>OY728165.1:1473283978-1482591375 GCA_963277665.1 Viscum album | reverse complement strand
GAATAGCCTAATGTCAAAATTGGCCTAATGTAAAAATTGGTCTAATGAACAATTGGATAAATGAAGACATGGAAAATTGGCCAAATTCCCAAACACTCTAATGGCCTAATGCCCTAATGGCCTAACACCCTAATGCCCCAATGTCCTAATGGCCTAACAACCAAATGGAAAATTGGTCAAATGGACTATTGTCCAAATTATCTATTGTACTAATTACCTAATGTCTTATTGAACTAATCGAATATTAAACTATTGACCTAATGACCAAATACCCTAATACCATATTAGACTTTAGGCCTAATGGCCAATTGGATAAATGGAGACATGGAAAATTGGCCAAATTCACAAATTCCCAAATGACCAAATGCCATAACGGCCTAACGGCCTTACGCCCTAATGACCAAATTCCCTAACAACCAAACACCAAACACCCTAACACCCTAATTCCCTAACGCCCTAAAAGCCTAATGCCCTAAAAGCCTAATGCCCTAACACCCTAACTCCCTAACACCCAAACAACCTATCTGCCTAACAGACCAATGGCCCTATGCCCCAAAAGCATCCCAACGGCCCAACAATGGCCGAAAAATGTCCCAATAGCCGAACAACAACCCAACGAATGAACAACGACCCAACGACCGAACAACGACCCAATGTCCGGACAACAACCTAACGACCCAACGCCCGAACAACTGCCCAAAAGCCTAACAACGGCCTAAAAATGGCCTAACAATCTCTTAACGGCCCAACAACCGCCCAATGACCTAACAACGGCCCAAGGGCCTAACAATGACCGAACAACCTAATGGACTACCGTCCTAATTCCTAATGTCCTATTGGACTAATGACCTATTAGGCTATTGGCCTAATGGAATATTAGCCTATTTTCTTAATGACCAAATGGCCAACTGGAATATTAGATTATCAGCCTAATGGCCAATTGGATAAATAGAGACTAGCCAATTGGCCAAATTCCCAAATTCCATAATGGCCTAATGAACCAATTTTATTATTATATATTTTTTTCTAACTGAATAAATATTTCCAATTTTCATTTTTTTTGTTTAGTTTTTTCTTTTTTATCTTATTATATGGTTATTAAATCATAAGATTTGAATGGATTGGAGCTATTTGGATCACTAGATATGAAAGAGTATGTCTGTAATTTATTGTTTTTTAAGATCCTGGGGTTTCTACTATTTAGAATTGATTTTTGTTTTCTAATTTTCACTATGTTTTTGCTGTTTTCTGCTATTTTAGAAGAAGCGCTGTAATTTTTTTTTTAAATTCCTAGGTTAGAGACCTCCATTGGTAGTCACTATAGGACATTTTTTAATTTATATATAGTGTCCACCAATGGCGGTCTCTATAGATCAGCCCAATAGTGACCACTATTTGGCCATGTCTTAGGTCACCTACAGAGACCGCCATTGGCGGTCACTGTTTCCGTACATCGATGGGCCTAATGCGACCTCCATTGGCAGTCTCTAAGCGGACTCTAAAGTCTAATAGAGACCTCCATTGGAGGTCTCTATTGGTCTCATTTCTAGTAGTGGTATATATATCAAATATTTCTCAATAAAGGTAATTTCTCCATATCCTTAATTTAAAAATTGTCACAGCTAACTCAAAATCACGTGTTGGGTAATTTTTCACGTGAACATTGAATTATCATAAGGAATATGCTATCACCATATCATTCTACATGAGGGCACATCATAGTACCTTCTTTAATGCATCACTATAGATTACAAACTCTTACAATCTGAAGGGTAATGTAAGAACAAGTGGACTGACAAACCCTATCTTTAGTTCTTTTAATTTTTATTCACATTCATTTTTCTAAAGGAACTTTGCTTCATTTTGAATTAACTTGGTGAGAGGATTAGACAACCATGAGAAATTCTTCACAAAGCACCGATGATATCTAGATAAACCAAGAAAACTATGGATCTTAGTAATAGTGGTTAGTCTTGTAAAATGTATAATAACTTTTTTTGATGGTTCTACTAATATACCTTTTCTTGTGCTTATAAGACAAAAAAATGTAATTTTTTGTTGAAAAAATTCACACTTCAAGAAGTTTTCTTACATATTCTCCCTCTTTAATTTCTTAAATAAAATACATAAGTGATCTCTATACTCTTCCTTACACTTTGAATATATAATAATATCATATTTAGTGACTACCACAAACTAATCAAGGTAATCTCTAAATCTTCAATTCATTAAATACACGAAGATATCTTGGAAATTAGTAAAACCAAATGGAATCACTATATATTCATAGTTTCTATACCTTATACGGAATGTTGTCTTGGGTATATCATCAATACACAATTAATGAAATCTAAAATCAAGATCAATCTTGTAAAAGTATTGAGCTCCATGAATTTGATCAAATAATTCATCAATACGAGGTATAAGATACTTATTCATGATTTTGATCTTGTTAACTTATTGATAATCAATGGAGAGTCACATTGATACACATTTATTATTAATTAAAACAACATGTGTACCCAAAGGTCACACACTTGACTAAATAATTACTTTATCAAGATAATCCTAGAGTTTTTTCTTCAATTAATATAACTAAACTAGGGCCATTATATAAGGAGTATTTGAAATAGGTGTAGCACCATGTATGAGTTTTATTTAGAACTCTACTTCATAATTTAGTGGAAGATTAGTAAACTCTTCTATAAAGAGATAAAAACTGCTAAAAAATAGGTATATCATCGACATTGAACTTATTCCCATCCATATCAGATAAACACCCTTTTTAATAGTAATCAAAACCCAAAAAAATGGATGAAATATCTGTTGGAAGTTCCTATTTTTCATCACACCAGTATATGATCATAGATTGGTTCAGAATATCAAAAGTAAATTCCCTTCCTTGGGAATTGATGTGTACTTTATGTGAAGTATGTTAGTCCATGCATAAAATAACATTGAATTTTACTAGAGGTTGAATAATGAGATTTATAGTAATAACATTCCCACAATCTTCAATCGGAGAATAATCATAGACTTGAGATGAAATAATCATACCATTATGAGTTTTCACTATTAATTCAATATCTAATCATTGAGGTTTTAAATTTAAATTCCTTGAGAGTTTTCCTAATATATAGGAATTCATATAACTATGCTCAGATATGGTACTTAAATATTTTTTCATACCTGTAACCACATCAACTTTAACATTATACCTTTAATCCCTTAGTAAAACAAAAATGGTTAGAATAACTGTCAAGAATAATTGATTATAGTGATAAATCCTGAAAAAGTATGTATAGGATGTCTAAATCATGACTCGTTCATTTAAATCTATGATACCTTAGGCTTAAAATATGTCATTCATGGTCATTAACTATTAAAATTCTTCATAATAGTTTGAAAATAAAATGAGAATAAACCTAAAAATAACCCTTAGGAGTGTCAAACCAGGTCCACAGTAAGGGAACACTTACCGTGAACCATAATTATGGACAAGGATATAGTAAACAAAATCTTTTTAGGGTTATTACCCCAAGATGTAGTTATTAAAAAACTGTTTCCACTTATATTATCTTGATAAAGATGTTTTTCTAAGAAAAACACACTTCTTTCTTTAGCATAACTTTAGAAATTATCATATAAAAAATATAATCCTATGGGTTCATACTAAAATTTTATCATATTTTTTTCTAAAGGTAACTAAATTATGCTATGATACCAACTACATTGACCCATACTTTTCATAAATAAATATTAAATCTTAGTATATTAATACTCTCTACATAACATTTCAACCCATGGTGGAATCATATAGTTCCAGTATCATTAGGAACTTGGATTAATAAAAAATTATTCATATAAGATCTACATCATCTCCCACTTAATTATTAATAACTAGAACTATTATTATACATATCATACCTAAAATCATTCTTCATAACCTGGGGAATGGAAAAATAAGAAATGGTCATCTTAAATTCTTAATAAGGGTATGAACGAACAATGTTATCATTTTCCAACAGATTTGAGGGTAAGATGGTAGATACGATGTTATCCATAAATAAGAATAAATTTGTCCTATTTATCATATAAAAACATTAAAACTATAATAATATCCATCCATAAAATATGGTGATGAAAAATGAATTGTATCGCTACGTGGAGATGGTAAGTCGTACGTACACACATATGATACTTTCACTTCCCATTTGATGGGAAAGATGGTGGGTAATTATGGTTTCATAATCATAATAAAATATTATAATATTTAGTATAGTTAATTTATTTTTTTTATGATAAATACAAAATATTTATATGAGGTAATAGAATAATTAAAAAAGAAAGCGATCGGTTAAGGTGATTACCTCTTCCCTAAAAAAACTCCATTACATCTACTATTAAAGATCTAGGGTTGGTCTTGTGGAAATAATAGCATTACTATAATATGGATAATTATTTTTAGAATATAATTTTGTAGGGTTTTCACAATATATAATGATCAAAGTGGTGTCAAAAAAAGAAATGAGGGGTTCCCTTTTATAAGTGAGGGGAGGGGCACTCTTGGAATTTATTAAAAGATTAAAGTATAAAAAGTTAATTATAAAGTAAAATGATTGAAAATGGATATATATTAAAATATAATGTAGTATCTGGTTTATATAACATCAAAAATGAAAAAAAGAGGCTTATATGAATTATTAAACCTTATTTTTAGTTTAACACCTTAGTTAACCAATTTTAACCTTAACTTTGGTAAGGTATTTTTCACTCTTAAAGGGTTATAATTTTACTTATATGGTAGAATGTGGCTCATAAATGGAAAGGGTATGAAATTATTGAAAATATATTATCCACTTTTTTATCTTTCCAGATTTTTATTATTTTCAAATAATTTAATAAACTATTATTTCCAAAAAATATCATTAATGTCATTTTTATACTATTCATTTAATTTGACACAAAAGACACAAATAAAATGAAATAATTACAATATAATAATTTAGAAAACACTCATATGTTGTATTCATATTTAAAATTTATGGATTATTATAAATCACTAAAATTATATTATTTTTAATATTTTTGAAAATATTTATTTTATTCTTCTATTAACTGAATAAATATTATGTCAGCAATGCGTAATAATTTAAGGTAATTATATATTTACTAAAAAATGTAAATAAATTACGATAATTAAAATAATTACATTATTTTCAAAATAACCACTAAGATTCATTAACTACTTTCTTTTCCCCTATGTGAATGCATAAGAGATATTTAAAAGTAAGAGAGTGACATTTTGTATTTTTCTTGGCTTCAAATATTTTATTGGTCATTTTTATGAACTTGTATCCTGTAAATAATTAAATTTCAATATTAAGGTAATAAGGGTAAACTTTCCTTCATTAATTAAGAATTAAGATGAAAAATTATGACCTTAACATTTATTTTTAATGTCGGTTATCCCAATTTACCCTTTAATGTGATAAATTTTACCAAAATTACTATTCATAATTCCTAAAAAATAAAATGGGTCTATTTAAAAAAATTATACATGGTTATTAAAAATACTAAATAAAATTTTCAGGATTAAATTTATATAAGTGATAAAAATTCATTTTATTATAATCATGAAAAACATGACGAGAATCACTTTTTTGAAAAATACATTTTTAATCTTAAACTGGATTTATTCATATCTTATGCCTAGAAAAAAATTGATGAATTTTAAAATATTTTATAATTTATAAATTTCCTTAAAATCATTCACCAATAGTTATTAATTTAATTTATTAATGTTAAAACACACTTCATGCATACAAATAGTTTTTTAGAAAAACATATCCTTTATTTTCAAATGCTTTTTATTTTAATTTCTAATTGATTGATAATAAATGAATTCATTTTATACATATGTAAACCATATTTATTTTTTAATTTATTTAATTTTATTCATAACTACTAGTCCAATGGATAGAAAATTATTTTCACATTAAATAATAATATTTTAATAATATACCATGGTCCGTTTAAACTCGATGTTGTGTGTAAAGAATGATATCAAAGAAATAAACATTAATTACATAAAAATATATCATAAAATATTATGGTGTGATGTTATATACAACTTAAAATTAATTTTTCCTTTTAAATTTTATCACTTCAATACAAAAAATTAAGGATGTCTATGTTTCATCACATCCTCAGGTTCCCATGCAGCTTCCTCGAATTTATGATTTCACCACAAAACATTGATTAGGCAAGTGGTCTTATTTTGTAGAACCATATCTCTATGATATAGAGTCCCCATTGGTTATTCCTTATAAGAGTTATATTTATTTAATGATATGGCCTATGATTTTAGTACACGTTAAGGATTAATTATGCACTTCCTCCAGAGAGACACATAGAAGACATTGTGAACTTGGAAGAGATTTGGTAAAAGTGTAAAATGATAAGATATCATCATAATACACTTGAGAATTTCCAAATAACCAATATACTTAGGTCTTGGATTTCCCTTATTTTTGAATCTCATAACCTTCTTCCATGGAGAAATTAATAGGAATAACATTTAACAAACATTGAATTCCAAATATCCTTGATGATTATCAGTAAAATTTTTTTTGTCAACAATGAGCTGCTCCTATGTGCTTTTTAATGGTTTTGACTGTATCTACCATTTCCTCAGATATCTCAGGTACCAATATATTTCAATCTCTAACTTCATCCCAGTGTATAGAAGTGTTTCATTTACTATCTTATAGGGATTTATAAGGATCCACCTGAATTCTAGGGTACCAGCTATTATTGTAATAAAACATGACTATAGGAAGGTATTAATCCCAAACACCTTGGAATTCTAGAGAATAAGATCTAAAAATAAACTCTAGGGTTTTAATAGTTATCCCAGATAGACTATCTATCTTAGGATTGTAGGCAGTTGTAAATCTTAACTCTTTATCAAAATTCTACCGAAGACTTCACTAAAACATTGAAGTAAACTTCATATCTCGATCAAATACAATTGAATGCGGTACTCTAGAAAATAAAACCAATTCCTTGATGTATAACCTATAAAGATGATCAAGAGATAAATATTCTCTGATAGCAAGGAAGTGTGATAACTTCTTAAGGTGATTGACTATAAGACAAATAGAATTGTGGAATTTAGATATTTTGGGGAATTCAACAATAAAATCAGTAGTAATTTTTCCCATTTTCATTTGGGTGTCGTTAATAGTTGTAACATACCTTTAGACATCTATATCTATGACTTAACTTTTTTCCATACCAAAAACCAAGATAAATACTCTACAATATCTATCTCCATATTATACCACCATAAATACAGTTTCAAATCTGTATAAATATTCATACTTCTAGGAAAAATTGATAATGATGAACGTTGAGCCTCATCCAATAGCTCCTTCAAATATGGTATGGACGGAACACATACACAGTTCCTGAACATTAACATTCAATCACAATCAATGTTGAACTCAAGAGTATTTCTCACCTTATGTTGTTCCACATATTCTTTATGTTCCTCTTTAATCCTCACATGTATATATGGTTGAACACTCATTTGAGAGAGATACTATTTCTCTGCTTCCTTTAATATTTCCATATCCATCCTTTAAAAATCTATAAATATTTGATCTTTTGTGATCCTTATCATAGATAATCTGTCGTGATCCTTTCTACATAAAGCATCAACCACCTTGTTTTACTTCCAAGGTTAGTAATGTACTATGAACTAATATTATTTAATAAACTCCAACCATATTCTCTAACACATATTCTTATCTTTCTGAGTGAATATATACTCCAACATTTTTTAATTAGTTTATATATAAAATCTTTCTCCATAAAATTTTTTTATCCATATATATAATGAAATAATTATTGTAGTTAACTCAAAATCATGAGTTGAGTAATTTTTCTCATGAACCTTAAAATTGTGTGAGGTGTAAGCTATCACCATATCATTATGTATGATAACTAATCTCAAACCATTCTTCAATGCAACACCATAGATTAAAAAACATTTTCCACTATATTTTAATGTAATAAAAATTGTGATAACAAATCTTTTCTTCAGTTCCTTGAAATTTTCTACATATTAATTTGTCCAAAGCAGCCCAGATCCCTTCTTGGTTAACTTGGCGAGTGAATTAGACACCCCTAAGAAATTATCCACAAATAAAACACATAATATCCATCCAAACCAAGTAAAATATGGATCTTAGTCATAGTGGTTTGTCTGAGTCAACATTCAATAAATATTTTCACTAGGATCCACCTATATACCTTCTCTTGAGATTATATGACCCAAAAATGAAACTTTTTTAGCCAAAATTCAAACTTTGAAATTTCTTCATATAGTTTATACTTTTTTAAGGTCATCAGTAAAATCCTAAAGTGATATTTATTTTCCAAAATACTTATTTAATATATAAGACTAACTCTTATAAATACTGGTACCAACTGGTCACGGTAATCTCTAAAGACTATATTAATTAAACTTCTTAATATAGAGGGTGAATTAGTAAGACCGAATAGAATCACTATATATTCATAGTGCCCATAACATGTACAAAATGTTGTCTTGGGTATATCCTACTTCTTGAACCTCAGTTTATGATATCCAGAATGAAGATTAATATTGGAATAGCTTCGTGAAATTGATCAAATAATTCATCAGTATGAGGTAGATGATACTTATTCTTTATTGAGATCATGTTATGTTCTCAATAATCAATACAGAGTCACATTGATACATATTTTTTAAGAAAAATGAATAATTGAAACCCAAGGAGACACACATGGATGAATAAATCGCTTTTTAAGATTCTCTTAGAGCTGCTTATTCAATTTCTAAAACACAATTGAGTTCCTTCTATATAGAGTATTTGAAATCTGTGTAGCACCAGGTATGAGTTCTATTGAGGACTCAACTTTACAATTCAATGGAATATTAGGAAACTCTTTCATAAATACATCAACAAACTCCCACACAATATGCATATCATCAATTTTGAGTTTTACCCTAACCATCTAAAAAAACACCCCTTTTGAATAGGAATAAACACCTATAAAATGGATTCAATTTCCACTAGAAGTTCATATTTATTATCATATCGATAGATGAACATAGATTGGTTCAGAATATCTGATGTGACTTCTCTGCCTCGGTAATTGATGTGCTCTTTATGTAAAGAAATATAATATATGCTTTAAATAACATCAAATTCAATTTGAGGGATAATAATGATATTTATAGTAAGCACATTACCACAAACTTCAAACAGATAAGAATCATAGACAACATATGTGATCATTACACCATTAAGAGTTTTCAGTGCTAATTGAGAATCTAATCATTGATATTATTAATTTAAATTCTTAACTAATTTTCTTCATTTATAGGAATTCATTTAACTATGCTAAAATATGGTACTACAATATATTTTTCATACCTATACCCACCTAAATAGTATCATTCTATATTCTATACCTTAATAAAACAAAAATGGTTAGCATGAAAAGCATTCATATATGATCAGAGTGATCAATAATGAAAAATCATTTATAGGATTTCTAGATCAGGACACATTATTTTCAATCTATGACACCATAGGTTTAACCTGGGTTATACATGATCATTATCTATTCAAATCCTTCATAATGGTTCTTAACTATAATGTTAATTAACTCCATAATATCCCATGGAAGTTTCTAATGAGGTTCTCGGTAAGGGAACCCTTGCCATGCCTGAGAATGATGGCCAAGATATACTAAACCAACTCTTTTCAAGATTATTACCTCTAGATGCATATGTACCAAAACCAAGTCCCTTGGTAGTATCTAGACATGGATGTTTTTCTAAGAAAACCACACTCCTTTATTTACAATAACATAATACATTCTCCTATACTTAGGATTATACTAATGGTTATCACAAATGTTTTCTCATCCTAGTTTCCAAAGGAAACTAAAAATTTCATTGATAATAACTATAGTGATCCATAATTTTCATAGGTAAATATTAAATATTAGTAGATCAATATTCAATACATAATATTTAAATCCATTCTAGAATCATATAGTTCTAGTATCATTTTGAACATGGATACATAAAAAACTTGTTTATATAAGATCTAAATTATGTACCACTTAATTATTCTTAACTATCACCCTTATTAGACACATCATACATAAAAACATTGTTCATAACCTGGGGAAAGGGAACAAAGAAAGGGTGAGATCATATGCTCAATAAGGGTTAACAAGGGAGACATCATTGATCATATAAATACAACATAAGCATAAGGGTATTAAAATATGAGCATAACATTTGAAAACCATACCTTTCATATCAAAGATCATAATATTTATAAAATAAATACATCTTTGTAGTTTATAAGACATGAATCATAAAGGAATACAAGAACATGAGCTATTAGAGCATTAAATTAACATAAGACAAATATTTTTGGCATATATATAAGCATAGAAAATCATTTCCTTAATAGTCAAGTCTCATTTAACAGACTATTATAGTGTATTGGGTCCACTCAAAAACCATTGTAGTAGTCAAGGTTCACTACTAAGACTATTATAGTGGATAGAGTCCCTTACTAAACTGAGATCACTCCCCATTTCAGTTATATTTATCTCATGAGATATTCATCTTTACCCAATGCATTATAGGGATATATAATCCTACGCCCACCTATCACATAATCAAGATCATATATATGTGTAACACAAGATCATAAAACATTCATCATAGCATAACTTGTGAAATATAAATGGATTTCATAAACATTTTATCATTGAATAAACCATTCAAAAGAAATGTGTTTCATAAGAATTTCATCAATTCATCATAGAATAACCCATGTAAAAGGAATAGGTTTTATAAGAATCCTTTCATCATAACCATAAACCATATAGTGAAATAATAAGGATGGTATTCTTGGATCATATCCCCAATAAATCTTAAGTAACATTAAAGGATAACATCTTAGATGAAAAAGAACTTTTAAAATATCAATTGGAATATTTCTTGAGGATGATACCCTTTTAACAGTGAAATTTATTCTCTAAAATCTAAATATTTCCAAAATATAATATAATTTTTTACTATGAAAAGAAACTTGGGAACTTTTAAATATTCAAATTATTTAGTGGTCATGATGGTGGGAAATTAAATTCATTCCTTATAAGTTAAAATAAAACATTACTTTCATACATTTGTAAAAAATCAAACCGCACCTCATTTGGAAAATCAAAAAATATTTTATTTTATTTTTTCAAAAATTCAATCATGGGTAAAAACTAATTTAAACAACCATATAGGAATATTAAAAATATTTTTTACAATGTTTTTAGAATGTAAGGGTATGAAAGAAAAAAGATTTTCAAAAAAATATAGAAATAATGTTGGTTTTACTTAAAAACATTCTTTAGGTCTCATGAGTTATTAAAGAAATTAAAATGAAAGGAAATAAGTAATCTCTAGATATAACCACAAGATAATAAAATTCATGGGTTTCTTAAGAGGTAGATCCAAAAATTTCATTATTATAAACTCAATCATAAAAAATATTGATAAATAATGAGATTATAACATAAAAACCTCACCTTGAGTTCCAATTTATTTCAAAATTTCCATGTACTAGGTTTTTGAGCAGGTTGAATTTTCTCAGTCTTTTTGAATTTTTCCATTGGTGGTCAAGAAAACTTTCATTTTGGGATTTAGAACCTAATTTCGAGAGTTTTAATTATCCATGGCATTCTTTTAAATGGGGTTTAAGGAAAATAAATTGCCTAGAGATTTTAAATGGGTTTAAGAAGCATCAGGCTTGGAAAACCCAGTTTTAGGAAAGAGGGGACTGGCATGCATACTGTAAAACCCCATGATTTTATATTACGTTATCTCTTCATTGTAATTCAATAACTTACGATAAACATAATATCAAGTTCGAGTGCATAGTGACTTACCAAAATATGCATTGAAAAAGTAGTTATGAATAGTATTAACTGAATTTTGAATTTTATATACTCTACAAAATTTTAGAATTCATATTATGTGTTTCTTAGATATAATATAAGAACAAATTAATTTTTTTAGTTAAAAGAAGTATTTTTCAAAAAATGCAATTTTACCACCTTTTAATGGAGAACCTTTTTTAAAACCAATATTTGAAACTATTATATATTAAATTTAATAAAATTAAAATATTTTTATAATAAGGACATAAAAATTTAGTTTGGATAAATTTTTGGTACTTTTCTGATAACTTTCATATTTTGAGGAAGAGTGAAAAATACAAAATTTAATTGAAAAAAACTTTTTAAATTGAAATAATTTATTGTGTTAAATTATGAATTTTAATGGTTTAGAAGTATAATTAGAATATATTTTAATATTTTAATAATATTTAGGTCATTATAAGTAATTTCACATTTAAATTTGACTTAAAAACTTGTCAAACTTTTGATTGTTTTTACTTTTTAAAAACTCCCTTTTTGGTTTTGAAAATGGGATAAAATTTTAAATTAATTAATAAAACTAATATGTTTTTAATTTTGTAAAATATAATTCATTTTTGAATTTGTAACATCAAAATTATTTTAGGGTGAATTTTTGATATTTTTCTGAAAACTTTCAATTTTGATGAATAGTGAAATATATTGCGTTATTGATTAAAACCGACTATTTATTTAAATAATTATTTTTTTATTTAAATTTATTTTATGTAAAAATAGATATATAATACCTATATAATTTCAATTTAATTCATTGGTGTCATTTTATAATAAAATTTGATGTATAAAATTTTATTGAACTTTTTAACGTCTTTTACCCACCTTCTAGGCAAATTTGCAAATTTGCATAAAACGCAATTTTAACGCTTCTGTGAATTGAATTTAAAAAATCTGAGAGAAATGGTTGACATAAGTAATTAAAATATTGTTCAATAAGACAAAAATCATTTTTGGTAAATAGTAACTTTTGACTTTTATTTACCACGATTAAACGTAAATAGGGAAATTAAAGGTAAATATTATATTATAATTACCCTAAAACAGGTCCTAATTCTTTTGTATAAGTGTGTTTTGAACAAAATTAACCTTAGTAATAAAATATGATCTTTTTTGAACCACTTGGATTAGATTATAACATTTATTATTATTTTATTTAAAGAAGAGTTAAAAGTGTTACATTCAAATTTTCATAACTAAAACATTTTTATTAAAGGGTTACACATAAGATAAATTAAAATATAAATATTCATTAAAAATAAAACTATTTAATTTATAATTTCATTTTAGTTTTAATTTTTAGTCATTAAATAATTAAATTTATTTATGACATAATGATGATGAGGTAACTACCTTATTAATGAAAGATGAAAATAATTTCTATTATAAATATCCAAATAAATGTAAATTGAGAATTTTGATGCATTGCACTAATTTTCTAGGTTAATATGAAATGTTAGGGTTGATTTAATGAATTTTTTTCCAATTAATCATGCTTTTATGACTTTCAAAAAAAAACAAAATACCAAATAGTGTCAAAATTGACATAAATGAGTTTATAAAACAAATACTATATTATTAAATTATATAATAGTCCTAAAAATATAAGGATAGAAAAAAGGACTCTTGTAATTATATTTATGTCATTAATTAACCAAATGGGGTTCTCTTGTCATTTTATAGTAAGTTTATTAACCATGTAATATAAAAATACAAGAAGACATTGTAAAAGTTAAACTATTTAACAAAGAGTTAAATCTTAAAGATATGGTTAAAATGGTAACCTAAACTTTTCTAAAACCTATTGGTTGAGCGGATTTCGACCCATAACCACCTAAGGCTCGAAATAAATTCATTTTGATCTATTATAAACAGAAAATTATTTTATAATAAAATAATATTTCAAACTTTTCCTAAATTGACCCTCACCTTCATTATAAAAGGGTACTTCCCCTTCTCTCAAAATAACACCTCCAAATCCATTTGGCTTGGACAACCACTTCCCAAATCTCCTAAAATATTTCTTCACTTAAACCTAGAGGCTTTCCTTTGAACATAAATACAACCTAAGGATCCCTTTTGATTAAATCAAAAGGAAACACCCAAAGAAGAGGTAATTATTTTATCACCCCTTTAAAAGTTATTTTCTTCTTCCACTTTATTTTTCTTTGTTATTTACATAAAAATAAAAATAACTCTAGTAACTTATACATAATATGATGTTACTATAAATATGGTACAACCATACTCATTATTCTATCCATCCTATGAATGATAATGTCACCATGCATGCGTATGTATGGCTTTCCGTCTCCATGTCGTGGTGTAATTTGTTATTCTACACTATGTTATTTGGATGGATATAATGATGAGTAATATGTATATAAATAACGAAAATAACATGATAATTTCTCTGTAGAATTAATATACCATCCAATTCCACAAATTTTAATCATTAAGGAAATGATATCGCCCTCGTGTGTACGTACGACTTACCGTCTCCACGATGCAATGAGATTCATTTCCAGGTTCACCATTCAATGATGATTATAAAAATATATATTATTAATAAGTATTTAATATATGACATAATAATTCTATTGTATATATATATATATAAATATATATATCTGTATGTACTTACATATATCTTATTCACTTACTTCCGTTCAATATGATATGAAAACAGAAACAATGTTTATGGGTACGTACGACCTACCATCTCCATAAACGGTGTTTTACATTTCACATATATATATATATATATATTATAAATATTTATATTTCAAATATATATTATATATAAATCATTTTTCATATTCTGGATGTATCTAAATCATGATCTAAATGATATGATCAAGAATAACAAGTTAAAACACGTACGATAAAGAAAGTGATTATTACCCGAAATGTTAATTTAATGTGGAAATAATTATTAAATGGGTAGTATAAATTCATAAATGAATCAAGTATGATATAATACATATGAATATGGTTCTAGTATAATTTAATAACATACTATCATCATTTTACAGGAGGTTAAACGTACCCTCGACCAAGGGAAAGTGCAAGGTAAGGGTTAATTCCTCAATCTCATTATTATCTAAGATTGTTTATATGTAAGTATTTTCTGGGACATATTTATTATCCATTTCCATGTTTCATAAAAGACATTTCAAAATGATTCTTTTAAGGTACCCTTTAACTAAAACATCATTCTAAATGTTTTAAATATTTATTCATCTAAATCGTTCTCATTAAAGCCCATGTTTTCAAAATGGTTTTAAGGATTTATTTATATGGATATGATTGTTTTAAAATGTTAATTCATTTAAAAAGTTTCAATGTGGTATGGGAAAATTTGATTCAAAAATCGATTTTAAATGACTTCCTTTATAAATGTGTGACTTTTAAATGATTTCAAAAAAGGGATATTTATCTCAAAAAGTTTCACTAATTATTTTCAACTATCTCAACATCCTTTGCTGGATATTATTCTTGATTAAGGTTGATTTATTATAATACAATATTCCATATTTTATTGAATGATTTTTGTTATGTTTGATTGTGTATGGGAAATTTTTATACCCTTCATGGTTTATGGTTGAAGTATTGACATTTTGTATGCAAGTTTTAATATGAATGCTTATTTTATGTTTCAATATTTTCATATGAGGAATGCAGTGGACTTATTAAGTGACGGGTGGAGCCTGATTTAGCTCCTCAATGCATCATTAGGTCTCATGAGACAAACTAGTGTCTTGGGATAAGACCTTGAAAAAAAATTGTTTGAAGTCTTGGCATGAATCCTTGACTATGTTGTAATGATGTCCAGCATTAGGCATTCCCTCATTATGAAATTAATTATTACATTTGATTATTCAACTAGTAAAACATCCATGTGCATGTCTATATTGTAATGTTTGATTTATTTTCTCCATATTATGTTCAATTTTATGTTTAAAATGCTGTTGTTTTTGTTACACATCTTGCCTTAAAATTTTATAGCTTATTCTATATTATTTACCCTTACTGAGCACTTGAGCTCACCCCTTTCTTATGTTTTGTTTTACCAAGATTCCAAGAAATGTATTGTGTTTGATATACAGGGTTAAGCTAGGGAAAAATGGAATTCTGAATAGATTAATTATGTTGTGTTTTATGTTTGAATGTGTAATGTAATATTCATGTATGTAATATATTTTCCAAGATTACTAAAATGATCGGTCCTCCGGGCCTTGATTCCTTGTAATCATGCCAATGTATTAAAATAATGCATTGGCTCTTGGCTTCTAGGGTCGGGGAATTACAGTTGGTATCAGAGGAAGTTTAGTAGAAATAATGGAAATTAGATTTAGAAAAACTCTTTTTAGAGAACATTACCCTAAGATAGAATTTGGGGATTATTATAGAAGAACTTCCTAAGATTTTCGTAATGTAGAGATTTTGTGTATTTTCCGAGTAATACATCCCTGTCTGGATATGAGCAGGTAGAGGCAGCTCTCACACAGATGTACCTAGGATTGAAAACTATAAAAAGAAGTTTCTAGCTTGACCCGGGGTATCCGGGTACACAACAATAGGCTTTGATACACTCTTGGTTATGACACTCCCGGGGGATATACTTAGGATAATTCACATTTTCTTTACAAGCCATTTATGAATGATTTAGGAGTAAATAATTCATAATTTTTTTTATGATTATAGATTATATGAATAATATTTTCAATTTAGTTTAGATATTTTACAAGTTTGGAATTATGTATTTCGATTCATAAACAATCCTAGTGTATGCCATTATTTAGAAATAGCGCCCAGTAGAAAGAATGAGAACTCCATCAATACGCATGATCCAAAGAGTAAGAAGGATCATATCTTTCATGGTATTAAGCCAATATTTAGAAGGGAAATAGTCTCCCATGTATTCTCATAATATGAAGAAATATTATCATGTGTTAATAAGATAAGTTCATAACTCTCTGAGTCCTACGGCTTTGAAGGGAAGCAATAGAAGAAAAGGATGGTAGAGAGAAAGATAGATAAATGGAAGAGGGGAAAGAAGGATTTTCTCATATGTGATAACTATGGAAAGAATCAACTTGGTAAATTATTGAATGGAATGGGGGTTTGTTATATGTGTGGATAAAAAGGACACCAAGTACGTGATTTAAAGGGTAAGAAAAAAAGAATCTAATGTACAATGCTTCATCTGCAAAGGAGTTGGGACACTACGAGAATCAATGTTCAAATCATCAGAGTATGCCCCAAATGATGGTATTGTATAATAATCAAGTCATGATACTACCACATATGAAGAGGAATTACCATTTTACTAATATTGTTATTAAATAATTATTTAATTTGAGTATTTTATCAATGTTTTACTGGTTATATGAATTATGAAAATAAATAATTATTGTACTGCATTTATATTTCATTGAGGATTTGAGATTATATAGTTCTAAGAAAAGTGACTTAATAACAACATAAACTTTTTGGAAAATACATGGTTGAAGGAAAGATAAACCTTAATATGGTTTTGATATTGAGGTAGTGATTTTGGAATAAGATATTATTGATTTGGATAAATTATATTCGATATTCTTGACTACTTTGAAACTAATTAATTTTTTCTTTATTCAATTATTGTTGGAGTTTATAAAATTTTTAGATATAAGGAGTATATCAATTATATTATAAGGAATAAGGGAGAATGAATGTAATCAATAAGGTTTTATGGTAATTCAGGGTGTTACCATGTTTTAAAAGAATACATGATGAAGTTATTCACATGTTATTACGTGGAAAAAAGATCTTTATTGTGTTTACCTTCCTTATAAATTTTGGACTGTGGGTTTGGACAGAAGTATTTTGGATAATTCTAAAGGTTGGAATGGATTAAGTTTTAAATTGGATACGATTTTTAAGGTTAAATAATTTCTTAAGATTATTTTTGGATTGTTATAAAAAAGACAACCTAGAGGTTGGGCGACAACCTGTCACATCTGGCAAGGTCATGAGACTTGAAACCACAACCAAAGGGTGACAAGGGCGAATCACCTACCATTGGCCTACGTGATGTCCTGGTTTGTATAATATAGTTTTGTTTAAAAAGACTAACAAATGAATTATAAATTCATTATTTTTGGAACCCTGTACAATTAAGATAGATAGAATATTTTTGAATTCTATTATATTTTTGAGTGAAAGATGAGTTTGTGGTAGGAAATAATTGAAGATGAAACTCTACTTGTCAAGTATATATTTTTTAATCTTATTCTATGAATAAATCAATTCTCAAACTTTAGGGAAGGGATCTTAAAACCAAAAATGTGTTATCCTAATACCTTATGTTTTGTTGAACTGATTATATTTTAAATCATCATAGATTGATGGCTTTGAGGTCCTCAATTTTACACTTGTTTGTGATTGATGACCTCAATCACTCCCTATAAATATTTACGGTTTCCTTCTAATTATGTGTATCTAATTTCCACCAATTTTCTCCTAATCCAGATCATAATTTGGTGGTGACTTTTTCATTTCCCTTTCCCACTTATTAAGACTAAATTTTATTAACTCAATTTCCGATGTGGGTTTTCCACAAAGGTATTTTTCTATTTTTAACCTTTTATTTTTCAATAACAACTTCAAATTACGAGGATGCAATTTATTTAAGGAGGGTAGAATGTAACACCCCATGATTTTATAGTACGTTATCTCTTCAAAGTAATTCAATAACTTGCACTACACACAACACCGAGTTCGAGCGCACCACGACTTACCAAACTAGCCATTTAAAAAGCGGTTATGAATAGTATTAACTGAATTTTGAATTTTATATACTCCATATAATTTTATAATCCACATTATGTGTTTCTTATACATAATATAAGTACAAATTCATTTTTTTCCGATAAAAGAAGTATTTTTCAAAAAATGAAATTTTACCACCTTTTAATGGAGAACCTTTATTAAAACCAATATTTGATACTTTTATATATTCAATTTAATGAAATTAAATCCTTATTTAGAATAGGGACATAAAAATTTAGTTTGGATAAATTTTTGGTACTTTTCTGATAACTTTCATATTTTGATGAATAGTGAAAAATACAAAATTTTAATTGAAAACAGATTTTTTAATCAAAATAATTTATAATGTTAAATTATGAATTTTAATGGTTTAGATGTATTATTAGATTATATTTTTATCATTTAATACAATTTAGGTCATTATAAGTAATTTCACATTTAAATTTGACATAAACACTTGTCAATCTTTTGATAGTTTTTACTTTTTTAAAACCCGATTTTTGGTTTTGACAACGGGAATTGATTTTAAATTTATTAATGAAAATTTTATGGTTTTAATTTTTAAAAATATAATTATTTTTTTAATTCATAATATCAAAATTAACTTAGGGTGAATTTTTGGTATTTTTCTGAAAACTTTCAATTTTTGATGAATAACAAAAAAAATTGCGTTATTGATTAAAACTGACTTTTTATTTAAAAAATTATTTATTTTATTTAAATTTATTTTAAGTAAAAATAGATATATAATACTTATATAAGTTCAATTTAATTCATTGGAGTCATTTTATAATAAAATTAGATGTATAAAATTTTATTGAACTTTTTAACGACCTTTACCAACCTTTTATGCCCATTTACAAATTTGCATAAAACGTAATTTTACCACTTCTGTGAATTTAATTTCAAAAAATTATAGAGACTTGGTTTACATCTATAAGTCAAATTTGGTTTAATAAGATGAAAATAATTTTTGGTGAATAGTAACTTTTGACTTTTATTTACAATGTTTAAACGTAAATAGGGTAATTAAAGGTAAAAATGATATTATAATTACCCTAACACATGTCCTAATTCTGTTGGATAAGTTTTTTTCACAAAAAATCAACCTTAGGAATACAATATGGTCTTATTTGACCCACTTGGATTAGATTAGGACATTTATTATTATTTTATTTAAAGAATAGTTAAAAGTGTTAAATTAAAATTTACATAACTAAAATATTTTAATAATAGGGTTATACATTAGATAAATTAGAATATAAATATTTATTATAAATATAAAATCATTTCCTACATAATTAATGTTTTTTTATAAATTTTAAACATTAAATAATTAAATTTATATATGACACAATGATTATTAAATAATTACCTTACTAATGAAAGATTAAAATAATTGATATTATAAATATCCCAATAAATTAATATTGGGAATTTTGATGCATTAAAATAACTTCATAGGTTAATATGGAATGTTAGGGTTGATTAAATGATTTTTTTTCCTATTAATAATTCTTTTATGACTTTCACAAACACAAAATACCAAATAGTGTTAAAATTGGCATCGATGTGTTATTAAAACAAATACTGTATTATTAAATTATATAGTAGTCCAAAAAATATAAGGTTCGTCCAAAGGGCTATTATAATGATATATATGTCATTAATGAAACAATATAAGTTCTCTTGGCATTTTATAGTAAGTTTATTAAACATGTAATATAAAAATACAAGAAGACATTGTAAAAGTTAAACTATTTATCTAAGAGTTAAATCTAAACAATAAGGCTAAAATGGAAACCTAAACTTGTCTAAAACCTATTGGTTGAGAGGATGTCGACCCATAACCTCCTAAGGCTTGAAGTAAATTCATTTTTAACAATTATAAACCGAAAATTATTTTATAATAAAATAATATTTCAAACTTTTCCTAAAGTGACCCTCACCTCCCTTATAAAAGGATACTTCCCCTTCTCTCAAAATCATACCTCCAAATCCATTTGGCTCAGAAAACCCATACCCAAATCTCATCCCAACTTCCAAAAATTAAACCTAGAGGCCTTCCCTTGAGCAGAAATCCAACCTAAGGATCCCTTTTGTTAAAATCAAAAGGAAACAGCCAAAGAAGAGGTAATTATTTTATCACCTCTTTAAAAGTTCTTTTCTTCTTCCACTTTAGTTTTATTTGTTATGTCCATACAAAAATAATAACTCTAGTACCTTATACATACTATGATGTTATTATAAATTTTTTACAACCATAATCCTTATTCTATCTATCCTATGAATGATAATGTCATCATGCGTGCGTACGTACGGCTTACCGTCTCCAAGCTGTGGTGTAATTTGTTATTCAACACTATGTTATTTGGATGGATATAATGATGAGTAATATGTTTATGAATAATTAAAATAACATGATAATTTCTTTGTAAAATTAATATTTCATTCAATTCCACACCTTTTAATCATTAAAGAAATGATATTTTCACTCGTGTGTACGTACGACTTACCATCTCCACGACGTGATGAGATTCATTTCCAAGTTCACCATTCAACAATGATTCTAAAAATATATATTATTAATAAGTATATAATATATGACATAATAATTTTAATTTAGATATATATATATATATATTTATGTACTTATATATATATATCTTATTCACTTACTTCCGCTCAATACGATATGAAAACGGAAACAATGTTTATACATACGCACGACCTACCATCTCCATAGACGGTGTATTCCATTTAATATATCTATCTATTATAAATATTTATATTTTAAATACATATTATATATAAATTGTTTTTTATATTCTGTAAGTATTTAAATCATGATCTAAATGATATGATCAAGAATAACAAGTTAAAACACATACGATAACGAAAGCAATTATTACCCAAAATGTTAATTTAACATGTAAATAATTATTAAATAAGTAGTATAAAGTCATAAATTAATCATGTATGATATAATAAATATTAATATGGTTATGTTATAATTTAATAACATACTATGATCATTATACAGTAGGTTAAACGTACCCTCGACCAAAGGAAAGTCCAATGTGAGGGTTAATTCCTCAATCTCATTATTATCTGAGATTGTTTATTTATAAGTATTTTCTGAGAAATATTTATTATCCTTGTCCATGTTTCATGAAATAAATTTGAAAATTATTCTTTTAAGGTACTCTTTAACTAAAACATCAATTTAAATGTTTTAAATATTTATTCATCTAAATCTTTCTCATTAATGTCCATGTTTTCAAAATGGTTTTAAGGATTTATTTATATGGACATGATTGTTTTAAAATGTAAATTCCTTTAAAAAGTTCAAATGTGGTATGGGACACTTTGATTAAAAAATATTTTTTTAAAGACTTTCTTTATATATTTTTGACTTTTAAATTATTCCACAAAAGGGATATTTATCTCAAAAAGTTTTACTGATCATTTTCAACTATGTCAACATCCTTTACCAGATATTATTCTTGATTAATGTTGATTTATTATAATTAAATATTCCATATTGTATTGAATGATTTATGATATGTTTGATTTTGGATGTGCTATTTTTATACCCTTCATGGTTTATGATTGAAGTATTAACATTTTATATGAGAGCTTAAATATGAATGTTTATGTTATGTTTCAATATTTTCCTATGAGGAATGCAGTGGACTTAGTAAGTGATGGGTCAAGCCCGCTATAGATCCTCGATGAATCGGTGTGTCTCATGAGAAAAATTAGTGTCTTAGCACAAGACCTTGAAAAAAAATTATTTGTAGTCTTGGCACAAAGCCTTGACTATGTGGTAATGAAGTCCGGCTTTAGGCATTCCCTCATTATGAAATTAATTATTACATGTGATTGTTTGACTATTATAATATCCATGTGCATGTTTATATTGTAATGTTTGATTTATTTTCTCCATATTATGTTCAAGTTTATGTTTAAAAGTTTTTTGTTTTTATTACACATCTTGTCTTAAAAATTTATCGCTTATGTGAAATTATTTACCCTTAATGAGCATATGAGCACACCCCTTTCTTATGTTTTGTTTTCCCAAGATTCCAAGAAATGTATTATGTTTGATATGCAGGGTTAATATAGAAGAATAATGGTGTTCTCAACAGATTAATTATGTTGTGTTTTATGTTTGAATGTGTAATGTAACAGTCATGTATGTAATCTATTTTCCAAGACTACTATATTGATTGGTCCTTTGGGAATTGATTCCTTATAATATTTTCTATTTATTAAGATAATTAACCTGCTACGAGCTTCTAGGGTTGGGGCATTACACATAGTGGGATTAAGTACTGTCTAACCATGCAACTTAAACCATGCCGCCTATTTTCAAAGGGGTGTGGTTTTCATAACGATGCACCCCCTTCCAATTATGTGTGTGGGGTGGTGTAGCCATTCAGAGTCACCATCACGGTTGACACATAGTTTGAAAAACTATGTGAGGTGTATGTCCTTTAGATAGTGAGCACCACACGGTTGGTGCATGGTTTTCCAAACTATGTAGTAACAAATAGGCTTTTTGATGAGGCTAAACTGAACTTTTTTCCCCTTCATCCTTTAATTAGATTTCTATTCCCTTTTCTTCCCATTAACATAAGAAACACCACTAGGAATGAAGAATCCCTATTTCCTCCTATCCCTAGTATTTGGCCTCCCTCCTCCATTTGATCTCTAATTCATGCTCCATCGATCTCATTAGAAGCATAATGACAAGACCTTAAATCCTCTTGATTTTATTTCTAGTTTATCTCTCCGTACAAATTTCTAAGTATGGGTGATCTATTTTCCTTATTTTTTGTGATTTTGTCTAAAACATTGATTTCTCCCATTTTAGTTTGAGTAAGAAGTTGAAATTTTATGATTGAGAACCTATTAGTATAAGGTATGTGGTTCCATGATTTATCCTTAATTTTTTTATTTTTTTGGGTGTGAGATTTATTATTCATGTTGGGATGATCGAGTGAGACCTTAAATAAATTAATTGTTTACTTTTAATTTATTAATAAATGTCATGGGATGTTGTTTATATTTCCTTATCCTCAGACCATATATGTCAAGTCGGATAGGGTTATTTTGAACAACTAGTCAGGTTAGGATGACTTTCTATTTTAAATTAATTAATTGTATATATGGATTATATGAGTTCCATGGGAATGTGAAAAGAATAGCCTAAGTTATTGAGGTTATGTTGATCATCGATACTGAGGTAACATGGTTCGTCAGGTTGGGATCAGCCTAAGATACATGTGGTGATGAAGATAAATAGGTTGAGGTAACATGGTCTGTCAGGATTGATATAACATGGTCGTTAGGATGAGGGGCATAACCAAAATGACTTACAACGGTATTGACCATATGGACTTAGCAACATTTTTGTAGTGGTATGTGGTATCAGATTAGTGGATTAGGTATTCTCAGGTGATTATCACTCACCATTGTTGGCTAACACACTTTTTTGAATCCTTTAAACACTAATAGGACTCATTTAAGGTGGTGTTGACCACTCATTTTGGGTGGAGTCCTCTATAGATAATGCAGCCTAGGGGATGGATTCAACCATCAATTATGGATGAGGTTCTCACAATAGAAATCTAGGGTTGATGGAGATAAACCATCGGCTGATGGTGTTGAGACCATCAGTTGGGAGAAGAGGCTCACCATTATATCTAAGGTCGATGGTCCAAGATTATTGGAGGATGGATATCATTGTACCTCAGGACGTTGGTTTGTTGAGACAGTTATGATTTACTATGTATAGAAGGATGGATACCATTATGCCTCAGGATGTGGGGCTATTGAGACAATAGTTAATTTATGATCACAAGACTAATGAACCAAGGATATATTTATGGACATGTTGTTTGGATGTTAGTTACATGATTGGTGTCATGTGAGGTGTCAGAGGGCACAAGATGTCAGTGATACATTTATGGGAGGTTTCTGAGGGCTCCCTAAGTATGATATTCTTTTGGAGATTCCTAGTAATAGATCCATGGGTCTTATCCAATAAAAATATATATTCTCATACATGTATTTTATGACAAATATATATTTAGGGGCACAGATTTAGATATATGTCGATGTCTGTCGAAGAAGGTAAATTCTCATTTGTGGTAATTGAGCACAGGTGGAGTGGGATTATTATTAAATGTGTGTGAATTTCCTTTTTAATTATATTTTTCATAAACTAAAAAATTATGGATGTAAGATATGAACAAATTGGTGGTGGACTAATCAGTACATACTCCCACCCTTCACAAAACCATCGGGATGCATATAGACTTTATGGTTTTGATATGTGGTAAAGGATCGGGATTGGGAGTTAGACCTTAGTGATCAGGGATGTACTGCTTTAGCTTGGGATAGATGGTAGTGGACTAGGTGGTTCCTCTGCATTGAGCTGGAACTTATTTTGAGTTTTATATATGTACTTACATGGTTATCCACTGGAAAAATTACTTATTTGTTTTTTACCTATATTGACTTGTCTATTTATATTCAAATTATCTGATTCCTTTGGGACTTTTATTACTTATTCTGGTGTATATGATTTCATTGTGTTTATTCTATTGATTAATTTACTATGGTCCTTTTTTGTGTTCTATACATATTGACCATTATTATTATCACAACGAGAGGGTATAGTCTCCCCACCATCACCTAATCAGACCATCAATGCTAGTCAGAAGCCTTTGGCATATGGAGACGCATGCCTAAGGCCTAGTGGACAATCGACCCGAAGTATAGAAAAAGTGGAAAACTAGGTTGGGACACTACAAATGGTATCATAGGAATTTTATTTCTTTTTTGTTATTACTATTTAGGTTATGGTATATTGGAGACTGGGACTTAGTTGGGACTAGGTAAAGAGATCTTGTTAGGGTACCTATAGCCCCATGCATGGTGGAAATGCCACATTTCTATGGGTGGAAAGACCACATTTACAGGGGTGGGAAATTGATGTTGTGCTTTGCGCTTTTATAGTTGATTAATTTTCACCTTGAGTGGCACACTTGGGTGTGATGTTATTAGATTATATGGTTTTGACCCTTGGAATGGTATAGTAAGGGAGGATTGTTTATGCATCATGGTAGACACATAGGGTGACATAAAATATATATGTTACAATATATACTTTCATGGAAACTATAATATGCCAAGAGGGGTTGGGATATTTAAATTGTTAACAAAAATATTGATAGTGATTTTATGCATTGTACTTTTGATGGAATTGTACATAGCTAGCCCATGTATGTGATTCCTAGTGTGAATTATATGTGATATATGATTCTCACTCTATTATGAGTAGATTGGGATGGATTAATTAAAGGGGGTGAGTTGTTTAAAGTGTCAACAAAGATCTAAACAACATTTTCTAGCTTAACCTTTTTCTGGAATTCTACTCAGCTACCTCAGATTTGTGATATATAATGTAGATGATATGTGATTCCTGACTATGATATAGGTAGGTAAGGGGCCATGATTCCAGATGATACATGATACCTAAGTTTTTTATTCATAGGTAGGGGGTTTGAGGTTGGATGTCATGTTAAATGGGTGTGATAGGGGAGTATAAGGGTGGTGAGATATGCTACCTTTTATAGTTTTTCCTATCCGCAATATATATATTATTGATAGGGTTGTTTGACTATTATGATTGGTATTTGGTGTGATTCCACTTAGATGGATCTTGGTGGAGTGTTAAACGGGTGGAAATATGGGGTTGCATGATCATTCATGGGATGATTCCCATGAGGGTTGGATTGATCATGAGCACTAGGTACAAACTTCGGTACAAGTGAGGAATATGTAGACGATGGTAGACATTGGGCCATGGTTAGATGAGTAGCTCTGGGTGAGCATTGTGTGAGTAATATAGTTTATTGATTGGGGATATCAATGAGATGAGTGTTCTATGTCATATTTCACTCGTGAGCTCCAGTCTTAGCACCCACCATTGTTTCAGGGTGAGGTTGGACCACATACAAATAATAACTTGATCGAATTAGTGTAGTTGATTTTTTATCATCTTGAGAAAACCCCAGGTAGGAGGGTAAATTTGGTAACATATATAATCAAAGAAATTGAAAATAATTAGTAGGATATAAAAGTTCAAGAAGGAAGACATGAGGGACTATATTTGAAGGATTTCAATACAATTTTCTCCAATCACTTCTTACCTAAGCTGTTGAGGGAGGATAGAGCCCATGAGTTTATGAACCTCTATCATGGTGGAACATGTGTTATGGATTATGTAGAAAATTTCATATATCTGTCCTGATTTTAGCCCTCTATGGTTGGAAAGTACATTACTAGGGTGAGATGGTCCAAGGATGGGTTTTTGGAAATCCATCAGGGTGTTGGTAAACATCTTCAGGCTAAACCCATTATCTATGTTTGTCAATCAAGAACTGATATACAAGGAAACCTTGATGAACTAGTCTTTTTAGAACTATGTGATAGTTTCATGTGAGATTATTGGTGATGATTTGAGTATCCAAGAGCATGACCATGAAGAGTATTATTAGTTATGTCAGAACAGAAACTTGGGTAAGCCACAAAGGCATTGTTCTTTGATGGTGTGGTTCAAGTGTGAGAAGTCGGGGCTTATTCAAACTCAGTGTGAGTAGGATCCAAAGAAGATCCAACCATGTGGTAAGACAGGGAATCTATAGAGGTTCTGTATGAATTATTCTAAGATATCTCAGATCTCGGGACTAGGTTAGACTTAGGGATATGAGGTAGATCCAAAAATGGTACCAAGAGTTAGTAGCTAGGATTCATCTACACACATAGGTTGTGGAAGAGAGAGAGAGACCTAGTAATGGGGTCATTGTATAGTAGTTGATGTATCTTCATAGGGAGTTCAAGCCTCAATTAGTCCAGATTCCGACTAGGTTCATGCCATTGATCTATAAATTTCAGAGCAGGTCGGTGAGTTGATGAAATTTAGAGGTACACCGTGATTGTGGTGATGTCCCTCTTGTTTGGGCGTGGCTAGTTTTAGTGCATGGGGTTCATGTGTGTTTTATTTTTCTAACCAATTATTGGTTCGTATGTTGTCATTGATATTATGTTTTATGTATATGAGATGTGTAGGCATAAGTACTATGATAGGCATGCGTATACATATATATATGATGTGTGATTATTTTGGAGAATCTGTTGAGATAGATGATCTTTGGGAATCTAATGATACATAGGTTTTGATGGGTGTCATATATGAAATGGGTATTAATTGAGAAATTGATGAGCTGTAGGAATGATTGTATGTCATCGTAGTACATGAATGTACAAGGATATTCGGTGGAACCATCAGATAACTAATTATTGGTTCGAGAACCAACCGGATAGGTAATTTCTAAGGTGGGGAGCACCACTAGGTGAATAGACCATGGATAATAACTAGGGAATATTGGGATGATGTTTATCATATGGGTATGTTTAGTATTATCTTTGGTTAAACCCTGATAACTTGTGGATGAGATATTATAAGTTGGGGAGACTGCAACATCGAGGGTTTTTGATCGGGTTGAATTTTCTCAAACTTTTTGAAATTATCTGTTGGTCATTGGGCCAAATTCCTTTTTCATCTTTGAAACTGAATTATGATAGTTTTAATTCTACAAGTCATTTTTTCTATTTTTTTAGTCTTGTTAAGTACCTTCATAGTTTCAATCGGTTTTGGAAGAATCGGGATCCAAAAACCTAGTTTTGGGAAAAGGTAGATAGGGGTTCACAGTTGGTGCACAATCTATCTAACCATGTGGCAAAAATTATGTGGCCTATTTTCAAAGTGGCATGTTTTTTATCTATGTGGCCCCTTGAATTCAATCGTTTGTGGTGGTGTTGGTTTTTTGAGTCACCCACATGGTTGCCGCATGGTTTTACAAATCGTATAGTCAAACCATACGAGGTGTCTGCCCTTTGGAAAATGAGTATTATATGATTGGTGCACAATTTACCAAAATGTATTATAACCATGTGTCTTTTTAAAGAGTCCAATACTTTTTTTAAATTTTCCTCCTTTAAGTTTATTTCTCCTCCCTTTTCCTCCCATTCATGTGTGTAGCACCTCCAGATAGGATGCTTTCCCATTCCTCCCTTCCCTAGGCTTTGGCCTCCCTCTTCCATCCGAGCTCTGATTTGAGCTTTGTCAGTCTTGTTCGAAGCATAGTGGTAAGGAATTAAAAAAAATTGTTCTCTTTATAATTTATCTAAACATATGTAATGCTAGAACTGTTCAATATATTTTTCCCTATTTTTAATTCATTTGTCTAAAACTACAATTTCTCCCATTTCATCTTGAGTTAGATGTCGATATCTGATGATCAAGGGCCTATAAGTATAAGGTATTTGGTTCCAAGATTTATCTTCAATTTTATGGGTCTTTGGAAGTTTATAATTTATTATGGACATTGGGTTTAACTAGTGATACCCTAAAAAAATTAATGATTTCCTTTTTATTAATTAATAAATTTCATGGTATTTTATTGGGAATTCCCTAGCCTATGAACCTATATATTGGGATTAGTAAGGAGATTTTAAAAATCTAGGAAAGTTTTTCTGGTTGCCTATTTTAAAATAATTAATTATATATGTTGATTATATGAATTCCATGAGAACGTGATGGGAATGAACTAAGGTATCACTAAGAATGAGGTGAGATGGTTCGTTAGGCTGGGCTCAGCCTAATATGCATGGGGTGATGATGATCACCAGGTTGAGGAAACATGGTTCATCGAGATTGAGTTGAAGAGGTCTTTAAGATGAGTGAAGTGCCCATGGGACTTGAGATGGTGTTGACCATCTGGATATAGCGACATGGGCATAGGGGAACGTTGGACTGGATGAAGTTTGTTATGTATTGTTTGGTGATTTTCGCTCACTGTTGTTGGCCAATGAGTCATTAGAGTAGTGTAAACACATATAGGAATCAGTTGAGGTACTGTTGACCACTCTTTTTGGGTTGAGTCAACCATAGATATTGTGGATTAGGGGATGGGGTTGACCATAATTTATGTAGGAGGTTCTCAATGTTGAAATCCACAATTGATGGTGATGCACCATAGGGTGATGGTTTTGAGACCATCAGTTTGGGGATAAGGCTCAACATTATATGTGAGGTCGATGGGCTAGGATTATTGGAGTTTGGATATCATCGTACCTCAGGATATCAGGATATTGAGCTGATGGTGATTTACTATGTACATGAGGACATATATCATCATACCTTAGGTTATTGGACCATTGATTCAATGGTTACTTTCTGAGTAAAGGTCCAAGGGACCATGAAGTATTTATGGGTGTGTCTCTTGGACACTGGTTACTTTATTGGTGGCACATTAGGTGTTATATGGCATGAGGTTATGTTGATACATTTATAGGAGGTGCCTGAGGGCTCTCTAGGTATGATACTCTTCAAGAGATTCTTGGGTACTGAACTATGGGTCCCCTCAACTGAAAATATATATTTACTGACCTGTATGAAATTAAAAATATATATTTTTGGGAATGTATTTAGAGATATTTCATCATGTTCCGATGTAGGTAAATTCTCACTTGTGGCTGTAAAGAACTAGTGGAGTGGGTTTATTATTAAATGTGTGTGTATTTCCTTTTTAATTATATTATTCTTACACTATAAAATTATGGATTTAAGACAGAAAAATGTTGGAGGTGGATAGCTATGTTCATATTCACACCTTATATGGGACCTTTATGATGAATGTAGTCTTTATGATTTTAAGATCATGTATAGGATCAGGATTCATATATGGACCTTAGTAATCCTAGATGTACTACTTTAGAATGGGATGGATAACATTAAACTAGGTGGTTCCTCAACATCGAACTAAACCTTTTTTGGGTTTCATATATAAACATACATGATCAGCCACTGACAACCTTCATTATATATATTGTATAAACTATATTTATGTATCTATTTATCTATAAATGTTATTATTACTTTTGTCTTGTTTTTAATTATACTATTGTATATGCTTCTGTTGTGTTTATTCTATTGTGTCTGCAGTTATGGCCCTTCTTGTGTTGTGTTATATACATATGGACCATTATTATTATAACAACCATAGGGTGTAGTATCCACAATATCACCAAATCAGAATCTATTTTATATTCAGGAGCCTTTGGCATATGGGGAGGCGTGCCTAAGGCCCATTGGCCAACAGAGTCAGAGCATAGATAAAGTTGAAAACTAGGTTAGGGCACTACAAAATTGTTATATATTCCTATATAATAAACATAAATTTTTTATACTACATTTATAAAATCTTTTAAATACTAATAAAATTATATATAATCCCTATAAAACATTTCAACACCAATTTATTACTAATCCTTTATTAAAACATCATTTTTGGGTGTTAACTATTTCATTTTTTTCATAAGAATTTCGATTAAATTGTTTAGGTAATTGTACTTTGATCAGAGTTTCATCTCATATATAATGTTAATATTTATATAAATATCATAAATATTCATTATTTATATATTCATCCATAAATTTTATAGATATAAAAATGAATTATACCACTCATGGAGATGGTAGGTTATGCGAACACATGAATGACATGTTTAATTTTTGGTGGATGGAATAAAAGAAAGGTAAATAATAATTTACCCTTATATAATGCTTATTATATCATATAAATCATATATATTCATAAATTATATCCTAATTTCCATCAATATGACGAGGAAATGAAAAAAAATCATATCTCTTCGTGGAGCTGGTAGTAAACACATATGCACGAGGGACGTTATCATTTTCCAATGTATTGGAAATTAAGAAGGTGGATATGATAGTAACATTATAAAAGAATAATTATGTTATAAATATAGAATAAAACATTAAACTTGTAATAATATTCATCCATAAAATACAGTAATGAAAAATGAATTGTATCTCTACATGGAGATGGTATTTCTTATGTATGAAGAAGCGATACTTTCAGTGCCCATTTTATAGAAATGAGGGTGGATAATGGTAGTTTCATAATCATAATAACATTTTAGCATTTTTAGGATACAAACTTTATTATTTTTTGATAAATATACTTAATTTATATGAGTAAAAATAAAAAAAAAAATAAATTGATCGGTTAAGCCGATTACCTCTTCCTTGAAATAACTCTTTTAGATATACTTTTAAGGGTCACAGGGTTGGAATTTTGGGAAGAAAAGGATCTCAATAATATGTATAAGAATTTTGAGAATATAATTTTTTAGTTTTTTTCTAGATAGAAGGATCATGGTTTTCTAAATAAGAGAAAGGAGGGATACCACTTTATAAGCGGGGGGAGGGGCACTCTTGGAACTTATCAAAATATTAAAATATTGAATGGTCATTATCTATAAAAATGCTTCCAAATGTCCATATATTTGAATATAAGGTATTATTAGGATTTAATACCTTTAACCAATAATTTTTTTATAGGTTTATGTGGTGTTTTAAAAATTATCTTTTGGTTTAACGCCTTAGTTAACATATTTTAACCCTAACTCTGGTAATGTATTCTTCCCTCTTAAAGGGTTATAATTTTATTTGAAGGTGAAAATGGAAAATAAATTTTCAATGCAATAAATTTTAGATCATATATAATCCACCATGTCCTATTTTATGACTCTTATTATTTATAAATAATTTAATAAACTTTTATTTTGATAAAATATCATTAATTTCATTTTTCAGAATATTTATTTAATTTGACACTAAATACATTAATACAAAATTGAATAAAAATATAATCCTTTAAAAAAATACTAATATGTTATATTAATATGAAAAATAATTTTTACACTATAACTCACTAAAATTATATTAATTTAAATATTTTTAAAATAATTTAATTTATTATTCTATTAATTGAAGTAATACTCTGTTGGTGTTGTATAAGCATTAAGGTTAATTATTTATTTAATAAAAATTATAAATAAATTGACATCATAAATATAATTTAATTATTCTCAAAATAACCCTTAATATTTTTTCAATGTTACTTTTTCCCTATGTGAACACATAAGAGATATTTAAAAGTAAGATATTGGAGTTTTGTATTTTTCTTTGTTTTAAATATTATATAGGTCATTTTCATGGACAAGTTTCCCTTAATGAATTGGATTTAAATTATAAGATGATAAGGGTTTTATTTTATTCATTTAATAATAATTAAGATGAAAAATTATGACTTTATCATTTGTTTTTAACCAAGGTTAACACAATTAACCCTTTACTGAGGTGATTAATTTTACCACAGTTACTATTTATAGTGCTTAAAAATAAAAGGTGTTTATTTATAAAATTTGGACCTCCTAATTCAAAATATAGAATCCATTTTTTTACAATTCAATTTCTACTAGTGTTATAAATTCATTTTAAAATAGCCATACAGAATGTGATGAAACATGCTTTTTAAAAAAATACATTTTTAAGAAAAAAATAGGATTTATTCCTATCCTATGCCTAGAAAAATGATTGTTAGAACATTTTATAATATATAAATTTCATTAATATAATTCACCAATAGTTATTAAATTAATTTTTTAAGATAAAAATACATTGCGCACATAGAATGTTTTTTTTCAAAAAAACATATGCTTTATTTTCAAATGATTTTTATTTTTATTTATATTTAATTTATAAAAAATGAATTCATTTTATACATATTTAAACCCTAATTTTAATATAATTTAGTTATTACTATTCATACCTTCCAATCCAATAGCTTGGTGCTATCAATCACAATGAATAATAATATTTTAGTAGTGTATCTTGGTTCGTTTAAACTTGATGTTGTGTATAAAGTAAGTTATCAGTTAAATAAAATTTAATTATATAAGACTATATCATAAAATATAGAGGTGTTACATATTTATTGGGTTATAAACCCTTTATCCAAACTTGGTTAAGTCAACCTTGAATATTTATTAAAACACACTCTTAATTTAAAGCACCCTTAATTAGGCCAACAATTACTTCGAACTATGGTTGTATTCTAATTCAAGTACTCAAAGGACTTACTTGAATAATATTTTATTAAGGTATTTTATTTATCATTACATCATCATTAATGTTGTGTTGATTTTATAAATTTAATTAACGTTGTATTGATAAAATAAATTAAATATGATCCATTTATTTAATCTTATTCTAGAATACTTATTATTTAAATTACTTTATGAGATCACATTTAAAAATTAAATAAACATGCTCTATATAAATAAACAAATAACCATGCATATGAAAAAAAATAAAAATAAAAATTTTGTATGATCATGATCTTTAATTACTGTTTGGTTTATCAAGTGTGTGATAAACCAACCATTTAACCCTAGGGGAATAACTCCTTTAGCAGGTATTGGATCAACCTACAGTGTTGCGCCTCTATCTTATATATCTCCTTTCATTATCTTCACCCTGGATCAGTGTGGAACCCTATCTTTTCACCTAGGTGCACCTCCTTTTATGTATACTATCTCACTTATAGGTTAGGGAAACCAATGTTTTTCGGATTCATAAATAAATCATGGACACATAGGCCCATACGTAATCATGAATAAATGATGTTATGAAAATTATATATCAAATTTAATAATAATTTTATTACAAACCCCCATAAAATAAATAATTAAATTTAATATAATCCTAAAACATAAATAGGTTGGTCTATATCATGATCATCCATGCATGCAACAACTTTACTTCATGTACCACCGGTGATGCCAAAAAAAGTACATGGTGTGTACAACAACCATAAACACATTCATTTAAAGAATACCATGGAAAATAATTAATAAATAATTTAATATTGTATAATTCCTATATAAATCACATGGAATTTAATCCAAACAATAAAACTTTTCACATTTCATGCACAACAAGCTATAGACCATGTGTTTTAGTTTTAATTTAATGAATTAATTATCCATGTGTTTTGACTCACACGACATGCCTATCTCAGTGTGTGCCTTATCTTTGTTGGCCCAAATTACATGGTGTGTGAATCTAAATACATGATTTTTTATTCATTAATGGTCATGTTAAATACAATCCTAGGTACAAAACATGTATTTTTTATTGGTTAGTCATTGCTACAAGGTGTGTAAATACCATTACACACTATTTACTTCTTTTAATGTTATGTCGCTCGGCTAGAAGTCAATAAACATCACGTATTAATTACATGTCCCATACGTTGATCACATAACTTTTGAGATTATTTCGGGGGGGGGGGGGGGGAGGATCCATCGAGGGTTACATAATATGTATGCCAGTTACACACCATCATGTCATGTTCTAACTGGCAGTCAATATGTGACACGTAATTATGCTACCAATCCACCACGCATTGTGTCATGATTTTCATGGTTTTTCTTGGTGTGGTTGTCTATGGTTACATTATGTTAGATTTTTCATTAACCACCCTCTATCAATTTCATATAGCTAGAATCATCATAACCATCAGATGATATCTTTGAGTGTTCTTCATATATTATTGGACTATTCTTGGTCATATGAAATAGAACAGTCTTGTTATCTTATCTTTAGGATTAAAGAATTAAAAAATAGAAAATAAAAAGCAACAATCAAATTCATAATTAATCAATGAATATTAAATAATTATAAATTAATATATAACCACTCTGATACCACATAAAATATCTAGATGATATCTATAACACTCTATGTATAATCACTTTACAATTATATAATTTATAAAAAATATTTAATTAGGTAAATTACCATTCCCTTAATGGTTTAGAGTCTTAAATAATTAGTAAATACCTTATGAAAAAACCTAAAATTTTCCTTTATATGGGTGTATATTCCACCAATATAAACATTTTAAATGATAAATGTTCTTAGTTCATGGCCAACATATCATATTTGGAGCACTCAACCTTAGGACCTGTGATTTTTAAAAAAATTATAGAATGATTGTTAAAATTGGTGAGGTGAATAAATGAAATATAAAAATAGTTAAACCATAAAAAATTGAAAATCATCAAAAATTATTTTCATTAAACATAGACCCTAGAGCCCATATAAAATACTTTGAAACCTGAAATCAACTTCTTTTCTCAAAACAATTTCACAAAGAAACCTCGCATTCAAGCATAGTAAATGGAAAGACATTAAAAGTTCATAGAGAAAACATGGAAATTTATTAAAACTTTAAATCTATATAAAATCATTAAAATTACTTCAAAAACAATCTTTTACCTTTAAAAAAAATCATCCCTTTACTCATATAATCAATTACATATTTCTTGAAATCAAATGATTTATATTGAAACTAATTGCTAGAATAGAAAACCCATGAAGGAATATCGGGGCATCATATTTTTATCACTCTTAAAAATAAAACTTATCATTTGAGTAGTTTAACCTTCTACTTATAGTAACCCATAATGGAATAATATAACCATCTAATTCTAAAAATTATTTTCTCTAAAGAATAAATCATTACCCAATGCGTTGAAGTCCTAGATCATGGGATCTCCTTTCCTCATATACAATTTACAAGTACCATAATTTAAAAATTACATTGACTGAAAATTCAATTTTTTTATTTTTAAACACACTTTTTGGTTAAGTGAGAACTGAACAAGTGAAACAAACTAAGACAGTGTGTCCAAGGGGATCCACCATGGAAGACACAATTCAGACCAAGACAAACAAAACAAGAAAATGCAACGTGTCCAAGGGAATCCAACATTGAATACACGAGCCAGATCAACCAAAAGAAACACAAACAACACAAAGCACACATAAAGTTAGAAACAAATCTGCACAGGAGCCTTCGAAGAAGGATTATCGATGGTGAGGGATTCATGGACATATCTTCATAACGAGGGACCATGAGATTGTCTAGCCTCCAAGGACAAAGAAACCAGAAAATAAAACATCTGAATGGTTCTACATTCACCGAAGTCACTAGAACCATCCAAAACATCATGGAATCTATCAAACGTAACCAAATTAGAGTCGTGCATGAAATATCATGATGAAATGGAAGAGGAAACCATGAGAACATGGAAACATCCAAATGAAGAAACCTCAACAATGGTTTTCATCACGAACTGACCCCAGGTCGAACCTCCGTCGGTTGTGTATGTGCCTGTGAATGTTTTACATCGCGGCTACCCACGAACACGCTAGGATGATCCTATGAAGCAGAGGACCCCGAATCAATGTCAAAATGAGATGGAAAGAAACACAAACATAGTGAAACTGATCGGATATGGTGATGGATGTGGCACAAAAAATTGGGTGGGGGAGTCTGTTAGGCCAATTGGTAGGAAGCCGAAGGCCACGAGGTTGCTTTCTCTGGGCGACTTCGCACACCACACACACAGGATCCGGGGGCCGAAGGTCGCGCTCGACGACATAATCCTTGCAATAATGGGAACCAGGAGAGGCGTCATCATCATCACGGATAGCACTACTCCAGGAGGAGTTGTTGGTATTGGCGGCGGGATCCCTGCTACGTCGAGTGAGCAGGGTCATCGGTGGTGGTGGGATCCAGGGCTTCTACGTCGCGAGAGGGAAAGATGAACTCGATCCGAGGAGGGGGGAAGCAGACAGTGGGTGGTCGGATTCTAGGGATGTTGCATCGTGTGAGATCTAGGGTTGCTGTGTCGTGAATCCGGCAGCGTAGGTGGCACAAACCCTAGGAATTAGGAGTGCTGGAGCGATGACATTGCAACTCCCATCCCCCAAATAAAAATTAAATTTATTAGCACATAATTTTCATAATAAAATTAATAAAATTAATAAAATTATTCATTTGAACCCATAAGTGTAAGAACATATAGAAATAAAAATTAATATCCATTTATTTGATAAATCTTCAAAATAAAAATTTTGAAGAACAATTTGAATTGAATTTACTTTAGATTACCATGAAAACAAGAAAAGGAAGCTCCATAATGAATAAAGGAAATAAAAATGGGGAAATAGAATAAATTATTTTATGTTAAAATATTGTTGAAATAATATAAAAAATATGGACACATAAGAGAAAGTGTTGATATAATGAATTTAAAACTTATAAAGTAATGTTTAAAAAAACCCTTACCATTAGTCCTAATACACTTCGTAAGTCTTCTAACCTCTTGATTAAAAATATAAAATTATTATTTAATAGATTAAGAAAACATTTGATGTTCATTACCTTATTATTATCCATTTTATATTATTTAAAATCATGTTTTCATTCTTTAATGGATCGTAATTGGTAATTTTGGGCTTATTAAGTCAAATCCTCTAAAACTGCTTCGGTATATTGACCATGGTCAAAGGGGTTGTAAACATATTTCCTAATATCCATAATTTTATAGATGTATTTTATTTATCATTCCAATAGCACAAAATTTATCAAATTCAAACGGTTTTTCAAAATAGACTCAAATAAAGAAAAGTGTCTTGGTATTCTCATTTAAGGTGGTCAAATTTTACAATGACCATTTACTATTACTAATGAGAAATGGTTCGTCGGGTTGGGCTTGGCCTAAGATACATGGGGAGATTATGTTCACAAGTTTTATGAGACATATTTCAAGAGGATTGAGTTTATCATGTCATCAAGATGAGGGAATGGCCCATAGGAATTGAGATGGTGTTGATTATTTGTACTAGTGACATGGTCATAGGGGTACGGGGTTTTGGATGACATGGTTTAAGTATTTTTTGGTTATTTCTTCTCACCGTTGTTGGGAAATGAGATGTTTTAGTAGTGTTCACACAAATAGAAATTGATTTAGGTAGTGTTGACCACTCATTATAGGTGCATGAATCTATAGATATTATGACTTTGGGGATGGTGTTGACCATTAGTTATAGAGGAGGTTCTCACTATAGAAATCTATAGTTGATGGTGATACATCCTAGGGTGATAGTGTTCAGACCGTTGGTTGTGGGATAAGGATTTCTGTTATATGTGAGGCCAATGGGCATGGATCATTAGAGGGTAGATATCTTCATACCTTGGGACATTGAGCTGTTGAGATGACAGTGATTTACTATGTACGAGAGGATAGATATCTTCGTGCCTTAGGAATTTGGGCTACTGATTCGGTGAATAATTCTGAGTAGAAGCATGAGAGACTAGGGACATATTAATGGGTGTTCCATTTGGAAATTAGTTACTTGATTAGTGGCACATGAGGTATCATATTAAATGAGATGACGATGATAAATTTATAGGATATTTCTAAGGGATCTCTAGGTATAATACACTTCAAGAGATTCTTGGGCACTGAGCTATGGGTTATCACCATTGTAAATATATATTTACTGACATGTAAGGTATTACAATTATATATTTGGGAGAACGTATTCAAGGATATACCAGTATTTGTCGAAGCAGGTAAATGCTCACTTGTGGCTGTTGGGAATAGGTGGAGTGGGTTTTTATTAAATTTGTGTTTACTGACTTGTTAATTATATTTTTCTAACACTGTAAAATTATGGGTTTAATACATGAACACTTTGGCGGTGGCCTACTAAGTTCATACTCATACCCTAAATGAGGCCCTCAGGACGTGTGTAGATTTCATGGTTTTGGGATCAGGTAAGGTATCAGGCTTGGGAGATGGACCTTAGTGATCATTGATACAAGAATTTAGCATAGGATGGATGGTAGTGGACCATGTGGTTCCTCTGTAACGAGCTAAACCCTCTTTTGGGTTTTATATATGTACTTACATGGTCATCCACTGGTGAACTTTCTTATATATTTTGTATGACATATCTTGACATGTCTATTTATCTACAATAGGTATGATTCATTTGGGATTGTTATTACTTTTGCTATCGTATATGCCACTATTTTGTTTATTCTGTTTCTTCCATTGTTATTGTCCTTATTTGGTTATGTTATATACATAAAAACCATTATTATTATCTCTACAAGAGTGTATAGTTACCCCACTATCAACTAATTAGAAAATCGCTGCTAGTAGGTATCCTTTAGTGTATGAGGAGGTGCACCTATGGCCTAGTGGCCAACTGACCCGGAGCACAATTAAAGTGGAAAACTGGGCCAAGGTGCTACATAAGTGTTCTATCCTCTTATATAATAAATTTAAATTTTTATAAAATCTTGTACATACTTATAATATACTATATGATCCCTTTATAACATTTCAACACTAATTTATTAATAATCCCTTATTAAAATAATTATTTTGGGTGTTAAATATTTAATTTTTTCATAGGAATTTCAATTAGATTATTCAAGTAATAGTAATTTGATCATGGTTTCATCACATATATAATGTAAATCATGATATAAATATCATAAATATTCATTATATATATATATATATTCATCTATAAAAGTTAGAGATAGATAAATGAATTACACTATTCATAGAGACGGTAGGTCAAACATGCACATGAACAATGTGTTCACTTTTCGAAGGATGGAATAAAAGAAAGGTAAATAATAATTCACCCTTATAAAATCATTATTATATCATATAAATCATATATATTCATAAAATATATCTTAATTACCATCCATGTAATGAGGAAATGAAAATTGAATCATATAACTTTGTGGAGGTGGTAGTCCACACGTATGCACGAGCGACATTATCATTTTCCAATTGATTGGAGGTTAAGAAGGTGGATATTATATTAACATTAAAAAAGAATAATTATGTTATAAAAATCATATCAAACATTAAACCCATCATAATATACATCCGTAAAATATGATAATGAAAAATTAATTGTATCTCTACATGGAGATGGTAATTTGTTTGTATGCACGAGCGATAATTTCACTGCGAATTTTATGGAAATCAGGTTGGATAATGGTGGCTTCATAATCATAATAATATTTTGGTATGTTTAGTATAATAAATTTATTATTTTATTATAAATATAATTTATTTATAGGATTTAAAATAATAATTAAAAAGAAATTGATCGGTTAAGGAGATTACCTCTTCCTTGAGAGAACTCCTGTAGATCTACTCTTAAGGGTCATAGGTTTGGAATTTATTAAAATATTAAAAAAAATTGTAGAAAAATGCTTCAAAATGTAAAAATATTTGAATATAAGGTATTATGAGGATGAAATACCTTCAACTAAAAAAAATTTTATAGGTTAATGTGGTGTTTTAAACCTTATCTTTTGGTTTAATGCCTTAGTTAACCAATTTTAATCTTAACTGTGGTAATGTATTTTTCACTCTTAAAGGGCTATAATTTTATTTTAAGGTGAAAAGTGGAACATAATTTGTCAAGGGAAGAAATTTTAGACCATATATAATCCAAAATTTCCCCTTTTATGTTATTTATTATTTATAAATAATTTAATAAAATCTTATTTTTATAAAATATCATAAATGTCATTTTTCACAATATTCATTTAATTTGACACTATAGATAGTAATAAAAAGTGGAACTGAAATATAATCATTTACAACAATACTAATATATTATATTAATTTTTTAAATTCTTGGTATGATATAAATCTCTAAAATTATATTAATTTTAATATTTTTAAAATAATTTATTTTATTATTCTATTAATTGAATAAATATTGTGTCGGCATTATGTAAGAATTTTTGGTAGTTATATATTTAATAAAAATTAGAAATAAATTAACATCATGAATATAATTTCATTATTCTCAAAATAATACTTAATATTCATTAAAACATACTTGTTTCTCCATGTGAACACATAAGATATATTTAAAAGTATGAGAGTGGAATTTTGTATCACTCTTGGAAATTTAGGCTATAGCCATAGACCTATAGCCACAGTTTTATTGGTCCATGGCTATATCTTGTTTATACCCACAGTTCAATTTTGATATATGGCTATACATTTGAATCCCCCATTTTTTTTCAATTCCCGTCAGGATCCTCCTCTTTCTCCGATATGATACCCTCTCACTGTGGTGACTACCTCCCCAACAACCTCTCCCCTCCGCTATGAACTCTATCACTGACCCATTCTCTCTTCCCTCAAGAATTTTCTCACTCTCCCTCACTAATCTCCTCTCTCATTCGTCCTCATTGGCTTCGGTTCCTCCATCCCTCGTCACGGTTTCTTCATTCACGACGCAGATTCTCCAATTGTGTACCGACTTCTACATTTGGGGTTTCTTCATCCCTCATGTAGTACTACCCTCCTCCATACCCTTAATTGCGCATTCCACCTCCATTTGGTGTGTTGGCCGAAGGGTTCCTCCCTCTATACACTTCTTTGGGCCTTCCACCTCCATACGGTGTGTTGGCCCAACTAATTTACATAATTCTATTATGTGGGTTTTTCTTGTAGTTTTGTTAACATGTTTTGTGGCTCCATTATGTTTGTAGGGGGAGTTTACAGTATTCATTATGTTTTCATTTGTAGGAGTATTTTGTGTTTTTTGGCTCCTAGTTTGCAATATTAATTCTATTTGTGTTTTATTGTGTTTTCTATTTTGTAGTTCCTGTTTTATGGATTCTTTGAATATTGTTTACGGTATTTATTCTGTTTCGGGAGTTTTCAGTTTGCAGGAGGAGTTCAAGGAGGGGTTTGAGTTTATTTTCAACTATTTTGTGGCTCCTGTGTGTTGACTAGTATTCTGTCAACTATTACTCATTGGTATTTCTTGGTTTATATTTCATTTCTAATTCTCATAATTAATCTGGTATTCTGGTATTCATGGTTTAATCTTTTTACTATTCTGTCATCTATTTTCTATTCTAGAATTATTATATTTCTATTTACTATTCTGGAATTATTAATCTGTTTCTAAATGTTTTGGGTAATAGAGTTTATATTTATAAAATTTACAGAATTGATAAGTTAGATATTTTAGTCATAAATTCCAAAAGTTAGGATTTTCACTATGTAAAGAACCTTACTTATCCGGTTGATACATTTTAATACCAACCATATTCATATAAGACCCTTGTATATGATTATGATCATTCTATAAAGGGTATGTTTATATTTTTCCTTTTTATTATATAGTTTTAAACATGTTTTCTATCCATTTATGTACATGTAAATTACATGGGATATGTTTTTGAGTTATAAATGAGTATACCCCTTTAATTATTCCATGGGATGGGATAAGGCCTCCACTTTGTATAATCCTTCCCCATTCCAAGGGATGGGCTTTGGACCTGACTCTAGAAGAGCACCAGGGTGGGATTGTCAATAAGATTTCCCTACCCCAAACTTATACAAGATGTCTTAAAATATTTCTATATCTCTAGATTGACATCAATAATGATCCCCATTGAAGAAGATAAAATTAGGTAAGTTGAAATGTGAATTTTCCTAGATATAATATGTACATTTTTTACTCACTTCCAACATTTCTTATATTCACAGGATCCTAGGTGTCATAGTGAGAGTTGAGTGATTTAGTGGCAATGTAGTGGTTGGATTGATTAAGTGAGGATTTTAATTGAACTAAAAATCCAAATGGTTTTGGTTTTAACCTCATGTATTGGTTTTTTATAATTAAAATTGTTTTTATAATGCTTAAAGTTAGTGAAGTTTTAATTAAAAACCATTTTTTGTTGTTGAATCCTTTTGATAACATTTTCTTAGTTGAACTCGTTTCTTCGTTTAGATGTTTTATCAAAATGTGTTTGTCAATGAAATCAAACCTTTTCCCTTTTTATCTTTTATATTTTATCTTTTAAAACAAAGTTTTATAAAATATGATTTGTAACACTATTAAAATAGTGATTGTCGAATTTGGTTTCCAAACATTCTTTTAGGTCATGAACACTTATAACTTGAAAAATAATTTAATTTTGTGTCCTTTAGGAGATAGGTTTTTCCTTAAAATGTGAAGTCTTAAATTAATCAAGTGGTGATTTAAAATATATTAGTCTAGATTAAAATTAATGAAAGACCTTTAATGAACCCATTTCTAATAAATAATACCTTACAACATTGTACTACTCATTATTGGAAATTTTATGATACTTTATTCCAAACACCCCAACTGGTCTCTAGTTTATGATTTATGTGTGTTGTCTATACCATATGTGATATTGTTGTGCATGAAATGATAATAACTTGATTTGAAATATCCCTAGTATGTCTTAAAATTTTAAAATGGTATACCCATTATTCATATAGATTCATATTATCATGTTTGATTATAGTATTATTATATTTTATTTATGGATAGTTTAGTAGATTTTTCAAGTTTACACATCATGGTTATTATTATCATACTAGAATAGTGTTATAATAGTTCATAGTGAGAATGTGTGATATTATTTACTTTTAGTGCATATTTATTTACATTAGCATGGACCCAATCTACTATTTTCCCATAGGGTACGATTATAACTTTGACATAGAACATGTCTCTTACTATAATGTGAATAATTTTTATTGTTTTATAAAGAGCATGTTTATTACTATGATGTAGAGCATGTTTAGTGTTATGATAATGAAAATTTATATTGTGTTATCATTATTGGATATTGATATAGAAACTATGCTTCAAGGTTTACCTCTACAGTATTTAATATGTATATCTTTAGTTTTCTAGGTATTTATATATGGGTATACCTTGGAATTTATATTTTTATATATTATTTATGGATCTTAAACCATATAAAACCTTTATATAGTACCTCAAAAGGTATCTTTAGGAGTTTCTTAGCGAGCCCTACTCCCTCTAAAATAGAACAAATCATCTACACACATGTAAATTGGTTTGATAATATCTAACTTGCAGAACTCAAGGATATCATAAGATTCATGTCTATACATTTGAGTAATAGATGGGACACCATTTTTCAGTATTCATTTAAAATATTCAATCAAACTATAAGTGATACTTTGAGGAGTACTAAAAAATGGTATAGGCTGAGTACTACCTGAAGCGGGTGGAAGGTCTAGATACAACTTCATTAGAATCTGGTAAACTAATCCTTGGATTCTAACCAATCTTTTATTCATTTATTTTACTTTACTTTCCATTTTAGTAACCCACTCTACCATCAATTGAGCTACCTCCTGAAGAGAATTGGAAGAGGTTTAAGACACTGTAGCACTAGCAGTGGCAATATCAGAATTAGATGTAATTGGAGAAAATATAGTAACTAGTTTCATAAAAGGGATAATATTGAGAGGCTCGTAAAAAAATCTCTTTCTATGTAGTATAAAATAGCACTGATTGAGTTTTTTCAGATTTTGAGGAATGTTAATCCTCTTCAAAGTACAACCCTTTAGCTTCTTTAAAGACCATAACTAGTAGGTCTATTATTCTCTTATGATTTTTTTCAAAGGAACAATAGACCAAGATATCATTCCATTAATATTTTGAGACACTTAAAAGATATCTTTAATAATAACCTTTATTTAATTCATCTTATTGAGGTCAAATCCCCAACATCTTATTAAGAGATTTTGACTAATAATCATATAATATATCACTTTTAGACCGACACGTTACTCCTTCAATTTCTTTTATGTTGATAATGAATTTATTGAATCTATTTAATATTTTTTTAAGGGGTGATTTATATGATTTACACAGTTTATTTTCTTATATGATTTTCATTAACATTATTTTCTTAATCCATCATCTATACATCGATACTTGATGATAACTCTGTGATGATATAAAAAACATTAATTGATGAAGACTAAAAGAAGAATGTAAACATAACATCCATATTCCTAATATGACAAATATATAATGATTTTTTATTTTAAAATATAATATTTTATGTCCCTATTATATTATATTTGTTATTGGATCAACTTTTTTCTATTAATATAAAAGTTTTATATTACAATAACAACATCTGTAATTTAAGATATAGAATAATGAATGCCTGATTAACTTCTCACAAAATTTCTTTTAGTAAAAATCATCTATTACACTTACATATCAATATGAATATTCTTTGTTCATTTTTGGTTAGGAATTCATGTATCAGTTATCATGTAAAATTGGCACACTTATCCCATATATATAAGAAGTAATTATATCTCACTTCTTTTCCCATTATTTACTTATAGGTGGTTTCTTATGATGAGGTTGGTTCTATCCACTTCCATTGAAGGTAATGAGTTCCACATCAGATTCGGGTAAGGTTTCTTCTGTTTTTTAATGATGTAGCATGTTGATGATGATATAATCATCAAATGTCCTATTATTCCCCTTCTCACTAATCATGTTCCTCTCGGTTTTATTTTTAGGTTCCATTAATGATGATTAATCAAATCACTATCATTTTTTTGAAGTCTCCTAAGACCCGTTCATGTGTGTTGCGACAACCGGAGTCAAAGGTGACTCACCGCGTATGCAAAGGTAAGCATATATATAATATTTTATCTCATTATATGTATATTTTTCCATGGAATCACGATTACATATAAGGGGATTGGTGTGCTTATGTATGTATATGGAAAATGCATACGTGTGTGGGTGATAATGGGCTTATGAATGTTAGAATATATATATATATATAATGATCTACTTTTGACTGTACAAGGACATGAAAACATGTACATAGGGGTTAGGTCATCCTTATGTATATTCCAAGGTTGATATGGTTGGATGATGTATGGAGAAACTTATAGTTATTGCTAATAAAAGTGTTGAGTGTCGTGTGCGGATAGGCTCCTTTGTGGTAGGGTCCCTCTCTTAGCATCTTTAATTGAAGAATGTTTTAAATAGAATTTAGGAACCTTCTTAATTATTCTTTTCTATCTACCACCATCAAATACAATGAGTTCAACATTGTATTTGGTTAAGGTTTATTCCATTTTTATTCTTTGACCCAATTTTAATTAGGGATTTTTTGATTTTTGGGTTCCTTATATTTTTGTAGTGCGTTTTGGATTTTTTTGAGGTGGATTTGAGTCACTATTGAAGAAGGCTTACATGTGTTTTCATAGGTAGAAATATACATATATTAGTTCCCCCTTTATATATATTCACTCATGGAAGTATGAATATATATATTGGGGCTAGGTGTTCTTATATATATATATGAAAAATGAATACATGTGTAAGTGTAAAGGGGTATATGCAAGTATAAACACATATCTAAGGACCCCCTTGTTCATATTTGGCCATGAAAATATGTACATAGGGCCTATGTGTCCTTATATATATGTGAAGTTGCTTATGCGTTCAAGTGGGAAAAAGGAAAATTTGAGTTGTCATAGTCAAAAGCAATATGTCTTAAAATTGAGGTAGGTACCCTCTTCCTAAACCTGTAATTTGAATTCTATAATTTTCTGATTGTTTTAAAAACTTGTTTCCATAATTTCTTTATTGTTTTAAAAAATGGTATTTTTCAAGGAAGAATATGAATATAGCCCTAGAACTTATTAATAGACCTTGTTCAAAGAGGTTAACAAATTCTAGTTGTTTCTAGACACTAGAACAAGAGATCTAAAAACCATACATTGATCATACTTAGAGACATTCATGATCTCATTCAACTTCTGATTAAATTCATCATAAAAGAACACTACTTAATTTAAGGATCTATTAGTTCCAATACCAAGCTTCCTTAAATATTCTTTGGTATCATGGAACTCACCCATAATATTCCTCTTGAAATATTTTATAAAGAATAGTGTGAACGTATCACACTATAGGGACTGAATCTATAAGGATACATAATTCAATTTTGAGACACTCCTTCTCAACTAACTATCTTCATGGAATTTGAGTTGGTATACTAGAAGTACCCAATGGTCTTAAAAATAATTGCAGATAGGGTATTAATCTTATGGAATCTCACTGTATCTCCCACATTCAAATCAACTTCCATCTTCATTAAAATTAGTGAGATAAGCCTACCATAAGGGGGCCCAAGAACTTCTAATTCCCAATTAGACTATGGTTACTATGGTAGATGGGGTTGGTGTTTCATCCATGATGTAGATCCTCAATTCCACCTTGCTATATTATTTTTCTTTTTGGAAATAAAATATATAATACCCATTCATGAATCATATATAGATGTGAGGTCAACATCATTTGTGATGGTGACATTACTGGAGGAGTTAAAAACAATCTATCTAAGGATTTTAATACATCCCAAAATATATTGGTGTCTAAAGAACATATATAATAAAAATTCCACTTCTATATATTTGATCTATTCTAAGTGTTTTAGGGATGTGTATCCATGCATTTTAATACATAAAAATTCCAAAAATCCTTTCATTATTCCTCAATGTAGGCTTATATTGTAAATTTAATTTATTTTTCTAGGATCCAATATATTCTAAAGAAATAAGTACAATTGATCAAGGATATAGGGATATATTCATAGTTTAATTTATTACCATATGAAGAGGTCCTAAACAGAATGAATATCAATGAATACTCCATAGATTACAAGGTTATTTAATATATTATAGATTTAGGGGATTTCATCCTCTACGAGACCAATTTTCATGGGGTTTTTTGGACCATGGGACCCATATATACCTAATTTTAGAATATTCATGAAAACTCTATACGCTTGACCAGAATTATTGTATCCCACATTTGATTGCTTTGTATTAAATAAGGGAAAGACAACTCAACGTACATGCCCCACATGTATCCTTATAGTTTCCATAACTGTTCTTGGAATCCTTTGTGGTGTAAGAAGAAACCATGTACTCATTGAGTGTTATATACCTTATCCAATTGATGATCCACGCCTCCAAGTGGGAATCATACTAGGTGTATACCCCACAATCATTCTACACCTAATCAATATACCATATTTAACCAAACTTGGAAACACTAATGCATAGACATAACACATCACATATTGTCACTTATTTCACAACAAAATCATATTTAACTCATGATGTTAAAAAATATGGATGAACCTATCATATGATCATAAATTATGTAAATTAGACTATGAGGGTTTTGATTCCTATTCAAACATGATACATAGTACAACTCTTCAAGGTTTATTCACAACATCCCAATATCATCAACATCACATCAACCACTTTTGGGGCAATATATCTGATTCCTGACCATATTCTAAGAGTACCCTAAACCTCATAGTAGTCACCAATATTCATTAAACCATTACATGTCTTATGTGAGGATTATATGTGGATTAGTCCCCAATGGAATTTAAAATATGACCATACATATGCGATGAGCATAAAGGTACTAGTCCCCATGACATAAAATCATGACTAAAATTATGTGATGCGCATAAGAGTACCCTACCTTTCCATATATGAAAAGTATAAGATTTATTATGTGATAAGAATAGTATGATTCACCTTGTAAATGTATCAAAATCATATCCTTCCTCATGTTATGATCATGGAATTCCTTAGGTGATGAGCCTAGAGTTCATTAGGTGATGAGCCTAAAATACCATAGGTGACTAGCCTATGATGACTTTGGTGATGAAGCTAGGATTATATAGGTGATGTGAATAGTATTAATTAGATTATGAGCCTAATATGTCTATATGGCTTGACATAAGAAGATATAACATCCTTCCTTCCTAGATCATAACTTAATATCCATCCTTTACTTATATGTGGCAAGCATAAGATTCGGTCACACCCAGAAATGAGAAATATATTAATGGGATTGTATAAATATAAAATTTAATTGAAGTTATAGTGAACTTTGATCATTAGGTTGTCACCTTAATAAGGAAGCAAGTGAAATTATTAACTGATTTCCACATGGAGATGGAATCATTAACAAGATTCATGGGCTTGTGTTAATTATATAAGAGAAATATGGGCTGGGAAATGAAAAACATAAAGATATGTTTTAAAATCCCATCCTCCCATTTAAATGAAAGGTTCTATCATCATCACTCTTATGGTGACATGATGATTACCTTAAAAAAATAGGCATGTGAGACATGTATCGTGACCATCCTAGTGTAATCTAACACAGTGGTCTTGAAGTAAAGTTTCATAAAAAATTGATGAATCTAAGATGAATTCATTATCCTTCAATATATAGAGGATTAGTATCATTGGGAATCAACTTCAGTAATTGGTGAACCCATTAAGAATTTTTTATCCTTAAAAATGATATAATGAGTAACATAGGGAATATTAGTCATCATAATCATAAATCAATAATCAAATTTTGATTCAAATTATCTTATGTAATTCCATGAAATATATTTGACAAGTGAGGTTCCCCAACCATTGATAATAGGTGTAGGGGTAGAATAAGTTCCCATGATTTTACTAAAACCCATGATCACCCAAACATGGAAATTTCATACCCCTATTTTGATGAAATGACTGCTATCATCCTCACCCGCTTTCACTTATGGAGATCATGCAGTGGAGGGTTATCAATACACTGGTCAACCACTATGAGTAGAAAGAAATCATACCCCTCATGAAAATGGTCAAGGATGATCTAGAATCCATGGTTCCACATTTAAACAACCAATAGAAAAGAGCCTATATGGGGTGAATGGAAAGTGGATGGGAGTGTCCAAGAGGGTTTCTAAGGGGGATGGCATGGGTGGTTGTAGGGGGGCTAGAAGGTGGTAGTGGTAGGTTGGGGGACTGGGAGGGAGAGGGGGTGTCCAGGAGGGTCTGTAGGGGGTGGGGGTACTGGTAGGGAGGACTGGAAGGTGGGGGGACTGGTAGGGGAGGTGGGGTCTAGGAGGGTCATGTTTATATCCATTTTAATTTATGATATACTTACCGAACTACATACCATGATGAAGGTCCCTATTTTTTACCTTTATTTATGATTATTAATTAATGAAACCCTATGTCTATGTCTTCCCCAATAGATTCATTTTATATGGATCACTCTTTGTTGAGGGATTTTAACTCTTTTTTGGTGAAACCATAGACAACCATATTGATATCTACTTCCTGTGAGATCATTACCAGCCTTTCCTCCACCTTTTCTACTCCTATTACACTATTTATTGTGAAGTGTTGATGATATAATTTCGTAAAGAATAATTTTGGTTGTCTGTTTGATTCAAAAGGTCCCAATGAACTATGAACCATCATATCTAGAGCTGTTTCTACATTATGATGGGATCAGAATTATTTAAGATGCACCCTCTTTGGATTGTAATCACTCTACTTATTCTTTTTTAGTTATTGAGAATATAATATTTTTATCATTTATGTTTTATTATTATTCATATTATTGGTTTCTTACTTGTAAACTTTTTTGATCATAATAAAATGGGTTTATTTAGGGTCTAGTTTTTTAGAACAAGTTGTAGGGGGAGGGGCAGGGGGAGGGTGTAGGGGGCAGGGGTAGGGGGAAGAGGGAAGGGGGAGGGGTTCTGCAGGGTAGGGTCAGGGGGGAGGTCTGTAGGGAAGGGGGTAGGGATGAGGGTGGTGGAGGGGGTGGAGGGGCATGGGGTTGGGGAGGGGTGGGTGGGTGGAGGGGGTTGGGGAGGGGAGTGGGGAGGTCTGCAGGGCTGGGGTAGGGTGGTGGTCAGTAGGGGTGTCTGCAGGGCAGGAGGTGCAAGGGGTGGGTAGTGGGTTAGGGTTGCAAGGGGATGGTGGATTAGGAAAACTAGAAAGGGGGAGGGTTCAGGGTGGAGGGGGGTTTGTAGGGGTGTCTGTAGGGTTGCGGGGAGGGGGGCAGGGGGTCTACATGGGTTCAAGGGGGGTCTGTCCAGGAGTGCAGGAGGGTGTAAGGGGGGTATATCTAGGGGTGAAAGGGGGTCTGTCCAGGAAGAAATTGGGGATTTTATGGGTGCAAGGGGGTCTGTCTAGGGTTCAAGGGGGTCTGTCCAAGGGTGTAGGGGGTCTGTCTAGGGGTGAAAGGGGGTCTGTCCCGGGTTTAGGGGGTGTGTTGGGTGGAGTGGCAGGGGGTCTGTCTAGGGAGGGGGATTTTCAGGGCAGTGGGGAGGGGGCCCGGGGGGGGGGGGTCTGCAGGGGTGCAAGGGGGTTTGTCCAGGGTGCAGGGGGGGGGGGTCTGTCCAGAGGTGCAAGGTGGTCTGTCTAGGGGTGTAAGCAGGGTCTATCCAGGGTGCATTGGGGGTCTGTCCAGGGGTGTAAGGGGGTCTCTCCAGGGGTGCAGGGAGGAGGGGTGGGGGGTCTTTCCGGGGGGGGGGGTCTATCCAGGGTGCAAGGGAGTCTATCCAGGGGTGCACAGGGGGGTATTTAGGGAGATAGGGGTCTGTAGGAAGGAGGGGTAGGGGGTCTGTCTAGGAGGGGGTCTGTCCGAGGGGGGTGGGGGCTGGTTTTTTATGAAATCGAAAGTGTTATATACATGGTTTTAAAGTGTGTCTATATCCCTAGATCCATTCTTAATTTAACCTTGGGTATAACATATATCCATGTTTATTGGTCTTAGAGCCATAGTTCTAAACCGTGGATATATCCTAAATTTCTAGTAGTGTATTTTTCGTTGTTTTAAATATTATATTGGTCATTTTCATGGAAACGTTTTCCTTAAAGAATTAAATTTTAATTCTAAGATAATAAATATTTAATTTTATTCATATAATAACAATTAAGAAGAAAATTTGTGACCATAACATTTGGTTTTAACATAGGATAACATGATTAACCCTTTACCGAAGTGATAAATCTTACCATGGTTACTATTTATAATGCTTAATAATAAAAGGTGTCTATTTAACAGAATTGGACCTCCTGATTCCAATTTGGGAATCAATTTTTCAAGATTCAATTTCTATAATTTTTAGAAATTCATTATAAAATAAGCATGAAAAATGTGATAAAAATTACTTTTTAGAAAAATACATTTTTAAGAATTAAACTAGATTTATTCATATCTTATGCCTAGAAAAAACATTATATGACTATTAAAACATTGGATAATATATTAATTTCATTAAAATAATTCACCAATAGTTATTAATTTAATTTATTAAGATAAAAATATATTATGGACATAGAAAACTATTAATCAAAATAATATCTCTTTTATTTTGAAATGATTTTTATTTTCATTTCTAATTAATAAATAACAAATGAATTAATTTTATACATATGTAAACCATAATTTTTCTATAATTTAGTTATTCCTATTCATACCTTCCAATCCAATAGCTAGGTGATAATTATCACATTGAATAATAATATTTTATTAGAGTATCTCAGTTCGTTTAGACTTGATGTTATGTATAATTTAAGCTATCAACGAAATAAAATTTAATTATATAGGACTATATAATAAAATATAGAGGTTTTAAATATATCATGGGCTATCAACCCTTAATCCAAACTTGGTTAAGTAAACCTATAACATTTTTTAAAACACACTCACAATTTAAAGCACCCTGACTTAGGCCAAACAAGTACTTAAAACTATGGTTGTATTCTAATTAAATTAATGAAAGGATTTCCTAACACAATATTTTATTAAGGGATTTTATTTTTTATTTACATAATCATTAATATTATAATGATTTTATCTATTTAATTAACCATGTATTGATAAAATAATCTATTTATAATCCATTTATTTAATCTTATACTAGCATACTAGTTATTTAAATTACTTTATGTGATCACATTTAAATATTAAATAAACATGAATCGCATAAATAAATAAATAACCATGAATAGGAAAAAATAAAATGAACATGTGGTATGATCATGAGATTTAATTACAGTTTGTTTATTGAGTGGGTGATAAACCATCCCCTAACCCTAGTGTAATAACTCCTTGGGTAGGTCTAGGCCCGAGTTGCAGTATTGAACCTTTAACTTATATATCCCCTTCGGTTATCTTCACCTTGTATCAATGTGGAATAATCTCCTCTCACATGGGTGCTTCTACTTTTAAATATACTAACTCACTCATAGGTGAGGGGAACTACGGGTTTTGGATTACATAAATAAATCATGGACAAACAGGCCCACACATAATAATGAAGATGCGATGTTACGCAAATAATCATATCTAATTTAATAATAATTTTATCAAAAAATACCATAAAATAAATAAATAAATTTAATATAATCCTAACACATAAATAGGTTGTTCTATCTCTTGATCATACATGCAAGAAACAACTACACGGTGGGTACCACAGGTTATGCCCACAAAGTTCATGGTGTGTATGAAAACCATTTAAATCATTCATTTATAGAATGGCATACAAATAATTAATAAATAATTTAATATCACATAGTTCCCATATAATTAACTCAAAATGTAATCAACACAATAAAACATGTCACACGACATTCAAAACATGCTATAAACCATGTAGTTCAGTTTTACATTAATGGATTAATTATCCCCATGTGTTGACTCACATGACATGCCTATAATGGTGTGTGGCTTATCTGAGTTGTCCCAAATTACATTGTGTGTGAAACTATCTATGTGATGTTTTATTCATTAATGATCATGTGAAATACTAAACTAGGTACACGACATGTATTTTTCATTAGTTATTCTATGATACATGGTGTGTAAAGACCATTACACACTGTTTACCTCATGAAATGTTATATTGCTTAGCTGGAAGTCAATGCACGTAATGTATTAATTACATGTCACGTATTTTGATTACGTGACTTCCACGATTTATGCGGGCAGAAACCATCTAGGGTTACATGAAATATATTCCAGTTACACACCATGATACTCTATAATTTCATTTTCCAACTAGAATTCAATATGTGACTTTTATTCATGCTATCAAACAACCACACGACATATCATGATTTGTGTGGTTTGTCTAGGTGTGGTTAACTATGGTTACTCTATGTTAATTTTTTTGTTAAACACCTTGTATCAGTTTCATATAGATAAAATCATCATATCCACCAAATGGGATCTTAGAGTGTTATTCATATATTCTTGGACTATTCTTGGCCATATGAAATAGAATGACCACATTATCTTAACTATAGGATTAAATAATGAATAAAACAATAAAAAAGTAATAATATAATGCATAATTAATCAATGAATAGTAAATAATTATAAATTAATATATGAAAACAGTGATAAAACTTGAAATATTTGGGGAACAGTTATAATATTCTATATATAATCACTTTAAAATTATATGATTAATAAAAAATATTTTCTTAATAAAATCATCATTCCCTTAAAGGTTTATAGTTTTATTGAATTAGGAAATACCTTATGAAAAAACCCATAATTTTCTTATATATGGGAATCTATTCCACCAAAATAAACTTTTTTAAATGATACACTTTCTTCATTCAAGACTAACATCTCAAATTCAGACCACTCATACTTAAGAAATATGATTTTTTTAAAACATATAATGATTGTAAAACTCATTAAGGTGTAATTATAAAAGATAAAAATGGTTAAACCATCAAAGAAATTGAAAAAATTGAAAATTATTTAGATTAAACATAGAACCATGAGCCCATATAAAACACTTTTAGACATGAAATCAACTTCTTTCCTTAAAACAAATTCACAATGAAACCTATTATTCAAGAATAGGACATGAAAATACTTTGAAAGTTCATTGATAAAACATGAAAAATTATTAAAACATTAAATATAATTAAAATCATTAAAATTACTTCAAAAAAATCCTTTACCTTTGAAAAGATTAGATTATCCCTTTACTCATAAAATCAATTTCCTATTTCATGAAATCAAATTATCTATATTAAAACTAATTCAAAGAATAAAAACCATGGATGAATCTTGTGGAATCATATTTTTATGACCCTTAAAAATAACCTTCATTGTTGGAGTAACTTAACCTTATACTTCTAGTAACCCATAGTGGAATAATATAACCAGATAATTACAAAAGTCATTTTTTCTATTGAATAAATTATTACCCAATGCATTGAATATCCATATCCCAAGATCACCCTTCATTATATACAATTCCCAAGTACCCTAATTTTAATATAACATTTATAAGTTTGTAATTTTCATCATAAAATTAATTAAAATGATCATTTTAACCCATAAGTGTAATCAATTATAGAAATAAAAAAGAAATATCAATTTACTTGATAACTCTTTAAAATGAAAAATTCACAGAACACTTTGAATTGAATTTACTTCAGATCACCATAAAAATATGAAAAGAAATAATAATAATTATGAAAGGAAATAATTGTGGGAAAATAAAATCAGGTCATATATATTAAAAAAATATTCAAATAATATAAATAATATGGACATTGAAAAAATGTTTTGATATAATTACTTAAAAACTTGTAAAGTAAAGATTTAAAACAAAACACCTTACTATGAGTCCTGATAAATTTTTTAAGTCTTATAACCTCTTGATTAAAAATATAAAATTAATTATTCAATATATTAAAAAAATGTTAATTCCATTATTATTTCCCATTTTATTTTATTTAAAATCTGGTTTCATTTATTTACTAAATCAACATCTGTTGTTTTGGGTTCATTTGGTCAAATCCTATAAAGATGATGTGGAACATTGTCCATGGTCTAATGGTTTATAATTTTTTCTCATATTATCCATAATTTTATAGATATATTTTATTTATCATTCTAATAGCACAAAATCTATACAATTAAATAGTTTTTCTAAAATAGATTCTAATAACGAAAAGTATCTCGTTATTCTCATTTACAATGACAAAATTTGACAACGAACATTTACTATTAATATTATTAATACAATGTAAAAATTATCCTTAAAAACATTAATAATGTTATAGGTATCAAATTTATTCATTAAATATATTTTTGTGACCGTCTTTGCAAGGCGGTGGTGAAAAATGCAAAATTTTATTCATGGAGACAATATTTCACACATAACATAGGTGACATTTTCATTTTTTAATGGATGGGAGGGAGGTAGATAATGGTTAATAAATAAATATAATAACATTTTATCATACTAATTATATTTATGAAAATATATTAGTATGTTTATAATATATTTTTAGGATATGGAACCAGTAAGTAGCTTAATGAACGAGGTTAGGAAAATTACCTCTTCCTTGGATATCCTCATTTATGTCACACTATAATCCTTCATATATTAGTATTTTGGGGAGTCTGAAACCTATTTAACCTGGGAAATAAGGTCAAGGAAGTATTGTTTAGTTCTTTTCAAGATAAATTTCTCAATGAGTGTGGAGATGTTGGGTGGTTAAGGGTTCCTTTTATAGATGAGAGGGGTGGCATTTTTGTAATATCAATTTCTTAATATTAAAATTGGAATTAATTATCAAGGAAATTGTATCAAATATGAATAAAAAATGAAAAGAGATAATATGGTGGTATATAAAGACTCTATAAACTTATTTAAGTATAGGTTTTGTGTATTTTGTTACCTTATCCTTTAATTTAAGCATTTTACCACATTTTACCCTTATCAATGTGAGTAACTTTTACTATGGTAACTTATTTTAATGAGAAAATAGAACTTTAATTAATTTTAACACGATGATTCAAAATTTTAAAATCATTTCACAAGATTCAATTTCAATAGGTGGTAAAAATTCATTTTAATAAAAGTATGCTTAATACAACAAAAATAGTTTTCAGAAAAAATTTATTACTAGAATAAAAAAGAATTTGCAGCAAAATATATTATAGTATTTATTATCATAAAATTTATTATTTTATGGTTTAAAAAATATTATTTTTTAATTTCAAATAAACTCAAAATCAAATGGAACCTTTTGAATACTTAATTAAATGAAAATTAGTAAAAATTATTTTTTGTTAGAGTAAAATATAACTTAGGTTCTAAAATGTCAAACATAGATTTTTAAATTCAACATAATATATTTAAATTATTTAGTTTACTCCTTAAAAATATATTTGGTTGTGAAAATTTATATTTTTAATTTTTATGTCAAACTTATATCTTTATTTTATCATGAAAATTATAGGGTTTTTTAAAACACTATTTTTCATTATTCACCAAAAATCAACCTTTAAAAAATATCCAAAAAATTAAGACTAAGATAATTTTTCATGTTAAATCAAAAAATGATATTTATTTTTATTAAATTAAAATTATAAAATTTATAAATTAATAATAAAATAAAACCATATAATACATGGAAAATAGGTTATTCAAAATAAATCTTTTTTTTCAAATGAAAAACCATATCATTGATTCATAACATAATAAAACTATTTATGATTATAAATATGAATATGAATTTATTTAATTAACATGAATATACATTTATAAAATATTTAATAATTAAATATCTCTTTTGATAGTTAAAAATAATAAATTATGTTAAGGAAATGTATTTAACCTTTAAGTAAAACACCCCTTATGAGATAAAGTAAAAAATAATATTCTTAAATTTATTATGAGTAACTAAGTGATTATATTATATATTTTTAGATAATATATAATCTTTAATAAGTGTTTAAAGAATATATAAAACTTTAAAACCACGGATATTAATAAACTTTAAAAGTGATATATTATTAAAAATAACTTGGTTGTCATATTCTACCCATTAAGGAAATATTAACCTCACAATTTTATTTTGAATCAAAAGAGATAGTGGTTTATAAAGATATATATTAATATAATTTTAAAATCCATTTTATAGGGTCAAATAGGATGTCAAAAACAATAATTTCCAATTGAATCCCTAATAATGGCACCTAAAAAGGATAAAAATTCAATGATAATAAATGTAGAGTATAATACAAGAGAAATATATAGTAGTGGAAATAAATTCTATTTACAAATTTTGAATGGTTTTTATGGAAACTCGCATAAAAAAGGAAATATACCATTTCCTTATGAATAGTGATGATGTTAAATATGAATTATTTAGAATTGAATACATATTTTTCATCAAAAATAAGGAAATAAATCATAGGTAGTAAAAAACATGGACATGGAGGAGAAAATTAGTCAATATAGAAAGGGGAAATGATTCCCTGAGACACCAATTTTTGTAAAATAGAAAATTCATTAAAAAAGAATAATGTGATAATAAAATATAATTTCACAAGAGATAAATAGAAAATACCATTCAAGAAAGATAATAGTAGAAGATACAAATATTATAATAATATTTTAAAATAATAAAGATTATAACTCAAGAAAAATATATTTCATTATGAAAAAACCTTACAATATTAGTAATGTATGTATCAAAAGTCAATGAAATTTATAACCTGTAATAGAACTTTAAACACCATGAGTAAATTTATAATCATGATATATTATGTCAAAGAGGTAGTATAAAATCCATATTAAATAAAATAGGTTTATAATACAAAATAAGTCTCAAAGAAGTAATTTTTTTGATGATAAACCCTTATGGATTTCATAATGCTTGGATCAAGAGTTATTGAAATAAAGAACATGATTTTGATTTTTAAATACCATGAATTATAGAAAATGTGAAATAATACATTCATGGGGAATTGAATGAATAATACACTATATAAAAGGAAACATTTTGAAAATTTTGAAACATGTATAAAATATTTGAATTTGACCCCAATAACCCTTACAAATTATGAGAAAGAAATGTAAATCACAAGAAAAAAAGATTAATTACAATATAGTTCAATCATAGTGTAGAGTGACCAATATTATAAGAATGTATTCAAAGAAGTGGGTACATGACTCAACGAAGAGATATTGAGTCAAAAAAATATTACAAACCACATGGTGTGTGAACTTCAAATACATAATAGAATAAAAGATATAATCAATTCATCATAAATGATTATAAATTTTTAACATTTTCATTTCAATATATTTTATTTGAGTCATAGATGTTAAAATATGAAATAGATGAATAATTCATAAAATCAATGGAGGTCTGGAAAAGTGAACATAATTATAAATAAATTTAATTTCAAGGAGAAGACTATGAAAGTTATCATTTTTTATTATTGCTAAAATGTTTTCTCAGTACTTTTATAAGACTCACACCTGTGAATGAGTATATTATGTAAGGTTTTAGATCCTTCATTCCTCTTCCATGGAATGTTTCTGAGGTCTGAGGTGCATAGAGGAATCATAGAGTAGATTTGGTGGAGTTTGGGTGATAAAATATGGAATCAAGAAGAATTCATAATGTGATAGAGAAGCTCATGACTTGGATGGTGATTCGTGAATTGATTAAGGGTGGTATATACGGTGAAATTCATTATGTAAACTATTAGATCTTGATGTGAATGTATTAGGGGTTGTATTTGGTGAATCTACCTTCAAAAAATCATGATCTTGACATGTAGTTCATGATGTCCATTAATCCATAGTAATAACATATAGGAGATTAATTTTCTATCAAGTCTTAAACTAAGGCCATTCATGATTTGAATTTCATATTCATGTCGTGATGGTGGGATGGATATTGATATGCATAGCAGTGCCAGGGATGACCCCATGAATGATGGATTGGGATGAAGCTAGGCTTTCCTATTGGTTGTTGTTCTAACATCTAGGATGACTGATTGAAAATTATTACAATTTAATGGTTGTATGGCTAGATTTTTTCTTCTTCTTTTCCTTTCCCACTTCTTAAGGTATTCAAATATTAGTGGCTTATATATCTTTTATGGTATCTTTGGATTATTCATACAGAACCTATAATTATAGAATGGTGTTGAATAAAAAATAGTTTAACCCATGCAGCTGAATTCTTGAAGAAAATATTTTATGATGATAATTTTTATGGAACCTTGGAATAAGTTTGATTATTCTTAGAGGGCGTGGGTTTTGATTTATAACTAATGTAAATATGAAATATTTAACAAAAATAATTAAATTAATTTATCTTGAAATGATTTTTTTCTTATAGAAAATTTAGAACTTGGTAGTAGAGGTCAAGTGTTTGAGATACAATAGCTATAGTTGAGCCTAAGGCTTGGTATTTTAGCTTGGTTGTGAGATATATATATATTTATATGTTATGTTATTTTATACAATAAATATCACACCTAGTTTTTCATGTCGTTGTTTTGATCTGGTTTGTTTAAAACGCATATCATTTTCATGGGTTTTGGGTGAGATTAATATTGAGTTTTGAAGTTCCATATATGTCTAATAATCCTACTTTGGGTTCCCCATTTTGTGTTAGGGATTTTTTGGAGAAATGGTGGTTACTTCATGATTTGGGTCAAATCGTGATCCCATTTCCATATTTAAAAACAAATTTTGTTTATTTTATTAATCCTTCATTTTTCAAACAAAATCACCCATTCCACTTCCCATGTTTCCTCACATGACATATTAAAACCATCATATCATTTTTTACCCCTTATGAATTTATAAGCATGGTGAATATTTGTTATTTATTCAGGTATTGGGCCAGCATGTTGGCCTATTTCTAAATTTAAAAAAATAATTTGTTTCATTTATATATTATTAATTTTTTAATAAATTTCTATAATTACATCTCCCACACTCGACCAATAACCCTAGGCGCACCCCCATGTTCCATTTTCCCTCTTTGGAGCTCATATTAGTCCCGGATTAGGGAAACATTTCTCAATGTTTATCAAATCATCTGGATTTTCCAAAGGTAATTTTTATCATTCATAAATCATTATTTCTTTACTATTTTCCCCAAATATTCTTCCCCTAGTTCATCTAGACATATGGATCCTCTCACAACGGTTTCAATCCATTCCCTCTCCGCTAGGTGTGGATCTAAAGGAAGACAAAGAGTTTTCTAGTTTTTGAGGTGAGATTCCATCTCTTTTCTCTTCCCTCTTCCTCCTCCTTCCATTATTTCTTGGTTATATATTATACCCTAGTCATGATAGTCCTAGGGTTCTGTTATCCAATTATTTTCTATGAGGGATTTATTTTTCGGGTTTTTAGTCATAAGTTTAGGGTTTATAAACCCTCATATGGTGATATCGGGTGTGCGCTTCCATTCGACCAAGGATTTGAGGTAAGATATACCTTTCACATTCCTTTATAATTTATATTTCAACATTTTATTTTTTTTATCACCTGATATATATATTTATTATTGTTTTCTTTCCTTTGGATAATTTTCTTGGTTTGCAAAACAGTAGTGTAAGCCTTTCTTAGTGAAAAGTAATGTTGTTTTGTTATAAAAGTGCACACCAAGTGTTTGTTTAAATGTTTCATTATCTTATGCACCTAGTTTGTGATGTTTAGAACGTGTTTTTGGGTATTTTGAACATGTTTCAGTATCTTTAATAAATTTATGTCATGAAAATGGTATTTTATCCCTTTTCAACTGCTTAAAATAAGTTGTTTTGATAAAAAGTGCATGTCATGTGTTAGGTAAATTGCCTGGTTGGATTTTATGCACCTAGAGTGATTTAACATGATTTTTTTTGTATTTATAAATACATTGGAAAAATGATAAATTGTATTTTGGGGTTATTTTATGTATTTACAATGTAGTTTTTGTTTTATAAACAAATTGGTTTTTGGTGGTAAGCATGTTTTGGCCCGAGTTGCCTGAAAATGGCCTATTTGGATTCCTTATAAAAATGGTCATGCTTTGGATGTGGAACCTGATTGTTTTAATGGATTTATGAAATTTGTTTTCTTCTATAAATATATTTTATACACCTCTTTATTAAAATTAAAATTTTTTACTTTTGGAAAAATTTATTTTTTGAGAAATGCTTAATGGTCCATTTGTCAACCCTGTGAAAAATGGTGAAATTATTTATTATGAAAACCTACTATAGATGTTTATAATGCCACGATTGTATTTATATAATGTATGGGGTTTACTTGCTAAATAATCAATGTGATCAATTATGATATTTCCTCTAGTTGGACTCTTTATGATCCTTTTGATTAATGGCATGAGATCGGTCCATTGAGTGACTCTGGGTGATGTCTATTGTGAATTATATTATATATATATATTGTGATTGGATGATCGGATCACATTAGTTGGATCAACCCCATTAGATACTTGAGACATAGGAACCTGGATTATTGAGAGAATGTTCTAAGAATGATTTTGCACTAGTAGGTTATGGTACTGACCAGTGTCCCATATTAGGTTGATATATTGGGTTTATTGCAATGGGAATTTCCCTTGGCCTGCTTGAGAAAGGATGGCTGAGCATATTGAGCATTTTGATTTTATTATGTGTGACATGTAAATAGGGATAAGGTCTCATGTATTGGGGTCTTCTAAATTATTCTCGATCCCCTAGGTTCAGCCATGTCTATTTGTCTTTCAGTTGCTTGAAGTGATGAATTTGATGCTTGTATGTACATTTACATTGACCTTGTTGTGTGATTACTATCATGTCTTCTTATGTATTGTTCTTATTAGAAAATTGTACGTGGGGTCTGATTAAGATTATGGAAATGGTTTTCAAATGAATGATTTTTATCCTCTTTGTACAAATCTAAACATGTAAACATTACTTTCCCCGTGAAAATATTATTGCCACACTTGTTGAATGAATCTAGTTTTGGAAATGAATAAGGGCAATGAGTTGTACTTTATTTTGAGTAATCATGTAGAAAACCATACTTTTATATATTTTATTTTAAACATGAAATTTATTTTTCTTTTATTTTAAAGAATGTGTATTGGGAATAGATTATCGGGCTATCCTACTGAGTTCTAATATTCATACCTATAGTTCTTTTTTTATCCCTTGTGTAGGTTTCAACACGAGTTTGATCTCCTTGAGAAACACATGGTTGTGGTGTTTTAGAGTGAACATCAGGGTCACATGGAGTTTTTTTGACATCATGTCTGGTTTGTTTAATTGTATTGTTCAGTGTTACTTCATGTTTTTTGTATTCATGATGATTAGTTTTGTTTTTATAAAGGCATATTGGGATATCCTTTTATTTCCACTGGTTTTTATTGTCTATATTTGGGTGAAATCATTCCCTTTTCTACTCTTATGATTCCCTCAACACTTTTTGTCATCCCAGGAGTATCAGGAACACCTCTTGGTACTTGTTGCGGAATGGACCGGCTGAGTGGTTCATGGTCGACTTTAACTGGTTTGTGAAAAAATGGTATCAGAGGAGGTTGGCTCTAATCAGACCTATCTTTTTAGAGCACCCTTTTTTATTTGGGGATGTCAAGGTAGATGGAGTAGGATTTTTCAGACTTCAGGGGTAGGTTTGAGAAGAGTTTCGTGAACTCTTTCTCGTTCTAACCCTTGGGTGTCCATGGGATGTTTGGTTTTATTAGTGTATTTGGTCCATATTGATTGTTTGGTGTTGGGATATGAAATGAGGAGTTGGAATAATGGTCTCCATGAGCTCACAAGGCCTGCAAATCCATGTGAAGCTGGGTTATGGTCTAAATAAGTCTCTCTGTGTTGGTGTTGTGTTTGACACAGTTTTTCCAACCATATGGTCAATTCACCCACCGACACTAGTTCCCGTTTGTTGGTCTCTTGGACTTTTCTTGAATTCAGATTTTTTTTAAAATCCTTATGTGAGAATTGTGAAAATTGGTTTTAAAGGAATGGTTGGTTGTTGAAAAGTGGAAAATAGGTTTTCAAAATTTAGTATCATAAAGGTTTTGGAATGTTGGGTTTTGTGAATCAAATCTTGGGGATAAATAGGAAATGATTTAACATGATTGAGATTACTTAATCTAAATTTATGGTTTGTTGAAATGAAATGATTGGAAAGATTAGATTATTTTAAATTGAATATGTATTTTGTTATAAACAAGATATTTTGGGCTATGGAAAAGTGTTTTAATCTAATGGATTGGTTTTGTAAAGTTGTTTTGACCAGTTGGTGTTTTTTATAAAAAGGGTTTTAGTCTTAGTGGCTATAATATTTTGAAATAATACCTTGATGATTGTTTGAAAATGAATATTTTTCTTGGTGGTTAGTGTGCCTTTTGAATGTATATGATTTTAAAAGTGGGGTGAATGGTTTGGTTTGAAAAATGAGGTTTTTTGTTTTATCCTTTTGTGTCTTCATGGGTTCTCACATTCATGGTTTTATATGGGAATGTGGATGAATGCTCGGTATGGCATGGCGAATGGGTGCACGGGGTGGCATAGAAAATTGCATGTAGTGAGACTCTAATGAATACCAATGGTGAGTGTTTAACCCACCAAGTTTGTTTTAAATTAAATTTTTTTCAAAAGGAATGTTTTGATGTTATAGTGGCTTATTTTCTTATGTTCAAATATTGTCACCTGTGCAGTTTTTGTTCTTGAGTATTTTCATTATTGAGTTAGTCTTGATTTGGTTCTTGGGTTTTCCTTGTTCAGTAGGTGTCCTCATGAATCTTCAATGGGTGATCGTATTGAGGTTGCGGGTGATTCCCCATTACAAAAATTTCCAGCTGATCAACCTAAGGATTTCATTCTTGAGTTTCGTAGACTAAATCCACCTCTCTTTCATGGAAAAGTGGATCCTCTTGAGGTGGAGGAGTGGATGTGAAAGATAAAAAGGAACTTTAGCCTCATCGAGTTTCCTGAGTTTTTGAATGGTATGTTTTGAACTTTCAAGATTGAAGGATCACCATGTAAGTGGTGGAAGTCGGTGTCTTGGAACAAGCCCTGGGAAGATGTGACATGGGTGTTCTTCAAGTCTTTGTTCATTCATTAATATTTTTCAGAGTGAGAAAGGGTGAGTAAGGGGAAGGAGATTGTATGTCTACAATAAGGTGATGGATCATTTTCAGAGTATTTCCATCATATTATAGACCTAGTACCTTATGATTCAGTGTGTGCTGCAAGTGATTCCATGAAGGGTTGGCATTTCGAAGTTGTATTCATACTGTTTTTATGAAAAGGTGTCAGAGTTCAACTTAACTTCATTTTCTAATGTGTTGAGGCAATATTTACATGTTGAATCCACTATGTTATGAGTTCTCGATGTATTCCTCCCTCCATCAATCCCTTGGAGTAGTGGGGAGGATTCTGTTAAGGAGATGAGAAAGTGAATAAATGTTGATGGAGTGGGTCATGGAATCAAAAGGCCCTGTGATCATTCATCAACCTCCTTTTGGTGTGATGTCTTTCTGTGTTATTAGTATGGTAGGATGGTTCAAAAGAGGCCATTATTTTTAAGTACTCCTAATAACTTACATGCTTTTGGATTTTTAAGTCACTTGTAGCGATTCTGTCGAGGCATTTCTAGAAAGCCTCATGGAGGAATGTCCCAGAAGTGAGGTGTTGTTGGGGAGTTTTTTGAAGTTTATTTTTGTAAGTTTACTTCTAGTGTAAGGGATATTTTTTCATGGTGGTTGTATCAATGATTCTTTGGTTTTTGTGATATAATGGATGTTGTGGGTCTTCCAGGAACTCATGTTTTCAATGGAAGTGTTGTTTCTATTCCACAAGTTTCTGATCTTTCTCTTTTATCCAATCGTATGATGTATGAGTCAGTTTAGGATTAGTTGTTCCAAACTGTGTGGCCATAGGTGCCTAATACTTCAGTTCTCCAGCCATATGTTATAGAGTGAATCTAAAAAATAGTCAGAAATCTCATAGGTTTAAGGAGTTTGGCTAGGCTTGTGCCTCCACCCTTCTGGTGGGGAGTTTTAATCCTTGTAGAATGTGTTGGCCCATATCTTTTCCCCTCCATGCAGGAATGGGTGGTTTAAATATTCATGTTGTAATCATATTAAATTGGGTTGGTAGGTTGTTATGGAAGAGTTTTGGTGGACTTGAGAAAGTGAGGCCCAATTCTAGTTAATGTTGAATTCTTGTTTGTTCGTTGGTAGTTGATCTCTATTCGTGGGGAGACCCACTACATGTCTCTTTGATTTTCCTCCTAAGAACTTGTCTCATGCTAGTTGTTTCTTAATGGTGGGGATTTGATTCTATAATCTCCTAGAATATTTGGTTTTCATGAGTTCTATTTGGTTTGGTTGATTTTTGGGTTCATTGGGAGAAGTCCCAACAATCTGGTTCTTAGCTTGGTTGTGGAGGTGGTGGCTTGATCTTTCCGTTGATTCTAGGGAAGTGGTTGTGAGTTGGTGTTTTTTATCTAGAGGCTTAAGTTCCATTAATTTTGGATGATATTTTCTTATCTTGAGAATCATTACCATGTTGATAATTAATCCTTAGGTGTTTATCTTTCAGCTGGAAAGTGTTATGGATTTCTAGGGGTGGAAAGCTTTAATAGTGGGGAGAATTTTGACACATGGTTTTTCATGTCTTTGTTTTGATCTAGTTTGTTGGAAATCCCAATCCTTTTAATGGGTTTTGGGTGAGATTAATGTTATTTTTTTATGTTCCATATATGTATAATCATCCTACTTTGGGTTCCCCATTTCTTGTTTGGGATTTTTTGGAGAAACGGTGGTTACTTCATGATTTGGGCCAAACCGTGAGCTCATTTCCAGATTTAAATACAAAATATTGTTTATTTTATAAATCATTTTTTTCAACATTTCTCACAAATTACACTTCCCACATGGCCTAAATTTAAATATTAAAACCACCATATCCTTTTGCACCCCTTAGGAATTCATAAGCATGGTGAATTTGGGTTATTGACTCTAGTATTGGGCCAGCCCGTGGTCACATTTAAAGTTTAAAAAAAATAATTTTTTTTATATATTATTCATTTTTTTATAATTTTCTATGATTATACCTCCCACACGAGACAAATAACCCTAGGAGAACCCCATGTTCCATTTTTCCTCTTTTTAGCTCATCTTAGTCATGGATTAGGTAAAAACATCTCAATGTTTCTCAAATCATCCATATTTTCCAAAGGAAATGTTTATCATTCATAAATCATTCTTTATTTACTATTTTTTCCCCAAATCTTCTTCCCATGGTTCTTCAATACCTAAGGAGCCACTATATGGAATTTAAATCCATCCCCTCTCTTATAAGAGTGTTGATCTAAGGGAAGACAAAGAGTTTTCTAGTTTCTAAGGAGAGAATCCTTCTCCTTTCTCTTCCCTCTTCCTCCTACTTCCATTTTTTTGTGGTTATATCTTATCTTATGGTCATTATAGATCTAGGGTTCTGTTATCCCATGATTTTTATGGGTTTTTTGTTTTTTGGGGCTATTGGTCAAAGATTTAGGGTTTATAAACCCTCATATGGTGATATCGGGTGTGTGTTTCCATTCCACCAAGGATTTGAGGTAGGATGTCCCTTGTATATGCCTTTATAATTTATGTTTCATAATTTTCCTTCTTTCCACACCTGATATATATATTTATTATTTTTTTTCATACCTTGGATAATTTTATTGTTGTAAAAAATTGTTGTTTAAGCCTTGTTTTGTGAAAAGTAATGATGTTTTGTTATAAAAGTTCAACCAAGTGTTTGTTTAAAGGTTTAGTTATATTTTTCACCTAGTTTGTGATGTTTAGAACCTAGTTATGTGTATTTTGAACATTTTTCAGTATATTGTATAAATTTATGGCATTAAAATGGTACTGTATCCCTTTTCTATTATAAGGACCCATCCTTAAACATTACATAATCTTGAATTAAATAGATAATTCACATTGAGGATCTTTTTAGGTTTAGAGTTTTAGAGAATTAGGTCATAAAATTTACATAACAACACAAATATTACATGTAGAAAAATCTACTTGGTATCCATTTTTTTCATAAAATAAAAAACTCTTGAAAAACTATCCATGTCTAGTTCCATGTTTTAGATAGCATGACTTGATCCCATACTTGACCCTTATTCATCTTTTAGTCCTATGGAAAACATTCCAAAAACTTGGGATGAGCATAAAAAGCTCAGTAAGGGATATAAAATAATACATGAAAACATTATCCCATCAATAAATACAAAACAATCCATCCATCCAAGATAAATTTTTTTATTCAAAAAAAGGAAACACACCAGATCAAGGGCATCCCCTTGCTAAGGAGGTCTGAAATAATGTAAGCCGAGGGCATACCCTCTAATTAAGTTCACCGCCTCAGGTTTCAGGTTGCAAATAGGAATGAGGCAAGTGTGCCCGGTAGTCTGCTCAGCCAAGGAGGCCAGATGATCAGCTACTTTGTTGCCCTCCCTCCTTGTATGGGAAACATGAATGGAGTCCCAAATCAGTGATCTGCACTTCCTAACTTGATATGAAATGGACCAATGGGAGCCTCCCTTTCCCCTCAGAGCTTCATGAAGAATGAGAGAGTCGGTCTCGGCCTGAGTTATCACCACACCTTTATGGAAGCAGAGCAGTAGGCCCGTGAGCAAAGCCTTGGTCTCCGCCATGAGAGGGTTACCCATGCCAAAACAAGAGGAAAAAGCTAGAACAACATCACCTTGGGTGTCCCTAACCACACCCCCTCCACTCATTCTACCATCCACACATGACCCATCAGTATTGAGTTTGAGACCAGAACTAGGTGGCTTCCATGAAACCCACCTTCCCCGCACCTATTCTGAAGCAGTCATAGGATGGGGGATATTAATCTGCAGCTTTCCAAACGAAGGAGCATCCCGCCACTCCTTGTGAAGAGAAGGCCAGTCCAGTAGCAAGAATCTCATCCTTGCTAAAATGGATCGAGTCGAAGAGACCTCACCTTCGAAGCGGGCCTGGTTTCTGGCCTGCCATAAACACCAGCACCCTGCACACAGAATCGCCGTCCGAGCCGTATGCTCCTTCTCCATCCCGAGAGACCCTTGGAACCAGCCCTCCAGGAACGAGCAGACATCCCATTGTCGAGGGTAAGAAAAACCAGAACCACCGAAACATTTCTAGAACTCTGCTGCCCAGTCCCCTTCAAAAAGCAGATGAATCACGCTCTCCACCTTCTTATTCCTGCAACAGTGGCATGCAGATGCTAGGTTCGTGCCCAAGTTTTTAACACGATCATCTGTGGCCACTGCTTTCCTTCTGATACGCCAAAGAAGAAAGTTGAATTTAGTCGGGATGAGATTGCACCACAGCACGCCATTCCATTCTTCCTGGTGGTTCTGCTCGGAAACCAGCCTTCGATACTCTCTATTGGAAAAGACTCCAGAAGTCGAGGGAGAGAAAACACAAATATCCGGACTTGTGTTTAACTCGATGGACGCCAGATGGTCTTGATGATCAGCGTTCAGCACAGCCTCTGTAAACTTGGGAAACAACATCGCCTCTTTTATTGTAATCAAAGGAGCAGGACACCCCGGGAAAACAAGAGAGTTACCAGCCCAGTTCTTGTGCCAAAAAGAAAGGTCCCCTGAACCAACAATCCATATGGCATGCGGGAGCAGAAACTGAATTAGGGGGAAAACCTTCCCCCACAGAGGAGATCTGTATCCATGCCTTTCATCTTTCCGAACCCCACCAATCCGTGACATAGTTCTTCCCCAAAGTGTTCGTTCCTCCAGAACTTCCCAGGAAAGCTTTGCATGCATACAGTTAATCGAGCTGCGAAGGCTCCTGACACCAACTCCCCCTTCTAACACTAGCCTTGCCATTTTATCCCAAGAGACCCAGTGCCTCTTGCCTTCGTCTTTTTCATCCCAAACGAAGTTACATAGGATCCTGTCAATCGTTTTGATCACACCTTGAGGCACATTGGAAGCAGCCACCGCGTGCATGGGGATGGAAGACAGAACGCTATTAACTAAAGTAATACGGCCTCCAAACGAAAGGAATTTGTTTTTCCAGTTCAGCACTCGGTTAGTTATCTTACACACAATTGGATCAAAGTCACGTACCCGGAGTCTCCCCGAGAAAATTGGTGTGCCCAAGTACTCCAGAGGCAGATCCCCATGCAGCATGTTCAGCCATCTACACAATGAGGCCACCCAGCTAGCAGTACTCTGTTTTGGAAGAAAGAAACTGCACTTGGTGGAGCTAATGATCTGGCCACTCCAGTGGCAATAAGTTTGAAGGATGTGCATAATACCTCTAACCGACTTCTTCCCACCGTTGATGAAAATGATAGTATCGTCCGCGAACATCAGATGAGAAACCGAGGGTACATTCATCCTCCTCTTAAAAGGATTTAGAATCCCTTGATTTAGACCTCTTTGAATGAGACTGCTTAGAGTGTCTTGAGCTAGGATGAAGATGATGGGATATAGGGGATCTCCTTGCCTAAGGCCTCAAGTAGCCTTGAATAAGCCATGCACCTTGCCCATAAGAGCCACTTCCATCCATGGGGAATTGAAACTTCAGAATAAGAGATCCACCACCTTATCTGAAAGGCCAATGCTTGAGAGAACTATGTTAATGAAGCTCCATTCAATTCTGTCAAAAGCCTTGTTCATATCCACTTTGATTGCCAAGTTCGAGCCGTGGGTCTTGATATTAATATCCCTTAGCATCTCATGAGCCGTCGCTATCGCACCTTGAATGGATCGCCCTTTCACAAACCCATGTTGTTCCAAACAAATCCAGGCCGAAAGAAACATGGTTAATCTCTGGTTAATGACTGTCACTGAGATTTTATAGGGGAAGTTGCATAAGCTCACTGGCCTATAGTGAGACAGAGAAGAAGGGTTGTTAATTTTTGGTATGAGCACCATAGTTGTTGCACTAGCGACCCTTGGAATGCTCCCACCCCGGAAATAGTCTTGGACCACCTCAATAATATCCTTCTTAACCCTCTCCCAAACCCCTCTGTAAAACGATCCCGGGAAGCCGTCAGGCCCAGGGGCACTATCTGGATTAAGGTGTTGCATGGCTACTTGAATTTCCTCCTCACTAGGAATGGCCTCAAGGACCTCATTATCCGCCCGAGTCACCCTCTTAGGAATCGCCTCCCACAGCTCGCTCTGACCACTAGGATATCCCGTAGCCATCCCCGTATTAGGTCCAGCAAGGAGATCTTTAAAGAAGGAAACTACTAAACCCCCCACTGTGTCCCTATCATTCGAATAAGAGCCATCTTCTAACAGGAGGTTAGGTGTGGATAGGCGCTTTCTCTCTCTGATGCAAGCATGGAAAAAAGCCGAATTACAGTCCCCCTCTTGAAGCCATCTCACCCGGGAGCGATCCCGATCCAACCTTTCATGTTTAAGAAGCTCCTCAGCCCAGCACCCCTTAATACTCACGAGGTTATCAAAAACCAAGTCATCCCACTCCTCCTCCAAGTTAGCCTCCAGGCCTTCGATACTCTGCTTCAGGTTCTCCAGATTATGATCAAATGGAGGAAGCTCCCTTGCCCACGACATCAGATTGAGTTTCAAACGCCTCAGTTTATTATGAATTTTAACCCACGAGTGCCCCTGAACAGGCTCGTTCCATGAGATCTTTACGAGACGATGGAAGCTATCCATTTGGGCCCATCGTTGATTAAAACGGAACGCTTCTTGACGATCCTACATGGGAACCAAAGAAACTAGAATTTGAGAATGATCAGAGAGCCCACGTACCAAGTGTTTGACCCTTGCATCCGGGAACTTGCACATCATGTTGTTGTCAGCCAAGCAGCGATCAATCCTGCTCCAGCATCTCCTCCTGCCGGATTGATTATTACACCAGGTGAAACTATCTCCCGAAAACCCCAGGTCAAGGAGGCCCTTATCCGCCAGGAACTGAGCAAAGTCCAGGCTCGCCTTTCTGGGGAACACTCCTCTACCCTTTTTATCCTCGGTGTCCAGTACATCGTTGAAATCCCCCGCGACAAGCCAGGGAATGTCCATTGGGTTAAAGGCCCCGAGTCCTTGCCAAAGGCGTTTCCGTTCCTGGAAGTTACAGCTCCCGTACACAAACTAGACAAAGAAGCAGCCCCCCCCCTTTCGTTACTTTCGACGTGATAAATTGATCACCTGCATCAATAAAATCCACTACACACTCCTTATTCCAGAATATCCATATGTGCTTATTGATCGGGTCGGCATGCATGGACCTACTCATGTGCATTTTCCTTGCAAAAGAACTGATCTTAGCAACCCTCTGTTTATGCTCGAGAACCGCAACTAAACAAACTTTGTTTTTCTTGACTTCCGAGGCAATGAAGTCTGATTTCACCCGTGCTCCCAAGCCACGGGCATTCCAGACAAGAATAGAAGACATTAATAACCAGCAGGCCTGGATTTGGCCCCAGGCAGCTTGGTCCTCTTACTGATAGGAGAAGAATCAACTCTCTATTTTCGCAATTGTGCCTGAGTGATGACCCCCGGGCTTGACACTAGATAAACTGGAGTACCTCCCTCGATAGTCGCAGAAGATGCAGACGGCCCCGAGGGACACTCCAACAAAAATGCCTTCTTCTTACTTCTTGTTTCCTTGCTAACCGGTCCACCACCAAGAGCCGGTGGAAAGAGAACAGGCGGCCCCAAAGGACAAACCAGTAACACCGTTGACTCTTTAGCAGATCGATCCTCCTCAAAGTGCTACAGAAGAGATAGATCCCGAGCTCCACACCTAAACCTTTTCGGCAGCTAGGACATAAAAAAAGGCAGCCAGTCCTTGAAGGGCTCTGGGGGAGAAAGAAAAGGAGACACAGAGCCCTCCCCATTCCACCCCCTGGGACCCGAGGAACCACACACCAGCTTCTTGCCCGACCCTGAAGGAAGACTCTTAGAAGCTGAAACCAAACTTCTGCACGCAGGTTCAAACCTGGAAGAACCCGAACCCTCATAACCAGAAACCGCATCTGAGGCCCCTAGAGCAGGCATGGGACCCCCATTGCGATGGGCCGACGAAGCTCTGGTATTGGAAGGGCGGGCAGGCTTCGGACGAGGTCCCTGACGGCCACGCCTACACAGAAGAGCCGAGTGACCTTGAAGAAGGCAAGATGAACAGAACCTGGGAAACACCGGGAAAACCAAATCCTGTTTCCAAGAAACTGAGTCCGACACCTGCATAGAGATCGACTCCGGAATGGCAGAAGATAGATCCATATCAACGCATATCCGGGGCACCAAAACCTCCTCTCCGCCACGAGTACTCGCCACCGAGCAAAGGAACCCTCCCAGCGAATCCCCCAGGGCCTTCAGAAAGGTGAGATTCTGAAACGGTAAAGGGAGACCAGGCAACCCCACCCAAACAGCCGCCCGTGGACCTTCCCTCCCCTGATGGGTCTCCATCGACCAGCGAGAGAGATTGAAGCGCCATCGTCCCATGGTGCGAGGGGCCTCACACCAATCCTTCACAAAATCCTCCTCCAAATGAAGCACGATACAGAAAGAAACCCTGTGAATCAACGAGACCCTACACTCATCCCGAAGGCCCCAGGAAGCCACAAAACTCTTGAACTCCGAGAGAGAAGGTTTTTCCGATCCGAAGCGCGCTACAAGAGTCCATTTCAGACCAGAAACCGCCTCATTGTACACCGCGACAGGTGCCACAAGTGAAATCCAGGCTCCCTCCCGCACTACCGAATGAGAAAAGGGGGAAATAGCCGAAAAACACAGATCCGGCTCACCGGTCTTCTTCCCATAAAGAGAATCCCTGAAGGACAGAGACGTCTGTCCACCAGAAGGGGGAACAACACGAGATCCTAGCCCCTTGTAGGGAGAAGGAGAACCATCCAACCTCTCGGAGCCAGGATCGAGAGGCACCGGAGCTGGCGTCGCCGATGGGCGGGACGGCGGGAAAGTTACTGTGGAAAGAGATTCAAAAAAACAGGGCGCGTGAGGCGCGTTCTCTTGAAAAGAAGATGAGGCCATTTCATATCATTACTTTTTTGTATGTGTAGACTACCATATCTCACACAAAGATATCATAAATCATAAAGGTAACTTGTGCAATCCATATCAAACTTACATTGTAGATATCACAGCTACATAGGGAGTCACATTTGGAATACCCATCACAGTATATTCCCTAAATATCTTTGGAGAAACATTCATGTTTACCTTTGTCACATTACCCAATGCATTGGAGAGCTATCTCAGGCTCACCCGACTTAGGTTTATTACAGAACCACCCATATACGTAAAAAATACCCAATATCCATACCATATTCATAACCCATAAAACAAACATAATGGAAAGATAACGATTTCACATTTCAATCACAATATATCATTTCAAAATATTGACAAAATCAAAGCTTTTATCAAACCATTTTCAAAACCATTTAAAATATTAAATAAAGAGATTTTTGAATCAAAGTGTCCCATACCACTTTGAAGCTTTTGAAATAAATTTTAATTTCAAAACATTCATGTCCATATGAATAAATCCTTAAAACTATTTTTAAAACATGTACATTAATGTGAAATATTTAGATGAATAAAACTTTAAAACTTTTAAAACGATATTTTAGTTAAAGAGTTTTTAACAAAATGAGAGACCCTAGAATAAAAATAATTGAGGAATTAAATTTAATCAAAAAATAATAATATCATGAGAATAAAGTTATTCATGATATAATATTCCAAAGGATAGTATATAGACCATATAAAAGTGAATTGGTGCATATCAACAATGAAGTCACAATGGAAATGTGAATTGAGACGAAATCCCTTATAAAGACGGTATCCTTAGATTAAGGACAAATCAATTACATAATTATGTGTGAAAAATATAAATATACCCAATATAAGTGGATATTAAGTTTAAAACAATCATAGGTTATTCACACATATTTATATCACGACATAATCAAGAAGTAGATGTTTAACCCAAAAAATGAAATTGGGTTAAGAAGCTTTCTTACAGAAATTTGACAGCCTAACGATGTCACTTTAAAATTCAGAAAATAAGATGATGAGAGAGAAAAGGATATATAATCACTTGGACATAAAATTTACATCAATAAGGATATATAAGAACATATCCCAACATAATAATATGTAAATTAAAAGGCATAACAAAAAGAATTCTTTTAAAAATAGGAGGGTGAAAGGTTCCCTTAGCGATTTGGTAACTTACTAAACATACACCCCATGAAAGAAAGATCAAACAATGAATATGTAAATACCGATAAATTGAATTATATTACACAAATAATACAATCATGGGCAGTAAATAGACCACACAAAAAGAAATAGTGGCTAATATAACATGAATCTCATTGGAATAAAAAGTGAGATGAAAAACCATTACCACATTGTAATCAATCAAGTAGTATGAGAAAAAGTTAATAACCACCAAATTAATAACAGAATACCATGAATATAAATATAATCATTATAATATATATCAAGTGGAAGTACACAATACACCACATGCAATAAATAAGTGGTTAACAATGGGAATCAAACAGAATTAAAAGTAAGATAAGAAATCCCTTACCTCGTATCCAACTTGACTTGTATGTTCCTTGTTCATCCTGAATAATAAAAATAAGTTAATTTATACTTTCTTAATAACATTTTTAATGTTTATTATTACATTTATATCACTTGTTACCATGCAATAATAGTTAGTTAATTATTTGAGTCTATATCAGACATTTTGTCGATGTTCGGAATTTGAGTTAAAAATGAACTTGATATAATTAAAATTTGTCCATGTTGTCAAAAATTCATTATCTCCAGAATTATATTCATGATTTAGATATCTTATATATCATATATATCCTGTATATATATATATATATGTATTTATAACAATCCATAACATATGGAGATAATAAATGAAATGCATTGTTTCATGGAGATAACGGTAAGCCGTACGTACGCATGAACTCTACTTCCAATTATATTTATTATATTAATGAAATTAAAACATAATGATACATATTTATATTATAATTATAGTATAATATCATATATAATATCATTAAATCCATCCTTTATGCATCCCACATAAGGCATTAAAGATTCATATCACTTTGAGGGGGCGGTAGTCCGCACTTCCTAAAATGAAATTATCGCGTTTACCCATTATGGAAACCATAAAGGTATGATATAAATGAAAAATACAGAAGCATAAAGAAAACATAAACATAATATATATCATATATAAATACAGTTCCATCATAATGGCCACCATGAGAGGCAGTAGGAGTTAATTGAACAATCATCATTTCGTGAGGCGTTAGTTTTCCATCCACATAAACATTATGTTCTTTACCCATTAGATAGAGGTGTGTGTAAGTTTAGTTAGAATCCTTCTCATAACAAAATCCTAGTATTTTTAAGATAATAGTGTTGTTATAAAATAAAGTAATAAAAAGAGTTTAGGGGGTTGGAGAAGTAAATTAAAACAAAATAACTTAAGAGAAGATGTAACCTTAAAATCGGGTAACTCCCTTTCGTTTGAACCAAAAGGGTTTCTTGAAGTGCTTTCTTCCTAAGGTAAGGATTCTAGGATGAAGAGAGGGATATTGGGAGCATATTGGAGTAGAGTTTGTACGAGCCAAAGTCTTGATAAGTGTGAGAAAATAATTATAAGTGAGGGAATTTTATAAGGGAGAGGAGGGGCTCTTTAGGAAAGTTTGAAACAATTACTTTATTATAAACTCATATTCAGTTTCAAAAGGTCAAATAATCGTTAAAGTCTAATTTAAGATGACTCATGGTCTAAATAAAATCATAAAATAAAAATTGGACAGGTTTTGGATATTGTTTTAATATTTATAATCATATTTATTTAAATCATTTATTAATGAGGTAAATATTGCATCATTATTATGTCATAAATAATTTAATTTATTTGATGTCCAAAAATTATAATAAAATAACATGATTTATAAAATATATTTAACCATACAAATAATAATTAAAGTCGAAAAGATAAGTTATATAACCCCATGTAAAAATTTATTTAGTAAAAAATATTTTTTTATGCCTTTTTCCCTTTACTTTAAATTAATTAATATAAAGTGTCATTATTACTCCCATTTGGCTCCATGGGGTCCCAAATTCGACCCAAAGATTCCCATGGTCGGATATGTATCAACCAATAGGATTAGGACACATGTTAGGATAATTTAACATTATTATAATATTATATTTTACCCTTATTTATTATATTTACCCTTTAATCATGGTAAATAAAATATTTACTGAAGTAAATATTTAAAATGTCTAAAAATAAAAGTTACTTATTTACACAATTTTTAACTAATAATTCCAAATATGAAATCCATTTTTCCAAATTCAAAACATAGAAGTGGAAGAAATTAATTTAAAATTAATTCCCGCTATCAAAACAAAAAGCGTGTTTTTAAGAAATAATAACTATCAAAAGATTGACATTTGTTTATGTCCAATTTCAAAGTGAAATTTATTCCAATGTCCAAAATAGGATTAAATGGTAAAAATATATTCTAATTACACTTTAGAACCAATTAAAAAGATAATATAACCATATAAATAAATTATATTAAAAGGCACTTTTGAATTAAAATACAGTATTTTTCACTATTCATTAAAAAATGAACGTTATTAGAAAAATAACAAAATTTCATCCAAAGTAAATTTTGGTGTCCAGATTCTAATGAAGAATTTTATTTTTTCAAATAGAACATATAAAAGTGATAAAAACTAGTTTTAATGAGGGTTCTCCATGAAAAGGTAGTAAATCGACATTTTAGTGAATATTCGAGTATTTATGATTAAAATCGAATTATTTACTTTTTTTAAGCCTATAACTTTTATTAGATAAATGAAAAATATTCAGAAAACATGTATAATCATATTTTAGTTAGTTATATTCATTCCCTCCAATACAACGGCTAGGCATTAACTACCATTTAAAATAATAATATTATATTATTAGTGTGCAACATAAGATTTCAAAGAAACCCGTTGTTGTATATCGGGTACAGCATCGAACATATAATCCCCTTTAAAGTAGAATTAACATTTAATTGAAAAATATTAATAAAAATTTTCATGGTCTTTATTTACCAGGGATGTTACATCTAGTGCTTAAAATAACTTGTTTTGTTAAAAAGTGCATGCCATGTGTTCGGTAAATTTCTTTGTTAGATTTTTTGTGCCTGGAGTGATTTAAAATGTTTTTTTGGATTTATAAATACATTTTTAACCTGAAAAAGGGTATTTTGGGGTCCTTTTATGTATTTCAAAAGTATTTTTTGTTTTATAAACAAATGGGTTTTTGGTGGTAAACATGTTTTGGCCCGACTTGCCAGAAAATGGCCCGTTAGGAATCCTAATAAAAATGGTCATGATTTGGATGTGTAACCTGAATTTTTAAGGGATTTATGAAAGTGGTTTGATTCTATAAATGGTGTGTATAAACCTCTTTATTAAAATTGATATTTTTACCTTTGGTAAAAGTTATTTTGGAGAAATGCTTAATGGCCTGTTTATTAACCTTGTGAAAAATGGTGAAATTGTTTATTATGAAAACCTCCTGTTGATGTTTCACATTCCAAGCTTGTATATATATAATTTATTGGATTTACTTACTAAGGAATCCTTTTGATCCATTATGAGAGTTCATTGGGTTGGACTCTTTATGTTTCTTTTGATTAATGTCATGATATCATTACTTGGAGTGACTCGAGGTGATGTCTATAGTGAATTATTATTATATATATGTTGCAATTCGATGATCGGATGGGATCAGTTGGCTCAACCCCCCACCCCATTAGATACTTGATAAATGGGAACCGAGATTATTGAGAGAATCTTCTAAGAATCATTGCTGCAATAGTATGTTATGGTACTGACTAGTAGCCCATAGTTGGTGGATATATTGAGTTTATTGCTATGGGATTTTCCCTTGGCCTACTTGAGAAAGGATGGTTGAGCGTATTGTGAATTTTTATTTCATAATATGTGAAATTTAAATGGGGATTAGGTCTCTTTTATTAGTTTCTTATGGATTATTCTTTATCTCCTAGGTTCACCCATGTCTATTTGTATTTCAGTTCCTTGCAGTGATGAATTTGATGCTTGTATGTACATTTTCATTTCCCTTGTTGTGTGATTAATCTCATGTCTTATTGTTTATTGTTTTTCCTGGAAAGTGGTGGGATAGTTTTGATACAAACTATGAAAATGGTTTTCAAATGAATATTTATTATCCTATTTTTGAAAATCTGAACATGTAAACATCACTTTCTCCATGAAAATGTAAATGTCACACTAGTTAAACGAATCTAGTTTTGGAAATGAATAAGTGCAATGAGATGTACTTTATTTTGAGTAATCATGTAGAAAACATTCCTTTTATATATTTTAGTTCAAACATGAAATTGATGTTTCTTTTATTTGAAATAGTGTGCATTGGGAATAGATTATTGGCTAGCCTACTGAGTTGTAATACTCACGCATGTAGTTCATTTTGTTTTTTGCCCTTGTGGAGGTTTTAGCTTGAGCCTGATCACCTTGAGAGACATATGATTGTTGTATTGGTGAGAGACTAGTAGAGTCACATGGGTTTAGTTGGTCATCAGGTCTGCTCAGTTTAGTTATATCATTCATTTGTACTTTAAGATCTATTGTATTCATGATGATTAGTTCTATTTTTATAAATTCCTATTGGGTAGAACTTTTCTTTCTGTTTGTTTTATTGTTTATATTTGGGAAAAATCCTTCCATTTTCTACTCTATTGATGCCCTCAGTGCTTGTCTCCATCCTAAGAGGACCAGTAATTCCTCTTAGAATATGTCACGGAGCGGCCGAGGTGACTGGTTCATGGTCGACCGAGATTGGTTCATGACACTAAACCACCCATATCGGTAAGGAAACTAACACCCAGTGGACTCTAGGATGGTGTTTTCCTCAACATCTAGGTTGGTAGGAATGGATGGTTTACTTCCCCTTCTCCCATATTCTCTTCTCCTATTAGTATTATGTGATGGTGTGTATGAGGGATAACTTTCCATATATGTTTGTGGAGGTCTATAGAGACTTTTGGTTATTTATCACACATTTGTCTTTGGATATAATATCCTAAGGATTATTATAGGTATGTTTTGTATGGGAAGTGATGTTTTGAGGTATAATATAGGGCATACAAGTTGTTTTGGTTCCCAAAAACTACTTTTCATGAGAGGATATAGGGAGGATAATATTTATTATATATATATATATATCTCAACTTACATTATATAAACTATTTTTTAGGTCTACAGGAGAAAGTTAGTGTTCAGATTGGGAATTACTAGCTCATGGAGTTGTTTATGAGTTATGTCAGCTTCCAGGTCACTTCCAAGGATTTTATTTTGGTACTTGTAATTTTATTTTTCATTTTTTCTAGTTTTATTATATTACATTCATGTTTTGGGATCTTTTATTTATCTTGAGTAGGATTTTTTTATTGGTTTCATCTCATCTCTTGTTCTATGTGTTCTTATTATTGGGTAATTCCTATCATTTGTGTGTATATTATACCTTAAGTAATCATCAACAACTTGTATCCAATTAGAGGTGGTATTTAGGAATTATCATCCCTCAAAATTCATTTTCAGCCTAGTATGGGTACCTTTAGTGGGGTGGGTTCATTAAATAGTTGTATTAAATTATGGTCGAGGGATATGATGGAGTTTGGAGTTAGGAACTGGTGAGGACTACATGGTTTTGTAGGTTAATGGTGTCATCTAAGTTTAGTATGAGATGTAAACAAGGGATAATATTTTGGACATAGGTATTTAGGGACCCCTATAATCTGAATAAAGGACGTTCATGTTTACTAATCCTACTATCTGAAGTGATATTGATTGTTGGGTAGAGACCTAGGAAAGGATAATGCATCATTCTTGTTTGAACTTGTGTTTGAAATTGGAAGACCTTAGGGTTGGGTTGAACCTTAATCAATTAATTTTAAATATTCCTTATTCTATTTTTTTTATGTCCCTAATATTTTTTTATTTTGTAGGAATGGTTATAGGTCAACTTCCTCATCAATTTCCCACTAAATATGTTTAAAAGGATGTGCCAGTAAGCCACCATAGGGTTGAGTTCATCAGTGAATATACTTAGAGGAGTAAACTCTAAGGGTTTTAGTGAAAATGGATATAGAAGTTTGAGGGACCTATTTAAGATTTAGTGATATAAGAATAGTTGGAGGATGTATAGATATAATTTTATTTGATTTTTGTTCAGAATGAGCATTGGGTTTCGTTACCGATGATAATTCCTCATGGGGCAGCCAACCATGGGGTATTATTCAGTAGGGATCATAAGGAGTTAGTTATTTCATGGGAGATGTTTTGAGACCAATTTTGAGTTGATTTTATTTCATTTAATGTAAATGCATCCAACTATATGGAGCTAATTACCCTTCTACATGGGAGTTTTAGTGTGCATAAATTCAAGAATCATTTTAGGAACCTTCTCTAATATTCTTTATAACTAATTCCAATTGAAGAGGATATTTATAGAAATTTTGAGGAGGATTTATGTCCATAGATATAGTTCCAGGTTACCCCATTATGCTACCAAAATATCTTGAGGTACTATAAAGGGAATAAGCTGTTGAGAGGACATTGGCTAGGATCAGGTTCTGATGAGAGGGGAGTCATCAGGATTCTACACATTACAAAACTATGCTCTAGCATTCTCTATTTCCTAGACATATTTTTTTTGGAAATTTGGGGTTATGTATCCATTCTCTTCATCTCATTTTGTCATGTTTAGTGGATCTCATACCTATTTTAAGGGATAAAACATCTATTTCTTTTTATGGAGTTCATAGTCATCAACCCTGAGAGTTCCTGACCTTTTTAAGTAGCTAGTGTGTGTCTATTGGTCCACTTTAGGTTCCACCATTTTAGTAGTATAAGTTGAGGTAGTAGATGTATGGTTATCTAGCCTTTGATTATTATAGAGGGATGGTGAAGGTATATAACAACCTTGTGAGTCTCTTCATCCATAGATAGTATAGAATAACCATGGTTCTGATTATCATCTGGGTCAGAGATTTTTTGTAGAATATTTTGATCTAATACATACTCTAGAGTTAGTATCATCAAGAAATATAGACATCATTAGAGGTACCTTTTTATTTCTTTCTACATGGTTTCATTTTTTTATTCAAAATTTATACACTCCTTCATTTATCTTACCTTAGTTCGTGATTTGGGACTTTATTTGGAGAGGCTTCTAGTTCCCTTAGAATTGAATATTCTATTTATAGGTTGAGATAGTTTGGGTGAAGTGTGTAGAGACCACGAGATGGGGATAAAGAAGAACCAATCTTAAGGATATTTCCTATATTTATGGATACATCCATATAAAATCATCCATGGCATGGACCAGATGGATTTAGTATAGAATATTTTTTATTTCTTTAGGATGTGGATTATGTTCTATTTTTCTATTGGGGATTATATCATGTTCATTTAAAACTAATACCCACAAATGAGTTGGAGGAATGATTTTTATTTTTCTTCCATGATGTACGAGTTGATTTTGAGTTCATCAGAGGCTCAGTCAAAAGTGTTTTCTAAGGTCTCAGAAGAGTACCCAGATAACATGCTTAAAAAGGTTATAGAACTACCCCCTCGATGGGAGATTGATTTTGGGATAGAGATACAACTAATATATTCTCTAATACTGATTTATCCATATAGTATTCCACCTTATAAGGTTCATGAGCTTTGGATTCATATTGATGATCTCTTGTGGGAAGGTTTTATTTAGTCAAGTGTGTAGCCTTGGGGTGCTCCAATTTTTTTTACAAGGAATAATGATGGTATCCTGAACCTATGTATCAGTTATCATCATTTGAATTCGGTGAAAGTGAAGAATATCTACCCTATTCCATGTATTTATGATTTTCTTGATCAATTGAAGGGACCTAGCTATCTCTCTAAGATTTATTTACGGACATGATATCATTATATGTGAGTAAAGTATGAAGATGTTATGAAGACTAATTTCTAATGTCATTAACAGAATTATGAGTTCATTGTAATTTCATTTGATGTGATGAACACTCTAACTATATTCATGGGACTGATGAATGGTGCATTCTGAGTGTTTCTAGACCGGTTCAAGGTTTTTTTCATCGATGAAATCCATGTATACTCAATGTTAGAGGAGGATCTAGAAAAGAATCCATGGGACATTTTCTTAGTTCTTTGTTGTCATATTCTTTTTTAGAATATTTCAAAGTGTGTTTTTTGATCTCTTTATGTTCATTTCTTGGGTCATTGTCATGTACCATCAAGGTGTAGTCATGGATCATTTGAATATTGAGGCATGTTTTTCTTAGGAACCCCCCAATACAATTGTAGAGGTGTAGAGTTTAATCTATATTACTGTTTATTATAAGATTTTCATAATTGAGTGTTCTTAGATTTCAAATCCTATAATATACTTTACAAGAAAGGGTCATGCATTCTTATGGAATGATAAGTGCTAGGCTACTTTTGAGTACCAGAATGAGAAGTTTTCTAGTTCCCCGATTCTTCATTTTCCAAAAGAGGTAGTCTATTTTAAGGTTTTCTTTGATTCTTCACATATTTTCTTAGGTAGTTTCATGATACAGTAAAGGGAATTTCTTTCTTATATGTATCGAAAGCTATGACCCCATCAATGTAACTATGCCACCCATGATCTCGAGTTGAAAGTGGTAGTGTTTTCCTTGATGTTGTGGTGGCACTACCTTATCAGTGAATGCTTTATGGTTTTCGCCAAAATTAAGATCTAAAAGTATGTCTTCTCTAATCTTGTCCTGAACTTTCAATAGTAATAGTGGAAAGAATAATTTTAGGATTATGACATCAATATTTCTTATACACTGGTAAAGGGTAATGTTGTGGCTGATGTACTAATCATGAAGTCACCTGGTGGTGTTGTTTGTGAATTTGGGAATTCTTGGAGAGTGGTGGAAGATATATCCATGATGCATCTTTATATGGGCTAGGTTGGTGGCAGAGGATTCCTTTTTTAGATAATATTGCCATCATATTTAGTGATGTAGGTGGAGGAGTCCCTACTATGGGATTTCAAGGTATAAGTATGGTGAGATCAATTTGTCTCTGGTGATTCCCCTGATAGATACTATGATGATGATAAAAACTAGGTATTATTCTTGGTGATTATTTTCATTCCTTTATTGATGCATAATATAGTTCTATGTGAGTTGCACTGCTCACCCTTAGCTATACATCCTTGTATGATAAAGATGTACCATGCTCTGGTAGGTCAGTTTTTGTAGCCTGGGTTGAGGTATTCAGTTATAGGGTTTGTACCTCGATATTTAGTCTTCTATAAGGTAAATATTGGACACTAAATTCCCCTTTTGTTTCTTTAGTTCGTAGGTGTTCCTCAGTTGACATGGGAGAAACTTTTGATGGAATTTTTCACTATTTTACCTTGATCTCATGGATTCTATGATGATATATGGGTGATATTGGACCATTTGAAAAAATAATCTCAATTTCTAGAAATCAGGGATTCAAGCTGAGTGAAGGTTTTATCAAGTACTAAAGGAGGTGGTGAGGGTTCATGGAGTATCGAAGATGATCATCTATAATCAGGATCCTCATTTAACCTTAAGAGTGTGGAGAAGTATTTGTCATGATTTTGTCTCTTATTTTTACCTTAGCACTACTTTTATCCATGTATGGATGGTTAAATAGTGTGGACTATATAGACTCTTTAATAAATATTTCTCACTTATGTTCTAGATTTTGGAGGTTGATGGATGAGGAACCAACCCTTGGTAAAGTTTATTTACAAAACATAGTTTCCACTCTACCGTTGTTATAATACAATTTGAAGCTTTTTATGGACGACCTTTCTGTTCTTTGTTGTAATCATCATGTTTTGGAGATTAAGAAACACTCAGGATGAAACAAATTAAAATAACTACATAGAAGGTTCAAGTAATTTATGAGAGGATGAAGGCAGTTTGTGATCATTAGAATTCCTATGATGACCATAGGAGGAGACCTATCGATTTTGATGTTGGAAACCATGTGTTCTTACATATTACTCCTCATTTTGGTTAGTGAAGGTCTTTTCATGGGAGTAAGATTTATCCCTAGTATTTTGGTCCTTTTGAGGTGTTAGCATATATCGGAGTAATTGCATACCAGATAGAAATTCCCCGCATAGATGATCCAGATTCATGATGAATTTCATGTAACATAGCTTAATTGATGTATTCATGATGGTTATCAAATAATAAAATGAGGGTAGACTGATGTTGATGATGATTAAACCTTCAAGGAGTGGCCCATGTAGATCCAATATGGATAGGAGAAGGTGTTTCACAAGCATATTATTCCCTTAGATCATGTCTTGTGGTGATTTATGGATAAATGATGAATATAATAAGTTTTTTGATGATTGATTCTTTATTTTTTAATTATATTTTGAGGATTTTTACCTTTCTCTAATGAGATGGTTCTCCCTTCATTGAGGTCCTATTTTTTCTTTCTCTTGTTTGAGAGGTATATCCCCTAGAAGAGTGTTGCATTTTTTTCCTTATTCCTTTAAATATTATGTTTGTGAACCTATAATGGAGAGATTCTTTAGAGGTATCTCACATGGTGGTTTTCTGAGTGACCCTTTTTCCTTCCCTTATCTCTTGGTTTCATTTTAAATTCTCTTATAAATGAGTTTATAATATAAGTTCCCATATCCTTTTATCCACTTGGTGTGTTTTTTGAGTATGAGGTTCTTATAAGGATCATGGTGTACAAGATGAATTCAGAATGTAAGAGACAAGTTCACAACCTAGATAGTGATTCATAACTCGATTAAGGGTGTTCTAGAGGGTGAAATACATGACATAAACCATCAACTCATGATGTGAATAATTGACGAGATGTATTTGGTGAATCACCCTTTAAAAACACATGATGTTTACATGTGGTTCATAACATGAATTAATCTAGATTTATAGGATCTAAGTGATGCATTTTTCCTGATTCTCTAACTCAATTCATTCATGATGTGATTTACCCTTTCATACCATGAATTTAAATCTCTCAAAATCCCTATAAGTTTAGTCATAACCATGAATTATCTCAAAACGCACTAATTTTCTCCCAAATCTAGGTGGATAAGGTTCACTTTCAAGGTGTTTTGAAGTCCTTTCATTTTGGATTGATCCCAGTCCTCTTTTGTTTGATTCATGGTGATATGAGGTGTGTTTTCCCCATTTCTCTTATAGTTTCTCCTCTTATCGGCTTAGTTCCCTACCATTCCACCTTCCCATTCTATTTCATTTTATATCCTTAAATATCAGGAATTTATTTTAATGTTTATTAGTGTGGTTGCAACACAAAATTCATGAAGGGGTGTACATGTCCTATAGTATAAGTGATCAAACATCGGCTTATTTATACCATTCTTCTTTAAGGAACATTGATAGCCTTAAGGTAGGGGATTCATTGATTATCATTGTTTTTAAGTATAATCATGGTTATATCGTGATTTATATCATTGGGTAACTATATAATTAACCTTAATAATTATTAAACCATATTTAAAGATATAATTGGGTTTGGGTTGTAGCGATTACAAGTGTTTATGTCTTGGTAATAATTTGGATATTAATTTTCTAGATAGTGTGCTATATTTTACATATGATATGGTTTAACATGTTTTTTATGCTTGGAAGTTAGATAAATATTTTAAATATAGTAGTTTTTTGGCTAAATAATAAATATCCAAGTTTTATTATTAGCATTATTCTTTATAAATTAATGGAAAATAGAAGTTGTTCTTGAAGAATGTTTAAATAATTTTGTTAATTATTGATAGTTGAGGCCTTATTTTTTCTATGGTTATAACCTGTGATAAGTGAATCGATTAATTCAAGATTTTAAAAAATTGGTTGTTTTATAAATACTACTTTTTGGTTATGAGTGAGCCTGTTCCTTATCACGGTTTGATGCCTTGGTTATAGGGACTAGATTCCCAGTTAACTATGTGTTTTTTCCTGTTGCCTTGTGATATTTATCTTGACGTAGAGCCTTTTGTGAGACATTATGTGGGCCTAGGATGTCTGATTTTTTGATGGTAAATGGGTGGGAATTCCCAAGTTGTGGGAGAATTTGTAACCTATGATGGTGGGATGGATGGTTATATGCATAGTGGTATCTGGGAAGGCATAAGGACTGGTAGAGAGGGTTGAAGCTAGGATTTCCTTTTGGTTATTGTTCTGGTATTTTTGATTATTTTTTGATAATAAATAATCTTTAAGGGTTGGATGTCTAGGTTTCTTATTTTTTATTTTTTTTTTCAATACTTAACACATCTAGATGTGCATGTTTTATGAATATTTTTTGGTATCTTAAGATGATCCCTTGAGAAACTCAAATTATGGAATGGTAATGATTAATAAATTTTTAACCTATGGGGTTGGAGTCTTTATGGAGAGACATAATGATGATAATTATTGAGGAACCTTGTAAGAGGTTGGATTGTTTCTATAGGTCATGGTTTTTATTTAGTAATCACTGTAAATGTAAAACATTTAATAGGAAGAATTAAATAAAATTATCTTAACATGTTTGTGTGATTAAAGGATATATTGACCTTATAAGTGGATTCTAGATATCTAGGGGATGATAGTTCTAGTTCATCCCAAGGCTAGTTAGTTTCCCATATTGTGGTTGTGAGTTATATATATTTCGATGTTATGTGATTTCATACGCTTCCCCACCTATATTGGTAGGGATACTAACACCTAGTGGACTCTAGCATGCAATTTCCCCTAACATCTTGGTTAGAAAGGATGGATTGATAACTTCCCCCTCTCCTCATCTCTCTTTTGTTGTTAGAATTATGTGTTGATATGCATGGGGGTTATCTTTTTCATATATGTGTGTAGAGGGTTATAAAAGATTTTGGTTATTTCACACACATGTATCATTTCAAATAGTATCCTAAGGATTATTATAGTTATATAGTGTATGAGATATGATGGATTGAGGTATAATACAAGATACAAGAGTTTCCATGTATTCCAAAAAATACTTGGTTACAATATATAGATTGGGATGTTCATAATGAGATTATGTGTTGTATGGGGTGCTTGATATGTTACAGTTTCCATGGTGTTTTAGGCAGTATTGTTTGTTGTAGAGCGATGGATCATGATATATGATTTCAAGGTTATAGTAAAAAACTAGTGGGGAAATGTTTGTGGGGTATCTTCAATTTAATACATATTTTGGATATTATATTATTACTTGTATATGATACTTGGTGAGAGATCAATTTAGAGGTTGTTAACTTAGCATAGTGGATTAAGTGAAGAGTTTTTTTCACTATTTATTCACGAGGACTTAGTATGCTTTCTTTAATTTTGAACAAGAGGCTCCAGGGAGGATCCAACTGAGTATATATGTTATTCTCATCATAAATTAAATAAAATATTTTTTTGGTCTACATGATCTCGTTAGTGATCAGGATGCACATTACTAGCTCATGGAGTTATTCATGAGTTGTTCGATCTTCTAGGTCGTTGTTGTGTATTTTCTTTTGATACTTGTAGTTTTATTCTATAGTTATTATAGCTGCATGACCTTACATATATGTTTTGGGATATTTTATTTATCATGAGCATGAGATTTTTTTGGCATATTTGTATCTCTCATTGCTCATGTTCTTCTTAGAGGTTGATGCCTCCCTTTTGTGTGTATGTTACACCCCCAGTTCTAGTTTCTAAAATGTGTCATATTAGAGGAAGGCTTCTGGTTTCAACATCCCTCTTCCTCTATTGCCAATGCAGGATGGGTGCCTTTGGGGGGAGGGGTCCATGACATCTTAATACCCTAACCTAAATCACTAAATTCAATATGGAGTTCCACATGGAATTAGTTGTGTATCACCATACACAAGAGGTTGCTGACAGGTTGCAAGGGTTTAGACACTGCCATTGGAGACACTATACCTATCAGGACATGACCCAAGCTAGGGCTCGAGCAACAACTAACCCGAGCCCATCTCCCTAGACCAGGAGCGACGACACGAATTGTAGGCGTAACTAACTCAATGTGGCATTTTTCTAAGTACCTGTACACATCCACATATCCATCTCGATGAAAAGGTATAGAGGGAAAGAACAAAAGATGAAACACTTATATTAATTAAACCAAGAATGCATGAACCTCCAGACAATACAAAATTATGGTAGTGAAAACTGAAAAGTAATGATGAAAAATACACACTGAGCCAGAAATGTGTCCTAACCTAACAGAAATTGGAAAAGTAAATAGCTGAAAGAGATCCCATATCCTAAATCCCAAACTATGACCACCGTACACGGTCCAAGAACCCAGTATCCCTAAGCTAATTTTTAGTCACAATCGACCAATATATCTCATGTATAAGACATGATACATGTGGGAAAATCCCATGTAGGGGTGAGTATAAACATACCCAATAGGATGACCCGAAATCTTAAGGGGTAGAAGTAAGAGTTATAATAGAAGAGTGAGACAGTAGATAACACAAGGTACAATGAAAGAGTACAAATCAACCCAAAATGAGGGAAGGTAGCCTCATGAAAATACAAGGGGATCGAAATGGTGAGTATATGAACAACTCATTGAGTATTGGCCACACATAGTAGGAAATTAATCTCATCTAACCACAAGAAGCCAAACATGGAAAGAATGTGGCATACTCCTCGCGTATTCAACTCTTCTATAAAGAGAGTGTCCAAATCCAAGGCATGGATTCAAAAAAGGATAGATATATATATTCTCATTTAAATAATACCAAGTGAGAGAGTAAGGGGATATCTATCTCATAGCCCAACCTAAGAATAATAGTATCCATCACTTCCAAAAGTCCATCAATAATTCTCAACATCCCATGCATCTACCTAGAAGTAACCATACACATAAAAAATTCCTCATCGATATGATACACATTCAAGGGTCCAAAACTCTATATATAAGGATCGTGACTTGGTACAATAAGAGGGTTCCACTCTTAAGGTCTAAGCCCCTTTTCTAGCATGACAGGAGGGTGAAACTGTAGTATTCATCGAAGACCCATGCCCAACCTAGTTGGAGGGTTCCACTCGGGATTCTATAGAGGACCCATTCCCATCCCGAATGGTGGATTCTAATCCAGTATTAATAGAGTACCCATACACAACCCATCTAGAGGGTTCCACTTGGAATTCTATAGAGGAATAATTCCCATCTCGGTTGGAGGGTTCCACTCTAATGGCATCGAGGACCCATTGTCCAACCCATCTAGAGGGTACCACTTGATAGACATTGATGACCCACTTCTGAGCCAAGTTGGAGGGTACCACTTGGTAGATGCCGAGGATCCACTACCCATCCCAGTTGGAGGGTACCACTTGGAAGAATCCTATAGTGATCTGTCATGACCACTATCATCATCGAGTGTTACCTCAGTAGGCATCATTCCCATAACATTATACATCAGATCTCAAACTACACCATGAAGGACACCATCACAATCTACATGGAAAAAAATCAGGATAGGCTACTCACAGGACAAAATTTGAGTTCAAACAAAAGAGAAAGAGATTCTTGAAGATTCATAAAAAAAGTACATGGAATGTAAGGGACCCACATAGTGTGTGGTCCCACTCTGCTGTCAATCTGTGTCCTTGACATCACATGGATTTTTGGCCATGTAGTAAAACACAGAGTGTAAGGGTACTACATTATGTGTCTTGACCAAAAGTGTGATGAACGTATGAGGATCATCATCAATATGAGGGAGAAAATGTAATTTCATTAATATGCCTCTTCAAAAAACTTCAGATGGCCAAATAGATCACACCATTGCGATCCTCATGGAAATATTCTTGTGATATACCATTCTCTTGACTCAACCATACACTCGGTGAAAATGTGGTATTTTAACACACCACACATGATTGGTTCTTCATGACCTCAAGCCATGAGTCTGAATTAAATACTCAAAATTGGTCTTGAAACTTCCACTCAATTTCGTGGTCGCAACTTCAGATAGGGTTCATCATTCCGACATCGTATGAGAGAGATATGTCGAATATAAGATCCTAAAATTAGAATAATTTTATTATTATTGGGTGTTTTGTTGACCTAAGCCACAATTTTGAAAAAGGGTATCCAACATCGGTCTTAAAATGAACTTCTCAATTCCAGTGTCATGTTTTCACTGATGATTCATGAATCCGATGTCGCATATAGAGTTTTTGGCCAAAATGAGGGTTTGAAAAAAAACATTATTATATAATATTATTATTAATATAATTTTACTCATCCACGCACATACTCCTCCCCTTACAAAAATCATATACACCCACCCCCTTTTCCCCATCACTCAATTCAAAATAATAATAACAATAATAATAATAATAATTTATATTATCATTTTATTTTTATTTTTTCATAAAATACTTTTATCAATGTAGGGAGACATGCTAAATGGGGGGAAGCTCCCCCATTTTCTGTGAGCACTCCAAGTGGACTTACCTCCTCTTTAAAAATAATTTAATAAAATAAATCCATTAATTTCTATCTTGTTGTGTTAATAAATAAGATAACTCCATTTTTATTAAAATTAAATATCGTTTAATTTTATCAACTCATCACCCTTAATAATAATAATAATAATAATAATAATATTTAATGCTCACCATGTTGACCACATCCAACCACTATCACGTCAACACCGAGCAGCCTCTTCAATAAGATTGTGTGTAGTTTTACTCAAAATCAAACTCATCACACTGTACGCTACCCAAGTCTATGCTTGGTTCATCAATCCATTATCATGTCATAAAACTGTTTTAAATATGGGGGGATACAACTAGTGATTAACATGATTGAAAATAGAGACAAATGTGTAAGAACAAAGTTTTACAAATTGAGGCCAAGTGTTCTCAATCATTCGATTAGGAATAGAGATCCCAAGGCAAGAAAAAAATTGACAAAAAATTAATTTTTATACATGGGAATATAAAAAAGATAAAAAAGTGTGTAGATCAAAGTAAAATGATTTATATTCTCAATAATTTAATAAAAAGGGTGTCAAATACCAAATTGACGTGTACTCTCTCAATTATGGATCAATCGTTGGTAAAGAATGTGTTAGCCAATATTTTGGGAGGAGCTGTTGTGTTTGCTGCATCTTGATCTGCTCTGATCTGAAGTGTAACACCCCAATAATTTGTTTTATAATTTTAAAGACATTAATTTATGAAAAATAATAATTTTAAATTATGTGTCTTAATTAATAATTATACTTATAGATAATTATAATTTCGTTCCTTCAAATTAATTAACTAATGTTCTAAAAAAATTCAATTTTACAACATTATTTTCTGTATAAGAATATTTTAAAATGTATTTGATTTTTTTTATTTTAAGAATAATATATATTTACTATTATAATTATTTTTATATATATTACATTATGTTACAGAAATATTCACTATTAATATGACACCCCAAGATTTTATGGTATATTTCTTCATAAATAATTTCAATTCATTAGATATCTTATATGAACACAAAACTGAGTCACTATGAAACAACACTTTTTTATTGTTATAACCTAGTTGTTAAACATTATTTCTTCTACTTTTGTGATTTGAATTTTGAAAAATAGATATACACAGTTGCGATCATTATGTTTTTTTGAGTCTAATAGGATCGACTTAATTTTTTTGTAAATAGTTACTTGACCCTTATGAATACTAATGCACACTTATGAATAGTAATTTTACCCTTATGAATAGTAATATGACCCTTATAAATAGTACCCTCACCCATGAAGGTATAAATAAAATTTAGCCACCTTTTAAATGAGAGTATATTTTTTTAATAATTAATAATTAACTGTTTGTATTTTTATGAGTAATAAATATTTAATCAAAATTTTAAATTAATGAATTAATAAAATTTGCTTTCATAAAACGTATTAATAAATGAATAATTTGTTATCTTATAATTTTAGGATAATTTTATGAGACCTCGGTTATTTTTTGAAAGGAGTATAAAATCAGTTTTAAATTTAAAATCTGTGTTTTTCATGTAAATAATGATTTTATATTAAAATTAAATTTCTCTTATTTATAAAAATATTTTGATAATTGGAGTTTATTTTTGAGTTGTACAAGTCAAAAAAAGGATAGGGTGAATTTTTGGGATTTTTTCTGAAATACTTGAATTTTTGGTGAATAGTGAAATTCGATAATTTACGAAGTATACAAAATAAATGAATTTATGCATCATGCTTGAGTGATGGATGATTTAAATAGCCATTGGTTGGAACTCACATGAACATATTACTATTTTGAGTCACAAGAATTAATATTATTCATATTCTTGAGCCAGAATAATAAAATATTGATTAAAATAATGGGAAAACCCTCTCCTCCACTATAAAAACCACCTCTCACTTCCACTTCTATCCACTCCTCTAAGACCTGAATATTTTCAATGCTCTTCCCAAATACTCTTTCCTAGTACCTCCCCACATTCAAGAGCTCTATTTCTTTCCAAAATACCAAAACCCTTTCCCTTAAAGAGGTTCTCAAGGCAGTTATTTCAAGAGGTAAATCCTCTTCCTTTTTCATTTAATGTCTTTTCAATTGATCTTATTTTCTTCATCTCTCCTAAACTCCTATATCCAATTGATCTTGATAAAATTAGTATCATCTATATACTAAAATTATATCATGTTAATGTAATAATTATTATCAATATCCTTAATCTTTTTCTCTCTCTCATTTATTTTATAAATGAAATAATCATCCAGGAGGTGCCAATTTACAACATTCATGGATGAAGAAGGTCCGTTCTTCAATTTTTTATTTATGGATGGTCATGAAACATTTTTATGGTTGAACCAGATTATAAAATATGTATTATATATTATTTAATGATTCTGGAACCATCATTTATACATGATATTAAATAATAAAACAAAACTAGTTCGTTGTAACTGAAAAACCGTCGTAAAAATATAAACAATTATCACTAAATGTATTCTCTATTGATTCATGCTCATACCATGTAAAAAAATGATATATATAACCATTTAAACTTCTGGATATGTTTTAATAATATATAATTTCAATTCTGTTGAATTATATCCATTCCACATGAACTCCATTATTTTTAATAAAGTGAAAAAATCATGAAATCAAGGAAATGAACACTCCAGAACATTAGAATTAAATCTTATAACTTATCAATAAGGAAATAAATGAATGCAATAAAATTATAATTAATCAAATATATTTATATAAGATTATGAGTTAGTTATTTAATGGATTTAATTTGATTATCCAGGATATTAAGTTCAAGTGCATAATACATCCATACGTAAGGTAAGGACTCTCTCATCTCACTTCCCTTTTTGTGAGACACTCCTTATTCACCACTATTTTTTGTGTATGGTGTATTCATACATACCACTAATTTATCATATAATGAATATCTTTATTTTCATGGTATTAAATTTATGACTTGATGATTATTAATTTTGGGGCATAAGATTCAATTGATTATAGAGTGGTAAGGGATTCTACCTGAACCCCCATTTTTCCTTTGAGTTACTCTTTATCAACATTTACAAAAATGTATAAATTCATTATTTTTTTATGTTTACTATAAATTATGCATTATATGTTCCAAACACATATATACATATCATATTTACATACTTTTATGGGGATATACATGTTTTAAAATGGTTCTCATCTCAATTATTCCTGTTAAACACTACCACAAAACTGGGTTTCTACTACACCACCCTTTATCAGTGCTAAAAAAGTGCTAATAAAGGGGGGAGTTTATCAATGATAAAAAAAGCACTGATAAAGGGTAATTTTAATAGCGCTAAAAATGCACTTTTAAAATTGACCCTTTATTAGCACTTTTTTTTAACGCTGATAAAGCCCCCCTCCCCTTATCATCACTTTTTTTAGTAGCGCTGATAAAGGGGGGACTTATCAGTACTTTTTTCTAACACTAATAAAAGTGTATATTTCAAAAAAAATCATAAAAAACAATAACACAAAAAGAGTTAGGGTAGTACATTTAGGGTACCATAAACTCGAAATCAATTATTCCAATTATTTTTATTTTATCCATATTTTTTTAAAATGACATTAATTTTTTTAAAATGTCATTAATTTTTTTTAAAAAAACTTATTAATTTAGTTTGAATTTGATACATAATGTATTTATAAATTAATTTAATATTTTAATTTTCTTAAATTAATTATTATTATTCCATTAACGACATATTTTTAAATAAATACTATATTATAAAAACTATTTACTTACTTTTTTGACATGGGTATTCTATATTTAGAAATAAAATTTAAATATTTGAATTTTTAATAGGGAAATTGAAAGTTTTATGTTAGATAAATAAGTAGTTAAAAATAATATGGTAGATTTAAGGTTGTGAATTTAAAAAATAAACAGATAGAGGTTAGAGTTATATTTTTGTAAAAAAATAAACTGGTTAAGGTCTGTACATCACAAATTTTGTGGGTATCCAAAACATTTTCAACTTTATTTGTAATTCAATCATTTATAATAGAGTCTGGCCTAATGATAGTGGTCCTATGGGGTGTCTGCGAGGTCTCGAATTTGAGTATCTCTAACTTCATTCCTATGTGTGTTGTATGTTTATTTGTAGGTTTGTAATTTGAGATCTATATTCCATCCCCTCACACCAAATATCTGACGGAATCTCATTAGTTGATTAGAAGACAATGCCAACGATGACATTACCTTTTCAGGTTGGTCATGCATTGCCCCATTACAAGACAGGGTTTTCATCATGATGGGATTTCAATTTTGAATCGTTTATAAAATAAAAATCCTGAATTGGTTTTTTTTCTTCTGTTTTTTGCATTTTAATTTTTAAAATTTATTTTTGTCTTGATTTCAGTTTTTCAACATCTATTTATCTTTAAAAAAGACGTTTGGAGGTAATTTACTCGTTAATTAAACTCTTATTTCTTGTATCATTTCTGTAATTTCTTGTGATTAAAATACATGATTATAAATTCACCAATGTGGTGTGGTATTTTTTTAAAGATATTGGAAATCATATTTTTTAAAATTTTAAGTTTTTTATTGATTTAAAATAATAATTTCAAGTTTTATTTTTAAATTTTAAAAACATATATCTTTTTTTTGGGATTTGTATTTAAAATTTCATTTTCTTAAATTTTTTAATGCTTCAGTAGTGAAACGTGTTAATTGAAATTGTGTGAATGAATTTTACAATAATTGAATGATTTAATGTGTTGACATGATTTAATTGTCAATTTCATATTTTAAATGATGTATTTTGTTTTGTGTGTTTGGCATTGTTGATTCTTGTAGCCTATGATGATCATATCATGTGCACATATGTCTATGTGTGTTTGTTGTATATTTTTATTTACTTATTTATAAACACACATAAAAAGAATATTTTATAAATTAATTCAAAACTGATCTTATAAATATATATTAATATAAAAATAAATATATAAATATAACTATATATATATTAATATAACTAAATATATGTTAATATATATATATATATATTAATATATGAGTAATTATAACTATATATATATATATATATTAATAAATTAAGATAAAAACCATATGGTGGAGTGGTAAAGGCTTAGGTGCATAGAAAACAGGTCTCGTGTTCGAATCCTAGGGGAGGCAGGCCACGCGCATAGGTGGGTAATAATGCATAGCACTATTAAAGGGGCTTGGGGGTGCTGTTAAAGGTCGGTGCAGTGGCTGGGAAATGCGGGCTAAAGTGGGGGGTGGGGAACTATTGAAGGGGGCTTTGAGTGCTCTTGAAGCCCCTTCAAAATAGTTTTTTATTATTTTTTTCTTCTGTTTTTTAACTATTATGAGTGCTTTTTTTAGAACCAATAAAAGACCCCTTTTATCAATGTTTTTTAAGTGCTAATAAAAGGGGTGTTTATTCTGAGTGCTGATAAAAGGGACCCTCCTTTATCTTTTCCTTGATTAATAACACTTTTTAGTGCTTTTAATGCCCTTTTCTAGTGCTGATAAAGGCCATATTTGTGGTTTTGAAACAAGCCCGATTCAAAGGAATTTCTCGAATTCTTACGCATTTTCAAGTGCACTATGTAATCTATTTTAATCCATCATTATTTTTATAAAATCAAATATTTTATGAATAAAAACTATCTCGGTTCATTTCTGGTTTTATGAAAACAAACAATTCCTTTCATCTTTAAATTCGCTTTAATATTTTCGTTAAACTTCACTAAAATGTTTTATTTCTAAATCATGTTAAAACCTCATTTTTACAATATTTCACTTAAATGGGACATCATCTAGGCCTTGAATAAGATTTAAAATGTACTTCACCTTCCTTTTTTGGGATATTCATGTTTAGAATCTGATTTTATGACAAATACAAATGTTTTTCCAAAAAAAACCCTTCTTTCCAAAGTAGAAAAAGGATTTTTATCGTCTCGTTCTTAATTATATGAGATATATGACTTGATCACCACTTATTCCTTCTATGTGGTATATGTAATTATATTTGATATATCATATCCAAATACTCCATATTTTCACGGTATTCTAGGGAATTATGATTTGAATGTTTCAAAGTGGTATGAGACACTTTGGAATGTTTAAAAAATATTTCCTTAAGAAATTTTCAATTGTCTCAATTGAAAGTATCTTTCTTTATGTCAACATATTTGTTAAATCTTGTACTTAATTAAGTTTTATCTCTTACGATATCATCTAAAATATGTTTTTGAATGTTTTATGATCATTTTGACTATAGATATGCAAATTTGATACCATTCAAGGGTTATAGTTAAAGTATTCACATTTTGGTATGCTAGTTTTTCAATAAAAATGTTTATAATATATATGTATCACCCTTTTAATTTTAGGAATGTGATGGAATTATTAATTGATGGGCGGGGACCTCTATTTCCCCTTGATACATAATTAGGTCTCATGAGAGAAAATAAATATGGACTTGGATGAGGCCTTTCCCCATTCCAGGTATGGTTTTGGTTGAGGCCTTAATCATTTTAAGATCTCTTGGTCGAGGCCTTGATGATATGTTTTAGAATGTCTGTCATATACATTACCTCATTATGAAGCTAGTAGTTGATAGTTCATGTAGTTATTCGACTAGTATAATACCCATGTTTATGTTTTGTTATGGAATTATTTATTCATCTCTTATCCCCGCCATTTTATTATCATGTTTATTTTTAAAGGCTTCTGTTTTTAATTATTAACCATGCATAATGTTTATGTTTATGATATCTTCTGCTGTATTATTTACCCTTATTAAGAAACTGAGCCCACCCATTTCTTATTTTCTTTTCCCCATGTTATAAAGAAAGAAATATTTTATAAGATTTCAAGGATGCAATTTATTTTATTATATATTGTATCATGTCTTATTTTATTCAATCTATTATAGGAATCATGTATATAATATAGTTTTTCAAGACTTCTAAATTAATCAGTCCTTCGAGTTTTGATTCCTTGTAACCATTGCAATAAAAAATAATAATGCACCGACTCCGAGATTTTGGGGTTTGGGTGTCACATGAAGTTTTGTTGTAATCCAGCAATAGAGGAGGATGGGAGATCTATGGATTTATCCTAGGGTTTATGCTGGTAACCCTGGATAAATTGGCTTGAAAGAACTCTTATAGAGTTATCTATTGTGTATAAAGTAAACAAATTGATTAAATAATTAATTCATTAATTTATTAAACACACTGGAAACAATTTCCTTTACCAGAAATCCCACACCTACCAACTTTAGTTCACCTTGAATAAGGATAGATTTCCATGGGGGCTTACTACAGAACTCTTGAACTAGTTTAAATTGAAACTTTTGTGTACTTTTGAGGATATGTAATTTTTATTGCTTTCCCATTATGATTTTAAGAAGGTCATGGCATTTATTTCGTTCAATATTTAAGAATCACCAAGGATAAATCCAAAAATTAACATTAGGGAACTATCTTAGAAGTATATTATGGTTCCCCTTAGCAGCTTCTAGTTCACTAGGCTTGGTGCCAGTGACCCGCTTATCCGGGTATGTTTTCTCAATATTTTTGGTTCGGTGGTGTTTGGTGTTGGTTTTGTTTGGGTTCCCACATTATCCCTTAAAACTGGTTGTTGTTTCTGAAAATCAAATAAAAATGGAATTGGATGGTAATTAAATTAATTAATTTATCCAACGCACCCACCAACGATTGCCCCATTTGAATTTCCCATGTCTAATAACTTTAGGTCCCGTATAGGATAAACTTCATGTTCTGGATTCAACTATGTTCTCAGATTTCTGATTAGAGACTCGGTTTAAGAGATATTCTACTTTTATAGTAAAATTTCTTGCTCATAATATAAATATATTTGATATTTTAATAAAATAAATTCCAGTATCATCGAGCCTTGAAATCGTGCTTCATTTTAGCTACCAGCTTCGAAAATATTCCTAGAAATATTCCAAAGTCTTACATAGTAACACCAAAATCTCTATATTATTCCATTCTTCAAATATTTTTCCCCTAAAAATTACAACTAATTATAAATGTGGGGATACTGAACCTATATCTGGCTTTTTCATACATCTTCCCTACACCGAGATGTACATCCAAAAGAGATGTGTGAAAATCCCTTGTCACCTCCTCTCATAATGTGACCAAAATCACCATTAATCCCTTTAAAAAGATGATGTGATTCCCTCATTCAAAAAATCCATCTGGTAAAACTCCTAAGGATATCTGGCCAGAAAAGATATTGCTCTCGATGTCCCACAGAAGATAGTTCCCCCACACCCTCAAGGTGAAGACTACCACTACTAGCTCTGGGTAATGAGTCATATAGTTCTATTCATGGGGAATCAATTGCCTCGACCCATATATGATAATTGTCTATAAATGTATCAAGGTGACATCAAGCACACAAGGGTACCAATGAACAAGGTAGGTGTGTAGACTCATCCAACCATGAGAAGATGGACATGAAAATTATGCGGTATAGCCTCTGCATATTTGCCTCTCTTGAAGGGAGAGTAACCCCAAACCAGAAACTAAGTCACACCAACTAGTATAATCCCAAGAAAAAGGATCAAGAATAAAAACTCCATTGGAAATTCTAGGAATTTCATTGACATTCCATCGTACAGCCTCACACTGAACGCACAAGTCTAAGGAACTTTTTCGACACACCTTGACACTATCTGTTTTGGGTGGCACTGACTTGCATGCACGATTTTGGTCACATCACAAAAACACATCTTGGTGGGGAAATTGTCCCTCTTCCCCATGATTCCAAAGTTAAGTTAAACTACATCACATCCTCCACAATCATCTTTCATACAAACTAATTTTGAGAACACGAGGGCACTAAAGAACAATAAAGGGATGCCCAAACACTCAACTAGGTCTTACCGAGCCCTATTTTTTCAAACATCAACACGTCACCCAGACCCGAACACACAAGTGAGAGGGACTCATCCAACACACATTTATATGATATTCTTTGGGTGACATAGAATTTCCCTTGAGGTTTTTATCATATATCACAATTGAATATTAGTGGGGGAAGAATCCCTCTTCCTTGTGAATTCAAAGCTACGTCGAACAACATGAACACATGGTTCATCGACTCCCTGCGTCCCCCTGGTTTAAACCTTGAGAATGAAGCGGGAAGAAAAAATTACCCTACGCATAATTTATACTGAATAAATTAGAAGAGACATAGAGAGTACCATTTATCATCTCATGCACTATGGGATTATAGACATCAAAATCCTATAGTTTTCTACAGCCTCAAACGCTGTCTCCCTAAGCCTGATGTGGTCCACATGATGGTGGTGGAAGGATCTCATAGCAACTTCCATCACTTATATCTCCTTACGATCCCCTTACAGCTCTACCTTCCTAAGGAACACCCTATCCATTCTTGGTAGAACCTTGATCAGGACATTTTTTATGCAATGGGGGTCTATCTACTATATTATTATTCTGATCTGCATGTCGGGTCAGAAAATCTCATTCCATGTGACCTCACCCATCACAAGTAAAGCACTCCCCTCTATGGGATACCTCTGATCACATTCATGAGTCTGTTCATAGAAAGGTATCATATGCTAAGATCCTAGTGCCTAGTTTCTCCTAGTTATTGCGGATGACTCGACTCTGCGATGCCCACTTCCAACTTCAGTTGTCTGGAATCCCTCTGATATAATTCTATCTATCACTAGTGCCCTATCCAGCACCCTAGCATAGGTGGGAATTCCCAAGGGAACAAAACAGGATTGGATATCTCTATGGGGTCCCTACTCAAACTTCAATGCTTGGAAGTAGCCATCCCAAATCATGTTAAGGGAGTAACTTGTGAGATCTGTCAACCTCACTGCATACCCATCCATTATCATCCCTCCCTGATACAGCTCCAGAAGCTTCTAAATCTGGACTGAGCATAAGTAGGAGGGGTAGTTTTCCTCAGGAAATATTTTCTAGAAGTTTAAACATGAGCGTTTTGACTCATCATGCATCTAGGTGACAAGTCTCCACTAATACCCAAATAATCTATGAAAAATTATAGTTGTTAGTGAAACCACCTAATCCATCGGGCCCTGAAAAATCCTGAAGATATAGGCCCCCTACTCTAGCCAATCCTCTACTACCAACGAATCTAGATTGTTACAGAACCTTAACAGTCTATGATGCTGTAACTCATGAAGTGTGGCAAACCTATGAACATCCTAAACTTTCTCTGCTAGGATAATATACTTCTCAACAAGTGTAGATGCCTCTAACTACCCACATATAGGAAGGGGTCGTAGGATGGACCCTGAACTAAGGCCTCTTCACTCATAGGATCGTAGTCATGAACTAGAGCTAGAATCCTGGCTGGATAGCATCACAAAGAAATCATGAAAGTTATCAAGGAGTATTCCGATCAAAAGAGAATATATATATATATATATATCAACAAAGATGGGGAGATAACTCAATAAGGACTGTCAAAGACTCAATCCTATATGATGCATGTACCACTAATCCATGTAATTGATGTCTCGACATGAAAAATAAACATGTAGGTAGTCAGGGTCCTAGTGAATGGATATGTTAGTAGCTGCACTATCATTGGACTCCCTAGCCTGAGAGCCACACTTGAGACACTTTGACATCATTTCCCTAAACCCAAACAAATCTTATTAAGGGGATACATGTAAACAACATCCTAAGGAATGAACTTTCTCAGATACCAATATGTCATGACCCTTCCCAAGTTAGGGTTCAAGACAAAACTATCCCAAGATCACCTCCATAGGCCAGGGGTGGTGACAAGCATTGAAGGCATAATTAACTTGGGGAGGACTTTTCCTAAGTACATGTACACACAGACAACCATCTCCATGAAAAGGTACAGAGGGAATGAATAAAAGATTCAACGTTGCTATAAATTCAACCAAGTATTCATGAACCTCTAGACAGTACAATAGGATGGTAGTTAATACTGAAATGTAAAGGAAAAAATACACACCTATCGTGACCTATCATAGTGGGGCCCATGTTGTGACTACCTCAAGCCTGCCTCCAATTGGCCAAACTACAGTGAATAGCATTGGGTAGGCATATCCAAAAAATGGGAGGCATTTTCTAAAGTACTTATTATAAAAACCCAATATTAACGTACATTGACATTACATTTCTTTTGAGGAATACTTAATACATTACAAAATATATATTCACAATGACTTATATTAGTTTAGTGTATTTGTAAATTCAAAACATAATCTTATAACGTGGTTAAAGATATTCAACATCCCCTATAAAGATCCTCCCGTTTTGTTTTCCAACAAAAAACCTTTATTTATATCCTTGGGAAAATAAAACATGAAAAGGGTGAGCTCAAATGCTCAGTAAGGGTAAACATGGAGAACATAAAAAAACCATAAAAATCTGAATTTAAAAACATGAATATAAATTTTAAACATCAAATTCATGAGTCATGAAATAAATTTTGGCAGTACATAAGGCATAAATCATAAAGGAACATAAAACATGATAGAATAGCATTGGAATAAAACATGTAATTATGGAAAACTAATAATCACATTGTATGATTTCCATAGTATCTAAGGCATTGCTGTCGAGACCATCATTGTGTAAAAAGTCCATTACTGAACTGGGTTTACTTGTCATTCTATCTATGTATTACTGGTCCATATTTACTTACCATTCCAGTCATGTCTCTCTCATGAGATATAAATCTTTACCCAATATATTGGAGGGAGATATAGGTCTCACCCATTTCATAATGAAGTCATTCTTACTTATTCCTTGAAAACAGAAATCATTCATCATAGCATAACCCATGAAATAAAATGGGTTTTCTAAACATTATTCTATCATAATACATATAAAATAAATGGATATAATAAAAATAATTCCATTATAAACAAAGTAAAATAAAATAAATAATAGGGATAGAAACAAAAACCTATTTCATCTTATATGGAAAATAATTTTGATAAAAAACTTGAACTTAATTTTTGAGGAAAATATCTTTTCTTCTTCAAAAAATGTATTCTTTTCTAAAAATGTCGTGAAATTTTAAAAGAAAAGAATTTAATTGAAAATAAACATGAAATCATGTAAAGTAAGCTTCATGGAAATAAGGGGTTATGAATACATGAATATATGTTCATGTATTATAAGTTAAAACAACATTCTCCTCTTACTTTTTCTAGAAAATTCAAAAAGTTCCTTATATGGTAAAAACAATTCCTTCCATACGATGTAATAAAAGAAAAAAATGGTAAAAATGAAATTAAATATACATAGAATAATATGAAACAATTTATGAGAATTTTTTTATAAAACATGGGCGTGGATGAAAAATATACCCCTGGTAAATACTTACGTATAAACAATCTTAGATAAAAATGAGATTACAAAATTATTCCTTACCTTAGGCCATATTTATTCCGTATGTGTCTGAAACTCCATTATAGTGGGTTTAAACATATTATTAACTTGTAAGAGAACCATAAAAATAATTATTATGTCAAATATGAATTACTTAAGACTTTATATTACCTGTTCATTTATCATTTCCATGTTAAAGAAACGTTTTGGGTAATAATTGTTTTATTTATCGTATGTGTTTGGACATGTTATTCTTGATATTATTACCTAGATCATTATTTATCTACTTCTAGAATGTAAAACATGATTTATATATCATATATATATATATAATATATATAAATGAAATGGAATACACCATTCATGGAGACGGTCGGTCGTACATACGCATGAATGCTGTTTTCATTACCTTATTGACTTAAATTAAAGTAAGTAAATGAAATATATATATACATAAATATAGTAGAATTATTATTCCATATATTTCATTATTATTTATTATATATATTTTATAATTAATCTTCAAAGTTTAACATGGATAATGAATCTCATCGCATCGTAGAGACAGTAGGTTGTACGTACACACGAGCGATGATATCATTTCCATAATTCTTGAATGGCATTGAATTGTATGGTGTACTATATTTCAGAATAAATATAATTTTATAATAATAATATATAGTTATTAGATCCATTTTTACACCCATCCAAGTAAGGTGGTGGTGAAAAACAAATTACACCATGGTGTGGAGACGGTAAGTCGTATGTACGCACGCATGGTGATATTTTTATTCATAGGATGGATAAAAGGTGGTATAAGATTTTCCCATAATTATAATAACATATTATCATGTATAATATAATGAATTTATTACTTTATTATGGACTCAACATATAAATAGGAAGTGGAAGAATGAAATAAATTGAATTGAATTGGTAAAGCAATTACCTCTTCTTCATTGGACGTTATTTGGATCTCTTCTTAGGGACACTAGGGATAGACTTTATGGAAAACTGGGACCTAAAAAATTTAACTAATAATATTTATATGACAATTGGGTACATTTTGGTCGACCTATAAGGATCAATGAGGTGTGAGGAAATGTGGGAAGAGATTCCTTTTTATAAGAGAGGAGAGGGGCACTTTAGGAAACTCTCAAAATATTAATTTATTAAAATTTTAATTTTAATTAAAAATTGTCCTAAAATAATTTAATTAAAATATAAGATGATTTTTATTCTAATACCCATTATCCAATAATGTTTAGAACATTTTTTGAATATTTTTGTATATTTATCTTTTTTGATTAACCCTTATTTTACCCTTTTTAATCTTACTGTGATATCATGTTATTTACACATTGTGGGTTAATGAAATTACCATATCATGTCAAACAACTCAATTTTTTTTGACATATTTGGACTTATATTAACCATTTTTCCTGATATTATATTTATATCAATTTAATATCATTTAATAAACTATTTTATGTTTAAAGTTTTAAATTATGTCAATTTTGGAGACTTTTCATATTTGACTTTTTAAATTTTCATAACAACCTGATTCCTTCAATACAAAGGCATTAACTCAAATATAATATTACAATATAATCCATACAATTATTTTATAGAATAAAATAATAAATTACATTTATTTTAATATTTATAATATCATTTATTTGAATCCATTATAAATGAATCAATCCCTGCATCATCATTCTATCATAATTAAATTTATTTATTAAATGTATAAAAATTATAAATAAAAAACCATGATGTATGGAATAATTTTTTATTTCAAATTAATATTTACAGTTGAATAGATCACTTATATTACCCCATATAAAATTTTTTTTCATAAAAGATACATGTTTATGTTATATTTCACTTTACATTAAATTAATTCTTATAAAATGTCATTTTAATATCCATGTGGATCCCTGGGGTACCAAAATCTACTCAACGATTCCCATGGTCATAATTATCTCCTTAAATAGTATTATGACATGTTTTAGTTAGTTTTATATTATTAAATTAATATTTTCTTGCCCTTATTTACCAAATTTACCCTTTAACCATGGAAAATTGAAATAAAAACTGAAGTTACTATTCATAATGTCCAAAAATAAAAGGTAAATATTCACACAATTTGGACCTTATGAATCTAGATATGGAATAAATATTTTCAAATTCAAAACACAGCAGTTTTAGTAATTAATTTCCAATTAATTCCCGTTGTCAACCCAAAAAAGTGGGTTTTTTAAGAAGTAATAACTATCAAAAGATTGACATGTGTTTATGTCTAATTTAAAATTGAAATTACTTATAATGATAGATATTTAATTAAATTATAAAAATATAATCCTACAAAACTTTTAAACCAATTAGAAATATAATCTAACTATATAAATAAATTAGATGAATAGGAAAATTTCAATTAAAATGTTGCATTTTTCACTATTAATCAAAATTTAAATTTTATCAGAAAAATTCCAAAAATACAAAAAAAAGTAAATTTATTATGTCCGTAATCCAATAAAAAAGTTTATTTTGTCAAATTTAATTTATAAATGTGTCAAAACTAGATTTAAAATGTGTGCTCCATCAAAAGGTGGTAAAACTGCATTTTTTGAAAAATACTTCTTTTATCTGAAAAATTGATTTTGTTCTTATATCATGTTCTAGAAAATGTGTAAGATGAATGATAATATTTTATAAAAATAAAAATTTGGTTAATAATATTCATAATGGCTATTTTATATCCCATTAAATAATAATATTTTAATAATATATCATTGTTTAGTGAAACTTGGTATCACATACAAAGTAATCTATCGAGGAAGGTCGCTCTTGCATGTAACTCAAGACAAGTCATTGTTGCGTGTAGTGAAAGCTTACTTGTGTGTTTCATATAACATAATAAAAAATTAGTTTATTTATAAATTGAACAAAATCTATACTCAGTGTTGCATGAGATGAATTCTATCTAAATAACTTGAAATTGTGTGCAACCTAAGCTATGAATAGTGTTGTGTATACTGCAAGCTAATATGGTGCTGCGTATACTGCAATCTAATCTTGGTGTAGTGTACAACACAATACAACAAATAAATTAGAAGAATATATATCATAAAATCCCATGGTGTTACACTATACCCCCCTTAAAATGAATTTCTCCCTTGAAATCCGTCAGGGTTATAAATGGTTTACTACTTGAATGTTTATTTCATGGAATCTCACATCATAAAAAGGGATTCTAAAAATTTATTTTTTAATAGGAAATATGGAAAAATAATGGTTACCTAATGTAACTCATCATTTGGATTCCATATAGGAGAACATAGGTGGGAAGTGAAAACATGGATATGGAAGAGAAATCTAACCATAAAGTTCTGATGCATAGTGATTGAGAATAAAGTTTAGAGAAAGTTAAATACCAGAAATCCAAAAATCTATGATGATTTAAGGGACTATCTAATTCATTATATAATAATGTACTAGGATAACATTTTTGTTTTTAAGATCCTTTTCCTAAAGTTGATAAATTTTTTCATGAGGAGAAATACTTACTCGATTTTAGTACAATTTCACTATCAGTCATTCCCTAAAAAATTTCCAATTCATATCTTATTTAAAGAATTGAAGTTGAAATTTTCAATCTTGAAGCGTTAGCAGATCATGTGATAGAATGATAAGTCATTCCATTTGTCTCAACAAAAAGGTTAGAACATGTTATCAAATATGCATAAGTCCACCTATTGTGAGATAATACATTAATCTAACAAACTTAAACCAGAATATAACTTATAATATCCACAAATGGATAACATTACAATCCTTCCAAAAATTGAAAATATAAAATTTTAGAAATATTTGAACTAAATCGACTTAACATTTCTCTCCCATGTCTCATTTAGCAGTTCTTATTTGTGAAATTCCAAAAAAAATTAATACCTTAATCATGAATTCTCTTGAAACATGAAAATAACTTGAATTATAGTAGAACCTTATTGAAAACATGCATTCTGTCAAAATTAACTCTTTCCACACAACAAAAAAACCAAAAATTCTATATACTCAAACCATGATATCACATTATCCTTATATCAGTCATGAGTTCATTGATACTATCAAACAACTCAATATCTTCTTATCCCACCATTATTCATATTTCATGTGTTTTCCAAAAAATATTTGAATAAATTTTCACGGTTACTGGTACCATTCAACATATACTTTCAAAAACTTAAGAAAAAAATAGTGTAACAATCCTTATATGTTTCTTTATTCTATAGTACCATACATTATTTTGAATAAACATGAAATCATTCCACTATCTTCTTAAACAATTGACAGAGCTTCATCCTTTTATTCCTCAACACTTATTTTATATCATATATCTTTTGTGGTCTCTTCATTATCATCAACATAATTACTACCCACACGACTATACTGTTTCTCTTCATAATATTTTTCCATAGGGAAACTATTTTCATAATGCCCGTACATTCCATATTTAAAACATTTAACCATTGTTGATGTCTTAGAAATACCATTATTTTTTTATATTGTGTTAAGAGAACCATTTCCTATGAAATTAAGGGATTTGTGACCTTTATTTCCACACCCAAATCATCTTTTAGTTCCTTTGAAAATTTCTCCTTGATGCCTCTTCCAACATGGTTTACATGAGAAAAATTGAACTTTCAGTCCTCTATGATCACCATGAAACTCCATCTTTCTCTTTTTAGTTGGGTTATGAAATACACCAAATTTTAGATTATTAATCATATTATGAGATTTTTTATCATTCATAATAACGATGTTTCACCTTCCAACTCCCATTTCATTTTGTTTCTCATGAATAATATCATTATATTGTCCATCACATTCTCCATTAACATGAATCATTCTTTTTCCATCCATTTTCTAAAATCCAAAAAGAATAGTGTGAGAGGAAAAATAATACTTGGAAAACAACATAATCAAGGGGAAGTACTTTCAATCTCTAACATCTTAGGTTTAATCTCGGGTTATTCATGATCATTACCATAATTATAGGACTTCAACCTATAGTTATACTTAACCTTAGGGACATCCCTAGACACACCGTAGAAATATATCTAGGGATCTCACTAAAGTTTTTGCATCCTAGTTTCCAAAGGTTGAATAAACCTTCACTCTAATACCAAATCTGACGACCCAGTCTTAATGTAAATGGACATTACATTTCTTTTACTAAATACTTAATACATTACACAAAATATATTCCCAAAGACCATATTAGTTTAGGGTCTTTGTAAACTCAGAACATAATCTTCTAACGTGGTGAAAGATCTTCAAAATCTCCCATAACAATCTTCCCCTTTTTTCCTACCTAAAACTATTCTTTATATTCTGGGAAAAATAAATCATAAAAGGGTGAGATAAAATGATCAATAAGGGTAAACATGAAGAACATAAAACAAACCATAAACATTTGAATGTAAAAACATGAACATAAATTTTAAATATCAAAATCTTGAGTCATGTAATAAGTCTGGGCAGTACATAAGGCATAAATCATAAAGGAACTTGAACCATGATGGATGATCATTTTCATAAAACATGTAATTGGTGAAAACTAATAATCCCATACTATGATTTCCATAGTAGCCAATGCATTACGGCCAAGACCATCATAGTGGACGAAGTCCATTACTGAAATTGGTTTGCTTGTCGTTCCAGCCTTGTATTACTGAACTATATTTACTTTCCATTTTAGTCATATCAATCTCATGAGATATAAATATTTACCCAATAAATTGAATGGAGATATTGGTCTCACCCATCTTATAATGAAATCATTCTTACATGTTCCACAAAAACATAAATCATTCACCATAACATAACCCATGAAATAAAATGTGTTTCTTAGACATCATTCCCTCATAATCCATATATACTAAATGGATTTCATAAAAATAATTCCAACATAAACACAATCAAATAAAATCAATAATTTTTAAATAGACATAATCCTATCTCAACTTAGATGGAAAATAATTTTGATAAAACACTTGAACTTAATTCTTGAGGAAAATATCATTTCTTCTTCAAAAAAATGTTTTCTTTTCTCAAAATGTCAAGAAATTTTAAAAGAAAAGAATTTAATTTAAAATAAACATGAAATGGTGTAGAGTAATCTTCATATAAATAAGTCATTAGGAAGACGTAAAAATATTTTCATGTCGTATAAGTTAAAAAAATATTCTCCTCATACTTTAGTGGAAAAGTCAAAAAGTACCACATATGGTAAAAAAAGAAAGATTCCATCCATACCATGTAAAAAAATTCAAAATGGTAAAAATGACTTTAAAAATACATAGGAGAATAAAAAACGTTTTATGATAATATTTTTAGAAAAAATAGACGTGGATGATAAATATACCCTTAGGAAATACTTATGTATAAATAATCTTAGATAAAAATGAGATTGCAAAATTATCCCTTACCATAGGTCTGATTTCTTCCGTATGTGTCTAAAACTCCTCTAGAGTGGATTTAAAAATATTATTAACTTGTAAAATGACCATAATAATATTTATAATATCATATATGATTTACTTATGACTTTATATTACCCGTTCATTTGTCAATTTTATGTTAAAGCAACATTTTGGGTAATAATCATTTTATTTATCGTATGTGTTTGGACTTGTTATTATTGATATTATTACTTAGATCATGATTTACTTAAAAAATGTAAATAATGATTTATATTTCATATATATTCAGTATATAAATATAAATTTATATATATATATATGTGTGTGTGTGTGTAATATAGATAAATGAAATGGAATACACCATTCATGGAGAGGGTAGGTCGTACGTACGCATGAATGATTTTTTTGTTTCCTTAATGAATTGGATGGAAGTAAGTAAATGAACTATATATATATATATACACATAAATACAGTACCATTATTATTTCATATATTTCACGATTATTTATTATATATTATTTATAATCAATCTTGAATGGTTAATGTAGATAATGAATCTTATCGCCTCATGGAGACGGTTGGCCGTACGTACGCACGAGTGATGATATTTTTCCCATAATTCTTGAATGGTATTTAATTATATAGTGTACTATATTAAATATTCAATATAATTTTATAATAATCATATGTAGTTATTACATCAATTTTTATACCCATCCAATTAAGGTGGTGGTGAAAAACAAATTACACCACGGTGTGGAGACGGAAGCCGTACGTACGCACGCATAGTGATATTATTATTCATAGGATGGATAAAAGAAGTTATAAGGTCGTACCATAGTTATAATAACATATAATCATGTTGAGTATACTTTATTTATTACTTTATTATGGAATCAAAATAGAAGAAGGAAGTAGAAGAAGAAAATAACTTGAATTGAATTGGTAAAGCAATTACCTCTTCTTCGTTGGATGCCCTTTGGATATCTTCTTAGGGACACTAGGGATGAAGGTTTTGGAAAACCAGGACCTCCATAAGTTAACTGAGAATGTTTATAGGAGAATTGGGTAGGGGTTTTCGAGATATGAGGCTCAAGGATGTGTGAGGAAGTGTGGGAGGAGATGCCTTTTTAGAAGAGAGGAGAGGGGCACTTTAAGAAACTCTCAAAATATTAATATATTATATATTCAATTAAGATTAAAAATGGTCGAAAAATAATTTAATTAGAATAAAAGATGATTTTGGTTCTAATACCCATCATCCAATAATTTATTTTCAAGTTTTGAATATTTTTTTGTCCTTATCTTTTTGGTTTAACCCTTGTTTTACCCTTTTTAGTCTTACTGTGATATCATGTTTTTTACACATTGTGGGTTAATGTAATTACCATATCATGTCAAAAACCCCATAAAAAGTCATTTGTGACATATTTTGACTTATATTAACCATTTTTCAAATATTAGATTTTTTAGAATTTAATATCATTTAATAAAAAATTTTATATTTTAAGTTATGAATTATGTCAATTTTGGACACTAATCATACTTGACTTTTTTACAAATTCATAAAAACCTGATTCTTTCAAAACACCAGAATTTACTAAAATATAATATGTCAATATAATCCATAAAATTATTCTATGGAATAAAAAAATTACATTTATTTTAATATTTATAAAATCATTTATTAGAATCAATTATTAATGAATCAATCACTGCATCCTCATTGTGTCATAGTTAAATTTATTTATTCAAAATATAAAAATTGTAAATAAAATAAAATGATGTAGGAAGTAATTTTATCTTTATAATTACTATTTATAGTCTAAGATATCACTTATATAACCCCATATAATAAAATTTAGTAAAAGATACATGTTTATGTTATATTTCTCTTTACTTTAAATTAATTCTTATAAAATGTCATTTTCACATCCATATAAATCCATGGGGTCAAAAAATAGACTCAAGGATTCCCATGGTTGGAAATATATCATAAAATAGTATTAGGACATGTTTTAGGGTAGTTTTATATTATTAACTTATTATTTTTTACCCTTATTTATCATATTTACCCTTTAACCATAGTAAATAAAAATAATTACTGGAGTTACTATTCAAAAAGTCCAAAAATAACAGATATATATTCACAAAATTTGGACCTTTTGATTAAAAATTTGGAATCCATTTTTCCAAATTCAAAACACAAAATTTGTAGTAGTTAATTTAAAATTAATTCCCGTTGTCAAAACTAAAAAAGTGGGATTTTTAAGAAGTAATAAATATCAAATTATTGACATGTGTTTCTATCTGATTTAAAAGTGAAATTAATTCCAATGAAAAAAATTGGATTAAATGATATAAATATAATCCAATTACACTTTAAAACCAATTAAAAAGATAATCAAACTATATAAATAAATTAGTTGAATATGCAGTTTTGAATTAAAATGTAGTATTTTCACTATTCATTAAAATTCAAATTTCATCATTAAAATACCAAAAATTCAAAAAAAAAATTTATTACCCACTTCCAAAGAAGACGTTTAGTTTTTCAAATTTAACTTATAAAAGTTCTAAAAACTATATTTAAAATGAGTGCGCCATCAAAAGGCAGTAAAATTGGATTTTTTGAATAATAATTCTTTTATCTGAAAATTTGATTTTGTTCTCATATTTTGTTCAAGAAAATTTGTAAGATTAATGCTAATGTTATATAAAATTCAAAATATGGTTAATACTATTCTTTACATCTAGTTGATATCCCTTTAATTAATAATATTTTAATAATATACAGTTTTTTAGTGAAACTTGGTATCACATACAATACAAGCTATCAAGGAAGATCACTCTTGCATGTAACACAATCCAAGTTAGTGTTGCATGTAGTGCAGGATTACTTTGGTGTTTCATATAACATAATCCAAACTTGTTTCATTTATACATTGAACAAAATCTATACTAAGTGTTGCGTGAAATGAATTCTATCAAAAGAACTTGAAATTGTGTGCCACACAAGCCAAGAATAGTGTTGTGTATACTCCAAGATAATATAGTGTTGATTATAGCGCAAGCTAATATTGGTGTAGCATACATAACAAGACATCAAAGAAATTAAAAGAATATATCTCATAAAATCCTGGGTTGTTACACTTGTACACACACACACATCTCCAAGACCAAAATGCTAAAATGTAAAATCACTACATAAACAATGTATGAATACACTAAGATACCAACCATAGAATACAAAAGTAGGAAATTGGAGAGTAAATGGGTCCAGAATACAAGCCCAGCAAAAGAAAGAAATCTGTAAAAGAGAATGAACAAGTTCCTAAAACTCATCTGTAGAAAATCCTACATGAAGGGAAAGGTACTGGACAACTATCTGAATCCATAAGAGAACACCTAGATTTTCTAGTCTCTCTAAGCACCACCTAGTCCCGATCCACCTAGGACTCCGTCAAAGCATCAATAATCTACACAAGACATGACATGTGTGGGAAATTCCCATGCAGGGGTAAGTATAACAATACCCATTAGGACACCCCAAAACCAAAAAAGAAAATATACTACATATGAAATTAAAAATGAATACCACAAAGGAATACCACTAAAGGACACCACGAAGAAAAAACACAAAGGAATGCCACTAAGGAACACAAATAAGAAACAACACGAAGGATCACCATGAATGAACACCACTAAGGAACACCATGAAGTAACACCACTAAGGAACACCATGAAGGAACAACACGAAGGAACACCACTAAGGGACAACATGAATTAACACCACTACGGAACACTAAAAAGGACCACCACTAAGGAACACCATGAAGGAAAACCATGAAGGAACACCACAAAGGAACACCATAAAGGAAAACAAGTATGGTATGCAGTGAAGGAAAACCACTAAGGAACACCAATAAGTAACACCATGAAGAAACACCACTAAGGAACACCGCGAAGGAACACCACTAAGGAACACCATGAAGGAACATGACGAAGGAACTCCAATAAGAAAAACCATAAAGGAAAACCACTACGGGACACCACGAAGGAAAACCACTAAGGAACAGCATGATGGAACACCATGAAGGAACACCATGAAGGAACACCATGAAGGAACACCATTAAGGAACATCACTAAGGAACACCACTAAGGAACACCACTAAGGAACACCATGAAGGAACACCTCTAAGGGACACCAAAAACGAACACCCCTAATGAATACATGAAGTATACCACAAATAAATACACAAAGTATACCACAAATAAATACAAGAAGTATATCACAAATAAACACTTGAAGCATATTAGAAAGAAATAATACAGTCATCTCACATAGGTATAAGTCTATAGTACACAAAACAAGATTTTCATATATAATACAAAAAACTCCCAGTATTGATAAGACATGTAGTCCTGATGAGACACTTAGTCTCAATAATAAATGTAGTCGTGGTAATACATGTAGTATTGGTAAGACACATATTCTTGGTAAGTCACGTAGTCTCAAAGTCACAGCCAGCTGAAGGATTCCTCTCGTAGCGTGATTGTTCTGGGAAAACCTACTCCTCAAGACATTAGGTCGTATGTACACTTCCACAAGAACCCACTTTGGATATCTCAAAATGACAATCTCATATTAAGGGTCTCAATGTCGTAAATGGATTATCAAATGGATAGATTGTTTGAAAGTTATGAGTGTTTTCATATAAAGTTTTGACCCAGGTCTGATCCGAGTTTGATTCAACCCATCGGACCCAGACCACACGCACATAGGGCTGTCTGGTCCGCTGCATGTTGTCTGCCCCGACCACATGCCTCCCTGGTCAATACCGAACCACTGCATTCAACGTTGTCGGTCTTCCGCATCTGTGCGCCCATGCACACCCTATATTCCCCATGGACTCGCTACCACAAGGGGCAGTCTTAGCGGTCAAGATGTGCTCCATGTGTATGATCCGCCTCCCACACAGTTCTGGTACTCCGCCACCAACACACCTACCCTTATGGGCCTCCGTTTTTTCTCCGTTGCTCCATTTTTCAAAATGGATCCAGTTCTATGATCCTCAAGTCTTAATCTACACTAATTTGGGCTCTGATCCATCATTCCATTACTTTGGGGTCCAATCGCTTTCTAAGCCTCTTGGAAATTTGAGTCGTGACTACGAGGGTCCAACGATGAAGAACTCCTAGAATGGGGGAAGGGAGAAGCACAAAAACGCCCAAATGAACAAACCTCAGCCTTTGTTCATTTCAGACCCAATTTATTACCATTGGAATGAAGAATGAATAAGTAATAAATCACATTTATTATCTCCCCTTTTTTAAAACCTCTCAACATAACACCCATCCTGAAAGTGATTGAACTGCAGATCAACCTGTTCATGGGTTGGTCCATGTCCCTCATCGAATTTAAGAAGAGGGAAATTCAAGAATAAAATATTCCCTACCCTATTGGGTTCAAACACCGATAAATAATGAAGTTTCACCACGATCGTTAGTGAGATAATTTGATTTTTTTGGACGCCGATTGTCGATCCATGATCCAATCATCATTCTCCAAGAGAAAATCCTCCAAGCACTCCCTAGAGATTCTCCGTAATTTTTAGGGTTATGCTGCTAAACCTGGGATTTATGCATGAGGATTATTTTAAATAAAATCATCATTACATCAACAAAATAATTTATCTTTAAGTTATTTAATGATAATTATGTCCTTTTCGGGTTTTTCTATAGAAGATCCACACTAACTAAAGTTAAGTTAGACCTAGGAAAAACACCACATTATAAACTAAACATTGGTCTTGAATTTTGAATCTGAGACTCTGTTATTGAGTTATTAGGATTTGAAAATAAAATAATTTTTAATTTAATTATTTTATTTATAGTTATGTCCAAAAAATATCTTTCATAGGTGACCCGAAATGGCTGATGTTAGGCATCTCTTAAGGTAAATTTTCTACTCTGAACACAATGGTGCCCTATGATTTCTAATTTGATCACTACTTTAAGAGTTATTCCACTTTTTCATGAAAACCACTCATGCGCTTTATTAAAAACTGAAAAAAAATCAATGAATTGTTTTGGGAACACGTGGTGTCATAATCTCACGCTATCTCAATGCCTAATCTTGGAATTTTAGAAAATAATTTCTAAAAATAAAATTTGGAAAATCCAAGTTGTTAAACACCCAACTAGAATTGTGTCCCAACCTAATAAAAATTTTTAAAGGCAAATAACTGAAAGAGATTCTGGCTCCTGAATCCCAAGCTACGACCACCATATGTTGTCTAAGAACCTAGTATCCCAAAGTTCATCTATAGTCATGGTCAACCTATCTGTCATCTACATAAGATATTATACTTATGAGAAAATCCCATGTAGGGGTGAGTATAAACATACCCAGTAAGATGCCCTGAAATATGAAAGGGGAACAGTAAGAGATACAACAGAACAGAAAGACAGTAGATAGCACATGGTACAGTGAAAGATTATAACTCAACACAAAAAAGAGAGTTATGGTAATCTCATCCAAACATAAGGGGCTCGATAGAGAGAGTAGATAAACTACTCATTGAGTCTTTGCCGCCAATAGCAATAAAGTTGAATCATCCAACCATGGTAATCTATACACCAAAAGTAAATGGAATACCCCATGTGTCTTCACCTCTCCTAGAAGGGGAGTGTTCAAATCCAAGGTGTGTATATAGAAGAAGGATAGATATATATGCTTAGTTAAAGAAGCCCCAATGAGAGAGTAAGGGGGTATTTATCTCATAACTCTGCCCAATAAGAAGAGTATCCAACAATTCCAAAAGTCCATCGATGATTCTCAACATCTCTTGGGTCTTCCTAGAAGTAATCATCTAAGTCAAACCATACCTCATAACTATAACACACAGTTGAGGGGCCACAAGCTCTATGTAGATGACCCATGATCTAGTACAACAAGAGGGTTCCACTCTAATGGTGGAGGACCAATGCTCAGCCTAACTGGAGGGTTCCACTCTAGTAGTCATTGATGACCCATGTCCATCCTAGATAGAGGGTTCCACTTAGGGTTCTGTAGAGGATTCATGTCTATCTCCGATGGAGGGTTCCACTCTAGTAACAATCGAGGACCCATGCACAGCCTAGCTGGAGGGTTCTACTTGGGATTCTATAGAGGACTCATGTCTAGCCTGTATAGTGGGTTTTAATATAATGGTGTTGAGGACCCATTGTCTAGACCAATTGGATGGTACCACTCGATATACATTGAGGACCCACTACCCATCCCAACTAGAGGGTACCACTTAGAATAATTCTCAAGTGATCCTACCTAACCACTGCCATCATCAAGCATCACCTCAGTAAGAATCATTCTCGTAACATTCCACATCATATCTCTAAATCCACAACGTAGAGAACTATCACATTAAACAAGGAAAACACTCATGATAGGATACTCATAGGCTAAAATATGAGTATAAAAAAATGAGATACAGATCTTTTAAGATTCGTAATGTAGTACAAGACATGTAAGAGACCCACATGGTCTTTGGTGACACTATAATGTCAAGCCTTATCCTTTCTAGCACATGAATTGTTGGTCTTGTAGTATAACACATAGTGTAAGGGTAATACATGGCGAGTCTCATCCAAAATCTTGACAAATGCATGAGGCTTGTCATCATTCCAAGGGAAAAAATGTAATTTTGCTGATATGACTCTTCAAATGTCCCCATATAGACAAAAAAATCACACCATTGTAATCCTCATGGAAAAATGCTTCGGATAGACTATTCACTTGCCTTAATCTGACACTTGGTGAAAAATATTCATTTCACTACATCACGCACAAACAGTGCTTTGTGGTTTTGAGACACAAGTTCAAATTAAATACTCAAAATTGGTCTTTAAACGCCCATACCAATTTCATGTTCATAACATCATAGCCGGTTAGTCATTCTAACATCGTATGAGGGATATATGTTAGATACAATATCCCATAATAATAATAATTTTATAATTATTGTTTTTTTCATTGACTCGAGACACAAGTCTGAAAAAGGTATCCAGCATCATTCTTAAAATTACTGTCTCAATTCCAAGTTCATGTTGTAACAAAAAATTCATCAATCCAAAGTCGCATGGAGAAGTTACATCCAAAATTAGGTAATGAATAATAATAATAATAATTTATAATATTTTTATTAATATGTTTTAATTCATCCACGCACATACTCCTCCCTTATTCAAAAATGTTGTATGCCCTCCCCCTTTGCTCCATCACTCAACTCAAAAAAATTATATTATCATTTTATTTTGTTTTATTATTTTTTCATAAAATCCTTTTTTCAAGGAGGGAAGACACGCTCAAAGGGGGGGGCCTCCTCCATTTTCTGTGAGTGCCCTAGGTGGCCTTGCCTCCTCTTCAAAATCATTTTTTAAATTAAATCCATTAATAATAATAATAATAATTAATGCTCGTTGTGTTGACCACATCTGACCACCATCACATCAACAGTGAGGTACCATCACCATGAGACTCTATGCATAGTCTTCACTTGAAATCAAACCCGTCACACTGCAGGTTTCTCAAGTCTATGCTTGTTTCATCGATCTATTCTCATTTCATTGATTTTTCGTGAATTCGAGGGTCTGATTGGGCTTGGTACGACTCGGAAAAGTTGAACTGGTACAGTGAGGATCCAACCAGTGATGAATGTAAAGAAAAAAAGGGAGAAATGCACAAGAAAAAAAGTTTACAGATCAAGGCCAAGAATTCTTCACCAGTTTATCAAGAATGGAGATCTTAAGGTTAGAAAATAAATGACAACAAATTAGTTTATGTACATGGGAACATGAAAAGGTCACAAAAGGGAATGGATCAAAGAAAAATGATCTATCCGCTCAATAATTTAATCAAAATGGCGTAAAACACCAAATTGACATTCCTATCTTGATTATGGAATGATCTTTGGGGAAGAATGCATTCTCCAATGATTTGGGAGGAGCTATTGGGTTTTTTGTGTCTTGATCTAATCTGATTTGCAGATTCATTATAATCTACCAACAGAGGAGGATAGAAAATCTATAGATTTCTCCTAGGGTTTATTCTTCTAACCCTAGAAAAATTGTCTTGACAGAACTCTTATAGGGTTATCTGTTGTGAAAAAAGAAAACAAACTAATTCATTCATTAATTCATTAATTCATTAAACAAGCTCCAAATAGCTACCTTTACCAGATGTCCTACACTAACTTAATATAGGTTACATCTTGGGTAAACACCATATTACAAACTCAAATTTGGTATCATATTTCTCATATGAGTTTCATTTTATGAGTTATTTAGGTTTGAGTTATTAAATAATTTAATTTATTTAATTTATTTATCCAATTTACCCACCAATTGTTGCCACATCTAAATGTCCTATGCCAACCAACTTTAGGTCCCAACTTGGGTAAAATCTATGTTTTAGAATCAACTGTGGACTAAAATTTATTATTAGAGACTCCATTTAAGATATATTCCACTTTTTCTAGAAAACTGTATATGTGTAATATAAAATATATTTAATATTTTTCTAAAATTAATTTTGGGCTCATCAATTCTCAAACTCGCATGTCGTCTCAATTATTGGTTTTAAAAATATTCCTAAAAATATTCTTAATTCTTACATGAAAAAATTAGTGTCGCTAAAATAACCTCAATATCTGTAAAGATAATAATAATAAAAGATAACACAATTGAATAAATAAACAATGTTAAAAAAAATGGTATGGAAAGTATCTCCAGTCATACAGACTAATAACCAAGGTCCCCCAGAGTGGATGGTCAAACAAGAGCATGAGTGAGATGGGTGAGTAAATAAAACATGGTGGTATCACTCCCATGTTTGTCTCAGTACCACCTCTGATCAACATACTCCATCTCTAAGCTCCCTATCATTGGTTCCTTTACCATTTTTATATCTCAAATCATGAAGTCTACACACGAATCGAGATACCAATATAGGGTGTGATTATGATATATTATAACACCACCTTGTACCCTTAACACAAGTGCACATGAAAAAGAGTTCAAGTCATGAAAAAAATCCACAAGTAAACTATATACATTAACATACCAAGTAGTTGTGTGCTAAATAGAATGCCATAAACCCTGGTCGTACTGGCTTCTAATCTATTCTATAAGAATAGTCATAATGGAATTTGTTATTGAACTAGGGTTTTCCACAATGTCACCACATGTATTTCATATCCACCATAAGGTAAATGAGTTTAGGGTCAAGCCACAAGCACATCATGCCCCATCTATATCATGATCGAGTAACATGGTCTTCACATTATGACACTACCTTAGGTCATCCCACAAGGTTGTCATAACCCGACACTGTGTCTTAGGTCAGGTAATTAAATACCACCATGCCTCGATGTCACATAACCTATTATATCTCATAAGACCATCATTCCATCAAGTTAGACCACAATTCCATCATGCCTTGTCGACTAACTCATTCATGTCATCATGTCTCATGAAGAGTCTAAACACACTCCCCATCTAGAGCTACCGAGTCACGGCGGGTCCACCAGTCACTTTGGTATCATACACAAAACAACAAAAATACATCATATACAAAATACATCACATTTAAATAGGGAATAACATATAGACGCAAATCATAGAATATTAAGAGTTAAAAATAGTATCCAAACATGCACCCATGTGATCAAACTTGAACATGGTTATCACAGGATACTCATGCACAAACATGTGATAAAAATCAATGATGTTATCATAGGATAAAGGCATACACACTCATTCTAAAAAATATATACACAACCTCTACATGGTAAGAAACTTACTACATCAAGTTTGTCGACATAAAAATCATGATTTTTCAAGAGTATTGTCACTGAAACCACATTTTCATGCCAATAAAAACAAACTTGAAAGCCAAGAAATCCGAGAACTAATTCCAATCAATATGATATTATTATAGAATGAGGCTCAAGGAAGAATGAATCCTGCGGTATAAAAATCACATACTCAATTTCAAACACTACCAATGTTGGTCTTCAAATTCGGTTTAAGAATGTGATATTTCTTTGCTCTTGGATGGAGACAAGAGAAGGATGGAAGGATATTATGAATCTAGTTCTTCAAGAGTAGGCTCTTCCTTCCAAATATTGATTTCTATAAAGTTCAATTAATGATAATTAAGGAGAATTAATCACTTTGGTTTATAGCTTTATTAAGGATGTTTTTCTAAATCGTTGCCCTAAACTTTCCAAAAAAACATCTAAAATTCATCATGTTCCATGGAATCATCAAGGAGATCTGGATGGTTCAGTTAATGGAGGGAAAAATTAATTTAAATCAAATTAAATACCCATCATAAATATTGTACATGTTTCCTCTTTGAACCAGTAATGATCTATAAAGAATAGTGGTTGTTTTAGCCTTTTAAATTCTTTCACAATGCCACAATGGTCTCCACCACATCCATCACTATAGTCATGGGGTCTTTGAACATGTCATTCCAATACGACCAACCCTTTAACATGTATCTATGTACTAGGTATCTTTTCTCTCACCATAGTTGTAATGAGTTTTCCTATTTTTTGGCCTGTAATAGCCTTCCTTGATCATCATACTTATGGCCATCCCCATTCCCCCTACCCATTTCGAATAGGGATCCACAGGGACCACCACTTTCATAGTGTAGAAAATTTTGAAGCTAAAAGTATCCAAAAAACTAATAAACCTTTTAAAATACCATTATATTGTATCCAAGAGTGGAATAACTAAGATAATCATATGGAAATAAAGGAGATAAGGTTTTACATACATGAAACAAATGTTACAAGACTTTAAAATACCCCCCTTTAGGGATTATTATCCTTGAGAAGCATGTCTAGTAGTACTACACAAACAACTCAATCCACTGATCTCAAACATCAAAATCTCACTCCTAATTCACCTAATGGATCTATCTATGCTTCCATAAGACACAAACAAGTGGAATCATCTTCCCCCTCAGTACCTCCTCACTTTAGTCCATGATCTGCACTAGTAATTCTATAAAATATGTATCTGGTTCAAAATCAATGTCCTTGTTTTCGATCATATATGAAGGATTGGGAATGTAACTCTAAAGATGAGAAATGTAAAATTCATCATGGATGACTAAAAAACATGGAGGAAGGTCCAGTCAGTAAGTCACTTCTCAAATACGTTCAGTGATCTCCAACATCCCCACTAACTGTGGTTCTAGATTCCCTTGCTTTTGCAAATTATAATTCCCCAAACAAGGTGCAAGTCAAAATAAAAATAAGCCACTAATAGAAAACTCTAAAGGTTTTCACCTATGACCAATACACAATTAATTCTTACTATGAGTTGTAACCAACTACTTTTTATCAACTTTACTCTCTTAGAGGTATCCTACACCATACATAGTCCAATAACTACTACCTCACCCACCTCATTCCAACACAGTAGTGAGTGCCATGACTTTCTATTGAGATCCTAAAAAGGTTCCATCTGAATAGAATCTTGAAAATTATTGTTTTACGTGAACTCTTCCAAGGCTAGGTTATCATCCCATGCTCCACCAAAGTCCAGGATACACACCTGAGGCATATCCTCAAGGATCTAATTTATTATCTTTGACTTTTCACTAGTTTATGGATGATTCATCATAATTATATTCAATTGATCCCAAAAAACCCTTTTAAGCCCTTCTAAAACCATTACATGTAATGAGAATATCTATTAGATACAATTCTCATTGGAGCTCTATGAAGGTGTATAATCACTCAAACATACAACTTTCCCAACTCATTAACAAAGTGTGTCTCTCAGATTGGTAACAAATTAGATACTTTCATTAACCAATAAACTATTACCCAAACAATATCATGAATCATTAGGGTCCTCCTTGGTATCCCCTTTATGAATTACATCATCATGTAATCCCAATTCCACGTAGGTATTGGAAGTGTCTAAAGAAACCCTCTTAGATTTCGATGTGAAATCTTTACCCTCTGGTAATTAAGGCAAATAGAAACAAACCCATAAATATCAATCATTATACCTAGCCACCAAAACTAAGATTGTACATCATGGTATATCTTCATCAACCAGGGATGAATTGGACACTTTGAATCATGAAATTATTAATAAGGATCTTCCCTCAAGAAATCTAGCACCAATAACCTCTCATAAACGTGGGCCACATTTTCATTGTCTAAGGACCACATTGGAACAGAATCATCCCCTTCTAGGAATTTTCATATCACCACACACTCATGATGTAACTCTTAGCTAGAATTCACCCATTCCACTAGAAAAGATATGATAAAAAAAAGTTACACATGCCATTACTGCAAGATCCTCCATTTCATCCATAATCCCCTCAATAAATAAACTCATCAGATTCAATTTCTCTAGTTAATTCCAATATTTGAGATCCTATATCTTCATCATTTTTCTACTAAGATCATTTAAAATTACATTAAATTTCCCTAGATTACCGGTAAGTCAAGTTTGAATGTCTAAAAATGCTATACCCAATACCTTTTCCACAAATTTATATCCCATTGAGAAAATATATATAATAGGATCTTGAAGTCTATGTAAACAACAAACCTCTCACTATAGAGAGAATTTCTCCAAAAATTCAGATCATGGACCACAACTACCTACTCCAAGTCATGCATTAGGTAGTTATACTCATGGGGTCATAGTTGACATAACCCATAAGTTAATACATGATCCCTCTGCATAAAAAAATATCCTAAACCAACACCAGAAGCATCATTATAAACCATGTATCAAATCCCAAGATCTAGGAACATCAAAATTGGGGTTGTCTCCAATATTGAATTTTGATATATAAAGAAATATTAACACTAATCATACCAATCAAACATCACCCATATTTTATTTAGCACTATCATCAGTGTTTCCAAACTAGAGAAGTATTGGATGAAGCATCGATAGTATCCAAACTACCTGATGAAACTACTGATATTAAAAACATTCAAAGGGTGAGACCAATAAATCAATGCTTCCACATTCTATGGGTCCACTAAGATTAATTTCTTTTAAAATCACATGAATAAGGAAATTCACCTTCTAAATCCAAATGTGAAACTTCAATATTTTGGAATATAACTGATGCATTCAAAGTGTACTCAATACAATCTCAAGGTTGCTATCATGCATGTATGAATTCTTCGAGTATATCAGCATAACATCCACATACACAATAGTGAAACAGTTATGATATGGATTGAAAATCTAGTTCATGAGAGCCATGAAAATTGATGTATCGTTCATAAACCCAAAGGGCATGGAAAGATACTTATACAGACTTTATCTACTCTTGACCACTATATTAGGAATATCCTCCCCTCTGAACCAAATATGGTGGTATCTTGACCATAATTCAATCTTATAGAACCACCAAGATCCCCACAATAGGTCAAACACATAATTGATCCGTGTAAATGTTCATCTATTCTTGACGGTTACTTGGTTCTTCATCTTGTAGTCTGCAAACAACCATAAAATTACATCCTCCTTTGAAAAAAAACACTAGATCACCCTAGGGTGATGTGTTTGATTTTATAAAACCTTTTTCTACCAAATACTTGAGCTATATTTTTAGTTACTTAAACTCATTTGAATCCATATGATATAGTATAATCAATATAGGTTGCACATTTGGAACATGTTCAATCTCAAATTCAATTACCCTCTTGGGAGGGAGACCAAAAAAGTCATTTAGGATGAAATCCCTATATAGGCCCACCACTAGAGGAAAATAAGATACTACCACTAGATCCACCACAAGAACCATACCATCCACCAGTGTTGTAGTAGATCCAATCTATCCGAGGTTTGGTACCATTCTACTTATTCCAACATCCCACTCATTGATCATTAGAAAATTCTCTCACATATGTGAAATAAATGATACACATCTCCTATATTAGTTTATGTATGCCCAGTAACTAGTCAACCAGTCCTTGTTAAAAATAAAATCAAATATAGTCATCTCAAGGATAATGAAATCCCATAGATGTATGTAGTTAGAAACTACCAATGGAAATCCTAGAGATCTCTGAAGAAAATCCACTATCTTCCCAAATGTTTTGTCAAGAGACAAAAACTTAAAATATAACTTGATCGGTAAGTCAATCCCAAAAAAAATTGAGCAGATATAAGTAAATGGGAAGATACAGTATAAAAAATATCGTTGTAAAGAGTAGTGGAAATTAGGACTATACCTCGAACGGTCGATGGTCCATCTCTACATTTAGTCAAATACCGGTCCACTACATGCACTCGTCCTATCTCAGCTCCATAGCCCTATCCCTAATATGGATGACTCGTCTAACTCATCATTGTTTGAGGGATCCAAACCTACTACTAAGGACCCTGACTGGTTCCATGGATTGATGTTAGAATCTAACTAGAGCCCCTATGAGGCCTCATCCAAAATGCCTCTGAGCAGAAATGTTGTAGATCCCTTATCTTGCAGCACTGGTGACACTTGATCTGAGGAGTTGGAAAAAATTTATGACAATTCCCAATCTATATATAGTTGAAACACAGGGGACATCCTCCTACTATAGAATGTGTTGACGAAACCCTAATCTACTCTATCCATATGCTGCCACACTATCATGAATCACCTTCCTTTTTCTTCCTACTATTGGTAGTATCACCAATAAGTCTTCTGAATAATAAAAGAAAACATACATATTTATCCTCCTCCAGACCCTTCTCGGTCATCAAGGACTTGAAAAGAACTTCTATATATATCATCAAGTAAAAATTCCTAACCTGGAATCTTAGATCTTGATGAAATCCAATGTCAAACTTCCTAGCCTTTTATAACTCATTCCCAATAAAGATAAGAGTAGTGAATACAAAATTCATGAAACATGTCAAGTAATAAAACACCATCATCGAGTTTGGATGAATCTCCATAAACTCCTGATTACAGTCTATATTTAGTATACCTGAAAATAAATCCTAAAAGAAAAGGTCTTTGAAGGTTGTACAAGTCAAACCTTTATGTATACTAGCCTATTTCATAACACCCTACCACTCCTTAGCAGGTCCATGAAGCATAAAGGAAGCCATATTCACTTGTATATCCTTTGGATTATCCACTAGTTAAAATATTCCCTCAATTAATTCAGTCCACTCCTCAAAATCCTAATGGCCTTTTGTGTCCTAGAAGGATGAAGGGTGTTGGAGCTAAAAGTTTCAAGCATAGTAAACCATAGTCTTGGAATATCCTCCACTTTGAAATGTTACTATGAAGAAGAGTCTTATATTGAGTGGAAATTCTTCCCAAACCATTGGAGTAGGTATAAAAGCATTCTCTTATATGTTTTTTAGTACAACCATAACTCCCCCCTCCCTTAAGGGAGAATTCAGGCCTTATCCACCAATTATTCTAGTCTAACATCTCTGAGGTTTCATTTTATAAACTGAAAAAATGAATGTTCAAAATGCCTGTAAAAACTTTATTAAGTATTTATAATGAACACATGAGGGATTTAAATGGAAAAATATCATGAGGCTACCCAAAACAAGAAGTAACAAAACTTTTAATACTACTCATGGCTCTCCTTACATGTACATTAATCAAAATAATATATAAATATATATATATATAAATTTAACATAACAACATGATCATGTTCAACTTACTAATGGTACACATCTTTATCAAAACAATGATAACATTGATATATCACTCAAAGAATAATCTAGGATTCCCCATTTAGATATCCTAGTCAAGTAATTAAATTAAAGAAGTATTTTTTTTAAGAAGGTGGTCTCTCGCCAGAAAGCAAAGGCAGAATTATTATAATGAAAGAGGCTACAAGAGTCTAGAAGATGGAAACATATTACAATATTTTTAATGAAAGGGGATTAGATTAGTGGGAAGATCATCAACCCGGGTAATATCTTGATTAAACCCCTTATTCGCATGGCCATCAACAACCATGTTAGATTCTTGATAAATATGAGAGATGATGTAGTTGATGTTGAGAAGAGTGCAGATACAGCCCATCCAGCGAGTGGTTATCAGCCACACAAGATATATCACACCATTCCAAATTTATTGTACAATGGTGGTAGAGTAACTCTCAATACAAAGGTTTCTCCAACCATGTTTTTTGGTAAAATAAAAGGTATGAATCATACTTATCATTTCTATTTCCAGTGAAGAGGCAATGCCAAAACTACTATAAAAACATCCAAGGATCTGACCAGCATGATTCCTAAATATTGCACCCCAACCCGTAGGGCCCGAATTTCCTTGGGAAGTACCATCCACATTATCTTTAATCCAACCAGGGAGAGGGGTGTGATAAAAGACTTCAAAAGTGTGATGAGGCCAGTAGTAATTTTCATAAATACGGAGTTGTCGTAGAATCCCAAAGTCGTGCACCGTGTTGTTTCAGTGTCCCTTTTGGATCGAAGCAGCTTCATGTATGGAAATGAGAATCCTTATTAACCCTACATCATGGCTTAATGAAAATTTGTTATGAATAAGAGTATTTCTATCATACCAGATCACATGGGGAAGCTCTGCGACGATAATAAAGAAAATATTATTTATCTGTAGAAAATTATCCATATATTCACATCTCTTTAATTGATATTTGATAGAATCGTGTATCAACCACCTACAGTTAAAAATGTAAAAAATATAATTCCAAAGAGCAGAAGAAGTAGAACAAGAAAGAAATAGATGATTGGCATCCTCTCTGTATTGGTTTCAAAGACAGCATTTAGAACAGAGTTAAATACCATGCAATTGAAGGCAATCATCAGTGGGGATCCTGTTGTGAGAAAGCCTCCAGATGAGGGTAAATCTTGAAGGTTTTATCCAAGGTTTTTCAAATATATTTATCAACCCAAAATAACTTTCTGAGTTAAAAAAATAGTGGTTGTAATAGTTTTTTGAATTAATAATTCCATTGTGAGTAGTTTTCCAGACTAAGAAGTCATCGATGATGGAGAAAGTATAGGTATCAATGAAATTCATGATGATGTCAGGAAGATGATCATTTTGGGAGCAGAGTACATCTCTAATAGAGAGGTTGGTGTTCTCAAGACTTTGATGAAGATAAATTCTGAAAATTAAAGGAGTTCTAGTCTAGTTATCCAACCAAAAATTCATTGGGGAGTCTCTAGAGACCATCCACCGGGTGTTATTCATAATGGAGAAATAATATTGTTTTATAGAAGGCCAGATATAGGAGGCAAGAAAAGTTGAGTTTCCATTCTTGGGTTTTTCAAGAATTATATTTTTAAGGAAGATAATTGAGTTTGATTTATTATTCATAAGATCCCAACTAAGCCTGGCTTAAAGTGCCTCATTAAGGTGTTTGATATTTTTAATTCCAATGCCTCCTTTATCAATGGGTTTACAAAAAGTTAACCAAGGTATGGTGACAAGTTTCCTTTCCACTGTGCTACGGGTCCAAACAAAATTTTTAATAGAGGCATTTATTTTTTTTAATAAGTCCAACATGCCACTTATAGACCATCATATATTAAACCATTTTTGGGATAATAGTAAATTTAACAAGATAGATTCTTCCTTCCATTGAAAGATATTTTCTCTTCCAAGAAGAAAGTTGATTTATAACCTGATTGGAAATTTAAGAGAAATGTGAGGATTTGGGTCTTCCCCAGAAGATGGGGACACATAGGTATTTAAAAAGAGGATATCCATCCTTTATAATTAAGTCACTTATAATGTTTCTTTTTCTATTAGGTGAAAAAAAATTCCCAAAGAAGATAGAAGATTTGTTCCAGTTAATCACTAGTCCAGAAATCTCCTCATAATGAGAAAGTGTTTGAGGTTTTAGATGTTTATTTTATCACCTTGTAAATAAAATAATGATATCATTAGAATAGAACAAGTGAGTGGTAGATTTCAAATTTTTCAACACATGAATGGGATTGAGTTTATTTTGATCAACAAGACAAGTGAGTAAATGGCTAAGATAATCCTCTACAATGGAGAAAAGGATATCACAGAGGGGGTCCCCCTATATTAAAACATTAGAACATTTGAAATATTCTCTAGGGGAACCATTGATCATAATGGAAATGGAATCCTAATTGAATAAGGTTTTGACAGTAGTGATAAAGGCATTACTAAAACCAAAAGATTGAAGCACTTTAAAAATAAAACTCTAGTCCATTGTGTCAAAAGATTTTTTAATTTCAGGATTAATGGAAATATTACCTCCTCTGTTGACTTTTTTTAAAGTTTTCAAACAATCTAAATCAAGAAAAATGTAGTTTTGGATGGATCTACCCTTGATAAACACAAATTGATTCCAAGAGAATATTTTATCAGGGATGGATGAGAGCTTATTGGCAATTATTATTGTGGTGATTTTGTATATGGTGTTGATGAGAGAAATGTGCCTAAACAAATGGATCTCAAAAGAATTTTCAACTTTGGGGATTAGAGATAGGAATTAGTCATTTATATCATGGGGAAGAACACCATTAGAGAAAAAATATTTGACAATATTGCAAACATCAGATTGAATAATATCCCAAGAGTGCTGGAAGAAACCATTATTAAAACCATTAGGTCTAAGAGCACTACCGAGATTTAAACTAAAGACAGTATCTTTAATTTCATGAACTAGATTAGTTTTAATAATAAAGGTGTAATCTTAATCATTGACCCCCATCAAAATGATCTCAGCTAAGAGGTCCTTGCTGTTATTATGTCCATTAAAGATAGATTCAAAGTTAGAGACAATATGATTAGGAATGTTTTCTTTATTGTCTAAGATGTTTTCCGCATCTTTTAGATAGGAGAGAGGCCTATAATATCTATGTTGTCTTTTAAGGGAATTATAGAACTTAGTATTTTTGTCACCATCAGAAGTCCATTTAACTTTTAAGGCTTGTTTCCTCATGTTCTCTTTAAAAGTGAGCAAGGAATTGTGCTTTATGAAAGTGTTGATTTTTTGATTTGGATCAATGATAAAATCAGAGCTAGTGATGTGGTTTTGGAGTTGGTTGAGATCATTATAAAGGAGGATAATATACTTATCTATTTATTTATCATGCAAGCTACACCAACCTTTATGCATCTGTTTAAGAGACTTTAGTTTGATGGAGTGAGAGAAGTCGTCATTGTAATGTGTCATGGAAATCCAAAAGGTATTAATGATGTCAGTGCATTAAGTATTAGTGAACCAATTATTATTAAATATAAAAGTTAGAGGACGTTTAATAGTTTCAGTGGATAGAATGACCAAAATAGGATGGTGATCAGAGTGGAGCTTATGAAGTGCGGTGCTAGTGATGGAGTTACAAAAATCTAAAGCAGGAACATTTGTGAGGGCTCTATCCAGTTTTGAGGTAACCAACTTATTGTAATGCTTCCTATACCAAGTGTATTTGGAACCCATAAGATTTATTTCAATGAATGTTTTGTCTTCAATAGTATATTTTAATTCTCTCATGGATATTGTAGCATGTGATGGATCAATTTTCTCATTTGAGTTTAGGATAACATTAAAATCTACAATAACTAACCAAGGAGTGTTGATGTTAGTACCTAGTGAAGTAAGATCATCCCATTGGGGCCTTCTATCTTGGTATCTATTCTTGTAATAAAAAAAGGAGCAATAAATAGAAGTTCCATCAAAGAAAAAATCACAAGTGAAGGATTTCTCTGAATTAATGAAGTATTATACAGCACAAAATGGGTATATTTTTATGGAATATGAACCTATGTGCCTTTTACTGATGCATGAATGTACCAAAATCCTATAAAAACACTGTAACATTGGATACATAGTATCAATATGAAACTATTAAATGATAACTATAATAATAATACCAATAATGGAAACTCAGAGTTTTATTATTCACGTTCTTTCAAGGAACTCATGCAACTCCCCCTTTTGAGTCCCATAAAACCTAAATCCTTTCTACCTTACCCCAAAACATAGTGAAGAAGATAGAAAAATGGAGAAATCATTTGATAACACTATGAAATTACCCAAATCTAATCACTTAATCTAAGTCAGGTTGTCTCATGGAATCATGCATGTCTCCCCATATGCAAGAGGATTCTGAATAGTTGTGCGGGTCAAAATGCCATCAGTGGTGATAATATACCCTCAATATCAGTAAATAAAATAATAACCTAAGATAAAATAATAAAATAAATAAAAAGTTATTAAAAAAATATAATAAAAGTTTCTCAATTAATATAGAATAATAACCAAGTACCCCCAAAGTGGTAGGTCAAACAAGTGCAAGAGTGAGATAGGTAAGTAAATAAAATATTGCAGCATCACTCTGGAGTCAGTCCTAGGTACCACCTCTAATCACCATGCTCCATATCCTACACACAATCTTTGCGGCCTTGACCTTTCTTGTATCTCTAATCTTGAATTCCAAATGTGTATCAAAATTTCAGTGTAGGGTGTGAGTATAAACCCGGTAGGACACCACCAAAGAATCCTTAACCTAAGTCCACATCTATAAGAGTGTATATCATGATAAAAAATAAATTTTCAAGAAAAAAACATAAAATCATGCATTAATTTGTCATGAACAAGCCATACTACAAAAAAACTTGACCATACCTAATTTGGTTCGATATAAGAAACATAGTCATAAAAAATTCATTCATGAACTATATTTGACCACAAGGTGACCACATGTATTCAATATCCACCACAAGGATAAAAAACCTATGTTCAAGACACAAGTATATCATGCTCTATCTATCTCATGGACCTGAAATAATCTCATCTCATTCTGATACTACCCCAATTTAGGCCAAAATGTAATCATATCCTAGCATTGTGTCTCGAGTTAGGTCATTGGAGACTATCATTCCATGTTGTAGCCCCACTAGTCATATCTCATAAGACCATCATGACCCTAGGTCAGGAAACAATTTCGTCATGTCTCATTGACTAACTCATTCCTGTCATCATGTCACATACAATGTCATCTTGAGTTCCACCTTTAGGGTTACTAATCCCCAATAGTTCAACTTGTTACTTTGGTACCATGAAAAAAACAACAAAAACATAGCATAAACCAAATACATCACATGGAAATAGGGAATACCATATAGAGGAACGTCATAACATATCAGGAGTAAGGAATACTATACAAACAACACACATTTGATAAAACTCAAAAATGGTTCTCATGGGATATGCATACACACACATGTGATTAGATTCAAACATGGTCTCACGGTCTACGCACACACACATGTGATCAAATTAAAACATGATTTAAACCACATAAGCTCACAATATCATAACATTCCAACAAATTTACACCTAATATCTACATAGTAAGGAACTTCCTACCTTAAGAGTTCTGAGATCATGTCATGGTTTATCAAGAATCTCATCACCCGAACCATGTTGGAACTCCAACTAAAATAGGATTGAATCAAAAGAACTCCTAGAACTTATTTCTACCAAATATTATATGGTTAAGGAATGAGACTCAAATAATAATCAAGACAAGGGGTTGAACAATCACTTACCCAACATCAAACACCAATAATGATGGTCTTCAAATCTAGTTGAAGAAGGATAAATTTTTTCACTCTTAGAAAACAACAAGAGAAGAGATGTAGGGATATAAGGAATTTAGTTCAACAAGAGTAGTCTCACATTACGAGGTTTTATTTTTAGAAATTTTGATCAAGGATAATCATGGAGAATGAATTTCCCAATTTCTTATTTTCAAAAAGGAAGTTTATCTAAATCCTTTCCCTAAAAATCCTAGAAAGTCATCTGGAATTCATCTTATTCTAAGGAATCATCAATGAGAGGATGAGGATTTGATTAATATAGAGAAAAAGGAATAAAAAATTTATTCATTACCCCTGATAAAAATTTCACATGTTTCCCCTTTGAACTGGTCAGAATCCATGAGGAATTGATGCAATTTTTGAAATTTAAATTCTATCGCGATACCACCACATGTTCCATTATGGTCGTGGTGACCTTGAGCATGCCAACTTGACACAACCATCCCTATGACATTTCTCAATCCTTGGGAAATTTTTCTCTCCCCATAGGTGTAGAGAGGTCTCCCATGTTGTGGCCCACAACATCCTTCCTTGAGCACCATGCCTATGACAATACCCATTTTCCCCTTGACCATTTTTCATAGGGCTCACCCGGGACCATCACAACCCACACCACAGTCATGGTGTAGCCCATTTTTAACAAAAAAGTATAAAAACATAAAAAAACCCCCCAAATTCCAACAATAATTTTTCTAATCATCGAAAAAATCAAATAATCATAAGAAAATAAAAGAGACAAGGTTTTATATACATGAAACAATAGTTTTGAGACTTTACATATAAGGTGTACCTTGATAGTCGAATGATTTTTTACACATAATCCTTGATATATTTATATTCCATTTTCTTATGTATTGAGGAATTATTTTACCATTAATATAAATAATATATAGAAATATTTTATTTATTTATATGTGCAACTTTATCTTTCAATTGCATTCTTTGATCAATTTCCACCTCAAATTCATCCCAAAATATAGATGATGAATAATGAAGATGAATTTTTCATTACTAAAGAATGAAAACCAACTATTAATGGATCATGAGATCCATTAAGAGATAATTTTCCTCATTGTATGAAATATGTTTTTATAACTAGTTATTCCTCTAATTTCTATCCAATTACAAATTTTTTTTTTCTTGAGTAAGGATAATACCCAATGAAATATTGATTGAATACAATATAAAAAAGTAATATTTTAATCTCTAAAACTTAAATATAAACAATAATACTACAAGTTAAAATTAAATCATTCAAAAAATAACTAAACATTAAAACACTTCATGACATTATGGGAAAATTTTAAAATCCAAAACGTAGATAAACTTGATCACATATTCCTATAAAATCAACTTAACAATTACCCAAAAATTATCTAACCTTAATAATCATATATAATATTAATTACCATTTCCTAAACCTAAAACAAATTAATATTTTCCCAAAATAATAAAATCACTATGGCATAATACCTTACGAAATTTAATTATATCCCCATTCCCCAAATAACATTAACAACTATAAAAAACAAAATAATATCTACTAATTTCCTATATATATACATTAATCATATAATGTTTCCAAAAATAAAGTTATCATATTTAAAATAAAATTAATCACTTAGAAAACAAAATATCTTTTATATCCCAGGGTTATCAATACGTTTCAACATATGTTCCCAATAACATAATAACATTTTTTCCAAATAACCCTAATTACCATAAATTTAAATCACTTACTATCCCTAAAGTTTATTTATACCTAAATGATGCATTCTTTAGAAAAAACCCAATATATGTCTCTAAAAATATAATTAATTATGTTAAAATCTAATCAAATTAGAGATCAATATATTTTTCATATATTTTACTTATGATCACCCATAGACTTATTAACTCATCATGTTACCCACAACTATTTAATTATACTCATATGATAACTTCCTAACCTTTAAAGTTATCTAAAATATGCTTTGATACCATCTATAGCATCCCATATATAGTTACGTTATAATTACAAGATTTAAAAACAAATATTTCATTACTTACATTCCCATGACTTATTATGCTTAGATTTTTAGTTAATTAATAAATTATTTACATAAATAAACCCATAATTTAACTATATATGGGAATATATTCCACTAAAAACTCTTTCAATGATATTATTTCTTCATTCAATACCAACATGTCATATTCAGAGTAGGAATTCATAATTATTCCTACTAATCCTTAAGCTTTGTGATTTTTTTTGAAAACATGGATTGAAAGATAACTCATTAAGGGGTATAAATGAAATATAAAACCCATTTAACCATCAAAATACTTAAAATAATTTGAATATTATTTCATTTTGACATAGAACCATAAGTGTATATAAAACACTTTTATACATGAAATTGAATTCTTTTCTTAAAATAGTTTCATGAAGCAAAGTTATAATCAAACATAGGGAATGAAAATACATTTAATGTTCTTTTGGAAGACATGAAAACTTATGGAAACATTAAATTTATAGAAAATCATAAACATTCCATAAAAACAATCCTTTACTATTGAAAATATTAAAACTTCTTTATAATCATATAATCAACTGATTGCTTCATGAAATCCAATGATTTCCATTGTTACTCATTGAAAGCATTGAAAGCCCATAAAGGTGTCTTGGGGAATTATATTCACATCACTCTTTATAATCAATATTAAAACTAGAGTAACTTAACCAGCCACTTCAAATAACCCATAGTGGAATAACATAACCATATTATTCCAACATCATTTTCTATAGAGAATAAATCCTTAACTAATGCATTGGAGATCTATATATTGAGCACACCCATTATCATATGCAATTCCCATGTTGTTGAATATTGATGAAAGTAATCACCTCCCTAAATGGCTTGATCACCCATAGAATTATATCCTATAACAAACATTTAATTATTATTCTCCAACATGTTATAAATTTGGGTGATAATAATGTGAAATATTTATAATTGATGGTATTCCATTTGAATAAATAAAAATTCACTACCTTCCCTTTAGAATAAGTCAGCCGACATAACCATGTAATTTTTTTCTATTGTTATTTTATTTACCTTTGTGTGGGTGTGAGTGTGATATAGAGTGCATGATTCAAATATAGTGTTAGATTCCATAAAAAAATTGGTATTATATCTAGTCAATTTCTTAAGTAATTTTTCATAGTAACTCAGTTGTATACACAAGTACAATTCCTTGACAATGTTGTATGTGATTCCTACTCAAATATGTTGTCTTCACCCCTCAACACCTCTATTTTTGCCCCTAAAGACCCTTGGCATAGTTTTCTTCCACTATGAAATTAGATAAATCTATTATTTCAAATTATTTTTGGTATTGATCATATTGAAATATTAAATATTTTATATTTTTCTTTTTGATTATTTTGGATTCAGCACCCCTATCTTTTTTTGGTAATTTTGATTTTTTCTGGATCTATTGGAGAATCATTAAAACTAGTGTAACATGATACAACTTACATAGTAAATTTCTACATAACATATATGGATTCTAAGAACATACGTCTATAAAAATAATGGCATCTAATATAAAATTTTAGGTGGATAAATTAGATAGGATAAATAACATTAGCAAGTGGCAATGTGATATTCTTGGTATGTAAACTCAGTAGGAATAAGATATCACCCTAGAAGATAAATAAATTGATATCTATGATAGTAATTGGAGGAGACTCGACAAACAATCTCATTTCATAATCCATATCTATTTAGAAAAATATCTAAAATATATTGTAACGCATGAGACCTCCACAAAGAGCTTGTGAAAGATATTCAAGAACATATATATATCGAAAATTAATGAAAATTAGATATACCAAAAGAATAAATTATTTTGTTTCTAGTAAAATAAATATATTTCTATAATTAAGCACCTAGAAAATTTTAATATAATCCCGGAATATTTTCAATGTTAGGATGTAACAATTGTAGATGAAGATAAGGCCCTCTTGTTGTTGAACCCTATATTAGAGAGTTATGATCATATAAAAACTACATTGTTATATGGTAAGGATGTGATAAAATTTGTTGATATATCAAATTCCATGATTTTAAATGAGTATAGTTGGAAGTAAAAATATAACCATGGATATTCTATATCAAAATAATTGATGAAACCCATAGGAAGATCATCTAGAAAGAAGTTAAGAGGATTTTAAAGATAAAAAACATGCTCAAAAATCTACTGGAAAGTCCACCTATAAGAGATCAGCAATAGATGAGGGTACCTTTTATCATAAAAAAGAAAACTTGAAGAATAATTTTCCCAATTTTGGGAAACTAAAGGTGAATGTTTTTTAGAAAACCAAAGATGCTAATGAATCAAATTTCCTTATTTCCTTTATATTCAACCATTCAAAAGGATGGATTATTTATTATGGTTTTTCATTACATATATTCAAGAATTAATATTGGTTTTCAAGACCCAATGAGGAAGGTGGTTGTGTGGTGATTATGGGGAATAACCATCCTTACCATTGGCGTGTTATTGGAATAATTTGATTTAGGAAGTATGATAGTTAAAATTGATTCCCTACAAATGTGAGATATGTACCACAATTTGAGAAGAACTGCATATATCAAAGGGTTTTGGATATGTTTAGTTACTGAATATCCCTTGAATATAGAGTTATAATAGTAATTTGTGTATTTTTCCTTGAGATGAAATAAGCTCAAAAATGTATTTTGTATTATTTGAATGTTGATAATTTTATGGTGGATCATTGATATCAGAATAGAGTGACTGAAAAATTATATATTTTGGCATACAAGACTCGGGTATAATGGAGGGAAGGATTTGTAAAGATTTGTGAAGAAAAATGTTTATAAATTTTCAAAGATAGGAAAACATAACTTATAGGAGAATTTTGTGATGGGTAAGAAAAATAGAGTCCGTTTTTCATTATAACCCATCACACAAAGGGGACACTTGACTATATTTAAACTTCTGTCTAGGGACCATCAAGTAATTCTTCATTATGAGGTAATCATTATTTTTCCACATTTAAAAATTATTATTCATGATAGGTTTGGTTTTATTACAAGAATAATAAGGATTGAGGTAAATATTTATTCCTTAAATAGAAGAAAATAATTAAAAATAAAATAGTAATAAAAAATAAGTGACTAAAATTAGATTAAAATAGAGAATACACATTAGATTTATTCAATAAAGTTTATCAAGATGAAGAAATTTTGAGGAACTTTATAGTTACCAAAATTAAATAGTAAAATTTATTGGTATAACAGATCAACCATATGATCATTGAAGAGTAATGCCATGTGTTGTTATAGTCTGGTTTTAACAAATCATTTTAGGAATAAGGTTTGATGTTTTCATCACACTGGTTACCTTTTCTGTGATTGATGGTAAAATTCCAATAGAGTTTTGGTATCATGATAATGTTTTTTATTATGAAATATTTCATATCTTTAGTTTTATTTCTTATTTTCATGACATATACTCAAAATTGGATCCTAGAGCTATGAAATTTGTAGTTTTTTTCTTTAGCGATAGTTTTAAAGCATTTTGAATCTGGGATCCAAAAGAAAAGAAGATCATTATATGTTGTGATGTTAAATTTGATGAATTGGTAATGGTAAATTCAAACAATTATAGAAAAGAGATGGATGGATTAGATAAATTTTCAATTAAAGTGAAAAAATTTAACCACCAACTAATCAAGATTCACAACTGACAAAGTGAAATAATCATAGTAACATTTTTATGGTAGAATAAGTTCTATTACAATAAGATTATTAGTATCATGAGAGTATTTCCACCAGTAGACCAGGAAAAACTATACGAAGACCTTCCAAGTATGATGATTGGATTTTTATATTATTTTTGTAATAAAAGATGATGTCCTTGACATGTATTATGGTTTTTTAGGAGAGAAAATATAAGGAGCATTAGAATACAACTATCAAAGAAGATATTAGTTTACTACACCAAAATCATACATGGTATTCCATTCCTCCTTTTAATAAGAAGAACGTAATTTGGAAAAAATAGGTGTTTGTAAAAAAATAAGATGTTACTAGAAAGAATTTTATTAGTTATAAGGCTTGAAATGTTGCTAAGGTCTATGAAAAAATTAAGGGATTTACTTCAATGATGAATTATTTCATAATGTTAAGCATGAATCTATCTAATTTTTTTTTGGAATTGGCTATTCTATTTTATCTACAGTTATATCAACTTAAAATCAAGAAGAAATTTATTCATGGATCATTAGAGGAAGAGATATAGATGAAAAAACCTGATGGGTTTCATGTACTAGGACCTAATAATTGGGTTTTGAAATTGAAAAAAAATCATTGTTTGGCCTAAAGAAATCCCCAAGATCGTGGTACAATTTTTTTGATATTTTATATTAAAATATATTTATTTTTGTAATTAGTTTTATTATTGTGTTAACTCTAGGAAACATAATGATGGTACATTTACCTACCTTATTTTTTATGTTTATGATATATTGATTTCATGTAAATTCGAGGTTGAGATTGACAAGATGAAAGTTTAGCTCAAGTAAAAGTTTGAGATAAAGGATCATTGAGTGTCCAAGAAGATTATTTGGATGTAGATCAAGTGAGTTAAAACTAATGGCATTATTACCCAAATCTAGGTGTAATATTTGAAGAAACTAATCCAAATATCAGACATTGATGATAAAGTCAATCCAGTCAACAACCTATTTTTACATCATTTCAAATGTAGTGCATCATTATCTCCAAATACATAATAAGGGAGAAAAAATGGATCGTATTATATATGAATGTACAGTAGGATCATTTATATATTCAATTTTTTTTAAAAGACTATATATTTTACACACAGTGCAAGGTAAGTTGGTACATGTATGACCCTAGTAAAGGTCATTAGTAGGAAGTCATATGGATTTTATGGTATATCAATGGTACTATTGACGATGGTTTCAATTTTATGGAAGATATGTGTGTGTGTGTGTGTGGATATTTCTTATTAGATACATTGATTCTAATTATACAGGTGAGCTAGATAAGTGAAAATCTACTACTGGTTAATTTTTCACTATGGTAGGAGGGCCAATGTTCTAGAAATCTACTCTATAGCCAATAGTTTTTGTGTCTAATATAGAGGTATAGTATATTAAAGTGATAGAAAATTTAAAAAAAAGTAATCTACTTAGATGGACTGATCATAGACTTAAGGGTTATCTAGGAGAATGTTGGCATCTTCTGTGATATCCTACATTCTATTTGTCTTTTGAAGAACCAGTTTCATCATAGTTGAACCAAGAATATTGAAGTTCAATTCCAATTTGTCCAAGAGATTATTGAGGAGATTTATATATCACTTTAGAATATCATAAAAACATATAACCCAATAGATAAGTTTATAAATGGGGTAATAGGAATTAACCACTAATATACGGTAAGATTAATTGTTCTGAGCATTATCATTTGGGGGTTCTATTCATCAAGGTGTATATTGTTTAATATTGACCAAAATAATCACCACCATAAATCACTTGACCTCCGAAAGTGTCTTGATCTCCTATAGAATTAAATATTATAAAACCATTTAATTATTCTCCTACACCATGTTACAAATATGAGTGTTAATCATGGGAAAAAATTTAATCAGTGTATAACATTTAAATAAAGAGAAATTAATTTCCATCCTCATTGAGTAGGTTATCCAACCAAACCACATAAAAATTGTTTCTCTGGGAAAATTTATTTTCCTATATGTGGGTGTGAGTGAGATCAAGAGGGAATGGATACAATATATTATTATATTACACACAACAAAAGTACTATAATTTTAAAATAACATTTATAAGTTTTACCTTTTCATCATAAAACTCATAAAAACATTCCTTTGAACCCATAATACTAAGTACTTTAAAAAGTAATAAGAAATCACATTTTCATTCATAGATATTTAAAATGAAAAATTCATAGAAGAATGGGAATTGAATATAATTTGGAATATAATTAAAACATGAAATTTAATCTTCATAATTTTGAAAAAAATGATATAAGTAAAATTTAATCAAGCGGTAAATGTTAAAAAAATTATTTTCACACAATTATAATGAAACTAAAAAATAACCCACATAGAAAACACTGAAAATATTTCTTTTAAATTTTTTTAAAGAAATAAAATGATAGATGAAAATTAACTTAAATATTTATTAAGGAATTGAGAATAAATTTATTTAATGGGCATAATGTATATGGACCTGGAATAGAAAGTGTTAATAGAATGACTTTAAAACTTATAATGTAAATGTTTAAAATGAAACATCTTACCTCAAGTTTTGACTCCCCTAGTAAGTAATCTACCCTCATTATTAATAAAATAATATTAATTATATACTTGTTTAAGAACCATTTTTATGTTACTTCCCTTATTATTATCCCTTTTATTTCATTTATTATCATGTTTCATTTATTTACCAAACTAGTGATGGTCCTTTTAGGGTTATTTGGTCAAATCCTCTAAAACAGATTTGATACGTTGATCGTGATCAAAGGGGTCATAAAATAGTATCATCATCTCCATAATTTTGGTGATATATTTTATTTTTCATTATAATAGAACAAAATTTTTATGATTCAATATGTTTTCCAAAATACATTCAAATAAAGAAAAGTGTCTTGGTATGCTCATTTTAGGTGGTTATATTTTATGATGGCCATTTATTGTTAATATTATTAACATAATGGAAGAAATTGTCTTTCAAAAACCTTAATCGTGTTATAAATATTTTTTTACTCATTAAATTCATTTTTATAACCATCCATATAATATGGTGATGAAAAAAATATGTCGTTCATGGAGAAGGTAGTCCACATATAACATGGACAACATTTTCATTTTCTAATGAATGGGAGGGAGGAAGGTAATGGTTTTTAAATAAAAAATAATAAAATTTAATCACACTAATGATACTTATTTCATTATATTAGTATGATTATAAAATATTTGGAGGATTTTAACTAATAAAAAAAACTTGATGAACTCGATAAATACAATTACCTCTTCCTTGGATAGCCTCCTTTAAGTCACACCTTATTCCTTCATTGATTGATGTTTTCGAGGGACTGAAACCACTAGTATATGGGAAAGAATTTTTCAGAATTATATTTTCATATATTAGTTTATTTGGATGTTTTAATGGTGTGGATCAATTCTTAGATGATGTTTTTCCAATTTCTAGCAATCCATACTGCACACTTGGTCACAACTCCCATAGTTCAACCACCATGGTGAGGTTACTAGGGGTTACAGGGGTAGCATTCCCCTACTCATGAATTTGGGGATGAAAGGTCCTTAACCAAAATTAAATAAAGTGTAAAAACTCTGAAAAAACTATATAAGGGCTGATAGATGACACCGACAGGGCACTATAGCAATGCATATTTACTTTAGCAACATGTGACATAAGTACTATACCCCCACAAACATCCTTCCACTAATACTATAGCATCTTGGACATGGGTGGCTATGGAATTTTAGAATAGTGGGCATACCATGTGGGAACTATAGAAACATGGGTTACTATTCACCACATATCTTTAAGATCTCATACGAGCGAAGGTTTTTTTGAACTCTAAAAATTCACCTAGAAATATTTTTCCTAAACATAGTGAAGTGATTCTGCCCCTCTATCGACATATGGATGATTATCGATCCAGGTAAATTATTATATATCATGTTTTTATTCTTCTTATTTGTTTTATATTTTTCTCCCTCTTACTCTCATTTCTAGGATCATTCATATTTGTTTCTCATGTTGTTTCTGTAACATTAATTTTCTTAAGGGGTGTAGAGAAGTGGGCTTATGAAGGGGTCATTTTATAGATAAGACAGTTGACTTTTTTTAAATATTAATTTCTTTACATATAAATGGGGATCCATTATCAAGGAAAATGGATCCAATACAGATAAATAGTTTCAAGAGATATGGGTAGGTTGATCAAGCCTCTATGAACTCATTTAAAGATAGAGTTTTGTGATATTGTGTGACCTTATCCCTTTATTCAACCATTTTACCACATTTAACCATTTTTAAGGTTACTATCCTTAACTATGGTAACATATTATTATGAATAAAAATAAAATTTACCATATTAACTAATTTAAATATACTGATTCAAAATTTTCAAACTATTTTACAAGATTTTACTTCTATAAGTGATAAAAGTTAATTTTAATAAATGTACGCATAACACAACAAAAGAAGTTTCATAAAAATATATTTTTAAGCATAAAAATGAATTTACATAAAAATAATGTATATTATTTATTATCATGACATTTATTGGTTTTTAATTCAAAAAATAATATTTTTTTGACTTTAAAAGAAAGCAAAAACTAAATGGAACCTTGTGGGTACTTAATTAATGGAAAAGAACCAAAATATTTTTTTATTAGAATAAAATATCACTTATGTTCCAAAATTTCAAACAAAGGTTTCAGAATTCAACATAATATTTTTAAATTATTTATTTTAATTCTTAAATATATATTTGTTTGATCAAAATGTTTTTTAAAATTTTAATTAATTTTTATATCATGACGATCTTATAAAAGTTACGGTATTTAAAAATAATGTATTTTTTGATATTCACCCAAGAATAAACCTTCTTAGAAAAATCCAAAAATTTCAACATAAGATAATTTTTTCACAATTAATCTAAAAATTATGTTTTTTTTTATCAAATCCTAATTCTATAATTTATAAAATTAATTTTTAAATAAAATCATACAATGGATGGAAAATAGTTTTTCTAAAATATAAACAATTTTTTCAAATAGAAAAAGACATCATTGTTTTATACCTCAATAAAATTATTTCTCATAATAAATATGAATATAAATTTATATAATTTACATGAATATTAATTTAGATCATATTTTATAATTAAATAATTATTTTAATAGTTTAAAATAAAAAATTATTCTAAGGAAATTTACTTATCCTTTAAATAAAACACCCCTTAGGAGATGAAGTAAGAATAATAATATTAAATGTATCATCAGTGTCTAATTAATTATATAATATATTTTGAGATAAGATATAAAAATATATAAGGGTTTAAAGTGTATATATTATTTCATAATCATGAATATTAATAATCTATAAAAGTGATATCTTATTAAAAATACATGGATTTTCACAATAATGAAAGCGATTGGCACATGTGAAATGAATATTCTCCATTGGTTTCTTCAAAAAAATACTCAAAACTTGATGAAAAAAACCCATATATTCAAATATAGGATATTTTCAAATATAATTTATAACTAATTTATAAAAAACATATTATCTCAACATTATAATTATATCTTCATTAATAAATTTGGCCGAACTTTTGTATTTCCATCATTATAACTAATTTATAAAACACATATTATCTCAAAATTATAATTGGTCTAGCACTAGTTATCGATCATATTATGTTGTTTTCATTAATCGTAATAACAAATCCTTTGGTTTGGAAGAATCTTTTCATTGTTCTCTTAGTATTGAGAAGGAGGAGGATGATTAACTATCATTCTTGAGATATTTCTATAGAGGTTCTCTTTGGGGCTTTGATAAAATTATCTAGAGAGAATATCATTAGGTATAACAATTCACATAACCCATGAAATGATATAAGTTGGGTCATATACTTAGGGTTAGACATTTATTAATTTCCCCAAATCCCTTAACTAATTTATTTATTCTAAGTAAACCTTATGTCTAATAACAATATTATTATTTTTGTTATATTCCATGATGCGCACTAACTCATGAATATTTGAATATAATCTATTAAATAAATATTTATTTATTTATTTAAATGATATTAAATAAAATATATCATTTCATCTATCCCTTAACTCAGCCAATCAATCCTTTTCAATATCCATTGAACCTTTAATAATAAATATTTATTTAAATAAATAAATATTAATTCACTAACTCAGGAATAAATATTTATTTTAATATTAAAAGAACTAAATAAATATTTATTTAGTAAATAAATATATTTTATTGCCTTGAGAATAATAAATAAGAGATAAATAAATATTATATTCACTAACTTGAAAATAATATTTATTTAATATTCAATTCAAATATATATTAATCTGAATAAATGGTAATTGAATTTATGAAAACATAAAAACATGAATAATTATTATTCCTCAATATCGAGAATAATAATTACTCTAACAATTCAATTCAAACAGAATTTTACATGGATTTTGGATGCACTTAGTGTGTGGCCCTATGGGCCTTTTTCTCAGTGGTATTAGAAGTATTAGCTTACAAGTCCAAAATTAGTTTCTAGAAACATATCAAGGTACCCATATAGAAACAAGTTAATGTCAAAATAAAAAAAAACTCATATAAACGATTAATGTGTAATATAATCTCTTTTTTTGATATCTCGTCAAGAAGGTTACATACTTGTGTTATCAACCTATATTGTTGAATTATATTTCTTTGAATACCTAAAATAAAGTAATCAATGAATTACCATAACCATGGATTTAATCATATAGTTTCATTTCAATTAAAGTTCTATATATATCATCTTCCATAATTAGAAAGGTAAAATCATTTATTGAATTATTCATTAATTTAATATCACTTAGGATGTACCAAATACATCCCACATCACTGTGATCTTATATCATCATAGTTTCTTATCAATTGGTAAATTTACATGATTCATGATAAACATTAATAATAATATCAAGTCTAGGAGCTAATACACACATACATAGATAGAAATATCAAATGACACATAACATGTGGAATTCTTATTGGTGGTTCAATACTCATAACCTTCACTTTTTGAGATTACTAAGTGTGAACTTCATGTGAATAAATCTCAATGTTTTAGAATACTCTAACACCTAATAACAAAATATCAATTTCATCCCAGCAGATAAATATAATCCATACCATAGGAAATAAGTTTCGAAATACTATCAAAACACTTCCAGATTCTCATTATAGCGGGAACTATTATATCCTTTTTATGTGTAAAATACTCTTAGAAAATTATCATATTAATATTATAAAGAATAACTGAAATCAAGTGATAAGATATTTTTATTGAAATTAATTTCTTTTAATATTATGATAATCAAAAGTACAAAGTTCATTGATTTTAGATATCCAACTCCAAAAAAAAATTTATATGGGGTACAAGATGGATAGAAGTTTTAGCTTGGTGAAGGGGCTTCATTAATGGATCCAAGAAATCATTGGTATAAAAGAGCTAAACCAATGGTTTATGGATACATTAGTATAAGGATATACTAATGATTCAAGTAACTATTGATATACCTATTTAATACCAATAGTTTCATGGAACCATTAATATATGGATATAGTAATGTATCTACACCAATAGTTTTAGGAAACTATCTGTATATCCCTATAATTACATAGATAGTACCAATGGTTTGGAAAACAAATGTTATAAGATACACCAATGATTCCCAAGGCTAAAATGAAGATTTTAAACAAATAGTATTAACTAGATTTATAGTACTGTATATAACATAAGTCACATAAATAAGATACAGATTATAGGATGTGTAATTATTATTCAGATGTGGGTATGGGAGTGCATCCCTGATTTCACTCTACATGTTCAAAATCCATCACCTATAGAAATTCCAGCATGGATGATGGTAAGTTTATCCATACTTATTATGTAAAAGTCAAATATAAAAAATTATATTTTGAAACTATAACATCAATAATGTAATTTTTAGGTGGATCCATTCCCATAGACATTTGGAGACTGCAAAACATGATGTCCACACTTATGGAATTATATTTGACAGTCTTCTTCCGATTGATGTATGTGATTATTAATTATATAATTAAATTATTATTTTTTGTCATAAATGATATCTTTCATAAATTTAATATTCATTTTATATTATTTCATGTATCATAGATTTCATATGTTTAGCCCATTCTATAGATTCTCACTTACTTCCTAGTGATGGTTACTACCAACACATGTGGGGTTCCTATTATTCATTTTCATATGGTTGAGCGGAATCATTTCAATCAATTTATGTGGCCATTGAAGTTTCTCCATCTCATTCATCTATCTCCTAGTGAGTTGTTTTCACTGAATTACTTGGAGATGTTAGGGAATAAAGACTTTTATGGGAGGTGATATCATGCATAATAGATTAAGATGTGGGGAAGACATCAAGAGCCCCGATTATAGGGGATATAAACAATGAACATGAATCTATCACAATAGATAGATTACAATAAATGTTAGTACATGTGATCATTGATATACCATACAAGACATGGGTGAGGCTATCACGACTTGGTAATAACACTTCCGCATTTTGAATAGATCTTTTATTAACTATATTAAACTACATATTTTCTTATAGGATGATCGTATCACAAAACTCTTAAACATATCTAATCCCATAAAGGGATTCAAATTTGACTAGGGATTTTTTTTAGAGAGGAAACTCTAGAGGCATCACTTCATATGTTCAATCCAACAGATAAACTGATAAGCACAACATACACTGGATAAATGATCGTCTTTAGACTACATAATAGAAAGATTCAAAATGCTACTAGAAATTGTTTTTTATGATAATTGTCTACTCCAAAGTTGTAAAATGAAACTATGATGAAATCATGTATAATCATCACAAAAACCTATAAAACCTAATTCCCACATAAAAATAGAAAATAAACCGAACAAACAATATTTATGTGGTTCAGAAAAAGACATACATCCATAGAAGAACATTGTAACCATAATTCATTATGGATATAAAAGTGATTAAAAACTTATTAATCACTTTATCTCCACTATTGGGTATTAGAAAACTAAGTCAGAAAATACCACTTCTTTATACAAGAGTCACACCAATAGTCTGACTTTTGGGATAGGCCACTACCTCTATTTATAGAGGTTTGTGTTCGATGAAACTGGTTACACCGACCATTGAGATTCACAGTTTTCCTTTTATTGACCTAGAAAACATCGAAAAAACTGTTTTTCCATCCAATGAAACTGTCAACACCCAATCACCATTCACCATGAATTGATTCCCCACCCTTAGTGAACACCATCTATGAGAACTCTATCTAATAGACTCTATCTGATTATCACTATCTGATGACATCAAAGACTCACAGCATGATTCCTCTATCTGATCATATCCTTATGATGATCTCTATCTGATGGAATTATGTCCAGTAGCAACCTTTCTAACCAATTTATCTGAAACTATAAAGTTGGAAACACATTCTTCTGGTGGTCACTATCTAATGATCTCTGTCCAATCATCTCTGTTCGATGAACACTTTTTATAAAACTCAGTCTGGAAAATCCGAATAACATTACAAAAATCCCAAAAATCTCCCACTTATAAATTTCTTCTACATTCCATATTCTTTCAAACATTCACTTGAGTTTATCCTCTGTCTTCTGTATGTAGTGCTCTCTACTCTATTCGATCAACTGAGTCCCATTGAGGTACAATGTTTCCTCATGATTTCTTTCTCTATCACTTTTGTAAACATATCCATAGGAATATTCTACCAAATAATCTTGAATATCTCCAACACTTTATCTTCCAGCATACTTCAGATAAAGTGATACATTAGGTTAATGTGTCTTGTTCTCACAAGAAACATTGGACTGAAAACAAGATTAATGGAACTCTGAATATCATTGAAAAAATTACTCTATCTAAATCCTTTCCAAGTTCCTTCAGTAATAACATAAACCATATCAACTCTTTCCTTTATTAAATATTAGTAGAACACTCTTCTTCTATTATAGATAATGTAGCCACTGGCTATAACCAAGATATCTAACTAACCACTATTCCACTAAACCTAAAAACAAAACATTTATTAAATTTTCATGGGTCATTGTTTATATAAAAATATAAATATCTAAAAAATTTAAATTGATCATAATCTATAAAACATGAAGTTTCCTCCTTTGACCCCTCTTGTATCAAATAACTTATTTCAAAACTTCTTAATTATTCCTTCCATGATTTTATATGAAATAGTTCACAACTCCCACTGTTAAAGAAATATCTAGTCGACTATAGACCGTTACATACATAAAACTTCCTACAACTAGAGAAAAGGGAAATTTTTACATGTCATGAACTTCTCCATATATTTATGTTTCTTATGATTTATAAATATTGAAGTGATCATAGAGGGGGTTTGAGATAGTTTTACAACTTTCCATTCTAAATATTTTGATGAAATTCTTTATGTATTCCTTATGGGATAGAACCAAAGAGCTAATTTTATTATACCTCTCAATTATTATCCCCAAGATATTCTTATCTTGTCAAAGGTCATTTATCTCAAACATTATTGAAAACTTCTTCTTTATTTCCACAATCCAGTGGAACTTTGGACCAATAATCAACATATCATCCACATATTGCAATAGTATGATATATGGTTCATCATCCCATTGGTTAGTGTAACAGTAATTATTGAAATAACATAGAATGAAACATTCCTAAAGAATGAAATGGTCATATTTTTTATTCCACTATCTTGGAGCCTGCTTTGATCCATAAAGAATTCATTTCAACTTAAAAACCAAATCCTTCTTCTAATGAACTTCATAACCCTTGGGTTTCACCATGTAATTTTCTTCCTCCAAAACCACATAAAGAAAGGTTGCCTTCACATAAATCTTATCCAAGTGTAAATTATCATATGAAACAATGATAAGCATTTTCCCAATGTTTGTGTACTTTACCACTATTTAGAAAATTTATAAAACTCAATACCTTACTTTTACACAAAAAACCTTCACAACCAAACTTTTTTTGTACCTTTTACTTCCATAAACTTACTATTTCATACAAAAACACATTTTTGAGATATATTTTCTCTAAATAGCTCATCTAACTCCCATGAATTTTTTAGATTTAAGGAATTCATTTTTTCTGCCATGACTAACTCTCACTATTTTTAGTCTCTGTGAGTAGCTTCCGCTTTCAAACATTATAGTTCTCATGCATCCTTTAGAAGTAGAAAGTTTATATCATATCCAAAACTCTGAACTTTTCTTCTGATATGAGTGTATCTTCTTAGTACAACCTTTGGTTTTTTTATCCAAACTTCTCTATAAGGTAGTCGTATATCTAAATTTTATCTATCTGGTAGAGATTTCTCTAAGTGTTCTTCTTCTAGTACTTGTATGTTCAAAAATTCATCATCTAGTAATGGATTGTATGATTATCCTCTATCGGGTAGAATGGTTGTTAGAGAACCCACTACTGATGTTTCCCCTAAACACTCAAGACTAAATTTCTATCTAGTAACCTCTAGATAATTTCCTTAAACTTTAATATTTGATCTTTCTTTAACTTACTTCTTAGCCAAGTTTCAATATTTCAATATAATTCCTTAATTTAAAACAGTATATCATCTCTGGGTGAATTATTTCTTATCATCATCCCATGTGAGATATCCAAAGTTCTCATCACCATATCTATTGAGGAAACACATCTTGGATTTCACCTCCAACTTATCAATGTATTTAGAATATATATGACCATATGTGATACTTATAAAAACTTTGAGATGGTTCACCTCTAATCTCTTACCAATTAAAAGTTCCTCAGGGAGTTCATGTCCTACAGATGAAGCAGAAATTTTCTTCACCAAATAACCAAATGTATTTATTGATTTTACCAAAATTACCTTTGGCATTATCAAGTGATTCCTTATGCTCTGAGCTTTCTATTTTTTATTTAGATTCATCCATTCAGCTACTGTAACATCTCAATCCTTCTATTTATCTTGGGAAGGTAGTGGTATATTACTTAGACTTAGGGAACATCCCCAAGAAACCAACAGCTGACAATAAATTCCACGGGATTCATAAACAATTGTGGGATGATTTACCATTTGAAAATTGAAACAAGACAAACCAAAAAACTATTATATGATGCATGAGTATAATGTCATACAAATAATAAGTATCCAAACAAATAAAAAATCATACCAAAGTAAAATGTGGAAACCAAAGACAATATCAGAGTATAAAGTTGGAGACAAAAACCAACAAAACTCAAAGACCCCAAAAACATAAACTCCACATCCCCCAAAACACTCCAAGATATAACTCCACAAGTCATCCCCAAATTATAATTATGAATCCATAAATAAATAGGACACATTTAATTTACATGGGTCCCAATATACAATATTTTCAAATGCACCAAAGTCCCTAAGTAGGGGGTGAGTATAAAAACCAGTAGGCTTTCCCCAAATGACTTCCTTACTCAAAACACTAGAATAGAACATGTTAAAACATTATATAAAATATTTTAAACAATTTAAAACAATTTATATCAATTTCAAACCAATTTTTAAACCAATTTTTTTTAAAACTAAAATAATTTTCCATGGGAAGAAACCAAACAAGAAATTCAAACCATTTCTCAAATCCCATTTATCATAACCCAATTCATTCCACCCAACCAAACACACACACCAAAAAAGCTTGGTGTTACCATTGATGGTGTAACTTCATGTCTGTAACTTGTCCCTTTTATGGTGGTACTTCATGACCAATATCTATCCCATTCAACTCACACCCAACCATTTATACTAAGCCCATACCAAACTAATCATGTCAAACCCATTCCAAAACATTTCAATAAAGTAATAATTTTATTCCAAAAACTTTCCATTATATTTTCCATTCATCAAAACCATACAACCATTTTAAAATAATCATTTTAAATTCATGTAACCAATTTCAATTTCCATAAAATAAACAATTTTTCACAATTCCACAAACCAACATTAGAGAGAGTTTCCATCAAGATTTTCACAAAAATTCCACAATTCATCTCAAGAAATTAATTCAATTTGAAAACAATTTTTCAAGTTCTAATAAGAGGAGTTGATAGTGAATCCAACTACCTCGTAAACTTAGGAAAAAATGAAGAAAAAAACAAATTCTTTAACAAACCAGGTTGAAACTCCAAAAAAACGCCTTATATATTTTTACATATCATCAAAAAATACATATATAAACATGATTAGAATCAAATATCAAGGATTTATCCCCAATATACTAGTTTTAAGAATCCAAGAGACTGAAGAAGAAGAAAATAAAGGAAAACCACAAAGAATGAGCACTTACCAAGGAATCTGGGCCTCCAATGCACACGGAATGACCAAAACATCACTCCTGAATCAAGAGGAATGGTCTATGTGGAATTTGGGAGGAAAGGAATTTAAAATAGATTATGTTTAGGGAAAAAGGCCTTAGGGGTATAATTTGGATTAGATCCATAATTTAAGGAGGGACACCTGTACGCTGCACAATTAGGCCACATGGTTTGGAAAACTACGCACCAAATATGAAGGTGCTTCTTTCTTAAGTTTTCGCTTGAACAGTTAGCTCAAAAAGTTATAAAAACCACACACCAAATGTATTTTTTCCTCTATATATAACATGATATGTTTCCCAGTGGCATTTTACAGTTTCTAAAAAACATGGTCAAATTATGAAGCTCTAGAAATTCCCTAAAAACATTCCAAAACACCTCTAACACTTTTGAAACATTACCCTATTTCTTTATATACTAAAAATACATAAAAATTGTGTTAATTAACTAAAATATGGGGTGTTAAATTCTCCCCTATGTTTTCATTTTTATCCTAGGAAATTATAAGTACACCCTTGGCCTAAAATAGTTCAGGCCGTTGTTTGATTATTTCCTTCTCACACTCCCACATTTCTTCATGAATCCAATAATGTTTCTATAAAACTAGTGCTAGACCAATTCTTTTCCCCCGAAATAATTTCTACTACATATCTACAATCTCAATTATCCTATAAATTACTATAGCATCCAACTCTAGGTTAACATGATCTCATCAAATCACGTGGTCAGGATCAGGATGATACTTCTTCAACTGAGATATGTGAAACACATTATGCACTAAAAAGAACCTTGGTGGAAAATCCAACTAATATTCCACCATAATATCCCAATCAAGTATCTAAAAAGGTCTTATGTATCAAGGAGATAACTTCACCTGCTTCTCAAAAGGATGATGCCCAAACCTTTTAGATATTCTCAAGAAGATGTGGCCAGTAAACTCAAATAACAATGGTTATTGACAAAGATCTGCATACAATTTCTCATGACTCTAAGTCATCTCCATCCTTTTCCTAATCAATTGAATCTTCTTTATTGTCTCCTTCACAAGGCTTGTCCAACCAGAGAAGTCTCACATGTTTCCACCCAACAATTTATATTGACAAGTATGCCCAAACAATTAATCAAATGGATATATATATATAAAGGCCTGGTATTTTTTGTTATACGAGAACTACACTAACAGTATGTGCTCCTACCATGAGCCACTAAAATCAATTACACAAGCCCTGATCATGAATTACAATATTGGTATCATTATTTCAAATTTCTTATCAATATGAGGATGATACACCGTGATTATAGTCAACTGAGTCCCAAGGGATTGATGCAAGGATTTACAAAAACGAGATGTAAACCTTAGATCTTGGTCTGATACTATCGAAATAGGTATGCCATTCCACTTTCCAAATTCTCAGATATAAATTTTGGACAAGTCCTCTACCGTATGAGATTCACAAATCAGAATAAAATGAGCCAACTTTGGGAGCCGATCTGCAATCACCCATATAACTTCATGTTTCTGAACCATCTTTGGTGAACCTATTACAACATCCATAACTATCTGCTCCCATTTCCATTCAAGAATTGTTAAAGTTTTCAACATTCCCATTGGTCATTAGTTCTCTACCTTAACTTGAGACAGGTGAGACATACCACAATAAACTCAACCACTTTTCTTTTCATGCCAACCCAATAAAACATTTCTTTCATTTCCTTATATATCTTTTTTATTCCATGATGAACAAACTATCTCGAATGATGGTAAGCATGAAGGCGTTGTTCTTAACAAGCCATAGGTATGACCATCTGATCTCAAAACCAAAAAACTAAACTCTTCTCTAGATTTTATCCCTTAATGGTCTCACCACCATTGAGTTTTGACCCCATATAGACAAACACTATTACAAAATAGGACTTTCACAGTGTTGATCTTTATCAATTCTAGAAAAAAGTGCTGATAAAGGGAACCTTTATCAGCGCTAAAACAAGTACTGATAAATGGTACCTTTTATCGGTGCTTTTTTAGTTCTAATAAAAGGTAATCTTTATTAGTGTTTTATTTGAAGCACTAATAAAGGGTACCATTTATCAGTTCTTTATTTTTAGCACTCATAAAGGTATCCTTTTTCAGCACTTTTTTAGAACTGATAAAGGTTTTATTAAAATTAAATAAATAAAAAAATGAGTTTAATAAATAAAATAATTAAATAATTATTTATAAATATGAATAGATTCATTATACTATATATAAATTATAAATAATTATAAATATTATATTTTAATTATATTGATATGTGAAAAATGAAAATTAAAAAAATGAAAATTAAACAAATAAAAATTAAAAATAAGTAAATTGAGAAAAATATTAAAAATTTATTAATCATATAATTATTGATAATGTTAATAAATAGTATTGATTAAATATATATATATATATATATGAATGTATATAAATATGATTTATATTATACAAAATATTTATTCTTTGCAATAAAGAGTCATATATTTAGTGAATAATGGTTTATAATTAAAAACTAACATGAATTAAAAATTCTGACTAATTTCATTGAGTAATGGACATAATTGAATATCGTTTGATTTTTCAATTTAACATATGTCAAACGTGTTATATTGATTTCACATATACATAATTAATTCATTTTAATTTTATATATATTTATTTACTATGTTTTTATATTTTCAATATGTATTCATCTTTATTTCAATATATATCCATATGTTTTAATAATTTATATGAAATTAATAAAACTTATCCATTTTTTAAATGTTGTTATAGTGTACTTATTTTTAATTTATTCAATTTCACTCATATTTAACATGCATTCACTTAAGATTAAATATTCATTAGTAATTTTAAAAATATATTTTTTCAAAAAAATTTATAAATAATTATATTTATAAATATACATTTAGTATATTTCTGTATTTAGGTATTTATAATTATAAATAGATAAATATTATTTTTTTTAAAAGGTATTTTTTTATAATTATAAATAAATAATTATGTATATTTAAATAATTATTAAATTTATAATAAATGGATTTAAATAATGAATATATTTAATATATTTTTATTTATATTATATATATATATATAATTATATATAATTATATATAATTATATATATATTATTTTTTAAAAGATCATTCATATAATTATAAATAAATAAGTATATATTTAAATAATTAAAAAATATAATAATATATTTAAATAGAGAATATATTTACTATATTTATAATTACATTTACATTTATATTTATATTTATATTTATATTTATATTATATTAATATTAAATATATATAATTATATAAATGTATTTACAAAAAAATTATTTATAATTATAATTATAAAACTCTTATCAGCGCTTAAGTAATAATCACTAATAAAAGGCATATTTATCAGTTCTTTTTTATCACTACTAATGATGGATCTTTATAAACACTTTTTAGTGTTGATAAATATGTCTTTTATTAGTTCTTATTACTTAAGCATTGATAAAAGGGGTCTTTATTAGTGCTTTTTTAGAAGCACTGATAAAAGTATCACGATCTATTTAAAAAAACCCTAACCATCTGCGAAATCATCGTGATATCAACCGCATTCCTTGTAAGACAACCTCTATCAGTGCTCTTCCTCGGTGAATCAAAGATCGAATCAAGGCTTGAACAATTTCAAGACTCAAATCCAAAGGTTAAACGAATCCAAGGCTTGAACGTAATCCTTTCTCTAATTTCTCTTGAATGTAATAATTTCAATACTTTCTCATGGGGAACTCAAGGTGTAAAACATCCATGGTATTGGCCATGGTGGGGGCTATTTTGAAATTGTGAGTGTGGTGAGTTGTCCATTTTGGATATTTGTTCATGGAGATCATCCATCTTGATGGTTGTAATTTTTAGAGTGTGAAACACCTATACTATGAGCCTTCCTAGCTTCACTCCCACGCTATACGGGCATCTTATTCTCAATTTCAGTTGTGAATTAATGTAAGAGATTTGTTAGGTACTCTTTTTTTATGTGAAAGTGTGGATGAATCATGATATATTTTCATTAGATAAACTGTGGAATTAACCATACGGTATAAGTACCATCCCATTTTACATCACCTATATAATTTTGTATGTATCAATTTCTATGACGGTGGTTGGGTAACCTATGAGACTACTTCCTAACATATTAAACTAACAAGTTGTTTTCATATTTATGTAGTAGAGACTTTATATGGGGAGTGATGTTTTACAGATCTGTTAATTTTGTGATTCCACATAGATTTTCTAGTGAAGGGTTGTCAACTTAGAAAATGTCACCTCAGGGGAGTTGTTTCATCTCAGTATAGGCTTGTGTGTATGGGATAGATGTTGCAAGGGTTTGTGTGTTTTTTATCCCTTGTTTATGATATATCTTATTTTTGTGTATTATTTCTTTATGCCAACTTCTTTATAGACCTCCCTAGAATCTTATGGATGGGTTAATATGTATTATATATCCTCCCTAGAATACTTTATATGGGTATATCTAATATGATGACCTCCCTAGAATCATTGGGATGAGTCTGTGTGGTGATATGAAATCCCTGGAGTCTTGAAATGTTTTAAAATATTTGATATACCATTAATATTAAATGTAATAATTTCTTAGGTTTTTACATCACTTGATCTAAAAAAATAGAATGGATTTTATCAAATTCTATATACTATAAATTAATTTTAGGTATTCATCATTTTAGGCCTAAATGTACTAGTTTCACACCTAGGAATCTTTGATTCCTATCCATGTATATGAAATAAATATTTATTTATTTAAATTTTTTATTAATACATTTTTATATATTCTAGTTGATTGAATGAGAGTTTATTATTATTATTTATCATATTTGGGTTTCTTATTACTCCTTAATTTCCTATATTGTATTTTTATTTTTTAGGGGATTTAAGAAATACTTGATGTGTGAAAAGCAACAATTATTATTGCAATTTGTTTTTTGAGACTCATCCCCCATCTATTTTCTATTTTTTATACTAGTTTGATAAGTTTTCATCCTATGGATGACTACTTCTTAGATTATTTCAAGCAACATAGACACATGTCTGCAAGATATGGAGGATGTGTTCCAAACAATAAAATTCAAAGATAAATGTTCAGAAGATGAGCTGATGAACATGAAAATTGTCTATAAATTTCACCTTTGAATGAATTTAGAGGATAAAACCTAACATAGTGGAGTAATTATTTTCTTAAATTCAATTTACCATTTTATTCAAAGAATAATGAAATTATTTGAAATAATAAAATGTTGGTTTCCCTTATTATAATTTTCTATACATTTCACCTTTGATAATGAATATCTAATGTGTGTTTATTTATTTATTATAAAAAATTAATATTTTATAAACCTAATAGAATGGAAATGAATCAAAAATAGATGCACACTAATTTTCTGATAAAATAGTATAAAGATGGAGTTAAAGAGTTCTTCAAGTTTTCAATAGAGCATGCATACGACCCTTCTCAAATCCTTTTTCTATGTTTAAGTTGATGTTATTCAATAAAAATTAGTCCAAAAGAGTGGGAAGAACATTTGATTTGTCACAGAATAGACCAGATCTATAAATTTCATACTAAACATGGGGAAAAATTTAATATTCACACTGATTAAGATGATATTGTGGTTTATAGATCATTTTATATGAATACCAATGTAAATGATGATGAATATCACATGAAATAAATGACAATAGAAATTGAAGATGACATTTTTGATGGTCCAAAGTTATTTTAGAAGTTAAATAGTTGTTACAAGAGACTATTTTATACCAGTTGTAATAAATACATAACATTGTCAGCTGTATTGAAGTTATATAATTTGAAAGCTGGAAGCAGATGAAGTGATGAAAGCTTTACAAAACTTCATGGTCTCCTGAATGATATCATACCAGAAAAAACTAAAATAACCTTTTGAAAATATCACTCAAAAATAATTCTAAATTCAATTGGAATGGTCTCTAAAAAGTACATATTTATCCAAATTATTTCATATTGTTTCTCAATGACCATGAATCACTAATAAAATTATCTAAGTGTGGAACAATTTGATACAAGAAAAATGAATCAAGTCCTTTAAAATATGTATGGTACTTTCCTATCATTCCATGGTTTAGAAGACTATATGTATATCAAGAAACTAAGAGAAAATTGACATGGCCTAAAAATAAAAGAATTAAAGATGTGAACATATGTCATCTAGTAGATTCTCATCAATGGAAACAATTGATTATGAGTATCCTAAAATTATAAATTAGTTGAGAAACTTTTTTCTTGCATTATCTAAAAATGGAATAAATATTTTTGGTGTATAGAGTAGTACTCACAGTACATGGACCGTCATGTTGGTAAATGATAACTTTCCTCTATTTTTATGCATAAAGCACAAATAAATTATGTTCTATATTCTTATATCTAGACCAAAGCAACCTGACAATTATATTGATGTCTATTTGGATCCTTTGATTGAAGATTTTAAATTGATGTGAGATACATGTATTTAAATATATGATGCTCATAGAAGTAAATAATTCTCATTGAGGATCATTTTATATGGGATGATAATTTAATTCCCCACTTATAGAAATTTATCTCTTTATATCATTAAAGGAATGTTGGGATTTCTCATTTTTGAAAAACACGCACACTCAGTTCGGTAGAAACATTCCTTGAAGACTGAGTTTTTTGGAAATTATAAATTTTTACCTTGATGACATAAATAATGATGGGAATATCAAACAAGGAACAATACCATCTCCAGTAATAGGTGATCAAATGTACAATAAAGTAAAATATATTGGCACTATTTTTGGTAAACAATTTTTGAAAAAACTTACAAAATTAGGTTGGAAGAAGAGATCAATTTTCTTTGAATTAATGAATTATAATTGTTAGAATTGTAGAAATTTTCTTTATTTTATGAATTTAGAATAAGAAATTTATTTGATTGTGTTATTTCGAAGTAAATAAATGTTCCTAAAATAGCTTACATCAAGGCTAGGTTGAATATGATTGACATGGGGATAAGGGATGATTTGGCATCAGTGAAGAGTAAAAGGAATAATTTTCTTCCTTTAGAAGATTACACTCTATCCAGACAGGAAAAATTGTAATTTTTTTCCTTAATATTGTAAAAGTTTTAAAGGGGTATTCATAAAATATCAAGAATGTCATGTAAATGACTAATTTGAAGTTACAAGAACTAAAATCACACAACTAACATGTTTTGATGGATAATTTTATGTTGTCTATTTCTATTGTATTATACCTAAAAATGTATGACATACATTAACCAAATTGTACTTATTTTTCAAATACATATATAGTAAATTTATAGACCTTATAAAGTTTCCAATCATGAATAGAAAGGTTGTAGTCATATTGTGTGAATTTGAGATGTTCTACCCACCACCATTCTTTAATATAATAGTCCACCTGATTGTTCACTTGGTTAGAGAGGTTCAACTATGTGGTATTTTCCATTATATATAGATTTACCCTATTGAATTTTATATAAATATGTTGAAAGGGTATGTTAAGAATTGAATTCATTCATATGTTTTTATTCCAGAATGATATATTGTTGAATAAAATATTGCATTCTATACCGATTACCTATTATATGTTGATAGCATCGGTCTCTGAAAATCTCATCACATCATATACCTTATGGGAAAATGGATTTATAGAAGATACGTTTTTACAATTACCTTGATAGAGTGGGAGAAATCACTCCTTTACATTTTACATAATAGTGAAGATGTTGATCCATAAATTGAATCCAACAAAAAATGTATTAGATATTTAAATCAATAATGGGATTAAGTATGGACGAAAAATACATATATTCAATAGTTTATAAGATGGTTATGAGATCAAATTTATAAAGAGTCATATAAAAATATGAATTCAATTTCCGAATGACTTTAGTGGCTAGTCAGAGGTCTGAATCCAAATGTTATATCTTACACTGATTTTATAATCAATGGTTAAACATTCTATAAAAATAACATGATTACTCTTGTATGATGCAAAAGAGTGGTGTTACTCTTATGGAGGAAGTAATGAACATATCTGTATCTAAGGATATAAATTCAATTTATGAAAATATGTAATATTTTGGCATTATTGAACAAACATATGAGTTGTATTATACAACATTTCAAGTGAAAATTTTCCATTAAAAATGGGTTGACAATATGAGTGCATTGAAAGTTTATGAAATGGGATCTGTGAAAGAAAATTTCAATGTATAAGGGGAAAATGATGAGCCATTAATAATGAAATCACAAGCAATGCAAGTATTTTTTCTCTTATATACAACAAACAATAATTGGTTGATTATCCTTCTAGTGACTAAAACAAATGTCAGGTGAGATAAAAATTCAATCAAGGATGACCCTTTCATTTGGAGATCACAATAATTTCATGTAGATCTCAATGTATGCAATGTCTTGAATGTTAGAGAGGACCAAAAATAGGGGATTTGGATTCTAAATAGAGGAACCAGATCCCTAAAACCTTTAAAAAATAGAGTTCAATGATAATGTAAAAGTTTTATTTAATATACTATGTTTTTTCTCATAATATTATATGTTCTCTACTCCATTGACATAATATAAATAAAATATTTAACTACACATGCAGACAATATCTTCTACACATGTGGATGTTACCAATCCCTTCGAGGAATACTTTATAATGAAGGAAACCCTTTGGTAATATGTAAAGGTAATGTTACGATATACTTTCTCTATTTTAGTATTACTCACATAAGAATTATTTTCTTATACAGGTGGATTATTTTGTTCAATTTGGGGTGATTTGTCCATCTTTCATTCCATTCTGCACTATTTACATTTATCAATTTCCTTCAAGTTCTCTCTAATACCTTTGTAGTAAGAGAAATTATGTTGCCTCTACTTAATCATAGAGGTAAAATTGATGTTTTCATAGTAAAATAATTTTCCATGGAATTAATATATTATTTCATATTTTTCTTTAATTTATTTCTTTTTAGTATTACTCACAAAAGAATTGTTTTCTTATACAGGTGTATTATTTTATTTGAGTTGGGGTGGCCAGTCTATCTTTCATGCCTTTCTGCAATGTTTCCATTTATCACTTTCCTTCAAGTTCCCTCCACTACCTTTACAGGAAGAGTAATGATGATGCCTCTACTCAATCACAGAGGAAATATTGATGTTTTCAAAGTAAAATAACTTTCCATAGAATTAATTTATTTTTTTATATTTATATTTAATTTATTTATTTTTAGTATTACTCTCATAATAATTTATTTCTTATGCAGGTGGATTTGTCTGTTTGAGTTTAGGAGATCTTTCTATCTTGTATGCCTTCAGAACCAAAACATCCTCAAACATCTTCTCCCTCAAAACCTTTTCACCCCGCATTGTTGGAATTTATCACTTCCCTTCAAGTTCCCACCACTGCTCAATCACATAAGTAATATTAATGTCATAGAAAAACCATTATTCAAATAATTAATGTATTTTTTTATATTTATGTTTAATTGATTTCTTTTTATTATTACTCATATAATAATTCTTTTTTTATTAGGTGAATTATTTTCATCAAAGTGAGGTGGTTTGTTCGAACTACCAACACTGCATATTAATTCGATGTTCTTAGCAGAAACAAATTTCTCATTGTTGAAATATAGAAAATTATGGGAATATCATGTTCTATTGTGGTGAATAATCAAGATACAATAGGAACATGTGCATCCTTTAGTCTTTTAGATTTCAAAAATGATAATGGGTTTTTAGCTAAGAATATCGACTCAATATGTAGTGTTGGAAGTTCAACAAAGCAATATAATGGAAATCATTGTAACATTGATAGTTAGAAATTTTTTGAGACATTGGGACATCTAGGAATTATACGCATATCAATCAAACACATTGTGTGATCGATATCACTCCAAGTGATTCTTTTTATTTAAAATTGAAATTAATTTTAGTAAAAAAGAAAAATGAAATACTCAAAACTCATAAAAAAATATGAATTGTTTTGGTACATTAAGAAAATGATCCATAAGTCATTTTTGATGTATAGGAATAAATCACACCTCAATTCGATACACAATGTGCCCGATATGACTTGAAGTGTTTGTTATCAGTTTAAAGTGGATATTTTAGTTCAAAAAGTGTCACTCACTGAAAACCAAGAAAACACAATAATATTTTCTTGAGAATTTTGGAAATAAATTCATAAATAATTTGTTTCATGTAGGAACCAGTCTCATATCAAACCGATACACAATGTGATCGATATGGGCCAAAGTGCATATTTCATGTTTAAAATGACATTTTCATAAAAAAGATAAGGGACATATTCAAAACTAAGAAAACACAATTATATTATTTTAATACTTTAGGGAAATTATCCATAATTAATTTGGGACATGTAGGAAACATCCTTACCTCAATATGACGCATGTTGTGACCGGTATGACTCTATGTTTGTCTTTATTTAAAATTGACATCAATTTTAGTAAAAAGTACAACTAACCTACTCAAAATTGAGAAAACGCATTCGGAATGTTTTGATACTTTAGAAAAATGATCAATAAGTCATTTGAGATCTGTAGGAATAATATTCACTTCCATCTGACGTACTATATGACCGGTATGACTCCATGTGTGTCTTTCAATTTAAAATTGTCATCAATTTTAGTAAAAAGGAAAACTGACCTACTCAAAACTGAGAAAATGCATTTCAATTATTTTAATGATTTAGAAAAATGATCCATATGTCATTTTGGATGTGTAGGAATTAGTCGCATCACAATATGATACATTATATTCCTAGTATGACTCGATGTGTGTGTTATCAGTTTAAAATCAACATTTTAGTTCAAAAAGTGTCACTCACCGAAAAACTTAAAAAAAGCGCTCATATTTTCTTGTTAATTTAGGAAATTGATCTATAAGTCATTTTTTATTTTTAAGAATTTTCTTCACATAAAACTGATACACGATGTGATTGTTAGGATCAAATTTTTGTGTTTCATGTTTAAAATGACATTTTAGTTAAAAAAGACAATTGATGTACTCAAAACCAATAAAACACATTCCGATTATTTTGATACTATATGAAAAATGATCCATAAGTCATTTGGGATGTGTAATAATCATACTAAACTCCATTTGATGCATGGTATAACTGAGAAGTCTATCTTAATTTAAAATTGACATCAATTTTTGTAAGAAAGAAAATTGACCAACTCAAAACCAAGAAAATGAATTCAAATTGTTTTTATACTTTATAACTATGATCCATAAGTCATTTGAGACATTTAGAAATCATTTGCACCTCAATTCTATATATGATGTTCCCAATATGTATCAAAGTGTCTGTTATCAGTTTAAAGTCGATAATTTTTTTCAAAACGTTTCACTCACTGAAAATTGAGAAAACACACTCGAATCTTCTTGATAAATTGGGAAAACAATTCCTGAGTCAATTATGACATGTGGGAATGTATCTCATGTCAAAACAATACACGATTTGATCGGTATTTGTTAAAATTCATGTTTTCAATTTAAAATTACATTTTAGTAAAGAATACAATTGATGCACTGAAAACTAATAACACATTAGTATTGTTTTGATGTGTTATGGAAAATATACATAAGTCATTTGAGATATGTAGGAATCAGATGCACCTCAATCCAACGTACGGTATGACCAGTATGACTGCAAGTATATCTTTTTATTTAAAATTGACATAAATTTTAGTAAAAAGGACAATTGACCTACTCAAAACCAAGAAAATGCATTTGGATTGTTTTGATACATTAGGAAAATGACCCATAAGTCATTTTTAACATGTAGGAATAATTTTTACCTCAATAAAATACATGATGTTCCTAATAAGACTCAATGTGTCCATTATGAATTTAAAATCGACATTTTAGTTCAGAAAGTGTTACTCATTGAAAACCAAGAAAACACACTCGGATTACCATGATAATTTAGGGCAATTATTTATAATTAATTTTTGATGTGTAAGAATTGGTCTCACATCAAATCAAGACACAATGTGACCGGTATAAGTCAAAGTGAATCTTTCCAATTTAAAATAAAAATTTAGTAAAAAAGATAAGTGATGTACTCAAAACCAAGCGGACGGATTTGGATTGTTTTGATACATTAGTAAAAAGATCCAAAAGTCATTTGGGATGTGTTAGAATCATTTTCACCTCAATCTGACACACAGTGTGACTGGTATGAATCAAAGTGCATATTTTTATCTAAAATTGACCTCAACTTTAGTAAAATTAACACTTTCTATTAATTTATTTCTTTATATTATTACTTACATAAGCATTATTTTCTTAGACAGGTGAATTATTTTTCTCGATTAGGGGTGGTTTGTTCGGAAATAACATGAGTTGGGGTCAAGATCAAAAGGAAAAGGAACATTGATGTTTTTTAACGTATTTAATAATTTATACATATGTAATTATATAAAACAATGTTTGAAATGTATATAATATAGTGTTTTCTCTTAAATTTGTGTTATTAATTTTATTTCAATCAAATTCTATATTGGTACTTGATTTTGTTTATATCTAGTGTGTTCTGGGTGCTGTTATAGCCCATTGCACTGGTGTTGTAGTGTGTTGTTACACCACATTGCTGTATGGTCCTTTATTGGGGATTTTAAAAGCATTGATAAAGGATCCATTTATAATCACTTTTTTAATGCAGATAAAAGGCTAGGTATTTTAATCTCACTCCGATAATCAGCTCTTCTCTAGCGCTGATAATGGCCATTTTAGTACTTTTGAAGCCCTATTTTGTAGTAGTAACATTTAGAATCGGATGTTTGTGCCTCTTTATCCATCTCCACCAAATCGGGAACCAAAGAAACTCATAAGAAAATTGCAACACTACATCAGTCTTCACAGTCCAAGTGTATATCAGCCATTATCAACATCAGTTGTCATTGATCTAAATCCCCCTTTTCCAACTGACCATATAAATTTCTACTTAATGAATCTTCCACCAAATTTCCTCTACCTAGTGTATACATAAAGTCAAATTCAAACATTTAGATATAATTCATCCATCTTTATTGTCTTAGATTCAAAACTCTTTTTGAGAAAATGTGTTTCAAGATCTTATGATTCGTAAACACTGTAAATTTTTCACCAAAGAGGTAATGATTATAAGTCTCCAGAGCATGGACTACATTAGATAATTCCAAATCACGTGTTTGGTAGTTATTCTGATGAAACCATAATTTTTTTGATTTAACAACATGATCTCCCTACATTAGAACACACCCCATCCTAGATTCCTAAGCATCAAAGTACACCACATACCCATATCCTGATTTTGGCAATATAAATATCAGTTCAGATGTAAGGTGGACTTTAAGCTTTTTAAAGGACTTCTAACATTCACCATTCTACAAAAATGGAACACCTTTTCTTGTCAAAGCTATCATTGGGGAATCTAGTCATGAAAAGTCATGAATGAGTTATCATTAATCACCAGCTAGACCAAAGAAATTTTATATATCAAAGACATTCTTTGGTGGTTTTCAAGAGATTAGAAGCTCTATATTTTCTAGATCCATAGAAACACCTCTTTCAAAGATAACATGAAAATTGAAATGTACCTCTTATATCAAAAAATCACACTTTGATAGTTTGGAATAAAATTGAGGACCCTATAAGAAACCCAACATTGTCACCAAGTGTTGCTCATGCTCAACCCTTGTCCTTGAATACATCAATATATTATTCGCAAATACCACCACAAAAGAATCCAGATACCTATGAAATATCTGATCCATCAATTCTATAAATATTGTTGGTGCATTCGTAAACTGGAAGGCAAAACCACATACTCGTAATGCTCATATCTACTCTTGAATGCTTTCTTTGTAATATCCTCCTTTTGAACCCATAATTGGTGATATCCTGATCGCAAGTAAATTTTTGAGAACCACTAGGCTCCCATCAATTGATTGAATAGTTCATTAATGCACGGAAGTGGATACTGATTCTTTATCATAACTTGTTAATCGTACGATAATCCATACACAGGCAAAGAGTTCCATCTACCATTTTCAAAAACAAGGTCAACGTTTCCCATGGAGATGTACTCGGATAAATGAACCCTTTGAATACCAACTCTTCCAACTATACTTTCACTACGGGAAAAATAGCTTTTTGTGACGGGCTATTTCCGACGGGAATTAATCCCATCGAAAATAATCTGCCCCAGAGATTATTTGTGACCGGTAGAATCCCCCGTCGCAAATACTTGGTTATTTGCAACGAGATTTGGGGTCCCGTCACAAAAAGTTTGGCATGGTTTGCACAGAAAACCGCAGGAAAGTTATTTGTGACGAGGGGTATTCCCCCGTCGCAAATAATGCGCCAGTCCGAGAGTATTTGTGACGGGACCTGGCGTAAATACCCGGCTGCGGTAAATAGGTTTTTGCGACACGATATTCTCTCATTGCAAATAGTGTGTGGGCAGGTCCCTTTTGCGACGGGTCTCGTCGCAGATACTCTTTTAATTGCCAACCGTGATTAATGCAGGCGACAGTTTTTGCGACGGGTCCCATCGTAAAAAATACTATTTGCGACAGGTAGCTCATCTCAAATAGTCTTGTCGCAACTAATCTAACCTATATATACCGCCATCTGTTTTTTTGAATCCACCTCTCATTTCTTACTCTCTCTCTAAACTCTTTTTTCAGAGAGAAAATTTTTATGAATTAGTTTTCTTTCACAAAAAAGTTGTGAAGCCATCTGCATCAATAAGAGATCAAGTTTAAAGATATTAATATTTTCTTTAATTTAGTATTTATTTCATTTTTTTATGTTAATTTTAATTATTTTTGATTAGTTGTAATTAAATTAGATTTAAATTGTTTTGTTATCAGTATTCATTTGTAATAATAAATTGAAATTATTAGTACTAATTTTTAATAATTAGTAATAAATAGGAATAATTAGTAATAAATAGGAATAATTAGTAATAAATAGAAATAATTAGTAATAAATAGGAATAATTAGAAATAAATAGGAATATTTAGGAATAACTAGTAATAATTAGTAATAAATAGTAATAATTAGTAATAAATAGGAATAATTAAGAATAAATAGCAATAATTAGCAATAAATAGTAATAATTAGTAATAAATAGGAAAAGTTATCAATAAATAGTAATAAATAACAATAACTAGTAATAAATAGCAATAATTAGGAATAGATAGCAATAAATAGCAATAAATAGGAATAAATAGCAATAAATAACAATAATTATAAATAAATAGGAATAATTAGTAATTAATAGGAATAATTAGTAATAAATGGAAATAATTAGTAATAAATAGGAATAATTAGTAATAAATAGGAATAATTAGGAATAATTAGTGATAAATAGGAATAATTAGGAATAATTAGGAATAATGAGTAATAAATAGCAATAATTAGTAATAAATAGCAATAATTGGTAATAAATAGCAGAAAATGGAAATAATTAGTAATAGACAGCAATAATTAGTAATAACTAGTAATAATTACTCATAAATGGCAACAATTAGTAATAATTAGCAATAATTAGTAATAAATCGCAATAAATAGTAATAAATAAAAATAAATAGTAATAAATAGATAATAATTAGAAATAAATAGGAATAATTAGTAATAAATAGCAATAAATAGTAATAATTATAAATAACTAGTAATAAATTGGAATAAATAGTTATAAATAGGGATGATTGGAAATAAATAGGAATAATTAGTAATAAATAGGAATAATTAGTAATAAATACGAATAATTAGAAATAAATAAGAAACAATTAGTAATAAATAGGAATGATTAGTAATAAATAGGAATAATTAGTGATACATAGGAATAATTAGAAATGATTAGTAATAAATAGAAATAATTAGTAATAAATAGCAATAATTAGTAACAAATAGCAACAATTAGTAATAAATAGAAATAATTAGGAATAATTAAAAATAATTAGTAATAAATAGGAATAATTAGTAATAAATAGCAATAATTAGTAATAAATAGAGATAATTTTAATAATTAGCAATAATTAGTAATAAATTGCAATAATTAGTAATAAATAGGAATAATTCCTAATAAATGGTAATAAATATGTATAATTAGCAATAAATAGGAATAATTAGCAATAAATAGGAATAATTAGCAATAATTAGCAATAATTAGAAATAAATAGGAATAATTAGAAATAAATAAGAATAATTAGAAATAATTAGCAATAATTAGGAATAATTAGCAATAATTAAGAATAAATAGAAATAAATAGAAATAAATAGCAATAATTAGAAATAAATAGGAATAATTAGATATAAATAGGAATAATTAGAAATAAATAGTAATAATTAGAAATAATTAAAAATAATTAAAAACAAATAGAAATAATTAGGAATAATTAGCAATAAAATGGAATAATTTGTAATAAATTGGAATAATTAGTAATAAATAGGAATAATTAGTAATAAATAGCAATAAATAGTAATAAATAGGAATAAATAGAAATAATTAGTAATAAATAGTAATTATTAGTAATAAATAGTAATAATTAGCAATAAATAGTAATAATTAGTAATAAATAGTAATAATTTGCAGTAAATAGTAATAATTAGTAATAAATATTAATAATTAGCAATAAATAGTAATAATTTGCAATAAATAGTAATAATTAGCATTAAATAGGAATAAAGAGAAACAAATAGGATTAAATAGAAATAAATAGTAATTAATAGAAATAAATAGGAATAAATAGCAATAATTAGTAATAAATAACAATAATTTGTAATAAATAGAAACAATTAAGAATAATTAGAAATAATTATGAATAATTAGCAATAATTACACATAATTAGCAATAATTACAAATAATTAGCAATAATTAAGAATAATTAGCAATAATTATGAATAATTAGCAATAAATACAAATAAATAGGAATAAATATGAATAATTAGTAATAATTAGCAATAATTAGCAATAATTAGGAATAATTTGGAATAATTTGGAATAATTAGAAATAAATAGGAATAAATAGCAATAAATAGGAATAAATAGCAATAATTGGGAATAATTAGGAATAATTAGAAATAAATAAGAATAAATAGGAATAAATATTAATAAATAGGAATAAATAGGAACAAATAGGAATAAATAGAAACAAATAGGAATAAATATGAAGAAATAGGAATAAATAAGAATAAATAGAAACAAATAGGAATAACTGGGAATAAATAGGAATAAATAGAAACAAATAAGAATAATTAATAATATGTAGTAATAATTATGAATAATTAGGAATAATATCAACTATAATAAATTGTAATAACTTGTAATAACTTTGTAAAATTTCTATTGGATTGGCGTCACTCCTTTTACTCGATGAATCTTCTTCTTTCAACTTTCACTGACTCAAAACATTATGAAAAGTATGCTTCTATGTATGCATATCCAATATTATATGCATGAGTTTGAATATTCATTCGTAAGACCAAATGTTTTGTAATGTTTTCAGGCGGTGATAGTTGCAAGAGAATGATTCATCAACAAAAAGGGGGATCTTTTGTCTGACAGCTCATTTACTTGCATCTTTCTCACACTGAAATCACAATGAAGAATATAATCGGAGGTACGCTTATACATTCTCATATGCATGAGAATGAATATACATACCTCCGAGAAGATTCTTCATTTTGATTTCAGTGAAAGAAATTTTCAAGTAAATGAGATATCAGACAAAAGAGGAGCCACCAATCCACTGGAAGTTGTGTTGCCCAAAATTAATGGTAATTATTAAGAAGTAGTTGTAATTATTTATATTCTCTTTTCAGATAGTGTTTTTATAATTTCAAATTATTCAAAAACAATGATGATTTTATATTTTGTAGAAAAATATAGAACAAGGAAATTGACATCAGTCATTATTAGATCATCGCACTTGGATAAATCAACACAGAAATCCAAACGGTTCTAGTTTAAATCCTGTATATATTGAGGGTGTAGAATATTTCTTATCATTTTCATCATTAAAACTAGAATATGTTTCAGAAGGAACAATTAAGTGTCCTTGTAAAAAATGTGCTCTGAAAAAGTTTGACACATTTGACAAGGTTGGGGGACATATCTTGTGGTTTGGTTTTCAACAAGATTATGTTTTTGGTATCAATATGGTGAATGTGGTTACAGAGAAGATACTAATAACTTGATTTCAGATCCATCATGGTTTCAAAATTTAGTACATGATGTTGCAGGTCCATCTGTTCATCAAACTGAAACTCAAGATGATATCGATTTAAATCCTGAGTTGGCACCATCCAAATTTTATGAGTTGTTGAGGTCTTCTGAGGATGCATTATATCCTGGTTGCAGGATAAGAAAATTAGAAGTGGTTTCAAAATTTATGGCTATTAAAGATGATAATGAAATGTCAAACAACTGTTTTGATTAGATATTTTCTTTGGTTAAAACACTGTTACCAAAAATAAATGTGTTGGTTGAAAATTACTATGAGATTAAGAGTTTGGTTCGTAATCTAGTCCTTAGTTATCGGATGATTCATTAATGTGAAAATGATTGCATCTTATATTCTGGTGAAAATGAATCATTGGATAGTTGTCCCACATGTGGACAATCGAGGTATAAAGAAGCTCAACCAGGGAAGTATGGATCGATTCCTGTAAAATAGTTGAGATATTTTCCCCTTACACCTAGGCTGCAACGTTTATTTATGTCTTAGAACACAACGTCAATGATGTTATGGCACAAAACCAATATTTCAAACGATAAAAGCTTGAATCATCCAACTGATGGTGATTCATGGAAACATTTTGATCATTTGCATCGGTTTTTTTATTTAGAATCCTAAAACGTGAAATTAGGTCTTTCTAATGATGATTTATATTAGTTTGGTTCTTATGGTAGTTAGTATTCATGTTGGTCTGTCTTTATAAATCCGTACAATTTACCTCTATGGATGTTGATAAAGGAGCCCTATATATTTTTGACCTTATTAATCCCAGGAAATGAAAAATCGAATATTGATGTTTATCTAAAACCATTGATTGATGAGTTAAATGCATTGTGGAGTAATAGTGTCAGTACATATGATGTTTCTACGAAACAAAATTTTATATTAAAATTTGCACTGATGTGGACAATTAGTGAATTTACGGCATATGGCATGTTATCTGGATGGAGTACACATGGTCTGAAATCATTTCCTTACTGTATGAAAGAAAACAAAGACTTTATGCTCGTCAATTGAACAAAACCTTTCTATTTTGACTGTCATCACAGATTTCTTCCAACCGATCATCCTTTTCGAAGGAACAAATCTCATTTCAAAAAAAGCCCAATTGAAAGGGATGAACCTCCAAAAATGATCTCAGGTACAGAGTTAAAATAAGTTGTATTTTCATTACCTCACATCATATTTGGGCCAATAGTAAACCAACAGAAAATTCATGGCTTTGGAAAAGAACATAATTGGAGAAAACGAAGCATTTTTTGGGATCTTCCATATTGGTCTGATTTGTTGGTCTGCCATATGCTGGATGTCATGCATATTGAGAAGAACTATTTTGATAATTTATTTCATACAATTTTGGATACACTAGGTAATACCAAAGATACTATAAAAGCATAATTAGATCTTGCCCAAATTTGCAGGAGATTAGAACATGAACTATTTAGAAATGTCAGATCATAAAGGATAATGAAGCCAAAAGCATCTTATACACTGTCCAAAGAGATTCACTTATTATTTTGTCAGTGGATTGCAGATTTGAGACTTCTTTATGGCAATGATTCCAATTTGGGCTGATGTTTTAAGAACGGTCATATTAATCGATTAAAAAGTCATGATTTTCATGTTATAATGGAAAGAATTATGCCTATTAGATTTAAAGGTTTGTTGAATTCTATGATTTGGGATTAGATAATAGACATATCATATTTTTTTCGAGACATTTATCCAGCGACAATAGACTATGATGCACTAAGAAAACTGGAGGAAGATATTGTTGAAATTATATGTAAAATGGAAAAAATATTTTTGTCAGCTTTCTTTGACTTAATGGAACATATGATATTACATTTTCCACATGAAGCTAAATTTGTAGGTCTAGTACAGTTTTGATGGATGTACCCATTCGAGAGATGCACGCAGAAATTAAAGAAAAAAGTACGCAACAAAGCATCAGTTACAGGCTCAATTACTGAAACTTATTTTCAAAAGGAAATTTCTTTTTTCTGCTCTCAATATTTTGAATCTGAATATCCCTAAAAACACAACTGCATGGGATGGAATGAGGTAAATGTTAATGACAAAATGGAAAATCAATTATCAGATTTTAATCATGCAAATCTTTGCTTCGGTGGAGTTCAAGCACATGAGCCTTAGCCCGGTTGGCAAGGTCTATGTTGGTGCATCCAAGCGACCAGGGATTAAATCTAGGTGGAGGTAGAATTTTCGGGTTACTGTAGCAATACAGTAGCAGTACTGTAGTAGGAAATGTGCATTACTGTAGCAGGTACTATAGTGGGAACTGTAGCAGGCACTGTTTGGCACTGTTTGGGCCTTCGTGCCTCAGATTTGGTCCCTGAGTCCTTCATTAGCCTTAGAGCACCCAGGCCTTCGGGTCAGTTGGGCCTTTGGGCCATCTCAAGGCCTTCGAGCCACCTGCAGATGAAAAACAGACAAAAACTACAAGGAACAAGCTCTACAAGGAGGATAAGCAAAGGAGCTTTCACCACAGCAGAAGCTAATCAGATTGAAAGAATGAGAGGGTATGGCACCTACCATCGGTACAAGCCTGTGCATGCACGGGAATGCCTGCCGAACATCCATGTGAAGGTGGAGAGATAATTTCACAATGAAGATACTGGGGAGGAGCAGTTCCAAGTTGTTAGTCTGGGTTGTATGTAATGTTTGTGCCTACGGGCAATGATTTCCTCTATGGCCTACGGGCATGTATTCATTTCACCTATGGGCATTGTAGGGTTCCACCTCATCCCTTGAAAGGTGGATTATCAAAATCAATAAAAAAATGAAGGCCTTCGGTCCATTGGAGGAGGAGGTGGAGTTCAAGAATGATGGCTTTCAGACAATCAACAGCACAGAGCTCAAATATATGTTTTCCTCAAATTTGAAGAAATGACATCATTTATACTATGATTGATTCTATCACTTATTTTATAATTTATGTTATAGTATGTAAACTTATTTATTTGTAGGTTATATGATAATCATATCAAGAAACAACATCCACAAATTACAGCAGCTACTCTTGAAGAAAGCAGACAGAAAATTTTTTCTCAATGGTTTAAAAAACTGGTAACATAAATTATTGATGGTTTAATATCAATTTAGTTTACTATTTATTATATTAATAATTCTTTTACAAATTTTCAGGTGTCTCAACATGCTGATAAAATTGATAAGCAACTGTGTATATTGAGTAACCCATCATCCAAAATGGTTAAATATTTTAAGTTATATGTGGTGAATGGTTTTCGATTTCATACATGTGCATATGGGGAATCAAAAAAACAATGAACAGTGGAGTTTGTTTGAGAGGATCACATCATAGAGAAACTGAAGTTTACTTTTACAGCATTCTGGATGAAATTATTGAGATGTGTTATCTTGAACAGAATTACATAACGATGTTTAAATGTTGGTGGTTGGATACTGCGAGAGGTTTTCGTGTTCATCCGACTCATGGAATTGTCGATATTAAATATAAAATTCTTATTTTAGTAAATGAACCATTTTTACTGGCTCAAAAGGCTCATCAAATTTATTACGCATAGTACTGTACTACTTTAAGAGACCTGAGTGATTGGTGGAGCATAATAAAAATGAAATCTTGGGAAAATCAGTTTACTCAAACTGAATGTGGTTCCGCTAAAGTGGAAGGAATTTAAATTTTTCAAGAGACTACTCAAATCTATCTTTTTCACAAAGAGACTTGAATATTGATGTTGACACCCCATAATTAAAGGTTGATGGTGGTGAAGATGTTAATGGTGTTATAAATGAATTTGAAATGACAAGAAATGATGAAACTGAAACTTATATAGATATTGATGATACCAATGAGGAATATCAAGACATTGACATCATAAGATATGAAGATGATGATGAAGGTGAACATTGGCATAGTTAAATGTTGTTTATAATCATAACTAATATATATCTATATATAATAGTTATTTTCAACTATTTTCTAACAATAATAATTTTGGGTTTTAGATGGACCCTAATCTATTTTGTGATTTACAAGAGGCTGATATACCTTTGGATGAGTGGGATTTGGGATCATCTGACCCTTATCCTACTGGCGGTTCAGGGGGTACGTGGAGAGGGCGCGGTCTTGTCTGACTGATGATTCCTGACCTTATCCCCGAGCGACGTCCACATCTTGGATTTGATCCATGCACACGGAGGTATGGTAACCTGTATATTTTTGTTAGCTTTCATTTATTTATTTATATATATACTAATTGTTTGATTATTTATTCTTTTTTCATAGTTTTGGGCATGTAGTTGTTGGACAGGGGAGCTCTGTCTTGCGCAATTATTTTTCTCAACCATGGATAACATAGGAACATATTCCCGTTGATGTGATGCTCAGTATGTTCAATCATTGATTGGTATGTAAATAAATAATATTTATTTTGAAATTTATTTTATAAATAACTTTATATTATAAATTATTTATAGGGTTTGTGGTTTCCCATCGATGATAGCATGTGCGATGCTATCCACGCGGTATGGGAGGCATCTATGCGTGACTATTTCTATCAGTGTTTGCACAATTAGAGAAGGACGACCATTAAGAAAGAAGGGGTGATAGATTTTGATGAGTCATGTAGAGCCCACCGACCAGAGTATATTTCATCTCATGTTTGGGATGGATTATGTTTACACTAGTTGAGTGGTGGATTTAAGAGGAGGTCTTCGGTGGGTCGGAAAAACGGGGGGAGACAGGAGGTGACGCATCGAACTGGTATCCGTACATTCAGTATGCATAGAGAGCATCTAGTAAGTATCTTTTTTTAATATTTTATATAACTATAAATATAAACAGTTTATTTTATATTTTTATATGCAGTCGAGCATCCTGATATTATAGAGTACAATGTTTATTAGAGGATGTACAATGATCCAACCACTGGAGATATTAAAGGTGATCGACGATGTCAGATTGTGGTTAGTATTATTTTTTCAGTTTGATAATTAGATGCATATAATATTTTCACAATTTTAATTTCAAATTGGAATTGAAGGACTCATATGTGGCTGTGACCTCTCAAACACATTATGGGAGTCAGGACGAGGCGATTGATCAGACCAGTGCCCACCATTTTGATGAGGTGGCATGGATGCAGGCAAATCAGTATGGCTTTTAGAAGGGCCGAGTAGTTGGTATCGGCTCTCATAGACTCATGGTACTTATTATGGTACTGCTGCAATGTCAGCGTCCAACTCAAGAGGAGCTCATGGAGAGGCATCATCTTCTGCCTCACAGTATCAGGAGTAGTTACGAACTCAGGTTGAACTTATAGAGAGTTTGCAGAAGCAACATGAAGAGATGTGTCAACAGCAGCAACAACAACATCACGATGAGAAGATGAATTGATGGCAGAAGTTGTGTCATGAGAAGATGGAGTATATGCGTCATCTGACTTATAGTTTAGGGATGGAGTTTCCTCCACCATCTCCTACAGCTCCTTCACCTCCTCCAAAAGATGACCCCCCATAGTGGTTTTTTTTATGTTAAAAACATTTGAATTCAATATTTGTTGTAATATGAACCATTTTCAGTTTCTATCTTTTATATTGGTGCAAATATTGCATAATTTAATTTTTTTTATTTTTAATATTTTATTATTTATTATTACTATTATATTTTTTAATGTTTATTTATTTTACTAATAATAATAATAATAATATTTTATGAGTTTTTTATATTTTTTTTGAATATTGAGAATTTTAATATTTTTTATTATCTTAATAATATGGATATTATTTTTTCATTAATCATAATTTTATTAAATATATTTTTTTAGTATTATATTTTTTAAGGTTTTTTTATTTTATAAATAATAATAATAATAATAATAATATTTTATGAATTTTTTATATTTTTTTTGAGAATATTGAGAATTTTCATTTTTTTTATTTTTTTTTTATTTTAATAATATTAATATTATTTTTTCATTAATTATAATTTAAATAAATATTTTTTTTTATTTTGGTTGTTATTTGTGACGGCATCTTTTGTGATAGGATCCTGTCACAAATAGTTTAAAAAATATATTTTTAAATAGTATTTGTGATTATACCAAGGGCCCATCACAAATACTATTTGGGACGGGCCCGTTACAAAAAGTTTATTTATATATAATGTATATAATCGGAGAGTTATTTGCGACGGGGAACTTCCCCGTCGTAAAAAACATTTTTTGCGATGGACCCATCACAAAAAAAAAATTGTGACGCCGTTTTCTACAACGGGATATTTGCGATGGGACCTCATTGCTAAAGCTTATTTGTGATGGGATCTCATCGCAAATAGCCCGTTGCAAATAGAACAAATTCCAGTAGTGTTTCAATTCCTTTAATTATATTGGTTACATCTAATAATATGAAGTAATATAGGACTAGTCTCTAGTAAGAGATCAATCATAAACTCTACTTCACTTGTCAGTAGAATCCTTGAAAAATTCTAGAGAAAAACATATGAAAACTGATAAAAAACATTTGGAAAACCACTATTATCAATATCATCCACTGATTTCATGTTCAAAGATACCAACTAGTATGACATAGTTCAACTACTGGTTCCAACAACCTCATTACACTTGCCTTTACATTTCGGTATCCTTTAAAGATATTCTCAATGTCATCATGATTATATCATATAAAAACATCTCAAGTATAGATAAATCCCAAATCAAATCAGCATCACTGATAGTTATAGAACATGCTTTACACATAAAGGTTCAAAATTCTATTTGTCCAAGAAGAGTTTACAGTTTCAAAATAGAAGCCATCATACAAACATGGAAACCCATAAGATCAATAACAAGAGAATAAATAAATTAATGGGATGCACCCATATCAAACAAATCTTACATAAAGGTATAATTCAAAAGAATTGTACCTATGATCATTGAAGGTCCTCATTCATTATCCACAATCACTTTCTCAACTCCATACTCTTTCATACTCATTGTACATTGTTATTTATTTCCTTATTTATATTTCCCTAATTGATGAGCCATGGTATTCCTAGAATTACCATCACTTTCTCAGCTCTACTCACAAGGGGTATTCTACTTCCCTTTTCTTGTTGAAGCATAAGATGTCTTTGAAACATGAGATCTGTCCCTAGCACCCAACCATGGATCCCTGTGACAATATCACTAAAGATTTCACATCTGGTTTCAATTGTTGGATACACTATGTGGTGTCATACAATCTCCCATTATGTGATCCAAAAAACCACACTGAAAACATCCGAGCCTAATCTTTGGTCTCGGAGGAAGATTCACTGATTGATTCTTCTGATTCTGATTCTTTCCACTACCTTGGAAATAGGTGTCCCTCTTCCACTTGTTCCTAGTATTATAGTTCCCATCATTTCCCATAGTCATTAATATGATTCTTATACCATTACTACCTGGTATCAACCTTTCTTCTACGATCTCTCTATTGAAAATATCCATATAATCTATTATACAAAGAATAGTGATATTTGTGAGAATCTCTTGCCTCAACCCTGATTAAAAAAATGTGTGACTTCAAGGACACAATTTCAGCAAATTCGGGTGAAAAGTGAACTAAATTCATAAATTCAGTTGTTCACTCTATCACTAAGAGTTTCTCCTGCTTCAAACTAAAAAATTATGTCATTCTAGTAATTATGAATGTGTGAGGACATATTTTTTTAATAATTCGTCAAAATACTCTCATTAAATTTCTTGGTCTAATTTAGCATGAACTATTAAATCCCACAACTGGCATGCAGGATCCTCCCTCATGTATGTTTCCAACTTGAATTTCAACTCTATTGGTGTACCTAGGAAATTGAAGATTCGATTCATCCTAATCAGTCGCACCTTTAATTTTTTTTTGTTTCGAATCATCCCAAAAGACAGGTAGATTATAATTTTGGAACTAAATGGAATTACCCACTTTCCATGGTTCATCCATACTATTCTCTCTATCCACATCTAGAGAAGTATGAAATATAGTCTGAAATAGTTGTTAGCGCACTTATGGCTCAGGTGAAACTACATTCTCAACACTTTCTTTTGGTTGGATTATATGATTCCTAACTGGTGTCATTTTCTATTTCCTTAAGAAATTTTCATTTATTCTCACTCTTTAGAAACTGAAGACTTAAAAATTTCAAATTTACCACATTTTACATATCACAAAAATTATTCCTAGACTTCCTCATATATCCACTTTCAAACCATTTTTGAAAATTACTCAATTCTTTTGAAAATCAAACCATTTTGGAAATATCACTACCATACCTTTTCAAAATATCACATTTGAAAATAATTTCATAAAACATTTCAAAAATCATTTTTTTTGCACAAAATCATTAATAATTACTCAAAATGAAATATTCACTCTTAGTGGGAAGTCATTTTTATCAATTCATTTCAGGCTCTTATCATTCGATAAACCAATAACAATGAGGTAAAAACTCTTAAGAGAGTCTAAAAACGCATTACCCAACTCCCTGGTAACTTGAGATTCAGCATATATTGGTTATCTACAACTTTTTATTCTCTATATTTCAAGTTTTGACAATTTTACTTGTTTCTACCATCCCGAATCAAGGGCTAGTCAAGAATTATTTTCCAACTCCAAGACCGAACAAACCAATACCATTCATCCCAAAAATATATTTAGACCTACCAAGACTGATACCATTTCTAACATATCTCCCCTCCTCATTAGATTAGGAATGTGGTGGGATATTACTTGGCCTTATATAACATCCCGAAGACACTGAGGGCTAAAAATAAATTCCAAGGGCTTCATAAACAATTGGGAGATGATTTTCCCTTTGAAAATTAAAAAAATAAAAACCACATAAACAAACCAAAAAAACACTATATTATTCATGAGTACAATTTAATACAACTCAAAAGTAACCAAACCAATAACAGATTATAACAAAGTATGATGAAAAAACCAAATCCAATATCTGAGTATAATGTAGTAGAAAAAACCAACAAAACACAAAGACTATAAAGACATAAAATTCACAACTCCCAGCATTCTCCAAGATATAACTCCACAAGACATCTCCAAAGTATCATGATGCATCACTAAATAAATGAGATACTTTACCTTTATTTGTGTCCTAATATATAATATCTACAAATGAACCAAAGTTCCCAAGCCGGGGGTGAGTATAAAACTTAGTAGGATTTCCCCAAATGACATCCCTAATCACACCACTAATATAGAACATTTTATCACATCATATAAAATAGTTTAAACAATTTAAAACATTTTCTATCAAATCCAAACCAATCTATGAACCAAAATATTTTCTAAACTAAAACAGTTTTCCATGGAAATAAACCAAACAATACATTCAAAATATTTCCCAAATCCCATTTGGTATAAACCAATTAATTCCACCCAACTAAACACACACACACACACACGATCTTGATGTTACCATTGATGGTGGAACTTCACGTCCATAACATGTCCCTTTTATGGTGGCACTTCATGGACAATATCCATCTCATTCAACTCACACCCAACCATTTATGCCAAACCCATGTCAAACCAATCACTCCAAACCATTTCAATAAAACAATCCTCATATTTAAAACACTTTACAACCCATTTTCCATGAATCAATGCCATAAAACCATTTTAAAATCATGTTACCAATTTTACTTTCCACAAAAAAAGAACTTTTTCACAATTCCACAAACCATCACTAAAGAAGAGTTTCATAAAGATTTTCACAAAAAATTCACAATTAATTTCAATAAATGCATTAAATTTTGAAAACAATCCTTCAAGTTCTAATAATTGGAGTTGAGAGTGAATACAACTACATCATAAATATAGGTAAAAACAAATATTGACACAAATTATTAAAAAAACCTGAGTTAAAACTCCAAAAACCCACCTTAGATCATGTTCCCTGTCATCAATATAGGCATACATAGACATGATTAGAATCACACATCAAGTATTTATCCCCAACAGACAGAATATAAGAATCCAAGAGAGGTAAGAAGAATAAAACTAAGTAAAATCACCAAGAACATGCACTTAAAAAGGAATTTAGGCTTCGAACTCATAAAGAATCACCAAAGGATCACTCCTGGATCAAGAGAAAGGGTCTCCACAACCTTTGGGAGGAATTTAATTCAAGTTAGAGTATTTTTAGTGTAAAAAATATCCCTCAAGGATCTAATTCAAATTACATCCACAATTTAAAGAGATCCACCTATATGCCAAATGGTTTGGAAAATTGTGTGCCAACCATGCAGGTGCTACTACCTTATGTCATCCCTCACATAGTTAAATCACACAATTAGAAAAAACATGTTCCAACTATTTTTTTCCTCTATTCATAATAAGCAAAGTTTCCCTTGGGTGGATGAACAGTTTATCCAAATCTTTCACCATCTTAGTGCCCATTGTCTCCCCATTCTTGGTTTCTTAGAGGTGTTGCACAGATCTACTAACCATTCTCAAAGAAACATCCAGAAAAGAACGCAAAATATTTCAAAACTCCTCCAAAACTTCCCAAACATAACCCAATTACTTTATATACTTAAAATACATAAATAAAGGGTTAATTACCTGAAACCAATGGTACTATAGCTACTCCATTTTGTTGCAGAGTTCCTGAAAGAGACTTCTCATTCCTAATTTCCTTCTTTTGAAAGAAGTTAAAAAAAATTCTTGTGTATTACCCACCATTTTCTATATGGAAACATTTCAACTTCCATTAACACTATTTCTAATACAAAACATTCCACTAAATAAATTCCTAAAATCGAAAAAATATATTCTACAGGAATTAAACCCAAATTTTTTAGTATAATTATCAATAAAGGATACAAAGTATAATGATCCTATATTTGAGTGAATAGGGGATAAACCCTAAGCATCGGAATGAATAAGTTCTAAATTTCTATTCCTTAGATTCTCACCATACAATTTGAAGGAAAATAACTTCTATTTTCCTAACATAAAACTCTTACATTTCTAAGGTTTTTTTATTGATGTTATGTATTCTATTCACCATCAGAAATTTTATATTCTTTTCACTCAGTGAATAAAAGTACAGTGCTACTTTTCTAAACCATACAATGAAATAATTTCTATCATTGTAGTTTCATCACTCCATATAGTGAGGTAAAGGTTTCCATTATTTACTTTTTGATCAATCACTATACAGCCTTTGTTGATCATCCAAAATATAATCAAACAATTCATTCTAAAACCTATATCATCATGTTGTCCCATTGAAATGGGGTTTCTTCAGATACATAGACTATTTATATCATCTTTTAGTCTCAATACACTTCCATTTTTCATTTGAATGTTAACACCACCTTTACCATCTATATATATAGATTCATCATCTTCTAGAAATACCCTGCCCAATCTTCATGGTACACAATAATCCATACACCCTCACTCACCAGTTTAATGATAATATTACCCCAAGTTAATAACTGATGAATCCTCTATAATGATAATACTCAATATCAAACTTGAGTCTTTTTTCTATTTTACTAACTAAGTTTTTCATTCCCAAATTGGATATCTTTATTTGATTCTCATAATATTTCTTAATAGGTACCTTTTCCCATAATACCAACATATAAGACATGAACATATTGATTTAGCTCAACTTATTCTATGGGAAATATCCTCTAAATATGTCTTCTTATGAAATTTTGATTGATGGGGTGATAGTCCCTATCTGGTTTCATTGAGATAACCTCCAAAAGGAGTTAGTAATTTCTTCCTCCTTACCTCCTCATTCAAGATCATGTTTTATACATCAAACACAAGATCTTCCTTTCCATGGGAGTTACTCTCCACTATTACAATGACATACGATCTCTCTAGAAGTGAGGAAATAGGAGTCAAATCCCAAACATCATTTATGAAATTTTGCTTCATCGATTCAAGCTACCCTCGAATCAAATTCAAGTCATTCACATGATCAGTTTCATCCCTTCCATCCAAAAAACATAATCTAAAAAAAAATTATATCATGAAATATTTATTAAGAGTTTTTTTATTCTCATATCTTTTTTCTAATTCTTTTATAACTAATAGGGTAGTTTTATTCTATCTAATATTGAATTCCGCATTTTTATCTAGAGACATCAAGGCCAAATCCTTCCTATCCAACCACAATCATTTTTCCTTATATTTAGTCTCAACACATACAGTAGATAGAGGAGAATAGAGATATTTTTGTTTCAAAATATCTTTATGTTTTATTCTATAAAAGTTAATGTTCATTCTATAGATACCCTAGCCATTTACACATATTATTAAATGATTTTAAGCACAATTATACATGAAATAGAAACCAAGTATCTAAAAATTATAATGAATTTGGAATAAAATGTACAAAATTTGAAAACCTGAAACTAGAATAAAACAACATTTTATTAATCTAAATAATAAGATCCTAACTCCTTTAGAGCTCCTATAACTTCATAAGATAACCTAGAGAATACAAAAACAAAAGGTATGTGCTAAAATCCCAGTAAGATAATAAACATGGGAATAAAGAATAACATGTGATTTATAAGGCATAAAATGATAACATAAAAGGAATGGATCATGAGTAAATATATGGAATCATAAAATATAGAACATGTAATCAAATATTCATGAAAATATTGGAATTTCACAGTGATATATAACATGACATAAACATGAATCAAATCTAATTTTTAAGACTATATCACATGGTGGAAATGTCTCATAATGGATTAGGTTTACTCTCTAATCCCATACATGATGTCTCATGAGAAAAAACATTACCCAATACATTAGTGCTTCATTTGAGAACACCCATAATAACATGTGACTGAATATCTGTGCTACATAATGGAATCAAACATAAGTAATAATCATAAGGGTTGCCCATGGAAATAAATGAGTTTCTTAATCATGTCATAAGGCATAACCAAATGGTGTATCACAATGGTATCCATGAAATAAGGAATTAAATAATTATTGGACATTATTAAATTAAATGTAAGAATATGTCATGAATAATAAAGTCAAACATAAGTGAATGAATGAAAAGGAGTGGCTAGGTATCTTTAGAAATGTGTAGTTTAAGCATAGTTTTAGGGAAAAGAATGAAGAGTTTTTAATGAGGGTAATGGCATGATTATTTCCATAAAAGAAAAAATTAACTAAATATATTTTTTAGGAAAAAATGAGATATTTTAGAAATATATTATAGGCTTAATTTTTTTTTTGGGAGTGTACTTGAAAATGGTTAAGAGTTGACGAAGTTCCCTCTAATTGGGTTTTCTTGTTGAGAGGAATTGAGAAGAGAACCTTTCAAAACATGCATTTCTCCATCAAAGAAAGTTGAATTGAGATATATACACATGTGTAGAACATATAAACCTAATTTAGGAAAAGTAAATAAGAAGAATTAATAATTAAATTGGGGTAAATATATAGATCATAACCCAAAGGAAAAAATAGAATTTTGGAGAGATCTATTATCTTATGTCCAGAAGAGTTCAGAACTTGCACTTAATGTCTTGGAAAATAAAATTAGATTCATTAATTACATAATTATGAAACTATTATATACGTATTTTATTTATTATAATTTTATTTATTCCATTTATGACCATTTTATGAGTTGTAAAGTTAAATTTTTTCATTCCAAAATCGTTTGTTTCATGGTTTCATGGTTCGTTCGCTTGTATAAAATTATGGAATTTATTATCAAATGGGAATAATTATCCTGAATTGAAATTATATGGTATTAATTCAATTAATTGTTTTTAAAAGGTTCCATATATCATTTTTTCTGGTATGAGTATTATTCATTTAATAAAGCGTTAATGATAAATTTTAGTTTATTTTGGCAGTTTTTCGATTTTCATGAACTAGTTTTTTTTAATATTATGTATATATATTAGTTCTATAATATGAAAAATGTTATAGCATACATATTAAAATATTATTTAACCATAATAATTGTTTTATAACTATCCTTTAAGGATGTAATGAAAAAAATTCATTATCCACGAAGATAATAAATTTCCATAATTTGGACGACAGTTTTGTTTCTTTAAATTAGAGGATATTAGAAAAGATGTGGATAGAAGATATTATATTATCAATATTAAATTCCAATATATAAATTTTAATATATTTATTATTATTTTATTGGTGGAGTATGTGCTAATAAGGTAGAAGAAGAAATGAATTTAAAATAGATGATTTGAGAAAGTTACCTCTCGAATATCACCTCCTTGGAGGACTCCTTAAGGAACTGGGAATTGGTCTTTTGTTGAGACCATAATCTCTTTTATGAGGGTAAGAGGATTGGGAATGTGATTTGGTAGAATATTTACAAGATACAAGGCTTATAATGTGTGGGGAGAAGGGGTGGGTAAGGATGGTATTTATAGGAGAAGGGGAGAGGTGTTTTTTAATTATTATATTCATTAGTTTGTTATTTTGGCTCAACACTATAAATAGTGCTTATTTCCATGACTAAATAAAGTAAATAGAGAAGTATTGTTTGATATAATGGATTATTAAATCATCTATGACTCAAAAATTCATGTATTTGACTTATAATGTTAAATACCATAAATTATCATATTTCACTATTCACCATGAAATAAACAATTTTAGAAAAATCCCAAAAACATCACCCTAACATTTTTTTAACATATTGATTTAAAGAATGGAATTCATTTTATAAAAAATATCTTTATGAATATAATAAATTTAATTTTTAAATAAAATCATCATTTATACAAAAAATACCAATTTTAATATTATAATCGATTTTTTAACCCTTCAAAAAATTAATTAATATCCCAGGAAATTATATTATAATTTTAATACAAAATAATATTAATTTATTTAATGAAAATAAATTTTCTTTTAAATCATTATATTAATTATAAAATTTTAAATAAACATTTACAGTTTACAAAATTATCAACACATAATTTATCATTTTTAAAACATTTATTTACTTATACCATGATAAAAATATATTATTTTTTATTTATAAGTTAATTTTTTTTATACTTTCATAGGTGAGGTTAATATTCTAATGACCAAATTACTCTTCTTAATAGTAAAATTACTATTCTAATGGTGAGATTTATAACGATCATATACGTTCCTTAATTCCTATAAATACCTCTTATTTCATTCACTTTTATTTTCTATTAAGGTTATATATATTCATTCATCTTAAAAATGATTATTTTATTATTAAAATTATGTTTTATTTTTATATATTTGTTCGGGAGTGTGGTTATTCTAGTGTATTGAGCATATCTAAAATTTCTCATTCTTGTTATCTTATTTTCTATTTGTTATCCCACTATAATATTTGGCATTATTGTTGGATTGTTTTCAAAATAATGTATCATTACTAATTTATCATAATAATGTTTTCATTGATTTCAATATGTGATTTGTGTGTTTTATGTCATAATTATAAGAATTAAATTTCATTGATAAAATTCTAGGTCTTTACATTCTTACCCCCTTATGAAATTTCACCCTCATAATTTCATTTTACATACTAAGGTTAAAATAGGTGAGGTTACTTCTCCTTCACTACTTCCTCTAGTTACCATGTCACCTCTTCATACTTATGGTTTCTCTATAGTAGCTTGACTAAGTGAGTGGTCTTATTACATAGAACCTTGTCTCTATTATCCAAAATATTTACCGGCTACTCCTCATAAGAGAGATTGTTTTGCACCAATACCACCTCTAAGTTCAGTATGTGTAAGGCATCTGGTATGTACTTACTCAAGATGGATACATGTAATACATCATGTACTTGATACATGGTTGTTGGAATTTCTAGTTGATATTCCAAAGCTATAACACCATCAATAATATCGAAGGGTTCGATGTACATGGGACTTGAATTTCCTTTCTAATCAAATATCATAACCCTCTTCTATAGAGATATGTAGAGGAATACCTTTTCACCAACCTCAAACTCTATTTTACATCAATGATTATCTTTATAGCTCTTATTTCAACTTTGGGATGCCTTAATCTTCTATTTGATGGCCTTATCATTTTCTACCATTTCCTCAACCATTTGAGGTCCCAGAAGCTTATGTTCAATAACATCATCCTAGCATGTAGGTGTTCTACATATTTTCCCATTAAGGGCCTCATATGTATCCATTTGGATGCTTGAGTGGAAAATATTTTTTTAAGAGAACTCAACCAATAGAATATGTTGATCTCATCATCCATTTAAGTCCACTCAGAATGTTCTCAACATTTATTTCAGTTTTTGAATGGTCTGCTCATATTGGCCATCAATTTGGTCCGATAAAACATACTAAAGTTTAACTCAGTATTTAAATCATGTTGGATATTTTTCTATAACTTGGAGGAAAATATTGGATCATATTAGATATAATCGATAATGGTACTCCATGAAACCTCACCACTTCTCTTGTGTATATTCTTATAATCTATTCAAGTGTAATGACCTCTTGAAATTCAATAAAGTGAGTAGTCTTTATAAGATGATCCACAATGACCCATATATCATTATTTCTTCTAGATGTCTTCAAAATTCCATTGACAAATTTCATAGTGATGTTTTTTAATTTCCATGTAGGTATGGGTAATGGTTTCCTCATTCCCTTAGACTTTTTCCTTTCATCTTTCACTTTCTAACATACTAGGAACGTTGATACATATTCAGTGATATCCTTCTTCATATTATCCCGTGAATAGTTCCCTTGGATATCTTGATACATATTTGTGCTCCCTGGGTGGATAGATAAGGTTGAGTTATGTGAATCATTCAAAATATATTTTCTTATATCTTGAATGTATGGTATACATAGTTGGGACCCAAATCTCACAATTTATTCCTCATCAATTGTGAACTCTAATGATTTTCTATTTCCAATAGCTTTCACCTTCTTCTGAATTTCCTTATCATATATTTAAATATCCTTTATCTTTTTAAAAATGGATGGATGATAAATCATTTGTGAAAGTAAAGATGATTGACCTTCCTTTATGATTCACATGTTCATAAATTTCAAGTCTAAGAAGATTAGATCCTTTTCAACTCTCATAATTGATAAAGTTATATGATCCTTTATACTTAGATCATCTTCCACTTTATTCATTTTACTAGGATAATTATGTATTGATCATTCATAACCCTTGAAGAGCTCTAACTATCTTCATCGGTGCATATTAAGACCCTTTATTGTGAATATATATATTTGAGGCTCTTGTGATCAGTATATATCCCAAACTCCTCCCCATAGTGATAATGTCACAAGATTTTCAATGCAAAGATCACATCTTCCAAATACAGATCATTCTTGGGATATTTTTTCTCATGAACTTTTATCTTCCTTTAGGTATAGGCTATTACTTTTTCATTTTTCAAAAGTACACATCCTAATAACTTCTTTGATACATCAATTTATACCAAAAATATTTCCTTACTTGTCAATATTGTAATTACCGGTGCAGTGATAAGACTCTTTTAAACACTTTGAAGTGGTATTCACATTCACTGGTCTATACAAACTTTACTCCCTTCTGAGTCAGCTTCATTGGTGTATTTTAAAATCATTAAACATTCCTCAAAAATCATTGATAATATCCAGCTAGACCAAGGAAACTATGAATCTCTATTACAGATGATGGTCTGGGTCGCTCCTCAATTACCTTTGTTTTAGAAGAGTCTATGGATATTCCTTTACAAGTGATAACATGAACCAAGAATGATACTTCATCCAAAATCACATTTACTATAAATTGAATATAGTTTCTCCCTTCATAATTTCTTAGCAAAGTGTTCAAAATCTTGTCATTTTTCTCCTTTCTCTTGGAGTATACCATAATATCATCGACAAACACTACAAAAATTTTTCGAGGTAATCTAAAAAGACTCTATTCATTAAGTCTATGATTTTTTTTAGAGAATTAGTAAATCCAAAAGGAATCACTATGAAGTCATAGTGTATATACCTCATTTGAAAGGCAGCCTTAGGAATATCTTCCTTACTCAACTTTAAATGTTGATATCCTGACCAAAGGTTCACTTTAGAGAAATAATTGGCCCCACATATTTGATCAATCAAGTCATCTATATGTGATAGTGTACACTTATTCTTTATCATGATTTATTTATCTCATGATAATAAATGTAGAGGTTCTTTGATCCATCCTTATTCTTTAAAAATAGGATTGGCTCACCCCACGGTGAAGCACTCAGGTGTATAAAACCTTTCTCTTGATTCTCCTGTAATTTCTTTTTTAGTTCCTCCAAATCAATGGTGTCCATTATATAAGGAAACTGTGATATAGGTAGAGATCCAAGCATAAGATAAATTGATAACTCAACCTATCAATCAAGAGAAAGACAATACAATTCTTTAGGGAACACATTAGTGTAGTCCCTCAAAATTTGAATGTCTTCAAACATGATCCTCTCCTTTGTCTCAATCATTGGAGCTATATATGTTGCTCATAATGCAATAATATCTGCAATTTAGATGATGATTCTAAAGGAGATCCATCCTCCCTCTTTAACTTTTATTTAATTGGGGAATTCCTGGGGATGTGAAAATTGATCTCCCTTTCCCAAAAATTGATTTTGGATTTGTATAAATATAGTCAATCCATGACCGATATACCATCAAACTCCACCAAAGTAAGATGAAATTTTTTGGGAGGTTCGGTCCACAAACAATAATTGTGGAGGAGTTATATACTTTAGATGAAATAATTTCCTTATTCTTTGTTCTGGTAGATAACTCAACCTTCTTATTTTGAGGTGGTTTTTAAATAGTTCTACTAAAAATGAACGATATGAAAGAATGAATAAAACTAGAATTAAGTAAAATGTTCACTACTCTAGAATGAATAACCAGCATACCTTTCACCAAATTTTTGTCAAGAACCATATTAGTAGTAGTGATTTCATATTACCTTCCATGTTACCTTAGAGGATTTTTTTTTTATTGTCTCTATAAACCCTTAGCTTAGGGATTGGTCCACATAATGTCCATGTTCCTCATAGTTGAAACACTACACTATAGGTTGAGTGTTGATCTAAACCTTACTTTCTTATTCCATGTTAGTGGTATTCTTCAATTATATTCAGTAATAATTAGTATGATTCCCCTATCACACATTTAAAACATCTCCTAGTTACATTTATATAGTTCTATGGATGCTTCTTCCCACAATTTTGATATGTGTGATGTTGGGTTTTCTTCCCTTAATGGAATTTATTTGGTGATCGTATCATATTAAACTCTATTTTCCTCTTTTTATCTCTATGTCCATGAGACCACTGAGAATCGCTAATATCCATTTCTACCTTAACATAACAACATAAAATCTTATCATATTTTTAAAAGTCTTAATTTTCCAAGCCTTTTCATAGAATCAACTTTAATCCACTCAAGAAGGGATCCAACTTACTTTTAGTGTTTATGAAAAAAGATGGAGGTGTATCATGAAATCCTTGTAAAGTTCTTCGCATATACCCTGATAGATTCAGATTTCTTTTTCTTCAGTATGAAGAACTCTATCTCCACATTAAGATAGAGATTTCAAGGAAAATATTTATTGAAGAATATTTTCTTGAATCCCTCCCAATCCACGGAATCAATTTCCTCCTTGTACTTTTTGTTTTTGATCTTTTCCCAACACCAATCAGATTCCCAATTATAATGATAGACCTCCAGTATGAATTCCTATTCTTATAATCATTAAAGGACATAAAATATATTCTTAATAGATATAGAAACCAATTTTTTTTTTAAATGATATTTTTTCCTAATAAAATTTAATTTGTATTATTTTATACAAAAAAACATATCTATTTAATAATTAAGTGTTATTTATTTATTATAAAGGGAAATATAACCATTGGGATTCAACTATTATATGCTAATTGGTCAAATATAACTATTGGTTAATATGAACATTGGAAAATATACTCTTGGTAACAATATAATTAATGTTTATAAGTAGACATGACAAAGAATATTAATGTAGAAAGGAGAAGTGATTGCCTCAACTAGTAGATTCATGTCATATGAATCCCATTTTTCATAACATGGGAGGGAGTTAGAATCAATAGAGTTCTCACTTGACCAGTCCCAAGCTATTCTTAAAAAATTAAATATATAATTAAATCACCTAAAAGAGAAGTTCAAGTTAGTGGAAATTACCACTCGGTCGATGTTAGTTGAGTCGCCCCATGAATCTTTCCCCATTTCACACCTTACCCTTAGGTCATATGTGGGTGTTACAAGGGGTTACATGTCCAGGCCTTAGTTACTTAATGTTTAATTCCTTCATATAAATAAATTTTTATTTCATCAATTCCATTTTAAGAATAGTTTTTTCTTAATAAAATATGTGTTTAATTGAGATGGAATGTGATTAATTGATTTTTCAAACACAAATTGTACTTTTCAGAATAGATAAAAAAATTTACAATAAACTATGGCTTTATGAATAATGTTTATTTCAATTAAATATCATGTAAAAACAATCTTATTTAAATATAGATGAAAAAATAATTTTATAATGTCCTTGAAAATTTTTAAGTGTCATAAATTTGACTATGCATGTCAACCAGCAATTTTTTAATAAATAAGAATTTTTATATTTGAAAGATATTATTCTAAAATTTCGATAATTACTCTTATAAAATAAACATCATTTTTGAAATTATTTCATCCAAATTATGTTCGAGTGAATTCATGAGAATTTTCTAAAATACATTATTTTTCTGTGAATAGTAAAAATACAGTTTGAAATTTTCTATATGTTTAATGAAGGAATAATTATGTAATAATGATGTAATAATTATTAACAATAATAAAAAACATAAAATATGTTATTTTATTAATATATAGTATCTTAATATATTTTAATCAATTTCCAATCTTATAAGTCAATTTCCAAAGTCTAAATGGAAACTTTAGCTTTAAAAACATTATTTTGTACAAACTTCACTTTTATATGCCAAAATAAGTAATAAAAATGATACACAATTATTTTGGATTAAATTAACTTAAAATATGTCTCAAATTTCCAAATTCATTGGCAAAAACCATGGGAAAAACAATATTTTTTTCCACAACCTAGATTTCCAAGGACTATATTTGGAAATTATTAAACAAATCCTATACTTTTGATATAAATACCCACCCATTTATCCATTTCCTTTCACTCACAATTCGTAATATATTAATTTATGGTGTTTTTACCTCCCAATGAGTTCCCCAAAAGTGTCCACAATCCCACAAGGTTTCATTCCTCGTGATCTAGGAGTAACTCTTTAAGGTAAGGGAATTATCATTCCTTTCTCTTCAATTAAAAAACCTATTTTCATATATGTCTTCTAGATGTTATATTTACTCTATTATATTTCCCTTTTTATCATACCCTTACTTCTAATTATTTTTTTTCAATGGTTGACCTTTATCCTTTCTTATATTACCATTTTATAAAACTACATTTTATACCTATTATGCTACCAAATTTACTTCTCAAAATTTCTCTCTTATCCTTAAGAAATTATATTTGATTTTCTTTTTTGTGAATAATGAAACCTCTTTATTTTAGAGGGTTATTAACCTAAATATAGAGAATATTTATTTTATTCATGTATTTACACATAAGGAACCTATATTCACTTTTTTGTGGGCTAAAAATTATATAATGATTGTGTCTTTAAGAGACTTTGTAAACACCGTGATTTTGATAAGAAATCCATTCGAGGATTTAACACATTTTATTTTAAGGGTTCACCTTTATATCACTACAATGAATCATGTAAATAATTTAATATCTATATATGACATGTTTTATGATACCTTGGTGAATAAACTTGGTAATTTTCACTTATGACACATCGGTGACAAACCTTGGTGATGTGACTATGAATGTATCATTTTAATGTTGTAGACACATTTCCATATTATGATTAATGTCCTATTAATCATTATATGCACCATGTTACCTTTCTTAGTCCATAATTATATTCCTCGTATTCTTATTGACATACCTCATTATAAAATGGGAATTTTTTTCCCTTACTGGGCATCATGCTCACCCCTTTCCATTGACGTATGGTACCAAGATATGAGATTTAGTAAATTTATTTAGGATGAACCCGTGAGGATGTATTCAAGTGGATATAGAAGAATGTTTTATGTTTTCATGTATAATTTACCTTATTTTTAGGAAACTAAACTTTAAAATATCTTTTGTATGTACCATGTAATGAAAGGTTAAGTAATAAAAATGTGTGATTTCATAGTTCGTATCAAAGGATGACTTAGTTATTTATGGAAATTAGGATTTGAAAACATTAGGAGGACCCCTAGAGAAAAGTTTAAATATATAAAAACATCTTTTTGTTTTAGTGAATTATTTAGTAAGTGGTTCCCTATAAAATAAACCCATGTCTGAATACGAACAAATGGGTATGGCTCTGGCACATATGTATCTATGGGTAACAACCAAAAACAATGCATTGAGGTAGACTCAAATTGGATTCGGTGCATGACAACAGGCCTTGTTTCACTCCTGGTTTTACACTCCTAGGGGATATGTTTGGTTAATCACAAGATATTTATAAACCATAATGAAGGATATATAGAAAATTCAATTTTTGTTAAAGAATAACATATAAAATCATTATGTTTTAAGACATAAAATTCCTTTAGTATTATAAGATTCTTAAAAGAAACACGTTTCTCACAAATTTTTCCTTATTTAGAAAATGGAAGGAAATAGGAGGAACCTCATAAATGATGATCACAATAGACGATGTGCTAATGGCTCTCCAATGGAGGATGGAATTGAAAACATCATGATAATGATTAATTAACTATCTCGAGTTGTGAAAAATAACCTGAATCAAGTTGAGAGACTAGATTCACCTTGAATGGAATAACTTTCTGTCAAGTCCTTCATGCATCAGTGACCACCTTCTTTTAGTGGATCTACTAACCCATTGATTTCTAAACAATTGATAAGCTCTATAGAAAATATCTTTTTGTACTCCACTATTCAGATAAAGAGAAAGTCACCTTGGAAGTATACCGATTTAAAGGATAAGTTCATCAGTGTTGGACACTGATTAAAAACACAAATTCAAGAAATGATATTTATGTTATGGAGTGGGAAGAGTTCAGGGGAATATTTTTCAATAAATATTTCTTTTGTTCTATGAGAATTAAAATAGAGAAGGAATTATTAGAACTAAAGAATAAGGAATATGAATCTGTGGGAAGCTAGGAGATTAACATTAAAATACTTTTTTGATACACCTATAGCTTTAGTGTGGATCCTAAGTGAAAGGTTGATAGATTCTTCTGGGTACTAATACCCCGTCTATGGAGAAATATATCCAATCGAGACTATAAAAGATATTCAGAGATAGTGTGGAGTTATATAAAGGTTTAATAGGAGTTTGGAGAGATCCAACAATCACATATGTCGAATGAAAACAAGAGATTAATGGAGCCAAACATAGGGAGGAACTTTGATCATGGAAGAGGATTAAAACAACGAAAACTTCCCACATGAAATAAATATGGGAATAAGAATTTGGGTAACTACTTTCTTGGGAGTAAAAAATATTATAAGTGTGGAAGAGATGAATATATATCTCAGAACTGTCATAGTGAGGTGAAACCACAAATTCTCAACACAAAAGATAAAGGGAATATGGAGCAATCCCATCCTGAAGTCTAATGCTTCAAGTGTGAATTGATTGGGCACTATTCCAAACATTGTCCAAATTAGAAGATAATGAAAGAGAATCACCATCAACCTTAGCATCGTCCAAGGGAGAAAGGTTGGGCTTTTTATATCATGACAATTGAAATAGAATCTCTAAATGATGTGGTGGATGGTACTCTCATTGTTCTCTCAAAGCTTGTAAGTACTTTGTTTGATTCTGGTTTTACACATTCATTTATTACATCCAAGTTTGAAAAGAATATAGAATCAATCTATGAACTGCTATAAGTCGAGTTATCATTCCAGAATCCTGGAAGGATTATCCCAAAATTAACAATATATAAAAACTATAGTATTGAATTTGTAAAGAAAAATTTCATCACAAATATAGTACTTATTCCCATGGTGGTATTTGTCACTATACTAGGGATGGACTGGATCTCAAAGTATAATGCTAAGATCAACTACATAAGAAAGGAAATATTAGTAGTATTTAATGGAAAACCTACTGTTATTTTCAAAGGATAGATATCCCAACTTGATATTTTTCTTCAATCACTACCGATATCCATCTTTACGGATATGATCGATGAATAGGAATAAGGAAATTAACGTATAAGAATAGAAAATGTCACCATAATTTAAAAATACATTGATGTATTTCCTGAGGGATTACCCAGACCTCCCCCAAAAATAGAGGTAGAGTTATCCATTTAACTCTTACCTTGATCCAATCCAATATCAAAGACCCCATATAGAATGATTAATTTGGAGCTTCTGGAATTAAAGAAAAAACTTAAAGATCTTTTAAATAATGGATTTATCCAAATAAGTGTGTCTAATTAGGGAGAATTCATTCTATTTATGAAAAATAAGGATGGATAAATGAGACTATTCATTTATTATAGAGAACTTCATAGGATCATAGTGAATAAAAACTACCCCCTCCCAACTATTGATGATTTATTTGTCCAACTTCATGGGGACGAGATCTTTTTCCAAGATTGATCTTTGATCTGGTTATTATCAATTGAAGGTTAAGAAAGATGATATTCTAAATACCTCCTTCCAATCAAGATATGGGCATTATGAGTTTGTTGTTATTCCCATTATCTTGACTAATTCTCCGGTTAAATTTATGGATTTGATGAATATAGTATTTAAGGATGGACTTAATAAATTTATGGTAGTTTTTTTTGATGATATTAGGATATAATCTAAAATTCACAAGAAGTATGAAGACCATATAAGGGTTATATTGAATACTCTGATGAATGAGGGATTATTTTTTAAATTCATCAAATGTGAAGTTTTTTTTACAACAATTTGATTTCTTAGGAAACATTAACCCTATCAAGACAAAGGTGTGGAGGAGTGACCTCTTTCAAAAATAGTAACTGAGATTCATAGTTTCCTTAGTTGTACAGGATATTATAAGAGGTTTGTGAAAAAAAATCATGAATTTCTAATCCACTATCCAATTTAACTCAAAAAGTTTCTAAGTTTATTTGGATAAGGAGTGTGAATAAAGTTTCCAAGAACTAAATAAGAGATTGGTAATTTCTCTTATTTTAACTCTACCCTCCATCATATAAGGATTATATATTTTTAGAAATGCATCTTTGGAAGATATTTGTCGCTTCCTCATGAAAAATTACAAGGTGATTTCTTATGAATATTTATATTTAAAGGATCATGAGCATAATTATCCTATGCATGACCTGGAACTAGCTGCGGTTATTTTTTCTCTAAAGATACAGAGGTACTATCTTTAGGGGGAATGTGATATATATACAAACCACCAAAACTTGAATTATGTATTCACACATAAGTAATTGAAAATGAGATAAAGGATATGGATTGAACTTCTTAAATAATATTATTATTCAATTCATTATCACCCCAAAAGAGAAAACAAAGCTTCTAATGCATTATGTGGAAAGGCCATATTGTGCTGGAAATAATGAGGATTAAAAGAGATCATTGATCAAGGAACTATTAATGTTGGACATGGGAATCATGGGGGAAGGGACATCATCAATCCTACCCCAAATTATTTCCCAACCATCATTACTAGAGAATATCAAGAAATCTTAAATAGAATATCCTTTGTTACAAAACAAGATCAGGGATGTGAAGAATCCGAAGTTTCTTGAGTTCAATATTGATCAAGAAGGTATTCATAAATTTCATACAAGTATGTGTGTTCCATATATTCTGGACATAACGAAATAACTGATGGATGAATCTTATAGATTTATATTCTCTATAAATCCTAGAAGCACTAAAATGTTTAGGGACCTTCGTTATCATTATTTTTGGGATAATATGAAAAGGGTGATTTTTTACTACACTAAAAGGTGTTTGGTGTGTCAATAAGTGATGTAAGAGCACCAAATTATTAAATGGTTATTACAACCGCTACCCATAGCAACTTGGAAGTGGTACAATATCACTATTGGCTTCTTCACTGATCTCCCAAGAACATCCAGATGAAACAATGTGATATGGGTTATAGTGGACTGACACACCAAGACTGTCCATTTCATCGTTATATGGGAAGATTTCTCTCTTGACCAAGTTTCCAAGATTTACGTAAAGTAAGTGGTGATATTGTATGGGGTGAAACTTTCTATCATTTCTAATCATGATACAATAATCACATCAAAATTCAAGATAAGTATTCAACATGATCTGAGTACCAAATTGAATTTCGGTATGGACTGTCATCCTAAAAATAATGGCCAAACTAAAAGGAATATTCAGACACTCGAGGACATGCTGATAACATGTTCAATGTAATATAAAGGTATATGGGATCAAAACCTCCCATTAGTTGATTTCTCATACGACAAAGACTTCCACTCAAGTATTAAAATGGAACCCTATGAAGCTCTATATGGGAATAAATGTAGGACTGCTTCTTGTTGGGATGAATTTGGTGAGAGAAAGATTCTTGGGCCTGATCTTATGTAAGAGATGATAGAAAAGGTTCATTCCATCAAACAAAAAATAATGTTTGTTCAGAGTTGGTAGAAGTGTTATGCTGACAAATGTTTAAGGGACTTAGATTTTTATGTTGGTGTAAAAATTTTCCTTTGAATATCACCATCGAAGATAATCACGTGGTTTGAGAAAAAGAAAATCTTAGCCCCAGGTATATTGGACCTTATGAAATCATTGATCGCATATGAGAAGTGGCCTAATTACATGAACTTATACCAAATATAGTTCAAGTTCATGTTGTATTTCATGTATCTCTCTTGAGGAAGTACATACCTGATCCCTTACATTTACTAAATCTGGAGGTGGTACATCTGGAATAGGACCTCTCTTATGAGGAGAATCCATTGGATATATTGGAACATAGAGACAAGGTTCTATGCAACAACACTACCCACCTCATCAAATAGTTGTAAAGGAACCATAAATATGAAGAATCATTATGAGAACTAGGAGAAACAATAAGACAGTAGTACTCACAACATTTCTCAATTGAGAGAATAAGTTGAAACTTTAGGGACAAAATTTCTTAAGGGGGAAAGAATGTGAAAATCCAAAAAAATTAAATGATATTTTTTCCAAAGAAAATGCGTGTTATATTATTTTATACACAACAAAAACATACGTATTTAAAAATGAAGTGGTATTTAAATATTATAAAGGGAAATATGACCATTAGGATTCACCGTTTTATGATCATTGGTCAAATATGACTGTTGGTTAATATAACAATTGGGAACTATACTCTTGGTAATAATTTTAACATTATAATTAGTGTTTATAAGTATAAATGATAAAGGATAATTAATGAAGAAATTAGAAGCAATGGCCTCAACCAGTAGAGTCATGTCGTATAAATCCCATTAGTTAGAAACTAGGAGGGAGTTATTATCTCTAGGGTTCCCCCTTTACCAATCCCAAGTTGAGCTTCAAAAAGTGAGGTTAGAACGAAATCTCATATGGGGGAAGTTCAAGTTAGTGTAAATTACCAGTCGGTCAATGTTAGTTGAGCCCCCTATAAATTTATTACCATTACACACCTTACCCTTAGGTCATACATGGGTGTTAATAGAGGTTATGTGTCTAGGACATAGTTACTTAAAGTGTAATTCCTTTATAAATAAAATATTTATTCCATTAATTCTATTTTAAGAATAGTTTTTCTTAATAAAATATGTTTTTAATTAAGATGGAATTTGATAAATTAATTTTTCAGACACAAATAGTAATTTTTAGAAAATATAAAAAAATTATAACAAACTAAGGTATTATGAATAATATTTTTTAAATTAAATATTATGTTAAAACACTCTTATTTTAATTTAAATTAAAAAATAATTTTATTATGTCCATGAAATTTTTTAAGTGCTTGAAATTTTAATATGAATTTCAACCAATTTTTTTAATAAATGTGTATTTTTGTATTTAAAAGTTAATATTACAATATTTAGAGAATTATTCTTATTAAAAAACATCATTTTTTAAATCATCATGTCAAAATTGGGTTAGGGTAAATTTATGAAAATTTTCTAAAATACTTTATTTCTCTGTGATTAATAAAAATACAGTTTGAGTTTTTTGGTATATTTAATGAATTCATAATTATGTTATAATGATGTAATAATTAATTAACAAAAACTCAAGACCTAAAATATGGTATTTTATTAATATCAAGTATCTTAATAGATTTTAATTTATTTCCAAACCTATAAGCTACTTTCCAAAGACAAAAATGAAAACATTAACTTTGAAAACATTATTTTGTGGAAACATTACTTTTCCATGCCAAAAGAAGTAATAAAAAAATTATTCCTATTTATTGTGGGTTAAAATAACATAAAATATGACCAAAATGTCCAAAAACATGGAAAATGTAATGGTTTTTCATTTTCCACAAACTAGATTTCCAAGGTCTATATTTGGAAATTATTAAACAAATCCTCTGCTTTTTCTATAAATACCCACTCATTTCTCCAATTCTATTCACTCTCAATTCATACTCGATAAATTTTTTGTGGTTTTACCTCCAAATTATTCCTCCTAAGGTTTCCTCAAGCCCACAAGGTTCAGTTCCTCAAGATCTTGGAGTAACCTTTTAAGGAAAGGGAATTATCATACCTTTCTCTTCCCCATAAATCTAAATTTTTATTAAAAAAACTTTTAAGGGAAAAGTGTGAACCCTTCCAGTTCAACAAAATCCATCAAACTTAATAGTAGGAAACTAAATTATTAATGACCAGTATAAACCCAATTATTCATAACCTCCCTATATAATTTGCAAGAAAGATCTGATACATATTTGTTCTGATTTCCTTCGATAATAACTTCGAATTGATGGCCAAGTTTGTCCCATGTTCGCAAGAACTCCACCACTATTAACTTCATATCATTGAATCCTCTGGTCAGAATTAAATGCTGATTTACAATCTTGTCTTCTTGCTCCATATTTGTGTCCACCTTATTTGGGTGCTTATTTATCCAGTCCACCTCCTCCTTAGAAGGATGAATAGTCAGGACCTTATCCAGCATCTCTTCATCCAAGTGAAAATGGAGGTCCCAAGATTTTTCTGAGGCCTCAACAGTTTCTACCCTTTATGGACCACGAAAGAGAAAAAAAATCTTCCCCTACATTAACCTCCTTGTCTTCCATCCATGGCATTCCCTCCTTGGAATGCTGAGCCAGTTCTAATATTTCCTCCCTCTCCACTCCCAATTGGCCTCCCACCCTATCTGATCTTTCAACCAATTTTGAACACTCCTTAACCTCAGATCCTACCGTAGGAGTTTTACAATCCTCCAAATAATTCTTCTCATTCTTCTTGTCGGAGGCTGATTCCACACTTTTATACAATGGATATCCCCTCGCCTTAACTTACATACCCTTACCCAATGCTTTACCTAATGATCTGGTTACTATTTCCTTAGGGGTGTTTGAGTAGTCTTTTCGAGGCCATGATTTTTTCTCCCCCTTGAAAACCATAAAATTCTAAGTCATTTTATTCACTTGTTTCCCTTTCTGTGATGCAATCCCAACAAGACTTCCTTCTCATAGTCTATTTCAGGATAAGAATATCCATCTTTGTCACTTGGGTCGTCATCTTATGACCATCTAGACCCATCCTGTTTGAGCTTCCATTTTGGAATGATGGTTTCCATCCACCAGTGTCCTTCACTGATATGTTCAAGCAGGCTTGCTGCACATAACCATGACCCATGAATTGGGGCAGTGTATTAGTATCACCATAGGATTCCTCCTCCATAGCAGCATTTCATGATTAGATCCAATTGTGCCTCCACTCCTTATGCCCAGCATCCTCAAACTCTGGTACCATATCATCATTGAACAATTTCTAAAATCAGTTATCCAACTCAATGGTTTCCACTTCTCTTCTAGGACATGTAACCCTTGAAGGAACTACCTCATGATTGAACCCACTATTGGATCGGGGGTCCCCAAACATTGGAGGGTCCTCAACACCACCTTCCCAACCTTGAGAAGCACTACCCTAACTAGAATCTTCCCCTGAAGGCCTCACCACCTTCAAATCCCTCTTTAGTCTGTCAAAGATTGTCTTAACCTTTGGATCAATGGGAATCACATTTTTTGGTTACGACATCGTAACAACAATCAAACTCTCATGACAAACATCATTTCCAGAGCTTCGGTCAACACCATAACATTCCATATCCTTTACATAGTTTGTTGCAGAATCACCAAAAGTGTCAGGGTATTCCATCCTCAGCCCCTACGACTTCATGCTTGGAAGCCACATGCGACAGAGCGAGGAAACATGTCCTAAACTCTTGCATGATAGACAATAGTCAGACCATGACTCAAAAAACACAGCTTGTCTCCATCGTAATTTCTGATCATCTGTTATCCATGCCTAGTTCACTCGCATCTTGGTGACGTCAACCTCCACACAGACATGAGGACAGACAGGATGACATATAGCATCAGTTCTTCTATCAAAGAAGAGTTAATGTCCAACTAGGTTCCCTAAAAAATTCATAATAGAAGGGTTCTTAAAGGGTAACGTGAGAAGATGAAATCTTACCCATATGGTAGTAGTTATATTGTCACGTTGAATATTAAAATCAAAGTTCCACCGAAGAAGGTAGAATAAGAATCCACTGCATCGACGAGGATCCTTCGACCATGAAATAACAAGGTCTTTCATCGATCCAAAATGAATCATTGCATGCCATCGGTCAAGAATCCCAATAATCGCATGCACATATAAACCCCAGGACTCAAAGACGAAGCTGTCAAATTCATCAATCTAAGGTCGTTGATTACGGAACGGTGCCACCAGCATTAGGGATAAGAGATCTAATGCACTATTGAACTCTTACAGCAATAAAGAGAGCTGAAGAGATCTAGAGTAAATATCTGGGGATTTCAGGAATATCAGGATCGATGAAAATGGGGGAAGAAATTTTGGATTTGGGAAAGGTAGAGAATTGGGGAGGCGGTCCTTAGGGGATAGAAGATCTCAAGAAACTTCTCCCTCTGATTGGGAGGGGGATCCAGAATCTCTGTCATGGAGGTATGGGGCACCCCCCAGAGACTCCAATGAAGATGAGCTCCCAAAGTATTGTCACCCCTCTACCTACCATTCTCTTCAATTCAAGAACCTCTTTACATATATTTCTTCTAAATGTTATGGTTACTCTCTTATATTACCCTTTTGATCATACCCTTACTTCCAAATTATATTTTATCAATGGGATACCTTTTCCCTTCTCATTTTACCCTATTCTAAAACCACATTTTATACCTATTAAACTATCGGATTTACTTCTCAAAATTTCCCTCTTCTCCTTAAAAAATTCTCATTTATTTTCTTTTTATAAATACTAAAAACTCTATATTTTCCACATTAATTTCACTTATATGTAAATAATATTTATTTAATTTGGGTATAGATATTTAAGAAACACAAATTCCCTTTTCATGGGATAAAAATAAAATTATTATTGTTTCTTTAAGCACTTTTAAAACGTGTGATTTTGGTAAGAAACTTATTCTTTATTCTCCATAGGTTATCAATAAAATGATTTATTATGGTCTATATGGATCACATTAATTAATACATATGAAGGGTTCACCATAATAGTGCTCCAATGCATTGTTTAATGAATTAATATCTAAATATGATGTGTTTTATGGTACCTTGGTGAATAACCTTGGTAATTTTCATTTATGATACCTTGGTGACAAACCTTAGTGATATGATTATGAATCTATCATTTAAATTTTGTATCCACATTTCCATTCTATGATTCATGTTATTTTTATTATTATATACCTCAATTTTCCTTGATCATTCCATAATGTTATTCCTCATGTTCTTATTGATATTCCTCATGATCACATGCAAACTATTTTCCATTACTGAGCCTCATGCTCACCCCATTCCTTCTATGTATGTCCCAAAGATATGAGATGAAATAAATATACTTAAGATGAACCCATGAGGATGTATTCAAGTGGATTTAGAATTTTTTTCATGTTTTCATGTATTAAGTATCTTATTTCTAAGAAACTAAATGTTAAAATACCCTCTATATATACAATGTAATGAAATGTTTTGTAATAAAAAGACGTGATGTCATAATCGAGTTAATTCATTATTCAATGATAAGGGGATCTAAAGATCCAATAAATATTGGAGGCCTTTTTCACATAACATATTTGACCGCAACATTCTATTTATTCGGATAAGGAGGGTTTTCCACATGATTCAAGTTATTATTCATAACTCAAGCCAATTGATCCTGTAATTTTATGATTTATTGGGCTCCCATTCTCATTAGGTTTAGAATCTTATTAGGGAAATTTTTACATTTCCTATCACATTGATTATTGGCATGATTTTTACTATTTTATACCATTAAATAAGAAAATGAAATAAAATGGAATTAGTGGGATTGAATACTTAGATAATGAGCATATAAAAATGTAGCTATGAACATAGAAGCAATAACATATAAATTAAAACTATATCCTAACTTATGATTAACTAAGATTCAATAAAGAATATCCATGGTGATATAATTATCCCTAGGGTTTTTAAAAAAAATTATAGTACTAATCCCAAAAAATAACTATATTGTTCCTCTGATAACAACTATAACAACCCTATACTTTTACACATATTATTACATGATTTTAAGCATAATTATTCATGATATACAAACCAAGGATCGAAAAATACTAGTGTCATTGGAAGACTAGGTACATAGTTAGAAAACATGAAACTAGAATAAAATAAAATAAATTTAATATCTGTAATGAACTCTTACCTCCCTTTGATCTATTATAACTATATAAGATAACATGGGGAATACATAAACAAAAGATATGTGCTAAAAAACCCAATAAGGTAATAAACATGTGAATAAAGAATAGCACATGATTTAGAATGCATGACATGATAACTTAAAAGGAATGAATCATGAGTAAACATATTGAATCATAATATATAGAACATGGAATCATATGATCATGTAAATATTTTAATGTGGAAGAAAAATATAACATAACATAAACATGAGTTAAAGCTAACTTACAAGACAATATCACATAGTGGACGAAATCCCATAAGGGATTAGGTTTACTCCCTAATCCCATACATGATGTCTCATGAGACAAAAAATTACCCAATTCATAGGATATCTATTTGTGTCCACCCATACATTCATATGTGTTCCACATAAAGGAATCAAATATATGGAATAATCATGAGGGTTCCCATAGAAAGAAATGGGTTTCATAATCATGTCATAAGTCAAAACCAAAGGGCATATAATATTGGTATACATGATAGAAGGAATTTAATGATTCTTGGACATTCATAAATTAAATTTAATAATATATCATGAATACTAAAATCCAACTGATGTTAAATCATAAAAAAGAGTGGCTATGTACCATTAGAAACATGTCACTTAAATATAATTTTAGTGAAAAGAACAAATTGTTTTTAATAAGGGTAAATAAATAATTATTTCCATAAAATAATAAATAAACTAAATTTATTTTTTATGATAAAATGATAGATTTTAGAAAAATATTTTAGTATTAAAATAGTTTGTTAAGTGTACTTGAAAATGGGTAAGAAATAAAAAGGTTCCCTTTAATCGGGTTTTCTTGTCAAGAGGAACTGAGAAAAGAACCTTTTAAAAAATATATTTCCCCATAAAAGAAAGATGAATTGAGATATATACACATGTTTGGAACATATAAATCTAATTTAGGAGAATTAAATAAGAATAATAAATAATTACATTGGGGTAAATATAGATAAAGTATAACCCAAAGGAAAGAAAGTAAGTTAAGAGAAATCTCTTAATTTATGTCTAAAAGTATTTTAAAATTGCATTTAATGTCATAGATAATAAAATTAGATTCATTAATTGAATAGTTCATATAATATTCTATATATTTTTTATTTTTTATAATTTTATTTAGTTTTTTTATAATCAATTCAATGATTTATGATGTTCAATTTCATCATTATTGGAATGTTTGTTTCATGGTTTCATGGTCAGCTCGCTTGGCTAAAATTATGGAATTTCTTATAAAATAGGAATAATTCTTCATAACTGAAATTATGTGGTAATAATTCAATTCCAAAATTTTAAAATTTTCTAGATATCATTTTATTTTCTGGTATGATGATGATTCATTTAATGAAATGATATTGATAAATTTTTTCTTTATTTTGGTAGTTTTTCAATCATCACAAACTAGTTTCATTTTATTTAATACTATGTATATATATATATATATATGTTACAGAACATTAAACAAGTTATAATATAAATATTAAAATGTTATTTAAGCATAATAATGGTTTTATGACCAACTTTGAAGGCGGTAATGAAAAATGAAAAATCATTATCCATGGAGATGGTAAATCGCTATAATAATTTAGACAATGGTTTCATTTCTTTGAATTAGAGGATATGAGAAAATGGGTGGACATAAGATATTAAATTATAAATATAAAATTCCAATTTATAAATCATATTGGAGTTAGTATGATTTTATGTATGGAGGAGGTGAGGATAAAGTATAATAAGAAATGAAATTAAAAGAGGTGATTTGAGAAAGTAACTTCTTGAATATCACCTCCATGAAGGGACCCTTAAGGAACTTGGAATTGGTATTCTATTTAGACCAGAATCTATTTGAAATGGGTAAGAGTCTTGATAATGGAATTGGTCAGAATATTAACAAGCTTCAAGTCTTATAAGGTGTGAGGATAAGGGGTGGTGAGGGGTGGTATTTATAGGGGGAGGAGAGGGGTGTTTTTATTATTATATTCATTAGTTTATTATTTCAGGTCATGTATAATGACAAAATATTAACATAAATATAAATTAAATCAATTTTGTGGAATACATAAAACATTACTAAAATAGATTCCCAAATACCATATTAGTTTAGTGCCTTTGGAAACCTGGAAACATGAACACCGGCACATAAGTGATCTACATTATCTCCCACTAGGCTATTCATGACTAGAACCCTTATTAGATACATCATACTTAATTCATATCATCATAAACTGAGGAAAGAACCATTAAAATGGGTAATATGAGATTCTCAATAAGGGTAAATAAGTGAGACATATAAGCATAAACATGAGCATAAGGGTATGAGAACATGATCATGTAAAAAGAATATCTTACCCTATATATCAAATATCATAAACCTAAATCTTGGCATAAATCATTACAATTCATAAGACATGAATCATAATGAAATAAAGAACATAATCTATAAAATCATAATATATGAATAAAACATGGAATTGTGGAAAATACATAAGCATAAAATATTATTTCTATAGTTACAAAGGAATTTCTTCCAAGACCATCTTTGTAGTATGGGTTAACTCCCCATACCATCTTGGAAGTAATGGTTCACTCCCATAACCATCTTAATAGGATGAGTTCACTCCTCAAACCATCTTGGTAGTCATGGTTTACTCCCATGACCATCTTAGTAGTCAAGGTTCACTCCCAAGAACATATTATTTTATCTCATGAGATATAAATCTTTACCCAAAGCATTATAGGGATATATAGGTCCCAGCAATCTCATAATTAAATTATACTTACATGTTCTACAAGATCATAAACAATCATATCATAACCCATGAAATGAAATGGTTGTCATAAACATGTAATCATATCTTAACCTGTTAAAAAGATACATGTTTCGTAATCATTTCATCAAATCATAACCTGTGAAAAGAAATGGATTTCATAAACATCCTGACATAAAACATTAACCTTTCAGAGAAATAATATGAATGGAAAAATTGAATACTTTCTTTATAAAGTCATGAGTTACACCATTAGTTGTTCTCTTATTTGGAAAATAATTTTGAAATATCTTTTAAAAACACTTCATGAGGAAATTATCCTTTCCCCTTTGAAAAATGATTCTTAAAAAGTTACACCTTTTGAAAATAATTTTCATGAAAATAAAATTGAAAACTTATAAAGGAAGAAATGAAAACATTTTGAAATGATTTTTACTTTGAAAACTTGTAGAGAAGATTGAAAACCTTTTAAAACCATTTTCCTTGAAAACTTATAAAATAATCCTAAAAACCTTTTGATAACCACTTTCCTTGAAGAATAATTTGAAAACTTATAAAGAAATCTGGAAAATTATTTGAAAACCATTTCTTTGAAATTCAATTTTAAAAAAAAAATCATAAAAACTACCCCTTTAAAAATGAAAGGGAAACTTCAAAGAAATGATGAAGGGTAAATCAGTACCTATCTTACAGGGTAAAAATAATAATATTTTTTATTGTAAAATATTAAAAAAATGACTTGTTCATAATTTGATAAGAAGTCACTATAAGAAAAGTATTGTTTAGTATAAGTTTTTTTATTTAACGGTAGTTTAAACCGTCTCCAAATGGTTCTACAACGGTTTCAAAAAATCATCACTAAAGTTGGTTTTGGCATCCAATACATGGTGGTTTCTTCCATTTAGATGTGGTTTCTAGTAATCTTAGTAGAATGTGTATCTAGTATTATTTTTTGTTCATTTTCATGGTAGTTTTCCAACAAAAAATAAAGAGGATTTAGTGGTGGTTAAAACCACTACATAAATTTTTTATCTGAACAACTGCTGCTAAAATGAAGAATTACACTGGTAGATTAATAGTGTGTGTAATATTTAGTGACAGTTTTAACCACCCATAATAACAAAATATACCATATTTAGTAGTGGTTTGAACCATCGCTAAATGTTGATTTATAAAAAATCCAACTGCATATTACACAGCCCAAAACTACCTTGTAAAAAACAATTGCACAGACCCATACATTTCATCTATCAATTAACAAACAAATAAACAAAAATACACTATAACTAAAATATTGCATCATAAGATAACAGTAACAATTATTTTCTCCACTATATGATATAACAAGAAACCTCCATACAAACCCATACATTTCATCGTTCAATTAACAAACAATTTTCACACATAAAACTGCAACCCAAAGTGATTATTAAACAAAACCACAAAACACCGATGAATATTTAATGAAAAAATACATGTAACCAATGTGTTGAATGCTTCTTTTAGAAAAAATCAACCAAAATTTCTTCCTCCACCAACTTCTCAAAATGGAGACCCTTGGAGAATAGGACTCACTCTTTGAGATATGGATGAAGACAACCAATGAAAATAAAAGATTTCAACAGATCATGCGACACCACCTTGAGAGAGAAAAGGTAACCATCTCTTTAAAGCGTTCAACATAATCCTTAACCGTCTGTTGACCTTGATAGACACTCCTGAGATCTTTCCATTTCTTCATATTTACCTCCTCAGGTATAAACCATCAGAAAAAGATGGACTTAAAAACATCGCATGTCATCCCAAATTGCATCATTGTTGGGGAAAACAACTCCCATTATTCTATAGTTGGACCCCTAAGAAGACCCAAAACAGCACGAACTCTAACAACTTAGGGACTCCCAAACCTTTGAAGACATACTCAACTTCCTCAAGCCACTTCACTACCTCTAATGAACCTTGATTTCCATGGAAGATGGGAAGAAATTGAGGAGAACAAAAAATAGGGAGTGACCCATAAGAAACTTTAGGGACCTTTTTGGGTGGAATATTCTGAATAAAATAAAAATATTTATTTACAAATATATTTTTAACATTATTAGTGGATATATAATTTTAAATACATGAATTTTAAAAATTAATAAAATTTAATAATTCAAAATGAGTTCACTTTAAAAATATTAAAAAAATGGATAATTAATTCCCTTATAATATTAATAATATTTGTAGAGATTTGCAGAGGTGGTTTATCTTTATATGAAACATAAATCCTTGAAAAATAAACTATATATTAAATATAAAATTTTTGATCATTTGTATACAAATAATTAATTTATTTGAAATAGATTATCATCACCAAAGATTTATCAAAAAATAAAGGTATTTATGTGGAATTATTTTAAAAGGACAATAGTAAATATATATGTGCTTATGTTTGGAAGGATTAAATATTTATGATGAAAAATGAAGATAAAAAAACATATGATTAGAGACATCTGATGATGGTAGGTTTGAAGACACTTTCAGGGAGACTACTAATGACATGCTAAAATATACACATGTCCCCTACTTTTATATCGTTTTCTTCTACATCATTCCACCAACCAAGACATGTTTTTAAATGTTCAAGATGCATAAATAAATTCACTTCCCAATTTATAGAATGATCTAAAGCCCAAATGTTTATCGAGTTTCATCTTTTCATGAAAATTCTCTTAGAAAACTAGAATGGTAGTTGCTGCAAACATGGAGAGACAAGTAGAGGTGCACAAAAACAAGAGTGATTTTGAGAAATGTAGCTTCACCTTTAGTAGAGAATTAGGGTTTGACAACCCTGTGTTCCTGGTTTTTTTGGAAGGGACCTTACTATAATTTTCTTCCCTAACTTCTGAAAGATGGTAGGCTATTTTAATTTATGACACATCAAACATGGTGGAAACAAACATGGAATAGTCTTGCTATGTAAATATGAAGAAGTAGTTATAGTTGATACTGTAAAACTCAATGAATCGCCTCCATATTTCCTAAAACCAAATATGGTGACAATGAATTTAGGAGGGATCCTCTATTCTATGGAAACTGGTATTTTTGGTCATGGGGTTTTTCTTTCAGGAATTTTGGTGGTAGTTCTTCAAGTTTTATAGTATTAGGTATTGTTACTTACTCATCTTCACATATCAAGGATATTCCAACTTTATTGTCACCATCTTTGACATGTCGGTAACATAAATATCTTACCCTCTTTAAAAAGGTAGGGAAGAAAATTCTAGTAATCCCATATCAATAAAAAAACAGGGGCACATGGTTGTTGAACCCTAATCCTCCACTTAAGGTGAAGCTACCTCTCCCACTCTCACTCTTGTGTTTGTGTGCCTCTACTTGTCTCTCTATGTTTTCAGTAACTACCATACGAGTTCGCTAACAAAATATTCAAGAAAACATGTATCCTAGTCAAAATTTGGGTTTCAAATCATTCTATAAATTGGATAGTGAATTGCTTCATGTGTCGTGAACATTAAAAAACATGGTTTGGTTTGAGAAATGTTATAGAAGACAATGATCTGAAAGTGGGGGATGTGTGTATATTTGAGCATGTCATTAGTAGTATCAATTAAAGTGTCGTCTAACTAACCATATTTAGATGTCTATAAACTTATTTGTGTTGTTCTTTATTTTTCATCATAAATATTTAATCCTTCCAACCCTTTTAAAATAATTCCAAATCAATAGACTTTATTTTTTTGATGAAAATTTTTGTGATGATAATCCATTAAAAATAAATTAATTCAAACACATAAGTATTACTAAGTAGGAAAAGATATAAATGCTAGTGAAAAAAAACGTAACCTAGGTAATTATAAGAAGGGTCATATAAGTACTACAAAAGTCAATGTAAAGAAAGGAAATTAATCATGGATAATATTATATAAAATATAAGTAAAATAAATATTATACATTTATTAATTTAAAATAGGAATCATGGTATAAATTCCCTAGGGTCATTAAGTCTATGTGAACCTATTAATTCTCTATCACTGTAGTAGCGATTCCAGTGAGGGATATACAGGGGGAACCCAGAAGATAGCAGGGGGAAACGCTCATTTTCATGCATAAAATTATTGATGATTCATACATAACCTACACATAGATAACTCATGATACATTAAGTATTACCCTATTGATTGGGGGTTATATAATCCTAGGGAAACTCTATTTATCATAATATATAATATATATCTATGTTTTACATGAATATAAAAATAATTATAAATCCATCAAAAAAAATATAACTCGTGAAGATAAAATGACCATCAATTGAAATAAAGTAAAAAAAATTAGGTAAATACACATAAATCATGATAAGGAATCATATAGTATTTACAACCTATTTTAAAAAGGGTAAATATTTCGTTCAATAATTTTCCCAGTCATTAAAATATTATTTTTCATTAAAATAATTTTATTTCATAATATACATTGGTTATATAAACAATTATAAAAAAATAAATTAAAATGAATCTTGATAAGAACATAGAAGTAACAAAAGAGATATTGTGAAAAGAGAATTCATAACTTTATTTTTAAATTGTTTATAAAAATAGAAAATGAGTCTCATTCAATAGTTATTTTCCAAAATGGATTAAAAGATTTTAAATGAACATTTTAACAATAAAACTTCTTCGTAATGGAATAATAAAAATAAATAGATTTTATATCGAATAATCTTTGGGGATAAGGCAGGAAAAATGTAAATGTTTCCTTTATATACTTCATATGGATTTAATTAATGGATTAGTGGAAAGTAAATCATAAATACATTAGTAGAACATGAAAAGTAAGGATAATTAATCCAAAATAATATAAAGGAATTCTATTATAAATATTTTAATATTATGAAAGAGAGATAAAGAATATATCATCAAGAACTAGAATGATTTGAAAGACCTCCGACAAACCATATAGGGTATGAACGTTTAATATTTATAAGAGGAAAGGAGAGAAGTAACACCTTAAAAGTAAATGAAAAAAAATATGTTATTGTTGTAATATTTTTATTATATTACATATAAGAGAATATGGACCATAGATAAACAATATATGAAAAAAATAAGGCTCAAAAAATAAAATATCTTAACTCAACTCCTGAATCGACTTAGTACATGTATCTTGTCCCCTAAATAATCAAATTAGTTTTATTAAATACATATTTTTGAATAATTTTTTTATGTATATATGATTTATTATTGTTCATTTATGTTCAATTATAATCATTTTGTTTAATATTTTTGTTCATATCCTTCATCATAGGTATGTTTTTTAATAGTTCCAAGGCTGTATCAATTTATCAGTAATGGTAAAACTTCAAAACAAATGAGTCTATAACTCCATAATTGGGATTAAATTGACATAATTTCATTCCAAAAGTTCAAATGGTTTCAAATAAAAAAAAATTATTACACTATATACTAAATTCAATTAGTAAAATAGTTATCATTTATTGGAGTGTTCATATAGGTGATTTACCATCCATTTTAAAATTAATGTCGAACTAGTATGTTAATTGAAAAATCTCATGATACCATGGTAGAGACATATGTTGATGGTGAAAAAATAGAAAGACCATGGTCTATATATATGTTCTATACAAATGAATCATGTTCCTTAATTATAATTCTTAGAGATTATCTTATTCCTACAATTAATGCATGGTTTCCTATAAAATAAATATCCTAACAAATATCATCCTAATTTTAACTTAAGATTACATAGAAAATGATGAAATAGCTATATAATTGAATATTATAACAACCATTTTTTATTATTGATCAAAACATATGTAAATCTACCTTAATTGGGATGTTGTGACTGTAGCATTGGCAAGGGCTCAGGGGGTTCGAGATCTGAGGGTTCGGGCTGGGGCTCGGCCGGTGAGGGCTCAGTCAAGGAGGTCTCGACCAGGGAGGGACTGGCTGGAAAGTTCTTGGTCATCAAGGGATTTGAGGTCTCCAACTTGGATTATTCCAGTGAGAGGTTTGAGGGATTGGTCTTGGTCAATGAGGGATTGAAGTGCTCAGGCTTGGGAGTCATCAGTGATGGCTTGGACAGATCGGGCTCAGGTGATGCCGGTGGGGGGGGGGGTGTTTCTACTATTTGGGTCATGGGATTATAGGGATTATGAGGGGTGGGGGTGGGGGATATATAGGGGTCTTAGGAGAAAAGTTTTTTTTTATTAAAAACTAAATATTTAGTGGTAGTTTTTATAAAAATGTCGTGAAATCCTGAAAATCGTTCTTTTCGGTGGTTCACTAAACTGATACTAAATAACGATTTTGGTGTAGTGAGATTCCTTAAAAAATATAGGTAAAAAAGGTTAAAATTTACCTTTAATGATCATAGGATATTAGTAAAATATTCTTATAATCCCTTTTTGGAAAGCATGGTTTTTAAAGAACATTAATTTCTAACTAAAGAGAGAGGTATGGTCATATTTTATTAAAACTATTTTCTTGATTATTTAATTACCAATGAGTGGAAATAATGGTAATAATACAAGAATACATTAATACTAACCATATTATAATAAAATTAATGAGTTTTATTAAAATATGTATCATATTATTTCATCAATAAAAATGTGATCATAAACAATCGAGATAAACCGTGAGATTGTTTCAATAAGCTCTTACCACATAGTAACTTTGAATCATACTCCCCATGTAGGAAAATGAAATTACATGGATCAAAAAATTTCATGAAATTTATTAGATTCATGATATAACATTTTAAAGGTATTTTATACGCCTCATATAAAAATATAGGTGTATAACATGGCATGTGTCTCAAAGAAGGCAAATTGAGACAAAATTAATTTTCTGATTTGCTACCTTTTGAAACATGATCCCCATGAAATAAATATAATAAAATGGTTATGTAGATATATATTTATTTAAGTATAAGAGGCATAAAACACATTATTGTTCAGTATATACACTGCACAAAAGAAGTGAGTGGTGAATAAGGCATGTATCTCTCAAAAATAAAGATTGAGATGAAATTCTCCTACCTTGAGTCTAAATTGTCTATTGTGTCTTTATATTCATGAATAATAAATTTATATTAATTAATTACCTTCTTCAGAAACTTTTTCAAGTTTATTATTTCTTTTTACTTCACTTATTACCATTTTGTATACAACTACTTAAACAATTAAGTTTAAGTCGGGTGTTTTGACAAAATTCGGTTCATGTGTTAAAAATGACTTTGGTTGGTCGAATATGGTCAAAGGGATCATTATATAAAAATATCCATAATAATAATCAGGAAATAATTATCACATTTATACATTAATTATATTTTTAAAACCAATCATTAAATATGGTTGTTAAAAATGAATAAACATTACAATCCTGAAGATGGTAGGTCTTGCGTACGCATGAGTAATGTTCTTGTTTCTCAATGATCATTATAAAAATAAGGTAAGTAACATTAATCATTCTATAAATTTAATTATATCATAAATACCATATTATTTAATCATATATAATTATATATATATAATTCTTATGATGTAAAAAGAATCACATCATGTCAAGGTGGTAGTAGTCCGCACGTCCAAAAACAATGTTATCACATTTTAAGTGTGTAAATGGGTAATAAAAAATGGAATATATTATATTTATAGAATGGTGATTATTTAATGAATATCATATAGATTTTTTTTATGAAACGTATTTTTAATTAAAACCTTCCTTAATAAATTATATGTATCGTGTTAAGGAATCACATCACTTTTAGGGTGATGTAGTCCACACATCCACGAGCGATGTTATCATCTTTGGACATAATGTAAATAATAAAAGAATTTGTTATAAAAGAATTAAATAAGAATAAAGAAATTATATATATCATATATATCATATTTAAACATATTTTTTATCATAATTTCCAACCTTTGAAGGTGTGAAAGGAAAAACAAACAATCATCATTTCGTGAGGTGGTAGTTCGTTGTACACGGACGGTAAGTCAGTTACCCATTAGATGGTGGTGATGTGTAAGTGTAGGTCAAACCCTTAATATAAAAACATATCAGTATATTTAGTATAAATTTATTGTTATATAATCATGAAATAATGATATTTTAAGGGGTTATAAAGAAAATAGAAGAAATGAGCTTGAGGAAGGATGTTACCTCTTCTTTAGGTAACTCCTTTTGGTTTTCACCAAAGGGCTTCCTTGGATGGATTTAATCCCAAAGATTAGAGTCAAGGAGGAAGGGTGGGATTTTTATTAGATTTTTGGGTAGATTTTTTTTGATTAAAAGTGTATTGAGATGTGGGAGGAAGTGGGAGGATAAGAGGCCTTTTATAGTGGAGGAGGAGTGGCACTATTGTAATATTTTGGAAAAAGGGAAACCCCACCCACATTTTTTTATTGAAAGTGGATCCAATAATGGTCCAAAGTCGAGAAAAGGGAGTATAGGATCTAAATATGGATATAAAATTTATTTTGGAAATTTTTCTTGGTCATATTATTTCTACGTTTAGGGTTTAGTCCCATGTTAAGCTTAATTTACTCTTAATCGTTGTAATTAATTTTAATTACCTTCATTAATCTTTTTGGTAAAAAAAACTATGTTGATATTATTAGATATTATAAATTATGATGATTAAAAATATGAAATCAAATTTTCTAAATTCAAAGTACATAAGTGGAAAAATTAATTTAAATATAATCTGGTAGATGGAATAACAATGTGGGTTTTTAAAGTAAAAATGTTCAAAAGTTTTCTATGTTTTTATAGTCACTTTCAAAATGAAATTGATTCCAATGACCTAAATTGAATTGATTAATAAAAAATATAATTAAACTATAAAAACAATTTAAAATATAATTTAAATTTATATATAAATTAGTTGAATAAGCAATTTTGAATTAAAATTCAGTATTTTAACTACTCATTAAAAAATAAAACTTCATAGAAAAATACCAAAAAATCACCATAACCTATTTTTTATTATTCGATTTAAAATATAAAGTTTATCTTGAAATATAATATTTATAAAAGTTAAAATATTTATATTTAAAATATATTCTCCATTAAAAGGCGGTGAAATTACCCTAATAAAAATATTAGGTTTTATGTGTTAAATTGGTTTTATTTTTAAACAATGATTATAAAATCTATTAAATGAATATCAAAAATATTTACTTGGAAATATAAAATATATAAGACATTAAAATTAATTACTAATATTAATTAATTTAATTTATTATGATTAAAACAACTTTGTGATCATAATAATAGTTTTCTATAAAAATATTCCCTTCATATTCAATTGGTTCTTATGTTAATTTATAAATAATTTGTAACTAATGAATTAATTTTATATTTTGTGGAAAAAATATATTTACATAATTTAGTAAATAATATTCATAAAATAGAATTTAAAATCTATTTTATATATTATATTAATTTTTTAATAATATATTATTGTTCGGTAGCACTCGGTCTTGTGTGTTACGCAAGCCGTTGAGGAAAGTTAGTCTTGTGTGAAATGTAAGCTTGCCTTGGTGTTTCGTATAGAGAAATATACTCCTTATATGATGTGTAGTTAATGATTAAATTTTTCATTTCATATAATTCAATCCAAACTTAGTGCTTTAATATATATAAAATAACTATTTTTCAGTGTTTCGTGAAATGAAAAATATCCAAAAGAATAAATTAATTTGAAAAAAAATCACAAAATCTCAAGGTGTTACATCGAGGCTATCAATAGTTTTTATTATCATGAATAAATATAGTAAATAGTGAAGGAGAGTTCTATATATTGGGTTCTTACATTATCCATGACTCAAAAAATCAGGTATTTGGTTTATAATGATAAATACTGTAAATTATGATATTTCACTATTCACAAAAAATCAACTATTTTAGAAAAATCTCAAAACATTACCCTAACCATTTTTTAAATTATAGATGTTAAAAATGAAATCCACTTTACAAAAATAATTTTCTTAATATGAGAAAATTAATTTTTAAATAAAATTATTATTTATTCGAAAAAATACCGATTTTAATATTATAATCCATTTTTTGACCCTTTGAAAAATTAATTATCATCACATAGAATTATATTATAAGTATAATACAAAATAATATTAATTATTGAATTCATTTTATGTAAATAAATTTTCTTTTAACTCATTATTTTAATTATAGAATTATAAATAAACATTTACGTTTTACAAAAATACCAACACATAATTTATGATTTTTAAAACATTTATTTACTTATACCATGATATAAATATATTGTTATTTTAATTATAAGTTCCAAAAGGTCATTATCTTAACAACCAGATTAATATTCTTAATGGTCATATTACTATTCCAATGGTCATATTTATAACATTCATATAGGTTCCTTAATTCTTATAAATACCTCTTCTTTCATTCACTTTATTTTCTATTAAGGTTATATATATATATATATATATAATCTCATCTTCAAAATTAATATTTTATTACTAACATTATGTTTTATTTCTACATATTTGTTCATGAGTGAAATTATTCTAATGCACTGAGCATATCCAAATTTTTCTATTATTATTGTCTTATTTTCTATTTATCGACCCGCTGTAATATTTCACATTTTTACTGGTTTATTTGTTTACTAATGAATCATTATTTATTTTATTGAATAATGTTTTTATTGGGTTCTCTATGTGATGTATGTGATTTATGACATAATTATAAGAAGAATATTTCATTGATAAAATTTTGGGTCATTACACATTCCATTGAACTTATCGATACTAACCTCCCCTGTTGGATTGGTGTAGCCCGATCTGGTTTGAATGATGTTGGGACAGATGTTTTCAACCCTTACTAAACACCAAGAAGCAAATATAACTGACTGTAGAAGACCTGACCGGATTACACTGACAAGGCACTACATAAGTGAGAACGTTGAAAAGTCTATTGAAACATCTCGTACATTGGAGATAGATGTATTGTAGCTCTGCGGACTTCATTCAACCATCCACTATTGCAGCTTGGACTTGGGTAGTTACAACAATATAATAGAACTCCTACTATCTTTCACTATAGCACAATGAAATTTATATGTTGTTGGTAGAATAGTTATTCATCCTCTTTATTATCTCATTTCAAGCAGGGGTTTCTAAGTTCTTAAAACTATGAAATCTCCCTATAATTTTTGCTCCCTAATTATACTAAACTTATGCCTCTCCATGGACATGGGTATTATTCATAAACCACATAAATCCTTGTGTCTGTGTTCTTATTATTTTTTGATTCTGTCTTTTCATCATTTGTACATTGGTTCTATTGTTGTGACCCTCGACATTTTCACAACATCCCCTTCCTCTTAAGTCATTCTTCTGATAACAATAAATCCAATTGAAATCAAATAGATTTCAAGACAAAAAAGAGGATAAATATGAATTTTACAAGTGAAATATAACTAATTTCACCCTTTAATACCATTTTTTCGAGAGTAAAATCTATAAGTAGCAATCTATCCATTCGATCCAATGGAAAGAATGGTAAGAAAAATTTACATTGGATGAATGATCATCTTCAACTTGCACAACAGAATGATGCACAATGTTACCTGACATAGGTTTTTCTAGTAACTATATTCTCTAAATTCATGCACTAGAACTAGGATGAGAGCCCAACTAATCACAACACAAAACATATCAAACATACTTCAATCATATAAAAAATAAATAGAATATACAAAAAATATTTATGTGGTTCATACAAAGTCATATATTCATGATAGAACTCTACAAATATCTTTCATTGTAGAGATACAAGTGATTATGAAACTCATTAATCACTTTGTCTCTACTATCATGTCTTAGACAATTAAGTCAGAAACTCCCACTATTTAGCATAAAATTAAAAAAAAAGTCTTAATTCATATTTGATCCAAAACCTCTCATTATAAAGGTATCCATCTTGTGAAATATGTTACATCAATCTCTGAGTTTCATGGTCATCCTCATTGAACTGGGAAACCTCTCATACATTATACCGCAATCTGATGAAACATCCAACTATCACCCACCATATACCATGAATTGTGTCACCACACTTGATTAACAGTATCATTGAAAACATTTTATGATGGAATTTGTCTGGTCATCACTGTCTGATGACATTGAAGCCTCACTGTAGTATTCCATTGTTCAGTTGTCTCCACCTGATAATATTTGTCTCATGGTAGTCTTTCTAGTAACAACCTTTCCTCTCAATATCTATAAAACTATACTATAGGAAACACATCAATAAATTAGTCTCTATATAATTATCTTAGTTTAATAATCTCTATCTAAAGACCTCCATCTAGAAAACTTAGTCTAGTTAATTTGAAGAAATTTCCACAAAACCCAACAATTATTACATATTAGTGGTTGATATTTTTTATCTCATGATGAGGTTTATTGTGATATTTTCTTTGATGTACAACATGATCCTGATGCTAGATTTTCATTTTCTATCATATATACACATAAGTGGATTAAAAAAAATATATATATACAATCTATATTTAATGGAATCACTGTATAATAAATGAATACCATAAATGTGTGTACATAGATAGCCAATACAGTAATCTCTAATGAGTTTTCTTAATGAAGATCACTGGATTGGTAAAAAAATACTTCCTACCTTTGAGGGATTACATCGGCCTATGGATCCCAATGTCAATCGGAGGACTCACATACACTTTAAGAGGTGTTAGTGTCTTCACTCAAGGCTATGAGAAAACTATGGGAAGGAAGAGATTTTGTAGAGGATTGCAGAAAATTGGTTTGTTACAATAGGAGGAATTGTATCATTTATATAGTCATATATTATGTGTTTCATTTAATGAAATGTATTTTCCATATTAAATGTATTCATATACATTTATTCTCATTATCATTAATTTATTGTATCTTATTCAATGAATATTTAAGCCATTTAATCCATTCATAACTTATTATTATCAATGAAACCATGTGGAAGGTAAATTTTCCTAGATTAAATATTACACTAATTATTTTAATTCATATACAACAATCTCCCACTGGCCCCAGAATTCATAAAGACTCTGTGAAAAACTTTACAACTCTTTCTGAATCTTTCTAAAACTTTTTTTGGATATGATTTCATCGTACTCTCTTCATTTTGAAAAAAAAGACCTTTTCCCAAACTTTATCCTTATCAAGTGGCCTAATTGTGTGACCTCGTGAGCCATAGTAGTATTGAAAACAAATATGAAATCCATATTTCATAGATGTAAGAAAAGAGTAGCCTTTAGAAAATCATCAGTACTACTCAAGCTACTAATGGGTATGGTGTGATCTCCATCAAACATACTCATATATCAATATGAAAATTTACACCACTATGTGTATCATATAAATCATATGTACACCTATATAATCCTTTTTGTATGAAATTGAGTGACCACTAGACATGAAACATGTCAATCTAGTATAGTCAAATCATCTTTTCTTGATTCTCAAAAATAGACTGAGCAAGTTGATGAATACATCACATGTCATTCATATAATGAATGTGTAAATCACATATACCTCATAAAAGTAGTTAAACATACCTATTTTATTTCAACTAAGCATAGATATTTATTTCTTTGGTCTAATCCTATCAAGTTATGAATGTCTTTTCTTGTCATACAAGTGGAAAAATCTCATCTTGGATACTCTCCAACTGACAACATGATCAACAACATATTCAAACACTATCGTATTAGCTAAGTTCATATATTGACTTGGGTAAGTAGGGTATCAAATTATGAAGTGTATAAACCTATTTTTTTCCTTGTAATACTTTTAAATATTTTTTCATGTGTTTTTAGAGTTGGGCGTTGAGACGGCATGAAATTCTGAGACCCGGTGTTCCCAAAATTGATTTCATGAAAAATGTTATGTATATTTTATACTATACATGAAAAGAATATGGGATAAATATTAAAAAATAACTTGGATCAAAACTCTAATGCCATGGATGATTCCGGAATGTGACGTTTACCCTAAGATGGTCATAACTTTCATTGTCATAGGACATCAGTGGAAAAATCCACCCAAGGGTAAAACGATCATCAAAATATTTAAAATTAATTATTTTACCATTGACGCCAAAGAAAATAACTTTAAAAAATGGAATTGAATTTGAAATCTAATTTTGTCGTTGAGTTCGGAATGTGTTGTTTTTTATGGGGACATAAAATATGGTGGTGTAGGATATTCAGATTCCTCACCCCTTGGAAGGATAGTTTTAAATGAAACCCTGAATCCTTATATAATTGTACAAATACATGATTAAGAGAATAAAATTAAGGTTAGACCCTAATTGCTTCTCCAATGAAGAATAAGCTCAACCCCCTCCCTTGAAAAATTTATGGCAACTCCTCAAAATACCGCATAGGGATCAATCTAAGGATGATCATCAATGCTAAATCGATCCTTTCTTGAGGTAGTATTCTTGTAAAATTTCCGCACCCCAATTCATTTCTTGTTTATTCTTGATTTCATCTTATTCTTAATTCTTTTATGAATTGAGGTGATGGACAAACGAACACGACCATCACCCAATCCCTATTAGGAACCCCTAATTTGTAGCGTTCTTCACTATTCATTGCCTTAAATGGTTGCTACATCGAAACATCATCGAATTTCCGAGCAGAGGTTGGCACTGTGAATAACTCAACCTAAGGATCCCAAAACTAATATCCTTTTTTTCGACCACCGGAGTGATTATGGGGACCTATAGAAGTGGAAAGCGGCATGGCTCTGGAAAGGGAGGTGTATAGAAGAGCGCAGTGGCGGGGTTCATAAGTGGTGGCAGTGTGGTTGTCTAGCGAATGGAGTAGGCTGGAGGCAGTGGGGTGTTGTGGTGGGAGGAGACAGATCGGCAGGGTAATGATGTAGCGCCAGTGGGGTACACCGAGATAGAAATCAGGGTCATATGGTGGAATCAGCATGGTGGAGGGATACTATTGCCAGGTTGGATGTAGAGTGGGGTCGTGGCTCATGACACTAGGCAACAACGACCCATGAGATGCAGGTCGTGCAATGACGAGGGGGTCAGGGGAGAACAAGGGTACCGAGCTGGGTCGGTATGAGGTAGGTCAGACCATGCCAGGCGGACCAAGCCAGTGGCATGCAAGTTGGTTTAGTGGTATGTGGGTCACGGTCCAGTGAAACAAGACTGGGCTGCCCGGAGCGGGCGGGCCCGGGTGGACGGGTTCAGCCAGAATGGGCCGAACCAGACTGTTTTGGACAATAAATATTTTTAAAGCTAAATACTTTAATTCGCACATCTGTTTGACATCTCTTATATGTAGAAGGATCTCTCTCTTTGAGCCAGACCTTTTTAGACTAGTTAGGTAATTTTATGACATGGTTTTGTGTCACGATCCTACTAAATGCTTAAATTTAATAATAATATTATTATTTATATTCAGAAATCTTGTTTCAGACCTACCATCTAAATGGGACGTCTGATTAATTCACCATTAGTGGTGGTCTTACCCTGGTCCTTGGACTAACTTTTCAAGAGAACTTTCGGGTGTTTAAACTAAAAGTTGAGGTGTAGGCTCCACATAGTCCGGTTTGCACACTATGCAGTAAAACACAATTTTTTCACCAGTTACCAATTTTGGATGATCAAGTTGTCGATCCTATGTATTTTTATGAGAGGATTACAATAGTTCAATTCATATAATTATTTTTAGACCTATGGTGTGGGCCCCATGAGATTCCTTTCGATTATAGTGTGGAATTACACATCTTTTCCATCAAATGTCTGATTGGGGTGAATGAATTGTCTACCTCGCGTGTTTTTTCACAAGGATCACAATGGTGCGATCCATTTGGATGTTCATAACCTTATTTATGATCTCATTAAATGTGGAATCATGAAAATAATATCATTGTAATATCATTTTGATGTGTTTGAAGAGTGGAATCCCCTGTCGACATGGGTGTTTTCCTCTATCAGCTACTTTAGAGTGTAATCCCTATGAAACACTAGGGATTAGTTCCTCAATGAAAAAGAGTGGAATCCCCCTAACATATTAGAGAGTGGGTCCTTGATGATGACTATTAGTGTGGAATCCCCCATCGGTATGGGTGTGGGTCTTCTACCAGCAACTTCCAAGTGGAATCCCCCTGACACACAAGGGAGTGGGTCCTCATCGACTTTTAGAGTGAAACCCCCCGAAATAATAGGGTGTGGGTCCTCTACTTTGAGTTTTTATCATCTGGATTTACATATCAGTCACGAGACATTTTTGACATTACCTTGGGCTCATGAGTAAGAGGGGTGTTTTCCCCACTAAGATGTGTCCTTGTGATGCGGTGTAAAAACCTTGCAGGTGAGGCAGACTTACCCAAAGTGGAAAGTATCAAGACGTATTGTTTAAGTCCCTTTCACGTATAGTCTAGGGTAGACATGAGGAATTATGGGTATTATAGTGGTTATTTTTGGGAGTTTTGGTGACTCTTTTCCTAGGCTAAGCAGGGATATGGATATCCCCTTACGCTCTCATTTTGGTTTTATTTGACTGAGAACATATATATATATGTGTGTGTGTGTGTGTGTATGTATGTATGTATGTAAAGATATATATATTCACACCCTATTGCAATACCCACTCCTTCGGTTCTGATTACTCTTCATCCAGGATAGGTGAAGACGTACGGGGTAAGCCACGTGATTTCTGTTTCTAGATTATTATGGTTAGACAATTATATTTTTCTACTATAGGTAGAAAATACTAGATGAAAAGTTCATATTATCACTGTTTCTAGCTCATTATGTTTGGAGGAGTTTACTTTACTCTCTTGTTGGGTTGATCTGCACTCATTTACTTCCCTTTTTCTATTTGTTGTACTTATTTTTTTTATCTCTTACTTCCCCACCTCCTTTTTGGGCATCTTACTAAGTATGTTTATACTCAACCCTAAATGGGATTTTCCAACATGTATCATGATTTATGCATACGATGGATGGATTTGATCGAGAAATTATAATGCTTAGGATGGTAGGTGTTTGGACTACGTGTGGTGGTCACAGTTTGGATTCTCAGAGCAAGGCTTCCTTAGTAGCTATACTTCCAATTTTCTGTCAGGTTGGGACACTATACTAGTTGGGTGTGTATTTTTTCCCTTTTCCCTCTATATTTACATTATAGTACTCATACCATTTTATTGTTCCATGCATACTTTGGTTTACTTTTACAGCAGGTTGAATCCTTTACTTTTCTCCCTCTGATACAACTTTGTCATGACCTAACCACCTCAGAGGCAATGGTTGGAGTTTTTTATTGCTTTGCAACTAGGGACTGCCCTTATATCTTCAATGGAATGTTTAATGGCACCCACTAAGATCTCGGAGATATGTTTAGAACTGGAGGACCTTTGCGAGAAGGGTTTCATTAGACCTAGTGTATCCCCCTGGGTAGCTTCGGCTTTGTTCATGAAGAAGAAATATGGGAGTTTGCAAATTTTTGTGGATTATCGTCACCTTAATTAGGCCATGATAAAGAGTAAGTAACCCTTAATGAGGATAGACATCCTCTTAAACCAATTATGAGGTGCAAGGTGGTTCTCCAAGAGCAATATGAGATCCAACTACCACCAAATATGGGTTTGTGAGGCTAATCTTGCAAAGTTGGGCATTCAATGCCGCCATAGTCATTACAAGTTTTTGGTGATTCCCTTTGGAATGACGAATTCCCCCACCATTTTCATGGATTTTATGAACCAGATATTCTAGCCTTACCTAGACCAGTTCTTTGTTTTCTTCATCGATGAAATACTCATTTACTCTATATTGAAGGAGGATCACATAGAGCACTTGAGGATGGTCCTTGATTTAATCAGAGAGATCCATCTTTATGGGATACTTCTGAAGTGTCAATTCTAGATATATGATGTTCAATTTTCTAGGCGTGTCATCTCTGAAGAGGTTTTAGCTATGGATCTTGTGAAGATTGAGTCATTTATTTCTGGGGAGCCACCCAAGAGTGTGATAGAGGTGTGGAGCTTCCTTGGATAGGTAGGGTACTGTATGAGGTTTTTTGAGTACTTTTCCAATATTGTTACTCTTTTAACTCCTTTGATGCGGAAGGGATAATTGTTTAATTGGTTTGAGTAGTTCCAGGGGGCCATCAGAGAGTTGAAGAAGATACTGATGAGCGCTCTAGTTTTTAGGATTTCGGAGGAGGGTGTTGAGTTCATGGTGTATTAAAATGCATCAGGAGTTGGTATTGGTTTCATTTTGATGCGATTTTGAGTGGTAATCACATATGGTTCAAGGAAATTGAGACCCCATAAGCATAACTATGGGAACCATGGCCTAGAGCTGGAAGCAGTGGTTGTCACTTTGAGTATATGGAGACACTACCTTCTAGGTGAGTATTTTTTGGTCTACTCAGACCACCAGAGCCTCAGGTACATCTTCACTCATAGGGATCTAAACTTGAGGCACCAACGTTGGTTGGAGTTCCTATAGGACTATGAATTCAACATAGTTTATTATCCATGGAAGGGAAATGTTGTAGTAGATGTCCATAGCAGGAAGTCCCAATATCGCCATGTGTGGGAAGCTTCAGAGCAGTTGGCTTCCCTGAAGCTGACCCTAGTGGAGCATGAGGGTACAACTTACCTTCAGTAAAAGGTATTGACTCCTCCACTCCTCGAACATGTGAGAGAGTCCCAACTGGGAGACATCAACTACAAAGTTATGCATGACTGGATTTCCACAGGTGATGCACCTTATGGGTATTTGGAAGGAGGTAATCATGAGATCTCATTCTAGGGGAGAGTAGTGGTATTAATCTAGATGCAGAAGGAGGTGATACGGGAGTTCTACACTTCTCCCTTAGATATACATCCTGGTGTGGGGAAGATGTATAAGGATCTTCAGTAGTAGTTTTGGTGGTCCTGCATGAGATGCAATGTGGTTGAGTTCATCTCACAATGCCTCACTTGTCAGTATGTGAAGGCTAAATATTAGGTTCTGGTGGGTTTTTTGCAGCCTATCGACATCCTAGAGTGGAAGTAGAATGGAATATCCATATAATTCATCACCGGGCTTTTGTGCACAACGATGGTCCATGACTCCATCTTGGTGATAGTGGACCAGATTACCATTTCGGCACACTTTCTTTCCATTTGGGAGTAGATATCGGTGGATAGTCTGGTGTATCTATGCATCCGACAGATTTTCTGCCTTCATGGGGTACCCTCGATGATTGTATCTGACCATGACACGTATTTTACGTCACAGTTGTGGAGAGGCCTATAAGAGGAATTCAGGACCCAGTTGTAGATGAGTACAACTTTTCACCCCTATACCAATGGGCATACCAAGTGTGTTATCTAGGTGTTGGAAGATATGCTTAGGGATTGCATATTAGATTTACGATTGAGCTAGTATGCCCACCTACCTTTGGTGGAGTTTTTGTACAACAATAGATACCACTCTACCATCAGCATGGAACCTTTTTAGGCCCTCTACGGGAGACCCTGTAGGTCACCTTTGTGTTGTATAGAGATTGGGGAGTCAAGTCTAGTGGGCACAGAGTTAGTGCAGGCGATGACGGAGAAGATGAAGGTCATCCATGAGTGGATGAAGATGGCCCAGAGTAGATAGAAATCATATAAAGACCATCGTCATAGACCATTGGATTTTGAGTAGGGAGACCTTGTCTTATTGAGAGTCTACCCACAATGTGGAATGTGGATGATCGACCGGGGAGACAATCTATCCCCAAGGTTCATCAGGCTGTTTGAGATCGTGTTAAGGGTTGGTGAAGTTTCCTACCACCTTTCCCTATCCCCGCAACTGGATTGGGTGCATGAAGTCTACCACATGTCACAGCTGAGTTGATATGTGCATGATCCTATGCACATCATCGACTGGGGAGAACTAGACATTGAAATGGATCCACATTTGCAGAGAACCCGGTGGTTGTCAAGGATAATTAAGAGTGAACCTTAAATGTAGGGGTCATCCTCTTGTTTTGTGTACAATGGCGGCATGGAAAAGTAAAGGAGAGTTCTTGAGAATGGGAGAGCCAGATGAAGACCCACTGTCCCAAGTTTCTTTCCTAGTTTTTTATTTTTAGGGATTAAAATATTGAAGGATGGAATGATGTAGAAACCTATTTTTCACATTTTAATACTTTGAAATAATTTTTCATGTGATTCAAGAGTTGGGAATTGAGACGGTGTGAAATTCTGAGACCCGGTGTGCCTAGAATTAATTTTAAAAAAATATATTAAGAATATATTTATACTATACATGAAAATTAGATGGGATAACTCTTAAATAATAACTCGGATTAGAAATCAAAGTCTATAGATGAGTCCATATGTGACATTTACCCTAGGTGGGGCATAACCTTAGTTGACATGAGACTTTTGGGGAAAAAGCCACCCAGGGGTAAAATCATCCTTAAAATAAATAAACTTAATTATTTTACCCCTTACGCTGAAGTAAATAATTTTCAAACGGGGACATGAAGTTGAAATCTGAGACAACTGTTGGGTTCAGAATGGTGTGTTTTTCCCATGTGGGACATAAAATAATGGGGCATGGGACATTAGGATTTTGTGCCTATTGGCGAGACCATTTTAAATGAAACCCTAAAACCTTATGTATTTGTATAAATATATGATTTAGGTAATTCAATTAGGGTTAACCCCTAATTTCTTCTTCAATGAAGAATAACCTCATCCTCCTCCCTTGAAAAATTATAGGAAACTCCTAAAAAGTCTGAAGTGGGATTAATCCCCGGATAATCATCAATGCCAAAATCGATCCATTCATGAGGTTAGATTCTTGTTAAATTTATGTACCCCAATTATATTCTTGTTTATTATTTATTTTTTATTCTTTTTCCCTTTTTTGAACATTGATTTGATGGAAAAATGAACACAACCATCGCCTGATCTCCATTTTTAACCCCCGATTTGTCGCATTCTTCACTGTTCTTTTCCTTAAATCATTGCTACATCGAAACATTATAAAATCACCAAGTAGAGGCTGGATCAATGAAACCATTGGCATGAGTATCTCAAAACTAATCTCCTTTTTTCCAACCACTAGAGTGATTCTGGTGACCTGTAAAAGAGGATGGAGGTGAAACTCTGGAAATGGCGGCGACCGGTGGAGCATGGCAGTAGGGAACTGAGGTGGTTGGTGACGCGGTTGTCTAATGAATGAAGTAGTCTATAGGCGGCAGGGCGTTGAGGTGGTAGGAGATATACCAGCAAGGTGCTGAGGTGGCATCGGTGGGGTAGACCGGGACGACGAGCAGGATCCTCTAATAGTGTCAGTGCAGGGGAGGGCCACTGTGGCCATGCTAGAGATGGATTGGAGTCATGGTCGAGGCAAGAGGATGGGCTGGGCTGGCGGTGTGTAGGCTGGGCTAGTAGTAGCTGGGTTATTGACTGGTGAAATAGTACTGGGTTGGATGGATTGGGACAGCCTAGGTGGACAGGTCCAGCCAGAATGGGTCGGACCGGTCTGTTTTAGACCCTAAGGCTTTAAAAATATGTATCTTTTAATCTTCACGTCTATTTGATGCATTTTCTACAGCCATGGATCCCAATCTTCAATATGGATCTTTTTAGACTATTTTATGTATTTTAAGTCTTAGTTTCAGGGCTCGGTGCCACTAAACACTTGAATTTAATATTATTATTAGTATTATTATTATTCAAAAATCTTGTTTTAGACCTATCTTATAAATGGGATGCCCAATTAATGCTCCATCAGTAGTGGTGTGACCCTGGTCCTTAGGAAAACTTTTCAATATGAATTTCGGGTGTTTAAACTAAAAGTCAAGGTGTGGGCTCCACAGTGTCTAGTTCGCATGCTATGTGGTTAAACAAAACTTTTTCATGGGTTATCCATTTTGAATGATCGAGTAGTCGATCCCGTGTGTTTTTCTGAGAGTATCACAATGGTTTTATCCATATAATTATTTTGGGAACTGATGCATGGGCCCCATGAGACACCTTTCGATCATAGTGTAGAATTATGAAACTTTTCAATCGGATGTCTAATTTGGGAGAATGAATAGTCTACCTCGCATGTTTTTTTTCAAGGATCACAATGGTTTGATCTTTTTGGATGTGAGAGCCTTATATGTGATCTTATTAAATTTGGAAGCATGAAAGTAATATCATTGGAATATCCTTTTGACATGTTTGAAGAGTGGAATCCCCCATCGATATGGGTGTGGGTCCTCTAGCATCTACTCCCAAGTGGAATCCCCTACCAGCATGGGTGTGGGTCCTCTATCAGCTACTCCCGAGTGGAATGCCCCTGACACGCTAGGTCGTGGTTCCCCAATGAACAAGAGTGGAATCCCCCTGATGCATTAGGGCATGGGTACTTTATAACGACAACCAGAGTGGAATCCCCCATCGACATGGGTATGGGTCCTCTATTAGCGACTTTAGAGTGTAATTTCTGTAACACATAGGGTAGTGGGTCCTTGATAACTTCTAGAGTGGAACCCCCCTAACATACTAGGGTGTGGGTCCTATACTTTGAGTTTGCATCATATGGCTTTAAAAATTGGTGGTGAAATGTTCTTTGTTGTTACCATGGACTCACAAATAAAAGGGTTTCTTTCCCCATCGAGATACATCCTTGTGATGTGTCCTAAAAATATTATAGCCAAGACAAACCCACCCAAAGCAGAAAATATAAAGTGGTGGTGTTTAAGCCCCATTCACTAATAGTCTAGGGTAGACGTGGGGAATTCTGGGTATCAATGGTGGTTACTTCGGGGACTTTTAGCAACTCTTTTCCTAGACTGTGCAGTAGATGGAGATCCCCATACTCGCTTGTTTGGGTTTCTTTGACTGAGTATATATATATATATATTCACACCCTATTGCAGTGCCCACTCCTTGGGTTCTGATTACTCTCCATCTAGGAGAGGTGAAGATGTGTGGGGTATACCACATTCTTTATGTGTCTAGATTCTCATGGTTGGAAGATTCTACTCTCCTACTATAGGTAGCGAATACTTTACGATAAGTTCATCTTATCATAGTTTCTATATCCTTGTGTTTAGAGGAGTTTACTTCACTCTCTTTTTGGGTTGTTATCTACTCATTTAATGTCATTTGTTCCATCTGTTGTACTTATTTTTATTTTTGTATATATTACTACTCCACCCCTCCTTTTTGGGGAGTCCTACTGAGTATGTTTATACTCACCCCTATATGGTCTTTGCTAATAAATATTGTGATTTAGGTAGATGAAAGATAGATTTTATTGGGACATCATGGATCTCAAGATCGCAGTTTTTTGGACCACGTGTGGTGGTCAAAGTTTTGATTCCTAGAGTAGGACTTCCTCAGAAGCTGTACTTTTAGTTTTCTATCAGGTTGGAACACTATATTGGTTGGGCATGTATTTTTTCCCTTTTTACTTTCTATTTATATTACTATACTCATACCGTTTTAGTGGTCCATGTATTCTTGGGATTACTTTTATAGTAGGTTGCATTATTTACTTTTCTCTCTCTGCACTTTGCATCAAGTCAGTTGTGTGTGTGTAAAGGTACTTAGGCAAAGTCCTCCACATGATTTTTGTGCCATCAACGCTAGTCACCACCCCCTTGACTATGGAGGAAGGCTTGGGGTAGTTGCGGCTCAGGCTCTGATATGGTCAGTTCGTGACATAAAGGTTCTCATCCTAGGTATCTCACTAAAATCTGGTAAGAGGGATTGATAATAAGCTTACGCCCCTAAGTATATCTATGATTGTATAATATTCAATGAGATGTAATTTTTCAGATCCGTCAAATTAATAATTCTCTACTTATTACCTTATGAATATATTCTTCATATATCATTTATAAACCTTTGTAATGAGTATAAGAATTTAATAAATCTAATCATAACATATCATCACAACCAATAATACACTGTGATGATCATCGATTAAGGAAAACTAAAGGTGTTCACTTTGAGGATATATTTATCATTCAACTGTTCATGTAAAGTAAATTTTTAGCATATATGAATGAAGGATAAATAGGGATTGCCTTTATTATAATTACATGATATTTTTACAACCGTTACAACAAATATCATAAGAGTTTAATTACTATAGATTTTATATGAATCTCATGGTATTACTGCAGTAATGGTTTTTTAACATTACATCCATATGTAATTTCTGTTGCATCCATATGTGACTATCTGATAAAATAATCTCACTAACCACTTAGAGAGTAAAATTTACAAATTAATCTAATTAGAATAATGGTGAGACTTAAGAATCATATTCCTTAAGTTCAAATCTTTGAACTTTTATTCAAACTCCTTAACATAATAACATCAAATGTTATAATTTTATTTTCTATTGTCTACTTAGAACACATTATAAGATTAGAATCTTCATCAATTAAGAAATTGTGATATAAAACTTTCACCTTGAGAGTAATATAAACATTTACATTTTTATCTAACATATCCCAGACACTTATAGGATAAAATGAAATTTACTTCATTATGGTAAGCCCATGTAACCATTTTCATTTATCTTTACTAGTATTTCCAAAGCATTTTAGGAAATCATGTGATTTTTATTTTGTAAATAAGATGGAATGAAAATAGTATTCAATTTATTACAGTATCTTTATGTATGTATTTTTATTTTATTTATTGTCATATATCTTAACTCTTTATGATACTAAGTGAAAATCACTCAATATTAGATTGTTACAATATTTTATTTGTAAAATTTGATCTTCTTCAAGTCTATAAATTCTCCCAATAGCCTCTTATACATTATATTGTCTTTATAATATATTTCTAAGACTCAACACAAAGTACTTTTCATATAAGGAAATAACACTTATTTCTATTTAGTTGGAATTTATAACAAATAAACTAATGTTTCAATATCTCATATCATATTATTTTTGTTTAAAGCATTTATTCCCAAAATAATCCTTTATTAAAATATTCCCCTGATGGGTTTCATGAACATCTTCTTCATATTTTAATAAACTAGATAAACATGTTATCATAGATAAAACATTTTTATCCATATCTTCTTTTCAAAACATGTTATAGAATCAAATGAATCATAAAATAAATGCATACAATTAATCAACTCATGTTGTTGATAAAAACTCTTTTTTAACACCACTTATCATATAAGAGAACTGAGATAAAGATACACTTCCTTTACTTAGATTCAATCGAGCTTTATAAACATCTTTACATTCAAATTTTTTCTATTTAAACTATTTAATTCATCACTTAAATACATATTATAAGATCTTTTAAATTATTCCTATGATTTTAAACACCTGTATATTTAAAACAATTATATAATATACACTTAGTATCATATACCCTTCAAAATAAAAGAATAAATTTATATAACATTAATACAAAACATAGATATTTCATGAAGTTCACAAACCCCTTCAGGTATTCTAGATAATCCCATTATATAGATTCATCACTATTTCCTGATAATACCCAAAAGATTCAAATAACCTCAACTATATTCTTGAAGAAATATTATGGGGATTTCTAACATTATTTCTTCCGATTTTGAACTTTTAACTTCTTGTGGTATTAGTACAATATCAGGATGATGAGATTGTATGCCTAGTTCATCTATTCTCAATGATTTGAGAATATAGGCTAAACTTTAATTGTATTCATCCATATTTCCAAAACATTTCCCTAGATTATAATAGAATTAATTCCTTAACCATTTTAAGCCTTATAAGAATTATTCATTCTCTCTAAACATATTTAATAATATTTAATATCATTGACATACCCAATCATATTGAGTATGTGAGACTATAATTCCTTAGATCAATTAGAATCAAGTGCCTTTGAAAACAAAAATTAATCATCTCATGCTTCCATAAGCATCTTGATTTTCCTATTGAAAAAATTCAACAGTTTATTAATCAGTTAGAAACTATTTTAATATATAAAATATTTCTATTACTCAAGAAATTTTTTTAAGATACCAGTCTTAGGTGTTTCTTACTTTAAGATTATCATTTCAATTATTAATATATATAAATTTTATTTTGATGATGATGATGATTAATTTATCGACAATAGAACTTTTTGTCAAATAAATATCATCTCTTATATCTTTTCATAGAGGAATTTTAATGAAAGTTCTCCCACTAAAATTGATGACCTCATACATCATATCCATTTAGTGATCCAAGATCTATATTTCACTAGGAAATGAGTCCACTTTGGATTTTTTTTTCTCACAACATAGTTATTTAGGTATGGAATCATCTCAATCTCAATAATTTTGACTCTTGGATAGTTGACTAGATAACCCTTTATCCAAATTCATCATACGAATATACTCAACTCTATTCCTCTAGTAACCTAATCCTATTAGGGTCTCATGGCTAGTGTAACCCAAAGTAAATACAAAGAATAAGCTAACAAAGGATGATCAAGGGGCACCCAACTTTGTTAGGACCTACCCAACAGGATAATCTAGAGTTTCACATAACTTTTTCTACTTACATAAGATAATCTAGGAGAACAAAACTTTGGCATGACCTACCCAGGTATATTATCAAGGTCTTGACAAGTTTCACTTTAGAAGGAATCACACACTTGGTATTTGAGGGGTTTTTTTAAAAAGTATTTTCAATTTAATATGCATCAAATGCATATCAAATTTCTAAATATTACATCTTAGGTAATAATTATCTTATAGGTTTTTATTCTATTTTGTTCAGGAATTGTTCCAATTATTTAGTTTTGGAATCCATATTCCAACCACCAAATTAATGTGCACAAACCACACTAATTTGTAACTTTCACACAACCTATAAGTTTGTGTCACTCACCCAAAAATAGAAGCTAAACATATTCATACATTTATAAATGAATCATATGCATAAGGTACATGGAATATTTATGTAAAGGAATAGAGTTATATGAGATAGATAATATTCACATGAGTAAGCCTAAAGTAACATACAACTTTATTAACCTTTCTAGATAAGGAATAAACCTCTAGGATGGTAGGTGGTCTGACTCGAAGTCCCTTTACTTGAAGAGAATTTACACAATATAAAATTAAATTTATGATATCTCTAAGACCTAAATGCACAAAATATACTCAAAAAATAAATTCATGCTAATATATTCAATTAAAAACTATGGTCAAGGTAGATTAAAACTAAATTTTATAGAGTTGTTCCTAGAATGTAATGCAAGGATATATCTCCTAGAATTAGTTTAATATTTTAACTAAATCATAAAAATTCATAATATAAAAAATTTATAGCTATTAATAAAGTAATGAATAACTTCAAATAAATTAATAATTAAAATATTTAAACATGATATAACCATTTATGAACTATTCTTAAATATAATCTAATTATAAACACTTTTATAAATTATCTAACATTATAGACATTCCATAATTTTGAATATAAAATCTTTTATAATCAATTAAATATGATCTATTTGATATTATTTATTATATGGAATATCAATTTATTATTTAAAATTTTGATCGAATCAATAATCAAAACCCTTTTTGATGTAATTTAAATAATATCTTTTGATCAGGAGCTCTTTTTGAATAAATTAATAATAATTAATTATGACCAATTCATAATTATAAATATAAACACCTTTTATATTTTGACCATATTTATGAGATTTATAAACACTTTTATAAATATTTTTTAAAATCATTAAACAGAAACTTTATTTAAAGATTACAATGATTCCATATAATTTTAGATAAAATGGTTTTCATATCCTTTATTATGATTTATAACTTTTTTAAATAATATTGTTATAACCTGCTTATTTTAATGATCGAAAATCATTAATATTATGTTTCTAATGAGATTAATATTTTATGATAGTATATATTTCAATAAATAAAATTGGATAATTATAGATGTTCCACCATTAGTTCAGTTGTGCCACTATTAGTTCCATTGATCTACCGCAAAACATGTTACTCCCATACATGCTACCGCCAGACATATACTAATACTAGAAATGCAACCGCTAGGTGTTCTACTGACATACTTGCTATATCCCGGTGTGATACATCCATACGTGATACCAGATGAAATATTTTACTACCAAGTGTGCTACCATCATGTGTGTTACCGCTGGCTTGTGTTACTGCTAGCTTATGATACCACTGGACTATGCTACCATTGTTATGTGCTACCACCAGAGATTATCCTCCATCAGTCTTACTAACATTGTTGTTATTTCCATTAAAAATTAATTATTCCAATGGTTATTTTATGGGAGTTAATATAGACAACATCATGTATATTTATTAATGATTATTCTTAAACCACTTCATGGATGCATTGAAGACAAAGTCAGAGGTTTCCTGATTTGCTTCTTAGTACAAGGATCCATGATATATTTATTATTATTATTCAATGGCTAATTTGGATCTGAATGGATATATATTTCTAAAGATATCCCTTGTACGCAAAGACGTGTGATGAATTCATGAAAATAGATATACATGCGAGTGTGAAAGTGTATAACATACAAAAGATCAAGAACCTTTTATACAGTGAATTAAGAGATCTGAGTGGGAGTTTTTTTCAAAACATATATAGACAAAAAAACTCTACAACTCTTTATTTTCCTATAATTTTAGAGAAACTTCTTCAAGCTTCTATACAAGTCAAATTTGATGACCTTTGTTCATATGAAGCTATTCAGTTCGAGAAGTACTATATCTTTTTACCTATTCTTACTTTCTCTCTTTTTTTCTTAAATTTGAGCAGTGTGTTGTATTTCTCTATATATTTTCACACACTGTTGTTTATTCTTTATCTAGAGTGTGATAGACACGTTATTTCTACTTTATATATATTTTTATACCCATGAAAAGTGTGGAAGTGGTCTTAAATGGAATGTGTTTAATTTATTCCCACATATAACTATAGAAGATGCCTTGAGCCTAGACAGATTTTCTGTTGTTGTTTATAATACCCAATACAGGTTGTGGATCTTATTATTTTTATAATAATCTTCTTATAAGTGGGTGATTTACAAGATGAGGGGATTAAGTCTTGCCTTTAGACTAACTCCTTTTTTATATTTTGTTGTGTGTTTTTTGTTTTGTTTCTACATTTTATAGTTAATTTTTTTTTTTAATTCTGTAAACAAAACATAAACTTTTATAGTTAGTCTTAAATTATTTTTATATAACGGATTTTATTAAGTAATTTGGTTTCAAAAGTTAAAGTGATTTCAATTATTGTTTTATCTAAGTAATAATCTCTCTTTGAAAAATATTTTGAAAGATAAAACTTATATAATTCTACAATTTTCATTAACTGGAAATTTTAATTAATTTTTGGGATTTTGTTTTAAAGTGTTTTTAACAGAAATTTTTATTAGAGTTGAACTCACCCCCTTTTGTGTTAATCTATCTAGACGACATTTGTATTAATTGTTTTCAAATATCTTTTTCAAATGTGATTTAGTTTTATTCTAAAGATAGTAAATAATTGTTATTTGTAAATTTAATTTTGTATGGATAATAATAGACAATAGGGATATTCTATAATCAGGCCTCTTTATTTTAATGGAACTAACTAGGTTCAATTTAAGATTAAAATGAAAAGGCATATTAAAATAATGAGTTTTGAAATTTATACTTTCATTAAAGATAAATATGAATTACCCAAAACTGCTAAAGCTAAATGGGTGATCCAACTAAAGTAGCTTATAATAATAATTCTAAAGATATTAATGTTTTGTATTGTGAATTCAGAGATGTGGAATTAAATAGAATTTCTGCATGCACTACTACTTTTGAAATTTGGGATACTTTAACTATTTTTCATGAGGTAACATCTAATGTCAAGGAAATGGGATTAAATACTTAGACTATTATATATGATACTTTTAATATGAAACACGATGAACCTATTTCTGATCTGTATCTCAAGTGCAATGATATCATGAATATAATGAATTCATTAAGAAAACCTATTTCTAACAAAGATTAAGTGATGTTCTTGGTGACATGTCTCAAGATAGATGGAGAGGAATGTCAGTGTCAATAAGAGTCATGTTTTGTGAGAAAGTTTCCTGTTAAGGAGATGATAGGAAAACTGATGATGTCTGAGGTGGAACTCAAAGTAAATAGATAATAGGAGGATGAACCAAAAAGAAAATTTATAGCCTTCAAATATATTAATTCAAAACAAAAGTATAATATTAAATTTGAATGTTCCAGTGGTGAATAATAACTTTATGACACTAATGAAGAAATGGAACAGTTGGCCAGAATATTCAAAAAAAATACAAGAGTAAGAATTTCTTTAGGAAACCAAGTTATAAAGGTAAATATTACAATAGAGGTAACTAGAGAAAGGATTTTAAGCAATATGATACTATGAATGAGATAGTTTTCTATGAGTGTAAAAGTAAAGTTCATGTCAACGATGAATAACCTAAGTCAAGATTAAAAAATAAATGTGATGAAATGGATAAGAGATATAATGAAGGCATAAAAGAAACTTGGAGTTCTTTGGAAGATGGTTTGAGTGATTCAGACTCAACTCATCAAGACTACCATGATATAGCCAACTTGTGTTTTATAACCAACACATATGAGGTATCCAATGAATTTCTTGCTTCTCCTTCTCATATTTATAATTAATTTAGAAATAAAAACAAATATTAGAACATGTTTTTTTAAAGGTTGGGGTTGAAGCCTCATTTTATTATTAAAGAAAATCAAAGAACTCTTTTTTAACTGGGTAGAGGGAGACCCATTACATATCCTGAAGGCCCAGTGGGCTTATAGACCATTACATTGCCTATAGGCCCAATTTTTTGGCCCAATTTCTATTCTGTGAATAGTAACCCAACTGCTATAATACCCGCACAGTACTACTGCTACTACAGTGCCCTGCCGCTGCTACAATACCCACCGATCTACAGTCCCTGCCGCTGCTACAGTACTGCCGCTGCTACAGTACCACTATAGTACTGCTACAGTACATACGCCCAATGGGTTTCAAACCCCCATTTTTCATGTAGGATTATGGGGTGCTTACCACTAATCCAAACCCCAACTACATTAGAACATGTATAATGAGGAAATATTCAAATAATATAATATAATAGAAGATAAATTTAATTAGATTAAAGGTAAATATATTATATTGAATAAGCAGTATGCCTTTACTGCTAGTTTTAAAACTGATATTACTATTGATAATGATAAAAAATTCCCAATTCTTAAAATAGAACAATAAACTAATGTTATATAATGATCAATTAAAGAAATATTTGGAAACATCTATAAATGAGAGAAATACTCTTACTCGGATGCTTTGAAAATAAACTGCTACCAAATACACTATTGGAATACGCTATCTACATAGACATAGAAGTATCATTAAAAACAGTTTTATTCTTAGTTAAAGTTCCTTTAGTTATGCTAATAATTTTTATAATTCATTAACTAAAAAGTATTTATTTAGAAAAGTTTAAAATCTTCTTATATGAAACCTGTTAAGAAATTATGGGTTCCTAGATATTTGATTAATAACATTTATGAACCTAATAATATTTGGATACCAAAATAATTTTTTGTTTAAATTTTTCTTTGTAGGAAACCTATTCAAAAATCTCCAGTAAAACATTATAGTACCTAAATAGTGGTTATTCCAAACACATGACTATTGACTATTCATGTCTCAATAACCTGATAATAGTGGACAGTGGAAATGTCACTTTTGGAAATAATTCCAAAGGGAAAATTGTTGACCATGGTCAAATTGTTAATTCTAATACTATTTTAATTTATAAAGTTATATTTATAGAGATATTAAAGTATAATCTACTTATCATTTCATAGCTTTGTGATGATGGTTTTCATGTTAAGTTTGAAAATAATCACTGTAATGTTTTTTATTTTAAAATGATTTAGTTTTTACTGCTTTAAGAAATGATAATGATTATTTTATTAATTTAAAAGGTGGGTTACAACTGCCAAATTGTAGCATAGACACACTAAAGAGAAAGCACACTACAAATAAACTAGACTGGGGACTCGACCTCGTGATTGCCCCCCCCCCCCCCGGCCCCTCATACCACCCTAGCCCCTTGTGGGGGGCTTTATGCTATTAATTTATATTCTTTTTAATCTCAAAATATTTCTTATATAAGTTTATTTCACAAAGAATATTGGATTTTTCATAGGATACTGGGTCATTGAAATATTCATTCACTTAGAAATCTAACTATAAAAGTTTTAGTCAAAGATCTACCTAAACTTGATTTCCAAAATTACATGTTCTGTAACTCATGTCAAAAAGGAAAACAACACAAGATATCATTCAAATCAAAGAAATAGGTTTCAACTTAAAAACCCCTAGAGTTTGTTCACATTGACTTTTTTGGACCTTTTAGATTTTCTAGCTTAAATGGTAAGTACTGTGTTTATGTCCTTGTAGATGGTTGTTCTGAGTATACTTGGGTATTCTTTTTAGATCACAAAATTTAATTCTATTATTATTTTACCAAGTATGAAAAATTTGTAGAAAATATTAGTGTTCTTAGAATTAAGACTTTAAGAAGTGATCATGTTTGTGAGTTTGAAAATAAAAACATTGAATCTTGTTTCTCATAAAATGGTTATAATCATATATTTTCTACTCCTATGACCCCATAGAAGAATGGTGTATTCAAAATGAAAAATAGAACCCATCAATAATTTTTTTGGACCATGTTCAATGATTATGACTTACCTATTTATTTTTTGAAAGAGGCTATAAATACATATTTTTCAAAATTAATAGTCTTAATACAACCTCCCTTAAATAATACTCCTTATGAATTATAGAATAGTAGAAAATAAAAGGATGATTACTTTAGATTTTTTTTGTTACAAAGTCTTTATTCTTAATACTAAGGATAATCATGACAAAATTTCTTTCAAGAGAGATGAAGGAATTTTACTTAGTAATTCAACATCAATTAAATAAAATAGTGTGTTTAATAAAATAAAAAAGATTTTAGAGGAATGTGTTCATGTCCAATGTGATGGAATATATCCACACGAGCTTAATACGCCTTTATAAAACTTTGAGAATGATCTATAAAATCTGAATATCAGTTCCAAACCTTCTGAAAATTCTATGAAACAAATAGAAAAATCTTCAAGTTCCGAGGAACAACCTGAACTTAAACTTATAGAAGACAATGATATTTCAAGTCCTTGTTTGCATAAAACTATTATTAATCATAGATATCATCATCTGTATGTTGTAGTTAGAGATCTAGATAGAGGAACACAAATTAGATATTCTCTTATAAATCAGATTGAACATCAAAAATTCTTGTCACAGATTGAACAAAGGAACAACAGTGATGCAATTAATGGTGAATTTTAGATGGTGGAGATGAAATAAGAACTTAATCAGTTTGAAAGAAATATATTTTTTGAACTGGTAGTTAGACCTAAAGACACTCTGACTATTGGCACTAAGTGGGTGTTTAGAAACAAAGTTGATGGGTCTGGTACTATATTCAGAAATAAGGCTAGATTGGTTATATAATGATATATGTAGGAATATGGTATAGACTACGAGGAAACATTTTCATCGGTGTCCATAAGTGAATCCATTATAATAATACTTAACTATACAACACATTTGGGTTTCAAACTATATCAAATGGATGTCAAAAGTTAATTATTAAATGGTTATATAGTTGAGGGTGTTTTTGTTGAACAAACCCCTAGATTTCAAAATTCTCATTTTTCAAATCAGGTTTTTAAATTAACTAAATATTTATATGGTTTAAAACAATATCCCAGAGCTTGGTATGATCGAATGATCTATTTTATTATGTCTAAAGGTTGATCAAAAGTAATGGTTGATCCAACTATTTTTATAAAAATAATTTCAAAAGACGTTTTAGTAGTTCAAAATTATGATGACGATATTATTTTTTGATATTCTAATTTTTTTTGTATACTAATTTTTCAAAAATGGTGAAAAGTGAATTTTAAATGAGTTTCGTGGGAGAACATAAATTATTTCTTGGTTTTCAAATTTTTCAAAAAAAATATGGAATTATTTTAAATCAAAGTAAACACACTAAAGACCTTCTAAAACATTTTGGTTTAGATAGTACTAAAAGTAGTGGTACTCACATGAGTACCAATTGTAAGATGGATCATAATGAAACTAGAAAGACGATGGATAAAACTATTTATAGAGGTATAATCGGAATCTTGTTGTACTTAACTTCTAGCTGACTAGATATTATGTTTAGTATGTTTATGTGTGCTCGTTTTCAAGAAAATCCTAAAGAATCTCATTTACTTATTGTTAGAATAATTTTCAAATACCTCAAGTATACAACAAATTTAGGACTTTTCTACCCTAGGGGACAAGAATTTTACTTATTGAGTTATTAAAATGTTGGTTTTTGTGGATTTAGGTTATATATAAAAATAACCTATAGAACATGTCACCTTTTGAGAAATTCTCCAGTATCTTGGTTTGGTAAAAAGAAAAATTATTTTTCACTTTCTACTGCTGAAGATGAATACATAGCTACAAGAATTTTTTGTATATAGATTTTATGGATGAAACAATTTTCAAGACTATTGATATCAATTTATAAATGTCCCTATAAATTTTGATAACACAAGTGCTATTGAGGTTTCCAAGAATTTGGTGTCTCCTCCTCGGAAAAAATTTATTCATCTAAAACATCACTTTGCGATAGATCATTTCCAAAAAGGTGATACAACTCTTGAATTCAAAGGAAATAAACATCATCTTGCTAATATTTTTACAAATACCTTGAATTATAAGAGATTAAACTATATCAAACAGGAATTAGGAATGAATTTTTTTTGTTAATCATATATCGTTGGAAGAACCACTATTGGTGATCCACCATTGTTGAGCAACCATTAGTGATCCACTATTGGGTAATCCACTATTGGTGATCTATTTTTGGGTGATCCACAGTTAGAGAGATCCACTTTTGAGACTCTGTTTCTATTTTTCTACCATTCCGATTTATCTATGATTAAATTTTTATTCGATTTATTAGTTTATATTTTAGTATATTTTTTATTTCAAATCCCTAAATGATAAAATTAAAACATAAATACAATTCAAGTAACTCTCCCTTGTGTCTACCCTCTGAACGGTTTTGAGTTCTCTTTTCTCCCAACCTTCAATATTACTCTCTCTCCTCCTTCACCCTTTGATTCAATGAAATAGTGAGAGTTAAGCTCCCCTTGATGTTGTCTCAAGAGGGATCATGAACTGAGAAGAAATCTTGTGGATAATAAAGTTTTTTTGTAGTCAAATCAAAAAACCCTCAACTTGCAAACCATGTGGTTATTACAGAGAAAGAGAGGCCAAAAGGCTATTATACAAAAATTCATTGGTAATCAAGGTGATTCAGGACCAGGGATGGATAGATTGGTTCTCATGGAATGACAAAACATTTTTTTTGAGATTGGTTCACCAGTTTTACCAATTTTTAGAGTATAACTTTGGTAAAAAGAAATATACCATACAGAGTATGATAGATGGAAAAGAGGTTATATTTTCTTCATGATTTTGGGATAAGTGCATTAATGTGCCTCACAAGGGTGTTTTTAAGGAATATCAATGTACAATAAAAAGTGATAGTGAGAAATTATTATATGAGTATTCATTTATGGAGCTAACTAGAAATGGTATAATAAGGATACCTTCTTCTACAGAACATGATGGTGAGGGTAGAGTTTTGTTCAAATTCATTCAACATATGCTACCTCCCAAGAAATGGTATTTTTTCACAATGAGGCATCATGATGTCTATATTTTATTCCTTATAAAAATAGGGGATAAAATTAATCTATATATATATATTATAGTGAACATGATGGATATATGCTAGTCCTCTTCCAGATTTAATTCTATGATTTATCCAAAGATGATATTATCTATACTAGACGCCAAGGTCTTGGTTGATGAGGAAGAAGAAGAAAAGGTAAAATGTGGTGGTTTTTTTCTGAGTAATAAATACCATTAAAATAATGAAGTTCAACTGAAATCCATGGATGAAGAATTGGGTTGAGTATAGTGATAAATTTTTGAGTATTTTTATCTTGTTAATTATCCAAAAAGGAATAAAAATATTTTTGACCCTCACTAAGATCCAGATGAAATTATTGTCTGTTTAGATGAGGAATTGGATGAAGAAGTTGATATTATTGTGTTTGAAGAAGAATAATAAGTGGATACTTCTATTGAATAGGGAAGTGATCTAAACATTGATAAAAGATCAATTGCATTATATGGATCTGCAAGCCCACATATTTCACTCCCTACTAGAGAGATCCTTGAGTGAAGGTGAAGAGGAAACTAAATTTCTAGGAGATTAATAGATTTAGAAATATTTAGAAACCTATAAAGAATTTTTTGAAGTATCATATTTTTATATGAATAGAGACAATTGTGATAGACCTAATGACTCAAAATGACATGATGATGATTCTTATTTTGATGGTGTTGAGATAGATCAATCACATCATCCTTCTTTTGATGTTTCTGTTCTACCTAGGTATGTATCTGTGGAGAAGTCAGGTTCTATTAATCTAGCTGAGGATATTGCCTCTATTAGAGTTGAAATAAGGACATTGGTTGAGGGGGAGTAATACCTAGGTTTATCCCAAGAAAATTGGGAGTCATACCCTACTTCTTATGAGGATGGAGCTGCATCCATGTGGGAGTCATCCCCTGGTTAAAAATTTCTTGGGATTTCTTATCCAGATTTAGATGAAAATGGTGATAGTGATAATGATCACAACATTCCACTAGAGCATGGTGAACCTTCTATCATGGTTTCTAATGAAAATTTTCTAAGAAGGATCTCTAGTTGAGAATATTGATGAAGCTGGTGAGCTACAATCATTTCCTTCTGATGCACCTATTTCTAGATCAGAACATATAGAGGCCATCATGCCTAATCCTAAGAGGATTACTTCACCTTTACCTATTGATGATTTTCTGACTTAATATTTGTTACTAGATAAGATTTTGAAACTTTTAGAGAGGGGTTTATTTTTTTATGGATTTATTAGATCCCAGGATCCTTTAGTTACTCAGTTTAGTGAATTTGACACCAAAAACAACTTTGAGTTGATTATTTTTCATATTCAGCCTAAGATAATTTTGAAGATTCCATAAGTTTATATTGATAATAGAATATTGGATAATGAGATGGAAGTCATGAAGTCTATTATGGATGATATGAGTGCCTTTTTTCTGCTATCTATGCTACTCTTTTGGAGAGGTTAGATACTTTACCCCTAGTAATTACTTCCACATCCACTACTCCACCTCCTTCCTCTGTTGATGGTGAGATAATCAGATCCATAATCATAGAGGAGTTACATTTCATCATGGATGATATACATACATCTCATCAAGAGGACCATCTCTAAATTAGACATTATAGTGATCATATGTATAAATTGGTTAGAGAGTGTTTGAATGAATCCTGAAGTGATAGAGAAACCGTCACTAAGGCTATCAAATACTACCTTTCTAGAATATATAAAAAACATGAGTTCAATTAAAATTTTAAGTTTCTAGTTGAGAACTTAATAATATCACCTCTCACTAGGGAAATCAAGGAACTATTAGACCAACTTAAATTTTTGGAACCTCTACTCATGTTGTTTAGGAAAGAGAATAATGATTTCATCAGTGTTATGGAAAGTGGCAGAAACATTATCATAAACATTCTGAATGTCATGAAAAACTTTTTTTATGTATATAGGACCACAATTGTGGAACATGATTCCATTCATATGGCATCCTTTACCTCTACACAATATTTTTCTCCTATTTCCCCTCAGTATCAGCCTTTTAGTATGTCTTTAGCTGAAGCAGTTAGGCATCTCATAACAGTGGTGATCTGAGAGCTTCCTCAAAATTGATCTACATTCTCCACCTCAAAATTTGTGCCTCATGCCTCTAGAAAATAAAAAGACCTTATTGATCCTTCCCCCAAAAGAGTTGATAGTGATTATGAATAGTATTAGTCTTTGATAGGGATTATGTATTCCCTTGTATTTCTTTTTGGATGTACTAAAATGACTTATTTATTTTAATGATGATCTTCTAATATTATTCTTTCATTATTTATTTGTCTATTTAATTGTCCTTATTTTCTTATCTTTTTTATATTCCAAAAATGAGGAGACTTGTTTGGATGAAATTTAAAATTTATGTTTTGAAATTATAAGTTTAAAAATTCAAGTTTCAATTTCAAATTATGTTTTAAGTACTTTTATTTCAAAATCCATTACTTTAGCATTTTGAAATGTTTAGAGGATATCATTACATTTCCAATTCATCTGCTTATTTTAATATTTCTTTTATATATGGTTTATAAAATTTCATGATTTTTGATCATCAAAAAGAAGGATATTGTTGGAACCTCATTATTTTAATGCTTATAAATCATGATTATTATGTTTCTAATGAGATTATTATTTTATGATAGTATATATTTTTATAAATAAAATTTGATAAGTACATATGTGCCATCGTTAGTTCAACTTTGCCACCATTAGTTCAATTATGCTACTACCAGACATATGATACCACCATAAATGGTACTACTTGGTGTGCTACATCCAAACACGCTACCTCCAAGTGTGATACCACCAGGTGTGCTACCTACAGATATGATACAAAAAGACTTGTTACCACCAGCTGTGCTACCGCCAAACATATGCTAATGCCAAGTAATCTACCGTTGGCTTGTGCTACCGCTATCTTGTGCTACCGCTGGTCTATTATACCGATAGAGATGATACTCCATAAATCATTCTACTATTTTTCTATCCATTCAAATTTAATATTTCCAATGGCTAGTTTATAGAATATAATGTAGACTGCCTCACATAGATTTATTAATATTATCCCCAAATGACTTCACAGATGCATTGAATGCAAAATCAAAGGTTTCTTGATTTTCTACTTAGTATGATGATCCAAGATATATTTATTATTATTATTCAATGGATAATTTGGATCTTCAGATATATATATTTTTTAATATCTCCTTCATGGACACAGACGTGTAGTGAATGCATGAACTTAGATATAAATGTGAGTGTGAAAGTGTAAAACATACAGAAGATCAAAAACCTTTTATACACTAAATCAAGAGATCTTTGTGGAATGATTTTACAGAATATTTATAGATATAAAACAATTAATCTATGAAATTTCATTAAATTTCATAGAAACCTGCTCGATCTCCTCTCCAAGCCAAATTCAAGGACCCTTGAGCATCTAAAGCTATTCAGACCGAGCAGCGCCACATCATTCTATCTCTTCTTATTTTCTCTCTCTATTTTTCTTATATTTGAGGAGTGTACTATATTTCTCTATATATTTTCACACATTATCTCCTATTCTATAAATTAAGTGTTATAGACACTTTCTTTCTACTCTATATATTTTTATATCCACAGAAAGTGTGGAATAGTTCATAGGTGGCCAGTGTGGTATTTATTCCTACATATAACTATGGAATAGGCCTGAAGCCTAGAAAATTTGTGTGTTGTTGTTTCTAATACGCGATCCATATTGTGGATATGATTATTGTTATAATAATCTAATAGGCAGTGGGTAATTATCAAGTGGAGGGGATTAAGTCTCATCTTGAGACTAAACCCCTTGTTTATATTTCATTGTGTGTTTTTTGTTTTGTTTCTTCATTTTAAAGTTAAAACTGTATTTTTTTTAAATCTGTAAATAAAACATATAATTTTATATTTACTCTTAACAAAGGTTTATATAAAGGATTTTATTAAGTAAATTGGTTTAAAAAGTTAATGCATTTTCAAATATTATTTTAACATATACATAATCCCTATTTGAGAAATCTTTTGAAAGATCAAACTTATATTATTATACTATTTCGATTAACTGATCATTTTAATTAATTTTTAGGATTTTTTTAAAGTTTTTTTAACATAAATTATTATTGGGTACTCAATTCACATCCCCCTTGAGTTAATCACTTTGACCAATGCATATTAATGTGAAAAGAATATTCTTAATATTAACACCTTAACATCAAAGGAATATTTTTAATAAATTTTTCAAAAACATTTAATCTATTAACTATAAACATTTTATAGTTAATTAATTTATAAAACCAATTTTTTATAAATTTTGAAAATATTCAATAAAACCTTTTTCATTATTTATAAATTATTTATAAATATTCTAAATCAATTTTCAATTGAATTTTCATTATAAATAATTATTTATTTATTTACCAAAATATTTTTTACTATTACTCAAAATAATCCCCCCTTTTAATTTGATCAACTTTAAATTAATTATTTATGAACAATTCATAATTTAAAATATAAATTTCTTTATATTTTCACCTTATTTTATGATTTATAACCCTTTATAAATGACCCCTTATAACTCTTAAATAATCATTTTATTTTTAGATCACAAGGCATAACAATAATTTAGTAAATAGTATTTTAATTATTAACATTTGATATTTGAAATGTTTTGTTAATAAATGTTTCATAAAAATTTATATAATTAATTATAAATAATTATTAATTCATTTATTTATAAACCATTTATAAATTAAAATATTCTCAAAATAACATTTTCTATGATTTATAAACATTTTATCTATCATTCATATTCTAAAATATTTATCAATTAACCATAAAAAATTTATAGTTAAATATTTTTTAACACATTAATAAATTTTATAAATATTTTGAAATTTATTTTCCATTATTTATAAAAAATTTATGAATAATATAATTCAATTCGTAATTGAATTATCTTGATTAATATAAATACTTTATTTATTTTCTTGAACGAGAGTAATAAATATGAACTTTTCATATTTGATAAAGGCTAATAAAATTTTCTATTAAGCTAATATTATTAATGTTATTCAAATTTTATAAACTATTTTATAAAAATGAATAACATAAATAATTAAATAAGCCTTTTATTTAATTATTAATTATAAATATGAATTTTTATATTTATTTCCATGCCTGAAATATCACATTTTAGAACTTGTAAAATGTGTTCTTCATTAAATAATAAAATGAACACATTGATTCATCAAAGAATCCTACCCTCTAATAAAACAGTTGGGTTTTTTTTGTCCTTAATATGGTCATGGAAGAAGAATAAAAAACTAAATATATACTTTCTATCTATGATGGAATCAATGTGTAATAAATAAAGAACATAAATGTGTGTACCTAGATAGCCAATGTAATAATCTCCAACAAGTTTTCTTGATGAAGATCACTAGAGCAGTAAACAAAATATTCCTACCTCTAAGATATTACACTAGACTGCGGATCCTAATCTCAATATTATGACTCTTGTTCACTTGAATGGGTGTTGATGTTTTCACTTAAGGTGATGAAAAAGCTATGGGAAGGAAGAGTGTTTTGAGAGACTTGCAGATAATCGGTTAGTTATAACATGAGGGATAATATACCTTTAAATATTCATCCATGATGCATTTCATTTAATGAATCACATTTTCCATATTTAATGTATCCATATACATTTATTCTTGTTGTCACAAAATTAAAACTTATTCCATGAATATTCAATACATTTCATCCGTTCATAATGGATTATTATCAATGAAACTGTGTGGAATATATATACACCTGGATTAAATATTCCATTAATTATTTTAGTGTATATTCACCACCAGATCCCTGAGTCAATATGCCAAAGGGTGAAAAGCCTCATATAGAATATCCACATGATAATGCAGCACAAGAGAAGGTTGTCCAGCATGATCGTCCAAATGCTCATGGAATTCCTATTGTAAACGATTCACAAACTCAATATATCTCAAGATAGGTATAAATATATTGCACTTTCAGTATCTGTGACATAATAGGATATGCTTACAGAGGTTCATGACACCTCTTTTAATGATTATGTTTCACATTCCCTGACTTCATCAGATTATGTTACAGTGATAGCTGGTGATTAGAACATATTTGACTCTACATATTTCCTCAGTGATTGGATTATCATTACATAGCAGTAAACTTCTTTAAGTATGGGAGAAGGTTTTAAATAGGAGCCTTCTTTATATCACAAGATAGATAATTCTAGCCAGCAACTATCATCCTTCCAATTCGGATAGGGTACAGTTGAGGAGACTTTGGATCCACCACTTATCACACAGGATGATATAGAGGTAGGTGAACCAAATGATATATAGGAGAGGCATATTCCAGAGCACATACATGGACATTAACGACATGTGATCACTATTTATAAACTAGGATATGGTTTGGGGAATATTTTAAGACAATAATTCAGAATGTAGTGTCATTTTTTCAATGTTCATAAATTTTAAACTGAAATCTATATTATATTTTTTTGTAATATTTCTTGTATGTTATTTAAAAAAATACATTTTATAATAAATTATTATAATTAATAATTATCAATATTACTATTAATAATAGTTAAATAAATAGTAAAATTACTAATTAATAATATGATTAATAACTGATTGGGGAATTTTAGTGAAGGTAGCGGATGAGTGGTCTGTCTCCTTCTGTACTACATCAAAGAGAGGGTTCGATCCCCATTAGGCCCTCATTTGGGTGGTGGTTTCAGTGGGATGGTATAGGGACGACCTTAGGGCATACAAGGTGGGTATTTTTTCGGAACAATGACCTAGGGGTAGGACTGTTGGGAAGTGATCAAAGGGACAATGATGGGAAGCGACACCAGTGGTGTTGTGATTTGGGTGGTAGGGGTGATGTTGGCTATTGGTGTCCTTCGGTGGTACAATCACAGGCAAGCATAGGATGAGGTGGGATGTTTTACAAGCCTACCATTGGCCTATGAGTCAGGGCCTATAGGCCATGTTGTAATAGTGTTTAATGTCCAATGGGTCGATATACCATGTAATGGGTTCCATCTGACCCAATAAATAAAAATATGTGTTTATTTAGTTGAATCAAAATTGGGCTCATCCCATCCTATATAAAAACTGAATAGGTAATTACTTAGGATAGATAATAACTAATAATATATTACATTTATTAGCAATTAAAAAATAAATTTCTATAATTAATAATTAATTAATATAATTAATAATTATCATGAATAATTAATACTTTTATTAATAATTACAAACATATTTAATATTTAATGAATATAATTTATCATGTAATTTATAATGTAATTATTAACACAATGACTGATTACAATAATAATATAATAAATAATGTAAGCAATTAAACAATTATTAATTAATTTATTTGATAGAATTTGGGGCTTACCCTAGTGATTGTGATTCTGTATCAATGACTTGGATTCAAACCCAGGAAAAGGGGGATTTTTTATGGTTCTGTAGCAATATTGAACCATTTTTAGCAGTGTGGGTACTATAACACACGTAATGTAATGGAGTACTCTAACATCAATTCTATTTATTCAAATTTGGATTTTGAGCCACATGTTTGGGTCATTGGGCCACTGGGGAATCTAGAACATTTAGTTATTCCCTCTAAACCTTCAAAGTGCTTATACTGGACTAGCACAAATGGAGCTCATGTAGTAGGCAGTCTAGCAAGTCTAAACCTAGGGATTCCATTGAATGTGGAATGCTATTGTGACTGGTCATTGGAAGAATCAAAATACTACTTATAGCACCCATTGGGTCAACGAAAGCAATAGTGGGGTTGTATACATGATGACTTGGTGGGGACATGTGGAATGCTTACAAGAGGGACTGTTGTAATTTGAATCATGGGCTTGTGTGAGCCTTTAGGCTATATATTCTAAAGGTCTTTGTGCCTTAGGACCAACAGGCCATGTAAGGGTTCCCTCTCAATCCAGTTACTAATTATATTTTATTAGCCTGTATATATATATATATCTATATATATAACATAATGAAAATAAAAATAAAAAATATATTAAAAAAATATATTAAAAAAGGGAGGCATAAAACCTGTTCATTCCTCCTATACAAAATGTAAACAAGAGGTGCCAAACTATGGTTCACACCTCTTGCCTTAGTAAATGAGGAAGCATGAACATCTTTCATGCTTCCTAGACAAAGTGCTAGCATGAATGAGGTTCATTCTTCCTCAGATCCATTTTTAAAAATACTTTAAAATCAAACCCAAACCCCTTGGATGATTTAACAAACAAATAAAGATATCCTAAGTTTCAATCATGGATTAAACTTCACTGGTCATTGATGGTGAAGGGGTCAATTTTATTGTCTTAATTTTTTATTTTGGAAGCATACTTTCATATCATCTATCTGTATATCTAAGTACAGTAATATGTAATTTCATTAGGTTGTTTTATAATTTTTTCAAAAAAATGAAAATAAGTTAGGTTTAAAAAATTGAAATATAAACCATAAAAGTGATAAGGGACTTCACACCTTTGGCCTCCTTTATCATAGGTCAAAATTGTTTGGGCCCCTAATTCCTTTACCTAAAAACTTTGGGAAAATGCATTAGAGGTCTTAGCACCATTACCCAAACCCAAAAAAAATTACTTTATATAAATAAACATAAAAATAAAACAAAACATTTGTCTGATTTAAATGTTATTAAATATCCAGTATTATTGCAATTAATGTAATTTGGAATTATGTCAAAACCATCACCTAAGCTCCCCTTTTATAAGAGTGTGATCCTTGATAAATTTTCTAAATTTTCGATGTTGGGTTCATATATCAGTTTTCCTGCATTCAATGAATACTATATCATTTATAAAAATGCAATAATGATAATAAATGATCAATGATAAAACATTGTTAATAAATGATAATAATTTAAAAATATAATAAATACCAACAAATAAAGTCATAATAAGGATTTATGATAATATCATTAATGTCGTTAAAACTATAATTAATAATAAAAAATGTTTTTATATGATGCCATTAATAGTATTTTAAAAATAAAAAAATAATTGCAAATACTTTTGAATATCTACTATTGAATACAAAAAATATAATTATTAATATAATTAATTTAATATTTTAGAATTGTAAGTAATGATTAATAATATAATTATACTGAATTATTATTAAGAAATAATTTTTTTCCTGTAAATTGTTATTTATATATAATATTTACAAATAATAATGATGATGATGTATATAATAGAATTGAATATTATTCTTACTAAATACAATAATTAAATTGTAAACATAAAAATCAATATTATTATTTTTAAGTATAAAATGTTTTTTTATTTATTAAAATAATTAATATTTTCTTTTTATTGTCAATTAAATTGCAGTAATATTATTATCAAATATTATTATTATTAAATAATAATTCTGCACATAAATTAATTATGGATCAAGGATTATTTATATTTAATTACATAATTAATTATATTATTATTAAGTATTATTAAATATATAAATATTTATATTATATATAACATTTATAATATTTATTTATTTCTTTATAATTTAAATACTAATTATATTACTATTGAGATTATTATAATTGTTTATTAACTGTATAATAAATTGCTAATAATAACATTATTATTAATAATAATACTTTCTATATTATTAATTTAATTAATATTTATTTTTAATTATGTTGTTAACTACAGTATTAGTTACATTAATAATTATATTATTTTCATAATTATTCATATTTAATATTATAATTATAGTAAATATTTAATAATATAATTAATATTTATTAATAATGTAAATAATAACATTTAATAATCAAATACGGCCTTGAACCATGAGTTTGGAGGACCAAACTCATGGTTCCTTTATTGAAGAAAAAGGAAAGGGAAATGACTTGTAGGAAACATTGATTAAACACTACCCAAAAAAGATATAAAAGCATAAAGAAGAAGCCTCTCTAAGTTAGCGTAATAGAAAAATTCATTTTACAGAATGTGATTGACCACCGCCACAGCCTCTCAAGTGACAACCCCTCCACCAGGATTTGGGAATTTCCATGTTTTTACATCATCAAATTAAGGATCAGCATTGTCATCCAGTGGAGTGGGACCATCAAGTGATTGAGTCTCTTATTTCCCACATGGATGTAAACTACAAGCCTTGTTAGTGTAATGAGCAAGAAGAGAATCATCAGGATCCATAACACATCCTACCTTCATGGTAGTAGGCATCGGTAACTTTCCCCTAGATGGAAGGGATTCAGCCTATATACCCTTCAGGTGAGATTCATCAGGTCTGGGAGGAGAACCCACTACTACAGCATCATGGTAAGGGGATTTACTGCTGGACAGGTGAAGATGGGCAGCCTCAGTGATCACCTTGCCTACCTAAACCATGCTAGTAGTATCCACAACCCTATTTCTACTCGATGAAGCCCTAGTGGTGACCTTAGATGATCTTGGGACTAAGGCAATGTAATGAATAGAACCAACATCCCTCAGAACAAAAATTTCCACCCCTATAGTAGAATTATGTTGGGCCTCAACATACACCATATCAGAAAATGCAGTTTGGCCAGAGTTGATCCATAGGTCAGCCATGACCAGCTCCACCTGTAGCACTCTGGTGGACTGCTCAGGTGCCATCCTCCCAAATCCTATTGAGCTATCTAGAAAAAAACCATGCTCCTTTATAGATATAATAGCAATGCTCATGTTGTCCCATGAGAGTTCAACAGCCCCCTTGTAGTCATAAGTGTCCAGATGGGTGCAGATCATATCAAGGGGGCCATGTGAACCATCAGTAGTGATTCCAATTGGCAAGGAGAATGGTACTCTAACATCCTTTTCTACGTTGGTTTTCTAAAGATGTTCGAAACCTATAGATTTCACACATGTAAAGTTCCCCTTTCCATCGTCTTTGTTAGTATCAGAATAAGAAATCTCAGGTATCCCAACCATATTTGAGTCTGGGATTTGAGAATTCACTTGGAGAATTAATCCACCTAGAGACTTTCAATTAAATTTATTCACAGCCTTTGGATTCCCATCAATGTCAGTTACACTGGGGATAAAAATTTCCGACAAATATCTTCCCTTATTTACTCAAATCTTCATTGAATTCACTAACATCTCCTTCCCAGATCAAGCCTGCAATGCCCCTTCCGTGGGAAAGGTATTTTTATTTTGATGTCATCCCTTATTTTTAAATTATACATAATAAATATCCCCAGTGACTACTTTCTTACCCCAAGTATTTTTTTTAAAATGTTTTTTGAAAAAAAAAATATTTAAAAAAAATTCTTAGGTTAAAAAAAATTGAAAATGGGTGTGAAAGTCAGCAGGCGCGCTGCTTCTTTTCAGTTTACATCCAAAGGTGGTAGTGGCTCTTCCTAAATTTACCCAAAACCCCAAAAAATATTATTTTATATATTCTTTTTTATATATTTTAAATTTTTATTTTGTTTATATATATATAATAATAAAATAAAAAATTTCAGCACAATTTATCTTTTATTCAATATCCAGTAGTACTTCCATTATAGAAATCTGTATTCTGATAGAAACCCCCACCCAGGGCTCCCTTTTATAAGATGGTTTACCCTAAAAATCATTCAGCATTTCCAATGTGGGATTCTGGTTCTCTCTTTCCTGCGCAAGAATATTTTTCATTTCCGGTGTGGGATTATGTTTCAAGTTGGTAGCTTTAAATGAAAATAAAATATAAACTATAACACCAATATAAATTAAACTTAAAACATGGATTAAACATATAAGAAATAGTTTTAAACAAAACAAATTTCATAAATAATATTGATGAAAAATAATTTATACGCTTTCAAATCCACATACTTGAAACATTAAAATGTTTTAAATATGTGGATTTGAAAGACTGTAAATTATAAACTATAAGACAAATATAAATAAAATGTAAAACATGAATTAAACATATAAGAAATAGTTGAAAATAGAAATAATTTTGTAAAAAATGTTAATGAAAAATAATTTATAAGTTTCAAAACTAACAACTTGAAACATAAAAATGTTTCAAGTGCGTGACTTTGAAAGCCTATAAAATATAAACTATAAGACCAATATAAATGAAAATTAAAACATGGATTAAACATATAAGAAATAGTTTTAAAAAAATAATTTCATAAAAAATGTTGATAAAAAATAATTTATAAGCTTTTAAAACTACATACTTGAAACTTAAAAATGTTTCAAGTATGTGGCTTTGAAATACTATAAAATATAAATTATAAGACCAATATAATTGAAACCAAAAACATGTATTGAAAATATAAGAAATAGTTAATAATTAATTTTTAAATTATTAATATAATAATTAATTAGTTAATTAGTAATATAATAATTAATTATTAATTATTAATTATTAATTATATAACTAATTAGATCATTAATTATATAATTATTAATTATTTAATAATTAATTAGTTAATTAGTATTATAATTATTAATTATATAATAGTTAATTAGTTAATTAGTAATATAATTATTAATTATAATTATTAATTAGTAATTATTAATAATTAATAAGTTAATATTTAATTAGTTAATTAGTAGTATTATTATTAATTATATAATAATTAATTAGTAAATTAGTAATATAATTTATAATTATTAATTATTAATTATTAATTATTAATTATTAATTATTAATTATTAAATTCTAGGAAATTTTAGGACACAATGGCCTAATTTTTATTTAATAAAAGAAAATTATAGAGAAAAACAACATCACAAAAAATGTGGCACATTAAGTACCACCAAACATAAAAAATCTAAAACCAAAAATATTAAAATAACCCCAAATCCCACGAAAAACAATAACCAATGTCTGTAAACCCCCATCAAAGAAAATCCATCACCAGCTGTGATGGCACCACGCCCAAAACACACTAAAAGGCATCACTAATCCATGGAAATTTTTTGTCGTCAAATCGGCATAACCGAGGGTCACCAACTGGCTATACCAGTAGGTAAAGCCCCATGGTCATCCCCCAAGGTCGTTTCACATCGCTATCCAACTATTATGCATCTCGGGGTTGTGTGATTCTGAACCCTATCACTATCTCAATGTCTCCTGACACCTGCCTTGCATTCCAAGGACTCCTCCTATCAGGGATCCTCCACAAATCATGAACATTCCATCCCAAGTAAAGGATGGCGTCACCCATTGTTGGCCAACACCAACCTTCCGTCCCTATTGTAGGGTAATGTCGCAACATCGCCATCACCATGTTCCTTCGTGAGAGCACCTTCACCTGTCCAACACCATTATCCCTTGTGGTGAAAGACAACGCATGTCCACTGCCTAACCTTAGTGTCATCCCCAGCTCCCTATGAGCCAAAATCATACCGGCCTCAGGCAACCCAAGATCGACGTATCCGACCCCCCGAGCACCATCACCAACCTTCAAAGGCACCGGATCTTCATTACATTCAGGCCAAACCATCCTGAGCACCACCACATATCCTTGAAAGGCATCAGATCCACCTCTCCCAAGATCCCACATCCATCGACAGATGGATCCCCATATCTCCCTCAACAGAAAAGCCTCCTACTGTGTTATCTTCATGAAGAATCTAAATAATAAAACCATGGTCTTACTTGATATCCCAAATTCCAGCTTCCTATAGAAGATTCCCACACTATTAGCCTTCTTCTATTTCTTGTCATCAGATTCCACAACCTTGGAGACCCACTTCTCAGCTCGAGGTTTCCTCTTGCTAAAAAATTCATCCGCAGCCCACTTCTCAGCTGGTTTAAGCTCCATCTTCGATGCAAGAACCACACAGCCCATGCCCCACCATCGTCGTCCGAGAGCTTGGACCAAAATAGCTGCAACCTATTGGGATTTCTTCAAGACAACATCTGCCAAAACAACATAGTAAGTAGCTTTGTGGTGAGATCCACAAGTTGCAAACATGTCCAAATGGATATCAATGACATTATAGATCTTAGTTGGGTTGTGAGAGCCATCCCATTTAATAATATTATAATTAATTAGTTAATTAGTAATATAATTATTAATTAGAATTATTAATTATTTATTATATAGTAATTAATTAGTTAATTTGTAATATAATTATTCATTATAATTAATAATTATATTACTTATAAACAAATTAATTATTATATAATTAATAATTATATTACTAATTAACTCATTAATTATTATATAATTAGTAACTATATTAATAATTAACTAATTAATTATTATATAATTAGTTATTAATAATTACTAACTAACTAACTCATTATTATATAATTACAAATTATATAATTAATAATTATATTACTAATTAACTAATTAATAATTAATAATTAATAATTAATAATTATAATGAATAATCAGAATGAATAATTATATTACTAATTAACTAATTATTTATTATATAATAATTTTTAATAATTACTATTTAATAATTATAATGAATAATTATAACGAATAATTATATCACTAATTACTAATTAATAATTATATTATAATTTTTAATAAATACTAATTAATAATCATAATGAATAATTGTAATTTATAATTATATTACTAATTAACTAATTATAAAAATGGCCTCAGATTTATCTTTCTCAAAAAACTTAACTAATTAACTATTATATAATTAATAATTATATTACTAATTAACTAAATAATTATTTTATAATTAATTATTAATAATTACTAATTAACTAGTTAACCAATTAATTATTAAATAATTAATAATTAATAATTATATTACTAATTAACTATTTAACAATTTTACCAAAACGGCTCTCCAATGGATTGGGATCCATGACGCTGAAATTTATTAAATAAAAGTAAAGGTGCAACATGACAAGGAGGAAATGTTAAGAAGTGAAAACTCACACCCGAAGAAAGATAGAAAATTCATCATCAAATCACCTCTTCCTAGGTCAGCCCTAACCTCGAGCTCCACCTTGAGGTACTGGATGACGCCATCTTTTCAATTGCATTGACTGCAAATATGGTGCCTCGTCTGTCATGCCTAAGGCATTCTCCACATTGGAGGGCATAACACCCACTACCTGCTCGTAATCATCATTATCGACATTTTCATCCTGGACCATCGCCGCCTCCTATGCAACCTGCACCGCCCCCTTCTCACCAGCATGCGGCTATGTATTCTGGAAAACCTTTACCTATTGTGCAGGGGAAACCACCTTCACCTCTTGTTGTTCCCCCTGAACATCTTCCTTATGCACAGGTACACCCTCATTAAAGGCATTACCAACACCTTTATCAGGCTTCAACCCCTTTAAAGACGCCTCTCCAACTATAGAATGCAGTAAGCTACAATTTTTGTTGCTACAACCTGCACTCTCAAGACCCACAAGAGTAAGAAAGTCAAATTCAGGTGTGTTAATAGAGTCTAACATTGAAAAAAAATTAAATCAAGCTTTATTCAGCCCTTGTAACATCTTGGTGGAGGCTTGCAGCGTGACATCCTTGGATTCATCATCCAGTTTGTGAAAGTGGGGGTCATCACTAGCATATACATCAGCCTATAAAGTAGGTTGCGCACTACACTGGATAGCATGCTGCAACTCACAATGTAGAAGAGGATATGTACCAGCCTAGACAGCAAGGTCAGAGGGCCCAATATGGGCTGCCATTTGTCCTTCATCTTGAACAGTAGGCTCAAAAGACCCCTCAATGGGTCCAATGTTCCCCGATGTGATCCCAACCACACTATCCTTGCCTCCTAACTACCCTTCAGTCCATTACACAGAGAGGACTCTCGGTTTCCTATACATCACCAGCTCAAAGCCATCAGCATCAAGCATTTTCAGCTTGCCTTTACTGCAAGAAGAAGCCACCACTACCTGACCCATCTCAAAGTTAACTTTTTCTTGGATGAATTCCTCTTGGTCAGAATCATCATCAACTAATTTAGTCCAGGATTTACTTGAAGTAGTTGAGCCCCCAGCATCCCCAGCAGCAACATTCAGGGGAGGCGACAAACCATCCCCACTACTGACCACAACACCATCATGCTGCGGTGGGCGCATAGGATCCCCACGAGTAGATGTCTCAGCCAAGCCTTGTTTAAGTACCTCAGAAAAGGACGAAGATTCCTTCTTCCTAAAGACCTTATTCCCTGCCTGTTCATTACCTGGTTGTACCCTCTTACACTGATTAGTGGAGTGACCAAGTGATTTACAAAGAACACACTTTATATTTCTTCTACATTGATCACGCAAGTGACCAATAGAAATACAAGAGTCACAAAAATCAGGTAGCCATTCATATTTAATTGAGAGTTCTAGCTTAAAATCACCCACCACAAGAAACATAGTATCAATCAACTTATGGGCTAGATAAACTTCAACCATCACACAGGTAAAGTGACCAAACCTACAGCGTTCAGTCTCTTTATCTACCTTAATAGGAGACCCTATAGTAGAGGAAATATCCCAAAGGATTTTAGGATTCCAAAAGAACCAACTAAGGACCCTAATTCTAATCCATGTTTGTGTGGAAGAACTCTTAATGGAAAAGGTGTCTCATAAGGGATCCCATTGCTGAAGAACAATAAATCCAAGCCTTAACAGGATTGGACCAAAGACCCAAGAAAAACTCTAAATTTCTTTTGGAAGAAAAGACAATATGATACATACCTTTCTCAAGAGAAATCAAGTGTCAATCAGTGAAACCCCATCTTTGAAGCAACTGATCCTTGAAATCATCAATCGTCAAAGGAGAGTCCTTCCGTGAGCCTAAAATCCAAGCAAGAAGAGAAAACTGAAACTCCTTGAGAAGGTCTTCAAGAATCTGTGGATTTGCTTCCACAAAATCTATAGACCCATTCTTAGTGATTTTTTGTTGTAGGGAGTCTGAGGTCTGATAACGATTTGAGAAAAACCTACAGCGAGATGCGAAGGATTTGACTCAGTCAATCTTCAACTTAGGGTTTTGTTTGTCCCCCTTTTCCACCTCAATAGGAACAAATACACTCCCATCAACTTTGGAAGCCTTTGCCGAAGGAATGAAGACATCCCTGGGATTAAAGAAACAATCAAGTGGATCCACTATGAACTAAGTCAGTCAGCACTGATTCAGATCTCCAGAAGATCGCCACAGAGGGAGAGCACATATTTTACTCCTATTTAACAATTTTATAACTAATAATTATATTACTAATTAACTAATTAATTATTATATAATTAATAATTATATTACTAATTAACTAATTAATTATTATAAAATTAATAATTATATTATTAATAATTATATTACTAATTAATTATTTTATAATTATTAATCATATTAATAATTAAAAATCTAATTATATAATAAAAAATTAATTATATAATTAAAAATTAATTATTAATAATTAATAATTATATTACTAATTAACTAATTTATTGTTATATAATTAATAATTATATAATTAATTATTATATTATTAATTAATTATTATATAATTAATAATGATATTACTAATTAACTTATTAATTCTATAATTAATAATTATATTATTGATTAAATAATTATTTATTATATAATTAATTATTATATAATTAATAATTATATTAATAATTAATTATAATATAATTAATAATTATATTACTAATTAACTAATTAATTATATAATAAATAATTAAAAATTTTATAATTAATAGTTATATTACTGATTAATAAATTAATTAATATATGATTAATAATTATATAATTTATAATTATATTACTAATTGACTAATTAATAATTAACTAATTTTTATATTTTTAATCCATGTTTTATGTATCATTTATATTGCTCTTATAGTTTATATTTTTTAGGCTTTCAAATCCACATACTTGAAAAATTCTTAAGTTTCAAGTAGGTGCATTTGAAAGCTTATAAATTATTTTTCATCAACATTGTTTACAAAATTATTTTTATTTTCAACTATTTATTATATTTTTAATCCATGTTTTAATTTTCATTTATATTTGTCTTATATTTTATACTTAATAGTCTTTCAAAGCCACATGCATGAAACTTTTTTGCATTTTAAGTAAGTGGTTTTGAAAGCTTAAAAAAATTCATCAAAATTTTTTACAATATTCTCTATATTTTAAACTATTTATTATAGGTTTAATCCATGTTTTAATTTTCATTTATATTGGTCGTATATTTTATATTTTATAATCTTTCAAAGTCATATACTTGAAACATTTTTAAGTTTCAATTTGGTGGTATTGAAATATTATAAATTATTTTTCATCAACATTTTTTAAAAAATGATTTTTATTTTCAACTATTTTTTATATTTTTAATTCATGTTTTAATTTTCATTTATATTTGTCTTATAGTTTTTATTTTATAGTCTTTCAAAGCAATATACTTGAAACAATTTTTTGTTTCAAGTAGGTGGTATTGAAAGATTATAAATTGTTTTTTATCAACATTTTTTATGAATTTTTTTTAGTTTCAACTATTTTTTATATGTTTAATCCATGTTTTAAGTTTCATTTATAATTGTCTTATAATTTATATTTTAGATTCTTCGAAATCCACGTACTTGAAATAGTTATGAATCCCCCACCAGAAATGAAAAATGTTCTCTGCAGGAATGGGAGAACCAGAATCCCACATCGGAAAAATAGAATGATTTCCTTGGTAATCCCTCTTATAAAAGGGATCCCTGGGAGAGAGATTTTGTTAGAATCTAGATTGTTGTAATGAAAGTACTACTGGATATTAAATATCAGATAAATTCTACTGAAAAGTTTTGTTTTATTTATATATATATAAACAAAACAATACAAATTAAAAATAAAAATTATAAAATAAAAAAAATAAAAAATTTTGTTATAGGAGAAATTCGGCAATGGGGTTTCCACCTTTTGTATTCCTATATGTTAGTTGATTCCAGTTCTATCTCACTCTCTGAGGATCTTCTCTCCTTATTAGGGGATTCATCCTTTCTAGGGGAGGTGACAATCCCACATTGAGTTATACTTTCATTTTGAACCATTAGGTCACCTCCTTCTAGATATTGCATGGGTAGATCTAAATTAATAACTTCATTCTGAGGGCTAAGACCCTGAGAGTCCATTTGTATTTGTCTAGGACTGATGCCTACCCCATGATTAATCAGGTTCACTTATCATCTTTTCCAACATTGGTTCCCCTTTTACACTTATCATCATAATTCCCTCTCATTCTATATTTCATAAAAGTAAGACCATAGTGACATTTGTCAAAGGCATGACCAATATTACTTTATCTCTTTCAAAAATCAGGGAACTTCTCATATTCAACCATCAAATCAAATCTAAATTCCAAAGCATTCAAGATAATTGTTTTGATCAATGGGAGGTTGAGCTCAACTTCAACAAAAACCCCTGAATAGTGCCCATACTTATCCCTTAAGTTTTCTTTAACCATATTAATTGGAGATCCAATGGAAGAAGACATTTCCTATAAGATTTGAGGATGAAAAAGAAACCAAGTCAACCCTCAGTTCCAAATCCAGACTCAAGCGATAGAATTTATCACATTTATGGGTCAAAAGAGTGGGTTATAGTCCTGAATTCTAATAATTACAAGCTTTAAATTGAAAAAACCATAACCCCATGCCTTAGATTTGAGGAATGTATAATGGAAAGTAATATAGAATTATATTTTCTTCAATGATGTAATTCTCCAATAATAAAAGCCCCAACATTCCAATAATCACTTCTTTAGATCAGCAAAACTTTGTTATCCCTAGAGTGTAGAGGTGAGTTTGTAATTATAGAGTATTTAAACTCATTATGCCTATTAGTTATGATTCCTTTACTAGCTTCCAAAAAGTTTTTTTCCCTTTCTTCAATACTCTCCAACTTAGATAATTCAGTTCACAAAAATCATCAAAATATCTAACACCTAGAAAAAAGGACCCATCTCATGAAACATTACCTGCGTGGGTCTCAACTGCAACCTGAATCCCTGGAGCAGGAGTTTCAAATGAAGACTTACCAGTTAGGATCTCCTTGGATGTATAATGATGTCTTGACTCATAATCTCCCATCACGACCGATGTGAAGGATACTTCCTTACCCTTATCACCAAAGAAAACCCTAAAATCCAGGCAATTAGAAGATTGTGTTCTGGTCTCGTCAAGAATGTTGTTCATATGAATAGGGCACACAAATGAAGACAAAACAATACCTCTCACTATAGGAATTCCCAAATTAGTGCTTTAAGTATCTATAGGATTAAGAGAATAAATTGTGATCCATATTCACTTCTACATAGAGATTCTCTTATTCCATTCTCCCCATTTAATAATAATAACATAATTAATAATACTTCATAATAAATTAATTAATAATATAATAATTAAAATTAATTATGCCCATAAATTCACTAAAGGGTAAATGTTATGTTTTTAAACCATAAAATTGTCATCATGTAAATAAGTTTTTTCTTAATATATTTATGATTTTTTTATTTTTAATTATTTTTTATATGTTTAGTTAGTGTTTTAAATTTCATTTAGATTGATTTTATACATAATAATTTATATTCTTATAAATACATCTATATAAAACATAATAATGTTTCGAGTATATGACTTTAAAATCCCATAAATTATAAAATACCAATACAATCTAAATTAAATTTGAAACATTGACTAAGCATATAAAAAATAATTGGAAATAAAAATAATTTTACAAAAATAATTAATGAAAAATAATTTTAATAGCACAAAATACAATTTTTTCAAACATAACATTTTTACTTATAAATTTTGTTGACATTCCTTTTATTTTTAATTATTTTTTTGTTTTTACTATCAATGTTCAAAATTTTATTTATATTTTTTAAAATTATATTTTATACGTAAATTTTTTTTAAAGTGTAAATATTTTGTTTTAAATCAATGATGTTTGTTTCATGTAAATTAATTTTGGTTTTTATATTCATGAAATTATTTTTATTTTCAACTATTTTATATATTTTTAGTTTGAGTTTAAAGTTTTATTTATATTTTGTTTACAATTTATATTTTATAAGATTTTAAAGTTACCTACTTGATATTTAATAAGTATTTCTATATTTTAATTATTTGTCTTTGAAATCTTATATGATATAAACTGTAATTACAATCTAAGTGGAATGTAAAACATAGACTAAATATATAAAAAATAGTTGCAAATAAAAATAATTTCATGAATAAATAAATAAGGTTTGATGGGTGGGATATCCCTTTGGGGGGAGGCTATGGCCTGCCTCTCTAGTTTGTGAGTGGTGTATGTGTGTTTGAATGTAATTGTTCCCCAAAACAAATAAAATATATATTAATTAAATTATTGATAAATATTAATTATATTATTAATTATTTACAATAATTACAATAATAATGTAATTAATAATGTGATAATAATAATATTAACGCATATAAATTTTTTAAAGTGTAAATGTTATGATTTTAATCAATAATGTTTGTATCATGTAAATTTTATCTTATTATACTCTCTAAAAAAAATTATTTTCAACAATTGTTTTATCTTTTTAGCCTATATTTTAAGTTTTACATAGATTTTACTAATAGTTTGTCTTATAAGCTTTCAAAGTTACTTGTTTGAAGCATAATAAGTTTTTTTATGTTTCAAGTAGGTGAATTTGAAAGATTATAAAAACTTAAACTATTAATACAATCTAAATAAAATCTAAAAAATAAACTAAACATATAAAATATATTTTAAAATAAAAAAATCATCAAAATAATAGACAGACGATAATATAGATGATAAAAAACATTATTATTTCAAAACATGACATTTAAACATTAAAAATGTAACTCTAAAAGCTTAAAAATATACATTATAATTATATTCTAAATTAAATTCAAACATGTATTGAAAATAAAAATAATTTTATAAAAATAATAAATAGAAAATATTAAGTGTTAATAATAATATAAGACTTGATAATAATAATACAAAAAATAATTAATTAACTAAAAATAATTAATATTTTCTATTTATTAATGATAATATTAATAATAATAATTAGTATTTATTTTATTATTATTATTAAAGTCATAATTATTAATATTATATTAATAATTGATGATATTTAATAATAATATGATTGTTTACATCATTAGTAATAATTAAAGTATATTACATATTTAATAATAATAATATTATTATTATTATTCATAAATAATAACATTATTATTATTATCATGACTTTAATAAAATGAATCTCTAATACACAATAATAAACAAAAAATCCCTAAATGTGTGTATGTGTGAACAACTATATGGTATACAATGCATGTATGAGCCATTAAACAATAAGTATTGTAACATCTCGAACCGGCTTACCATTAAAACAGGTAGTCATACCAATGGGTCACATGGCCTCAAGCACATATCCCCATATGTTATAGGCTGTCAACTAACAGCGAGGGTGTAAAGGTGGTTCGGTGGGGATTTTATACCCTCAAAATTAGAGTTTCACAATAGTATAACAAATGATAAATCTCAAACAATAGTGGAAACAGTGATTAATGAATAACAAATAGCACTATAAGAAATAATATAACTGAATAAAAGAGATAAATGGTCATCGCCAATTCCATATAATGATGCATGTAATGTTAGGTGTTACTACAAAGTCCAAGTAGTGTGAAATACAAATAGAAATACAATGTAATAAAAGAAGAACCACCAAATGACTAGAACCACGAGTATCTCGAGCATCAACTCAGTCCTCTACTCCAAACTCTCACATAGAAGCAAAGAAGCACAACACAAGCAATGAATCCAAAGACCTGCAAGAATATTGGACTGCTCAGGTACCCCAGTGTAATGGTGGCATGAGCAGTGCATGAGACATAAATCTCAGTAGGTCGATACCACCGGTGTCTAGCCCAATCAAAATAGTGAAGTGTAAAATTAAGAAAAGTGTTGTATATAATAATTGTAGAGTGATAAAAAGTAAATAATAGAAACTTGGTTTGGGTTCCTAAACAAACTCTCATCCCAAACCATCTGCTTTGGTCTAAGATGGAATTCTGAAAGGTATACATTTGCAAGGAAGAATATATATATACAAGGGACAATAGTAACATGGAAAACCAAGTAAGACATACCCCCAAGCATGTGCCTTATCTTGGGGTCTAAATCCCATGTCATCACATAAGTGTGCTAGTAAAGTAAGGGATATATCTCAAGTGAAAGAAAAAAGCATAATAATAATGAAGGACGAATATCATATGATTCAACAATCAAACAGACAAAGCAATACAAAAAAAATCCCAAAACCAGGTGTGGAGTCGCATTCCTATCCAAGGTGATCTATAAAGAATCCCAAGTATCGTAATGGGAACATCTGATATAATCCAAAACCACTGAGCTCATACAAGGTGACCCTTATGGAATCCCAAGTATCACTATGAGGCATGGTAAACTCTGAGTCCATCTCAGGTATCTCACATAGAGGACCAAGTATCACCCAGGGTATGGCATAGCCATCATGCTAATGGGTCCATCCATGGTTTCTCCCCTAGGGAACTGGTATCAGTCGGGGGCATAAAAAACTTCTCGGGAAGCCCTTTCCTGGAAATCCAAAGCATCTCCCCCAGCGCGTCGGGTCATAACGCATCAGGCAAGGAGAGTTCATCCATGAGTTCTTAATATAGAACCCATGTTCCATACCATCTTGTATCAAGAGAGCTGAGTACCCATGAACATCACAAGCAAGGCATATATCACAAGGAAAATCATTTATAATTGAAATTCATTTAAATAACCAACTCATGCTACAAGATATCAAGCTATTTTAAAAAGGCTATACACAATGGCACAAATAATATGACCATGTAATAATCCTTAAAAAAGTGAAATAAATGGGTAAGAGGTATAAGATACTAAGCATAGAATATAACCAATGAAATATAACCATAATCACATGGCATAATCATGCACCTTACCATATGTCATCAATGACATCTAAAATTCTCAAGCTTGACTAGGAAAAAAAATATATGTAATCACATGACATCAAATAAATTTAAGTAATTAAAGCTATCAAGAATAATCATTCAAATTTATAGTGAGAGACATGTATCTCAATCCATCCAACTATAGAATATGGCCAAAGAAAATAGGAACTAAGACCAAGCATAAGAAAAGGGTCATGGCCTTACTATCACTTGGGTCATTTCATTTATAACCATTTGATTAATTTTAAGGAGGATGTTATTATCTAGTTTAATCCACCCTATACAAACCATTTACCATAACCAATTGATTCACTTTTCTTAAACAAGGAAAATTCAATTATAAGACTCAATGGAGTCAAATGGAAAGTGTCTTAGTAACAAGGAATATGCCTAATCGATAATTTAATTTAAAATAAACGTTCATGATAATTCTATTTACATTATTCAAAAAGGGAAAAGGAAAAGTTTCTGTAGAAAAAGCACTAACAAGAGGCATCTGGAAAACTCAAACCAAAACCAATCATGATATAAAGAATTATCACAACTTTTTTGTTTGAAGACAATGAACCTCTGATGGAGGGGTTTTATAATAAAAACATGATATTTCTCTTCAAACAATTCATTTATCATATTTAACGTTTCATTAAATTTATCAAAGGAATCATTTAATCTAAAAGCCATAATGCATTAATTAAAATAAAATAATGGTGTGGGAAGTAATTAATTAATGCATTCATAAAATTAAAGGGAAAGAAAAGGGATCCTCCCTTAAGAGATGGTACCAAGATGAACAGTTTGGTCCTTGAATTTTTTTTTGACGACCGATCTAAGCTGTTGTCTCCTTTGGGAATATGCACCTTCACATATACATAAGGACACTTAACCCCTATGTACGTATTTGGATGGCCATGAACACATAAAAGGGGATTCTTACACACAACTTATATGCATATACCAATCTCCACTCACACATGTATTCATTTTTCATATTTATATATAAGCACACCTAGCCCCATATATATAATTGTGCTTCCATGGGTGGATATATATATATATATATATAATGGGGGAACTTATATATATATAATCTTGCCTATGCATACGCGATGAGTCACATTTGACTCTGATGACTTGAACCCACCTCAAGGATGAACTCAACTCACTAAAAAAATTATTGGGGACCCTTAATCAACCAAAGAACACAAATTAAACTAGGAAAGACCAAATAGTAGATATAAAACACTTACCTCAAGCAGCGACAGCAATTGAACCGATCTGAAACACCTTCCCTTTGGTGACGAACACCAAAACCCACTCGAAGGGGTCTAGAGAGACGAACCACATGCCCTATTCAAGGAATAAACACAAAAAAATGATTACCCCTTTACTTAGGGTTTGTCCGAACCTCAACAGGTGATGGGGAGACCAAAAATTGGCCAGAAAAGTAGAGGGAATGAAGTAGAGAGTCTTACCTTGTGACATCGAATGAGAATCCAGATAAAATATAGTTGAAATCACCATAGAAGGAGGGAGTCAGAGAGGGGGTTATGTAACAGGGGGTTTGTGTGTGCAGAGGGATATAAGGGAGGTCGTGTTGTGTGTAAGGGAGAAGATATAATATGGGAGACCCCCTTTAGTTTTTCTCAAACCTAAAACAAATAATAATATTAATAATATTAATATTAATGATAACAATAATCATCATCATCATAACAACACCAATATTATTATTATTATTAAAACTTTTCTCTCTATTTATTTAACATTTAAATCATTTAATTTATTTTTATTTTTATTATATTTAATTTAATTTCTAAAAACAATGCATGACTTAAAGGTGTTCCAACTCTCAGAATCTCTTTTCGAAGCTCAGTTTCAAAAATAGCCCTTCCAATAAATGAAAAATTCAAATTTCTTCTGTTTTTTGTCTAGTTCCAAAATGAGAGCCATTACAACCTATCCACCATAGAACATATCATCCCCGATAATCCTTTGGGAACAATGAAAATAACACCCAATTTACACAGTCATGAATCTTCATTCAAACGGTCATGCTATGTTTCTAAACACCCAATGATACTTTGATAATTCATTTAATAACATGGAACTAAAGACATTAAAACTCAATGAAACGATCATTTTAAAATAAAAACATTGAAATGATTCTTTCCCAAGCCTGTTTATCTAGAGACACATCCATGTATTCGTCTCTTGAAATAATTGGTGGTGCTTCTCACCATAGTTATCAAACTCTAAAAAGGGGCCAATTTTGAGACACGACACCTTTTCCTTTGGGATTGCCTTAAAAACACACCTCTAAGCATTCGAGCGACACTCCGAGAATTATTTTCTTTAATAGAACAAACTTTATTACTTCTAAGGACATCTTATGGACCTCAATAAAAAGGAATGGTAGAATCCCGATTGACCAACTAAATAGGTCACGCAAGATTTTTTTAATAAACTTCTGACCTTTAGACCACACTCACCTTAACCTAGCAATGTTTTTCAAAATGGTTCATTTCAACCATTTATAATGAACAAGTAAAATCATGAGTTGATCCACTCCGACCAACTTATCTCAAAGGTACCCAGCTTAGAGGTCGTCACATCTATAACTGAACTATGATTCCTTCTTCCAAGACATCTCACATTCACCATGAACATGTCCACTAAATTATATAACTGACTTCTGGTGATGTTAATTTGTCAAAACATCACTCAACCATTTCAATTATCATGCCTCGGCACAAAAAAGGGTGTAATCTAGATCCAGCCTATAGGAATCATCACCCCTTTCAATCATCACCTTTAATCCCAAAAACAAGTATGGGATAACCTCATATTGAAAAAACTAGAGTCCAAGGAAATAACCCAAGGTAATCCATACTCCATATTTATAAAAGCGACATTGGTATAAGTCCAAAATGTTCACAACAGATCATTGATTGAGCCCATAATTATATCCATCTAGAATTCAAGTCCAAGAAAATAGGTATATTTTTCAAGTTTGACCAAGGAATTCCAAATTGGGAACCCCACAATCATCCCGTACTAACCATGCCAAACTAGAAACCACACGTTCAACATGAAACTCTGATAGAAATCACCCAAGAAACCCATAAACTTTTAAACATTAGCACAGTGTAAGACTGACACTCTCTTAGTGTATCAAATATGATGTCAAGATAGAGAACATGCTCGCCTCTAAATAGAATACACTAAGAGGAAACAAAGAAACCTAGAATAAGAACTGTCTAACCACTACTAGTTGACTTCCTTTGAAAGAATTTTGGCTCCACCGACTGACGCACCACCACTAACTGATCATAATTTCATTACTACCTTAGTAAATATTTGATCTCTCAAGCTTTCCCACCAATGTCTAAACATGACCAATAGAATTTTCAAAGGGTTGCATACACATCCTACCTCATCAACATCATGCTGCTAAGAAAGTAGTGACATTCACAGACCTCAAGGGAATTCAATAAAAACTGAGCATTTCCAAATGGTGATCATTGGTTTTGTTCTTCCTACTTATAAGGGAACGTAACCACTAGAGCTAACGTGACACTCCCCACCTTAGTAGTGTCACAGTCACCGAAAGAGAGATATACAATCTTCTCAAAATTTCACTTTGTTAGATTTGAACTTTGATGCACACATGACACTCTTCTGTGCCACGCTCATGTTTGTTACCTGAGACGAAACCCAAAAAAAAAAGATCAATTATTAATCGAACTCAACCAATTTTTTACCTCATTAAAACTCAACAGGATCCACTTACATGAATGTATACTACCCCCGAGGATTTATAAAACAAGATGATGCACCCTCGATACTATGCATAGGTTGTCCACCACATGCATCCAAGTATCAAGTGGACATGTAGAAAATGGTCCAAAAGGTGCATTGTCTAGTATCACTGTAAAATAGAGCGATGACCTCCCCAGCTTTGCAAGGGAAGAAATATGGCCACAGGACCTACTAAGCAGCTGACCATGCCTGAGGCATTTCGAACCAGCTGAAACTGAACATTTCCCAATTCTCACACCCATAAAAAGGGTCAAGGATACAACGACCACCCATCCAAACAAGGGTTTCATTGAGAATCTAAAATTCTTACTAGGGATAACGACACATGAATAGAAACATACAAAAAAAATCTGATAGGATTTAGTAGGTCATTTAAGCTTTAAGGGTGTTACGTACCATATGTTATCCCCCTTATGAAATTAGAAAGTGTCAACCCATAATAGTTTCCCACCTACAAAAGTTACTAGGCTCAAGAGATGATCTTATAATCCATTTTTTAAAGAGAAGAAAACCTACAGAAGACACTTACAGTTTTTTTCCAAGGAAACTCAAGGAGAAACTTAAACTACCCATTCACAATGGTTTCAAACAAAGGACATGTGTTAGATTTCCATTTCCAAGCCTTCCGCATTTAATCACATTAAAAAATTTAAACATTTAAAAGTTTTAAAACAAAACATTAAGTACCCATTTCAAAAAAAATGCACTAGGTAACTTGATTTAGCAAGCTACTCAAAGAAAAAATAATCAAGTCTTATAAAACTTCATTTTTTAACCATTTAACATTTACCGATATCCCATCATAGATTAGGAAAATTATCAAATAAATGTTGAGCAAGTGTGGTCTTTAACAACACTATTTTTTTAAGGGGGAGATTGTTGAGAACAACACTCCATCTCTTTTTGATGATTTTGATATTCAAAAATACCCTTCTTTATTATTCTAATGATTTTACTTTGAGTATATTTCAGGAAATTAATATTATTTATCTTTCTATTTTGAAATAATATTTAAGAATTTTAATCCACATTGAATATTTGAAAAAGTGTTCTGAAATCACAATGGCATGTTCTAGAAACATGGTTCATACTCTACATGTTCGGAAATCACTTTGGAATGTTCTAGAAACACTGTTCATACCCTACATTGAGGAGCATAACATAAGGATGAAAACTGTCACTTATGAGTTATCAGAAAAGTATGATTAAGCAACCATTCATTATCTGAAAAGTATGGAATAAGAATCCTACATTAGAATGGAATTTTATGTTTATTTCTCAAAATTCTGGTTCATCACCCTTACTTTTGTGAACAACTTTACATTTTATCAAAAAGAATGGATCATTTACCTTTTATTTAGAAGCTGATAAAGTATGGATTATATACCATACATTTGAAAGTTAAAGAGAAAATTATGGATGATCAACCTTACGTTTGAGATCAACCTTATTTTTTTGATCAACCTTACATTTTGAACCTTACGTTCAGAGAATTTATGATGTGTAGTTCAACCCTACGTTTGGTGTCAGACATTTATATTAAAACTTTATTAAAGATATGATATTTATGCAGATTATTAGGTTGATTTCAAGATATATTAAAATCCCAAATCTAAAGCATGTATTTGACTAATTCAAATCCATTTGTTTATGATTCAAAGGGTCGATTTAAGAGGATATTCTCATGGAGAATTTTAAGGGGAGTTATGACTGCTCTATTTTTCAAACTTTGGAATATCTTGATTTTATATGCAACTTTTGTAGATCTGAATTTGAAAGGAAAATGATTGTCTTTATTATATATATCTGTGTTATTTTGAATTATAGTTGATACGATATAGATAATTGTGAAAGAGATGAGAAAAATCGATTCTTGAGTTTTTCATGACTATAATTTTCTGAGACATTTGATATTTACAGATCTTCTGCTACCATGATCTATCAAACTCTATTTTCTGAAGAAGAAGAAGAAACATGATTGAAGATTCACTGATTCTGCATCGAATATATTTTTTTAAACAACTGTTGTTAAAGTTGATAATTATATTTCAAGATATACTGCAACCGGATTGGCTCAGAAATCTTCTACCTAAAGATCATTCTTTCTAAAGATGATGATCCATCGACTGTCAATTGCATGTTGTTGCAATTGTGGAGAACAACTGGAAAGTATTTTAAAGAAAAAAATAATCTTTTACTTTTAGTGATCAGCTTCTCAGACTAAGTTGTGTGTTAGGTTCTTTATATAAACCAGAAGGATCTATTTAGACTTAAAATTGTAAAGGTTTCAACTGCATGTACTCAGTTGTGGAATGGTCTATTGATAAAAGAACCAGATAGTGAAAATCACCAAACTCGTGGAGTAGAGCATTGGTGGAGTGGAGTAGGGGCCTTCTATTACCCGAACCACTATATATTGTGTGTCCTTTGATATTTATTTTCCGCTGATTAATCATTATAATAAAGTTAAAAGTACAAATCATGATCTCGAAAAGAAATTGTAATACTCACAATTCACCTCTCTCTTGTGTATATTTGGTGTAACCCGATCCCACAATTGGTATCAAAGGTGGTTCTTTTGATAAATCTATATCAAGCTGAATGTTTTTGGATTATACAAAGCACAATGGATGATACACGAGAGGGTATTTCAATGGTTCGAGCTCCCTACTTCAATAGTGAAAATTATGGATGCTGGAAATCAAGGATGATCATTTATTTAAAGAACCTTGGATACAAAGTCTACTCGAAAATTATAACTTCCTATGTGATTCCAGAGAAACTTGAAACATGGAATGCTGATACAGAAGTAGAGTACATCATAAACTTGAAATCTATGAATTCCATCATCTATGGTCTTGGAACAGATGAATTAAATAGAGTATCTCAGAGCCTGATGGCTTATGAAATGTGGCAGACAATTGTAGTTGCTTATGAAGGAACTAACAATGTCAGAGAAATGAGGTATGCCACTGCTAAATTAAAATTCGACACATTTAGAATGTTTGAAGGATAAATAATCACCCAGATGAATATAAGGCTTACATAAATTGTTAATAACATCACTGGCCCTGGGAGATCCTATCAAAAAAGCAGATCAGGCCCTGAAAGTTCTAAGATTACTACCACCTAGATGGAATGGGATATCAGCTGCTATTAGAAAATCCTCACCAATCAAAGATCTTACAATGAGAGAGTTAATTGGAACTCTTATGATGTATAAATATGATATGGAAGATAAAGAAAATGAGCATAAAGTTTTAATAAAAAAGAAAAATACTTCTTTGAAGGTAGCATCTCAAAAGAAAAGTATAAAAATGAATAATGAAATCAAAGTGAAATCAGAAAAATATGATTCATCTAATTCATATGTGGAACTCACAGAGCTGGATAGAAAGTTCAATAAATTCTACAGAAAGAATAAAGGATTTAGAAAATCCATTAAGAAAAAGAACCAAAGGAAGTCAGATGCTATGAATGTAAAAATATGGGTCACATCAGACTAGACTGTCCTCAATTAAAAGAAGGAAAGAAGAAGAAATTTTTCAAAAACAATGATTATGAGTAGAAAAGAAAAGGAGAAATGAAAGCTACTTGGAGTTTTTCTGAAGACTCCAACATCTCATCAAAGTCTTACTTAGAAAAAGAATAATCAAATATGAAATAAAACATGTGATTTATGGAAGAAGCTAATGAGGTACAATCTTACTACTCATCTGATTCGGATTCTAGTTATAGTTGTTTAAATAATAAACTCACAGCCTACTGTAATATACTAGAAGAGAAATATTATTCCTTATTTAAGAAACATAAATCACTGAAAAATATTCATACTACTGTTTTAGGAGAAAGATACACTCTACTAAAACAACATCAAGAGTTAATTGAAAAATATAACTCATCAAATGCAAACTATTCAGATTATGAAACTAAAATAAAAACACTACAAACAGAAGTAGAAACATATAAAAGTGCAGCTCTTATTTTTACAAAAGGAGAAAATACACTAAATGAAATACTTGGAAATAAAGTGATTAAAAAGGAAAGATATGGAATTGGAAGTAAATGTGAGAAACCTAAACTGTATAAGAACTATTTTGTCTAAAGTACAAAAGGTAAAATTTGTAACTACTATGGAACAAAAGGTCACATATCTGAAAACTTTTATTTAAGGAAACTTAAAATAAGTGGGATTGAGAGAGACTTTTTTGAAATCAGTTTATATGATTCTATTGATTATAGAAAACCAAAGCAAGTCTAGATTCCTAGGTCTCTAACACTACTGGTCCCAATAGAATATGGGTACCAAAACAAATCCTTGTTTAAATTCCATTTCTGGAAGTAGGTCATAGAAGCCAAACTGAAATATGGTATATGGATAGTGACTACACCATGAATATGAGTGGAAACTCATAAAATTTTAGAACACTAACTCAAAAGGATGGTGGTATAGCCATATTTTGTGACAATTCAAAAGATAATATTATTGGAATTGGAACCTTTGTAGATCCAAAAGCAGTCTCAATCAATAAAGTAATCTATGTACAAGGATTGAAACACAACCTGATAAGTATCACTCAACTCTATGATGATGGTTATTTTGTTGATTTTTCTAATAAGTATTTTTTTCTGTTTTTAAAGATAAATTTCTTAAATTTAGAGCACCCATAACTGATAATTTTTACACCTTGGACTTAAATTACTTATGTAAATAAAAAGTAAAATGCTTAACTGCTAAGATAAATGAATCTTGGATCTGGCATAGAAGACTTGGACATTGCAATATATATGCTTTACAAAAGTTATCTAAGAAACAATTAGTTTCTGTTTTTCCCAGTCTCAAATTTGAATGTGATAGATTCTATAATGCATGTTAACTTGGAAAGAAGCATAAATCATCCTTCAAATCTGTTTACAAAATTTCGACATCTAAACCTCTAGAACTTATCCATATGGATTTTTTTGGACCTTCAAGAATAACAATCTTGGCTGGTAAATTTTTTGTATATGTTTTAGTTGATGAATATTATAGATTAACTTGGATTTATTTTCTAAAATATAAAAATGAAGCTTTTACTATATTAGAATTTTTTTGCAAAGATGTTCAAAATGAAAAAGATTATAAAATAATTTCATTAAGAAGTGATCATGGTGGAGAATTTGAGAATCTGGAATTTAATTCCTTCTGCTCAAATATGGGTATTAAACACACATTATCTGTAACAAGAACACCTCAACAAAATGGAATTGTTGAAAGAAGAACTAGGACTATTCAAGAAATGGCTAGAACTATGCTAAATGAATAAATTCTTCCTACCTATTTCTGGGTAGAAGATGTAAGAACAGCCTGTTATATAATGAATAGAGTTTTAATCAGACTAATTTTTAAAAATACACATTATGAACTCTGGAATAATAGGAAACCTGAAGTAAATTACTTTAATGTTTTTGGATGCAAGATTTACACCTTAAACACCAAGTAAAATCTTAGTAAGTTTTATCTAAAATCTGATGAAGGCATTTTCTTAGGATATTCTACTATTTCCAAATTTTATAGAGTTTTTAATAAAAATTCAAGTATTTTTGAAGAATTAGTTCATGTGAAATTTGATGAATCTAATCCCTTTGAGAAAATGAAATACCAAATTGATGAATCTGGCTCTAATGATAACATGAAACTTGAAAATTTTAAAGATGCTTTTGAAAAATATATAAATGAAATTCAGTCTAGTTAAGAAGAACATGACATTAAAGAACCTAACAGTGTACTACCTAGACAATCTAGAACCCTAAAGAATCACCCTTTAGAAACTATTATAGAATCTCTAGACACTAAAATAAAAACTAGAAGAAATTTAGGAAATCTTGTTGAATTATATGTCTTTCTATCCCAATTATAACCTAAGACACTAGAAGAATACTTAGTTGATGAAATTTAGATGATATCACTGCATAAAGAACTAAAAAAATTCAAGAGAAATACCTCAGAACAATCTAGTTAAAGGTTATAATTAGGAAGAAGGTATAGATTATGATCAAGGAATAATAACTATAAATAGAGAAATAATATTATCTAAAGGTTATAATTAGGAAGAAGGTATAGATTATGATGAGACCTTTCCACCTGTAGCTAGATTAGAAGTTGTTAGGATCCTTTTAGTCTATGCATCTCATATGAACTTTAAATTATTTCAGATGGATGTTAAGTCTACCTTTTTAAATGGTTACTTATTGGATGAATTTTAATTTTGAGAAACCTCTTAGTTTTGAAGATTCACAAAAACCAGATTCTATTTTTAAACTTATTAAAGCTCTTTATGGCCTTAAACTAGCACCTAGAGCTTGGTATGAAAGATTATGTTTTTTTTATTTTAAAAAATGATTTTACTGTTGGGCTAGCAGATACAATATTGTTTAATAAAACTGTCATCTCTAATATTTTATTGGTTCAAATTTATATTGATGATGTAATTTTAGGTTCAACAAACAAAAAACATTGTCATAATTTTTCAAATTTAATGCAAAAATAATTTGAAATGAGTATGATGGGAGAATTAAATTTATTTTTAGGACTTCAAATTTATCAAAAAAAATTGAAAATGTTTTAAATGAAAGAAAATACATTACTAATTTACTAAAGAAATTTGGAATTTAAAACAACAAGACATATTCAACTCCTATGTGTACTAATATAAAACATGATTTGGATAAAACTGTAAAATCAGTTGACAACAAGTTATATAGAGATATTATTGGTATTTCATTATATCTTAATGTTATCAGGCCAGATATAATGTACTCATTATGTATTTGTGATAGATCTCAATCTGATCCTAAAGAATCTCACATAAATGTTGTTAAAAGAATTTTTAGATATTTAAAAGGAACAGTTTTTCAATCTCTTCTCAATCAAAAAACTTCTGATTTTAATTTAATTTATTATTCAGATGCAGACTTTTGAATTTATAGATTAGATAGAAAAATCATCTCAGGTACATGTCACTTTTTAGAAAAATCATTAGTGTCGTGGTCTAGTAAGAAACAACACTCAGTTTCCCTGTCAATAGCCGAAGTAGAATATATATCAGATAGTAGTTGTTGTGCACAAGTTTTGTGGATGAAAAACACTCTAATGGATTTTGGACTAAATTTTAATAATACACTTATTTTATGTGATAATACAAGTGCTATAAATATTTCAAAAAACCCTATTAAAAATTCTAGAACTAAGAATATTGATATCATACATCACTTTCTAAGATATCATGTTCTTAAAAAGGATATATTTTTAGAATTTTTAAGCACTAAAATTCAATTAGCTGATATTTTTACTAAACCACTTCCCACTTCAAGGTTTGATTTTATTAAGGGGGGCTAGGTTTATTTATTTTTAAATTATATTTTATTTAATTACTTATTTTAAATTTTATTTTATTTATTAGTTGTTTTTATAATAATTTAAAAACTTTGTCAGTTATGCTTTAAACTTTTGTATCATATGGTTTTACTTTTAATGTAATAATTACTATGTGTGTAATGACATGGGAATCAAGGATTTCAGAAACCGTTTCCAATTCCAAAAACATTCATTTTCTGAAAACCCTTCAAAACCCCAAGAACATCTACCACTCTTCTCTACCTGCACCTGAACCTTCAAAACCCTAGATTTTCGAACCTTCAGAAATCTATGACAGCAATGGCCAAAACCAAAAGGACTGATGAGCCAGAAACTAGAAACTCCAAGTGGTAGCACTCATTAGGAAAAAAGATTTTACAAGGAATAGTGATCGATTTGGAATGGTTGTACTAGATGGATCTGATGCTGAGGCAAACCCTAGCATTTCAGAAACTTGAGAAAACCTTCAATGGAGACTAAACGGAGTTTATATATGAGGTAGAACTTTTTCACTTTTTTAAATAGATTCATTTCAATCTATGAGAAGATGAAGATTCAATAATATCTAAGATCAATGGCAGAGATTTTTTAATTTTGTCTTTGGAGATAGCCAAAATTCTTAACTACCCTCATGAGGGAGTTTCCCATTTTTATTTAAATAATATTGGTGATAATGTCCATAAGTTTGAGGAAATTATGTATTTTATGTTTGACTCTACAAATATAAGGAAGATGTTAGTAAAAGATCTAGAGACTCACCAGAAGATTTTAGTAAAAATTGTGCAAACAAGTATTGCACCAAGAATTTCAGAGATGGAGAAAATATTGTACCATGATATGTACATAATGTTTCTATTTATGAGTGATATTAAGTTGAATTTTCTGAGATTTATGGTGAGATATATCAATTACTGCTTCCAACCAGAAGTGAGGATAAACTTCTATCCCTTTGAAAGGTTCATTTCAAAGATCTTATTTAAGACAGGTATGATAAGGCTGGTGGATGCCCGAGTGAGATGCCACCATAGTAACATATTTAATGCTAAAACACTAAGGAAGATTGGTTTATTTTGGATCATAATAAAAGGAAAACTCATGCCTATTGGAGCAGAAGAAGAACAAGAGGGTTCTCATGAGCTACATGAAAAATCAAAGGAAGGAGTAGCTGAATCTAGAACTAGTGGATTATCAAGGAGGATACGATTTGAGACAGTTGATACACCTTCTAGTGAAGAAATTCAAGAGGGACTTCAGAGGATAAGGTAAAGAGTAGCTCAAGATAATCAGGAACCTGTTCAAGAAAATGTTGGAACAACTGGAACTCTTCTAAGCTACATATTTATTAGAAAACATGTGGTACAACGAGTTGAGAAACCAAAAATTTCTCATATTGAGGTGACTCCTCATGTAGAAAAATAAATTTTGCATCCAACTGTTGAAAATCTTGGAGAAGTTTAAGTGGCTAGATCTGAAACTATATAGCCTACTGAGATTGTTCCCGAAGACTTATCCCAAGAGGAACCTATTTTAGAGGATCCAACCTTGCAAGAACTCAATGAAAATGATACTCAGAATGAGAAAGAACCTATGAATATGAATCAAGCATAGAACCTTTATGAAGTTCAAACTGAAATTATTGTTGAAGATTTTTTTTGGATGATTCAGGAAAGGGATCAAAGGAAAAATCAGTAGAGAAGCCAGTGCAAAGGAATGATGAAGAGAAGTCAGATGCTGAATCCCTACATTTAACACTGATAAATCCAGTGGAAGATCATACTAGAATCAAGAAAAATGTGCCTTTGATTCTGATAATAATTATGTGGAGGATTTAATATGAAAATTTAATAAAGTTCAATCCGAAAATGTTTCTTTAAGAAGAGCATTAGAAAAAGAACATCTGAAATTTCAAAGACTGCAAGCCAGTTCTGTTTCTAAGCAAGAAGTCAAAAATTTCAAGAAGGAAATTTTGGATGAAGTTGAAAATCTGAAATCTGAAATGGTGATGAAGTCAGATTTACAAGAGTTTAAATCTCTCATGGAGAAACAATTCACAACTGTCAGACATAGTGAAGCCAGTACATTAGGTACTTCATCTGATCTGATCAGAATATTTTAGGCCATTAGAGAATCTATAAGCAATATTAATGATAGACTGCAGGACCTTCAATTCAATAGTACTCCTTTATCTATGTTGTTGGAAAATTAGAAGTTTCTTATTGAGCAGTTGAGTTCGAATGAACCTGGAATTAGAGTTTTTCTAAATTATTTCACTAATAAGTTAACTCTTTTATGGAAAATTAAGAGAGGTTACATGAGTTTTTCAGAGTCAATTTGATTTAAGACATCCATCTGACTCAGGAAGGAAAAGATCTCATAGTCTAGTTAGGCGATGGACTGATGAAAATTTTGAGACTACAGATGTCAGAGCTCAAGGAAATCATTCAAAGTCACTGAAACCTATTTTAAAAACATTTTTTAGTCCAACCTTGATTCTCATTGTCGTTATTATACTTGTAATTCTATTTTCAATAACATATATTTGAATCACCTGTTTATGTGTCATTAATTTGTTTTAATGTACTGTCTATGTTAGAATGACAGTAATCCAGATTCAAATATTGATAACTAGTTTATCATAGCATTTACTTAAGTTCAGTGATGCATTAAATTTTTTTATATTCCTTTTTCTACCATTCTGTTTGATATCACAAAAAGGGGAAGAAATGGGGATAAACACAACATTTTTTTGATAAATTTCAAGATAAACAAAAAATTATTTATTTATAAAGGAGGATATATTATTGTACTTTATAATAGGGGAAAATGTAAAAATTAGGAAATAATTTTGTTTAAATAAAATATTGTTTTTATCTTTGCAAAATTATAAATTATATGCAATTAATTTTGTAAGATAATTTTATTGGTTATTTCAGGGGTTTTGTGATCATCAAAAAGGGGGGATTGTTGAGAAAGTGTGGTCTTCAACAACACTCTATTTTATTAAGGGGGATATTGTTGAGAAAAACACTCCATATCTTTGTGATGATTTTGATGTTCACAAATACCCTTATTTGTTATTATAATGATTTTAATTTGAGTATATTTTAGGAAATTAATATTATTTATTTCTCTATTTTGAAATAATATTTAAGAGTTTTAATCCATGTGGAATATTTGACAAAGTGTTTGGAAATCACTTTGGCATGTTCAGAAAACACTATTCATACTTTACGTCTTTAGAAATCACTTTGGTGTGTTATGGAAACACTGTTCATAGCCTACGTTGAGGAGTGTAATGTAAGGATGAAAACTGTAGCTTAGAGGTTATCAGAAAAGTATGATTAAGAAACCATAAATTTTTAGAAAAGTATGGAATAATAATCCTATGTTAGTATGGAATATTATGTTTTTTTCTCAAAAGTATGGTTCATCAACCATACTTTTTTGTACAACCTTACGTTTTATCAAAAAGTAGGAATCATTTACCTTTTGTTTAGAAGATGATAAAATTATGGATTATATACCGTACGTTTGAAATTGAAGAGAAAAGTATGGATGATCAACCTTACATTTGATATCAACCTTACGTTTGTGATCAACCTTATGTTTTTAACCTTACATTCAGAGAATTTATTCTATGCGGTTCAACCCTACATTTGGCGTCGAAGATTTAAATTACAATTTTATTTAATCAATGGTATTTATGTAGTTTATTATAATGATTTCAAGCTAGATTAATAGCCCGAATTTAAAGTGTGTCTTTGACAGATTCAAAGACGTTTGTTTATGATTCAAAGGATTGATTTAAGAGGAGATTTTCATGGAAAATTTTAAGGGGAGTTATGACTAATCTGTTATTCAAACTTTTGAATATTACAATTCTATAGGTGACTTTTGTGGATCTAAATTTGAAAATAAAATGATTGTCTTTATTATATATATCTGTGTTATTTTGAATTACAGTTGATACGATATAGATTATTGTGAAAGAGATAGTAAGAACAGATTCTTTAGTTTTTCACAACTATGATTTTCAGAGACATTCGAGATTTATAGATCGGCTGCTACCATGATCTATCAAACTCTATTTTCTGAAGAAGAAGAAACACGATTGAAGATTCACTGATTCTACATATAATATATTTTTTGAAACAATTTTTGTTAAAGTTGTGAATTATATATCAAGATATACTATAACCGGATTGACTCAGAACTCTTTTACCTGGAGATCATTCTTTCTGAAGACGACGATCCATAGACTGTCAATTGCATGCTATTGCAATTGTGAAAAACAACCGGAAAGTATTTCAAAGAACAAATACTCTTTTACTTTGACTGACTGGATTCTCATACTAAGATGTGTGTTAGGTTCTGTATTTGAACCAAAAGGCTCTGTTTAGCCTTAAAATTGTAAAGGTGTCAACTTCCTGTACTCAGTTGTGGAACAATCTATTGATAAGAGGGATAGATAGTGAAAATACCCAAGCTCGTGGACTAGAGAGTTGGTGGAGTGGACTAGGGACCTTCTATTCCCCGAACCACTATACATTGTGTATCCTTTTCTATTTATTTTCTACTACTTAATCATTCTAATAAAGTTATAAGGAAATATCACGATCTCAAAAAGAAATTTTAATACTCACAATTCACCCCCCCCCCCTCTTGTGTATATTTGGTATAACCCGATCCAATAATAAATTACTTTTAAGTTATAAAAGATAAGGTGACCTATAAGGGACCCACTGAGCCAACCTGGGATCTATAGAAAGGAACCTAATAGAATTTTCACAATTCAAAAAGTTTCAAAACACCCACAATGGGTTAGAAGTTAACCAATTCATTTCAAATAACAAATTTAAAATCATTTACATTTAAAACCATTTAACAATATAACATGATCATATAAATAACGTTATAGTTATATGAGTGTCCATCTACCAATTCATAAAGCATCCATACACTTTACAGGTGGCATTTGGATCCCATTTAATTGCAACCAATCCATTTAGCCCATGAAATAAATTACATCAAAACAAAACTAGCATGTCATCAGAAGAAGATAACATAGAGAAGACATTCTATGGTTATAGAAGGATGACATATTAACACCTAAGAAGGTTATAAAAATAGTTATGATAATAAACACAACAATCTGGCATAGCATTCAAGGAACCCAATCATATCAAAATGCAACCTGTGAATGTAGCTACATGGCATGGCATATTCATGGTAAGTAAATATCTATGTGCCTATTATGATTCATGTAATGATTTATCCTTGACTTAATAGGCCAAGGGTAAAATACCATAAAATACATAAACCCATAAGTAGCATAAATTATACCAATCACTCGATGTGAAATCATATCAACTGTAATAATGAACAACATGAATAGAAATCCCAGCCCAAGACACTTGGATATTTCCCAGTACATGGGGCGATCAGTCCCAGGAATGGCTATTGAAAAAGCACTGACACATTCCTAGAATATTATCTACCATCACAAAATAGTAAGACAAAGGAAAAATAATCTTTGATACAACTTTGTAACATATTGACCCAGATTACCATTAAAAAAGGTAGTCATACCAATGGGACACATGGCCTTAAGCATACTTCCCTATATGCTAGAGGATTCCAGCTAGTAGTGAGGGTGTAAAGGTGGTTCAGTGGGGATACTATAACCTTATAATTAGAGTTTCACAATGGTATAACAAACTATAACACTCAGAAAACAGCAGAAGTAGTAATAAATGAACAACAGATAGTAGTGGAATAAATAATATAACTGAATAAAAGAGATAAATGGCCATCACCAATTCCATATAATGATTTATGTAATTCTAGGTGTTACTACAAGGAATAAAAAGTATGAAATAAAAATATCAATACAATATAATAAATAAATAACTTCCCAACGACGTGCTCCATGAGCATCTCAAGCCTCAGATCGATCCTCTTATCTTAACTCCCTCGTACAACGAAAGCAGCACAACACAAGTAATGAATCCAAAGACCTGCAAGCATGTAGGACTACTCAGGTACCCCAATGCAATGGCGGCCCGAGTAGGGTGTGATACATAAATCTCTATAGGTCAGAACCACTGGTGCCCAACCCAATATGGATAGTTCAATATAAAATTAAGATGTGTATCATATATAATAAATTCATAGTTATAACAATTAAATAATGGAAACTTGGTATGGGTTACTAAACGAACACCCATCCCAAACCACCTGCTTCAACCTAAGATGGATGTCTGGGAGGTATACTTGTGCAAGGAAGAATATATATGTATATATAAGGTCTAATAGTAACATGGGAAACCAAGGAAGGCATACCCTCAAGTGTGTGCCTTTTCTTGGGTTCTAAATCGCATGTCATCACATAAGTGTGCTAGTAAATTAAGGAAAACATCTCAAATACAAGCACAAAACATAATAATAATGAAGGATGAATCTCATATGATTCAATAATCAAATAGACAAGGAAATTAAAATAATTCATCAATACCAGGTGTGGAGTCCCATTCCCATCCAAGGTGATCTATAAATAATCCCAAGTATTGCAACAGGAATATCTAATATAAGCCAATACCACTAAGCCCATCCAAGGTGACCCTTACAACATCCCAAGTATCACTGTGAGGCATGGTAAACTCTGATTCTTTCTTAGGTATCTCATATAGGGGACTGAGTATCACCCATGACATATAATATCCATCTTTTCAATTGGTCCATCCACAGTTTCTCCCCTAGGGAACTAGTATCACTAAATAGTATAAAAAACTTCATGGGAATCCCTTTTCTAGTAAGCAAAAGCATCACCCCCAGTGTGTCAAATCGTAACCCATTAGGAAGGTAAATTCTATCCATGAGTCCTTAATATTTAACCCATCTTCCTTACCAATAAGTATCAAGAGAGTTGAGTATCCAAGCACATCATAATAAAGGCATATATCATAATGAAAATCATTTATAACTGTAATCTATTTAAATAACCAACTCATGCTACAAGATCTGCCGCTATTTCAAAAAGGACAACACACAATGGCACAAATCATATGACCAAGAAATAATCCTTAAAAAATATAAATGCATGGCCAAGAGGCATAAGATACCAAGCGTATCATATAACCAATGAAATATAACCATAAGTGCATGGAATAATCATGCCTCTTACCATATGTCATCAATGACATCTCAAAATTTGAAGCTATCATTATTTACCAAGCATAACATTTATATATAATCACATAAAAAATGACATTTACATAATTCCAGCTATCAATCATAATCATTCAAATATAAAGTGAGAGGCATGTAGCTCAAACCAAGCAGATATGGCCTATGGCCAAAGACAATAGGCACTAATCCTAAGTATAATTAAAGGGGCAAGGCCTTACCATCCCTTGGGTCATTTCATTTAAAACCATTTGATACATTTTAACAAGGATTTTATTATCTAGTTTAAGCCATCCTATATAAACCATTTACCATAACCAATTCATTCACTTTGCCTAAACATGGAAAATTCATTTATAATACTCAAAGGGGTCAAATGGAAAGTGTCTTGGTAATAAGGAATACGCCTAATCGGTAATTTCATTTAAACTAAATGTGTATAACAATTAAATTTAAATTATTAAAAGGGGTTAAAGGATAAATTTACACAGAACAAGAACCAACAAGTGGCATATGGAAAACTCAGACAAAAACTAGGTATGATGTTGAATTATCACTACTTTTTGTTTTGAAGACAACGCACTTCTGAAGGAGGAATTTTATTATAAAAACATGATATTGATCTCCAAACAATTAATTTATAATATTTAACATTTTATGAAATTTATCAAAGGAATCATTTAATCTAAAAACCATACTTCATTAATTAAAATCTAGAATGGTGAAAGAAGTAATTAATTAATGCATTCATAAAATTAAAGGGCAAGGAAATGGATCCCACCTCAAGAGATGGAGACCAAGAAGAACACTTTAATCCTTAATTTTTTTATTAGTGACTGATCTAAGTTGTTTCCTCCTTCCTCCAGGCATATGCACCTTTTTCATATACATAAGTACACCTACCCCCTATGTACGTATTCGGATGTCCATGAACACATACAAGGGGATCCTTACACATAGCTTATATGGATATACACATCTCCACTCACACACATATGCATTTTTCATATATATACATATATATGTGTGTGTGCAACAGGCCCCATATATATAATCATTATATCATGGGATGATATATATACATATATAACGGGGGAACTTATATATATATAAGCCTACCTATTCATATGCGGTGAGTCACCATTGACTCTGGTGACTTGAACCCACCTCAAGGATGAAAAAACTCACTAAAAATTACTAGGGACCCTTAATCAACCAAAGGACCCAAAATAAACTAAGAGAAACCAAAAATAGGATATAAAACATGTAACTCAAGCATCTAAAACAACTGAAGCAATCCAAAACACCTCGCCTTAGGTGACAAACACTAAAACCTACCCGAAGGGGTCCTGAGAGATGAACTGCATGCCCTAATAAAACAAGAAATGCAAAAAACCGGATTACCCCTTTACCTAGGGTTTGGATGAACCTCACTAGGCGACAGGGAGACCAAATATTAGCAGGAAAAGAAGTGGTAAATGATAAGATATTCATACCTCACAACATAGAATGAGAAACTTGATAAAATTTGGTTGAAATCACCATGGAAGGAGGGGGTCACACCGTGAGAAGTGGTTTCTGTGCACAGAGGGATCCAGGGGGTCTCATCACGTGTAAGGAGGAAGGAAGAAGAGGGGATACCCCCTTTTTATTAAACATAAAACAAATGATAATAATAATAGTGATAATGATATTAATATTAATAATAATAATAATAGTAATAATAACCATAACAATAATAATATTATTATTATTATTAAAAAAATTCTCTATCTTTATTTCCCATTTTCCTCATTTAATTTATTTTTATTTTTATTATAATTAATTTAATTTATTAAAATAATACATCACTTACAGGTCTTCCAACTCTTGGGATTTCATTCTGAAGCTCAATTTCAAAAATGGCCAGTCCAGTAAATGAAAAATTGAAATTTTTGTTTTTTCATCCGGTTCAAAAACACATGTCGTTAAAAGTAAAATTCCAAAAAGAAAAACCTAAAAAAGTAGTAAAAATGTATTATATAGGAAAATAAAATGTTAAAATAACTCTAGGTAAAAGGGAAGGTACCTCCTTATTACGTGATCTCCTAGAGAGAACTCTTAAGAGAAACTATCTCTCGACATGTACCATTGTCGGCTATTATGCATCAACTCCACAAAATCAACTAGATTCATGTTCACTAGAGTCATCTCCAAGCTATGAAACATTTTTACAGACAAAACACATGTGTCCATGAGTCCCATGAAAGGATGAGTATAAATATACCTATTAGGATGCTTTGTAACACAAAGTAAAGATGAAATAACATGTCGTATTGAACCCATCACTACTAGAAGTTGGGGTTATCCACACACATATATACCCATGGTTTTCTAAACTATGGGTATAGAGTTTGGAAAATTATATAACTATGGTTCTTAAAAAACCATTGGTATATTTTAAGCTATAATAAAGGTTTTTTAAAAACCATGGGTATAGAGGATTAACATAAACCTCAGCCTCCCCCTCCGATCCTCATTCATGATCCCTAGTCTCCCCCTCAGCCGAGCGAGTGGTAGACTCCTCTTCTCCTCCAGTGTTATCCTCCCCTAATTCAAGGTTTTTTTATTCTAATCTTCTTTGACATCATATTAGTGAGTTCCAAATCCTTATTCTCTTCTATTGACTATTATTTTCATTTTTTCAATGTATGTGGTTCTACTGAATCATTTTTGCATCACTTATGATCATCATGTTTTTAAATTTATAAATTAATAGAGGTCAAATATCATATATTACATTCCTCTAAGTAATGTTTTGATTATAATTTCTTTATTTTGAAAACTATCCTTGGGATTATTGTGAATTTAACTTTAATTTTAGATTCTTTTGGTGGAATATTTTAGGGATTTAGATATTTTTAAGGTTGGGAATCATATTTAAGTTAACTAAAAGTGTAAATTTTTTATTATCCTTGAGTTATTGGATTTAATTATTGGATTATAATTTTCATAAAATTTGGTTTTTTAATTTTCATAATCTTTTTTATGATCACTGGAATTATGTGGAGTTGAATAATGGTTAAAATTAGTAAGTGGTGTCAAAAAACCTTACCAAATTACTACAGTTATGTTTGCAATGTTTTTATTAATGGAAATAAAAAATATTAATACAATTTAATTTTTTATTTTTTAAATTGAAAGAGGATTTTTCCTAGAATAATTAATAATTTTATATAAAAATGTTTTCTACAAATATATTATGTATGTTTACAAGTTTGTTTGGTTTATCCATTTCTTGTTTTCACCATAAACATCATTCCATATGAATTTTAATTATTAAAAAAGTTTTGGTTACTTTTAAATAAATTATTTATTTGGAGTTTTTATTTTTCAATTATATAGATTTTATCAAACATGTTAAATTATGTCTTTTATATTATTTCATGGAGATATTTGGTTATTTTTTATTAGTGTTGTTATTCTTATGTTTTTATTGTATAAACTAGTTCATTATTGTTGAGGTATGATTAATCTATTATTAAAAATATTTACATCATGAACCATGGTTAACCTATTTATTGGATTTTTCTAACCCATAAATAAATAAAATGATGATGTGCATGATTATGCTATTATAATTAAATCTAGATTTTTTTTAATCTATGAAGGTTGGTTCTTCAGAAATTCACTATTGTATTTATAATACTTGTCAAAAATGTTTCTTATAATTCATTATTATGAATTAGACTTGAATTAATGACAAATGATTATTTCGAATAAATATATATGTACATTTAAAATGTTTAAGAATTTTAAAACCTTTATTATGTACAAATATTTATAGAATCCTTTGGTAAATGTCATGAAATAATTATATAAGTTAGAATGGAAATCTTGTTAGATCATATTCATTTTATGAAACATGGTTTAAATTTATAAAGTTTTATATTAAAAAATAGTTCTTTAATAAAACTTTAATGGTATAAACCTATGTTTCACCTATTTTGATTAAGTTTTAAGTACGACTTAGTTCTTTTTTTAGAATTCTTCCTTAGTTTATTTATCATGTATTGACTAGTTATCCATTTATTTCCACTACACGTTAAATTAATTAAAAACCATCTAATCACACTTTACCCTAATTAAGAGGTTTTGTTAGTGGGGAGGTAATGGATAGTTTTTGTTAAAGTATAAGAGTGGTGACCCAAATACCTATGATTCCTCTCTAAGGGAGGCCTTGGGGTTATTTTATAGGAAAATATAAAGATGAAAAAACAACCATGTTTTATGTGGGACTCAGACTCCAATAATCCCTCTCAAGATAGGTTTACCTAGCTTGGACCCATGAAGAAAATAGATCAAAGAAAAAAAACAAGAAACACTTCAAACACTCACCCTAAAATTGGACATACCCAACTTGATTACAAAACAATATGGAAAAAAAGAAATTATTTGTGATCGCAGCTCAGCCTCAAGATGAATATGAGGGATGATATAATATGTCATTGAAAAAGATGTGTCAATGAGGCCCCATGAAATCCGCATAGGTGGGGTCAGTCGATGAGGTGCTAGGAAAGCCACACTAACGGGGCTGGTCGATGGATCTCTAGAATAGTCACACAGGTAAGGGCCACCATCAGGGCATAAGGAAATTCACTGGGTTTGGTCGATGGGGTACCAGTAAATCCACACAATAGGGGTTGGTCGATGGAGCACCGAGAAATTCTCACTAGTGGGGCTAGTTGACGAAGCGCTGGGAAAGCCGAACTGGCAAGGTTGGTTAACAGAGTGCTAGGAAAGCCGCATAGGTTAGCCTAGTCGATGGAGTGTCAGGAAAGCGGCACTGGCAGGGTTAGTCGATAGAGAAATGGGAAATCCACATAGGTAGAGATAGTATATGGTTCACTATGAGAGATTTATAGGCATTGCAGATGGATTAGGTGTCGGGAGAGCCGCACTGGTGGGGTCGATCAATAGAGCACCAAGAAATCTACACTGGTCGGGCCCATCGACAGAGTGTCGAGGATGCCACACTGGCAAGGCCGATGGACAGAGCACTGGGAATGGATCTAGTGGAGATTTCAGTGCATGGTAAGTGGTACATTATGCACTAGAGTAGTGGATCACATGGAGGCATCGTGGATGGAGATGACGACGTCATGTGGTAGCATAGGGCAGAAGAGGTCAGGATCTTGATCAGTTGTGCAGTGGTGCATGGATCTGACTAGAATAGGAATGGGGGTGATGACCTTAGGGGGATACCACAGAGGTGCCTGGCATAGTATATGGCACCGTCATAGAGGTGTTGATTTTATTTGAGGAGGTCGAGGTGGAGGTGGGGTTTCTACAAGAAGAGGCCAGGTGGCTGATGCCCAAGAAATAGTGACCAAGAGGGTGCGACGTGCCTACTGGGATTCCAGCAGGGTGGGCAAGATGAGTTTAGTAATGTCACCGGGATAGAGGAATAGTATTCAATAGGCACATTGTTTCACACATAAGAGAGGCACTGGTAATGGGGTGTATTGGAGGAGCTTAATAGGAGGGCCGATGATGGGGATGCGGAGTTACAAAGTAGGCATGCCATTCTCTGGAGGGGCCACTGGCTGGAGGGGTGGCGCACAGGTGTGGATGGTGGTAATAGATGTTGTGTCGCACATAGATGGGTGAATGGAATGGGTGTCATCATGATGGATAGAAGTCGTGTCTATAGGGGAGGGCCACTGGGGAATGTCACACAGGGTGGCCAATGCATAAATAAGTGGTGTCTTCATGAAAGAAGGGGGCATCGGGGGTTATCGCGATCGATAGGAGATGGGTGAACCTAGAGAAGTTGTTGTAAGGGAGCTATCAAAAATAAGTCTTTAACTAGGGATGGGGGGGATTTTTAAGAGGTGCTCACTAGAAAGTCATATCGCAGGGAGTCAATGCATAGGAGGGTCGTCACTGCCGGATCCCTCACTGTGAAGTTGGCTAGTGGGGCTCGATGATGAAGGGGGAAACCTCGGGCCAGGACTATTAGAACGAAGAGGATAAGTCACCCCGGGAGAGGTTGTGGGTAGATCTATAGTGACTATGGCTAGAGGCCTAGGGCTGCCACCCCCAATTGGTAAAATCCATAGTTTTACTTCAAGGAAAAAAAATAAAAAAAAAGGACCGAAGGGATAGGGTTAGGTTAGTAATTCCTCTGATACCATGTTAAAGTATAAGAGTAGTGACCCAAATACCCAAGATTCCTTTTTAAGGGAGGCATTGGGGTTATTTTATATGGAAATATAAATATGAAAAAACAACCAAGGATGTGGGACACAGACTCCAACAGGTTTCATAAAGATGTATGGAATTGATTTTAATTATTTAGTCTTGATGGATCTTCCCCAAATTAAATAATTATTTAATTGAAATAGAACATTATTTAAAATCTATTTTCCTTATGTTTGAATAATATAAGTATTTTTAACCTTAAATAAAATCATTTCATGAATAAATGTTATCCTCAATTATGTTTTAAAATGGAAAGACTTATCTAGATAAGAAATACACATTTTTTCTTGTATTCCTTAGTTGTTATTTATTTCAATACATGCACCTTGTTTGGATTTCTTTGAGTATGTCATGGTTTTTTCTTATGATATGTCTTGTTCTTTGTTTGGATGGATAGTAAGATTATAAAATGGTCACCTGCATCATGAATTGTATTCTATTTTATTTCTTATTAGTGTTCTTTAATTTCCACTACACAATACTTTTAATTTGACTTTGGATTTAGATATCATTCTAGCATTATAGTCAGTGTAGTAGACATTTTTTTATTTATTTTACTATTATTGAACATATAAAAGGGGTATATTTATATGATATATCCCCTAATATGGTATAGTCAGATTGGTAATTGGATACGCTGACTCTATATGGGATAAGATCATGATTCTCTGACTCTGCATAATTTTCCATTTCCCAATATGATTGGATTAAAGGTGTTATTAAATCCATATACACTTTCCCATTTTATATATCATACAACTTCGGGCTTCCACCTCCTTTATTAAATTTTGGATATATTTTTGTTATTTTATAAATCTTAGTTTCGATGATATTAGGATTGGATGGTTATTAATATTTATATTAGTTATAGTATAATTTTCAAGATATTATTATACCATATTTTTTTGGTTTTGATGTTGGGTGACACATTATTTTTATTCTTGAGTAAATGTTTTCCATCATAAAGACATGTGTATTTAATTGGATTAATTTTATATTTAAAACATGGAAGTTTTAAAAACAATTGTTTCATAAAGACTTATGTATTTAACTGGATTTCTTAATAGTTGTTTCTCATTCCATTTCTTACACTCTGTATGGTTTATTATTTGTATGAATCACTTAAATGATATATTGTTTCTCTTATTCTTTTTTTTTGCTAGATACTATCATGCTTTGATGAATTTCAAATCAAAATTGGTTGTAATGAGTCAGTTCATACTGCATATGGATTAGCATGGTGGGAATTTGATGCACAACATCCTGATTTTTCAGATGAGGTGTATAATTCTAGGTTGGGTTTATCTTGTGATGGCTTTAATTCGTTTGGTCATATGCCTACTGCGCACAACACGTGTCCAGTTTTAATTCACATTTATAATCTTCCTCCATGTATGTGTATTAAGAAAACCTTTCAATTTCTTGAGTTTACTAATATCCAAACCTTCTGATCCTAGAAATGATATATACATCTACTTGAAACCTTTAATAAGATAGTTGAACCATCTTTGGTATATGGGCGTGCGCACATTTGATACTTCTTCAAAATAATAAATTTCATATGTGTGTTTCCCTTATATAGACTATAAATGATTTCTATGCTTATGTAATGATGTATTATTGGAGAATGAAAGAAAACTATCATATCATATTTGTATAAAAATACATGATCAATAAGACTTAAATATTTTCATATTTTTAGTTTCATGGGGCATCAATAATTCTTGACAATTGATCATCAATATAGGAAGAATCATCAGAGGTTTGATAATACTATTGACACTAAAAAATCACCTCAATGTATGTCAATAACTAATGTGCCTAGTGAATTTAAATATTTTAATTTTTCATTAGGGAATAATTAGATTAAATATAAAAAGAGGAAGAATGTTGATACTAAATCCACTTATAATTGGAAAAAAGGAAAGTATTTTTTTTTTGAGTTTTCATATTGGTCTATCAATTTGTTATGTCATTGCTTTGATGCAATTAAAATTGAGAAAAATATATGATAAATGTTGATTTCAATTCATATAAATATCAAGGGGAAGACCAAAGATGACTTATAATCTCTCCAAGACTTTTTGAATTGAGGTATTCAACTAAAAATGCATCTTGCGTGTATCGATTAAAACAAATAAAGTTCCTTGTGCTTCTTATGTGATGACACCTTTAGAGAAAAATCGATTTCTATATGTAATGTAGAATATCATGGTTCCTAATGGATATTCTAGAAACATATCTAAATGAGTCAACATAAGGGAGTTGAAACTAAAATCCCTAAAAACACATGATTATCAAATCCTTCTTCATGAATTGATTTCAATAGCGATCCCAAATTTACTATCCAATAATGTAAGGGTGAAGGTGATTTTCTTGAAACATTTTTTATAAACCTTTTTTATTAAAGGTTATCCATATCTTTTATAATAAAAAATCATCAAGATGCATCATTAATTTTGTGAACTATAAAAAAATTCCTCCATCATTTTTCACATGCATGATCCATTTAACAGTTTATCTTCCAATTGAAACGCTTTTTGGGGGACTTGTTTCTCTTTTGTGGATGTATCCTACTGAAATAAATATGTGCACAATGAAATATTATGTCTGAAATAAGAATCATCATAAAGGTTCCATTGTGAGAGGTTATCAGGTTCAAGAAAGTATGGATATTTATTCAATGTATTTGTCTGATAAGGGCATAATACATAACCATCCAATGATAAATGAAGATTATTAGTATGGTAAAATTGATCCCTCATTTCCATATATTCCCTAAACAAGAGGAATTATTGGGTGATATACATTCAATGCATTGAACCTTGAAAAGAGGGATATAGCACATCACACAATAATGTTTAACTGTGCTTTGTTCGATGACTATATCAAGTAATTAATTTGAATATTTATATGTTATATCATGCTATTCCATTTCATGTATAACATAATCTCTTATTATAATTTTATTTAGGGAATATAAACAAATTATAATTAGAGTTCGTCAATCTTTTCCTTTGAGAATGAGAGTGGATTTATATATAAAAGAGTTTTCTGGTTGGTTGAAATCAAAGGTATAACCATTATTTTAATTAACTTAAAATATAGGTATTCATTTAATTGTATTATTCATATATATTTCATGTATTGAGTTTAAATGTTGAATATGTCTATAAAGAATTAAGAAAATTGGTTTTTTTCTCAATTATTTAGTTCATGAATGAAAATATTTAATAATCAATGGGTATAAATTTATTACAAACGATCAAGTGGTGAATATGAGAACACAGAATTATGGAATTATTTTAACTGCAACAATGGACTGTAATGCCAGTGCATCAAATAGTAGGCCTCAATGTGAAAATGTGTCTTATTATAGAATTTTTTAAAAAATATTATTATTAGGTTAGTGCTCTCATGGTCAAGTCACTATAATGAAATTTAAATTGTTTGATTCAATGAAATGACTTTGTATATTTATTTATGATTATGGATTCAGTGTTATTGAAATGACTCTATTATTGACTACCAATGAACCATATATTTTGAAATCAATGAAAAAATAAGTGTTTTATGTGAAAGATCATCTGAGACCCAATTATGGTGTCAGTATTGAAGTAATCCCAAGACGTACTTTTCATGAAGGTTGGGATGAAATTGAAACCATTGATTCCCCATTGGTGTTGATCATAATATTGTATTTGATGACTCAAATTATCTCATTGTGATAATTGTTGTTGAACCTTAAGTAGTGGTGGGTAATATATATAGAATAAACCATATATGTTCACAGTTCATTCAGATTACCTTGATGTGGTTTCACAGGTTGGTAATACTTTAATTACATTAATTTAGTTTAATTTTGGAATTATTTATTTGTTTTAGTATTTTTTGTTTTTATTTTATTTAATTTTATTTATTTTAATTCAAAAAATATGGTTTAAAATGGGTTTTTAAAAAATGTATAACTTGGTTTTAAATTATAGTTGCTAAAACATGTTATGAAATTGTTTATGGCTTCTTTGACTTCAAAATTGCATGCATAATTTTTAAAAAATATTTCTAAAAAATATATCTTTCATTCTTATGAAAATTATGAAAGATATTGAAGAAGTTCTAAGGAAGTTATTATTTTATAATGATAGATGGATGTGTGATCTACGGTTGCCTCCTATGGTTCCCTTAGTGAGTATAATAATTGTAATATTTTTCTTCTCCATTACATTTAATGTCGTGTTCTTATTCTTTATCAAAAAAATTTAAGTACATTCATCTCCACTAGAGTTGACTTCTCCTCATCCTATTAGTATAGGTCTGATTGGGGGTGCTCTAAATCTAGATAGACCACCCGTTGTACCCATTCATACCCTCACCCGCTAGTGGATACCCCATCTACCACACCATTTCATCCTCCATACAATGTCTACACCACCTCTAGGGATATTCCCACCTATACCATATCTATATCCTGTAATATATACCCATCCATTCTATCCTTATCCTTCCATGTCTATACCACCTCTATTTCCTACTATCCATCCTGGATCTAAGGATTCTATTCCTTCAGCTTCCACTCCAGTGGATGTAGATCACCTAGTGCATTCATTGGAACAGGAACATCCTGTAGACGCTACCGATTCAAGAAAACCCATAGATACATTAGATCCTAATGAGAATCCTACATCAGGTTTTTTATTATAAGTGTTTTGAATTATATCACATCATTTTATTCTTGTTATATTGTGACTTAATTATTCTTTTTTCCCTTTTATCTTATTCAGTGAAATCTTCCAATAGTTATTGTGGGTGCACCCATATACATGAATCCTATAATTTCCAAACACAAATAATGGTGTCTTCCCACATATGGGTTCACCCACATCGCCTATTAGAAGATCCCACTGAATAAGCTAAAAGGAAAAAGGAAGAATCAAGTCACAGTACAACAAGGAAAAAATGATGTGATATAATTTGACACACAAATAAAAAACCTAATGCAGGCTGCTCATTAGGATCTGATGGATCTATGAGTTGTCATGAATCAGTATCCTCTGAATGATGTTCATATTCCAATACATGAACTGGGTGATCTGCATCCACTACAGTGGAAACTGAAGGAACATAATCATAACATCCTGGATGGATAGTAGGAAATAGAGGCAGCATAGAACTGGAAGGATAAAGATAGAATGGATGGGGATATATTAAAGGATATGGAGATATAGGTGGTAACATACCTAGAGTCGGTGTAGACAAGGAATGGGAAGAGAGGAGAAATGTCATGTTGATGGAGGTATGAGTGGGAACATCCCCAAAGGCTCAAGTGGAGGATGAAAAGGTGTGGTGGATGGGGTGTTCGCTAGTAGGTCAGGGTGTGAACGTGTATGACGGGTGCTCCATCTAGCTCTAGGAGCACCCCTGCTCAAACCCATACTAGTAGGCTAAGAAGAATTCAAATCTATTAGAGATAAATTTCCATAAAAAATTGATAAAGAATAAGAACATGACATTAAATGTAATGCAGAAGAAACCCATGAAAACAAAAAATACTAAAACCAACATATAATTGCAAACTAAAACTAAATTAAAGTAATTACAGTAGTACCAACATGAGAAACTCATGTCAAGGTTAAATAAATTAACTATGAACATATATAGTTGCTTCTATATATTTCCTATCACTACTTCAGGTTCAACATCAATTCTCACAGTGTGAAAATTTGAGTCATCAAATACAATATTTTGTTCAAACCCAATGGGGGCATCAAGGGTGTCAATTTTTTCCCCACCATCATGAAAAATATGTATTGTGATTACATCAATAATGACACCATAATCAAGTCTCAGATGATCTCTCACATAAAACACATCTTTTTTCAATGATGCTAAAATAGATTTTTCATTGATAGCTAGGAATTAAGTCATCTCAATAACTATGAATCCACATCATCATTAAGTGTATCATGTCACATCATTGAATCAAACCATTTACATTTCAACATAGTGAATCAACCATGAGAGTGGTAATCTAATAATAATATTTTCTAAAAAATTCCATAATAAGACACATTCTCATATTGAGTCCAACTATCTGATGCACTGGAATAAGAGTCCATTTTTGCAGTTAACATAACATTATCATGATGTGTTCTTATTTTCACTACTCGATCATTTGTAACAAATTTATACCCATTGATTTTTCTAAATTTGAATTCACGAACAAAATAATTTGGACTAAAGGTTAAACTCATAATTCTCAAGAGATAGAGTCAACAGGTAAACTCAATACCTTAAATATATATAAATAATATAATTAAATGAATATCTATGTTTTAAGTTAATTAATGTAATGGTCATACCTATGATTTAAACCAAGTAGGAAATTTTTTTCTTTAAAAATCCTCCCTCATTCTCAAATGAAAAGATCGATGAACTCTACTTATAATTTTTTGATGTTCCATATATAAAATGATAATAAAATTTTAAGGTATACATGAAATGACATATTATTAAATAACCAATAAATATTCAAATTAATTACTTGGTATAGTCATCGAACAAAAAATAGTTAAACAAGACTATGTGATGTCCTGTATCCCACTCTTCATGGCTCAATATAGCCAACATATATGACTGAATAATTACTTCTATTTGGGGAAGAGATGTAAATAAGGGATAAATTTCCCCATACTACTCATTTTCATTTATCATGGGTCATTTATGTCTTGTCCTCACATCAAAAAAATACATTGAACAAAAATCTGTACATTCTTGATCCAGATAACCTCTCACAATTGAACCTTTGAGATGATTCTTGTTTCGGACATAATATTTCATTGTGCACATATTTATTTCAATAGGATACATCCACCAAAAAGAAATGAGTCCCCCAAGAAGTGTTTAAGTTGTAATATTAACTGTTAAATACAGCATACAAGTGAAAAATGATGGAGGATTTTTTTTCTAACTCACACAAAATCAATGGCTCCTCTTACTTCATTTTTATCAAGAAAACTTGGATACAATTTTAGAAAAAATTTCTCTAAAAAATGGCATAAGAAATTCACTTTCACCCTTAAATTATTGGATAGAAGATATCAGATTTATATTGGAATCAATTCAAGAGTAATGATATGATAAAAATGAGTTTTAGATATTTTAGTTACAACTACCTTCTATTAACTCATTTAGATATGTTACTGGAATATCCATCAGGAATACTAATATTATCCAATACTTCTAGAAATTAATTTTTCTCTAAAGGTTTCATCACATAATAATCATAAGTAAAATTCCATTTTCTTTCACTGATACACATAGGATGCAGTTCTGGTTGAATACCCCAATCCAAAAAGGCCCAATGATATTGTAAGTCATATTTAGTCTTACCCTTGATATTTAGAATAATTGAAAAAACATTTCACATATATTTTTCTCAATGTGAATTAATACTAAACAATAATGTAACAAATTGGTAAACCAATATGGCACCTCAAAAAAGATACTTTCATTTTCTAATTGTAAGTGGTTTTGGTGTCACAAATATTCCTCTTTTTAGATGTCATATGACCTTTCCCTTATGAAAAACTGAAATATTTCAATTCATTAATCACATCAGTTCCTAACATAGATTGAGGTGTTTTTTTAGTTTCAACAGTATTACAAAACCTTCAGTGATTCATCCTATATTGATGATCCATTGGTAAGAATTGTTGATGCACCGTGAAACTGAAACTACGATGATATTTAAGTATTCTTGATCATGTATTATTCATAAAAATAAGACATGATAGTTTTCAATTTTTAATAAAACTTGACATCACTTAATAAGTAGGAAAATTAATTATAGTCCCTATAAGGGAAACTAGCATCTAGAATGTATTTTTTGAAGAAGCGTCAAATGTGTGTGCACTCATATCTTAAAGCTACTTCAACTCTCTTATGAAAGGTTATAAGTGGATGCCTATATAATTTTTAGGATCATAAGGTCCAAATATTAGTATAATTAATAAATTGAAAGGTTTTTTCATACACATCCATAGAGGAAGATTATAAACATAAACAAAAAAATGGAAGCGTGCTGTGAGCAGTAAGAATCTAACCAAACAGATTGAAACCGCCACTTGATAGACCCAACCTGAAATTATGCACCTCAGCTGAAAAATTGGGATGTTGTGAACAAAAAACTCACCATACTAATTCATCTACATGATGGACCAACTCATCATTATCTTTAATTCTTTTGGCCTCATAACATCACATATTCGTTGATATTTCGATAGACATGAATAGATTTTGAATCCTATAAATCAATGGAAAGTTTCACATGAATTTTTATAGCACATGAGATGGTGTTCCTTATGAATTTTCCTTCTATATAAATGTACCACATTATTTTCCATCATTAAGGTCTATTATTACCTCCCAAAATAAACTAAAATATTTTGAACAAGCGTAAATTTTATTAGCAGAAAACATGAGCTGCTCAATTAACTTCCATGCCTTATAATGATTTGAGATAATATCTACACCATCAGGAAAAAATTCCATCAAAAATGTAATAATAATTATTATTTACGGAATTAGAAATTCCATACATGGTTTTTCCATCATATAACCACATTAAAAATTATAAATTTTTCATTTTAGTACATTCTTGATATACAAGAGTTTTGGCATCATCCATTAATTTTTTCACTCTCTCAACATCATCATCTTCATTATTTTCCTCGTGTGTATTGATATCATTGTCTTATTTCACTATCATATTATCTCTCTTGTAATTATGCATAAATGGAAACTAATAAAATATCAAATTCTCTATACCAGTTATTTATTTTCATGCATTAATAGTAGAATATTTTCACATCTCTCTATTTTGATACCAAACATAATAGTTTTTCTAAAATTATGCTTTTGTTATATGATACCTAACTTCTTACTAACTTAAACATCGTTTTCCAATAGAATTATAACATGGACACTATATAAAACCTCCATCTGAAACATTATTAAATGAAAAATCTAAAAAATATCCAATTTCTTTTGAAACTCATTTGAAATCTAATCGGTATGATACATCCAGCTTATATCCATTCTATTACAGGGGAAAATTATATTCAAATCAACAACATAAACCATAATTATAAAATTCATTTCAACAAATTTTAATATGAAATTCATCAAAGCATGCTAGTAGCTAGCAAAATAAAGAATAAGATAAACAACATATGCTATAACTGATGACTCTAAATAATGAACTAGATAAAGTATAAGATATGGAATGAGCAATAACTATTACACAATTCAAATAAATATATGTCTTTATAAAACAATTATTTTAAAACCTCTATGTTTTGAATATGAAATTAATCCAATTAAATATATTTGTCTTTAGGATGGAAAACATTAACTCAATAATAACTACAATGTGTCACCTAACATTAAAACCAAAAAAACATGGTATAATAATATCATGGAAATTTTACCATAATTGATATAAATATAAATAATCATTCAATACTAATATCATATAAACTAAGATTTATAAAATAATAAAAATATATCCAGAATTTAATAAAGGATATGAAAGCCCGAATTTGTATGATATATGAAATGGGAAGGTGTATATGGATTTAAGACACCTTTAATCCCCTCATATTGGGAAAAGGGAAATTAGGTAGAGTCATAGCATCGTGATCCTATCCCAAATAGAGTTAGCATATCCAAATATTAATCTCTTATTTAAAAATCTATTCATCACTGGATATGACACCATATTAGGGGATCTATCATGGAAATATATCCCATTTTATATTATTAATAATAGGTCAATAAACATGAAAATTTCTACTACACTAACTATAATTCTAGAATGATATCCAAATTCAAAGATAAATTAAAATTAGTGTAGAGGATATTAAATAACACTAATCGGAAACCAAATTGTATACAATGAATGATGTAAGTGACCATTATAGAATACTACTATCCATACAAAAAAAGATAAAATCATATCATAATCAAAAATCAAACCATAGTCATAAAAATTCATACAAGGTGTATGTATTGGAATAAATAACAACTAAGAAATACTAGGAGAAAATGTGTATTTCTTATCCAAAAAGGTATTCTCATTTTAAAACATAATTGAGGATAAAATTTATTCATGAAATGATTTTATTTAAGGTTAACATTACTTTTATTATTCAAACAAAAGGAAAATAGAATTTACATGATGTTGTATTTTAGTTTAAGAAGTATTTAATTTGGGGAATATCAATCAAAACTAAATTATTAATCCATTCCATCCCACTTTATGAAACCCATACATTATTTCACCACTAATGAAACCTCTTAATTGAGGTAAAGTGTGGTTAGATAGTTTTTAATTCATTTAACGTGTAGTGGAAATAAATGACTAAATACTCAGTACATGATAAATTAACTGTGGAATCATTCTTAAAAAAGAACTAAGTTATATTCAATAGTTCATCAAAATCAGTGAAACTAAGGTTTATACCATTAAATTTTTCTTAAATAACTAAATTCCTTTATAAAACATTATCAATGGAAACCAAGTTTCATAAAATGAATATAATCCAACAATATTTCAATTCTGACTTATATAATTATTTCATGAAATTTCCAAAGGCTTCTATATATTTTTTTACATAATAAAGGTTTTAAAATTATTTAAAATTTGAAATATAAACATTTATTTATTTAGAAGAATATTTTATCATCCATTCATGTCTAAATCATAATAATTAATTTTATGAAACATGATTGACATGTACTATAAATACAATAGTTAATTCCTCAAGAACCAACCTTAATAAATAATGTAATACTCCATATTTACATATAATAGTATAATCATGTACATTATCTTATAATTATTTCTTTTTGGGTTAAAACAATCCAATAAATATTTTAACCATGTCTAATGATATAAATGTTATTATTAATAGATTAATCATACCTCAATAATAATGAACTAGTTTATACAATAAAAACATAAAAACAACAACACTAGTCAAGGAATAACCAAATATATGCATGTAATAATATAAAATATATAATTTAACATGTTTGATAAAATTTATATAATTCAAAAATAAAACCTCCAAATAAATAATTTATTTAAAAGTAACCAAAACTTTTTTAATAATTAAAATTCATATGGAATGATGTTTATGGTGAAAATAAGAAATGGATAAACGAAGGAAACCTGTAAAACATACAAAATATTTTCATTAAATCCATTTTTAAATTAACTTATTAATTATTCCATGAAAACTTCTCCTTCAATTTAAAAAATAAAATTTTAAATTTTATTAATATTTTATATTTATATTAATAAAAAACATTCCAGACATAAGTGACATAATGTGGTAATGTGTTTTGACACCACTTACCAATTTTAACCATTACTGAACTCTGCATAGTTTCAGTTATCATCAAAAAAAATATGAAAATTAAAAAAATAAATTTTATAAGAAATTAAAATTCAACAATTAAATGCCATAACTCAAGGTTAATAAAAACAAAAATTAACCCCTATAGTTAACTTAAATATGATTCGCAACACTGAAAATATCTAAATCCATAAAATATTCTACAAAAAAATATCAAATTTAAGTAAAATTCATAAGAATCCATAGGAGGGTTCTCAAAATGTAGAAATTATCATTAAAGAATTACTTATTGGAATATAATAGACTATATTTGATATCTATTAGACTAGAAATTTAAAAAAAATATAAATTAGAAGTGATGATAACATGCTTTAGTAGAATCACATACATAGATAAAAATGAAAATAACGTCAATAGAAGAGAATAAGGATTCATAACTCACTAATCTGATGTCGAAGAAGATCATAATAAAAAAAATACTTGAATTGGGGAAGGATAACACTAGAGGATAAGAAGAGACTGCCGCTTGCTTGGGTGAGGGGGGACTAGGGCTCATGGATGAGGGGGGAGGGGGAGGGGGAGGTCGAGGTTTATGTTAATCTTCTATACCCATGGTATAGATCAAACTATACCAATGGTTTTTTAAAATTGTAGGTATAGAATTTTCCAGAAACATTATACCCATGGTTTATAAAAACCATGGTTATAGATGCATGGGGATATCTCCAATTTCTAGTAGTGTGCATGACTTAGTGAAAAATAAAGTAACCCAAAAAATCTGGGTATGCTCAAAATTCAAGAAAATAAAGGAATAGTAAAGATCGTAGTCTTTCATAGCTTAGATCCACACTGAAACATATCTCACTAGAAACATGGGATGCTTAGAACACAAAAATATCTTGTAAATATCCAAGTTCAATACCCCAACTATAGGTCATATCTTTAGAGAATCCACAAAGTATGGTGTGTCACAAATCCCACAACATCCATATCACACATCATCATACTTACCCAGAAGTCACATCTATCAAAATACCTTGGTGTAACTGTAGTAGGGGAGTATCATACCTCACTAAGGAGTTCACACCAGACAAGATAGTACTGGACCCTAACTAAGAAAAAACCAAGAACCTATCTCATAGGAAAAATAGTAACCTCTACAAAAGGAGGACCAGTTCCCTATCTTGTGAGGGAGTGTCGACCCCGCCTATAGTATAGGGGACCCGTACCTAGTCGAGATCAAGGCAGTATCAACATCATTCTTGAATAGAAGAAATATTCCTTGTTGAGTGAAATATTCATCATCTAGTGGGTTTACAAACCCTGAAAATGTGCATGGTGACCACACCCTAAATATGATGTGTCACTGGGGGTTATCGACCTCAAATCTACTACAACGTTTTCTCCCGGTCTCCCTTGTAGTCTTTGTAATTCTAAGGTACATAGCTAGGTAAAATTCCTTAGAAACACACCCATATGATGAAGAGATACATACCATTGTGATCTATAATAAAAATATCAATATATAAAACACACGCATTAAAAAGTGAGACCCTCATGAGAAAATACAAAGAATCTTGAAAACTTCCTAGTATGTTGCATGTACTCTGGACCACATGGTGTGTAGGATTTAGTAGTATCTAATTTCATGCCACTGTGGTCCAAATTATTTGTATTCAATATACAAGGAATTTACTAGTGGGGTACATGTCGTTTAGGACTAATCAGGCAAGTCGGTCATGTATTGTCACAAATGTCCATGTTGTGTATCATAGTACATGACATGTACTTTATAGTACATAGTGTGTGGAACCATGAAGCCCGGTTGGCATGTATACAGGGTACATGAAGAGGATACTCCCAAAATATATATGGAATATTTATAAGGATACATGGAAAATAAAATTACATGGCTACATGGAGTGTACTCATGGTATAGGCCAAGCCGTATATACACATCGTATATACTAGATGACATGCCAGGTGGGTATAATGTGTTAACCTAGCATCCACTCAAAGTACATTCCCAATAACTTGGTCTCAAAATACATGATTAGTATAGGATTTCACACCCCATGTGATTTTTATAATCCATGGAAACCATAGTTATCACTGACAATTACCAAGAATGAATTTCACCCAGAGGATTATACAACATGTAGTCGGTAAATTTGTACCAAATTCATCTTCCTCACTAGAGCACATTTCCAGCTCAGTATTCTTCAATTTCCACCACTCCACTATGCCTGGACCATTGTCAATTCATCCTTAAAAACAGAAACCATCGTTTACTATCCCCATACCCTTGAAGTTTCAACCGCAATAATCCATAGTGCCAATTCTTATAGTTTCCAATTTTTTAATCACTGCCATCATTTTCATCCAAAAAGGCCATGCATAAATCCTTTTCAGAGGCCTTTTTGTACACCCATTGCCTCAAAAAAGGCCAAATTCGTTGGGGGAATTAATAAATTCATGGATTATTTTAATAAAAAATAACCTAGGCTTATTTTCTTAAATAAATTGAAAAACTTATAAAAAACCAATCTCTCCTGATTGATTAGTAGATCAGGTTTATAAATATGGAACCTATGACCAAGTCACCAAGATAACAAACTTTTCATAATCATAACCATGATCGTAGAATTTTTCATGCGTGAATGTTGGATCAAAACAGTGCACTTGGGATAGAGGCTTCCACCTCCAACACTCTTATTTCAAACCAAGCACAGATGAAATTCATTTTCTTAGATCTAAGGTTGATCTAATAATGATAAATAGAATTAATAAGAAGATTTATTTGAAGTAATACTAATTCATTTCCACAATAGTATTTCCCAATTGATTTATTAGTTATGGAGTAATTTATTTATTTTGTGTTTTAAATAAAAAATAACAGAATGGAGTTACATTAAAAGGTATATACAAAAATGTATTATAGCTTAAGCAACTCGTGTGGTTTGCATAAACAAGGTTCATCAAATATTATTATTTTTAACAAAGTTTTATTGAATGGAGTTCACACAACCCAATTATAATTTTTTTGAAAATATTTTTTACAATGTTGTGTTTTATTTATATATATATATATATATAATTCTAAATAACATTTAAATGTAGTTAAAAAAATTCAAAATATTATTTATGAAAGTTCCTTATTTTTAACAAATCTTGCATGAACTAATTTCATGCAACCCACTTTAATTTTTATGATTTTTTTTGAAATATTGTTTGTTTTTTAATATATTAATATAAACAAAATATTAAAGAGTATTTAAATGTTATTATATTTTGTATTAATTTTACTAAAAAAATTAAAAATGCTACTTAAAATCTCAAAGAAGCCTCCCTTTTATAAGAGTGGTTCTTGACATTATTCATTAATTTTTTACCTGAGATTCATTTTCCACTTTACCAATATTAGAATAATAATAAATTATTAACACTGACATATAATAAATTATGCATGATTAATGATAATATATTACTAATGATAATAATTTATTGATAAATAAAAATAAATCAATATTAATTATTAAAAATAATAAATAATTAAATTAATAATCAAAACAATCCATGTATAATCTTCTTTTATTAGAAAAATAAACCTCTTTTAAATTCGGTTGAGAGAGAACCCTTATATGTCCTACCTATAGAACATTGTATATAGGCCCAAAGGCACAAGTTCCTTAAATACATGTCTGAAGGTCAGTGTGAATAGTTCTGCTACAATACCCACTATTGCTACAATATTTGCTATAGTAACCACCATTGTTATAGTACTTTCTATAGTATGTATTGGAAGATGTTTATTTTCAAGATAGTCCCCCCCCCCCAATTTTTCAAAGGGGGTTGGTTACAATAGGTAGTTGGTGGCCAACCCCACCAAAGAATCCAACAGACAGGAGTAGCAGGAGGGGAAAGGTAGCATATAAATGTGGCTCTCTCCTAGTGATTCCATCGTCAGCTTCACCTAGCTTCTCATCACTAAAATTTCATCCATTTGAGAGGTATTTTTGAGGTTGTTTCCCTATTATTCAAGAGGGATTTTATGATGGTTTTATCCTTGTAATAGTGAGGGATTTTGTACCCAATTTTACCCATAGTGATCCTTCTATTTGCCCATGGTTTTTTACCCATGCCATTTTGGGGGTTTTCCATGTTACATATGGTGTACATTTTTCTGCATTTTTTACATTATTTTTTCTTGTGATTATCAGCGCAAAATTGGGACAATCATTTATGGTCCCAAAAGGTGTTATTAGAGTAATTTTTTGTCCTGGTGTTTTTCACCTTTTTAGGTAATAATAATTCTCATTAATTTGAGTATACTATGTGATTTTGACTTCAGTTGATATTTCACATCAGAAAAATTTATTGAGATTATCAAATACATCATTGTTAAGTGGAGGAGGTTTTGGACTTACAGTGTGTCCATATGGCAGTGAAATTCAAGATCAAAAAATTCATTGGGAATAATTTTTTTTGTGGAAAATAAAGATGCAGGTAGTGCTGTAAAAGGATAATTGCTTACTAGATATTAAAGAAAGACCGGCAGATGTGATGATGGAGCATGGTTTCAGTGGGATCAAGAATCATGACATGGATAGAAATGTGGTGTTTAATTCTGGAAGTGGAGATATACTTGGTAGTAAAGCGTTGACGACTGGTAGAAGCGGGAAATATCTCAATGATGCATGGATAATCGACTCGGGAGCAACATGGAACATGACTTCTCGATGATAATGGTTTGACTAGTATGAAACTATCCCGAAATGACTTGTGTACATGGGGAATGATCACACCTTGAATATAATTAGAGTCGATACCATCAAACTAAAGACTCATGATGGTGTTTTTTGAACCTTCCAAGGAGTACACCATGTGAAGGACTTAAAGAAGAACATATTGTCTTTGGGATAATTTGATGACATCAGAAGAAAGACTCATACTAGGAATGGAGTAATGAGAATTATAAAGGGCACATTTTTTCTAATAAAGGAAGAGAATATTCCAAATAACTTGTACAAGTTTATGGGTGAAATGTATAAAGAGGCAGAGATAATTGTTGCATCAACAACCTCAATGGAAGTGTTGACAGTGTTATTGAATCAAAAACTTGGCCATATGTCAAAAAAAGGCCTAAATATTATTTCGGATAAGAAGTTTCTACCTGGATTTAAAAATTTATCCTTACCATAATTTGAGAATTGTGTTTTGAGAAAGAAACACAAGTTAATGTTCGGAATGTCAACAGTAATAAGTAAGTAGATATTAGAGTTGATCCATTATGATGTTTGTTAAGCATCAGTTATATCCCTAGGAGGATCAAGGTATTGTGTTTCATTCATTAATAATTATTCCATGATATTTTGGGTGTACCCAATCAAAAGGAAAGAGGATGTTTTTGAAGTCTTCAAAAAATTCAAAGCATGGAAGGTACTTGAATCTTGAAAGAAGATCAAGTGTCAGAAGACTAATAATGGTATAGAATATACAAGTGAGGAGTTTGATATTTTTTTCAACAAGAAAGAATCAAGAGACAGTTCGTAGTGGTGAACACTCCTTAGAATAATGGAGTGGCAGAGAGGATGAAAAAACCATATTATATAGAATAAGGGAAATGTTAAAGGCTATAGGAATTTCCAAAAAAAATTGGGCAGAAGCAGTGAATGCTTCATGTCATGTAATCAACAAATCTCCTTTAATGGTGATTGATTATAAGACACTGATGAAGATGTGTACTATTAATCCTACGGACTATTCCCAATTACATAGTTTTGGAAGTCATGTATATGCATTATTTAATTACTATAAAAGACCGAAGTTAGATTCAAGATCTAGGTTATATATCTTCTTGGGGTATGTTGATGGTATGAAGGGGTATTGTTTGTGGGACCCCAGTTCCTGCAAACTTATCATCAACATAGATTTCATTTTTTTAGAATACATGGTGAAAATTAAAATTTATGGAGACATAGTTAAAGAGAATATTGAAAATAAAATAGTCGAGGTGGGGAAAAAAAGGAAGAACCAGTTTCCTCTGAGGCATTACCAGATCAGGATGATCAAGTATTGTTTGGGTCTAGATTACGACGGTTAACTTGGGAGAAAAGAGAACCAGTATGCAACTTAGACTATGTCACTAAGAGAAATATTTAATACTAATTATTGAAGTGGGATATAGATCCATCTTCTTTTTTGGAGGTGACCCAGAGTCCATATGTATCCTCATGGACAGTGGTGATACAGGAGGAACTTAAATCCCTTCACAAGAATAAGACTTGGGATCTTGTTCCATTAGCTCATAAAAGGAAGACTATAAGTAAAAAATGGGTCATTAAGATTAATCAGTATGGAAATGACTTTTTGGAATGATATCATGCAAGGATACTAGTCAAAGGATATGCTCGGAAGGAAGGTATTGATTTTAATGAAATATTTTCTTATGTTGTTAGACTGATGATTGTTCATATAGTTATACCAATTTTTTCTATATACATTTTACACATAGAGTAGCTAGATATTAAGACTTATTTTATCCATGGTGATCTTGATGAAGATATCTATATACTCCAACCAGAATTTTTTTTAGAATAAATAAAATAAAACTTGGTTTCCAGGTTAAAAAAATTTTGTATGGTCTCAAGAGGGCACCGAGGTGTAGGTTCAAGAGATTTGATTCCTATATCATGATCCTTGGATACAAGAAAATTCATTCAGATCCTTGTGAATATTTCATGGGTTCGGATAGTGATGATTTCATCATTATTATATTGTATGTGAATGACATGTTGGTTGTAGGACCTAACAAAGATCATATCTCGGAGAAAAAGGCACAGTTGGATAGGGAGTTTGATATGAAGGACTCAGGACCAGAAAAAAAGAATATTGAGATGAATATTTACCAAGATAGAAATAATGGGAAAATTTTTATATCATATAAGAATTACTAACATAAATTATTAAATGATTCAACATTCAAAATTGTAAGCCAATATCTACCCCACTTCATGTTAATTTCATGTTATCCTCTATGATGATTACTAGCAGTGAAGCAAAGAGGATATAGAAGTCTTGAGTACAATATGAATTGGTAGATGGGATTCTGATTTTTGTTATGGTTTGTATAAGACCAGACATTGCACATGTAGTAAGAGTAGTTAGTCAGTACATGGAGAATCTTGTATGGGAGTATTGTAGCATAGTGAAGAGGATCCTAAGATACATCAAGGATACCACAGATGCTACATTATGTTATGGAAGATCATATTTCACTATTAGAGGTTATTCTTATTCAGGTTTTGTAAGTGATTATGAATAGAGGAAATCCACTACTGGTTATGTGTTTACTCTTATAGTAGGAGCTGTGATCTGGATTTCAAAGTTTTATTCATTTGTGGAATTATCCAAGACCGAGGAAAATTAAATGGACCCTACACATGCTTACAAAGATTCAATTTGGATGTTAAGGTTATTATAGGAGGTCAGACATAGACAGGATTATATTTCATTGTTTTTTCACAGTTAGAGTGACTTTCACATGCAAGGAATCCATATTTTCATTCCAGAATGAATCACATTGGAGTAAAATATCACTTTTTTGAGATGTGGTAGAGGAATGAAGTGTGTACATGCAGAAAATTCACACTAAAGAAAATATGGAAGATTTTCAGATGAAGGTGATTAACTCTAATAAGTTCAAATGTTATACATCCTCAAGAATCCTTGTAGAAACATGAGAAGCATGTTTGGTAGATAGAAAGGATGTATGGAGATGTGATTGGTTCATAATAAAATCTCCAAGTGGGAGATGTGCGGGTGGATATTTATATTCATGATGGTGCCCCACACCCCAATTATTCAAAGGGGGCTAGTGATGGTAGGTTTTTGGTGGCCAACCCCACCAAAGCATCTAGTGGAGAGGAACAACAGGATGGGAGAGTCATCCTATAAATGGGGTTCTCTCCTAGTAGTTTCATCATCAACATCACTAAGCTTCTCATCATCAACATTTTATCCCTTTGAGCTGTATTTGAGAGGTATATTCCACATTATTAAATATAGGTTTTACAAGTTTTTTCTCCTTATAATAGTTAGGGAGTGTTTACCCACTTTTAACCATAGTGATACTTCTATTTGCCTATGGTTTTTTACCCCTTTCATTTTGGGGGTTTCCACGTACATATGGTGTATATTTTCCAAAAAATTCACTTTATTTCATCTCATGATCATCGTTGTACTAGTGGTCCAATCATTTATAGTCCCAACAATACCCACTAGTAAAAGATACAACCTATTTGGAGAAGAAATTGGAACCAGAAACTTTAGAGGTTTTGAGACTTACTGCCAACACACAATGTTAGGCCCTTAATGAGTATTACACCTTTAACCTTGTGGAGGTGGTTATTAATGGCCAAGAGGATATCACACCAAAGAAGATTACTTCATTTCTCAATTTCTTTTCCATTTTAAACTCACTGAGTGACTCTAATAAAAGAGATACATATTTGGATGATGTTAATAAACCTCATGAAAAGGCTATAAGTAATTTCTTGGGCCTGTAAAATCTCTAGTTGTAAAGATTGAGGATGTTTTTCCATCAAAGGATCATTCATATCTATTAAAATCTAATGATTTCATTATGGAGTATTCTACAAGTCCACATGATTATTAGGTTGGATCTTTCTTCTCAATTCATAAGGATTTCATATAGGTTTATAGTTTCTCTCCTAAACCTGGACAAAACATGGGTAAAATGAAAGTTAGGATGTCTAAGAACCAAAATAATCCTCAGGAATCCATTTAGACACCACATGTCATTGGATCAGATGGTGGTAAAGGATTGGGTGTCTTTGAAAATTGGGATTATCATATTTAGTAATCTCAAAAAGATCATGATAAGGCCAAGGATGGTATTGAAATCATTGATATATTTCTTGGTCCTGAACCAAGCTCTGAACAGTCAAATGAAGGATTTCAAGATCCAAGTCACTCTAATTATGGGGAAGTAAAGATAAAGTAGTGTTTTATAACTCTCCTAAATCAAAAATGGATAAAATTTAGATGAAATATTTTAGGGGCACACTTGTTACTCTATTTGAAACTCGTATTTCCAATATAGAAATTGTAGCTAGTGGGTTCAATGATCCCACTCTTCAAAATTTTATTACCTAGGGGAAGGAAGATTTATCATACCTAGATGAAAAAATTACCCCATGGTAGAATCCATTACAACAGAAGAGTGGTCGAAACACAGGAAGTCAAGGTGGCTCTCAGAACAAGGGAAGTATACACAAAAAAAAATAATGTTGTTTTCATCTCAATACATTTTTTTCAACTGTATCTTATCTAGGCCCTATCGTGGAATGAAGTAAGGATGACTTACCATTGATGGTTGTTTTCATGCTTGATAACATATACCATTTTATTCTTCATTGATGATGAAGTTCCGCACCTTTTTATAGTAGTATTGTAGTTTAATGATGACATTTTAATGTTGTTTTACATGGAATTATATATATTATATTTTGGTGACCAAGATAGTTTCACCCTTAGATATTTTGTACTATTTATTTATTTTCTTTTAGTGGTAGTGAGCCACTTGTAATGCATTTGAAACCCTTTTTACTTTGTGTGTCTGTATTTTCTTAATATATCTTTTTGAGGCCATGGTTTTGGGTCTCAAAATCCACAGTTCACATCATTTCTAAATAATAATTAATATTCTCATTAATAATGATTAATATTTTAATTAATAATAAACAAAATATTAATTATTAGAACAATAATTTGGAACGGTATGAATCCATGAGCTGACCCAAAATCATGTATTCTATATTTGATTAAAATAAAACCAGTACAAGGGTACAAATGAAAGATAGTCAAAAATTCACCACAATAAAAGACCAAGAAATAATTTCCCAAAAAAATAAAACAAGAAAAAGTCAAATCCTCCCAAAGTTGGCTGAACAATATATATCCACCAAGAAAATTCATCAATAAGAGTTATATCATCCACTAGTTCCCTAGACCCTCATCATTTGAAAGACCCTCCTCTAGGATTTGGTAATTTCCCATGACTTGTCATCATCAAATTGTGAACCTACCTCACTATAAGGTGGGAAACTCAGGCCTGAGGTTCTTATTCCCCAGATGTATATGAACCTCTGACACCTTTGGTTTAGAGCCACTCCTTGGGACCTAGATTGAGGTTTTTCCTTTAACTTGAATAATTTCATGATCTTTGTTTCCACTCCAGGAAGGATTACCTTCCACTATATCTATTCATATTACAAAGGATACTCTTTTTTCTAGTACTAGTGTGAGGATTTAGAATAACTCCCCTGATTAAAGCTGCAACATCACTACCCTCAGTTGTTCTTGGCCAATGTTCCTTTGCATTAATATTTTGATTTTTTCAAGGACATCCAACCTTATCTGTTGAAGTTGGTGTTCTAAAACCAATTGTTTGTACTTTAGATTACATGTACATTCAAAGATTTTAATATTAATTAAATATTTTACTTCATATTTTTCATTGTTATGAATTACTTTGATATAATAATGTCCTGGGGTATTTGTCACATTTATAGTTCATAGCAATTCTCAACTATGATGAAAACCTTGAAATCCCATGATGATATTCTTAAATACAGCTATGTAGTCAGATAGCATTCTATAATGGGGTATAGAGTATACTGATTATCAAGTGTGAGTTCTTATAATCGAATGAGACTTAATCTCAGGAAGTTTTTACTTGGTAATCTCTAAGATGAGAGATTGTGAGAATAGACTCACCAGTGGGAATTCTGCATGTTTTTTGTGTCATCGGATATTCTTATCTGTGAATGTGTCTAATGTTACTTAGACTTTAAAATTATCATTAATGCATGTCATGACTCGTGTACTTATATTTACTATCCAAAACCATGAAACCATATATTCATGGGATTTAGGGTATGTTGGGTGTATCATGAATGACATCTTATTGATGGATAAGTCGATGAAGGATTTCCCCCTTCAATCTTTATGGAAGTTGATATATCAACCATTTTATTGGATTGAAACTGTCACCTTAAATTACATGGGTATAGTGTAATGGTTTGTTTATTTCAAATAGTCAAAGAAAGACATATCATGTATATAACACAAATGTACAACTTTATTGATGTGATATTATGATTAAAGTATTATATTACATAGTAAGTGTTCATATGTGGTTGTCAACATTGCAACATTAAGTTCTTTCTCTTGAGTTCCTTGACCCATTTCTAGATAGTAATCTTGGACTTTATGCAATCCAACCTAATGCCAATGAGAAATGATCCTAGAGGGCCATACACTATGTATTTCTATTAATCTTGATTAAATTCTATTTGAATTTAATTAGTGGAATAAATATTATTCCCAAGATTGAGGAATAATTTTATTCATGTTTTATCGATCGCAAATATTAAATAATTTTTTATTCATAAGACTTTAAATAGAATATTTATTTTATTTATTTAATATTTAATAAATATTTGTTTGACATATTTTGAATAAAATATTTATTTATAAATAAAATATTTCATTAAATATTTATTTATGAATAAAATACTTAATTAAATATTTATTTAAGAATAAAATATTTAATTAAATATTTATTCAGGTAGTCAATAAATGTGGAGGAAGATGAGTAGACTAAGATCATGCCTTATGATAAATTATAATTTATAAACCAATAAACTAGTATTTATCATTGTGCTAGTTAGTGCAATACATAAAATATTATTATTATAGCATGGGGTAAGAAACGGTTTATTATATTATTTAAGGGTTGGTATGAAATTAAATAATATCTTAATATAAATTATAGCTCTATAAATAGATGTTTATTTCTATTGTGTATGGTTAATCAAAAAATAAATAATTGAGAATCATTGAGCGCAATAGACTTCTCACTTGATTTTTCTTTATCTCCTCTAATCAAGAATGAGAAGAACTCCTTCAGGCATGAAGGATATTTAAGCGATTAAGACGAACAACACAAGCAGATTGATCCACCATGCTACCAACCTAGATATTAATCGGTGTCACTAGGAGATAAAATAAGCATGTTTTGATCACCGCTGGAGGGATTCTACACTTGGATCCTCCCTATGTAATGAAGGTAATCTAAAAAGGGTTTCAGATGATCAATAACTTCATTAAAGAAATATCCCCATACCATGTATTCATTATTCATATTTAATATAAATTAATTATAAATTTAATGTGAAAAATATCATCTTCAATTAAGGGATTCTTAAATCAATATTCGATGAAAAATTTCATTCTTAATGATATTTATGTCTTGTATAATTAGCAAATGATCGATCAAATCCAACAATAACCTTTATTGTTTTTTCTCCCACCATGTGCTCCTGTTGTTCCTAGAATCTTCTAGTGATATCAGAGGGGTTACGTTTTAAATTTATAATTATTTATTTGATTATTGATCTTTATGTGCAATAGTGGTTAGATATATGATTTACAAAAAAAATATTTAATCCAATTTTAATTAACATGATTTCAACATATTAATTATAATCATCCAAGGTTTTATTTTCTTTAAGGACACGAAATATGTGAATAATGTTTGAAGATTTCATCGGGCAGTGCCAATGATTCTGGAAGGTGAGATTGGGTTACACGGTGTGTGGCCAGAGTACACGTCGTGTGGTCGGAGTACACATAGTGTACCCATGTGCACTAAACCTAGAAGTATCATGGGATACACGACATGCCAAAATAGTAACTACATGTGGTTCATTTATTTCACATTGCGTATAGACTAGACCAACTTGGCATATGACTTGTTGGATTACACAGTGTGTAGTTGGTGTACATGTCATGTAGTCTACATGGTTTCTCAAAGAAATTCATGAAAACCATGTGGTCAAATACATGGTTTTACCCCATATGAGATTGACATAGTATAACTTTAATGAAACAAACAATATGTAGCTGGCGTACACGGTGTGTAGTTCATTATTTACAGCATTCGAAATACACACCGAGTCATTTGGAACATTATACAGATATATGGCTAGCAGTTTACACGATGTGTAGCTATATTACACATTATGTGGTCTCGCGTCTGAAAAACATATCAAGTCCTTCATTGGGAAACACAAACACATGGAAAGCATGATACATGGCATGTAGCTGATTAGTACACATCATGTAGTTTGGTCATGGTATGCACTAAAGCCCTAGACTTTTATCCCAGGTATAGGAAAATCAAGGAACACGATGTATAGATCATACACATCATGTAGTCTCCCAATAAAAGATGGAATTAAATTTCATAAAATAATTAATTGAAACATTAAAACCTGATTAAACTGATTGGAACTAGATGTGTTTGATAGTGTAATAAAGTTTTTAAAGAATTTAAAATAATCATTTTATTTATTGTAATTATCTGTAATTATTGATCATGCCATTTATTTTCCATGAATACATTTATGATGGATATCCTTAAGATAATTTGGATAGTCATTAAGATAAAAAAGGAAATTAATTAATTATTTAATAAAAATGTGTTTATTTTAATAATAAATATTAAGTAGAAATGAATGTTAGCTAGTGTGCTTTTTTATACTCATTGCATGTGTATGATCATTCCTGATCTTGAACAAGACCTGTGTATGCATTGATTTTATTTAATTTAATTTATTGTATGGTTTTTCAATTATTAATTATTAAAATAAATATGATGTTCTATGAGTCATCCCTCTCTCCATTATTATGTAGGAACTATGTATCCAAGGTTATTTATGTAATTCCCCTTAACCAATCCTTTGGTTCCCCTCACTTGCATGTAAGTTATAAATAGATGTAATAAAAGGAGTACCTTACGGTGTATAGAGGTTGTTCAAAACAGAACCAAGATGATACCAACCTAAGTGATACATAGGAGGATATGTGGAATGTTTCATTTCTTTCAAAGACCTACACAATGAGCTTTTCCCCTGGGTTATAAGTTAATTTATTGTCCGCTCAATAAATCAACTATTAGATAAGCTCATGATCAGTTCATTTATTTATTTATTTATTTTGGTCCTATTCATTATTTATTTTATGGATTTAATACCAATATCATATAAATAAATGAATTATTATGAAAATATGAAATTTAAATAAATGGACTATGCATAAATATTTTATCAAATATGTTTAATCACTTAAATGAGATACCCTTAATATTAGAAATACATGTAAAGTATAAAACAAAAAAAAATTAAGTATGATAAATAAAATCTCTCAAATATATATTAAGTAAGACTTAGCCTTCCATTACTTGATTAGGAATAAAAGTCATAAAACAGAGTGTTTGACCGGTCCACATTGAGACACTTACTTTTATCATTAAGATTTTATGAATGTTTTGGGTTGACATAACCAACTTTCATCAAGAGGAGTATCTCACAGTAGACTTGATGTAACTTGGAGGCAAGTGTTGAGGAAATACAAGTCAGGATTTTAGGATTGGGTATTCCACTCAATCAAGGAGTTTTGAGCCCATGATTGGAAAAGACCTACCTGCCTAAATACCTTCAAGTAACTTGATTAACCAATGTTGGGGTTATGCGAATGTTCATATGGATCTTTTCCAATATAAATTCCTTGAAACTAGATATTCCATGTTCAATGGTGAGAGATATTGAGTCTTGGTAAAATACTGGGAAACTAAATAAAACTAAATTCATTATGTCTCACATAAATTGTAATCAAGTGAATTACTAATAATATGCTCGTTTATAATTGTAGAATTATGGAAATTTTATCATCCACATTATCTGTGGGATCAATATTGGAGAGAAGACTGTCTCCTTACTGGAAATAGCTTCTATGAATGGTTTAGATGCCTTCAGGTTATGTTGCATCATAAACAAAAATATTACATGCTATAATCTTCACTGCATGATCCATTTGTGAAGGAGGAGGGTGATGAATAGTTCATTACCTATGATAAACTCTTGAGCGGCATGATCAGAATTAAATTTTCAAATCTTTCATCCATGTCTAGTGAACTTATGAAATATCTTAAAATTATGGATCCTTATAGCATAATCAATCATCTCTATGGTTTATATCAGTAAAGAGATAGACAGAAATGTTTTGAGATATGGAAGGTGCTCTTTCAGAGTAATCTTGGAGAGGGTGCACCATTTGGGACACACATAGTTAAACTCATTGGCTTCAGTGAGTGCCAAGATGTTATAGGGTTTAAACTCCTTGAAGAACTATGTACTGATCTCATTATTACATTACTACCATAGAGATTCTCTATATTTTTTGTTAATTTTAATATAAAAAACATTGAGAAGTCTCTCCCATATAAACTCACTCTTCTTCACAATGTTAATAAAGAGACAAAGCATGAAAAGTCTTTCATCCTTATGGATAATATAAGGAAAGGTTAGAAAAAAATCTCTAAACACAAATATTCTGTGCAATTCTATTCCAACAAGAGAAATATAAAGGGTCAAGCAAGGGAATAGGATGTTCTCTGTTTCACATGTGACAATAAGGTCCAATGGAAGAAAAACTGCACCCATGCAAAGATGAAAGGGGAAGCTTTAGGTAAATTTGTTATCGAGTGAAATCTATCTGTTTCTATAAATTGGATATTAGATATAGCTTTTTGTGATCACATATGTATTCAAATACAAGAAATAAATAAATTAAAGAAGGTTAACTCAAGATAGGTAGATCTACGAGTAGCTAACAGAGATAAACTTGTTATTATAGCTATCAAGGACTGCACCTTGTCACACAAACATTTTTAAATTAATTTTTATTTTATTAATTATTGGCTCTGTGTTCTCGCGCCAAGGTCTAAGCTGGGTCCCGGATTAAAAAATTTGTCGTTTAATATTTTTAGTGGGTTTCATACCCATACACGGTCACCACATGGTGGGCGATAACTGCATGATCGGTCTAGGTGCTTGTGCGAATGCCCAAGTGGTCTGAGTTGAGGTGCAAAACTTACACGTGGTTTATTAAGTCATGCGACAAGCGCGCAGTGATCCTGTTTTCAGAATAAGATAAATAAACGGATTAAAATTTAAAAAAAACATTCGATAATAATAATAATAATTTTATGTTATTATTATTATTATTATGAAGATTATTATTAAGAGTATTAATATTATTAATTATATTATTACTATTATTATTATATTATTATTATTATTGTATTATTATTATTGTATTATTATTATTATTATTATTATAACATAAAATGGAAAAAAATTATCTAACCCTAATCATACACCCCCTTTTCTCGTACCCTGCATGAGCCACCCCCCTCCCCTTCGTCCGCCTGCGCACACCCGAAGCCCCGCCCCCTCCGGCCTTCTACGCCCCTACCACTCTGGCCTCCTCGGTGCACTAGGTCCCCAGCCGGCTCTCCTTCTAGCTCCAGGTGTCACCCAAACTGCCTCTCCCCTACGGGTCCCCACCGCCCAACCAACCTAGTCGGCTCCGCCCTCACCAAGCACCCTTACGTCCAGCACGGCCTCCGTCCGATGGGGCCTCCCCCTCCTGGTTTGGCTTGGCCTCCCCCATCCAGTCAGCTTCTGACCGCCGCCCTCCCCTCACTATCTTGTGCTCCATATAGGCCCCTATGGCCTCCCACTTAACTGACCATCGTGAACCCCTCCTTCACCGGCAGCATCTCCTCCAGCTGCAGCCCACACCACATGTCTAGGTTCTCCCTCTAGTAAGGATTCCTCTATCACGAAGGTTTTCGCGCATAGGTTTATTTTCTTTCAAACCCTAATTATTAGGGTTGATGTGTATCTTGGTTTTATTGGAGTTTAGGGTGTTCAAAGGACCACAAGGCTTGTTTAATCCTTCTATTGAAGGTTTTTTCGCATTCGCACGTGTTTGAGGTAGGTGTTTCCTTGATTTTCCTTTTTGAAGCAATTTATTTGATGCTTGGGAATTCTAAAAAAAATTATATATAGTTTGAACTCTGGTAATGCATTTCATTTTATTGTTATAGTGTTTTTATGGTATTAAGATTTTCTAATGATAGTTTTGAATCAATTATTTATTGGTGCATATACACTTGCACTTATTTTAATAAATTTATAGACATGTTTGACACATTTTATAAAATAGAACGTTTTTACTAAATTTTGAAAATGCACGTTTATAAGATCTTGGGAAAGTGGAGTTGCACATGACTTTAGAAACATTTTGGAAATGTCTTTGGGGTAAATTTGATTTAGTGCATGGACCTTAAGGAATATGTGTTTGGTTGGTTTTTTGAAAATGGTTTTGGGTGTGCGTTTGGCGTAGGGTATTTTTAGCACATTTCAAAAAGTGGCATGTTTTACTCAAATCTGGAATGAAAAATGTTTTAAAGGGGAATGTTGTCTAAAACATTGAAATGTTTTGAAAGTTGCAAAAGTAATTTTGAAGGGTTTGAGAATGAAGTTGGTTTTAAAGTGAATTGTAACTTTGTGAAAATTTTCCTTGTTTTCTAAATGATGTTTGGGTTCCTTTGAATGATTTATTGGAATGGTTTTAATGTGTTTGTTAAAACTTGGTTGTTTGGATTTGAAATGTGTTTTGGTGTTAGTTTGAGAAAGTTAAAGGCATGTTTGAAAATTATAGAACTTTTGGGTGATATTAGTATTCAAGGGCCCGTTTGGTGCTTTGAACTTAAGGGTGAGGTTGACTTAGATTTTAGTAAAGGATGTGGTTTGGAAATTGTGTGTGGCCAATTTGGGTTTTATGAATTCTATAAAAATGATCTTGGTATTGACTTGATTTGACGGCCCAGTTTCCACCTTCGTATGATATGAAGTGTATGTATATGTATATGGGGAACCTTTGTAGGGGGGTTTCCCTTTTATGGGTTATCGTATATTGGTGTTCGTCTTAGGGGTAGGCAAGTGCGGTGATATGATTCACATGTGTGAGGGCCTTCTACTTACATAGTATTACTATAACCACCATAGGTTCCTTGGTGTCTTATAGATTGTCGAGTGATAGTTAATCTCCAGCCTCGATTAGACGGTTTGGTTCCCCCTGGTAGATAGAGAGGCCAGGTGGGATTTTCCAATGATTTTGTCACGAGGGAGATCAGTGGGTTATAGACTATGGGAATTCACCATACATCGGTAGGTGGTTCCGAAACAAGTGTGTCTAGGGGTTGTCTAGGGATTTTCAAGATCTCCCATGGTTACAGCTTTTATTGCTCGCTTATTTTCTATCACAGTGGTTCATTTTTTAGCTTGTATTTATTTTTTATTTTTCTGCTACATTGATTTATTTTCAGCTTGTATTGTTTGCCTTCTTCCTATTTAGAAAAAATATTTGTCTTTCTATCCTATTTTTTTGTAAGAAATAACAAATGGTATGTAGCGTGTGTTGGATTTTCAAATGGAAAAAAAGTATGTTTCTTGTTCTAAAATGTGAAAAATCTAATTTTATAATTGTATTTCAAACTAGTGCCATTGGACTATTTTGGGAAAGGAAACACTTGGATTTTGTGGTTCACTTTTGGCATCCCTACTGAGTATTTCGGTGCTCACCCCTATCCGATATTTTTAGTTACAGGTTCTATTTATTCTTCAAGTTCGTTTAGTGCTGGATCGCTCTGAGAGAAAATGTGGTTTTGAGTTGGGTGGTGACCTAGATGGTCACACAGAGGTATGTTTAATTGTTTCAGTTTTTATTATTTTTATACTGCTAGGGTTTAGTTTTCTCGTTCTATTTATTCTTGTTTGTTTATTTATATTTTGTGGGCCAAATCATTCCCAATATATTTATTTTGATACCCGGCACTAGTTGTCAGCCTGTGGGAATTGGGAACGCCCCTTGAGACATGTCGTGGACCGGCTCGGGTGACCGGTTCAGGGTGAGCCTAGGTTTGTTCATGAAAAAATGGTATCAAAGGCAGAACCTTGTTATTTGGGTTGTCCGGTAAATGGAGATTAGAACTTTTGGGACTCGAGAGGTAGTTACGGTAAGGACGTCATGAACCTTTTCCCATTCTGAACCTCGAGTCACTAGGGGTAGTCCAGGATTTTAGTCATTGTTTCGTTCTGGTTTGTTTTAGATTGAGGGATGACAACAGAAGAAAGTCGATGTTACATCGTGATTTCACATGGAGTAGTGACCCATGTGGAGTCTGAGTACATGGTTTAAGTTCTTCCTAGTTGTTGATGCTTACTTGGGGCATGGCCGACTACTATGTCGGTAGGTTAGGCATGACTAATAGTCCCTCACTCACATAGTTTGATTCATGTTGAGTGGCCTTTTGGTTTTGATTGGTGTAATTGTGATTTTTAAAATTAAAATTGGTTTTTTAAATGAGAATGATTTCTTTTAAATGAATTTAAATATGTGAAACGGATTTTAAAACTGAAAGCTCTTGGTCTAATTTTTTTTTGTTTTCTTGGAATTGGTAGAGAAATGGTTTGGGTGAAACCTCGAGTACTCTACAAACATTCACACATGTGAGGGAATGCATGGGAATTGTGTGTTGGTGTCTATGGATGGAAGCAGATGAAGACATATACGATGGTTCATGGGATTACTGGGGTGTGTACTTAGAATTAAAGACTTGACCCTGTTTTTCTAAAGTGATTTTAAAATGGGGAAATGATTTTTTTTGGAAATTGAATTTGGTTTGAAATGTGGGTTTGTTATTTGGAAAGTGGCCTTGAAAGAAAGTGGTATTGAAATTTAAAATGAAAATGGGATTTCAAAAAGGTAATTTTGAATTGTGTTTGTATTTTTTTGGTGTTTGAGCTATCCATTTTTATATGAAAGTGCTTTCAATGAAATTGCTTCGGCTTGATATTGGTTTTGGATTTATGCTTTATATATTGTTCAGAAAATGTCGCCCAGAAAGGTCCCCAAGGTTTATAAAAAGTCATGCCCAGTTTTTTTTCCTTCTCAGACATTACCTATCCTTCATGGTGATAGGGGTTCATTAGAGGTAGTAGAGTGGCTTGAAGAGGTTGAATGTGTCTTCAGGGTATTGGGAACTCCCAAAGTTGTCAGAGTGCATGTTTTTCTGGGTTTGTTTGAAGGTCTGGTTTTGGATGAATGGGGTTTGTTCTCCCCACTTTTACTGCAAGTTGGGATGATGTGGGATGTATTTAAATCTTTCTTTTTCTGATGGTTTATAACTAAAGAGGTGAAGACTAAGAAAAGGGAAGAACTCAAGCATATTCAACAAGGAAAACAGACGGTGAAGACTTATGTTGACCATTTCAAGGATATTATGTCATTTTCTCTAGAGGTAGAATCATGGGATTTAATGAAGACTTCCCACTTCATCGGGGGTCTTTGTTTAGAGATCAAGGAGTAGGTCCTCCCTTCTAAGGACCACTGTTTCAAGATGCTGGTGGATGAGGCGTTCCAAGATGAGTTGGTCTTCATAACGTAGATGGTTGGCAATACAGTGTGTCCAATTGCCCGTGAAGGTTCCCCAACTAGAGAGAAGAGTGTTCCAGATGTACCTGTTTCTAAAAGAGTCATCTACAGTGGTTCTGGTTTCCAGTTCGTTGAACCGTTCAGTGGTGTGTCACCAGTGTGTCCAGTTCAAGCACATGAAATCGTCATGTCACATCCCTCCAAAGATGTGTCATCATTGCGAGTGCCTAGGTCATCTAGAATAGTTTGGAAGGAAGTGTCACATGAAGAAGATGTTGTGACCAGAGGATCCCAGTGCCTGACTACGAGGCAGAAGATGATTCAGCCATCAGATCCCCAACCACAGGTCTTGGGGTGAAGCTCATGCATAGTTTGGAGTTGCAAGTGGGGGTGAAGTCTTGGTCTTAGTTTTGTGATCAGTGCTGGCAGTGGAACATTTAAAGTATTTTCATTCTCGTTTTTCTGCTATTAAATTTTTTACATCTTTGTAAGTTCATTGTTTTATAATGGGGTTATGACGGTCATGTTCTATTGTAATCCAAACAATTTTTTTTGTCTGATCATGGTTTTCTGAATCGTTCACTTTTCTTAAAAGTGTGTTTGGCACCTGTATGTTTTGATCATGGTTTAGAAGTTTTATTTTAGAGATATAAGTGACTGCAAAGGAGTTAATTATTGTGGTTATACTCAGGTTCACTGTTTTAGTGAATTTCTGCTTAGGGGTTTTTCTCTAGTATTTGGAGTTTTTGGTATGGGTCGATAGTCCCAAGTTTCAGCTGAGGTGTTGTCTGCTCGTGCTATAAAAGTTAGTTTGGATTGGTTGGAAGTTCTGGCGTCCCCACCCCCCTTCTGGGGTGGTGTGTATGGGTGTTAATTTTTCTCTTTAGTTGAGTTCTCGGTGTGGTGAGAACCCTCCCGCGTTCTTCCGTTCTCTTGTAATGTGGTTTCTTTCGGTTTCAATCGGGCATGGATTCTTTTTTTTTCTATTGTCCAGCTAGGTGACTTTCTGGGGGAAGAAAGTATCTATGGTGGGGAGAATTGTTACACCCGCCTTTTTAAATTAATTTTTATTTTATTAATTCTTGGCTCCGGGTTCTCGCACAAAGGTCTGGGCTAGGTCCCAGATTAAAAATTTTGTCTTTTAATATTTTTAGTGGGTTTTGGACCCATTCGCGATCACCGCACGGTGGGCGGTAGCCACGTCATTGCCACAGGTGCTTGTATGAATGCTCAAGTGGTCTGATTTGAGGCGTGCAACTTGCACGCAGTTTATTAAGTCGTGAAATGAGTGCACAATGATCTGTTTTTCAGGATAAGATAAATAAACATATTAAAATTTAAAAATAATGTTCAATAATAATAATAATAATTTTACGTTGTTATTATTATTATTATAAGATTATTATTAAGAGTATTAATATTATTAATGATATTATTATAATTATTATTTTATTAATATTATTATTGTATTATTATTATTGTATTATTATTATTATTATAAAATAAAATGAAAAAAATATCTAACCCTAATCTTGCACCCCCCCCCCTTCTCGTACACCATGTGAGAGCCCCCCCCCCTTCATTTTCTTGTGCACACCCGAAGCCTCGCCCCCTACGACCTTCTGCACCCCTGACGCTCTGACCTCCTCAGTGCACTAGGTCTCCGGCTGGCTCGCCTTCCAGTTCCAGGTGTCACCCCAGCTGCCTCGCCCCTATGGGTCCCTACCGCCCAACCGGCTTCTTCCTCACTGAGGCCCCTTCTATCCAGCATGGCCTCTATCTAGCATGGCCACCCCATCCTAGTCTGGCATGGCCTCCCTCGTCCTATCAACTTCCGATCGTCGCCCTCCCCTTACTGTCTCGCGCTCCATCCAAGCCCGTCTGGCCTCTCACTTGACTGACCAGTGCGAACCCCTCCTTCGTCGGCAACGTCTCCTCCAGCTACTGCCCCCTCTACGTGGCTAGGTTCTCCCTTTGGTAAGGATTCCTCCATCACGGAGGTTTTCACACATAGGTTTCATTGTTAACTTAAATCCAAATTTTTAGGGTTTATTTGCATCTTGGTTTTCTTAGACTTTAGGGTGTGTGAAGGGACCATGAGGTTCGGTTCATCCTTCCATTGAAGGTTTCATCACATTCTCACGTGTTTGAGGTAGGTGTTTCTTTGATTTTCCTTTCCAAAAAAATTATTTGATGCTTGGGCATTTTAATAAATGTTTATATATAGTTTGCACACTGGTAATGCATGTCATTTGATTGTTATGGTGTTTTTATGGTAGTATTATTTGCTAAATATAGTTTTGAATCAATTCTTTATTGGTTCATATACACTTTCACTTGTTTTAATAAATTTATGGACATGTTTGACACATTTTATAAAATAGAACGTTTTTACTAAAGTTTTAAAATGATCATTGATAAGCTCTAGGGAAAGTGGAGTTGCACATGAATTTAGAAACATATTGTAAATGTCTTTGGTAAGTTTATTTTGGGTAAATTTGATTTAATACGTGGACCTTAAGAAACATGTGTTTGGTTGGTTTTTTGAAAATGGTTTTGGGTGTACGTTTGGTATAATGGATTTTTGGCACATTTCATAAAGTGGCATGTTTTACTCAAAGCTGGAATGAGAAATGTTTTAAAGGGGAACGTCGTCTGAAACATTGAAATGTTTTGAAAGGTGCGAAATTAATTTTAAAGGGTTTGAGTATGCAATTGGTTTTAAAGTGGGATCTGTAAGTGAAATTGGTGAAATTGTGATGAATGACTTTTTTGTGTTATTTTAAAACCTTTTATTGGTTGGGTAAATGATTTATTAAATGATTCTTGGAATGTGAATATTGGGTGAAAGGTGTTATGGTTTGGGTTTAGGTTTGGTTTGAAAGTGAATGGTAACTTTGTGAAAATGGTCCTTATTTTTAAATGATGTTTGGGTTCCTTTTTATGATTTATTGGAATGGTTTTAATGTGTTCATTAAAACTTGGTTTTTTGGCTTTGAAACATGTTTTGGTGTGCTTTTTGAGAAATTTAAAGGCCCATTTAGAAATTATATAACTTTTCAGTGAGATGGGTATTCAAGAGCCCATTTGTATCTTTGAACTTAAGGGTGAGGTTGACTAAGATTTTATTAAAGAATGTGGTTTTGAAATTGGGTGTGGCCAATTGGTGTTTTATGAATTCTATAAAAATGATCTCGGTATTGACATGATGTGACGGCTCGGTTGGAACCTTCATATGATATGAAGTGTATGTATATGTATATGGGGAACCTTTATAGGGGGATTTCCCTTCTATGGGTTGTCATATATTGGTGTCTGTGTTTGGGGTAGGCAAGTGTAGTGAGATGAGTCATGCATGTGAGGACCTCCTACTTACATAGTATTACTATAACCACCATAGGTTCCTAGGCATCTTATAGATTATCAAGTGATGGTTACTCACCATCCCCAATTATATGGGTTGGTTCCCCCTGGTAGATAGAGAGGCTAAGTGGGATTTTATATGGATTTTTTTCACGAGGGAGATCAGTGGGTTATAGACTATGGGACTTCACTAAACACCGACAGGTGGTTCCGAACCGAGTGCATCCAGGGGTTGTCTACGGATGTTCAGGATCACCCATGGTTACAGCTTCTATTGCTTGCTTATTTTCTATCACACTGGTTTATTTTTCAACTTGTATTTCTTGTTTATTTTTCTTTTATGCTGATTTATTTTTAGCTTGTATTATTTACCTGCTTCCTATTTAGCAAAAATCTTGGTCTTTCTATCTTGGTTTTTTGTATGAAATGAAAAATGGTATGTACCATGTGTTGGATTTTCAAATCAGAAAAAGTACGTTTCATGTTTTAAAATTTGAAAAATCTACTTTTATAATTGTATTTCAAACTAGTGACATTAGACTATTTTGGGAAGGAAAACACTTGGATTTTGTGGTTCTCTTTTAGCATCTTTACAGAGCATTTTTAGTTCTCACACCTATCCTATATTTTCAATTTTAGATTCTGTTTCTTATTCAAGTTAATTTAGTGCTAGATCACTCTCAGAGATAATGTGGTTTTGAGTTGGGTGGTGACCTAGATGGTCACACAGAGTTATGTTTAGTTGTTCAGTTTTTATTCTTTTTTCGTTTCTAGGGTTGTTCTTATTGTTCTATTTATTATTTTTTGTTTATTTATCTTTTATCAGAAAAATCGTTTCCGATAGCTTTATTTTTATGTTTGGCACTAGTTTTCAGCCTGTGGGGATTGGGAACACCTCTCAAGACATGTCATGGACCGGCTCGGGTGAACAGTTTAGGGTCAGCTTGGGTTGGTTCATGACACACCTCATGTTGTTAATGAGAATGGTATTGATTTTGAAATATTGTTAGTATGTTTCATTTGTTACCAAAAACATTATTTCTATATCCAGACTTTATATGAATGAATTTATTTTCATGTTTGGGAATAAATTTTTCCTCTTTTATAAAGATAGCATTTGTCATGGTAAGAGGTATTTAAATATGGGTCATTATGTATTGGATTACGTGAACCATGTAATGATAATCAATGACAAATATACTTCACATGATGCATACCAAACTCAAGTATATCATCATCAACTAGGTCATGTAAACAAAAGTGTTTTACATAATTACACCAAGATGGATATTTAGATTCCTTTGAACTAAAACCACTTAGTGTATATCACACATGTTTACAAGGAAAAATGATCGAAGCCCCATTTAGTGAAAACGATGAAAGGGCTGAAGAGCTTCTTGAATTAGTTAATGTCGATGTGTGAGAACTATTTCATTTTGAATCAAGGGTTTTTACTCATACTTAATAACTTTTACTGATTATTTTAGTAGATATAAATATGTCTACTTAGGGAGGTACAAGTTGGATTCCTTTAATAGATTCAAGGAATAAAAGAGTGAAGTTGAGAACTGACTTGGTAAGAAGATTAAGGAAATCTTTTCAGATCATGGTAGAGAATATCTTAATTAAGACTTAAATGATTATTTATGGGAGTTTGGGTTTCTATCCCAACTCACTCCTTATAGTGCTGATAAAGGCACCTCTTTATCGGTGCTAAAAAATCTCTAACAAAAGGCATATTTCATATAAATAATTATATCCTTAAAAATAATATATTAATATAAAAATATATTTATATTGATAAGAATATAATATAGTTTAGTAAATATGATTTATATATGACTAAATATACATTTACATAGAGATGACTTCTCTCTCTTGTGGAGAGATTCTCTCTCTATCTATTTATGGCGATCGTTTTGGTGATTATGCAGAATCAATCACCTCTAATCGAACTCGTTCTGATTTTGCTAGGCACAAAGAGATATTTGAACTCTACTATCCATGAAAAAGAATTAACTTGCTCAAGTTTGATTCTAAAATGAAGGGGAAGCAAGATTGTAATAGGGATAAGCCTAAATACCTCATGACTCCCACCCACCGATGGGGATAGAGATCGAATATAGGTAGACCATATGTGGGGAAGCCGGTGATGACCTCAGTTGGTTGTAGTCGGCGATAGCATTCAAGATCCGGTAAATGGCATCCTCAGTCACTAATACAAATATGGCCTTTATCAGTGCTAGAAAATTGCATTAATAGCACTAAAAAATAATTGTTATTCGAGGTGAAAATAAAGGGGGGTATGTTTTATTAGTGCTCAGAAAAGTGCTGATAAAGGCCCCTTTTATCGGCACTAAAAAAACGCTGATAAAAATGTCTTTTATGAGTGCTTTTGTTTAGCACTGATAAATGACACCTTTTATCAGTGCTTTTTTTAAGCCCTGATAAAAGTCAAAAAAAAGTAAAAAAATAAATAATATATATATATATATATAATGCGGGGGGGATCTTTTAACAGCACTTGACCCCCCCCCCCATCAGCGCTAGGCAGACCCCCTCCCACTCTCTCGCACCCTATATTCAAGATCCGGAAAATGGAATCCTCAGTCACTAATACAAATATGGCCTTTATCAGTGCTAGTAAAGTGTATTAATAGTGCTAAAAAAGTGAAGTTAATTGAGGTGAAGATAAAGGGGGTCCCTTCTATCAGTGCTCAGAAAAGCACTCATAAAGACCCCTTTTATCATTTCTAAAAAAGCGCTGATAAAAAGGTCTTTTATCATCACTTTTTTTTAGTGCTGATAAAAGACACCTTTTATGAGCGCTTTTTTTAAGTGCTGATAAAAGTAAAAAAAGTAAAAAGAATTAAAAAGAATATATAATGCGGGGGGGATCTTTTAACAGCACTTGACCCCCCCCCCCATCAACGCCAGGCGGACCCCCGCCCACTCTCCTGCATGCTGCCCTTTCTCGTGCATCCCCCACATGTCCGCACGCCCCTCCCTGCTTCCACCCAAACTCGAACTCGAGACCTCCCCCCTTGTGCACATGTACCTTTACCACTAAGTTATTTAGTTTTTTCCTCTATTTAATGATATATCTATTTATATATATATATATATATTGTTATATTTATTTGTATATTAATATAGATTCATATTAATATAAATATATTTAGTTATAATAATACATATATATTTATTCAAATATTAATATATATATATATTTATTCGTATATTAATATATATTTATATATATAGAGAGTTATATTTATTTGTATATTAATATAGATTCCTATTAATATATATATATAGTTATATTAATATATATATTTATTCATATATTAATATATATATATATATATATTTATTCGTATATTAATATATATTTATATTTATATTTATTTATTTATATATATAGTTATATTTATTGGTATATTAATATAGATTCATATTAAAATATATATATAGTTATATTAATACATATATATTTATTCATATATTAATATTTATTTATTTATTTGTATATTAATATATATTTATATTTATTTATATATATAGTTATATTTATTTGTATATTAATATAGATTCATATTAATATAAATATATTTAGTTATATTAATAATTATTTATTTATTCATATATTAGTATATATATATTTATTCATTTATTAATTTATATTTATATTTATTTATATATATTTTTTTAGTTATAATTTTTTTTCGTATATTTATTTGTATATTAATATATATTTATAAGATTAGTTTTAAATACATTTATAAAATATTTTTTTTATGTGTGTTTATAAATAAATACATATATACATATATACAACACACACACATGCACACACACACACACACACACACACACACATATATATATATATATATTTGGGAATAAATACATATATATGTGTATTTGAAAATCCATAGAATGCTAAAACAACCATAAATTCTAATCCAGAAGTCAGTTTCAACTTCAAAACTAGTAAAATCGAAAAAAATGAAACAATATTTGATATGATATGTGGTACAGGCCTAGAGGACATCTGAATCCGAATTTATACCTATTTGAATGTTAAAAAATTGGGGTATCCCGACTAAAAAATCAGTTTGGAGGCCTTCTCGGCCACTTTGAGCCTTGAAAAATGTGACACAAGGTTCCCTTCTATCACTAGCATGTAGAGGTCATTGCAATCTTTGATTTGATATGCTGTAGAGATTAAACGGACACTCGGATCAAAAGTTATGGTCGTTTGAAGTTTGAGTTACATTTTCAACTTATTTTAGATCTTTTGTTAATTTCTTTTGATTTTTTGTGTCTTCAAATTGTTATTAAATGATTATTAAATGACGATTATTAGAAAATTATTAATTAATAATATTTTTAAAATATTTCGAACAATTTTCACTAAATTTCTTTTATATTAAATGTAATAGTCTATTTCTACTTATCTAAAACATATTTAAAAAATATATATTATATTTATATCAATATAAATATACTTATATAACAATATATTAACTTTCATGAAATAATTTTTTTGAAATATAAACTTTATCAGCTCTAGGGAAAAAGCACTGATAAATCCCCCCCCTTTATCAACGCTACTAAAAAAATCACTGATAAAGGGGTCCCCTTTAACAGCGCTAAAAAAAGCACTGATAAAGGGGGGGGCTTTATCAGTGCTAAAAAATCGCTGATAAAGGGTCACTTTTAACAGCACTTTTTTTAGCGCTATTAAAAGTAACCTTTATCAGTGCTTTTTTTAGCACTGATAAAGCCCCCCCCCCCCTTTATCAGTGCTTTTTTTAGCACTGATAAATCTCCCCCCCCCCCCTTTATCAGTTCTTTTTTTAGCACTGATAAAAGGTGGCACTGCGGAAACCCAGTTTTTTGTTAGTGAGTATGTGTTCTCAATCTTGGTGCGCATGGAGAAAGTGACCTCGAGATGTGGGCAAAGACCTCAGGATAGAGTGGGGGGCTTAGGAGGCATGGGATTGTCAGCAAATAATGAGCTTCTTGGGCCACTTCGGGTATTCCAATTTTTTATGGTATCCAAGGGACCTCGCTCATTGGCATGATTGGTGGAGGTCGGGTTGTCTCCTTGAGTGCTAGATAGCGATGGTGAAAGCTCTACCTGGAGGTGGGGATTATTGTTGGGAGATAATTGGAGATGATGGGGATGGGATTGGGATACTAGTGGAGATGATGATGGAGTCCCACTGGTCGGTGGATGGACATGGTGATGCAAGGACGACGCGACAATATGGTGATGGCACCCATTTAATGGTGTGTTTCTATAGTTAGGGATAGGGGGGATGGCATGCCGACAAAAGTTGGTGGGATCGTTGGTGGCCAGCGATGCTGGTTCATAGCATGAGATGACTTGGGATGTGGATGAGGATGACCTCAACAGACGGGAGGCGACCTCGGGACATGTTGTTAGACATAGGCTAGTGGCAGCCCAACATTTTTTTATCAGCGATGAATTTTTTTTCATGGAATTTGGGCCTTGCGTTCAGCCTTTAATGAGCATATGGACTCTTATTTTTTTAGTCCAATCACAATGGAATGATGGTGAATAATCGGTGTTGATGTCAAACTCTTGAGCAGTTTTTTGGCAATAAGGGATGCCAGTGGGGTATGAATCTCATGGTGACCGTTAGTGGTATGAGATACTGACGGTCGTGATGTCCTCTGGTCACTATGGATTTCAGCATAACTAGTCACCGATGGGTTTGTTGAACAAGTCTAACGATGATGTGTTAGCGCACAGACGACGCATGGGTGGTGATGTTGAAGGGGGTCAATGCCCTGAGGGTGGAGTCCAATGGCCAACAACACGACAACGTATGGGCTTTGGGTCCTCAAAGGCCTTCATGGGATGGCAGGTTTGATGGTCGCTTTGGATCCCACATTAGGGTTTCGACATAATTTTTAGGGGGTTCAGGCTTTTTCATGGCCTGATGGCCATGCAATAATGGGGTCCTTGGATCTCAATTTTCATTTTTTGGTTGAGGCTATCGATTCATCTTTTTGTTTTTTGGGTGGCGTTATTTTTTCACATTTCTATTTGTTGGTTATTTTTGTGCCACTTTGTGTTCGTGTGTTGGTGAATTTATATTTTTGTTAAATTTTAGGGCTGATCATGCTTGACTCCTGAACCTTTCCTGATAAATATACATTTACACTTGACATATAAGATATTCAATTAAAAATGGAATATAAAATAAAAATTCTATATTATTAAAAATATGATTTCATATAGAAATATATATTGATATATATATATATAATTTTCTTAAATATTATTTGCATAATACTAATGTATTATAATTCATATTTATATGTCATATATTTGGTAAAAATTGGTTTATAATTTAATTAAAAAGTAATATTATTTAAAAATATGTGACTAATTATTATTAATAAACATTTAATAAAAAAAATTATCAATGTCATTTGTTTTTTCAATATGAAATATATATCAAATAATAAATTTTTAATTTTTAACTAAAAAAATTGACTAAATATGTTACACTTAATATTTCATAAAATATTTTCATATATGCATATAGAAAATTTACCTAATTTTATAGAGACAAACATACACAAATAATAAATTATTAAGAATGTTTATTTAGATTTTAATTTATTAATATTTAATATTTAATATACTATGTTTTCAATTATTAAATTTTATTCTTTTTTATATTTATATTTAATATAGATTATTTATTACATTTTAATTAATATATATATATGTATGTATATATCATTATTATTAAATTTATTGATTTTTTATTTTTATTTGTTTAATAATTTTTAATTATTATTATTTTTTAATATTTATTTATATTTATTGATTAACATTTAATAAGTTTTAAATACAGTTTTGATTTACATAATTAATATCGCTATCAATTTTCATTTAAACATATATTGATTTTGTTTTTTTAAAATTTATATAATTAATGGCTCTAATTCATCTTTTAAATATGTTTTCAATCTATTTATCTTTTGATTAAATTTCACTCATTTTTTACATTCATTCATTTAATACTATTTATTCATTAATAATGTTAAGTATTTTTTTATTTTTTTATAATTTATTCATTTTAAATATTTATTCGTCTCATATTGTTGTAATTTATTCAATTTTATTCATTAATATATTTAATATTTTTAATATAGAAATATATTCATATATGTATATATATATATATATATATATATCAATATAAATAATATTTCTTAAAATATGATTCATATAATACAAAATATGTATTTAGATTAAATAAGTAATATATTTAGTGAAAATTTGTTTATAAAAAATAATATTAATTAAAAATATTGATTAATTAGTATTGAGTAATGGATGTTTAATAAAATGTCATTTATTTTTTCAATTAATATTTATCAAACTTATGTTACATTAATTTCACACATATATGTAATTAATGCAATTTTATATAGAAACATACACACATATTATATTTATGTAATTTATTCAATTCTTAATATTCATTTTAAATTTTATTTATTAACATAATATATTTAATATATATTATGTTTTTAATCAGAAAATTTTATTCATTATTTATATTTTTATTCAATATATACTATTTTTTACTTTTTAATATTTTTTCAAATTTATTCATTTTTTAATATTATATATTCATTAATAATATTAATTATTTTTAATATTTTTGTAATTTCTTCATTATAAATTTTTGTTTTCTTAATATTTTTGTAATTTTAATCATTTTTAACATTTATTTATATATTTTTATTGATTAACATTGAATATTTTTAATATGGTTGTAATTTATATAATTAATACGTATTCGTTTTCATTTTAACATATATTCATTTTTTATTTTTTTAATAATCTATATAATTGATAATAATTATTCGTTTTCTTAATATTTTTACAATCTATTGATTTTTTAATTATTAAATTTCCCTTTTTAACATTCATTATTTTAATATTATTTATTATTATTTATTCACTAAAAATGTTAATTATTATTTTTTAATTTATTCATTTTTAATATTTATTCATTAACATTTAATGTTTTTAATATGGTTGTAATGTACATATTTAATAAGAATTCATCTTTATTTTAATATATATTAATTTTTATTTTTTTTAATAATTTATATAATTAATAAAAAAATAATTCATTTTAAAAAATAAATATTTTTGAAGTCTATTCTTTTTTAGTTATTAAATTTTACTCATTTATAACATTCATACATTTCATATTATTTAATCCTTAATAATGTAATTAATTTTGACTTTTTTATAATTTTTTCTTTTTTATTATATATTCCTTTATTATTTTTTATATATATAATTTTTTTAGCACCTTCCAAAAAACAATGATAATGATAGGTTTTATCAACTCTAAAATAAAAAAATAGGATAAAACCTATCTTTATCGCCACTACCTCTTAGTGTTGATAAAGATATGTTTTATCAGTGCTAAGAGGTAGCATTGATAAAGATAGGTTTTATTAGGGTTGATAAAACCCTTATCGTCTTTTAAATAGAACCCTAATAGAGAAACTCACTTGTTCACGTTGTTCAAGATATCATGGAACTCAACCTTTTTCGTTGCTCACCCTCAAAGTTCTCAGATGAAACAAACCTTTCAAAACTAAAAGTATGTGATTCTTTCTACTCATTTTTAGTTGATCTTGCATTATTTTTCCATTTTTAACAATGTTTGTATGTTTTAAATTTTTCCAAAGGGTTTGGGTGTGTCCTGTGATCCATATAACTTGAAGATGATTGAGACCCACTAATTCCTAGTGCCTTGTACTCCTCACCCTCACACCTACTTTATCTGATTGTAGGTTATCCTAGCTTTTTTTTTGTTCCATTTTTTTTGGTTTGGTTTTTATATCTCTGTAAAGTCATCCAAAGAAGCCTATTTTTGGGTTGATCCATCCAAAAAAGAATAGGTTTCTGATTAACCCTTTAAATTAGACACTTATTTCAAAATCCAAAAAATGATTATAGAGAGATTAATCCAAAGAGTTGATTCGTTTTAGTTTCTTCAATATGTTACTATGTAATTTAACAATTGATATATTTAGAAAAAAGTTTTACAAAATACTATAAGAACATATATAATTCTAATTATGTTTGTAAAGATTTTTAGTTATTAAATCGATCATATTAATTTAATTTATACTAGTTAAAAAGTTTTTTGATTACCCCCATCTAACATTATAAAAAATAGTTTTATATTGAAAATTTTTCAATTTATTGGGTGAAATTTTAAATATGATAAGATTATTTTTTTAAATCACATTGATTAATTTCATAAATGTATATGGTATTATTTTCTATGTTAAATCATTTTTTAAGAATACACCATGCCTAAAAAATATTTGGAGAGCATATTTTTTACTAATATATGGGAATGTCATTTTTGAATATTTTATTATTAGATTTTTTATAAATTCATCTAAATTAAAATAGGTGTCACTAGAGGTTTGGAACGGTTGTGTATTTTGGGCATGGGGTAGTTCGCTTTGATTGGAGGTTTACGTAGAGTCCAAAAGGATCAATATAGGTTAGTTGTATTATAATAATTGAGTGAGCATGAAAATCAATTAGTCAGCTCTCCATCTAATTTTCTCTCATATGTTTATTATACTTCCCATTAATTTTGATTTCTTCACATCATATTAGAGTGTGAAAATTCTATATTATTAACATGTTACCTAGCAGATACACTCAGATATATATATACATATTATTAACATAATATTTCTTCACATTATTTCTCCATATTATTAATATGATTTCCAAAGGGTTTGGATACTCAAAATATTTTTTACTTAAGAATGAAATATAGTTGCCTTAAATTTTCTCTCAAGGAGGTTTCTAATTGAGATATTTGTCACATATAAGATTAATTGATTCAAAATGAATAGAATTGGATTTATTGAAAAAAATATTTATGATGTAATTCAAAATGGTGTTTTTATTAAAAAAATAAGTGTGGGAATGAAGGGTTTAAAAGTATGAAAAACAAATGAAACAGTGACAAAGGTTTAAAAACATAAGAATTTATATTTTGAGAACATTTAGAACGAGATTTAGAGTAGTGAACTTAAACATGTTCAAGGTATGAAAACATTCCAAAAATAGAGCATGCATACACTCAAATTCTAATAATTTATTTACATATCACTGTATATATGCATTATATGCATACCTTATGTAAATTAATTTATTTATTGTACAAAATTAATATTATTGAACTATCTAGTATGAATATAAATTGAAAATGGATGGATGGTAATCATATAATAGAGTATAAGAACGAAGTTAAATAGTTCATCAAGTTTGCAATAGAGCATGCATACAACCCTTCTCAATTCCTTTGTTTGTGTTTATGTTTTTGTTATTCAAGATGAATTCATCCAAAAGAGTTGGAAGAAAATTGTATTTGTCACAAAATAGATCAGAGCTATAAATGTTGGATTAAACATGGGAAAAAACTAAATGTACATACTATCATGGATGATACTACCATTTATAAATCATTTGATATAAATATCAGTTTAAATTATTATGGATATCATATGGAAGAAATAACAATGATAATTTAATATGACCTTCATGATTGTTCAAATATTTTTGAGAAGTTAAATAACTATGCAAAGAGACCATTATATATTGTTTGTACTAAATATACAACATTTTCAGTTGTATTGAAGTTATATAATTTGAAAGCTAGTAGTGGATGGAGTGACACCAGTTTTACTGAAAGACTTGGTCTCCTAAATGATATACCACCAGAAAAAAATGAGCTTCCTTGTCAAACATATGATTTTAAGTGTATTATAAGTTGATTGGGTATTATCTCTAAAAAATACATGATTTTCCAAATGATTGTATATTATTTCACAAAAACCATGAATCACTCAAAAAATACCCTAAGTGTGGTGTGAATCGATATAAGAAAGAATAATAAAATCCTTCAAAATTTGTAAGGTACTTTCCTATGTTTACAAGGTTTAGATGAATATATTGATGTTAGGAAACCACTATACAATTGACATGGCACACATATTCAAGAATTGAAGATGGTATATTACGTCACCCAATGAACTATCCTCAGTAGAAGAAAATTAATTATGATTATATTGAATTTGGAAATGAGCTGAGAAACCAATGATATGCATTATATATAGATGGAATAAATCATTTTGGTAAAAAAATTAATACTCACATCACATGGCTAGTTATGCTGGTAGATTATAAATTTCCACCATGGTTATTCATGAAGCACAAATACATTTTGTTTTCTCTTCTTATATCTGGACCAAAACAACCGAGTAATGATATTGATTTCTATTTGGATCCTTTGATTGAAGATCTAAAAATGATATGGGATACAAGTGTTACATTGTATGACTCTCATAGAAGTGAAGAGTTCGCATTGAGATACATGTTGTATAGGATGTTAAATAGATTTCTTACTTATGTAAATTTATTAGGATATATAATTAAATAAATATTGGGGTGTTTCATTTGTGAAGAAAGTGTGCACTCAGTTATATTGAGACATTCATCGAAGACTGTGTTTTTAGGTCATTGCAAGTTTTTTCTCCAATGACATAAATATTGATCCTAGATGACATCATTCAATGGAAATATAGAATATAGTAAAACACCATCTCCATTAATGGGTGATCAATTGTTTGATAAAGTAAAATATATTAACACTAAATTTGATAAATCTTTTTCGAAAAAACTTATGAAATCAGGTTGTAAAAATAGATCAATTTTCTATGAATTGTCACACTGAAATTGTATAGATTTTATACATTTTCTTGATGTCATTGTCCCGACCCGTCCTCGGGGCCCGTGCCGTGACTACCCCAAGCCCGCCTTCCATAGGCCAGGGGCTGGCGACTAGCACCAAAGGCGTAAAACCAGATAACAGGGAAGGCATTGCCTTTATAAAAGAAAACGAGCACCACAGAGTAAGCAAGCGGAAAAAGTAAACACTAAGTAAAAACAGAGTACAACTGAAGTGCGGAAAAGTAAATGGGCCAGTATACAAACCCAACTGAAAGTAAAGTACAACTCGAAAGGGAAAACAGTAACTGTAAAGTAAAAGCCGCTACACCGATCTGTCCACTGAAAATACCACCTGAAGGGTGGGTACAGATAGCTCCAATGCTCCTCGGGTCCCGTCGTCCGCTCCGAGCACGTCCGGCCCAGTGGTCCACCTCCAGGTACCGTCCTGCTCTGCAAGCCTCAGCCACGATCAACGCTGTCCGTCGTCTGCAACCAACACAATGTAGTGCGGGCATAGCCCGTGCAGGGGTGAGTATAATGATACTCAGTAGGGACCCCGAGACCCTCAAGGTCTCACTAAAACCAACAAGGATAACCACAAGAAGATTTCAACAGATAACCACTACTTAGGTATATACCCATACATATACCTAAGTTATCATTTAACCCATCTCAATCACGAGGAAACACAAGGATCATGAAATCAACGGATAACCACTACCCAGGTATATGCCCATACATATATCTAAGTTATCAAGTGACCCATCTCAATCATGAGGAAACACAAAGGTCAAAAAGTCTCAGCTCAAACCAGGATTTTCATTATCGAAACCGTAACTGCTGAAGAGCTCCATCTCTAGAGTGTACAGTGGTCCTATCACGACTCCGAGGTACTGCTCACTAACCTAAGACTGCTGAGGTACTCCTCCTGTCGAGTACCGCGGGCCAGCCACCCAAACACAGTAGTGCTTCCCGCCGAGGTATGTCACCCAAACATAGTAGTGCACACCCCCTAGTAGCCTGCAGAGGTACTCTCCGGACGAGTACCGCGGGTCTGCACTATCACACAGGTAGTGCTCCGTCCGCCATGGGTCTGCACCCAAACAAAGTAGTGCTCCGTCCACTGGGCTAGTCGACTCACTCCAAATCGAGTCGGTCAAGCAGTCGTCAGGTCTCAGTCGGCTACACAGTCTCCGTACTCCGCACGCTCGTCTCTGGGAGGGTCCGCTCCACGAGCTGCAAGTCGATACTCCAAATGTAACAGCCCGAGATTTTATGAAAAATGTTCCTTTTAATTTTATTTCTGTCTGGTGTTGTGCGCTACACCAAAAGGAGCTTGCACAACACACATCCTTGACTTGCCTTGCATTACACGCAATCGCGACCTTCCTCAATAGCGTGTGTTGTACGCAACGCCAAGTTTCGCTAAACAACGATATGCTATTAAGATATTATTAAAACTAGCTGCTGTGAATAGTAATAACCACTTTTTGAAATTTTGTAAATTTTATTTTTCAAAATGGACTTCATTTATGGATTCGGAGTATCGAATTTAGCCTAAGGTGAAATTTTGGTACTTTTCGGATAACTTTCATATTCTGATGAATAGTGAAAATTACTAAATTATAATTAAAAAACAACTTTTTTAATCGAAATAATTAATAGTGATAAATTATTAATTTGAGTGGTTTTAAAGTATATTTAGAATATATTTTTACAATTTAATACAATGTTGGTCATTGGTTGTAATTTCAGATTTAAACCAGACATAAACAAATGTCAATCTTTTGATAGATATTGTTTCTTAAAAACACGCTATTTGTTTTAACAGCGGGATTTAATTATAAAATTAATTAATGCAACTTTTATGTTATGAATTTGGTAAAATAGACTTCATTTTTGAATTCGGAATATGAAATATAGCTTGGGATGAAATTTTGGCATTGTTCTGAAAAACATCAATTTTTGATGAATAGTGAAACTACTAAGTGGTAGGTTAAAAACTGAATTTTGCATAAAACTTAATTTTACCGCTTCTGTGAATGGAATTTCAAAAATCCGAGAGACACGGTTAATATCAAGGACTAAAATGTGGTTCAATGAGATGAAAATAATTTTTTGGTGAATAGTAACTTTTTACTATTTTTACCGCGGTTAATAGTAAATAGGGTAACTAAGGGTAAATATGATATTAATATTACCCTAACACATGTCCTAATACTATTGGACAAGTGTAATTCGACCAAAAACAAACTTAGGAATAAAATATGACCATTTAGGCCCACTTGGATTAGATTAGGACATTTATTATTAATTTATTTAAAGAAGGGTTAAAATAGTTAAAATCAAAGTTTAACAAGTAAATCATTTTTAATATAGGGTTATACATAAGATAAATTCGATTGTAAATATTCATTAGAAAGATAAAAAGATTTCCTACATGATGGTATTTTATTTGTAATTTTTAGACATCAAATAATTTAATTTATTTATGACACAAAGATGATGCAGTAATTATCTTATTAATGAAATACTGAAAAAATTGATAATATAAATACCAAAATAAATGTAATTTGAGACTTTTTATGAATTCCACTAATTTTCTAGGTTACTATGATATATTAGTGTTGATTTAATCAACTTGGTTCGAACATATAATTCTGTTATGACTTTCACAAAAATCATATATCAAATAGTGTCAAAATTGACACAAAATAGTTTTTAAATCAAATATTATATTATTAATTGTTATTTTATTCCTAAAAATCTAAGGTTCGGCCAAATGACTTAGATAAGGATATATATATTAATAATAAACAATTTGGGGTTCGTTTGGCATGTTATAGAAATTTTATTAACCATATAGTGAAAGAAAACAAAAAGACACGGTAAAAGTTAAATTAATTAACTTAGAGTTAAATCTAATTGATAAGGTTAAAATAATACCCTAAACTTGTCTAAATCCTATTGGTTGATAGGATTTCGACCCTTCCCCACTTTATCTTCGAAATAAGACCCTTTGGAACCATTATAAACCGATTTTGACTTTAATATAAAATAATATTTTGAGATATTCCTAAGGTGCCCCTCTCCTCCCTTATAAAAGGGAACCTCCTCCCCCTCCTCCTCACACCAATTTGAGCACTCAAGCTCGGCCAACCCCTGCCATTTTCCCTTCTCCACTTCCCTAGAATAATCCTAGAGGTCCTGGTCTTCTCCAAAGACCAATCTTAGTTCCTTAAGTGGAGGATTCAAAAAGGCGTTCCAAAGAAGAGGTAATATTCATTACCGATCTTTTCAATTTCTTTCTTCTTCAACTTCTTCTTCTTCAGTTGTTTCATGATAAAGTAATAACATCAGTATTACTTACATACTGATATGTTATTATAAATATGAAACAACCCTAATTCACCTTCTATCCATCCTACGGAAAAATGAAATCACCGCGCGTGCGTACGTACGGAATACCGTCTCCACGCCGTGGTGTAATCTATTTTCCACCATCACCTTACAAGGATGGGTATAATGGTGTAATGAGTAACTATATATGATTATTATTAAGTAATATTGATACTGAAATAATATATATATATACTCCAATACAATTCCACGATCATAGGAACGATATCATCACTCGTGCGTACGTACGGAATACCGTCTCCACGATGTGATGCGACTCGTTCTACATGATCTTCATTTCATAATGATTGTATAAATGAATTGAATGAATGAATATGGTATATACTACACTAATACCATTCTGGAAATTAATTATCTATAACCTAAAGATAAGAATAAGAATTTATTCGACAAAACACGCATAAGAACAAAAAGTTATAAAGACCCGAGTAACAAGTAACAATGAAATATTACTAACAAGAAGCTAATAATATGACCATATATGATCTCATATCAATATGTATGATTCTGGAATAAGTCAATAACATTATTTAAACCATTATACAGGAGCTTCGGACACAAACAAAGCAAATCGGACCTAAGGTAAGGGAAATATCACAATCTCATTTTTATCCGAGATTGTTTATTTGTAAGTATTTATTGGGGTGTATTTTATCATCCACATCCATGTTCCCTCAATATGTAATATTGTTTCCATCCACTTGAAATAGTTCAAATCCAATTTTACCCTTAGGTGAGTTTTTAGTAAAGAATATGAAAGGAATCTTTTGTCGTTTTTCCGTACGAGGTACTTTTTGACTTTTTCGACAAAAGTACGAAGAATGTTTTTTTTAACTTATACGGAATGAATGGATTTTTAAAACATTACTTCAAAGAAGCTTCCTTTACAAGTTTTCAAGTTTATTTTTAATCAACTTCTTTTATTTTAAAGTTGTATGACATGTTATGAAAGGAAAAATGTTTTTGAAGAAGAAAGGATATTTTCCTCAAGAATTCAATTCAAGTGTTTTATCAAAATTATTTTCCATCTAAGATAATAAAGGGTTCTGTTTCTATCCATATTTTTACATTGGTTTGACTATGTTGTGATGGAATTATGTTTATGAATTCCTTTATCATATATGAATTGATTTATGATGTCATGATGTTTCAAGAATCCCATTTTTGTTACATGTGTTATGCGATGATGTATGATTATGTGGCACACATAAGAAAGGATTCATTATAAGATGGGTGGGACCTATATCTCCCTCCAATGCATTGGGTAAAGATTTTATATCTCATGAGATAGACATGGCTGGAACGGAAGGTTATTTCGGTTCAGTGATACAGGACTGAAACGAGGAGTGAACTCGGTTCAGAAAGGGACTTTGTCCACTAAGATAGACTTGGCAATGAGTTATGACTAACAAGAAATGATCTCCATGATTATGTGTGCATGCCACAAAGTTTCAAGTTTTATGTTATGATTTTGGGGATCTCATTTTCACTTCTATGATTTATTCCATGTTAAGATATTATGATCTCTTTTGCAGGTTTTGATTTTCAAAAAGATATGATATGATTTTTATTTCCTTTATTTGCCCTTGCTGAGCATTTGAGCTCACCCTTTTATGTTTTCTTTTCCCCAGGATATAAAGAATGGTTTTTAGGTAAAAAAAAGGGAAGATCTTTATGGGAGATATTGAAGATCTTTCACCACGATTAGAAGATTACGTTCCGAGTTTCCAAAGACACTAAACTATTACGATCCTTGTGTGTGTGTTTTTGTTATGTACTAAGTATTCCGCAAAAGTATTGTAAAGTCTATGTACGTCAGGATTCGGGTCTCTACAGTTGGTATCAGAGGAAAGGTTTAGTCAACCTTTGGAAACTAGGATGCGAAAACGTTAGTGAGATCCCTAGAGATATTTATAAGGTATGTCTAGGGATGCCCCTAAGGATAAGTATACGTATAGGATATAGTTCTAGAACTATGGTAACGATATTAGATTAAACCAAAGATGATAGATATTTAAGTTACTCCCCCTTTATTATGATTTTTGCATCTAACACTATTCTGTTTGGGTTTTAGAAAATGGCTGGAAACAAGATGATTCACAATAATGGAGGATATGATGGACAATGGAATGATATTCTTCATGAGCAACCAAATGAATTGGGATTTGGAAGTCCAAACATCATTATTATGCCGAATCAGCAATCTCATAATATGATCAATAAAGTAAAATTTGGTAAGTTTCCTGACTCGACTAATAAGAGAAAGATGGAGTTCCATGATGATCATAGAGGAAAGAAAGTTCAATTTCCCCAATGTAAATCATGTGGGAAGAGGCATCAAGGAGAATGTTTCAAGGGAACTGGAAGATGCTTTGGGTGTGGAAAAGAAGGACACAAAGCAAGTAAGTGCAAAGGAAAAGGGTCGGTTAACACCATGGATGAGGATAATGGTAATGCTACGACATCAAAAATGGTTTTAAATGTGGAATGTATGGGCATTATGCAAACAAATGCCCTAAGGGAAAGACTCATGAAGAGAATCAGTATGGTCATATGGTTAGTATTTATGTGGATGATGATGAAGAGACTACAAATGATATGTGAGATGAAAGAATTTTTGAAGCTCGGTCAATGGTTTGAGAATGTAGTGGAATGATTACATGTTTATCATGTGTAATTTTGGAATAAAGAGACATCTATGGATTGTTACACTGTTGTCTTTCCTTGTGTTTTGAAAGTGTATGATTAATGTTACCAGTATCCATGAAAGGTTATTCCGATATTTTTGGAATGTAGATGATATGCGCATAATGAAGGGATAAGGAGAAAATTAAATGTTTGATAGTATTCATGAGCTCATGATTGATATAAGGACTAAGTGATATCATGGTTTGAGTATATAGAATTTTGAGGATTTCGGTATGTGAAAAGTGTTAACTTTTAACTGCATTCAAGTTTTCACTAAGGTTCAATGGGTATTCAAGAGAGTACGAGATTAAGGCCTTTGAATGTTTGGAATGTGACCAACAAGATATATCTTATGATATATGGGGATCAACGATGGTATTAAATCTCTGGTAATCGTTTTCACTATGTTATGAGAATGGACTGCAGTATTATGGATAAGCCTAAAGATTGGAATGGATTATGTTGGACATAAGTTAGTATTGTTTAAGGATAGAAGTTTTTTCGATATTATTGATGGGATGTTATAGTAATATAGTTTTATAAAAAGGACAATCTGCAGGACGGGCGACAGCCCATCGCTTCGGACAAGGCTGTGGGAATCGAACCCACAACCGAAGTGCGACTGGCCTTTATCGCCTACCACTGGCCTACAAGAAGTCCCTGTTTAGTAGAAACTAGTTTTATTATATTAAGCAGTATGATATATGAAGTATAAGTCCATTTTAGGAACCATATATGATTAATCTCACTAGAGATCGACTTATGCATATAATTTTTGCTAACCTTTTGTTTGAGACAGATGGAATGACCCGTCATTCTATCACATGATCTGCTAATAACAAATTCAACTTCATTTTTTTAAGAGATGAAGTGGAAATTGTTCAAGGCACGAACAACAGTGAGATTGTACCAAAATAAAGTAAGTATTTATTCTAATTCAAATTTTCAACTTTAGGGAAATGATCTTGAAAACCAAAAATGTTGTCCTAGTGATCTTATACCTGATGAATCAGATGGTACCTTATATCATCACAAATCTATGGATTTGTGATTACTGGCTTTTCCATAGCCATGTTCTCTACCACTCTCCATCAGAACATGATCGTTAGATTTCTCTTCCATATCCATATTTTCACCTATGTGGAAACCCAATGATTAGTTTATTTGGGTAACCGTTACATTTCATACTTTTGTTTTTAAAGATTGGTTTTGATATTCCTTTTTACGATGTGGGTTTCTATTAAAGAAACTTTCGAATAGTAAACCATTTATAACCCCGACGAATTTCGAGGGTGAAATTCATTTTAAGGGGGGTAGAATGTAACAGCCCGAGATTTTATGAAAAATGTTCCTTTTAATTTTATTTCTGTCTGGTGTTGTGCGCTACACCAAAAGGAGATTGCACAACACACATCCTTGACTTGCCTTGCATTACACGCAATCGCGACCTTCCTCGATAGCGTGTGTTGTACGCAACGCCAAGTTTCGCTAAACAACGATATGCTATTAAGATATTATTAAAACTAGCTGCTGTGAATAGTAATAACCACTTTTTGAAATTTTGTAAATTTTATTTTTCAAAATGGACTTCATTTATGGATTCGGAGTATCGAATTTAGCCTAAGGTGAAATTTTGGTACTTTTCGGATAACTTTCATATTCTGATGAATAGTGAAAATTACTAAATTATAATTAAAAAACAACTTTTTTAATCGAAATAATTAATAGTGATAAATTATTAATTTGAGTGGTTTTAAAGTATATTTAGAATATATTTTTACAATTTAATACAATGTTGGTCATTGGTTGTAATTTCAGATTTAAACCAGACATAAACAAATGTCAATCTTTTGATAGATATTGTTTCTTAAAAACACGCTATTTGTTTTAACAGCGGGATTTAATTATAAAATTAATTAATGCAACTTTTATGTTATGAATTTGGTAAAATAGACTTCATTTTTGAATTCGGAATATGAAATATAGCTTGGGATGAAATTTTGGCATTGTTCTGAAAAACATCAATTTTTGATGAATAGTGAAACTACTAAGTGGTAGGTTAAAAACTGAATTTTGCATAAAACTTAATTTTACCGCTTCTGTGAATGGAATTTCAAAAATCCGAGAGACACGGTTAATATCAAGGACTAAAATGTGGTTCAATGAGATGAAAATAATTTTTTGGTGAATAGTAACTTTTTACTATTTTTACCGCGGTTAATAGTAAATAGGGTAACTAAGGGTAAATATGATATTAATATTACCCTAACACATGTCCTAATACTATTGGACAAGTGTAATTCGACCAAAAACAAACTTAGGAATAAAATATGACCATTTAGGCCCACTTGGATTAGATTAGGACATTTATTATTAATTTATTTAAAGAAGGGTTAAAATAGTTAAAATCAAAGTTTAACAAGTAAATCATTTTTAATATAGGGTTATACATAAGATAAATTCGATTGTAAATATTCATTAGAAAGCTAAAAAGATTTCCTACATGATGGTATTTTATTTGTAATTTTTAGACATCAAATAATTTAATTTATTTATGACACAAAGATGATGCAGTAATTATCTTATTAATGAAATATTGAAAAAATTGATAATATAAATACCAAAATAAATGTAATTTGAGACTTTTTATGAATTAAACTAATTTTCTAGGTTACTATGATATATTAGTGTTGATTTAATCAACTTGGTTCGAACATATAATTCTGTTATGACTTTCACAAAAATCATATATCAAATAGTGTCAAAATTGACACAAAATAGTTTTTAAATCAAATATTATATTATTAATTGTTATTTTATTCCTAAAAATCTAAGGTTCGGCCAAATGACTTAGATAAGGATATATATATTAATAATAAACAATTTGGGGTTCGTTTGGCATGTTATAGAAAGTTTATTAACCATATAGTGAAAGAAAACAAAAAGACACGGTAAAAGTTAAATTAATTAACTTAGAGTTAAATCTAATTGATAAGGTTAAAATAATACCCTAAACTTGTCTAAATCCTATTGGTTGATAGGATTTCGACCCTTCCCCACTTTATCTTCGAAATAAGACCCTTTGGAACCATTATAAACCGATTTTGACTTTAATATAAAATAATATTTTGAGATATTCCTAAGGTGCCCCTCTCCTCCCTTATAAAAGGGCACCTCCTCCCCCTCCTCCTCACACCAATTTGAGCACTCAAGCTCGGCCAACCCCTGCCATTTTCCCTTCTCCACTTCCCTAGAATAATCCTAGAGGTCCTGGTCTTCTCCAAAGACCAATCTTAGTTCCTTAAGTGGAGGATTCAAAAAGGCGTTCCAAAGAAGAGGTAATATCCATTACCGATCTTTTCAATTTCTTTCTTCTTCAACTTCTTCTTCTTCAGTTGTTTCATGATAAAGTAATAACATCAGTATTACTTACATACTGATATGTTATTATAAATATGAAACAACCCTAATTCACCTTCTATCCATCCTACGGAAAAATGAAATCACCGCGCGTGCGTACGTACGGAATACCGTCTCCACGTCGTGGTGTAATCTATTTTCCACCATCACCTTACAAGGATGGGTATAATGGTGTAATGAGTAACTATATATGATTATTATTAAGTAATATTGATACTGAAATAATATATATATATATACTCCAATACAATTCCACGATCATAGGAACGATATCATCACTCGTGCGTACGTACGGAATACCGTCTCCACGATGTGATGCGACTCGTTCTACATGATCTTCATTTCATAATGATTGTATAAATGAATTGAATGAATGAATATGGTATATACTACACTAATACCATTCTGGAAATTAATTATCTATAACCTAAAGATAAGAATAAGAATTTATTCGACAAAACACGCATAAGAACAAAAAGTTATAAAGACCCGAGTAACAAGTAACAATGAAATATTACTAACAAGAAGCTAATAATATGACCATATATGATCTCATATCAATATGTATGATTCTGGAATAAGTCAATAACATTATTTAAACCATTATACAGGAGCTTCGGACACGAACAAAGCAAATCGGACCTAAGGTAAGGGAAATATCACAATCTCATTTTTATCCGAGATTGTTTATTTGTAAGTATTTATTGGGGTGTATTTTATCATCCACATCCATGTTCCCTCAATATGTAATATTGTTTCCATCCACTTGAAATAGTTTAAATCCAATTTTACCCTTAGGTGAGTTTTTAGTAAAGAATATGAAAGGAATCTTTTGTCGTTTTTCCGTACGAGGTACTTTTTGACTTTTCCGACAAAAGTATGAAGAATGTTTTTTTTAACTTATACGGCATGAATGGATTTTTAAAACATTACTTCAAAGAAGCTTCCTTTACAAGTTTTCAAGTTTATTTTTAATCAACTTCTTTTATTTTAAAGTTGTATGACATGTTATGAAAGGAAAAATGTTTTTGAAGAAGAAAGGATATTTTCCTCAAGAATTCAATTCAAGTGTTTTATCAAAATTATTTTCCATCTAAGATAATAAAGGGTTCTGTTTCTATCCATATTTTTACATTGGTTTGACTATGTTGTGATGGAATTATGTTTATGAATTCCTTTATCATATATGAATTGATTTATGATGTCATGATGTTTCAAGAATCCCATTTTTGTTACATGTGTTATGCGATGATGTATGATTATGTGGCACACATAAGAAAGGATTCATTATAAGATGGGTGGGACCTATATCTCCCTCCAATGCATTGGGTAAAGATTTTATATCTCATGAGATAGACATGGCTGGAACGGAAGGTTATTTCGGTTCAGTGATACAGGACTGAAACGAGGAGTGAACTCGGTTCAGAAAGGGACTTTGTCCACTAAGATAGTCTTGGCAATGAGTCATGACTAACAAGAAATGATCTCCATGATTATGTGTGCATGCCACAAAGTTTCAAGTTTTATGTTATGATTTTGGGGATCTCATTTTCACTTCTATGATTTATTCCATGTTAAGATATTATGATCTCTTTTGCAGGTTTTGATTTTCAAAAAGATATGATATGATTTTTATTTCCTTTATTTGCCCTTGCTGAGCATTTGAGCTCACCCTTTTATGTTTTCTTTTCCCCAGGATATAAAGAATGGTTTTTAGGTAAAAAAAAGGGAAGATCTTTATGGGAGATATTGAAGATCTTTCACCACGATTAGAAGATTACGTTCCGAGTTTCCAAAGACACTAAACTATTACGATCCTTGTGTGTGTGTTTTTGTTATGTACTAAGTATTCCGCAAAAGTATTGTAAAGTCTATGTACGTCAGGATTCGGGTCTCTACACCAAATATCTCAAGGTCCCATGAAGAAGTATCTCAAAGGACCACCTCGTCACAGGGGTCTCAACGCAACAGATGGCGCATCGATCGGACGCCCGGTCTGTGAGTTATTAGCCTTTTCGTCCCAGGGGCCCGGTTGGTTTCGTGAGTGAACCAAACTCAGCCATATCTCAACTGTACCCCGATCTCTCATAGGGTATACTCATAGGGACCGTTTCTCAACATGATCGTCAACGCCACTGACGGTTCGTCAAACGGACGTCCTGTCTGAAAGTTATTAGCTTTTCCGTTCCAGGGGCCCGGTTGGATTTCGGGTGCGATCCAACCCGACCACTACCAACTGTATCCAAAACTCGGGCGAAGGATGCCAAAAGTTCCGTATCGTCAACAGGAACTCAACGCAACAGACGGCGCGTCAATCGGACGCCCGGTCTGAGAGTTATTGGCTTTTTCGTCCCAGGGGCCCGGTTGGTTTTTAAGGCAAAACCAACCCGACCGTACTCCACCTGCACCCAAACCCCGTGCAGAGTGAGCCAAAATATCCGTCTCACTAAGAGGAAACTAACAAAGACGACGGTACGTCAATCGGACGTCCGTAGCTCAAGATATGAGCGTTTCCGCTCCGAGGGCCCGGTTGGTTTCGTGTACGAACCAACCCGGCCGAACCCAAAGTATTCCGAAACTTTGAGTGCGATAAACTGAAACGACCGACTCGCTCCAAGGATTGCGTTGCCGCTGACGGCAAGTCGTTTGGAGGCCCGTAGCTCAAGTTACGGGCGTTCCGAACCGGGTCGGGTCCGACCCGGTTGGCCCGGCCCGGCCCGGCCAGGGCCGGTCCGGCTCGGCTCGGCCGAGCGGCCGACGCGGGGGAAAGCCGCCGCCATGCGTGACACCCCCGCGGCACCCGCGGGGTCTCGGCCAGACAGCCGGACGTGCCGCGTGACAACCCCGCGACACCCGCGGGGTGCCGCCCTGGACACCCGCGGGGTGCCGCACTGGACACCCGCGGGGTGCCGCGTGACAACCCCGCGGCACCCGCGGGGTGTCGCGCTGGACACCCGCGGGGTGCCGCCGCCTCCGGCCGCCGGAGTCGCTCCGGTGGCCCGCTTTCCTTCCCGTCTGCGCCGTTGTTCCTCCCGGGTTCCGTTCTTTACTGCGGGATCATCAAACATCCGTTGCTGCACGTTCCGTCGTTGCCCGTCAAATCCGCACAAGAACGAAGAACGACGGAGGGTTGTCGGGCCGTGTTCGTTTGGCCCGCACCCTCCGCGTTAGATATAAACAACGGGAGAAATTAACGTTCAACACATGAACGCATATCCGAAACAATTTTTTTAATGAAATAAAATTGTTTCATAAAAACGGGTTCCTTATTTGAACGGAAACAACAATTTTAATAATTTTAAAATTGTTCACAAATCCAGTTCTTTAACTTTTTAAAGAAACAATTACGGGAATATAAAAAGAAAAGGGGGGTAATTCCCAAAATAAATCCCTACCTCGTCGTCGCTGTCGGATGCGAGGTCGTCGCGGAAAGAGGTGATCGTCACACCGCGGAAGGGCGTCGCGTCGACGATCTCCGAGGACCAAGAACATACGGATTTAATTAATAATAATTAAATCCATGTTGTTGTTGAAATCCAAAAAGAAAATAAAAAGAAGTGCAACCCCCTACCTTGGTTGTTGTCGATCGAAGGCTGTCGCGGGGTTGGATCGTCGCGGAAGAAGCGTCGCGAAGGGAGATCTATTGGCATCGCGGTACAAGGCTTCGCGTCGTCGATCTCCGCAGGTTTGGCGTTCTTCGCGTTCTTCGCGTTCTTCGCGTTCTTCGCGTTCTTCGAGTTCTTCGCCGAAGAAGAACGCTTTCCTCCAAATCCTCTCCAAGCCACAAGTTTCAACCCAAAATAAAATAAGCTTAAGCCTTATTTTATTTACACAACTAAACATTTGAATTTCAAAAGATAAGAAACAAACCATTAATTCGTAGAATTAATTCAACGAAAGAAACGTCTCATTTAATTTACGAAATAAACCGCCCAATTAAATGGTCTGTTAAGAATTTAAGAAAACGCGTCAGTTGACTTTCATAAAGATGGGTTTTCACGGGTGCGTTACTTAGCGGAAAGAAACAGCGGGGCTCGTGCGGGCACCACCTCACAAATATCCTACCAAGAGGGTAAGATATTTCTGGATAGTACCCTATCCGGTTCAACTCAGTTTAAGCCGCTTTTAAGTGGCTTCAAGTGGCTTCCAAGTGGCTTAAGTGAAATAAAATAAAGTTGTCGTAAAATTATTTTATTTCTTAACTTTAAGCCCAAAAATTAAAAACCACACTCGAGCAAACACAACTCCGGAAGAGGCGTTTCTAAGCAAATACCGGCGCTGTGATTCCATCGGTGCCCTTAGAATTTGATTCCGAGCACCGGTTCAAAAGTTAGAAAAACCCGCTCGTCCGTTCACTGAACGTACCCGAGCCAAACTTCGGAAATTGATTCCGGGCACACAGGGCCTCAGAATCAGGCGCCGTCAGAAACTGCGTTCTTGTAAAATTCCAAAGAAAATTAAGAAAAAAAATTTCTTGGAATTTATGGGTCTTTACATTACTCCCACCACAAGGCTTTACGTCCCCGTAAAGCTTCACCAAAAAATTCGGGAAACAAAGCGGTACTGAGCACGCATCTGAGCCTTCCGCTCCCATGTGCTCACCTGGAGGTTCTCGCGCTGCAAAATAAAGTGCACAAGAGGAATCGACCATCCTCCTAGGATCCGCTCCTGTCGATCCTCGATCCCCACAGGAAACTCCGTAAAAGTCACCTCATCGCCACTGTCTAGCTCCTCATGGTCGATGATATGCGAAGGGGTCGAGCACATATCTCCTCAGTTGAGATACGTGGAAACGTCGTGCACCTAGTGCAACTAAGGTGGATGGAACAAGTGGTAAACCACCTCACCTACCCAGCTGAGGACCTAGAAAGGTCTGTTGAACCTCGGAGATAACTTGCCTCCCAGGCCACATCTCTGTAAACCTCGTCGAGGTGAGACCCGTAAGAAGACGTGGTCGTCATCCTCGAACTCCAGAGGTCTCCATTTCTGTTAGAACTGAAACTCAAAACGACTGCTGCTATGAGGGTAAGGTTGACCGACTCAAGAGTTATCGGTCGCACCCTCCTGTGCAAGAGTTACCCTGCACTGCCTGGGGTTTCCTTTTCCGCCGACCAAGGAAAACCCATCCCAACATTTGCCTAAAACTGTTAATTTGAGTATGAACAGTTATTGCCCATTCCATACTCAAACTAACGTCGTAAGGCCTCGACGCTGCCACTAAGAGATTCCAACCAGAACTCTCGCCTCGAGGGTCTGACCACACCGTCGGCGTAAGTGTGATTATCGAGTCTCCTCCCAAGGTATCTCCAGACGTGAGGGTCAAGTCCACAGCTTACCAAAAACTCTAGGTTTGGAATAAGATTTGTGGAAGCGAGGAATGATTCATATCGACGTCTGTTACTACAGCATCTAGTAGTGGACATAGACTGTCCCTTGAATCATTTCTAGAGCCATTGGGTCACACTCCTTGACCGCATGCAGCCGCACTCTTCCTCCACCCTCCAGCTCCCTGAGCCTGGCGGGAATAACTAAGGCGGGTGGTTGTAGCATGTTAAGATGTACACCACCTCATGCTGCTCTCCTAGCTTTGCCTCCACGTCTGCCGCTTCGCAGACTCATCTCTATTTAAATCTACCTCTTCTTGAAACATTTATCACGCCCGAGTCTCTAAGACTGGCACCGGTTCCTTGTTTCTTACTGCACTGTGCAGTTTTCATCCGCTCCTGGATGAACTGCACCTCCTTTAGACTCACAAGAGCTGCTATGATTTCTTCTTTTCCGATAAGATAAATCTGGTCTCATCCCCTGGATGAACCACATTCGTTGCCTAATACAGTCAATCCTGACATAAATGATGCATTCATGCCATGGATGACGTCGTAAGGCCTCGATGCAACTACTAATAGATCCATCTGTCACTCTCGCCTCCAAGGGTCGAGTCACATTGTCGGCATCAGTGTGAGGTCACTGGGTCTCCTCCAGTAGGAATTTCGAAAGTGAGGGTCAAGTCAACAGTCTTAACTAGGACCACTTAATAGCATCACAAAAGAGGACAGAAAAGCAAACATCACAAGATAAGTGTCTTTATTTTATTGCAGCTCATGGTACAAAGACACAAAAACAACATCAACATGGAACTAGAAGTACAAGAGACGTATCCACTAGTTCCGCTCCTGTCCACCTGCTCCAGGAGCTCTACTGCCTTGTCCACTGCTCTACTGTTGCTCAAGCATTCGTCGCTGCTTCTGACTCGGTGGCTCCTCAAAAGCCTATGGATCAACTGTACGAGGAGTCGGACAGTCACGTGCCAGGTTCCCCTTTCCACCGCACGAGTAACACAGTCTGCTTCTAGCACGCCTGGCTCTGACCCCACCCCGGGTGCCCCACACCACCGGTCCTAAAACCCGAGATCGCCCAACTACTGGTCTGGTCCTCCTGGACCTCTGCATCATCTGTCTACTTCCCACAGATGACTCGGCTTCTGATCGAAAAACACGCGGCAAAGGCAGCAGCTCCTAAACATGCTCGGGGTGTAGAGCTACTGGCACAAACTCCACCCTAAATAAGGTCTCGAAGTCTTCCCATGTGAAAGCCATCCCATCTCAAAACTGGAACAAGTGGCTCCACCACCTGCCTGATGCTGCCTGAAGAAGGCTGGCAGCAAAGGTCACCATGAAGTCCGATGGCGTCCCCACTAGCCTGAAGACTCCCACCACAGCCTCCAGCCAATCCTCAGCCGCCTGCGGGTCCGTCTCTCCCCCGAACCTGGGTGGCCTCTGGCGCTGGAACTCATGCAGTGCGCTCAAGTAGCGGGCATCGCCTACTGCTGGGGCTGGTGGCATCGGTGGCCCAACGTATGGTAGTACCGCTGGTGCCTCAACTTCAAGAGGGCCCTATACCGAAGCCTCGTCACTCGACAGGCTGTCAGCACGCACATCCCTCTGGGCTCTAACTAGTCTTCCAAGAAAAGGCATCCTGAAAGAAACAACGTAACACGGTCAAACGATTATACCTGGTGAGCTGACCTGGTTTGAGCTGTTTTAAGGGGGGAAACCTTTGAAAACACACACGCAATCAGTGTTTTTGTGCACAAAGTCGGAAATCAGTTGCCAGGGTCCTGGTGTATGGATACGTCGGCCGCCCGCACCAACACTGGACTCCCTGAACTGAAAACTACACTCGGTACCCTTAACACTATTGCTTCACAGAAAGAAAGATCAGAGTCTGTGGTAGAACCGACCACCTCTGATACCAATTTGTCACGACCCGTCCTTAGGGCCCATGTCGTGACTACCCCAAGCCCGCCTTCCATAGGCCAGGGGCTGGCGACTAGCACCAAAGGCGTAAAACCAGATAACAGGGAAGGCATTGCCTTTATAAAAGAAAACGAGCAGCATAGAGTAAGCAAGCGGAAAAAGTAAACACTAAGTAAAAACAGAGTACAACTGAAGTGCGGAAAAGTAAATGGGCCAGTATACAAACCCAACTGAAAGTAAAGTAGAACTCGAAAGGGAAAACAGTAACTGTAAAGTAAAAGCCGCTACACCGAGCTGTCCACTGAAAATCCCACCTGAAGGGTGGGTACAGATAGCTCCAATGCTCCTCGGGTCCCACCGTCCGCTCTGAGCACGTCCCGCCCAGTGGTCCACCTCCAGGTACCGTCCTGCTCTGCAAGCCTCAGCCACGATCAACGCTGTCCGTCGTCTGCAACCAACACAACGTAGTGCGGGCATAGCCCGTGCAGGGGTGAGTATAATGATACTCAGTAGGGACCCCGGGGCCCTCAAGGTCTCACTAAAACCAACAAGGATAACCACAAGAAGATCTCAACAGATAACCACTACTTAGGTATATGCCCATACATATACCTAAGTTATCATGTAACCCATCTCAATCACGAGGAAACACAAGGATCATGAAATCAACGGATAACCACTACCCAGATATATGCCCATACATATATCTACGTTATCAAGTGACCCATCTCAATCATGAGGAAACACAAAGGTCAAAAAGTCTCAGCTCAAACCAGGATTTTCATTATCGAAACTGTAACTGCTAAAGAGCTCTGTCTCTAGAGTGTACAGTGGTCCTGTCATGACTCCGAGGTACTGCTCACTAACCTAAGACTGATGAGGTACTCCTCCTGTCGAGTACCGCGGGCCAGCCACCCAAACACAGTAGTGCTTCCCGCCGAGGTATGTCACCCAAACACAGTAGTGCACACCCCCTAGTAGCCTGCAGAGGTACTCTCCGGACGAGTACCGCGGGTCTGCACTATCACACAGGTAGTGCTCCATCCGCCATGGGTCTGCACCCAAACAAAGTAGTGCTCCGTCCACTGGGCTAGTCGACTCACTCCAAGTCGAGTCGGTCAAGCAGTCGTCAGGTCTCAGTCAGCTACACGGTCTCCGTACTCCGCACGCTTGTCTCTGGGAGGGTCCGCTCCACGAGCTGCAAGTCGATACTCCAAGTATCTCAAGGTCCCACGAAGAAGTATCTCAAAGGACCACCTCGTCACAGGGGTCTTAACGCAAAAGACGGCGCGTCGATCGGACGCCCGGTCTGTGAGTTATTAGCCTTTTCGTCCCAGGGGCCCGGTTGGTTTCGTGAGCGAACCAAACCCAGCCGTATCTCAACTGTACCCCGATCTCTCATAGGGTATACTCATAGGGACCGTTTCTCAACGTGATCGTCAACGCCACTGACGGTTCGTCAAACGGACGTCCTGTCTGAAAGTTATCAGCTTTTCCATTCCAGGGGCCCAGTTGGATTTCAGGTGCGATCCAACCCGGCCACTACCAACTATATCCAAAACTCGGGCGAAGGATGTCAAAAGTTCCGTATCGTCAACAGGAACTCAACGCAACAGACGGCGCGTCAATCGGACGCCCGGTCTGAGAGTTATTGGCTTTTTCGTCCCAGGGGCCCGGTTGGTTTTTAAGGCAAAACCAACCCGACCGTACTCCACCTGAGCCCAAACCCCGGGCGGAGTGAGCCAAAAGATCCGTCTCACTAAGAGGAAACTAACAAAGCTGACGGTACGTCAATCGGACGTCCGTAGCTCAAGATATGAGTGTTTCCGCTCCGAGGGCCCGGTTGGTTTCGTGTAGGAACCAACCCGGCCGAACCCAAAGTATTCCGAAACTTTGAGTGCGATAAACCGAAACCACCGACTCGCTCCAAGTATTGCGTTGCCGCTGACGGCGAGTCGTTTGGAGGCCCGTAGCTCAAGTTACAGGCGTTTGAACGAAAGTCGTCCGAAGACGGGGGGTCCGGGCCCGGGCCGACCCCCCCCCCCCCCCTTGTTGGCCCGAACCGGGTCGGGTCCGACCCGGTTGGCCCGGCCCGGCCCGGCCAGGGCCGGTCCGGCTCGGCTTGGCCGAGCGGCCGACGCGGGGGAAAGCCGCCGCCACGCGTGACACCCCCGCGGCACCCGCGGGGTGTCGGCCAGACAGCCGGACGTGCCGCGTGACAACCCCGCGACACCCGCGGGGTGCCGCCCTGGACACCCGCGGGGTGCCGCGTGACAACCTCGCGGCACCCGCGGGGTGCCGCCCTGGACACCCGCGGGGTGCCGCGGGACAACCCCGCGACACCCGCGGGGTGCCACCCTGGACACCCACGGGGTGCCGCGTGACAACCCCGCGACACCCGCGGGGTGCCGCCCTGGACACCCGCGGGGTGCCGCGGGGTGTCGCGCTGGACACCCGCGGCGTGCCGCCGCCGGCGCCGCCGGAGTCGCTCCGATGGCCCGCTTTCCTTCCCGTCTGCGCCGTTGTTCCTCCCGGGTTCCGTTCTTTACTGCGGGATCATCAAACATCCGTTGCTGCACGTTCCGTCGTTGCCCGTCAAATCCGCACAAGAACGAAGAACGACGGAGGGTTGCCGGGCCGTGTTCGTTTGGCCCGCACCCTCCGCATTAGATATAAACAACGGTAGAAATTAAAGTTCAACACATGAACGCATATCCGAAACAATTTTTTTAATGAAATAAAATTGTTTCATAAAAACGGGTTCCTTATTTTAACGGAAACAACAATTTTAATAATTTTAAAATTGTTCACAAATCCAGTTCTTTAACTTTTTAAAGAAACAATTACGGGAATATAAAAATAAAAGGGGGTAATTCCCAAAATAAATCCCTACCTCGCTGTCGCTGTCGGATGCGAGGTCGTCGTGGAAAGAGGTGATCGTCACACCGCGGAAGGGCGTCGCGTCGATGATCTCCGAGGACCAAGAACATACGGATTTAATTATTAATAATTAAATCCATGTTGTTGTTGAAATCCAAAAAGAAAATAAAAAGAAGCGCAAACCCCTACCTTGGCTGTTGTCGATCGAAGGCTGTCGCGGGGTTGGATCGTCGCGGAAGAAGCGTCGCGAAGGGAGATCTGTTGGCGTCGCGGTACAAGGCTTCGCGTCGTCGATCTCCGCAGGTTTGGCGTTCTTCGCATTCTTCGCGTTCTTCGCGTTCTTCGCGTTCTTCGTGTTCTTCGCCGAAGAAGAACGCTTTCCTCCAAATCCTCTCCACGCCACAAGTTTCAACCCAAAATAAAATAAGCTTAAGCCTTATTTTATTTACACAACTAAACATTTGAATTTCAAAAGATAAGAAATGAACCATTAATTCATAGAATTAATTCAATTAAAGAAACAGCTCATTTAATTTACAAAATAAACCGCCCAATTAAATGGTCTGTTAAGAATTTAAGAAAACGCGTCAGTTGACTTTCATAAAGATGGGTTTTCACAGGTGCGTTACTTAGCGGAAAGAAACAGCGGGGCTCGTGCAGGCACCACCTCACAAATATCCTACCAAGAGGGTAAGATATTTCTGGATAGTACCCTATCCGGTTCAACTCAGTTTAAGCCGCTTTTAAGTGGCTTCAAGTGGCTTCCAAGTGGCTTAAGTGAAATAAAATAAAGTTGTCGTAAAGTTATTTTATTTCTTAACTTTAAGCCCGAAAATTAAAAACCACACCCGAGCAAACGCAACTCCGGAAGAGGCGTTTCTAAGCCAATACCGGCGCTGCGATTCCATCGGTGCCCTCAGAATTCGATTCCGAGCACCGGTTCAAAAGTTAGAAAAACCCGCTCGTCCGTTCACTGAACGTACCCGAGCCAAACTTCGGAAATTGATTACGGGCACACCGGGCCTCGGAATCAGGCGCCGTCAGAAACTGCGTTCTTGTAAAATTCCAAAGAAAATTAAGAAAAAAAAATTTCCTTGGAATTTACGGGTCTTTACAGTCATGAATGTAGAAAAAAAAGTATGTGAGAGTGTTATTAGAACATTACTAAATGTACTAGAGAAAACAAAATATTACATTAAGGCTAGGTTGTACATGATTGACATGAGGATAAGGGAAGAGTTATCACCAGTAAAGGGTGAAAGTTGAATTTTTCTTCCTTCAATAGCTTGCACTCTATCTAGAAAAGAAAATTTTCAATTTTGTAACTTCTTTAATAGTGTCACAATTCCAAAAGGATATTCATCAAATATCAAGAATGTTTTTAATGAATAATTGTAGGACCCTGGGACACCCTGAGAGGGGAGGGGTGAATCAGGGTGACAACTTTTTCTTATAAAAACAAGGATCGTATTCCCATGTTGGTAGGAACTAGTTAAACCTGTATGATGGATATGATCAGCAATGAAACATTCACATGCAAAGAGATGACACAAAAAAATTTACTTGGTTCACCGCTAAGGGCTACATCCAAGGATCATATGCCGACAAGTTTTCATTCATACCTAATTACACTATTCTTCACTAGATTTGGATTACAAAGGTTTGGGCATAGTCACTTTATCCTAGTCTCACTGCCTTTACAAAAGATCATGGGTAGTTCACTACGTCCCTCAGGTCACTCCTGTTGACTCCCTCTAGCTCACTGCCTTTGGTGAAGTCACACTCAGTTTATAGACGTGAAGGTCTCTTCATCATCGCTAATGAGTACATCCTCTGTTGTATGTAAATTCTCTGTTGAAGTCCAACTTTCACCCATAGATGAATCACACTTTGCATTGAGGGTACCGGGAAATCTCCAAACTTTCACGCAGCTCAAAAAACACTATTGCGCTTCTTTACTGACTGGCGTGCAAGTTGTTTACATGACACAAAATCGGCACATAGGTTTCACCAAACCACTTGCGCGACACCTCCTTTTTCAACTCCAAACTTGCATGACTTGGCGTCTTTTACTCCCAAACCACCTTCGACGAGCAGCCAACAACAAGCGTGCAACTTCTACTTGAACGACCAAACTACCACTTGCGCGACTACAACACTTTCACGATGGGAGCTCGGAAAAAATCAAAGTCTTGAACTCCGTACAAAATGAGGAGGGGTGGTCCTCTATTTATAGGCAAACTGGACACCCTGCGTGGTATCACGCAAGCCTCCTCTCGGTGGCAAGTTCCGGCGCGCAACTCCAACTGCCCAAGCCTCTGTCGCACTACTCACTTGCGTGACCAAACCAATACTTGCGTGACCCTCTATCCTTTTCCATATTTTGAAGTTCTGATCTTGAAAAACATAAGGCGCAAAACTTTATAATATCCCTAGGTACCGGCGCGCAAGTCCTTTCTCGGCGCGTAAGTCACTTTCGCGACACATATTCGGTGTGCAATTCCCTTTCCCAAAAAAATTGTTTTCCCCTTTTGTCAATTTTGAGGTCCAGAAATTTGGAAAACAGTGGAAAATGGTGCCACCTTCAATATTGTTATCTTATTGACCTGTATAAGCACTTTGCTGGCACACATTCTGATCATCCTCTGAGGATTGAAAACAAACACAAACCATACTCCAATTCATTCATAGATGACCATGGTTCTAACAATATCCCCCTTTGGGTTTGTTGGCAATCAATAAATAAATTCAATAGATCACCATCCACATGCAAACCAAAAATGTAAGAATCAACTCAACCAACACTATAATTCTACGTGAACAATGCTCGGTGTATAAAACAAGAGAAGAAGGTAGAATTGGGTTCCCATGTTTTGGAATTCTCAATGACACCCAAGAAATTCTCTTACAGTGTCACAGAAGCATTACATGTTGGAATTCTCAATGACACCCAAGAAATTCTCTTACAGTGTCACAAAAGCATTACATGTTCAATGTATTCCTTCTCATCCTTCTCATCCTATCACCGACACTGAATTCTCATCGTGTCACAGAAGCATTACATGCCTGAACATGCCTGAATTTATTCATTTCTCCCCCATTGACAATAAACCAAAAGACTAGTAATTGTTCCTTGTTCAGCTCAAACCACACTCCCCCTGGATAGTATCTTCCCCACAAACCTGCATCACATCCATAAAAAGATTAAAAACAATTAACATAACTGGGGAGAGGGGTATTGTGTAACCTCCTAATGCACTGGGAGGTGGATGAACACTGAGGTTCAACTGATGCTTCTCAAACACAGCCGCTGACAGTGGCTTGTTCAGGATATCAGCCACTTGCTCATCAGTTCCCACATGATCCATTCTATTCATTCCTTGCTCAACTTTTTCATTGATAAAGTGATACCTGATTTCAATATGTTTTGTATGATAATGATGAACATGATTCTTTGTAAGATCAATTTCACTCTTGTTATCATAGTAAATTACCATTGGTTGCTTCACCTCATCACCAATATCTGTTAATTGTTGCTTCATCCATAGAAGTTGAGTGCATGCCTTTGTGGTAGATATATACTCAGCTTCAGCAGTACTAAGAGAAGTACTTTCTTGTTTCTTGCTCAACCAGCCAACACATTTGTTCCCAATATAGAATGCTCCACCACTGGTGGACTTTCTGTCCACTACATCGCTAGCCCAGTCAGCATCAGAAAATGCTGATAATTCACTGTCCCTTCCGGCAGCAAAGTTTAAGCCACAATTGTGAGTACCTTGAATATACCTCATGATTCTTTTTACTACTACCATATGTTCTTCCTTTAGATTACTCTGAAAGCGGGCTGCAAGACATGTGGCAAAGACAATATTTATCCATGTTGCTGTCAGGTATAGTAGGCTCCCAATGATCCTCATGTACATGGTGGGATGTACAGAGGTCCCATCTTCATGCTTTCCAAGTTTAGTTCCAACTGTAATCAGAGTTGACATTGGTTTAAAGTCTTGTATATTGCAGCTCTCTTGCATACATTTCTTGAGAAATGAAAGTGTAATCCTTCTTTTAAATCACCTTCAGCCCCAAGAAATATGTGATTTCCCCAATCATAGACATTTCAAATTCTGATTTCATGTGATTGGAAAATTCATCCACTGATTTTTGCCTACTGCCACAAAATATGATATCATCAACGTAGACTATAACCATGAATTGATCTTTTGGATAATTCTTCACATATAGATTGTGATATACTCCTCTTTTGAATTCCAGCTTCTTGAGATAAGATTCCACCTGGGATTACCACGCCTGTGGTGACTGTTTCAATCCATAAAGTGCTTTCTTTAGTTTGCAGACCTTTGTTTCATCAGTACCAATAAGAAAACACACTGGTTGTTCAATGTAGACTTCTTTTTTGAGTACACCATTTAAGAATGTTGTCTTGACATCCATTTTATATACTTTATATCCTCTTTGGAGATCCATGGAAACAAACAACCTGATTGACTCCAGTCTAGCCACAGGAGCAAAGGTTTCTTCAACATCAACACCTTCAATCTGGGAATATCCCTTACATACCAATCGATCCTTGTTTCTAATTACACTTCCATGCTCATCAAACTTGTTCTTGAAGATCCATTTTGTACCATTCACATTGTGACCTTCAGGTATCTGGACAAGATCCCATGTCTGATTCTTGTCAATCTGATCTAACTCTTCATTCATGGCTTTCACCCAAGATTCATCCTTTGCAGCTTCTTCGAATGAGGATGGCTCCACAACTGACAGAAGTACATATTGTTTGTTATTTGTTATCATCCTTGTTTGAGTGGGTGTACTCATGTCCCCAATTATGTTAGATGGATCAATCTCATCTCTACAATTTCTTATGTGTGGTTCAGTTTCATTCTCTCCAGCCACAGTTTCTTCTTTAGATTCTTCTACTGAGTCAACATCATGATGTGACTTCTAAGTGTTTTGTACAGCTTCCTCTATTTAAGTATTTGTATTTTCTCCACGTTCACATTCTTCCTCACTTTATATCACATCATCATATGACGTCCTTGAATCATTTTTTGTTTTCTCTTCAATTATCTTAAAATCACTACTTTCCACAATCCTTCCTAATCACTTGTTGAAACACTTGTAGGCTTTGTTGTTTATTGGATACCCAAGAAAAATTCCTTCATCAACATTGTCACCAAACTTCCCTTTATTTCCTTCTTTATTCCGAATGAAACATTTGATTCTGAAAACAAGAAATTATTTTAACGAAGGATTCCTTACATTCCATAATTGATATGGTGTCTCCATTTCTCCTATATAAAGCCATGTTCGATTCTGAATGTGCACTGTAGCTTTAACAGCTTCCTTCCAGTAACGGCGAGAGATACCAATCTCAATCAGTATAGTCCTGGCCATGTTGTTGACATGTCGATTCCAGCGCTCAACAAATCCATTTTGCTATGGAGTTCTCACAGAAGCCACCTCATGTTGTATTCCATGTTTTTCTAGGTAATTATCAAACTCAAAGGATGTGTATTCCCCTCCATTTTTATATCGTGGGACTTTTATTGTCTGTCCAGTATCATTCTCGGCAATTCAGCGATAAGTTTTCATGCAATCAAGTACTTTTTGCTTCCTGTGAATCACCATTACACAAGACATTCTACTATAATCATCAATGAAAAGGTCAAAGTACCTTTCTCCATAAGTTCCGGCAACATTTTTCAGCCCGCATACATCTGTATGAATTAGATCAAGAAGATGGGATTCCCTTTTCTTCTTTGGGTGATATGAACTGCAGACCACCTTCCCACGAATGCAAGAATCACAAGAATTTTTGCGCTCATGCTTCAGGTTGGGAATATCCATGACATTCCTCAATTTTGATATTTTTTCCATGTATTGTTGATTGATGTGTCCCAGTCTCTGATTCCATAAATTGTTTTCTTATTCAACAGTCATGTAATAAACATTTTCTTTACTATCAACATGATACAAGTTGCCTTCTGTTATGCGTCCCTTCATAAGTGAATTTCCTGTCTTTCAATTGATAGTGAAGCCTTTCTGATTAAAAGTAACTATAAGTCCCGAGTTGCAGAGTTGACTCACGCTGAGTAGATTATGATTTAGGACATCTACATAAAGGACTTCAATCTTCTTTATCTCTCTATTAGATAATTTATTACTTCCACTATCTTTGATTTTTAGAGCTCCATAATTACCAAATCATATTGTACCATCAACCTTCCTTTTGATATCTATTAATAGGCCAACATTACCTGTCATATGAGATGAACAACTGTTATCCATAATATAGGTACTGTTTCTTTTTGTAGCTTTGAGCGCCACCTCTATAAGGTTGTATTTCTCAATTTTCTTCTTTTCTTTCCATGAGACATTAGAATGAGTATAGATCACTGATGGCCTTTCAATTATCTCTTCCATTTACCTAGGTTCTTCATAGTCGAAATATTCTTTGAGAGGAGAAAACCTGTTTGAAAGAGCAACATTGTCTTGTTGATGAGACTTGACTTGTCTCGAACTTCGGTATGAGGTGTCCATGTCCCTTATCTACCTGCAATTAATAGCCTTATAACCAAAGTTAGAATAATGAAAACAATATCCATAGAAACCATTTATTCTAAAAGAATTAGGATATGAATTTGTTCTCCTATGTTTAACTCTTATATCTTCTCCATTCAGATAGCTTCTTGCCTCTTCACAATAAGACATGGTATGGCCCAAATATCCACATAACTGACACTTCATGAGAGGATATGTCCTCTCGCTTCTATTTTTCCACATTCCTTCTTCTTTGGGATAATAGTAAGAGGGATCCTTTTTCCACGAGGCTCGAGGATAATCTTCTTTTATTCTTTCAGATTGAATTGGGGGTTTCTGTTTCATTACTTCAATAGACTTTCCCACATCACCCACTTTCATCTTGCATTTATTTTGGTCACCTTTATTTGCAGCATTTGACGATTCTGCATCACAACCAATTCCACTATTTCCCATGCAGGCGGGTCTTTGATCATTTAAAATCTTTTAAACTCCATTAGAGCCACATGATTCTCTCTCAAATAACTCAGCATATGCTAACCTTTCAAACTGTATTTTCTTCCTTGATTCTTTTGGACCTGAATCTTTTTCAAGTTTACTCATAATAGTAACAACTTCCTCCTCAAGACGCTCAGCAATCTTGGACTTTTCTTCTAGTCTGGAGGTGAGGTCATTGATGACCTTTGCATGCTCTTCAATTATTAGCTTCAGATCCACTACATCATCATTTCTTTCAAGAATTTTAGACTGTACTTTCACCAATTCTTCCAGTCGTTCAATTTCAGCTTCAAGTTGATCAATATATTCAGTTGATTCTTCTACAATTGATTTTCACTTATTGCAGCTCTTACATTTAATCTTAATCTTACTAAAAGCATCCTTAAGTTGCATCTCGGGATCTGCACTAGTTTTTAACTGATTTTCTTCACCAATATCTTCTGAGTTTTCAATATTATCCATCATGAAAGCATGGTTTCCAGTTTTAAATTCTGGTTCTTCTTCATCATAGAATTCATTATCATCATCTTCCTCTTCACAGAGAAAGCTCTTCTTTGGTACTTTCCTTCTTGATTTGAAGTCTACCTTTTTGAAAAACCTTTTCTGAGGATTCTAAATGTTTTTATCATCTCTATTCTTATCATTTAACTTTATTAAGCACTGAGAGACAATGTGACCAACTTTTCCACAATGAAATCAAGCTAGAGGTAACTTCCCTTTGAACCTCCCTTTGAATTTCCCTTTTCACTTTTGGAACTTCTTTACAGTGAGATAAAGAATTTATTTTTCCTCATTATCTTCACCACTACTATCTTTTGATATTTTCAGTTTCTCAATGGATTTGAATGCCATTTCCTTGCTCACACGAGTCGTAGCATCTTCTGGTTTGACTCTCATTTCATATGCCACCAGGCTGCATAGTAGATCATCCAAAGAAAGTTTGGAAAGATCTCTTTCCTCAAGGGCTGACACCTTTGCATTGTACAGGGGTGGAAGTCTTCTTAGTATTTTCTTCACAATGTCAACATCTTTGATTTATTCTCCTAGGCCTATAATTGCTCCAACCACTTCAGTAATTAGATTGAAGAAGGAGTTTTCATTCTCATCAGGATGCATCTTCAGATCATCAAACCTATTGTGCAGCACTTATAGTTTCGCCTCCTTCACTTTGTTATCTCATTCATAAAGATTTTCAATTTTATCCCACATGTAATTTACTGAGGTGCAACTCATCACTTTTAGATAGATCTGATCATAAAGGGTTGCGGTGAGAGCATTCTGTGCTTTAGCATCTACATCGAAAATTTTTCTATCTGCATTAGTCATAGCCAATCCTGTTGGATCAGAAACATTAATACCTTGCATAGTGGAAAACAGAAATTCCATTCCAAGGGATCTTAGATGAGATCTCATTCTGTTCTTCCAAATTATAAAATTACTTCCATCAAATAGGGGGACTCCCCTAACACTGGCTGAATTTTCCATGACAGCAAAGGACAGATCTAACACCAGTAACCTCCCTCTGATACCACTTGTAGGACACCGAGACACCCTGAGAGGGGAGGGGTGAATCAGGGTGACAAATTTTTCTTTTAAAAACAAGGATCTTATTCCCACATTGGTAGGAACTACTTAAACCTATATGATGGATATGATCAGCAATGAAACATTCACATGCAAAGAGATGACACATCAATTTTTACTTGGTTCACCGCTAAGGGCTACGTCCAAGGAGCATACGACAAAAAGTTTCCAGTCATACCTAATTCCACTATTCTTCACTAGATGTGGATTACAAAGGTTTGGGCATAGTCACTCTATCCCAGGCTCACTGCCTTTACAAAAGATCAGGGGTAGCTCACTGCATCCCTCGGGTCACTCCCGTTGACTCCCCATGGCTCACTGCCTTTGGTGAAGTCACACTCAGTTTATAGACGTGAAGGTATCTTCATCATCGCTAATGAGTACATCCTCTATTGTAGGTAGATGCTTTGTTGAATTCCAACTTTCACCCATAGACGAATCACACTTTTCATCGAGGTTGCCGGGCAATCTCTCAACTTTCACACAGCTCAAAAAAACATTGTCGTTCTTCTTTACTGCCTGGCGCGCAAGTCACTTGCATAGAACAAATTCGACATGCAGGTGTCACCAAACCACTTGCGCGACACCTCATTTTTCAACTCCAAACTTGTGCGACTCACTGTCTTTTACTCCCAAACCACCTTGGACACGCAGCCAACAACAAGTGCAACTTCTACTTGCGTGACCAAACTACCACTTGCGTGACTAAAACACTTGCGTGATGGGAGCTCAGAAAAAATCTAAGTCTTGAACTCTGTACAAAATGAGGAGGGGTGGTCCTCTATTTATAGGAAAACTGGACACCCTATGCAGTGGCGGGAAATCCTCCTCTCGGCGTGCAAGTTCCGACACGCAACTCCAACCGCCCAAGCCTCTGTTGCGCTACTCACTTGCGTTACCAAACCAATACTTGCGCGACACTCTCTCCTTTGCCATATTTTTGAGTTCTGATCTTGAAAAACATATGGTGCGCAACTTTCCAAACCCCCTAGGAATCGGCGTGCAAGTCCTTTCTCAGCACACAAGTCGCTTGCGTGACACATATCTGGTGCGCAAGTCCCTTTCCCAAAAACACTGTTTTCCCATTTTGTCAATTTTGAGGTCTAGAAATTTAGCAAACACTGGAAAATGGTGCCACCTTCAATACTGTTATATGCTTGACCTGTATGAGCACTTTTCTAGAACACATTCTGAACTTCCTCTAAGGATTGACAACAAACACAAACCATACTCCAATTCATGCCTAGATGACCGTGGTTCCAACAATAATTTGAAGTTATTGGGTCTAAAATCACATGGTTGTCATATTTTGATGTAAGATTTAATGCTTGAAACTTTATTTTCATTCATCCTAATAATATATGACATACATTAAGAATAATTTTCTTCTTTTTCAAATCCATATGGTGTAATGTTATAGACCTGGAGAAGTTTCCAACCATGAATAAGGAAATTTCAGTCATATTATATGAAGTGGAAATTTTCTTCCCACACAATCATTCTTTTTGAAATAGTCTACCAGATGGTTCACTTGGTTAGAGATATTCAACTATGTGGTCCTATATATTATAAATGGATATACCCCATTTAATGGTATTTGAATATTTTAAAAGGGCAGATCAAGAATCAAAGTGGTCCATAATGTTGTATTGCAAATAAATATATTATTGATGAAGCTGTTGGATTCCATACCGATTACCTATCAAATGTTGATAGCATTGGTCTCTTGAAATCCCATCACAGAAGATTCCTACTGGTCAAAGGGATTTCTAGAAGAGATGTTACAATTACCATTACAGAGTGGGAATAAGAAAACATTTACATTTTATATAATAATTCATAGGTTTTTTCATGCATTGAAGTTCACAAATTACTTCTTAGACATTTGAATCCATCAAAGGCTGAAGGAGGGATATCAAATAATCATAAAAAATAGTTTATAGGATGGTTCCAGGATCATATTTATAATGAGTTATCCACAAATCTGAATTCAATTATCAAAAAAAATGATGGAAATCCAAGAGACCAAATATAAATGTTATATATTACACTGGTTTTGTAATTAATAGTTATATGTTCTATATAAAGGAATAATATGAGCACAATATAATGAAAAAAAGTGGATTTATGCTTGTGGAAGTAGTGATATAAGTATCCAGTTCTAATAATAGAAATCCAATTTATGTGAATATTTCATATTCCAACATCATCGAACAGATATATTAGTTGGATTATATAACATTTCAAGTGATGGTTATCCATTGAAAATGGGTTTACAACATGAATGCAATGAAATTCGATGAATTGAGCGTGGAAAGGTATAAGGATAAACTATTCATAATGGAATCACACTAATTGAAAGTATTTATGTCTCAGATCCAACAAACAATAATTTTTCAATTGTTCTATTGGAATCTAAAAAAACTACAAGGTCTGATGAAAATTCAATTTAGGATGACTCTTTCATTGGGTGATCACAATCATTTTATGGTGGTATTAATGTACACAATGTCTTATATGTTATAGAAGACTGTAAGGATGGGATTTCGATACTAGATAGAGGATTCACATCCCTTCAACTTTTAAATAAAAAAAGGATCTCAAAGAATAGGTTAAACTGTTTTTTAATATACTATATTTTTCATCATAATATTATGTGTTATCTATTGAATTTACATAATCTAAATTAAATTTTTTGATTAATCATGTAGATAATGACTTTTCCACATTCTAATGTTACCAATATTGAGGAAGAATACATGATTGATACTAAAACTACTGAATTATTAAGGGATCAAAAACATGGTGAAGAAAAAAACAAGAATAGTGTAGCATCACCATGTTAACTAAAATTATCAACGTAAGAAGAAAAAGTATAAAATTTGAGGTTGGATGTATCAATGCGTCCAACATGTTGATCCCAAAAAATCTATATTCATTAGTTACATTGGGGCTACAATGAGAATACATGTTCCAATTGATATAGATACGTGGAACAATGTCTTGAATGTATCAAAGGAAACCATTTGGGAAGAGACTTTGGTAATGTTATGACATACTTTCTCTATTTTACCAAAAAAATATATAATGAAACTTTAATTTACTTTTTATTATCCCTTGAATATTTCCTTTATTTTAGATTATTTCTATAATAAATTTTTCTTAATGATCGCTGGAAAAGATTATAGAGGATTCATAACACTTCTTTCAAAGAAACATCTTAGGGATGCTGAGGGGAAAGTAAATCCCCACTTATTAGTTATGTATGCACACATTATATACTAGGAAACAAAAAAATCATTCATTATTCATCATGATATGGAATCATTTTAGATGTATTATAGTCAATAACATTAAATTTTACATTATTTATTTTATCCACTTTGATTCAAAAATAATAATTTATGAAACAATAAAGGAGTGCTAAAAATAAACAACATGCAGAAAAACCAATGTACTACTACTGTAAATAAAGGATGGGGTACGCTTCACTTGAAAATAAAATGGTATGCATTGTAAATATATAGTAAAAGTTTAATGTGATATGAAATTACATATTCTTCTTTATTTATATATAGATTGATGAATCAGAATCCAAATCCACATCCATCCCACATCATGTGCTATGGAATGAGGCTCTTGTAAATAAAGAGGGAAAAGTAGTAGATAAAAAGACACAAGTAGTATGTTAATCATGTGTAATTATGACATAATAGTAATTTATTATTATTTATAACAATATTATATAAAAATATCTATTTATGTTTGTATGTTTTTTATATGGTTTAGAGACAAGAATTGACATTGATTGTACCTAAAGAACAACTACTTTCAGTATCTTTGAAGTTGTCAAAATAGTGTGGTTACATTAGAGGTGCAGGTTTTGAAGTGTCACCTGGGACATGTTTTGATAAGAAAAAGTTGTAAGGAGATACATCTGGGATGATGAAAGGAATGCATGCACAGATATATTATTTAAAATATATTATTTTTTGGTTTGGTTTAGTGGACCAATATATGAAAAGGGATCAAAGATAACCAATTTGTGGAACAATGATTAGTACATGGAGAGTCACATGACCTCACTAGATTTGAGGCAATTCATTCCCCCCAACCACCTTCCTTATATGAGATAATAAATTTTTTCATAACTCTTTCTCTTAAATGTGAATCAAACTTCAAATAAATTTATATTACTAAAATTCTATATGGTGAAATTGTATGTGATTTATATCTATCAACACTCACACATCGACTTGTTGTGAGGGGTATAGTTACAATATCCCAAGAGACATGATGTATAATAAACTACCGAAAGATCATGTGAGAGTGGGGATTGAAGTAACTCTCAAGTAGAACATTGAGTTTACTGCTCTACTGGATGATCTGGATATTAACATGGTCTATAATGTTATTGGAACTTTTGTAGCATGGTCGTTTAATATTATAAAAATACATGAGGTATGTATTTAAAAAAATTCAGATAAAAAACATTTAACAGTTGATGATAAAAGGTATTAAATGAGGCATGGTATTATATATGGAAAAAAACAAAGGGGAAATGGTAGTTCGAATCAAGACAATTCAGTGGATCATCCAAGAAATCAAAAGGACATTCTGAGAGCGCCTTTACCCCACTAGTTCCACTATTGCAACTGATTTGGTTGATCTCAAGAGTATAAATTAGATTATCAAGTTTTAATGGTTGGGAGTCTTAGTTTTGAATACATACATGAGGTACATTTTTGTAATTTTTTTGTCTAAAAAATGATCTACTATATTCATTACATTTAATAACTATTCATATTTTCTACAAGAATATATATTCTACTATATAAAGGGAAAACCATATGAAGAAATATTTGAACTCATTAATTCCTCTATCATTTCTAAAGAAAAAAATTCTTTTAAATTGAAATAAATTGAAAAGAGAAAATATGACCTAAGGGAAAAATTTGAAAATAAAATAACAAACGACATACTCCTATTGATGCCTATAATGTAGGAGTAAAACTCTACAATCTAATTACATAAAATATATTTTTCTTTTTCCATTAATTATTTGTATTTTTGTAGGAAGCACTAGATTTTGATCACAATCAATTTAGATACCCGGAATGTTTGTTTTTTGGATCTAAAGCATGGATTTCCAAAAAATCAGCCACACATTATGTCCATTATGAATTTATAATGCACCACTATCAACATTTTACAGATAAACATCAAATTATATGTTTTAGTTTGCGTTTTAACAAGAATTTTGTTATGATAAGGAAATCTATAAATATCGGCTAAATCATGGTATGAGGTCAGGGACTGAACACAAAGATCCTATGGATTTATTTAAATAAAGACAAATTATGGTGAATATAGTAAGATTTAACTATCAAAACACATTTCAAAACAGTTTACTTATTTTAGTTAATGTTTCTACAGTGTATAAAACAAAATAACAACAATTTTTTGGATATTACGTTTTCAAATTTATAAAGGATATTATATATAATCAACAAACTAGCATCACCAAATAGGTAATTTCTAAAGGTAATTGAAATTTCATTTAAAATATTTTCTAATCTATTGTTTTTCAATATTCCAATAGTCTACATACTAAAAATAATATGTCAATTTGTTTAGATATGAGTGGGTAGAGTATATGGTGTCAGAATGTTTGACAACATCAAGTTGAGGTGATTACCTATTATATATATGAATTGATATAGACTATGACCTTATATATATTTGGGATGTGAATCATTAGCATCATAATGATTTATATAGTAATTTTCCAAAATAAAATTCAACTATTCACTAATTTCCTTCCTTTAGGAATTAGAATGAGTTGGTATAAACTGCAAAAAACTTTGGTGATGAACCTGCAAAACAAGAAATATTTGAGTTGTTTCCTAAGTAGAAGTATCATGTAGGGTTATTCTCTATGTATTTTGGTATATATAATAACATGTATAAATATGATCATACTTGTGATATATTGGACTTCAAGGTTGCATTTGAGATAATGGCGAGAGAGAAATGGGTCAAAGATCATTATACCCAAAAATCTGAAGACATATTACCAACTTTTAGGGAAGTTACTTCCATGCTCCTAGCCTCATCATTTTCATTTTTTCTCTTGCTATCTTTTGATGATTTTGTGAAAATAGTATGGTCCTTATTACATTTTATTCCACCTCCATGATAAAGAAGAAATTTGAATTCCTTTACTTTCACATTTTATTCAACCAAAGATATGATAATGAAAGATACTATAAATACTAATTGAGATGCCTCACCCATATCATGATCCAATGTTCAAATTGGAAATGAGGAATTAATTGTGAAGGAAGTTGAACTAAGGTTTGAAGTTGAAAATTTTATGATGAAGGTTGATCTATATAAGGTAATTTAGTCTAAAACACGTTTCATATTTTCAAAATCAAGAAAATGGGATCAGATTTTATAAAAATTTAAGACAATGGTTCATAATTCAATTGAGACATGTAGGAATCAACCACACATCAATTTGATAGGTGATGTGGCTGACATGATTCTAAGTGCATGTTTTCTATATAAAAGTGTCATTTTACTTTAAAATGAACATTTCATTGTTGAAACTGAGAAAATGAGCTTGGAATGATTTTATAATTTAGTAAGATAGTATATAATTCGTTTATCATATGTAGGAATCAACCACATATCAATCCAATACATGATGTGGCTTGTAGGACTCAAAGTGTGTGTTTTCACATTAAAAGTGTCATTTTAGTTTAAAGCATGTGTCACATTGTCAAAAATGAGAAAAGGAGGTCCAATTGTTTTCAAAATTCTTAAAAATGGTCAATAAAACATTTATGATGTGTAGAAATTGACTACATGTCAGTTTCACACACGATGTGACCATTATGACTCAAAGTACATGTTTTCAATTTAAGTGTCATTTTAGTTTAAAACACGTACCAAATATCTAAAATCAAAAAAACAAGATCATATTGTTTTCAAACTTTAGGAAAATTATCCACAATTCATTTTATATGTGTAGAAATTGACCGCACATTTATCCAACACATGATGTGGCGGATATGACTCTAAGTGTATGTTTTCAATATAAAAGTGTCATTTCAGTGTAAAACAAGTGCAACGTATCCAAAACTAATAAATGAGCTCATATTTTATTTAAAATTTATAAAACAATCCATAATTTATTTTTGGAATATAGGAATCGACCTCACATCAATTTGACACATGACGTGGCTGGTATTACTCTAAGTGCATGTTTTCAATATAAAAGTGTCATTTTAATGTAAAATGTGCATCACATAGACAAAATTAAGTATACGAACTCAGTTTTTCTTGAAAATTTATGAAAACAATCCATAATTAATTTGTGACATGTAGGAGTCAACCACATGTCAATCAAATGCATAATGCATCTAATATGACTTAAAGGGATTGTTTTCTGTATAAAAGTGTCATATAGTTTAACATGCACATCACATAGACAAAACTGAGTAAACGAGCATGAATTGTCATGAAACATTAGTAAAATACTACATAATTCATTTTTTATGTGTAGGAATTGACCACACATCAATCCAACACACTATGTGGTAGGTATGACTCAAAGTGTGTGTTTTTCATATAAGTGTCATTTTAGTTTAAAACGCGTCACCCAGTTAAAACTATAACAACCCAAGTACTTATAAAAAAACTTGTTTTAATTTTGTAATTAAATATATAAATTAATTATAAATTTATAATGAAATAATTTATATTTATATAAATTAAGGAATTTTTATTGATGGAATAGTAACTTGACCTTAGGAATAGTAATATGACCATTAGGAATAGTAATTTTGGCCAATAGAATAGTAACCTCGCCTATGAGATTGTAAATAAAATTTATGTATCTTATAAGTGTAATATTGATATATTTATATCATGGAATAATCAAATAAATGTATGGAATTGATAAATTAAGTATTGGTATTTTTGTATGTCTTAAATATTTAATTACAATTTTATAATTAATTTAATGATTTAAAAAAATTAATTTCATAAAATAGAATCATAAATAAATTTTTTATTATCTTATGGTTATGAGATAATTTAATGAGACCTTGATTATTTTTTCAAGGTGTTATAAAATCAATTATTGTTTTAAAATTGTTATTTTTTGAATAAATTGTGATTTTATGAAATTTATCATATTTAGAAAATTATTTTGAAAAAATGGAGTTCATTTTTTAATTATAAATGTTGAAAAATGGTTTGGGTGAATTGTTTGGATTTTTCTAAAATACTTGATTTTTGTGAATAGTGAAATACGGTAATTTACGGTATATATACATTATAAGTTAAATACACTATTCCTAACATCATTAATGATGTAATAACCATAATCTAGAACCTCCCTTTATTATTTTAATATATTTTATGATAATTCTCAAACTAGTCATAGTCTTGATCCAAATTAATAAACTAAAGAATAAAATAATCAAAAAACTCTCATTTCCTCCACTATAAATACCACCCCCTCACCTCCTCTTCTCCTCACACCTCTCAAGATTTTATAATTGTCCAAATTATATCCAATACTCATACCAAACCACATTCCCACATTCAAGACCTACTATTCTCTCCAAAAGGCTAAAACCAAGGGCCTTAAGGAGGATCTTAAGGAGAAGAGATCAAGAGGTAAAAATCCTCTTTCATCTTTTATTTTCTTTTCAATTCATTTTCTTTTCTTATACTCTTTTCACCTTCCCTTATCCAAGAGGCATGAAAACTCAAGTATCTTATATATACTTTAATTTTATCATTTTTATGTAAAAATTCATCATCATATTTTTTCTCCTCTCCCTTTTATTCTAAAAATAAAAACATCATCCGTCATAGGTCGAATTACCGACATCGTGGACAATGTGTTTTCAATTTCTATTACCACCTTCATGGATGGTCATAAAAACATTTTAATAGTATAAAAATATTTTAAATTGTATTATATAACCTCTTTTATGTTATATAATCAACATATATACATAAAATTAAATTATTTAACGAAACTAGTTTTTTATTATCAAAGAACCGCCAAAATGATGTAAAAGAATATCATTAATGTTTTATCTAATTATTCATAATAATATTTGAAAAAAAAATTAAGGTATCATTTAATATTCTAGAAACATATTAATACCATTTCATTACACTTCTGGATTTTCACTTCCATTCTATGAGAAAATTCATTACAAACCGACCATGGAAACCATGTAAAGAACCACCCGAAACAATGGAGATAACAAGATATTACTAATAAATGGGTGGAATTATGTTATAAAATGATAATATAAGGTGTTATAAAAATGAATATGTTTCTATAAAATATTAATAACACTCTTTTAACTATTATACAGGAGGTTTAAACACATTTGAACTAATACAAACCCGAGGTAAGGGATTTATTAACCCAATTTTTATTCTTTGGGTTAACCTTCTAATTAATTAATTATGTGATACTAAGATTATTTTTGTAGTTAATTGTTTTTATATTATGTTTTAAATGTTTATTTATATTTTATACAAATATTCCCTTTTTTTATTAACTCTCACTTCAAATATATGATATTTGTAAGGGAATTTTCTTTTAAATTCCTCTTTTAATTTATTTTCTTTTTTTAAAAGAATGATTTATATAATGTAAGTATTATTCTTTTATGATTATGTTATGATTATTGGGAATTGTTTATGATTAATGGTTGGACCTATATCTACCTCCAATTCATTGGGTTTGTTTAAGTTTTAGGTCGGATTAATGGTTACTCCAAGTGTAACTGTGATGGTTACACCATAAAGTAGTCATGAGGGTTACATTGTAAGGTAGCTGTGAGGGTTAAAAATAATAAGGTAGTAATTATGGTTAAAATATTAAGTAATTAATGCCACAATTTACCTTTATGGTATTATTTATGTTTTCTATGTTTTATGGAAATCTCTTGTTTCACAAAGTAGGTACATGATACTTTATGGGTGAGAAATATGTCTTTGTGAAAATGATTTTATATGTTTATAAGTATTCATGGAGTAATGGTTTTTATCCTTTTTATATCCCTTACTAAGATTTTTCTACTCATCTCAAGTTTTAAAAAATCATAGGGTTTACGGATGGGTAAGAGAAAAGGTGAATCCAAGATCAATAATGTGAAGAATTTTTGGGAAAAGATTTCATGTTTTTATTATAAACTTTTGTATTATGAAAAAATGGATATTGTTTTAAGTTGTACACACTTTTTAGGTTTGTGGGTTGATATGTATGAATTATTTCCTAAATTTATAAAAACTCTAAATCAAAAAGATATTTTGGAATGTACATAAGTGAATTCTAAAGGAATTTACTAGATTATGTAATGTTTAAGGTCGGGTCCTTATAGTTTATATCAGAGCATAGTTTAGATAAATTTGGGGGATATAATGATGTTAATATAATGCCATAAATGATTCTTAAATTATTTATATATTGAAATGATATATCATTTTAAGATTACCATGTTGCTTCATCTAAGATATGTCTATTCCGAATGGTTTTCCACAGAAGAAGCAGGGAAGTTGGAGTTGGAAGGAACTGATAGAATGATATCTTTCCAAATCTGTAACCCAGAATGGTGGGAATTGGAACTGACCAGTTGGTTATTGTAATAGCTCAGCTGACGTAGTAAATAAAATGGTGGTGGAATCCATGCAAGAGAAAAACCAAAACTATCGCAAAGGAACATGATGATAGTGGAACATGTTATGAGGCAACACCCTCCTTCTTTCAGTGCATCTTATTACCTAGTGGTTGCTAAAGGGTTGATTAAATACATTTAAAAGATATTTGGTGTCATGGGGTGTTCGGATAATCAAAATTTTAGTCTTTTAATTTATCATTTAAAAGGTGAAACAGACTAGTGGTGTTCAATAGTCAAGAATATCAGGTATATCGAGGAGATTGATGCCTTGGAATGGGATGAATTTAAAAATATTTTCCTTGAGAAATATTTTCCTAAATTGGTTCAACTTAGGATGGAAAAAAATATTTGAATTGAAGAAAAAGGAGGAGGATTTAATGGTCATGTATGAAGAAAATTTCACTTGATTGGAAAATTATGCTCCAAATCTTATTCGGGATCTTGATAGAAAAATCAATCATTTTTACTTAGGATTAAATCCAAGATATCAAATGGAATTAGACTCCTGTGAATTCAAAAGTTATGAGAAACTTGTCTGATGTGATGAGAGGGTAGAAATGGAGTTTTTTTATGACCATGTTTACTTTGAAAATAAGAATAATAAGAGAAATAGATGGTAAGTTGTGGGTAAGAATCAATCAAATAAATATGAAGGTAAGAAATTCTAGTTTCCAATTTGTTAAAAGTGTGGGAAAAACACCTTGGGGAATGTATTATCAAAACTGAGAAGTGTTTTTTATGTGGTAAGTTTGGACATATGGACTGATATTGTAATGAAAATGATCTTAAGACTAATTCTGATAAGAAAACTATAATGTGTTTTAAATGTGGTGAAATGAGTCATTATGAAAATAACTACCCAAAGAAATATCTGAATAATGGAAAGAAACCAGAATATAATAAGAAAGGTGAATTTAGATCCTTTATGACTACGTCAACAGATGTTAGGCCATCCAATGAAGTGGTATCATATACTTTGTTTTTTTACTCAAATTTTGATAATGTCTTGTTTGATACGGGGTCTACACATTCCTTTATTTCTGAGAAATTTTCTGGTAAAGTGAAAATTTCACCTCAAAAAATGAGACCAGAACTTATGGTTAAAACACCAGGGGAAATATTATAAAAAAAGGCATTATAAGAATCTTCATGTTATTTTCTATGGAAATAAATTACCTGCAAACCTTTTTGTTTTACCCATAGTAGATTTTTATGTCATTCTAGGTATGGATTTCCTTTCTTTTTATCATGCTAAGATTGATTTTGGATCTAAAGAATTTTTTTTTCATAAAGAGTTTTAGTTTTTATACAATAATGAACTCATAAAATTGATAACATATCAGGAATCTAAGAAACTATTAAAATATGGAAATAAAAGTTACCTTTATCAAATTATTGAAAATAAGGGAACTATTCAGATTAATGATGTGCTAGTGGTAAATGAATACCTAGATTTTTTTCCTAATGAGTTGTTCGGTGTTATACTAGATCTAGTAGTTGAATTTACTATTGATGTTAATCCAATTTCAAAAAACCCTTATCGAATGGCTCAAATGGAACTTCTTGAATTGAAAAATCAGTTGTAAGAGTTTCTTGATAAAGGCTTCATTTTTTCTAAAACTTCACCATGGGGTGATCCTGTTTTGTTCATTAAAAAGAAGGATGGTTCCATGAGACTTTGCACTGATTATATAGCTTTGAATAATATTAATATTAAGAATAAGTATCTTTTTCCTCATATCAGTGACTTATTTGATCAGCTCTAGAGATCTCGGTATTTTTCCAAGATTTACTTGAGATCTAGGTACCATCAGCTAAAGGTGAAGGAGGATGACATCCTAGAAATAGATTTTTATACTAGATATGGGCATTATGAGTTTGTTGTTATACCATTTGGTTTGAAAAACTACCCTTCTGTATTCATGTATATTATGAATAGAATATTCCATGAATATTTGGATAAGTTTTTTTTGTTTTTATTAATGGTATTTTGGTCTTTTCAAAAAGTTATGAGGATCATGAAAAACATTTAAGTATTGTCTTGAAAACTTTCAAAGAAAATAAGTTATATGGAAAATTTAGAAAATGTGATTTTTGGTTGCAACAGATTTAATTTCTTTGGCACTTTATAAATAAGGATATAATAATAGTTTATCCCACTAAAAAAAGTGTTTGATGAATGTCCAAGGCCTACAAATGTTACAGAGATTAATAGTTTTCTTGGATTTGTAAGTTACTATTGACTGTTTGTAAAAAATGCATGGTTATCTATCTCCCTAACTAAGTTTACACAAAAAGTGGTTAAATTTATTTAGATAGAAGAATGTGATATTTTTTTCATGAAATGAATAAGAGATTGGTGAATGCTCCAGTTTTGGCATGCCTTACAGAAATGGTGAGTTTGTCATCTACAGTGATGCTTTATTATTGGGAGTTAGTTGTGTTCTGATATAGAATGATAAGGTAATTACTTATGATTTAGGACAATTGAAACCTCAAGAGTTAAACTATCCCACACATGATCTGGAATTAGAAGTTTTGGTTTTTTCTTTGAAAATTTGGAGGCATCATTTATACAGAGCCAAATGTGAAATATATATTAACAATAAAAGTATAAAGTATATATTCACTTAGAAATAATTAAACATGAGACAGAAAAGATGTCTTGAATTGATAAAAGATTATAATTTCATGATCAATTACCATCCCAGAAAAGCAAACAAAGTGGTTGATGCCTTGAATTGAAAACATCATGTATCATTAACCATGTTACATTTGGAATAATACCCCTTGATTAATGATTTGATGAATTTTGTTTTGGAAGATGTTGGTGTAAGAAATTACTCTATTTGGTTTCAAGTTTCAGTGTAGTCATCTCTATCAGATAGAATTAAGCAAGCACAGAAGGAAGACAACAAGTTGCAGAAAAAGGTTGAATTGGTGAAATATGGTAGGTTTCTAGAATTTAATGTTGATAAAGATTGTGTTTTGAGATTTGGGAAAAGATTATGTATGACTTATGATTCCCAACCAAAGAAATAATTGTTGTGTAAATCTCATAGTTCTCCATTTCCATTTCATCCTGGAAGTACTAGGATGTACAGAGACCTTTAGGAGTATTACTAGTGATATGGAATGAAAATAGATATTGAAAATTTTACCATGAAATGTTTAACATGTCAATAGTTTAAAGAAAAGCAACAACTACCAAAGGGGATGCTTCATCCATTGTCAGTTCCATAGTGGAAATGGGAAAATATATCTATGGACTTCATGGTGAGACTACCAAAGAATTATCAAGGTAATAATGCAATTTGGGTTATTTTTGTCTGAATGACTAAATCTGCACATTTCCTTCCTATTTGAGATATTGAGTCTTTAGATCCGATTTCTTGATTGTACCTCAAAGAGATTTTCAAGTTACATGGAGTTCCTCTTTCCATTTTATATGATCGAGACCTCAGGTTCACTTGTAACTTTTGGAAAGGACCTCAGAAATCATTGGGCATAGAATTAAATTTCAGCATAGCCTTTCATCCTTAATCTGATGGACAATCAGAGAAAAGAATTCAGACACTAAAGGATATTCTTATAGCATGTCCAATATATTACCAAGGAAGTTTGGATCAGCATATTTATTTGGTTGAGTTTTCTTTTAATAACAGTTTTCATTCTAGTATACAGATGTTACCTTTTGAGGCATTATATGGAAATTGGTGTTGAGATTCATCATTTTCGGATGAAGTCAGGGAAATAAAGTTGATTTGTAATGCCCCGACCCCAGAAGCCCAGAGTTGGTGCATTATTTTAATACATTAGAATGATTACAAGGAATCAAGTCCCGATGGACCGATCAGTTTAGTAGTCATGGAAAATAAATTACATACATGAACATTAAATTACACATTCAAAAATAAAACACAACATAAATAATCTATTGATAACTCCATTATTCTCCTAGATTAACCCTATATATCAAACATAATACTCTTCTTGGAATCCTGGGAAAACAAAACATAAGAAAGGGGTGAGCTCAGATGCTCAGTAAGGGTAAATAATTTAGCAAAAGCTATAAACTTTTAAGGCAAGATGTGTAATAAAAAACAGCCTTTTAAACGTAAAATTGAACATAATATAGAGAAAATAAATCAAATATTACCATATAAACATGCACATAGATATTCTACTAGTCTAATAATCACTTGTAAAAATTAATTTCATAATGAGGGAATGTCTAACGTCGGACATCATTACAACATAGTCAAGGCATCGTGCCAAGACTACAAATAAATTTTTTGTCAAGGCCTTGTGCCAAGACACTAGTTTGTCTCATGAGACCTATCGATGAATCGAGGAGCTATAGTGGGCTCCACCCGTCACTTACTAAGTCCAATGCATTCCTCATATGAAAAGTTTGAAACATAACATAAACATTCATATTAAAACTACCATACGAAAAGTTAATAATTTAACCATAAACCATGAATGGTAAAAAAATAACACATCTACAGTCAAACATATCACAAAAACTTCAATACAATATGGAATATTGTATCATAATAAATCAACTTCAAACAAGTGTAAAATCCATCAAAGGATGTTGACATAGATGAAATCAAAACCATTTGAGAGAAATATCTCTTTCTATTTTGAAATCATTTAAAAGTAACATAATTATAAAAGAAAACATTTATATTGAAAATATTCTTATAATATTGTAAGGTAAGCTTCTAAGGTGTTATAATGTCATAAAATAGTTTCACTCTCCATATAAGATAAAAAAACATTTTTTCCTTAATTTTGTCAAAAAGGTCGTAAAGGACCTTGTTTGGAAAACGGCGGAAAGATTCCTTTATAAACATTTTATAAAACGTCAAAAACAGTATAAATGAATTTAAATCATAGTCTAAAAAATAGTAGAAATGTTTTGAAATGCATTTTTAAGAAACACGTATGTGGATGATAAAGAGGTCCCACTAGATACTCATGTATAAATAACTTCAGATAATGAAGAGATTGTAAAATTAACCATTACCTTGCACTTTCCTTTGGTCGAGGGTACATTTAACCCCCTTTATAATGACAATATTATGTTATTAAATTATAAAAAAACCATATTCATGTTTATTATATCATATATAATTCATTTATTACTTTATAATACCCATTTAATAATGATTTCCATGTTAAATTAACATTTTGGGTAATAATCGCTTTCTTTATTGTACGTGTTTTAACTTGTTATTCTTGGTCGTATCATTTAGATAATGATTTAAATACATAAAGAATATAAAAAATTATTTATATATAATATATATTTAGAATATAAATTTGTATAATAGAAAGATATATGAAATGGAAAACACCATTTATAGAGACGATAGGTCATACGTACGCATAAACGTTGTTTCCGTTTTCATATCGTATTGAACAGAAGTAAGTGAATAAGATATATGTAAGTATATATATATATATATATATCCAATATCATTATTATTCCATTTATTACATACTTATTCATAATTTATATTTTTATAATCAACGTTGAATGGTGAACCTAGAATTGAATCTCATCGCGTCGTGGAGACGATAAGTCGTACGTACACACGAGTGATGATATCATTTACTTAATGATTAAAAGTTGTGGAATTGGATGGTATATTATTTTTACAGATAAATTATCATTTTATTTTCATTATTTATATACATATTACTCATCATTATATCCATCCAAATAACATAGTGTCGAATAAAAAATTACATCACGGCGTGGACACGGTAAGTCGTACGTACACACGCATGGTAAAATTATCATTCATAGGATGGATATAATAATGATTATGGTTGTAACATATTTAAAATAAAATCAAAGTGTGTATAAGTTATTGGATTTATTATTTTGGTATGGAAATAAAAAAGAAAGAGAAAGTAGAAGAAGAAAAGAACTTTGAAAGAGGTGATAAAATAATTACCTCTTCTTTGGGTGTTTCCTTTTGATTTGAACAAAAGGGATCCTTAGATTGGATTTATTCTCAATTTAAGGACTCTAGGTTGAATTGAGGGAAGTTGGGAGGATATTTGGGCAGAGTTTGGCTGATCCAAATGGATTTGGAGGTGTGATTTTGAGAGAAGGGTAAGTACCCTTTTATAAGAGAGGTGAGGGTCACTTTCGGAAACATTCAAAATACTATTTTATTAAAAGATAATTTTCATTTTCTAATGGATAAAAAATTGATTTATTTAAAATATAAGGTGTTTATGGGTCGAAATAATCTCATACAATAGGTTTTAGACAAGTTTAGGTCTCCATATTAACCCTATCTTTTATATTTAACTCTTAGTTAAATAGTTTAACTTTTACCATGTCCTCTTGTATTATTATAATAAATGGTTAATAAACTTACTATAAAAATCCAAGGGAACCTCAAGTGGTGCATTATTGACATATATAATCTTATATAAGTCCTTTTTCCGAACCTTATATTTTTATGAGTATTTTATCATTTAATAAAATAGTATTTTTTTAAAAACTCATTTATGTCAATTTTGACACTATTTGGTATTTAGTTTTTTTGAAAGTAATAACAACGTTATTACTTAGAAAAAAATTCATTGAATCAACCCTAACATGTCATATTAACCTAGAAAATTCTTGTAATACATCAAAATTCTCAATTTATAATTATATTAATATTTATAATATCAATTAAATTAATCTTTCAATAACAAGGTAATTACTCCATCATCATTGTGTCAAAAATAAATTTAATTATTTAATGTCTAAAAATTATAAATAAAATACCATAATGGAGGAAATATTTTTATATTTATAATGAATATTTATAGTCGAATTTTTCTTATGGATAACCCTATATTAAAAAGGGTTTACTTATTAAACTTTGAATTTAACACTTTTAACTCTTTTTTAAATAAAATAATAATAAATGTCCTAATCTAATCCAAGTGGACCAAAATGATAATATTTTATTCATAAGGTTGGTTTTTTTTAAATAAACTTATTCAATGTAATTAGGACATGTGTTAGGGTAATTATAATATCATTTTTATCTTTAATTACCCTATTTACTTTTAACCGTGGTAAATAGAAGTCAAAAGTTACTATTCACCAAAAAATATTTTCATCTTATTGAACCAAATTTTACTTAGTGATGTCAACCGTATCTCTCGTATTTTTGAAATTCAATTCACAGAAGAGGTAATATTACGTTTTATGCAAATTTGAAAATGTTCCTAGAAGGTGGGTAAAAGATGTTAAAAAGTTCAATAAAATTTTATACATCTAATTTTATTATAAAATGAATCCAATAAATTACATTGAAATTATATAGGTATTATATATCTATTTTGACCTAAAATAAATTTAAATAAAATAAAAAATTATTTAAATAAAAATTCGGTTTTAAACAATAACTCGATGTTTTTCACTATTTATTAAAAATTGAAAGTTTTCAGAAAAATACCAAAACTTCACCCTAAGCTAATTTTGATATTCCAAATTAAAAATGAATTCTATTTTATCAAATTAAAAACAAAGAATTTTCATTAATTAATTTAAAATTAATTCCCGTTGTCAAAACCAAAAGACGAGGTTTTTTTAAAAGTAAAAACTATCAAAAGATTGACATGTGTTTATGTCGAATTTAAATGTGAAATTACTTATAATGACCTAAATTGTATTAGATGATAAAAATATAATATAATTATACTTCCAAACCATTCAAATTCATAATTTAACACTATAAATTATTTTGATTAAAAAAGTTGTTTTCAATTAAAATTTAGTATTTTTCACTATTCATCAAAATATGAAAGTTAACAGAAAAGTACCAAAAATTTATCCAAACTAAATTATTATGTCCCAATTCTAAAGAATAATTTAATTTAATTAAATTTAATATATAAATGTGTCAAATATTGGTTTTAAAAAAAAGGTTCTCCATTAAATGGCGGTAAAATTGCATTTTTTTTTTAAAACTTCTTTTATCTGAAAAACAAATTAATTTATTCTTATATTATGTCTAAGAAACACATAATATGGATTCTAAAATTATATGGAGTATATAAAATTAAAAATTCAGTTAATATTATTCACAACTTCTTTTTGAACGGCTAGTTTAATAATTCGTGGTATGCTCGAACTCGGTGTTGCATGTAGCGCAAGTTATTGAATTACTTTGAAGAGATAATGTACTATGAAATCTTATGGTGTTAAATTCTCCCCTACTTCAATAAATTTCATCCTCGCAATTTGAAATTGTTCTTCGAAAATAAAATGTTAAAAATAGAAAAAAAAAACTTTGTGGAAAATCCACATCATAAATTGGGTTAATAAAATTTAGTCTTAATAAGAGAGAAAGGGAAATGAAAAAGTCACCAACATATTATGATCTCGATTAGGAGAACATTGGTAGAAATTATAGACACATAATTTGAGGAAAAATGTAAATATTTATAGGGAGTGATTGAGGTCATCAATCACAAACAAGTGTAAAATTGAGGGCCTCAAATCCATCAATCTATGTTGATTTAAAATATCATCGGCTCAGAAAAACATAATATATTAGGATAACACATTTTTGGTTTTAAGATCCCTTCCCTAAAGTTTAAGAATTAATTTGTTCATAGAATAAAAGGAAAAAAATATACTTGACAAGTAGAGTTTCATCCTTCAACTAATTCCTAACACAAACTCATCTTTCACTCCAAAAGATAATAGAATTCAAAAATATTCTATTTATCCTAATCGTATAGGGTTCCAAAAATAATGAATTTATAATTCATTTGTCAGACTATTTAAAACAATACATTATAAAAACTAGGACATCACATAGGCCAATGGTAGGTGATTCACCCCTGTCACCCTTCAGTTGCTGGTTCAAGTCTCGCAACTGTACCGGATGCGACGGGTTGTCACCCAACCTCCAGGTTGTCCTTTTTATAACAATCCAAAAATAATCTTAAGAAATGATTTAACCTTAGCAATAGTATCCAATTTCAAACTTAATCCATTCCAACCTTTAGAATTATCCAAAATACTTCTGTCCAAACTCACAGTCCAAAGTTTATAAGGAAGGTAAAAACAATGAAGATCTTTTTTTCCACATAATAACATGTGAATACCTTCATCGTGTATTCTTTTAAAACATGGTAAGACCCTGAATTACCATAAAACCTTGTTGATTATATTCATGCTCCCTTATTCCTTATATTATACTAGATATACTCCTTATATCCAAAAATGTTGTAAACTCCAAAAATAATGGAATAAACAAACAATTAATTAGTTTCAAAGTAGTCAAGAATATCGAATATAATTTATCCAAATCAGTCATATCTTATTCCAAAATCACTAACTTAGTATCAGAATAGTATTAAGGTTTATCTTTCCTTTGACCATGTATTTTCCAAAGAATTTAACTTTCTATTGAGTCACTTTTCTTAGAACCATATAACCTCAAATCCTCAATGAAATAGTACTACAGTACAATCCTTATTTATTTCCATAATTCATATAACCAGCACATTGTTGATACAACACTCAAATGAAATAATTATTTAATAACAACATAATAACACTAGTCATTAATCTTCATCTGTGGTAGTATCATAACTTGATTATTATCCAATATCATCATTTGGGGCATACTCTGATGGTTTGGACATTGATTTTTGTGGTGTCCCAACTCCTTGCATATGAACCATTATACATTTGAAACCTTTTTCTTAACCCTGCAATCACGTACTTGGTGTCCTTTTTCTCTAAAATTATATCAAACTCCAATTACCTTCAATAATTTACCAAGGTTATTCTTTCCACATTTATCACATATGGGAAAATCCTTCTTTCCCCTCTTTCCTTTATCCATATTTCTCTTTACCACCCTTTTCTTCTATTGCTTCCCTTCAAAGCCATAGGACTCATAGAATTATTTACTTATCTTTTTAACACATGATACAATTTCTTCATATGATGCAGATACGTGGGAGACTATTTCCCTTCTAAATGATGTCTTAATATCCTGAAATATATGATCCTCCTTACTCTTTGGATCATGTGTATTACTGAAGTTCGTATTCCTTCTACTGGGCACCATTTCTAAAAAATGGCATACACTACTATAAATGGATGATATACCAATAGATTTTTTCCAACAGTTTCCGTAAACCGTTGGATTAGGGATGTTGAGAGGTATTTACCCAACGGTTTTAATAAACTATTGGAATAGATACTTTTAGATGAGTTTTAACCAATGGTTTGATAAAACAGTTGGGATATGTGAGACATTACCCAACGATTTTATAAAACCTTTGGTAAATGTGAGTTTTAGGAAGGATTTTCAAATGTTTTTTTAAATTGTTGGTAAAGCTTACCTTTCCCAATGGTTTTAAAAACCCATTGGGAAAGTTTTTCCCTAAATTTTCAACAGCCCCAATCCCCCATCCGCGCGATTGCAGACCTAAAGCTAAGACACATAGCTCTCTCGCTTGGAAAATTATTCCACCCTTCAATCAGAAATTTGTTTTGTTTTTAACTTCAAATCTATAAGTGGTACCTTAGGTTCAATGTTTTCCATCTTTTTTTGTTTTATGTTTTGATTTGGCCTAAACCCGAGGTCCGTGTAGTATGGTATACCCAATAATTGCAATTTGATTTGTTTTCTGTTTTTGTTCTACACTTCAACTGTCATGATTTTGTGAGTCATATTTTGTGAGTCAACTTTATTTGAAGTATTTATAGCCACTAATTTGTAGATTTAGTGAACCATATGAAGGGGTTAGGGCCAGTTAGAGTAGTGGTGCAGGTGGAGGTGAGGTGGGGGGGCTGTGTGGGTGGGGGTGGACTGTGCAGGGTGGGGGTGTCGGGGGGGGGGGGTCTATATAGGGGGGAGTCTGCTGGGGTGAGGTGGGTGGGGGCTGTATAGGTGGGGTGTGCTGATGGGGGTGGGGGGAGGGGGTTTTGCAAGTGGGAGTGTAGTGGGTGGGGGTGCAGTGGGAGGGGGAGGGGGGTGTGCAGGTTGGGGGTGTACAGTGGGTGAAAGGGGGATGTGCAGGTGGGGTGTGTAGTGGGGGGGGGGTCTTGTTGGGTGTGAGGTGGGGGTGGGGGTGGTTTGTGCAGGTGGGGTTGGGGGAGGGGGGTTGTGCAAGTTGGGGTGTAGGTGGGGGAGGGGGGTTGTGCAAGTGGGTGGGGGAGGGGAGTGTGTAGGTTGGGGTGGGATGGGCAGGTGGGAGTCTGTTGGGGGTGAGGTGGGGGTGTACAGGTTGGGTGGGGGGGTTGTGCAGGTGGGGTGGGGGGAGGGGGGCTGGGCAAGTAGGGGGTGCAGGTGGGGGGGGGGGGGGGGGTTGTACAGTGGGTGAATGGGAGGGGGTGTGCAGATGGGGGGGATGTGTAGTGTGCAGGTGGGGAGGGGTGTGCAGGGGGAGGGGGGGTTGTGCAGGAGGAGTCTAATGGGGGTGAAGTGGGGAGGGGGGTTGTGCAAGTGGGAATTCATCACTTACATAGTTCACCAATAAGCATTGGGAAGTCATCACTTCTAGATATTTGGATAGGTCTGAGGCCTCTTTGGTTTTGGTTCTTGTCTAGTCATCTTGATGAGTAAGGAATCACATGATCTAAAAGTGACATCAACTATATAGGATGAGTTCCTTCTTCGACAACACATTTTTCTAGAAATAATATATCCTTGGAAGGTGGTGGGAACCTTTTAAAATCCTTTCATATAGAGACCAGGGGAAGAAAATCTACATATATATCCACCTAGACCAGGGACCTACTACCATATGCACGTCCCATATTCATAATCCTACCTATCCATGTATTAAATAAATAGTGATTCTATCTAGACTTCACCTTCTAATGATATCCTAAATTTAATTCATGTTATGATGAAAAAAATATTGAGGAATCCATACAACTTCATATAGGAAAACACCCTTAATCATCATGCCATGATGATGAAAATCCTTACAAACTCATTACCATACATCATATTATTCCTAATAACTACCTATAGATATTCACTAACCCATATTCCTTCCACTAAAATCCAATGCCCCAACATTTTACAATTGCAAACTTGATACCCTCATGTTATCAAGTCACCAATCTTACCAAATTGGACTATCACTAAAAAATATTGCTCTAATCTTTGACACCCATAATTTTTTTCATAACATGAATGAAAACCCAATTAAATCTCATAGCCCTCATTAACACCCCCTTGGACAGCCCCCCACCCCCGTGGACAACCCATACCCCTAGATAGCCCCCCACCCCCGTGGATAGCCTGCCCACCCCCCCCCCCCCCCGGACACCCCCCACCCCCCAGACACCCCCACCCCCCTAGACACCCCCAACCCCTAGACACCCCCGACTCCCCTAGACATCCCCCCAACCCCCTGGATAGCCCCCACCCCCTGGACCCCCCACCCCACCCCCGTGGACACACCCCCACCCCCGTAGACATCCCCCCACCCCCGGACACCTCGACCCCCTTGGACAGTCCCCCACCCTCATGGAAATCCCGCCCACCCCCTGGACGGCACCGCCACCCCCATGGATAGCCCACCCACCCCCCTGGACACCCCATACCCCCATGGACATCCCTGCCACCCCCCCGTGGACAGCCCCCCAACCTCGTGGACAGCCCGCCCCCCTGGACACCCAAACCCCCTGGATAGCCCTGCCACCCCCATGGATAGACTGCCCACCCCCCCTGGACACCTCGTACCCCCTGGATAGCCCCGCCACCCCCGTGGACAGCCCGCCCACCCCCCTGGACACCCCCTACCCCACTAGACAACCCACAAGCCTGTGGACAGCCCTCCCACCCCTTGGACACCCTCCACTACCCTCCGAACACCACCCCCCATCCCCCCGGACACCCCCACCCCCTAGACACCCCCTACCCCCTGGACACCCCACCCAGACACTCTCTAACCCCCTGGACAGTCCCGCCACCTCTGTGGACAGCCCCACCACCACCGTGGGCAGCCCGCCCACTCCCCTGGACACTTCCTACCCCCCTAGATAGCCTCTCCACCCCCGTGGATAGCCCACCCACCCCCCAAGACACCTCGTACCCCCTGGACAACCCTTCCACCCCCGTGGACAACCTGCCCACCCCCTGGACACCCTGTAATAACCCAAGATTTTATGAGAATTATTATTTTTAATTTCATTGATGTCTTGTGTTGTACGCTACACCAAGATTATCTTGCTCTATACGCAATACTGTATTAGCTTTCAGTATACGCAACACTATTCTTGGATTGTGTTACACACAATTTCAAGTTCGTTTGATAGTAGTCATTCTACGCAACATTGAGTGTATATATATATATATATTCAATGTATAAATGAAATATGGTTGGATTCTATTATACGAAACTACGAAGGAGTCTTTCACAACACGCAACCCTGACTTGGCTTGCATTATACGCAATTGCGACCTTCCTCGATAGCGTGTGTTGTACGCAGTACCAGGTTTCACTAAACAACGATATATGGTTATAATATTATTATGAACTAGCCGTTATGAATAGTATCAACTAAATTTTTAATTTTATAACATTATTATTCATCTTACACATTTTCTATAACATGGTATGAGAAAAAAATAAATTTTTCGGGTAAAATAAGTATTTTTCAAAAATTGCAGTTTTGCCACCTTTTGATGGCGCACCCACTTTAAATATAGTTTTTGATGGGTTTATAAGTTCAATTTGAAAAAAATAAAATTCTTCTTTGGAATCAGGATATAAAAATTTACTTTGGATAAATTTTTCATATTATTCTGATAACTTTCATATTTTAATGAATAGTAAAAACATGCTATATTTTAATTAAAAACAACTTTTTTCATTGTAATAATTTATATGGATAGATTATATTTTTAATTGGTTTTAAAGTTTTATTAGAATATATTTTTACCATTTAATCCAATGTTTGTCATTGGAATTAATTTCACTTTGAAATTGGACATAAACAAGTGTCGATCTTTTGATAGTTATTGTTTCTTAAAAACACGCTATTTGTTTTGACAACGGGAATTAATTTTAAAATTAATTAATGCCACTTCTATGTTTTTAATTTGTAAAAATAGACATCATTTTTGAATTCGTAATATCAAATATAGTTAGGCTGAATTTTTGGTATTTTTCTGAAAAACTTCATTTTTTGATGAATAGTGAAACCACTTAGTGGTAGTTAAAAAAAACTGACTCTTTCATTTAAATGAAATTTTACCACTTCTGTGAATTGAATTTAAAAAATCCAAAATACATGGTTTTTATCAAGAAGTAAAATGTGGTTCAATATGATGAAAATAATTTTTTATGGATAGTAACTTTTGACTTTTATTTACAGCGGTTAAAGGTAAATAGGGTAATTCAAGGTTAAAAGAATATTATAATAATTCAAAATTACCTTAACACTTGTCCTAACCTTATTAGATGAGTATTTTCCAACCATGGTCATCCTTGGGTCGATTTTGGGACCCCATTTAACCACTTGGTAGTGATAATGACAATTTAGATTAATTAATTTAATGTAAAGAAAAAATTGACATTAACAAAACTCTTTTAGTAATTAATTTTTATAAGGGGTTATATAACTTATATTTTTGACTATAAATATTCATTGAAAATATAAAAATATTTCCTAAATGTTGTTATTTTTTTTATAATTTTTATACATCAAATAAGTTAAATTATTTATGACACAATAATGATGCAGTATTTACCTCATTAATAAATGATTAAAATAAATAAGATTATAATGATTAAAATATTATCCAAAACATGTCCAATTCTGATTGGATGATTTTATTTCGACCATGAGTCATCTTATATTCATCTTTAATGATTTTTGGATCTTTTTAAACCGAAGATAAGTTTATAATAAAATAATATTTTCACACTTTCCAAAGGTGCCCCTCTCCTCCCTTATAAAGGGGCACCTCCTCCCTCTCCTCTTTACAAAACTTTGAGCCTTAAAGCTCATCCAAACCCTGAAAATTTAACTTCTGAACTTTCCTAGAAACATTATAGAAGATCTGGTCTCCTCAAAAGACCAACTCTAGTGCCTTAAGAGGAATCTTACAAGAGGTGCGTCGAAGAAGAGGTAATCTCTTCTACTGATTCTTTCAAGTTTCTTTCTTATTCAACTTCATATTATTTAGTTTTTTCATTGTAAAGTAATACAATAAGTATCCCTAATATACTTATATGATATTATAAATATGAAACAACCCCATTTCACCTTCTATCCATCCTACAGAAAATGAAATCACCGCGCGTGTGTACGTACGAAATACCGTCTCCACGCCGTGGTGTAATCTGTTTTTCGACCACCACCTTAATTGGATGGGTATAATGGTGTAAATAATAACTACGTATATTTATTATAACATTATAATGATTCTGAGATATTATATCATCCACTCCAATTCAATTCAATAATTATGGAAACGATATCATCGCTCGTGCGTACGTACAGATTACCATCTCCATGACACGATGAGATTCATTCTCCATGTTAACCACTCAAGAATGATTATAAAGTATATATAATGAATAATAATGAAATATATGACATGATAAAGTTACTGTATTAATGTATATATATATTTCATCTACTTACTTCCATACAAGTCAATAAGGAAAGGAAAACAACGTTCATGCGTACGTACGACCTACCGTCTCCATGAACAGTGTATTTCATTTCATTTATCTATCTATTATATATATATATACTGAATATATATGATATATTAATCATTATTTATATTCTGGAAGTAATTAAATCATGATATAAGTAAAAATAATATCAAGAACAACAAGTCCAAACACGGATGATAAATGAAACGATTTTACCCAAAACGCTACTTTAACATGAATTTACAAAAGAACGGGTAATATAAAGTCATAAGTGAACCATATATGATATCATAACAATGAATATTATTCTTTAATAATTCAATGTCATTATTTAAATAATTATACATAAGGTTCGGATACATATGAATCATATCATACATAAGGTAAGGGATAAATTTTCCAATATCATTTTTATCCGAGATTGTTTATTCATAAGTATTTACTGGGGTTATATTTATCATCCATGTCCCTATTTTATAAAAATGGTTTCATGTATGTTTAAAGTCCTTTTTACCCAATTTTGAATTTCACTACATGTTATGTAAGGAAATATTTATTTTGTTTACCATATGAGGTACTTTTTGACTTTTCTGAAAAAAGTACGAGGAGAAAGTTTTTTTTAAATTATATGGCATGAACAGATTTTTTACTGTTTCATAAAGCCTTATTTTCATGAATATTCCCCCACAAGATTTCATGGTTATTTTCAACAAAATCCTTTTCTTTTAAAATTTCATGGCATTTTGTGAAAAGAAAATGATTTTGAAAAAGAAAGGATATTTTCCTCAAGAATTCATTTCAAGTGTTTTATCAAAACTATTTTCCATCTAAGATGAAATTATTTAGTATGATTTGTGTTTCAAGTATAATGTATCTATTATTTACATGGTTTGATTCTTCTTTTGATGAAATGATATCCATTAGTTTTATATGGATTACGTTATGATGAGATGATGTTTATGAAACCCATTTTATTCTTTGGGTTATGATGAATGATGTATGATTGTTTTGTGGCACAAGTAAGAATGATTTCAATATGAGATTGGTGGGACATATATCTCAATCCAATGCATTAGTTAAAGATTTATATCTCATGAGATATACATGGATGGAATGGTAAGTTAATCTGGTTCAGTGTTACAGGACTGGAACGAGGAGTAATCTCGATTCAGAAAGGGACTTTGTCCACTAAGATGGTCTGGGCAGCAATGTCTTGGCTACTATGAAAATCATATCATGTGCTTAATGGTTTTCCACAATTACATGTTTTCTTCCCATGATATTTTATCATGATTGATGTTCCATTATGATATATGCCTTACGTACTTCCAAGATTTATGTATTTGCTCAAGATTTTGATGTTTAGATTTTATGTTCAAGTTATTGCATTAAAATGTTTATAGAATGTTCTCTATGTTTACCCTTACTGAGCATTTGAGCTCAACCTTTTTATGTTTTCTTTTCCCCAGGATATAAAGAAAGGTTTTAGGTAAGAAAACAAAAGGGGGAGATCTTTATGGGTGATGTTGAATATCTTTCACCAAGATTAGAAGATTATGTTCCAAGTTTTCAAAGACACTAAACTATTACGGTCCTTTGGTGTCTGTTTTTGTTATGTATTAGGAATTCAGAAAAATTAATGTAATGTCTATGTACGAAAATCTTTGGGTCTCTACAGTTGGTATCAGAGGAAAGGTTTAGTCAACCTTTGGAAACTAGGATGCGAGAACTTTAGTGATATCCCTAGAGATATTTCTAAGGTATGTCTAGGGATGTCCCTAAGGTTTAGTATAACTATAGGTTACAGTCCTAGAATTATGTTGATGATCATGAATAACCTAGGGTGAACCTAAGGTGTCATGGATTAAAGAATGTGTGATAAGTTAGGCATCCTATAAGTAAATTTTTATGATTACGTGGTTCCTCATTATTTTAACTGTTTCTTACACCATGGTTTTGGTTTTAGTCAATGGAGGGAACCAGAAGGAATTGGGTCAACATTGAATCCAATGGAAAAATTGGTGACTATGAGCAAAGAAATTGTGTAATGCTTAGATAGAAAGATTTTCTGATTTTTCCGAATCATTCATCGCGATATATGATTAACAAGGTTAACTTTAGTGGTATTCCCAATTCATAAAATAAGAGGAAGATGGACTTTTATGCATGTTCGTATGTTGAGGAGCATAGAGAAAGGAAGATTGAGATTTCTAAAGAAGGTAAGAAGAAACTTGATGAATACATCAAATGGAGGGGAAGATGTTATGTGTGTGGAGAGAAGGGTCATAGAGTGACAGACTGTTATGGAGTTCAATGCCTTATATGTGGAGAACATGAGCATTACCCAACTCAATGCCCTGGCCTAAGAGGTTACTTCTAAATAAAGGAAGGACTTATTCCATGAAAATCATTGAAGAGGATGGTTTGAAGTGTTTATGTATTGTTATTCAAGAATAATGTTGTTGAGGTACTTTTATGGTATATTGGAATACCTATATATTGGTCCATTGTGGTTTTCCATAAGAATATGGCATCGGTAACCATGAAAAGTGATTGAAATGCTTTTGGAAAGCAGATGATATGCGCATAATGAAGGGATAAAGAGAAAATAATAAGTTTGATATTATTCATGAGCTCGTGACTAATATAAGGACAAAGTGATATCATGGTTTGAGTATAAAGAATTTTTGGGATTTTTGAATGTGGAAAGAGACAACTTTTGACAGCATTCATGTTTTCAACTATGGTTCTATGGTAATTCATATTTCAAGAGAATACATGATTAAGGTATTCACATGTTTTTAATGTGACCAACAAGATATATCGTAAGATATATGGGGGGATAAATGATGGTATTCAAATGCTCGGTAGATGACATTTCTAGTAATTGATTTCTTTATACTATGAGCTTGGATATAAGTATTTTAGATAAGCCTAAAGAATGGAATGGATTATGTTGGACATAAGTTAGTATTGTTTAAGGATAGAACTTTTTTCAATATTATTGATGGGATGTTATAATAATGTATTTTTAGAAAAAGGACAACCTGCAGGGTGGGCGACAACCCGTTGCGTCAGACAAAGTTGTGGGGATTGAACCCACAACCAAAGTGAGACAGGACTTTATCACCTACCACTGGCCAACAAGAAGTCCATGGTTATTAGAAACTAGTTTTATTATATTAAGCGGTATGATAGATGAAGTATAAGTCCATTTTTTGAATCATATACGATTAACCTCACCATTGATGGACTTTTATGTATATTTGATAACTTTTGCTAACCTTTTGTTTGAGACAGATGGAATGACCCATCATTCTATCACATGATATGCTAACACTTCACGGAAGACAAATTCAACTTCATTTCTTTAAGAGATGATGTGGAAATTTTTCAAGGCACAAACAACAGTGAGATTGTACCAAAATCAAGTAATTATTTCTTTTAATTATTCTTCAACTTTAGGGGAATGATCTTGAAAACCAAAAATGCTGTCCTAATGTCCTCATATCAGATGAATTACATAGTACCTTAAATAATCACAAATTTATGGCTTTGTGATTGATGGATTTTTCATAGCCATGTTCTCTACCACTCTCCATCAAAACTTGATGGTTAGATTTCTCTTCCATATCCATATTTTCACCTATGTTGTCCTATGTGGAAACCCAGTGTTGAGTTACTTTGGGTGACCATTATGATTCTAACTTCCCTTTTTAAAATTAAGTTTTAGTATTTCTTTTTATGATGTGGGTTTCTATGAAAGAAACTTTCAAGTAGTAAACCATTTATAACCCCGATGAATTTCGAGGGCGGAATTCATTTTAAGGGGGGTAGAATGTAACAACCCGAGATTTTATGAGAATTATTCTTTTTAATTTCATTGATGTCTTGTGTTGTACGCTACAACAAGATTATATTACGCTATACTTAACACCATATTAGCTTGTAGTATACGCAATACTATTCTTGGATTGTGTTACACACAATTTCAAGTTGGTTTGATAGTAGTCATTCTACGCAACATTGAGTGTGTGTGTGTATATATATATATATATATTCAATGTATAAATGAAATATGGCTGGATTATGTTATACGAAACAAATAAGGAGTCTTTCACAACACGCAACCCTAGCATGGCTTGCATTACACACAATCGCGACCTTCCTCGATAGCATGTGTTGTACGCAGTACCAGGTTTCACTAAACAACAATATATAGTTATAATATTATTATTAACTAGCCATTATGAATAGTATCAACTAAATTTTGAATTTTATAACATTATTATTCATCTTACACATTTTGTAGAACATGGTATGAGAACAAAATAAATTTTTCGGGCAAAATAAGTATTTTTCAAAAATTTCAGTTTTGCCACCTTTTGATGGAGCACCCACTTTAAATCTAGTTTTTGAAGAGTTTATAAGTTAAATTTGATAAAATAAAATTATTCTTTTCAATCAGGATATAAAAATTTACTTTGGATAAATTTTTCATATTATTCTGATAACTTTAATATTTTAATGAATAGTAAAAACACGCTATATTTTAATTAAAAACAACTTTTTCCATCGCAATAATTTATATGGATAGATTAATTTTTTAATTGGTTTTAAATTGTAATTAGAATATATTTTTACCATTTAATCCAATGTTGGTCATTGTAATTAATTTCACTTTGAGGACATAAACAAGTGTCGATCTTTTGATAGTTATTTTTTCTTAAAAACATGCTATTTGTTTTGATAAAGGGAATTAATTTTAAAATTAATTAATGCCACTTATATGTTTTGAATTTGGAAAAATAGACATCATTTTTGAATTTGGAATATCAAATATAGCTTAGGCTTAATTTTTGGTATTTTTTCTGAAAAACTTCAATTTTTGATGAATAGTGAAACCACTTAGTGGTAGTTAAAAAAAACTCTTTCATTTAAATGAAATTTTACCACTTCTCTGAATTGAATTTCAAAAATATGACATAAATGGTTTTTATAAATAAGTAAAATGTGGTTCAATAAGATGAAAATAATTTTTGATGAATAGTAACTTTTGACTTTTATTTACCGCGGTTAAAGGTAAATAGGGTAATTCAAGGTTAAAAGAATATTATAATAATTCAAAATTACCTTAAAAATTGTCCTAACCTTATTGGATGAGTCGTGGCCGACCATGGGCATACTTGGGTCGATTTTGGGACCCCATTGAGCCACTTGGTAGTGATAATGACAATTTGGATTAATTAATTTAATGTAAAGACAAAATTGACATTAACAAAAATCTTTCAGTAATTAATTTTTATAAGGGGTTCTATAAATTATATTTTCTACTATAAATATTCATTGGAAATATAAAAATATTTTCTACATGAGGGTATTTTTTTATAATTTTTAGACATTAAATAATTGAAATTATTTATGACACAATAATGATGCAGTATTTACCTCATTAATAAATGATTTAAATAAATAAGATTATAATGACTAAAATATTATCCAAAACATGTCCAATTCTGATTGGATTATTTTATTTCAACCATGAGTCATATTATCTTCATCTCTAATGATTTTTGGACCTTTTTAAACCGAAGATAAGTTTATAATAAAATAATATTTTCACACTTTCCAAAGGTGCCCCTCTCCTCCCTTATAAAAGGGAACCTCCTACCTCTCCTCTTTACAAAACTTTGAGCCTTCAATCTCAGAAAACCCCTGACAATTTCCCTTATAAACTTCCCTAGAAACATTATAGATGATCTGGTATCCTAAAAAGACCAACTCTAGTGCCTTAAGAGGAATCTTATAAGAGGTGCGTCGAAGAAGAGGTAATCTCTTCTACCGATTCTTTCAAGTTTCTTTCTTCTTCAACTTCCTCTTCTTTAGTTGTTTCATTGTAAAGTAATACAATCAGTATCACTAATATACTGATATGATATTATAAATATGAAACAATTGCATTTCACCTTCTATCCATCCTACGGAAAATGAAATCACCACGCATGCGTACGTATGGAATACCGTCTCCACGCCGTGGTGTAATCTGTTTTTCGACCACCACCTTGCTTGGATGGGTATAATGGTGTAAAGAATAACTATGTGTAGTTATTATAACATAATAATGATTTTGAGATATTATATCATCCACTCCAATTCAATTCAATAATTATGGGAACAATATCATCGCTCGTGCGTACGTACAGATTACCGTCTCCACGACGCGATGAGATTCATTCTCCATGTTAACCACTCAAGAATGATTATAAAGTATATATAATGAATAATAATAAAATATATGACATGATAAAGCTATTTTATTTATTTATATATATATATATATTCCATCTACTTACTTCCATTCAAGTCAATAAGGAAAGGAAAACAACATTCATGTGTACGTATGGCCTACCGTCTCCATGAACAGTGTATTTAATTTCATTTATATATCTATTATATATATATATATACTAAATATATATGATATATTAATCATGATTTATATTCTGGAAGTAATTAAATCATGATATAAGTAAAAATAATATCAAGAACCACAAGTCCAAACACGGACGATAAATGAAATGATTTTACCCAAAACGCTACTTTAACATTAATTTACAAAAGAACGGGTAATATAAAGTCATAAGTGAACCATATATGATATAATAACAATGAATATAATTCTTCAATAATTAAATGACATTATTTAAATCATTATACAGGAGTTTCGGATACATACGAAGCATATCGGACATAAGGTAAGGGATAACTTTTCCAATATCATTTTTATCCGAGATTGTTTATTCGTAAGTATTTACTGGGGTTATATTTATCATCCATGTCCCTATTTTATAAAAATGGTTTCTTGTATTTTTAAAGTCATTTTTACCCATTTATTACTTTCACTACATGGTATGTAAGAAAATCTTTCTTTTGTTTACCATATGAGATACTTTTTGACTTTTTCGACAAAAGTATGGGGAGAATGTTTTTTTAACTTATACGGCATGAACGGATTTTTTACAGTTTCATAAAGCCTTATTTTCATGAAGATTACTCCACAATTTTTCATGATTATTTTCAACAAAATCCTTTTCTTTTAAAATTGCATGGAATTTTGTGAAAATAAAATGATTTTGAAAAAGAAAGGATATTTTCCTCTAGAATTCATTTCAAGTGTTGTATCAAAACTATTTTCCATCTAAGATGACATTATTTAGTATGATTTATGTTCAATTTTAATGTATATGTTATTTACATGGTTTGATTCTTCTTTTTATGAAATGATATCAATTTGTTTTATATGGATTATGTTATGATGGGATGATGTTTATGAAACCCATTTTATTCTTTGGGTTATAATGAATGATGTATGATTTTTTGTGGAACAAGTAAGAATGATTTCAATATGATATGGGTGGGACCTATATCTTCCTCCAATGCATTGGGTAAAGATTTATATCTCATGAGATAGACATGGCTGGAATGATAAATTAATCTGGTTCAGTGTTACAAGATTGGAATGAGGAGTAAACTCGATTCAGAAAGGGACTTTGTCCACTAAGATGGTCTAGGCAGCAATGCCTTGGCTACTATGGAAATCATATCATGTGCTTAATGGTTTTCCACAATTAAATTTTTTCTTCCCATGCTATTTTATCATGATTGATGTTCAGTTATGATATATGCCTTACGTACTTCCAAGATTTATGTCTTTTTTCAAGATTTTGATGTTTAGATTTAATGTTCAACTTTTTGCATTCAAATGTTTATGGATTTTTCTCTATGTTTACCCTTACGGAGCATTTGAGCTCACCCTTTTTATTTTTTCTTCTCCCCAGGATATGAAGAAATGTTTTAGGTAAGAAAACAAAAGGGGAAGATATTTATGGGTGATGTTGAAGATCTTTCACCAAGATTAGAAGATTATGTTTCAAGTTTCCAAAGACACTAAACTATTACGGTCCTTTGGTGTCCGTTTTTGTTATGTATTAAGTATTCCGCAAAAGTAATTTAATGTATATGTACGTCAATATTTGGGTCTCTACACACCCCTACCCCTTTTTAAATCTCCCAAACCCCATGGACAGCCCATCCACCCCCCCCCCCCCACCCCTCGGACACCCCCATCCCCCCGGAAACCCCCACCCCCCTGGACACCTTGTACCCCCTAGAAAGCCCCCCCCCCCCCTTGGACACCCCCCTACCCCCTGGACAGCCCTGCCACCTCTGTGGATATCCCCCCACCCCTATGGACAGCCCGCCCACCCCCCTGGACACCCCCGACCCCCGTGGACATCCCTCCACCCCTAGGATAGCCCCCACCCCCTTGGGTAGTGTATGTGATCACTCAAATAATCTACTAAAATATTAAATTTTTTTGATCTAAAATTTACTCAAATCTTGAATAATTATCCTCCAAAAGTGTACATGATCTTGTACACTCATGTATAGTTCTTCAAAGATATTTTTTTATAAATATAGTATTTTGTTGTTTTTTATATTATGATTCTCATATAGAGTAGTGTTTCAGTTATGGTTTCATATAAAGTGAAAAATTCTCATTTACTTAAATATTTTTTTAATGGAACTTCAATCTTATTGAATTGATTTTGAAAAAATGACTTATAACCATTCTTTTACAGAATGGATAGAAGTTGGATGTATGAAAATGATCAGATCTCAAGTGATTTTGAAAAAAAATTGGAGAGATTTTCAGATTTTTCATTTCACAATGCTTCATATAGTGGTCACAAACACTGCCCCTGTTACAATTGTGTTGGAATACCTTGGTTGAGCTATGAAGAAGTTAGCTACCACATAACCAAATATGGTTTTCAAGAAAACTACTTTGTTTGGTATCACAATGGATAGAAAATGAAATCTCAAATTTCTAATGATCCAAATGAGTGGACTGGATTGGATAATTTTTTATATGACCAGTTTCCATTTATTCTTCAACATGAAAAAAAGGATTTCGATCCAAGAAGGTTTAGATATGATCAGACATGATACATCTAATGAAAATGATGATGTTGTTAGGGTGAAAAAATTGAATGATTCTTCCACGACTCCAGTATATCGACAATGCGGTAAAATGAAAAAGCTGGAATTTTTAATCTGGTTGTTTCATGGGAAAACTATGTATGATATTTATAATACTACCATCGATTACATTCTTACCTTCTTGAATTAATTACTTCTAGATGATGTAGATATTCCATCAAACCACTATATGGAATGGAATTTAGTTGAGGAACTTGTATTTTCAAGAAACAAAATTCATGCTTGCCCGAAAAATTGTAGTTTATTCTGGGAGGAAACTGCTGAATGAAATGATTGTATAAAATGCGGCACATCCCGCTCGAAGCTGAAAGCTGATAAAACACCATCCTGTGTGCCATAGAAAGTAATGTGGCACTTTCCATTTATCCCCATACTCTAGAATCTTTTTATGTCTTGTGAAATATCAATAAAAATGTGATGGCATGATACCGAGAGAAAGAAGACTAATGATGATTTCGTTCACCCTGCCGATGGATTTTCATGGCAGAGATTTGATGCTCGATATCCTGATTTTGCATCTGACATGTGTAATGTGAGGTTGGGTCTTTAATGTGACGATTTTAATCCATTTGGGCAGATTCTTACATCACACATCACATGGTCGGTTTTTATACATAGTTATAATCTTCCCCCATGGTTGTGTATGAAAAAACCTTTCACTTTCATGAGTATACTCGTATCTGTCCCTTCTGATCCCAGAAATGATATGGACATGTACATGCAACCTTTAATAAAAGAGTTGAAACTTCTTTGGGATATGGGTGTGCGCACATACAATGCATGTTCAAAAGACATATTTCAGATGTGTGTTGTGCTTATGTGGACGATCAATGATTTTCCTGCTTGTTTGTATGAAGAATACACGATCCAAAAGACTGAAACATCATTGTAGTTTTAATTTTATGGTACATTGACGATTCTTGTCAATGGACCATCCATATAGAAATAATCATCAAAGATTTGACAATACCATGGAGACTGATGATCCACCTCAGCGTATTTCTGGAACTGATGTGCTTAATGAATTGAAAGATTTCAGTTTTTCATTTGGGGAGGGTCAAATGAAATCTAGAAAGAGAAATAATGTTTCCCCTAAAACCTGTTACAATTGGAAGAATATAAGTATCTTCTTTGATTTGCCTTATTTTTCAACCAATTTGTTATGTTATTTCTTAGACATAATTCACATTGAAAAAAATATGTGTGAAATGTTGATTTCGATTCTTCTAAATATTAAGGGAAAGACAAAAGATGATTTATGGTCTCGGCATGACTTGGTGGATTGGGGCATCCGACCAGAATTGCATCTTGTGCGTATCAATGAAAATAAATGGCAAGTTCCATTTTCTTCTTATGTGATGACACCTACAGAAAAAAAAAATTCTAGAAGTACTAGAGACCACTATAGTTCCAAATGGATATTCAAGCAACATATCTAAACGGGTCAACAGAAGAGATTTGAAGCTAAAATCTTTGAAGACTCATGATTATCACATCCTTCTACATGAGTTTATTCCAATAGAAATTCATCATATTTTGTTCAATAATATAAGGGTGGCTGTTATTTGGTTGTGCAGTTTGATTAGAGATCTTTGTGCTGAGAAGTTTTCCAAGTCTTTATTGCAAAAAATGTTGGCAGATTCCCCATTAATTTTGTGTGACTTAGAGAAAATATTTCCTACATCATTTTTCACATGCGTTCTGCATCTAATTATCCATATTCCAACTAAAATACTTCTCAAAGGACCTATTTCTTTTCATTGGATGTATCCAACTGAAAGAAATATGTACACATTAAATTCTTATGTCCATAACAGGAATCATCCCGAAGGCTCTATCATGAACGGTTACTTGGCTCAAGAATGTATGGATTTCTACTCTATGTATTTTTTTGATCTTACTATAGGAATGAACAAACCAATGATAAATTAAGAAGGATAGTATGAGAAAATTGAACCTATTTTTCCATCACTTACTCAAACAGGAGGAATTCCTAGAGCATATACATTGACGACATTAATCCTTGAAGAGCGGGAGATGGCACATCGCACAATTTTTTTCAACTGTGAATTGTTAATTGACTACATCTTATAAGTAAATTGAATATGTATATATTATATATATATATATATCTGTTAAACTATTACTATTTTTATCTACAGGGAACATAAAGCGATGATGAATAGAAATCACCGTTCTTTATCTTTGAGAAGGAGGGAGACTGCATAGAAAAGAGTTTTCTACTTGGTTAAAATTGAAGGTAATAATATTACTATTTAAAATAATTAAAAAAATAATTAATTAATTTTAATATTGATTTATATTTCAGGTGTTGAGTTTTCCTGCTGACTCTGTCTCCGAGGAAATGAGAGCTTTGGCTTTTGGTCCTAATACCATGGTTCGTGACTATAAATCAATTGTTATCAATGGGTACAAATTTATTATCACTGAACGAGAAAAGAATATGAGAACACAACATGATGGTGTTATGGTTACTACCACAATAGACTGTTATGCTAGTGCATCAGATAGTAGACCGCGATTTAAAAATGTAGGTTATTTTGGGGTCATTGAAAAAATAATAATAATGGATTATTATTCTCATGGATGAGTCAAGATGATGAAATGCCAGTGGTTTGATTTGGTGACAAGGCAGGGCACGTTTATTAATGATTGTGGATTCTGAGTAACTGATATGACTCACACTCTTGCTACCGATGAACCATATGTATTGTCATCAATGTCGAAACAAGTTTTTTTATGTCAAAGACCATCTTCAACCTGAATTTGGTGTCATTATTAAAGTAATTCCAAGACATATTTTTGATGATGGTGATGATGGAATTTACACCGTCCCTACTTCCATTGGAAATGATCCATTTATTACTTTTGATGACTCTGATAGCTCAATTGTCAGAGTTGACTGTGAACCTAAAGTTGTGGTGGGAAATATATAAAATCATCCATTCATGTTCTCAATTATTTTGGTTTACCTTGACTTGGGCTATTAAGGTTGGTACTATTCAAATTGATTTAATATTTATTACAAATATGTTGTATCCGACTCGACTGTTATGTGAATTTTCAATGTTTATTAGTTGCAATTTTGTTTGAATTGCATTTTCTAATTTATAATTGAACTGTATTCAAACCTACGAAACCAACATTTCTAACTTGGTGAAAATTTCAATTCTTCAACTGTGATTTGTATAAAATTTTTAAAACTCTAAGACCTCTCTTTAACATTTTACCAGGTAATGAACATGATGGTTTGTATTCTTCTATAAAACATGTATTGAAACCTGCATCATCTACTTGAGATAAAGAAATTAAAATTTTCCTTAATTTTGACAACTGCTTTACCCCTTATAAATCCAGTAGAATCAATGTTCCATGATTTTAATAGACTAATGACACTTAGTATATAACCATCCTACTAAAAATTAAATTTCTTTATTACATCTTGTATGATTTATTAACTTCATTATATATCTATTCAATCTTACCTAAAACAATGCATAGTTTAATTATCCATGAATCCCCCTATTCCCTCTCATTTATTTTGTTTTTTGGGTTACACATTAGTTATCCTTTTCTATTTACATCCCTATTTGTTTTCAAATTTAGGAAATTAAACCAATTGAATTGAGGCAACGAAAATAGATTATGGACAACAATCGTCGCATGACTGAGCTGGGCATTCCACCACTAGTGCCTGCAGTGAGTATTTTATTTCAAATATATATATTTAAATAATATATAATGTCATGTGATTAATTTTTTTTAAACATTTTTTCAGGATCCATCTATTAGGTGACAGTTATTTGATGAGTAGCCTAGTAGTGGTACCAGTACTTAGGGTGTTCATAGGAGGGGGGTGGTATGAGAGTTAGATGATCTGGTCGGCATACCCAATTAGACCCTGCCCCTCCCACTGACATACCACCCATCCCACATTTTGATCCCAGTGTGTTGTTAGGGACACACGGGATATTTAGGCCTCCCATGTTTTCACCACCCTTTACATTCGAGCCTCCTCACCCATTTGTACCATATCCGATGATGATTCCCACTCCTCATCCAGTATTCGGCCAGCCATCCCTGTCATCTTCTTTTACTTATGCTTCCTTCTCTCCGGGCTTTTATATTCCATATTATTTGACTCATGATCCACCAGAGTTTGTCCTTTCAGAGCATACATTGGGACCCACTCCATCTGTACAGGGTGTTCCTTCAATTTCTACGGATCCAGCAGCACCCATTGATCAGACTACCGCAGGTATACTTATACAACCCGAACAAATTTTTAGACCATTATTTATTTTCATTATAACATGTACTGATAAAATATTTTTTTTTCTTTCATAACAGATACATCTACTGATAGGAGGTGGGGGCAGGGGCATACATGCATGCATGTGGTGTGAAACCACCACACATAGTTGATGGTGGACTACAATGAAGATAGTCAAATGATTGAAAAATCAGGGCAGTAATGTCAGAGTTTTTTGGCGACGCTTTCCAAATACTCTGACATCATTCCTGTCAGCCCGCTATCATGGAGACAGCTGCCAAATGAAGTCAAGGATAAAGCTTGGGCAGAGATATGGGTAAAAGAATCTGTTGTATTTTATGAAATATATTATTTGTTGTATTTATATTAATTAATATTTTGGTAGCTATGGTTTAATTTCCCCGATGGTGAGGGTACACGGCCAGCACATCTAAAGGATTTAGGCGAGCTTTGGAGAGCTTATAAGCACAATATTTACATTGGTTAGTGTGCTAGAGTGGGCATAGAGTTAGAGGTGGTCCCTGTCATTAATGATTGTCCATTAGAACAGTATCAACAGATGATTACTCATTGGACGACTAGACAATTTAAGGTATTAATCACATTATAGGTATTTAAATGAAAATTTTCATGTTTTTCGTTAATACTAATTATTGAATTTTATTTATGATTAATCTGGAATAAAAAAAATATTGATGCTAAAAAATATGTCCACACATTGGGTCGTACTATAATGCCAAATCATGAGAGGTAGCAGGTATGACAGTTTATAATTTTTCTTTATGAATTTCACTTTCTATTGCTACCTCCATAATTTATTATATTGTTAAAGTTGTTATATAATTTTAGTTATGAAATTAATTATTTGTATCCTATTTTTAATTATGGTTTCCTACATTCAATGTAATTATAGAGGCATAAATTTAATATAGAAGGATGTGTGCCTCGAGCAAAACTATTTTGCTTGAGTAGAAGGAAGAAATATGGAAGTGCGGTTAATGATCTGACTCATCAATATATTGTAAGTTTTACTTTATAGATTTAAAAATTTAGTCTCTATTTTTTAACTTGATAATCTATTTATATTTTTAATAGGATTCTTTAGTGGCCCTTGATTCCCATGAACCTGACAATTTTGGTCCAAACGATCACTTACATCAGGTATTGGGAGATGAGAACCCTGGTAGAGTATGCTACCGAACTGGGAAGAGTATAGTTCTGACAAGGTATTGGCCATCCTCAGGTATGAGTTTTAGTTCCACTGAGTTCTATCAGGTTAAGGCATAGGCTGAAAAAAGGGCCACGGAGATGACAGAACAGCCTAGTAGGGAAAATACTAAATTTATGAAACCGATGGAAGTTTTATGTCCAACACTTCCACCAGAGGCCAACACATCTTGTGATGAATATATGTCATAGATTCATTCTATATATGGTGCACCATGTGGTAGTTCTAGTGGTGTTCGAGACGATGTAGAGGAGGAGGAGGCTGAGGAGGAGGCTGAGGCTGAGTACGAGGGCGAGGAAGAGGGCGAGGCGGAGGAGGAGGGTGATGAGGAGGTCGAGGATGAGTACGAGGGTGAGGAGGAGGGAATTTAGGATGGTGGGGATGATGATTGGCATGACAATGACGATGAGGCTGAGGATGGTGATGGTGGTGGTGATAGTGATGCTTATGAGGGACAGATTGATCCATTAAATTTTTTACTGATATTACTGACCTTTGATTCTTATTTATTTTTTGTTCCTGAATATATGTGTGATTAGGTAGGTCACATTATCTTTATTTTTTTATCTATAAATAATAAAACTTGACTTGATGATTTGTTGTGACTGATTCACCCCTCCCTTGGACAGCCCCCCACCCCCCCCCCCACCCTCATTGACAGCCCGTCCACCCCCTGGATAGCCCCTCCCCCTGTAGACAGCCCCCCCCCCCACTCCGGTGGACAGCCCCCCCCCCACCCTTGTGGCCAGCCCACCCACCCCCATGGATAGCCTGCCCACCCCCTTGGAAAACCCATACCCCCTAGATAGCCCTTCCACCCTCGTGGATAGCCTGCCCGCCCCACTGGACAACCCGACCACCCCCCTGGACACCCCCAACCCCCCTAGACACCCCCCATCCCCATGGACAACCCTACCCACCCCCTTGGACACCTCCTACCCCCTTGGACACCCCCACCCACCCACCCACCCACCCCTGTGGACAACCCCCCCCCCCCCCCCCCACCCCCTAAACAGCCCGCCCACCCCCACTAGACACCCCCTACCCCCTGGACAGCCTTGCCCCCCCCCCCCCCGTGGATAACCCACCCACCCCTTGGACACCTTGTACCCCCATAGATAGCCCCTCCCACCCCATGGACACCCCTGACCCCCCTAGACAGCCCCCACCCCCGTGGACAGCCCCGCCCACCCCCCCTAGTTTATAAAAATCCCTTTTAAGGTTTAATTTCAAAAATCATATAGTATTTTTGTTCCAAAATAAAAATGAAATCCAAAACCATTTTAAAAATACCAATGATCTTAAAATCCATGAAATTCATTCCATTAAAAGCATTACAGCCCCCACCCCTCCTAGACACCGCCTCAACACCCCCCCCCCCTAGACACCCCCACCCCCATGGACACCCCCCCCCCACCCACCCCCTATACATCACCCCACCCCCTAGGACACCCACTCCAACCCCCTGGACCCCCCCCCCCAGACTCCCCCACCCCCATGGACAACCCCCCTACCCCCTGGACAACCCGGCCACCCGTATGGATAGCACGCCCACCCCTTTGGATAGTCTGCTCACCCCACTGGACACCCCATACCCCCCTGGACAGCCCCGTCCACCCCCTTGGACACCCTCGACCCCCCCCCCCACCCTAGACAGCCCCCACCCCCGTGGACAGCCCCGCCCACCCCCCCTGGACACCCCCTACCCCTATGGGTAGTCCCCCACCCCCATGGATAGCCCCCTACCCACCCACCCACCCACCCACCTGGATAGCCCCCCACCCTTGTGGACAGCCCACCCACCCCCGTGGATAGCCTTCCCACCCCCTAGATACCCCCTCCCCCTATGGACAGCCCCCCCCCCCCACCCCCGTGGACAGCCCGACCATCCCCCAGACACCCCTACCCCCCCCCCCCCACCCACCCCCCCCCCCCCTGTGGATAGCCTTCCCACCCACCCCCCTGGACACCCCCTTCCCCCTTGGACAGTCCGCCCACCCCATTGGACACTCTCGTACCCCCTGGACAGCCCCTCCCACCCCTCTGGACACCCCCGACCCCCCTAGACAGCCCCTACCCCCATGGACATCCCCACCCACCCCCCTGGACACCCTATACCCCTGTGGACAGCCCCCCCCCCCCCCACCCACCCCCTAGACAGCCCCCCACCCCCCTGGACAGCCTCCCACCCTCATGGATTATAGGGTTTCTAACAACTTGAAGATCCCATTAATCATATACCCACTTGGTTGCCTCCTAGGATCCTTGATCACCAATAAAAAATAGTGGATGGTATTTTAGAAACTCCCATGCATAATAAATGGTCTGAGAAGAACATGGTTATTCCACTGCCACAAGAGTTTGAGTAGAGACCAAGACACAAGAATGACTACCTGGGATATCCCCTTATAGACTTTTTGATTCATTTATAGTGGAAATATTCTAAGGAATTATCAAAAACAAAACCTTTAGTAAAATAATCTGATGTTCTGAAACAAGGGACACAAAATCAAAAAACCCATAAAGATACATCATAAATAATTTATCATAAAACCATTTCAAAATCACATAATAGAGACTTATTTCTATTTAAAACTCCCCAATGGTTTATAAAAATCCCTTTTAAGGTTCCACTTCAAAAATCATATACTATTTTTTTTCCAAAATAAAAATGAAATCCTTTTCCTAATAACTAAATCCCCCTTCCTACCATACACACCAAAAGCATTCATTTTTTCTTAAAGAAACACATACTATTGAAATAAAAACTATTCCAAAACCATTTTAAAAATACCAATGATCTTAAAATACATAAAATCCATTCCATTAAAACCATTATAGCCCCCACCCCTCCTAGACACCACCCCACCACCTGGACCCCCCACCCCACCCCCCTGGACACCCCCACCCCCAAGGACAGCCCACCCCACCCCCCTTGGACAGCCCCTCCAACCCCCTGGACCCCCCCCCCACCCCCTGGACACCCCCACCCCCATGGATAGCCCCCCTACCCCCTAGACAGCCCCCCAACCCCCTGGACACCCCCACCCCTCCTAGACACCACCACACCACCTGTGCATCGCCCCCACCCCCCTGGACACCCCCATGGACAGCCACCCCCCCCCCCCCCCGGACACCACCCCACCCCCCTTGGATAGCCCCCCAACCCCCTGGACTTCCCCCCACCCCCTGGACACCACCCCACCCCTGGAAACCCCCCCCCAGACACCCCCCCTGGAAAGCCCCTCCCCCCAACACCCTGGACACCACCCCACCCCCTGGACACCCCCATGGACACCCCCCCACCACCACCACCTTAGACACCCCCCCCCCCCTCCTAGACACCACCCCACCACCTGGACACCCCCCACCCCCCTTGGACACCCCCACCCCCATGGATAGCCACCCCCACCCCCTTGGACACCCCCCAACCCCCTTGGACACCACCCCACCCCCTGGACACCCCCAACCCCCCTGAACACCCCCACCCCCCACCCCCCCCACCCCACCCCCTGGACACCACCCCACCCCCTGGACACACCCATCCTCCCAAACACCCCCATCTCCCCAGACACCCCCACCCCCAGGACAGCCCCTACCCCCCTTGGGCAGCCACCCCAAACCCTTGAACATCCCCCCAACCCCTGAATTCTGAATTGAATTCTTTATGTATTTAATTAACTTATGAATTATGTGTTAGTGGTGTATGGATATAATTGTTGTATGGGTATAGTTTTTGTATGTGTATACTTGATGTAATTACCTTATGAATTATGTTTTAATTATGTTAATGGTGTATGTAACTCTGACTATCATGGGCTCTCTGAAATGTGAGTGTCCTCTCACCATTATGAGATGTATGCACCAAAGAAATTGAAATGGGTTAGTTGGAAGAGTGGTTGTCATGTAAATATTGAAAAGGGTGAAACTATGTTGTGGTATATGTCATGGTTGGAAGAGTGTGGTGTTTTTATGTTCTATTGCATGTGGTTTTTTTTTTCTATTATAAGTGTTGTTTGGAGGTGTGTTTGTAGGTGTATGCAATAGTGGGAATGGGTGGCTACTGTGCTGGCTGTTGTTATGATTTCTGGAAATATACTATACCAATGGTTTTAAACCATTGGCAAAGTGTATTTTGAGAATTGTTTTACCAACGGTTTGAATAAAACGTTGGTAAAACACTATACTAATGGTTCAAAACCGTTGGTAATTGTATTTCCACAATATTTTTACCAATAGTTTTAAAGAACCGTTGGTAATAATATATACCAATAGTTTCTAAACCGTTGGTAAACTGCATGTAAACTATATATTCCAACAGTTAATAAATCGTTGTTATAAATATATACCAATGGTTTCAAGAAAACCGTTGGCATACTGAAGATTAAACTTCCATATACCAATGGTTAGAGAAGAACCGTTGGTATAGGCCTTTTGCAACGGCTTACTAAACAATGGTTTTCAAAACCGTTGGTATATAGTATACCAACAGTTTTGATGCCTATACCAACAGTTTTGATGCCTATACCAACGGTTTGAAACCGTTGGTATATATTTTATTTCTAATAGTGATACACTAGGTTAGTTTATGAATCACAATGCATAATTACAAACTTATAAAATACCTAACATAAATTGAAATGTTTATACATATAATCTATAATCATAAGAAAATTCTTTGAGTAAGTATTTACTCATAAATACTTCATAATGGTTTTTAAAGAAAATGTGAATTATCTTAAGCATATCCCCCGAGAGTGTCATAACCAAGTGTGCAGCGAGGCCCGTTGTCGTATACCAGGATACCCCTAGTCAATCCCAAAACTCCTTGTCAGAGTTTTCACTCCTAGGTACATTTGTGCCAGAGCCACCTCTACCTGCTCTTATCCATACAGGGATGTATTTCTTGTAAATAAATAAAATCTCTACATTACCAAAATTCTAGGAAGTTCTTCTATACTAATCCTCAAATTCTATCTTAGGGTAATGTTATCTAATCAGAGTTTTTCTAAATCTAGTTTCCAAGGTTTGTACTAAACTTCCTATGATACCAAATATAACGCCTCAAACCCAGAATCCCAGAGCTGGTGCATTTTTTTAATACATTGGCATGATTACAAGGAATCAAGTCCCAAAGGACTGATCAGTTTAGTAGTATTGGAAAATTGATTACATACATGAACGTTACATTACACATTAAAACATAAAAAAAACATAAATAATCCATTGATAAAGACATTATTCTCTTAGCTTAACCCTTAATATCAAACATAATACACTTCTTGGAATCCTGGGAAAACAAAACATAAGAAAGGTTTGAGCTTGGATGCTCACTAAGGGTAAATAATTTAGCGGAAACTATAAAATTTTAAGTTAAGATGTGTAATAAAAAAAATCATTTTAAACATAAAATTGAACATAATATGGAGAAAATAAATCAAACGTTACCATATAAACATGTACATGTATATTATACTAGTCTAATAATCACATGTAATAATTAATTTCATAATGAGGGAATACCTAACGTCGGACATCATTACCACATAGTCAAGGCCTCGTGCCAAGACTAAAAATAAATATTTTTTCAAAGCCCTATGCCAAGACACTAGTTTGTATCATGAGACCTACCAATGCATCAAAGAGCTATAGAGGGCTCCACCCGTCACTTACTAAGTCCAATGCATTCCTCATATGAAAAGGTTGAAACATAACATAAACATTCTTATTAAAACTAGCATACAAAATGTTAATACTTTAACCATAAACTATGAATGGTATAAAAATAACACATCCACAGTCAAACATATCACAAAAAATTCAATACAATATGGAAGATTGTATCATAATAAATCAACTTCAAACAAGTGTAAAATCCATCAAAGGATGTTTACATAGATGAAATAAAAACCATTTGAGAGAAATATCTCTTTCTATTTTGAAATCATTTAAAAGTCACATAATTATAAAAGAAAGCATTTATATTGAAAATATTATTATAATATTTTAAGGGAATATTCTAAGGTGGTATAATGGCGTAAAATAGCCGCACTCACTGTATAATTTAAAAAAAATTCTTTCCTTAATTTTGTCAAAAAGGTCGTAAAAGACCTTGTTTAGAAAACGACGGAAAGATTCCTTTATAAACATTTTATAAAAAGTAAAAAAAGGGTATAAATGAATTTAACCCATAGTATAGGAAATAGTAAAAATGTTTTGAAATACATTTTTAAGAAACACGGATGTGGATGATAAATAGTTCCTAGTAGATTCTCATGTATAAACAACCTCTGATAATGAAGAGATTGTAGAATTAACCCTTACCTTGCACTTTCCTTTGGTTGAGGGTACGTTTAACCTCCTGTATGATGACCATAGTATGTTATTAAATTATAACAAAACCATATTCATATTTATTATATCATACATGATTCATTTATGACTTTATACTACCCATTTAATAATGATTCATTTGTTAAATTAACATTTCAGGTAATAATCGCTTTGTTTATCATACGTGTTTTAACTTGTTATTCTTGATCGTATCATTTAGATCATGATTTAAATAATTCCATAATATAAAACATGATTTATATATAATATATATTTAGAATATAAATATGTATAATAGATAGATATATGAAATGGAAAACACCGTTTATGGGGACGGTAGGCCGTACGTACACAGAAACATTGTTTCCGTTTTCATATCGTATTGAACGGAACTAAGTGAATAAGATATATGTAATTACATACATATATACATACATATATATATATATCCATTAGAATTATTATTTCATATATTATATACTTATTAATAATATATATTTTTATAATCATTATTGAATGATGAACCTGGAATTGAATCTCATTGCGTCGTGGAGACGACAAGCCGTACGTACACACGAGCGATGATATCATTTCTTTAATGATTAAAAGATTTGTAATTGGATGGTATATTAATTTTATAGAGAAATTATCATGTTATTTTAATTATTTATATACATATTACTCATCATTATATCCATCCAAATAACATAGTGTTTCATAACAAATTACACCATGACATGGAGACGGTAAGTCGTACGTACACACACATGGTGACATTATCATTCATAGGATGGATATAATAATTAGTATGATTGTACCATATTTATAATAATATCACAGTATTTATAAGGTACTGGAGTTATTATTTTGGTATGGAAATAACAAAGAAAGAGAAATTGGAAGAAGAAAAGAACTTTGAAAGAGGTGATAAAATAATTACCTCTTCTTTGGGTGTTTCCTTTTGATTTGAAAAAAAGGGCTCCTTAGGTTGGATTTATTCTCAAGGTAAGTCCTCTAGGTTGAATTGAGGGAAGTTGGGAGGAGATTTGGGTAGGGTTTGGCCGATCTAAATTTCTTTGGAGGTGTGATTTTGAGAGAAGGTGAAGTACCCTTTTATAAGAGAGGTGAGGGTCACTTTAGGAAAAGTTTCAAATATTATTTTATTATAAAATCATTATCAGTTTCTAATGTCTTCAAATTGATTTATTTAGAATCTAAGGTGGGTATGGATCTAAATATTCTCAACCAATAGGTTTTAGACAAGTTTATTTTACCATATTAACTCTGTGTTTTAGATTTAACTCATAGTTAAATAGTTTAACTTTTACCATGTCCTCTTGTATTATTATAATAAATGGTTAATAAACTTACTATAAAAATCCAAGAGAACCCAAAGTGGTTAATTATTAACATATATAATCTTATCTAAGTCATTTGGATGAACCTTATATTTTTAGGAGTATTTTATCATTTTATAAAATAGTATTTGTTTTAAAAACTCATTTATGTCAATTTTGACACCATTTAGTATTTGGTTTTTGTGAAAGTCATAAAAACATTATTACTTCGAAAAAAATTCATTGAATCAACCCTAACATTTCATATTAACCTATAAAATTCGTTGAATACATCAAAAGTATCAATTTATAATTATGTTAATATTTATTATATTTATTATTTTAATCATTCAATAATAAGGCAATTATTGTATCATCATTGTGTCATAAATAAATTTAATTATTTAATGTCTAAAATTTATAAATAAAATACCATGATGTAGGAAATATTTTTATCTTTCTAATTAATATTTATAGTCAAATTTATCTTATGGATAATTCTATATTAAAAATGGTTTAGTTATTAAACTTTGAATTTAACACTTTTAACTCTTCTTTAAATAATATAATAATAAATGTCTTAATCTAATCCAAGTGGACCGAAAAGATCATATTTTATTTCTAAGGTTGTTTTTGGTCGAAATAGACTTATCCAATAAAATTAGGACATGTGTTAGGGTGATTATAATATCATTTTTACTTTTAATTACCCTATTTACTTTTAACCGTGGTAAATAAAAGTCAAAAGTTACTATTCACCAAAAAAATATTTTCATCTTATTGAACCACATTTTACTTACTGATATCAACCATTTCTCTCAGATTTTTGAAATTCAATTCACAGAAATTGTAAAATTATGTTTTATTCTAATTTGCAAATGTGCTTAGAAGGTGGGTAAAAGACGTTAAAAAGTTCAATAAAATTTTATACATCTAATTTTATTATAAAATGACTCCAATGAATTACATTGAAATTATATAGGTATTATATATCTATTTTTACTTAAAATAAATTTAAATTAAATAAATAATTTTTTAAATAAAAATTTGATTTTAAACAATAACGCAGTGTTTTTTACTATTCATCAAAAATTGAAAGTTTTCATAAAAATACCAAAAATTTACCCAAATCTAATTTTGATATTATGATTTCAAAAATGAATTCTATTTTACCAAATTTAAAACATATAAGTTTCATTAATTAATTTAAAACTAATTCATGCTGTCAAAACCAAAAAACGGGGTTTTTTTAAGTAAAAACTATCAAAAGATTGACATGTGTTTATGTCAAATGTAATTGTAAAATTACTTATAATGACCTAAATTGTATTAAATGATAAAAATATAATCTAATTATACTTCTAAACCATTCAAATTTATAATTTAACACTATAAATTATTTCGATTAAAAAAATTGTTTACAATTAAAATTTAGTATTTTTTACTATTCATCAAAATATGAAAATTATCAGAAAAGTACCAAAAATTTATCAAAACTAAATTTTTATGTACCACTTCTAAATAAGAATTTAATTTCATTAAATTGAATATATAAATGTGTCAAATATTGGTTATAAAAAAAAATCTTCATTAAAAGGCGGTAAAATTGTATTTTTTTGAAAAATACTTCTTTTATCTGAGAAAAATGAATTTGTTCTTATATTATGTCTAAGAAACAGATAATATGGATTCTAAAATTAAATGTAGTATATAAAATTAAAAATTCATTTAATACTATTCATAACAGCTTTTTGAACGGCTAGTTTGATAAGTCGTGGTACGCTCGAACTCGGTGTTGCATGTAGCAAAAGTTGTTGAATTACTTTGAAGAGATAATGTACTATGAAATCTTGTAGTGTTACATGATGGGGATATAATTAGTAGAGGAAGTGGATGAGAAATTGAAGATGATCCAGTAGCACATGAGGACAGCTCAAAGCAGGTAGAAAGGTTATACAGATAACAAGAGGAAAGACTTTTCTTTCGAGGTAGATGATCATGTTTTCCTTAAAATCTCTCCTAGGAAAAGTATTGTGTGTTTTGGTAAGAAAGGAATGCTAAGTCTACATTTCATTGGACCTTATTAAATCATAGATAAATTTGGACCAGTCCCCTACTAAGTATATTTTCCACTGATTTTATCTCAGATACACAATATTTTCATGTTTTGATGTTGAGAAAGTATGTGCAAGATTCATCTCCTATTTTGAGCTCAGAAGTAGTTCATTTGGAAGAGAACCATTATTATGAAGATAAACCTATTAAGATTCTTTATCATATAGATCAAGTATTGTAGGATAAGTTAATTCACTAGGTTAAGGTTTTGTGGAGAAACCACATGGTTGAAGAAGCAACATGAGAATCTGAAAATGCTATGAGGGAAATATACCTTCACTTGTTTAACAAGTAAATAAAAATTGTGAGGAAGAAATTTCTAGAAGGTGGGGAGAATGTAACAACTTAGATAATTTTAAAATAATTTGTTTTCATTCTATAATTAAATATGTAAATTCATTATAAATCTATAATGAAATTATTGATATTTATAGAAATTAATGAATTTTTACTGATGGAATAGTAACTTGGCCTTAGAACTAGTAACATGACCGTTAGGAATAATAATTTTAGTCAATAGAATAGTAAACTCATCTATAAGATTATAAATAAAATTTATGCATCTTATAAGTGTAATCATGATATATTTCTATCATGGAATAAGTACATAAATGTTTTGGAATTGATAAATTAAGTTTTGGTATTTTTTGCAAGTCATAAATATTTAATTAAAATTTTATAATTAATTTAATGATTTAAAAGAAAATTTATTTTCATAAAATAGAATCATAAATTAATATTTTACTGTCTTATGGTTATAATATAATTTTATGAGACATTGATTAATTTTTCAAGGTGTTATAAAATCAGTTATAGTTTTAAAATTGTTATTTTTCGAATAAATTATGATTTTATGAAATTTATCATATTTAGAAAATTATTATTATAAAATTGAGTTCTTTTTTAAATTTTACATGTTGGAAAATGGTTTGAATGGATTTTTTGGATTTTTTTGAAATACTTGAATTTTTGTAAATAGTGAAATATGGTAATTTACGGTATATATACATTATAAGTTAAATACAATATTCCTAACATCATTAATGATGTAAGTACCATAATATAGAGTCTCCATTTATTATTTTAATATATTTTATGATAATTCTCAAACTATTCATAGTCTTGAGCCAAATCAATAAACTAATGAATAAAATAATCAAAAAACTCTTCTCTCCTCCACTATAAATACCACCTCTCACCCTCTATTCTCCTCACACCTATCAAGCTTTGAGAATTTTCAAAATTATATCCAATACTCTTACCAAACCTCTTCCCTGCATTCAGGACCTCCTGGTCTCTCCAAAAGGTCAAAACCAAGGGCCTTAAGGAGGATCTCAAGGAGAAGAGATCAAGAGGTAAAAATCCTCTTTCATTTTGTTTTATTTTCTTTTCAATTCCTTTTCTTTTATTATACTCTTTTCACCTCCCCTTATCCAATAGGCATGAAGAATACTGTATCTTATATGTAATGAAATTTTTTCTTGTTTATGGAAAAATTTATTATCATACTTTTTCTCCTCTCCCTTTTGTTCTAAAAATAAAAACATCATCCATGATGTGTTGAATTACCAACATCGTGGGCGATGTGTTTTCAATTTTCATTATCACCTTCATATATGGTAATAAAACCATTTTAATGGTTGAAATAGATTTTAAATTTTATTATGTAACCTATTTTATGTTTTAGAATTAAAATATATACATAATATTAAATTATATAATGAAACTAGTTTGTGATTATCAAATAACCGCCAAAATGCTCTAAAAGAATATCATTAATGTTTTATCTAATGAGTCATTATAATATTTGAAAAAAAATTATGTTATCATTTAATATTATGGAAACTTATTAATACCATTTCATTCCACTTCTAGAGTTTCTCTTCTATTCGATAAGAAAATCCATTACGAACAGACCATGGAAACCATGTAAATAACCATATGAAACAATAGAGATAACAAAATATTACTAATAAATTGGAGGATTGATGTTATAAAATGATCATATGAGGTGTTATAAAAATTAATATGTTTCCGTAAAATATTTATAACACTCTTTTAACCATTATAATTGAGGTTTAAACACATTTTAAGTAATAGGAACTTGGGGTAAGGGAATTCTTAACCCAATTTTAATTCTTTGGGTTAACCTTCTACTTCATGGATTATGTGGTACTAAGATTATTTGTGTAATTAATTTTGTTTATATTATGTTTTATTATGTGGATTTATAGTGTATATAGATATTCCATTCTTTTTATTAACTCTCGCCTAAAATATATGATATTTGTAAGAGACTTTTCTTTTTAAAATCCTCTTTTAATTTCCTTTATTTTTTTAAAAGGAATGATTTAAATGATGCAAGTATTATTATTTTGTGGTTATTTTCTATTTCTTGGGAATTGTTTATGATAAAGGGTGGGACCTGTATCTCCCTTCAATGCATTGGGTGTGTTTATGTTGGAGTTTGGCTGAATGGTTACTCCAAATATAACTGTGATGGTTACACCATAAGGTAGTTGTGAGGGTTACATTGTAAGGTAACTATGAGGGTTACAAATCATAAGGTATTTGTGAAGATTAAAATATTAAGTAATTAATTCCCTATGTTAGCTTTATGGTATTATTTATGTTTTCTATGTTTTATGGAAATCTCTTGTCTTACAAAATACATGATACTTTATGGGTGAGAAGTATTTCTTTGTGAACATGATTTCATATGTTTGTAAGTATTCATGGACTAATGGTTTCCCTCTTTTTTATATCATTCACTAAGCTTTTTTTACTCATCTCAATTTTTAAAATGTTTTTCACAGGGTTTACGGATGGGTAAGAGAAAAGAAGAAACCCAGATGAATGTTGTGAAGACTTTTTATGAAAAGATTTCATGTTTTTATCATAAACAATTTTATTATGAAAAAATGGATATTGTTTTAAGTTTAACCCACTTTTTATGTTTCTAGGTTGATATGTATGAATTATGTCCTAAATTTCTAAAAATTCTAAACCAAAAAGATCTTTGGGAATGTGAAGAAGTGAATTTTAAAAGAATTTACTATATTATGTAATGTTTAAGGCTGAGTCCTTATAAAAACTGAGTAAACAATCTTATATTATCTTGAAACATTAGAAAAATAATTTATTTTTGGTGTGTAGGAATCGATCATACATGAATCCAGCACACAATATGGACGTTATGACTTCAAGTGTGTGTTTTCCATATAAAACTTTCATTTTAGTGTAAAACGCGCATCACATAGTCAAAAAATGAGTAAATGAGATCATATTATCTTGAAACTTTAGAAAAATGATCCATAATTCATTTGTGGAATGTAGGAATCGACCATACATCAATCCAACATATGATGTTTCAGGTATAACTTCAAGTGTGTGTTTTCAATATAGGTGTCATTTTAGTTTAAAACGTGCATCATATTGTCAAAACTGAGAAAACGAGATCGAATTGTTTTCAAACTTAAGTAAATTGATCCATAATTAATTTTTAACATATAGGAATTGACATTACATCAATTCGACATATGATGTGGTCGGTATGACTCAAAGTGTGGGTTTTCAATATATGTGTCATTTTAGCTTAAAACGCACATCACATATCCATTTCTGAGAAAAAAAAATTTGATTGTTTTCAAACTTTAGGAAAATGATTCATAATTCATTTGAAACATATAGGAATTAACCATACATCAATATGACACATGATGTGACTGATATAACTCAAAACACAAGTTTTCAATATAAAAGTGTTTGTTTAGTTTAAAATGTGCATCACATATCCAAAATAGAGAAAATGGGCTTGGATTGTTTTCAAACTTTAGAAAAATGATCCATAATTCATTTGTGAGATATAGGAATCAACCACACATTAATCCAACATACAACATGGACAGTATGACTCATAGTGTGGGTTTTCAATATAAAGTGTCATTTTAGTGTAAAACATGCATCACATAGCCAAAATCGAGCAAACAAGCTTGGATTGTTTTCAAATGTTAGGAAAATGATCTATAATTTATTTGTGCCATGTAGGAATCGATCACATGTCAATCTGACACATGATGTGCTCGGTATAACTCAAAGTGTGAATTTTCAATATAAAAGTGTCTTTTTAGTTTAAAACATGCGTCATGTAACCAAAACTGAGAAAATGAGCTCGGATAGTTTTTAAACTTTTGTAAAATTATCCATAATTCATTTAATATGTATAGTAATCAACTGCACATTCATCTGATGCACGATGTGGCTGGTTTGACTCCACCTGTGTGTTTTCAATATAAGTGTTGTTTTAGTGTAAAATGCATATCACATTGCAAAACTGAGTAAATCAGCTTGAATTGTCTTGAAACTTTAGGAAAATGATCGATAATTAATTTTTGGCGTGCAGTAATCGACCGCATATTAATCCAACACATGGTGTGACCAGTATGACTCAAAGTTCGTGTTTTCAATACAATTGTCATTTTGGTTTAAAACATATGTCATATTATTAAAACTGAGAAAATGAGCTCAAATTGTTTTCAATTTTTTTTAAAATGATCCATAATCCATTTGTGATGTGTAGGAATCAACCGCACATTGATCTGACACACGATGTGGCTATTATGACTCAAAGTGCATGTTTTTAATATAAATGCCATTTTAGTTTAAAACGTGCAACACATAGCCAAAACTGAGAAAAAAACTTGAGTTGTCTTCAAACTTTAGGAAAATGATCTATAATTCATTTGAGATGTGTAGGAATCGACCACACATTAATTTGACAGACGATGTGGCCAATATTAATTCATGTGTGTATTTTCAATATAAAAGCAGCATTTTAGTGTAAAACATGTGTCACATAGCTAGAATTGATCAAATTAGCTCAGATTGTTTTTAAACTTTAGGAAAACGATATATAATTTATTTTTGGTGTGTTGGAATCAATCACACATCAATCTGACACACAATGTGGTTGTTATGATTCCAAAATGCGTGTTTTCAATATAAAAATGTCATTTAGTGTAAAGCGAGTGTCACATGGCCAAAATAGGGTAAACGAGCTCAAATTGTTATGAAACTTTAGGATAATGATCCATAATTAATTTGTGTCATGTAGGAATCAATCTCATGTCAATCCAACACACGATGTGGCCAATATGACTAAAAGTATGTATTCTCAATATAAAAGTGTCATTTTAGTTTAAAGTATGCGTCGTATTTCCAAAACTAAGTAAATGAGATCAGTTTGTCTTGATACTTAAGTACAATGATCCATTCTATTGTGGTGTGTAGGAATTGACCACACATCAATCTGACACACAATGTGGCCGATATGACTCCAAAATGCATGTTTTCAATATAAAAATGCAAATTTAGTTTAACGTGTGCGTCACATAGCCCAAACTGAGTAAATGAACTCAAATTGTCTTGAAACTTTAAGACAATGATCCATAATTCATTTGTATCATGTATGAATCGACTACACGTTAATCCAACACACGATGTGCCCAGTATGACTAAAAGTGTGTATTTTCAATATAAAAGCGTCATTTTAGTTTAAAGCACACGTCGTATAGAAAAAACTAAGTAAATGGGCTCAGATTGTCTTGATACTTTAGGAAAAAAATCCATAATTGATTTATGGTGTGTAAGAATCAACCATACATTAATCCAACATGTGATGTAACCAGTATGACTTCAAGTGCATGTTTTTAATATAAAAATTTCCTTTTAGTTTAATGATATAATTATTAACAACTATTTAAGTAATCAAATAATTAATAACTAATAATATCATTAATAAATTTAGTAATTAACAATATAATTTATATAGATTATTAATTAACAATGTATTTAATAATTCATAATATAATTATTAATTAATAGTATAATTAATAATTAATAAATAATATAAAATTTACAATATAATCATAATATATGTAATAGTATATCTGATATTATCAATAATATATACAATAATTAACCATATAATTTATCATATGTAGATTATATAACATTAAAATTATAATTTGTTTATTTTTTTTATATACTGTTACTAAAATAAACATTGGTTTTATTGCAAGGAAAAGCTTCTGTATGGAGGTTGATTGTTGAAAAAAGATTGTCATAAGAGTTAAGATTTTTGTATATTTGTAGTTTTTTTTTTGATTAATTTTAAATATCACATCAATATAAATATTTTGTATGTAATTTTTAAATTAAAATGATATTGCAATGTTATATTTTCAATTTTGTTTTCTGTAATATTTTCATTTCAATTTGATTATATCTTTCTAATCTAATTCTATTATAGGGTTGTTGTAGGGATGTAAATTTTGCAACAGTTGTATGACCTTTATCAACACTAAAAGAAATATCTGATAAAATATCTCTTTATCAGTATTACAAAAACACTAATAAAGGTTTCCATTATTAGTGTTAAATAAAAAACGCTGATATAGGGAAGTTTTATCTGTGTTTTTTTTTCGTTGACAAAGCCTATTTCAAACGTTGAGACGGGTCAGTTTTGGATTAGTGTTTTATTATTTAATAATTATTACCTTATTAAATAATTTTTATTTATTAAAAATATGTTCTCATTAATCATTTATTATCATTAATATGCCATTATAAATAATATAGTATTCATTAAATGTTAGAAAATTTATGTCTGAATCCGACATCGAAAATTTGAAATAGCTGTCAAGGATCACACCCTTATAAAAGAGGAGTTTAGATGAAATTTTATCTAATATTTTCAAAATCCTTTAATTAAAGTAATACCAAATATAAAAACAGTTAAATATTGTTAAATTATATGTATATATATAAACAAAACAAAACAATTTTTTTTAAATATAATTATATAAAGTATTAAATGCCATAACGCCCCAAACTTGTCACTATGCTAACAAGCTTGCCACAATCCCGGCCAGAATAGTAGCAGTTGTCGTGCGTGTATGTTGATCAACAGAATGAACAACAAGATTTAATGACTTAATACCAGTTCATTTCCACGATAATCTTTCCCGATCGATTTATGAGTTATGGAGTAATTTATTTATTTGATTTTTTTAATAAAAAAATAATGGAAAGGAGTTACTTCGAAAGGTATATACAAAAATGGATCGCAGCCTAAGCAGCTCACGTGGCTTGGGTAAATGGGGTTCATCAAATATTCTAATTTTTAACAAAGTTTGCTTGAACGGCATTCACACAATCCACTTATAATTTTTTTTTGAAAATAATTTTTATTTTGATGTGTTTTATTTATATACTAGTACTCCACCCGTGGGATGCACGGCACTATAAAATAATTATTATTATTAACTATAGATTACTATTTATAAAACATAATAGTTTATTATTTGTCTTCTTAAGAGTACCACTTGTATTAGTTGCGAAGAAACAGTAATGTTTGATGCATTTTACTCACAAATTAGTGGTGAATAATTTGGAATTATAAGTGAATCTATTAAGAATACATCAATATAAAATGTTAAATTAAGATACATCAATTATAATGTGAAACACTTTGGAATAGTCAAGGGTGGAAACCTGACTTCAATATAAACTGCATTTAGGAAAACAATATTGCATACTATGAAAGACAAAGTTGAAGATAAGTTACTTAAGTAAAAGTTTATCTAATAAAAAATATGAGATGTTTCAAGGATTCATTATAATACAAAAAAAATTGTCATCCACAAATAGAGATGTAGTGATGTTTAGACATGGAGTAATTTTCCAGCAAGTATAAGATGTTCCCAATGCATTTCATCTTTGCGTCACCAATATAAGATTGGTTTGAATCTTCCTTGTCTAACACATCATAAGAGTACCTGAATATACAGCATAAGAATACAACATAAGAATATATACAACATAAGTATACAGCATCAGAATAACTGAATACGCAGAATAAGTATTAATGTCACTGAGAAATGGACATGAATGAAATTTCCAACCTGCCCAGCCCCCTGCCCCTCCCCTTCCCTCCCCCCCTGTCCAACCTTTAACCCAGTATCCCCCTCCCCCCTGCCATAACCCAGCCATGACCCTCCCCTCCCCCCCGCCCAACCTTTTCCCCCAGCACCCCCTCCCCTCTGCCATCTTCCTCCCTCCCATCCCCTCCAACCTGCCCAGCCCCCTACCCCTACCCTCCCCTCCCCCCTACCCAACATTTTTCCCCAGCAGCCCCCTCCCCCTGCCATAACCAAGCCTTGCCCCTCCCCTCCCCTCCCACATTCCCAACCTCTTCCCCCAGCAGCCCCCTCTTCCCTGGCCTCATCATCCCCTCCCCTCCCCCTGCCCAACCCTTTCCCCCAGCACCCCCTGCCATCTTCCTCCCCTCAAACCTGCCCAGCCCCCTGCCCCTCCCCTCCCCTCCCCCCTGACCCTCCCCTCCCCTCCCCCCTGCCCAACCTTTTCCCCCAGCAGCCCCCCTGCCATAACCCTCCCCTCCCCTCCCCACCCCTCCAACCTGCCCAGCCCCTTCCCCTCCCCTCCCCTCCCCCTTGCCCAATATTTTCCCCCAGAAACCCCCCTCCCCACTCCCCTCCCCTCCCCCCTGCCCAAAAATGCCGAAAAATGATGCAGAACCTAAAAATGAAGCAAAAAAGCAGAAAAAATGCAGAAAAATTGAAAGAAAAATGAAGAACAAAAAAAATGCAGAACCTAAAAAAATCATCAAGTCATTTATGGACTGCTCCAGGCTCACACCTTCCCAGCCATACTCTTCTTCTTCAGTACACTACCATGTTCTCATGGCCTGCCACTTTACAGGGTTTGGAAAGAGAAGTTTCAAAGAGGGGAGATGATGCGAAACACGTACGCACAGAAAAGCAAAAATCTTCATTGGCTCTAGAAACTTTGTACATACTCATGATAGTAATCATTAATATAATCTATGTACCTCTATGGAATAAAAGGTGGACCTGTTTGAAAAAAACATTGTGAACAAATTAGAAAAAAAATATGAACCTATTAACCCTCTTATAATAAAAAAATACATAATAAAACAGTGAAATACCATAATCCATGGGTGTTACATGTTCACTCACCTGTTGATGAGATGTTTAGTACCAAATCCATAGATTCAGATTTTAACATAATGGATATTGAAACATATATTTTTTTTAAAATAGTATAAAACACAGTGAATGTAAAACACCATGAATGTAAAACACTCATATCATAAATGAAAAAGTATGTATGGAAGCACTGGCCTATGGAATGACATGCTTCTCTAAATGAACAATATCCACATAAATAATAGACCAATCAAAATAACTTAATCCAAGGGTGTTACATCCTATCATCAATTCCCTTTTACGGTGCAGTAATGTTCTACATTCAGGGCTTCGAAAGGAAGTTTCAAAGAGGGGAGATGATGCGAAACACATACGCGTAGAAAAACAGAAATCTTCATTGGCTCTAGTAACTCAATACATACTCATGATAGTAATCATTAACATAATCTACGTACCTATATGGAATAAAAGATGGACCTGTTTGAAAAAAAACATTGTGAACAAATTAGAAAAGAAAATATGAACCTATTAACCCTCTTATAATAGAAATATACATCATAAAACAATGACATACCTTAAGCCATGGGTGTTACATGTTCACTCACTTGTCGATGAAATGGACATGAATAAAATATCCAACCTGAATATGAAGAATAAGTATTAATGTCACTGATAAATGGACATGAATGAAATATCCAACCTGCTCAGCCCCCTGCCCCTCCCCTCCCCTCCCCCCTGCCTAACCTTTTCCCCCATTAGCCCCCTCCCCCCTGCCATAACCCAGCCCTGCCCCTCCCCCCCTCCCCCCTTACCAACCTATTCCCCCAGCAGCCCCCTCCCTCCTGGCCTCATCCTCCCCTCCCCTCCCCTCCCCCCTTCCCAACCTTTTCCCCCAGCACCCCCTCCCCCTGCCATCTTCCTCCCCTCCTCTCCAACCTGCCCAGCCCCATGCCCCTCCCCTACCCTCCTCCCTGCCCTACCTTTTCCCCCAGCAGCCCCCTCCCCCTTCCATAACCTAGCCCTTCCCCTCCCCTCCCCTCCCCCCTGCCCAACCTCTTCCCCCAGCAGCCCCCTCCCCCCTGGCCTCATCCTCCCCTTCCCTCCCCTCTCCCCCTACCCAACCTTTTCCCCCAGCACCCCCTCCCCCTGCCATATTCCTCCCCTCCCCTCCCCTCCCCTATAACATGCCCAGCCCCCCGCCCCTCCCCTCCCCCCGCCCCTCCCCTCCCCTCACCCTATGCCTAACCTTTTCCCCCAGCAGCCCCCTCCCCCCTGCCATAACCCTCCCCTCCCATCCCCACCCCTTCAACCTGCCCATCCCCTGCCCCTCCCCTCCCCTCACCCCTGCCCAATCTTTTCCCCCAGCAGCCCCTCCCCACTCCCCTCCCCTACCCTCCCCTCCCCTCCCCCTGCCCAAAAGATGCAGAAAAAATGATGCAGAACCTAAAAGTGAAGCAAAAATGCAGAAAAAATGCAGGAAAATGAAGGAAAAATGAAGAACAAAAAAATGTGGAACCTAAAAAAATCATGAAGTCATTCATGGACTGCTCCGGGCTCACACCTTCCCAACCATACTCTTCTTCTTTAGTACACTTCCATGTTCTCATGGCCTGCCACATTATAGGGTTGGTAAAGGAAGTTTCAAAGAGGGGAGATGATGTGAAACATGTACGCACAGAAAAGCAGAAATCTTTATTGGCTCTAGAAACTTTGTACATACTCATGATAGTAATCATTAACAGAATCTACGTACCTATATGGAATAAAAGATGGAACTATTTGTAAAAATATTGTGCACAAATTAGAAAAAAATATGAACCTATTAACCCTCTTATAATAAAAAATGCATAATAAAATAGTGAAATACCATAAGCCATTGGTGTTACATGTTCACTCACCTGTTGATGAGATGTTTAGTACCAAATACATAGATTCATATTTTAACATAATGGATATTGAAACATATATTTTTTTAAAACATTATAAAACATAGTGAATGTAAAACACCATGAATGTAAAACACTCATATCATAAATTAAATAGTATGTATGGAAACACTGACTTAAGGAATGATAGGCTTCTCTAAATGAACAGTATCCACGTAAATAACAGACCAGTCAAAATAACTTAAGCCAAGGGTGTTACATCCTATCATCGATTCCCTTTTTTGGTGCATTAATGTTATACATTCCGGGCTTCGAAAGGAAGTTTCAAAAAGGGGAGATGATGCAAAACACATACGCACAGAAAAATAGAAATTTTATGGGTTTTTTCCTTTTTCCCTCTCCCCCTTCCCTCACCTATGAAGTGTGACATATCCTCTACCTTCTATGTTCGGTGTGTATAACCCAATACTGGTTGGCCTTCCATCGGCCTCCCTTCCCCCATTTTGTGGCATCCCTTTCCCCATTTGGTAGAATCCCTTCCCATTTATACTCCATCTTCAGCTTCCCTCCCTCATGAAACCCACCAGCACCACCCTCCTCTCTAACACATGACCCACTGGTGCCACCCCCCCACTCTCTAGTGTAATACCTCATCAGTACACCCCCCCACTGTCCTCCTACAATATTCAAATACAGAATATACATGCATGAATTAATAGTAATGACTTTTCCTACTGTAATTCATTTGTGTGGAATTAGTATTGTCCCAGATAATACCCAAGAAAATTTGTAACTGGTGTATAATGTAAATTTTTTATGTAAATATTATAAAAAACCATAAAACTGAGCAGTATACATGTTCTAATAAGGTAATTGTAATGAGAAGACTCCAGAATAGTATTTAATGCTCATAAGATTTTAGAAAAAAGGAAATAAAACCAATTAAATAGCTAAAGTACTATTATTTTATAGGTTTTTCCTTTCTCCCTCTCCCCCCTTCCCTCACCTATAAAGTGTGACATATCCTCTACCTTCCATGTTCAGTGTGTATAACCCAATACTGGTTGGCCTTCCAGCGGCCTCCCTTCCCCCATTTTTTGGCATCCCTTCCCCCTTTCGGCGGCATCCCTTCCCATTTAGACTCCATCATCAGACTTCGTCCCTCATGAAACCCGATAGCACCACCCTCCTCTCCAACATGTGACCCACTGGTTCCACCCCCCCACTCTCTGGTGTGATGCCTCATCGGTACACTCTCCTTCAAAAGTGATTTCTTTGTGCCACTGTCCTCCTAAAATCAATTGTTTGAAATGGATGGATGCTGAAGTTAATGGCTTGAAATTGTTTGAAATGGATGGATGCTGAAGGTAATATTTCAGATTAGACAGGCAGAGCTCGACCACCACTGTCATATACAATTGTGTAGGCCAGAGAACTCTTTTATCCTGAATAATAGAGAAACCTACAACCACTGCTATCATATATAAAATAATAACATAATTTGGGAAACAATGCCTTTTTATTCTGATATGACCTGCTGGTTTCAGCATATTAGGAAATATGCATGAAAACTAATCTAAATTCAAAAGCAGCAAGACCCATCTAGGATAAAATATAACTCAATAACATTATAACATTCAGTATCCCCAAAAAACATAATTAAAGATATTTATTTCAGAAATAATTACAGTGGAATACAGTCTTATAGAAACATATATATATATATATATATATATATATATATATATATATATATATTCAGAAGTAGATTGAATCATTCATCTTCTAAACAATTTTGAATTTAGTTTCAAAGGAGAAACTAAATGTTTCGTAATGTTTCACAATTTATGTATTTGAAGATGCAACTGGTTTATCCTATAAAAATTGTGAATTACAGTTCTATTGATGAAGCAATGAAAGCATTAAATGCTATTTTAGCCCTAATTAGAAACAATTTAGATGTTCATTAGTTATTATATGCATAAGCTGGGCACTTACTCCTTCAATGCCTCATGCTCAACTCATGCTTTGAAGAACAATATAAACTTAAGTGTTCCCCTGAAGAAAGTTTGGAAATCAAAAAAGGAAATGCAAATCAGAATTAAACAAATAAAATTTTAGAAATAATTGATTAATGAATTTAAAAAATAACTACAATTTCATAAAATGTATAAAGATACGTACCTTTTCCCTCCACCAACTCGAATACCCTTTTAGTAACATCCTTTGGGTGTGTCAAGAATGGAATAGTTTTGAACATATCCAGGTGAATGAGACTTCATATTCTGCAAAAGAGTATCCATCATAATGAAAATCAAGTTAAAGAATGAATATAAAGAAGGTTAGAAATATAGACAACATTTTTAGATATAAAACATACACAACAGAACCAATTTCAGCCTCTTCTATTCTTCAAAAATCTCACCACCATGCAAATACAGACAACCAAAATGTTCCTAAAAATTGAAAAAAACTAAATCATTCATCCATTTTAATGTTACCTTAATTTCATTTCATGCTTTGAAGAACAATATAACCTAAACTGTTCCACTGAAGAAAGATTGGAAATCAAAACAAGAAATGAAAATCATGTTTAAACAAATAAAATTTTAGAATTAATTGTTTAATGAATTTAAAAAATAACTACAATTTCATAAAATGTAGAAAGATACATACCTTGTCCCTCCACCAACTCAAATACCCTTTTGTTAACATCCTGTGGGTGTGTCAAGAATGGAATAGTTTTGAAGATATCCAGGTGAATGAGACTTCATCTCCTGCAAAATCATATTCATCATATTGAAAATCAAGTTAAAGAATGAATATAAAGCAATTTAGAAATACAAACATCATTTTTAGATATAAAACATACACAATATAACCAATTTCAGCCTTTTTTATTCTTGAAAATGCTCCCCACCATGCAAATTGAGATAACCCAAATGTTCCTGAAAATTAAAAAAAAACCATTCAGCCATTTTAATGTTACCTTAATTTCAATCAGGATTGTTTCGAACATAACCTGTAAGAATGTATATATAATGAATCAAAAATTATATTTTTCCATAATATAAAATATAAAACAATGTTTCAGGAGCCTACAAAATCACGGGCAGTGATCAGGCTGAAATAGTAGACCCCAGTCATTTCTTATTTCTTGAAGGAAAAATCCATTATCATTAATCATGTCAATAATTAGGGAGAACTATGTTGTCATTGAGATGATAAAATAGGAACAAACTCATACCTCACATCCAACAAAAACAAAGTAACTACATAGTTAGTGAAACATACCTACAGGAAAAATCGAATACACCCTACAAAAACTAGAATACACCCTATAAAAAATGTATGTGAATGTTGGAAAATAACTACATGGTTAGTGAAACATACCTACAGGCAAGAAGAGATATCTGGGATTCCATAACTGAAACCCAAATGCAAATAATGACATTCAGTCATGACACCAAACACAATCAAACCTCTATGCATATATAAGCTCAAAACATTTCCATGAATGCAGATTTACATAGCCAAAATAACACCAAAATGAAAAACAAATCAAAACTCAAAGAAAAAATTTACAACAAGGAAACCTAGAATGAATGAAATCTGATGAAAATGTCAATGGTTGTTGAGGAGGTAAAGAGAACCAATAAATGGGTTATCAAGCCAAGCCATTAGCTAATGTAGAGCTCCTCGACCCCCAATTAAGAGTCGCTGACAACCAAGCTTTTGAAAGAACCCCAACTCAATGCCAAAAATATCGTCTTGAAGCAGAATAAAATCCACTGCGATATATGGTCGCCACTATTTAATCAGAGGAGTTGTAGGATCCGCATGCGATTGATATGGAGACAAAGAATGTAGAGCAGGATGAAGTGGAGAAGGAAAAGGATATATATTAGGCTGATACAGAGAATGTGAAGGAGGAGGTCGAGAAGCCGAACACACACATGGTAGTTGAGGAGGTAGAGGTATCTGACCATGGAGGCCAGAACGATAGAGGAGTGGAGGTAAATGTCGAGTCGTAACCCTATTAGAATCACTGTGAATGGGATGGAAGAGATAAATGAACCAAAACCCTAATACGGAGCGATGAATCGAGGTAGCATAGCAAGATGCATTTAGGTTTGGACATAGAATAAGAGGGGATTCAGGGAGGAGAATGGTGCAGGATGGAGGGGATAATCGGGAAGGGGGCAGGAGAGGAGAATCGGGGAGGAGAGTAGGAACCTAAGGGCTTTGGGGAGGGGAGCAAGAACAAGAGAGTAGGGAGCGGGGAGAGGGGAGAGGGGATTCGGGGAGGGGTTTTGGGGAGGGGAGTGCGAGACGGAGGGAAATCCCGATCAGGGATGGAATGGAAAGCGGGTTAATTTTCTAGATTTGGAGGGAGAAATAGGGAAGTAAGGGTGACGTAGAGGCTTGGGAAGGTGACACGTTAGCATGGAAGAATCCAATTTTAGTATAGATAATAGATATGTAATTTTAAACAACATTTAATTACAATTATAAAAGTTATTGATTTCATTAAAGTAATTTGAAAATATTATTCATGCAAAGTTCATTATTTTTAACAAAGATCGCAGGAACGTCACTCATGCAAACCACTTTAATTTTTAGGATCTTTTTATTTTTGTTTGATTTGTTTATTTTGAAATATTGTATGTTTTGTTTATATATTAATATAAACAAAATATTAAATAGCATTCAACTATTAAAATTTCCGGTGTTACTTTCATTAAATCAATTTGAAAATACTATGTAAAATCTCACACAAGCCTCCCTTTTATAACCGTGATTCTTGTCATAATTCAAAGATTTTCGATATGAGATTCGTTTTCCACTTTACCAACATTAGAATAATAATAAATTATTAATAATAACATATAATAAATTATACTTGACTAATGATAATACATTACTAATGGTAATAATTTATTAATAATTAAAAATAAAAAAAATTTAATTATTAAAAATAATAAATAATTTAATCAATAATCGAAACAAGCTATGCTCAAGCCCCTTTTATTAGGACCCTTACACAACCAGAAGACCCTAAAGTACATTGTGTGTAGGCACAAAGGCACAAGCACATTAAATACATGATTGAAGGTCCACTATGAATAGTACCGCTACAGTACCCGTCATTGCTATAGTACTTGCTACAGTACGCGATGGTGTAAGATACAACCTCTTTAGAGAAGAAAGTGAAACCCAAAACTTCTGAGGAGGTTTTGAGACCTGCTACCAACATGCAAATCCATGCCCTTAATGATGATTCTACCTTTAACCCTGTAGAGGTGGATCTGAAAGGCCAAAGGGAGATGACACCAAAGAATATTGCTTCATTACTCATTTTTCTTCTACATGTTAAAACTCAATGAGTGACTCTGATAAAAAAGAGACATATTTAGATAAATTCATTAAAGCTCGTGACAAGGCTTGAAGTAATTACTTGAGGGATATTAAAGCTCCAGCTGTACAGATTGAGGACGTTGTTTCATCAAAGGTGTTGTCGAATCAGTAAAGTTTACAAAGATTTGATCGAATTAAACACAACAGGATATAAGACGTTTTATTAACAAAATTGGAAGAACAAAAAATTATTCTACTATAAAGTAAACATAACACAAGTATTTACGTGGTTTAGACCTTTTGGGCCTACTCCACGACAAGAACACCCCCACAGTCTTTTTTATTATTATGAAAAATGAAAGAAAGAGTGCACATATGAACAGATAAGAGAAATAACAGCAGACCACGTACACGGACTAGAGAAAATATTCGAGAACAGAGACCTCTTCACCCCAAGAGCCAGTGATGAATTCTAGCTTGGAGTTAGAAAAGTACTCCCCCGAACTGGATGGACTCACGTACGCAACCCAGACTCCATGAACTAAACCGACAAAAGAATCAAGAACATACAACGCAAAGCTAAACAAATAAAGAAAAGAACAAACTCACAAAAATAGAAGCACTAAAAAACATAGATCAGTAGGGTCGGAGGATCAAGACTATGATATATCGTCATAGATCTAGCAATTTGTCAAGCTCTCCATCGGAGGTCACTGAAACAACATCGGGAAGGCAGCGTGCAAGCGGTGGATCACAAAACCAGCGAAGGTTATCTCTCAGTGCTCTTGGGCTAGGAAACTAAAGGCGACGAAGAACCACCCCCAAATGAAGAACGCTTGAGATGAAATAATGGAAGTAACATAACTGAAGGGACACCCTGACCAGCGTAATAGATGAGGAGACACGCAGCAGGTAGATGGCAAGATGAAGGATCGAGAAAGCCAGGTAGTTGAAAGAAATCCCACAGAAATCGGGACATGCGGTAGACCGAAGGTAAATAGGCGACAACGGATAAGCACCCCAAGAAACACAAAAAAAACGAAACAACAACCATCGGATCACAAAATATCAATGGCCAACCAGAAGCAGCAAAAAGCAGATTTCCATGGTGGAAAAGGGGTGGCAAGGTGGGCCAGCGCCCAAGCAGTCGCAGGTCAGAGTCCAAAACAAGCCTCGCAAATAGAAAATCCCACACAGAGGCCCAGTAACACAACATCCCAATGAAAACAAATATTTTCATAACAATAATAAGAAAAACACACATAATTTTGCATGGAAAACATACATTTTAATTTTGAAAACACAATTTCACAAATCTCCACCTTTTCAATATTAAAATAAAACTGTACTGATGGCGTTCTTGCAAAAACACCAACTACCATTATCCTAAGTAGTGTGGAAAAATTCTCTTAAAACCAAAAAAACCTAGTTCAACTAATATCCACCCAACATGAATATCACCTAGCTTGTGCCGGTAGTGGCACATGTTCTACCCATACTACACATCTACTGCTTAACAGATTACAACATGCTCAGAAATTAAACCAACTAAGCAACCGCACTAAAATAGAGCTTACCCAAAAATTACATTTTTTTAACCGAAAAGGGCCACCCCTAAGAGTGAAATCACCAACAATTTAAACAACATTTCCCAGAGTAAAAAAATATAGTGAAAAAACAAAACATCGTAAACCTAAAAAAACAAAAGTAATCAAAGGCAGTATAAAAAATTCACAAAAACCACAAAACAAGAAGTAGACAGGAAAAAAAACTTATCCACCTGAGCCCGAATGGATTAGACTATGAAACACAACCTTCTTTCTCAACTGTGGTTCCCCCATAAAGAAAAGTGGATCCATTCCTTGAAGTTCCTAGTCAGGATCCAAGTATCACTGAGAGGGGGAGGGGTGAATCAGTGATATCTTTTTCTTTTTAAGTTTCCCCTTTTTGAAACAACCTTTGCCTCCTATTAAAGAGTTTCTTCCCTACTAAACACACACAACCATAAGAACACAAGATTTACAAGGTTCACTACTCAACAAGAGTATCTACGTCCTTGGTATGGTATAGAAACAATCTAGTACCATAAAATCCACTAGAAAACAATCCTTTGATGTGGATTACAATGAGTAGGATATATCCTTACACTCATGTAGCACTTTGAAAACAATCCAATAGTGTGTGTCCTCCCTCTTAGCACAAATAGGGTAATGTAAAGATTCTGTGCTTCTTAATGAACTTTCACAAATCAAATCTTTCAAAACAATTCTTCACTTTCCTACCTAGAAGCAGGTAAGAACCTCCTGGTGCAGACAGCTTGTGCGCCACTCCCTACTTGCGCGCCTCCCTGCTTGCGTGCCACCTGCTTGCACGGCTCCCTGCTTGCGTGCCAACTACTTGCGCGCCAACTGCTTGTGTACCTCTGACAACTTGCACGGAAAAACTTGCATGGAAAAACTTGCGCGGAAAAACTTGCACGACACCCTACTTGTGCGCCTTATAAATAACCCCCAGCTTGCACGCCACTTCACCTTGCACGCTGCCCTCTACTACTTGCGCGATCAGAGAACCCTCTACTACTTGCGCGATTAGAGCTCTAATTTTCTCTTAAGTGTTGAACATTAGAAAAATAAGGAGGCTAGTCATCTATTTATATGCATTTTGGTGACTTGCACGCCACATACACTTGCACGTCGTTCCTACTTGCACGTCGCTCCATCACTTGCGCGCCGCTCCATCACTTGAGCGCCCTTCCATCACTAGCGCAACACTTTCTTTCCTTTATCATATTTTGATATGATGATGTTGGAATATTACTTGTGTGTAACATACACTTGTGCGCCACTTATACTTTCGTGCCACACTTGCGCGCCCCTTATACTTGTGTGCCACACTTGCGCACCACTTTTTGACTTGTGCGTCAATCTTTAAATTGTGCGCCATTTTATTTCCTTTGTCAAATTTTGATGTGATGATCTTAAAATATGACTTGCACGCCACATATACTTGTGCACCAATACTTGCACGCCAATACTTGCGCTCCACTCTTGACTTGCGCATCACTTTATTTCATTTGCCAAAATCACTTATTTACTCTCTCTAATCTTCATAAGGCTTGAATCACAAGTTCTCCAAACTTATGATATTTGTGAAATACAAATCAGAAAATCGTCATCATAGTTTCTGGTCCTTTTACAAAGTGAATTGATTTATCTTCTTTGACAACAAAATGCAACACTCTGCAAGGGCTAACTCTTCAAACTTCCTTCTCCATCTAACTTGGTCCCAACAATCTCCCCCTTTGGATTTTTTTGTCAACCAAGATTCATAAATCATTGAAATTTGTAACCATATACAATGGATTACTTATTAACAATTCTAAGCCTACGTGATCTAACTCATTGTAGGAAACAAGAATTATTGACAGCCAAAACCATACTGTCCAAAAGCAGTGACTATGAAATCTCATGATCATATCTTTTCAGCCTTATTCAGAACATCTTTCAGAACATATTTCAAGCTTCTACTTCAGCATTCTTCACTTCATCAACTTTCCTGGAAAACAACATTGTTTCCTACAACCACTCCAACAATCAGTTAAAATAGTTCACACACATACATGCTTGATTCACATCTTACCCACAACTCCCCCTTTATGAATGCTTCCATAATGATAGATTTATGAAACAATTCTCCCCCTTGACAACACTATCCAAAGTTAAGACGAGAGAGGGGACAGAAACACGTACCTTAACCTTGATGAGAAGGAGGTTGGACACCCATGTTCAACCTCAATTTTGCAAATGGTTCCTTCGATAATGGTTTTGTGAATATATCAGCAACTTGTTCAGATGCAGGAACATACTCCAGCCTCAATTCATTCTTCTCCACCTGCTCTTTGATGAAGTGGTACTTTATATCAATGTGTTTTGAACGAGAATGTTGTACTGGATTTTTTGTAAGATTTATTTCACTCTGATTATCACGACCCAAGAGCAATGGTAGCTTTACTTCAACAAGTAGATCTTCTAACTGAGTATTCATCCACATTAGTTGAGTTACAGATTGAGTAATAGAAACATACTCAGCTTCAGCTATGCTAAGATTTACTAAATTCTATTTCTCGGTATGCCAACTAACATAACTTTTCCCCAGAAAGAAAACTCCACCAGATGTGGATCTTCGATCATCAACATTTCCTGCCCAATCAGCATCAGAATACCCGAATAGATCAATATTTCTTGAGCCATCATACCTGATTCCAAAATTTGTTGTGCCTTTGATATATGTAAGAATTATTTTTCTAGAAATCAAATGTGATTCTTTAGGAACACTCTGAAATCTTACACATAAAGTAACATCATAAACGATGTCAGGTCTTGAGGCAGTCAGATGTAACAGACTTCCAATCAGCTTTCGAAACTCTTTCTGATCAACTTCCTTGCCTTCTCCATATTTAGACAACTTGGTTCCCACTGAAATCGGTGTGGAAACTAGTTTCAAATTTTCCATGATAAACTTCTTCAGAAGTTCCTTATCATACTTTTCTTGAGACAGAAAAACGTGATTCTTCTTCTATGAAATTTTTAGCCCAAGAAAATACTTCATTTCTCCCAGCATGGACATCTCAAATAACTTATTCATCTCCTCAGCAAATTTTTCACATGATCTTTCATCTTTTCCAGAAAATATAATATCATCGACATAAACAATAACAATAAGTGAAAACTCCTGACATTCCTTGATGTAGAGATTGTTGTCAACTCTCCCTTTCTTAAAGCTCATCTTCTTTAATAAAGTATCTAATTTAGAATACCATGCTCTCAGAGCCTGTTTTATCCCATACAAAGCCTTCTTCAACCTATACACATAACTTTTATCATTTCCAATAACAAATCCACAAGTTTGATCAATATAAACTTCCTCGTTAAGGTCACCATTCAAGAATGCAGATTTACATCCATTTGAAAGATTTTGTAACTTCTTTGTGCGGCAATAGTAAGAAAGATTATGATTGTTTCTAATATTGCCACCGAAGCAAAGTTTTCATCAAAATCAATGCTTTCAATTTTTGAATACCCTTTTCAAACCAATCTTTCTTTATTTCTTATCACTTTACCTTCTTCAGTCAGCTTGTTCCAGAAAACCCACTTTGTACCAATAATGTTCTTGTTGCCCGGCTTGGGTACAAGTTCCCAAGTATCATTCTTCTCTATATGATCAAGCTCTTCATTCATTTCATGAACCCATTCTAGATTCTCAAATGCTTCATTTACATTATTCGGTTCAACTTTCGAATAAAGAGATGCATGTGATATAGAATTCGTTGTTCTTCTTGTTTGAACCCTCTGATTTGTATCTCCAATAATGTTCTGAGCCTCCACTTGCTTCCTCAACCTAGGATGAGTTGTTTGAACTCCATCTTCATCACTTGATATTTCTGAGTCAGATTCGTCTTCTTGAGTAGGATTAACAAAGTCTGTAGCATTATCATAATTGTTAACAAAATCTTCTCTATCCTGCTCAACTTCCACATCAACATATGATTGCTTTTATTTCTCAACATTTTCAACAACTTTTACATCTGAATAATCAATAATTATTCATGTTTCTTTTTTGATACATCTATATCCTCTTCCTTCTGGAGCATATCCAATAAAAATTCCATCATCTCCTCTTTGCTCAAACTTTCTAAGGTTTCCACCTTTCTTCTTTATAATTCATGGACTCCCAAAAACTCTTAAATGTTTCAGACTTGGAGTTTTTACATAGAACATTACATATGGAGTCATATATAAGTTTGGACTATATAATCATCAGTTATGAATATAAACAGTAGTGGTCATGGATTTCCTCCAATAATAATGAGAAAGGCTATGTTCAAGTAATATAGTTCTCCCCATTTCCACCAGACTTCGATTCTTTCTTTCAGCAACCCCATTTTGTTGAGGTGTGTATGTTGAACTGAACTCATGCCGAATTCCATGTTTCTCAAGATAAATTTCAAAATATTTATTCTTATACTCACCACCATTATCAGTTCTCAACTTCTTCACTGAATACTCACATTCCTTTTTTGCTTTCCTCCTGAAACTCTTAAACATTTTCAGAGCATCTGAATTATGTCTCATATACATAACACAAGTAATGAGAGTAAATTCATCAATGAGAGTAATGAATTACTTATCTCCATTTGTTGATTTTTTTCTCATTGGTCCATATATATCATAATGTATAAGTTCCAAGGGTTGTTTTGAACGAATTTCAACTCTCTTATGAAAAGAGTTTGTAATATTCCTTTTTCACAAATAGTGCATCACCAATCTCTTCTTCTTGATAAATCGGGCATATCTCAGACATTGTCTCACATTGATAACTTGCACATATTTCTCTAACACATATGTCCCAGCCTTTTATGCCATAACTGATTTTCATCCACTACAGCCATGTAACAAGAGTTCTACACTTCACTAACTTGGAACAAATTCCCTCTTGTACGTTGGCCCCTTGTAACTATATTTCCATCATTTTCACTTTTCACAAAAAAAAATCTATATTTTTTAAATATAACTTTGTTTCCCTCATCACAAAGTTGTGAAATACTTAGAAGATTATGTTTCAACCCATCAACATATAATTTTTTCTTAGATTTCATTTTTTTCTTTTCCGATGATGGCTGATCCAACACCTTTGATTCTCATAGATTCATCATTTCCAAATGCAACGGTTCCTTCTTTGAAGTCTTTCACATTATTCAGAAAATTTAATTCTTCTGTAATATGGGAAGAACACCCACTATCAAGAATCCATGGACATTCACCTTTTTTAGCTTTCAAAGAAGTTTCAACAATAAGAGCTTTTTGTTGTTCCTTTTCCTTTACTTTCTATTGTGCTTCCTCCAATTTCCTAGCCAGGTCAATGTGTTATGGCCAGACAACCATGCACTCTTTCTTTTTAGACTTATCAGACCTGTCCCTTTTAGCTTTTAAAAACCCTAGCTTTTGAGAATTATTAAGAATCTTTTGATGCTCTGGTAACACACTAAGGCAGCCCTTGGCAAGATGTCCAGGTCGATCACATCTTTTACAAATAGTTTCCAGTGGTTGGAACCTATTCTCAACTTTCACACCAGTCTTCTCAGGTATCTTCTGAAATTTATTTGGATACTTTCTATTTTGAAAGGATTGACTCCCCCTCAATCCTTTTCTTTCAAAACTTATGGAATAGTTGTAATGTTTTTGGTTGAACCAACACATATTTTCCATGTGTACAAATCCACCACAATACCAGCAATAACCATAGAAAGAATATTTGCCTCTAAAACTTCTATACTGACCAGATTTGTGAACACGCTTCTCAACAACCTTCTTAATAAAACTATGCTGACCATCATCTTTCATGTTTTCATTTGTAACTCCCTTTCTCATTTCAGATTTAACAGTACCATAAGTATTAGAAGTCTTTCTTGACTCGTGATTTTTATGCACTTCTGATTTTTCATCATTGCAGACTTTGACCACATACATGGTCTTTCCAGCCTTGTTCTTATTAGAACTAGTTCTATCTTTCATTTTGACCTTTGAAGGTAACTTTTGTGGATCCTTGTTTGGTTCATTCTTACTGGAACATTCACCAACTTCTGAGATAGAATTTTTGAAACTGATATTCATTTCTTTAGCTTTATAAAGTTTATATTGGAAAAGCTCCAACTCTTCTTCTTTTGCCTTCAGCTTTACTTCAATATGATCATTACGATTCTTTGTATTCTCAAGAGATTTTTTCAGATCATCAATCTCTTTTTCCATCTTTATTTTCTCATCAGTAAATCCTTCTTGATTGTTTAATGTGGAATTTTCATTTATCAACTTGTTGTTTTCCTTCTCAAGCCTTCTAATCTTCCTCAAGCATTCTTTCAACTCTTTTTTCAGATGAGTTTCAAGATGAGTTTCTTCTTCTTCTGAACTGTTGCTCTCATACTCTTCATTATTCACTGTAGCAATAAAGGAATTCTCTCTAGTTTTTTCAGCAAATAATTTCTTGGATTCATCTTCTCTATCTTCTTCATCTTTATCTTTAGATAAAAAGCTTCATCTTTTTTATTTGAAGAACTTTTTATCCCCCCCCCCTTTGAAAAATATTTATCTTTGTCAGATTGTTTCTTCCACAACCTTCTTGGCCTTCTGTTATCATCATCATTGTCTTCTTATTTATTCTTTTGAGGACAGTTAGCCGCAAAGTGACCAACGACTACACACTCAAAACATTTCAAGGGAATTTTACCCTTGTATTTCCTTGTACCACTTTTCAAATTCTTAGAAAACAAGGATAAAATTTCATCAAAATTTTTACATACCTCATCTTTAGAATCGGATTCACCAGCACAATCTTCAATAAGAGTCTTCTTTGACTTCTCTCTCTTTATAGCCTTGAATGACATTTCTCTATCAGCTTTTGTTTTTTCCTTCATAGTCTTCTCCCTTCTCGTATCATAAGTAATGATAGTGCTATTCAAATCATCCAAAGATAATGTTTCAGGGTCTCTATCTTCTAATGAAGACACTTTAGCATCAAACTTGTCAGGCAGAATTCTCGAAATATTTTCGACAACTATAGAATCCTCCAATGTTTTACCAATACATTTGATTGTAATGACAATATGATTTATCATGGTAAATAAATCCCCAACAGATTCAGATTCTCCCATTTTCAAGTCTTCATACTTCAGTCTCCAGATTTTTAGTTTAGCCTTCTTCACTTTTATATTTCCTTCATAGATGTTCGTCAGATTTTCCCAGATTCCTTTGGCTATAGCAACTCCTTTCACTCTTAAAAATTCACTCTCAGAAAGATATGAGAGTAACTCATTTTTAGGTCTTCCATCATTCTCAAGGTTCTTCTTATCAACAGGAGTAAGAGGAACCGTGTCATCAATAGCAGGAAATCCATCTGTTGTAGTTTCAAGAACTTCATATCCAAGAGACATAAGATAAGGCATCATTATGTCATTAAATATGTGATAGTTCTTTCCCTAAAAAATCGGAACCCCCTTACTGTTCACGCAATTTAGATTCTCCATCACAACTTCTCTTCAACCACTTCAGCAAAGAGTAAATGAAGGGAACCTGGATCTGATACCAATTGAAGTTCCCAATCAGGATCCAAGTATCACTGAGAGGGGGAGGGGGTGAATTAGTGATATCTTTTTCTTTTTAATTTTCCCCTTTTTGAAACAACCTTCGTCTCTTGTTAAAGAGTTTCTTCCCTTCTAAACACACACAACCACAGGAACACAAGATTTACAAGGTTCACTACTCAACAAGAGTACCTACGTCCTTGGTATGGTATAGAAACAATCCAATACCACACAATCCACTAGAAAACAATCCTTTTATGTGGATTACAATGAGTAGGATATACCCTTACACTCGTGTATCACTTTGAAAACAATCCAATAGTGTGTGTGCTCCCTCTTAGCACAAATAGGGAAATGTAATGATTCTGTGCTTCTTAATGAACTTTCACAAATCAAATCTTTCAAAACAATTCTTCACTTTCCTACCCAGAAGCTGGTAAGAACCTCCTGGTGTAGATAGCTTGTGCGCCACTCCCTACTTGCGTGCCTCCCTGCTTGCACGCCACCTGCTTGTGCGACTCCCTACTTGCTCGCCAACTGCTTGTGCGCCAATTGCTTGTGTGCCAACTGCTTGCGTGCCTCTGACAACTTGCATGAAAAAACTTGCGTGGAAAAACTTGCGCGAAAAAACTTGCATAACACCCTACTTGTGCGCCTTATAAATAATCCTCAACTTGCGCGCCACTTCAACTTGTGTGCCGCCCTCTGCTACTTGCACGATCAGAGAACCCTCTACTACTTGCGCGATCAGAGCTCTAATTTTCTATTAAGTGTTGAGAATTAAAAAAATGAGAAGTCTAGTCTTCTATTTATAGGCATTGTGGTGACTTGCACTCCACATACACTTGTGCGCCGTTCCTACTTGCATGCCACTCCATCACTTGCACGTTGCTCCATCACTTGCGTGCCCTTCCATCACTAGCGCGACACTTTATTTCCTTTGTCATATTTTGATATGATGATGTTGGAATATGACTTGCGCGCAACATAAACTTGCGTGCCACTTATACTTGTGTGCCACACTTGCGCGCCAGTTATACTTGCGTTCCACACTTGCGCGCCACTTATACTTGCATGTCACTTTTTGACTTTCACGTCAATATTTAACTTGCACGCCATTTTATTTCCTTTGTAAAATTTTGATGTGATGATCTTAAAATATGACTTGTACGCCACATATACTTGTGCGCCACTCTTGACTTGTGCACCACTTTATTTCCATTTCCAAAATCACTTCTTTACTCTCTCTACTCTTCATAAGGCTTGCATCAAAAGTTCTCCAAACTTATGATATTTATGAAATAAAAATCAGTAAAGCATCGTCATAGTTTCTGGTCCTTTTACAAAGTGAATTGATTTATCTTATTTGAAAACAAAATACAACACTATTCAAGGGATAACTCTTCAAACTTCCTTCTCCATCTAACTTGGTCTCAACAGTCCTAGGAATGCAAGAAAAAAACTACACAAAACCTATGTCTAGTTCTAACAAAGGGGCTACAAACTAAAGGACTTCAGCAGTGTCATAACTGGGACATACCACATGTGTCTGAGCCATAATATCTTTATCTTTTAGATTAGGATAGTAACATTTTATGTTTCTGGTATTACCACACTCACAACACTGAAAACCCTTAAACTGGTTCTTGTCTTTCATACCCTTTTTTTTCACAGGAGCCTTAGTATACAAAATCAGAGGTTCACTCTTAACAATACTCATCTCTTCCTTCAAACCATGTGTTTGAAGGTCATGAGATAGAACAACCAACTTCTAACGTAATGAAATCCCTACCATACTTCATGGAGTCCTTTAACGAATTAAAATAATCATCAAGAGAAGTTAGAAAAATTAAAGTATGATCCTCATCTTTAACCTATATATCAATATTAGCTAAATCTAACAATAGTTTATTAAACTCATCAATATGGACTTAGACAGATGAACCAAGGGCATCGTAAAATTATATAATTTCATCTTTTAATACAGACACCCGAGCAGAGACTTAGTCATATACAGATGTTTGAGTTTAAGCCAAATAGATTTAGCAGTGGTTTCATGTGCAACCTCATGCAAAACCTTATCACCTCGGGTTAACATAAGAGTACATTGAGCCTTTTCAAGTATACTAGTATCTATATCTACAAAGGAAGTGGTGGACTGACCATCAGTAGTAACAGTCACTATGGGTTTCTTATTACCATCTAAAGCATCAACAAGACCATTGTGAATTAATAACACAAACATTTTAACTCTCCACAAATTAAAATCATTTTCTCCATAAAAATTTTCAATTTAAAATTGGGCAGACACTGTAAATAAAATGAATAACATGCTCAGATACCACTTATTATGGAATCGATATAGTTTACAAAGATTTGATCGAAGTAAACACAACAGGATATAAGGAATTTTATCAACAAAGTCGGAAGAACAGAAAATGATACTACTGGAAAGTAAACAGAACACAAGTATTTACGTGTTTTGTACCTTTTGGTTATACTCCACAACAAGAACACCACCAAAATCTTTCTTATTATTATGAAAAATGAAAGAAACAGAGCACATAAAAACAGAGAAGAGAAATAATATTAAACCATGAACACAGACCAAAGAAACTATCTAATAATAGAGACCTCTTCTCCACAAGATCCAGTGATGAATTTTGGATCAGAGTTAGTGAAGTACTCCCTTGAACTAGACGGACTCACGCACACAACCCAGACTTTGAGAACCAGACTGACAGAAAAATCAAGAACATACAATGCAAATCTAAAAAAATAAAGAAAAGAACAATCTCAAAAAAATATAATCACTGAAGAACATATCTCTACAAGGTCAGTGGAACAAGACTCCAATATGTCATAATAGAGCTCACAAGGTGCCGAGCTCGCCACCGGAGGTCACCAAAATGGTGTCGGGAAGGCGGAATGCAAGCAACAGATCATAGAACTAGTGAAGGATCTCTCTCAGTCCTCTCAAGCTAGGAAACTGAAGATGAAGAAGAACCAACCCACGAATGAAGAACGCCATAGATGAAATAATGGCATCGATAGAACTGAAGGGATTCCCTGACCGACGTAATAGATGAGGATCCATGCGGCAGGCGGAAGGCGAGCTGAAGGATTGAGAAATATAGGCAATTGAAATAAATCCTACAAAAATTGGGACATGTAGTAAACTGAAGGAAAATGGGCGGCAATAAATAAGCACCCCAAGAAACGCAAGAAAACAAAACCACAACCATAATATCACAAAACATCAATAACCAGTAGGAAGAAGAAAAAGGTGGATTGTCACGGTGGTAACGAGGAGGCAAGGTGGTCCAGCGAAACATGTAGCCCAAGAAGCCACATGACAGAGTCCAAAACAATCCCAACAAACAGAAACTCCCACACAGAGGGCCAGTAACACAACAACCCAATAAAAATAGATATTTTCATAATAATAATAATAAGAAAAACACTCATAATTTTGCATGGAAAACAAACATTTTAATTTTGAAAACACAATTTCACAAAAGGCTTCTTTCAAACTATTGTAATTTTATGAAATCATCAAAGTCATAGAGGATACTGCAATTCCAAATGATGATCAGGTTCGATTTTTCTTCTCAATTCAGAAGGATGTCATACAGGTTTCTAGCATCTCTATTAAACCTGGCCAAAACATGGGTGAAATGAAAGTTGGGATGTTTGGGAACCAAAATAATCCTCAGTCATCCAGTTCAACACCTCCTATAACTAGATCAGATGGTGGTAAAGTATTAAGTGTCTTTGAAAAAAGGGAGTCTCAGCTTTAGGAAGTCCAAAAGGTGTGAGAGATGGCCAAGGAAAATATTAAACTCGCTGATATATTTCTTGTTCCTAAAGCTGGCTCATAACAATCAAACTAAGGATGTCAAGAGCCCCATCACTCTGATTACAGGGAAGTAAAGATAAATAAGTATGTCATAACTACTCCTAACTCAGAAATAGATGAAATTCAACTAAAAATTTTTTTGGAGTTAGTGCCCTAGAAACCAACTTCTTTATACTTTATGATAAACCTTTATTCATTAGATGAATATTAATAAACTACTTATCACATCATGATTGTTTTTTATGCAACATAGTATGTGATAATGTCCTAAGAATAGATGTCACACTAAAAGTTCATAGCGGATCCCTACTATGATGAGAACCTAGAAGTGCCATGACACTATTCTTGAATATATGTTCTATGGCAAGATGATATCATTTGAAGGGACACAAATGATACAGGCTATCAGGGGTGGGGAATCATGAAACTTTGATGCACCTTCTCATGGTGTGCGCCCTTGGTAATATCTAGGAGGATATTACAAGAACAAGACTCACCAGTAGGAAATCCACATTCATAAGTGTCACTGGATGTTCATATCTATGGATGTGTGTTTTGGTCCTTAGACTTTAAGATTATTATTAATGGGTATTATTACTTGCGCGCTTAGATGTATTGATGAAAACCATGACGACATATGTTCACGGAGAGGTAGGATATGTTGGGTGCATCATGAGTAATACGACATTAATGAATAATGCGATAAAGGATTTGTCACTTCTATGGAAGTAGATATCTCAGGATCTTTGATGGAAATGATATAGCCTAACTAAATCCATGTCTATGGTGTTTTCTAGGAAAGTTCAATTCCGAGAAGTCAAAGAATGAGAAATCGAGCACATGGTTTGATGGAACTTGCATGCAACCCACTTGATTGGAGATATCAGGAAAAAAGGATTATATTACATGGTAATCATTCGTATGAGGTGACATGTCATTGTGACATCAACTTCTTTCTCTTGGGTGCCTTGACCCATTTCCCGATAGTAATCTTGGACTTTAGGCAAATCTACCTAATGCCAATGACAAAGAAGCCTAGAGGGTCACACACTAAGTGTAGCGAGTATCTCAGTTAAATAATTTATTTATTTAAAAAATTGAATAAATATTATTCTCGGTTGTGGTTTAATAATTATTCAAGTATGCATGATCGCATTTATTTCATCGCTAGTTATTCGAGAGAATATATTTCAGAAATAATATTTACTTATCGGCGGATAATGTAGTTATATTTATTTAATAAATAAATACTCATTATTTAAGGCCTAGTAAATATTGAAAAGGATTGGCAGACCAAGTTATGGGTTCGGTGAGAAATAATATTAAATATTATTTGGTTAAATAATATTTAAATATAGCGTTCAATTTAATCACATGTCATGGAAATAATAGCATTGCTATTATTATTTTTCATGAGGTTTCACATGGAATAATAAATTAACGAAACCTATGCTAATTATTTATTATTACCTAATGAATTCAATTCCCTATTATGTTATTATTCTCTATATAAGCCAAGGGGTCATTCCATCAGCTAACCAATCATTGTGTGCACAACATCCTTGGAGAAAATCTCTCGAGCCTAGAGAACTCTGCCCTCTCCAAGAACACTCTCAAGAACAAGAGAGATCCTCCTCCACCAGATCAAGGAAAACGCTTTGGAAGATATTCTCAAGGCGATTGAAGGTGTAAATTGCAAGTGCAAGGATCTTCCACACTAGCACGTGGAGACTCCTTCAGCGACATCCAGAGATATGTGGAGCACTGTGGATCACCATTAGAGGATTCCTATCCTTGGATTCTACATCACAATGAAGTCGCACCTCGGACCCATGGTCAGATGCATCAATGAAGAAAGAATCACCTTGGAGGTAATTCTATAATTTAATTAAATTAATTATAAAAAAAATCAATCCTATATTCTCGGTTCTGGGTTATATCATTTGTATTTTATATTTGATTCAACTCCATGGATACTGGAATTCATCGTCGTATTGATCCTGAATTAATCAACGGTTATGGAAATTTGAAAAGTTGGGTACATGCCCATCCTGTGCTTCTATTATGCCCAAAACCTACAAGTGGGATCAAAGGGGTCACATTTTTGTTTATAATTATTTAAATAATTCATTGATGATTTATGCTTTAATAATTTAGTTTTTCAATTCATGTTTAATCATTTTTATAATCTGAATTTCAAGATCTGTTCCCCCCTTATCATTTCTCACAGATCTAACAGAAATGAATAATTTTATGGTTAAAATTAAATCAAGGATCTCATCAGGAGGCACCAATGGTTCTATCCATATAACATAAGAATACACACTGTGTAGTTGGATATATATGCCATTTATTTTTGTTTAATGCAACAAGATTAATTCAGAAATTACTCAAACTATGTGCATTAATGATATGCAGTGTAGTTAATTCTTACACCGCGTGTTGACCAGGACAGACTAGCACACATTCAGTCAGACTAAATGTCGTGTGGCCCACTGGACATGATTTGTAGTCCCTTCAAGACATGGTCAAGTCGTGTATCCCATACATGGCTTTCCCAGATGGTGATTGTGTAACATAGAGTCTACATGGCATGTGGCCCATTGGACACACTATGTACTCTGAAGATTTCTGAATTACACCTCACACACTGTTTCCCAAGGTGTGTACTTAAGATGGACGGTGAGGAGGGTACACGCCGTGTAGTCAGATCTACACACCATGCACTGTTTCCATATTATGAAAATTTAAAATTTTATTATTGTATTATGTAAACCCTTGAGACATGTACCTTCGTGTGGGTGTAAAGCTGGGACACAACATGTGATACATGTATGATATATGTGTGTGTGTGTGTGTGTGTGTGTGTTTAATTAACATATGCATAATTTTCAAAGATCTGCACATCATCTATGAGATGTATAACAATTATAATTCTGCGTGCATTCTACATGTCACAAAAAATAAAGTATATACAAATATAAATACATGTTGAGTAGTTTTTGAATGGCATTCACCAGGTTGCCTCCAAGTTATAAGTTATTTACAAGGTAATGAATGAGAATCTCAAGGAAATTCAAAAAAGGATTAAGATAAAAACGATTAATTAATTAAATATAACTATTAATCAATTCGAGCATAATTTATCTTAATAAGAATGATTAAATAATTGAATGCTAGTTTTATTAAATGTATAATTTGTTGCATGTATGTGGATGATCATGATCTAGAACATACCTTTGTGTGATATTGGTTCCCTTTTAATTTATTTATTAAATTAAAATTTTTGGCCTACGTGCCTTCTCCACATTAATATGTAGGGTTTGCATGCCCATGGTTTCTTTTATGTAAACCCCCTTTTACCCATCATCTGTGTGTGAGTTAAAATCATATGTAATGAATGGAGCTCCCAAGATAGTGGAGGTGTTTCAAGTTAGTAGCTGAGGTGAAACCAATCTAAGGAGATACAAAAGTGGACATGTGGAAAGATATAAACACAACCCTTAAATGGTTCAAGGTATTTCTCCCCTAGGTCAGGGTTATTTTATCAACCACTAGATAAACTAACCAATAGTAAATCTCATGATCATACCCATTATTTTATTTCTATCAGTTATATGGTTATTTATTATGGATGTTTGACGTGATCACATAATTAATGAACCTACAAGCATACAAGATGGAACTAAAATAAAAATAGATTATGTGTAAATATTATTTACACATGGTTAATCACATAAGTATATCCCACTTAACATTAACAAGCATGTGAAAAGATAATAAGTGGAAATTTATGCATAAAGGATAAAATCCCTCAATTAAATATTATGTCGGTATATCTTTCCATTACTTTGGTTAGAATCGAACCATAGTTCAAAGTGATTGACCAACCTTAGTTGGGGTGATTTCAATTGTCATGGAATTCTAATTTAAATTTTTTGGTTGACTTAACTTAGTTTACATCAAGGGTTGACTGCCCTAACAGGACTTAGTGTAACTAAGAGGCAAAGGTTAAGGAAATCCAAAATTAAGTATTTCAGGATTAGGGAGTCCAATCAATAGATCAAGGATCTATGAGCTAATGCAGTTGGAATTTTTAATGCCTACCTAAAAGCTTTAAAGTTGCTTGACCAACCCTAGTTGAGGTAATGTGAAGGAAAATATGGATCCTTTCCGCTAGAATGTCCAAGAAATAGGATATTTTGAAACCAATGGTGAGGGCTATTGGGTTTCTACAAAATAGTGGGATGCTAATAGATATTAATTAATTTATTTGTATATATTTATCAAGATAAATTACTAAAACTCCATTAATCTTAATTTGTATAAATAACAATCAAAATGACATCAAATATATCATTGTGATCCATACTCGAGAAGGAAACAATTCTCACCAGAACTAATTCCCATGAATGGAAAAGACGACTTCGGGTTATCCTTCACCATGAGAGGAAACTTTATGTGCTGGAAGATCCTTTACCAGTTGCGCCTGGAAATGAGGCGAGTGATGAGGAACTCTTTGTGCATGAGAAACATCAGAATGATGCTATGGATGTTCAATGCCTCATGCTATCATATACGACCAATGATCTCTTAAAGAAACATGAGGAAATGGGTGCTTATATCATGATGTCTCACCTTCGGGATCTTTATCAAGATAAGGAGATACATGAGAGGTAAGAGATCTCCAACGCTTTGTTTACTACTAATCTTTGAGAGTCTATGCCAACTAGACCACATGTAGTCAAGCTTATTGGCTACATTGAGTGTCTGTACATCTTAGGGATTAAATTCCCAGATTGGTTGCATATAGATATCATACTATCATCAATACCTAAGGCATTCTCTAGTTTTATTATGAATTATAATATGAGCAATAATAAGAAGAGTCTATCAGAGCTTCTTACCCTGATTCATCAAGTTGATAAGGACATGGGGTGTGAAAAACCCTTAGTCCTTATGGTGAATAGGAAGAGGAAGGATAAAGAAAAGGGAACTAAGATTTATAAACAATATAAAGCCTTTGAGTACCGTCTAACCAAGAAGAAGAAGATCCATAGGCAGGGTAAGTAAAAGGAGGCAGTATTCTTTACATGTGGAAAGTCAGGCCACTAGAATAGGAACTGCACCCAGAGCTAAGGGGAAACCAAAGGTGTGTTTGTTATCAAGTGAAATATTTCCATTTCTATACATTGGTTATTAGATACAGCTTGTGGGTCTCACATCTATATTAAAATATAGGCACTACTAGAAATTTAGGCTATAGCCACGGTTTCAAACCGTGGATATAAGCCCCAAAATCATGGCTATAGGTTATAGCCATGGTTCATTGGACCGTGAAAGGTATTGGCATGGATATAGGGCAAGACCTATAGCCACAGTTTAAAACTGTGGATATAGGGCTTTAGCCATAGTTTTAAACCATCACAAAACATTAAGCCACATAGGGCCTATATACACGGTTCAAAACCATGGCTATATGGCTTTAGTCACGGTTTAAAATTGTGGATATATAAATTCAAATTTCATTAAAAAAACCCACATCCCCCCTTGAACACCCCCTACACCCCCATTCCCTCCTTGGATATCCCCCTTGCACCCCCCTGGACAACCCCCTTGTACCCCCTGGACAGCCCCCCTGCACCCCCATTCCCCCCTGGACAGCCCCTTGCACCCCCCTGCACCCCCATGCCCCCCTGGACAGCCCCTTGGATAGCCCCCTTGCACCCTCGTGAACACCCCCTGCACCCCCTGGACAGCCCCCTTGCACACCCTTGGACAACCCCCTTGCACCCCCTTGAACACCCCCTGAGCACCCCCATTCCCCCCTATATAGCCCCCATGCACCCCCTGGACATCCCTTGAACCCCCTTGAACAACCCCCTTGCACCCCCCCCTGGACATCCCCTAGCACCCCCTTAACCCCCCCCCCCTTCACCCCATGCCCCCCTTAGATAGCCCCCTTGCACCCACATGGACAACCCTTTCACCCCTGGACAACCCCCCCTGCACCCCGATGCCCCCTGGACAGCCCCTTTCACCCCCTAGACAGCCCCCTTGCACCCCCTAGACAGCCTTTGCACCCCCTGGACATCCCTTTCACCCCCCAGAAAACCACCTTGCACCCTTGGACAGCCCTTTCACCCCCTAGACAGCCCCCCTGCACCCCCATGCTCCCCTAGAAAACCCCCTTTCATCCCATGGATATCCCCCTTGCACCCCCTTGGACAACCCCTTGCACCCCCTAGATAGCCTCCCTACACCCCCATTCCCCCATGGACAGCCCCCTTGCACCCCCCCCCCCCCCGAACAGCCCCCTTTCCCCCCCACCCCTGTAGTAGCCCCCCCCCCCCCACCTCCTCCCTACAGCCCCCTCCCTGGACACCCCCTTGCACCCTCTGGACAGCCCCCTTGCACCCCACTGAATATCCCCCCTTTCCCCCCACCCATGCATTAGCCACCCCCTCCCTGCATCCCCCTCCCTGGACAACCCCCCCCCCCCCCCGGACAGACACCCCCCTTCTTGGACAGACCCCCTCCTCACTGGACAGACCTCCCAGCACACCCCCACCCCACCTTGCACACCCCTCGCCCCCTACATACCCCCAGTGAGTCAAAAAAAATCTTTGGAGATGCTTTTAGTGTCTCAAATGAGAGAAGAATGGGTAAGTATTAAAATGGAAAACATAAATGTAATAATGTCAAACAAGCTATATAAGCATAAACTACCACTATGAGTTTTTGCTGACAGTGCACCTCTATTTGACAAGTTTTATTAAAAAACCATGACTTGTTTATCAAAAAAAACAATTATTTTAACTAACACTTGATCAAGAATTGAAATTTAATATAAACAAGTAGAATCAAGAAGGCAGTTAAATTCAATTTAAAAAATTCACGAATTAAATAGGCTAAGAAAGGGACTCTACCTCAAAAGAGTTAGGCCACACATAAGATGATCCTTACATATATGCTCACATGCATAAGCATGGGATATGTTTTGTTGCTGGTTCTCTCCATAGAATGCATCCCTATCCTGCATACCAATACAAGTAATCAAAATCAACAAATGATAAAAAAGGAAAATCCATAAGGAAGCCAAAAATAGGGAAATTACTTTGACATTACTGTGTGAATCGATTAAGCGTTCTACAACCAGGGAGAGCAATTTTTCCTATGACACCTCCACTATGTCAGAGTTCAAATTCAAGTTGTTTCTCATTAGTAGAACATTTTCTATCACAAATCACAAGAAAGTAATTAAAATGTATAAATAGTAACATTTTAACCACACACAAGACTAGGCCAACTTGACACCCCTTCTCCCCTAGACACCCCCTGGACACCCCCTCCCCCCTAGACACCCCCTGGACACCCCCTGGACCCCCCTAGACCCCCATGGACCCCCCCTGTACACCCATGGACCCCACCCTAGACTCCCCTAGACACCCCCCTAGACCCCCCCCCCCCCACCCCCCCACCCCCCCGAACACCCCCTAGACACCCCCTCCCCCTGGACACCCCCCCCCCCCACTATACACCCCCTATACACCCCCACTAGACACCCCCCCCCCCCGGACACCCGAACAACATTATTTTCTTGTGAATGTGAATTAGTTTGAGATAATTCCACGATACATATGGCCTCACAAATGTGAAACCTGAAAGACACAAAGGTTTTGAAAAGTGTTTGAAGAGAACCTATGAGACACCAAGTTTTTTAAAGAAATATAGGAATATACATCCATAAACACAACCTGTCATGCGAAATGACACAAACAATAAATCCAGTTCTTATGAAGACATTGAGACAACTACCCACATACAATTCTTGATATCTAACAAAGAATCTTTTTTCTTATGGAAAAACATTTGGTGAGCCACACATGGGTCACTCAAAGATAGTGAATAGATCACATAACCTTGCTTAGATCATTCACTTTTAATAATACAACAAATAAGAGAGAGATACAAAGGTTTCATGCAACCCATAAATTCATGCAAGCATAATTGACATACCTAAAACAAGTTATTAAATAACACATAAAGTAATATAATATATAAACAGTTGTGTTAATGTTTTGGATTCCATGCATCCCATGCATGAAGTGTACCTAATTAAATTGATTTTATGATTATTGAAGAAGCAATTCAATATTTTGAAAGTCCTATATTGAATAAAATATCTAAGAACATTATGTGCACCTCTTACATGCATTTTATTGAGGTCATTACTTTAGATAGAAGGAATCGTAGTCTGATAATTGTTTCAATAAGGCAATTGTTCATTACATGTTATCAAAATTAATTGGTCAAGGTATATATAAATATTCAATTCTTTTCTAAGATACTTTAAGTGTACACGATCAAATATGAACATACAAGCTCATTGAGGAAGATTAAATATTATCCTACGGTGGATTAAGACTTCATTAGGCGTGTAGTCTTAACAATTTGGAGAGTTTTAATTTGAAATAAAATGAATTCCTAAAAAATCACTAATTCACACCCCCTTGACAGCCCTTTCACTCCCTAGATAGCCCCCCCCCCCCCCCCGGCACCCCCATGACCCCCTAGATAGCCCCTTTCCCCCTACCCCTGCAGTAGCCCCCCTGTAGTAGCCACCCCCCTCCCTACACACCCCCCTAGAAAGCCCCCTTGCACCACTGGACAACCCTTGCACCCCCCTGCACCCCCATTCCCCCCTGGACAGCCCCCTTTCACCCCCCTGGATAGCCCCCTTGTACCCCCTGGACAGCCCTTGCACCCCCCTGGACAGCCCTTTCACCCCCTGGATAACCCTTGCACCCCCTGGAAAGACCCCTACACCCCTATGCCCCCCTGGATAGCTCCTTTACCCCCACCCCTGTAGTATCCCCCCTTGTAGTATCCACCCCCTCCCTACAACCCCCCTCCCCCTCCCTAGACAACCCCCTCCTGGACAGACCCCCCTCCTGGACAGCCCCCCCTCCCTGGACAGACCCCCCAGCACACCCCCACCCCACCTTGCACACCTCTAACCCCTGCACACCCCCTATGAGTCAAAAAAATCTTTGGAGATGCTCTGGGTGTCTCAAATGATAGAATAAGGGGTAAGGATTAAAATGGAAAACATAAATTCAATAATGTCAAACAATCTATATAAGCATAAACTGCCACTGTGAGTTTTCGTAGATAGTGCACCTCCATTGGAGGGGTTTTATTACAAAACCATGACTTGTTTATCAAATGAAACAATTATTTTAACTAACACTTGATCAATAATTTCAATTTAATATAAAAAAGCAGAATTAAGAATGCATCTAAATATAATTTAAAAAATTCTTGAATTAAAGAGGCTAGGAGAGGGACTCTACCTCAAAGGAGTCAATCCACGCACAAGAGGATCCTTATATATATGATCACATGCATAAGCATGGGCTATGTTTTGTTGTTGGTTCTCTACCTAGCATGAATCCCTATCCTATATACCAATACAAGTAGTCAAAATAAACAAATGATTGAAAAGGAAAATCCACCAGGAATCTAAAAACCGGGAAATTACTTTGACGTTACTATTTGAATCGATTAAGCATTCTGCAACCAGGGAGATAAATTTTTCCTGTAACACCTTCACCGTTTCAGATTTCAAATTCAATTTGTTTCTTAGTATTAGAACATTTCCTATTAAAAATTTCAAGGAAGTAATTAAAATGTATAAATACTAAAATTTTCACTGTACGCAAGACCGGGCCAACTCAACACCCCCTTGACACCCCCTCCCCCTAGACACCCCATGGACACCCCCCTAGACACCCCCTGGACACCCCTTGTCCCCTTGCAAAGCCCCCTTCCCCACTTCACACCCCACCCCTGCCCCGTACCCTGCACAACCCCCCCTGCAGTAGCCCCCCTGGACATTTACAGTGGCTAACCTGAATATCCTTGTTGAAAATTGTTGGAGGAATAAGCCCAGAAAATTGATGGGTTCACAATTCATTTTTTTAAATTACATGTAACAAATAGGAAAAGAACAATATAGTTTAGTTTATAAAGGAATTTAGTATTTAGAACCCAAAAAAACAATTTCTCAAAAGATTTCCATGAAACACTAATAAAATGATATTCATGTGAATCAACCGATTCATATAAATCATAGAATATAAAATCAATTGAACTTGTTTTTTTATGATACATTATAGATTATATAAAATCCATGAATTAGGATGAAGTTATGGAATTGGAAATCATTATCATCATCTCATGTACTTTAAGGATTCTAAGGTGACACATAATACCATATCCACCCAATTAGTAAAACACCCCCTCAAGTTTGGCAAGTCGTCGGGGCACCCAATGGGATCCCCTAGTTCATTACATAGAAGAGGCACCCTAATAGGGATCCTTAAGTCATAACAGGTAACTTGAAAAAACATATCTCAGATAGGATTCCTTGCTCCTTAGCATAGTCATATATACAACATAACCTATAATATTATCTCAATTTCTAGATACATTCATTTATTATCCCCATACACTTTTGTTATACGATTAGATTATATCCATTTTCAATTCATATTCAACATATTTCATTCAAAATTATTCATATTTTTCAAATAAATAAATATGATGAAGGTATGCATATAAGTTATCATTTGTTATAAACAAAATATAAAGGTACATGATTCAAAAGTGAATACCTGGGGATCAACTATCCAAACATGATACAGACCAATGTCCAGAAGATCGAATATTTCACACTCAAAAGTAAACTTGAAATCATCAATTCTATATGTATGGTGTATTCTAACTAAATTTGATTAAAAACACAACAAATGGTTACTATTGTCTTTCAAAAAATGGTATAAAATAACCATTACATCTTGAATTTTTTATTCACGTCAATCTCAGTTTCAAGTCGTGGAAGCAAATCAATTGCATCGGCTATGTTTTCTTATTGGTTCTATGCATAGCATGCATCCCTATCCTGCATACCAATACAATTAATAACATAATGTATCAAAATATGTCATACTGCACATAAGGTTTGACCACAACATGGTCTAAACCACCAAACTATTTTTGACCTTTTAGTTCACATATTCAAAATTTTCTTATAAAATTTCTGTATAAAATGTGGGGATCTACCAAAAATATTAGTCCAAAAATGGGACTATATACCCTAAGAGGGGGTGAATCAGTGTTTTGATAACATTTAACATTCTTCCTGCCCTAATAGATCATGACCTATTAGTTATTAGGGTCACTTTTTTTCAATTTAGTTTTTTTATTGAATTTTTTAGTTGACCATACATTCATATCGATTTTTCTTTTTATTATCATTACCATCATTTTATGATGATTATTCAGATAGTTTAAACAAAATAAATCACAAGAAAACATGAGTTTTTACTTGGTTTACCTTTACAATATAGTGTAAGTTTCATGTAATACACACTATATTGGTGTGCCAAAATCAGTAATATCCCTTTTTATTGTGTTAGTACATTTCATTAATTCCTAGGATCACTACGTTATAATGTTTTGGGGTAGAAGAACCATCACCCTAGGATCACCACCATCATTATTCCATCTTATGAACTCAACATCAAAATGAAAATTTTTAGCCTACGGGCCAATAAAATGTCACCTACTATTTTTTGGGTTCTAAAAAATATGTATTAGTTCTCTTTGAATATTTTTTCATATTTGAAAATTTAGAACCCCTGAGATAATCTACTTAAAAATACACAATCATCAATGAATGAAAATATTTTTTTACTTGAAAATATATAATCTCACCGATCTCATTTTTATTCTCTTTGATTTTTCATCATTTCGATAATATGATTTATAGAAATCCTTATGTCAGTATCACTAAGAATGCATCCATGATTTTTTTACTCTTTTTTATAAAAGTAGTGACATGAATTGGTCACCCAATTCATGACGCAAAGGAATTTATTAAAATCAAAGATTTTAGTACAAACACGAGGTGAAAATAGATTACACCAATAGGGGATTGAGGGAAATACAAACTGATATTTCCAAGAAAAACAAAAAAACACGAAATATGACCAAAATTTCATTATTTATCATTCAATAACTTTATCCATGAAGGAAAGTGGATGTGTTATCCAAAACATGCCACAAAGAAACTACATCAGCTCGCCCCAAGTCCAACAAGCTTTTACCAAAACATGAAATGCACTCCTCATAACAAAATCAACAAGCCATCCAAGATCCTCTAGATAGAACATAAAAACAAATGAAGATAGATGAATATCATAAACAATTGAAGTCTAGTAGTTACATATGATATCCACTTCAAGAGGAGGAATCCCAAAAAGAACACGAGCGATAAAAGAAAAATATAGCAAGCTGATATGTAGCATCACCAGTAAGAAATTCCGAAAACATCAACTCCTCATCAAATATATCTCTATACAGTTGCATCATAAAGGAAAACACCAATTCTCCACATTAATAAATTGTCCAAAAACATTCTATGAAAAGATAAGTCGCTGCTCTAGAAATAAAAACTCCTAAAACACATCACAAACAGCCTCAAAAGACCTCCAAAAAAACTCAATCTTAAATAGAGGAAGAAGCAACAAAAAGTATAGGGAAACACATGGTCAATAGGAAATCACAACAATATTTTAGAAAAACCAATAGAACACAACATTTAGATTCTGGAAAAAAACCTTATAGAGTGAAACCACCAACTACCACCCTAGGAATAGTGCACACACCAACCAAAAAATCACCAAAAAAATCAAAAATCCAAACATCCTTCGCATTTGAAGAACCAAGTGAATCACTATAAGAATTAGACCAAGGAACTACAAAGAAAATAAGTACTCACACAAAGAGAAACAGAGCTACAACCTCATTCATCAAACCAAGGAGTATATAAGACATCTTAAGGAGAAAGGAAGTAATTTCCATGGAATGTACTTGAAATTAAAATCTTGATGTTACTTGAATTATTTCACCATCTTCATGAACATACTCTTTCTGATTTTTATGTAATTATCTGCAGATATTTCACCAGTTATGTATCTTCTAAAAACTATTTCATCTTTCTATTCCTTCCAATCTTCTAATTCATCACTCACATCATCATTATATTTATATGAATCCTACATTGTGCGGTCTTCCTCTTCAATATTTGTAGTATCGTTTATTATTCCTTCATCAGGGGATGCTTTTGGATGCTCAATAACCATTTTCTGTGGTGGAATCAAATTTTTTCTTTCCAAGAGGCCCCTAAGGATCTAGTGAAAATTTTTCTCTGGAAGTTAGAGTAATCTTTACATCTCTAAGTCTTTTTGTAGCTCAGAGTAATGTATCCATCTAAATCAATCATTTGTCTTTTTCTTTCCTTTCAATATATTTTAAATAATCTTCCTCAATCATACAAGATTGCTCATAATCATCATGTGTGGGTTCACTAGAATCAGAGTGGGCATTCCTATCCTCTTCATGAAAGGATTCTGAGACATATGTGATAGTGGGTTTCTCAAGATTTTTGGGTAATTCCTTATCCTTTTAAAGAGGATGAGCACTCTGAGAATTATCCACCACTTTATATAATTCATTAGTAGGGGGTGAGAGTTAGAAGGTCCAATGATGATCTGATCAACATCCTTCTTAACAGTGTCTCTAGAATGTCCAGTAGAAGCATTAGACATCCCCTGTGATCTTCTTTTTTCAACCCAAATTGAGTTAAATCTTGTAAGGGGCATTCATAATTAGATTTGATTCCGTAAAGCTTTGCAGAATGTCCAGTTTTAAGACAATTAGTATAGTAGTCTAAAAGATGTTCAAAGATAACCTATTGGAGGAATCCAGTATCACCATTTTCTATTAGAATTTGGGATGGAAGGGAATATGAAATATCAATTTATTTATATATTCTAGTAATATAGGGTCAAGAGAGGCTTCTAATAGATGAATCTAACTTGAGGGGTTGCCCAATAAGACTAGAAATTGAAAAAAGAACTTATTGGTTAAATAATTGTAGCGGCATACTAGGAAACCCTAACCAAATAGGGGAAATATGAGGCTCAAACTATGACTGAAAGAGAAATAGCATGTTGATATTTCCATGAGTGTTTTAGATTCAAACATAAATCTATTCATGTATGCACCACTAGATTGAATTCAGATACACAGGAACTCTCAAGCAAGAGGATGAAGACATTCAGGATAGTTCAATTTTTATTAGTAGGTCGCATATATCTGATATTTAAAATGATGGATGAATAGTTTCAAGCTACTATTGAATCCAAAATTGGATTGTATCTTGGATGTGCACCAATTAATAAAACCCTAAATCCCTTAACAACCCAATCAAGTCATAATGGGACCGTTCCTCACCTACTACCTCTCATGGTTCCCTATAGGGGAGAGTATAAGAACCTCCTTTTACTATACATGTCGACATGTGATTCTACCTTCACATGAATATGTGCCTCCACACATGGGTTTTCTTCCAATTCGGAGATATGGTGCCTTTAATCTTGGCCACCAGCTTGTCTTGGAGGTTTTACAGCTACTAGATTCAAGAGTAGTGCCCTCATTTTTTGAAAAACCCTAATCTTAATATGTATCCATTACTCCAGTACAAATCATGAGTATAATTATGGTATCACCTTTACACACACATATTTTTCTTAAAAACCAATATTAATAACTACTTCAACTTCAATATTATAGATTTAATGAGTCCATAATAGTACTACAAGAATCAATAACAAATCCATTTTTTATGTTGTAAAAAATCCAATTATCACATATTGTCAACCATTCCACTCCAAACTCCCAGGGGTTCATCTATCTCTCCATTGGATTTAGAAGAAAATATCCTCTAGAATCCAACTCCATTTTTCCTATCCCCTTATTTCTAAATGAAATTCATTGTATTATTCCATGTACTTATACTCCACCTTGACTTCTAAATTCCATGTGAAAATATCTATTTTTACTTGAAATCCCTCCCATATCAACAGATTCTTTGCATCATTCCATTATACCAATTATAAATATTTTCATGTTAATTTTTCAAATACTAAATTATTTACTAATAAAAATATTAAAATAAATTTTTAAAAAATATTTTCATCAATATATTAAGAAATATACTAGGAAGAATAAACAATTAAAAGATGACTTGTCAAAAAATTCACTATTCCTACTAAGGAAGATCTTAGTGTAGGAAACAAGAGTCTTAGATAACACATACATGGTTTTCTATGTAACACACTATGTCCAATAAATTCATATCATCCTTTATATTTCAATTTATAGACTCATATTATTATCGAAATTCACATCAGGCTTATTGGCAAAAAAAAATTTAAATCAAAAAGTGTGAATGATATATCATTTTAGACATTAGTTATGCCCCTTGTTAAATTAAACAAGATAATTTTATTTATATTCAATGTAATTTGGGATCTCATAGACTCTTTTAATTATATATAATACTTAAACAATCTTTGTAACTTCAACTCCAATTCCCTCTTGATTACAACATTGTTTATTTTAAATGTTTTTCATTTTTGGGGACACTATTTATTGAGTATCTCCTTTTTTAATATCATTTAATAACCACAAATATGAAATAAATAATACAATATATTAGAAAATGGATATGTATACTCTAGATCTATCCCTAATATAGCCTCAGTAGATTCTCTTCACTTAGTGGATTCATTCCACATTCTACATAGCATAAAACAACTTTTTATATGTATAAATCATCATGATAAAACATATTTTTCATCTACCATCAGATTTCACCCAAACTAGTAATTTAATTAACAATTATAGTAAGGAAATATATACTATTCATACAGCTTCAATACTATTACTAAAATATACCTGAAATACCTTAAATATCACTTTCTTCATGAAATTTTTAACTTAATGTTTAATCTGATTCCATCTTTATTTTATATTATTTTGAGCATAATTACCCCAAGGATTATGTATCCCCCTGAGTCCTACACCTATTTATACTTGTTAATATCATTTAATGTTTAAGGGGTGGGGGGAACCTTCTATATTTTTCATTTTTATGAGGATGCTGATTCATCAAAGAACACTAATTTCCCTTTACCATTCACATTGGAGTCTACCTTTAGGTATTAACTAGTTTAAATGGAATCAAATTCATTTTCAACTATTTTAGTATTATTATCTCATTCCTAACATAATTCATGGCCTTATCTACCATGGGATATTTTACCAAAATGTATTTCTCCTTTTAAAATAAGAAGGACTTTCTCTCTCCAAACATTCCATCTAAATTATTTTTCCTTATACAAATTATTATATTCCTTGACACTAATCATTCCTTCATAGGACTCTTCCACATGGGAATTCCCTATTTATGTAATATATGATTTATTTCTATTCTTCCAAGAAATTTTTTTGTCTCTCTAAGAGGTCTGACATTTAGGGATAGTTTTGGAGATTGTCTTCTTACCAATTTCAGTATATAAGTGTTCCATGTGATGGTTCTGAAATATTTTATATAATTGGAATTATTTATCATTGTGGTCATACTAATATAATCTTTCAATTACAGTAGAAATATCACAAAATTTAAACTTGAGTAATGGATGGTATTGTATGAAAAAATGGAATGATGGTCATACCTTGTATGTTGTAGTTAACATACTTATTTTAAAAAAAATCTACCTTTATAACATTAAATATATTCTAAAGCCTCAAAACAAAAACCTGAAATATTTCTATTCATTCCACAAAAATAACACATATTATCATACCTTCTTGTGGGGATCTTCAAGTTATCATTTCCTACCCACCACATAAATTATTTCACTCTCTTTCAACTGATAATAGATGCAATGAATATGAAATTAAAATAGATAATTTGAATAGAATCAATATTAAGGGACATAGATGTGGTTTTATAGTTAAATGATACATCATGGAGATGGACTATATATACCATCAAGTGAATTCACATATCAAGAGAGGACTTATCAACCATAAATATTAGATTCCACTCATTTGGATAACCCATGTCACATAAAATTATATTATCTAACCCTCAAGGATCATGAATATCATTAATACCTTCCATTGTTTTTGAAATAACTAATATTTCATGTGAGATAACCCAAACATGATAATGATGGATAACAATATAAAAAACATGATAAAATCCATATTTTGATCTACCCTATGCCTCTAAATTATTGTATTCGAAGGAGAATATTCTATCAATAATTCCTAACTTAATCAATTCATTTTCTTCTTAGAATGAATCATTGTATGAGATGTGACAATTAATTCATCCCAAGAGGAATACAGACCTTGAGTGGGTAGATCTAAATCCTTCATATATGGATTTTAAAAACCCCATATTACCTATATTCAAGGGGAAGGGAGATATAAATAACCATCACATGAAATTAAAATCATAGTATAACCTTAAAATCAGATCATTAATGAAATAACATGGTATAAAATACTATTGAGGGCTGTGTTGATTGTAAGCATTAGGGAAGAGCATGTCGTGGTGAAAGAGGTATCCGGGGAGGAGGGTGCCACTATGAGAGAGGTCATCGGGAAGGAGGGAGCCATGGTGGGAGAGTTCATCAGGGAGGAGGGTGTCGCGGTGAGGAGAGGTTAGGTATAAGAGGTCGTGGAGGAGAAGTCGTTGGGGAGGAGGGCGCTGCGGTGAGGAGAGGTTGGGGAGGAGAAGTTGTCGAGGAGGAGAAGTCGTCGGGGAGAAGCACTGTGAGGTAAGTAGTGAATCGGGGGAGGATGATCCCGATACAAAATTAGGGGAAAATTTTGAAGGACGTGGTATAACCATGGTGGTTTAATTAAACCATGAAAATTAGAAAGATATAGCCATTGAATAATAAAACCATGGCTATAGGTCCGCAGCTATAGCCTAAATTTCCAGTAGTGAGGAACCAAGTAAATTTCAGAAAATTTCCAAAGGAAAGGTGGATCTGCGAGTTTCCAATGGTGTGAGGATGGCTACTCTTTCCATTGGTGACTAAAACATCACATTGCTAACATGAATGATTTTGGTTTTACATGGTTTTTATTATTTACCTATTGTTACTAAGAACCTAATTTCTGTATCGATTTTAGATACAGATGGATTTATTTTCATGTTTAGAAATAAATGTTGTTACTTTTATAAGGACAACATATGTTACAGTATGACACTTTTAAATAATGATCTATATGTATTAAATTATGAGAACCAAGTGTTGGAAATTGATAATGAACCAAGTTCACTTGAATCATACAATAACCAGTTATGGCATCACCTCCTTGGTCATGTAAACGAGAATCTCCTGAAAAAAGCTCTATCAAGATGGTTATTACTCTTCCGAGATAAAACCACTTGATAGATGTCACACTTGTTTACAATGGAAAATGATCAAACCACCATTTGGTGGATATAGTGAAAGGGCCATATAAATTCTAGGATTGGTACACACTGATGTGTGTGGACTATTTCTAGTAGAATCTAAAGGTGGATATTCCTACTTCATTACTTTTAATGATGACTTGAGTAGATATGGATATGCCTAATTAATGAATTATAAGTCTTAGTCCTTTGAGAAATTCAAGGAGTTCAAGAATTAATTAGAGAATCATATTAGTAAGAAGATAAATAAGCTTCAATCAGATTGAGGTGAAGAATATCTTAACCAAGAGTTAATCGACCTTTTACAGGAGTCTGGGATTCTATCTCAACTCACTCTACCTTATACACCATAGTGGAATGATGTTATTGAAAGGAGGAGCAATACCATGTTGGACATGGTAAGGTCGATTATGAGTCATGCAGATCTTCCATTATCCTTTTGGGGATATTCATTGCAAACTATGGCATACATTAAACCAAGTACCAACTAAGCTGGAAAATGGGATTCCCTTTGAGCTATGGAGTGGAAAAAAACCCAATTTGTCTCATACATATGTTTGGGGATGTGAGGCATTTGTTAAGGATTTATCAGGAAAAAAACTAGCACCCCAGGGCATAAAGTGTATCTTTATAGGGTATCCCAAGGAAACAAAGGGATACTACCTATAAAACCCCTTAGATAAGAAAGTGACTATTGATAGACAAGCCATCTTTCTTAAGAGGGAGAACATCCTAAAAAAGGATAGTGGGAGAAAGATTGAATTAAATGAAGTTGATGCTTAAGATACACAAGAGTTGATACAGGAACAAGTTTCACAGGTCCCTATGGAAGAGGTAGTTCCTGAAACACAAGTACTGTATAGGAGCACAAGAGAGGTAAGGGAACCATAAAGATATGGTTTCCTTGTTATCAAGGAAGATGAATCATTATTATTGGACAATGATGATACTCTATCCTATAAGGAAGTAGTAGAGAGCTCAGAAGCTTCAAGATGGATAGAAGCTATGAATTCTGAGATAGATTCCATGTATCAGAACCAAGTCTGGGTTCTATTCGATGCCCCAGATGATGTAAAGCCTGTTGGGTGTAAATGGGTATTCAAAAAGAAACTGAACATGGAAAGTAATGTTAGTACCTATAAAAAAGGATAGGGGATAAAGGTTTTAAAAATTGTCAAGTAATTGACTATGACAAAACCTTTTCATCAGTTTCCATGTTTAAATCCATAGGAATTATACTTGTTATAGCATCTTTACATGACTATGAGATTTAGAAGATGGATGTCAAAACAGTATTCCTTAATGGGAACCTTAAAGAAGATGTCTATATGACACAAACAGAAGGTTTTGTGACACCAGGTGATGTTAAAAGGGTTTTCAAGTTACAGAGATCCATTTATGAATTAAAGAAATCATCCAGATCATGGAACATTCGATTCGATGAATCTATAAGAGAATTTGGTTTCATTAAGAATGAATGTGATCCATGTATTTACAAGCGGTTTAATGGGAATGCAGTAATTATCCTAGTAGTGTATATTTATGAAATAATGCTTATTGGAAATGACATACTAGTCTTGCAGTCAATCAAGGACCGGTTGAATAAGTGCTTCTACATGTAGGAATTAGGCAAATAATCCTACATTCTAGGGATCAAGATCATTTGTGATAGATCCAAGAGGATTTTTGGACAAATTCAAAGTAAATACATTGACCAGATTCTAAAGATATTTAGTATGGAATAATCCAATAATGGATTGGTTCTAGTATCACATGATATACATCTTTCCAAGAAAATGTGTCCCCATACACCACATGATAAAGATAGTATGGGTAATATTTCATACTCTTCAGTGATAGGATCTATCATGTATTCCATGTTATGTACCAGACTTGATGTTTCCTATGCACTGAGCATAGTAGGAATAAATCAAGTATATCTAGAAGAAAAGCATTGGACTATTGTCAAAACTATATGTAAGTATTTGATAAGAACTAAGGATATGTTTCTGGTGTATGGAGGAGATGAGGAGATTGTCATTAGAGGGTATATTGATGCTGGTTTTCAGACAGATCAGAATGATCTAAAGTCGTTATCAGGATATTTTTTCTATCTCAACGGAGGAGTTGTGAGATGGAAGAGTTCAAGGCAACTAGTTATCGCTGATTCTACAGTGGATTCCAAATATATAATTGCTTCTGATGTATCCAAATAATCCGTCTAGATTTGGAACTTTGTCCAGAATCTTAATGTGGTTCCTAGCATTAAAGATCCCATTACATTGTATTGTGATAATACTACAGTGGTGACTCTTTCAAAAGATCCAAGGTCACATCAACAGACAAATCACATACTCCAAAAGTATCACCTCTTTATATATTTCTATCAAAGGGGTGAAGTTGTAGTGAGCAGAGTGTCTATAAAAGAGAATATAGAGGACCCATTGACTAAAGTCTCATCCCATCATAAGCATGAATATCATGCGAGAGCTAGTGGATAGAAGGTTGTTAGTAGTTGAATCTAGTGCATGTGGGAGTTTGTTGGAGTTAGTGCTGTGGAAACCAACTTATTTTTACTTTATGATAAACCTTTATTCATTGGATGAATATTAATAAACTACTTATCATGTCCTGATTGTTCTTATGCATAAAATAGTATGTGATAATGTCCTAAGAATAGATGTCTTACTAAAAGGTCATTGCAAATCCCTGCTATGATGAGAACCCTAAATTTCCATGAAACTATTCTTGAATATATGTTCTATGGGAAGATGATATCATTTGAAGGGACACAAATAATACAGGCTATCATGGGTGGATACTCATGAAACTTTGAGTCACCTTCTCATGGTGTGCTCCCTTGGAAATATCTAGGAGGATATTATGAGAACAAGACCCTATAGTAGGAAATCCACATTCAAAAGTGTCATTAGATGTTCTTATCTTTGGACGTGTGTATTGGTCCTTAGAATTTAAGATTATTATTAATGGGTATTATAACTCATGCACTTAGATTTATTGATGAAAATGGTGATGACAGATGTTCGTGGTGAGGTATTATATGTTGGGTGCATCACGATTAATACTGCATTAATGAATAATGAGAGAAAGGATTTTTCAATTCTATAGAAGTAGATATCTCAGTCTCTTTGATGGAAATGATATAGCCTAACTAAATCAATGGATATGGTTTTCTCTAGGAAAGTTCAATCCCAATAAGTCAAAGAATGAGAAATCAAGCACATGGGTTGATGGTACTTGCATGCAACCCACTTTATTGAAGATATTAGGACAAAATATTATATTATATGGTAAGCGTTCGTATGAGGTGACATGTCGTTGCAACATCAAATTCTTTCTCTTAGGTGTCTTGAGCCATTGCTAGATAGTAATCTTGGACTTTAGGAAAGCCCACTTAATGCCATCTATAAAGAGGCCTAGAGGGTCACACACTAAGTATAGCCAGTATCTTAGTTAAATAATTTATTTATTTAAAAAATTGAATAAATATTATTCTCGATTGTGGTTTAATAATTATTCAAGTATGGCTGATCACATTTATTTTGTCTCTATGTATTCAAGAGAATATATTGCAGATGTAATATTTATTTATCGACAGATAATGCAGTTATATTTATTTAATAAATAAATTGTCATTATTTAAGGCCCAATAAATATTGAGGAGGATTGGCAGACCAAGTTATGGGTCCAGTGAGAAATAGTATTAAATATTATTTGGTTAAATAATATTTAGATATAATATGAAAGTTAAGCACATGTCATGGAAATAATAGCATTTCTATTATTATTTAACATGGGGTTTCACATGGAATAATAAATTAAGTTACATAACCTGTGATAATTATTTATTATTACCTAGTGAATTAAATTCTCCATTATTTTATTATTATTTATATAAGTCAAGGGGTCATTCCACCAGCTAACCAATCATTGTGTGCACAACATCCTTAGAGAAAATCTCTCGAGCCTAGAGAACTCTTCCCTCTTCAAGAACGCTCTCAAGAATGAGATAGATCCTCTTATACCAGATCAAGGAGAATGCTTTTGAAGCAATTCTCAAGGAGATTGAAGGCAGACATTTCATGCAAAAGGATCTTTCGTGCTAGCACCCAGATACTCCTTCGGTTTCATCTAGAGATACATGGAGCACGTTTGGATCGCCGCTAGAGGATTCATATCCTTGGATTCTACATTGCAATGAAGCCCCACCTTAGACTCGTGGTTGGACGCATCAACGAAGAAAGAATCACCTTGGAAGTAATTCTATAATTAAATAAAATTAATTATAAACAAAATATGACAATCCTCTCTTCTTGTTTCTGAGTTCTCTCCTCTATCTTTTATCTTTGATTCAATTTCGTGGATACCAGCATTCATCATTGTATTGATCTCATATTAATCATAGATTATGGAAATTGTCATAGTTGGGTACACACCCATCCTGTGCTTCCACTGTGCTCAGAACCTACACTCTTTTGGGGGAACACCTATTACTCCATTTGAAACCGGTAGCACTAGTAGTGGAACTATGGCTATTGGGGTCAGTGATCCCACTGTCCAGACCATCCCAGGGGTCAAAGGTTAAATACCCCAGGGAAGGAATATTCATCAAACATAAATGAATAAATTACTATTGGGAAAGGTGTAAAGTGAAGAATGTGAAAACAAAACAAAAATGAACATGCAATGGAAATAAAATCTTTCCCTAAAAAACGGATACATAGAAAAACTCAAGCGAGTGTGCCGAATATAAAAGGTTGACACCAGAAATTTTTTATGTGGAAAACCCAATTAGGTAAAAACCATAAGATCTACTATAGAACGAGGGATCCACTAAAATCAAGAGTCACATAGTAGAGACTCTCTAAAAATGGAAGGGATATCAAAAGTAATACTCAAGAATAAAAATAGTGAATCAAAGATAGAGAGTAATAAAAATGATCATTGAAAAAAGGTGATTACCAAATGGGGTTTTCTCTCGATATTTTTGGTGTGTCGAAATTCCTTACCACCACCTCCTTATATAAGAATAAAATCCACATCAATATGTGTATCTGTGTCAAACATGTCTTCATGTGAAGATGAAAATCATGTAACCCAAAACACATCATTTTTTAAAATCGTATCTTTGACCTACATGTCCTCTATTTAAGGAGGCTCCCAACAAACTCCCTAGTTTACTCAAGTGGGGATCATCGCCAACCATGAAATCAGTCGGAAAGTCTCAAATTTTCCTCTGGGTAAACTCTTAGTCGACATGTCTGACCCATTGTCATTTGTGTGGATCTTCTCAAGATCCAACTGTATTGAATCAAGGATTTTGCATATCCAATGACACTGAACATCGATATGTTTTGAACAACCATGAAAATTTGAATTCTTTCCCAAACAAATATAACTCTGACTATCACAAAATAAAAAATACCTTTCATGATTTAAATTGAGCTCTTGAATAAAAGTTTTCATTCACAAAAAATCTTTGCATGCCTTTGTAGCTGTAATAAACTCTAACTCTATGGTAGATAAAGCAACATATCTCTAAATTCTAGACTACCAAGACAGAGCTCCCCTGAAAAAGTGATCAAATATCCTAAATTATACTTCCTCAAATTGATATCTCCTACCATATTTGAATCTGTAAATCCACAAAGCACAGGTTTCCCTTTGCTGAAACACAAATCGCATATCAGAAGTACCATAAAGATAATGAAATATATACTTCACTACTCTCCACTTCTCTCTACCTGGATTAGATAGAAAATGACTAACCACACCAACTTCATGAGCTATATTATGTCTAGTACATACCATCGTATACATCAAACAACCAATGACAGATGAATAATTTTTGTGTTGCATCTTCTCTCTATCTTCATCAGTATAAGGTGATTAAATGGTATTGAGCTCAAAAATGTAAATCAAGAGGAGTACTAACCATTTTCTCTCTATCCATCGAAAATATCTGAAGAACCTTCTCAACATATCACTCATTAGACAACTATAATTTATTGGCCTTCCTGTCATGGGAGAACATCATGCCAAGAATCTATTGTGCTAGCCCCAAGTCTTTCATTATAAAAGACTGACAAAGATCCTTATTCAATCTATCATTTCTAGAAGCATCATATCCAACAAAGAGAATATCATCAACATAAAGTAATAGTATAATAAAATCATCATCAGTAAATCTATGAACAAAAACACAATGATCATAATATTTCTTCCTAAAACCCTGATTAAAAATGACAGATTCAAACTTCTTATACCACTGCCTCAGAGCTTTCTTTAAACCATACAAACTCTTATTTAACCTAGAGACACGATTCTATTTACATGTTTCAATAAAATCCTCTGGAATTTTCATATAAATCTCCTCTTCTAAATCTCCATGGAGGAAATTTGTCTTCACATCCATATACTCAATCTACAAATCCAAACTAGCAGCGAAACCAAGAACAACTTGGATGGAAGAAATTTTGACAACAGGTGAGAAAATCTCATCAAAATAAATACCTTTATTTTGATGAAACCCTTTGACAAATAAACTTGCCTTGTATCATTGAACATAATCAGATTTTTCATTTTTAATATGATAAATCCACCTATTTTTCAAATTTCTCTTACCTTTTGGTTTCTTCACTAGCTCAAAAGTATGGTTTTCATGCAATGATGTCATCTCATCATCCATTTTTGTAACCCATATGTCATTTTTTTCACTTTCCATTGTCACATGAAAAGATTTTGGTTCTCACTCTTTAGTGAGGAGCACATACACATCAGGCGAATACTGAGTAGAAATAGTATGATGCTGAGATGACCTTCAGAGTGGAACTATGGGTTCATTAATAACCCCTGGAATTGAATCATAAGAAACAAAAGGTGAATCAGAAATATCAAATCCAACCTATTCACCCTAATCATCATTATTTACATGAACATGATCATAAAAATAAACAATATGAGGTAAATTTGAATCAGAACCTAGATTAAGACTGACATGTTGGTCATAGTAGATCACTCAAGAGGAAGGTGAATTGAGTATCTATAAAAATTTATGTTAAAAAAGGTTCTTTGAAAGATATCTCCCAATTAAAATATAATTGAAGTCATTTTTTAGTGAATTTATAGAATTCCTAAATATTAAATTTGTTTCTCAAAATATTGATTAGGTCTCAGCTATATTAATCTGAGAATTACTATAAATTTTGAAACAAACCTACTGGTTTAAAATAGATATAAACACTTTCTAAACTAACTATCAGAGTTTTTTTATTTATATTAAATTCTAAATAAAACAGAGTGTGAAATATAAACAAGCAAGCACAAAGGAAATGAATACAAGAGGTTCAGTCTCAAGCTAAAACCTAATCCTCTCCAATTGGTGATCACCTTCCACAAAGTAGTTTAAATTAATAAATAGTTCTGATCCACACCCTGCATCGGGGTTTACAACAGTGTATAGGGATGTCCAGGTACAAGTACCTATACCACAATTCTATGTGGGAAAGGCAACAAACAAGTCCCACTCGACCTCTTCCACACTTAACAGTGGGATACAAATGTGTAAAAAGATTTGAAAGTGAGGATATTCAGTATCCTCCAGTTATGCACCAGAGACAGTGTGTGTGGGTTAAACGGATACACACACTACTCTAAAATGTAAGTAAAAAAGTAACACAATAGATCTAGAAATGTATAGTTGAGTTTATAAGGCTCTATGTGTTATTTAGTAAATCTTTGGACTCCTTTTTATGCAGGAAGTGTATTTTTAGTCCTTCTCTGGAAGTTTTCTAAAAAAAACAGTGTCATGGACTTTTTGGTTTGGCCTTCCAGGATATACAATGTTCCAACCTTTTTGTGTGAGTGGGAGTCAATGAAGCACAACACAACTGGGCTTGAGCTTTATCTCTCAAAAAATATTCGTAAAATTATGGATTTCATCATTTAAACATAATAACAAGAAGAGAAAGTGTTTTTCGTGTATTCTGAAGATGCACGTGTTCTCAATTATGTCTATTGCCCCTTTTTCTCGCACGAGATTATATTATTATATATTTCTTGAGGTCCAACAGGTGGTATCATCATGTTGGGTTCACAATATCCTCATACCTCATATTGTTCTCTAAATATACTACAGACAATATTAAATATTGTAAGAAACATTAATTTGTCTAAATATAACCATTAGTGAAAAGTTCAAACACTTTATGAAAACATGGTAAAGTATAGAAGAAATGGTGTCACAGTGAGTTACAGGAGCTGTGCCATAGGAACGGTGTCATAAGGACTATGTCATATAATTGGTGCCTTAGGAATGGTGAGTCCTTCCATGCATTTTAGTGGTGTCATCAGGTTTCATTGAACTGGTAGTGGTGACACCTAACTGGTGACTGAGGAACGGAAGAAGATTCTCTACCTTTTCCAAAAAATAATAGACCAGTGTCAGGTTGGAACTGGTGACTGTGTCACGATGTCAGTGAGGGACTGGTGACTGTGTCATGTCCTTCTCAAAACATTGATTCAATGTCTGAGAGGGACTGGTGATTATTTCAAGTCCTTTAAGAAAAAAAATTAATCCCTATGTATATAACCAATGACTCAGGTCCTTCTGTATGGGACCAGAAGTAGTGGAACATCCTTTTTGAAATATTTGGCTGCTCTATATAGGCCCAGTGTCTGTGTCTCATACTTAGAAAAATTTGAGTAATCTTTCTTGGAACAAAAACTTAAAATTAGGGTAAGAGAAGGTAATCATAATGAAACTGTAGTAAAACATGATATAATAGGAATGTTGACGTGTTCATATATGATTTAAGCCTTAAAATGATGTGTGATTATCAAAACTTAAGGACTAATATGTGATTATCAAACCTTAAGAGAGTCCAATAATCTCAGGGATCCAAAAATCTCCCCTTTTAATAATCACAAATCATGGAATGAATAACAGGTGTGTTAATGAATAATAGGAAATAAATATCCTAACATCATGCATTCATTCTCCCCCTTTTAGAATTAATCAAAAATAAAGAAAGAGGAAAAAATAAAAGAGAGAAAAAAAATTAGGAATAAGAAACAAAAGTTATGAATTCAATATATTCAACACAATACATGAAGAAAAGTACCAAAAAAGAGAAAAAAAAGTTTCCATTAAATAATTACAAGACTAATCCTTTTCCTTCACCAAAGACTCAGTGGGTACAAGGTCTCAAGAAGCCAGATCAGTAGGTAAAGCAACTGATGGTGAAGAATGGTAAGGTATGGAAGTAGGGAAAGTAGGAACAAGTGAAGGTATTTGACTAGAGGAAGGTTTCTTGATAATAATAGGCCGAATTTTGGATAGGGCTTGAGCAATAGGAGGCTGATAGGTAGGCACAACAATAGTGGATTCAATACGAGCAACAGATGGAACCACTATGGCCTAGCTTCGCACATACAGGTAAGGATTCAATAGGGTAATAAACTTCTCAATAATCTCAGCACCATAAGTCATGGATTTCTCAAAATAATCCTTATTCTCAATAAACTTTTCCAACACCAGGGTAAAATCTATGATTTTATCCATCTGGTTCTTGAAGGCCTGAGAAATAGGGGGAGCTTCATATTTTCTACAAGAAATTTGAAGTTGTTACTCATGTCATGTTTTGTGTAAACCTTATTGAAGTACTTATCAACTTTTTCTCCAATTTCCTTCAAGGTAGAAGAGGCATCATGAGAATAACAAGAGACTAAACTTCTGACATGATCACTTTTTTTAATCATCTGAGCTAAAGTTGTATGATCATCTTCACTGATTTCACCAGAGACAGGTGGAGCTGGAATTGATAGACTTTGCAGTTCCTAATGGAGTTACTTCTTAAACTAAGGCATGTTGAACTGATTGATTTGAGATATTACCTTGGTCAGGGAGTCCATCATAGAATCCATGGCAGATCTATACTTAGATGAAAAAATTTTGATCCCTTCAAACAATTTCTCTATTTCAGGAGCAGTATTGTAACTATTGGTAATAACTGACTCTGTGACATCTAGGATATTATCTTGAATCTCCTAAAAAACATCTCTTTCTACTGTATTTACAAAAAAATCAACTTGACCAACAAAATATTGCCTTGACTGGGCCATCTTAGATTTAAGACCATAAAGATAATCATCCAACTTGGTATTCTCTTTTCTGATTTGATCTAAAGAACTGTTAATTGTACTTTGAACTTACTATCTCGTTGAAGAATAGATTTACACTTTGAAATTTGATAGTTTAGATTTTGTGATAAACTCACTTGGAGAAGGTGCTGGTTCAGCAAGGGTAGAATCCATTCCTTCCTCTGTATTCACATTTTCTTCCTCTATTGGGGTCACTCTAGGAGAAAAGATAGACAGCAACTGAAACATGCTTGATACATCAAGTCTTTGAATAACAGTCTTTCAAGGAATCTCATCACCTTCAGATTCACTAGGGAATCTGAGCCAGGTGTCCATCACACGAGGAATAGAGGGAAGAGATAATTCAAAACTTCTACTAGAAGGACTTGGTGTCCCTCTACTCTCACTAGGAGTTTCACTACTATCAACAGGAGTCTGTTTACTCTTAATTCCAACATTGACATAAATGGAAACATCAGGAACCAAGGAAATTTAAGCTTCATTTGACTCCAATTGTTGGATCAGTTCAACAATCTCCTCACTAGGGTGTTTCCCCCCCTCAGATTGTGCAGGAGCTTCAAGAACTTGAGAAGTAACTTCTTTTGCTTTTCTGGATGCTTCTTCTGCCTCAACATTACTTTTCGCTAACTCAACAACTTATTTCATTCTTTAATTAACAGAAAGAATAACCTCTACTAGATCATCATTGCCAACTAGTTCATTACCCTAATCAACTTCCAACACAGCAGCAGTACTAACTTTTCCACCAGCATCAACTTCCACAACAGCATCAATTTGTTCATCAATTTTTTCAGCAACCTCTTCATCAGAATATTATACCAGTTCATTAGGTTCCAAACCGGGGTCCACAATATTTTTTTCCCTAGAGGGATGATCAAATGGGTTTAATTTTCCATATAAATTGTCATAATATACAATCCAAGACTTCATCCAGGGGTTCCAACTGATTTTCATCTTCTTGAAAATATCCTTAGACAAACAATAGTCAACTTTGTCATACTCTTCCTCATTTGCACCAACCATTACTTTATACCTTATCATCATAGAAATGAACCTTAAATAGAATAGAGAGGTATATTTGGATGTGGTTTTGATCATGTCACTCATGTATAGTACAATGTACTTACACAAGTTGATCTTATGACCATTTATCATCAGATACAGAAGAAAAGTGTCTTGATACTTCACAGTAGAAAAATTACCTTTCCTTGGGAAGATCAAATTTTGAATGAACTTAAATAGAAAATGATTATCACCATCCAACCCAGAATCATTTGGTCTTGTGCTAGTTACATATCTAGTGATATCAATCAGGGCTTCTTCAATACAAAATATATCACTGGGAGGTGGAGGTCCTCTTGGATAATATTCACAAACTCCTTCATAAGGTAATCTTAAACATGCTACCCACAGTCTTGAGGAAAATATTACTCTATCACCATTTATCCAGCTCCTTACCATATAATCACCATCATTATCCAAATAAATATTAAGATTCTGGTAAAATTGTGATACCATATTTGGATATATGGTTCTGTCCTCTTTAATGAACCAATCCAGCCAACCCTGGTCCCTTATCACTCGTAGAATTAGGGACTTACTTATCAACAACCAATCTAGACAGATTTCTTTCTTGAGCACAACCACGTGGGTCATGACATTAGGGTTTAATAGTGCTTCTGGAGCAAAGATCTTTCTCTTCTTTGAAGACTTTCTTCTTTCACTCTCTTAGCTGGAGGGGTGCTTTATCTTTACCATACAACTAATTAGAGGAACTTTAGAAAGAGATAATGGCTCAGATTCAAGATAAGGAGGGATTGAGAGACATACGACTTAGAAGAAAAAGGGTTTATCAATTGAGTTTTCAAGAAACAGTAGGGTCTGGGTTCAGAAAGTAAAGAGTGATAGGAGTGAAGGATGAAATGTCAAGTGACAGTTTTTATCATTTGGGAATTATAAACTTCTTTAAATTTGCACGTGATAGGTAAATGAATAAATATATAGATATTGACATAGTGAATTAGTTCACGGATAAAAAATAATAAGGTCATGCAACCAGTGAGTTAACTCTGAACAATCAGTGAGTCAGTTCTCTATGAGACCAGTGAGTCGGTCACCTTATGAAACCGGTGAGATAGTTCACCTTGGTACTTAGCAAGAATTTATCATGACTAATTCATGTCTAATGTAACTAATTCTCTCAGAGTTTAAAGTTTTGGTAAAGATATCAGCAATCTAATGTTCAATTCCAATAAACTCAAGAGTAATATCACCCTTTTGAGAATGATCTCTCAAAAAGTGATTTCTTACATCAATATGTTTAGTTCTGGAATGTGAAACAGGATTCTTAGAAATGTTAATAGCACTTGTGTTATCTCTATTTATAGGGATATGTCTAAATTGAAAACCATAGTCCAGTAAATTATGTTTCATCCACAAAATTTGAGCACAACAACTACCAGCAACAATGTATTCTTCTTCAACCGTGGATAAAGCTACAAAATTCTGTTTCTTACTACACCATGATATTAGATACTTTCCCAAAAAGTGGCATGTTCCAAAAGTTCTCTTTCTATCTAACTTTCATCCACCAAAATTAGTATCTGAATAACTAACCAAATCAAAGGATTTTCCTCTAGGATAGAATAGTCCTAAGTTGGTTGTATATTTGAGGTATTTGAAAATTCTTTTAACAACATTTAAATGAAATTCTTTTAGATTTTCTTGAATTCAGGTACACATACACACACTAAACATAATATCAGGACTATTGGCAGTTAGGTATTGAAAACTCCCAATCATTCCTATATAAGTAGATTGATCAATTGAATTTCCATTTTCATCAAGATCCAACTTACATGTAGAACTCATAGGTGTTTCACTACTTTTAATGCTATCAAATCCATATCTTTTTAAAATATATTTGGTATATTTACTTTGATTTAGAATAATACCTTCTTTATTTTGAAATATTTTAAATCCAAGAAAATATTTAAGCTCTCCCATTAAACTCATTTCAAATTAAATTTGCATCATTTTTGAAAATTCATTACACAAAGAATTTTTAGAAGATCCAAAAATAATATCATCAACATATATTTGAGAAATTAAAACATCTTTAGAAATTCTCTTTATAAATAAAGTAGGATCAAAAATTCCTTTTTTAAAACCTTTTAAAATCAGAAAATTACTTAATCTATCATACCAAGATCTAGGAGCTTGTTTTAATCCATATAAATCTTTTGATAATTTAAAAACTTGATTTGTAAAATGAGGGTTTGTAAAACCATGGGGTTGTTCAACAAGGAAATCCTAAACTATATAACCATTTAGGAATGCACTTTTGACATCAATTTGATATAGTTTAAAATCCAAATGTGATTCATAGGCAAGTAAGATCCTAATTGCTTTAATCCTAGGTACTGGTGCAAAGGTTTATTCATAATCAATCCCTTCTTTTTTATTATAACCTTGTGAAAATAACCTAGCTTTGTTTCTAACTATGTTACCAGCTTCATCCACTTTATTCCTAAACACCCATTTAGTGCTGATGGTCAAGGTATCTTTGGTTATATCTATTAACTTCCAAACTTTGTTTCTTTCAAACTAATTTAGTTCTTCTTTCATAGCCATCACCCAAAATTCATCATCGATTGCATCGTTGACATTTTTAGGTTTAATTTGAGACAAGAAAGCTTAATGTTCAACCTGATTTCTCAATGAAGATCTAGTTTGTGTTACTTTATCTAAATATTAAACAAAAACATCTAAATGATGATTTTAAGGGTGCTAGTTAGTCTAGAAAAGGTAGGACTAGTTATTCCAGGCTCTTCTATAGATTCAGGTTCAAGATGTCTAGAATCTGGAAAATTTCCAGAACTAGAAGTTTTAACAAGTTCTTTAACAGGATGACCAGAAGGTTTTGCATTTATATTCAGGTTTGACATGTCATCTTCAAGAGTATCTAGGGAGATATTAGGCTCATGTGGATCTGTCTCATCGAATTTAACATGAAAATATTCTTCCACACATTTGGCTATTTTATTAAATACTCTATAGGCTTTAATGGACATGGAATATCCAATAAATATTCCTTCATCACTCTTAGATGAAAATTTATCTAAATTATCCTTAGTGTTAAGAATATAAACTTTACTTCCAAACACTTTTAAATGATTTACCTTTGGTTTCTTATTATTCCATAATTCATATGGGGTTTTCTTAAGGATAGGTATTATCAAGACTCTGTTGATTATGTAACAAGTTGTATTAACAGCTTCATCCCAAAAATAAATTGGCAAATCATATTTATTGAGAATTTTCCTAGAAATATCTTGTAGGGTTTTATTTCTCCTTTCTACTACACCATTTTGTTGAGGTGTCCTAGGGGAAGAAAATTTGTGTCTATATCCATTTGAAGTACAAAAAGATTCAAAGTTTTTATTTTCAAACTCACGACCATGATCACTTCTAAGATATTTGATTTTAAGTCTACTAAGGTTTTCTACAAATCTTGCATACTTAGTAAAGGAATTACATGCTTCAATTTTATGTGCTAGAAAATAGGTTCAAGTGTACCTAGAGAATTCATCTACAAGAACATAAACACAGTGCTTTAAATTTAGACTTGAGACTCTAGATGGTCCAAAAAAATCCATGTGAACCAACTTGAGAGGTTGAGAAGTAGTTACTTATTTATTTGGTTTGAAAGATATTTTGTGTTGCTTTAACTTTTGACAAGGATTGTACACTTTATTATCTGGAAACTCTATCTTGGGTAGGTCTTAAAATAATCATTTCATAGATAACTTCATTAGTGATTGGGTGTTATATTGTCCTAATCTCCTATTCAAAATCCAAGATTCCTTTTAAAAAGCACTAATATAGGATACATTTTGTGATGCTAAAGTATATAAATTTACATCATTAAAATTATCACTTTTAAGGGAAGTAAATACTAACCTACTTTTGGAATAAAAAACGTGGCATGAATCATTTTCAAATTTGACATTAAATCCATCATCACATAATTGAGATATGTTGAGTAAATTATACTTCAATCCATCAACATAATATACTTTGGAAATCAAGATAGAGTTAAGGTTACCAATCTGTCCTAAGCTGATAATTTTTCTTTTACCATTGTCACCAAATGTGACATGTCCTCCATACATCTTGATGAGATTCTTGAAGCTTGAGTAATATCCTATCATGTGTCTTGAACATCCACTGTCCAAGTACCACATATTTCTAAAAGAGATCTTTATATATTTTTCCTGTAAAACAGATCAAACAAGAAGTATTTTTGGTACCCATACTTGTTTGGGTCTAAAAATATTAGTAATAAGGGCTTTAGGAACCCACATTTTTCTCATAGGTTTCCTATAAGAAGATTCTAAAGATTTTGATAAAAAAAATTATTTGTTCTAAAAGAATGTGAGAAGCTAGATGAAGTAGCTGAGCTACTTGAGCTGGAACTTGCAGTACAGTTTTGATTTTGGATAGAAAAGTAGATTTTCTAGTTTTTGTTGTAAAATATGTTTTGGATAAGCTTCTTTGTCCTGGATGATATCCTAATCTATTAGTATACCTAGGATCTATCTGTTTACCAATTAATTGAGTGAGTGTGTCTTTCCCATTGGTAAACTTTTCTATATCCTTCTTTAATTTATCATTAGATAAATTTATATCATTATTTTCTTTTAGAAGCTATGCATTTTTCTCTTTCTAAATAGTGAGTTCAGATTTAATATTTGTAGAGAATGCATATTGTTTTTTAATGATTTATAATTATCTTTTAGTTCATTATATGTTTCTTACAACATATTACAATATTCAAACAATTCATCAGTTGTCATCTTTTCAGATTCAGATTCATCATTAGAATAATAGTCATTATGTGCAGGTGAGTTAAGGGTTAACTCAGATGTGTTTTTCATGAAACACATGTTTTTATTTTACTCTTTCTCATCCCAAGAAGAAGAAGATTCACTAGAGCTATCCTCGGATGCACTCCAAGTGGATTTCATTGCTTTCTTATATTTTCTATATTTATACTCATGCTTATTTTAATATTTTATCTTTGTACAGTCTAACTTGACATGTCCTCTTCTTTTTCATTCATAGAAAACTATTTCTTCAAATTTATTAGGCTTCTTCGAATCATTTTTTTAATTGCATTTGTTTTCATATTTTCTTTTGAAGTTAGTCTTTTTGAGAAAATTATTCCTCTTGTAAAATTTCTTGAATCTTCTTGCCAGCTGGGCCATTTAATCATCACTATCTAAGACCAATTCTTTACTTCCTGAAATGTCAACAACAACCTGAACCTTTTCTTTATTTTTCTCTTGGAGGCATTAGTCTTTAAGGATACAAATTTTTTCTTTGGATATTCCTCCTCCTGATTCACTTTTAACTCTTATTCATACATCATTAACATTCCAATGAGTTCTTTGAAAGGTAATTTTCTGATGTCACATGAATCTCTAATAGATACAGAGGTTTCTCTCCATCTATTAGGTAGGAATCTAAGAATCCTCATGATTTTTTCTTTGGCAGTAACTTATCTTCCAAGAGAAATCATTGTGCTAACAATCTCATTGAACCTAAGATACATGTCAGAAATAGGATCATCAATTTTAATTTTAAATATATCATATTTAATATTATATGTATTAAGACTCATTTCCTTAACATTGGTTGTTCCTTCATGAGAAACAAAAGAGTGTACCAAATTTCATAAGAAATTTTTCATGTAGAAATACAATTAAATTCCTCATCTCCTAAGGAATAGTATAGAGAATTCATATATTTACAATTGTGATTATAGGTAGCCTTATTTAGGTCATCCCAAGTGTTCCTAGCAGTAAAAGAGGTCTTATATTCTTCTTCAACTGAAGACCAAATTTCAAAACCCATGCTCTCTAAGTGAATTTTCATTTTGATTTTCCATTGTGTATAGTTGGTTCCATTAAAGAATGGAGGTCTGTTTGTAGCAGCACCTTCCAGTCTATTATCCATAATGAAATTTTAGAAGGATATTGAAAGAGATAAAACTTTAGAAATAACAGAAATTTTAAGATCTTTAAATACAAATAAAATCAAAGTTGAAAAGATTATTAAAGAAGATAAAAAAACTTTGAGAATAGTAACTTAACAAAGATAAAAAAAATTACTCTGATACCAAATGTTGGTCAGAGTAGATCACTCAGGAGGGGGGTGAATTGAATATCTATGAAACTTTCTATAAAAAATGGTTATTTGAAAGATATATCCCAATTAAAATATAATCAAAGTCAGTTTTTAGTGAATTTATAAAAGTCCTAAATGTTCAATTTTTGTTTCTTAAAAGATTGATTAGGTCTTAGTTATATTAATATAATAATTACTATACCTTTTGAAACAAACCTATTGGTTTAAATCATATATAAACACTTTATAAAATAACTATCAGAGTGTGGTTGTTTATATGCAATTTCAAATAAAACAGAGTGTGAAATATAAACAAGCAAGCACAGTAGAAATGAATATAGGAGGTTCAGTCTCAAGATGATACCTAATCTTCTCCACTTGGTGATCACCTACCACCAAGTAGTTTAAATTAATAAACAATTCTAATCCACACACTGGATCAGGGTTTAAAATAGCGCACAGGGTTGTCCAGGTACAAGTACCTCTACCACAGTTCTACATGGGAAAGGTAGCAAACAGGTCACACTCGACCTCTTCCACACTTAACAATGGGATAAAAACGTGTAAAAATATTTGAAATTGAGGATATTCAGTATCCTCTAATTATGCACCGGAGATAGTGTGTGTATGTCAAACGGATACACACATTGATCTAAAATGTAAGTAAAAAGAAACACAATAGAGCTAGAAATGTAGAGTTGAGTTTAGAAGGCTCTGTGTGTTATGTAGTGCAGCTATGGACTCCTTATTATGCAAGAAGTTCATTTTTAGTCGTTCTCTGAAATTTGTCTCCAAAAAAATAGTGTCATGAACTTTTTGGTTTGACCTTCCAGGATAGACAATGTTCTAGCCTTTTTGTGTGAGTGGGAGTCGATGAATCACAACACAGTTGGCCTTGAGATTTATCTCTTAAAAAATATGAATAAAATTATTGAGTTTAGCATTTAAGCACAAGAACAGGAACATGAAGTGTTTTTCATGTATTTTGCAGATGCATGTGTTCTCTATTATGTCTAATACCCCTCTTTACCACACGAGATTCTCTTATTATATATTTCTTGAGGGCCGACAAGTTGTATCATCATGTTGGTTGCACAACATCCTCATACCTTGTATTGTCCTATTAATATCCTACAAACAATATTAAATATTGTCAGAAACATTAATTTTTATAAATATGACCATTAGTAAAAAGTTCAAACACTTTATGAAAATATGGTAATGTATAGAAGAAATGGAATCACAGTGAGTTACAGGAGTTGTGCCATAGGAACGGTGTCACAAGGACTATGTCATATAACTGGTTCCTCAGTAACGATTAGTCCTTCCATGCCTTTGAGTGGTTCCATCAGGTGTCGTTGAACTGGTAGTGGTGGCACATAACTAGTGACTGAGGAACGGAAGCAAATTCTATGCCTTTTCCAAAAAATAATGGACTAGTGTCAGTATGGAACTGGTGACTATTTCATGGCATCAGTGAGGGACCGGTGACTATGTCATGTCCTTTTCGAAACATTGATTCATTGTCTGAGAGGGACCGGTGAATGTTTCAAGTCCTTTGCGAAAAACAAATAATACGTCTGTATATAACAAATGACTCAAGTCCTTTTGTATGGGACTGGAAGCGGTGGCACATCCTTTACGAAATATTTGGCTGATCTGTATAGGACTGGTGACTGTGTCTCATACTTAGAAACATTTGAGTAATCTTTCTTGGAACAAAAACTTAACAGTAGGGTAAGAGAAGGTAATCATAATGAAAAATTAGTAAAACATGATATAATAGGAATGATTATGTGTTCATACATGATTTAAGCCTTAAAATGATTTGTGATTATCAAAACTTAAGGGATGATATGTGATTGTCAAACCTTAAGAGACTCCAATAATCTTAGGGATCCAACATGAAAAAACCATCAAAAGCTTGAGAAGTGGTTTTTTCTCCCTTATCAATGTCTTCAATAGTCCAATCTTCCTTAAACACTGCATCACAACTTCTAAAAATTTTCTTCAAAGAAGGATCATAAAACCTATACCCAAAATCATCATGTCCATAGCCAATTATAATACACTAGTGTGACTTACTATCCAGCTTGTATCTCTCATCTCTAGGCACATGAACAAAATCCTTTCAACCAAAAATACACAAGTGATCATACCTGATCTATTTTATATACCAAAACTTTTTAGGAGTGTCTATCTACAAAGAAACTGTAGGTGATAAATTGATAATATAAGCAGTAGTATGTAAAGCCTCACCCCAAAAATGTCCAGGAAACTTTACTTATGAAATTAAACAACAAACTCTTTCCAACAAATTAATGTTTATCCGCTCAGCTACACCATTCAACTTAGGTGTCTTCAGAGGTGTTTTCTGATGTTGAATACCTTTCTTCCTGTAATACTGATCAAATAAACCACAATAATTTCCCCCATTGTCAGTGTGAATAAATTTAAATTTCTTTCATGATTCCCTCTCAGTAGAAACATGAAATTTCTTTAAAACACTAAGGTCCCAACTTTTGGCATTCAAAACATAAACCCAAAGATTACATGAGTTTTCATCAATAATTGTCACCAAATAAAGACCGCCAATAAAGGTATTAGATTTCAAAAGGATTGCAAACGTCAGAATGTACTAATTCAAGTTTCTATGACTTCCTATGTGGAGGATGACTACTAAAACTCAATTTGAACTATTTTATAGTCATAAAGGATCACACATGTCCAATTTGACACTCTTCAAATCTGGAAGAATATTTATCTTAGCCAAAAAACCAATACCTTTCTCATGGATGTGACTGAGACTCTTATTCCATAACTTGGACAAAAACACTTCACTCAATAATACAAGTAGTATCATAAGAAATAGAAACTCTAGTATAGTACAAACCTGACTGCTTATTCCCTTGAGCCACAATCAAAGATACATTGGAAATATTCCATTATAAATCACCAATAGTACTGATAAAAACTTAATAATCAATAATTATGGTAGAAATAATATTCAATCAAACCTCAGGTGTATGTCGAACATTCTTCAAAATCAACTTACTTCCTGTACTAGTCTCTAAACAAACAGTGTTGATACCTACAACATCAACATAAAAATAATTTCCCATATTCAAAATCCCAAAAATTACCTAGGTTTTAAGATGTAAATAACTCCTTATTCAAGGTCATATGAAAACATGCACCAATGTCAACAACCCAGCAATAATCATCAGAATCAATATTAATGGAGTTATAAACAATAAAAAGATCACCCCTGTAACGGCGACAACAATATCACCTCCATCACCATTTTTATTATATTTATTTTCCTTCATTCTATTCTCTATTTTTATCTGATAACAAAACTTACTAACATGCCCCTTCTTACCATAATTATGACATTAAAAATCTTAATGCTTCGACCTATATCTTATTCTTCATTTTCTCTTACCTCGAATGCTCTATCCTTGGTCCTAGATTCTCCCCTTGTTCTATGTGACTAAAAACTATGAAGAGGATTTATCCTGAGTGCGTCTCCTGACCTCTTCATTCAAAATAGCCGACATAACAAAACTGAATGTCATAGCACCATTAGGAGCAGAACCACTTTGAGTAACACGTAAATTCTCCCAAGAATCGAGTAAAGTGTTAAGAAAAAAAGAGCTAAAATCTCATCTTCAAAATTGATATCCATACTATACAACTAATCAAATCATCCCTGATATTCACTCAAATAGTCAGAAACAGACATACCTTCTTTGTACCTCAGATTCATCATTTTTTTGATAAGAAACAATTTATTGTTTCATATCTTGGAAGCATAGGTAGTCTCGAGCTTCTCTCACAAAGTTCTGGCATGAGATATGTTGACAATGTGGTTCATCATTTTGTATTTAACCTATTGGTGAATGAAACCACAAACCATCTCATGCTTGAATGTCCATTCTTCATCTGACATCCTTTCTGTCTTCTGGGTACTAAACACTGGAAGATGCATTCCCTTGAAAAAAATCAGATCCTTCATTTTTAGTCACCACATATGGTAGTTGATACCATTCAACAAAATCATCTAGATATAATTGGATTTCATAATAAATATGAAACAAAAAACCAAACCCTCTGATTTCAGATGTTGGGAAAGGTGGAAATCGACTAATGTGCAAACAAAATAAAAGTGAATCAAAGATGGAGATCATAGAACAAAAGGTTATCACCAAATGGTATTTTCTCTCAGTATTATTGGTGTGCAAAAATGACTTGCCACTACCTCCTTATATAAGAAAAAAATCAACGTCAAAATGTTTCTCTGCATCAAAATTGTCTTCGCATGAAGATGAAAATCACATAACCCAAAATGCATCATTTTTTAAAACTGTATCTTTGACCCCCCGTGTGTCCTCCATGTGAGGAGGTGCCCAACAATTAACCCATGGTAGACTTCTAAGAAATGGAGGAGAGGTTGAAACCTGGAAAGTCAGGATGGTTCTCAGAATAGGGGAAGTAAACATTAAAAAAACTATTAATGTTGTTTTCCTATCAATAGTCTATTTTAAACCGTGAATTCTATGAGCCTTATGCGCAGGATTAAAGAATGATGACTGCCCATTGGCAACTATTTTCATGCTATTTTAATGTTGTACAGGAGCTTTTTATTTTGATGATGGTGCTCTAATATTGTTTTACTTGGAATGATGTATGTTGTATTTTAGTGGCCAAGATGGTGTCACTCTTTGATATGTAAAACTTATGGAGTGGGCCAATAGTAATGTATTTTCACACCCTTGAACATTGGGTTTGTGTGTTTTCTTAAAAAATTATTTTTGAGATCATGGGTTTGGGTCTCCAAATACATGGTTCATGGTGTTTTTGAATAATAAATTTTATTTTCATTAATAATGATTAATATTTTAAGTAATAATAAATACAATATAAATTATTAAAAAATTAATCATAAACAGCCTAAAGACATCATCTTGGAGCCCCAAAATCATGGCTTCTATACTGAATTGAATGAAAAACAATACAAGGGGGCATGTGAAAGACAATAAAAAATTCCCCACCATAAATGACCAAGAAATAATTTCCCAAAAAGGAAAATAAGCAAATATAAAAGCCTCCCAAATCTAGATGAACAATAGATATTATAACACCCCAAACATTTTATGGTACATTTCTCTTAAATACATTCTATTCATTAGGAAGCCTATTTTCATAAAGCATTGAGTTTATTTAAAAAAACACTTGGTTATTTAATAGATATTCATAACCTGGCCTTTAACATAAATTTTCCACTTCTATGTTTTGAATTTCGAAAAATGGTCATCTAGAGTTGTGACAAGTAAGACATTTGGAGTCTGATAGAACTAACTTGATTTTTGATGAATAGTAACATAACCTTATGAATAGTAATATGAAACTTATGAATAGTAAATAATTATAATATTTTATTTTCTTAACGTAATAAGATAATAAGATCTTAATTAAATTTTCAATGTGATATAAAACTAATTATACCTTTAAAATTGTTATTTTTTGAATTAATTGTGATTTTATTTTAAAATTAAATTAAAAATACTTAGAAAATTATTTTCAAAAAAATGAGTTCATTTTTGAATTCTACACGTTGAAAAATGGTTAGGGTGAATTTTTGGTATTTTTCTAAAATACTTTAATTTTTCATGAATAGTAAAAATAAAATTTTGAGTTTTCGATAGTTTAATGACATCATAATGATGTAATAATTAAATATAAAAGGCTGGTTGAATTTTTTACAGTAACATATGGCATGAGGTGTTCCAAGTGGCTAAAACCATGGGAAAATACCATGGGCAAGCTCATGTTTTTGCAAAAACCACTAATGAGATGTCCCTTTTAATTAAGAAAAAACTCCCTCTCGTTTACTATAAATACTCACTCACCCCCTTCATTTTATTTCATTACAAACTCATTATCCTAAAATCTCTGGTATTATTACCTCCCTAGGAGTCCTCCCAAGGTGTCCTCAAACCCCCAAGGTCCCAAACTTCATGTTTTTGGAGTTATTCTACAGAGTAAGAGAATCTACCACCCTTCTCTTTTCTTAAAGCTTTAATTTTATGTTTTCTATTTTATTTTCAATTGTATTATGTTGGGATATGTCATTTTATATTCCCATTTCTATATATATTATGTAAGAGTGATGAGATACCCCCTTTTTCTCATCAAACTATTTTATGAAATTTTATGTGACGTCGTTAGGCTGTCGATTTTTCATGAGAGATTTATCAAATTTTCTTCTATTTTGAGTTCCTTTATTTTATACTTATTTCCTCATATCCCCTCATACAAATGATATGATAATTATAGTACCTTACATGATCTGGAATTATATTATTCTAATTGAATATTTCACCATCATCTCTCTTTCCCCCTCCTCTTATAGTAAAAATGAAAACACTATCTGAGATGTGTTAATTTATCACATTCAAGGACGACGAGATCTCAATTTTTATTACCATATTCAATTCTGGTCATGAAACCTTTTTTATGATTTAACCAGATCATAATATGTGTATTTCATCTCATTAATTTTCTAGAATACTTATACACTCATAATATAAAATAATAATACAAAACAAGTTCATTATGAACAAAACCGCCAAGTTAATTCAAACATTTGTAATTAACTTTTAACTAATGAATCATCATCATGGCATATAACCCAAAATCACTATAAGATCATTTATATCTCTCTAATTTAATTAATAAGATATATTAAAAATTCTTGATTTTTAACCACATTTCAAATGATCTTCCATTCATGAATACAAGTAAACGAATCATGAAAACCAAGGAAGAAAATGCTTCCAAAACAATAAAATTGATCCTCTTAAACCCATAAAAAGGGCCATGAATGAACCTAATAATTTTATAATAAATAAATTAAATTTATATGAGGTTTTGTGTTTATTAATTAATGGATCTAAATTTTATTATTCGGGTCATTAAAACAAACGAAGAACACACTCGAGCATAAGGTAAGGGGTTTCTCATCTCACTTTTAATTCCATGAGATTTCCATTGTTCACCACTTATTTCTTGCATATGGTGTATTGTGTACTTCCTTTTGATATATATTATCATGATTCTCCTTATATTCATGGTATTTTTTGATTCATTTGGTGGTTATTAGTTTTGTTCATATGATTTGACTGATTACATTGTGGTAAGAGACTTTGTCTCAACTTCCATTTCGTTGTGACTAATTTTGTATTGTGCACCTAATAATTCTTATGTGGTGTACCTACTTCCCATTTTAGATCAGTTTTCATTTGAAATTATATTTCTACTAAATATCCATATTCTCATATCATGGATATGTTTTTTTTAAACATTATACCATTTTACATACGGTGATTATTTGGAATATTGTTTTAACTATGGAAATACTAATGAATTTGTATCCTATAATCTATACAGATATTAAAAAGGCATATTGATCTTATATTAAATTAATGTATAAATAATGATTTGTACTTGCAGTAATAGGTGGGGCCCACTATATCCCCTCTATGCATCAACAGGTCTCATGAGACAAATTAGTTGGCGACAAACCCTTCGAGTTTGTTTCCCAAAATCAGATAGGTTTATAACCACAGAACTAAACTGTTTTAATGGTATTATGGTATCATGTGATAGATACATGATGTATAATTAATAATAATTATCTTTATTCATTATCAGTTATTATTATCCATGGGGTTTTCACTATAACAAAATCTATAGATGAAGTTTCATTCTCAGTTTGTTAATGGCGTGAGTTTTTCATTTATTCACTATGCCATATTGATTATGTCAAAAAAAATTATGATTCAATTATTATTGAATTAATGCTTCCACTATTTTTAACCCTTACTGAGCGTTTCATCTCACCCATTTCATTTTTTTTACCATCAACAGGTCTTGAAGAGGATATCATTTATTGAGTTTTCATAGATGCAATTTTTAATTTTTGTTACGTTTTGTATTTTGTAACCTTTTCCAATGTAATTTGAGTTACATCTATGTATCTAGTTTCTTCAAGACTACTAAACTGATTGTTCCTTTGGGATTTCATTTCTTCTAACCTTGTCAATATAACAAGTAATGCACTGGCTCTAGCCTAGAGGGGTCAGGGTGTTACAGTTGGTATCACAGGAAGTTTAGTAGAAAACTTGGAAACTAGATTAAAAAATATAGATTAGAGAACAGATACCTAAGGTAGTATTTGAGGATAAACATATAAGAACTTTCTGGTATTTTGGTAAGGAATAGATTATGTGGATATTTCTTGCAAATAAATCCCTATTTGGATACAAACAGGTAGAGGTGGATATGGCACAGATGTACTAAGGAGTAAAAACTCCGACAAAGAATTTCGGGCTTGACCCGTGGTATCCTGGTACATGACAATGGTCATTGCATCACTCTTGGTATTGACACTCATGGGGCATATGCTTAGTATAATTCACATTTTTTTACAAGACATTATGAAGTATTTTAATGTAAATTTTTCCTCATAGAAACCATGTTTATGAGATTAGTTATGCATAGAATTTCAATCTATGATAAGTGATTTTCTATTGGATATTTATAACCTAATTTAGTGTATGCCATTATTTAGAAATGGCACCTAATGGAAGAAGTGGAATCAATACTCATGGTAAATATAGGGATCTCCCCACTGATCAAGTCAACACAGTCAATGATGGAGTAGATCAGATCATGACCATATTGGGACAACTTAATCAAGTTGTGATGAATAACCATTACACACCTATGTTGGATCGTTTCATGCGGAAGAAGCCCCCATATTTTAGTGGGAATAATAATCCAGTGGTTACTGAGTAGTGGACCAAGTCCCTTGAAAATATATTCATGGAATTAAGATGCAATGAAAATGAAAAGGTAGTACTGGCGGTATATTGTCTCAAGGGTGACGCAGATCAATGGTGGTCCTTGATCCAAAATACCATGGAGGAAGAAGAAATAGAAGAAATGAGATGGAGGAATTTTAAGGAAATATTCTTTGAAAAATATTTCCCTCGTGAGCGATGAACTAAAATGAAGAGGAAATTCCTTAGCTTAAAGAAAAAGGAAGAAGACAGTGTTGCAGAGTATGAGGATACCTTCACAAGACTAGCCAGGTATGCCATGGATTGTGTACGAGACTCAAAATACAAGATTGATCATTTCTTTGAAGGTCTTAAGCCAAGTCTTCAAAGGGCACTGGATTCTTAAAAAAATTCATCATATGATGAAATTGCATCAAGTTCCATCAAAACAGAGAAAGAATTATCTAGAACAAGTTTCTTCACGGGAAACCAAGATAAGAAGTACTTTGATAACCAAGGAAAAGGTGAAGCATCAAAGAAGAACAAGGGAAAAAATAAATTCCCATTATGCAAGAACTATGGAAAGAATCATCTTGAAAAATGATTGAAAGGCATGGGAGTCTACTATAAGTGTAGAGAAAAGGGTCATCGATCAAACAAATTCAAGGTGAAGAATCAATTTGATGATTTTCAATGCTAAAATTGTAGAGAATGGGACACTGTGAAAATGAGTGTCCTAATCATGAAGGAAACTTGCCTCAGAAAATTCCACGAGAGAAAGTGAAAGCATATGATATTACAACCATGGTGGTTGCAGTACCAAAGGATGTGGTGGAAGGTACTTTAATTGTTTCTTAAAACTTATCTAACACTTTATTTGATTCTGGATCATCGCATTCATTTATATCTTCCCAGTTTTTCAAGAAAATTATACATGTCCAATTTGATTTAATAAAGGATTTGTCAGTCAAAACTCCTAAGGGATGTATCGTTGTAACAAAGGCATGTTAATTAGTCCCCCTCATGAAACATAAATGTGCTTTAGTTTCTAACCTTATCATCATACCAATGACTAAGTTTGATATAATTATCAGTATGAATTGTCTGTCAAACTATGATGTGAAGATTTATTCCAAGAAGAAGGAAGTTACAATCTTTTAAAATGGTGTAGAATCCTTAATTTTTAGAGTAGAAACCTTGAAAACTGATTCTCATCTAGATCCACCCCTAGTAGATATACTAAATTCAATTATTGGAGAAGAAGAGAACCCAATATCTATAGACGAGGAAAGAAATATTCAAATTGAATATGTGCATGTAGTACAAGAATATGCTGATGTCTTTTTAGAGGATTTACCCAGACAAACTATAGAGTGGGAAATTGAGTTTTACATTGACTTAATTCCTAGTTCAAGGCCCATATCAAAGACCTCTTATAGAATGGTCACTGTGGAGTTAGTGGAGATAAAGAAAAAACAAGAGTAATTGAGTGATAAAGGATTTATTCGCCCTAATTTTTCTCCATAGGGATCCCCTATTCTTTTTGTTAAGAAGAAAGATGGCTCTATGAGGTTGTGCATTGATTACAGGGAAATCAATGTTATTAAAATAAATAATAAGTATCCTCTTAAACTAATTGATGATTTATTTGATCAAATTCATGGAGCACAATATTTTTCCAAGATTGATCTTCGATATGGATATCATTAGTTGCTTTTGAGGGAGTAAGACATTCCAAAAATAGCATTTCAAACTAGGTATGGGATTATAAGTTTACAGTAATGCCTTTTGGACTCACTAATGCACCATATATTTTCATGGATATGATGAATACAGTTTTCAACGAATATCTTAATGACTTTTTAGTGGTGTTTATTGATGATATCCTGGTATAATCTAAAATATATGAAGATCATGAAAATCACTTGCGCACTATTCTGAAGACTTAGAAGAAATGAATTATATGGGAAAATTAGCAAGTGTGTTTTTTGGATCCAATCAGTTTCCTTTATGGGACACATTTTCTCTAATGATAGAATATCTATAGATCCTATAAACATAAAGGCTATGCAAGAATGGCCTACTCCAACAAATATAACTGAGGTACATAGTTTTATTGGTTTAGCAGTTTATTATCGGCGTTTCATTCAGAACTTCACCCATTTTGCCAACCCAATGACTAAGCTCACACGAAAAGGTGTTAATTCTGTATGGACAAAGGAATGTGAAGAATGTTTTGAAGAATTTAAGAGAAGGCTAGTGAATACTCCAATCCCGACTCTATCATTAGGGAATGATGGATTTGTGATATTTAGCGATGCATCAAAGAAAGGACTTATCTATGTACTTATGCAGAATGATAGAGTGATTGCCTATGCATCTAGGAAACTAAAAATTCATGAACAAAAATATCCAACTCATGATCTTGAGTTGGTAGCTGTAATATTTTCTTTGAAGATATGGAGACACTATCTCTATGGTAAAAAATTTGAGATATATACCAATCACAAGAGTTTGAAGTATATTTTCTCACAGAAAGAACTCAACATGAGGAAAAGACGATATCTTCAACTACTAAAGGATTATTATTGAACTATACACTACCACCCATGGAAGGAAAATGAGGTGGAAGATGCTTTGAGCAGAAAGGATCATGGAGTTCTGAACAAGATGAGAGTTGATAGGGATCCTCTGTTCATGGATCTAGTAAAGATGGATATGGGAATAATCATGGAAGGTGAAACATTGATACTTTTTCAAATGGTTTCCAAACCTTCTTTACTAGAAAGGATAAAAAGTTCTCAGATTTATAATGAAGAGTTTCAAAAGAAAATTAAATTTGTGAATGATGGGAGATTTATTTACTTCATATATGAAGATTGAATTTTGAAATTTTGTAGGATACTTTGTGTTCTTGATATACCTAATCTAAAAATGGAATTTTTGGATGATGCTCATAGCTCCAATTTCTCTATACACCCTGGTAGCACTAAGATGTATAGAGATTTGAAGGAACATTTTTGGTGGGAAAACATGAAGAGGGATATTTTTTATTATGTGTCGAGGTGTTTGGTTTGTCAACAGGTGAAGGTTGAAGACAACATCCTGAAGGAGTCATGCAACCCCTTCTTATTCCTATGTGGAAATGAGATGATATTATAATAGTCTTTGTCATGGGACTACCAAAGAATCCAAGAAAGAATGATGTGATATGGGTTATTGTTGACCGTCTTACAAAATCAACACATTTTATTTCTATAAGGGAAGATTTACCACTTGAATTTTTATCAAGAATATATATTAATGAAGTTTTAAGACTTCATGGTGTACCCTTATCAATTGTTTCTGATCGTGATCCCCATTTTACATCAAAATTATAGAAAAGTACCTAGAAGGATTTTAATACTGAGCTTCATATGTGTACTTCTTATCACCCCCAAACTGACGGACAGTCTGAAAGGACTATTCAAACTCTAGAAGACATGCTGAGATCATGCTCTCTTGAATTTGAAGGTATGTGGGATCAATAATTTCCTTTGGTGGAATTTTCCTACAACAATAGTTTCCATTATAGTATTGAAATGACTCCATATGAAGCATTATATGGAAAGAGATGTCAAACTACAACTTGTTGGGATGAAGTTTGTGAGAGGAAACTTATAGGCATGGAACTTATTGAAGACACCACGACAAAGGTGAAGACAATCCAAGCCCATATTAAAGCAGCCCAAAGTAGGCAGAAGAGTTATGCTGAAAAAAGGAGAAAGGATTTGGAATTCCAAGTGGGAGATCATGTCTTTCTGAAAGTATCTCCATGGTAGGATGTCTTAAGGTTTGGTAAGAAATGGAAATTGAGCCCCAGGTACATCAGACCATTGGAAATTCTAGAAAGAATTGGATCTGTAGCTTACCATTTAACAATGTCGCCAAGTCTCTCCAAAGTTCATGATGTGTTCCATGTTTCATTGTTGAAGAAATACATGCCAGACCCAATGCATGTACTCACCTATGAATAAATAAAACTGGAACCTGATTTATCATACTGTGAAGAGCCTATCAAGATTCTCGACATAAGGGAGAAGGTATTGAGAAATCAGACAACTCGTCTAGTAAAGGTTCTTTAGAGAAACTAGAATATGGAGGAAGAAACATGGGAACCTGAGGATGTTATGAATAATAACCAACCACATCTTTTTGGTGGGCTTTATACATAAAATTTCAAGGATGAAATTTCTAGAGGTAATAATATAACACCCCAAAAATTTTATGGTACATTTCTCTTAGATACATTTTATTCATTAGGAATCCTATTTTCATAAAGCATTGAGTTTCTTTGAAACAACACTTAGTTATTTAATAGATAGTCATACCTTATCCTTTAACATAAATTTTCCACTTCTATATTTTTAATGTCAAAAAATGATCATATAGAGTTGTGACTAGTAGGTCATTTGGAGTCTGATAGAATCAACTTGATTTTTGATGAATAGTAACACACCCTTATAAACAGTAATATGAATAGAAATATGACCCTTATGAATAGTAAATAATGATAATAATTTATTTTCTTAAGGTAATAAGATAATAAGATCTTAATTAAATTTTCAATGTGATATAAAACCAATTATACCTTTAAAATTGTTATTTTTCAAAATAATTATGATTTTATTTAAAAATTAAATTAAAAATACTTAGAATTTTTTTTCAAAAAATGGAGTTCATTTTTGAATTCTACAAGTCGAAAAATGTCTAGGGTGAATTTTTGGGATTTTTCTAAAATACTTGATTTTTTCGTGAATAGTAAAATACAGTTTTTAGTTTTCGGTAGTTTAATGATATCATAATGATGTAATAATTAAATATAGAAGTATGGTCTACTTTTTTACAGTAACATATGTCATGAGTTTTCCCAAGTGGCTAAAACCATGGTCAAATTCCATATTCAATCCCATGCTTTTGCAAAAACCACTAATGAGGTGTACCTTTTAATTAATAAAAAACTCCCTCTCATTTACTATAAATACTCACTCACCCAATTCATTTTATTTCATTCCAAACTCATTATCCTATAATATATGGTATTATTACCTCCCTATGATTCCTCCCAAGGTTTCATCAAACCCCCAAGGTCTCAACCTTCATGTTTTGGGAGTTACTCTACAAGGTAAGAGAATCTACCACCCTTCTCTATTCTTAAAGCTTTCATTTTATGTTTTATCTATTATTTTCAATTGGATTATGTTGGTATATGTCATTACATATTCCAATATCTTTAAATATCATTTAATAGTGATTAGAGACCCCCTTTCTCCCATTAAACTATTTTATGAAATTTTAAGTGACATCGTTAGGCTGCCGATTTTTCGTGAGAGATTTCTCAATTGTTTTTTCTATTTTGAGTTCCTTTCTTTTATACTTCTTTCCTCATATACCCTCATAAAAATTATATGATAATTATATTAGCTTACATGATCTATAATTATATTATTTTAATGTAATATTTCATCATCATATCTCTTTCCCCCTCCTCTTATACTAAAAATGAAAACATCGTCTAAGATATGTTAATTTATCACATTTAAGGACGACGGGGTTTCAATTTTCATTACCATATTTAATTACGGTCATGAAACCATTTTTATGGTTGAACTAGAGAATAATATATGTATTTTATCTCATTAATGTTCTGTAATCCTTACACACTCGTAATATAAAATAATAATACAAAACAAGTTCATTATGAACAAAACCGCCAAGTTAATCCAAACATTTGTAATTAAATTTTAACTAATGAATCATCATCATGGTATATAACCCAAAATCATTATAAGATCATTTATATCTATTTAATTTAATTAATAATATATATTAACAATTCTGTATGTTTAACCACATTTCAAATGAACTTCCATTAATGAATATAAGTAAATAGATCATGAAAACCAAAGAAGAAAATGCTTCCAAAACAATAAAATTGATCCTTATAAACCCATAAAAATGGCCATGAATGAACCTAATAAGGTTATAATAAATCAATTAAATGTATATTAGTTTCTAGAATTATTAATTAATTAAGCTAAATTTTATTATTCAGGTCATTAAAACAAACGAAGAACACACTCGAGCATAAGGTAAGGGGTTTCTCATCTCACTTTTAATTCCATGAGATTTCCATTGGTCGCCACTTATTTCTTGCATGTGGTGTATTGTGTACTAAATTTTGATATATATATTATCATTATTATCCTTATATTAATGGTATTTTGTGATTCATTTGTTGGTTATTAGTTATGGTCATATGATTCGACTGATTACATTGTGGTAGGGGACTTTGTCTCAACTTCCATTTCGTTGTGACTAACTTTGTATTGTGCACCTAATAATCCTTATGTGGTGTACCTACTGCCCATTTGAGATCACTTTTCATTTGAAATTATATTTTTAATAAATATCCATATTCTCATATCATGGATATTTTTATTTTCTAAATCGTATACCATTTTACATACGGTGTTTATTTGGAATATTGTTTTAACTGTGGAAATACTGATGAATTTGTACCCTCTACTCTCTACGGATATTGAAAAGGCATATTTATCTTATATTAAATCAATTTATAAAGAGTGATTTTAAATTTAAGTGGTTGGTGGGGCCCACTATATCCCCTTGATGCATGTACAGGTCTCATGAGACAAATCAGTTGGTGACAAACCCTTTGAGTTTGTTTCCAAAAATCAGACGAGTTTCTACCCACCGAACTAAACCGTTTTAACGGTATTATGGTATCATGTTCTAGATACATGACGTCCAATTAATAATCATTATCTTTATTCATTATCATTTATTACTATCCATGAGGTTTTCACTATGATGAGATCTATGTTTGCAGTTTCATTCTCAGTTTGTTAATGGCGTGAGTTTTTCATTTATTCACTATACCATATTGATTATGTCAAAATGTTTATGATTAAATTATTATCGAATTCATGTTTCTTCTATTTGTAACCCTTACTGATCATTTGATCTCACCCATTTCATTTGTTTACCATCAACAGGTTTTGAAGATGAGATCATTTATTGAGTTTCCACGGATGCAGTTTTTAATTTTTATTACGTTTTGTATTTTGTAACATTTTCCAATGTAATTTGAGTTACATCTATCTATCTACTTTCTTCAAGACTACTAAACTGATCATTTTTTTGGGATTTCATTCCTTTTAACCATTCCAATATGAAAAGTAATGCACTGACTTCTGTCTAGAGGGGTCAGGGTGTTACAGATATCCACCAAGCTAATTCATTAATAATAGTGAGATCTTCCCCCAGTGCCTCGACCCCTTGGTAGATAGACCCTACTCTATGTTTTGGGATTTTTCCATGACTTTTCATCATGAAATTTCATAATCAACTCACTATCTAGTAGGGTAGAAACCTCATAGGTCTGAGGATCCTATTCTTTAGATGTATCTGAACCCTCTGACACCTTCAGTTTAGAGGTACTCCTTGAGATCAGGCTTGCCTCTGAATTTGACTTGAGAGTCTCAATGCTTGAGGTTTGTCCTTTAGCTTGAATTATTCCACGAGATTTGTCACCTTCCACTAATAATGATTCCCTGCTACTGGAGATATTCATATTAAAAAATATAATCTTTTTTCCTATACTAGTATGGACTTATAGAACAACTCCCCTAATTAAAGCTACAACATCATTGACCTTAGTTGGGCTAAGCTGATGTGCCTTTGCGTTGCTCTTTTGAGTTTGTCAAGGCCCTCTAACCTTATCTAGAAAAATTACCTAGAGAGATAGAGAATTCCTCTAAAAAATAAGGTGATCTAAATCCATCCCAATAATCCTTCGGAATTTTGTAATCCCTCATTGGTGTATTTACTAAAGTAGTATATTTTCCTTCAGCCTATTTTGGAGTTAGTGCTAACTACCCCCATTGTACTCCTAGAAGACACTAGTTTCCAATGAGGCCTTACTTCTTCTATGTTATTTTAAAAAGCCCGGTCCTTATCAAAAGTGACCTTAGCACCATCATAATTTAATTTTTTGACCACTCCAGATGAATCACATATAGAGTTTCTAATGGACGGGTGATTATCCCCTGATCCCTTTTGCTTTATGGTTCTCTTCAACTGAAGAGGAGTTCACTTCCAACACCTCCATGGCCTTATAATCACCATACTTCAAGTATTGTAGTTCATAAAGATCAAGTGGATTCAACTCACGTTCATCCTAAGAATTAGAAATAGAGCAATCATCATCTCCATTTTCATACAATGCTGAGAATTGATTCCCTCCATTAGTGACCAGCACTTCTAAAACTTCATTTTCAAAAGTCGGTTGCTTCCCAAGATCCTTATGAGACCCTGATACAACTACTTTGGGGTCATATTGATTTTACATACCTCCAACATAGAACCTCGTTTTCCATCTCACTTATCTTTTTGGATCAAGGTCTGTCACCCAAAATGGCTTCAACATTGGAGGCCCTGTTATAAATATCAACCAAATGCCCTTTCATTCCACAATTCACATAGACTATCCCTCAAAGACACTTATCAATGGTATACCCAATGTTACAACATCCCTTCCAAAAATATGGATTTTTCTCATACTTCTCCACCAAATCAAATCTGAATTCACCAACATTATTAATTAAAATATTAATTACCCCAGGGCAGTGTCCATAAGGGGTCTCAATGAGGTCTTAGATACTAGTCTTTCCTAGTTCATTACTATTGGTAGTGTAGGCTTTTCATTGTATTTTTCCACATTCCCTTGTAGTGTTGAAAATTAATTATAATAATAATTATTAGAATTTTTAATTAAAATATTAATTGTTATCAATATCAATTTTCATTCATTAATAAATATATCATTATTAATTAATTACATTATTATTTAATATCAATTCCAATATTATTTACCATTAATTACGTTATTAGTTATTAATAATTGTTGTTAATTATTTTTAATTACATCATCATTACTAATTATTATTAATTAATCTTAATTACTTCATTATTATTAATTATATTGTATTTTAATATTATTAACAGGTCATAATGTATTATTATTAATTATTAATAAACTATTATCATTATTAATGAATTATTATTAATCATTTATTGTTAACTATGTGTTATTATTAATAATATATTAATATTCTAACACTAACAAATTGAAACCTAAATCCCACATCAAAAATATTTAATGCATATCAAGGACATTCTTATAGAATGAAGGTTTGAGTTATATTTTGAGTAATATTTTTAGATTAATTTATTTAACGTAATATCGAATATAATAATAGTTAGATATTATATAAAATTATATATATATATATATAATATAGAATATAAATGGGTTTAATGTAATTCACACATGCTTTATTAAAAACAATAAGTTTTCATGAACTCTATTCACCATAAAAAAATTCAATAATGGGTTTTATTTTATTTTATTTTTTTGGTCTGTTATGTCACAAACCATACCGGGCCACCCATAAACAGGACACTCGAGCCAACCCGTGACAAACTCACGACACTTTATTGATTACCTAGGGCTGGAAACCTATTCTAGGGTATCAAAATAGAATCATTGAAAATTATTTCAACCACAGAAACCTATTAATTAAACAATGGTATTCAACAGAAATTCCAGCATGGCCTATCTGTTTATTGGACACTCATGCATAAAAGGGGTATCTCAATAAAAATCAAACATCTAAACTGATTACACAACATGAATAAAATAAAGTATATCACATACTAAATAGTAAAAAGTAATAAATAATACCAATACAAAAGAGAACAACATCGCATAATTTATAAATAAACCAAAAGAGATATGGGTAGTCAAGGTCGATACAAAGGAATCTCAAAATAAAAAAAAACAAAACCCAACCAAACCATCTCAATGTGACCTGTGGCCACACTTTACATCCAAAATTGGTCATCACCCCAAACAACCGAACTCCCAACATTATGAAGACTAAATCCAAGACACTTAAAAAATAAAGCTTAAAATATTAATACACCAAATGGTGTATGAAAGGTGTGAGAGAAACCGAGATGAGTAGGATCCCACAAAGGAGTTTGTGTTATTCCTTTAAAAATAAATTTTTCATTTATGTTAGCTTAAAATAGATTTCTAAAAATAAAAATTTATAGGTGAGCACATGGAAACCAAACATCACTAACAATCATTTTTTAAACATCAATTTTTTTTCTCTAAATGAAAAGAATCACTTTGAAAAAAAATCTTCAGCCTAAGTATCCTTTGTTAAAACACCCATTTTAAATCCACTTTCAAAATTACCATGTAAATACACTTTTCAAAACACTTTATTTAAACAAGCTAAGAGAAAAAATGATAAAACAAAACACTAAGGCACCTCATAGCTAATGAAATAAAGTGAGCAAGTACTTGAAACAAATCATAGTGAAATGGATGCCAATCAAGATGGGGAAAACAAATAATGGATGTCCCCTATGTATTAGCATCTAGTATCATGGGAAATGCACTAGGTTCTAAGGTGAGACCAGTCCTAGACTTTACAAACACACTAGACCAACTGACGACATATGCTACATCCAAACCCTCACAAGCCACCTGATTCTGCTCACACTAGCTTCCCTGGGGGCACACCCCTAGCCTGGACAACATTTCACTAGGGGACACTATAACGTGTGTGGACTGGTCTAGTGTATCAAAAATATAGGAATCTCACTTTATGCCTAATGATCCCATGAATGTTAAATGAAAGGCCAAATCAAATTTTTTATTTTCATAAAAACCACTTTAGGGAAAAGTGGGAACCACACAAGACTGATACCCATACAAATTCAAAATTCAAAAAAAAGACACCACTGAGTAAACCTAATCCCGCGCAATACAAATTCAAAATTCAAACAAAAGGCACTGCTGAGAAACCTAATCCCATGCAAGACCGATACAAGAAATCGTGATAAATACCAAATCGAAATCAAACAAAAGTCACTGCCAAGGGAACCTAATCCCGCAAATCATTCAACTGCCAGTAAACACTCTGACGCCTTTATTATCACAACATAGCAGTCATTATCACACCTTCACCATTCCATAACCTCCTGAGTCTGCCGACAACCAGCGAAACATCCCACCACCGCTACACCTGCTCCATCGTCGTAAAACCTTCATCGTCACCACACCAGAAAATTGAGAAACACAGAAACATCGATCACAAAACACAAAATGCCTGCAACATGACCGAGCAAAAAACAAAGACGTTGTCTAAAGGAACATGTCTAATTCATCACACGATCACCACCAGTGTCAAAAGTCAGAACAAAGGACCAAAACTGGTGAGGAAGAGACGCCTTGAACTCCAACGGCCGCTTGAGAATCACATCCCAAAGCTTCTTGCAAACCACCTCTCTAGAATGAATGGGAGAGGAGCAGTGGAATACTGAAGCCAGGGCAGATTTGAAGGACCGAGACCTCAACAGCAAGCGATGACCGCGCCAGAAACCCAATCCAAACCAAGAAGCTTGAGGTGAAACTGAAATATATCGAATACAGCAAACAAAAAAAACCACAGCAGCCCGAGATGAATTCAGTATAGGATATGCCTCCCAGAAAACCATCGGCTAATCCGCACATCCCAAAGCCCCCGTGAAACCACCGCTGCAAACCAACTAGGAAAGTAGTGCCAGAACCGAAATCCAGAACAGAAATAATCAGGGAGGGTCAAAACAGAGAATCACTTCCACAACTGAGCCACCAACCCGGGCCGGCGAAGCCACCGCCTTGCAAAGCCATACCTGAATCTCGCAGACGATAGTCCAGAAAAACACGCCGCACCACCGTCAACATCGCTAAAGGAAAAACCGCAAACACCTTGAAACATAAGAACCAAACAGAAGAAAAACCACCGAGGGGAAGGCCTCCACAAGACGCACCTCCTAGAGCACCCTGCCGCTCGCACAAACACAACCCAGAACCTCCACTGAAACCATTACGCCCTACCGACCTGGAGAGAGGTAAGGGATCTGGAAGCCATGGAATTGTGAGTGCAGATCGGACCTCCACCGCAAGCCTTGAAGAAGCCATCACCATCATCCCAACAGAAAACCTCATCAACGAACCAACATAGCCAAAAAATCGACCCTGACTCCATCGTGAACAGGGAGGAAGAAGAAGCCGAAGGAGGGGAAATCAAGGTCACTGAAGAACAAATCAAAAGAAACATCCTCATAGAGCGGAAGGAGAGAAACGCTAAATTGGGGTTCACAATAGATATCAAACACAACGATACAAGGGGATCATGAGGGTTTCACACACCCACACAACATGAAAACCATTTAAATGTGCCAAGAAGGCCTTCATGAAAACCAAATTGGGGTTCCATGTCCTTTATTTCTCCTTTTAAATCTCATTAAAAATTCATTCTTTAAGAACAACCATTTAAAACCTCATTAAAATAAATTTTAAGTGCCAAAACTTTTTCATTAAAAACCATTGAAGGAACCAAAATCTTCCCTTAACTCAATTCATGGCTCAAATGGGGTCAAGTCATTTTAAAATAAAAAATTAACTTGAAACAAGTCATGAAAGCCTTTTTAAAAACACATGGCATGGAAACAACACTTAAGAAAACAAAAACCCTTTGAAATATCCCTTATGACAGGCGAAGGGTCACTCTAAAACATTTATAAATCCTCTTTTTCTATCACATATTAGCATAATTAAACAAATAAATCATTTAGAAACATCTTGAACCAAATGTTATGATAAAGGAACAAACAAAAGCACCTAGATCAGTCAAGATACAATCAAACTTGAAGTAATCGCCTTCGATAGAGAATTCTCAAATAAGAAAGGAGATACCTCTCGCAAGGCTTAACACCCCAAAGAATCAAATTAGAACCACCCTCATACCATAATTTTGTCCCAAAATCCTTCTTAGAGTTTGTGGGATAAATACAAGCTAATAAAATGGGTGTAGGGTGGGAGAATAAGAAAAAGAGAAGATGAGGAGGGTTTACCTTTAGAATCCACTCAAAATTAAGGAAAAATATCTTATAAATCATTGAAAAGGGAGTGGAGATATTACTTGATGAATTCCCTAGCTTGATTGAATGAAGAGGATGATAAAATAAGGCTTCTATCTATTAGAATTGAAAAGGAAAACTTAGTTATTTTACATTTTAAGAAAGTTTAGAAGCACATATGGTTTGGATGCATGGTTTAATAAATCATGATCCAACTGTGTGGGCTCCATTGGAGACCCACAACACACTTGAATAGTTTTTGTTAGGGACAATATTAATTATACACCCCTAAAAACATCCTAAAATCCCGAATAGATGATTGGTTTCTGTTAGGTATGTTTGATAGAAATTAAAATGATTGAGAAAAGATAACTGTAGTGAGATCTTGGCATATCAAGATGAGATTGAAAGTAAATGATAATACAAAACAAAAACAAAAACATAAATAATGAAAGAAAGAAGAAAGAACACAACGATTTATGTGCTTCAGACCCATTTGGGATCTACGTACATGATAAGAATACCATCCACCCACACCCTTTTATTAAAGCTTAAAATAAGAAGAAACATGTAAGGAAGGATGAAGGAAAATATATCAACAAAAAAGGTAAAAAAAACTAAAATAATCGAAGTGTGAAAAGAGAAAAGGTAACTTACAAGCTGGACATATTGAATTCTTGCAGCTTTGAGCAGGAGAGTTCTAGACTCTGGATCTGATGATGCTCGCAGAAGATAATCCTCACTAAGTTTTAGTATAATATCTCCACTGAACTACTGTGTCAGGATCAATAAATCAATGGATGATGACGCTCACTCGAAGGGGTCCTTGTTTTGCAACACTAACTCTGAAGAAGGATCTAAACATACTCTCTGATGTAGTAAAGGGTTTATCCCTACTTAAAATGAGATCGAAGGGAATTTCAAATGAGATCCAAGAAGATTAAGGGTAATGACCGCCAAATGAAGGGATGGCTTGCGGGGTGATCAACTCCCCTGACAAGCCATAGATGGTGAAACAACCCTAAGGAACAAACACCAGTCGCATGGAAGAGCTAAATAGAATTGATTCAATACGTAGGATAGGTGAATTCCCCATATGAAAAGGGAAGTGAGGCTAATCAATGGATGAGAGAAAGACCATTCGAGATTAATGAGGTGGCATAACTAGCTGCAGAGCATAGGAGATTAGAAAGTCATAGAGCAAGGGATCGTATACATGGGCCAGATCAATAGGCCTAAAGAAGGAGCCCAGAGAGACCATGAACAAATAAATCCTAGCCAACAATGATATTTGATCATAAAAAATAAACCACAAGTAATATTGCATGCATTCATAGAAACATCAAATGGAATAACAAACAAAAAAGAAAATTTATATGGAAATAAAATCACAATTCTACATCATTTTCTTATAATATTGGAGATGTCCTTGAAACCATGGTTATTAGATTAGAACCAAATTCAATATTTAAAAAAAGTGTTTGAATTTAGATAAGTTTACAGCCTTGGTCAAACTATCAGCTAGATTGTAATTAGTGTCTATATTATTGACACACATAGTTCCAAATTCAATAACATCTCTAATAATGTGTAACCTAATATCAATGTGCATAGATCTACCATGGAAAACAAAATTCTTAGACAAATGTAAAGTCGACTGGTTGTCAATATAAATGATTATAATAGAATTATAGACATATTTCGGAAAGAAAATCATTTAAATATATAGCTTCCTTGATAGCCTTAGTCAAAGAAATGAACCCAGCCTCAGTGGTCGAGAGGGACACAACGAACTTTATGTTACATTTCCATGAAATGGGTCCTCCATAGGATGTAAATACATATCTAGTGAGGGATTTTCTGGTGCTAACATTCTCAGTAAAATCTGAGTCTACGAAACCAGAAATAAGAGCATCAATATCAGAATTTATACCGAAGAATTGAGATAATGTATGTGAATGGAACGAGAATCTAGCCATCTATTAAGAGCATGACAATGTGGTTTTTCTGGGTTGTCCATTAATCTACTAAGGGTGAATATTTCAAAGGACACATTAGGTCTAGTGAAAATCATGGCAAACATGATGCTACCAATAATATTTTCAAAATGAATTCTAGAAATATAATCAATATCATCTAAATCCTGGAAGGCCTTTAGATTTTTATTTATTTTTTGGATAATCCCCCTTTTAACTGAGTTGATAAAGAAACCTTACATGATCTATATACCCAAATACACAAGGATAAATACATAACCTGAAGTCCCAAAGACTTGACTACAGTAGAACTGCCCCTCCCCAACATCTTCTTCATTAATAGAGCCTAACTCCCCACCCCTCATGGATGATCAGATAGAATTCCCCCGTGAAGAGTTGCATGGTGCCTGGAACTAATGGAGGTTGTCATACCTTCTCATTATTTCAATATGGTTAGCTCTACTGGTGGTTACTACTTGCTTTGATTTTCCTCTTCTGGGGCATACTCCCATGTGGTATGACTTGATGATTTTTATGGAACAAAGGCCCTGTGGCCCAAAAAACTACTCTTTAATAGCTCAGAGGCCATGTGTTCTAAAAGCCTATGATGGACTATAATACCTGTGGCCTAAAAGCCCAAATATATGGCCTATAGACCCAAATATAGTGAATAGTTCCAATGCAACAATAACTACTACAACACTCAAAAATTCCACCCCCACCTGAATTTGATATTGGGTCCTTTGGATTCCAATAAGTAGCCTTTACCACTTGGGTACAGGCTCATTGGAGAAATATAATCAATATCAACATCACAAACATGTGTTAGTGTAAGTGAGAGTGTGAAGTGTTGTGAAAAAGGGATACTAGCAGTCTTAAGAGACTCAAGAAGGTATCACATAAAATTATAAGAATATAGGAATGGTAGGACAAATAAAATTGTTTCTTACTCTTATATCTAATAATATCCATTCCTATAATTTTTTTAACTGCACCCAAGTCTATCATTTCATAATAATTCTTCAATTTTGAATTAACAAAAATTATGAGCTTCATATCTCTACATATGATTAGCATGTCATCAACATAAAGTACTAAATAAATCATGACATTATTAACATATTTAAAATACACACATGCATAATATCTACTTCTTATAAATTTAATATCAATCATGAATGAGTCAAAATTTATATACCATTATTATGGGGCCTATTTTAAACCATATAAATATTTATTCATAAAACATATTTTTTTGGTTTTAAATCATTCATATAACCTTCATGTGGTTTCATGTATAGTTTCTCATCAATTTCCCCATAAAGAAATGTGGTTTAAACATCAATCTTCTCAATATGAAAGTCATTGAAAGCAGTAAAAGAAAGAAACAACTAGATAGATGATTGTTTTACAATAGGTGAAAAAATTTAATTTTAGTCAACACCTCATTAGAGAAATACCATGGATATAAGGCTACATTTTAAACATAATCTTCATTTCACCATTGTTATCTTACTTTATTTTGAAAAACCATTTATATCCAATTACCTTGGAATTAGGTGGTTTATTCACAGCAGACCATGTATGGTTTTTTTTAATGAATTCATTTCATCATCCATGATAGATATCTAATGCTTGAAATCTATGTCATTAAGGTATTGCATAAAATTTTTGGGATCCTAAAATTCAAGATCCTAGACAATATGAAATTCAAATGAGGGTATATCATATTGGCCAAATCGATCAGAAGGTCTAAAAACTCTCTTAACTCCATCTCTAATTAATTGGTGGTCACTGGGAGCACCAAAAGGCTCACTATCTGACTCAGTGACTCAGTATCTAAGTTATATTAAGTTTGGAGGTTAGTTTGGGATTTAAATGGATAAGGATCAAAAGTATCCTTGAACTGGGTTGGAGGATCATTTTGAGTGAGTGATCACTATTTTTGGGAAAAATTCCTCAAGGTACCATTGATGCATTTCATGGTTTCTTATGTTTGTTGACAAAGCATGTTTCCATGGTTAGTTGTGGAGTTCTAGATATATTTACAAGCTATGTTGATAAAGATCCATGATAATGGAATGGGTTCTCTGTAGGTGGTACAAAAATATTGTATACAAGGTGGCGTATTTTCCTAGTGTTTTCCAAAATTTTGGATCCAAAAGTTGGAGAATTGAGAAGAGTTTTTTTTTGTAAAATGAAGTTGCACGCAAGTCCTAAGGAAGTTTTGAAAGTTTCATGCAAGGAATTTTTCAAGGTCATTACATCAAAATATTGAAAAGGAAATATGTTCGTTCAAGATATGGATTTGTGAGAAAGATGAGTTTGCACGAAAGATGATTACACGACACTTAGGGAAAAGTTTTATGCAAGGGAGTTGGTGGGAAGAATCTTGTATGCAAGGTTGGAAATGCCTAAAAATAGGTGGATACCCCCCTCATTCGATAAATCTCTCCACTGAGAGGAAATTGGATATCTGAATCACACAAGTAGTGAGTTATGCGAAGAAGGGAGTTGTGTGTAAGTAGTGAGTCGTGCGTAAGAAGGGAGTTGCATGAAAGTAGTGAGTCATGCATAAGAAGGGATTTTTGAACAATTAGTAAGTTGTGCACAAGTTGGTTTTCTATGAAAAAGGAAAATGTTTCACGCAAGGCATTAAAGTTTCATGCAAGTCACCCTAAGGTTGCATGAAAGTTTGAAGTTTCCTAGTACATTTGTGGTAAAGCAGCATTCATCAAGTGGATAGAGGTGAAACTCAATTCTACACTAAATGAGGTGTAAAACATATTGATTCAAGAAATAAAAGGAGGATCTTATGAAAAAGTAGTGATCACACTTCAGTTGAGAGATCAATGATCTTTCAAATTGGGTTTGGTTTTAAACCAGGGGGGATAGTGAGTCTGCTCCAAACTTTGTAAACAGTAGTGCACTTTTAGTGGATTTGGTACATCAGCACATTTTCATTATATGATCCTTGTACATAGCCTAGTGATGGTGAACCAAGTAAAATTGTTGTATCCCATGCATTATTTACTTTCTATTCATACTTTTATATAGGAAAGTTACAGAAAAGAATTTTGTTTAACAAAAAAACAAGATTAGAAGGGGTAGTTGTTTTAATCTGTCATACCCTGATTCACCCCCCCTCCCCCCTCAGCGTATTTAACCTAGTGGGACTAATAATTTTCATCAATTATAGAATTAGATTTAGGAGAAATAGACTCATAGAATACAACATATCTACTTATTATTCATTTTTGGTAACCAGACTTATCAACCCATAACTTATACCCTTTAACCCCTTTGAGGTATCCAATAAAAATACATTTTAGAGCTATTGGTTAATGTCTATTAGGTTTAATATGGACATAGGTTATGAAACCAAAGACCCTTAAATAGGCATAATAGGTGGGTCAGTTAAACCATAACTCTTCAAGAATCTTAAACTGATTAGTAGTTTAAGGGAATCTATTAATGAGGTAGAATGCAGTAGTTGAAACCTCAACCCATAAGGATTTGGGAAGGCCTGTGCACAAAAGCATGCTAGGAACTGACTCTAGTATAGTTTGGTTCATCTTTTCGGCTAACCCATTTTTTGGGGGGAGTTTCCTTAATAGTACAGTGTCTTAAATTCCCTCAAAGTCACAGAATTACACAAAGTAAGATTATAGTTACTTCAAGCCATTATTTTTTCTCATATCCTTAATTATTCTTCCAACTTTATTTTCAATGAGGTATTTCCAGGTTTTAAAGGATTCAAAAATATCATATTTGTTAAACAAAATATAAATCCACACTTTTCTAGAAAATTCATTTATAAAGGTAATAAAATAGGATCCTCTTCCATGAGTGGAAGTTATGATAGGACCCTAAAAATCAGAATGGATATATTCTAAAGGGTTGTTAGCCTTAAAGGAAAACTGATTGAAACTAACACTCTTAACCTTACCTAGAACACAATCTTCAAAAAATTAATTATTATTAGGTGTGATGTCATTTATTAATCCTTTATTACTAATTTCTTTTATACCTCTAGAGTTGACATACCTCAATATCCTATGCTAAAGAAAATAAATCTCAGTATTAGTGACATAGATACTGCCTAATTGTCTAGTGTGAGTTTTTCCATCCAAAATATAAATCCAATTTAAAAGAGATTTTTTAATAATTTTTCTAGAGACCTTAGAGATATTTAGACAACCAAGTTCAGACTTAAATATATAGCCTTTCTAGTCTATAACTTTTATGGAGATCAAATTCCTATGTAGGTTGGGGACCCACATCACATCAAGAAATGTGATAACACAACGATCGTGAATCTATAACAAAATAGAACATATACCCTGGACCCTACACCTCTTATCATTTCTAAGAATAACCTCTCCTTCTAATCTCTCAGCTAAATCAAAAAAGTACTATTTGTAGGGAAACATAAAAAAATAACCAAATTCTAACACCAACTAACTAAAAAGGGCATGTAAAGACACATTAATCACCTCAGTAGTATCACAACCAACATCAAGAAACAAATATTTATCTGCAGGTTCATCATATTTTGTATTATTCTTCTGTTTAGGCTTATGACATTATAGAGTAATGTGTCTCAATTTTCCATAATTGTAGCAGGTTACATTCCTAGACTTATATTTGGATCTATTTTGCATAGGTTGTTTATTAATCTTTCTATTAAACTTATTTCTATTTTTTTCTTATTTCTATTCTCGAGACTACCTCTAGTAAATAATCTCTCAGTCTCAGACTTTAATTTAGGTCAATTGTGAAGTTATTTAAAGAGTAAAGTTGATTTAACCTCTTCTATAGTTAAATAATCACACCCATACATCATATTTTTAATAGATTAATATAGGAATTATCAATAGAAATAAAAAAAAAATCACGGATTGGTCTTCATCATCAACAAGAAACATTGATATTTTCAAGGTCAATTATAATTTTGTTGAATTCATCAATATGGGATTTAATATAAATACAATTCCACATCTTAAAGGTAAAAATTTTATGTTTTTTATAAAGAATACCAACCAGAGAAGCATTCATATAATTTCTCATATTTCAGCCAAATTCCATTAGCAGAAGACTCATAGGAAACCTCCCTGAGGAAATTTTCACCTAAGTATAACAAAAGGGAACCACGTGATTTTTTTTGGACAATTCCAAAGAAATATTGGTGTATAGTAGTAGTCTTTCCATCATTAAAAATACTAGTTATAGGTTTCTTAGGGCCATGTAAGCATCGATGATCCCATGCTAAATAGGTAGGTATCTCATCTTAATGCCCTGTAGATTAAATTCGCTATCTCTATCAAATTTATCTATCTCATATATAGTGGATTCCATCATTTATTTGAAGAGATATAATACCAATTTTTTGGGGACAACATTAAGTGCATTCCCCAATAATGGACTAAGATTTGGAATAGATGATTGGTTTCAATTAGGTATGTTTGATAGAAATTAAAATCGTTCCAGCAAAGATGGCAGTAGTGAGATCTTGGTGTATCAAGACGTGATTGAAAGAAAATGATAACATGAAACTGAAATGAAGACAAACCAGATGAAATAAAATAGAATGAACATAAGGATTTATGTGCTTAAAAACCTATTTTGGACCTATGTGCATAGCAAGAACACCACTGATATACTTTTATTAAAGATCAAAACAAGAAGTAACATACAAGGATGACCGAAAGAAAACAGATCAACAATAGAGGTAAATGAACTAAAATAATCAAAGCATGAAAAGATAAAATGGGACTTATAATTCGGTCAAATTACTATTGACCGGTATGCCTTCTTATAGCTTCGAGAAAGAGTGTTTTGGCCTCTCGATCTGATGATTCTCAAGGAATACAATCCTCACTAGGTTTGAGAAAAATATCTCCACCAACCTTCTATGATAGGATAATGCTCACCTGAAGCAGTCCATGTCATGAAATAGTGTATCTAGAGAAGGACCCAAACTTACTATCCAATGGTGGTCTAGGGTTTTCCCCTACTTAAAATGAGAGTGAATGGAATTCTAAACAAGATCTAAGAAGTAGAAGAGGAATGATCACCAAATGAGGGGATGACATTTGGGGTGATTAACTCCCCTAACAAGCCGCAAGTGGATAAACAACCCCGATAAACCAAGACCAGCCATGTGGAAGATCTAAACAGAACTTTCATAGTGGATGACCCAAATGCAAAGGGTAGTGAGGCGAGTAGATGGATGAGAGAAATCCTATTTGGGATTAATGAGGTGGCATAACTAGCTACAGAGCACATGCATCAAGAAAGGCATAGAGAAAGGTCTAGTACACATGAGCTAGATAAAGAGGCCCAAAGGAGGATCCCAGGTAGGGAGTCTATGAAAACAGGTAGCCCAGCTGACAAAGATGTTCACTACTATAAATTAGGATTTTAAAAACACTCAAAATTGACTTTAATAGTGATAAAAAAGCATTGTTGTCCTAAGTGTAGTTAAAAGGGGTCAATTTTTTTAGTGTTAAAAAAATGATGATGCTAAAAAAAGAACTGATAAGATGGGCCTTTTATCAGCACTGATTAAAAGGTACTTTTATCAGCGTTTTTTAACACTGGTAAATGAACCCTTTATAAAAACTAAAAAACAAGAGCTGATAAAAGTCAAAAAAAATATTTTTGAAAATATTTTTTCTTTTTTTGTAAATCCTTACAGGATTTTTATCAGCACAAAAATCCACCCATATCTACACCCTACCCCCTCTTTTTTCACTCGAAGGCACCCGCACCCCTTTATCAATGTTAATTTATTCCCATAATGGCGTGTACCTACCTCCCTTTAGATTCGAACCCGAGACCTCCCCCTCGCGTGTTTGTAGCTTGACCACTCCACCATGTTGCTTTGTTACGAGTTTTATGATATATCTATATATATATATATATAGTTACATTTTTTATGTATATATTTATTTGTATATTAATATATATTTATATGATTATTTTTAAATACATTTATAAAATATGTTTTCTATGTGTGTATGTTTATAAACAAATAAATAAATAAATACATATATTATATATTAACATTTATATACATATATTAGATTATATGGATAATATATATTGGTTTGTTAATACATACACACACACACACACACACATTAATATAGGTAAATAAATATTCATACTTTTTATTTTAAATGATAAAATGGATATTATTTTTTATTTATTTACAGTTTATATATTTAAAAAGATATTTTATATCTAAATATGTCTACATATTTATTTATAAAAACAATTATGTGTAAATATATACAAATATGTATATATGTCTATATAATTCATTGTAAATAACATCACATTATGAAAAAAGATAGAATTTGAATTTTATAATATCCTTATGAGTGTAAGACTTGAGAATAAATTAGGTCTCCATAAAAAAAAGAAAAAAAGGTCGTCAAATGTTAAAAAATTGTGACACCCCGACTAAAAAATCGGTTTTGGAGGCCTTCTCGGCCTTTTTTGGCCTTAAAATTTTGATCGGGGTTCCCCCAGTTACCAGGGTATAGATCTTTTTGAGAGATTCGATTTGATATGTGGTAGAACTCAAACTGTAACAACCCAAAGTTTTTAAATGGAAATTCTCTTCTTATATTTATGTCATAAAATCACATGAAAACACAACATAATGAACTACTAAGTGATAAGTGACCTTTAAACATAATTTTTTCACTTCTGTGTTTGGAATTTTGAAAATCCGACATACACAGTTGTGTTCAAGATGTTTTTTGGAGTCTAATAAAACAAAAATAATTTTTGGTGAATAGTAACCTACCCTAATGAATAGTAACATACCCTTGTGAATAGTTATATACCCTAATTAATAGTAACCTCACCTATGGTGGTATAAAAAAAATATTTAAGTTGGAAGTAAGATATACCTATATTTTAGAATAAGTTAATGAATGTTTTAAAACTGGTTTTGATAATAAATTATTATTTTAATTAAATATTAAAATAATCATATTTAGAAAATTATTTTTTAAAAATGGACTTCATTTTTGGTTTCTACACATCGAAAAATGGTTAGGGTGAATTTTTGGGATTTTTCTGAAATACTTGAATTTTTGATGAATAGTAGAATCCAATAATTCACAATAAATGCTAAATATTGGATTAACTGAGTCATCAATGATGTTCTGCTGATGTAAGCCCACTTGGTTCGAATTCACATGAACCATTTACTATTCTTGGTCATGGAATACTTACTATTCTTTGTCTTGTGAAGAAATAATAAATTAAAGATTATAATATCATGAAATCCCTCCTCTCATCCACTATAAAACCCTCCTTCACTCCCTCTTCTCTCCACTCCTCTCAAGATCCAATCCTTCTCTAAATTCTTCCAAAATCTCTCCCCAAGGTCCTCCCCCATGTCCAAAATCTCTTATCCTCCTCAGAATACCAAAACCTCTCCCCTTAAGAGTTTCTCAAAGGAGGAAGTCTCAAGAGGTAAATTCCTCTTCCCAAATTTCTTTTTTTCTTTTAAGTTCTTTTCTTTTTTATTTTCTTTCCTCACCCCCCTTCACCATAATAGTATGATAAATCCAGTAAAATACATCGTACTATAATTTCTTCATACTAGTGGTATATTTCATTATCTTCTCCCCTTTCCCCACCATTTTATTTGAAGAAATGAAAGCACCGTTTGAGATGTGCTAATTTTGCACATTCAAGGACAACGGTTTATCAATTTATATTATTGTCTTTAATTATGGTCATGAAACCATTTGTGTTATGGTTGAACCATATTATTATATATGTAATATATCCTATTTTTGGTTCTTTAATCCTTTGGTACAAATGGAATTAAGTTATAAATAAAAACACATTCTTTGTAATCAAATCCACCGATCAACAAAAACGGTTATCACTATGGTTATATATGTAATAATTCAACATCACTCTAAGTAACCTAATTAAAATTAAAACCATTTAATCTCCTGGATATGAACTAAATAATGTAACTTCAATTCTGGACAACCACTTTCATCTTGCATATAATCCAAACTTGAATATAAGTGAACCGATCTTTTAAAGCCAAGTAAACAAACAAGCTCGAACAATGAAATTGAACCTTATAACTAATAAAAAAAGGATTTGAATGAACTAAAAAGGGTTATAATAAATCAATTTCATATATAAGAGGTTCTGGAATTACAATTAATAATCCTAATTTGTTTATTCAGGTCATTAATAACAAGTGAAGAACACCACCGGATTTAAGGTAAGGGATCCTCTCCTTTTCTCTCTTCATCAAGATTGTCCTCTATACTATGCCTTTTTATGTGTACTAGAAAATGATGGGGTATGTTTAATAACCTCCCCCATTTCTCTCTCATAAATCCCTCTTGGTCACACCCGACACCATGCCGGTAAAATCGTAACGAATTCTACACAAACCTTCTTCGTTCTTTCAGGTTGCCTTACCTTTATTTCAAAATGGTGTTATCAAATCTATTTATGTGAATATTATGAATTTTGGATAGTTGTAAAAGATTCTAATATCAATACCCTTTCATCACTTTCTTTCGGGGATATACATGTTTTTGAAAGATTCCCTCCTTAGAACTTTTCGATATGCAAACCTGTTTTAAGGGGACTTCCTGAATTTTCACCCAAATTTGAAGTGCACTCTATCCTCTATTTTAAGACACCATTGTATTTGTAAATTTGGTATTTTTATTATGAAAACCTTCTTGGTTCAATTTTGTTTTTATATAAAAGAATGTCTTCTTTACTATTTTAAAAGCTCTATAGTATTTTCCATAAAACCGCACAAAAATGTTTTGATGCTAATGTTTCTAAAATACATTTATCATATGTTGTCACTTATGTTTGACATCACTTACCATGTTATATGCCTATTTTACCCTATAAAAGTCCATGTATTTTGTAATTCTTTCTTTACATGGTCACTTTCATGATACGCGCATTGGTTATGATTTATGTCATGATGGTGGTACCCAATTCTTTCCATGGGTACCCTTATGTTTATGTATGGTTGATTATGTATGATTGTATATGTGGTAAGAATATTTATGTGGCAAGAATATACATGAAAATGTTGAGATGGGTGCGCCCAGATAGCGCTCCAATGCATTGGGTAAGGATAAGTCTCATGAGATACGATGTGAAACGAGATTTGCGGTTAGCCTTGACCTGTACTGAAATGGGAAACGGGATTGGAGGTTAGCCTTGACACGTACTAAAGATATGATTTATGATTCTTCCACATTTATATGATCCCATGCTTATATTAAATGACTTTATAAGTTTCATTCTTTTGATATCATTATGTCATGGCTCCTAACTCATGTGCTTGAGATGTATCCTTATGTTCATTCCTTTACTGGGCTTTTTAGATCATCCCTTTGTTCATATGTTCCCCAGGGGTAGCCTATGCAGATGTAAGATCTCAAAGGATGTTAGTATCTCTTTATGGAGATTAAATAAAGAATTTTTTTTAGTCCCATGTTTTATGTTTTATGTACCTAGTCTTCCAAGACACTATACTTAATGATCCTTGGCTTGTACTCATATGATTAATTATGCTTAAAATCATGAAATTTTTTATGTAAAAGGCTTGGGTCGCTATACAAACAGACACTTGAATCAAAAGTTATGGTTGTTTGAAGTCCGAGTTACGTTTTTAAATTATTTTAGATCTTTTCTTGTTTTTTTGATTTCTTTCTATCTTAAAATTGTTATTAAATGACTATTACATCATAATAATTAGAAAGTTATTAATTAATATTATTTTTTTAATTATTTTATAATCCATTTTTTACTAAATATCTCATATATTAAGTATAAATGCGTATTTAGACTTATATAAATCATATTTAATTAAATATTATATATATATATATATATATATTTATGTTAATGTATTATTTGTAATGATTTAAATTTTTTTATGAAATTTACCCTTTTTAGCGCCTTGGCCCTATCAGCCACCCAAACGGTGCTCTCGGGCCGAGTTCCACTGACCTTAGGTGCACCTCCTCATATGCCAAAGGCTTCCAAATAGCAGTGAGGATGTCAAAGAGTAATAGTGGGGAGACTATACCCTCAGGTAAGGATATAATAGTGGTCTGAGAATTTATATATATAATAAGCAGTGAAAGAAAATACTTAACATACTTGAACCAGATCCGCCAAAGGAAGAAGCACATTCAATATGATACAATAGAGGAAGCATAATTCAGCAACAATAATAGAAATAAACAAACACTTTAACATACCATTTGAAGAAACTAAAACAGGGCATGCATCCAATACAAGTCATACAATACAATAAGAAGAAAAGGGGTCATCCATGGATGACCATAGTATATACAAATACATAACATGCTGAAAAAAAAAGTAAAACTAAAAAGTTAACTCCAGCTGAGGCAATAACCCCAAGGTCCCTTACCTTCCATCCATGCTAACTTGAAAACTATGATCTAACTCATGATCTCAAACCCTTACCTGAACATAAAAACATAAAGTCTACACACGTCCTAAATGTCCCATGTAGGGTGTGAGAATGAGTCTCGGTAGGGTTCCACCCACATGTCTGTACCATACATTTGAGATTAAGAATGTGTGAACAATAAATAAATAAAACAGCGGCACATGTATATAAAGAAACACACACTTCACTAGTGCCCAAAATCCACTAGGAATTTTTCACCTACATCGTCCAATGCCAGAATATATGAAGCGGAGAGGATCCTTAACCTAAGGCCCAAGGCATCCCCTGATGTCATACAGTCCCATATGAACCCTCAGGTTCCACCTCAAAAGAAGTCACCTGGTACCATTTTCCTCTCGATTCCTCGTGTCCAAACCATATCACTGATGTCCTGAAGACACACCCAAACAATAGAAATTGGTCCCTTGGACCTTTTCTCAAAATCACCCATTGTCATAAAGTTTGATGCCCGGAGGCACAATGATATCTTTCCTCAAAGTAAAATCACAATTGGATCAAAGCACAACATCCCAAGAAAGGTCAATGCCCTTACTCCAAATTGATCCTGACACAACGACCTCAAGAAAGGAAATCCTCAGCCCTCAACCGACAGCCTCGACACTATCATCCAAAGGCTCCTCACCTTCCTCGTGGCTTTTTATGACAAGCACCCCCAAAAAATTACCTAAGTCACACTACCAAGGGATTCTACCCCTGAAAATGGTCAAAACCACCTCATTACTGAGTCATCCTATGTGCACATGACTCCAGATAGTTCTTTTGCCAACATGGGTGAGCGGAAATCACCAATTTAGTACCTAAGCCACACCAATCCCAATACCTCATGCCCCTACGACCATGTTTCTCAAATCCGATGGCCATGTCATCCCACATCACGGGCCATACCCTCAACCCAACGACCATATCACCCAATCGGTGATTTCATCACCCAAGTAACACGGGCCAAACCCATCCTAACAATCCCATCACCTCAAATCCAGATGGCCATCTCCATCTCAACCTTGGGCCATGCCCGTCATGATCCCATGGATCTTAGAGGTAATTCATATATGTATAAAAATTCACTTTGAATAACAAAACCAATTCAATATAATTTATTTTAATAATTCAGTTTAAATAAAACAATTCAAATCAATAAATAAACAATCCCCAACCTGAATTCCCAAGGTCCAAATCCTCTATCATGGCTCGAACCACTAGTAGACTCAGTCTAACATTCCCATCGTCATCTCACAAGGTCCAATTTAATAAATTAAAAGCAACTGTTAATTTACAAGGGTCTTTCTCAGTCAACATGACAATGCACTAAAAGCCGCACCCCCAAACACTTGTAAAATATCAAAGAAAAGTATGCACCACATAACTTGGAGTCGTATATGTAGGTATGTACAATATTAGACTCTAACTGCAACCGATTTGGAAGAAATCAGAATTTATGTTAAACACCCTAAAAATAAGGAAAAAACAACTCAAACAAATTTAGTGGTCCATGAGACAATAGAAAATAACAAAAGAGTTGTGAGTGAGGAGAGCCTTACCAAGATAGATTTATCGCAACTAACATCTTGAAGAATGGAGCACGAATGAAGGAATTGGATCAAATCCAAGCGGAGGAAATGGGTGAGCTCCCCTAATGTATGAACAAATTGGAGAAGAAGAAAGGAGGAAACACATAATTAAAGAGGGAGGGTAAATTTGGTAAATTCAACTCTTTAAGAGGCTGCATGGTTAGCCCACATGGTTTCCAAACCATGCGGCTCCTTCTTTTAAGGAAATCAACCTCGTATGTTTAAGCCTAACCATGCACAAATTGTGCATGTTGCAGTGCGAGGGTACTGCCTAAGTGAAGGATGGCTTCCCATTCTCCTGGATCCTTCTCCTGTCTTCTACTCTCATCCTCTTTCTAGGGTTTGGAGAGTCTCCCGGTGTTGATGGATCCTTCTCACACTTCTTCAGTCTTCTTTCTTCTTGGTTCTCTTCCTCCTTTTTTCTTTCCCTTCTTCCTAACGACCCCTCCCTTCTAGGTTTCCCTACTTCTTAGCTTGGATTATCTTATTCCTTTTTCTTCTTCCTTATGGTTCATTCTCCCAGACTTTTTTATTCCCTTGTTCCTTGTATCATTTCTTGCTTATTTGTTCTTAGGGTTTCATCCCTGATTCCCCCTTCCCCATTTTGACGGTCCTTTCATGGATGCTTCTCACTTGTTCTTGTTTTCTTAGGGTTTCATTCTTGTTCTCCAATTTTTTTATTCCATGATGGTTCTTTCATCTGAGGATCCTGGTTAAGGTCTCTGTTCGCTTCCTATTTGATCTTATCACTTGATCCTTCGCTTCTAGACCCCATCTTGGTCTGGTGAGAAGGCTCTCAGGGTGTCTTGGGAGGTATTGATCGAGCATCAGAGGTTTTTCCAAAAGACACGTCTTTTTTTGGATTTATGTTTTTGAATCTATTTTTGGTTTGTTGTTTTATGGGATGATTTGGTTCCCATATTGGTCCCCTACTAAGGCATCCTCTGCTCAATCTTTCTTTGATGTCTGGTCCTATGCTCCTTTCCCTTTCGGTCAGGTGTACGAGTCTTCAAGGAGGTTCTAGGAGGTGTGATTTGAGTGGATTAGGGTCTCAAGGAGGGTGAATGGACCATCGTTAAGGTTCAGTGTTTGGGATGTTCTGTTTTTATGGTATTTTGGTGGTGATTTTGGAGTTATACGGTGGTGTTTTGGAAGACAACGGTGGTGATGGGTGGATGTCTTGGTTCTGTTTACTCCAGTTCTCAACTTTGACAATGATGGTTGATGATGATGAAGGGGGTGTTCCAACTAGCGATGTGGTGACTCTGGAGGTGATGGTTACAGCGATGAAATTTAGTGTGGTTGGAAAATAAGTGATTATGATTATTGGTGATGATGATAGTGACTTCGATTTCTTTGTTCTTTCCTCGATGCAGCGGCTACATGATTTGTGGGATTCGTCATTGATGTGATGGTTCCCGTAGTGTTGAATCTCGTTTCAATTTTTGAATTTGTGGGATGTTTTTAATTTTGAATGTGTCAAGGTGGTGCTTTTGGTCATGTGCGGTTACCACTTTTACCTCAAAGTGGTTGTTTGGAAAATAATAAAAAAATGATTTGGAAGAGGGTACTGCTTAAGTGGCACTACCCGTGCGGCTTGCGCATGGTTTTTTTAACCATGCATAGACCGTGCAGAAGTTATCTCCAAAAAGTGCAGACATCCTTGCATTTTCGTGCGCCCTTATTCACTTGGTTTGATAAATTGTGTAGCAATACAAAATTGGGTTGCACAGTTTACTTTGAGAAGTTGTATGGTTTATCCCAAAGTGTGCACCTCAACCTACAACCCTACAAAATAGGGTCTTCGAGCCGCTGATGCACTCGAAACCATTCTGAACACCCGAGGCTCTTACTAAACCTCTAAAACCATCCAAAATCAAGTTATTGGATTGAGGAAACTCTCAAAATTAAGTTTTGATGATTGAAAAAGAAACTGGTATACCCACCAATTCTCGAAAATTAAAAAAGGGAGAGGTTTTCGACTTGCTCCAAAAAACTCAGGACATTACATCCTCCCCATCTTAGCATAGATCATCCCCAAGCTATAAAACATCAAACCAAGATGGTACCAAACATACTCATCTCTTTAAAATAACTCGGACTACTCCAATCAAAAGGGCACAAGTCAACTACCTCAAGGGGGCTCCTCGCCTTAGGAGTGACCTACCCCGATCGCATCCCGACCCAAATCTCAAATCAAACAAATTTTCCATCGACCATTCCTGGACTCAAAAGTCCTCATGTGATGCATCTTCACTCCTGTACCTCATCAGGTGCTCCCATGTCATACCTGACACCCATCCAAATCCAACACCACATCGGTACCTACCTCACACCCATGCCACACACATGACATCTTTGAGGTCCAACATCCTAACAGATGCTCAAAACACTACTTCAAATTGGGTATTTAACAGTGCTAATAAAATGGCCTTATCCATGTTATAGAACCACTAATAATGTAATCAATTTTAAAGGGTTTCTTTTAACAGCACTTGTAAATAGCACTGATAAAGTCCCCCTTTAACAGTGCTAAAAAAAGTGATGATAAAGGGGGACTTTATCATTGCTTTTTTTAAGCACTGTTAAAGGCCCTGCTAATAAAGGTGGTGATTTTTCCCTAGCCCGACTTTTTATCTATGATCCCCCCTTTTTCATCCCTCCCCCCTTTTATCAGTGCTTCAGATAGTCCCACCCTTCTGTGCGCACCCCTAGCTTTAATGAGTCTCTACTACAAAACATGCTTTAACAGTGGTGGTATTTATCAACATTAGAAAAAATCCCTGATAAATGGAATATTTATCAATGCTAAGGAAAGTGCTAATAAATTTAACCTGTTATCGGTGCTTTCTTTTTAGCATAGATAAAGGGACCATTTATCAACGCTAAAAAAGGGTACCCTTTATTAGTGCTTTATTTTTAGCACTGATAAAGGGTACCCTTTATCAGTGCTATATTTTTAGCACTCATAAAGGAATCCTTTATCAATTGTTTTTTAGTGCTAATAAAGGTCCAAATAAATAAAATGAAATAATGAAATAAAAAATAAAAAATGAGTATTAAAAAAAATATTACAAATTTTATTAATTATATAATTATTGATAAAAAGGATAAATTGATAATACTATATATAAATTATAAATACTAATAAATAGTATTTATTAAATATATTGATACATTCAAAATGAAATTTAAACAAATAAAACTAAAAATAAGTAAATTGAGAAAAATATTAAATATTTTATTAATTAGATAATTATTGATAATGTTAATAAATAGTATATATTAAATAAATATATATATATATATGAATGTATATAAATATGATTTATATATTACAAAATACTTATGCACTTTACATTTTAAATAGTCATATATTTAGTGAATAATGGTTTATAATTAAAAATTAATATGAATTAAAAATACTGACTAATTGCATAGAGTAATGGACATATAATTCAATATTATTTGATTTTTCAATTTAACATAGATCAACTGTGTGTTATATTGATTTCATATATATGTAATTAATGCATTTTCAGATACAATGCACACACACAAAACTTATCCATTTTTTCAATATTTTTAAAGTGTACTTATTTTTAATTTATTCAATTTCACTCATTTTTAACATGCATGCAATTAAAATTAGATATTCATTAATAATGTTAAAAATATATTTATAAATAAATATATTTATAAATGTATATTTACTATATTTATACAATTATATATTTAAAATTATAAATAAATAAATATTTTTTAAAGTATTTATATAATTATAAATAAATAATTATATATATATAAATAATTATTAAATTTGTAATAAATTTATTTAAATAATGAATATATTTTATATATTTATATTTAAATATATTTATCAAATATATATATAATTATATAATTATATATATTATTTTTTAAAAAATATTTATATATTTATAAATAAATAATTATATATTTAAATAATTATAAAATTATAATAAATATATTTAAATAAAGAATATATTTTCTATATTTATATTTATATTTATTTATTATATATATATACACAATTTTTTATTTATAATTATAATTATAAATCCTTTATCAGCATTTAAGTAATAAGCGCCGATAAAATCCATCTGTATCAGTGCTAAAATCATTATTAGCACTTTTTTTGAAGCACTGATAAAAGAGTCATGGTCTATTTAAAAAAATCTAACCGGCTGAAAACCCGTCACGATATCAGAAGCTTTCCATAGAAGCCACCCACTGTCGGTGCTCCTCGATGAATCGAAGCTCAAATCAAGGCTCGAATCAAGGCTCGAATAAATACAAGGCTCAAATTCAAGGCTCGAATGATTCAATGGTTGAAGGAATACAAGACTTGTACGTAAGTATTTCTCTACTTTCTCTCGAATGTAAATATTCATCTACATTATCTTGGGGAACTCGGGGTGTTAAGCATCAATGGTTCTAGATGTGGTGGAGGCTATTTTTCAACTGTGAGGGTGGTGAGTTAGCCATTTTAGAGATTTTGCTGTGAAGATCGTACATTTTGATGCTTAGAATTTTTAGAGTGGGAAACACCTATATTGTGAGCCTTTCCAGTTTCTCTCCCAAACCATACAAGTATATCCTTCCTTCTCAATTGTATCTATGAATTAATGTAGGGGATTTGTGATCTACTCTTTTATTTATGTGAAAGTGTAGGTGAATCATGCTTTATTTTCATTGGATAAATAGTGGAATTAACCATATGGTAGACGTACCATCCCATTTTTTATCATCTATATAATTTTGTATGTATCAATTTCCATGATGGTGGTTGGGTAGCCTATGAGACTGCTTCTTAGCATATTAAACTAACTAGTTATTTTCTTATTTTTGTAGTAGATACTTTAGATGGGGAGATGTTTTATATAACTATTAATTTTCAGATTCCACTTAGATTTATGAGTGAATTAAGGGTATTCCACTTTGAAAATGTGACCTCATTAGAGTCATTCCATCTCGGTAGAGGCTAGTGTGTATGGGATAGACATTGTAAGGATTGGTGTGTTTTTCTCCCTTGTTTGTGATATATCTTATTGATGTGTATTATTACTTTATGAAAACTTCTTTATGGTCCTCCCAAGAATCTCAAGGATGGGTCAATATGTATTAGATGGCCTCCCTAGAATCCTTTATATGGGTGTATCTAATGTGAAGACCTCCCTATAATCCTTTAGATGGGTGTATCTGATGTGAAGACCTCCCTAGAATCCTTGGGATGGGTCAGTGTGGTGATATGACATCCCAAGAGTTTTGAGATTTTTTCAAATATTTGATATACCATTAATTTTAAATGTAATAATTCATTATGTTGCTACATCACTTGTTCCAAAAAAATAGAATGGAAGTTATCAAATTCTATATATTAGAAATTATTTTTAGGTATTCATCATTTTAGGTCTACATGTATTGGTTCCACCCCTAGTAATCTCTGATTACTATCCATGTATATGAAATAACTCTTTATTTATTAAAATCTTTTATCAATATATTTTTATATCTTATAGTTGATTGAATGAGAGTTTATTATTATTGTTTATCATATTTGGGTTTCTTATTACTCCTTAATTGCCTATATTATATTTTCATTTGTTTGGGGGATTTAAGAAAGACTTGATGTGTGTCAAATAGTAGTTATTATTTCAATTTGTTGCGTGAGACTCACCCCCATCTCTTTTATAGACAACTTCCATCCTCATCAACTTCATCTCCCAAACAGTTATTATTAAAATTTGTTTCTTGGAACTCATCCCCCATTTCTTTTATATTTCTTGTACTACTCTAATAATTAGTCATCCCATGGATAACTACTGCTTAGAGTATTTCAAGCAACATAGATTCATGTCCACAAAAGATGGAGGATGTGTGTCAAACAACAAAATATAATGATAAATGTCTCGTAGATGAGTTAATGAGGATGAAGATTGTCTATAGCTTTCACCTTTGAATGAATTCATAGGATACCACCTTCCATAGTGGAGTAATTCTTTTCTTAAATTCAATTACCCATTTTATTCAACATACTGAAATTATTTGAAACAGTCAAATGTTGAGTTTCCCTTAATAGAATTGTCTATAACTTTTACCTTTGATAATGAATATATTACATGTATCAATTTATTTATTATAAAAAATTAATATTTTATGAAGCTAATATAGTTGATATGAATCAAAAATGGATGCATGATAATCGTTTGACAAAAGAGTATTAAGATGGAATTAAAGTGTTCATCAAGTTTAAAAGAGATCATGCATACAACCCTTCTCAAATCCTATGTCTGTGTTTACATTTTTTTTATTCAATAAAAATTAGTTCAAAAGAGTTAGAAGAACATTTGATTTGTCATAGAATATATTAGATCTATAAATGTTGGACTAAACATAAGGAAAAACTGAATGTGTACACCGATTGGGATGATACTGTAGTTTATGGATCATTTGATACAAATACTAGTGTAAATGATGATGGAGATCGCTTGGAAGAAATGAAAATGGTAATTTAAGATGATCTTCATGATTATCCAAAGTTGTTTAAGGAGTTAAATAGTTGTGCCAAGAAACCATTGTATACCGGTTTTACTAAATACATAACATTGTTAGCTATATTGAAGTTATATAATTCGAAAGTTGGCAGTGGATGGAGTGACACCGACTTTATAGAACTACTTGGTCTCCTGAATGATATGTTACCAAAATAAAATGAACTACCATGTAGAAAATATGATGCTAAACAAATTTTATGTTCAATGGGAATGATCTCCAAAAAATCACGTGCTTGTCCAAATGATTGCTTATTATTTTGCAAGGACCCTGAATCACTCATAAAATGTTGTAAGTGTAGAATATATCGATACAAGAAAAATGAATCAAGTCCTTCGAAATCTGTATGGTACTTTCCTATCATTCCATAGTTTAGAAGACTATATAGATGTTAGGAAACCTTAATCCAATTGACATGGCATACAGATACAATAATTAAAGATGAGAGCCTATGTCATCCAGAATATTATTCTCAGTGGAAGAAAATTGATTATGGGTATCCTAAATTTGTAAATTAGCCAAGAAAATTTCATCTTGCATTATCTATAGATGGAATGAATCATTTTGGTGTACAGATTAGTACTCATAGTACATGGCCCATCATGTTGGTGAATTATAATTTTCCATCATGGTTATGCATGAAGCGCAAATACATTATATTGTCTTTGCTTATATATGGACCAAAGCAACCCAGTAATGATAAGGATTTCTATTTGGATCCATTGATCGAAGATCTGAAATTGATGTGGGAAGTGTTACAATGTATGATGCTCACAGAGGTAAATAATTCACATTGAGGTCCATGTTGCATGAGATGATAAATGAATTACCTTCTTATGAAAATTTATCAGGATATAACATTAAAGGAATGTTGGGGGTGTCCCAGTTGTGAAAAACACACAAACTTAGTTCAGTTAAAACATTCCTTGAAGATTGTGTTCTTAGGACATCAGAAATTTTTACCTCAACGACATAAATACTGATCCTAGACGACAACATTTCATGGGAATATCAAACAAGGTACGACACTATCTCCAGTAACAGGCGATCAACTATACAATAAATTAAAAGATATTGACACTATTTTCGGTAAACCATTTTTGAAAAACCTTAAAAAATCAATTTGGAAAAAGAGATCAATTTTCTTTGAATTACCATATTGGAATTGTTTATATGTCAAGTATTTTCTTGATTTCATACATGTAAAAAAAATTATTTGATAGTGTTATTGGCATGTTACTAAATGTTCCTGGAAAAAAGAAAGATGGCATCAAGACAAGGTTGTACTTGATTGAAATGGGGATAAGGGAAGACTTGGCACCAATGAAGGGTAAAAGATAGACTTTTCTTCCTCCAGCAGCTTATACTTTATCCAGATAAGAAAAATTGTAATTTTTCTTTTTTCCTTAACAATGTAAAAATTCCATAGGGGTATTCATAAAATAACAATAATGAAGTGTCAATGAATAATTTGAAGTTACAGGGACTAAAATAACACGAATTTCATGTTTTGATGCAAGATTTAATGCATATTTCTTTCCATTGAATTCTGAATCAAAATGTACGACATACATTAACTAAACTCTGCTTCTTTTTCAAAGCCATATGTAGTAAATTTATAGACCTGATGAAGTTTCCCATCATGAATAAGGAGGTTGAAGTCATATTATGTGAATTAGAGATGTTCTTACCACCATAATTCTTTGATATAATGGTCCATCTGATGGTTCAATTGGTTAGAGAGGTTTAACTTTTGGTCCTATCAATTACAGATGGATGTAACCCATTGAACGATATATGAAGATTTTGAAAGGGTATATCAACAATCAAAGTCATCTAAAACTTTGTATTGAAAAATGATATATTTTTTAAGAATATATTGAATTATGTACTGATTACCTATCAGATGTTGACAACATCGGTCTCCCAAAGTCTCATCATAGTTAATGTCTTATGAGAGAAGAGATTTTTAAAATAGATGTTGTTACAATAACCTTAACAGAGCAGGAGAATGTGGTACTTTACATTTTACATAATAGTGAAGATGTTGATTCATACATTGAAGCCCAAAAATAAATTATTAGAGATTTGAATCCATCAAGGGCCAAAGGATGGATATCAAATATACATAATCAATAGTTTATAAGATGGTTCCAAGATCAAATTTATGAGGATTTATCTAAAAATATGAATTCAACTACTGAATGAATTCAATGGCTAGCCAGAGGACTGAATGAAAATGTTATATCTTACAATGGTTTTATAATCAATCGATATACATTCTATACAAAAGAACATTATGACTGCAGTACGATGTAAAATAATGGTGTTATGCTTATGGCTGAAGTAATGCACATATCTTGTTCCAAGGATAAAAATCCAATTTATGTAAATATGTCATATTTTTTCATTATTGAATAGATATACGAGTTATATTATACAAAATTTCAAGTAATGATTTTCCATTGCAAATGGGTTGACAATATCAGTGCAATGAAAGTTGATGAAATGGGCTTCATGAAGGTGAATTTTAGTATGGAAGGGGAAAAAGATGAGTCGTTCATAATGGAATCTCAAGAAGTGCAAGCATTTTATGTCTTAGATCCAGAAAACAATAATTGATCAATTTTCATGGTTGAAACTAATAAAAATTTATGTTCAAATGAAAAATTAATCAAGGATGACCCTTTCATTGGGAGATCACAATCAGTTTAAGTTGGTCCTAATGTAAACAATGTCTTGTACATTTGAGGGGACCATAAAGAGGGGATTTGGATTCTAGATAGAGGATCCAAATCCTAGAAACCTTTAAAAAATAGAGTTCAATGAGAAATTAATAGTGTTTTTTAATATACTATGTTTTCCTCATATTATTATATGTTCTCTACTACATTAATATAATATAAATTAAATGTTTGACTACTCATGCAGAAAATGTCTTATTCACATGATGATGTACAAATCCCTCATAAGAACAAACTATAATGAAGTAAACCCTTTGGAAATATATAAATTTAATGTTACGATATAATTTCTCTATTTTATTGAAAAATTATATTTATGTTTAATTTATTTCTATTTCAAATTGACATTAATTTTAGTAAAAAAGAAAAATAACATACTCAAAACTGATAAAACATATTTATATTATTTTTATATTTTAAGAAAATGATCCATAAGTCATTTGTGATGTGTAGAAATCATCCACACCTCAATCCAACACAAGATATGCCTGATATGACTCAATGTGTTTGTTATCAGTATAAAATTGGAATTTTAGTTCACAAAATGTCACTCACTGAAAACTAAGCAAACATACTCATATTTTCTTAATAATTTACAAAATATATTCATAATTCATTTTTGACATGTTCAAATCAGTCTCACATCAAACTGATACATGATGTGATCAGTAAGAGTCAAAGTGCATGTTTCAATTTTGAAATGACATTTTAGTACAAAAGACAAGTGATGTACTCAAAACCAAGAAAACACATTACAATTATTTTGATACTTTAGGAAAAAAAATCCATAAGTCATTTGGGATATGTAGTATTGAGAAGCACCTCAATCCGGTTCATGGTGTGACCAGTATGACTCCAAGTGCATCATTTTATTTAAAATTGACATCAATTTTAGTAAAATAGACAACTAACCTACTCAAAATGGAGCAATTTCATTTGGAATATTTTTGATACTTTACATAAATGATCCATAAGTCATTTTTGACATATAGAGATTATCAAAACCTCAATATGATACACAATGTGCTTGGTATGACTCAAATTCTCTATTATGACTTTAAAATTAACATTTTAGTTCAAAAAGTGTCACTCAATGAAAACTAATAAAACGCGCTCAAGTTTTATTAATAAATTTTTAGAATGATTTATAAGTAATTTTTTATGTGTGGGAATTGGTCTCACATAAAATTGATACACGATGTGATCAGAATGATTCAAATTGCGTGTTTCCAATTTAAAATGACATTTTAATAATAAAAAAATATAACTAACGTACTCAAAACTGAGAAAACACATTCATATTATTTTGATGCATTATAAAAATGATCTATAAGTCATTTGAGACATATAGGAATCATTCGCACCTCAATACGACATATGGTGTGACCGGTATGACTCAAAGTGCATTTTTTATGAAAAATTGAGATCAATTTTAGTAAAATGGAAAACTGACTTACTAAAAACCAAGAAAACACATTCGGAATATTTTTATAATTTTTTAAAATGATCCATAAGTCATTTTTGATGTATATGAATCAGCCTCATCTCAATCTGATACACGATGTTCCCAGTATGACTCAAAATGTTCGTTATCAGTTTAAAATCAACATTTTAGTTCAAAAAGTGTCACTCACTGAAAACCAAACAAACACACTCGGATTTTATTGATAATTTAGGAAAACGATTAATATTTCATTTTTGATATATAGGAATCAATTTCAAGTCAAACCTATAAAAGATGTGATCAGAATGATTCAAAGTGCATGTTTCCAGTTTAAAATGACATTTTAGTAAAAAATACAACCGGCGTACTCAAAACTGAGAAAACACATTCAGATTATTTTGATGCTTTAGGAAAATGATACAAGAATTATTTTAGACATGCTTGAATCAGCCACACCTCAATCTAATAAATGATGTGACTGGTATGACTCAAAGTAAATCTTTTTATTTAAAATTAAAATCAATTTTAGTAATGTTAACACTTTCTGTTAATTTATTTCTTTATATTATTACTAACATAAGAATTTTTTTCTTATATTGGAATGTTATTTTTCTCAGGAAAGAGTGGTTTGTTTGGAAATAGAATGAGTCGGGGTTAGGATTAAAATATAAAGGAACATTGATGTTTTTTAATGTATTTAATAATTTATATTTATGTAATTATATAAACCAATGTTTGAAATGTCTATAATATAATGTTTCTTTTCTTTTATTTGTGTTGTAAATTTCATTTAATTTAAATTATGTATTGTTACTTGTTTTTATTGATATCTGGTGTGTTTCTGGTGATGCGGTGTGCTGTTACAGCACATTGCACTGGTGTTGCAGTGTGCTGTTGTAGCACACTACAGTTTGGCCCTTTATTAGCACTTCTATAAGCACTGATAAAAGTCTATTTATCATCTATTTTAAAAGGGATGATAAATTGGGATGTTATCATATCTTTTAAAAGTGATGATAAATGGGTCCTTTATCAGTACTTCTAAATGAACTAATAAATGAACCATTTATCAGTGTTTTTTTAGCACTGATAAAAGACCAGAGCTTTTAATCTTTCTTAGGTAGTCAGTTCTTCTCTAGTGCTGATAAAGCTCATTTCTAGCATTGTTAAAAGCTTGTTTTATAGTAGTGAGTTTCGAACTTGAGACCTCCATCTTATACATTAGTGATTTTTCCACTCCCCTCTATTGTTTTTTACATTTTAAAATATATCTATATATTTATATATATTTCATTACATTTTTTATCCATATTTTTATATATGTTTTTATATATATATTTAATAAAATAAATAAAATATGTTTTTGTGTGTGTTTATAAATACATACATACATACATATATATATGTGCATCTATAAATATAATTATACATATTTATATTTATTTACATATATTATATATTAATATTTATATACATATATTAGAATATATAAATAAATATATATTTTTATCAATATAGACACACAAATATATATATATATAAACATTATATATACATTAATTGTACATGTATATAAATATTTTTATATTTTTATTTTAAATAAAATGGATATTAGTTTTTATTTATATAAGGTTTATATATTGAGAAATATATTTTATATGTAAATATGTTTAAATATTTATTTATAAAATTAAATTTCTATGTGTGAATATATAAAAAATATGTATATATTATTATATATTTTATTAAAAATAACAGTACATTGTAAAAAATGATAAAATTTAAAATTCATAATATCAATATGAATGTAATCCCTGAGAATAAAATCAGTCCCCAATGAAAAAGGGAAAAAATTCCCCCTTAAATGACATTGAAAATCCACTAAATGTTAAAAAATTGTCGTAAACCAACTAAAAACTCAATTTTAGAGGTCTTCTAGGACTTTTTTAGCCTCGAAGAACATGACTGAGTTCCCCCAAATTTCTAAGGTGTAGATATCGTCACCAAATTTGATTTGATATGTGATAGAGCCCAAACAGACACCCAGATCAAAATTTATGTCCGTTTGAAGTTTGAGTTACGTTTTCAACTTATTTTAGATCTTTTATTAATTTTTTGATTTTTTATCTTTAAATTTTTATTAAATGACTATTACTAAATAATAATTAGAAAATTATTAATTAAAAACATTTTTTAAATTATTTTATAATCCATTTTCACTAAATATCATATATATTTTTTGTAAATGCCTATTTATCCTTATCTAAAACATATTTAAAAAATATATATTATATTTATATCAATATAAATATAATTATATATTAATATATAATTTTTAGTGAAATATTTTTTTTCAAATATACTCTTTATCAGTGCTATTAAAAAAGTACTGATAATGGGGTGGGGGTCTTTAATAGTGTTTCTAAAAAAGCACTAATAAAGACCCCTATTTATCATCACTTTTTTAGAAGTACTGATAAATCCCCCCTTTATTTGTTCATTTTTACTAGCGTTGATAAAGGTTGGGGGCCTTATCGGCATTTTTTTACAAGCACTGATAAAGGGACCCCTTTAATAATGCTTTTTTAGCGCTGTCAAATGCCCCCTTTAACAACGCTTTTTGTAGTGCTGATAAAGGGGGTTTTAACAATGCTTTTAGCTAGCGCTATTAAAGCCCTGGTGCTGGATAAACCTAGTTTTGTAGTAGTGAAAGTCCTAGTGTCTCAAACCTCAGTCAAGTACCACATCATAACGATGCCCAGATGCCAACGCACCTCAAGTAACCCGCATCACCTCGATGCCCCAATTCCAACGCACCTCAATCATCATGTATCCAACGATGGTCATATATAAGTCTTGGGGCCATGTACCTTATATATATATAACACATCTGAAATGATTCCAACCTACTAACCAATATATGGTTAGTCCCTATATATAACTCATGCACCTCGTGCACCCAAAACAAACATACCTCAAAGGCCATGTCAAAAAAGAAAAAAAGCATGGCTATACCCATGGAGTACCTCTGATTGTCATCAGCTCACCAGCCTGCTCTGACCCTGGAAGCTCTATGACATGCACCTGACCTAAAGCATGACTTCCTGAAGAATGACCTCTCTATAGTGCTGCACCAGCCACCGACCACTGACCCCACTACTGGGTCCCGCTATTCTTCCACGACCTTTGTGTGAAACTGATACTCGACTACCATCACCCGGTACTGCTCCCAATCCGATCTCATAACTCTGAGTTTATCCTGACCCATGACTTCCTACAGTATCTTATGGATTCCTGCAGAATCTCTCAAGGTTTACAACCTACCCACATGCCCGATACTCCTTTAGAGGCTTCTCACATTGAGTCCAGACATTTCATGACTGGCCAAACTAAAAGAAAACTGTCAATGACCGACTCCAAGGTGGTCTTCCTGAGTCCTTGGACTGAATGCCCTAATGGAATTCATCCCAGCCTCACTTCATGCTATCTAAAGTATCGCCACTAACATTTCCTGAAACCATCACCCAACTCAAGTAGGACCGGTCCATCAAATTTCCTTCAACTATGAGCATCTAGTTCACCGCCTTTGAGAATGAATCCAACCTAAATACATTCACATGCACCCAAAAGGCATGTCATATACCATCCTCAAAATACCTCACCCTCAAGGTTTCGTCTCTCACCATGCTAGGTCTGAAGTGAGACAATTTGGTGAACATTGTTGCATAGTCCATGATGGACATGTCCACCTGCTGAAGGCTCAAGAACTCCCAAGCTCTTTCTTCCCTCAATGTCTCTGGGAAAAAGTGCTTGATGAACCTAGACTCAAAGTCCTTCCAAGTCAGTCCTTCATGTATGCCTGCCTGTACCTGCATTCCCCCCCAGTGCGTAGTCGGTCCTCTGAGAATATAGGTATCCAGCTTTACCCTCCACCTTAGAGTCATCTTTAGCTACTCGAATATCATCTTTATGGACTCAGTCCAATTCTCATCTACCCGTGGACCAATATCACCCTAAAAAATTGGAGGGTGTTGTGACTGTAACTCCCAATTAAGATACTCCATTGAAGGATCTACTCCTTGGGATCACCTGTTGATACCATGGATAACACATATCAGGCTCACTTTGAGCTTCTTGTCAAGCCACGACCCAAAAGATGTCAAATCCGGAAGCTAACCCGCTTGCACCTGAGCCTATGCCATAGCCTGATCTTGTACTCGCTGTGTGTAAAGACCCAGAAATCCCGTGGAAATTTTTTTCTTAAATACATGGGAATTTTACGAGTCCGCAGTTTCTGACGGTGCTTGATTCCGAGGCCCGGTGTGCCCGGAATCAATTTCTAAAGTTTTGTTCGGGTACGTTCAGTAAACGTACATGCGGGATTTTATATCTTTTGAACCGGTGATCGAAATTGGAATCTGAGGACACCGATGAAATCGCGGTGCTAGTATTATCTTAAGGATATCTTCATAGCAGTTGCGTTTTATTGGGAGTGGAAGTTAATTTTTGGGGGATTTCTAAATTTAATAAAAAATATGTGTAGCATATTTTTTTTAAAATGTGTGGTGGTTAATTTCTCCAAAGTGAAGTTGGAGGTGGGGCCCACCCCCACATAACCTCCCATGGGAGGATATTATGTGGTGGGTCCCACACGATCACCTAACCCCTCAACTCCCCTTGAACCCCTTAAACTCCCCTTGAATTTATTAAAGCCACCACTCTTCATTTATTTTGGGTGAACTCTCCACCTTCCTCCTCTCATTAAGTGTGCCAACCATCTAATTAATGAATTGAACTTATTCAATTAAATTAATTCTAGCTTTTGAATTTTGAAAAGCTTGTCAACAATAAAATAATAGGAGAGCCTATAATTTTAGTTTGGGGTGTGGAACTTTGAGAAGAATTGGGAGGAACTCTTGGAGAAATAATATTCTCTCAACGAAGAATTCCAGTCTTCAACGAAGAACGCTCCACGTCTCGAAGAACGAGAAGAAACACCTTCTACCTTCATCAAACCGGAGTAAGGAAGGGAAGCACTGCCACCCATGAAGTACACCGACGATGTCGACTCGACTCTACTACACTAGGATCTACTCCTTCTGACGTAGATGGAACGACGTACGTCTTCCGCGACATCCGTCTTCCGTGACTCGTCAACGTTCAACGTCAAGATACGAGGTAGGGGGAAATTTTGGATTATTTCTACGTATGATTTATATCCTCATTCATCAATGGTGGATATATGATATCACCTAATGTGGAGGGTGCGGACCGAACAAACACGACCCGAAATCCCTCCGATTGAGTCACATTTGATGATGTTGGAGGCGGATCCGAAAGGGCGTGGTGTCGTTGCACCGCACCGAAGAATATCCACGGCAAGGAAAACTGCGGCGGATGAAGAGGCGCGGCGCCGTCGCGCCTGGCTGCGGAGCCGAAGGCCGCAGCCAGGTCGGGCCGCGGCGGTGGAGGACAGGCGCCGTCGAGCCAGCCGCATGGAGGTAGAAGACGCAGCCCGCGTCTGTGGGCCGCTCGGCCGAACCGAACCGATCGACCTCCTGCCGGCCGGGTTGAAGAACCGCGGCGCCCGAAGGCGTCGCGTGGAGGAGGATCACGGCCCACAACCACGGGCTACTTTACTGGGCGAACTGAGTGGCCGCCTGCCGGCCGGGCTTGAATACCGCAGCTCCCACTGGCACCGCGTGGGAAGAACAGCGGCCCGTTGTGCGGGCTGCGTGTGCCGGGCAGAACCGGCTGGATTCAATCGGCTGAGCAGGGAGAGGCGGCGCTGCCGGGCGAACCAGACCGGCCCGCTCCGTGGGCTGAGTCCGCAGGGGGGTCACGCCCCATCGGGCCGGGACGACCCCCCAGCCAGGTCAGACCCATCAAGCCGACCCGCCAGCCCACTAGGCTTGACAGGTCAGGCCCGACTTCGCTTAAATACGAATATCTTCAAGAACGCGCGTTCAAACGTCATGTCGTCTACAGCACTAGGACCCTTGCGACGAGGCGGTCCTTTTGCGATACTATAAGTGAGTTTTGGACAACTTTGAAAAATGGCCGGGTTTGGATCGAGCGTAAATCCAACCGGGCCCCTGGAACGGAAATGCCAATAACTCTCAGACCGAGCGTCCGATTGACACGTCGTCAGTCATGTTGGGTTCCTTTTGAGAAGACGGAACTACTGAATACATAAACTCAGGACTTCATGATAGTTGATGTATCGAAACTTAACTCGAGGAGCGGACCCTCACGGTATCGAGCATGCTGTGTGCGGGAACCCTAGAGCTGGCTACGATGACTATTGTACCAGAATCCTAAGTGGGCTCGACAACAATGACTACTGTACCAGAATCCTATATGGGTTCGACAGCGATGACTAATGTACCATAATCCTACGTGGGTTCGACAGTTCTGACTTCTGTTCCTGTATCCTATGTGGGTCCGACAGAGTAGCTGGTCCTGTATCCTGTGTGGGTCTGACAGCTTAGCTGGTCCTGTATCCTGTGTGGGTCCGACAGCTTAGATGAATCAGTGACTACATCTGATCATCTCTATCACTCTACAAAAGATGTATACCTGTGTGAGATGAGTCATGTCTTTCAAATCATGGTGATTGACTTTACTTCTTGTGTGGACTGGGTTGTGCTAGGGCTCAAGAGTTGGAGTCGGGTTGTGACTGGTAACTTAGGTATATGTATGGTCATATACATAAGTAGGGTTAGTTGATACTTTTTTATTGTATCTTTCTACTGTGGTTTATCCTATGTGGATTCTTGGAGACCTTCGGGGGTCTCAGGGTCCCCTACTGAGTATTGTTATAATCACCCCAGCACGGGCTTCGCCCGCACCTTGTTGTGTTCTGTGCAGACAACGGACAGTAGTGATCGAGGCTGAGGGTGAAGGATGGAGGCTGATCAGAGATGGACTAGACGGGACGTACCGCAGGGACAAGTTGTTCAAGATTTTGTACCTACCCTTCAAGTAGGATTCCCCGATGGATGATCTAGGATCTGTTTCCCTTTTTACTTGTACTTGTACTTTTTGTTCAGTTGGGTTTGTGTACTGGCCCACTTACATTCAGAACATATTACTTTTCTATTTTAGTACTTGTTGCCTCTACTGCTTGTGTTCGGACTGTGTGTGTTACAGGTTAAAAGGCAATGCCTTCCCTTTTTATGAGGGATTCGCCTTTGGTGCTAGTCGTCAGCCCCTGGCCTATGGAAGGTGGGCTTGGGTAGTCACGGCACGGGCCCCGAGGACGGGTCGTGACAAATTGGTATCAGATGAGTCAGTTCAACCACAGAACTTGGAGTCTGATTCTTTAAACTGCATTAGTGTTAATTGTTTTGGGTGTGGTTATCAATTTAGGGAAACCGGTGTTGGTGCAGCGGCCAACGTATCCATACACTAGGACTCTGACTTTTGATCTCTGACTCAGTGCACGAAAACACTGATTACGTGTGTGTTTCCTTTGAAAATGTTTTCTTCGTGATTACTTTGTGTCAGCTCACCAAGTATACAGTTTAACCGTGGCGCGCCTGTTTCTTTTCAGGATGGCCCCATGAAGGCATCCAGCTAGGGTTCCGAGTTTCATACGAGATGGTTTCCCACCGAGCGATGAGGCCTCGGTGTAGGGCCCTATCACAGCGGAGGTACCAGCGGTACCACTACCCGTTGGGCCACCGATACCACCAGCTCCAACAGTAGAGGGTGCACGCCGCCTAAGTGTGTTTCATGAGTTCCAGTGACAGAGGCCGCCCAGGTTTCGGGGAGAGACAGACCCACAGCCAGCTGAGGATTGGCTGGAGGTTGTCGTGAGAGTCTTCAGATTGTTAGGGACACCAGCCGACCACATGGCGATCCTTGCCGCGAGTCTCCTGCATGCAGCAGCAGGCAGATGGCGGAGCCTGATGCTCCAGGTGCATGATGAGGCATCATTACTTTGGACAAACTTCGATAGTCTCTTTTTCTCAGAGTTTGTTCCAGCCACCCTTCATGCGATGCGAATTCAGGAGTTACTTCATCTATAGCAGGGCAGCATGACAGTAGCTCAGTACTCAGCGAGGTTCACCGAAATCTCATGATACTCCACGGATATGGTACGGGACCCATTCTTCAGGGCCCGGACCTTCAAGTAGGGACTCAAGCATGAGATCAGGGCTTCGAAGATTCCCCTCATCATTCTGACGCAGGCGGGGGTTCTGGAGCGAGCCCTTCTAGTGGAGAGTTTCCTCGCTGAGCAGTCACCAGCGGCGAGACCCACCACAGTGTGACACATAGCGGAGTCTTCTGCAGTTGACAGTAGACAGATGACGCAGAGGTCCAAGAGTACTAGTCCATCAGGTGGGCGACCCCAGGATACAGGTTCAGTTGTTCGGGGCACACGAGACCGAGCCAACTATACGAGTAGCAGACAATGCTATTCATGCGGCAGGCAGGGCCACATGGCTCGTGACTGCCCGACCCACCATGCAGATGAGCAGCAGACAGTAGATGGACCTCCCAGGTAGAGAAAAGGTTCGACCGTGGTGGTCCACCGGGAGCAGGTGGACGTGGAAGAGGAGCTGGCCGAGCAGCGGGTGGTGGACGACGTTTCGAGGCTCGACCACCACCACCACCAGGAGGTCCACCCCGGCCACAGGAAGCTGGCGGACAGAGGCGGGCTCAGCTCCAAGCAGTCGAGACCTACGACCACGGAGCACCTGAGTTGATTCGAGGTACTATCTATGTCTACTCCACCCTTGTTGCAATACTCATAGACATAGGTGCGAGTCATTCTTTTATTACCGCTGCCCTTGTTCGGAGCTCAGAGATTCCGACGGAGTCGTTGGCTCAATCCTTACGGCTAGAGACTCCTACAGAAGCAGACTTGACGATTACTCTAGGAGTCGAGAGCTTCGGCTGAGATCTTCTTGTAGCGGCGTCGAGGCCTTAAAACATTATCTTGGGTATGGACTGGTTATCCACATTTCATGCTCAGATTGACTGTATTAGGCACAAAGTGCGGTGTATCTGCACGGATGGGACCAGGTTCACCTTCACCGGCGAGAAGGGAGCCTTTGCAGTATAGGATGGACTTACGCAGAGGAGGGGGTAGTCGATCACACATCAGTTGGATAGTCTCATCCTTGGAGTGGTTAATGTGCGGAGTTCGAGTTTTCCTACTGTGGTGGATCAGTATTCAGATGAGTTCCCTAATGATGTTCCAGGACTACCTCCTCGTAGAGAGGTAGACTTCTACATTGACCTGTACCCCGAGACAACACCAATATCTACTCCATCATATCAGATGGCTCCCACCGAGCTTCATGAGCTGCGAGTACAGCTAGAGGACTTGCAGGTGAAGGGATTTATCTGACCTAGTGTTTCACCCTGGGCATCATCGATTTTGTTCACCAAGAAGGCGGATGGGAGCTTGTGACTGTGTGTCGACTACCGTCACCTGAATCAGGTGACCGTGAAGAACAAGTACCCACTCATGAGGATTGAATACCTCTTTGATCAGCTCAAGGGAGCACGATGGATCTCAAAGATAGACCTCAGGTCAGGCTATCACCAGCTCAGAGTTCGAGACGAGGATGTGCAGAAGATGGCCTTCAGGTGTCAGTATGGCCACTACGAGTTCTTGGTTATGCCCTTCGGCGTAACCAACGCTCCAGCAGTGTTCATGAGTCTCCTGAACAGGATCTTTCAGCCTTACCTCGATCTCTTTGTCGTAGTCTTCATTGACGACATACTGATTTACTCGACTACTGAGGAGGAGCATGCTTACCATTTGCGGGTACTACTGAACACACTCCGAGAGCATCAGCTTTATGGTAAGCTCTCGAAGTTCCAGTTCGGGATTCGAGAGGTTCACTTCTTGGGTCATGTCATCTCGGAGGCTAGAGTTGTAGTGGATCCAGCAAAGATTGAGGCAGTGCTTTCTTGGGAGCCACCCAGGAGTGTGACGGAGGTGCGGAGTTTCCTAGGTCTGGCTGGGTACTATCGGAGATTTGTGTCAGACTTCTCCAGAGTTGCAGCACCGCTTTCAGCATTGACGAAGAAGGGGAAACCCTTCATGCGGTCAGAGAGATGTCAGCAGGGCTTTCAGGAGCTGAGGTAGAGGTTGACCAGTGCACCCATCTTGAGGCTATCATAGGAGGGCGTAGGGTACGTAGTTTACTACGACGCATCAGGGACCGGACTCAGGTGTGTCCCGATGCATTAGAAAGCAGTGATCGCGTATGGTTCATGGTAGTTGAGACAACACGAGCAGAACTACGCTACCCATGACCTGGAGTTAGCAGCAGTGGTCTTCGCCTTGAAGATGTGGCGGCACTATCTGATGGGAGACTGTTTTACAGTCTACTCTGACCATCAAAGTCTCAGGTACATCTTCTCTCAGAAGGACCTAAACCTGAGACAACGACGATGGATCGAGTTCCTCCAGGACTATGACTTCGAGATAGTCTATACTCCTGGGAAGAGGAATTTTGTAACAGATGCTCTCAGCAGGAGATCAGGCATTCAGCTGATAGGAGAGGCGACAGAGCAACTGGCCGCGTTGCAGATATCCTTTGTGGATAGATATAGAGCAGCCTTTCTTCAGTCTCTCACAGTCACTCCTCCACTTCTTCAGCGAGTCAGAGAGGCACAGTGTGGGGACGTTGATTGTGAGATGTGACGAGCTCAGATATCCTCAGGGAAGGCACCTAATAGGTTTTCTGAAGGTGAGGAGCACGTCATCCTCTTCAGAGGACAGACCATGGTACCAGTTGCACTACAGGAGGATGTGTTGAGGGAGTTCCACACTTCCCCTCTAGCGGTACATCCAGGAGTGGCGAAGATGTATCAGGACATCAGACGACAACACTGGTGGCCGGGTATGAAGAAGGCAGTAGCAGAGTTTGTCTCACGATGCCTCACTTGTCAGCAAGTGAAGGCAGAGCACCAGGTTCCAGCAGGATTGATTCATCCCTTAGAGGTCCCAGAGTGGAAGTGGGATGGGATATCCATGGATTTCATGATAGGACTTCTACATACATCCAGAGGACATGACTCTATCTGGGTGATTGTCGACCGACTCACCAAGTCGGTCCACTTCCTACCGATTAGAGAGTAGGGCTCAGTAGAGAGCTTGGGATGCCTCTACATATAGGAGATCGTACGGCTTCATGGTGTTCCATTGATGACTGTCTCCGATTGGGATACTCGTTTCACTTCTCGGCTATGGAAGGGGTTATAGGAGGCTTTCAGGATGCAGCCTCGCTTGAGCACCGCCTTCCATCCACAGAAGGATGGTCAGACTGAGAGGACCATTCAGACTCTCGAGGACATGCTCCGTGCATGTGTCCTTGACTTTGGTTACAGCTGGGAGTATCACTAACCCTTGGTAGAGTTTGCATACAACAACAACTACCACTCCACCATCGGGATGGAACCTTACGAGGCACTGTATGGCCGACCTTACAGATCCCCAATGTGCTGGAATGACCCAGGTGAGTCAGCACTTGTAGGACCAGAGATGGTATAGGCTACAATGGAGAAGGTGCAGATCATCCAGGAGTGGATGAAGACTGCACAGTGCAGACATAATTCCTATGCTGATAGGAGATGGATACCATTGGAGTTTGAGGATGGCGACCACATTTTTCTATAGGTATCACCTCGACGAGGTCTACGGAGATTTGGCCGAGGCGGAAAGTTATCTCCAAGATTCATTGGACCATTTCAGGATCTCAGCAGAGTAGGCAAGGTGGCTTACCGCCTCGCTCTTCTACCTCAGTTGCACCATGTGCACGACATCTTCCATGTATCTCAGCTGAGAAGATACGTGCACGACCCGTCCCACATCATCGACCATGGGGAGCTGGACATCAATGACGGGGCGAAATTCACGGAGGTTCAGTAGAGATTGAGGATCGACAGGATCAGGTCCTACGTTGACGGTCGATTCCTCTGGTGCATATTCACTGGAATCACGAGAACCTCCAGGAGAGCACATGGGAGCGGGAGGCTCAGATGCATTCTCAATACCCCCATCTGTTCCCCTAGTGTGTGTTGTAGCTTACAGGGACGTAAGAACCTAAGATGGGGAGAATGTAAAGACCCGAAAATCCCATGGAAATTTTTTTCTTAAATACATGAGAATTTTACGAGTCCGCAGTTATTGACAGCACTTGATTCCGAGGCCCGGTGTGCCCGGAATCAATTTCTGAAGTTTTGTTCGGGTACATTCAGTAAACGTATGTGTGGGATTTTATATCTTTTGAACCGGTGCTCGGAATTGGAATCTGAGGACACCGATGAACTCACAGCGCCGATATTCGCTTAAGGAGACCTTCACCACAATTGCGTTTTATCGGGAGTAGAAGTTAATTTTGGGGGTATTTCTAAATTTAATAAAAAAAATATGTGTAGCATGTTTTCTTTTAAAATGTGTGGTGGTTAATTTCTCCAAAGGGAAGTTGGAGGTGAGGCCCACCCCCACATCACCTCCCATGGGAGGATATTATTTGGTGGGGCCCACATGAGAACCTAACCCCTCAAATCCCCATGAACCCCTTAAACTCCCCTTGAATTTATTAAAGCCACCACTCTTCATTTATTTTGGGTGAACTCTCCACCTTCCTCCTCTCATTAAGTGTGTCAACCATCTAATTAATGAATTGAACTTATTCAATTAAATTAATTCTAGATTTTGAATTTTGAAAATCTTTTCAATAATAAAATAATAGGAGAGCCTATTATTTTAGTTTGGGGTGTGGAACTTGGAGAAGAATTGGGAGGAACTCTTGGAGAAATAATATTCTCTTGACGAAGAACGCCATTCTTCAACGAAGAATGCTCCACGTCTCGAAGAACATGAAGCAACACCTTCTACCTTCTTCAAACCAGAGCAAGGAAGGGAATCACCGCCACCCATGAAGTACACCAACGGTGTCAACTCGACTCGACTACACCGGGTTCTACTCCTTCGGACGTAGATGGAACAACGTCCATCTTCCGCGACTCGTCAACGTTTAACGTCAAGATACGTGGTAGGGGGAAATTTTTTATTATTTCTACATATGATTTATATCCTCGTTCTTTGATGGTGACCAAATGATATCACCTAACGCGGATGGCGCGGGCCGAACAAACACAGCCCGACGTCCCTCCGATTGAGTCTCGTTTGATGATGTTGGAGGCAGAGCCGAAAGGGCGCGGTGCCGTCGCACCGTGCCGAAGAATATCCATGGCCAGAAAAACCGCGGCGGATAAAGAGACGCGGTGTCGTCGCGCCGCGCTTCGGAGCCGAAGGCCGCGGCCAGGTCGGGCCGCAGCGGTGGAGGACCGGCGCCGTCACGCCAGCCGCGTGGAGGTGGAGGACGCGGACCGTGTCTGCGGGCCGCTCGGCCGAACCGAACTGGTCGGCCTCCTACCGTCCGGGCTGAAGAACTGCGGTGCTCGAAGGCACCATGTGGAGGAGGACTGCGGCCCACAACCGCGGGCCGCTTTGCTGGGCGAACCGGCCGACCGCCTGCCGACCGGGATGGAAGACCGCGGCGCCTGCTGGCGCCGTGTGGGACGAACAGCAGCCCGCTATGTGGGCCGTGTGCGCCGGGCAGAGCAGGCCAGTTTCGGCCGGCCGGGCAAGGAGAGGCGGTGTCGGGCGAACCGGACTGGCACGCTCTGCAGGCCGGGTCCGCATGTGGGTCGCGCCCCACCGGGCCGGGCCGAACCCCCAGCCAGGTCGGATCCTCCAAACCGGGCCGGGCCGACCCCCCCCCCCCCCCCACACACACACACACACCTCAGCCAGGTCGGACCCGTTGAGCCAGGCCCACTGGGCTTGACGGGCCGGGCCCGACTCCGCTTAAATACGAATATCTTCAAGACCGCGCGTTCGAAAGACGTGTCGTCTGTGGCACTGGGACCCTCGCGACGAGGCGGTCCTTTTGCGATACTCTAAGTGAGTTTTGGACAACTTTGGAAAATGGTCGGGTTTGGATCGAGCGTAAATCCAACCGAGCCCCTGGAACGGAAATGCTAATAACTCTCAGACCGGGCGTCCGATTGACACGCCATCAGTCACGTTGGGTTCCTTTTGATGAGACGGAACTAATGGATACATCAACTCAGGACTTCGTGATATTTGATGTATCGACACTTGACTCGAGGAGTTGACCCTCCTAGTATCGAGCATGCTGTGTGCGGGAACCCTGGAGCTGGCTGCGACGACTACTGTACCGGAATCCTACGTGGGTTCGACAGCGATGACTACTGTACCGGAATCCTACGTGGGTTCGACAGTTCTGACTTCTATTCCTGTATATTGTGTGGGTCCGACAGAGTAGCTGGTCTTGTATCCTGTGTGGGTCTGACAGCTTAACTGATCCTGTATCCTGTGTGGGTCCGATAGCTTAAATGAATCAGTGACTACATATGATCATCTATATCACTCTATGAAAGATGTATACATGTGTGAGCTGAGTCATATATTTCAAATCGTGGTGATTGAATTTACTTCCTGTGTGGACTGGGTTGTGCTAGGGCTCAAGAGTTGGAGTCGGACTGTGACTGGTAACTTAGGTATATGTATGGGCATATAACTAAGTAGGGTTGGTTGGCACTTTGTGATTGTATCTTTCTATTGTGGTTTATCCTTTGTGGATTATGGGAGACCTTCGGGGGTCTCGGGGTCCCCTACTGAGTATTTTTATACTCACCCCTACATGGGTTTCGCCCGCACCTTGTTGTGTTCTGTGCAGATGACAGACAGCAGTGATCGAGGCTGAGGGTGACGGACGGAGGCTGCTAAGAGCTGGACTAGACAGGACGTACCATAGGGATGAGTTGTTCGAGATTCTGTACCTACCCTTCAGGTAGGATTCCCCGGTGGACGATCCGGGAGCTGTTTCCCTTTTTACTTGTACTTGTACTTGTTATTCAGTTGGGTTTGTATACTGGCCCACTTACATTCAACACATCTTACTTTTCTATTTTAGTACTTGTTGTCTCTACTACTTGTGTTCGTATTGTGTGTGTGTTACAGGTTAAAAGGCAATGTCTTCCTTTTTTATCAGGGATTCGCCTTTGGTGCTAGTCGTCAGCCCTTGGCCTATGGAAGGCGGGCTTAGGGTAGTCACGGCACAGGCCCCGAGGAATGGTTGTGACACTCTGCCTATCCCTCAGGGGTCCCCACCTACTCATTCTCTAGCGGCACCCTATCCTCACCTCCATGACGCTCCATCTGATCTGTCTAGGATGAAATCCACTAAATACCATTACATGGTCAAACAACCCAGATAACACACACACACACACATCAATGCTAAAAAAATTACTCATAAAGAGGTACTTTTAACAGCACTTTTTTAGCGCTATTAAAGGCACCTTTTATCAGGGATTTTTTTAGCATTGCTAAAGGGTGGAATTGCATAAATCCAAATCTATGGTAGTGGTTTGAGCATGAAAAAATAAACCACAAGTAATATTGCATGCATGCATATAACCATCAAAAGATAGAACACATAAAATGAAATTTTATATGGAAATAAAATCATAGTTTGGCCACACGGTTTAGGAAACCATGATACCACTTTGCAAAACCACATTGTCATAACTATAGAGCCCCTTGCATGCTCACCACATATTTTATTTTATCCATGAACAAACTATGTTTCAACACCCCTACACACAAAATTGATGGGTTTCAAATGATCTTATGAACATAAATAATGGAAGAAAACCCAAACACATGAGATCTATCTTTAAGAATAATAACATGTAAATAATAAACATAAAACAAAGTACCAGAAAACCATGTATTGCAGTAACCTTCTTCTTTATTGGTGAATGAGAATGGTTGAGGGAGATCACTATGAGTAGTGAACAAAAGAACCCTATCTTCGAGGGGGAACACTGACTAAAGGATCAACAACCATATCATGAGGATATCCAGTATTTGAAGGGATTCTAGACCCTTCTCAAAGAGATAAACTGAGCTATGAGAGGAAGAGAAGTTTGAAAAAGGTTTCACAAGTATCATACACACATAACTCCAAAAAAAGTATTGCATCCTCTTATATAGTTAAATCCTAAGGCTCTTCCAATGCATTATATGTGTTTCTACTGGTTGGTGTAAAATTCATTGAATGGTTTTAATGAATTAATGTGAAGCCTTTAATCCACTCATAAATGAATTGTAACTGGTGAAATCATTCGAGAGAAATAATAATGGATATATATATATATTATTCTTATACATCTCATTCATAATAAATATATATCACACACACACACATTTCACGCATCTCATGCATGAAAAATACATGCATAACATGCATGTATTAAATGTACACCATATATAATATCCAATATATTATTTATAAATATATCATGCATCATATGCATGTTCACATGCATATTATGCATGTACATTTTAGTGCACATCCAACAATATCCCACTTTCACTAAAATTCCATGAGGACTTAATGAAAAAACTTTATAACTCTTTATGAATCCATCCAAGCTCTTTTGGATATGGTTTTTCATCAAAATATATTCATTTAGAACAAACATTGTAACGTATCGATTCCGGAAGCCACCCAGAGGCACCTCGTACTTGATTGGTCACATGGATTCAAGCGCATTTCCCCAAATGCCAGAGGCTGCCGACTAGCAGTGAGGGCCTTGGGTGTGATAGTGGGGAAACTATGCCCTCATTGGCAAAGTAACACAGCATAAATAAACAGATATACAATAGCGGAAGCAGTAATGATAACACACAATAGTAAATAGTGGAAGACTAGAAATAATAACAAATGGAGCACATATATAAAACGATGCATGATACATATGTCTCAGAAAACAGCCAAACAAGTCACAATGTTGAATACAGTTCTAATCCAAAGTACAAAAGAAAAGCAAGTAAACAACTCCTCAGCATCGCAAGCCATAGCTTGGTATCATGATCTCCAACTCCACAGTAATAAAGTATCTGAAGTAGAAAGGTGCTTTCCCTTATCTATACATGTAGCAATATAATCTGTTTGGGCTCAAACGCATGACCCAAATAGGGTGTGAGACTAAATCCCAGAAGGAAACCACCAAATGATCTATGCCTAACATTCAATGAGTATATAGCAGGTAATAAGTAAAAGGAAGCAGTAAACAAGGAAGTAATTAGCAGTAACAATCCACAGTTTCAATGCATTCAGTTTCATATATCAAGCAACAGCTAATCAAAGCAGGTAACCATCTGGTCAGTACTCACAGCCTAACCCCTCTGGTTCAACCAAACAACACAAGCAAGAATCTAAACACAAACGGTAACCCTATGGGAAGTACTCACAGCCTAACCCCTCTGGTTCAACCAAACAAGTACAAGAAACTCTCTGGGAAGTATACAAAGTCTAACCCCTCTGGTTCAGCTTAAGCATAGACTCTCTAAGGAATCACTCGTCGTCAATTCCTCCTATAGTCTTGTATCAGTAACTAAAGGTGCTTTGGGCAAGCACTTATGTCACATTCCCCCTATGGCCCGCTTTGAGGAACTACAGACACTCTGAGGAAGCACTTATGTCAATTCCCCCTATGGTCACGCATCATAACAGTAAAACAGACACTCCGGAGAATCCCTTACGTCCATTCTCCCTATGGTCTACTACACCAGGTTCTCACAGCCCTGTGTAAGTCAACAAGTACAGAAAAGCGTATCGGCCAAAGTAAACCTCAAGAACTACTTGGCTAAATAGTCTACAACATATCAGTATGTTAGAAATACAAACACTCCATCTTACAACACTAGGCATGGGAAACAGTCAAGGCAGCCTAATAGGATAAGCATGAACAAATGGTCATAAACAGTACATGCATGGGAAAACACTTCCAAAGCATAGAAATCAACCCTATTCATATTCAATTAGCCTCTACTCAAGCATACGATCATAGCAGGCAATCAACAGGGCTAAAACAGAAAACACGCAATACCCCATTCAAGGGTATTGGACAAATTTGCACATATAACTCAAAGACTTTCAACAGAAAGGCACAAACCACCTACATTAGTTTTATCGGAATGATATACGTGAACCTCAAGCCTTGAATTGCCCAATAACACTGTATATCTAAAAAAATGTCTAAAACGTTCAAAGGAGGATAACTCTTGAAAAATGAAGAATTGGGAAACGAAGCTCTAGAAGAAGGAAGAGCTTACCGAGGTGATCCAAATGCAATCAACAACGGTCAAATCGGAGATCAGATGCTCAATCAGGGGATTAGGGAAATATCATGGTTGTACGGTCTCTCTCGGATGAACCAGACCTAGAAGGAGACAGTTATGTCCGTCATACGCGACCCCAGTACGTTTAATGAAAAAAATACATGGCGTGTACTTTTGAAGTACACAGCGTGTACATGCCCTTACTGAGCCCCGTTTTAAGTGGCCTCCAGGTCACCACACACGGCCATGTGCAAGCCCGCTACATGGCCAGCACACACCTACCCGCGGTAACCGAGTACACGACGTGTACTCATAAAGTACATGGTGTGTACTTCAAAAATTTCCATAAATTCCTCTTTTTATCAAAAACACCAGAAAAATTAAAACATACCTAAAAAAGAAGATCCTGGTTCTTACAAACTTCCCCCCTTAAAGAAATTTGTCCCCAAATTTCCCTAGTAAGGCGGCGTAGAAGAAGAAACTCCGAACAGCTTTGGCCACTACGATCGTAAATCAGCCTCTCTCTCCCATGTCTCGTCCTGTACTCGCTCATGCTGCTATAGCACTCTCACCTGAGGAACAGACCAGCCACGGAGAAACTTCACACTGTGATCAACAATTTGGATAGGATGCTCCTCAAAAGATGTGTTCACTTCAATCTCAACCTCCTCGGGTTGGAAAACATGAAACAGGTCTGATAAGTAACGCCAAAGCTGAGAAATGTGGAAAACTTCGTTCATAGCCCAATAATTCGAAGGTAACTGCAACCAATAGGCAATCAGACCAACTCTATCCCAAACCTCAAACGGCCCGAAGTACCTCGGTGAAAGCTTACCCTGTCTTCTAATCCTCTTGTGTCCCAACGTCGGTGTGACATGTAGAAAAACCTGATCCTCGACCTCGAACTCCAGTGGTCGTATCCGTTGATCAGCATAAGACTTTTGTCGTGACTGTGCAGTAGTCATCCTCTTCTGAATCAACTCTATCTACTCGGTGGTCTCCTGGACAAGATGTGGTCCCAACATAGCTGCCTCTCCTGCCTCTAGCCAACATAAGGGTGATCGGCATGGCCTACCATACAAAGCTTCATAAGTTGTCATCTGAATAGTTTCTTGAAAACTATTATTGTAGGAAAACTCCACAAGATGTATGTGCTTCTCCCAAGAACCTCTAAAATCCAGGATGTATGCTCGGAGCATGTCCTCAAGCACCTGAATCATATGCTTGAACTGACCATCTGTCTGGGGATAGTAAGTTGTACTTAAAAGCACATGTGTACCCAAAACCTTCTGAAGCCCCTGCCAGACCCGATAAGTAAGACGGTTGTCCCTGTTTGAAAGAATGGATTGTGGAACTCCATGCATATGTACAATCTCTTGGATGTACAACTGTCCTAGCTCATCAACGCCAAAGGACTCCTTAATCAGCAAGAAGTGAGCAACCTTTGTGAGTCTGTCAATGACAACTCATACTACATCATTCCCTTGAGGTGACCTCGGTAAACTTGTCAAGAAATCCATCACGACATCATTCCACTTCCACTCAAGAATGGGTAACTATTGCAAAAGGCCTACTGGTCACTGGTGTTCTACCTTCACCTGCTGATAGGTGGAACACCTCATGAAAAAACCAGCAGCATCTCTCTTCATACCTGTACACCAATACTGATGGTGTAGATCACGATACATCTTGGTGATGCCATGATGAATTTCCCAAACCGAGGAATGAAATTCCTACATTACCTCCTTGCGTATGTCTACTGGCACCCATACACACCCCTAGAAATGCAAGATCTCATCCTCGCCTATGGTTCATCCAGGAATAGGGTCCTCTCCTAACACACTCTCCCGTAGAACTAGGCCTTCGGAATCTGATAGCTGCTTCATTCACACTCGATCAAGAAGAGTAGAGGTAACAGGTACAGAAGAGAGAAAAGTCTTCCCTTGTCTGTCATGCACCTCCAAATGCATCTCAGAGAACAGAGCCATAAGCTGCCACTGACCATTGTCCTTATGAACTGCCTGTATCTGTGTTCTCCTACTCAACGCATCAGCCACTGCGTTGTCTTTCCCTGGCGTATAGGCAAGCTCAAAGTCAAAAGACTGAAGGTACTCAACCCACCTTTGCTGTCTCAAATTCAGACCACGCTGAGTGAAGATGTACTTGAGACTTTTGTGGTCGATGAAAACCACAAAATGCTCTCCCAGAAGATAATGTCTCCAACAGCGTAAAGCATGAACAATAACAGTCAACTTGAGATCGTGCGTCAGGTAATTCCTCTCATGTGGCCTCAACTTTTGAGACCCGTATGCAACAAATCCTTCTCCCTACATAAGCACAGCTTCCAGCCCGACACTGGAAGCATCGCATTACATAGTATAGCGTTTTCCCGACTCTAGCAATACTAGTATCGGTGCTGAAGTCAACCTCCCCTTCAGCTCCTGAAAGGCTGACTCACAAGAATCTGACCACAAGAAATTTGCAACCTTCTTAGTCAGACCCGTCAGTGGTGCTGCTAAGTGTGAAAAGTCCTGTATGGAATGTCTGTAGTATCCATCCAGCTATAGAAAACTTCGTACCTCAAAAACGTTCTTCGGATGCTCCCAAGAAACTACTGCTCTCACTTTCTCTGGGTCTACTGATACTCCTATCTCTGAGAAAACATGACACAAGAAGTGAATCTGGTCCATCCAAAAGTGGAATTTTGAGAGCTTAGCATATAAATGATGCTCTATCAGTGTACTCAGAACGATCTCAAGATGTGTGGAATGGTCGTGTCGAGTGTGAGAGTACACCAAGATATTTTCCACGAAGACTACCACCAAAGAATATAACTAAAGATGGAACACCTGGTTCATCAGTGCCGTGAAAACTGCAGGCATGTTTGTGAGACCGAACGGCATAACCACATACTCGTCTAGACCATACCTACTCTGGAAGGCTGTAAGAGGTATATCAGATGGTCTAACACGCAACTGATGGTAACTAGACCTCAAGTCAATCTTTGAGAACACCCAGGCTCCTCGAAGCTGATCAAAGAGATCATCAATCCTCATCAAGGGATATCGGTTCTTGACCGTCAACTGGTTCAACTTCCAATAATCCACACAAATTCTGAGGGAACCGTCCGCCTTCTTCGCAAGCAGGATAGGTGAACACCAAGGAGAAGTACTGGGTTGGATGAAACCCTTTGTCTGCAACTCCTCCAACTGCTTCTTGAGCTCCTACAACTCTGGTGTAGCCATACTATAAGGAGGAATGGACACCAGTGCCGCTCCTGGAACAAGCTCAATGGAAAAGTCTACCTCAAACTCTAGAGGCAAACCAAAAAAGTCCTCTGAAAAGACATCTCTGAAATGATCCACCACAGGAGGAAAGTCCAACTGTGAAGTCCTCTGGTCATCTAGATATAGACTAGCAATCTGGGCTGTAACTCCACCCAACCCATGATACTCGGGGCCCACTCTGCTCGCCTGGACATCCCATTCACCCTTATGAAAAAACGATCCACCCTCTGGTGATGTGAAACTCACCCTACGACGATAGCAATCGACAACAGCCTGAAAGGAAACTAACCAGTCCATTCTGAGAATGACTTTATAGCCTGTCATCTCTAGGACATAGAGGTCTCATAAGAAGTGACACCCACCAACCTCTAGAGAGCACTCCTTACACTATCGTACACTAGTCATTCTAGTCCCCAATGGAGTGTCTAGCATCAAGATATCAGTAGAAGAAAAGATACAGAGCCCAAGGATCTCCACAACAACAATAGATATAAAGCTATGGGAAGCCCCTATATCGAAAAGAGAATAAGATTGAATAGAGGCAACTAGAATCGTACCTCAAACTGTAGAGGATATGAGATCCTGCTCCTACTAGGTCTGCTCCACTACAAAAGTCTGGCATGTACCGTGGCCCTGTTACCCTGCCTAACCACTCTGAGTAGATCCACCCTATTTTCACTGAAAGCCTGACGACTGATTACCACGGTCGCGACCTCCACATCGGCCTGAACGGCCCGAAAGAACTCCAGTTCCCTGACTGATGAGAAACTGGCGGCACTACTCCTGAACACGGTGTCATAGAAGAGCCCATGTCACCAGATACTGGTGAAAGGATCTGACAGAAGCGTTGAAGGTGACCCATCTTGCCGCAAGATCGGCACTCCACTGGGTCTCTCAGGCAATGTGGCCTCGTATGCCCATTACCATGGCTACCAGAAAAAGTCTCTCTCATTGGATCTCCATGTGTAGACTCCCTATGGCGCTTCCTGCTATTAGTAAGAGGGATTCTAACTCTAGATGTCGAGCCGCCCTGGCTCACAACTCCAGAATCCCTCAGATTACACTCCATGATCAGCGCCTAGTTGACTGTAGAAGTGGTGGAAGTCAGCTTAAAGATGTTCACATGAGATCGGATGTCGTGCCTGATACCATCCTCAAACTTTCTTTCCAGGAATAACTCATCACCTCCTGGAATAGGCGTGAAGCGCTGCAGCTCTCTAAAGCGAGAAAAATACTCCATAACAGAAAGAGTACCCTGCTCCAGACTCATGAACTCTTGGGCTCGATCGGCCCTCAATGTCTCCAAGTACAAATAGTCATAAAAGGCATGCCGGAACTCATCCCAAGCCATAACCTTCTGGCGTCCCGTCTGTGAGATCACATTCCACCATCTCTTGGCGGAGTCTCGAAGCATGAAGGTAGTGAGATTGACCCTCCTCTCTGGAGGTGTCTCCAGATGCTTGAAGATCGTCAACATGGCTTTTAGACATGACTCTGCAGCCTGGGGTCCTCCATCCCCTGAGAAGGTAGGAGGATGCTGCTGCTAAAATACCTACTTCGATTTTTCCATTGACGGGGCAGGAGGCAGTGCCCCCTGAAAGGTCTGCATGAACCTCATAAATCCCTCTTGAAACTGTGCATTAGCATCTGTGTCTGAAATAACGGCTGGTGTCAAGACTGGCACAACTGGAGGATCTGCTAGTATTCCCTGATCATCCATGTCCGATGTCTTATCACTACCCGATAACTGGTGGGAAACCGGAGGACATCTCAGTGGCATGGCTCTGCAAGGTCAAGCACACACCTTAGATCAAGATTAACATGGACTAAACTTAGAAGTAAAAGAAGGGAACAGTAGAAAGAAAGCATTCAAGTTCTTCAAAACATAGATACACGATGTGTATAATTAACTACACTATGTGTTCCCTTAAGCCTTTCACATGGGCATGTACTTCTGCCACAACTGGTTGTGTAACACCCCAAACATAGGGCGTATTGTCCTAACACACGGCGTGTACTTGAATCCACTTTCTCTGCCCGAGTTCTTCTACACAACTAAGTCACACGGTTCTCCTAGAACAAAACTACATGGTGTGTTCGTGCCAGACAGGGTGTGTACTAAACGAGCTTCACCGACCCGTGTTGTTTGTGACACGGCCGGATACACGGCTCACACTACACAGCGTGTTCCAGACAGACACGACGTTTACTAGGAAGATTTTTCTGACTCGAGTTGTTCGTTACACGGTCAGGTACTCGGGTTACACTACACAGCGTGTTCCAGATGGACATGGCGTGTTTTAGGAAAGACTCAACCGACCCGTGTTGTTAGTGACATGGCTGGTTACACGGTTCCTACAACACAGTGTGTACATCCGGTACACGGTGTGTCCTACCAAAGATTCCAAACCCCGTGTCCCTACCGACAGAGTCTGAGACACGGTTAGAGACTACACAGCATGTACATACGGTACACAGCGTGTACTTAAGAAAAACAATTTCTTCCCGAATAGAAGAACTCATGGCGTGTATTCATCATTACACGTCGTGTATTCTGGGTTTTTCTGAACATTAATCCTCAGAAACTACTCTAGAACCCATAAAAACACTGAAACAAACATTAAAGTGCCAAATTCCGATCCGTGAGGGCCCATACTCCCTACGAATCAAAGATAGACATCTTATACATATCATATACAAGAAAAAAAGTCAATGATCCACCAAATTCTGATTCATAAGGGCCCATAACACCTCAATAACCAAATTTTGGCGTTCATTCAAACAATACCTAATACAAAGCAATACCCTATCAAAATTAGGTATTCTATCAATACATATATCACAACAACATGCATATCTAGCACAACATCTATCACGACAACATGCAATCACTAGTGCACCCTAAATGGCATGGTAAGAATGCATGACATGTGATTTATAGAAAGTGCCTATATGATGCATGAGATGGCATACCCTCATCTCATCGGGTTGAAAGAGAAATAGAACCTTAATAAAATCAACGATAACGGTACAAAACATGTGAATCACCCAACAGTGAAATCAAATCAACCGTAAAATTGAAAAGCTAAAAAAAATTCAATAACAAGGTAGATTGGATTTTCCCTATACACGGGTTAGCTACTCACAGGCACAACTTATTTCCAAGTACCTATTTTGTCCTACCCCTGGCTATAGGCTCCAAACAGTAATTCAAGAAGAAAAAGAATTCCTCTGATACCACTTTGTAATGTCCCGATTCTGGAAGACACCCAAAGGCACCCCATACCCGGTTGGTCACATGGCATCAAGCGCGTTTCCCTGAATGGCAGAGGTTGTTGACTAGAAGCGAGGGCCTTGGGTGTGATAGTGGGGAAACTATGCCCTCATTGGTAGAGTAACATAGCATAAATAAACAGATATACAATAGCAGAAGCAATAATGATAACATACAATAGTAAACAATGGAAGACTAGAAGTAATAACAACTGGAGAACATATATAAAATGATGCAAGATACGTATGTTTAGGAAAACGGAAAACAAGTCACAATGCTGAATAAAGTTCTAATTCAAAGTATAAAAGAAAATCAAGTAAAAAACTCCTCATCATCGCAATTCATAGCTTGGTCTCATTCTCTCCAACTCCATAGCAATCAAGTATCTGAAGTAGAAGGGTGTTTTCCTTTATCTATACCTGTAGCAATATAATCTGTTTGGGCCCAAAAGTATGACCCAAACAGGGTGTGAGATTAAATCCCAGTAGGCAGCCACCAAAAGATCTGTGTCTAATAGTCAGTGAGTATATAGCAGGTAATAAGTAAAAGGAAGCATTAAACAAGGAAGTAATCAGCAGTAACAATCCACAATTTCAATGCATTCAGTTTCATATATCAAGCAACAACTAATTAAAGCAGGTAACCCTCTGGTCAGTACTCACATCCTAACCCATCTGGTTCAACCAAACAATACAAGCAAGTAGCTAAACACAAACGGTAACCCTCTGAGAAGTACTCACATCCTAACCCCTCTGGTTCAACCAAACAAGTACAAGAAACCCTCTGGGAAGTATACATAGTCTAACCCCACTGGTTCAGCTTAAGCATAGACTCTCTAAGGAATCACTCACCGTCAATTCCTCCTATAATCTCGTATCGTTAACTAAAGGCGCTCTGGGGAAGCACTTACGTCACATTCCCCATGTAGCCCGCTTCAAGGAACTACAGACACTCTGGGAAGCACTTACGTCAATTCCCCCTATGGTCTTGCATCGTAACAATAAAACAGACACTCTAGAGAAGCCCTTACGTCCATTCTCTCTATGATCTACTACACCAGGTTCTCACAGCCCTGTGTAAGTCAACAAGTACAAAAAATCATATCAGCCAAAGTAAACCTCAAGAACTACTTGACTAAACAGTCTACATCATATCAGCATGTCAGAAATACAAACACTCCATTCTACAACACTAGGCATGAGAAACAAGAAAGGCAGCCTAATAGGATAAGCAGGACCAAACAGTCATAAACAATACATGCATGGGAAAACACTTACAAAACATAGCAATCAAACCTATTCAGATTCAATTAACCTCTACTCAAGCATACAAGCATAGCAGGCAATCAACGGGGCTAAAACAGTAAACACGCAATACCCCATTCAAGGGTATTGGACAAATTTGTGCATATAACTCAATGACTTTCAACGGAAAGGCACAAAACACCTACCTTAGTGTTGTAGGAATGATATACGTGAACCTCAAGCATTGAATTTCCCAAGAACACCATAGACATAAAAAATGTCTAAAACGTTCAAAGGAGGATAACTCTTGAAAAATGAAGAATCAGGAAACGAAGCTCTAGAAGAAGGAAGAGCTTATCGAGGCGATTGAAACGCAATCGACGACGGTCGAATCGGAGATCAGATGCTGGATCGGGGTCTCAGGGAAAGATCATGGTCGTACGGTCTCTCTCGGATGAACCGGACCTAGAAGGAGACGGTTCTGTCCGTCAGACGTGACCCTATTATGTTTAATGAAAAAGAAAAGAAAATACACGGCATGTACTTTTGAAGTACACGGTGTGCACTTGCCCTTACTGAGCCCCGCTTTAAGTGGCCTCTAGGTCACCACACACGGACATGTGCAAGGCCGCTACACGGCCAGCACACAGCTACCCACGGTAACCGAATACACGACATGTACTCATAAAGTACACGACGTGTACTTCAAAAATTTCCAGAAATTCCTCTTTGTATCAAAATCACCAGAAAAATAAAAACATACCTGAAAAGAAGATCCGGGTTCTTACAAACTTCCCACCTTAAAGAAATTCATCCCCAAAATTCTCTATCAAGGAAGCGTAGAAGAAGAAACTCCGAACAACTCTGGTCATTGTGATTGTAAATTCTCCTCCCTCTCCCACGTCTCGTCCTGTACTCGCCCATGCTATCATAGCACTCGTACTAGAGGAACAGACCGGCCACGGAGAAATTCCGCACTGCGATCAACAATCCGGATAGGACGCTCCTCAAAAGATGTGTTCACTTCAAGATCAACCTCCTCAGATTGGAAAACACGAGACGGGTCTGAGAAGTAACGGAAAAGCTGAGAAACGTGGAAAACTTCGTTCATAGCCCGGTACTTCTAAGGTAACTGCAACCGATAGGCAATCGGACCAACTCTCTCCTAAACCTCAAACGGGCCGATGTACCTCGGCGAAAGCTTACCCTATCTTCTAATCCTCTTGTGTCCCAACCTTGGTGTGACACGTAGACAAACTTGATCCGTGACCTCGAACTCCAAAGCTCGTATCCATTGATCACCATAAGACTTTTTTCATGAATGTGCAATAGTCATCCTCTTCTGAATCAACTCTATCTACTCGGTGGTCTCCTGGACAAGACGAGGTCCCAACATAGCTGCCTCTCCTGCCTCCATCCAACATAAGGGTAATCAGCATGGCCTACCGTACAAAGCTTCATAAGGTGCCATCTGAATAGTTTCTTGAAAACTATTACAGTCGGAAAACTCCACAAGAGGTATGTGTTTCTCCCAAGAACCTATAAAATCCAGGATGCATGCTCGGAGCATGTCCTCAAGCACCTGAATCGTACGCTCGGACTAACCATCTTTCTGGGGATGGTAAGTTGTACTTAAAAGCACTTGTGTACCAAAAACCTTCTAAAACCCCTGCCAGACCCAAGAAGTAAAACGGGTGTCCCTGTTTGAAACAATGGAGTGTGGAACTCCATGAAGACGTACAATACCTCAAATGTAAACTGTCCCAGCTCATCAACACTGAAGGTATCCTTAATTGGCAAGAAGTGATCAACCTTCACGAGTCTGTCAATGACAACCCATACTGCATCATCCCCTCAAGTTGACCTCGGTAAACCTATCACGAAATCCATCGCGACATCATTCCACTTCCACTCAGGAATGGGTAACTGTTGCAAAAGGCCAACTGGTCACTGGTGTTCTGCCTTCACCAGCTGATAGGTGGAACACCTCATTACAAAACCAACAATATCTCTCTTCATACCTGTCCACCAATAATGATGGTGTAGATCATGATACATCTTGGTGACGCCAGGATGAACTGCCTAAACAGAGGAATGAAAGTCTTACATTAGCTCCTCGCATATGTCTATTGGCACTCATACATGCCCCTGGAAACGCAAGATCTCATCCTCACCTATGGTCCATCCAAGAATATGGTCCTCTCCTGACACACTCTCTCATAGGACTAGGCCTTCAGAATCTAATAGTCTCCTCATTCACACTTGATCAAAAAGAGTAGAGGTAACAGGTACAGAAGAGAGAAAAGTCTTCCCTTGTCTATCATGCACCCCCAAATGCATCTCAGAGAACAGATCCATAAGCTGCCACTCACTGCTGTCCTCCTGAATTGTCTGTATCTGTGTTCTCCTACTCAATGCATCAGCCACTGCGTTGTCTTTCCCTAGCATATAGGAAAGCTCAAAGTCAAAAGACTGAAGGTACTCAACCCACCTTCGTTATCTCAAATCCAGACCACACTGAGTGAAGATGTACTTGAGACTTTTGTGGTCGGTGAAAACCACAAAATGCTCTCCCAGAAGATAATGTCTCCAACAGTGTAAAGAATGAACAATAGCAGCCAACTCGAGATTGTGCGTCAGGTAATTCCTCTCATGAGGCCTCAACTGTCGAGACCCGTATGCAATGACTCCTTCTCCCTGCATAAGCACAGCTCCCATCCCGATACTTGAAGCATCACAGTACACAGTATAGATCTTGACTGGCTCTGGAAATACTAGTATCGGTGCTGAAGTCAACCTCCCCTTTAGCTCCTGAAAGGCCGACTCACAAGAATCTGACCACAAGAACTTTGCACCCTTCTTAGTCAGACTCATTAGTGGTGCTGCTAAGCGTGAAAAGTCTTGTATGAAATTTTTGTAGTATCCAGCCAGTCTTAGAAAACTCCATACCTCAAATATGTTCTTTGGATACTCCTAGGAAACTACTCCTCTCACTTTCTATGGGTCTACTGATACTCCTGTCTCTGAGATAACATGATACAAGAAGTGAATCTGGTCCATCCAAAAGTGGCATTTTGAGAGCTTAGCATATAACTAATGCTCTCTCAGTGTACTCAGAATGATCTCAAGATGTGTGGCATGGTCGTGTCGAGTGTGAGAGTACACCAAGATATCGTACATGAAGACTACCACCAAAGAATCTAACTAAATATGGAACACCTGGTTCATCAGTGCCATAAAAACTGCAGGCATGTTTGTGAGACCGAACGGCATAACCACATACTCGTATAGACCATACCTGCTCTGGAAGGCTGTAAGAGGTATATCAGATGGTCTAACGCGTAACTGATGGTAACTAGACCTCAAGTCAATCTTTGAGAACACTCGGGCTCCTCGAAGCTGATCAACGAGATCATCAATCCTCGGAAAGGGATATCGGTTCTTGACCGTCAACTGGTTCAACTTCCGATAATCCACACAAAGTCTGAGGGAACCGTCCGCCTTCTTCGCAAGCAGGACACGCGAACCCCCAAGCAGAAGTACTGGGTTGGATGAAACCCTTTTCCTGCAAATCCTCCAACTGCTTATTGAGCTCCTACAACTCTAGTGTAGTCATCCTATAAGGAGGAATAGACACTAGTGCCGCTCCTGGCACAAGCTCAATGGAAAAGTCTACCTCACGCTCTGGAGGCAAACCTAAAAATTCCTCTGGAAAGACATCTCTGAAACGATCCACCACTGGAAGAAAGTCCAACTGTGAAGTCCCCTGGTCATCTAGATATAGACTAGAAATCTGGGTTGTAACTCCATCCAACGGCCTAAAGGCCTGCAAATTTTTATTTATTATAAAGCAAACCCCTTTTAAGGGAAGAAGGGGGAACCCAAACAGACTTCATGACCATAAACAAATCACGACTCAAAGGTCTTAACGAGTAAAACTAGACTGACAACATGGAGCGACCCCTCCCCAGCATTTGGATGTGAAAAAGCTCTTCACATTTTCATGGCTGATCAGCAAGCAAGTGTCCTGTGTCAAAGCATAGGCCCAATCCGATGGCAGTGTCATACCCTCTAAAAAATCCAAATCCAAAAAGCTCTGCAAAGATGAACAACCAGCTCTTGAACCTCCTCTGGGGCTATTCCATGTGGTCGAGTCCAAATGCATCATCGTTCCAACACAAACCAAGCATAATATCAAAGAAGAAAACCATCACCACCATCTCAAAATGACACATGAAGAAGCAACAACCAATCATCACCGCAAATGATCATGCCACAATAATCCCATAGCAGCCCTACAACACCGCAACAGCAAGCAATCCAAAGAGCAGGCGCTCCAAGCTGTAAGGTGTCGAGTCATCGCCACCTAGGGCTGGAAGACCCAGAAACCACACCACAGAAGCGCCATCAAGGGGATCCAAGCCGATCTGAACCAGAAGCACCACTCTGGGCTGAAACTGGAAAGATCTGAACAGAGGAGGGACCCTCACCGGCTGTCGAACCAGACGAAGCCACCGAACAACGAAAGGGCAACAACGAACCAGGAGCAGGACCATGTCGGCGGTTCCAAAACCACAGATCGAACAAAAAAAACAACCGAAAACAAAAACCACCGCATCACCATATCAAGATGCCATCGCGGAAAATCCAGAGGAGAAAATCCACCGCCGGAAGTCAAGACCAGAAATCCTCCCCCCTCCTAGCCGCTGTAGAGACAACGCCTCACCTCACCTCACCGGAACGCCATAACCGACGCGAATCCGCAAACCAGATCCACACCGGAGGCCGAAAACGTCGAGCCGAGTCACAGATTAGATCCACACCAAAACCGTCGCCTGGCCATGCCAACTCGGAACCGACGACCCACATACCAAATCCACACCGGGAGATAAAAACCGAGACGCACCAAAGCATACGAACCTGTCGCCGCACCTCGCTGACCCCGAGCTAAGGAAGAAAATGCCGAGACTCCCGACCACGCCAGAGGAGGGAAGGAGAAAACGTCGAAAGGGGAACCCTAGCCGCCGCTCTGAGAAAAAAGATGTCGCTCTGAGGCAAAAATCCCTCTAAATCTGTAAATCATATTGACAACTGGGCTGTAACTCCACCCAACCCATGATGCTCGGGCCCCACTCTGCTCGCCTGGACATCCCATTCGCCCTTAGGAAGAGACGATCCACCATCTAGTGATGTGAAACTCACCCTACGATGATAGAAATCGACAAAATCCTAAAAGGAAACTAACCAGTCCATCCCGAGAATGACTTCATAGACTGTAATCTCTATGACATAGAGGTCTCATAATAAGTGACACCCACCAACCTCTAGAGGGCACCCTTTACACTATCATACACTAGTCGTTCTAGTCCCCAAAAGAGTGTCTAGTATCAAGATATCAGTAGAAGAAAAGATACAAATCCCAAGGCTCTCCACAAGAGCAATAGATATAAAGCTATGGTAAGCCCCTATATCGAAAAGAGCATAAGATAAAATAGAGGCAACTAGAATCATACATCGAACTGTAGAGTATCTAGGATCCTTCTCCTACTGGGTCTGCTCCACTACAAAAGTCTGGCATGTACCGCAGCCCTGTGACCCTACCTGACTACTCTGAGCCTGTCCACCCTATTGTCACTGAAATCCTGGTGACTGATTACCACGGTCGCGACCTCCACCTCGGCCTGAACAGCCAGAAGAACTCCAGTTCCCTGACTGATGAGAAACTGGCAGCACTACTCCTGAACACGGTGTCATAGAAGAGCCCCTATCACCAGCTGCTGGTGAAAAGATCTGACAGTAGCGCTGAAGGTGACTCATCTTGCCACAAGATCGGCACTCCACTAGGTCTCTCAGGCAATGTGGCCTCGTATTCCCATTCTTCTCGCATTGGTAGTACACCACCTGGCTACCAGAAGAAGTCTCTCTCCTCAGATCTCCGCACGTAGACTCCCTATGGTGCTTCCTGCTATCAGTAAGAGGGATACTAACTCCAGATGTCAAGCCGCCCTGGCTCACAACTCTAGAATCCCTCAGATTGTGCTCTGTGATCAGTGCCTAGTTGACTATAGAAGTGATGGAAGTCAGCCTAAAGATGTTCACATGAGATCGAATATCGTGCCTGAGACCATCCTCAAACTTTCTTTCCAGGAATAACTCATCACCTCCCGGAATAGGCGTGAAGCGCTGTAGCTCTCTAAAGCGAGAAGAATACTCTATAACAGAAAGAGTATCATGCTCTAGACACATGAACTCTTGGGCTTGATCAGCTCTCAAAGTCTCGGAGTAGAAATAGTCATAGAAAGCACGCTGGAACTCATCCCAAGCCATAACCTTCTGGAGTCCCCACTACTGGAAATGTTGTTTTTCCCAACGGGTGTTTACCAAAGGTTTGCTAAAACCGTTGGACTTGAAGGATTAAGAAAACCTTTCCCAATGATTCATTGAAACCGTTGGGAAAATCCACCCCTTTGCCAACGGTTTCTTCAAACCGTTGGTAAAGGGGTGTGTTAATCACCCTTTTGCCAACGGTTCTGTTGAACCATTGGGAAAGGGTCACCCCTTTGCCAATGGTTTCCTCAAACCGTTGGTAAAGGGGTCCTTAGCATCTCTTTCCCAACGGTTCATAAAAACCGTTGGGAATTATTTCCCCCAAATCCAGCCGCGGGGCTGCTCTCCCCCATTCGCACAGAAACCTAATTTTATCCGCTCCACCGCTCTCCTCTCGCGAAATCCCCTATCCGAAGAGGTGAAAACCATCTGAAATCAGGTATCTTTTCATTTATACACATATACTTCCTTATTTTTATTGTTATTGCTTTAGTATTTTAGTTTTAAGTTATCAATCCACCTCCAGCTCTCTGCTACTCTCCAAATCCCCCATCCGAATAGGTGAAAACCCATTTGAATCATCTCAAATCAAGTAATTTTTTATTTATACACATATGGTACCTTGTTTTTATTGTTATTGATCTAATATTTTAGTTTTAAGTTTGGATTTTGATGTGATTTCACCATGTAAAATAGGGAAATGAATAAATATTTTGTTAATTAATTAGTTTCCCCTGGAATATCAGTTGTGTTATAATGTCCATGCTAAATAAAGGGGTAATGTAATAAAAGACCTTGAATAAATAAATTGTGGAAGTTGGGGTATGTTGCCTCTATGAGAGGTTTTTTGTTGTGTTTCATTGTATGTTGTAGGCTGTTTTATGGGGATTGAGGTGACCAGTTGGGATTTGTGATATGTGGGGTTGTAATGTGATGGTTAGTGGGCATGGATGTGTCATGTGAAGTTGTATAATAGTGATGATGTGTGGTGGTGTTGTGTCGTGTGGAGGTGTTGTGTGATGAAGTTGTGGTGTGTAATCTGGTGAGGTGGTTTTGGTTGTGCGGTGGTTTGTGATGTGCAATATTTTTATTGTGATATGTGGTTGTTTTGGTGAGATGGTTGGTCGATGTAACATGGTGTCGATGGTTATTGTGAGATGGTGAGTTGTTGTGTGGTGGTTTTATTAGTTTCCTGGTTATCTATGGAATAAATTATGCTGTTAAAACAAAAAAACAAGATATTAAATAAATGAGATGGAATAGAAATGGATGTGTGGTAAATGGATTTAATTAATTTAACATTAAATGAATGGACAATGTAAGTGTGAATGAAGTGGCTTATAAATGAATGTGAGAAATGCTATGCGTCTTGTGTGGTGGTGGTGTGGTTTATGTGTTTTATGGTAGTAGTGAAGTGTGTGATTATGTAGTTAATGTGAACCCATAGGTTGAGTATTTTGTGCTATCTATATATCATGTATTTTTATGTTATTTCTATACATTCCAGGGGGGTGGTATGTCTAGGTGGTGGTGGTGGGGTTGCAGGGGAGGGGGGTGTGGGCTGTTTGGGAGGGTGGGCGGGGCTATCCAAGGGGGGTACGGGGTGTCCAGGGGGGTACGGGGGTGGGCGGGCTGTCCACAAGGGTGGACGGGCTGTCCACGGGGGTGGTCGGGCTGTCAAGGAGGGGTGGGTGGGCTGTCTAGGGGGGTGGGTGGGCTGGCCACGGGGGGTAGGGGTGTCCAGGGGGGTGGGTGGGCTATCCAAGGGGGTGGGGGGCTGTCCATAGGGAGAAGGGGTGCCGAGGGGGGTGGGTGGGCTATCCACGGGGGTGGTTGGGCTGTCTAGGGGGTAGGGGGTGTCCACGGGGGTGGGTGGGTTGTCCACGGGGGTGGGCGGGGCTGTCCACGGGGGTGGGAAAGGCTGTCCACGGGGGTGGGCGGGGCTATCCAGGGGGTGTGGGCTATCCTGGGGGTCTGGGTGGGGTGTCCTGGTGGGGGAGGGGTGTGTGGGGTGTCCAGGGGGGTGGTATGTCTAGGTGGTGGTGGTGGGGTTGCAGGGGAGGGGGTGTAGGCTGTTTAGGAGGGTGGGCGGGGCTATCCCGGGGGGGTACAGGGTGTCCAGGGGGGTATGGTGGATTGTCTGATGTTTCTCTAATGATCAAGGACGGAATGTTTGGAGGACATCACAAGTCCTGACTGGTTGATCCTAGAAGCAATTTCATGATCATGGATGTAATGCCTATAGGGAATCTCTTGATTTTGGTGATCTTCTCCATTTTCATCAAAAGACATATTTGACACACAGGGAGGGAAACTCTAGAGTCAGTGTGGCATGTCTTGAAGGGTGATTTATGTCCATAGTGACATGATTTGAGGACATCACATGACCTAGTTGGTGTGCCTGGAGGGTGTTAAGGGAGCCATCTAACATTCCTGACATTTAATATGAGACTGAGATAATATGTATTGATTCCCCTATATAGAAGGAGATACATATCTATTGGAAAACATGTAGTCTGTATGGTGAGAATTAAAGGCTTTTCATTACAAGGGTGGCATATTCATGGGTGCCATCTGATTTTATTTGACATGTCAAGGGGACATCAAATGATCAAAATAGGTTTCCAATGGAATGTATTGTGAACATGATGAAATTTCCTAGTGCAATAAAATTTCATAGGTGATGCATGTTATGAACATTAGGGTCAACAGATATTTCCTTCACCTTAGTCTCCCATATTTTAGTATTTCATCCATCCTTTTATCCCAAATTCCATAGATTTATACATTATTTTATTATATTATGTCTCAAATTATCTAAAATATGTGTTTGATGTTCTTCACGTGACCTATCATAATTCCTTCTCATAATCTATAGTGATCATGGGAAGATCCCATGCATGATTCATGATCACTCAAATTATTCTGCAGATCATACATAATGGAAGCCTTACAGGATGTGAGATGATTATATCTATGAAATCTACTCAGGTACCTGGTGAGGAAGTGCATATTAATTCAAAAAGGTAAATCGCATATGAGGATACCCTACTAATATGGTTATGGGATGAGGCATGCTCTGATGTGATAACACATTAAGTTCTTGTTGGTTTTACATTTTTTCAATAACACATTAGTATGTTTTTTCACATGTGTAGTTGATACCATGATTATTTTCTTCCTTTATCGTTTACTTAAATGTATTTTCTATTAAAGTTCAATCCTATTGAATTGTTTATGACAAAATGACTTATATGAATTCTTTTTACAGAATGGAAAGAAGTTGGATGTATGAAACCGATCGTATCTCAAGCGATTTTCAAAACAATTTGGAGAGCTTTATACATTTTTCATTTCACAATGCTTCAGATAGTGGTCGCATACACTGCCCATGTTCCAATTGTGTTGGTAGACCTTGGTTGAGTCGTGAAGAATTCAGCTACCACATAACCAAAAATGGTTTTCAAGCAAACTACTTTGTGTGGTATCACAATGGGGAGAAAATGAAATCTCAAATTGGTGATGATCGAAATGAAAGGACTGGAATGGAGAATTTGTTAGATGATCGGTTTCCGTTTATTCGTCATCATGAAAAAGAAAGGATTTCGACTCAAGAAGACATCAATATGAGGACAACTGATGCATCTAGTGAAAATGATGATATTGATAGGGTGAAAAAATTGAATGATGCTGTCACGACTCCAGTATATCGACTGTAAAGACCCGTAAAATTCAAGGGAAATTTTTTCTTAATTTTCTTTAGAATTTTACAAGAGCGCGGTTTCAGACGGCACCTGATTCCGAGGCCCGGAGTGCCCGGAATTAATTTCCGAAGTTTGGCTCGGGTACGTTCAGTGAACGAACGAGCGGGAATTCCTAACTTTTGATCCGGTGCTCGGAATTGAAATCCGAGGGCACCGATGAACTCGCAGCGCCGATATTCGCTTAAGGAGACCTTTCCCGAAGTTGCGTTTACACGTGGGGAGTTGTAAAAAAAATAAAATTGTGAATGTTAAAATAAAAATTTAACTTCAATTTTTATTTTTATCTTCCTTAAGTGTTTTTATCCTTTGGGTGGAAGTTGGGTGACAACCCAACTTCCCTTGGGAGGTTAAGAGGGTGGTGGGGCCCACACGAACCCCACCCCTTCATATTCTCTAACCCTCCCCAACTCACAATTAATGTTGTAAACTTAAGTTATAACTTATGTCATTAATAAGTGAGTTTAATTAATGTTTTGAAATTCAAACTTTTGAATTTCAAAGGTTTGTGTTGTGTTAATAAATTAAGTGAGCTTAATTTATTGTTTTTGGTTAGTCCCTTTATTTCTTGAGAGGATTTGAGAGCTTTCTCTTCTTCTTCAAACCTCAACGAAGAACGCGAAGAACGCCGTTCTTCAACGAAGAACTTCTTCCGCGTCATCTCTTCCGCGACGGTTTTCCGCGACGAACGCCTTCAACAACGACTCTTCCTCCGACGTCAAAGGAATCGAGTGCGACTATCGAGGTAGAGATTCTTGAGTTCGTTATTTTCTTTATTATTTGACTTTCCTCAAGTCTTGACGAGGAATGCTCAATTTCCGACGAAGAACGCCGCTCCGCTCTTCTTCGTTTACCGTGTCAACGAAAGGGGACACCACTTCTTCCTCGGACAATCTTCGTCGGCGTACAAGTTTCGCCAACGACGTGTCACTTCGAACGCTTTCCTTCGTCATCGGATTTGACGAACGGCTTCCGCGACGCCCGACCTCCGCGACGTCGTCTTCCGGGGACTTAGTCAAATCCTCGAACTTATACCCGAGGTAGGGGTTGTTGGTTCATTATTTCTTTATTCTTTTCCTTGAACGTGGATCTCGCATGTCTAACTTGATGCTTGATTGTTTAAGTTGCGTTATTAATTTAACGAGAGGGGGCCGGACCGCACGAACACGGCCGAACCCCCCTCCAACGTTCATGTTTATTCATGCGGGTGGAAGCAAGTAGCGTGGTGCCGTCGCACCACGCGGATGATCGTGGAATTAATTTACGTGGCGCCGTCGCGCCACGCCGAGAGAAAATCTTCAAGAACGCGACGCCGTCGCGCCGCGTTGAAAAGAATCGAAGCACGGCGAAGGGGCGCGGTGCCGATGCACCGCGCCGGACGACGAACACCGCGGCCGGTTCCGGGCCGCGGCGAGACGAGGAGACCGCGGCCGGTTCCGGGCCGCGGCGGAAGAGCAGACCGGCGGCCGGGCCGCCGGCGTCGGAAGCCGAAGAAGGGACCGGATTTTCCGGTCCCGTTGGAGAAGACCGGCCGGCCAGCTGGCCGGCCGGATGCCATAAAAACCGGGGAATTTAATTCCCCGGCCGGTATAATAAAACCCCCCTCTTTTAAAGAGGGGGCGTTTCTTTAAAGGGAGGGGGCCGGCTGCCCCCTCGGTTCCACCAGCAGGCCCCCCACGTGGGGGGGGCTCTTTAAAAATATGGGGCGCGGCCCTTGAGCCGCGCCGCCCTCCAGCTAAACGCGGGGCTTAGCCCCGCGTGCCACCCACCTCGCGGCACCCCGCCGCCAGCGCGGCCCGCTGCCGCCGCCAGCGCGGCCCGCCGCCGCCGCCAGCGCGGCCCGCCGCCGCCGCCGCCCAGGGGGGGGTCGGGCCGGGTCGGCCCGGACCCGGACCCCCCCGTTTCGAACCTGATTTGGTTTTTGGCTCATAACTTGAGCCTCGGACCTCCGAATGACGAACCGTCTGCGGCAACGCGATCCTTGGATCGAGACGGTCGTTTCGGTATATCACACTCAAGGTTTCGGTTTACTTGAGTTCGGCCGGGTTGGTTCGTTCACGAAACCAACCGGGCCTTCGGAGCGGAAACGCTCATATCTTGAGCCACGAACGTCCGATTGACGCGCCGTCAGTCGCGTTGCGTTCCTCTTAATGAGACGGATCTTTTGGCATACTCCGCCCGAGGTTTGGACGCAGGTGGAGTACGGTCGGGTTGGTTTTGCTTTAAAAACCAACCGGGCCCCGGAGACGAAAATGTCAATAACTCACAGACCGGGCGTCCGATTGACGCGCCGTCTGTTTCGTTGACTTCCTCTTGATGAGACGGAACTTTTGACATACTCCGCCCGAGTTTTGGATGCAGTCGGAGTATGGCCGGGTTGGATTGTACTCGAAATCCAACCGGGCCCTTGGAACGGGAAAGCTTTTATCTTTCAGACAGGACGTCCGTCTGACGAACCGTCAGCGGCGTTGATGATCACGATGAGAAACGGTCCCTATGAGTTTACCCTATGAGAGTTCGGGGTACAGTTGAGATACGGCCGGGTTTGGTTCGCTCACGAAACCAACCGGGCCCCTGGGACGAAAAGGCTAATAACTCACAGACCGGGCGTCCGATCGACGCGCCGTCTGTTGCGTTGAGACCCCTGTGACGAGACGGACTTTTGAGACACTTCTTCGTGGGACCTTGTGATACTTGGAGTATCGACCAGTAGCTCGTGGAGCGGATCCTCCCGGAGACGAGCGTGCAGAGTACGGAGACCGTGTAACTAGCTGAGACCTGACGACTGCTTGACCGACTCGACTTGGAGTGAGTCGACTAGCCCAGTGGACGGAGCACTACTTTCTGAGGTGCAGACCCATGGCGGACGGAGTACGTGTGTGACAGTGCAGACCCGCGGTACTCGTCCGGAGAGTACCTCAGCAGGCTAACTGGGTAGCGCCCGGTATTTGGCGACAGACCCTCAGCGGACGGAGCGCCAGGTAGTTGGCCGCAAACCCGCAGTACTCGACAGGAGGAGTACCTCAGCAGTCTTAGGATAGTGAGCAGTACCTCGGAGTCGTGACAGGACTACTGCACACTTCAGAGATGGGGCTCTTCAGCAGTTACGGTTTCGATAATGAAAATCCTGGTTTGAGCTGAGACTTTTGACCTTGTGTTTACTTCATGATTGAGATGGGTCACTTGCTAACTTTAGGTATATGTATGGGCATATACCTGGGTAGTGGTTATCCGTTGATCTCATGATCCTTGTGTTTCCTCATGACTGAGATGGGTTACTTGATAACTTAGGTATATGTATGGGCATATACCTAAGTAGAGTTTATCTGTTGTGATCTTCTTGTGGTTATACTTGTTGGTTTTAGTGAGACCTTGAGGGTCTCGGGGTCCCTACTGAGTATCGTTATACTCACCCCTGCACGGGCTATGCCCGCACCTCGTTGTGTTGGTTGCAGACGACGGCCAGTACTGGCAGAGGCCGAGTGTTCGAGGACTGGACGGTACCTGGAGGTGGACTATACGACGAGGCGGTACCCAGAGGCAGACCACTGGGCGGTACATACTCGGAGCAGACGGCGGGACCCGAGGAGCAGAGGAGCTATCTGTACCCACCCTTCAGGTGGGATTTCCAGTGGACATCTCAGCGTAGCAGCTTTACTTTTCAGTCGTTGTTTTCCCTTTCGAGTTGTACTTTACAGTTGGGCTTGTATTTCCGGCCCCTTTTTACTTTTCAGCTCTTCTTTTTGTACTTAGTGTTTTACTTCCGCTTGTACTCTGTGGTGCTTGTTTTCTTTATAAAGGCAATGCCTTCCCAGTTATCGGGATTTTACGCCTTTGGTGCTAGTCGCCAACCCCTGGCCTATGGAAGGCGGGCTTGGGGTAGTCACGGCACGGGCCCCGAGGACGGGTCGTGACAAATTGGTATCAGAGGAGTTCGGTTCTACCGCAGAACTTATAACTCTGATGTCTCTTTCTGTGAAGCAATAGTGTTGAGAGTACCGAGTGTGGTTTTCAGTTCAGGGAGTCCAGTGTTGGTGCGGGCGGCCGACGTATCCATACACCAGGACCCTGACAACTGATTTCCGACTTTGTGCACGAAAACACTGATTGCGTGTGTGTTTTCAAAGGTTTTTCCCCTTAAAACAGCTCAAACCAGGTCAGCTCACCAGGTATAATCGTTTGATCGTGTTACGTTGTTTCTTTCATGATGGCCCACCGAGCAGCGAGACTCCAGTGCAGGGCCCTTTTTCAGTGTTGGCACCTTCGGGTGGTGTACCAGCAGCACCACCACCCGTTAGGCAGCAGATGCCACTAGCTGACGGTGCACGCTAGCAGAGCGCGATGCACGAGTTCCAGCAGTAGAGGCCTCTGAGGATACGAGGCGAGACAGATTTCCCAGGCAGCAGTGGACTGGATGGAGACGAATGCTAGAGTTCTACGCCTAGCTTGGATACTAGTAGAGCGGATGATGATCTTAGCTCCAGGTGTTTCCAGAGAGTGACCATGAGGTTGGTCCTTATAGTAACGAGGCTTCGGTACGCGAACCGATACCTGGATTAGTACCTACGGGTAGAGCGCCAGCTATGACACTACCGGCGGTACCGGTAGCAGAGACTCGGGCGTGTAAAATGTTTCAGGAGGAGGAAGTGCTAAGGACAGATGAATCTGCAGGGTAGCAGACGTGGAAGCAGAGCTTGGAGAGCAGCATGTGGTGGTGTACATTTCGACATGTTACGACCACCCGACTTAGTAGTCCCCGCCAGGCTCAGGGAGCAGGAGGGCTGGGGAGGAGAATAGCTGCATTGCGGTCAAGGAGTGTGACCCAGGAGCTCTAAGAATGATTCGGGGTACGAATTATGTCTACTACGAGCTGCCATATCTATAGACATAGGAACCAATCATTCTACCCTTCCACGAATCATGTCCCAGACCTAGAGGTTCCGGGTAAGCCGTAGACTTGACCCTCACGTCTGGAGATACCTTTGGGAGGAGACTCGATAATCACGCTTACGCCGACGGTGTGATTTGACCTCGAGGCGAGAGTTTCGGTTGGAATCTCTTGGTGGCAGCGTAGAGGCCTTACGACGTTGATCTGGGTATGGTTTTGATTCACAAATCATACCCCGGTTGACTGTTTTAGGCAAACGTCGGAATGGGTTTTCCTTGGTCGGCGAAAAGGAAACCCTGGGCAGCTCATGTTAAACTCAGACATAAGAGGGTGTGACCGATCACTCTTGAGTTGGTCAACCCTACCCCTGTGGCAGCAGGAGTTTGAGTTCAGTTCTAACCTAAAAAGGGAAACCTCTTGAGTTCGAGGGTGACGAACACGTTCTTATACGGTCTCAACCCGATGAGGTTTCGGAGATGTGGCCGAGGCGGCATGTTATCTCCGAAGTTCGATGGACCCTTTTGATCTTCAGCAGGGTAGGCGAGGAGGTTTACCGCTTAACCCTACCACCTCAGTCGCACCGGGTGCATAGTGACCACCACGTGTCTCAGCTGTGGAGATACGTGTATGTTTCTTCGCACGTCATCGACCCCGGGGAGTTGGACGTCGATGACAGGGCGATAAGCACAGAGATTCTAGTAGAGATTGAGGATCGACAAGAGTAGGTTCTACGTGAACGGTTGCTTCCTCTGGGGTGCTTCTCGGGTAGCACAAGATCTTCAGGTGAGCATATGGGAGCGTAAAGCTCAGTTGCGTGCTCAGTACTACTTTGTTTCCCTTAAGTGTGAGTTGAAGCTTTACGGGGACGTAAAGCCCTGAGGTGGGAGTAATGTAAAGACCCGTAAAATTCAAGGGAAATTTTTTCTTAATTTTCTTTAGAATTTTACAAGAGCGCGGTTTCAGACGGCACCTGATTCCGAGGCCCGGAGTGCCCGGAATTAATTTCCGAAGTTTGGCTCGGGTACGTTCAGTGAACGAACGAGCGGGAATTCCTAACTTTTGATCCGGTGCTCGGAATTGAAATCCGAGGGCACCGATGAACTCGCAGCGCCGATATTCGCTTAAGGAGACCTTTCCCGAAGTTGCGTTTACACGTGGGGAGTTGTAAAAAAAATAAAATTGTGAATGTTAAAATAAAAATTTAACTTCAATTTTTATTTTTATCTTCCTTAAGTGTTTTTATCCTTTGGGTGGAAGTTGGGTGACAACCCAACTTCCCTTGGGAGGTTAAGAGGGTGGTGGGGCCCACACGAACCCCACCCCTTCATATTCTCTAACCCTCCCCAACTCACAATTAATGTTGTAAACTTAAGTTATAACTTATGTCATTAATAAGTGAGTTTAATTAATGTTTTGAAATTCAAACTTTTGAATTTCAAAGGTTTGTGTTGTGTTAATAAATTAAGTGAGCTTAATTTATTGTTTTTGGTTAGTCCCTTTATTTCTTGAGAGGATTTGAGAGCTTTCTCTTCTTCTTCAAACCTCAACGAAGAACGCGAAGAACGCTGTTCTTCAACGAAGAACTTCTTCCGCGTCATCTCTTCCGCGACGGTTTTCCGCGACGAACGCCTTCAACAACGACTCTTCCTCCGACGTCAAAGGAATCGAGTGCGACTATCGAGGTAGAGATTCTTGAGTTCGTTATTTTCTTTATTATTTGACTTTCCTCAAGTCTTGACGAGGAACGCTCAATTTCCGACGAAGAACGCCGCTCCGCTCTTCTTCGTTTACCGTGTCAACGAAAGGGGACACCACTTCTTCCTCGGACAATCTTCGTCGGCGTACAAGTTTCGCCAACGACGTGTCACTTCGAACGCTTTCCTTCGTCATCGGATTTGACGAACGGCTTCCGCGACGCCCGACCTCCGCGACGTCGTCTTCCGGGGACTTAGTCAAATCCTCGAACTTATACCCGAGGTAGGGGTTGTTGGTTCATTATTTCTTTATTCTTTTCCTTGAACGTGGATCTCGCATGTCTAACTTGATGCTTGATTGTTTAAGTTGCGTTATTAATTTAACGAGAGGGGGCCGGACCGCACGAACACGGCCGAACCCCCCTCCAACGTTCATGTTTATTCATGCGGGTGGAAGCAAGTAGCGTGGTGCCGTCGCACCACGCGGATGATCGTGGAATTAATTTACGTGGCGCCGTCGCGCCACGCCGAGAGAAAATCTTCAAGAACGCGACGCCGTCGCGCCGCGTTGAAAAGAATCGAAGCACGGCGAAGGGGCGCGGTGCCGATGCACCGCGCCGGACGACGAACACCGCGGCCGGTTCCGGGCCGCGGCGAGACGAGGAGACCGCGGCCGGTTCCGGGCCGCGGCGGAAGAGCAGACCGGCGGCCGGGCCGCCGGCGTCGGAAGCCGAAGAAGGGACCGGATTTTCCGGTCCCGTTGGAGAAGACCGGCCGGCCAGCTGGCCGGCCGGATGCCATAAAAACCGGGGAATTTAATTCCCCGGCCGGTATAATAAAACCCCCCTCTTTTAAAGAGGGGGCGTTTCTTTAAAGGGAGGGGGCCGGCTGCCCCCTCGGTTCCACCAGCAGGCCCCCCACGTGGGGGGGGCTCTTTAAAAATATGGGGCGCGGCCCTTGAGCCGCGCCGCCCTCCAGCTAAACGCGGGGCTTAGCCCCGCGTGCCACCCACCTCGCGGCACCCCGCCGCCAGCGCGGCCCGCTGCCGCCGCCAGCGCGGCCCGCCGCCGCCGCCAGCGCGGCCCGCCGCCGCCGCCGCCCAGGGGGGGGTCGGGCCGGGTCGGCCCGGACCCGGACCCCCCCGTTTCGAACCTGATTTGGTTTTTGGCTCATAACTTGAGCCTCGGACCTCCGAATGACGAACCGTCTGCGGCAACGCGATCCTTGGATCGAGACGGTCGTTTCGGTATATCACACTCAAGGTTTCGGTTTACTTGAGTTCGGCCGGGTTGGTTCGTTCACGAAACCAACCGGGCCTTCGGAGCGGAAACGCTCATATCTTGAGCCACGAACGTCCGATTGACGCGCCGTCAGTCGCGTTGCGTTCCTCTTAATGAGACGGATCTTTTGGCATACTCCGCCCGAGGTTTGGACGCAGGTGGAGTACGGTCGGGTTGGTTTTGCTTTAAAAACCAACCGGGCCCCGGAGACGAAAATGTCAATAACTCACAGACCGGGCGTCCGATTGACGCGCCGTCTGTTTCGTTGACTTCCTCTTGATGAGACGGAACTTTTGACATACTCCGCCCGAGTTTTGGATGCAGTCGGAGTATGGCCGGGTTGGATTGTACTCGAAATCCAACCGGGCCCTTGGAACGGGAAAGCTTTTATCTTTCAGACAGGACGTCCGTCTGACGAACCGTCAGCGGCGTTGATGATCACGATGAGAAACGGTCCCTATGAGTTTACCCTATGAGAGTTCGGGGTACAGTTGAGATACGGCCGGGTTTGGTTCGCTCACGAAACCAACCGGGCCCCTGGGACGAAAAGGCTAATAACTCACAGACCGGGCGTCCGATCGACGCGCCGTCTGTTGCGTTGAGACCCCTGTGACGAGACGGACTTTTGAGACACTTCTTCGTGGGACCTTGTGATACTTGGAGTATCGACCAGTAGCTCGTGGAGCGGATCCTCCCGGAGACGAGCGTGCAGAGTACGGAGACCGTGTAACTAGCTGAGACCTGACGACTGCTTGACCGACTCGACTTGGAGTGAGTCGACTAGCCCAGTGGACGGAGCACTACTTTCTGAGGTGCAGACCCATGGCGGACGGAGTACGTGTGTGACAGTGCAGACCCGCGGTACTCGTCCGGAGAGTACCTCAGCAGGCTAACTGGGTAGCGCCCGGTATTTGGCGACAGACCCTCAGCGGACGGAGCGCCAGGTAGTTGGCCGCAAACCCGCAGTACTCGACAGGAGGAGTACCTCAGCAGTCTTAGGTTAGTGAGCAGTACCTCGGAGTCGTGACAGGACTACTGCACACTTCAGAGACGGGGCTCTTCAGCAGTTACGGTTTCGATAATGAAAATCCTGGTTTGAGCTGAGACTTTTGACCTTGTGTTTACTTCATGATTGAGATGGGTCACTTGCTAACTTTAGGTATATGTATGGGCATATACCTGGGTAGTGGTTATCCGTTGATCTCATGATCCTTGTGTTTCCTCATGACTGAGATGGGTTACTTGATAACTTAGGTATATGTATGGGCATATACCTAAGTAGAGTTTATCTGTTGTGATCTTCTTGTGGTTATACTTGTTGGTTTTAGTGAGACCTTGAGGGTCTCGGGGTCCCTACTGAGTATCGTTATACTCACCCCTGCACGGGATATGCCCGCACCTCGTTGTGTTGGTTGCAGACGACGGCCAGTACTGGCAGAGGCCGAGTGTTCGAGGACTGGACGGTACCTGGAGGTGGACTATACGACGAGGCGGTACCCAGAGGCAGACCACTGGGCGGGACATACTCGGAGCAGACGGCGGGACCCGAGGAGCAGAGGAGCTATCTGTACCCACCCTTCAGGTGGGATTTCCAGTGGACATCTCAGCGTAGCAGCTTTACTTTTCAGTCGCTGTTTTCCCTTTCGAGTTGTACTTTACAGTTGGGCTTGTATTTCCGGCCCCTTTTTACTTTTCAGCTCTTCTTTTTGTACTTAGTGTTTTACTTCCGCTTGTACTCTGTGGTGCTTGTTTTCTTTATAAAGGCAATGCCTTCCCAGTTATCGGGATTTTACGCCTTTGGTGCTAGTCGCCAACCCCTGGCCTATGGAAGGCGGGCTTGGGGTAGTCACGGCACGGGCCCCGAGGACGGGTCGTGACATCGACAATTCGATAAAATGAAAAAGATGGAATTTTTAATCTGATTGTTTCATGGAAAAACTATGTATGGGATTTCTAATACAGAAATCGATTACATTCTTACCCTCTTGAAGGATTTACTTCCAGATGATGCAGATATTCCCTCAAACCACTATATGGCATGAAAGTTAGTTGAAGAACTTGAATTTTCCAAAAACAAAATTCATGTTTGCCCGAAAGATTGCAGTTTATTCTGGGAAGAAACCGCTGAACGAAATGAATGTATAAAATGTGGCACATCCCGCTGGAAGTCAAAATCTGATGGAACACCATCCCGCGTTCCACAGAAAGTAATGTGGCACTTTCCATTGATCCCCAGACTCCAGAATCTTTTTATGTCTGATGACATATCAATAAAAATGAAATGGCATGATACCGAGAGAAAGAAGACTAATGATGAGTTGGTTCATCCTGCAGATGGATTTGCATGGCAGAGATTTGATGCTCGACATCCTGATTTTGCAGCTGATGTGCATAATGTGAGGCTGGGTCTTTCATGCGACGGTTTTAATCCGTTTGGGCAGATGCGTACTTCGCACAGCACATGGCCAGTTTTTATACACATTTATAATCTTCCCTCATGGTTGTGTATGAAAAAATCTTTCACTTTCATGAGTATACTCATATCTGGTCCTTCTGATCCCGGCATTGATATTGATGTATACATGCAACCTTTAATAAAAGAGTTGAAACTTTGGGATGTGGGTGTGCGCACATACGATGCATGTTCGAAAGACATATTTCAGATGCGTGTTGCGCTTATGTGGACGATCAATGATTTTCCGGCTTATGCAATGATGTCTGGATGGAGCACGAAGGGAAAACTGTCATGTCCAGTTTGTATGAAGAATACACGATCCAGAAGACTGAAACATCGTTGTAGTTTCAGTTTTATGGGACATCAACGATTTTTTCCAAAGGATCATCTATATAGAATGAATCGTCGAAGATTTGATAATACTATAGAGACCGATGATCCACCTCAGCGTATGTTTGGAACTGATGTGCTTAATGAATTGAAAGATTTCATTTTTTTGTTCGGGAAGGGTCAAATGAAATCTGGAAAGAGAAAGAATGTTTCCACAGAAACATGTTACAATTGGAGGAAGAGGAGTATCTTTTTTTATTTGCCTTATTGGTCAACTAATTTGCTACGTCATTGCTTAGACATAATGCATATTGAAAAGAATATATGTGAAATGTTGCTTTCAGTTCTTCTAAATGTCAAGGGGAAGACAAAAGATGATTTACGTTCTCGATGTGACTTGGTGGATTGGGGCATCAGACCAGAATTGCATCCTGTGCGTATCAGTGAAAATAAATGGCAACTTCCATGTGCTTCTTATGTGATGACACCTACTGAAAAAAAACAATTTTTGGAAGTATTAGAGACTATTAGAGTTCCTGATGGCTATTCAAGCAACATATCTAAACGGGTCAACAGAAGAGAGTTGAAGCTAAAATCTTTGAAGACTCGTGATTATCACGTTCTACTGCATGAGTAGCTTCCAATAGCAATCCGTCATCTTTTGTCCAATAATGTAAGGGTGGGTGTTATTCGGTTGTGCCATTTGTTTAGAGATCTTTGTGCTAAGAAGTTGTCCAAGTCTTTCTTGCAAAAAATGTTGACAGATGCCCCATTAATTTTTTTGTGAGTTGGAGAAAATATTTCCCCCATCATTTTTCACATGCATGCTGCATCTGACTGTCCATATTCCAACTGAAATACTTCTCGGAGGACCTGTTTCTTTTCGTTGGATGTATCCAGCTGAAAGAAATATGTTCACATTAAAGTATTATGTTCGAAACAAGAATCATCCCAAAGGTTCTATCGTGAACGGTTACTTAGCTCAAGAATGTATGGATTTCTGTTCAATGTATTTGTCTGATCTTACTACAAGAATGAACAGACCAATGAGAAATGAAGAAGAACAATATGAGCAAATTGAACCCGGTTTTCCATCACTTCCTCAAACAGGAGGAATTCCTGGATCATATACATTGAAGACATTAAGCCATGAAGAGCGAGAGATGGCACATCGCACAGTTTTGTTCAACTGTGATTTGTTCGATGACTATATCAGGTAACAAAATTGAATATGTATATCTTACATATATATCTGTTAACTATTCATATTTTTTTATCTACAGGGAACATAAAACAATGATAAATAGGAAGCATCGTTCTTTATCTTTGAGAAGGAGAGAGACTTTGCATAGCAAAGAGTTTTCTGCTTGGTTAAAATTGAAGGTAAAAATATTACTGTTTAAATTAATTATTTTAATATTTACTTAAGTTTAACTGTCATTTATATTGCAGGTATTGAGTTTTTTTGTTGACTCTGTCTCTGAGGAAATAAGAGCTTTGGCTTTTGGTCCTAATATCGTGGTTCGTGACTGTAAATCAATTATTATCAATGGGTACAGATTTATTGTCACTGAATGAGCCAAAAACATGAGAACACAACATGATGGTATTATGGTTATTGCCACAACAGATTGTTATGCCAGTGCATCAGATAGTAGACCGCGACTTGAAAATGTGGGTTATTATGGAGTCGTTGAGAAAATAATAATATTGGATTATTACTCTCATGGACGAGTCACAATGATGAAATGTCATTGGTTTGATTCGATGACGAGACATGGCACATTTATTGATGATTGTGGATTTCGAGTAATTAATATGACCCGCACTCTTGCTACCGAAGAACCATATGTGTTGGCATCAATGGCTAAACAAGTTTTTTATGTCAAAGATCAACTTCAACCTGAATTTGGTGTCATAGTTGAAGTAATTCCAAGACATATTTTTGATGATGCTGATGATGGAATTGACACTGTCCCTATTGCCATTGGAACCAATCCATTTATTTCTTTTGATGACTCCAATAGCTCAATTGTCAGAGTTGATTGTGAACCTGAAGTTGTGGTTGGAAATATATAGAATCATTCATCCATGTTCTCAATTCTTTTGGTTTACCTCGAGTTGGGTTGTTAAGGTTGGTAATATTCATATTTATTTAGTATTGATCACAAATATGTTTTAGCTGACTTGACCGTTATGTGAATTTTCAATGTTTATTGGTTGCTGTTTTATTTGAATTGCATTTTCTAATTTGGAATTGAACTGTATTCAAACCAAATCAAACAATATTTCTAACTTGGTGAACATTACAACTTGTATGTTTTATTAAATTCATTCAAGCTCTTCTAAAACAATTGATAGCTAAATTACCAATGAATCCCCTCATTCCCTCATATATTTAGTTTTTTGGTTTACACATTAATTTTCTTTTTCTAATTAATTACATATTTGTTTTCAAATGCAGACCAATTGAAGAGAGACGAAGAAAAAAAATGGCGGAGAACAATCGTCGGATGGAGGAGATGGGCATTCCACCATTAGTGCCTATAATGAGTACTTTATTTCAAATATATATATATATATATATATATATTTACAGAATATATAATGTCATGTGATTAATTTTTTTTGTAAACTTTTTTGTAGGATCCACCATTACGTCGACAGTTATTCGACGAGGAGCCTAGTACTTGTCCTAGTACTCAGGCCGGTGGTACGAGGAGGGTTCGTACCAGAGGTGGACGTAGAGCTGCGCGTGCCCGACTAGACCCTGCCCCTCCCACTAACATTTCAGCCTTCCCACATTCTGATCCCGGTGTGTCGTTAGGGACACACGGGGTATTTAGGCCTCCCATGTTTTCGCTACCTTCTGCATCTTCTGCCCCATCATTTTCACATCCCATGATGATTCCCACTCCCCAGTCAGCATCAGGTCATACAGCTGCTCCATCTTCTTTTCCTTTTACTTCTGTCTCTCCGAGCTTTTATATTCCATCGTCTTCGACTCCTGTTCCACCAGAGGGTGTTCCATCAAGTTCTGTGGATCTGGCGCCACTCATTGATCAGACTAGCGCAGGTATATTTATAAAACCTTAACAAATTTTTATAGCAATATTTATTTTCATTATAACATGTTTTGATAAAATATTTGTTTTTCTTTCATGACAGATACATCTACTGACAGGAGGCGGGGGCGGGGCCGTACACGCATGCGTTCGGTGTGGAACCGTTGCACACAGGTTATAGTGGAATATAATGAAGACAATCAGATGGTTGAGAAAACAGGGCAGCAATGTCGGAGTTTTCTAGCGACGCTTGCCAAATACTCCGACATCATTCCCGTCAGCCCGCTGTCGTGGAGACATTTGCCACATGAGGTCAAAGATAGAGCTTGGGCAGAGATATGGGTAAAAAAATCTGTTGTATTTAATGCCATGAATTATTTTTGTATTTATATGAATTAATATTTTGATTTCAGCTTCGATTTAATTTTCCTAATGGTGAGGGTGCACGACTGGAACGTCTAAAGGATTTAGGCGAGCTTTGGAGAGCCTACAAGCATGAGCTGTATATTGGCTGGCGTGCTAGAGTTGGCACTGAGTTAGAGGCGGTACCAGTCGTGGATGATTGTCCTATAGAGCAGTATCGTCAGATGATTACTCATTGGACGAGTACCCAGTTTAAGGTATGAATTACATTTGAGGTATTTAAATAATAACTTTCAAGTTTTGCATTAATATTATCCTTTGCATTATCGAATTTTATTTAGGAATCATCTGGAAAAAATAAAAAAAACATTGATGCAAAAAAATACCTCCATACACTAGGACGCACGACGATGTCGGATCATGAGAGGCAACAGGTATGACAATTGTTTATAAGTTTTCTTTACGACTTACATTTTCTTTTGTTTCCTCAATTATTTAATCATTTGCTAAAGTTTTTATATAAATTTTGTTTTTAATGTCATTGTAGAGGCAAGTACAAAATATTGAAGGACGTGTGACTCGAGCAAAACTGTTTTGCTCGAGTAGACGAAAAAAGGATGAAAGTGTTGTCAACGAAGCGACTCAGCAGCAGATTGTAAGTTTTAATCTGTTGATTTTATATTTTAATATCTATTTCGTAACTTAATAATATATTTATATTTGTAACAGGATGCTTTAGAGGCCCTCGATGCCCAAGAAGCAGACAATTTTGGGTCATCTGATCACTTACATCAGGTGTTGGGAGAGGATCATTCTGGCAGAGTACGCTGCCGACCTAGGATAGCCCCGACGAGGTATTGGCCTGCCTCAGGTACGAGTTGTAGTGCCACCGAGCTGCAGAAAGTTAGGGCACAGGCAGAACAGGCTGAGAAAAGGGCCACAGAGACGGCAGAACAGTCTGCTAGGGCAAACAATGCATTTATGAAATTTATTGAAGTTCTACGTCCAACACTTCCAGCAGAGGTCAGCCCAGCGATTGATGAATACATGTCGTCGATACATTCTATATATGGTGCACCAGGTGGCAGTTCCAGTGGTGGTCAGGCCGAGATGTCCAGCTTGAAGATGATGATGGCGAGGAGTCTGATGCGGAAGAGGAGGGAGATGAGGAGGACGAGGAGGAGGGCGAAGGCGAGGAGGAAGGCGCTGTGGAGGGTGAGGACGATGAGGAGGACGATGACGAGGGTGATGATGATGATGATGATGGTGATGGTGATGCTGATGTGGGACATATTGATCCGTTACATTTTTGACTTATATTACTGAGATTTGATGTTTAATCTATTCTAGTTGTTGGTTTTATCTAGACTCATAGTATAGTATTGGAGTTGAGTTATTTTTATATATTGTCTGTTTTTATGGATGTTGTTTTCTTTTAGTGGTTGTGTGTTTGAGAACTCCCTGGACAACCCCCCTCATTCTTGGACCCTGGACAACCCCCCCTCCCCCTTGGACCCCGAACACCCCCCAAACACCCCCCGGACAGCCCCGCGGACAGCCCCCTGGACAGCCCCCCCGTACAGCCCCCAACCCTCCACCCTGGACCCCGGATAGCCCCCCGGACATCCCCCCTGGACAACCCCCCCACCCTCCCCCTTGGACCCCGGACAACCCCCCAAACACCCCCCGGACAGCCCCCTGAACAACCCCAGACAACCCCCTGAACAACCCCTGAAGAACCCCTGAACAACCCCTGAACAACCCCCTGAACAACCCCCGGACAGCCCCCTGAACAACCCCGGACAACCCCCTGAACAACCCCCAAACACCTCCCGGACAGACCCCGCACAGCCCCCCCCACCCTCCTCCTTGGTCCCCAGACAGCCCCCCGGACACCCACCGGACAGCCCCCCCGGACAACCCCCCGGACAGCCCCTCCACCTTCCTTAATTTCATTAGCTCTGAAATGTTTCATAGCACGATCAACTAAAATCTAATCCATACTAAATATGATATAAAAATATTCTATATGAATTTCCATAAGATTTTAAGTGAAAACAAAAAGTGACATACGAAAAACTAACCAAACGCATTTGAAATGTGTTGATGCTTTAGGACAACGATCCATGGGTCATATGTGACGTGTACGAATCAACCCCGACTCAATCTGAGGCGCGGTGTGGTCGGAACAACTCAAAGTGTATGTCTTTTGTTTCAAAAGGACGTCATTTTAAGTGAAAAACATCAACTGGCATACGGAAAACCGGCCAAACGCATTCAGATTGTGTTGATACTTTAAGACAACGATCCATGGGTCATTTGAGACGTGTACGAGTCAACCCCGCCTAAATCCGAGACGCGGTGTGGTCGGGACCACTCTAAGTGACTTTCTTTTGTTTAAAATGGACAGTATTTTAAGTACATACGGAAAACCGACCAAACGCATTCGGTTTCTGTTGAAAATTTAGGAGAACGATCAATGGGTCATATGTGACGTGTACGAGTCAACACCACCTCAATCCGAGGTGCGGTGTGGCCGACACCACTCAAAGTGTCTCTATTTTGTTTAAAATGGACTTCATTTTTAGTGAAAACAAAAAATGACATACGAAAAACCGACCAAACGCATTCGGTTTCTGTTGAAACTTTAGGAGAACGATCCATGGGTCATATGTGACGTGTAAGAGTCAACGCCACCTCAATCCGAGGTGCGGTGTGGCCGAAACCACTCAAAGTGTCTCTATTTTGTTTAAAATGGACAGTATTTTGGCTGTTTATGACACCAAAACTGCGTTGTCGGTCACCACGGGCACATGGAATGTCCGATTGGCGTGCTGTCTATGCGTACACGTCACGAATAATAATTAGAATGTTACACGGTGGGTTTCAGGTCAATCCGAGGTCGTCCGCTATGAATTTGACCGTTGGACGCCCGTTTTGGCCGTTTATGACACCAGAATTGCGTTGTCGGTCACCGCGGGCACACGGCACGTCCGATTGACGTGTTATCTGCTCGACCACTTCAGAAATCACTGTCCCGTATTTGTCGTCTGATTTCAGGTCATTCCGACTTCGTTCGGCCCGTTTGGACCCCCCCTCACGCGCGTTTACGAAGCGCTGCGCATCACTTAAAACACGAATATTGAGCCGTACCGTGCAAACCACACGTCCGATTGGCGTGCCGTCTGCGCGTACATGTCACGAATAATAATTAGAATGTTGCACGGTGGTTTCAGGTCAATCCGAGGTAGTCCGCTATGAATTTGACCGTTTGACGCACGTTTTGGCCGTTTATGACACCAGAACTGCGTTGTCGGTCACCGCGGGCACACGGCACGTCCGATTGACGTGTCGTCTGCTCGACCACTTCAGAAATTACTCACCCGTATTTGTCGTCTGATTTCAGGCCATTCCGAAATCATTCGGCCCGTTTGGACCCCCCTCACGCGCGTTTACGAAGCGCGCGCATCACTTAAAACACGAATATTGAGCCGTACCGCGCAAACCGCACATCCGATTGACGTGCCATCTGCGCGTACACGTCACGAATAATAATTAGAATGTTTCACGGTGGTTTCAGGTCAATCCGAGGTCGTCCGCTATGAATTTGACCGTTTGACGCCCGTTTTGACCGTTTATGACACCAGAACTGCGTTGTCGGTCACCGCGGGCACACGGCACGTCCGATTGACGTTCCGTCTGCTCGACCACTTCATAAATCACTCACCCGTATTTGTTGTCTGATTTCAGGCCATTCCGAAATCGTTCGGCCCATTTGGACAACCCCCACGCGCGTTTACGAAGCGCGCGCATCACTTAAAACACGAATATTGAGCCGTACTGCGCAAACCAAACGTCCGATTGACGTGTCGTCTATGCGTACACGTCACGAATAATAATTAGAATGTTGTACGGTGGTTTCAGGTCAATATGAGGTCGTCCGCTATGAATTTGACCGTTGGACGCCCATTTTGGCCGTTTATGACACCAGAACTGCGTTGTCGGTCACCGCGGGCACACGGCACGTCCGATTGACGTGCCGTCTGCTCGACCACTTCAAAAATCACTCACCCGTATTTTTCGTCTGATTTCAGGCCATTCAGAAATCGTTCGGCCCATTTGGACCCCCCCCCCCCCCCCCCCCACGCGCGTTTACGAAGCGCGCGCATCACTTAAAACACGAATATTGAGTCGTACCGCGCAAACCGCACGTCCGATTGACGTGGCGTCTGCGTGTACACGTCAAGAATAATAATTAGAATGTTTCACGGTGGTTTCAGGTCAATCCGAGGTCGTCCGCTATGAATTTGACCGTTGGACGCCCGTTTTGGCCGTTTATGACACCAGAACTGCGTTGTCGGTCACCGCGGGTACACGGCACGTCCGATTGACGTGTCGTCTGCTCGACCACTTCATAAATCACTCTCCCGTATTTTTCGTATGATTTCAGGCCATTCCGACTTCGTTCGGCCCGTTTGGACCCCCTTCACGCGCGTTTACGAAGCGCGCGCATCACTTAAAACACGAATATTGAGCCGTACCGCGCAAACCGCACGTCCGATTGACGTGCCATCTGCGCGTACATGTCACGAATAATAATTAGAATGTTGCACGGTGGTTTCAGGTCAATCCGAGGTCGTCCGCTCTGAATTTGACCGTTGGACGCCCGTTTTGGCCGTTTATGACACCAGAACTGCGTTGTCGGTCACCGCGGGCACACGGCACGTCCGATTGACGTGCCGTCTGCTCGACCACTTCATAAATCACTCTCCCGTATTTTCCGTCTGATTTCAGGCCATTCCGACTTCGTTCGGCCCGTTTGGACCCCCCTCACGCGCGTTTACGAATCGCGCGCATCACTTAAAACACGAATATTGAGCCGTACCGCGCAAACCGCACGTCCGATTGGCGTGCCGTCTGCGCGTACATGTCACGAATAATAATTAGAATGTTGCACGGTTGTTTCAGGTCAATCCGAGGTCGTCCTCTATGAATTTGACCGTTGGACGCCCGTTTTGGCCGTTTATGACACCAGAACTGCTTTGTCGGTCACCGCGGGCACACGGCACGTCCGATTGACGTGTCGTCTGCTCGACCACTTCATAAATCACTCACCCGTATTTGTCGTCTGATTTCAAGAAATTCCGAAATCGTTTGGCCCGTTTGGACCACCCTCACGCGCGTTTACGAAGCGCGCGCATCACTTAAAACACGAATATTGAGTCGTACCGCGCACACCGCACGTCCGATTGACGTGTCGTCTACGCGTACACGTCCCGAATAATAATTAGAATGTTTCACGGTGGTTTCAGCTCAATCCGAGGTCGTCCGCTCTGAATTTTACCGTTTGACGCCCGTTTTGGCCGTTTATGACACCAGAACTGCGTTGTCGGTCACCGCGGGCACAAGGCACGTCCAATTGACGTGCCGTCTACTCGACCACTTCAGAAATCACTCACCCGTATTTGTCGTCTGATTTCAGGCCATTCCGACTTCGTTCGTCCCGTTTGGACCCCCCCTCACGCGCGTTTACAAAGCGCGCGCATCACTTAAAATACGAATATTGAGCCGTACCGTGCAAACCGCACGTCCGATTGGCGTGCCGTCTACGCGTACACGTCACGAATAATAATTAGAATGTTTCACGGTGGTTTCAGCTCAATCTGAGGTCGTCCGCTATGAATTTGACGGTTTGGACGCCCGTTTTGGCCGTTTATGACACCAGAACTGCGTTGTCGGTCACCGCGGGCACACGGCACGTCCGATTGACGTGCCGTCTGCTCGACCACTTCAGAAATCACTGTCCCGTATTTTTCGTCTGATTTCAGGACATTCCGACTTCGTTCGGCCCGTTTGGACCACCCTCACGCGCGTTTACGAAGCGCGCGCATCACTTAAAACACGAATATTGAGCCGTACCGTGCAAACCGCACGTCCGATTGGCGTGCCGTCTGCGCGTACACCTCACGAATAATAATTAGAATGTTGCACGTTGGTTTTAGAAATCACTATCCCGTATTTGTCGTCTGATTTCAGGCCATTCCGACTTCGTTCGGCCCCGTTTGGACCACCCTCACGCGCGTTTACGAAGCGCGCGCATCACTTAAAACACGAATATTGAGCCGTACCTCTCAAACCGCACATCCGATTGGCATGCCGTCTACGCGTACACGTCACGAATAATAATTAGAATGTTGCACGGTGGTTTCAGCTCAATCTGAAGTCGTCCGCTATGAATTTGACCGTTGGACGCCCGTTTTGGCCGTTTATGACACCAGAACTGCGTTGTCGGTCACCGCGGGCACACGTCACGTCCGATTGACGTGCCGTCTACTCGACCACTTCAGAAATCACTGTCCCGTATTTGTCGTCTGATTTCAGGCCATTCCAACTTCGTTCGGCCCGTTTGGACCCCCCTCACGCGCGTTTACGAAGCGCGCGCATCACTTAAAACACGAATATTGAGCCGTACCGCGCAAACCGCACGTCCGATTGACGTGCCGTCTGCGCGTACACGTCACGAATAATAATTAGATTGTTGCACGGTGGTTTCAGGTCAATCCGAGGTCGTCCGCTATGAATTTGACCGTTGGACGCCCGTTTTGGCCGTTTATGACACCAGAACTGCGTTGTCGGTCACTGCGGGCACACGGCACGTCCGATTGACGTGTCGTCTGCTCGACCACTTCAGAAATCACTGTCCCGTATTTGTCGTCTGATTTCATGCCATTCCAACTTCGTTCGGCCCGTTTGGACCCCCCTCAAGCGCGTTTACGAAGCGCGCGCATCACTTAAAACACGAATATTGAGCCGTACCGCGCAAACCGCACGTCCGATTGGCGTGTCGTCTACGCGTACACGTCACGAATAATAATTAGAATGTTGCACGGTGGTTTCAGCTCAATCTGAGGTCGTCCGCTATAAATTTGACCGTTGGACGCCCGTTTTGGCCGTTTATGACACCAGAACTGCGTTGTCGGTCACCGCGGGCACACGGCACGTCCGATTGACGTTCCGTCTGTTCGACCACTTCAGAAATCACTGTCCCGTATTTTTCGTTTGATTTCAGGCCATTCCGACTTCGTTCGGCCCGTTTGGACCCCCCTCACGGGCGTTTACGAAGCGCGCGCATCACTTAAAACACGAATATTGAGCCGTACCGCGCAAATCGCACGTCCGATTGGTGTGCCGTCTGCGCGTACACGTCACGAATAATAATTAGAATGTTGTACGGTGGTTTCAGGTCAATCTGAGGTCATCCCCTATGAATTTGACCGTTTGACGCCCGTTTTGGCCGTTTATGACACCAAAACTGCGTTGTCGGTCACTGCGGGCACACGGCACGTCCGATTGACGTTCCCTCTGCTCGACCACTTCATAAATCATTGTCCCGTATTTTTCGTCTGATTTCAGGCCATTCCGACTTCATTCGGCCCGTTTGGACCCCTCTCACGCGCGTTTACGAAGCGCGCGCATCACTTAAAACATGAATATTGAGCCGTACTGCGCAAACCGCACGTCCGATTGGCGTTCCGTCTGTGCGTACATGTCACGAATAATAATTAGAATGTTGCATGGTGGTTTCAGGTCAATCCGAGGTCGTCCGCTATGAATTTGACCGTTTGACGCCCGTTTTGGCCGTTTATGACACCAGAACTGCGTTGTCGGTCACCGCGGGCACACGGCACGTCCGATTGACGTGTCGTCTGCTCGACCACTTCAGAAATCACTCACCCGTATTTGTCGTCTGATTTCAGGCCATTCCGAAATCGTTCGGCCCGTTTGGACCCCCCTCACGCGCGTTTACGAAGCGCGCGCATCACTTAAAACACGAATATTGAGTCGTACCGCGCAAACCGCACGTCCGATTGACGTGCCGTCTGCGCCTACACGTCACGAATAATAATTAGAATGTTGAACGGTGGTTTCAGGTCAATCCGAGGTCGTCCGCTATGAATTTGACCGTTAGACGCCCGTTTTGGCCGTTTATGACACCATAACTGCATTGTCGGTCACCGCGGGCACACGGCACGTCCGATTGACGTGTCGTCTGCTCGACCACTTCATAAATCACACTCCCGTATTTGTCGTCTGATTTCATGCCATTCCGAATTCGTTTGGCCCGTTTGGACCCCCCTCACGCGCGTTTACGAAGCGCGCGCATCACTTAAAACATGAATATTAAGCCGTACCGCGCAAACCGCACGTCCGATTGACGTGTTGTCTGCGCGTACATGTCACGAATAATAATTAGAATGTTGCACGGTAGTTTCAGGTCAATCCGAGGTCGTTCGCTATGAATTTGACCGTTGGACGCCCGTTTTGGCCGTTTATGACACCAGAACTGCGTTGTCGGTCACCGCGGGCACACGGCATGTCCGATTGACGTGTCGTCTGCTCAACCACTTCATAAATCACTCTCCCGTATTTTTCGTCTGATTTTAGGCCATTCCGACTTCGTTCGGCCCGTTTGGACCCCCCTCACGCGCGTTTACGAAGCGTGTGCATCACTTAAAACACGAATATTGAGCTGTACCGCGCAAACCGCACGTCCGATTGACGTGCCGTCTGCGTGTACATGTCACGAATAATAATTAGAATGTTTCACGGTGGTTTCAGGTCAATCCAAGGTCGTCCGCTATGAATTTGACCGTTGGACGCCCGTTTTGGCCGTTTATGACACCAGAACTGCGTTGTCGGTCACCGCGGGCACACGGCACGTCCGATTGACGTTCTGTCTGCTCGACCACTTCATAAATCACTCACCCGTATTTGTCGTCTGATTTCAGGTCATTCCGAAATCGTTCGGCCCGTTTGGACCACCCTCACGCGCGTTTACGAAGCGCGCGCATCACTTAAAACACGAATATTGAGTCGTACCGCGCAAACCGCACGTCCGATTGACGTGACGTCTGCGCGTACACGTCACGAATAATAATTAGAATGTTTCACGGTGGTTTCAGCTCAATTCGAAGTCGTCCGCTATGAATTTGACCGTTTGACGCCCGTTTTGGCCGTTTATGACACCAGAACTGCGTTGTCGGTCACCGCGGGCACAGGGCACGTCCAATTGACATGCCGTCTGCTCGACCACTTCAGAAATCACTCTCCCGTATTTGTCGTCTGATTTCAGTCCATTCCGACTTCGTTCGGCCCGTTTGGACCCCCCTAACGCGCGTTTACGAAGCGCACGCATCACTTAAAATACGAATATTGAGCCGTACCGCGCAAACCGCATGTCCAATTGACGTGACGTCTATGCGTACACGTCACGAATAATAATTAGAATGTTGCATGGTGGTTTCAGCTCAATCTGAGGTCGTCCGCTATGAATTTGACTATTGGACGCCCGTTTTGGCCGTTTATGACACCAGAACTGCGTTGTCGGTCACCGCGGGCACACGGCACATCGATTGACGTGACGTCTGCTCGACCACTTCATAAATCACTCTCCCGTATTTGTCATCTGATTTCAGGCCATTCCGACTTCGTTCAGCCCGTTTGGACCCCCCTCACGCGCGTTTACGAAGCGCACGCATCACTTAAGACACGAATATTGAGTCGTACCGCGCAAACCGCACGTCCGATTGACGTGCCGTCTGCGCGTACACGTCACGAATAATAATTAGAATGTTGCACGGTGGTTTCATCTCAATCTGGAGATGTGGTGTGGCCGGCACCACTCAAAGTGTCCATCTTTTGTTTCAAAAGGACGTCATTTTAAGTGAAAAGCATCAACTGACATACGGAAAACTGACCAAACGCATTCCGAATCTGTTGATAATTTATCCCAACAATCCATGGGTCATATGTGACGTGTACGAGCCAACCTGGGATGAATCTGAGTCGCGGTGTGGCCAGGATAAGTCTAATTGACTCTCTTTTGTTTAAAATGGACACCATTTTAAGTACATACGGAAAAACGACCAAACAGATTCAGTTTCTGTTGAAACTTTAGGAGAACGATCCATGGGTCATATGTGACGTGTACAAATCATCCCCGCCTCAATCCGACATGCGGTGCGGCTGACACCACTCAAAGTGTCCGTCTTTTGTTTCAAAAGGACGTCATTTTAAGTGAAAGGCATCAACTGACATACGGAAGAACGACCAAACGCATTCGGATTCTATCGATACTTTAGCACAACGATCCATGAGTCATATGTGACGTGTACAAGTCAACCCCGTCTTAATCCGAGATGCGGTGTGGCCGACACCGCTCTAACTCTGTCTCTTTTGTTTAAAATGGACATGATTATAAATGAAAAGAACAACTGGCATACGCAAAACCGACCAAACGCATTCGTAATCTTTTGATAATTTATCACAACGATCCATGGGTCATATGTGACATGTACGAGCCAACCCGGGATGAATCTGAGTCGTGGTGTGATCAGGATTAGTCTAAGTGTCACTCTTATGTTTAAAATGGACAACATTTTAAGTACATACGGAAAACCGACCAAACGCATTCGGTTTCCATTTAAACTTTAGGAGAACAATCCATGGGTCATATGTGACGTGTACGAATCAACCCCGCCTCAATTGGAGACGCAGTGTGGTCGGCACCACTCATAGTGTCCGTCTTTTGTTTCAAAAGGACGTCATTTTAAGTGAAAAACATCAACTGGCATATGTGTTTGTTGGTTGGTTTGCATTATTTGTATGTGTTGGTTTGTTCTCCATATGTATGCATTATATGTGTTACAGGTACAATAATTGGATTGAAAAATGAATTGAAAACGAGGGCATAATTGGATTGAAAATTGAATTGAAACCGAGGGTGAATGCCCAAAAACCAGACCTGCTGTGCAAATTACAGGCTGCTGTGCAATTTGCACAGCAAAGCCTATGCCAACGGTTTGAAAACTGTTGGCATAGGCTCTATGTAGCTGTTTTTACCAACGGTTCAAGGAACCGTTGGTAAAAACACCCTATCCCAACGGTTTGAAACCGTTGGGATATCCTGTTGAATGGTTGTTTTTACCAACGGTTCATAGAACCGTTGGGAAAGAAAATTCTCTGTTGATTTCCCAACGGGCCAAACCGTTGGGATAGGTTGATTTTTTCTAACCTATCCCAACAGTTCTCTGTAAACCGTTGGGAAAAGCCTTTCCCAACGGCTTACTTCCCCACGGTTTGCAGAACCGTTGGTATAACATATACCAACGGTTCTGCAGCCTTTCCCAACGGTTCTAAACCGTTGGGAAATGCTGGATTTCCAGTAATGCCCGCCTGTGAGATCACATTCCACCATCTCTTGGCGGAGTCTCAAAGCATGTAGGTAGTGAGCTTGACCCTCCTCTTTGGAGGCATCTCCAGATGCTCGAAGATCATCAACATGGCTTTTAGCCATGACTCTGCAGCCTGGGGTCCTCCATCCCCTGAGAAGGTGGGAGGATACTGCTGCTGAAAGACCCACGTCAATTTTTCCATCGACGGGGCACGAGGCAGTGCCCCTGAAAGGTCTGCATGAACCTTTTAAAGCCCTCTCGAAACCGTGCATTAGCATCCATGTCCGAATTGAAGGCTGGTGTCAAGATTGGCACAACTGGAGGATCTTCTGGTATTCCCTGACCAGCCATGTCCGGTGTCTTATCACTGCCCGGTAACTGGCGGGAAACCAGAGGACGTCTCAGTGGCATGACTCTGCAAGGTCAAGCACACACCTTAGATCAAGATTAACAGGTACTAAACTTAGAAGTAAAAGAAGGGAACATGAGGAAGAAAGCATTCAAGTTCTTCAAAACACAGATACACGGCGTGTATAATTAACTACATGGCGTGTTCCCTTAAGTCTTTCACATGGGCGTGTACTTCTGCCACAACTGGTCGTGTAACACCCCAAACACACGGCATTTTGTCCTAACACACAGCATGTACTTGAATCCTCTTTCCTTGCCCGAGTTCTTCTATACGACTAAGCCACACGGTTCTCCTAGAAAAAAACTACATGGCGTGTTCGTGCCAGACACAGCGTGTACTAGACGAGCTTCACCGACCCATGTTTGTGACACAGTCAGATACACAAATCACACTACATAGCATGTTCTAGACATACATGGTGTGTACTAGGAATATTTTTCTGACCTGTGTTGTTCGTTACACGGTCAGGTACTCGGGTTACACTACACGGCATGTTCCAGATGGACACGGTGTGTTTTAGGAAAGACTCAACCGACCCGTGTTGTTAGTGACACGGCCGGTTACATGGTTCTACAACACGGTGTGTATATCAGATACACGGTGTGTCCTACCAAAGATTCCAAACCCCATGTCCCTGCCGACACAGTCTGAGACATGGTTAGAGACTACACGGTGTGTACATACGGTACACGACGTGTACTTAAGAAAAAAAATTTCTTCCCGAACAGAACAACACATGGAGTGTATTAATCATTACACACCGTGTATTCTGGGTTTTTCTGAACATTAAGCCTTAGAAACTACTCTGGAAACCATAAAAACACTGAAACAAACATTAAAGTGCCAAATTCCAATCCGTGAGGGCCCATACTCCCTGCGAATCAAAGCTTGGCATCTTATACATATCATATACAAGGAAAGAAAGTCAATGATCCACCAAATTCTGATTCATGAGGGCCCATAAAACCTCAAGAATCAAAGTTTGGTGTTCATTCAAACAAGACCTTACACAAAGCAATACCCTGTCAAAAGAAGGTATTCTATCAAGCTATCTATCACAACAACATGCATATCTAGCACAACATCTATCACGACAACATGCAATCACTAGTGCACCCTAAATGGCATGGCAAGAATACATGACATGTGATTTCTAGCAAGTGTCTATATGATGCATGAGATGGCATACCCTCATCTCGTTGGGTTGCAATAGAAATAGAACCTTAATAAAATCAACAATAACGGCACAAAACATGCGAACCACCTAACAGTGAAATCAAATCAACCGTAAAATTTCAAAACCAGAAAAATTGCAATAACAAGGTAGATTGGATTTTCCCTGTACACGGGTTAGCTACTCTCAAGCACAACTTATTACCAAGTACCTATTTCGTCCTACCTCTGGCTATAAGCTCCAAACAGTAATTCAAGAAGAAAATAATTCCTCTGATACCACTTTGTAACGTCCCGGTTCTGAAAGCCACCCAGAGGCGCCCCGTACCCGGTTGGTCACATGGCCTCAAGCGCATTTCCCTGAATGCCAGAGGTTGTCGACTAGCAGCGAGGGTCTTGGGTGTGATAGTGGGAAAACTATGCCCTCATTGGTAGAGTAACACAGTGGAAATAAATAGATATATAATAGTGGAAGCAATAATGATAACATACAACAGTAAACAACGGAAGACTAGAAGTAATAACAACTAGAGCACATATCTAAAACGATGCATGATACATATGTCTGGGAAAACAGCCAAACAAGTCACAATGCTGAATAAAGTTCGAATTCAAAGTATAAAAGAAAATCAAGTAAACAACTCCTCAGCATCGCAAGCCATAGCTTGGTCTCATGCTCTCCAGCTCCACACCAATCAAGTACATGAAGTAGAAGGGCGCTTTCCCTTATCCATACCTATAGCAATATAATCTGTTTGGGCTCAAAAGCATGACCCAAACAGAGTGTGAGACTAAATCCCAGTAGGAAACCACCAAAAGATATGTTCCTAACAGTCAGTGAGTATATAGCATGTAATATATAAAAGGAAGCAGTAAAAAAGGAAGTACTCAGTAGTAACAATCCACAAATTCAATGCATTCAGTTTCATATATCAAGCAACAGCTAATCAAAGCAGGTAACCCTCTGGGCAGTACTCACAGCCTAACCCATCTGGTTCAACCAAACAACATAAGCAAGCTGCTAAACACAAACAATAACCCTCTGGGAAGTACTCACAGCCTAACCCCTCTGGTTCAACCAAACAAGTACAAGAAACCCTCTAGGAAGTATACACAGTCTAACCCCTCTGGTTCAGCTTAAGTATAAAATCTATGAGGAAACACTCGTCGTCAATTCCTCCTATAGTCTTGTATCGATAACTAAAGGCGCTCTGGGGAATCACTTACGTTGCATTCCCTATGTGGACCGCATCGAGGAACTATAGACACTCTAAGGAAGCACTTACAACAATTCCCCCTATGGTCTCGCATCGTAACAGTAAAACAGACACTCTGGAGAAGCCCTTACGTCTATTCTCCCTATGGTCTACTACAACAGGTTCTCACGGCCCTGTGTAAGTCAACAAGTACAGCAAAGCATATCGGCCAAAGAAAACCTCAAGAACTACTTGGCTAAACAGTCTATAGCATATCAGCATGTCAGAAATACAAACACTCCATCCTACAACACTAGGCATGGGAAATAGGCAAGGTAGCCTAACAGGCTAAGCAGGACCAAACGGTCATAAACTGTACATGCATGGGAAAACACTTCCAAAGCATAGAAATCAACCCTATTCACATTCAATTAACCTCTACTCAAGCATACAAGCATAGCAGACAATCAACAGGGCTAAAACAGTAAACACGCAATACCCCGTTCAAGGGTATTGGACAAATTTGTACATATAACTCAAAGACTTTCAACGGAAAGGCACAAACCACCTACCTTGGTGTTGTAGGAATGATATACGTGAACCTAAAGCCTTGAATCGCCCAAAAACACCTTAGATCTACAAAAATGTCTAAAACATTCAACGGAGGATAACTCTTTTGAAAAAGGAAGAATCAAGAAACGAAGATCTAGAAGAAGGAAGAGATTACCGAGGCGATCCCAACGCAATCGACGGCGGTCGAATCGGATATCGGATGCTTGATCGGGGGATCGGGGAAAGATCGCGGTCGTACGGTCTCTCTTGAATGAACCAGACCTAGAAGAAGACGGTTATGTCCGTCAGATGCGACCCCAGTACGTTTAATGAAAAAAAAGAAAATAGACGGTGTGTACTTTTGAAGTACATGACGTGTACTTGACCTTACCGAGCCCCGCTTTAGGTGGCCTCCAGATCATCACACATGGTCGTGTGCAAGCCCGCTACACAGCCAGTACACGGTGTGTACACATAAAGTACATGGTGTGTACCTCAAAAATTTCCAAAAATTCCTTTTTTTCTCAAAAATACCAGAAAAATAAAAACATACCTGAAAAGAAGATCTGGGTTCTTACAAACATTTTGTCCAAAATTTTATCTTTATCCAAGGGCCAAACTATGTGAACCTATGACCCTTAGCAACATTAACAACAACTATGAAATCTCAATTTCATAGATGTAATCAAAGAGAGGCCTCTAACAAAGCATCTGTTCTACTCAAGCTACTAAAGGGTCTGGTGTAATCTTCATCAAACATACTCATATTTCTTTACAAACATGTACACGACAAGATGTATCATATACATCGTATGTATCCTATATAATCTCTTTTTCCATGACATCGGGCAACCACTAGACATGGAACATGTCAATCTAGTATTGGTCACTCATTATTTTTTGATTCTCCAAAAAAGACTCAGCAAGTTGATGAATACATCACAAGTCATTCATTTATCTAATAAGTACATCACATATCACTTATCCAAATAGTTAAACACATCATATGTGAAAAAACTAAGCATGGTCACGTGTTTCCTTAGTCTAATTCAATTAAGGGAAAGATGTATTTTTCTTGTTATACAATTGGTAAAATATCATATTGGTTTCACTCCAACTGACGACATAATCAACAATATACCCAACCACCCCCTGATTATCTAAGTTTATATGTTGACTTGTGTAATTATGGTATCAAAGTTTGAAGGTTCTCATGCTAGGTATCTTTCCAACCTCAGTTAAGAAAGATTGATAATAAGAATATACCCCTTAGTATATCTATGAATGTATGACATTCCATGAGATATACTTTAGCAGATTAGTCCAAGTAATAAACCTCTACTTATTACCTAAAGAATCTATTTTTTCATATCCCATATACAACATGTTGTAACAAATACAAGAATCTATACAAGCTAACCTTTACATATCATCACAACCCATTATACTCCATTATGATTATCAGTTATAGAAAACTCAAAGTTTTTACTTTAAGGGGATATTTATCACTCGACCATTCATGTAAAGTAAATTGGTAGCACACATGAATGAATGATAAATGGGGATTTCCTTTATTATAAATATGTGATGTATTTACAACCCTTACAACCAATCCCTTGAGAGATTCTTCATGACTTTTATGTTGTTTGTTGCATAAATGGGTTTTGAATATTACATCCATATATAATTCCTTTCACATCCCTATGAAACCATTTGATAAAATACTCCCACTAACCTCTTAGTGAGTAACAATTATGAAGTAAGCAAGTTTGAATAATTGTGATACTTATGAATCATATTCCTTAAATTCAACTCTTTGAACTTTTATTCAAACTCCTTGATTTCATAACATAAAATGTTATAATTTTATCTCTTGTTGTCTACTTAGAACTCTTTCTATGTACATCATCATCATACTTGGAACCCTTTCTATCAAACTTTTCCTTGAAATCTTTTGTAAATAATTTAACCATTTATATTATCATTTTACCATTATATTCTAAACTCTTTTAGGATAAAGTGATATCAACTTCATTACAATAGCTAATGTAACTCTTTACATATTTCTTTACCTCCACACCTAAAACTCTTTTAGGATACCAAGTGATACACTTTATGTATTGGATGGTATAAATCATTAGGAAATAGTGATGTTCACTTGTTATAGTAACTAAATGTAACTTTTTACATTTCTCTTTACCATTATATCCTAAATTCTTTTAGTATATTCAGTGAATTTCACTTTCTCAGAGTAACTAAATGTAACTATTTTCATTTTTTAATACTATCATATCCTAAAACTTCTTTTAAGATATCAAGCGTAATTCAATTTCACATGAAAACTAAATATAACTTTTTATATTTATTTATCAGCACATATCCAAAACTTATTTAGGATATTAAGTGAAAAATAACTATAATCTTATACATGTATAATCTTTTAATTAACAGTGATATTCACTTTCTCATAGTAATTAAATGTAATTATTTACATTTTACTTTTCTTTCACAAATCCTAACTCTTTAGGATATGAAGTAAATAATCACTTGCACTAAATCTAGTAAAATCTATTATTTATTAACATTGAACTTATCTAAGTTCAAACAAACTCTCACTACCCTCTTAGACATTATATTCTCTTCAGAATATCTTTCTAAGAAACACAAACCCTTTGTGTTAGGAAATAACTTTTATTTCCTTTTGTAGAAATATTAAACAAATAAATTATTTTTCCATATATATTTTATTCTATGTGTTTAGAACATTGTTTTATCTGAATAGAATATTTTATTAAAATATACCACTGATGGGTGTCGGGAATACATTCTCGTATATTTTAACAAATATTTGTATAAACACTTTTATCCTAGATGAGCTATTTTATCCATATATTCTTCTTTGATCATTTTATAGAAATTGATGAATCATAAATCATGTGTATTCAATTAATCATCTCAAACATGTTTATAACAACGTTTTGTTATCAAATATATTATCTTATCATATAAGAAAAATGAGATAAAGATAAACATCTTTTACTTAGATTCATTTGAGCTTTATAAAATCTTTGACAATCAAATTCTCGATGTAGTAACTATTTACTTCATCTTATGAATATAATCTACAAGGTCAACCAATTATTCCTTTGATTTTGAACTCATGTATATATACAAAACTTTATAAAACATATATTCGATATCAAATACCCTTCAAAATTGAAGAATTAATTTTTATAACATTCATACCTAACATGGACATTCCATGGTGTTCCCAAACCCCGAAGGCATTCTAGAAAATCCCATCATATGGAATAATCACTCCTTGATAATACCATCATCTTTCAAATAACCTTAACTGAATTCTTAAAGAAATATTTTCAAACTTTTCAACATTTCCTCTTTCGATTTTCTCCTCCTTGTACTATATTTACAATACCATAATCCATACATTATATTCCTAGTTCATCTATTCTCAACACTTTGAAAATATCGGATAAACCTTACTTGTATTCATCCATCTTACCAAAACATTTCCATAGATGACAATAGAATGAATTCCTTAACAAGAATAAGCCTTATAGGAATTATCTAGTCTCTCCAAACATATTCAATCATATTAAATATCACTGGCATACCCAATAATTTTGAGTATATGAAACTAGAATTCCTTGGGTCAATCAGTATTAAATTCCTTTGAAACCTTAAATAAATCATGTCATGCTTCTATAAGCATCTTGATTTTCTTGTTGAACAAATTAAACACTTGATTATTCAGGAAGGAATTGTTCTAACACATAAAATATTTCTCTTGCTCAAGAACTTTTTTTAAGCCACCGGTCATCATAGTTATTTCCTTAAACTTCTCATTTCAAGGATTAATTTTAAAGTTTAGTTTGACAATGATGATGCTTTTGTCTACAACATTATTTTTTATCAGATGAATATCACACATTATATCTTTTCATTAAAAACTTTTAATGAAATTTGTCCCACTAAAAATGATGACCCCATACATCATATCGATTTAGTGAGGCAAGATCCACATTTCACTAAGCAATGAGTCCACTTTAGCACTTATCTCACCACTTAGTTATTTAGGTAGGAAATCATCTCAATCAAAATATTTGTGAATCTTTGATAGTTGAGTGGATAACCATTTATCCAAATCCATTATAAGGATATACTCAACTCTATTCCTCCTGTAACTTAATCCTATTAGGGTTTCCCAGTTAGTGTAACCCAAAACAAGCACCAAGAACAAGCTAAAAAGAATAGTCTATGGGAACCCAGTTTTGGAATGACCTACCCAAGGGAATTATATTATTACCTATCCTTGATTTACTTACACAAGATAATCCAAGGGTACCCAGCTTTTCCATTAACGTACCTGGCTGGATGATCAAGGTCTTGATAAGTGTCGTTTTGGAAGGAATCTCACACCTAGTATTTGAGAGTTTTTTTAAAGTCTCATCAATTTAATATTCATTATATGCATATTAATTTCATAACTATTAAATCCTATTTAATAATTATCTTCTCATGTTTTATTCCCTTTTATATATGCTTTCCTCTAATAATTTAGTTTTTTAAATTCCTATCCCAACCACAAAATTAATGTGTTCAAACCACATTAATGTGTATCTCTTTACACAACCCACAAGTTTGTGCTAATCACCCAAAAAATAGAATTCAAGTATATTCATACATATCAAAATAAACCACATGCATAAGGTACATGAACGCTTCATATAAAGGTATAGAGTTATATGAGATCAGAAAACTCCACATGAGTAATCCTCGAGTGATAGATAGTCAACCTCATTTACTTTCCTAGCCAAGGCAAGTCTACAGGAAATTAGGTGGTCCAACCCCAAGTTCCTCTACCCAGAGTGTGACGTCCCGAACCCAGATGCCACTTGATAGGTTCCCTGAGCCCAGTGGGCCACATGGCCTCAAGTGCATCTCCCCTAACATCAGAGGCTGCTGACTAGCAGCAAGGGCCTAGGGTGTGTCCGCGGGGAGACTATTCCCTCATTACCAAAGTCTAGCGCAGCGGGTGGATGTAAACACGGGTAAATAGCAGAAGCAATATAAGTAAATAGAAGGAACAACGGAAAATAGAGACAATAGTAATAATAACTTAAACAACTGGAATAACATTCAACAATGGATGATGATATCTTATGTACTAGAATACTGGAAAACATGGTTACAAACAACATGCATAACATGTTCCACAAAATATAAAGGAAATCAAAGACTATCCCAAGCATCCTGAACTCCGACTCGATCATCTTCTATCAAGCTCCATACTAAATAGCAAGCAATCAAGTGTTTGAAGTCATATGCTTCCCTTTGTCAATGCCATGTAATCTGCCCTAAGTACCAAATGGGGCATGGAGTGGGTGTGAGATAAATCTCAGTGGGCCACCATCAATGGTGTCTATAACATCTGGTCCGTGTAATGGAAATATAACAGTATGCAAGCATGCATATATATAGTAAAGAATTACAATATAACTAAATGCCAAAGTACCTGCTTCAGCCCTCGACTGGTGTCTGAACATGTTAACAATTCATTAGTTGATTACTACTAATTTATAAATAAGTCACATGTTATCAATTGCAAAGGTTTCAAGTTGTAACAAGGAAACCTGTAATAATATTTAATAGTTAAGTCCCAAGGTAATAACCAAGGCGATGTAGACCTCAAGGGTCACCAACTCAAAAATAACTATAGCCTGGCATGGGTAAGAGTGTAATCCATGGAGCATGTTCCAAGGCATTCCACAATAAGGTGTCTACCGAATCCAAGGTGATCGTCCAAGGTAAAACGGGTCTAAGCAGAGATAATGCCCTATGGGTTGTAATGATATTAAAGGGATCCTACGGTGACATACCGAGCATCCAAAGAATAGACAAGAATCAGGATCTATGTGTGTCTCAACCTAAGCCAGCTGAATCCTTGAATCGGAATGGGGTTCCCGAGTGCTCATGGCATTCTCTGATCAGAATCCAAGGTGAGCTCGAGTCAGGCCATTCTTATTTAAGTATGAAGTCATGTAATATTTCATTTGGTTCAAGCCTTTCCTTTCATTAGTGTGACAAGGTCAAGTAGCATGCAACCTTTTTTTTATCAAGTCATTTGGTTCAAACCTTGCCTTTCATTAGTGTGACAATGCCAAATAGCGTGAAACCCTTCATTTAATCCATTTAAGGCATATTCCCTAATTTAAGGTTCATTCTGCTACCTTCCATTAATGTGGTAAGAGGTTCTATGGGTATGCAACCAATTAATCATTCACATTTAATTATAAATTTGAAGCACTTATCTTAGGTGGGTCAAGTGGTACGCATACATGGTACTTTCCATTATGCAATTCACAATATAAACATATCATTTAATATATAAAATCTCACCCTTATAGTGGTCAAGTCAAGGCACATTCGAACGGTGGCACAAACGTGTCAAAACACTAAACAACAATAATGTCATAACATCCGACATGGAAAGGATTGAGTTGTGGGTGTAACCACTAACAACTAATCACATATTTGGAAAGAGAATAACCATACGATTCTAATGATTATAAACATGACATATAAATTCTATAGACGGCAACCGATGAAATCGGCGGGCACCACATGACAAATCCAAAATCAACGGACATGAGGGATGAGTTATAGACCACCCACTTTAGGGTTATACGACTCTCCTCCAGTATTGGCCCTTGATTTGCCTCAGATCAGAGTAGATCTAAGAAAAGATGAAAAACGCTCATACCAAGGTAACTAGGTTGAGAGCAGAAGAGAGGAAGAATGGCCCAAACAGACTCAAGTACTTACTGTTGCGCATCCAACGTGATGAACGGAAGCTCGATCGGTTGTCAGATGAAGGATATCTCTTGATCCCTTGATTAGGTCTTCGAAAAGATCCAAATGGGTGAAAATGGAGGTAAATCCCACTAGATTATGAGTTGGGGAAGAAGAGGTAGCTTAATAGATCATTAAGGGAAAAAAGTGAAATTTACCCAAAAATTAGCTTGTGCATGGTTTGTCCGCACGGTTTGACAAACCGTACGCAAACTGTGCGAGATGGTTCTTTCTGAAAAAACACCCTCCATACGGTTTGGTTTAACCATGCACAAACCATGCACGGGTACCTGAGAAGAAGGGTACTTTACACAGTTAGACCGCACGGTCGTGCACCAACCGTGTGAGGTGGCTCTGTTCGGAAAAACACAATCTGCACAGTTAGGAAAACCGCATGCAAACCGTGCGACTTGGCCTATTTTCCCAAAAAGAGGTGTCCCGAGCTCCAAACAAGATTTGGACACCCTCAGAACCTTTGTTAACTCATTATGTATCCATAATAGGTCAAAAGTAAAGATTTAGACTGAAATTTAAAAGTATCCATACCAAAGTGAAAACTTGTGTTCTTACGCAGAGAGAATTTACTCAAGAGAGAATTCAATTCATGAAAACTCTAATACCTAATAGGCACAAACTATGCCCAACAACTATTCTCAAGCTCATAACTAAAAAAACAAACTGAGGTCAAGATAGATGAAAACTAAAATTTTTAATATCAAATCTAGCATGATATGAAAGGCTCTATCCTAGAAGCAAGTCATCACATAAATGGGCATACATAATAAACATATTTCATAAACAAGATACTAAACATGAATATCAAGGAAATTTAACAAATAAATAAACAATTTATTTATTTTCCAAAACATGAGACATTTATGAATAGTTCATAAAACAAATCTTATTATAAACCCTTTTATAATTTCAACTTTAATATTATGGAAATTCCATAATTTTGAATATAAAAATTTTATATTCATTCCAATATGAACACTTTCATATTTATCATTATATGGCATTTTTGTTTTAAATATATGATATTTTATGAATTATAAACAATTTATAATCCAATTTCTATCTTTTAAACATTTTACATAATCTAAATATCATATACATTTTTATTATTTAAACTTTAATCCTATCATTCATCAAAACACTTTTTGATGGCTTAAATAATGTTCCAAATAAGGCAACTTTAATTTGAATTATTTCAAATTAATTAATTACAACCGATTCATAATTTTAAATATAAAAAATTTATATTTTAGCCTTATTTCATAATTTATAACCCTTTATAAATTATTTCATATGATTTCTAAAGAAACACTTATATTTCTAGATCATAAGAATTCCCATATAATTTGTTAAAAGATATTTAAAATATTAACCTTTAAAATTTTGGAAAAAAATTAATAAATATTTATTGAATTAATTGTAAATAATTTATAATTAATTAAATCCCTATAAATTAAAATATCCCAAAATACCTTTTATTATGATTTATAAATAATTTATAAATCATAAAAACCATTTAATATTGTTGGAGTCTGCATCCCACATCGGACTTGAGGTCCGGTGTGGTCTTTATTATTTATTATAAATACACCCCAAGGGCTCCTTAGGAGAGTGACCTTGGGGGTTCAGGTCTCTCTTATTTTCACCCTCTACATGGTATCAGAGGAGATTTTTTGAACCCCCAATCCCTCCCTCCCTGTTTTTTTCCCCCCTTTAGGGTTTCCCGTCCGGGGGGGGCCTCAAGGCCCCATAGGGTTACCGCCGCCGCCCCTCAGCCTCTGCCCCACGCCGCTCCTGCCGGTCCTCCCTTCCGGCAGTTCTCCTCCGCGGCTCCCCAGCGGCCCTCCGCCTCGTGTCCCGCCTCTGCCTTGCGCGGCTCCCCGGCAGGCCCTCCCTCCCGGCGCACTCCTCCTCCCTGCACGGCTCCCCGGCGCGACGCGGCTCCCGGCTCCTCCCGCTGCTCCTCTGTGCATCCCGTCGGCCCGCCCTTCCTGCGCGCGGCGGCCCGGTCCTGACGCCGTCTCCCTCTCTGCGCGCGGCCCGCTCCTCCTGCGCGCGCATCCTGTCGCCGCGACTCCCGGCGCACCTCCTCCCGACGGCCCGCCTCTTCCCTGCCGGCTCCCGGTCGCGCAGCCCTCCATCACGCCGGCTCCATTCATCCCCGTGCGACAGCCCCCGCCTTCCATGCGCGCTCCCGCTGTCCGCTCTCGATGTCCCTCCCGAGCGCGACCCTCCCGCTTCCAGCAGCCGGCCTCCAGCTCCGGCCGGCGACCCCTCTCCGACCGGCGACCCCTCTCTGGCAGCCAGATCCGAACAGTTCCGGCTACTCCCGCCAGATCCGGACAGCTCCAGCCGAATCCGGTCGGATCCGGTGCTTTCCGGCCAGATCCAGGCTACTCCGGCCGGCTCCGGCCGGCTCCGGCCTGATCCAGAGATTTCCGGCCAGTTCCGAGCAGATCCGGGAAGATCTGGACTGTTCCGGCCAGCAACCAGCCTCCACCCGTGCTGGCCGCTCCACGCAGGTGGCCTCCTCCAACTTCCAGCACCGTCTCCCGGCCTCCTGCACCCTCGCCGGCCTCCTCCTGCGGCATCCCCACCTCGCCGGCATCTCCCGGCACCTCCCGACACCCGCATCTCTCTCCGCCGGCACGTCCTTTCGCTGGCGCAGCAGCTCGACCACCTCGGATTTGGGCCTGTTGGCGCCGCCAGTCCCGCAACAATTCTGCGGAATCCCCGCCTCCCGTCGCCGGCCCCGCAAGTGCGGTTTTCCCGGTGCTAGTTTGGATTTCCCGGTGTTTCATCGTCCGGCCCCACTAGTGCGGCATTCCTGGCACTCCGTCACCCAGCCGATCTGAGTGGTCATCTGCTGCGCCCGCACCATCATCCACCATCGTGAGGGGGAGCAGCAGCCTGACAACTTTTTCTATAATTCTACTTTCTGTCGTCTTGTTCTATCATCAAGCTGGGCATGTCCAGCTTGAGGGGGAGTGTTAGCGTCTGTTTTTATTGTTTTCTTTTCATCATGTGTCCAAGCTAGGTACCTAGCTTGGGGGGGAGTGTTGGAGTCTGCATCCCACATCGGACTTGAGGTCCGGTGTGGTCTTTATTATTTATTATAAATACACCCCAAGGGCTCCTTAGGAGAGTGACCTTGGGGGTTCGGGTCTCTCTTATTTTCACCCTCTACAAATATGTTAAAAATAATTTTTTTAACAACATTCTTCTTACCCTTACGCAGAACCCCTATGTTGTGTAAGGGTATACTCCCTTTTACCCTTACAAAGACGCTCTGTGTAAGGGTAAGGAATGTTTTCTTAAACTCGCGTAAAGGTATATATGGATTAACTTTGTGTAGCTCCCTCGTGTAAAGGTATTACACTTACATAACTCCTTTTCATAAGGGTGCTCTAAAAATTTCATATGCCATGTAAAGGTAAACACCAGGGACCTTTACAAAATAGCTACCTTTACGCATAAGGGTAAACTACCAATGACCCTCATGTAAACCTCTTTGTGTAAGGGTACTACCTTTATACAACTCCCTTGCATAGGGGTATTACCTTTACGCAACTCCTTTGCGTAAAGGCAACAAAGAGGTTACCCTTACGCAGACCTTCTGCGTAAGGGTATCACGTAAGGGTTAAAACTTTATGTATTGGATCGCATATGGGTATCATGTAAAGGTAAATCATATTTACATTTACGTAGAATTTCCGCATAGCCGCGTAAGGGTACATTGCATTTCTACCTTTATGTAACTGGCCGTGTGAGGGTATAACCTCTACACAACCTACTTTCATAAGGGTGAATCATTTTTACCTTTACACAAGTCAAGTAAGGGCATGTTACGCATTACTAGTTTTATAAAAAAATTGTATTTAATTTTTCTTTCAAAAACCATGATTAAAACATGTTAAAAGCTTGATGAAACTTCCTCTGATACCACTGATGGGTCTCGTATAATCATCTCATGACCATAAATAGCAAAAGACAACCCAAACATAGGAGATCTATCTTCAAGAATAATGACATGTAAATAATAAACTTAAAACAGAGTACTTGGAAACTATGCATAGCAACAACCTTCTTCTTTGTTGGTGAAGGAGAATGCTTGACGGATATCACTATGAGCAGTGAATGAAAGCACCCTGCCTCTGGGGGGACACCGACCAAAGGATCCATGATCATATAGTGAGGATACCCGATATTCGAAGGGGTGCTAGTACCTTCTCAAAGAGATAAACAAAGTTACAAGGGGGAAGATAAGTTTGGAAGAGGAGTTTTGAGTGCTAAATAGTGGATACGGGGCACTCAAACCAAAATACATGACTGCCATGCATAGCCCCCAAGACCATTGTTGGCCCCACCAGGTTAAATACCCCTGAGATTTGGTGAATCAGGGTATGAAGAATAAAACAATTTCCCCTTTTGATCTTGTTTCATCGTTAAAAAAAACTCTCTTCTCTGTTCTTATCACAACAATAAATGAAATGAAATGAAAGCATTCAATGGACACATTAATTTTACTTGGTTCACCCTGACTGAGATAATCCAAGGAGCACACAAAGGAAATGTGTCAATGTACCAGAATCAGTAAGGCACATTGTTGCTATAATGTTTGGAGGGAACTCACTACCCCTCCTAGTTGACAATCATTCACACTTGAGAACGTAGTACTATCTTTTAAAAAGAAATTGTTTCTCCTCTAGAAGAATCATCTAGTGATCTATATCGACTCTGAATTGGTTCACACTAAAATGGGCATGACATGAAACTCATCTTTCATCAATAAGATGAAATACACTTTAACATGTAAAATTTTATTTGCGGAAAATCTCTTCGTGGACTGCTCTTCTTCGAGAACTGCCTCTGCCTCATGAACTAATTTTGCTTCACGAGCATCTCTCCCTTCACAAACTAAACACCCTTTATGAATTGTAATCCCTTCATGAACCACTCGCACTTCATGAACCATCCTCCTATGTGAACTCCTTCATGCTTTATGAACCATCTTCCTTCACAAATTGTCCTCCTTCGCAAATTGTTATGTGCTTCGTGAACCACTTTTCAAATTCTCAGAATTCTCCAGTGATGATCTTCTAAATACTCTTTGTTTCACTTAATGAAGTGATCATGGGTCCTTATATATGCAAAGAAACTTAGAAAATCAGCTGATCATGAAATTATTGTCCAACCTTTTATAAACTCCCCTTCACGTATTGCATTCCCTTTGCGGCTTCGCATAGTGCTACCCTTTAAGGTATGCTCTAAATCACCGCCTTTCTCCTATAAAGGACACAACACACTCACAAACTTCCTTTGTGGTCCGCAAACTTCCTATGCGGGCATGTACTCACTAAGCGAACTAACTGCCTTAACCAAATTTCCTTCACTGATTTTGGTATGTGATCTCGCACACTTGTTATGTGTTCCCATATACTTACTGTGAAGGGATCCTTTGTTGTTTTTCCACACAAAATCCTCCAAATGCTTCCAAAATCATCTTTAATTTTCCCTCAAAATTCTTAGCCATAAATTTGGCGAACACTGAGAAACAACGTCATCTTAAAAACTCCTCTAAAACATTTTCTTCATAGCCTTCTCTACTTTCGAACTTTGTCAACATGTTTTGTCAACAAACACACTGAAACTATGTCAATCAGAGTTTTCAATAAATACAACCAAAAAAACTTGAAATCACAACATGAGGGATTTTTTCCAAAAATCATGCAGCAATTGTGCAGGCCTTTGTCACGAAAATGGAGTGCATGGTCTCTGGGATTGTTTCGTGACCATGCAAACCTTTCTGCCAAAAAATTCCCATGTAACGGTCTGTGCCCCCCCCCCCTCAGTCTGTTACTTTTCCAGTTTTGAGTGTTGGTGGTGTTCAGGGGAGGTTCTAGGAGTTTTTGTTGGAAATTGTAGGTGAATTAGAACTTTTGTAGGAATTAAACATCGTATAAGTTGATTACATGACGTGAAAGTTGGTTTCATGACTTGTCCAAAGTTGGTTCACGATGTTTAGGTTTTCAGGATTAAATAAATAATAAAATAAAGAGGCGGCATGTTTTTTTTTGTGGAACCTGGAACCTCAAGATTACACAACGCAAAAGGGGATTACACGTCGTGTAATGCCTCGACTCTGTACAGTTTTATAAGTTTTCTGCTGCTCGGGTTTTTGCAAAACCCTACGCCTCACGGTTTTCTCTCGTTCCACGTGTCTGACGACTTCCTTTTTCCACCTTTGGAGATTTCTTTCGACATGGATCGATCCTTGGGTTCCTGTCTTCGATCCATGGTAAGTTCTCCCATTCTCGTTCGTTTTCTCTCGTTCTTCTCTCAGGATTCACTGTAGTGATACGGTTTGTCTTGGGTTGGATGTTTGGGAAGCATTTTGATAATCTTTTGGTACGAAATAGGTTGATCTGCATTTCTAGTGGTGCAATTGTTGTTTGCGGACATTCTTCTTCACCTTATGGTGCACGAACAAGTTCAAAAGCTTCCTTGAGGTAGGATTTACCCTCGTTTCTCTTATTGTGCATCATGCGGGAGGGGTTTACTTCTGTTTACCTATGAATTATGGTTGTTATAGATTAATTAAAGATAAATAATTGGATAATTGAAATTGAAAGGGTAAAATGGGTTTGTTTTGCATATTTTTACACCTTTATTGTTATTGTGATATTATTAATTGTTTGGGCTTGATAACCTGCTGAAAATTGTGACTATTGGGGGATTTGTTTGCGTCAGATACATCTATTGTGGTAGTTGCTTTGATTGAGATTATTTGGCATCACCCTAAAAATGAAAATTGGTTAATTATTTACACTTGGCTAATGAATCAGTTGCCCCAGGATTTGGTTTGTGTGATAACGACCCAAAAAAAAGTAGCAGAATGTGATAAATGTTCTTGTGAACCTGTAAAATGTTTTGTTGTGATGTGATGTGTGTTTTGTTGTGGTTTTTACATGTGGGGGAAGTGGATGGCATGTGGTTGTACAATGGGGATATGATGGGTGTGGTGTGGTTATACAGCAGGGCTGCAAAACTGGTTGTGTTGTAATGTGTTGTTGGATATGGTTGTGAGTCGGGAGTTTGTTTTGGTTGGTATGAGTAATTCTCCTGGAGTTTCTCCATGAATAACATGTAGAAAACTTCACCCCCCGTATCTCAAGGATTGATATGTGATGTACAATGGATGTGTGTTAAATGGGGAGGTAATGTGAAGTTGTGTTAATTGATCAGGACTCTTCACATTTTAAAATGACTGTTTCTATGCTGTTTGATATGCGTTGTGTCATGGTAGTTGCCCAGTAAGTGTGGATGTTAAATGAATGAATATTAAGGGAAAGGGTTGAAATGGTAAAATCTAGAGAATGGCTAAGTTATAATTAAAGATTGAAAACGAATTGTGGCTTGTGTGTTGTTTGTGAGGAGTTGTGCATTTAGAGGTAGCAACAAAGTGGGGAAAACATGAGTTGGTTAGTGTTTTTGTTTGTAAACTCATAGGTTGGGATTTTGTGCTTTTCCTTATATGTATGTATGTGTATATATATATATATATATATATATATATATATATTCTGTATATTCTTGTGATTTCTATACGCACTCCGCCCTTGTTGAGAACTATGTGTTGAACACCCCCATCGTCACGGGGAAGGGTGTCTTTCTCAACATTTCGATGGAAGGATGGATGGTTGGTCACCCACTCTTCCTTGATCCTGCTTTCAAGCGATGATGACCTAAGATTATTCGGGTAGTTTGTGGTGAGATATGACGCACAGGTGTGTGCGATCGAGTTGTGTTTGATTTCCTAGGTGTCTTCTAGATGAGATGTGTTGTGATTTCTCAGGTTTCTTCGGGATGAGATATGTTGTGCTTTCTCAGGTGTCTTCGGGATGAGATATGTTTTGCTTTCTTAGGTGTGTATGGGCGGGATGTGATGTAGTTTGTGGCCTAGGTGTGTGCAGGCGGGATGTGTTGTGGTTTTTGGGTCAGGTGTGTACCGGCGAGATGTGATGTGGTTTGTGGCCCAAGTGTATGCGGGTGGGATGTGTTGTGGTTTGTGGCCTAGGTGTGTACAGGCGGGATGTGATGTGGTGTGTTCGGAAGAGATGGGAGTTCCAAGACGTCTTCCGTTAGGGAGAGAGCGGCTAATCAGTGGGGAAGTGGTGCGAGTACCCTATCATCGATGTGATTTACATTATATTATATTACTTGGTTTGCATTATTTAGTGAGCATGTCTTGGTGACGTTGGGATGGTTAGTATACTTTTATAGGTGTTGTTTGGTTCTGTTGTTTTCCCACAGGTGCATTAGTATTCTCATTTCACATGTACACAAGAGACTTTGGTTTTTCCTACTGAGTATACATGTATGCTCGCCCTACGTATATAAAACTATTTTCAATTTTCCAAGAGGATCGTGTGGACCGTGCTAGGCATTACTAACTTGGACCTTGGGGATAATTGCAGTGTCGCTACTCTAGTTTCACTTTTGTTACTTACTTTGGAGACTTTTTTGTACTTGTTCTATTTATACATGCATTGTGGGATGTTTTTTGAGTTATTTTTACTACTGGAATGGTTTCGTTCATGGTTGATTCATTCTATCTCCCGATGTTGTTTTCTTTAAAAGGGCGATGTCTTCCATTTTGTGAGATTTGTATACCCTTGGTGCTAGTCACCAACCCGGGTCCTACTGGGGGCAGGACTCGGGGGTCATTATCTTCCTTTCTTCACTGCCATCCCAAGAGGGGTATCTTTGGAGGGAGGGGGTCATGACATCCCATGTAGTACAGTCTTCGGGGACATGCTGAGATCGTGCAGGGAACATGTGGCCCCTAAAAACTTCTCCAAGCTTATATCTATAACTCATATTCATAAAAATAAAACTTGTGTGTCACATGCCTCATCATTCCAACTCTCTGTAATTCTACATCTAGTTGATACAACATACATTCCACAACTTTTCGGTAACCTCCTTCACCATCAAATCACAATGAACAATAACAATATTTAAAGTTTAATCAACATTATGTCAACAAATCAATCACACCGACTTAGTCACATACCCCTTCATCTTAACTAGATAATCACATTAATATACCCAACCATAAGCACTAAATCATAGTAAATCCACATTAACACACAAATAGAAGGAGAGTTCTTGAATCACCTACCACATCAAAGTTTGACCCCTATGATGAAAGTATGTTGACTCCACACTCCAATTTCACAATTCCCTACACATGATAAACAGTCCCAACAATCCATCTTTCACACAATCAATCTCCCCAAGAGCTAAATTTAAAGAAGGTTTCACTAAGAAATGGAAATAAATAAGCACAATATCTCACTTATCGACAACTCAAGCTTCGATTTGATAGCTTCAACAAAGAAATCCATCATGAATGGTAAAGGTCCTCAAAAATACCCTCAGGTCATCCTTTAGTTCATATAAAGGCCGAGAAGAAGTTTTAAGAAGAAATACTGAGGTTTTGGTGGTTTTCAATATTTTTAATTAAAATTTTCAAAAACTACGATGTGTCCACAATAAACAGTGTGATTTCACTAGATAGCACCCAGTTATAAATGAATGACAAGTTTCGATTTCCTTCCTCAAAATCCATAATCTATTCTATATTAAATTTACAACTATCATCAACATGGTGTGTTTAGTTAATTTCTTCAAAACCATGACATTGAACCACGACCACTGTAATATCCTGGTTCCGGGTGCCCCGAACCCGGTTCACCACGTGACCTCAAGCGCATTTCCCCAAACGCCAGAGGCTGCCGATTAGCAGCGAGGGCCCAGGTCTGATAGTGGGGAAACTATACCCTCATTTGTCAAAGTGTAGCGCAGCAGAATTAAATAAAACATACAACAACAACGGAAGCAGTAAACCATACACAACTGAAATAAACAACTGCAGTAGATAATACCAACCAGTATATAAATAATGGTGCAACATGCCTCAAATTCTAAGAAAGCAGCCAGAACATGTTACACAACAGTACAGTATAGTACAAGTACGGGAAAGCAAAACAGAACAAACCAGTCGGTAGCATCACGAGCCAGAGCTCGGTCCCATGCTCCCCTACTCCTCAGCAACAATCATGTACCTGTATAAGAACTATTTCCCTTATCTACACCTGCAGAAACGTAATCTGTTTGGGCCGAAAAGCATGACCCAAACAGGGTGTGAGAAATATATCTCAATAGGCACCCACTAAAGGCTCGTGCCCAACTGTGTGTAAGTATGCAACAATAGTGTGCAGTAGTAAAATGCAATAAACTAAGCAGTACTCAAAAGTAACTAACTTAACAGTATATTGTCATTTAATTATTCTTTTAATCCATTTAATATAAGAAAACACCACAGTGAATTTCTAAGTAAACAGTCGGCGTCCTCAAACAAACAAAATCTTACCCTCGGGTAATCAGAATCCAACCCGTAGGTATTGCCCTCAGGCGTAATAGAAATTGCCCTCAGGCGTACGAAGTGTCGCCCTCGGGCACAGAAGTCAAGCCCTCAGGCACGAAAGGTTGCCCTTAGGCGAAATAGTACGTTTCCCTCAGGCTAAGATAACAACTGCCCTCGGGTTAAGCAAAACAACGCCCACATGCTAAGTAAAACACTGCCCTCAGGTGCAAGTAACTGGGTCATGCCCAACATGTAAATAAACATTCACAAGCAATTCCTGTCAAGGCAATTCTACAATCATTACTTTAAAGGCATACCCTCGGGAATCCTGGCCAAACGGCTAAACAGAGGAACGCACCCCCAGGGTGGTCCTGGATCCAAGCACTGATCTCAAACAACAATTTTACAATTTTATTTAATTACCTATATAGTTCTAGGTAGTTAAAATAGCCACGGCCTCAGCCACACGACACCCCAACATGGGTTCGTGGCACTAAAATACACAAAACACACAGCAGTTGGAAAAATAAACACCAAGCCACCTACCTTATACGCCCCTGATCAGTATACTCGAACAACGTTCCACGAATCGTCCTAGAACGAGGTAGATCTGAGGTAAAAGAAATTTCATTCAACCTTAAATAACTTTAGTTGAAGGAAGAATTGGCAAGAACTAGTCAAGGAGAAGGAATCTCTTACCCGTGCAGTTCCAGCGAGATCGTCCGAGGCGGAAACAGATTCCCGACGTGCGCTTGGCGGATCTCCAAAGGCTCGGTCGTCCACTCCCGCTCCTTCCTCCGGTTCTAAGCCCCGCTCCTTCCTCCGGTTCTAAGCCTTCCCTGTGAACAGGGGAGGCTACTGCCCATTTTAAGCGAAAAAAACGAAGTACACGGCGTGTACTCCCAAGTACACGGCGTGTACTTCCCATTTTTTAAACTGTTCCTCTGACAGCTTCCCTCCAGCACACCACTATTCACCTGCCGGCATGACTACACGGCGTGTCTTCATGAGTACACGGCGTGTGCTACCCCACAGCTGGCCACCGTCTTACTATTTGTCTGCCGACTAACTACACGGCGTGTAAGGGACCACTACACGGCGTGTAAAGGACCACTACACCCTTCATCGCCGACATGGCCACACGCCCTGTGTACTCATTCCACACGGCCAGAAGTACACGGCGTGTGGAAAAGTACACGGTGTGTACTTCCAAAATTTGGGATTTTCCCCATTTTCCTTATTTTTTCAAAAATACTTAAGGAAAAGAGAAAAGAAGAAACTCGTACCTCAAAGATAAGAACCAGGTTCTTACAACCACCTTTATAATGGCCCAGACCTCTCTGGTCCATTCCTTTATGAGAATCTGATGTTTGAGATGTTCAGGAAAATCATGGTGACTTGTTTCAAGAGTTTTCCAAATTTTCAGTTTTCCAACGGTAGCTCGCAATGGTTTGTCACAATGGTGAGTCACACCGGTAGCTCGCTCCGGTGACTCGCAACAGTAGCTCACACCGGTAGTTCACCAACAGTGACTTGCACCGGTAGCCCGCACTGGTAACTCATGTAACGGTGAGTCATTTCCAATAGTTTTCTAAATTTCCAGATTTTTCCAATTTTTCCAGCTTTCTACAGTTTCTCCCCTTTGACATTTTCTTTGATGTAAAATGAGTTTAATACCATATTAAATTGGTTTTGGAGCTGTTTCAAGGGTTGTGAGTCATATCTTTAAATTATTAAGAGTCAGGGGGCTTTTAATTAGTCAAAGCGCGTAATCTTAACTGGATCCGACTTAAATGGAAAATCTAAAACATATCTAAATTGTTGCTCCATTTAGATTTTTCCAAAGGCTGAGATATCTTCCGCCATGTTCTTTCTTCCTGTTTTCCCCGAGTAAAAGATGCTTGGAACCTTTCTTCTAGTAGGAGTCTTACGGTGGTGATGCAGCTTTCGGTTTGAGTTTTCCCCTGGAGTTTTCTACTGCATGTGCGCCCCCTGTTTTGGTGAAACCAGGAAGTGCAGATTAACTCTTATTCGATACAAGGTATGATCTACCTTTGTTCTTATGGTTTCCTCAATCCGTTTCTTCCTGTTTATCCTTTCCATGTGATGAAATGTGATCTCCATGTATTTAATAGATTTTCCTCGATTTTTGGTTGGTGCGGTTGTGTCATGGCGTCCTCAGGTGGATGCAGTTGTTGTGGGAGAGGTGATCGTGATCTGTTGTGTGGTTCGTTCTCATGCAAAGAACGTCAGTGAACTTTTGAGGTAGGGGATTTACTGCTTCTCTATTTTATTTACATGTAATCGTAGAGCTATCATGGTTTAGCCCCTTGGATCGCAATGAAATTGAAATAATAATTACTTGAATCGAATTAAAGAATTTGTATTGATCGTGTAGCGATGTTGTTGTTTTGTACCATGATAACGGTTTGCCTCTTGATTAGATAGATAGTGTGATATATATGCATTGCTTGGTTACGCATGTTGTTCTTGATGGAAATTGGTAAAGAACGTAAAGCCAAAATTAATTGATAATTAATTGGCTAAATGGTTAAAGAGGTGTGTTTAATGAATTTGGTTGTTGTAATTTGATGATAATCAAATTGATGCAAGTAAGCATGTTTAATTGAATTGGTTAATAAACCTGAAGCATGTTGATTCTTATTGATAAAAGAATTAAAGGCATGTTAAATTAATTGTTTAATTAATTTGTGATAGCTTGAGATAGCTTGTTGCTTAGGTTGCCCGTAGTTGGAGCCTGTGAATAATGAATCGATTAGTTCAAGATGGAATAAGAACTGGTTGTGTGACAAAAGTTAATGTCTTATAGGGTCTGAGTTACATGCCTGCTTGTAAAGGACAAGTGTCTTATGTTTTGGAGTCGTGAGAGCTCGTTGTGTGCAAAGGTTGAATGCCTTACTTTAGGATCAAGAGCTCGGTTGCTTGTTTTTTTCCAGCTGCCTGTTTTGAGATGTGAGCCTGGGATGGCTGAGCCTGGAGGGCTGTTGTGGTACATGGGGCGGGGAGGCTTGGTTGTTGTGAAAGTAGTTGACGTCTAGAGTGTCGAGATGCATCGGTTTATGCATGTGCTGTCGGGGAGGACACCAGAGATGATGGAACAAGTTGAAGTTGGGCTTACCCATTGATATGAAAGTTGGGTGCTTATTGAATATGTTGTTTGTTTATCTGCTTTAATTTCCCCACTACTTGAGGTAGCTGTTTTTCCTTACTCTCCTTCCAAGGGAGGCGAAGATGCGAGAGGTATGTCACGTGCTTGTCTACACTCTGACTATAGGTGGCAAAGACTCAACGGGTAGTTCATCTACTCACTGTGTTGAGCCTCTTGTGTTTGGTAGCTTAGAATGTTTTCTTAGAATATATGGAATTATGGAAAGTGATAATGTTTCTAAATAAATGAATAAATGTTTAACTCACGGGGTTGGAGCTTACTGGGATGCAATGCTGAGGTTATATTTCTGAGAAACCTTGGACTCATTTTGGTTATGCCTGGAGGGCATGGAACTTTGTTGTGATGCTAATGAAATGTAATGCGGAATTTTTAATGATTAATTAATTGTTAAATAATTAATTATCATAAAGTGAAACTGATAAAAAGGGATAAATTAACTTTAATATAGCTCTTTAAATGGTTGTGTGCTTATAGGATATCTAGTCTTTGTAGTGGCGGGTGGGAGTCCGAGAGACGTTAGTTTTAGTTGAGTCTAATGCTAGGTTATGCCCATAATGTGGTTGTGAGCTATATTATATCATGAAATTTTTGTGTTTCTATACGCTACTCCACCCTGTCGATTAAGGAAACTGACATCCTAAGAATTCTAAGCCCGGGGGGTGTTTTCCCCAACATCTCGGTGGGAGGATGGATGACTGATTACCCCCTTTGGTCACGCTCTCTTCTCTTGGTAGTTACTTATGTTGGTATGAACTACAGTTAGTTTTCCCCATATATGTGTGTAGACGGATGTAATGGCTTGCGGTTATTTCACACGCACATATCTTGGATATAGTTTCCTAAGGGCTACTATGGGTACAACGTGTATAGGCTATGATGACTTGAGGATCCTTACTCGGTGTATGAGGTTGTGATGACTCAAGGTATAATACTCGTTGTATGATACACATTACACGGGCTGTGGAGGCTTTCAGAAACTACCTGGTTACTTTTGGTTGTGTGGATGTGGTGGTGAGTTGCACGACGTGCATGTTGTGGTGCTTCGCTCAGGTGTCTTCGGGCTAGCCTTTTTGGAGAGAGATGCTCTAGACGTGCGACATTGAGGCAAAGAGGCAAAACAGTGGGGAAGTGGTAGTGGGGTGCCCTTGATATTCTCTATTATATTATACTCTTGTATGCGATACTTGGTGAGAGTAGCCATGTTGAGGCTGATAACTTAGTATACCTGTTTATGTTATGAGTTAGTTTCACTTGTTGTTCACTGTGATTTAGTATGCTTTCCTTAATTTTGAACGAGAGGCTCTGGGGAGGATCCTACATAGTATAATGTTATAATCACCCTACATTATATAAACTATTTTTCAGGTCACTTAGAGCAGGTTGGAGATCATGTTGGTTACTACTAGCTCGGGGTTTTGCAGGAGCTGTTCGGGTTTCGTGGTCACAACCGTTTTACTTCCTTTTGGTACTTGTGGTTTTCCTTTCAGTTGTAGTAGTTCTTGCATGACATTACATATATGTACTTGGGTTTTCTTTTATATTGTGGTAAGAGTAGGATTTAGTTGGAGTCTATCTTATCTCTCTCTTTTGAATGTGTTCTCTTGGAGGGTAATGCCTCTCATCTATGTGTTTACCATACCCTCAGTGCTAGTCGCCAAATCGGGGCCTACTGGAGGTGGGACTCGGGAGTCACTATCTCTCTTCTCCCATTGTCGGTCTAGGAGGGGTACACTATGTGGGGAGGGGTCATGAAAGAGTGGTATCAGAGGTCTGGTTAAGGGATGTGATGGAGTTTGGAGTTAGACACAGGTGAGGTTGCATGGGTTGGTAAGGAAATAGTGTTGGCTAAGTTTAGCAAGCATTGTAAACACGTGAGATAGTCTGAGACATGGGTATTTAGGGCCCCTTGGGATTTGATGCACGAACCTTTAATCTTACAATGGCTACTAAATAAGGGGATATTTGTTGTAGGGTAGAGACCTGTGAAAGGATCATGCATCATTATTCTTTGCATCTGTGTTTGAATGAGTAGACCTTGGGATAAGTTAATCTAAAATGAATAATCGAAAACAATTAATTAATGTTAAAGTCTTTCATATTCCATTTTTAGGAGCTCTAACTATTTTTTATTTTGCAGGTATGGCTCCAGGTCGACATCCTCATCAGGTTCTCACAGAAGACGTTTAGGAGGTCGCACCAGCAGATCATCGTAGAGTAGAGATTGACGAAAACGACACTTGGAAGACACTCTAAGAGTTTCAACGCCAGAGTCTGCAGAAGTATGAGGGCTCCGTTTCAGATGCAGTCATGTAAGACTGGATGGAGGAGGTTGAAATAGACTTCAGTTCGATTCGTGCTCAGAATGAGCACTGGTATCGTTGGTTGTGACGATGTTTCATGGGGCAGTGAGGTAGTGGTGGTTCTTGTTCCTCAAAGACCGTGAGGAGTCAATAGTCTCGTGGGAGAAGTTCTGAGACCAATTCAGGGCAGAGTTTCTTTCTTCGACAGCAAAGGCGGCCAGCTGCGAGGAGATGTTTACCCTTCGACAGGGGAGCTCCAGTGTGCAAGAGTTCGAGATCCATTTTAGGAACCTTCTACGATATGATTCAGACTTGTTGCCAGATGAAGAGGTCAGGGCGAAGCATTTTGAGGAGTCTCTGCGTCTAGAGATCCAGTGTTAGGTTACCCTGTTTATGTTGACGACGTATCTCGAGGTGCTGGAGAGAGCAGAGGTCGTCAAGAGATGTTAGCCAGAACCAGATCGTCACGAGAGGGGATTCGTCAGGATTCCTCGCGAAGCAGAGCTATGGTCCGAGGTTCCCAATTTTCAATGCAAATGAGTTTTCGATCAGCCGTGGGTAGGTCCCATTCCTCAGTGTCTCGTTTCTTCGAGGGCGGTAGCTCTCAGGCCTATGCTAAGGGATCAAATGCATGTTTTTCTTGTGGAGGACGGGGTCATCAGTGGCGAGAGTGTCCGGGCTTTCAGAGCAGTCGACGTGCTCCAGTTGCTCTGCTTCAGGTTCCCCCGTTGTGACAGTTCCAATCGAGGCAGCAGTAGTAGGTTGCTCCAGTTTGGGATTAGTAGAAAGCATATGGGACAGGTAGAGGATAGTCTTGAGACGCTCCTCGTCCTTAGAGAGCAGAGTGCAGTCATAGAGGTGGTCATCAGTAGGGTCAGATAGTTCGTGGAGCAGGTCATGGTCAGCTTTATGCCTTAGTGTTGCCTGCGACGGGTGAGCCAAACGGCGCTGAAGGTACCCTTTGCTTGTTTTCTACTTGAGTGTATGTCTTGTTTGATTCAGGAGCGACACACTTTTTCATATCACCTGTCATTTTCCATGCTTTGGGACTTGAGGTAGAGAGGCTTCCAATGCCCTTGGCATTGACTACGCCAGTTTGAGGTCAAGCTGACTTGTTTGAAGAATGTAGAGACTGTGAGTTAGTGTTGGGGCATCACCGCTCTTGGGGAGATTTCCTATGTTTACAGATACAACCATATGATGTCGTCCTCGACATGGATTGGTTGTATTCAATGAAGGCTATCATGGATTGCTTCAAGAGACAAGTTGTGTTCTTTGATGCAGATGGAGAGCCAACAATGTTTGTTGGCGAGCGAGATCCTTGAATGGGTCAGAGGCATGTTCCTTCATTGTCATATTTGATGACTGAGCTTATGATGAGTTCGTTGGAGGTTCAGTAGTTGTAGTTTCTAGGGGACGTAGAAGAGTACCCTAATGTCTTTCCAGAGGAGGTTGTAGCGTTACCCCCTCGACGAAAGATCAAGTTTGGGATTGAGCTACACCCGGGTATGTATCCTATATCAATGTCTCTGTATAGGATAGCACCTTCTGAGTTGCGAGAGCTGCATATATAGATCGATGGTCTATTGCAGTGCAGTTTTTTCCGACCGAGTGTGTCACCGTGGAGTGCACCAATTTTTTTGTGAAGAAAGCTGATGGCAGTTTGTAGTTGTGTATCGATAATCATTTCTTGAACAAAGTGACAGTGAAGTGATGTCATCCTCTTCCATGGATTGATGATTTATTCAATCAACTGAAGGGTGCAAGTAGGTTCTCAAAAATTGATTTGTCATCAGGATGCCATCAGATGCATGTAAAGGATGAAGATATCCCAAAGACTTCTTTCCTTTGTCGTCATGGGCATTACGATTTCATTGTGATGACGTTTGGTGTGTTGAATGCTCTAGTTGTGTTCATGGGGTTGATGAACGTTGTTTTCCATGAGTTCCTGGATAATTTTGTGGTGCTTTTCATCGATGACATCCTTGTGTACTCCGCGTTCGATGAGGAGCATGCAGGGCATCTGCGTGCCGTTTTGGGAGTTCTTCGCCATAAAATGTTGTTTGGGAAGTTGTTGAAGTGTGAGTTTTGGGCTTGAGAAGTCTGTTTCTTGGGGAATGTTGCATCCCAGCAGGGATTAGCTATAGATCTATCAAAGATAAAAGCAGTTGTGTCTTGGGAATCCCCCAAGACAGTGACAGATGTGCGAAGTTTCCTTGGTCTTGAAGGTTATTACAGGAGGTTCATAACCAATTTCTCTCGGGTTGCGACTCCTCTGACAGCGTTGACTAGAAAGGATCGGGCATTCGTGTGGATTGATCAGTGTCTGGCAGCTTTTGAGTATCTGAAGGAGAATTTGGTTAGTGCTCCAATTCTTCGTCTGTCAGCAGAAGGAGTTCAGTTTGAGGCTCTAACACTTCGCATCTTGGGTTGGGTTGTGTTCTGATGCAGTAGAGATCAGTCGTTTCTTATGGGTCTCTATAGTTGCATCCCTGTGAATGTAACTATGTCACCCAAGATCATGAGTTGGCGATGGTAGTGTTTGACCTGAAGTTGTGGAGAAATTACCTCATCGGTTAGCGTTTTGTAGTCTTCATTGATCATAAGAGCCTGGGGTATGTTTTCTCCCAGCGTGACTTGAACTTGCGACAACGTTAGTGGATGAAGTTCTTATAGGATTATGACTTTGAAATTTCTTATATGCCTGGAAAGGGGAATGTTGTGGTCGATGCGCTGAGCAGGAAGTCGCGTAGTGATGTGGTGCGTGAATCGGGTGATTCCTGGAGAGTGATGGAAGAACTTTCATCATTACATCTGAATATGGGAGAAGTTGGGGGCAGAGGTTTTCTTTTTCAGATGACGATACAGTCATATCTGGTGCAACAGGTGGAAGAGTCCATATTGGGGGATCTTGAGGTAGAGGTATGGAGAGACCAAGTTTTTTGTAGTGAGGCCACTGATGGTTGGTCTAAGGATAAACAACATCAGGTGTTGTTTAAGGGAAGGTTTTTTGTTCCTTTGGCGATGTGTGAGATGGTTCACAGGAAGTTCCATAGTTCACCCTTAGCGGTATATCCTGATGTGACAAAGATGTACTGAGCTTTGAGAGGTCAGTTTTGGTGGCCTGAGTTGAAACATTCAGTTGTGGAGTTTGTGTCTCAATGTTTGGTCTGGCAGAAGGTGAAGGTCGAGCACCGCGTTCCTGGTGGTTTGCTCCAGCCGTTGGATGTCCCTCAGTGGAAGTTGGAGGACATCTCGATGGACTTTGTTACCAGTTTACCTCGAGGTTAGAGAGGCTATGGCGCTATATGGGTAGTAGTGGATCGTTTGACGAGATCATCCTACTTTATAGCGATCAATGAGTCGAACTCAATGGAGGTTCTATCGAGGCAGTATCTGGAGGAGGTGGTGAGACTCCACGGAGTTCCGAGGGTGATCATTTCTGATTGAGATTCTCGTTTTACCTCTAGGGTGTGTAGTGGTATCCAGCATGCTTTCGGTTCTCAGCTATGTCTTAGCACTTCTTTTCATCCGCAGACGGATGGTCAGACAGAATGGACCATCCAGACTCTTGAAGACATGTTGTGCTCTTGTGTTCTGGATTTTTGAGGTTCGTGGATGAGACATCTTTCCTTGGTAGAGTTTACTTACAACAATAGTTTTCACTCCAACATTGGTATGGTGTCGTTTGAAGCCTTGTATGGTCGACTTCGTTGTGTTGGACCAGGGTCGGAGAGTCAGTAATTCTCGGGCAGGAACTGGTACAGAATATGATAGAGATGGTTCAGGTGATTCGCGAGAGAATGAAGGTGGCGCAGGATTGTCAGAAATCCTATGTCGATCATAGGAGGAGGCCTCTAGAGTTTGGCATTGAGGATTATGTGTTCCTGAAGGTGACTCCCTGTCGTGGGCAGTGAAGGTTTGGTCGTGGGAGTAAGCTTTCTTCCCGGTTCGTTGGACCTTTCGAGGTGTTGGCTCGTGTTGGAGCCCTGGCATATCAGGTAGCATTTCCCCGTAGATGAGCCGAATACACGATATTTTCCATGTGTCGCAGCTCCATCGTTATCTTCATGATGACTCTCACGTCATCGATTAGGGTGAGATCGATGTTGACGATGATGCGACCTTCAAGGAGCAGCCAGTAGAGATCCAAGACCACAAGGAGAAGGTGTCGCACGGGTGTGTTATCCCCTTAGTTCATGTCTTGTAGCGGCACGGTGTCGTGGAGGAGAGTATCTGGGAACGTGAGTCGCAGACACGCACTCAGTAACTCAAGTTGTTTAACGTTTAGCGCTTCTCCTGTAATGTTGTTCGTTTGATAGTTGTAGACCTTTTCTAGTTATGAGATGATTTTCGCTTGTTACTTGTTCTGGCTTACTCTCTTTTTGATAGGAATCTCACGGGGTGGCTATTCGAACGACCCCTTTTCTTTTTTCCAATCAGGTTGGTTTTGGATTTTCAAAGACGAGAATGTTTTGAGAGGTATCTGATGTAATGGCATGGACCTCTCCAGTCAATTCCATTATGAGAATATGGTATTTGAGATGTTTGGGGAAATCATGGTGACTCATTTCAAGAGTTTTCCAAATTTCAAGTTTCTCAATGGTAGCTTGCAGCGGTGAGTCACAACGGTGATTCGCATCGGTAGCTCACACCGGTGACTCTTGACAGTAGCTCGCATCGGTGATTCGCATCGGTAGCTCGCCAATGGTGACTCGAACCGATAGCTTGACATGTGTCTATCGTGGGGTTTGGCAAAAACAATTATTTACTAAATTAAAAATGCAGTATAGTGATTAACCTAAGTTGTCTCCAGAGAGGAGCACAGAACAATCAAAATATCACCTTAAAATAAGAGAACGAAGTGGTGGTTGTTTTTGAAATTGTTTGATTTTAAAAAGACAAGAAAGAAACTAAACAAAGGAAAACAATTAAGATCAAATTTATAAAACAAGTGATTGAAAATTATTATATGAGATGGTGATCAGGTCAGGGTCAGTTTTCCAATTGTAATTCTTTCATAGTTCAACTTATCCAATTCTATTATGCTAAGTCGATAAAAGTGAGAATTCACAATCGCTTCTTCTTACTCCTTTGGTCAAATAGTAATATTGATTGCAAATCTTTTTTTTTCCTTTTCAAATGGTCGGTTCAAGGGTTGTCGGTACCCAATTACATATCAAGTCAAAACAACAGCATCAAACACTTGAAATCTCACAACTACATAGACCCACCATTGCCAACATTTCAACAGATTCACCAACATAGACTTCACCATCAAGGGAGATCACCACATCACCACTTCGCCATCACTTCACCATCACCATATCACCATTTGACCATCACAAAACAACCGAAAAGGGTTCACAGCCCTCAGCAATCAACGTTGGAGCCAAAGCCAGAAGCACCTCATCTCAAGGGGTAGAGCCAAGGTGAACTCTCCCACAACATAACCACTGGAACCGAAGCCAGAAGCACAACCTCAGACAATGACGACATCGAAGAAACACCATCGCGCAAAGAAAATAAAGAACAACACACGTACCAGCGATCACCGAGTACTTCACCACTAAGAACTGATCTATTCCATCATATATAGACCAGATCCTAGTGGATGGAGAAATTGATCATTGACCAAAGTAATAAATATAACAGAATCTAAAATTAAATACAATCATATATGATAATAAAAACCGTTATAAGAAATTGAAACCGATTTCACAGAGAGAAAAGGATTTTGAAACATTAAGTGAAAGAACTTATGAATTACAAAATGGAAAACCTCTTCGTCCCCAATCACACAGAAGTTTACCCTACCATGGTAAGAGTAATTTTGAATAAGGGGGAAGAATAACTCATTACAAAACTAAGAAGAATAAAAGAGAGAAAACAACGAACAGAAAATTTGCTCCTCTAGAATTTGTCTTTCAGAAGTTTGCTTATGTTCTGCCCACTAACCGGCCAAAACTCACAAAGGTCTCTTCTTAAAAAATGTTCATAATGGAGTTTTCTATTGACCCTCCAAATTTCAAAGTCTTCGAATAGGTGTAAATGAAGATATGGCTGAATCAATGAACATGTCTTTTTCTGGCCGCCAAATATTGTTTCACCCACTCCACTTGGACTTGCTCAAAAGATGTCTTAATGAGCTCCTTAATTGATGAAATTTAATTTGAAACGTCCCTTTGGAGTCCTCTGTCGAATCCAGCTGAAATAAAATCATTTGAAGATCAATATAATGAGATATTCCTGATTTAACAAGGTGGGGTCCATTCTGCCAACTAGAAATATTTCTCCAATTGATTGATTTTTCTGGGTCATTGTGTGTCGAATTGGATTTGGGTCCAACAGACAAAGATGAAGCCCATGAGCAAGGTAAGCCTACAAAGAAGGAATCGATCCAATTGGATCCAAATATTAAAAGTTATGCACGAAATACAGAGGTGAATGAAAACTGTTAAATTTACAGAATTAACCAATTTTCACATTTAAGTTCAAAACTCACCAAAAATCATAAAATGATGCAAATCAGCTCAAATTGGTTAATTGGTGAGGATTAAATCATTGAAAACATATGAATAATAATAAAAATATTATCTCTATCATAGCTCGCACCGGTGACTCGCACCGGTAGCTCGCTAATGGTAAATCGCACTGGTAGCTCGCACCGGTGACTTACATCGGTGACTCGCAGCGGTGACTCATGTAACGGTGAGTCATTTCCAATAGTTTGTCAAATTTCCAGTTTTTTTTTCAGTTTTTTCAGTTTCCTACAGTTTTGCCCCTTTGACGTTTTCTTTGACATAAAATGAGTTTAATACCATATTAAATTGGTTTTGGAGCCGTTTCAAGGGTTGTGAGTTATATCTTTAAATTCCTAAGAGTTCGAGGCATTTTAATTAGTCAAAGCATGTAATCTTGACTGGATCTGACTTTAATGGCAAATCTAAAACATATCTAAACGGTTGCTCCGTTTAGATCTTTCCAAAGGCTGAGATATCTTCCACCCTGTTATTTCTTCCTGTTTTCCCCTGGTATGAGATGCCCAAAACCCTTCTTCCAATAGGAGTCTTACGGTGGTGCTGTAGCTTTCGGTTTGAGTTTCCCCCAGAAGTTTTCTGTTGCATGCTCGCCCCCTATTTTGGTGCAACCAGAAAGTGCAGATTATCATACTTCTTCGATACAAGGTACGATCTACCTCTGTTCTTATGGTTTCCTCGATATGTTTCCTCTCGATTGTCCTTTCCATGTGATGGCATGTGAACTACATGTTTTTAATGGAGTTTCCTCGATTGTTAGTTGGTGTGGTTGTGTCACGCCGTCCTCGGGTGGATGTAATTGTTGCGGGAGAGGTGATCGTGATCCGTTGCGTGGTTCGTTCTCATGCAAAGAACGTCGGTGACCTTTTGAGGTAGGGGATTCACTGCTTCTCTATTTTATTTACATGCAATCATGGAGCTAGCATGATTTAGCCCCTTGGATCGCAATGAAATTGACATAATAATTACTTGAACCAGATTAAAGAATTGGTATTGATCGCGTAGCGATGTTGTTGCTTTGTACCGTGATAATGGTTTGCCTCTTGATTTGCTAGATAGTGTGATATCTATGTCTTGCTTGGTTTAGCATGTTGTTCTTGATGGAAATTGGTAAAGAACGTAAAGCCAGAATTAATTGATAATTAAGTGGCTAAATGGATAAAGATGTATGTTTAATAAATCTGGTTGTTGTAATTTGATGATAATCAAATTGATGCAAGTAGGCATGTTTAAATGAATTGGTTAATGAACCTGAAGCATGTTCATGATTGTTGATAAAAGAATTAAAGGCATGTTAAATTAATTGTTTAATTAATTTGTGATAGCTTGAGATAGCTTGTTGCTTAGGTTGCCCGTAATTGGAACCTGTGAATAATGAATCGGTTAATTCAATATAGAATAAGAACCGGTTGTGTGACAAAAGTTAATTCCTTATAGGGTCTGAGTTACCCGTCTGCTTGTAAAGGCCAAGTGCCTTATGTTTTGGAGTTGTGAGAGCTTGTTGTGTGTAAAGGTTGAATGTTTTGCTTTAGGGTCAAGAGCCTGGTTGCTTGTTTGTTTTCTACTGCTTATGTTGTGATGCGAGCCTGGGATGGCTGATATTGGAGGGATGTTGTGGTATGTGGGGTAGGGAGGCCCGGTTGTTGTTATAGCAATTGACGCCTGGAGTGGCGAGATGCATCAGTTTATGCATGTGATGTTGAGGAGGACATCGGAGATGATGGAACGGGTTAAAGTTGGGCTTACCATATGAAAGTTGGATGCTTGTTGAATCTGTTGTTTGTTTATCTGCTTTACTTTCCCTACTACTTGAGGCAGTTGGTTTTTCTTACTCTCTTTCCAAGGGAGGCGAAGACGCGCGGGGTATGTCATGTGCTTTCCGTGTTTAGCTTCTCATGGTTTGATGGGTCTACGCTTCGGCTATAGGTGGCAAATACTTGACGAGTATTTCATCTACTCACCATATTGAGCCCCTTGTGTTTGATTTATTAGAATGTTTACTTAGAATACCTGAAATTATGGAAAGTGATAATGTTGCTAAATAAATGAATAAATCTTTAACCCATGAGGTTGGAGCTTGCTGGGATGCAATATTGAGATTATATTTATGAGAAACTATGGACTCAATTTGGTTATGCCTGAAGAGCATGGGACTTTGTTGTGATACTAATGAAATGAAATGTAATGTGGAATTGTTAATGGTTAACTAATGGTTAAAGAATTAATTAACGTAAATTGAAACTGATAAAAAATGATAAAGTAGCTTTAATGTAGCTCTTTAAATGGTTGTGTGCTTATAGGATATCTAGTCTTAGCAGTGGCAGTCGGGAGTCCGAGAGACGTTAGCTGCAGATGAGTTTAAGACTAGGTTACTCCCATAGTGTGGTCGTGAGCTATATTATATCATATACTTTCTATGTTTATATACGCTACTCCACCATGTCGGTTAGTGCAACTGACACCCCGATGATTTTAAGCTTTGGGGGGTGTTTTCCCCAACATCCTAATGGGAGGATGGATGACTGATTATTCTCTTTGGTCTTACTCTCTTCTCTTGATAGTTACTTGTTCTGGTATGCACAGTGGTTAGTTTTCCCCATATATGTGTGTAGAGGGTCGTAATGACTTGTGGTTATTTCACACATATATCCTGGATATAGTTTCCTAAGGGCTACTGTGGATACAACGTGTATAGGTTGTGATGGCTTGAGCATCCTTACTAGGTGTATGGGTTGTGATGGCTTGAGGTATAATACTCGTTGTATGATACACATTACGTGAGTTGTGGTGGATTCCGTAAACTACCTGGATAGTTTTAGTTGTGTTGATGTGGTGGTGAGTTGCACGAGGTGCATGTTGTGGTGCTTCGTCCAAGTGTGTTCAGGCTAGCCTTTTTGGAGAGAGATGCTCAGGACGTACGGTGTTGGGGCAAAGTGGCAAACCGGTGGGGAAGTGGTAGCGGGGTATCCTTGATATTCTCTATTATATTATATACTATTGTATGCGATACTTGATGAGAGTAGTCGTGGTGAGGATGAGAATTTAGTATACTTGTTTAGGTGATGAGTTAGTTTCACTTGTTGTTCACTATATTTTAGCATGCTTTCCTTACTTTGCACGAGAGGCTCTGAGGAGGATCCTACTGAGTATACTGCTATACTCACCATACGTTATATAAATTGTTTTTTAGGTCACTTGGAGCAGGTTGGGGACCAGGTTAGTTACTACTAGCTCAGGGTTTTGCAGGAGTTGTTCGGGCTTTGTGGTTGTTGTCGTTTTAATTCCTTTTGGTACTTGCGAATTTCATTTCAAGTGTAGTAGTTCTTACATGACATTACATATATGTACTTGAGTTTTCTTTTATATTGTGGTCTGAGTAGGATTTGGTTGAAGTCTATTTTATCTCTCTATTTCGCATGTGTTCTCTTAGAGGGTGATGTCTCTCATCTGTGTGTTTACCATACCATTGGTGCTAGTCTCCTACCTGGGGCCTACTGGAGGCGGGACTCGGGGGTCACTATATCTCTTCTCCCATTACCGGCCCAGGAGGGGTACACTTTGTGGGGAAGGGGTCGTGACAATCTTCTTAAGTGTTGACCAACCGAATCTCCATCATTTCAACATAATAACTACGTGTTATAAATCAACCACACCATGTTTCTCTCATCTAGATTTCTAGTATCTACACCAAATCTATCTTAAAATCACATCCAATAACCATGATGTTTTAAACAAACCACGATATGTTTGGGAAAACCATGATGTGTCTCCCAAATCGCATCGACTATGTTGAAAGTGGGTTCCCTAGACCCAACTTGTGTTGTACTTTGATTACCACTACATGTATGCAGTTTGTTATATTTACATGTGTTTATCTTACAATAATAGTGTAGATACTTCTACATCCACTTTGTTTATGGTAATGTCCTTAGATTACATGTTGTATCAAAGAGTTATAGCAGATCCCAAACTATAATGAGAACCTAGAGATACTATGACAGTAATCATAAAGTAATGTCATGTGGTCCAGTTACATCATTCTAACAGGACACAGATGATGTGCACTATCAGGTGTTGGGGGCTCATAAGCATTGAGACTTCTTCTCATGAAGTTCGCACATGGTGATCTCTAGTAGTTGAGATCATGATGACAGACCCACCAATAGGAACACCACATGTTTCAGGTGTCATTGGTTGTTCATATCTACGGACATGTGTAATGATCTACTAACTTGAGATCATTATCAATGTATGTCATTTAATTGCATACTTTGATGCAAGGCGAAAACAATGACAATGAAGTTGTGGCGAGGTAGTTTGTGTTGGGTACGTCATTGGTGACATGACATTGATTGAATGATCAAGATAGAATTTGTTGCTTCCGAGTTGAGTAAGAGATATCTCGGGTCTGGTTGATTAGAATGGTACGTAGCACCTTCATTAAATTCATGGTCATGGTAGTCAAAGGTAAGACTATCCGGATAGATCAACAAATAATAAAACAAGATAAAGGATGATGACACTAGTGTGCATTCTGCTTTATTGAGATATCGATGACGAAGAGATTATATTACACAGACTATGTTCGTAGGAAGCTAGTCGTTGTTTTGACTTTTCCTTATCAATATAGGGGTCTTGATGGGTTGCTAGACTCCGCTCTTGGTTTGTGAATTCTATTCACTGTCATTGAGATAAGGGCCTAGAAGGTCACACATCATAGCGCTTAGAGAATCTTCTCTATTCTGTTGAATAAGAATATAAAACTTGGTGGGCCCCACCACGGGAGTTCAGGTATCATCCAAGTTCTATGGATCACCAAGATATAAATAAATTCATTATTATTCAAGTAAGGAATAATTGGGTTGAATTTATTTATGACATGTATTTACAAGTGAATAAGTAAATACAAGGATTAATATTATTCGAATGGATATTAATGAAATATCCTGAGTTCATTTAGTATTATCATGAGAAGAGAGTCGAGTTAAAGACACAAGTTTATCATGTAATATATTTAATATATATTACAGTTAAATGATAAATTATAAATATTATTTATGGCATAATTTTATTTGTCATAAATAATTATTTATAATATTTATATAGTGGATGTTTATTACACGGGGGAAAAAAACCCAAACTGGGTGTAACGTCCCGAATCCAGAATCCACACAACGGGTGCCCCGAACCCGGTTGGTCACATGACCTCAAGCGCATTTCCTCAAACGCCAGAGGATGCCGACTAGCAGCGAGAGCTCGGGTCTAATAGTGGGGAAACTATGCCCTCATTTGTCAAAGTGTAGCGTAGCGGAAAAGATAAATAACATACAACAACGAAAATGGTAAACTATATCCAACTGAAATGGATAACTGAGTAAAAGAGAACCAGCAGTCATATATAGAAAGATGTAGCATGTCACTAATTCTATGAAAGCAGCCAGAACAGGATGCACTGCAACACAATACAATACAACTCAAGGTACAAGATACAACCAAACAAAACAAAGCAGAGAAAATAGAACGCAGCAGCATCGTAAGCCAAAGCTCGGTCTCATGCTCTCATACTCATCTGCTACAATCATGTACCTGTATAGGGACCCTTGCCACTGCCGACACATGCAGCAATATAGTCTGTTTGGGCCGGTGTCAGAAATAAATCCCAGTAGGCACCCACAAAAGGCCCGTGCCCAACTGTCGGTGAAAATGTGCAACAACAGTGTGCAATAATAAAATGCAGTAAACTAGTAAGTACTCAGAGTAACTATCACTACCAGTTTTCATTGCCATTTAATATTCTTTTAACAATTCAATATAATTAAATTCTGAGCTAATCAGAACCCTGCCCTCAGGCTAGTTGTAACTATGCCCTCAGGCTAATATAGTCATGCCCTCAGGCTAAATATCACCATGCCCTCAGGCTAATATAACCACACCCTCAGGCTAAATATCACCATGCCCTCAGGCTAATATAACCACACCCACATGCTAAATATCATCATGCCCTCAGCCTAATATAGTCATGCCCTCAAGAAAAAGCAATGCACAATATATTCATGGCATACCCTCGGGTATCCTGGCCAAACAGCTAAACAGAGGAACGCACCCCCGGGGTGGTCCTGGATCCAAGCAGTGATCACAAACAACAGTTTAAACTTATCATTAGATTATATACGCAATTCTAGATATCTTTTCAGCAAAGGCCTCAGTCATACGACACCCTAACCATGGGCGCGTAGCACAACGGTACACAATTTCAACACAACAGTTGAAAGGAACATCAGACCACCTACCTCGACCGTCTCTGGTCGGTATACGTGAACGACGCCTCCCGAATCATCCAAGGACGACGTATATCTGGGATAAAAGAATTCTCGTTCAAACGTAAATAACTTCCCTTAGAGGGAGAATTGGTAATAACAGTGCAAGGAGAGGGGAGGGCTTACTCGTACGGTCCCAACGTGATCGACGGAGGCGGAATCGGATTCCAGGTGCGCGATCGGGTGATCCTCCGAAGTTCGGTCGTCCTCCCGAGCTCCAAAAACAAACTCAAAGCCTCCTCTGCCGAATGAGGAGGCTACTGCCCGTTTTAAGCGAAAAAACAAACTACACGGCGTGTACTCTCAAGTACACGGCGTGTACTTGTCATTTTTTAAACTGTTCCTCTTGCAGCTTCTTTCCACTGCGGCATTGTTCATCCGTCGACATGAGTACACGGTGTGTATTCCTGATTACACGGTGTGTATTGTCGCTCCGTTGGCGGCTGCTTTCAACGCCTTATTGTTCACCTGCCGAATGATTACACGGCGTGTAAATACAAGGTACACGGCGTGTAGTCAGTTTTTACACTCTTCACTGCCGACAAGCCTACACGCCCTGTGTACTCATCCCACACGGCCAAAGTACACGGCATGTAACCACAAAATTTTGGGGTTTTTCCCCATTTTCCTTATTTTCACAAAAACACTTAAGAAAAAGGGGAAAGAAGAAACTCGTACCTCAAAAAGAAGAATTGGGTTCTTACAAACTTTCCCCCTTAAAGCAATTCATCCCCGAATTGCCCTTCCAAGGGTGACGAAGATAAAGCTCAGAACAGTTCTGGCCACTGAGCACGCACGTCAGTCTCCCGCTCCCAGGTTTCATCCTGCACTCGGTCATGCTGTCATAGCACCCGAACGAGAGGAACTGGCCGGCCTCGGAGAGCCTTCGTGCTCCTATCAACAATACGAATCGGATGCTCCTCAAAGGATGCATCGGCCTGAAGCTCAACCTCCTCGAGCTGAAAAATGTGAGACGGGTCTGAATGATAGTGGCGCAGCTGAGATACATGGAAGACGTCGTGCATGGCCTAGTACCTCTGTGGTAACTGCAACCGGTAGGCAATCGACCCGACTCTCTCCAGAATCTCAAACGGTCTCACATACCTCGGTGAAAGTTTACCCTGTCTCCTGATCCGCATGTGTCCCAACCTCGGCAAAACACGTAAAAAACCCGATCCCCGACCACGAACTCCAAAGGTCGTCTGCGGCGATCAGCATAAGATTTCTGACGTGACTGTGCGGTAGCCATCCGCTTCTGAATCAACTGGACCTGCTCTGAAGTCTCCTGCACGAGACGTGGCCCCAGTAAAGCTGTCTCACCTGCCTCCAACTAGCACAGAGGTGATCGGCATTACCTGCCATATAAAGGCTCGTAAGGTGTCATCTCAATAGTTGCCTGAAAACTGTTATTATAGGCAAACTCGACCATGGGTATATGTTTCTCCCAAGAGCCCTCAAAGTCTAGGACACAAGCACGCATCATGTCCTCTAGCACATGTATCGTACGCTCTGATTGGCCATCAGTCTGAGGGTGGTAAGTTGTGTTCATAAGCACATGTGTACTCAGTGCCCTCTGAAAACTCTACCAGAAACGAGACGTAAAGCGGACGTCCCTATCAGAAAAGATAGAACGAGGGACCCCATGAAGACATACTACCTCGGATATACAACTTTCTGAGCTCGTCAACACCGAAGGTCTCCTTGATCGGCAAAAAGTGAGCTACCTTCGTAAGTCTGTCTACAACAACCCACACGGCATCACTACCCTGAGGTGACCTCGGCAACCCGGTCACGAAGTCCATCACAACATCATCCCATTTCCACTTCGGAATGGGTAGCTACTGTAACAGTCTGGCTGGCCTCTAATGTTCCGCCTTCATCTGCTGACAGGTGGAACATCTCGTAACAAAACCAGCTACCTCTCTCTTTATACCCGGCCACCAATACTGACGTCTTAAGTCATTGTACATGGTAACTCCGGGATGCACTGCCCAGGCTGAAGCATGAAACTCTCACATCAGCTACTCGCGTATATCCTCTGGAACTCACACTCGTCCATGGAAACGCAGTACCTCATCATCGCCTATCATCCATCCAGGAGGAGGGTCCTCACTTGCCACAGACTCCCGTAGAACTAGGGCTTCTGAATCCGATAGTTGTCTCATCCTCACTGCTAAAGAGGAAAGATAGGTTTGCCCCTGACTGTCCTGCACCTCCAAATGCATCTCAAAGAACAAAGTCATAAGTTGTCACTCACCACTGGCCTCCTGCACTGCTTGTGTCTGAGTCTTCCTACTCAGTGCATCAGCTACTGCATTACCCTTACCAGGTGTATAGGCAAGCTCAAAGTCAAAAGACTGAAGGTATTCGACCCACCTTCACTGTCTCAGATTCAGGTCACGCTGAGTAAAGATGTATTTGAGATTTTTGTGGTCGGTGAAAACCACAAAATGCTCTCCCAAGAGATAATGTCTCCAACATCGCAACGCATGAACAACTGTGGCCAACTCGAGATCATGCGTCGGGTAGTTCCTCTCATGTGGCCTCAACTGCCGAGACCCGTACGCAACAACTCGATCGCCCTGCATCAACACTGCTCTCAGCCCAATCTCTGATGCATCACAGTAAACTGTATAGCTCTTCCCTTGCTCTAGAAGTATTAGGACTAGTGTTGATGTCAACTTTCCCTTCAGCTCCTGAAAGGTTGTCTCGCAAGCTTCTGATCAAACGAACTTCACACCCTTCTTAGTCAAACCTGTCAACGGCGCTGCTAAGCGGGAGAAGTCCTGTATAAAACGCTTGTAGTAACCAGCCATCCCCAAGAAACTTCGTATCACAAACACGTTCTTAGACTGCTCCCAGGAAACTACTGTTTCCACCTTCTCTGGGTCTACTGCAACTCCTGCCACTGAGATAATATGACCTAGAAAGTGAATTTGGTTCATCCAAAAGTGGCACTTTGAGAGCTTGGCATATAGCTGATGTTCTCTCAGTGTACTCAGTACGATCTCAAGATGGGTGGCATGGTCGTGTCGAGTGTGAGAGTATACCAAGATATCGTTCATGAAGACTACCACGAAAGAATCCAGATAGGGGTGGAACACACGATTCATCAGAGCCATGAAAATTGTTGGCATGTTCGTGAGTCCGAACGGCATGACCAAGTACTCGTATAGACCATATCTGCTCCGAAAGGCTGTAAGCGGTATGTCGGATGGTCTAACGCGTAACTGATGATATGCGGACCTCAAGTCAATCTTCAAGAACACTCGTGCTCCCCGAAGTTGATCAAAAAGATCATCAATCCTCGACAAGGGATATCGGTTCTTGACCGTCAACTGGTTCAGCTTTCGATAATCCACACAAAGTCTGAGGGTACCGTCTGCCTTCTTAGCAAATAGGACCGGCGAACCCCAAGGAGAAGTACTGGGTCGGATGAAACTCTTTGCATGTAACTCCTCTAACTGCCTCTTGAGCTCATGCAACTCAGGTGTGGCCATCCTATAAGGAAGAATGGACGCCGGTGTTGCTCCTGGCACAAGCCCAATAGAGAAATCCACCTCTCGCTCCGGAGGTAGACCTGAAAAGTCGTCCATGAAGACATCCCTTGAACGATCAACCATAGGAGGGAAATCCTTCTGACAAGTTCCCTAATCATCCAAGTATAAGCTCGCAATCTGGGTTGTCACTCTTCGCCCACGATGCTCAGGTCTAGCTCGGCTCGGCTAGACATCTCATTCGCCCTTGTATAGAAACTTTCTGCCCTCTGGTGACGTGAAACTCACCCTGCAACGATATCAATCTACAAAGGCTTGAAAGGGAACCAACCAGTCCATCCCGAGAATGACATCATAAGTTGTCATCTCTAAGACATAGAGGTCTCATAGAAAGTGACATCCACCAACCTCTAGGGGGCACTCCCTACACTGACGCAGACTAGCCGTTCTAGTCCCCAATAGAGTATCTAGCGTCATGATATCGGAAGAAGAAGAAACATAGAGCCCAAGGCTCTCCACAACAGCTACAGATATAAAATTATGTGTAGCACCAGTATTGAAAAGTGTGGAAGATAAAACAGAAGCAACTAGGATAGTACCTCTGACAGTAGAAGGTCTGGGATCCTGCTCATGTTGGGTCTGTTGCACTGCATATGTTTGCCCAGTGTCACGGCCCTGCGACACAGTCTGACTACCCTGAGCTAGTCCGCCCTGCTGCCTCTGAGATCCTGGTGTATGGCTACCACGGCCACGACCACCATCTCTGCCTGCACGCCCTGACGTACCCCAATTTCCTGACTGGTAAGAAGCTGTTAGCCCTGCTCCCGCACGTGGAGTCTGTACAGAACCCCTCTCACTAGCCGCTGATAGAAACGCCCTGCAAAAGCGCTGCAAATGACCTATCTTGCCGCAAGCTCGGTAATCCACTGGGTCACGCGAACACTGAGACCTCTTGTGCCCCCCTCTACCACATTGGTAGCACATTATCGGGCCAACTGAAGAATTCCTCTAGCTAGTACTGCCATCGTGAGAGAAATATGTCTACTTCTTCCTCTTGTCGATGGGAATAGTACCAGAAACTGGTGTCGAACCGTCCTGGCCCACACCACTAGCTTCCTGCGGGTTCCGCTCGGAAATCAGTGTCTGGTTCACGATAGCATGCACGGTAGGCAACCTGAAAACGTTCACCAGCGCTTGGATGTCACACCGAAGACCATCCTCAAAGCGTCTAGCCCTCAACGCCTCATCACCCACCAGAACAGGTGCAAAACGCTGAAGCTCGGTGAAGCGAGCAGAATAATTCATCACTGACATGGCGCCCTGCTGCAGATTCATGAACTCTCGAGCTTAATCTGCTCGCAGCGTCTCCGGGAAGAAGAAGTCATAGAAGGCTGCCTGAAAATCTTCTCACGCCCTGTCTCAGTGATACCCAGACAGGGTGGTAACATCCCACCACCTCTTGGCGGAATCACGCACCCTGTATGTAGCGAGTTTGACCCTCCGCCCAGGAGGCGTCTCAAGATGCTCGAAGATAGTCTGCATCGAATCCAGCCAAGACTCCGCAACCTATGGTCCGTCATCCCCTGAAAACGTAGGCGGATGCTGCTGCTGGAAGATACGCGTCATCTCTGCCATAGATGTGGCGGCCTGCGGTGCTCCCGGGAAGGTCTGCATGAACCGCATGAAGACTTCGCGGAACTGCGCCTCTGCGCCTGTGTCCGGTATAACGGCTAGCGCCACATCTGGCACTGCTAGAGGATCCACTGGTAGCCCATGGTCTACCATCTCAGGAGTATAATCGTCGCCGCTCTCCTGGCGAACAACTGATGGTCGTCTCGGCGGCATGACTCTACAAGGTCAAACGTGCGCCTTAGATTAAGGTCATCAAGGACTGAAAACAAGGAGTGTAAGAAGGGAACAGGAAAAAAAAACATTCAAATTTTACAAAACTTGACTACACGGCGTGTATAAATACTACACGGCGTGTTATCACAGTCCATCCACATGGACGTGTACTCCAGCTAAAACTGGTCGTATAACACCCCAAATACACAGCGTATATTTCTAACTACACGACATGTACTGGAATCCTTCTTCCCTGCCCGAGTCCTTCTACACGGCTTAAGCCACACGGCTCTCCTAAAACAAGACTACACGGCGTGTTCAGCAGTCAACACGACGTGTACTCTACAAGCTTTCATCGGCCCGTGTTGTTCGTGACACGGCCTGTGTACCCAGGTCACACTACACGACGTGTTCAAACTAGACACAGTGTGTTTAAAGATGCCCCAGACCGACTCGTGTTGCTCACTACACGGCCGGCTACAACACGACGTGTTTAAAGGCGCCCCAGACCGACCTGTGTTGCTCACTACACGGCCGACACTACACGGCGTGTTCCAGGCGGACACGGTGTGTACTAAAAAAGATAACACTGACTCGTGTTGTTCGTGACACGGCCGGGTACCTAGATCAGACTACATGACGTGTTTCAGGTAGACACGGCGTGTATGTCTTAAGGTTTCCTCCGTCTGTGTTGCTAGTTACACGGGCGGACACCGGGTCAACACTACACGACATGTATAATCGGTAAACGGCGTGTTTTCCCCAAGTCATTCCCCACCCCGTGTCCTCGCCCACACGGCCTATGACACGGGAAGAAACTATACGGCGTGTACTGAGGGTACACGGCGTGTATCCTGGGTTTTCCAGACAGTAAGCCTCAGAAACTACTCCGGAACCCAGAAAATATTGTAACAAACACCTTAGTGCCAAATTCTGATCCGTGAGGGCCCATACTCCCCGTGAATCAAAGTTTGGCATCTTAGACATGTTATAACAAGGAAAACACGTTGATGATCCACTAAATTCCAGTCATTGAGGGGTCATACTCCTCAAGAACCAAAATTTGGCGCTCATCCTATCAAAACCACACACCAAAATTCACCCTAACAAAAGTAGGTATTTACCAAAGCAGTTATCACAACCGCATGCTCTTCTAGCACATCAACTATCACAACAACATGCAATTCTTAATGCACCTATGGCATGGAAGGAATGCATGACATGTGCTTTCTAGAATGTGCCTAAATGATGCATGAGATGACACACTCTCATCTCATCGGGTTGCAACTAAATAAAACTCATGTATAACATAGAAACAGCACAATCACAAGTGTGTCACCCAACGGTGAAAATCAAATCAACTGTAAAATAACAAAACCAATAATAATTGCAATAACGAGGTAGATTGATTTTTCCCTGTACACGGGTTAGCTACTCCCTGACACAGCTAATTACCAACTACCCTTTCTGTCTATCCCTGACTAAGGCTCCAAACAGTAAGTCAAAGAAAAGAACCTCTTTGATACCACTTTGTAACGTTCCAGACCAGGAAGTCACACAACGGGTGCCCCGAACCCGGTTGATCACATGACCTCAAGCGCATTTCCCCAAACGCCAGAGGCTGCCGACTAGCAGCGAGGACCCAGGTCTGATAGTGGGGAAACTATGCTCTCATTTGTCAAAGTGTAACACAGCGGAAAAGATAAATAACATACAACAGCGGAAACGGTAAACTATATACAACTGAAATGGACAACTGAGTAAAAGAGAACCAGCAGTCATATATAGAAAGATGCAGCATGTCACTAATTCTATGAAAGCAGCCAGAACAGGATACACTGCAATACAATACAATACAACTCAAGGTACAAGGTACAACCAAACAAAACAAAGCAGAGAAAATAGAACACAGCAGCATCGCAAGCCAAAGCTTGGTCTCATGCTCTCCTACTCCTCTGCTACAATCATGTACCTGTATAGGGACTCTTGCCTCTGTCGACACTTGTAGCAATATAGTCTGTTTGGGCCGAAGACATGACCTAAACAGGGTGTGAGAAATAAATCCCAGTAGGCACCCACCAAAGGTCTGTGCCCAACTGTCGGTGAAAATGTGCAACAACAGTGTGCAATAATAAAATGCAGTAAACTAGTAAGTACTCAGAGTAACTATTGTTGGATTGGTGTTGCCCGATCCGGTTGGGCCGAATGCTTGTGGCCCGCAACTATCGCGGGTCGAGCTCCGCGGTGAGCTCGTTGGGGGTTGCAGGGGGCAACGCGCCCCTGCTCCGGGGGTCCGGGGGCCGAAGGCCCCCGGCCCAATTTTTTCGGCACTGTAGCATCTCTGACCACTGTAGCGGAGCTGACCGACCGACACCGACATGCACTGTAGCGGTGCGGACTTCGGGGTCAACAGTACTGTAGCGCTTTTGACTTCCAGCCGGCAGACACTGTAGCACTTTTGACAAAGTGAGCCGCCGATCACTGTAGCAACGCGGACTACTATTCAGAACAGTAGACCGTCTTCTTCATATGTAGCCCATTTCGGGCTAGGGTTTGTAATGTTGGAAAATCCTCTGTAATTGCTCCCGAATCATAGTGAAAATCTGCCTCTCCCGTGGACGTAGGGATTTTTCCCGAACCACGTAAATCGCCGTGTTCCTTGTTGCTTTTCTTTCTTTCGTTTTCTCGTTTTCTGTCGTTCTGTCTCCCGGTGATTCCGCAACAACTATCACTACCAGTTTTCATTGCCATTTAATATTCTTTTAACAATTCAATATAATTAAATTCTGAGCTAATCAGAACTCTGCCCTTAGGCTAGTTGTAACCATGCCCTCAGGCTAATATAGTCATGCCCTCAGGCTAAATGTCACCATGCCCTCAGGCTAATATAACCACACCCTCAGGCTAAATATCATCATGCCCTCAGGCTAATATAACCATGCCCTCAGGCTAAATATCACCATGCCCTCATGCTAATATAACCATGCCCTCAGGCTAAATATCACTATTCCCTCATGCTAATATAACCACGCCCACAAGCTAAATATCATCATGCCCTCAAGCTAATATAGTCATGCCCTCAAGAAAAAGCAATGCACAATATATTCATGGCATACCCTCGTGTATCCTGGCCAAACGACTAAACAGAGGAACGCACCCCCGGGGTGGTTCTGGGTCCAAACAGTGATCACAAACAACAGTTTAAACTTATCATTAGATTATCTACGCAATTCTAGATATCTTTTCAGCAAAGGCCTCAGCCATACGACACCCCAACCATGGGCGCATAGCACAACGGTACACAATTTCAACACAACAGTTGAAAGGAACATCAAACCACCTACCTCGATCGTCTCTGATCGGTATACGTGAACGATGCCTCCCGAATCGTCCAAGAACGACGTAAATCTGGGATAAAAGAATTCTCGTTCAAGAATTGGTAAGAACAACACAAGGAGAGGGGAGGGCTTACCCGTATGGTCCCAACGTGATCGACGGAGGTAGAATCAGATTCCCGGTGCGCGATCGGGTGATCCTCTGAAGTTCGGTCATCCTCCCAAGCTCAAAAAACGAAGTCAAAGCCTCATCTGCCGAATAAGGAGACTACTGCCCGTTTTAAGCGAAAAAAACAAACTACACAGCGTGTACTCTCAAGTACACGGCGTGTACTTGTCATTTTTCAAACTGTTCCTCTGGCGGCTTCTTTCCACCGCGACATTGTTCATCCGTCGACATGAGTACACAACGTGTATTCCTGATTACACGGCGTGTACTGTCGCTCCGCTGGCGGCTGCTTCCACCGCCTTACTGTTCACATGCCGACCGATTACACGGCGTGTAAATACAAGGTACACGGCGTGTAGTCAGTTTTTACACTCTTCACTGCCGACAGGCCTACACGCCCTGTGTACTCATCCCACACGGCCAAAGTACACGGTGTGTGGAAAAGTACATGGCGTGTACCCACAAAATTTTGGGGTTTTTCCCCATTTTCCTTATTTTCATAAAAACACTTAAGGAAAAGGGAAAATAAGAGACTCGTACCTCAAAAGGAAGAATCGGGTTCTTACACTGGGTATTATAGATATTCACTATATAAGTGGAGAGAGGCACATCCCATGTAGACTTTTTATCCATTGGAAATGAGAGCATCTCTCCCCTCCTGATTCCTAAAGAGAGACTCTCTCAAACAAACAAGTTCTTCAAGTTCTGTCTTCTCAGATCGAAGACGTTGGCTTCCGGTGATCGTCGTTGCGTCAAAGTGGTCGTCGGTGTACCACGCTAGCACTCGGATTCTGACGAACGGCGTGCGAGAAGATTCAAGGAGCGTGTGTGGACAATCTAGAGGGCTTCGACATCGGAGTTTTCGAGCAACGATCATCGGCTTCTTGAGACAGGCTTGCGCACATCAGATTCGAACAAGATACATGTTCAGTTTATTTTTGTACTCTGTATAAACCACATGTGGTCCTCGGACCATACCAAGATAAGATCATCGGAGTCGACGATGTTACGTCGCTTCGGTGATGTAAAAAATTTAATTTCCCGACCCATCGGCTTCCGCTAAGCGTCCCGGTACCTAACAGACTATTCATCAATCTTCATTTCCCATCAATCTTCATTTCCCATCAATCTCCATTTCAAGGAAAACTACTCACTGATCCCAAGTATATTTCACTTGTCATCAAACCTAAGCCAAACCGCTCGTCAACCCCAAACAATCTCATATATCATCAAAATTGAGTTAATCCACTCATCATTCAAGGAAGTCTACGTGTAAAAACACTAGAGCCAACTCATTCCACCCCAAGGCATAACCTATTCAACAATAAGGCCTTCCTGCCTCACCATAACCAACCGAGCACACCTTGCCTAAAAACACCCTTCCCATTAATAAGTCACATAAGTCTCACCTTTAACCAAGGACAAACAAATTAATCTCAAAGACAAATGATTATACCTGAGCCTAAGGTTCATTATCTTTCCAAGGCCATGAGATCCCGCAACTAATCAAGAGGTCAGGCATTAGAAGGAACTAAAAATAATGAAACGAAGTGTGCATACACTACTACGAAATCGTGCTTATTCAGCGCTACCCTTTATCAGCGTTAAAAATAAACACTAATAAAGGGGATGATTTTATTAGCGCTGGCTAAAAGCACTGATAAAGTCCCTCATTATGAGCACTAAAAAATGCTGATAAAAGAATCTCCTTTATCATCACTTTTTTTAGCGTTGAGAACCCTGAAGTTGATGCCCCTCTAGTCAAATCGAAAGAGTATGGTGCTCCCGCTGATGACAAGATCTCTCATCGAAGACACTTCTCTAATATTTGGGCAGGTTTTGTCCCAACGAATCAGAGAATTATCAAGAATGGTGCATTGGCCTTCGTTGAGGCAAATCCTAAGATTCTGGAGGAGCGCCTCAAGGTTTGTAGGCACTCGATAATTGGGAAGCTCTAGATTATGCAGAAAGATCAACAATGGAAGCTTGGAGATCTTCAAAAGAAGCTTTCGCAGGTCTGGGGCTGTGACGGATGGTGGATGATATCAATTGGTAAATGATTCTTTCACTTAATCTTCTCCTCAGATTAATTAAAAATGCAAGAGCATAGGGCATTGGTTTTGTCTCTCTTAAGCCGGGAATTTTGAGGTTCCAGGATTGGGACCCTCTCTTTGACCTAGATAAGGTCAAAAAAAATTATTACTCGGGTCTGGATACGAATCAAGGGCCTTAACTGGTTCTTTTGGCACTCCCAAAACCTATGTGATATTGCCGCTGCAGTGGGTATTCCAATCAAGAATAATGGGGAAACCGAGCGTGCGAGATATGGCCACTTTGCAAGAGTTTTTGTTGAAATGGATATATGTGCCCCCACATTGATATTGTATTGCTTGTGGCTAACAAATATAGACATGAACTCTCAATAGAGTTTGAAAGAGTGCTCGTCTTTTGTAGAAATTGATCCTCTATTGGGCATTCGAGTGAGAATTGTCGTAAAAATTTGTTGTGTGATAATTGCAAGAGGTCTGATCATTTGATAGCCAAATGCAAGATCAAACCAAAAGTCAACCTGGAGGGCAGCGAGGAAGTTTTGGTTGTTGTACCGAACCAAATTGGCAATGCTACAATGGATGGTAGGAACACTAGAACAGAGGGTAAGTCCTTTGTTTCCGTGGTTTCTAAGGAAGCTGTTAATGCACCTCCTTCAAATTCTTTCAAGTCTATGTTGGATTACAAGGTGCAAGACAATGGGAACCTTATTGGGAATGCACAACAGCAGAAGAAATCTATCCAGGTTGGAGTTACTAACCAGTATTCTCAAGGTAAGATGCACATCATTGCCAATGGAAAAAAGGTGGTGGTTAATGACAATTCCACTTCTGGTACTAATATAGATGGGCCTTCCAAGGCTTCCCTTGAAAATCCCAGCATTAGCTCACTGGAGAATGTGATGAATAATGCTGGGAATAAAGCATTAAATGTTGTTGGGACTGAACTATTGGTTGATATGGTTAATGCTACAAGTTGTCAACACTCCAAGGACAATCACATCAAGAAGATGGTCATTGGACAATGAACCAGAGATGGACCTTGCTGATTTATATGCAGAAAACTTTCTTAAATTTGGTGGCAGTAAGGGAAAGTTTCAGACCCATGGTGTTTCTTTACAGGTTTCTGACTCCATAGCTATTGGCAAGCATATTTTCCCTGTGAACAAAGTTGTTTATCCTATGTGGATGAGGGAGCAGGCTGCTACTGAGCTTCCTAAAGGGGTTGTGCTACATAAGATTCCATCTATGCAGATGATGGGGGCCTCAACACAAGTCGATGCCAACACTGTTTCCCCGGGTATGGGCCATCATCCCAGTGCTAATAGACAAGTTCAATTTACAACTAAGGATATTGTTGCTCCTCAAGATTTCGTGGGAGGCAATATCAGTGATGATTCAAAGACGCACAATTGATTTATTCAAGTTGTCACCCAGGAGGGAAGAAGCATAAAGATAGAGTGTGCCCCAACACCCAATTTCTTCTCCATCATTAACTCCATCAACAACTATAAGTTTGATGTGCTTTACCTGACAGTCTTGAGAGAAAGGGTGTTAAGAACAAAGGGAGAACTAGCAGGGTTCCACTGACCTCTAAAGTCTCTGACACTAATACTTCTTCCTACGTGACGAATGTGCAGGTTTCATAGAACATACAAATATCTATCTCCCATAGTGAGCAGGCCTCACTTGGGGATGTTGCATCACTATAGGGCCTACATGGATACGAGACTTCCTAATAAGGCATCAATCGAGGATGATGCTATAAACCAAGCCATGGTCGTAAAGGGTTCTGAAGAAGGTTTCCATATGCCCCATTCAGGATATGCTCCTGAGGAATCTGAAGCAATTTCAAGTGGGAAGGAAGAGGCATCAGATATGGATGATCGATTCCCTTTGCAGCAGACCCATCAATGGAGGAGGGGTCGATACCCAACAAGCCAAGGGAGATCCCGGGGCAGGGTAGGTCGACATAAAAATGATAAAGACGATTTTGATGGAATTTCTTTTTATGCTCATGCATTGTAATGTGACGGCTAATTTGTTGGCTTCTTGACTTGTATATGTATGTGGCTTCTAGTGGTAATACTTGTGTCACAAGTTTGAACATTGCAACCCCTTGTTTCCCCTGCACTTCGATTTTTTTTAATAAATTTTAGGACCGAGCATGCTCGGCTTCTGAACCTTTCTGGATTTATCAACACTTTTTCGTAACGCTGATAAAAAATGTTTTTATCAATGCTTTTTTTAGTGATGATAAAAGGTGGTTTTATCAACACTTTAATAACAATTTGGTGATATAAAAAAAGCCCAAAAGGCCTTAAAAAACCTGAAAGTCCGAAAGTGATCTACGTCTTTTTTTGAAATAAACAAAGCTTGAAATCCCTTCAAAACCGAGTTTTTAGTTGGAATACCTTAATTTTTTAATATTCGATGGGATTTCAACTTCGTTTAAGAGGGTATTCCTATTTTTTTGATGGAGATATAATTTATTCTTAGAAGTTACACTCAAATGGATATTATGGTGTTGAAAATTTACTCTTTTCATATTGTAGTGTTATTTATAATTATATATATATATGCATATTTGTGTGTACATGTATATATATAATTGTATAAATGATTATTTAAAGATATTTACATATAAAATATCATTTTAAATATATAAACCATATGGAAATAAATATTTATTATCCATTTTATTTAAACTAAATATGTATAAATGTATATATATATATATACAAATGTATATATAAATAGAAACAAATGTATATACACTTAGTGGCAAAGGGTTTTGTGGCAATGTCGGGGAGATATCGAGTTCGAGTCTCCCCAAACACAAACATATTTTATAAATATATTTAAAAACAATTATATATGTTACAACGGTTCGAGAAAGGGGGTTATAAATAAACAAAGATTTCTATTGGGCATTTAAGTACTCGGAGAGACTCAACCCTAAGACCTCTCAAGAGACCCCTCACAAAGGCGTAACTACTAGGCTATGCCCCTAGGGGAATTTAAAAACAATTATATAAAAATATATAAATATATGAATAAAAAAGATGTGTTTAAATATATAAAAATAAATACATATATCATAAAATATAGAAAAGAATAACATGGAGTAGTGGTAAATCACAAGCACGCGAAGGTAAAGGTCGCAAGTTCAAATCCAGGTAGGCGCACGCAGGTGTGAGCTCTAGCAAGCACAGATAAAGGCGTGGGTCGGGACGGTTGGGGGGGGTGCACACTCATAAAGGGAGTTGACGAGCAGTGGGGGCGGAGGAGTGATGATAAAGGTTGTTGGATTGGTTCTAAGCCCTAAAAAAAATAGCGCCAATAAACCTAACATTGATAAAGGCACCATTCATCAGCGTTTTTTCTAACACTAATAGAAGAGATCATCTTTCAAAAGCGCTTAAAACAATGGCTACTTTTTTAACGATGATAAAACCCTTTATAGGTGCTGATAAAGGGCGGATCTGTAGTAGATTGTTTGTTTACATTAATCCCTAACAATGCAACAGAGGCTGCTACTCGTGCCTAACCCTCAAACTACCCTGCACGGTTTACAATAAGTGCAAGCTAATCATGCCAAAGCAGCCTGAAAACTACGTTTCTTCCAAAACTTCACTACACACCCCATTTCCATAATTCGCCTTCAAGACTCCTCATATACACTTCCAACACCTTAATACACAATGATCAAGCTTTTCAACCAACTTAAAGCTCATATCCAAGGTTATGCCCCCTCAACTCAAATCAAAGGCTCATATATCCCAAATCAACTCATCGATCACCCAAACAACCAATTGGTAACCCCAATTCTATACTCTAGCATCCGAAATGTTAGTTACAACACAATGCACCCCCATACAGGTTTATGCCACCCAAACCCCTAAAAACCAAAGCAACCTACAAAAATAAAGGGAAAAGCATACCAAAACACTATCAATCCATAAACACCGTAACTCCAAACCAGGAATCCAGTGAATTCAGACCAAAAATACATTTTAATTTCCTTTTGAGAAACATATTAATAAAACAATATATTTAAACAAAACTCATTTTTCCAATCAAAAAAGCAACCTAGCCCACAACACCATTTAAAACTTTAAAACAATTTATACATACTAGCCCATAAAATAGCCAAGGAACACATGTTCAATAAATTCATCACCCAAATAAACCGTAAGATAGATTTTATAGATTTATTGTAACAAAACATGTTTTCAGCATTACTATGTATAACTTTCATATGAAATTAAATATATAACATTTTTTCTGGTTATTTTACATCATGTATTTTTTTATTATAATGGAATTATTTAGAATTATTTATAAAAAAAAAAACTAACCTCTCAAGGCTGGATCAAACGGTGGCATCAATCGTCAGGGAAACCTAAAAACCAGTGTATTATCTTGGCCACTGGTGTGGCATCGGCGGAAGGGTAAGGTAGAAGAGACTCCAAATCCATGTCTGCAATGGTGTCTTTCACAGTCTGAGGGTGAGCACATACCAAATATCTCCTCTCCGCAAGCTCCTCTGCTAACTCTTCCTGATAGTTATCCATCAAATCCTCATTCACTACAACAATTAAAGGTTTCCCCATATGCAGAGCCTCAAATATGCTCCCAGAACCTTACAACAGACGTCAAAAAACACCATTTCTAAGCACAAAAACATCTGAAACTTCACATATTCATCTTCTGAAAGTACAAATAGGTACCTGCATGACTGATCACAAGGGATGCTGCCCTCATATGCTCTGCTATGCTTGATGTAAAGGTGAAATGGTCCACAGCCAGACACCTGTCTTCTTCATCACACCTTGCGGGGATATAATTTCCACACCCTATTTGAATGAGAAGGTGAGTATACCCTTTACTAACCAGCTCGTCTCTAACCTCTCGTGTGTCCACTGCTCTCACCAGTGCATCAAATGAGGTCGTTCCCACCGTCACAAAAACCACTCTCTTTGGCTTTGCAGTGGCACCGGAGTCTTCCATTTCTCTTCAAGTGCGTAATACAAGGTATAGGGTTGTGGAATTCAAGACCTTGTACTTGATCATGTCTGTTTTTAAGAAAAACAAACAGCTAGGCATTGTCCATTAAAAAAAGTGAAGGCAATTGTGTGTGTTTCTTCAAAGGGATAAAAATTAATCGCAGCGTTATCAAATCTGATTTCATGAGTCCAGACAGCATTAAATTCAACTGATTTTGTTTGCAGCCTATGCGTAAATCCCTTTTTATAATAGCTTCATCGAAATGTCCACCATTTCAGATTTTTGTAACATGGTAATAGAAGTTTTCTTCTGTGCAGGCTATGTTTGTGCCATCAGCTGTATGTGCAAAAGACACAAGTTATTTTATGAGCTATTACATAAGCATTTTTTAACAGATACCTAGATCTACATTAGCTCAATGCTATAGAAGAATTCATATCGGACAGTTATGAAATTAAAATCATAACAGATTGTCCTAAGACTACATAGAATCTGGATCTACAAACTTGCTTGATGAGCTTCATTTTGGTCTCCTAATCAATGTTTGTATGAAACAGCGTGACGTGTAGTAATTTTGCAAAGTTTGGTGATGCGCCCCTCCATGTTTAGTATTATTTCAATAATTTCTCATTCATGATATGAACAGCTAGTATTACTTCAATAATTTCTCATTCATGATATGACCAGCTATATCTTTAAATTCTTTGTTTGTATTCAAAACCCGTATGAAAAAGGTTTTCACTCAGGAAATATAAAGCACAGCATAAATCAACACAATGAAACGAGTGGAAGACACCTGTAGATCACGGAAGCTGATCACGAAACAAAAAATCTGCCTAAAATGGAAAAACAAGACACATGATTGTGTTGCGGGGAGCGCCCCTAATTGCGTTGCTCTTCTGCGGGAGGAAGACGACCGCTGTCGTTGCCTTCTCAACAAGACCGACGACCGACGAAGCGGACTCCCTCCGTCGCAGCTCCTCAAGCGAACAAGGAAGACACGCCGGGATCCTACGCAGCTCTCCCTCGCGCCTGAAAATGGAGGCGCTGCCCTCTCACCTCGCTGAAAGTCGGGGCTCTTCCATCCAAAAAAAACGTTGCATCCTCAGGAAAGCGAGAAAGGGGCTGGTAATGACCACGCGGTTCCACTGCGTAACAAATTCTGGTAACATAAAAAGGCATATTAAACCTGCATTTAATTAACAACAAAAATGAATTATAAATTCACAAAATCTCCACTTCGAAAATTAAATGCATGAATTAATATGCAAAATCACATGATGATTCTGCACCACCTAACATCATCAACTTGAGCATATCTTTAACAAGAAACAACCTGCGGTGTATGACCCAAACAGTCCCCCTACCATGTATCAACTTTGATACATGTCGCCCGAAGTTGAATGATATCGAAAAGATGATAAATGTGTTCAAAAATAAACAATTCTAAACAACTGCATGATAAAGTCATACCTGCACTTACCTGAGTCGCACTCTGAGACGATGCCAACGAGAAAAACGGGACCAACAAATCACATGCCAACAGGTCCCTGGATCACCTCACCAGTGCCTGCAGAACACAAATAAACAAAGCAGTATCCATCCTCACACAAAACATGGCAAACCAACCTCAAATAAATTCACATAGAATTACAACTCAGAAATGAAAAATTGCAATCATGCAAAACATCAAAGAGAAAGCAACAGAGATAAAACAAGCATAGTAAATGAAACAACCCAAAAAGGTCTCCACCTGAACCCACAATTTCAAATCTTAACAAAGCAAAACTTAAAGCCAATTATGCTCTGATACCACTTTGTTGTTGGGAGCGCCCCTAATTGTGTTGCTCTTCTACGGGAGGAAGACGACTGTTGTTGTTGCCTTCTCAACAAGGCCGACGAAGCGGACTCCCTCCGTCGCAGCTCCTCAAGCGAACAAGGAAGGCACACCAAGATCCCACGCCACTCTCCTTCGCGCCTGGAAATGGAGGCGATGCCCTCTCACCTCGCTGAAAAGTCAGGGCTCTTCCATCCAAAAAAAACGTTGCATCCCTAAAGGAGGAAAGCGAGAAAGGGGGCACGTGGACGGCTAGGAATGACCAGGCGGTTCCACTACGTAACAAATTCTCACAACAGAAAAAGGCATATTAAACATGCATTTAATTAACAACAAAAATGAATTATAAATTCACAGATTGCATTTTCCAATTACAATTCAAAATGACCGAGCCAAACCCAGTGCATCATTAACATAATGGGATTGTGTGTGTGATATCAGACCATGGGAAGAAAAATCAAAATACAGAAGAGGCGCTAAGAAGAAGAAAAAACTTTAAAATTCGTATCAATCTATCAAAAAATGTTCAATAGAATGATCAGGAATACTAATATCCAGTTTGGATGATGGAGGCGACAAATTGTCGACAATATAATTTTTTTAAGAAAAAGTCACCAAAAAATGTGGGTCAGATCAGTTTCATGTCCATTGGTCTTCCATGGTGAGATTTGATGAAAATCCACTCACCACGTGGTAGTGGGTGGGTGGCCATGTAAGACCCTGTGTCCATACGGGTTTGGATTTTCAGAAAGAACTGAATTTTCGGCTGTTGAGGAGCTGAAATTTGAACCGAGGTTCGGGATAGAATTCCGAGAGTTTGAACATCTCAAACAGGTGTTTTTGGACATGGAATGGAGGTCGGAAGGTGGCCGGGAGCAGCAAGTGATCATCGGAGGAAGGGCCAGGTGGCCAGGCTGCCGGTTTGCAGTAGCCAGGGGCCACCGGCCAGCCGATGGCCTAGACAGTGGCCTTGTGCCACTGCTGGGCTTAATGGCCAGCCGATGGCCCAGCACCGGCCGACCGGTGGAATCTTTTTAAGGGATAAATTTACTAAATTTCCCCATCGGTTTTTTTTTATAATGGGGAGCCCCTTCTTCCTCCCTGTTTGGTGCGCGTGGCCAGCACCCCCCTTTTCCTCCTTCAAACCCCTTGATTTTGTGGTGGTTTTGTGGCGTTTTCTGGAGATTCATGGTGCTTCGCTCCCTCTGTTTCCTTCCTAGCTCTTCTCACTTCCTTGTTTCTGATTTTCCCATTCCTCGGACTAGGGTTTTGATAACGATTTCACTAGAGGATGGTGAAATCGTCCGATTCTCAAAGGGCTTTCATGCAGCCTAACCAGAGGACATTCCGAGACACCGTTGGCACGCAGTCGCCCGACGATTTGATGAAGTATATTACCATGATGATTTTTTCAAGTTTTTACCTTAATTTAAATTAATTTGGTAAATGAATCGGTGCCTCGTATTAGGGATTTTGCTTGGAATGGGCTCAGCGTGCACTTTTTGTCATCTCCAGTACCTCCTTTTACAGGATGCTCTGGTCATATGGGGGGATCTTGACACATGTTCTTTTTATAGGCTGCACCATCCGGTCTGCTTGAGGCGATGGAGGGCAATTTCGTCTCAGAGCTGAATGGGGCACGCGTGAAATGACTGGGCTCCGCGCTAGAGACTTGGTTGTTCGGGCCTGGTGCATCGAGTTATAGAGTAGGGAGAAATCGTTGGTGTTGCGGTACTCTGGTCGAGGTCCCCGGTCGTTCTTGAGGTCAGCGTGTGAGAGCTCTTTGGCGCATTTTCGTTCGGGGTTCGGGTAGGGCGAGACACTGTTTGAAGTTTTTTGTCAAAATTCTCCTTATAATGGATAGCGATGAAAGTATTGCAGGTGGGTTTATTTGAAGTATTTTTTTCTTAGTTTTATTGTAAATTTGTCCAACAATGTTTGCTGAAGTTTGAGGTGGTCTTTTTACTGGAAGTAATATATAGTTTTGTTGTATTGCGACCCTTCCAATGGTGGTTTTTGCCCTGATTTTTGCAATAAAACTTCCACTTGATGTCTAAGTTCTTCTCGATTTCCACTGGTGGTTCCACTAGAAGTTCCCATAATATATAGTTTTGTTGCATTGCGGCACTTCCAGTGGTTTTTGCCCGGGTTTTTGCAGTGAAACTTTCACTTGATGTCCAAGTTCGTCTCCATGTCCACTGGAAGTTCCACCAGAAGTTCTCATGCTATATAGTTTTGTTACATTGCGGCACTTCCAGTGGTTTTTTCCCTGGTTTTTGTAGTGAAACTTCCACTTGATGTCTAAGTTCCTCTCGATGTCCACTAGAAGTTCCACTGGCAGTTCCACTCGAACTTCCACTGGAACTTCTACTAGAAGTTCTACTGGAAGTTCCACTGGAAGTTCCCGTGATATATAGTTTTGTTGCATTGTGGAATTTCCATTGGTTTTTGCCCGGGTTTTTGCGGTGAAACTTCCACTTGATGTCCAAGTTCGTCTCATTTCCACTGGAAGTTTCACTCAAACTTCCACTGGAAGTTCCACTGAAACTTCCACTCGAACTTCCACTCGAACTACCATTGGAAAATATATTTTATAATTTTTTTATTTAAAATTTCAGAAAAATAATTTTATATTATATATATATATATATTTGCAATAATTTTTATTTAGTTACATTTATATTTTATATATATTTGTAACTTCCAGTGGAACTTCTAGTGGAACTTCCACTGGGACTTCCACATAAAGTTCCACCAGAAGTTCCACTGGAAAATATATTTTATAATTTTTTTTATTTATAATTTTAGAAAAATAATTTTTTATTATATATATATATATATATATATATATTTGTAATAATTTTTATTTAGTTACAGTTCTGTTTATATAGTTTATACATTTTCAAATGGATTAAATCCTATTATAAAGTTAATGCACTTTTCTTAAACTATTGTTTTTTGTTGCAGGGTGTTGCAATGCTGTTGATGGTGATGTGTATGTTGTAGCAGCTTCTACTAAACCAGTTGTAGGGATGACATTCAAGTCACTTGATGAAGGACAATGTTTTTATGTCACGTATGGGGGACTAAATGTCTTTATTGTATGCCGACAATACTCTAATAAAAGGAGAAAGGATAAATCAATTGTCACATAAAGCCTTTATGCATGTAGCAAAGAAGGTCATATGAAGATTGACAAACATGATAACATGGTGAAATTTCCTCGGACTGAGACATGTACATGTTTCCTTGCTAGAATGGGGGTTAGTTTATTATCTTCTGGCCAATATGCATGTACTATATTTGTTGAAGAGCATAATCATACCTTGCACAAGCCTGAATCAATTCATATGATGAGGTCCCAAAGAAAAATAACAGAAGCACAAGCAGATGAGTTAGATGTGAATGCTTCTGAGGGTATTAAACCAAATGATTCTTTCTCATTAGCGATAACTATTGCAGCGGGGTGAGATGTTATTGGGTACATGCATGTTGATCAGTTGAATTTTTTAAGGTCTAAACAGAAAATAGATTTGCTTCATGGTGATGCATGTTACATGTCAGAATACCTGGAAAGACAAAGTCAGGATGGTCCATCATTTGTTTATACTATGCAGTTTGACATGAATGGTAAAATTAGTAATATTTTCTGGGCTGATCCAAAAATGAGAACATATTATGAGTTGTTTGGAGATGTTGTTGTGTTTGACACCACTTTTATCACTAATAAAGAGTACAGGCCATTAGGTGTTTTTGTGGGGTTCAATCATCATCGGGAGATTGTTGTTTTTGGGGAATATTTGTTATATGATGAAACAATGACTTAGTTTTCTTGGTTGTTTCAAAAAAATTTACATGTGCATCACATGAAGACTCCTCAAACTATTTTTACTGATCAGGATGCGGCAATAGGAAAATCCATTTCTATAGTTTTAGTGGGAACTCAACATTGCCTTTGTTCGTGGCATTTGATGCAAAATGGCATTAAGTATTTAGGTAATTGGATTAAAGATGGATCTAGTTTTCTAACTATATTTAAGAAGAGTATGTTCGAATACCATGATGTAAATCAGTTTGATAAGGAGTGTTCTTCCCTTAGACCATAATATGAGGATGGGAATCGCAGTGGCTAGATGATGTTTTCGTATTGTGAGAAAAGTGGGTGCATTGCCTTTTGAAAGATGATTTAACATTGGGTATTCGTAGAACTCAATTAAGTGAAGGTTTTAATAGATTGATTAAATATTATGTTCATCGAAAGTTAAGTGTTGTTGATTTCTTTAAGCAGTTTGAGCGCTTGTTGGAAAAAAATCGGTATCGTGAAACAAAGGCAAAATTTGAGATGCGAGAGAAGTCGCCTCATAATATTTACCCTTACCATGAATTGATGTGCCATGTTTCTACTAGACATACACCGAAATTATTTGATTTATTTCAGAATGAATATCAATTGATTGGTGCTTGTTTTTTGATATCTTGTTTTGAAATTAGAGCTTAATTTAGTTATGTTATTGGAAGGGTTCATTGTAAAGATCAATTTAGTGTATCATATGAAGCTTCAAATGAAGTTGTTAAATGTTCTTGTCGAAAGTTTGAGTCCATTGGGTATCTTTGTTGTCATGTTTTAAATTTTTTTTGATCAGCTTGATGTGAGAGAAATACTTGAAAAATATATTTTGGGGAGATGGATCTGATTGGCTAGAAATACTATGATGTTCAAAGGATATTATATTGAGGTACTTGCTGATAGAAAATCAGTTGTATCAAATCGTTACAAAGATTTAGCACGAATGGGAATGAAGTTAATTACCATAGCTTGTGAGATAGATGCGGGTTATGACATCACCTTCTCAAATTTCAGTAATTTTGAAAAAGAGTTGTCTATCATAAATACATTAGCAGATAAAGTTAATGGTTGTGATAGTTTAGACAAAATTTTTAGAAAGGCTTCTTCTAAAAAGAAACCAAACGAGAAAGGGGGAGATAGATTGAAAATCTTTTTATACAATGGTTGTCGAAAGGGGAAACAGTTGAATAAAAAAATTAAGCCTACTGCTATGATGACTGTATGATTTCATTTTATGATTAATTTCATTTATAAGAGAAATTTTTTATTGTTAATATGTTATCTGATATCATTATTCTTTGCACGCAGGGAGTCAAGGATCAAGCGAGATCAGATTTTTGTGTTCGATCTAGAAAAATAGTTTCACATGTAATTTTTTTGTGAGCATTTTTTTCTATAACCGTTTGTAATTTTGTACTGTTTCTATTACAGGAAGACTTGTACACCAATTTGGAACTTCATCTTGGGAGGTAGATTGCTGGGATAGCATTGGAAGAGGCCGAGTAGTGTAGAAAACATTGGATGGGATTAGTTTTTTAAATTGTAATGACTGAATTGAAAAATGTATAGGTTGTATCTAGTTTTGGTTGTAATGGATTGGTCATGGGATTGGGATACTTCATGAAATTGTAAATGTGATATATGCATGTGTTCTATATGGAACTATAAAGATGTGATAAATCCAGGTTCTACAATTCTGTATTCATTTGTTCTATGAGGATGTGGTAGTATTTGACAGTCCACTTTTGGTTGTAATGGATTAGGATTGGGATACTTCAATAACTTGTAAATGTGTTCTATGAATTTGTTGTGTATTCAACTGTGAAGATGGGATAAATCCAGGTTCTATATTTCTATATGAATTTGTTCTTTAAGGATGTGGTAGTATTTGATAGTCCACTTTTGGTTGTAATGGATTGGGATTGGGATACTTCAATAACTTGTAAATGTGTTGTATGCATTTTTTGTGTATTCAACTATGAAGATGGAATAAATCTAGGTTCTATATTTCTATATGCATTTGTTCTTTGAGGACGTGGTAGTATTTGAGAGTCTACTTTTGGTTTTAATGGATTGGGATTAGGATACTTCAATAACTTGTAAATGTGTTGTATGCATTTGTTGTGTATTCAACCGTGAAGATGGGATAAATCTAGGTTCTATATTTTTGTATGAATTTTTTATTTGAGGATGTGGTAGTATTTGAGAGTCCCCTTTTGGTTATAATGTATTGGGATTTGGATAATTCAATAACTTGTAAATGTGTTGTATGCATTTGTTATGTATTCAATTGTGAAGATGGGATAAATCCAGGTTCTAGATTTCTGTATGCATTTGTTCTTTGAGGATGGGATAAATCCAGGTTCTTGAATTTTGATGAAGAAATCCAGAAGACTTACTAAGAGTTATTGGATCTTTGAGCGAAGTCTTTCCATATGGAGACTCTTCATCTTCTAATGAAATCCAGATGTTGGCCAAACTTAACACTCTTACAAACAGTAAAGATAATATCCTTAAAGTGTGAACATACCTATTCATCCACTTACCACACTACTACAAAAACGGGCAAGCAAAGCGCTACCTTTATCAGCGCTAATCAAAAAGCGCTGATAAAGGATAATCTTTATCAGCGCTATTTAAAAGCGCTGATAAAGGGATGATTTATCAGCGCTTTTCTAGCGCTGATAAAGGAAAGGTTTTAACAGCGCTAGAAAAGCACTGATAAAGCCCCCCTTTATCAGCGCTAAAATTTAAGCGCTGATAAAGGGGGGCTTTATCAGTGCTTTTCTAGCGCTGTTAAAACCTGTCTCCGATTTTATTAAAAGGAGGCCGACAGTCTCCTCTTTTTTATCGTGCCCTAAGCTCTCGCGGGACTGTACCCTTGCGACTGCTTCCTCCCCCCGATCTTCCCTTTGCCGGACCTCCGTCGTACTCCTTCTCCTTCTTCTCGACCCTCTTCCGCGGATCTTCCTCCCTTCCGAACCCTACTCCTCCTCTTCAACGGTTGGCGGCTCCTCCCGTGCACCCCTACTCCGGTGGTCGCGTCTTCCAGGCAGCGCAGAAGGCTCCCTCACCTCTTTGGACTTCCGATTTCTTCACCCAAGGTATGTGGATGCCCTAAATATTGTTTTGCAGTGTAGGTTTTTATGTGGTTGTCATTTATTTGTCGCCTCTGCTTCCCCTCCTCCCTCTTTTCAGACTGAATCAATGTTATTCACTCTACTCCTGGTGATGATTTTTTTTGCATATGTTTTCGCTTATTCGTTCTTCAAATCTGCTACTTTTGTGTGTTTTTTTGATTTGATCTTCCTTATGTTAGTAATGTTTATTTCTACTTCATCATGAATTTAATCCACTTTAACTTCAATTGGTTCTGTTAATGGTGTTGATAGTGAGTCACATTAGGGGGGGCTGGTTTGCAGGGGGTGTGAGGGGGGGCTGGTGTGTGCAGGGGTACGGGATGGGTAGGTTTGGTGTGTGCAGGCAGGGGGGAGAGGGGGTTGGTGTGTGTAGGGGGGAGGCTGGGTTTGGTGTGTGCAGGCAGGGGGGAGAGATATGCTGGGTTGGTTTAGTGTGTGCAGGCAGGGGGAGAGGGGAAAAGATGGTTTGCAAGAGGGAGTGGGTAGGGGGCATGAGGGGGGAGGGAGGCCGGTTGGTGGTGCTGCTGGAGGGGGATGGGTCTGGCGTGCTGGTGGGGGGGGGGGCTGGCTGGTTTGTAGGGGGAAGGTTGGTTTGCAGGGGGGAGTGTGTGTGTAGGGGGGAGGTTGGCTGGCAGGCGCAGGGGTGCAAGGAGGCTGGTGGTGCAGGGGTGCGGGGGGGGGGGGGGGGGTCTGGTGTGCAGGCACGGGGGAGAGGGGGGCAAGCTGGTTGGTTTGCAGGGGGAGGGGGAGGCTGGTGTGTGTGTGCAGGGGGGAAGGTGCGGGGGTGCAAGGCTGCTGCAGGCTGGTGTAGGGGTGCAAGGGTGCCATACAGGGGTGGAGGGGTGTTGTGCGGGGGTGCAGGAGGGGGGAGGGGAGGGGGCAGGGAGTGCAGGGGGAGGGGGGCAGGGAGTGCAGGGGGAGAGGGTTGTTTTGTTGTACGGGGTACAGGAGGGGGGAGGCTGGTGTGCCTGGGGGAGGGGGACAGAGGGTGCAGGGGGCTGAAATTTTTGTGCGGGGGGGGGGGGGGGGTCTGGGTTTTTTTGTGCAGGGGTGTAGGAGGGGGGAGACTGTGCAGGGGGGAGGGGGTAGGGGGAGAGGGGTGTTGTGTTGTACAGGGTACAAGAGGGGGGGGGGGCTGGTGTGCCTGGGGGAGGGGGAAGAGGGTGCAGGGGGAGGGGGCTGAAATTTTTGTGCAGGGGGGCTGGTTTTTTTTGTGCAGCAGGCTGGTGCAGTGCAGGGGGTCCATCGGGTTGGGTCTAGGGGGGTTGGGTTTGAGTGGATGGTTCGGGTCCGTTGGGTTGGGATGGGTTGGATTGGTTTGGGTCGGGTTGGGTCGGGTTTACACATATAACCCGACCCAAATTGACCCGACCCTCGATGGGTTGGGTTGGGTTGGGTCCTTCGGGCATGTGACGGGTAACCCGACCCCACTGGGTCGGGTTGGGTTAGGTTGGTTGCTCCGGAAGCTTGTAACCCGACCCGACCCAACCTGAACTTTTTTGTTCAGGTCGGGCCTTGAAACACCTCCAACCCGACCCGACCCGACCCATGGACACCCCTAGTTTATATGATGCGCTATTGTGACATGTGGTGAACCTTCTGCATGTTGACTATAAAATGTAAAATTAATTTAGTAGATTATCATGTCTTAAATTGGTTAGTCATTGTGCACCAAACTTATTCTTTGGAGGTTGTATACCTTACTCGAATCACCCCCTTAGGGTGTGTTTCTTATAGGCCCATGACCCCTATTGATCTTTGGCTTGAAATTGAACCACCTTTGACATGTGTTGATATATCCCATGCCCATGGGTTTATTAAAGGGAATTAATGATATTTATGTGTAATGGACATACCCATGGACTACTTGATCACTTATAAATGAATTAAATAAAAGTTGAATGGTAAGGCCATGTTCCTTAACCATTTTTAAACAATGTAGTGCTATTGATTATATACCTTGGACCCCATCTTACTAATTATCAGTTATAAGACTTAAATTTATCAAATTAATTGATAAAATGCAAGGGTGATATTCCTTAGACTTGATCATAATATGATATGGATTTGATCACATCATTATTACCTTCTTTAATGAATATGATGTTTCATATTGATTATTTGGAATTAATAGACATGAACTTCCATATTGCTTATTCGAAATTAATGGAATTAACATTCTATATTGTTTGTTTGGAATTAATGGACATGGAGTTCTGTATTGCTTATTCAGAATTAATGGACATGAAATTCCTTATTATTTATTTGGAATTAATGGACATGACGTTCCATATTTCTTATTCAAAATTAATGAACAATATGCTCCTTATGGTTTACATGGAATTAATGGACACGACATTCATTATTGTTCATTTGTAATTAATGGACATGATGTTCCATGTTGTTTATTCAGAATTAATGGCGATGAATAAAGATTGGATGGATGCTAATCGTTTGACAATAGAGTATGAGAACGGAGTGAAAGAGTTCATCAAGTTTGCACAGTATCATGCAAAGGATCCTTCTCAACTCCTTTGTCCGTGTTTACGTTGATGTTATTCTAGACTAATTACTCCAGAGGAGTTGGAAGAACATTTGATATGTCACGGAATAGATAAGAGTTATAAATGTTGGAATAAACACGGGGAAAAAGCGAATGTAGCTATTGGCTGGAATAAAACTGCATTTTATGGATCATCAGATATGATTACAAATATGGATAATGAAGAAGACCGTATAGAGGATGTGATTACAGATATCAATGATGATGAAGATCGTATTGAGGAAATGACAAGGACAGTTGAACATGAACTCCGTGATTGCCCAAAATTGTTTGAGAAGTTAAAGAGTTGTGCAAAGACGCCATTGTATGCTGGTTGCACTAAATATACTGCATTGTCAGCTGTACTGAAGTTGTATAAATTGAAAGCAGGCAACGGATGGAGTGATGTCAGTTTCACGGAACTACTTGCTCTTTTGAATGACATGCTTCCAGAAGATAATGAGCTCCCAAGACGGACATATGAAGCTAAACAAATGCTACACTCGATGGGTATGATTTCTGAAAGAATACATGCCTGCCCGAAAGACTGTATATTGTTTCGCAAGGATAACAAATCACTTACAGAATTCCCAAAGTGTGGTGCTTCTTGATACAAGAAAGATGAACACAGTCCTACGAAAGTTGTATGGTACTTTCCAATCATTCCAAGGTTTAGGCGTCTATATGGAAGTGAAGAAACTGCAAGACAATTGTCGTGGCATGCAAATAAAAGAAATAAAGATGGAAAATTACGTCACCCGACCGACTCTCCTCAATGGAAGAGAATTGATCATGAGTATCCTGAATTTGGAAATGAGTCGAGAAACCTGCGTCTTGCGTTATCTACCGATGGAGTGAATCCTTTTGGTTTTCAAACCAGCACTCATAGTACTTGGCCTGTTATGTTGGTAAATTATAACTTTCCACCCTGGTTATGCATGAAACGGAAATTCATTATGTTATCTTTGCTTATATCAGGACCAAAACAACCAGGTAACGATATTAATGTATATTTGGCTCCCTTGATCGATGATTTGAAGTTACTGTGGGATTTAGGTGTTATGTTGTATGATGCTTATGAAAAAGAATACTTCACGTTGAGAGCGTTGTTGTATGAGATGATAAATGATTTCCCTACTTATGGAAATTTGTCAGGCTATAGCATTAAAGGAAGTCAAGGGTGTCCTGTGTGCGAAGAAGATACAGAATCAATTAGGTTGAAACATTCATCCAAATTTGTGTTTCTAGGACATCGTAGATTTCTACCCCGTCGACATAAGTACCGATCTTGGACGACATCATTCAATGGAAGTTCAGAACAACGCAAAACACCGTCTCCACTAATAGGTGATCATCTGTTTGAGAAAGTAAAAGATGTGAACATTGTTTTTGGTAAACCATTTTCGAAAAACCTTACAAAAATCGGTTGGAAAAAAAGATCAATTTTTTTTGAATTACCATACTGGAAATGTCTGTACATCAAACATTTTCTTGATGTGATGCATGTGGAAAAAAATGTATGTGACAGTGTTATAGGAACGTTGCTAAATGCTCCTAGAAAAAAAAAAGGATGGAATTAAGGCAAGGTTGGACATGGTTGACATGAGAATAAGAGAAGAGTTGGATCCTGTGAAGGGTAAAAATCAAACGTTTCTTCCTCCAGCTGCGTACACTCTTTCTAGGGATGAGAGATATCAGTTTTGCAACTTCTTCAATGATGTAAAGGTTCCAGAGGGATATTCATCAAATATCAAAAACATTGTGTCAATGAATGATTTGAAGTTAAAAGGTTTGAAATCACATGACTGCCATGTTTTGATGCAAGATTTAATTCCTATAGCTTTACGTTGCATTTTGCCCAAGAATGCTCGTCATACGTTAAGCAAACTTTGTTTCTTCTTCAAAGCTATATGCAGCAAAGTTTTAGACCCGGCGAAATTGCCAGCTATGAAAAAAGAAATTATCATCATATTATGTGAATTAGAAATGTTCTTCCTGCCAACATTCTTTGATATGATGGTTCATTTGATGGTTCATTTAGTGAGAGAGGTTTGACTTTGTGGTCCTGTGCACTATAGATGGATGTACCCCGTTGAACGGTATATGAAGATTTTGAAAGGGTATGTCAAAAATCGAAGTCGGCCAGAGGGTTGTATTGTGGAGCGATATATTGCTGAGGAAGCCATTGAATTCTGTACCGAATACCTATCTGATGTGGAAAGCATTGGTCTGCCGAAATCTCGTCACACTGGATGCATTGAGGGTGAGGTAATTTCTGGAAGAGATGTTGTGACAATCAATATTACTGATCGGGAGTAGGCCCACCTTTATGTTTTGCATAACAGTTAGGAGGTTGCTCCATATATTTAAACCCACAAAGAAATTTTGAGGCAGTTGAATCCATCAAGGGCTGAAAAATGGATAGAAAATACACATAATCACCAGTTTATAGGATGGTTTCGAGACCATATTTTTAAGGAGTTAGATGAAAATCTGAATTCAATTCCAGAACGACTTCGATGGCTAGCTGTCGGACCAAGCGTGTATGTATTATCTTACAATGGTTATGTAATTAATGGTTATACATTCTATAAAGATAAACATGATGAAGATAGTACCATGAAAAATAGTGGAGTAACACTTGTGGCTGAAGCGATGCATGTTTCTGGTAGTAAGGATAGAAATCCAATTTTCGAGAATATGTCATACTTTGGCATTATCAAAAGAATATGAGAGTTGGATTATACGACATTCCAATTGCCGATTTTTCAATGCAACTGGGTTGATAACAACAGTGGTGTTAAAATAGATGAATTGGGATTTGTGAAAGTTGATTTCAGTAAAGAAGGGTACAAAGACGAACAATTTATAATGGCATCACAAGCGGTACAAGTATTTTATGTTCCATACCCCGCAAACCGAAAGTGGTCGATTGTTCTGTTATCGTCAAAAACTACTGAAGGGTCCGATGAAAATTCAATTGAGGATGATCCTTTCAGTGGGACGTCGCAATCATTTCGCAGCAGTCCCAGTGAAGACGACGTTTTGTATGTTAGAGGAGACCATAATGAAGGGATTTGGATTATCGATAGAGGTGTCAAATCCATTCATCCTTTGAAAAAAAAGAGTTCAATAAACAGGTTATATTTTGTTTGTAATATAAATATTGTTATCTCATGTTATTATCTTATCATTATTGCATTTATGTAATCCAACTTAAGTGTTAAACCTTTTTTTTGCAGATAATGACTTCTGCACGTTCTGGTGCTCCTAACCTCGAGGCTGAACAAGCCTCTCAAGCTGCTGCTGCTGCTGCTTCTGCTTCTGCTGCTGCTGCTTCTGCTGCTGCTACTGTTGAACAAGCCTCTCAAGCCTCTCAAGCCTCTCAATCTCAACATATTGTTGTTGGTACTGCTGCTGCTATTGGTGCTCCTATTTTTGAGGTCCAGCAACCATCTGAACATGCTGATGCTAGGATTTTAGATGAAAACATTGATGATGCTGATATAGACGAAATGGTTGGGGATAAAGGAGCGACATCGCAGAAAAAACAGGTGCGTCGTAGTTTAACAATGTTGGCTAATGTTTTGAAGGGAAAGAGCAAAGGAATCAAATTCGATGTTGGGTGGAATGCACGGGGCCAACACGTTAACCCCAACAAGGCAATGTTTAGCAGTTACGTTGGAATTGTCACTCGGCAACGCGTGCCGATTGACATAGCTTCATGGCACCATGTTTCGTCCGGCCTGAAGGCTGTGATGTGGGAAGAAATTATGGTAACATTTTGATTTCATTTCTTTAATTTACTAGAAAATAAAATAATGAAACAATGTCTTATTCTTCACAATCCATTGCAGAGTGCATTTATAGTAGATGATTCACACAAGACTTATGTACTAAGGCTTGCGGGAAGGTGTCATCGAGGTTTTCGCACTCTTCTTACAAAATATCATCTGAAAGATTCCAAGGGTAAAATAAACCCGCAACCACCCATTGTCTACAATCACTTGATATCCCAAGAATCATGGGATTCATTTGTTGGTCATCGTGGGGATCAAAAGTTTCAGGTACATTGTGACTGATAATATGTTGTTTGAGGATATACATGTATTCATCACTTTGATTGTCAATATTTCATTTATGAAACAACAACTCAGTACTGAAAACAAGGAACGCGCATCAAAACCGACGTACCCCTATCGTAAAGAAAGGATGGGGTACGCCTCACTAGAAAAGAAAATGGTGCTTATTTTAAATTTACAGTGATATTGTTATGTGTCAAGAAACAACTTTATAAAAATCTTTCTTTATTTATATGTAGATTGATGCCTCTGAAACCAAACACACATCCATCCCTCGTCATGTGCTATGGAAGGAGGCATGTGTGGATAAGGAAGGGAATTTGGTTGATGAAAACACACAAAAAGTGTGGGAAATATGTGTAAGTATGACACGATAAAATGTTTTGTTTTTAAATTGCTATTACATAATAATAATTACTTATTTTCTTATATCCGACAGTCACAGGAGTCAGGTACTCTTGCAGTTGGTGCAGATATATTAGCGACAGCTTTGAAGCGACCAGAACAATACGGTCGCGTTAGAGCTGGGGGGTTTGGGGTGACACCCCGAGTATATTATGAGAAAAAAAAACAAGAGGATCAAAAAAATGAAGAAATGACAGCAATGAAAAATAGACTAGCAACTCTTGAAGAACAGTTTCAATGGCAGGGAGAGTTGCTAGCAACTTTAATGGGTCAGAAGCCAAGAGAAGAGACAACTCAGGAACAACCAGTGCCTGAAGATCCTGCCCCACACCCCACCAGCTTTGAGGCAAGCCATTCCCCTGAAAGAGCTGTGTTAGTTGTGGTAATCAATATTCTATTAATTGTTCTGATAAAATGTGAATCAGACAAACACTGATTTCTTCCTATACTGATCTTCTATAGGGTGATAATGGTTGTGGTTTATATCTTTCAACACCCACCTATCGCCTTGTAGCGAGGGCTACAGTATTCAACATCTCAAAGGACACGCTGCACAATAGAGCACTTCCAAAAGATCATCTGAAAGTGGAAATTACGGTAGCTCATGAGCCAACAGCACAACTACCTGTTCCACTTGATGATGATGATATTTGTACAGTCTAATAGGCTATTGGGACATTCATTGCATGGCCATCACAACTTGTGAGACTACATGCCAAAAAAGAGGTATTTATTTACAGTTTTTTAAGCCAAACCTTTATAAAAAAAAGGTATGAACCAATGAATTTTATTGTAGACGAAGAAAGGGGATGCAGTGAAAGGAGCATCGAAAGGATCGACCAACCGATCCAAAAGATCTACTGAAAGTGGAATTACACCGCCTATTCTCTATCCACATTTAATTGAATTGAAGACTCATGTGGATACGAAGTTGACAAATGGTAGTAGCCATGTAGTTGTTTTTGAAGAGAATATGTATGGAGAAGAAATACAAGATTTTGTTGCTGCTGAAAATGTAAATGAGATCCTTGAGTATCAGTGGCTCGACATCACAAGTGTAAATGTGTATATGAGGTATGTTTTCAACCCCGTCGCTTTTCCAAAAGATGATATATTGTGCTAATTATGATTAAATACATTTTATATTATTGGCAGACGTATATATGAAAAGCAGTTGAAGGGTTTTCCTCATGAGCCAAAGTTCGGACTCGTCAGTCCTCATATCACATCAACACAAGAAATAGAATTATCAGAATCAAAAATTAAGGAAAGAGCAACTGCTTTGCTGAAAGCATTTGACAGCAAGATAACGGATGACCGACTCTTCCTCATACCAACCATGCAGGGGTAAAACTCTACGATTAAAGCATATCAATTATATTTTCATTTCTTTCATTACTTATTCCTTTTTGTGTATTTAGGCAAAATTGGCTGCTAATTGCGGTGCATTTGGATACTCCCAAGATTTATTTTCTGGACTCAAAGCACGGATATCCAGCAAACCGACCACATGTGATGCAGTTTGTCAATCTGTAAGACACTACATCCTACATTTTAGGTCTAAACATCAATTTATATAATATATATTATCTTTTATTGAGGATTCTGTTATGATAGGGCGGTGTACCAATATCGTCTAAATCATGGTATGAGGACAGGGGCTAAGCATAAGGAGCCGAGCAAGTACCATGTCTGGACAAATATCAGGGTATATATAATAAAATTGCACTATCCAAGCATATATGAAACACAAGTTACTTACTCGCCTCATGATCAATGTTTCTACAGTGTCCAAAACAAACAAACGACAAAGATTGCGGTTATTATGTTTGTAGATTCATGAAAGAGATCATTTTCAATGGACAAATTAGCATCCCTAAAGAGGTATTTTCGAAAACAAGTACTATTTCATTTAAATTATTTATTAATTCTTTATTTATATATTTTTCAGTACTATTATGAATGCCGAAAAGCGTCATATTCACAAGACGATGTAGATATGTTCAGAAACAAGTGGGCCGCATACCTGATGCAAGATTGTCCAGATATAGCATGAAGATCTGACTTTTATTGCAAGATTTGCAGACGCGTATAATTGACAGAAATTTTTGAGAGGGGTTCATGGGGATAAAAAGATGAAACATTCTTGTATGTAAATGTTTGTAGAAAAATTTTAATTATTATTAAATAAAACATTCTTTCTCTAATGGGTCATTTGTCTATTTTAACAGATGAAATGCACCAGTAACATGCAAGAATGATGGACCACATTTCTTTGGCCTTTGGACAAAAAAACCAGTAAAATCTCCAAAATACCTTCATATCATGCATGAACCAGTAAAATCTCCAAAATACCTTCATATCACGCAATTCTGAAAAGAGTCACTATTTAAAAGAAAGTCACAAGTTTAGATACATCTCGAGATGGTCAGTTTAAAGACATTTTGAGGGACACTACTAAAGAAATTCTCAGATATGCACACATTCCCCACTTTTAGATCGTTGTCTACTACAATGATCTTCCAAACAAGATATGCATTAGAACGCTCATGATACATAGAGCAATTCACTGGCCACCTTCAAGAATGATCTGAAGCACAAACCATGACAGCATTATGTTTTTCCTTGAAAATTCTCTTGGCGAACTGGAATGGCAACTCACTCTTTTGATTTTGCGTCTCTACTTGTCTCTTCATGTGTGCAGCTATTGCCATTCCACTTCGCTAAGAGAATTTTCAAGGAAAAACATAATGCTGTCATGGTTTGGGATTCAGATCATTCTCGAAGGTGGGCAGTGAATTACTCTATGTATCATGATCGTTCTAATGCATATCTTGGTTGTCCTTAAGTTTCAGCAGAATCCGAATGCGTTTGGTCGGTTTGCCGTATGTCAGTTCTTGATTTCACTTAAAATTAAGTCCATTTTTAACAAAACATAGACACTGTGAGTGGTGTCGGCCACATCGGGCCTCGGATTGATGTGGGGTTGACTCGTACACGTCACACATGAGTCATGGATCGTTGTGCAAAAGTATCAACACAATCAGAAGCCGTTAGATCGGTTTGGCGTGTGTACGTAAAATATTGTCCCTTTTAAACAAATTACATACACTTGGAGTGATACCGGTCACACCGTGTCTCATATTGAGGCGGAGTTGACTCTTACACATCACATATGACCCATAAATCGTTGTCCTAAAATGTCAACACAATCCGAAGGCGTTTGGTCGGTTTCCCGTATGTCAGTTGTTGATTTCTCACTTAAAAATAAGTCAATTTTAAACAAAATACATACACTTGGAGTGATACCGGTCACACCGCATCTCAGATTGAGGCGGGGGTGAGTCGTACACATCACATATAACGCATGAATCGTTGTCCTAAAGTGTCAACACAATCCGAAGGCGTTTGGTCGGTTTCCCGTATGTCAGTTGTTGATTTCTCACTTAAAAATAAGTCCATTTTGAACAAAACAGAGGCACTTGGAGTTGTGTCAGCCACAACAGGCCTCAGATTGAGGCGAGGTTGACTCGTACACGTCACATTTGAAGGTGAGTATGCATACACGATAGTTGACCTTCTTAGAGAAGAGTTTCTGGAAGAGTATAAAAGACATGAAGCAATGAAGATCATTAGAGTGTTGGAGCAAATGTGGTTGCTACAAACAATGTGGAAATCGTCTTGTGAAAAGCGACCTAAGTTACAACTTGAAGGTATTGTACTTTATTTTTTTCTGGAAGGTTTCAGTTTAAATGCATTTTTAAATGATCATTGCTAGCCATTGTCTTTTAGGTTTTTTTGACAGCCGAGGGGAAAGGGTGGGGTCTGCAGACATTGGAGGATATGTCGAAGGGTGATTTTGTGTGTGAATATGTTGGAGAAATGTTAACTCCCGCAGTTCTGAAAAGAGTCACTATTTAAAATAAAGTCACAAGTTTAGATACATCTCAATATGGTCAGTTTAAAGACATTTTGAGGGACAATACTAAAGGCATGCTCAGATATGCACACATCCCCCACTTTTAGATCATTGTCTACTACAATGATCTTTCAACCAAGATATGCATTAGAATGCTCATGATACATAGAGAAATTCACTGCCCAACTTTGAGAATGATCTGAAGCCCAAACAATGACAGCATTATGTTTTTCCTTGAAAATTCTCTTGGCGAACTGGAATGGCAGTAGCTGCACACATGAAGAGACAAGTAGAGACGCAAAATCACAAGAGTGAGTTGCCATTCCAGTTCGCCAAGAGAATTTTCAAGGAAAAACATAATGCTGTCATGGTTTGTGATTCAGATCATTCTCGAAGGTGGCCAATGAATTTCTCTATGTATCGTGAGCGTTCTAATTCATATCTTGTTTGGAAGATCATTGTAGTAGACAACGATCTAAAAGTGGGGGATGTGTGCATATCTGAGCATGTCTTTAGTAGTGTCCCTCAAAATGTCTTTAAACTGACCATCTTGAGATGTATCTAAACTTGTGACTTTCTTTTAAATAGTGACTCTTTTCAGAACCGCGAGAGTTAACATTTCTCCAACATATTCACACACAAAATCACCCTTCGACATATCCTCCAATGTCTGCAGACCCCACCCTTTCCCCTCGGCTGTCAAAAAAACCTAAAAGACAATGGCTATAAATGATCATTCCAAAATGCATTTAAACTGAAACCTTCCAGAAAAAATAGAGTACAATACCTGCAAGTTGTAACTTAGGTCGCTTTGCACAAGCCGATTTCCACATTGTTTGTAGCAACCACATTTGCTCCAACACTCTAATGATCTTCATTGCTTCATGTCTTTTATACTCTTCCATAAACTCTTCTCTAAGAAGGTCAACTATCGTGTATGCATACTCACCTTCAAATGTGACGTGTACGATTCAACACCGCATCAATCCGAGGCCCGGTGTGGCCGACACCACTCACAGTGTCACTGTTTTGTTAAAAATGGACTTAATTTTAAGTGAAATCAACAACTGACATACGACAAACTGACCAAACACATTGGGATTCTATTGAAACTTAAGGACAACGATCCATGGGTCAAATGTGACGTGTACGAGTCAACCCCGCCTCAATCATAGGCGCGGTGTGCCCGGTATCACTCCAAGTGTATGTATTTAGTTTAAAATGGACAATATTTTACGTACATACGCCAAACCAATCTAACGGATTCTGATTGCGTTGATACTTTTTCACAACGATCAATGACTCATGTGTGACGTGTACGATTCAACACCGCATCAATCCGAGGCCCGGTGTGGCTGACACCACTCACAGTGTCACTGTTTTGTTAAAAATGGACTTAATTTTAAGTGAAATCAACAACTGACATACGACAAACCGACCAAACGCATTGGGATTCTATTGAAACTTAAGGACAACGATCCATGGGTCAAATGTGACGTGTAAGAGTCAAACCCGCCTCAATCAGAGGCGCGGTGTGACCAGTATCACTCCAAGTGTATGTATTTAGTTTAAAATGGACAATATTTTACGTACATACGCCAAACCGATCTAACGGCTTCTGATTGCGTTGATACTTTTTCACAACGATCAATGACTCATGTGTGACGTGTACGATTCAACACTGCATCAATCTGAGGCCCGGTGTGGCCGACACCACTCACATTGTCACTGTTTTGTTAAAAATGGACTTAATTTTAAGTGAAATCAACAACTGACATACGGCAAACCGACCAAACGCATTGGGATTCTATTGAAACTTAAGGACAACGACCCATGGGTCAAATGTGACGTGTACGAGTCAATACCGCCTCAATAAGAGGCGCGGTGTGACCGGTATCACTCCAAGTGTATGTATTTAGTTTAAAATGGACAATATTTTACGTACATACGCCAAACCGATCTAACGGCTTCTGATTGTGTTGATACTTTTTCAAAATGATCAATGACTCATGTGTGACGTGTACGATTCAACACCGCATCAATTCGAGGCCCGGTGTGGCCGACACCACTCACAGTGCCTCTCTTTTGTTCAAAATGGACTTATTTTTAAGTGAAATCAACAACTGACATGCGGCAAACCGACCAAACGCATTTGTATTCTGTTGAAACTTAAGTACAATGATCCATGGGTCAAATTTGACGTGTAAGAGTCAACCCCGACTCAATCCGAGGCCCGGTGTGGCCGACACCACTCAAAGTGCCTCTATTTTGTTCAAAATGGATTTATTTTTAAGTGAAATCAACAACTGACATACGGGAAACCGACCAAACGCCTTAGGATTGTGTTAACACTTTAGTAAAATGATCCATGGGTCATATGTGACGTGTACGAGTCAACCCTGCTTCAATCCGAGATGCGGTGTGGCCAGTATCACTCCAAGTGTATGTATTTTGTTTAAAATGGACAATATTTTACATACATACACCAAACCGACCAAACACATTCGGTTTCTATTGAAACTTAAGGAAAATGATCCATGAGTCAAATGTGACGTGTACGAGTCAACCCCGCCTCAATCCGAGGCCCGGTGTGGCCGACACCACTCAAAGTGCCTCTGTTTTTGTTAAAAATGGACTTAATTTTAAGTGAAATCAACAACTAACATACGAAAAACCAACCAAACGCATTCAGATTCTGTTGAAACTTTAGAAAAACGATACATGGGTCAAATGTGACATGTACAAGTCAACCCTGACTCAATCCGAGGCCCGGTGTGGCCGACACCACTGAAAGTGCCTCTGTTTTTGTTAAAAATGGACTTAATTTTAAGTGAGAATTCAACAACTGACATACGGGAAACTGACCAAACACATTCGGATTCTATTGAAACTTAAGGAAAATGATCCATGGGTCAAATTTTATGTGTATGAGTCAACCCCGACTCAATCCGAGGCCCGGTGTGGTCGACACCACTCAAAGTGCCTCTGTTTTGTTCAAAATGGACTTATTTTTAAGTGAAATCAACAACTGAGATATCCATCTCACATGTAGTGTAGACCCTCCCCCAAGACTTGGCATGAATTTTTGAGATACACAAACATGGGGTGGATTACATGGATTTCCTACATGGAATATATCCCACTACACGTCTTTAATGAGCCATCTACGCAGTTTATCCCTTGTACAGATACACAGGAAGAATCACACGGGATCGACGTCATGTACTAACATAGGGCAAGGGTGCATAAGAGGACACAAGATCAAAGGGTAACAAGTATATGTTTTTTAACATGCCATGTAATTTCCTGTTGATATGACATGTATATTCACATAGGCAGCTGAACATTGGAGTTACCCAGGGTAAAGGGACAAGGCATGTGACCCTTTAAATGACACATAATTTTATGTACCATGATTGATCTCTTTGAACACTATATCAAGGACATATTTCATCAGGGTTGGCTCCCATGATCCTTCCTAGGATGGTTTTGGTATCTTTTCCTACTTACGGTAGTACGATCGCTTCAGCAGGACGTCCTAGACATAGTTGGAGTCTCTCTGAAAGTCCTGGAGTGAGATCATATATCTATTTTTGAGGTCCAGGTAGAGTCATGTATCAACGCAACCAATCCTACCAGACATCGATCCTATATATAGAATGTTAATCTTGATGTCTCATTACAGTCCCCCAGTTTATGATATGTTACCTTTTTTGTATTAATATACATAATTACTAAGGGTGATGGTTGGGAGAGTTGGGATATCCTTTTTATGTATTGCAGAATGATTCAAGGAGCACGGGATCTACATGATTTGTCAAAACCAAGTGGCAATCCAAGGAGAAACAATGCATAGTGGAATGTTCTAGTATTTATCTTCTGAGTTGCGTAGGAATATTTTGTGATACTATGTAATGAGGTAGTTTTTGTTTCTGGGTAGACGGTATCTAACTCATGGTAAGAACCCTGTTTGGTTGGGTTGTGATCGGTTGATGACATGCTTGTGGTTGATATACTGGTTTTTGTGCAGGTCTGTGGTTGATATACTGGTTTTTGTGCAGGTCTGCTCGGCTGGCTGTACTGGTGCAGGTTTTTTTTTAGCAGCAGGCAGGGATTTAACAGCACTTTTTTAGCGCTGTTAAAGGCGACATTTAACAGCGCTAAAAAAGCGCTGTTAAAGGAGATATTTAACAGCGCTAAAAAAGCGCTGTTAAAGGAAACATATAACAGTGCTTTTTAGCGCTGTTAAAGGTATCCTTTAACAGCGCTTTTTTAGCGCCGTTAAAGGTATCCTTTAACAAGGATTTTTTAGCGCCGTTAAAGGCGACATTTAACAGCTCTTTTTTAGCACTGTTAAAGGTGACATTTAACAGCGCTGTTAAAGGACCCCCCCCTTTATCAGCGCTGAGCTTTACAGCGCTTTTCTAGCGCTGTTAAAGCCCGATTTTAGCGCTGTTATTGCCCGTTTTTTTAGTAGTGCCAGTAGCAATTAACATCATTAAATCTAACAATAAAACCAAATAAAATACCTCAAAAGAAAATGGTTCCCCTCATAAGGACATAATATTCCTAGTGCAGTGAAAATGCTAACAGAACTATTCATCCATTGTCCCCGATTGTTTTACTTGTTCTTCATTCTGGCTGTATTGTTTCCACAAGATAGCTCCTGCTTCTATATGAGGTTTCATTCCAACTTTATGCAGGGTCTTTAAGGAAATAGTGTGCCATATACAAGCTCATGTCATCAACTTCTTCTTGTGATAGGGTCTTTTTATACCCTTGATCCGTTTCCAGCTTCTTAATTAAATAACAAACAATTACCCCGTAGTCTAATGTTGCATCCCCCTGTTGGGGACTGTCTTCCACTATAAATGGAAGCACTGAAGAAGTCATCACTACTGGAAAACTAACCTATACCAACAGTTTGGAACCGTTGGTATAGGCCTCCAAACAATTGCTATAGCCTATACCAATGGTTTGGAGAACCATTGCCAAGTAAGCCGTTGGGATAGGTCTATACCAACGGTTTTCCCAAAACCGTTGGTATAGACCTATCCCAACGATTTTGGAAACCGTTGGTATAAGTAATATGAAAATCTATACCAACGGTTATGGAACCGTTGGTATATGTATTTCAAAAAAAAAACATTCATTGGGATTTGATCCCAGGACCCCTATATTATCATTGAAAGACTTAACCACTAACCTAACATGACTTTTGTGAATATAATTACATAAATATATATATGTATTCTCATAATTATTTTAAATTTTGATTTATATAATGTTCTGGGTAAGAAGAACTGATAAAAAATCAAAGGATCTATACCAACGGTTGTCAAAACCGTTGGTATAGGTCTATACCAATGGTTGTCACAACCGTTGGTATAGATTTTGATTCTGGATTTTGATTCTGGGGTGAAGGTAGATATCTGGGGGACCTTTCCCAACGGTTTGGCCAAACTATTGGGAAAGGTGTCCACAAAGTGGACTTTTCCCAACAGTTTGTCCAAACCATTGGGAAAGGGTATACCTATCCCAACGGTTTGGCTAAACCATTGGGAAAGGTGGCCACAAAGTGGGCTTTCCCAACTTTTTGGCCAAACCGTTGGGAAAGGTGGCCTCAAATTGGGCTTTCCCAACGGTTTGGCCAAACCGTTGGGAAAGGGAACCTATACCAACGTTTTTTAAAAACCATTGGTATAGAAACGTTGGGAAAGGTCATATTTCCAATAGTGCATCTCTAAGTATTCGAGTTTCCATTGTCTGATGACTTATTCAATAAATATTTTCTGAAAGTGTTGTATAAATTGTATTCAGTAAGTTGGTGTATATGAAAATGCATTAGATGTCAAAGATGATAGAATTTACCATTTGTAAAGAATTTTGCTGGTAACAATCAATTTCAGCAAGACCCATGTGACGTTGCATGGAGTTATAGTAGCTGATTTTTTTTTCAATATCAAACACAAGCAAATTCCAATGAAGATTGTATGTGTTGATGGGGATGAAGACTTTTCCATTCAACTTCATTGCTTCTTTTATGGGATTCTCTACCAAACACTCTTTCAAATTGCTGTTATTCCCATATATAATGCTCTATAAAAATGGGTATAGTGAGACAAAATATTAATTAATATATTTAAAACATCAAGAACATAGATAATATTAGACTTACCAATGCAACACTTGTAATCATTGTTGATTTATTATCTAAAATTCTAGCCATCTTTTCAATTTGACATTTGTTTATGATAAGTTGAGTATAGGCATCTATAACCTCATATTAATAAAAAAAATAGAGGATGTGAGACTAATTGAATATTACCTTATAGCAATCTTGTTTAAATTAGGCTCACTCGACTACTTGTCATGCTTTTCGTGAAAAGATGGAAAATGTCATCTATTCCAACTGAATACAAGCCGTTCTCAGCTTCCCATAAATATTGACTACATTATAATCATAATAATGTAAAAGAAAAAAAAATAAAGTTCAAGGGAAATGAATTGAAATCCTAGAAATAAAGGGCAGACATACCAGCCTGGTTCCATCTGGAGAATCTTTTGCAACTGATCATAGTATTTTTTTTGCAGCCATGTACGCTGCCCGACCCATTTAGGTATTCCTAACAGACCTGTAACATCTTTTTTTGGTTCTATTTTCATTGAAACACTGCCTAACTCAATTGTATTTTCCAGCTGACTTGGTTGTCCTACTGATTTTTTTGTCCTGCTGTTGTTCTTATTGTTGTGTATCGGGTTTGATACTGAAAAGAAAAATCCAATTTCTTCTACTTCCTAGCTCTGTACTTCACATTTATAATCATTGATCTCATTTGGAGACTCTCGGTTTTTGTCTTTCCAGTTTGACTGCTTTGATATACAGGTGTGGTTTGTTCAGTATCTTCTTGTAGTTGATCTGCAGGCTCCTTAATCCCAGTTTCCTTGGCTCCTAGTTGCTGGTTTTCCTTCTACTGTTCTGCTTCAGGGGGAGATGCGGGGTTTTCAGGAGGATCTTTCTACATTCCAACTTCAATTTTACCCTCTTTCAGGGTTTCCTCCTTGATTTAATGACTCTTTTCAGCACTACCTTCTCTTATTCTTTTCTCTATGCTAGCATTCTCACTTACTAACTGCTTCAATCTTTTAATTTTTTTGGTCTGTTTTTTAACAATTGCTTCCATTTTATGCAGTTTTCATTTTAGGTCCAAATTTTCTTTTGCAAGAACTTTTATTCTGTTATCCTCTGATTCCCCCTTTTTCTACTTTCCAATAGAAGCTTCCATAACTGTTGTTGGATCATTAATTTCTACTTTTATTCTATCCTTCTTTGGATTATCCTTTTTCTACCATCCAAAAAAATCATTCATAACCATTGCTGGATACTCAATTTCTGCAGCTGGAACTTGATGAATCTTCAGTTTCTTTAAAGCAACATCAAAATCAGAGAGGCTCCACTTTGTGAAAGGTGGATTAGCTGCTTGTTCATTCTCTTTCACTAGTCCACTTTATTCACAATACCAATACTACAATAACAAGAAGCATATGAAGAGTATATTATACATTGTATTGAAAATAAATATTAATCCTTACCAATAAAGCGATAATTTCCCCCATAATCCTTACACAGTGCATGTGAAATTCTTTAATTGATCTCATCAATTGTTGGTGTATTGCACGAGACCAGTTTAGTGTTCTCATGTCTCTTGAAGTATTCACATAATTGATAAAACCCCAACTTAGGTAAGAACCTGTAGTAGGGAAAAAATAGTTGCACATGTTTATAAACATAGAAGTGTTGCTGTGTCAAGATGATCGGGTTCTTCATCTCCCTTTATTGATTCCAAAAGGGCTGATTTTATTGCCTTTTGTGTCAACAACTTGACACCAGTTTGAAATCTCCTTAAATGTAATGATGACTTCATTGGTTTGAATGAGTAGGAGTCTTCCATTTCTATTTGACCTTTGGTTATTACAAAGATCCTTTGGATATCAGCTTCAGAGAAATGTCTTTCCCCTCCACTGAATCGGAAATCAGTTGTTGAAGGATTGTAGTTGTCCAATACATACATAATAGAAATATCAGATTTTTTGCAATATGACGTTTTTACTATATTTTATATGAACGCTTCAAACATATTCCAAAATGGAGTAGTTCGCAAAGCATTTCTATGACCATCTTTTAGTTGATCTTTTATTTCTTGTAAAAGTCTTTTTAAGGAGGTCAAATTTGACCTAAAATGCACACCTAAAAATAGAAATTAAGGAATTATTGGGGCCATACACAAAATTAAATTATAGAAGGTAGGAAAAGTCAAAGTTCTATTGGGACTTCAGTGGATGTTCCACTGGAACTTCAAGTGGGAGTTCCACTGGAAGTTCCACTAGTCCCACTAGAAGTCCCACTAGAAGTGCCACAGGGAGTTCCACTGGAGTGCCACTAGAAGTCCCACAGGGAGTGCCACTGGAAGTCCCACTAGAAGTCCCACTAGAAGTCCCACTGGAAGTCCCACTTGAAGTCGCACTGGGAGTCCCACATGGTGTGCCACTGGAAGTCCCACTAGAACTTCCATTGAAAGTCCCATTGGAAGTTGCATTGGAAGTCCCACTTGAAGTCCCACAATCACTGGAATTTCCACTAGTTCCACATAAAGTGCTATTAGAACTGCCACTGGAAGTCTCACTGGAACTTCTAGTGGAAGTTCCAGTGGAAGTTCTAGTGGAACTTCCTATGGAAAATTAAAAGAAATACTCATTATAATTGTGACACATATTTATTTTAAAAATGATTGAACTTATCATTTGAAAATTCCACTGAAAGTCCCACTGGGAGGGCCACTGGAAGCCCCACTTGAAGTCCCACATCCACTAGAAGTTCCATTGGCACTTCCTATGGAAAATTAAAAGAAATACTCATTACAATTGTGACACATATTTATTGTAAAAATTATTGAATTTATCATTTGAAAATTCCAATGAATGTACCACTGGAAGAGACACTGGAAGTCCCACTAGAACTTCCAGTGGAAGTCCCACTAGAATTCCCACTTGAAGTCCCATAGCCACTGGATGTTTCAGTGTCACTTACTTTGGAAAATTAAAATAAATACTCATTAAAATTGTGACATATATTTATTGTAAAAATGATTGAATTTATTATTTGAAAATTCCACTAGAAGTCCCACTAGGAGGGCTACTGGAATTCCCACTTGAACATCCAGTGAAAGTCCCAATGGAAGTCGCACTGGAAGTCCCACTTGAAGTCCCACAGCCATTGGAAGTTCCACTAGTCCCACAGGAAGTTCCACTAGAACTACCGCTGGAAGTCCCACTAGAAATACCACTAGAAGTTCCAGTGGAAGTTCCAGTGGCACTTCTAGTGGAAAATTAAAAGAAATACTCATTGAAATTGTGAAACATATTTATTGTAAAAATTATTGAATTTATCTTTGAAAATTCTACTGGACGTCCCAATGGAAGTCCCACTGGAAGTCCCCTTGGAACTTCTAGTGGAATTCCCACTAGAACTTACAGTGGAACTTCGAGTAGCACTTCCAGTGGAACTTACACTAGAAGTTTTATTGGAAATTACAGTGGAAAATTAAAATAAATAGTCACATATAGTCACATATTTATTGTAAAAATGATTGTATTTAGCATTTGAAAATTCCATTGGGAGTTACAGTGGGAGTTCCACTGAGAGTTCCACACTACCACTGAAATTTATATTTATAAAACTGATTGAATTTAGCATTTGAAAAAGTATAATAATTTGCATATTGAATTATTTTTTCAAAACCCCAATGGAAGTTCTAGTGGGAGTTCCACTGTGAGTTCCAATGGGAGTTCCACCGTGAGTTCCAGTGGGAGTTCCACTTGAAGTGCAACTGGAACTTCCACGCTACAAAATGATTTTAAGTGGAACCTATAGTGGAAACTTCATGCATGTTAAAGTGGAACCTATCGAAATATCCAGGGGACATTGCATTGGAACCTCCAGTGAGGAACGATACACCATTAAAAAATGGAATTCTAAATTAATTGATAGACAAAGAACATTTACAGAAAACATATCATAACAAAAAAGTTCTAAATAATAAATCGTAACAATAGAAATGAAATAAAGATACATATTTCGGAAAATATAATTATGTTATGCCACCTTTTTTATACATTGCTGTTATTTTGTAAAAAAATGTCTATCGAAAAGTGATATGAAACCACACCGGAGTCAAGAAGTTTTTGTAGAAAAAACCCGCGCCTTTGCATTGGTTAAAACTTGAAGACAATGTGATAATGCATTTCTGTCATCACCATCGCCACCACTGTAGTCTTAGGATGCCCAGTTGTTGTTACCATAATAGCTCGATTCATTGTGGTTTCCGTACTTCCAGATTTTAGGGCAGGATCTCAGGGTTTCGTCACTGTCGTCGCGGCCAAGGAGCAGTCGGCCCATCTCGCAAAACGCAAGGGAAAATCCGTCTACACATTTGAATCAAATGAATCGCTATGAATGATGATCCGACAGCTCGAAATAAAAATGAACACATGTTCAGATCCGAAGGGTGTATTGGATATTCTAGTTAAAAAATAACCGGAGATGATTCTTGTCCTCAAGAGTGTGCTACGGACCTCTTGTGGGTGATTTAAATCTTCTCAGGTTCGACACCTGAACCTGAGGGTCAGGTTGGCCATTGAATTACTGCAACGTCATGTGAATCCATCTGAACTGTTAAAATACTAAAAAAATAATGAAATAATCTAAGGGAAAGTAAAGAGAAAAGCAAGAGGTTAATTACTTCCCGCCTAAACAAGGGTGACAGAAATATTTCGACCGCTGCGACTACACTGGAGCGGCGAACTTCGGGATTCTATGAGGGTTAGGTTCATCATTTTCTGGTTGCAGCTACATCGACTCAGGTCCACCTGTCGGGGGCAGTTATACCCATGTAGGTTCTTCATGATTCTAGGGGATGGAAGCCATACCCGGCATTTGTAGGTGCCGTTTGCAGCTTTCGTTCACATGGGTGGCAATAAACTGTGCAAGTTTGGGGATTTCTGAAGGTTCGTTCACATGAGGTGTTTTGACGTAGTAGTTACACGATGCATTTTCAAAAACCCTTTCCAAGAGTGTAGTAGTTTGTATGAGGCATTCCCATCAAGGTTTGGGATTCTGCTAGTCCCTTTCTTTGTTAGAAAGAACATCATGAAATCACAGTTCAAATTATGTGTTGACTTCTCTACTACAAAATTTTACTATGAATTGATAATTGAAAATCCAAGTTCCAAATTTAAAAAGATTCGAAGAAGAGTACTGAGATTTTCAATGAGAATTTTCCAATGGGAAAGTCTGATGGGAATTTACATTGAAAATTTTCCAGTGAGAATTTTTAGTGCGAATTTCCAGTGTGAATTTCAATTGGGAGTTACTATTGTGAATTTGCAACTACAATTTCCAATGGGAATTTCTAATGTAAATTTGCAGTGCGAATTGGAAGTGCGAATTTTCAGTGCAAATTTCCAGTGGGAAATAGTAGTTTGAATTTGCAACTCCAATTTCCAATGTGAATTTCCACTAGATCCAAAGGAAACACCATTAACCAAATTATAGACAACTGTAATCTAACACTTTGTGCAGAAAAATTGTATATCACCAGAATGACAACAAGGGACCTAAATCTGAATGCTTTACAAGGTGAATAGTCCATAAATTCATTTGATTTAAATGTTGTTCAAAATTTGTCTGACTGCTATGTCACAGAGTATAGCAGTGAGGACATTACAAACTCAAAGATCAGTGTATAAATTAGCAACAACATAGACTAAGTCCCAAATTCAGAAGAAATAACCCCATGTGAAACATTTCTAAATAAAATAGTATATGAAGACTAAGTATTGGGATGAATTTTAAATCAGATTTAGATGCTTATTTGTTTTATGTTGCCTATGGAGGCATTTTTGGTTTCAGTTTACGGAAATAGTATTTTAACAAACATAAAAAAGAAAAAAGTTTGGTAACATCCACATTGTATAAATGTAGAAAAGAAGGATGCTAAAGAGTAGACAAATGTGATGTCAATGTAAAAAATCCATGTGCAGAAACAAGGACTAATTGTCCAACATGAATGGGAGTTGTATACATGTCCAATAACCAGTATGAGTGTACACAATTTTTTGAGGAGCATAACCATCATTTACATGCTCCCGAGACCATGCATTTCATGAGGTCACAAAGATGCATTAGTGATGCATAAGGTACCGAGTTGGATGTTAATGACAAAGCTGGTCTGAAGCCTGATGATTTGTTTTTAATTGCAACAGTTATTACAGGTGGCCCTGCGAGTCTTGGATATACACGAGTGGACCAATTGAATTATCTACGGTCCAAAAGACAAAGGGAGTTGCAACTATGTGATGCTAATGATATTTTACAATACCTAGAGAAGAAATCAAGAGATAACATGTCATTCGTATACTTAGTGAAACTTGACACGTGTGGTCAAATTAGCAACATTTTTTGGATTGACCAGAGAATGAAGGTTGATTATGAGAATTTTGGAGATGTTTTCATGTTTGAAACTACCTTCAACAAAAACAAGGAGTCTAGGAATTTGGGGGTGTTTTTAGGTATAAATCATTATAAGAAGATTGTAATTTTTGGTGCAGGATTGTTATATGATGAGACTGAAGACTCATTTAGTTGGTTGTTTAATAGATTTGTTGATTTTCATGGAGGAAAACATCCAAAGACAAATTTCATAGATCAAGATGTAGCTATGTCTAAAGAAATTGGTTTGACACTACCTACAACAAGACATGGCCTATGCACCTAGAACCTAATGCAAAATGGCATGAAACACTTGGCCCAGGTAATGAAAGATGACTCGACTATGTTTGAAAAATTGAAAAAATGCATGTATGGCGTTGCAGAGATTTCAAAATTTGAAAAAATATGGAAAGAAATATGACTACATTGAAGTTATAAAAATTCAACATGGATAGAAGATATGTACAAAGTCAAAGAAAAATGGGCTCATTATTTTATGAAAATTGCATTGACATTAGGAATTCGAAGCACACCGTTAAGTGAAAGTTTCAATGGTGTATTAAAGGATTATTTGAATCGTAAACTCAGTGTCTTGGAATTATTCCAACAATTTGAGTATGTGTTGGAGAAGAATCGGTATCGAGAACTGAAATCTGAATTTGATATAAGGGAAAAGCTGGCACACAATCATTTTCCATATCATCTGATCATGGTTCAAGCAAGTCATTTGTACACTCAAAAAATATTTGATCTTTTTTAGTATGAACACCAACTATGTGGTGCTTGTTGACTTAATTCTTGTAATTAAATGGTTTCCCCAAAATGGTATCTTGTGGAAACAAAAGGTTCTTTAAATGAGTTTAGAGTAGAAGTGTACCAACATTCACCTGCCAGAATTGGTTGTACTTGTCTGAAATTTGAGAGTTATGGATATTTGTGTTGTCATGCATTGAAAATATTAGAATGGTTAGACGTTCAGTACTTTCCAGAGTTGTATATATGTAAGAGATGGACAAGACATGCCTGTGACATCTAGTTGGCAGACATCACAGTTAATCATGTTGAAGAGGATATGGTAGCAAGAAAAGTTTAATGTTACGAACAGTTGACACGAATGACAATAAATCTTGTAACAGGATCCTATTAGTTTGAACAAGGATATAGATTTGGAATGTCAAATTTAAAAAATTATGCCAGAGAATTACAGGACGCCAAAAATAATGTACCCTCAAAATGCAGTAAACAAGAATCTAACAACCAAGGTTGACAACAATCAAAAACATCATTTAAGAAAAAAGATAAAAGGAAAGGCGACGACAGACTGAAAAGTTGTCTAGAGAAGGCAATAAAACACATCAAAAACCGGTGAAAAATTAGAAATAAAGAGACTGCAGAACTGGTACTGCATTTTTATTATTTACTTATGTTATTGAACTAATACATTTTATGCTGTCATGACTAAATATTGTTATAATGATATTGCAGGGAATAACTAAAAAACTGCCAAATTGTGGCTGTAATAGAAAAACTATCACACATGTCAATGTAAGGTACTGTAGAGTAGGTTACAAAACATTTGATATTGAAACCAACATCATAACACTTTATATAATGTGATATTTAAAACCTTATACAATATAAATGGTTATGTGTAACTCTTAGTGGTGGTTTCATGGTTGGACACTCTATATAGCTCTATAACATATTGATAGTAAATTATGAAATGACTAGAAAAATAATACCCTCCACATCATAGCCTACTGACCACACAGTAGAGTCCCAGGATAAGATTTTTTTTGTAGAAAAATCAGACCCTCCACCTCATAATTTAATTTCCACCATTCCATGGGTAAAACATGCTTGGACCCCCTATCCTAGACCCACTATTGTATCCACACCATAGTCTGAATCCACCTAGTCATCCTATGGTGCTTCTAAATATTCTTACTCTTCTATCCCCAATTATTCACCCATCCAAATGTGGACCATGTGACAACCATGAAACCACCATTGAGAGTTACATTGATACCCACATCATAGCACTACATATAATGTGATATTTAAAACCTTACACAACAGTTCTGCTATTATTTTATTATGTTAATGAACTATTTCATTCAATGATAACATGCATAAATAATGTTATAATAATGTTGTAGGGAAATTCAATAGAACCATTGAATGTTGGTTAACATGCTAATAGTGTCATAGATCTCAATGTATATACATATTGTTCTGTATCTTTAAAACCTACAAATTTAAAAACAGATCATAGTAGTTGATATGTTGTCCTATTTGAAATATTATGCAACACTTTTTTTAGTTATCATTTTATTTGTTAATATATAATTATTGATGCAATTAGGATCCAACAAGGAAGAATTTTCCACCATTGATGATGCAAGATTCAGAAAGAGCTGCAAATGGGAATGCCAACACAAATATGAGGACCAAGAACTCATTGCAAGCATTTTGGAATTCAATTGATACACATATTAAACTACAGATTCCATCAAAATATGAAACTTCTTTTGAAAATCAGTTTTTATAATTGAATTTGTTGCTGTAGATAGGGAAATTGTAAAAAGCATCTTGTACATGATCAAACTGGAAATTTCCCCTCCCATTTTACAATGAAAATTCCAATGGAAAATTCAAATTAGAATTCTCATTTGCAATTTGTATGCACAACAATTTACCATCAAACTGACGGAAGAGATTGAAAATAAAAATGACACTATAACACCTAATAAAATGATGTAAATGAAACTAAAAATTTCCACACACAGTTTGGAGTGTGAGTTCCCACTCGAAATTCCCAATTGGAAGTTATATCCACAACCAGTTTCCATTAAAAGAATTGACCCACACTTTACAGTGGGAAATTCCACTAGGAATTTCCAATGAAAATTCCCAGTTGGAATGTATATGCATAGACAGTTTACATTGAACCAACTGTCCAACAATTTACAGTGCGAAATTACAATGGGAATTTCTGATGCAAATTCCCAGTTGGAATTTTTATGCACAACCAATTTCCAATGAAAGACGTGACTCCAGAGACTACAAGAATAAATACCAGTTTAACACCCTTCATACTGTTAAAGATTAAATCAATATAAGCTATATGAAAATGGTTATACAGATAAGAAAATTACCATTTCACCCTATATAACACCCAAAAAAGTGATGAAAACCAAATTGAAAAATTTCAATCCATAGTTTACAGTGGGAATTTCCACTAGAATGTTCCAATGAGAATTCCCTATTAATAATTATATGCAGAACAAGTTTCCTAGTCATTAAAATAAAACAATTCATACTAAAAAGACAAAGAATATAGAAACACCTATCATAAAACCAATATTTTTTCATCCTGAAAATAAATTACCCATTTCCACCCACCAATCACCCACCAACACCATCACAAAAATTCATAGTAGTTATGTTTGTTATAGTACAACCATATTTCTGTTACAATAAAAAGGTCAATTAACAATCATCATTGCTTCTGACAGTAACCAAATACTTCCGAATCTCAGCATCGATCTCCATTATCATACTCACAGAATCATTTAAGAAGTAATGCACCATAAACAAGCACCGCTCAACAAGTTCTTTTTCTGTCAAACATTATGGGACTTCAACTCATGTAGCCAAACATTTCATGATATAACAAATGATGACACCACAATCCAAAGTCACATCTCCCTATTGCGACATCTTCTCAATTTTCATGTCCCATTTATGTGGCTTGAACTTCTCGGCATGAACTAAGATAAAAACTTCCTCCAAATATGATTTCTTCAAAAAAAATCATTTATTAGTCCATCTGTTAATGTATTCAAAATTATATTGTACATTGTATAATAACTTACCACAATCACTGCATATTTAAGGAACGAATCACTTGATCTCGTGAGTCAAATGGGTTGCATTGAGTTATAATATAAAAACACATTTTTTTCAAATCCAAGACTAATAAAGTCCAATGGATATTATCAGAATTTACCAGGCATAATAAAAGTGTGGAGCTCCTCATATCAGCAACTATTGGTCGCTTCAAAAAGGTGTCCTTTATTTTTTCATTTTTTGAATACAAAAATCCCTATAAGACAATGAAAAAAGGTAATGTAATAATATAGTAACCATTAACTATAGACATGTTTTCAACATGAAAATTGCAAAAATATGATCATCATTTTATGAAAAATGAAGTACAGTCTTATTGTAAAGGTGCTCGGCATGAACAAACATCTTTTCACGTCGGCAATGCCAGCCATACTCCAAAGATGACATATTTCTTGAATGATCACCATATATGAATCTATGACCTGTTTTGAAAAATTAAACTTAATAAAAGAGAAAGAAACACTGATTAAAGAAACTAATCCAAAACATACCGTACTAGAATCGCACCTCTTCTTTAACAAATCACTAATGTTTTTCATATTGATCTACTGTGATTTGTCACTAGATTTCTATACCACACCACTGTTTTCTTGCATGGTCATTTTTAATTTCAGTACAGTGTAAAATATATGAAAGGAAATTACAACACAAATTCAATAGCATTACCTGTCCCCATATGCATCAACCAACATCTTCATCAGTCTTCTATCATCAATTGTCACTATATTATGTTGCATTAACCCACTTATGAATTAATTGGGATAGCTTGCCAAATATTTCCAGCCTCTTTGTCACAGTCAACTATGGATATATATATGGAGACTGACACTTCGATTTCCTCATCCTACTCTTAACACCTCTAATCAAAGACGTTTGTATCTTAGAGGCAGAAGAGACTACAATGGACTATTCAACACGTTTTGGGACTTCATTGCCCAATTCTTCATTCATATCTTCCTCCTCACTTTCCTCCAAAATAGTTTACTCCATCCTCTCAGCATCATGAATTTCCTTTGTGCTACCTTCATTTATAGCAGCTGAAGTTGTAAACTTTTCCATTTCAATATCTTCACTCCCAATATCCTCTAAAAAAATTTCTTTCTCATCATCAAAAACTATTTTAACCATTTCCTTCCCTTTCAAATTTTCTTTAAAAAGAAGAATCTGTCTACTCTGTAGCTTTATTTGGGCCTCCAATCTCTTGACTCACTTATAAAGTTTCACATTCTCCATGTATCATCCTAAATAATCCTCCTTTGAAACAACTTTCATGTGTCACCTCATACTAAAATGAACTTTTTTTTTCATCAATTACTCACGGATCAGGTACTGTAACATCATAAGGCTTTGACTGCAGCCTGGGGCTCTGCCTATACTTGGTTGGAGTCTGGATTTCATAGTACAAACATAATTACAGATGCTAAAAAGTATTCTAAAATTAAAGGACTATTTAGTAACATATTCTACTAATAGTACTTTGGTATATTCTTGTACAACGTCGTCAACATCTTGCAAACTCCATCGAACAAATAAAGGATCACCCTCTATTTTAGGTGAAACATTCCTGGACTTCTCAATATACCAATACTACAATATTTAATATTGTTAGGAAATACTAAACCAACATGTAAAAATTAATCTGCTAAATAAATTTGAAGACCTTACCAATAAGCTAACAATAGATCCAACAAATTTTAATAGGAAAGTGTGATTTTTTTTCACTGATGTGAGAAGCTGGTCATAGATACCAACAGCCCAAGAAAACCTCTTCACTTTCGAGATATCATTAAAATAAGTAACAAAATTTCAACCGAAATATGAACCAGATGTGGGAAAAAATAATGTGGTGCATGCAAACAAGCAAAGAAAACATGCAACATCGGAGAAATATTGCTCTTCCCTTGCTTCAACAATGTCAAGAATAGCTCTTTTTAAAACACCCTGTGTTAATAGTCGGCCCACATGCATAAACCTCCTACTCAAAAGGGATGAGTTATTTGGTTGTAATGTGTATGGAGATGATAAAGGAAACTCACCACCCTCAATGCAAAATATATCACGAATTTCATAAACTGTTAATTCCATCACCCTAACACCCATATCAAACCTTTTTAATTGAACATTGTACCTATTTAATAAAAATAAAACAGAACCATCTATTTTTTTACAATCATCAAAGGGAACTCTATTATCAACAAAAACTTTAAAAAATTTCCAAAATGGAATATTCTAAATAAATGTAATGTGATTCTCAGTGATCTTAGGCCTAATATCATGAATTTTTTTCCATAACCTAGTCAATGAAGACCTGTAGTGGGAAATAGATGATATAGATGCTTCTTCTACCATAAAAAAACAAGTATCCCAAAAACATTAGCTTCTTTAATGTCAATATTAACATAAGGAAAACAAGTGATGACATCACCAAAACAAGGTGTTAAATTTAAACTCATTATAAAAAGGGATCTATAGTTAGAAATTAGAAATGAATTCCACAGGGAATTTTCAGTGGGAATTTGTAGTAGAGATTTCCAGGGAGAATTTCCAGTGGAAATTTCCAGTGGAAATTTCAACTGGGAATTTGCAGTAACAAATTCTAGTGGAAATACCCATTCCAACAATAGGAAAAGAAGGTGTAAAATTTCAAATCCTTATCATTATGGTTTGCAGTTGGAAATTGTAAATGAATTCCATAAGGAATTTGCAGTGGGAATTTTCACTGGGGATTTCCTATGGCAATTTCAAATGGAAATTTCTAGTGGAAATTTCAACTGCAAATTTCCAATAACAAATTCCAGTGGAAATATTGATGCCAACAGTAGAAAAAGACAGTGTTAATTTCTAGTGGGAATTTATGGTGTGAATTTCTAGTAGGAATTCCAGAGGGAATTTCCAGTGGGAATTTGCGGTGTGAATTTCCAGTGAGAATTTACAGTGAAAAATTCCAGTGAAAATACCCATACTGACAGTAAGAAAATACAGTGTACATTTTCAACTCATTCTAACAATGGTTCTGAAGATTCCATAGGTAATTTTTAGTGGGATTTTTTAGTGGGAATTTTTAGTGGAAATTTCAAGTGGGAGTTAGCAGTGGGAATCTGCAGTGGAAATTTCCAGTGGGAATTTGCAGTGGGAATTTGCACTATAATTTGCATTGGGAATTTGCACTGGGAATTTAAACTAGGAATTTCCAGTAGAAATATCAATACCAAAAATAGGACAAGATGGTGTACAATTTCAACTCATTATAATTATGGTTTTGTAGTTGGAAATTATAAATGAATTCCATATGGAATTTCCACAGGGAATTCCCACTGGAAATTTCCACTAGAAATTTCCATTGGGAATTTCCAGTGGGAATTTCTACTGGGAAATTCTACTGAGAAATTCTAGAAGAAATATTACTGGTCAACAGTACAAAAACATGACGTACATTCTAAAAATAGTTTTCAGTTTGAAATTATAAATCAATTCCACATGTAATTTACACTGCATTTCAGAATTCCCAGTTCCAGTTGGACTTGGAATGTCCACTAGGAATTTCCACTGGAAAAATCCCAGAGGAAATTTCCACTGGGAATTCAACGCCAAATGTACACTGGAAATTGTTGATTCAAAACAACAAGTGATTGAAAAACTAATTGTTTAGAAATTATAAATTGTAAATGAATTTCAATGCGACTTCCCAGTTGGGAAAACAATGCGACGCTTGAAATTCCTGGTCATAATTGCCAGTAAGAATCCCCATGGCAATAGAGGCAATTCACAAAGTAAAATTTCAACTACATTCCAAAAATTGTTTCGCAGTTGTAAATTATGAATGAATTACCACTGGGAATTACCACTAGAATAACTGGGAATTACCATAGGGAATCTCCAATGGGAATTTCCAATGGTAATTTCTAATGGGAATTTCTAATGGGAATTTCTAATGGGAATTTCCACTGGAAATTCAGCACCGAATGAGCACTGAAAATTGTCACCAAATTTTTTCTGTGAATACAAGGGAATTACCACTGGGGATTTATAATAGGAATTTCCAATGAGAATTTCCAATCATAATTTCCATTGATAATTTAGCACCGAATGAGCACTGTAAATTGTTACCAGAAAAAATAAGTGAATACAAATTCTCAGTTACCCATCGGAAATATCCATTGGGAATCCATAGTGGATAATGACAGAAATTTTCAAAAACTATTCAACCAATAATTGAAACTGTAAATTTCCATATGAAATTTCAAATTTGAATCATTTTGAAATTATAAATCAATACAGTTGATAAAATATAAATTTCCAAAGAAAAATGTAATGAAATTTTGCAATGAAAATACCAACTTCAAATTGCAATTTAAAATTCCTACTGGAGAATCCTAGAGGAAACTACTCATAGGTAGTAAAAAACATTAAGTAAAATAACTAACAGTACAAATCTGTACTAAAAAGTGACTATGAAAATGTCAAACAAACATCAACAGTTTGTGTAATACTCCTAAAGCACAAAAATCCCTAATAACTATATCATTACAACCAAAAGAACAAAGAATAACACAAATAGAAATGACTGTATACCAGTGACTCACACAAAGAACAAAGAAGAAGACAAATATAAATGACATAAACCACCTGAAATCTTCTGTCATCGTCGATTGAAAATATATAAAGGCTCACCGACAACTTCACTGATGCCTTCGGAAAATGGATGTCCGAGGGAGTTGAAGAGGGGTCGGCCGAGGGTTTCACCATCAGGTTGCAACAAGATGCACCAAAACGATGTCGAATGAATCAGCAAACAATTTCTCTGAGGGCTTCACCTCAGGTTTCCTCATTGAGGGTTTTTATGAGGTGCAAAAACTTTTACCTTGGTGCGATGATGTCGAATGAATTGGCCAACAATTTCTCCAATGACTTTCACTGAGGGTTTTGTCGAACCACGTGTGTAGGGTTCCACTGAGGTGTGACAGTTTTCACTGAGGATTTCACCGAGCCACTGAGGGATACGACCAATTTTTTTTTTCAACCCTGATTTCAAACTCGATGACATATAAAACTAATTGAACAATACACCCATGTATTAACCATGTGGCATCCACCCAACGAGAAACCTGAGGGTTAGGTTGAGAGCCCAACCTGAGATGATAATTTTCACTCTTGAGGGTGGTTGGCCATGGTTTCGGTGAGCAGACGACATCCGGTGAGTAATTAAGAATTTATGCCTAAGTGAAATTAATTATAGATTGTTTAATTAATTACAACTTGATTGTAATTAATTAAATTTCTTGTAGAATGTGAGTTATGACCTCAAAAATTTGTATGATGATCGGTTGAGATTAGATAAGTCTTGGCGAGAGCTGTGGGGCTACTTTAATAAGAGAAATGGATTGAAATTGAGGTAGGTGGTCCGAGTACTATCCCTATAGTTTTATGATTTAGTTTTGGTGCATGTGAATGTTCGGTTTCTCCACTAAGGGTGATTGATCCCTGTTTAATAATTTAATTGATAAAGTTAAATTAAATGGTTTAATTTACTTGTAATTTTTTTAACATATACGGAGCACCTTGGACCGAGTAAAGTGCCAAGGACCACGATAGATCCTTGAGAACTAGATTGCTTGCCTTGGTCATCGATGGTTGAGACCGACTATTGTTGTGATGCCCTGTGACATTCGGACCCCTTGAGGGGTGTGTCCAGAGTGAGTGTGACATAGTGGTCCTCGTTTAGGAGAGCCTTGAGACCTCTTGCCAGAGGTCACTACCAAAAATTTTATCTTTTGTGATAGGTGGAGTGGGAGACTGTCATTGGCGGTCGCTATTACTTAAATAAATTTGGGTGGGATTTCTCTCGCCTCCAGTGTCTTCTTCCCCGACACTCCACTACAATGTCACCCCTGTCACCCCTACCGCTGCGCTGTTGGTGCCACGACACCCATGATCACCCCTCACGCCCACTGATCACAATCAGACCCCCAAACAACTCCGAGTGGTACTCCATAGTTATCATGACATTCCCCCGCCACCCATCGATGTTCATTGGTGTACCCAATTCCCTCCGGCCACCACATATCCACCTTGGCCAACAACGAAGCTTTGGGTTACCTCCCCATCACCCCCAGTGTCTCATTGTGTCGGCAACCCCAAATACCACCAGAATGCGGGTGTTTTCATAAAGGACTTTCAGGGGATACCTTAGGTGGTCGCTATTGGTCTTTACCGATAGAGCAACTAAGACTGCTAAAGACCTTTAGCAGCTGCTTCTGGAAGTCACTAAAGGCAAGTATTCTAGTAGTGGGTGCATTGACTTAGAAATGTTGTGCCTGTGGGCCGTGCATGACCCTGGTGATACCTTGGAGCCCCTTTGGCTAATTTAATTGAACCTGGGGCGAGTGTCCCCCCCCCTTGAGATGTGACTGCCTGTGTGAGTTGAACTTGGGTAGATTTTTGTTATGGTGAGGTGTGAGGACCGACCTAGTATGACGCTAGACTTTGAGGTGAGTCATGAGCCATCTCTCTAGACAGTTGCTGGTGAGGCTTGACCTATGTGGCCAGGTTATAATTATGTTTGTGTCTAGGAACATGGTACCCCATGTTACGGGATTTGGCCCAAGGATTATGTTTTGGATCGAGGACTCCTAGTTGGATTCCCCCAATTTTGTATTACCCCAGGGGACTCTGATAGTATCACGATTCACTGTTTTATTTCACCCTTATACAAATGTATTAAACTGGTTTTGTATTGAAAATTACAAGTATAATAACAAATTTCACTCCATGTTTGATTCAATTATTTTGTGTTTAAAAATGTTAAAATTGTAAATGTTACTTTTTTTGATAATTATATTGTAGGTGGGGGTGATTTGGAGGACTTATGATGAAGTCTAAGAAAAATGGGTCAATCTGCACATGATCCAAGCACACTAGTGGACTAAAGCGCATTATTATACTAAAACGTGCATTAAAATGGGATGAAACTTTGTGGGATGGTCCGAAATTTAATTATCCCCATTTTAGATGAAGGAAACAAAGCTCAAATCGTTCATTAAGATGCACATACAAATTGATCTGTCCAATAAAGTGGATCTGCACGGGGTCAAAACTTTGCCTCTGTATTTTGGAAATATCTCTTACTATATTCTATATCTGGCCTCCAAATTTGACATGGAGGTATAAAAGGTGTCTTCAAACAACTATTTAGTTTTTTAAAAAGTTATTTAAGATTTTATGACCGACCAAAACCATGGACCAAGTGGATTTGTGAAATCAGGGTACCCAAAACCGCTTCCCACTTTGCCTATAAATTGGCACCTTGGGAACCCCATTTGGAAGTTCGAACCAGAGGAAAGGTGCTACCATTTTAGAGTCCCAAATGAGTCCTCCCATAAATATTTTAAGTTCTGGAGGCTATGGGAAGTGCTACTTCAACATCTTTTTCTTCCTCCCCTCCCATGGGTTTCTAAACCCCTTGTGATTACCCAGGGAGGAACATGATGTAAATACCAAGCTTCATGTTTGTAAACTTTGAATTATCTTTTTAATTACAGGTTTTTATGTTGTTTTTCATCATAATATATTTTTTTTATTTATTTATGTACTGGTATGTCATTCTCAACTCATATGATCATGTTTGGGGGTACCCATTCATGTGATGTTTCACACACCGTTCACCACTTTTTCTTCCATCATTCAATTCCAGTGTTTGTGTGGTTCATATTGGTCAATTGAACTCACATATTCACTATAAAGGACATGTAAATTTATGTCATGGTATCAAAAATAAATAACATACAAAACTACATAGCACATCGAGTTATTCGTGTGTTTCCATGGCGAGTTTCAGTTATGAAGTCGAACACAAATCACCCAATCATCGGAGGTGTCCGGTGAATCATTGTGTGTTATCAACTGAACCCTAGGAGGTATCCTAGTATAAACTCATTAACATTATGTTAATAGGTGTTACAAACCAGGGATTAAAATATCTATACCCTTTCTCTTGAAGTGATGAAGGATTGGCATCATGATACTCCCCTAGGTTGATCACGTTTAATTAATCTTGTTTACTTCTACTTTGTTTAATCACTTTAATTTTCTATTATCATATTTAATAATAAAACCCAAGTATTATAAAAACCCATTTACTTTTTTTACTTTCATAATTAGAACCAAATTTTGGAATTAATGATCTAAGGCTCCGTCGAGAGATGACCTAGGGTTCTGTTATACTGTAGAAATTATAGTTAAAAATAAACATCTTATTTGACGCGCTCGACAACGCGATCAAATTTTGGCAACGTTTCCGGGGAGCCAAGATAATTTTTTTCTTATTATTTTTTTCCTTTTATTTATTTATTTTACTTCTTAATTAGTACACCTTTCAACACCCCAACCCCATTTTATTGTTTTTTTGTTTTTTTCTCTATTTTTGTTTGTTTTTGTGTGTTCTTCCTCTCCCTCTCTTTCTCTCCATCTCTATATTCTTATCCATCTATATCTCTATAATTTTATAGTATAAAATTATATTCTCATTTCACCCTTATTAAGTTATTTTATCCATATTCAATCATAAAAAAAAAACAAACAAACTTCACAACTTATTTGCACGACCTGGTCAGAAAAAGAAAAACTGTTTGAATTTGACCCTGAAATTGAAAAGACACTTTACACACAAATCAAGGAATACAAAGAAGGTCAATAAAGTAACACTGAGGAACCCCTTATGGAACCTCTAGTGGTCCTAAACCAATCCAAAATTGAACCCAATCAAATCCAAGAAAACATGGCTACAAATAATCAAACCTTAAAAGAACTGACCACCCCGAATGTGGAGTACCAACCTGCATACATCCAATATCCTAAGGAAGTAGCCAACTTTGATTTGAGATCATGCCTCATACACCTTATTCCTAAATTCCATGGTCTTCCCAGTGAAGACCCTCATAAATACCTTAAGGATTTTCACATAGTTTTCTCTACCATGAAACCCCAAAATGTGTTTGAGGACCTAATTAAGTTTAGGGCCTTCCCTTTATCCCTTGACGGTGTAGCCAAATATTGGCTATACTATTTGACTACCACGATTGGGGGATGGAATGAACTTAGAAGACTCTTTTTAGAGAAGTTATTCCCTACCTCCTGAACTGCATCAATTAGGAAATAAATATGTGGAATTAGGCAATCACAAGGAGATACCCTTCATGAATACTGAGAGAGATTTAAAAGACTTTGCTCAAGCTGCCCCCACCACTAGATTAGTGAACAACTATTAATCCAATACTTCTATGAGGGTCTTATCCCCATGGATCGTGGAATGATTGATTCTACAGCCGATCGTTCCCTAGTTGATAAAACTCCTTCCGCTACTCGTGACTTAATAGCCAACATGGCTCAAAATGCACAACAATTTGGTACACGAGCAATCGCACCAACCCGAGGAGTTCATGAGGTAAGTCATTCAGCCCTAAAACAAAAGGTAGATAACAATCTTGATGAGATACATACCCTTATAATGCAATTATCTCAAGCACAAGGTAGCTCACAATCTCCTCTTGTTCCATTACATTGTGGTATTTGTTCTAACAATACTAATTTTTATAACTAGTGCCAACAACTTCAAGATTCACCCGAGTCTTGTGCATCCGTGTTCCTAGGGCGTCCATTCCAATAAGCACCTCCATTCAAGCAAGATCCATTCAGGCCAAATCCAAACCCCGGGTGGTAAGCACAACCCCAGTACCAACAAAGATGAAACTCAAGCTACCCCAAGCAGAATTGGTATCAATAAGGACAAGGTATGTAACCTTCTTATCCTTTAACTTCTCAAAAAAATCCTCCTCCTCCTCCCAAATCTGAACCAAGCCTTGATGATATGGTGAAAAAAATGGCAACCTAGAACCTATAGTTCCAAAAAAACACACAATCAGCTATTCAAGAGCTACAAACGCAAGTGGGGAAATTAGAAAACACCATCGGTGAGCTTAAGATGCAAGGTTCTAGACAACTACAATCCCAACCCATTTCCAATCCGAAGAACAAAGGTAATGAATGTACAGTTACACTTCTTAGTGGTAAAGAAGTTTCTCCTTCTACTAATTCTATGCAATAGGTATGTCCCCCTCTTAAAAACACTATTTCTCCACCCATAAAAGTTTCCATTGAAGGAAAACATAATAAAAAGAGTAATCAAATTATCATTGATGATTCAAATGAACAATATGTTCCTCTTCCTTTTCCCCAAATACTCTCTAAATCTAAGAAATTTTTTGATAATGAGATTGATACTGAAATAATGGATACATTTAAAAAAGTGCAAGTTAACATTCCTATATTGGATGCAGTTAAACAAATCCCTTGATATGACAAATTTCTTAAAGAACTTTGCACCCATAGACGAAGGCTAAAGGGGAATGAGAGAGTCAACTTGTGAAGGAATGTCTCAGCCTTGATTTAACCAGCGATGCTAACCAAATGCAAGGATCCAGGCACATTCACAATACCGTGTACCATAGGGGAGACTTTATTTTCTGATTCTATGCTAGATTTAGGTGCTTCCATTAATGTAATTCCTCACTCCGTGTATACTTCTTTATAGGTTGGAGAGCTTCAACCAATATGAATTTTTGTGCAACTTGCCAACCGGAGTACCACACATCCAACATGAATGATTGAGGATGTCCTTATAAGAGTGAAGAATCTCATCTTCCCTGCTGATTTATACATTCTTGATATGGAAGATACTTGAACCCAAGTACACGCTCCTCTCATACTTGGGAGGCCATTACTAAAAACATAAAAGATGATCATAAATGTTCATAATGGTACACTTTCCATGGATTTTGGTGGAGAAAAGGTAATTTTTAACATCCTTGAGTCTATGAAACACCTTGTTGAAGAGCACTCCAATCTTCCTATCTATTTGATGGAAGTGCTCTCAAATGATGCAAACACACACAATTATCTCCGCAACCCATACTATGATTCATTTTAATCTTCTTCACCCTTGGATGATTTGAGTTTTGAGTTGTGTTTTGAGTGTCATGTGGGTTCTAAAAAGTGTAAATTTTGTACTTTAATTGATGAGTGTGTTCATTCTGAGATACCCATTACCATCGATGATTCTGAAAATATCATTTCAATAGATGATCTATCTTTAGATAATAAACATGAGCAGATAGACAGTTTAATGGACCTAAACCCCCCTAAATCCCCTCCCTCAGTCCAAAAACCACTGGTGTTGGAACTTAAACCACTTCCTTCTAATTTAAAATATTCATATCTTGAGGGTATTGACCAATTTCCCAACATTATTGCCAGTAACCTCTCTCCACAATAAGAATCAAAACTGATCAACCTTTTGAGAGAGTATAAAAAGGAAATAGGACAGACATTGGCTGATATTTTTGGGATTATCCCATCTATTTGTATGCACCATATACTTTTGGATAATGAGGATAAGCCCGAAAGACAATCTCAATGTCGGTTGAATCCCACTCTCTTTGTAGTGGTAAAATTGGAAGTCAGTAAATTACTTACTACGAGGATCATTTATCCTATATCTGATAGTAAATGGGTTAGCCCAGTGAAAATTTTTCCTAAAAAAAGTAATAATAGTGGTTTTAAATGAAAGGAATGAATTGGTTCCAACACATGTGCAAAATAGTTGGCGAGTCTGTATTGACTACCGTCGAATGAATCAAGCCACGTGAAAGGACAAATTTCCTCTACCTTTCATTGACCAAATGTTAGAATGATTGGATGGTAAGTCCCATTCTTTTTTCATTGATGGCTATTAGTGTTATTTCAAAATCTATATATCCCCCGAGGATCAAGAAAATACAACATTTACCTATCCATTTAGAACATTTGCATATAGAAGGATGACATTCGGTCTATGTAATGCTCCTAGTACTTTTCAGCGATGTATGTTGAGTATTTTTTCTGAGTACCTTGAGAGTTGTATGGAAGTATTTATGGATGATTTCACAGTATATGGCTCTTCTTTTGATGATTTTTTGGAACACCTAGATTTTCTCCTCTGTCGTTGCATAGAAAAAGATCTTGTGTTAAATTACAAGAAATTCCATTTCATGGTTGAATGGGGGATAGTTCTTGGGAATGTTATTTCAAAAGAGGAAATTAAAGTGGATAAATAAAAAATTAAATTAATTTCAACCCTTCCATATCCAAAATTTTTTCTTGAGGTGCGATATTTCTTGGGTCATGCTGGTTTTTACAGCCGATTCATTAAAGACTTCAGTAATATCACACTTCCCTTGTCCCGGTTATTACAAAAGGATTCTGAGTTTGTGTTTGATAAAAATTGTGAGGATGCTTTCAATTCACTAAAAAGGATTCTGACATCACCTCCCATCATATTACGACCAAGGTGGGATCTCCCCTTTGAGCTTATGTGTGATGCCTCTAACTTTTCAGTTGGGGCAGTTTTATCACAAAGGGTTGAGAAGGATCCTTATGTCATTGTGTATGCATCATGCACCCTTGACCATGCCCAATAAAACTACACAACTACTAAAAAAGAACTTATTTTTATTGTGTTTTCCTTAGAAAAATTCTGTTCTTATCTTATCGGGTAAAAAATCATTGTCTTTTCTGATCATGCTTCCCTTCGTTTTCTCCTAAAGAAACCTGAAGCTAAACCTCGCCTCATTCGGTGGATGATCCTCCTCTAGGAGTTTGACCTTGAGATTAGAGCTAAGACAGGATTGGAGAATGTGGTAACTGACCACATTAGTATGATTTCCCCACCATTGGACCATCATGTTGACTCACCACTCCCCATTGGAGAATTCTTCCCTCATGAGAACCTTTGTGATGTTGTGGACCTTACCCCCTAGTATATGGACATTGTGAATTTTCTAGCAACATTTACGGTCCCCACTGATTTCAGCACTTCCCAATCCCATAGAATTAAACATGATTCTTAGTGGTACATTTGGGATGACCCATATTTTTGGAGAATTTTTGGTGACCAAGTAGTTCATCGGTGTGTACCTGACCATGAGTTCACCTTTTTTTTGACCTTATATCACACTTTGGCCTGTGCGGGCCACTTTGGCTCTCAACGTACAGCTCAGAAGGTCCTTGAATCAGAAATTTATTGGCCAAATTTGTATAGGGATTCCCATATATTTTGAAAGTCATGTAGCCATTGTCAATTCACATGGAATATATCCAAGAGGAATGAAATTCCCCAAAAACCCATGTTATTTTGTGAGATCTTCGATGCATGGGGAATTGACTTCATGGGTCCTTTTACAAATTCATTTGGATTTTTGTACATATTATTGGCTGTTGACTATGTATCTAAATGGGTGGAATCAAATGCCACTAGGTTCGATGACTCTCGAGTGGTTGTTGATTTTGTGAGGTCCCAAATTTTCAGTAGGTTTGGTTTACCTAGATTAATCATTAGTGATCAGGGTTCACATTTTTTGCAATCACAACATGAAAAATTTTCTTTGTAAGTATGGGGTTGATCATAATGTCTCTATTGCATATCACCCCCAAACTAATGAACAAGAAGAAATATCAAATTGGGAAGTTAAGAGAATCTTGGAAAAAAAGGTATAACCCAATAGGAGAAATTGGAGTTTGTGCTTGGATGATGCACTTTGAGAATACCGTGCAGCTTTTAAAACCCCAATCGGAATTTCATCATATAGAATTGTGTTTGGAAAGGATTTTCACCTCCCAGTGGAGGTAGAACAACATGCATATTGGGCTGTTAAACAATGTGATATGAATCTTTCAGATGCAGGTGAGCATAGGAAGCTGCAGATTCAAGAGTTGGAAGAAATTTGACATGATGCATATGAGAACTCCCAGATCTATAAAGAGAAGACAAAGTCTATACATGATAAAATGATTTATCAGCAGAAGTTTCATATTGGTGAGAAGGTTCTCATGTACAATTCCAGGCTTAAGCTCCACCCAGGTAAGCTTTATTCCCGATGGTTTAGTCCTTATACCATTACTGATGTTTACCCTTTTGGTGCCATATAGGTTTTGCATGAGAAGAGTGGACATAGGATTACTATTAATGGGAAGAGGCTTAAACACTTCTATAAGGATTTTCCAAAGCATCTCGTAGAGGATATCCCATTGATAGATTCCACATATGTCACCACTTAACAGGCTATACCTTCTCCCTACCTTTATTTACTTGTCTATTTATTTAAAATACTTTCATTTTTGACAATGTAACTTTTAGGTGTGGGGGAGGGTGACATGTCATAGTTAGGATTAAAATAAATAAAAAACAAAAAAATATGTTTTCATTTTTGATTTATTTTTCCTTATTTTGTGTTTTTAGATAAAAATTGATCTTAAAAAGAATATCCAAAATCATTTTTCATGCTTGAGTCGATTTTGTGGAAAATTCCATTGTTTTTGGAAAAATATTTTTCAAATGAATGTTGATATGGAATCTTTTTCTATAATTTGTATTTTCAAATCATTCTTAGGTGTTTAATGGATTTTTGAATCCCATGCCTCATTAGCACTGCCCAATATTTTAATCTCTCATGTGAGAGATATTCTAAGCCCTTTAATGCATATTATTCCTTTTAATCACTTTCTTGAGAGTCTCGGGTCATGTAGAGAAACTAGAACTTGACTTGATTCTTTTTGAATCCATAAGATTCAAGTATTCTACATTCATGATAGAGGTAATCATTCATTGAAAAGCCCTTTGTAAAATTATCCTCTATTTTTGGCCGCCTTTACATTTTATCCTTATTAAGCCTTAGAGACCATGAAATGCTTTTTAGGTAGCCACATTACAAGCTAATTTATCCCTACCTACCCATCTCTTGTGTATATTCTTGTTTATTTTCAGCAAGTGTGGGTGAGACGGTGTTTCCATGGGAATTATGGGGAGATAATCATTGTTAAGGGTTGATATAAAGGGTGCCTACATTTTCCTTGGGCAATGGGTTCACAATCCATATTACATCACTGTTTTACATATGTTTCCCTCTTTATCTTCAAAAAAAACTATACAAATAAAATTAGTTCTGTGCATTGAAAAAAATAGAACAAAAGAAAAAAAGGAGAAAAGAGGATGTTTACTCATTATTATTCACTTCTTGGTTGTGACCCACAAAAAATGGACAATGGGGAGAGTGAGTTGGTGGTGATACACTTTGTGAGGGGTTGAGTGTGTACATTCATTGTAAACACTTGCTGAATTTTGACATGTTATGTATATAAGAGATTAAACACTCTTATTCTACCTCATATTTTTAAACATTAAATCCTACCAACCCTTGAACCTTAGAACAACCTGTTGGAAGTTCTCTTGAGTAGCACACTAGTTTCTACCTGTAGATAAATGATAATCTTGGAAATCATATGGTAAGATCACATGAAATCTGGGAAAAGAGCATAAATCCACTTTAATATGTTCCTTGAGTGAAGAGGGGAAATTTTTAGGTGAGGTAGGTTGCGACATGTTGCATGGGTAAACAAATGAAGTTCAACAGATTTGAATGTGAGAAAAAAAATGATAGAAAAATTGACTCCATAAAATATACATGATGAATTTAATTTCAAAAGAATCTTGTATGTTTTAACACCTTTGATTTAGGAATGGGACATGATTAGGATATTATAATTTTTTCAGGAGTGCAAATGTTTAGGTGTGGGGGTGTGATCGTACCATGATTCACTGTTTTATTTCACCCATATACCAATGTATTAAACTGGTTTTGTATTGAAAATTACAAGTATAATAACAAATTTCACTCCATGTTTGATTCAATTATTTTTTGTTTAACACTGTTAAAAAGGTCAATGTTACTTTTTTTGATAATTATATTATAGGTAGAGGTGATTTGGAGGACCTATGATGAAGTCCAAAAATTGGCCAATCTGCACATGATCCAAGCACACCAATGGACTAAAATGCATGCTTCTACTAAACCGTGAATTAAAATGGGCTGAAACTTTATGGGATGGTCTAAAATTTAATTATTCCCATTAAATCTGAAGGAACCTAATCCCAATTAGTTCATTAATAGGCCCATAAAATATTATCTATACAATAAAGTGGATCTACACGGGGTCAAAACTTGGTCTCTATATTTTAAAAATATCTCTTATTATATTCTATACATGGCCTCAAAATTTGACATGGAGGTAGAAAATGTGTTCTTAAACAACTATTTAGTTTTGTAAAACGTTATTTAAGACTTTCTGATAGGCCAAAACCATGGACCAAGTAGATTTGTGAAATCAGGGTGCCTAAAACCACTTCCCACTTTGCCTATAAATTGTCACCTTGGGCACCCCATTTGGGAGTTCAAACAAGAGGAAAGATGCTACCATTTTGGAGTCCCAAAGGAGTCCTCCCACAAATATTTGAAGTTCTGGAGGCTATGGGAAGTGCTACTTCAACAACTTCTTCTTCCTCCCCTCCCATGGGTTTCTAAACCCCTTGTACCCGGGGAGGAACGTGATGTAAATCCCAAGCTTCATGTTTGTAATATTTGAATGATATTTTTAATTCTAGGTTGTTATGTTGTTTTTCATCATCCTATATTTTTTTATTGAGTTATGTACTGATATGTCATACTCAACTCATATGATCATGTTTGGGGGTACCCATTCATGTGATGTTTCACACACCGTTCACCACTTTTTCTTCCCTCATTCAATTACGGTGTTTTTGTGGTTCATATTGGTAAATTGAACTCACATATTCACTATCAAGGCCATGTAAATTTATGTCATGGTATCATAAAGAAAAAACTCACAAACCTGGACAACACATTGAGTTCTTCATGTGTTGCCTTGGTGATTTTCAGTTATGAAGTTGAACACAAATCACCCAATCATCGGCAGTGTCCGGTGAATCATTGTGTGTTCTCGACTGAACCCTAGGAGGTATCCTAGTATAAACTCAATAACATTATGGTAATATGTGTTACAAACCAGGGATTAAAATATCTATACACTTTCTCTTGAAGGGATGAAGGATGAGCATCACGATACTCCCTTGGGTTGATCACGTTTAATTAATCTTGTTTACTTCTACTTTGTTTTATCACTTTCATTTTCTATTGTCATCTTTAATATTCAAACCCAAGTATTATAAAAACCCATTTCCTTTTTTTACTTTCATAATCAGAACCAAATTTTGGAATTAATGATCTAAGGCTCCGTCGAGAGATGACCTAGGGTTACTGCTATACTGCAGAAATTCTAGTTAAAAATAAACATCTAATTTGACATGCTCGACAATGCGATCAAACCCTAGTTGGTGCCCTGGTGATAAGACAACCCTGAGCATGTATGATTGGGGTGTGGATAGTGATGACGGGTTTGGGAATTCAGTCAACCCTTGTTCTTTCTCTTTTTTATATATGATGTGATATGGTATACACCCTCATGGAAGTTGTGATATATATAAAAAACATCCTCGGGGTGGTGTTTATACGGGCTGGTAAGGAAAAATCCTCTAATAGGGAGGTCTGTGATACTAAAGAAAACCCATTGATAGGGAGGTCTATGATACTACTGGTGGGTTTTTCATAAATTTGAAGATGAGATTGCAGTGGTTCCAAGTAGAGGATATGTAACACCCCAACCCCAGAAGCCCAGAGGTAGTGCATTATTTTAATACATTGGCATGATTATAAGGAATCAGGTCCCGAATGACCGATCAGTTTAGCAGTCTTGTCATGACCCGTCCTTGGGGCCCGTGCCGTGACTACCCCAAGCCCGCCTTCCATAGGCCAGGGGCTGGCGACTAGCACCAAGGCGTAAATCCCAACAAAAGGGAAGACATCGCCTTTGAAAAGTAAACAAGCACCACAGAGTAAGCAAGCGGGAAAGTAAACACCAAGTAAAAACTGTAACAAGCTGTGCTGAAAGTAAAGGGGGCCGGAAATACAAGCCCAACTGTAAAGTACAACTGAAAGGGGAAAACAGCAACTGAAAGGAAAACCGCAGCGTCGTGTCGTCCTCTAGAAGTCCCACCTGAAGGGTGGGTACAGATAGCCTCCACTGCTCCTCGAGTCCACCTGACCGCTCCGCGTACATCCCGCCCAGTGGTCCACCTCCAGGTACCGTCCTGCTCCGCTCGCCTCCACCACGATCAGCGCTGTCCGTAGTCTGCAACCAACACAACGTAGTGCGGGCAAAGCCCGAGCAGGGGTGAGTATAAGCTACTCAGTAGGGACCCCGAGACCCCCGAAGGTCTCCCGAAATCCAAAAAGGATAATCCACAAAGGAAAGATACAATCACAAAGTAACAACCGACACCGCTTAGGTATATGCCCATACATATACCTAAGTCATCAATTCCCGTTCGGCTCCAACGTCCGAGCCCAAGCACAACCCAGTCCACACAGGGAAGCAAAATGTAAACCCACACAGGATAGCACAACACAATCCACAAAGGATAGTAAATAGTAAATCCACACAGGATAGCTCAACACAATCCACAAAGGAGAGTAAACAGTAAATCCACACAGGATAGCTCAACACAATCCACAAAGGAGAGTAACACAGGATTCAGCTCACACAGGTATAATTCTTCGGATGACGATAAAGATGATCACTGATCCATCTAAGTCGTCGGACCCACAAAGGATCGATAAGTACTAACCCCCGCAAATACCCACACAGGATCGGGCCCACACAAGACCTGTAGGCGCTGGCTCACACAGAACCACTGAGCGCTGACCCACACAGGATCGGACCCACACAGGATCGGGCCCACACAGGACCTGTAGCACTGATCCACGTAGGATAGCTGAGTGTAGTAGTCATCGCAGTCCACTAAGGATCTCTGCACAGTCGTCGTCGCAGTCCACTGAGGATCTCTGCACAGTCGTCGTCGCAGTCCACTGAGGATCTCTACACGGTCGTTGCTGTCGAAGTAGCAGTCGCAGCCAGCTCTAGGGTTCCCGCACACAGCAAGCTCGTTCGGGAGGGTCCGCTCCACGAGCCGAGAGGCTGATACATCAACTGACACAAAGTCTGAAGTTGATGTATCCAAAAGTTTCGTATCGTCAATAGAAACTCAACGTCGCAGACGACGCGTCAATCGGACGCCCGGTCTGAGAGTTATTGGCTTTTTCGTCCCAGGGGCCCGGTTGGTTTTTAAGGCAAAACCAACCCGACTGTACTCCACCTGCGTCCAAACCTTGGGCGGATTGAGCCAAAAGATCCATCTCACTTAGAGGAATTCACCAAATCTAACGGCACGTCAATCGGACGTCCGTAGCTCAAGATATGAGCGTTTCCGCTCCGAAGGCCCGATTGGTTTCGTGTACGAACCAACCTGGCTGAACTAAAAGTATTACGAAACCTTGAGTGAAATATACCTAAACGACCGTCTCGATCCAAGGATCGCGTTGCCGCTGACGGCGAGTCGTTTGGAGGCCCGTAGCTCAAGTTACGAGCATTTGACCAAAAATGGTCCGAAGACGGGGGGTCCGGGCCCGGGCCGACCCGGCCTGACCCCCCCTGGGTCGGCCAAACCGGCCTGGCTCGGTTCGGCCGAGCGGCCGAACGGCCGTGCGCCGCGGGGCGCTGCCCCCGCGGTCTGGAGGTGCCGCAGCCCCCCGCGTGGGGCCGCGCTGGATCAAAGGACGCGACTTTGCCGCGTCCAAGTGCGCCAGACCCGCGTGGTCGCGGGCGCCGCCGCCGCGACTTCAGCCGCGGCGGCCCTGTCCGGCGGCGCGCCGGGGCGCCGTCGCCCCCGGCTGCCGGTGCCGCCGCGCCGACGACCCGCGCTGCTGGCGGCTTCCGTGGGCCACTGGAGATAAAGGGTTAAATGACTAAATGATATGACTCATGTCAATAAGGTGCACCTTCCTTTTCAGGAGCCTGTTTGATTAGAACTCCACAGTTAAGCGTGCTTGGCTTGGAGTAGTGATCAGGATGTGTGACCTTCTGGGAAGTTTCTCAGGGTGTGTGTGAGTGAGGACAAAGCACACTGGAAAAGACATGTGTTGGCCTATGGGGAAAATCATTAGTCAGATGACTCGTTCGGGCATGTGGGTGGACCCTGGGGTGGGCCCCACGTGTCTGCGGGGGCAACTGGTGGTACCTGGTGGGCTAGGACCCGACGACCATGTTAAGGCGGGGTGGCTGTGCTGTCACCGGGACCCGGTTGTCACATTTGGTATCAGAGGAGGAACCCAGCCTTAAGTGCGGTGCACTGCCTGGGTTGAGATGTAGGGCCCACAACGAGGGCGTTGTGCTCTAAAGGGGGGGTGATTGTAACATCCCCAAATGATAAAGGGTTAAATGACTAAATGATATAACTCATGTCAACAAGGTGCACCTTCCTTTTCAAGAGACTGTCTGATTAGAACTCCACAGTTAAGCGTGCTTGGCTTGGAGTAGTGATCAGGATGGGTGACCTTCTGGGAAGTTTCCCAGGGTGTGTGTGAGTGAGGACAAAGCACACTGGAAAAGACATGTGTTGTCCTATGGGGAAAATCATTAGTCAGATGACTCGTTCGGGCATGTGGGTGGACCCTGGGGTGGGCCCCACGTGTCTGTGGGGGAAACTGGTGGTACCTGGTGGGCTAGGACCCGACGACCATGTTAAGGCGGGGTGACTGTGCTGTCACCGGGACCCGGTTGTCACAAGTCTTGGATAATATATTACATACATGAACTTTAAATTACAATTTCTAACATAAAACACAACATAAATAATCCTTTGATACCTCCATTATTCCTTTAGATTAAACCTGCATATAAATCAAAATATACTTCTTGGAATCCTGGGAAAATAAAACACAAGAAATGGGTGAGCACAGATGCTCAATAAGGGTAAATAATTTAGAGGAAGCTATAAAATTTTAAGGAAATATGTGTAATAAAAACAACAGACTTTTTAAACATAATCTTGAACATAATATGTAAAAAATAAATCAAACATTACCATATAAAAATGAACATGAATATTATACTAGTCGAATAATCACATGTAATAACTAATTTCATAATGAGGTAATGCATAATGTCGGACATCATAACCACATAGTCAAGGCCTCGTGCCAAGACTACAAATAAATATTTTGTCAAGGCCTTATGCCAAAACACTAATTTGTCTCATGAGACCTACCATTGCATCTAGGAGCTATAACAGGATCTACCTATCACTTACTAATGCAATTTCATTCCTGATATGAAAATGTTGAAACATAACATAAACATTCGTATTAAAACTAGCATACGAAATATCAATACTTTATCCATAAATCATGAATAGTATAAAAATAGAACATTCACATTCAAACATATCATAACTCATTCAATAAAATATTAAAGATTGTATTCATAACAAATAAACCTCAATCATGAATAATATTCAAAAAGGATGTTGACATAGTTTAAAATGATTAGTAAAACCCTTCGAGAGAAATATCCTTTTTTACGAAAGCATTTAAAAGTCTCAAAATTTATAAAGGAAGTAATTAAAAAGAGTTTTTTGAATCAAAGAGTCCCATAACACTTGGACACTTTTGAAAAGAATTAACATTTTAAAATAATTATCTCCATATGAATAAATCCTTAAAATCATTTTGAAAACATGGACATTAATGAAATAGATTTAAAAAAATAAACATTTAAAACATTTAAAATGATGATATAGTTAAATATTACCTTCCATAAAACCTTAAAATATTCCTTTTGGAATTATTTTTATGAAACATGGACATGGATGATAAATATGTACCAGTAAATACATACATATAAACAATCTCAGATAATAATGAGATTGAGGAATTAACTGTTATCTTGTACTTTCCTTTGGTCAAGGGTACATTTAAACTCTTGTATAATGACCATAATATGTTATTAAATTATACCAAAACCATATTCGTATTTATTATTTCATACTCGATTAATTTATGACTTTATACTACTTATTTAATAATAATTTCCATGTTAAAATAACATTTCGGGTAATAATCGCTTTCTTTATCCTATATGTTTTAACTTGTTATTCTTGATCATATAACTTATATCATGATTTAATTGCATCCAGAATATAAAACATTATTTATGTATCATATATATTCATAATATAAATATGTATAATAGATAGATATATGAAATGGAAAACACCGTTTATGGAGATGGTAGGCCATACGTACGCAAAAATGCTATTTTCGTTTTCATATCGTATTGAACAAAAGTAAGTGAATGAGATATATTTAAATACACACACACACACACAAACATATATATATATATATATTTATAGAATAATTATTATATCATATATTACATACTTATTAATAATATATATTTTTATAATCATCGTTGAATGGTGAACGTGGAAATGAATCTCATCGCGTCGTGGAGACGGTAAGCCGTACGTATGCACGAGTGACAATATAATTCTATTGATGGTGAAATCATATGTAATTGGATGATATATTATATATAAAGAATCATTAAAATTTTTTATTTATTATTTACATAAATTACACTCATTATTATACCCATTCAAATAATAAAGCATTGAATAACAAACTACACCACGGCGTGGAGACGGTAAGCTGTACGTATGCACGTATGGTGACTTTGTCATTCATAGGATGGATAGAATAATGAATATAGTTTTAACATATTTATAATAAAATCACATTTTTTAGAAGGTATTGGAGTTATTATTTTGATATGGAAACAACAAATAAAGAGGAAGTGGAGGAAGAAAAGAACTTTGAAAGAGGTGGTGAAATAATTACCTCTTCTTCGAGTGCTTCCTTTAGATTTGATAAAAAAGGCTCTTTAGGTTATATTTATGATCAAATTAAGGAATCTAGGTTGAATTTAGGGTAGTTGGTAGGATATTTGAGTAGGGGTTAGCTTATCCAAATGGATTTTGAGGTGTGATTTTGATAGAAGGGGAAGTACCCTTTTATAAGAGAGGTGAGAGTCACTTTAGGAAAATCTTGAAATATTATTTTATTATAAAATAATTTTCAGTTTATAATAGATAAAAATGGATTTATTTCAAGGTTAAGGTGGGGATGGGTCGAAAAACTCTCAACCAATAGGTTTTAGACACGTTTGTGTCATCATATTAACCTTATCTTTTAGATTTAACTCTTTGTTAAATAGTTTAACTTTTACCATGTCTTCTTGTATTATTATAATAAATGGTTAATAAACTTACTATAAAAAGCCAATAGAACCCCAAGTGCTTCATTAATGACATGTATATAATTATATAATTCCTTTGGCAAAACCTTATATTTTTATGATTATTATATCATTTAATAATATAGTATTTGTTTTAAAAACTCATTTATGTCAATTTTGACACTATTTAGTATTTGGTTTTTTGGAAAGTCAAAAAGACTTTATTACTTTAAAAAAATACATTAAATCAACCATAACATGTCATATTAACCTAGAAAATTCATGTAATGCATCAAAAGTCTCAATTTACATTTATTTTGATATTTATAATATCAATTATTTTAATCATTCATTAATAAGGTAATTACTGCATCATCATTGTGCCATAAATAAATTTAATTATTTAATGTATAAAAATTAAAAATAAAATAAAATGATGTAGGAAATCTTTTTATATTTATAGTAAATATTTATAGTTGAAATTATCTTATGTATAACCCTATATTAAAAATGTTTTAGTTATTAAAATTTGAATTTAACACTTTTAACTATTCTTTAAATAAAATAATAATAAATGTCCTAATCTAATCCAAGAGGATAAAAAAGGATCATATTTTATTCCTAATTTTTATTTTGGTCTAAATAAACTTATCCAATAGAATTAGAACATGTGTTATGGTAATTATAATACCATTTTTACTTTTAATTACCCCATTTACTTTTAATCGTGGTAAATAAAATTCAAAAGTTACTATTCACCAAAAATTATTTTTATCCTATTGAACCATATTTTACTTACTTATGTCAACTGTGTCTCTCATATTTTTGAAATTAAATTCACATAAGCAGTAAAATTATGTTTCATGCAAATTTGTAAATGTGCCTAAAAGGTAGGTAAAAGACGTTAAAAAGTTCAATAAAATTTTATACATCTAATCTTATTATAAAATGACTCCAATGAATTAAATTGGACTAATATATGTATTATTTATCTATTTTTACATTAAAATAAATTTTAATTAAAAATAATTATTCAAATAAAAATTCGGTTTTAAACAATAACACAATGTTTTTCACTATTCATCAAAAATTGAAAGTTTTCAGAAAAATACAAAAAATTCTTCCTAAGATAATTTTGATATTACAAATTCAAAAATTAAGTCTATTTTACCAAATTAGAAACATAGAAATTACATTAATTAATTTAAAACTAATTCCCATTGTCAAAACCAAAAAGCAGGTTTTTGAGAAGTAAAAACTATCAAAATATTGATATGTGTTTATGTCCAATTTAAATATAAAACTACTTTAAATGACAAATATTGGATTAAATGATAAAAATATAATCTAGTTATACTTAAAAACTATTCAAATGTTTAATTTAACCCTATAAATTATTTTGCTTAAAAAAATTGTTTTCAATTAAAATTTAGTATTTCCACTATTCATCAAAATATTAAATTTATCATAAAAACACAAAAAATTTATCCAAACTAAATTTTTATATCCTAATTATAAATAATAAGTTTGTTTTGTCAAATTTAATATATAAAAGTGTCAAATATTTTATTTAAAAAGGGTTCTCCATTAAAAGGAGGTAAAATTTCATTTTTTGAAAAATACTTCTTTTATCTAAAAAAATGAATTTGTTCTTATATTATGTCTAAGAAACACATAGTATGGATTATAAAATTATATGGAGTATATAAAATTCAAAATTTTGTTAATATTATTCATAACTGCTTTTTTAAACAGCTAGTTTGGTAAGTCGTGGTGCGCTCGAACTCGGTGTTGCATGTAGCACAAGCTATTGAATTACTTTAAAGAAGGTAACATATTATGAAATATTGGGGTGTTACAATCTCCCTTACTTCAATAAATTGATTCCTCGCAATTTGATTTTTTTTGAAAATAAAAGGTTTAAAATAGAAAATACCTTTATGGAAAACCTACATTGGAAATAGGGTTAATAAAATTTAGTCTTAATAAGAGTGAAAGGGAAATGAAAAAGTAACCACCAAATTAGGTTTTCAAATAGGAGAACATTGGTGGAAATTATAGAAACATAATTGGAGAAAAATCATAAATATTTACAGGGAGTGATTGAGGTCATCAATCACAAACAAGTGAACAATAAATGGAAAATTAAGGGCTTCAAAGTCATAAATTTATGATGAGTTAAAATATCATCGGTTCAAAAAAACATAAGGTATTAGGATAACATATTTTTGGTTTTGATATCCTTTAACTAATGTTTAAGAATTAATTTATTTATAGAATAAGAAAAAAATGAATACCCAATAATTAGAGTTCCATCCTTTAACTAATTTCTACCACAAACTCATCTTTCATTCCAAAAGATAATAGAACTCAAAAATATTCTATTTATCCTAATCGTATAGGGTTCCAAAAAAATAAATTTATAATTCATCTATCAGACCTTTTAAAAAACTACATTATACAATCCAGGACATCATGTAGGCTAGTGTTAGGTGATACACCCTGTCGCCCTTCAGTTGTGGGTTCAAGTCTCACGGCCTTGCCGGACGCAACGGGTTGTCGTCCGACCTCTAGATTCTTCTTTTTATAACAATACAAAAATAATCTTAAGAAATTTTTTAACCATAGAAAATAGTATCCAATGTCCAACCTAATCCATTCCAACATTTAGACTTATCCAAAATACTTCTGTCTAAACTCAGATTCCAAATTTATAAGGAAGGTAAACATAACATAATGAAGATCTATTTTATCACATAACAACATGTGAATACCTTCATCATGTATTCTATTAAAACATAGTAAAAACCTGAATTACCATAAAACCTTTTTTGAATAGGTATGTACTTCCTTATTCCTTCAGTAAAACATAGAATACTAGATATACTCCTTAAATTTAAAAATGTTGTAATCTCCAACAGTGATGGAATAAACAAACCATTAATTAGTTCCAAGGTAGTCAATAATATCCTATATACTTTATCCAATATCATCATTTGGGGCATACTCTGATGATTTGGTAATTGATTCACGCAGTGTCCCAACTCCTTGCAGATGAAGCATTTTACATTTGAAACCTTTTTATTACCCTTACAATCACGAATGTGGTTTCCTTTTTCTCCACACTTATAACATACTACCATTCCCTTCAAGCATTTACCAAGGTGATTCTTTCCATAGTTATCACATGTGGGAAAATACTTATTTCCCTTCTTCCCTTTATCAATATTTCTCTCTTCCATCCTCTTCTTTTCTTTCTTCCCTTAAAATCTATAGGACTTAGATAATTCTTTACTTATCTTATTAACACATGATATTATTTCTTCATATTATATAGATACGTGGGAAAATATTTCCTTTCTAAATGTTGGCTTAAGACCATGAAAGATATGATCATTCTTACTCTTTGGGATATGCGTATTGCTGGAGTTCTCATTCCTTATACTGGGTGCCATTTCTAAATGATGACATACACTAGGTTAGATCATATCATAATTTATAATACAAAAACTAGAAAAAAAAATCTCAATATTAATTGAATATTTTCACACATCTAGTATCATAATCATAAAAATGGTTTCTTTACTGACATATTTACTCATAAATCCTTTATAATGGTTTGTAAATAAAATTTTAATTATCCTAAGTATATCTTTTGGGAGTGTCAATACCAAGAGTGCAGTAAAGCCCATTGTCGTGTACTATGATACCTTGGGTCAAGCCCGAAACTCCTTGTTAGAGTTATCAATCCTAGGTAAATCTATGCCAGAGCCATCTCTACCTTTTTTTTATCTAGACAGAGATGTATTTTCTTGGAAAACCCAAATAATATTTACACTACCAAAATTTTTGGATGTTCTTATATACTAATCCCCAAAGTCTATCTTAGGGTAATGTTTTCTAATTAGATTTTATCTAAATCCAATTTACATGGTTTGTACTAAACTTCCTTTGATACCATTTGTAACGCTCTGACCACAAAAGCCCAGAGCTGGTGCATTATTTTAATACATTGTAATAATTATAAGGAATCAAGTCCCAAAGGACCGATCAGTTTAGTAGTCTTGGAAAATAGATTACATACATGGACTTTACATTACAATTTCTAACATAAAACACATCATAAATAAACCTTTGAGAATGCCATTATTCATTTAGATTAAACCTACATATAAATCATAATATACTTCTTGGAATCCTAGGAAAATAAAACATAATAAAGGGGTGATCATAGATGCTCAGTAAGGGTAAATAATTTAGCGGAAGCTATAAAATTTTAAGCCAATATGTGTAATAAAAAAACAGCCTTTTTAAACATAATATTGAATATAATATGGAAAAAATAAATCAAACATTACCATATAAACATGCACATGGATATTCTACTAGTAGAATAATCACATGTAATAACTAATTTCATAATGAGAGAATGCATAATGTCGGACATCATAACCACATAGTCAAGACCTCATGCCAAGACTACAAATAAATATTTTTTCAAGGCCTTTTACCAAGACACTAATTTGTCTCATGAGACCTACTGCTGCATTGAGGAGCTATAACGGGCTCTACCTATCACTTACTAAGTCCAATGCATTCCTCATATGAAAATGTTTAAACATAACATACACATTCGCATTAAAACTAGCATAAAAAATGTCAATAATTTATCCATAAATCATAAATGGTATAAAAATAGCACATTCACAGTCAAACATATCAGAACTCATTCAATACAATATTGAAGATTTTATTCATAATAAATCAACATCAATCAAGAATAATATCCAAAAATTATGTTGACATAGTTGAAAATAATTAGTAAAACCCTTTGAGAGAAATATCCATTTTTTATGAAAGCATTTAAAAGTCTCACAATTTATAAAGAAAGTCATTTAAAAGATATTTTTGAATCAAAGTGTCCCATACCACTTTGAAACTTTTGAAAAGAATTAACATTTTAAAACAATTATGTCCATATTAATAAATCCTTAAAATCATTTTGAAAACATGGACATTAATAAAATAGATTTAGAAAAATAAATCTTTAAAACTTTTAAAATGATGATCTAGTTAAATATTCCCTTCCATAAAACCATAAAATATTCCTTTTGAAAATATTTTTATGAAACATGGACATGGATGATAAATATGTCCCAGTAAATACATACATATAAACAATCTCATAATAATAATGAGATTGAGGAATTAACCCTTACCTTGTACCTTCCTTTGGTCGAGGATACGTTTAACCTCATGTATAATGACCCAAATATGTTATTAAATTATACCATAACCATATTCATATTTATTATTTCATACTCAATTCATTTATGAATTTATACTACTTATTTAATAATAATTTTCATGTTAAAATAACATTTCAGGTAATAATTGCTTTCTTTATCGTACGTGTTTTAACTTGTTATTCTTGATCGTATCACTTATATCATGATTTAATTGATTCTAGAATATAAAACATTATTTATGTATCATATATATTCAGAATATAAATATGTATAATAGATAGATATATGAAATGTAAAATACCGTTTATGGAGATGGTAGACCGTACGTACGCATAAACGCTGTTTTCGTTTTCATATCGTATTGACCAGAAGTAAGTGAATGAGATATATGTAAATACATTACATACATACATACACACATACATACATAAATACATATATATATATATATTTATATAAGAATTATTATTTCATATATTATATACTTATTAATAATTTATATTTTTATATTCATCATTGAATGGTGAACATGGAAATGAATCTCATCGCATCGTGGAGATGGTAAGCCGTACATACGCACGACCGACGATATCATTCTATTGATGGTGAAATAGTATGTAATTGGATGATATATTATATATACATAATAACCAACATTTTATATTTATTATTTAAATCAATTATACACATTATTATACCCATCCAAATAATAAAGCGTTGAATAACAAACTACACCACGACGTGGAGACGGTAAGTCGTACGTACACACGTATGGTGACTTTGTCATTTATAGTATGGATATAATAATTAATATGGTTGTACCATATTTATAATAACATCACAATTTTTATAAGGTACCATAATTATTATTTTTATATGGAAATAACAAGGAAAGAGAAAGTGGAAGAAGAAAAGAACTTTGAAAGAGGTGATGAAATAATTACCTCTTCTTCGAGTGATTCCTTTTGATTTGATAAAAAAGGCTCTTTAGGTTGTATTTATGATCAAATTAAGGCCTCTAGGTTGAATTTAGGGTAGTTGGGAGGATATTTGAGCAGTGGTTGGCCGAACCAAATGGCTTTGGAGGTGTGATTTTGAGATAAAGGGAAGTACCCTTTTATAAGAGAGGTGAGGGTCACTTTAGGAAAAGCTTAAAATATTATTTTATTATAAAATAATTTTCTTTTTATAATGGATATAAATGGATTTATTTATAGGCTAAGGTAAGGATGGGTTGAAAATCTCTCAACCAATAGGTTTTAGACAAGTTTAGGTTATCATATTAACCTTATCTTTTAGATTTAACTCTTAGTTAAATAGTTTAACTTTTACCATGTCTTCTTGTATTATTATAATAAATGGTTAATAAACTTACTATAAAAATCCAATAGAACCCCAAGTGGTTAATTAATAACATATATATAATTATATATGTCCTTTGGCCGAACCTTATATTTTTAGGATTATTATATCATTTAATAATATAGTATTTTTTTTAAAAACTCATTTACGTCAATTTTGACACTATTTAGTATTTGGTTTTTGTGAAAGTCAAAAAGACTTGATTAATTCGAAAAAAATACATTAAATAAACCCTAACATGTCATATTAACCTATAAAATTCTGGGAATGCTCCAAAAGTCTCAATTTACATTTATTTTGATATTTATAATATCAATTATTTTAATCATTCATTAATAAGGTAATTACCGCATCATCATTGTGTCATAAATAAATTTAATTATTTAATGTCTAAAAATTATAAATAAAATAGAATGATGTAAGAAATATTTTTAAATTTATAATTAGTATTTATAGTCGAAATTATCTTATGCATAACCCTATATTAGAAATGTTTTAGTTATTAAAATTTGAATTTAACACTTTTAACTCTTCTTTAAATAAAATTATAATAAATGTATTAATATAATAAAAGTTGACAAAAAAGGATCATATTTTATTTCTAAAGTTTATTTTGGTCGAAATAAACTTATCCAACAGAATTAGGACATGTGTTAGTGTAATTATAATATCATTTTTACCTTTAATTACCATATTTACTTTTAACCGTGGTAAATAAAATTCAAAAGTTACTATTCACCAAAAAATTATTTTCATCATATAAAACCACATTTTATTTATTGATATCAACCGTGTCTCTCAGATTTTTGAAATTCAATTCATAGAAGCAGTAAAATTACGTTTCATGCAAATTTTCAAATGTGCCTAAAAGGTAGGTAAACGACGTTAAAAAGTTCAATAAAATTTTATATGTCTAATATCATTATAAAATGACTCCAATTAAATAAATTGGACTAATATATGTATTATGTATCTATTTTTTGTTAAAATAAATTTTAATTAAAAATAATTATTCAATTAAAAAGTCGGATTTAAACAACAACGCAGTGTTTTCCCTATTCATCAAAAATTTGAAGTTTTCAGAAAAATACCAAAAATTCATCCTAAGATAATTTTGATATTACAAATTCAAAAATAAAGTCTGTTTTACCAAATTAAAAACATAGAAGTTACATTAATTAATTTAAAATTAATTCCCATTGTCAAAACCAAAAAACGAGTTTTTGAGAAGTAAAAACTATCAAAATATTGACATGTGTTTATGTCCAATTTAAATGTAAAATTATTTCCAATGACCAAAATTGGATTAAATGATAAAAATATAATCTAATTATACTTCAAAACTATTCAAATTTATAATTTAACACTATAAATTATTTTTCTTAAAAAAGTTGTTTTCAATTAAAATTTAGTATTTTTCAATATTCATCAAAATATTAAAGTTATCAGAAAAACACCAAAAATTTATCCAAACTAAATTTTTATATCCCACTTATAAATAAGAAGTTTATTTTGTTAAATTGAATATATAAAAGTGTCAAATATTGGATTTAAAAAGGGTTTTCCATTAAAAGGTGGTAAAACTGCATTTTTTGAAAAATACTTCATTTATATGAAAAAATGAATTTGTTCTTATATTATGTCTAAGAAACACATAGTATGTATTATAAAATTATATGGAGTATATAAAATCCAAAATGTCATTAATACTATTCATAACTGCTTTTTGAATGGCCAGTTTGGTAAGTTGTTGTGCGCTCAAACTCGGTGTTGCTTGTAATGAAAGCTATTGAATTAATTTAAAGAGGTAACATATTATGAAATCTTGGGGTTTTATAGTATAGGTCATGCTAAATGAAAGATGTTGGGGATTTTGGGGTCTATTGAGGGCTTGGTCGAGTCTCCCGCATTGTTGGGGCTCAACTGCCAGGAACCGCTATATACTTGGATGGAGCGTTCCCCAGGTTGCGATATCAGGATGAAGCTTGCCTAGATCATTATACCATATACCGGATTGAAAGACCCTCAGATTGGTATTATGGTTGGAACAGTCATTGTGGTGTTCTCATAAGGACTCTGACACTAGATGAAGCTGGTATGGTTGATCGGGGTCGCAGAACTGAGGATCCACAATGATTATTATTGTTTATTTATTTTATGTAGTCTTATTTATTCAGAGCATGTCACATGCACAAATCAGTACATTGTCGGTAGGTACGGGACTATGTTGGTGGCATCCTACTAGGTTTTGTACTCACCCTTCTTGGGTCACCATTGTGTTGAGCTCAAGTGTTGTATTTTTTGTCAATAATGTGTCAATATGTGTTTGGTGAGTTGAGATGAAGTGGTGATGGTTAGAGAATTGATATGGATTCATTTAATGGCATTGGATGTCATGTTTTGAACAATTATCATTGTAATTATGACAATTGTTTAACTGGTCTTAAATCTCAAGGACTTATGACAATGATGACACATTGTTTACAACAAGATGAAGAAAACCATGCAATAATCTATTATTGCATAAGAAAATTGGTGGCAAGAAGTCCATGCAATTTTTTTCCTGCTGAATACTAAAAGGAGTGAGGAATTATGAAGGCCATGAAAAAATAATATTTTTCATAATGGTTCAATGATAAAGTTGGATAGGTAATTTATGTTGATAATTATATGGAACTTGGTTGAAGTTTGACCAACTCTTTTTATGGGAGTTGAATTTAAAAAATAGGCCATCCATAAGTCAACCAAGGACCACCTCAACCACATGTTGGACCCTAGGGTCAACCACATGGGAGGTAGTTAACCTAGCTAGCGCATGGAGGCAGGTGAGGATGAGTGCCTACATCGAGAAGCAAGTGTGTGCATAGAGGCACATAGGTGTAGTGAGAACATAGCTCCCACAAAGCACACATGGAGGTGCCAAAGACTTCATGCAGATAGAACACTGACCGTCATATGGAATTAATCTGAGCCGTCCAATCACTTTGTGCCTTCATCCTCTACCTCGAGCATGTCATGCATTTCTATATCACCGGAGTTCTTCATGCTGAGAGATTTGATGAAAGAATCCCAACTTGAGATTGTTGTATGATCTAGATCTTGAGAAGAAGAAGAGGAGTTGTCATGCATACAATCTTCGTATTGCATGCATGCAGTTATTCAAAGAACGTGCTACTGTAAAATGAAAAATGAAGTTGCAGGAGGCTATTCATGCATCCAATACACATGGATGAGTTCAAGATTTAAAAGAGAATCATGCGATAATAAGCTTTCAATTGAGTCTGGGAAGGAGGGCTCATCATGAAGACGCCATGATTTTTGGTGTATATTTGAGAAATGCTGAGAGCCCCAGGGGTTTAATAAAAGCTGTGACACAATATTTTTTGAAGAAGATATTTAAAATCTTTGACGCAGTATAAAACCCTGAAGATAGGTGGTGGAGATCTCACTTATAAATACCAAGGGTTCATGGCCAAGGATGGATTCTTGCCGCTCAAGATAGATCTTGTTTTTCTAGAAAAATATAGCATCCACAAAACATTGTTTTGCAGGGAGGAGTTCCGCGAAGCACTCTCTGCTTCCATAAAGAAGAAAATTCCTTGTATTGTGCTATCTCTTATCATTATTGCATATGAGGTGAGACTGTGAGATAAAACTGAGTGGATTCAACCCCTCTCAGTGGTCAATCCGGCCTAGGGCTCCACAAGTGGTATTAGAATAAAGTTTCCTCTTAAGATCCAAGCTAGCTATTATGAAGTGCAGAATTCAAGAAATGAGTGAGCTACCTAAGATGGAGAAAAAGTAATTTACTCCTAAGGATAATAATCTAGATATTTCTGCCAAGACTCAGAAAAACAGAAAGAAAAGACGGAAAAGGAAGCTAAAAAATAATCTTATAGTAAAGCCAGAGACACCACTAACTGAAGGTAATCAAAGTGGTATATGTTGAAATAATTATATTGACTATGATTTTTCTGAAAAAGCCTTATCATTTGTGATAATGATGTATCACCTAACGATCTTTTTGAATTCAAAGAGCATCTTAAGAAATTTCTCAAAGAAGTTGTAAATTGTATTATTAAAGGGACTTTAGGATGAAAAATTATAGCTAAAATAAAAGTCTAATGCCGTGGAAAAGGCATTGGCTAAAAGGATTGGCATATCCAACACTTTCACAAAACATTTGAAAGAAAAGGAAGAATTTTTTTTCTTTTTAATGAAATATAGGATGAAGTTACTGAATAATTACAAAGTAATTTTTGTGAGAAATAAAACTTTGAGATTGTTTTTGTAGAATATTTTCATGAAATTTAAAAATTGTTCAAAGTTTTTATGGATGTAAAAGTTGCTCAATTGAAGGTTAAAGCCAACAAGGTAAAGTATATTGAGAATTCTTTACAATAATCATGAAAAATTCATGAAGAACAAATAAAGAAGCTAAAGAATTATTGGGATGATATGCTGAGATCAGTTGAGGATGAGAATAACTCTCTCAACATGAAGTGTTTAGAGCTATAGGTGAGATTGAAGAATCAAGAATCACCACAAGATAGAAATTCCCAAATTGATGAAAAAAGATATGTTGTCACATAAGTGTGAATTGAGGATCATGAATCCAATAAGGGCATGAGATCATCCTCTAACCAAATGGAAACATCCTCAAAGAATAAGGTATCACATAACCCATAAGTTATCTTATGTACTAATGTCGTTTCAAGTGCTGGTGGGTTTTAAAACAAACTTTGAAAAAATATGGATGGTGATAAATACTGATAAACCCACCACATCAAGGGTGGATGAGAAAAGATGTATGAAAAACTTCTTGCCAAAAAGTGATTAATAGAAGTGGTGGTTCCACTCAAAAATAGAAAGTTTCACAATTTGTGAAATCTAGATAGACTACACCAGAAAAGAAGATGAGAAGATTCATAGGCCATTAAGAATGTTAGTGGAAGTTTGGGCACAAGGCATTAGAATGTTGGAATTACATGACAATTCATGAAAATAATAGGTCTCTCCTTATTCCTATGTGTGTGTGTGTGTGTGTTTTTAGTTACATGCATGAAATGAAAGGAGATGGATGTATACCTTGAGGGGGGAATTGGTGAGATAAATTTATTAAATCTTCATTACATAGTGAATGCAAAACTTCTGAACAACTTTATAAAGTTGAAAGATGAGGTATGAAAACCATTCCCTTATTCCTACTCTACTTAAATTGCTAATAATTATCAAGGGGGAGTTGTTGCTGAGCTAAGAAGGGGGATCTATATCTTTTGAACCTGAAATTTTTGATGTGTTTGTTGAAGTGTGTGCTGGATTTAGCATTTTATTAATAAATCTAATTAATCACAACCCCTAAAATGTGAATTGAGAATTTCTGAGCATGATTTCACATGTATAGTGATTTATGGATAGCCTAGATAACTTTGGCTATATCTCTCTTGTTTTCTACACTGGGTTATCCCCAGTAGACTTAAAGTTGATTAACTATAGGATTTTTGATAAAGAAAACCATGTGATATCATCCTTCTCTATGAAGTGTTCAAGAAACAATCATTTAAGGGAGGAGAACACATTTTTTGGAAAATTCATGAGATGAGAATACCCCCACTTATCTTTTACATTTTATTGACAATAAGGGGAAGAAAGTTTTAAGCACACATATTAACTTTTAAATATGTGAATAGATATTGAAAAAAAAAATACAAAGGGAAGATCATTGAGTCCAAGGGTTGGATTTGTTGTCAATGACGTGTCAATATGTGTTTGGTGAATTGATATGAAGTGGTGATGCTTGGAGAATTTTTATGAATTCATTTAACGACATTTGATGTCATGATTGAGCAATTCTCCTTGAAATTCTGCCAATTGTTGAACCGGTATTAGAGTTTAAGGACTTGTGTCAATGATGAGACATTGTTTACAACATGATGAAGAAGACCATGAAATAATTTATTATTGCATGAGGAAATTGATAGCAAGAAGTCCATGAAAAAATATGAATGTTTTTTCATGACGAATACCTAAAGAAGTGAGGAATTATGAAGACCATGCAAAAAAATTTTTTTGCATGATGATTTAATGATAAAGTTGTCTTGTAAATTTATGTTGAGAATTATGACACTTGGTTTAAGATTTGGACAACTCTTTTTACGAGAGTTGACTTAAAAAAAATGTTCAGTCATAAGCCAACCAATGACCACCTCAACCGCATGTGGGGACCTAGGGTCAACCATGTGGGAGGCAATCGACCTGGCTAGAGCATGGCGGCAGGTGAGGATGAGTGTGTGCATGGGAAGACATGTATGCACAAATAGGCGCATGGGTGTAGTGAGCACATAACACCCACAGAACACACATGGAGGTGCCAGAGACCCCATGCGGGGTGGCACGACAGCATGAGGCTGTGGATGAGGTGGGGTTCCAGGAGTGAACCCTGGGCTACTCGTCGAGAAATAGATAGAACATTGACTATTTGATGGAATTAATCTGATTTTTCCGATCACTTTATGTATTCATCTTCTACCTTGAGCAAGTCAAGGATTTTTGCATCACCAGAGTTCTTCATGCTGCTGAGAGCTTCCATGACTGGAGCCTGTGGGGGCCACTCCCAATATGGGGTGGCATTTTTCAGTAGAGGTCGACAACTGCTGCACAACCTCCTTGGTTGGTAGCCAACCCAATAAAACATAGCAGCCTTCGTAAATGAGTCTCTTATGGTGGGCGGTCAAGGTAGGTGAGCAGCCGGTAGGGATGACTCCATGGGTAGATGAGCTACCCAAAAGCAACCCTTGACGTTGCAGATTTTTTTCTTTATAAAGAGAAGAGATGTGTAATCTGGTTGTGTGGTGTAAGTGTGTGTGATCCTCCGAGTTTTATCCAAAGAGAAGGGAATAGAGAAGCGATGGTGATTCTCCCGTGGACGTAGGCAACTCACCAAACCACGTTAAATCCTTGTGTTACTCTGTTTATTCCTGTTTTTGTGTGTTTGAGGTACCACACACCTCCACTGTGCCCCAACAAGTGGTATCAGAGGTGAGTAGGAGTGAATGGAGGTGAGACAACGAGGCAACGGTGAATTTTACAGTGGCCGGAAAATTTAAAGTTTTCAGAAAATTTTTCCGATGGCAGATTCGTGAAGAGGACAGTGAGACGATTCCAACGGCACAAGCGGCGATAAAAATGGAGTTGAAATGAGCCCGATAGGCTCGGTCAAACTTTGGTCAAACCCATGGGTGAACAGTACACTAGTGTCAGAGAAGACAAAACTGTTCATGCCACCGGTGACATTTCCGGTAAGATTCTGACAGGAACTCCGGCGCGCCACGTCAGCGCCACGCTAGCGGGTGATCTGGACCGTTGAACGTGTTTTGACCATATCTTGGTCAATTGGAGTCTGATTTCGGCAATCCAAGAGTCGATTCCGACTATTTCAACCATTCTAGATGCATCCGTATGGTTATTTTTTCAAAATTATTACTCTATCAGGTGGTTTCAGAAGGGTTTGATATTGACGGTGGTGATCGCGTTTTGCGACAACGACGATGACGGGTGGCAGAGCACTACCAAGATTTGATATCGAGAAGTTCGATGGTCAAAATAATTTAGGCTTATGGAAAAGCATGGTGAAAGATCTTTTGGTGCAGTAGGGCATGATCAGACCGTTGATCGGAGAAAAGCCCGAGAAAACTAGTGCCGATGATTAGGAAGAGCTCGAGATGCGGGTTGTCAACACAATTCGACTATGTTTGGAGAATGAGGTAAAATACTCGGTGTTGGATGAGACCTCATTGAAGGAGATCTAGAAGAAGTTGGAGCAACGATATATGGTGAAGTCGCTCACCAACAAATTATTCCTAAAGAAGAAACCATACTAGTTGCGCATGGATGAGGGAGTGAATTTTTTGGATCACACTAATGAATTCAACAAGATCCTGATGCAATTATTGGGGATCGGTGTGAAGGTTGGAGAGGAAGATAAAACACTTTTACTTTTATCATCGCTACTAAGCTCATTTGATGGGCTTGTGACTGCATTGCTCGTGGGGAAGGAGACATTGAAGCTGGACGAGGTGATGGCGTCACTTCAAGATTCGGGGGCATTCTGAAGACTCGTGATGCATTCAGGCGAGAAAATCATGGCGATGCGAGATGATCAACGTGGGAGGAGCCGACATCAGAAGTCAGAAGGTAAATAATGGCGGCCAAAATCCAGGGGACGTGATCCTAGCGAAATCACGTGTTTCTGGTGTGAGAAAAAGGGTCACTATAAAAGTGATTGTGGAGAGCGCAAATGGTACGTTGCTGGGAAGAAGAAAGTTGAAGAGGAGGATGTGAACAACACAGGTTTATCAGCAAATGATGAAATCTATGTGACAACGAGAATCATGCACTTAGATGAGCGAGTTGAACAGGGAGAAGTTCAGTATCATTACTGCAAAATATACAGGCACATGAAGTGGGAATGCCGTTTTCTAAAGAGGAAGAACGAGCGAGCTCAAAATCCAAATGAAGACGGATGGGTTCTGAATTCAGGGAGCTCAACATACATATGTACGATGAGAGGTACATTTGATACTTTTCAGCAGGTTCAAGACTCAATGAGACTTGGTTATGGGTCAACATGTGAGGTTCGAGGAGTTGGGATAGTGAAATTGAAGACACCCGATGAAGGAGTCCGTAAACTGGCTGATGTGAAATTCATCCCGAGGATGAGGCAGAACTTGATATCATTAAGCAGGCTTGATGGAAAAGGGTTTAAGATTTCCATAGAAGGTGGAGTGTTGGAAGTCTCACGCAGGGATGCAACGAAACTTACTGGGAAGGAGTCCCAAGGGCTGTATCATTTGATGGAGACTGCAGCTAGCCCGAGCTTGAGTGAAGATGGTGGAAGTGCCACGTCATCTGGCATGAAGAAGCATGTTCGATTTGCTGATGAAGTTTTAAACACCTACAAGGGGACTGTAGGTCAAGTTTCTACCCCAAATTGGTCGTGAGGGGTGATTTGTGGGGGCTGCTCCCAAAATGGGGTGGCATTTTTCAGTGGAGGTCGGAAACTGCTGCACAGCCTCCTTTGTTGGTAGCCAACCCAATCAAACACAACAGCCTCCGTAAATGAGTCTCCTATGGTGGGTGATCAAGGTGGGTGAGCAGCCGGCAGGGATGACTCCATGGGTATATGAGCTACCCAAAACCAACCCTTGACGTTGCATAATTTTTTTTATAAAGAGAAGAGCTGTGTAATCTAGTTGTGTGGTGTAAGTGTGTGCGATCCTCTGAGTTTTATCCGGAGAGAAGGGAATAGAGAAGCGACGGTGATTCTCCCGTGGACATAGCCAACTCACCGAACCACGTTAAATCCTTGTTTTAATTTGTTTTTTCCTTTTTTTTTGTGTGTTTGAGGTACCACGCACCTCCGCTGCACCCCAATAGAGCCCAAATTAATTTTGTTGTATGATCGAGATTTAAAGAATAAGAATAAAGAAAGTTTTCATGAATGCAATCTTCGTCTAACATGCATGCAGTTATTCGAAGAACGTGCTATGAAGTTGTAGGAATTTGTTTGTGCATATGGTATGCATGGATGAGTACAAGAATTAAAAGAGGAGAATGAAATAATAATCTTTCCCATGAGTCCCAGAAGGAGGGTTCATAGCGAAGATGCCATGATTTTCGGCATGTATTTGAGAAACACCGAGAGCCTCGAGGTTTTAATAAAAGTTGTGACATGGAATATCTTTCGAAAGATATTTAACAGCCTTGACACAACATGAAACTTGAAATAGAGGCTACATAGATATCTCCAATAAATACCAAGGTTCTATGGACAAGGATAGCTTGTTGCTGCTCGAGAGAGATCTCATTTTTTATAGAAAAACTAACCATCTGCAAAACCTTGTTTCACGAGGAGTTCTACGAAGTACTATATTCTTTCACAAAGAAGAAGATACCGTAGCCTCTTGAATTGTGAATCACGCACTCAAGAGATTCACAAAGAAATGGGTTGCGTGAAACTCCTTATCTAACGAAAAAACGAGAAGAATTGCTTCTTTGTATATGTTGAGTTTCTCGAAGCACTCATAATTTGAGATCTCACACTTGCTCATATTTTCACAAAGTACTGAGATACCACGAAGAGGAAGACATTGACAATGAGGTTCTACGAAGCCTTCTGGTTTGCATGATATACTTGCGCACAGAAGAATGGTTGCATTCACATGAATTCAGGTTTGTACATGGCATATAATGGTTTTCACGAGGAAGGAAATGCATTCATGTATTCTCCAATCACCTATACATACATTGAGAAACAATTGAAAAGACACATAAAATAATAAAGACAATAAATGTGCATGTGCAAGGAACATGTACTCTGCATTATTTCATGCATGCATGAATTGAGTTGATAATTCAAAAAGAGAACAATTTGAGATTGTGCAAGATTGTTATAGCACAAAATATTGAAGAAATTGTATAAACTACTTGCACAAATTGATTGAGGTTGGAACTTCAACATTAGAAGGAAGAATTGCTCTAGCATTGTTACAATAAGGAAACTAATCATACACATGTGATCAGAATAATTGAACATGCTTGATCACTAGTTGTTAAAGGTACTTTATGTGTACATGAGCAAGTTAGATATTTCAATTTCATGGAGGAAGATCAAAACATCATCATAGAGTGGATCAAACCTAAATAAGTGAAGAAGTCTCTCAGTTGGATCTAGGAGCAGAGGAAGAATTTTAGTTGGTGCTGGAAGTAGGAGAAGACTCTAGGACTCTGGAACAAGAAAATATGGTTGGGAGGTATAACCGATCAAGACAGAAGAGTTGGATTGTTTGGGGGGGGGGGTATAACCAGGATCAACTGGAGGATTGACCACTGAGATGTATAACCCATTGTTGTCTAAACCATAGTAATTGATAATAATATTATAGTGGATAATCCATGTTGAGGGGTCTAACCATCATGAAAATGAGTAGGTATTTATACCAAACCTTGTAAATATTGTGTTGTGATATCTCTTATCATTACCGCATATGAGGTGAGATAGTGAGATATCACTAAGAGGATTGAGAACCATAACAAGTTTAAGTGTTTGAATTAAATAGAAAATAATTCATAAAAGTAAATCACCGATTCATCCCCCTCTCAGTGGTCAATCTGGCCTAGGGCTCTACACATTGCACATGGGGACCTGAGAAGACTCTCACTTGGTTTCATTCATAGGTTGGGTTGATTCTAGATATTGATCAAGCAGGATAACTTGGGCGTGTATATAGAGTTTTGGATGAGGTATGGCTCAGTAATGTAGTGAAACCTTCCTTATATTTTATTTCTTTTTCTATTTATGTATATATGATCAGATCAGTGGGCAATCGAGCCCGTATGACTGTATGTATAGCTCAACATTTCATATTATTATTGGTGGATATTTTATTTATTACTAATATGTACTATGATGTGATGGATCTGTTCGATATTTTTTTATTCTCGTTGTTATTGATACTATAATGAAGGGGTCATGGCATCCCAATGGTACTACCTTAGACCCCTACTGCTAGTCAGCATCCTCTAGTGTATGAGGAGGTGTGCCTAAGATTATGTAGTGCCACCGGTTCTTAGTGATCCAGGTCAGAACATTACATGCCACCCTAAGAAAACAAATAGGGCATATGTATTGAAAATTCTCCACTTACGGCTTGGAGGTGGCATAGTCCATGTTTAGATTCTTTAAAATGGACTCTCTATATTTGTATTTTAAAAACCCCCATCCAAAAAATGGAAAAACCTATGTGTTACTTCCTGTGGATGTAGGTCAAATGATTAAACCACATTAAACCTATGTATGTTGTGTATTTGTTTAAGCTATGTTCATGTGTGTTTAGTGTGTGTGTGTATCACTTCCCCAAAAACCAGTATAGAGCCACCGATGTTGAAACAATGATGGACAGAGAATTTTTCCAATAATTAGAAAATTCAACATGCTCAGATTTGATTTTTTGAAGACACGATCTTGTAGATCTCATCAATACAAGTTCAACGGTGAAAATGATGTCAAAAAATGGAGCTCAAACGAACTCTCTAGACCCAGTCAAAATTTGGGTCAATTTAGGGTGCTACAATACCCCATTGTGAACATTGACCAGCCACGTAATCTCTAAATCATCAATCAATTTCAACGGTTGATACTGTTTTAACCATATCTTGGTCAATCGATGTTCATTTTTAACAATCCAGGAGCTGATTTCCACTAAATAAACAGTGTTGGACACATTCGTATGGTTGGTTTTTTGAATTTTGGACTATATAAATAGTATTATATTTTTTATTTCTAACTTGAGAGCCTGATATTATGGAAAACCATGAAAAACCCCAAGGTGTGCTATTATCCACAAGAGAGAAATCATGTGCAATGAGTTCTGTAAAACGAACTCTCATGTCCAATGAAAGGTTCAAGGTGGATAAATTTTATGAAAATAACAACTTAGACATGTGGTAATGCGAGGTACAAAACCCGTTATTCTATGAAGGATCACATATCATCCTGGGAGATAAGCCAGAGATAAGTTTGATAACAATTGGATCTACATCAACCAACAAGCTTGTGGTTCAATTCAGTTTTGTATGGCCAAAGATCAAAAGTACTTCATCATTAAGGATAATATAGATAAAAATATGTGGAAGTAACTAGAGTAAAAATATACGATGAAGAGCATAGAGAATCGTATCTGCCTAAAAAAGAATCTCTTATGGTTCTAGTATAAATCACGGGTTTCCATAATCGAACAGCTAGATAGTTCTATAAAATTTTGGCTGATATGTAAAATCTAGATGTTGACATCAAGGATAAACACAAAGATTTTTTGTTGTTAAACTCACTACCGGAGAGTTATGATAATTTAACCACTACCTTGTTTTATGGTAAGGATGATGTTAAATTTTTTGGTGATGTAAATGCTCTTGTAAAAAATGAGTACAACAAGATGTATCAATATGATCACTATGAAATTTCATTAGAATCACTCATAGTATACAGGGGCATAAAGGATGGAAAAATTTCTAAATACACAAGGGAAGATCACACTCAAAATACAAGGGGGATCATCTAGGAGGTGAATCTCAAGAGATAAATGTTTCCATCAGAATTCCCAAACATGAAGGAGTCAACTAAAAGCATAGTTCAGAGATCTGAAGTAGATGATGACTCTGTATTTTTAATCTCTACTGCAGACTATCAAACCGATTGACAGATTTTCAATTCAGGGGGCCCTTTCTACATATGTACACAACGACACTGGTTCTCAGTTTTTAAGAAATTGATGAAGAAAACCTATTCATGGGAAATAAAAATCTCAGCAAGATCAAGGGTATTGGTACAATCAGACTGAAGTTGCATGATGGGATTTTTAGAAGAATCATGGAGGTAAGGTATATTAAAAATATAAAGGTAAGTTGTTCATGGAGCACTTATAGTTATGAAAGGAACTATGGAAAGATGTGTGTATATTTAGGATGCATTGGAAATACTAGGTAGAGTTATATTCTCCAATAGGTCATCACTCGATTCAGTCCAAGAGGAGGGTACATCAGTTAATGTTGGACTTGGTGTCCTAGAACCTCAAAATTCCTATTCAAGCTTTCTAGATTAACCCTAACGTAACAGATAACATAACTTGGATAACTTAGATCAATTCCATGACTTTCCATCCTTCTTATGAGAGTTTTAGATTCAGGAAAGTGGGGATGTGAGTCATCATCAACTAGAAGGTAACTGATTAGTTGTCCCGATAGTTCATTCCTAAGGATCTCAACTTACCTTTTAGTTGGTTGGCTTACTTGTTACTGAATGTTTTACTTCAAAACTATTTGTACTTTGATTACATGTATATCTGATGTATTGAATATTAATTAAACTTCTTATTACATATTGTTAATTGTTCTTCATGAATCTAATGTAATAATGTCCTAGAGTATATGTCACATTAATAAGGTTATATAACTTCCCCACTATGATGAGAAGCTTGAAGTGATATGATGATATTCTAAAATCACATTCTGTGATTGTATAACATGCAATGATGAGACACATCGAACATAGACTATCAGGTGTGAGTACTCATAAGTAGATGAATCTTCTTCTCATAAAGTTTTCATTTGGTAATCTCCAAGATGAAAAAATATAATAACAGGCCCCCAATAGGAATTCCACATGTTTTGGTTCCATTAGATATTCTTATCTACAAGAATTAGTAATAGACCCTAGAATTTAAAATTATCATTAAATTATGGGTTCGAGCGAGGATGCTTCTAAAGCTAGATGGAGTACCCTTCGTACCTATTTACACCCTAACCCGCCAGTAGACACCCCATCTACCACACCTTTTCATCCTCCACTTGAGCCTCCAGGGATGTTCCCACTCATGCCTCTATCATCATGACATTTAGTTTCTTCTTCCCATACCATGTCTATGCCGCCTCCAGAGATATTCCCACCTATACCATATCCATATCCTATGATATATCCCCATCCCTTATTCTTCCCATACCATGTCTACACTGCCTCCTAGAGATAGACGAAGCACATCTTGCTGCATTTTTATCAAGAAAAGACTTGGATAACATTTTAGCACAAAGGTATCTAAAAAAATGGCACAAGAAAATCACTGTATCCCTTATATTATTGGATAGTAAATGTCATATTGATATTAGAATAAATTCAATAAGAAAGATGTGATAATCATGAGTATTAGGTATTTTAGTTACAACTCCCTTCTATTGAATCATTTAGATATGTTGCTAGAATATCCATCAGGAACCCAAATATTTTCTAATACTTTGAGAAATTGATTTTCCTATGAAGGTGTCATCACATAATAAGTACAAAGAACTTTCAATTTGTTTTCACTAATACACACAAGATGTAGTTCTAGTTGAATACCTCAATCCAATAAGGGTCAGTGAGATCATAAGTCATCTTTGGTCTTCCCTTTAATAATTAGAAGAATTGAAATCATCATTTAACATATATTTTTCTCAATTTTCATTGTGTCTAAACAATAATGTAACAAATTGGAAGACCAATATGGAAACTAAAAAAAATACCTTTTTTTCCAATTGTAAGTGGTTTCAGTGTCAACATTATTCCTATTTTTAGATTTAAACTGACCATTCCCTAATGAAAAACTAAAATATTTCAATTAATTAAGCACATAAATTCCTGATATAGGTTGAGGTGGTAGTTCAGTGTCAACAGTATTATCAAACCTCCAGTAATTCTTCTTGTATTGATGATCCATTGGAAATAATATTTGATGCCCAATGAAACTAAAAAAACGATGATATTTAAGTCTTCTCGATCATGTGTTATTCATATAAACAGGATATGATAGTTTTTCACATGTGATCTAACCAGATATCATTGCATAAGTAGGGAAATCATTTATAGTCTATAGAATGACATCACATATCTGATATTTATTTTTTTGAAGAAGTGTCAAATTTGCACAAACCCATATCCCAAATCTACTTCAACTATATTATTAAAGGTTATAAGTGGACATCAATATCAATGTCAAAATTATGAGTTCTATATATTAGTATAATTAATAAATTGAAAGGTTTTTTCATACACATCCACGGATAAAGATTATAAACATAAATAAAAACTGGTCATGTGCTGTGAGCAGTAAGCATCTGACCAAAAAGATTAGAACCATAACATGATATACCCAACCTGATATTATGCACCTCAGCTAAAAAATAGGGATGTTGTGCATCAAATACCCGACATGCTAATCCATCTGTTGGATGAACCAACTCATTATTATCTTTAATTTGCTTACCATCATACCATTGCATATTCATTGAGATTTCTATAGATATTAATAGATTTTAAATCCTGAGAATCCATGTAAAGTGTCACATGAATTTATGTGGCACATGAGATGGTGTTCCATCTTCATTTTACTTCTGTAGATATGTACCACATTCTTTACAGTCATTAAGGTCTTCTATTTCATCCCAAGATAAATTGCAATCTTTTGGACAAACATGAATTTTATTAGTAGAAAATCTGAGCTGCTTAATTAACTTCAATTCCTTATAATTATCCGAGGAAATATATGCACTACCAGGAAGAAAGTCCTTCAAAAAAGTAAAAATATAATTAATGTAAGTATTAGAAATTCTATACCTGGTTTTTCCATGATATAATTACATTAAAAATTCAAACTTTTCCATTTTAGTACATTTCTGATATACAAGAGTTCTAGAATCATCCATTAAAATTTTCACTCTCTCAACATCATCATCTTAATTATTTTTATCATGTGTATTGATATAATTATCTACTTAAGAATGAGAAATTCTAGAGATAATCCTTCAAGTTCGATGGATGAGTTATCAACACAAACAATGCAAGATAATCGATTCGCCGTGCGAGCACTCGAAGATCAATTGGCATTGCTTGGAGATCAAAAGAGCACATGTGGATTGTCGCTAAATGGATTATATCCTTAGATCCTCACAAAATAACATAGTCAATCTGAAATGGTCTTTTTTCTGACAATCAACATCATCAATGAAAAAAGGTTCCAAATCCAAGGTAATTGTTTCTTCCGATATTAAATAAATTAATTATAAATTTGACATGAAAGATAATAACTCTTGGTTTTGGGCATAGAAATATTAAAGTAAATTTTAATATATCACCCACCATCACATACTTTCGATGTGAACGAAATGATCAACTGGTATCAGAGTGGTCACATTAAAATTTATAATTATTTATTTGATTATTGATCCATACCCAATCCTGGTTGAATTTTCATTTCATATTATTTGTTCTTTAATATGATTTGAATTAACATGTTATAGAAATATTAATCATGTTCTTTTAGTGTTTAATTTTATTAAAGGTCTAAGAACATATAAATAATGATCGTAGATGCCATCAGGAACTGCCAATTTTTGGTAGGTAAGAAAGGGTTACATGGTGTGTACTCAGAAGTACATGTCGTGTACCCTAATATGCTGCAACTGCCCATGCTACGGGATACACAACATGTCACGAAGTTTACATGTGGTGTATGCCGCATGTTGACTGGACAACTTGGCACACAGTTGTTGAATTACATGGCATTTATTGGTGTACACGTCATGTAGAATCCTCAAGGACTGATCCGCCTGTTAATGAGATGAGTTATGAAAAGTTACATGTATAATAAAAACATTTGAGAGACATGGTTGGTGTTAATGTTTGATGCTTTATTATATGTTTTGTGAACTCATGAAGTCTCATGAAAACATGGATGCATATAGCATGCTTGATCACCTTCATGGTCTTTACCAAGAGAGATCTAGACAGGAACGATTTGAGATTTTTAAGGCACTCTTTCAAAGCAATCTTAGAGAGGGTGCCCTATCTGGGACTCATGTTGTCAAGTTCATTGGCTACATTGAGCACCTAGAGGTTCTAGGATTTAAACTCCCCGAATAATAACTAGGCACTAATCTCATTTCGGAATCACTCCCTTAAAGATTTTCTGGCTTTTTTTGTGAATTTTAATATGAAGAACATTGAGAATTCACTACTAGATATTCTTACTCTCCTTTGCTAAGTAGATAAGGATACGAAGCATGAAAAGTATTTTATTCATATGATGAACAAATGAAAAGGTCAAATGAAGAGTTTAAGTCTAAAGCTTCTTTACACCCTTACAAGAAGAAAAAGATCAATGTGAAAGAAAGGGGAATGGATGTTGTTTGTTTTGAACATGGTAAGAAGGGCTACTAGAAGAAAATCTACACCCATCCAAAGAAGCAAGAGGAAGCTTTAGGTGTATTTTTTATCAAGTGTAATTTATCTATTTCTATAAATTGGGTATTGAATACAGCTTCTGGTGCTCACATATGTATTTAAATACATGAACCAATTAGATTTAGATAAAATGACTAGGGGGAGGTATATCTACGAGCATTAAACAGAGATAAACTTTCTATTGTAGCTATCATGGATTATCACCTCACATTGCTAACCAGAATGATCTTGGTTTTAAAGGGTTGTTATTATGAGCCTTTAATTACCAAAAACATTGTTTTTGTATCCAGACTTGATAAAGATGGATTTATTTTCAAATTTGGGAATAAACATTTCTTCTTTTATAAATATGACATTTGTTATGGTAAGACACATTTAAATAGAAATCTTTATGTGATGGATTTCACGAACCAAGTAATGGAAATTGATAACAAAGTTACTTTATAGAGTCATAACACACCCAACTTTGGCATCAACGACTATGTCATGTAAATGAAAAATACTTGACTAAATTACATCAAGATGAATATTTATATTCTTTTAAACTAAAATCACTTGGTGTATATCATGCATGTTTACAAGTTAAAATAACCATATCCCCATTTAGTGGAAAAGGTGAAAGGGACAAATAGAATCTTGAATTAGTTCATACAGATGTGTGTGGACCATTTCCTATTGAGGCAAGGAGTGGGCACTCATACTTCATAGCTTTTACTGATGATTTTAGTAGATATGGACATGTCAACTTAATGATGTATAAGTCATATTATTTTGATAAACTCAGGAAATACATTCAAGAAATACAAGAATGTTGGTGAGAACCATCTTGGTAAGAAGATAAAGAAACTTCACTCAAACCATAGTGAAGAATATCTTAATCAAGACTTCATTGATTACTTACGAGAGTTTAGGATCCTCTCTCAACTCACTCCTCCTTATACACCTTAGTAGAATAGTGTAAGAAAAAGTAGGAACCAAAGCTTATTGGACATGGGGAAATCAATGATGAATCATGCGAGTCTTCCATTATCCTTTTGGGGACACACGTTAAAAACAACAATATACGTACTAAACTGAGTGTCAAATAAACTGACAGATGCTATAACATACACATTATAGAAAGGAAAGAAACTCATGTTGTCTTACATGTGTGGGGTTGCGAAGAATTTGTTAAGGACTCTTTAGGTAACAAGCTTGTACCTTTAGGAATAAAGTGTATCTTTATAGGACATCCCAAAGAAACAAAAGGATATTACCTATACAATCCTTCAGACAAAAAATTTGTGGTCAAAAAACATCACACATTTCTTAAGGAAGATCTTATCTCAAAAAGAGATGGTGGGAGCGAGATAGACTTCGATGAAGTCTAGGCTCAATATTAAAAGAGTTGACACAGGAACAAATTTCACCAAGCCCCATGGAAGAAGAAGTTGTTCTAAAAACACAAGTACTGTGTAGGAGTAATAGAGAGGTTAGAGAGCCAGAATGGTATGGTTTTATAGTCATCGAGGATGGTTACTCATTATTAGTTGATAATAATGATCCTCTAACCTATGAGTTAGAAGCAAGTGACACAGATGTTGTCAAGTGGCAAGAAGCCATGAATTCTGAAATAGATTTCATGTACCAAAACCAAGTCTGGATTTTGGTAAATTCTCCAGTGGATGTAATGCCTGTTGGTTGTAAATGAGTATTCAAGAATAAATTGGACATGGAAGGACAAATAAGTACCTATAAGGTATGAATGGTTGAAAAATGGTTTAAATAGCATCAAGGCATTGACTACAGCGAAACCTTTTTACCAGTTACAATGTTGAAATCCATCAGAATTATACTTATCATCATGGATTACCATGACTATGAGATTTGGAAAATGGATATCAAAATACTCTTCCTTAACAGGAACCTTCGGGAAGATTTATATATGACACAATCCAAAGGGTTTGTGACTCTAAAGGATTGTAACAAGATATTCAAATTGAAAAAAACTATTTATAGATTAAAACAAGAATATAGGGCATGAAACATTTATTTTGATGAATCCATAATGGAATTTGGTTTCATAAATAATGAGCGTGATCCTTGTGTCTACAAATGGTTTAGTGGGAGTAAAATCATTTTCTTAATAGTATATGTTGATAACATATTAGTTATTAGAACAAAATACAAATCTTACAATCTAATAAGGCATGGTTAAATAAATGTTTTTATATGAAGGACTTTGGTGAGGCAGCATATATTATTGGGATCAAGATCCATCGTGATAGATCCAAGAGGTTTTCGGGCTAAGTCAAAGTACATTAATTCAAAAGATACTGAAGAGATTCAGTATCGAACAATCTAAGAGGGGATTTTTATCAGCATCACATGGTATTAATCTTTCTAAGAAAATGTGTCCTTAGACACTTGAGGAAAGAAATAGAGTTACAAGGATTCCATAAGTGTCAACGATTTGGTCAGTCATGTATGTTATGCTATGTACTAGGCTAGATGTCACCTATGTATTAAGTATCGTAGGAAGATATCAAGCTGATCTAGGTGACCGCCATTGGATGGTAGTCAAGAATGTCCTCAAATACTTAAGGAATACTAAATATATGTCCCTAGTTTATAAAGGATATAAAGAACTAGTCATCAGAGGATATTCATATGCTAGTTTCCAAACTGATCAAGATGACACAAAGTCAAAAATGGGATACATATTCACTTTGAATAGAGTTATTTGATCTGGAAGAGCTCAAAGAAGGCTATAGTTGTAGATTCTACAGTAGATTCTGAGTATATTGTGGCTTCTGAGGTGGATAAAGAAGCAGTATAGATGTGTATTTTCATCCAATATCTTGACATGGTACCTAGGAGTAAAGATCCTATCATAATCTATTGTGATAATAATGCAACAGTGGATCTCGCAAAAGAGACAAGGTCACATAAATGGATAAAGCACATACTTCAGAAATATCATCTCTTGAGGGATTTTTCTCAGATAGGTGAGGTTAGAGTGAGCAGTATTTCCATAAAAGACAACATGGAGACCCCCTTTACTAAATCCTTGACTAAGTAAAAACATGATTATCATGTGAGGTCTTGTGAACTGAAATTTGTAGGTAGTTGGATCTAGTTCAAGTGGGAGTTTGTTGGAGTTGGTATCCTAGGATCAACTATTTTCAATTTTATTACATGTATATTTGATGTATTGAATATTAAAAAAACTTCTTATTACATATTGTCCATTGTTCTACATGAATTTAATATAATAATGTCTTAGAGTATATGTCGCATTGATAAGGTCATAAAAGTTCCCCACTATGGTGACAACCTTAAAGTGGTATAGAAATATTCTTAAATCTTGTTCTGTGGTTGGATAACATACTATGATGGGACACATAGTACATAGACTATCAAGTGAGAGTACTCATAAGTAGATGAGACTTCTTCTCATGAAGTTCACACTTGGTAATCTTCAAGACAAAAGATTATGAGAATAGACCCGCTGGTAGGAATTATGCATGCTTTGGTGTCATTGGATATTCCTATCTACGAGCATGTAATGATCCTTGGAATTTAAAATTATCATTAATTCATATCATGACTTGCACACTTAGATTTTCTGATGAAAACCGTGATGACATATGTTTATGTCGAGGTAGAGTACGTTGGGTGCGTCATGATTAACATGTCATTAATGGATAAGTCATGGAAGGATTTTTCCCTTATATCATTAAAAAAGCTGATATCTCAGTCCTTTGATTAGAATAGAACCATCACATTAAATTTCATGGTTATTGTGTAACAATGTGTTTATTTTATATAGTCAAAGAAATACATTTTTAAAAAATAGGTCTGTGACATAGATGTGCAACCTGCTTGATGAGATATTGGGACAAATGAATTATATTAAATAGTGAGAGTTTGTATGTGGTTGTCATCATTACAACATTAAGTTATTTCTCTTGTGTGCCTTGACCTGTTGGTAGATATTAATCTTGAACTTTAGGAAAACCCACCTAATTCCAATGAGAAATAATCCTAAAGGGCCACACACTAAGTGTTACCGATGATCTCGATTAAATTCTATTTGGATTTAATTAATTGAATAAATATTATTCTCAAGACAAAGGGATAATTTTATTCACATTTTATTAATAAAAAATATTTATTTATGAATGAAATATTTAAATGAAATATTTATTTAGGTGTTTAATAAATGCTAGAGGAGTTCAAATGGACCAATACCATGTTTAGTGAAAAATATTAATTAACAATCCGGTTAAATAATGTTTTTTTATTGCACAAGTTGGCGTGTGACAAAAAATAATAATAATAATAATATTATGTGGTATGTGGTTTATTAAAGGTTATAATATTATTTAAGATCCAATATATAATTAAATAATTATTTTAACCTAAACTCTAACTCTATAAATAGATGGTTATGTCTATTGTGTAGAGAATCAATCGGTACAATCGAAATAGAGAATTGTTGCACACAAAAAATTCTCTCCCAACTCCTCCTTCTATCTCTTAAGAATGAGAAACACTAGAGAGAATCCTTCAAGACTAAAGGATGAGTGATCAACACAAACAACAAAAGACAATCAATTTGTTGTGCTAGTACCCGAAGATTGATTGGCGTTGCTTATAGATCAAAGGAGAACGTGTGGATCACCGCTAGAGGGATTCTATCATTTTATCCTCACAAAACAATGTAGACAATCCGAAAGGGTCTTTTTCTAATGATCAACATCATCAATGAAGAAAGGTTCCTAAGCCAAGGTAATCATTTCTTCCAACATTAAATAAATTAATTACAAATTTTATGTGCAAGATCCTCACTCTTGGTTTCAGGCATAGAAATATTAAAATAAATTTTAATATATCATTCATCATTGCATGCTTCCGCTACACATGGAACCACCAGTTAAGGTGAAGGAGTCACCACCTCAGAAAAGCATCCAACCTACTAAATCTATCGCCACTAGGAGGAACATTCAAAAGTTAGTAACTTTTGTAGATATTGTGGCATGATTAGTTAAGAAGAAGTCAGTAGATAAACATCAGTCTTAGAAGTAAATTCCTTTCTATAAGAACAAGAAGGATATTGAATATGGTTAAGTTTACATCAGTCAAGATCATGATTTTGGAAAAAACAACGTCAGATATGAGGGAACATTTGCAGTTCAAAGTGATGTCTGATAATTGGTGGTCAAGTTTCAATGTGGGTTGGATTTGATCAATGTCACTAAGACCTAAAATTACTAAGGGCATCAAGAGGAACCAAAATTGTTTGAAAAATTTTCTTCAAGGAGGTGATTGTTGATATTTGATGAAAATCCACCCACCGTGTGGTAGGTGGTGGGTGGTTTCCCAAAGAAAAAAAACAGGAGATTCATTTTGGAAATTCTCCACTTTCAGCTTAGAGGTGGCAGTGTCTGTGTTTAGAACCTTTAAAAAGAAATCTTTGTGTCGAAATTTTAAAAACCCCTCATCCAAAAATGAAAAAATATGTATTTATTCCCCATGGATGTATGTCAAATGACCGAACCATGTTAAACCTACATGCTTTGTGTTTTTAGCTCTATTCTTGTGCATTTGGTGCGTGCATGTTCCATTGCCCCAACATTCCACTCATAATTTCTCCATGAAGGGAGACTGAAATTATAGTCATCATGCTTACTTCTACTCTAACTCCCTAGATATTTATCCTTTTATTCAAGGAAATATAGTGGTTGAAAAATTCTAGTCATCATACTTAACTAAAATTCCAATAAAAATTTTCTATTCACCTCAATATTGTTCAGAAAAAAATTACCAATAAAAATATATTTCATATATAACTTGGAAAATTAGTAAATTATCAACACCAGAAGTCTAATTGCTATTTATCAATCAAAGAAGTTGTGCACTAATGGATTCACCAAAGACAATGTTGGTGTTCACCAAATTATGGATGACTATATTACTTAATTGAGAACTTGAGATGTAATTGGTGGTCATTTGAGTGAAGTTACCATATATGAGAAAACATTGGAAGTGCCATATATAATTTTTTTTTAATGTTTAAGCATTCTTATCTTCACCAATAATTTCCCCCATCAAATGTTGCTCACTCCTTGTAATAGTTTTTGTTTATTGTTGTTGTAGGGAATATCTGAATTGTGCCAAGGCTATGTGTGAGTATTCTAATAGTGTCATGAAAATAAATAGATTATGAATTGAAATCAAAGACATGCCCCAAAAATTATCACACCCATACTCCACAGAAGTCCAACCATCAGATGCTTTGGCGGGGGAGGGAGGGGTTGGATCAGACAGCTTCAGGGGAAAGGGAGGAATCAGACAACTTTAGCTAAAGAGGGAGGGATACGACTGTTGAGAAAGATGGGAAAGAAAAGAACATGAAAACAATAGAAAAGGAAAATTCACAATAGAAATAAAATATTTTACTTCAAATAAAGGATGTGTAATGTCAAAATTAAGTGCAGAAAAAATAAAGTTGACACTGGAAATTTTTACATGGAAAACCCAAAAAGGAAAAAACCATGAGACCTAGTCCAAAAATAGGGATCCACTAAAATCAAGAGGTAAATGGTAGAGACTCTACAAAATGGAAGGGATCTCAAAAGTAATACTCAAGAATAAAAGTGTGGATCAAAAGGCAGATAGCAAGAAAGATGATCATCGAAAAAAGGTGATCACCCAATGGGATTTTCTCTCAGTGTTGTTAATGTCGGTGTGTTGAAATGCCTTGTCACTGCCTCCTTATATTGGAAGAAGAATCTGCATCAATTTATGTATCCATTTCAAAAGTGTGTCACCATATGAATCAATTCACACAATCTTAGACCGCATTAAAACACCTCATTAAAATAGAAACTGCATGGTGCTTGAATTGAGGAGGCGTTACGCGGTACGCCAACTATGAAGGTGCCCAAAAAACTCCCCCTCTGACTCAAGTGGGGATCACTGCCAACCCTAAAATCTGTTGGCAAGTCTCAAATTTTCCTCTGGGTAAACTCTTGGTCAACATGTCTGAACCATTTTCATCAGTGTGGATCTTCTCAGGCTCTAACTGTCTTGAATAAAGGACATTGCTGATCCAATGATATCAAACATCGATATGTTTTGACATACCATGAAAAGTGGAATTATTTCCTAAACAAATAACACTCTGACTATCAAAAAATAAAGCATACTTGTCCTGATTTAAACTGAGCTCTCGAATAAATTTTTTCATCCACTACAATTATTTTCACACCTATGTAGCTGCAATAAACTCTGACTCTTTGGTAGATAAAGCAACACATCTCTGCAATCTAGACAGCCAAGATACAGCTCCCCCTAAAAAAGTGATCAAATATCCTGAAGTAGACTTACTTGAATCAATATCTCCTGCCATATCTGAATCTTTAAATCAACAAATCATAGGTTCTCCTTTTCCAAAATGCAATATCAGATCAGAAGTACCACTAAGATAACGAAAAATGTACTTCATTTCTCTCCAATTATCTCTACCTTGATTTGATAGAAAACAACTAACCAAACCAACTACATGAGCTATATCAGGTCTAGCACATTATAAATTAAAAAACCAATAACATATGAATAAGGTATGTGTTGCATCTCCTCTATCACTTTATCAGTAGAAGGTGACTGACTGGTATTGATCTTAAAATGTAAAGAAAGAGGAGTACTAACCACTTTCACTCTATCCATAGAAAATATCTGAAGAACCTTCTCAATGTATCTCTCCTGAGATAACCACAATTTATTAGCCTTCCTGTCACGAGAGATTGTCATGCCAAGAATATGTCGTGCTAGCCCCAAGTCTTTCATCGCAAAAGACTAACAAAGATCCTTCTTCAATATGTCAATTCTAGAAGTATCATGGCCAACGATGAGCATATCATCTACATAAATCAATAGTATAATTAAATCATCATCAGTAAATCTATGAACAAAAACACAATGATCAGAAGATGTCTTCCTGAAACCCTGATGATAAATGACAGATTAAAACTTCTTATACCACTGCCTCAGAGCTTTATTCAAACCATAAAAATTGTTATTCAACCTGTAAACATGATTTTATTTACCTGTTTCAATAAAACATTCTAGCCACTCCATATAAATCTCCTCCTCTAAATCTCCACGGAGGAAAGATGTCTTCACATCTATCTGCTCAATCTACATATCCAAACTAGCAGCCAAACTAAGAACAACCCGAATGGATGAAATTTTGACAACATGTGAGAAAATCTCATCAAAATAAATACCTTTCTTATGAAGGAAGCCTTTGACAACTAACCTTTCCTCGGATCATGGAAGAGAACTAGATTCTTCATTTTTAATCCGATAAATAAACCGATTTTACAAAGCTATCTTTCCTGTCGGTAACTTCACCAGCTCAAAAGTGTGGTTGTCATGCAATGATGTCATCTTGTCATCCATTGCCACAACCCATTTGTCCTTTTGTTCACTTTCCATTGCCTCATTAAATGATTCTGGTTCTCCCCCTTTAGTGAGGAGAACATACTCATCATGTGAATATCTAGTAGAAATGGTACGATGTCGAGATGACCTCTAGAGTGGAACTGTGTGTTCATTAATAACCCCTAGAACCGGATCATCCGAAACAAAAGGTGTATCAGAAACATTAACTCCAACCTGTTCACCTTGAGCATCATTCTGTACATCAATATGATCATCAGAATCAACAATATGAGGTAAATGTGAATCATAACCTAGCTCAAGACTGAAAAAACCATTAGAAGTTGGTGAAATATATTTTTATCCCTTATCAATGTTTGTAATTTCCTGATCCTCCTTAAACACTACATCAAAACTTTTGACAAGTTTCTTCAAAACATGATCATAGAGCTTGTACCCAAACTCATCATGTCCGTATCCAATAAAAATACACTGGCGTGTCTTACCATCAAGATTGGATCTCTTATCTCTAGGCACATGAACAAAATCCATGCAACTAAAAACACGCAAGTGATAATACCTGATCTCGTTTCCATACCAAAATTTTTTAGGAGTGTTTGTCTACAAAGCAACCACAAATGATAAATTGATAATATAAGCAGCAGTAAGTAAAGACTCACCCCAAAAATGTCCAGGTAACTTTGCTTCTGAAAGAAAACAATGAACTCTTTCCAACAAAGTCTTGTTCATCCGCTCAGTTACACCATTCAGATAAGGTGTCTTGGGTGGCGTCTTCTGATACCGAATACCTTCCTACATGCAATACTGATCAAATAGATCACAATAATCTCCTCCATTGTCAGTGTGAATACATTTCATTTTCTTGCCTAATTCCATCTCAGTAGAAACATGACATTAATTAAAAACACTGAGCACCTGACTTTTGGAATTCAAAACATAAACCCAGAGCTTTCACGAGTAGTCATCAATAAATGTAACAAAATAAAGACTGCCACTAAAGGTCTTAGATTTCAAAGGACTAAAAATGTCAGAATGTACCAATTCTTGTACCTGTGACTTCCTGTGTGGAGGATGACTACTGAAACTCACTCTGCTCTATTTTTGTAGCCATATAATGATCACATGTGTCTAATTTTACACTCTTCAAATATTGAAGAAGATTTCTCTTGTCTAAACAACCAATACCTTTCTAACTGATGTGACTAAGCCTCTTATGCCTCAAGTTAGACGAAACACTACACTCAAAAACACAAGAAGTATCACAAGAAATAAATGCTCTAGTCCAGTACAAACCTGATTGCTTCTTCCCTAGAGCCAAAAAAAAACATCCCTTAGAAATATTCCATTGGAAATCACCAAAATTTCTGATAAACCCTTCATCGTCAATAATTATGGTAGAAATAAGATTCAAACAAACCTTAGGTGCATGTCGAACATTATTCAAAATCAGCTTACTTCCTATACTGGTCTCTAAACAAACAGTCCTGATGCCTACAATGTTAGCATGACCATCATTTCCCATCTTCAAAATACCAAAATTACTTGGGCTATAAGACATAATGAACTACTTATTCGATGTCACATGAAAACATGCACCACTGTCAACAACCTAGTAAGAATAATCAGAAGTAATGTTAATGGAGTCATAAACAATAAAAAGATCACCCCCTGTAGCAGCGGCTACATGATCATCTCCATTACCATTTTTCTTCTGTGGATTTTCTTTCAATTTGTTCTCTCTTTTCAGCTGATGAAAAAAAATCCTTAACATGCCCCCTCTTACCACAATGATGAAATTCGAAATCTCTCTGCTTCGGTCCGAATTTTCTTCTACCTCTGCTCTTACCTTGACTGATCTGCCCCTGGTCCTAGCTTCTCCCCCTATTCTCTGTGACTAAAAGCTTTGAAGATGATTTCTCCTGATTACATCTCCTAACCTCTTCATTTAAAATAGAAGACTTGACAAAACTAAATGTCACATCACCATTAGGAGCAGAACCTGTTAGAGTAAAATGTAAATTCTCCCATGAATCGGGTAAAGTGTTAAGAAACAAAAGAGCTAGAACCTCATCTTCAAAATTGATACCCATGCCAGAAAACTGATCAAAACATCCTTAATATTCATTTAAATAATTAGAAATAGATGTACCTTATCTGTACCTCAAGTTCATCATTTTCATGAGAAGAAACAGTTTATTGTTTCCCATCTTGGAAGCCTAGGTCATCTCAATCTTCTCCCACAAAGTTCTGGCATGAGAGATGTTGACAATGTGGTTCATCATGTTGTCTTTGAACCATTGGAAAATGAATCTATAAACCATCTCATGCCCGAACGCCCATTCTTCATCTAACATCCTCTTTGGATTTTGGGTACTAAACACTGGAAGACACATTCACTTGAAAAAAAAGTAGATCCTTCATTTTATATTGCCACATATGGTAGTTGGTACCATTCAGCAAAATCATCCAACTGTAATTGTCCTCCATAATAAATATGAAATAAAAAACCAAACCCCCTGATACCAGATGTTGGGAAAGATGGGAAAGTGACGAACGCGCAAACAATAGAAAAGGAGAACGCGCAATGTAAATAAAATATTTCCCTCCAAATAGAGGATGCACAACGCCAAAATTAAGTGTAGAAAAAATAAAGTTGACACTAGAAAATTTTACATGGAAAAACCAAAAAGGGAAAAAACCATGGGACCTAGTCTAGAAAGAGAAATCCCCTAAAATCAAGAGGTACACGGTAGAGACTCCGCAAAATGGAAGGGATCTCAAAAGTAATACTCAAGAATAAAAGTGTGGATAAAAAGGAGAAGAGAAAGAAAGATGATCATCGAAGAAAGGTGATCACTAAATTGGATTTTCTCTCAGTGTTGTTGATGCCGATGTGTTAAAATGACTTGCTGCTGCCTTCTTATATAGGAAAAAGAATCCACATCAATTAATGTCTCTGCGTTAATAGTGTGTCACCGTGTGAATTAATTCAAATGGTCTTGGGCCGCATTAAAACACCTCATTAAAATAGAAATCACGTGGTGTTCCAATTGAGAATCCATTACATGGTGCGCCAACTAGGAAGGTGTCCAACAATGACCTGACAACTTCAGATGGAGAGGGAGTGGCCATCGAGTTTGACGGTTGTGGAAGGCATATACTCGGTGGGAGAGGGCCCGATAGACTTTAGCGGTAACAAAAATTCTGGAGAGGGAGGCCGCGACTCTCTAGTGGTGTGCGTGGTGACTCTCAGGAATAGAATAAAAGGGTATTTTTGTCTCAGTGTAGAACATTTGGCTCAGGAAGCTAAAAATTTTGATGGTGGAATTTAGAATCCATAGATTGCTAATTACTGAGCAGATTTCTTTCTACTTCTAATGGCCATCAAAGAAGGTATGTCACTTTTAATGCACTTATTTTTAGTTTCTACATTGTTTTAGTGGGAGGTTATACTACAAAGGGAAAAGAAAAATTTTCTTTTCATGTTGAAATTTATGGTTAAACTTTCAGTGTTATTTTTTATAGTGGGAATTTCATTCAAGTGACCAGTGAAAGTTTCCATTCTCATTTGTGATTTTTTTATATTACATTTATTTTTTTAATTAAAATTTAGATTTTAATATGCATTTTTTATTGCACAACTTCCCATGCATTCCTAGCCATCTGCATGCCCCTGCTTTGTTGTGCGAAGGAACTTTTAGATCTACCCTGCATGGTTCCCCTTCATTATAAAGAAGTGAGATTTAGGGATTTGGAGACCCCGGTTTTCATCGGATGATGCAATGGTGCAGACCCCTATATTTGAGGGTTTTCACCAAGTGATGGGTATGCCCCCAAAAGGATTGGTGTGCCCCCGAGGATTGTGGATTCACGACAAGGCCGAAATGGTTGATCTGCTTGTTGAAGGATGAAGAGTAGGACCCAACATTGATACTCCTTATCCATCAACTCCGATTTTTTCTAGACAGAGTATCGATTTTGGGTTCCCCTATACCTCCTTCGGTGAGCTGATCAACTATGTCGACCTCATCTTGTAAGCCATGATCCTCAGGGCCAAACCAATCCTTTTTGGGGCGCACCAATCACCCGGTGAAAAGCCACAAATCTAGGGTCCATGCTTTTTCCTCACTCAGTGAAAAATGGGGTTTCCAAAGCCCTAAATTGTGCTACTCTTCTGGTGAAGGGGAACCACATGGGGTAGATCTAAAAAATTCTTTTCACAAAAAAGCATGGGCACACAGACGACTGGGAATGCATAGACACTTTGTGCATGCCAGTTGTGTAACAACTCAACAAAAAACACATATTAAAATCTCCATTTTAATTAAAAAAATAAATTGAATATAAAAAATTCACACATGAGAATGGAAACTTTCACTGGACACTTAAATGAAATTTCCTCTATAGAAAATAACACTGTAAAATTTAGCTATAAATTTCAACAAGAAAAGAAAATTGTTCTTCACCCTTTGTAATACAACCTCCCACTAAAACAATATAGAAACTAAAAATAAGTTCATTAAAAGTGACATACATTCCTTGATGACCATTATAAGTAGAAATAAATTACTTTTTATCATCTCCTATACCCCATTTTACAGGATGCTCCGGTCATATGCAGGGATCTTAACACATGTTCTTTTTTAAAGGTGACACTATCCTCTCGGGTTGAGCCGATGGAGGGAATTTTCATTTCAAAGAAAAATGGGGCATGCGTGAAATGACTGGAGCTCGATAGGGATTTCACGAATGCACATTTTCATTCGGGAAAGGTGTGCTGGATTGTGGTTGGAGTCGCAACACTCCAGTCGAGGTTGAGGTTTAAGGGATTAATGGGTCGTGGTCTGAGGTCTGAGGTTGAGGTCAAGTTCTGAGGTTGAGGTTGAGGTCTGAGGGATCAGAAGGTTTTAGAGAAGGGTGAATCGTTGGAGTCATGGCCCAGTTTGAAGTTTTTGTTTTGGTTCTCCCTATAATGAATAACGATGAAGGTATTGAGGATTTTATTTGAAGTTTTTTTTACAGTTTTTGTGGTAAATATAGGGGTAATTTTCTATCCATGACTGTATACTGAATGATTTGAAGGTATTTTAGATTATATTTGAAGTTTTTTTTCTTAGTTTTGTTGTAAATATGTCCAAAATTGTTTTATAAAGTCTACAGTGGTTCTTTTACTAGAATTAATATATTGTTTTGTTACATTTCATAACTTAGATTTATTTTTTCAGTGCAAGATCCATTGGTTTTTGAAGTGGAAATTCTACTTGATATCCAAGTTCCGCTCGATGTCCACTTGAAGTTCCATTGGATGTTCCACTGGAAGTTCTAGTGGAAGTTCCAATCGAAGTTCCAACTGAAGTTCTAGTGGAAGTTCCAGCGGAAGTTCCAATGAAAGTTCCAGTGGAAGAAGTTCTGTTGGAACTTGCACTGGAACTTGCACTGGAAATTACACTAGAACTTCCCTTAAAACTTCCCCTGGAACTTCCACTAGAACTTCTTCCACTAGAACTTCCACCGGAACTTCCATTGGAAAATATATATAATGTGTCTTATAAATTGTTTTATTTATAATTTTAGAAAAATAATTTTATATTATATATATATATATATTCGTAATTAAATATTATTTAGTTAAATTTATAGTCATATAGATTATACATTTTCAAATGGATTAAATCCTGTTATAAAGTTAACGTACTTTTCTTGAACTGAAGTTTTTTGTTGTAGGTTATTGCGATGCTGTTGATGGTGATGTTGATGTTGTAATAGCTTCTATTAAATTAGTTACAGGGATGACGTTCAAGTCACTTAATGAAGTATAATGTTTTTATGTCATGTATGGGGGAGTAAATGGGTTTAGTGTACATCGACAATACTCTAGTAAAAGGATAAAGGATAAATCAATTGTCACATCAAGCCTTTATGCATATTGAAAAGAAGGTCATAGGAATGTTGACAAACATGATAGCATGCTGAAATTTCCTCAGACTGAGACACATACAGGTTGCCTTCCTAGAATGGGGGTTAGTTTATTTTCTTCTATCCAATATGCATGTACTATATTTGTTTAAGATAATAATCATCCCATGCACAGGCCTGAATCAATTCATATGATGAGGTCCCAAAGAAAAATAAAAGAAGCACAAACAGCTGAGTTAGATGTGAATGCTTCTGCAGGTATTAAACCAAATTATTCTTTCTCATTGGAAACAACTATTGTAGGGGGGAAAGATGTTATTGGTTACATGCGTGTTGATTATTTGAATTTTTTAAGGTCTAAATGGGAAAGAGATTTGCTTCATGGTGATGTATGTTGCATGTTAGAGTACCTGGAAAGACAAAGTCAGGAAAATCCATTGTTTTTCTATACTATGAAATTTGACATGAATAGAAAAATTATTAATATTTTTTGTGCTGATCAAAAAATGAGAACATATTATAGTTTTTTGGATATGTTGTTGTTTTGACACCACTTTTATCACTAATAAAGAGTATATTCCATTATGTGTTTTTGTGGGGTTCAATCATCATCAGGGGATTGTTGTTTTTGGGGAATCTTTGTTATATGATGAAACCGTGACTTTTTTTCTTGGTTGTTTCAAAAAAAATTTATAGGTTCATCACATTAAGAGACCTCAAACTATTTTTATTGATTAGGTTACAACAATGGTAAAATCCATTTCTGCAGTTTTAGTGGGAACTCGACATTGCCTTTGTTTGTGGCATTTGATGCAAAATGGAATTAAGCATTTTGGTAATTAGATAAAATATGTATCTAGTTTTCTAACTAGATTTAAGAATTGTATGTTTAAATACCATAATAAAAATCAGTTTGATCAGGAGTGGTCTTCCCTTAGAGCAGAACATGGGGATGGGAAATTGCAGTGGTTAGATGATGTATCCATATTATGATATAAGTGGGTGCGTTTCTTTTTAAAATATTCTTTAACATTGGGTATTCACATCACTCAATTAAGTGAATTTTTTTAATGGATTTCTTTAATATTATGTTCATTGGAAGTTAAGTATTGTTTATTTCTTTAAGCAGTTTGAATGTTCGTTGAAAAAAAATCAGTATCGTGAAACAAAGAAAGAATTTGAGATGTAGGAGAAGTTGCCTCATAATCTTTACCATTACCATGCATTGATGTTCTAGGTTTCTACTAGATATAAACTGAAGTTATTCAATTTATTTTAACATGAATATCAATTGATTGGTTCTTGTTTTTTGATATCTTGTTTTGCAATTGGAGTTCAATTCAGTTATGTTATTGGAATGGTTCATTGTGAACATCAATTACGTGTATCATATGAAGCTTCAAATGAAGTTGTTGAATGTTCTTGTTGAATGTTTAAGTTCATTGGGTATCTTTATTGTCATGTTTTAATTTTTTTTGATCGGCTTGATGTGAGAGAAATACCAGAAAAATATATTTTGGGGAGATGGACCCAATTGGCTAGAAATATTGCGATGTTAAAAGGATCTTTTATTGAGGTACTTGATGATAGAAAATTAGTTGTATCAAAATGTTACAAGGATTTAGAATGAATAGGAATGAATTTAATTACTATAGCTTGTGAGACCAATGCAGGTTATGACATTGCATTCTCAAATTTCAGTAATTTTGTAAAAGGGTTATCTATCATAAATACATCAGTGGATAATGTTAATGGTCATTCTAGTTTAGAAAATTTTTTAAGAAAGGATTCTTTTAAAAAGAAACCAAAAAAGAAAGGGGTAGATAGATTGAAAATCTTTTTAGACAATGGATACCTAAAGGGGAAACAGTTGAATAAAAAAATTAAGCATACTGCTATGATGATAGTATGATTTCTTTTTATGATGCATTTCATTTATAAGAGTAGTTTTTTATTGTTAATATGTTATCTAATATCATTATTCTTTTCTCATAGGGAGTAATGGAGCAAGAAAGATCAGATTTTTGTGCTGGATCTAGAAAAATAGTTTCACATGTAATTTTTTATGAGAATTATTTTCTATAACTGTTGTAATTGTGTACTTTTTATGTTGCAGGAAGACCTGTCCACTAATTTGGAACTTCATCTTGGGAGGTAGATTTCTAGCATAGTATTGGAAGAGGCCGAGCAGTGTAGAAAACATTAGATGACATTTTTTTTAAATTTCAATGACTGAATTGAAGAATGTATAGGCTGTAGTATTTAATAGTCCAGTTTCGGTTGTAATGGATTGGCAGTGGGATTGGGACACTTCAAGAAATTGTAAATGTGTTGTATGAATTTGTTATGTATGCAACTATAAATATGGGATAAATCTAGGTTCTAGAATTCTGTATGCATTAGTTATTTAAGGACGTGGTAGTATTTGATAGTCCACTTTTGGTTGTAATGGATTGGGATTGGGATACTTCAATAAATTGTAAATGTGCTATATGCATTTGTTGTGTATTCAACAACAAATATAACATCAAAACCAAAATTACCAATAGAAAATATAAACCATTGAAATAACCAACACCAAATATAAACCATTGCAATTGTCAACACCACTTTTAAACCACTTCAATTACTAATAGAAATTATAACAGCAAAACCCCAATTATCAACTGCAAATATAAACCATTGAAATAACCAACAACAAATATAAAACCATTGCAATTTCCCACACCACTTTTAAACGACTATAATTACCAACAAAAATTATAACAAAAAAACCACAATTACCAATAGAAAATATAAACCATTGAAATATCCAACACCAAATATAAAACCATTGCAATTATAACAGTAAAACCAAATAAAGAAATATTCATACAAATAAAAACAAACCATCATTAAAGTGGGAAGTATAATAGTTTAAAAACCTAAGAACTGTAAAATGTTGTCCAGTAATAGCCATTAAAGTGGGTTGTATAAGTGTTTGAAACCTTTCAAACCATTTCAATTTTACTCTGATGTCAGATCCATTCAACCTGGCTGTTTAACTTGTTATCTTCATTCCAGTCGCATTGTTTCCACAAGACAACTTCTGCTTTTATATGAGGTTTCATTCCAGCTGTATGCAGGGTATATAAGGAAACAATGCACCATATATAGGCACATGTCATCAAATTATTCTTATGATAGGTTCTTTTTATACCCTTGATCCGTTTCCAGCTTCTCAATGAGATAACAAACAATTATCCCGCAGTCTAATATTGCATCCCCTTGTTGAGGACTGTCTTCCACTATAGATGGCAGTGTTGGAGAAGTCTTCTCTAAGTATCCGGGGTTCCATTTTTTGATTACTTCTTCAATAATTGTTTTCGAAACGTGTAATAGAAATTGTATTCAGTGAGTTGGTGTATATGAAAATTCATTTGATGTCGAAGAGGATAAAATTTACCATTTGTAAAGCATCTTGCTACTAACAATCAATTTTAGTAGCACCCATCCGAGGTTGCATGGAGTTATAGTAGCTGAAATAATTTTTCTCAATATCAAACACAAGAAAAGTCCAATGTATATTGTCTATGTTGATGGGGATGAAGACTTTTCCATTCAACTACATTGCTTTTTTTATGGGTTTCTCTTCCAAACACTCTTTTAAATTGTTGTTTTTAACAGATATAATGATCTGTAAAAATGAATACAGTTAGAAAAAATATTAATTAATATATTTAAAACATACAGAACATAGAGAATATTACACTCACCATGGAAACACTTGTAATCACTGTTGATTTATCATAAAAAATTCCAGCAATTTTCCCTATTTCACACTTGTTTTTGATAATCTGAGTATAGGTATCTATAACCCGATATCAATAAAAAATAATGGAAAATGTGAGACTAATTGGATATTAGTTTATATTAAGCTTGGTTAAATTAAAATCACCCTGCTACTTATCATGCTTTTGGTGAAAAGTTTGAAAATGTCATCTAATACAACTAAATACAATCTGTTCTTAGCTTCCCATACACATTTAATACATTATAATAATAATAACGTATAAGAAAACATATAAAGTTCAGGGGAATTAAATTGAAATACTTTAAATGAAGGGCAGACATACCAGCCTGGTTCCATCTAGAGAATCTTTTGTAGCTGCTCATAGTCTTTTTTTTGCAGGCTTCTACTCTGCCTGACCCATTTTAGTATTCCTAGAAGCCCTATAACAGCTATTTTTGGTTCTGTTTTCATTGAAACACTGCCTACCTTAATGGGGTTTTCTAGCTGACTTGGTTGTTCTAATAATTATTTTGTCTTGCTGTTCTTCTTCTTCTTGTCTATCAGGTTTGATATTGAAAAGAAGACTCTAATTTCTTCTGTTTTCTAGATCTAGACTTCACATTTCTAATCATTGATTTAATTTGGAAAATATTTGTTTTTGTATATCTAGTTTGGCTAATTTGATGTAGAAGTGTGGTTTGTTCAGCATCTTATTGCAGTTTATCTACAAGCTCCTCAATACAAATTTCCTTGTCTCCTAGTTTCTAGTTTTCCTTCTACTGTTCTACTTTGAGGGGAGATGCGGGTTTTTCAAGAGGATCCTAATACATCCCAGCTTCAATTGTACCCTCTCTCTTGGTTTCCTCCTTGATAAAATGACTCTTTTTAGTGCTACCTTATCTTCTTCTTTCGTCAATGTTGTCATTCTCACTTACTAATAACTTGAGGATTTTAAAAATTTCAGCCTATTTTCTAACAATTGCTTCTATTTTATGTAGTTTTCTTTTCAGGGATGAATTTTATTTTACAAGAACTGTTATTTTATCATCCTCTGGTTCCCCCTTTTCCTATTGTCCAACAACAGCTTCCATAATCATTGGTGGATCCTCAATTTCTGCATCTTCTTTAATCATTGCTGGATCCTCCTCAGTTTATGCTTTTTTTATCTATAATATTTTTGTTTTTGACTTGTTCATGGTTTATAAAACCATTAAATTGATACTGTAATTGGTATAGTTACCTCTCTAGTTAGAACTTGATGAGTCTTCATCTTCTTTAAAGCAACATAAAAATACGAGAGGCTCTACTTTTTGAATGGTGGATTGGCCTCTTGTTCATTCCCTTTCACCACTCCACTTTTCTCATAGTACTAATAATACAATAACAAGAAGAATATAAAGATACATTGAATTGAAAATAAATATTAATTCTTACCAATAAAGCTATAACTTCCCCTGTAATCCTTGTACGGTGCATGTGAAATTCTTTAATTGGTCTCATCAATTGTTGGTGGATTGCACAAGACCATCTTAGTGTTATTACATCTCTTGAAGTATTCACATAGTTGATAAAACCCCAGATTAGGTGAGAACCTGTAGTAGGGAAAAAATCATTGCACATGTGTATAAACAAAGTAGTGCTTCTATGTCAAGATGATCAAGTTATTCATCTCACTTTACTACTTCCAAAATGGCTGTTTTTATTTCCTTATGTTTCAACAACTTCACACCAGTTTGAAATCTCCTTACATATAATGATGCCTTTACTGGTTTGAACAAGTAAGAGTCCTCCATTTATGTTTGACCTTTAGTTATTACAAAGATCATTTGGATATTGTATTCAAAGAAACATCTTTACCCTCCACTGAATTATAAATCACTTGTTGATGGATTGTAGTTATCCAATACATAAATAACAGAACTATCATATTTTTTACAATCTGGTGCTAATATTGTATTAGATATGAATTCTTCAAACATATTCCCAAAAGGAGTAGTGCACAAATCATTTCTATGGCCTTATTTTAGTTGATCTTTGATTTCTTGAAAAAGTATTTGTAAAGAGGTCAAATTGGACCTAAAATGAACACATGAAAATTTAAAGTAAGACCATTACTTGGAATAAAAAAACTTACAGTAGAACAACAAATAGTAGAATAATTCCACATTAAATCCAATAAAAATTTAACTACACTATAGAAATTAAGGAATTATTAGGGTCATCCACAAAATTATAGCATAGAAGGTAGAAAAAGTCTAAGTTCTAGTGGGACTTCCAGCAGAAGTTCCACTAGAAGTTCCACAATAGAAAAAAAACGTATATTTCTAAAACTAATATTATTGTTAAATATGATTAAAATAAATACTCATTGTAATTATTACACATAATTATTATAAAAATGATTGAATTTAGCATTTAAAAAAGTATAAGAAATTTTATATTGAATTAATTTTTCAAAAATCCAATGGAAGTTTCAGTGGGAGTTCCAATGGAAGTTCTAGTGGAACTGCCGCTGGAACTTCTACACTACAAAAAAATGTATATTTATAAAACTGATATTATTGTTAAATATAATTAAAAGAAATAATCATTGAAATTTTTACACATATTTATTATAAAAATTATTGAATTTATCATTTGGAAAAGTATAATCACTTTTATATTGAATTAATTTTCCAAAACCCAATGGAATTTCTAGTGAGAGTTCCACTGGGATTTCCAGTGGGAGTTACACTAGGAGTTCTAGTGGAAGTTCTAGTGGAACTACCACTGGAACTTCCACACTACAATAAAAATATATATTTATACAACTGATATTATTGTTAAATATAATAAAAATAAATACTCATTGAAAATTTTACACATATTTATTATAAAAATGATTTAATTTAGAATTTGAAAAATTATAAGCACTTTTATATTGATTTAATTTTCCAAAACCTAATGGAAGTTCCAATGGGAGTTCCATTGGGAGTTACAGTGGAAGTTCTAGTGGAACTGCCACTGGAACTTCCACACTAAAACAAAAATGTATATTTCTAAAACTGATATTATTGTTAAATATCACTCATTGTAATTGTTAAACATATTTATTATAAAAATGATATAATTTAGCATTTGAAAAAATATAAGCCCTTTTATATTAATTTAATTTTCCAAAACCCAATGGAAGTTCCAGTGGGAGTTCCAGTGGGGGTTCCAGTGGAAGTTCTGGTGGAACTGCCATTGGAACTGCCACACTACAACAAAAATTTATATTTCTAAAACTGATATTATTGTTAAATATAATTAAAATAAATACTCATTGCAAATTTTACACATATTTATTATAAAAATGATTGAATTTAGAATTTGTAAAATTATAAGAACTTTTATATTGATTTGATTTCCCAAAAACCAGTGGAAGTTACAGTGGGAGTTCCACTGGGAGTTCCAGTGGGAGTTCCACTAGGAGTTCCAGTGGAAGTTCCATAGGAAATGCCACTGGAACTTCCACACTACAACAAAAATGTATATTTCTAAAACTGGTATTATTTTTAAATATAATTAAAATAAATACTCATTGAAATTATTACACATATTTATTAAAAAAATGATTGAATTTAGAATTTGAAAAAGTACAAGCACTTTTATATTGAATTAATTTTTGAAGCCTAATAAAAGGTAATCTGGAACTTCCAGTCAAACTCCCAATGGAACTTCCATAGAAAAAAATTAATTAATTTAGCATTTCAAATTGTATAAAAAATTGTTAATTGAATTAATCTTCCTCATAGTGTAAGTTTCAATGGAACTGCCACTAAAACTTCTGCACTATAGGTTTTGAAGATTGAATTATAGTGGAAGTTCTAGTGGATGTTCTAGGGGAACTTCCACTGGAGCTTCTACTAGGAAATAATGTTTTGATTGAACAAAAAAGTGGAAGCCATTGGAAGTTCCATGAAGTTCCAATGGAACTTCCAGTGGAAGTTCCAGTGGAACATCCATTCCAGTGGAAGTTCCAGTGGAACATCCATTCCAGTGGAAGTTTTAAATTTTGTTCCAATGTTTCTTCCATGAATCTCCATTGGAAAGTGGAGGTGTCAGTGCATGTTAAAGTGGAACTTTAATTGGAAACCTCTAAGGGAAGTTCCATTAGAACCTCTAGTGAGGAACAACACACCAATAGAAATGGAATTCAAAATTGATAGACAGAGAACATTTGCAGAAAAATGCTCATAACACAAAAGTTATAAATAAGAACTCGTAACAACAAAAATGGAATACAGATTTTTGAGTACATATTTTTGGAAAAAATAACCATGTTACACCACTTTCATCATACATTTATGATATTTTTTACAAAAATGACTATCAGAGACTGAGATGAAACCCCACCGAAGTCAAGCAGTTCTCAGAGAAAAAAACTGGTGCCTTTGCATTGGATGAAACTTGTAGACAACATGATAATTCCTTTCAGTGGATTCACACCCATTTCCATACTCATTTGATTCCCCATAGTTGTTCCTGGAGTAATTCAATTAGTTTTTGTCACCGCAGTGCAAGATTTCAGGGTTTCATTGCAGTCACCACAGCCGAGGTGAAGTTGATCCATCTCACAAAACATGAGGGAAAATCCGTCTCCAAATTCGAATCGAAGGAATGTTGTGAATAGATGATCTGATGGTTGGAAATAAAATAGGACACGTGTTCTCATCCGATGAGTGTACTGTATCTTCCAGTTAAAATGTTAAATGGAGAAAATTCTTATCTGAAAGAAATCCGCTTGGCAATCAGCAATCTATGGATTCTAACTTCTGTCATCAAAATTTTTAGCTGCCTGAGCCAAATGTTCTACACTGAGACCAAAATACCCTTTATTTATATTTGCGAGAGTGACCATGCACACCACTAGAGCGTCGCTGCCTCCCTCTCTAGAATTTTTGCTACCTCTGAAGCCTACTGGGCCCTCTCCCACTGAGTCTACACCTTCTGATACTATAAAACTCGACGACCTCTCCCTCTCCATCCAAAGTCTCTAGGTCGTATCCCTCTCTCTTCATCTGAATCTAACTAACGACTCCCTCTTCCCTGAAGTTTTCTAATCCAACCCCTCCCTCCCCCACCAAAGAATCTAATGGTTGGCCTTTTGTGGAGTATGGGTGTGATAATTTCTATGGCATGTATTTTCTTTCAATTCATAATATGTTTAATTTCATGAAACCATGAGAATACTCACTCTCATCCTTGGAAAAATGTGGATATTCCCTACAATGACAATAAACAAAAACTGTCTCAATGAGTGAACCGTATTTTAGGGGAAAAATTATTGGTGAAGATCATAATTCTTAAACATGCCAAAATAAATTATATATGGCACTACCAATGTTTTTTCATACATGGTAACTTCACTAAAATGACCACCAGTTACATCTTAAGTTCTCATTTAAGAAATATAGGCATCCATAATATGGAGAAAACCGAAATTGTTCTTGGTGAATCCATAAGTGCACAAATTCTTTGATTGATAAATAGCTAGTAGACTTCTATTTTTGATAATTTACTAATTTTACAAGTAATATATGAAATATACTTTTTGTGGGACTGTTGTTTTCTAAACAATATTGAGGTGAATGGAATTTATTGATCAGGATTTTAGTTAAGTACGATGACTTGAATTATTTAACCACTATACTACCTTGACTAAAAGGATAAATAGATAGGGAGTTAGAGTAGATGCATGCATGATGAATGTGATTTTAGTCTCCATTAATGGATAATGGATGAGTGGAATGCTAGGGAATTGGAACATGCACTCACTAAACACACACAGACAGAGCTAAAAAAACACAAAGCATAGAGGTTTAATGTTGTTCATTCATTTGACATACATCCATGGGGAAGAAAAACATGTTTTTTCATTTCTAAATCGAGGATTTTGAAAATGAATTCACAAAAATTACTTTTTAAAGGCTCTAAACACATACACCACCACCTCTAATCTATAAGTAGAGAATTTCAAAAACAAATGTCCCATTTTTTTTTCTTTGGGCGACAACCCAGAACCTACCACATGGTAGGTGGATTTTTATCAAACATCAACAATCACCTTCTTGATGAAAATCCGTAAAACAATTTTTTTTCCTCTTTATGCCCTTAGGAATTTTAGGTCTTAGTGATGTTGATCAAGTCCAACCCACATTGAAACTTTGCCACTAATTGTTGGAAATCACTTTGGACTGTAGATGTGCCCGCAGATCTGATGTTTTTTCTGCCAGAAGCATGATCTTGATTGATATAAAACTAAACACATTCAATAGCCTTATTGTTCTTCTAGAATGGAATTTACTTCTGAGACTAATGTTGGCTGACATAATTCTTCTGAACTAATCATGCCACAATATTTAAAAAAGTTACTAAATTTTGAATGTTCCTCCTAGTAGCGATATATTTAGTAGGTTGGATGATTTTCTGAGGTGGTGATGCCTCCACCTTAACTGATGGTTCCACACATAGAAAAAGCATGTGATGATGGATGATATATTAAAATTTCTTTTAATATTTCTATGCTTGAAACAAAGATCAAGGATCTTGCACATCAAATTTATAATTAATTTATTTAATGTCAGAAGAAACAATTACCTTGGATTAGGAACCTTTCTTCATTGATGATGTTGATCATTAGAAAAAGACCCTTTCAGATTTCCTATGTTTATCTTTGAGGATCCAGTGATAGAATCTCTCTATCAGTGATCCATACGTGCTTCTTTTATCTATAAGCAAGCCAATTGATCTCTGAGTGCTAGCACAACGAATCGATTGTCTTGTGTTGTTTGTGTTAATCACCCATCCTTCGGTCTTGAAGGATTCTCTATTGCATTTCTCATTCTTGAGAGAGAGAGAGAGAGAAATAGAAGTTGAGAGAGAATTCATTGTGTGCAAGAATTATCTTTTTCAATTGTACCGATCGATTCTCTACATAATAGATATTACCATCTATTTGTAGAGCTAGAGTTTAGGTTAAAATAATTATTAAATTGTATGTTAGACCTTAAATAATATTATAACCTTTAACAAAATCCTTGCCACATAATAATAATAATATTATTATTTTGTGGCATGTACCAACTTGCACAATAACAAACATTATTTAACCAGATTGTTAATTAATATTTGTCACTAAACTGTTGGACCCATGACGCTCTGAATAATGGACTAAGATACTCCCTAGCCCCTACACTTAGATTACTAGGCTTGAAATTGGGCCACTCAACTGGGCCGAGTACCATGGATATCTCCCCTTGCTAGATGGTGATTTATTTAACCTTCATAGATAATTGAACTTAGGGATGAATGGCCTTTAAACAATTGGGGAGATTCTTTACTACAAATATGGCTTATGGTGTAGTTGTACCAAAGAAGCTCCCCAATTGGTTAAATGCAAGTCAGCCCTAGGTTAGATTCTCTAGGGAGGCAAAATAAATCCCCAACTAGCTAGGGGAGATATCCACAATACTCGGCCCAGTTGAGTGGTCCAGTTAAGAGCCCAGTAACCCGAGTGTAGGGGTTGGGGAGTATCTTGGTCCATTTTCAGAAGCATCACGGGTCCAATATGAACATGGTCTTGGTTAATTTAAACTCCTTTAGCATTTATTGAATAACTGAATAAATATTTAATATAAATATTTCATTCATCAATAAATATTTTCAATTAATAAAACGTAAATAAAATTATCCCTCTTCCTTAAGAATAATATTTATTCAATTAATTAAATCCAAATAGAATTTAATCAAGATCATCGGTAACACTTAGCATGTGACCCTTTATGATTCCTTCTCAATAGAAATAGGTAGGCTTTCCTAAAGTTCAAAATTACTGTCTACCAATAAGTAAAGGAACACAAGAGAAAGAACTTAATGTCACAATGATGTAAAAAAATTTTGAACACTCACTATGTAATATAATCCATTTCTTATAATATCTCATCAAACATGTTCCACATCTATGTCACAAACCTATTTGCTTGATACATCTTTCTTTGAATATATAAAATAAACACATCATTACACAATGACCATGAAATTTAATGTGATAGTTATATTCCAATAAAAGGGCTGATATATCATCTTTTATAAATATATAAGAGAAAAATCCTTCCTCAACTTATCTATTAACGACAAGTCAATCGTGACATACCCAACATACTTAACCTCACCCTGAACTTATGCCGTCAAGGTTTTCGTCAGTAAATCTAAGTGTGTAGGTTATGACATGAATTAATGATAATTTTAAAGTCCAAGTACCATTATATTCTCATAGATAAGAATATATGATGACACCAAAACATGAAAAATTCCAATCAGTGGGTCTGTTCTCATAATCTTCGGTCTTGAAGTTTACTAAGTGAAAAAATCATGAGAAGAAGACTCATATGCTTATGAGTACTCACACCTGATAGTCTATATACTATGTGTCCCATCATAGTATGTTATCCAAGCACATAACATGATTTAAGAATATCATCATACCACTTCAAGGTTCTCATCATAGAGGGGAACTGTTATGACCATATGAATGTGACATATAATCTAGGACAATATTACATTAGAGTCCTATAGAAAAATGAACAATATGTAATAAGAAGTTTTATTAATATTCAATACATAAAATATACATGTAATAAAAGTACAAACAGTTGATCCTAGGACACCAACTCTAACAAACTCCCACTTATACTAGAGTCAACTGCCTATGAATTTCAGTCTGCTGCACCTCACATGATAATTATGTTTTTGTTGAGTCAAGGCTTTAGTCAAGGGGTTATCCATGTTGTATTTCATGGATATACTACTCACTACAATCTCTACCTCTAATAAAAATCCCTTAAGAGATGATACTTCTGAATTATGTGCTTCATTCATTGATGTGACCTTGGATATTTTGTGAGATCCACCGTTGCATTATTATCACAATAGACTGTGATAGGATCTTTAGTGCTAGGTATCATTTCAATATCTTGGATGAAAATTCACATCCATATTGCTTCTTTATCTACCTTAGAAGACACAATATACTCGGACTCTATTGTAGAATATGGGACTATAGCGTGCTTTGAGATCTTCTAGCTCACAACACCTCTATTAAAAGTGAAGATGCATCCCATTTGTGACTTTGTGTCATCTTGATAAATTTGGAAACTAGAATATTCATATCCTCTTATGAATAGTTCTTCATCTCCTCTATAAACCAGGAACATATCCTTAGTATGCCTCATATACTTAAGGATAGTCTTGACTACTATACAATGGAAGTCACTTGGATCAGCTTGAAATCTTCATACCACACTTGATGTATAAGTGACATCTAGACTAGTACAGAGCATAACATACAAAATTGACCAAATCGCTGATGCATATAGAATCCTTGTCATTCTATTTCTTTCCTCATGTGTCTGAGGAAACATTTTCCTCGAAATATTAATTCCACATGATGATGATAATAATCCCCTCTTGGATTATTCCATACTAAATCTATTTAGTATCTTATGAATGCATATACTTTGACTTATCCCAAAAACCTCTTGGATCTATCATGATGAATCTTGATCCCAATAATATATGATGCCTCAACCAAGTCCTTTATATAAAAACATTTATTTAACCATGCCTTAACATATTGTAAGACTAATATTTCATTTCCAATGAGTTATATGTTATCAACATATACTATTAAGAAAAAGACTATATACTACCACTAAATCATTTGTCAATACAAGGCTCATGATTATTCTTTATGAAATCAAATTCCATTATGACTTCATCAAAATGAATGTTCTAGGACTAAGATGCTTGTTTTAATCCATAAATGATTTTTTGCAGTTAGAATATCTTATTGCAATCCTTTAGAGCCACAAACCATCCGAATTGTGTCATATAGACATTTTACTAAAGGTTCCCATTAAGGAAGACCGTTTTTACATCCATTTTCCCAATATCATATTTATGGTAAGCTGTGATGATAAGTAAAATTCTAACAGATTTCAACATTGTAACTGGTGAAAAGGTTTCATTGTAGTCAATGCATTGATGTTATTTAAACCCTTTTGCTACCAGTCATTCCTTATAGGTAATTACTTGTCCTTTAATGTATAGTTTCTTCTTGAATACCCATTTATAACCAATGAGATTTACATCCACTGAAGAATTTACCAAAATCCATACATGGTTTTGGTACATGAAATCCATTTCAGAATTCATGGATTCTTTCCACTTGATAGCATCTGTGGGGCTCACTGCTTCCTCATAGGTTATAGGATCATTATTATCAACTAATAATGATCCAATATCCTCAATGAATAGAAAACCATATATTTTTGGCTCTTTAACCTCTCTATTAATCCTATAGAGTACTTGTGTCTTTGGAATAACTTCTTCTTCCACGAGGCTTGGTGAAATTGGTTCCTATGTCAAATCTTGTTATCTTGATCATGGAAATCATTGAATTCTATCTCACTACCACTATATATTTTATATATAATATATTCCTCATGAAATTTGGGAAATTTCTCAACCACAACCTTTTTTATTAAGGCTTTTATAGGAAATAATCCTTTATTTCTTTGGGATGTCCTATAAAGATACAATTTGTGCCTCCGGGTGAAATCTTGTTACCTAAAGAGGCCTTAAAAAATGATTTGAAACCCCACAAATCTAAGAAAACATGGTTTTCTTTCCATTCCATAAGTGGTATGGTATACCATCTGTTTCTTTAGTTGACACTCAGTTTAGTACATATGCTATTGTTTGTAATGCGTACCCCCAAAAGGATAATGGAAGACTCACACGATTCATCAATGATATCCTCATGTCCAACAAGGTGTGGTTACTCCTTTCTCTTACACAATTACATTGAGTTGCATAGGGATGAGTGAGTTGATATAGGATCCTAAAATCTTGTAAGAAATCAATGAAGTCTTGATTACGATATTCTTCACCATGGTTTGAGCAGTGTTTCTTTATCTTCATACCTAGCTGGTTCTCAACATCATTCTTGTATTTCTTAAATGTATTTCTTGAATTTATCAAAAGAATATGACTTACACCTCATTAATAATACATGTCCATATCTACTAAAATCATCACTTAAAGCTTTGAAGTATGATTACCCACCCCTTGCCTCAATAGGAAATGGTCTACACACATATGTATGAACTAATTCAAGATTCTATTTGGACCTTTCACCTTTTCCACTGAATGGGGATTTAGTAATTTTACCTTATAAACATGTGTGATATACACCAAGTGGTTTTAGTTTAAAAGAATCTAAATATTCCTCTTGATGAAATTTAGTCAAGTGTTTTTTGTTTGCATTACCTAGATGGTGATGCCAAAGTTGGGTGTGTTAGGATTATTTTGAAGTAACTTCATTATTGATTTCTATTACTTGTTTTGTGAAATCCAACACATAGTTATCTCTATTTAAATGTCCCTTACCATAAAAAATTACATCTTTATAAAAGAATCAATGTTTATTCCCAAATTTGAAAATAAATCCATCCATATAAAGTATGGATACAAAAATAATGTTTTTGGTAATTGAAGGAATATAATAAAAACCCTTTAAAACCAAGATCATTCCAGTCAGCAACGTGAGGTGGTAATACTCAATAGATACAACAGAAAGTTTATCTCTATTGACTGCTCGTAGATCTACCTCCTCTATTTAATCTTTTATAATCTACTTGTTTCCTATATTTAAATACATATGTGAGCACCACAAGCTATATCTAATAACCAATTTATATAAATATTTAAATTTCACTCAATAATAAACACACCTGAAGCTTCCTCTTACTTATTTGAATTAGTGTTGTTTTTCTTCTAGTGGACCTTCTTGCCACATGTGAAACAAACAACACCATTTTAACTTGATTTCCTATTAATATTCTTCTTCTTGGAAGTGTGTGAAGAATATTTGGACTCAAACTCTTCATTTTTCCTTTTCATTTTTTCATCATACAAAATAGAGACTTTTCATGCTCCATATTTTTATATACTTGGTGAATGAGAGTAAGAAGATATGGTAGTGACTTCTCAATGATTTTCATATTAAAATTCATAAAAAGACAGCAAAGATATGAGGGAGTAAATCCAGAATGAGATTAGTGCCCAGTTATTCTTCAGGGAGTTTAAACCCTAGAACCTCTAGGCACTCAATATAGCCAATGAACTTGGCTACATGAGGCCTAACTAGGGAACCCTCTGTGACTATTATCTGAAAGAGTACCTTAGAAATTTCAAACTGTTCCTATCTAGATTTCTCCTATTAAATACCATGTAAGTGATCAAGCATGCTATATTCATCTATGTTTTTGTGAGACTTCATGATTTCACTAAACATAGATGAAAACATCAAACATTGACACCAACTGCATCACTCAAATGTTTTTCATAGACTAGGAACTCTTTATCACTTGTCTCTTTTGTAGAATGATCATGCATTGAGTATTCTAGCACGTATGATTTCTTTTCATATCATAGAACAACCCTAAGACATCTAAACCACTCCTATAAGTTACTACAAGTTATGAGGTTGTCTTTATTCAATATTGATCGTAGGGATAGTGTGGATGGTAAGATTTTCATTTTATTATACAATTAACATATCAAATTATTATTACTTTTCTTGATTACAAATTATGTGAGAAATAATAAATTAACTGATTTTATTAATTCTACCCTATTTATCAATTTTCAATAAACCTCACCATTAAACTCAAAATGTCTAGTTTCTATGACATTTTAGTGGAAAAGATCCACATTAATTTTCTTAATAATCTATACTTTGACCATGAAAATCCTAAGAAAGTAATTAGGTAAGAGGTCTTTCCAACTATGGGATTGAAACTACTTGATACATTGTGAGATATAGGAACAAGAAACGCTAGAGATAATGAGAAATGACAAAGTTGGGAGATTCTCTACTTATGACTTAGAGGTGGCAGAGTCCATGATTAGAGTATTTAAAATGGACTCTCTGTATTTTTATGTAAAAAACCCCCATCCAGAAATTGAAAAACCTATGTGTTTCTTCCTATGGATGTAGGTCGAACGACTAAACCATGTTAAACCTTTGTGTTTTGTTAATTTTTTTAACCTTTATTCATGTGAGTTTAGCGTGTGCGTGTTTCTCTACCCTAAAAACCAGTATCAGAGCCACCGATGTTAAAATGATGACAGAAAAAAGAAGTTTTCTAATGGTTGGAAAATTCAACATGCTCAGATTCAGTTTTTTGAAGACATGACCATGTAGATCTCATCAATACAAGTTCAATGGTGAAAAAAATTTCAAAAATAGATCTTGAACAAAATCTCTAGACCCAGTAAAAGTTTGGTTCAACTTAGGGTGCTATAGTACCCCCTTGTTAACACCGACCTGCAATGTCATCTCTAAATCATCAATCAATCATGACTATTGATACTATTTTGACCTTATCACGGTCAATTGATGTTCATTTTTGATGATCCATGAGCCTATTTCCACTAAATAAACCATGTTGGACACATTCGTATGGTTGGTTTTTTTAAAATCCAGACTATATTAATATTAGTATATTTTGTTTTCTAACTTGAGCATATGATATTATGGAAAACCCCAAAAAACCCCAAGGTGTTCCATTATCTACAAGAAAGAAATCATGTGTGATGAGTTTTGTACAATAAACTGTCATATCCAATGCAAGATTCAAGGTGGAGAAATTTTATGGCATCAACAAATTTGACCTATGGAAATGTGAGGTACATAACCCATTACTCCATGAAGGATCTAATACTTCCATGGGATATAATCCAAATATAAGTCTGACAACAATTGGTTCTATATCAATCGACAATCTTGTGGTTTAATTCGGTTTCATATGGCCAAAGATCAAAAGTACTTCATCATGAAGGAGGATATATCAAAAAATATATGGAAGAAACTAGAGGAAAAATACAAGACAAAGATCATAGAGAATCATCTCTTCCTAAAAAATAAGATCTTTCGGTTATAGTATAAATCAGGTATTTCCATAATCGAACAAATATATAGTTATAAATTTTTTTGGTTGATCTGCAAAATATAGATGTTGACATCAAGGATAAATATAAATATTTTTTGTTGTTAAACTCACTACTAGAGAGTTAAAATCATTTAAACACTACCTTGTTTTATGGTAAGTATGAGGTTAAATTTTTTGATGTTTTAAATGATCTAGTAAATAATGAGTACAACAAGATGGATCAATATGATCACTGTGATATTTCATTAGAATCTATCACAGTATACATAGGTGGACAGGCTGGAAAATGTTCTAAAGACACAATGGATGATCGCACTCAAATCCAAGGGATTTCATCTAGGATGTAACTCGCAAGAGATGAATGTTTCAACCAGAATTCCCAAATAGGAAGGAGTCAAATACAAGCGTAGTTTAGAGATCTGAAGTACACGATGACTCTATGTTTTTAATCTCTACTATAGACTATCAAACTGATCGATGGATTTTTATTCAGGGGGCCCTTTCAACACATGTCCATATAGACACTGGTTCTCAAGTTTGTAAGAACTTGATGAAGAAAAACTCTTCATGGGAAATGGGAATATCAATAATATTAAGGTTATCGGTACAATTAGACTAAAGTTGCATGATGGGATAGACATAATACTCATGGAGGTAAAGTATATTCCAAATATAAAGAGAAGTTGTTCATGGTGAACTTATAGATATTAAAGGATCTCTATAAAGATGTATGTATATTCAGGATGTGCATACAATACCAGATAAAGTTGTAGTATCCAACATGTAATCACTCGATTTAGTCTAAGAGGAGGGTACATCAGTTAATGTTGGACTTAGTGTCCTATGACCTTAGAATTTCCCTTCAAGATTTCTCGAGTAACCCTAATGTAATGGATAACAAAACTTGGATAACTTTGATCTATTCCACAAATTTCCATCATTCTTATGAGAGTTTTAGATTTAGTAAAATGGGGATGCAAGTCATCACCAACTAGAAAGTCATAGACTAGTCAACCTGATAGTTTATTCTCTAGGATCTCATCTTACCTTCTAGTCGGTTGGATTACTTCTTACTGAATTTTGTACTTTAAAACTATTTTTACTTTGATTACATGTATATTTGATGTATTTAATATTAATAAAACTTATTATTACATATTTTTCATTGTTATTCATGACTCTAATGTAATAATGTCCTATAGTATATGTTGCATTAATAAGGTTATAACAGTTCCCCGCTATGATGAGAACCTTGAAGTGCTATGATGATATTATTAAATCATTTTTTTGGTTGGATAATGTACTATTATGAGACACATAGTACATATACTGTCTGGTGAGAGTACTCATAAGAAGATGAGGCTTATTATCATGAAGTTATCACTTGGTAATCTCCAAGATAAAAGATTATGAGAACAAAACCTCTAGTAGGAATTCTCCATGTTTTGGTGTCATCGGATATTCCTATCAGTGAGAATGTGTAATTGTCCTTAGACTTTAAAATTATCATTAATGCATGTCATGACCCACACACTTATATTTATTGATGAAAATTGTGACGAAATATGTTCACGGTGAGGTAAGGTATGTTGGGTGTGTTATGATTGACATGTCAATAATGGATAAGTTGAGTATAGATTTTACCTTTCGATCTTTATTGAAAATGATATCTCAGTTATTTGATTGGAATAAAATCATTACATAGAATTTCTTGGTCATGGTGCAACTCCATGTTTATTTTAGATAATTAATGAAATAAATATCGAGCAAATAGTTTGGTGACATAGATGTGCAACCTTCTTTATGAGATATTGCAACAAAGATATTATATTACACAATGAGTGTTCGTATATGGTTTTTATCATTACAACATTAAGTTCTTTCTTCTGTGTGCCTTGAACTGTTTCTAGATAAAAATATTGAACTTTATGAAAACCCACCTAATGCCAACGATAAAAAATTCCAATGGGTCACATAGTGAGTGTTACCGATGATCTTGATTAAATTATATTTGAATTTAATTAATTTAATAAAATTATTTTCAAGACCGAGTGATAATTTTATTCACATTTTATTGATCAAAAATACTAATTGATGAATGAAATATTTAAATTAAATAATTATTTGGGTGTTCAATAAATATTTATTTTGGAGTTCATCACGTGTATTAATATCATTGTATTCTTGATCCGTTGTGGGATGCATACTCCAAAATCCAACTTTTGTTATATGGTAGCTAACTTCTTCCTAACTTAACCATAGTTTTCTAACACAATTATAACATGGAAACTATATACGACCTCCATCTGAAGCATTATTAAATGATAAATATAAAAAAATCAAAATTATTTTGAAACTCAGTTGAAATAAAATTGATATGATACATCAAGCTTATATCCATTCTACTACATGGAAAAAATTATATTCAAATAAACAATGTAAACCATAATTACTAAATTCATCACAACCAATTTTAATATGAAAGTAATCAAAGCCTAATAAGTAGCTAGAAAAATAAAGAATAAGATAAATAACATATGTTATAAATTATTAATACAAATAATTAACTAGACAAAGTATAAGACATAGGATGATCAACAACTATTACACAATCCAATTAAATACATGTCTTTATAAAACAATTTTTTTTAAAACTTCTATATTTTGAATATGAAATTAATCCAATTAAATAAACTTGTATTTATAATGGAAAAAATTTACTCAATAATAACAAAAATTTGTCACCCAACATAAAATCTAAAAAAACATGGTATAATAATATCATTGAAATTATACCATAATTAATACAAATATAAATAAACATCCAGTCCGAATATCATTGAAACTAAGATTTATAAAATAACAAAAATATATCCAAAATGTAATAAAGGATACATAAGCTCTAATTTGTATTATATATGAAATGGGAATGTGTATATGGATTTAAGACACTTTTAATCCCATCAAATTGGGAAATGGGAAATTGGGCAGAGTCAAAACACCATGATTCTATCCCATATAGAGTGGGCATATCCAAATATAAATATCTTCTTTCAAAACCTATTCATCATTGGATATGATAACATACTAGGGTACCTATAATAGAAATATATCCCCTATTATATGCTTAATAATAATAGGGAAATAAACATGAAAATGTCTACTACACTGACTATAATGCTAGGATGATATCCAAACTCAAAGGAAAATTAAAAGTAGTGCATATGAAATTAAAGATCACTAATATGAAACGAAATTGAATATAATTCATGATGTAAGTGACCATTATAGGATACTAATATCCATCCAAACAAATATCAATACATATCATAAGCAAAAACTAAGGCATGCTTATAGAAATCTAAACAAGGTGCATGTATTGGAATAAATAACTAAGAAATACTAGCAGAAAAATATGTATTTCTTATCCAGAGATGTCTTATCATTTTAAAACATAATTGAGGATAAAATTTATTCATGAAAGTATTTTATTTAAGGTTATAACTACTTATATTATTCAAAAACAAGGAAAATAGATTTTACATGATGTTTTATTTCAATTTAAGAAGTATTTAATTTGGGGAAGAACCATCAATACTAAATAATTAATCAATTCAATCCCACTTTATGAAACTCATCCATTACTTCCCCACTAATGAAACCTATTAATTGAGGTAAAGTTTTGTTAGATTATTTTTAATTCATTTAATGTATAGTGGAAATAAATGGGTAACTACTCAATACATGATAAATGAACTAAGGAATCATTCTTAACAAAGTACTAAGTTATACTTAATAGTTAATCAAAATAGGTGAAAATAATGTTTATACCATTAAAGTTTTCTTAAAGAAATAAATTATTATATAAAACTTTATCAATGAAAACCATGTTCCATAAAATTAATATGATCCAACAAGATTTCCATTCTAACTTATATAATTATTTCATGACATTTACCGAAGGCTTCTATAAATATATGTACATAATAAAGGTTTTAAAATTCTTTAGAATTTAAAATCTAAATATTTATTTATTTGAAAGAATATTTTATCATTAATTCATGTCTAAATAATAATAATGAAGTCCATGAAACATTCTTGACAAGTAATATAAATACAATAGTGAATTATTAAAGAACCAACCTTCATAGATAAAGTAATATTCCATATTTAATTATAATAATATAATCATGTACATCATCATACAATTATTTCTTTTTTAGTTAAAATAATCCAACAAATAGTCAATCCATGGTTCAGGATATAAATGTTATTAATAATAGATTAATCATATCTCAATAATAATGAACTAGTTTATACAATAAAAACATAATAACAACAACACCATTCAAGGAATAACCAAATATATCTAAGTAATAATATAAAAGACAGAATTTAACATGTTTAATAAAATTTACATAATTCAAAAATAGAACCAACAAATAAATAATTTATTTAAAAGTAACTAAAAATTTTCTAATAATTAAAATTCATATGGAAAGATGTTTATGGTGAAAAAAATAAATGAAAAAACTAAGGAAACTTGTAAAACATACATAATATTTTCATGTAAAACATTTTTAAATTAACTTATTAACTATTCCATGAAAAATCCACTTTCAATTTACAAAATAAAATTTAAATTTTATTAAGATTTTTATTTCAATTAATAAAAAACATTCCATACATAAGTTATGTAATTTGGTAAGGTGGTTTGACACCACTTACTAATTTTAACAAAAAATGAAATCTGCGTAATTCTAGTGATCATAAAAAAATTCTAAAAATTTAAAAACCAAATTTTATAAGAAATTAAAATTCAATAATTAAATCTCATAACTAAAGGATAATAAAACCAACATTAACACTTATGGTTAACTTAAATTTGATTCCCAACACTAAAAATATCTAAATCCCTAAAACATTTCACCAAAAGAATATCAAATTTAAGTAAAATTCATAATAATCCCTAGGAAAGTTATCAACATGAAGAAATTATAATTAAAAAGTATTTATAGGAATGTAATATACTATATTTTATCTCTATTAGACTATAAATTTAAGAACACAATGATCATAAGTGATTCTAACATGCTTTGTTAGAAATTACATACATAGATAAATTTGAAAATAATAGCCAACAGAAGAGAAGAAGGATTTGGGACTCACTAATTATATGTTGAAGAAGATCAGAATAAAAAAATCATTGAATTAGGGGAGGAGAAAACTGGAGGAGAAGCATAGTTCTCCACTCGCTGGGGTGGGAGGGAGACTAGGTCTCATGGTTGAGTAGGGGAGGGGGGAGGAGGGAGGTTGTGGTTTATGTTAAGACACTATACCCATGTTGTAGCTCAACCTATGCCAACAGTTTTTTAAAAACTGTGGGGATAGATCTTTCTTGAAACTCTATACCCATAGTTTAGAAAATTTGTGGGTATTGATGCATGGGTATAACCCCAATTTCCAGTATTGTGCATGACTCAGAGGAAAAGAAAGTAACCCAAAAGTTATAATTATGCTCAAAAGTCTAGAAATCCAAGGAATAATAAAGATCACAGTCTTTCATATCTTATATTCACATTGGAACATATCACTAAAAACTTGGTATTCTTAGAATAAAAAAATATCTTGCAAATATTCAAAGTCAACACCCCAACTATAGGTCATATCTAGAGAGCATCCACAAAGTATGGTGTGTCACCAAGCCCAAAACATCCATATCACACATCAACATACTTACCTAGAAGGAACATCTATCAAGATACTTTAGTGTAACTGTAGTAGGGGATCCATGAATCTCTAAGGAGTTCACACCATACAAGGTGGTACCAGACCCTAACAGAGTAAAAACCCATAACCTATCTCATAGGAAAAACAATAACCTCTACAAATAGAGGACCAATTCCCCATCATCTGAAGGAGTGTTGACCTTGCCTGTAGTATAGGGGACCCACACCTAGTCGGGATCAAGGAAGTGTCAACATCATGCTTTAATGGAGGACCCATAACTTGTTTAGTGAAATATTAATCATCTATGGGGTTCACATACCCCCAAAAATGTGCATAGTGCCCACACCCTGAATATAATGTGCCACCAGGAGGGGTTTATCAACCCCATGTCTACTACAACTTTTTCACCCAATATCTCTTGTAGTATTTGTAATGATAAGGTACCCACCTACTCAAATTTCTTAGAAGAACCCCCATATGATGAAGACATACATACCATTATGATCTATACAGAAAAAAATCTCAAAATATACTACACATGCATTAGAAACTGAGACCCTGATAAGAAAATTCAATGAATCTTGAAAACTTCCAAGTATGTTGCATGTACTCTTGACCACATGGTGTGTAGGATTTGGTAGTATCCAAGTGCATTTCACCATGGTCTAAATCATGTTTATTAAATATACAAGGCATTTCCTAATGGGTTACATGCTATGTAGGACAACTTAGGCAAGCTAGTTTTGTATTTTTGCAAATTCCCATGTTGCGTATACATGACATGTACTTTATAGTACATAGTGTGTGGAGCCATGTAGGCTGGTTAGAATGTATAATAGGAACATGAAGAATATATTCCCAAAATTTACATGGAATATTTAGTGGGATACATGGAGGATAGGATTACATGGCTACATGGAATGTACTCATGGTACAGGCCAAGCCACAACTCTCGATATACACATCATATATACTGGGTGACATGTTCGGTGGGTCTAATGTGTTAACCTAGCATGTACTCAGAGTACACACCTAGGAAATAAAAATAAAAATAAAAAATTAGTATCTGAGGTCACACCAAATTTTATTTTTATAATCCATGGAAACCATAGTTGTTGCAGACTATGACAAACAATAAATTTGACTCGGAACATTATACACCATGTAGTTGGTAAATTTGGATCAGATTAATCTTCTTCACTATAGCACATTTCCAACTCAGGCCACCACAGTTTCCACTTCTCCACTATTCATGTCCCACCACTGCATCATCATTGACTCCAGAAAGCATCATTGACTAGCCCCAACACCCCTGAAGTTTCCATTACAACAATCCATATTTCCAATTCTAGTAGTTTCCCATTGTTCAATCACCGCTATCATTTTCTTCCATGTAGGTCATGCCTAAAACCATGTCAGAGACCCTGTTGTGGACCCATTACCTCAAAAAAGACCAAATTCATTTGGGGACGTTAATGAATTCATAGATTATTTAAAAAATTAACCTAGGCTTATTTTTGGAAAAAATTTGAGAAAATTATAAAAAAACTACTATCACCTAATCAATCTGCAGATCAGTTTTATAAATATGAAACCCATGACCAAGTCACCAAGATAAAAAACTTATCATAATCCCAACCATGAAAGTAATATTAGTCATGCATGAATTTTGGGTCACAATAGCATGATTGGAATAGAGGCTTCCACCTCCAACCCTCTTATGTCAAACCTATCACAATTAAAATTTATTGTCTTAGATCTAAGGTTTATCTAATAAAGATCAATATAATGAATAAGAAGATTTAAATTATGTAATACTAATTCATTTTAATGATAATATTTTCCAAGTGATTTATTGGTCATGGATTAATTTATTTATTTGGTTTTTTAAATAAAAAATAATGGAAATGAGTTGCGTTTAAAGGTATATACAAAAATGGATTGCAACTTAAGCAACCCATGTGGCTTGTGTTAATAATATTCATCAAATATTCTTATTTTTAACAAATATTTCACGAACAAAGTTCATGAAAACCACTTTAATTTTTATGAAATTATTTTTCTTGTGTTTTGTTTTGTTTTTTTGAAATATTTTTTTTATATATATTAATATAAAAAAATATTAAATATTATTTAACTATTATTTTATTTGGTATTACTTTTAGTAAAATAATTAGAAAATTCTACTTAAAATATCACACAAGCCTCCCTTATATGAGTGTTGTTCTTAACATGATTAAATGATTTTATTATATAAGATTCATCTTTCACTTTACCAACATTACAATAAAAATAAACTAATAATAATAAATGTAATTAATTATACATGATTAATGATAAAATATTAATAATGATAATAATTTATTGATAGTTAAAAATAACACATTATTAATTATTTAAAATAATAAATAATTTAATTAATAATCAAAATAATCCACGAATAATCTTATTTTATCTGGGAAAGAAACCTTTGGGTTGAGGGAGAACCCTTATATGACATGAAGTCCCTAGAGTACATTGTCTGTAGGACCAGAGGCACAAGAACCTTAAATACATGTTTGTAGGCCCACTATGGATACTACTACTACAGTACCCACCACCAATTACATCCTAGCTGTAATACCCACCATTGCTATAGTACTTTATATGGTACCTTATAGTACAAGATACAACCTCTTTGGAGATGAAAGTGAAACAAAAAACATTATAGGTTTTGAGACTTACTGCCAACAGACAATACTAGGTCCTTAATGAGGATTCTACCCTTAACTTTGTGGATGTGGATCTGAAAGACCAAATGAAGATCACACCAAATATGATTGCTTCATTTAGGAATTTCTCTTCCATGTTAAGCTCATTGAGAGCCTCTAATCAAAGAGAGACATATTTGGATGAAGTCAATAAAGATCCTAAGATGGCTATAAGTAATTGATTGAGGTCTGTTAAAGCTCTAGCAGTACAGATTGAGGATGTCATTGCATCAATGGATCCTTTAGAGCTATTGGAATTTGATGAAATAATTTAAGTCATAGGTTATTCTAAAATTCCACATTATTATCAGGTTGGATATTTCTCCTCAATTCAGAAGGATTTCATATAGGTTTACAATATCTTTGTTGAACCTTGACAGAACATGGGTGAAATGAAATTTGGGATGTATGAGAACCAAAAGAATCCTCAGGCATTCAGTTAGACACCACCCATCACTAGCTCAAATTCTAGTAAAGGATTGGGTGTCTTTGACAACATAGAGTCTTAGCTTTAGGAAGCTCAATAAGATCAAGAGAAGGCCAAGGATAGTACTGAACTCACTGATATATTTCTTGGTCCCAAATCTAGTGCTAAATAGTCAAACAAAGGATTTCAAGAGCCTTATCACTCTAATTATGGGGAATTTAAGATAAATGAGTGGACTATAACTCACCTAACTCAAAAATGGATGAAATTAAAGATAAAATATTCTATGGTCACACCTGTTACTCTATTTGAAACTGGTAGTGCCAGTAGAGGAACTATAGATAGTGGGGTCGATGAGCCGACTCTTCAAACCATCAAAGGGGAAGATTTTTAATACCATAGGGAAGAAAGATTCATCAGAAATAGATGAAAAAAATTACCCCATAGTAGACTCCAATAAAATATAAGAGAGATATAAACCCAGGAAGTCGAGGTGGTTCTCGAAATAGAGGAAATAGGCATAAAAAAGATTATTTTTTTCCTATCAATATGTTGTTTTCTACTATGAATTCTCTAATCCTTATGCATAGAATTCAGGAAGGATGAATGCCATTGACGATTTATATCATTCTTGATAAAAGATTCCATATGATGCTTCATTGATGATGATGTTACACACATTTTTATAGAAGTATTGTTGTTTGATGATGGTGATTTGATGTTGTTTTACCTGGAATGATGTATATTATATTTTGTTGACCAAGATAGTTTCACCCTTTATCTATTATACTAGTTATTTATTTTCTTTTGGTGGTAGTGAGCCACTTGTAATTCATTTGAATCCCTTTGTACTTTTTGTGTGTTCATTTTCTTAATATATATTTTTGAGGCCATGGGTTTGGGTCTCAAAATACATGGTTCACATCATTTCTGAAAAATAATTACTATTTTTATTAATAATCATTAATATTGTAATTAATAATAAGTAAAATATTAATTATTTCAAAAATAATTAGAAACATCCAGAATCCATGTGATGATTCAAACCCATAGATTCTATATTGAATTGAAAGAAAACCAGTATAAGGGGACATGTGAATGATAGTAAAAAATTCAGCATAATAAAAGACCAAGAAATAATTTCCCAACAAATGGAAACATGAAAAAGTCAAATCTTCCCAAAGCTGGATGAATAATATATATCCACCAAGACAATTCATCAATATGAGTGAAATCTACCACCTATTCCCTAACCCCTCACTTGAAATACCATCCTCTAGGTTTTGGGTATTTCCATGACTTGTTATCATCAAATTGCGAACCCACCTCACCATCCAGCAAAGTGGGACACTCAGATTCCTGAGGATCCTATTCTCTAGATGTATATAAACCCTCTAACACATTTTTTATAGATACTCTTTGGGATTTTTCTTGAGGTTTGTCATTTAACTTGAATAATTCCATAAGATTTGTTGCCTTCCTCTTAGAATGATTACCTCTCACTTTATCTATTAAAATTATAAAGGATACTCTTTTTTCTAGTACCGGTGTGAGGATCTATAATAACTCCCCTAATTGTAGCTACAACATCACTACCCTTAGTTAGTCTAAGCCAATGTGACTTTTCATTGCTCTTTTAAGTTTGTTGAGGCCCTCCAACCTTGTCTGTTGGAGTTAGTGTTCTAGAACCAACTGTTTGTACTTTGGATTACATCTATATTCAAAGATTTGAATATTAATTAAAAATTTTATTTCATATTTTTCATTTTTCTACATGACTTTTCTATAATAATGTCCTAGGGTATCTGTCGCATTGATAAGTTCATAGTAGTTCCCTACTATGATGAAAACCTTAAAATTCCATGATGACATTCTTAAATATAGTTTGGCGGTCAGATAACATTCTATGATGGGGTATATAGAATGTTGACTATTAATTACAGGTACTCATAAGAGAATGAGACTTAATCTCATTAAGTTTTCACTTGGTAATCTCCAATATAAGAGATTATGAGAACAAAATCACCAGTGGGAATTCCACTTGTTTTTTTGTGCCATCGAATATTTCTATCTGTGAGTGTGTGTAATGTTCCTTGGACTTTAAAATTATCTATAATTCATTTCATGACTTGCATACTTAGATTTATTATCCAAAACCATGACACCATATATTCATGGGAAGTAGGGGATGTTTGGTGAATCACGAATGACATCTTATTGATGGATAAGTTGAGGAAGGATTTATCCCTTCCATCTTTATGGAAGTTGATATCTCAACCATTTGATTGGATTGGAACTGTCTCCTTAAATTCCATTGGCATAGTCTAACGGTGTATTTATTTCAAATAGTCAAAGAAAGACGTATCAAGTATATAACATAGATGTGAAACTTTCTTGATGTGATATTATGTTAAAAGTATTATATTATATATTAAGAGTTTATACTCGGTTATCATTGTTGTGACATTAAGTTCTTTCTCTTGAGTTCCTTAACCCATTACTATACAATAATCTTAGACTTTAGGAAAGTCAATCTAATGCCAATGAGAAATAATCCATGAGGGTCATACACTAAGTATTTCTATTAATCTTGATTAAATTCTATTTGAATTTAATTATTGGAATAAATATTATTCTCAATACTGAGGAATAATTTTATTCATGTTTTATTGATCACAAATATTTAATAAGTATTTATTCTCTAAACTATGAATAGAATATTTATTTTATTTACTTAATATTTAATAAATATTTGTTTGAAAAATTGTGAATAAAATATTTATTTGTGAATAAAATATTTAATAAAATATTTATTCAGGTAGTCGATAAATGTGGAGTAAGATGATCGGACTGAGATCGTGTCCTCTGATAAATATTAATTTGAAAACCGATAAACTAGTATGTATCATTATGCTAGTTAGTGCAATTTATAAAATAATATTATAATAGCATGGGGTAATAAATGGTTTATTATATTATTTAAGGGTCGGTATGCAATTAAATATTATTTTAACCTAAATAGTAGCTCTATAAATAGATGATTATGTCAATTGTGTAGGGTTAATAAAAAAATCAAGAACTAATAAGAATTGAGCACAACAGACTTCTCGCTTGATTATTCCTTCTCTCATATTCTTTAGAATCAGAAGAACCCCTTCAAGACCGAAGGATCTTAAAGTGATCAAGACGAATAAAACAAGATGATTGATCCACCATGCTAGCACACGACTATTAATCTATGTCATTTGGAGATCAAAGGATCATGTTTGGATCACTACTAGAGGGATTCTACACTTGGATCCTCCATATGCAATGAAGGTAATCTGAAAAGGGTTTTATATGATCAACAACTTAATTAAATAAATATCCTCATACCAGGTATTCTTTATTCAGATTTAATATAAATTAATTATAAATTTAACGTGAAAAATATCATCTCAAAGTTCTGGTATTCTTAAATCAATATTCGATGAAAAATTTTGTTGGTCATGATGTTTATTTCTTTCGTATAATTAGTGAATGATCGATCGAATATGACAATAACCTTTATTGTTTTTATCCCACTAGGTGTTCTCGCTGTGCCTCGAACCTTCAAGTGGTATCAAAGGTGCCTTTTTTTTTAAATTTATAATTATTTATTTTATTATTGATCTTTATGTTCAACAATTATTAGATATTTAATTTCCATAAAATTCATACTTTAATCCAATTTTAATTAACATGATTTCAAAATATTAATTATCATCATTCAGGGTTTCATTTCCTTAGAGGACTAAGAACATGTGAAGAATGATTGAAGATTTTATCGGGTAGTGCTAATGATTCTGAAAGGTGAGACTGGGTTACACGATGTGTGGTCTAAGTGCACATGGTGTATCCCAATTTCCAGTTTATTTTGTGTGGATTTCGGTTGGAGAGGAATTTTGATACAAGAAACCTGTTCGCTTTGAGAAGTGGTTCAATTTCAGTTATTCCTGCAAGAATCCTAGTGACCTAAAGGCTTTGTTGGTGGGGAAAATTTGACCATTTTTAGAATTCAAATGAGGAGGGGCTAGGTCTTGATTTCATTATTCTGGATCTTGTGGCTGATGATAGTAATAAGGATCAAATTGATGGCCATATGGAGCAAGTTGTTCTTTCTTAGAAAGAAGATTGTCCAAGGATGACTGGTCTAAAATTTGTGGAGGTATTTAGCTGGATGAAGAACAAATTGGAAATTTCAGATGTGTAGGACAATTCTGGGTTGAGGGGGGCTTGAAGGTATGAGGGCTTTGGTAACTTCTTTATATGCTGAGGCTATGGGTTTAGTCAATGGAGCTAGCATAAAGGAGGGGTTTCAGGGTTTAGGGGCAGTATACCCTGGGATTGGCCATGATTCTAATGTGTCTCTCCAGTTATATATTGAAAAGGGTGTTGTGGATGATACAACTCATGACATGTGGGTGACAGAGGGTGTTGTGGTTACATCCAATGGGATTGGCTCTAGGAAGGTCATGCTAAGAATTAAGCTGGGCAACAAGTTTGAAGGTCTGAAAATTTAAGGTTTGGTTTATGTTCAACCAGAACTAATACAGGATGAGGTTTCTTATGAAGGGAAAGTTTTCTCAGGGGTAGAGTCAAGTGATGAGATCTCAAAACCATGTTTAGATGATAGTGTGGAGGGGAGTTATGGTAGAGGAACCCACAATCTATGGAGGAAGAAGTGGCATAAATATAACAAGGATTTTGGTAGTTTCATTCTTATGAAAAAACATAAACACAAAGGTCAAAAGGACTACTCCTTTCTACCAAAACCAATGGATACTAGATCTGTTAAGAAAAATAGGACTAAGGATATGAACTTCAAACCTAATTTTGAGAAGGATCAGGATAAGGTCTAGTGTGGAATACAATTAACAGTCAATGAAAACAAGATGGATGGTATGATAGGATAAACAAATAGGTCATAGGATTCCCCAATGGTGGTTGAACATGCCTTCATTTAGAGCACCAATGATCAGATTGAACCCATTATGGGAGATTCCACTATCCAGCCATGGGGGGAACTCAAGGAGGTTCCATCTAATACCAAATTATGGGAACTTATTATACACTTTTAGTAGATTATATTGGAGTACTCACTTCCGATTATTGCCTCACAAGAGGATGCTAATAGGATGGCTGGGATATTTCTAATGTTGGAAAACCAATAAAGAGAATATAGAGTGGATCAACAAGAAAACCCATATTTTAGTAAGAGGTTTTAATGTAGGGAAAATGAATCTAGAGGAGTACATCCAAAAATGGGAAAAATTGGTTTATTGGTTTGAAGATCTCATTAAGGATGATCTAGATACTAAGGTCAGTTTTCTCCACTAAAAATTATGTAAGGATAATGTGTTGAATAGGCTAAAATTTGACTTTAATTGCTCTACCATATTGTATGGTACTTAATGCTTGTATTCTATACTGCATGGTTTCTAACTTTTCCTTAAAAGTGTTTTCAAAATAAAAAATTCATTTTCAGTTAGTCACTGCACCTGGACATGTCACGGGATACGAGAAATGCTAAAATAGTAACTACATGCAGTGCATTTATTGCACATCGCATGTAGACCAGGCCAACTTGGCACACAACTTGTTGGATTACATGGTGTGTAGTTGGTGTACATGTTGTGTAGTCTACATGGTTTTTCAAATAAACTCATGAAAACCATGTGATCAAATACATGGTTTTACCCCATATGAGACTGAAATTCTATAACATTAATGAAACACATAACAAGTAGTGGGCATACACACTGTGTAGTTCATTATTTTCTACATCTGAAATACACATCGAGTCATTTGACACATTATGTGGATACATGACTATAAAAACACACGGTGTGTATCTAGATCACATTTCATGTGGTCTCAAGTATGAAGAACATGTCAAATCCTTCATTGGGTTACTTTGACACACAAAAAGCATGGTACACGAGAAGCATGGTACAAGACATGTAGCTGGTTAGTACACATCATGTAGTTTGGATAATGTATACAATAAAGCCCAAGGCATTTATCTTAGGTACACAACAATCAAGTAACATGTTGTGTAGATCATACATTTCATGTAGTATACCAATAGAGGATAGAATTAAATTACATCAAATAATTAATTGCAGTATTAAAACCTAATTACATTGATTGGAACCAGAAGTGTTTAATAATGTAATAAAGGTTTTAAAGAATTCAAAATACTCAATTTATTTATTTTAATTATATGTAATTATTGTTCATTCAATTTATTTTTCATGAATAAATTCATGATGGGTATCTCTAAGATAATTTCAATAGTCATTAAGATAAAAAGGAAATTAATTAATTAATTAATACAAGTGTGTTTATTTTAATAATAAAGAGTAAATATAAATGAATTTTATATAGTGTACTTTTTCATATTCATTACATGTGTATGTTAAGATCCCAATTTGTGTATGGATTGTATTTTTTTTAAACTAATTGTTATTGGTTGTCAATGTTGATGAATGAGATAAGAAGATATCTGTGTGGTCAATATGATAAAGTAGTTCCAAAGTTAATGGAGTTAGGATGAATTCCTCAATATGTGATCAATGAGATAATAAGTTCTCTGTGTGACCAATATGACGAAGTAGTTACAAAGTTAATGGGGGATTGGATAAAGTCCTCAAGTCTTGATATTCCAAGAAACATGTGAATGGATTGAAGACTTTGAGTTTCAAGGTTATTCCTAGATAATTGTTATGGATTCATTTGATGACATTGGATTTCATGGTTTAATAATTCTCCTAGTTAAATATGAATATGGTTTGTTGATTTTTTATTTCACAAATACCATAAATTGTTTAGATAACTCATGATGCAAGCCTTATAAAGGAAAGTAGGAGTAATGGTGTTGAAAATCATATCTAGGTTTCATTGGAAAGAAAGATATTGATGGAATAATGGGAAGTTACAATAATTTCCTTGGTAAATATGACAATGTTAAAGGTGGTCGATTAAAGTTGAAATAACATGACAGATGGGGTTCATGATGAAAGAAATCGAGTGATTTTGGAATGAAGAAAATTTTGATAAAAAGATGGATGAATCCTTAATGATGTATCAATTTGTGTTTGATGAAAAATCCAGATGACCATGAATCAATATGGTTGGTATTATGAAAGTATATTTTTAAGGTGGAACCACTTCTTAGTGTTTTCCAAATTTTTGGGGTCAAAAATCTGGATGAAGAGGCTAGCATCACAAAAGGTTGTTTTCTAGGAATGAAACTTTATAGAAACAGTAAATGCATGGGTTTCACGATTGTTGTGATGATATTCATGATTATGTGGGGCATCATGAATGGTGATGGTAATATCTATGATTAAAATAAGTGTGGAATCATGAGCACATAATGATTTGATGGTGATCTACGTGACAACGACAAATATTAAAGAAGCATCGTGAATAGAGGAGCACTGCGAATATATTTTTGAGTAATCCAAAAAATTCAATGGAGGTGGTGGAGCATCGAGAACGTGAAATCCTATAAATATGAGGTAACCCCACTTCATTTGAGATATAAATAATAAATAAAATTTGGAATTTATCTGATTTCGTGGAGGTAGGGGTGCTATGTGAAGCCAGATTTCTATGTGAGATTGAGCAGCAAAAAAATACTAATAATGTCATGAATCATGCCAATGCTTCTAAGTAATGGGTGCTTCATAGTTATGGGATATTCTGTGTTGACTCAGTGAGAATCGTAAAGGCATTTTTCATCATTAAGGCTGTGAGCTTCATGAGGAAACTTCTTGATGGAGCTTTTCGAACATCAGTTTTGAATATCTGGTTTAAGTGAAATCATGTTTGTACTCAGTTGATACACAATAGATAGAGAAGACCAAAAACATATAGTTTGTTTTTTTGAATAAGAACCAACTGTTTACCTAAAATCATATCTACACTAGGAAATAAGAAAGTAAACTGATACACTCATGTGTTGGTATTGAGTATCAAAGGAAGAGAATAAGACACTGCTCCAATATTCCATATTATTGATTGTTAATAAAGAAAAAGAGAGTGACCAATCTATATTCGGTTATTTAGGCTATATCAAATATGATGATTCTAAGATGAGATTATCTTCATTGATTTAACAACCACAAATGAATTTTGTGATTCTAGCAAGAAAAAGAAGAAGAGATCTCAGTGTAGTTGGTTTTTAACTAAAGAAGAAAGTGAGAAGAAGAGAAGAATATTTGGTGACCAAATTGATATTAGTTGATTATAATTTGGGTTAAATAAAACTCAGTGTTCATTAGTCCACAACACATTCATATTATCATGACTAATAGAAGAAGAAGATTTTACAGTGTTCGGTTTGATACTGAGAAGAGGTAAGAAGAGTTACTTACATGCTACTAATAAAGTAACAAGTGAAGAGAGGAAGATCAAAGAAGTATTGTGGTATCCAACATGTATCGACAGGTGGAATAATTTATTGGTGTTATAGACCCATATCAACAAGGAGAATATTGTCTTAAAAGGAAGTATAAAGATCCAAAGTGCTGTAAAACACGCGCTATTGGATTTTTTTCAACATGCTACATGAACGCACTATTGGATTGTTTACGTAGCGCTACATGAGTGTGAGGAAATATCTTACTCATTGTATTCCACACAAAAGGATTATTTTCTAGTGGATTGCGTGGTATTATATTGTTTCCAAACCATACTGAGGACGTATCTACTCTTGTTGAGTAGTGAACCATGTAAAAATATTATGTGCTATCTTTATTACTTTCATATACATGAATATGACTGGTAAAAGAGAATAATAGAATCAAGATCCTAATAGGTATAAAATGTATAGGTATAAAAAGTTACAATTGGTTTAAAAGGTACCCAACACTGATTCACCCCCTCTCAGTGGTGGGAATATCCCAAACTAGTCCTCTCAGTATGATCATTCATGAACTTGACCAAGACTTGGGTATGCATTGGTTTTATTTAATTTAATTTATTGCATGGTTTTTCAATTATTAATTATTAAATTAAATATGATGTCCTATGAGTCATCTCTCCCTCAACTATTATGTAGGACATACATGTCCAAGGTTATTTATGTAATTTACTTTAACCAATCCTTTGGTTCCCCTCACTTTCATGTAAGTTATAAATACATGTAATAAAAGGAGTATCCTTTGGTGTGTGGAGATAGTTCAAGATGGAACCAAGATGATACAAACCCAAGTGATACATAGGTAGATAGGTGGAATGCTTCATTTCTAGTAAAGACCTACACAATGAGTTTTAACCCTAGGTCATAAGTTGATTTATTGTTCTCTTAATAAATCAACCATTAGTTAGGCTCATGATCGGGTCATTTATTTATTTATTTATTTTTGTCTTATGTATTATTTATTTTATGTATGTAAGACCATGATCACATAAATTAATGAATTAATATGAAAAATGGAATTTAAATAAATGGATTGTGCATAAATATTTTATCAAACATGGTTAATCACTTAAATAAGATCTCCTTAATATTATAAATACATGTAAAGGATAAAACAAAATAAAATTTACATACAATAAATAAAATCCCTCAAATATATATCAAGTCAGACTTAGCCTTCCATTACTTGATTAGGAATAAAAGTCATAGAACTAAGTGTTTGATCAACCCACATTGAGACACTTACTTTTATCATGGAGTTCTTATGAATGTTTTGGGTTGACTTAACCAAATTTCATCAAGAGGAGGAGTAGACCACACTTGACTTGATGTAACTTAGAGTCATGTGTTGAGAAAACCCTGGTTAGAATTTCAGGATTAGGGATTTCACTCAATCAATGAGTTGTAACCCCATGATTGACAAAGACCTAGCTACCTAAATACCTTCAAGTATCTTTATTAACAAATTTTGGGGTAATGTGAAGGGTCATATGGATCCTTTCCACTAGAAATATTAGCAACTAGACATTCCAAGTTCAATGGTGAGAGCTATCGGGTCTTTAAAAAATAGTGGGAAACCAAATCAAATTAAATTCATTATGTATCACATAAATTGTAATCAAGTGAAGTAATAATAATAATCTCTTTTATAATCGTATAATTTTGGAAAGTTTATCATCCACATTATCCATGGGATCGATATTGGATAAAGTGTATCTCTTTACTAGAAATAAATTCTAGGAATGGTTCAGATGCCTTCGGGTTGTGTTGCATCATAAATAGAAATATTACGTGCTAGAATACTCACTACCTGATCCATTTACAAAGTAGGAGGGTGATGAAGAGTTTGTTTTCTATGCTAAACTCTTGAGTGACATGGTTAACATTAAATGTTTAATTCTTTCATCCATGTATAGTGAACTCATGAACTCTCATAAAGAAATGGAAGCTTATAGAATACTCAATCATATCTGTGATTTATACCAGGATAGAGCTACACATGAATGGTTTGAAGAAAAACTACACCCGAGAAAATATTCAAGGGGAAGTTTTAGGTGCATTTTTTATCGCATGGAATCTATCTGTTTCTATAAATTGGATATTAGACACAACATGTGATTCTCATATATGTATTCAAGTATAGGAACTAAATAAATTTAGGAAGGTTGATCAATATGTTGTCTATGCAAAAGAATCAACCTGCTCAAGTGTTATTTTGAAATGGGTGGGAAACAAGATTGTTGTAGGGATAACCCTAAATACCTCAAGAGTCTCGCCCACTAAAGGAGACGAAGATCAGATGTAGGTAGGCCATATGTGAGGATGTAAAGACCCATACATTTCAAGGAATTTTTTTTCTTAAATACTTTGAAATTTTACGAGTCTGGGGCTTCTGACGGCACCTGATTTCGAGGCCCGGTGTGCCTGAAATCAATTTTTTGAAGTTTTGTTCGGGTACGTTCAGTAAACGTACGAGTGTGTTTTTATATCTTTTGAATCGGTGCTCAGAATTGAAATCTGAGGACACCGATGAACTCGCAGTGCCGGTATTCGCTTAAGGGGACCTTTACCGTAGTTGCGTTTTATGTGGGTTTCATGTTTATTTTTGGGGATTTAGAATGAATTTAATAAAAATTATTGTACACAATTTTATTTTATTTTATTTTATTTTATTTACAAGAGGAAGTTAAGAGTGGGGAAAACAAAAACCCAAACCCTTCACCACCCCTAAAATCCCCATTAATAACCCTTATTTATTACTTTTACAACCCCATATATTTATTATGGTGGAACCTTCCCACCTCCCTCCTCCCATAAATTGTGCCAATTGGTATAATTAATATCAGTGTTAATTTATTAGCACTGCTTTTGAATTAATATGAATTGCATGGAAATTATATTAATTGGTGAGCCTACTTATTTCTTTTGCATTGGAAAATCACTTTTGGGGAAAAGGCTATGGAGAATTAAAAAGGGAGGAGATCTTTCTTCGATGAAGAACACCATTATTCAATGAAGAAAATCCCTGAAAAAGAACGTTAAAGACTTCTTCCTTAGACGCACCTCGACGTCAAGGGGCCGACGTCACCTACGACAATGACTCTTCCTCCATCGTTGACAGGTCGACACTGTTCTTCCACGACGCCCGAATACCGTGACGCTCATTTTTCGCAGCTTGACGACAAACGACGTCAACTACAAGGTAGGGGGATTCATATATTTCATTTATGTGATTTATACCCTCGAGCATGGTGTTTAATTGTTGGGTGATGTTTTGAACCACTAACGGGGTGGGTACAGACTAAAAAACAAGTCCGAACCCATCGCCGTATCGTTCTTGATGCGTAGGATGTTGGCGACGACGAAATGGGACCACAACGGCGATTTGGATCCTTCACAGTGGAGTTCGGATCTCGAGACGATCGCAAGAGCAGACAGAAGCAAAAACGGACCACCGGAATGACTCCGGTGGCCCACGAAAGACTGCGGCGGCGCCTAGCGCGCCACCGACAGAAGCCCACCGCGGCACCAGCCATGATAGAGAGTAGGGGATCCCGCATCCACATGAGATCTTGGAGACAAGCGGGACCAGCCTGGCGCCACGTTCACGGAACCGGGGGGTTGCATCCCCCGCTCGGCCAGCTGGCCGAGCCAGCACACCCCCCCCCGGCTGGGTCGGGGCGGGTCACGCGGACCGGGCCACGCCGGGCCATGCCCTACCAGGCCAGACCCAGACCCGGGTTGGGTCAACCCGGTTTGGTCTGACCCAGGGTGGGTCGGGCTGGGTCGGACCGGGCCCGAACCCCCCACTTCGGACTGTTTTTCGGTCTTTTGACCATAACTTGAGCTACGGACCTCCGATCGATGCACCGTCAGTTGCATAGGAATCCATGGATCGAGATGGTTGTTTCAGTATATTACACTTGAAGTTTAGACGAATTTTAGGTATGGAAGTGTTGGTTCGAACCCAAAACTAACTAGGCCCTTGGAACGGAAACACTTATAACTTAAGGACCGAGCGTCCGATTGACGTGCTGTCAACTATGTTGAATTACTTTTTATGATATGGTTCTTTTGGTATACTCTAATTGAGTTTTGGATGTATCTAGAGTATGGTCAGGTTGGTTTTAGCTTAAAAACCAACTGAGCCCCTGGAACGGAAAAGCCAATAACTCTCAGACCAGTCGTCCGATTGACGCACCGTCTGTCGCGTTGGGCTTATTTTGACAAGATGGAACTTTGGGATACATCAAATCTATAATTTATGACCGTTGATGTATCGAACCCCTTTCTCGAGGAGCAGACCATCCCAGAATCGAGCATGCTGTGTGCGGGAACCCTAGAGCTGGATGCGACTGCATCAACTAATGTATTGGAATCCTCTGTGGGTTTGACATCGACGACTACCATACTGGAAATCCTCTATGGGTTCGACAGAAATTACTAATGTTCTTGTATCCTACGTGGGTCCGACAATTTGACTTCTGTTCTAGTATCCTACATGGGTCTGACAGAGTGGCTGGTCTAGTATCCTACGCGGGTCCGACAACTTAGCTGGACTAGTATCCTACGTGGGTCTGCCAGATTAGATGAATCAGTGGCTACATCTGATCATCTTTATCACTTTACGAAAGAATGTATACCCGTGTGAGCCGATTCTTGACTTTCAATCATTACCATCGATGTTATTGACTTCTTTCCTGTGTGGACCGGGTTGTGCTTGGGCTCGGGAGTTGTAGCCAAACTGAGATTGATGACTTAGGTATATGTATGGGCATATATCTAAGTAGAGTTGGTTGATACTTCGTGATTATATCTTTCCTTTGTGGTTTATCCTTCTTGTATTCTGGGAGACCTTCGGGGGTCTCGGGGTCCCTACTGAGTATCGTTATACTCACCCCTGCACGGGTAATGCCCGCACTACGTGGTGTTGGTTGCAGACGACGGACAACACTGATCGTGGTTGAGGCTTGTGGAGCTGGACGGTACCTGGAGGTGGACCACTTGGCGGGACGTACACGGAGTGGACGGATGGACCCAAGGTACCGAGGAGACTATCTGTACCCACCCCTCAGGTGGGATTCCCAGAGGACGACTCGGTGGTTGTTTCTTTACTTTACTGCTGTTGTACTAGACTTTCAGTTGTACTGTACTTTTTCAGTTGGGTTTGTATTATAGCCCATTTACCTTTTAGCACTTACCTTGTGTACAGTTTTTACTTTGTGCTTACTTCAGCTTGCGTACTCTGTTGTGTTTTTTTACTATCATAAAGGCAATTCCTTCCCTTTTTATCGGGATTTACGCCTTTGGTGCTAGTCACCAGCCCTTGACCTATGAAAGGTGGGCTTGAGGTAGTCACAACACGGGCCCTGAGGACGGGTCCTGACAAATTGGTATTAGAGGAGTCAGTTCTACCGCAGAACTCAGGACTCTAATCATTCTTTTTGTGAAGCAATAGTGTTAAGAGTATTGAGTGTGGTTTTCAGTCCCGGGAGTCCAGTGTTGGTGCGGTGGCCGACGTATCCATACACCAGGACCCTGACCTCAGATTTCTGACTCAGTGAATGAAAACACTAATTGCGTGTGTGTTTCCCTTGAAAAGTTTTCTTTGTGATTACTTTGTGTCAGATCACCAGGTTCCGTGGAGAGACGGACCCTCAGGCAGCTGAGGATTGGGGTCGGATTGATATGACACCCCTACAACATGCAACCTTCCATCTCACTTTTCTTTTTGGCTTGAGGTCTGTCACCCAAAATAGCTTCAACATTAGAGGCCCTGTTACAAATATCAACCAAATTCCCTTTCATTCTACAATTTACATAGACTAGCCCTCAAGCACACTTATCAATTGTATTCCCAATTTTGCAAAACCCCTTCCAAAAAATATGGATTTTTCTCATAATCCACCACCAAATAAAATATGAATTCATCAGAATTATTAATTAAAATATTAATTACCCCAGGGCTCTAATCAGTGGAAGCAACTCTAAGGGGTATCAACAAGGTCTTAGATAATAGTCTTTCCTAGTTCATTACTATTTGTAGTGTAAGATTTTCATTGTATTTTTTCACATCCCCTTATAGTGTTGTAAATTAATTATAATCTTAATTATTATAATTTTCAATTAAAATATTAATTATTATTGAATTAAGTATCAATTTTATTTCATTAATAAATATATCATTATTAATTAATTACATTATTATTTAATATCAATTCCAATATTTTTTATTATTAGTTATATTTTTAATTATTAATAATTGTTGTTAATTATTTTTAATTATGTCATTATTTTTAATTATTATTAATTATTATTAATCTTAATTTCTTCATTATCATTAATTATATTGTATTTAATTATTATTAATATGTAATAATGTGTTGTTATTAATTATTAATAAACTATTATCATTATTAATGAATTATTATTAATCATGTATTATTAATTATGTGTTATTATTAATAATATATTAATATTTTAACACTAACAAATTGAAACCTAAATCCCACATAAAAAATCTTTAATAGATATCAAAAACATCCTTAAAGAATGAAGGCTTGAGTTAGATTTTGAGTAATATTTTCAAATTAATTTAATGAAACTAATATCGAATATAATAACATTTAGATTTTATATAAAATTATATATATATATATATATATACACATATATATATATATATAACAAAAAAACTATAGAATATAAATAGCTTTAATGTCATTCTCACATGCTTTATTCAAAACAATAAGTTTGAATGAACTCCATTAACCAAAAAAAATTCCATAATGGGGTTTTTTATTTTAATTATTTTAATTGTTTTGGTCGGGTGTGTCACAAACAAGATTGGGGAACCCCTAAACTGGACACTCAAGCCATCCCATGAAAAACTCAAGGCACATTATCGATTACCCCAGGCTGGAAACCTATTCTAGGGTATCAAAATAGAATCATTCAAAAATGATTTCAACCACATAAACATATTAATCAAACAATGGTATTCATCCAAAATTCCAGTATGGCCTATCTGTTTATTGGATGCTCATGCATAAAAGTCATATCTCAATAAAATAAAACATCTAAATAGATTAAAAAACATGAATAAAATAAAGTAGCTCAAAAATTAAATAGTAAAAAGAAATAAAATACAATAATACAAAAGTGAATAATATAACATAATTTATAAATAACATGAAAGAGATCTGGGCAGTCAAGGTTGATTCAAACTCATCCCAAAATAAAAAAACGAAACCCAACTAGACCTACTATCTCCATGTGACCCATGTCCAACTCCACATCCCAATTTATTTTTTCACCCCAGACAAAAGAACTCCCAACATAAGGAAGACTGAAGCTAAGGCACCTGAAAAGAATGCTTAAAAGATGAATACACCAAATGGTGTATGCAAGGTGTGAGAGAAACCAAGATCAGAAGGATCCCACCAAGGAGTTTGTGTTATTCCTTTAAAAGACATTTTATTTATACTAGTTTAGATAAAGTTAGAAAATATAATTTTATAGGTGATCACATGGAAACCAAACATCACCAACAATCATTTTAAAAACATCAATTTGTTTTTATCTAAATGAAAACAATCACTTTGAAAAAATTTCTTCATCCTAATAATCCTTTTTTAAAACACCCATTTTAAATCCACTTTCAAAATTACCATATAAATACAGTTTTCAAAACAATTTAATTAAATAATCTAATAGAAATAATGATAAAACAAAACACTAAGGCACCACATCGCTAATGAAATAAAGAAAGTACTTTCAACAAATCATGGTGACATGGATGCTAATAAAGTTAGAGAACACAAATGAAGGAAGTCCCCTATAGAGTATCATCTAATATCGTGGTAAAAAAACTTGGTTCTAAGGTGAGACTAGTCCCATACTTTATGAACACACAAGACCAAATGATGACATATGCTACATCCAAACCCTCACAATCCACCTAATTCTGCTCACACTAGATTCCATGGGGGCACACCCCTAGCCTGGAAAAACATCACACTTGGGGATACTATAAAGTGTGTGGACTAGCCTAGTGTATCATAAATCTAGGACTCTATGTTTATGAATAATGATCCCATTAACATCAAATGAAAGTAGGTAAGTAATCAATAGTCACACTATCAACATAAAAGAAAAACTTAAAACTAACCTCACCATCAATACCCTCCCTAGAAATAGACCCAAATATGTTATTCATATCACATGAATAATCAATTCCCCCTTTTGGGTTCACAATAGATATTAGGCACCGTGATAAAAGGGGCTTGGGAGGGTTTCACACACCCACACAACATGAAAACAATTTAAATGTGCCAAGTAGGCCTCCATGAAAACAAAATTGGGGTGCCGAGTCCTTTATCTCTCATTTGAAATCTCATTACAAATTCATTCTTTAATAAAAACCATCTAAAACCTCATTAAAATAAATTTTGTGCCAACCCTTTTTCATTAAAAACCGTTCAAGAAACCAAATAACCCCTTAACTCAATTCATGGACTAAATGGGGTCAAGTCCTTTTAAAATAAAAAATTCACTTGAAACATGCCATGAAAGCCTTTTTAAAAATTCATGGCATAGAAACACCTCTTTAGAAAAAAAACACTTTCAAATACCCCTTATACCAAGTGAGTAATCACTCTAAAACATTTATAAATCCTCTTTCACTATCAAATATTATCCAAATTGAACAAATAAATAATTTAGAAACATCTAGCACTAAATGATATGATAAAGGAACACACAAAACCACCTACCTCAGTCAAGCGATGGTCAAGTTGGAATTCATCGCCTTTAATGGAGAATTCTCAAATAATAATGGAGAGACCTCTTTAATGTCCTAACACACTAAATAATCAAATTAGAACTGGCCTCGTACCCTAATTTTTTCCCAACAACCTTCTTAGGGTTTTTTGGATAAATCCAAGCTAAGAAAATGGGGGAAGGGTAGGAGAAATAAGAAGAACAAGAGTAGATGGAGAGGTTTTACCTTTAGAATCCACTCAAACTAAAAACAAAGGATCCTGTAAATCATTTAAAAGGGAGTGGATATCTTCCTTAGTGCACACACTAGCTTGATCGAAGGAAGAGGATGATAAAATAAGGCTTATGGATATTAAAATTGAAACGTAAAACTTAGGGATTTTACATTTTAAGAAAGTTGGAAAGCTCATACGGTTTGGATGCGTGGTTTGATAAATCATGCTTCAACTGTGGGGGACCCAATGGATACCCAAAACACACTTGAACAGTTTGTATTGGGGATAATGTTAAGCATACACCCCCAAAAATAGCCTAAAATCCCAAATAGATGATTAGTTTGAGTTAGGCATGTTTGATAGATATTAAAATGATTGAAGAAAGATAATAGTAGTGAGATATTGGCATATCAAGATGGGATCGAAAGTAAATGATAACAAAAAATAAAAACAAAAACATATAGATTGAAAGAAATAATAAAGAACATAATGATTTACATGTTTCAGACCCGTTTAGGATCTACGTGCATGACAAGACCACCACCCTCCCACAACATTTTTTTAAAGCATAAAATAAGAAGCAAAATTTAAGGATGACTAAAGGAAAATAGATCAATAACAAAGGTAAAAAAACTAAAATAATCAAAGCATGAAAATAGAAAAGGGAATTTACAAGCTGGCCAACTTGCATTCTTGTAGCTTCAAGCAGGAGTGTTCTAGCCTCTAAATATAATGATGCTCGCATAAGATAATACTCACTAGGTTTCTATAAAATATCTCCACTGACCTACTATGTTAGGATCATCACTTAAATGGATAATGATGCTCACTTGAAGGGGTCCATGTTGTGCAGCACCAAATCTGAAGAAGGATCCCAAAAACCTCTTGAATGGTGGTCAAGGGTTCCTCCATACTTAAAATGATATTAAAGGGAATGTCAAATGAGATCTTAGAAGATGAAGAGTAATGATCTTTAAATGAAGGGATGGCTTGCAGGGTGATTAACTCTCATGACAAGCCGCATGTGGTGAATCAACCCTGATGAACAAACACCAACTGCGTGGAAGAGATGAATATAATCGATGAAACTCATAGGATAGGTGAGCGCACCATATGAAAAGGTAGTGAGGATAATCAATAGATGAGAGAAATACCATTCGGTTTTAATGAGGTGACATAACCAGCTGCAAAGCACATGAGAAAATAAGGACACAGAGTAAGGGCCAATACACATGGACCAGATAAATAGGCCAAAATCAGGAGCCCAAGAAGAGATCCCATGAATAAAGGAATCCCAGCCAACAAAAATATTTGATCATAAAAAATAAACCACAAGTAATATTGCATTCATTTATATAAACATGAAATGGAAGAACAAATAAAAAATAATTTTATATGGAAATAAAATCACAAAATCTACATCATTTTCTTATAATATTGGAGATGTCCTTAAAACCATGGTTATTGAATTAGAACCAAATTCAATAATTTGAAAAAGTGTTTGAATTTAGATATGGTTATGACCTTGGTCAAACTATCATCCATATTGTTATTAGTTTGTATCTTATTGACACACATAGTTCAAAATTCAATAACATCTCTAATAATGTGTATCCTAATATCAATATGCTTAGATCTACCATGGGAAAAAAATTCTCAAACAAATGTAAATTTGACTGGCTATCACTATAAATAATTATAATAGAATTATAGACATATTTTGGAAAGAAAACCATTTAACTATATATCTTTCTCGATAGCCTTATTCAAGGAAATAAACCCAGCCTCAGTGGTCAAGAGGGCCACAACATACTGCATGTTACATTTCCCTGAAATGTGTCCTCCACAGGAAGTAAATACATAGCCAGTGAGGGATTTTATGGTCCCAAAATTCTATGGATAATTTGACTCTAAAAAAATAGAAACAAGAGAATCAATATAAAAATTTCTTCTAAATCATAGAGATAATGTAGGTGAAGGAAACAAAAATCTAGGTGTCTATTAAGAGCATGCTAATGCGGTTTGCATGGTTTGTTCATGAATCTACTAAGGGTGAATATTTCAAAGGACACTTTAGGTCTAGTGTAGATCATAGAATACATGATGCTACCAAAAAATTTTTTAAAGGGAATTATAGACTCATAATCAATATCCTCTGAAGCCTGAATTCCTTTAGATTTTTTTGATAATCCTCTTTTTAACTGAGTTGAGAGAGAACCCTTACATGATCTGTAGACCCAAAGAATAAGGCCCAATATATGAACTAAAGTCCCAAAGACTCGACTACACTAGAGTTTCCCCTCCCCAGTATCTTCTTCATTGATATCACCTAAATCTCCACCCCAAATGACTTATTTTCTAGAATTTCCTCATGCATAGCTTCATGGTGCTTGGTACCGATGGTAGTTGTCATAGATTCTCATTATTTAAACCCGACTAGCTCTACTAGTGGTTGCTACTTGCTCTAATTTTCCTCTTTTGGGGCCTCCTTCTATGTGGTCTGACCTGCTAATTTTTATGTCCCAAAGGGCCAGTGGCATGAAATCCCACTCTTTAATAGCCCAGAGGCCATGTGTGTAGCCTTATACCCTGAGTGACACTGAACCAAGCCCCGAGATGGTGGGCCACTATACCTCAAACTCATCTCTTCAAATGACAAAGGCTGCCGACTAGCAGAAAGTACCTTGGGCATGTCCATGGGGGATACTATTCCCACATAGGATAAGGTATAAAACATAGGAAAATAGTATATAATAAGTAAAGGAAGCATAAGGAATAATCAAACAGCAGCAGATGCAGATAAATGACCCAATAAAATAAATAAACTGAATAAGATGAAAAATCATAACAAATACTAGGATGATTTTAATGTATGATTCCAAATGTAAATAATAAAAGTGTAGGGATATGGGGTACAAGAATAGACAACATACTAAAAACAACTACCAAAAGACCAAATAAAAAACTACGAAATGAAATCTTGAACAAGGCTTAGTCCTCTACCCCCAAGCTCCATCCAAAACAGCAAAGCAATCAAGCATCAGAAGGGGCACATTTCCCTGAATCCATACCTATGAACATAAAGTCTACTCGGGTACCAAATAGTTCCCGAGCAGGGAGTGAGATATAATCTCAGTAGGTCAACACCCACAGTGTCTAGACCTTTCCATTTCATGCTATAGACAAATAGTAGTGTGCCATATATATAATAAATTAAAGCTACTTAAATAAATAAATATAACTACAACTTGGTCCGGGTTCCCAACCAGACACCCTCCCATACCACCTGCTTCGGCCTAATCCAGAAGTTTGAATGAGATACCTAGTAAAGTAGAATATATATATTTAGTAATTCCAAAGTAATATTATAGAACAAAGAAAAGGGAATACCCCCAAGATTTTCTTTGGATTGGAGTCTCATCCATAAGTCAAACTAGGCACACTAAAGGAACAAGAGAGGTATCACAAAACATAAGGAACCTCTATGCAGTATTGATAAAAACATCACACACATTTATATTAAAACTAAAAATTTTAGAGGTAGAGTTTGATCCCGTCCTGAAGGTATCACTATAGTATATCCAATCAATTATATCCAATTCCATGAGCCCATCCAATGTGATCTTTTCAAAATTCTAAGTATCTCTCTTGGATGGTAACTATGAGTCTATCTCGAGTATTACACATAAGGGACCAAGTATAAGCCGAGGCTTAGAGAATCAATTTTTCCAATGGATCAGTCCTCGGTAGCCCCTTAGAGAACCGGTGTCACCCATTAGTATAGTAAAAATCTCGGGGAAAGCCCTTGCCTAGAGATCCTAAAACATCGCTTTCCCAATATGTTGTGTTGTAACCTATTGAGCATGGTGATTCCAATTGTGTGTTCTTAATACAAGACCTACGTTCTCTCCCCAGCCTGATTTTATTTAAAAAAACAAGAGAGTCATATATATATATATCACATATCAACATTCATGATTGAAGCCATCTAATTAACCATTTAATGACACACTTACCAATTATTCAAGCCCAATAGTCAGAGATATTAATATTAACACAAAATTAAACAAAACTGACACTTATTAGTGAAATTAGAGGCAACAACATTTAATAATGGTTGAACACAACAAGTCTTATAGTGGAAATTATTTAGGCATCAAATTCAAGGAAAACCAAATTCATGGTTTATGGTTCATCCTAAATATTTTTGTTCAATTCAAAACCTCAACCTAAATTTATTACACATGCACACATAATTGATAATTTAAAGGATGATGGATAATGGTAAATAGGCCCATTATGTTGGCATAATTAAATGTGTTTCCAATGACATGGAAACATCCTAGGAAGGGGTTATCCCTAAAAAAAGTTCACAAAGATCAAGGATAAATAGTTCAATTAAATTAATATGCATTATTTGAGATTCACCAGTAGGCACCGACATGTGGCAAAAAAATGTAAATTGAATAAAGAAAAGAAATAAAGGGAAAGATCATAGGTTCCCTAACTCGTAGTCATAGTATATCTCACTCCCCATGAAAACCTTTGATTTGACTTAAAATGAAAGAAATCAGAGGGTTTTAGAAAAACCCCAATTTCAGGTAAATTTTTTTTCCAACAGATTGTGCGGTAGAGAGTGGATGAAACTCGATGATTCTTGGTTTAGAAGATTAACCTTACAGAGATATTCATTGCACATTGGATGACATAGAAAAAAATAAGAGATAGAGGTGCTGCGGTGATCCGAAGGAGGAGGATGGGGTGGTGCCCCACCTGGAGAGGGGGGGGCATGATGCACAAGAGGGGAGAGGGAGAGAATATAGGAGGAGAGAAAAAAAGAAAAGGAAAGAAATAAATATGGGAAAAAAGATAAAATAAAATAAAATAAAATAAAAAAATAAAATGGGATGGATAAAGGAAAAATAATTATAAAAATTGGTTAAGCCCATTTTAATTATTTTTACTTTTCTCCAACTGCTTTAATTTTAATATTTACTTTTATCCCTTTTTCATTTATTTTAATTTACTTAAAATTATTTTTATTCCTCTTTAATCCTTTTAATTTTTTTAACCTGAAACATTGCATTGGGGAATGATGTATTATTTTAAATAAACCCCACACAACCATTTCAATTAATTAATAGCTGTTTGGGTCCTGCAATACGCCATGCGGGTGCACACCCTAGGTCATTTTAATGAAAAGGACTTAAAATTAAATGGTTCATACCTTTCTTAAAGAAGGGATGTTAAATCCTCCCATACTTAATACAAATCATCCCCAAGTTTCCCTTCTGAGGGTAGGGGAATGTCGCTTGATAAAATTTCTGGCCATAGAGTACGCACATCAGTCTTCCTCTCCCAAGTTTCATTCTGAACATGTATGTGTTTCCATAACACCCAGAAAAGAAGAACTGAATTACCTTAGAGAACCTTTTTTCTACGATCAAAGATATGAATCAGATTCTCTTGTAAGTATGCATCTGCCTCAAGATCGATGTCATCAGAACTAAACAAATGAGATGAGTTTAGATGATACTATCGAAATTGAGAGACATGGAAGACATCGTGCGTGACACTGTACCTCTGAGGTAACCACAACTGATAGGCCACTGACCAACCTCTCTCTACTATATATAATGGCCCAACATATATTAGCGATAACTTTCCCTATCTTCTGATTCTATTATAACCCAATCTCGGTGAAACACGCATAATGACCTGATGTCCCACCTCAAACTCTAGGGGTCTACGAAGACGATCGATAAGAGACTTCTATCTAGACTGAGATGTAGCCAAAATTTTTTGGATCAGTTGGACATGCTCTGAAGTCTCCGAAATGTGATGAGGACCCATAATAGCTACCTCACCTACTTCGAGTCATCATAGAGGTGAACAGAATGGTATACCATAGAGGGATTATACAGAGTCATTTAAATTGTTTCCTGGAAGTTGTTATTATAGGAAAACTCAACTAGAGGAATATTTTTCTCCCATGAACCACCAAAATCAAGGAGATATCCCCACAACATATCCTCTAACACCTGAATGGTCTACTCGGATAGACCATCAATATAGTGGTGATATGAACTACTCAAAAGTACCAATGAACCCAATGCCTTTTTCAAACCTTGCCATAATTGTGATGTGAAAGGGGAGTCTCAATCTAAAATGATAGAAAGGGGCATTACATGAAGTCAAACTATCTCTTGAATATAAATCCTCCCCAAATAATCAATAGATAAGGTCTCTTAGATAGGTAGGAAGTGCACAAATTTGGTTAACCTATCGATGATCACCTATACTACATAAATTCCTTAAGGAGATCTAGACAAGCCTATAATGAAATCCATGGTGACATAGTTACATTTCCACTACATAATGGACAGAGGTTGTTGGAGCCCAGCAGGTCGCTGGTGCTCTACCTTCACTTGTTGACAGGTGGAGTACTGGGTAATGAAACCCACTATTTTCTTCTTCATACATGGCCACCAATACTAATTATGAATATATATGTACATCTTGTTAAGTCCAGGATAAAATGACCAAATAGATTCATGAGATTCCCTCGTCAGTTCTTCTCGAATATCAAAAGGGGTTGATATATGTCCATAGTAGATCAGAGTTTCACTAATATCAACAACCCAACTAGGGGACAAGTTCTCTCCTATGACACTTTCCCTCAAAACGAACCCCTCTGGATCAGATAACTTTCACATTAAGGCTCACTCCATAAGAGAGAAAATCACTGCAAGAGCTACTAGAACTGGTTGTCCGTGCTCTTCCTGAACCTCTAATTTCATATCATAAAACAAAGCCATCATCTACCGCTCACTACTGGCTACCTGGATACCTTATGTCTTTTTCTTGTAGCTCAAAGTGTCAGCCACAACATTACCCATGCTAGAGGTATAATAAATCTCAATGTCAAACAACTACAGGTATTCGACCCACCTATGCTCCCTCAAATTTAAGTATTGATGTGTGGAGATATATTTCAAGATTTTATGATCCATGTAAAAAATGAACCTTTACCTCAAAATGTAGTGTCTCCAACAACATAGTGCATGAAGCACAATTTACAATTTGAGGTCGTGTGTAGGATAGTTACAATCCTGAGGCCTCAACTGGTAGGATCTATAAGCCACGTCTCGATCACCCTGCATCAAGACTACACCTAGTATGACTCTTAAAGCATCACAATAAATAGTATAACTTCTTCCCGACTCAGAAAAATTCGGGATTGAATCTATCATGAGTATTTTATTTAACACCTAAAAATATTTCTGACAAACTTCTAACCAGATGAACTGCACACCCTTCTTAGTCATGACTGTAAGAGGCATTATTAAGTGGGAGAAATCCTGGATGAAACATCTATAATAGCAAGCCAACCAACCCTAAGAAGCTGTGTATGTCAAACACATTCTTGAGTGACTCATAGGAAACTAATACTCTCACTTTTTCTGGGTCAAATGATATGCCTACCTTATATATGATATGACACAAGAAGTGAAAATTATTGATCCAAAAATAAAATTTACTGAGCTTTTTGTATATCTAGTTCTCTCTTAGTGTACTCAACAAGATTTTAATATGGGTTTCATGGTAGTGTTTGGAGCGTGAATACACTAAGATTTCATCTATAAAGAATACCATAAAAGAATCAAGGTATGGGTGAAAAAACTGATTAATTAGATCCATGAAAACTATTGGCACATTCGTCATATCGAACGACCTAACCAAGAACTCATACAAGCCATACCTGCTTCGGAAATCTGTACGTGGTATATTCGATGTTCAAACACATACACTTGATGATTGCCCGATCCCAGATCGATCTTGGATAAAATAGTTGCTCCTTAAAGCTGGTCGAAGAGGTCGTCTATGGAAGGAAATGGTTATCAATTATTTTCCATACGCTAGTTAAGTCGACGGTAATCTACACACAATCTGAGGGTACCATACACCTTCTTGGAAAAAAGGACCGGTGAACCCCACGATGATGTACTAGGTTTGATGAAACCCTTCTCTTAAAGATCCTTAAGCTACTTTTTGAGTTCATGTAGCTCTTTTGGTGCCATCCTATAAGAAGGAATAGACAATGGTGCCACACTTGTCACTGACTCAATAGCGAACTCAACTTCCCTCATAGGAGGTAAGCCGAAAAAATAATTAGGTATTACGTCCTCGAAACGATCCACAACAGGTGGGGATCTACCGACTACAGTACCTAATCACTCATAAAGAGACTTTCTAGATAAGTTGTCACTCTACCCAACCTAGAACGCTTAGATCTAGCTCGATCTGCTTAGATATCCCATTCTCCCTTATATATATACCTGTTTCCCTTGAGTGTTGTAAAAGAAACTCAATGATGATAGAAATACACTTGGGCATGATAAAGGATGATCCAATCCATACTGAGAATGACATCAAATTTGGTCATCTCAGGGATGAAGAAATTCCAAAAGAAATGGTACTCACCTATATCAAGGGGGAACTCTTGGAATTGGCATATTACCTTTGTTCTGACTCCCAAAAGAGTGTCAAGAGACATAAAACCACATAAGTAGTCGATGGAAAGACCCAAACACTCAATAGTTTTAGCAGATATAAAAGAGTGTGCGAAACTAGCATAAAAAAGGATAGAAACTAAAGTATAGGCTACAAGGATAGTACCTCTAACCATAGAGGTCCCTTGAATCTGCTCCAATAATTCTAGCTATACTAAATACATATGATTTGATCCTTATCCCTGAGGTGCCTCCTAACTAGTTTGAGTAGGTCCACTCTGCTGATGCTAGTGTTATGGAACTTGATTTCCTTGGCCATAACCTCTACTGCCCTGGCCTAATTGGATGGTGGAAAACATACTCCCAGCCTGAGGTGGAGCCGTAGATAACATACCTGATGGAGGTGATGGCACTAATACTCTTCCACAAGATGATAAAGTAAAATAATGGGAAAAACTAAAGGTGGCCCATATTTCCATAATCTCGGCACTCCATCATGTTCCTCGTTCACTGGGGTTTCTTATGGCCGATCCTTCCACACTGATGGCATATTATAGTGTTGTCATTACGTGTCATTTATCTAGCATTAATCCCACATGCACCCTCGAAACAATGATTCTTACTACCTGAAGAACCATTACCCTAATTAGTAAATGAACCAACCTGGCTCACAGGATCAGCTTCCCTGAGATTTTGTTCCATAATTAGGGAATGATTCACAATCTCTATAATAGTTAAAAAACAAAAGATGTTCACATGTGAGCAGATAGGATATCCCAGTCCATCCTCAAAATGTATCACAGTCATCTATGCATCACCCATCAGAGATGGAGAAAAACGCTGGATCTCAGTGAAATAATTATAATAATCTAACACTATAATAGATCCCTACTAAAGATATAAAAACTCTCTAGAATAATCTTATCTCAGAGTATGTGCGAAGAAGTGATCATAGAAAGCTGTCTGGAAGTCTTCCCCGGCCATGTATCAGGGTTCTATACCAGAGAAATGACATCCCACCAATGCTTGGAGGAGTCACAAAGCATAAAGATAGAAAGTTTGACCCTTCCCTCTGTAAGAGTCTCAATATGGTCAAATATGGGTTTCCTAGCTTCTATCCACGACTCTATAACATTGGGACAACCATCCCTCGAGAAAGTGGGAGGATGCTGCTATAGAAAGCCCCGTGTAAGATCTTCCATATTCGGGGCAGGCCTAAAAGCACTCTAAATTGACTATATGAACACGAGAAGATTATCCCTGAACTGGGCATCGGTGCCCAAAGGAAGATCAGGAGGAGGTTCCACAGGAGGCACTATAAGTGGTTATATATGAATCACTATAATGGTTCTAGAACCACCAACTCTAGAATGTTATCATCACTACTCTCCTAGCATACAACCTGAATATTTCATGGTTGAATTGCTCTAAAATTTACAAATTCACATCTTAAATTAGATTATATTGCATAAGAGGTAAACAAGTAAAGGATAAGTAAGGAAAAAGGGAAGTTGAAAGACCTCCCTGAACATGGCATAGTAGTTAAGGAAAGAAAAAAAAAGATTGGTACATGGCCTACCTCTGAGATTTACACAATAGACAGCCCGCTCCAAGATTCAGGTCAAGTTATTAAGAGAAAAGGTCTTACATGGATCACTAAGACACATACAAACTATATATTTATAACAAGTAAGTACTACAATATATTACAACTAAACACAACAGCAATCACATGAAAATAGGCAGATGCATGCTGAAAGTAGATATGGCATGGAAATATTCATGTCATTTTAATCCCTTTGGTGAGTAATATGATGCATGTAAATGAAATATTATCATATCATCAGGCTACAATAGTAAAAATCATCATCCCAATAATACCAATACTAGTAATAGTATAAAACAAGTGCATCACCCATGGTGAAGTCATATCAATATGAAATGGCATAATCAATAACTAAAATCCCAAACCCATGAAATTTGGGTTTCCCCTGTACATGGTTTAGCTAAACCCAAGCATAGGGTACATTCCAAATTTATATGTTCTAGTATCCTATCTTACCCAAACTGTAAGACAAATGAAAAATAAACTCTTCTAGTATCACTTTGTAGCATCCTGTCTCAAGTGCCAATGAATCGATCCCCGAGACGGTGGGCCACAAGACCTAAAGCGCATCTCCCCAAATGGAAGAGGCTTTCGACTTTTAGTGAGGGCATTGGGTAAGTCCGTGGGGAGATTATTCCCTCATAGGATAAGGTATAACATAGCAGAAAAAAAATATAACAAGTAGAAGAAGCATAAAGAATAAGAATGTAGCAGTAGAAGTAGATAAATGACCCAATAAAATAAATAAACTATGGAAGTTGAACAATCATAAAAAATAACAAGATGATTTCAATGTATGATTCCAAATGTAAATAATAAATGTGCAGGGAAATGAGATACAAGCATAAACATCATGCTAACAAAAACTACCAAAATACCAAATAAAAAACTCTGACATGGAATCACAAGGATCAGTCCTATTCCCCCAATCTTTATCAAAAATAGAAAAAAAATAAAGAATCAGAAGCGGAACGCTTCCCTGAATCCATACATGTGAACATAAAGTCTACTCAGGTACCAAATGATGTCTGAGTAGGGAGTGAGATATAATCTCAGTAGTCCAACACCCACGGTGTCTATACCTTTCCATTTTGTGCTGTAGACAACTAGCAGTGTTATATATATATAATAAATTCAAGAAAATTAAATAAATATAAATAACTGTAACTTGGTTTGGGTTTCCAAGTGGACACCCATCCCATACCACCTGCTTCGGCCTAAGCCAGAAGTTCGAATGAGATACCTGGTAAAGAAGAATATATATATTTAGAAAGAGTAGAGTAATATTATAGACCAAAAAAAAAGGGAATACCCCCAAACTTGTGCTTTGTCTTGGGGTTTAATACATAAGTCAAACTAGGCATACTAAAGGTGCAATATAGGTATCACAAATTATAAGGAAACTCTATGCGGTATTAATAAAAACATCTCACACATTTATATTAAAACTGAAAATTTTAGAGGTGCAGTTCGAGCCCATCCCGAAGGTATCACTATGGTACATTCAATCAATTATATCCAATTACAAGATAACTGATATCCTTTAAAAATTCCAAGTATCAATCATGGATGGTAACTATGAGTCCATCCTAGGTATCACACATAAGGGACTGAGTATCAGTCGAGGCTTGGTGAATCCATTTTTCCAATAGATCCATCCTTGGTTTCCCCTTAGGGAACATGTGTCACCCAATAGTATATTAAAAAATATTAGGTATATCCCTTACCTGGAGAGCCTAAAACATCACTTTACTGATGATTTGTGTTGTAACCTATCAAGCACATAGAGTCCAATTGTTGGTTCTTAATACGAGACCCATGTTCTCTCCCTGATCCGAGATAGGCATACATATCAAAGATCATAATTCATGATTCCAACCATCTAATTAACCATTTAATTCCACACTTACCATTTATTCAATCCCAATAGTCATGTCTATTAATATTAACACAAAATTAAAAAAATGAAACTTATTAGTGAAAGAAGAGTTAATAGTATTTAATAATGGTGAAACATTAAAAGTATTATTGTGATAATTATTTAGGCACAAACTTTAAGGAAAACCAAATTCATGGTTTATGATTCATCTAAAATAATTTTCTTCAATTTAAAACATCACCCTAAATTTATTACACGTGCACACACAATTGATTATTTAAAGGATGAAGAATAAAGGTAAATATGACCATTATGTTGGCACACCCAAAGGGTTTTCCAATAGTATGGAAACAACCTAGGAAGGGGTTCTCCCTAAAAAAAGGTCACAAAGATCAAGGATAAACAATTTAATTAAATTAATATACATTAATCGAGATTCATTGGTAGGCACTGATGAGCAGCACAATGGTGAAAATTGAATAAAGCAATGAAATGATGGGAAAGATCACAGATGCCCTACCTCATATTCATATTATATACCATGCCCAATGACGACTTTTAATTTGACCTAAAATGGAAGAAATCAAAGGATTTTAGAAAAAAACCAATTTTGGGTAAAAAAATTATATGGAAGATTGCTTGATAGAGAGTCGATGAAACTCAATGATTCTTGTTGAAGAATATTGGCCTTATAGAGAGATTCACAGTTCTTCTGATAGAGTTGAAAATGGAGAATACATGGAGGTGTTACAGTGATCCAAAGGAGGAGGAGGGGGTGGGGAACCACCTAGAGAGGAGGGGGGGGGGGCGACGCACAAGAGGGGAGAGGGAGATAAGAGAGGAGGAGAGAAAAAAAGAAAAGGGAAGAAATAAATAAGGGTAAAAAGATAAAATAAAATAAAATAATAAAAATAAAAAGGGAGGGGGAAAGGAAAAATAATTATAAAAATGGGTTAATCCCATTTAAATTATTTTTACTTTTCTCCAACCACTTTTATATAAATATTTATTTTTATCCCTTTTTCATTTATTTTAATTTCTTTAAAATTATTTTTATTACTCTTAAATCCTTTTAATTATTTTTAACCCTAAACATTACACTTGGGAATGACATATTATTTTACATAAATCCCACACAACCATTTAAATAAATTAATAGCTACTCGGGACCCACAACAGGTTGTGCGAATGTGCGACCTAGGGAATTTTAAGGAAAATTTATTAAAATTAAATGGAATGTAATCTGGTTAAAGTCAGGATGTTTCAATGTGGATTAAAGTCCTATGATGTCCTAGAATCCTTATGACTCGAAGGCCCAAATATGTGGCTCATAGGCCTAAATTAGGTGAATAGTTCCAGTGAAAATAGTAACTACCACATTACTCAAAAATTCCAACCCCGAATGGATTTGATATTGGGTCCATTGGATTCAAAGAAGTAACCTTTAGCACTCAGGTACAGGATCACTGGATACATATAATCAACATCAACATCACAAACATGAGCTTGTTTAAGTGAGAGCTTGAAGTGTTGTGCAAAAGGTATACTAGTAGGTTTAAGAGACTCAAGATGGTATCTCTTAAATTTGTATGAATAAAGGAATTCTAGGAAAAATAATTTTTTTTATTACTCATATATTTAATAATATCCAGTCCCATAATTGTCTTAACTACACCCAAGTCTTTCATTTCAAAGTAATTATTCAATTACGACTTAAGAAAAATTATGAGTAGAAAATCATCAACATAAATTAGTAAATGAATCTTGACATAATTAACATATTTAAAATAGAAACATGCATAATATCTAATTATACTAAATTTGATATCAAATCATGAATGAGTCAAACTTTCAATACCATTTTTGTGGGGCCTATTTTAAACCGGATAAAGATTTATTCAGAAAACATACCTATTTTGGTTTTAACTCATTCATATAACCTCTAGAAGGTTTTATTTATAGTTTCTCATCAATGTCACTATGAAGAAATGTAGTTTTAACATCAATCTGATCAACATGAATGTCATGGAAAATAGTAAAAGAAATAAACAACTAGATATTTTAATTTTTACACCAAGTGAAAAAATTTCAATTTAGTCAACACATCATCAGAGAACCCCTTCGATACAAGACTTCATTTAAAAATAATCTTATTTTAATCATTGTTATATTACTTTATTTTGAAAAAACCTTTACAAACAATTACCTTAGCATTAGGCAATTTATTCACAACAGACCATGTTTGGTTTTTTGTTTAAGGAATTCATTTCATCATCCATAGAAGAGATCTAATACTTGAAATCTATGTCATTAAGGGCTTGAATATAAGTCTTTGGATCCTCAAATTCAAGATCCTGGGAAACATGGAATAAAAAGGAGGTTATATCATATTGTCCAAATCGAGCAGAAGGTCTAAAAAATCTCCTAACTCTATATCTAGTTAATTGGTAGTCACTGGGAGCACCAAAAGGCTCACTATCTGACACAGTGACTCGATATTTAAGTTAGATTGAGGTTGGAGGTCAGGTTGGGATTTAGATAGATAAGGCTCAGAAGTAGCCTCTAATTGGTTTGGAGGAATAGTTTTAACACTCTCAATTAGAGGTGAGTGATCACTATCATCAGCAAAAAATTTAGATTTAGGATAAATAGAGTCATGGAATGCAACATATCTACTTATTATGAATTTTTGGTAACTGGGCATACCAAACCATAGCTTATACCCCTTAAACCCTTTGAGATATCCAATACAAATACATCCTATAGATCTTGGTTAATGTATATCAATTTTAATATGGGAATAGTTTATGTAACCAAAAACTCTCAAATAACCATAATAGGTGGGTCGGTTAAACCATAACTCTTCAGGAGTCTTAAACTGATTAACAGTTGAAGGGCATCTATTAATGAGGTAGACTGCAGAAGTTGAAACCTTAGACCATAAGGATTTGGGTAGGCCAGAGCATGAAATCATGATGCGAGCCCACTTTAGTATAGTGCGGTTCATCTTTTCATATAACCCATTTTTTTGAGAGTTTCCCTAATAACATGGTGTCTTAAATTTCCTCAGACTCACAAAATTACACAAAGTAATATTATTGGTACTTCAAGCCATTATTTATTCTAATAACCATAATTCTTCTTCCAACATGATTTTCAACAAGGGATTTCTAGGTTTTAAAGGTTTCAAAATATCATTTTTGTTAAAAAATATAAATCCACACTTTTCTATAAAATTCATCTTTGAAGGTCATAAAATAGAAGCTTCCCCCATGAGTGGCAGTTCTGGAAGGACCCCATAAATCATAATGGATATATTCTAAAGGGTTGTCATCCTTAAAGGAAAAATGATTGAAAATAACTCTCTTAGCCTTACCTAGAAAAAAATATTCCAAAAAATGGATGATTATTAGGTATGGTGTCATTTATTAATCCTTGTTTACTAATTTATTTTAGAACTTTGGAGTTGACATACCTCAATATCTTATGCCAAAGCAAAGAAATACCATTATCAGTAACATAGTTACTACTTAATTATCTAGTGTGAGTTTTTATATCCAAAAAATAAAGTCAATTAACAAGATATTCTTTAATAATTGTTCTAGAGACCTTAGATATCTTTATAAAACCTAGTTCAGACTTTAAGACACAACCCTTCCTGTCTAGAACTCCTAAAAAGATCAAATTCCTATGTAGGTTGGGGACCCAACTCACATCAAGCAAGGTTATTACAAAAAATTTATGAATATCTAACAAAATAGAACATATACCCTAGAACCTACACCTCTGATCATTTACAAGAATAACTTATTCTTCTACTCTGTTAGCTAAATCAAAAAAGGATCCTCTATAGAGACACATGGAAAAATAACCAAAATATAACACCCACTAACTAATAAAGGCATGTAAAGACACGTTAAGAACCTCAACAGTATCATGACCAACATCAACAATCAAAGATTAATCTGTAGGTTCATTAGGTTTCATATTTTACTTCTGTTTAGGCTTATAAAATTCTGGAGTAATGTATCCAAATTTGCCACAATTGTAGCAAGTTACATTCCTAGACTTATTATAACATCACGTTACATTTTTAGGTAATTTTGATGTTTCTAAGTACCTCTATTTTTGAGTAGTGACTTGGGGTGCGTTTGGGTGAACTTTTAAGGAAAATTAAAGGACATTGGGTTGTGCATGGTTTTTGCACGGTTTTTAGTACCCTCGTTTTCTAGTATATAACCATTTCTTGATGATTTTAATGGTTTTAAAGTAAGGGTGATGAATGGGTGAGTCGGGATAACTTTAAATGATGTTTTGAGGCAAAGGGGAAGTCGCATGGACGGTGCACGGGTTGTCTAAACCATGTGGCCAAACCGTGCATAGTTGGTCTTGGAGGCAATAGCTTCTGCATGGGCGATGCACAGTTTGTCTAACCGTGTGGCCAAACCATGCATGGAATGTCTTCTGAGGCAGTGGATAACACACGGTTAGTGCACGGTCTTTCTAACCATGCGTCCACTTAAATGAGATCCTATAAAAGTGGATCTCACTCGTTTTTTCCTCTAAGTGCCTCATTTTTTCTCCTAAGAAGTCCTAACTTGGGATTTTTCTTTTCCTAAGGTCAGAGAAGGTTCTCCTATTGTTCTAAAGTCGATCCAAAGGCTTCTCTTAGTGGATTGAAGCCGGATTCTCGAGGTTTGTGATCGTTCTTCATCGTTCTTGATCGGATTCTTAGATCTACATAGATCTACTTCTCCTCTTTTCTCGGTTTCTTAGATCTATGCCCGTTATGGGTAGATATAAGTGTGTGGATGCCAAATATGATGAGATTTGGTCTTGATATTACTAGGATAAGATATCTAAGGTGGGTTCTTAAAGAAGAAACCCGGTTTTCTTGAGCGTTCTTCGACCGTTGTGGTTTTCGTCAAAACCTTTGAAGTAGGTGGTTACATCCCGAATTTCCAAATTTATTATCCTTGTATTGCTTGATTTATTTCAATTATTGATTTAAATTCAATTTCTCAAATTTTCTTTCAATTAAATTGATAAAACATCGATTCCAGTGAATCGAGATATTTGAAATGGCTTTGGCATGGAAATTTGGAAAACCCCAATTCCATTGAATTGGGTGTGTTTATGAAAATTTTATGATTTAAATTGTTTAATTTAAATTGTGGATTTTATGGAAATGATTTCAATTAAATTGTTGAATTTAATTGTGGAAATAAATTGTGTGACGATGGAATTAGTTTTGATTGTATTTGAAACTGGTGAAAATGCCTTAAAATTATTTGATAGAAACCAAGTGGTTTTATCTTGTGAAAAAAGCATGTGTTTTTGAATAAAACCTATTTTGGTTTTAAATGGAAATAAATTGGAACTTTTGAAATGTAAGAATGGGATTGATCTTATTTTAAGCAGTCTTAAAATATTTCACCCATCATGTAAGAGCGCATGCAAGCCTTAGGTAGTAAGTGAGTTATTTGGATACACTCTACACTATGACAACGTTCTAAAACATACTTGCGGAGGGTCACATCCCTAATGGGTTGGTAACGAGTCTCCTTTCGACAGTGTCATAGGGAAATGTGTATACACATTTTGCAGAGTTCATATAGAGAGTGCAGAATCCTTTAGTTTAATTCTATCACACCTTTTGGTAGATGACCATGTTGCTCGCTTGTTTATTTATATTTGAGATATAAATGTATGCCAATGCTTTTAAATTTCTTTACATGCATGCTGAATTTATATAAACTGTTTTATATAAATGTTTTATTTAAGACATTGTTTTAGAAATATTCCATCATTTTAAAAATCATTACTTAATATATTTATTTCCATCATTTGAAAATACATAGCATGTTTTGTTAAAAATATGATTTTGAATTTCCAAACCTGTTTATTTAAAAATTGAATTTTTTTCTTTGGATAATCTATATTTGGCATCTGTTAAAGAATCTCTAGTGGTATCCTACTGGTCTTAGGCTCACGCCATACTTTTGACTTCGGGTGTTTGTAGACTTCCTTCTGCCAGGTTCGAGAAAAAGGAAGGGATCTCTTGGAGGTGGATCCAACTGTTGATCTTTGGTCTTGGTGAGTTGTTTCCTTAGGGACCTTGGGGCTATTTTCTCATTTTTAGTACTTGGGTTGTAGTACTTTGGGCTTTTTATGCCTCTTTGTATTCTGGTACATTACTCCCAGTGGAGTTTCTTTTTGTTGCACATACTGTCTTGTTTCTTTTCTTTCGCATTGTTGGTGGCAAAATCGTTCCCACTTGCATGTTTTATGTTTCCAGGTGCTAGTCGCCGACCCATGGGGATCGGGAACGCCCTTCGGGCTATGTTAGGTCCGTCTTGGTTATCAGGTTACCAGTGTACCTGGGCTGGTTCATGACAAAATGGTATCAAAGGGAGGTTCAACATCTTGCCTTGATGACAATATGAATTCGAGTATTCTTGTCAGGACTTAGGAGGTAGTTGTGATTGAGAGCCTGGCTAGCTCTCACCACAATGATCCTTAAGTCACCAGGGTTGGTTAGGGAAATATGACTTGTGGATTAGTTCTAGTATTTTCCCTGTTTTGATTTTCATAGAGTGGAATCCAAATCTTTTTATCCCTTAAATTAAGAATAGTTTTCCTTGTTACTCTGTTTGAGTGTTAATCTAATGTCTTTTTATGTTGTGTAGCATCATGCCTCCGAGAAGACATGGGAATCATATCCAAAAAGAGGCTATTGCTGAATCTCAGCAAGCGAGTCCTATTGTGAATCCGAGTCTAGTTGAGGTGATCCAAGCTCTAGGATAGGCACCACCTCCAGTTCCTGTTCAGGCTCCAACTATAGATCCTCATAGTGATATTCTCCAAAATCATTCTCAAGAGTTCCTATGCTAGAAGCCACTAGTTTTCAAAGGCTCCACTGACCCTCAACATGCTAAGGAATGGTTGAGTAAGATTGAACGTCTGTTTGGGTTCTTGGAGACATCTGATGTGATCAAGGTGAAGTGTGCCACCTTCATGTTGGAGGGACCAAGTAGGAGATGGTGGGACAAAATGGTGACAGCTGAAAAACATAAGGTTTTGGAGTGGAAAGACTTTAGGGTTCTTTTCACTAACCAGTTCTATCCAGAATCAATGGTGTTGGCCAAGACTGTGGAGTTTTTCAAGCTTGATTAGGCCAAAAAAACCGTGACTGGGTACTCAATTAGCTTTTCTGAGTTGGTACAGTTTTCTCCTTAGATTGTATCTAATGAGAATATGAAGGCTCGAAGATTCGAGTTGGGACTTCGATCAGATATCCGTTCTCAGGTTTTCTTATTGAAGCTACCCACTTATGCTGATGTGCTAGATAGGGAGATGATGGTTGATATGGACCTGGCAAGAAAGTCAGGGTTGAAGGAAGTTCCTTTCCCTCCTAGTGGCAGTGTCAATTCCTTTAAAGGAAAATGTAAGCGCGACGTTTCTCATGGTAGTTATCGACAAAAAAGTCATTCCAGACCTCCGGTAGCACCAAGAGGGGCTTCTTTGACTTTCTATCAGTGTGGAAAGCCAGGAAATTCTAAGAGGGTTTGCATTGAGGCACCCAAGAACTGTATCTCCTGCGGACTTTTAGGGCACTTACAGAGATTATACCATCACTTCTCTACTCCACTTAGTGGAACAGAATCATCAGCACCTTCAAAAACTGTGGGGCAATCAAATTCTTCACGTACAAAAGGCTTACAACCACATGCATCTGGAACGAAGCTTCTTCACACAGTGGAAGAGTCTCCAGAGCTAGCTGATATAGGCCCTACAACTGTGAGAGGTACCATTACTATAGATTCATCTTTAGTGACCACCATTTTTGATACTGGTTCATCTCAGTATTTTATTTCAACCCATATTGTTAATATTCTTAATCTACCTATGGAGATTTTATCTTATGCGATGGATATTACTACACCCCTTGGTACAATGAGAGAGAAGGGTCTCCGTAGTCTCACTTTTGTTTTCTCTCTATCAGATGTTGATCATGCTTGGAGTTTTTTGGTTCTCGACATGAAATCTTTTGACGTCATATTTGGGATGGATTGTCTCATTGACAATAAAGCCCAGATTGATTGTTATCTTTGACGGGTCTATATTACCACACCCAGTGGTGTGCCTCTTATTTTTAAAGGAGAATGGGACCCAAGGTCAAGCAGAGCTGGACCCTCTTATCCAGAGTTGGGGAAAGTTATATCAATGTTTGCTTTTTATCTAGAGAGAGATTCAATGTGTGGTGATCTTCCTTCAGTTGTCGCTGAGTTTCCTGACGTGTTTCCTTCTGACTTCTCTGGTTTGCCACTAGTAAGAGATGCTGATTTTTCTATTGACTTAATACTTGGTACTAAACCATTTTCTATTCCCTCTTACCAAATGGCTCCAGCAGAACTAAAAGAACTGAAGTCGTAGTTAGATTATCTTTTTGAGAAATGATTTATAATCCTGAGTGTGTCACCTTGGGCAACACCATTTCTCTTCGCCAATAAGGCTGATGGTTCTCTTCATTTATGTGTTGATTATCGAAATCTCAATCGAGTTACGATAAAGAACAAATATCCGTTACCATAAATTGATGATTTGTTTGATCAATTGAAAGGGGAGAAGTGGTTTTCAAAAATTGATCTTCGATCTGGTTACCATCAGTTGAGGATAAAAGAATCTGATATTCATAAGACCACTTTTCAGAGTAGGTATGGCCATTATGAGTACCTTGTTATGCCCTTCGGCCTAACAAATGATCCTATAGTTTTCATGGATTTGATAAATTTTTTTTCCATGAGTATCTAGATACTTTTGTGGTAATCTTTGTGGATGAAATTCTTGTCTACTCCAAGTCTGAGGAGGATCATGTGAATCATCTGAGAACAGTTCCAAGTCTTCTATGGAATCACCAACTTTATGCCAAGCTTTCAAAGTGTGATTTCTAGATTTAGGAAGTGAAATTCTTGGGACATGTCGTGTCAGAATAAGGAATATCAGTTGATCCTGAGAAGGTGAAGGCTGTTATGACTTGGGAACAACCACAAAATGTTTTTGAGATTCAGAGCTTCTTGGGATTAGCAGGATATTATCGTCGATTTGTTAAATACTTCTCAAAGTTAGCTTCTCCAATGACTGCTCTGACTCGAAAGAGAGTGAAGTTTTCCTGGAATGATAAATGTTAGAGTTCTTTTGTTGATCTACAACATATTTTGACTACTGTGTCGGTGTTAACTCTTCCTAAGGCTGGGATAGGTTACATGGTCTTCTATGATGCATCGGGTTTAGGTTTGGGATGTGTTCTTATACAAGGTAATCATGTTGTTGCCTATGGATCTCATCAGATTAAGCCTCATGAGAATAACTATCCTACCCATGACCTTGAACTTGTAGCTGTAATGCACACACTTAAGTGTTGGAGAAATTACCTTTATGGAGAAAGGTTTACTGTGTATTCAGACCACAAGATCTTGAGTTATATCTTCTCTCAAAAAGATTTAAATCTCCTCCAAATGCGTTGGGTGGAGTACCTGAAATATTTAGACTTTGAAATTGCCTATACCTCGGGGAAAGGTAATGTAGTTGCAGATGCATTAAGCAGGAAACTTCCATCACATGATTTGAAAGAATCATCAGAAGAGTGGAGTTTGATGGCTCTTTTTGATCAGTTGCATATTGGAGTTCAGTGGAAGGGGAATGTAGTTTCTTTAGCCAGTGTCCAGTTGAAATCTGCTCTTCTAAACTTAATTCTTTAGGAACAACAACTGGATGATTAATTCCATAGCATTAAAGACTCTCTTTATAGTGGGGAGACCGAAACCTAGTGGTCGTTCTCCAAAGAGTGTGTTTTGTGTTATCGAAACTGTTACGTTATGACGTTATCGACAAGGAAGGATGTGATGGGTGATTTCCATAACTGTCAGTGGGTTGTGCACCCAGGAACCACAATGATGTTCTATGACATGCGGCGGCAGTTTTGGTGGCCAGGTATCAAACGACACATTTCTGAGTTTGTATCTCATTGCTATACATGCCAGCAGGTGAAAGCTGAGCACCAAAAACCTTCGGGTTTGCTTCAACCACTTCTAGTCCCTACATGGAAGTGGGATGAAATATCTATGGACTTTGTGGATGGGTTACCTCAAACCCAGAGGAAGAAGAACGCGATATGGGTTGTGATCGATAGGCTGACCAAGTCGGCTCACTTTATACCTATTCGAGATACAACCAAAGTTGAGGAGTTGGGAAATATCTATGTGAAAGAAATTGTTCATTTGCATGGAGTTCTGTCAGCTATAGTCTCTAATAGGGATCCTCAGTTTACTTCTCACTTTTGGAGAGGCCTTCAGGAGGTATTGGGATCTCAGGTCCATTTGAGCATGGCCTACCATCCACAGTCAGATGTCCAGACAGAGAGAGCTATTCAGATCCTTGAGGATATGCTCCATGCATGTGTTCTCAACTTTGGTGGGTTTTGGGATGATCATCTAGGGCTAGTTGAGTTTTCTTATAACAACAGTTATCAGTCTGCGATCAAAATTGATCCTTTTGAGTCATTTTATGGCCTTCCTTGAAAATATTATTTATGTTGGTCAGAGATTGGTGAAAGTTCCTTGGTAGGACCGAGTTTGGTCCAAGAGACGACAACTAAGATCCAGTTTATTCGTCAGAGAATGTTGACAGCTCAGAGTTGGTACAAGTCTTATGTTGATCGTCACCATAGACCTTTAGAGTTATCAGTTGGTGACTAGGTTTTATTGAAAGTTTCACCCCAATTAGGTCATCGATGGCTTGGGAGGCAAGGGAAGCTTGCTCCTCATTTTGTGGGACCTTTTGAGGTTGTTGTTCGTGTAGGGAAAGTTGCTTACCGTCTAGCTCTACCACCACAGCTGACAACGATACATAATGTGTTCCATGTTTCGCAGCTCTGAAAGTATCTCTCTGATCCATATCATGTTTTGAGTTGGAGTGATCTTGAGATTGAATCGGATTTATCTGTGACTGAACGACTAGTCAGGATTGTTGATTTTGAGACCAAGGTACTTTATGGGAGAACGATACCTCTAGTCTGTGTTCTAGGGCAGCATGGTTCTGAGTCTCATGAGATGTGGGAAAGGGATGAACTAATGAGAGAGCAGTGACCTCATCTTTTTGACGTAGAGGTTTCTTCATAGGCTTTCTGGAGATATAAAGATCTTATGGTGGGGAGTTTGTAACATCACATTACGTTTTCAGGTACTTTTGATGTTTCTAAGTACCTTTGTTTTGGAGAAGTGACTTGGAATGAGTTTGGGTGAACTTTTAAGGAAAACTAAAGGACAGTGGGTTGTGCACGGTTTGCGCATGGTTTGTAGTACCCCTGGTTTCTGGTATGTAACCCTTTCTTGATGATTTTAATGGTTTTAAAGTAAGGGTGATGAATGGGTAAGTCAGGAGAACTTTAAATGATGTTTTGAGGCAAAGGAGAAGTCACACGTGCGGCGCACGGGTTGTCTAAACCATGCGGCCAAACCGTGCATAGTTGGTCTTGGAGGCAGTAGCTTACACACGGGTGGCACATGGTTTGTCTAACCATACGGCCTAACTGTGCATGGAGTGTCTACCGAGGCAGTGGCTGACGTACGGTTAGGGCACAATTTTTCTAACCGTGCGGGCAAACCATGTAGCCACTTAAATGAGATCCTATAAAAGTGGATATCACTCATTTTTGCCTCTAAGTGCCTCATTTTTTCCTCCTAAGCTGCTCTAACTCAGGATTTTTCTTCTCCTAAGGTCAGAAAAGGTTCTCCCATTATTCTGGAGGTGATCCAAAGGCTTCTCTTGGTAAATTGAAGCCAGATTTTTGAGGTTTGTGATCATTCTTCATCGTTCTTGATCGGTTTCTTAGATCTACTTAGATATACTTCTCCTCTTTTCTCAGTTTCTTAGATCTACGCCATTTTTGGGTATATCTAAGTGTGTGGATGCCAAATATGATGATATTTGGTCTTGATATTTCTAGGAGAAGAGATCTAAGGTGGGTTCTTGAAGAAGCAACCTGGTTTTCTTGAGTGTTCTTCGACCATTGTGGTTTTCGTCAAAACCTTTGAAGTAGGTGGTTCTGTCCCGACTTTCCAAATTGATTATCCTTGTATTGCTTGATTTATTTCAATTGTTGATTCAAATTCAATTGCTCAAATTTTATTTCAATTAAATTGATAAAACCTCGATTCCAGTGAATCAAGATATTTGAAATGGTTTTGGCATGGAAATTTGGAAAACCCCAATTCCATTAAATTGGATGTGTTTATGGAAATTTGATGATTTAAATTGTGGATTTGATAGAAATGACTTCAATTAAATTGTTTAATTTAATTTTGGAAATAAATTTTGTGATGATGGAATTAATTTTGATTGGATTTCAAACTGGTGAAAATGGATTAAAATTATTTGATAGAAACCAAGTGGTTTTATCTTGTGAAAAAGGCAAGCATTTTTGAATAAAACCTATTTTGGTTTTAAATGGAAAGAAATTGACACTTTTGAAATGGAAGAATGGTATTGATCGTATTTTAAGCAGTCTTAAAATAGTTCACCCATCATATAAGAGCGTATTCAAGCCTTAGGTAGTTAGCGAGTTATTTGGATACACTCTACACTACGACAATGTTCTAAAACAAACTTGCGGCGGGTCACATCCCTGATGGGTTGGTGACGAGTCTCCTTTGGCCAGTGTCATAGGTACGTGTGTATACACATTTTTATGAGTTCACATAGAGATTGTGGAATCCTTTAGCTATTTAATACTATCATACCTTTTGGTATATGACTATGTTGCTCGCTTGTTTATTTATATTTGAGATATAAATATATGCCAATGATTTTGAACTGATTTACATGCCTGCTGAATTTATATAAAATATTTTATATAAATGTTTTATTTAATCCATTGTTTTAGAAATATTCCATCATTTGTAAAATCATTACTTAATATATTTATTTCCATCATTTGAAAATGCATAGCATGTTTTGTTAAAAATATGCTTTTGAATTTCCAAACCTATTTATTTGAAAATTGAATGTTTTTATTTGGATAATATATATTTGGAATCTGTTATGGAATATCTGGTGGTATCCTACTGGGTTTAGGCTCACACCCTACTTTTGCCTTTGGGTGTTTTTAGACTTCCTTCTTCCAGGTTCGAGCAAAGGGAAGGGATCTCTTGGAGGTGGATCGAGTTGTTGATCTTTTGTCTTGGTGAGTTGTATCCTTAGGGACCTTGGGGCTGTTTTCCCATTTTTAGTACATGGGTTGTAATACTTTGGGATTTTTATTCCTCTTTGTATTCTGGTACATTAATCCCAATGTAGTCTCTTTTTGTTATGAATACTGTCTTGTTTCTTTTCTTCCACATTGTTGGTGGCAAAATCGTTCCCACTTGCATGTTGTGTGATACCAGGTGATAGTCTCCGACCCGTGGGGATCAGGAACGCCCTTCGGGCTATGTTAGGGCCGGCTCGGTTATTGGGTTACCAGGGTACCCAGGCTGGTTCATGACACTTAGATTTGGATCTATTATGCCTTGGTTTTTTTATTATTCTTGCTATTAAACTTATTTATATCTTTATTATTATATATATTATTATTACTACCTCTAGTAAATGAGATCTTGGCCTCATACTTTACTTTAGGTCTATTGTGAAGTTCTTTAAATAGTAAAGTCGATTTAACCTCTTCCAGAGTTAAAGAGTCACACCCATACATCATAGTTACAACCAGATTACTATAGGAATTATTAAGAGAAATGAGAAAAATCATGGCTTGGTATTAATCATCAACAAAAACATTAATATTTTCAAGGTCAAGTATAATTTTTTTTGAATTCATCAAGATGGGATTTAATTGAAATACCATACCACATCTTAAAGGTAAAAATTTTATGATTTTTATAAAGAAGGTCAACTAAAGAAGCAGTCACATAATTTCTCATGTTTCAACCGAATTATATTAGTATAAGACTCATAGGAAAATTACCTGGGGAATTTTTTTACTAAGGATAACAAAAGGTAACTATGTGATTTTTATAGGACAACAAAAGAGACATATTGAAGTATAGTTGTAGTCTTTCCATCATTAAACAAACTAGTTGTAGGTTTATTAGGGCCATGTATGCATTTATGGCCCCCTACTGAATAGGTAGGGTTCTCATCTTGATGTGATGTAGATTAAATTCATTGTGTCTATCAAATTTATCTATATCATACATAGTGGATTCCATCATTTATTCAAAGAGAACTGATACCAATTTTTTGGGGACAACATTAAGCGTTTTCCCCCAAGAATGGCCTAAGATTTGGAATAGATGATTGGTTTCAATTGGGTATGTTTGATATAAATTAAAATTATTGAGAAAAGAGTATTAAGATGTGATCTAAAGAAAACGATAACACGAAATGAAAAAAAAACATGAAGAATGAAAGAAAATAAAAAAAACACAAGGATTTACGTGCTTCAAAACCTATTTTGGACCTAGGTGCACAAAAATAACACCACCGCCACAATTTTATTAAAGATCAAAACAACAAGTAACATTAAAGGATAACCAAAATGAAATAGATCAACAATATAGGTAAATGAACAAAAGTAATCTAAGAGTGAAAAGAGAAAAGGGGACTTACCAGCCAGTCAAATTATTACTGACCGATATACCTTCTTATAACTTCAAGTAGGAGCATTCTGGTCTATCTATCTGATGATTCTCATGTAAGAAAATCCTCACTAGGTTTGAGAAAAATATCTCCACCAACCTTCTATGCTAGGATCAGCTAATTAATGGACAATAGTACTTACTCGAAGCAATCCACGTCATGCAACATCAATTATGGAGAAGGATCCAAAATTCCTCTCTGGTGGTCATCTAGGGTTTCAACCTACTTCAAATGAGAGTGAAGGGAATAATGAAAAAGAGCTAATAAGATGAAGATGAATGATCTCCAAATAAGGGGATGGAATTCAGGGAGATTAACTCCCTTGCAAAGTCATAGATGGATAAACGACCCCGATGAACCAACACCAATTGTGTGGTAGAGAAAAATAGAACTAGAATAGTGGATGACCAAGATAAAAAGGGAGGTGAGGATAATAAATGGATGAGATCAATCCCTTTAGGGATTAATCAGGTAGCATAACTAGCTACGAAGCACAAGAATCAAGAAAGGCGCAGAGAAAGGGCTAGTACACACTGGCCAGATCAAGAGGCCCAAAGGAGGATACCAAGTAGGGAGTTTGTGAAAAAAGGAATCCCAACCAAAAATTATGTTTACTACTATAAATTAAGATTTTAACAGTGCTCAAAATGGACTTTAACAATGCTAAAAAACATTTTTTATTAGGTGCGGTTAAAAGGGGTCACTTTTATCAATGTAAAAAAATCATTGATAAAGACCCCTTTGATCAATGCTATAAAAAAGTACAGATAATATGGGTATTTTATTAGTTCTAATAAAAGAGAATTTTATTAGTGTTTTTAGTGTTGGTAAAAGACCCCTTTATCAGTGCTAAAAAATAAGCACTGATAAAAGTAAAAAAAATTAATTTTGGAAATATTTTTTCATATTTTGTAAATTTTTACAAACTTTTTATCTACACTTGAATCCACCTAGAACTACACCCTAACCCCTCATTTGGCACTCGAAGCTACCCCACCCCTTTATCAGTACTAATTTATTCCTACACTGGTGCGCTCCTGCCTCCCTTTGGATTCGAACCTGAGACCTCCCCCTCACGCGTTTGTAACTTTACCACTCCACCATGTTGGTTTTTTATCTATTTTATGATATATCTATCTATTTATATATTTATTTAGTTATATATTTTTTATGTATACATTTATTTGTATATTAATATATATTTATATGATTATTTTTAAACACATTTTATAAAATATGTTTTCTATGTGTGTATGTTTATAAATAAATAAATAGATAAATATATTTATAAATAAACACATACATACATATATATATATATTATATGTGTTCATCGTTAAATATAATTATACATATTTACATTTATTTACACATATTATATATTAAAATTTATATACATATATTAGAATATATGGATAAAATATATCGATTTGTTAATACGGACACACACACACATTTATATAGGTAAATAAATATTCATAATTTTTATTTTAAATAATAAAATGGATATTTTTTATTTAGATATGGTTTATATATTTAAAAATATATTTTATATGTCTATATGTTTACATATTTATTTATAAAAAAAATATGTGTAAATATATACAAATATGTATATATGTGTATATACTTCATTATAAATAAAATCACATTATGAAAAATGACAGAATTTGAATGTCATAATATCCTTATGAGTGTAAGACTTGAAAATAAATTAGTTCTCCAACAAAAAGAGATAATAAGGCCATCGAATGTTAAAAAATTGGGATACCCCGACTAAAAACTTGGTTTTGGAGGAATTCTCAACATTTTTTGGCATAAAAAAGTGATTAGGGTTCCCCTAATTACTAGGGAACATATCTTTTTGAGTGATTTGATTTGATATGTGGTAGAGCTCAAACAGACACTCATATCAAAAGTTATGATCGTTTGAAGTTTGAGTCATGTTCTCAACCTATTTTAGATCTTTTTTTTTGATTTTTTATATCTTCAAATTGTTATTAAATGACTATTACTCGATAATAATGATCAAATTATTAATTAATATATATTTTTAATTAATTTATAATCTATTTTTCACTAAATATCTCATATATTAAGTATAAATGCATATTTATCCTTATATAAATCACATTTAATTAAATATAATATATATATCATTATAAATATATTTTATGTTAATATATTATTTTTAATGATTTATAATGTTTAAGGAAATTTAACCTTTATATTGCCTCGAACCGATCAGCCACCTGAATAGTGCTCTCAGGCCGGGTGCCACTGAACTTAGGCGCAACTCCCCATACGCCAATGGCTTCTGACTAGCAGTGAGGATGTGACAAAGTAATAGTGGGGAGACTATACCCTTAGGTAAGGATATAATAATGGTCTAAGAATTTATATATAAAACAAGAAGTGGAAGAAAAGAATTAACAGACTTGAACCAGACCCACTAAAGGTAGAAGCACATTCAATATCATACAATAGAGAAAGCATAATTCAATAACAGTAGTGGAAATAAACAAACACTTCAACATACCATTTATAGAAACTAAAATAGATCATGAATCCAATACAAGCCATACAATATAATAAGAGAAAGAACTAGGATCCATCTCCTGATCCCGAACCCTTATATGAACATAAAAAAAGTATACACGCATACTAAAGGGACCGTTTAGGGTGTGAGAATGAGTCTCGGTCGAGTTCCACCCATCTATGTGTACCTTACATTTGTGATTAAGCAGGTGTAAACAATAAATAAATAAAATAGCAGTATGTGCATATAAAGAAACACACATTGCGCTGGTTCCCAAAATCCACCAGGATGCGGTCACCTGTATCTTCCAACAAAAAAATATCTGAAGTGGAGAGGATCCTTATCCCAAGGCCCAAGGAATCTCCTGAGGTCATACAGTCCCAGATGAACGCCCCAAGTTCCACCTCAAAAGAAGTCACTCGACACCATGTTCCTCCCGATTCCTCGTGTCCAAACCATATAACCTATGTCCCAAAGTCATACCCAAATAATAAAAATTGGTCCCTTAGACCCTTACACAAAAGCACCCATTGGTATGAATCTAAACGCTCAGAGACACAATGATATCTGTCCTCAAAGTAAAATCACCATTGGCTCAAAGCATAATGTCCCGAGGAAGGGTGATTCCCTTCCTCCAAAATGATCCTGCTCCAATGGACTCAAGGAAGGTAATCCTCATCCCTCAACCGACAGCCTCAACACTTTCATATGAAGGCTCCTCACCTTTATCATGTATTTTTATGACAAGCACTCCCAATAAATTACCTAAGTCGCACTACTGGGGGCCTCTACCCACACGAGTGATCAAAACCACCTCATCACTGATTCATCTTGTGTGCAGACAACTCCAAATGGTGCTTTAGCCAACACAGGTGAGAAGAAATAATCAATTTAGTACCTAAGACACAATAATCCCAACACCTTATGCCCTTGTGGCCATGTCGCTCAAATATGATGGCCATGTCACCCCGCATCATGGGCCACAACCTCTACTTGATGAACTTTCTGTCTCAACCGACGACCATATCACCCAACCGGTTATCACATCACCCAAGTAACCCATTCCAATCCCATCCCAATGATCTAATCACCTAAAATCTAGATGTATATTTCCATATAAACCTCAGTCTATGCCCATCTTGATCCCATGGATCTAATAAGAAATTCATATATGTATAGAAATTTACTTTGAATAACAAACCAATTCAATCTAATTGATTTGACTAAATCAATTTAAATAAAACATTTCAAATCAATAAATAAACATTACCCAAACCAAATGCCCAAGGACCAAATTCTCACACATGGATCAAACCAATAGTATACTCATGAAAACATGCCCTTCGATATCCCACAAGGTTTAATTTAATAAATTAAAATCAATTATTAATTTACAAGGGTATCATTCGGTCAACATGATGGAGTTCTAAAATTCACACACCCTAACACTCATGAAATCTGAAAGAAAAATATGCACCATCTACCCTAGATCTGTAGATGTAGGCACATATAATTCTAACCTATGACTCCTACCAATTTGGAATAAATTGGAATTTCTGTCGAACACCCTGAAAATAATGAAAAATGACTCAAACAGGTTTAGAGGTCCATGAGTCAAGAGCAAAGAATAAAATAGTTATGTGTGAGGAGAAACTTACCAAGATAGATTTAACACAACCAACATCTTGAATAAAAGATCAAGGATGAAGGAGTTGGATCAAATCCAAGCGGAGGAGGAAATGGGTGAGCACCCCTATTGTACATGTGATTTGGAGAAGAAGAAAGGTGGAAACACCTAATTAAAGAGGGAGTGGAAATTTGGTACTTTCAAATCATTAAGAGGCTACACGGTTAGTCCGCATGGTTAGGCCTAACCATACACAAACTGCACGTGCTGTAGTGTGAGGGTACTGCCCAAGTAGCACTACCCATGTGGTTTGCACACAGTTTGGTTAATTGTGTACAAACCGTGCACAAGTCCTCTAAAAAAACTATAGAAATCCCCACACGACCATGCATCATTACCCATAATATTTGAAAAACCATGTGGTAGTACAAAATTGGGTGGAACAGTTTACTCTGAGAAGCTGTACGGTTTATCCCAAAGCATGCGCCTCAACCTACAACTCTCCAAAATAGTTATTTGGGCCTATGACGCACCTGAAACCCTTCCGAACACCTAAGACTCTTTCTAAAACTATAAAACAATCCAAAATAAAGATAGTGGATTCACGACACTATCGAAATTAAGTTTCACTGATCAACAAAGAAATTGGAATACCCACTAATTCTCAAAAGTTTAAAAGGGGAGAGGTTTTCAACCTGTTCTAAAAACCCAGGATGTTACATCCTCCCCACCTTAACATAGCTCATCCCTGAGCTATAAAACATAAAACCAATATGGTACCAAACATACTCATCTCTTTAAAATAACCCTAACTACCCCAATCAAAAGGGCACAGGTCAACTACCTCAAGGGGGCTCCCCACCTTTGGAGTGACCTACCCCGGTCACATCCTTACCCAAAGCTCAAATAAAAAAAATGGTCCATCTACCATTCCCAGACTCAAAAGTCCTCCCATGATGCATCATCACTCCTACACCTCATCAGGTTCTCTCATGTCATACTCGACACCCATCCAAATGCTGCACTGCATCGGTGCCTGACCCACTCCCATGCCACACACATGGAATCTATGAGGTCATACATCTCAACATATGCTCAAAATAATATTAAAAAAGAGCCTTTAACAATGATAGTAAAAGGTCTTTATCAGTGCTATAGAAGTGCTGATAATGTAATCAATGTTAAAGGATAGCCTTTAACAGTGCTCGTAAAAAGCACTAATAAAGCCCCCCTTTAAGAGTGCTAAAAAACCACTGATAAAGGGGGCCTTTATTAGTGATTTTTAGCACTGTTAAAGGCCCCACTAATAAAGGGGATGATTTTTTCTCGACCCACATTTTTATCAGTGCTTCCACCCCCTTTATAAGTGCTTCCCCCTCTTTTATCAGCACTTTAGATAATCGCACCCTTCCCCGCACGCCCCTACCTCCAGTGAGTCACTACTATAAAATAGGCCTTTAACAGCACTGATATTTATCAGTTCTAGAAAAAAGAACTGATAAATGACATATTTATTAGTGCTAAAGAAAACACTAATAAATTTAACCTTTTATCAGTGCTTTCCTTTTAGCACTGATAAAGAGTCCATTTAACAACGCTTTATTTTTAGCACTGATAAAGGGTGCCCTTAATCAGCACTTTATTTTTAGCACTCATAATGAAATCCTTTATCAAAACTTTTCTAGCACTGATAAAAGTTCAAATAAATAAAATGAAATAAATAAATAAATAAAAAATAAAAAATGTGTTTATTAAAAAAATATTACAAATTTTATTAATTAAATAATTACTGATAATAATGAATAAATTGATTATACTATATTTAAATTATAAATACTAATAAATAGTATTTATTAAATATATTAATATATTAAAAATTAAAATTAAACAAATAAAAACTAAAAATAAGTAAATTAATAAAAATATTAAACATTTTATTAATTAGATAATTATTGATAATGTTAATAAATAGTATATATTAAATATATAGATATATATGAATTTATATAAATATGATTTATATATTAAAAAATATTTTTTCACTTTACATTATAAATATTCATATATTTAGTGAATAATGGTTTATAACTAAAAATTAATATGAATTAAAAATATTGACTAATTGCATAGAGTAATAAACATATAATTGAATGTTGTTTGATTTTTCAATTTAACATAGATCAAATGCATGTTATATTGATTTCACATATACATAATTAATTCATTTTTATATACAATGCACACACACAAAAATTATCCATTTTTTTCAATATTGTTAAAGTGTACTTATTTTTAATTTCTTCAATTTTACTCATTTTTAAGTTGCATGCACTTAAAATTAGATATTCAATAATAATGTTAATAATATATTTTTAAAAAAAATTATAAATAAATATATTTATAAATATACAATTACTATATTTATACAATTATATATTTATAATTATAAATAAATAAATATTGTTTAAATTATTTATATAATTATAAATAAATAAATATATATATTTAAATAATTATTAAATTTATAATAAATTTGTTTAAATAATGAATATATTTACTATATTTATATTTATATATATTTATTAAATATATATATATATATATATAAAATTATTTTAATATATATAATTATATAAATATTATTTTTAAAAAAATATTTATATAATTATAAATAAATAATTATAAAATCGTAATAAATATATATATAAATAAAGAATATATTTACTATATTTTTATTTATATATATTTATTAAATTTATATATATATATTTACAGGTAATTTTATTTATAATTATAATTATAAATCATTTATTAGTGCTTAGGTAATAAACACTGATATTGATAGAGATTTATGATCACTAAAAAAGTGCTGATAAAATCCATTTGTATCTATGCTAAAATCTTTATGAGCACTTTTTTGGAAGCATTGATAAAAGTGCCCCAATCTATTTAAATAACCCCAACTAACTACGAACCTGTCGCGATATCATAAGCTTTCCATAGAATCCCCCCACTGCCGGTGCTCCTCCTCGGTGAATCAAAGCTCAAATCAAGGCTCAAACAAATCCAAGACTCAAATTCAAGCCTCGAACATTTCAATGGTCGAAGGAATCTAAGGTTTAAACGTAAGTCTTTCTCTACTTTCTCTTGAATGTAACTCTTTATCTACTTTCTATTGGGGAACTCGGTGTATAAAACATCAATCATTCTGGCTATGGTGGAGGCTGTTTTGCAACTGTGAGTGTGGTGGGTTATCCAATTTGGATATTTGGTTGTGGAGATCATCCATTTTGATGCTTGGAATTTATAGAGTGTGAAACACCTATACAGCGAGCCTTCCCATCTTCACTTCTAGACCATATGAGCATCTCCTTTCTTCTCAATTACAGCTGTGAAATAATGTAGGGGATTTATGAGATACTCTTTTATTTATGTGAAAGTGTGGATAAATCATACTTTATTTACATTGGAAAAATAGTGTAATTAAGCACATGGAAGAAGTTCCATCCCATTTTTATCATCTATATAATTTTGTATGTATCAATTTCCATGATGGTGGTTGGGTTGTCTATGAGACCAATTCCTAGCATATTAAACTGACTAGTTATTTTCATATTTTTGTACTAGAGAATTTAGATGGGGAGATTCTTTATATATCTGTTAATTTTCTGATTCCACTTAGATTTAGGAGTGAAGTATGGGTATTAATCATTGAAAATTTGACCTCACCAGAGTCATTCTGTCTCAGTAGAGGCTAGTGTGTATGGGATAGACATTGCAAGGGTTGGTGTGTTTTTCTACCTTGTTTGTGATATATCATATTTATGTGTATTATTTATTTATGCCAACTTATTTATAGACCTCCATAGAATATCAAGTATGGGTTAATGTGTATTATATGGCCTCCCTAGAATCCTTGAGATGGGTAGATCTGATGTGACGACCTCCCTAGAATCCTTGGAATGGGACTTTGTGGTGATATGAAATCCTAAGAGTCTTGAGATGTTTTGAAATATTTGATATACAATTAATTTTAAATGTAATATTTCCTTATGTTTCTACATCACTTGTTCCAAAAAAATAGAATGGAAGTTGTCAAATTTTATATATTAGAAATTATTTTTTGGTATTCATCATTTTAGGTCTACATGTATTAGTTACACCCCTAGGAATCTCTGATTACTATCCATGTATATGAAATAAATCTTTATTTTTTTATCAATGCATGTTTATATCTTCTAGTTGATTGAATGAGAGTTTATTATTATTGTTTATCATATTTGGGTTTTTTATTAATCATTAATTTCCTATATTATATTTTCATTTGTTTAGGGCATTTAAGAAAGACTTGATGTGTTTCAAACAACAATTATTATTGCATTTTTTTTATTGAGACTCATTCCCCGTCTCTTTTATAGACAACTACCATCCTCATCAACTTCATCTCCCGAATAGTTATTATGTAATTTTTTTTCTTAAAACTCATCCCCCATCTGTTTTATGTTTCTTTTACTACTATAAGAATTAGTCATCCCATGGATAACTAATTCTAATAGTATTTGAAGCAACATAGGTGCATTCCAACAAGAGATGGAGGCTGTGTTTCAAATAACAAAATGCAGTGATAAATGTTTGGGAGATAAGTTGATGAGTATGACCATTGTCTATAACTTTCACCTTTGAATGAATTCATAGGATAACACATTCCATAGTGGATTAATTATTTTCTTAAATTCAATTACCCATTTTCTTGAACATATTGAAATTCTTTGAAATAATCAAATATTGAGTTTCCCTTATTATAATTGTCTATAACTTTCACCTTTGATAATGAATATATTATGTGTATTTATTTATTTATTATACAAAATTAATATTTTATGAACCAAATAGGATGGATATGAATTGAAAATGGATTTATGCTTATCGTTTGACAAAATATTATGATGATGGAGTTAAATAGTTCATCAAGTTTGAAATAGAGCATGTATATGACCATTCTCAAATATTTTTTCTTTGTTTATGTTGTTTTTATTCAAGAAAAAATAGTTTAGAAGAGTTGAAAGACCATTTTATTTGTCAAAAAATACATAAAATCTATAAATTTTGGACTAAACATGGGAAAAAATTGAATGTGGACACTGATTGGGATGACACTACTATTTTTGGATCATTTGATATGAATACTAGTGTAAATGATGATGGAGATCGCATGGAAGAAATGAAAATGGAAATTGAAGATGAACTTTGTGATTTTCCAAAGTTGTTTGAGGAGTTAAATAGTTATTCCAATAAACCATCATGTACTGATTTTACTAAATACACAACATTATTAGCTATATTGAAGTTTTATAATTTGAAAGTTGGCAGTGGATGGAGTGACACTGACTTTACAGAACTACTTGGTCTCCTAAATGATATGCTTCCAGAAGAAAATGAACTACCATGTCGAGCATATGATTCTAAATGAATGTTAAATTCAATGGGAATGATATCTAGAAAAATAAATGCATTTCCAAATTATTTCATATTGTTTCACAAGGACCATGAATCACTTATAAAATGTCCTAAGTATGATGCAGATCGATACAATAAAAATGAATCAAGCCATTTTAAATCTAAATGGTACTTTCCTATCATTCCATGGTTTATAAGACTCTATGTATGTCAAGAAACCGCAAGCCAATTGACATGGCATGCATATACAAGAATTAAACATGGGAACCTACATCATTTGGAATATTCTCCTTAGTGGAAGAAAATTGATTGCAAGTATCCTGAATATTTAAATTATCCAAGAAACATTCATCAAGTGTTATCTACTGATGGAATAAATCCTTTTAGTGTACATAGTATTACTCAGAGTACATGTTCCGTTATGTTGGTAAATTATAACTTTCCACCATGGTTATGCATGAAGTTCAAATACATTATATAGTCTCTGCTTATATCTGGACCAAATCCACCAAGTAATGATATTGATTTCTATTTGGACCCATTGATCAATGATATGAAATTTATGTGGTATATAGGTATTATAATGTATGATGCTCATAGAAGTGAAGAATTCAAATTTAGGGACATGTTTTATGGGAAAATAAATAACTTACCCACTTATGTAAATTTATTAGTCTATAGAATTAAAGGAATGTTGGTGTGTCCCATTTGTGAAAAATGCACATACCTAGTTCTGTTGAACCATTCCTCAAAGGATGTGTGTTTATGTCATCAGATATTTTTACCTTGATAATATAAATAATGATCCTAGATGACAACATCTGATGAGAATATCAAACAAAGTATAACACCATCTCTAGTAATAGGAGATCAAATGTACAATAAAGTAGAAGATATTGACACTGTTTCCAGTAAACCATTTTCACAAAACCTTACTAAATCATGTTAGAATAAGAGAACAATTTTCTTTTAATTACTATATTGGAATTGTTTATATTTAAGGCATTTTATTGATTTCTTGCATATAGAAAAAATGTATTTTATAGTGTTATTGGAATTATACTAAATGTTCCTGAAAAAAATGAAATATGTCATCAAGGCTATGTTGGACTTGATTGAAATGAGGATAAGGGAAGATTTGGTACCAGTGAAGGTTAAATGGTAGGATTTTCTTCCTCTAGATGCATACACATTATCCAGACAGGAAAAATTGCAATTTTTACTTTTCCTTAATAGTGTAAAAGTTCCATATGGGGTTTAATAAAATATAAATAATGTATTTTCAATGAATAATTTGAAGTTACAAGGACTAAAATAACATGATTTCCATGTTTTGATGTAAGATTTAATGCATGTTGCTTTCTATTTCATTCTGACTCAAAATGTACAACATACATTAACTAGACTCTGCTTCTTTTTTCAAAGCCATATAAAGAAAATTTATCAACCTAGAGAATCTTCCCATTATGAATAAAAAGGTTGCAATCATATTATGTGAATTAGAGATGTTATTTCCACTATAATTCTTCAATATACTAGTCCACCTGATGGTTCACTTGGTTAGAGGGGTTTAACTATATGGTCTTATCCATTACATAAAATATACCCCATTGAACGATATATAAAGATTTTGAAAGGGTATGTAAGGAGTCAAAGTTGACCAGAAGGTTGTATTGAAAAATGATATTTTTTTGAAGAAGCTATTGAATTCTGTACTGATTAACTATTAGATTTTGACAACATCAGTCTCCCAAAGTCTTATAACAGTGAACACCTTATGGGAGAAGGTATTTATATAAGAGATGTTGTTAAAATTTTCTTGATAGAGCGGGAGAAATAACACCATTAAATTTTACATAATAGTGAAGATGTTGATCCTTACATTAAAGCACACAAATAAATTATTAGAGATTTGTATCCATCAAGGGATGAAGGATGGATATTAAATACACACAATCTTCAGTTTATAGGATGGTTAAGAGATCAAATTTTTAAGGAGTTATCTGAAAATATAAATTCAATTACTGAACTACTTCAATGACTGGCCAGGGGACTGAATGAAAATATTATATCTTACACAATTTTTGTAATCAATGGTTATATGCTCTATACAAAAGAACATGATGACTGTAGTATGATGAAAAACAGTAGTGTTATGATTATGGTTGAAGTGATGAACATATCTGGTTCCAAGGATAGAAATCCAATTTATGAAAATATGTCATATTTTGGAATTATAAAATAGATATATGAGTTGGATTATACAATATTTCAAGTATCAATTTTCCATTGTAAATGGGTTGAAAATATTAGTGCAGTGAAATTTGATGAAATGGGCTTTGTTAAGGTGTTCTTTAGTGTGGAATGGGAAAAAGATGAACCATTCATAATATCAACACAATTAGTGCAAGTATTTTATATATCATATCCAACAAACAAGATTTGGTTGATTCTCCCATTGGTGAATAAAAAAAATATCAGTTTAGATGAAAATTCAATTGAGGATGATCCTTTAATTGGGAGATCACAATCAGTTCATGTCAGTCCCAATGTAGAAAATGTCTTGTAAGTTAGAGGGGAACATAAAGAGTGGATTTGGATTCTCGATAGAGGAACAAAATCCCTGAAACCTTTTAAAAAATAAAGATAGTTCAATGATAAGTTAAAAGCGTTTTTTAATATATCATGTTTTTCCTCCTAATATTTTATGATCTCTAATACATTAACATAATATAAATTAAATATTTGAATACTCATGTTGAAAATGTATTCTACACATGAGGATGTTACCAATCCCTCATAAGAACAAACTATAATAAAGGAAACCCTTTAGAAATATGTAAAGTTAATGTTATGTTATAATTTCTCTATTTTACCAAAAAATTATGTTTTTGTTTAATTTATTTAAATTTAAAATTGACATTGATTTTAGTAAAAAAGATAACTAGAATAATCAAAACCAATAAAACATATTTATATTATTTTTATACTTTAACTAAATTATCCATAAGTAATTTGTGATGTGCAGGAATTAGCCTCACCTCAATCCAACACACGATGTTCCCGATATGACTCAATGTGTCTGTTATCAGTTTAAAATCAACATTTTAGTTCAAAAAGTGTCACTCACTGAAAAATGATCAAACAAACTCAGATTTTATTGATAATTTATGAAATTTATTCACAATTTATTTTTGATGTGTATGGATAGGTATCACATCAAATTTATACATGATGTAATTGGTATGAGTCAAAGTGTGTGTTTCAATTTTAAAATGACATTTTAGTAAAAAAGAAAAGTGATGTAGTCAAAAATGAGAAAACACATTATGATTGTTTTAATACCATATGAAAAAAAAAAATAATTCATTTGGAATGTGATGGAATGAGACACACCTCAATTTGATGCATGGTGTGACCGCTATGACTCCAAGTGCGTCTTTATTATTTAAAACTGACAACAATTTTAGTAAAATGGACAACTGACCTACTCAAAAAATGAGAAAATGAATTCATATTGTTTTGATACTTTATTATGACTATAAATAAGTCATTTTTACATATAGGAATCATTCTCACCTCAATCTGATACATGATGTTCCCAGTATGACTCAAAGTCTCCGTTATGAGTTTAAAATCAACATTTTAGTTTAAAAAGTGTCAGTCACTAAAAACTGATCAAAACTTCTTAGGTTTTCATTATAATTTAGGAGAATGATTCATAAGTCATTTTTGATGTGTAATAATTTGTCTCATGTCAAACCGGTACATGATGTGATCAGAATGAGTCAATGTACATATTTCCAGTTTAAAATGACATTTTAGTAAAAAAGACAACTGACATACTCAAAACCAAGAAAACACATTAGGATTGTTTTGATACTTTATAAAAACAATCCATAAGTCATTTGAGACATGTAGGAATAATCATAACCTCAGTTATACCCACTATGTGATAGGTATGACTCAAAGTGCATATTTTTATTTAAAATGGACATCAATTTTAGTAAAATGGACAACTGACCTCCTCAAAATCGAGAAAAAAATTTAAATTGTTTTAATAGATTTAAAAAACAATCCATAAGTGATTTTTGACATATAGGAATCATCCACACCCAAATCTGATACATGATGTACCTTGTATGACTCAAAATGTTTGTTTTCATTTTAAAATTGATAATTTAGTTCAAAAAGTGTCACTTACTGAAAACCAATCAAACATGCCCGAATTTCATTAATAATTTAGGACATCGATTCATAAGTCATCTATGATGTGTAGGAATTGTTTTCCAATCAAATAGATACAATATTTGATCTGAATGAGTCATAGTGCGTGTTTCCTATTTAAAATGACATTATAATAAAAAAGACAATCGTCATACTCAAAACTAATACAACACATTTAGATTGTTTTGATACTTTAAGAAAACAATACAAAACTCATTTGAGATGTGTTGGAATCAACTTAACCTCAATCCAACACACAGTGTGGCTGATATGACTCCAAGTGCATCTTTTTATTTAAAATTGACATCAATTTTATTAAAATTAACACTTTTTGCTAATTTATTTCTTTATGTTATTACTAATATAAGATTTTTTTCTTATACAGGTGCATTTGTTTTCTCAAGGAGGGGTGGTTTGTTTAGAAATATCATGAGTCGGGTTCAAGATTAAAAGAAAAAGGAACATTGATGTTTTTGAATGTATGTAATAATTTGTATTTATGTAATTGTATAAACCAATGTTTGAAATGTCTATAATATAGTGTTTTTTTCTTATATTTTTTTTTTATAAATTTCATTTCATTTAAATTTTGTATTAGTTTCTATTTTTATTGATATTTAGTGTGTTTTTGGTGCTGCGGTGTGCTGTTATAATACATTGCATTGGTGCTGCACTGTGCTGTTGAAACACACTGCAATATAACCCTTTATCAGTGCTTCTATAAGCACTGATAAACGTCCCTGTATCAGCTCTTATATAAGCAATGAAAGATGGGAACTTTATCAGTACTTTTAAGTGTGCTGATAAATGATCCCTTTATCAATGCTTCTAAATGCATTGATAAAGGAAAAATTTATCAGCACTTTTTTAGCACTGAAAAAAGACCAGTGGTTTTAATCTCACCCAGGTAGTCAGCACTTCTCTAGTGCTGATAAAGGCCATTTCTCACACTGTTAAAGGCTTGTTTTGTAGTAGCGAGTTTTGAACTTGTGACCTCCATCTTATAAACTAGCACCTTTTCCACTCCCCAATACTATTTTGTTTTACATTTTATAGTATATCTATATATTTAAATATATTTCATTACATTTTTATCCATATGTTTATATCTATATATATATATTTAAATAAATATATAAAATATGTTTTTTTGTGTGTGTATGTGTTTGTTTATACATACATACATACATACATACATATATACATGAATACATACATACATATGTGCATATAAAAATATAATTATACATATTTATATTTATTTAAATATATTATATAATAATATTTATATTCATATATTAGAATATATTGATAAATATATATGTTTTGTCAACACACACACACACACACACATATATATAAACATTATATATAAATTAATTGTATAGGTATATAAATCTTCATACATTTTTATTTTATATAAAATAGATATTAGTTTTTATTTAGATAAGGTTTTTATATTGAGAAATATATTTTATATGTAAATATGTTTAAATATTTATTTATAAAATTAAATTTTTATGTGTGAATATATAAAAAATATGTATATATTGTTATATATTTGATTATAAATAATATTACATTGTACAAAATATAAAATTTCAAAGTCATAATACCAATATAAATGTAATCCCTAAGAATAAATTCAATCCCCACTAAAAAAGTGCAAAAATACCCCCTTAAATGTGGCTGAAAATCCACTAAATGTTAAAAAATTGGCGTACCCCAACTAAAAACTCAGTTTTGGAGGCCTTATGGGCCTTTTTTAGCCTCGAAAAACACAATCAAGGTCCCCCAGATCATAAGGGAATAGATCTCATCACAATCTTTGATTTGATATATTGAAGAGCCTAAATGGTTATCCGGATAAAAATTTATGACCGTTTGAAGTTTGAGTTACGTTTTCAACTTATTTTAGATCTATTATTACTTTTTTGAGTTTTTTATCTTCAAATTATTATTAAATGACTATTACTCGATAATAATTATCAAATTATTAATTAAAAATATTTTTTTAATTATTTGATAAGTCACTTTCACAAAATATCATACATATTACATGTAAATGACTATTTAGGCTTATTGATAACATATTTAAAAAATATATATTATATTTATATCAATATAAATATATTTATATGTTAATATATAATTTTTAATGAAATATATATTTTTTGAAGTATACTATTTATCAGAACTAGTAAAAAATCACTTATAATGGGGTGGGGGAGTCTTTATCAGTGTTTATAAAAAAGAACTGATAATGACCCCCCATTTATTAGTGTTTTTTTACAAGCGCTAATAAAGGCCCCATTTATTAGTGATTTTTTACAAGTGCTGATGGGGGGGGGGGTCTTTATCAGCATTTTTTAGAAGCACTGATAAATTCCACCTCTTTGTATGTGTTTTTTTACTAGTGTTGATAGGGGATTTATTATCATTTTTTATAAGAACTAATAAAAGGACCCCTTTAACAAAACTTTTTTAGTGTTGTTAAAGACACCTTTTAACATTGTTTTTTGTAGCACCAACAAAGGTTTTTTTAACAGAACTTTTAGCTATCACTGTTAAAGACATAGCATTGGATAAACCCAGTTTTTAGTAGTGAAATTCCTAGTGTCTTGCACCTCAGTGAAGTAGCACATTGTGATGATGCCCAGATGCAAACACACCTCATGTAACCCATATATACTCAATTCCATGATGCCAACACACCTAAAAAATCACACATCCAATGATGCTCATATATAATTCATGGTTCCATACACCTTATATATATAACACATTCATAGCGATTCCAGCCCACTAACCAAAATCTGGTTAGTCCATACATATAAATCATGCACCTTATGAACCCAAAATGAACACACCTCAAAGGCCATGTCAAAACAAAACAAAAAATCACATCTACACCCATAGAGTACCTCTGACCATCATCATCTCACCAGCCTATTCTAACCCTGGAAGCTCTACAAAATTCACCTAGCTTGAAGCCCGCCTACTTGAATCCAAACCTCCCTATGTTTCTACACCCTTCACTAGCCACTGAACCCACTGTTGGGTCCCTCTATCTCTTCCATGACCTTTGCGTGCAGTTTATACTTGGCTACCATCTCCTGGTACTACTCCAGATTCGATCTTATAACTCTAAGTATATCCCAGTACCTAACTGTCAATTGTCTGATATGGCTTCCTACAGAACCTCTTGAGGTTTCCAACCTACCCACATGCTCAACACTCCTTTAAAGGCTGCTCACAATGAGTCCAAACATATCTCGAATACCCACACTGAAAGAAAACCAGCAACGACCCACTCCAAGGTGCTCTTCTTGAGTCCTTACCCTTACCACCCTACTAGAATTCATCTTGACCTCGTTTCCTACTATTTGAAGCATTTTTACTAACATTTCCTAAAGACTTCACCTAGTTTGAGTAGGACCAATCCGTCAAATTGTCCTCGACTATGAGCGCCTGGTTCATCGCCTCAAAGAATGAGGCCAATCTAAAGATGTTCACCTACACCCGAATGACATGTTGTAAACCATCCTTTAAATGCCTAACCTTCGAGGTTTCATCACTCACCATACTATATGCAAAGTGTGACAATTTTGTGAACATCATTGCACAGTCCATGATGGACATGTCCCCCTACATAAGGCTCAAGAACTCCCAAGATCTTTCCTCCCTCAGTGTCTCTGAAAAAAAGTTCCCATAGAACCCAGCCTCAATGTCCTTCCAGGTCAATCCTTTGTGTCTTCCTTCCTACACCTACACATCCCACCAGTGCTTAGCCAGTCCTCTAAAAATTTAGGTATCCAGCTGCAACCTCCACCTTGGAGGTGTCTTTAGCTGCTCGAATATAATCTTCATGGACTCGATCCAATTTTCAACCACCTTTGGACCACTCTCACCCTAAAAAATCAGAGGGTGATGTGACTGGAACTCCCAAGTAAGATACGACATCCAAGTATATGCTCCATGATCTCCCCTTTTGATACCCCATATAACATGTTCCAATATCATTCTGAGCTTCTCATTAAGCCACAAACTAAAAGTTGTCAAATCCGGTGGCTACCCTTCTTACACCAGAGCCTATGCCAAATCCTAATACTGTACTCGCTCGACCTATCCCTCAGGGGTCCCCACATGCTCATTCTCTATAGGAACCCTATCATCACCTACTTGATGCTATATCTGATCCATATAGGTAGAAACACATTGAATACCATTACATGGTTAGACAACCCAGATAACACACACACACACACACACAAACCTCACAGATAAGGAGAGCAGTAACATGCAGTGTCAACTCACAACCCTTACCCATCCCCACCATAATCATGTCACAAGAAATTCTAGGCTCACGACATCCTTACCTACCCTTAACAAATCCAAATATAAAATATTCCCCAAGCCATGCCCATCCTGATGAATCACTTCGCCTAAATCTGACAACCATATTTCCCAACCTGATGATCATCATCACCCCATTTCATAGCACATGCTTGCTCCTATAAGATCCATCCCCAATCACACACACACACACACACACATATATATATTACATATCACACCATATTTCACATGGAATTTGATATCAATCCACATGCATATTCAATTTATACATCCTTTCATGTGCATAATCAAAAGCATAAACATGCATAGAAAACACACCTTGTGTTACCGGAACAAGTTTCCAATATCTCATCCCTTGACATATTGGTCCAAGGGTAACATATCACAACAGATAGAAATTCAAATTCCAAGAACACCACTCAAGGTGAAAATCAAATGAACTATAAAATGAGAAATAGTAGAACAACCATTACCACCCCTAGTAACTTGGTCTATCTCCTGTGCATGGGGCCGTATGCACCCAAACACGAGTTCTAAACCCAGTTACAATAACTTCCTAAACTCCAGTCTACCATAGCCCAAATATTATGAACAAAATATAAGGAAATAAAATTTACATCATTAGTATCTAGATGAACATCGTTAATAATTCCCAGTCAAGAACTTCTTTGATACCATTTACAGTACCCCGACATGATCAACCACTCGAACAATTCTTTTAGGCTGAGTTCCACTAGCCTTAGGCGTGCCTCCCCATACACCAAAGGCTAATGACTAATAGTGAGGGTGTGAAATATTAATAGTGGGGAGACTATATCCTCAAGTAAGGATATAATAATGGTCTGAGAATTTATTTGTAAAACAAGAAGCAGAAGAAAAGACTCAACAAACTCGAACCATACCCACCAAAGGAAGAAGCACAGTCAATATAATACAATATAAGAACCATAATTCATCAATAATAGTAGAAATAAACAAACAGTTCAACATACCATTTTAAAAAACTAAAACAAATAATAAATCTAATACAGGTCATACAATACAATAATAAAAAGGGGTCACCTATGGGTGACCATAGTATATACATATACATAGCATGCTGAAATAGAAAGTAAAACAAAAAATATAACTCTAGTTGAGGTAATAAACCAAAGGTCCCTTGCCTTCCATCCATGTTAACTCTAAAACTATGATCCATATCCTGATCCCAAACCCTTACCAGAATGTAAAAGCATAAAGTCTACACACATCCCAAAGGGCCCATGTAGGGTGTGAGAACAAGTCTCTGTAGGGTTCCACCCACTTGTGCATTCCTTAAATTTGAGATTAATCAAGTGTTAACAATAAATAAATAAAGTATCAGCGGATGCATATAAATAAACACACACTTTACTGGTTCCCAAAATCCACCAGGAATCTATCACCTGTAACAACCGATGCTGGAATATCTGAAGCAGAGAGGATCCTTAGACCAAGGCCCAAGTAATCCCATGATGTCATAGATTCCTAGATGAACCCTTAGGTTCCACCTAAAAAATAAGTCACTCGACACCATGTGCCTCCCGAAACCTCATGTCTAGACCATATCAATGATGTCCCAAAGGCATGCCTAAACAATAAAAATCAGTCCCTTGAACCCCTATTCAAAATCACCCCTTGGTATGAAGATCGATGTCTAGAGGCACAACGATATATTTCCTGAAAGTAAAATCATTTTTGGCTCAAATCACAATGTACTTAGGAATGAAAATGTCTATCCTCCAAAATGATCCTGGACCAATGGCCTCAAGAAAGGCAGGCCTCATCCCAAACCTATAGCCTCAATAATGTCATCTGAAGGCTCCTCAACTTCCCGATGGATTTCTACAGCAAAAATCCCCAAATAATTACCCAATCTACACTACTAGGGTCCTCTAACCTTGATGGTGGCCAAAACCACCTCATCACTAAGTCATCCTGTGTGCACATGACTTTAAATGGGGCGTTCACCAACACAGGTGAGCAACAATCACTAATTTAGTACCCAATCCACACCAAGACAGACACCTCGTTCCCTTGAAACCATGTCACTCAAATATGATGGCCATTCCATCCCACATCATGGGCCATAACCTCAACCTTACGACCTTACCACCTCAACTGACAACCATGTCACCCAACCGGTGATCACATCACCCAAGTAACCCAGACCAAGCCCATCCTAACAATCTCATAGCCTAAAATCCAGATGTCCATTTCCATCTGAACCTTAATCCATGCTCTCCATGATCCCATGGGTCTTATAATAGATTCTTATATGTATAAAAATTCACTTTGGATAATAAAACAATTAAATTTAATTGATTTAAATAAATCAATTTAAATAAAATAATTCAAATCAATAAATAAACAACCCTTGACCTGAACACCCAAGGTCTAAATCCTCTCGCATGGATTAGACCACTATTAGACTCATGAAAACATTCCCATAGACATCTCATATGGTTCAATTTAGTAAATTAAAATCAATATTTAATTTAAAAGTGTCTCTCTTGGACAACACGATGGTGCGCTAAAAGATGCACCCCCCAATCACTCATGAAATCTCAAAGAAAAGTATGCATCACCTTCCTTGGAGTCGTGGACATAGGTATATCTGATATTAGCCTCTAAATCTAACAAATTTGAAAGAAATTGACATTTCCATTGAACACCATGAAAATAGGGAAAAACAAATCAAATGGATTTAGTGACCTGTGAGGTGAGAGAAAAAAAGAAAATAATCATGGGTGAGGAGAGCCTTACCGAGAGGGATTCAACCTAACCAATGACTTGAAGAATAGAGAGTGGAAAAAAGTGTTGGATAAAATACAAGTATAGGAGGAAATGGGTGAGCTCCCCTACTGTATGTGTGATTTAGAGAAAAATAGAGGAAAAACATAATTAAAGAGGGAGGGGAAATTTGGTAAATTTACCTATTTAAGAGCCCACACAGTTTGTCAGCACAATTTTCCAAACCATGCAGAAACCGTGGCTACTAATGCTAAGGAACCTGACATAGCGTGGTTAGCCAACATGATTAATCCTAGCCATATGCAAACCATGTGTGCTATAGTGCGAGGGTACTACCTATGTGGAACTACCCGTGCGTCTTGTGCATAGTTTGGTTAACCATGCACAAACTGTGTGGAAGTACTCTTCAAAAACTATAGACATCCCTACATGGTTGTGCAACCTTACTCACACAGTTTGAAAAACCATGCGATAATAAAAAATTAGGATGCATGGTTTACTCGGAGAGGCTGCATGGTTTATCCCAAATCATGTGCCTCGACCAACAAATCTCCAAAAAAGGGTCTTTGGGCCTCTGATTCACCTGAAACCCTCCCAAACACCCAAGTCTCTTTCTATAACTCTGAAATCATCCAAAAATTAAGATATTTGATTGAGGAAACTCTCAAAACAATGTTCTGATGATCAAAAAAGAAATTTAAATACCCACCAATTCTCGAAAATTCCAAATGGTATAGGTTTTTGACATGCTCAAAAAACATGGGACATTACACCCTTTATCAGTGCTTGTAAAAAAATACTATTAATCACCCCCTTTATTAGCACTACTAAAAAAGTTCTGATAAAGGAGGTATGTTTAACAGTACTAAAAAGCACTGATAAAGTGGGTACCTTTATCAGCACTGAAAAAAGCACTGATAAAGAGGTATTCTAACATCTCTTTTTTAGTACTATTAAATGAACATTTTTTCAGGGATTTTTAGCATTTTTAAAAGGTGACAATATTTAAGGATAAATCTGTGGTAGTGATTGGAGAATAAAAAAATAAACAACAAGTAATATTTCATGCATGCATTCATATAATCATCAAATGGCAGAACACATAAAAGAAAATTTTATATAGAAATAAAATCACAGTTTGACCACATGGTTTAGGAAATTATACCAACACTTTGAAAAACCACATTGTCAAACTATAAAGCCTCTCGCATGGTCACCACACAGTTTCTTCTAACCATGCAAAAAATGTGTTTCAACACCCCTACACACAAAAATGATGGGTTTCAAATGGTTATATGAACATAAATAATGGAAGAAAACCCAAACACATGATATCTATCTTTATGAATAATAATATTTAAATAATAAACATAATAAAGTAACTGAAAACCATGTATAGTAGAAAACTTCTTCTTTTGTTGGTGAATGAGAATGATTGAGGGAGATCACTATGAGTAGTGAATGAAAGAACCCTGTCTTCGATGGGGGACATCGAATAAAGGATCCACAATCATATTATGAAGATATCTAGTATTATAAGGGGTTATATCCCCTTCTCAAAGAGATAAACAGAGCAATGATAGGGAGATAAGTTTGAAAGAGGATTCACAAGTATCACACACACATAACTCCAACAAAAGGATTTCATCCTATTATATAGCTAAAGCCCAAGAATCCTCCAATTCATTATATGAGTTTTTGTGGGTTGGTGTAAAATTCATTGAACAATTTCAATGAATTAATGTGAAGCCTCAAATACACTCATAAATGGATTGTAATTGGTGAAATCATATGGGAGAAATAATAATGGATATATATATCATATATATATATATATATATATTATTCTTATACATATCATGCATAATAAATATTTATCACACACACACTCATATATATTTTTCGCATCTCATGCATGAAAAATACATGCATCACATACATGTATTAAATGTACACCATATATAATATCCAATATATTATTTATAAATAACTAATGCATCATATCCATGTGCACATTCATCTTATTCATGTACATTTTAGTTCACATCCAACAATATCACACTTTTACTAACATTCCATGAGGACTTAATGAAAAACCTTACAACTCTTTATGAATCCATCCAAGATCTTTTGGATATGTTTTTTCCATCAAACTCCCTTAATTTTGAACAAACATTTTGTCCAAAATTTTATCTTTATCCATTGCCAAACTATGTGACCCTATATCCCTTATCAACATTTACAACAACTATGAAATCTCAATTTTATAGATGTAGTCAAAGAGAGGCCTCTAATAAAGCATACACGCTACTCAAGCTACTAAGGGGTATAGTGTAATATCTATCAAACATACTCATATATGTTTACGAACATGTACACTATAATATATATAATATACATTGTATATATCCTACATAATCTCTTTTTCCATGACATCGAGTGACCACTAGACAAGGAATATGTCAATCTAATATCGACCTCTCCTTATTTATTGATTCTCCAGAAAATACTGACCAAGTTGATGAATACATAAAAATTCATTCATCTATCTGATAAGTAAATCACATATCACTTATCCAAATAGTTAAACACATCATATGTGAAACAAATAAGCATGGTCATGTATTTCCTCAGTATAATTAAATCAAGGAAAATATATATTTTCTTGTTATACAAGTAGGAAAATCTCATCTTATTTTCACTCCAACTGATGACATGATCAAAAATATACCCAACCAAACCCTGATTAGCTATGTTTATATATTTAATTGCATAAGTAGGGTATCAAACTTTGAAGTTTATCATGCTAGGTATTTTTTTAACCTTAGGTAAGAAGGATTGATAATAATAATACACCCCTTATTATATCTATGACTGTATGACATTCCCTGAGATATACTTTAGAGGATTATTCCAAGTAATAAGTCTCTACTTATTACCTGAAGAATCTATTATTCATATCTCATATACAACACTTTGTAATGGATACAAGAATCTATACAAGGTATCCTTTACATATCATCACAACCCATTATACTCCATTATGATTATCAGTTCTAGAAAACTCAAAGTTTGTACTTTGAGGGGATATTTATCATTCGACCGTTCATGTAATGTGAAATTTTAGCACACATGAATGAATGATAAATGGGGATTTCCTTTATTATAAATATGTGATATGTTTATAACCATTAAAACTAATCATGTAAGATATTATATATGAATTTCATGCTATTTGATCCATAAATTGTTTTTGAACATTACATCCATATGTAGTTCTTTTCGCATCCCTATGTGACCATCTGATAAAATACTCCCACTAACTACTTATTGATTAACAATTATGAAGTAAGAAAGTTTGAATAATGTGGAGACTTAAGAATCATATTCCTTAAATAAAACTCTTTGAGATTATATTAAAACTCCTTGATTTCATAAAATCAAATGTTATAATGTTATATACTTATAAATCTTTCTAAGTACATCATCATCATCCTTGGAACCCTTTCTATCAAACTATTTTCTTGAAATATTTTGTAAATAATGTAACTATTTTTATTATCATTTTACTAGCATATTCTAAACTGTTTTAAAGATAAAGTGATATACACTTCATTACAGTAACTAATGCAACTATTTACATATTTATTTACCTCCACACCCTAAACTCTTTTAGGATACCAAGTGATGCACATTATTTATTGGATAGTATAAACCATTAGGAAATAGTGATGTTCACTTATCATGGTAACTAAATGCAACTCTTTACATTTATATTTACTATTACATCCTAAAATATTTTATTATATCAAGTGAATTTAACTTTCTCATAGTAACTAAATGTAACTATTTAAAATTTTCATTACTATCATATCCTAAAAATTCTTTTAGGATATCAAGTGTGATTAACTTTCTCACGATAACTAAATATAAATTTTTATATTTATTTATCAACACATATCCAAAACATATTTTGGATATTAAGTGAAAAAATAACTATAATATTTGACAAGTATAATCCTCTAATTAACAATGATATTCACTTTCTCATAATAACTAAATGTAATTATTTACATTTTACTTTACTGTCACAAATCCCAACTATTTATGATATATGAAGTAAATAATCACTTACACTAAATTTGGTATAATATTTTATTTGTTAAATTTGAACTTCTATAAGTTCAAACATACTCCCACTACCCTCTTAGACATTATATTCTTATTAGAATATCTTTATAGGAAACACAAATCCTTTGGGTTAGGAAATAAAATTTATTTCCTTTTGGTAGAAATATTTAACAAATAAATTATTCTTTCCATATATATTGTATTCTATGTGTTTGGAATTTTTTTTATCTGAATATAATATTTTATTAAACTATACCACTGATGGGTTTTGAGAAGGAATTCCCATATATTTTAACAAATATTTGTATAAACACTTTTATCCATATCTTCTTATTTTATCATGTTATAGAAATTAACGAATCATAAACCTTTTGTATTAAATTAATTATCTCAAACTTTTTTATAACAACTTTTTTTATCAAGCATCTGATCTTGTCACATAATATAAACGAGATAAAGATAAACATATTTTAATTATATTCATTTGATATTTATAAAATCTTTTAAAATAAAATCATCAATGTGGTAACTATTTACACCATATTATGAATATAATCTACAATCTCAACCAATTATTCCTTTGATTTTGAACTCCTTTATATGTATAAAAAAATATAATATATATATTCTATATCAAATAACCTTAAAAATTGAATAATTAATTTTTATAACATTCATACATGACATGGACATTACATGGTGTTCCCAAACCCCTTCAGGTATTCTAGAAAATCTCATCATATGGAATCATCACTTCTTCCTTCTAATTCCCTTAGGTTTCACATAACCTTAACTAGATTATTAAAAAAATATTGTTGAAATTTTCAACATTTCCTCTTTTAGTTTTCACCTCCTTGTACTATATGTAGTATACCAGAATCCATAAATTATATTCCCAGTTTATCCATTCCCAACACTTTGAAAATATTGGATAAAATTTACTTGAATTCATCCATCTTGCTGAAACATTTACATAGATTAAAATAGAATGAATTCCTTATCTAGAATAATATTTATAGAAATTATTCTGTCTCTAAAAACATATTCAATCATATTTAATGTCATTTACATACCCAAACATTTAGAGTATATGAGGCTAGAATTCCTTAGGTTAATCAGAATTAAATTCCTTTTAAACCATAAATAAATCATTACATGCTTCCATAAGCATATTTATTTTCCTTTTGAACAACATAAACAATTGATTATTCATAAAGGAACTATTCTAACACATGGACTATTTCTCTTTCTTAGGAAAGTTTTTTATGCTACTGGTCTTTGGAGTTTCTTTCCTTAGGCTTCTCATTTTGAGGATTAATTTTAAAGTTTAGTTTAATGATGATGATGCTAATTTTATCTATAGCATAGTTTTTTCTCAGAAGAATATAATATCTTATATATTTTCATTAAGTAATTTTAATGAAATTTCTCCCACTAAAAATTATGACCTTTTACATCATATCGATTTAGTGATCCAAGATCCATATTTCACTAGGCAATGAGTCCTCTTTAGAGCATCTCTCACCACTTGGTTATTTAGGCGCAAAATCATCTCTATCACAATATTTGTGACTCTTTTATAGTTGAGTAGATAACCATTATTCAAATCCATTATATGGATATAGTCAACTCTATTCCTCTTGTAACTTAATATTATTAGGGTTTACCACCCAAAATAAGCGCCAAGAACAAGCTAGAAAAGGAAAGTACTGAGGAAGCCAACTTTGGAATGACCTACCCAATGGAATTATAATGTTACTTATCCTTTATTTACTTACAAAAGATAATCCAGGGGGTACCCATCATTGTCATTACCTACTTGAAAAGATGATTGAGGTCCTGGCAAGTTTCATTTTAGAAGGAATCTCACACATAGTCTTTGAGAGTTTTTTAAAGTCTCAAAAATTTAATATAAATCATATTTTTATTAATTTAATAACTATTAAATCCTATGTAATAATTATATTCCCATGTTTTATTCCCTTTTATGTATGATTTCTTCTAATAATTTATTTTTTGAATTTCCTATCCCAACCAAAAAATTAATGTTTTCAAACCACATTAACATGTATCTCTTTACAAAACCCACAAGTTTGTGCTAATCAACCAAAAAAAATTTAATTATATTCATAAATATCAAAATACATCACATGAATAAGGTACATGAACACTTCATGTAAAATAATAGAGTTATATGAGATTAGAAAACTCCGCATGAGTAAGCCTCGAGTGATATATAACCAACCCCATTCACTTTCCTAGTTAAGGAAAGCCTACAAAAAATTAGGTACTCCAACCCAAAGTCCCTCAATCTAGGGAGACTTTATTCAAGATATAATTAAATTCATGAAAAATCTAATACCTAATAGGTATAAACTATGCCCAATAACTATTCTGAATCTCATAACTAAAGAAACCAAGGTCAGGGTAGATAAAAACTAATTTTTTTAATATCAAACCTAGCATGATGTACAAGGCTCTATCCTAGAATAAATTTATCATATAAATGGGAATACAAAATATTTATATTTCATAAAAAAGATACCAAACAAAAATATCATAGAAATTTAATAAATAAATAAAAAATTTATTTATTTTCTAAAACTTGATACATTATGAAAAATTCATAAAATAAAGCTAATTATAAACCCTTTTATAATTTTAGTTTTAATATTAGTTAAATTACATAATTTTTAATATAGAAATTTTATATTCATTCCAATATATACTCTTTCATATTTATCATTATATAGAATTTTTGTTTTAAATATTTTCTATTTTATGAATTATAAATAATTTATAATCTAATTTTTATTATTTAAACATTTCACATAATCTAAATATCATATAATTTTTTATTATTTAAACCTTGATCCTATATTTCATTAAAACAGTTTTTGATGGCTTAAATAATGTTCCAAATAAGGAAAAATTAATTTTAACAATTTCAAATTAATTAATTATGAGCAATTCATAATTTTAAATATAAACATTTTATATTTTAGACTTATTTCATAATTTATAACCATTTATAAATTATTTCATATTATTTATAAATAAACACTTTTATTTATTGATCTTAATAATTCCCATATAATTTGTTAAATGGTATTTAAAATGTTAACCTTTAATATTTGGGGAAAAATTAATAAAAAATTGATTATTTAATTATAAAAAATTTATAATTAATTAAATCCCTATAAATTAAAATATATCAAAATATCTTTTATTATGATTTATAATCAATTTATAAACTATAAAACCGTTTAATATGTTAAAATCTTCTTTTAAAAATATTCTTCTTACCCTTACACAAAATCCCTATGCTGCGTAAGGGTATAATCCCTTTTACCCTTACATAGATGCTCTGTGTATGGGTAATGAATGTTTTCTTCAACTCATGAAAATGTATATATAAATTACCTTTACACATCTACCTCATGTAAAGGTATTACACTTACATAACACCTTTGTGTAAGGGTGCTCTAAAAATGTCATACGCTGTGTAAAGGTAAACACCATGCACCTTTACAAAAAACTACCTTTAAGCATAATGGTAAACTACCAATGACCCTTACCTAAACCCCTTTTTTAACAGTACTACCTTTATGCAACCCCCTGTGTAAGGGTACTACCTTTATAAAACTCCCTTTCATTGGGGTATTACCTTTACGCAACTCCTTTGCGTAAAGGTAACAAAGAGGTTACCCTTATGAAAACCTTCTGTATAAGGGTATCATGTAAGGGTTAAAACTTTACATAGTGGCGCACATATGAGTATCATGTAAAGGTAAATCATATTTAAATTTACATAGAATTTCCTCATAGCGTCGTAAGGCTACACTTCATTTCTACCTTTATGTAACCAGCCGTGTGAGGGTATAACCTTTACCAAAACTACTTTCCTAAGGTTAAATCATTTTTACCTTTACACAAGTCATTTAAGGGTCTTTTAAAAATTTCTAGTTTTATAAAAAAAATTATATTTCATTTTTCTTTCAAAACCAGCGATTAAAAAATTTTAAAAATTTGATGAAACTTCCATTGATACCATTTATGGGTTTTGTATGATCATCTTATGACCATAAATAGTAGAAGAAAAACCAAATATATATATATATATATCTTCAAGAATAATAACATGTAAATAATAAATGTAAAACATAGTACCTTGAAACTATGAATAGTAGCAACCTTTTTCTTTGTTGGTGAAGGAGAATGCTTATAGAGATTACTATGAGTAGTGAATGAAAGCACCCTACCTCTAAGGGGGGGGGGACACCAACCAAATGATCCATGATCATATCATGAGGATACTCGACATCCAAAGGGGTTATAACATATTATCCAAGAGATAAATATATCTATAGGAGGAATAGAAGTTTTTCAGAGTCGTCACAAGAATAGGACATGAATACTTCAAATTGAAGGATTTCATCCTCTTATATATGTGAAGCCTGAGTATCCTCTAATGAATCATATGTGTTTTCTCCATTTTTGGTACATTTTTAATGACTTCAGTTTCAATTGTTTAATCCTTTGAATATTTCTAAATATATCTATGGATCTTTCCACAGAATTGGCACTGTGTTTTGGGTGTCATAGGACCCCATAATTAATATCTTAAAAATATTAATATATATTTAAACCCACATCCACATATTTTTGAAATAAATGTATTTCCTATTGATCAGGACCTCAGGTGAAAAATCTAAGATAGTTGTTGTTTCCAAAATATAGGGTTTACCCTAGGCACGACATAAATTTGGTCGGTATTTGGAGTTCAGTTGAAGATAGTTGTTGGCAGATGAGTTAAGTAAATAAAATAACTTACTTATTTTATTTATTTAATGGTTAAACCTAATTACCTCTCTATATATATGTAATTATAAAAAGTCTCTATGGATATCCTCTTAACTTTTAGAGATTATAGAGGAGGGGGAGAGCTTTGTTGATATTTATAACCCAAAAACATGGATCAACAATAACAATCTAGGATAATCATGATACAAATGATAAACATAGCAACATATTCATCTTCTTCACCAGAGGATGCGTTATTCAATAATTATCAATCCATTCTTGAGGTAGGGGTCATTATTTTGTGGATTTATACCTTTGGTTTAATTTGATGAGCATGAATTTCTTATCTATTTATTGTTTATCTACGATTTACATTCTTAAAATTATCCTAATTAAATATATTTATTAAACCTATTTTTTATATCTTTATCACCATTGATTCATAATTTTTTATATAGTATGCAATCATTGGTCAGGATCACATCAGCCAATGATGATCTTCACTTTCTTCTTATGATTTTCCCACCACGGTTCTTTGTGTTCTCCATCATTGGCCAAAAGGGTCAGAAATTTGACATTGTCAGGTCATATTTGAGTGTGAATGAACCCCTAGATTCATAGAGGATGTGTGAATGACATTGAGTTGTGTGTTTACAGATGGATCTAGGTGGATTACAGTAGGTTTCAGGTGATAGATTTGAGTATTGAGACCCCAAATGGTGGTGAATGGTATGATGGTTACTAATCGAGTAATAAGGATTTCATTTTATATCTATAAGAAGTCAAGAAATGAAGATTGGAGATGACGTCATAAAAATTTTGTCATTTGAGGAGAGTCAAATGGTAGAAGCGGTGATGAAGATGGTGGATCTGTAATATGTTTGAAGATAATCTTTACTTTCTATGAAATCTATGACTACCCATCAAGTATCCCTGAGGAACACATACTGTGTAGTCTGGTTTTTCATGGTGGATATGATTTCTACCTAAGTTAAACATCACACGTCATGTGGTTAGAACCACATACCAAGTTATCATACCCAAGAAGCTAATCCATGTGTCAAAAGAACACACCTAGGACCCCAAGTAAGTATACAAATTGTGTCCCCATAGGGACACACCATGTAAATGGGTAACCGAGCCATGTGTCGTGAGTACATTCCTAAGACCCTGGGTGAACATACATGTCATGTAACCCCATGTACATTTCTTTTAGAGACACATGGCTATCTAGGGTATGTCTAGGAAAGGATACACCCAAGTTTCTAGGTAATTTCACATGTCATGAGACCCTATGTACATTCTATATAATTTTATAGAAAGCTCTATCTTATGTATCTCATTCTTGAGGACTCATATTTTGGACTGTGTGTTGCCTATACTGGGTAGTTTTCTATGTGAGATGGGGTGCTGACCTTATTTTTGACACCATAGGTATAAAACAAGGTGATAAAAGTGGGATGGTTCTTTCAATGATGCTTATCGGGTGGTAGTGATTGGGTGTGATCATTAGAGTGTTATCAGGGTTAGTACTACCCTATCTCTCTAGGATGTGGGTCCCACATATCCTTTATATAAGTAGATATAGAACACCCCGACATTATAAAGGGCATGTGTCCTCTATTTGTAGAGTGGTAATCCCCGTCTTTGAGGTCAGGCGACGAGTGGGTTCTCCATTAGAGTAGCGCTCCCTCGACTATGCTACATAGTGGTGAGGTGCATGCCCTACATACTCATTCTTGAAGGGTTATATGAGATGCTAGGATATGGGATAATTCACAATTTTCTATGAAATTAATTACCATGGAGCATGACTTACAGTCTATAACTTATGACATTGTGTGGGGTGTTTGGAATTAATTATGGGATCTTTGGAGCTACGGGCATGATCTTCGTTCTTAGCTCGCTGTGTAGATGAAGATCATCATTCTCTCTTTGTTGGGGTTTCTTTTGATCATATTTGATGTTGGGTTTTATTTACCCTATTTTTTATGGGTTGAGTTGGCTGTTGTTATTTTTATTACTTCTTTATTGGTTTTTGAGGCATCCTAATGGGTATGAATATGCTCACCCCCATAAGGGCTATGCTCACATGTGTTGTGTCTTATAAAAAAGGCAGAAAGATCAATAGTGGAATTAGTTGACTTGAATTTAGAGGAAAATAGTGGTATTTAGAGGTGTTGGCCATGTTTGGTGGTCATACATGGAGATTATGACCCGAGATCTCTTCAACATCTTCATTTTTTTGGTTTTTGTTAGGTTGATACCTCATTTATGGTTGGATGTGTATTTTGACACTATATATCCTTTGTATTACATTAATGTACTTTGATGTATTTCTTAGAAGTTGTTTCATGCATGATTTACACTCAAGATGGTTTGAGGTTTTACTATATCTCTACACTATTGCATGAAGCTGGTTATCTGTGTACGTACAGGTACACTAGGCTTAGGTCTCCCATTTTACAATATTGCATACTCAACATGTAATGACTCTAGTTTTAATAATTTGAACCTTTAAATATTTCTATAAATATCTCTGGTTTTTTTCTCTAAGTTGGCACTGTGTTAGGGTGTCATAGGACCCCAAAATTAATATATTAAAAATATTTTCATATATTAAAGCACACACATACATATTTTTGGAACATTTGGATTTCAGGTTGGTTGGTGACTTCAATGGAAATATGAGACCACAATTGATTCTATAATGTGGGGTTTACCTTAGGTGCGACATAAATTGGTCAACATTGGAAGTTTGGTTAAAGACAACTGTTGGAAGGGGTGTTAAACAAATTAAATGATTTATTTATTTAATTTATTTAATAACATAAAACTTAATTCTCCTCTATAAATACATCATTATGATGAATCTCTAGGGATTTTTGTATAACCCTGTGATATTAGAGGATCTATGGAGGAGATTCATTAATGAACAACAATAGATAATTGAGTAGCGATCATTTTTAAATGGAATTGTCTTCTCCAATGAAGTTCCTGTATCTCACCAATGAAAATAGAACTTCCACAATCTTCATCGGTGATTGATCCAAAATCAAGGTATCTCACATTAGTTTTATGACTCCCACCCTTCATTTAATTTTTTAAGAATAAATTATATATATACATATTTATTTTGTGATTTCCATACTTTGCATGAGCCCAAATTTTACAAATACTCTTGATTCAGTTTATTTGTAATTTTTGTGCCCATTATTCACCCTTGTTTTATCTTTGTGTAATTTTTGGATGTTATATTACCAACCAATGATGGTTCTTACTTATTTTTTTGTGAATTTCTCCCTATCATTCTTTGTCGTTGGCCCATGGGGTCATTGTTCGACATTGTTAGGCCAAATTCGAGCACGATCGAACTCCCAGATTCAGGGTAGATACAAGAATGAGTTGGAGATCAACATTTTTTTGATTATATAATGATGTAATGTGGATGTTGGAAACATGGATCAGAGGATAGATCACAAGTCTCTGTCCATAGGTTATGCAGCGTGACAATGCAGTGCGATATGAATGATCTACATGTGGTTCGGGTGGTTGGAATCCAACCACCGATGATGGATCTGGCACAGTCAAGCCTAGAATCGAGTTACTTAGCATGATTTGTGGCATAAACAACAACATCGGTGATGCGTATGAGATTCTTTAAGATTTATTCATTTTCTAGAAAATCTTGACATACACAACGGGTAGTCCAGGAACACACATCCTATAGTCCCCTATACTAGCGGCTCGGCGTGTACCCTAGGAGTACATGAGCATAGACATGGTTAGGTAAATGGGCACAACTATAGTACACAGGAATGAACATGGTACTCAGACACAACCAGTGTACCCAGACATGGCCAATGTACATGGTCATGTCTAGAGTACATGGGCATGGCCTGAAGCACACATGCATGGGCTGGGAGGACACAGGCATGCCTCGGGTGAGCAAGACACACTATGTACTCCATGTACATGTCGTGAAGACCCATATGGCCAGATAATATGCATTCAAGGGAGGACACACCTATGTTTTAAGGTAAGGTCACACATTGTGTGACCATATATACACATCATATACCTTTATATGATACTTTTACCATGCATATATTCTTATTTAGAACTTTGATTTTGGGCCCATGAGAAGCCTATCTACGGTAGTTTTATATGTGGGATGTGATGACGTCCTTAATCTTAGCAACAAAGACATGGCATAAGGTGATACAAACATGACACTTCTTTTAGAGACATTTAACTAGTGACAACGATCACGTGTGATCATCAGAGTGTTATCAGGGTTGGTACCCCCTATCGCACTAAGGCGTGGTCACCCCATACTCTTTACATAGGTATAGTTGGTACCCGCATACTATAAAGGGTGTGTATCCTCTATCTAAGAATTATAACCCCCCGTCTTCAAGTTCCAGTGGGGAGAGGGTCTTCCACTAGAGTTAGAACCCCTCGATTATGGAGTGTGGTGGTAAGGTGCAAGACCTACACATGGATTCTTGAGAGTTACATGAGAAGTATATTTAAAAGATAGTAACCCCTTTTTTGTGACACTTAGTGGCAAGGAGTGAGCCCTCCAATCTATATCTTATATGGTTGCATGGGTTGTTTTGGAATCAGTGATGGGACCTTCAGAGCTACAAGCAGACTCTTCATTATCAGCTAGGCTATGGGGATGGGGACCACCTTTCTCACTCACTTGGGTTTATTTATGAATATATATGATGTTGGTTTTCCTTTATCCTCATTTTATGGACCAATATAATTTTTATTTATTCTTATTGCTTCCACTTTTTTGGTTTTTGGGCATCTTATTAGGTATACATACTCACCCCTTCCATGGGATTTTACCGCATGTGTTGTTTCTTATGTATTCGAAAGGAAAATTAGTATTGACTATGGTGGACCTAATATTAGTGGATCTTAGAAATAATTGGTGGTGTTGACCATGTTCGGTAGTTAGACTCTAGGAATTTGGGTCGGGATCTCCCCCACTCTACTCTTTATAGTTTCTGTCCATTTTGGTTTCCCACTTTAGTTCTAGATGGGGATGTATTTTTACCCTTTTATATCAATTGTATCATTAATATGTACTTTGATTATTTACTAGAAGTCATTACATAAATGGTTTACACTCTAGATATTTAGTATTTCTTTATATCTATTCATTGTTTCATGGAGCTTGTTGTGTGTGTATGCATAGGTATAAAGGCTAAGGCCTACCATTTCATTATTATGCCTACTTAGCACTTATCAACAGACCTTGGCCTATTGGAGGTGGGCTTGGGATGCCACACTTGTATTACCAATGGCTAGGTGGACCCCGGTGATTCAGGTCATGACACAGTTCTTTTCGCCAGCCCTTGGCCTATTGAAGGTGGGATTGGGGTGTCACTCTCGGTTTACTACCAGCCTAGGTGGGGTCATGGTGGGTCGGGTCATGAAAAAGTGGTATTAGAGGTGGTTTTTTCTTGGATTAGTTTTTGGAGTTAGAAATGTTATGTGAACTGGTTTTTGAACTTACGACAATGATGTTAGAGTGTCTTGAGTTTGGATCTCAATCTAGGGAACCCAGTGATGGTGTGCCAACCAACATATCTAGAAACCATGACTCTAACTACCTTCTTATTAACTTGGAATGATGAGGCATCCGTTTTAGGAAAATAAATTTTATATGCATCATATATGATTGTATCTTTTGATTTTAATTTCCTTGAGTCATCTCCCTAGATGTGATCATCTAATCATGGCATGTCTTATTAAATTTTATGATGTCTTTGAAACAAAAACCATCTAGGATACTGATATAGGGCTATGATGAAAACTATTTTTTTGAGGATTCCTCAATGCAGGGATGTTGTGATATCCATCTTAGTATCAAGGCTTCATACCATGTGATAGTTTGTGAGGTAATTTTACCAGATGAGAAGTGAGAATCATTTCTACCCATCGAATAACAAGAGGCCCCAACCCCAGTGGGTTAGTTTGATGTTTCAAATAAAATGTAGTAGTTGTTTATTTGATCTATTCATCATGATAATGAAGGTATAGTAAGCATTCTTCTAGAGTTACAAGATCTTGGGCCACATAGATTTAGGGGTGAGACTGACCCCTGGAGGTAGAAGCTTGGATGGAGTATATTGCTCGAGTTTTTCGTTTTATATGAACACCACCCAAGGTGATGGTTTCAATTTCAATTAGCCACTTTCATGGGGTGGTGAGAATTTGGTGGGGGGTTTTTCACCCAATAATTTGATGAGGCGCTAATCTGTTTGGCATAGTTTGAGTACCCATTCCATAATGAGTTTTGTACCTCTAACAGAACCCCAGTTCAATTACAAGAGATTCTTAAGAAATCTTAGGCTATGGATAGATTACTAGGAAGAGAGTATTTTAGAAATAGAGTTGGTAGTGGACATAATGTAACTGAGATATATGTAGTAGATAATAGGCATCAATGACCAAGGTTGTGAAATATGAGGTATACTCATGCTCAAACTCAGACATGAGGATCTGCAGCACATAAATCATTTGGTGGAATCAATCATCTTAAAGGTTCTTCAACTCAGTGTTCTTATAGGAGACTTAGACATCACATTTATGGTAGATACTATTTCTGTTATGAGAAAGATCACTATGATCAGGATTTCTTGACCCATCATGCTGATGTGGGAGGAAAGATATCACAGGCTTCCAATCCTAAGGCTCCAAACATGGTATGAGGTGCAGTATTTATCCCCTTTTCCTTTTTCTTAAATTATTTCCATTAGAACCACATTATTTTTATTTTCATTATCCCCATAGTAGTGAGGTAGTATGTGGCTTTGAGTATGCAAGGAAGAGAGTTGCTTCCCCCACCAATACATGTTCTCTTTTGATGTGATTTAAATCTATACAGGTGAGTTAGTGTCTCCCAAAGTGGATAGTTTTGAGGTGTAGTGGATTAATTCCTTTTAATTGTTTGTTTGAGGTCATTTTGGTTGTGCTTAGGTGTTTTATGTAGACCCTGTTTGTAGGAAACTGATAGGGAATGTGGAAGGATAACTTTAGGTAGTAGATTCTTATGACCTATATGTGTCATAGTGATCCATTATAAGATACCAAACATAAGATAAGGCACATCATGATTTGATTTTTTCTTGTTAACTAAATGGTTCTCGAACATATGAAGTGATTTAGGGGTTTCTCAAGGGTTCAAGACATGAAAGGAGAATAAAAGAGTCAAAAAAGCATGTAGTGCATCTTTGGAACATAGTTAATACTAACTATGCACCTAGCCTAGTGAAACTGTGCAACCATGCCTCCTCTCATATAGAGGCTAGAACACAGGCACAACATGGTCTACCAAACCATGCGAGTGCCTCCAAAAGACCATGCAACTTGATCTACCCTTAGAAAGAGGTGGGAGCATGGCTACCATGCAGTTTTTCAAATCATGTGGGAGGCCATCCAGACCATGTGGCCTAACTTCCTCTTGGACAGAGGGAGATGCATGATTGGCACACGATTTGGATAACTATGTGGCCAAAAGTCTTTCCAATTTAAAATGGGGAGAATTCCCATTTCCCCTCTCAATATTTAAGGATTCTAACTCTAATTTCTCCCATATTCCTCCTCCATCATCTTGGGTGACAAACCAAACCCTCTTAAGCACCCAAGGGATGATCCACCTTTGATTACTAGGTGTTTGGAGTGTTTTTGGTTAAAAATTGTAGCTTTGGGTAAGTATTTGACTATGTTTCCTTCCATTTAATAGAAGAGGCTTGGTGTGTGGTTTTATCTCCTTCAACATCTATAATCCCTTATTTTTCTATGGTATTCTTTTTCTTAGTGGTTGAGGCCAATTATATTCAAATCAAGGGTTTCTATCGGATGAGTGGTTTCCTTCAAGCTTGAGGTAGGTGGGATTAAATATTTTTCCCATTGTCTTCATGTGTTATATATTTATGTATATGTTATATTTCAATACCTTGTTGAATTTTAATGTTTTTGGTTAAGGAAAGTGTTTTGGGTATTAAAGTGCGGTGCAAGACCCTTCATGGACCTATTGTGTCTGTTAATGATTTGATACCAAACCTAGGGATACCAATCGGGTATGAAAAACCCTTGTGTGTGGTGAAATTATAAGGAAAATATTGAGATAGGGTAATTATGGAAGGTAATTGGTTGTGGATTGTGTTTTGGATGTATTAATAGTAAATGGGATAATTGAAATGTTTATCAGATAGCCTTTGTGAAATGCCAAAGATGTTTTGAAATAGTTTGAATGATTTGTTTTGGTTTTTGACTTGGTAATTGTTTTTTAATAAAGGAAAATGGTGTTTTTTTATTGGGAAATGATTTATAAAGGGAGTTTTGATCTCAAGTTGATTGAAAAAGAGGATTCTTATTGGATTTTAGATGGTGTTTTGAGTTGTGTGCGTTCCCTGCACTTGTGGAAATGCTATGGTGGTATCTTTTGATGAATATAAAGGAATGGTTAACCTTGGACCAAGTTTTGATTTTATAGTAAAAGACCCTTTCTAAAAGGTAGTTTTGAAACATTTAATAAAGTGGGTTGTTTTTTTAAGTCCCTCAAGATGCTTTAAGTGGTGTAAATGAACTTGTGAAAAAAGGGGTTGTCTTTATGGGTTTCAAATGATGATTTGAATTGATGAAATGTTATCTATTTTTTTTCCTAAAAATGATTTAATAAACATAAATTTTTGTTTGAAAATGGAAATAAAGGCCTTCATGCATGGTTTAGTCTTTCAAAGAGGAAGACCCATGTTTTAAAGGGTGGCTTCAAGCTGCTTTGTAAATAGGTATTTGTTTTGGTGTTCTATGCCATGTATTTTTTTATTGTTCATTGGGAATGTGGTAGATGATGAATGATTAAGGGTATTTTGGTTTGATAAATTATTTGATAATGATATAATGTTTCATAATGGAATGGTTAGGGATGATCAACCTTGACGTGTCAAATCCAAATTGGATTCATGGACTGATGCTTCATGCTTTCTAACCTGTGAATAATGGTTTGGGATATTGGAATGACAATCCACTTAATTACTTGGTTTATAATAGACTGAATCTCTAGGGCCCATTGATGTATTTTTTTGGTTTGGATGTCGGACTGAGGCTCTATGTTCCTATAGTAAGGAATGAGGTTCTCTATTTGGGGTTGGTCTAGAATGATGATCTAGGCCCACCAATGTATTTCTAAAGTTAGGTTATCAGACTGAGGCTCTATGCTTCTAAATCACAGACTAAGGTTCCTTGTTCAGTTGGGTTAGACTAATACTCTAGGTCCACCAATGTATGTTTGGACCTAAGATGTATGACTATGGATCTATACTCTTGAGTTCGGTATGGTTTGGGGTTTAGACTGAGGCTCTATGATCCCCAAATGCATGGACATGGATTGGTTATAGGATTGAGGCTCTCAGGTAAGTTGATTAAATTTTTTAGTTAGTGATCACCCCTTTTGACTAAATTAGTTGAACCCTAGTGTTATGTCTTAGGCTCCTAGCATGGTTCAGATCTAATTGGTTTAGTTGGTTGACACTTGGTATTTAGTGGATAAAAAGGGTTGATTAATAATTGTTTAAAAGTGTGACATGTTTATTTTGTATCCCTATTTATTTTACTACACCTTGTTTACCTGCATGCACTATTTTATAGACTGGTTATTTATTTGGAAACCATTGGTGGTGGTATATTAAGCTATACTTACACCTTTCTCGAGCTACTATGACACTTGGGTACATGAGAAGATGCTACTTGTTTTCTTGTGTGGGTTCAGAACATGGACCTGGTGTTTCGTTTGTGCATGGGATGATGGGTTGGATTAAGGGTGGTTAGGACTGGGTTGGGGCTTGGGTCTATGGTTGGGATCATTTGGTAGTTTCGGTTTTGGACCTTTTTTATGACTTCCTGTAACGCCCTGAACCTATGTTGTAATAGTGTAATTAATATCATTGTTATTTTTTTACTTATTATTATTATTTAATGTATATAAATGTTATTTATTCAAAATAATTTAATAAAATGAGAACACATAATAAACCTTTTATTAATAAAATACTAATACATTTTAGTATTACAAGGAAAAAGACCTCAACTACTCTAGAAAAATCATTACAAGACCTACCCGAATAACTAGAACACCACCAAGTAAAACAAGAAGGTTGATTATGTAGTTAAAATCCTCTGAATTCACCATAATTAAAAAATTTATAATGAGAAATAGAACAAAAAAAAACTAATATTTAGATGGATTTAGAGAACTATTATTATAAGCAAGAAATAATTTTCAATGTTTTGGCATGCCTTAGATAAGTATTTATACGGTCAATATGATCATTGAAAAAAATATAGCTATTGGTTTTTTTAGTGACTATTGATTTTTTGATGACCATTGTGTTTTCTCTTAATTTATCCATTATATGTTTTAAAAATTTAAAATCAATTTAAAATAATATTTTTAAATAATAAAATTGATGACATGAAATGTTTTAATTATTAATTTGATATTATAACCTTATAATTTAATAAAAAATCATTTTATTCGAATGAAAAAATAATTTTAAAAAAATATAATGGTTTAAAAAAATATAAGTTTATATATTTTTCTTATGTTTACTAAATTTTTTTCCAAGTGCACACCACAACTGAGAGCAGCCTTAAGACCAAGCCCCAGTAGAGGCAAAGCCATGTACAAGCCCACTCAAACAATGCAGACCAACCTATGTATAAGTGGGTTGAGTTTCAAACGGAGCATAAGTGGACTGGGTACCGGTCCACATGTATGGGTTAGGCCAAGACCCAGGGCATGATCCCATGTATAAGGATCCCTATGCGTGTTCTTATGTTTTTATACTAAGGTAGCAACACCCAACCTTATAAGGTAGTCCCCGAAATCAAATGGTATCGATGTGGGATGCACTTTTCTCGGAAGGTGTGATCTCGACCGCTTGATCAGACTATGTCCAATCCAAACCATTCAATCCATTTCCCTAATCGATCCCTCTCTTCCACGATGGACCAATTTATTTCTAGTCATTTGACTTGCCATGGCCTTATCCGGGCTGTCTGTCAGAAAAATTCCTATTGGACTCCTCCTTTTAAGTGTCATTCTTTTATTCCGACTGTCTGATCTAACAAGATAAAATTTCAACTATCCCTTCTATTCCCTTGATCAGACCTCCTCTTCAAAATACTAGGGTTTTTTCCCAGCTATTGGATCATTTTACCTTCAATCTGTGATGTCCTCCCCTATCTTCATTGTTGAAACCATTTGTGCCGCACCTGTTCACGTCAAACATAGGACTGCCACCAAGCCCTTCCTCCATTTCTTTCCACTAACAAAATCCCTTCCATCTCTATCATAAAATCCATCGTGGCCCCATCACGTCTTCATTTTATACATGTTAGACACGGTTAGTATTATTTTATGCCAATCCTCATTAGTTTCTCTACAAACTTAAAATAAATATATATGTGTATTATTCTATTTCAAAATTTATCCCCATTGTTTTAGCATTATATTGTCAATTTTTTAATCAATTTCATGATTTTAGATCCAATTACATTAAACATAATATATATATAGATATTTATATATATATGTTATAAGAAACAAGAAAATTGAATTTGATTCCCAATCTGATATAGTTTTGATCAGTGACTGGTTTAATATGATATGTTAACATATATTATAACACTCTCACACTTTAAAACACCCAACCCTCATCTTCCCTAACTCTCATATGCTTCTTGATTGAAAATTCCATAGCTCACAGTCCCACATTGATCCAAACCATTGTAAGTGATAAAATTATTTTCAATTTATAATGATATATATATATATATATATACTGATTTATACATTAGTATTTGTTTCTATCTATTTCATGTATTTTTCAGAACTAAAAATGCAAGGGGTTTTCAAATTATTGTTATTTTATAAGGGTGAGATATATGTGTGTGTGTATATATATGCATATATACATATATAACTTTCTATTTTCAGAATAAATGAGATAAGGGTTATTATTTTAAATTTTATTTCAAAAACCTATGGTTTGTAAGGGTTTATTTGATTTTATCAAATTATTTTTGTTTTATAAAGTTTTACATATATATATTTATATATATTATATATATATATATGATTATCTATTTTCCAAAAAAATAAGATAAGGGTTTTCATTTAAATTTTTATTTCTAAACCCTACGATTTCCAAGAGTTTTAATTTTATTCTTGATCAATTTATGTTGTTTACAAATATGTACACACACACACACACACATATATATATATATGTATTGATATCTATTTATATGAATATTAATTTATTTATAAAAAATGGTTAATCATTTATTTCCAAATCTATATACAAAGTTTATAATCTATTCTTAATCAATCATTTTATAGTTTATATTTTACATGTAACTTATGTTTATAAATGATATTTATTATCATTTTATGTGGTATGCCTAAAAATATATTATTTCATGTGATAAATTTTATTTTCACCCCTTGGTATGTCATGCATAATTTGGTATGGCCATTATCTAACTTATAAGTGACATTCCATGCATTTTTTAGATTATATGTGTAATTATTTCTCTATCCTTTTTATTTGTTATTTTCAAATAAGAATGGTTATTTAAAGAAAGGGATCCTCCTAAAAATGATTTTATAAATTCTCAAGAATATGTTGATGACACATTATAAGAAAAGTTATTTTATTTTTAAGAAAATAATTTTATGTATGTATTTTTAAAATTCTTTGGGTTAGGATTGAGAAAAGAAGGTCCATTGAAAGTGTTTTAAAAAATTGGCACTAGTATGTTATGTGATGTTATATAGAGTGAAACCATAAGTATTAAGGGAAATTTGTTCAATATGATTTATGACTATCAGCCTTATGGTATTTATTTTGGTCTACCAAGTATCATGAATGACATACAAAAAATTATTATTTTCAATAGAGGAATCCAAATGATCCTTTACAATTATAATTATTTTGGAAAATTGATGGTTTCTTATATTTATTTATTTAGATTTAAATTTTTTGAAAATATACTTTTAAGTATGTATGTTTATTTCAAGGACATATTTATAAGAATTTATTTATGGTTTTAAAACCCCTTACTAGGCATTTTCAATTCTCAACCCACGTTTTAAATTAATTTTTACAGGTTTAGTAGATTTATCAGTGATGTATTTTTCTACATGGAGGTAGTACACTAAATATTATTTTGTTTATTTAATTTCATTTTGTACATTTTTAAAAAAAATATAATATTTGTATCTAATTCTACAGATCCAATACCAGTAAAATTTATTGGTTTGTAATAAATGTTGTGTATTGTTTTAGTTTCTTTTTATAAAAAAATACACAACATTTATATCTGTTGATCCCGACAGTGCTGGATCGGGGTGTTATACTTGATTTCAGAGATAAAATCTAGATAAATTTTTAAAATTAGAATAAATTAAAAATTTAAGCATGCCTCCCTTATAATAATTCTTTTCCTTGATTTCTTTAGATGGAAGGAATAAGGTCACAAACTAATATTTTTCTCTTATAGACGAGATTCTAGAAAAAATTATTTTAAAATATTGTTTGGAATAATTAGAGCCCTTTATAAATCTTCTCTTAACTTGGAAACGTCTTTATCAGATATCCAATACACATAGTACACTTAATTTATTTCCATGACCAGGCTTTGTTTATTTCCTCATAGAGCATGCAAAAATCCCATACTATGCATGCCAGAGAAATTACTTTGAGGGTCTATTTAAATATTTTACCCTAGATGAAAACATTATGTCTTTATGGTATTTTCAGGAAGCTTTAAGAGAGGGTGACCTCCATTCAGAATACATATGTATAATTTTGAGTTACAATTTATATGGTCAACTTAGAGATATTGAAATTCTATAAGTCAAACCTTTTAGTTTGTTTTATGGACCTAAATCCCACTCTAATGTCTCTCAACATTACACCACTCATGCCACTCTCTCTAGGTCTTATCACAGTATACATGAATTTGACCCTAGTTGAACATGTTGTGTTTGGGTAAATGAAATTGAATAATTTAAAACTCCATTGAGGGTCAACTTGACCGAAAGATCTTATAAGGAAAATCACAAACCCTAGTGGAACTGGTGATGGTAATAATTAATTGTTAAAATTTGTTTTTGATAAACTATTAATAATAATTTTGTTTTTGTAGGAACATAAATGTTAAAGAATGAAATTGGGTGTGTGTACATGTGAATTAAGAGGGTGCAATTTTTTTGGGGGGGACGTAATGACCTGAACCTATGTTGTAATAGTGTAAATAATATCATTGTTATTTTTATTATTTATTACTATTAATTAATGTAAATAAATGTTATTAATTCAAATTAATTAAAAAAAACGAGAACACATGAGAAGAATTTTGTTAATAAAATACCAATACATTATAGCATTACAAGGATAAAGACCCCAACTACTTCAGAAAACTCATTAAAAGACCTAGTAGAATAACCGGACCACCACCAAGTAAAACCATAAGACCAATTGTGTAGTTGAAATCCTACAAATTATCCATAATTATAAAGGTTATGGGGAGAAATATAAGAGAAAACTAAGAGTTAGAGGGATATAGAGCACCATTCCTGTAAGCTTGAAATAATTCTTGATGTTTTGGAATGATTTAGATAAGTATTTATAAGGTCAATTTGACTGTTGTAAAAAAAATATAGTCAATGGTTTTTTAGTGACTGTTGATTCTTTTATGACTATTGGGTTTCTTTTAATTTTGATGTTGTATGTTTTAAAAATTTTAAGTGAATCCAAAATAATTTTTTCAAATAATAAAATTGATGACATGTAATTTCTTAATTATTAATTTGATATTATAACCATATAATTTAATAAAAAATAAGCTTATAAGAATGAGAAACTAATTTTTTTAAAAAATAGAATGGTTTAAAAAAAATATACGTATATATATATTTCTTCTATTTACTAATAATTATGCCAAGTCCACACCAAAACTAAGAGCAGCCTTTAAGGCCATGCCCCAGTGGAGGCAAAGCCATGTGCAGGGCCACTCGAGCAACGTAGGACATCCTGTGTATAAGTGAGATGACTTTTGGCCCGAGAATAAGTGGAATGAGTACCAGTCTGCGTGTATGGGTAAGACTAAGACTTGGGGAGGGATCCTGTGTATAAGGATCCCTATCTGTGTGCTTGTGTTTTCAGACCAAGTCAGTAGCCTCTATCCTTATAAGGTAGTCCCCTAAACTGAATGGTTTTGATGAGGGACATGCTTTTTCCCAGAAGTTTTGATCTCAATCGCACAATCAGACTGCGTCCAATCTAGGCTGTTTGATCTCTTTCACCACTCATGTGGGGATTTATTGATTTAAAATTTAAATAATGAGAAGAGAGAAAATTATTAATGGATGGATTTCTCAACATTGATGGAGGATTTTGTCCCAACATTAATGAAGAGTTTTTCTCAATATTAATTGGTGGAATAATGATGGGATTATGAATGTTGAACGCATGAAATGGAAATACGGACACGATGTCTATATAAGAGGATGTGGTAGAATGATTTGGAATGTGGGCTAGCAAATATGTAGCCAACAAGAGAGAGTGGCGAAGGGGTTGCTGCGTTTGTGCTAACCGGTGTGAAGCGAAGATGGTGATCATGACAACGATGGTGAGTCAACAGTGATGATTGAAGATGACGATGATGATGGTGCCATGTATCAAAAGTCCTCTTGGTTGCGGAGATCAAGCGGCATGTCCCAGTTGTGATGATCGATGGTACGAGCAAAAATGGTACGTTCATGGGTGTCATGTGTCGAGTGAAAATTAATTCGGGTGTATTGTAAAAGGCCTTCGGGTTTAGTTAAAAATACTTCGAGTGATGTGTATAAAATGCCTTCGGGTGATAAAAAACCTTCGGGTGAAATCTTCTCCTCTTGTGTGTTTTTTGCAACGACGAATTCTGCTGCGGCGCCGGGCTCCTTGCCCCAACAGTGGTATCAGAGGGAGGTTGAAGTGCTTGGTTGTAGAACATGGTGACAATCATCTGGTGGAGCAACTTATCAAGGACTCAGATGTCATCGGAAAATAACAACAGTATCAACGGTGTTGCTGGAATATCGAAATTCTTCTTGGCCGTAGGTGTCATGCAGCGTGTTCTATTCATTGGGTGACATTCAGAGCTTGGTGGAGTTGGCGGTAAAATTTACCCAGATGGTGGAGATGAATGTGAAGTATTTTAATTTTAAATCATGGTATATATTGTTGGGATTTATTGATTTAAAATTTAAATAATGGGGAGAGAGAAAATTATTAATGGAGGTATTCTCTCAACATTAATAGAGGATTTTCTCCCAACATTAATGAAGAGTTTTTTCCCAATATCAATTGTTTGAATAATAATGGGATTATGAATGTTGACCATATTAAATGGAAATATGGACACGATGTCTATATAAGAGGATGTGGTAGCATGTTTTGGAATGTGATATGGAAATGATGTAGCCACCAAGAGAGAGCGGTGAAGGGGTTGTCACGTTTGCGGTAACTGGTGCGAAGCGAAGATGGTGATCATGACAATGATGGTGTGTCTCCAGTGATGATTGAAGACGACAATGGCGGTGCCATGTATCAAAAGTCCTCTTGGTTGCGGAGATCAAGCGGCATGTCCCGGTTGTGATGATCGGTAGTACGAGAAAAAATGGTATATTCATGGGTGTTGTGTGTCAAGTGAAAAATCCTATGGGTGCATTGTAAAAGGCCTTTAGGTGTTGTTAAAAACCCTTTGGGAGATGTGTATAAAATGCCTTCGGGTGATAAAAATCCTTCGGGTAAAATCTTCTCCTCTTGTGTGTTTTCTGCAACGATGACTTCCGCTGCAGTGCTGGGCTCCATGCCTCAACAGCTCAATCCCTCTCTTTCATGCTGGACCAATTTCTTTCTATCCACTTGATTTCCCAAAGCCTCATTTGGGTCATCTATCTAAAAAATTCCCATAAGACTCCTTTTAAGTTTCGTGATTTTGTTCTGACTATTCGATTTAATTAGATGCAATCTCAACCATCCCTTCTATTCTCCCAATCATACCTCCTCTTCAAAATACTAGAGTTTTATCCCTTAAATTGGATCACGTTACCTTCAATCTGGGGCATCCTCCCCTTCATCATTGAACCCATTTGCATCGTACATGTTCGCATCAAACGTAGGACAGCAACTGATCCCTTCTTTCATTTCTTTTCACTAACAAAATCCCTTCCATATCTATCATCTAATCTCCCATGGCCCCACTATGTCTTTGTTTTCTACAATTTTTACATGGTCGGTATTATTTTAAGACAATCCTCATCGGATTTTCTACAAACTTCGAATATATATATTTAAATATATGTATGATTCTATTTCACACTTTTTTATCATTGGTTAAGCTTTATAGTGTCAATTTTTAAATATCTTTTAAAATTTTATATCCAACAACATGAAATATAAAATGTATATGTATATATTTATATATATTTTTTATAAGAAACAATACAATCGAATTTTATTCCCAATATTATACAGTTTCCATTAGTGATTTATTTAATAGGATATGTTATCCTATATAATAACCCTCACACACTTTGAAAAACCCGACCCTTATCTTCCCTAAATCTCCTCTGCTTCCTAATAAAAAATTCAACAACTCATAGTCCCTCATTGATCCAAACCAAGGCGAGGGATAAAATTATTTTAAATTTATAAGGATTTATATATATATATACACTGATTTATAAATTATTATTTATTTACATATATTTCATGTATTTTTTAGAACTAAAAACAAAAGGGTTCTTAAAATTATTTTCATTTTACAAGGGTGACATATATATGTGTATATATATGCATATATAAACATATAACAATCTATTTTTGGAATAAATGAGATAAGGGGTTTTTGTATTAAATTTATTTCTAAAACCTATGGTTTGAAAGGTTTTATTATATTTTATCATATTATTTTCATTTTACAATGTTTTACATACATATATATATGTATATATATGATTATCTATTTTTAGAAAAAATAAGATAAGGGTTTTCATTTAAATGTTTATTTCTAAACCCTACAGTTTCCAAGGGTATTAATTTTATCATTGATCAATTTATGTTGTTTACAAAGATACACACACACACACATATAGATGTATTGATATATATTTATATCTATATCAATTTATTTATAAAAAGGGGTTAATTATTTATTTTCAAGTCTATAAAAAAAGTCTGGAATCTATTCTTAATCTATCATTTTATGGTTTATATTTTATGTGTAAATTCTATTTATAAATGATATTTATTATCATTTTATGTGATAAGAGTAAACAAGATATTATTTCATGTGAGAAATTGTATCTGCACCCCTTGGTATGTTATGCATAATTAGGCATGGACATTATCTAACTTATAACTGACATTCCATGCATTTTTTAGATCATGAGTGATATTATTTCACTATCCTTTTTTATTTATGATTTTCAAATAAAGATGGTTATTTCAATCATGTGATCCTCCTAAAAACGGTTTTAGAAACCCTTGAGAATATGTTAATGACATGTTATAAGAAAGGTTATTTTCTTTTTAAGAAAATAACTTTATATATGCATTTTTGAAATGTTTTGGGTTAGGATTGAGAAAGCATGGTCTATTAAAAGTGTTTAAAAAAATTGGCACTAGTATGATATGTGGAATTATGTGGAGTGAACCCATAAGTCTTAAGGTAACTTTTTTCCTTATGAGTTATGACTAAAAGCCTTCGGGTTTTTATTTTGGTCTGCTAAGTATCATGAATGATGCAACAAAAATTATTATTTTCAATGGAGGAATCCCATTGATCATTTTCAATTATAATTATTTTGAGAAATTAATGGTTTTATAAATTTATTTTTTTAGATTCAAATGTTATGAAAATATACTTTTAAGTATATATGTTTATTTTAACGATATGTTAAAAAGAATTTATTTATTATTTTAAAACCCTTTATTGGGAATTTTAAATTCTCAACCCATATTTTAAATTAATTTTTATGGGTCTAGTAGATTTATCAGGGATGTATTTTTCTATGTGTAGGTATCACAATGAAGATTATTTTGTTTTTTTTAATTTCATTTTGTACAGTTTTTTCAAAATCTAATACTTTTATCTAATTCTCCAGAATCTAGACTGGTAAAAGTTCCTGGTATGTAATAAATGTTTTGTATTGTTTCAGTTTCATTTTATAAAAATAAAATACACAAAATTTATATGTGTTGAGTCTGGTAGAACTGGTTCAGGGTGTTATACTTGGTATTAGAGCAACGAGCTAGATAATTTTGAAAAATTAGAAAAAATTAAAATTTTAATCTTGCCTCCATTATAAAAATTATTTTCCTTGATTATTATTTTCATAAGGATGGAATAAGATCAAAAACTAATATTTTTTCCATTACAAATGAGATACTTGAAATAATAATGTTAAAATGATGTTGGGATAAATTTGAGCCCTTTGTAAATCTTTTCTTAACTTGAAAATGTCATTATCAAATATCCAACACTCCTAGTATACTTCATTTCTTTCGAGGATTAGGATTCATTTAATTCCTCATTATACATGCACAAATCCCATACTATTAACATTAGGGAAAATACTTTGAGGGTATATTTAAATGTTTTAACCTATCTGAAAACTTTATATCTTTAGGGGATTTTCAATAATATGTAAGATAGGGTGTCCTCCATGAAACATACCTATGTAAAATTTTGAGTTAAATTTTATATGGTCAAATTAGATACTTTAAAATTCTATAAGTCAAAATTTTTCATTTTTTTCTAGACATCAAGTCCACTATGATGTATCTCAACTTTACACCAGTCATTCCACTCTCTCAAGGTCTTATCACATTATAAAATAATTTTACCCTAGTTTCTCATGTTGTTTTTGGGAAAATGAAATCAAATAATTTAAAAATGCTTTAAGGATTAACCTTACCAGATGATCATATCAGAAAAATCACCAACACTGGTGGAATTTGTGATGGTAAGAATTAATTGTTATTTTTTTTGATAAACCATTAATAATAAATCTGTTTTTATAGGAACATCAATGTTGAAGACTGAAAGTGGGTGTGAGTATAATCAAATTGTAAGGGTGAAATTCTATGGGGGGGGGGTGGGGGAATGTAACACCCCAAACCTATGTTGTAATAGTGTAATTAATATCATTTTTATTTTGTTACTTATTATTATTTAATGTAAATAAATGTTATTAATTCAAATGAATTCATTAAAGTGAGAAAACATGAGAAACATTTTACTAATGAAAAACTAATATATTATAGATTTACAAGGAAAAAGACCTCAACTACTCTAGAAAACTCGTTACAGGACCTAGACGAATAACCAGAGCACCACCAAGTAAAACAAGAAGGCTGATTGGGTAGTTGACATCCTTCGAATTCACCATAATTAAAAAGGTAATGGTGATAAATATAGCAAAAACACTAAGATTCAAAGGGATGTAGAGAACTATTATTATAAGCAAGAAATAATTTTCGATGTTTTAGAATGCCTTTGATAGGTATTTATATGGTCAACATGAATGTTGTAAAAAAATATAACTGTTGATTTTTTTAGTGATTGTAGATGCTTTTGATGACTATTGGGTTTTCTTTTAATTTGTTCATTGTATGTTTTAAAAATTTAAAATGAATTTAAATAATATTTTCAAATAATAAAATTGATGACATGTAATGTTTTAAGTATATATTCTAAGCGCACATCACAACCAAGAGCATCCTTAAGTCCAGGCCCCAATGGAGGCAAAGCCATGTGCAATACTAGTTGAGCAACGCATACCAGCCCATGTATAAGTGGGACAAGTTTCAAACAGAGCATAAGTGGACTGGGTACCAGTCCATGTGTATGGGTTAGACCAAGACCTGTGGTGGGATCCTGTGCATAAGGATCCCTGTGTGTGTGCATTTGTTTTTGGACTAAGGCAGCAATGTCCAGTCTTGTAAGGCGGTCCCCAAAACTGAATGGTTTTGATGTGGGGCATGCTTTTTATTGGAAGGTGTGAGCTCGACTACATGATCAGACCACATCCAATCCAAGTCATTAGATCCCTTTCCCTGCTTGATCCCTCTCTTTCACAGGAGAATTTAGGGGAGGGGGTCAAAATTTTTTTGTTTATTTTAACGGGTTAGGGTAGAGTTTATTTAGAGAAATGGGTCTTTTTAGCGCCACTTGAAGTGGCGCTATACAATTCTTTGAATAGCGCCACTTGAAGTGGCGCTATAGTTTTTTTGAATTTATTATATTTATTATTTTATATTTAATATAATTAGATAAATATTATATTTATTATAATTATTATATTTATATTTATATATTCATTATAATATTAAAATTATCATAAATAGAAATATATAATTATCATAAATTTATGATTATAAATATAAACATTATAGTAAATATATAATTATAATAAATGTAATAAATATAATAAATTTAGTAAATGTAATTATATATTTATGTATACATTATATATATATATTTACATTGTAAATATGAAATTCTATTTATATATAATGTATATATAATGTATATATAGATATATAATTACATAATGAAAATATATAATTCTATATATATACATTATATATTTTTTTACATTATAAATATGTAATTATAATAAATATGTAATTATAATAAATATATGCCTATAGTATTTATTTATTTTAATTATATATTTATTATATTTAGAGTTATAATTAGATATTTATTATATTTATAATTATAATTAGATATTTATTATAGTTATATATTTATTATAATTATATAAATATAAATAGAATAAATGTATAATGTATATATAAAGATAGAATAATTTGTAATAATCATATATTAATAATGAATAATTTGTAATTTAATTAATGACAAGTAATTATTTATAATTAATTTACAATTATAATAACTTATAATTATATTAATTTGAAATAAATTATAATTTAATTTGGTATTATAATTAATTTAAAAATATAATTATTTATAATTATAATAAAATGTAATAATTATATTTTAAATATATAACAAAGAGTTGAAAACAAAAGAAATTTCATAAAAAATGTCAATGAAAAATAATTTTTGAGCAATTAAAACCACCTATTTGAAACTTAAAAATATTTCAAATACATGTTTTTGAAATACTATTACAGATAAATTATAACACCGATAAAAATGAAACTTTAAACACTGATTAAACATATAATAAATATTAGAAAATAAATGAACTTAATGAAAAATGTTGATGAAAAATAATTTTATAAGCTTTCAAAACTAGCTATTTGAAACTTACAAATGTTTCATGTATGTCAATTTGAAAGAATATAAAACATAAATTATAACACAGATATAAATGAAACTTTAAATATTGATTAAACATATAATAAATATTTGAAAACAAAATGAATTTAATAAAAAATGTTGATGAAAAATAATTTACGAGCTTTCAAAACCATGAATTGAAACTTACAAATGATTCATGTACGTGAATTTAAAAGACTATAAAATAGAAACTATTACACAGATATAAATGAAAATTTAAACCTTGATTAAAAATATAAAAAATAGTTGAAAATAAAATGAATTTAATCAAAAATGTTGACAAAAATTAATCTATAAGATTTCAAAACCAGTAACCTGAAACTTAAAAGTGTTTCAAGTACGCGACTTTGAAATACTATAAAATAGAAACTATAACACGGATCTAAATGAAACTTTAAACAATGATTAGTTAAAAACAAAAATAATTTTATGAAAAACGTTGATGAAAAATAATTTATAATCTTTTAAAACAATTAACCTAAAACTTAAAAATGTTTGAAGTACTAGACTTTGAAAGACTATAAAATAGAAACTATAACATGGTTCTAAATGAAACTTGAAAAATTAATTAAAAATATAAGAAATAGTTGAAAACAAAAGTAATTTCATCAAAAATATTGACAAAGAATAATTTATAATCTTTCAAAACCTCCAACCTGAAACTTAAAAATGTTTGAAGTGCGCAACTTTGAAAGAATATAAAACAGAAACTATAAGACTCATCTTAAATGAAACTTTAAACATTTTAAATAAAGTAAAAATATCACATAATATATGATATAAATAATAGTCTTAAATCATAGAATAAGGTAAAAAATATATATCATATAAGTAAATAAAACCTGTTTTAATAGGTAAAATATATCAATGACCTCAGAAATGTGAGTTAATGATTAACTGTCCCATCAATAGCAGAATTTTATCTAAAACACTAATCCTGTATTCTTTCAGTCTCACTTGGAGGTTTATCATGACATCTGAATAAATCAAATTCAATGGTTGTAGAGATCCAACACTTCCATGTTTGATATGTGAGTGCTAATTCAGTAAAAATGATTATGGTTTTTAACTATACATCATGGCATATGAATAAATCAACGTTGATGCCCCCCGGTACCACAATGTGGCATCTGAATGTCACGTCCTCCCTGTTTCCAACGTATGTGTAGCTCTGGTTTCCTAGTAGTGGGATCCTCCTCTACTAGTGCATCTGGTGCCTCCTCATGATTCTGTGTAGAGGGCTGACCAAAATCATGTTTGGATGACTGCCCAAAATCATACGTGGATGACTTCACAAAATCATGCATGGAGCCAGATGGTCATGGGGCTCCTAAAAGTGGTAGAAAGGGAATACTGAAGAAGTCCTCACCAGGAGGATAGGGGGCTACCACAAGCTGTGTCACCTGATCCAGCTCGTAGTCCATAGTAGTCATCGGAGACGACAAATGTGGTATATAAGCATCTCCCTACTATGCAAGCTCATCAATAAGCTGGGCAGGATCATATCTATGTGAAGCTTCCACATCTGTAGGAGGTGCTTTCAGATATCTATCTCACTTCCTCTACCCCTTCCGAGGTACTCGTCTCCGTCTTCTAGCTGGCGGCGGTGGTGGCGGGGCATCGTCATCAACAGGCATAGCAGGTACATCATCACCCTCAAGAGCTCCAGCTGGAGGGTATGGATCAGGATATACCTGTGGCTCCTTGTCATAAAAACTGTCTCGTATCATCCAAAGATGTTCATAGAGAGCCAAAACATCTCGATGAACTATGTACCGTCTAATATATGCCTCCTCCTGAGGATGTGTGATATGTGAAAGATGAACAATGCTGTCTGTCTAAAAATGAAATGACATTCAAATTAATATCATAAAAGAGTTAAACAAATATAATATACCTTTATAAGCATACCATCTACTGAATGAAAATCCCCTAACGTGTAAGATGCATGATGGTATGACGTCGATACCAGTTTGTATAATCCCCCTGGGTAGATAATTGATACTGTGCTGTGGGATTTCCATATCGAGAAATACCATAACGGGCACGCCTGTCCCACATCTCAATATGAGATGCATGAAACTACCGCCAGTCCGTCGACTGTCTACCTATAAGTACAATAGAATACAACCATCAGGCTGTCCTGGTGCCATCGGGATATGCTGTATATAACCAAACTGGCGCATGAACTGGTCTGGCTGGTGCCACTCAATGATATGTAAGTGGATGAGTGGCACCACTGCAGCACGATCTCCAATCATAGCTGTGCAGTACGGTGGAAGTGACACATAGACATAACCTGTATATGGAGTCCATGAAACCTAAAATGTAAACTCAAATAGTAAGTGACATATTAGCAAGATAATTTTAGTTATATTACATTGAAATAACTTAAAATAGTGATAACAAAACATATTGTTCTATAAAAAAGTATTTATTGACTTACATCAACTGGAACTAATGCATCGAATATCTGTCGAAAGCTATGCAAACTATGTCTCAGTGTGTGTGCATGCTTCTGAGACTGACTCCACCTGGTTAAAAAAGAGGAATATACAGTAAGTTTATAAATAACAAAAACAAAAGTACTAAATAAATTAAATTAATGAAGTAAACATACCATCTTCCCCAAGGACAATCCTGAAATAGCTCTGCTGCAAGTGGTGCGATAGCTCGAGGAGCAATGTGTGGAAAATGCTCCCAGGCTCACATATTTACTAAAGCCATACAACCTGCAATCTACTATGCATCTTCCTAACAACTGGTACAAAGGTATCTATACAGATGTGCTAATACAATGGATCCCCAACTATATGTAGTTGTCTGATCAAGATCCTCAAGTAATGGGAGGTACATCATGTGTGCCAAAAGGGTGGAGTAGTCGACGCATAACATGCCTCCGAGAAGTCGCAAAATATATGCACGTGTGTGCCTAATAAGCGTCTCCTCGTCTGCGTCATCAGGAATGAAAATGAAATGCTCATCAAGCCGTGTCATGAACAATCGATAACCCACTAGGACACCTTATACACCAACGACATCAATGCCTAATAGTCACTGTATGACGGTAGCCCAGTTTCCACTAGTGGCACCTGTAACTACCTATCCATGGATGGGAAAACCAAGCATGTAGGTGAAGTCCTCTAATGTAATGGTCATCTCCCCCTCCTGGAGATGAAAATTGTGTGTCTCTGGCCTCCATCTCTCAACCAATGCCGCAATCAAATGATGATCAACAGTCTTGAAGTCATACATAGTGACTCCATAAAATCCTACACGTTTAAGGTATGGATAAATAGTTTTCGGAGCACATCATGATGATAATGATGTGCTCTATGAATAGAAAGCTGTCAAATAGGTCGTTGTGCCAACACAAGACGCGACACATGCATCTCCTGGCCAGATAATGGTGGCTGCTCCATCTGATTGTAAAAATAGTAAAACATTAATTTCATGTTAGCCATCACATTTATCATTTAAGGTATGAAATTTATCATGTAATGTATGAAATAAGCATGTAATGAGTTAAATAAAGTAATTTAGGATATGTTCAATATATAAAAGAATTTATGATATGTTCAACATATAAAGTTGATGATATATTCAATTTGAATGCTTTCAAAATTCAACGATGACATTGTATTTTTAAAGACATTGACGTCACAATAATTGGCCAAAATTATTAAAGTAATTTATGATATGTTCAGAAAATAAAGTTTTGGATTGATTCTCCAAACTACTATGTCTATCAAATACTGATGATGTTATTATAGGAAATATTCTTCGTTGTATATTTTGGTTCATACATGTCACAAATGACTCATGGATCATTTTCCTAAAGTATTTGAACATATTTTAAGTACATTTTTATTACTTCAAATCAATGCACCCTTGCCTCTGAAACCTAAAATAGAGAGTTGGCCTACTCAATATGCTCAATCAACATCGTTTAGAAAGAATATGGAAAAACTTTTGATCCATGTATGGTTGACATGAAAAAACATCCTCATTCTACATCGTAGCTTTAGTCAACCTAGTAAAGAACCAACTATCACATATTCATGACCTCCGAATGAATATATGATAGTTGGTTCTTCACCGAGTCGACTAAAGAGGGGAATTTCCAATGTTGCAGAATGAATCAATGTTTTTTAATGGAGAAAACCCATTCTCATGGTTGAAAACAAGGGGAATAATGTTTTAATAATTTTCAATAATATCAATTATTTAGGTTCATCACTCTATTTAACACTTTTGAAGAAAATTATGAGAGGGGAATAACATTTGAAATAGGTTTATTGCTCACCTTCTCCTCAAATATAGCTTTGTTATTGCCTTTTTTTATCTATTCCCACTTCATTTTCCTTGGATCTTTGGATTTTTTAGGTGTGGGTTCATCACGCTTTTCAGGTTGAACCTTATTGTCCTGATTTATTTATTTGTCATTTTCTAGGCTATTAGTCTCAGATTCTATTATATCCTCAATTGATTCTTCACTAGTATTCACTCTAACTAATTCCGAGATTCTGTTAAATCCTCGATCTTAAATTTTATATATTTTAAAATTTCTTGTTATTTTTCTAAAACAATAACCATTTATTTAAATGATAATGATATATTAACTATGAATGGTTTCAAAACTCATTGATGTAAAAATATTGATTACTTGTACAATATGTTTATATTAACTGATGGAATACAAAAAACATTTTAACCATTAGATGATTTCCCTATGTGTCTAGGGCAATGTGTCTTTGTACGACCCTCTTGGCGGCATATGCTGCACCTTCGTCCAGATGCCTATTCACTAGTCCAATCCATCTCATTCCGAATACGAGTCGACTTTGGCCCCCCTTAAGGGATAATTCTACTATTTTTTGGTAGAAGTGTGGGTGTGTCATCAAAGAGTTGAAAATTCTGATATTCTCCTATCAGCATCCACAGAGTATTGTAGCAGGAGTTGATATCGTCGAGTTGATAAACTGGATCAACAAACTGCTCCCAAGATACATCTACATAAGCACAAACTACAATCACATGGCCACAGGGATATCTCAATGCTTGGAACTTTCCACATTCACATTAACGCTTCTCTAATAAAACAACTCGGATACGACCATTACTGCAAGCCACAACATCACCGGGCTAAGCGACCTCAAATCATTGCTCTGGATGATTAAATGCGGTGATAGGATAAGTTGCAGCTTCCTGAAGTACTGTATCTAGATCGCACTAGAAATGGTGTCCATATCGCATCCCTCTGTTCAAGCCCTCTTTAGCTTTCTTTCCTCATTCCAGAAAATACTTGACACTATGATAGAAGGTCTCTTGTACCAAACCTATAATTTAGATTTAAGTCATTATACAAATAATATATTATAATTCTCCTTTTCTGAGAAACATATAATTAAATATCCATATTTACCTATGATTGGTAATTTTCGAATGCCCTTGAAAACTCCATTTATTCATTCTATGATGTTGTTCATCATATGACCATATCTCCTCCCATCATCATATGCCAACGACCATTTATTTTTTAGAGTTTTCATCATGTAATCATAAACTTCCAGATTAACTCTATGAATATATTGAAGACACTCCTCCATTCTTTGTTGTTGAGGCTTGTATTATATCATACAAGAAATAATCTGAATAGATAGGATCATAAATATGACATTATTTTTTAATAGAAAAAAGGATATTCATACCAGTTTTTAAGATTTCTTTCTTCATCGACTCATTCTTGAATCTCTTTCGTAAATTACTAGCAATGTGTTGAATATAGTATCGATGATGGGCATATGGTGGTCTCCATGAAAGTCCCTCAGACTGTACTGCCACCTTGATTTCACGGTGATGATCTGAGATAATGAAAATCCCTTCCGCACCCGTAACAAACTCTTGAAGACATGCCAGAAACCAACTCCATGATGAGAATTTATCTTTCTCCACAATTTCAAATGACAAAGGTAGAGGGGCTCAATTTCCATATTGTGTGGTAGCAATCAATAAAGTTCCTATATAATTTCCTTACATAAATGTGCCATCAATTTTTATAAACCTCTTGAAATGCCTAAAAGCCACCACACATGGTAAAAATTCCCAAAACAATCTATCAAAAACAAGCATTGACTGGTCAACTTGGTTGTATTGGTTAACATATTCAGTAGTATGTAACCGATAGATCACTTGATTATTGTGGCATAAAATCTCCAAAAGTTGTTGTAAAACTTGATAAGAATCATCCCAATCACTGTACACTTTCACAATATCCTTTTGTTGTGCTTCCCATGCCTTACAGTAAGAGATCTGATACCCAAAAAGTTGTTTGATTCTCTCCTTCACTAGAACAATAGGAACATCTTGACATACTCTAATCATTTCAAAAACAACTGATGAAACAAAGTCAACATCTAATGAAGAGTGTTATTCTAACTATCTTGGGTTCACACATGTGTGTGGAGTAAATCTTGTGACGCGCCAGCTGTGAAAAGTGTTATCAATTATAGCTCGTAGACGCATTTGACAGTTCGAATCATATTTGTCACAACAGATCAAATAATAAGATCTTTTTGACTCTTATACAATATAAGAGTAATGTCTTTAAATGTGATATTGTTTTATCACATTTTTCATTGCATCTTTACTCTCAAACTCTCTTCAAATATATAGAATACCTTCATCTGTCACTCAATCTATGCCCCTAATGTTTCCTGGAAATTCTGAAGTAGGAGTAATAACTGACCAATCGAATTATGGAAAGCGATTCATGCCTTCTACTAACCATGAACTCAATGGTGGGAGATGTTTCAACGGTCAGTTAAACCTCACATGAGTGGGAACTAACTATTCTTCCACATGCGCTTCCTCTTCATCTTCATCTTCCTCTTCATCTTCTAAATTGTCATCATCCTCAAAATCATCGACCAACGCATCTACAGTATGTGGGGGACTATCCATTGAAATTGTAGCTGAGGGAAATGATAGTACCATTGTAGATGGAACTTCTTGAGGTATTCTAATAGGAGAATATGACATAGTCTCGTGACATTGTGATGACCTAGGTTCCAATGTCGATGGAACCTCCATTGTAGCTATGGTCACATAAAACTCCATCATTTGATTGGGAGGTAGGAACTTGACCAATGACAGTACGTATTCCCATTATTCATCATCAGTTATTGGATAAGCTACATGCCAAAACCTATCAACATATTGTATATTCTTGTATGTGATAGATTCTATCACTTGGTTGCTCCTCAGTTTCAACATTCGATGAATTTTCCTTTGAAGAGTTCCCAATGTTGTACAGCCTCCAAGTATTACAATAGCTTCTGGCTATATTCTATAAGTACATCCTTGTTCTGTCTCAATTATTTTTCCATTGCAATAAATATAAGAATCCATCATTTTTATCTAAAATAAACCCTCTTTATTAATCACATATGATCAAACAATCAATTTATGTCTGCAAGCTTCTATAATTTATGTTGGAATCCTAGTTCCTCCACCAAATCAATATGTTCAAACCATATTGATGTGTAAATCTCTTTACATAACCCACAAGTTTGTGTTATTTAAACAAAAATAGTAAGTCAAACATATTCATACATATCCACATGCATCATATGCATGAGGTACATGAACACGTCATGTAAAAGCATAGAGTTATATAAACTTAAAAAACTCAACATGAATAAGCCTGGAGCGACTGATAGCCAACCCCATTCACTTTGCTAGATAAGGAAAGCCTCCAGGAAAGTAGGTGGTCTGACCCAAAGCCCCTCTATCCAGGGATACTTTACTCAAGCAATCATTTCAGTTCATGACAACTCTAACACTTAATATGTAAAAAATATATTTAACTACTAAATTCAAGTTCAAAACTACGATTAAAAACTAAGGTCAAGGTAGATGAAAAACTAAATTCATTATCATACTTAGAATGTAATGAAAATATATATTATATAAACAATTAATAATATAACTACTTCGCTAATTATTGTAACTACTTCCCTAATTATTGTAACTACTTTGCTAATTACTGTAACTACTTCACTAATTACTGTAACTACTTCGCTAATTACTGTAACTACTTCTCTAATTACTATAACTACTTTGCTAATTACTGTAACTACTTCGCTAATTATACTTCATTAATTAACTAATTAGACTTCATTAATTACCTAATTAGACTTCTACCTAATTAGTTTTAATTAACTACCTAATTATATTTCATTAACTACCTAATTAGATTTCATTAACTACCAAATTATATTTAATTAACTACCTAATTAGATTTAATTAACTACCTAATTAGATTTAATTAGTTAAGTAATTAGAATTAATTAGTTAACTATTTAAAATTAACTACTTCGCTAATTATACTTCATTAATTAACTAATTATACTTCATTAACTACCTAATTAGACTTCTACCTAATTAGTTTTAATTAACTACTTAATTAGATTTTATTAACTACCTAATTAGATTTCATTAACTACCAAATTAGATTTAATTAACTACCTAATTAGATTTAATTAACTACCTAATTAGAATTAATTAGTTAAGTAATTAGAATTAATTAGTTAACTATTTAAAATTAACTAATTATAATTACTAATTTTAATTACAATTAATTAACTAATTTGAATTAATTGATTAACTGAATATTTCGAATTGATTAACTGAATATTTTGAATTGATTAACTGAATATTTTGAATTGATTAACTACATAATTTGAATTGATTAGTTAACTAATTTGAATTTATTAGTTAACTAATTATAATTGATTAGTTAAATAATTATAATTGATTAGTTAAAAAATTAGAATTGATTAGTTAACTTATTAGAATTGATTAGTTAACTAATTAGAATTGACTAATTAAATAATTAACTAATTACAATTCACTAATTACAATAAACTGATTACAATTAATTAATTATAATTAACTAATTACAATTAATTAATTACAATTAACTAATTACAATTAATTAATTAATTACAATTAATTAACTAATTACAATTAATTAATTAATTTGAATTTATTAATTAACTAATTACAATTAAACCAATTAATTGGAATTAACTAAATACAATTAATTAGTTAATTAATTACAATTAATTAACCAACTATTAACTAATTAGAATGCATTAATTAACTAATTAAAATGCATTAATTAACTAATTAGAATGAAATATTTAACTAATTAGAATGCAATATTTAACTAATTAGAATTAATTAATTGACTAATTATAATTAATTAATTGACTAATTATAATTAATTAATTGACTAATTAGAATTAATTAATTAATTAATTAGAATTCATTAATTGACGAATTAGAACTAATTAGAACTAATTAATTTACTACTTACAAATAATTAATTGACTAATTAGAATTAATTGATTAACTAATTAAAAATAATTAATTGAAAAATTATATTTAATTAATTGACTAATTATAATTAATTAATTGACTAATTATAATTAATTAATTGAATAATTAGAATTAATTAATTGACTAATTAGAATTCATTAATTAACTAATTAGAACTAATTAAAATTAACTAATTTACTACTTACAAATAATTAATTGACTAATTATAATTAATTAATTGAATAAATATAATTAATTAATTAAATAATTATAATTAATTAATTGACTAATTAGAATTCATTAATTAACTAATTAGAATTAATTAATTAACTAATTATACATAATTAGGTACCTAGTTATACTTACTTAATTAAAAAAATTAAATTAATTAATTAACTACTTACAATTTATTATTTTTTAAACTAATTTTATAAACTAAATAAATAAATTAATAAAAAATTATATAATCTAATTACATTAACTAAACAATTAAATAAACAATTTAAAATATTAAAGAAATGTAAATGAAAACTTGCCTCAAATTTGCGGAAAGGTCGGCGGCTGGAAAACTGGAAATTTGTACTCCAAAATGAGAGAAAGGGAGGAGGTTTTGTGAAGGAGGAAGGGAGAGTGGATGAATGAATGAGGAGGAGGGGGTGATGGGGTTTTATAGGCGGGGATAGAGATTGGCACCACTTGAAGTGGCACTAATCAGTGTAATGGTAAGGGATCAATGCCACTTTAAGTGGTGTTGATCAGTTACCCATAAAGGGATCAGCGCCACTTCAAGTGGCACTGATGAATAGGGTCACAAATTCCTCCTAGCGCAACTTCAAGTGGCGCTATGGCGTTTTTTTTCTATTAGCGCCACTTGAAGTGGCGCTAGGGTGCCCCATATCCTAAATAAAGAAAACGGGGAACCCATTTTCATAAAAAAAATGCCCCTCCCACCCAAATTTTCCCTCTTTCACACTGGACCAATTTCTTTCGAGTCATTTGATTTCCTATGGCTTAATCCAAGTTGTCTGTCTGAAAAACCCCGACCAGCCTCCTCCTTTTAAGTGTTGCGATTTTGTTCTGACCACCCAATCTAACTAGATAATATCTCAACCATACCTTATATTCCCCTGATTAGACCTCCTCTTAAAAATACTAGGGTTGTAACCCAACCATTAGATCATGTTACCTTCAATCTGGGCTTTCCTACCCTTTCTTCATCATTGAACCCATTTTCGCCACACCTTTTCATGTCGAACATAGGAAAATCACCATACCCTTCCTCCATTTCATTCCACCAATGAAATCCCTTCTATCTCTATCATCTAATATCTTGTGGACCCATCACATCTTCATTTTCTACAATTCCTACATGGTCGGTATTATTTTAAGCCAATCCTCATCAGATTCCCTACAAACTTTGAATATATATATATGTGTGTGTGTGTGTGTGTGTGTGTGCGCGCGTGATTATATTTCAAAATTTGTCACCGTTGTTTATGTTTTTTAGAGTCGATTTTTGAATATCTTTTCAAATTTTATATCCAACAACATGAAATATAAAATGTATATATATATATATATTATATGAAATAAGACAACCAGATTTGATTCAAAATATTATACAGTTTCCATCTGTGACTAATTTTATAGGATATGTTATCCTACATTATAACCCTTACACACTTCGAAACACCCAACCCTCATCTTCCCTACTTCCTGTTTGAAAATTTATTAGCTCACAGTCTCTCATTGATCCAAAAAAATGTAAGGGATAAAATTATCTTCAATTTATAAGGATTTATACATATATATATATATATATATATACACACACTAATTTATATATTAGTATTTATTTCTATCTATTTCATGTATTTTTCAGAAATAAAAATGTAAGGGTTCTTCAAATTATTACCATTTTACAAGGGTGTATATATATATGTGTATATATATGCATATATACACATATGAATATCGATTTTAAGAATAAACGAGATAAGGGTTTTTGTTTTAAATTTTATTTCTAAAACCTATGGTTTGTAAGGGTTTATTTTATTTTATCAAATTATTTTCATTTTATATAGTTTTACACACATATATATATATGTGTGTGTGTGTGTGTGTGTGTGTGTGTATTACATATATATGTATATATATGTGTGTGTGTGTGTGTGTGGGTGATTATATTTTTTCAGAAAAAAATAAGATAAGGGTTTTCATTTAAATGTTTATTTCTAAACCCTATATTTTCCAAGGGTTTTAATTTTATCATTGATCAATTTATATTTTTTACAAAGATGTACATACATATATGTATTGATATCTATTTATATTCATATCAATTTATTTATAAAATGGGTTTAATAATTTATTTATAAATCAATATACAATGTTTAGAATCTATTGTTAATCTGTCATTTTATGGTTTATATTTTATGTGTAACTTCTGTTTATAAATGATATTTAGTATCATTTATGTGCTAAGCCTAAACAAGTTATTATTTCATGTGTGAAATTGTATCTGCACCCCTTGGTATTTAATTCATAATTAGGTATGACCATTATCTAACTTATAACTGACATTCCTTTAATTTTTTTAGATTACTTGTGCAATTTGAAAATGTGTTAGGCCTAATGAAAATGGTGGACTAGGTGGAATGGCTGATCTTGTGAGTGGGTGTTTGGGACCAGATCTAATGATGTACGACTCATGTTATTTAGAGTCAGGTTTAGTGTGTGGTCATGGGAAGGTGTGATTCCTTGAGGGATATGATGAGGTACAGATGCATGCATGCTCTAGGATGGTTCAGTGTTGTTTAGGAAGTGCGAACAGGTGGATCTGGATAAGCACCTATCATTTTTTGTAAAACCAATGTGGGAAGTGCTGGTTATGTGAGAGACCAATTAGTGTTGAGTCAATTTGACAGATCTTTATGTTTCTATTGTGAGTTACAAGGTTCATGATAGAAGGGATCAATAGGTGTGATAGTGGAAACACTACAAGAAGCATTGTTTCAAGACTACTTGGTAGAGATTCATGAAGTTGTGGTGAGTATGATTATAAGTACCACTTGAGTTGTGGTGGAAAAGTTTTAATAAGGTGTTGGTGGGTAGAAAATCCCAATACCATTGATAGGTTAAGGTGTAACATAGTGAGAGGTGACATCAACTATGAATAAATTGTGGTGGTATTTGTCAATGAATTCTTAGTGTACTTCAAGTTAGTGACGATCATGCCCAATATGTGGACATCATTCTGGGTACATTGAGAGAGCTATATCTTTAAACCAAGCTACCTGAATTCATTTTGGTTGGATATGGGGCCTCTTGGAGGTTATTCTCATAGAGCAGTGTATGTGGATCTATGCGGTGGAGAGTAAACCATTGACTGGTTATGGGTGAGGTCCTCGAGATGGACCAGATGTTGACGAATGTTTTGATTTCCATTCTCAGAAGCTAGGAGCAGGCAATAGTTGATGATGTTTTATTTTTCTACTATGAGATAGATGGTCACTTCAAAGTTTTTGGGCTCAGCTTGTGATTGAAGTGTGTTCTCTTGTGGATGAAATCGACTAAGTAAAGTAGTGAAAATTAGAATCCTATGGCGAGGAGAGACTTTTTAGTCCTGGGTGCATGGAGCAGACCATGGAGTGGATGTGGTGGCAACATGGTGCTGATTAGAATGTCATAAAGTACATGTTTAGGTTTCTTGAGAAAGGCTATATGGGCCTTGGATGTAGTGGTTAGTCGAGACAAGCATTATATTTGGATTGAGGTAGTTAGAAAAGAAATATGAGATGCATGTGTTAGAATCATTGATGGGTGTGATGAGGCACGATAACATTTCATGGATTTAGAGGTTTGGAACTAGAACCTCTTTGGATGTTGGGAATAGAATTTGGTAGGTGTTTTTGGGGTGATCTTGGAATGTATTTAAGTGTCGAGGCATCTTGGTCACATGGAGTGGTGGCATTCCAGTAGCGAAGTTGGGCATTCCATGATGAGTCGACCGAGGGAATATTGACTTGGTTAGAAAGGGTGAAAAAGTGGTGAGTTGTAAACTGCCTTCAGCAGATGTTTTGAAATGATAAGTATGTTATGATAATGGGAATGGATTTTAAGGAAGAACTAAGTATCTTCAGTTCAAGTATGGTTAGTGGATACATGTCCAATTCAAGTTGTTTCGATGACAAGGATGGATGCCAAGGTGGGATGGTGTTCTTATGGATGTTTGGGCATGGTAAGTTGGGAAACACATAAAAAATGTTTGTAAAGTTTGAGTTGAGGTGCTAGAGGTCCTTTTATGGTGGAGGTGCACCACACCGGAAGATGGTGGTGGTGAGATAAAGCCTCTGGTAAAAATAACCATAAATCCTATGAGTAGTTAGGAGATGATGTGATCAGTTTTATGGGTTGTATGGGCTCGGGTAAGTGCCATATTGGTGATAGGTTTGGTAATAGGTGTTGGCTCGAGTTTTGACTAGTTGAGTACCATGAGATGAAGGTTATTATGGGTTGTGCCTCAGATGTGAGAATATGGAATGAGGTCATGGGACTTGGGTTGTGGACTGACATAGGTTAGGGAAATGTGGTTGGAAAACTGTGTGTTCCTTGGGTGATACTGAGCATGGGTCATGTTGGGAATTTTAAAAAGGAGGTGAGATGGCACCAAGAGATTTGGTCCATGAGTTTTGGAGAGGATAAAACTGAAGTTGTTTCAATTAGATCTCACATGGTAGTGTATTAACTTGTTGGTACCCATTTTTTCAATGATTTAGTGATTTTACCCAGAATTTTACCTTATTTTTTATGTTGTTAATTACAAGTTTGAGGTGGATGCGTCCTTGAGGAACATCATGTTCGTGATTTTGGATCACAATGGTGGAAAATATCTTCGATGTAGGACTATTTTTGGTGTGATTATGGTAGCAGTATAGCCGTGTTCAATAGGAATCATGGGGGGATGAAAGATGATAGGTGGGCCCCATGTCCAACCCTTTTTTCATCAGGGATTAGTGATGCATGGGGAGTGCAGCTCGAGGAAAAGATGTTATAAGGTGGGGAGGTTTTAATATTATGACCCTTAGATAAGATGCCTCCCAGTTTTATTTATTTGTTTAATGGAATGGTTCTCAAGCATATGAGGTGCCTTGGGGGTGTCCCAAGGATTCAAGATATGAAATGATAAGAAAAGAGTCCAAATAGCATGTAGTGAACGATTGGCACACAATTAGTACTAGCCATGCACCTGGCTAGGGGAAACTGTGCATCCATGCCTCCTCTCAGACAGAGGCTATAGCATGGGAACCACATGGTATTCCAAACTATGTGGTTTCCTCTAGGATACCATATAGATCGATCTCCCCTTGGACCAATGTGAGTTCACAACTAATGCATGGTTTTTCAAACTATTTGGGTGGTCATCTGGACTGTGCGGTTGGGCTCCCTCTTAGACTGAGGGAGATGCATGATTGGTGCACAGTTTGACCAACCACACAACCAAACTATGCACCAAATAAAATGGGTATAATTCACATTTTCCTTCTCTATATTTAAGTTTTATAACCTTAATTTCTCCTCTATTACTCCTCTGACATCTTGGATGATGAACTAAACCATCCTAAACTTCCAAGGGATGATTCTCCTTTGATTCTTAAGAATTTGGAGTGTCGTTTGTTGCAAATCAAAGCTCTGGGTAAGTATTTGACTCTATTTCCTTCCATTTCATGGAAGAGGCTTGGTGTGTGGTTTTATCTCCATTCGAAGATCTAAACCCTTATTTTTCCAATGTGGTATTCATCTTAGTGGTTGAGGTCGATTATGTTCAAATCAAGGGTTGGTATCAAATGAGTGGTTGCCTTAGATCTTGAGGTATCTTGTCTTAAAGAATTTTCTCATAGTCTTGATGTGTTATATGTGTATATAAATGTTATGTTTTTATGAATTGCCGTGTTTTAAGGTTTTTGGTTAAGGAAATAATTTTGGTCAATAAATTGATGTGTGAGACCCTTCACGGATCAATTGGGTTTGTTTATAATTTGATATCGGACCTAGGGATATCCATGGGGCATGCCAAAACCTTGTGTGTGGTAAAATTATTTGGTAAATATTGAGATAGAGTAATTATGAAAGAGAATGGGTTGAAAATTGTGTTTTTGAATGTTGGCATGGTTAATGGGATCATTGAAGTGTTTATTAGTTAGCCTTTGTGAAATGCCTAATAGGTTTTGAAATAGTTTGAATGATTTGTTTTGGGTTTTGACCTAGAAAATGTTTTTAAATAAAAAAACTGGTGTTTTGTGATTGGGAAATGTTTTATAAAGGGTGTTTTATCCTCAAGATGATTGAAAAAGGGGATTCTTATTGGATTTTAAATGGTGTTTTGAGTTGTTTATGTGGTCTAAACTTGTGGAAATTCTATGACGGGTTCTTTTTATGAATATAAAGGGATGGTTGGATATGGAACATGTTTTTATGTTATAGTAAAATACCATTATTGAATGATAGTTTTTAAATGTTTAATAATGTTTGTTGTTTTTCTAAGGCCCTCAAAATGTTTTAAGTAGTGTAAATGAACTTATGAAAAATGGGGTTTCTTTATGGGTTTAAAATGATGATTTGAATTGAGGGAGTGGTTTCCCTTTTTTTGAAAATTCTTTAATGAACATTTGAAATTTTTGGAAATAGAAATGAAAGCCTTGGGGCATGGTTTAGTCTTTTAAAGATTAAGAACCATGTTTTAAAGGGTGGATTAATACTGATTTGTAAACGAGTATTTGTTTTGATGTTCTATGCTATATATTTATTTTTAAGGTCCGTTGGGACTGTGTTAGATAATGAAAAATTAAAGGAATTGTGGTTTGATAAATGATGTGATAATGATAGAATTTTTGATAATGGAATGGTTGGGGATGGTTGTCCATGACATTCTAAATCTCAGTTGGATTCATGGACTAATGATTCAAGATTGATAAACTATGAATAATTGTTTGGGATATTGGAATGATGATCCACTTCCTTGTTTAGGTTAGACTAGACTGATGCTCTTGGGACCACTGATGTATTTTTTTGGTTAGGATGTCAAATTGAGGCTCTATTCTCCTAATCTAAGGAACACTATTCCTTGTTTAGGGTTGGGCTAGATTGATACTCTAATCCCACAAATGTAATGGTCAAGTTAGGATGTCAGAATGAGGCTCTATGATGCTAACACATGAAAAATGTTCTTTTTTTTTGCTGGTCTAGACTGATACTTTAGGCCTACCAATGTATGGCCTAACCCAGGATACCAGACTAAGGCTCTATGATTCTGAGTTTGGTATGGTTTGGGGTGTCAGAATGAGGATATATTCTCCAAAAACATATGGACATGGATTGATTATCGTAATGAGGATCCAAGGTAAATTGATTGAATTGTTTAATTAGTGATCACACCTTTTGACTAAAGTCATTGACCCATAGTGTTATAAATTAGGCTCCTAACATGGTTCAGAGATAGTTGGTTTGGTTGGTTGACACTTGGTACTTAAAGGATAAAATGGTTGATTAATAATTTTTTAAATGTGTGACATGTTTATTTTGTTTCCCTTTTTTATTTTAACACACGTTGTTTACCTACATTCACTATTTTTTGGATTGGTTATTTATTTAAACATCGTTAGTGGTGGCCTACTAACTTGTACTCACTCCCTGCTCAGGCCACCATGACACTTGGGTACCAGAGGAGATGCTACTTATTTTTTGGTACATGTTTAGGACATGGACCTAATGTTTGGTTTTTACATTGGATGATGGGTTGGAGCATGGGAGGTCAGGATTGGGTTAGGTCTTGGGTCCATGTTCAGGATATTTTGGCATTTTTTATTTTAGACCTTTTTGTATGACTTCCTGATATGTAGTGTATGCATCATATTATTATAACATGTTATGCTTGGTTATTTTTGACTTTTCTATATATTTTTCTTTTTGTGGTTCATATCGGTTCCTTAATCTATGTTTTTATTTCTAATGTGGAATTACTCTGATAAGCAGGTATGGTCCCCCCCGTGTACCTCTATAAATCTTCACTGCTAGTCGAAAGCCTATGGAATATGGGGAGGCATGCCTAAGGTCATATGATGACCTGGCTTGGGGAACCAGATATAGTGTCTACGGGGATTAAGACATTACATCTGTGGTATTACCCATAAATTCATTACTTTAGCCACAATTTTATCTAGAAAAAGACACATTCCATTCCTTCCTTTTCATATTCCTTGTTTTAAACCTGAGGATTCCAATGGATCCTTTAGCATGAACCTTTCATCTAGAGACTCCAACTAAAGAAGTGTTAAATATTTCACTTCACTTATGTAATTGTGGCTTGAATATTGGAGGAGGGATCCTCTCGTGGGATATTTTCATAGTAAAAATGATACCCTATGATGCTCTTTAATGTGTCTTAGTGTGAAGAATGGGGTTTTACTTTGTTTTAATGAGGAAATATCAGGTATTGTGAGATGGGAATGTATACCAAAGGGCATGAACAAATTCTATTTAGTTCGTTAGTATGAAACTTGGAGTAGTAGATGCTATAAGGAGGGTTGTTTTAGACATAGTGTGTCCCCTTGGGAAGCTTTGGAGTTGTTCATGAAAATGAAGAATGAGAGCTTCAATATTTTCATTATTTATTGTTTCCTAATAAAGTTAAAATCAAGAACAAGTAACCCTTTCCAATTATATATATTTTTTGACTAGTTTAAAGGGGTATAGTTTCCTTGATTTGGTAGGGTACTATCATAGATTTGTGGTAAAACTTTCCAGGATTTTATCCCCTTTAACTTTATTAACACAAAAAGGTAATTCATTTACCTAGAATGAGTAGTGTCAAAGAGTCTTTGAGGATTTGTGGAATAGGTTGACCATTGCTCTTATTTTGAGGCTACCAAAGTAGGGCATCAAGTAAATGGTGTTTTGAGATGCCTCTAGAGAAGGGCTCAGATGTGTGTTGATGTAGAGGCTGGAAGTGATCACTTATGGGTAGAGGTAGTTGAGACCCCATGATTATAATTATGTGACTAATGACTTGTTAGAGAGGGTAGTATACTCCATGAAGATGTAGAGGATTTATTTTCTAGGTGAGTGTTTCATTATTTACTCAGATCACTAGTCTCAGGTACATCTTCACCTAGAGAGACTTTACCATGAGAAATAGTCATTTTTTTATTCCTTTAGGAATATGACTTCGAGAGTATACACTCTAGGGAAGGGAAATGTGATAGAAAATTACCTTATCAAAAAACACTATTCTCGCTTGGTGGTAGTGGCATCTAAGAAGTTGGCATTGTTGAAACTATTCCTAGTGGAGGAGAGGAGTGAAACTTACATTCAGTCAATAGTAGTAGATACACTTATACTTCAACATGTGATAGAGACTCAGTTGGGAGATTTAATCTAAGAGTATTTGTTTGATCAGATATCATTTGGAGATATTCCAAATATATCTTATTAAGAAGGGTATAACATAATCATTTTTCTAGGATAGACGACAGTTCTAGTCACACTGTGTGAGGAGTTATTAAGGGAATTTCATACCTCCACATTGGTTGTATATTTGGGTGCGGAAAATATGAATAAGGACCTTCAATGGAAGTTTTGGTGGGATAGAATGAGGCATAGCATTACTGAGTTTGTCTCTTGATGCCTCATGTGTCAGCAAGTAAAGTATGAACATCAGGTTCCAGTAGGTTTTACTCAACATATTGAGATCCTAGAATGGAATTGGTATGGAATATAAATGTATTTTATGATGGGGATTTTATGTACAGTGAGAGGGCACAATGCTAAATGGATGATTATTGACTGACATACCATGTTGAATCTATTTCCATCATAGAGAATAGTTTAGTTGAGAGTTTTGGGAAGTTGTATGTGTGTGAGATCATCTGACTTCATAAGGTACCCATTACAATAGTCTATGATCACAATGATCAACTAACATTACAGTTATATAGAGGGTTGTAGGAGTATTTTAGGACCTTGTTATGGATGAGCATGATGTTCCATGCCTAGAAAGATGGATAGAATGAGCAAAACATTCATGTCTTGGAGGATGTGCTAAGATCCTATGTGTTAGACATAGGTTGGAGTTGGAAGGATCACTTAGAATTGGTAGGGTTTTCTTATAATAAAAACTATCACTCTACTATTGGCGTAACACCTTTAGAGGCCTTATACGATAGACCCTAAAAGACACCCTTACATTGGACTAGGATTGGCATGACACCTCTTGTTAGGCCAGAGCTTGTGTAGGTGATGATGGAGAAGGTTCAGCTGACCAGTGAACATATGAGGACATCCTAGAGTTGAAAAAAATCTTGAGAATACTGAAATCATAGAATTTTGAAGTTTGATCAGGGAGACCATGTTTTCCTAATATTATCCCTATAATAATGTTTTTGGAGACTTTTCAGGGGAAGAAAGATATTCACAAGTTTCATCAGGACATTCTTTATCATATAGATGGTTGGTGAGGTTTCTTACCACCTAGCATTACCCCCATAGTTGGACTGAGTGTACGATGTCTTCCATGTGTGACAACTAAGGAGATACATGCATTATTTTTCACATATCATTAAATTGGGAGAGTTGTAAATTGAGGATGGAGCCACCTTCTTGGGGGTGCCTAGTGATAATTGAGGATCAACAACATAGGATACTACATGGACTTACAATTCATTTGGTTCAAGTGTTTTGGTAGTCTAAGAGCATATAAGAGAGATCCTGGGTGCATGAGAGCTAGATGTGGGCCCAGTACCCCCAACCTTTTGTGTAGCTTGTGATTTTTAGGGAAAAAATCCTTGAAGGAGGGAATAATATAACAACTCTAGTTTCTATGATTTGATCTTTTGAATATTTTTAAATATATCTCTATATTTTTCCTCAGATTTTGTGTTGTGTTTCGAGTATAGTAGAACTCCCAAATCAATATATTAAAAATATTAATATATATTTAAGCATACATACACATATTTTTGGAATAAAAGTTTTTTCCTCTTTTCATGACCTCAGGTGGAAAAATCTAAGGTTTTAGTTGTTTTCGAAATGTGAGGTTTACCCTAGACGTGACATAAAGTTGGTCGGCGTCAATCATTCCATTGAAGGTAGGCATTGGCAGGTGCATTAAGTAAATAAAAAATTTATTTATTATATTTATTTAATGGATAAACATAATTCTCTCTCTATATAAATGTCAATATCAAAAATTGATAAACACCACACTAAAAATGTGGTCTATAATAAGTGACTTTCTATGTATTGGTGTAAGAGAACAAAAATTACATCGACTAAAGAAGAATAAGAAAAATGAAGAAGAAGATAGAGGATAGGAAGATTCGAGAGGCCAAACAAACTCTTCCGCCCAATCCTCAATAGTTAAACCATATAATATAATATTTACATCCCTTCATACTCTTTCTAAGCCTCTACATATAAGTGTTTTATAATATTACTTATCCCCCTATAAGTATATTCTATTAATTCTATAACATATTCTTCTAGCCACACTAGTTGGCTCACTAACCCATATAACTATCATTTCCTCACCCTTGAAAATCACTTTTTTTTAACAAGGTGATACATAGGGTGATGTTCTCTTGTTGTAGATGTAGGTGACCTTTGAATGCTTTATTCACCCGGTCGCACGCTAGGAGGGCCGTGTGATTTCAGCAATGCTAATTGGATCACATCCCTTACACTAGACATGGCCATTATCTAAGTCCTACCCTTTTTCTACACATAAATTCAAAATAATCAACCATATATTACTCTGAGATTAATGATAAGCCTATAGGAGGAATGTTAGTGTTTTGTGATGCTGCTCCTTTTGGTGTGATGCTTCATGTTCCTCCATGTTCTTCCTGAGTTTCCCATTGATCTCTAGAGGAATAATTTGTTCCCAATCCAAACTATTAATGCCACCCACTACTATCAAAAATACTACAATGATTGAATATGGTAGCACTGTTTCCATTAATTTATGGACTAATAATCCCTCCATAGGAGGCCAATGAAACGCCATGTGTTGATTCAGGGTTTTTGAGTCAAGTGTGTGTCTAAGAAAATGTACATCCACCTCCACATCGTATTCATGTACCTCTAAAATACTAGATTCTAATGTAGGTACTGATGTGTGAGACCGGCCCATTCGATGCCCTAGTAGGTTTATCTCCTTATTATCCAAGTTCCCTACTCAAGCCTTCGGAGATACGGTCAAAGTTGGTGGAGAATATTTCAGTATTAACTCACTCTCTAACGGCATATAAACCCAAGGGAGGGATTGCATCATTTATCAACCCACCAAAATGCACTAGAAATTCTTATTTGAACATTTTCCATGATAGATCCAAATGGACCTCCAAGAAAATAAGAAACTAGTATTTATAAACTCCCACCATAAATACCTGAATGGAGGGGACCATCGATTCCTCATAATTTTTTAGATGCAGAAGTGAATCTCAGTCACCATAAGCTATCCTGAGGGATAACTACCATTAAACCATGGTTGTTTGAATCAACCGTTGGGAGAAACTAATTATTTTACTATTGTAGCCCAATTGGGCATTGTCTAAAGGTACCCCACAATGTGACCCTACTTTGGTATCACACCAAACACAGTTGGTTTTTATGCAGGTGGATCATACATAAGAGGAAGCCTGGTTGTAACATGCAGCTACTCGAGGTGGCTCACCCTTGAGTCGATGGATTCCAAAAAAGTCTGACTAACCATATACATCCTTATCACTTACCACTTATATTATTCCTCATCATCTTAATATTATAAATTCTTGGGGACCTCCCCCATAACCAGTAGCGGTCGAGTCACTATCATGTGCACACTACTAGAAAAAAAGCCTTTAAGAGTGCTAGAATTAGCCTTTATCATCGCTAGAAAAGCACTGACTACCTCCATGCGGTTAAAAGGCCAAGGCTTTTATCAACACAAGAAAATAATTGATAAAGGGTATCTTTATCATCACCAATAAAAGTGCTGATAAAAGACACCATTTATCAGTGCTTTTATTTAGCATTAATAACAAGACCCTTTATGAGCGCTTTTAGAAGCACTGATAAAGATTCCTTTATCCGTGCTTTAAAAAGAATGGATAAAGGACTCCTTTATGGAAAATTTTAAAAGCACTGATAAATCTATCCTTTATTAGTGCTTATACAATTGCTAATAAAGGCTATCTTTTTCAGTGCATTTAGTAGCACTAATAAAGGTGAAAACCGAAATGTGATGCTCCATCACACTACATCACCACAAACAGGTGAAGTGTGATGTAACAACACACTATATCATAATAAAAAAAATATAAAATATAAGATAAAAATACTAAATTTAAATGAATTAAAATTCTTAACACAAATAAAAGGAAAAAGCTGTTATAGAGTATGTTATTTTTTTACTAAAATTAATGTTAATTTTGAATAAAATGGCACACTTTGAGTCATACCAGTCAAAGGTGAGTCTAATTGAGGATTTCAAGATCTATACATGTCAAAAATGACTTATGAATCATTTTCCTAAAGTACTTAAACAATATGAAGGCATTTTTTTAGTTTTTGAGCATGTGAGTTGTTTTTTTATAAGAATTAATCCCAGTTTTAAATAAAAAGATGCACTTTGAGTCATTCCAGTCACACCGTGCATTGGATTGAGGTGTTTCCAATTCATACACATCAAATATGTCATATGGATAATTTTAATAAACTACCCAAACAATAAAAATGAATTTTTCTCAGTTTTGAGTATGTCAGTTGTTTTTTTCACTAAATTCATGGTCAATTTTGAATAAAAAGACACACTTGGAGTCATAACAGATACACCATGCATCGGATTGAGGTTTGGATGATTTCTAAATGTCCAAAATTAATCATGGATCATTTTCCTAAATCATCAAAAAAATCATAATGCATTTCCTTGGTTTTGGGTACACCACTTGTGTTTTTTACTAAAATGTCATTTTAAACTAGAAACATGCACTTTGAGCCATACAGGTTGCATCATGTGTGGGTTTTACATGAGAATAATTCATACACATCAAATATTAATTATGAATTGTTTTCCCAAATTATCAAGACAATCCCAGAGTGTTTTCTCGGTTTTCAGTGAGTGACACTTTTTTGTATTAAAATGTCAATTTTAAATTGATAACGGACACTTGGAGTCATTCTAGTCACACCGTGCATCATATTGATGTGAAGAAAATTCCTACACATCATAAATGACATCTTTATAGTTTTCCTAAAGTAAAAAAACAATTTTAATTATTTTTCTTGGTTTTGAGTATGTCAGTTTCTTTTTTCACTAAAATTAATGTCAATTTTGAATAAAAAATGTACTTGGTATAATTTTTATCACAATGTGGTTCTAATTGAGGTGTGTATTATTTATACACATACCAAATTAATAATGGATCATTTTCCTAAAGTATAAAAACAAATATAATTCATTTCATTGGTTTTGAGTATACCACTTTTGTTTTTTTACTAAAATGTTATTTTAAACTGGAAACACACACTTTGAGACATACAGGTGGTATCATGTGTGGTTTTGACATGATAATGATTCATACAAATATAAAATTAATTATGAATCATTTTTCCAAATTATCAAGAAAATCTAATCTTTTTTTACTAGTTTTCAATGAGTGACACTTTTTTGTATTAAAATGTCAATTTTAAACTGATAACAGACACTTGGTGTCATACCATTCACACCGTGTGTCTAATTGAGGTGAATCAAATTCCTACACATAAAAAATGACATATATATCATTTTAATAAAGTAAATAAAACTGAATTCATTTTCTCAGTTTTGAGTATGTCAATTGTTTTTTTCAATAAAATTAATGTCAATTTTGAAAAAAAAGCTACACTTTGAGTCATACCAGTCACACCGTGTGTCTTATTGAGGTTTGGATGATTTCTGAACATCCAAAATGACTCATGGATTATTTTCCTTAAGTATCAAAATAATCAGAATGAATTTCCTTAGTTTTGAGTATGCCACCTGTTTTTTTACTAAAATGTCATTTTAAACTAGAAACACACACTTTGAGCCATACAAGTGGAATTGTGTGTGGGGTTGACATGAGACTAATTCATACACATAAAAAATGAATTATTAATCATTTTACCAAATTATCAATTCAATCTAAGTTTGTTAGCACAGTTTTCAGTGAGTGACACTTTTTTGTATTAAAATGTTAATTTTAAACTGATAATGAACAATTGGAGTCATACTGATCACACCATGCATTAGATTGAGGTGAGACCAATTAATATACACCACAAATTAAATATGAAACATTTTCCTATAATACAAATATAATTCAAATGTGTTTTCTTAGTTTTGATTTTGTTAGTTTTTTTCCAAAAAAATTAATATCAATTTTGAATAAAAAGACACAGTTAGAGTCATACAGGTCACACCGTGCATTGGAATGAGGTGTGGATGATTACTAATTGTCCCAAATGACTCATGGATCATTTTACTGAAGTATCAAAAAATAATTTGTTTCCTCATTTTTGAGTTTGACAAATTTTTTTTTTACTAAAATGTCATTTTAAATTGGAAACACACACTTTGAGTCATATAGGTGGCATCGTGTGTGGGTTTGACATGAGACTGATTCATATAGGTCAAAAATAAATTATGAATATTTTTACCAAATTATCAAGATAATCTAATAAAAAATTCTCATTTTTCAATGAGTGTAAATTTGTTGTATTAAAATGTCAATTTTAAACTAATAACGGACACTTTGACACCAGTTTTGCTCGATGACCACGATATATCAATGCTGTTTTTCCTCCAAAAGTTGTTTTATACACCTACTGACATCGATGGTTGATTAAAGACATATTTATTCAAACATTTATGTTGGATTATATACCCGTTTGATGATTGGTATTTGTAAAAATGTTTCTTCAATAACACTAGTGGAGAAATTGAAGCTTCCAACTTAGAATGATCTTACATGCGGATTACTACCATGTATAAAATAACATAAACAAGTGGTGAAAAACATTATTTCAACAAGTCAGATGAAAGACTTTCACAATGGATCTTATCTTAAGTGACAAGTGTTGTGTGAACTTTTAAACAATTGTTCTCAAACACAATCATGGTATGATACTCATTATACTTTATTTACCAACTATTTTATTATTTACAATTCAACACTTCTTATTCTCCCCTACCTCGGTCTCCACATCAATCTTTGCCTATGCCTCATCTTCCATGTTGATCTCTAACTCTGCCTCTAACTTTTCCTCTACCTCTACCTCCGCCTCTACCTCTACCTTCTCCTCTCTTTGCCTTTACAATTTCCCAACATTTTTATTTTTTTATGTCAGCACTTCTAAACAAATGGATTTCCTTCCTTAATCTTATCCTTGAGAATGATATCAAAAATAAAACATAAAAATTATGAAACTAATTATTTACACCCCAAATATCCTTGTAAGGTCATAACTCATACTAGATCACAAATATAGCAGGTAATCACCTAAATTTATTGTTGGCATACATTCTGTCAAAAAGTACACTTCCCATTCATCTCTAAACAAATTGATTTCTTATTTTGAGTAACTAGGTTGTCGAAGATCTTGATAGTATAGAAAAACAAATTATTATGAAATATATTTAATGATGTTTTAATTACCTTCACGAATTACTTTTTGAGGGATGATAATCTTTTCATGATTTATGATTTTTCTCATAAATTTTAAAACATAATATTCAAAATCAATGTCAGTATCTTGTTTCAGGAAATGCAGAAACATTAAAAAAAATAATTAATTTTTTTGAAATGTTTTGATAGTTAAATATTTATATATATACCTTAATTTGTTTTCATTTTTAGTAATCCACAAGATTTATCCCTTTAGACACTGACTTCATGCCATGATCTAGCCTGTATTTAGAGACCACTCTATCGTAACAAAATTCTTGTTAAAACAAATAACGGACATATAATTTAAACTTTATATATAAAATATTGATTTTATTGTATTACATATTCACAATATACATCATGTGTGGTCTGTTGGTTTCATATCTATGCATTGGATCCAAAAAATAAATATTTAGGGTGTCCATATTGACTGATATCAGCATCCAGTGCATCCTAAAACACAAAAAACAATTAATTAATAAAAAATTAAGAATATATTTTATGTGATTAGATTGTAGAGTTTTACATTTTCATTATATTCATCAAAAAGATTATATCTTATAATTATTTTTTAAAAAACTCTTTGAGTTACTCATCTTTTTTCTTCGTCATTTCTTCCTAATTCAAAGTAAGTTATGGCATAGGAATGATATAGGTATTAATGAATTCAAATCGTGCTTCACACGATATTCCCTTTATATAGTTGTGATATAAATGACTGTACAAAATATGAATAGTTATTAACACCAATAAACATATTATCTCACTATTTAGACAGACATATTATGAAAATGTACCTTATGTATGTACTCACAACTAAGATTCCCAACCATTCTTGCTTGAGAATCTCATTTAGATTCTCAATACCAATTCCATTTGTCAAGGAATATACATATATTTCTTCTTCATATACACTGTAAGACTTCATTTTATCTTTAAATTTGGTCTTTCAATTTAGTTGTAATGATAATAAATGTTGCTCTGGAACTAGCAGGGAGAAGGTAGTCTCGGAAGGTTGTTTTTTTCTTGGTTGATTCGCTAGATTTTCTTGATTCGACCTTCTGTTTCTATTCCACTTTATCTATCTATAATATCATACATTTTATCATCAATGGTTACATGTTTTTTATATGAAAAAAATTGTTAAATTCATATCTCATGTATCCTTATAAGATTAGATGTCAATGATATGAAAGTTCCAATAGCAGCTTCGACTATTGTAATTTCCAGACCTTCAAGTAGAATAAGAAATTGAGAAGTTGGCTCATAAGCTACATCAATCCCAAATCTCATGTGATCTTTTGGGAGGTATTTATTGTGTAGCTAGTCTCTTGGGATATTATACACTATACCCATTACAATACAGTGGTACTTGGGTGTTGACAAATAAAAAAAATACAAATTTACCCTGTAGAATTTTTGTAATATAAAGTTATCGAAAGTTTTTTGATTCAAATTTTGGAGAAAGAGTAATGAAAAAATTGATTAACCCAGGTAAGTTATGTGGTCGGGGGGAATGACTAGCCTCAAAGCTAGTGGGATCATTTGGTTCATGTGTGGATCTTTTATCTAGTGTCGATTCACTTTGATCCTTTATTATACATTGGTTTTCCAAACCAGACCAAGAAAAATATCTTGCAGTGAGTATATTTGTGTTTGAAATCATCTCACTATATTATATGTATCATCATGTAGTTTTATCTTCTTGAAATATGTTTTAGGAGACTCCAAAACCTAATCCTCTAATGTGACCATATTGTTCAGGCCGCTTCAATGCTACTAAAAGTAGTTTTCTTCTGGTATAGTCATTGATGTTTCTTATGTTTAAACCATATAAAAAAATATGAACATAAATAGATATTTTTATTTAATATTATTATAAATCATAAATAATTGCAATTATTCCATACTTACACATGATTCCCATACTTATTTTGCATTTTCAATAATTAATTTACCCTCCTTATTTACACTATCCACCTTCTATAGCACATGATGTGGGATGGAAGTGGCTTTGGATTTTGATTCATCAATTTTCATATAAACAAAGGAAAATATTTTGTTTCATATCACATAATTAAAATTATATTTTTGATTTAAAATACATACCAATTTCTTCTCTAATGAAGCATACCCCATCCTTCCTTTGTGATAGGGGTATGTTGGTTTTGATGCATGTTATTTATAATGTGTGCATAACTAAGTGGTGGTGGGGCTTTATTTTCCCCTCAACATACCTAAGATGTAACTTCATTATAAGAGTCTGGAAGCCTCTATGGGGTTTTCCAACATCCGTTAAGACAAATTTATAATAGAAATATTCTAAAATAAATGAATACTGTAAGGAAAAATGATAATTAAATCAATGTTTTGTAATATAATTTTTTCAATAAAATAGAGAAAGTATATTGTAACATTATCATTATATCTTTCCAAATTATTTACTTCGTTACAGGTTGGATACAACGCCATGATTCAATATCAATATACACATTCATCCTCATTGTGACCCCATGATAAATAACGAGCATTGAATTTTTGGGGTCAATAGGTTGGTTGTGTTGATTCCAACAAACCTCATATTTTATACCCTGACTTCTTGCCTTGATAATTTTATTCAAAACTATGATGTTGTGTCATTTTTTTCATCAACATGTTGTTAATCCCTTAATAATTCTACAGTTTCACCATAAATAATTTTTTCATAATTGGGACTGGTAACATCATCATGTTCATAAGACATTATCGACATGAGTAGGAAAACATTTAATTTGTCTTGAATAACAAAAATACAATAAACTCCATGAATAAAAGTCCACAATTGCATGCATCTTGCATGATAATTGTTATTGTATTGAACAGAGATATAGAACTTCAATACTACATTACAACTAACCTTCAATACTTTTATTTAATTCATCCTTAGATGATTAATTGCATTCTGTCTCTTGATGATGGATTGGACTCCATCTTTCAAACTTGCCTTCCTCCCATAATTATGGTTCCAAACTTCATTGATGACAAAACTCTCGTACAGTTATTATTATATTTTTTTGTTTTATATTTATATCCCATCTTTTGTGGTTATCCACATATGTTTCTTGAACTACTCTTACCAAAATTCATCCCATACCGTGTACTGGTGATCATTTTGTATGACTAATACTCAGAGTAGTTCAAACAATATAGAAGAGATGGGGGATGATACTCAAGCAACAAAATGCAACAATAACTATTCAGGAATTAAAATTCAAGTTTCCATTGAGGTTAAAAAATAACTTAAATGTAATTTTAATTATCTATTTTAACATATTACATTAAAAAATGAAGGAATAAACATTAAAATCCACATGAATTCCACTCATAGTCTTTTACTTCCACCAATAAAAAAATAAGCAACACAATTATTTTTAGGAGGTCACTCGTCGTAGTAGTATTCTCATCCAAGTATGCTTAACTGCAGAGTTCTAATAGGATCCAATGTGTCTGCACTCCAAATAAAAGTAATATTTGATGAAGTGTTTTCAAAATTAACTGAGTGAGTTTTATAATAAAATTCATATCAAGAAACCAAAAAAATCATTCATTATGTTTTGATTAATTTTACAGTGTCATTTTTTGTGTTCTCAGTAGTAAATAAAGAGGATGAAAGGCTAAAAGAGTTGAAGAATGAGTTGGGAGATGTAGTTTTCAAATACATGGCAACACCTTTGACTGAGATTAATGAATGCAATCTAACTGGGAGGTATGTCATCAAGGAACTTTGGAACCACAATGATGGGAGGAAGGTTAGTTTTATAGAGGGAGTCCAATCCATCATCAAGAGATAGAAGGAAATCCAGAATATGAGGACATATTAAATAAAGGTAGTGAAGGTTAGTTGTACTAAATTATTGAATTATTATATCTCTGTTCAAGATAGTAAAAATTTTCACGTAAGATGCAAGCATTTGTGGAATTTTATACATGGAGTTTATTGTATTGTATATCAATATTACCAAAATGAATCCTTATTTACACAAACATATTTGTGAATCATGTGGTCCTTTTTTATGAAAATTTATTCATGTTGCTTACGACTATTATGTGTGGTATGTTTCTTTCACAACAGAGGATGGAGATGCAGTTCACAGTTTCCTCATATGAAAAATAAAATCAAAATATGTCATAATAATGATATAAAAATATTTAAAATGAATATATATACTTATTATAAAATCTCAATTTAAAAATCTACCACATATTACATCCATCATATCTAGCATCATCCATAGAGTACTCAGACATAAATAATCTACCGACCATCTCTAATGACCCTACCTAGAAGGAATAGCTCAAAAGGACCATTGGAGGTTCCCCAACTAACTGCATCGATAGAAATGTTTCACATCAAAGAGTTAATAAGGATTAAAGTGTCCTAGGAACCTACACTGATGGAATCACTCAAAAAGTTTCCTCAATTGAAGAGTAATTGGAATACCTATACTATAATGGTCTTGAAGAAATGAATCGCACCCCACCTACATTCTACATCACTTTTTTCTACTCAAGGATTCCTCACCTTCCAATTTTGGATATTATTTTAATCCACTATAAGATCCCTCTAATAACTTACATCCCTTTAAAGGGTGAATTCTTCAACTTATGATTAGTATTGATCTATAATTTTTTTACTCTTATAAATGAAATGAATTTGTTCAATTCAATCCTAAATTTATTATTATGATATATTTCTATAAATTATTAGAGGAACCATGAATACTATATGTTCCTCTTGTTTCCGACGCATTCGTCGGGGCCCGCGCGTCCGTCTTGTTGGAGGATGGTGTTTTGGGCACGAAAGGAAAGGTCGGCACGCAAGGATTTGCACGCCAGAAGTCCTCTTGCACATGCCTTCACAATCTTTCACTCACCCGCCTCCTGGACACCAAGATCACCTCTTTTTTGTCCCGAATTCATTCGTTGCTCTTTTATCCGCCAGATGCGGCCCTTCTCCAAATTTCGGTGTCAACACCTATCATTGAAAATTATACCACATAGCTTGAAGTAGATCTATAATTACCTCTATGACATGAGTATCAATATAAGTTATAGAATATAGAGGATTTTCATTAGATCCTTCCTATGGAGATATAGTGGTCAGAGTGGTGACATATTCTATATTAATGTAGATATTCACATAATTTTATCCTTCAAAAAAACAATAATCTTCCAGAAATAATCACAAAATAGTCTATATTAAATGTGTGCCCCTGCCCCTCTCTCTCATTCATTTCCTTTTCAATAAGTCTTTAAATACTATAAATATAATTTAAAATATTTGATAAGAATTATTTTAAATACATATAACTAATAGTATCGATAAAGGGGGTTACTAAATAAACTCAAATAATTAATAAGTTATATAACCAAATCATCACTAATACATAAATAGGAATGCACTATTTATTTATTATTCTTGTTTCTATTAATATAAATTTATAATTGATTCTATAAAAAAATTAAACAAAGGAACATAAGAACATGAAATCTCATATATTCTTACCAATTCCATCCTATCAACTCCTAAATAAGAGGTACAAGACTCCAGAAGATAGCTCAGGGAAAAAATAAACAAAAACAACCTAGAATTTATATGGTAACTAAAGTATCCAACACAATTATTTAATCCAAACATATTTATGTATTACTTATTATTTCTGGAATTTTTTTCTTTTGGATATATAATCATTACCAATATCCCTAGTTTCACAAAAATTCCATTTTGTAACATTTTTGACCTATTATACCCAAATAGTTCCCAATTCAGGTCATCACATCACCTCAAATACACTTACCGATAAATAAAGTCTCATATTAATGCTAAGGGATATATATAATGTAGAGACCTGAAGATTGACTTACATGAACATTACAATAATTTTGCGGAATACTTAGTACATAACAAACACACACACACAAGGACCGTAATAGTTCAGTGTCTTTGGAAACTCAGAATATAATCTTCTAATCGTGGTGAAAGATCTTCAACATCTCCCATAAAGATCTTCTTTTTTTTATACCTAAAACATTTCATTATATCCTGGGGAAAAGAAAACATAAAAGGGTGAGCTCAAATGCTCAGTAAGGGTAAACAAAAGAAATATCAATCACATCATATACATAAGAACATAGCTTTTGGAAATCTTAACCTGCAAAAAAGAGAGCTCGTAATATCATAACATGGGATAAATCATAGAAGTGAAATGTAATCCCAATAATCATAACATAAAACATGAAACCCTGTGGAATACACACATAATCATAGAGAATCATTTCTTGTTAGTCAAGACTCATTGCCAAGACTATCTTAGTGGACAAAATCCCTTTCTGAATCGAGTCACCCTCGTTTCAGTCCTGTTTCACTGAACCGGTATAACCTACCATTCATGCCATGTATATCTCATGAGATATAAAATCTTTACCCAATGAATTGGAGGGAGATATAGGTCCCACCCATCTCTTAATGATACCATTCTTATGTGTGACACAAAATCATAAACCATACATCATAGCATAACCCATGTAATAAAAACGGGAATCTTAAACATCATGACATCATAAAACAATTCATATACGATAAAGGAATTCATAAAAATAATTACATTGAACATAATAAAATCAATGTAATAATAGGGATAAAAACATAACCCTTTATTATCTTAGATGGAAAATAATTTTGATGAAACACTTGAACTCCATTCTTGAGGAAAATATCGTTTCTACTTCAAAAACACTTTTCCTTTCTTAAAATGTCATACAATTCTAAAGTAAAAGAAGTTTATTAAAAATAAACTTGAAAACTTGTAATGGAATCATCTTGGAAATAATGTTTTAAAAATCCATTCATGCCCTATAAGTTAAAAAAAACATTCTTCGTACTTTTGTCGGAAAAGTCAAAAAGTACCTCGTACGAAAAACGACAAAAGATTCCTTTCATATATTTTACTAAAAACTCACCGAAGGGTAAAATAGGATTTAAAAAATTGTAGGTGAATGGAAATAATATTAAATATTGAGTAAACATGGATTTGGATGATAAAATACACCCCAGTAAATACTAAAGTATAAACAATCTCGGATAAAAGTGAGATTGTGATATTTCCCTTACCTTAGGCATGACTTGCTTTGTAAGTGTCCCAACCTCCTGTATAATGATTTAAATCATGTTATTGACTTATTCCAGAATCATATTCATTGTTATTATATCATATATGGTCCACTTATGACTTTATATTACCCGTTACTTTGTAAATTCATGTTAAAGTAGCGTTTTGGGTAAAATCGTCTCATTTGTTGTTCGTGTTTTTAACTTGTAATTATTAATATGATTACTTAGATCATGATTACTTAATTACAGAATATAAAACATGATTTATATATATATATTCAGAATATACATATATAATAAATCAGTAAATGGAAAGAAATACACCGTTCATGGAGACGGTAGTCCGTACGTACGCATGAACGCTGTTTTCGTTTCCTTATTGAATTGAATAGAATTAAGTAGATGACATACATATAAATATAAATAATTATAGTATAATTATTATTTCATATATTTCATTATTAATTATTATATATACTTTATAATCATTCATGAATGGTTAATCATTGAGAATGAGTCTCATCGCGTCGTGGAGACGGTAGTCCGTACGTACGCACGAGCGATGATATCGTTCCCATGGTCATGGAATTGTGTTTAAGTGTATGTATACTATTTCAGTATCAATATTAATTTATAATAATCATATATAGTTACTCATTAAACCATTATACCCATCCAATTAAGGTGGTGGCGGAAAATAGATTACACCACGGTGTGGAGACGGTATTCCGTACGTACGCACGCGCAGTGATTTCCTTTTTACGTAGGATGGATAGAAGGTTAATTAGAGTTGTTTCATATTTATAATAACATATCAGTATATAATAAATACTTATGTTATTAATTTATCATTAAACAACTAAATAAGAAGAAGTTGAAGAAGAAAGAAATTGAAAAAGATCGGTAATGGATATTACCTCTTTTTGACGCGCCTTTTCTTAACCTCCACTTAAAGAACTAAGGATGGTCTTTGAAGAATACCAGGACCTCTAGGATGATAATAGGGAAGTGGAGAAGAGATTTTGGCAGGGGTTGGCCGAGCTTGAAGGCTCAAATTTGTGTGAGGAGGAGGGGGAGGAGGTGCCCTTTTATAAGGGAGGAGAGGGGCACCTTAGGAATATCTCAAAATATTATTTTATATTAAAGTCAAAATCGGTTTATAATGGTTCCAAAGGGTCTTATTTCGAAGCTAAAGTGGGGATGGGTTGAAATACTATCAACCAATAGGATTTAGACAAGTTTAGGGTATTATTTTAACCTTATCAATTAGATTTAACTCTAAGTTAAATAATTTAATTTTTACCGTGTCTTTTTGTTTTCTTTCACTATATGGTTAATACACTTACTATAACATGCCAAACGAACCCCAAATTGTTTATTATTAATATATATATCCTTATCTAAGTCATTTTGCCTAACCTTAGATTTTTAGGAATAAAATAACAATTAATAATATAATATTTGATTTAAAAACTATTTTGTGTCAATTTTGACACTATTTGATATATGATTTTTGTGAAAGTCATAACAGAATTATATGTTCGAAACAATTTGATTAAATCAACAATAATATATCATAGTAACCTATAAAATTATTGGGATTCATAAAAAGTCTCAAATTACATTTATTTTGGTGTTTATAACATCAATTATGTCAATATTTCATTAATACGATAATTAATGCATCATCTTTGTGTCATAAATAAGTTAACTTATTTGATCTCTAAAAATTACAAATAAAATACCATTATGTAGGAAATCGTTTTATATTTCTAATGAATACTTACAATTGAATTTATCTTATGTATAACTCTATATTAAAAATGTTTTAGTAAATAAACTTTGATTTTAACTCTTTTAACTCTTCTTTGAATTAAATAATAATAAATGTCCTAATCTAATCCAAGTGGGCCTAAATGATAATATTTTACACTTAAGGTTGTTTTTGGTCGAGATACACTTGTCCAATAGGATTAGGATATGTGTTAGGGTAATATTAATATCATTTTTACCCTTAATTACCCTATTTACTTTTAACCGTGGTAAAAAAAAGTAAAAATTTACTATTCACCAAAAATTATTTTCATCTCATTGAACCACATTTTACTTACTGACATCAACCGTGTCTCTCAGATTTTTGAAATTCCATTCACAAAAGTGGTAAAATTAAGATTTATGAAAAAAATAATTTTTTTAACTTCCACTTAGTAGTTTCACTATTCATCAAAAATTGAAGTTTTTCAGAAAAATGCCAAAATTTCACCCTAAGCTATAATTGATATTCCGAATTCAAAAATGATTTATATTTTACAAAATTCCCAACATATAAGTTGCATTAATTAATTTTATAATTAATTTCCGCTGTCACAACAAATAGCGTGTTTTTAAGAGATAATAACTATCAAAAGATTAACACTTGTTTATGTCTGGTGTAAATGTGAAATTACATCCAATGACCAACATTGTATTGAATTGTAAAAATATATTCTAAATATACTTTGAAACCACTCAAATTAATAATTTATCACTATTAATTATTTTTATTAAAAAATTTGTTTTTAATTAAAATTTAGTAATTTTCACTATTCATCAGAAAATAAAAGTTATCCGAAAAGTACCAAAATTTCACCCTAAGCTAATTTCGATATTATGAATCCAAAAATGAATTCCATTCTGAAAAATAAAATATACAAAATTTCAAAAATTGGTTATTACTATTCATAACGGCTAGTTTTAATAATATTTTAATAGCGTATTGTTGTTTAGTGAAACTCGTTATTGCGTACTACACACGCTATCGAGGAAGGTCGCGATTGCGTGTAATGCAAGGCAAATCAAGGATGCATGTTGTGCAAGCTCCTTTTGGTTTAGCGTACAATACAAGACATTAGTGAAATTAAAAAGAATATTTTTCATAAAATCTCGGGGTGTTACATTCTACCCCCCTTAAAATGAATTTCGCCCTCGAAATTCGTCGGGGTTATAAATGGTTTACTATTCGAAAGTTTCTTTAATAGAAACCCACATCGTAAAAAGGAATACCAAAACCAATCTTTAAAAACAAAATTATGAAACTTAATGGTTACCCAAATAAACTAATCACTGGGTTTCCACATAGGTGAAAATATGGATATGGAAGAGAAATCTAACCATCATGTTCTGATGGGGAGTGGTAGAGAACATGGCTATGGAAAAGCCAGCAATCACAAAGCTATAAATTTGTGATGATCTAAGGTACCATCTGATTCATCAGATATAAGATCACTAGGACAACATTTTTGGTTTTCAAGATCATTTCCCTAAAGTTGAAAATTTTATTTAGAATAAATACTTACTTTATTTTGGTACAATCTCACTGTTGTTCGTGCCTTGAACAATTTCCACTTCATCTCTTAAATAAATGAAGTTGAATTTGTTATTCGTGAAGTGTTAGCAGATCATGTGATAGAATGACGGGTCATTCCATCTGTCTCAAACAAAAGGTTACCAAAAATTATATACATAAATCGATATATAGTGAGATTAATCATATATAGTTCCTAAAATGGACTTATACATCATATATCATACAGCTTAATATAATAAAACTAGTTTCTACTAAACAGGGACTTCCTGTAGGCCAGTGGTAGGCGATAAAAACCAGTCGCACTTTGGTTGTGGGTTCGATTTCCACAGCCTTGTCCGACGCGATGGGTTGTCGCCCGTCCTGCAGGTTGTCCTTTTTCTAAAACTATATTACTATAACATGCCATCAATAATATCGAAAAAAAAATTCTATCCTTAAACAATACTAACTTATGTCCAACATAATCCATTCCAATCTTTAGGCTTATCCATAATACTGTAGTCCACTCTCATAACATAGTGAAAACGATTACCAGAGATTTAATACCATCGTCGATCCCCATATATCATAAGATATGTTTTTTTGGTACCATTCCAAACATTCAAAGTCCTTAATCTTGTATTCTCTTGAATACCTTAGTGAAAACATGAATGCAGTTAAAAGTTAACACCTTCCACATACCAAAATCCTCAAAATTCTATATACTCAAACCATGATATCACTTAGTCCTTATATCAATCATGAGCTCATGAATACTGTTAAACATTTCATTTTCTCGTTTTCCCTTCATTATACGCATAATATCTCAATCACTTTGAATACCACATTAGACCAATACATAAATATTCCAATACTCCATGATACAACATTATTTTGGAATCCCATTACATAAACACTTAATCATTCCACCACATCGTTGTCATATTCAACATCGCCAATAGTGATCGCATGTGACTTCCCTTTGTCCTTTGCCTTCAGTGGTTGCTCATGTTGATCATCACTAACCCTTGGATTAGGGCATTTATTAGCATAATGCCCCATTTCCTTGCACTTGAAGCATTGAAGTGTTGGTGGTGCGTTCTCTGTAGTGTTTTCTTTATTCACATCATTACAATCCCTTTTTCCATTACTTCAACACTCAGCTGCTCGATGACCTTATTTTCTACACTTAAAACATTTTCTAGTCCCTTTAAGACAATCTCCACCATGCTTCTTTCCACACTTTGTGCATAAGGAAACATTCATCTTCTTTTCACCATTATTCTGAGATTTCTCCTTGAACTCCATCTTTCGTTTCTTGTCAAAACCATGAGATGGATATGTAACACCAACTTCCATTTCTACCTTGATAGCACAACGCACAATTTCTTCATAGCTACTGAAGTCTCTTATAGCTAATGCCCTTCGAAGACTTGGTTTTAAGCCACTGAAAAATCGATCAACTTTACTTTCAGGTTGGATGATAATGCCAGATGCATACCTTGCAAGTCTTGTAAAATTTGCTTCGTATATACCAACAGATTCATCATCCTTCTGTTTCAGCTCAAGAAACTCCTTTTCCATCTTCGTTCGAAGAATACGAGGGAAGTACTTACTGAAAAACAAGTTCTTGAACTCGTCCCATTCCATGGAATCAATTTCATCTCTTTGCCTCGTATTCTTGATAAGATTCCACCATTGATCAGCTTCACCTTCCAAACGATATACTACTAAGATGACTTTATCATGTTCAGAACATTGAAGAACTAAAAATATCTTTTCAGTGGTACTGATCCATTGTTCAGAAACAAGTGGATCGGAAGACCCACTAAAAGAAGGTGGACGTTTCCTCATGAAGGACTCAATAGAATATTGTTCCCTTCTCTGCTCATTTGGAAGTCCAGAATGATTCATAGCTTGTGTAAGTATAGCAATAAGATTTTTCACTCCATCTCCCATAACATTTGTTTGTTCAGGAGGACAATCATTGCATTGATCAACACGGTTCCTTCGGGTTCCAGCCATCGTCTAAAACCCAAAAAGAATAGTGTGAGAGGCAAAAATCATGCTAGGGAAAAAAACATAATAAAGGGGGAGTACCTTCAATATCTAACTTCTTAGGTTAAATTCTATGATCGTTACCATAGTTCTAGGACTGTATCTTATACGTATACTTATCCTTAGGGACATCCCTAGACATACCTTAGAAATATCTCTAGGGATCTCACTAACGCTTTCGCATCCTAGTTTCCAAAGGTTGACTAAACCTTTCCTCTGATACCAACTGTAGAGACCCGAAGCTTGACTTACATGAACATTACATTACTTTTGCGGAATACTTAGTACATAACAAAAACACACACACAAGGACCATAATAGTTTAGTGTCTTTGGAAACTCGAAATATAATCTTCTAATCGTGGTGAAAGATCTTCAACATCTCCCATAAAGATCTTCTTTTTTTTAATACCTAAAACCTTTCATTATATTCTGGGGAAAAGAAAACATAAAAAGGTGAGCTCAAATGCTCAGTAAGGGTAAACAAAAGAAATATCAATCACATCATATACATAAGAACATAGCTTTTGGAAATCTTAACCTGCAAAAAAGAGAGCTCGTAATATCATAACATGGGATAAATCATAGAAGTGAAATGTAATCCCAATAATCATAACATAAAACATGAAACTTTGTGGCATACACACAAAATCATAGAGAATCATTTCTTGTTAGTCAAGACTCATTGCCAAGACTATCTTAGTGGACAAAGTCCCTTTCTGAATCGAGTCACCCTCGTTTCAGTCCTGTTTCATTGAACCGCTATAACCTACAATTCCAGCCATGTCTATCTCATGAGATATAAAATCTTTACCCAATGCATTGGAGGGAGATATAGGTCCCACCCATATCTTAATGATACCATTCTTATTTGTGCCACAAAATCATAAACCATACATCATAGCATAACCCATGTAATAAAAATGGGAATCTTAAACATCATGACATCATAAAACAATTCATATACGATAAATAAATTCATAAAAATAATTCCATTGAACATAATCAAATCAATGTAATAATAGGGATAAAAACATAACCCTTTATTATCTTAGATGGAAAATAATTTTGATGAAACACTTGAACTCCATTCTTGAGGAAAATATCCTTTCTACTTTAAAAACACTTTTCCTTTCATAAAATTTCATACAATTCTAAAGTAAAAGAAGTTGATTAAAAATAAACTTGAAAACTTGTAATGGAATCATCATGGAAATAATGTTTTAAAAATCCATTCATGCCCTATAAGTTAAAAAAAACATTCTTCGTACTTTTGTCGGAAAAGTCAAAAAGTACCTCGTACGAAAAACGACAAAAGATTCCTTTCATATCTTTTACTAAAAACTCACAAAAGGGTAAAATAGGATTTAAACAATTGTAGGTGAATGGAAATAATATTACATATTGAGGAAACATGGATTTGGATGATAAAATACACCCCAGTAAATACTAAAGTATAAACAATCTCAGATAAAAGTGAGATTGTGATATTTCCCTTACCTTAGGTCTGACTTGCTTTGTAAGTGTCCCAACCTCCTGTATAATGATTTAAATCATGTTATTGACTTATTCCAGAATCATATTCATTGTTATTATATCATATATGGTCCACTTATGACTTTATATTACCCGTTCTTTTGTAAATTCATGTTAAAGTAGCGTTTTGGGTAAAATCGTCTCATTTGTCGTTCCTGTTTTTAACTTGTAATTATTCATATGATTACTTAGATAATGATTACTTAATTTCAGAATATAAAACATGATTTATATATATATATTCAGAATATACATATATAATAAATCAGTAAATGGAAAGAAATACACCGTTCATGGAGACTGTAGTCCGTACGTACGCATGAATGCTGTTTTCGTTTCCTTATTGAATTGAATGGAATTAAGTAGATGATATACATATAAATATAAATAATTCTAGTATAATTATTATGTCATATATTTCATTAGTACTTATTATATATACTTTATAATCATTCATGAATGGTTAATCATTGAGAATGAATCTCATCGCGTCGTGGAGACGGTAGTCCGTACGTACGCACGAGCGATGATATCGTTCCCATGGTCATGGAATTGTGTTGAAGTGTATGTATACTATTTCAGTATCAATATCACTTTATAATAATCATATATAGTTACTCATTAAACCATTATACCCATCCAATTAAGGTGGTGGAGGAAAATAGATTACACCACGGCGTGGAGACGGTATTCCGTACGAACGCACGCGCAGTGATTGCCTTTTTCCGTAGGATGGATAGAAGGTTAATTAGAGTTGTTTCATATTTATAATAACATATCAGTATATAATAAATACTGATGTTATTACTTTATCATGAAACAACTAAAGAAGAAGAAGTTGAAGAAGAAAGAAATTGAAAAAGATCGGTAATGGATATTACCTCTTTTTGACGCGCCTTTTCTTAACCTCCACTTAAAGAACTAAGGATGGTATTTGAAGAATACCAGGACCTCTAGGATGATACTAGGGAAGTGGAGAAGAGATTTTGGCAGGGGTTGTCTGAGCTTGAAGGCTCAAATTTGTGTGAGGAGGAGGGGGAGGAGGTGCCCTTTTATAAGGGAGGAGAGGGGCACCTTATGAATATCTCAAAATATTATTTTATATTAAAGTCAAAATCGGTTTATAATGGTTCAAAAGGGTCTTATTTTGAATCTAAAGTGGTGATGGGTCGAAATACTATCAACCAATAGGATTTAGACAAGTTTAGGGTATTATTTTAACCTTATCAATTAAATTTAACTCTAAGTTAAATAATTTAACTTTTACCGTGTCTTTTTGTTTTCTTTCACTATATGGTTAATACACTTACTATAACATGCCAAACGAACCCCATATTGTTTATTATTAACATATAAATCCTTATCTAAGTAATTTTGCCGAACCTTAGATTTTTAGGAATAAAATAACAATTAATAATATAATATTTTATTTAAAAACTATTTTGTGTCAATTTTGACACTATTTGATATATGATTTTTGTGAAAGTAATAACAGAATTATATGTTTGAACCAAGTTGATTAAATCAACACTAATATATCATATTAACCTATAAAATTAGTAGTATTCAGAAAAAGTCTCAAATTACATTTATTTTGGTGTTTATAACATCAATTATGTCAATATTTCATTAATACGATAATTACTGCATCATCTTTGTGTCATAAATAAATTAACTTATTTGATCTCTAAAAATTACAAATAAAATACCATTATGTAGGAAATAGTTTTATCTTTCTAATGAATATTTACAATTGAATTTATCTTATGTATAACCCTATAATAAAAATGTTTTAGTAAATAAACTTTAATTTTAACTCTTTTAACTCTTCTTTGAATTAAATAATAATAAATGTCCTAATCCAATCCAAGTGGTCCTAAATGATAATATTTTACACTTAAGGTTGTTTTCGGTCGAGATACACTTGTCCAATAGGATTAGTACATGTGTTAGGGTAATATTAATATCATTTTTACCCTTAATTACCCTATTTACTTTTAACCGTGGTAAAAAAAAGTAAAAAGTTACTATTTACCAAAAATTATTTTCATCTCATTGAACCACATTTTACTTACTGACTTCAACCGTGTCTCTCGGATTTTTGAAATTCCATTCACAGAAGTGGTAAAATTAAGATTTATGAAAAAAATAATTTTTTTAACTTCCACTTAGTAGTTTCACTATTCATCAAAAATTGAAGTTTTTCAGAAAAATGCCAAAATTTCACCCTAAGCTATAATTGATATTCCGAATTCAAAAATGATTTCTATTTTACAAAATTCCCAACATATAAGTTGCATTAATTAATTTTATAATTAATTTCCGCTGTCACAACAAATAGCGTGTTTTTAAGAGATAATAACTATCAAAAGATTAACACTTGTTTATGTCTGGTGTAAATGTGAAATTACATCCAATGACCAACATTGTATTGAATTGTAAAAATATATTCTAAATATACTTTGAAACCACTCAAATTAATAATTTATCACTATTAATTATTTTGATTAAAAAAGTTGTTTTTAATTAAAATTTAGTAATTTTCACTATTCATCAGAAAATAAAAGTTATCCGAAAAGTACCAAAATTTCACCCTAAGATAATTTCGATATTATAAATCCAAAAATGAATTCCATTCTGAAAAATAAAATATACAAAATTTCAAAAATTGGTTATTACTATTCATAACGGCTAGTTTTAATAATATTTTAATAGCGTATTGTTGTTTAGTGAAACTCGTTATTGCGTACTACACACGCTATCGAGGAAGGTCGCGATTGCGTGTAATGCAAGGCAAATCAAGGATGCATGTTGTGCAAGATCCTTTTGGTGTAGCGTACAACACAAGACATTAGTGAAATTAAAAAGAATATTTTTCATAAAATCTCGGGGTGTTACATATAAAATGTTTGAGAAATGGTTTAACCTCTTTAATGTTTAACTAAACTCAATTTGATCTTGCTATAAATCTAGCATTACCTTTTTAGTAGTGTGTGGTGCGGAATCTATTTTATTTATCCATACAATCCTATACACATTTTTTGACTAAACTTACCACATGAAAACATCTTTCTCTTTCTTAGAAACCATTTTCTATAGAGAAAAAATATGAAATAGATCCACTCATTGTATTTTAGTGGCAAGGATATGAGATGTAGGGTTCATCATTATTATGAACAATGCAAAAATGAAAAACATGGAACCCAAAAAATCAAAAGAAAAAGTAGAAAAAGAGAAAATAACATACATTGGATTATAGCCTTGATTAATCCGAGGGAACAGAGAGGAGTCACGTCGTTAGCAGAGGAGTTCTGCGATAGCTTGAGAATTGTGAGTTACTAAGTCATGGTTAGGGTTCATTTAAATAGACCGAGGACACTTTTAATAGTGCTTTCAGAAAAGTGCTGATAAAGATTCATTTTATCAATGCTAAATTGATAAGCACTAATAAAAAGGATATTTATTAGTACTGATAAAAGACATATTTATCAGTGCTAAAGTTTTAGCACTGATAAAAGGAATATTTATCAGTGCTATTTTAGCACTGATAAAGATCGATCTTTATCCACAGTAAAACTTTAGCACTGATAAATGTTTTATAATTATAATTATTTAAATGGATTTATTTATAAATATATTTTTAACATTATTAGTGGATATATAATCTTAGATACTTTTATTTTAAAAATGAGTGAAATTGAATAATTTAAAATGATTATAAATTAAAAATATTGACAAAATGGATAATATTTATTAATTAAATATAAATTATTAAAAAAATACGAGCATATATATATATATATTGAAGTGGATGAATACATATTGAATAAAACATAGTAAACAAATATATATAAATAAATTATAAAAAATGATCAAATTTAAAAATAAAAAATAAAAAATAAAATATAAAAATGAATACCCCAACAGTAATAGTATTAAAAATAAATAAATATAATTGACTAAATAAAAACTTAATATATTAAATGTATCAAGTTATAATGAAATTTTAAAATATACCAAAATTTGAATAAATTACATAAATATTAGTTTTATGTGTTTATATATATTTTGTAAATATATTTGTGTGTGCATTTGTATATAAAAATAATTACATGTATATATGTACATGAAATCAATGTAACACATGAAGTTTGATATATGTTAAATTAAAAAATAAGACAACATTAAAAATGAATAAAACATTAATGTGTTTTAATTAACATTTTATTCATTTTTTATATATTTATATTTAATATATATCATTTATTAATGTTTATAATTAATATATGTATATATATAACTTTTTTCATTTTTATTAATAATTTTTTCATTAATAATTTTTTAAATAATTTTGTAATTTATTTATTTTTAAATTTTTGGTTTAGTTATTACAATTTATTCATTTTATATATCTATTTTTAATATATAGTATTTATTTATATTTATAATCTATATATATGTATACTAAAATTATTCATTTTTATCAATAATTATTTAATTAATAAAATGTTTAACATTTTTATTAATTCACCCATTTTAAATTTTAATTTGTTTAATTATTTTATTTTATTCATTTTACATATCTATATATTTAATATATACTATTTGTCAATTTTTAAAATTTATATATATGTATATTAAATTTATTCATTTTTAACAATAATTAACTAATTAATTTTTTTTAATTATTTCATTTTATTATAGACCTTTATAAGCGCTAAAATCGTGCTGATAAAGGGCAAACTTTAGTAGTGCTAAAAATAAAGCACTGATAAAGAGTCCCCTTTATCTGTGCTAAAATAAGCATCAATAAAGGGAGTCCTTTATCAGTGCTAATAAAATCATAGATAAAGGGGTACCTTTATCAGTAGTTTTTTTAGTGCTGATAATGATGGAATTTATTTGAACATTTTTCTAGCACTGATAAATGTCAACACCGTTAAATGCATGTTTTGTAGTAGTGGCACCTGTTTCCTAGTACCAAGTAGTGTTGCTGCTTCTATAACTATAGATGTGTTTGGTGCTCCTAGTAATTTTGACTTGGAGTTGTACTGTGGAAGATTATGAATGGCTAATTGATATTGTATAGTTCCCATGAAATTTCTTGTTAAAACTAGACCCGGTCCTTCCAGACCAAGCTGATCGTCGGCCTGTAGTTTCCTCATTCTGCTCACGCCCATGCCTACACCAACAAGAGATGGTGTAACCAAACCCACATCAAGCCTTTTTGTAGAAAAACATAATATATTTCCAACTGTGCCTCAATCAACCCAAATGTCATAGGATATGGATTCTCCTCTTGTTGCAGCTTTTCCCGGTGAAGTTCCAAAACTCACCTCTCCAACTTCTGTAACTATTCGACCGTGAATCGGTCATCACCAAAGCCATCGTCGGCCGATCAAATTTTGTCCACCCACAACACTAGTTCACCATTATATCATCAGTGATGGCCTTATGTGGCATGTTTGGTTCAAAAAATTCCATTGGTGGTGTTATAGTCAACCATGGTGCAGGCAAGGCTCAGTCTTCCGTTGGGTGTTGCAACTCCTCCCAATGAGACATCCACAATAACATGGTTTTCCAGAATTATTTCTCCTCACTATAGTGGTGATCCCATTTATCCTCCCACATATTCTGGTATGACTACATATATAGGAGAAAAGTGATGATTTCTATGCTATCTAGGTAATTATCATTGATTAACAAGCCTACTGTTGGAGAATAGTATGCCGCCTTGGTTCAATGAGAAGGTATAGGTAGGGTGCACCTCCTCAACCATGAGCTTCCTTAAGTGCACCTCCATTGAGTGAAGAGGTATAAATGGAAGGTTGGACCAATTTATAGACAACACACCAGCATTGAGCTCTATAATAGGCAACATTATATGTATTGGTGTAAGAGAACCGAATTTTCATCGACTGAAGAATAAGAATAAAAAGAAGAAGAAGAATGAATGAATAAGAAGATGGTGGAGAGGAAGACTTGAGAGGCTCAAAAAACTCTCCCACCCAATCCTTAATGGTTGAACCATCTAGTATAATATTTTCCTCCATCCCTACTCATTCTAAGCCTCTATATATAAGTGTTTCCTAAAATAACACACCCCCAAAAACATTTTCTATTTATTCCCTATTATAATCCCCAAACCACACTAGTTGACCCACTAACCCGGGTACCTATCACAAATCTCCATGGTTAGCCTCATAACCCTAGGATATTAGAGAGGATGATGAGAGAGATATCCATTAGAATTGATAACCTAGGAATGTATATTGATGACAATTATTGAGAATAATCATGAGATTAATAGAAAAAACAACATGATCTTCACCTTATTTGATAAATAATTTTTTCTTCACTAATGATAAATCAGTTCTTGAGGTTGGGCTCCTTATTTTACGAATTTCCACCCTTGGTTTAATTTGAGGAGCATAGATTTATCTGCTTATTTTTTATCTACGATTTACAATATTTGGATGAGCCTAATTAAATATTGTTCTTAAACCTATTTATTTATATCTTTGGAACCCTTAACACACCCATAATTTATGGAATATGTAATCATTGGTCGGGATCTCTTCAACCAATGATGGTCTTCACTTTTTCTTGTTCTTTTCTCACCATTGGTCTTCATGTTCTTTATCATTGGCCCACATGTTCGGCAATTCAACATTGTTGACTTAGATTCAAGAGTGGTTTAACCTTTATATTCCTAGGGGATGTTTTAAAGATATTGATATCAATGTTTTATAGATGGATCTTGGTGGGTTTGAGGTGATGGCTTTGAGGATCGGGACCCCGAATGGTGGTGGATGATGTAATGGATACTGATCGAGTAACTAGTATCTTATTTTTTAGACATTGGAGGTCAGGAAAAGAATATTGGTGATTAAATCCTTTGAATTTTTTCATTTTAAGAGAGTCAAATAGAGGAGGTAGTTACTCATATGGAAGATCTAGTGTCTGTGTGAAGACATGCTTAACTATCTACAAAATCCGCAACTACACGTTGTGTATCCTAGAGGAACACATGGCATGTAGCTTGGGTTATTATAGCTATTAGGGTTTCAGATCAAGTTAGATATCACATGTCATGTGGCCAGGCCCATACGTCGTGTGATCCAACCTAGGCAGCCAAGTCATGTGCTAAAGCCACACACCCAGGACCTTGGTTAAGTATACATGTCATGTCCTCGTAGGGACACACCAGATGCACATGGCTAAAAGTGACATGTATTGTGAGTACATGCCTAGGACCTTGGGGGAACGTACATGTTGGGTGCACCCATGTACACACCATGTAGAGTCACTTGGCTAGCCAAGCCATGTCCAGGCAAGGACATGTCCAGGTGTATAGGCGAAGTCACATGCCGTGTGACCCTATATATATCCCATGTACTTTTTTAGAAACTTATACCTTATGTATCTTCCTTGGTACTCATATTTGAGTATTTGAGTAGTCTATCCTAAGTAGTCTATACATGGTATTTTATGGTTTCCTTCATTTCAGCATCATAGGTATGACACAAGGTGATGTATGTGAGACACTTCTTTCAGTCATGCTTAGCGGGTGGCTATGATCAAGTGTGATCATCAGAGTATTAATGGGGTCTAAACTCTTCTATCTATCTAGGTGGAAAGTATCTCATATCCTTTATATAGGAAGAGATAGAACTCCCTCACATTATAAAGGGAGCACGCCCTCTATCTATAGAGTGGTACTCCCCATCATTAATCTCAAATAACGAGAGGGTCCTCCAAGGGAGTAGTTCTCCCTCAACTGTTCTATACAGTGGTGAGGTGTGAGTCCTCCATAATCATTATAGAGAGGTTACACATTATGATGAGTTAATAGATAGTTCTGCCTCAACTTTTAAATGCAGTAGTGAAAAGAAAGTGCTTTTCTCTATATCTTATGAGGTTGTACGGGGTGTCTGGTATCAGTGATGGGATCTTTGGATCCATGGGTAGACTCTTCATTCTTATATGGTTGTGGAGATGGAGATCCCTTTTCCACTTCCCTTGGGTTTCAATTAAGCATATCTGATTTTAGAATTTTTTACCTTATTACTTATGGGTTGAGATGAATATTTTTATTTCTATTATTTACCTCTTGGTTTTCGAGGTGTCCCACTGGGTATGTATATTCTCACCCCTGCATGGGTTATGACCACATTTGTTGTTTCTTATGCAGATGAAAGATAGATTGACGATGAAATTAGTGGACTGAGTTTTAGAGGAGCATAGTGGTACATGGTGGTGTTGGCCATGTTCGGTGATCAACCTTGGAGATTGTGACCAAACTGTCTCCAGTATTTATTTTTTTTAGATGTTGTCTGGTTGGGACCTCATTTCCTATTGGGTGTATATTTTCCCCTTCATATCCTTTTTATTACATTGTTTTACTTTGATGTATTTTCCAGTGGTAGTTTCATACAAGGTTTAAACTCTAGATGGTTTAGTCTTTTACTATATATCTACATTGTTTCATGGAGATGGTTGTGTGTGTGTGTGTACTAGTACATTAGGTTAGGCCCCCCATTTTAGTGTTTTTCTTACTTGGTGCCTTTTCCAGCCAATGAACTGTTGGAGGCAAGCTTGGGGTGTTACTCTTGGCATACTATTAGCCCAAGAAAGGCCCTAGTGGGTCGGGTCATGACAATAATTCACTGAACAGTTTCAATGAATTAATGAAAAGACTTTAATCCAATCATAAATACATTATAACTGATGAAACCATTCAGGATAAATAATAAAGAATATATATATCATATATATATATATATATATATATATATTATACATCACATGCATAATAAATATGTCACACACACACACACACACACACATATTTCATGCATCTCATGCATGAAAAATGCATGCATCACATGCATGTATTAAATGTACACCTTATATAATATCCAATATATTATGTATAAATATCTCATGCATCATATGCAAGTGTACATGTATCTTACATGTGTACATTTTAGTGTAGATACAACAAAAAGGGATCACCCAGTTTCTACTGGATTTTGCACATTTTGGACTCAACCCAAGCACTACTAATGTAGAATAAACTGTGAAAGAACAAAATGAACTTGAATGGTCCCCCACGTAAGTGTCACGTAAGCGTCAACACATGATTTCCCATAAATCATGTGCACTAACCATGCAATAGAAGAAAAATCTTGAATTTTAAAAATTTGAAATTGAAACTATCGAAAAAAAGACAAGAGTTAAATAAAATGAAATAAATAAGATAAGGTGTTAGATTATTTATTAATATGGGTCATAAGAGTGTGAAATCATTTCATGCTTTTGCATCCCGTGGTAAGAGCATCAAAAAGTTTCACACTCTTATTGTGTGTTTATTTAATTTTAAATATTGATTTTAATTTATATTTTTTTTGAATATATATATATATATATATATAAATTTTAAACATTATTTTAAATAATTTTATTTTATTCATAATTACTAGCGTTAAAATAATCCTAGAATATTACTAAAAGCTCTTCCTAGGACTCCCTTTTATATGAGAAAGACTCTTGTCATCTCTTGATGATTTTCCATGATGGATTCGACTTTCACTTTACCAGAATTTAAATAATATAAATAAAAAATAAAAAAATAGAATTTAAAAACTAACTAAAATGAATTATGGTTAATATAAATAATAGTTAATTATATAAATAATAGAATTTAATTATATAATTCAAATAATTTATAATAAGTAATAATATAATCAATAATTAATGATATGATTATTTATTAATAATATGATTAACTATTAATAAAATAATTTATTATTAATAATTTAAATAATAATTAGTAATCATCAACAAATAATTTAATTAATAAGATAATCATTAATTAATATTATATTAAATAATTAATAATATAATCTACATTTGAAAAATAATAATTAATAATTAATAATTTACAATATCTATATTAGGTAGAGAGTATTACCAACTGAAAACAACACACACTCAAGCACCTCCGTGTATTAAGCCTCATCCCTCCCCAAAATGAACGATAAACAATAATTTGACCTATTTTATTACATGGAGCGGCCCCAAGAACCAAGATCTAGATGACCTGAAGGCCCAATTGATTGTATCATGAAGGCCCTTTGGTTGGGATAACTTGGAGGCTCGAAGAAAAAACATGCATCATTCCAAGTCACAAGTGCTGCAATGTGTTTCCCCTATATCAACAATAATTTCATTATATCACATGTCTGAAGGTTACTCCACCCCCTAATAGGAAGGAATTGCACCACTCTATCCCATATAGGAAATCCATTTGGGGGAAGGTCTAGTTGATAGGTTTAAATGTACCCATCTCTCTTTCATTATGTCCACCTAATGATACATGTGCGTCACCTTGCAGCACCACATGCCAAGTTGTGTCACATTGTCGAACCGATTATACTCTCCCAATGATTGCATGGATGGTCACTCATCAATCCCACATTATAAGTATAGGTGGTTAGAGTGCAGATTGATAAGCACTAACACACCCATCACTCTTTCAAGCTACCAACTTGGGGACACCTGCATGTTTCCACGCTGCACCACAAGTCTATCACATCACACCATCTTCCTGGTCCCACCATGATGACTAATACCTACATTTCTGCATTCCCATGATGCGGTCCCTAGTTTTTGTTAAAAATTCCCTGATAAATCTCCACTCAAAGGGTTTTTTTTTAATTTTAATACTAGTCTAATGCAAAATTATGGAGTGACTTTACCACTCAAGTAAGTCCTCAACTACAATTAACAATTAATAATATATATTTAGATAATTAGTAACTAATCATATAAACAATAATAAGTAATAATATAATTAATAATTAATAATATGATTAATAATTAATAATATAAATATATTATAATTTATTAATAATATAATTAATAATTAATAATTAATAGTTGATATTTTAAATAATCTAAACAATATGGGGTCAATAATATTTTCATTAAGGAAATAAAGCCCCTTTTAAATTGGGTTGAGAGGGAACCCTTACATGAACCGAAGGCCCCATAGTACATAAACCATAGGTCCAAAGGCATAAAGGCTTTTAATACATCCCCGAAGGCTCACTATGAATAAAATTGCTACAGTACTCACCACTGCTACATCACCTACTACGTTACATGCTTGTGCTACAACGTTGCTATAGTTCCCACCACTACTATTAAAAATCCCCCAAAGTATGGGTTCATCGGTGGTTGAACCCCTGACCACATACAAGATTACAAAGGCCTCTACCACTTAGAGAATCCCCCCAACTACATAATATAAATAATAAGATAATTAATAATTAACAATATATTTACTAATTAAAAATATAATTAATAAGATAAATATAATAATTAACAATTCAAAATTAAAAATATAATTAGTTATATGATTAATAGTGAATAATTATTAAATAATTTTAGATTAGGATTTCTTGAGTTGTAAAGTCACCCCATTATCTTACATATGACCAGAGTTCATATCATGGAATCCTCCATTACGGGATGGAGTTTATAGGACTATGGACATTATTCAATGGTTGTAGAACCACCAGAAGATGACACAATGCAGCACATGCGACAAGGCAGGGCACACAAAAGAGAATCTTTGAGCTATGATAAAGGGGTATTTAGGCTATTAAAATTGTAATGGGCCTCCTATGAATAAGGCCAACCCTTGGAGGGAGGGTGTCCTATCCTTATAGGCCCATATTTGTTTCCTTTTATTTTACCTTTATGGCCTTAAATAAATAAATAATAATATAAATAATAATTAAAAATTATTATTAGAATTAATTATATTATCAATAAAGAAATAACAATTTTGGTTTTCCAATTTCATGGTTAAAACCATTCCAAATTATTAATTATATTAATTATATTTTTACTTTCAAGGTATAAGGTTGGTTTTGGCTTTGGGGGTGAGGGGTAGGTCGTGGGGTCAAGTCCTTAGGTCAAAAAAGTTTCCATTATCGTGTCCTATTCCACAATGGAATATGTAATCTACATATATTATATTATTACTTTCTTGGACAAGGGATTTATTTTCCATGTTTAATCTCATATTCCATTTTCTCTTTTTTTCTTTTACTAATAAAATGGGCTAGGGACTATATAGTATAACTTCTGAATTTTTTTTATTTTTTAATTTTCATTGTTTATATTATCAATTATTATAATGTATAAATAATAATAATAATATTTAAATAATAATTTCTAATTATTAATTGTTCATTTTTGACTTAAAAGGTGAGGAAAGCCTCTTTATTAAAATGGAAAAAACATTGTTATTAATTGTTAATTGTTAAATATATTATTAAGTATTAAATATATTATTTATTATTTATTATATTGTTAATTAGTAATTATTAATTGTATTATTAATAATTAATTATATTATTAATAGTTAATCATTTTATTAATCATTAATTATATTATTACTTATTATAAATTATCAAAAAAATAGATCATAGAGAGTTGGATCTTATGAATATATTAAAAATAACTAAAAATACAAAAGGGTAATGAGGTTAGATAGGGAAACTGACCTCATCTTGAAAACAAAAAATACAATGCAATGATAAAGCTAACAAGGGATACCAAGACACTCAAAAATTTTTGTCCGAGAATGAAAGATCATCTTTTGTTGGGCCACTCGACCTCCTTGACCATGAGAGTTATGTCCTATTCTCCATTTAGGAGTCTTGAACATGTTATCTTCATGGTCCAATGTTACAGGTGCAACAACTATAGACTCATGACTGACTCCGGCTTGAGTACTGGAACCAAGATTAATCTCACAGCAGCTATAATCTTACTTATTTGTAGCTTCATTAGATATCAGATTCTAGGTACAAGAAGCACATCTAGAATCCTCCTTCTATTCTAAATTTCCATCCCCTTGACTAGAACAGAGAGTAATATACTCCTTCCCTTGCATACTCATAACTAGGGAGTTATCCATAGTGTAGTGCTCAGATTTTTATTGAGTGAAGTCCTTGGGCTAAACCTTTTTTTGATGGATAGATTAAAAATATTCATCACACTAGGGGATTAACCCCTTTATAAATATCCACTTTATTTGAGTTATTATTTGGAGAAATTGAAAATTTAGAACTTTCCTCATCTTGGGTCTATTCAGGTGAATCGTGATGAAAAGGAGCACAAGTAGAATGAAAAACCCCATGTGCAAGCTGAAATCCATGAACAACATATTCCTTATGCTGAAAACCCTAAACCTAGGCTTTCACATGCCCCTCATTCTCAACCAATAGGTCCCCCGCCCTCTCTCTCGAACCCCTTCATATTCAGTCTTTTGATTTGGAAGAATTCTAGAACAAACACCTATACTTACACCCAAACTTGCACCAAAGCCTAAATTTTTACAAGCATCTGCAGTTACATCTGAGTTAGTTTCACTTAAACCTAAACCTGGACTAGAACCTATACCCATATTTTCCCTGGAAACTGCACCTTCACCCAAAATAGCATCAACACAAACCACAACATTTGCACTGGTAAAATAAAAAACCAACTGCACTTGACCTTGATCCTTTATATCCACACTCCCTTATGCCTTATAGACCTTATACCTATCCTCCAAAGAAAAATCAAAACTATTTCTAGCCTTATGCCTTAGAAAAATATATAGTTACTCTTGGTTGATAGTGTTTAGTTTTTTCTCTAAATTAAATTGAAAATAATAACCATTTCCCCAAACTTTCTCATTCACTTTCAAGTAAGTATCAAATTTATCCCCGTCATAGACTGAATTCATCTTCCTGTAAGCATCATCGTTATGGAATTTTGAAGAACATAATTTAAAGATAATATATCTTTGACAATTATCCTTGGAATAGCCAATTACTTTTTAGTCCATAAAAAATTTTGGGATACTTTCCGATACTATTCTAAGATATATATCATTCTCTTGAGTAGATTAAACCACCCTTTTAGTTAGTGTTGTACTCAAATCAACTTCAACCAAAACTTGATAAAATCAACCATATTTAGAATTTTTAGTATCAATATCCATCATAATAGGTACACCTATTGAGGAATCAATGCCGTGAAAAACATTTGGATGCCACAAGACCTTATTTAATTTATGACCCATACTTGAGTGAACAAGTTCCTAATCTCATAGGAATTTAATATGAGATTATATTTGTGAATTCAAAGGAACCGAGGTTTGATAATAATTTAGCCAAAAACACATGCCCTCATTTTTAAATCCTAATTTGAAAAAAATTTGAAGAAAACCACAACCAATTAAAAAACTATTCTAATGTGAAAACCCCAAATAAAAACCAGTCGACTTAATAGGGTCTCTAACTTCCATATCTTTTCCACTTTTGGAAGAACGATATGAACAATGATTGAGGACTTGAAAATCTCCATTCATTAATAAATAACTTCTTGACTCACAATAATATAAGTGACACCTCCCTCTTTAAGAAATATTCCTAGGACAACATTCTGGGATGAAGTAAATAACATATGATTCAATGAATCAAAACCATCACCATTCTTATTTTTCGTAGCTTCAACCTTTCCATCACAGATCCTGATTATTAAAAATTATATGAATTATATTATTACTTTATATTATATATATTATTAATCATTTTTTATATAAATAATATACCATTTTAATTAATTATATTTATTTATTTATTTATCATTATTCAAATACTAGAAAATTGAAATTTGAACCCTGAATTGGTATTTTCCCTATAAAAGGGAGCCCTGAGTGGGGTTTTTAGTTATATTTCGAGATTACATTAATGATTGTTATTCCAAATAAAATAGTGATACATTAAATAATGTTAAAATTACACACACACACACACAAACACACAAACACACACAAATATATATAACAAAACAAAACAAAAATTAAAATTAAAATTAAAAAAACACAGACTACAAGAGAATTAAACAATTTGATACTCTCATAATAAGTCATAAAAGAATGAAACTATTTGATGCTCTTGTTGTGGGACACATGAGAGTGAAACGATTCACACTCTTTTGACCCATATCGGTAAATAATCCTGAACTAGATCCAAATAAAAAAAATAAAAAACCCCATTATTCCCCAATCATATATTACTTTTTTTGTCAATAAAAAACTCAAGGATAATTCATATACAACACAATATATGGTAAATGAGTGGGTTCTTTTTGGGTTCATTCAGGGATAACACAACCCATTTTCTTAGCGAGTGGTAAAGTATCTGCCTCTGGTTCTTAAATTATGAAATTTGGGATTAAATGGGTGCCACCTGGAAAAGGGAGGACGTGGTTGTGGATCCTTATTTCATTAAAAATACTATTTTAAAAAATTAAATGTTTCCACTTAAAGTGGTTGGATGGGAGCTAGGTGATAAAGTGATAGATGATAAAAAAAACATAATTTAAATCACTTTAAAAATAAAATATCCATTTAGTTAATACTACAGTTATAAAAAATTAATAATAAATAAAAATAAAAATATAAAATAATATTAATAAATATATAACACGAATTTTAATAAACGATAATTAATATATATATATATATACATTATTTTTTATATATTCATTTATATATATTATTATATATAGACATTATATAGACACACACACACATAAATAAACAGATATGTAAATATATAATAATAACTAATAATTAGTACAAATATTTATATATCCATTATTTATACACATATGTTTATATACATGTGTTATGCATATATTTCTATTTTTGACATATACTTTTTATTAATATATAATGTAAACATGAGATATATATTATAATAAATATTTTAAAAAATACATTAATATAAGTATATGTTAATACTATATATACATAAATACAATTTGGAATATTTACAAGTATTGTTACATGCATGAATACATGCATAAATACATATATGCATGTTTTTAAGTAAAAAATGTTACCTAAATATATAGAAATAAATTTTTTAAATATTATACACACATATACATATATGTATGTATGTAAATTTTCCATTGAAATTTAGAATGGAAAATTAATTTATATCAGTTTTTGTGTGTGCGTGTGTTTATTTGTGTGTGTGACTATATGTATATGTGTGTATATAGATATAAAAAAATTTAAACAGTGTATGAAGTGTGTAGTAAATATAGTAAAATATTGCATCTGTAATTGTCAGTGTAAAATTTTAATGTAAATTTCTAGTAAAAATGTGGACCTTTTATTTTTATTAATATATTTTTCTGTGTGTGTGTATATACACCAGTATAAAAGGGGCTATTGTCTTGTTGGATTTGTTCCCCAGTTGTCTATGTTCTCTTGTTTTAGCTGATCTTTGATCTCTTCATATATGAGTTACTCCTTTATCTTAAAAAAATGAACTATCGATGGCGATCCCTAGAAACAAAATCAAATTTTGGAAAAATGTTTTGCCACAAATGCTTCTAGCTTGCTCTTCCCACTTATCTTAATTCATTCTAACCGCTTTAATCTTCCCCCATGCAACCCTTTTCCTCACACACACACCCTGGTTACCAACCCTCATTGCCTACTCATTGCTCCCTGCACCATCACACTGCCCCATTACACTATTGCACGTCATCACCCTCCTAACACACGTCATTGATCACCACCCCCACTACAGGTATCCCTAATTAATATTAATAGACATTTTTTTATATTAATATGATTTACTTTTTCAATTTGACATATATATAAAATAATAAATATTTAATTATTAAATAAAAATATTGAATAAATATGTGTTTACAATTATTATGCTATACAATAATTTTACACATACATATATGAAATTAATTCAATTTTATAGAAACACACATACATAGATAATTAATTATTAATATTATCATTTTATATTTTAATTCATTAATATTTAATATTTAATATTTTTTTATAATTGTATTCTACTAATTTTTTAGATTTTTATTTAATACATGATATTTATTACTTTTTAATATGTATATTTTTTACTTATTAATTATTATTATTATTATTTTCATTAATAAATTTTTAAATATTTTTTGTAATTTATTCATTTTTAATTTTTATTTGTTTAATATTTTTTCAATTTTTTTTATTTTTAAAATTTATGTATATATTTTTATTGATTAAAATTTAATATTTTTATTATATTTTTAATTTAAATAATTAATATATGCATTCTATTTCATTTTAATATATATGAATTTTTCAATTTTTTGAAATTTATTTAATTAACAACTCTTATTTTTTTAATATTTATTCAATCTATTCATTTTTAGTTAAATTTCAATCATTTTTAACATTCATTCATTTAATATTATTTATTCATTAATAATATTAAGTATTTTTTACTTTTTTTTATAATTTATTCATTTTTAATATTTTTTCATTTTATATTTTTTAATTTATTCATTTTTAATATTTTTGAATACATAATTATTCATTAATATTTTTAATATTGAAACCTATTCATATTGATATATATATATATATATATATCAATACATGATATTTCCTTAAATATGATTTATATAATACAAAATATGTATTTACATTTAATAAGTCATATATTTACTGAAAAATGGTTTATATTTAAAAATTAATATTAATTAAAAATATTGATTAATTAGTATCGAGTAATGAATGTTTAGTAATAGATTATATAAATATAATTTGTTTTTTTAATTTGATATATATCAAACTCATGTTATATATACACATCAATTTTACACACACATATACATAAATAACACAATTTTATATAGAAACACACACACACACAATATTTCTATAATTTATTCAATTTTTAATATTCATTTTAGTATTTTTTTATTAACAGAATATGTTTAATATATTATTTTTTTAATCAGTAAATTTTATTATTTTATTATATTTTTATTTAATATATGCTATTTATTACTTGTTAATATTTGTTTAATTAATTCCTTTTTAATATTTTTTTCATTAATAATATTAATTAATTTAAAATATTTTTTTGATTTATTCATTTAAATTTTTTATTCATCTACTATTTTTTCAATTTTATCCATTTTTAATATTTATTTACAAATTTTTATTCATTAACATTTAATGTTTTCTATGTTTTTGAAATTTAAATAATTAATATGTAATCATTATTATTTTCACATATATTCATTTTTAATTTTTTTTATTAATCTTTATAATTAATAATGCTTATTTATTTTTCTAATATTTTTCCAATCTATTGATTTTTAAGTTATTAAATTTTATTCTTTTTTAGCATTCATTTATTTAATATCATCTAATATTATTTATTCACTAATAATGTTAATTATTTTTTTTACTTTTTTAATAATTTATTCATTTTTAATATTTATTCATTTAATATATTTGTAATTTATTTTATTTTAGTATTTATTTATAAATATGCATTCATTAACATTTAACATTTTTAACATGGTTATAATGTACATAATTAACATGTATTCATTTTCATTTTAATATATATTCATTTTTAATTTTTTAATAATTTATATAATTAATAAAAATTATTCATTTTTTAATATATTTTTTTCTATTCAATTTTAATTTTAAATTTCAATCATTTTTAAAATTCATGCATTTAAGGTTTTCTATTCCCCAATAATGTTATTTTTTTACATTTTTTATAATTTATTCATTTTTAATATATATTCATTTAATATTTTTATAATTTATTTTAAATAGTTTTTATTGGAACTTAAAAGAGTGCTAATAAAACCCTTTCCATTATTTTAAAATCAACCCTAACAGAACGACACTTTCTTACGCCATTTAAGCTCCTACGGAACTCAACCCTTGTCGTCACTCCCCTCGAACATCTCAGATGAGGCAACCCTCCCAAAACCGAAGGTATGCTATTTTTTGTACTCCTTTTTAATCGATCTTGCATTACATCATGATTTTTAGTTCTTTTTCCCTTGTAATTAATCTCTAAAACCCTAGATTCAAATCCCCATTTTCAATAATGTTTTGCAATGTGTGTTGAGCAATTATTTTCCTAGATCCAAGTGGTTTTCACTTTGAATCTCTATGGATTACCCTCATCTTGGTATTTTGGAATGTAGAGCCACCCTTCAGTTTGATTTGTAGGGATTTTCCTATGTGTTTTTATGTATATATGTAAATATTAATATTTTAAAAAATTTATAATAAAATAAAATAAATTTAAATGAATATATATATATATATATATTTAATTATACACCTATTATATATGTAACTAAATTTATTGAGGGTCAAGTATTTAAACTAAATCAACAGAAAACTATTTATTATTATGACATGACACTATTTCCTGATAAAACTATAATTTTCTATCTTTTCTATTATTACACCTTCCATTTTCATTGCTTCGTTGAGTCTCTTAAGTGAGTATGAATTTTTTCTTAAGAAAATAATCATTTTTTAGAAGTATCAATAACTTTATCCTTTGATTTTGATGATTTTATACTTCTTTAAAACATAGGATTTATATATTTACACAAAAATATGTTTAGAAACACACATATACATAAAATACTAGAAATTGGAGCTATACCAATAGACATATACAAACGGTTTGGACAAAACTATTGGTATAGGTACCATAGAGAGACCCTATACCAATGGTTTGGCCAAACCATTGGTATAAGTGGTAGATATACAAACTATTATGGTAAAACTGTTGGTATATCTTCCATAAATTACCCTATACCAATAGTTTTTGTCCAAAACTATTTATATAGATATTATAAAAGACCCTATACCAACGGGTTTGAAAAAACCATTGGTATAGGTCCCAAAAATATAAATACTTATACCAACGATTTCCAAAACCATTGGAATAGGTATTCATTTTTTTAATGAATCCTTTTATCATAATAACATTGAATACATCTAAATTTAAATTACTTTTAAATAAATATATATATATATCATATCATATCATGTTCACAAAAGTCATTTTTTCTTAGTTGTTAGGTCATTGAAATATAAGTCGAAGGTGTTAAGATCAAAAATAGTTGAGATTTTTTTACATTACCTATACCAAGGGTTTTGAAAACCATTATTATAGGTATTTCAAATGATTTATACCAATAGTTTGGGAATTGTTGGTATATCCCACCTATACCAATGTTTTCCCAAAACGATTGGAATACCATTGGTATAGGTTAATAAGGACGAAGGATAATCTAAAGGTCCTCTAAATTGTTGGTATAGCCTATAACAAAGATTTGGAGGACTATACCAATGGTTCCAAAATGTTAGTATATGGTATTTTTTCAATAGTGATAATTATATATCAACACTCAAATTCTTATACTTTTTTTACATATTAATGTTTATATACATTATATGCATTCCTTGTGAGTATTTATTAATTTTTTATACAAAATGAATATTGTTGAACCTAATTGGATGCATGTGAATTGAAAAGGGATGGGTGTTAATCATTTGAAAATGGAGTATGAGGATAAAGTTAAAGAGTTTATCAAGTTTTCAATTGAGAATGCATATGACCCTTCCCAAATCCCTTTTCCCTATTTACATTATTGTTATTAAATATGACCTCATCAATAATATTTAGAAGAACATTTAATTTGTCTCAGAATATATCAAAGATAAATATGTTTAACTAAACATAGGGAAAATCTAAATGTACATGCTGATAGGGATGATTCTATGATTTATGGATCGTTTGACATGAATATTAGTGTTAATGATGTTGGAGATCATATAGAAGAAATGACAATGGAAATTTAATATGGCCTTTGTGATTTTACAAAGTTGTTTGAGAAGTCAAATATTCATGAAAAGAGACCATTTTTTACCAATTGTACTAAATATACAAAATTTTTAGCTGTATTGAAGCTATATAATTTGAATGTTGATAGATGATGGAGTGACACTAGCTTTACAAAACTACTTGGTCTCCTGAAAAATATGCTACTAGAGGAAAATGAGCTTCCTTGTCGAACATATGATGCTAAAATAATGTAATATTAAATTGGTATGATATCTAAAAAATTATATACCAGTCCATATGATTTTATATTGTTTCTCAAGGATCATTAATCAATTAGAAAATTTCCTATGTATGGAGTGACTCAATACAATAAAGATAAATCAAGTCCTTCAAAAGTTTTATGATACTTTCATATCATTCTAGGGTTTAGATGACTATATGGATGTTAGGAAACCACTAGAAAATTGACATGGCATGCATATGAAATAATTGAAACTGCAAAACTATATCATCCAAAAAACTCTCCTCTATAGAATAAAACTGATATTGAGTATCCAGAATTTGGAAACGAGTCGAGAAACCTCCCTCTTACATTATCTACAGATGGAATGAATCCTTGTTGTGTATAAATTAGTACTCATAGTACATGGGTAGTTATATAGGTAAATTATAACCTTGCACCATGGTTACGCATGAATAAAAAATATATTATATTGTATCTGCTTATATCTGGACCAAAATAACATGGTAATAATATTTATGTATATTTGGATCCATTGATTGAACATCTGAAAATGACATGGGATATATGCATTACATTGTATGATGCTCATACTAGTTAAGAGTTCACATTGAGATCCTTGTTGTATGGGATAGTAAATGACTTTCTTGCTTATGGGAATTTTTCAAGATATAACATTAAAGGAATGTTGGAGTGTCCCATTTATGAAGTTGGTACACACTCAGTTAGGTTGAAATATTCCATGAATATTGTTTTAGGACATCAAATTTTTTTACCCTAATGATATAAATACCAATCCTGGATGACATCATTCGATGGAAATATAGAACATGGTATAACACTATCTTCACTAAGGAGTGATCAACAGATTGAGAAAGTAAAATTCATTGACACTATTTTTGGTAAAACTTTTTTGAAAAACCTCACAAAATTTGGTTTGAAAAACTGACTAGTTTTCTTTGAATTCCCATGTTGGAATTTTTTGAACATTATACATTTTCATGATGTCATGCATGTAGAAAAAAAACATATGTGATAGTATTATTTTGATGTTACTAAATGCACTGGAAAAAAATAAAATACAACATTAAGGCTAGGTTGGACATGATTCACATGTGGATAAGGGAAAAGTTGGTCTCAATGAAGGTTGGAGGATGAAATTTTATTCCTCCAGTATTTTACACTATATCCATACAAGAAAAATTAAAATTTTGAAACTTCTATAATGGTGTAAAAGCTTCAGAGGGGTGTTCATAGAATATCCATAATATCAGGTCAATGACTAATTTGAAGTTAAAGGATCTAAAATCACACAACTATCATGTTTTTATGTAAGATCTAATTCCTATAGAATTACATAACATTCCCCCCAAAAACATATTACATACATTAATAAGACTTTGCTTCTTTTTAAAAGCCATATGCAGTAATTTTATAGACCCGATGAAGATTCCAATCATGAATAAGGAAATTTTAATCATATTATGTGAATTAAATATGTTCTTATCATTATTATTCTTTGATATAATGGTCCACTTGATGGTTCACTTGTTTAATGAGATTAAACTTTGTGGTCCCATATATTATAGTTTATATACCCCATTGAACCATATATGAACATTTTAAAAGGGTACATCAAGAATCAAAGTTAGACATAAGGTTTTATTATAGAGTGATATATTTTTGAAGAATTCATTGAATTCTATACCTATTACCTTTAATATTTTGATAACACTGGTCTCCCAAAATCTCACCATAATGGATGCCTTATGGGTGATGGGATTTCTGGAATATTTTCTTATTAAAGCAACCATTATAGAGTGGGAGAAAGTTAACCTTTACATTTTATATAATAGTCTATAGGATTCTCAATATGTTTAATTCCAAAAATTAATTATTAGACATTTAAATCCATAAAGAGATTAAATATGGATATCAAATACACACAATCAACAATTTATAGGATGGTTTCAAGATCATATTTATAAGGAGTTATCTTTAAATTCTAATTCAATTGTCAAATGAATTTGATGGATAACTATATAACCAAATATAAATGTATTATCTTATAACTGTTATGTAATTAATGGTTATATTTTCTATATGATGGAACAATATGGATGTAGTATGATGAAAATAGTGGAGTTATAATTGTGATGGAAGTAATGCACATATCTGGTTTTGAGGAAAATTTTCTAGTTTATGTGAATATGTTATACTTTTACATCAAAAAAACATAAAAGTTGGATGATATGACATTTAAATTTATAAATTTTTATTGAAAATGGGTTGACAACAAGAGTATAGTTAAATTTTATGAATTTGGATTTATAAAGTTGAATTTCAATGTGAAAGGGTATAAGGATGAATCTTTCATAATAGAATCACAAGTAGTGTAAGTATTTTATGTTCTAAACCTAAAAACATAAATATATCAATCATTCTGTTTGAAACTAAAATAGTAGAAGGGTTAGATGAAAATTCAATTACGGAAGACCCTTTCATTGGGAGATCACAATCATTTTAGGATGGTCTTAATGTAGATAGTGTCTTGTACTTTATAGGTGACCACAAATAAGAGATTTTGATACTCTATAGAGGATCCAAATCCCTTCAACCTTAAAAGAAAAAAAGAGAGTTCAACGAACATGTTAAAGTTTTTTTCAATATACTATGATTTTCCTCATAATATTATGTGTTATCTAGTACATTTATGTAATCAAAAGTAAATGTTTTACTACTCATGAAGATAATGACTTCTACACACATTTATGTTACCACTCTTGATTAAGAACACACTATCAATGTTGGAATCAAGGAATTATTAAAGGGTTAACATCGTGTGGATGAAAAAAGAGTGATATAACATCACCTTGATAACTAAAGTTATTAAGGAGAGAAATAATGGTATAAAATTTGAGGTTGGATGGAATCAATGTGTCCTACCTATTGACCCCAACAAGTCAATGTTCATTAGTTACATTAGGTTTAAAACTCAAATGGATTTTCTAATTGATATAAATACGTGGAACAATGTCAACATTGCATCGAGTAGAATCATTTAGGAATATATTGGTGTAATGTTATGATATACATTATCCATTTTACTAAAAAATTATACAATGAAACATTGATTTAATTTTCATTATTACTTGAAGAGTTCATCTTTTTTAGATTATTTATAAAATAAATTTATATTAATGGTTATTTTAAAATATCATAGAGCCTTTCAGACACTTATAAAAAAGTGAAATCTCAGGGATGCCAAGGGGAAAGTAAATCCCTACCCATTATCTACGTATGCACACATTATAAACCGAGAAACATGGAAATATTTCATTAGTATTTGTGATTCATAATCATTTCGGGTGCTTTGTAATTGATAATATTTTTTTTACATAATTTATTTTTTCCATTTTGATTCAAAATATTTAATTATGAAACAAAAAATGAGTGATGAAAATATTAAGTGTGTATAAAAACCAATGTACCCATAACATAAAGCAAGGATGTGGTACGCTTCACTTGAAAAGAAAATGGTAGGTATTTTCAATATAAATTGAAAGTTTTATGTGATATAAAACAACATATGTTACTTTTTTTATATTAATATTTATAAATTATAATCCAAATCCACTTCAATCACATATCATGTGTTTTGGAAGGAGTCTTGTGTAAATAAAGAGGGAATACTAGAATATGAAAACACACAAAAAATATGGTAATCATGTGTAAGCTTGATGTAATAATAATTTATCATGGTTTATTAAAATATTACATAAAAATATCTATATTTTTTTATATTTTTTTATATGTTTTGGATATAATAATTTTTATCAAATGTACCTAAAGAAAAACTACTTTCAATAGCTCCGAAGTGGCCAAAAAAATATGGTCACGTTAGAGGTGAATGTTTTGGAGTGCAACATCAAGAATATTTTGAGAGGAAAAATCCACAAGGATATATATATGAGATAATGAAATACATGAAGTCACATATAAGTAATTTAAAGGACATTATTTTCTAGTCTGGTTTGGTAGACTAGTATATGTGAAAGGGTTAAAGCAAATTAATATTATAACAATGATTAGTACACGAATATCCACATGGACCCACTAGTTTTGAGGATAACCATTCCCCTCAATTTCCTTCCTTACCTGAGGTAATTGATTTTTTCATAAATATTTATATTAAATGTGAATCAAAAAACTACCAATAACTTTATATTACTAAAGTTCTGTAAGGTGAAACGTTATGTGATTTATATCTATCAACACCCAATAGATCATGTGAGACTAGGGATTGAATTATCTCATGTTCTAAGTTCTAAGTTTCCAATACCTCTTGATGACATGGATGTCAACACGGTCAATAATTATATTAGAACTTTCATAGCACAAACATTTAATATTATAAAGATACATGTGATATGTCCTTTATATTTTTTTTCAAATGAGAAGCCTTCCACAATTGATGGGAATAGGTATCAAATGAGGTATGAAATTACAGAAGGAAAAAATGAAGGTGAAATGAAAGTTCAGATCAAAACAATCTAGAGGATCTACCATGAAATCAAAAGGACCTTCCAAGAGTACCTTCACCCCACGAGTTCCACTATTGTATATATTAATAGTTAAATTTCAAGAAGATACAACATTCAAAGATGAAAATGTGTCCTATATTGAACATAAAGAAGAAATATTTAGAGAGTCCATTACAGATGTGATTGGTCTTGGTAGTATAAATCAAGTTTTAATGGCTGAGAGTCTCAGTTGTGAATGCATATATGAGGCACATTTTCATAGCATGTTGTTCAAAAAAATGATCTGTTTTCTTCATCAAATTTAACAACTATTCATATTTTCTATAGGCATATATATTACTAAAATATAATTTCAAAACCCTATGAAGTGAAATTTGCACTCATTAATACTTCTATCATTTCTATACGAGAAATTAATTTTAACATTGAATAAATTGAAAAAAATATAAACTATACACAACAATTGTAATGAAAATAATAGACAACAAACTCTTCTTTATTCCTATAATGCAGGGGTAAAAATTTAAAATCTAATAATATAAAATATAATATTATTTTTTTCATTACTTATTTATTTTTTATTTTTTAGGAATATCATATTGTCACAATCAATTTGGATACCTTGAATGTTTAAATTTTTGATCGAAAGCATGAATTTCCAACAAATTGACTACACATGATGTCCATTGTGAATTTATAATGAACTATAATCAATATTTTACAAATACACTTCAAATTATATGTTTTAGTTTATGTTTTTACAAGAAATTTTTTATGATATGGAAATCTATAAATATCATCTAAATCATGGTATATTGTTGGTGACTGAACAAAAGAAGCCTATGGATTTATACAAATGAAGATAGATTAAGGCATATATAGTGATATTTAACAGTCAAAAAATATTTCAAAACAATTTACATATTTTTGGTCAATGTTTCTATAGTGTTCAAAACAAAATAGTGTCAATGATTATGAATATTACATTTATAAATTTTTGAAATATATCATATACCATAAAAAACTAGAATCCCCAAATAGATATTTATTAAGGTAATTACAATTTTTTTAAAATATTTTTTAATCATTTGTTTTTATATATTTTCTTACTTCTACCAAGATTTCTAAGAGTGTCTATAATCAAAATAAGAAGTATATTTGTTTAGATATGAGTGACGTGGTGTTATAATGTTTACTGACTTCAAGTTGATGTGATTACTGTTACGAACCATCCCCCGAGGCCCATGTCATGACTATCCTAAGGCCACCTTCCATAGGCCAGGGGTTGGTGACTAGCACCAGAAAGTCATATCCCAAAAAGAGAAGGCATTTCCTTTATACCTGTATACACACACATCCAACCACATCCCAACACCTTGAAAGGGGGAAACAAGTATATCACTAAAACAAGGCTGAGTTCAAGTACAAGTGAAAGTAAGTGGGTAAGAATAAAAACCCAACAAGGAACTGAAAATAGTAAAGTACAAAAGGAAACTCTGATGAACATCTATGAAAAACCCCACCTGATCATGAGAGTAGTGAAGCTACTAGAAGACGAAGTAGTATGTCCTACTCGCCCGGTCCTACTAGGCCCCACCTAGTACTATGCCACCATGTCCACCATCGTAGCCTCTGTCAGTCCCATCCTCCTGAGAACCTCTATCGAAACGTTGATCATCTATATCGGAAACAACATGTGCAGGTGAAGCCCATTCAGGGGCGAGTATAACAATACTCAGTATGGACCCCGAGACCCCCTTAGGTCTCTCGGTAATCCAAGAAGGAAAAAACCCCAAAGAAAAATACCCTAGAGGTAAAACCATTAAGAAAGACCTCAACCACATAGCACAAAGTAAATGATACAGCTCACACTAGGTATAACTTAATTACAGAAGTAAAGATGATTAGTAGTAAAGCTAGATCATCTTATTCTATCGAGAGGCTCTGCTACTGACCCGCACAAGGTCACTAGGTGCTAACCCACAGAGGATCACTAGGTGATAAACCATAGAGGATTTCTAGGTGATGACCCACAAAGTATGGATAGGTGCTAACCCAATCAGAGGATCGCTAGGTGCTAACCCACTCAGAGGATTGCTAGGTGCTGACCCACTCAGAAGATCGCTAGGTGATGACACACTTAGAGGATCGCTGGGTGCTCACCCGTAGATGATTTCTAGGTGATGAACCACTCAGAGGATTGCTCGGTGTTGACCCACTCAGAGGATATCTAGGTGATGACCCACTTAGAGGATCACTAGGTGCTGAGCCACAAAAGATCGCTAGGTGTTGACCCACATATGATCTTTATTCTTTCTTCATGTCACAACCAGCTAATGGATTCCCTCACTTAGCATGCTTGATTTCTGGAGGGTTCGCTCATCAAGGTACCAATCATATCTCAACTACCACGAAGTCCCACTTAGAAGTAACACCATGGACAATCCTATCGTAAGGGTTCTAAAGTGAAAGATGATACATAAATTAGACACCCGGTCTGTAAGACATAGGCAAAAAGGTAAACAGGGCCTGGTTAGATTCATGTCCGATCCAAATTGGATGTACTCTAACTTAGTACAAAACTCAAGTGGATTATTTAAAAAGTACTAGATCATTTCAAGGGTCCTCATGCCACAGACAGCGCGTCAATCAGACTTATGTTCTACAAGTTATAATTGTTTTAGTTATACGGGGCAGGTTTGGTCTGGGTCTGGTCTGACCTGGTCGAACCGACCTGACCTGAGCCGAGGGTCCAGAGTGGGTTCGGTAAGGTTCTAGCTCAATCGACCTATTGGGTCCCCAGGTCCATCCCAGTGGTAGGTCTGTCCCGGATGGTGTGGGTTCGACCCACTTGAAGAACCTGGCCCACATGGTGTGGGCTAGTTGTGATGGACCGAACGCTAGGCATCTGGTTCCTCCAGTAGGCAGTGCCAGCGGGCATCACCCCATCTCCCTATAACAGTCGGCATGAGCTGGCCGTTTCTCACATCTGCAGTGCAGCCCAAGCGGGCTGCTCCTCCTCCACATAGCTGACACGAGATAGCCGCCTCTTGCCTCCGCGGCTCTTATGGGCGCCGCCTGCTCCATGTGGCTAGAATGGGTCAGCTACCACCACCGGTCGCCCTCGCCTACATGCTGGTGGTGCTATGCCGGCGGCACCTTCTATAGGACACTAGAGATGCTCCGGTGATCCGTTTTCTATCTCGTATTCACCTATGGGCCTCTTGGGTCACCGCCTTCACTGAAGAGCCCACAGAAATTCATTTCCACCAAATTTATCAGTCTCCCCTAAAGAATGCTCAACATCCAAGATCAGCGGAGGGTTTGGTCCATGTTCAGATCAGCCCACACCTTCTACATTAGCATTTAATCATGAGGGTGATAACAATCATCATATATATTAATAAAAACAAAAAATCAAGACCCCGAAACAACCTCTAGAAATAATGATTGAGTCGCGGATCAACCCGTTAGTCGGTTGATCTGCGTTCGTTGTATTTTTCAGGAACGGGATAAGAGGAATCATTAAACACTTAGAGCAATTAAATCCCCTACCTCATTGACGTTCGGTGCTGAAGCATTTTTCCTTGAGGTTTCAATATGTCAGCATCATTTCCATCTCCATTCATCGAGTTTCATCGTATTCTGTTGGGTCTCTCCATCATTCTTCATCCTTCTTCGTTGGAGAGGAAAATTCACCAGAGTTTCATCCGAGAATACTCCAGGTTTTATTCTCAAACCCCACATGTTGGATTATTTAAAGAAAACAAAAAGTATCATGATGTTGTGCCTATTAATAATGGTAATTAAATTAGCCTCATTTAATGAGCCAAATTTAACAAGCCCTTAAAGTAAAATCATTGTAGTTTCAAATGAGCTATTATTGATCCTCTATTAATGTGTCTCGTCGCCTCCTCGTCGCTGCACCGCAACGTCGCCGTTTTCCATCCAATGGTGAGAAAGAAATAAAATAATTATGCTAAATTATTTTATTATTTTTCTTGAAAATTTTGAAAAATAACTCTTATGCTCGGCCCTTGCCAGCCAAAGTTAATTCATTTCTAGGGGAATCTCTGTATTCCGAATTCGACGGTGCCCTCATATTTTTGATCCGAGCATTGGTTCAAAAGTTATAAAATCACTCTTGAACGTTTATTAAATGTACCTTAAAAAAATTCAGAAAAATTAACAGTCACCCTTGACACATTTCGGTCAGGTTAGGCTCCTCGTAAGGGGGAAATGCCCTCACAATCTCAAAGGCACTCTATAATTTTTAATCTGAGTTACCATTTAGAAGTTATAAGGATTTGAAAATAAAATAATTGTTACTTAATTATTTTATTTATGGCCAAAAACTAACTTCCAGCATTAGCCCATACTAGCCAATGTTAGGATCTTCCTAAGGAAATCATACCCTCAAGAGCTCAGTGGTGGTCTCAGTTTTTTAATCTGAGTCACTGTTCGTCAGTTATAAGCATTTGAAAAATAAAATAATTTTATTTAATTATTTTATTTACCATTATTCCATTTTCAGGTTTTCTCATTGGGGGGATACGCTGACTAAACTTAAGTCACGTCTAGGTTAAACCCGCTATCCCAAACGCAATGGTGCCCATGGATTTTTGATTCGGGTACCCGTTTGAGGGGTATTCCACTTTTTTAGGAAAACCACTCACACACACTATTTAAATCTTAAAATTTTTTAACAGATCATTCTAGGAACTTCGGGCCTCAGAATCACGCGCTATCAATTTTTTCAGTCTCGAAATAATTCCATATAATTAAAAAAAAATCACAGAAGTTATGAGATATTAAAATTACCTAAGATGTTTTTAATTTTTTATATAGATCATGATTAGTTGATCACATGTCGATCCTACACACGATGGGGCTGATATGACTCAAAGTGTGAGTTTGCACATTAAAAAAAGTGTTATTTTAATCAAAAACACGTGTCATATAGACAAAATCTAGCAAACAAGATCATATTATATTGATATTTTTGGACAATTATCCATAGTTTATTTGTGATGTGTAGGAAAAAACCACATGTCAATATAACACATGATGATACCGGTAGGGCTCCAAATGCCTATTCATAATAAAAATTTCATTTTAGTTTAAAATAATATTTACGTAGCCAAAAAAGAGAAAACACCTCATATTGTCTTGATAGTTTAGGAAAACTATCCATAATTCATTTTTATGGGTAGGAATTGACTACACTTTATTCCAACACATGATGTGGCTGGTATGACTCAAAGCACGTGTTTTCACATTAAAAAGTGTCATTTTTCTCTAAAACACATGTCACATAGACAAAACCAAGTAAACAATATTATATTATCTCAATACCTTAGGAAAAAAATCCATAATTCAATTTTGATTTGTAGTAATTTACCTCATGTAAATATGACACATGATGTGACTGGTATGACTTCGAGTGCGTGTTCACAATAAAAATTCTATTTTTATCTAAAATGCAATTGAAAAATTAAAAACTTAGAAAACATGATCATACTATCATGATACTTTATTAAAACAGTCTATAATTGATTTTGGATATTTAAGAATTGATCGTACATCATTCTAACACACAATATGGCTGATATGACTCAAAGTGCATGTTTTTAATATAAAAGTGTTATTTTAGTCTAAAACATGATTTCAATAGAAAAATTTGATAAAAAAGATTATATTTTCTTTATAATTTAATAAAATGATTGATAATTAATTTGTGATTTGTAGTAATTAAACGCACATCAATCTAACATACTATGTGGCCGGTATGACTCAAAGTGTGTGTTTTTACATTAAAAAGTGTCAATTTACTCTAAAACACATGTCACATAGCCAAAACTGAGAAAACAAGCTCAAATTGTCTTGATAATTTATAAAAATGATTCATAATTCATTTGGGATGTGTTGGAATCAACCACACAAAAATCATACACATTATGTGATGGGTAGGACTCCAAGATTGTGTTCATAATAAAAAATGTCATTTTAGTGTAAAATGTGATTCATATCTCCAAAAATAAGGAAACATGCTCATATATTTTATTGATACTTTAGGAAATTGATTCATAATTCATTTTTGACATGTAAAAATTAACTGCATAACAATATGACACATGACATGGCCGGTATGACTCAAAGTGCTTGATTTCAATATAAAAGTGTTGTTTTTATCTAAATCGTGATTCACATAGCCAAAAAAGATCAAACATGCTCATATTGTCTTCATAATTTATTAAAACGATCCATAATTCATTTGAGGCCTGTAAGAATCTACCTAACATCAATCTGACAGACTATGTGACCGATATGACTTAAAGTGCATGTTTTCACATTAAAAAAGTGTCATTTTACTCTAAAACATGCATCACATAGACAAAATCACAAAAATGAGCTCATATTGTCTTGAAACTTTAGGAAAATTAACCATAATTAACTTGTGACATGTATTAGTTAACCTCATTTCAATCCAACACATGAATTTATTGGTATGTCTCAAAGTGTATATTGTCAATATAAGTTTCATTTTAGTATAAAATGCGATTCACATGGAAAAATAGAGAAAATGAGATTGGATTTTCATGATACTTTAGGATAATAATTCAAAATTAATTTTTTATTTTTAGGAATTGATCGCACATCAATCCGAAACTATTTCGCCTTTGAGGTGACACGTTTGGGGTGATAACCAAATGGTCTGATGAGAACCATCACCCATCTCTTTTTATAGAGATAGTTTCATGTCAAATTCACCTTTTTTTTTGTTTCAACCCATTCTATATCATTATTCTTTAAAGGAGGGTTGTATTAACCCTGCAGGGACTGGTCAATTTATCCCTTCTATATTTTGAGGGAGATGCCACAATCAAATGGTCCCAGTGAGCGATTTCATGGGGTCAAGTACTTGTGTAATCAGTCCTCTTAGGATATCACTTCCTCAGATAGTCTCTAACGGGTTTATTCATGGAGCCAAAAACACCCAACTACCCTGGTATCCTTGATTCATGGACCTTTTTTCCAAATTCTGACACTTTTTGGATAATTATTTGTCCAAAAACACTTAAGGAATCCATTGGTTGAGAGGATGGGAAGTCGGGCTCACCGCACCCCTTTTGGGGGGGATTATTGTCTATTCTGGGACTTATAAATTTAAGTCATGTTAATATATTTCAAAATACTTGGTTCATTCCTAAAGAGTGTGTCCATGAGATACCCCTGGTTTGTAGGATCATCATAGGCATACATGGATTTGATGCTACGGAGGTAATGCTAAATTAAGCCATACAGTAAGGCACTCTAGAGTTTAACGTCATCCAGGGGGGATGGAAGGCGACTTGATGTTGGGGTCAGACCCATAAGATGGGCTTCCAATGTATCCTTGGGAGTGGAATCAGAGCCCATGTAGTTTGAAATAGATGGGGCTTACGCATGGAAGCTTCCCATTTGAGAGGTCACATTTAGGTGAACCATTTTGGATGGACACCCTTTTGAGCTCAGGCCTTCAAGAAAGCATCCTACATATCATAGTTTGACTAGGAATCAAAGTTCTCATAGTTTAGAATGGCTGGGGCTTATGCATGGAATCTTCCCATTTAGGGGGACATGATTGGGTGAACCATTTTGGTAGGGCACCATTTTGAGATTGGGCCTTCAAGAAGGCATCCTATGTATCCTCGATAGAGGAATGAGAGTTCTCATAGTTCAGAATGGATGGGATGTTGTAATCATCTTAAATATCTAAGCCCACGTGATTCATACTCTGTGTGAGAAACAAGAGGATGTGAGAGATTTAACCAACCACACACCTCCTCTCCTACTAATGGGAGAGGGCAGGCCTATGATGAAAGAGGCTGAGGAAACCATGGGTGAGGGCACAAAGTAATGAACCTTTTAAAGTGGGATGATATTAAAGGTCATGCATCTTGTCCATTGGAGGATTGGGGACTTACCTCAGAGGGAGGGCCCCAGAATGCTTTTTGGGAAAGGGGATGAGTGTCCTTCTCATCACAAGGAGAAACGAACATAACTCATTTGAATGATCACTATTCCTCATTGAATTAAAAAGCAAGTGATCGCCCTTAATAACTAGAATGGGGAAGTTCACTTTAGCATCCCAAAGTTGGACTCATGGTTACCATGGGAATGTAGACTTACAAACATCCATAGAGTCTAAACCATTGAGGGTATATCCTTCATGACTCCTTTTACCATGGGTATGTAGACTCAAAGGGGCAAACTGATGTGCCTGATAATTTGATCATACGGGTCCAGTGGCTTTGGAGAAGGCTTTGGCCTAATTCTAGGTGACTGGTTTGCAGAGTGTCTATGGAGGACTAGATAGTAACAGAGGGGCGAGATTGGAACCAGAGGGAATAACACCCAAAAAAACACCCCATTCCATGTACTGTTTTATTATGTGGGATGGGGGAAGCTCCGCATACCATAGTGGTATGCGGGTAGAGGGGTCGTCTGCGTATTGAAGTAGTATGTGAGCATGGATATGGACCATTGTGTACCATAATAGAACGTGGTCCTAGATTCGGTCTATCATGCCGCTTTGGGTTCCCTCCGCATACTGATGTAGTATACAGTGTTGGGTTGAATCCTCATAGCGATGCACTACGCGAAACACCATATCGAAGGAGGATCATGGGGACTATCACTCATGGGGAATTCATCAGCAAGAAATACATGGTTCATGGTTACACTAATTAGGTTCGCGATCCTCTTATTATTATTAAGTTCCTTAGTTTTATGGTTCTCAGATGGTTATACCTATGGAAGATGTGGTTTGCAATTTGGGCTTTACTGATGATACAATACTGAAGCCGAAATCTTCTTTGAATTCTTTCTTCCAACCACTAGGGTCCCCTTCGAGCTTCCGTTGTCTGACCCCTCTCAATTCCTTCTGTTCTTCTTTTATAGAGTATTAGGGAAATCATATCTACAGGGACGCAACACTATTTATGGAAGCCCATGAAGAGGTATATTGATCTATGGAATACTCAGTCAACCGCGGTTTGTGGAGGCTCTGGTTTATGAGTCATGGTTCACAGAACCCTACCAATTCTTTCTATATGTGAACTATTGAGTTCACGAGATGATACGCAAATGTCCTTTACTCACTTGATTCTTTTAGTGATGTAGTTTGTGGTCATCTAGGTTCATTGGCCATTACTCCGCGGGTCATCACCTCATGGGTCTTTCCGCGTACTGGTGGTTCATGACTCATTCAGGTTGCAAAACCTTCCCATTTATGGTACGCAGGTCACTTAAAATTCCTTGAAAACTTTAATTCCTTCAAGTTTCTTCCGAAATTTTCAACTCAATTTGATTCCATTAACCTTGTTAGACTTGTAGGAATGCTTGGTTTCTTTTGAAAAATCATCATGGGAGAATTTTCTTCCCTTGGAAAAATTTTTAGGACCCTAAAAATTCCCCCCATCGGAATGGGGTCCGTTCATAATGAAGAGGAGACTATTCTGATGTAGAAGCGGTCATGAACTAAAATTGTTTGTGATAGAAGAGATTGGTTCGGTAAGAGGGGACCACACCTATTTATAGGGGTCCATTCCATTTGTCTTTTACCATTTTTTTACAGTGAAAAGTGATCTCAAATATCCCTCAGCTTCCTCTGTCTTGACATACTGTTTCTTTTGTGAAAACCTTTCTCACAAACTTCTTCATACACGCTGTGAACTGAACTTTTCCCCATTTATTTTCCCATGAACTGAATTTTAGATTTCCTGAATGGTGCTGTGGAATTTAAAATTAAAATCCAGTCTTCTATGTAGGATAATGCTACACTACTTGTGGGTCTATGCACCGGGCTTGAACCGGAGAACCGAACATTAAGAATTAATAATTAGAACTGTAAACTTTTAAACCATAATTTTTGAAAATGAACTTGAGGAGGCCATGGTTTGTAATATCCACCTTCCGCAAACCCTTCTTTTCACTTTCCAACACACTTCTGGCTAGCACCTCGTGGTCTCTTTACATACCATTGCTGTACATGATTTAATTTTTCCATGTACCACATCAGTATGCATGGAGTATCTCTACGTATTGTGAAATATGTAGGGATTTCTTCTATGTATCATACAACACATGGGTAATGGATACCGCGCACCATTTTTGGGAACAGTATGCAGATCCCTTATACAGACATATTTTTAAGTTTTTTATACATTATTATGTAGCCTTTATCCAACAATTTTTTATTGGACTAAATTTTTGTATGTTTTTGTATCTTCCTATGTAGGCTACAATGGATCTTTCACAGGCTATGATAAAATCAATGAATACGAGGGTGACCATGGTGGGGGACAGTGAGGATCATCTTTAATCCTGAATTATTCCTCATGATAGATTCTTAAAATATCTCCTGATTCCAGAGCTCTTAGCTTACCCATTTTCTGTACAGTTTCCACTTTATGGATTTGGTCTTCCTGACAATGTTCCTCTCCCATTGGCTGACCTTGACACCCCTTTCATTCTCTTAGAAGCATTTCAAGGACATGATCGAGTAAAAATTTCCCCAGTAGGAGAATTCATAGCTACTCTGATTTAGGAAAACATCTTTATACTAAGAGGCTCGGTATGGACTTGGGGAAATCGTAGGTGTTGCAATGTTGTCCTGAAACTAGTCGCCCGAGAGTACCCATCCATTATCAACATTTCCCAAGAAAATCATAATGGCGGGTGGAGCCCCAAGTGGGATATGTGGGCTAGAGTATTTTTCTCCGATGAATGGGAATGGGAATTCTGGGTACATCAAACATATTTGGAGTCCCCTGACCAGTTGAAGGTTGTGAATCTATATCAGGAATCTTGGGTTTCTTAGTTTTCAGCCTTCTCCCCAAGAAAAATCCTCCCTGAGTTGTTGATCTATAGGTGTTAAAGCACCAACACCTTCAATTTTTCTCATGGGAAGGTGTGAATAAACTTATGGGATATCCACCAACTTGGAGGACTCCCCATCCTTGGAGATATATATGATGAGTTTCTCCCAGCAGCAGCTACTTGGAATAACACTAACCATGTGTCCCCATTAACAAGGTGTCTACTAGTTGTGGAAGAGGGGTTACTTGATTATCCCCTCTAGGATCTCTCTCTTATCCCATTCAAGGCATGTATAGGTTTATTCTTACAGGAGAATAGACCTAAGATGAGGGCTCGCCACAGTCGGACTCATCCATCCCGTTAGTCCTGCCAGACTCTAGGGTCATTTTGTGCTACCCTTGAAGTAGGATGATATACTACATGGGGATATGAGCTTTAACCGGAAATGTCACATGTGATTATATTATCTAGTTTCTTTACTATGTTTTTAAGTGGATGGATTTTCCCATATCATGATGTATATACTGGGGTCTGAGCCAATACTTTGATGATGGAGGTTGTGCTGGCAGATGGTTAACCAGTTAATTTTCCCATTCCTACTCTCACCAGACATTACGAGTTGTTGGAAAAAATACAGGAAGGTAGGCCCCCACATTTTCTCAGTAGACCATTCCAATTCATATATGGGTGGATGGTAGAAAACTTCACCTGCTATGAATATCAAAACACTACAAAGTTCCCTCATTCCGACTTTCAACCTGCCCTTCTCAACATTTCCATTGTTCTCCCCAGGACTTTAAGCATTAGTGATGCAGTTTGGTTACTGAATGATGCTTATTACTTTTCATTTGCAACACATCCTACCTCTCATGGGTCATTAATAGGTGACATGGGTGGTTATTTAGAGTAATTCACGTACATCATTGTGCTTCAGGAAAAGATTCTCACTACTCACATAGATCAAGTTTCCATTTGTGAGCCATACCTCCTTTATCGATTTTACCTAAAATTTAGGTGCCTTCAACAAACTGTGCTTATTTCTACTATTCAGCTAAGGGGAGAATATCATCCTACAATCCTTCACCAGTTATGGCTTATGATGGTTTAGTTTGGTTCTTCTATGGAAGTTATCATCCCTAACACAACGTGATCCACTTTTCTATCCCTGGGATATGACCAAATGTGGGTGGGATATTATCCTAACAGAGTGCTGAGAAAACCATTTCAGTGGGTCAAGAAGCCTTTAACCATCCTTCGCCCCAATCTAACCTTGATGACCACGCCACACATTCCTTCTTCTGTGATGAGCATGACAACTACATCTTCTACTCCTATCCCTACATCAGCCATGATGGATACACCACCTATTCCTTCCCTTGTGGTAGGAAGATGCTCGATTAGCCGCTAGAAGTGTCTAGAAGGGGCTTCATCAGTACAACCTATCTCAGTGGGGAGTGATTTAGACTTCTCCTCTCATGTGGATACTACCCTTGATCCTATTGAGGCTGGCCCCAATAGAGTATCATTAGACTCCTCGGAAGTTGCGGCTTGTCCTCCAAGTCTGGCTCCAGTGGTCTAACCATCTGATGGAAAGAAGAGCCCCTTATCTTGGGTAACCTATCTTAGGTCCCTTCCCACTCCTGTAATGAAACTTTCTACCTATAGACCCGTTGTGGTGGGTGAGAATGAAGATATTGGTGTCATGGGGAGGCACCAGTTAGTGTGAAAATAGGCATGGTGTTAGTTATTCCCCTTACCATGGAAACACCTAGGGATATCTTCGCTAATGAGACTGAAAAATTTTGGCAGTTATTCACCAAACTAGGTTCCAATGGCTTTTATTATCAGAATTTACATCTCCTTATCCACCAAATCATCATAGCTCGGGAAGATCTTGCTTCTTGTGAGGACAAGCTGGCGAAGTTCAATTCTTCCCATCATTAAGTGATGACCTTCCGAGATGTTTCAGAGGAACTCAACCACCTAAAGACCAAAGAGGTGAAGGCTCATGATTTTGTGATCACCAAAAGTAAGAGATGTGGGAGTGTGAAGCCCATGTAGCAAGGTTGAGGGCTCAACTGGCCTCTTCATGTTCCAATTATGAAGCTATCCAGAAGAAAGGGGGGGATCTTAAATTTGTTATGGAATGGGTGTATCCAACAGTGAAGGCTAAAGTGGATGAGAGATCTTCTTTAGAGAAAACTCTTGATGGACTGCAGCAATCACACACCATTTTTTGGAAAGGGAGAGCCAGACCTTATTGTGACTTTACCCAAATCATGATGTGTACTCTTTTTTGATACTTTGGAGAGACTCCGAATTGAGGATGTTCCTCCATTTTTTTATTGAGCTCAATAAAACTATTTTTCCTTAAAATGACTTTTCTTTTCCTTTTCCTATCATTTCAATTGACCACAATCAATTATATTGACATCATTTCGATTAGGTATTAATTTTAAACCATGATTTGAAACCAATGAATTGAAATAATTGAATCGGGCACTAATTTTTTCTTGATCCATGGGACTCAGCAAGCGTAGTTTGACTACTATTGAGGTTTTATGGAAAACCTCATAAACTTTTGTGTCATTTTCCTTGTTACCCTAATTTTTACCTAAACCTGCTTGACATAGGATTAGTGGGTATAAATTGACTTTTTCTTTGGCCACCCTTCGCGGGTTTTTGACCCAACAAGATTTACTTCTCTTTTGATAGCTCGACCAACATTTTTCTTTTCTAAACAATAAATGGTGTAGGTTTAATGAGTCTATACTTGACTTTTATCTAGAGGTTCCCTTTTGGAATTTTTACTCTGGTGAGTATGCAATCTTTTTTACTGGTAGTTCATAGTCCTACCAATCAAAATTATTATTGATGTTTTGGGTCGAACAAATTTGACCAAATTTGATGGAGTAGAGGCCTCAATTCATAATTTGTCAGTCGGGAATGTCCTAATATCTTTTAGACAAGGATGCAAAATTTTTCTTGACCCTAAATTCATGAGTTTTGGACATGCATGAGGCTCGGGAGCCGTTTTAGGTGTACAGAGGTAGGATAAGACTCTCTTGAGGATGAATTTTCCTTTGATCGATAGTCATTTTATAGGGAACATATGCCAATCCACCAAGGCATGATGTGAATAGTCAAACAAGCATGTGCGTGGGACACTGGCCTTCCATATCCAATGGCCTGAGAGGATTTACAACAATTTGAATTTATTTTGATTTTGGGATCCACAGTGGGTGGCCGGTCTGAGTGATGATATCTAAACATATTAGGGATATTCATATCATCTTTGAGTGGGAAAATATCCCCACATGGTTCTTACTTTCGTAACGGAGATATGGTGAATGACCAGTTCAATTAGAAATATCATGTCAGGTAATTTGAAAAGGGGAGGATATGTAAGCCGTTATCCAGAGGGGTTTTACAAATCTGGGGGTGAAATGGTTCATGAATGTTATATAAGTGTATGGAAACTGTAAAGGACCCTATATAGGAATAATTTTCCTTTTATTGATGGTCGTCTTGTAGGAATCATATGTAGAGCCACTGGGGAATGATGTGCATAGTCAAATAAAGGTGTCTGCAGGACAATGTCCTTCCATCTCTGATGGCTATGAGGGATTATAGAGATTGTTAACTTTCCAAAAAAGGTATATGACCTTTGATAAGGGGTACACCTGAGCATGGAATGAGACATTTATTTTAGCCAAACTTCTCTAGGGAAACCTGTAAATAAGTGGGGGAATTTTTTTCTCTTATATGTGGGTCAAATTCACACATATGGATGGGGTATCTTTATTTTATAGAAACCTCAAAAGAGACCAGATATGAACTGTGCCAACATGTTATGATATATCTAGGATTTTGATAGGAAGGAAAATGTAAACCATGAATTTGAGGGCCCTTGAATCAGGAGGGATGTTACGAGGCTTGGAAGTCATTGGGCGTACTGAGATAGGAGAGGAATCTCCCAGGGGTGGATTTTCCTTTGATTGATGCTCATTCTGTATGACACATATGCAAATCCTCCAGGGCATGATGTCCATACCCAAAAAAAGGTGTCTGAAGGACACTAGCCTTCCATATTCGATGGCCATAGAAGATTATGGAGATCCAGGATTACTCAAACCATAGATTTTGAGGTATGGAAGGAGTGTATCCAGATATATTAGAGACATTCAAGATTTTATTTACTCGTGGAAAAAGGTATCCCTTTTATAGATCTGACTCATATGTAGGGTGAGGAATTTGTCCCATCTTTAGGGTACTCTGTAGTTTAATGTCGTATGGCCAGGGCATGGGGTTTCTTACAGGGAAGGGAACCGTGGCATGCCTTTTATGGTCATGCTTCTAGGACCAAATTCCTGGACTATTTTTCCATAATGTTATGGTGTATCTCTCTCTAAAATACCTAATCTCACGAGATCTATGATTGGTGTGAGAAACAAGAGATTACGAGGATTCCAGATCACCATCTAAGAATAGAAAAATCAATCCTCAGAGAGCACTTCAGGATTAAACCAATGCTATGCAGTTTAATGTCATACAGTAAGGATGATTTTGTCCTTGCAGTTTAACATTGTGCAGTGAAGAAATCATGTTGTACAGTTTAGAGTCATTTAACGAGGAGGTTATACTATCACAAATATCATTAATAGCTTTGAGTTAATCGCAATCAGGGTGTTCTAGTGTTCCTTAAATGCGAGTGATGATAGTTGGTGTAAACCATAGTCCTTGGGGGGAACTTGGATCAGGAAAGATGACATGGGTATTGGAATCCATTAGGAATACTTAGATAGGAGAGGACTCTCCTGAGGATGAATTTTCCTTCGGTCGATGGCCGTTTTGTAGGTGAAACATGAAGAGCCACCAGGGCATGATGTGCATAGCCAAACAAAGGTGTCTGCAGGACACTGGCCTTCTGTCTCAGATGGCCATGAATGTTTATGAGGATCCATGTTTTCTCAAAGTATGGAGTTTGAAAAATAGTCAAGTCGTGTCTTTTGGAACATAAGAAATACTGAGACCATGATTATCCATGAACTACTGGAGCTTCCACATAGACCTGACTCATATGTATATGGGGAAGTAAGATCTTTTGACTTCTTATGAGTGGGATTCATATGCATGATCTCGTAACACTGAGAATTGGGCCACATGTGACTCTTGAAGAATCTCGTAGTTTATTGTCATGCGGTTAAGACTTTTCAGGGACTCCACGTACAAGTATTAACTTTGCACAGAGGAAGGGGCATTTTTTTTAAATGGTGGTTGGGCCGAGATGCCAGATCTAGGTTTCACTACATATCCTGCAAGGGTAGGAATCAAGTCGTACATGGTTATGAATGTTCCATTCAAATGTTTGGTCCATGTGTAGGGATATGCGAGGGAATTTTTTTGTGGTGACTGGTCCATGATGCCATCTCCGGGCATCACTACATATCCTGCTAGAGTAGAAATCATGCCATACGTAGTTCTCTAAACGTTCCCTATACCGATATGGATCGGCCATAGGGGTAGGGGAACTTTTGTTTCATCCACCACTAATTCCAAGTATACCATATTACTTTATAGTTCTCTTATGTAGGGGAATCCTTACCCCTGATCCTAATCTCACACGAGTTATACTGGTTGTGAGAAACAAGGAGTGACAAGGACTTTCCTCGTAAATGTAGGGAGATAGAGGGTCTGGTAGAGGCATTTTTTTTATATGGTGTGGTCTCATCCAAGATAAAGGATCGAGGCGTCACTATGTATCCCACTAATGAATGGGAATCAATCCATACATAGTTCTATGAGGGATCATGTAGGTTATCATCATACGATTAGGATGATTTATGCTATGAAGTTTAATGTCTTGCAGCTTGGACACTATGCTGTGTAGTTTAGAGTCATGAAACAATTACATGGGTCATAGTTTAATGTCATGTTTCAGGAAAAAGGTCCATATAGTATAATTTCATGTGGATAGGACTGTAACTCATAGTTTAGGGTTTTAGAGTTTGGACCATGAATAGGCATTGATGTTACGTGAAGTACTTCTTTAGAAATTTTTCATTTGTGGGAGCCGTTATGAGCTGTTTGTCCATTGGTATCAAGGCGTATACTCCATTAGAATAGACCCTATGTATGGCATATGGTCCCTCCCACTTTGGTTCAAGATTTGGGGATTCCTTCCGAGTACCATCTAGGTTCTGAGGACTGACACAATTTCTTCATTGAATAAAGATCATAGGCAAACATTTTTGTTGAAGGCTCATGCGATCCGATTTTGGTAGATTTCCAAATGGTGAAAAGTGTGTACAATTTTATAATCTAGCTTCTTGAACTCATAAAACCATCTATGGGATTGCTCATCCCTGGACAGTTGATTGCAAATGGATACACAAAGTGATGGCACTTTAATTTTGATAGGAAAAACCACTTCTTCCCCGTATACTAGTGAGTGTGGGGTCACCTTAGTGGCAGCGTAGGTCATGGTTTGGTAATCTCATAAAGCAATAATAAGATTATCTAGACCCGATTTCTTATCCTTATCTACATACTTTTTGATTATGTTGGAAAACTTCTTGTTGAAAGCCTTTATCTACCCATTGGAAGCCACATGGTAGCAGGATGAACAGTTGTTTTGATTCCATACTCCTGGTATAAATTGTACAACTCAGTAGAGCAGAAGTTGGTGTCATTGTCTATCAGTATTGTATGAGGGACACCAAATCTGGTAATGATGTTAGCCTTCACAAAGATAATGATGATTTTCACCCCTACTTGTTTAAGGGGTATGGCTTTGGACCACTTGGAAAATAAGTAACTTTAGGGGTCGGTGAAAAAAGTCAGCATGAACTTGATAAGAATGTCACTTCTTGGAGAATATGTAATAATTCTGTATCATAGTGGGCTAGTAATACCCAAGCCTACGCATTGGATGAGAGAGATTGGTCACTAATTGGTGTGCTCCACAAGATCCGATGTGTACTTCTTTCATGATGGAAGCAGTATCTTCTCAACCAATGCACCTGAGAAGGACTCTATCAAGTCCTCGTTTGTAGAGGACCTTTTCCTAGTTTACCCCATTATACAAGAAAAAGTTGACTACCCATATTCTGACATAGTCCATTCCAGACCTGTCTAGTAGGAGTTCCCCCTTCTGAAGGTAATTTTCAATGGGCATCATCTAGCCGGTGTTGTGACCATAAGGCTCAAAAATGGGGATAATTTCATTGATCTCCTTTGTATTGTTCTAGATAAATGGGAAAACTATTTAGTGGTGGGAAATTATAATAACCATTTCATCCCGGTCTGTATCGGCAAGGACTGTGTATTCATTTTCCAAAGCATCGTCTTGATCATTTTTTAATCGGGGGACATAGGTTAACATTGGTTCTGATGGGAATTCTACCACAAGTTCTCAAACATGGTTCATCAAGGGGCCAATACCTCTTTGTTAATGGAATAGTCACCATTTAATTGTCTGATTACTAGCTCTGAATCACCTTTTATCTTTAGGTGTTTGTCTTGTGCATGAAGTGCCAGCTCTGGGCCCGCAATGAGGGCTTGGTATTCTGCTTCATTATTCATCAATCATTATAAATATAGGAATGAGTAAGGTAAGACACCCTTTTAAAGGGATATGAGTATAACTGCCATCCCCAATTTTTTGAGCTTGGAATCCTCCATCCTTTTCCCTACCGGGATTCTAGAAGCACCATCAAAGTATATTTACAATGTCTGGGTGTCCTTTTGGACAGAGAACACTTCTTCATCTAGGAGTTCAACATTAAATGAGGTTGTTTCTTCTAAGGGGTGATATACTAGGAAGTCTGCTAATTCTATCATTTTATGTCCTTTTGGGGAACATACTGTATATCAAACTATTATAGGATGACTACCCATCATGATAGGTGTCCAATTAGAATGGGACGGTTGAGGATATATTTGAGCGGGTTACAGTGGGAGACCAGGTGGAACTCATGGTGTTGTAGGTAACTCCTAAGTTTCTAAACTGTAATCAGTTCTTTTCAATTTTTGAATATTTATCTTCACCATCAATCATTGTTCGACTAAGGTAATAGAGGATGTTCTCGCTATCGGCATCATTATTTTGCACGAGGAAGGTGCCTAATCACCATTATATGGAGGTTACATAGAAAATGAGTGGTCTCCCATCAACTAGCAACATCAACACTGGTGGTATCATGAGATATTATTTGATACCATCAAACGCTTCTTAAAAATCATTATCCAACTCATATGTAAACCCTTTCTTCATTAACCTGGTGAAAGGTAAAGGTTTTCCTTCCAAGTTAGCTTTGAAGCACCGAATGTAGGACAAGTGCCCATGGATACCCTTCAACTCGGTGAGGGTGTGAGGTGGGGACATGCCAAGGATGGATTTTGTCTTCTCAGGGTCGACTTCAATGCTACGATGGAATATGATGAAGCTAAGGAATTTCCCAGAGGTAACAACAAAGGAGCACTTTAGGGGATTCATCTTTAAACTATGTTGTCATAATTTTTTAAAGACAGTTTCATGATCATCCAGGTGGTTTGAGTGTTATCATGATTTAACCACCAGATCGTCAACATAACACTCAACGAATTTTCCCAATAAGGGCTTGAAGATGTGGTTCATGGCACCCAGATATGTGGTGCCGACATTTTTTAGACCAAAGGGAATCACCTTATAATAGGAAACTCCCTGATTAGCCTAAAAAGTAGTTGCATTTTCACCTCCTTAGGCCATCCATATTTGGTTGTATCCAGAATAGCCATCCATGAAAGAGAGGGCCTCATATCTGGCAGTCACATTGATCAACAATTCTATGATCAGGATCAGGAAATCATCTTTCAAGAAATGCCAATTAAGGTCCCTAAAGTCATTAAAGATTATAATTTGTCCATTATTCTTTTTGACAAGTACTTTGTTTTCTAGATAGATCAGGTATTGGAATTCCCGTATGAAGTTGGATCTAATCAACTTGTCAAATTCAGACTCTATTTTGGCATCATGCATCAGGTGGGTCCTTTAGGCTTCCTACATATAGCCCTGGTGATATTCTGGTAAACCCAGATGATGAGTGGAAACTTCAAGATCAAGGCCTAGAATTTTTGTGTAGTTCCAGGAAAACACATCTCAATTCTTCTTTAGGAAGGAGGTATATGTCTCCTACTCCTTGGTAGGCATAGCCACACTGACTAGAGTGGGTTGTGGGTCACCTTCAATGCCTAGGTTTATCTCCCTAAGTTTTTTGATTGTGGTGGAGACACCTTCTTTGAATGCAGGAGGGGAATCTTTGAGGTCTTCTTCTTTTTCTTCTTTTTCATCCTCTTCATCATCTTCTTCCTCTTCTTATGGAAAGAGGATTATCGATATTAATTATCCAATGTTTTGAGAGAAATCATATTTTATCTTAGTGAGTAATGTGGGATTAGTTTGGGGTTCCAAGTATGGTTCAGAATAATCTTTGGTAAGGATTTTCATGTCATCATAGGAGTCAACCCATTCTTCCATGTCTTTAAACTTGGAAGCCGCAATGGAAATATGTAGACAATTGAGTCTTTATCTGGTATTAAACTTACGTATTCAAATTAGTTGATGGGTAATACATACTATTCCCCAAGATACTGGAGGGAGTCAGCAGGAGACATTTCCAATCCATTCAGGGCAGTGATCCAATCAACGTCATTGGCCAAAGACTACTCTCCCAGTTCATAGAACCTTACGCCGATGTAATGTGACTCACAGGACTCAAATGAGGATTTATCAGGGTGCAATGTCCCGTTGTTTCCCATTAGTGAAATATTTTATGCACTAATGTTATGATGATGGAATTGCATTGTACTTATGTATCCAAGGCCTCCCTAACCGGACATTGAAGGCAGTACTTTTCCACACTACCAGGAACTCAGAATCTGACATGAGGTATCCAAGACAAGTTTTAAGCCTGATTCATCCCAGTGGATTCTATTAAATTTTGTCATTTCTCAGTAGATTTTTGGTGAAATGTGTCAACATGTATTCATAATATCCTAGTTGAAGAAGCATTTGTAGTGGGAGGAGGTTGACTTTATATCCTTTATCGATGAAAATACTTCATATGTCAATTCCATTTATCTTACTGGACACATATAAGGGTTTGATGTTCCATTGCATGCTGGCATCCTCATCCTTGTTTGTGAATGAGATGACAGCGTGACACTCTTTGGGATTGGTTTCTATCTGATAGAGTTAGATTACTGCTACTTCAGACTTGAATGAGTGCCTCCTTAAGGTCTTTAGACAGACTCAAAGCATCCAGGATTGACAGATTTGCTGGTACTGAAGCCAACTACTTTATAATATAATATTTCTTCTCTAAATGTTAGCACTTCCTTGCTCAGGGTTGCTCTTTCATTGAAACTTTAGGGTATTGATATTTGGATGTAGATGGTCCGGCCTCTATGAAAATAGTTGGTGGTGCTATAGTCTTTTTTGGGTTTGGTCGGACTGGTTTGCCAATACGCCTTGGTCAATTTGATATTTTTCCTTCCTCCGATGGGTAATCCAAGATAACTAGACTCATATTTCTTCTGGTGGGGTTAGAGGATCATTTTTGTTCTCTTTGTACCAACCAGAGGGTCCTCGCATCAGTTTCCATGATGTTAACAGTTTGAGTTGCAGTGTGGCCAAGAATTCAGCTCTTTCCACGGTCATGCCTTCGAAGAAACCCTCGGCATCTATAGCCTCTTCCTCCAGCTCTCCAGTTGGGAATAGGGAATTCAGGTTCATGGAAATAGTCTCCATTAGGTAATGGGTCCATCAAATGAATGGTATTAATGGAGCCTAAGATCAGTTCTTGGTCCAACAACATTTCTTTTTGACTGCCTCCTTTTGATGGTTTTGTTTGGCGGGGCAGTGCCCATTGTACCAAGTCTACTGGAATGAAGTTTGAAAGTGTCATGAATATCTTTGGATTTTGTGGAAGCTCATATTCTTGCTCTTTCTTTCTACCCTTTTGGCCCTTAGAGGGCTGCGGGGCTGAGGATGACGATTGTGTTACATCGAGAGCTTTTGGGGGCACAATTGGTTGTTTCAACTACAACTAGAGGATACCATGAACTCGATTGACTGTTTCTGAGTCATCAAACTATCAAATTTTTTTCTCCTTACGAGCGATTGTTTTCCATTCCTCTTCCCCTCAATAGTCTGAGGTGGAAACATACATCACTTGTGCTAGTGGTGTGCCCAACTTGACTTACCCAGAATCCATCATTTTTTTGTATGAGATCCTTAAAGATGAAGCATTCATGGATGGTGTGCCTTAGTATCCAGTGATAGGGACAATAATTTGGATAGTCCTCATGACCCACTTCATCATCTCACTTTGGCTCTAGCAGTCAAAGAAAGTTGCAATTCATGGCAACTATGAAGTAGCTACAGACCTGGTCATCTTAGAATGAGTAAATTTTATTTATTCACTCTTAGAACTGATTTCTTTTATCACCCCATCACTCATCTTGTTGAGGTGGGGGTAGGTGTTGGGATCTAGGGGGTCCTGCATAGTTCGGTGGAGGCCTCACAACTAGAGCTAGTGCCAGGGGTGGCTTAAGCGTGACAGAAGGTGCTTCAACATTTCCCTCTTATTTTGCTGGGGATGATGGGGCCACTTGGGACTTGAGATTGGTATGCTGCAAGGAGTCTTCTATCCTTTGGGTTATAGAAGAGAAATCTTGAAACCCACATGTGTACTTCACTAGGATGAGTGGTGTTCATAATTTATCATGAAGATTGTCGATAAACATAGAGAGCATTTCATTTTGGGGAACCGAACAGTTCAGAGAATAAGTCAGGCCTTTCCATCTTGCAATGAAGTCTGAGACTCTTTAATTCTCTCGCTTCTCATAGTTCATGAGATTACTGACCATTGTCTTGGGCATCTTTGAACTGAATTGAAAGAAAAACTGTCACTGGAGGTCCTCCCAGCCGGTGATTGGGTTAGCTGGAAAGCTAATATACCATACAAAGGTCAAGCCCTGCAGGGTTCGCATGAAGCATCTGATTTTTACTACTTATTTATAATCCGAAGTGCCCATCATGGGGTCACATTAAGAGGCATAGTAAATTGAAAGCTATTCCAAGTCCCCCAAGCCATTTAACACTGGGAATATGGGGTTTCTAAAGTTTTTTAGTGGCAGAACATTGCACACCCAATCAGGGTAGGGTTTATGGTCTGGTTGTATCGGAGCACATCACCCTTTTATGGATTCTAGATGATCTTTTAGTTGCTCGACGATATTGAATATCCCTTGATGCATATCCTGTCAAGCTTGAGCTTGGGCTGGTGTGACATCGTCCAAGGATGGGCAAGATGATGCTACTAGAATTTGGGGTGGATACCCAGCTAGGGATATCCTTTGTGGGTTTACCTGAATATATTTTGGCAGCCTTCTCAGTGGGGGGAAGTATTGATGTCCTTATGGGGCTGTGCTTAGGTAGGTTGATGGTCCTAGTTCTAGATTGGACGAGCCTCCGAGCTTGACTTCATTCACTGGGATGAGTGCATGTGGCATAGTCACCTCTTCTATGAATATCTGATGACATTATACAGGGGGAACACATCCAGTAAGGTAGCTCCATTGTTGTAGCTCAACATTTATTCACCTGAGCTCTTTCATTTATTCCTCCTTCTTGGAAAATCATTCCTTGATAGTGAGGGACACATTCTCCAGGGGGTGGAGGCATGTCATATATAACCTTGGATTTATTCTTATCCCTATTGGGGTTTCATTAGGGAGGTAATGACAGATTTATTGGGGGGAACCCAAATTTAGGACCGATCTCTGGTTTTGGGTATGCACACTGTCAGGCTCGGTGTGGGATGCCTCTGGGAGGGAACCATCTTCCCTTGAATCCACTCCCTCTATGTCATTTCCTATGATATTTGTGGGGTTTAAGTTTACCACATTTACTAATTCATATCACATTGGGGGTGGTGTACCCGGTGCCAAATGGTAGGAAGGATTTCAACGTCTTTTTTTGGACTTTCTTCTTCCATTCTTCGGTATTCTTTGGGTTTATTAGTGAATATTGACCTGAAGGGAGTCCTGATCTGACCTTGTAATGCACCTTCATCTTGGAGGATATGATCCACAAGACAAGGTGGAATTGGGGACTCCTTTTCTTAACTTTCTTCCTAAATAGGATAATATAGACGTCTATTGTGTGGGAACTTGCGGTAAAAATTCCCCTAGCCCTGTGAGCTGGGTTTTTCCCCATTTTTACATTGATGCACAACAGCATGAATTTTTTGGTATTATGTGGGAATTTTGAATTAAAAATACCTCCAGCCCTATGTGATGGGGTTGTTCCAGCATCGCAGCGATATCCACCGCTATTGCCACCTTTTCGATTTCACGCACCCCGACGTGGGTGTGAGCCGAGTGTGGCATTGGACCTGAATGAAGTTTATGGGGTTTTGAAGACACAAGCACTAATTTTTTACTGGATTACCTTAGGTGGGAAGCCTACTGAATGTTCTCGGTTTCCTGGATCAGAAGCTTTTTGATGGCTTGATCTCTTCAGTTCTAACGCTTTTGAGACTTACTCCGGGCCATTTTTTTTAGTATCCCATATTTCCTGAGCATGAGTTTTATTTGATTACTACCTTTGGGTAATGACATTTCAGGATTTCATTTCAAATGGGGTTTGAAGGATGGGACACATGGTTAAGTGTAGAGCTCCATGTTCTCCCCATCCCCAAATATGAACTCCAGTCATAGCATTTCCAATGAGGTGACATAACTTGTGCAGTGCATGGAGGCAAGTCAAATAAATGTTTTTCTTTCTCCTTTTTGATCGTGGATATTGTGTAGATGGGAGGGATTCCTAGTCAATTAGATGGAAAATATCCCCTAACATGCTGACATGGTCTGCATACCCTTCATAGGGCAGGAATTTTTCTTTTAGCTGGAGAAGGGTTGTCTATATATTGAGGTGAATATCATGCATACATTCCCCTAAAAACTCCCCTAGTAATTCAAAGTGAGAAGTGGCCATAGTCTAATACATCACTGGTATATTATACTTAGATATGTGTCTTCTCACAAGCAAAAAATCCTATTATTGTTCTTCCGGGGGCTCCTCTACTTGATATTCCTAGCTTGACTGCTTCTTAATAATTTTTTTCCAAGCATCCAGGCTGGTGAGAGCCTCATTGATATGTGAACGACATGGGGGTGGCTCTGAAGATGAGCGTGGTCCTAGACCATTCCCTGGTTGAGAAAGAAAATCACTTGTCATAGATAGAGTTCCAGATATGTCTGAATCAATATTTCTGAGTGCCTCAGCATAGGAGGGCTTTCTCATATTTGTTTCAGCAAGGGGAGGACATTCTTTCCAGAATGAATTTTGATTTTGGGGAGGACCTTCACAATTGACGCTACACTGGTGAAGACTAATATTACAACTTTATGCCCAACCGCTTGAAATGTCTTTACAGTGTATACCCTAGGGAGGATCTTTAGGGTGGGATATAGCGAGGGGAGAACCTTCTTGCTACTTGATGTCACTAGGGGGGTCCGTCTTAATGACTTATTTGATGAAGAGGGATACTATCATAGATTGATAAATAGATGTAGGGAGAATTTATGCAGTGTAAATCTTGGGGAGGGCCTTCAGGATGTACTGTAATGAGGGGAGGGACTTCTCATTACTTTATGTTACTATGGGGAGGGATTTCACAGCAAACACCAGTGCGGGGAGAGCCTTCTCAATGGTTGTCATTATGGTAAGGACTACCATCATGAATTGATGTCCCACTAGCGAGAGAAACATATCTACATCATATACACTAAGGAGGACCATCAGTGAAGATGATATCAAGGGGAGGACCTCCTTAATGTTTGATTTTCTGGTCAAGGGGAGGGCTACCCTAATGCGCATCAGGAGATAGCTCTCGTGACCGATCATTCCTGGCCCACAGCGTGAGCCTCCACGGGTGCTCTAGGGAGGACCTTCAGAGCCGCTGGTAGCGACATTGTGGGGAGGGCCTTCACAAATTCTACTGGCACTTCTATAATTTGGTAATGGACTCACAAGGTCTTGAGAATTTATATGTTTGAGGGCATTAAGAACCACCAGCTCCCAGCAGAGCAGGATCATGTATATGATCTTCATTTTCTGGTTTCCTTTGGTGCATTTTATTTTTGAATGCTCTATTGTGGGTAACTGGGGCTTCCTGCTATTGGTAATAGCATTCATATATGGATACATATCTTTTTGGGTCCCATGATGCTGTCGGGATACACCAAATGGCATATTGAGTTTTGGTAAGGATATATACCTGCCCTGGAGCAGCCACCACGTTGGACCGACATCCCCAGTTGGAATTGGTATTTATTCCCAATTCGGATGTCCATGTATTGTAGGATATTGTTGTTGACCCTCCTGGACTAGTGTAGGGATGCATAACTGCTCCGAAGTGACTGACCCATTTTTTGAGTAAGTCATTCCGTTTGAGGAAACTGGGTCATGGTCTAAGTTTCTTTCTTTTTCCGCCGATGTGATGATATCTTGGCATGTTTAAATGATATGGTCTAGGATTGACGTCTGATCTTCCATCATTTCCAGGATTTTATGATATACATCTTTGGTTGGAATGGGTATGAAGGCTCATTCTGATATCAGAGTAGGAGTTTGTGCCTTCTCTTGTCCTCCATGGGTTTCTAGTAGATACTGGCAGTTCTTCTGTGTCAGGACAGAGGAATGAGTCTTCCATTGGTTGTCTTCTCTAGTTTCCATCATATTTGACTAGTGGGCTTAATATTCACAAGTAGGTATTTTCATCTTCATTATTTCCAATGTATTTGTATTACGAGCTTTGTATGCATCTGCAGGAATTTGACTCTGTTCATATTTTCTTGCCGCCCTATTTGGATGGCGGGCTTGATATGCATCAACAGGTATTTGTGCCTACATATAGCTGGTTTCCAACATATTTGGTTGATGATATTGATATACATTAGAAGGTATTTGTGCCTACGTATATATTTTTTGGCCCTTTTTGGATGACGGGCTTCTTGTGCATCGGTAGATATCTGCATCTACCTATAGTCTGTTTCTCTGTCTGCATGGTGGGACTGGTGAGCACTAGCAGGAATGTGCACATGCTCGTATTATGACACCCAATCTCTATGGTGTAATTTAGTGTACGGGGAAGATTTTTATATATTCCTATTAAATACTGTCATGTTTGACAATGAAGTTGCTCCTCAAGAACCAGGGTGATGGCATGTTCCTGATTATATATTCGCTGCACTTGGTGGGAATCCCGAGGGGCCCGAGTCTACTGAACTTTAGCAGGTTCCCTCAATATAAGGTCCTCTTAAGCATGAGGAGGCTTGGTGGCCCGGTGTCAGCAGCGATGATCTCTAGCAAGGGCCCATGATTAAGACCCATGTGTAGTTGATATGAAGTTGTCAGTATTGACTTCATCCGCCTTCCTAATATAAGGGAGGTACTTGTTGTCACGTTCTAGGGACAGGCTCCTGAAACAGTTGGATATGACCACTAGGATCTCTTTATGTTGGGGTGCCAGCTACTGCTGCGGAGGAGACTAGCAAACCTTCGTGGACTAGAGGGTTTATCTCATAGCCTCCACCATGGGGAGAGTGCCATTTCAGTGGTACTATTTGATCCGCATGTTGGATACCCAGTGTTGAAGATGCTGGGTAGGTGAGGGGGTCCTTCTCTCTAATGGGGCCCCGGCCACCTATGGGATCGCTGATGTGTGTGTCCACATTGGTTTTTAGGATGTCATTTGGATATAAGGTTTCTCTGCAAGAACCTGCAATATGCATATATGACATACATACCAAAAAAACCATGTCAAAGTTGCATTATTTTTAAACATATGCATATTTGATGATTCAACGTGGCCTACTCACTCTTTTTTTTGTGAGGTGAAGGGTATTGAGTGGGTTGAGACCGCCACCTTGGTTAAGGATGCACGTTGAGTTCACCATTTATGTTTCACCTCCGAGGTAACGCACTTTGGGTGATGACCAAATGGTCTGATGAGAACCATCACCAGTACCTTTTTATAGAGACAATTGCACGTCAAATTCACCATTTCTTTTGGTTTGACCGATTATGAATCATTATCCTTTAAAGAAGGTTTGGATTAACCCTATGGGGACTGGGCAGTTTATCACTTCTGTATTGTGAGGGAGATTCCATATTCAGATGGTCCTTGTAGGCAATTACATGGGGTCAAGTACTTGTGGAATCAGTCCTCCTAGGATATCACTTCCTCATATGGTCTCCAACAAGTTTATTTATGGAGCCAAAAACATTCAACGACCCTAGTATCCATGATTCATGGACCTTATTTACAAAGGCAGCGGCTCGTTGGATAATGATTAGGCCGACGATACTTAAGGAATCCATTAGTCGATAGGATGGGAAGTTGGGCTCACTGAACCCCTTTTTGGGGGAATTATTGCCTAATATAGGACTCTATTATAGATTTAATTTGTGTTCATATGTTCATGAATCCTTGGTTCATTCTCGAAGAGTGTGTCTACAAGCTACCCCTGGTTTGCAGGATCATCGTAGGAATACATGGATTTGTTGCTACGGAGGTAATGCTGACTTAAGCCATATGCTAAGGTGCTATGGAGTTTAACTTCATCTAGGGGGACAAAAGGTGACTTGATGTCAGGGTCGGACCCATAATATGGGCTTCCTATGTATCCTTTGGAGAGGAATCAGATCCCATATAGTTCAAAATAGATGTGGATTATGAATGGAAGCTGCCCATTTGAGAGGTCATGTTTGGGTGAACCCTTTTGGAAGGGCACCCTTTTTAGCTCAGGACTTCAAGCAAGCATCCTACATATCCTGGTTTGACCAGTAATTAGAGTTCTTTTAGTTTATAATGACTAGGGTTTAAGCATGGAAGCTTCCCATTTAGGAGGATATGATTGGGTAAACCCTTTTGGGAGGGAACCCTATTGATCTCGGGCCTTCAAGCAGGCATCATATGTATCCTCAAGAGAGGAATCAGAGTTCTTGTAGTCCAGAATAGATGGGATGTTTTAATCATCATAAATCTCTATGCCCACATGATTCATGATCGGTGTGAGAAACAAGATGATGTGAGAGATCTAACCAACCACACACCTCCTCTTCTACTGATGGGAGAGAGCGGTCCGACAACAGAAGAGGCTAGGGCGACCGTGGGAGAGGGCGCATAATGATGACACTTTTAATGTGGGATAACATTAAAGGTCATGCAGATCTTTCTTCAAAGGATTGGGAACTTACCTTAGTGGGAGTGCCTCGGAACACATTCTGGGAAAGGGGAGGAGTGTCATTCTCATCACAAGGAGAAACGAACATAACTCCTTAAACTGATCATTATTCCTCATTGAATGAAATATAATGTGATCACCCTTAATCCCTATAATGTGTAATTTCACGTTAGTATCCCAAGGTTGGACTCCATGTTACCATAAGAATTTATACTTAATGACATCCATGGAGTCTGAACTGTTGTGGGGAGATCCTTTGTGACTCTGCTTACCATGGGTATATAGACTCAAAGGGGCACATTAATGCACCCGATGATATGATCATATGGGTTAGATGCCTTTGGAAGAGGATTTGGACTAATTCCAGGGGACTGGTTTGTAGAGGGGCTATGGAGGACTGGATGGTAATGGACGGGTGCGATTAAAATCAGAGAGAAGAACTCCCCAAAACACCCCATTCCACGTACTATTTTCTTATATGAGATGGGGGAAGCTCTGCATACCATAGTAGTATGCGGGAAGATGGGTCATCTACATACTAAATCATTACGTGGGAATAGGTATGAACCACCACACACCACAATGGTACATGGTCCTGGATGCAGTTCGTCACACTTCTTCGGGTTCCCTTCGCGTACTGATGTAGTACGAGGCGTTGGGTTGAATATTCATAGCGATGCACTATGTAAAACACCATATCAATGGAGGTTCATGAGGAATATTTCTCACAGATAATTCATACATGATAAATATGTGTTTCACAATCCTATTATTATTGTTATGTTCCTTCATTTTATGGTTCACAGCTGGTTATACCTGCGGAAGAAGTGGTTCAAAATACGGGCTTCGCCGATGATTCAAGACTGAAGCTGAAATATTCTCTGAAATATTTCTTCCAACCTCTGGGGTCCCCTTAAATATTTCATCATCCATACCCTCTCAATTATTTTTTTTACCTTTTATAGAGCATTGGGGAAATCATATCTATGGGCACGCGACACTATTTGCGGAAGCCCATGAAGAGGTATCTTGATCCGTAGAAGACTCAGTAAACTAGGGTTTGTGGAGGCTATGGTTCATGATTCATGGTTCGTGGAACCCTTCAAATTCACTCCTTCCGTGAACTATTGAGTTTTTGGGATGGTATGTGGATGGCCTTCACATGCTTGATTCTTTCAGTGATGCGGTTTATGGCCATCTAGGTTTGATGGCCATCGCTCTGTGGGTTATCTCCTCACAGGTCTTTCTACTTACTAGTGGTTCGTGACTCATTCGGTCTACGACCCCTTCCTGGTGATGGTACACAGGTCACTTAAAATTCTTTGAAAACTTTAATTCCTTCATGTTTATTATGAAATTTTTAACTCAATTTGAGTCCATTCACCTTATTAAACTTGTAAGAATTCATTCTTCCTTCTAAAAATTGATCATGTGGGTATTTTATTCCCTTGGAGAAATTTTCAAGACCCTACAGACACATGACATGGAAGGTATGAATTAAAGTTATCGTTTTCAATATAAAAGTTCCATTTTAGTCTAAAATAGGATTCACATTGCTAAACCCCAGAAAACAAGATCATATTGTCTTGATAATTTTGGAAAATGATCCATAATTTATTTTTGATACGTAGGAATTGACCACACATAAATCTGACACACGATTTTTCCAGTATGATCAAAGTTTTTGTTTCCACATAAAAGTGTCATTTTATCCTAAATCATGTGTCACATAGAAAAAACAAACAAAAAGAGCTCAGATTTTCTTGAAACAATAGTATAACGATCTATGATTTATTTTTGACATGTATGAATTGACCAAATTTCAATCTGACACATGACATGAACGATATGACTCAAAGTATTTTTTTAATATAAAAGTTCCATTTTAGTCTAAAACATGTTTCACATAGCCAAAAATAATAATAATAACTCAAATTGTCTTAATGATTTAATAAAATGATCTATAATTCATTTTTGATGTGTAGGAATGATATTCACATCAATTTGATAGATGATGTGGCTAGTATGACTCAAAGTTCATGTTTTTAATATAAAAGTGTCATTTTAGTCTAAAACACGATGCACATAGAAAAAAATGAGAAAAATAGATCAAATTGTTTTGATAATTTATGTAAATAATATTTAATTCATTTTTGACATGTATAAATCTACCACACATCAATCTAACACACGATGTGGTTTTTATGACTCAAAGTGCATGTTTTCAATATAAAAGTGTCTTTTTTAGTCTAAAATGAAATGCACATAGCCAAAACCAAGAAAATGAGCTCTTATTTTTAGTAATATTTAGGACAATGATACATAATTTATTTTTGGCACGTAGGAATCAACTTCACATTAATCTGACACACAATATGACCAGTATGACGCAAAGTGAATGTTTTCAATATAGAAGTTTCGTTTTAGTTTAAAATATGTGTCATATTGTCCAAACCCAATCAAACAAACTTGGTTTATTTTCAAAATTGAAGATAAAGATCCATATTTTGTTGAAGGATTCTTAGGAATCGTGAACGCAGACCACTGATAGAAGGAGTGAACCATATTCTTGTCTAGTGTGCAAGTTGTAATAACTAATAATACAATTAATGTGATTAATTATATCAATAACTAACAATAAAAAATAACTAATTAATATAATTAATAAATAATAATACACTTAATAAAATTATTAATAATTAATAATGTAATTAAAATACTAGTAATTAATGATATTATTATCAACAAATAATTAAGTATTTAAGATAATTAATGTTGATAATATCATTAATATATTCAGTAATTAAAAATATAATTTATATATATTTTTAATTAATAATGTAATTCATAATTCATAATATAATTAATAGTATAATCATTAATAATATATAATTAATAGTATATCTGATAATATCTTTTATATATTTAGTAATAAATAATATAATTTAACATATGTGGTTTATATAAATTTACAATTACAATTTGTTTATTTTTTATGTAAAATTACTAAAATAAACATTGGTTTTATTGTAGGGAAACATTTTTGTACAGAGTTCGGTTGATCATTGGAAAAAACCTTTTATAAGAGTTTTTTTTCGTATTGGGTTGTAATTTTTTTTATTAATTGTAAATATTTCAACATTGTAAATATGTTGTATGAAATTAATTAATGTAAATTTTGAATTGAAATATTGGGGAAATGTAATATTTTTATTGCAATTTCATTTAATTATAATATTTTAATTGTTTTTCCTTACTAATTTCTGGTTTTTTGTTAGGGATATTACAGGTTGCATATATTTATCAACTTGTATAACCATTATCAGTGTTATAATAAAGTGTTAATAAAGTCCCCTTTAATCCATTCTGAAATAAAGTGTTGATAAAGGATGTATTTATCATCACTTTTTGTAGTGTTTATAAATTTTATCAATTTTTAGGGTGCTTATCTTGTCAACACTTTGCAGTGCTGATAAAGCCTATTTTTAGCACTGACTTTAGCCATTTATGTATTAGTTTGAGATTTCCCATGTTTTAAGGGTTTTAGTGTCTCCCTTGGGAGGTCACTAACTCTTGAAATTATACTAGTGATATACATATATGTATGTGTATATTTGTATGTAGAAATGAATTATATATTTATACACACACTTCTACTTTTATATATTTATAAATTCATTATGAGGGTTCCCACACACATACAGAAATGCTCATAAAAACTTTTACTTATATATATATATATATATCTATGTGTATTTATATAACTAAATAATGAATATATAAGTACACTTATATTTATATTAATTTATATACATTACTTATGACACGACTTGACCCACTGAGACCGCACCTAGTGTCACTAGTGCAGAAATTTTTTTTTACGTCACCATTTTTTACATCGATTATATATAACCGGTGTGATAATCTATGAAATGTGGTTTTTTACATCAGTTATTTTTATAACCGACATAAAAAATGCGGCGAGTATATTTTTAACATCGGTTATTTTAATAATCGACATTACAAATCGCGCACGTTCATTTTTTACGTCGGTTATAAATTAACCGACGTAAAAAACCAAAGCGTGGGGTTTTTACATTGGTTATTTGATAACCGATGTAAAAAACGAGATATCTACGTGTTTTTTACATTGTTTATTTTATAACCGATGTAATAAATGTGACTTTTGAGGCCTTTTTGACATCGGTTATTTTATAACCGATGTAACAAAACAACCCGCAGAAGTTTTTTACGTCGGTTATTGTATAACAGACTTAAAAAACTGTGTTTTCTGATGTATTTTTTACGTCGGTTATTATATAACCGACGTAAAAAACCAACACGCGGATTTTTTTACATCATTTATAGAATAACCTACGTAAAAAAATCCGTATATGATACATTTATAATGTCAGTTATTATAATAACTGATGTTATAAATGTAAAAAAACAGTTTATAATGTCAGTTATTAAATAACCGACGTTATAAAACATTTAAAAAATTAACAAGCCCCGTGGATTCTCATTTACAATTTTTCGATTGACAGTCTGGCGGCTCACCTCTCTCGCACAGTAAACCCTAATCGGCTCGTCGATCTCGCTGCGTTAAAATCGTTTTGCCTTCATTGTTTATCATCTTTACTCTCCTCAGATATATCATCTCAACTCGCAACACTCAAGTAATCCTTCCACGAATTTATTTCGTGCGTTTTTTTGGATAGTCTATATTTATATTTTTTGATTTTTGTGTTTAAACTAGGTAAGATTCTTCCATTTCGAACCCTCTTCCCTCTTTTTTCCATCATCATCTTATTTTTTATCCCCAGATCTATTAGATCGACTCAAAATATTCATGTAATCCTCAAATACTTCTATTTAGTTTGTTTTTGTTTCACGAATTCTCGACATTGATGGTAATTTTTGTTGTCATTGACAACTAATGATCTCATTCACCTATATTACTTCATACAATGGTTATTGATTAAATGTACTAATTCAAAAATGATATTTCATGTGTTGTTGTTGCTTATGTTTATCCTCTTTTATATGAGAATCTATTAGACATATAATGTAATGGTTGTTGACCTCTATGGCCCTTCGATGCATCGCTATGTCTCATGATTCCAAATAAAAATGGGTTCTACTGAGGGATTACCCTGGTATGTTTTGAGGCCATGGCCAAGGCCTTGACAATATGTTTAAGATTTCTAGAATTATCCATTACCTCATTATGATATTAGTTATTGAGAAAACTTGTGATCATTTGACTAGTTGAATATCATTGTTTATTTTTAATTATCATACAATCATTTAAGTATCCATATTTAATAATATTTAATTCCATCTATTTCATGCTGAAGTATATATTAAATGCATGTGTTTTTAGTAGTTCACCATGCCTAGTTTTTATATATAAACCATTGTTAGGGGGGTTGTCCGGGGGGTGGGGGGCTGTCCAGAGGGTTGGGGGGTGTCCAAGGGGGTAGGTGGGTGTGGGGGGCTATCCAAGGGGGTAGAGCATGTCCATAGGGTTTTGGGGGTTGCCCGGGGGGTGTCCAAGGGGGTCGGGGGTGGGGGTGGTGTCCAAGAGGGGTGGGGGTGATGTCTGGAGGGGTGGGGTGCTGTCCAGGGGGTGGGGGTTGTCCAAAGGGTTGGGGGGTGTCCAGTGGGGTGTCCAAGGGGGTATGGGTGGGGTGGTGTCCAGGAGGGGTGGGGGTGCTGTCTAGAGGGGTGTGGGCTGTCCAGGGGGTGGGGGTGTCGTCCAGAGGGTTGGGGGATGTCCAGGGGGTGTCCAAGGGGGTGGGTGGGTTTGGGGGGCTGTCCAAGGGGGTGTGGGCCTGTCCAGAGGGTTTTGGGGGTTTTCCAGGGGTGGGGGGTTGTCCAAAGGGTTGGGGGTGTCCAAGGGGGGTGTCCAAGGGGGTAGGGGGTGGGGGTGGTGTCCAGGAGGGGTGGGAGGTGCTGTTTAGAGGGATGGGGGCTATCTAGAAGATTGGGGGGGGGGGGGTGTCGAGGGGGGTGTCCAAGGGGGTGGGTGGGTGTGGGGGCTGTCCAAAGGGTTGGGGGGTTGTCCGTGGGGGTGTCCAAGGGGGTCAGGGGTGGGCGTGGTGTCCAGGAGGGGTGGGGGTGCTGTCTGGAGGGGTGGGGGGGCTATCCAAAGGGTTGGGTGTGTCCAGTGGGGTGTCTAAGGAGGTAGGGGGTGGGGGTGGTGTCCAGGAGGGGTGGGGGTTCTGTCTAGAGGGGTGGGGCTGTCCAGTGGGTGGGGGGTTGTCCAGAGGGTTGGGGGGTGTTCAGGGGGTGTCCAAGGGGGTGGGTGGGTGTGGGGGAATGTCCAAGTTGGTGGGGGCCTGTCCAGAGGGTTTTGGGGTTTTTCGGGGGTGGGGGGCTGTCCAGAGGGTTTGGGGGTGTCCAGGGGGGTGTCCAAGGGGGTAGGCGGTGGGGTGGTGTCCAGGAGGCGTAGGAGGTGTTGTCTAGAGGGGTGGGGGTGTCCAAAGGGTTTGGGGGTGTCCAGGGGGGTGTCCAAGGGGGTGGGTGGGTGTGGGGGACTGTCCAGGGGGGTGTCCAAGGGGGTGGGTGGGTGTGGGGGGCTGTCCAAGGGGGGTGGGGTCCTGTCCAGAGGGTTTTGGGGGTTATCTGGGGGGTGGGGGTTGTCCAGAGGGTTGGGGGTGTCCAAGGGGGTTTCCAAGGGGGTGGGGGTGGGGGTGGTGTCCAGGAGGGGTGGGAGGTGCTGTCTAGAGTGGTGGGGGATGTCCAGGGGGTGGGGGGGCTGTCCAGAGAGTTGGGGGGTGTCTGGGGGGGTGTCCAAGGGGGTAGGTGGGTGTGGGTGGCTGTCCGCAGGGGTGGGGGGCTGTCCAAAGGGTTTTGGGGGTTTTCTGGGGGGGTGGGAGGCTGTCCATAGGGTTGGGGGTGTCCAGGGGGGTGTCCAAGGGGGTAGGGGGTGGGGGTGGTGTCCAGGAGGGGTGGGGGGTGCTGTCTAGAGGGGTGGGGGGCTGTCCAGGGGGTGGGGCGGGGGGATACCTAGAGGTTTGGGGGTGTCTAGGGGGTCCAAGGGGGTGGGTGGGTGTGGGGGGTTGTCCAAGGGTGTGGGGGCTTGTCCATAGGGTTTTGGGGGTTGTCCGGGGGGTGGGGGTGATTCTCAGGTTTACTCCATTTTCTCCAATTTTCTATCAACCGTGTAGGAGCCATGGTTTTCTTTGATTCAAAGGAATTTAAAACTGTTATATCTAACTATATTTTGTTTTAAAAATAATATTCAAGCATATTTTTTAAAATACCCATAGATTTGTTTTATATTTCATAATTTTTTTACATTCAAATTATTATTTTTTTCATATAAACATATATTTGTCTTATATTACAAATATATATATTTTTGATATTTTTTATAGGTAATAATGAGTCGAAGTTGGATTACGGCACATCGAATGAGCAATGAATATGAGGAAGGTGTTTATGCCTTTTTGTAATTTTCTAAACAAAATGTTCTAAGTATTGAAATTTTTTTCTGTCCATGCCTAAAATGTTTGAATATGAAGAAGTTGAAAAGTAGAGAGATAAAAGATCATCTGATTTGTCATGGTTTTAATCTGAGTTACAGCCCTTGGATTTGGCATGGTGAAAATGGACGGAATGTCACAGATGATGATGATTCGCAAGATGGTAACTCCGATGGAATTGAAGAAATGATTCGCGATATTGTAGTAAAACAAATTGAGATAGAACCGACAGTTGTGCGTCTATATGGTGATGCTGAAAAACTATTATATCCTGGTTGTACAGATTTTACGGTTTTGTTGGCAGTGTTAAGATTGATTAACCTAAAGGAGAAACATGGATAGAGTGACAGAAGTTTTACAGAGCTTCTACAATTGATGAAAGACATTCTTCCAAAAGATAATGATCTTCTAGATTCACATTACAAGGCCAAGAAAATATTATGCCTGATGGGATTGAGATACAATAAAATATATGCATGTCCGAATGACTACATTATATATAGAAAGGAATATGAATTTCTATCAGAGTTTCCTAAATGTGGGATATCACGATATATGGTGAAAGAAAAATCACAGGCTGATGTAGAGATTACAAAGCTCCCTTCAAAGGTATTTTGGTATCTTCCTATAATTCATCATTTCAAACATTTATTTGCTAATTCACATGATGGAAAAAGGTTAACATGGCATGATGATGAGCGGGTATGTGATAGAGAAATACGTCATCCAACTGATTGTCTACAATGGAAGAAAATTGATGCGCAATATTCTACATTTTGAAGTGAAATTAGAAATCTCAGACTAGGGTTGTGCATAGATGGAATGAATCCGTACCGAACCCTCAGTAGCACACATAGTTTATGGCCTGTTTTATTGGTAATTTAAAACCTCTCTCCTGAAGTTTTTATGAAGCGCAAATATGTCATGTTGAGTATAATGATCTCTGGTCCAAAGAAACCTGGCAATGATATTGATGTTTACTTGTCACCGTTGATTGATGATTTGAAACTGTTATGGGATGATGGTATTAGGGTGTATGATTCTTATAAAATAGAATATTTTCAATGGCATGAAGTGCTTTTGTTTACTATAAATGACTTCCCAGTGTATAGAAATTTGTCTGGATACAGTGTTAAAGTGCATAAAGCATATCCAATTTGCGAACAACAGATGTCATATTGTCAATTGCATCATGGGAGGAAAATAGTGTACATGGGTCGTAGAAAGTTTTTGCTTATGGATCACCCTTATAGAAGAATAAAAAAGTCATTAAATGGCTCACAAGAATTTGATACTGCTCCAAAACCTTTATCCCCTGATCTTTATTTTGAGAGGGTGAAAAACCTTGATGTGACATTGGGAAAGACACAGAAATCTGGTAATGATAGACATATTTGGAAGAAAAGGTCAATATTTTTTGAGCTACCATATTGGAGGTATCATGAAGTTAAACATAATATTGATGTCATGCATGTGGAGAAGAATATTTGTGATTGTTTGATTGGAACATTGTTAGATATTAAAGGAAAGACAAAAGATGGGTTGAATGCAAGATTAGACTTACTATCAATGGGAATACGTTTGGAGTTAGCTCCCACACCTAAAGGAAGATGAACATTTCTTCCCCCGACTTTTCATACATTATCGAAGAGGGAGAAAATTATCTTTTTTTAGTGTCTTCATGATATCAAAGTGCCTCAAGGTTATTCTTCAAATGTAAAAAATTTTGTCTCATTGAAGGACTTTAAGTTGATAGGTATGAAATCACATGATTGTCATGTCATGATGCAACAAATTCTACTAGTTGCATTGCATGGAATATTGCCCATTCGTGTCAGAAAGACTATAATGAAGTTGTGTTATTTTTTTAATTCAATTTGTAACAAGGCGATTGATGTGAATGCTTTGAAAATTTTGGAAAAGTATGCAATTTTTATACTTTTTCAATTGGAAAAGTATTTTCCTCCAACTTTTTTTGATATAATGGTGCATTTAATGATTCATATGGTTCGAGAAATAAATCTTTGTGGACCTGTATATCTTTGTTGGATGTATCCTTTTGAAAGGTATAAGAAAATATTAAAGGGGTATGTTAAAAATCCATATCGACCTGAAACCTCCATTATTGAAAAGTATATTTCTGAGGAGGTAGCAGAGTTTTGTATGAGCTACTTGGTTACGGCGTAACACATAGGTTTGCCTCCATCTCGCCATGAATGAGTTAATAATGAGGGAAAGGGGATTCATGGATTTAAAGTCAAATCATTGTTAGCTAAATAGATGAAGAAGTTAGAATCATACATCTTGAATAACATAATTGATGCTCAACCGTATATCACATTGCATATTAATGAGTTGAAACAATGTCATCCAAAGAAGAAAGAAATGTGGATTTTGAATGACCACAACAACAAAAAATCATGGATTAAAAAGACTTTTCTTGGTAGATTAGATGTATCATAGAAATTAAAATGGATAGTGGGTGGTCCATGTTTAAATGTGATAACATGGTCCGGTTATGACATTAATGGCTATACATTTCATACAAAAGCTCAGGACAACAGAAGTGCAGTTCAGAATAGTGGTGTATTGGTGTTTGCAGAAGCAATGCATTTTTCGAGTGTTAAGGACAAAAACCCAATTTCTTCATCAAGTGCATATTATGGAGTGATTTAAGACATATGAGAGGTTGATTACTTTAAAATTAAAGTTCCTATTTTTAACTGTAAATGGTTTATCGGTAACAAAAGTGTCAGACATGATGAATTTAGACACATGTTAATCTGAATAGATTTTAAGACACAAATGATTCTTTTATAATGGCAACACATGAAAAACAAATTTTTTATGTAGTAGATCAATCAGATATGCAGTGGAATGTTGTTTTATAAGGGAAAAAACAATATGTTGGTGAGGATGAACTTGATGAAGATTCTGATTTATGTGAGATCCCTACTTCCATGGAAAGATTAACAGAACATAATGATGAGCATGTTGAAGACATGGTTTGTGCCATAAGGAATGATCACGATGAAGGAATTTGGGAAAACTATCCATTTGTACATTCCTAAAATTACAGGTAACATATGTTTATTTCTTGTTTACATTTATTTTTTTTCATAAATGTTAGATATTGTAAGTTTTTTATTTATTAAAACATGTTTTAAAGCAAAATAAGTATAAGTTTTTGTTTGTTTTAAGTTTGTTTAGTTTACTTTATCATGTTTATAACCATTACATGAATTATAATTCTATTATTTTTGTTCAGTGACAATTACTTTACCATGTTTACTAGGTTTACCATGTTTACCATGTTTACCATCTTTACCATCTTTACCATTATTTAACATGCTTACCATATTACCAATGTTTACTATTACGTAACTTAGTACACTTTTCTATTTTTTGATTACAGTAGTATTAAAATATTTGAATTTGTATATTTTTGAACTAACGTTTGTTTTTTTGATTTGAAGGATAATGAAAGATCATTCAGTTGATCAACCACATGATTCTAGAGATGAGAATATTGGTCATACCTCTGGGGATGAATATTCACATGATCCTATTACGACAAAGAGTTCAAAGGTGGGTAAATGTGGGTGCACATGTTTAAAAAAATTATCACTTTCCCGTATGTAGGATCAGAGGATAGTCATTGAGTTTGATGATGATGATATTCCTAGAGGTCCGAATGCAAAAGATTTTAAGAGTTTTGTAGCAACTCAGGCTAAGAGAAAAGTAAGCATTCTATATGATGACTGGAGAAGTGTGGATAAAGAGATAATCTCTCAGTTGTGGGAGATGATTTTGGTAAGATCTTTTGTTATTTTTTGACTATTATTTTAATGTTTCTAGTATATATAATATATTTAACCTCTTCTTTATCATATGAAATTTGATATTCCTGACACTGGAGGAGTCAGGAAGAAATGTTTATCATTGGCTTCCAGGAGATAGAGGGATTTCAAATCAACCCTCTCATCTAATTTCATTTATGGTCATAGGAGTCATGAAAATCCATGTCATATATATCCTTTTATAGATGAAGACACATGGAGACAGTTTTTTGAAAGTAGAAGAAAAGAGTCATTTTTGGTAAGGGCAATGTAAAATTTTTTAAGCTTTCTTATATAAATGATATTATTAATGTTTTGTTAATGATTTCTTATTCTTAATTTACAGAAAACAAGGAAAGCTCATCAGGAGATCCAATCTAAAAATGTATACCCTCATAGTTTATCTCAGGGAGGGTATGCATTTTTGGAAGAAAAAATGATGGCGGAAAAATTTCAACAACTAAGAGCTGAGTCTTCAAGCTCTGGAGAGGTGGCCCCTCCATCCCCTCCATCTAGACATGAAAATTGGAAGAGAGCTCAGAAGGGAAAAAAGGGAAATATCTTTCGGAAGAATTGAGAATCGTAGCTGAGAGGATTGTAAGATATCTATTTTAGTTATTTAAGTTAACTATTTTCTTCATATAATTTCAATCATTACAGAAATGTTCAATTAATTAATACAGGACTCTCTTGAGGAGAAAAGTTCACAGGGGACATTTACATCTACTGGGAGGGAATATATTTTATCTGTAGCATTGGGAAGGCCCGAACATCCTGGTCATGTAAGAGGATATCCGGCAGGTGTATCGGTAAAAAAAGTGTTTCCACGTTCTTCAACTTATAACGTTGAGGGGGTTTATAAAAAAAATAGAATCCTTGGAGGATTAAGTTCATAATATTAATGCGACGATGGAGGACAAGATTAGAGTGTCAGTGCAGTTTATGTTTGCAAACATTCAAAGACAATTTCAGACTACAACTCCCACTCCTACACCTCCCCCTACAGAACCCATTATTTATCCTCCACCTCTGCCAGTAGCTCCCACTCCCCCACCTCAGCCTGCGGACCCCATTTTTTATCCTACTCCTCCACTACAGCTTCCTACTTATTGCGAGTTGTATGTTGATGATTATCAACATCATATAGTATCATATGGGTTGGTATATTTTATAGAAGATACAATTCATCATCAATAATTAGAGGTATAGAATCAGAGGGTCACTATATAGGATATTATAGATAGATCAGCTCGGGTACCATTACCTACAGATGAGGTGGCGACAGTTGGACATAGTATCAACCATTTTTTAATTTGGCCATCCAGACTTCTTCAACTCATTACCATAGAGGTATGAATGTTATATCTTTTATTTTATTTTTTTTATTAAAGTTGTTTTATCATTTTAAAACTAATATATTTTTCAATTTATTTTTACAAGAATACTTCAAAGGTAAATAAATACTATATAGAAAACAACAAAGACAAATGGCTATGACATCAGATACAAATTCTAGTAGTCTTGACAGATTGTCAAGATATTCAAATTTGTTGGCGGGTCATTATGAGTTTCCAATGGAAGCTCATGTTTGTGAATGTGAAATAAGTGTGGGGATTATGAAAACTGATATCATGGAGCTTGTTATTGGAGATAAGTTGGGCATCAACGTGGTGTAAATTTTTTCCATGTAAGTCTTAACACCTTTTCCCTACATTATATTTATTAAAAATGTATAATTATGTATGTTTTGTATTAGGTATCTTTATAAAATTTGTGAGAGGAATGAGCTGATAGATATATATGGATTCATGGACCCGCAATTGATTTACCCTGAAGCATGTGCATTGAATGAGGAACAAAGAATGGTTTATATTACTGAAAGACTTGAAAATAATATAGTCACACAATGTTGGATGTGTATTTTTTGTGAGAGGTATGAAACACATATCTCTCAAAGAGTTAATTATCTTTTAACATAAAAAACCACTAATGTTAAATTTCCTTTTATTAGTGATCATTAGATGTTAGGGGTTTTTTCCCAAGGGAGAAAGCACTTTATTGGATATGCTCTGTCCATGATGATGTGTGGGAAAGTTTTAAGAATATATTGGAAAATTAAGTTTCAATTTCTCAATAGTTTTATATATTATAATGAATTTTAAATTTACCCCATTTGTATTATTTTCTAACAGTGCATGGGCCTACTTTCGAAAAAACACAAAGAAAAGAAGTGAAATGATCAAATATTTAAATGCGAAGGTAAATATCCATTTATAATTTGTACTTTTTGATTTATCACATAAAAATAATATATTGAATTTACACTCATTCAAAAAGAATTTTGATGAACAACAAGGCGTCATCGAATGCGGATATTATATGTTAAGATTTATGTATGAAATAATAACAACTCAGACAATTGTAAATTTTGACCTGGTAATATTTCCTCTTAAACTTTGCCATAATATTTCAATTTGATTTATTCATTATACATGTTAACTACTATCCTTTTCATTTTTAGCTTTTTTATAACCCTCAACCCTATACTGCTGAATATATCAAACACTTACAAGTTGAGTGGTCAAATTATTTTAGAGGTTTGATTGAATTTTAGTTGTTTGTAATGTAAAATGTAATTTTGAATATTGTCATTATAGTTGTGTATTTGGTAGTCCTTTAGGTTGGATTTAGTTTTTTTGAAGTTGACAGTGTAAGGTTTGAATGTTATATATTTAAATGTTTAATTTTTCTCTAATTCTTGTTTTGGTCTACTTATGATGGTTTTTCTGGTATGGATTCTGGTCTGGGGGGGAGGGTTCCAAGGGTGTGGGGGGTTTCAGTGGGGTTGGGGGTGTCCAGGGGTCTGGGAGGGCTATCTGGTGGGGTGGGGGCAGTCCAGGGGGTGGGAGGGCTGTCCAGGGGTGTGGGAGGGTTGTCCAGGGGTGTGGGAGTGCTATCCAGGGGGTGGGGGTATACATGAAGGTGGGGGGGGGGGGGTTGTCTAGGGGTGTGGTGGGGGATCCAATGGGGTGGGGGGGGGGGGGGTTGTTTAGGGAGTGGGGGTATACATGAGGGTGGGGGGTTGTCCCGGGGTGTTTGGAGCTGTCCAGGGGGTCGGGGGGCAGTCTAGGGGTGTGGTGGGGGCTGTCAAGTGGGGTGAGGGGGTGAGGGGGTTCTATTCAGGAGGGTGGGGGGGGGGGGTTGTTGAGGGGTGTTTGGGGCTTTCCAGGGGGTCAGGGGGTATTCCAAGGGTATGGTGGGGGCTCCAATGGGGTGGAGGCTGTCAAGTGGGGTGAGGGGGTGCTGTTTAGGAGGGTGGGGGGTTATCGAGGGGTGTTTGGGGCTATCCAAGGGGCTGGGGAGCAGTCCAGGGGTGTGGTGGGGGCTCCAATGGGGTGGGGGTTGTCAAGTGGGGTGAGGGGGTGCTATTTAGGAGGGTGGGAGGTTGTCGAGGGGTGTTTGGGGATGTCCAGGGGGTTGGGGGGCAGTATAGGGGTGTGGTGGGGTCCAATGGGGTGGGGGAGGGCTATCTAGGGGGTATACATGAGGGTGGGGGCTGTCAAGTGGGGTAAGTTTAATATGTTATCAATGTAAATGCTTAAATGTGCTTTAGTTATTTTTTTGATCTCCTTCTGTTTTTGTGGTACGATTTCTTGATTTGGTTTCTGGTTGATTCTAGGGGAGAGCAGAGGACTGCATTTAATTTTTTTTAAAAAAATTTGGCTTCCACGTCAGTTATTTTATAACCGACGTGATAAAGAAATCAGAAAGGGTTTATCACATCGATTTTTTTAATAACAGACATGATAAACACCTGTGGCATGGTTTATCACATTGGTTATTTAATAACTGATGTGATAACCCCCCCTGGACTAGTTTAGAACGTCGGTTATTATATAACCGATGTGATAAACCATCTCCCAGGATTTTATCATGTCAGTTAATTAATAAACGACGTGATAAACTAGGGGGTGGGGTTTATGACGTCGGTTATTATATAACCGACATGATAACCCCCCCCCCCCCCCAGTTTATCACGACGATTATATAATAACCGACGTCATAACCCCCCCCCCCCCCGGTTTTTTCACATCGGTTATTAAATAACCTACATGATAAACATCACGATGTTATGTTTTCTATGTTGGTTTTTAAATAACCGACGTAAAAAATGTTATTTAAACATCGTCCGTATTAACATCGGCTAAAAACCGACGTAAAAAATGAAAAATAACTGATATAAAACACATTTTCTACATTAGTGTGTTGAAAAATAAAAACCATATAGAGAAGATAGAAGATAATGAAACTTAATGTGTGAACAGAATTCACTGTCCAAAGGGGTTTTATACACCCCTACTTGTTGGTGTAGGGTTATAAGTAGAAATTTACTTATTGTACGTCACCAAGGTATGGAATGGAATATGATAATTTTTTATATTCCCACTGCTACGATGTTAGAGGAATATTTCTGGAGAGTTTTGAATGAAGGAGATAATCCTCAAAAAATAGATATCATACATATTTATAGATCAAAATTGGTGTTATTCACACCATTTTGATTGTTTCGATCAAAAGGATGTTTGGATTCAACTGAAATGATACACCTTTAGTATGGAGGGAACCATTTGGATTTCTAAAAAACAAATTCCAAAATTTACAAATAATCTCTTCCTTAGTTAGATTTTAAAACCTTATTTTATTTTATTTTATTTTATTTTATATATATATAATATAAAATAAATTTCACTAATATATATATATATATTAAAATCATTTTTAAAAATATATATTTTTATAAAAAACCCACTTTCCATGGATTGTATTAACAATGAAGAAGACTTGAGAATTTTATCCCACCTTTAATGTAGGATTCCACAACTTTAAATCCACTTCACCAATCCATTCCCTCCATTTTTCCACCTCATCAATCCACACCTTCACAAGAAGAAGCTCCACTTCTAGGTTCACATAGTTTTAATAATATAGTGTGTTTCTATTATTAGAAGACATAACTCATCAAGTATTAATATTTTGTTAGAAGTTTATAACTAAAACACTATTTATAATTGAAAATATTAATACTTAATAGTTGGGGTTATCATAGTCAATATCAACAATCATCTTTGTAACTTGTTCTAACCCATTAAAAACTTTTTTTAGAATCTACCAAAAGAAAGTGTTTGGTTTCCATTATAAAAAGGATTTATTCTATGGGTTTTAACCACATATATTTATTATTTTTTATGAAAAATATATCTCCATAAATATTTTATAAATAGATCCTCAAGGTTTTTACATGATCTCAAATATAAAATTATTATGGTACCATCTTAAAACAATTGTCTCACATAATTATGTCTCAAACTTATATGTATAAACTTTACATTGTACATGAAAGTATATTTCTACAATAAAGATTCTTCATTATCACAATTGATAGAGATAAGAGTCATTAAAATACTCTATAATCTAATATCTAATAATATATTCATAATCCATTCATCTTTCTTTCCACATTCCGTTAAGGCGATGAAATCTAACTCCATGGACGAATGTTAAATATAGGTTTGTTTCTTGTTTGCACAAGAAATTAAATGACCTCCAAGAGTAAACAGACATACAGATATGGTATTTGTTGGTTCCAAAATCCATGCATTGGAAAGAAAAATGAATAAAACTAAAATAATGAAAAAGGGTCTGCTTCACAAAGCAACTTCGCAAATCCCTCCATCACTGTGGCCAACGCAAAGATACCAAGTCCTCTGTGACCACCACAGAGAAAAATGATGTTCGAATCTGAGATTCTGAAGAACTTGATGAAGGTTGAAAGTCTCTATGACCACCACTAAGGGAGTAATGTTTTCCTCTGTGACTCTGAGAAAATTTAGGGAATCTGGAATCCTCTGTGACCACCATTGATGGAGTGGCGGTCGGCTCTGCGATTCCAAGAAACTTAATAGGGTCTGACTTCGATTGCAGAGTGAAAATTTCTTTGCGACATACCCTCATCCCATCACGCCCCCTAGAAACTATAAATACCCATATCTCCCACTCTAAAGTATCAAGACCTTGACCTTTCGCCTTCTAAATTCCCAAATCATGAAACATTCTTTTCTCTGTGAACTAACCGGGAAAATGAATCATTCAAGGTTCTTGAGCATTGAGAAACCCTATTCCCTTTGCTCAGAATTACCCATATTCAAAGAGGTATTCCCTTCAAGAAGCCTATGGGTTATCACAAAGGAAGGATACACCTTCAGGTACATAGGACTTTGTGAATAACCCTCCAAGAACATGCAAAATCCATGCTTAGGTTGGGTCACTATTCTTCACAAATCTCTATCCTTTGCAAATCCCTATCCTCTACGAGACCTGTGCTATTTGAGACCCTATGCACTATGAATCATTGTGCTCTAGAATCCCCTGATCTCTATGAAGCCCTTTTCTCTATGATCCCCTATCCTTTTCGATCCCCTGAGATTTACAAATCCCCTATCTGTGAGGCATGTTGCTTCACAAACCCCTCTTCTGTGTGGCCCTCCAGGCCTGTACAAAGTGATTTAAATGTCTCTAGAGTAGTGATCCATGTTGCATTGCTTTTCATCATGATTCTTCACATAGAAACATTAAAGAATATTTCTTCCTCACATATCCAAACTAATGTGGTCCCCTCAATGGATCACTCCATAACCCCTTCGATCACAACATTGTTGGTTCCTTCCCTTCACCAAGGGTTAAGGTGCGCCAGTTATGTATGTCCTAGGGGTGAGGAGTGAATCCTCATCATCTGAGCTGTAGGATGTTAAAATACCAAGAACCTATTTCCATGAAACATGGCATTAAACTGTGATCACCAAAAAAGCAAAAATCCTTGAGAGGACCATGAAGGGGATGGTCACCAGTGCCCTCTCACCCCCTCTCCCTTTGCACTTTATCTCCATGCGTACCTCGGGCAGTCTCTGTGTAATCCCTGACCCAACTTGATAGGGTTCTCCATGTATAGTGGTCATATCCTCCTCATACATCTAGACCCCTACACAGGTTTCCCTTTTGGATTAATCCCATATTTCTTCTTTGGGATTCTAACCATGCATAAGCCCTGCTCCATTCCTCACAGATGCACATTTCACGATGCGATCATAAGGTCTTTTGTTGTCTCTTGTTTCTCACATCGATCATAACTCACACTAGCTTAAATTAAGTATTTAACATGGCATTATCTTGGGCCTCCTTAGCATGTAATCCCCATGCCCCTCCATCCCAAACTACATGGACTTTAATCCTTTCCCTTTCTAGGAAAGGTATGTAGGAAGCCTTTCTGAGGTTCAAGCCCATCACCCATCGGTCCCAATCACTTCACACCGGTTCACCCTCATCCCAAATGACATTAAACTATATGCATATTTCATCCCACATGATTTTAAACTATATTATTTTGAACTATGTGGGTTTTGATGCCTATCTATTAAGCATGGTACATAGGAAGCCTCCCTGAGGTTCAACCCCAAACACTAGTAAACTATAGTGTCCCATTTTTTGGGACCCACATCCTTAGTCCACCCCTTAGTGATGTATGACCAATTATAGAGTTGTCTTTGTGCATAAGTCCCACACTCAATCCATATTCCTCCAACCAAGAGTGTCCCTCTTATGGTGGGCTTCTAACCACGCATAATCTCCATCATGTCTCCAGGTTGTTGTCCTTTGTGTACACCCCAATTCAATGCTCCATCCCAAACAACATGGACTTTGATATTTGCCCCTTCTTGAGAAAGGTATATAAGAAGCCTATTTGAGGCACAAGCCTTACCCACTCCTCATCCTAGTATCTCCCTGGAGCCTTTGTGTCTCAGGAAGATCATGCCTTAAATCATTGGTTTTATTTCTTTTGGATCCCCATACATGCGTCCATTCTCATGATCCTCCTCCTCAGGTGACTCATCACCCCATCTAGAACTACATAGACTTTGATTCCCCGCCATGGGGATATGTAGGAAACCTCTTCTAGGTTCAAGCCAAATACTATCACCTCCACATCGATTTTTGATTCCATACCTATTCATTCAATCCTTTGACACTTCATCCATATCCATCCTTACTTTACCTGGGCCACCACATCCTAGTGAAATCATGCCATCCATTTGGGCAGCTAACCATGTGTAAGCCTCATCCATCTCATTGCTCTTTGTAGCACCCGAGATGCTAACCATGTGTAAGCCTGAACATGGCTTTAGGTTGTTTGCCATTGTGTACAGCCCGGTCCCATGACTCACCCTCTTGAACTACATGGGTTTTGATATCTTTATTCTAAACCATGTACATAGGAACCCTTTTTGAAGTTCAATCCCATCCAATGGTAAACCTTGGTGTCCCCTTTGCATGGGCCCAAACCCCTATTTGATTCGCCCTATGTGGCATCCAAATCAGTCATCACGGTGTCAAATATTACCCTTTTTGAGACACACTATCTAGGGTACGTCCTTATTGGGCATTCTGACCCATCTATCTGGTAAACTCTCTAGGGTCTCCCTCCAACGGATGTACCCATCTGATCCACTCCCATCAGTGTTCCAATCTGTTCGACACTACTACAACTTGGCCCTTTATCAGCGCTAAAAAAATCGCTGATAAAGGGCCCCCTTTATCAGCGCTTTCCGGAGTACTGATAAAGGGTTCCTTTATCAGCGCTGTTAAAGGTGTCCTTTATCAGTGCTCAAAAAAGGGCTGATAAAGGCACCATCTCCTGCACCTGCAAAACAAAACCTGCACATCTACACACCAGAATACCTGTACAAAGTAGCACATGCACACCTGCACAAAATAGCACTCGCACACAATATTTTGACCGACAATGGTATATAAATTTACTTAACATCATGAATACAAAAAAACACATTTCTATATACATTTCAAACATTTTTTTACATGGTTACAATTACAATTATTAAACAACAATTATAAACATTCATGTTTTATCCTTTGATATCCGTGATTCGCTCTCAAAAATTGTCGTTCATGGTATTTGTTGTTGAAAAAAGAATCCGAACTCAAGGAAAAAAATTCACCTATATAAGAAAAAAAATATTATGTTAGTAATTCAATAATGAAAGAAATTAAAATAGTAATATGAAATAATACATTAATATGGAAATGTGAAACTAAAATATGAAATTTTAAACTCAAATGTTTTCATTCTCATAACAATGAAAGGGAATAATGTAAAATCAATATGTTTTGGATTGATTTATCTCATTTAATAAATACTGATTCTTTATCTAATGAAAATATTTACCAGTCACACTGTGCGTTGGATTAAGGTGCGGTCAATTCGTACACGTCAAAAATGACTCATGGATCGTTGTACTAAAGTTTCAAAACAATATGAACGTGTTTGCTCAGTATTCTGTATGTCAGTAGTGTTGTTTTCTAAAGTTTATGTCATTTTCAAACTGATATCAGACACTTTTAGCCATACCGGTCACACCGTGCGTCGGATTGAGGTGCGGTCGATTCGTACATGTCACAAATGACTCATGGATCATTTTCCTAAAGTATAAAAACAATCCGAAATCGTTTTCTTGGTATTTCATATGTCATTAGTGTTGTTTTCTAAAGTTTATCTCAATTTGAAACTAATATCAGACACTTTTAGCTATACCGGTCACACCGTGCGTCGGATTGAGGTGAGATCGATTCGTAAACGTCAAAAATGACTCATGGATCGTTTTCCAAAAATATCAAAGCAATCCTAACGCGTTTGCTCAGTATTTTGTATGTCAGTAGTGTTGTTTTCCAAAGATTATCTCAATTTGAAACTGATATCAGACACTTTTAGCCATACCGGTCACACCGTGCGTCGGATTGAGGTGCGGTCAATTTTTACATGTCAAAAACGACTCATGGATCGTTGTCCTAAAGTATCAAAACAATCCGAATGCGTTTGCTTGGTTTGTAATATGTCACTTGTGTTGTTTTCTAAAGTTTATCTCAATTTGAAGCTGATATCAAACACTTTTAGACATACCGGTCACACCATGTGTCGGATTGAGATGAGATCAATTAGTACACATCACAAATGACTAATGTATCATTTTCCTAAAGTATCAAAACAATCTGAATGCATTTTCTTGGAATTCTGTATGTCAGTAGTGTTGTTTTCTAAAGTTTATGTCAATTTAAAACTGATATCAGACACTATTAGTCATACCGGTCACACCATGTGTCGGATTGAGGTGCGGTAGATTCTTACACATAAAAAATGACTCATGGATCATTTTCCTAAATTATCAAAAACAATAAAAATGTGTTTTCTTGGTATTTCGTATGTCATTAGTGTTGTTTTCTAAAGTTTATCTCCATTTGAAACTGATATCAGACACTTTTAGCCATACCGGTCACACTGTGCATCGGATTGAGGTGCGGTTGATTCATACACGTCACAAATTACTCATGGATCATTTTCCAAAAGTATCAAAAAAATCTGAACACATTTTTTCAGTATTCCGTATGTCAGTAGTGTTGTTTTCCAAAGTTCATCTCAATTTGAAACTGATATCAGACACTTTTAGCCATACCGGTTACACCGTGCGTCGGATTGAGGTGAGGTCAATTTGTACAAGTCACAAATGACTCAGGGATCATTGTCCTAAATTATGAAAACAATCCAAATGTGTTTTCTCAGTTTTACAAATGTCACTTGTGTTGTTTTCTAAAGTTTATCTCAATTTGAAACTGATATCAGACACTTTTAGCCATACCGGTCACACCGTGCATCGGATAGAGGTGTGATTGATTTTTACACATAAAAAATGAATAATGGATTATTGTCCTAAAGTATAAAAACAATCCGAACACATTTACTTGGTATTCTATATGTCAATAGTGTTGTTTTCTAAAGTTTATGTCAATTTGAAACTGATATTAGACTCTATTAGCCATACCGGTCACACTGTGCGTCGGATTGAGGTGCGGTCGATTCGTACACGTCAAAAATGACTCATGGATCATTTTTCTAAAGTATAAAAACAATTAAAAAAAATTTTCTTGTTATTTCATATGTCATTAGTGTTGTTTTCTAATGTTTATCTCAATTTGAAACTGATATCAGACACTTTTAGCCATACCGGTCACACCATGCGTCATATTGAGGTGAAATCGATTCGTAAACATCACAAATGACTCATGGATCGTTTTCCTAAAGTATCAAAACAATCCTAACGCATTTTCTTGGTATTCAGTATGTCAATAGTATTGTTTTCCAAAGTTTATCTCAATTTGAAACTGATATCAGACACTTTTAGCCATACCGGTCACACCGTGCATCGGATTGAGGTGCGGTCGATTTATACATGTCATAAATGACTCAGGGATCGTTTTCCTAAAGTATCAAAACAATACTAACGCGTTTTCTCAGTTTTCCGTATGTCACTTGTGTTGTTTTCTAAAGTTTATCTCAATTTGAAACTGATATCAAACACTTTTAGCCATTCCGGTCACATCGTGCATCGGATTGAGGTGCGGTAGATTCTTACATGTCACAAATGACTAATAGATCATTGTCCGAAAGTATCAAAACAATCTGAATGCATTTTATTGGTATTCCATACGTCAGTATTGTTGTTTTCTAAAGTTTATGTCAATTTGAAACTGATATCAGACACTATTAGTCATACCGGTCACACCGTACGTCAGATTGAGGTGCAGTTGATTCTTACACGTCAAAAATGACTCGTGGATCATTTTCCTAAAGTATCAAAACAATACGAATGCATTTTCTTGGTATTCCATATGTCATTAGTGTTGTTTTCTAAAGTTTATCTCAATTTGAAACTGATATCAGACACTTTTAGCCATACCGGTCACACCGTGCGTTGGATTGAGGTGTGGTCGATTCATACACATCAAAAATGACTCATGGATCATTTTACTAAAGTATCAAAACAATACTAATGTGTTTTCTTGGTATTCCATATGTCAGTAGCGTTGTTTTCCAAAGTTTATCTCAATTTGAAACTGATATCAGACACTTTTATGCATACCGGTCATACCGTGTGTCGGATTGAGGTGCGGTCAATTCATACACGTCACAAATGACTCAGGGATCATTTTATTAAAGTATTAAAAACAATCTGAATGTGATTTATTGGGTTTCCGTATGTCACTTGTGTTGTTTTCTAAAGTTTATCTCAATTTGAAAACTGATATCAGACACTTTTAACCATAACGGTCACACCGTGCGTCAGATTGAGGTGCGGTCGAATTTTACACATCAAAAATGACTAATGGATTGTTGTACTAAAGTATCAAAACAATCCAAACACGTTTTCTCAGTATTCAGTATGTCAGTAGTGTTGTTTTCTAAAGTTTATGTCAATTTGAAACTTATATCAGACACTATTAGCCATACTGGTCACACCGTGCATCGGATTGAGGTGCGGTCAATTCTTAAACGTCACAAATGACTCATGGATCATTTTTCTAAAGTATCAAAACAATCTGAACATGTTTTCTTAGTATTCCGTATGTCATTAGTGTTGTTTTCTAAAGTTTATCTCAATTTGAAACTGATATCAGAAACTTTTAGCCATACTGGTCACACCATGCATCGGATTGAGGTGCGGTCGATTCGTACACGTTACAAATGACTCAGGGATCGTTTTCCGAAAGTATCAAAACAATACGAATGATTTTTATCGGTATTTTGTATGTCCGTAGTGTTTTTTTCCAAAGTTTATCTCTATTTGAAACTGATATCAGACACTTTTAGCCATACCGGTCACACCGTACATCGGATTGAGGTGCAGTCAATTATTACACATCAGAAATGACTCAAGAATCATTTTCCTAAAGTATCAAAACAATCCGAACGCGTTTTCTCAGTTTTCCATATGTCACTTGTGTTGTTTTCTAAAGTTTATCTCAATTTGAAACTGATATCAGAAACTTTTAGCCATAACGGTCACACAATGCATCGGATTGAGGTGAGGTTGATTCTTACACATCAAAAATGACTAATGGATAGTTTTCCTAAAGTATCAAAACAATATGAACACGTTTTCTTGGTATTCCATATGTCATTAGTGTTGTTTTCTAAAGTTTATCTCAATTTGAAACTGATATCAGACACTTTTCGCCATACCGGTCACACTGTGTGTCGGATTGAGGTGAGGTCAATTATTACACGTCACAAATGACTCATGGATCGTTTTCCTAAAGTTTCAAAACAATCAGAACGCGTTTACTCGGTATTCCATATGTCAGTAGTGTTGTTTTCTAAAGTTTATGTCATTTTCAAACAGATATTAGACACTTTTAGGCATACCGGTCACACCATGCATTGGATTGAGGTGTGGTCGATTCGTACATGTCACAAATGACTCATGGATCATTTTCCTAAAGTATCAAAATAATCCAAACGCGTTTACTTGGTATTCCGTATGTCAGTTGTGTTATTTTCTAAAGTTTATATCAATTTGAAAACGATATCAGACACATTTAGACATACCAGTCACACCATGCGTTGGATTTAGGTGTGGTCAATTTGTACATGTCACAAATGAATCATGGATCATTGTACTTAAGTATAAAAACAATCTGAATGCTTTTGATTAGTTTTATGTATGTCACTTGTGTTGTTTTCTAAAGTTTATGTCAATTTGAAACTGATATCAGACAATTTTAGCCATACCGGTCACACCATGCATCAGATTGAGGTATGGTCAATTCGTACATGTCCAAAATGACTCATGGATCATTTTAATAAAGTATCAAAACAATCCGAATGCATTTTCTCAGTATTCCATATGTCAGTAGTGTTGTTTTCTAAAGTTTATCTTAATTTGAAACTGATATCAGACACTTTTAGCCATACCAATCACACCGTGCATCAGATTGAGGTGAGTTCACTTCATACACGTCAAAAATGACTCAGGGATCGTTTTCCTAATGTATCAAAACAATCCAAATGTGTTTTCTTGGTTTTCCGTATGTCACTTGTGTTGTTTTCTAAAGTTTATCTCAATTTGAAACTGATATCAGACACTTTTAACCATACCGGTCACACCGTGCATCGGATTGAGGTGATGTCGATTCTTACATGTCACAAATGACTAATGGATCTTTTTCCTAAAGTTTCAAAATAATACTAACGCGTTTTCTTGGTATTCCGTATGTCAGTAGTGTTGTTTTCTAAAGTTTATGTCAATTTGAAACTGATATCAGACACTATTATCCATACCGGTCACACCGTGCGTCAGATTGAGGTGCGGTCGATTCTTACATGTCAAAAATGACTCATGGATCGTTTTCCTAAAGTGTCAAAACAATATGAATGCGTTTTATCGGTTTTCCATATGTAACTTGTGTTGTTTTATAATGTTTATCTAAATTTGAAACTGATATCATACACTTTTAGCCATACCAGTCACACCATGCGTCGGATTGAGGTGCGGTCGATTCAAACACATCCAAAATGACTCAGGGATCATTTTACTAAAGTATCAAAACAATCCTAATGCATTTGCTCAGTTTTCCGTATGTCACTTGTATTGTTTTCTAAAGTTATGTCAATTTCAAACTAAGTAGTAGGAATTCACTAATCTAAGGATATAAAACATAAGAAAGGGAGATCATAGATGCTCAATAAGTGTAAAGGGAGATATCAATGACCATATAAAGATAACATAAGTATTAAGAATTCACCTTCATTGTTCTATTTGTTTAAATTCTTCCATCAGGTACGCTGTCCATTCATTTCTAAACACATTTATATCATCTTATGAATAAGAGTTTTTGCAAAAGTCACAGTAGTACTGAAAAAATATAAATACACAAAGTATTAATAATTATTTTAAATTAATTAGTAATTATTTTCAAAAATACGTCTTTAGGGATGCTAGTTTGTTCATGAAATATGATCTCTTTCGTAAATTTACAAACACAATAACCGCAGTCCTTGTCATTTGTTTGTTTCAGACACTGCAGAAACATCAAGAAAAATAAGTAATTTGTTTTGATATGTATTTTTATAGTGAAATATAATTATATATACCCAGATACTTCTCCATTTTTAGATCTTTTGGGCATTGTCGTCCTTATGCCCTGGATTCATTCCATCCTTTAGACGATATTCATACACCAGCCTATCATAACAAAATCCTCATTAAAAGATAATATAAATTATATAACTAGATATTTAGTTCTAAAATGTTGGATCTATTGTATTAAAAATTGACAATCACCATCATGTGTGGTCGGTTTGTTGGATATCCATGCAGTGAATTCATAAAATAAATCTCTGGAGTATCCAAATTGACTGTAATGAGCATCCAATGATCCCTAAAAACACAAAAATAAATAAGTACTGATAGAAATGAAAATATAATTGATATGATTAAAATTTATAGTTTTACCCCTACAATGTTGGTATTAAAAAGAGTCTGTCAGTCGTAATTCTTCTTTGAAACGTTCTAAGCAGATTTGACATTAATTCAGCCTGAAAATCAGAATCTATTTCTTCTCGTTGTGTAGAAATAGTGTGAGGACTAATGAGTCCAAATTTGTATTCATGGGAAAATCCCTTCAATTGTTTTTCATATATACGCCTGTGAAAAATATGAGATGTATTTATCCATAATTATCAACTTATTATAGCTTCTGTAAAATCAAATCATGAAAACATACCTCATGTATACATTTATAACTGAGGCACCTAGCTAGTCGTATGTGATGATCTCAGCAACAACGTCTGCACTAATGAAATCCAATGTTTCCTCTCCATACATATCTTTTTCACAAAAAATTTTATGACTCTTTCCACCTATCATTTTCGTATCCACATGAGCTTGCAATGATATTAAATGTGGATATAGAACGGGCGGGGTGAATGCACTCTCAGTAGATCGTTTTGATCGGTTGGTTGATCCTTTGGAGCTGCTCTTTCATTTTAGCTCCTCCATTTTGTCCTTCTGTAATAACATTCATCAGTTCAGCCATTTTTTAATTTAATGTTAAAGGTTCTTCTTGAAAAATGAATTGGAAATGAATACCTCCTGGTCGACATGTTTTTTTACATGATTTGACGGCCATGCAACGAATGTTCCAATAGCTTTTTCCGCCGTATGAATGTCGTCATCATCATTTGGCACAGGTATCTCATTTCTCGGATCATGAGCTATGTTAATCGACACTTTGACATGACCGGTTGGAATTGGTCTAGAGTGTAGCATGTCATTCTGCATATTGAACACTATAGCCCTCGCTACAAGGCGATGGGTGGGAGTTGATAGATCACAGTCATTTTCACCCTGTATAATATCATTACATGAAAGGTATCAGTGTCTGTGTGATTCACATTTCACAGAAATGAATATTAGAACATTTATTACCTCGGTTAAGTCAGGTCTTTGAGGGGAATGGCTTGCCTCAAAGCTGGTGGGGGTGGGGCGGGATCTTCTCGCACAGGTTGTTCTTGAGTTGTTTGTTCTCTTCGACTCTCCTCCATCAAACTCTTTAGAATATCTCCCTGAGTTTGGAATTGTTCTTCAAGGGTAGATACTATATCTCTCATTACATGCAATTATTTAGTTTGTTCATCCTCTTGTTTTTTTCCTGAAAATATGCCCGGGGTGACACCCCAAAACCCACACCTCTGACGTGGCCATACTGTTCTGGCTGTTTCAAGGCCGCTAAAAGTATGTCTTCATCTGGTGTGGGTGTTGTTGATTCCTGTGACTATGTCAAATAGAAAATATGGAAAAATAAGTAATCATCATTATGAAATAGTGATTTAAAGTAAAACAAGTTTATATTATGTCATACTTACACATGTTTCCCACACTTTTTGTGTGTTTTCATCTACCAGTTTCCCCTCTTTATTAACACGAGCCTCCTTACATAGCACATGGAGTGGAATGGAAGTGGCTTGGGATTTTTCTTCATTAATCTACATATAAATAGAGAAACATGGTTACAGTTTTGTTTTATATCACATAAAATTATTACAGTACTTTTAAAATACGTACCAATTGTTTTTCAATTGAAGCATACCCCAGCCTTTCTTTACGGTAGGGGTATGCTGGTTTTGCTACCTGTTTTTTATTTTCAGCACTCAGTTGTTGTTTCATAAATAAAAACCTATCAATCAACGTGATGAATACAAGAAATGTTACACAATGTGTAACCAAACACAATGTACCTGAAAATTATGTTCCGCATGACGGTTTCAAAATGCATCCCACGTTCCTTGGGATATCAAGTGTGCATAAAGAGGAGGCGGGTGTGGCTTGATTTTCCCTTCAACATCTTTCAGATGATATTTCATTAAAATGGTGCGAAAGCCTCTATGAATCCTTCCTGCCAGTCTTAAAATATATTCGTTGTGCGAAAAATATACTATAAATGCACTCTGCAAGAGATGATAAAGTGTTAGTCAATATTTCAGTATTTTATTTTATTTTATTTTAATAAATTAAATAGATGATATAATAATGTTACCGTAATCTCTTCCCACATTAATGTTTTCAACCCGCTGACAACATGGTGCCACGACTCTACATCAATCGGAACGCGTTGTCGAGTGACGATTCCAATGTAGCTACTAAACATGGCTTTGTTGGGGTTTACATGATGGCCTCATTTATTCCATCCCACCTCATATTTTATGCCTTTTTCTTTTGCCTTAAAGATTTTGGTTAAAACTTTCAAACTACGGCGCACCTGTTTTTTTATGTCACTGGGGTTTCATTGCCTACCATTTCCTTGGTTTCTGCATCATCATTATGTTTCTCCGAAGCGCTAACATCGGCACTGGGACCAGCTACAACAGGTTGAGAGACCTATTGTACCTCAGCAGTGGGACTAGCTGCAATAGGTTGAGAGACCTGTTGTCTCTCAGCAGTGGGACCAGCTGCAACAGGTTGAGAGACCTATTGTGTCTCGGGATTGGGTGCATCAGTAGGTGAAGAAGTCATTATCTGTAGAACTGGTTTAACATTTAATTTAGATCACATAAAAGCAGTAGTGAATAGATAATAACATAATGTAACACAATCTATATTGCAATAAAAAAATAACCTGATTATTGAACTCTCTTTTTTTTAAAGGCTGAAGGGATTTGACCCCTCAATCAACTATCCATATCCCTTCATTGTGGTCTCCTCTAACATAAAAAACGTCGTCTACATTGGGACCACTGCGAAATGATTGAGAAGTCCCAATGAAAGGGTCATCTTCCGTTGAATTTTCATCTGACCATTCAGCTGTTTTGGTCAATAACAGAACAATTGACCAGTTTCGGTTTGCGGGATCTGAAACATAAAATACTTTCATTGCCTGTGATACCATTATAAATGGTTCGTCTTTCTCCCCTTCCTTACTGAAATCAACTTTCACGAATCCCAAATCATCTATTTTAACATCACTCCTGTTATCAACCCACTTGCATTGAAATATCAGAACTTGAAATTCCGTATAATCCAACACCCATATTTGTTTGATGATGCCAAAGTATGACATATTCGCATAAATTGGATTTTTGTCCTTAGCACTGGAAACTTGCATCGCTTCAGCCACAAGTGTAACCCCATTATTCTACATGGTACTGTCTTCATTATGTTCATTAGTATAAAATGTGTAACCATTAACTACATAAGAATGGTAAGATAATGCATACACACTTGGTCCTCCACCTAGCCATCGAAGCTGTTCCGAAATTAACTCTGGATTTTCATTTGACTTCTTAAAAATATGATCTCAAAACCATCCTATAAACTGTCGATTATGTGTATCTGATATCCATTTTCATCCCTAGATGGATTCAAATACCTAAGAATTTCTTTGTGGATTTCAACATATGGGTCAACGTCGAAACTGTTATGCAAAACATAAAGGTGGGCCTGCTCCTGATCTGTAATATTGATTGTGAAAACCTGTCTTCCAGAAATTCCTTCACCCTCAAGCCGCCCAGTGTGACGTGATTTTGGTAAGACAATTCTTTCCACACCAGACAAGTATTCGGTACAGAATTCAACGGCTTCCTCAACAATATATCGTTCTACAATACAACCCTCTGGATGAATTCAATTTTTGACATACCCTTTAAAAATCTTCATATACCATTCAATGGGGTACATCCATATGTAATGTACAGGACCACATAGTCGAATCTCTCTCACCGATTGGACCATCAAATGAACCATCATATCAAAAAATGAAGGTGGGAAGAACATTTCTAATTCACATAATATGACGACAATTTCTTTTTCCATATCTGGAAATTTCGCTGGGTCTATAACTTTGTTGCATATATCTTTGAAGAAGAAACACAGTTTCATTAATATATGGTGGAAATTCTTGGAAAAAATGCAACGTAAAGCAATTAAAATTAGATCTTGCATAAAAACATGACATTCATGTGATTTCAGACCTTTTAACTTCAAGTTTCTCATTGACATGAGGTTACTGATATTTGACGAATACCCCTCTAGAACCTCTACTTCATTCAATAAGTTGCAAAAATGATGTCTCTACTAAATATTAAACACATAGCATACCCTGTGTTAAACATGGGAAGTTAAGGAAAAACTCAGAGACATGAATCTATCATATAATTCCCCACATTTGAAATGGGATGCCTCATGCTTCCTCTCCCTTGACAATCCCTCTGATAAGAGAAAATCCTGGTGTACCAGTGTTCCAGCATCCACACACGCCAGTGATGCCCAACATGAATACTCCCCTAACCAAGGGTTGCTACCCTAACTTGACCCCTTGGAATGTACTTAAAGGAGAAGTTTAATTAACTAGTGTCCACAAAGATATGGTACTAGGAATAGTTTCATGAACAACATCTTAATGTTTAAGGTAGATCCAAATTAGGTGATGAGTTCCGAGGAGGAATCCATGGAAGGAGAGATCGACATCCCATCATCCCATTTCAATCAAGAAGTAAACATTGTTGAATAAGTGATGAATGTCATGCACCTTTGGAAAGTGGGAATGTGGGTCCATAGCTAGCGCGTCCCCACAGACGGATGCACACCCTGGAGAAAGTTTCGGAAATATAAATGGTGAACCCGATGTGAAATTCTTCTCCTCGATATTGGGATTAGTAGAATTTGGGGAATCAGAAGATAATCATGTCACCAAACTTATATATTCGATGTCGGGTCCCACTAAACAAATAGTGGTCCTGGCGTGAAACTCACCAGGATTTGAGGCGGTTAATAATTGGGCATCCCGGTCTGCGACGTTGTCAGTTTGGATCATTCTATCCAGCCATGGAATATTAAATGGAACTAGGGAACAAGGAACCACTTTCTTATTGTCCGTACTGATGAATAAATTTTCCCTCTTTTTATGAACCAATCTACAACTACAGGAAATCAATCACCTCCTGCCCATGGATGTAGGGGAATGGGAAATGCCAACACGATGGTCCTACATGAATACATATCTTCTACGAATACCTCTATAACCACAACTATCGGGCACCCATGCCCTATATCACACTCTTAATTTATTCAATGAAGGGTGATTAATACTCTGGTCCATCGATGTGAACATGAGGGGGTTATCTAGACAAGGTATATGACCCATCAATACCTAGAGGCCTTCGTGTCCTATCAATACCGTTGCCCCCAAGGGCCATGTATGGAGTCGTTGCTCCCCACTCCAACCTTTAGCAGCTTTGGGAGCCTCTCCCTAGAGTACTCCTATGATTAAATACCTTATGAAGATGAAGTAAGGGATGTTCGAGTCCTCCCAGCTATGAATTCATCCAGGGAGCCACCGAGAAGGGCTTTCACCCAACCTCATCAACATCACTAGCTAGTGCCACAGACCGAGGAGCAAGTGGTCCATACCACTTCATATCCAGCCCTTGCTCAGCTAACCCAATATCAACATTAGGTGAAATCTCAAGAAGATGCACACCAGGGTGCATCATCTTCCATGACTTTTGTGGCTTGAGCCACCCCTAGCTTATACTATTGAACCCCAGTTGTTGTTACGGAGTAGGGGAACTTCCCTATCCTAGAGAAGCAGTGCTTCCAAGCCCAGTCTAGAGTGAGGCACTAGCCACCCAACAAGTAGGTTGAGTTGACTCCTCTGGTCCCCAGTGAAAGTAGAAGCTGTCATAGGACGACCCATGATGATGGCGTTCAGTATAATGGTCCTCCCTATACCATCATTAGACAGAGTGGAGGTCCTCCATAATCTCTCATCTCGCATGGAGGTCCACCCCATGCCACCATCATCTTCCCAAACAGAGGTTCTCCTCATCTTATAGATGCTCACCATGAAGGTCCTCCCCATGCCCTTGGTCTCAAGTATGAAAATTTCCCCTTCCCACCAGGTTATCAATGTGAGGATCCTCCTTTACCTGTAACATACCAGAATGGAGGTCCTCCCCATGTTCTAATTGACTTTAGCAGAGGCCCTCCCTGCTTCATTGATTGTTGTCATGAATATCTTTCCCATATCCATTATAATCATTGTGAAGGCCCTCCTCATACCATAGCTACCAAAGCTGTCTGACGCGAAGGTCTTCCCCATGCTACATATGACCACCATGGAGGTCCTCCCCATGTTCTTACTAGCTCTAGAAAAGTCCCTCACCACTCCAGCACTCTCAATTACATTGGTCATACCCATGTTCCATTTGACATTTTCCTAGGTGCTCCCCGCACACCAACTTGTCCAAGAAGAGTTCATCCCCGTGTTCTATTCAACATCTTCCCGGATGCCCCTCGCAGCCCGTCTCATCAAAGAAGAGGTCCTATCTATGTTAAATATTTACCATTCCTTGAAAAACCATCCCAGGGTAGGTGGGTGGGTCGTTTCTACCAGAGAAATAACTCTGAGAAGCCTCATATTGCAATAAATCCTATCAACTTTTTAGACTTTGAAGTGGAGTGTGACTCGATGATGGAGCCCTCACCCCAATCTTTTGTATCAGGGTCTGGGGTAGGAACTATTGATGTCAACCTTGTAATACCAGAAAGCGAGATGCACCATATCTATGAATCAATTTGAAGATACATATAGAAGTAGGAAGATTTGGATTGTTTCTAGGGCCTGGTTATGAAATCCTCCTTATCATCAACAGGATCATTCTTTACCTCAACAAGAGATCACAAAGATTTTTTCTGGGGAAAAGTAGAGGATGAGAAATAGCATGACCCACCACCAACGACCACATCCCCTGCATGGGAAACATTGTTCATTACTCCATCTTACAGGGATGTGGTGGCACAATTAATGAATTATCGAGAAGATATCCCAAGATGAAGCGGCTTGTCAACATGGGCAACACACTCTCCACCGAATGGTTCTCTATCAAAATGGTTTTCTTCGGTGCCATTACTGGTCCCAAAACTACCCCTAGTGATAGAGTGGGTCAACCAAGGGCCGAATCTCGAGTCTGAGTTTAGAATTTTTGTGGGACATTCTCACGGTAGACCTTTTTCCCGAGTTGTTATGTCCAATTGCAATAGAAAAATTTTATGTTCGAGAGTCCCTCCCCTAGGACAAGGTTATGTGATTCCATTAGACCTTAAGGAAAACACATTTACATATCTGTTGTTAATTGTTAGCATACCCCAAAAACTGAGAACACTTCGATGACATTGGCTAGCAGTGTTTCCTGGTTGAGTTGGTTGCACTCCCTATCATGTAGCACCCTGCGTCAACCAGTTATTATCAGACCCTTCAGCAATGATGAGTTCAGAGCTTTATATTGCTCCATATAATTATTAAGGAGACTTCCCCACATGTACAGATCCATGGCTAGGGGTTGTATGCTACCCTAAATTTCACTAATATCCTGCTCCAACCTAGTTCACCTAATAATATTGAGGATATTCCTCCAGACATTGTCATAGTGAACATGGTTGTTCCTAAGATGTACCTGGAAGGGGGAATTGGAACATTGCATGGGGAAGAGGAATAACCCACTGGGGAATCCTGACACCCGACAGACCCTACAAGTGTCCACACTCACTAAAAAAGAACTCTTCCTAGACTTCCTTCACTTTCTGAGTCATTGCCTCTCAGTCAAGACCCCAAAAGGGTAAAGAGAATACTAGCACAATCAATCCTTAAAATCCATATGGTTCAGTGTAGAAGATATAAGAGGATCCTAAAAAGGTTGTGTTGCATCAATAGCTCACAGAAAAAAGGATGATGGTTGACGAGCTCCTTGCCAAGAACATCATAGAATGAAGACCCTATTACGGTAACCCTCGATCGAGGAATCAAGGTAAAGTATAGATTCCTCCCAGTGAGTTGCCTCCTGGTGATCTCAATAACCCTACCCATCTAGACAAGATAGAAGCTAGTGTTTATGGAAAAAGACCCTGGTATGCATCACAAATCTACTCTAGTTGTGACACAACCCACCTCAGGACCCAGCTCAGGTTCCATCGATCGCTCCACAGGTCCCTTTGTACACTCCATAGATTCCTCCAGTGGCCCCTTAGTTCATTCCACTAGCTTCTCCATGATCCTCCAGACTAGATTATCATGTTGAATAACCTACCAATGCATTTGTAATTAGGAACCCTCCCAAATATAGGAATACTCGTGAGGATGATATGATGGTCGCTCTTATCCTTCACCTCAAGTCTCTTGAAACTAGACAAATAGGAATCCCATTTGATGGAAATCCATATCTAGCATGGGTGGATGATATTCCAACACCACCAAGTTTTAGAAATCCTACATTTTTCCCTTTTAATGGGATGAGCGATCCCCTGTATCATCTAGCCCACATTATTTCAAGGTGTGGATCTATGATAGGAACTCCATCCCAATAGGAAGCTTCTAAGCTCTAGTGTTTCGTAAAAACATTGGAAGGGCCCGTGTTTGACTAGTACTTCCAATTACCCATTTGGTAAATAGCTAGTTGGGAGGATCTTCATAGGCAGTTTCTCTACCAGTTCAGTTCTACAACCTAGAAGACAATTATTACTGACCACTTCAAATTCAAGCAGAGGCCTGATGATTGCATCGTAGACTTTTTCATGAGGTGGAAGGGACTCACATATTCACTCCATATTCCACTAACTCAGGAATAGATTCTAATGATGTGCTTGGGGAATGTAAAGAATGAACCATTCCCTTCTCTCAAAACTCATAACTTCCTAGGTGTGTTCCAAGATTTCTCTAACAAAATCAATGTTTAGAAGAAGCCTTGAAGCAAGCCAATCAGGCACATCTGTTGCCTCCTGTAGCTCCTGAAAGAAGAGGTGTTAAGGTTAATACTACTACTATTACACAAATAGATTCCCCCAGGAAGCTCTAATTGTTACCAATAGAGCCACCTCTATAGCCTCACTAAGGACCACCACCTCAGGCACAACCTTTGGCTCAAAAGTTCCTGCCTCAAGACTAGAAGGCACCCCTCACGTAACACACCACTGTCTCCTAAGAAATATAATCAGGTTTCACCTCCTCATTAGTCTCTTCCATCCCCTCTTCTGAGACAAGATAGTAGATCCCCTTTCCTAGATCAGAGGAACCTAACCTACTTATTTAATGAGGCTCAGTTTCCTGGTTATTTTCAATGAACCTTAGACCAGGGAATCTTGCGGTTTCCAGAATGCAATAGGCCTGAAAAGGCATATCTCACTAATCTCCCCAACTACTTCCCATATCAATAATTCCTTGGGGTCACCCTCAAGTAGTGCTATGTGTTTGAAGATTGACTCTAATACCAGGTCAATAACAACATTTTCAGATTGGGTCCATCCCCAACACAGGTGGAATGTGTGTTTATAAAGCTTGACAACGACAATGTTGGTGAATGGCAGTAGGTTTCTAACCTCAGGTATCAAAAGTATGATGATTGGATAGCTCTCAACATATTCACCTATTCCCATGGTATTATCCATGCACATTTAAATCGGGATGAGCCTTTAGAAGTCACTATGATACTTTTGGCTACTACCTCTGTATTAACATCTCAGCCTTCATCCACTTATGGGAGTAAGCACTGATGACACAAGGGAAAAAAAATCCCTCCTCTTATGCCCAATATTTCCTATAAAATCGGTGATTTCATTCCCCTAGGGATGGGGATTTCCCCTGGAATCCTACCAATGATGGAGGATTCATCAAGTGATGACTAGGAGTATGGTTCAGTCAATACGATCAAACTGGTAAACCCTTACAGGGTTTCCCATGACAAAGAGCACCAAAAAGACCCTCCTAGTATCCCCATTCAACACCAGCATCAACGAAGCTATGGGTATGTGAATCATCATAATTAATTTTCCAGTGCTTCCAACTAAGTCTTTCACACCACCAAGACCAGGCCCAGCATAGAGCTCATCACACATAGCCTTCTCATCACATTTCATCATATTTTCTTCCACTGCCATTTGTACTGCTTGATCAGGAAGAGACACCATGAACATTCTATGATCATCCATGTTTCGTTATGGATGGACCTCATTCATCTTTCCATTAGACATTAGTCACTCTATGTAGTTTGAATAGTGAGAAATAGGACATTCCTAGCACCATCCAGAATCCGTAGGTTCGACCAATGTTTCCTATCATGCCTCCTACCAGTGAGCGACCTCTTGTTAGCAGAATTGTATGCTTGGAATGGAAATATAATGTCCTCAAGAATACTTCCAGAATTCCTGACCAACTTTAGATCCTCAAGGCTCTCCACCTATTAGAAGATATGCTTGAATCCCTTGAAAATACTTCAAGAATACCCCTGCAGTTTGAAATGAAGGTTGTAGCCACTAAAGCCTTCCATGTTGAGGCAGTCAAACTGAAAGATTATCAAGCCATAATTTCATTATTAGGAGAAGATGAAGGTTCTTCTGTAAATGGGCACATCAACCCACTGTACATCACTGACTAGTTCAATGGTGTGGAAGTACTCTATTGTCTTATTGACATGAGCTCTGGGATCAATCTTATCATGACCGGGACACTCCGCAAGATAGGGCTGTCTAAAACAGATCTGAGTCTATCTGACCTAATGAGTCAAGGTTATGATAGGATGAAGCAGACACCAGTTGGAAATATACACCTAAATACCCATTTCGGTGGCCTAGTTTCTAGCACTCAGTTCATGGTTGTCTCTCATGACACCGCCTACAATTCATTGATGGGTAGACCCTGGCTCCACCTACATGAAACAATTTATTCCTCATATCACCAATGCTTTAAGTACTCCCTTAATGGTCGATTGGGTGTACTCCAGGGTGAAGCGTCTCCCGTTTCCTTTTGTTAATCACTCTACTTAGACACCGACTTTTACAAGAGTAAGGAAAAATAGCTTTAGGCTAATGAGGTTGAGCACACTACCATTGCGGCCGATCTATGTATAGACTTGGATGATGAATTCATCCTTCTAATCCACTGATTTGAGTCCATGACCCTAGACTTGGGACACTATTTTTTCATATCTAGTGTAAGAGGAAATCATTCTCCCAGGTAAAAGGAATTCTGGAAGATCACTTCTTACTTGTAGATGAATCATGCTTGAGTGATCACAGATCCCCCACCCCTATAAGGTATCGAGATGTTCGCCCCAAGGCAATAGGAATATGCCATAATTTCTTATTTTTCTAGGTTGGGTTGAACTAACTCAATACAACACACCACTATTACTTTGATATTATCAAGAGTCACCCCTTGGGTCGAAGTCCTGATGGAATTGGCTCAACAAATTTTGTCTCCATGGTTTCAGTAGCATTAGATTCTCCCGATAAAGATTCCACTACCGCTCAAGATGGCACCAGCATTCTATCTAGGACATAAAACTCAGAATAATTTCCCCTATCGATTATCCTATCACCGTAGATGATGAATAGGATTTATAAGATGCCCCTACCGCATTTGAGGAAGGTGTCTCCACCACTACTGATGAGTTGGTATAAGTGAATCTTGGTACTGAGATAGATCTGAAACCAACACTAATCAGTGAAACCATGTCTTCAGAAGAACAAGAATAATATGTGGATTTCCTAAAGTAGCATCGTGATATATTTTCCTGGAGCTATGATGATATCCTAGGGATAGATTCTCAAGTCATCATCCACCATCTCAGTCTCCCAATAAATAATCACGGGTTCAAACAGGCTCCCATAAAGATGCACCCTTCTCACGATACCATGGTTGAGTTCATGGTTAATAAGAGCATTAAATCCAACTTCGTCAAGGAGGTTCAATACCCCAGTTAGTTATCCAATATTGTGCCTATCATTAAGAAGAACAGACAGATTGTAGTCTACATCGACTTTTGGGATCTCAATCATCATTGTCCAAAGGATGATTTTCCCCTTCCAATGATAGAACTATTAATCAAATTCACCACTAGGTTCCAGGATCTCTTCTTAATGTATGGGTATTCCAGATATAATAAAATCTGAATGGCCCTGGAGGATAAATAATCCACCAACTTCAGAGCAATGCAAGGTACCTTCTACATCCAGGTAATGCCTTTTGGTATAAAGAATGTAGAAGGAACCTATTAGCTTTCCATGCACTAGATATTAAAAATGATCCTCAGAACATTGGTGGAATTCTATGTGGATGATTTGGTGGTCAAATCCTACTAGCACCAGGACTATATTAGAGATCTTGAGAAAGTGTTCGGATTCCTTAGTTCTCACAAATTGAAGATGAAACCCTTGAAATGTGCCTTCGGGGTCACCTCCAAAAAGTTTCTCATCTTTGTTTTCAAATACAGAGGCATTGAGATCGATCTGGAGAAGATCAGGGATATCGACCAGATTCCTCCTCTAAGCAACCATTAGGAAATCCGAGGCTTTCAAGGCCACATAGTCTACATATGCCAATTCATCATAAATATAGATGAAAAGTGTATTCCCTTTTCCCAGATCATGAAGAATGGTTCTGATTATCAGTGGGATAAGGAGTACCATATATATTTTGAGGAAATCAAGTAGTATCTACTACAACATCCAGCTTTGATACCACATATTTCTGTAAAGCATTTAGTCCTTTATGTGACTGTGATGGAATGATCCCAATGTTCCCTTCTCACCTATAAGAACAATGAAGGGATATAGAACGGTTCATATAATCTGAGACGCATTCTCCTCAATAAAGAGACAAGATATTAATCTATTGAGAAGAGATACCTTGCGCTGGTATTTGCAGTGCAGAAATTGAAACATTACTTGTAGTACCATGAGATACAACTGGTGTCCCGCATGGATCCACTGAAGTACATCCTGAACTTTCACCTATTGACATGCCTTCTAGCTTGGTGGGCAGTGATCTTTCAATAGTTTAATATCAAGTTTGTTCCCGAGAAGGAAATCAAGGGCCAAACACTAGCAGAATTTCTTACCACCCTCCAACCATCGTAGAGAAGTCTCTAGACCATGATTTACTAGATGATACAATCATCTTAGTGGATAAAGTCGTTCCATGTTGGAAGATTCACTTCAAAGGTGCTTCGCATAGTACAACTTGTAGAAGGATCAATGATCCTAGAATTAATAGGGTAGGCCTAGGTATCATTTTCACCATTCCTATAAAGGTTTTCTTGCCCTATTCATTCCTATTGTTATAATACTACACCCACAATGAAGTGGAGTATCAGGATATCATCATTGGTCTCAAGTTGGCCCTCATGATTGATATTCCTCACTTGCATGTAAAGGGGGATTCTGAGCTAGTCATCAAATAGATCAATGGAGACTATATTGTTAGGAATCCAGAGCTCACACTTTTTCTAGAGTACACTCTCCAGATAATGGCCCAGTTCCCTTCCCCACCAGAGATCACTCATGTTCCCCAGTTGTAGAACGGTTGATCCGATGCCTTGTCCATCCTTGCTGCCTCTCTTGTAGAGCCTGACCAAGATGATCTGATCATTCATGTGGTGCATCATAGATTATTTTCTATCATCACTCCAGATGATGACAATAACCAATAGGTAAGTCATCTTACCACTGGTTCATCCACAACAAGACCCTGGGATCCTCCTTCTGTAGTAGAAGAGACCCCTGATTAGACAACTCCTTTCGTTGAGTACCTCCAACACAGTGATCTCCTGATAGATAGAGACGAACATGAATGAATCTGTCAGTGCGTAGTGTAGTTCACCCTCCAGAGTTGTCCCAGCCTTGAGAAGATCCTCTAAAAATGTGTGTTAGATGGAGTTTTCCTCTACTGTATTCAAGGAGATGATATTCCCCAGGTTATGTAGGAAGTTCATTCCGGTTCCTACGGAGCTCATCAGGTAGGGAAAAAGCTTTCCCACTAGATCTAAAAGTTGGGATATTTCTGGCCCATCATGATATATGACTATATCGAGTTTTCCAAGAGGTTCCATGCATGTCAAATCCATGATAATTTTTTCCATTGACCACCAGAGCCCCTTCATACCACTAAGTACTCTTGTCCCTTTGTTGTATGAAAACTCGATGTTGTGGGGCCATATCCACCAGCAACAGCTCACTAGTGCAGGTTCATAATTACCACCACATATTTCTTTTCCAAGTGGGAAGAGGCAATTCCTCTCAAGGAAGTCAAGTACTATTCTATCATTGACTTTGTTAACTCCAATAACATCTTTTGATTTTGAGTCTCACATGCCTTCCTCACCTATAATGGAACAAACTTCCGGGTAGCCGAACTGAAGAAATTATACTCCAAGTACAATATATATTCTAACCATACATCTCACTATCATTCGCAAGAAAATGGGAAGATAAAATAATTACATAAAATCCTCTCTTACATTCTACAGAAGATTTTTGGTTAGAATAAGAAAATTTGGTCAGACAAGCTCCCCAATGCTCTCTAGGCTAACCGTACAATGAATCGTAATTCCACCAAGATGACTCCATATTCTCTGGTGTATGGAATGGAGGTAGTCTTTCCAATTGAGATTCAATTAACCTCACTACTCACAACCATGTATGATCAAAATACATCAAACATAGTAGCATAAGTTCGTCTGGCTGAACTAGAACCCCTTGATGAGAATAGGCTACGATCCTTGCCCAATCTAGAGAGGCATCAAAACAAGATAGCCACAACTTTCAATAAAAAAGTTTTTCATCATTCTTTCCTTCAATGTGGTAGGGTATTGGCCCTGATAATGATAATAATACCTTGTAGGAAATAACCAAAGTTGGAGACTAAGTGGTAGGGACCTTACATCATTCACAAGGTTTACCCCAACGACACATACTTCCTAGTCACTATGGATGGTGAGCGTATTAATTCTCCCACTAATGCCAAATTCCTCAAGCATTATTTCACTTAAGAATACTTGCTTCTATCTTTATTGCACGATGTTAAACTATGTGATCCATCTAGACTGAAGGATGTAAAACCACCCAACCCTCATCCCGCATGATGATAAACTACAAAATGGTTTGAGTTATAGGACCTTAAACTAAGACCTCACCCATCCTACATGACGTTAAATTATAGACGACAAACACTCCACAATCCGAGCTCTATGACCCTAAACTAATATCCCTCTAATCCCAACCATATGACATTAAACTGTGTTGATCAGTCCCACATGAATTTAAATTGTTTCATCTTTACCACACAATGCTAAAATTCATGGGTTGGTCCTATTAAACAACCTTAAATTGCGACACTATCATCTCAGTTACATGAAAATAAAAAGACACTACATTATGGTTTCCTCACCTGAGAGGGCATCACATTTGGCATTGGTCATTCACCATGCTATTTTTCAAGGCCTAAATACAGCTTGATTTCTAAAGTGACACCTGGAATCCTCATCCTAGTTTTTTTCTCTAAAAAAAGGGGGAGATAAGAACAAACAAGATATATCCAATGTCCCTTCTTCCTATGCATGGTTCAGAACAACACAGCATAAAGTTTCGAGAACTACATGTGGCTTGGCTCTCTTCCTCATGAGATATGTAAGAACTAGCAAACATCTCTTATTCGCGTCAAGACCCAGGCTCCACAAATCATCTCTTTCATTCATCCTCTTGGCTCAGATCCTTCTAGGATTCTATGGTGTGGCATGTGGCCTCTTTGGTCCTCATTCACGTCGATTTTGCAATATCCCCACCACATACCTCCCTTAGAAACTCTACTACCTCATCCTCACCACATGGTGTTAAACTACACGACATTTAAGAACTACATATGGCTTGATTCCCATCCATATATGATATGTAGGAATGCCTAGACACTTTTTTCAGGTCCAGTCTATGTTCATCTATTCTTTTTCTCATCCCCTTTTCTTGAGTTCTCTACTAGAATTATAAATTGTGTGGTGTATGGGACTTCTTTTTCCTCATTCACATCAGGCTATTTTTCCACGCCATAAACATTCCTCTTTTGAGATACCTCTAATTCCTCTTCCTCACTGCACGATGTTAAACTGCACGACATTCAAGAACTATGTATGACTTGATTCCCATACTCATGGGATACATAGGAGCACCCATAAATTTTTTATTTGGGTCCAGCACTAGGTCCCTTGACCTTTCCGGACCTTTTTTTTCCTACCCTACGGTCTGAGCTCTATGAACTTAAACTAAGATCTCCCTCATCCTTATCGCAAGACTTTCAACTACACTGGTACCACCATGCTTCATGAGTACCCTTCATTTGGGACTTTATCATCTTTCACATACTAAAGGACCCCCTAGTAGCTTGGTCTCATGCCACCTTGGATTACATACCATTTTGGGCCAACGTCCCAGAGGATTTCGAATGAAAATCTAATACAAGCAACGCTTTGTGAATATGGTCAGCATTGTTTGTTCCCATTCTAGGATAAATGATATGGATACTATGTTTCAAACATGGTCAATAGTTTTCCATTGTCATTATTTCCATCCCCATGGTTTCCCAAATATTGGGTGTGGTGATTCACCATTTTCTTCCCTTCTATCCCACGCACATGACATTAAACTGAGTATTTAGGGTCCAAGCTCTATGACCTTAAACTAATATGTTTACATCCTTGTATCATGATGTTAAAATACATGTAATATCTATAACTATGTATATATTTATTCCCATTTTCATAGGATATATAGGAACGCCCAACTATTTTGTCTTCGGGTCCAACCCCGAATTTCTCCATCTAAGGTTCCCCCTAGAAGCATGTGGTGTGATGAGGATTATTTGGTATTTATTAATGTCAGGTTTTCAAAAACCAAACCATTTTGGTCCCTAATAAATACCCTCTTCCCACTCAAATCCTCACCAGATGACATTAAAATTCATGGAATTCAAGAACTATGTATGGATTGATTCTCATCTTCATGGGATACGTAGGAACGCCCATACATTTTGTATTTGGGTCCAGCCCTAGGTCTCTTGATATTTTTCGACCCTTTGGCTAGAGGTTCCCCCTTGAGACTACATATGGTGTGGTGTGGACTTCTTTTGTACTCATTCACGCCGGGTATTCTTTATCATTCCAAACACATTCCCTTTAGAACCGTTTCCTTTCCACTCATGTCCTCACCGCATGACATTAAATTGCATGGTATTCAAGAACTATGTATGGATTGATTATCATCCTCATGGGATATATAGGAACTCCCAGACACTTTGTCTTTGGATCCATCCCCAAGTTCCCCATTTTTTGGTCTTACAGCCTGAAATTCCCTTTTGGAAGCATATGGTGTGGTATGGACTTCTTGTTTCCTCATTCACATCAGTTCTATGATAGCTGAACCATGTACTCTCCCCCCTATGGGATTTATACTTTCATATTCATCCTCAACACATACTTTTAAACTAAAATACATTTCTATAATAGTGTATGTCTTGATTCCCATCCTTATGGGATATGTAGGAACGCCCAGACACATTGTCTTCAGGTCTAGCCCCAGGTTCATCCACCCATTTTCCCCCTTTCCTCCACTTATCTTCTAGAGTTTTCCACCATTAACTTGACTCCTAAAACTTTTTCATGCCTTTTTAGTGTGCTCAGATGTTCTATGGTTTAGGACCTAGAGTGTTGGGTTCTGCATAGACTTTTCCCCATTCTATCTCCATGCTTCGTGTGTCCCTTTATTTGGGTCTCCATCATCCCTCGCATCATAAAGGACCCCCGAGCAGTATGGATGCTTGGCCTTATGGCTCACCTACCATTTTTGACCAACATCTTGGAAATCATAAATTAAATTTGACATAGGTACTGCAATGCGAATATGGTCAGCGGTGAACCCTCACTTGTTTGTTCCCTTCCTAGGTCACACGTCATGGATACTATGCTTCAAATACAGTCAATAGTTATCCTCCATCATCACTCCAATCCCATTATGCCTAGAATATTTTTTTCCTAATTCACATCCCTTTCCATTTCATCATGTCCACATAAAACTTTGAAACCCTTGGTGTTATCCCTCTATACACCTTTGTGCATTGGGAAGATGAACCAGTGTTGTGAGGTCATCCTTGACCCTGCACCTTCATTCCCTACTATATGCTTCAATGCATTGTAAATATATTCTCCACCCTTATTTCCCACACCAATCAAGGCTAATTTGGGCTTAGGGATTTGGGTAAGGTTTGTGCCTGCTTGGAAGGACCATACTTCCTTTTGGTCTAAACTCTATCACCATAACTAGGAGTTTCAGTTCCCTAGTACAGGCATCAAGAATTTAAAATGTGTGTGTTCTATTGGAAATTTGTGATGTTGTATGGACTTAATTTGTCCTCATTCACGTCAGGTTGCTTTATGGCACCGTGTCACATATTTTTCTTTTGGAATCTTCCCCCTTTGGTCAAATCTCCATGACCATAAACTAGGGTCTCATGCATCCTTATCGTATGACCCTAAACTATGCCTTTTGCATCTAGGATATGTTATGATAAATTTCCCAACCACATGATGTATTCATTTTAAAATACATTGTCCCTTCTCCATTGGCCTTCCGCCACTCCACATTCAAGAACTATGTGTAGTTTGATTTCCATTATTATGGGATACATAGTGATGCCTAGACTATTTGTCTTTGGTCCCGCAACAATACCTTTCATCTTTCTAGCCCTTTTGGCCCTACCCCCTTTCAAGAATGTATGGTGTGGTGTGGACTTATTTTGTACTCATTCATGTCAAGTCATGTACCATGATGTAAACTTTCTTCTTTGGGGTCCCCCAAACCCTCACCATATGATGTTAAACTACACATAATTCCAGAACTATGTACAACTTGATTTCTACCCTTACTGGATACATAGGGACACTCGGGCATTTCACCTCAGGCCCATCCACATTTCATCAACTCTTTCAGCTCATCACCCCTAATTATAGTCAAAACTTTATGAACCTAAACTAAGAGTCCCCAATCCATGTGACATGACTTTTAATTGTTGACTAGGGTCCAGGATATATAAACTTAAACTATTTGTAACATCCCGGTCACACGGTGTTAAACTATTCCATACATCATATTTACTATATGAAATTAAACTATATATGTATCATCCTTATCATATGACGTTAAAATATGTGTCTATAATCCTAATTTTCATGATGTAAAACTACAAATCATTCTATGTCCTCACTAGAGAGGTCCCTCCTGGAAATAGATTTGATCTTGATACAGGTTGACACACCCACCCAATAAATTTTCATCACAGTGGTGTATGTTCAAGAGTGTTGGACTCCATTCGAACAACACATCACTACATTTCCTTGCTTTTCATGCCCCCTATTTCAAATAATCATTCTCTTCCATGTTCAAAGGAAACCCCCGACATTATGGATGCTCATCCATATGGCTCACCTAATGTTCTAGTCTAACATTCCAGAAGATATCATACATCACTTCGAGTCTAGGCCCCATGTTTCAAATTCAGTCAACGGTCCACCCTCGCTTGTTTGTCCCATTTCGGGATAACACAATACAGATTTTGTATTACAAACATATTTCAATAGTTTTCCTCTATTATTGTTCCTCCCTCACTACATTCTTAATTTTGGGTATTGTGATTCACACTCTCCACCCCCCTCTGTTCGGATTGATTCTAACGCCCCTGGCATTATCCCGCTCATGTGCTAGAGAATGTTGGGAAAGAGAAATATGGTTGTTCTGAGAACAATATTATCTAGTCACAAACCCCCTCTCTTTCCTCCCAAAAACTCTAAGCATTCATTCAGATCCTGTGTGTCCAGTGATTGGTTGGAACTCTCATATTCAAGATGCGATTAAGATGTAGTAATCAAAGCAAATAACGACGTTCTTGCACATAGTCAAAATAAGCAAAGAAAGCATGAAAATATGGTTATGAGTTTAGGAAAATTATAGCCCCCATGGATTGAACCCCCCCCCCCCCCCAATAGATGGGTTGACCTCTTCAATAGAACGTCTCAACTTCACCACTCTCTAGCTTGTGGTCTCCAAGATTTTTTTTCTCATACTAAGCTCCCTCTCTTATTTTCTTGCAATGGGGATTATTTCATCTGCCCAAATCCATGCCTGATATTCATCAGCTTGAATGTTATCTATCTCTTGAGGTGCACACCTCATAATGTCATCATGTTCTACCAGCTACGCCTTCAATTGCGATATATGTTCTGATTAGGCATTGATGAAAGAATAGAATTCGTTCGACCACTCCCTCAAACATTGGACTTATTTCTCAAAATCCTGAAGCTTCTGAATATTGAATGCCTTCCTCTGCTACCAACCAACATAGTGGCCATGTTCATTCTCCCAAACTTTTTCTATAAGGTAATATCAAATTAGAATATGAGGGCATCGTTCATCTATTCCTTCAATTCATAGTTTGTGCAGCCGGGGATAAAGTATTCTCATCTATCTTGTCAACTCTAATTATATGGTGTTATTGATGAAGTGCTTAAAAAGTTTCCATGATCGGAGATGGATATCCTTGTTATATTCTTCATCATAAGTGATCTAATCCCATTCCTCTGGGTTAGTAGGTTCATATTCTAGAAACACTTCCAGAAGCTTGGCAGTAGGGTCTTTATGAGGTGTCCTATCAGATAATATGGGTTCCATGTCATTGAGTTGATCCTCATCACTGGATTCCACCATGATAATCTTAGGTTTTGTCCTACCATCAGTCCTATTTAGAGTTGTGATCACTTTAGTTTGATCAATGTGGGCATATGATTCCATGACGATCAACGTTCCCCTCAGAAAAGGAGTTCAAGGAGCCCCAACCATCCTCACCAGGGCGGCCCCCACCATTTGAAGAACTATGCATGTAGAAATAAAAAGATGTCATTTTTTCTTAGTTCAATGGACAACAGTTATTGATTCTATGAAGGAGAGGAATTATAGATATCAAATAGTTGGTCTCACGCTTGAGCTACTGTTGTCTAAATACCGGGACGTGGCCCCTCCCATATATGGTTGGGAACTCTTAAGTATCTGTAAGGACCACTATTTATTATAGCCCTGCTGAATTATACACTCACTATTGTCCAAGGAACAGACCCCAAATCTACCTCTGTTATCATGTGGGAATGGGTTTTACGTATAAGGTTCTCCTGCCTAGGGATAATTTCAGTTGATAAATCCAAGATGACTTGAATAAGGACCACATAAAATAGTTTAGGGTTTACCTCAAGAGACTCAAAAAACTCTTCCATCTCTGAGGTTGAAACTTTTCCTTCCTCTAAAGGGATCCCTATGCTAGCCTCTTCCCCCCAGGAGGTATCTTATAATTCTTCAGGTAAGGGTAAGAGATCCCTCAACTCAGCAGAGGAAAACTACAATGGGACTATTTGATTAATAAGTACTTTCACCTAGTTTGTCATTAGATGTAGAGTATCCCTAGAATGCACAAAATCCCCCAGCTCAGTGATGTATTTCTCCCCTTCCACCTGATACACTCTAAAGATGTCCTTGGCATGACTAATCTCCCAAAAATCCATCCCAAGATTGTTAAAACTATTCCACACCTTAGAAGGGATATGAAATTGCCTATTGATATCCTGGGTATCCCAATACTGGAAAAAAAATAACATCAAGGGGAATGTCTAAGTCACACAACCACTTTCTAGGAGCTTCAGTGGGTATCCTATAGAATCCTATTGGCGGCCTCTCTTCCTGCTATCTCTGCTCATGTGGAACCATCAGGTCTTCCGATTCCACTTTCCTCCCTCTTGGTGCAACCCCTGGAGTTGTTTGATGTATCACTGCCACAACCCCACCACCATAGCATGTTCTTGACATTTTTCAACCCCATCCTCAAGGTTGAGGGGGCACCCCGTCATCAACATTAATGGTTCATCACTTTAGAATCACCCCTAGGATGGTTGCTTCCCAGTTCTTGGAGTATTCCTTGACCAACCCATAGGTAGTAGTGGGTGTAGGTAGTTCATTCTATAATTTTTCCATCCTCTTATGTGAACATGAGAAACATCTGCCTCATCAGGAAATAATTATCCTCGTGGCATACTCCCAGGAAGACTAGCGAGGTCAACCATTGCATGAACCATAAATGCCTCGTAAAGTAGTGCGGGTTGTATGGATTGTATATATGCTCATAGTCTACTCGTGCCACTAGAACTCCACCCCGAAAGGCCAGGAGATAAGATCAGTGATCCTTAGTTCCCTGGCCTTCATCAGTGAATACACCAGTTGGAAGTGGAAATAGATGGAAGTTGAATTCATCCTCTTCCAGACTCTATTCAACATGAGTGGTGGAGTCATATTGGATGGAAAGCTCCCCAATACATTCAAGATGGCTGGTCGAAAGTCTGATCCTGGAGGATAAATGGGGTTTGGGTATTCATAGACACCCATATGTGTTGTTATCCATACATAAAATAAATGTAGAGGTTCACATACCCTATGTGGCTTCTTTACCATTCTAATTCACCACAACACCTTGTATAGTTTTTCTAGCACCGGAATCCCTAGGTTGACATGATTCTCCATCGCCAACATGGATGACATAATGAATGTGCTTGGTCACACACCCATGTTTGTGTCCCTAACCAAAAACGTCCATCCATAGATAAGCACAGAGTTAAACCCAACTTGCCTAACCACCAGTTGCTTCTTAGTGTTGACATTGTACCCCCATAGCTTCCATTGGCTATCCTTTATGATTTTTCTATAGGAATTATCTTTACTACACTGGTCTTCCTTTGGATAGGTGAGAGGCCTGATTGGTAGCTTCATGGGCACCTCCTCCCCTTCAGCAGCATTCTTTGGTAGGAATTTTATGAAACGCCCAAACTATAACTTGAAATGGAAGTCCCTCACTAACTGCTTGTCCTTACTCGACATCAGATCCATCAGTTCCTTTTCCATCCATGAAATCTACTTTGGATCCTCCCATGTGTTCTTCGTAGGGAGAAACTCATCATACATCACCCCCAAAATTGGAATCCCTGAGGTCTTATGAAGGTCCTAGAGACTGATTCTGACCTCCCTATGGTGAAGATGAAAAGTGTTGGTCCTCGATGACCACCTTCTCAGCAACTCTAGAATCATGTGTTTTAGCTGTTATATGTGAAATTAGGAGGTCCGTGCAGCTTCATACATCCCTACTCACTTCATATCTACCCCAAATCCCTCACAGGATGCACAAACCCAGTAATCCCAATCCCAGTCCTCCATGAAGTTTCTTCCCTATCACAAGTCCTAATAGTCGGTCCACCCCTTCTCAGAATTCCCTAAATCCTCCATGAGGATGGTATGATACTATGAGGGAGATACCTCTGACTACATCCCTTTCTTATCAATTTTATTGATGTGATTGTAAAAATATTTGGAATTAAAAGTCATGTGATCCTCCCATGTATGGACATCAGCAACCCTAAACCACTGGTGTTGGCACAACGTGCTCCTGAACTAGTAAGCTGGATCATCCCTACTTTCTTTAAGGATGAAAACATTGTCCCTCATACCAAATCTTTATAGAGGAATTCTATTGTAGAGTGGATAGTTCTTTCTAATTTTTTTCAAAAACTTCACCAGGGACTCATGATCCGAGTGTCTTTGCACATATTCCATGATTCCCAAATTATTCATCGTCTCTTCCCTTTGGGTAGCATCTGCAAGGACCTCATGAGAGACTTCTTGGTTGGACATTCCGTTTAAAATATTTTTTGTTATTTTCCTTACTATTTTTAGATATCAGTTGTGGATTCCTTTCATAGAGCTTGTTTTCAAACACAAATCACAAAGTGTGTGGTCGTAGAGTCTAAGGACTCAATGTGTGATTCAATGTAGTGAAGGATCATGATGCATCAATTTGTTGAGTAAAATTTGTGAAGCACTGGTATGTGAAATCTAGTTCTCAAAGCGAATTCATAGAGCATGCGGATATTCACGAATTTGAGATATCAATCATGGAAGTGAGAAGATAGGAAAGGAAAAAAAGAAGGTATGTTCTCCTCTATTAATAAAAAATGACCCTTGAGATTCACGGTGTGCCTAGCCTCTACATGATTTGTGGATTTCCTTGCTATGGAAAGCTTCACAGCGTTCTCAACCCGTTCCCCACCTATTCATATCATGATCCGTTTTCTCAATCCGTCTTTGTGACTTGCCTAAATTTTGGCGATCTACCCTCAGAAATCGACCCTCATTTTCACCTTATCTCCCATTCTGAGGGGGGAATTTTTTGGTACCAAAATCAATGACTTGAAAAAAAAAATAAGTGAAGAACACCAAAATAAAGAAAAATGGGTTATTTTGCAAAGCAACTTCACAAATCCCTCCAGCACAGCAGCCAGCGCAAAGCGAACAAGTCCTCCATGACCACCATGGAGAAAAATGATGGTCGACTCCATGAATCTAAGAAACTTGAAGGAGGGAGAAAGTATCTATGACTTCCAAGGAGGGAGTGAAAGTTTCCTCTATGACTCCGGGAAAATTGAGGGAATCCAGAATCCTTTTCAACTATCATGGAGGGAGTATCGGTTGGCTCTATGATTCTGAGAAACTTGATGGAGTCTGCCTCCGGTTGTGGAGAAAAAATTTCTTCATGGTGCACCCTTAACCAATCACACCCCCTAGATCCTATAAATACTCAGATCCCCCCACTCCAAAGGATCAATACCTCGGCCATTCTTCTTAGGAATTCCCAAATCTCGAAGAATTCATTGCTTTGTGAGCCAACCGTTAAAATGAATCATCCAAAGTACTTTATCATTAAGAATTCCTTTTCCATTTTATCAAAATTACCCTCTATTAGAAAAGGTATGCCCTTCACAAAGCCTATGGGCCATAAAAAAGGAAGTGTACCCCTTCAATTACTTGGGACTTCGCAAAAAACCTAGGCTTTGTGAAGTACCCTCAAAGAACATGTGAACTCTACACTTAGGTTGGGTCACTTTTCTTCATGAAACTCTCTCCTTTGTGAAGCCCTATACTCTACGAGCCCTGTGCTCTGTGAGCCCTTGTTCTCTATGAATCCATGTACTCTCTAATACCTTGATCTCTTCAAATCCCTGTACTCTGTGAGCCTCTATCCTTTGTAATCCTCTGAGCATTCAATATCCCCTCTCTGTGAGGCCTCTTTCTTCGTAAACCCCTATTATGTGCAACCCTCCAGGCTTGTACAAAGTGATTTCAAATTCCCTCGAGTAGTGATAAATTGTGTGTTTCTTTACCTCATGCTTCTTCACATAGGCACACTAATGAAAATTTTCTTCTTATCATATCCACACTAACATGGACGCCTCAATGGATCACTCCACAACCCCATAGATCATGGAATTTTTGGTGCCTTCCCTTCACCAAGGGTTAAGGTGTGACTGTTATGCAATTCCTAGGGGTGATGAGTGAATCCTCATCGTCTGAGCTGTAGGATGTTAAAATGCCAAGCACCGTAATTTGCGACACATGATGTTAAACTGTGATCACCTTAAAAGTGAAAAGCCTTGAGTATACCGTGAAGGGGATGGGAACCAATTCCCTCTCACTTCCCTCTCACACTGTACTTTGTCATTATGCTTACCTTGAGCATTCTCTACGTAATCCTCGGCCTAAATTTATAGGGTGATCCATGTACGGTGGCCATATTCTCCTCATACATATGGACCCCTACTCAGGCTTCCCACTCAAAGTACGCCCCTATTTCCTCTTTGGGTCACTAACCATGCGTAAGCCCCACTCCATTCCTCACAGACACACCTATCGTGACTTGATCATTATGTATTTTGTTTCCTTTTCTTTCTCACACCGAGCATGACTCATGTGGGTTTAGAGTAAGCATCTACCATGAAATTCTCTTGGGCTGCCTTATCATTTAATCCACATTCCCCACATCCCAAACTATGTAGACTTTGATCCTATCCCTTTCTAGGAAAGGTATGTAGGAAGCCTCTATGAGGTTCAAGACCACCACCCATTGGTCCCGATCACTTCACGTCAGTTCACCCTCATCCCACATGATGTTAAACAATATGCATCTTTTATCAGTCATGATGTTAAACTGTATGCTTTCAAACTACGTGGGTTTTGATCCCTATCTTCTAATCAGGGTATGTAGGAAGCCTCATTAAGGTTTAACCCCAAACACTACTAAAATTTAGCATCCTCTTTTTTGGGACCCCCATCCTTTATCTTCCCCTTAGTGGTGTCATACCGGTTCCAAGGTCATCACAGTGTGTAATTCCCACACTCAATCCATATTCCTCCAACCAATAGTGTCCCTTTTATGATGGGATGATAACCCCATGTAATCCCCAAGATGTCTTTGGGTTGTTGTACTTTGTGTACACCCTGATTCTATGCGATATCCTGAACTACATGGACTTTTATCTTTTCCTCTTCTTGAGAAAGGTATGTAGGAAGCCTCCCTGAGGCACAAGACTAAACCACTCCTCATCCTGGTATCTCTCTCGAGCCTTTGTGACTCAGGAAGAACATTCCTTAACATGTTGGTTCTATTTCCTTCGAGTCCCCATCCACACATCCATTCTCATGAGCCTCCTCCTTAGGTGACTCATTGCCCCATCCAAAACTATGTGGGCTTTGATTTCCTACCATGGGGATATGTAGGAAACCTCATTGAGGTTCATTCCCAATACCATAACCTACACACCAATTTTTGGTTCCATAATTATTCATTCAATCCTCTGACAATTCATCCATATCCAGTCAGACTTTACCCAGGCCGCTACATCCTGGTGAAATCATGCCATCCATTTGGGTAGCTAACCTTGTGTAAACTCTATCCATCTAATTTCTCTTTGTAGCACCCAGGTGGCTAACAACGCATAATCCCCAGCATGTCTTTGGGTTGTTGTCCATTGTGTACACCCTGATCCCAGGACTCACCCTCTCAAACTACATGGATTTTGATCTATATCTTCTAAATAGGGTACGCATGAAGCCTTTTCGAGGTTCAATCCTATCCAATGGTAAACCTTGGTGTCCCCTATGCATGGGAAAATCCCCCCTATCCGATCCTCCCTTTGTGGCACCCAAATTAGTCTTCACGATGTGAAATCTTCCCCTTTGTGGGACATGCCATCCAAGGTCCATCCTTATTGGTTGTTATAACCCATCTATCTGGTAAAATCTCTAGGGGATCCCTCCTAGGGATGTACCCATCTGATCCACTCCCATCAGTGTTCTGATCTATTTGATCCATCTCTGTTAGATGTTAAACTCGCGTTATACCCTATGTTAAATATGGGAAGCCGAGGAGAACCTCAGATACATGCCTCAGGCATATAATTCCCCTCATTTGACATGGGATGCCTCAGGCTTCTATGCCCTCAAGAATCCCTCTAATAAGGGGAAATCTAGGTGTTCTAGTGTTCTAGAATCCAGACTCACTAGTGATGCCCAACGTGACTACTCCCCTAACCAAAGGTTACTGCCCTGACTTGACCCCTTGGAATGTCCTGACAGGAACTATGTAATTAACCAACATCCACAATGATATGGCACCGGGAAGAGTATTATGAACAGTGTCTTAATCTTTAAGGGAGACCCTAATTAGGTGATGAGTTTCGAGGAGGAATCCATGGAAGGAGAGACCGATATCCCATCATACCATTTAGATCACAGAGAAAACATCAATGAAGAAGTGATGAATGCATTCTACCATTGGAAAGAATAAATGCAAGTCCATAGCCAGTGTGTCCCCACAGACAGATGCACGCCCCAAAAAAAGCATTAAAAAAAGTATGATTGTCACCAATATTGTTAATCCAACTTGAATCAGTGTATCCTTCTAATATATTTGGATAATAATTGTATTATAAACTGAAATCCCCAATCCTTGTAAAGTATTTAAAGATTCTCATTATACATTTCCAATGATCCAAACTAGGATTACTAAAATATCTACTCATTTCACATACATCAAAAGTAGTATCAGGTCTTTTATAATGCATTTCATATATTAAAGAACCAATTGAACTCACATATTCATGTTTTTTTGTGGCTCTGCCCATATTCATAAATAGTTTAACACTATAATCCAATAGAGTATTAGAATCCTTGAAACCAATATGATAAAATTTATTTATAATTTTTTCTATGTAATGAGAATAACATAAGAATAACCCACACTATATTTTCTAACTTTAATACCTATAATAGTATCATATATTCCACAATCCTTCATTTTAAACATAGTGGATAAAAAATTCTTTGTCTCAGTTATACCAACCAAATCAGTTCTAAAAATTAACATATCATATACATATAGAGACACAATAAATCCATATTCTTTTGTAAACTTACAATAAAAAATTTTATCCACATTATTATGAATAAATAAATTATATAATATAATAGAATAAAAATTTTCATGCCATTTCTTTAGAGCTTGTATAAGTCCATAAAAGGATTTAACTAGTTTACATAATTTTTTTTCATTACCTTGTAAAACAATCCCTTCTATTCATTCCATGTAAATTTAGTCATTTAAATATCCATTCAAAAAAAGTTTTAACATCTATTTGATGGACATAAACATTATTAATTTAATCAAATTCAGACAAAATTCTTATTTATGTAATTCGAACTACAGAATCATAAGTATCTAAATAATTAATCCATTTTTTCTGAAAACTTTTCCAACCAATATTGCTTTAAAAGACTGATTGTTACCATTGGAATCATCCGTGAGGGAAAAACCCTTTAATTCAAAAATATCAGAATGGAATAACTCTAATATATCATAATTTCTATCAAGACTTTGATATGGTTTCATAACTATCTTAGATTATACACTAGTTTTACATTTATTAAATTCATTTTAAAAGTTAATTAAGGTTAACTTATTCATTAATTTTAATGAATTATAATTTACATGTGCCAAATGATCATGCTATAAATTAGAGTAATCAATAAAGTAAGTGTGAGATTCAATCATCTTATTAGTAGATAGTTGATACATTCTATCACTAGAGTACCCCTTACCAACAAACATGCCTCCCTTCGATAAGATAAACTTGTTAGATTCAAATGAAACATGAAATCACTCCTTATATAGAAGATTAACAGAGACTAGATTCTTTTTGAATCTTGAGTATATACAGAACATTTACAAGATTAAACTTATTTCTATAATTAAAATATATTCTCATGCTTCCTTGACCGATGACATTGATGCATGCATTATTTCCAAGGTGTACTTCCTTTATGATAGTAAGTTCATGAATTTTTTGAGCATTGAACAATCCGTCCACACATGCATTATTGCTCTAAAATCAAGCTACCATACCATATTTATTGAAGTCATATTGACTTTAGATATCATCACAAATATATTTTCTTCAGTCAACATATTTGAAATTGGTTTTTTTCACTTTCTTTCAATAGCGACGTTCACTTAAAAAATGTTCTATTTTTTCCACAGATAAAGCATTCTAATTTTTTATTATAATAATTTCCTTTCATTTAAAGTTGTTAACTTCTCTTCCTGGCATTTAAGAAAGTGTTCGATGGAGTTTTTACTAAATTATATTAACCTTGTTATAAAATTTAGAATCCTTACCCACACCTCTCAGCATGGATTCTTCTTCAAGGTGAAGAATCTTTTTTAATTTTTCCACGGAAATATCCTCACTCTTTTTAATAAGTGATTACCCAAAATCATTCTATATTGGTGAAAATTTAGCAATAATCACACTAAAATGGAAGGATTATGGTATATTAATTTTAAGGGAAAGAATTTTTTTTCACTATAACTTAGATATCATGAAATTTATCCAACACTGCTTGTTATCTACCATCTTGATGTTAAGATACTTTTCAATAAGAAATGTATTGGCACCTTCTTCTTTAGATTTATATTTGAATTGGAGCACATCCCACACCTCTCAAGATGAATTCATATGGAAGATGTAGTAATAAAGATTATTTGATAATGTGTTGAGAATATGTCCTTGACACAAGACCTCATCATCTTCATGTTTTTTTCTCATTGTGTGAATTTATTTGATTCATGACTTTAAGAGATTCTGAATATATCTTCTAGGTTCTTCCTTTATTAAACCCTTTTAATTATTGAAAAATATAAGGTAGGAAGAGAGTATAGAAAAAAATTGTAACATCCTGAATTGGGGCCCCCTTATCCTATACCTCAAGCTGATGGGTCATATGGCCTCAAGCGCACCTCCCTGTACACCATAGGTGCCGACTAGTAGTAGGGGTCTAAAGGTGGTACGGTGGGGAGACTATACCCTCTTATCAGAGTGAAACAACGGATAACAACATTGAGTATACAATAAATAAAGCATGATATAAATAGATACAATCAATAGCTGAAGTATAATACACAAAAAAATATAATAAACAAATGCATAAGTGTAAATAACTAAAAAATAAATAATCATATCAAAATCCACTAGCTAGTTTCATACACATGGATGCATGGAATGCTGATGTACAAAAGGGGAATGTGGGACTCACATATATAATATTCTATACAAAAAGAAAAAAATAACAAAAGAACAAAAATATTCTACCATATAATCTTGAGAATACACTCTTTCCTCTTCTCCCATGCTCTAACTATAGATAAAACAGATCAAAAATCTGAAGCAGGGTGCTTTCCCTTATCCATTCTACCAGAAAATTAATCTACTCAGGTACAAAAGGTTGCCTGATTAGGGTGTGATATAAAGTCCCAACATACCACCACCAATGATGTATATAAGTAATTTAAGTGCTTATCATATCTAAACACAATGTGTAGGTATATAGAGTAAACAAAAATTATAAATATATAAAAGGCAGCCTGCTCAGGTTTCTAAAGGTCACGTGGTGGCTCTACCTGCTCTGACTCATGGCCAGAATGAATGTCTAATGAGTAAATATATGTATATATATATTATTTATATATATTTCATCCACCTATATGAACCAAGTACATGCAGACTTAAGTGGCCATATACCTAGAATACTAGGTGTTGGCTGGATCAGGGCATAACTCATATATTCATAACTAGTCTAAACCAGCCTATAAGCTCAAGAACAAGGGTACATTACCTAAATCTCAAGATGAGTGAGAGAATTAATTATTGTCACTCAAAATGGAGAGTGTTCCGTTATGTCCACACTCAAATCAAGGGTTGTGGCACATCATTCCCACCATCAAAATAGTATTAGTGGTGTGAGATGTCATGCTCAACACCCGATGTAAGGGAGAATGAAACTGGCATGCCCAACATAAAACTTACCATCATTCTGTATAATTTATCAAGGAATATTTATATTTATATTAATTGGAATGAGGCATCACCTCTCATGCATCACACTTACCAAGTTCAAATATAAACAAGGCAACAATTAAATTTAACAAAATGATAAGATAGGAAAGCCACAATTGGTGTGGCCATGCCACCCTCTTTAATTTTTTTAATTAAACCATTTTATCCTTTAAAGGAATCCAAACCATAATGAAGAAGTTATTACATTTAATAAAATTCATTGAATTAACCAAAACATAGAAATTAAATTTATATGTCTCGAAGAGGAACTTAGAGGGTGCCATTTCTAATTGGGAAATTACCTACATGTGTAATTCCTCTCATAAGTTGGTACAAGAACTTATAATATGACTTGAGTTCAATTATCCATTCATATAAAAAGAGAAAAACAATTTATAAACCAAGACAAATTCTTAGAATATGTTCCATGCATTTAATCATTTTTTAATAATAGTTAAATTCAAGATAAAACACCCAAGGGGTGTCCATGATTGAGGTTGGAATCCTCATAATACTAAACAAAGATCTACGTGAGTGCATCTGGGTGTGTATACTAATTTAGAATGAATAAATCATTTTTAAGGTGATGCATGGAAAAGGCCGGTGTGAGGCACAACGACGTGGTTATGAAACACCAAAACATTTTTGGAAAAAATGAAAAGAACCCCTACCTTAGGGACATTGATGAGTCCTCATCTGATGGAGGACTTAGATTCGAAGTAGTTTGGAAGAAATATAAGAAATGTTACAAATACCTAAAAATAGGGCAAAAGATCATGTACCTAAATAGCGCAATAAATCTGAATATAAACTGAAATAGGAAGGGGGGGATTGTAGAGATTATCAAGATAGATTCGATGCTTCCAATGAATCTTGATTTGAAATTCAGATTTAGAAGATATCCCAATGCCTAAATTTGGATTGAGGGTGATCTATAGGAGAATAAAACCCATTTTAGCTGCTAGAAATGGGAGAGGAAAAGATAAATGGGTAAATATATTTAATTAAGGGAGAATGTAATTTCACCATCAAAATTGGGGTCATATGGTTTGTTCACACAGTTTTCCAAAACGTGTGAAAACCATAATCCCATCACTATCCATGGGAAGAGCCTGAATGGTTAAGGTGCACATTTTCCCTAACTTTGAGCAAACCATTCGAAAACACACTATTAAAACTCTTCAGTTACCTCGTATGGTTACTTCTAACCGTTCAACCTAGTATTTTTTTCCCATTTTCCAGAACTCCAGGATCTGAACAAGCCCCAACCAATCCTAGGACATTCATTAGGCCATAACACAGATTTAGAATGATTAAATAAGGGATTCAAATTGGAAAAAAATTGATCTGTACCTTTGTGAAAATACAGGTTGTTACAACCTCCCCTCCTTAAAGAAACTCATCACTGAGTTAGAAGTCTAAGAGTTAAGAGGTATCAATTGAGAAAAGATCTGTCCACTGAACACATATATCAGCTTCTTGTTCCCATGTCTCATCCTATAATCACCTGTGTTTCCATAACACCCATACTAAAGAGAATGACCTTCCTCAAAGTGTCTTCATGCTCTAATCCACAATACAAATGGGATACTCCTTAAAGGAGTCACCCAAATCTAGCTCAACCTCATGATGCTAAAATACATCTGATTGGTCTAGATAGTACTGACGAAGCTGAGATATGTGATATACATCATTAATAGATGGGTATCTCTAGGGAATAGATAACTGGTATTCCACTGGTCTGATCCATTTCATGATCTCAAAGGGTCCAATGAACCTAGGTAAGATCTTACCCTATTTATGAATATGTTTATACCCCAACCTGGGCCAGACTCACAAGAAAACCTAATCTCCAACCTCAAACTCAAGAGGTCTTCATCATCAGTTGGAATAAAAATGATCTCTGTATTGATCCATCATCTTGAAATTTTTGATAAATTGGACCCACTTTGTAGTCTTCTAGATGAGAGGCAATCCAAGAAAAGCTACCTCATCTACCTTTATCTAACATAGAGGTGAACAAAAAGGAATACCATATAAGTTTTCATAAGGATCCATCTCGATGGTATCTTGGAATATATTATTATAAGAAAACTCAACAAGGGGAATTTGTTTCAACCAAGAACCCCCAAATTCAAGGTCACATGCATGAAACATGTCCTATAACACTTGAATCATATGATCCATCTATCCATCGGTATTTTGGTGATAGGGTGTGCTCAAAAACACCTATGTACCCAATGCCTTCTACAATCACTTCTAGAACTGTGTTGTAAAGAGAGAATATCTGTCAGAAATAATAGAAAAAGAAGATCCATGAAGATGTATGACTTTATTGATGTATAGCCTCCCTAGATCATATACTATGAAATTATCTAACCTAGGTAAGAAGTGTGTGACCTTCATGAAATGATCAACAACAACTCACACTGTATTGTTTACATATAGTGATATGGGTAGACCAGTCATGAAATCCATCAAAACATCATCCCATTTCCACACTCAGGAATGGAAACTGATCATAAAATGCCTTCTGGATGTTAATGTTACAACTTCACCTACTGATAAGTGGAACACTGATTAATAAAGATGGTAATATCATGTATCATACCAGGCCACCAATACTAGTGATGTAGGTCTCGATACATTTTGGTGATTTCAGGATGTACTACCCATACCGAGGTGTAAAATTCTCACATTAGATCCTATCCGATGTCTTCTAGGAACCATGAATTCCCATGGAATAATATAGTATCATTTACATCCACAGTCCAACCAGAATATATATCATCATTTGAGACACTTTCACTTAGAACAATGCCTTTAGGATCTGATAATTACCTCATTATTACCTGTTCCAAAAGAGTATAATTCAATGTTAAGGCTGAGAGGATATTTTAACCATGATCCTCAATAATATCAATGTGAATATCTGAGAACAAGTCCATGAATTTCCACTCACCATTGGCCACATGAACTACATGTGTCTGAGTCTTCTAGCTTAGAGCATCATCTACAACATTAACTTTACCAGGGGTGTAAGAACACTGAAAATCAAGAAACTATAGGAACTGAAACCACCTATGCTTCTTGAGATTTAGATATCACTATATATATATGTACATGAGGTTTTTTTATCAGTTAATACAAAAAAAATCTCTCCAAGTATATAGTGTCTTCAACAGTGTAGATCATGAACTATAGTAGCTTGCTTGAGGTTATTCATTGGGTAATTTTTCTTGTGAGGCCTCAACTGATGAGACCCATGCACAATGAATCCCTTAACCTGTATCAGGAAAACACCAAGACCGATACCTGATGTATCACAGTAAAAATTATAGCTTTTGGTTGGCTCTATAAAAATTAGCATCAACACTAAATTTAATCCGCCCTTCAACTCTTAGAAGACAGCTTCACAAGATTTTTTCCATAAAAATTTTACACCTTTCTTTTTCAAGCCTGTAATCAATGCAATAAGATGTGAGAAATCCTAGATGAGGCATCTATAATATCCAACAAGCCCAAAGAAACTCTAGATTTCAAAGACATTCTTGGGTTTATCCTAATAAACCACAACTCTCACTTTCTATGGGTCTACTAAAACTCTTAACTCCAATATAATGTGACCCAAGAAGTGGACTTTATTGATCCAAGAGTGGAATTTACCAATATTATCATAGAGATAATGCTCTCTTAGTGTATTTAGTATGATATCAATATGATTAGAATGTTCGTGTCTAGAGCATGAATACACTACGATTTCATCAATAAATACTACCATGAATAAATCCAGATATAGGTGGAAAACCTGATTCATTAGAGACATAAAACTACATGTGCGTTTGTGAGATCGAACAACATGACTAGGTACTCATATAGACCATACATGATTCTGAAATCTGTGGGAGGTATGTATGAAGACCTAACATGCACATAATGTTATCTTGACCTCAAATCTATCTTTGAAAAAAAAAATTCTCCTTGGATCTAATCAAAGAGGTTTTATATTCTAGGTACTAGATACTAGTTCTTGACTGTAATATGGTTCAAACATTTGTAACCCACCCCAATCCTAAGGGTACCATCCATCTTATTTGAAAATAGTACTGCTGAACCCCAAGGAGAAGTACTAGGTCATATAAATCCTTTCACTTCTAGATCCTCTAACTATTTCTTATGCTCTGGAAGCTCTATAGGCACCATCCTATAAGGAGGAATGGTCACTGACACTACTCCTTGCACATGATCAATGGTAAATTCTACCTATAACATAGGAGGTGGACCAGAGAATTTTTTAGGAAATAATTCCCTGAAATATTGCACTACTATAGGAAAACCAACAGGTTGCACTACTTATTAGGTCCTTATTTCATAGATTGAACATCCCATTCTCCCTTATTTACATTCCAACCACCCTCTAGTGATGTAAACATCACCCTCCGATGATATATTTCAATATGGGATCGATAGGGAACTAACTAGTACATATTGATGATTATATCAAAACCCATTATATCAAGGATGGAAATAGTAAACATGAAAATATATCCACCTTTCTCATGGGGACATTCCATAAAATGGAGAACACCCTCTGATTAGATACCTAACAGGGTATCTAGTGTCATAACACCACATAGTGTTTGATATCCAGGCCCAGACTCTCCGTGATTGCCTCAGATATAAATGAGTGAGACACACATGTGTCAAAATAGTAGATACTAAAGTGGAGACTACTAGAATAGTACCTCTAATTGTAGAAGGTTTGACATTCTGCTCCTTCGGTATAGGTTGGACTACATATAACTAGCCTATATCATGACCTAGATTCACTTCCTGACTACCCAGAGCAAGCCCTCTCTACTGGTGTTGATAATCATGAGTCTGATTACTTCTTCCTAGACAACTAGCTTATCCTTAATGGATGATGGTATTCTATATTACCTCTTATTGTGATCCTACTGAACCTACTTCTGATTGTGGAGTAGGCATAGATCCTCGCTTTCTAGGTACTATTGAAAAATTCCTGGAGAAGCGCTAGAGATGAACCATCCTTCCATAACCTCTGCATTCCACTAGGTCCTAAAAGCATTAAGGTTTAATATTTCCTGGCTTTCCACACTAGTGACATATAAAAAAACTATCTACACAAGGAGCCTATGTGTTATTTCCTTCATGAAAAACCTTGAAATGATGCTTTCATCCACTAGAAGAATCACTGATATATTTAGGTTCCAAACTTATTGAGTCAATAAGGTTTTCCTTATGACTTTTCCATTCCTTCTTGTTTTGAAAATCACAAACACCTTATCTTTAAGGAAAATCGCTTTTATAAGGAAAACCTCTTTTATAAGGAAAATTTCTTTTATAAGGAAAATTGATTTTATAAGGAAAAATTATCCTTATCATATTTTCATCCATATATTTCTTAAGTATAAGAACCGGATTCATTTATATATTCTCAGAATCGTTTGAAAACTTTGATATGAAGCATTCTGTTTTAGGTTCCGAATTCTGGATGAGAACGGTAATGAAGTTTCACTCCGAATTCCAGATGAGAACTGTAATGAAGTTTCATTCCGAATTCCAGATATGAACTCTGATAAATTTCTACTCTGAATTCTGGATACGAACTCTCATGAAGTTCGACACCTAATTCTAATGACGAATTCTGATTACAAATTCTCATTACGAATTCTGATGACGAATTCTCATTCCGAAATCTCATTCTGAATTCTCCTATTAAACAGAATCTGATTATCTTTGCTTTATACACTCCGAATTTATTTAGACATCAAATATTATTTTTGGTTAGACTCCTAACTTTCATTTTGCTTACACTTTTATAATTTTTCTACTCTTTGACATTTTTTTTACACTCCGAACCTTCACTCCGAACTTTTGTGTTAGACTTAAAATGATTTCGTACATTCTGTTACACTTATTTTGTTATAAAATGATATCGTCTATTCTGTTATAAACTAACTGTTGGTTAAGTTACACGTGTACAGGTCCCTACTATTTTTAAGGAAAATATGACAGTTGGAAAGGAGGCTGACCTTGCCTATAAATAGGATCTCATTTGAAAGAGCTCAAAACAACAATGAAGTTGATCGATCTAGAGACCACACGCTGCTAAGGTGATTTCTAGTGAGAGAAAGATTTTCATGCCTTATGCTTACTGAACCGCTCGTTTAGTTTTTGCTTCGTACAACTCCGAATGTTGGTGATTACATTTGAGGACTTCCGGGGATAGGAAGACATAGGTGCCGACTACCTTGAAGTTCAAGGGCTTCCTTGCTGAGGAAGACAGAGGTTCCAACTACCTTGAAGTTGAGGGCTTGCGGGGATAGCAAGACAGAGATTCCGATATTCATATCGAGGGCTTACCCTAGTGTGGTTATGACAGACTTGCTTGAAAGTATAAATCAAGGGACCTTTATCCAAGGTTGTTGGATACCCTACTATTTGGGTTAAAAGACTTATATCTTGTTACTTGTAGTTTCACTACTCATTTTTTCCACTGCATATTGTATTGTAAGGAAAGTATAACTTTCTTATACTTCCTTATTTGTACTCTGTTTCATTTAGATTCTATACGCTTTAAGGTAGAATCCCATATTGTAATCTTTTGTTAAGTTTCAATTCCCGGATCCATATTTATGGAACCTACTTTCGGAATCTCTTTCCAGTTTTAAGAAAGTACATAGAACTTGAAGTTTGTAACTTCATTCCTTATTCCAATTCTTCAATTGGTATTAGAGGTGTTGTGAATTTTCTTAGTTTAACTTTGTTAAACTTATCCCTTTCCTTTGCTTAAGGAAAACTTAGTTATCTGTAACCAACTTTAAAGGTTCCAAATGAATTTTTAAAGTATACAATTCACCCCCCCCCCTCTTGTATATTGAGCATCTACATCATTATTTCGATCCTACAATTGGTATCAGAGCAGGTCTATAAAATAATTGTACTCACGTATAAGTTTTTCTTGATCACTTTATTATTCTGAACTCTCTCATTCCAAATTTTGTCATTCCGGACTTTATTATTCCGAATTTTTTCATTTCGAATTTTGTTATTCCAAAATTTGTCATTCCGAACTTTGTTATTACGAACTTTTTCTACTAACAAGTTTGTGTGCCTAAGGTTATTTTAAGTATGGCAGGAGTCAATGTTGGTTCCATTGATAATCTAAATCCTACAAGACCACCAATCTTTGATGGTAATGACTATGAGTACTGGAGAGATCGAATGAAGACTTTTGTTATCAATACTGGAGTGGACAACTTTTTTATGCTTACTGGTGATTATAAAATTCCTGATAAGGAAGTTAGAACTTCCACTAACCAGGAAAATCAAGAGTATCAACTCAATTATAAGGTACGCAATACTTTACTTTGTTCAATGACTAGAAATATATATAGACAAATTTCTTCTTATGAAGCAGCCAATTGTATCTGGAAGAAGTTAGAGGTTACACACTTTGGAACTTCTAAAGTGATTGATACTAGGAGAGCTATGCTTAGAGCTGAATACCATGGATTCAACTTTCCTTATAATGAACCAATTTGTAAAGTTCAAGAGAGATTTATGACTATTGTCAAAATTTTATAGTCTATGGGAGAGAAAGGGTTAGATGATGAAGAACTTGTGGATAAGATAATTGATATCATGCCCAATGAGTGGGAATCCAAAATAACTACTATAGATGAGAACAGGAAGGTCACTCAAATTTCTCTTGATGAGCTATTTGGAACTCTTCTCCAACATGAAACCAGAATGAAGAGAGATGCTGAAAACATCAAGAAGAAAAATGGAAATGGTACTGTTTCTTTTACAACAACATCAAATCAAATGAAAACTAAGACTCCTGAGAGAGTAACCAGATCCAAGTCTAAGAAAGTTGTTTTCCAATCCGAATCTAGTGAGAGTGAAGTCTCTGAAAATGAGTTAGAAAATCTTGCTCGAAGGATGAACAAGATAGCTGGCCAAAGAAATTTCCAATTCAAGTATAAGAAAAAGGAAAGGAAAGATAGGAAAGATGGAGAAGTCACATGTTATGAATGCAAGAGAGCTGGACATATTAGACCAGATTTCCCTTTGCTCAAAAAGAAATAATGGAAAGAAAGGCATTTAGACAGGAATAGAAAGAAGTATTATAAAGCCAAAGCTAAGAAAGTCTTGAAAGCAAATGATACCTGGAGTGCCAGTGGTGGTGACTCTTCAGATGAATCTTCTGATTATGAATCTTCAGGACAGAAGAATCTTGGTCTTATAGCCAGAATACCTATTGGTAATCATTGTTTTATGGCTAAGGTATGAAATGATGAATCAATGACCAATTTTTCTTTAAATTCTAATGATAGAGAATATTATAACTCTTCTGATGAAGAATCCTCTTCTGATGAAGAAAATACTTCACCTACTTATGAAGAAGTTTCTAGGTTTTCTGAACTTCTTGGGATTGAAAATTCCAAAATCAATAAAAAACTTGATAAGAAAAACTCTAGGAATTCTATTCTTATGAAAGAAATATCAGATATTTATAAATATCTTGATAAGAAAAATGCTGATTTTGAAAGTATTTCAAAAAATCTTGAGGAAGTAAATTCTGAGGAGAACAAACTTTCTAAAGAGTTAGAAAAAGTAATTTCTAAGAAAAATGTTTTCGAGCCTAGATCTAGTTCAAAAACTAATGATTTTGAGGATAAAAACTTGGTTATAAAACTCAAGTCCGAAATTTTTTCCTTAAAGAAGTGTTTATCAAACTTTACCCATGGTAAAGAAAATTTTGATAAAATGTATTCTCAAATATGACCTTTAAGAAATAAATCCAGATTTGGTTATACCCATGCAAAACCAATTTTTAATAACAATTATTTTGTTCCTCAAAGTGCCCCATTTTGTACCAAGTGTCAATGTGGTGGTCACTGGGCAAAGAATTGTTCCTTAAACAAAACCCAATCTTTAGGATTTCACAAAGCTTACTTTTCTAAGAAGATATGGGTACCTAAAATTTTTTTATCTAGAAATCTCAGATCCAAACAATTTTGGATTCCGAAAGTCGAATTCTCTTCTTGATTTCAGGAAAATAAAGAGAGTACCAGCAGCAACACATGGTACATGGATAGTGGATGTTCCCGGAACATGACTGGTAACAAAAGCTATTTTGAAAAGATTATCAAAACGAAAGGAGGAAAGGTAAGTCTTAGAGATAATGCTAAGGGAGAGGTTTTTGGTATTGGTAATATTGTTCTTTGAGGTAAAACTTTGATTTCAAATGTTCTTTTTGTTAAGGGTCTTAAGCACAACCTCATTAGCACAATTCAGTTGTGTGATGAAGGTTATCTTGTGAATTTTAGGAATGATAAGTGCTTAGTTCACAATTCCAAGGAAGAATTTATTCTCTTAGCCAATAGGCAAGAGAATGTAAGGGATCACACACTAAAAGGAGATATTATTCTTCATTTTATCGGAACACAAGATCAACTAGCTGATATTTTCACAAAATCTTTGCCTTCTGATAGATTTGAATACATTAAACAGAAGTTAGGAATGATAACCGTAAGGTAATATTTCTTCATTAACTTCTTGTTGAATAAGTCTCCTTACAGTAATAAACTCCTTTTCATAGGGGGGGGGTACATTTGATTGTTAGAGTAACTAAGTTTTTCAAAGTTTGTTTTCAAAATTTTCAGAACTAAAATTCCGGAATAGGAATTTCCGGAATTGAAATTTTCCAGAATGGATATTTTTGTATAGAAAACTTCTGGAATAGAAATTTTTGTATTGAAAACTTCCAGAATGGAAAATTTCGTACTGGTGTTTCCATAACGAGATTTTCATACCGAGACTTTCATAATGAGCTTTTCGTATTCAAACTTTTGTAATGAAATCTTCATGCTGAAAATCTTGTAATGATTTTTTCGTTTTCTTTGTTTTTTTTCATAGTGATTTTTGCGAAATTTGTCTTTTTGTAGTAAAGATTTTTCATAGTCAATTTTTTTTCTCTTCAAGAAAAATATTACCCATTATGAATAATCCTCCTAAGCCAATCATAAAGGTATGATTTCTTTACTCAATTTTTCGTAATCATACTTTACTTGCTGGTGTATTCTTATATTTTGTTTTCGGATTATAGTTTTCTTAAATCTTTGTTTTAAAAAAACCTCAACAAATCAGATTCAAGTTTTCTTCAGAATTGGTATTCAACCGTCAGATATGATCTCAACTTGTTTCAACCGTTTGATCAACCGATGAAGATGAACCTTCATTTCATTGCCTATATAAAAGGGGACCCCAAATGGTTTTACCACATCAGTTTTTCAAGCTCCAGCGTCCTGAAGCTCTGCCTCTCCGTTTTAAGGCCTTTCTGAACTTTAGTAATCTTCGTTCCGAACTTCTCAGAAGTCTTCAGATCCGAATGTCTGTGGAAGCAGCTTCTCAAGACTTGTCAACCACTAAGGCAATTCCCAAGTGGTTAGTATATAGAGAAAGGTTGGTTCATCCTGATTTCTTCAACAAGTATGATTCTCTTATATCCAAGAATATTAAGCTTAACGGATGGAAAGATGTTGCTGTGTCCAAGCCCGGAAATCAAGATAAAGTTTATTCGGATTTTCTTATAGAATTCTATGAGACAGTTTCCTTCTATAAGGAAGATGGCAGGGAGAAATTGTCGTTTAAGTCTTATGGCAAGACTTATAAGCTTTCTTATTCCAAGGCATCCAGCTTGGTAGGGATGAACAATGAAGGAGAAGCCGAGTTCATTTCTCATGTTTTACCGGATTCAAAAGGAAGCTTCAATAAGGAAAAAAGCATTGGAAACTCTCAGACTGGCTGATAACAAGGCTTCGAAGATTTCTTCTCTGTCTATGAATTTTCGGATTCTAGAATTATGGGCACAAGGTCTTATCGTACCGAGGAAGGGTGACAAAGATAGTATTAAGAAGAGCGATATATACATCCTATATTTTATTATAAATCTTAGGAAGTTTAATCTGATGAAACACATTCTAATTACCCTTGAGAATGTTAAGAAATGGAATCTGAGATCTCAGATCATAATGTATCCAGCAATCATCTCGAAATTGATAGTTCGGTGCCTTGAGTCTTTCAAGGAGGCTTGCAAGTCTAAGCCAAGAGTTTTCAAGATTATGTTGGTGAATGATGGTACTATCAAAAGGATGGATGTAGCCTTCGACAAAAAGACTGGTCAGTTTGTTGATTTACCTACTCAAGAATAAGTGGTTCCAAAAGTTGGTGAACCTGAATCCTCTAAACCAGTGAAAAAGAGAAAGTTGAAAGAAGTATAAGTTGAAGCAGAGAATACCAAATCTAAGGAAGTTCATTCCGCACCTCCAAAACCAAAGAAGAAGAAAGATTACCCAAAGGAGGTAGTTTCTAAGTGGAGGGAAATCAAAGAGAAAAGAGTGCAAGGGGAGCCTCAGTTTGGCTTGGATCCTACGGAGGCTAAGTCCTTGAAGGAAAAAACAACTGATGAACTAGAAAAACAAGTAAAAGAAAAGAAGCTTAAGAAAAAGATGTCTGAAGCTATGGTGGTTCAGACTTTGTTAAAGTTTACTGAGATGGCCTCCGAAAACATTCTCGTTCTGAGATCTTTTTCTTTGGAATCTCTACCTGAGACTCCAGGAAGAAACTTTGTCACTCCAGAAGAGGCAGTTTCTAAGCATGTTGAGGAAGTTGAGCAGATTGAGTAAGTGGAAGAGGAAGAAGCAGTTGCGGAAGTTAGTGGTCAGACAGGAGATATTTTGAAGTAAGTAGATGATTATAAGGGGACACCTTCAGAACATTTGTCGCTCTGAACTTCATAAGCCGAATCATCTAAGTTAGTCACTCTAGTGAAAGATGAGGACAAAGGAGAAGAAGAAGTATCTTATCATGCAGAGGAAGAACAACTTCTACATGATATTTCTCAAATGGAAAATGTAGAGGATGGTGCTCAAAAAGTTGCTGATGATGAATACAATGTTGTTCAAGTGTCTGACAGTGAAAAGAGAACTCCGGAACAGGAATCCATTCCGAAAAAGGACAAGGGAAAACAACTTGTTGTTGATACCCCGAGCTCAGTGGTTGTAAAGAGAAGGGAAGTTGGTTATTTTTCTAAGAATAAGGATGATCAAATTAAAGAAGGAAATTCTCCAAGAAAAGTCTCAGATTCAAATTCATCTTTGTTGGGTCATGACTTTGTTGTTCATTCATTAAAGAAGTTGGTAGGTACTATTCTGACTTTCTCAAGTATTGATTCAAGATTCCAGATGCTCCAACATGCTTTGAATCTGAAAACAGACTTCGTATCCATGGTTATAGACAAATGTGTTGAGATAGAGGCTCAGTTCAAAACTTTCTTTGTCGACTATGAATCCCACAAAAGATCTTGCAAGAGAATGACTAGTTGGTCGAGGAAGACTGTAGAAGAGATGAGGCTCTTTGATGAATTACAAGATAATGTTAAGGATGCCTTTGAGACAGAAGACCGGAAGATAAATGAACTTACTTCATCCTTTGAGGAAAAGTTGATAAATGAAAAGAATTTCGGGATTCAAGAAGTCATAGATCTAAATGGGAAGCTGAATTCTATTGCTCAAAACTGGAACTATGAAAGGTATCATCAGATTGAGTTTGAAGAGAAGTTTTTAAAGCAAGAACAAATCTTGAAGGCTCAGGAAGAAAAGATTCAAGATCAGGAAGAAAAGCTTCAAGCCCAAGAAGAAAAGATTGAAGCTCAAAGTGCAAGAATTTTTGTGTTAGAGAAGCAATCCAAGGAAGGTCATAAAGACTTGAAGAATATAAAGATTATTCTTAAGGGTCTCATGGCAAAGGAAAAAGAACCAAAATGGAAAAATCCGATATTTTGTTATATCTTAACTTCCTTATTGTTGATTTTACAAACTTAATGAAAATTGTGCTTGCTCATATCTTTTTTTATTGCTACTAATTTTTCAGGTACTTTGTTATATTTTCCATTCCCTCAAATTCTTTTTGAAAATCACAAAGGGGGAGAAGGAAAATAACCCGAACAAAGGGGGAAAAGGAAAAATAATCTTAACAAAGGGTGAGAAAGAAAAAGAACTCTAATAGAGCTTATCTAAAGGGGAAGTTTTTCATTAAAGAATAATTTCTTATTCTTAATGAAATATCATTCCGGAAATCTAGAATACGATCCTTAGAGTTTCAAAGCCTATGGGGGAGTTAGTCGTACTCATCAACATCCATAAGCAAAGGGGGATAAGCTTTAATGATTTCTTTCTTCTTAGACTTTCTTTTTCGTAAGGATGTTTGTGCTTTCCAAAAAGGGGGAGATTATTGAGTCAATAAGTTTTTCCTTATGAATTTTCCATTCCTTCTTGTTTTGAAAATCACAAACACCTTATCTTTAAGGAAAATTTCTTTTATAAGGAAAATCGCTCTTATAAGGAAAATCGCTTTTGTAAAGAAAATTGCTTTTATAAGGAAAAATTATCCTTATCATATTTTCATCCATATATTTCTTAAGTATAAGAATCGGATTCATTTCTATATTCTTGAAATCGTTTGAAAACTTTGATATGAAGCATTCTGTTTTAGGTTCCGAATTCTGGATGAGAACTGTAATGAAGTTTCACTCCAAATTCCAGATGAGAACTATAATGAAGTTTCATTCCAAATTCCGGATACAAACTCTGATAAAGTTATACTCCGAATTCTGGATACGAACTCTCATGAAGTTTGACACCGAATTCTAATGATGAATTCTGAATAAAAATTCTCATTACGAATTCTGATGATGAATTCTCATTCTGAATTCTCATTCCGAATTATCCTATTAAACAGAATCTTATTATCTTTGCTTTATACACTCCGAATTTATTTAGACACCGAATATTATTTTTGGTTAGACTCCGAACTTTCATTTTGCTTACACTTTTATAATTTGTCTACTCTTTGACATTTTTTTTACACTCCGAACCTTCACTCCGAACTTTTGTGTTAGACTTAAAACGATGTAGTACATTCTGTTACACTTATTTTGTTATAAAATGATGTCATCTATTCTGTTATAAACTAACTGTTGGTTAAGTTACACGTATACAGGTCCCTCTGATTTTTAAGGAAAATATGACCGTTGGAAAGGAGGCCGACTTTGCCTATAAATAGGAGCTCATTTGAAAGAGCTCAAAACAATAGTGAAGTTGATCGATCTAGAGACCACACGCTGCTAAGGTGATTTCTAGAGAGAGAAATATTTTCATTCCTTGTGCGTACTGAACCGCTCGTTCATTTTTTGCTTCGTGCAACTCCGAATGTTGGTGATTACATTCGAGGAATACTGGGGATAGGAAGACAGAGGTGCCGACTACCTTGAAGTTAGAGGGCTTCCTTGCTGAGGAAGACAGAGGTTCCAACTACCTTGAAGTTGAGGGATTGCGGGGATAGCAAGACAGAGATTCCGATATTGGTATCGAGGGCTTACCCTGGTGTGGGTAATATAGACTTGATTGAAAGTATAAATCAAGGGACCTTTACCCAAGGTTGTTGGATACCCTACTCTTTGGGTTAAAAGACTTATATCTTGTTACTTGTAGTTTCACTACTCGTTTGTTCCGCTGCATATTGTATTGTAAGGAAAGTATAACTTTCTTATACTTCCTTATTTGTAGTCTGTTTCATTTAGATTCTATACGCTTTAAGGTAGAATCTCATATTGTAATCTTTTGTTAAGTTTCAATTCCCGGATCCATATTTCCGAAACCTACTTTCGGAATCTCTTTCCAGTTTTAAGCAAGTACATAGAACTTGAAGTTTGTAACTTCATTCCTTATTCCAATTCTTCAATTGGTATTAGAGGTGTTGTGAATTTTATTAGTTTAACTTTGTTAAACTTAGCCCTTTCCTTTTCTTAAGGAAAACTTAGTTATCCGTAACCAACTTTAAAGGTTCCAAAGGAATTTTTAAAGTATACAATTCACCCCCCCTCGTGTATATTGAGCATCTACATCATTATTTCGATCCTACAATTGGTATTAGAGTAGGTCTATAAAATACTTGTACTCACGTATAAGTTTTTATTGATCACTTTATTATTCCAAACTTTCTCATTCCAAATTTTTTCATTCCGAACTTTATTATTCCGAATTTTGTCATTCCAAATTTTGTTATTCCAAACTTTGTCATTCCGAACTTTGTTATTATGAACTTTTTCTACTAAAAATTTTGTGTGACAAAGGTTATTTTAAGTATGGCAGGAGTCAATGTTGGTTCCATTGATAATCTAAATCCTACAAGACCACCAATCTTTGATGGTAATGACTATGAGTACAAGAGAGATCGAATGAAGACTTTTATTATCAATACTGGAGTGGACAACTTTTTATGATTACTGGTGATTATAAAATTCATGATAAGGAAGTTAGAACTTTCACTAACCAGGAAAAGCAAGAGTATCAACTCAATTATAATGTACGCAATAATTTAATTTGTTCAATGACTAGAAATATATATAGACAAATTTATTCTTCTGAAGCAGCCAATTGTATCTGGAAGAAGTTAGAGGTTACACACTTTGGAACTACTAAAGTGATTGAAACTAGGAGAGTTATGCTTAGAGATGAATACCATGGATTCAACTTTCCTTATGGTGAACCAATTTGTAAAGTTTAACAGAGATTTATGACTATTGTCAACAGTTTATAGTCTATGGGAGAGAAAGGTTTAGATAATGAAGCACTTGTGGATAATATAATTGATATCATTCCCAATGAGTGGGACTCCAAAAGAACTACTATAGATGAGAACATGAAGGTCACTCAAATTTCTCTTGATGAGCTATTTCGAACTCTTCTCCAACATGAAACCAGAATGGAGAGAGATGCTGACAACATCAAGAAGAAAAATGGAAATGGTACTGTTGATTTTACAACAACATCAAATCAAATGAAAACTAAGACTCCTGAGAGAGTAACCAGATCCAAGTCTAAGAAATCTATTTTCTAATCCGAATCTAGTGAGAGTGAAGTCTCTGAAAATGAGTTAGCAAATCTTGCTCGAAGGATGAACAAGATAGCTGGCCAAAGAAATTTCCAATCCAAGTATAAGAAAAAGGAAAAAAAAATATAGGAAAGATGGAGAAGTCACATGTTATGAATGCAAGAGAGCTGGACATATTAGACCAGATTTCCCTTTTCTCAAAAACAAATAAAGGAAAGAAAGGCATTCAGACAGGAACAGAAAGAAGTATTATAAATCCAAAGCTAAGAAAGTCTTGAAATCAAATGATACCTGGAGTGCCAGTGGTGGTGACTCTTCAGATGAATCTTCTGATTATGAATCTTCAGGACAGAAGAATCTTGGTCTTATAGCTAGAATACCTATTGGTAATCATTTTTTATGGCTAAGGTATGAAATGATGAATCAATGACCAATGTTTCTTTAAATTCTAATGATAGAGAATATTATAACTCTTCTGATGAAGAATCCTCTTCTGATGAAGAAAATACTTCACCTACTTATGAAGAAGTTTCTAGGTTTTCTGAACTTCTTGAGATTGAGAATTCCAAACTCAATAAAAAACTTGATAAGGAAAACTCTAGGAATTATATTCTTACGAAATAAATATCAGATCTTTCTAATGATCTTGATAAGAAAAATGTTGATTTTGAAAGTATTTCAAAAAATATTGAGGAAGTAAATTCTGAGAAGAACAAACTTTCTAAAGAGTTAGAAAAATTAATTTCTAAGAAAAATGTTTTCGAGCCTAGATCTAGTTCAAAAACTAATGATTTTGAGGATAAAAACTTGGTTACAAAACTCAAGTCTGAAATTTTTTCCTTAAAGAAGTGTTTATCAAACTTTACCCATGGTAAAGAAAATTTTGATAAAATGTATTCCCAAATATGACCTTTAAGAAATAAATCTAGATTTGGTTATACCCATGAAAAACCAATTTTTAGTAACAATTATTTTGTTCCTCAAAGTGCCCCATTTTGTACCAAGTGTCAATGTGGTGGTCACTGGGTAAAGAATTGTTCCTTAAAAAAACCCAATCTTTAGGATTTCACAAATATTACTTTTCTAAGAAGATATGGGTACCTAAAATTTTGTTATCTAGAAATCTCGGATCCAAACAAGTTTGGATTCCGAAAGTCGAATTCTCTTCTTGATTTTAGGAAAATAAAGAGAGTACCTATAGAAACACATGGTACATGGATAGTGGATGTTCCCGGAACATTATTGGTAACAAAAGCAATTTTGAAAAGATTATCAAAACTAAAGGAGGAAAGGTAAGTCTCGGAGATAATGATAAGGGAGAGATTGTTGGTATTGGTAATATTGTTCTTCTAGGCAAAACTTTGATTTCAAATGTTCTTTTTGTTAAGGGTCTTAAGCACAACCTCATTAACATAATTCAGTTGTGTGATGAAGGTTATCTTGTGAATTTTAGGAATTATAAGTGCTTAGTTCACAATTCCAAGGAAGAATTTATTCTCTTAGCCAATAGGCAAGAGAATATAAGGGGTCACACACTAAAAGAAGATATTATTATTCAGTTTATCAGAACGCAAGATCAACTTGCTGATATTTTCACAAAATCTTTGCCTTTTTATAGATTTGAATACATTAAACAGAAGTTAGGAATGATAACCGTAAGGTAATATTTCTTCATTAACTTCTTGTTGAACAAGTCTCCTTATAGTAATAAACTCTTTTTCATTGGGGGAGTACATTTAATTGTTAGAGTAACTAAGTTTTTCAAAGTTTGTTTTCAAACTTTTCGGAACTAAAATTCCGGAATAGGAATTTCCGGAACTGAAATTTTCCAGAATGGATATTTTTGTATAAAAACTTCTAGAATAGAAATTTTTGTATTGAAAACTTCCAGAATGGAAAATTTTGTACTGGTGTTTCCATAACGATATTTTCATACCGAGATTTTCATAATGAGCTTTTCATATTCAAACTTTTGTAATGAAATCTTCATGCTGAAAATCTTGTTATGATTTTTTCGTTTTCTTTGTTGAGTTTTTTTTCATAGTGAGTTTTGTGAAATTTTTATTTTCGTAGTAAATATTTTTCATAGTCAATTTTTTTTCTCTTCAAGAAAAATATTACCCATTATGAATAATCCTCCTATGCCAATCCGAAAGGTATGATTTCCTTACTCAATTTTTCATAATCATACTTTACTTGCTGGTGTTTTCTTATATTTTGTTTTTGGATTATAGTTTTCTTAAATCTTTGTTTTAAAAAAAACCTCAAAAGATCATATTCAAGTTTTCTTCAGAATTGGTATTCAACTGTCAGATCTGATCTCAGCTTGTTTCAACCGTTTGATCAACCGACGAAGATGAACCGTCATTTTGTTGCCTATATAAAAGGGGACCCCAAATGTTTGTCCCACATCGGTTTTTCAAGATCCAGCATCCCGAAGCTCTACCTCTCCGTTTTAAGGCTGTTCCGAACTTCAGTAATCTCCGTTCTGAACTTCTCAGAAGTCTTAATATCCGAATGTCTGTGGAAGCAGCTTCTCAAGACATGTCAACCACTAATCTGATTTCCAAGTGGTTAGTCTATAGAGAAAGGTTGGTTCATCCTAATTTCTTAAACAAGTATGATTATATTACATCCAAGAATATTAAGCTTAAAGGATGGGAAGATGTTGTTGTGTCCAAGCCCGAAAATCAAGATGAAGTTTATTCGGATTTGCTTATAGAATTCTATGAGACAGTTTCCTTCTATAAGGAAGATGGCAGGGAGAAATTATCGTTTAAGTCTTATGGAAAGACTTATAAGCTTTCTTATGCCAAGGCATCCATCTTGGTAGGGATGAACAATGAAGGAGAAGCCGAGTTCATTTCTCATGTTTTACCGGATTCAAAAGGAAGCTTCAACAAGGAAAAAGCATTGGAAACTCTCAGACTGGAAGATGACAAGGCTCCGAAGATTGCTTCTCTATCTACAAATTTTTGGATTCTAGAATTATGGGTACAAGGTCTTATCGTACCAGGTAAGGGTGACAAAGATATTCTGAAGAAGAGCGAGATCTACATCCTAGATTTTCTTATAAATCTGAGGAAGTTTAATCTGATGAAACACATTCTAATTACCCTTGAGAATGTTAAGAAAGGGAATCTAAGAGCTCAGATCATAATGTATCCAGCAATCATCTCGAAATTGATAGTTCGGTGCCTTGAGTCTTTCAAGGAGGCTTGAAAGTCTAAGCCAAGAGTTTTCAAGATTATGTTGGTGAGTGATGGTACTCTCAAAAGGATGGATGTAGCCTTCGACAAAAATACTGGTCAGTTTGTTGATTTACCTGCTCAAGAAGAAGCAGTTCCGAAAGTTGGTGAACCTAAATCCTCTAAACCAGTGAAAAAGAGAAAGTTAAAAGAAGTAGAAGTTGAAGCAGAGAATACCAAATCTAAGGAAGTTCATTCTACACCTCCGAAACCAAAGAAGAAGAAAGCTTACCTAGATGAGGTAGTTGTTAAGTGGAGGGAAATTAAATAGAAGATAGTGCAAGGGGAGCCTCAGTTTGGCTTGGATCCTGCGGAGTCTAAGGCCTTGAAGGAAAGAACAGCGGATGAACTAGAAAAACAAGTGAAAGAAAAGAAGTTTAAGAAAAAGGTGTTTGAAGCTGAGGTGGTTCAGACTTTGTTAAAGTTTACTGAGATGGCCTCCGAAAACATTCCCGTTTTGAGATCTTTTTCTTTGGAATCTCTACCTGAGACTCCAGGAAGAAACTTTGTCACTCCGGAAGAGGCAGTTGCTAAGAATTTTGAGGAAGTTGAGCAGATTGAGCAAGTGGAAGAGGAAGAAGCAGTTGCGGAAGGTTGTGGTCAGACCGGAGATATTTTGAAGTAAGTAGATGATTGTAAGGGGACACCTTCAGAACATTTTTTGCCCCAAACTTCATAAGCCGAATCATCTAAGTTAGTCACTCCAGGGAAGGATGAGGAGAAAGGAGAAGAAGAAGTAGCTTATCATGCAGAGGAAGAAAAACTTCTACATGATATTTCTCAAATGGAAAATGTAGAGGATGGTGCTCAAAAAGTTATTGATGATGAAGAAAATGGTGTTCAAGTGTCTGATAGTGAAAAGAGAACTCTGGAACAGGAATCCATTCCGAAAAAGGACAAGGGAAAACAACTTGCGGTTGATACCCCGAGCTCAGTGGTTGTAAAGAGAAGAGAAGTTGGTGATTATTATAAGAAGAAGGATGATAAATTTAAAGAAGGAAATTCTACAAGAAAAGTCTCAGATTCTGAGTCATCTTTTTTGGGGCATGACTTTGTTGTTCAGTCATTAAAGAAGTTGGTAGGTACTATTCCGACTTTCTCAAGTATTGATTTAAGATGCCAGATGCTCCAACATGCTTTGAATCCGAGAATAGACTTTGTATCCATGGTTATGGACAAATGTGTTGAGATAGAGGCTCAGTTCAAAACTTTCTTTGTCGACTATGAATCCCACAAAAGATCTTGAAAGAGAATGACTAGTTGGTCGAGGAAGACTGTAGAAGAGATGAGGCTCTTTGATGAATTCCAAGATAATGTTAAGGATGCCTTTGAGACAGAAGACCAGAATATAAATGAACTTACTTCATCCTTTGAATAAAATTTGACAGATGAAAATAATTTCTGAATTCAAGAAGTCAGAGATCTGAATGGGAAGCTGAATTCTAATGCTCAAAACTGGAAGTATGAAAGGGATCATCGGATTGAGTTTGAAGAGAAGTTGTTAAAGTAAGAACAAATCTTGAAGGCTCAGGAAGAAAATCTTCAAGCTCAGGAAGAAAAGCTTCAAGCCCAGGAAGAAAAGATTGAAGCTCAAAGTGCAAGAATTGTTGTGTTAGAGAAGCAAGCCGAGGAAGATCATAAAGACTTGAAAAAGATAAAGATTATTCTTAAGGGTCTCAAGGAAAAGGAAAAAGATCCAAAATAGACAAATCTGATCTTTTGTTGTATCTTAACTTCCTTGTTGTTGATTTTACAAACTTAATGAAAATTGTGCTTGCTCGTCTCTTTTGTTATTGCTACTAATTTTTCAGGTAATTTGTTATATTTTCCATTCCCTCTAATTCTTTTTGAAAATCAAAAAGGGGGAGAAGGAAAAGAACCCTAACAAAGGGGGAAAAGGAAAAAGAATCTTAACAAAGGGTGAGAAATAAAAAGAACTCTAATAGAGTTTATCTAAAGGGGAAGTTTTTCATTAAAGAATACTTTTTTATTCTTAAGGAAATATCATTCCAGAAATCTAGAATACGATCCTTAGAGTTTCAAAGCCTAAGGGGGAGTTAGTCGTATTCATCAACATCCATAAGCAAAGGGAGATAAGCTTTAATGATTTCTTTCTTCTTAGACTTTCTTTTTCGTAAGGATGTTTGTGCTTTCCAAAAAGGGGGAGATTGTTGAGTCAATAAGTTTTTCCTTATGACTTTTCCATTCCTTCTTGTTTTGAAAATCACAAACACCTTATCTTTAAGGAAAATCGCTTTTATAAGGAAAATCTCTTTTATAAGGAAAATCGCTTTTATAAGGAAAATTGCTTTTATAAGGAAAAATTATCCTTATCATATTTTCATCCATATATTTCTTAAGTATAAGAATCGGATTCATTTCTATATTTTCGAAATTGTTTCAAAACATTGATATGAAGCATTCTGTTTTAGGTTCCGAATTCTGGATGAGAACTGTAATGAAGTTTCACTCCAAATTTCAGATGAGAACTGTAATAAAGTATCATTCAGAATTCCGGATACGAACTCTGATAAAGTTCTACTCCGAATTCTGGATACGAACTCTCATAAAGTTTGACACCGAATTCTAATGATGAATTCTCATTCCGAATTCTCATTCCGAATTATCCTATTAAACGGAATCTTATTATCTTTTCTTTATAAACTCTGAATTTATTTAGACACCGAATAATATTTTTGGTTAGACTCCGAACTTTTATTTTGCTTACACATTTATAATTTGTCTACTCTTTGACATTTTGTTTACACTCTGAACCTTCACTCCGAAATTTTTTGTTAGTCTTAAAACGATGTTGTACATTCTGTTACACTTATTTTGTTATAAAACGATGTCGTCTATTCTGTTATAAACTAACCGTTGGTTAAGTTACACATATACAGGTCCCTCTGATTTTTAAGGAAAATATGACTGTTGGAAAGGAGGCCGACCTTGCCTATAAATAGGATCTCATTTGAAAGAGCTCAAAACAATAGTGAAGTTGATCGATCTAGAGACCACATGCTGCTAAGGTGATTTTTAGAGAGAGAAATCTTTTCATTCCTTGTGCGTACTGAACCGCTCGTTCAGTTTTTGCTTCATGCAACTCCAAATGTTAGTGATTACATTCGAGGACTTTTGAGGATAGGAAGACAGAGGTGCCGACTACCTTGAAGTTCGAGGGCTTCCTTGCTGAGGAAGACAGAGGTTCCAACTACCTTGAAGTTGAGGGCTTGCGGGGATAGCAAGACAGAGATTCCGATATTCGTATCGAGGGCTTACCCTGGTGTGGGTAAGACAGACTTGCTTGAAAGTATAAATCAAGGGACCTTTATCCAAGGTTGTTGCATACCCTACTCTTTGGGTTAAAAGACTTATATCTTTTTACTTGTAGTTTCACTACTCCTTTGTTCTGATGCATATTGTATTGTAAGGAAAGTATAACTTTCTTATACTTCCTTATTTGTACTCTGTTTCATTTAGATTCTATACGCTTTAAGGTAGAATCTCATATTTTAATCTTTTGTTAAGTTTCAATTCCCGGATCCATATTTCTAGAACCTACTTTCGGAATCTCTTTCCAATTTTAAGCAAGTACATAGAACTTGAAGTTTGTAACTTCATTCCTTATTCCCATTCTTCAATTGGTATTCGAGGTGTTGTGAATTTTCTTAGTTTAACTTTGTTAAACTTAGCCCTTTCCTTTGCTTAAGGAAAACTTAGTTATCTGTAACCAACTTTAAAGGTTCCAAAGGAATTTTTAAAGTATACAATTCACCCCCCCCCTCTTTTATATTGAGCATCTACATCATTATTTTGATCCTAAAATTGGTATCAGAGTAGGTCTATAAAATACTTGTACTCACGTATAAGTTTTTCTTGATCACTTTATTATTCCGAACTTTCTTATTCTGAATTTTGTCATTCCGAACTTTATTATTCCGAATTTTTTCATTCCGAATTTTGTTATTCCAAACTTTGTCATTCCGAACTTTGTTATTATGAACTTTTTCTACTAACAATTTTGTGTGCCAAAGGTTATTTTAAGTATGGCAGTAGTCAATGTTGGTTCCATTGATAATCTAAATCCTACAAGACCACCAATATTTGATGGTAATGACTATGAGTACTACAGAGATAGAATGAAGACTTTTATTATCAATACTGGAGTGGACAACTTTTTTATGCTTACTGGTGATTATAAAATTCCTGATAAGGAAGTTAGAAATTTCACTAACCAGGAAAATCAAGAGTATCAACTCAATTATAAGGTACGTAATACTTTACTTTGTTCAATGACTAGAAATATATATATCCAAATTTATTCTTCTGAAGCAGCCAATTGTATCTGGAAGAAGTTAGAGGTTACACACTTTGGAACTTCTAAAGTGATTGAGACTAGAAGAGCTATGCTTAGAGCTGGATACCATGGATTCAACTTTCCTTATGGTGAACCAATTTGTAAAGTTCAACAGAGATTTATGACTATTGTCAACAGTTTACAGTCTATGGAAGAGAAAGGGTTGGATGATGAAGCACTTGTGGATAAGATAATTGATATCATGCCCAATGAGTGAGAATCCAAAAGAACTGTTATAGATTAGAACAGGAAGGTCACTCAAATTTCTCTTGATGAGCTATTTGAAACTCTTCTCCAACATGAAACCAGAATGAAGAGAGATGCTGACAACATCAAGAAGAAAAATGGAAATGGTACTGTTGCTTTTACAACAACATCAAATCAAATGAAAACTAAGACTCCTGAGAGAGTAACTAGATCCAATTCTAAGAAAGTTATTTTCCAATCCGAATCTATTGAGAGTGAAGTCTCTGAAAATGAGTTAGCAAATCTTGCTCGAAGGATGAACAAGATAGCTGGCCAAAGAAATTTTCAATCCAAGTATAAGAAAAAGGAAAGGAAAGATAGGAAATATGGAGAAGTCACATGTTATGAATTCAAGAGAGATAGACATATTAGACCAGATTGCCCTTTGCTCAAAAATAAAGAAAGGAAAGATAGGCATTCAGACAGGAACAGAAAGGAGTATTATAAATCCAAAGATAAGAAAGTCTTGAAAGCAAATGATACCTAGAGTGCCAGTGGTGGTGACTCTTCAGATGAATCTTCTGATTATGAATCTTCAGGACAGAAGAATCTTGGTCTTATAGCCATAATACCTATTGGTAATCATTTTTTTATGGATAAGGTATGAAATGCTGAATCAATGACCAATGTTTCTTTAAATTCTAATGATAGAGAATATTATAACTCTTATGATGCAGAATCCTCTTCTGATGAAGAAAATACTTCACCTACTTATGAAGAAGTTTCTAGGTTTTCTGAACTTCTTGAGATTGAGAATTCCAAACTCAATAAAAAACTTGATAAGGAAAACTCTAGGAATTTTATTCTTACGAAAGTAATATTAGATCTTTCTAAAGATCTTGATAAGAAAAATTCTGATTTTGAAAGTATTTAAAAAAATCTTGAGGAAGTAAATTCTAATAAGAACAAACTTTCTAAAGAGTTAGAAAAAGTAATTTCTAAGAAAAATGTTTTCGAGCCTAACTCTAGTTCAAAAACTAATGATTTTGAGGATAAAACTTGGTTATAAAACTCAAGTCTGAAATTTTTTCCTTAAAGAAGTGTTTATCAAACTTTACCCATGGTAAAGAAAATTTTGATAAAATGTATTCCCAAATACGACCTTTAATAAATAAATCCAGATTTGGTTATACCCATTCAAAACCAATTTTTAGTAACAATTACTTTGTTCCTTTAAGTTCCCCATTTTGTACCAAGTGTCAATGTGGTGGTTAATGGGCAAAGAATTATTCCTTAAACAAAACCCAGTCTTTAGGATTTCACAAAGCTTACTTTTCTAAGAAGATATGGGTACCTAAATTTTTTTTATCTAGAAATCTCGGATCCAAACAAGTTTGGATTCCGAAAGTCTAATTCTCTTCTTGATTTTAGGAAAATAAAGAGATTACCAGCAGCAACACATAGTACATAAAAAGTGGATGTTCCCGACACATGACTGGTAACAAAATCTATTTTGAAAAGATTATCAAAACGAAATGGGGAAAGGTAAATTTCATAGATAATGTTAAGGGAGAGATTGTTGTTATTGGTAATATTGTTCTTCTAGGTAAAAATTTGATTTAAAATGTTCTTTTTGTTAAGGTTCTTAAGCACAACCTCATTAGCATAAGTTAGTTGTGTGATGAAGGTTATATTGTGAATTTTAGGAATGATAAGTGCTTAGTTCACAATTCCATGGAAGAATTTATTCTCTTAGCCAATAGGCAAGAGAATTTAAGGGATCACACAATAAAAAGAGATATTATTCTTCAGTTTATCGGAACGAAAGATCAACTTGCTGATATTTTCACAAAACTTTGCCTTCTGATAGATTTGAATACATTAAACAGAAGTTAGGAATGATAACCGTAAGGTAATCTTTCTTTATTAACTTCTTGTTGAACAAGTCTCCTTACAGTAATAAACTCCTTTTCATAGGGGGAGTACATTTCATTGTTAGAGTAACTAAGTTTTTCAAAGTTTGTTTTCAAACTTTTCAGAACTAAAATTCTGGAATAGGAATTTCCGGAATGGAAATTTTCCAGAATGGATATTTTTGTATAGAAAACTTCTGGAATAAGAATTTTTGTATTGAAAACTTCCAGAATGGAAAATTTCGTACTGGTGTTTCCATAACGAGATTTTCGTACCGAGACTTTCATAATGAGCTTTTCATATTCAAACTTTTGTAATGAAATCTTCATGCTGAAAATCTTGTAATTATTTTTTGGTTTTCTTTTTTGAGTTTTTTTTCATAGTGAGTTTTGCAAAATTTGTCTTTTCCTAGTAAAGATTTTTCATAGTGAATTTTTTTTCTATTAAAGAAAAATATTACCCATTATGAATAATCCTCCTAAGCCAATCCGAAAGGTATGATTTACTTACTCAAGTTTTTGTAATCATACTTTACTTGATGGTGTTTTCTTATATTTTGTTTTCAGATTATAGTTTTCTTAAATCTTTGTTTTAAAAAAACCTCAAAAGATTGGATTCAAGTTTTCTTCAGAATTGGCATTCAACCGTCAGATCTGATCTCAGCTTGTTTCAACCATTTGATCAACTGATGAAGATGAACCGTCATTTCGTTGCCTATATAAAAGGGGACCCCAAATGGTTGTCCCACATCGGTTTTTCAAGCTCCAGCATCCCGAAGCTCTGCCTCTCCGTTTTAAGTCTGTTCCGAACTTCAGTAATCTCCATTCCGAACTTCTCAGAAGTCTTCAGATCCGAATGTCTGTGGAAGAAACTTATCAAGACATGTCAACCACTAAGCTGATTTCCAAGTGGTTAGTATATAGAGAAAGGTTGGTTCATACTGATTTCTTCAATAAGTATGATTCTCTTATATCCAATAATATTAAGCTTAACGGATGGGAAGATGTTGTTGTGTCCAAGCCTGGAAATCAAGATGAAGTTTATTCAGATTTGCTTATAGAATTTTATGAGACAGTTTCCTTTTATAAGGAAGATGGCAGGGAGAAATTATCTTTTAAGTCTTATGGCAAGACTTATAAGCTTTCTTATGCCAAGGCATCCATCTTGGTAGGGCTGAACAATAAAGGAGAAGCCGAGTTCATTTCTCATGTTTTACTAGATTCAAAAGGAAGCTTCAACAAGGAAAAATCATTGGAAACTCTCGGACTGGCAGATGACAAGGCTCCAAAGATTGCTTCTCTGTCTATGAATTTTCAGATTCTAGAATTATGGGTACAAGGTCTTATCGTACCGAGGAAGGGTGACAAAGATATTCTGAAGAAGAGAGAGATCTACATCCTAGATTTTCTTATAAATCTAATAAAGTTTAATCTGATGAAACACACTCTTATTACCCTTGATAATGTTAAGAAAGGGAATCTGAGAGCTCAGATCATAATGTATCTAGAAATCATCTTGAAATTGATATTTCGGTGCCTTGAGTCTTTCAAGGAGGCTTGCAAGTCTAATCCAAGAGTTTGCAAGATTATGTTGGTGAGTGATGGTACTCTCAGAAGGATGGATGTATCCTTAGACAAAAAGACTGGTCAGTTTGTTGATTTACCTGCTCAAGAAGAAGCAGTTCCGAAAGTTGGTGAACCTGAATCCTCTAAACCAGTGAAAAAGAGAAAGTTGAAAGAAGTAGAAGTTGAAGCAGAGAATACCAAATCTAAGGAAGTTCATTCCGCACCTCCAAAACCGAATAAGAAGAAATCTAACCCAGATGAGGTAGTTGCTAAGTGGAGGGAAATAAAAGAGAAGAGAGTGCAAGGGGAGCCTCAGTTTGGCTTGGATCCTGCGGAGGCTAAGGCCTTGAAGGAAAGAACAGTGGATGAACTATAAAAACAAGTGAAAGAAAAGAAGCTTAAGAAAAAGATGTCTGAAACTGAGGTGGTTTAGACTTTGTTAATGTTTACTGAGATGGCCTCTGAAAACATTCCCATTCCGAGATCTTTTTCTTTGGAATCTCTACCTGAGACTCCAGGAAGAAACTTTGTCGCTCCGGAAGAGGCAGTTGCTAATCATGTTGAGGAAGTTGAGCAGATTGAGAAAGTGGAAGAGGACGAAGCAGTTGCTGAAGGTAGTGGTCAGACCAAAGATATTTTGAAGCAAGTAGATGATTATAAGGGGACACCTTCGGAACATTTGTCGCTCCAAACTTCATAAGCTGAATGATCTAAGTTAGTCACTCCAGGGAAGGATGAGGATAAAGGAGAAGAAGAAGTAGCTTATCATGCAGAGGAATAACAACTTCTACATGATATTGCTCAAATGGAAAATGTAGAGGATGATGCTCCAAAAGTTTTTGATGATGAAGACAATGTTGTTCAAGTGTCTGACAGTGAAAATAGAACTCCGGAACAGGAATCCATTCTGAAAAAGGACAAGGGAAAACAACTTGCGGTTGATACCCTGAGCTCAGTGGTTGTAAAGAGAATGGAAGTTGGTGATTCTTCTAAGAAGAAGGATGAGCAAATTAAAGAAGGAAATTCTCCAAGAAAAGTCTTAGATTTTGATTCATCTTCATTGGGGAATGACTTTGTTGTTCAGTCATTAAAGAAGTTGGTAGGTACTATTCCAACTTTCTCAAGTATTGATTCAAGATGCCAGATGCTCCAACATGCTTTGAATCTAAAAACAGACTCTGTATCCATGGTTATGGACAAATGTGTTGAGATAGAGGCTCAGTTCAAAACTTTCTTTTTCGACTATGAAGCCCACAAAAGATCTTGCAAGAGAATGACTAGTTGGTCGAGGAAAACTATAGAAGAGATGAGGCTCTTTGATGAATTCTAAGATAATGTTAAGGATGCCTTTGAGACAGAAGACCGGAAGATAAATGAGCTTACTTAATCCTTTGAAGAAAAGTTGACATATGAAAAGAATTTATGGATTCAAGAAATCAGAGATCTGAATGGGAAGATGAATTCTGTTTCTCAAAACTAGAAGTATGAAAGGGATCATCGGATTGAGTTTGAAGAGAAGTTATTAAAGCAAGAACAAATCTTGAAGGCTCAAGAATAAAAGCTTCAAGCTCAGGAAGAAAAGATTCAAGCCCCGAAAGAAAATATTGAAGCTCAAAGTACAAGAATTGTTGTGTTAGAGAAGCAAGCCGAGGAAGATCATAAAGACTTGAAGAAGATAAATATTATTCTTAAGGGTCTCATGGCAAAGGAAAAAGATCCAAAATAGAAAAATCTGATCTTTTGTTGTATTATAACTTCCTTTTTGTTTATTTTACAAACTTAATGAAAATTGTGCTTGCTCGTCTCTTTTGTTATTGCTACTAATTTTTCAGGTACTTTGTTATATTTTCCATTCCCTCGAATTCTTTTTGTAAATAACAAAGGGGGAGAAGGAAAAGAACCCTAACAAAGGGGGAAAAGGAAAAAGAATCTTAACAAAGGGTGAGAAAGAAAAAGAACTCTAATAGAGTTTATCTAAAGGGGGAGTTTTTCATTAAAGAATACTTTCTTATTCTTAATGAAATATCATTCCGGAAATCTAGAATACGATCCTTAGAGTTTCAAAGCCTAAGTGGGAGTTAGTCATATTCATCAACATCCATAAGCAAAGGGAGATAAGCTTTAATGATTTATTTCTTCTTAGACTTTCTTTTTCGTAAGTATCTTTGTGCTTTACAAAAAGGGAGAGATTGTTTAGTCAATAAGGTTTTCCTTATGACTTTTCCATTCCTTCTTGTTTTGAAAATCACAAACACCTTATCTTTAAGGAAAATCGCTTTTATAAGGAAAATCCCTTTTATAAGGAAAATTGATTTTATAAGGAAAATTGCTTTTATAAGGAAAAATTATCCTTATCATATTTTTATCCATATATTTCTTAAGTATAAGAATCAGATTCATTTCTATATTCTCGGAATCATTTGAAAACTTTGATATGAAGCATTCTGTTTTAGGTTCCAAATTCTGGATGAGAATTGTAATGAAGTTTCACTTCGAATTCCAGATGAGAACTGTAATGAAGTTTCATTCCGAATTCCGGATACGAACTCTGATAAAGTTCTACTCCGAATTCTGGATACGAACTCTCATGAAGTTTGACACTGAATTCTAATGACGAATTCTGATTACAAATTCTCATTACGAATTCTGATGACGAATTCTCATTCTGAATTCTCCTATTAAATAGAATCTGATTATCTTTTCTTTATACACTCCGAATTTATTTAGACACCGAATATTATTTTTTGTTAGACTCTGAACTTTCATTTTGCTTACACTTTTATAATTTGTCTACTCTTTGACATTTTGTTTACACTCCGAACCTTCACTCTGAAATTTTGTGTTAGACTTAAAATGATGTCGTACATTCTGTTACACTTATTTTGTTATAAAATGATGTCGTCTATTCTGTTATAAACTAACCGTTGGTTAAGTTACACGTGTACAGGTCCCTCCGATTTTTAAGGAAAATATGACCGTTGGAAATGAGGCTGACCTTGCCTATAAATAGAAGCTCATTTGAAAGAGCTCAAAATAATAATGAAGTTGATCGATCTAGAGACCACACACTGCTAAGGTGATTTCTAGAGACAGAAATCTTTTCATGCCTTGTGCGTACTGAACCGCTCATTCAATTTTTGCTTCGTGCAACTCCGAATGTTGGTGATTACATTCAAGGACTTCCGGGGATAGGATGAAAGAGGTGCCGACTACCTTGAAGTTCGAGGGCTTCCTTGCTGAGGAAGACAGAGGTTCCAACTACCTTGAAGTTGAGGGCTTGCGGGGATAGTAAGACAGAGATTCCGATATTCGTATCGAGGGCTTACCCTGGTGTGGGTAAGACAGACTTTCTTGAAAGTATAAATCAAGGGACCTTTATCCAAGGTTGTTGGATACCCTACTCTTTGGGTTAAAAGACTTATATCTTGTTACTTGTAGTTTCACTACTCGTTTGTTCCACTGCATATTGTATTGTAAGGAAATTATAACTTTCTTATACTTCTTTATTTGTACTCTGTTTCATTTAGATTCTATACGCTTTAAGGTAGAATCTCATATTGTAATCTTTTGTTAAGTTTCAATTCCTGGATCCATATTTCCGGAACCTACTTTCAGAATATCTTTCTAGTTTTAAGCAAGTACATAGAACTTGAAGTTTGTAACTTCATTCCTTATTCCAATTCTTCAATTGGTATTAGAGGTGTTGTGAATTTTCTTAGTTTAACATTGTTAAACTTAGCCCTTTCGTTTGCTTAAGGAAAACTTAGTTATCCGTAACCAACTTTAAAGGTTCCAAAGGAATTTTTAAAGTATACAATTCACCCCCCCCCCCCCCCCTCTTGTATATTGAGAATCTACATCATTATTTAGATCCTACAAAACTTCCCTGACCAGAACCATCAGCTTCTCTCAAATTATGCCCTGTGATAAGGGTCTGGTTGACGATTTCAGAAATGGTCATAAATCAAAAGACATTGACATGTGACTGAATGATGTATACTATCCCATCCTCAAATTTCCCAATCTTTATAAGATCATCACCTGATAGAGTAGGATAGAACCTCTCTAGATCAGTAAAGTGAATAAAATACTCCTTGATAGACATAGCTCCTTATTTTGGGTTTATAAACTCCCTAGCTCTATCATCCCTCAAAGTCTAAGGAAAGAATTAGTAATAGAAAATCATTTGGAAATCTACCCATAACATATCTCTATGCCGATCTTCTTGGGTAATAACATCCCACCACCATTTGGAAAAATCACGTAGCATATAAGATGCAAGCATGACCCTCCTTTCAAGAGGAATCTCAAGATGCTATAATATAAAAAGAATATCTTTGATCCATGACTCAATAACATGTGGTCCATCGTCCCCTGAAAAGGTGGGAGGATGCTACTGTAGGGACTCACGGTTCAACTCTTCCATACTCAAGGAAGGTCGAGTAATGCCTTACATATACTAAAACATATGTATAAATCCCTCTTGAAACTAGGATTTAGTTCCCATATCAGGAATTAGATGGGGTTCCATAGGTGGAACAGTCGAAGGAATCACTGGCAACTCCAGACTCACCACCTTAGGTATATTGTCGTCACTGCCTTCAAAACATATGAATAGAAGATGTCATGGTTTCATGATAGTATAATGCCAAAAAAACCTTAGAATGGATTTTATCCATTGAAATGATTGTAGATAAAAAAACTCAGATAGGTGTACAACCTTCCTATAGACAGATCATACCCCACTGGCGTCTCTTAAAGCCAGAACAGGGTAATAGAGAAAGGCCATAATAGGTCTAGATGCCCCACTATCCACTACTAAGGTTGGGTTTAAGTCTAAGTCTTTTTTTCACAATTTTAAGATTATCATTATCACTTTTAAAGCTATATTAATTTTAAATTTGTTCTCATTCTAATATTTAAATCTCCTTAAATGGTTGAATTAGATGGATTTATATTTCTAATAAATAATGCACCATACTCCTTATGAACCAAAATATGGTATCCACTTAACCCACACAATAACACATTCCATCCCATGTGACCATTGGCCCATGGCTCAACATTCCCTAATTAACAACTTAATGTGTCCGATTAAACCTAGATAGGAAAACACTATTTGGTTATGGAAGGAACTTTAAGTTTCAATTATTTTTTCTAATTCCCTATAAGAAATGTCATCACATCTCAATACATAATCAAGGAACTATCAATATGAAACAGGAAAATACATGCTGAAGGTAAATGTGGCATGTTAAAAATACATGGAATATTAATCCTATTATGTCTATAATGATGCATGAACTAATGAGACACCCTCATTTCATCGGTCCTTGGTGAAATAAATAATATCTCAACAATATCAATAATAACAAGATCCCAAGATGTGTATGTCACCCAATGATGAATTAATATCAACAATAAATGGTATAATCAATAACTATAATTTTCCATCCCTTGTAATTTGAGTTTCCCTTGTACATGGGTTGGCTACATCTAGGCACAAGGTCAATTCCAAATCACATTAACTCCTAGTCTCATGTATAATAGCCAAAAATCAAGATAATGGAAAAATATTCTATGATACCACTTTTTAACATCCTGACCTGGGGTCCACTTAACCCATGCCCCAAGCCAATGGGTCACATGGCCTTAAGCCCACCTCCCTGTATGCCAGAGGTTGAAGACAAGTAGCAAGGGTGTAAAAGTGATATGGTGGGGAGACTATATCCTCTTATCAGAGTAGTACAATAGATAAAAACATTGATTATACAATAGATAAATCATGATATAAATAGATATATTCAATAATAGAATCACAATACATAATATATATAATAAACATGTGTGAAAGTGTAAATAATTGAACAACTGAATAATCATATCAAAATCCACTAGGAAGTTTCATACACATGGACATATGGAATACTAATTTAGAAAAGGGTATTAAGGGACTGACATATACAATATTCTATACAGAATGACAAAAATAACAAATGGATACTCCATTAGCATCTCGGGTATATGCTTAGTCCTCTGCTACTATGATCCAACTATAGGAAAATCATATCAAAACTATGAAGCAGGGTTCTTTCCCTTATCCATTTATGTAGACAAGTAATCTACTCGGGGACCAAAGACGGTCTGAGTAGGGTATGAGATAAAATCCTAGTAGGCCACCACCAATGGTGTATAGAAGTAATCCAAGAATTTCTCATATCTAAACAAAATGTTTGGGTATATAGAATAAATGAAATTTCTGAATAAATAAAAGACATCCCGCTTAGGCTTCTAAAGGTCACCTGGGAACTCTACCTACTTCGGCTCATGGCTAGAATGAATGTATTATGAGTAACTATATATATATATAGTGTACTTATATATATTTTATCCACCTATATGGACCAAGTATGTTTGGACGTAAGTGTCCATATACCTGCAATACTAGGTGGTGGAAGGACAAGGGTGTAACTCAGATGTCCATAACTAGTCTAAATGAGACTATAAGTTCAAGAAAAAGGGTATGTGCCCTATATATCAAAATGAGAGATAGACTTCATGATCTTCACTTGAGATAGTGAGTGTTTCTTTATTTCAACACTCAAAGAAATGGATTTGGTACATCATACCCACCATCCAAATAGTATCAATGGTGTGAGACGTCATGCTCAGCACCCGATGTAAGGGAGCATAAAATCGTCATGCCCAATAGAACCCTTACCATCATTCCATAGACTTAATAATGGAATAATCATATTTATATTAATTGTAATGAGGCATCATCTATCATGTAGTATACTTACTAAGATCAAATATAAACAAGGCAAAAGTTTAATTTAAGCAATTGATAAGACAGGCAAGCCATAACTGGTGTGGCCATGACACTCTCTTTAAAGAAATAATTAAACCATTTAATCCATTAAAAAAAGGAAACCCATCATGAATAAGTTATACCATTTAATAAAATTCATTAAATTAACCAAAACATGGAAATTACATTTATATATCTTGAATGGGCACTTAGAGGGTTCTATTTCCAATTGGGCAATTACCTATATGGGCAATTCCTCTCATAAATTGATTCAATCACTTAGAATGTGCCTTGGGTTAAATTAAACATTCATATAACAAGGTAAAAACAATTTATAAACCAAGATTAATGCTTATAATATATTCTAGAAATTTAATCATTTATTTATAGTAGGGAAATTCAAGTTGATACACCCAAGGGGTGTCCATGATTGAGGTCGAAATCCTAAAACTACTAAATAGAGATCAATGAGAGTGTATCTTGGTGTGTATATCAATTTAGAATTAAGAAATAAATTTTAAGGTGACATGAAAAAAGAATGGTGTGTGGCACAACAGTGTTGCTATGAAACACCAGTTTTTTTTGAAAAAATAATGAGACCACCTACCAAAGGGTAGTTAATGAATCCTCACCTGATGGAATCCTCAAACTCAAAGAAGGTTGGAAGAAATATAATAAATGATCCAAAAACCTAAAAATAGGGGAAAAGCGCTTGAATATAAATAAAATAATGGATCCAAAGACAAATTGAATTAGGAAGGGAGTGGATTTTAGAGCTTACCGAGATGGATATGATGATTATGATGAATCTTGATTTGGACTTCATACGCCGAAGATATCCCAGTGCCTAGATTTGGCTTGAGGGTGAGCTAAGAGAGAAGAGAACCCATTTAAACTAATAGAAATGTGATAGTATAATTGAAATGGGTATATATATTTAATTAAGGGGAAAATGTGATTTCACGCTCAAAATAGGGGTCACATGGTTTGTTCACATGATTTTCCAAATAGTACGCAAACCATGCTCCCCTTACTATCCAAGGGAAGTCCCCACATGGTTAAGGCTCACAGTATCCCTAACTATGTGAAAAAAACTATCAAAACTCTATAGTCTTTCACACAACCGCACGCCTTGGGTCACAAGGTTGCAGAAAAACTATGTGTCCCTTTCTTCTCACAAGTTTCCAACATGTTTACTTCTAACCATGCGATTACCTTCCAACCTAGTATTTTTTTCCCATTTTCAGGAACTCCAAGCTCTGAACAGGACCTAACAGCTCCTAGGACCTTCCATAGGCCATAATACATGTTTAATAGGATTAAAAACATGATTAAAATTGTAAAACAAATGATATGTTCCTTCTTGAAAAGAAGGGTCATTACAATAATGAACCTTGATGCGTGAAATAATTTCACTCTCTAAAATGGTTTGATCCACCCACACTTTTTGGGGTAGGATTCTTAGTGTTAATTTCACTAAAGTATTTATTCATGGTTAAGGAATGGTGGAAACCATTTTCTAGTAGTATCGCTATTATGATGTTGGAGAAATATTTATAATGTGTTTCTAATGAAGGAGATATTTCCCAAAAAATGGATATCCTGCTTATTTATAGATCAAAATCAGTGTTATTCAAACTATTTTTATCCCATTATTTTGATCAAAAGGATGTTTTAATTTGACTAAAATGACGCACATTTTATATAGAGGAAACTATTTTTATTTTCATAAATCTAATTCCAAATGTTACGACTAATCTCTTTATTAGTCGGATTTTAAAATTACATTATATTATATTATATTATATTTTCGTTTTTGTTTTTTTGTTATATATATATAATATAAATTAATTTTCTAATATATATATATATATATATTTTAAATAATTTTAAAATCATTTTGTAAAATATATATTTCTAATAAAAACACACCTTCCATGGATTTTATTCATAAAGAAGGATCCTTGGGAGTTTTATCCCACCTTCAATGTGGGATTTCATAACTTTAAATCCATGTTATTAATCTGTTACCTCCATTTTTTGACCTCATAAATACACACCTTTAAAATATATAGGTCCCACAAAAAAATTGTTTTATGAAAAAAATTATAATACTTGGATCGATGATAATATAATTGTGCCATCCCAAGCCTATATCCAATTGGCTAAGGGCCGATGATTAGTACCAAGAAGGTTTAACAAACATGGGAGGAATTATTCTAAATTAATCTATTACATAAATTCATATATAATATATACTAATATCCAAAAATAGTAGAAAATATATATACCATCTGGATTGTATACAAACTAATCACTGGGAATTAATGCCAAGTGAAACGCTATAGAGGTAAAATCCCTAAAGGAAAAATACATATTCATTAAACAATAACCACATGGTACTACTAACTCCTAGAATGGGATGTCACTAACTCTGTATGGGGTATCCCTAAATAAAATCCATCTTCAAATATCTCCACCAAGAACTATCACTCGCTAATATGTAACAACTCCTTTAACCACAAAATTCTCCAAATCCAATGCCAAACCATGGAACATCCTCAAAGATACAACACACATGTGAACAAAGACTATGCTTGGGTGATTATAAATATTCCCACTAGGATTACCCAAAACACAAAGCAAAGATAAATAATATTTCAAATCAAAAACCAAGACTAGGGAATAACATAATGTAACCCTGAGGAACCAAATATGCTCTAATGCCTCAAAAAATGGGAAAGGGAATATACCAAATCTTCATAGCTCAGTTCCATGAAGTGTATCACACAATAAACAAGTGATAAATAGAGTAACCAATAATTCATAACACCAAAAGTCTACAACCCAACTAGAAGTTATAACTAAAGACAAATACGAAGAATCAAGATGCCAATATTATCCCAAATGAATATATATTTCAATATGTTATAAAACCTATGACTCTTGATCTAATAGACTTTAATAAGTTTTATGATACGTATATAAAACTATATTATGGGACCGAACCTCATTGATGTATGTGTGTAATGACTGGGGGAGTACTTGAAACCTATGGAGGATCACACCCTGATATATAAGGGAGTATTGACTCCATAGAGGGTGGGACACACCCTAACTTATGGGGTAATAATAAATATACAAATGGAGGGCCCTTATTTGATATACAAGTGTGTATAATAACCCCATCTTTTATACGGTGGATCATTCTCTATCATGTATATATCATCGGGGGAGTACCTAAACCCCATATGTGGAGGATTGTGCCTCGATACATAAAATATTGTCTAACTCTCTATTTTATACAAATGTATAACCACCAATTTGATGTCTCCCCAACAGATCTAGGATCCTCAAATAACCCAAATTAATGTTCCATTGGATTTGGGGAAGCTTGAAGTTTATTTTTTGTCAATATAAATAAATTCAATGTGTGTCAAAGAAGAATGAAGTGGTTGACATTGTATAAGAAAATGAGGATCCATATTTTATTATAAAAGGAGGTGAGTAGGCTTCCCCAGTATTTGGTTAAATAATAATTAATTTTGTTTCTCATTGATAAATTCATTACATGGGATGATTGTTGTGATGGTATATATGGATATGAAAAGTATTAACAAGTGTGAAAAAAACTTTCTACACAATTTTTTGAATGATGGAATTTCTGTTGAATATGATTGATGTTGAAACCTATAGGATATCTTGATAATTTGGATTTAAAATGAATAAATCAAGTTTAATGGTTGAAGGAAGATCTTGATGAAATTGAATAAATCATATATGAGTTTTCATACAAGAAGGCTACTGAAATATGATTTAAAAAAATACTTGGATGATGTTTTAAGAAGTCTGGAGATGGTTTTAAGAGGCCCTAAATCCATTTGAAATAATTTTGGAAAATATTGATAAGTCTCGGACTCAGTGTAGGTATCATCTAGGACTTACATAACCATAATCCAGTGTATCTAAGTGAAGAATAGAAAGGTCATGTCGCTTGTAAGCATCATCTAAGAATCTGAATAAACATCATATATGTTGTGTATCCAAAAATTCTACTCCACATAAGTATCATATGGATGCATAGGATTAAAACATTTTCTATTTAAACATTATTCCTTGAGATACATAAACATCATCCTAGCCTATGTAACCATCAATCTGTCATTGCGTAAACATGATATAGGTCTATCTCAGGATGAATTTATCTATGTAGGAATGAAATACATCTATGTAAGAATTATTTTTTTCTATTTAAGAATCATATATATATGAATAATCATCATTTATGTCTTCATAACCATCTCTACTTAACGAAAATTTTATGTTTATGTAGACTGAAAACTTGAATGTCTAGATATAACATCTGAAGAATAAAACTAATTGTGATGATGCCTAAGATGATCCTAAGTTCTCTAAACATAAAAAATACATTAAATGGTGTGTGATCCGAGCTCTTAATTAAAGAGGATATTTTCTTTAAGACATATAAAATAACATAAAATCAAAATAATTTGAGATACTTCCTATGTATGAAAATAGTGTTTCCAAAATATATAATTTTGAAAAAATGAAATATAAAGATACTGAATCTAAGATTCAAATTATGAATATCATGATGTTATTCACTACTATGATCCAATACTGATTTTAATGAGTTCAATTAATAAGATCATTGTTCTTGATAATGTTAATAGGATTAAATTAATTTTCAAGAATAAAGTCGAAGAAAATATGTTTATTCTCGGGCTATTTGTATAATAAAAAACCATTTTGATTTAATCTATTTGAGTGGGTAAAAGGTCTTTAGGGATGATGAAAATTAGATCAAGTTAGGATGAACTTCAAATAATTATTTTGATCATGAAATGAGATATTTCAGATTTAGTTGAATATGGAAATGAAAAATCATTTGGTGTATATATTGTTTCTTTAGTGTTCATATATCGCAAGTTCATTTGTGATTCAATATGAGAATGAGAAAAGGAATAGATAATCTAATACTGGTAGTTAAAGAATCAATTGTAATATATATATATTCATGAGAAGCATTTATACTGAGAAAGAGACACCATATCCATGAGTTTCAACTATTGTATTTTATACAACTTGGAAGAATATTGAATGTGAAGATCATTGAGAAAGATTTTGGAGAAGATAAAGTTGAGGCTACCAAATTTTGAAATGAATAACATATTTTCTAATGAGTTTCAAAAAAATGAAATAAGTAAAATGCAAATGACATCATTTATTGAGGAAAATATTTTTAAAATAAAGAGTTAGAAAACCCCATTTTATGCATTGAATTATAGAGATTATGTGTGTGTATGTTTTTTATTTTGCACACATTTCTATTTTTTGGAATTTAAAAATGTTCCAATAAAAAGTATTTATAGCCATGTAGAAAAGGAGAGAGTATCATGAAGACAAATATTATGAGGTTATTTATACTGTTGTAGTTGGAATGAATTTTTCTGAGAGTAAATAATATTGACTCAAATATGAAGATACAAAGAATCTAAGAGATAACTAGATTTATTAATGATAAATCTATATTTTCTGAACCTATATGAGAAAAAGAAAACTAGTTTGGTTTTGATGAATAAAAAGGTGAATCCATTGAATGTTTTATAAATTAATAATAAAGTGTTATGAGCCAACTCTAAGTCAAGAATCTACTATCCATAGAAGAAGAATAATAACTCAAGTTTTTTTAATTGTGTTGTTGATTATATATAGTCGATAAAAATTCTGAGCTGAGAGTGTTCAAGGAAACAAATGTTATGGAAATATGATAAACTTGGGACAAAGTAGAAAGGAAAAGTTTCATGATCCATTCTTGAATATTTTAAGGTAGTATAATTCAATCTGTGATTGAGGAAGTATATTAGATATTGGATTCAATAACTCCTTGGATAGAGTTGTTGATCCACTTCAAGATAAAGAGGAAGTTTCAGAAGAAATTTTAGGAGTAAAATTAAAGAACTTATTAGATAATATGATCACTTGTGTAATATATTGATCTCACACCTATGTAATATAGTGTGTGTGAATTAGGATAAAAATATTTCATACTATACTAATATTGAAAATAAGATTTTTGGTGGAGAATCTATGTATTAGCAGGAGTTGAACACAAAAATGATCATGATTTCTAAAAGGCGATGAACCTTTTAAAAAAACCATTCCTATTTACTGATTTATCTACATTAAATATAAGATATTTATATTTTAAACAACTAAAGATTCAATAATCTTAACCGAAATCATAGGTTCAAAGTATAAAGGGGTAGGGTTTAAAGATAAAAATAGAATTTGGTAAAAGTTTGATAACACCTGATTCACCCCCACTCAGGCATGTATGCACCAATCCCATTTGTAATTTCAATTGGAATTATAATTGGTTCCCTTTGATTTGGATCTATTTTGAAGACCTAATTATTTTTACAGTATTACATGAAGTGAAGATTTGAGTTTAAGGACCCTCATATGTAATAATTTTTCCCCAATCTTATTGGCACTAAAAGAGAGATTTTGACTAATACTTTAAACAATAGAAAAAGAAATAAGTTATTAAGTTTCGGAAGAATGAAAAATTGAAATAGGAAACACCACTGAATTAATATTTTCAGAGTGGTATATTATTAACTAAATTTATTGATTATTGTTCGTGTATGGAAACAAGTTTAAACTTTAAGAATGGTTGCATTGAATATACTAATGTCGCCTACCTTGTGGTTAAGGATTACATGTATAAGTTCCCTATATAATTTATCAAATATATATTTACTTATTACAATGAAATTATTGATGAGAATTAAAAGCTTAATAATATGTTGATACAATGGAACATGTAGTAGATAAAAAGATAAGTTGTCACAAAACCCTCATAAAACTTTTGAAATCTAAATAAGATTCTATCTCACATTGAAAGGAAAGAAACTATTTGTTTGGATAATAATTTCAAGGTTCTTGTTATGAGAAAGTGGTGTTTAAGAATTTTTTTTTTTGAGGAGGTGATCCATGTAATTGGTAAGTTACATCAAGTCTCTATGAATTACAAGGATTCACAACTAGAATCCAATTCAAAGAGAGTGAAATATCTCAACAATTCATTACAAAAATAAAGAAAATACATTAGGATAAAACAAAAAATATTAAAAAGGATTGGGAATACAAATTTTTATTATTTGATAATGATATGTATTCTTTCAATATGAAATGTATAACGACCCATACTTTACATACATTGTTAATAATTCAAAATTGAAGCACACTTATTACAACATATGACAAAACCACAAAGGACCGTATAGGTATAGTGTCTTTAGAAACTGGGAAACATAAACAACTGGTTCATAAATCTTCTACAGTGTCTCCCATTTATTTCATCATATCTAGGGTCCCTTTTATCATATTCTACTTAATATCCATCTTCCTGACCTGGGGAAAAGAAAAAATAAAAGGGTGAGCTCAAATGCTCAGCAAGGGTAAATAAAGGAAATAAAAATCATATCATATCTTTTTGAAAATCATAACCTGCAAAAGAGATCATAATATATTAACATGGAATAAATCATAGAAGTGAAAATGAGATCCCCATAATCATAACATGAAACTTTAAACTTTGTGTCATGCACACATAATCATGTAACATCATTTCTTGTTAGTCATGACTCATTGCCAAGACTATCTTAGTGGACAGAGTCCCTTTCTGAACCGAGTCACCCTCGTTCCAGTCCTGTTTCACTGAACTGGTATAACCTACCGTTCCAGCCATGTCTATCTCATGAGATATAAAATCTTTACCCAATGCATTGGAGGGAGATATAGGTCCCACCCATCTCATAATGATACCATTCTTATGTGTGCCACAAAATCATAAATTCATACATCATTGCGTAACCCATGTAATACAAATGGGAATCTTAAACATCATGACATCATAAAACAACTCATATAAGATAAAGGAATTCATAAAAATAATTCCATCACAACATGATCAAATCAATGTAATAATATGGGTAAAAATAGAACCCTTTATTATCTTAGATGGAAAATAATTTTGATAAAACACTTGAACTCCATTCTTGAGGAAAATATCCTTTCTTCTTCAAAAACATTTTTCCTTTCTTAACATGTCATACGACTTTAAACTAAAGTAAGTTGATTAAAAATAAACTTGAAAACTTGTAAAGAAAGCTTCTTGGAAATAATGTTTTAAAAATCCATTCATGCCGTATAAGTTAAAAAAACATTCTTCTCGTACTTTTGTCAGAAAAGTCAAAAACTACCTCGCCAAAAGATTCATTTCATATCTTTTACTAAAATCTCACCGAAGGGTAAAATTTGATATAAACTATTGTAGAAGGATATAAATATTACATATTGAGGAAACATGGATGTGGATGATAAAATACACCCCAGTAAATTCCAAAGTATAAACAATCTCGGATAAAAATGAGATTGTGATATTTCCCCTTACCTTAGGTCCGATTTGCTTTGTACGTGTCCAAAGCTCCTGTATAATGGTTTAAATAATGTTATTGACTTATTCCAGAATCATACATATTGATATGATATCATATATGGTCATATTCTTAGCTTCTTGTTAGTAATATTTCATTGTTACTTGTTACTCGGGTCCTTATTGCCTTTTGATCTTATGCGTGTTTTGACGAATAAATTCTTATTATTCTTTTAAGGTTATAGATACCTTATATCCAGAATGTTATTAGTGTAACATATATCATATTTATTCATTCAATTCATTTATATAATTACTATGTAATGATGATCATGTAGAACGAGTCGCATCACATCGTGGAGACGGTATTCCGTACGTACGCACGAGTGATGATATCGTTCCTATGATCGTGGAACTGTATTGGAGTATATATATATTATTTCAGTATCAATATTACTTTATAATAATCATAAATAGTTACTCATTACACCATTATACCCATCCTTGTAAGGTGATGGTGGAAAATAGATTACACCACGGCGTGGAGACGGTATTCCGTACGTAAGCACGCGCGGTGATTTCATTTTTCTGTAGGATGGATAGAAGGTGAATTAGGGTTGTTTTATATTTATAATAACATATAATTATGTAAGTAATACTGATGTTATTACTTTATCATTAAAAAACTAAAGAAGAAGAAGTTGAAGAAGAAAGAAATTGAAAAGATCGGTAATGGATATTACCTCTTCTTTGGAACGCCTCTTTGAATCCTCCACTTAGGGAACTAAGATTGGTCTTTGAAGAAGACCAGGACCTCTAGGATTATTCTAGGGAAGTGGAGAAGAGAAAATTTAAGGGTTTGGCCGAGCTTGAGTGCTCAAATTGGTGTGAGGGGGAGGGGGAGGAGGTGCCCTTTTATAAGGGAGGAGAGGGGCACCTTAGGAATATCTCAAAATATTATTTTATATTAAAGTAAAAATCGGTTTATAATGGTTCCAAAGGGTCTTATTTCGAAGCTAAAGTGGGAATGGGTCGAAATCCTATCAACCAATAGGATTTAGACAAGTTTAGGGTATTATTTTAACCTTATCAATTAGATTTAACTCTAAGTTAAATAATTTAACTTTTACCGTGTCTTTTTGTTTTCTTTCACTATATGGTTAATACACTTACTATAACATGCCAAAAGAACCCCAAATTGTTTATTATTAATATATATATACTTATCTAAGTCATTTGGCCGAACCTTATATTTTTAGGAATAACATAACAATTAGTAATATAATATTTGATTTAAAAACTATTTTGTGTCAATTTTGACACTATTTGATATATGATTTTTATGAAAGTCATAACAGAATTATATGTTCTAACCAAGTTGATTAAATCAACACTAATATATCATAGTAACCTAGAAAATTAGTGGAATTCATAAAAAGTCTCAAATTACATTTATTTTGGTGTTTATAACATCAATTATGTCAATATTTCATTAATAAGATAATTACTGCATCATCATTGTGTCATAAATAAATTAAATTATTTAATGTCTAAAAATTACAAATAAAATACCATTATGTAGGAAATCTTTTTATCTTTCTAATGAATATTTATAGTCGAATTTATCTTATGTATAAACCCATATTAAAAATGATTTACTTAGTAAACTTTGATTTTAACTATTTTAACCCTTCTTTAAATAAATTAATAATAAATGTCCTAATCTAACCCAAGTGGGCCTAAATGGTCATATTTTATTCCTAAGTTTGCTTTTGGTTGAATTAAACTTATCCAATAGAATTAGTACATGTGTTAGGGTAATAGTAATATCATTTTTACCCTTAGCTACCCTATTTACTATTAACCGCGGTAAAAAAAAGTAAAAAGTTACTATTCATCAAAAAATTATTTTTATCTCATTGAACCACATTTTACTTACCGATATCAACCGTGTCTGTCGGATTTTCGAAATTCCATTCACAGAAGCGGTAAAATTAAGTTTTATGCAAAAATTCAGGTTTTAACCTACCACTTAGTGGTTTCACTATTCATCAAAAATTGAAAGTTTTCAGAAAAATACCAAAATTTCACCCTAGGATAATTTCGGTATTCCAAATCCAAAAATGAAGTCCATTTTGAAAAATAAAATTTATAAAATTTCAAAAAGTGGTTATTACTATTCATAATGGCTAGTTTTAATAATATTTTAATAGCATATCGTTGTTTAGTGAAACTCGGTATTGCGTACGACACAAGCTATCGAGGAAGGTCGTGATTGCGTGTAAAGTAGGCCAAGCAAGTGTGTAGTGAAATATTCCTTTGATGATATATAAAAACAAAATATTACTCATAAAAATCTCGGGTGTTACATTCTACCCCCCTTAAAAAGAATTTCGCCCTCGAAATTCGTCACTTTGTAACAAACAGATGAGGATACTTCTCCCTCATCATATCCTCAAGCTCCCATGTAGCTTCTTCAAGTTGGTGGTTCCTCCATAAAACTTTCACCAAGCGAGTGGTCTTGTTTCATAGGACTTTTTCGCTACGATCCAGAATCTCTATCGGCTGTTCTTCATAAGAAAGATCTTGCTCCAGCGGTACAACTTCTGAGCTGAGTACATGTGAAGGATCTGGTATGTACTTTCTCAGGAGAGATACATGGAACACATCATGAACTTGAGAGAGATTCGGTGGAAGCGCCAATTGGTAAGCTACCTTCCCAACACGATCCAGTATTTCGAAAGCACCGATATATCTAGGGCTCAACTTTCCCTTCTTTCCAAATCTCATAACCCTCTTCCAGGGAGATATTCGTAAGAACACTTTATCACCCACTTCAAACTCTAGGTCTTTTCTTCGGTTGTCGGCATAACTTTTCTGTCGACTCTGAGCTTCTCTTATGTGTTGTTGAATATATCTGACCTTTTCTGCCATTTCATCAACGAGATCAGGTCCTAATAGCTTTCTTTCCCCAACTTTATCCCAGCAAGTTAGAGTCCTGCATTTCTTTCCATAGAGAGATTCATAAGGAGCCATCTGAATACTGGAGTGAAAGCTATTATTATAAGAAAATTCCACCAAAGGTAGGTGTTGTTCCCAACCTCCTTTGAAATCCATAGAGCAAGCTCTCAACATATCTTCTAGGGTTTGAATTGTTCTCTCAGACTGACCGTCTGTCTGGGGATGATAAGCAGTGCTGAAACTCAACTCTGTATCCAGAGTATGCTGAAGACTTTTCTAGAACTTCGAGGTAAATCTTGGATCCCAATCAGATATAATAGAAAGTGGTACTCCATGCAATCTTACCACTTCCTTTACATATATCCTGGCAATCTGATCTAGAGAGAAATCCTCTCTAATAGCAATGAAGTGTGCAGACTTTGTAAGACGATCAACTATGACCCAAATAGCATTATTGCCTTTGGATGTTTTAGGAAGTCTTGTAACAAAGTCCATAGTGATGTTTTCCCATTTCCATTCGGGTATGGGTAATGGTTGTAACATCCCCTTAGACTTATGTCTCTCAGCTTTAACTTGTTGACAAACCAAGCATCGAGAGACATATTCAGCAACATCTCTTTTCATGCCATCCCACCAGAAGTACTCTTTCAGGTCCCTATACATCTTAGTGCTTCCAGGATGAATAGAGAATGATGAACTATGAGCCTCATCCAGTAGCTCCTTCTTTAATTCGGGGATGGGAGGAACACAAACCCGATTCCTGAACTTTATTATCCCATCACAATCAAGGTTGAATTCAGGAACATTTCTCACCTTCTTTTGTAACTCGACATCTTCTTTCTGTGCCTCTTTAATCTTCACATGTATATATGGTTGAACATTCATTTGAGAAAGATAAGATTTTTCCCCTTCCATTATAATTCCAAGATCCATCCTTTGTAAATCCATAAATATTTGATCTTTTGTGATCCTCATCATGTATAAACTAGCATGGTCTTGTCGACTTAATGCATCTGCCACCTTGTTTGCTTTCCCAGGGTGGTAATGGATTGAGCAGTCGTAATCCTTAATCAGCTCCAACCATCTTCTTTGATGCATATTCAACTCCTTTTGTGTGAAAATATACTTTAAACTTTTATGATCAGTATAAATATCACACCTTTCACCATAAAGGTAATGCCTCCAAATCTTTAATGCAAAGATTACCGCAGCCAACTCCAAATCATGTGTTGGGTAATTTTGCTCATGGATTTTCAACTATCATGAGGCATAAGCTATCACCATATCATTTTGCATAAGAACACACCCCAATCCCTTCTTGGATGCATCACTGTAGATCACAAACCTTTCTCCACTATAAGGCAGTGTGAGCACAGGTGCACTGGATAACCTTCTTTTCAACTCCTTGAAATTCTCTTCACATTCCTCTGTCCAGACAAACTTAACTCCTTTCCGAGTCAACTTGGTGAGTGGATTAGATAATCGTGAAAAATCTTTTACAAAACATCGATAATATCCAGCCAAACCATGAAAACTTCGGATCTCAGTTACTGTTGTTGGTCTTGACCATCTTTCGATAACCTCTGTTTTTGCTGGATCCACAGATATCCCCTCTTTTGAGATTATGTGACCCAAAAATGCAACTTTTTGAAGCCAAAATTCACACTTGGTAAATTTGGCATAAAGATTCTCCTTTCTCAGGGTCTTCAATATAATTCTCAAGTGATCCTCATGCTCTTCCTTGCTCTTTGAATAGACAAGAATATCGTCTATAAAGACTACCACAAATTGATCAAGATAGTCTCTAAAGACTCTATTCATTAGATCCATGAAGATAGCAGGGGCATTAGTAAGACCAAATGGCATCACTATAAATTCATAGTGTCCATACCTTGTACGGAAAACCGTCTTTGGTATATCCTCCCTTTTGACCCTTAATTGATGATACCCTGAACGAAGATCAATCTTGGAAAAGTATTGAGCTCCGCGTAGTTGGTCAAATAATTCATCAATGGGTGGGAGAGGATATTTGTTCTTGATAGTGATCTTGTTAAGTTCTCGATAATCAATGCAGAGTCTCATTGATCCATCTTTCTTCTTAACAAATAGAACAGGTGCTCCCCAAGGTGACGCACTAGGGCGTATGAATCCCTTATCAAGATTCTCTTGGAGTTGCTTCTTCAATTCCTGCAACTCAATTGGGGCCATTCTATAAGGTGTCTTTGAAATTGGCAAAGCGCCCGGTACGAGTTCTATTGAAAACTCAACTTCACGATTTGGTGGAAGACCCGGTAATTCCTCCGGAAAGACATCATCAAACTCCCGTACAATGGGCATATTATTAATCGTGAGTTTCTCACCAACCATTTGAGATAAATAACCTTCATTTAGTGGAATCAATACCCATAAGATGGAATAAATTTCCACTGGAAGGTTATGTTCATCCTTGCATTGATAGACGATCGTAGATTGATCTGGAATATGAAATGTGACTTCCCTTCTTTGGAAATTGATATGAGCTCCATGTAGAGAAAGCCAATCCATGCCAAGAATCACATCAAATTCCACTAAAGGAAGGATCACAAGATTTGCAGGAAGCACTTTCCCACAAACTTCGATCGGAGAAGAATTATAAACTTTTGGTGCGACTGTTGTGCCATTAGGTGTTGTCACAGCTAACTCAACATCTAATTGTTGAGGTAGTACGGTGATACCCTTAGAAAATTTTTCAGAAATAAAAGAGTGGGTGGATCCAGAATCAAATAAAACATTTTCTACTTTAGAGTGGATGGTAAGTGTACCTTTCACCACTTCGTTATCGTACTCCACATCGCTGATAGAAATTGCATGTGACTTTCCTTTGTCTTTAGCCTTAAGATTTTGTTGAAATCGACCATCATCATCAACCCTTGGATTTGGGCATTGATTGGCATAATGCCCCATCTCCTTGCACTTGAAACATTGAAGTGTAGTAGGTTCATTCTATGTATCCCTTCCTTTGTTTGCATCATTAGACATCTTCTTCCCATTATCGCGGCATTCAAATGCCCGATGACCTTCCTTTCCACATTTAAAACATTTACTTGTCCCTTTAAGACAACTCCCTCCATGTTTCTTTCCACACTTTGAGCATAAGGGAAAGCTCATCTTCTTTTCAGTGTTCTCTTTAGATTTTCCTTTGAATTCCATCTTCCTCTTCTTATCAAACCCATGTGACTGATGAGTTACTCCAATCTCCATCTCGACTTTGAGAGCACATCGAACGATTTCCTCGTAGCTATTGAAGTCCCTTATGGATAACGCCCTTTGAAGACTTGGTTTTAAGCCACTAAATAATCGATCGATCTTACTCTCAGGTTGGATAATAATACCAGAAGCGTACCTTGCAAGTCTTGTAAAATTTGCTTCATAGGTACCAACAGATTCATCATCCCTTTGCTTCAGTTCAAGAAACTCTTTCTCCATCTTTGTTCAGAGAATACGAGGGAAGTACTTGTTGGAAAATAAGTTCTTGAACTCGTCCCATTACATAGACTCAATTTCATCCCTTTGCCTCGTATTCTTAATAACATTCCACCATTGATCAACATCTCCTTCCAAACGATACACTGCTAGGATGACTTTATCATGTTCAGAACATTGAAGAACTGAAAATATCTTTTTAGTAGTACTAATCCATTGTTCAGCAACTAATGGATCAGTAGACCCGCTGAAAGAAGGTGGACGCTGCCTCATGAAGGATTCAACCGAATGTTGCTCCTTCCTTTACTCGTTTGGAAGTCCTGCATGATTCATAGCTTGAGAAAGTTGTGTGAGCATGGCTACAAGATTTTGCATTCCAGCTCCCATATCGTTTGGTTGCTCAGGGGGACAATCATTGCATTTCCCATCGCATTCCACATTAACACGGTTCCTTCAGGTTCTAGCCATTGACTAAAACCAAGAAGAATAGTGTGAGCAACACTAATTATAATAGGAAAACCACATAATTCAAGAATAAAATTTTCATGCTTAAGGTCTTATCCTAGGTTATTCATGGCCATTTCTAAAACACTAAGATTGTTTTCTATGCTTAGACTTATCCTTAGGGTTCTTACTAAGGCTTTCACATCCTAGTTTCCAAAGGTTGACTATACCTTTCCTCTGATACCAACTATAACGACCCATACTTTACATACATTGTTAATACTTCAAAATTGAAGCACACTTATTACAACATATGACAAAACCACAAAGGACCGTATAGGTATAGTGTCTTTAGAAACTGGGAAACATAAACAACTGGTTCATAAATCTTCTATAGTGTCTCCCATTTATTTCATCATATCTAGGGTCCCTTTTAGCATATTCTACTTAATATCCATCTTCCTGACCTGGGGAAAAGAAAACATAAAAGGGTGAGCTCAAATGCTCAGCAAGGGTAAATAAAGGAAATAAAAATCATATCATATCTTTTTGAAAATCATAACCTGCAAAAGAGATCATAATATCTTAACATGGAATAAATCATAGAAGTGAAAATGAGATCCCCATAATCATAACATGAAACTTGAAACTTTGTGGCATGCACACATAATCATGGAACATCATTTCTTGTTAGTCATGACTCATTTCCAAGACTATCTTAGTGGACAGAGTCCCTTTCTGAACCGAGTCACCCTCGTTCCAGTCCTGTTTCACTGAACCGGTATAACCTACTGTTCCAGCCATGTCTATCTCATGAGATATAAAATCTTTACCCAATGCATTGGAGGGAGATATAGGTCCCACCCATCTCATAATGATACCATTCTTATGTGTTCCAAAAAATCATAAATTCATACATCATTGCGTAATCCATGTAATACAAATGGGAATCTTAAACATCATGACATAATAAAACAACTCATATAAGATAAAGGAATTCATAAAAATAATTCCATCACAACATGATCAAATCAATGTAATAATAGGGGTAAAAACAGAACCCTTTATTATCTTAGATGGAAAATAATTTTGATAAAACACTTGAACTCCATTCTTGAGGAAAATATCCTTTCTTCTTCAAAAACATTTTTCCTTTCTCAACATGTCATACGACTTTAAACTAAAAGAATTTGATTAAAAATAAACTTGAAAACTTGTAAAGAAATCTTCTTGGAAATAATGTTTTAAAAATCCATTCATGCCGTATAAGTTAAAAAAACATTCTTCTCGTACTTTTGTCAGAAAAGTCAAAAACTACCTCGCCAAAAGATTCCTTTCATATATTTTACTAAAATCTCACCGAAGGGTAAAATTTGATATAAACTATTGTAGAAGGATATAAATATTACATATTGATGAAACATGGATGTGGATGATAAAATACACCCCAATAAATTCCAAAGTATAAACAATCTCAGATAAAAATGAGATTGTGATATTTCCCCTTACCTTAGGTCCGATTTGCTTTGTACGTGTCCGAAGCTCCTGTATAATGGTTTAAATAATGTTATTGACTTATTACAGAATCATACATATTGATATGATATCATATATGGTCATATTCTTAGCTTCTTGTTAGTAATATTTCATTGTTACTTGTTACTCGGGTCCTTATTGCCTTTTGTTCTTATGCGTGTTTTGCCGAATAAATTATTATTCTTATTTTAAGGTTATAGATACATTATATCCATAATGGTATTAGTGTAACATATATCATATTTATTCATTCAATTCATTTATATAATTACTATGTAATGATGATCATGTAGAACGAGTCGCATAACATTGTGGAGACGGTATTCCGTACGTACGCACGAGTGATGATATCGTTCCTATGATCGTGGAACTGTATTGGAGTATATATATATTATTTCAGTATCAATATTACTTTATAATAATCATAAATAGTTACTCATTACACCATTATACCCATCCTTGTAAGGTGATGGTGGAAAATAGATTACACCACGGCGTGGAGACGGTATTCCGTACGTACGCACGCGCGGTGATTTCATTTTTCCGTAGGATGGATAGAAGGTGAATTATGATTGTTTCATATTTATAATAACATATAAGTATGTAAGTAATACTGATGTTATTAATTTATCATGAAACAACTAAAGAAGAAGAAGTTGAAGAAGAAAGAAATTGAAAAGATCGGTAATGGATATTACCTCTTCTTTGGAACGCCTCTTTGAATCATCCACTTAGGGAACTAAGATTGGTCTTTGAAGAAGACCAGGACCTATAGGATTATTCTAGGGAAGTGGAGAGGAGAAAATGGAAGGGGTTGTCCGATCTTGAGTGCTCAAATTGGTGTGAGGAGGAGGGGGAGTAGGTGCCCTTTTATAAGGGAGGAGAGGGGCACCTTAGGAATATCTCAAAATATTATTTTATATTAAAGTCAAAATCGGTTTATAATGGTTCCAAAGGGTATTATTTAGAAGCTAAAGTGGAAATGGGTCGAAATCCTATCAACCAATAGGATTTAGACAAGTTTAGGGTATTATTTTAACCTTATCAATTATATTTAACTCTAAGTTAAATAATTTAACTTTTACCGTGTCTTTTTGTTTTCTTTCACTATATGGTTAATACACTTACTATAACATTCCAAACGAACCCCAAATTTCTTATTATTAATATATATATCCTTATATAATTCATTTGGCCGAACCTTAGATTTTTAGGAATAACATAACAATTAGTAATATAATATTTTATTTAAAAACTATTTTGTGTCAATTTTGACACTATTTGATATATGATTTTTGTGAAAGTCATAACAGAATTATATGTTCGAACCAAGTTGATTAAATCAACACTAATATATCATAGTAACCTATAAAATTAGTGGAATTCATGAAAAGTCTCAAATTACATTTATTTTGGTGTTTATAACATCAATTATGTCAATATTTCATTAATAAGATAATTACTGCATCATCATTGTGTCATAAATAAATTAAATTATTTAATGTCTAAAAATTACAAATAAAATACCATTATGTAGGAAATCTTTTTATATTTCTAATGAATATTTATAGTCGAATTTATCTTATGTATAACCTCATATTAAAAATGATTTACTTATTAAACTTTGATTTTAACTATTTTAACTCTTCTTTAAATAAATTAATAATAAATGTCCTAATCTAACCCAAGTGGGCCTAAATGGTCATATTTTATTCCTAAGTTTGTTTTTGGTTGAATTAAACTTATCCAATAGAATTAGGACATGTGTTAGGGTAATAGTAATATCATTTTTACCCTTAGTTACCCTATTTACTATTAACCACGGTAAAAAAAAGTAAAAAGTTACTATTCACCAAAAAATTATTTTTATCTCATTGAACCACATTTTACTTACTGATATCAACCGTGTCTGTCGGATTTTCAAAATTTCATTCACAGAAGCGGTAAAATTAAGTTTTATGCAAAAATTCAGTTTTTAACCTACCACTTAGTGGTTTCACTATTCATCAAAAATTGAAAGTTTTCAGAAAAATACCAAAATTTCACCCTAGGATAATTTCGGTATTCTGAATCCAAAAATGAAGTCCATTTTGAAAAATAAAATTTATAAAATTTCAAAAAGTGGTTATTACTATTCATAACGGCTAGTTTTAATAATATTTTAATAGCATATCGTTGTTTAGTGAAACTCGGTATTGCGTACGACGCAAGCTATCGAGGAAGGTCGTGATTGTGTGTAAAGTAAGCCAAGAAAGTGTGTAGTGAAATATTCCTTTGATGATATATAAAAACAAAATATTACTCATAAAAATCTCGGGTGTTACAAAATGTATTTAGCTAGAATAGGAAATGAAAATTATAGAATATGTAAAACCCAGAACTTCCCAACAATCCACGAAAAGGAATTCCACCACACAAATAACATAGATTAGTATTTTCTCCAAGAAGACTCAAAAAATTGGTAGGATGATCTAGGAATCATCTCAAGAACATCCCAAAACCAGATCATAGAAAAATTCATCCCACTATTTTGTTAATTCAATTATAAATTAATCTGGTTTTTCTAGAAGTGTAGGAGAAAAGTTAAAAACAATAAAAAAGTATAAGAGTAAAAATGTTGAAACACTAACAACATCATCATGGGTGAAGGTGGGATTGTACTAAGGAATATCCATCCCAAAAAAAGCTTATAGGTTTGGGGTTTCCAATGAAATCCAATAATGAAATCCATCTAGATAGGCTTCCTATTCTAGAAAATGAAATGGATTAATTAGAAGGTGTTGGTGCAACTAGAGGTTTGGGAATAAGACCATGGATTTATGGAACAATATGTCCATATATAAATTTTTTAGATGACCTAAATATTGGGGGATCAATGATGAAGTTAGAAGACAAATTTATATGTACAAGTATATTTTATTAGTAAAGAATAATTTTTCATTGAAGAATATATTTTAAATCTTAGAGAGAATCTTTGAATTTTGCAACAAATTTAGACATTGTTATAAGAAGTGTTGGTATGATCCCACCCAACAAAAATCTTCTACTAAAAATATTATAATACTATAAAACCATGTTAAAACCCAATGGAAAAGAAATAAGTCTAACATGAGGAGTAAATAAATGAATAATACTAATGAACAAACAACTCCAAATAAGTTAGTGATGAATATTGAAGAGTATTTTAAAAAAAGAAAATAATTCTTCTACTTTGGTAAGAAATTCTAAATTATGGAACATTAAGATATGTACATGAATATAAAACTAAAAAGAAATTTTTTTAAAAAATTAAAGGATTCAATCCAAGAAAGGGATAAGAGGATTGCCATAGTGCTTGACACTTCCAAAGAAGTACCGGAGAAGCTACCTAAGAAGGGTATCTCATAAGGTATTAAGGATGTGTGTGAGAGGTGCTAGTAAGAAGTATTCCTAACTATTAGATTCATGACTTTACTAACTTGAAATATTAAAAAAAGGTAAAGAAAAAGTTAACTCTATTTCTATAAATGTTTCTTCTAGAAATAAATCCACACTCACAAAGAATGAAGAACATGATTCTAATGATTTGTTAATCGCATGACAAGATAAGTAGGACAAGGATAATAGGGTAGATAAATATGAATAGAAATAACGTGCTCTATTTTTAAAAGTGTATAAGGTCATTAACTATGAATATAGATGATAAAAAAGAGACTCCAATGTTGTCTAAAGGTGATAAATCTTGGAAAATCCTAAAGGAAGAAAGCCTGAAGATGTCTAGAAAATTTAAAACTTCAAAGAACGGAGTTTTTGGGTTGTGAAAGCTATCTCATCCTTGTGGATCACATTAAATTGTTATTGGATGATCCACCTTTTTCCCAAGTGTACTATTTCTACATTTCAATGTTGGGAATTTAAGGTTAAAAAGTCTATAGATAATCCCCCCCTACATTTCAAAAGATTCAAGGCTACTAGATATTTATGAAATTATATTAGATATATAATTCAATATAGTCCCTTAAAAATTAAAGGATAAGGTATTATTTTCATTATACCAATATTTTTCAAAGTCATATTTATTATGTTTTGATGGGGGTTATTATCATACCAAATTAGGATGAGATACCATACACGTGAATTTTTTGGATGTGAGTATTCAAGTGTGTGTAGGTTATAGAAATGTTTTGAAATTTTATTTGAACATCCCACGAGAATTGAAGTTGAGTATTAGTATCACATGGTGGTTTTGAAATGGATAGCTTTTTTCACAATATTTCATTATATTTTTCTACAAAGGGTTATCCCACATAGACTTAAAGTTCATTAGTTCTTGGATTATTTCCAAAGAATTTGTGCTTCCACCCTTCTCTCATTAAATTAATCAATAATTTATAATGTGGATATACTAATTTGGAGAAGAGTTTTTTGTTGAGAAAACTTTACTATAATTAAATAAGATGAGATAACATTTTCCCACATTTTTTACATGTTAATAATGGGGAGAAAGAAATGACATTGACTTTGGATGTCAAATGGTATTGAAAACAAATTTAAAGGGAGATAATGAGGTGATCTTGAGTGTGAAGAATATTGAATTATATATTTTGTAAATATGAAGAAATTTAATGTGTCCTAAAAAAGAATGGTTTGGATTAAATTGTATAAGAAAAGGAGGATCTATCCTTTATTAGAAAAGGAGGTGGGTAATATTCCCATGTATTTGGGTAAATAAGTATGAAGTTGGTTTCTTTGTGATCATCCCATTACATGCAATGATTCTCATTCTGGTATGTATGGTTATGAAAAATGATGAAAGGTGTGAAAAAAAACTATCTACAACATTTTAAGAATTAAAAAATTGAGTTTGAAGATTTTAGTTAATAAATATTTCTGAACAACTTGCAAAGATAGATTTAAAATGAATAAATCATGTTCAAAGGTTGAAGGGAGAGATAAAAAATCAAATAAACCATCCTTAGGTTTCCATGCATGAAGGGTAATGAAATCAGTGTTATAAAATACTTTGATAAAGGTTTTAGAAGGACTAAGATGGTTTCTAGAGGCCTTGAACCCATTTGAAGTAAGTCTATAAAATATGGCTAAGTCCTAGACTCTGTACAGGGATTATCTATGTCCTATATAACCATCATCCAATACAACTGAGTGAAAAATGGAATGGTATTTTTATACATAAACATCATCAAATAATCCGTGTAAACATCATCTATGATACATATATATATGAAGTTTTATCTATGTAATAATCATTTGAAAATATCATCTTGTATCATTTTCTATATAAACATCATTCCCTAATTAGCATAAATAACATCCAAGCCTACAAAATCATCAATCTGACTCTACCTAAACATGATACATGTCTGTGTAGGAATGAATTTATAGATGTAAAAATTAAATCTTATAGAATGATAATGATTTCTAGATATATAACCATTATTTATATGTGTTTAAGCATCATGTATGTTTTTGTTACCATCACTATATAGATAAAATTCTATGCTTCAATAGAAGAAATACTTTAATTTAGGGATTTAACATTCAAAGAAATTAATTAATTTTGATGATGCCAAATATGAACCTATGTGTTCTAAACACCAGAAAAAACTTAAATGGTGTGTGATCCAAGATTTAAATTATAGAGGTGATGATCTTCAAGCCATGGAAAATAAGATCAAAGTAAGATAATTTGAGATACTTCCTAAAGTATCAAAAATGAGTTTCCAAAATTTACAATTATATTGAAAATAACATCTAAAGATTGTGAAGTTGAGATTCAAATTATAGATATCAGGATTCTATTCACAATCATGATCTATTCTTTATTTTAATGAATTATGTTAAGAAGATCATTGTTCTTAATAAAGTGAAAAAAATAAATGAATTTTCACAAATAATGAAGATGAAAATATTTCAATGCTATTGATGTTAATTAAATCCTAAACCATTGTGAACCAATATGTTTGAGTGAGAAGAGGATATTTAAGGATGATGAGAATGGGATCAAGAAAGGTTGAACATTAGAGAATTATTATAATCCTAGAATTTGATCTTCCAAAATTTATTGAATATAGAAATTTAAAAATATTATTTGGTGTATTATTTAGTGTTTAAATATCACATGATTATTTTCAACTCAAGGTGAGAATGAGAAATAAAAATTACAAGATACTTTTGGAGAGTACATATTTAATTGGAATCTGTACAGGTTTTCATGAAAAGAATTTAGATTGAGAAAGAGGGTTAATATCCATGAGCTTCTTCTACTGTATTTTATACTTCTTAGAAGAATATTAAATTTTGAGATCTTTGTGGAAGAGTTTGAAGAATATTAATTCAATCATTTTGGAGTTTGAAATAAACAAGATAATTTCATATGAGTTTCAAAAATAATAAAAAAAGAAAAGGAAAACCTATCATTTATTGGTGGAATACATATGAAAAAGAAATATTGGTAATAACCCATGAGTTATTATAAAAAATGAATATTGTGTGCATTCATGGTGATTTTATTTTACATGAATTTTCATTTTTTTAATATAAAAATCTACCCACAAAAAGTAGTTATAGCTAAACAAAAATAAGGGAGAGGTGATCATAAAAAATTAGTGAGAGGTTCTCAAACGTTTTGTAGCTTTAATGATATTGGATTAGAGTGAGGAATATCCTCTTAAAAAAGAATATATAGAGAAGTTTGGAGACAACCATATCTCTTAAGAAATAAGTTCATGTTACTGAACCTATACAAGACAAATAAAATAAGTTGGGTTTTAATATAGAAAATGATCAGGTCGGTACATGATGTAGCAATAATGACTAGGGTGTGTTGAGATTATGCTGAGTTAAAAAATCTAATGGGAATCAAAGAATAATAATAACTTGAATGTTCTGACTTGTACTACTAATCATATATAGTTGAGGAAGATTTTGAGTTGATAATGTCAGGGTAAAAAGATCATAAAGAGAACTAGGAAGCTGAGGATAGTGTATAGTGGTTGAGTTTCATGATCTATTATTGATGATTTAAAATTAGTTGAAGTCACACAATGAGAAAAAAATCTATTTCCATACTTCAAAACTGTAGCAATAATCCCCAAAAACATGGTCATAGCCTACGACCACAGTTTTGGCCAACCATGGCTGCTATCGTCATGGGAGTAGGTCCTATCCTATTACCATGGTTTTGAAAACCATGGAAATAGGCCTCAAAAATGTCCACTATGGTGGTTTACCTATAGCCACGGTTTAAATCATGGATATAGCCTCAGTAAATTGTGGAAATATTCTAAATACAAAATGTCCCCAGTGAGTTTCGATCCCCATACCTCCCCTTTATAAGCCAGTGTACTAACCACTACACAATATAAAAATTTGGGTATATAGATTTATATTATATATATATATATATATATATTAATATAAACCATGGTAATATCCTTAAAACAATGGTGGTAGGTCTTCCCACTAAATTTTTGGCGGTAAATGTTTTCCCCGCAGAAGCGTGGGAACCCTATTGCCACGGTTTTGAAAAACAATGCCTATAGGACATCAAAAAATTTGGCATATATCCATAGTTTTAAAACTATGTCTATAGGACATAGAACCGTGGCTATATCCATAGCCTATATCCATGATTTTAAAACTGTGGCTATAGGCCACAAAACCGTGGCTATAGCCACCTATAGCCACGGTTTTAAAACAATGGATTTAGGTCTATGGAAATAGCCTCATTTTCTAGTAGTGTCACTCTTTGATTGAAAAATGAGATCAAATATTGTATGTAGTGAAATCTTTGGACATTTTTGTTGATCAATGTCAAGTAAAGGATAAAGTTTTTGAAGAACTCATGGGAGTGAGTATAAATAACCTACATAAGTACCAGACCCCTTGAGTGATATAGTGACCCCACAGCTATGTGATGTAGCTTCCATGGGTTTGGATAAAGATATCCCACACACCAATTATATTGATAAAAATATTATTACTAGATAATCCATGTGTCAATGGGAGTTGAATAGGACACAAACTAGGATTCCCACGAGGGTCCATACCTTATAAAAACATGTGTTCTACTTAATGCTTATTTTTAGTTTAGATAGGTATATGATAGGTTAAAAAATAGAATCAATAGTATTTTAAATAATTAAAGGTTTAATGTCCAAAGGGGTTAATGTTTTAAAGAAGAAATTGAAATTTTTCAAAAGATAGAAAAAAATTATTCACATCCCCTCTAATGTGTCTACATTCATCCCATTGGTACATTAAATTAGTATTAGAGAATTGGTTCCCTTTGATTTGGATAATTTTAGGACCTAATTATTTTTTAAAGATTACATAAATTGAATATTTGAGTTGGATGACCTTCATATGGATGAATTTTTCACTAGTCCCCATACAACTGAGATATAGGTTTCAGATAATACTTTGAGAAACAATAAAAAGAAACAAGTGAATATGTTAAGGAAGAATGAAAAGGTACAATAGGGAATAACACTAACTTAAGGTATTCAGAGTGGTATATTATAAGCTAAATAAGTTGATTAATGTTCATATAATAAAACAAGTTCAAGATTTGAGAATGGTTACATCGAATATATTTAATACTTTTACCTCGAGGATAAGGATTATGTGAAGAATTTCCCACCATAATTTATCACACACACACACACATATATATATATAATTATTTAATGGGATATAATAATGATAATTCATATCTATGACAACATTGTGATGAAATAGAATATAAATTATCTAAAAATATGAGTTATTACAAAACTCTCACAAAACTTCTGAATACCAAACAAGAATCTTCCTCACCTTGCAAGGAAATAATATTATTTTTTGAAGATGAATTGAAAGGTGATTATTGTGATAATGTGGGGTTAAATAATAATTTTTCTGAGGTTATCCATGCATTGGAGAAGTTAGACCAAGTTTGTATGAATGTTGACGATGCATAACTAGATTGTAAGTCAAAGAGAGTGAAATATCCTGACAATTCAATACAAAAGGAAAGAAAAATACATTAGGATAAAAATAAATATATGAAAAAGAATTTGGAAGATATATTGAGATTAGTTGATAATAATAATTATTCTCTCAGCATGATGTTTTATGAGTTAGTGGTGGAATTAAAAAAATTGGAAGAGGTAAAACCAATAACTTCTGAACAATATGAGAACAAGAATTCTTCCAAAAAAACTTCAAAAATGAAAATTTATTCCAAGAAGACTCAAGAAAACGAATATAAGAGTTAAAAATCATATTGAGAACATCCCAAAACTAGCTCATACAAAAATGTACCCCACTATTCAGTTAATTTAGTTTTCAATGAATTAGTTTTTTCATGATGTGATAGACAAAATCTAAAAAAAATATAAAAGTGTAAGAGTAAAAATGTTAAAACACCCACTAAATAATTAATGATTAAGTTGGGTGTGTTTTCAACCCCCCCCCCCCAAATAGATCCTATAAGGTTAGGTTTTCCACCCAAAATCTGTAAGGTACTCAATCTAGACATACTTCTTGTTCTACCAAAAGAAAAAAAATTAAAAGATTTTGGTTTCATTGGAGGTTTGCGCACAAGTATATGGATTATTAAAAAATATATCGCAACATTTATATTTTTTAGAATACCTAAATATAGTGGATAAAATCTAAAGCAAGATGAAAACCTATTGTTTATAAGAATAAATCATATGGAACAAATAATACGTAATTGAAGAGCTTTTTTGAAAGATTGGAGAGATTTAATGATATATACTTTAAATTTTTCCATTTTTATGAGAAATTTTCATATGTACTAATCAAACACAACTATTTAGATGAAGATAAGAGAATGATATAATATTAGGTTATGAATCAAATGAAAAAACCAATTCTTATTTGAGGAGAAAATCAATGAAGAAGACAACTAAACACACTACTCCCAAAAAGTGAGTTGTAATGAATTGGATTTTCCATGTATTATTTTAGGATATTATATGGAATAATATCGAGATCATGAACTAAGATGGAATGTGATTTGAAGGCCTAGTGTGCCCAGAATAAATGTTTAAAATATATTAAATATATTAAATTTCCTCTATATGTAGTTTTTATAAAAAAGTGGACTTAATACTGAACGGTGGCCTGGATTACAAATCCAAGGGCATCGTTGAGTTCAGAGCATGAGTTTTTACCATAGGCAAGACATAACATTTCTCAATGCGAGGTGTTTTTGAAAAAAGTCATTGTGGGTGTAGAATTAGTAAAATAAATAAATAAATTGATTTATTTTATTTTATTTTATTTGACACAATGAATGTAATCCTCTACATATACGCTATTATGGATAATTTTTAGAATTGGTTGAATATCCCTACAAATCATGAAGAGTCATTGGAAGAGATCTTGGAAAACGACAATGAATGAGGATCATATTGAGAATCATTACACCAATAGAGTTTTTGGATCTTGTTAATGATGGCAATGCATAATCATTGTTATTCAAATATCGATCCAAACTCCATGTAGTATGTTTATTTTTGAATGTTCCTTCTCGTTCTTTTGTCTTGGCCAAACATGGATCAATTCCATGAATAGAATTGATTTACACATTGATGGTAGATTAAATTGATGTAATTATTTTGATTCATTGATTTTACCCCTCTTCATTTGTCAATTTATACAAAAATGGATCGAGGTTTAATGAACAAAGGGCAAGGTTCCTTCCTCACATTTGATGGATTATGGATTTCTCCCCCTGTTCTTCACACATTCATCACAGACAATTTCTTTGGCCAGTGGTTTAATGAATACCTTGTATTCAATTGTTTCACAACAATTACTCAAAAAAATTGATCAATATAATGGGTTTGGTTCATGATTGAGGGTATGTTCAAGGTTTTAATAATGATGGAGGACAATCATAGGTAGATCAGGACAAATTTTTAGTACCCATTCTTCCCAGTTTCAATGATGCGGCTAAAAACAGAATGGGTGTCCATTTCCGGAGCAGTTTCAAATCCCATAATCCTGATATTCAACAACTACAGGCATGGATAACCCTAGATCTATATATTCTAGGGAGGTTGCACTACTACAAATAGGGATTTTAAGAGATAAAAACTGCCTTTAACAGCACTAGAAAAGTTTTGTTAATCACGGTGAAGATAAGGGGGGGTCCCCTTTATCAGCGCTCAAAATAGCACTGATAAAGGTCCCCCTTTATCAGCACTTGTTTAGCGTGGATAAAGGTACACCTTTATCAGTGCTGTTTTGAGTGCTAATATATGAAACATTTATTAGTGGTCAAAATAGTGCTGATAAAGGCCAAGTTGCCTGAGCAAACCCAACACCTACACAACACCTGCACACCTGAGACAACACCTGCACACACAGCACAAAAATGCTACACAAAAAACATCTACACACAAACAAAGTATAGAAGAACAAAACAGCACACACAAGAGTTTCCCAAACAATTCTATATACATTTACTTTAAATCATGAATACAAAAAAACACCTCTATATACATTTAAAACAATGTTTTATATGGTTACAATTACAATTATCCAATAAATAGTTAAAAAAATTAATGTTTCATCCTTTTTTTCATATGTGATCCCCTCTCAAAAAATTTCATCCTTGGTATTATTTGTCGAACAAATCATCCGAATTGAGGAAAAAAATACACCTATATAAGAAAAAAATATTATGTTGGTAATACAATAATGAAATAAATAAAACATTAATATGAAAGAATACATTAATAAAATGTCCATTGTTGCCAGTTACAACTTTTACATGTCCATATTTCCTTGGATTGAATTAATACTTTAGAAGAGGATCTACATGATTCATTCACTTATAAATATTGTTTTGTTAAGATTACATGGATGAGAAAATAAGAGGAAGAAATTTAAACAAAAACATAGAATCCAAAAGTTTACATTTATTGACAATAAAAAAAGGGAGGAATCTTCACAATCTAGAGTCTCACCCATAACTCCCCAAATATAGGGGGTAGGATAAAGTTAGAATACTCAAAATAGTATGCATTCAGAATACCCCCTCGAGCTCGCTATCCAATGCTCTAGAGTAGGCTATGGATTAGCAAAAAAGAGCAACTAATTTAGTTTCCACATTTACACCCTATTTTAGTGCCTCTTCCCTGCTAACAGCATCAAATATGGACTTTTCTGCCACACTGATAAGATTATTCTACTATATCACTATTTTCTCTATAACATTGAGAATTTATTATAGGTGATACAATTCAGGTTAGAAGCTTTCTATCTCATACCTTCCATCAATTACTAAATTTTTATGAGATTCTACTTCTATTGTACACATGGATGCTTCATTCAAGTCCTCATTATGATGTTGAATGTCCGAATTTTTTGCCTCCACTATCAATACTCTCAACTCAATGAACCTCTTTTTCTCCCTCATGGTGACCACCTCCTTCACACTAGCATGGAGTTCTTGATAATATAACTCACTATAACCAAGGGTTGTGAACATGTATCAGATGTTTCCAAACTAGTATTTTAGCTCTTTGAAGGTTCCCTCCATGATTATATTCCAAATATCCCCCACACTTGTCACTGAAACTATTGATGAAATGTTTCATGTACCGAAAATAAACTTATGACTAGTCCAGAAATATGAATATACTCCATGACCAAGTTTCTATGTGAGGGACTCATACTCACATCCCTTTATGTGCTTGAAAAAGGAAATACTTGTGCCATAATTATTATAGAGGGGAGAGATAAAAATTAGAATGTTCTGGGACTTCTGAGATCTAAGGTGGAGTTACTCTGATAAAGCATATAAATATTATTAGTCAATAGAAAAATAATGCCATTATAAAATCAACATTCATAATAATAATTGAGAACATACCTATATTGGCCACATTATTAGCCACTTCCATCACCTCAACATTGAACTTATTGGTGATAATGAAATATTCCTATAAAAACTAACCTCGAGTCATATATAAAGTCCATTCTATCAATACTAATTGTTATTCACCTTGTAGTGCTACAATTGTAAATAGAGGTTATATAATATGACACGTACATGATTACATATTCAATATCATAGGATTATTCAATTTTAGAATAAATTATAACATTTTCCTAGTGATACCACCATCCTAGATAGGTTATAAACCTAATAGTTACATATATCAGGAGACTCTAAGAGTGTACTCTCCCATTCTAGGTCAAAGTGAATGAGTGCTAGAGCATCCTCATCAGACATTGGGTCCAGCCCTGCTTGGACCTTGACCACTTATGCCTCTCCAAGGACCCCATACAATATCTATGGTCCCATTGAAGGTATGGAAGGAATGTATTTCTCAGTTTTAGAGAGGTCCTGGTGAGAACCTACATAATTAGATAGGCCATGATCATACCGGTTCACTTTTCTCTTGATCTCCTAGTTCTTTAGTGTGATTATCTAGAACCCCCCTCCCTCACCTACCCTGAGATAGCCCCCCTGGATAGCCCCCTCCCTACCCCTAGACATCCCCCCCACTCCACCTACAACTCTCCACCCTCATCTTGTACAACCCCTCCCTCCCCCTACATCCCACCTCACTTTCCTTGGAAACCCCCCCCCCCCCACCACCACCACCACCACTCCCCCTGCAACACCCCCCCTCCCTAGATTACCCCCTCCCCTCCCACCCCTTGGAAAACCCCCTCCCACCCTACAAAGACCCCTAGACAGCCCTCTTCCCCCCTGGACAGCCCCTCCCCTCCTGTACACCCCCCCCCCCACTCTTGGACACCCCCCTCCTGGACACCCCCCCACTCCGGGACACCCCCCCCCCCCACTCCGGGACACCCCCACCACTCCGGGACACCCCCTCCCTCCTGGACACCACCTCTATCCTGGACACCCCCACCCACCCTCCCACATGGACACCCCCTCCCTCCTAGTTATTTTTAGTGATTATCCAACCCCCCCCCCCTCCCCTCCCTGAGATAGGCGCCTGGACATCCCCCTCCCTACCCCTGGACACCCCCTCCCTCCCCTCCCTGAGACAGCCGCCTAGACAGCCCCCTCCCTACCCCTGGATACCCCCTGCCACTCCACTTGTATCCCCCCTACCTCCCCTGGGACAACCCCCTCCTTCCCCCTCCTTCCCCTCCCTTTCCCTATACATCCCCCACCACTCCCCCTACAGCCCCCTCCCTTTCTCGGGACAACCCCCCTCCCCCTCCCACCCCCTGGAAAACCCCCCCCCCCACCCACCCACCCTACATATCCCCATGGACAACCCCCTTCCCACCCCCTAGACAACCCTCCCCTCCAAGACACCCCCCACTCCTGGAAACCCCCTGGACACTCCCTCCCTTCTAGACACCCCTCCTTCCTGGACACCCCCACCCACCCTCACACCTGGACACCCCCTCCCTCCTGGAAACCCCCTTCACTCCCCTCCTGGACCCCCCCCCCCCCCACTCATGGACACCCCCTCCCTTTTGGACACCCCACCCCCACTCTTAGACACCCCTGGACACCCCCCTCCCTTCTGAACACCCCCTCCTTCCTAGAAACCCCCATCCACCATCCCACCTGGACACCCCCTCCCTCTTGGACACCCCCTCCCTATTGGACACCTCCCTTCCCTCTAGGACACCCCCCACTTCTGGACACCTCCTCCCTTCTACACACCCCCACCAACATATAAGGGAAACTAATTAGAAAATTGAAAATCCAAGATATTGGTTCCCATAAAGCTTGTAAGATGCTCGTGAGTGGACTGAATGACTATGCATTGGTCGAATTATACACTATCGACCATTGTAGTCTAATGAACTATAGCCTCCTCAACTTCAATTTTCAAATTCATTTGTATCATAAGAAAGATAAAATTTCGATTAATTATGAAAATAGAGGATCTTAGGTTAAAAAATGGACTTGGGTAAGAAAGGGGCACAAGACTAATTAGAAATATCATATTAAGTGCATGACTTGTTCAAATTCATGTGATCACATGACCATAATAGGATCACATGATCAAATGAACCTGGGAGATTTATATTATTACACGACCCTTGAAGCTTTATGCGATCATGTAAATAAGACAAGAATACACGAATCATGGTTCAAGTGAATTACCTTAATTGATTATGTGATTTGTTTATGTGATTTGATCATGTGATGAGATCACACGATCAGTTCACATGAAGCATTCATACAAATGAAATTATGTGACACGATCACATGAAGAGGCTTATGTGAAGTGGAAAAAAAACCTAAGAGTTCTCATAGAGCTATGAAATATTGAGTCATTAGTGAAATAGATTTCACATTACCCTCTTATCTATAAGAAATTTAACGGAATACCAAGCATATATTAGAATACTAAAATAAAAATAGAATCCCAAGGGAATCAGTCAGGTATTCACTTCCTTATCACAAAGTCCTTTTTTCTTATTTTGGAATTTTTATTTGAGGTGTGTATGCATCTCGGCATTGATGTGATGTGGGTTTTATATGAGGTGCGTAGGCACCCAGATTTTGATGGGAATGCATATGTATATATGATGAAGGTTTATTTGATGAATTGTTGAAATGCAAGATCTATGGAAAATGATTTTACTATGAAAAAATCAAGATTACCACTGTGATTGAGAAGACATAGTTTTGTTCTATTCCTACAAAGGCATGTCACATAGACATAAATCTTCTAAAATAAACGAACCCTACAAGGAATAATGAAAATCAAATCAACGTTTCATTATATAATTTTTTGTTAAAATAGACATATTATATCGCAACATTACCTTTAAATATTTCCAAATGGTTTCTTTGGTCCAGATATAAGATAATAATAAAACTAATGATTCGTTGTTCACTTTACTACTATTGGTTAACTACTGCTTACCATAGCATTTGATCTGAACTTCTGATCTGGTATCCCCATGATGCTCTCATCCGACACCATCTCTATGATATCATCATTAAATGTTCACTTTTACTTCTCTTCCTCCACCCATTTACCTAGTAAATGGGTGTAGGAAGAGAAGGAAAATTGAAATATGAATGATTATATCATAGAGATGGTGTGGGATGAGAGAATCATAGGGATGCTAGATTGGAAGTTTAGATCAAATGTTATGCTAAGCGGTAGTTAACCAATTGTAATGAATAATACTTAATTTTTTTTATTAAATTTGTGATTGTTGCACCACCAATATTCTTCCAACACACTACATCAGTAGAAACAACTACGTAAATGACCGAAATATAGAATATAAATGATCCATGTCATAATAGTTTAGGTCTAGTGATTTTGGAAACATAGAAACATAAAGAACTAGTTCGTAAGAGTCTCTCATTAAGTTATTCTTTACTAGAAAGAAAAAACATTTCCAAAACCATTATTCATAACATAAGGATATAAAACATAATAAAGGGTGATCATATATGCTCAATAAGTGTAAAAAAGGAAGATATCAATGATCATATATGGATAACATAAGTAGTATGAAATCACCTTCATCCTATTTGTGTACAATATTCCATCAGGTATACTGCCCATTCATTTCTAAACACATCTATATCATCGTGTGAATATGAGTTTTTGTGACAGTCTTGGTAGTACTAAAAAAATATAAATACATAAAGGATTAATAAATTTTTTAAATGAACTCATAATTATTTTCGAAAATACCTCTTTGGGGATGCTAGTTTATTGATGAAATATGATCTCTTTCATAAATTTACAATCATAATAACCACAACCCTTTCCGTTTGTTTGTTTTGGAAACTGTAGAAACATTAAGAAAAATAAGTAATTTATTTTGATATGTGTTTGGATATTGCAATTGTATTATATATACCAGGATATTTGTCCATTTTTAGATCTTTTAGGAGTTCTTGTCCTTAGGCCCTGGATTCATTCCATTAAGTAGACGATATTGATACACCGCCCTATCATAATACAATCCTCATTAAAATATAATATAAATTATATAACTAAATGTTTAGTTCTAAAATGTTGGATCTAGTTTATTAAAAATTGACAAACGCCATCATGCGTGGTCAGTTTGATGCATATCCATACATTGAATCCAGAAAATAAATCTTTAGAGTATCCAAATTGACTGCAATCAGCATCCAATGATGCCTAAAAAAATTAATATGTAATGAAAGAAATGAAAATATAGTTGATATGATTAAATTATAGAGTTTTACCCCTACATCATTGGAATTAAAAATAGTATGTCATCCATAATTTTGTTTCCAAACAATTGGATCAGGGATGACATTATTTCAGCCTCTTTATCAGAATTTATTTCTTCTTTTGAAGAGGTGATGTGAGGACTAACGAGTCCAAATTTTTGTTAATGGGGAAATCCATTCAATTGTTTTTCATATATACGCCTGTGAAAAATATGAAATGTATTTATTCATAATTATCATAGTATATCAGCTTTTGTAAAATCAAACCTTGAAAACATACCTCATGTATATATTTACAACTGAGGTGCCTATCCATTCATACTTGAGGTTTTCATTTATAGTTTCATCACTAATGAAATCTAATTTTTCTTCTCTGTGCATATTTTTTTCAAAATCAATTGCGTGAGCATTGTTATCTATCAACTTTGTATCCACATTAGCCTGCAATGATATTAAATGTGGATATACAATGGGCGGGGTGAAGGTGCTATAAGTAGATCGTTTCAATCAGTTGGTTGATCCTTGAGATGGTTTTGAGTCTATCTTCTGTTTCACCCACTTATCTTTGTCATTTTTTAATAGAATTCATCGGTTCAATCCTTTTTTCATTAAATGTTAAAGGTTTAGCTTGAAAAATAAATTGGAAATTGATACCTCCTTGTCGACAAGTTTATTACAAGAATTTATGGCCATGCGATGAATTTTCCAACAGCTTATTCAACTATATGAATGTTGTCATCATCATTTGGAATAGGTAGCTCAACACTCATCTCATTAGCTATTTTAATTGACACTCAGACATGATCTGTTGGAATTTTTCTATTGTGTAGCATGTCATTCTATATATTAAACACCATAGCCCTCGCTACAAGGTGATATATGGGAGTTGATAGATATAAATCACAGTCATTTTCACCCTATAGAATATTAGCATAGGAAATTTATCAGTGTTTATGTGATTCACATTTCACATAAACAATTATCATAAAATTGATTACCTCATCTAAGTAAAGTTTTTTAGGGTAATGGCTCATCTCAAAACTGGTGGGGGGGGATCTTCATGCATGGGTTGTTGTTGAGTTGTTTCTTCTCTTTGCCTCCCCACCCCCCATCAAACTTACTATCATCTCTCTCTGGTATTGTAATTATTCTTGAAAAATAGCTAATTTTTCTTTCATATTTTTCATTTCCTCAGTTCAATCCTCTACTTGTTTTTGTTTTGGAAAATATGTTCGAGGTGTCTCCCCAAAACCCACACCTCTGACACGGACATACTCTTCTAGATGCTTCAAGGCCGCTAAAAGTATGTCTGCATCTGGTGTGGGTTTTGTTGATTCCCATGACTATGTCAGATAGAAAATATAAGAAAATAAGTAGCCATTGTTATGTAATAGATATTTAAAGCAAATCAAATTTATATTATGTCATACTTACACTTGTTTCCCACACTTTTTGTGTGTTTTCATCTATCAATATCCCCTCTTTATTTACACAAGCCTCCTTCCATAGCAAATAGCGTGGGATGGATATGGATTTCGATTTCGATACATCAATCTATATATAAATAGAGAAACATGGTTATGGTTTTGTTTTAGGTCACATAAAAGTATTACGATATATTTAAAAGACGTACTAATTTTTTCTCAAGTGAAGTGTACCTCATCCTTGATTTAAGGTAGGGGTACACTAGTTTTGTTTCCCATTATTTATTTTCAACACTCAGTTTTTGTTTCATAAATAAAAAACTATCAACCAAAATGATGAATACAAGCAACATCAAACAACATATTACCAGACACAATGTACCTAAAAATTCTGCTCTGCATGATGGTTGCTAAACTCATCCCAATATCCTTGGGATATCAAGTGTGCATAAAGAGGAGGTGGGTGCTGCTTGATTTTCCCTTCATCACCTTTAAGATAATATTTCATTAAAATTGTGCAGAATCCTCTATGAATCCTTCCTGAAACTATTAATATATATTCCTTGTGTGAGGCATCTACTATAAATGCACTCTACAATAGATGATGAAGAGTAAGTCAATGTTTTAGTATTTTATTTTATTTTAATAGATTAAAGAAATGATATCATAATGTTACTATAATCTCTTCCCACATTAGTGTCTTAATCCCAATGACAACATGGTGCCACGACTATACATCAATCGGCACACGTTGCCGAGTGACGATTCCAATGTAGCTACTAAATATGGCTTTGTTGGGGTTAACATGTTAGCCTCGCTTATTCCATCCCACCTAAAATTTAATGCCCTTTTCTTTTTCCTTGAGGATTTTGGATAACACTATCAAACTAAGGCACTCTTGTTTTTTTGCGCCGTCAGGGTTTCATTTCCTACAACTTCTTCAGAAGCATCATAATTATGTTCCTCCGGAGCACTAGCATCGACACTGGGACCAGCAAAAATAGGTTGAGAAACCTGTTGTACCTCAGCACTGGGACTAGAAGCAACAGGTTGAGAAACCTATTGTTGCTCTACACTGGGACCAACAGTAGTTGGTTGAGAGACCTATTATGCCTCAGGATTGGGAGCATCAGTAGGTACATAAGTCATTATCTACAGAAGTGGTTTAACATTTAATTTAGATTACATAAAATCAACAGTGAATATATAATAACATAACATAACACAATGTATATTACAATAAACAAATAACATTATTATTGAACTCTATTTTTTTTAAGGTTGAAGAGATTTGACCCCACTATCAACTATGTAAATCCCTTCATTGTGGTCTCCTCTAACATAAAAAATGTCGTCTACATTGGGACCACTGCAAAATGATTGCAAAGTCCCAATGAAAGGGTCATCCTCCGTTGAACTTTAATCTGACCCTTTTGTTGTTTGGTTGATAATAGAACAATTGACTAGTTTTAGTTTGCGAGATTTGGAACATAAAATACTTGTACTGCCTGTGATTCCATTATAAATGGTTCTTATTTCTCCCCTTCCTTACTAAAATCAACTTTCATGAATCTCAATTCATCTATTTTAATATCACTCATGTTATCAACCCACTTTCATAGAAAAATCAACACTTGGAATTTCGTATAATCCAACTCCCATATTTGTTTGATGATGTCAAAGTATAACATATTCACATAAATTGGATTTATTTCCTTAGTATCGGAAACATGCATCACTTTAGCCACAAGTGCAACCCCACTATTCTTTATGGTATTGTCTTCATCATGTTCATTATTATATAATATATAACCATTAACTACATAAGCATTGTTAGATAATACATACACACTTGCTCCTCTGGCTAGCCATTGAAGTAATTCTGAAATTGAGTCTGGATTTTCATCTATCTTCTTAAAAATATGGTCTCGAAACCATCCTATAAACTGTCAATTATGTGTATCTGATATCCATTTTTCAGCCCTAGATAGATTCAAATGCCTAATAATTTCTTTGTGGGTTTGAAAATATGGGTCAACGTCGAAACTGTTATGAAAAACAAAATGGTGGGCCTGGTCCCAATCTATAATATTGATTGTGACAACCTATCTTCCAGAAATTCCTTTACCCTCAAGCCACCCAGTTTGATGAGATTTCGTTAGGCCAACTTTTTCTGCATCAGATAGGTATTTGTTACAAAATTCAACGGATTCCTCAACAATATATTGCTCCACAATACAACCCTCTGGAAAACTTTGATTTTTGACATACCATTTTAAGATCTTCATATACCGTTCAATGGGGTACATCCAACTATAATGTACAGGACCACATATTCAAATCTCTCTCACAAAATGAACCATAAAATGAACCATCAGATCAAATAATGTTGGTAGGAAGAACATTTCCAATTTACATAATATGATGACAATTTCTCTTTCCATAGTTGGAAATTTTGTGAGGTCTATAACTTTGCTGTATATATCTTTGAAGAAGAAATAGATCTTCGTTAATGTATAGAGGACATTCTTGGGAAAAATGCAACGTAAATCTATAGGAATTAGATCTTTCATCAAAACATGGAAGTCATGTGATTTCAGGCCCATTAATTTTAAATCTTTAATTGATATGATGTTCTTGATATTTGATGAATACCCCTCTAGAACCTTTACATCATTCAATAAGTTACAAAACTGATATCTCTCCTACTTGGAAAGAGTGTAAGCAGCAGGAAGAAGAAACGTTCATTTTTTACCCTTCACTGGGGCCAAAGCTTCTCGTATTCCCATATCAAACATGTCCAATATAGCCTTAATTACATCATTTGTTTTGTCTGGTGCATTTAGAAACTTGACTATGACACTATCACATACATTTTTTTTCAACATGCATAACATCAAAAAAATGTATGACATATAGACAATTCCAGTATGGTAATTCAAAAAAAACTGATCTCTTTTTTCAACTGGTTTTCGTAAGATTTTTAAAAATGGTTTACCAAAATTAGTGTCCACATATTTTACTTTCTCAAACAATTGATCACCTATTAGTGGATATGGTGTTGTACATTCTTATGATCTTCCGTCGAATGATGTCGTCCAAGATCGGCACTTATGTCATTAGGGTAGAATCTGTGATGTCCTAGAAACATGGTTTTCAATTAATGTTTCAACCTAATTGACTATATACCTTGTTTGAAAATTGGAAACCCTTCAGTTCATTTAATGATATATAATGACAAATTTCCATAAGCAAGAAAGTCATTTATTGTCCTATACAACATGGCTCTCAAAGTGAAATCTTCATTTTTGTAAGCATCATACAACATAACACCTGAATCCCATAATAATTTGAAATCCTTGATCAATGGAGCCAAATAAACATCAATATCATTACCCAGTTGTTTTAGTCTTGATTTAATCATAGATAACATGATGTATTTTCATTTCATGCATAACCACGGTGGTAAGTTATAATTTACCAACATAACTGGCCATGTACTATGACTACTGCTTTGAAAACCAAAAGGATTCACCCCATCTGTATATAATGAAAGATGAAGGTTTCTCGGCTCATTTCCAAATTCAAGATACTCATGATAAATTATCTTCCACTGAGGAGAGTCTTCCGGGTGACATAGTTTCCCATATTTAATTCTTGTATCTGCATTCCATGTCAATTGTTCTGTTGTCTCCTCACTTCCATATCGAAGCCTAAACCTTGGAATGATTGTAAAGTACCATAAGAATTTTGTAGGGCTGGATTCATCTTTCTTGTATAGAGAATCACCATAGTTTGGGAATTATTTAAGTAATTTTTGGTCCTTGTGAAACAATATACAGTCATTCAAGAAGGCGTGTATTCTTTCAGAGATCATACCCATCGAGTGTATCATTCATTTGGCATCATATGTTCGGCTCGGGGGATCATTATCTTTGGGGAGCATGTCATTCAGGAGAGCAAGTAGTTCCATAAAACTAGAATCACTCCACCCATTTCCTGTTTTCAAATTATATAGCTTCAGTACGGCTGGCAATGCTATATATTTAGTGAAACCAGCAAACAATGTCATTTTTTCACAACTCTTTAACTTCTCAAACAATTTTCGGCAATCACAAAGTTCATCTTCAACTGTCCTTTTCATTTCCACAATATGATTTTCATCATCATTCACATCTATAATCACATCCTCTATACGATCATATTCATTGTTCATGCCTGTAATCGTATCAGATGATTCATAAAACACAGTGTTATCCCAGCCACTACCTACATTTGTTTTTCCCCGTGTTTATTCTAACATGTATAAATTTGATCTATTCCATGAAAGATCAGATGTTCTTACAACTCCTTTGGACTTATTTTTCTTTAATAACAACAACATAAACATGGAAAAAGGATTTGAGAAGGGTTACATGCATGTTCTTTTGCAAACTTGATAAACTCTTTCATGCCATCTTCATACTCTTTTATCAACCAATTGGCATTCATCCATTCTTTATTCATATTAATCCTATTTGATACAATAATATTAATATTTAACAAAATAATTTCAGAAAATATGTTCAAAAATCAATGAGAATCCCTTTCACTAGAATTTTTTAGTATCCCACATGTGATCTATATGCATTATTGTAAACTGGTTTTTTAGTGTTTCTCTAGAAACATAATGTCTCTAGTCAAGAACTATGGTACAAAACTAATATATGGATTGATTTTCAATAGATTGTTTGTGGGTGGAAGGATTCATTGCATTTGTTGTTATGGTTATTTTACTAGTGTGTCCATAAAGTGTATCATAGAGTCCTCTAGTGAAGTGTTTTTCTACGATTCAGTGGAATTTCACTAGTAACAAAGTGGTGGTGCCATTGAAATGGGTAAATTTTGGATTGATCTTCAATATTTTAAGAACTACATCAAGGAAAACAAATGGCATACCAATCATTACAACAACCACAACACCATACAAACACACAATTGGGCTCACAATTGCAACACCATACAAACCAAACAATCACAATTTCGGATTTTACAAATCATCCCTTATTCCATTTTTTTGTTAATTCAGGGGTTATCATAGAATTTTTATCATCTTGGGGCATTCATTCATTAGTCAAGTATACATAAATTACAAATTTTTATATTCAAATCTTCAACAAGAACCAACCTACATGCAATTAATTTAGTGCACAAACAAGGACCACCAACGACCAAAATTTTCAGTAGGGTGTTTATCCCATACATTTCATATTATAACCATCAATATAAAATAGTAACAACATGTGAACAAGAGGAAACCAATGAGTAAGAGGAGAAAAATCACTGTGAAGGTTTCGTTTAGTGCACGGCAGAGGTGCGTTCGTGACAGAGGAGATTTCCAACTGAAAAGAAAACATAAAATAAGAACTCATATGTTATACCTATCCAAAATAGGTCCAATGAGATTTAGGAATGAGACATGTCTAGTTAAACAATTTTATTGGTCAATAGTGGGATTTTATTTTCCATTTATGATATCTTCTTCCTATTTATTTATTTTTTTGTGTATCTACTATTTTTCTAGATGTTCAAATTATGAATGGGACTTGTCTTTTTTTCAGGAGAAAGATAATTTTAAATTTACTCTAATTTAGGGGTAAAATATTCCACATTAATTGTATATTTTTCCTAGGGGATAATTTCTACCCCATAGGGATCATGAACCCCTCTTAGGTTAGTGGAAAGTCAGGTCAATTATTGGTTATGATACCAACATGGGTCGTATCATTAAATTTCTAATTGTAATTGACCCATGTACATTTAAATATAGGATTTGGAGGGGGGGTCAGACACTAATATATAGAAATATTAAGAGAGGTAAAAATTATCTTATGCTCTCTAATATAAGTGATAAAAGATGAAACATACATTGGGTGAGGTAGAACCACTCAAGAGGATAGGAAGGGGAGGGTGGCGTAGCACGGAGGGGTTCTGAATGAGAAAAGGGAAAAATCTAGTAAAACATAAAAGGTTCAAAGGGGAAGGGGTGGGCTATCCAGGGGGTGGGGGCTGCAGGGGTGTGGGGTAGGGGGTGTGGGGTGTGGGGTGTGGGATGTCCAGGGAGGGGGGTGGGCTGCCCAGGTGGGGTAGGGTGGGGGGCTATAGGGGTGTGGGGGAGGGGTGTGGGCTGTCCGGGGGGGGGGGGGTGTCCACTATGAAATGACCATTAGGGATCCTAAAGAGAGAATTATGAGAGGGGAAAATTATGGGTAATAGGGGTTTGGGTGATGGGGTCGAGTGGCTAATAAGGAATAGGGAAACCTCATCAAAAAGACTAAAAAAATCTCTTTTAATTTCAATAATAGAGTATATTATGGTGTAGCCTAAGGGTCTATTACATAGTGAACCCTATGATGCCATATTATTGAATACCAGAAGGTATACACTGAAACACTCATCCCCTAGGTAGAACCATTAAATCATGATCATGAATTGTTATGTGACTATATACCTCATGGAATAACATCCACCCCCCAAAAAATAGTATGGAGGGCATAACATAGCCAACCTCCCACATGATCCAAACCATTAACATAAGGAGGGTCCCATGTATAACCTCACATACATAAAGGAGGACCTAAAGAGGAATAACCAATCTAACCTTCAACATAATCCAAACCACTAAAATAATTTATGTCTTGTGGAAAACTGCATATACCCCATGATTTATATACAAACATAAACTTTAAAAAATTTGAAATAATGTTCACCTTGGTGGAGTATCTCTACATTGAAATCCCAAGGTTACTAGGCGTCATCCTCATCATAGATATATAATAATGATTAAGATATAATGAACAATCATGGAAGATAACCCTCATCCTAGATCTTAGCTAGCCAATGATTGATACCTAGCATCGAGCAAGAAGATATTACATAAGAAGCTCATACATGACACATCTTAATAAGACTCACTAAATGTATCCATCATTAGCATATCCTATAGTTTAAAAATACATCATGATGATCCCAAGACCTATAGGTAACAATATATCAACAAGAAATCTCTTTATTTATATTTAGTTTCCAACCTACACCACCCCATGTGTGGATTTCCCTGCCCTTAAGGTCATAAGGAATCCACATTATCATTTCCACTAACATCATAATCAACCCCTTTCCATGTACTGTACCTATAAGGGTTTTAAGGGAGATGTCACAATTTCATATATCCATGATAAATATTTTCTCTGGGATAATCAATACAAACCATGTACTCAACATGATATAATATTTAAAATAATCCTTGATATATCTCACACAACAACCTACCCACTGGTTATTCCATCACTAGTACCCACCAAGTCATCCCCCCAATCGAATGGTCGAGGGATAAATATCTTAGGAGAACACAAATACCATGGGATATAAGATTATATCTCCTCACCTTCCTTGATCTAATGATCACTATCTAATCTAATATTTCACTCGATCCTGTAGTCCACTCTCCAAATATTATAGACATCCAATACAATGGTTTACACATATCCGGATCAAATACCTAGTCTCCTAAGAGTCCCGATACATCAAACAAGGTGGTTAGAAATCAATAAATTCAATTCATCAAGAATCATCCAAATTGAATACATTTAAAAATAAATGATCACCCAATATCAAATTACCTAGAAAGAAACATCACCTTTCTCTATCACAAGAATACCACATGCATAGAGAACCACCCATTAGTTATAACAAAACAAAAATGGGAATAATTTGATCATAAAGATTTTATAAAAAACCATTTCTCATAATGTCCCAAATGAACAAAAAAAAATTTAGGGTGCAAATCCAAATAAAATGATTTAAAATATCCTCCAAATCAACTCTTAAGACCAATATTATGAATAAAATTTTATAAAACAACATGGGATCTAAAAATCCAAAATAATAACTTTTTTAATAGTGAAATTCTATCACAATGTTTACAATATAACTCATATGGGTTAACACACCCTTGTAAAATATAACAACCCCTTTACGACACCTCAAGAATATTACACACCCCAAACACATTATTTATAAATCAATAGGTGTAAAACTCCCATTTAAAAACCTTTATATGGTACTAAATTTGAATTTTTAAAATATTTCCTTGCTTTGAAGGCCACTTGGGAATTTTTCTATACAATTGGTACTTAACCTATTCCATAATAAGGCTTAAAAACCTCCTATAAATCAACATTATTCTATCTTATGACACATACATATAAACAAGATGGATGATTCTTCCTTCAATGAAAACTAGTAAACCAAGCCACAATATGTCCTTATAAACCGTTAATAAATAAAACCCCCATGATTAAAGTCACATTATCCATGATTTCAAGATCTATATATTCTAGGGTTCATGGGAGAAAACTAAAAAGGGAATTTAAAGGTCAAAATTGTAAAAGGAATGAGAAGGAGGTTTCTATGGGAAACTCTTTTTAAAAGAGGAAAAAATACACCAAAATGATGAAGATGAAGGGGGAGAAGCTCCCCACACACCATGGAGGGATTTATGAGATAGAGGGAAGGATGAGGGGAACCTAAAGACTTATATGGAAAAGGTAATTATTGTAAACTATAAAATTTTTAACTCCTTGGTAGATCATATAAATCAGCCAAATAGTTTTCCCAGTTGCATCCTAGTAGTGTGGTAGCCTATGAAAAGAAAAATTATCCCACCATAATTTCTCAAGTGGACATTACACACTAGAAAATTCTATAATCTAGTCCTGGAATATGGAACTATAAAATTATAGTGCAAACACATATGATTATTGCATGGTTTTTGTAAAAATACACAAGAATTGAGCCATGAACCATACGCACTAGTGGTTCCAAATTGTTTTACCTAGGTTTCCCATATTTTGCATAAAACTATGTGCTATAAGTGATGAATGACCTTATATAGATCATAATGAACTAAAACTTCATATCTATAATACTAGGTAGGAGGGATCACGATGGAGAAGGGATCACAGCAGAGGGATCGCGGCGGAGGGATCGCGGTAGAGGAGGGTTCGCGGTAGAGGCAGCGGCGGTGGAGGCATCGGCGACGGAGGAGAAGGAGGATGGTCATGGCGGAGGAGGAGGAAAAGGATGTGATGATGGAGGAGGAGGAGGAGGAGGAGGTTTGTGGCAGAAGAGGGGTCGCAAGCGTAGGGTTCCGATTCCACGAAGTCTTGAACGGGTGTGAGGGAGGAGAGTCCTATTAGGGTTCTTTTATAAAAACCGCTAGAACCTTTATCAGCACTAGTTAAAAGCATTGATAAAGTTATGTTTTATCAGTGCTAAAATAAAAGTGCTGATAAAACATACCTTTATCTGTGCTATAATTTTAGCACTGATAAATAGGTGTTTTATCAGCGCTTTTAAGGTCTCTCTTTATTAGCGCTAAAAGGCACTAAATAAACACCTATTTATCAGTGCTAAAATTATAGCATTGATAAATACTTATTTTATAAAGGTATAATTTTATTTATCTATTTATATTCTTATATATTTATTTAAAATGATATATAAAATGAATATATATTTATTGATTAATAATTATAACTATAAATAGTATATATTTTTAAATATTGGTATATAACTGTTAATATATATTAATAAAATTATAATTACAAATGTAATTGAAAATTATTTATATATATCATTAAAAATATAATAAAATATATTTATTATTTAAATACATTTAATGTAATTTTATAAGTACATTTTTTAGAACATATATAGTTCATATGGGTAACATTATGAATTAATCAATATATACCACACCATGTAATATACAAATGAACAGTCATTCATACATAACATATATATACGCATATATTCGTTGACCAAATTCATTGGAAAACACATATATATTCAATAATTTTAATTAAAAATATATATATTATAAAGTATTATATATTTATAAATAAAATAAATATAGTAAATATATTAAATATAAAAATATAATAAATACAATGAATTAATCTAATAAATCTCTAATAAATCTAATAAATCTAATAAATCTAATAAATATATTTATTATTTAATGTAATTTATTATAATATTATAATTATTTAATTATATATATATATATTTAATTATAATCTTAGAAATACTTTTTTCAATTAAAACATTATACATATATTTTTGAATTATTAAAAAATATATATTAAATATAAACAATTGTTTTTTATTTAATGTATACAAATAAACATTATTTTTTAATATAAATATAATAATTTCATATAAATTAATAATAAAAACATTTATCAGTAATAATAATAGGGCCGATAAATGTAGCCTTTATCAGTGCTAAAAAAAGTGATGATAAAGGGTACACCTTTATTAGCGCTTGTTTTAGAACTGATAAAGGCTACCATTATCAGCAATTTTAGCTGGCGCTGATAAAGGCTGACCCCTTTATCAACACTTTTTATTTAGCACTGATAAAGGGCAGCACTTCCCTTTCCCTATTTTATGGTAGTGTTGGCAGCTTCAGCGATTCACATGATGATGTGGAAGAGATCTTAACAGATTTGAAAAATCCTAGATTACATGGAATGTTATCTAGCATTACACACCATGTGGGACCCCCTTGTACAGTGAAAAAGATTCCATGATGAGTTAAATATCACATGCTACATGACCCGATCACACACCATGTGACCCTTCGTTGGTAGCTCAACATGTACCTCAAAGGGTACACAGACACAACTAGGAGTACACGGGCTTGGACATGCCGTGTACTCAGAAACAGACACAACTAAGTGTATACGGGCTTGACCGGTGGTACACGGGTGCAACCAAGAGACATGGGAAGTGTGTCAAGAAAAATCAACATATCGTGTACTCTACCTACACAATGTGTATATGGAGATTTACATTCTGTGTGAGGCAGCACCACATGGGTATATCCAGGTTGAGTGATGCACGCCATATACTCTACTTACATGCCATGTACTCTATTGAAGAAAACTTGGAGCTCTTAGTCTCTTCATTTTAGACCAGTTTCAGTTGAGTGTATTTCCCCTTGTTCCTTACCTTGAAGGTTACAATGTAGAACTATTTCTTTATCTACAAATTGTAATCCCCTCGGAAGGATGAGTTTTAGATATAATTCATGTTGTCCCTCCAAGAGACTGGAGTGTGAACCTTTGTCATCTTTATACCCTAGGTGGGGTTTATGGAATTCAAATAACCTCTTTGAGTAGGGTGTTTATCCTACATCTAGTAGGTCAGATAGGTAGGGTTAGTGGTATCATTGGAATATGATCCCCTGCGTAGTGGTTTGATCCAAATTGGGTTCATGGAGTCCCTCATGGTCCTCAGCGTGACCCCTATTTGAGTATCAGGGACTTCTAAGACTAGTGAGACTTCTTGGGTGGGGCCCAATGATCTTGACCTATTAGATGTGTGTTTCTAGTGATGAGATGGATCATTGAGTGGATTATCCCTGAATGAGAATTACTCCAAGTAGAATCTTGTGGCTGGAAGTTGGTTTTGACCTCCTAGTGGCATAGTTTACTTTCTATGTATATCTATGTTTCTCTTATTTCTATTTAATACTGTATTACTATTACGATCTAAAAATTCTTAATTCTTCATGTTTAGTGTTTTCAGGGTGTCCTACTAGATATTGTTATACTCACAGCAGCATGGGCTCTTCCCACATGTGTCATTTCTTATGTAGACGATAACTCTTTTGATGGTTTCCTAAGAGTTCAGGAAGTAGGTAGATAATACCTTGAGCTTTAAAGACGGAGGTGTTTTTTTGGGAGCTTTTATTTGATCACATTTCTTTCCCTTAGAGTATATTTTACACTCTTATGTTTTTGGTTGTGCTTTTATTTGGCCCCCTCAGTACTTTACTATCATACTCTGATTATGGGATTATAAATTTATGCATTCATTGGTTTTAGTTGTTTTAAATTTCATCTTTTTTTGGTCTTGGATATGTGTGTGTGTGTGTAGTTACATTAGGATAATGCCGCCCATTTTTGGGATATGCCTACTCAGTGCTGGTCTCTTACCCCTGACCTATTGGAGGTGGGGTAAGGATAGTCATGGGTTAGACCCTAGAAGGTCGGGTCTTAAAAGAGTGGTATCAGAGTATTTGCTTATACCATAGGACCAAATTTAGAGATATAGGTTTGGGGTAATAGTTTTTAGTTTTTTGAGTTCATATTTTAGGCCAGGGACTCTAGTTTTGATGGGGAAACTGACATATCCATACACCAAGAATCTGATCACCTTTCCTTTGACTTGGTAAATATAAACATTGGTTGCAAGTAAAACATTGGTACATGTATCATATAGTAATGGGTTGTGGTTTCCATTTCCTTTTTGAGTCATCTCACCAAATATACTATTTAACCATGGTATATCTTCTTTTATTTCAAGATACCTCTATGAAAACAGCAATTCAAGATTCCACCGCGTGATCATAACGATTACCTTCCAAGTGATAAGGCTTTAGCACATGGGCCTGTACAAGAGATCACACCTCTGGGTGGTTTACCAACTATAAAACCAATTTTTGTGAATATTATAGAACTAGAAGTTTCATTTGAGGATGTTTGTAGGCTGAGTACATTGTATGAGTTACAGAGGCAATGAACTCCCAAGTTTCAGGGTGAGATAGTCCCCCAAGTGGCTGAGGATTGACTAGAGGCAACCACTCATGTTTTATGACTTGTGTAAAGGATTGTAGATCATATGGAGGTCTTTAAAATTAATATTATTTAGGTATACACTGGGAAATGGTTGAGTTTAGTAACTCAGTCACATGACGAGACAACTCACTTCTGGACAGACTTTGAGACCCTTATCAGGGAGGAGTTTTATCCGGCCACGTTGCAATGAGCACACATACAAGTGCTTCTGTATCAAAAACATGGAAGTTTTACCATGGATGAGTATTTAATTATTTTTAATTATATCTCACATTACTCCATGGATATGGTGTGAGATCCATTCTTCATATCACTAATCTTTGAGTAGGGCTTACACCAAGATATCATGGATTCAATGATATGTCTCTACATTTCCACATATACTGGAGTGATTGAGTGGGTTTTAGTGATGGATATATTTTTGGTAGAGTAGATGATGATAGTGGTATATCATAGGGATCCAAGAATGTTAGATGCTTTGAGAGGTGATCCTAAGTCATAGGGCTCTTAGGATGGCTCGAATTTCCCGAGGGAGAGGCAGTGTCCCTCCTGTGATGGTTGGGGACATCTGACTTGAGATTTTATGAATTTTAACATAGTTTATAGAGATACAGTCGATGGAATCCCAAGATATAGGAAAATGTAGGAGAAGGGTGGTCTATAGGGCAGAAGATGTGGCATAGGGGTCGATAGGGTAGTTTGAGGTGGTTATAGGTTTGTCTTGTCACCACCACTACCCCTAGGAGGACCAAACTAGGCTCAATGAGTCGGTGGTCAGGGAAGAGTCTAGATGTAGTCTATGGAGGTCTATGAAACCAAGGATCTAGGGATGATATGAGGTATAATCTATGACTTTTATACCTTAACTGCAGTATTGGTAGACATAGGTATGAGTAATTCCCTTCTTTCCTATTCTATATTTCAAGACGTAGAGATTTTGATTGAGCCTTTGACTCGACCCTTGTAGTTAGAGACTTCAAAAAGAGATAAATAGTCAATTACGCACTTGTGTCAAAAGTGTGATCTAGCACTTGTAGGAGAGAGATTTGTATGGGATCTATTTATAGTTGTGATGATTCCTTATGAATTCATCTTAGGTATGGACTGTATATCCACAATTCATGCCCAAATTGACTATTTTAGGATAAGGATGTTGTGTTTCCACAATGATGAGATGATGTTTTCCTTCATGGGTGAAAAGGAAACATGGGCAGAGAAGGATGATATTAGGCATAGGAGAGTGCATCTGATTACTCATAAGCTGGAAAGCATGACTCTTTCTGTAGTATATTCTATGGTCTATTAGTTTCTTATGGTGATGGTAGAGTAATAGGATGTCTTTCCTAAGGACATTTTAGGCTTACCTCCACACCAATAGAAAGACTAATATATCGAATTTCACCCCGGGACAACCTTGATATCTACTCCAAAACATCAATGACTCCCATAGTGTTTCATGAGTTGAGAGTGTAGTTGGATTACTTATAGAATAAGGGCTATGTGAGAACCAATGTCCCCTAGGCATCCCCAATGCAGTTCTCCAAGAAGGAGGATGATAGATTATAATTATGTGTGGACTACTAGTACTTGAACCAGGTGACCATGAATAATAAGTATCTGTTATCGAGGATCAATGACCCCGTTGATTATTTGAGAGGTACGTGATGGTTCTTGAAGAATGAACTCAAATCAGTCTATCACCAGCTATAAGTACGGGATGAGGATATACCAAATATGAAATTAAGATATCGCTATGGTCACTATGGGTACTTTTTGATGTTGTTCGGTTTGAAAAATTCCAAAATAGTGTTCATGGGACCCATGAACTAGATCTTTCATCTTTTCTTAGGAAAATTATTGGTGGTCTTCATCAATGATATCCTAGTGTACTTGGTGTTCAAGAAGGGTCAATTAAGACACTTGTGGATAGTTTTGAACACACTCTGAGAGAACCATATTTATGTTAATGTCTCAAAGTTTAAGTTTTAAATTTAAGAGGTCTACTTTATAGGACATTTCATCTCATAGGTATGAGTGGCGGTGGTCCTGATGAAGGTTGAGGCAGTGTTTTCTTAGGATCCACCAAAGAGTGTTACGAAGGTGTGAGGTTTCCTTGGGTTTATAGGGTACCTCCATAGGTTTATACATGATTTATCTGGACTAGAATAAACCTTGATAGCTTTGAAACCAAAGGAGAAGCCTTTCGTATGAACAAAAAGGTGCCAATAGTACTTTCTGGAGTTGAGGCGGAGGTTGATGACCACTCCTGTCATTATATTTTTAGGGGAGGATTTTGAGTACATAGTGTTCTACGATGCATTATATAATGGTCTTGGTTGTTTTCTAATGTAGATATAGGTGGTGATTTCCTATGGTTGACATTAGTTGATAACACATGAACAGAACTACTCAACACACGATTGTGAGTTATTAGAAGAAGTATTCATAATAAATATATGGCGACACTACCTAATGAGTGAGTGGTTTATCATCTGCTCTAACCATAATAGTCTCAAGTATATATTCTCTTGTAAGTATCTTAAACTGAGACAAAGGTGATGGCTAGAGTTCTTCTAGGACTATGAATTTAAGATTTTCTATAATCATGGGAAGGATAATGTAGTGGAAAATTCTCTTAGTAGGATATCTTATTCTCAGTTGTTGGCCAAGGAGTCAGAGTAGTTAGCCTCATTGATTTTTTCATTACATGAAAAGGATTTTTCTTCATATATTCATTAAATGGTTGTTACCCCACCTCTTTTATAGAATTTTAGGGATGATCAACATAGATATACTGACTAATAGATCTTACGTTCTCTGATATCCATTGGAAATTTTTCCGATAGATATTCTGAAGGTGGGGAGCATGCTATCCTTTTTAGAGGATGGATGATGAGACCTTTGATGTTGTGGGAGTAGGTGATGCAAGAGTTTCATAAATCTCTTTTTGTGTCACATAAAGTTGTGGAAAATATGTACTAAGAACTCTGATGTTAGTTTTCGTGGCTAGGATGAAGAGTTGTGTTGTAGAGTTTGTCTCTCAATGCCTTACTTGTCAACAAGTGAAGCCTGAGCACCAGGTTCCAGTGGGTTTAGACCAACCCATTGAGGTTCCAAAGTGGAAGTGGGATGAGATATATATAAACTTTGTGATAGGATTACCACATACATCCAAGTGATATGATTCCATCTAGGTGATCATTGACCGACTCACCTAGTAATCCCACTTTTTACCTATTCAAGAGTAGAGATAAATAGAGAGATTGGGGTGCCACTATATGCAGGAGATAGTAAGTCTCCGTAGAGTCCCATAAAAGATCATTTAATATCATGAAACTCACTTCATGTCATGATTATGGAGAGGATTGTAAGAGGAATTTGAGACTCAGTTAGGTTTGAGCATAGTGTTTCACCCTCAGATTGATGACCAAACTGATAGGACCATTAAGGTCTTTGAGGATATGATGCAAGCTTGCATGTTGAACTTTGGACATAGTGGGTAGGATCATATACCCTTAGTGGAGTTTTCATACAACAGAAACTACCATTCCAGAATTGGTATGGAACTATTCCAGGCCTTCTAAAAGTGACCCTATAGGTCACTACTTTAGTGGTCTGATCAAGGAAAGTTAGCACTCATGGGCCCAGAGTTTTTGTGAGCTAATATAGAGAAGGTTAATATCATCCAGGAGTGAATGATGACTACATAGATTAACCATAACTCTTAGGTGAACCGATAATGGAGGCCTATGGATTTTTAGTAGGGATATAATGTGTTCTTGAGGGACTCACCTTGATGTGGATTATAAATATTTGTCCAAGGTAGAAAGTTATATTCAATATTAATTAGACCTTTATAGATACTATATAGAGTTGGTGAGGTGGATTAAAGTTTATCTCTATTTTCATAGTTGGACTAGGTACATGACATCTTCCACATGTCATAGCTGAGGAGTTATGTTCATGACCCGTCATATGTTATCAACTTGGTTGAGTTGGAAATTGATAATGGGGATACCATTGTTGAGAACCCAGTGAAGATCGAGGATCAGTAGAATAGAATCCCTCATGGGCGATTGATTCCCCTAGCTCATGTTTGATGGAAACATGAGAATCTTCCGGAGAGCACTTGGGAGCATGAAACCTATTTGCGAGCTTAGTACCCTCATACTTTTTATAGCCATTTTTTAGCTTTCTAGGATGTAAAGTTCCATGGTGGGGAGAATTTAATGACTCATATTTTCCGTGGATTAATTTTGGATATTATATGAAATATTTTAGAGAATAGGCACTAAGTGTTCTTGTGATTCTAAGGCCAGATGTTCCTAGAATAAATGTTTGAAATATATTAAATATATTAAATATCACATGCATGTAGTTTTCCTAAAAAAGTAAAATTACTCCTGAATGAGGGTTTTGATAAACAATCTGAGGGAACTATTGAGTTCAGAGTGTTGGTTTACTCTAGGAATGACATAATCTTTGTCGACATGGGGTTTCTATGAAAAAATCATCGCATTCATGGAATTAATAAAATAAATAAATTTATTGATTTATTTTATTTATCTTATTTTATTTAATGTAGAAAATGGACTCGTATACATATATGATCCTATGAACAATTTTTAGGGTTAGCTACATAACCTTTCAAAACAAGAGGAGCTATTAGAGAGAGCATTAGAAGATATATTGGAGAATGAAAATAGATTAGTACCGGATCAAGAATCATTTCACCAATAGAGTTAGTGGGTCTCATAAAAAATGACAACGTATAACCATTCTTCATCAACGATCGATCCAAAATCTAAGTAAGATGTTGATTCATGAATTTTCCATCCCGTTCTTTTATCTTGGCCAAATGTGGATCAATTATACTAACAGAATTGATTTACACATCTACGGTAGATTAAATTGATGGAATTATTTTCATTCTTTGATTTTATCCCAATTTGTATTTCTATTTATATGACATTGGATCGAGTCAAAATGAAAAAGGCTGATGTTTTTTCCTGACATTTTATGGATTATGGATTTATCCCCCCTTCTTCACATGTTAATTATAGAAACTTTACTTGGCTTGTGGTTCAATGAATACTTTATATTCAATCATTTAATGACCATTATTCAGTGCATCAGATAGATATCATGGATTGAATTCATGATCAAGTGTATGATTGAGGTGTGATGACAATGAAAGATGATCAGAGGTGGATCGTGATTGATTTGTGGTACCTGTTCATCCTGGTTTCGATGGTGAAACTAAAAATGTCGTGAGTGTAAATTTCTTGAGTAGGTTTGAAGACCTAAATCCTAATCCCTAGCAACTAGAGGCTTGGATGACCCTGAATCTTAATATTCATATGAGTGAGGTGGCTCCGATAATGATCAAGATGATGTATAAGAGATCTCAATGGATCTATAAAATCCCAGACTACACGGTGTGTAATCTGGTGTTACACATAGTGTGGGAAGCCCTTGTGTGGAACTAGGGTTTCCATGGTGAGTTAAATACCACACACTATGTGACCTAGTCACACACCATGTGAATCTTCCCTAGTGGATCAGTGTGTAACTTATAGGGTACATGGACATTTCTAGGAGTACACAGGATCAGACACGTTGTGTACTCGGACATGGACATGGATAGGTGTACATGGGCATGACCAGTATTACACAAGCATGACCAGGAGAAATGTGAAGGGTGTCAAGTAATCTATACATAATTTTTACTCTACCTACTTGTTGTTTATATGGATATTTACATGCCTATGAGGCATAACCGCACAGGAAGATCCAGGATGAGAAATGCATGTTGTGTTCTCTACTTACACACCATGTACTCCCTTAGAGACAACTTAGAGATCTTAATCTCTTTAGTTTATACCTGTGTTCGTTGAGTGTACTTCCACTTAGTTCATACCCTCAAGAGTATAGTGAATAATTACATCCTTAGTTATGGATTATGATTCCCTCTATAGGATGAGTCTTAGATAGAGTTCATGGTATTTCTATGTGATACTAGAGTGTGATCATCTATCATCTTTATACCCTAGGTGGGGTTTGTGGAATTGGTGTGACCTCTTTTAGTAGGGAATTTATCCTCCATCTAGCAGACCATATTGTTAGGTTTCATGGTATCATTGGAATATGATCCCCTACGTTGTGGGTTGATCCAAATTAGGTCTGTGGTATCCCCTAGTAGTCCTGGTCATGACCCCCTATCTAGGTATCGGGGCCTTCTATGACCAGTGAGTTTTCTTTGGTGGGACCTAATGATAACGAACTATTGGATGAGTTTCTCTGATGATGGAATGGAATGTAGAGTAGATTATCCCAAAAATAGAATTTCTCTAAGAAGAATCTTACATTTGGTATTGGTTGTGACCCCCTGATGTCATGATGTCCTTCCTAAGTATATCTGTATTTATATTATTTCTATTAAATACTGTATTATTGTTATGATCTGAATATTCTTGATGCTTCGTGCTTACAATTGTCAGGGTATCCTACTGGGTATTGTTATACTCACCCCTATATGGGCTCTGCCTACATGTGTCATGTCTTATGTAGACGACTAACCTTCTGATGGTGTCCTAGGAGGATTGGGAGAAGGTGGATCATTATTTAATCCTGACATACTGAGGTGTTTTTTGGGTGCTTGAATTTGATTGTAGTCCTTGCCCATGGAGTAGGTTGGACTCTCTTCATTTTTTGGTTGATCTTGTATTTGGCCCCATTTTCACTTTTAGTACTTTAATTTCATACTCTGGTTTTGGGATTATATATGTATTCATGCATTGGTTTCAGTTGTTTTATATTTTAACATTTTTTGAAATTGGAGATGTGTGTGTGTGTGTGTGCAAGTTCATTAAGCTAATGCCTCCCATTTTTGGGATATGCCTAATAGGTGATGATGTCTAGCCCCTGGCCTATTAGATTTAGGCTTGGGGTTGTCACGGGTTAGACCCTGGTGGATCAGGTTGTGACATTAGTGATGAATAATTAAATATGATTTCAATATAATGAAAATATTCTTCTACTATAGTAAGAAAGGTCACACCATAGACCATTGAAATATGGGCATGAATCTCAACATAAAATGGAACAATATTGAATCAAAAAAGGTTTCAGTCCATGGTATGGATAGGAGGATTGGAATGTTTTTTGACATTACCAAATAAGTACTTGATAATATTCCAAACAAGGGTAAGTAAAAATATATTAAGGATGAGTGTGAAAGGAAAAAGCGGGAAGGACACCTGGCAGTCAAAATGTATGACTATCCTACGTAGAAAAATGAAAAAATAATGGAAAGAACAATATACATCTAGTACTAAAAATAATTCTTCTAAAAAGGAATCTAAAATCATAGATAATGAAGAGAATGTGCCTAATTATTTGTTAATCATATGACTTAACTAGTTTGAAGAGGCTAGGAGTTTAGAGAAGACTGTAAAAAAAGAAGTTGATCTATTTTCCAAACTGTATAAGGCCATTCTAGATATGATGAAATATGGGAAGGAAGATACTCCCACACCATAAAAAGGTGAAAAAATGTTTAGAATAAAGAAAAAAATCATTAAGAGGTTTTGATACTTTTGACTTTCAAAGAATGTAGTCTCTGGGTTGTAAAATCTTTCTCATCCTTATGTCTCTCATTGATGTTCTATTGGAGGATCCAAATTTTCCCTAGTATATATTTTATATGATTCAAATTTAGGAATTTAAGGTGAATAAGTTTTTAGGGAATCTATTGAGTAAAATATTTTAAAATAGGCAAGGATACCAATGATTTATACAATTATTTTGAACATTGAATTATAGATATCCACTTAAATATTGAAGGATGATGTATTATTTTCATTCTACCATCATTTTTATAAATCATATTTATTATTTTCATCAATGGGGAGTGATTATCTAACCAAATGAGGAATATATACCATTCACTTGATTTTTTTTATGTATGTGTTCATGTTAGTGAAAATATTTGAAATGTTTTAAAAATATATTTGAGAAATCCCTAAGAAGTGAAGTTGATTATTTCTTTCACATGGTGGTTTTGAAATTGAAAACATTATGGTCATACTTTTTCAATATTATTTTTCTACAATGGGTTATAACCCATATAATTTGAGCTGATTAGTTATTATCTCATTACTAATGAATGGGTGGTTCTACCCTTCTCTCATGATATTGAGGGAGAATTTAAAAAGTGGACGTTCTAATGGGGTAAAGATGTGTTTATTGAGAAATAATTTGAGACAGTTTCCCTATAATTCCAATAAATTGGAATTATATTTTCCCCTCATTTTCCTTTCATGTTAATAAGGGGTAGAAATAAATTTCATTAACTTCAGAAGTAAAATTGTATTAGTAGAAAATCCAAAGGTAGAGAATGAAGTGTCATTAGATTTAGAGAAGCTTGAATATTATTTATTATCAATATGAAGAAATTCCATGTGTGTTTGTTTAAACTAAGTAAGATGCATCTTATGTTGTAAATGTAAGTGACTAGGATACCCATTTATTTGGGTAAATAAGAATGAAGTTTCTTACTTAGTGAGAAAACCACTACATGTGATAGTTGTTGTGGTAGTATGTATGGAAATTAAAAGTGGTAATAAGTTTTCAAATCACTTTATAAAAAATGTTATGAATAATGAAATTGAGTTTGAATATACTAGCCACTGAACCATACTGAAAAAATTCAAAATTTGGATTTAAAATTAATAAACTTGGTTCAAAGGTTTATGAAACATCTAACTAAACTTTTAGAAACTATCCTTGAGTTTTAATGATTAAAGGCTTATTAAATTAGTGTTATAAAACACTTGGATTAATATCTAATAAGTATGAAAATGGTTTGAAGTTACCTTGTACCTATTTGAAGTTTGTTTAGAAAATATGGTTAAGACACATACTTTGCATAGGGATCATCTTTGTCATGAGTAACCATCATCTACTATAGGTGAGTGAAAAATGGAAGTGTATTTTACTATGTAAGAATCATAAAATAATCTACGTAAAAATAACATATGTTTCAAATACATGCACCCTTCATTACATAATCATCATATGGATATGTAAGCTTGAATCATTTTCCATGAAAACATCATTCCCTAGGCTGTGTATGTTGGATATCAATATGAGTTATATTGATATCAATATTGAATAATATATTCAATATGGATTAATTAAAATATGGGGGTGAATTATATATTTAAAAAATATTAGTTTAAAGGAGTTTAAACTAAAAAAATTAAAAAATCTATTTAATAAAAACATTAGATTCAAACTGGGCCCTCAGTCCAATTAGATAAGAATATCGCAATTAGGTAAATTTCGATATGTTATTTACCATAAGTCATAATCACAGATGATTAAATCTACACAGTGTAAAATAATAATCATAGTAGTTACAATTATATCAGAGTATATAGAAAAGTGTATTTATTTATCATTCTATCTTAAAATCATATAGAATAATAATCATAGTTATATCATATTTACAAATGAATATATTTAAATAGAGGAATAAAATTGTATCATAATCAAAACTATTATGATAAAATGGAAACAAACATAAAGATGAATATAAATGTATCACTTTCTATTACATGGAGAAGAAATAAAAGACTTGTAAGAAAAAAAGTAATATGTAAGAACCTGGATCTTATTTTCAGGTATGAATCTTATTTTCTGGTGTTTTTGATAAAAAGAGGAGTTTTTGGAAATTTCAAGAGTACACGTCATGTACTTATAAGTACATGAAGTGTACTCGGTTGTCGTGGGTAGCTATGTGTTGGCCATGTAACGGCCGAACACATGGCCATGTGGGGTGACTTGGAGACCGCCTAAAGTGGGGCTCGGTAAAGGAAAGTACACATCATTTACTTTTTAAAGACACATCGTGTACTTTTTTTATTTTATTAAACAGATCGGGGTCGCATATAATCGGAAGAATTCCCTTCTTCTTCGTCTGTCTCGTCTAGGAGTGACCGTAGGCTGAAAATATTCTCTGAGCCCCAAATCCTTGTATGTTCTCTAAATTGACCGCCATCGATTGCATTGGAATCACCATGGTAAGCTCTTCCTTCTTCTAGAGCCTCATTCCCTAATTTCTCCTCTTTCATGAGAAATTATTAGTTAAAAGTTTTTATCATTTTTGTATATTTATGTAATTCTAGGGTGATTCAAAGCCTAAGGTTCACTTATATCATTTGTACAACACCAAGGAAGGTGGTTTGTGCCTTTCTGTAGTTATTCTTTGAGTTATATGTGAAAAAGTTCCCAATACCCTTGTTCGAGGTATTGCGTGTTTATGGTTTTTAGCCCAAATATTGTCTGTTATGTCTTGTGTACTTGAGTAGAGGATTTATGATTGTAAATAGGGTTATTTACCTTGTTATGGATGTATTTTCCCATGCTTGTTTGATTTTGGCCATTTGGTCTAGCCTTGCCTATTATGTTATTGTTTTCCATTCCTATTATTGTTAAGATGAAGTGATTATTTATCTGATATGTTATGTCATGCCTTGTAGCTAATTTAGACAAGTAGTACCTTGAGGATTACTTTGGCTGTTGATTATTGTTTGTGCACGATTTCTTTACATGGGGTTGTGGGAACCTGGTGGAGTGAGACCATATGGGAAATTGACGTTGAGGGCTTTCTCAAAGTGTTTGTTATAATTATCATACTGTGATACCATAGGGGGTATTGACGTTGAGTGCTCCCTCAGAGTTTCTATAGTTACATTACGAGACCACATGAGGAATTTATGTTGAGTGCTTCCTCAAAGTGTCTGTAGTTTACCATTAAAATACTATAGGGGGAATTGATGGTGAGTGATTCCTCAGAGATTCTTTGATTACACATGACTATAGGGGGAATTAACAGTGAGTGCTTACTCAGAGATACTTTGTTATATCTTCTCTTATATTTTGAACCAGAGGGGTAGGCTGTGAGAACTACCTAGAGGGTTACTTGAGTTTGTAGCTGAACTAAAGGAGATAGGTTGTGAGAACTTTTCCATAGGGTTTCTTGTATTTGTTTTTTTATTAGTTAAAATTTTAAAGGTAAATGTTTGTAAATGAAATAGTAGGACTATTTACTTTGAGTACTTCCTTGCTTATTGCTTCATTTGCTTATTGCCTTCCATATATATTCACTGACTGTTAGGAACAGGTCTTTGGGTGTTTTCCTACTGGGATTCGTCTCACACCCTGTTTGGGTCATGCTTTTGGGCCCAAACAGATTATATTGTTGTTGGTCTAGATAAGGGAAAGTTCCCTTCTAGTTTAGGTACTTGACTGCTTTGGAGCTGGATAGCATGAGACCAAGTTGAGGCTTACAATGATGAGGAGTTGTTTACTTGTTTTTCTGGTACTTTGGTTTAGTACTATATTTCAGCATTGTGATGTGTTTGTCTTCTTTACTAGACATATGTATCATGAATCATTATATTTGTGCTCTAGTTTATTTCTTCCAGTCTTCCACTATTTATTGTTGTATGGTATTATTACTGCTTCTGCTATTGTTATCTGTTTATTTCAGCTGCGTTACTCTGCCAATGAGGGCATAGTTTCCCCACTATCACATCCAAGGCCCTCATTACTAGTCGGCAACCTCTGGAATTTTGGGAAATATGCTTGAGGCCATGTGGCTAACCGGGTACGGGACACCTCTGGGTGGCTTCCGGAACCAGGATGTTACAAAGTGGTATCAAAGGAATTATTTTCTTCTTGACTTACTTTTTGGAGCCTATATCTAAGGATAGGAAGGAATAGGTACTTGGTAATAATTTTTTCCCAGGAGTAGCTAACCCATGTAAAGGAAAATCCAAATTACCTCATATATTATGATTTTTCTGGTATTTCAATTATTATAGTTGATTTGATTTCACCTTTCGGTGATTCACATGTATTGCGCTATTATTATTGATATTATTGAGGTTCTATTTCTATTGAAACCTGATTAGATGAGGGTATAACATATCATGCATCATATAGGCACTCGCTAGAGAAAACATATCATGCATTCTTTCCATGTCATTTAGGGTGCATTACTGATTTCATGTTGTTATGATAGATGTTATGTTAGATATGCATGTTTTTGTGATATATGCCTTGATAGAATACCTTCTATTTGATAGGGTATTGATAATGTGTAAGATTTAGTTTGAATGAACACCAAAATTCGGTTCTTGAGGTGTTATGGTCCCTTATGGACTAGAATTTGGTGGATCATTACTCTCTTATATTTATATATAACATGTATAACATGCCAATATTTGATTTTTGGAGTGTATGGGCCCTCACAGATTAGAATTTGGCACTTTAACGTTGTTTCAGTGTTTTTTTGGGGTTACGAAGTAGTTTCTAAGGCTTACTGTCCAGAAAAACCTAAAATACACAACGTGTAATAATGAATACATGCCATATGTCATTCTATTTGGGAAGGAACTATTTTTATTAAGTACACTCCGTGTAGTCTCTAACCGTGTCAATGGTTGTGTGGGAAGAGACACGGGGTTGGAAAATCTTTGGTGGGACACTCCATGTACTGGATGTACACACCGTGTTGTGTAGACCGTGTGTCCACCCGTGTAACTAACGACACAGATGGATAAAACATAGGTTATACACGTTGTTTCATTATTGAACACATAGTGTAGTATTACCCTTGTATTCGACCGTGTAATGAACAACATGGGGTGGTGGAATCCTTCTAGTACACGACGTGTTTGGAATAAACATGTCGTGTAGAGTCATTCATGTGTCCACCCATGTGACTAACAACACAGGCAGTTGAAACCTAAGTGGTACATGTCGTGTCTAGTACAAACATGTTGTGTAGTCTTGTCCTAGGTGAACCATGTGGGTTAGTCATGTAGAAGAACTCGGGCAGGGGAATGAATCAAGTACACACCGTGTCTTGGGAGAACACGTCGTGTGTATAGGGTGTTACATGACCAGTTTTGGCAGAAGTACACGCCCATGTGAAGGCTTAAAGGAACATGTTGTGTAAGGGTTATACACGTCATGTACCCATGTTTTTAATAAGTTGAATGTTTTCCTTTTACTGTTCCCTTCTTACACTTATAAGTTTCATTCCTTGATAAATATTGATCCTAAGGTGTGCACTTGACCTTGAAGATTCATTCCACTAAGACATCCTTAGGTTGTACGCTAGATACAAGGCAATGATCAGACACCAGACATGGCTGATCAAAGACTACCAGCAGATCCTCATGAGTGACTGTCTTGGCACCAACCATCATTCCAGACATAGGTGTTGACACACAATTCTGGGATGGATTTATGAGGTTCTTGCAGACCTTCCCGAGAGCACCGCATCCTTCCCCATCAATGGCAGAATTGACGCGGGTTTTCCAGCAGTAGCATACTCTCACCTTCATAGGGGAAGGAGGACCTCAGGCTGTAGAGTCATGGTTAGAACCATGCTTTCTATCTTTGAGCACCTGGAGACACCTATAGATATGAGGGTGAAGCTCGCTACTTATATGCTTCGGGATTCCACCAAGATATGGTGGGATGTGATCTTGTAGGCGAGACTCAAATAGTTTATGGATTGGGATGAGTTTCAGCGTACCTTTTATGATTACTTCTACCCAGAGACTTTGAGGGCCGATCAAGCCTAAGAGTTCATGAGTTTGGAGCAGGGTACTCTTTCTGTTATGTATTATTCTTCTCACTTCATAGAGCTGCAATTCATTACACCCTTTATATGGGGAGATGAGTTATTCCTAGAGAGGAAGTTTGAGGATGGTCTTAGGAAATACATTCATTCTTAGATAAATATATTTAGGTTGACTACTATATCTTCTAAAATCAACCAGGTGTTGATCACAGAGCACAGCCTAAGGGATTCTGGAGTTGTGGGCTAGGGCTGTTCGAAAACCAGAGTCAGTGCTTCTCCGACTGATAGTAGGAAGTGCCGCCAGGAGACTACATGTGGAGATCCGAGTAGGTGAGATACACTTTCAGGTATCCATGTGGTATGCTACCAGTGTGGGAAGGCTAGGAATACCATGCCACATTGCCCGATAGAACCAGTGGAGTGCTGATCTTGTAGCAAGATGGGTTATCTTCAGTGCTTCTATTAGATCTTCTCACTATCATCTAGTGACATGGGTTCTTCTATGACTCCTTATTCAGAACTGGCACCACCAGTTTCTCATCAGTCAGGGAACTGGAGTTCTTTTGACCATTCAGGCCGAGGTGGAGGTTGTGGACGTGGTAGCCAGTCGGCAGGCTTTTAGTGACAACAGGGTGGATTAGCTCAGAGTGGACATGCAGGGTCACAGGGCCGCGGTACAGGATAGACTTTTGCAGTGGAGCAGACCCCGTAGGAGCAGGATCCCAGACCCTCTACAGTCATAGGTACTATTCTAGTTGCCTCAGTTTTATCTTTTGCGCTTTTTCAATATAGAGGCTTCCATATCTTTATATATGTTGCTATTATGGAGAGCCTTGGTCTCTTTATCTTTTATTATGCTGATATATTGATCCTAGACACTCTGTTGGAGACTAAAATGGCTAGTGTACGTCAGTGCAAGGATTTCCCTCTCGAGGTTGGTGGGTACCACTTCTTATGGGACCTTTATGTCATATAGATGATAGGTTATGATTTCATTCTTGGAATGGATTGGTTAGTTCCCTTATAGGCTTTTTTCGACTTCTATCATCGTAGGGTGAGTTTCACATCACGAGAGGGCATATCGTTTCTTCATAAGGGAGAATGGGATGTCCAAGTGAGCAGAGTGGGACTCGAGCATCATTGATTGGGAGTAGTTACAGCCCAAATTGCAAGTCTATATCTGGATGACCATGGGACTTCATAGTTGTACTTTCCTCCAGTGGTCGATTATTTCAGGGATTTATTTTCATAGGACATTTCAGATTTTCCTCTAGAGTGAGAGGTAGACTTTTCTATTTGAGATTTTACCAGGAGCGGCGCCAGTGTCCATTACTCCTTATAGGATGACTACACTAGAGTTTCAAGAGATAAAGAAGTATTTGTAAGAGTTACAGTCAAAGGGTTTCATCTAACCAAGTACTTATCCATGGGGTTGGCATATCCTATTTGCAAAGAAGGCGGATGGTACCCTCTGAATTTGTGTAGATTATTGGAAGTTGAACTAGTTGATGGTCAAGAACTGATATCCCTTGTTAAGGATTGATGATCTCTTTGATTAGCTTTGAGGATCCCAGGTTTTCTCGAAGATTGACTTAAGATCTGGTTATCATTAGTTTCACGTTAGACCATCATATATACCTCTAATAGCCTTTCAGAGCATGTATGGTCAATAAAAGTATGTGGTTATGTCGTTCGGTCTCTCGAATGCACCTACAGTTTTCATGGAACTAATGAACTGGGTGTTCCATCTATACTTGTATTCTTTCATGGGGGGTCTTCATGGATGATATCTTAGTGTACTTTCACACTCAAAACAACCATGCCACACATCTTGAGATCATTTTGAGTACACTGAGAGAGCATCAGTTATATTTTAATCTCTTAAAATGACACTTTTGGATGACCATATTCACTTCTTGGGTCATGTTATCTTAGAGACAGGAGTATCAGTAGACCTAGAGAAAGTGAGAGGAGTAGTTTCCTGGGAACAGCCAAAGAAAGTCTTTGAGGTGCGAAGTTTTATAAGGCTGGCTGGATACTACATACATTTCATACAATACTTATCATGCTTAGCATCACCACTAATAGGACTAACTAAGAAGGGTGCAAAGTACTTGTGGTCAGATTCTTGTGAGTCAGCCTTTTAAGAGCTGAAAGGGAGGTTGAATTTAGCACCGATACTAATTTTTTTAGAGCCGGGCAAGAGCTATACTATTTACTGTGATACATCAGGTATCGGGCTGGGAGCAGTTCTTATGCATGGAGAAGGATTCGTTGTGTATGGGTCTCAGTAGTTGAGATCACATGAGAGGAAATACCCGATGCATGATCTTGAGTTGACTGCAGTTGTTCATGCTTTACACTGTTGGAGACATTATCTTCTAGGAGAGCATTTTTTGGTTTTCACCAACCACAAAAGTATCAAGTATATCTTCACTTAGCAAGATCTGAATCTCAAAAAGTGAAGTTTGGTCGAGTACCTTCAATCCTTTGACTTTGATCTTTCTTATACATTTGGGAAAGGCAATGTAGTGGCTAATGCGTTGAGCAGAAGAACTCAGATACAGGAAATTTAGGAGGCCAGCAGTGAGTGGTAGCTTATGGCTCTTTTCTTCGAGATGCATTTGGTGGTTCATGACAGAAAAGGGTAGATGTTTCTTTCTTTTTTAGTTGTTTACTCTACTCTAATTGATCAAGTGTGAATGAGGCGGCTATCATATTATGAAGGCCTAGTCCTATGGGAGAGTGTGTTAGGAGAGGACCATATTCTTGGATGGACAATAGGTGAGGATGATATCTTGCATTTTCATGGGCGCTTGTGGGTACCAGAAAACATACACGAGGAGCTGATGCGGTACTTTCATTCCTCAATTTGGGTAGTTCATCCTGGTGTCACCAAGATGTATCGAGATCTGCACCATCAGTATTGGTGTCCAGGTATGAAGGGAGATGTTGCTAGTTTTTTCATGAGGTGTTCCACCTATCAATAGGTGAAGGTGGAGCATCAGCAACCAGCAGGGATTTTGCAACATTTACACATTCCCAAGTATAATTGGAATAATGTCACAATGGACTTTATGAAAGGTTTGTCAAGGACTCCTCGAGGGAATGATGCAGTTTGGGTTTTCATTGATAGAATCATGAAGGTTGATCACTTCTTACTGATCAAGTAGACCTTCAGTGTTGATGAGCTGGGAAGGTTGTACATCTGAGAGATTGTACGTTTACATGGATTTTCACACTCTATTATTTCAGATATGGATGCTCGTTTTACTTCTTGGGTCTGGTAGGGATTAAAAAAGGCTTTGGGTACACAGGTACTTTTGAGTACAACTTACCACCCCCAGACAGATGTCCAGTCCGAGCATATGATTTAGGTGATGGAGGACATGCTTCGAGCATGCATCCTAGTCTTTGGAGGTTCTTGGGAGAATCAAATACCTCTTGTGGAGTTTTCCTACAATAATATTTTTCAAGAAACTATTCAGATGGCACCTTATGAGGACTTGTATGGTAGGCCATGCCAATAATCCTTATGTTGGCTTGAGGTAGGAGAGGTAGCTATGTTGGGACCTCATCTTGTTCAGGAGACCATAGAGTAGGTGGAGTTGATTCGAAAGAGGATGACTACTACACAGTCATGGAAAAAGTATTATGCTGATCGACAGAGATGACCTCTAGAGTTCGAGGTTGGAGATCAGGTTTTTCTACGTGTCACACCGAGGTTGAGACATAGGAGGATTCAGAGATAGGGTAATATTTCGCCGAGGTATGTCGAACCATTTGAAGTTTTGTAAAGGGTTGGGCCGATTTCTTATCAGTTGTAGTTACCTCAAAGGTACCAGGCTATGTACGATGTATTTCACGTTTCTCATCTACACCATTATGTCTCAGACCCGTATCATGTCTTTCAACCCAAAGAGGTTGAGCTAGAGGTGGACGCATCATTCGAGGAGCATCCTATCCAGATTGTTAATCACAGTGCGATGGTTCTTCGTGGATGGTATGTTCCTCTGTTATGAGTGCTATGGCAGCACGGGCGAGTACAGGACGAGACCTGGGAGAGGGAGGTTGATGTACAATCGTAGTGGCTGGAGCTGTTTGAGGATTCTTCCTCTACGCTACCTTGCTAGGAAAATTCGGGGACATATTTCTTTAAGGGGGGAATTTTGTAAGAACTCAGATATTATTTTTAGGTATGAATATTTTTTTCTGGTGTTTTCAAGAAAAAGAGGAGTTTCTTGAAATTTAGGAGTACACGTCATGCACTTATAAGTACACGTCATGTACTCAGTTGTTGCGGGTAGCTGTGTGATGGTTGTGTAACGGATGAACACATGGTCATGTTGGGTAACCTGGAGACCATCTAAAGTGGGGCTAGGTAAAAGCAAGTACACGCTATGTACTTTTTAAATACACATTGTGTACTTTATTTTTATTTCATTAAATGGATCAGGGTCGCGTCTAATCAGCATAACGCCCTTCTTCTTCGTCTGTCTCGTCTAGTAGCGACTATAGGCCGCAAATATTCTCTGATCCCCCGACTCCTCATCCATTCTTTGAATCAACCATCATCGATTGCATTAGAATCACCCACGGTAAGCTCTTCCTTCTTTTAGAGCCTCGTTCCCAGATTTCTCCTCTTTCACAAGATATTCTCGGTTAAACATTTTAGCATTTTTTTAGATCTACATAGTTCTAGGGATATTTAAGTCCTGAGGTTCACGTATATCATTCGTACAACACCGAGGTAGGTGTTTTTTTCCTTTTCATAGTTAGTCATTGAGTTATATGTGAAAAAGTGCCCAATAACCTTGTTCGGGGTATTGTGTGTTTATGGTTTTTAGCGCTGATATTGCCTTCTATTCCTTGTGTGCTTTATTAGAGGATTTATTATTGTAAATAGGGTTATTTACCTTTCTATGGATGTGTTTTCCCATGCTTGTTTGATTTTGGCAGTTTGGTCTAGCCTTGACTATTAGGGTATTGTTTTTCATTCCTAGTGTTGTTATGATGGAGTGATTATTTATCTGATATGTTGTGCCAGGCCATATAGCTAATTTATCCAAGAAGTATTTTGAGGTTTACTTTGGCTGTTGATTATTGTTTGTGCATGATTTCTTTACATGGGGTTGCAGGAACCTGGTGTAGTGAGACCATAGTGGAAATTGACATTGAGGGCTTTCCCAGAGTGTCTGTTATAATTATCATGATGCGAGACCATAGGGGGATGAATGTTGAGTGCTCCCTCAGAGTGTCTATAGTTAAATTATGAGACCACATGAGGAATTGATGTTGAGTGATTCCTCAGAGTGTCTGTAGTTTACCATTAAAAGACTATAGGGGGAATTGATGGTGAGTACTTCCTCAGAGAGTCTTTGATTACACATGACTATAGGGGGAATTGATGGTGATTGCTTCCTTATAGATTCTTTGTTATATATTCTCTTATATTTTGAACCAGTGGGGTTAGGCTGTGAGAACTACCCAGAGGGTTACTTGAGTTTGTAGCTAAGCCAGAGGGGATAGGTTGTGAGAAATTTTCCAGAGGGTTTCTTGTATTTGTTTTTTTTTTGGTTGGTTAAATTATTAAAGGTAAATGTTTGTAAATGAAACAGTAGGACTATTTACTTTGAGTAATTTCTTGTTGCTTCATTTTCTTATTTACTTCCATATATATTCACTGACTGTTAGGCAAAGATCTTTGGGTGGTTGCCTACTAGGATTCGTCTCACACCCTATTTGGGTTATGATTTTGGGCCCAAAAATATTATATTTTTGTAGGTCTAGATAAGGGAAAGTGCCCATCTACTTCAGGTACTTGACTGCTTTAGAGATGGAGAGCATGGGACCAAGTTGAGGCTTGTGATGCTAAGGAGTTATTTACTTGTTTTTCTTGTACTTTTATTTAGTACTATATTTCATCATTGTGATGTGTTTGGATGCTTTCCTAGACATATGTATCATGCATAATTATATATGTGCTCCAGTTTATTTCTTCTAGTATTTTTCTCTTTATTATTGTATGGTATTATTACTATTTATGCTATTGTTATATATTTATTTCTGTTGTGTTACTCTGACAATGAGGGCATAATTTCCCCACTATCACACCCAAGGCCCTCCCTGCTAGTCAGAAGCCTTTGGTGTTTGGGGAAATGTGCTTGAGGCCATTGACCAACCGGGTATAGGGCACCTCTGGGCAGCTTCTAAAATCGGGACATTACATAATATTGATGAATACACTTCTTTTAACCCAAAGAGTACTGTATCCAATAACCTACGATAAACGTTACCTTGTTTTATACTTACAAGAATTTTTATCTTTCCTCAATAAGGAAATCCCTTGATATGAAGATCTTCTTCTTTGTCTACCTATCCGAAATATCCCTCAATGTGATGGATCAAATTATGTCTTGTTATCCTCACAAGCCCTCAATCAAGTATATCAATATCTCTATCTTACTAACCTTAGAATCCCTCAATCATATTCACATAATCAGTTGCAAAAAGAAATTACAAGAAAATTTATTAATAAGACAACCTGAAAAAGGTTTTATTAAGAAGGAATCTCTCTAAATAAATACAAAAGACTAAGTGAAAGCTATTCATAAATTGTAGGATTCATAAAAATTGGGAGTGAAAGTAATCAACCATCAGAAAACTCTAAAAATTTCAGGTTATTTAAAGGCAAATTCCCAATGGTTATATTTGCATCCCAATAGTAATATTTATCAGAGTTTGTTGAAAGGACTTGGACATATGTTACTTCAATGGTTATATTATAACAAAAAGTCTCATGTTGTTTTGTTTCACACCATTGTAGTGTAAAAGATATTCCATTATGAAAGAAAATTTTTTTCTATATTTATAATTTAAACTTATTCAATTTGATGTACTTTCATAAAAATGTCATTAAATTAAAATTTATGAGTGTGAATCTGATGTTTATTGGTTCCTACATGAGTCTGAATGTATATACTTTATCATTATGAAGACAAGATAGAAATTCTTAAATATGATATGATAAGTTGAGTCTGATGGTTATCGGTTCCATACTTATTATTACAATCACAATGGATAATGTAATTTTATATTCATGGGTACTTAATAACTATTTATAAGTATTGTAAAAGTATTTTTTTTCTACAAAAACATTCTAAAACAATTTAGACATAAAAAGTTAGTAATCAAGTATTTAAGAAAGAGTTTGTGATTTCCAAAACTAAAAGAATGATAAATTCATAAGAGAAACTTTTGACATGATGATCTCTCACTTTTTGGAAAGCACAAACTACAAGACTTAATAAAAATAACTTTGAAAAAATTAAGGCAATTATCTTTTAATTGCCCCATATTCAAAAATGAAATGGAAAACTTTTCTCCCCTTGAGTTTTAAAACTCATGTGTATACATTGATGAATACAATCCCACGTTAGGATAAGAACTTCCCCTAAGGATCATATTCCCTTCTTCAAAATAATTTCTATCCCTTTGAATAATTTCTCCCCCTTAATTAAAACTTCTCCCATTTGTGATTTTCAAAAAGGAATAGGGAAAAGTCTTGAAGTACCTGAAATGGTTAGAAAAAAACTATATGAAACAATGTAATGAAGTACTTTATCATCAAAAATAATGAAAGAAAATTCAACCAATTCGGAATTTGAATACATACAAACAATTTTTAAATAGATGGAAAATTCATTCATTGATAAATAGTTTTACAAAAGAAATATAAACACAAAAAGATTTTAATGGGAAATGATTTAATCTTTATTCTTTATTAAGGGTCTCATGATGGTATTCATATTTTTTAACTCTTTTATTTCTTCTAGAAGGCCTTTTATCACTTCATCTTGGGAATTGATTTTTTTTTCTTCCTGGATCCAAAGACTTTCTTCCAAATCTTCATTCTAACTTTTCAAAGTAATAATGTCATATTTTCAAATTTTGTTCATTGAAATTTATGTGGTCAGTTATTTAATTTTACCATTAATTTATTTCACTTCTTGAGTCTGGATATTAGCCATATTATTGAATTTCTCCACAAACTTCACCCTATATTCCATGTTTTTGAATAAGTCATTAAAAGCTTTTGTAGATTCATCCAATTATTTATTTTAACTCTTAAATTGATTATTAATGACCCTTGATATTGATATTAACATTATGAGTCCATTTAACAACTTTGTTACATTCTTTCTTGTGATCTAGAGAAATTTACTGAATAATTTTAAGCTCAACCTCATTCTGAATTACTCTGTCTGATAAAACTTTGATAGACTCTGATTTCCGAATCTAATTTTCATGAATTAAATCAACCTTGGCTTCTAACCTAGGAAAGTAAGGAATTTTTTCTATAAGTAATTTTAAATCCTAAACACTATAATGAACTTCATTCATTATGATCATATCCACTGAATAATATATTTCAATATTAAGCAGTTGAGGATGATAAGTCATGACTTCTATTTGTTTTCTCTTTCCTTTTTCAACATTCTTTGAAAATAATTTTTCAATTCTATCTCCATCCAACTTTCTATAAAAAATTTGAATTGAATCATCATCATCATGATTTATTTTAACGTAATGATCTCTATCAAATTCTATTTTTAAATTCTAGTCTTTGTAATCCTTCTTAGACAAAGAATAAATTTCTTTGATTGAGGGGGACTTTTGATTTTCCAGACCTTTAAAGGGTAATTCTGATGATGAAGCTAATGAGGTTCATAAGGAAAGCTTCCTAAACTAAACATATTCATATTTTTTATTTATTTTCATTCACATCACCTTTATCTCCTTAATTTCTTTTGACTTTATTAATATCATCATCATATTCATCATCATATTCTTCTTCTTGTTATGCTTCTTCTTTATAAACATACTTTTCTATTTCTTCATATTCACTACCTTATCAGTCTTGAATAACTTCACTTGATTTTGTTAAAACCTCAATTCTAGTGGAATCTTATTCCATTTCTTTATAAAGCTCCTCATAGATTTATGATTTTGATCTTAAATTGTCCTTACTAGCTGGTTCCAATTCGACAACAACTTTATATTTCCCCTTGTTAGTAGTTGAAGGAATATTAGCATAAAAAACTACAATTTCATGAATATCTAATCCAACTTATAGATTTATTTGATTGGTTTGGGAGGAAGGAAACATGACGTTTGATGAGTCTTCTTACATACCTTTCAATAACTAATCTACCATTCTTACACCTTGAAGATTCTTTTTCAATTTCTTTTCTTTTTCCTAATTTTATTGTGTTTCAACACCATGAATTCTTACAGTTAAATCCTAAGCTAGATCAAGTTTAAATTGAGGATCTATTTTTTACTCTCATCCTTTTTATTCCTCCATTCTTCAGAAACTTCATCAGGGAAACACTTTTGTATATTGGTTTTCTAAGGCTCTGAGGATTCTTCTTTTCTTTTCTTTTCTTGTCCACCCAAAATAACTTTCTTCTTCTTCTTATGAATACTTTTCTCCTGTTTCTTAAAAATTTCTAATTTTTTATCCAATTATCTTGACTTGTTGATAATTTCCTTTATTCCTTCACCAAAAACATACTTCATTCTATTGAGATTATAATCACTAATGATAAGAATTTTCCTTTTCTTTAGATTTGAATTATTTGAAACATTGAAAGCATTTATGAACTTAAGAAATGACTTTGTTAACACTACCATAAAAAAATGATTTGAGACTTAATAGAATCAGAATTTAGTTTTATGATGGTGAGAAAGATATATCCCATGAGATCAATATTTATCATATTCACCAAGAAGTCCTATATAAAAACTTTAGTCACTTTTAGGGTATCATGATCCCATTTTCTCAGTATTATGAAACCTTGCATCCACATTGAAATATTCCAATTGTTACCTGTTAGGTGATGGAATTTCGTAAAATTCTCCTAATGATAAAAAAATAGTCCTCTACCTTCTTCTTATTAAAAGATCCAAGGTTATCAGGAAGTTTTTGAGAAGGATATAATGCCTCTCCTTCTGATGGTATTTCAAGAAAAATAACTACTTTCCTATAAGACATCTGATATTCTTTTCCATAAATTGTGAATGAAAACATTTTTTTCCATCCTCAACTTGAAATACTACTGATTTATAAAATTTTCAAACTATAACCAGAATTACTGGATCTTGATCCTCATCAGGTTTTGTTATACACAAATATTCCTATATTTGGAATTTTATAACTTTCTTTAAGATATAATAAATCTTATCATATAATTTTTTCTCAACTAACCTTTCCATGAAAACGAACCATCCGTCATAATCATTTTCTATAAGCATCATATTCTGGGAAGAAATTGGCGATTCTGAAATTTGGTTTAGAGGTTTTGAGAATTGGACTGGAGAATTTTGAATTTAGCAACATTTTGTGGCAATGATTCTAAAATTTTCATATGTGAGACCCCCCCCGTTATATAGAAAATTCATATGATAGTTCATCTTCTATATTTGATCCAATGGTTGAGATTAAAACCTAACTGATCTGATTGTTGAGAAAGATTCAAAGAATTATTAAAGGGATTTTGAAACTCTAAAGGTTAAAAAAATACATCATATTGATAGAGAATAATATTTGAAAAAAAATTAGAAACAAAAAAGAATTATGAAAGCTAAAATTAATTGTAACAATAAAAAGTTAATGAATTTAATGAAATAGTAAAAAATGAAAAGATAAGAAGAATACTATTTAGATTTGGAAAGACTTATCAGTACGATGATGATGTTCTTATTGATTTTTTGTAAACTATTTAGATTACTATAGAAACTAAATTCAATAGTTTTAATATTAAAACTAAATGTAAAAGTTTTGAAAGAAAACTTAAAATAGTTTTTAGAAGTAAAAACAAAATGCGATAAAATAAATTCATTATAAAATTTTTTTGAATCCAAAAATTTTGGAAAACAAGAGTCCAGAAAATATATAAAGTTTTTTGAATTCTATGATCCATTTAAGAATATAAACTCTAAAAATTTTATTAGAAAACATTCTTTCAGAATTCAAAATTCGATAAAAATTTAGGAAAAATAAATTTTTTGAAACTAATTTTTAAAAAAAATACATACATATGTACTTACCCTATGAAGATGAGTAACTTAATAAAAGAATATTTGTAAACAAGAAGTAGATATGAATGATCAATTTACATTTATCATTCCTAGTGTATTTAAATCTATCCAAAGGTAATGGTTTTGTAAAAATATCAAAAAGTTGTTATTATGTTCTGATGAATTGTAAAATGATATATCTTTTTAGTGTGTGATCCCTAAGAAAGTGATGTCGAATGTATTTTTGTTTTACACAAGAGTTATGTGTATGGTGTTTACTTAAATCTATGACACTGGTGTTATCACATAGATTTTGGGTTTTTATAAAACTCATACCATAATTAGTGAGTGTGTTTTTCATCCACAGGACTTGATCACAACAACTTCTAGCTGTTACATATTCATCTTTAGTAGTGGAAAGTGCTACCGAGTGTTGTTTCTTACAAGACTAATAAATTAATAATTCTCATAAGAAATGACAAGTTATGGAAGTACTTTTTCTATCCATTCTATAACCTCGAAATCCAGTAATCGAAAAACTTTTTAATTCAAAATTATTTCTAAAAGAATAGAAAAGTCATAAATCCATGGTTCCTCTTAGATAATGAAAATTTTGTTTTATTTATTTTAAATGGGATTCCTTTGGATTAGCTTAATATCTTGCACATATGTGAATAGAAAACATTAATTTTGGCTGACTAGAAGTTATGTTTTTTAAATTTCCTATCATACCTCCAAATGTTTTTTGATCAACTGGTTTCCCAACTTCATCAAGATCAAATCTACTTGAGGTACTGATGGGAGTACTAATAATTTTAGTATTGGCATATCAAAATTTTCTTAGAAGATATTTTATATACTTATATTTAGTTATATAAGTTCCTTATGGTTTTTGTGAAATTTTAAAAACAAGAAAAATGTTAACTTTCCCATCATACTTCTCTTAAACTCATACATCATAAGATCCACAAAAGAATCTATTAAATATGGTTCAGTTGATTCGAATATAATGTCATCAATATAGATTTGAACAATCATAATATTTTTGTTAACTTATTTTATAAAATAGTGGGATCCAAATCTCCTTTAAAGTTTCTTTTGTAATAGAAATATTGTTAACCTATCATACTAAGATCTAGGGGCTTGTTTAAGGCCATATAAAGCTTTGGTAAGTTTATAAATGTATTCAGGATGTTTTTTGTTTTCAAAACCAGGGGTTGTTTAGCATAAACTTCTTCATAAACATATATGTTAATAAAAGCACAATTCACTTACATTTGAAAAAGATTGAAATTAAAGAATGATGCAAAGGTTATTAGAATATTAATAGCTTCTAGTCTTGCTACCAATTCATAGGTTTTTTCATAGTCTATGCCTTCTTCTTAGTTGTAATCTTTTGAAACAAGCCTTGATTTATTTCTAATGATTATTCCATTTTCATCACTTTTTTTTTGAAAACCCATTTAACTCCAATTATTGAAGTTTCTTTAGGAATTTCAACCAAGGTCAATACTTTGTTCCTTTAGAATTCATTTAGCTTATCTTACATGGCCTTAATCCAATCCCCATCACCAAAAGCCTCATCAAGACTTTAGGTTCAAATTTAGAAAGAAAAGCATGATGTTCTATTTCATTCCTCAAAGAAACTCCAGTCTTAACTGGTTGATCGACATCACTAATGATATTATCACTAGGATGATTCCTAAGAGACAACTGACTTGGTTATTGCAAAACATGTTTATCAATATAAGGTAAAAAAGTATTCCTGGGTAAATACTTCAGAAACTATTTCTTGGGTATTTTCTTTATAGGAGGATTTTTCCAACAAATATTGTGAATTATCTTTAGAAAACTAATCTGAGGATGTTGGTTGGGTTTTTTTAAAACAAAAGGGGCAGTTTCATCAAATTTAACACCAATGTTTTCTCAACAGTACAAGAGTTTTTGCTAAAAAAACTCTATATTCCTTAGAAGTAGTGGAATAACCTAAAAGTATTCCTTCATTATATTTGGGTGTGGATTTTTGTAAATTATCTTTTGTATTTAAGATTAATACTTTGCATTAAAATACTCTGAAGTAAGAAATTTTTGGTTTTTGGCCTTTCTATAACACATAAAGAGTTTTAATAATAAAATTCTTATCAAAACTTGATTTGTATTATAAAAAGATTTTATAACAAATTCAGTCCAAAATTTTTTAGCAATTGTGTATTCTCTCAACATGGTTCTTGTTATTTCATGAAGAATAATATTTCTTATTTCAATAACTCCATTTTGATGAGGATTTATAGGAGCTAAAAATTTATGTGCAATGAGTTTTTTACTAGAAAAAGTTTCAAAATAAGAATTTAAAAATTCTCCACCATGGTCACTATAAATAGTTATCAAGGGAAGGTTTTTTCATTTTTAAATTTGGCTACAAAAGTTTTGAAATAACAAAAGTATTTTTATTTATTATCTAGAAAATAGACCCATGTGTATCTAGTGTAATCATAAACTAGAATAAATACATAGTATTTTTCCATAATACTCCTAGTTTTTGTAGGACCAAATAAATCCATTTGAACTATCTATAAAGCATAAGAAGTTGAGACTTCATTAATATATTTAAATCTTGATTTATGTTGCCTACCTTATTGACAAGGGTCGTATGCTTTTGAATAATCAAACATTAGCTCTGGTAAATTCTTATCAAGTATTTTCTTAGTCAAATTACATTAGTTTCTAAGGTTAAAATGTCCTAAAATTCTATTCCATAACCAATAATGATCTTTAATTTCACTAAGTAAATGTAAGTATTGGCTTCTAAGGTCTTATAATTTATGTGTGTAAACATTCTCATGCCGATGGGCTGAAAGAATGACTTCATCCTTGGAATTGTGTACTACACATTTATCATTCCTAAGATTCACAAGGTAAAGATCATCACAAAATTTAATTATAATTATAAGGTTTTTCTTAATACCATTAAAAAATAAAACATTTGAAATTAAAGATTTTCCTAAAATAACTTTGTTACTTATACCGATAATCTCTCCATGAGCATTATCTCTGAAGGTAACTTTTAAAACTTTCATCTTGATGATATTTTAAAAAAAGTATTTATTACTAGTCATATAATGGGAACATCCACTATCCTCCAATGGCCCGAAGGCCTTCATTTTTTTATTGATTTTGATAATCAACCTTTCAAGGGATGAGGTGGAACCCTACAATGCTCGTAGGTGAAATGATTACATGCCTGTAGGCCATAGAGGAATTCATTGCCCGTAGGCACAAACATTACATACAACCCAGACTAACAACTTGGAACTGCTCCTCCCCATCATCTTCATCGTGAAATCAGCTCTCCACCTATGCATGGATGTTCGGCTAGGCATTCTCGTGCATGCACAGGATTGTCCCGATGGCAGGTGCCATACCCTCTCATTCTTGCAATCCGATTAGCTTCTACTTTGGTGAAAGCTCCTTTGCTCATCCTCCTTGTAGAGCTTGTTCCTTGTAGTTTTTGTCTGGTTTGCATCTGCAGGTGGCCCGAAGGCCTTGAGATGGCTCGAAGGCCCAACTGACCTGAAGACCTGGGTGCCCGAAGGCCAATGAAGGACTCGGAGACCAAATCTGAGGCCCGAAGGCCCAAACGGGGGCATATTCCCGGCTGCTACAGTGTCAAAACAGTTCCTGCTATAGTACCTTCTACAGTACCGCATAGTTTCTGCTACAGTACTGCTACAGTAACCCGAAAATTCTGCCTCCGCCTGGATTTGATCCCTGGTCGCTTGGATGCACCAACATAGACCTTGCCAACCGGGCTAAGGCTCATGTGCGGAACATCCGCTATCTATATACCAAGTATTCTTATTTCTGGTACTTTCTTCATTATCCAAAAAATAAAAATATTAGGCTTTGGTACCCAAACCTTCTTGTGTCTGGAAATGTTATCAAACAAAAATTTCAAAAATCGATATTTGTTTTGAAAAAATAAGCTTTATGGAAACCTATTGATTGAACTTTATTTAAATAAAAACTCTTTTACAGTGACCTCCACTTTGACACTTGGTGAAAAGGGGGAATTTTTAGGAATAAAGAAGTTGTTACTAAAAACTAGGGTTTTATGGGTATAACCCATTCTGGAACTAGTTATATGAGAATGAATTTGTTTATAAATCTTATCAAAGTTTTCTTTACCAATGATAAATTTTGACAAGAGTTTCCTCAAAGAAGAAATTTTAGTATTAATTTTAATAAAAAAATTCTTATCCTCTTTAGTGATAGATTCATAATTAAGTTTATCAAAATTAGTTTGTAAACTATCATTTTCAAAAATTACTCTTTCTTGATATTTAGAAATAGTTTCTTTTTAAAAAAAATACTATTAAGATATTTAGAAAGATATAATACTTATTTTGTTAAAACATTTATCCTTGAATTTTCCTTATCATGTTTGTTAATACCTTTTCAATTTTTATTTTCAAGGAGTTTAGCAAAACAAGAGATCTCTTCATATAAAAGAAGAGTATTATCCTCTTCTGAGGAAAATTATTTATCTTAAGATTTATAAATTTTTTTATTATCAAATTTAGGATAATTTTCATTTAAATATAAGTTTGTAAGGATATAGTAGTACAAACCTTATCCATATGAAAAAAAATTCTATTTAGGTATTCTAGAAAGAGGACCAGTGTTCCTATGTTCAGAACTGTTATTATCAGAAGAGTTATGTGAATAATATCATCCACTTACGGTCTAAGAGTTATTTTATTTTAGCAATTTATTTCGTTTATTTCTTATAAAACTATTTATTATTTATTTTAGAATTTGTATCCATCTTGTCTTTCCTTTTTATCCTTGTAAAATCCAGTCATACTAGTTACCTTTCTTATATCTATACTGAATTTCTTTCTTACCAACTATCTTATTCATCCTCCGATCAAGATTATCTAGTTCATTTTTAGAATGCTAAGAAGTTTTTGAATCAGATTGAATAACCACATTCCTCTTTCTTGAAGATCTAGAAACTCTTTCTACAAACTATGACTTAGGAGGTAAGGTAGATGTTGTAGAAAAATAAAAACCACCATTCGTTTTATTTTCTTTCTCATCATCTCTCTTGAGTCTACTTTAATATTATAGTAAGGTTCCAATAAGATCATCTTAAGTGATATTACTGACTTTTATTGTTTTATCAATAGTTTTTCTATTAGAGTCCCTTTCATTGGGCATGATATCCATGGTTTTATCAATAAGAATATCATCATATAAACCTTTCTCACCAATAGCTTTTACACTATTAATAATTTTCATGAATCATTTATTCATCTTAGAAACCGATTCACCATATAATAATTCAAAATCTTGATAATAGGCTCTAATCATTGTTCTCCTAGTTTCAACAAACTTTGATGTGCCAAATTCTGTAACCTCTAACTTTTTCAAGATACTATTAGCTTCTTTACATGATGAAATTTTACTGTAGATATTTCTGTTCATTGAGCACAAAAATATATTCCTTAATTTTTAATTTAACTGATACTCTAACTTTTCTTGATTATTAAAGGCTCAGACTTCCTTATAAATCATTTTTGTAATATATAGTGATCAATAAAAAATTATCAACTTCTATGTTGATAACAAAAGTATTCATTATATCTCTCTAATACAAGTAATCAACACCATTAAAAATTGATGGTCTATTAGGATTTAGATTATCTATGGATCCGACATTGAATCCTGTCATCTTTTGAAAATAGATAAAAAAATTCTTTTCATAATACACATTAGTTTAAAAAGTATTTATAAACAAAAAAATTTATAAAAAAATTAACTAACTTGAAATAGTGAAGAGAAAACAAAAGGTACATCAAGTATTTGATCAGTGGAAACATTCTCTGATACCAATTTTTGAATATCAATATGAGTTATATTAATATTTGGATCTAATAATATATTCAAGATGGATCAATTACAAGAATGGATGAGGGGTCAATTGTAGATTTTAAAAACTTTAGTTTAAAGGAGTTTAAACTAAAAAAATTCACAAACCTATTTAATTAAAAGATTAGATTCAGACTTGGACCTCTGTCTGATTACTTAAGAATATCACAATCAGGTCAATTCTAATAAGTTATTTTCCATGGGTCATAATCATAGATGACTAAATCTATACAGTGTAAAATCATAATCATAGTAGTTACGATTATGTAAGAGTATATATTAAAATTTAATTAGTTATGATTCTATCTTAAAAGCGTATAGAATCATAATCAGAGTAATATCATATTCACAAATGAATTGATTTAAATAGAGTAATACAATTGTATCATAATCAATTATATTATGATAAACAAGATATAAATAGAAAGTTGAATTTAAAAGTATCACATTATATTAATTATAGCATAAATAAAATACTTGTAAGAAAACAAGTAATAAAAATGAATACACTTCTTATAACCCAAAGAGTAGGGTATCCAATAACCTCAGATAAAGTTTCCTTTATTTCATAATTTCAAGAAAGTGTGTCTTTCCTTAGTAAAGAAATCCATCGATATAATGATCAGCTTCTTTGTCCACCTATCCCTCAGAAGCCCTCAATCAGATGGATCAAATTTTATCATTCTATCCCCATAAGTCATAGATCAAAGCATATCAGTTTCTCCATCTTCCTAGCCTCAAAATCCCTCGATTGTATTCACAAAATCGTAGAAACAAATCAATTACAAAACAATTCTTAAGAATACAACCTGACAAGGTTTTCTCAAGAGGAAATCTCTCTAAAGAAATAAAAAAGACTAATAACAATATGTTTATTCTTTGAAGGCTTTAGAAAAATAAAGATAAAAAGTTACCAACAAGTAGTAAACTCTTCAAATGACCGACTATTTATAGGAAAATTCCCAATGGTCATATTTTCTTCCCAACAATCATATTTCTCTGAGTTTATTGCAAGGACTTGGACATCTAAAACATCAATGGTTATATTATAATAAAAATTCTGACATCATTTTGTTTCACACCATTATAGTGTAAAAGATGTTCCATTATAATATAAATCAGTTTTCCATTTTCAAAATTTAAACTTAGTTAGTTAGATAAACTTTCTTACAAATGTCATTAAAATAATCTTTATGAATTTGAATCTGATGTTTATCGGTTCCTATATTTTCCCAATTATAAAGAATTTTTTAGTAAGAAGACAAGAAATAATGTCTTAAATATGATATGATAAGGTGAGTCTAATGGTTATCCATTCCATACTTATTATGCTAATCATAATGAAGAATGTAAGTTTATATTCATGATTACTTAAGAACTAATTCTAAGTGTGGTAAATGAATATGTTTTCTACAAAAACATTATAAAATACATTGGACATAAAAATTTAGTAATTAATTATTTAAGAAAGAGTTTGTGATTTTCAAAACTAAAGGAATAAAAAATTCATAAGAGAAACTTTTGAATCAATAGTGTAAACATCATCCATGCCTACATAAATATCAATATATCTCAACATAAACATGATACAAGTCTACATAGGGATGAAGTTTTCTATTTAAACATGAAATAAAACTATTTAGTAATGATTAATTTCTATATTAACATTATTTATCTTTGTGTAATCATCATTCTTATCTATGTAACCATCTCTACTTAGAAGAAATTTCTATTTTTCTATCGACTGAATGCATGAGTTTATAGGTTTAAAATATGAAGGATGAAATTAATTATGGTGATTCCTATGATGATCTTAAGTGATATAAATATTATAATCACCTAGTGTGTGATCCAAGTTTTTAATTAAAAAGGAGATGATCTCCAAGCCATGGAAAAGAAGACCGAACCTAGAAAATTTGAGATACTTCCTAAATTTTAAAAAAAGATTTTCTAGAATTTAAAATTTTAATAAAAATGAAATCTACACATGTTGAAGCTGAGATTCATATTCTGAATATTATGATGGTATTCATAGCCATGATCTAAGCTCGATTTTATGGATTTGGGTTAAGAAGATCATTATTTTTGATAAATTGAAAAAGATAAATTAATATTAAAGAAGTATACAAATGAAAATATATCGATGGTTGATATATTCATAAAAGTGTAAACCATTCTAATATGATCAGTTTGAATGGGGAAAAATATTCAAGGATACTAATAAGGATATTAAGGTAGGAAGAACATCATAGAATTTTTTGAGCCTAAAATGAGATCATCTAGATTTGGTTGAAATTGGAAATTCAAAATTAGTTAGTGCATGTCATGTTCATTCAGTGTTTAAATATCACAAGTTCATTTTTTATTCAATATAAGAATGAGAAAGAGACATGTTGAGTTTCTACTAGTGTGTATATATTCAACTAGAATCTATATATGTTTTCATGAGATGCATTCATAATAAGAAAGATACTTCACATCCATGATTTTCTTCAATTATATTTTATACAGCTTGGAGAAATATTAAATGTGGCTATATTTATAGAAGTTTTTGTAGACGGAAAATTTAAGCCTAATGGAGTTTTAAATAAAGAAGATATGTTTTTCTAAGTTTCAAAAATTAAAAAGAAATAAAAATTCAAATCTATTATTAACTGAGGACAACAATTTGAAAAATAAAGAGTAGGAATACCTCATTTAATGAGTTGAAGAATAAATATTTTTCATTCTCATGGAGATTTTATTTTTCAAACATTTATATTTTTTGGAAATATGAAAATAACCCCATAAAAATTACTTTCTGTTGTGTAGAAAGAGAGGGAGAGTCTAAAAAATAGTGAGAGGTTCTTGAAACTATTGTTGCTAGAAAAAAGTTTGCTGAGAGTGAAGATAATACTCTTAAAGAAGAATATATTGAGAATCCAAGAGAAAACTAGATTTCTCAAGGAAGTATCTATAGTTGTTGAACCTATGTAAGATAAAAAATAAGTTAAATTTTTATAAAATAAAAAGGGTAATCCACTATAAGGTTTAGTGAGGAAGAAAAGAGTGTGTTGAGAATTTTCAGAGTTAAGAATTTACTAGATATCAAATAAGAAGAAGTAATTGAGTGTACCGACCTGTACTGCATATCATATATTATTGATGAATATTTTGAGTTGAGCGTGTCAAGGAAAATAGATTTGAAGGAGATATGTGAAGCTTAAGAAAGTGTACAGATTCTGAGTTGCATGATTTATTCTTGAATATTTGAAGGTGGTTGAAGTAATATTGTGATTGAGGTAGGAGACCAAGTATTAGATGCAATGATGTACATGAATAGATTTACTGATCCTTCAAGAAAAGGAGGAATTATCTAAATAACTCATAGTAGTAAGTATAAATAACCCATGGGAACAACAAATCACTTATAGAATAGAGTGATCCCACACCTATGTAATATGGTGTGTGTGGGACAGGTAAAAATAGCCCACACTCCACTTGTATTTATAAAAAGATTATCAATGGAGAATCTGTGTCTTGATGGGAGTTTAATAGGACAAAGAGTAGGATTCCATAGAGGGGATGAACCTTATAAAAACGCTTGTTCCTATTTACTTATTTATCTATATTTCCTATAGATATATTCTAAGTTGAACAAAAAATATTCAATATTCTTAACCAACATTAGAGGCTTAAACACCAAAGGGGTTAAAGGTTTAAATAAGAAATTGAAATTTTGAAAATGATAGAAAAATCATATTCATCCCGTCAGGTGTATTTTCAAAAATCCCAATTGGACTTTCAATTCTTATGAGAATGTTTCTTCCCTCTAATTTAGATCTATTTTTAATAAACAATTATTTTTAGAAGATTACATGAAGTGCATATTTGAGTTTAAAGACCCCAAGATGGAAGAATCTGTCACTAGACCTATTGCTATTGAAATAGAGGTTTCAAAAATTACTTTGAGAAATAGGAAAAATAAAAAAGTGAATATTCTAAAGAGGAATGCAAAAGGGAATAAGGAAACACCACAAAATTAAGGTAGTCAAAGTGGTATATTCTTAGCTAAATCTATTAATTATTGTTCCTCTAATGAAAAAGTTCAAGATGTGAGAATGATTTCATTGAATCCATTGATAGATCTACCACGTGGTGAAGAAATATTTAAATAATTTCACCCTAAAAGTTTTCACATAAATATTTACACATATCAAGGGAGAGTTTTTTAGAATTTATAGTTGGAAAATAAGATAATATAATAAAATATACATTAGCTAAAAAGATGAGTTGTTGCAACACTCTCACAAAACTCATGAAATCCAAAGAAGAATCTATCACATATTTCATGGAAAGAATCTCCTTGTTTGAAGAATTATTTCAAGGTAATTATTATAAAAAATAGGTGTTTAATAGTATTTTTGGTGAGGTGATTCATGCATTGTAAATGTTACATCAAGTGTCTACGAATGCTAAGGATTCATAACTGGAAGATAATCAAAGAGGGTGAAAGATATTGAAAATTAATTATGAAATGAAATAAAAATACATGAGAATAAAACTAAAAATATAAAAATTATGGGTTAGAAAACTTGAGATATGTTGATAATGAGATGTATTCTCTTAACCTGAAGTGTCTTGAGTTATAAGTGGAACTGAAAAATCTAGAAGAGGTAAAACCTATAAATTACAAAAAATCTAAGAAAAGGAATGCTTCCAAAAAACTTCATAGATGGGTATTTCTTACAATAAGACTAAAAGGGTTGAAATAAGATATGGTAATCATCTTAATAACATCCCGCAACCATCTCATACAAAAAGGCATCCCACTATTCAATTAATTTAGTTTTCGGTGAATCTTATTTTTATAAAAGTACATGACAAAAGCTAAAAAAATGTATAAAAGTGGAAGAGTAAAAATGTTGAAACACCCACCACATAATAATGGGTAAAGGTGAGAATGATCTTGAAAATTTCCCCCAAAAATGGATCCTAAAAGGTTGAGTCTTCCAAAAAAAAATTAACAAGGCGCTGAATTTTTCTAGACTCCCTATTCAAGCAAAACAAAGAAAATAATTAGAAGGTGTTGGCGCTATTAGAGATTTGGGAATATGGATATGAATTGTTTGTACAATATTTTAGTACGTATAAGTTCTAGATGGCCTAAATATTTTGGAGAAAGACTCAACTAATAAGAAATCCTTTTGTGTACAATCCAATTTCATAGGGAAGGAAGAGTCTTTATTTAAAGAAAAAATTTGAAATCATAGAGAGATTCTTTCATTTTTGCATAATATTTGTCCATAGTTATGATAAGTTTTTGTTTGTACCAACCCAAAAAAACACTTCTAGTGATGATAATATGAGGAAAAATTAACATGTTAATAATTAAAGGAAAATAACCAAGTTTATTTTAAGGAGTAAATCAATGACGAATACTACTAAACACCCTACTTCCAAGAAGTTAGCAATTAATGTTGAAGGGGATATCAACAAAATAAATTCTTTTAATGTGATAATAAAGGAAAAATCATGTAACATTCTAATATGACCATGAATATCAATATAAAAGGTATCAAGTTTGAATAAAAAGGTGAGTCATTCCATGAAATGGATACGAGGATTGTAATGATGGTTGTCACTCCGGAAAAAGTACCTGAGAAGTTGCTCAAGAAGGGTAGCTCATAAGCTGTTAAAGATGTGTGTGGGAGGTGAAAGAAGGTAAGACACCCAGTTGTTGGATGTATGACCATCCTACCTATAAAAATTATAAATAAAGGGAAATCACAACTTCCCACTAGTTTTAAAAATGTTACTACTAGAAAGGAATCCAAACTCATAGAGAAGGGAGTGAAAGTTCAAAATGATTTGTTAATGATATGGTCTAACCAACTAGAAGAGGATAGGAGGTTAGTGCAAGCTACAAAGAAAGAAGGTTATTTATTTTCTAATTTGGATAAGTATACTCCATATATAAATAAATATGAGAAAGAAGTGAATCACATGCTTTATTATGGTGAATAAACATGGAGAATCAATAAAGAAGAAATAACGAAGAGGCCTAGGCACATTAGACATTCAAAGAAGGGAGTCTCTAGGTTGAGAAAGCTATATCAACCATGTTTCTCACATTGAAGTGCTATTTGAGGATAAATATTTTCCTCAATTCAACTATTTTTTGTTACAATGTTTGGAATTGAAGGTCAATAAGTTTAAAGAGAATTACTTGAGGGGGATATTTCAAAAGAGGCAAGGTTGCTGGATATTTTTGAAATTATATTGAATATAGAATTCTTGACCACCCCTTCATAATTGAAGTATGAGGTATGATATTAATTCTCCCATAATTTTTATAACTTATATTTATTATGTTTATTGAGTTACGTGATTATATATCCAAATGAAGAAGATATACCTTGTAGTTGAATGTTTTTTATGTTTGTCTTTAAGTGAGTTCAAATTCATGAAATCTTTTCAAAATATTTTTAAGCAACCCCTAATAAGTGAAGTTTATTATTGGCATCACGTGGTGGTTATGACATGGAAAAATCTGTTGTAATAATTTTTTACTCTTGTTTTCTACAAAGGGTTGGCCCCTGTATATATATAGTGGAATAGTCGTTAGCTTATTGCTAAGAAAAGTGTGGTGCCACCCTTCTAACATGGGATTAATGGAGAATTTAAAAAGTGATTGTGCTAATGGGGGAGAAGATGTGTTCTGTTGATAAAAAGGTTTAGAAACATTCCTTATAATGTCAATAAAGGGGGAGATTAATTTTTTCTCCGTTTTCCATCCTTGTCGATAAGGTTTAGAAAGAAATGGAATTGAATTTATGAGTAAAATGGTTTTGAAAAAACAATTCAAAGGGGAAGAATGAAGCACCCTTGGATTAGGAGAAGCCTAAATTGTAATTTGTTTAATATGAATAATGTCAATGTGTGATAAAGGATAATGGATTGATTGTCATTATATAAGAGAAAGGGGATCCATCTTATGTTAGCAAAGGAAGTGAGTAGGGTTCCTATGTATGTGGGTAAATAAGAATAGGGCTGGTTACTTAGTGAGAAACCCATTACATGTGAGGATTGTTATGATGGTATGTATGGTATTAAAAAGTGATAAAAATTGTTAAAAGGACTATCTATAACGTATTAATAATGGAGGAATTATGGTTGAAGATGTTGGCAGCTGAACCCTACTTGATAGCTTGAAAATTTGTATTTAAAATGAATAAATCAGGTTCAAATTTCGAAGAAAGAGATAACTAAAATTGGATAAACATTTATTTTTCATGTATGAATTCTTATAAAAATAGTTTTATTCAACACTGATGAAGGTTTGAGAAGGATAGAGATGGTTTTAAGTGTACCTAAACCCATTTTAAAGAAGTATGGAAAATATGGCCAAGGCATGGACTCTACGTAGGGATCATTTATGTCCTATGTAACTATCATCTAGTGCAGTCAAGTAAAAAATAGCAAGTTATTGTCTTGTATAAGAATAATCCAAGAATCTATATAAACATCATCTATGATTTAATGCATAAATTTTTCTCTATGTAAGCATCATTTGGTTTCATTGGATTGAATTATTTTCTATTTAAACATCATTCACCGAGTTTCATAAACATCTTTCAGGCCTTCGTAACCATCAATATGTCTCTGTGTAAACAAGATAAATGTTTGCATAGGGATGAATATGTCTATGTAAACATGAAATATAGTTGTTTAATCCTGATTACTGCCTACATAACCATCATCTATATGTGTATAAGAATCATGCTTTTCTATATAACCATCACAACATCGATTAAATTCTATGTTTATGTAGACCAAATACATGAATTTTAAGATTTAAAATATTAAGAATGAAATTAATTATGATGATGCCTTAACAGATCCTAAGTTCTCTAAACATAAAAAACACCATTATGGTGTGTGATTCAAGGTTTTAATTAATGAGGATCTAATCTCCAAGAAATGGAAAATAATATCAATGTAAGATAATTTGAGAAAATTTCTAAAGTTTAAAAGAGTTTCCAAAATTTATAATTCTCATGAAAATGACATGTTACGATTCTAAAGATGAGATTAAAATAATGAATACCATGATGATATCCATATCCATTATCCATGACTGGTTTGAATGAGTTGAGTTAAGAAGATCATTATTCTTGATAAAGTGGAAAATAATAAATGCATATTAAAGAATAATGCAAATGGAAATATATTAATGGTTGAGTTATTCATCAAAGGGTAAGCCATTGTGGTCCAATATTTTTGAGTGGAAAGAATAAATTCAAGGATACCAAGATGGTGATCAAGGTAGGATGGACAATATAGAATTATTTTAAGCATGAAATGTGATCTTCAAGATTTGGTGGAATCAAAAAATTCAAAATCAGTTGGTGCATGTACTATTCATTCGGTGTTTAAATATCACATGTTAGTTTTTTATTCAAGTTAAGAATGAGAAGGAGAATAGTAAAGATGATACTAGTGGGTATAGATTTTACTAGAATCTATAAATATTTTCATGATAAACATTCAAATCGAGAAAGAGAATCTATATCCACGAGCTACTTTTTCTATATTTTATACATATTGGAGAAATATTAAATGTTGAGATCTTTGTGGAAGTGTTTGAAGAAGATGATTATGAACCAACTAGAGTTTTAAATGAAGAATATTTTCAGGCTACTTTTTAAACATGAGAAAGAAAAAAAAAGGGAAAATCGATCATTAACCAAGGACAACCACTTGAAAAAGAAAGTGTGTGAATAAACCATGTGATGCATTTGAAAATTAGAAATTTTGTGCATCCCTAGAGATTTTATTTTACATACATTTCTATTCATGATACTATAAAAATAAACCCCAAAAAAGTAGTTTCAACTATTTAGAAGAAGTGAGAGGATCTCAAAACAAAATAGTGTATGGTTCTCAAGATTTCTATAGCTAGAACAAAGTTGGATGAGAGTGAAGAACATCCCGTTGAGGAATAAAATATGGAGAATCCAAGAGGCGTCCGGATCTCTTAAGGTGCCTATGAAAGACAAAAAAAATTAACTAGGTTTCATGGAAGAAAAAGGTAAAGACACTGTTATCGTGAGGAAGAATAGAGTCTATCGAGCCAATGTTATGTCAAGAAAATACCAGGAATCCAAGATGAAGAAGAAATTGAGTACATTTGACCAAATACAGTAGGGGTAGATTCTAAGTTGAGTGTGTCTGGAAAAACAGATTCTGATGTGATCCGGGAAGCGTATGAAAATGTACGGGGTCTGAGTTTCATGAGCTATGCTTGAAGATTTAAAGGAATTCAAAGTTAATCGAAACTGGTTGGGGTCCATTCCCTTTATTAAAAAAGAAAAATAAAACCGCAACCTCTTCTGATCTGGGATGAGGTAGAACACATTACATACCTGAAGGCCTGAGGCATTCAGCCTTTGATATAAATGGCGCCAGTCCATTGAAACATAGCCCATTAAAGTGAGCCCAATAAAAATGTCCAGGATTAGGCCTAACACACTCCAAGATCGCCAAAAATCCCTAGACGCTCCACCTTCAGCGCCAGAGAAACTGGTAGCCAATCCATGCCGCCGACGACGACGAAACACAATGCCGCAGTCGACCATCAGGGATCGACTCATGCCGATCCGCCGTCATCACCACATCCCGCCTTGCGCTTGCACCCGAGACGGGATGATCGAAACCCAGATCTGATTAGAATCACTACCGCACGCTAACTGTAGCTCGGTACACCAACCACCACCAGCTGGAGGCCGAACCCTCCCAAAACCGCCTCCAAATCCACACCGGACCACCGCACCACCGCACCAGCGCTCCTCCACCCAGCGAAAGGCCTCGCCGATCCCAAAAATCAGCTCCTCCGTCACCACATCTGACAACACCAGACCATAACCCCCGATCCTCTGCCAAAACGCATCCCGCACCGTTGTGTCGAAGAAGAAACTGACCAGATCTGGTTTGAAACCAGATATAGACTAGATCTCCAGCGCTGACGAGGTACCGCTGCTACCCAAGAACCGATGCCACTCATAGACCAGATCGCCAACGCCAAACCCAACCACATCCCCGAAGGACCAGATCTGACGACGAACACCGCCCAGAGCTCCGTCGAGGCCTCGCCTGCTCGTGGTGAATCACCCGCCGATCACTACTAGATCCCGCACCATCACTTTTATAATACATTGACTGAAAAACAATTTAATATGTTTTTTTGTGGGTTTTAATAAAAATAGCCAACACTCCACTTGTATTGATAAAAAGATTACTAGTGGAGAGTGTATCAACGAGGGTTGAACATGGTAAGGAGTAGGATTCTCAAGATGGGATGAACCATGTAAAAGCACCTCTGCCTATTTACTACTTTATCAGTTTTTCATAAAGGTGTATGCTAGGTTAAAGAACAAAATATTCAATAGTCAAAACCAAAATTTTAGGTTCAAATTCCAAAGGGGTAAATTGTTTAAGGAAGAACTTGGTATTTGGTAAAACATAGACAACACCATATTCACCCCTTAGGTGTGTCTACATTGACCCCACTGGGACTTTCAACTGTAATATAAACAACCTTCAATGATCGTGCGGATTATACTATCACGATCTATATAGATAGATACTTTGATTAGACTTATCATATGCAAAAGAATTAAATCTTAGTAAAACATCATGGATAATGTTATAAATGGCCTAGTATACAACATGCTGAGTTGGGTACACAACATGTAGAGATCTTGGGAAAGGCTACTCAAGGGATTCCTCTACCAATCCTTATAGTGTAATCAGGTAAATAGATTGTACCAATGTTATACAGTATATAGGGATTCTTGGGAGAGTTTTCAAGTACTTGGGGTACACACTGAGTAGCCTTGCTAGCCAATCATGAACTCTCAATACTCATCATGTAAGTCTACATGGACACTTGGCATGCACAACCTGTACACGCCGAGACAACTAACCCGTTATACATGGCATGTAAAATAAAGCAACATTTTGTGTGGGTCTAGCTCACTATATCATCATGTTCACAATTACATGCTAAAGTGCATAGTCTCATGATATATAGCATGTGACCCAAGGTAACGTGGTGAGTCTCACGATATGAGTTTTAGAGATACAAGCCATGTCACATCAATGAAAATGCATAAAATGAATAAGGTGGAGTAAAAGACGTGTAATGGAAGACTGCAAGACATATAGTCATAGAAATAATAGAATCCCATAACAACCTATTTTCACTATGAATGCCACCTTCACCATCATCACTAGTCGACCCGCAACCACTGTTCAAAATTGTCACTTTTAGAACCTCCAACGCACCTCATTAGGATAATTTCCGACCATCTGTCATCTTCTAGACTATCATTGTATAACTATTCATTGAACTACACTTAAAAAATAATTCATTTTCATCTCCCTATGACTGAACCCATGAATTACCTATTTTTACTCTATTCTATCATCACAAAATGAAAATTAAACATAAGAAAAAAGAACGAGATAACAATATTCAAGAAAGTGGTGGCTAGTGAAAAAAGTTGACCACCCAAGAACAGGCTTGTATTTGGGTTCATCGAAGAGCGTGAGTATTGGAGGAGAATATATTCTCTATTCATGATGGAAAAAATCGACAATGGTTTTTGAATATTTAGATAAAAATTTATTTCATAGAGAAATCATTTACTAATTAATTATTTAATCAAAGATAAATAATAATATTTTTCTCCAAGAACAACTAAATTAAAGAAGTAAACCAAGAATAATTTCAGAAGATTTTTTTGATAAATTTAGAGTCTTGATCCCCACATTTATTCCTTGTTAGAAAATAAATAATCAAATATTTAGGCAAGCATAATCAAAAAATAAAAATATTATTAATATAAAAAAACTTTCTCTTCTTATAAAAAGAATTAATCAAGTATCTGTTAAATCCACATCCTTTTAATATAATAAAAATTCTCAAATAATTATAGTCATGAAATGAATCTATTTTTGAAATAAGAAAATTATCACTTTTACATGTTCTTTAAGTAAACAAAAAATATATTAAAATATAATTCTTTTTGAATGCTTTATTATTTTTAATTTAGGATTTTATTTTAAATACATTCCCCATTAAAAATATTCTTTTGAAAATAAATAATTTTAAAGGATGAAAATTTTACTTTAATTGCTACCAAAATCTATTATTGAAGGAAAACCAATAAATTGATTTTTTTACTTATATAAAATCCTCAAGTGATTTTCCTTTCTAATAATTCATGAATAAATTATTATCAATATTTCAGTAATTAATATTTTTTTAAATCCTTTATAAATTGTATTTATTTAATTACTATAGATTTTTTTTTAATTTGGTCATGAGGAGTAGGTTACTAAATCACATAAAATAAGAGAATCATGTGGTTCATTATGAAAAAATCTCCCCTCAATGGTGGATTACCAATAATTAATGATTACATCATGCTCCTTGATCATCGTTTTCACCACTTCTATAATATATGAAAAGAACAAAAAGAATATGATGAATTTCATCTTCTTTGTAGAAGGAGATAGAGGGAGATTAGGATATATGGATTCCAAAAAGATGTTCAACTGAAGGAAAAAAAATAAAGGGGGATATTTATGTTCTAATAGGGGGATGTTTTATTTCATTAGTATAAATTCCCCTCATTAAAACTTCCCCATAATGACCTTAAAAATCCCCTTATTAATGTATTTATTTAAAATAACCCATAAAGTCCATAACATGTAATTTTATTTCTAATTCTCAGATTTTCCATGCCATGTGTTTGTCACTATGGAATATAATTTCTATGTCATGGTGACACATTACTTCATTTCCACCACACATAACATTCTAAAAATAATAATTCATTTTTATTTAATTTAAGGAATGAAAAGTCCTGGACATGGAGTTTAAATACTTTCTATGAAAATTATACCTCTCCTAGATAAAACCCCCATTGAAAACACAACTATGATGTATGGATTTAAATTTGTGAATCCATTTAAGAGTTATAAATTCTACCATTCATGGGATAAATATTTATTTATTAAAAAATATTAATTAATCTAAAAAACTAAACTATCTTGGAATTTATCTAATAATTCAACCCATGGGTAGGTACCACTTTTTGAGTTGAATGGAACCATCAATTTTTTTCTTAGGTCAAATGATTTAATACATTCAGCACTTTAACCTCATCAAAGGCCCATGTTGTAAAAAAAAAATAAGTCTCACTTATGAAAAATTTGGGTCACTATATACTCCCCACATTTAAACATTTTTATCCTTGAAAAGGAAAAAAACTAAACTACTAATTAGAATCTCATTAAAAAACCTCATTTATAATGAAACCTACGATCAAGAAGACATAATTTTCCCATGTGGGTCTAGGCCCTTGATGGTCCTGGGACACACCTACTCAGGGAACATCCTTCACCTCTATACATGAATCATCCAACTCAAGCATATCTCAATACGACCTTAGAAAATGGAGTAAGCACATGCTATGTGTCTTATTCCATGATTCAATATTGTAGACCTTTCCAACTATATTCAAACCATCCACTTGGAATAAAGAAAATCCACCAACACTACACATTAACCCTTAATAGGCTCATTATCTAGAGTGCCACCTATGATAGATTCATGATCCCCACCTTTAATGGAATGCATTATGAGAACTATCCATGAATACTAGATTACACATGATCCCAAATGTGATGAATCCATATCAGATTTCTCAATTTCATAGAGATAAAAGGATCATTTTTACTAGAGAAATATATAGCACATCTTCTATAAAATCCAACCACACCAAGGCTAGATTCTCAGATCTCACCAACATTAATCGAGCATAAAAACTCTTACTGTGGGAATTAGATAACACCACACTTCTACACCACTATGATTAGACAATCCATTATATCATCAAGCTAAACATATATGAGTCACTACACCACTATCTTGAATATCACGCTCACATGGTTAGATTTTTCAAACCAAGAACTCGAACTTCGAGGGTTTATACACTGTTATTGGTCTCAAACCATGTTAAAAACATCCTGAAAACACTCTAGATGTTTTTTATTTATTTTAGATCAAAATTAGGTGGAATAAATGAATAATAATATAAATAGTCCACGAAATTATATAAACTACATGCTATTAATTTCTCAGAACAATATCATTAGGATTACTAAGATTTCCCAATGACACCTCGAACGCTGCCCAGAGAGTATCATTCTAAAAAAATAAGAAATGTTTTCAACTAAACCCTATCTCAGCCTCAAAAAACCCTTGATTGAGATTGTTACATAGATAATAATAGAAAACTTCAACCAAAAAATTCACAAATTACATGAAAAATCTTTGATATAATGCAAACCTTTCAATTAAAAGAAGGAAATATTGATAGAACCTCTAAAGTAAGATGATATGAGAATCAAATAATTGATAAAGGTAACCCCATGATATAATCCCAAATAACATTCGGGAGTTCAACCACCAAAAAAACTAACTAATCCACCTAATATTACATATCTCAATTTGAAAAGCTCGCCAGCTGATGGATGATCAACTATAATCCTGTACATATTATTCCATAGTGAAAAATTCATAATTTCAAATATGATTAAAGGATAGTCACCAAGAGTAAGAGTATTCATCCATAAGTGTAATTTATTTGTTTCAAATACCAATATGAAACATAAATCACATCATCATTACACCTCAGGCACACCTTCTAGTCACTAGAGGTTGGTGTAAACACTTAGGATCAAGTAGTACATCAATGGGAGGTAGTTTTCCCCATTTTGATAAGGTGAAAATGATTCAATATAAGAGACTAAAGGTGAATAGACCGACTTTGATTACAAATTTCATGAATATGAACCTCCCACATAATAAGTGGTATGATGGTGTAACAAGTTGGGAATGAACAATATGAGACATGAATGTATCATACATCACCAAAAAGGGATCAGGCATAACACCCCATGATTTTAGTCTGTATTTCAATTTAAATAAATCTAGAGTGTTTGATAGATTGTGATACAAACAAAACCTAACTAAAATAAAAAATTATTTATTTCAATAATGTAAAATACTACAAGAAAAATGAAAAAAATCATGAGATGACTAAATGTAACATAATTTGAAAAATTACTAAAGGAATGAGACCAAAAGTAATTAAAAATACTACAAGGTTAAAATTCAGACCACAAGATCTTCCATGAAGATCATAATGAAAATGATAACTTTAGAAAGAATTCAAAACATTAAAAATATGATAAACAAATTTAAAGTAAAGTTATATAATGGGATTAATGATTTTAGAAATGTATTTAAGGCTATATATCATAATATAATATGAACATTAAATATATGGCTATTGGACATATGACCATTGACTATATGGTCATCATAAAAATGTTCATTTGATATACTTGTATCCAAAAGGAACTTTTAAGTTGTGCAATTATTATTTACAAATGAAAAATAATATAATTCACATATAATAAATAGTTCTTGAAAGAAATACAAGCTAATAATTAATTAGAATATATTATTATAAAAATATGTTTTTCATTAATTATATATTTTTATTTTTAAAGAATTATTTGAAGTGTTTATAAAATTAAATGAAAGGATAAAATACTTTCAAATTGACAAAAATGACTGGTTATGTGATAAACAATGATATTTTATTAAATTTATTTAAAAATGGATAATTTTTAAAGAATTATTTTTCATTATTTGAGGTATTTTTTATTAATAATTTAAATTGATCACTATTGATGAATTATTTTAATGAAATATATTGTTTATATATGTAATGAAATGAATTTTGATTCATATAATGATTATTATTTTTAAGGAATATGAATTAATCGATTTTGAGGCTTAAAAATATATTTATCTCAAAACATTTTTTATCTGTTATAAATTAATTATTTTTAATTTTTAATTTTTTTATGAATTTTAGAAATTTAATCAAATAAAATTGATTTGATACTTATAATTAGCCTATAAAAATTAGGTAATAAGTTCAATTTCATTTTTAGGCATAAAAAAACATACCAAGGTAAAAGTTTGTCATGAAGGTATTGGCTAAAAAAGGTAAAAGTATTTAATCAATGGTGTAAAGACCTAAATTATCATAAAACCTTTTATTTAAATGGGTGAATTAGGAAATTATTGACCTCCATTAATCCCTTATATATTATATTTTTCACTTGTGTTGATATTTCATTGAGATGCCCCAAACCCACATTTCCAAATTTGGTGATAAAAACACATTCTTTAATCATGGGATTTGATACAATCCAAGTTAATCCAAACTCAAATTTCATATATTTCACATTTTTTTATATTTTTTAAATTAAAATTCACAATTATTCTCACAACCTTGAGAATCAAAAGGTATATTATCTTTGGAGATTAGCTATTTAAAAATCATATTGTGAACATCTGTCCATAATCGCACCAAACTATATCCCATTCTAGATATATCATAGGATATACTCATAATCATAAACTAAGGAATGGAAACATAATAAAAGGGTGAGATTAGATTCAGAGTAAGGGTAAATATACATGATACAAATTGATGGTCATAAGTGGGAAAATTTTAAGCTTGTGGGTATGAAATAATACTCAAGGTCTATGAATAAACATTAGAAAATCATAAAAAAAATAAACATAGATCATCAATATTAAACCAAGGAATAAGTATTTGAGCATAACATAAGAAGAGAGTCATCATATAATGAGAATGTTACAAAAAATATGATTTATGGAAAAAAAATATGTATAAAAAATCATCACATTGTAAGAAAACCCAAGCATGTCCACTTTTCGTCTTGTTACTAAGATGAGAAACTTAAACTCATCATTGTATAATTGATTTAAAAACATTTAATGTGTTATCATCTCACTTAAGATGAAAAAATTTAATTCATCATGATCTCACTTATATGGAAAATTTTAATTTGACATAATCACACTTAGATATAAAACTTTAATGTGTCATCATCTTAATTAGATGGAATACTTTAACATGTAATCATATTAATTAGATGAAAAAAAATAAAATCACCACCATATCATCATGATGGAAAAATTTAACGAATGATTTGGAGGGTGATACCGGACCCCGCCCATCAATATCATTAAAACAATCCATAATTATGCCAAAAGACCATAAAATCATTCATTATTTTATTATATCTTTATTAACTCATAGGAAATAAATGATTTTTATAAAAACTAATTTAAAACATTATCATCATCATCCAACTAGAGAAAGAAGGTGCATGGTACCATAATAATATAACCGATGTGTAAAAAATGAATGTAAAAGTATGTTATAATAAAATAAAATCACTATTTTAAGATTATTTGATAAATTACTTAAAAAACAATAAGCAATATCCTTTTTTTAAATGAGTGAAAACTCCTTAAAATGGGTTTTAAAATGAAATAATTATAACATGATAAAAAATACTAAATATTATCCTTTATTAACAAAAGGGGTTTCTAGTAAAAAATTATAAAAGAAACATAATTTTAAAATATTTCATTGATAATACATAAAAACATTTAATACTTCATTAAAAACACAAGCCTTTAAAATCTATTTTATGTTCAAAAAATCAATTTTAAAATAAAAATTTTAATTTTAAAAAATATAAAATATTTATTTTTTATTTTAAGAATCATTAATATTTAAAACCCATTTGTATTTTTTTGTAATATAAAACGAAATATTCATAAATAATAATGGTTATAAAATAATTTGTTCACCTGGAAAACTTTAAAAAGATGTTCTTTTTACACTTCTGAAAAAAGTACCTGTGTGGAAAATGATGAAGGATTTTTTTATAATTATTTTAAATAAGGTAATAATAGTAAAATAAAAACATAATAAATTATTGAATCATAGATAAGTATGTCTATAAAATAATCAAATGAATATTTACATCGAGGAGGAAATTCCTGAATGAAAATAAGAGGTAGGATCAGTTTCTCTTACAAGCATCACATTGGGTAAATTATTTACCAAGGGAATTGAAATTGAGATAGAATAGGTACCACTATAATAATAAACAGATTATAATAAAATATTTAGGGTCTTAGAGATAAATTTCACATAATTGTTTCCTAGATGGTAATTCATTCATAATAATCTCGATTTGAAATTGAAATCAGAAAGAAACTATTACAACTTTGGTAGCCTTTGATCCAAACACTATTGAAAGATAAAGCATACTATGAATTTTTAATTCTATTTAATTTAATTATATTTACATTAAAAATAAATACATGGGTAGTATATACACTATAAAATAAAAAAAGCGGTGAATACAAATAAAATCCCAATAAAGAAAAATTGAGATGAAGAAACCCTTATGACTTCGGTAACCATTGATCCAAAATCCCTTAGATGATATTAATTGTGATAGATATATAATAAATAAAATAATAATTATAAATATGATAAAAACACATTAAACATAATGTACATACACCCAAAAAACAACTGGGTGATATGACACAAGTCTTAAAGAATATAATTGAGATGAGAAACCCCTTAACTTAATTGATGGCTTATATAAAAGTAATTTATCCTCCTATACAATAAAAAAATATCTTAATTAATCAATTAATAAAGTTTTCATATCAATAAATTTTTTAATATTGTATATAATCATTTATTATACATTCATAAGTTAGTTATTGGTTATTTTCATTATTAGATGTTGTAATTCTAATTATTTCGCATATATTTCGTAATGATGATGTCAAACACAGTTCATTGATACTAATTAAATCATTAAAAGTTTATAAAAGATATTTAAATAATTATTTTCAATTATTTATTCATACTCATGTTCATTTTACTAAAACTATGGGCATGGTTCATGAAAATGGAATCCATGAAGATCTTGTTTTAGGTAATTTACTAATATCAATGGATTACTTCATAATGTTCATAAATTTTAGTGAAATACCATCCAAAACATATTCATGATAAATATAAATACATTATACTATATATATTTATAAAATATGTTTTAGAAATATCTATTTAAGGTGGTTATGAAAAGAAGGAACATGTCTCTCTATGGAGGCATTAGTTCACACGTACACACAAATGACATTTTTGTTTTCCAAAGGACAGAAAGAAGGTATAAAATGGTTGACAGTTTTAGAATCATAAATATGTTATAAATATAGTATTTATTTGTTAAATACAATTTTTAAACCAACTATATATGGTTTTTATGAAAAAAAACATGTCAATCATGGATACAGTACTCTGAACGTTACACGAACCAAGTTCTAATTTTTTGAATCATTGAGGGGGGAATAAATAATGATTGTTACATAAATATAATAACACTTAAGTATGATAATGATAAATATGTAATTATTTTATTATGGTGTAATATAATTTGATATAGAATAATAATACTTAAATACATAGAAATGAAAGGGAGTGCTTTGGGGATTTTACCTTACTCTTGGAAATAACTCCTTTGAAAATATGATTATGTTTCGTGGGGTGGTTGTTTTAGAATACCAGAACCTATAAGAGTTGTATAGGAATATTTTGGTGGTATTTGGATCAAGTTTCAGTTGCATGTATAATTTATAGAGTGTATATAATGGGGTGGTGGAAGTCCCCTTTTATAAGCAAGGAGAGCCGAACCTTTGTAAATGCCAATAACTTTATATCATTGGGATGTCACTTTCAAAGGAATGTGGCTCCAAAATTTGAAAATAATTGGTCGGGTATATTTTATGGTCATGAAACAAATAAAATTTTCATTTTTAGGATTGTTTTAAACATTATTTAAGTCATTTAACCTTTGTTTTAACTTCTTACCATTTTGACATTTCTCATAGTAGCTAATTTTTACCTAAATAATTTATTTTCATGCTTAAAAATATGATAGGAATTATTAAATAATTTATACCCTATTATTAAAAATATGAAATAAAATTTAAATGATACAATTTATAAAAGTGATGATAATTATTTCTAGAATAATAATGTATAACACATTATAAATAATTTTAGAGAAAAATTTAACTCAAGTTCTAAAATATCAAATATTGGTTTTTAAATTAAAAATAATATTTTTAAATGTATAATTTTAATTATAAAATAAAAATTTGTTCAATAATATTTTTCATAAAGTTTATTTTATGATTATATCCTAATGATGCCAGAAAAGTCACAATATTTTAAAAATATAATTTACACCATTCGCCTAAAAATAAATTTTTCAGAAAAATAAAAAAAATCATTATAATATAAAATTATTATGATGAATCCAAAAATGAATTAATTTTTTCAAAATTTAAATTATAAACTGATTTAATTTTATTCTTAAATGGAAACATAAAATATAATGAAAACAGTTTTAATAGGAAAATGGATTTTTAAAAACAAAATATTTTTATTCTCATTTACTATAAATTATTAATTAAATTAGTGTAAATATATTATTCATATAAAAAATATATTTTATCATAATTAAAACATAATATATTTATTTTCTTAAAATAAAAATACACAAGGCATAGAAATGATTTTTTAGAGAAATACATTTGTAATAACAAAATGATCTTATTAGTTATTTAGTTATACTAATTGAATTTAATAAATGAATTAGAAACAAACATTATATATATATATATATATATTTAATAATGATATTACCTCTATTTATATATTCCAATTAAATGGGTATGTTATAAGAGTCACACATTAATAATTGTAATATTCCCATATAATGTATTGTTGTTTCATTTTAGTTCGGTGTTGCATGTGAAGAAATATATTCAACATAGTATTTTATTAAACATAAACATATACTAAAATATAGGAGATCTACATTATACCCCATTAAATAAATTTCATCCTTGAAATTTTAATTTATTTCACCGATGAAATTAGATGGCTGTATTATTAATATGTCATGACTTGAGATATAACTTATAATGAAATATCAACCTCACTAAATTGGGAAGGACCTGGAAACACATATTCTCCATCATGATATAAATATACCCAATATTTACTTTATGACTAACTTTTTGAGATAAGATTCTATAGTTATTCTCTTTCAAGACCCACATTATATAATTAACTTCTAAAAGAAGTTCATAATCATCCTTGCATTGATCGATCATGATAGGATGATATGGAATTTTATTTCCTCATTACAAAAAATTAACTTTCGTTTATATAGAGTGAACTAATAAATTTCAAAAACACATTAAATTCATCTAAAGTATGGATATTTTTTTCATAAGGCACATTTACATAAACTTTAACCTGAGACACAATAATCATAACAGTTTTCTCTGATAAGATGAAATCATTAGGTTGGTTATTTGATGACTTGATAAAACTTCCTAGATATAATAGAGTGTCTAAATTAGAACCCAATAATTCATCAACAAATCTATACTGGAGGATAATTTTACCTTAATCATAATGATCCACGTCAATGGTATTTATTTTATAGGTTATTCCTTATTCACTTGGTCATAGAGGTTGTTGGTGCCTATCATATTCATTAACCCTAGAATTGGTGCATTTATTTACATAATTCATAAAATCCTTGTATTTTAAGACTTTAAGAATTAATGGTTTATTAGTTGGGAATTTCTTCTCCTTTATAGTATCAATTATCCTCTTTTCATTTCTCTAGTAACTTTATGCTTCGTGGCTTACCTTATAACATGTAAAGTATTTTCCAAATCCTTTAAGATAATATCCCTAGTGTATTTTCCCAAATTTTTAGAATATTGGTGATTGATATTTTTCCATCCATGAGATTTATCACTTGAGTTACCATGTAAATATATTTTCCTTTTCTTTCTCTCTAAAACCATTGGAATAATAAGAGTCTTCAGTTTTTATTTACACCTTAAGCATGCATCAAAAAATTTATTCATATCTTTTGAAGTATCTAATAGCTAATTAATTTTGATGAATTTGTTTCAGGACACTAACTAAATGATTTATCACGATCTCAGGGCCAATAGTATAACTAGAATAATACCTTTCAAGCTTCATGATGTTTTTATTCATAGATTATAATATATTCATCCTATTTTTTTCAATTCTACAAATTATATCCTTATTTTTATATAAATATTTTGGGGGAAATATTTAGTGAATAATATTCTATTGAACACCTCCCATTTAATAGAGTTAATTTCTTACATTGGTCTTATGTTCATTATTAATTTCCACCATTGATCAGGTTATCCTTCTAAATGATAAACAACTAAAACCACCTTTTTTTTTCGAGCTTTGAAGAAAAAAATATCATTTCTATTGAATTTATCTATTATTCATAAATTAGTGTATTGGAAGACCCACTAAAAAAGGGTAGACATTATTTCATGAAAGACTCCATTACAAGTTTCTCCTTCCTTGGTGTGTTTGGGAGTGCAACATGTTTCACATTATTGCTCATAACATAGGACAACAATTTCATAATGTTTTTAACTCCATTTTCTATCCTATTAGGTTTCTCGATGGGGTAGCCATCATATTTTCCATCACACCCATTTTTAATATGATTCATCCTAGATCTATCCATTACTTTACTTATAGGAAAAGTGAGGTATGAGGATACTTGAATTAATAAATGTGAAATAATAAAACTATAAACTTAGAAGTAGTAACTTATAAATGTTATGTATAACTTAGCATATAAATTTCTAGGTTTTAATTGAGGTTATACATGGTCATTTGATATATGTTTCTCTAGCCTAAATATATTCAAGTCCCTCATACTAATTCATAAATAGAATAGGAATAACCCATGCATATACTCTAGGTGTGTATTTTGGATCACTTATTGTGCATAGAGTGAATATTTATTTAATACCCAACCATACCTTTTAAGGGTTATTACCCCTAGGTTCATCTATTCTAGGGACAACACCAACTTATTTGTATCCAGATAGGGATTCCATTTATAAGAAACACCAAAATATCAAATTTAGAAAAATTTAGGATGTTATCCTGTACTTGGACTTATCGTTTGGGTTTTTATTAAAGTTCTATCATACTATACCACAAAATAACTAAACCCTATTTTGATATAAATCGAGATTCCCCATAATCACAAACATAAATATGGTTCTAAAAATATATTATTTAACCATATAATTTGTTATAAACTCAGACGATCTAAGAAAACCTTGCATATGTTTCACAATGTTTTCATAATTTAAATATCACATCTCAAAAATAATCTCAAAATCACAAGAATGAATAGGTTCAGTGTTAATGGAGACTAGTTATATAAAAATATTATTATGAACATATCTCCCTAATCACACAATACTGGATCCCCTTCTAGAAACATCATAGGATATAATCATCTTTATAACCCAGGGATTATAAATATAAAAAAGTGGTGAGATTATCTTCTCAATAAAAGTAAATATAAGAGATAAAAATTGATGATAATAAGTGAGAATAAGCACCAGGAAGGGAAATCCTCTGAGTGGCAGGTTCCCTCTCTCCCAAGGCAGCTAGGGTTTCACCCCACATCTCCTTATTCCCTCCTCTGACATGCTTTGGTCCTCAGCGGCGTCTTCCCCGAGAGCTCGGTATGGTGCATCGTCGGCCCTGGTTCTCATCTTCTTCAGTGCTTCAGTGGATCGGTGAGTCTTAATCGTTCGATTCTAGGTTTTGGTGGATGATGTGCTTCGGTCTTCAGCAGCGATTCCCCCAGGAGCATGGAGTGGCTCGTTCTTCCTGTTTTGTGGATCGGTGCTTCGACTTCCAGTTTGCACCTGGTTCATTCCACGGAGAGGTTGGATTGGCCCTCGACAGCTCTGATATCTTCTGTGGGGTTCATTACAGGTTCCATAGTGGCTTGGGGGTGGGGGGATCTCTATTTTCTGGTCTCTCGGTGGAGGTTTTTTCATTGTGGTGTGTTTTGTACTTTGGTTGGTTTGTGAATTTTTGGTTTTTGGATTGTGGTGGATGATTTGTGGTGTCGTTGGTGCGGGAAAAGCATTGCTCATGGTTCTATGGGTTCCTATCCTAATTTTCATTGAGTTCATCTGATTTGTCATCCGGTGAGGGTTCTTCTTTTTCTTTATTTTATCAGTTTCATCCTAGAGTGGCGCTTCCGGTATGGTCATCTTGGTTCCCCTCCCTGGCAGTTCTTCTTTGGTGTAGTTATTGGGCCTTCCAGCCCTGGGTGGCACTGGCCAGACATCCAGTAACCTAGAGGTCCTACCGTTTGGTTTCTTGCTGCTGCAGTGTTGAGAGTGGCTTGTGGAAACAGTGTGGTGGGACTTTTTCTGGCATCGGCAAGGCGATCTTCGATGGTGATGTTGTTTTTTATGTTTTAATGCAGATGTTGGACTCGATCACTAGGAACTGGTCCCAAAAGAGGTTTAGAGTTTTTGGTTCACCTATGCATAACTGTTCGTATTTGGATGTTTGAGAGGGTATGGTGAGATCCATTGGATCAGGCCTATTATTTGACATAGGACACTTGATTTCTGAACAACCATGTAATGGTGGAGAGCTACATCATGATTCATACACTAGGGAGGGACCGATCCAAGTTTTCAGTCCTGAATTATTTTCCCACCTTCGGGTTGTGATTTGTCTTAAGTTTATGATGTCTGGGTTCCCCCTACTTCCCTTAAAAGGGGATTTATTATTATTAATAATAAAAAACATTTAAGGCCTTCAGGCTGTTGGAGTGGAGTAAATGAGCATAATATAATAATGTCTGTATAAGAGTATAGTTAAGGTCAATGAAAATAACGTTAGAAAATCATACCAAAGAAAACATAGATCATCAATAATAAATCATGGAATAAAGATTTGAGAATAATATAATACATGAGGCATTATATCAGGATAATTAATCAAAACATACAATTTATGGAACAAACATAAGTAAAAAAAATCATCACATTGTGAGAAAACCCATCCAAGTACATATGTCATCATGTCGCTATGATGGAAAACTTTAAATCATTGTCATCTCAATGAGATGGAAAATTTTAATGTGTTATCATCTCAATTATATGTAAACATTTAATGTGTAATCATCTCAAATTGATTGAAAACATTAAAATTTCATTATCTCAATTAGATGAAAAAATTTAACAATAAATTATCTCACATAGATAGAAAATGTACATCCATCATCATCTAACACTGATGAAAAACTTTAAAAAATGTATTAGAGGGAGATAAAGGATGACACATGTTAATATCATTAAAACCATACATAATTATGAAAGAAACAATTAGAATATGTGTGATCATTGAGAGGGGGAGGGGGTGAATCAGTGATATTCCATTTTTATGCCTTCTTACTTGTGAAATAGCCTTCACCAATGATCAGTGAGAAATTAATGTTCTTGAAAAAAATAAAACATGTATAACTAAAAGAAAAAAGATATTTACAAGGTTCACTACTAAATCCGAGTTTCTAGTCCTTGGAATGGTTTCTAGGTAATCCAAAACCACACAAACCAATAGAAAATAATCCTTTGGGTGGTTACAGTAAGCAGGGCGTATCCTTTCACCCATAGAACTATAGTTAATCGATAGTGAATCTTATCCTTGAATAGATAAATTATATACCATTGTTTTTTAACAACTATAAGAACCTTCACCAACAGGCTTCAGTATGTTGTCACTATGCTGATTTTTTACACTTCATCTTCTTATAATTTCTTATTCATCTTCACTTTATTCTACTTTAGTGTGAAATAAATCCTTCATGGAATTATTTATATACAAGTTCATATGATCGCCTATTCATCTAGTATGCTCATTCCAATATAAATTGACCCAATTCCATTATTCTATCAATCAATTATACAACATGTTCAACTGATAAAATTATGTAACTCATTCAGATAACAAAATCTGAATGGTACTTTTTTCATTATCATGGAGCACTTCTTGTCTAACCGACTCTGTAACATATTCATGTAATCTCTTTTATACATCGATTAACTAATAAAAAATTGATAGGAGTCTCTATTCAGTATCTTTCAGACTTATTCCACTTCAAAATTTATTCATTCAATCATCTCTTCAATTCTATAGTGATTTTCCTAGCTACAAAAAATTAGAAAACCAAACTCGATTCTACTTCATCCCTTTATATATTCATTTTTACTATGATATTTAAGGATGAGGAACATAAATCAAATTCAAATATCCTGCTTTACTTTGAAAATACTGACCAATCTTCTTCAATGTTTGACTGCCTTCAAGTGTCCTAAATTTTAGGAAATTTCCTTAAGACGCAACATCAAAAAACTACATCAAACCTTCCTAAGATCACAAGGAGAATCACATAACTTTTATATGTGATATTTTGAATGTTTAATGATCATTGTTTCATCATCACATTATATATCATTATCAAAACATCACAAATACCTTCAAAACTTTGAATATTCATTCTAGTACATCTTCACAACGTCATTTTAACTGATGTATCTCTGAATGATATTCCATCACAACATCATAAGAACAATTGGAATCCTTTTATAAGACTCTTTCTCCATCAAATGAATTATATCAGAAACCTTAAACCATTTCCTTCTCTAGGAAACTTATGACCGATGGAATTCAAATGAAATCATTTTTCTGATGGCTTCAACCACAACCCTCTGTTAGATGACTTCAATGAAAACCTACTACCAAATTAATCAGAGACTTCCATCAAATAATCCTATAGATACATCTATTTGAAACTTCATATAAGTCATTCCTATATATATTATACATAAACATTCATCATTTAACCTGAAGACCTTGAAAATGGTTCAACCAATGGACTCAAATGGATTAAATTACAAGAGATCATCTAATGAAATTACGCAACGACTTCTGTTAGATAATTTGAAGAAATTCCTTGGATTGACATGCTTTATAAAATTCTATCTATTGAAACTTCATACAAAAAAAATCTAAAATTAAAAAAACATAAACCAAAACTCCCCCTTTTTACTTAATCTTGGATTATGAGAACATCTAGTAATCATAATGTTAGGAACTATAATAACAATAAAGCATCAAAATATTTATTTTACAAAAAAAATAAATCTAATAGAACTATTAGCATAATAATCATTTAGTGCCACAACCTTTTGTTGGATCACTTCAAAATGGTAACCTCCTTCTCTTAGATTTAGGCTGGTGGACTCCTTATGATAAAATATATCCAATAAACTTAATCTAATAAAATTTGTGGGAAATATTCAAAATGGAAAGAGATTTATGTGAACAAAAAAAGATAACACTGATAAAACCTTATTCAATAAAAACCGTCTTATTTTGAACACCTTAAAACCTTTGGGTCTAAATAACCCCCCTTTGGATTTTATTTTCATCTAAAAAATATAAACCAATGAAACTTTAAAACTCATGAAATAGATATTTTATCCTACAATTCTATGCCTATATGAGTAAAATAGATTTTAGAAACAAGAATCATTAGATAAAAATACCATGCTGTCCATAAGTCGTGATTAAATAAACTTTCCATAAAACTCTTCTCCCATTCACAAAATCTTATTTAGAAACCTATAAGAATCAACTTCCTTCATCCAATTCAAAAAAAATTAATATATTTCACACATAATGAACTCACAACTTACCCATCTTTAACCCCCATAAATATATGATCTCCCTTGAAAGGTAAAACACATACCAAGGGATAGTTTTATGTTATATCATTTTCACCCCCCTTTACGAAACTATCCAAAAAACAAGATGAGATAGTGGATAAATATTGATGCGAACACACAAGTCATTTAATTCACTTGGGATGCAGTCATATTATATTTGTTTATTCCCAACTTTCACTTTCTACTGAGACATAGTATAATGATAGTGCGGGGTCAATCCCATAGGGAATTGAGCTGGCTAGAAGAACTTATGGCTTAGAACACTATATGTAGGAGTCCTCCAGTGTTTGGTTTAGTTTGGGATAAATATTTCTACATACTTAAGGTTTGGAATCGTAGATAAAAACGGGATCATGGTAAATTTTAGGATTTTTGGTAAAAGACAATCTCTATCCTAACTTGGTGTGGTCCTAAGATCTAGGCTACAAAGCAAGTGGAAGTTAGTAGATGACTATAGTCAAACCAATTAGTTATACCAAGGAGGTGCCTATTCGATGGTCTAGAATTGATAAACACCTAAGATCTTTAAGATTTCATTCTAAGGTAGGAAGTGTCATAGGCTATTGTTCATAGCCTAGTCTACTCCAATATGGCTAGGGTCATTCATTTGAACATCCCGTGGTCAGGGTTGTTCAAACAAATTGGAGAAATTTTTATTTTTCAGCCTAATTACTATTATTAGGATTACATGTTGATAATTATAGATTTATTAAATTCATATACCCCTACTCTCAAACCTTATCCTAGGTGGTTTATCCACTCATTGTATAATTAATCAAGAAAGGTAAAGAGATTAAAAACATATTGAATTTATAAATAAAAATTGGGTTTAATAGTTAAAGAATATGAATGGATTGGGATTTATAATTTTAAAAAACATGTAATAATGAATTGGAAATAGAAATATGGTTTCAATTGAAATTATAAAAAATTTACTTACATGAAACAATAATGAGCACAGGTGAAGCGAGGGTTCATCGTGGCTTGCTAATTGAAATGAAGAATGAGCGAAACAACATCAATAATGAAAAACAAAATTAATAAGAACCTTGAAATTGATCCATAATGATTTTATTTAAGTAAAACACTGAAATGAAATAAAGTAATTTCTAGTTTGGGGTAGATGAAGTAGAAGGGAATGAGATAAGAATGAAATAAACAAATACTATCCAACCTATTTTTCTAGTGAACTCCTATTGTATATATAGACAAAAACTTACATGATGTGTAATGGGTATTCATGTCATGTAATGTTGATCCAAGGTTTTCTCCACAAATTTTGAATCTATGTGTATCTCGCACGAATCTCATTAGAGATTTGGAAGTTTGACCCTTCTCACATCATGTAACTGGGACTCACAATGTGTATCCTCCCTCAGGATTTATTTTCAAAGAAATAATTGAATTAAAAGGTTAAATGATGTGTATTAGTGAATCACATAGTTTAATGGGTTCACAACTTGAAATTATCCACGACTTCTATCACAACTTTCTTCATGACTTACTGCATGTTGTGAAATTATACTGCATGTCGTGTAATGGGGTTTCACGACATGTAATAGAAAATTTTGGTTCTTTTCTACATTTTCTCCTTTAAAACCTTGAAATCTAGTTTCCTGTAATAAACAACACATACTAGGTGCATTATCGAATAAATCATTGAAAATCCTTACCAAAATGGTAGAAAAATAAATATATGATTTCAGCTTATAAAATTCCCCCACACTTGAAAAAATTCGTGTTCTCAAGAAAAAATATCTCAATAAGAATTTCAAAAAGGTAAGAATTATTAAAGTAGTAAACATTCATTATATCCATGAAAATAAAACTAAGTGTATGTTGTAAAAGTCAGTCTCAAGAATCATCCCTGCTTAGAAAATTAGTCTTGCTTCATAGCTCAGTTCTTAAATCAAATTCTTAATTCTTTAATCACAATTTATTAACCATTCCATGAACTCTATACCCATTTACAATTTACCTCACAATGAATTTTCACTCATCACTTAGGGTGAAATTAAACTGGATTTATGGTCATACCCGGAGTACATTCTCCTAACCATATGATTACATTGGTTCTATCATCTCTACTTCGTAAATAAAAATAAAAAATCAACCATGGGGGCTTCATAAATTAGGTTCTAAGGAATATAAGGCTGTGGGAATGTAGGTAAATAGTGAAAAAAGATCAAAAAGGGGGTAGGATCTGAATTATAATGCATGAATATCAAGACAAGTGTAATAAAATGAATCTTCTACAGCTAAAAAAGTCCACACTCCTAATAGATCAAGTTGGATACATGTGTATATATATCAAGTTAGTGCAATAAGGGTATCCCATTTCTTTATTTTTCTTTTTCATTTGTATATTTCAAAATTCATATCTAGGACAGATCTGACATCCATACCCTAACCCCATATGATCCTTCAAGGGATTCACCGATTTGGAAATGGTGATTTTTTTACCTTCCTAATACACAACCCATGTAAATTTTTCTTTTTTTCTTTTGTATTTTTCAAAGGAATAGGATAGATTTGAAATGATACAAAGTACACAAAGATCATAATCAATTAGTGTGATGAGAAGCAAAATACATCTCTATAGTAGAATCATCCCGTATTGGCTGAAAACTTCCCCTACAATTTTTCAAAGTAATGTCATGAATTATACAAAGAGAAGGGTAGGAAGGGATAATCATCTTGGAATAGCTACATCCTATATGGTAATTCATGGAAACATCATTATTAATGATGGAAAGATGTAAGGTGGGTCTCAGAAAAAAGTAGCTCTACAAAGATTTCCTCAATCATTTTAAAATTGTATATGTTCAGTCTTAACTTCAATAAGATATCATTGCAAGTTATGATAGTTTTACATGTCCCAAGTGTAACTAATGAAATAATATCAAAAGAGAACATGAAATTGTAGGCTCAGAATCTTCTCAGGAATGAGAGTAAATAAAAAAACTGGAAATCACAAAGGGTATAAAACCATGTAATAATTCAATTAACATTAATTTCAAAAATGTTGAATTTGAATTAAATCACTAACCATAAATCATTCTAAAAATCTAAACAGAAAAAACATGGATTTTGAATAATTTCCAACATAAAATTTTCTTTTATTTAAATGGGTATAATGATTTTTAGGTTTAAATCATGCTTCAAAATTGAAAAATGTCTCATAGATAGATGAGAACAAGAAAAATTCAAGTGTATCAAAAGTGAACTCACAAAACCCCCCTACACTTATAATGATAAATTTTCCACACTTTATGTGGAAGTATTGTGTAAGGGTTATGGAAATAAACATTAGTTAAATGAAATGGAAATTGAACAATTAAAGACTAATGGAATCGAGAGCTCCCTATAATAAGTGGCATTCCCTGAGGGAACTTTGTTTGTCTTGATTTTGAATTTGGGATACCTGAAAATTGGGTTAGAAATAAAAATTATTAACTAGATAAAAGATTAGTCCACCGGTTTTAAACATTTGTAAGTAGAAATATAGGTAGGTTCATAGTATGAAGAGCAATGAAAACTGGTTTTATTTAAATAAAGGAAGGTTACTACAATGAATCCTTAAGAGACTCATGACAAAAGGATGAAAATAATATAGAAGTACAATCATAAAGAAGACTTAAATGAGAAAACATATGAAATATATATTACCTCCTATAAAATTATAACAATAACATCTTTATCCAGACAGATGTACCAAAGTGTCAGGAAATGTCGTCCATCAGCTCAGTGCCTCCTCTGTCATCTACAGCTACATGTGATAGTTTCTTCTATATCTCAGAGTCTTTTAGAAGGATTGATCAATTTAGGATCATACCAAGCATGAATCTGATGTGGAAGGAAATATATATATGCTCATGGTGGTGGCTATTGAGTATGAAATGGTAGTGAGAGGTCCTGAAGCTGATGCTTCATCTCATCCATGTACTGAGTCACTCATCAAACCAGAATAGATTGTGGTACAATTTCATCAACAACCATAGAAAAAAAAGTGCTATAAATGGATACTATAAAATTATAAATATTTGAAAAATAATCCAATTAAATTGAAGAAAAATCATTTTCCTATATATAGATAATGTTTAGTAGAAAAAATGAAGGGAATCATAGACTAAAGATAAAATCAAAAAATCCAAGATATATATATGACAAAAAAATGGGTATAGTGGTCAACTAAGATAATATAGTAGACTCAAGAATCTCATTGACTTTCCACTCTTGATCGAAGGATGGTTGTAGATATCCTTCCTGGTTAATGGAAGAGATGTTAGAAAAGGATGGTGGGTAAGCTACCAAGGGCAGTGTCGTGGTGCTAGAAAGATGCTACAGGGTAGGTGACAGGGATGTGTCGATCCTTAATGGGGTTGTGTTTTTTTAGCTAGATCAACCAATATAACCTCAGTGGATGGGGTGGTGGTTGGCCCCTTTCCCCACTGGGCCTGCTCTGTAAGGTACTCATACTGGGCTGTAGGGTCGGAAAGCTCTGATGGTAGGTCAGCCTAGGATGTGGGTGGGTATATGGTAGTAGAAGAGTATGGGATAGAAGGTTCTGGTGGTGGATGATATCATGTGGGATATGAGGGTGGTATAAGGGCGGTGAAATAGAAAATCTCTTCAAAGGGGATATGTAGATTCTCAGATATCCATCTCAGATTATCTAGGATGCAAAGCTGTATGGACCAAAGATATATTGGGGAGGTGGGTGGAGAAGTAGTGTATGTGGTGGCGGGAGAGGTAGGGATATGGGTGGTAGGGGATAAAGGTGAAGTAGTGGATGGATCAAGTGAAAGGTCTGTTGTAGGATATCCTGGTGCCTCTCTAGCTTCCTCATGGACTTCGAGCACCCACCAGTATGTGTCATCATCCATAACCAGGAGCTACATCTTGTGCATCACAAAAAAAATATATGGAATCCATCGATCCAAGTGATGTGAGTGGAAGGGTGGTGTCAAACACTCCAAGATGAAGGGCTAGGTGGGTGATGAAGGAACCTCTCGTAAAAGTACCTATAGTCATATAGGTGTGATCTTGGTAGTAATATGATAACTTAGTAGCCATGTTGACAATAGGGCCTCACATGGATTTTTCTAAAATAATGATGTCTACATGGCTCACACTGCCATGTGATTATACCCTGGCATACCATGCATGAGTTAAGGGTAAATGGAGGATCCTAAGTACTGGGATGTAGAGATAGGTCGACTTGGTGATCTTGGTATCATGCGTTGTCTGAGCATCTCGTTCTATCATCCACCATAGTAACCTCAAATCAGACCTGGGAGGTTCAAGCTAAAGGGTAGGAAATATCTCAGACATAGAAAAATCCTCTATTTAAATGCTGAGGCCTATCCTGAATTTGAAAAATGAAACCTCATGAGTCTGACCTCTAAGTCTTAAGTAGAGGCTATCCACTATGACCTCAAAGGTGGAGAGAAACTCCAGAAATAGCTCCGATTATGTCTCCTCATGTACCTCAATGATGGATGCAATATAGAAGAACTCAAGGAGCTAGACGGTCTTATTAATGATATGTTGGTAAGCAAGAATGACTAGGTAAATGGTTTTTTTCACCCTCATTGGTTTCGTCTGTAGACGATTGAGGGAGACATGATGCCTGTGGTTGGAGAAATGAATAATGGGTAGAAAATGTGGGTTTTCATCCCCAAATTAATCACTGGATATGGACTATAAATCATCCTGAGTACTGGGCTTGACATGAGCTAAAACGGGATGTGCAAAGATGATACTTGAGGTTGTGAGGTTGTGTGAGGTGAAACACCTCATGGACACTTCCCCGACGGTGGATCATCACGGTCTAAAGGTGACTATGCAGTTGCAGGGTGCATGGTTTTTATCTATGCCATTATGGGAGTAAGTTGGAGGGGAGAAGATGATTATAAGGATGGTGTGTGTGCGCATGGGGGGGGTTGGTTTGGGATGAAATGGAAAGAGGGATGTGGGTACTGGTTTTCTGGAAAGGAAGGGAGGTGGTTTAGGTTGTGAGATAGAGATAGGAGGGGGAGGCTATCATGATTATGGAGGGTTATGGGGTCATGTAAGAGGGTGGAGAGGAGGAGGAAGACTTCACGGGAGGGAGGAGGAGGGGGGGGGTCGGGTTACGTGGCTGTGAGGGGAGGGGGGGAAAGGACATAGGAGGGAAGAGGTTGGTCGGGCCGTGAACCCTAGGTTCACTATATATTTTTAAAAATAGGTTAATTGCATTACAAAACGTTTAATTAAGTTTCAAATCATATAATTCTTGGTTTTATGAAATTTTGTTAGAAAAGGTACACATCGTGAAATAGGGTTACATGACATGTAATTGAAATTTTCAATTAATTTTGGTTCAAACCCTGGTCTTTAGCTCCCAAAATGTCTTAAAATTTCCTAAGGATTATTCCAACCTAATCTACCCTAAGGTTACCTATCCTGGGTTTCCTCCCAGTCAATGATTCCTTCAACATTGAGATCTTGACTCTTTGAGGTTTAGATGAATTTCAGGATGACGACACAACCTTCATAGAAGTGTTCTTGATAGATTTTTAATCTTTGAACATTGGTATTGAATGGTTGGCCACCCAAATTCAGAATTTCTATGGTCCCATAGGGGAAACCTTGAATGACTACGAAGGGTTCTGACCATCTAGATTTTAGTTTCCTAGGTAAAAATTTTAATTTTGAGTTAAATAATAAGATATTTTTTACTTGCACAAAGATGCATCTTATAATGTGTTGATCATTCCATTTCATTGTTTTTTCTTTTCAGATATTTTAATTTTAATAATAATCTTTTCTAATTTATTCCAATTCTTCTAATTACAGCATTCGAGCTTCTCTAACTTTTTGAGAATCCAAATTTATCTTTTTAATTGCCCAGTATGAGCAATGATCTAATTCAACTAGTAGTTGACAAGGTTTTCCATAAACCAATCTGAAAGGTGTGGTACTAATGTGTGTTTTATATGTAGTGTGGTACACCCATAGTGCATCATCCAATTTCAGACTCCCATCACTTCAACTTGTGTTCACGGTCTTCTCTAGGATTTTTTTGAATTAGATATTTGAAAATTCCACTTTCCCCTCTTGTTTGCAGGTGGTAGGGAGTTCTTATGTTATACGTAATTCAATAATTTTCCAACAGTACCTTGATATCTTGATTTTTAAAATGTGTTCCTTGATCACTAATGATCAATCTAGGAAAACCAAATCCAGAGAAAACATTCTTTTTCAGAAAATTCATGACCACTTTGTCTGTATCATGTGATCTAGCTTCATCTTTTTCCTATTTGAAAGTGTAGTCAGCACAAACAAGAATATAGGACTTTCCATGTGAATGGGTAAATAGTCCCATGAATCTATTCCCCATATGTAGAAGATTTCTACTTCCATGATTGGGTTTTGAGGTTTTTTGTTTCTTTTTCCAATGGTTCCAGTTCATTGGCTGCTATCAAAGATTTGACAATAATCCCTTGCATCTTCATGCAGCATGATCCAGAAAAGTATGCTTTGTTGGATTTTTTATACCATGTGTTCTTGTCCATGATTTCCTACAATTGGTTATGTATGAAACAGGTCTATCACATTTGTGATTTCATTTTCATGAATGCAGTATCATAATAAGACATAAATGTAGCACTTGAATAGGAGTGGCTCATCCCTGTAGTAGTGTGTCATTTAAGATAAAAATATATTATTTTGTTGGTAAATGAAATCTTGGTGAATAAATCTTATGGAAAGATAATTTCCTATATCATAAAAACATGGTTTTATCTTTATATTTAAAAGGACTTCATTAGGAAAGTCTACTTTGATATCGATATCATCATCATCCTTGATGAATGGGACAAGAAATTAAGATAGACAATCAACGATCAAATCTTTCATGTCTTTGGTATCTTTGATGATAATATCAAATTCTTGGAGTAAGATGATCCACCTTATCAGCCTTGTCTTGTAATCTATTTTTTTCATTAAATACATGAGGGAAACATGATCAATGTGGACAATCACATTGGACAAAACAAAATAGGAGAATAATTTCTCGAAATCATACACAAAAGCTAAGAGTTCTTTCTTTGTAGTTGTGTAGTTTACTTGAGCTTAATTCATTGTGTGTCTAGAATAGTATATAGGATAGAACATCTAAACAAATCATTTTCCTAAAATAGTGCTAATAACAAAGTCGTTGGTATCACACATCAATTCAAATTCCTTGTCCCAGCCAGGTGAAATGATTATAGAGGATGCTATCAGGATTTCTTAAAAGTATTGAATGCCTGCCAACAATCTTCAGTGAATTCAAACGAAACATCCATTGATAATAGGTACATCAGAAGGTGTGATTTTTTTTCAATGTTTTTACAAATCACCTGTAGGATCCATCGGGTCCTAATAAGATTCCAATACCATTAACTATTGATGGTTTAGGTAAATATTTTATAACATTTATATTAGTGGGATGAGATTATAAGACCTACTTGGAAATTTTTTATCTGAGGACTATGCCTCCATGAATAATAAAATGAAAATTTTCCCAATTCAAAATTAGACATTTATCTTCACAATGTCACATGACTAACTCAATATTGCTTAGACAGACCTCAAAAGAACTTCCATATACTGAAAATTCATTCATGAATATTTCTAATAATTCCTCCACCATATCATGGAATATATGTGTTATGAATCATTAAAATATCACTGGTGCATTACACATACCAAATGACATGCTTTTGTAGGCGAAGGTAACAAATGGAAATGTGGATGTGGTTTTGGAGTAATCAGTAGGGTTGACTCCAATATGATTGTATCATGACTATCCATCTAGAAAACAATAAAATTCTTGTCCTTCTAGTCTCTCCATCATTTGATCCATGAAAGTCAGGGAGAAATAATCTTTCTGAGTTGTCATGTTCAAATTTCTTTAATCCATGAAAAATCTCCATCCAGTGATGGATCATGTTGAGATCAATTCATTTTCATCAGTTTTTTACAATGTGTTCCCACCTTTCTTTGTAACTACTTGTAGAGGGCCCAACTACTAGATATCAGATATTGAATAGATTATTCTAGCATCTAGAATTTCAGTACTTTATTTTTAACAACTTCTTTAACTGGTGGTGTGATTCTCCTTTGAGGTTGGTGTTTGGGTTTTCACCTTTCTCAAGAATAATTTTATGGGTGTATCCAGTGGGATTAATTCCATTAATGTCAGCCAATCCCTAGGAAATTTACTGCTTGTGTATTTTCAATATTTCAACCAATTTCTCCTCTTCTAAGTGATATAATTCAGAGTTAATGATTAATGGTAGAGATATTGTAGCTCTTAAGTATGATTACATAAGAGTACTAGGTAAAGGCTTTAGCTCTAGTGTTGGTGGTTGAATGATTGAGGGTATGAAAGGTGGGAAAGTATCCCTTGTGATAGGTTCATTGAAGATAACTTTCTAAAAAACATGCTCTTATTCTACATCAGGGAGTGACTCATCACTGTCTTCCTCTATGGACATATATTCATTTCTCTCTTGGGTAAGAGAGATTATGTTGCAATCAAAGGAATTATCTGATTGTTTGACAGCTTTGATGAGGTTGTAGACAACATGTTCTTCTCCAACATGAACTATTAAATACCATTGTTTTACATCTATTAGAGCCATTTATATGGCTAGGAATGGTCTTCCAATAATAATGGGTAATTCACCATCTTCTTCCATGTCTCAAACCATAAAGTCTACTGGAAATATGAAAATTTCAAATTTAGCTAATACATCTTCAAGAACTCATCAATGGCACTTTACTGATTGGTCTTAATGTTATAGTTCTACTTTATTTGTTTTGAGGTATTGATGTCCCAAAATTTAAAATAAACTCATAGGAATTAGTTTAATACTTTATCCGAGATTGAATAGAGCTCTTCTAAATTTAAACTCTCCAATAGCACATGGAATTGAAAAACTTCCATGGTCTCTTATCTTAGGTGGGATTTTCTATTGAACAATATCTGAGTATTATTCATTCAGTGAGATGAAACCTAGATCATCCATTTTTATTTTATTAGAAAGATGATCTTTTAGGAATTTGGTATAAATCGACATCTAAGAAATAAGATTTCTAAAGGGTATATTGATATGCAATTACTTTAACATTTAAAAGAACTTCTTATATTGTGCCTCCTTTATCCCTTTTCTTTCTCTTTATATAAAAGGAAGATGGGGTGTGTACGGTGGTGGAGAAACAAAGATTTACTCTTTTGGTTTCTCATGTGTTTGGGTGTTTATAGATGGTGATACCTTATGAGGTATTACATGAGTGGTCCCATCAAATTCTTATTCTTATAATGGTAATTGCTTCTTAGGTTCCTCAGTTTTTCTTTCATCTCTTCCACATGGTTTCTAGAAATCCAAAAATTTCCACTTCTCAGAACTACATCATTTGATTCTTCCCTTGGGTATGTCTCTGAATTACTAGGTAGAGTTCATGGTAATCTATCAGATAGTGTCTTTGAGATATGGCCCATATGAATTTCATGATTTCATAGGGTATCTCAATGGTTCTGAACTTATATTTCTTGAATAGTAATTCTCTCACATTTTTTTTAAAAAAACTATCCAGAAGGTTCTCTAGGTTACACTATAGAGGAGTAGTTTTCTGTTGAAGTCTTGGTAGAGCTAGTTGAAATTGCAATTGTTCTCTCCAAGGGAAAATTTTTTGTTGGTCTTGTTGTTACAGTCAAGTCATAGGCTTCATGGGTGGGTACACTAGTGGTCCTTGAATGCGAGGTGGTGGCTAACCACTTCTCTATTGATAATAGTACTAGTTGTTTTGAGGTGTCTATTCAGCTAGCCTCTACTGATAGTACTGGTTTCATTATTGGAATGGTGGATTTTTCTGATTGTAATTGACATAACTACAATCTTTAGTTTTTTGTTCTTAAACTCTTGATTTTCAGTCTTGGTATAATCTCGAGCCATCACACATTTCACATGACTGCGTCTCTATTACAAGAGTTGGAGGGGGTGGTGTTGTAGGCAGTTGGAATGAATCTAACTTCTTTGTGAGCATTTCGACTTGAGCTACTAGTCTATCATTTTCGTCCACTTGGTAAATGCTATGTCATGGTGGTCCATGATCTTTCTTCCACAGAATGGCATTGTGATATACTTTATCCAGAAGTTCTCAACCAATATAAAGAAACTTTATAATTATCCCTCCCTCACCGACATCATCGACAGCTATGTGTGAGACTGGATGAAGGTCTTGGTAAGATGTCTGGAGCTGGATCCACATGTCTAGTATAGGGTGAGAGAATTTCCTCATCAATTCCTCAAATCTATCCCAAGATTCCCATACAGACTCTTTGTGAATCTGAGTGAAGTTATATATATCAATTCAGAGCTTCCAAGTCCCAATTTGTGGGAAGTATTTCTCTAATAACCTCTTTTATAGATCATCCCAATTCATGATTAACTTAGGATATTAACTCTTGATACAATCCTTGGATTGATCACATAGAGATAAGGGAAAGATGAGATGTCTAATTGCATTGAAATATACTCTCTAGTTGCGAAAGGTATCACACACTTCAAGGAATTTTGAAATGTGTTCATGGGGATCTTCACATTGAATCCCACTAAACGGGCCCATGTTTTAGATCATGTGAATGAGTCCATGTTTTATTCCAAAGGAGTGTTCCTAAATATGAGGGCCCATAATAATTGGTGCAAGACTGTGGATTGATGGAAATACATTATCCAGGATGGTGAGTTCTTGATGTGTCAGATGCTCTCCATGAATTAACTATTGATTGTTTGGAAGGTTTGGTGGGTTGGGTCTCACTGGATTGTTTTGGTCGGCCATGATTGACTGATGGTTTTCAAAGAGATACCTTTCAGTTTTAGGTGTAAAGGTCAAATGTTCTTGTGAATCAAGGCTCTTTGAATGAGTCTAAGGGCCCTAATTCATGCATTATTCCACAAGAATCAGGGACACAATGTCATCAAAAAGAATAAGAAAAATTAAAGAAAAGAGAAATGAAGAAAGGAAGAGGTAAACAAAGGTTATTTTTCCACAGGGTACCGTGTGAATCACATTAAAATGATTCCCTAGAAATGACACCAAAATTTTATGTTCCCACACACATTGTTTAATTTTCGTGGACTGTGGTCAGATTAGTTTTGATTATTTCCCAAACTTCATTTGATACTAAGACATAGTACAGTGATAGTGCAAGGTCTATCTAATGGGAAAATGAGCTTGATACATGAATTTACATCTTAGAAATCTATATGTGGGAGTCCCCACGATTGTGGTTTAGTTTAGGAAAAACTATTTCTAAATACATAATGTTTGGAATCATAGATAGATAAGGGATCAAGGTCAATTTCAGAGTTTTTTGTAAAAAATAATCTCTATCCTAACTTGGTATGGTCTTACAATATAGGTTATTAAGAAAGAAGAGGCTACTAGTTGACTACGGTCAAACCAACTAGTTCTACCTAGGAGGAAGATATTCCATGGTCTGGAATTAATCCCAACCTTTGCACATTAATATTAGCTTATAAGGTAGGAAGTGTCATAGGCTGTTGGTCATAGCCTAGTTTACTCCAATCTGGTTAGGGTTTTTCATATGTACTTCCTGTGATCAAGGTTGTTCGAACAAATTGCATACAAATTTTTTGTTTAACCTGATGAATATTCATAGGATTACCAAGTTGGGAATTATAGATTTATTAAATTCATATACCCTAAACTTGACCCTTACTATAGGTAGTTTATCCACTCATTATATAATTAATCAAGGAAGAAAAATAGATTAAAAAAATATTTAATTTACAAATGGAAATTGGGTTTAAGAAGTAAAAGAATATGCACAGAATTGTATTTATTAGTTTGATGAACATGAAATCATGAATTGGAAGTAAAAAAGATGATTTTGATAGAAATTATAGACAATTTACTTACTTGAAACAATAATGAGAACAAGTGTAGTGAGGGTTCATCATGGGGTTATAATAGAAATGAAGATCAGGATAAAAGGAATTGGTAATGAAAAACAAAATGAAGAACGACCATGAAATCGATCCAAAATGATTTATTTGAAGTAAATAAATGAAAGGAAACTAAGGAATTTCGAGTTTAGGGTGTAGGAAGTAGAGGGTAACGAAAGAAGAATGAATGAAACAAAGACTATATAAACTCTTTTTCCTATGAACTCATACTATATATATAGATGAAAACTTACATGATGTGTAATGGGTATTCATATCGTGTAATGCTTATCCAAGGTTTTATCCACGAATTTTGAATCTATGTGTATCTCAAGAAATTCGTTTCTATGATTTGAATGTTTTACCCTTCTCACATCGTGTAATTGGAAATCATGATGTGTATCATCCTAGAAGATTTATTTTCAAAGTTGGAATTGGATTTAAAGGTTACACACTGTGCATTGGTGAATCACATCATGTAATGGATTTGTTAATTGAAATTACCCACAATATCCATCATGACTTGCATCATGCTGTGAAATTGCACTACACATCATGTAATGAGGTTTCATGAAATGTAATAGCAAATTTTTATTCTTTTATCCATTTCTCCTTTGAAACATATGAATCCTATTTCCTTTAATAAACAACACATACTAGGTGAATTATCAAGTAAATCATTAAAAATAATTAAAAAATGATAGAAAAATGTATATATGATTTCATATTATCAAATACCACATACCTTATGCATGAATATAGAAAGTATGAACATCAATTATCAACCTGAGCTTATAAAATGTTTCCTTCAACAATGGTTTAGTGAAGATATAAGAAACTTTCTCTAATGTAGGAATAAACTCCAACTTCACTTCATTTATCTCCATATTCTATTTGATGGAGTGATATTTAAAATCAATATTCATGGAATTAAAATGCTACACTGGTCTTTTAGTGAGATTTATAAAACTGTGATTAAGACAACCCATGTGAAGGGGCACATTTCTATCAACCAAATGATCTTTCAGTTGTGTATTCATCCATATTAACCGTTTAGTAGCTTGAGTGGAAACAACATACTTGAATTTATCCATGATGAGAATTAATAAATTTTATTCTTTTTTTTCAAATCACACATCTTTCTCCCAAGAAGAAAACTCTTCCATATGTGGATCATCTATCATTATCACAACCTGCCCAATCTGCATATGTGTACCCATATAGATTAATATTTCCATACCTATCATATTTTATTCTAAAATCAATTATTCCTTCGATATATATAATAATTATTTTTCCTAACATAACATGATATTACTTAATATAAATTTGATACCTGGAACATAATGTAACAACACAAACTATATCTAGTCTTGAATTCTTTATATATAAAAATATTCTAACCAATTTTATAAACTATTTAGGATCAACATAATTTCCTTCTCTATCTTTTGAAATTTTTTGTTCCCACCTAAAATAAATAAGGAAATTGTATTTGAATTTTCCATTCTAAACATATTTAGAAGTTCCTTAGCATACTTATCTTGAGACAGGAAAATGAATTTATTCTTTTGAGAGATTTCTAAACCAAGAAAGTATTCCATTTAACTATTATTGGAAATTTAAAATAACATATTTATCTCCCCATAAAACTTCTCATATGATTATTCATCATTCCCTGAAAATATAACATCATCAACATAAATAATCACTATGAGGGAAACCTATTAATTTTATTTTATGTAGAGATTAATATTAAGTATTTCTTTATTGAAATCCAAATTCCTTATGTAAGTATAAAATTTATAATTCCAAGATATCAGATCTTTCTTTAACCCATACAAAGACTTCTTTAGCATACACAGATAGCTTACATATTAACAAATAATGAAGCCACATGATTGTTTAATATAAATTTATTCATAGAGCTCTCCATTATGAAAAGATGATTTGATATACATCTGAGATATTTTGTATTTTCCTTGTGTAGTGATAAAAATAATTTTTTGATAATTTATATCATTTACATCGAGGAAAAGGTATCATCAAAATCAATTCATTAAATTTGTGAGTAAACTTTACAAATAAGCCGTTCCTTGTTTCTTATAACTTCACTTTTTTCATTGAACTTGTTTTGAAAAACCTACTTTGTACCAATCACATTATTATAGTATAGTTTGGGTATACTATCCCTCAGTATAGTATAACTCTACATTAATAGAATCAATACAATCTTGATGCTTCAAATATTATTCATCATCTTTAGGATCAATCTATGAATATTATTAAGTATGTGAAACAAAACTTGATGTTCTTCTGGTTTGAATCCATTTTCCTTGATCACCAATGAAATTTTGGGCCCAAACTTATTTCATTAGCCTAATATGAGATGAACACATTTTTCCTTATCACTTGAGATAGGTATGTCAGAATCTTTACCTCATGAAACTTCATCATTACTACTCTTGTCATGATGTTTAGCTATAGCCACTTCATCCTCCCTTTCTTCCATATCTATAATTTTCTATGAAACTTTCATATCATATTTTCTATAAATTTCAGATTTGTAGAGTCATTTTTTTTGTTTATTTATTATAACACTTGTATCCTCTACCATTAAGAGGGTATCTAAGAAAGATTCCATCAATGCCTCTCTAATCAAACTTCCCAATATCCTCACCCTTGACTATAATAATTCATGGAATTATAAACACATTTATGTATTTCAAAATTAGATTTTATTTAAAATATATATAATAAGGATTCATATTATATTTTGTTATGTAGAAACATTCATTTTGAAAATGAACTGCTGCTCTGACAGCTTGCCTCCAAATGTATCCACAAGTATCATGTTCGATCAACATCATTCATTCCATCTCAATAAAACTTCTATTTATTATTCTACAAAAACCATTTTATTATGGTTACTAAGGTGCACAAAATTCATGATGAATTCCACGATTTTAAATATAGTATCTTAACTTACCATTTGTATACTCATCAATATTATCTATTCAAATATTTTTCAGGGAATAACCCCTTTCCTTTTCATCACTTCTCCTAAAACTATTAAACATATTGAGATCCTATAACTTTTTTTAAATAATATAGATAATGTGATTGAAATCCCCAAAAAAGAAAAAAAGTAATTATATTCATTTTTTTATTTCTTTCTCATAAGCCTGCATATATCCGAATATATAAGCTCCAAGGGAAAAGTTGAATGCATTTAAAATTTCTTATGAATAGAGTTTTTAATATTAATTTACTAAAAAAACAAAACAAAACTAATATCTTATTTTTTTAATGTTAAGAACATCACAAATACTTTTCTCTCTCTATCATCTTACTCAAATTCCTCAAGCACGTATGTCTAAAACTCTTATACCATAACTAATTTTCTTCTACCATGCTCAGATAGAAAGAACCATGTGCATCTCCCACTTGAAATAATTATCCCATGGTTAATTTTACTCTCATAGAAATATTCCTATATTCAATAATTTTAAAAATAAAACCACATCTCTAGATAAAAACTTTTTTTACTTTATCACAAAGCTATGAAACAATAATTTTTTTCCCATCCCATTAAAAAACAAGGAGCTTATATATTTCATTTTTTCTTTTCCAATAACAATAGATCCAATTACTTTGATTCTAAGATACTAATAATTTATAAGTGTCACGATTACTTATTTGAAATATTTAACATTCTTCAATAACTTAAAATATCCTATCATATGTGAATAACACCCATTGTCCAATATCCAATGTCGTTCTCCTTTTGTGGCTTTGAGATTAGTTTTAATAACTAAATCCATTTACTTAAATTTTTATTCCTTCACATTTGGGTTTTTACTTTATTCTTATAAATTTTTTTAAGAGGGTAACATAATAAGAAATCCCTTATCAAGGTGACCAGGATAATCATATCTATCACAGATAGTCTCTAGTGGCTAAAATCTATTTTCTATTTTAATAATGGATTTATCAGGTTAGCTTCTTTGAGTTGATTAAATCCACCTCAAAATTTATTTCTAGTTCCTCCTAGATTCATTATAGTGTCAATTATTGAATTGGTAAATGTTTTCTATATTACCAAAGTGTCTACAGATCCAAAATTATCCATATAATTCTTATTTTTTTTATAACTAACATGATCTCCATAACCACATACCTACTTTCCATCATGTTTATTACCATAAACCTTGGCACTCTATTGTGCATTAATTTTTCAGAAACCTTTGGAAATCATATTCTTTAGCTTATATTTCTTCACATCCTTAATAGGATATCTAGTTACTGTAGATTTTAGTTCAGACTTTGAAAACATAGAATTTTAATTATTTTCCACTCCACTTGTTTTGGCTAAATAAAATGTCTTCTTAATTTTTTTATTATAAATATATTTAAAATTGTTTTCAACCATTTAGGACAATTTTTTTTGATCCTTCTATGGTTTAAAATTCTTAGAAACTTATCTATTGGGAAAAAATCCCTCAAGGTATCATTGAAGCATTTTTGAGGTGATTGTGTTTGTTGACAAAGTGGACATCTGAGTAGTGATTGTTGACAAAGCAAAACAATGACATAAAAATTTGTTGACAAAGAGGATTTCATGGTGGAATGTCGAGTTTAAGAGCTGAGGTCAACGATCCATGTTTTATTCAAGAACGTCAATAAAAGGAATGGATGATCTGGAGGCGGTACAAAAGAACAGATACAAGGTGGCGCCGTTTTCCAGTGTTTGCCAAATTTTAGGGCCTGAAAATCGGCAAATGAAGAAAAGTGTTTTTGGCAAAAGGACTTGCGCGCCGAGGACTTGGAGTATAGGAAACTTGCGCGCCATATGTTTTTCAAGATCAGAAGATCAAAATATGGCTAAGGAAAAAGGTTCGCGCAAGTTTGGGAGTTGGTCGCACAAGTGTCTAAATGACAGGAGGACTTGCGCGCTGAAACTGGGTCATGCAGGGCGGTCAGATTGCCTATAAATACTGGACCACCCCTCATCATTCTCAACGGAGTTCAACACTTTGAGAAATCAGAGCTCCCGTCGCACAGGTGTGGTGGTCGCGCAAGTGGTGAGTGTGGATCGCGCCGGTGAATTTGCGCGCCAGTAGTTGAGGTTGTGCGCCGGTGTTAGAATTTGCGTGCCGGTTGGCAATTGCACGCCAATGTTGGTTTGGGCATAAAAGGAATAGAGTTGCGCAAGTTTGGAGTTGAGGAAGCTTGAGTCGCGCAGGTGTCTGAGGTGAACTTGCGCGCCCGTTGTGACTTGCGCGCCGAGTTTGACTTGCGCACCAAGTAAGGTTTTGTTCCAGCAGTGATTTTCGGACTGTGTAGAAGCTGGTACGTTTCCCGATAACTTCGGTGCAAAGAGATATTCATCTACGGGTGAAATTTGTACTTCAACAGAGCATCTACATACAGAGAAAGATGCATTCATTCATGAAAATGAAGAGCCCTACAGGTCTATAAACTGTGAGTGGTTTCCTTCCAAGAGCAGTGAGCTTAGGAAGAGGAAGAAGGTGATCCTCTCCACCGGCAATAAGCCAGAAAGAGAGAAACAGGGAGTGACCCTTGGGAAAGAAGTGAGCTGACCCTAAACATTGTAAAGGCAGTGAGCCTGGGCATATAAGTGATCTAGCCCGAACATTGTAATCCACAACTAGTGAAGTTTAGTGGAATTGGCACGACCGACAACTTGTCGGCGTATGCTCCTTGGACGTAGCCCTTTGCGGTGAACCAAGTAAAATTGTTGTGTCCTGTGCATGCTTTACTTTCTGTTTACCTTGTGCAACATGAAAGATAGAGAAGAGTGTTTTGATTAACAGCGAAACAAGATCAGAATGGGCATTTATTTTAAATTAGTCATACCCTGATTCACCCCCCCTCTCAGGGTATTCAGCCTTGTGGACCTAACATTATCCATCTTTGGTAACTGAGTGTTTTAAATTTATCATTCCTTACTTAGATTTCATATTATTTTGATGAAAATCTCTAATTATTTCTCCTTTACCCATAATTTTTCTTTAGTATTGAGGTTGAGGTTCTTCAATTCTTTAATTATATTTTTATACTTTTAATAAGTTTTTGAAGCCTGTATTTTAATTAATGATAATATTCTTGATTTTTTAGGAAATATTTTATTTAATAAACTTATTTTTCTCCCTTAAAAGTCTAACAATCATTGGAAGACATTATATATACTAATTATTAAGTATAAAATCTATCTGAGTATATTATAATTCTTTTTTAGAGTTACTAATTTCATCACTAGTGAGTTTTTTATTCACTTTTTCAATAAGAAGTTTTTCAGTAGTATCATCACTAGAGTTTTCAGTTTTCACTTTACCATCATCATCTTCCTCACATTTGGACAAAAAGTTTTTCTTATTATATTTAGATAACTTCTTTTCCTTTCCTTTATAAAAGGGATTGGTTTTTATCTTTATTTTTTATAGATCTTATCATATTTATATCCTCTTCATCATTATATTCATATTATTTAATTCTTAGATAATTTGAAACTGAATCTCCAATAGGTCCACAACTAAATCACTTCAGTGGTAACTTACCCTTGTACGCAGTGATGCATGTTTTCACTCTTTTAAAAAACAAGGATATAAATTCATCTAATTTTTTACTAACCACATATTGGGGTTTGAATTCACTAATTTATTCATCAATTAAAAAATTATTAGATTTTATTTTCTTGGTGTAATTAAAATATGTTTCTCAATAATCTTTATCCTTATTCACAGTATCCTTTTCTCTTATCATTTCATATGTGATGAGAAATATATATAGAACATACAATGAAAGAGTTTTAGGATATAAATCTTCTAGAGATGATACTTTGGAATCATATTTATCAGGAATAATATTTAAGATATTTTCAATAATATTTGAACCATCTAATATCTCACCAAGAAATATTGTGGTGCTTAAAATATCAGTAACTCTTGTAAAGAAGTCACAAAAGTATTCATCCTCATCCATATTAGTATCTCCATACTTAAATATCTATATTTTTAACTTATCTTTATTTAGTTTCATATTACTTGTATAAATGTTCATCAACTTGTCCAAGATTACTTTAGTTATTTCAATTCCATTATCTCTTATAAACTTACATTCAGAGAGTTAGGAAATTATAACATTTTTGGATTTCCCATCTTTATCCATATTATTTTTATTAGTATATATTAAGGGAAGACCTTTAGAACAAGGAGGGGAACCATATGTAGAAGCCTCAAGAAATTTATATCCAATGGAAATAAGATAAGGTAACAATATACATTTGAAAATATGATAGTTCTTACCATCAAATATAGGTATCATCTTGTTGTTCATAGTGTTCTGAACATCCATGAAAACTTTTTTTCATAAAAAATCTGTAAATTGCTAATGTTGGTAACCTTGGATTTGATACTACTTGGAAATACTGTTTATGATTTGTATGATCATTGAGAGGGGTTTGGGTGAATTGGTGATATTATACTTCTACATTTTCTTATTTATCAAATAATCCTCACCTTTGATTAGTGAGAAATGTCTTTTTTAGAAAAAAAATATACAAGAAAAAATCAAATCCAAATATGAAACTCTAATTTTAACACCCCTCCCAAACTTCTTCAATGTTTGAAAACCATAAATTCTCCTAAATGTTAGAAAAATTCCTTAAAATCTACTGTCAATGAACTTCATTAAACCTTATTAAGATTTTAACGTGAATCATGGATCTTTTCTACAAGTTATTTATAATATTCAATGATTATATTTTCATTTTCAGAATTTATATATCTACAAAAATCTCATAAATCCCTTTAACTATTTTGAAATTCCATATAGTACATCTTTATAACATCTTTTTTGTTCTATGAATATCCAACTGATGTTCCTTCATAACATCATAAAAATAATTATAATCCTTTCATAAGAATCTTTATCCATCCGATAAATTGTATAAAAAACCATAGACTGATTCCTTCTCTATGAATATTATTAATGATGAACTTTATATGAAATCATTAGTTAGATGGATTCAACCAAAAACCTTTGTCCGATGACTTTAACCACAACCTTATATCTAATAACTTAGAGACTTCTTTCTGATCATCCTATAACCAATTCACTTCCAAATTTCATATAATTCTATCTGATATAAGTTCTATATAAAAACATCTTCAACATGATGACCATGAAAATTGTATGTCTGATGGACTCAGACCGATGAAATTGTAAGATATCTTTTGATGGTCTTCATTTGATGACATTCCACAAAGAATTATACTAGATAATTCAATGATATTTTTCTAATTTACATGATTTATAAAAGTCTGTTTGATGAAACTTCATAAAAAAATTCAAGACATCATAAACCAAAAACCAAAACTCCCCCTTTTTTCCTGAAGCTTAGATTTGAGAACCTCTAATAATCATAATTTTAAGAACTATAAGAACAATAAATAATTTCAAGATTTATTTCCCTGATAAAATCCATCCAATATAACTAAAAGAATAGAATTTATTTAGTTCTGTATCCTTATGTTCAATCATATCAGATCGATAGCCTCCCCATATTACATTTGGGCTGGTGGACTTTTTCTAATAAACTCAAGCTAATAAAATTCTTTTGATCAATTTTTTTTGAAATCAAAATAATTTAAATAGATTTATGTTATTGAAAAAATATTTTTTTGATAAAAACTTATTTAATACAAAACAAGTGCATATTAACACTTCAAAACCTCATAGTCCAAATAAAGTATACTAAAATATCATAAAACCATTCAACATTTCATCATTTTCTAATTAACCCATGAGAAAGAAACAAGTTTCATGAAAAATTCATTAAAAAATAATCATCATAATCCATCCATTGAAAGAATGTGTATGGTTTTATAACAACTTATATCATGTGTTATATAAGGAACATAAAATTATATTTAAAGAGCTAAAAAACACCCTTTTAATATTATTTAATAAATACATTTAAAAAAACAATAAGAAATATACCATATTAAAATGCTTGAAAGCTACATAAAAATGTTTTCTTTAAAATTAAATTCTTTGATATTGATGAAACATTTTAAATATTATCATTTATAAATAAAAAATATTTTGAGAAAAAAATTATTTCAAACCCTTTCTTAGATATTAAATAAAAAAACTATAGACTTCTTTAAAAACACAAGCATTTAAAATCACTTTTAAAAGTAAATAATTCTATTTTAAAATCAAACTTTTACTTTTTAAAAATATAAAAATATTTAATTTTAATTTAAAAATAATTTATAATTTAAAATAATCTCTAATTTTTTTTAGTACATGAAAACTAATCTTTTTAGAGAATATTATAAATAAAAAATGGGCTCATTGGAAGATGATAAAAAGAGGTTACTTTCACACCTTTGAAAAAAATAGTGAAGAAAATTTTAAAATAATTGTTTTCAATTTTTTTAAAGAAGTTAATAGTAGTATAAAATTAAATTAATAAATTATTGAAGTATAAATAATGAAATCTATAATATCATCAAATTAATATGGTCATTGGGGAGGAAAATTCCCAATAAAAAAGAAGAGGTAGGGCCTGTTTCACTTATAATTATCACATCGAGTAAATTATTTACCAAGGGAAGTAAAATTGAAAGACTACATGTAATAATATTATAATAACTAGTGTATAATTTTTTTGTGTTTTTAGAGATAAAATTCAAATAATATTACCCTAGATTGAAATTTATTCATAACAGCATCGATTTGAAATTGAGATTGGAAAGAAACCCTTATGGATTTGGTAACCTTTGAGTAAAACCATCTTTAAAGGGATAAAATAATATGGATTTTTAAGTAACTTTAATTTCATTATATGTACATCAAATAAAAATTCATGGTTTGTATGTACAACCCAAAAAATGTGGTGAATACAAAGAATATCTCAATGGAGATAAATTGAGATGAAAAAACCCTTATATATTTAGTAACCCTTGAATGAAAATACGTTTTAAGACAGTATATATGATGGATCTATAATAAATTTTATATTCCTTAATTATAAATATGATAAAAATAAATTCCATGGATATCATATACACCACACAAAATAAAAAAAGTGGTGGTTATGGCATAACTCTCAAAGAACAAAATGAAGATGAGAAACCCTTTACCTTAATTATCAAAATCCATGAAAGTGATTTAACCACATATATAATAAAAATAATTATCTTAATAAATCATTGAATAACCTTATTAATATCTATAAATCATATTAATATTTATTTATAATCATGTATTATACATTAATTAGTTAGTTATCACTTATTTTCATTATCAAATGTTGTAATTTCGATTATTTCGCACATGTTTTGTAATGGAGATATTGAAACACATAATTTGATACCAATTTTAAATTTACCATGTTATAAAATATATTTAAATTACTTATTCATAATAAATTATGCATCCCCATGTTCATTTTATTGAAAATATGGGCATAGACTATGAGAATGAAATCGATGACGAGTTGTTTTGGGTAATTTATTAATATCAACATATTACATCATAATGATCATAATTTTTTGTTTCATACCTTCAAAAAAAATTAATTATATATATAAACCATGTATATCTTATGTATTAATAAAATATGTTCTATAACTATCCATGTAAGGTGGTGATGAAAAAATGGACCACACCGCTCTATGGGGGCCGTAGTCCACTTGTACACACATACTATATTTTCATTTTACAGAAGATGAAAGGATGGTATAAAATGTTTTAAATTTTAAGAATAATAAAAATATTATAAATATAATTTTTTTATTAAATAAACCATTTTAACTAACCATATAATGATGTTTTTAAATACATAACACATCGGTCGTGGTGGTGGTAATCCACATGTAACACAAATAATGTTTTTATTTTTCAAATGGTTGGGAAGGGGATAGAAAATAGATGTTCCATAAATATAATAACACTTCATCATACTAATTACAATAATGTTATTATTTTATGATAATATAATTTAATTTTTGGTAGAATAATAAGACTTAAAGACATAAAAATGAAAGGGATTGATTTGGGGAATTTACCTTAATATCAGGTATAACTCCTTTGTAATTTTGATTAATATTTTGGGGGATGGTATTTTGAGGAGAAAAAATCCCCTATTAATTGAATATGAATTTTGGGGAGGTATTCGGGTAGAGGTTCAAGTGGAAATATATTTTTAATGTGTATGTAAAGGGGTGGTGGAAGTCTAATTTTATAAGTGAGGAGAGTTTCACATTTGTAAATACCCATAACTTTAAATTATTTTTTAGTAAAATTTAAAGGAATGTGGCTCTAAAAGTGGATAATAATGTATAGGGGATTAATGTTTGTAAAACAATCCCTCAACCACTCATTTGGAGGCATATTTCTGACACGATCTAAGTCTTTTACCCTTTGTTTTAACATTTTACGATTATGACTTTTACAATGATAACTAATATTAAAATAAGTAATTTATTTTTATTCTTATATATTAATGTTCCATATTATTTAATTTTGACCTTATTATTACAAATATGGAATCCATTTTATTATATGCAATTTATAAAAGTGGTAAAAATTAATTCTTAAATAATAATTGTATATTGCACTAAAAATAGTTATAGACAAAATTAAAACTTAAGTATTAAAAATATAAAATATAGATTTGTAAATTAAACTTGATATTTTAAAATTTATAATTTTACTTATAAAATAAATATTTTTTCAAGAATTTTTTAATGAATTTTAAGTTATGCTTATACCCTAATGATGTCATAAATGTCATAGTATTTTTAAAAAATGATATTTTTCACTATTCATATATAAATAAATCTTTTAATAAAAATAAATATTTTAATAAAAATAAATATTTTAATAAAAATAAAAAAAAATTCATCCTAATATAATATTTTTATTTTGAATAAAAAATTAAGTTAATTTTAAAAAATTTAAATTTTAAAATTTAGTAATTTTACTTTTAAATGGAAACATAAAATATAATGAATACTATTTTCATTGGAAATTGTCTTTTTAGATATACTATTCTTATTATAATTTTGTATAAATTAATAATTAAATTATTTTTAATATATTATTCATATTAGAGATATATTTTATCACGATTAAACCTTGATATACATAGTTTATTAAAAGAAAAATACACATCGCATAAAAAGAGTGTTTTTTGGAAGATACATTTTTAACTACAAAATGATCTTATTTTTTATTTCACTATACCAATTGAATTTTATCAATGAATTAGTATTAAAAACGACATTTATTTTTATTTCTAAATATATTTTATAATCTGATTACCTCTATTTATAACTACCAAATCAACATCTACATTATAAAGATCACAGATTAATATTTGTAATTTTATCTTAAAATGTTTGAGGCTTTCATTCTAATTTGGTGTTTCATATAGAGAGATGTAATAAACATAGTATTTATTTAAATTAAAATATATACTAAAATATAATGGATTTTTATTACTTTTTAAAAATTAACCTTATACATTAAGGAATGTGTATTTGTGAAAATGCCTCTCAAAATTCACATATAAAAGGACATCTCATATACTCCTCTAAAAGAACTCTTTTAATGAGGTTATATATAAAATACCTTCCCAAATACCCTATAATAAATCACTAGTACAAATATTTGTAACCCCTATTCACAAGAATAACCCCCAAATCCCTCATTTATAAGAGGCTCTCTAAGTGGATTCAAATCTTCAATGTAAATGTTATGCACTCTTTAATCATTCTTCTTTATGTTATTTATTGAACCTTTATTGAATATAATTTTACAATTTAATAAAATGTTTTTCAAATTATTTTTATTATTAAAATTGATATTATCACTATATAATAACATTTTATTACTCATTCAATCATTATAATGTGTTCTTTTTTGGGATAGTTTTACTATGTACAAGAATGTTTTTATAATTTTTAAAAAATAATTGACTAAGAAAACTTAAATATTATTAATATTATATATTATATATTAATTTAATATGTTTTTATAATTATTTAGTGGTTATATAACAAGGTATTTTCACAAATTAATTTAACTTTTATAAATTCTAGAAGAATGAAAAATGATATTTTTATACATTTTATGTAAACCTTAACTGTAATTTCCATGAAATAAACTTGGGAATCCAAACATATATCAAAATAATATAATAAATTTTCATAAAAAAAATATATTTTATGAACCCAATATCATAAATTAAGGACTTGAAAAACCAAACTGAAGCATGCATGGAGAAATGGAATAATTAATACCCAAATATTAATTTTAACAATATAAAATTAATATATGTTAAATAATAATTATAAATGAATGTTAATAATTAAAATAGAAATGTATATTGTTTTATATATAATAATAAGAAACCGAAATATATTATATAGGGTTTTAGAGTGAATCTAATTAAGAGGATGTCTAAGGTGAGATTTTCTTTTCCAATCTCAGCTTGAAATTGAGATTATCTACATCTAAATTCATATTTGGAGTAAATGTATATCATTTCTCTATAAAACCCCATATATTTTATCCAAATCTAGTAATTTATAGTTTTTACATGTCTTCATACCATTTCACCTCCCTTTGGAACATAATACATCTGAAAGGAGGCTTATAAGTGGAGTCAACCTTATCTTATATTTTCAATCGAGAATCATTCTCCTCCATATCCGTATTATTTATTTTGTTATATAAATTTAATTACATATAATTTTATTATTTATTAATTTCATTTTCTATTAGAATTGAATTTCTTTAAATAATAATTAAAGTAATAATATTTTAACATTTTATTTACGAGTCATTTTCAATTGTTTTTGAGTTTATTTATAAAAGTGTTTAAGTAAACTGTTTTTATAACATTATCATCATGATCAAATTTCCTAAAATTTAAATTGGTTATATTTATTTTTATTCCTCTTCAAGTTTTCATGCATTTCAAAATTAAAATTTTCACACATTTTTTTATATATTATTTGTGAAAGTTGATGAATATATGTGTGGGAGTCTGAAGCACTCGATGATTCAAACCCTATAAATCCTAACATTGGATAAAATATGAGGAAATGTGATGAATCCATTATAATGAAATATATATTTTTTATTTTATCATGAAAAACATAATAAAGTGAAGAATACTAAGAGTTGTTGGTGATGAAACTGGATGATTCTTCAACCACCTTTGCTGAGGCTTCGAAGTAGAGGATTGTGTGAAAGGGAAAAACTACACATGTCTCATAAGATTAGAACACTATTGAGGAAAGGATTTATATGTGTAGGCGTTCCATTATCACTAGTATCTAACTTCCATATGGTGAAACACTATGTAAAATTTAATACTTTTTTTAAAATTATCGCATGTATTTGGAAATTCTTTGTTTGGAGGATGATCTCGATAGGGAAAGGCTTATTCTATATCATATTTCCTTTTGATTACATCGAAAAGAAATATTGGGTTTTTTTTATCATTGTCCCTAAAACTAATTTTTATTCACATAAAATAATTGGAACATCATTTAAACCTCTTTAAGTTCAATAACACCATTTCCCACGTATGTGTGTAGATTTTTAGCTTAAACTAGGTCTTCTAAAACCTGAAAAGTTTGAAGGAAATTTCAACTTCCATCATGAACCCTATCTGAATAGAAAAAGTGACTTAAGTAGCCAGGTATAATCACATTTCAAGGATTATTGTTGAAATTTTATTTTCCAAATATTTTTTGAAGAATATAGTCTTGTCTATGAGTTATGATAATCTAAATCTTAAAATTGAGTATAATAAATTAACTATGTTTGTTCTGGATTACGATATGATTGGGCATGAGGCTACCAAATGTAAAAAATAAAAGGTCACATGTTAATTTTCTAGAATAAATGGACATAGGATCAAATATTTTATAAGTTAAAGTAATTATGATAATAAAAAGGGAAAGGCCCCTCAAATGGTTGGAACTAGTGAAAATGAAAAGACTTATGGTGACATCACATTACCTGAGAAAGGTAGTAGGGACCAAAAGGGACATCCTCCTTAGAAGAATGATGAGTTTATTAGAAATGATATGTTATATGGAAATTATACATTCATAATGAATTGTGGTAAGGGAAATAATCATCCTCTCCCACCTGATTATAACAATGATCATGCAATCATCGTTGCAGATCAAGTTCAAGTGAAAATTTACAATATTTATGAAGAAAGAAAGGATATAAATGAATACCTTGATGAATGTACTAATTAGAGGTATCTTATGATAGTAGATAAGTAAATACTTGTATCCTCTATGCTTAATAAAAACCAAATGATTTCAACTAGTGGTTCAATTGCTGCCTAAACTAAGGTATATGTTAGCAAGGAAAATATTTCCACTTATAATAGATTTTAGGAGTTTTATAGCTAGAATAAAGATCTCAAGGATGATAGATAGATAATTAATTTTTTACTAGTGTTAATATAAAAAATTAGAAGTCCCTTATTCCCTTGAAAGATTAAAATGAAGGCCAAGTTTCATAATTTTAAATGGTTGGAAAATTATCCAACTATAATATCCCTTAGACACTTCCTTGACACCAAAAAAATTATTGGTTGGGATTATAGAGAGTCAACATATATATGATAATTTTAAGAATCTAAAATGGTCCTCTATATGATACTATTTGATTTTATGTAACTTTCATGATAGTTCAAAGGAAACCTATTGGGTTTTGATTCACTCAAGTGTTCAAGTAATATCCATTAAAGTAGGCTGTTATCACATTTATATTATAGATTATTTATAGATTTATACCCTTATTTTTATCTTTATTTATGATTAAATAAATTTTATTAATATAATGTACATTTGAAAATAATTTTCTACAATTTCATCACAAAATGAGAAAGAGTGGGTTATTATTGGGGAACTTAACACCATTCTCAAGTATGATGAGAAATCTAGGACTTTATTTAACCAAATTGTTTCCCAGGAGTTTGGATTCTATATTGACTCCAATAACCTAATGTAAGTTTGTTTATATAAGGAGTATTCCACATGAGAATTTTTATACTATTAATTGGAAACAGGTGAGAAAACATGATAGGTTTTTTTCTATATAAAGGATTATAGGTCAAATGTTGATAAATCTAGGTTTTCTCTTCCCTTATCTAAATCTGATCAGAAACATTTTTTAGTAAATGTTATTTGGAATGAAGAAATAAAATCCCATATTACCTTGAAGGTTAATAATTAATGTCTCACTATCTCTGGGGGTGGAGAGTTAGTTGTTGATGGATGGGCAGTTGTCTGTAGTGGGATCTCAATTTAAATTTTGGCTGATAAGCTTAATTAAGTCAAAGATCTATTGAAGGAATAGTCAAAGGTATCATTATAATACATATATTATGATATTAGGGTTTTATAAGAAGAAATTAATTCTTTTAATGTGATAAATTAGAATTATAATGATCTCCATTAGTAATAAATAAAGCTTCATTACAAAATAGAAGACATATTATCCCTAAATGAGAAACTCAAGAAAAATAAATTTAATAATAAATGAAGCAATTTGGAAGTAAGAATGTAATGTTTTTTTAATCATCTTCATAAATAAAAGAGTGTCAAGAAAGGGATAAATGTTATCCAGGTTAATTATTGTCTTTTTACTTATATGGAAGATATCTCCAAGTCTATTGTTGACTATTTTGAAAATCTCTAAAATGATGATGTTCAGTGTTCTACATCTTATCTCATTAATAACTATACTCATTTGGTTGATGTTAATAAAATATTTATATCATTATATATTCTTATAAATATTAAATCATGAATTCCATATTCTATTTAAATAATGAAAATGCATTTCATCCTGATGGGTTTATAAATAAATTTTAGTTATTTTTTTGGATTTTTTCCAGGATGATGTGGTTAAGGAAGTCAATGAAAATTTCTCCTTTTATTACATTCCATATAGGGTAAACAAAAAAATTATTTATTTATTTCCCAAGAATAATAATTCTATTTATTTTGTGGTATTTTTGACCAATGTAAATGGGAAACAGTCTTCCTAAGATCATTATCAAAATTTTAGCAAGTATATTTGGGAAAATTAATAGCGATTCAATTACCTCGAATCAATTTGGATTTATGCCAGGAAGAAATATCCAAATTTTTATTTTCACTGCCATATAATTAATTATCACACTCATAAAAAATGTGAGGTATGATAACTTTTTCCTTAATGTGGACATCTCAGAGGCCTTTGACATTATCCAGTTTAATTTTATCTTTGATATTCTTATGAATTTTTATTTTTCAACAAATTTTATTAGACTTATAAAGAGAATCATTAAGAGTTATAGATTATAAATTCTTATTAATGGATACATAAATGGTTTTTTGGATGTTCTAGAGGAGTGAGGTAAGTGGATCCTCTCTCAAGGATTCTATTTTTCATTGATGAATATTATCTGGCTCGATGTCTTATTGATCTTGTTCAAATAGGCCTTTAAAAGAATATTTAAGTTGGGAGAATTTTAGTTTCCCCCTATCATATGTTATATGATTATGATATCCATCTATTCACAGAATATTTAAGGAATACTCATCATACTATTAGAGGAATCTATAAACACTATCAAGATGTTTCAATTTAAGCAATTAATTAGAGAAAATCCTTTATTATAATCAGAAATTGAATTTTGGTTTCAAAGTAATGAAAAGTGGCCAAGTTATTAGGAGTGAATAAGGGATAAATTATCTTTTATTATATTGTAATTCCATTATTTTATAGGAAATTCATGGAATTCCATCTTGAGAATATCTCATCTAAGGTGATTTTCTAAATGGAAAAGTGGAAAGGAAGGGGCATATCATGATCCGGATGGGTATGTTTAGTAAATTATGTTATTATAGAAATGTTAATTTATACTTTATAAATTTATAAATTTCCTATTAATATGATAAAAGAACTTCATATTTTTATTATAAATTTTATTTGTACAAGATGTGTTAATGAATGGAATCTTGAATCTATTTCTTAGAAAGACTGTATTAATGTCATCAAAATTGGTGGTATTGGGGTGAAGGATATCTGCAAGTTCAATGAGTCACTAATAAATATTTTTACGTGGAATATCCTTAACTCAAACAATAAATAACCATCCTTCATAAGAGAGATATTTATAAAAAATCTTGAGAAAGGGTATCCTCATTATGTAATGTCATCAGTCTGGTCTGCCATTAGATCCTCTTATAATGAATTGATCGACTACTAAAGATGGTTGGTTTGTAGGGAATCATCACTAAACTATTTGAATAAACATTGTATTGGAATATCACTGTAAAATCAATTTAACATAACAAAACACCTGAAAAAATTAACAATTATTGATCTCAGAATCAACATTAAAGTAGGTTTCGTCATCCATCTAACTGAAATCCTTAATCAGGTGAAAGGGTATCATTTTATTGACATTGATAGGATAATATAGACTTCTAAACTTGTATTTAATTTAAATATCATGGAATTATTAAGTAATAAATGTCATAATAACTATAATATACCTAAATAGTTATCAACATTCAGAAAACCCTTTATTGCACCCTCAACTATTATGGTAATATGGATGTTGTAGAAGTATCAACTGTCACGAGATGACCAGTTTCCTAAAGATGGATTTTCTTTTCTGCCAACCGGTTCTCTTTGTCAAGTATATATTGAACTTCATACTCACTATTTTGTTAAAAATTATTTGTTTTAAGAAATTATATAATTTTATGTAGGTGATATTTTTGATGAAATCTTTTCCTTAGCGATGGGATTCTACATCACATTATTTCCATTATAAGATCTATGTTTAGTTAATAGATTTATAACCTATTTTTTATGTATAGTAGATTTGTTTTTTAATTTTATGGATAATTATAAATTAATTCATCTTTGATAATCCTAAGGAATCATTTCATACAGTTCTTATCTTGATTCATAATGAAGTATAAGTAGTCTCCAAGATTCAAATAGGCAACATAAGAAATGATTTCACTGATCTTAATATTTTACATCTTCTTGGTGTTTTAGTTATGGTCAATAAACCTCTTTTAATGAAATATACTTTATGTATTCCTCTAATACCAAAATAGATAAATGTTAATATTGTTGGGGTGGATCTTTGTGCACCTCACTTGTTAGGATGTGGTGGGGTCTTCTGGACACATTTTGGTTCTATTAAGGGAGGTTTCTATATATATAATGGAATTTGTTTACCCTATGAAGAAAAACTTTGGGCTATGAAATTTTTCATTAGTTATGAAAGGTATCTTGGATATAAACATCTTTGGACTAAATCAAATTCAACCCTTGCAGTTGGAGATTTTAAGAACTGGTTAAAGAATGCCTCTTGGATGCTTCTCCATGAATGGATTGATTATTTGGAACATATGGAACACATGTAATAGAATGTGAAAGATGTTTATATAGATTATAATTAGGTTTCTTATAAGCTATCAAATATGGATATTGAATAAGTTTTTTTAGAGTGGTCTTTATTATATCCCTATTTTTCACATCCTATGTGGATTTAGATATTTGGGATGACTTACACACCTAGTTTTGTAACTCTATCTTGTGATGTTTTACCTTTCTATTTTACTTTTTATTTTTTAAGGGTTTGTATCTTATTGATACCCAAGCCTTATAACTTTTATATATTATATTATTTTAAAGTAAATACTGTAAAAAATATAAAGGGCATTTCTTATTATTTCTCAAAACAATTTTCAAATGATCTTATAAAGTTTTTTTTCATCTATATCAATACCCATTAATGTTTCTTATACTTCATAAGGGATATGATATAATTATACCATCCACCATCATTCTATGAATGGATTATGACTATTTATGAGGAAAATTTTCACAAATCCCATTTCTTTTCCACTAGTTTATTAAGATATGTTTAAATTATAAATATTTTTGTGTTCATGTGGAACACATAAGTATGGTTTATTGTTATATGATTGGTGGGTACAATATAACCATTTAATGAACTTGGAAAAGTTTTATATCTCATGAGATCTGAATGGGGAATGTCTATTTATTAAAAGTTTAAAATGTTATTAGGCACAGGTGGTTAGCCCAAGTCCACTATGTTATGGGAAGTTGTTAGCCTAGTCAACATGATATGAAAGTCTTTATGTTTATACTTAGCATTTATTTTGATTTATATGATTATGTTTTTGTCACATTCTTACGTTATGAAACATACCAATATTATTTTTTCAGGGATCATGATTATTGATTCACGTTTCCATACCTATGAAACATGTTTTAGGTTATTCTAAAATTCACATGTCATTAATCATGATTTATTATATATGTTTTATTGGGAATGATTTTCTTATGCCATGTATATAAACCTTGATTATGTTATCATAACCATATGCACATCTTATGATCACTTATGACCTTTGACTAAAATCCTTCATATTCACCCATTACTAAGAATTTTACATCACCCTTTCTTATGTGTCCATTAACTAGGTTTTTAAGAATAATATCATGTTTTATATGTCAATAATGGTATCATGTGTGAATAATATTGTGAATTAAGTTGATTATGTATATAATATTCAAATACACTAAACCTATAGGTTTTTAGGGCGTGTTTTATTATGATATATAACTAATAATCATGTATGATGGTGTATTATGTACATATGATATGACTAGGTAATCTCAATTGGAATTAAAGACAATTTTAGTTAATATTGGGAATTAACTAATGATGAATAAGAGTATAGACCCTAAAAAATAAAGATTCAACTAAAAGTGATGTATGATAAACCTAAAATATTAGAGGTTGAAATGAATGTTTCATAATTTAGTTCATATTAGGATTTTTTTTATCATACAATATCTTTATTGAATTATTATTTCTTGATACTCAAACTAACCTTTTTTGTTTTAGTAAATGGCTATAACATGGAGGAATAGAGTTAAAAAATAGTGTGGTAGATAGTTTAATGAGCATCCTTTTGAGAATCCATGGAAGATAGGATTTGGAATGTGAGGTGGATCAATAGTGGAGTCTCATTAAGAATACGAGGCAAGAGGATCAAATTATCTTTATAGAATGAGAAGAGTTTAAGAATATATTTTTTTAAAAATATTTTCCCCAAAGATTTATTACTAAAATAGATTTATAATTCCTAGAGATGAAGAAAAAGGAGGACAAATTCATTGGTACCTATGAAGAAAATGTTACAAGACCTATAATATATTCATTTGGTTTTATTATTGAACTTAAAAGAAAAATTGGTCATTTAATTTATGTTAGGACCAAGTTGTGTTTTGGTTTTATTTTTTGTTAATCGATCAATATGGTGAAGAAATAAAGGTTATTAAGAAAGATGATGAATGTGAATTCAGATTTAAAGGGAATGAAAGAAAGAAGAAAGGTATTATGATTCATTTTTTTAATCAAAAAATGTATTGGTTTCAAAATAATCGTATTGAGGATTGTTTTGAAAAAAATCAGATCCATGTTTAAAAAAGAAATCGGATCCATGTTTTGAAGGAATCAGATACATTTTTTTAAAAGAAATAGGAATCAGAGTGAAAGTGAAAGAAAAGAAGCAGTGAAAGTGAAAGAAAAGGAATGGTGACTGTAAAGTTCATGCCGATGAAAAATTCATTCATTTTATGCCGACATAGTATTAAATTTGTTTTACAATGGGCTTAGAGTCGTGCTGATGGAATAGTCATTCCAATGGAGTAGTCATAATGATGGAATAGTCATGCTGATGGAATAGTCATGTTGATGAAAGAAGAGATGATGCATGTTATGCCGACATGGTAATGAATTTGTTTTGCATCAGACTCATAGTCGTGCCAATGGAATAGTCATGCCGATGGAATAGTCATGCCAATGGAATAGTCATGCTAATGGAATAACCATGTTGAAGAAAGAAGATATGATGTATATCATGCCGAATTGGTAATGAATTTCTTACATCAGACTTAGAGTCGTGATGTTTGAATTTTCATGCTGATGGAATAGTCGTGACGATGGAATAGTTGTGCCGATGGAATAGTCATGTTGATGAAAGAAGAGATGATGCATGTCATGCTGATATGGTAATGACTTTGTTTTTCATCAGACTCAGAGTCGTGATGATGGAATAGTCATGCCGATGGAATAGTCATGAGGATGGAATAGTCTTGCTAATGAAATAAGATATGATTCATGTCATGTCGACATGGTAATGACTTTATTTTTCATCGGACTAAGAGTCGTTTTGATGGAATAGTCATGCTGACGGAATAATCGTGCTGATGGAATAGTCATGCCTATGTAAGAGGGAAGAGTCTTGCCGATGGAAAAGAGGAAAGAGTCGTGCTGATGGAATAGTCATCCTGATGGGAATAGTCATCCTGATGGGAATAGTTATACCAATTGGAATAGTCATGTAGATGGGAATAGTCATGCTGAGTGGAATAGTTGTGCCGATGATAATAGTCATGCCGATGGAAATAGTTGTGTCGATGGAAATAGTCGTGCCGATGGAAAAGAGGAAAGAGTCATGTTGATGGAAAGAGAAAGTGAAGAGATAATTCCTATCATGCCAACATGGTAATGAATTTGTTTTACATCAGACTCACAGGTGAACGTGAAAGAAAAGAGATGGTGCTGATTAAAGACCATCGTACCTAGAAACAATTGTACTCAACAATTATACCCACATTTATGGTTTTCTAAAAGATTTTTTTTTGGTTTTCTGGAATAAGAAATGGGTATGGCGATACAAATGAAGGATATGAATATTGAGATGATGTTTGGAGAAGATTTGAGAATCATCAATAAACTTTGATGAAGTAAAAATTTGTCCAATAATTTCAGGGGGAAATTCAAATTTGTGAAAATTTGAGTGAGTGGGAAAAACTTTTGGATTCCTGCCAATTGTCACCTATAAAAGGAGGAGGTACTTTGTACTTTATGAAAACAAGTACTGTTCACAATAGAGGAGAGAGAAGCTCTGGGTTTTAGAGAGAGAAGAAGAGGTTTTGAAGTGGTTCCAATTCTATTTGTATTGACTATTTCATACATGTTTTGAAGTGGTGTGGATTCCATTTATATTAACTATTACATACCTATTTTGAAGTGATGACAATTCTATTTGTCTTGACTATTATATGCAAGTATTAGAGTGGTGCCGATTCTATTATACTATATCCAATTGAATTATCAGAACAAGAAGAATCAGTTTGGGAGCATCGTACTTAGGGAAATCAGATTAATTTTTTTACATAATCCAAGAGGTTATTTTCTTTCTTTTGGGTAAGTAAAAGAATATTTTTTTTACAATTGAATATATTTGGTGAATTGACAATAAGCACAGGTAACATGAGATGTTACAAAACAAATGTATTACCCTATTGTGCTAAGAGGTTGCACATGCACTAGTTGTATTGTTTCATAGTGCTACACGAGTGTAAGGGTACATCCTACTCGTTGTAATCCAAGGATTTATTTCTAGTGAATTTTATGGTATTGGATCATTTCCAAACCATACCAAGGGAATAGATATTATTATTGAATAGTGAACATTGTAAATCTTTGTGTTCCTTTGGATGTGTGTTGATTTGTTTCTCACTAGGTAATTAAAATATTTAATAGGAGGTGAAGGTTGTTTCAATTGAATAGAAATATAAAAGAAAAATAGTTTCACTGATTCACCCCTTCCCCTCTCAGTGATACAATACACCGACTGGGAAATTTCAATTAGTATCAGAGCCAGGTTCACTTTACTATTCTTTGCTGATGGAGAATGTAAAATGTGTTAACAAAAAAGGTATTCCAGTATTTGATTGAAAGAACTATCATTTCTAGAAAGATAGAATTCTGTTTTATCTTATTTCTATCAATTATGATGTTCTAGAAGCTATAATAGTTGGGTTTCTTCCCATTGATGATAAAAATCCACTTACAGTTGTTGATAAGAGACATCTTGAGAAAGAAGGAAGGGAAAAGAATGCTATATTTTCATCACTTTCTGAAGGTTAATTCTTGAGAGTAAAAGGTGTTTCTATAGCCAAAGGTATATGAGATAAATTGAAAAACATATATAAAGGAAATACAAAAGTAATTAAGGAAAAGTTACAAATATGGAGATTGAATTATGAAAATCTCAATATGGATGAGCATGAATATATTGGGGATTTTTTTACTAGGGTGAATGAAATTTTGAGTACTATGACATGTCTTGGTGAAAAGCTGAAAGACTCTACAGTTTTTGAAATGATCTTGAGAATCCTACCTGAAAACTTTGATGCAAAATTTTCATTATTGGAAGTTAGAGTTCCTGAAACATTATCTCTTGATGATTTACATAGAAATATGATCACTTATGAAATGAGAACAGATAATTATATGAAAATAAAAACAAATGTTGATAGAGAAATGTATTTCAAGGATTCCCAGAAAGAAAATAAGATTCTTGAAGAAGAAGAAGCCTAAGATTTTGACTCTGAAAATGAGGTATATAAAAATATTTATTCAATATTTTTCTTGTTTTATAATAATGTGAAATGAGGTACATAAAGGTATAAAGGTAAACTTCACTTAAAGTGTTTTTGATGTGAGACATTATGAATTTTGTTGCCAATCATCCTCCAAGAGGAAATGAAGAAGAAAGCGATGAAGAAGGAAGTGGAGATCAAATAAGAAGTCCTAAAAGATCTTGGAAGAAAAATGTTGATAAAGAAATATTCTATTACAAGAGGGAGGATAAAAGGTTCTCCAAATCTAAAAGGAGAAGCTTTTTGTCTAAGTAAAATGATAGTGAGGATGTTAGAAATGATGTTGAGGACAACACATTCATTGCAATAGTTAATGAAGAAACTTCTTCCAGTAATGAAAGTACTTGTGCCGAAGAAGAAAAAGAAAGTGAAGTTGAATCCAAAAATTCCATTGATCATACTAGGGAAAATAGTTTTATTTCTACAATGAATGATGATGAATTCATAAGTATTAGTTCTAAAGATGAAGATACTAAACTTAAGATTCATTTGAAAGAATAATTGAGAGAATTCTTGAGAAAGATCAGAAGCCTTGAAAATCAAAACAAAAAGTTGGAAGATGAATCTTCCTCAACAAGATATCAAGGATATTTTGTAAAATAGAAAGATAATATGGAGAAATATATTTATTATTTAAAGAAATATCTTGAAGAAGAAAAGAATCATAATGAGCCTTTGGAAGTGCAGCTAAAGGAAAAGGAAGAAGAGTTGGGAGCTGTCCATCAAAAGTTATCTAAAGCAGAATTGAGAAATACACGTTTCCAAAACTCTATCACTAAAATTAGTGGATGTTCTCAGAATTATAAAAGTGAGAAGGATCAAAAAGAGTTACCTTAAAAGGGTGATAAGAACAATGGAATTGTTTTTGAATAGAAGAAATCTGGGAATGTTATGTATGTGGTCAAGACCAACAAGGATGGGAATTCAGAAGTCTCAAAGAACCCTGAGTCCGAAAATGTTTTGAAACATTCTGAATATGGAAATTTTTTCAATACTTCTAGTTCTGATATTGCAGAAAAGAAAAGGAATAATCTAATTTATAACAGAAATGTTGTTGGATTGTAAAAGAAAGAGAAGAAGGTGGATGAGAAACACATTTACAATTCTAGACAGTATTTAAGTTTCATAAGCAAATACTCCTTTTATGAATATTTCTCGTATTGTGGTGCATTTGGAAATACAAGGAATTTGTTTTGGTTCAAACAAAAACAATACTATTATTCCATAGGTTATGGAAGTCATGGTTTAAGGGGGAGTCAATTATCCAAAATAAGTTTGATAAGGTTGTGTTGAAGAAATTTGGGAAGAATGAAGTAAAGATTAAAAATAGGTTCCTACCATTGGAAACTATTTGTGAAAGGTGTGAGAAACCTGGACACCTTTTGAAAGGATGTCTTGTTTTGTTACCGGCACAAAAAAAATATTCTTTACAATTCTCAGAAGCCGAATGTTTTTGAATTCAAGAAATACAGATCTACTAAATTTCAAAAGAAAGAGTGCTTAGTTGTTTGGCCAGAACACATTGAACATGCTAGGAAATTGGAGGAATCAAAAAATAAAGTAAAAGAAGAAGGGAATAAGTATACTTCTAAAGATATGACAAATGATAAAAAATATGTATCCCCAAATGGTGAATATGAGAAGGAAGGACATGATATCAAAACCTATTCAACTATCTTTCCAGAGAAAAAGATATGAATCGACAAAATGGAACAAACTGATTGTAACATGGTTGTTCCTAAATATGAAGAAAATTTTACATCCTCATCAGAAGATTCAACAGATAAGAAGAAATATATTACTTAACTCGAGAAGGATGAACATAAGGAAGAAAGAACATCCAATGAAAAATCTAGGAAGAAGAAGAAGGCATGATTGAGAGAGGACTCTATGTACAATTGTTGTTTCTAATAAACAATCTAGGTTCCTACTTATTCCCATTATCTTTTTATAATTGTGTTGACTTGCAGGGAACTGAAGAAGTGTAAATAAGGAAGATTTAATTGATGAGTCTCTTACTTTTCTTGTGAAATAAGGTAATTAGGATGTGGAAAATTTTGTTTTTAAAAGTTGTGTTGTTACACATATGAACTTTCCGATGTGTGTGTTGAGATGGGTGCAGGTTACTTTTGTCTTATACAAATTCCTTCAAGGTTTTCCCCTAGTCATGTGAATGTTGAAATAAGTATGGAAAAGGTATTACATGAAAGTTGTGTTAAGTATAACATTGATCACCTTTATTATACACTCTTGTTTTCTACACCAGGTTTGACCACATAGACATAGAGTTGTTTAGTTAAAGGTTCTTTGTTAATAAAATCATGTGTTACCCATGTTAAAGAAAAGTCCTATCCTCTGGAAATAGAGATCGTTTTTAAATATGGTAGAAAATTATCATGATGAACCCTTTTAATTTTATTTTCAATAAGGGGGATAGATAAGAGAAAGGGGGAGAAGAAAAATAGGGGGAGCAATAAATGAAATAATACAACTTATTGTTTTCATGTGGTTAATGTGATTGAAGTTGTTATTGAAAAAAAAATACAAAGGGGGTGATTTTTAGGACCAAGTTGTGTTTTGGTTGTATTTTTTGTCAATCTATCAATATGATGAAGAAATAAATGTTGTTGGGAAAGATGATTGTTGGCACCAAAATGTGGGTAGAGGAAAATCATTGCAAAGAGAAAATCTACTTCAAAGGGACTGCCTCACGAAAACCATTTGTGGAGACCTGCACCATGACTGGCGTGAAGCTAGAACCTCGCACCTCAGTCACCGTAGAGCAAAGAGGTGGGAGTCTCCACGGTTATGAAGCATTGGACTGGAATCCTTGTGCTGGGGAGGGAGTCGAATAGACCTCTGTGAGACCGGGGAACTTGACCAAATCCTCCACGGGTTCCATGAGGAAATATCTGTGCCGAGGAGGGGATGACAGTGAGTTCCACAGTTACGATGAACTTGACGTAGTCCTCGGGCAATCGTGGAGCGCCACATGGCATTACGCGGAGCCGTCACTGCTTCGCACCACCCCTCACCTATAAATACCGGGCTCCCCTCAATCCCAAAAGACGGATACCCCGACCATTCACCTTTTCTTATCTCAAATCGCAAACCACCTTCTGCTATGTTAATCCTTGAGAAAAATGAGCTCTTACAGGTAATTGAGCATTGGGAAGTACCCTTACCTTAGCTCAAATATGACCCCTATTCAAGCAGGGATTCCCTTCATAGAGCCCACATGCCACCGTGAAGAAAAGAGATCCTCAAGGGGACTCAGGTCTTTACAAAGCACTCATGATTCGTGAAGTACCCTCCATGAACATGTAAACCTTGTGCTAAGGAAGGGTCACTGTGCTTTTCAAAGCACATTTCTTCGCAGTGTTATGCTTTGTAGGGTACCTTTACTCCGTGAAAGCCTTTCCAATTCATGAATATCCCTCCATATGCACCTATGACCTATGCCTAGCCTAGGACACCCCACTTTGCAATGAATACACCTTCATGAAGCCCCTTCATTACATGGATCACTAGAGCTTCCCAAGGCCTCTTCTTGTGAACCCCTTTGCTCCGAAAACCCTTTTCTCGTACGACCGCCCATGTTCGTACGAAGTGATTTCAAGGTCCCTTGGGTGGTGCTTCAAGTTGCGTTTCTTAGCCTCATGATTCTTCGTATAGGCATGCTAATAGATATTTCTTCTTTTCATAGTCATGCTAATGTGGGCCCCTAAATGGATCACTCCATAACACCCCCTCACTACGGAATTGCCAGTGCCTTTCCTTCACCAAGGGTTAAAACCTACCGGTTATGTAATTCCTAGGGGTGCAGAGTGAGCCTTCTTCGTTCGAGATGCAAGATTTTAAACTAACAAGCATCATTATCCTCAACACATGACATTAAACTATGCCCTCACCCCGTGCATTCTATGCAGGTGCCCAGTCTCGGACATTCTCTATGCTCGCTCGTCCCCACGGGAGTGAGATCTTCCCACATATAGTGATATCCTCTCTGATTGAGAGGTACCTTTCCTTGGGGAATGGAAACCATATTGGTGTAATACCCTATCATTTCTTGCAGGAGGTAGCACCGCTTCTCCTCCTTTCTTTTTTGGTGCCAAAGACAAGAGGTGAGAGGGGCATAGGGACCTTTGTTATCTCGTCCCTCTCCCTTTGGGATTTGTCTCCATCTAGCCTCCATATTGAAGTATGTTTCAATATCCATATCCATGGGCTACTAAACATGCATAATCCCCTGTATCATCTTTGGGCTGCTAACCACGTGTAAGCCCCACTCCACTTCCCACAGATGCACCTTGCATGACGTGATCGTCAGGTCTTCTCTTCCTCTTGTTTCCCACACAGAGCATAACTCATGTGGGCTTAGAGTAAGCATCAACCATGACATCCTCTCTGGGATTCCTTAGCATGTAATCCCCAAAAAATTAGGAACTATGTGTAATTTGATCATTTACAAGGTTAGGTACATAGGAAGGCTCTCTAAGGATCATGCACAACACCTAATTTTCCCGACCCCTTCACGTTGGTTCAACTTCGTCCTGCTTAAAGTTAAACTGTACGCCCCATTTCTTCCCCGCATGACGTTAAACTGTACCCATTAAAACTTCGTGGGATTTGATCCTTGTCTCCTAGGTAAGATACATAGGAATCCTTCCTAAGGTCCAACCCCAATTGACAGTAATCCATTGTGTTCCATAATCGACGGTAAGCTGTTATTCCCCATCCAACGGTAAGCCAATACAGTCCACAATAGACAATATACCATTGTACTCCCCTTTGAGGGGACCCACATCTTTGGTCCACCCCTGGGCGTCAAACCAACATGGGCTACTAACCATGTGTAGGCCCCAGTATATCATTGGGTCATTTTCCTATGTGAACACCCTGTTTCTATACCCCCATCATTAACTACGTCGCCTTTGATTCCCTTCTATGGAGATATGTAGAAAGCCTCTTTGAGGTTCAAGACCATCATTCAGGTCTCCTCCTAATCATTCCCTAGAGCCTATGTGTTTTGGGGAGGTCATGTCCCAACCCAGAGGTTTCACTTACTTCGGGTCCCATCCATGCATCCATTATCATGGGTCGCCTCCTTAGGTACCCCATCGCCCCACTGAACTACGTGGACTTTGATTCCCTGCCATAGGGATACATAGGAAGTCTCTTCGAGGCTCAAGCCCAACACTATCATTACTTTCAAAACGGTTCCATCTCATTCCCCATCCACTTCACTCAACCATCCATATCCATCCCGATTCTTACCCAGGCTACCACATCTCAGTGAGATCACGTCACCCACTTTCTCACTGCTCCTAGCAGTAATCGAGTAACTAACCATGCATTATACCCAACATCAACGATCCCCCTAGGGGATTTACCCATATTATCCACTCCTATTAGTGTTCTGATCAGTCCAATCCATCTCTGTTAGATTATAAACTCGCAGCATACCCTATGTTAAAAATGGGAAGCAGAAGAAAACCTCAAATACATTCCTATGGAATAAAATTCCTCACATTTGATGTGGGATGAATCGGGATTTCATGCCCTCTAGAAGCCCTATCATAAGGGGAAGAAAACCAGATGAATCTGTGTTCAAGAATCCAGACATGCCAGTGATGTCCAACGTGACTAATCCCCCGACCTAAGGTTGCTGCCCTGACTGGACCTCTTGGAATTTATTAACAAAATTAGCGTAATTAACCGGCATTCATAAAGACATGAAACTAGTAAGAGTTTCATGAACAAAATATTAAGTATATGAGGGAGACCCAGACTAGGTAATGAGTTCCGAGTAGGAATCCACAGAAGGAGGAATCGACATACCATCATCCCATTTCGATCAAAGAGCAAACATCCCTAAATAAGTGACGGATGTCGCCTGCCTTTGGAAAGTAGGAATGTGGGGAAACAGTTGTGCTTCCTCTAAAACCGACGGATGCACGCCCTGAAGAAATCGTTAGAAACAGAAATGGTGAATACAATGTGAAGTTCTTATCCTCAATATGGAGATTAGTAGCGTTCAAGACCTCAGTGGATTGGCATGTCACCAGATCTATGTATCTGGCGCCAGGTCCTTCCTAGAAAATAGTGGGCCTGACGTGAAACTCACCAGAAATTGGTACAGTTGAACGTTGGACATCCCGTTCTACGACATTGTCAGTGTGTATCCTTATTACCAACCTTGTAATATGGAATGGTGTTGGGTCACTGGACGTCGCTTTCCTTCTTTCAACACTAATGGTTAAATCTACCTACTTTTTAGGACCCAAACTATTATGATAGGAAACCGATCACCGCCCACCTATCGACTTAGGGGTAGGGGTAATGTCAACACGACAATCCCGTGTGGCCTCATCCCTTCTATAGAAACCTCCACATCCATGGATTTTAGGTGCCCATACCCCATATCCCATTTTGAAATTCTTCCAAGAAGGGTGATTAATGACCTCATTTGACAATACGAGGAGGAAGGGATTATCCCAACCCAGGATATGGCCTGTCATGACTTAGAGGATTCTGTGCCTCATCACCACCACCACCCCCAAGGTCTGCGTAGGGATCCCTTTCTCACCACTATGATGAATAACCATTTCAGGAGCCTCTCCCCAGAATGCTTTGATGACTACCTCCCATACGCCAATGAGGCCAGGGATGTCCAGGCTAGCCTGACTAGAATCTCGTTCCAGGGGTCACTAAGGAGGTCTCCCACTATTCCGCATCAGTGATTCCACCTGGCCCCATGATCTAAGGAGTAGGTAATATATGCACTTGCACTGCTATCCCCAGTTTGGTTGACCTGACACCAGCGTCGGGTGTCAGCTGAGTAGGATTCCCTCCAGGGGGCGTCATCATCAATGGATACCGTGGACCATGCCACCACTGGAGTATACCATCAATATCCTTTTTATTCAGAGCAGGGGCACATAGATGCCCGACCCATATCAAGGCCCCAACCGCCCCATGGGAAGGCTGGATCAACTCTCATGGTCCCCGACATAGGTGGCACCTGTCGCAGGTCGACCCGCGACAATGACACCCATTATAGAGGTCCACCCCATACCATCACCAATGAGAGAGCAGGTCCATCCCAATCCCAAGCATGGAATGGAGGTCCTCACCACACCATCTTCAATCCGAATGAGGGTCCTCCCCACTGTAGTGACACTTAGTATGAAATCCTCCTTGCACCCATGACCTTCGGTATGGAGCCATTCCTCCTGTCATAGGTCGCTGGTGTGAAGATGCTACACATATAGTCATCTGTCAACATGGGGGTCTTCCCCATGTTCTTATGGAAACCGATGAAGATCCTCCCCATCCCAGTAATTGGAGAAGCAGAGGTTTGCCTCGCTTCAAAGACACCCAACATAGAGGTCCTACCCGTGTTCTGCTTGACCAGTATGAGGATCGTCCTCACACTGATGCTGCTAAAAGAGATAAGCATGGAGGCCATACCCATGCTCATACCAGCTCTAGTGGAGGTCCTACCTATTCCTTTACTTCATGCAGAGATTCCCTCTGCATGTTAGCTAGTGGAAATGGAGGTCCTCCCCATGTTCCATTTGACATCTGTCCAGGTACTCCTCTAACCCCAGCTCATCCAGGTGGAAGCCCTCTCTTCCCTAGCGTCAGTTTGGCCGAAGGTCTATCCAGAGCCAAAAATATACCCCATCCCGAAGATCCATACCGAGGACGGAGGGCAGGTTGTCAGAACCATAAAAAGAGTGTTGAGAAGATTTAGACTACAATGAAGCCTGTATGCTACTCAGATTCTGAGGTAGAATGAAAATCAATAACAAAACACTCACCTCGATCATCTGTGTCAAAGATCGGGGCTAGAACGAGGCACATCAAACAAATTATTTAGGAATGTGAGGTCCACTGGATTCTCACTTCCCTCTGCAGATACATCCAGGAGGAGGAATATTTGCCCCCTTCCTAGGGTCTTTCCATGCAGTCATCCCCATCATCAACAAGGTCATTCTATGCTTCTACTGGAGATCAAAGAGAGTGTTTTGAGGACTAATAAAGGATGAACAACATCCTGATCCACTCTCAGTAACTATAGTACCTATGCTAGAAACTGTAGTCTCCAACCCGTCTTACCGAGATTTTGTAGCCCAGTCATTGCATTCATCGCAGGACAACCCAAGAAGCGACGAATTCTCTGCCTATCCACCATATTATCCACCATCCACTCTACTGTCTCAGTGGTATGATTCAGTACCATTTCTAGTACCCCAACCTCCCCTAGTTGATGAATGGGGAACCAAGGGCTAGATATTGAGTCTGGGTTAAGAAGCTTTCGGGACATCCTTGTAGTGGATCGTTTCCCAGAAATGTTCTGGCCTATTGAAACCATGAACTTCAGCGTGTTGGGATTTCTTACCCAAGAGGAAGTCACATGATTTTGCCAAAACCCATGTGAGACACACTTCTATATCCATTATCAGCAATTTAATTAACCCAAGAGTCAAGCACACTTTGATGACATTGGCTAGTAATGCTACATGGTTGACTTAGCTGCACTCCCTATGGCCCAACGCCCTGAGTCACCCAGTCACTACTGGACCCTCCACCAATGATGAATTCATATCTTTAAAGTGATCCACAGAATTATCAAGGAGGATTCCCCCCATGTTCAGGTCCATGGTTGGGGGATGTATGTTTCCCTCCATTTTAGTTGTATCCGACGCCAACCTGATTTTCCAGGCGATATTGAGGATATGCCTCCAGGTAGAGTCACAGTTAACATGGCTGACATACTAGGGGGAGATAAGAAGTTAGAGATACTCAGAGGGGTCATACCATCTGAGGGAGTATCACACCTATTGGATATGTTTGGAAGGATAACCTTCCAGTAAAGAAATTTACTAGGTCTTCCTGTACCTACATAGTCATTAGCCCTCAGCCAGAATCCCAAAAAGTGTACGGAGCATCTTGGGGCTGTCAAACCCTTTGACATGTATAGCTTAGTGAAGAAGATGGAGGATGATCCCAAAAAGGCCGCATTGTGTCAACAACTCACATAGAACAATAATATGGTTGATGAACTCCTTACTGAATATGATGCGGAGTGAAGACCGGACTATGGTGATCCTCGGCTAGGGAAATAAGGGCATGGAAAATAGTACCATGACAAATTAACACTGGGTAACACTGACCATCATACCTATAAAGACAGGATAGAGGCTGAAACCTATGGAAATATGACGTGGTATGTGTCTCCAAATCCACCTGAGCGGCATGATAATCCCCGAGACCCAGATCAGGTTCCCCCGGCTACTCCGCATGTCATCCCACCAACCGCTCTACGAGTTGTTGGGATTGGTTATCACGTTGAAGAAAATTCCAATGCACTAGTGGTCATGGAACCCCATCAAGATAGGAATCCCCACCTAGATGATCCAATGGTGGCACTCATTTCTCACCTTGAGGCACGAGAAACTCAACTAGTGGTAATTCTGCCTGGTGGCAAGCCATATCCAGCATCAGTTGACGATATGAAAACACCCTTGGGTTTTAGAAATCCCATATTCTCTCCCATTAATAGGATGGGAGATCCGCTGCAGCATCTGGCCCACTTCATCTCAAGGTGTGGACCCATACTGGGAACTCCAGTGCAGCAAAAGGCCACTAAACTCCGATGTTTCGTACAGACATTAGAAGGGCCTATGTTTGTCTGGTATAACTAGATACCCATTGGGTCATTCACTGATTGGGAAGATCTATGTAGGCATTTTCTCTACCAGTTAATCTCTACCACATGAAATATGAGTATTGTAGACCTCTTCAAGTGTAAGAAGAGGCCTAGTAAGCGTGTCGTGGACTTTTTCTTCCAATGGAAATGCCTCAACTACTCCTTGGATATTCAGTTGACATAGGAATAGCTACTAAAAATGTGTGTGGGGAATGTCAAGACTATACTGGTCCCCTCTCTCATTACTTATAATTAACCTAAGGTATTCCGAGACCTCTCTAATAAGGCCCAGCATCTAGAGGAATACTTACAAAAATCCAAGCAGTCACGCCCGTTGCCTCCTGAAATTCCTGCGAGAAGAGCCGCTAAGGTTTATCCCACCACGGTAGAGCAGATAGAGGCCCCTAGGAAACTAGATTTATTTCCATTGGAGCCACCTCTGTAGCCTCACAGATTCCCTCCAACTCTGGCACAACCTCTGGACCAGTAGTGCCCACCTTAGAATCGGCAGACACCCCCGTGTAATGTGCTACCACCACCCAAGTGAGATAACCAGGTCCCACCTCTTCTACATGCTCCTCTAGCCCCTCGTCAGGGCCAGGATCCCAGAGCCCCCTTCCCAGATAGGAGAAACTAGACCTACTCATTCAACAAGGCTCAGGTCCCTGGTTATTTTCGAAGTTCCATGGAACATGGAATTGTATGGTTGCCCGAATGCAGGAGGCCAGAAGAGGTGGATCTCACCGATCACCCCAATTACTGCCCCTATCACTGTATCCTGGGGAACACCCTCAAATAGTTCCATGTGTTTAAATAATAGCTTCAAGACTAAGTTGAAAACAACATAGTCAGGTTAGGCCTAGCTCCGGCATAGGTGGCTTGTGTCCTTGTGAAGCCAAACTGCCGCAATGATAGTGAAGTTGACTAGCACTAGGTTTCTAACTATGGATCCCAGAATTATGATGACTAGATAACTCATAAGGTAGTTTCCCATGCCCATTTTATAATCTGTGCACATTTGAATCGACCTGAGCCTTCAGAAGATGCTGCATTACCCACATCCAGTACCTCTGCATCAACGACTCAACATTCATTTTCTCATAAGTGCAAGCTTCGACGACGCAAGGGAAAATGAAGTTCCCCACCAATGCCATAGTTATCCTGTACTCTTGAATACTTCATTCCCTCGAAGATGGATATCCCCCCCATAATCCATTCAATAGTGTGGGATTATTCAGGAGATGATCAATGGTACTCCCCAGTTAACACCATGGAGCTGGTAAACCCCTACATGATTTCTAATGGTGAGGAGCGCCAGAAAAGTCCTCCCAATGTTACCAGCCATCACCAGTGTTGATGGGGTCATGGAAATATTGGTTATCGGAGTTCCTTTATTAGTACTTCTAGTCAGGTTGTGCATGCCACCGAAACCAGATAGTAGGGCCAACGCAGAGATCACCACACACATCCTTCTCATATGGTGTCATCAGGTCTTCCTTCACTGCCGTTTATGTTACTTGATCAGTTGAAGCTGCCTCAATTGCGTCGTGATTATCCACTCTCTGTAACGGACCGACCTTAGTCGTCTGAGCCACATCTGGTAGTCACTTCACAAGTTTTAACTAGAGAGAAGTGGGACATTCCCAGCACTAGTCAACCATCGGTTTAGCCATAAGGGTCAGTCATCCCCCCTACCATAGAACGAAAACCTATAAGAAAAAGTTCACACTTAGCATGGAATTATGATATCCTCAAGAATCTTGCTAGCATTACATCAAGGATATCTATCCTTGAGGATCTTCTCTTATCAGCAGATATGCGTGAATCCCTTGTCAAGGATTTAAGAAGCCCCCTCCAATTTGAGATGGAGGTTACAACTGCAGAATCCTTCCATGCTGAGGCAGTCAAGCATGCTGAATTCCAGGACATTATCTCTTTCTCTGGAGAAGATGAAGGCTCTCCCATAAAGGGGAACATCCTCCAATTGTACATTACCAACCATTTCAATGTCATGGAGGTTCATTTCTGACTTGTCTACATAGGCTTTGGGATCAACCTAATCCCAACCCAGACACTTCAAAAAATGGGGCTATCCGAGGATGATCTACATCCCTCTGACCTAAAAATCCAAGGTTATGATAGGACAAAACAAACACCGGTCGACAAGATCTACCTGAAGAACTATTTTGGTGGTCTGGTAGCCAACACTGAGTTCATGGTTGTCTCCGAGGACACCGCCTACAATGCATTTATGGGTAGTCCATGGCTCCACCTACATGTGACGGTCCCTTCATCGAATAACCAGTGCCTTAAGTACTCCCTTAATGGTCAGGTGGGCGTAATCCAAGGTGAAACATCTCCCTTTGCCTCTTGTGAAGCTCCCAATCTGGATGCCGACTATTACAAGGGCAAGGACAAGTAGATTCAGGCTAATGAGGCTGAACACACTACGACTACAACTAACCCGTGGATAGACCTGGATAATGCCTACATTTCCCCGATCCATATATTTGAGTCTATGAACCCGGATATGGGTCAATTATTTATTGTTTCTAGAACAAGGAGTATGCACATTCCCAAGTCTAAGAGACACCAAAATATCACCTCGTATTTCTACACAAATCAGGCTCGGGTGATCCCAGAGCCCCTACCCCCATAAGGTATCAGGATGTCCACCCCATGGCAATGAAAATATATCATACTTTCTTGTTTCGTCAGACTGGGATAAACCAGCTCAAGATGATGTGCCACAATTTTTTTATATCATCAAGTGTGGCCCCTTGGGCCTAAGACCATATGAGATCAGATCAACATCTTTCATTGCCATGGTTTCGATAGCACAAGAGTCCCTCGATGCAGTGTATACTGCCACTTAGTCTTGGACCAGTCTCAAATTGGTATCTATTGACTTAGGGGAAACTCCTACCACCAAGGACCCCTTCTCCATAACTGAAGAAGATTATTTAGAAGATGATCCTCCTGATTTCAAAGAGGGTGTATCCACCACGGTCGATGGATTGGTACAGGTGAACCTAGGTAGCGAGACAGATGCGAAACCCACATTGATCAGTGTCTCTATGCCCATCAAAAAGAAACATTAGTACGTGGACTTCCTAATTTAGCACCATGATGTATTTTCACAGAGTTATGATGAAATTCCAGGACTAAACCCTCAGGTCTCCATACACTGCCTCGGTCTTCCGACAAATCACTGTGGGTTCAAAAAACTTCCTAGAAAGATGCACCCTAATCACAATTCTATGGTCGAGGAAAATGTTTATAAGATCATTAGATGAAACTTTGTCAAGTAGGTTAAGTACCCCAGATGGCTAGCCAACATTGTGCCCTTCAGGAAGAAGAACAGATAGATCATAGTCTGCATCGACTTATGAGATCTCAACCATCACTGTTCAAAGGATGATTTCCCCTTACCATGAAAGAGTTTTTGATTGATGCCACTGCTGGGTTCTAGTCCCTCTCAATCATGGATGGGAATTCCGGGGATAACCATATCTGAATGGTTCCCGAGGATGAGGAGTCTACAACCTTCAAGGAACCACAAGGTACTTTCTGCTACCAAGTAATGAACTTCAGTCTAAATAATTCATGTTCCACCTATCAGTGTTCCATGTACTGCATATTTAGGCTGATCCTAGGGACATTGATGGAATTCTATGTAGAAGATCTGGTGGTCAAATCTTTCCAGTGTCAGGACCATTTCAAATATCTTGAGAAAGTGTTCGTCTTCCTCCATTCTTTCCACCAGAAGATGAACCCATTGAAATGTATCTTTGGGGTTACCTTTGGAAAGTTTCTCAGCTTTGTTGTCAGATAAAGGGGCATCGAGATCAACCTGAAGAAGATGAAGGCCATTATCCAGATGTCTTCCCTGAGAAACAGTTGGGAGCTTCGAGGCTTTTAAGGCCACTTGGCCTACATATGCCGATTAATTGAGAATTGGGCCGGCAAGGGTTAGCCCATTTCTCAACTCATGAAGAAAGGCACTATCTATCAGTGGGGGAAGAATATAAGACTACTTTTGAGGAAATAAAGAAGTATCTCTTCCAGCATCTAGTCTTGATGCCACCCATTTCCATAAATCCACTGGTCTTTTATGTGACCTCCTTATAATGATCTCTCAACACCCTTCTCGTCTTGAAGAATAATGAGGGAATGGAGAACAATCTTTACTATCTCAACCACATTCTCCTCAATAAAAAGACTAAATACTCCCCTATCAAGAAGAGCTTCCTTTCACTGGTATTCGTAGTACATAAATCGAGACATTACTTACAACACCATGAAGTACAGAAGGTGTCCTGAGTTGATCCGCTGAATTACATCCTAAACCGCCCCATGTTGATAGGCCATCTAGCACGGTGGGTAGTGATCCTCCAGCAGTTCGACATCAGGTTTGTCCCTCATGAGGCTATCAAAGGCCAAGCATTGGTAGACTTCCTTGATGCCCATCCATCCCTCAAAGACCATTCTATGGACCTTGAGTTTCTTGATGAGGCAATCCTCTCGGTAGACCAAGACATTCCATGTTGGAAAAATGCACTTTGATGGCGCTTTCCAAATCCCTATCGATAGAAGGCTCAATGACCCTAAACTCAATAGAGTAGGCTTGGGTATCATCTTCATTAGGCCAGAACAGGTTGTTCTTCTATATTCATTCATGTTGTTAGAAGGTCATACCAACAATGAGGCAGAGTACCAGGCTCTCATCACTGTCCTCAAGTTGGCCCTCGAGATTGAAGTTCCCCACATTCGCGTGAAAGGGGACTCCAAACTAGTCATCAAGAAGATCAACGGTGACTATGTTGTTAGGAATATAGATCTTGTAGCACTGTTGGAATGCACCCTCTACCTGATGGCCCAGTTCCTATCTCGTTCAAAACTTACCCATGTACCTCGATCATAGAACGGTTGAGATGATGCCTTTCTTATCCTAGCAGCATTTCTTGCAAAGTCTAATCAGGATGATTTGATCAATCATATGGCACACTGGAGATTCATCACCCCCATCACTCCAGATGATGATAATGGCCTACAGGTAAGCCACCTTACCACCCGCGCCTCCATGTTAGGACCCTCAGGTCCCCCTAATGTAGTGTTGGAAGTAATTATCGATTGGAGGACCCCCTTTATCAAGTACCTCTAGCATTTCAATCTCCCGACAAATCAAGCCGAACGCGAGCAAATCTGACTCCGAACATTACAGTTTACCCTCCATAGTGGTCCTAGTCTTGAGAAGATCCTATAAAAGTGTGGGATTGATGGGGTTCTCCTCCATTACATTCAAGGAGTCGATATTTATCAGGTCTTGTAGGATGTTCATGATGGTTCCTTCAGAGCTCATCGAACTGGATCGAAGTTATCACACAAGATACAGATGTTGGGGTATTTTTGGCCCACCATGATCCGTGACTACATCGAGTTTGAAAATAGGTTTCATGCATAATAGATCCATTCCATATTTGTGCATGGGTCTCCAGAGCCTCTCTAAACTACCAAGTACTCTTAGGCCTTTGTGGTCTAGGGAATCGATGTCATGGGACCCTATCCACCAGCGACAGCTCGCCAATGCAGATTCATCCTGAACGCTACAAATTTCTTTTCCAAGTAGGTAGAGGAAATTCCACTAAAGGAGGTCAAGGACCATTCTATTGTTGAATATGTGATCTCCAACATCATCTACCAATTTGGAGTCCCTCGCACTTTTCAAATTGATAATGGAACCAACTTCCGAGCAGCCGAGTTGAAGAAGTTGTACACCAAGTACAAAATCCGTTCTAACTATACCTCCCACTATCACGCACATGCGAATGGGAAGATTGAGGCATTCAAAAAAACCCTCTCTGACATTCTATAGAAAATGGTTTCTCATAACAAGAAGAGTTGGTTGGATGAACTCCCCAATGCCCTCTGGGCCTATCTGACAATGACTCACAATTCCACACAGGTGACCCCATATTCCCTGGTGTATGGAATAGAGGTCGTCCTACCCATCAAGATTAAATTTTCTTCATTATGAACAACTGTCTATGATCAGAAAGCACAAGATAATGTTGCTGAAATCTGTCTGGATGAATTGGAAGAACTCCATGAGAATAGGCTTCATGCCCTGTAAAATTTGAAAGGCATCAGAATAAGATAACCAATGCTTTCAAAAAAAAGGTTCACCTCTGCTCTTTCTTACAAGGTGACCTGGTGTTGGCCCTAAGAAAAACAATGATACATGGTAAGAAACCACCCAAGATGGATCCCAAATGGGAAGGACCATACATCATTCACAAGGTTTACCCCAATGGATTTACTTCCAAGTTACCACTGATGGAGAGCATATAAGTCCTCCCACCAATGCCAAATTCCTCAAGCAATACTTTTCTTGAGTAGTTGGGTCCTACATGACCTTAAACTGTTATGGTCCTACATGATGTTAAACTGTTATGTACCACATAAAATTAAACTGTATATGATCCTACATGACCTTAACCTGTTATGTACTTGTTTCGGTGCGGATGTGCGTCGGGTTACGCTGTTCCGCCAGGACGCGTTTGCGCGTGCACCCGTCAACCCGAGGGGATGGGCGCGCGGCTTGTGGTCCCGCAGTCCCACTTTCCAAGGGCGGGCGGCATTCGTCCCTTATTCAGGGGCGTCTGCCCCTTGATCGAAACCGGGATGATGGGATGTCGGCTCCTCCTTCCTTGGACGTCTCCTCGGAACTCGTCGCCTAATCCGGGTCTCCCTCATAGACTTAAGAATGTTCGTGAATCTCGTTCCCGGCGCCATATCTTCATGGACACCGGTTAATTACGCTGCTTCCGCCCGGACGCTCCAAGGAGTCTGGTCGGGGCAGCAACCTGCGGTGAGAAGGCCGGGTGGCTCGGGGTGCTGGGGGCGTGTCGTAACACTGCGGCTCTGCACGTCTGTCTTCCGTCCCTAATAGGGCTTCTCGAAGGCATGATGGCCTGAGGCATCCCGTACTAGGTGCGAGGAACTGTGTCACCTGAGGTTTTCCTCAGCTTCCCGTGTTTGACACGGGGTATGCCGCGAGTTTAACGTCCAGCGGGGACGGCATCGGACCGATCAACACGAAAAGTGGATCAGATGACAGAACCCCTTGCGGGGAACCTCCGACGCTGGGGCCAGCACATGGGCGGCTTCCCAAGTAACGTGGAGTGGAGTGAAGTGGCATGACCCCACCGGGATGTGGCGGCCCGGGTAAGGATCAGGATGGATGATGGAGTGGAGAGCTTGGACCCCGTAGGGGCTTCCTACGTACCGCGCGTTAGCACGGATCAAAGTCGACGTAGTTCGGGTATACAGTTTAACGTCATGCTGGACGTCGGCAAGCCGACTCACGAAGAGGTCGAGGCCGCCGGGCGGAGGATTGAACCGAACCACCTCGCACAGAGGGGGATGGAACGGCCGGGTGGATCACAGTTTCACGTCATGCTGGACGATAAAAGGGGAAATGGAAAAGGGGGGCTGTGGGGAGGCACCGTGGAGATACACACGGACAGTCTCCCACAAGGGCGGATTCATAGGTGAATCAACGCAAGCGTGAACCCTGGAGGGGTCCACTGATGGACGAACCGACGTAAATACGACCGGGACGACCAGGTGGTGGGCTTGGACCTCAGGGAGGCTTCCTACGTACCCTGTATAGAAGACAGGGATCAAAGTCCACGTAGTTCATTCTGTCAGGACTTACGCACTTGGGGCAGCCCGGTTGCGGCAAAACTCAGTTGGAAGGGACTTGGACCGAAAGCAGAAGACACCTCGATCCCAGTCATACCCTCTACTGGCTTCGGCCGTGGGGAGGCGCAATGGAGATACACATGTGCAACCTCCCACGAGAAACTAGGGGTTTGTAATACCCTGCCCCCGTAGGGAAAAGCCACTCCCATTAAATCGTCCCGAAAGCGGGACAATCCCGACATCCCTGCAGAGACGAGCGGGTGGGGGCCACATCCAAACCGGGGGAGATCCTGCGTGCAGAGCACGGGATCGGATGAAGCGGACGGTTTAACGTCTTGCCGGACGAAGTACAGTTTAACGTCGTGTGTTGAGGACGAGGCGGACGGTTTAACGTCTTGCCGGACGAAGTACAGTTTAACGTCGTGTGTTGAGGACGAAACACTTGGCAGTTTAACGTCTTGCAGCGCGGACGATGGGGCTAGGCAGTTTAACGTCGTGCAGCTTGGACGGATGTGCAGTTTAACGTCATGCTGGACGAATATGCAGTTTAACGTCATGCTGGACGTATGCGCAGTTTGACGTCATGCGGGACGAATGCTGAACAGTTTAACGTCTTTTAGCTCGGACGTAGTGCAGTTTAGCGTCATGCAGGGCATAGGTTGCCGGACGATGGGTGCATGTCACTTCGCACGAACCTGGAGGGCCGCACGGGAAGACAACGCACGGTGCGAGCACCCAGGATGAGGAGCATCGGGTGCCACGCAGGCAGGTGCCCTCAGGGGGTCGAGGGGACGACCCTGGCAGATTGCGCGCAAAAAGGAAGCTTTGCGCGCAATACTGCGGGCCGGCGCGCAATCGGGGCGGCTGGCGCGCAATTGGGCCAGTGCCTTGCGCGCGGATGCTTGAGATTGCGCACTCCGGGCTTCGGATAGCGCGCGGGGGCAACGGCTCATTCTCTAATGAATGGCCACTTGAAAGAAGGGGGTGCGCGCAATCGGGCCGGATTGCGCGCACCCCGGGGGCAATTGCGCGCAAGCGGGTTCTTTTGCGCGCAAAGGCCTTAGGGTGAGTTTTTATTCAAATGAAAGGAGCCAGCGGGGATTGCGCGCGAAGGCGGACCCCGAGGCTTCCTTGCGCGAAAGAAAGGAGGTTACCTGAAGTTCGTCATTGCGCGCGGAAGGGGTTGAATTGCGCGCACGAGAGACGTTTCGACTTCCAGCAACCTTTGAAACGTTGGGGGTCGCCTTGTATTTATAGGCAACCCCGGGCGCGGAATCCAAGGCGCGAGCGCGAAATTCTTCCCGCGGGCGCGGAATCGGACACGGCGCGCAAAGGGAGCCGCGCGGGCCTGCGGCGCGCAAAATATGCGCGCCGGCCCGGCGCATTGCGCGCATCCCGGGGGTTTTGCGCGCGCCTCATCGCTTTTGCGCGCAGGCCTCGGAAATTCCGCGCAAGGCCTCCGGGCCCTCCGAAACGTTCTTCCGACTCCAAATATCACTTCGCTTTCCGCATCCGGAGCTTCGTTTGGGAACAACGGACTTTTCCGGCGTCTACAAAAGCCCCCCCTCGGAATCTGATCGGCGAGAGGTCGCAACGATCGGGTTCCGAGGGAGACGCCGGAATGCCGAAATCCCGGGCGACGCGGGACTGTGGCGCGCAAAAAATGGGTGTCGGGCGCGAAATCGGCCGATGCGGTCGCGCAAACCCTTTTCCGCGCAGCGCGGACCCCGGCCTCACCTATAAATAGGGGCACTGGGTCCCTCCGGGCCGTACACTGGCCTTCCGCGCGATAAGCCTCTTTGCTCTCGTGCGCGAAATTGCCTTTTCCGGCGCGGAATTCGCTCGCTCGTCGCGCAAAACCGTCCGGACTTCGCTCTGTTTTTGCGCGAATACCCGGGGTTTTTCGCGAAGGACTTCCCGATTGCGCGCCGTCCACTAGGCTTGCGCGCCGCCTCTCAAACTTTTCCACCAGCCTCGTCCGATCCCGCACGCTTCATCCCTTAACTCGCACGACTCCCGAATCTTCCGAGATGGCCGCGCACAGAGGAAATGAAGGGGATGCCGCCACTCGCAGAGCCGAGATGGCGACGAACGAGGAGGTTTACGGAGCCAAGGAGATTGTTTCCAACAATCAATCCTTGTTCGACTTACTAACGCCGGCCCAGAAGACATACCCATTGTCAGACAACCTGCCGCTCTGGAACTTTGGCCTCCTGGATGAGGTTCCAGTGCCAGGGTTCGAGGTTGATGCGCCGCGAACCTGGGTGACTCGGGAGGACGAGCTGCCCCGCTATAACATCACCAACAATGGGCATCCAGCCAGGGAGACCAGGCACTTGGACGTCTACGTCCTGAACCCGAGGACGCGAACCATTGACGGGGGTGAGCCTACAGCGGAGAATTCTCCAGCCCTCTACTCGAGCACATACCGTCAGAGCGTCACTGACGACACCAAGGGCTGGCTGAAGGACTGGGACTTGCGGTCTGGGGGCAACTTTACCAGTGAATGGGCCTGGGCGTTCTGGGTATGCCACACTTGCGATCACTTCGCAGAGGAGCTGCGGTACATCGGCCTGTTTGAGGCGGTGTGGACGTCGCAGTTCCACTTCTACCAGCAGTCTGAGCTCGAGCCGGAGCTGTTCACTCGCTGGTCCCCGGATACCAACACCTTCCATCTTCACCATGGGGAGGTCGGCATCGGTCTCTGGGACATCCACTGCATCGGAGGTATCCCGCTGGAGGGCTACCAGTACGATGAGTTCCTGCCACCGAAGAACATCTGGGAGGACAGGTCACGGACTCCCATTCTGACCTGGCATCTGCTTGACCTGGCTACGCAGCGGCTCGGGATCCAGGACTTCCAGAAGGACATAGCCTACAAGGATTGGTTCGGCCAGTTCCTGGAGCATGACCCGGCGGTCAAGATGCCAGGCAGGGGGAAGCGGTGCCCGACCGCAGCTCAGAGGAGCCGGAACGGGTCGTACTGGCGGGTTCTGGAGACGGGCGACTACCGCTCATGGGGGTACCGCGTCATCGAGGCCCGGGACCCGAATGTCCGGTACGCGGCGTTCCTGGCCGCCTTTCTGAGCGGGTGGCTCCTGCCAGTGCGGGATGCGAGGATGGGCGTCCGCCCGGCGACGCTGGCGATGGCGGGCGCCATGGCTGCCAATAAGAGGTACAACCTCGGGGTCCCAGTACTGGCGAGGCTGTATGCCATTTTGGGACGCATCTCATGAGGGGGGTCGCCACGAAGGATCTGTGGGCCCTTTCAGTTCTTCCACGGCTGGGTGGCTGCTCACCTTGGTGGGTATACGTTCCCAAATGCCATCAGTCCTCCGGGAAACGGCCTGCGACCCTCCCTGCTGAACATTGCGGGGGTCGCTCCGATGACCCTCAGTGAGGAGGGCGTGAGGGTTCGGATTGGCAATCATGCCAATTTCAACTTCAGCCCGTTCCCCACTCCCGTCGGCCAGATGATCGACAACGGACAGGGCCCGCTGGAGCAGCATGAATACTTCCTGAACATGCGGGGCGGGGTGCTCGTGACTCGGATCGACGGGAAGGTGATCTGCGAGCCTTACGTGCCGACCCGGTTCGCCAGGCAGTTCGGGTGCCTTCAGCGGATGCCGAAGAGGGTATTCACCGCTGTCCGGGAGGAGACGAACCCTTGTGTCCTTCGCCAGATGTGGCTGATGTTCGTCGCCTTCGGCTCTGGCGACGTCATCACTCTCCCTCCTACCGGGATCGACGCAGGCTTGGCAACCGAGTATGCCGAACAATGGGCCATCGCGTACCCTGAGGGGCTTCTACGGAAGCCAGTTCGGCGGCTCGAGGTCACCCGTGCGGAGACCGGGCGTCAAGGGAGGAGGCGAGGCGCCGCCACACGGGGGAGAACAGAGGCGCGCCAAGCAGCGGGGCCGGCGCGAGCAGGGACTTCGGCGGCGGGCACATCGCAGGCTGCCGCTACGACCTCGGCGCCCAGAGAGGGGGCACATGCGGCGGTCGAGGAGCGGCCCGGGAAGCAGGTGAGGCGTCTGCTCGAACCCTCCCACGATGCAGTCTTCCCGGCGCTGTGGTCGGCCTGGATGACCCTGCGGCAGTCACTGGGGACCGACGTCATCTGGCGAAAGATACTCAGAGAAGGAATCTATCTGCCAGAGGTCGGGCGCCTCCAGATCACCGACAGGGTGGACTTCAACCGGCAGTATGCGTATCTGACGGCAATGGACGAGTACGCGCGCCAACGGGGTCAGCGTGCGGAGCCATCCCTTCTGGTGAAGGTGATGCTCGGTCTAGAGCCTGCTCCAGAACGGATGCCGCCGGGAGAAGATGACAGTAGCAGCGACTCCAAAGAGGAGGAGGAGACGGGGGAGGATGAAGGATCCGAGGGAAAGTCCCATCAAGGGAGTCCGCGGGAGAGCGGCGAGGTGGCCGACTCCGACAATGTCGATGTCACTGAGCTCCTCGAGGTCCGCTTCTATCCCTACTCAACCTGCTTCATCCATTATCTTATGCAGCTTCTAACCCATTTCTCCACCTTTCTCAGGAGTGCACGGATATTGGCCAGGCGTCCCCAGCGGGAGTAGGAGGGGCGCCAGCAGGACAAGGCGGGGGCCAGACACCTATCGTCGAACTGACAAGTGAGGATGGGTCCCCTGCTGCAACTGTTCCTGCGGCGGCCGGGATAGCGGAAGATGACGCTCTGACCTCCCGTAAGTCTCCCTACTTTACTGCTGGTGTTTGCCATTGACGATCCGTGACTAACCACGGCATGCCCTGCGCAGTGATCTCAACCTTGGAGGCTCGCCGGGTTGCCGAACCCGGGCCGTCCGCGAGTGGACCGGTGGCAGACATGCCGCCTGCTCCGGAACAGACCTTCCAAACCGACCCGGCCCCATCAACTGCTGATCAGGGGGCTCCGGACGCCGGCGGCGCTGACATCGGAGAGAGGGGGGCTGACGAGGGCGTCGTCGCCGCTGGGGCGAGAGAAGAAGGTCGCCCAGGTGTTGGGGAACCTATCTCCCATGAGGACATCCCAGGGGCGGACCCTGCAGCAGTCCTGCTGGCTGCCTTCCCTGCTTACCGGCCTGCCGACCCCGAGGAGATGGATGACTCGGACGCGGAGGCGGTCGAGGATAGCCGGGTAACGCGACGCAGGGGGTGGAAGTGCATCCAGCGCTTCCTCAAGCGAGACCCATCGGAATGGCTGGGGCGCATGGGATCACTTCAGACCTGGCTGCGCTTCCTGTGTGCCGGGGGAGCTGATGCTCAACGCCTCCATCTGACGGTCCGTGATTTCATGGCCGAGAAGATGCGCGAGAGCCGCCGGCGTGCCGACGTCGCACAAAGTCGGGACATGTCGGAGAGCACGCAGGCGCTCCTCGCGGCAGAGCAGGAAGTCCGGCGCCTCGAAGGGCAGGCGGCAGAGAAGGACGCCTTCGTCGCAGCATGTACCGAGCTTGTGGAGCAACTATCGGCACAACTGATCGACGCTCAGGTACAGCTGACGGAGGTGGGCCAACAGATGGTCACACTCCAAGTCGAGCGGGAGCGCGCACAGGCCAGGATTGACGAACTGCGTGCTGCGACCGCCGACGAGGAGAGGGCACGCAGAGAACGAGAAGCAGCCCTGGAGGCCGCCAGCCAAAGGGTAGCGGCATTAGAAAGACTTATCCAGCACGCTAATCCCTAGGGGCTTTGTTTTTTGCCATTCCTAGAACACTTTGCCTCCGTTATTCAATATTTCGATCCATTTGTATGAATCAATATATTTATCTGCGTCTCTCGGTTTAATATGCTCAACCACAATTCGTTGTCTTGCGGGAGTGTTAACCAAGCATCAGGCATCCATAATTGGGCCTGGGTTTCTGGAGAAAAGAGGGAGGTCATTCCTAGGAAAGGAGACCTCAGACCTAACCAATGTATCATCCCCCAACTTGTTCCAACACACGAGCGGGACAACGCTAGGGGCGTTGAGATTTTATCCGAACATAGGGAAATGAGAAAGGGTGAATCGCGTGTCCCGAATCCAGACATCCACAACGGTCGGCCTTCCAGGAAATGCCCAAGACGGTAGGCGGACAGTGGATCGACCATAACAACTGCAATAGACGGACCGAAAAAGGCCATCATTCATATTGCAGGAGGCGGACCACATGTCATCATGAATACCGCTTTGGGGTTCCTTCAGACACAAGGGTGGAAAATCCAGATCAACAGGGCATGCGAAGCGTGGGGCGAAGTGACGATTTGTTCGGACAGAATCCAACGCTCTCAAAATTGCGCCACTGTGGGGAAAACGTATTAGGCGGATGCACTAATCTGGCCGTGAGTCACCTCAATTCTCAGACAGCACCTCTCTGACGAGGAAACTGTCGCTTCCCATCCTTGCGATGGGGCATCCCGAGCTGAATCGGGGAGAATATCACAACTGCACCACTCTACCCGAAGTCAGGCCAGACGGCCAGCGACGAGGAGGGGCGGGACTTAAAGATCCCTGAGGCTGGACCCGAGTCGGAATGCCCGGGCGTTCCTACGTACTCCATCAGGCTGGAGATCAAGCCACACGTAGTTCTGTGAGTGCAGTTTAACGTCATGCAGGACGTAGAATCCCGTTTAGGGGAGATCTTAGTTTAAGGTCGTAGAGCTCGGACCATAAGGGTAGATCTTAGTTTAAGGTCTTAGAACTCGGACCATAAGGGGAGATCTTAGTTTAAGGTCGTAGAGCTCGGACCATAAGGAGAGATCTTAGTTTAAGGTCTTAGAGCTCGGACCATAAAGAGAGATCTTAGTTTAAGGTCTTAGAGCTCGGACCATAAAGAGAGATCTTAGTTTAAGGTCTTAGAGCTCGGACCATAAAGAGAGATCTTAGTTTAAGGTCTTAGAGCTCGGACCATAAGGAGAGATCTTAGTTTAAGGTCTTAGAGCTCGGACCATAAAGAGAGATCTTAGTTTAAGGTCTTAGAGCTCGGACCATAAGGACCTCAAAGTACGCCGCATCTGGTCATATCCCCTGGATATGCGAAGATGCACTGAGGGATAGTGTCAAGAGTGTCGAGTTTTCGCCTGGTCAGAATGGGAGGTGGGAAATGTGAATCATGCGGCCATTCACTCGAGGACCGAGAGCACCGGCGTGACGATATGAGAGTACTGCCGACCGTGGCGGAAAAGCAGCATCAACATCGCACTAACCGTTGGTGGAATGAGGCAGCAAACGAGCATCGACCGCTCAATCGCAGGATTCATATCGATTTGCTGCCCGAGGCCATTGGGGGTACCGGCCCGAGTCGGTGGGAGAGCACTGAGGCATTGTGTCCGAACCGTTCGCGGGGCTCCACCCAGGGCGTAGATGATGGGTCCGAATGAAAGGGAGCACGGAGCCTGAAAAGCGGAGGAAACCTGACCAAGCGGATCCTGACCCTCCTGGCAATAAACCAGAGTACTCTTAACACCGGTGGACCACTGCAAGGGGTCGGGGAACGCGCCTTGAGGGTGACCTGAAGGCGGCGGATTCCCCAGAGAAGGGGGAATCTCTAAGAGGTGGGGGGCTGGACCCGAAGTTTCAAACATCCGGGCGTTCCTACGTATCCCATAAGGATGGGAATCAAGCCGCACGTAGTTCTTGAAGCGCGGCGCAACACAATCGGGCACCAGCGCGGGGAAGAGTGCGGATCTGACCCTCGCACATAAAAGGAGCGGCATTTGATATTTCTTGTTTGTCCTTAAAGGTGAATGGTTTTTCTTTGTGCGGCGACATGCCTGTGATTGAGAAATCTCTGGCGTCGCCGCAATAATCAAGCCACGGAAGGCATTGATGAATGGCGTGGTTATTAACCAGCGCCCAACATGAGTGTCCCCTGAGGGGAACATCACGATGCAGTGCCGTTTTCTCGTCGGGCGGCCAAGACGATCACAGTTTACGGTCGTGTGGTAGGACCAAACAACACAGTTTAAGGTCGTGTGGTTCGGACCATTCAACACAGTTTAAGGTCGTGTGGTTCGGACCAGACAACACAGTTTAAGGTCGTGTGGTTCGGACCAGACAACACAGTTTAAGGTCGTGTGGTTCGGACCATGGAGGAATCCGCTTACCGCGGTACGGCGGACACGGCGGAGGTGGGAGCATACCCAGCCCTGCGGTCACGCACGATTCCAGGAGAAGAGTCTTGGGATGGGGGTCTGCGTATGTCCATCACCCGAGGGGCAGAGATGCTAGCCTCTAGACATACTGGGCTCAGAACGCGATTGTTCGAGCGACTCCTCCCTCCTTATGGGGACGAGGGTCCAGCTACGCATGGCCCTTGGGGAGAACATCCGCATATATCCTTGGTGCTCAGATCATGGGAGCCTCGAACGACATCATTACCTTGGTTGGTCTGCCTAACGTGTAAAGGTGTACTGAAGATCAGTATGAAAAGAGTGTCCAGATTCCACTACAACGCATAAAGGCGGAGTGTGATGAGGACTGCGCAACCAATGTTCAGAGCCTGAAGGAGCTGACATGGCGATCAAGGATGTTGCTGACGCATTCGCAACACAACATCCGATCGCGTCAGCCTAAGACGGGGCAAGCAAACGAGCATCAACCGCTCAATCGCAGGATTCATATCGATTTGCGGCCCAAGACCCGCCGGTAAATCGACCCGGAGCGGTGGGAGAGCACTGAGGCATCGTACCCAAACCGCTAACGAGGATCCCTTTGAGTGAAGGCTCGAATAAGAGGAATCGCGAGGCCTGACAAGCAACACAGGACTTGTCGGGATTGAATCTGACACTACGAGTCATAGACCGAAGTACCCAAAACATGTTAACAGATCTCCGGAAAGGGTCGGAGGACTCACCCCGAGAGCAACCAAAAGAGGGTAGATCCCCGTGATCAACCAAGAGACGGGGCTGGACCTGAAACACAAGCGTCCAGGCGGTCCTACGTATCCCATAAGGATGGGAATCAAGCCATACGTAGTTCTTGAGAGGCAGTTTAACGTCATGCAGGACGATGAGGGGTGTGAGGTAGTCCCACACACGGGGGAGGCGTACGGCGCAGCCAGTAGACCGACGTGAATGAGGACATAATCCCCCGCTCACGCGATACGCCTCGCACAAAAAAGGAGGGGAACTGGGGCCAGAGGCCCAACGCGGGATAGAGATTCCCGGGAAATGGGGCTGGGCCTGAAACATGAATGTCCAGGCGGTCCTACGTATCCCACAAGGATGGGAATCAAGCCATACGTAGTTCTTGAAGTGCAGTTTAACGTCATGCAGGACGATGAGGAAAAAAGAAGGGGGGAGTAGAAGGCATCCCCAAACGTGGGGGGGCGTACAGCGTGACGAGCAAACCGACGTGAATGAGGGCATAGCCCCGCACTCACACCATACGCCGCACACCCGGGGGCAACTAGGCCAAGGGCCCGAGATGGGATGGAAATTCCCGAAGGATGGGGTTGGGCCTGAAACATGAATGTTCAGGCGGTCCTACGTATCCCATAAGGATGGGAATCAAGCCGCACGTAGTTCTTGAGGGGCAGTTTTACGTCATGCAGGACAAATGCTGAACAGTTTAACGTCTTGTAGCTCGGACGTAGTGCAGTTTAGCGTCATGCAGGACGAAGCACTTGGCAGTTTAACGTCTTGCAGCGCGGACGAATGCTGAACAATTTAACGTCTTGTAGCCTGGACGAATGCAGTTTAACGTCGTGCAGGACGTGGTGCAGTTTAACGTCATGCAGGACGAAGTGCAGTTTAGCGTCATGCGGGACGAAGTGCAGTTTAGCGTCATGCAGGACGAAGTGCAGTTTAGCGTCATGCAGGACGAACGGACATTCAGGCAAAGTATTGCTTGAGGAACCTAGCGTTGGTGGGAGGAGTGACACGCTCACCATCCATAGTCGCTAGGGAGTACGCGCCATTGGGATAGACCTTGTGGACAACAAAAGGTCCCTCCCACTTGGGCTCCAACTTGGGCGGCTTCCTGCCGGGGATCATCGGTGCTCTTAGGGCTAGCACTAGATCACCCTGCAGGAAGGAGCGGAGGCGAACCTTCTTATTGAAAGCTCGAGCCATTCTGCTTTGATGCCTCTCCAAGTTGTGCAAAGCGCGAAGTCTATTCTCATCCAGTGCTTCCAACTCGACTAGACGGGCTTCAGCAACTCTGTCCGGCGCTTGCTGGTCGTAGACCGCAGTGCGCAAGGACGGTAACTGGATCTCGATGGGCAGGACGACCTCAGCTCCATACACCAGGGAATAAGGGGTCATCTGTGTGGAATTGCGAGTCGTCGTCCGATAAGCCCAGAGGGCGTTGGGGAGCTTGTCCGGCCAACTCTTCTTGTTCTGACCAACCATCTTTTGCAGAATGTTAGAGAGGGTTTTGTTAAACGCCTCGATCTGTCCATTCGCCTGCGCATGATAGCGAGATGTATGGTTCGAGCGGATGTTATACTTGGCGTACAACTTCTTCAACTCGGCTGCTCGGAAATTGGTTCCGTTATCCGTGAGGATAGCGTGAGGCACTCCAAATCGATAGATGATGTTGGAGGTCACGAAGTCAGCGATCGAACAGGATTTGACCTTTCTGAGCGGAATCGCTTCTGCCCATTTGGAGAAGAAGTCCGTGGCGGTCAGAATGAACCGGCACTGGCGAGCTGTCGCCGGCGGGTAAGGTCCCACAACGTCCAGTCCCCAGACTGCAAAGGGCCAGGAATACCTTGTGGTATGGAGAGGCTCCGGCGGCCGATGCACAAAGTTCGCATGAACCTGGCACGCATGGCACCTCCTGGCGTACTCGATGCAGTCATGGATCATAGAGGGCCAGAAGTATCCCAACCTCCGAATCTGGTGGGACAGCTTCGGCCCAGTCTGGTGGGCGCCACATGAACCAGCATGAACCTCTTGCATGACTCGTGGGATCTCGACTCCCTGAAGGCAACGGAGGAGAACACCATCAAATCCGCGTTTATAGAGGATCTGCTCTAGGCCGGGACTGCTCTGGAGGACGAACTGCGATGCGCGGCGTCGAACTCGCTCGCGCTCGGCCCGATCTGACGGAAGAATGCCATGTTGGAGGTACTCAACCAAAGGCGCCCTCCAATCACGGGCTGATTCGACTGCTATATCTGGGGTACTCGGGGCTCCGGGCATAGGGGCAACCGTGGTGAGGTTACTTACCAACGGGCCGCGATCTTCTTCCGGGATAACGGGAGCGATGAGCCTGCGGCGCGTCACGCGGACGATCAGGTTGTCCTGTTCAGGTTCCGCAAGTGACGCAGCCAGGCTGGCCAAAGCATCTGCTCGACCGTTCTGCGACCGGGGAACATGGACAATTTCCGGCCGAGAAGGGAACCGGGCCATCAGAAGAAGGGTGCACTCCAACAATGGCACAAGTTCCAGCTTCCTGACAACGTAGTCGCCATTGATCTGCTTAACGACCAGCTCGGAGTCCCCTTTCACACACAGATGGGGCACGTCGATCTCGAGAGCTAACTCGAGGCCGGTGATGAGGGCATGGTATTCCGCCTCATTGTTGGTACAGCCCTCTGACAACAGGAAAGAGTATGGCAGCACGGCTCGCTCCGGGGTAATGAAGACGATGCCCAAGCCCACTCTATTGAGCTTAGGATTATCGAGTCTTCTACCGGTGGGGCTCCGGGAGGCACCGTCAAAGTGCATCTGCCAGCATGGATCGGCTCGATCAACCGAGAGAATGGTCTCATCAGGAAAGCCTAGATCCAGCGGCTGATCCGCGGAGGTCGGGTGAGCGGCCAGAAAGTCTGCCAACGCTTGCCCTTTGATGGCCTTCTGAGACACATACCTGATGTCGAACTGCTGGAGAATCACAGCCCACCGCGCTAGACGGCCAGTCAACATAGGTCGGCTCAGGATATATTTCAACGGGTCTACCCGAGAAACCAACTGTACCTCATGGTGCTGCAAGTAGTGCCGTAATTTCTGTACGGCAAATACGAGCGCCAGGCAGCTCTTCTCGATGGGGGAATACCTAACCTCCGCATCGAGGAGCATGCGACTGAGGTAATAGAGGCTATTCTCTGTTCCCTCGTTGTTCTTCTGGGCGAGAAGGGCACCCAGGGACCGTTCCAGGGCGGTCACATAAAGGACCAGCGGCTTTCCGGATACGGGCGGCATCAGGACCGGAGGTTGAAGCAGGTACTGCTTGATTTCCTCGAAAGCGGTCTGACACTCTTTATCCCATACATAGGTGGCACCTTTCTTCATAAGCCGAGAAAAGGGCTTACACTTGCCGGCCAGATTCACGATGAATCGGCGTATATAGGCTAAGTGGCCTTGGAACCCTTGCAGTTCCCGGGCGGTACCCGGGGGAGGCATCTGGCTAATCGCCCTGATTTTCTCTGGGTCGATCTCAATACCCCGGTATCTTACCACAAATCCAAGGAACTTTCCGGAGGTGACCCCAAAGGCACACTTCAACGGGTTCATCTTCAGGCAGCGAGACCGGAGGAAGCTGAACACTTTCTCAAGATCTTTGAGATGGTCCTGACGCTGGCGCGATTTGACAACCAAGTCGTCGACGTAGCATTCCACCAGTGTGCCGAGGATTGGCTTGAATATGCGGTGCATCGCCCGTTGATAGGTGGCACCTGCATTCTTCAGGCCGAAGGGCATGACCCGGTAGCAAAAGGTACCTTGGGGGGCCCTGAAGGCAGTGAACTCCTCATCCTCAGGGGCCATCCGAATTTGGTTGTATCCGGAGTATCCATCCATGAAGGAGAGGGCTTGGAACCCTGCCGTGGCATCAATCAACAGCTCTGTCACTGGAAGGGGAAAATCATCCTTCGGACAGTGGCGGTTGAGATCGCGGAAGTCGATGCAGACTCTAATCTGCCCGTTCTTCTTCCTGACCGGCACAATGTTGGCCAGCCATTTGGGGTACTGAACTTCCCTCACGAAGTTGGCTTTGATAAGCTTGTCAACTTCGGCCTCAACCATGGCACCATGGGATGGGTGCATCTTCCTGGGAGGCTGCTTGAACCCGCGATGGTTCGCCGGGAGACCAAGGCGGCGGACGGCTACCTGAGGATCTAGCCCCGGCATCTCGTCATAGCCCCAAGCGAACACATCACGGTGCTGCCTGAGAAAGTCCACGTACTGCTGCCGCTCCTCAGAGGGCATGGCGGCACTAACCAACATGGGTCTTGGATCGGCCTCGGTTCCAAGGTTCACCTGTATTAACTCATCGACCGTGGCGGGGACGCCCTCCTCAAAGGCTGGGGGTGCGTCTTCCATACCCTCTCCACTCGGGGAGGGATCATCCACGGGAGAGACTGCGTTGGAAACTTCATTGGGGCTACCAGGTCCTGCTGGGCCACTGGTGCTGGCGCGGGCGGTCGCGGCCGTCTCATCAGGAGACTCGCGGACCGTCAAGACCATGGCGACGTCCAACCGGTGAATCGGGAGGACGTAAGCGTCATCCAGACCTGCCCAGGGATCGCTCGCAACAGCGACAGGCTCAACCTCACCTGCCAGGATCTGCTTATCCTTGCTCTTGTAATAGTCCGCGTCCAGATAACGGGCTTCACATGAGGCAAAAGGAGAGGCATCTCCTTGAAGCACGCCTACTCGACCATTAAGGGAGTATTTGAGGCATTGGTGGTATGACGAGGGGACCGCCGCGTGAAGGTGAAGCCATGGCCTGCCCATCAATGCGTTATACGCAGTGTCCTGAGAGACTACCATGAATTCGGTGTTGGCAACCAAGTCACCGAACTGGGTCTTCAAACGTATCTTGCCGACCGGGGTTTGCTCGGTGCGGTCGTACCCCTGGATCCTGAGGTCGGAGGGAATCAAGTCATCCTCAGACAACCCCAATCTCCGGAGCGTCCGAGTTGGAATCAGGTTAATCCCGGACCCCGTGTCGACAAGACAACGCCGGACTTCAAGGCCATTGAACTGGCCAGTGACATACAGCGGACGAATGTGTCCCTGTATAGGAGGGTCTTCATCCTTACCAGAGAACGAGATAACTGCCTGACATTCGGCGTCCTCGATTGTTTCGGCGTGAAAGGCCTCTGCAGCCGCAACCTCTGTCTCAAACTGGAGGGGGCTCTTCAGGGCTTCAGCGAGTGCCTCGCGCATCTCAGATGACATGCGCAGAGCCTCAAGGATGGAGAGCCTTGCTGGGATGTCGGCCAAGTGCTTCAGGACATCATACTTTTTGGCCAAGCGCGAGCTCCTGGTTGCAGGAGGTTGCTCTGCGGTTGGTGGCATGACGGGCCTTACCGGTTGGATCGGCGGCCGACTGGTACTTGGCGCATCTCGCTGTTCACTGGTCGCAGTCCGGGAGATGGTCACCGTACTGGAGTCAGGAGGCCGGGATGGACTTGTGGCAGGGCGGAGCTGGTCGCGACGCGGCTGAGGCGGTTCTGCCTGGTCCCACACCACAAACAGTGGCGGAGGCGAATCCGTCATCCCCGGATGGGGAGCCTGCGCACGTTGAGCTCGATCTTGAGCCTGCCGCCTAGTCTCAGTGGCGTGCACGGCCTGGCCGGAGGTACCAGCTGCTGTGCCCCGGCGACTCCTGCTACTGCGGTTCTTCCGACGGTGGCGACGACCGGGGACACTAGGGAGGTCCACCTGGTGTTCTTCAATGTCGGGAACCAAAAAGGGATTTACCAGCTCGACGGTATTAACCGAAGCGTACCCAATACCGTCATCGGACGAATCATCCATCACCGGGCGGATCCGATGAGGGACCCCCATCTCCGGGGGCATGAAATCGCCGAGAGTACGGGATAGTGGCGGGACTGGCGGGGCGCGCTCTTCCTTCTTGCGCTGCCGCCGTTTGCTCCTCTTGGAGGAGGCAGACCGGGACGACGATGCCGAAGCAGCACCCGCAGGTTCTGGGGGCTCAGGCTGATTCAAGCGCGCACGGATGATTCCCTGGGCGCGAATGGTCGTCTTGCGGGCCATCCAGTTATTGTACTTCTGGGATCCGCGGTCGGAGACCAGCTGCCATTCTTTCTCATTGCCACTATCGTCATCTGATCCCACGAATACGCCCGCCACTTGTGCTGGAGCTGGGCCCAACCTGATTACATTGTTGTTAATCTGGTCTTGGAGCCAGTCCTTGAACACATAGCACCGCTGGATGGTGTGTCCCAGGGCTCGATGGTAAGGGCAGTAGCGGGGGTTATCCGTGAGATGTGCCTCCTCTGGCCTCCAGCACTCAGGCAGTCGCACAATCCTCTGCTCCAGGGCACTCCGGAAATAACCGGGGACCTGATCCTCATGGAATGAGTAAGTCAGGTGTCGCGGGCCTCTGGGAGCGTGGTCTTGACGAGGGGCCGGAGGGGCCTGCCGAGGAGGTGGACCCTGATTATCTCGCCTGGGTTGCGGCGGTACATTACGCGGAGGGGCCGGCCGGTTCTGGGGCTGCCGCTGCTGGGCCGGGAACTGAGCCCGTGGAGGCGGATTCCTGTGAGGCTGTGGAGCTGGCCTCACCGGCAGCAGCTCCAACGGCCTGGGGCCCTCTATCTGGGCAACAGCAGCGGGCTCAGCCCTGCTGACTCTCCTTGCAGGAATCATAGGAGGCAGCGGGCGCGCCTGACTGGCCTGTTGCAGGGCTTCCTCAAGACGTTGAGCTTTGTCTGAGAAGTCCCTGAACCCTCCGGGGTAGTTCTGAGTAATCAGGGAAGGGACCAGCTCGGTCTTGACGTTCCCGACGCACATTGTCAGCAACTGCTCCTGAGTCAATGGCATGTCAAGGGAATACGTGAGACCCTTCCATCGGGCGACGAAGTCCGCGACTCGCTCATCAGGCCTCTGCTTGCACTTGAAGAGGTCTGCGATACTCGTCTTCCGGGTCGTGGAACTGAACTGGTAGAGGAATTGTCTACGAAGGTCCTCCCAGCTAGTTATCGACCCGACGGGAAGCTGGCTGTACCAGACAAATGCTGGCCCTTCCAGTGTCTGGACAAAGCAGCGAAGCTTAGCGGCCTCTTGCTGCGCCGGAGTCCCCAACATAGGCCCGCACCTCGAGTTGAAATGGGCCAAATGCTGTGGCGGATCTCCAGTCCCGTTGAAGGGGGCGAAAGTGGGATTCCCGAATCCCGGAGGCGCCGGCATGTCATCCACCCATGCTGGGTATGGCTTGCCGTCCGGTGGGATCGCCACTTGCCGAGTCTCCAAGGCTTCCAAACGGGCGATGAGCGCCGCCATCGGATCGTTCGGACATGGGTTCTAGTCCTGGCGAGGATCTCTAACCACGAGCGCATTGCACGGCCCTTCAATCGGGTCGTCGACCGGGTCGTCGAACTCGGCAGCTCGTGGGATGGCTGGCGGAGCGGCCCTTGGGGCAGCGGGAGGAATCCGAGCGGGGTCCCTCAAGTAGTCCCGCCGCTCGGGAGGGTGTGGCGAAACATACCGCGCCCTCTTGCCATAGGCAATGGCCTCTCTCCTGTCGGCGAACACGGCATGATCACGGTTTCCCGGGAGAGTCTCATCAAGGAGTGGTTGTTCCGGTCCCTGCTGTCCTGGCCTAGGATCACCGTAGTCAGGCCGCCGTTCTGCAGCGCGCTCGGCGAGGAGCTGGTCAACCAGCTTCTTCTGTTCGGCGAGCTGCTGACGTAGCGTAGCCTTCTCGGGATCCTCCTCTACCCTCTGCATGGAGGCAGATGGGTTGGCGGGCTTTACAGCCTCGCCGTGCTCTTTACCTTTGCTGACGTTTCGGCTTAACGTCAGTGCTTCAGTGGGTGCGGGGAGTCCCAGGAGGTTCCTCTGATGACGAGTAACTCTCACCGATGGATCTAACGACGGCTTGTCTTCGGGGGGGAAGCCCCCGTCGAGAAGTTCCAAGTCGTTCCCTTCTCCTGACAGGTCAGCCATATTGACTGTTTCCGTCCCTGGGGATATACCCTCAGGGCCTCCCAGCGAATCGGGCTGTCGGCGAATCACACTGAAGCGTAGGGCAGCGTACTGCCCCCATCCACGGATATACACGTGGGGAGTGGCTTCCTCGATAACTTTGCGGAGTACTTGAGAACACTCAACGCATCGTTGTTGGAGGGCCTCGTGGTGCCCAAATGACCCGGGGTGCCGAGCCGCGGGGAGCGTGGCCAGGTCAATTTGACGGCACTGCTCACCAATATCCTCCAGGTGTAGTTGACTCCCGGGGTATGGAATTTGTAGGCAGTGAAGACGGGAGTGAGTCTCCCGGAGAGTTCGGCGGAAGCATTCGAACTCATCCGGGGTGAGCGATTCGGGTGCATCAAAGCCCGGTCCTGCGACTGGCCAAAACTTCTCAGGGAAGTGGCCCTCTGCAAGGACGGTCCAGAAGCTCCACGACTCAAACTCGGGACCCAGATCTCCTTGGTCCTCTTCCATGGCTGGGAACGGACGGGGAACTGGTGGTGGTGCCGAGGCGGGCCGCCGGGCCGACGGGCTGGCCGACGGTGAATACGGCGAACAGGCCGATTGGCCTCCATATCCCGGGCCGCCCTCTGAGGGTGGCGGTGCCCTGGCTACCACATCACGATAGGACGGGCCGGCGAGCGAACATCCTGCCGTAGCATCGGTGCTCGCCGAGGGTGCACCAGATCGTGGTTCGACCGTCGATCCCCAGAAAAAGTCTCCGGCTTCTCCGATCGAGGCGGAAGGCACTTCCGGAGGGGCCGGGTACCAACCGCAAGCTTGATCCCTGGGGGTCTACCAGGCCCTCGTTACTCCGGATATACCTTCGGAGAGACGCGGGGATCACATCGATCTCACTCTCGGGGAGCACGAGGCTGACGTGCCGCATTCCTACCCCTGCCCTTGACTGGCGGGATTGGGGAAGGGGCTCTGTCGCCGAATCGTACTCCGCCTCTGAGTCAGAGAAGCAAACCGGTCGGATCTCTGTCCGGAATTCCGCAACATTCTTCCCTCGGCGTCGACGCCTTGCCTTCCTGCCCCTGGGTGGTTCTTCGGGGCAGGGCTGATCTCTGTCCTGGCGTCCTCCGGCCGCACTGGTGCTGGGGCCGAGAGGACTGGGAACCGAGGTGCGAAGGGCACCGGGACAGATATCAAAGGGGACGTGGGGAGAGATGATTCCGGGCAGGACTCCGGGCCGGGATCGGAAGGTGGGATGACCCATGCCTCCTGGATCGGCCACACAGAGTAGATCCTGCCGGTGAATAGCGCTACCGCGAGGTGGTCCGCGGTGGCTACTGCCAGTGCCAGCAACCGGGAGAGTCGACCCAACCTGCCTTTGGGGCGGTCGGGGCCTCGATCCAGGTTGGGCATAGGAGTTCCCCTGCTCAGGATGCGCAGAGGCCTGGCGACTGGAGCCAGCAGTGGCTTGGGCCAATGCGGCCGCTGTTGCTAGAGCCCCAAGGTGGGCATCCTCTTCCGCTCGTGCCCGACGTTGGCGTCGAGACAGACGAGTCGGGATGAGCGGCGCGGGCAGGTGGAGAGCCCGCTCTTCGACTGGAGAGGCCTGGCGGCGGTGTCGCCGTGGCCTGGCGGGAGTCCTTACCGAAGATCCCTGGAGCGAATCCCGGATAGGGTGATCCCGGGCCTCTTCCACCTCATCCGCGTAGGGAAGGGAACTGTCAGAGCGCTCCTGGGATAAGCTCCCGAAGCGGTTGGACGTTGAGGTAGGCAGCGGTGCCTCCCTGCGCGGCCCTCGGGGGCGGCGGTGGTGGCGAGGCACAGCCTCCTCAAGGTCTAGGCGAGCCATTTCCCTAGTGGGGATGACTCCCTCTTCCTCGTATCTCCGCACCAGGGTGTTGATCACCCTTCTCTGGATGACCTCCGAGGGGGATAGAGGGCGTGGTCGTCCCGCAATTGCGGCTGCTGGGACGGCTGTGGAACGGGCGGGACCGCGCGGAGTAGCCGCGTCGGTGTTTCCCCTGTCCCTGCGCCAGTGGGCGGGTGGCGATCGGGCACTGGATCGGGCGACCTGATTTCTGAAAGCAGGGAGAATGACCCATTAACACTGACAGGAAAAAGGAATCGACAACCAACCATTAGTGCCACGACGCCTTCCGTGGGGGGAACCCAGGCCCTCGACGTTGCGAGACGGAGTGCCCGATTTCACTTCCCCAGCCCCTGGCGGGTAAGACTGAATGCTTGGGCGGGCAACACGCCGGTCTTCCAACACCTCTGAAAGCCATCGGTCTTCGTATCGAGGAGAAGAGATTCACGTCGGGTTCACCATTTTTCTGTTTCGGTGCGGATGTGCGTCGGGTTACGCTGTTCCGCCAGGACGCGTTTGCGCGTGCACCCGTCAACCCGAGGGGATGGGCGCGCGGCTTGTGGTCCCGCAGTCCCGCTTTCCAAGGGCGGGCGGCATTCGTCCCTTATTCAGGGGCGTCTGCTCCTTGATCGAAACCGGGATGATGGGATGTCGGCTCCTCCTTCCTTGGACGTCTCCTCGGAACTCGTCGCCTAATCCGGGTCTCCCTCATAGACTTAAGAATGTTCGTGAATCTCGTTCCCGGCGCCATATCTTCATGGACACCGGTTAATTACGCTGCTTCCGCCCGGACGCTCCAAGGAGTCTGGTCGGGGCAGCAACCTGCGGTGAGAAGGCCGGGTGGCTCGGGGTGCTGGGGGCGTGTCGTAACACTGCGGCTCTGCACGTCTGTCTTCCGTCCCTAATAGGGCTTCTCGAAGGCATGATGGCCTGAGGCATCCCGTACTAGGTGCGAGGAACTGTGTCACCTGAGGTTTTCCTCAGCTTCCCGTGTTTGACACGGGGTATGCCGCGAGTTTAACGTCCAGCGGGGACGGCATCGGACCGATCAACACGAAAAGTGGATCAGATGACAGAACCCCTTGCGGGGAACCTCCGACGCTGGGGCCAGCACATGGGCGGCTTCCCAAGTAACGTGGAGTGGAGTGAAGTGGCATGACCCCACCGGGATGTGGCGGCCCGGGTAAGGATCAGGATGGATGATGGAGTGGAGAGCTTGGACCCCGTAGGGGCTTCCTACGTACCGCGCGTTAGCACGGATCAAAGTCGACGTAGTTCGGGTATACAGTTTAACGTCATGCTGGACGTCGGCAAGCCGACTCACGAAGAGGTCGAGGCCGCCGGGCGGAGGATTGAACCGAACCACCTCGCACAGAGGGGGATGGAACGGCCGGGTGGATCACAGTTTCACGTCATGCTGGACGATAAAAGGGGAAATGGAAAAGGGGGGCTGTGGGGAGGCACCGTGGAGATACACACGGGCAGTCTCCCACAAGGGCGGATTCATAGGTGAATCAACGCAAGCGTGAACCCTGGAGGGGTCCACTGATGGACGAACCGACGTAAATACGACCGGGACGACCAGGTGGTGGGCTTGGACCTCAGGGAGGCTTCCTACGTACCCTGTATAGAAGACAGGGATCAAAGTCCACGTAGTTCATTCTGTCAGGACTTACGCACTTGGGGCAGCCCGGTTGCGGCAAAACTCAGTTGGAAGGGACTTGGACCGAAAGCAGAAGACACCTCGATCCCAGTCATACCCTCTACTGGCTTCGGCCGTGGGGAGGCGCAATGGAGATACACATGTGCAGCCTCCCACGAGAAACTAGGGGTTTGTAATACCCTGCCCCCGTAGGGAAAAGCCACTCCCATTAAATCGTCCCGAAAGCGGGACAATCCCGACATCCCTGCAGAGACGAGCGGGTGGGGGCCACATCCAAACCGGGGGAGATCCTGCGTGCAGAGCACGTGATCGGATGAAGCGGACGGTTTAACGTCTTGCCGGACGAAGTACAGTTTAACGTCGTGTGTTGAGGACGAGGCGGACGGTTTAACGTCTTGCCGGACGAAGTACAGTTTAACGTCGTGTGTTGAGGACGAAACACTTGGCAGTTTAACGTCTTGCAGCGCGGACGATGGGGCTAGGCAGTTTAACGTCGTGCAGCTTGGACGGATGTGCAGTTTAACGTCATGCTGGACGAATATGCAGTTTAACGTCATGCTGGACGTATGCGCAGTTTGACGTCATGCGGGATGAATGCTGAACAGTTTAACGTCTTGTAGCTCGGACGTAGTGCAGTTTAGCGTCATGCAGGGCATAGGTTGCCGGACGATGGGTGCATGTCACTTCGCACGAACCTGGAGGGCCGCACGGGAAGACAACGCACGGTGCGGGCACCCAGGATGAGGAGCATCGGGCGCCACGCAGGCAGGTGCCCTCAGGGGGTCGAGGGGACGACCCTGGCAGATTGCGCGCAAAAAGGAAGCTTTGCGCGCAATACTGCGGGCCGGCGCGTAATCGGGGCGGCTGGCGCGCAATTGGGCCAGTGCCTTGCGCGCGGATGCTTGAGATTGCGCACTCCGGGCTTCGGATAGCGCGCGGGGGCAACGGCTCATTCTCTAATGAATGGCCACTTGAAAGAAGGGGGTGCGCGCAATCGGGCCGGATTGCGCGCACCCCGGGGGCAATTGCGCGCAAGCGGGTTCTTTTGCGCGCAAAGGCCTTAGGGTGAGTTTTTATTCAAATGAAAGGAGCCAGCGGGGATTGCGCGCGAAGGCGGACCCCGAGGCTTCCTTGCGCGAAAGAAAGGAGGTTACCTGAAGTTCGTCATTGCGCGCGGAAGGGGTTGAATTGCGCGCACGAGAGACGTTTCGACTTCCAGCAACCTTTGAAACGTTGGGGGTCGCCTTGTATTTATAGGCAACCCCGGGCGCGGAATCCAAGGCGCGAGCGCGAAATTCTTCCCGCGGGCGCGGAATCGGACACGGCGCGCAAAGGGAGCCGCGCGGGCCTGCGGCGCGCAAAATATGCGCGCCGGCCCGGCGCATTGCGCGCATCCCGGGGGTTTTGCGCGCGCCTCATCGCTTTTGCGCGCAGGCCTCGGAAATTCCGCGCAAGGCCTCCGGGCCCTCCGAAACGTTCTTCCGACTCCAAATATCACTTCGCTTTCCGCATCCGGAGCTTCGTTTGGGAACAACGGACTTTTCCGGCGTCTACAGTACTGCATGAAATTAAATGGTATATCGTCATGCATGACCTTAAACTATTGCATCCAGCATTACATTAAACTGTATGTTGTGCCGCAGGATGTTAAAATATATATGGTCCTACATGACCTTAAACCGTTAAGTACCGTATGAAATTAAACTATATATAATGCTGCATGACCTTAAACTATTGCGTCTAGCATGACATTAAAATGTATGTCATCCAGCAGGATGTTAAACTATATATGGTCTTTTATGACCTTAAACGGTTGCATCCAACATGACATTTAACTGATTTGTTGTCCCACATGATGATAAATTGAGAAATGGTCTGAGCTCTATGACTATAAACTAAGATCTATACTGTCCTGCATGACATTAAACTATTCCATATTCTCCACATTATATTAAATGTATGATTATCCTAGACTGAAAGACATAAAACTATTCAGCATATGTTCTCACTGAACAAAGTTAAACTACTTGTCCCCTTCAAGAACTACATATGTCTTGATTCCCATCCTTATGGGATATGCAGGAATGCTCGGACGCCTCATCTTGAGTCCAGCCCTCAGAATCCTCTCCGACTATCCCCCTAGGTATAGTTTCCTTGGAATATCCCACATGGTGGATTGTAGGCTTCTATGGACCCACTCATGGTGGGATCACGATAATCTCACCATGTTCCCCTCATCGTTCTTCTATCCTCCCATGTTCTCCCCGCATGACATTAAACTGCCTGGCCCTTTCAAAACTACGTGTGGCTTGATTTCCATCCTTATGGGATACATAAGAATGCCTAGAAATTTTGTCCGTTGGCCCAAACCCAAACTTCAGGATCTCCCCTTGGGTTGAAGCACATGGTGTGGTGCAGGCTTTTTCCCTCATTCACGTTGAGTTCATCATGACCATACCTTGTATCCCTCTCCTTGGAGATCTCCACCTCTTTCCTCATCTCGCATGATGCACTACCACAAAAATAGTTTTTCCCAGCGCTCCCCTTTATTAGCGCTAACGAAAAAGTGCTGATAAAGGGGAGTGCCTTTATCAGCGCTAAAAAAAGCGCTGATAAAGGGTGCCTTAATCAGCGCTAAAAAAAGTGCTGATAAAAGTACCCCTTTATCATCACTTTTTTTAGCACTGATAAAGGCCCCCCTTTATCAGCGCTTGCTTAGTAGCGCTGATAAAGGGGGGGCCTTTATCAGCGTTTTTTTTAAAAGCGCTGATAAATGGTCGACTTCAAAAAAAAATTCATTTTTTTTATTAATATATAAATATATACATATAGTTATATTGATATAAATATAATATATAATTTTTAAATATATTTTAGATAAGTATAAATGTATATTTACACTTAATATACTTAATATATAAGATATTTAGTGAAAATGGCTTCTTAAGAAATTAAAAAAATATTTTTAATTAATAATTTGCTAATTATTATGGATTAATAGTCATTTAATAACAATTTGAAGACTAAAGAAATAAAAAAAATTAAAAAAAGATCCAAAATATGTTGAAAACACAACTCAAACTTCAAACGGCCATAACTTTTGATCCGGGTGTCCGTTTGAGCTCTACCACATATCAAATTGAAGCCTGCGACGAGCTCTACGTCGCTATGATCGAGGATGACCTTGGTAAAGGGTTTTTAGAGGAAAAAAGAGGCCCATAAGGCCTCCAAAACAGAGTTTTTAGTCGGGGTATCTTGATTTTTTAACATTTTGTGGATTTTCAGCCTTGTTTAAGGGGGTATTATTGGATTTTTTGGTGGGTACTGAATTTATTCCAAGGTATTACATTCATATTGATATTATGTCTTTGAAATTTTATCATTTTTTATAATTCACTGCTATTTATAATCAAATATATAACAATATATACATATATTTTATATATTCACACATAAAAATTAATTATAAATATAAATAATAAAATATATTTACATATAAAATATATTAGCTTTATCTAAATAATATCCATTCTATTTAAAATACAAATATATGCATATTTATATACCTATATATTAATCTAACTATATATATATATTAATCTAGCTATATATATATATATTAATATAACTACATATATATTAATATTACTATAAATATATATATTAATATCACTATAAATATATATATTAATATCACTATAAATATATATATTCATATAACTATATAACTATATATATTAATATAAATATATATTACAATACGAATAAATATAACTAAATATATATATATATATAAATAGAGATATATATTAATATAACTATATATATATTAATATAACTATATATATATTAATATAAATATATATTACTATACGAATAAATATAACTAAATTTATATATATATATAAATAGATATATATATTAATATAACTATAAATATATATTAATATAACTATATATATATTAATATAACTATATATATATATATATTAATATAACTATATATATATATATATTAATATAACTATATATATATATATTAATATAACTATATATATATTAATATAACTATATATATTAATATAACTATATATATATTAATATAACTATATTAATAGATATATCATGAAATGGTATAACTATATATTAATATAACTATATTAATATAACTATATTAATATAACTATATTAATATAACTATATTAATATAACTATATTAATATAACTATATTAATATAACTATATTAATATAACTATATTAATATAAATATATATTACTATACGAATAAATTTAACTATATATATATATATAGATATATCATGAAATGGTAAACAAATAAAAATAGAGTAGTGGTAAGGGCTTAGGCACGCAGGGGGGAGGTCTCGAGTTCAAAACCTGCTAGAGGCAGAGGCGCGTGCATGGGGGTGGATGTGAGGGGTTAGCACTGATAAAGGGTGGAGGGGGTGTGTGAGGGGCGCTGGAGGGGGTGGACACTACTATTAAAAGTGGGGCTCAAGCGCTATAAATGCCCCCCAGATTGGCATGATTTTTTTAATTTTTTTTAATTTTTTGTAATTTTTTGTAATTTTTTTAATTTTTTTTAACTTTTATCAGCGCTAAAATGAAAGCACTGATAAAGGAAGCGCTGATAAAGGGGTACTTTTATCAGCGATTTTTTTAGCGCTGATAAAAGAACCCTTTTATCAGCGCTTTTTTTTTATCGCTGATAAAAGGGGTCATTATCAGCGCTTTTTTGAGCACTGATAAAGGGGACCCCCCCTTTATCTTCACCGGATTTAACAGCACTTTTCTAGCGCTGTTAAAGGCCATTTTTAGCACTGATAAAAGGCGTATTTTTAGTAGTAATGTTAAACTATACTGGCACATTCATGCTTCACACACTCCCTTTATTTGGATCTTCATCATATTTCACATCCAAAAGGACCCCCGAATGACACGAATATTTGGCCTAAGGTCCATCCTACCATTTCGGTCCAATGTCTTCAAGGATCTTGGGTGAAAAATTGATACATGTCCCGCATCCCAAACTTGATCAGTGGTCGACAATCATTTGTTTCCCCCATTCCAGGTCACACGTTGTAGATACTGGGTTTCGAACGCGATCAACAGTCATCCTTCATCATTTCCACCACCCCTGTATGTCCCAAGTATGGGGTGCAGCGATTCATTTTGTCTTATTATTCCTTCAAACATCAGTCTGCCTTGGGAAGGAGTGTTAGTCCGGATTCCATACCCTTATATTCCAGGGAGATCCAGATCTCATTCCTTGTTTCCCACACCGAGCATTGCTCATGTGGGCTTAAGATATTTGTTAAGGAAATACCCACATAAAGGGTCATGTGTCTATGATCCGATCTCTATGAACTTAAACTAAGATCACCATCATCCTCACTACAAGACGTTAAACTGCAAACTAGCCAGGAATTCCTATCTCAGGTCCCTCGGCCTTCCTGGGCCCATGGCCCAGGTTCCCACCTAGGATTGTGAAGTGTGGTATGGTCTTATTTCCTCGTTCACATTGGGCTATTTTTTCCATGCCTCATACATCCCCTTGAGACACCCCTCTATATGTTTCCTCACCACAAGACATTAAACTGCACAAGTCCCACCATTCTTCACGTGTCCCATCATTTGGGTTTCTACCATCATTTACATCCAAAAGGACCCACAAATGACACAAATGTTTTTTCTAAGGTCTCTCCTCCCATTTCAGGCCAAAATTCTCAAGGATATCAAGAGAAAAATTAATACAAGTCCCGTATTGTGAATATGGTCAACGGTCAATGCTCAATTGTTTTCCCCATCCATGGTCACACAATACAGATACTGTGTTATGAACATGGTCAAAAATTATCATCGATCATTTTTGGAGTCTACAGTCCAAGCCCTATGACCTGAAACTAAGATCACCATCATCCTCACTACAAGACAATAAACTGTGAACTGGTTGGGACTTCCCGTATTAGACCCCTCAACATTTTTATCCCCCTGGCCCAAGTTCTCGTTTGGGATTGTATGGTGTGGTATGGTATTATATTCTCACTCATGTCGGGTTACCCTCCGTGTCATATGCATTTCCCATTGAGATACCTTTCCCTTATCCACATCCTTGCCACATGATGTAAAACTATACAACATCCCCTACAACTATGTGTGGCTTGATTCCCATTCTTATAAGATATGTAGGACTGCCCAAACATTTAGTCATCGGGTCCAACCCCATTTCTTTGCAACCTCTTTATCTTCCTGCCCCCTGGCCTGATTTCTCCTAGGAGAGGGGCATGTAGTGTGCTATGGGCTTATGTCCTTATTCACATCGGTTTTGTAACAACCGCGCCTCGTACCTCTCTCTACTGATATCTCTTCATCCTCCTATTCTACACTCATCTTTTTGATTTGACTACTCTTGAGTTGGTCCCCTTGAATCTCTTTTTCAACTCACTAATGTTCCCAGGAGCACTCTAGTTCAGCACCGAGATTGTTGAATCCTACACGGACATGTTATCGCCCATCCTCATGCTTCATGCTCCCATTTATTTGGTTTTCCATTATATTTCACATCCAAAGGGGCTCCCGAATGGTAAAAATACTTAACCAATGGTCTATCCTATCAATTTGGGCCAACTTCCTTGAGGATCTCAAATAAAAATTTTATATAGGTCCCGCATTGAGAATATAGTCAGCGGTGGACACTAATTTGTTGTTCCCATTTCAAGTCACACAATACGGATGCTGTGTTTCGAACACGGTCAATAGTTATCCTCCACCATCATACCAATAAATCTCTAAATATTAGTTACATGATTAACATCATTTTCCACTCCATAATTTCCAAGTGAAATTTCCACCCTCTTGGTACTATCCCTCAGTGCGCATTTGCACGTTAGGAGGACAAATCCACCGTAAGGCATCATCTGGGGCTCCAAACTGATCTCCCTTTTACATGTATTCCATGTGTTTCAAAGACCTTATCCACCCTTATTCACCACATCATTTTTAGATCACATGGGCTTATGGATTCGGTCGAGGTTTGCACCCATTTGGAAGAGTCTCATTTCTATACGGTCCGAGCTCTAAGACCCTAAACTAAGATCTCTCTACGTCCATTCCACAAGATGTAAAACTGTACAAAATTCCTAGAACTACGTATAGCTTGATTCCCATCCTTATGGGATACATAGGAACACCTATAAGTTTGGTATTTAGGACCATCCCCATATTCCCCAACCTTTTCTGGCCCCTCGACCTGAGGTTTCTTCCCTGGTATCATGCGTGGTGTGGTATAGGCTTATGTACTCATTCACATCGGGTATGTTTCATCACACCATGCACATTTCCTTTTAAAACCTTGTTTCTTCTATATGTTTCCAAGCCATATGACCTTAAACCGTGCTTCCTAGTCCCACAAGGCTTAAAACTATTGCATCTTTATTGCATGACATTAAAATTCATTGGTTGGTCCTACTGTACAACCCTAAACTATGACATTATCATCATGGTCACACGATAAAAAATGGCACTGCATTGTCATGTCCTCACTCAAGGGTACAACATGTTTAGTAATGGTTACCCACCATAATAATTTTCAATGCCCATAGATGTCTTGATTCTAGTAGCGACGCCTGGATTCTCTATCCTAGGTTTATCACTTCACAAAAAAAACACACACATCCATCCTAAAGAACAAACAAGATCTATCAAATGCCACTTATTTTGGTGTGTGGGTCAGACCCACACAACAATATTATCCTTAGCATTGGTACCCTACCATTAAACTTCTATAACTATGTATCTCTTGATCCCCATCATCATGGGGTATGTAGGAATTCTCAAGAACTTTGTCCCGGGCCCAGCCCAACTTTCGTTTTTGGTCCTTTGACCTAAAAAACATTCTCTAGGGATACAGGTGTGTTTTGGACTCCTAATGTCCTTATTCACGTTGGTTTTATAGCTACGGCATCATGTACTCCCTTCTTGGGATCTCCTATTTCATTATTATTACTACTATATGATGTTAAACTACACGAATCCACATGTCCTCGATGCATGACATTAAACTACGATTCTACCCTGAACTAGTTCAGGATGCCCCATGTTAACTATGGGATGCACCAGTTTCCTCATCAGAGAGGGTTACCACTACCAGCATTGGTCTCTGACCATGTCGTGTTTAAGAACTATGTTTGGCTTGATTCTCTCCCTTATGAGATATGTAGTGATGCCCAAACATTTTGACTCAGGCCCAGCCTCATGGTCATTAAACCTTCTTGCCCCTCGGTCCCGATCATGGTCCAGGCAGTATAACCTTGAAACTATGTGCACCATCCACACTTTATGATGTTAAAATACATGTCTATCATCCTCCTTGGTATGACGTAAAGCCACAAGGCATTCTAAGTCCTCACCATATAGGTACTGGTTAGAAGGAAGTTTGATTTGTGATCAGACTGATGCGCCCACCTAATGTGTTTCACAATGGTGGCGTAATTTCAAGAGTGTTGGACTCTATTCAAGGAAACCATCACTCCACCCCCACACTTTGCTTTCCATTTATTCAAACCCTTATCCTATTTCACATCTAAAATAACCCCTAGCAGTATGGATGCTCAGCCTATGTCGCACCTACTATTCTGGGCCAACTTTCTGAAAGACTAATGGATAACATTTTTGAGTCAGGATCTGTGTTGTGAATATGGTAAATGGGCGGCCCTCATTTTTTGTCCCTATACTAGGATAACACAATAGGGATTCCATGTTTTGAACACAGTCAATAGTTATCCTTCATTGTCACACCACCTCTACAGTATTTCGAATTTTGGGTATCGTGATTCACACATTCCACTACCCTATGTTCAGATTAATTCTAACTCCCCTGGCATTACCTCAATCATGCACTAGAGAACATTGCGAAAATGAAACATTGACTATTCTGAGAACTTAATCCTCTAGTCAGGCATCCCCCTTTCTTCCTGGAAATCTGGTATGGTTATTAAAAACCTGGATTCCCAAATCTTGGTCGACACTCTCATATTCAGATGGAACAACGAGGTGGTAATTTATTGTTTCTCACATCAGGCCCGACCCACTTGAGCTTAGGGATTGATCACCAGATGTTTCACGAATGTAACAAATGTGCAGTATACCAAAATTAATGAAAAAACCCATGTATGAATCCAACAGAAACAATTAAAGCATTAAAGTATGTTTAAAGAGTTTACATTCATCACATCACCCAAGGATCGGCCCCTCCCATGGATTGGTTGACCCCTTTGATAGAGCGTTTCAGCTCCACCACCCACTGGCTTGTTGTATCCTAGATCTGATGTTGCATATTTAACTCATGTTCCTCCTCGGTGGTGATGGGACGTAGTTCATCAACCACAACCTAGGCCTGCTCCTCATCAGCTCGGATAGTGGCCATCTCCTAGGAGACTTGCTTTATTCATTCTTTGTCCTCTTCCAGTTGGGCCTTCCACTATGATATGAGTCTCGATTGTGCTTTAAGGAAGACAGAGTACTCGTTCGCTCGTGCCCGCCACCACTGAACCTCCCCTTTGGCCTCTTGGATCCTCTTGATGTTCACCGATTTCCTCCGTTACAAGCTTACACCAAGTCTATGATCATGATCCTAAACCTTCTCTTCCACGATGTATCTAATGAGCATATGAGGATGCTGGGAATCTAATCCCCCAACACATAGCTCCCACAACTGGGAACAAAGCCTCCCCATTTGGTCTATCCATTGCACTTGAGGAGTCACGCTGATGAAGCGCTTGATCAAATTTTATGATCAAAGATGGATGATATTATTGTCTTCTTCTTCAAAGGCCACCTAATCTTGGTCCATGTGGTCAGTAGGTTCGTATGCCAGGAACGCCTCCAGGAACTCATCAGCAGGATCTGCATCTGGTGTCTGATCGGGTATGTTAGGACCCTTGTTTCCCAGTTGATTCTTGTCATCGGATCCCACCTCAATGACCTCAGGATCTGTCTTTCTGATAGCCTTACCTTTGATCGTAAGCGCTGTATCTTGGTCGGTTCAAACATCCTCTTCTATGACCTCCAACGTTCTCCTAGGAATGGCAGCGCTAGGAGCTCAGACCAACCTTACTAAGGTTACCCGCACCATTTGAAGAGCTGCACATGTTAAAATACATATATGTCAGTTAACTTTATCAATGGGTGACAGTTATGAATTCTTTGAAGGAGACTTTCAGAGATCAAACAGTTGGTCTCTCTCCAAAGTGGTTACCATCAGAACCCCATGGCATGACCCTCTATATATTTTTTGGGAAATCTGAGTGATCCAAAAGCACCACCCTATGTGTCACAACATTTCCAGGCATGATGATCTCCATATCCATGAGCACGGATCCCGAAGTTACCATAGCTACATCCACTGTCGAGCGGAAGCGAGTATTTCATATGAGGCCCTCTTGTGTAGGACAAATTTTAGTTGAGAAGTCTTAAATGACCTAGATGGAGACTACGAGGAACTGGTTTAAGGTTTACCTCAAGTGCCTCTACAATGTCTTCCAATTCAAGGCCTATGTTGCCGACCTCACCTTCCCCTAGAGGGATCCCTCTACTAGCCTCCTCTCCCTAGGAGGAATCATATGATTCTTATGGCAGAGGGAAGCATTCTCTCAATTTGGTGGCAAAAAAATGTAGACAGGTTGTTCGATCAAGAATTACATTTACTCTATCCGTCATCAGGTGTGGGACACCCTAGGAGTGCAAAAATTCCTCTATTTCAGCAAGGTACACCTCCCCCTCTACCTGGGGTATAGAAAAGTTGGCCCTGGCGGGACCGATCCCCAGAAAATCCATCCTGAGATGATTCAAATGTTTCCACATATCAGATGGGTTGAAGAATTTCCTATTGACGTCCTAGATATCCCATCCCTCTAGGAAGATAGCATTTTAAGGCATGTCTATGTGGCACAACTAATTCCCCGGAGCTTGGGTGGGTATCCTACAGAACCCCCTGGGTGGCCTCCCCTCCGGCTGACTCTGTTCCTCTAGGAATGCTAGGTCCGCTGCTGCCACCTGCCTCTTGACTGGCATGGTTCTTGCCGTTACTGCATCCCCACCACCATGGGATTTCCTTTCTACCTTATAACCCCAATCTCAAGGTTGGGGTGGCACTCCATCACTAACACGAACGGTTTTCAGCTTTATCATTTCCCCCAGATAGGCTGCCTTCTAGATCTTAGCGTATTATTTCACCAACCCATAGATAGCTGTGGGCGGAGGCAGCTCGTTCCGCATATTCCCATCCTCACGTGTGAACATGAGACACATCTGCCTCATCACACATGGGTGATCCTCATGGAACACCCCCAAGTAGACCCGCAAGGTTATACTCTGCATGCATCATAACTTCCTCATGAAGTGGTGCGGGGTGTATGACTCACAGAGAGGCTTAAGATTGACCCGCACCACCAGAACTCCACATCGAAAGTCCAGGAGGTTGGAAAAATGCTCTTATGTCCCTTGGCCATCATTAGTGAACACACCTATTGGCAATGGGAATGGGTGGACGTTGAACTCATCTACCTTCCAAACCCTTTTCAGCACGAAATGCGGGGTTAACTTAGTCAGAAATCTCCCCACCGCATTCAGAATGGCTGGTGGGAAGCTCGACCCTGGAGGGGAAATGGAGTTCAGATATTCATACACACCCCTAATATGCATCGTTATCCACCCATACAGAAGATGGAATGACCCACATATCCTTTTTGGATTCTTCCCCCCACTTATGTGCCACACCACCTTATACAGCTTGGAGAGCATCGAGATCCTGAGGTTGACCCGTCCCCCTATCGCCAACATGGATGCCATGATTAATGTGGTCAGTCGCACACCCATTTTTGTGTCCCTCACTGGTAGAATCTATCCATATATAAGTGCTAATATGAATGAAGCCAACCTAACCACCAGTTTCTGCTCAGTACTAACACTGAATCCCATTATCTTCCACTAGTTTTCCTCCAGGAGTCGCCAATATGAATTCTCCTTTCCGCGTTGAATCCCCTTCTGACAGGTCTAATGCCTTGTGGGAAACTATCTATCTTCAAGGAAATTCAGAAAATTCTTGAACCATTTCTTAAAGTGGACATCCCTCACTGACTGCTTGTCCTCCCCCATCACCAAGTCCATCAATTCCTTTTCCAACAACGACATCTGCTCTGGGTCTTCCCATGAATTCACTGAAGGGAGGAACTCTTTGTACATTTCCCCCAGTATCGGGACCCCTGAGATATGGTGCAAGTCCCAGAGGCTGATACCAACCTCCCCATGGTGGAGATGGAAGGTATTAGTTCTCAACAACCACCTACTCAGTATCTCTGGCATAAACTACTTCGGATGATATATGTGAAATTGGAAAGCCTAAGTCACCTCATACAACCCCACTCGCCTCAACTCCACCCTAAAATCCTCACACGAGGCGCCTACCTAGTAGGCTCATGCACGATCGTCCGTAATGTAGCCACCCTAGAAAAAATACCACTCATCAGTCCACCCCTTCTCTAGGTTCCCCTGGGTCTCCTTCAGGATGGTGTGGTAGAGTGGAGGGGATGTCTCTGGCTGGAATGACTTCTTGTCAACGTTATTCACATGGTGGTACATGAAATCGGCATTTATGGGTGCGAAATCCTCCCAAGCATGTCCATAAGACTCCCTAAACCACTGGTGCTGGAATGACGTACTCTTCAACCAGTAATCTAGCTCTTCCCTGCTCGCTTCAGGAATTAAGACGTCACCCCTCAGACCAAATCCATACAAAGGCAACCTTTTTCATAGAGGGTAGTTCTTCTGACCCTGTGACAGTAGCTCCACCAGCGACTTATGGTCTGAATGGATCTGTATATGTTCTTTTATTCCCAAGTTATTATCCATTTCTTATCTTCGGGAATCATTTGAAAGGACATCCCTGACAGCTTTCTAATGAGACATTCAGTCTTTAAGTTATTGAAAATTTTCTCCTGGATCGCGAAGCTCAATCATGAAGGCCAAATCAGGAATTTCATTCACAGAAACTGTTCAAAGAGGCCTACCATAGAATTCGCAGATGTAAGCTACGGAGTGCACACTCACGGAGTCAAAGGAATTGTTGTGTGCCATGAAGCATAAAGGCTTGGTTCGCTAAGAGCAATTGCGGAGTGTGTGGAGGTTTGAAAATCAAGAGATCAGGCATGAAAATGCTAAGATGATAAAGGAAAAAAATAGTGGTCATCCCCCCTATTTATAGGTGATGATTCCCTATGCTTCATAGTGCGTCCATCCATGGAAAGCTCTGTGACACTCTCAACCCATGAGTTGCCTCTCCACAATGAGATCCTGGTACGCGACCTTACTGTGCGATTGGCCAAAAAAATTTGGCGAATAACTCTCAGACTTAGAACCTCATTTTCTTCTCAGCTCCAAGTCTGAGGTGGGGGGGGGGGATTTTTTGGCACCAAAATGTGGGCATAGGAAAAGCATTGCAAATATAAAATCAACTTCAAAGGGGCTACCTCACGAAGAACATTCGCGAAGCCCTACACCGCGGCCGGTGAGAATCTATAGAACCACACCATAGTCTACATAGAGCAAAGAGGTAGGAGGCTCCGTGGTTACAACACACTAGACCAGAAGCCTCGCGCTGCGGCAGGAGCCGAATCGACCTCCGTGAGCCCAAGAACTTGACCAAAGCCTCTATGGGACCTGTGAAGAGATATTCACACTAAGGAGGGGATAACAGTCGACTAGGAGGTTACGAAAAACTTGACATAGTCCATTGCCGATCATGGAGCGCCATGTGGCATTGTGCGGAGCTGTCTCTGCTTTGCACTGCCCCTCACCTATAAGTACAGGGCTCCCCTCTTGTCCAAAGGATGGATACCCCAACCTTTCACCTTCTATGATCTCAAATTGCGAATAACCTTCTACTCTTTGAAGCCTTGGAAAAATGAGTTGTGAAGTACCCTTCCCTTAGCTCAAATACGACCCCTCTTCAAGAAAGTATGCCCTTCGCAGATCACACGGGCCACCATGAAGGAAGGATATCCTCAAGGGGACTTGGATATTTGCAAAGCACTCATGATTCTCGAAGTAACCTCTATGCACATGTAAATCATATGCTAAGGCCAGGTCACTGTGCTTCGTGAAGCACATTTCTTCGCAGTGTTGTTCTTCGTAGGGTATCCATGCTTCGCGAGGCCCTACTATGTGAAATCCTTTCCACTTCGCGAAGCTCCCTACATATGCACCTATTCCCTATGCCTAGGCTAGGCCATCCCACTTCACAAAGAGTACTGCTTTGTGAAGCCCGTCCATTACATAGAGCACTAGAGGTCCCCAAGGCCTCTTCCTATGAACCCCTTTGCTCTGCAAACCCTTTTCCCATACAAACCTCCAGGTTCGTACGAAGTGATTTCAAGGTGCCTTGGGTGGTGCTTCACATTGTGTTGCTTAGCCTCATGCTTCTTCACATAATCATGATAATGGATATTGCTTCTTCGCATAGCCACGCTAATGTGGTCCCCTCAATGGATCACTCCACAAAAACCCATCACTACAGAATTTTCGGTGCCTTCCCTTCACCAAGGGTTAATGCATCCCAGTTATGTAATTCCTAGAGGTGCGGAGTGAAACTGCCTCGTCTGAGCTTCATGACGTTAAACTGCCAAGCGCCATCGTCCTTAGCACATGATGTTAAACAGTTTGCTCACCCCGTGAATTCTATGTGGGTTGCCCCATCTCAGACATTCTCTACACCCACTCGTCCCCACAGAAGTGAGATCCTCCCCACATGGAATGAGATCCTTTCTTCGGAAGCAGCTCCTATCCAAGGGGAAGGGAAACCATCTTGGTGTAATCCCCTAGCCTTTCTTGTAGGAGGTAACACCACTCCTCCTCCTTTATTCTTCGGTTCCAAAGACTAAAGGCTAGAGGGGCACATGGAACTTCATTATCCCACCCCTCTCCCTTTGGGATTTGTATTCATTGGGATTCCATCCCAGAGTAAGTCCCAATCTCCATATCCCTGGGATGCTAACCATGCATAAGACACTATTTTCTCTTTGGGCCACTAACCATGTGTAAGCCCCACTCAACTTCCCATGGACACACCTTTCACGACATGATCATCAGGTCTTCACTGCCTCATGTTTCTCACACAGAGCATGACTCAAGTGGGCATAGAGTAAGCATCGACCATGAAATCCTCACTGGGATGCCTTAGCAGCTAAGCCCCAAAGCAATCCAAACTACATGGACTTTGATCTTTACCAAGGAAAGGTACATAAAAATACTCCTAGAGGTTCAATACCAACACATACTTGTCCCAACACTTTCATGTCAGTTCACCTTCGTCATGCATGACGTTAAACTATACACCCCATTTTCGCAAAGCATGACGTTAAACTGTACACATTCAAACTAGGTGGTATTTGATCCTTGTATCCTAGGAAAGTTACGTAGGAAGCCACCTTGATGTCCAACCCCAATCGATAGTAAGCTGTTGTGTTCCCCAATCAACAGTAAGTCGTTGTTCCCCATCCAGCGTTAAGTCGTTTTAATTTGCAATCGATGGTAAGCCATTGTAGTCCCCTTTGCTGGGACCCACATCTCTGGTCTCCCCCCAGGTGTTAGACCAACCTAGGATACTAACCATGCGTAAGACTCAGTATATCATTGGGTAATTGTCCTATGTGTACACCCCAATTCTATACCCCCATTATGAACTACATAGCCTTTGATTCCCTTCCACATGGATATGTTAAAAGCCTCTTTGAGGTTCAATCCCATCATTAATATCTCATCCTTGTCTTTCCCACATGACTATGTGTTTCATGGATGTCATGTCCCAACCTATAGGTTCCACTTCCTCTGGGTCCCATCCATGCATCCATTCTCACGGGTCACCTCCTCAGGTGTCCCATAGCCCCACTGAACTACGTGGACTTTGATTCCCTGGCACATGGATACGTATGAAGTATCCTCCAGACTCAAGCCCAACACTACCATCACTTTAATGACAGTTACATCTCATTCCCCATCCACTTCACTCAACCATCCATATCCATCCTGATTCTTCATCGGGCCACCACACCCAGGTGAGATCATGTCACCCACTTTCCCGCTGCTCCTAGTAGTAATTGGGTAACTAACCACACGTTAGCCCCAACATTAGCGATCCCCCCAGGGGATGCACCCATCTGATCCACTCCCGTCAGTGTTCTGATCAGTCTGATCCATCTCCGTTAAGCGTTAAACTCACGGAATACCCTGTGTTAAACATGGGAAGCTGAGGAAAACCTTAGAGACATTCCTATGACATAAAATTCCCCTCATTAGACGTGGGATGCCTCAGGATTTCGCACCCTCGAGAATCCCTATCATAAGGAAAAGAAACCTAGACACATCAGTGTTCTAGCATCTAGACATGCTGGAGATGTCCAACATGACTACTCCCCTGACCAAAGGTTGCTTCCCGGGCTATACATCTTGGAATATCCTGACAGAAGCTATGTAATTAACTGACGTCCATAAAGACATGGCACTAGGTAGAGTTTCACGAAACAATATCTTAAGTCTATGAGGGAGACTTGGACTAGGTAATGAGTTCCGAGGAGGAATCCATGGAAGGAGGAACCGACATCCTATCATCCTGTTTCGATAAAGGAGAAAACATCCCCGAATAAGTAACAGATTCTTCCCGCCTTTGGAATGCGGGAATGCGGGGAAACAACTATGCGTCCTCCAAAACAGATGGATGCACGCTCTGACGAAAGTTTCAGAAACAATGATGAATGGGAATGCATATTGAAAGTGATTGAAAGAAAAAATAAACGTATTATGATTCATTTTGTTTCTATAAAAAATTGTATTGGTTTAAAAACAATCATATTGAGGATTGTTTTAAAAGGAATCAGATCTATGTTTTAAAAAAAAATGAATCCATGTTTTCAAAATAATTGGATCCATGCTTTTAAAAGAAATAGGAATCAAAGTGAAAGTAGAAGAAAAGAAGTGGTGAAAGTTAAAGAAAAGGAATGGTGACTGTAAAAGTCATGCCAATGAAAAAGTCATGTATATCATGCCAAAATAGTATTCACTTTGTTTTACAATGGACCCAAAGCTGTGATGATGGAATAGTCATGCCGATGGAATAGTCGTTCCAATAGAATAGTTGCATTAATGGAATAGTCATGTTGATGAAAGAAGATATGATGTATATCATTCCAACATGGTAATGAATTTGTTTTGCATTGGACTCAGAGTCATTCCAATGGAACAGTCGTTCTAATGGAATAGTCGTGCCGATGAAAGAAGAGATGATGCATGTCATGCCGACATGGTAATGAATTTGTTTTTCATCAGACTTAGAGTCTTGCTAATGGAATAGTCATGCCAATGGAATAGTCATGCCAATGGAATAGTTATGCTGATGGAATGGTCATGAAGATGGAAGAAGATATGTTGGATGTCATGCTGACATGGTAATGAATTTTTTCACATTGGACATAGAGTTATGCCGATTGAATAGTTACACTGATGGAATAATTGTGCTGATGGAGAAGTTGTGCTGATGGAATAGTCATACCAATGGAAGAGGGAAGATTTGTGCTGATGTAAAAGAGGAAAGAGTCGTGCTGATGGAATAGTCATGCCGATGGGAATAGTCATGCCGATGGGAATAGTCATGCCAATGGGAATAGTCATGTAGATGGGAATAGTCGTGCCGATGGGAATAGTCATGCCGATGGGAATATTCATGATGATGGAAATAGTTGTGCCGATGGAAATAGTCGTGCCGATGGAAAAGAGGAAAGAGTTATGATGATGGAAAGAGAAAGTGAAGAGATGATTCCTGTCATGCCTATAGGGTAATGATTTTATTTTACATCAGACTCACAGGTGAAAGTGAAAGAAAAGAGATGGTGCTGATTAAATACCACCACACCCAAAAAAAATCGTACCCAACAATTTTACCCACATTTATGGTTTTCTAAAAGAAAAATTGTTTTGGTTTTCTAGAATAAGAAATGGGTATGGTGATACAAATTAAATTGTCGATGATTGAGATGATGTTTGTAGAATATTCTAGAGGCATTGAGAAACTTTGACGAAGTCAAAATGTATCCTATAATTTCAGGGGGAAATTCAAATTTGGGAAAATTTGAGTGAGCGAGAAAAACTATTGGATTCCCTCCAATTGTCACCTATAAAAGGAGGATGTACTTTGTATTTTCTAACAAAAAGTACTGTTCATAGTAGAGGAGAGAGAAGCTCTAGGTTTTAGAGAGAGAAGAAGAGGTTTTGAAGTGGTGTCGATTCTATTTGTATAGACTGTTGCATATATGTTTTGAAGTGGTTTCGATTCTATTTGTATTGACTATTACATACCTGTTTTTAAGTGGGGCCAATTATATTTGTCTTTACTATTGTATAAAAGTATTAGAGTGGTGCCGATTCTATTATATTGTATTCAATTGAAAGATCGGACCAAGAAGAATCAAACAGGGAGCATCGTACTCGGGGTAATTAGACTAATTGTTTTACATAGTCCAAGTGGTTCTTACCTTTCTTCTAGGTGAGGAAAAGAAGAATTGTTTTGAAATTGAATACATTTTGTGAATGGAAAATAATCACAAGTAACATGAGATGTTACAAAACAAATGTATTACCCTATTGTTCTAAGAGGGTGCACATGCACTAGTTGTATTGTTTCATAGTTCTACATGAGTGTAAGGATACATCCAACTCATTGTAATACAAGGATTAATTTTTAGTGGATTTTATGGTATTAGATAATTTCCAAACCATAAAAGGATTAATCTATTCTTATTTAATAGGGAACCTTGTAAATATTTGTGTTTCTTTAGATGTGTGTTGATTTTTTTCTCAACAGGGAATTAAAATATTTAATAGGAGGCGTAGGTTGTTTTGATTGAATATAAATATAAGAGAAAAAGAGTATTGCTAATTCACCCCCTCCCCCTCTTAGTGATACAATACTCCAACTGGTCACTTTCATTTAGTACCTTAAAACCATGCATCTGAATAGAATTAAATATATGGGACTTTGGTAGCTAAGAATAAATTGTTTGATGTGCTCTTAGGGTGGAAATAGAAATTAGTGACTCCCATTTTTATCACAGTTTTGTGGAAAGAAATAGAAAAATGGAGTTTCAAGGAAACTTGAAAATAAAACCCATAGAGGAAAGAAGATTCATATTCCTGCATGCTAAAGATGTAGGAATAACCATGAGGGGAATTGTTTCAATGGAATAGGGAAATTCTAAAAGTGTGGAGGAGAAGGTCATTGAGAACATTCATTTCAAATGAATATGAAGAGTCCAACTAATGAAATGAATGAAAATAATTCTCAACCTAAAGCACCACCCATACTCCAATGCTTTAATTGTTAGGAGAATAGTCATTAATCCAACTAGTGAACCAACATAAGGGTTCATGATAACAATCAAAATTACAATCCTCTAAATACAAGGAAAAAATGGAAATCCTATACAATCACAATAGATAAAGTGGTTCATGAAAATTATATGGTAAAAGGTATACTCAACATCCACTAAAAAACTAAATTTTTTTATTTAATTATTTTCCTACAACTCTTTTATATCTAAATTGATTTACAAGGGAATCAAATCAGAACCCTAATGTCTAGATATTTAATTATTGTATAATAATCTTAGTTTTATGATGATTAAATCTCAAGTCTATATATACTCTCAGATTGAAGTTTGTGGGGATGTTCTTCCTATAAGTATTATTATTATCCCTTTAACTCAATCTATATATATATCCATTATTAATTTCCATGGAAGGGTAGTCACATTTCATATACCAAATCAATATATGATCGTCTATTAATGTAATAAAAAACCCCCAATGGTGGTTACTTTTATTATATAGGTCTTAATATCCAATAATGATAGATATACAACTCAACTGATTAAGGAGAAACTCAATATTGAAGGTATTCTAGTAAAAAATATTTCAAAACATTTTCATAAGAGTTTGTTGGTATTCTCCCAAATCATGAGGACGAGTTGTTAATAGAACTCATACTTGGTGCTATACCTATATCAATTATTTTTTATAGAATATTACCAATTGAGATGGTGTAATTTAAGAAGAAACTCAATGAGAACCTGTATAAAGATTTCATATACCCATGTGCTTCACCATGGGGTGCACCAATCCTATTTGATAAAAATAAATATGGATCAATGCATCTCTACATTGATTATCATGAATTTAACAGTATCATAATAAAAAAGTATCATATACCCCATATTAAAGAATTATTAAATGAACTACTAGGGGATAAATACTTCTTGAATATTGAACTTAGATATAGATATCGTCAATTAAGGGTGAAAAGAGAGGATATACCCAATACAACACTTCATAGAATATATAGACATAATGAATTCGTATTGATCCCATTTGGACTTACAAATTTCCCAGTTATCTTAATGGATTTAATGAATAGTGTCTTTAGAGACAACCTTGATTAATTTGTGGAAGTATTTAAAGATTCAATTCTCATATATTATATGAAAAAGGAAGGGAATAAAGGTTATTTAAGGATTGTGTTACAGATCTTGAGAAATGAATATTTATATGCCAAATTCAGAGAGTGTGATTTTTTTATGAAGTATCATTCATATATCATTTAATCATAATAGAGTTTATATATTTGGATCATTCTAAGACACAGGTGAGGGAAAAATTTACCAAAACCTACCACTATAATCGAGTACCATTAATTTGACTCTAGTTTCATCAAAATAGTCCTTTGGATATTTATATATATATATATCTTTGGATTTTTCCATGGAGTGGGTGTTGTGTTTGGGAATTGTAGTACCTTGGAATTAATATATTAAAAATATTAATATATTTAAACACACACACACACACACACATTTTCATATTTCATTGGTTTTCCCATTGTTTGGGACCTCAGATCTGAAATCTGATACCAAGGTTATTTATGGAATGCGGGGTTTACCCTAGGCGTGACATAAGGTTGGCCAGCATTGGGTGTTTCATAGAAGGATACCATTGGGATATGTGATAATTAATTAGTTAATTATGGTAAATTAATTAATTAATAAGGGATAAAATACCCCCTCTCTCTAAGTTGTATTATAGTGCAACAACCACTTGGCATGGATTTGGGACCAAAGCTTCAGCATTTTCACCATGATGTAGGTGGATTTTGATCTTTTCATAATGATTCTCATAGATGTGTTATTTAATGGTTTTAAGAACCATTTACAACTGATATGGGACCCCTAATGGATGACCTATTCTTAATCAGGAAAAAATAGGGGATTCGAGAATTTTGAAAGTATTTATTGTTTGGCAACCTCGACCACACAAAGTATAGTATAGTAGCACATGCCATGTGTTATTTCCTTTGTGGGAAGACGATGATGGGGAATACACTTATATACTCAAAGTACACATCGTGTAGTGGGAAATGACCAAGAAGTATGATACATGGGAAGACACCCCATGTATTGAATACACAACTATGTAGTAGTATAAACCCAAACCCTAGGAGTACACAGGCATTTCTTTGTAATCAGTTATAAATAGGGTACTCAGACATTGCCAGGAACATGTGAATAGTTTGACATACATAGGAATGGTCCAAAATAAACAGGCATATAACAAACTATAGGAACGCTCTATGTACTCCTTGTACATGCCATGTACTTTCACATAGCCATTTAGTATATTTGAGGACACTACCCAGTGTTTGGTCTAGGTCACATTTCATGTACCCTATGTACACACCATGTAATTCTCCTTTCACATATCCTTATTTGGGACTCAGTTTTAGGCCTGTGAGTTTCCCATATAGAGTAGTTTTCCATATATATTATGAAAATGTGCTTCATTTTGGTAGTAGAGATATGATGTGATGTGATTCCAGTGGGATTATTCTTCCAGAAACTCTTTGATGGTGACAAATATCAAGTGTGATCAATGAAGTTTTACTGGGGATTTCAACCCCCCTGTCGTACCAGGGAATAGGCCCCCTATACACTTTATAGGTAGGTTGGGAAACCCCTCACTATATAGGGTGTAAGTCCTATATATACGAAGTAGAACCCCCTTATTTACACTCCAGAGAGGAGTGGGTCCTCAATTGAAAATTTTGAACCCTTGGCTATAGAATACAATGGTGAGGTGTGACCCCCTAACATATTCCTAATAGTTTATGCAAGATTTATAGTAAGGAGATAGTTCCCCATTAGCTGTTACACAGAGTGAATAGGTGAAGGACCTCCACCCTATTTTTAAGGTTATTCAAGGTGATTTTCTTGTATATGGGACCTCTGGATCTATAGAAATAATATTCATTCTTAGATGGGATATGGATATGGAGATCCTATATCCCTCTTTCTTGGGTTTCTTTTTGAGAAAATATGTTGGGTTTCTATTTACCCTATCAATTTTGGGGTTGAGATGTCCATTTTTGTTTCTATTACTCCTTTTTTTGTTCTTGGGGTGCATAATGAGTATGTATATACTCAACCCTACATGGTATTTTCCTACATATGTCGTGTCTTCTACAGATGATGGGAAAATTGGTAGAGATATGAATGGAACTTATTTTGATAGAGATTAACAACTTTCAGCACTGAACATGTTTGGAATTCAACTTTGGAGATTGGGATTCAGCTTTTTTCAGTCTCCCTTTTATTATTATTGTTAGGTTGGGACCTCATTTTTATTTGGGCATTTATTTTTCCTCTTTATACTTTTATACTACATTGTTTTACTATGGTTCTTTCCTTGAGGTTTTAGAATATATGGTTTACACTCCAGATATTCAAAATTTTATTATATATATGTACTATTACATGGAGATGGGTGTGTGTGTGTATAAAAGTACTTAAGATAAGGCCTCCCATTTTAGTTATACCCACTCAACAATTGTCGCTATCCCCTAGATTATTAGAGGTGGTATTAGAGTGTCTCACTCGAATTAGCATTGGCCTAGGTCAAGTCCTGATAGATTGGTATCAATGTATCTCTTTCCCCAGGATGGGGTTTGGATTTGGACTTATTGTGAGGTTTGGTTTTGGGGGATTAGGGTAATGGTATTAGAGTGTCTCAAGTTTGGATCTCAAGCTAGGGAACCCAGTGTTGGTGCCATAGCTAACGTATCCATACACCATTACTTTTACTACTTTCTTGTTGACTTGGAATATAGAGGAATTATTTTCAAGTGACCTATAGTGCATCCATCATATAGGATTGGGTCATTTGACTTTCATGTTCTTCTTGAGTTAGTTCCCCAAATAGGATAATATAATCATGATACAACTTGTTAAAATTTAACATGCCTCCATGATGACATCCAACTAAGATATATATACAAGGTCATGATGATGAGTAGTTTAATAGGACACCATATTTCAGGGTCCATGTTACAACCAACATAATATTGAGACTCTAGTTTAGGATCCAGTTCGTGAGGTGGTTTCACCAGACGGGCAGTGGTTATCACTTTCACCCATCGAGCTGGGATAGGAACCACACCCAGTTGGTCATTTTGATGTTTCTTTCTAGATACAATAGTAGTTAATTCTATCTATTTATGATGACTATATGAAAATACTGGTCTTGCTCATCGAGTATGAGGATTAGTGACCACCCAGATTCTTGGGTGGTACAGACCCTTAGGTAGTAGAGGCTTGGATGGAGTTTGTAGTTTGAGTTTTCCATTTTATTTAGATGCCACGAAATATAATAGTAATGTTTTCAAATGACCTATTTCATGGAGTAATTAGATGCTTGTGGGGTTTGTCTACCCATGAATATGATGAGAAAAGACTCTCCTGGGTAGATTTTGAGTTCCTGTTTCAAAGAGAGTTTTATCCCATACCATACCACCAATTTAGGTTTAGAATTTTCATGAGTAGGATTGGGATATGGTGATATTCATGTCAAGGAATAATTAGGATGATATAGTTTTAAGTGGAATTCATAGAGCTGGGAAATTCACTGCAGCTATCAGGAATCATTTGTCGGGGTCACGATGCAGGAGGCAAACTCATGCTTAGACTCATATGTAAGGATCTACCTTGAAACAAATGTATAGTGACATATTCCATATTGAAGGTTATTTAACTTAGGTAGCATGTATAATACCCATTAATATCAATCATGAGAAATTATATGCCTATGAAGAGCCATGTTATCTTGCTTGGGACTGCATGACTCATCATGTTGTAATGGGAGGTCGGACAATAGGGACTTCCAATCAAGGGACTCTAGATATAGTATGAGGTACAATTTATGTACCTTTTTCCTTTTTTACAAATATTATTTTAATTTAGGATCTCTTATTGTATATTTTATTCCCATGTTATGTTATAAAATTTGGCCTTGGACCAAAAAGGATAGGGAACACTTCTCCCACCAAGATACATTCTTTTGTGATGCAATTTAAAATTATGTGGGTAGATCATTTCTTCCCAAAGAGGATAGTGTCAAGGTGTGGTGGATGGGTTTCATGAATTGTATGTTCGAGGTCATTCTATAGATGTTAATGTTATGGATGTGAACCATAGTTATGAGAAATTAGTGGGGAAAGTGGAAGGATAACTTCAGGCAGTGGAGGAATATGACCCAAAGGTATTAGAGTGAAATCTGGTATGACCCATGAAATCTCAAATTTAGTTATAGAAACTAGTATATGTAATTAATTCATTACTACATACCTTGTTTTAGACCTAGATATTCCATTGTATCCTTTACCTTGACCCTTTATTCTAGATACTCCTACCGAGGAAGTGGCAAGGACCACACATTGCTTCTGGCAGTGTGGCTTGACTCATTGAGGTGCGAGATTCTTGTGGGATATTTCTGTGGTAGCTGTAAGATACTATGATGATTTAAATGTGTTATTATTGGAATAAATAATTTTTACTATGTTGAATAAATTAATTATCAGGATGGGAAAGTTGGGATTGTATATTGAATAATATAACCATATTTTATTTTGTGGCTAGTATTACACTTGGGGTGGTATATTCCAAGAGAAAGGTTTTATCAAATAAAGTGTGTCCCCCTAGGTGGATCTAGTTTTATTTATGAAAAATTTGGATGGGAGATTGGGTATTTGTGGAGATTATTATCACATGAACCAGGTAATGATGAAGAAAAAGTACCAATTGTTGATGATTTATGACCTTTTTGAACTATTTAGAGGTGATATTTGGTTCTCCAAGATCGATCTTTGGTCCGAATAACACAAGTTTAGGATTTTCAATGTTGATATTTTGAATATGGAATTATGATGTTTCTATGGATACTATATGATCTTGGTGATTTATTTTAGTGTGAATAATTCCCCAACTATGTTCACGACTCTTATAAGTAAAATCATTCATCCATACAAGGAATGTTTTTTAGTTTCTTCATCAATGACATACTCATTTACTTTATATCTGTGTAGGAGAATGCAAAGCATTTGATGTTGGCCCTAAAATTACACTGGGAGCACCGAATTTATGGTAAGATCTTGTATTTATAGTTATGGATCCATGAGGTTCACTTTCTAGGTCATGTTATCCATAAGTGTGGCTAAGTGCTAGATCTGGTGAAGATTGATGCAATTACTTCCTTGTTTCCACCCAAGAGTGTATCAGAGCTGAGAAGTTTCAATGGTTTTGGAGGTACTATAGGAGGTTTGTTGTAATATTTTATAGGATAAATACCACTTTAAAGACTTTAAATTGAAAGGGTATCCATTTATTTTTACTAATTAGTATTAGATATCCTTTGAGGAGTTAAGGTTGCAGTTGACCAGTGTTCCTGTATTAAGACTACCAGAGAAGGACATTAAGTTCATAGTGTTTTGTGATGATTCTAGAGTTGGGCTTGATTTCATGTTGATATAGAGGAAGAAAATTATCTCTTATGGGTTTAGGTAGTTGAGAACCTATGAGAATAACTACATGAATCATGACTTATAGTTGGTAATGGTAGTATTCGTCCGGGAGATATAGAGGTACTATCTTCTGGGTGAGCATTTTATTGTTTTCTTAGACCATAAAAGTCACATGTACATCTTCTCATTGATAGATATTAACCTAAGATAAAGGTCTTAGTATTAATTACTATAGTAATATGACTTTTATATAGTCTAAATCTTGTGATGTTAAACATTGTGGTTGATTCCCTTAGTAGTAAGTCCCATTCTCACTTGGTGAAGGTGGCATCTGAGCAGTTGGCTTCATTGTATCTAACCCTGATAGAGAGAGGGGGGGGGGGGGGGGTCATTTTTTCTTTAGTTAGTGGTGGAGACTCTACTTATTATTTAATGTGATAGATAGGATCAGTTGAAAGTCATTTACTATGAGGGTATACATGACCATATATCCTTATAAAATTCACCAAATAGATTCTATGAAGGAGGGGAGCATGTTAACCTTTTCAGGGAAAGAAAATGGTGCTAGTCACATTGCATGATGAGTTGTTAAGGAATTTTAGTACTTCTACCTTAGATATATATGTATATATATATACATATATTTTGTAGTAAATATTTATAGGTACCTTTAGTGAAATATTTTGTGGGATGGCATGAGGAGAAGCATCGCTGAGTTTGTCTCTCAGTTTCTCACATGTCTGCAGGTAAAGGCTAAACATCAGGTTCCAGAGGTTTGAATAAACCCCTTGAGAAGCTAAAATGTTTGTTTTATAGAATATTGATGTATTTTTTTGATAGGTATTCATTGGATGGTGATATTATACAAAACTATCTAGTTGATTGTTGACTGATTCACCATGTTGGAATAATTTCTTTTCATCTGAGCATATAGTTTGGTTGAGAGTTTAGGGAATTTGTATGTATAAATGATTGTCCGACTTCATGGGGTACCCATGATGATCATTTATGTCTATAATTATTTGTTTAAATCATAGTTTTGGAGGGTATTATAGTAGTATTTTTCGACCCAGTTATGAATGAGCATGATATTTCACCGCAAGATGGATGGGAAGACCAAGTTGACTATCTAGGTGTTGGAGGATATACTAAGAGCTTGTGTATTAGATTTCAGGAAGATATTGAAGGATTAGTTTCACTTGGTGGAGTTTTAATATAAATATAGATATCAATAAATTATCAGCATACCACCTTTCAATTCCCTATACAAGTGACCCTGTAGGTCACCCTTATGATGGATTGTGATTAGTGAGACATATCTTGTTGGGATAAAGATGGGGCAAGAAACTATAGACAAGGTTTAGGTGATTCATGAGTGTATAGATACAACCCAAAGATGATATAAATCTTACACATATCAATATAATGGTCCTTTGGAGTTTAATTAGGGATTCCATGATTTCTTGAGATTCTCCCCCAATGAGGATTACAGAGGTTTGGCCAAGGAAGCAAGGTATCCCCAAGGTTCATAAGACCATTCCAAATCTTATGAAAGTTTTGTGAGGTTTCTTACCACTTGGACTTAAACCAGTAGTTAGACCATGTTCATGAAATATTCCGCGTGTCACATCTGAGGAGATATGTGCATGACCCTTCACTTGCGATCAACTTGGGAGAGATGGATATTAGGGATATGTCCACATTTTTGGATTAACTAGTGGTGATTGAGATTTGAAAAGAGGGGATCCTGCATAGATGGAACATCCTATCTATTAGAGTGCTTTAGAATCATGGGAGTGTGCATGAGAGAATCTGGGAGAAAGAGAGCCATATGTGAGCTTAGTAACCCTTTCATTTTTTTTGTAGCTAGTGCTTTTTTGGGTGAAAATCCTCGAGTTAGAGGAGAATGAAACAACTCTGGTTTCACTAAAATAGTATATTGGATATATATATATATATATATATATATATATATAGAATTTTCCTCAGAGTTAGTTCTGTTTTTGGGCATTGTAGGACCCCAAAATTAATATATTGAAAATATTAATAGATATTAAAATACATGAATATATCATTTAACATAAATTTTTTAACATTGTTTGGGACCATGGATGGGAAATCCGAGACCATGACTATTTTTAGGGTCTATCCTTGGAGAAACATAAGGTTGGATCACGTCGTGTATTTAGTGGAAGGTGACAGTTGGTGGACATGATAATTAATTAATAAATTATGTATAATTAATTAATTAATAAGGGATAAAATATCCCCTCTCTTTGATTTGGATTCCAATGCATGGAAGAAAGAGGGGAGATAGTTTCTCCCTTGTGCATCAGTCGAACCGATAGGAAGGGGAGAAAAGGCAACACCTAACTTTGCTCTTAAGAATAATTGATAATGTATTAATGTAAAGTGGATTCTAGGTATGGTTTTTGACCTTAAGCTCCATTTTTTTCCATGAGATAGGACGATTTTTAGTTTTGCATCCTGATCCCCATAGATTAAGTTGTTCAAAGGTTTTAAATCCCTTTAAAGAATTATAAGACCCCCCTATGAGATGATATATGATTAATCAAGGAAAAAAGTGTTTCATGAGGTTTATAGGGATTTACTATTTGGGAATCTTGATTACATGACATCTAGTCTAAGAGAATATGCCATGTGTTCTTCCTGTTAGGGGAAGATGAAGGAGTTTTGAGAGCACATGCCATGTACTTTGAGTACACGTTGTATAGTGGGACATGGAAAAGTAAAAAAATACATGGGAATATACCTCATGTATTGGGAACATGTCCATGTAGTAGTATACATCCAAACCCTAGGATTAAATGGGAACAAACGTGCACTCAGAAAAGACCAGGGTACCCAGAAACGACCATGTACATGGGAACAAGTCGATGTACATAGACACGGGACAAAAGACATGATAATACCCTAAAAATTATGGACACAACATGTACTCCATATGAACACTGTGTACTTTCACATGGCTAACCAGACTATATACAAATGGGGAAACACCCAAGTGTCAGGGCTTGGTCACATGTCGTGTACCGTATATATGCATAATGTACTTTTCTATGAGACTTTTTTCCTTTCAAATATCCTTATTTTGGACTCTATTTTAGGCTCATGAGTAGACCATCCAAAGTATTTTTCCATATAGAACAATATGATGGCCTTATTTTTGTAATTATAGATAATACGTGAGGTGATTCAAGTTAGATGTTTCTTTTAGTGATGCTTAGCCTGTAACAACAACCAGTTGTGGTCATCAGAGTGTTACCAATGTTGGTAAACACTTTTTCACTAGGGTACATGTGACCATACTCTTTATAGGTAGTGTTGGAAACCCCCTCACTAAATAGGGTTAAGGTCCTATATTTATGGAGTGTAACTCCCCATCTTCACACTCCGATAGGGAGTGGTTCCTCCACTGGAGATTTTCCCCCCTCAACTATAGAGAACAATGGAAAGGTGAAGACCCTACATATATATTATTGATAGGTTACATGAGATATGTAGTTAAGAGATATTTCCCCCTCAGTTGTGACACATAGTGGAAATGTACTGGCCCTCCACCCTATTTTTTTTATGGTTATACATGATGCTTGGATTATAGATGGTACCTTTGGTGCTGTGAGATGAATGTTCATTCTTAGTTTGGTTTTAGAGATGGAGATACCATTTCTATCACGATTGGGTTTCTTTATAAGAATTTATTTTGGGTTTATCTTTAAACTCTCACTTTTGGGTTTCATCCCTTTTTGGTTCTTGGTGGACCTACTGGGTATGTATATACTCACCCCTTCACAGGCTTTGCCCATACATGTTGTGTCTAGTGTAGAAGATAGAAATATTGGTGGATATATATATGGACATAGTTTCGGTGGAGCTTAGTGGATCTTGTTGTTGACCATGTTCAGTGTTCGACCTAGGATATTTTGAGATGGGATCTCTTTATCCCTCCTTTTCTTGTTGTTGTTAGGTTGGTACCTCATTTATAGTTGGGCCTATACTTTCCCCCTTTATATTTTTTTACTACAGTACTATACTCTGGTTCTTTCCTAGAGGTTGTTTCATGAATGGTTTACACTCTATATATTTAGACCTTTATAATATTTCATCACTATTAAATGGAGATTACTGTGTTCGTGCATTTACGTACTTAGGTTAATTCATCCTATTTTAGTTATTCCTACTCAACACTTTTTGCCAGCCCCTATCATATTAAAGGCAGTATTGGGGTGTCTTACTTGACTTACCACTATCCAAGTGAGCCCTTTTGGGTCAGGTCTCGACAACCATAGTTTTATTTAATAGTTTTTATATATTAAATTATTTGTATGAAATATATCTTGATGATAAAATACACTAACCATGTTAAATTTGAAGGGTGTCAAGTTCATTTGGAGAGTTGAATTTTAATAAAATTTCAGGGAACTCTCAAGAAGGTTGGTTAATAAATCTTCACTCACACTACCTTATAATAAAGATGTGTTTTTTATATATAATGATACCTCAAAAAAAGGTATTGGGATGTGTCCTCAAGAAAAATTTCATGGTCGTATCATATGCCTTAGCCAAATAAATGTTCATGTGTAAAATTACCCGATACATGATTTGGAGTTTGAAGTGGAAATATTCATATATAAGATATAGATTTGTTATATCTACTATGAGAAGTATGAAATATAAAATAATAACAATATATTAAAATATCTATTCACATAGAGGGGGTTGAACATGAAATAAAGGAGATGGTTTGTGTTGATCATTCAATATGAATTCTAAATACATTAACACACAGGAAAGGTAAACAAGGTGATTCATGCAATGAGTTGGAAGGATGATGGAACTTTTTGAGGATAATAATTTAAAGAGACCAAATATATATGTATTTTCAAAGGATGTACCTTGAAATTATAATTTATGAGGAGAAATTGTATCTTCCCCAAATGACTAGACAACCACCATTCCATGTAAACATCAAGTAATTTTAAAAAGAGTATATAGAGCAATAAAATAAGGTATAGAATACTTAAAATTTCAACCATAAAAATTATGGAATTATAAAATTCAATAAGTGAATATGCGTCCCTTTAATTCTAGAATTGATGAATGAATTTTTTGTTGATGGAAATAGATCATCAGTTTATATCATTTCTGAAAGTAGAAAAATATATATTGATCTCAAGAATCATTTCTCAGTGTATAAAATGAAGAAAGATATTATTGAGTATGCATCCTGATGTTTGGTTAAAAAATAAGTTAAGTATGAGAATAAAAAAATTAAGGGGATGATGCAACCACTTCCCATACATGTATAGAAATGGTAGAACATTTTCATGGAGTTATTTTTAGGCCCACCTAAGTCTTTTAAATGCCATAATTCCATTTTAGTTATAGTTTATTTCCTCATAAATGGAGAACATTTCATTTAATTTTGATAATATGTATCACTTGATGATATTTCCAAGATATACATGAAATATGTGTTAATATTTCATGTAGTACCACTCTATATTATTTCTATTTGAGATTTGAGGTTTACCTTGAAGTCCCATAGATTTCTTAAATAAGAATTGGTTATAGACTAAGCTTTATCACAACTTATCATCCTAAATCTAATAGTAAATCTAAAAAGACCATTCAAAATTTAGAGGATATGATGATACCATGTTCAATGGATATTAATGGAGGTTTTTATTAACACCTTACCCTAGTAGAGTTCTCATATAACAATAGGTTCCATTATATCATTGTAATGGAACCATATGAGGCTATGTATGAGAAGATGTGTATAAATCCCACATGTTGGGATGAAGTTAGGGAGAATAATTTTTTGGGAATAAATATTTATTAAGTAACATTAGAGAAGATTCAAATCTTTTTTGTGTCACATTAAAACTATAGAAAGTCAATAGAAGAGATACATTGATAATCATTGGGGAGATTCATAATTTTAATTTTGAGGCAAGGTATTTATTCCAATATCACCATCAAATAGGGTTATGAGATTCAATAATATAATAAATTTGAGGCCAAGATACATTGGATCTCTCAAAATCATTGATCATTTGGGGATGGCTTCTTATTGACTTATGCTGACATCGAATCTCTCACAAGTTCATGATGTCTTCCTTGTATCACTTTTGATGAAGTACATGCGAGGAACTTCACATACACTAAACATAGAAGTAATAAAACTAGAGAATGATCTCTATTATGATGAAAAACTATTAAAAATATTGTATTATAGAAATAAAGTACTACTAAACATGACCAATCACTTAATTAAAGTTCTCTATAGGATTTTTAACACTATGATATTTTAGATTATATTTCAATTTAATAAATTCAATGTATTCGATAGCTTGGGATGCCCAAAAAACTGAACATATGTGAATAATACCATATTAAAAATATAAAATGAATGAAATTAATAGATTTTTAAATTTAATTTATAAAATTCAAGAAATAAAATAAAGTAATTACATTTATTTAATATTTGATAAATGATAAGGAATGTTAGTCTAGTAGTTCTTTTCTATACAAAAATGTTTTGTTTACAGTTAATTATTATTATTATTTATGTTTTATATAAAATTTAATTTAATTTGTTTTTATGATTATATGTATGGAAAAATATTTTTTACACATGTATAAAAATTAATGATTATTCCTTCATTTATTATCAAATGGTTATAAATGGAGATAAAATCATTTTAAGGTAAAATCGGAGAGTTTTTTTTGTGTGCAATACGTTTTTATGTTAATAAATTAAATTAATCAATATTTATGGGTGATATTAATAAAATATGTGGAAAATATATTCAATAAAATATATTTACACTGATATAATGATTTTTACTATACATGTAATGAAAATAATTTTTTTTAAGATTAAAAATATATTTTTTTCTAAATATTTTTTTCTGGTTTTTTGCTCTTGAATGTTAGATTAATTTCATAAAACCATAGAAATTTATTCTTGAAAAAATGGATTCTAAATTTTTAATCATCATAATAAATATTTGGTAATAACCTCAATTTATTGTTTTCCCTATAATGAATAGTTAACATGGACTTTCTTTTTTCAACACAGTAAGTGGGAAAAAAGTTAACGAGGGTGTAAAACGAAGTCATTGGGCTTCATTTATTACTAAAAATTGTCTAAAAAAATTATTTGATTGAATTAATACCTTAGAGTATTCTATAATTAATACTTTTTCCATTAAATACCACTTTCCCAAGAAAATCACTTTATTTTTTTTAAACTTTTAATATTTTCAAGGGTTCTACACCCCTCAATTATATAGGGGAACCTCATTTACTCACCAATTTTCATGATTAGAGTAGTCTAGATCCACCAATACTGAAAAAATATATTTCCATCTCTCCTCCCCATGATATATAGGCTCTTTTTTCCATAAAATATCCATCCAAGAATCCTTAAGGTGTTTCTTCAAAGGATATTATCTAAGGAAGAGGTATATGTTTTTCTAACCTCTTTTAAGTTTATTTCTTCTTAAACTGTATCCCAATATTTTATAACCATATTAACATTATGAAATAATGATATTCACTATAATAAAATTAATTTTACAACTTCTTTTTTCATCTTTACATCTAATAGAAAATGAAAGTGTTGTTGATGTGTTAATATAGACTACCGTCCCCATAAAGAGATGTGTTTCATTTTTCATAACCACCTCACTTGGTTGATTATATTTTTGTATTTAATGAATATATATATATATATATATATATAATATTTATGACATAATTATTATTTTTTAGAGACAAATTATTTATTACCTTCCTTTCCAACCGTCCATTGAAAAATGACAACAACACCCGTGAGTATGTATAGACTACCATCTCCACCAACTGATGAAATTCATTTTCCATCACCACCTTACATATATTTTTTTAAAGTGATTATAATGAATAAATATGATATTTATTACATGATTTTTATTATGAATATTATGAAACTATAACCAAGATTTATGGATCTAAATCATCAAACATAAACCTGAATGAAAAACAGAACAACTAACACCCCGAATATTGATTTTTTTCAAGAATTATTAATAAATGGGTGATTGTAAATAATAAATTGATAATATATGGTATGATAAGTATTAATATGGTTATATTATATATTTATAATAAATATAAATTTATTATATAGGAGTTTAAAGTGTGCACAAATCAAAATAGGGATTAAGGTAATGGTTTATGTTACAATATCATTTTTATCAGGATTATTTTTGTTTCTGTTTCAATTGATATAAATTGTTTGTAACTTACCTAATAAAACTAAATTTTTTTATTCTAATATATTTATTTATAATTTTTTTATGTATTAGTACCATTTTATCTCTTTGTCACAAAATAAATACTTAAATAATTTCTTAAAAAACCTGACCTTATTTAACCTTTTAGGTCCAGAATATATTTCCTCCATATCCATATTCTTAAAAAATTATTTTATAAAATTTATTGTATTAAATAAAATAAATTTTAAAGGTGTTTTTAATGAATTTTATTATTTAAAAAATTATTAAAAAAATCATTTCAAGTATTTTTTTGTGAGGCTCTCTTTTTACTTTTTACAAAAGTGTGAAAAGAATGTTTTCTTTTTAACATATACGACATGATCTGATTTTACCTCCATCACATAATTTAATCATAATGAATATTACATTACAAGTTTATTTATATTTTCAAATAAAATCCTATTCCCATTATTCTTGGATTTTTTTTTTCAAAATTTACCAAAATGAAAAGGATATTATTACCATGGTTTTTCAAAGTTTTTCTCAAATGCATTTATAAAAGTATTTTTCAAATATGAAAACATTATAAAAGGATCATTATAAATCAATGGAAATATTCTATAATGATAAAATAAACATTATTTTTATTTATGGATTTTGTTGATGAATTATGAATGATCACATGAAACCAATTTTTTTCTATGAGTTAATTAGGTTATAATGGAATCCTGAATGTTTTGTTATTATGGAACACATATATATAGTTTATAATTATATGTTGGGTTGTTCTATTATAGCCCTCCAATTCATTGAGAAAATATGTTATATCACAATATATTACTAAGTAATGTTGATAATAATTTCCAATCAAATATACTAAGGGATTATAATAATAATACTAAATCCAATATACTAAGGGATGATGGTAATAATTCCTAGTCCATTATAATATGGTATTATAGTGATACTACCTGACCTATTATGATATGGGATGTAACTAATTATTCTCAATACATTATTTTATGAGATTATATCAGTGATTCCTAATCCATGATGTTATTACTTCTTATTCTTAGGTTTATTCCATATTCTTACATCATACCACATGGTTATGTTATATTTTTCATGGCTCATGATAATGGTTTTGTTTTGATACCCATGTTTCATTATATGAAGAATTTTATTCGATGACCCTTATATCATGAGATATATTCTCCTTGGTACAATTAATTTATGTTATGAACTTGATTATATTCTCATACCATTATGATCATTATTTTCCCACTTATGATCTTTGAGTGATATCTTTATAATTTACCCTTACTGAGCATATGATCTCACCCTCTCTTATGTTTTCATTTACTAAATTTATTAATAAAGGTTTTAAGTAAGATATATTTATAAAGGGTTCCATGTGATAAGATATTTGTGAGATATATTGAATATCTATCATGAAATATGTTTATTAGTTATATTGTATTCAAAGACACTAATCCTTTCCATTTATAGGAAATGCATATTTGTGTTATGAATTGAATAATCATCTAAAATTATTTAATATTTATATATATAAATCTCAGGTAACCTTAGTTGGTATTAGAGTATAGATTAGTTATTTTTAGAGATTAGGTTATGAATAATATGAAGGTAAAACCTACAAGAACCTATATTGAACCAAAAATGATATTGGATGAGCCTAAAGTGTCATAGGTAGAAGTGAAGGTGTAATAATTTAGGACATCAAATGGTTTATTTTCTTATTATATGACTTATCACTCTAATTATTGTTGTTTAAATACTTATGATAATCATTTTGGTTTTAGTAAATGGTTGGAACAAGGATTAATCATGTTAATAATGAATTTGAATGTGAATATAGTGACTTCACCCAAGAGTAACCAAATTTCATGAGAGATGGAATGAAAAACCTTTTAGAAATGCTTTCCCGACTCCATAAAGTAATGAATAATAATGTGAACCATGTTGAGATTCCCAACACACCAATAAAGTAGGAACATATTATTGAGTCCTTTATATGAAAACTTCCACATTATTTTTGTGAGTCCCTTGATCCACTATTTTCTAAACAATGGGTTAATTTAATATAAAATATATTTTCTATTCTACACTAATTAGACCATGAGAAGGTTGTTTTGGTCATTTATCTCTTAGAAGGTGAAGATGATCTATGGAAGAATATCATTATGAGCATGAAACAAGAGGAATAAATCATCTCCATAAAATAAGAGGAATTTAAGGGATTATTTATAAATAATTATTTTTTTGAAATATTCAATAAAAAATAGAGAGGTAATTTCTAGAGCTGAAGTAGAAGGGTGATGAATCCATCGAAACCTATGAACATAACATTACAAGACTATCAATGTATGATTCTTATTTTTTCATTGAACCTAGAATAAAAAAACCATATATTTAGTTGCTTAAAACCAAGTCTTTGAAAAGAGTTATCCATAAGAGACTTAGTTGTGATAAATAAATCATTTTATATTCTTGTAAGGTAGAAATGGAAGTTGAAAAATCTCAATATTTTCATGAGTTTGGTGATAAGAATAGGAAGATGGAGTTTTAAGGAAACTCAAATAATGGATTACATGATGGAATAAAAACTCAACTACCTACATTCCAAAAATATTGGAAAGAAGTAATTTGGAAAATGTATCAATGGGTTAGGAAAATGCTTTATAGGTTTGAGAGTCGTCAACCAAGAACATGATTATCGATGAAATATGAAAAGGCCCCACAGAATAACATATGATAAGAAATTTCTAGCTAATTAAATTCAATGTTTCAGATTCATTGTTTATTTTCATTATGTGGATCAATTCCCCTAACCAATGAGATATTAAGGATAATAAGTCTTAGTAACCTATATGTTATAGGACAAAGAAAAATCCTATGAAATCACATCGACAAAAGTGGATTATAAGAATGAAGTGGTAAAAAGTAAACTTATCATCCACTCTAGAACTAAAAATATATTCTATAATTATTTTTATAAATTTTTATAATAATATGATTTGTTAAGGGTAATACACAACTACCTAAATGGTTAGATATTGATTTATCATTGAAAAATATAAATGGTATAATGATTGTATCTCAAGTCTATTTCTCGTATCCTATAGAAGTTTGTGAGAATGTGTTTATTGTAAATCTTTTTATTCCACCTATAGATTAATTTTATGTGATTTTGGGAATGTATTGCCACTCTATACATAGACCCCATATCAATTTGAAATTAATGGAAGTCACATTTTTTATTTTGAATCAACCAATTATCATCTATCAATTTGAGGATGAATATGACCTTCCAATTGAAATTACTTCCATTATATGGGCCTTACTATATATATATGAGGAATACATATCTTGAATGGTTGGTGAGAAACTCAAAATTTAATATATGCCTATTTTTTAGGAATATATTAATGTATTTCATGAAGATTTGAATAGTATTCCCATAAATCATGAAGTTGAGTTTTTAATAGAACTTATACCCGGTCTTATGCCAATTTCAAAGAACCCTTATAGAATGGAATCAATTGAGGTTGAAGGAATTGAGGAAGTAACTCCAAGTGAATCTTGATAAGGTATTCATATGACCTAATGATTTAGTATGGGGTTAAAAAATTATTTTTAATAATAATAATAATGGGACATTGCTTGTATGCATTGATTATTGAGAACATAAAAATATTTCAATTAATAATGAGTATCTTATACCCCATATTAATGATTTGTTTGATCAACTGTATGGATCTCAATACTTTTCAAAGATTGAAGTTAATTATAGATATCAAAAATTGAGGGCTAAAATTGAGTACATACCCAAGATATATTTCTATATAAGTTATGTACACTGTAAATTTATAGTGATGTCATTTCGACTTACAAATGACTCTCAATATGACTAGATTTAATGAATAATGTCTTTATAGATTAACTTGATCAAACTAGTGTAGTCTTTATAAATGATATTCTTATATATTCTAAGACCATGGAATATAATAAAGATCATTTAATATTTTTTTAATACTATGATAAAGAATAATTTTTATGCCAAATTTATCAAGTGTAATTTTTTTCTATAGAAATTATCATTCTTGGGTCATATAATTACAAGAGATAGTTTATAGGTGGATCCTTCAAAGATGAAAGTTATTGAGCGGTGGGCCAGACCAACCAATCTGATTAGGATGTATATTTTTCATGTATTTTATAGATATTATCAACTCTTTTTAAGAAATTTATTATTACTATCAAATCCATTCACCAAGTTGACTCAGAAAAGGATATAATTGTATTTGGATTGATGATTTTTTAGATAATTTCAATAAAATAAAGAGAAGGTTGGCCAGTTCAACCATACTCACACTACCATGTAGAGGATAAGGGTTTGTGATCTATATAGATACATCAAAGAGTTGAAAGGCATGTTTTCTCAGGTATAATGATATGATGGTAGTGTATACCTCACACCAATTAAAGATTTGTTAGAAAAATTACCTAAATCATGGATTGGATCTATAAATGACTATTTTTTATTTAAAGATATAGAGTTATTTTCTTTGTGGTGAAAGTTTTGATATATATACCCATCATAAAATCATTACGTATATATTAATATAGAAATAGTTGAATATGCTCCAAAGAATATGGTTGGAGTTGTATAAAGATTATGACTACTCAATACATTACTACTTTGGGAAAGAGAATAAGGTGGTTGATGATTTTAGTCAGAAAGACCATTTGTATTGTCCATGGAAAGGAATGAAATTGATCCATTTTTTTGGATTTACATAGGATGGATCTTGAAATAATGAATTGGGGGGGGGGACCTCTTCTACCCAGATTAATATTCATCCATCCATTTATATGAAAATTAAATAGGCGAAAAAGAGGATTTGGAGATGAAAAATATGGTAATAATGATTCATAAAATCAACTATGATTGTGATGGAATGATTTAGTTTAGGAACTAAGTATGTGTCACATAAATACAAGAGTTGAATAAAGAGATTTTGGATAAAGAACATAGCTCATAATTCACTATCCATCCCATGAAAAAAAGTATATATAGATAATTTAAACAGTGTTTATTATTAGACACCATGAAGAGAAATATTTTAGAGTATTTAATATGTTTTTTGGTATGTTATCAAGTTAAGGAAGATTAATATAATCATAAATGGATGATGAATCTATTACCTATACCAAAATATAAATGGGAAAACATAACCATGTATTTCCTTTTAAGACTCCCTAAGACATCTAAAGGCCATAATTCCATTTGGGTTGTAGTTTATTGACTTACAAAGTTTGTTCTTGTCATTTATATAAGATAATATTTATTTCTTGATTAAATTTACATGATATACATTAAAAAATTATTAAGGTTACATATAGTACCACAATAAATTGTATTTAATTGGGATATGAGGTTTACCTTGATGTTCTAGAGAAGTATTTAGTAGGAATTGAATAGAGAGTGGATATTTTATACTCCATGTCATTTTTAGATATATGGTTAGTCTGGAATAACTATTCAAACCTCTAAGGATATGATGAGATCACGTTCTATGAATTTCAAAGTATTTTGGGATCAACACCATCTTGTAGTTGAATTTTATTACAAGAATAATTTTCAATCAATAATTCAGATGGATTCTTATGATGCCCTCTATAGAAAAAATTCAAAACACTAACATTTTAGGATGAATTTGGAGAAATTATTCTCTTGGTAATTGAACTATTTGAAGAAATAGTAGAGATAATTAGTGCCATTAAAGAACACATGATGGAAGCTCAAAGTTGGTAGAAAATTTATGATGACAATCAGTAGTGGTATATAAAGTTTTAAGTGGGTGACAAGATATTCTTATTAATATATCCTTGGAATAAGGTTATGAGATTTAGAAAAATGGTAAAATTAATCCTCATATATATTGGTCCCTATGTGATTCATGATCACATCAGGATGGTATCATATCACTTGAAACATCCATAAAACATATTCATATTTCACAATGTGTATAATGTATCTCTTTTCAAGATGTACATACCTGATCCTTCACATGTACTAAAATCAGATTCTATAAATCTTGGGAATAATCTTTTAAATGAATTTTTTTAGAGATTCTATATTTAAGAGATAAAAGACTGTGAAGCAACATGACCACTCCCCTGGTCATTTTTTTTTGGGGAAACCATAAATTTGAGTAAGATATGTGGGAACCCAAGGAGGTAATAATGAATAGGATTCCTTATTTTTTTTACAAGATTAATGGATTTTTTTGTAGAATTATTAAAATTATTGTAGAATGTAACACCCTAATATTTTAGATTATATTTATCTTTAATAAATTCTATGTGTTAAATAGATTATGATACATGAAACACTAAACATAAGTGAATAATTCCATATTAAAAGTATAACCTGAAAAAGATTAAATATAGTTAAATTAAATAGATAAAATTCAAGTAATAGAACCATGTAATGAATTTCTTGAAATAGTAGGGATGTGATAAGGAATGTTAGTATTGTAATTATTAGCTAAACCAAAATGTTTTGTTTATAATTTTTTTCATTATATGGTTTTATATAAAAGTTAATTTCTTTTAATATAATTATTAAACATTGGGAATATTATTTTTTACACATGTATAAAAATTATCTACGATTCATACCTTGATTATGAAATGGTAATTAATGAAGGTACAATCATTTGAAGGTAAAAAATTGAAATTTTTCACAAAACTATTTCATGTGCGTAATGTGTTTTATGTTAATATATTAAATTAATCACTAATAATAAATGATTTTAATAATATTTATAGATAATTTTTTCAAAAAAATAAATTTAATTTCATATAAGGGTTATTACTAAGTAAGGAATGAGAATAAAGTTATTTTGATGCTCAAAAATATTTTTTTTTCTAAAAATGGGTTTCATGGGTTTTATGTAAGGATATTAGTTAAAATTATTCTAAAGAAAGGAATTTAGTCTTGAAAATTTGATTTTATATTTTTAATCATTATAATAATTATTATTTAATAAGTATAACTTAATTTTTATCCATAATTAATAGCTTCCATGGTAATATTCTTATCCCCATGGCATGTGTTAAAAAAGTTAATGAGGGGGTTAAATTAAGAAAAAAGGATTAAATTATCCCTAAAACTCACCTAAATCCTATTTATTGAGTGTAATTGAACATAAATTATAATATAATCAAAATTTATCCATTTTTTCCACCTTCCAAAGAAAATGACTTTATATTATTTTAAATAATTGAAAATAAAAAGGGTTCCACTCCCCTCACTTATAAAAGTAAACCACTTTTCCTCAATTATTCACACACATTGAGTAGTATATCATATTAATTTCCTACTAAAATATATTTAAAACTGTCATACCCTTGGAATTTATGTTCTTTTCTTACAAAAGTCCCATCTAAGAAACTTTAAGGTATTTTTCGAAGGAGATTATCCAAGGAAGAGATATATATTCTTACTGAACTTTTTCAACATTATTTCATCTTAAAAATCTTTAAAATATTCTATAAAAATATTAACATAATGAAATATTTATCTATAGAATACTTAAATTTCATTATGTTAATTTTATAACCATTTAATATCTCTTTTACAAATAATAGAAAATGAAATTGTTGCTCATGCATACAAATGGGAAACTATATCCATGAATTGACACATTTCATTTTTCATCACCACCTCACTTGGTTGGTTATATTTATGTATTTAAGAAATATATAATATATATAGGATATAAATATGATTATATAAGGTTAAATTATTATTTTCAGTCTATTCATTACATCAATCGAAAAAATGAAAACAACACTCATGCATATGTACGGACTACCGTCTCCACGAAGTGATGTAAATCATTTTTTATCACCACATTGAAAGGATTTATAAAAAACTATATAAAATTAAAAAATATTATATTTATGAAATTATTAATATTCTATAGATAATTTATCCATGACCATGGTTCAAGTATTACAATCACTAAACCGAAACATGCATGAAAAACAAAAGAGTTAACACCAAGAATATTGACTTTAGTGAAGAATTATTAACAAATGGGTGATTGAAAATTATGAATGAATCATATATAGTAAAATAAGTGTTAATATGAATCTAATAAATTTTTAAAATATTTTTTAATTTATTATATAGGAGGTTAAATCACTTATGAAACAAACTATGACTTAAGGTAAGGGTTTATGTTACAATCTATTTTTTTAGGATTATTTATGTTTCAATCTACATTACAGGATAATGTATAATTATTCACTCTTTAACAACAAATTTTTTATTCTAATATATTTAATTCAATTTTTTCAAGTATTATTTCCATATTCCTTCTAATTTGTAGTCAAAAATATAGAAAGAGTTTTTTAAGGAAAACTGACCTTATTTAACCTTTTAGGCTGGGAATATTTTTCCTCCATATCCATATTCAAAAAAATTGTTTTGTGAAAGTTTTTATCTTATATAAATTTTTTGTTAAAATTATTTTATACTTAATTTTAACTTATTAAATAGAATCCTCTGAATTTTTTTCCATATGAATCACTTTTTAAATTTTTACAGAAGTGTAAAAATAATTGTTTCTTTTTAACATATATGACTTGAATAAAATTCCCCATAATCATGTTCTTTATTAATTATTAATTTTCCATTACACGTTTCATTGGGTTTTCAAACAAAATACTATTCCCATTCTATTTTTAATTTTTCTTTTTCAAACGTTGTCATGATAAAAGGATATTTTTTCCTAGTTCTTCAAATCATTTTTCAAATGATTTTATAAAATTATTTTTCATCTATTTTAACAACTTTTAAGGGTTTTTATGATTTGCTGAGGATATAATATAATGATACCATACACCTTATTTATTTGGATGGCTTGTGATGATGCATCATAATTTTTTTTTCATCAAATTTGTTTCTTTATATAGGTTAATTACGTGATGATGAAATAATGAATGTTATGTTCTTTTGGAACGCATATGCATGGTCTATATTTCTATTATGGGTGGGTCCATTATATAACTCAAATTCATTGGTCAAGGATATTATATATCTAGAGATTACTATATGATGCTAGTAATAATTTTTGATACAATATACTAAGATATTTTGATAATAATGCATGATCCAATATACCAAGGGATTCTAGTAATAATTCCAGATACATTATACTATGGGATTCTGGGGGTGTTACAAGATATATTATGAAATGGTATGATGGTGATGATTCCATATCCATTATGTTATTGGATTATGGTATTTATTCCTAATCCACAATGTAATGACTTCTTACATATATGTTTCTTCCACATTCTTATATTATTGAAAATGGTTATATTTTAACTTTTGTGGTTTATGATAGTGGATTTGTTTCAATAACCATGATTCATGTTATGAAGAATTTTATACCATGATATTTCAGTTCTATGCTACATTCTCCTAGGTATGATTCTCTTATGTTATTCACTTGATTATATTCTCATACCCTCATTCTAATCTTATTATCACTTATAATCATTGAGTGGTATCTTATATTATTACCATTACAGAGAATTTTATCTCACCCTTTATTATGTTTCAATTTCCCTAGGTTATGAATAATGGTTTTAAGCGAGATACATTAAACAAGGATACTATGTGAGAAGAACATTATGGGAGATGTTGAATACATTTCATGAAATACGTTGATTATGTATCTATTCTCTAAAGACTCTAAACCTTTATGGTTCTAGGGTTTGTATATTTTTGAGATGTGATGAATATTATTTTTAAATAAGGTAATATTTATAATTGAAATTATCACTTCACCTTATTAATCATAAGTTTAAGGAAGAAATGTTATAACCTAAATATTTAATGATGCAAGATTACCCTTATTTCTTTTCATAGGAGTAACAAAATTTTGTGGGTGAAATTGTTCTAATCAGGTGGAATATAACACCAAGTAATTTATGTATGTAGTTTTATTTAAATAAATTTAGTGTGTTCGATACCTTGTGATACACCCAAAACTGAACTAAAATGAACTATTATTTATATCATTAAGGTAATGTAATACAATATAAAATGAAATTAAATATGAGATAACCAAATTAAACATAATTATTAAAATTACTAAATGAATGAAACTACATGTAAATAAAAATACTACAAGGTTGAAATTTGGATCATCACAATCTTCCATGATGGTCATACCACTAATGATCACAATTTAAAGAATATAAAATATAATAAATTTGATAAAAATATTGGATATAATATTAGATAATAATGTGAATGATTTTAGAAATGTATGTAAGTCTATATATAGAAATGTAATGTGACTACTATATATATTGTCATTATAAATATGGCCATCGAGTATAAAGACATTGAAAATATTATCAATGGTTATACATTAATCTAATAGATGCATTTAATTTGTGTAATTGTGAGTAAAAAATTAAAAATAATATAATTCATAAATAATAACAATTCTTAAAAGAAATAAAAAGATAATGATTAATTAGAATATGTTATTATAATTTTTTAGTTTTTATTATATATTATTATTTTAAAATAATTATATCACGTGTTTATAAAATTTGAAGAAACATTATAATACTAATGGTGAAACACCCCAAACCGAATCACCCATTTTGAGAAGAAGCATTACATGACCTCATGGGTTCCTCCATGTATGAAAGTGGCTACCGACTACCATTGAGGGACTAAGTTGGGACATTGGGAGACTATTGAATCAATAGAAGTTATCTAAATTAGAGTATACAATCATAGAAAAATTAATTTTGAATAATCCATGGAAATAAAGTGCAATATTAAAAAATCAATAACACATTCTATAATAACTGTGAACCAAGTCAAGAGACCCCACATGTAGTGGGTTTATACAAATATAAATATATAAATACATAAGAATAAATGTCTACATATATCCTAGTGTTTCTTTGGGCATTATGCCCAACTAACCTAATCTGCGTGTATAACTTTTCCAAAGAGGGTTCCAACACTCATTAGAATACCTAAACAATAATGGTTGCATGATAACCGATATAATAGTGTTGGGTGTGAGTATAAAACAAGTATGAAACCACCAATTTTCCCTCTTATTATTGTCTAAGGTTATGTTAAATTTTATATGATTATGGAAAACAAATACATAAATAAACATACATCCCACCAGTTTATTGTGCACTAATCAGGCTGCCACAAACCCTAGCCTTTTCTATTTTAACTCAAAGATGGGAAGAACGCCTATTAGAAACCATAAGACCATGTAACCAATGAACCATTCCTAATCATTGTTCATGACCTCATCTAGTACCACAACCCATCGCTAAATATCCATGGAGGTCAGTCATCTCACCAGACCATCCCATAGGTCATAGGGAGGCCAAAAAGTCACATTGTCCCATCATCAGGGTTCTTAGGAGGAAAACCATACACACCATCCCATTCCAAGTGTTTTTGGGAGGATCAAAATACACACTATCCCATATCCAAATAATCAATGGACTCTACACACTTTTATAAGAATAAGAATCATAAAATAATCAAGGGGAAACACCCCATCATAACCCCATCCCAATGTCCCACTCATGAAGCCCATTGTAACCATATGACCAAACGTCCTTGATCATGTTAATCCTCAAATTAAATGTCATGTAGTTGAAAAAATCACCCAAGACTTTATGTTATTAATTCAAGTTATCCAAATTCATCTTGAGTCCAAATGACACCTTCCAAGACAATTTACCCAAGTGGAAATCCCTACTTGTATAACCCATCACAAACCTCCTTATCAATGGAACAAGTCACAAACCAAGGTAATTAACCACTTGAACCCCAATTCCAATAGTCTAAGTGATACTATCCCCTTATGATCTGAAACAACACCTTCTAGGTTCATTTTCCTAAAAGGTAAGCCCCATCATCATCACTGACACACGGCCCATATCTATCATTTCCAATGAAACCACTAAAGAGTATTCATTATTCAAACCTAGATATCATATATTCAGGTCACCCTAGCCTCAATCAATCCCAAATAGACCATTCTAATCCCAAATACCTAAGTGTAAATTCTAACTTGAATTCCTAGTTCAAGGAATAATTTCACTAATTCTAATGCACCCAACCTATACTCCACCTCTATGGTTCCTACAACAATAATAAAAACCTCATCCACTCACACTAACATTAGACCTAGAGGTCTCTTAAGGATACACATACACACACATGAAATTAAAGGCATACAATTTTATAAAAGTTTCATAGAATGGTAAGAAATTCCTACCTCAATCATGATAGAGCCTAAAAGCCAAAGAATGCCACTTGAATCGATCTCAATGCAGTAGTTCCATGATGAAAGCACAACCTTCATAAGATTTTGTTTTTTAATGAGGAATTAAATAGAAATAAATATTTAAGTCAAGGATGAGGTTATAATTACCTATAGGAATCACCCATATTGAATGATACTAGAAATACCTAAGTAATAAAATAAGTGGATCCAAAATCACCAAGAAGGGATCCCCCTTCATAACCTTGTTCGAATGAGGTTGTGGAGAAGAGGGTATAAGAAATAAGGGGGTACCGAATAGAAAAAATGGGGCTTCCCCAAATTAAAATCACCAATTTTCCCCACCGGCTAGTCAATGAACACCACTAGATAATTGGTGGGTTTTAGAAGTGCACCCAGACAATTGGGTAGACCATCGGTTGGCCAGTAGCTACTCTAATAGCCTGAATAGTTTTGCCTTCCTCTGTTCTCCCAAAGCCTCTTGTAACCACATGGGCATTGATTCATATCAAAAACCAACTATTTAATATGTAAAAAGGGTTGAACCCCCTATTCGAGTCTCGATCCTCAAAATGGACCACCCACTAAATGAAATCTAAAATTACCTTTGTAATTATCAAACCCATAACAACCTGGGTCATTATAAACTCCCCCTATAAGGATTTTTTATCCTCAAGAAGTACCTCTGCCAGTCTCCCTTAAAAACCTAGCCTATAGGCCTAACTTCCAACTCCCATGTCAAGTCCACTTCATGAATACATCCATAGGTTCCCATATTTAAATGAGAAATACCACCTTTCATCATATCCCATTCCTCATTTCATGTCCAAAACACATGATGGATCCTTCTCACAACAAATACCCACATCAAAACAAACATCTTGCTAATGACTTCACAAATGGGTCCCACCCACATTTATGACTCACAAAAACATTACTGGATATCATCATCAATTCCACCTAATGGTCAGAGTCTCACTCTACCTACTAGCAGTATATTTTCCACCCTTCTACTAGACTATAAACATAACTCACCTTGATTCCTAAAGAACCCCAACACCCACATTCACTATTAACACTACATTCACATGACCACATACAAAAATCCAACTTGTTTAAACACAAGGACCACAACCTTTTCAACCCGCACACCAGCTAACAACTCTTTGATGACTTATCAAAACCACCAGTCACCAGACTCATTGGCTTCCTCCAAAAAAATCATAACAACTATGTGCTTCCACATACTCCTGAAACCAAAAATCAAACACCAACCATTTAGAAAACTTCAAGATCATGTTCCCATATATCGATTCCCACCCTCATGCACAAGGTTTACTATCCACTAGAATTCCTACCAATTTGATATTTACATTCCAACACTCTCCTAACCCCATGTTTCATGTCCAAACACCAAACATGTTACCACTTCACAACTCTAAACTCCAATCCCAGAAAAAATGTATTTCCTATAAAACTCTAGTTCGATACCCAAAGAACCTAAACCACTCCCAATATGACATTTCATATATGATCTCTAGGTCACTAAATCCATTTTTATGCAAAATCACCAGTTTTTACTTCTCAAGATGACTTTCCCGAATGTGTTGGGCCTCACCCGCCAATGGGATATCACTTCCCAACCATGATGTGTTAATATTTGAGCACCATAAAAACACTCAACACCAACATAAAAGTCTAAAATTGACTCTAATTTCATCTCCATGGTAATTTCCTTGACCAACTCATTTAACCACCATACTCTACTCATGAGAACTAATCTTTCTATGATCTATCACACCATAAGATCACACTTCCACAATCCACCCCACAAACACACCATAGAGAGGTTTGGAAATTCATGAAATACCCACTCCCAGGGCATTTCACCGTGTCTTTACACATTAGAGACATGTCAAATCGCACACAATTATCTTGAATAAACTACCCAATGAATTTTTACACAAGTTATAGATTCTCACCAAAGGTCTTTTCCCAATGACCACCCTAAAACCAAAGGTTCCTCAAACCTTGATACCTGAGTCCTAATGGTTTTACAGCATGCTTCCTAAAGTATGTCTCCTATTATCATAGTCCCAGAACATCACGTCATCCATGGTACCTACTGCTTCAAGGATAAAAAATGGCCTTAAATCACTCCAAGTCTTGTCCTTGGTTCCTAACTGAAACTATAATCCAAGATTTCGTCCTTCCATACCAACACTTTGAAAAATTTAACACAATAACCCTTCTACAACCTTGGAACTTGGTTATTTATGTGAAAAAATACAGGTAGAAGTATGTAAACTGATGGATGATCCAATTTCCCAGAACATGCACCTGATATTCTCTCATAACCTCAAAACTCTTACTAATCCCACACTCTAGAAAAACAAAGAATCACCCAATGAAACCTGATTCTCAGTTCCACCTTGATTGAGCATCATCACTGAAGGGTCTCCATAACCTAGGTTACATGCCACTATGCACCTAGATTCTAAATATACTACTCACTTTCCACCCAATTAAAGGATAATAACCCACTCTCACACTTCTCAAGGTCTGCAAAAAAAAGACATCCCACTAACCAGTACAAACCAATGGGATCCAGGCATAAACATCATCATACTTCATTACATGCCTAGCTCTCACACCTATATAAACTTCTCAACATCTCTAAGTAAAATAAACCAAAATACCGATCTAAATCAGGGGTCTCTACACAAAAAACATCCGACTATCCCACGAACTTGAGGGTCCATAATAGATCAAATCCCACACAACCACATTTTTTCCCAAACCCCACTCAACTCATTCTAGAGAGAGTGACACAACGATCACAAGGAATATCAAGATCCAACTATAACCTCTAAAGGATTAATCACCAACCAAGAACACTAGGAACAAAATGACCAACCACCTCTAGGACCACTACCATTGGGAGGATATCAATAAAATCACACATATAGAACAACACAAATCAATACAAGAACAAACAAAAAATCACGCCCCTTAAGTGAAGACATAGACCCTGGTAGTTTGGAGCCAATGCCTTAATTAATTAAATTGTTACTATGAACAATATATTGCATCCCAAAGGAGAAAATTGTTTTGTATATTTAGAAAACTAGATACAAACATAAGTTTTACATTATAAATTGAAAGGAAAACAACATTAAAACTCTATTGGAAACACCAAATAACTCCAATATTATCACAAAAATTCCTTCATAATACAAATAGTCTCATCCTGAAGAAAAATAAAACATCATAAAGGGGTGATTTCAGATGCTCAGTAAAGATAAATAATAAATATTAACATATCATAAACATAAATAATAAGGTTAAGTGAATAACTGAAACATATTCAAATCAAACTTAATCTTGAGCATAATATGGAGGGAATAAAATATGAATAAATAATTTAATATAAATAATAACATGAAACATAACCATGTATATTGTTCTTGTTGAATAAAAATATGTTTTTTAATTACTAATATCATGATACGGGAATGCATAATTCCAGACATCTGAAAATAAATGGTTAAGGCTTCGACCAAATCCATATTTGTTTGGTCTCATTATACCTATTGATTCATCAAGGGGATAGATTGAGACCTACCCATCAATTAATAATTCCAATTCATTCCTCATATGAATGTGTTGAAACATAAATAATATATACACAACTTTACCCAATCAGTAAACATAATCACCAAGCATTTTGTGTAGTATGATGAATGGTATCAAGATAGAAAAACCATAGTAAAATTGATCATAAACCATTTAATAAAATATGGTATATGATAAAATAACATATCAATCCCAATTAATAATAATATTCAGCATAGGGTGTGGAAATATATGAAAATATTATAATAAAATAATCGAGGAATTCTTGAGATAAACACCCTTTTTTACTTTACTAAGAAAAGTTCCTTTTGAAAAATCATTTTTATTTGTCATAAAATCATATTCTATACATGTATATAATATAAAAGAAAAGGTAAGGATAATGAAATTATGTTTTAGGCATAATTTATGTCTAAATGAAGTGAAATTGTGTAAAAAGTATTTTTAAGAAACTTTAGAAATTGGCCACTTCTGTGCAGAATAAAAGAAAATACAAGAGTCTTTAAAGTGGAAAAAAGGATTAATTATTTACATAAAACTGAAATGGAATAAGATAGTTTTTCATGATAAAAAGTTTTATTTTAGTAAAATAATGGTGGCTTAAAACAAATTATTGATTTTCTTGAAAATGTGTAAGAAATTGGGAAGCTCCCTTCAACCAGGCTAGCTTATCAGGAGGAATTGAAAACGAATGCCCTGTAAAACATGAATTATCTTATAAAAGAAAGATGAAATGATACAGATACTTGATTTTGGAATATATACACACAATATATAATAATTATATATAAATATTGATGAATTAAATTTGGTTAAAGAGAGAGAAACTATAACCTGAATGAAAAATGGAGGTTTTGCAAGAAACCCTTACCTTATGTCCGAAAGCATTCTAAACTTTCACTTGAAGTACTGGATAATGAAATTAGATTCATTAATAATTTTATTTAAAACCTATTAAAAACTTATTTGATTTACTATAATTTTATAAAGTTCATCCATTGTCTTTTTTTTGAGTTATAATATTAAATTTCATCAGTTAAAGGTGTTCATTTCCTTGGTTTTAATGATTGGTTTACTTGTATATGTGTACAAAAGATCATTTGAAATAGGAATAGTTATATAGAATTGAAATTATATGTTATTAATGAAATTATAAAATATTTTATGGTCTTTTATTTACTTTTTTCCCATAAATGAGGATTATTCATTAGATAAAATGTTAATGATAACCGATTGGATTATTTTGGTGTTTTTTTCAATCATTGCATGATAATTTTGTTTTATGAATTAATAATATGTATATATTCTGGTTATAGAACATTAAATAAATTTTATTACGTATATTAAATTCTTATTTAACCCTAAAAATGGTTTTATGACCATAATTTAAGGAGGAACTGGAAACTAATAACTCGTCCCCCAAGAAGGTGGTAATTCATCCCCTCACAGATGATGCTTTCATTTTTAGAATAAAAAGGGGAGGAGAAAAGAATTTATGGAGGATATATAATTATCATAATAACATTATAGTATATATAATATACTAAAGTTATCATGATTTCTATAATAGAGTAGGTAAGGAAAGCATAAAAAATAAAATAAATTGAAAGAAAATTAAAAGAGCGAAAATGGATTTTACCACTTGAATTATTTTCCATGAGAACCTCCTTATGAAACTTTGAAATGATATTTTGGTAATTCCAGTTAGAAAATAACATGTGGGAGAGGTTTTATAGAGGAAATGGGTAGAATATAAGCAAAATTCAAGGCTTTGGAGGTGTGTGGAGAAGAATTGGTGAGGGGTGATATTTTTAGTGGAGGAGAGGGGTGTTTTTTATTATTTTATTCCTTAGTTAATTATTTTGTCTCAAGACTATCAATAGTTTTAACCTTATCAATAAATATATTAAAAAAATTGAGAATATTTTGATATTATGTGCTTACATCAACTATACATCATCTATAAGTTAATAATTCATCTATTTGTTAAATACTGTAAATTACCGTATTTCACTATTAACCAAAAAATAAACTATATTAAAAAGATACAAAAAATATACCCAAACCATTTTTCAATTTTTAGAATTCTAAAATGGACTAAATTTTCTAAAAATAACTTTCTAAATATGATAAATTTTATTTCTAAATAAAATCACCATTTACTTGAAAAATAACGATTTTAATATTATAACTATTTTTATGAAACTTTTGAAAAATTAACTAAGGTCTCATAAAATAATTTTATAATAATAAGGAAAAAAATTTAATTTATGAATATTTTTTATTAAAATAATTTATCTTTTAAATCATTATTTTAATTATAATATTGTAAATAAACATTTATGTTTCACAAAAAAAAAACACCTAATTTATCATTTTAAAACATTTATTTACGTATTCCATGACATAAATAAACCATATTTTCATTTATAATATAAAAAAATTTATTTATACTTTTATAGGTGAACTTAATATTCAAATAAAAAATAGTATATTAAAATTATGAAAATAAAATTTTTATAAAAATCTGGATTTTCCCTATTTACTTGATGATAAATATTTTTAAAAATATACCAAAATTTCACCCTAAGATAATTTTGAGAATCTGATTTTAAAAATAAAATTTATTTTGTTTACCAGAATTTATAAAAGTGTCTAAATTTAGTTTTAAAACAAGTGTGACATTAAAATATGGTAAACATATCTTTAGAAAATATTGTCTTTTATGCGTAAAATTGGATTTATTCTTATATGAAGAATATAAAATGTAATAGTTTAATTTAATTTTTTTTACTAAATATGAAAAATATAAGTTTCATTAGTATCTTTCACTAATATTGATTAATTCAATTTATTCTTTTAAAATACCATTGTGGTCATAAAAATAGTTTTTTTTATAAAAGATGTCTTTTATATTAAATTGAATTTTATTTTAATTTCTAATTAATTGGTAACCAAATAAATCATTTTATAATTATGTGTAAAATATATTTTCATAATTAAATTTATTCTTTTAAAATACCAATGTGGTCATAAAAATAGTTTTTTTATAAAAGATGTCTTTTATATTAAATTGAACATTATTTTCATTTCTAATTAATTGGTAACCAAATAAATCATTTTATAATTATGTGTAAAATATATTTTCATAATTAACAAAATCTCTTTCATTCTATCTATTTCAATAGTTGGGTGATAACTATCACAACAATAATATTTAATTCTTTGTTTTATCTTGGTGTTTTGTGTAATGCACACTATCGAAGAAGATAAATTTTAAAAGGTGATGTACTGTAATGATTTGTGTCCTCTTAGTCCATTAATTTTCCATGTCTGGTTGTTAGAGGTGTTGAGGGGAGGTTTCAAGAGTTTTTGTAGGATTTTGATGTGTAGTAGAAATGATCTAGGAAATTAATGCCGTGTAAGTGTATTACAGGACATGAAAGATGGTTTCACGGCTTATCCAGGGCTGGTTTACGGTGTGTGAATTTTCTAGGTTAAATAATAAAAAGGTGATATATTTTTCAGTGGAACTTGGAATCATGGTATTACATGACGTGAAAGTTGATTACATGTCATGTAATTCCCTGATGTTGTGCAGTTTTAAAGGTTTGAGTTGATAGGGTTTTTTCAAAACCCTACAACCAGCAGCTTTTCTAATTATAGGTGTCTGCTAAACCACTCCTTATGTGTTTGGAGATTCCTTTTGATAGGGATCGATCCTTGGTCTTCCTTATTTGATCCGTGGTGAGTTCTCCTCTCATTATCATCTGTTCCCTTCTGTTGTTCTTCATGGTTTCACTATGGTGGTGCATTTTGGTTCGGGTTGTGTGTTTGGGATATATTTTTATGGTATTTTGGTTCAATATAGGTTAATCCTAGATTCCTCATTGTGCAATTCTAGTTTGTGAGCATTCTTCTTTTCCCTGTAGTTCACAACGAGTCGAAAAAGCTTCTTTGAGGTTGGGTTTCCCTTATTTCTTTTTAATGTGTATCATGAAAAAGTGGTTTTCTTTTGTTTACTTAAGGGTTATGGTCATTCTAACCTAATTAAAGATAAATAATTGGTTAAGTTTAAATTTAAGTTTAAAGGGGTTTGATTCACATGTTTTTATGACTTTGATATTATTGTGATATTGAGTATCGTATGGGCCTGAGCCCTTGCTAAAAATTGTGGCTATTGGGGGATTTTTTTTGTGCTGGATGTGTGTGCTGTGATTGTTGTTTTGGTTTTGATTTTCTGGTATCACCATAAATGAAAATGGGTAACCACATATATTTGTCTAATAAAATGGTTTCCTCGGGACTTTGACTTGTGTGATAATGCCTTAAATAAATAAAGTGGAATGTGATAAAATCCCCTTTGAAATTCTGTGAAATGATCTTGACGTGCCATGACGTGTGTGGCTATGATTGTTTTACAAAGATGTGTGGTTGGGGATTGTGGGGATAATTTTTTGTGGGACATGAATTTGGGACGCTGAGGTGGTGGTTGTTTGGCCATGCTTTTGGGGCAGTACAATGTGTTTTTTGGAGATGAAAAGTTGCTTATGATATATGGTTTCTTTCTACTAGATTCCCGTGTAGTGATAGAATACATGAATGTTTAATAATGTTTGAAATGGAATGGGTTACTTTGGTTAATGGGATGAAATTTTTTTAACGTAAAATTAAATAATGTCTTGTGTGATTAAATGTGGTTTATTATAAATAATGAAATGAAGGTATCTTCACTATCTGAAATGACTATTGTCGATACTAATAAATGCATTTAGAGGTAACAATAAAGTGGGTAAGTTATGGGTTGGTTAGTGATTTTTTTGTAAACCCATAGGTCGGGATAGTGTTTTTTTCTATATATATATGTATACATTTTATATTCTTGTGATTTATATAAACACACCACTCATGTATGGAACTATGTGATAAACACCTACATCATCATGCATGGATATCTTTTTCCAAGACCCTAGTGGGAGGGTGGCTAGCTGGCCATCCGCTCTTACGTGCTCCATCTTCTAGGAAATAATGGCCTAAGCTTCTTCGGTCATGATTTTATGATAAGTGGTATCCAATTTGTCTTTGGGATAAGTTGTGATGTGGTGTCCCAGGTGTCTTCGGGATAAGTTGTTATGTGATTTTCTAGGTTTCTTTAGGATGATATGTGTTGTGGTGTGTGGCCTAGGTGTGCGTGGGTGGGATGTGATGTGGTCTGTGGACCAGGTGTGTATAGGAGGGAAGTGATGTGGTGTGTGTCCTAGGTGTGTGTGGGTGGGATGTGTTATGGTGTGTGGCCCAGGTGTGTGCGGGTGGGATGTGACATGGTATATTCAAAAGAGGTGGGAGTTCCAGGACGCCTTCCATTGGGGTGTGAGAGTGGAAAATTAGGGGTAAAGTGGTGTAGGGTAACCTATCATTGATGTGAATTACTATATATTATACTTCATGGCTTGTGTAATTTGGTGAGTGTTCCTTAGTGAGGTTGTGATGGTTAGTATACCTTTATAGGTGCTTTTTTGGTTCTCTTGTTTTCTCATAAGCGAATTAGTATAAATCCTCCACATGTGAATGAGAGACTTTGATTTTCTTACTGAGTATATTTTTATACTCACCCTACATATATAAAACTAATTATTGGTTTCTAGGAGGATTTAAAGGACCGTGTGGTGCATTACAAGTTTATACCTTTGGATAGATGTTGTATCACTACCTTAGCATTTATTTTGGGTATTTACTTTCGAGAATTTTATTTTACCTATTTCATTTATACATGCATGTGAGATGGTTTTTGGTTTATTTTATATCATTTCTTAGAGTTTTTTTGTAGATTATTTATCTTATATCTCAATCTTATATTACTATAGAGGGTAATTCCTCTCATACATGAGATTTTTATACCTTTAGTGCTAGTCACCAACCCGGGGCCTACTGGAGTTGTGACTTGGGAGTCATTATCTCTCTCCTCTCATTACAGTATCTTTAGAGGGAGGGGTCATGAAAGAGTGGTATCAAAGGATGATGGTTGAGAGATATTACGGAGTTTAGAGTTAGGCATAGTGAGGAATGAAAGGGTTTGTATGGAAATAGTGCCATTTGACCTTGGTAAATGAAATAGGCCAGGGAGACCAGCTTGGACACATGATTTTTGGGCCACCCAGGATATAGTGCCCATAATCTAAAATTACTAAACAAACAAGTGAGATGGACCTTCTTGTAGGGTAGAGACCTAGGAAAGGCACATGAATCATAACGACTTTTGTTCTTTTCTTAATTGGGATGCTTTGGTAAAGTTGAAATGAATAAAAAAATGAATTAAATGGGTTAAAATGAATATTAATAAAATTAAACACTACAGGGATTAGGAAAGCTTTGCTTGAATTTCAGATATGGATCCTACTCATCATTCACATGTGGATCTGGGAGTTGAGGTTCAACAAGTTGATCTGGTTGATCGTCATATGATTGATCCAATTTATAAGGATGATTAGTGGTAGAATATGTTTTGTGATTTCCAATGGAAGACCTTGGGGAAATATGAGGGAAGTGTTTCATATTTGGAAATACAGAGATGGATGGAGGATCATGAAATTTATTTCAGTTTGATCCAAGCCCCAATAGAGTACTAGGAACCTTTGGTAGTCAATCGGATGCGAGGGGTTGTGCGTCAGTGGTGGATGTTGTATCTGGGAGATCGGAAGAAGGAATAAGTTTGGTGGGTTGACTTCCAGAAGGAGTTATGGGTTGAGTTCCTTTCATTGACCATGAAGGTATTAAAGAGGAAGTAGCTTCATTTTCTTCAGTAGGGGAGCATGTCGGTGCGGGAGTTGGGAATCATGTTCAAGGATCTTCATCGTTTAGTGCCAATTATTTTTCTAGATAAGGAGTCTCACGTTAGATTTATCGAGGAGGCACTCAGTCCTTTTATTCTATATGCAGTTACTCCTTTTTCATTGAAAATGTACCAGGAGGTTTAGAAGAATAAATATGTGACCAATTGAATGGGATCTTGATGTGTTTTTCTGCAAGAATGGAACAAGGAGTGTTTCCTGAGTGGAGGAGTTGTGAGTGGAAGGTCTCAGGCACCAGGACCTTGAAGGTTTTGACTAGATGGGAATCAACCTTGAAAAATTTCTTTTTGACCATCTAGTTTAATTTCCTTTCCTATAGGGTTTGGGATGATGTGTTTCTTCTATGGTGTTGATGGCTATATTCAGAACTAGTACCAAGTGGCTTCTCGAGCTCTGTTTGGTGGAGGTGGATAGTTTCAACGCCAGCCTCAGAAGTTGTTTTCAGTGGGCTATTTTAGTAGCAGGGGAAACAGTATTATGCTCTACATAGGGGAGATAGAGTAGGTAGAGGAAAACCTTAGTATGTTCCTCATGTTCAGGGACCACTATATGAGTGTTTCCATAGAGGTGGTCGTTAATAGAGAGGTAGAGTGGTTGGGAGTGGTTTGTTGCATACAGTGGAGGTAGAAATCCCAGAGGGGCCAGAGACAATCAGAGGTACGATTAGTTTTTTTATTAATCATATTTTTCCATGTTTGATTTAGGAGCATCACACTCCTTTATTTCAACCACTATATTTCATGATCTGGGACCAGAGGTTAAGAGGATTCTTGTGCCCTTGATTTTGACTATGCTAGTCGAAGGCTAGACTAGCTTGTTTGATGTTTTCTAGGGGTGTAGATTAATGATGGGGCCGCATCAGTCCTGTGGGGATATTTTCTTGATATAGATGAAGTCATATGATATCATCCACAAACACGATTGCTTGTATTTTTTAGGTTCTTTTATTCACCTCTTCTTGAGAAGTGTCATATTTTCGGATGTGTATGGTCAGTGTATGGTTTTCTTCAGTGAGTGGGGTTGTTAGGTGGGAAGTTGGTGTGTGGAGAACCCTCTTTCTTTGTTGTCTGGGTTTTCAGTGGCATTAGTAGATGCTAGGATATTAGAGGTTCCTAGGGTTGTTGGGGAGTTCTTGGATGCTTTTCCTAAGGAGGTTGGGATTCTACCACCTCAACGCGATGTTGAGTTAGAGATAGAATTACAGCCCGATACTTCCCTAATTTTGATGGGTCCTTATCACATCGAACCTTATGAGTTTTGGGATTTGATGATCCAGATAGATGATCTAAGGTAGGACAGTTTTATCTAGCCCAATGTCACCGTGGGGTTCTCCAGTGTTGTTCGCCAAAGAAGGTGGATGGTAGTCTGAGGTTGTGTATAGACTACCATAGGTTGAATTACGTTATGGTCAAGAAACGTTACCCTCTTCTAAAGATAGATTATATTTTGGACTAGTATATTAGGGTGAGATGGTTTTATAAGATCGATCTTCTATCTTAATATCACTAGTTGAGGGTGAAGGAGGGTGATATCCCGAAGACCGCCTTTAGATATAGGTATGGGAACTATGACTTTGTAGTCTTGTCATTCAGTGTTATGAACACACCAGGTGTGTTCATAAGGATTATGAAATATATGATCCCTGAGTTCCTTGACTGGTTCATCTTCATATTCATCGATGTTATCTTGATCTACTCTAAGTCAGAGTAGGATCATGCCGAGCATCTCAGAACTATCCTGCATGTTCTTCAATGCCACAATCTTTATGGAAAGTTTTACAAGTATACATTCTGGTTGAAATTAGTGCACTTACATAGAAATTTGGTGTCCTAGTATGGTGTTTTAGTTGAATTGTCGAATGTTTAAGCAGTTTTTTCTTGAGTATCACCGAATAACCTGGTAGTGGTTCACAATTTTATTGGTCTTACTGGCTATTATCAGAGGTTTATTCCCAATTTATTTCTATTTGAATCCCCATAATCTAGAGCTATCAGTGCTTGTGTTCGCACTGAAGTTGTGGTGGAATTACCTCATTGGGGAGCACTTTGTGGTTTTCACATATCACAACAGCTAAAGGTATATATTTTCTCAACATGATCTTAACATGCAGTAGTAGAGGTGGATTTAGATTCTTTAGAATTATTATTTTTATATATCATACACATTAGGGAAGGGGAATGTCATGGCTGATGCGTTGAATAAGAAGTTGTGGAATGGTGTTGTTCGAGAGTCTGCGAGACACTTGGAGTGAAATGGAGGAGTTGGAAGCCTTGAACTTAGATGCACGGGTGGATAGTGGTAGAGGGTATTTGTTTTAGATGATAGTAAAATATTATCTAATGAGGTAGGTGGATTAGTCTCAGTGGGGAGACTGAGAGGTATAGGTGATGTGCAATCGTGTTGGCCATGACGATGCTCTAGAGGGATGTTTGAAGGATGGTTGGAACTGGATGTTGTTTCTTGAAAGTATTTTTGTTCTAGTATCAATTCACAAGGGAGTAATTTTTTATTTTCATATCTCACCTTTGGCGGTACACCCAAGAGCTTCCAAAATGTATCGTGGATTGATGATACAGTTTTGATGGACTTAGATGAAATAAGCGGTGGCAGAGTTTTGTGGAAAATTGATTGGTTTTCTAGTAGGTAAAGGTTAAGAATTATGTTCATGGTGGTTTTTTGTATCCCTTGGATGTTCTTGAGTGTAAATGGGATGAAATATTGATGGATTTCATCATAGGGATACCTAGAACCTAGATATGTTGTGATCCTATCTGGGTGGTCGTGAATCAGTTGAATAAATTGGACCACTTCTTAGCGATCAAGGAGTCAGGCATAGTGGATGCCTTGGATAAGAGGAACATGGAAAAGGTGATGTAGTTTTATAGAGTTCTAAGGTACATTTTTTTAGATAAGGATATAAATTTTACCTCATGAGTCTAGAGGTGATTACAACATGCATTTGGAACTCAGTTATGCCTCAACACTAGTTTCCACCCTCAGATAGATAGGCAGATGAATTAGACTATCCAGAAATTGGAGGATATGTTACATCTGTGTGTCATAGAATTTGTTATATCCTGGGTAAGAAACCTTCCCTTGTTAGGGTTTTTTATAATAATATACACAACTTGAAATGGGGACTTTCCTAATGGTTCAGAACCATTGGGAAAGCCCGTAGAACCGTTGGTATAACATATACCAATGGTTTTGAAAACCGTGGGGAAGTAAGCCATTGGGAAAACCTATCCCAACGGTTTACAGAGAACCGTTGGTATAGGTTATTAAAATTAACCTATGCCAATGGTTTAACAAAACCATTGGCATAAGTTTTAACAATGGTTTAAACTAAACCATTGGTAAAATTGGTGAAAATAAACTCTTTCCCAACGGTTTAGAACCGTTGGGAATGGTTTTTTCCAATAGTTATCTTTGAACCATTGGCAAAAAAATCCATATTAATCTTTCCCAACAGTTTTTAAACCATTGGGAAAGGCTTATTACAAGCCTATGTCAATGGTTTCAAACTATTGTCATAGGCTTTCTATACAAATTGCACAGCAGCCTGCAATTTGCACTGCAGACTCCAATTTTTCACACCAACCTCCAATTTTGTACACCAACCTCCATTCTTCTCCTTTGAAATTACTATACCTTCAATAACAAACTAATACATACATATAGAGAGAAAATTCATACATGTTTAACATATAATGCATTCTTGAACTATACACATCCAGAATTAAATCAAAATTCATAACATAATTATAAACATACATAATTGATTTAGAATTAAATTTAAAATTTAGATGACAATTATATGTGGAATCCAAAATTAAATTCATAATTGAATACATACATAATTTAGTTATCAATTATCAATAAAATACATAAAAAACTAAATAACTATCAATAGAATCCGAATACGTTTGTTCGTATTTTCATATACCAGTTGTTTTTACTAAAAATGATGTCCATTTTAAACAAAATACATACACTTGGAGTAATACAGGCCACACCGTGGCTCAAATTGAGGCGGGGTTGACTCGTACACGTTATATATGACCCATGGATCGTTGTCCTAAAGTATCAACATATTTTGAAAGCATTTGGTTGGTTTTCCGTATGCTAGTTATTGTTTTCACTTAAAATGTTGTTCATTTCAAAAAAAATGAGACACTTTGAGTGGTGCCACCCAAAACAGGCCTCAGATTGAGGCAAGGTTGACTTTCACACATCACATATGACCAAAGGATCGTTTTCCTAAAGTTTCAACAGAATCCGAATGCATTTGGTCGGTTTTCCGTATGTCATTTATTGTTTTCACTTAAAATGAAGTCTATTTTAAACGAAAGAGAGACAATTTGAGTGGTTCTAGAAACACTGTGCCTCAGATTGAGGCATAGTTGACTCATACACGTCACAAATGACCCATGGATCATTTTACTAAAGGTTTAACAGAATCTGAATGCGTTTTGTCGGTTTTCCATATGTCAGTTGTTGTTTTCACTTAAAATGAAGTTCATTTTAAACTAAAGAGAGACACTTTGAGTGGTTCTAGCCACACCACACCTCGGATTGAGGTGGAGTTTACTCGTGCACATCATATATTACCCATGTATCATTGTTCTAAAGTATCAACACAATCAGAATTCGTTTGGTCGGTTTTCCATATGTACTTAAAATGTTGTCCATTTTAAACAAAAGAGAGACACTTAGAGTGATCCTGGCCCCAATGTGACTCTTATTGAGGTTCGGTTGACTCATACACATCAAATATGACCCATGGATCGTTTTCCTAATGTTTCAATAGAATCCGAATGTGTTTGGTTGGTTTACCGTATGTCAGTTGTTGTTTTCAATTAAAATAAAGTCCATTTTAAACTATAGAGAGACACTTCGAGTGGTGTCAGCCACTCCACACCTTGGATTGAGTATGGGTTCACACGTACACATCACATATAATCCATGGAATGTTTTCCTAAAGTTTCAACTAAATCTGAAAGCGTTTAGTCAGTTTTCCGAATGTCAGTTGTTGTTTTCATTTAAAATGTTGTCTATTTCAAATAAACCTGAGACACTTTGAGTGGTTCTGGCCACACCTGGCCTCTGATTGAGGCAGGGTTGACTTGTACACGTCACATATGACCCAAGGATCATTTTCCTAAAGATTCAATGGAATCCTAATTCATTTGGTTGGTTTTTCGTATGTCAGTTGCTGTTTTCAATTAAAATGAAGTCCATTTTAAACTATAGAGAGACACTTTGAGTGGTTCCGGCCACTCCACACCTCGTATTGAGGCAGAGTTGACTCATACATGTCAAATATGACTCATGTATCTTTGTGATAAAGTATAAACACAATAAAAATCTATTTGGTCAGTTTTCCATATGCTAGTTGTTGTTTTCACTTAAATTGAAGTCCATTTTAAACCAAAGAGAGACACTTTGAGTGGTTTCGGCCACACCACACCTCATATTGAGGCGAGATTGACTCATTCAAGTCACATATGACCAATGGATCATTATCCTAAAGTATCAACATAATTCTAATGCATTTGGTCAGTTTTCTGTATGTCAGTTGATGTTTTCACTTAAAATGATGTCCTTTTCAAACAAAAGAGAGACACTTTGAGTGGTTCCGGCGACACCGCTCGTCAGATTAAGGCGGGGTTGATTCGTACACATCACATATGACCCATGGATCGTTGTGATACAGTATCAATAGAATCTGAATGCATTAGGTCGGTTTTCTGCATGCCAGTTGTTCTTTTCACTTAAAATCCCATCCATTTTAAACAAAAGAGACACAATTAGACTACTGCTGGCCACACCGCGCCTCAAATTTAGACGAGGTTGACTCATACACGTCACAAATGACCCATGAATCATTTTCCTAAAGTATCAACACAATTCGAATGCATTTGGTCGGTTTTCCATATGTCAGTTGTACTTTTCACTTAAAATGTTATCCATTTCAAACAAAAGTGAGACACTTCGAATAGTGTCGGCCACACCGCATCTCGGATTGAGGTGGGATTGACCCGTACACATCATATATGACCTATGGATCGTTGTGATAAAGTATCAACACAATCAGAATCTGTTTAGTTAGTTTTCCGTATGTACTTAAAATGTTGTCCATTTTAAACAAAAGAGAGACACATAGAGTGATCTCGACCACACTGCGACTCGGATTGAGCCGGGGTTGACTCGTACATGTCACATATGACCCATGGATCGTTTTTCTAAAGTATATACACAATCAGAATCTGTTTGTTCAGTTTTCCGTATATACTTAAAATGTTGTGCATTTTAAACAAAAGAGAGACACTTAGAGTGATCCTGACCACACTGTGCCTCAGATTGAGCTGGGGTTGACTCGTACACATCACATATGACCCATGAATCGTTGTGATATAATATCAATAGAATATGAATGCGTTAGTTCGGTTTTCCGCATTCCAGTTGTTCTTTTCACTTAAAATCCCATCCATTTTAAACAAAAGAGACACAGTTAGACAGATACCAGCCACACCACGCATCAGATTTAGATGGGGTTGACTCGTACACGTCACAAATGACCCATGAATCATTTTTCAAAAGTATCAACACAATTCGAATGCGTTTGGTCGGTTTTCCATATGTCAGTTGTACTTTTCACTTAAAATGTTATCCATTTCAAAAAAATATGAGACACTTCAAATGGTGTCAGCCACACCACATCTCAGATTGAGGCGGAGTTGACTCGTACACGTCAAATATGACCCATGGATTATTGTGCTAAAGTATCAACACAATCAGAATCCGTTTGGTCGGTTTTCCGTATGTACTTAAAATGTTGTCCATTTTAACCAAAAGAGAGACACTTAGAGTGATCCCGACCACACCGCGACTTTGATTGAGCCAGGGTTGGCTCGTACACATCACATATGACCCATGGATCGTTGTGATATAGTATTTATAGAATCCGAATGCGTTTGGTCAGTTTTACGCATGCCAGTTGTTCTTTTCACTTAAAATCCCATCCATTTTAAACAAAAGAGACACAGTTAGACTGCTATCGGCCACACCGAACCACGAATTTAGAAGGGGTTGACTCGTACACGTCACAAATGACCCATAGAACATTTTCCTAAAGTATCAACACAATTTGAATACGTTTGGTCAGTTTTTCATATGTCAGTTGTACTTTTCACTTAAAATGTTATCCATTTCAAACAAAAGAGAGACACTTTGAGTGGTCCCGGCCACACCGCGCCTCAGATTGAAATGGGGTTGATTTTTACACGTCACATATGACCCATGGATCGTTGTTCTAAAGTATCAACACAATCAGAATCTGTTTGGTCGGTTTTCCATATGTACTTAAAATGTTGTCCATTTTAAACAAAAGAGAGACACTTAGAGTGATCCCGACCACACTGTGACTCGTATTGAGCCGGGGTTGACTCGTACACGTCACATATGACCCATGGATTGTTGTGATATAGTATCAACAGAATCCGAATGCGTTTGGTCAGTTTTTCGCATGCCAGTTGTTCTTTTCACTTAAAATCCCATTCATTTTATTCAAAAGAGACACAGTTAGACTGATACCGGCCACACCACACCTCATATTTTGAAGGGGTTTACTTGTACACATCAAAAATGACCCATGGATCATTTTTCTAATGTATAAACACAATTAGAATGTGTTTGGTTGGTTTTCCATATTTCATTTGTACTTTTAACTTAAAATGTTATCCATTTCAAACAAAAGAGAGACACTTTGAGTGGTTTCGGCCACACCGCGCCTCATATTGAGGCAGGGTTGATTCATACACATCACATATGACCCATGGATCGTTTTTCTAAAGTATTTACACAATCAAAATCTGTTTGGTCAGTTTTCCGTATGTACTTAAAATGTTGTCCATTTTAAACAAAAGAGATACACTTAGAGTGATCCCGACCACGCTGTGCCTCAGATTGAGCCGGGGTTGACTCATACACATCACATATGACCCATGGATCGTTGTGATATAGTATCAACAGAATCTGAATGCGTTAGGTCAGTTTTCTGCATGCCAGTTGTTCTTTTCACTTAAAATCCCATCCATTTTAAACAAAAGAGACACAGTTAGACTACTATCGGCCACACCGCGCCTCAGATTTAGACGGGGTTGACTCGTACACGTCAAAAATGACCCATGAATCATTTTCCTAAAGTATTAACACAATTCGAATGTGTTTGGTCAGTTTTACATATGTCAGTTGTACTTTTCACTTAAAATGTTATCCATTTCAAAAAAAAGTGAGACACTTCTAATGGTGTCGGACACACCGCATCTCGGATTGAGGAGGGGTTGACTTTTACACGTCACATATGACCCATGGATCATTGTGCTAAAGTATTAACACAATCAGAATCCTTTTGGTCAGTTTTCTTTATGTACTTAAAAAGTTTTCCATTTTAAACAAAAGAGAGACACTTAGAGTGATGCCGACCACACCGTGACTCGGATTGAGCCGAGGTTGACTCTTACACATCAAATATGAACCAGGGATTGTTGTGATACAATATCAACAGAATCCAAATGTGTTTGGTCAGTTTTCCGCATGCCAGTTGTTCTTTTCACTTAAAATACTATCCATTTTAAACAAAAAAGACACAATTAGACTTCTACCGGCCACACCGCGCCTCATATTTAGACGGGGTTGACTCGTACACATCAAAAATGACCCATGGATCATTTTCCTAAAGTATCAACAAAATTAAAATGCGTTTGGTTGGTTTTTCATATGTCAGTTGTACTTTTCACTTAAAATGTTATCCATTTCAAACAAAAGAGAGACACTTTGAGTGGTGCCGGCCACACTGCGCCTCATATTGAGGCGGGGTTGATTCATACACATCAAATATGACCCATGGATCATTGTGCTAAAGTATCAACACAATCATAATCCATTTGGTCAGTTTTCAGTATGTACTTAAAATGTTGTCCATTTTAAACAAAAGAGAGACACTTAGAGTGATCCCGACCACACCGTGACTCGGATTGAGCCGGGGTTGACTTGTACACGTCACATATGACCCATGAATTGTTGTTATACATTATCAACAGAATCTGAATGCGTTTGGTCAATTTTCCGCATGCCAGTTGTTCTTTTCACTTAAAATCCCATCCATTTTAAACAAAAGAGACACAGTTAGACTGCTACCGGCCACACCACACCTTGGATTTTGACGGGGTTAACTCGTACACGTCACAAATGACCCATGGATCATTTTCCTAAAGTATCAACACAATTAGAATGCCTTTGGTCGGTTTTCCATATGTCAGTTGTACTTTTCACTTAAAATGTTATCCATTTCAAACAAAAGAGAGACACTTTGAGTGGTGCTAGCCACACCACACCTCAGATTGAGGCGGGGTTGATTCGTACACACCACATATGAACCATGGATCGTTGTTCTAAAGTATCAACACAATCAGAATCTTTTTGGTCATTTTTATTTATGTACTTAAAATGTTGTCCATTTTAAACAAAAGAGAGACACTTAGAGTGATCCCGACCACACTACGCCTCAGATTGAGACGGGGTTGACTCGTACATGTCACATATGACCCATGGATTGTTGTGATACAGTATCAACAGAATCCGAATGCGTTAGATCGGATTTCCACATGCCAGTTGTTCTTTTCACTTAAAATCCCATCCATTGTAAACAAAAGAGACACAGTTAGAATGATACCGGCCACACCGTGCCTCAGATTTAGATGGGTTGACTCGTACACGTCACAAATGACCCATGAATCATTTTCCTAAAGTATCAACACAATTCGAATGCATTTGGTTGGTTTTCCATATGTCAGTTGTAACACCTGAGACTTTTATAAGAAATATTTTGTTTTTATATAAATCATCAAAGGAATCCTCCACTACACACAACACTAGCTTGGATTGGTTTACACGCAATCACGACCTTCCTTGATAGCTTGCGTCGTACGCAACACCGAGTTTCACTAAACAACGATATGCTATTAAAATATTATTAAAACTAGCCGTTATGAATAGTAATAACCAATTTTTGAAATTTTTTAAATTTTATTTTTCAAAATGGACTTCGTTTTTGGATTTGGAATATCGAAATTAGCCTAGGGTGAAATTTTGGTATTTTTCTGGAAACTTTCAATTTTTGATGAATAGTGAAAACACTGGGTTACTATTTAAAAACCGACTTTTTATTTAAAAAATTATTTATTTTATTTAAATTTATTTTAGGTAAAAATTGATACATAATACTTATATAAGTTCAATGTAATTCATTGGAGTAATTGTATAATAATTTTAGATATATAAAAATTTTATTGAACTTTTCATCGTCTTTTACCCACCTCCTAGGAGAATTTGAAAATTTACATAAAACTTAATTTTACCACTTCTGTGAGTAGAATTTCAAAAAATCCGAGATACGCGGTTGATGTTAATAAGTAAAATGTGGTTTAATGAGATGAAAATAACATTTGGTGAATAGTAACTTTTTAATTTTATTTACCACGGTTAAAAGTAAATAGGGTAATTAAGGGTAAAAATGATATTATTATTACCATAAAACATGTACTAATTATATTGGATAAGTGTAACTCGACCAAAAACAACCTTAGAAATAAAATATGACCATTTAGTCCCACTTGGATTAGATTAGGACATTTAATATTAATTTATTTAAAGAAGGGTTAAAATAGTTAAAATCAAAGTTTAATAAGTAAATAATTTTTAATATATGGTTATACATAAGATAAATTAGACTATAAATATTAATTATAAAGATAAAATGATTTCCTACGTAATGGTATTTTATTTGTAATTTTTAGACATTAAATAATTTAATTTATTTATGACACAAATATGATGTAGTAATTATATTATAAATGAAATATTGACATAATTGATGTTATAAATACCCAAATAAATGTAATTTGAGACTTTTCATGAATTAAAATAATTTTATAGGTTAATATGACATGTTATTATTGATTTAATTAATGTTTTTATAATTAATCATTCTGTTATGATTTTCACAGAAATCAATTACGAAATAGTGTCAAAATTGACAGAAAATAGTTTTTAAAAAAAATATTATATTATTAATTGTTATTTTATTAATAAAAATCTAAGGTTCGGCCAAATGACATAGATAAGGTTATATATATTAATAATAAACAACTTGGGGTTCTTTTGGCTTGTTATAGTAAGTTTATTAACCTTATAGTGTAAGAACACAAAAAGACACAGTAAAAGTAAAATTATCTAACTTAAATTTAAATCTAAATGATATGGTTAAAATAGTAAAATAAAGTTGTCCAAATTCTATTGGATGAGATTATTTTGACCCATCCCCACCTTATCTTCTAAATAAATCAATTTGGACCTATTTAAATCCTAATATGGCTTTATAATAAAATAATATTTTTAGTTTTTACAAAGGTTCCCCTCTCCTCCCTTATAAAAGGGCACCTCATCCCTCTCTTCCTCACACAATTTTGAGCCTTAAAGCTCATCCAAACCCTAAAAATTTCTCCTCTCCACTTTCCTAGAAACATCCAAGAGGTCCTGGTATTCTTCAAATACCAATTTTAGTGCCCTAAAAGGAGGTCTCAAAGAGGCACTTCAAAGAAGAGGTAATGTCCGTTACCGATTATTTCAACTTTATTTCTTCTTCCACTTCTTCTTATTTAGTTGTTTCATTATGAATTAATAACATCAGTATCACTCATATACTGATATGTTATTATAAGTATGAAACAACCCTATTTCACCATCTATCCATCCTACGGAAAACAAAATCACCGCGCGTGCGTACGTACGGAATACCGTCTCCACGCCATGGTGTAAACTATTTTCCACCACCACCTTACTTGTATGGGTATAATGGTGTAAATAATGAATATTTATGATTATTTTAAAGTTATATTGATTCTTAAATAGTATACATACACTCCAATACAATTCCACGATCATGGGAACGATATCATCACTCGTGCGTACGTACGAAATACCGTCTCCACGATGTGATGCGACTCGTTCTACATGATTTTAATTTCATAATGATTACATAAATGAATTGAGTGAATAAATATGATATATATTACACTAATAACATTCTGTAAATGAGGTATCTATAACCTAAAAATAAGAATAAGAATTTATTCGACAAAACACGCATAAGAACAAAAAGTAATAAACACCCGAATAAGAAGTAGCAATGAAATATTACTAATAATAAGCTAAGAATATGACCATATATGAAATCATAATAAAATCATGATTCTGGAATAAGTCAATGAAATTATTTAAATCATTATACAGGAGGTTCAGACACTTAAGAAGCAAATAAGACCTAAGGTAAGGGAAATATCACAATCTCATTTTTATCTGAGATTGTTTGTACTTTGGAAATTACTGGGGTGTATTTTATCATCCACATCCATGTTTCCCCAATATGTAATACTATTTCCATCCTCCTAAAATTGTTTAAATCCAATTTTACCCTTCGGTGAGTTTTTAGTAAAAGATATGAAAGGAATCTTTTGTTGTTTTTCGTACGAGGTACTTTTTGACTTTTCTGACAAAATTACGAGAAGAATGTTTTTTTAACTTATACGGAATGAATGGATTTTTAAACATTATTTCCAAGAATCTTCCTTTACAAGTTTTCAAGTTTATTTTTAATCAACTTCTTTTAGTTTAAAATTGTATGACATGTTAAGAAAGGAAAAATGTTTTTGAAGTAGAAAGGATATTTTCCTCAAGAATGGAGTTCAAGTGTTTTATCAAAATTATTTTCCATATAAGATAATATAGGGTTCTGTTTCTATCCCTATTATTACATTGATTTGATTATGTTGTGATGGAATTATTTTTATGAATTCCTTTATCTTATATGAATTGTTTTATGATGTCACGATGTTTAAGAATCCCATTTTTATTACATGGGTTATGCAATGATGTATGATTTATGATTTTGTGGAACACATAAGAATGGTATCATTATGAGATGGGTGGGACCTATATCTCCCTCCAATGCATTGGGTAAAGATTTATATCTCATGAGATAGACATGGTTGGAACGACAGGTTAAACCGGTTCAGTGAAACAGGACTGAAACGAGGAATGAACTCGGTTTAGAAATGGACTTTGTCCGCTAAGATAGTCTTGGCAATGAGTCTTGACTAATAAAAAATGATTCTCTATGATTATGTGTGTATGACACAAAGTTTCACGTTTTAAGTTATGATTATTGTGATTACATTTCACTACTATGATTTATCCCATGTTATGAAATTATGATCTCTTTTGCAGGTTAAGATTTCCAAAATATTATGTTCTTATGAATATTATGTGATTGATATTTCTTTTTTTACCCTTACTGAGCATTTGAGCTCACCCTTTTTTATGTTTTCTTTCCCTAGGGCAGGAAGAAGGTTATTAAGTAAGATATGCCAAAATGGACTATAGATATGATGAAATAAATTGGAGACAGTGTAGATGATTTATGAACCAGTTGTTTATGTTTCCCAGTTTCTAAAGACACTATACCTATATGGTCCTTTCATGGTTTTGTTCTATGTTGTAATAAGTGTGCTTCAATTTTGAAGTATTAACAATGTATGTAAAGTATGGGTCTTTATAGTTGGTATCAGAGGAAAGGTATAATCAACCTTTGGAAACTAGGATGTGAAATCCTTAGTAAGAATACTAAGGATAAGTCTAAGTATAGAACACAATCTTAGTGTTTTAGAAATGGTCATGAATAACCTAGGATAAGACCTTAAGTGTGAAATTTTATTCTTGATTATGTGGTTTTCCTATTATAATTAGTGTTTCTCACACTATTCTTCTTGGTTTTAGTCAATGGCTGGAACCCGAAGGAACCGTGTTAATGTGGAATGCGACGGGAAATGCAATGATTGTCCCCACGAGAAACCAAACATTATGGGAGTTGGAATGAAAAATCTTGTAGCCATGCTCACACAACTTTCTCAAGCTATGAATCATGCAGGACTTCCAAATGAGCAAAGGAAGGAGCAACATTCTGTTGAATCCTTCATGAGGCACCATCCACCTTCATTCAGCAGGTCTTCTGATCCATTAGTGGCTGAATAATGGATCAGTACCACTGAAAAGATATTTTTAGTTCTTCAATGTTCTGAACATGATAAATTCATCTTAGCAGTGTATCGTTTGGAAGGTGATGCTGATCAATGGTGGAATTTTATTAAGAATACGAGGCAAAGGGATGAAATTGAGTCCATGGAATGGGACGAGTTCAAGAACTTATTTTTCAATAAGTACTTCCCTCGTATTCTATGAACAAAGATGGAGAAGGAGTTTCTTGAACTAAAGCAAAAGGATGATGAATCTGTTGGTACCTATGAAGCAAATTTTACAAGACTTGCAAGGTACGCTTCTGGTATTATTATCCAACCTGAGAGTAAGATCGATCAATTCTTTAGTGGCTTAAAACCAAGTCTTCGAAGGGCGTTAGACATAAGGGACTTCAATAGCTATGAGGAAATCGTTCGATGTGCTCTCAAAGTCGAGATAGATATTGGAGTAACCCATCAGTCACATGGGTTTGATAAGAAGAGGAAAATGGAATTCAAAGGAAAATCTATAGACCACACTGAAAATAAGATGAGTTTTCCCTTATTCTCAAAGTGTGGAAAGAAACATGGAGGAAATTGTCTTAAGGGGACAATAAAATGTTATAAGTGTGGAAAAAAAGGTCATCGGGAAATTGAATGTCGAAATAATGGGAAGAATATGTCTAATGATGTAGACAAAGGAAGGGATACATATAATGAACCTACTACACTTCAATGTTTCAAGTGCAAGGAGATGGGGCATTATTCCAATCAATGCCCAAATACAAGGGTTGATGATGATGATCGACACCAACAAAATCTTAAGGCCAAAGGCAAAGGAAAGTCACATGCAATTACTATCGGCGATGTGAAGTACGACAAAGAAGTGGTGAGAGGTACACTTACCATCCACTCTAAAGTATCAAATGTTTTATTTGATTCTGGATCCACCCACTCTTTTATGTCTGAATAATTTTCTAAGGGTATCTCCGTATTACCTCAACAATTAGATATTGAGTTGGCTGTGACAACTCCTAATGACACAACAGACGCATCAAAAGTTTACAATTCTTCTCCGATTGATGTTTGTGGGAAAGTGCTTCCTGCAAATCTTGTGATCCTTCCTATAGTGGAATTTGATGTGATTCTTGGCATGGATTGGATTTCTTTATATGGATCTCATATCAATTTCCAAAGAAGGGAAGTCACATTTCATATTCCAGATCAATCTATGATCATCTATCGATGCAAGGATGAACATAACCTTCCAGTGGAAATTTATTCTATCTTATGGGTCTTGATTCCACTAAATGAAGGTTATTTATCACAAATGGTTGGAGAGAAACTCACGATTAATAATATTCCCATTGTACAGAAATTTGATGATGTCTTTCCGGAGGAATTGCCAGGTCTTCCACCAAATCGTGAAGTTGAGTTTTCAATAGAACTCGTACCAGGTGAATTGGCTATTTCAAAGACACCTTATAGAATGGACCCAATTGAGTTGCAAGAATTGAATAAGAAAATCCAAGAGAATATTGATAGAGGATTCATACACCCTAGTGCATCACCTTGGGGAGAACCTATTCTGTTTGTTAAGAAGAAAGATGGATCAATGAGACTCTGCATTGATTATCGAGAACTTAACAAGATCACTATCAAGAACAAATATCCTCTCCCACGCATTGATGACCTATTTGACCAACTACGCGGAGCTCAATACTTTTCCAAGATTGATCTTCATTTAGGGTATCATCAATTAAGGGTCAAAAGGGAGGATATACCAAAGACGACTTTCCGTACAAGGTATGGACACTATGAATTTATAGTGATTCCATTTGGTCTTACTAATTCCCCTTCTATCTTCATGGATCTAATGAATAGAGTCTTTAGAGACTATCTAGATCAGTTTGTGGTAGTCTTTATAGATGATATTATTGTTTATTCAAAGAGAAAGTAAGAACATGAAGATCACTTGAGAATTGTATTAAAGACCCTAAGAAAGGAGAAGCTTTATGCCAAATTTACCAATTGTGAATTTTGGATTCAAAAAGTTTCATTTTGGGGTCACATAATCTCAAAAGAGGGGATATCTGTGGATCCAACAAAAACAGAGGTTATCGAAAGATGGTTGAGACCAACAACAGTAACCGAGATCCGAAGTTTTCTTGGTTTGGCTGGATATTATAAACGTTTTGTGAAATATTTTTCACAATTATCTAATCCACTCACCATGTTGACTCGAAAAGGAGTTAAGTTTGTTTGGACGGAGGAATGTGAAGAGAATTTCAAGGAGTTGAAAAGAAGGTTATCCAGTGCACCTGTGCTCACACTGCCTTGTAGTGGAGAAAGGTTTGTGATCTACAATGATGAATCCAAGAAGGGATTGGGGTGTGTTCTTATGAAAAATGATATGGTGATAGCTTATGCCTCACGACAGTTGAAAATCCATGAGCAAAATTACCCAACTCATGATTTGGAGTTAGCTGCGGTAATCTTTGCATTAAATATTTAGAGGCATTATCTTTATAGAGAAAGGTGTGACATTTATACTGATCATAAAAGTTTAAATTATATTATCACAGAAAAGGAGCTGAATATGCACCAAAGAAGATGGTTGGAGCTGATTAAGTATTACGATTGCTCAATTCATTACCATCCTGTGAAAGCAAACAAGGTGGCAGATGCATTAAGTCGACAAGACCATGCCAGTTTATCCATGATGAGGATCACAAAAGATCCAATATTTATGGATTTACAAAGGATGGATCTTGGAATTATAATGAAAGGGGAAAATCGTATCTTTATCAAATGAATGTTCAACCATCTATACATGTTAAGATTAAAGAGGCACAAAAAGAAGATGTAGAGTTACAAAATAAGGTGAGAAATGTTCTTGAATTCAACCTTGATTGTGATGGGATAATAAAGTTGAGGAATCGGGTTTATGTTCCTCCCATCCCCGAATTAAAGAAGGAGCTGCTGGATGAGGCTCATAGTTCTTCATTCTCTATTCATCCTGGAAGCACGGAGATGTATAGGGACCTGAAAGAGTACTTCTGGTGGGATGGCATGAAAAGAGATGTTGCAGAATATGTCTCTCGATGCTTGGTTTGTCAGCAAGTTAAAGTTGAGAGACAGAAGTCTAAGGGGATGTTACAACCATTACCCATAGCCGAATGGAAATGGGAAAACATAACTATGGACTTTTTCACAGGACTTCCTAAAACATCCAAAGGCAATAATGCTATCTGGGTCATAGTTGATCGTCTTACAAATTATGCACACTTCATCGCTATTAGAGAGGATTTATCTCTGGATCATCTTTCTAGGATATATGTGAAGGAAGTGGTAAGATTGCATGGAGTACCACTTTCTATTATAGCTGATCGGGATCCGAGGTTTACCTCAAAGTTCTGGCGAAGTCTTCAGCATACTCTAGATACAGAGTTGAGTTTTAGCACTGCTTATCATCCTCAGACAGACGGTCAGTCTGAGAGGACAATTCAAACTCTAGAAGATATGTTGAGATATTTCTCTATGGATTTCAAAGGTGGTTGGGATCAACACCTACCTTTGGTGGAATTTTATTATAATAATATCTTTCACTCCAGTATTCAGATGTCTCCTTATGAATCTCTCTATGGAAAGAAATGCAGGACTCCAACTTGCTGGGATGAAGTTGGGGAAAGAAAGCTCTTAGGACCTGATCTTGTTGATGAGATGAAAAAAAAGGTCCGATCTATTCAAAAACACAAAAGAGCAGCTCAGAGTCGACAAAAAAGTTATGCCGACAACCGAAGAAAAGACTTAGAGTCTGAAGTGGGTGATAAAGTGTTCTTACGAATATCTCCTTGGAAGAGAATAATGAGATTTGGAAAGAAGGGAAAGCTGAGCCCTAGGTATATCGGTCCTTTCGAAATACTGGATCGTGTTGGGAAGGTAGCTTACCAATTGGAACTTCCACCGAATCTCTCTCAAGTTCACGATGTGTTCCATATATCTCTCCTGAGAAAGTACATACCTGATCCTTCACATGTACTCAGCTCAGAATTTGTACCGCTGGAGCAAGATCTTTCTTATGAAGAACAAACGATAGAGATTCTGGATCGTAGCGAAAAAGTCCTATGGAACAAGACCACTCGCTTGGTGAAAGTTTTATGGAGGAACCACCAATTAGAAGAAGCTACATGGGAGCTTGAGGATATGATAAGGAAGAGTTATCCTCATCTATTTGTTACAAGTGACGAATTTCAAGGGCGAAATTCATTTTAAGGGGGGTAGAATGTAACACCCAAGACTTTTATAAGAAATATTTTGTTTTTATATAAATCATAAAAGGAATCTTTCACTACACACAAAACTATCTTGGATTGATTTACACGCAATCAAAACCATCCTTGATAGCTTGCATCGTACGCAATACCGAGTTTCACTAAACAACGATATGTTATTAAAATATTATTAAAACTAGTCGTTATGAATAGTAATAACCACTTTTTGAAATTTTGTAAATTTTATTTTTCAAAATGGGCTTCGTTTTTGGATTCGGAATATTGAAATTATCCTAGGGTGAAATTTTGGTATTTTTCTGGAAACTTTCAATTTTTGATGAATAGTGAAAACACTAGGTTACTATTTAAAAACCGACTTTTTATTTAAATAATTATTTATTTTAGTTAAATTTATTTTAGGTCAAAATTGATACATAATACCTATATAAGTTCAATGTAATTCATTAGAGTAATTTTATAATAATTTTAGATTTATAAAAATTTTATTGAACTTTTCACCGTCTTTTACCCACCTCCTAGGAGAATTTGCAAATTTACATAAAACTTAATTTTACCACTTCTGTGAGTGGAATTTCAAAAAATCCGAGAGACATGGTTGATGTCAGTAAGTAAAATGTGGTTCAATGAGATGAAAATAATTTTTGGTGAATAGTAACTTTTTACTTTTATTTACCACGGTTAAAAGTAAATAGGGTAATTAAGGGTAAAAATGATATTATTATTACCATAACACATGTCCTAATTCTATTGGATAAGTGTAATTAGACCAAAAACAACCTTAGGAATAAAATATGACCATTTAGACCCACTTGGATTAGATTAGGACATTTAATATTAATTTATTTAAAGAAGGGTTAAAATAGTTAAAATCAAAGTTTAATAAGTAAATAATTTTTAATATAGGGTTATACATAATATAAATTCAACTATAAATATTAATTAGAAATATAAAAATATTTCATACATAATGGTATTTTATTTATAATTTTTAGACATTAAATAATTTAATTTATTTATGACACAAAGATGATGCAGTAATTATCTTATCAATGAAATATTGACATAATTGATGTTATAAGTACCCAAATAAATGTAATTTGAGACTTTTATGAATTAAATTAATTTTCTAGGTTAATATGACATGTTAGAATTGATTTAATTAACTTTTTTCGAACTAATAATTCTGTTATGATTTTCAAAAAAATCAATTACTAAATAGTGTCAAAATTGACATAAAATAGTTTTTAAAACAAATATTATATTATTAATTGTTATTTTATTCCTAAAAATCTAAGGTTAGGAAAAATGACTTAAATAAAGTTATATATATTAATAATAAACAACTTGGGGTTCTTTTGGCTTGTTATAGTAAGTTTATTAACCTTATAGTGTAAGAACACAAAAAGACACCGTAAAAGTAAAATTATCTAACTTAAAGTTAAATCTAAATGATAAGGTTAAAATAGTAAAATAAACTTATCCAAATTCTATTTTATGAGAGGATTGCGACCCATCCCCACCTTATCTTATAAATAAATCAATTTGGAGCTATTTAAAACCGAATATGGATTTATAATAAAATAATATTTTTAGTTTTTCCAAAGGTGCCCCTCTCCTCCATTATAAAAGGGCACCTCCTCCCTCTCTTCCTCACACCACTTTGAGCCTTCAATCCCGGCCAAAACCTGCCAATTTATCCTCTACACTTCCCTAGAAACATCCTAGAGGTCCTGGTCTTCTTCAAAGACCAATTTTAGTGCCCTAAAATGAGGTCTCAAAGAGGCGCTTCAAAGAAGAGGTAATGTCCGTTACCGATTCTTTCAACTTTATTTCTTTTTCCACTTCTTCTTCTTTAGTTGTTTCATTATGAATTAATAACATCAGTATCACTCATATAATAATATGTTATTATAAGTATTAAAAAACCATATTTCACCATCTATCCATCCTACGGAAAACGAAATCACCGCATGTGCATACGTACGGAATACCGTCTCCACGCCGTGGTGTAATCTATTTTCCACCACCACCTTACTTGGATGGGTATAATGGTGTAAATAATGAATATTTATGATTATTTTAAAGTGATATTGATTCTGAAATAGTATGAATACACTCCAATACAATTCCACGATCATGGGAACGATATCATCGCTCGTGCGTACGTACAGAATACCGTCTCCACGATGTGATGCGACTCGTTCTACATGATTTTCATTGCATAATGATTACATAAATGAATTGAGTGAATAAATATGATATATATTACACTAATACCATTCTGGAAATGAGGTATCTATAACCTAAAAAGAAGAATAAGAATTTATTCGACAAAACACGCATAAGAACAAAAAGTAATAAACACCCGAATAACAAGTAGCAATGAAATATTATTAATAATAAGCTACGAATATGACCATATATGATATCATAACAATAATTATGATTCTGGAATAAGTTAATGACATTATTTAAATCATTATACAGGAGGTTCGGACACTTACGAAGAAAATCAGACCTAAGGTAAGGGAAATATCACAATCTCATTTTTATCCGAGATTGTTTGTACTTTGGAAATTACTAGGGTGTATTTTATCATCCAAATACATGTTTCCTCAATATTTAATATTATTTCCATCCTCCTACAATTTTTTAAATCCAATTTTATCCTTCGGTGAGTTTTTAGTAAAAGATATGAAAGGAATATTTTGTCGTTTTTCGTACAAGGTACTTTTTGACTTTTCCGACAAAAGTACGAGAAGAATGTTTTTTAAACTTATACGGCATGAATGGATTTTTAAACATTATTTCCAAGAATCTTCCTTTACAAGTTTTCAAGTTTATTTTTAATCAACTTCTTTTAGTTTAAAATTGTATGACATGTTAAGAAAGGAAAAATGTTTTTGAAGTAGAAAGGATATTTTCCTCAAGAATGGAGTTCAAGTGTTTTATCAAAATTATTTTCCATATAAGATAATATAGGGTTCTGTTTCTATCCCTATTATTACATTGATTTGATTATGTTGTGATGGAATTATTTTTATGAATTCCTTTATCTTATATGAATTGTTTTATGATTTCATGATGTTTAAGAATACCATTTTTATTACATGGGTTATGAAATGATGTATGATTTATGATTTTTTGGCACACACAAGAATGGTATCATTATGAGATGGGTGGGACCTATATCTCCCTCAAATGCATTGGGTAAAGATTTATATCTCATGACATAGACATGGATGGAACGACAGGTTAAACCGGTTCAGTGAAACAGGACTGAAACGAGGAGTGAACTCGATTCAGAAATGGACTTTGTCCGCTAAGATAGTCTTGGAAATGAGTCTTGACTAAAAAGAAATAATTCTCTATGATTATGTGTGTATTCCACAAAGTTTCATGTTTCAATTTATGATTATTGTGATTACATTTCACTACTATGATTTATCCCATGTTATGAAATTATGATCTCTTTTTCAGGTTAAGATTTAAAAAATATTATGTTCTTATGAATATGATGTGATTGATATTTCTTTTGTTTACCCTTACTGAGCATTTGAGCTCACCCTTTTGTATGTTTTATTTCCCCAGGTCAGGAAGAAGGTTATTAAGTAAGAAATGCCAAAGGGGACTATAGATATGATGAAATAAATTGGAGATAGTGTAGATTCTTTATGAACTAGTTGTTTATGTTTCCCAGTTTCTAATGACACTATACCTATATGGTCCTTTCATGGTTTTGTTATATGGTTTAATAAGTGTGCTTCAATTTTGAAGTATTAACAATGTATGTAAAGTATGGGTCTTTATATCAGTTGTACTTTTCACTTAAAATATTATCCATTTCAAACAAAAGTGAGAGACTTCGAATGGTGTCATCCACGCTGCATCTCGGATTGAGGTGGGGTTTAATCGTACACATCACATATAACCCATGGATCGTTGTGCTAAAGTATAAACACAATCAGAATCCGTTTGGTCGGTTTTCTATATGTACTTAATATGTTGTCCATTTTAAACAAAAGAGAGACACTTAGAGTGATCCCGACCACACAGTGACTCGGATTGAGCCGAGGTTGACTCTTACACATCACATATGACCCATGGATCGTTGTGATACAGTATAAAGAGAATCCTAATGCGTTTGGTCGGTTTTCCGCATGCCAGTTGTTCTTTTCACTTAAAATCCCATCCATTTTAAACAAAAGAGACACAGTTAGATTGCTATCGGCCACACCGCGCCTCAGATTTAGATGGGGTTGAATCGTACACTTCACAAATTACCTATGGATAATTTTCATAAAGTATCAACACAATTAAAATGCATTTGGTTGGTTTTCCATATGTCAGTTGTACTTTTCACTTAAAATGTTATCTATTTCAAAGAGAAGAGAGACACTTTGAGTGGTTCCGGCCACACCGCGCCTCAGATTGATGCTGGGTTGATTCGTACACGTCACATATGACCCATGGATCGTTGTGCTAAAGTATCAACACAATCAAAATCCGTTTGGTCGGTTTTTCATATGTACTTAAAATTTTGTCCATTTTAAACAAAAGAGAGACACTTAGAGTGATCCCGATGACACCGCGACTCGGACTGAGCCGGGGTTGACTCATACATGTCACATATGACCCATGGATCATTGTGATACTGTATCAAGAGAATCAAAATGTGTTTGGTCAGTTTTCCGCATGCTAGTTGTTATTTTCACATAAAATCTCATCCATTTTAAATAAAAGAGACACAGTTAGAAACCATCCTGGTAGCCCTCACCTAGAAACCGTAGCATACATCCTGGAATTTCAATTATAAATTTCCTAATCATTTCCATGAGTCCTTAACATGTAACAAATGTTTTATCCTAACAATTGACAAGTAAACCAAATCAAACAAGGCATAATTGACATAACATGGAGAATGTACAGCAAGGCTTTGTATTCAAATTAAAGCATATCATCACATGCATTTGATGAGCATGAGCTAATATGCTTACCAAGACGTTCATATAATTCAAGAAATAAAAAAATGGAATAATACTAAATAACATTGCATGATTAGAGAAATAAAAAAAGGCATGTGAAATCAAGGAGGTTGGGGGGGCTATCTGGGGGTCCAGGGAGGAGGGTGGGGGGGCTGTCCGGGGAGCTGTCTGGGGGGCTGTTCGGGGGGTGTCTGGGGGCTGTCCGGGGGGTGTTCGGGGGGCTGTCCGGGGACCAAGGAGGAGGGTGGGGGGCTGTCCCGGGGGCTGTTCAGGGGGCTGTCCGGGGTCCAAGGAGGAAGGTGGGTGGTTTTCCAGGGTCCAAGAAGGAGGGGGGCTGTCCAGAGAGTTCCAAAACACAGAAAAAGACATCAAAATCCTTGAAAATAGACAATATATAAAAATAACTCTACTCCAATACTATACTACAGGTCTGGATAAAACCAACAACTAGAATAGATTAAACATCAAATCTCAGTAATATTAGTAAAAAATGTAACAGATCAACTTGTACCACATCACCATCACCATCATCACCATCATAATCACCCTCGACCTTGTCCCCATTAGCGTCATCTCCCTCCTGGCCCTCCTCCTCGCCCTCTCCATCCATCTCGCCCTCCTCCTCTCCCTCCTCTTCCGCATCAGACTCCTCGCCATCATCATCGTCAGCCTAGACATCATCTTGACCACCACTAGAACTGACACCTGGTGCTCCATATATAGAACGTATCGATGACAAATATTCATCAAAAGCTGGGCTGGCCTTTGGTGGAAGTGTCGGGTGTAGAACTTCAATAAATTTCATAAATGCACTGTTTTCCCTAGTAGACTGTTCTGCCATCTCTGTGGCCCTTTTGTCAGCCTGTTCTTCATGTGCCCTAACTTGCTTCAGCTCGGTGGCACTACAACTCGTACTTGAGGAGGGCCAATACTTCATCAGAGATATCCTAGGTCGGCAACGTACTCTGCCAGGATGCTCCTCTCCCAAAACCTGATTTAAGTGATCAGTTGGCCCAAAATTGTATGGTTTTTGGGCATCGAGGGATTCTAAAGCAGCCTGTTACAAATATAAATATATTATTAAGTTACAAAATAGATATTAAAATATAAAATCAACATTTTAAAACTTACAATCTGCTGCTGAGTCGCTTCGTTGACTGCACTTCCATCCTTTTTCTGTCTACTCGAGCAGAATAGTTTTACTCGAGGCACACGTCCTTCAATATTTTGTATTTTCCTCTACAATGACATTGAAAAATAAATTTATATAAAAACATTAGCAAACTATTAAATAATTGAGGAAACAAAAGAAAGTGTACGTTATAAAGAAAACTTATAAACAATTGTCACACCTGCTTCCTCTCATGATCATGCATCGTAGTGCGTCCCAGTGTGTGGTGGTATTTATTTGCATCAATGTTATTTTTATTTTTTCCAGATGATTCCTAAATAAAATTAAATAATGCAACAGATAGTATTAATGAAAAACATGATAGTTATTATTTAAATACCTCAAATGTAATTAATACCTTAAACTGGGTACTCGTCCAATGATTAATCATCTGACGATACTGCTCTATAGAACAATCATCCACCATTGGTATCGTCTCTAACTCAGTGCCAACTCTAGCAACCCAGCCAATATACAAATCATGATTTTAGGCTCTCCAAAGCTCACCTAAATCCTTTATACATTCTGGTCATGCACCCTCACCATCAAGAAAATTAAATTGAAGATGAAATCAAAATATTAATTCATATAAATACAAAAATAATTCATGGCATTAAATAGAACAGATTTTTTTACCCATATCTCTGCCCAAGCTATATCCTTGACCTCATGTTGCAAATGTATCCATGATAGCGGGCTGACGGGAATGATGTCGGAGTATTTGGCAAGCGTCGCCAAAAAACTCCGACATTCCTGCCTTGTTTTCTCAACCATTTGGTTGTCTACATTATAATCCACCATAACCTGCGTGCAGCGGTTCCACACTGAACTCATGCATGTACGCCCCCGCCCACGCCTCCTGTCAGTAGATGTATCTGTCATGAAATAAAAACAAATATTTTATCAAAACATGTTATAATGAAAATAAATATTGCTATAAAAATTTGTTAGGGTTCTATAAATATACCTGTGCCGGTCTGATTGCTGAGCACCGCTGAATCCACAGAAACTGATGGAACACCCTGTGGTGGAATAGGAGTCAAAGACGATGGAATATAGAAACTCGGAGAGACAGAAGTAGAAGAAAAATAATATGGGACAGTTGTCTGACTGAATTCTAACTGGAGAGTGGGAATCATCATGGGATGTGAAAATGATGGTCCAGAAGATGCAAAAGGTAGTGAAAACATGGGAGGCCTAAATATCCCGTGTGTCCCTAATGACACACTGGGATCAGAATGTGGGAAGGATGACATGTCAGTGGGAGGGGCGGGGTCTAGTCGGGCACACGCAGATGCTCATCCACCTCTGGTATGAACCCTCCTCATACCACCGGCCTGAGTATGAGGACCAGTACTAGGCTCCTCGTTGAATAACTGTCGACGTATAGGTGGATCCTACAAAAATTTTTACAAAAAAATTAATCACATGACATTATATATTCTTTAAATATATATATTTGAAATAAATTACTCACTACAGGCACTAATGATGGAATTCCCAACTCTGCCATTCGACGATTGTTCTCCATCATTTTTTTCCTTCGTCTCTCTTCAATTGGCTGCATTTCCTGCTTTTAAAAACAAATATGTAATTAATTAGAAAAAGGAAACTAATGTGTAACCCAAAAAACAAAATATATGAGGGAATATGGGATTCATTGGTAATTTAGATATCAATTTTTTTAGAAGAGATTGAATGGATTTAATAAATCATACAAGTTGTAATGTTCACCAAGTTAGAAATATTGTTTGACTAGGTTTGAATATAGTTCAATTCCAAATTAGAAAATGCAATTCAAATAAAATTTCAACCAATAAACATTGAAAATTCATATAATGGTCAAGTCAGCTAAAACATACTTGTGATCAATACTAAATCAATTTGAATATTACCAACCTTAACAACCCAACTCAAGGTAAACCAAAAGAATTGAGAACATGGATGAATGATTCTATATATTTTCAACCACAACTTCAGGTTCACAATAAACTCTGACAATTGATCTATTGGAGTCATCAAAAGAAATAAAAGGATTGGTTCCAATGGCACTAGGGACAGTGTCAATTCCATCATCACCATCATCAAAAATATGTCTTGGAATTACTTCAACTATGACACCAAATTCTGGTCAAAGTTGGTCTTTGACATAAAAAACTTGTTTAGCCATTGATTCCAATACATATGGTTCTTCAGTAGCAAGAGTGCGAGTCATATTAATTACTCGAAATCCACAATCATCAATAAATGTGCCCTGTCTCTTCATCGAATCAAACCAATGGAATTTTATCATTATGACTCATCCATGAGAGTAATAATCCAATATTATTATTTTCTCAACAAATCCATAATAACCCACATTTTCAAATCACAGTCTACTATCTAATGCACTGAAATAAAAATCTGTTGTGGCAGTAACCATAACACCATCATGTTGTGTTCTCATGTTCTTTTTTCGTTTAGTGACAATAAATTTGTACCCATTGATAACAATTGATTTACAGTCACGAACCACGGTATTAGGACCAAAAGCCAAAGCTCTTATTTCCTCAGAGACAGAGTCAGCAGACAAACTCAATACCTACAATATAAATGAATATTAAACTTAATTAAATATTGATATAATTATTTTAAATAGTAATATTTTTACCTTCAATTTTAAGAAAGCAGAAAAATCTTTTCTATGAAAAGTCTCTCTCCTTCTCAAAGATAAAGAATGATGCTTCCTATTTATCATTGTTTTATGTTCCCATGTAGATAAAAAATATGAATAGTTTAACAGATATATATGTAAGATATACATAATCAATTTAGTTACCTGATATAGTCATCGAACAAATCACAGTTGAACAAAAATGTGCGATGTTCCATCTCCCGCTCTTCATGGATTAATGTCTTCAATTTATATGATCCAAGAATTCCTCCTGTTTGAGGAAGTGATGTAAAATTGGGTTCAATTTTCTCATACTGTTCTTCTTCATTTCTCATTGGTCTGTTCAATCTTGTAGTAAGATCAGACAAATACATCGAGCAGAAATCCATACATTCTTGAGCCAAATAACCGTTCACGATAGAACCTTCGGGATGATTTCGGTTTCGGACATAATAGTTTAATGTGAAAATATTTCATTCAGCTGGATACATCCAATGAAAAGAAACAGGTCCTCTGAGAAGTATTTCAGTGGGAATATGGACAGTAAGATGCAGCATGCATGTGAAAAATGACGGAGGAAATATTTTCTCCAACTCACACAAAATTAATGGGGCATATGTCCACATTTTTTGAAAGAAAGACTTGGAAAACTTCTTAGCACAATGATCTATAAAAAAATGTCACAACTGAATAAAAGACACCCTTATATTATTGGACAAAAGATGACAAATTTCTATTGGAAGCAACTCATGTAGTAGAACATGATAATCATGAGTCTTCAAAGATTTTATCTTCAAATCTCTTCTGTTGACCTGTTTAGATATGTTGTTTGAATAGACATCAGGAACTCTAATAGTCTCTAATACTTCCAGAAATTGTTTTTTTCGTAGGTGTCATCACATAAGAAGCACATGGAAGTTTCCATTTATTTTCACTGATACACACAAGATGCAATTCTGGTCTGATTCCCCAATCCACCAAGTCACTCTGAGATCGTAAATCATCTTTTGTATTCCCCGTGACATTTAGAAGAACCGAAAGCAACATTTCTCATATATTCTTTTCAATATGCATTACGTCTAAGCAATGAAGAAAAAAATTGGTTGACCAATAAGGAAAATAAAAAAAGATACTCCACTTCCTCCAATTGTAATAGGTTTTAGTGGATACATTCTTTCTGTTTCCAGATTTCATTTGACCCTTCCCGAATAAAAAACTGAAATCTTTCGATTCATTAAGAACATCAGTTCCAGACATACGCTGAGGTGGATCGTCGGTCTCTATGGTATTATCAAATCTTCGACGATTCATTCTATATGGATGATCATTTGGCAAGAATCGTCGATGTCCCATAAAACTGAAACTACAATGATGTTTCAGTCTTCTGGATCGTGTATTCTTCATAAAAACTGGGCATGGCAGTTTTCCCTTCATGCTCCATCCAGACATTATTGCATAAGCTGGAAAATCATTGATTTTCCACATAAGCGCAACACGCATCTGAAATATGTCTTTCGAACATGCATCATATGTGCGCACACCCACATCCCAAATAAGTTTCACCTCTTTTATTAAAGGTTGCATGTATACATCAATATCAATGCCTGGATCAGAAGGTCCTGATATGAGTATACTCATGAAAGTGAAAGGCTTTTTCATACACAACCATGGGGGAAGATTATAAATGTGTATAAAAACTAGCCATGTGCTGTGCAAAGTAAGAATATGCCCAAACAGATTAAAACCGTCGCATGAAAGACCCAACCTCACATTACGCACGTCAGATGCAAAATCAGGATGTCGAGCATCAAATATCTACCATGCAAATCCATCTACAGGATGAACCAACTCATCATTAGTCTTCTATCTCTCGGTATCATGCCATCTCATTTTTATTGATATGTCATCAAACATAAAAATATTCTGGATTATAGGGATCAATGGAAAGTTCCAAATTACTTTTTTTGGAACGCGGGATGGCGTTCCATCAGATTTTGACTTCTAGCGGGATGTGCCACATTTTATACAATCATTTAGTTCAGCGGTTTCCTCTCAGAATAAACTGCAATATTTCGGGCAAGAATGAATTTTGTTTCTTAAAAATCCAAGTTCCTCAACTAACTTCCATACCATATAGTGATTTGAGGGAATATCTGCATCATCTGGAAGTAAATCCTTCAAGAGGGTAAGAATGTAATCGATTGCCGTATTAGAAATCCCATACATAGTTTTCCCATGAAACAATCAGATTAAAAATTCCAGCTTTTTCATTTTATCTCATTGTCGATATACTGGAGTCGTGGCAGCATCATTCAATTTTTTCACCCTATCAATATCATAATTTTCACTAGAATCATCAGCTGTCCTCATATCGATGTCTTCTTGAGTCAAAATCCTTTCTTTTTCATGATGACTAATAAACAGAAACTGATCATCAAACAAAATCTCCATTCCAGTCCTTTCATTTCGATCATCACCAATTTGAGATTTCATTTTCTCCCCATTGTGATACCACAAAAAGTAGTTTGTATGAAAACCATTTTTGGTTATGTGGTAGCTGACTTCTTCAAGGCTCAACCAAGGTCTACCAACAGAATTGGAACATGGGCAATGTATACGACCACTATCTGAAGCATTGTGAAATGAAAAATCTATAAAGCTCTCTAAATTGGTTTGAAAATCACTTGAGATCCGATCGGTTTCATACATCCAACTTCTGTTTATTCTGTAAAAAGAATTTATATAAGTCATTTTGTCATAAACAATTCAATAGGATTGAACTATAATAGAAAAAACATTTAAGTAAATGATAAAGGAAGAAGTTTCTAGTCGATGTAGTGAACTATTAAAATAATGTAAAGAACAAGTACTCATAAATTAAATTAAAATTTATTGATATTCATTTTCATTAGGTCTATAAGAGGAACATTCCTTAGGTCCCATGATGTGTTATAGTCATCCCAAATCATTCACTCATGTTCAATAACTCATTATTGGAACCTCTATGTCCATAACTTTCATTACCCAATTACTTACCTAAGTCAATTTCACCCCATGAGTGAATTAATTTTAGGATTCTATACTAATAGGTTGTTCATGGCTTGTAAAAAGATTTAATTTCATTAAGTATAGATAAAAACATTTATTTTTAAATTTGAGATTAATAATAAAGTATGTAAATGATAACAATATTACTGAATTAAACTTGAGACTTATCTAACATTTTTATGGATGTCTACACATGCTAGAATGGGTAGTGAAAAGCACCCCACCCTCATAAAAGTGAGTATTGGCCAAGAAGGACACATAATATACATCGTACAATGAGAACCATATTTAATTGACCCTAAAGTTATATTAGTACAGTCATCTTGGGGGAAATGGAATATATGATCCTGGTTAACTGATGAATTCAAAAGCTCGTATTTCATATGTTGGACACTATATAAGGTAAGAAATCATGTGAGGATGGGTTTACATCATTCAATTTCTTACATGCTAGTGAGAATGAAGGCTTGAATTAATGACTTGAGTTCACTGATTAAATGAGGGTAGAGGTTGCATACACGGTGTAAATAGAATGATTAAATAAGGGTAGAGGTTGCATACACTGTGCATGGTGGGGGAGTCTCAGCCGATTTAGAAACTAAAATAAATTCCCATCATAGGTAACAATAAGAAACATCACCATCAAAAGAAACTCCAAATAAAAAAGGACTAAAAACATAAAACATTTCAAGAATTCACTAATATGCAAGGTTTATACACATGTTTAGCAGTAATTATATGTCTTAATCATGAACCACCTCTATAGCTCCCAGTTTTCACCAATAAACATAAGGTAAATATCTCAAAATAACTTTAAAATAACTCTTTAATAGGCTCAAAATGTAAATATAATCTTGAACCAACCATGGAATCTCTTTCACAACACATTCTCATACACCAGTTATCTCATGTGTTACTAAATACCAAACATAGTCACATAGTGTACTATAACAAATTACATTACACAAGCCTTATTAAAAAATTTTCATTTTAATAAAACACTTTCCTCAAGGAATTTTAAGGAAAACATTCATAAAAACTTTGATAAAAATTATTAAACACATAAAAATAAATTTCCAAGTAACAATTAATTACAAGATGAAAAAAAGGATAAAAATACATACTTATAAAATCTAGAATCCAACGACAATGAATTTCAGATACTTCTTCTTCGATGGAGGGTTAAGGATTTAATTAATTAAATGGACTGGAATGGATAAAGTCTAGATTAATTCAAAACACAAAAAAATGATATACACATCAAAATCAAAACTTAAAACTAAAATATGAGATGAATAACAATAAAAACAAGGTATAAATTAAATATTTTATGTGTATGAAGAATAAAATACCTGATTTGAGACGATTTGGATGTAGTTTGATAGGTTCGGATGGGGGAAGTCGTGAGATCAGTGGAGCTGTGGACAGGATTAGTGTTCTATCATGAATAGGGGAGAGAGCGGCTGATTGTGTATTTAGGGAAAAGATTTCCCAATGATTTTTAAAAACCATTGGGAAAGGGGTGTCCAAGAAACCATTTACAAATGGTTTAAACAAACCGTTGGTAAAGGGTCACCATTTCCCAACGGTTCTGGTAGAACCGTTGCGAAATGGTGTCTTGGACACCCCTTTCCCAACAGTTCAAGAGAACCATTGGGAAAGGGTGCCTTGGACACCCCTTTCCCAACGGTTTTAGTAAATCGTTGGGAAAGGGCGTCTTTACCAACAGTTTGTTTAAACCTTTGGTAAAGAAGCATTGGGAAAACATGAGTTTCCAGTAGTGATATATCACTCTTTCACTGGAATGGCCCCATTTGAGGCTCTATAGGGGAGACCGTATCGTTCTATATTTTTCTAGATAGGGGTAGGGGAGAGAACTATTCTTGGTCTTGATTTGGTTTAGAGTGTGAGAAAGAAAGTTCAGTTTTTTTGTGAGAGGATAAAAGTATCCCATGAACTATATAAATCGTATAATGATCATAGGAGGAGGCCCTTGGAGTTCAAGGTTGGGGACCACATGTTTTTGAAGGATTCCCCTCAACATGGGATGAGAGGTTTGGTATAGGGAGTAAGCTTTCTCCCAGGTTTTTTGGGACCATTGAGGTGTTGGGGAAAGTTGGTGAGGTGGCATATCGGTTGGTGTTTCCACCATGGTTGGAAAGGATCCACTATGTCTTCCACATCTCCCAGCTTCATCATTATATTTAGAATAACTCTCATGTCATTGACTGAGGAGAGTTGGAAATCGAGGATGATACGATGTATTTGGACTGTCTAGTAGAGATCCAAGATTTCCAATAGAAAGCATTGTATGGATGAACCATTTCCTTGGTTCGTGTTTTGTGTAGGCGTGGTGGCATAGAGTAGGGTACATGGGAGCGAGAGACATAGATGAATTCCCATTACCCAAAGTTGTTTTGAGTTTTCATTTTCTCTATTTTTCTTTGTGATGTGATGTTTGAGCCTTTTTTATGAGATGAGATATTTTCCTTGTTTGTGATGTATGTGGTTTGATGTGTGTGGTGTGATGTGTGATAAAGTACTATCATGTGAAAAATTAAGGACTAGATTCCTAATCGAGATGAATTAACTATGATGTGATTAAACCCATGTCGGTGAATCTGTTCTACCCATAATGGATAATATCATGAGATGGAGGATGAAATTCCTAGATTCGTATGTTTGAGATAGTCTGGTTCATTGGTTGTAGCAGTTGTTGGTTTGGGTTTCTGGGAGGTTGAGATGGTTTTATAGTGGTTGTGTGTTAGTGTGGTTGTCTGAGAGGATGTGACTAGTGGTTGTGGTGATGTGGCTTTGAATATTGTTTTGTGATCATTTGTGTTGGTGTGTTTGGATGGTGGCAGCATTTGAGGCATGTAGAGACTCTTGAGTGTTATCTCTTAGGGTGGTTGTTCAGACCCCTTTTTTTATGGGATTGGTTTGGGATTCTCAATGGTTAGAATCATTTGATAGGTATCTAATGTAATGGACCATACCCTCACTGTCCATTACTTTTCATGTTTTGGTAGGAGGTGGTGTTCGGGGGAGGTTTCAAGAGTTTTGTAGGAGTTTGAGGTATAGTAGAACTCTTGTAAGAAATACATGTCGTGGATGTGTATTACACAATGTGAAAGACGAGATCGTAGATTTTATAGGGCCAGTTCATGATGGGTATATTTTTGTGGTTAAATAATAAAAAGACAATGAGTTTTTCAGTTGAACTAGGAATCATGGGATTACATGACGTGGAATGGGATTACAAATTGTGTAATTCCCCAATGATTTATAGTTTTTAAGGTTTAAACCAATTGAATTCTCTCCACACCATACGACTAGTGGATCTTCCTTTGTTCCCTACATCTGATGACCACCCCCTTCAGGGGTTGGAGATTCTTTTCAATGGGGATCGATCCTCAGACTTCCATCTTTGTCCCTTCATGAGTTATCCTCTCTTTATCATCCATTTTTCTTCAGGGTTTTACTATGGTGGTTTGGTTTGGTTTGGGTTGTGTGAGTTTTGATGGTATTTTGGTGCAATATAGGTCGATCCACAGTTTCTCAGGGTGATATTGTGGTTTTCATGCATTTTTCTTCTCCCTGTGGTGCACAAGTATTCAAGAAATCTTCTTTGAGGTAGATTTTCCCTTTCTTCTCTTTAATGTGTATCATATGGGAGGATTTTTTACCTATGAGTTATGGTTGTTTTAGATTAATTAAAGACAAATAACTGGTTAAGTTGAAATTGAAGGGTAAATGGTTTTGAATCTCATGTTTTTATGTCATTTGTATTATTGTGATATTGTGGATCGTGTAGGCCTGATGCCTCAGTGAAAATTGTGGCTATTGGGGGATTTGTTTTCACTTGATATGTGGTCTTCGATTCTTGTTTTTGTTGTGATTTTTTTGTGTCAACCTAAAATAGAAATTGGCTAACCATGTATATTTGGATAATAAAATGGTTTCCCTAGGATTTTTACTTGTGTGATAATTCCCCAAATAAATAAAGTGGAATGTGATAAAATCACCTTTGTAAATTTAAAAAATGGTCTTGATGTGCTGTGATGTGTGTGGCCATGCTTAGAGGATGAAGATGGGTGGTTGGGTATTCTGGGGGTGATGGTTTGTGGGCCATGATTTTGGGGTGGTGATGTGGTGGTTTTTTGTTTGTGCTTTTGGGTAGGAAAGTTTTGTTTGTTGGGGATGACATGTTTCTTGTGATATGCTAGATTTCCAAGTAGTAGAGGAATAAATTAATGTTTAATAATGTTTGAAGTGGAATGAGTTTCTTTGTTTAATGGGATGGAAATTTTTTTAATGTAAAATTAAATGATGGTTTGTGTGATTAAATGTGGCTGATGCTAAATAATTAAATGAAGGGATATTCACCATCTGAAATGACTATTGCATATACTAATAGATGAAGTTAGAGGTAGCAACAAAGTGGGGAAGTCAAGAGTTAGTTAGTGATTTTTTTATACACCCTTAGGTTGGGCTTGGATGATTTTCTCTATATATATGTATAAACTACATATTATTGTGATGTATATATGCACACCACCCGTGTTGAGAAATATGTGCTGAACTCTCAAATCATCACACAAGGGGTGTCTTTCCCAACATCTCAGTGTGATGATGGATGGTTGTCCTCCCTCTCTTATCTACTCCCTTTTTTTGGAGATGAAGAACCAAGCTTCTTTAAGAAGGATTTGATGCAATGTGGTATTCTATGTGTCTTCGGGATGAGTTGTGATGTGGTGTCATAGGTGTCTTCAAGATGAGTTGTGATGTGATATCCCAGGTGTCCTCAGGATGAGATGTGCTGTGGTGTGTGGATCAGGTGTGAGTGGATGGGATGTGTTGTGGTATGGGGACCAGGTGTGTGTGGGAAGGATGTTCTACGGTGTGAGGCCCATGTGTTTTTAGGAGAGATGTGTGTGGAGTGAGGCCCAGGTGTGTGCGGGCTTGATGTGATGTGGTATATCCGGAAGAGGTGGAAGTTCTAGGTCATTTTCCTTTGGGGTTTGACAATGTCTAATTAATGGGATACTGGTGTGTGGTACCCTATCATCGATGTAGTTTTCTTTATATTATATTAAATGCCTTTCAATATTTTGTGAGTGTGCCTTGGTGAGGTAGGGATGGTTAGTATACCTTTATAGGTGCTGGTTGGTTCTGTTGTTTTCTCATAGGTGCTTTATCATGCTTCATTCACATGTGCACGAGAGTCTTTGTTTATCCTACTAAGTATATTTGTATACTCACCCTACTATATATAAATTATTTCATGTTTTTAGGAGGATTACATAGGCTGTGCTGGGCATTATTATCTCAGACCTTTCGATTATTTTTGTGTCACTGCCTTTGCTTTTATATTGGTTATTTACTTTAGAAAATTTTATTGTACCCATTTGATTTATACATGCATGTGGGATGGTTTAGGATTTCTTTTATATTATGTCTTGGATATTTTTTTGGATGATTAATCTTATCTCCTGATCCTATACTATTATATAGTGTAATTCCTCTTATACATGAGATTGTTTATACCCTCAGTGCTAGTCGCCAACCCGGGGCCCACTGGAGGTGGGACTGAGGGGTCATTATCTCTCTCCCCTCATCATAGTATCTTTAGAGGGAGGGGGTTTTGTAACATACCATAAAATCTTGGGGTGTTACACCTTATACCATGATCCACATTAAACATAAAAAGTATGAGGACCCCAAAGGGTCTCACATTCACATAATAAAAACCCAGTTCAAAGTGCTAAACAAACCTCACAAAAATTCCAACTCGACGATCCAAAACATTTTCACCTTTTTTAATCCCATTTCAAACCACATTTTAACTAAATATTCTTGAAACCATTTCCAATCCATTATAAAACCATTTAAATCAAAATACATTTTTCACTCAAGATCGTTCTAGAAAAACTAGCCATATCTCCCAGTTAAAATAATCATCCGTTTACCTAAATCACAACCCAAATGGGCCAACACCCTTTTAAAAATCCCATTTTCCATTTCAAACATTCCATTGAAAATACCCATTACTACTTGTCATTCAAAAACACATCTCGTAACTAAAATCTCTTTAAATCAATTTAAAACCAATTATTCCATGTGAATTAACTATTTTCAAAAAATTTTAAAACTCAAACAATAAACATCCCATGGGAAATAAAAAACAAAAAAATAATACCTACATTAAAACTTAAGGATCATGTTTATATCATCATCACCTTCACATTATTCATAGTCATTCATAACAAATTATTACTTTTTCAGGATAAAATAATTAAATTTTATCAAGAATACATTTTCAAAAAAGATGAATATATTTTTATAGGAATTTAAGTATTTTAATACACAATAAATCATACGAAACTAAGAGTATTAAATGTTTACTTACATGCCTATCTAGTATGAATAAAATCTCCCAATATTGTTGATTTAGAAGAGGTAAAATCCTATAAATTGTAAACATCAAAATCATCAAGATAAAAAAACTTGTGAATCACTCGAGGTGAAATTAGTCAACAATAATAGTGAAAAACAAGAACATCAGAATCATCCATGTAAATATTTCTATTCACTCATAGATAATTTTTCTAATACCACTAATGAGTTTTTTCTAATTCTTTAAAACATCCTATATCATGTTCACCTTTCCAAAATAGTTAGGAAAAAAAACAAGTGATGATACCATTTGTAACACCCCGAACCAAATCACCCGGTCTAGGTTGGACCTTAATGTGACATAATGCATCAAGTCCCATATGAAAGAGGAATCCAACAAGTGTTTAGGGGGTAATAAAGAACATGGGGAGACTATTTCCTCGGTAATAGGAATCTAAATCAGAGTTTTCAATCATATTAATAGTAATTCGAGTAATCAATGGAAATAAAGTGTGAAGAAAATAATACAAACAGACTCCCTCAAACTTGAAGAGTTATACATTTTACCCCCACTCCCTCACTCTCCCATTAGAATTAACTTTTATAACAATGTAATATTTTTATCATAAATTCAATTATTATATTCATAACCCTCATTTGTGAACTTTTAGAGAAGCAGTTTTCGGGTTTGTTGATATAGGTGGATATGTATTCCAAATGTTGAAAGGGGGGAAGCTATTTTAACATGGAAAAGTATATGAGTTTTATTTAATATTGAAAAATGGATAGAAATAATATAATACTTCTTCATAAATGGGTATAGTGAATGAATTTTTATTCTAGGGTTTTGGTATGGTTCTGTGGTGTTGAAGAGCATAGAGATTAAGGAATTGTTTACCTAAGTGTCTTTTTATTTAACTCTTATCTCTCACATTAATCATGAATAAATTGGGTATATATTTTGATATTAATAAATCATTGAATCACTATATTAAGTAAAGTGGTGTTATAATATATTACTAGTTTGTTTTAATGTTTTACAGGTGAAGAATTATTGAATCTATATAGGAATGTCAACAAACCCAAAGCGGGAGATTGTTGGTAAAAATACCTTTTGAGTTTTTTTGTTGTGTTTGTTAATAATTATATATGAAGGATGTTTGAAATTATACCAAGTAAAATTAAAAATTTAATATGTGGCCTTAGGATATTTGTAATTATATTATGTAGATTAATTTTTACAATAAGAGTCAAGTCATTGGGACCTATGTCACACCCTGAAGATGTGTATCCAAGAATAATGAAAGAGGCAAGGACATTACTGATGATTATAATAATCATTCATAATGTGATTAAAAACTTCACACCATGACTAGTAATCATTAATTTAGATGAAAGTTTCATAAATTAAGTACCTGTTAAATATTTTTTGTTACATGATACACACCATGAAAAAGTGGATGCACAACGAAGGCGGTTGGAGTGGATTTTTGTGCCATTGCCCAATTGAGGGTTATGCTGCAAAGTGATTTCCTCCTCAAAGGAGTAAAAGGTGTAATATTTTATGGTTTTAGTCTGTAAGTGACCATACTATAAGAAAAATAATTTACTATTATTGGATCAAGGAATATTTTGGTAGTTCAATGAAGGAGATAATCACTCTATGGAAAAGTGTGTCACCCCATGACTAGTTTAAAGATCAATATGGACTCGAAGATCCATGAAATGATCTTCAAGGAATTGAATATGGGATATGGATAGGATTTGGTGGATTTATTTTTTGGCCACATGTCACACCATGAACTATTATTTCATTTTGTAATGTTTGATTTTACAGATCATTTGGATGTTACAAATCATGTTTGAATTAAATGAGATAACATGGAATTCCATGGGTTTACTCAACCTAATAGGAATATTTTGACAACATTAAAATATGTGGTACACTTGGAATGATATTAGAGGATTAGGAAAGGGTGAATTAACTCTAACCATTGGATTAAGTGTTTATTCCTATGAATATTATAGAAATGGATTGTGGCAACTATGGATAGAGAAGCATAGTGGAAAGAAAAAGAGAAAATAGAATATAATATTTCCATAATTTCTAGTAGTATAGGAGCGGAATTCTAGATATGCACTTAAAATAATAAGAAGGAAAATAAGAAGACTAAGGGTGTTCTACATGACTTCTCATTGGAACTTTTTTGGATATCTTCTAGATGAAGAAGTTGGATCAAACCGAGACACCACCATTTATGCAATATTATTATCTAGTTTCGGATATTATTTTATTAAAATTTAGAGGACCTATACGTTATTTGAGTGTTTGAAAGAATTTATATTTCGTTTATGAAGGTTTTGTTCCAAGAGGGTTTGTGTTGCTGCTCCAAAATTGTAACAAAGTAATAACATTTGTTGTTTCAGGTTCATTGGTTCATTTCCTATGCATGATCCATTGATTATAATAGTTTGGGTGAACTAAGTGAAATATTTTTTCCCACATTTACAATTTGATCACTTCATATCATTCATAACAAAGAGAGAGAGGTCTTCTTAATAAATACAGAACAATATTTTGGGCAAGGGACAATTTAAAATTTACATAACCTGATTCACCACCATTCTTAGGGTATTAATATTATATGGGAATAACAATTATAAAGAGACACATTTCACTTTTTTTATATCTTGTTCCATTATATAAGTACTGCTACTTTTTCTCTTTACCTTAATATCACCATGATACAATTTCCTTGTATGATTCTTATAACTCATGCTAAATTGTTGATGGACTATATAAAAGTCATAAATTTATTACTCTTACTTATAAGGTATTTTTATGGGGTTTCATCTTTTTGTGCACAAAATACAATAGGGGATAAAAAATATTTCATAAATATTCATAATCAAGATTCAATACCGAATTTATAATGCATTAATTTTATTAAATTATTTTAATATTAATTTTAAAAAATATAAAACAATAATTCATAAATTTAATTATCAAATAAAAATTTCATTATAGATCAATTATTAACACATTTTTATCCTTATAAATTCATATTCTATAATCATATAGTGGAATTTTCATCCATTTTAAAATTTGGTTTCCACTATTTTTTAAATTTAAATAATAATCCACCAATGCATGGCTCATTTCATTTGAATTATTCCTTATTAATAAATATTTCTTCAATCACATTTTAAGCAAAAAATTGTAATTTTAATTTTCCAAATTTCCATTAAGTCTAATAATAATGATTTATCTAATAATCATGGAAAATAATAGGCACTCTATATTCAAAATAATTATAAATTTGATATGAATTTCAATCACATTCTTTAATTTCATAATGAATTCCATTCCAAAATCTTTTATTGATCCCTTATAATCATTTATCTATCCGATTTTTTCCATTTTCTATATCAATTTTCTACACCAAAATAATTCCTCAATTTATCTCCCTTGAGAGAAAATAGTTATAATATAGAATGATTTCCTTATTTGAGATAAATGATTTCCCCAATTTCAATTTCCTCTAACAGCTTTATCTATTCCTCCCATAAATTATTTTCATAAAAACTCATAATTACTTCTATTAATGTTTCCATTAAATCCCCCCATTTTCTCATTTTCATATATTTTTATTAACCAAGATGTTATAACCACCATAATGTACATTAGGGTGACCTATAATGGTATATGAAAAGATCATCCCCAACCATGATGTTTTTAAAATACATGGGAATGTATCCCATTATAAAGAACACTTTTTAGGTCTTAGTCGGGTCTCTTGTTGTATATAGAAGGTCCACCATGATGTTACCTTTATGCTTGTTGTGTTGTATAAAAAATATATTCTTTATCACATACTGTATTCTTTTAGTGAATAAAAAATTGTTTATCATGGCGTGGATTGACTATAATTTTTTGAATTTTTCTTAAAATCCATTTAAATAAAGTAAAAGGGAATGTTGGAGTCTTTATATATGGATTTACCATTGAGAAGTTTCTTAGATTATACTATGAGAAGGTTCCTATTACCATATGAATCATTGAAGTCTAGGAGGACCAAGCCCCTATAGTTATGGAATATTGTTCTACATCTCATTGTTTGACTCATGAAAGAATCATATATGTTTAATTTGTAAGTATTTCCTGGAGGCTTCCATCATACAGATTGGACATAGTCTTTGTTTCCCATGTTTTTCAGAGGGGTTTGATTTAATATGGTAGGTTTTTGAATTATTGGTCATGTTTAAAATCTATTTATCAAATATATAAAATAATCAATCTAGGAAAGTTCCTTCAGTTTAATATGTGACATTCTAATTGATATCATATAGTGTTTGATGCTATTGTGTGATTCCCAAAGAGTCTAGAATCTACACAAAAAGTTGGTACTATGAATCCATCCCTCAATAGAGTAAATATTTTTTCTAGGAAACCAATATTCATTATATAGATGAATGGAAGTGATCTTGAGGTAAATATAAATATCACTAGCTAGGGGATTATAGATTAAATGAGTCCATCCCAATTAAATTAATAAGTGAAATTCATTCCCTACTTAACTATTATTTCAACATAGAAATTTGGGTTTTAGGGAGATTTCATTTCATTGGATTTCATTATCAATGAGAAAAAAGTCCACACTATGTGAACTATACAAGTAATCCAAACAATAATGGTGAAACACTATTTCTTAATTCCTTTTCCAAAATATTATAGACTTTATGGACTTTTTTTATTAAATAGTTCATTTTTAATGAACTAGACCAACCTTGATGGGGTGATGAAATTACAATCCTCCTCCTAAAAGAGAGGAATGTTGTTGATAACAATTTAATAGTTCTTATTGAGGAAGTTATTTGATGAACCTAGGATAACCCCTTACCCCGACGAAGGTTATATCATTAGTTGGGTGGTTAGGAATGAACAAAGGATCTCATTTCAAATTGTATTTCCATAATGAGATGTCTCCTCTACTTATGTTCCAATGGGAGTGACCTATAAGGATATGAAGGGAATAGTAAAGGCTACACAAAAAGTTACATGGGGATCCATTTTCAAGAAATATAAGAACAAAACACTTCATGTATTTAGAACTAGTAAATGAAAACCACATTGAACAACCTTTGATGACATTCCATATGAGTTTAAACTATATATTTTTTATAATTTCACCAAGATTTATCATGTTTATTCCATATTATACACATGGTTTGGATGCAATTTTCATTCTAATGTAGTGGTCAAGTCCCTCACCCTTTGTTTCCCAAAGGAATTTGGTGAGAGATTTTTCTAAGTTGTATAACATGGGTTGTTTGAACATTGATAACATACATGGTGTTAATGAGAATCAAAACAAGTAAATTTATTATGAGATTTAGTCTACCTATAAACAATATAAGTAATTTTTCTAGTTGATGTTGTTATATTGGATCCTATGAATTAGGTATTAAATGTGGAGTATATGAATCCTTTAATAGGATAGTGAAGTATCCAAATATAACATAGGGAGACATATTATAGTTAATCAAAGTAATCTATTTGTCATCATAGAGTTCCATTTTTAGTATCTTGAGGAGAAGTAGATACTAATTTTCTTTAAGTTTTCCTTCTACCCACACTAGATTTCATAATCCCTTCTAAGAACTTTTTAACTTTTTATATATTATATATTCCCATTAATGTAGAAAAAATTCCATCTATGAAAAATAAGTTAGATATTCTATGTATTTATATATCCCAAGGAAAGGTTCCATCATTCCTGAGTGAATTACATTTTTTAGGATTCCACTGAATGTTTCCACAGTAAGGATAAAGTGGCTCGATGATTAGGGTAACCTTTCCTTAACCCTTAAGTTTGTTTTAAATAATCCAAATCTTCTGACCCTGATGTTTACTAAGAACCTATTATAAGATTAACATATAATGAATAAGTCATTGTAACACTATGAAAAGCCACATTTTCACATGACCTTGATAATGAAGTTATATTCAAGATAATTATATTCCTTTTCTATATATTATTTAACCATGATATTACTACCAAAAATTCCTATCAACGTCCATCATTATCTCCTATGAAAATACTATTATACTTTGAATACTAATTTCTTTGATAAACCCATGTGGTTCCTAAAAAACTATGACTGACAGAATCTAGTTGAGTATATTATTTATGATTTTATAAAGAATATTATAAGTAAAATAATACATACTAACTAAGAGAATTTTTTGAGGGATTCTGGGTGACTAACCATTGGGATAGGCATGAAGTATGTTTTGTATATAAAAATAAAAAAAAACTCTACCTTCAAAATAATCATGGACTAACTTTATAATATATTTTATAAAAATATCCCATGATGTCACATTAATAGAATCAAAGACACCATTTGGGCCTAGAGGACACTCTGGTTTCATACCATTATTAGCTTCCCATATCTCATCACTTTTAGGTAAATATTATAGGATCACATTGGTGAGATCATTAATGGATCAGGGAAAAGCCTTCAAAAAAGAGCCCCCCACTTTCCCTTAGGGGTATCCACTAGTTGAAATTGATTTGGATTTTTATAATAGAGAAGAAAATTATTCCAAAACAAGTGGACATATTATGTTAAAATCACTATTGAATCTTCAATATATGATTTATATGTTGAGGTTCCCCAAAAATTAATTATCATTGATTCGAACATAGAAAAAATAAATGTCTTTATTATCAACTTTAATTTAGTATTTCCTTGATCTTTCATGATTCATGCAATCCTCCTCAAATAATTTTATTTGGAATTGGCTTTGTGTGTGGACTTGACATACATGATAAGGTAGTCATCCTAGCTCCCAAATACTCTAAATTCAATGACCATAATATCAATTTATAACTCATATATACTATTGTTAGGGGTTATATTCCCTTTATACTATTCCCATAGATTGACATCAAAATGAATGATGTTGTTTTGAAGTACTTACAATGCATCCCTAGTTTTATTGAATTTCCCAAGTCATAAATAGAATATAAAATATTGTATACCAATACCATTACTTTAAAGAAAAATATGTGAGGGATGGTTGTATAGTAGTTTTTTAATTTAATCAACAATAGGAAGTGGTCTGAGAGAATGCTGGGTTGAAGGTTTACTGAGATATTATGTAACCTAGAAATCGCTTGTATGTTTGATAAGAATCTATATTTCTTGATCTATGACTTATTTTTATTCTACATATTCTTACACAAATTGAATTAGTCATTGAAAACCACAAGGATAAGGAGATAATTATCCACAAAGAAGTTGTTGAAGACTTGTGTGGACTTTATTGAGTATGTGAACCATCCAATTTATTTGAGTGGTCTAGGATAGTGTTAAATTCACCAATGATGAACTAGGATTTGGATCTTGGATCAAATTTTGATACTTGATTACAAATATATTATCTATTAATGACTTCAAACTTCACATAGAAGAAATATATAGATGTTTCTTTGGCTCCACATCCTGTAATAATTAGATATCACCAACACCATATGAAATATTACACAAAATCTATTATTTATTTTATAAAAATAATAATTTTTCAAAAATAATTATATATATTAATAATTAATTAAATTATCTTTATCACTCAACATCTACAGGAAAAACCACAACCCTATAAAATTACAAAACAACCAACCTAGGGTAAATGTGACATCAAAAATAAAAAAGCACTTACATTTTCATTATAATTGTTGAAAGATAACTTTTTACTGGTCATATTCAATGATCATAATAAAATTAACAAACCCCAAAATTCAAATTTTCTGGTCCATACATTCCACACCTCGTTAGAACTTTTCATCCTCTAAAATCTTCTACCATAATAAATAATAACATTAGAAACACTTTCATTTAACTTTCATCACTACAAATAAATTACACATTAATAAAATAAATAGAAAAATAAATAATAATTCATTATATTTCATATGAATATTTGAGTCTCTCTCCTAGGTGCTTTCCTATATACCACCATGATTCTAATGGACTCACACTAAGGGAATAACACGTACTTTGTAGAAACCTAGTTTTTTCCATATAAGACTTTTGAATATTTCTTTACATTATTCCAGAGCAGGGCATTCAGACGGCATGCGATTTCGAGCCCCAGTGTGGCCGGAATTAAATTTTAAGTGCGTTCACACTGGGCACACCAAATAAATGGGATAACTCCTAAACGATGTTTCAGATCCGAAATCTAAGTGTACAGATGGATCCGTAATGGGGTTTTACCCTAGGAACAACATAAAATATGTTGGCAAGGGACATTGGGAACCCTCGCCCGTTAACGTAACATTAAATGGATAAATAAAATAATTAATTTATTCGTTTAATTTTTAAACTCAGGTGTATCTTAAACGGTTGCTCGGATGGGAAAACCGAGGGCATCATTGAGTCCGGAGCGTTCTGTTTACCCTAGGAGGGGTGTAATTTTCGCGGGCGCGTTCCTCCTGTGGAAAATGGCCCCAGGGGAATTTTCTTAATTTAGCAGCCTCAGGCGTTAAGTTTTATAACTTTTGAACGGGGCCTTGAATTAAAATTTTGAGACCACTATTGTGCTTGGGATGTGGTTTTTACCCTAGGCGTGACCTAACTTTCATTGCGTTTGGGGTTTCAGATGTAGATTTAAATTGGGTTGAGTTTTTAATTAATTAAAGTTTTAATTAATTTTCTTTATTTAATCTCTTCTTCTTCCCCAACCCTATCCCTGGAGAAACCCTTCCCATTACTCTCCCAAGCAACTCCCTTCCTCCCATGCTCTCTTCCTCATCCTCCTCCTCCCTTTGGCGGACGACGATGGAACTTCGAATCTTGGCGAGCGCATTCTTCACCAACGACGAACAGATCCAACGAGGTAGGATTCTTGTTAAATTTTACGCCCTCATCTATTTATTTAATTTCTTCATCAATTTCATCTTTGAATTTTATAGTTTTATAATTTTGGGCGTTGGATGAACGAACATGGCCAATGCTCGATCCACGTTTAATTTATCGTTCTTGGGCATTCTTCGTCCCAAATTTTCGAACGCGCGTGAACCTCGACGGATCGATGAGCAAGAGGTAGCATTGTGAAGATCCGGTTCTGAGGATCCCAAAACCGGTGTTGGATAATTTTTCCAAACACTGGAGTGGTCGGGGGGACCGACCGAAGGTTCAGACGAGGTGGCCGGAATAGATGGGGTTTTGATTGAAGCGGCGGCGGCCGGGCGGTGTCGGGTGTCGCCGGCTGGCCAAAGGTGGTGTGTGGCCGGAGGAGCGGCTGGCTGGAGTCTGGTGGTGTGGCTGTGGGGGTGAATTCGAGATGACGGGTAGCAGGACGGTGCTGTGGAGGTGGCACCGGAGCGGTGCGTGGCCGAGGAGGTAGTGCGGTGTGTGGCCGGGGCAGTGCGGCGGTGTGCTGTAGCAGCGGGAAGAGGCGCCGAGGGCGTCCGGCAGAGGTCCTGTGGTCAGTGTCTAGCATGACTTCGTGGTCGAAGGGAGCCCGAGGCTTGTCCTTGGGCATGTAGAGGAAGCCAGGACCCAAAAAGGGAGGGTCTTGCAGGCGCGTCAACAGAGACCGGCCAAGCGTCCGGTCTGTTGGGAGGCAAGGACCCGCGCACTGCGGGTCCTATTGGGCGACGAAGACGGGCCAGTTGGCCGATCTGTTGGGAGAAAACCAAACCCGCTAGGGTCTGGTGCTGCTAAGAGGGCCGTGGCCAGTGGGATGCGGCATGACAGGTCAGACCCGTGGCTGGGCCGTGGGCCGGCGATTCGGACCGGGCCGACCGGGGTGAACCGGCCCGGTTAGGCCCCCTTGCGTTCGGGGGGTCGTAACTTTTAAACGACATGTTTATTTAACATGCTGTCTGAAGCTGTGGGATTGTGTCGGTGAGGTTTTCTTTTTTCAATGGCCTGAAGGCCTTCATTTTTTATTGATTTTTGATAATCAACCTTTCAAGGGGTGAGGTGGAACCCTACAAGGCCGATAGGCGTAAGTATTACATGGCCTGTAGGCGTTAGAGGAATTCATTTCTCGTAGGCTTCAAACATTACATAGAATCTAGACTAACTACTTAGAAATGCTCCTCCCCAGAATCTTCATCGTGAAATCAGCTCTCCACCTTCGCATGGCTATTCAGCTAGGCATTCTCGTGTATGCACATGCTTATCCCGATGGCAGGTGCATTGCCCTCTCATTCTTCCAATCCGTTTAGCTTCTGCTGTGGTGAAACCTCCTTGATCACCCTCCTTGTAGAGATTGTTCCTTATAGGTTGTCTAGTTTGCATATGCACTTAAGGTGGCCCGAAGGCCTTGAGGTGGCCCTAAGGCCTTACTGACCTGAAGGCCTGGGTGGACCGAAGGCCTTAAAGGACTCATGGACCAAATTAGTGGCCCGAAGGCCCAAACGAGGGCATATTCCTAGCTTATACAGTGCCAAACAGTGCCTGATACAGTCCCGTTATAGTACCTGCTACAGTACTACACAGTTCCCGCTACAGTCCCTGCTATAGTACTGCTACAGTACTGCTACAGTACCCAGAAATTCTGCCTCCGCCTGGATTTGATCCCTAGTCGCTTGGATGCACTTACAGAGTCTTTAACAACTGGGCTAAGGCTCATGTGCTTGAGGAAGTCTTTTTAAAGTGGGTTTCGTGGTTTTTGGATTATGTGCCCGAAGATGGGTGACCCGAAGAACATTAATTTAATAATAATAAATTATTAAATAAAGACTGTGATGGACGCACTTCGTGAGCCGGACATTCGTTTGACATGCTGTCAGAGGAACTGTGGTCCTTGGTTGAGACGAACCTTCCGAAGTTCGTTCGGAAACATTGTGGTTTGGTTTCATTGCTCAGAAGCACGAAACACTTAATACGAATGAGTAATTAATTAATTAATTAATTGTTGCGTCAGACCTAACTCCTGCTTGGGATGTCCGATTGACGCGCCTTCAGTAACAGCATGACCCCAGTCCTCGTGCGGAGTTTTTGAGATGATTTCTGAAGAGTTCGGGTTGGAGATAAGGTGCGGGCCCCACATGGCCTAATTCGCACGTTTTATAGTGGAACACCACTTTTTCACCCGACATCCATTTAGGGTTTTTGAGTACTCATTTCTGAGTGTTTTTCTGAGGGGATTGCAATGGCGCAATCCGCCCACCTAAATTCGGACTCAAAGTGCGGGCCCCATAGGGCCCCGTTTGTGTATAACGTGGGGAGTTGCAGCTTTTGCACCCGGAGTCCGTTTCAGGCGCCGTCAGTGGTGTTTTGACCCTGGCATCGAGACGAGGTTGACCAGGGTGGTTTCAGGCGATGAATTCAGAGTTGAGGCATGGGCCCCATGAGCCATCTTTTGAGCTGTTACTGCGACTTTTTCATCAGGAATCCGCTTCAGGCGTATGAATAGTCTATTTGACGTGTTTTTCCAAGAGAATCACGATGGAACAGTTCGACCGACCTTTTTCAGGATCATGGTGTGGGTCCCACCTGGGTTGGTTGTGGTGAATATTACCTTTTTCATCGGTTGACCGTTTCGGGTGAGTAAATGGTCTATATCGCGAGTTTTTCCACGAGGATTGCAACAGTGTGATTCGTTTGGGCTTGCAGAGCCTCGTTTGAGATCTTATTAAATGTGGAAACATGAAAGGGTATTGGATGGAGGTCTCTTTGACGCACTCCGAACCAACACATGGTAGCGATGTTGGTAACACCTGGTGATGTAAGTTGTATTGCTGAGTTATCAGACATATTCTAGGTCTACCCTCCAGCAGAGACTGGGAAGTGGGTCGCCTGTCGACTTCATCCAGGTTTACCCTCCAGCAGAGACTGGGCAGTGGGTTGCCTATCGACTTCTTCCAGGTCTACCCTCCAGTAGAGACTAGGCAGTGGGTCGCCTGTCGACTTCTTGTAGGTCTAACCTCCAGTAGTGACTGGGCAGTGGGTCTCCTGTCCACTTATTCCAGGTCTACCCTCCAGCTGAGACTGGGCAGTGGGTCACCTATCGACTTTTTCCAGGTCTACCCTCCAGTAGAGACTGGGCAGTGGGTCGTCTGTTGACTCCTTCCAGGTCTACCCTCCCGCAGAGACTGGGCAGTGGGTCTCATGTTGACCTCTTATGGTCTACCCTCCAACATAGACTGGGCAGTGGGTCACCTGACGACCTATTAGGGTCTAACCTCTAGTAGATACTGGGAAGTGGGTCACCCGTTGACTTCTTTCAAACTCAGTCCTTTCTACTAGGCTAGTCTGTGGCTTTTCTTAGCGGCTACCGGAGCGGGACCCTTGGTTGTACGGGTCAGTGATGTGACAACTTTGACTTTGAGGATCTCTCGACTTTCTGACAGTGACTAGGTGTGGTTTGACTTTCCCCAAAACTATCAAGAACGAGGGGCGCTTTCCCCACCAAGAAGAGTCCTTGTGACGCGACCTAAACCCATGTGGGTGAGTCAATCCCGCCAAAGTGGATAGTGTCGAGGTGTGGTTATTTGAGCCCCTTGACTTGAAGTTTAGGGCAGACGTACGAGATGATGGGCATCAATGGTGTTTACTTCTAAGACTGTTGGCTACTCACTTTCTTGGGCTGAGCCACGGGATGAATATCCCCTTACTATCTTGTTCGGGATTCTTGATTGAGCATATGGATATGTATATACCTTGTTATAGTACCCACTTCTTGGGTTTTGGTTACTCTCCTTCTAGGAGGGGCGAAGACGCGTGGGGTATGCCACATGCTTTTCCGTGTCTAACTTCTCATGGTTGGTCGAGTCTACTCTCCTGCAATAGGTAGAGAAGACTCAACAAGAAGTTTATCTTCTCACCGTTTATAGCTCCTTGTGTTTGGATGATTCTACTTCATTCTTCTTGTTGGGTTGAGCTGTACTCTTTACTGCACTCTCAGTTGTACTTTAATTTTCCCTTTTCGATCTACTTCTCACCTCTTCAGTACCTCCTTTGTTTCTACCTCGAGCCTTCTGGGTATCCTACTAAGTCTTTTTATACTCACCCCTGCTTGGCCTTTTCCCACACTTGGTGTGCCCTTGCAGACGACAGACAGGTCGATCGTGACGTCAGAGGAGCTTAGGAGTTCGGGATCTTGGACCACGTACGGTGGTCGTAGTCGAGTTCCAGGTGTGGGACTCTCCTAGCTTTTTTACTTTTTTTTACCTGTTGCCAGGTTGTGGAACTTTTCTGGTTGGGCGCATGTTTTTTCCCTTTTCTTTTCAGTTTACCTTCAGCTCTTCCTTTGGACTGTTTAGAGGTCGATGCACATCTGTGGTTTATTTATTGTAGTTGGTACTTTACTTTCTCTTTTACTCTGCATTATTGTATTGAGTAGGCTCCATGTGTGTGTACAGGTACTTAGGCAAAGGCCTCCCTGAGTTGTTTATTCTTTGGTGCTTGTCGCCAGCCCCTGGCCTATGGAGGTGGGCTTGGGGTAGTTACGGCTCGAGCCCGGGTAGGGTTGGGTCGTGAAAAAGTGGAATCAGAGGTGGTCCATTCCTTGGGAAGTTGTTCGGACATCCCTAAAAAAATGGTTGGGATTTAGGGCAATAGTGTCAATGTGTCTCGAGAGAGGCTCTCAGGCTAGGGAGTCCAGTGATGGTGCGGCGGCCGACATATCCCTTCACCAGGACCTTGAAAACCCACTTGTCGACTCGGCATGCTGAGAAACTTGTTGCATGGAATTGGTTTGTGCATCACATAGGATTGAGTCTTTGACTATCTTTCTTGAGTTAGCTCCCCATTTTTGTAACTTTTATATACATATATGCACATCTGACCGCAACACTCCTTGATAACATTGAGGATGTCTTCGCGAAGACAGCTAGCCAGGATACGAGCTTTGGTTCATGGCGACGACCCTACGAGCTACAAGGCCTCAGTCCAGGACCCATTATGAGAGTCCCTTTTTCCGAGTGGGACGGTAGAAGCACCCCCACCTGGTGAGCAGCAAACAGCTCGAGTAGAGTAGATGGAGCTTGAGCGTAGGTTGAGTGCGCTTTGGGAGTTCCAGCGACAGAGACTGCTGAGGTTCAGTAGTGAGCCAGAACCTCAGGCAGCAGAGGTTTGGCTCGAGACATTGGATTTCCTATTCAGGCTTGCGCAGACACCGGCGGATCTGATGGTGGCTTTGGTCGCTAGCCTTTTCCACCGAGCAATTGTGCGTTGGTGGAGTCTAGTGACTCAGTTACTCGATGAGTCGTCACTTTCGTGGGGAGACTTTCGGCTGCTATTTTGTGAGGAGTTTTACCCCTCCTGCTTATGCTCCGTTCGGATCCAGGAGCTCTTGCAGTTTCAACAGGGAGGGATGATGGTGACTTAGTACGCGACTAGGTTCGCGGACCATGCACTTTTTTACCCAGACGTGGTCCACACCGGCAACTTCTGAGCGTGAAAGTTCGAGCAAGGTCTCCACAGAGAGATTCATGCTATCATTTTACCCTTGGGCATTCCCACTTATGCCAAGGTGCTAGAGCTGGCACTGGTGACAGAGAGATTCCTGTCATGTTCTATAGTTGGTGGTGGCATCAGGATCGACAGAGCTGAGATGTCTACCGCAACGAGCGAGCATCAGTTGACAGAACCTTAACCTAGGTGGATTTCCGATAACCGGACTCAGGGGCATGGTCGTACACCACAGTGGCACCGGAGGGAACCAGTGAAGCCCAGAGAGAGTCAGTATTATGCTTGCGATGAGTGAGGTCACTTGGCATGACACTGACCAACCAGCCACACTGAGAATATCATGCAGGCACCAGGTGCACCACCGCGGTAGAGGCAACGCCATGATCAGAGTAGCACCCATAGAGGTTGTGCTATCGGAGGAGCGGGGGGAGCTGGTAGTGGGGGACGACATTACGAGGTATTCCCATCACCACTATGTGATCCACATCAGGATTTGGGAGCAGAAAGTTGGGACCATAGACAACCGCGAGATTTGGATGTCTACGATCCTGCAGAGCATGATATGATAAGCGGTATTCTTTACGGATCTTCTACTTTTTGCAGTAGAATTGTTAGACTCGGTGTGTGGAATGATTTTTTCTCCCTGATCCTTGCTTGAGTTGTTAACAGGGTGATGCAGGGCGTCGGGTGTAACCCTGTGTTATTAGAGTAGAAGGTGTAGAACCTTTTCCGTTAGTCAATGGTGTTGACTCCATCTCTTTCTGAGCATGTAAGAGTCTTGGTTGCGAGACATCGACTATGGAACCTTGCATGACCAGATATCCTTGGGTGTTTCAACATATGGATATTCTGAAGGATGGAATCACCAGGCTTTGTCCCAGGTCCAAATTTTGATTCCAGTAGCGGCGTGCGATGTGGGGGTTTGACCGGGGAGGTGAGCTACCCCCGAGGGCCTTTGGACCGTTTGAGATCGTGCGAAGGGATGAAGAGGTTGTCTACCGCTATGCCCTAACCCCCCAAAGTCTGGAGTGAGTTCACGACGTCTCCCACGTGACTCACCTGAGAAGACGTGTGCATGATCCTATGCACGTCATCGGAAAGGGCATACCTCATGTGAGCAGAACAATCCTTTGGTTCATGTGCGGTGATGCAGAACTGTGCAAGAGTTTTCCTGGGAACGGGAGAGCCAGGTGTAGGCATAGTACCACAAGTTGTTCCCTAGTTTGGCTTTTTGAGGATGAAAATATTGAAGGAGGGAATGATATAGAAACCTAGGTTTTTCCATATAAGACTTTGGAATATTTATTTACATTATTCCAGAGCAGGGCGTTCAAAGGGCGTGCGATTCCGAGCCCCGGTGTGGACAGAATTAAATTTTAAGTGTGTTCACACTGGGCATGCCAAATAAATTGGATAACTCTTAAACGGTGTTTTGGATCATAAATATGAGTGTACGGATGGATCCGAAATGGGGTTTTTACCCTAAGAACAACATAAAATATGTCGGCGCGGGACATTGGGACCCCTCGCCCTTTAACGGAACATTAAATGGATAAATAAAAAAAATTAAATTATTCATTTAATTGTTAAACTCATTTGTATCTTAAACGGTTGATCTGATGGGAAAACTGAGGGCACCTTTGAGTCCGGAGCATGCAGTTTACCCTAGGAGGGGTGTAATTTTCACGGGCGCGGGCCTCCTGTGGAAAATGGCCCCAGAGGCGTTTTCATAATTTATCAACCTCAGGCGTTAAGTTTTATAACTTTTGAACGGGGCCTCGGATTAAAACTTTGAGACCACCTTTGTGCTTGGGAGTTGGTGTTTACCCTATAAATGACCTAACTTTCACTGCGTTTGGGGTTTCAGACAAGGATTTAAATTGGGTTGAGTTTTTAATTAATTAAAGGTTTAATTAATTTTCTGTATTTAATATCTTATTCTTCCCCCACCCTCTCTCTAGAGAAACCCTTCCCATTCCTCTCCCAAGAAACTCCCTTCCTCCCATGCTCTCTTCCTACTCCTCCTCCTCCCTTTGGTGGACGACGACGAATCTTCGAATCTTGGCGAGCGCATTCTTCGCCAACGAAGAATGGATCCAACGAGGTAAGATTCTTGTTAAATTTTGGGCCCTCGTTGATTTCCTAAATATCTTTGTCAATTTAATCCTTGAATTTTATAGTTTTAGAATTTGGGGTGTTGGCCGAACAAACATGGCCAACACCCAAGCCCCATTTAATTTCTCGTTCTTGGGCGTTCTTCGTCCCAAATTTTCGAACGCGCGCGAACCTCGAAGGATCGATGAGCAAGAGGCGGCGTTGTGAAGATCCGGTTCTGGGGATCCTGAATCCAGTTTCAGATAATTTTTCCGACCACTGGAGTAGTCCGGGGGACCGTCCGAAGGTTTGGACAAGGTGGCCAGTGCAGATGGTGTTCGGATTGAAGCGGCGGCCGCCGGGCGGTGTCGGGTGTCGCCGGCTGGCCAAAGGCGATGCGTGGCTGGAGGAGCCGAGTGGCCGGAGGAGCGGCTGGCCGGAGTCTGGAGGTGCGACTATGGGGGTGAAGCCGAGATGGCGGGGAGCAGAATGGTGCTGCGGAGGTGGCACCGAAGCGGTGCGCGGCCGAGGAGGCAGTGTGGTGTGTGGTCGGGGCAGCGCAGCAGTGTGTTGCGGCAGCAGGCGGAGGTGCCGAGGGCGTCCAGCGGAGGTGCTGCGGCCGGTGTCGGGCATGGTGTCGTGGTCGAAGGGAGCCCGAGGCCTGGCCTCGGGCATGCAGAGGAAGCCAGGACCCGCAAAGGGCGGGTCATGCGGGCGCGTCAATGAAGATCGGCCAAGCAACCGGTCTATTAGGAGGCAAGGACCCGCGCGCTGCGGGTTCTGTTGGGCGATGACGACCGGCCAGTTGGCCGGTCTGTTGGGAGAAAACCGGACCCGCTCGGGTTCGGTGCTGCTGGGTGGGCCACGAACATTGGGTCGCGGTGTGACAGGCTGGACCCACGGCTTGGCCGCTGGCAGCGATTAGGACCGGGCCAACCGGGGTGAACCGGCCCGGTTAGGCCCCCTTGCGTTTGGGGGGTCATAACTTCTAAACAACATGTCTGTTTGAAATGCCGTCTATGGCAGTGGGATAATGTCGGTGAGGCGGTCTTTTTAAAGTGGGTTTCAGGTTTTTTGGATTCCGTGCCCGAAGACGGGTGACCCGAAGAACTTTAATTTAATAATAATAAATTATTAAATAAAGCCCGCAATGGACGCACTTCGCGAGCCGGACATCCGTTTGATGTGCCGTCAGAGGCACTGTGGTCCTGGGTTGAGACAGACCTTTCGAAGTTCATTTGAAAGCTTTGTGGTTTGGTTTTGTTGCTCGGAAGCACAGAACGCTTAATGCGAATGATTAATTAATTAATTAATTAATTAATTAATTGTTGCGTCAGACCTAACTCCTGCTTGGGATGTCCGATTGATGCGCCGTCAGTGGCAGCGTGACCCCAGTACTCGTGCGGACTTTTTGAGATGCTTTCTGAAGCATTCAAGTTGGAGACAAGGTACAGGACCCACATGGCCTAGTTCACAAGTTTTACAGTAGAACACCACTTTTTTACCCAACATCCGTTTAGGGTGTTTGAGTACTCGTTTCTGAGTGTTTTTTCGAGGGTATTGCAATGACGCAATTCAACCACCTAAATTTGGGCTCAATGTGCGAGCCCCACAGGGCCCCATTTGCGTATAACGTGGGGGAGTTGCAGCTTTTGCACCCGAAGTCCGTTTTAGGCACCGTTAGTGGCATTGTGACCCTGGGATCGAGACGAGGTTGACCAGGGTGGTTTCAGGCTATGAAGCTGAAGTTGAGGCGTGGGCCCCACGTGCCGTCTTTTGTGCTGTGTGCATCGTACTTCGACTTCTTCATCAGGCATTCGCTTCAGGCATATGAATAGTCAATTTGGTGTTTTTTTCGAGAGCATCGCGATGATGCAGTTCGCCCGACCTTTTTTGGGATCATGGCGTAGGCCCCACCCGGGCTGGCTACGGTGAATATTACCCTTTTCACCGATTGACTGTTTTAGGCGAGTAAATGGTCTACCTCACGAGTTTTTACATGAGGATTGCAACAGTGTGATCCGTTTGGGCATGTGGATCCTCGTTTGAGATCTTATTAAATATGGAAACATGAAAGGGTCTTGGATGGAGGTCCCTTTGATGCACTCCGAACCAACACATGGTAGTGATGTTGCTAACACCCGGTGATTTCAGTTGTAGTGATGAGTTATCGAACTTATTCCAGGTCTACCCTCCAGCAGAGACTGGGCAGTGGGTCGCCTATCGACTTCTTCTAGGTCTACTCTCTAGCAGAGACTGGGTAGTGGGTCGCCTATCGACTTCTTCCTGGTCTACCCTCCAGTAGAGACTGGGAAGTGGGTCACCTGTTGACTTCTTCCAGGTCTACCCTCAAGTAGAGACTGGGCAGTGGGTCGCCTTTCGACTTCATCCAGGTCTACCCTCCAGTAGAGACTGGGCAGTGGGTTGCCTGTCAACTTATTCCAGGTCTACCCTCAAGCAGAGACTGAGAAGTGGGTCGCCTGTCAACTTCTTCCAGGTCTACCCTCCAGCAGATACTGGGCAGTGGGTCTCCTGTCGACTTCTTCCAGGTCTACCCTCCAACAGAGACTGGGCAGTGGGTCGTTTGTCGACTTCTTCTAGGTCTACCCTCCAGCAGCGACTGGGCTGTGGGTTGCCTATCGACCTCTTATGGTCTACCCTCTAGTAGAGACTGGGCAGTGGGTCACCTGACAACCTCTTAGGGTCTACCCTATAGTAGATACTGGGAAGTGGTTCAAACAACTACTTCTTTCAAACTCATTCCTTTCTACTAGGCTAGTCTTTGGATTTTCTCCGTGGCTACCAGAGCGGGACCCTTGGTAGTACGGGTCAGTGATGTGAAATATATGACTTTTAGTATCTCTCGACTGTGTGACAATGACGAGGTGTGGTTTTACTTTCCCCATAACTCTCAAGAATGATGGGTGCTTTCCCCACCAAGATGTGTCCTTATGAAGCGACTTAAAAATGTGCGGGCGAGTCAGTGCCGACCAAAGAGGATAGTGTCGAGGTGTCGTGATTTGAGCCCCTTGACTTGCAGTTAGGGGAATACGTACAGGATGCTGGGCATCGATGGTCTTTACTTTTGAGACTGTTGGCTACTCACTTTCTTGGGCTGAGCTATGGGATGGAGATCCCCTTACGATCTTGTTCAGGCTTCTAGATTCAGAATATGGATATGTATATACCTTGTTCTAGTACCCACTTCTTGGGTTTTGATTACTCTCCTTCCAGGAGAGGTGAAGATGCGTGTGGTATGCCACGTGATTTTTATGTCTTGTCATGGTTGGACGAGTCTACTCTCCTGCTATAGGTAGCGTAGACTGAACGAGAAGTTCATCTTCTCACCGTTTCTAGATCCTTGTGTTTGGATGAGTCTACTTCCTTCTTCTTGTTGGGTTGAGCTGTACTCTTTACTCCACTCTCAGTTGTACTTTAATTTTCCCTGTTCGATCTACTACTCACCTCTTCAGTACCTCCTTTGTTTCTCCCTCGAGCCTTCGGGGTATCCTACTGAGTATTTTTATACTCACCCCTGCTTGGGCTTTGCCTGCACTTGGTGTGCCCTTGCAAACGACGGACTGGCCGATTGTGACATCAGAGGAGATTATGAGTTCAGGATCTTGGACCGCATATGGTGGTTTCTGTCGTGTTCCAGGTGTGGGAATCTCCTAGATCTTTTATTTTGTTTACCTGTTGCTGGGTTGTGTCACTTTTCGGGTTGGGCGTGTGTTTTGCCCCTTTTCTTTTCAGTTTACCTTCAGCTCTTGCTTTGTACTGTTTAGAGGTCGATGCACATCTGTGGTTTATTTGTAGTAGTTGTTACTTCACTTTCTCTTTTACTCTACATTGTTGTATTGATTGGGCTACGTGTGTGTGTACAGGTACATAGGAAAAGGCCTCCCCGAGTTGTTTATGTTGGATCTGAATCTACAAATTATACACAAGAGGGGGAAGAATTGTGTCTTTTTCAAATTTTCGATAACTCTTTGATTGAACGAGTTCTGTCCTCCATACTTTATCCGATTTGATCATGCAGCAGAAATAAATAAAAGAAGTGACACAAATATGTATAGTGGTTTGGGGAACAGAAGGCCCCTAGTCCACTCCACCGACGCTCAACTCCACGAGCTTGGTGATTTTCACTATCTGGTCATATTTTCCATAGACCGGTTCACAACTGAGTACAGGAAGTTGACACCTTTACAATCCAAGGAAAAACAAAGCCTTCTGGTTCAAACAAAAACCTACACAGCTTAGAACGAGAAGCTGGTTACTCAAGAATAAAAAGAATTTCAGAAAGAAGTTTTCCAGTTGATCTTCACAATTGCAACAGAATGCAATTGACAGCAGATGGATCGTTGTCTCTGGAAATATTGATTTTCAAAACAAATCAATTCTGAGTCGATTCGGTTATAGTAGATATATAGATATAGTTCACAACATCAGCAGTAGTAGATCCACAGTAGATATTCGATGGAGAACAAGTGAATCTTTTATTGAGTTCCTTCTTTTTAAAATGAACAGAGCTTTGACGCTCCTTTTTGAATCAGCAGATCAACGTGAATTTTTGCAGTCTCTGTTTTACACCTTTTTCAATAATATATTAATCACCACACTCTTGTATATAGTGTTTGTTCATAGAGAACATATATATTAAAACTGAGAATATCTCCTGCATATTTAGATCCATAAAATTCACCTTCTGATTCGTGATATTCAGAAATTTGAATTTACAGAGAAGTCGTAACTTCCCTTAAGACTCGGCATAAAAAATATCCTTCTAATTCGATCTTAAATCCATTGATAAAATTTCTTTGAATCAGTCAAAGTCATATTTTAAAAATGACATTAAATCCGGCTTGAAATCCGCCCAATAATCAACTTGCTGACCATTGCATAAAAATATCATATTTCAAACTTTTTGACGCCAAACGTAAGGTTGATGACGTAGCCTCCAAACGTAGGGTTGACAATGTAAGGTTGAACATAAACGTAGGGTTGATACTACTTTCTCCAAATGTAAGGTTGATCTTAAATGTAGGGTTGATCATTCATAATTTTTCTTCAACTCTCAAATGTACGGTAAAAGATCCATACTTTTACTTGATCCATACTTTTCCAAGAACGTATGGTTGTTTAAAAAAGTAAGGTTGATGAACCATACTTTTGAGAAACAAACTTAACGTTTAGTACTTACGTACGGTTCTCCTTTCATACTTTTCTGATAACCAAAATGTAAGGTTCCTTCCTAACGTAAGGTTCTTCTTCCATACTTTGATGAAGACGTATGGTTGTTTAACCATACTTTTCTCTTATCTTAAAAATTATACACACTTTTCATCCTTACGCTACGTTTATCCACGTAGGGTATGAACAGTGATTCCAGGATGTGCTAAAGCAGATTCCACGCTACATTTATCCACATAAGGTATGAACAGTGATTCCAGGACGCGCTTAATGCAGATTCCGAACAAGTAATAAATTCTCATTATTTCAAGAGTAAAATAAATTAATAAATTCCTACAAAATACTAAATAAAATCATTAGAAAATAACTAAGGGTATTTGTGAGCATCAAAATTATCATAAAGAGACAGAGTATTATTTTTAATAATCTCCCCCTTTAAATAGCATTATTATGTATTGTTGAAAACAATACTTTTTCTCAACAATCTCCCCCTTTTTGATGATCACAAAACCCATAAGATAATAAAATTATTTAAACGAAATTAACATTCAAAATTAGTTACATAAAGTTTTATAATTTTTTGAGGATGAAACAATATTTAATTTTAGCAAAATTATTTCAATAAAAATATCTCCCAAAAAAAATTCTTTAAAAACAAAAGTTTTAGTTTTATCAAAATTTCTCATGTAATTCTCCCCCTAAATAAAAATATGATGTTGTATGTATCCAAATTCTCCCCCTTTTTGTGATATCAAAAATAAAAAAAATAAAAATCATGGATTTTAACACTTTTAATATTGCACTGAACTGTTAGTAAATGCTATAATGAACTATTTAATAGTAAATTTATCTGATATACTGGAATATTTTAACTTAAAATAGTAATAAACAAATAGAGAAAGAAACAAATAAACAATGAAAGAAATTTTCATTCAAAAACAGCAGTATATACATGACAATGATATATACAGGAATCAAGGTTTGGGTAAGATAGGCAACAAGTTCTATCTCCTCTGGATTACAGACTTGATTTTGTAAACTGTTCCCTGAGTATCTTCATCATCCCATATACAAGTTTGATAATGAGCTCTCTGTTCTCTTGAGTCATATGAATATCCTCGATTATATTGACTCTGAAAAACTCATGCATCCTTTCCTCTTTTTCAACAAACAATGACAGCTTATCTGATAACTGATTTAACAGGATTCTGATTGATGGCTCACTAGATATCAGTTGATCTACTAAAAATTCTTATTTTCCAGCAACACTGATAAAGGAGAACTATTACATTGAAGATCTTGTAACCTGTCATTCATGTTTCTCATCGCAGCTGTGATAGATTGAAACCTTCTGATTAAATCAGGTGAATTACCTGATGTACTAACAACATTATTTGAAATTTATGCAAATTGGTTCTCCATAAAAAACTTCAGATCTGATAAATCTGACTTCATAACCATTTCAGATTTCAAATTTTCAACTTCAGTCAGCATATCCTCTTTAAAAATTTCACTTCTTGCCTTGAGACTGTACTATATTTTTTCTTTTGAAATATCAATTGTTCAAAGGTTAAGGCATTTCTCAGAGTGACATTCTCATATTCTAACTGAGACACCTTTTTGTACAGTTCTTCAATTTCTTTCTTCCTTGAATCAGAGGCACCCTATGATTGATTTGCATTCTCAGGCTCTGGATGATGTATCAATACCAAAGGTAATGATTCAGCATCAAATTTCTCTTTTTTCTTTGTCCTGAGTAGTTTGGTCCACGGATTTTTCCTTAGAGTCCGGAGGCTCCTCCACAGAAAAATCCTCTTGAATTACTTCTGTGTGAGCTTCAGAAGCATTCTCACCACAAACATCAGCATCTTGGCTTTCCACTGGATTTTCGAGATTAACATTTTCAAGAGTTTTTTGAGGTCTGGACACTTCTCCACCAAGAACTGCCTCCTTATCTTGGTTCTGTTAAAGTGTAACTTCAACATCAGCTATAATTTGTTCCTAATTCTCCCTTTGAGCTTCTTCTTGATCTCCTGATCCCTATATAGGTGCTATTCTTTCACTAACAACTTCCATGATCTTATCAATAACAGCTTCTATTACAAAATAATAAGAAAATAAAGCTTCTGTTTTTGTTTCCAATTTAGGGGAAGTAATTTCCTCATTTATAGCTCTAGTTCTTCTTGATTGAAGTCCCTCATGACTTCTTTCTTCATCAGCATCGTCCACTTCAAATCAGATCCTTATTACTACATTGCTAACTCTTGATTCAGCCTGTCCCTCCTTGGACTTAGAAGGTTGAGCCTGAGCACTCTCTAAGTCTTCCTCAGCTCCTACTGGCAAGAGTTTTCCTTTAATGGGGCTCCAAAAATATCCAATCTTCCTTAAAGTTCTATAATTAAACATATTACTGTGATGACAATGTACCCGGGCATCCACTAATCTCACCATGTCTCTCTTAAGCAACAGTTTAGAAATAAACCGACTGAAAGGATAAAAGTTCATCCAGGCATCACTTTGGAAATAGTAATTGAGATACCTTATCATGTACCTTGGGAAGTTCAACTTGATATCACTTAAGAGAAGATACATTATGTACATATCAGGGTACAAAATCTTTTCCATTTCTTCCATTCTTGGAGGTATTCCAGTATGAATAAATTTGACCAAAATTTTCTGATCAGGATCCAAATCCTTGATAAAAATTTTCTTTATAGACTTAGTACCAAAAAGAAAGGACATGATGTCCTCGGATTTATGCATAGAATCTCCTATATTCTTCAAATAGAAATGAAAAACTCCCTCATGAGGGAAATTGAGAATCTGACCAATCTCTACTGATGAGATTGAGAAATCCCTATCCTTTATCTTATCCATCATACTATCCTCAGTATCCCCCAGGAAAAACTGTACAAATTTGAAGAAGTATCAAAGTTATACCTCATACAGAAATTCCTTATTTTAACTATTGAATATTTGTTCAAGGTTCTGAAATGAGAGCTCTTGTTTCAACAGAAGATTTGTCTGAAATAACCAGTCAAGATCTATTACCATTCCTTGTAAGATTTTTCTTCCTTCTGATTGTTGTCTCTTGAAATTTCTTGGCTCGGATTCACTGGCTCTTTTAGTCCTTACCATCTTTGCGAGAATCTATGAATGTTTGAAGGTTAGGGTTTCAGAGATTCAAAGATTAGGGTTTAGGAGCAGAAGTTCGATTTTCAGATTTCGAAAGGGTTTCGATAGAAGTGAAATGGTTTAGAAGTCGAAAAGGCTTTGACAGCCTTGATTCCTGTGTAATAACTAATCATAACATATATTTAAATAAAATTTTTATATAGAGAAAGAAAAAAAATCTTAAACAGTATTAATTTTTTTTACAAAAATAAATAAAAGTAAATTTAAATAAAAAATATTTAAAATTAAATAAACCTAGCTCCCCCTTAATAAAATCAAACCTTGTAGTGGGAAGTGGTTTAGTAAAAATATCTCCTAATTGAATTTTAGTATTTATAAATTCTAAAAATATATCTTTTTTAATAACATGATATCTTAAAAAGTGATTCCTTATATCAATGTTCTTAGTTATAGAATGACTAATAGGATTTTTTGAAATATTAATTGCACTTGTATTATCACATAAAATATGTGTATTATTAAAATTAAATCCAAAGTTCATAAGAGTGTTTTTCATCCAAAACACTTGTGCACAACAAATACCAGCAGAAACATATTCTACCTCAGCTGTTGACAGGGCAACTGAATGTTGTTTCTTACTAGACCATGATACTAAAAACTTTTCTAAAAAGTGACATGTTCCTGATGTACTTTTTCTATCTAATATACAACTTTTAAAGTCAGCATCTGAATATGAAATCAAATTAAAATTATAAGTTTTAGGATAAAGAAGAAATTGAAAAACAGTTCCTTTTAAATATCTAAATTTTTTTAACAGTAGTTAGATGAGATTCTTTAGGATTTGATTGAAATATAGCACAAATACATACTGAATACATTATATCTGGCCTGCTAGCAGTAAGATATAATAAACTACCAATCATACCTCTATATAACTTGTTGTCAACTGATTTCCCAATTTCATCCAAATCAAGTTTTATATTAGTACACATTGGAGTTGTAAATGTCTTGCTGTTTTCAAGTCCAAATTTCTTTAGTAAATCAATAATGTATTTAATTTGATTTAAAACATTTCCAAAATTTTTTTTGATAAATTTGAAGTCCTAAGAAGAAATTTAGTTCTCCCATCATACTCATTTCAAATTATTTTTGCATTAACTTTGAAAACTCATGACAAAGGGTTTTATTAGATGATCCAAAAATTACATCATCAACATAAATTTGAACCAATAAAACATTATTTTTTTATAGTTTTCTTAAAGAGTGTTGGGTCTACCATTCCAACAGTAAAATAATTTTTCAAAAGAAAAGAACTTAATATTTCATACCAAGCTCTAGGTGTTTGTTTAAGGCCATAAAGATCTTTATTAAGTTTAAAAACAGAATCTGGTTTTTGAGAATTTTCAAAACCAGGAGGTTTCTCAACATAAACTTCCTTAATTAAATAACCATTTAAAAAGGCAGATTTAACATCCATCTGAAATAATTTAAAATTTATATAAGATGCATAGGCCAAAAGGATTCTAATGGCTTCTAACCTAGCTATAGGTGCAAAAGTCTCATCACAATCTATTCTTTCTTCTTGATTGTATCCTTTAGCTACTAATCTTGCTTTATTTCTCGTTATTATGCCTTGGTCATCATGTTTATTTCTAAAGACCCATTTGGTTCCTATTACTGGATAATTCTTAGGTCTTTCCACTAATTCCCAGACTTCATTTCTTTTAAATTGGTTTAATTCATCTTGCATTGCTATTACCCATCTTTCATCATCTAAAGTTTATTCTATAGTCTTGGGTTCCTGTTGATATAGGAAGGCAGATAATTCCACTAGGTTTCCTAAGTTTCTTCCAGTTTGAATTCCTGTATCTAATTCACCTATCACAGTTTCTTAAAGGGCGATTCTTTAGGGTTCTAGACTGTCTAGGAAAAACATTTAAAGGTTATTCAGTATCATGTTCCTCTGAACTGGACTGAATTTCTTTTATATCATTTTCAAAATAATTCTTTAAGTTCTCAAGTCTCATGTTATCATTTGAGTAAAGTTCATCCATTTGATATGTCCTTTCCTCAAAGGGATCGGATTCATCAAATCTCACATGAATTGATTCTTCAACAATCCTTGACTTCTTATTATAGACTCTTTAAGCTTTGAAGGTTGCAGAATATCCTAAGAAAATACCTTCATCAGATTTTGGATCGAACTTACCAATATTATCTTTGGTGTTCATGATGTAAACCTTGCATCCAAAAACTTTTAAGTAATTTACTTTAGGTTTTCTGTTATTCCATAGTTCATAGGGTGTATTTTTTAAAATAGGTCTAATTAAAACTCTATTAATTATATAGAAAGATGTATTCATAGTTTCTGCCCAAAAATATATAGGTAGGATATATTCATTTAACATAGTTCTAGCCATTTCTTGAATTGTTATATTTCTTATTTCTACAATCCCATTCTATTGAGGTGTTCTAGGTGCAGAAAAGGTATGTTTAATACCCATGTTTGAGAAAAATGAATTAAATTCCTGATACTCAAATTCTACACCATGAACACTTCTTAATGAAATTATTTTAAAACCTTTTTCATTTTGAACAGCTTTACAAAAACTTTCAAATAATATAAAAGATTCATTTTTAAATTTCAAAAAGAAAATCCATATAAATCTAGAATAGTCATCAACTAAAACATATACATATAATTTACCAGCTAAGATTGCTACTCTTTAGGGTTCAAACAAATCCATATGAATAAGTTCTAGAGGTTTAGATGTAGAAAATTTATTAACAGATTTGAAGGATGATTTGTGTTGCTTGCCAAGTTGACATGCATCACAAAATCTGTCACTTTCAAATTTGAGACTAGGTAAATCAGAAACTAAACGTTTATTAGATAAATTATTTAAAACATATATATTTAAATGTCCAAGTCTCCTATGCCAGATCCAAGATTCTCTTAATTTAGCAGTCAAGCAGTTTACTTGCTGTTTACATAAGGAATTTAAATCCAAATTATAGACATTATCAGTTCTTGGTGCTTTAAATTTAAACAGTTTATCTTTAGAAACAGTACAAAATTTTTTAGTAAAATAAACAGTATATCCATCATCACAGAGTTGAGAGATACTTATCAGATTTTGTTTTAATCCTTGTACATAAAGTACTTTATTGATTAAGACTGTGTTTGGATCTCCAATAGTTCCAATGCCAACGATTTTCTCCTTTGGTATTGTCACCAAATGTGACAAGTCCTCCTTCCTTTTGAGTGAGTGAAGAAAAATTCATTGAGTTTCCACTCATATGTCTTGATCATCCATTGTCCATGTACCATATATATTTTCTACTCTGCTGGCCTACTACCTGCAAATACATTCAAAAAAATTACTTTGGTACCCATATTTTGTTGGGTCCAGGGGTGTTAACTAGCAATGATCTGGGTATCCAAATTTTCTTTGTTCTTTTAAAATTAGCTGAATCATATAAGTCTTTTGAAACATAAGCTTTCTTAATACCACAAATTTGAGGCTATCTTAAGAAAAAGTTTTTAGCTATATGTCCATTTGTCCCACAAAAGTTACAATTAACCTTTTTAGAGCTAGAAACAAAATAATTTTTATATAGCTTAGGTTTTTCTCCTTTACTGCCAATTCCAAATCTCTCTTTTTTAATGACAGTTTTTTCAATAATTTCATTTAATGAATTTTATCCTTTTGTAAAAACCAATACAGCCTGTTTTTAATATTCTAATTCATCCTTCAATGTTTTTATTCTTGATTAAAAATTAATATAGTTAGGGTTAATCGAATTGTATTTATCAGTTAATTCCTTATGTTGTTTCAGCATTATATCTCTTTCATCTGAAACAACTTTATGTTTGTTTTTTAGTGACTTATGTTTCCTAAATAGTGAGTCATATCTTTCTTCAAGCATATTGTAGTAGGCTGTAAGTTTTTCATTTGAGTATCTTGATTCATAATTTGATTCATTGTTTGAGTTAGAGGAGTAATATGAGTGTACCTCATCATTTTCTTCTATGAAACACATGTTTTCATTTAGATTAACTTCTTCTTTTTCTGAGCTTGATTCAGGAGAGCTACTGGAGTCCTCAGATACACTCCAAGTGGATTTCATAGCTTTCTTGTCTTTCTGCTCAAAGTCATTTCTTTTGAAGAATTTCTTATTCTTTGCATCTTTCAATTATGGGAAACCTGGTCTGATATGCCCCATCTTCTTACATTCATAACATCTTACTTCTTTATCATCCCTCTTAAAAGTTTTTTTGAAGCCTCTTTTCTTGTTGTAGAACTTTCTAAATTTCCTGGCTAGCTGAGCCAGCTCTTCATATAAGTTTGATGAGTCAGAGCTCTCTGATTTAGCTTTGAATTCTCTGTTCTTCAGCTTTTTATTCTTTTGTTATGAAGTTACTTTCAAGGCAGTATATTCTATTTTGATGTAGACCTTATGTTCATTTTCCTCATCTTGAATTTTAGCTTCATACATCATCAGTGTACCAATCATATCTCTCATGGTTATATCTTTGACAGGTGTTGATTGGTTGATTGTAGCAGAGATACCATTCCATCGAGTAGGAAGTACCCTCAGTACTTTTAATTCTTGATCAGCCTGCTTGATAGGTTCTCCTAGAGCTGTTATATTATTCACAATTTCTGTCAATCTCCCATTCATTTGGGTAATTCTTTCACCTTCAAACATTCTGAAAGTATCAAATTTCAATTTGAAAGTTGCATATCTCATTTTTCTCACATTATCTGTTCCTTAATATGCCACGACTATTGTTTGCCACATCTCATATGCTGTCGAGCACTGAGATACTCTGTTAAATTCATCTGGTCCTAGACTGCAGATGATTGCATTCGTAGCCTTTGAATTCATATCATACTCTGCCTCTATAGCAGCACTCCATGTCTCAGGATTATCAGGAATTACATAAGGAGTCAAAATATTTGAATATACTTTTTATCCGAGGTTTTTTAGATATATTATCATGCGCGATTTATAGCAGCCAAAGTTGTCTCCATTGAAATATGGTGCTCTGACCATTGACACCCCTTCTCTTGTATCAGTCATGATGATCTGTTGCATAATCTCTAAATGGTTCTTTCTTGCTAAGGCTCTATCAGAAGCTCCTCCTCTGATACCGATTGTTGGATCTGAATCTACAGATTATACACAAGAGGGGGGTGAATTGTGTCTTTTTCAATTTTTCGATAACTCATTGATTGAACGAGTTATTTCCTCTATAATTTATCAGATTTGATTGTGCAGTAGAAAAAAATAAAAGTAGGGACACAAATATGTATAGTGGTTCGGGGAACCGAAGGCTCCTAGTTCACTTCACCAATGCTCAACTCCATGAGCTTGGTGATTTTCACTATCTGGTCCTCTTTTTAATAGAACGGTTCACAACTAAGTACAGGTAGTTGACACCTTTACAATCCAAGGAAAAACAAAGCCTTCTGGTTCAAACACGAACCTACACAGCTTAGAACGAGAAGCTGGTTACTCAAGAATAAAAAGAAATTCAGAAATAAGTTTTTCAGTTGATCATCACAATTGCAACAGAATGCAATTGACAGCAGATGGATCGTCGTCTCAAGAAATATTGATTTTCAAAACAAAGCAATTCTGAGTCGATCCGGTTGCAGTAGATATAGAGATATAGTTCACAACATCAGCAGTAGTATATCCACAGTAGATATTCGATGAAAAACAAGTGATCTTCTATTGAGTTCCTTCTTCTTAAAATGAACAGAGCTTTGACGCTCCTTTTTGAATCAGCAGATCAACATGAATTTATGCAGTCTCGATTTTCCACATTTTTTAATAACAGATTAATCACTACTCTCTCATATATGGTGTTTGTTCAGAGAGAACATATATATTAAAGCTGAGCATATCTCCTGCATATTTAGATCCATAAAAGTCGCATTCTGATTCGTGATATTCAAAAATTTGAATTTACAGAGAATTCGTAACTTCCCTTAAGACTCGGCATAAAAAGATCCTTTTAATTCGATCTTAAATCCATTGATAAAACAGCGTTGAATCAGTCAAAGTCGTATTTTAAAAACAACGTTAAATTCGGCTTGAAATCCACCCAATAATCAGCTTGTTGACCGCTGCATAAAAATATCATCTTTAAACTTTCCAACGCCAAACGTAAGGTTAATGACGAAGCCTCCAAATGTAGGGTTGACAACGTAAGGTTGAACATAAATGTAGGGTTGATGTTACTTTCTCCAAACGTAAGGTTGATCTTAAACGTAGGGTTGATCATCCATACTTTTTCTTCAACTCTCAAATGTACGGTAAAAGATCCATACTTTTACTTGATCCATACTTTTCCAAGAACGTATGGTTGTTTACAAAAGTAAGGTTGATGAACCATACTTTTGAGAAACAAACATAACGTTTAGTACTTAAGTACGGTTCTCCTTTCATACTTTGCTGATAACCAAAATGTAAGGTTCCTTCCTAACGTACGGTTCTTCTTATATACTTTGCTGAAAATGTATGGTTGTTTAACCATACTTTTCTCTTATCTTAAAAAGTATACATGATTTTCATCCTTACGCTACGTTTATCCACGTAGGGTATAAACAGTGATTTCAGGACACACTAAAGCAGATTCCGCGCTACATTTATCCACGTAAGGTATGGACAATGATTCTAGGACACGCTTAAAGAAGATTCCAAACAAGTAATAAATTCTCGTTATTTTAAGAGTAAAATAAATTTATAAATTCCTGCAAAATACTAAATAAAATCATTATAAAATAACTAAGGGTATTTGTGAGCATCAAAATTATAATAAAGAGATAGAGTATTATTTTCAATAATCCCCCCCTTTAAATAACATTATTATGTATTATTGAAAATAATACTTTGCTCAACAGTTTATTTTTCAGCGCTTGTCACCAGCCCCTGGCCTATAGAGGCGGGCTTTGGGTAGTTGCGGCTCGAGCCTGGGTAGGGTTGGGTCATGACATACTCATAGTAAATTCATTTTGTGATCCAAAATTTTTATTTAAAACTCTAAAAAATATCCATCACACTCAATGTTTAGATTACCCAAATCAATCATACATGATGGATCATGATAATACCTTCAATTTTAAGACACATGTTATATGATATGAACCTTTTATATCTATGTAGATTTAACCGACATATAATCTAACTCTTCAACTCACTAAAACACATAAAAATGAATAATAAATATTGGATAAGACTTTCTTCCCTATACAAACCATCATTGTCAATAATGGGGGAAGAATCACAAGAATAGATGATCTCTAACTAAAAACACTAATGGCATCCTCCATTATTCTGTATAGGTATTCTGTGCACTCTGAGTTATCTTTATAACATTTCATATATTTTTTACATGCTCTGACATATCCTAAACCATATCTAGACCAACTACATTGGTCGCACCATTATAAACCCTATATTGTAGTGGTTAACATGGCCTTCCACACAAATACCCATAAGGTGTCATTCCAAATAATGAATAAAAAATTTTATTATAATGAACATCCAAAAATGATAAATGATCCACCAATGATCCTCTAAAATAAAGAGTACATTCCATCAAAATATACTTAAATATCTAGATCATCTACTCAAATTGACCATTAGCCTATAGGTTAAATGAATTACTAAGGTAGAACTTTGAACTGATGTCACTTAAAAATCCATTACACATTCATTATGTAATCAGAGTATCCTGGTCAGAAACTATAGTCCTTATAATATTGTGAAGCCACACAACCTCTATCACATAGTATTTCAAAAACTATCTAGTTACCATGATTATTGGCCAGTAAGAAATGTTCTAACTTCATTAATAGATCAATTATAACCCAATAGATTTCAAACCCTTTCAAGGTATAAGGGAATATCATAATTAAGTCTATAGAAATATCCACAAACCTCCATTTGTAAATCTTTATATGATGCAACAACATTGATGGATCCTGATGCTTGACTTTCACCTACTATCACATAATACATAAATAAATAAACTTAGAAAAAAATTCTCCATACCAGGTAACCAGTATATCTACTTTAGAGCATTCTTCATCATTATAACACATGGATTCCCCAAAAAATATAAACAATGGAACTCATGTAGAACCATTTCTTATATACTCTATTGAAGAAATAAAATACCTTAAAAAACACTCGATATTCATTATATTCTTACCAAATATCCATGGAATCAATATTCATGACCCAATCTCTCCATAATCCCACCTTGAAATCTCCTTATTGAGACTCCTATACTATCTGCACTAATGATTATTCCACCATCATATAAAAATTACACTCTATAATAGTTCTTCTTATAAAAGAGATAAAGATATTCCAACATCTCCATTTCCTTCCACATGTCACTCACCCAATGAGTATCCATACCATAATATATTTGAATCAAGGAATCAACCACCACATTATAATTTATAAGAATATATGTGGTATTGAAAAAATAATCATGGAGAAATTTAACGCACCTTCTCTTTGATGAAATTACATCCTTATTTGATAAGATATATCGTAAACACTTACGTTCTAAATAAACAATGAAATATAATAAAATAAAATAATACCTATAAATATTAAGTAAGAATATCACAACCAAAAATATCTACATAATGGGAACAATAATTAAATTTAGGAGGATTTAATTTTCAAGATTTTTCAGTCATGATTGATCTATCTTGAATCGAGAAGTACTTAAATCTCATATAAGATGAATCATAATGAACCTCATATGGTATACCCTCCAAAGTCAATCAAAGATTTGAAAAACTACTTAACATCCCCTTTGTCCCTTCAAAAGTATCTTAATACCATTTTCTCTAGGTAAAAATATACCTTTACTTAGTCGATGTTGAAAATGGAGCTGAAATACATGAAAAACTTGGTACAGACCTTCTATAATTTCTATTAAGCCTTAGAAACTCCTCACTTTATGAACATTATTTGGTGGGATTTGGGAAAAAACCACCCCAATATTAACTAGGTCTACATAAAAACTAATATTTTAAGTAACATAACCCATAAGATACATTTATGATTTCGAAATTTGATACCTAGAAATCTACCATATATCTTATGCTCCAAGAGAAACTGTAACACTATCCTAAGAAACTCATCATGATGTTCCTGAATATTCTAGTAGAATGAAATATCATTAATGATAAAAACCATAAACCATCAAGATAGGATTAAAATACTATGTTAATAATCTGCATAAAAAATACTGGTATATTTATTAGTTCAAATGGAATCAGTACTGTCATGAAATTCCAATACCAATATCAAAAAATTATCTAATGTATTTTTTCATCCATAAACCTCACATGGTGGTATCTAGATCATAAATAAATCTTGAAAAAAAACTCCCCCTTTCAAATTACATAAAAATTAGTACAGTCTAGTAAGTGTATAATGGTTTTTCATTATCACTTAGTTCAAACACTTACATTCTATATACAACCTCAAAAACTCATCTATATTTTTTCATAAACAATACTATTAATACCAATATGAACACACTATTCTGAAAAACCCACTAAAATAGCTCTTGAATATGAATTTTTAACTCTTTATTTTATTTTTAAACCAAATGATATTATTCTATAGTAATAGGTGAAACACCTAGAAATAGCTAAATACCAACCTCAATATTTCACCTCAGATGTATGATCATTACCCCAGTTTGAAAGAATTAAAAAGATATTTCACAACTTGAGAAAAATTATTAATCTCTAAGTTTAATGCATAAATCATCATGAAATATTATTAAAAATTAATTTTATATGGATTAATCCATATCCACCCCAAATGAATGTATTTTTTTCACAAAAATTCCACATGATTTCCATCTAAACTAAAAAAATCACCCTCCATAGATAATAATTAACAAATATAAAATTTAGTTTGACTAATATGTCACATGGGTAACATCATATGGTTTCATACATAACTATATTAGGATTCAATATGATTTAAATTATCCCATAACCATATAAAAAATACAAACCTAATTTTACCATGACATACCTTACACTTGTGTAACCATCTTTAATGGAAAATAAGGATTATCTACTAGAAGTTTGAACCCATAATCATAGGAAGGGGTGATAAATAAATACAAGGAAAAAATATCAATAAAAAAATTGAAGAGTGGATTAACTAGAAATTATATCTCAAAACATCTCTGGTCCCTCCTCTTTATGAACATCAATTGTCATAACCCGGCCTATCAAGGCTCAAGCTGCAACTACCCCAAGCCAGAATCCATAGGACAGGGGCTAGAGACAAGCATAAAAAGTCAAAACAAATATGGGATGCATTTTCCTAGTGCACTTGTATGAATGCACCCCACCATATCCAAGAAAAACAATAGAGGAATAAAATAAAAGATAGAAACATCTAGAGTATAAACCACACATGTAACAACCTATGAGGAATGAAATATTATGGAAAAATAAAAAAGAAAACTAAAGGGGAAAAATAAATGCCCCACCATAATGTTTTCCCAAACTAAAAAAATAGAAAAAAAAATTGCTGAGAGAGCTCATATTCAGATCTCCAATACCCGACCACCATATGTGGTCAAATACACCATGGTATCCCTGTGCCCCTTTGTAATTTATGCTGACCTATCCTTTGTCTGCATAGGACATGACACATACAAGAAAATATTACATAGGGATGGGTATATAAATACTTAGTAGGACACCCTGAAAGATGAAGGGGGAGTAATAAGGTTCATTATATAAGTAAACAAATCAACACATATAAATAGAAATAATTAAATCCAACAATAAGGATACACATATATATGCTTAGAAAAAATTATATATTAGAGAGAAATGGGAAGTCCATATCATTGCCCAGTCTAGGAAAAGAGTCTATCATCAGTTACAGAGGTCCATAAATGATGCACAACATCTCACACGTTTTCCCAACTTAATCATCCATTTTAAGAAACACCTTGCCAATGTGTCACACAGTCAAGGGGAAAAATCTCTAAGTAGAGGATCCATGCCCTAATATAATAATATGGTTCTACTTTTTGGATAGATAGAGGACCCATGCCCTATTATAATAGAAGGGTTTCAATCTATGGGTAGAGGGCTCATACCCTAACTCCGGAGGAGGGTTCCACTTAATAGACAGGTAGAGGACCCATTTCATATCTAAATCATAGGATTCCACTCTATGGGTAGAGGAACCATGTCTTGACTTTATAGGAGGGTTCGAAACTAATGGTAGTGAACCCATTACCTAACTACACTTGAGGGTTCTGCTCTAATGGTAGAGGACCCATGCCGTGACTCTGTAGGAAGGTTATACTCTAATGGTAGAAGACCCACGCCCTAAGTCTACAGGAAGGGTCCAATCTAATGGTAGAGGACCCATGTCTATAATCCACAGGAGGGTTTCAGTATAAGGATGGATAGAAGACCCATGCCTTGACTCCACAGGAGGGTTCCACTTTAAGGTTGGATTAATAGAGGACTCATGCCCTGTCCCAATAGGTTGGTTCCACTCTAATGATCCCATCTGATCATTTCCATCATTGGGAACTTCCTATTATATAATCACACTCAGAATTTGTCACATAATATCTCAAAATCAACTATGAAAGCCACCATCTCATTAAACATGAAAAAACACTCTGGATAGGATACTCACAGTCTGAAACTTGAGTCCAAATGAAGAAGATATGGGAGGTAAAAGGTGTTGTACTTTGTGTCTTAGGACCATCTATTTTTACTCTGATTCATGTATATTCAATGTATTGAATATTAGTAAAACTACTTGTTACATATTTTTTTTTGTTCTATATGACTCTAATGTAATAATAGCATAAAGTGAACTTCACATTGATAAGGTTATTGTAGTTCCCCACTATGATGAGAAATATGATTTTCTATGATGATATTATTAAATAATGTTCTATGGTGGGATATCATACTATGATGGGACACGTAGGATATAGACTATCAGGTGTGAGTACTCATAATAAGATGAGGCTTCTTGTCATGAAGTTCACACTTGTTAATATTCATGAAGAGAGATTATGATAAAATTCCTATTAGTAGAAATTTCACATTTTTTGTGTCATAAAATATTCATGTATGTGACTATGTGTGGTGGTCCTTAGAATTTTTGATTATTATTAATGCATGACACAAATTGTGTACATAGATGTGTCTCATAAACCATGATGATAATAATTCATGGTGAAGTTGGATATGTTGGGTGCATCATGAGGGACATACCATTAATGAATATGTCGAGGAAAGAATTGTACCTTCCATATTTGTGGAAGATGATATCTCTACGATTTTATTGAAATGAAACTGTCACCCTAAATTCGATGAACATGGTGTAACGACGTGTTTATTTCATAGAGTCAAAGAAAGACATATCTAGCATATGGGTTGGTGACACATATGTTGAACCTGTTTGCTGGGATATTGAGAAAACGAGATTATATTATACCGTGAGCATTTTTATGTGGTTTTCATCATTGGGACATTAATATCTTTCTCTTGGGTTACTTGACCCATTGTTAGATAACAATCATGGACTTTAGGCAAGCCCTCCTAATTCCAACAAGAAAGAATCCAAGAGGGCCACACACTAAGTGTTTCTACTAATCTCTATTAAATTATATTTGAATTTAATTATTGGAATAAAAATTTATTCTTCTGATCGAGGAAAAATTTTATTCATATTTTATTGATCTCTAATATTCCCAAGTTAATAAATAATTTATTAGATTACATGAATATATATAACATATTTATTAGTTGGATTGGGAATAAAATATTTATTTAATTTACTGAATAATTTTAATAAATATTTATTCACTAGATTGTGAATAAAATATTTATTTGTAAATAAAATATTTATCCTGTTGTTCAATAAATTCTAGAGGATTTCAAATGGACGAAGACTGATTCTGATGATTAATGTTAATTGACAAAACCATTACATAATTTTTTTGTGAAAGTTGCTGCACACTAAAAAATAATAATAATGATATTATTATTATGTGTAATGAGGTTTATTAAAGGTTTTACATGTTATTTAATGGATGACATGGAATTATATATTATTTTACCCTAAAATGTAACTCTATAATTACACAGTTATATCTATTATATATTGTATCCAAAATTTAGAATATAGAATTTTTGTACAGAATGAATTCTCTCTTGACTCCTCATTGTCCATCCTTATCAAGAATAAGAAACAAAATAAAGAATTCTTCAATACCAAGGAACAAGTGATCAAGAATGAACAACACATGAAATTTTATTCTCCTCTATAGCACCTATAGATCATGTGATTTTGTTCATAGTTCATTGGAGTATGTGTGGATCACTTCTAGAGGGATTCTATCCTTCAATCCTCATAGTTAAATGAAGGTAATTTGAGAGGTTCTTTTTGGATGATCAATATTCATCATTGGAGAAAGTTACTAAGCCAGGGTATTTATTTATTTAGATATTAAATAAATTAATTATAAATTTGATGTGTAAGATCCTCGCTCATGGTTTCAAGCAATTATTATTAAAACAAAATTTAATATATCTCCCACCACCACATGCTTACAGTATACCTAGAACCATCAATTAGTATCAGAGTGGCCATGTTTAATTTTATAATTATTTATTTGATTATTAATCTATACACAATAGTGTTTGAGTTTTAATTTATTATTATTTGTTCATTTATCTGATTTGAATTAACATTATTAAACATAATAACAATATTATTTTAGTGTCTAATTTTACTAAAGTTTTATGAATATATGAAGAACAACCATATATTACATTAGGATGTTCCAAACCATTATATAGTAAAACAAGGTTATATGACCTGTAGCTAGAATACACGATATGTACCCTTTCACATTGTTCTTGATACACTAAGTAGTTAATTACTCATGGTGCATTTATTTTACACCATGTGTTGAATTGGACAACCTAGAAAAAAAATTGAGGATGCATGGTGTGTATCTGGCTTATACATGGCGTGTAGTCTAGAAGAGTTAACATGCCGAAGCCCTAGGCTTGTGACTCAGATACATGGTAACCGAGGTGCATGGTGTATTTCTAGATGTAAACGTAGTATAGTCTCCCATTAAAGGGGAAAATATTAAAAATTACATCAAATTGAAAAATTATATCATTTAAAACCTTATTTTATTTATAGGCACACCAATTCGTGTTTAAAAATTTAATAATTGTTTAAAATAATATTAAATTTTCAATTAATTTTTTGCAATTTATATGTCAATATTGGTTTTTCCATTTATTTTTCATGAATTCCATAAATTACGGGTGTCTACAATTATGGTAGGAATATCATTAAGATGAAATATAATTGGTTAATTAATTAATTAATATAAGTACATTTATTTTAATAATGAAGAATGAATAAATAAAAGAATTCTAGTGGTTTCATTTTCATATTAAATGTATCTATGACCAATCATAATATAGAAAATAACCTATGAATATATTGGCATTTATTTAATTAAATTTATTTCATGAGTTTTCAATTATTTAATGTTGAATTAAATGATTGATTATGATTCAACCATCCCTCCATTATTATGTTGGACCTACATGTCCAAGGATATTTATGTAATCTATTTTAACCAATACATTGGTTCCCATCACATGCGTGTGAGTCATAAACACAGGTAATTAATGGAGTATCTCAAGGTGCATGGAGGCAGTTCAAGATGAAACCATGATGATTCTAACTCATTGATACACATATATATAGGTGAAATGTTGTAACTCATCCTATGGATAGAAAATAGAGTTATTCCCCTATGTTATAGGTTGATTTAATGTCTTCTCATTAAATAAACTTCTAGATATGTTCATGATCATATCATTTACTTTATTTATTTATTTCTGTCTATGAATTATTTATTTCACACTTGCAACAAAATAGTCACATAAATTAATGAATTAACTTACAAATATGAAAATTATATAAATGAATTATGCATAAATATTTTATCCAACATGAAAAATTAATTAACTAACACCCACATAATATTAAAAATACATGTAAAGGATAAAAAAACATAAAATTTATTCATAAATTAATTAAAATACCTCAACCTAATATTCAATCAAACTAAGATTTTCATTACTTGATTGGGAATGTACCCATAGAACTATGTGTAGTACATGGGTAAAGTCTAGACACTTAATTTTATCAAGGAGTTCCCATGAGAGTTTTGGGTTGACATTATTGAAATCTTATTGAGTATAAAGGAAAATTTCTATTCAATACAAATTTAGAGGCAAGTGTTTAGGAAATACAAGATAGGATCTCAAGATAGGGGAACCGACTCAATGGATCAATGAGCAGCAAGTCCATAGTTGGAAAGAACACCTAATTAATTAATTTCTTATGTTTTTGATGCCCTATATTTATATAATTAATAAAATTAATTGGGATCCTTTACAATATAATATTAAATAAACTAGACCTTCCTATCTCAATGGAGAAGGATATTGAGACTTGATAAAATAGTGGGAGATTTAATAAAAAACTTTTATTAATTTTGTATTTCTAAAATAATTAATAACCAAGAATTTTTTTAATAATCTGTTATTTAAATTTTAGAATAAAATAGATAGTTCAACATCTAAACTATCCCTACTATCAATATCGGATAAATAAAACCTCCAAAATGGAAGTAATTCCTAGAGTGGTTTAGATGAATTTGGGATTTTCTACACCATGAATGAAAATCTTACATGCCAGAATCCTCAGTGCCTGATCCATCTACTAAAGAGGTGAGTGATAAAGAGTTCTTTGTACATGATACAAATTTCAGGGATGAGGTGGAAGTTCTATTTTTGATTATTTCATCAATTTCTTGTCAATTAAGGATATATCATAAAAACATGGATGCATATATAATTCTAGAGAACCTCCATGGTCTATAATACGAAAGATCAAGATATGGACAGTTTGAGATTTCCAAGGTGAATTTTCAGAGTAATATTGGAGATATTTCCCTATATGTTCCCCAATTAGTCAATATCATTGACTACATTGGGTTACTCGAGGTTCTAGGGATTAAAATCCATGAAGAACTGGGCATCGATATTATTCTGGAACCTCTCCATCAGATATTCTATAACATTGTTATGAATTTTAATATGAGAAAAATTGAGAAGCCTCTACAAGATCTAATCACCCATATTCACCAAGTTGATAAGGATAAAAGGGAAATTACCATTCTATCCTTATGGTGAAAAACAGAAAGGGAAATAAAAGAGCTCTAATTCCACAACTTCTTCACACCCTTCCAAGAAGAGGAAGCTCAAGGGGTAAGCAAGGGAATATAATTATGTCTATTTCTCATGTGGAAAGAAGGACCACTATAAGGACTAATAAACCTAGCCAAAGAAGTAAGGAGAAGCTTCATTTGTGTTTTTTATCGATTTCAATTTATCTATTTTAAAAAATTTGGAATTATATACATCTTTTGGTGCTCACATATGTATTAAAATATAGGAGCCATGTTGATTCAGAATGATTAACCAAAGGAAGTTAGGTCTATGAGAAACCAATAAGATAAAATTATTGTTGTATCTATCAAGTAAAACCACATTAAATTTCCAACTACATTGATCTTGGTTTTAAAGGGTTGTTATTTTTGGACTTTAGTTTCCAAAAACATTATTTTTTTATCTAGAATAGATACAAATGGATTTATTTTAAAATTTGGGAATAAATTATTGCTTATTTTATAATGATGTCATTTTTAAAGGATAATAACATTTAAATAATGGTATCTATGTGTTTTATTACACAAACCAAGTAATTTAAATCGATAAAAAAGTTACTTAACATGACTCATACCACACCCAACTTTAGAATCACTGGCTAAGTCATGTAAATGAAAAGTGATTAACTAAATTACATCAAGATTGATGATTAGATTATTTTGAACTAAAAACACTTGGATCATGTCACTCATGTTTATAAGGAATAATGAACTAAGCCCCATTTATTGGGAAATGTGAAAGGGCTACTTTAATTAGTTCATACCGATGTGTGTGGACCATTTCCCTTTGAGGTAAGTGGTGGGTACTCATTATTCATAACTTTTACTGATGATTTTAGTAGTTACGGATATGTCTAATTAATTAAGTATAAGTCAAAATATTTTTATAAATCCAAGGAGTACAATAATTAATTTGAGAAGTATCTTGGTAAGAAGATTAAAAAATTCCACTCATACTTTATTAGAGAATATCTTAATCAAGACTTCATTGATTATTTATAAGAGTTAAGGATATTATCTCAACTAATTCATACTTATATGTTTTAATGGAATGGTGTAATAAAATGGATGAACCACACCTTTTTGTAAATGGTGATATCAATGATGAGTCACATGAGTCTTCCATTATCCTTTTAGGGATACATGTTAGAAATATTAATATTTGTACTAAAAGGAGTGGAAACTAAAGTAAGAGATGGTATATGATAAAACCCAATTTTTTTGAATATTTTATTGATAATAAATGACAAAAAATTTCTCACATTGTGTTAGATATGTTTATTTATAAAATATTTGGGATTAGATCATTTATTTGAAAAGTTGATGAAATCTCCAGTTTTACCCTTTAAAATTCACTATAGCAATTTAGAAATAAATATTTGTATATGTATTATTTGAACTTAAATTTTGTAAATTTGTTCCAGAATTAATTATATACAACTTTTATTCAGGAAATTTTAGTTAAATCATGCATTTGGTTCGTGTAAATGGTCCATTAAGTCAAAGTTGGGATGGACTCTCCAGATTGGACATTGGTTCTGTTTTTGGGGAATAAATTTTTTACCCGTGCTTTTATTAGGAGTAAATTTTGAGAGAAGATTTAGGAATCATTTTATCACATGTAATACAACTGGAAGGATAGATAGTCCACAGTTTTTGGTGGTCAAACAGGTGGTACAAGTTGGATTAATTTATTTGGATGAATTTCCCCATTCACACTTGAAACCTCTTTAAAGCTAGCCTCCCATCCAATCTATAAATAGGTGTTTTTATCATTTGGAGTGGTTGGAACGTGAATTAAGAGATTGAAGGTAGATTAGAATTTATTCCACTCAAATTATCAAACCATTGTAAGAGGGGTAGCTCCTGAAGCAAGGATCCCCTCATCAAATCCTTCTTCTTCTTCTTCTTCATGTTGTAATGTTTTCATTTGTGTAATAAACTTCTTATTTACACTTTTATTTATTCTATTAATCATACTATTTGGTCTGTAAATCAAATAGTATAAATTATATTGGGTTATCCCTTTTCTAAAACTTCTCAAATGCAATCCGTTTCTACGATGACTACACCTCCCATGGAAGAGTAGTTATTTTTAGTAATCGATTGACCTATATCCTTAATTAATAATTTATTTTGAATCAATGAGATACTTTAATTTAATTAATATGATCCATGAATTTAGTTTTTAAATTAGAAGAAACTAATTAAGCAATTGAACAATTAACACAAAAACACACAAGGTCGAGAATATGTGTAAATTGTGAGATCGTAAATTTAGTCGGTAAAACAAGACCACGCCAGATAAATTTTTAGAGTTAAAGTAAAATCTATAATCTCAATTAATCCTCATTTATAGAGTGTATATGTTCTATAATTAACCACTTACCATAAGATAACCTAATAACATCAATCCAAGTAGGGTGTTGCGATTGCATGTTCCGAAGCTAGCCTAGTGTTTAAGTAATTTTATATTTGTGGTTAAGTTAACTCTTGTAGGTATTGAGGGTTAACAAATTTGGGGATTATAGTTAAGTGGATAAAAATTTAAATGATAATGATAAATAATTGAGTGAAGAGGTAGAGTTAGATCGATTATTCCTTTTAAAATATTTTCTAAAAAAACAACTTATCATTGTGTTTTATTAATTAAGTTTCATTTCAAAAAAAAAAAAAAAAATTAAATCTTCTTCCAACATAATTAAACTTATTTGATAAATGGTAAAAAAACCCCTCATAAATTTTATTTAGTGTTTTTATTCTCTCTTATTTTATTTTTATAATACCTTTAACAAGTTGTTTTAATTTCTTCCTCCTTTGAGAGACGACCTTGGTTTGCCACTCTACTGCACTGAAGTACCAAAAAAATCATACTTCATTTGAGATTTCCCAAGATAGTTCCTTTAAAATTGGGTCCATTTATAGGTAGGTAAGTAATTATCTCAACCAATTAGAGGTATTTATTTTATTTTATATTTTAGTCTCTTCTTGTCTTCTTTCTTCTTTCTTTACCCAATCTGATTTTTTCTTCTTATTTTATTTTCTTCTTCTTCTTTTTGGACCATCAAATCAAACTTATAATTTATATTATAGTCCACTTTCCTTCTTTTTATTTTTATATTCTTTATGAAATGAACTAATCCTGATGATCTTTTAGATCTTGAACCTAAGATTGAACGTAACCTTCAGGCTCGAATCTGACATTCTTAGTCTATGAGAAGTTTCAAAATTTAACCAATTAGAGAATTCCTCCAATATGAGAACACTGAAATAGGAAACACTTCTAAATCCAACTTAAAACAAGAACTAATGGATGAAAATAATAGAAATGAACTTAATAGAACCATTCGAGAATTGGATGCACCTGATATTAACTATCAACCAAATTGTATTGCATACCAAAATTTCAATTCGTACTTTGAACTGAAATCAAGATTAATTCACCTTATTCAAAAGTTTCATGGATAATATGGTGAGGATCCGAACAAAGATTTAAAATAATTTAATGTGGTTTAAACAACCCTTAAACCAAGAAATGTATCTAAAGATCAAGTTAAAATAAAGTCAATCCCATTTTCACTTGATTGAGCTGCAAAAGACTGGATGTATTATTTACAAACTGATGAAATAACATGTTGGAATGATTTGAAATGTATTTTATTGCAGAGATTTTTTCCAGCATCAAGGACCACATCAATTTAGAAAGGGATCTTAGGGATCAAGCAAGCACAAGGGGAGTCAATGTATGAGTACTGGGAGAGATTCACGAAGTTGTGTGTAAGCTGTCCGCATCACCAAATCAATGAGAAACTTTTAATATATTACTTTTATGAAGGACTCAAACCTATTGAGAGATGCATTGTGGATTTCACGGTTGGAAAAGCATTGGTGGACAAGAAAACAGTAGCTGCACGTTCATTGATTGACAAGATGGCCCAAAACTCCAAATAATTTGGTGATTGAGGTATGCCACATATTAGAGGAGTACATCAGGTAAGTCCTTACTCTATTGAAAATAATTTGATTGATACTAAGTTGTAAGAATTTTAAACTATGGTGAGATAGATTACTTTGGAATAATATTCATCCCAACCCCCTCCTTCAAGGCCTTGCGGAATTTTCACTGAAAAATACCACCCAACTAACTATTTCCCACAATTAAAGGAGACAGAGGATTTCACTTCCATATTTCCTAGGACACCATATCAGTAGAAACAACAACCACATCCTCAAAAGAAGTTCAATTCCATTTCACCAGCATACAACCAAGGGTAGAAGGATTAATTGGACATGAGGTATGCCTCTGGATAATAACAAAGGCCCCCTTTCAACAAAACTTATTGCATCCTCCGCCTTAACAACAGGGTTTCCAACAACACCAAAGGAGATTTGAAGGTCAAGCATCAATAATTCAACAACAAGGAAATCCACCACCAAATGAAGATTCTAAAACTGATGACCTTTTGAAACAAATTGTTCTTAATCAGTAGAATGAGTTGAAGAGTCAAGGTTCAGATCTGAGGTAGTTGAAGACTCAAATGAGCTATATTTCCACTACCCTCTGTGAACTGGTAAGTAAGAATTATGGAAATATACCTTCCCAACCTACTCCAAATCCCAAGGGGAATGTCAGTGCCATCACATTGAGAATTGGGAAGCAAAAAAATGATATATCTTCACCAATTGTTCCACTAGGATTCACCTCAACTCCAAAATAGCCCCATTCTATACCAACCAAAGATAAACCAAAGGAGAAAGACAAAGGTAAGAATAATATTGACGATGTTCCTCCTAAACCCCTTACCTTTCCAAATAAGGTTGTATAAAACAAGAAGATATCTGAATATGCGATGTAAAAAGAGGTTTTGGACACATTCAAGTGTATGGAGATCAACACCCCTCAACTTGAAGCGTTAAACAAATACCAAGGTATGAGAAATTCTTAAAAGTACTTTATACCAATAGAAGAGGGATCAAGGGAATTAAAAGGATCAATCTTAGAAGGAATGCGTCAACACTCATTACACTGACTCAAGAAATGCCAACAAAGTGAAAGAATCCCAGGACATTCACCATACCATGAACCATAGGGGAGTTACACTTTCTGATGGTTTATGTGATTTAGTATCTTCTATAAATGTGATGCCTCACTATATATTCTCTTATTTATAGGTTAGTGAGTTGAATCCTATGAGAGTAGTGGTGTAGTTGTAAAATAGAGCTACAACATATCCAGTGGGAGTCCTTGAGAATGTACTTGTTCGGGTAAGATACATTATCTTTCTAGCATATTTATACATGCTTAACATGGAGGATGATCAGGTAAATTCTCACGATCCCATTATCTTAGGTAGACCCATCCTAAAAAATGATAAAACTATCATAAATGTCAAAGACGGTACACATTCCATGGATTTTGGAGATGAATTTGTGATATTTAATGTCATGGAATCCATGAAGTACCCCTCAGAAGACCATTCTACTTTTTTATCTCCCATTTTGAACCACCAGGTAAAAAACCCATGGATTTGGATTGTCTTATGCTTAGGGAGATTATGAGTATTGGTTCCAGTTTGATGTCTAAGAGCACTTACACACATTTTTTTGATACACAATCCATTCTTGGATTTTATTTTGATGTGTATTCATATACTAATTTTGATCATGTTCACTTTGATTATGGATTTTTTGTTGAGTATATTGATGGATTTGATGTTTTTTCTCTGATCGTGATGATATCTATTCTGATACTGATGCTCTTTGTTCACATATTTCAGTTCCTTCAATTTCTCCATCCATACACCACCCCATACATTGGGACTCATTCCATTTCCACCAAATCTCAAATACTCATACTTTTTGAGTGGTGAGATATTACCTATTATCATTTCTAACAATATCCCTTTTAAACATGAATAAAACATTTGAATCTTTTGACGGAGAACATCAGTGAAATAGGGTGGAACTTGGCATATATATCAAGTATTAGCCCCTCCATTTGCATTCATAGGATTCTTTGGGAGTATGGGGCCAAACAGGTTAGGTATCCACAAAGGAGACTCAATCCAACACTTTTGGAGGTTGTTAAAAAAGTGGTTGAAAAATTGCTTGAGGTAGGTATAATCTATCCCATTTTAGAAACATAGTGGGGGAGTTCTATTTAGGTTGTGCCTATGAAAAGTGGTGTTACTATTATTAAAAATGAGAAATATGAGTTATTTCTAATGAGGGTGTAAAATAGTTGGAATGTGTGTATTGATTATAGGAAACTAAATCAATCCACTCATAAGGACCCTTCCCCCCCTCCAATTTATTGATCAAATTCTTGAGAGACGTGTTTGGAAAACACACTATTGTTTCTTGGATGAATTTTTTGGACATTTTTAGGTTCCTATCGCTCCATAGGATCAGAAGAATACAACATTCACCTATCTATTTGGTACGTTTTCCTACTAAAGGATTTAATTTGGACTTTACAATGCCTCGGTACCTTCCAGAGATTCATGGTGAGTATTTTTTCTGATTTTATTAAGAACTGCATGGAGGTATTTATGGATGATTTTATAGTGTATGGGTCTTCATTTGATGATTTCATCTCTAGTTTGGGAAAGGTTTTGAATCATTTTATTGAGATGAATATGGTCTTAAACTTTGAAAATTGTCATTTCATGATAGATCATGGGATTGGCTTAGGTAATGTAGTGTCAAAACATGGGATAGAGTTTGATAGATCTATTGTAGATATTATTTCATCCTTAACATATCCTTCATGTGTGCATGATGATAGATATTTTCTAGGGAATTCAGGTTTTTATTGGCACTTCACCAAAGATTTTAGTAAGATTGCTCTTCCTATGTCATGATTACTTTAAAAGGATTTTGTTTTTTTGTTTGATGATTCTTGAAAGACTTCCTTTTATGAGATAAAGAAGTGTCTGACCACTCCACTGATCATACAACCCCCACAGTGGGAGCATATTTTTGGGCTTATGTGTGACGCCTCCAACTTTGCGGTTGGGGATGTCATATATCAGAGGTTGGAGGGACGTTCACATGTGATTTCTTATGAATCGAGGACACAGGATTCATTCCAATCAAACTAAAAAACCATATAAAATGAGTATCTTTCTATCATATTTTCTTTTGATAATTATGTTCATATTTATTGGTCTCTAAAGTAGTTATTTTTTTTGACCATGCAGCTCTGAGGTACCTCTTGAAAAATCCAGATTCAAAGCCTAGGCTAATCTGATGGATGCTCCTTTATCAAGAACTTGATAGTGAGATAATGGACAAGAAGGGTTCTGAAAACCTAGTGGTAGACCACATGAGTAGGCTTACTCATAAACTAGAGTATGACACCATGGATCAGATACCACTTCAGAATACTTTCCCTGATGAGCATCTTTATTCCATCTTAGGTATGCATCCTTGGTATTCTGATTTAGTTATCTACCTTTTTTTCCTCTGAAATTCATGCATATTTTAAGAAACATCAAGTCCAAAAATTAATGAGTGAGTCTAGATTTTATGTGTGGGATGATCCCTACCTATGGAGCATGTGTAGTGATCATGTTATTAGGAGGTTTTGAGTCTATTTTACATTTTTTTCATACACTTGCTTGTGGTGGACACTTTGGACCCCAACAAATTGTTAGGAAAGTTTTAGACACTTGATTATATTGACCTATATTATTCCATGACGCTCATGTGTTTTGTAAGTTGTCCTCACGTTACCAGCACACAGGAAACATTTCTAGGAGACACGAGATGCCTCAACAACCTGTATTATTCTGTGAGATTTTTGACGTGTGGGGCATTGATTTTATGGGTCCTTTTCAAGATTATTTTAGTTATTTGTACATTTTGGTCACTATTGATTAAGTGAGAAAATGGATGGATGCTAAGTCCACTAGGACTGATGATTATCATGTTGTAGTGGACTTTATCAAAGCATATATTTTTTTGTAGGTTTGGAGTAACAAAGGCCATTATCAGTGACCAAGGGACATAATTTTGCAATTAGAATTTGGATTCCCTCCTTTGGAAGTATGGGGTGGAACACAAAACATCAACACCATACCACCCCCAAAAACATGTCCAGGACGAGGTTTCAAATAGGTATTTGAATTTTTTTTGAACAAACCGTGCAACCAAATAGGAAGGATTGGAGCAAGCGCTTGGATGATGCGCTATGGTCCTATAGGACCACATACAATACATCCATCAATATGTACCCATTTCAGATTTTTTTTGTGAAAGACAATCATCGCCCTGTGGAAGTTGAGAATCAGGCTTATTGGGATATAGATAAATGAAACATGGATTTGGCCCAAGATGGAATCTAAAAGAAGATGAAAATTTAAGAGCTTGAGGATATTATATTATCTTCATTTGATAACTCAAGGCTCTACAAGGAATGATCAAAATCCGCTCATGATAGTATGATCCAACAAAGGGGGTTTCATGTTAAAGAGAAATTTCTTCTCTACAGTTCATGACTGAAGCTGATTCTTATAAGTTATGTTCTATATGGTTAGGTGCTTATATTGTATCTAATGTTTTTCCTTATGGTGAAGTAGAGATAGCACAAGAGGACACTGGAAAGAGATATACAATCAATGTGCAACGTTTGAAGAAATACATTGAGGGACTTCCTACTGATGCAGTGTATTTCATCACACTGCATGACCCCATCATCACATGATCATATCAGGCTATTTGTAACCCTTTCACTTTTATATTCCTTTTTCCTATTTAAAATTATAAAATTCATGTGCATATATCACCTCATAGGTTCAAATTGAGTACAATTTAATATTTAATGTGTGGGGGAGTGGAAAACATTTTGGGGTAGATATTTAGTATTTTTATTTGTGTGTTTTGTGTGTTTTTTATATTAAGTTTTTTGTTAAAATTTAAAAAAAACCCCAAAATAAATCAATAAAAAAAATATATTAGGTAACATTATCATGTGGAAAATTTATAAAATTCATGTTTTCAAATTTTTTTGGTAGAATTATAAGCATGAGTAATATTTCATCACCAGGGGTTGATTTTTATTAAAATTGTTTTCGCTGATGATATGAATGCTTGTGTAATTATAAAACATTTTATATTTTGAAATCATTATTTGTGATATTTGTTCATGGTAAATTATGTCATTTATTTCTCCACAAAAAATTTCACTCAACCATGATTTGGGAAATGTTTACTACTCAATTGAAGGTATAGTCAAGTTAGGAAAAAAAATTCATTCATTAATCCATACGTTCATTTATCTTTTGATCAGTTTCATTACAGTACCAAATTGACCTATGTGTGTGTACCTTTTATCTGATTATTGTACGCCCTCAAAAAAAATATTGGTTGTGTCTTGGATTGGTCAAAAACCACTCTTCATCAAACTTTTATCTTATTATAACCAATACAATTAGTTTTGTGAGGAGATCAAACATGGGTTGAGAGTTGAGTGTGTGATTTTTCCATGTGAAATTTAAGAAAATAAATAAATGATGGGAGTGACGAAATGTACAACATATGGGGATATCTAGGTCGGGAGCTTAACATTTGAATTTTGGGAATTCATAAGTGAGTGGGCCTTGAAATTCGATTGTAATGGAATGAAGAACATGTTTGGTGAATTAAAACAGGTAAGAATAATTGTTTTACTTAACCAGAATATACTAAATAAATGGTGTATTTATGATCTTGGAATGCTTGGCACACACACATGTGGAGAATTAGTGGTACGGTAGACCCATGACTTCTTTCTCTATGATTAGTGTTATGAATCTCAATAGATTTTTTTGATAGTATTTATGAGACAATGACCTTAAAAATTATTGATATCGAGTCTTTATGGGATTATTACTTTGCCTATATTTTCACTATGTATTGTGAAATTTGAATATTCATATATTATCAAATTTTTTTTGAATACAGGATAAGAGGTTTTTCCTAGGCGTACAAAAGGGTAAGTGTGGGGGAGTTTATAAAACACAAATTTGTTGAACAATTTATTTATAATAATTGATAAAATTTCCTCACATTATGTAAAATATGTTTATTTATAAAATATTTGGGATTAGAGCATTCATTTGAAAAGTTGATGAAAATTACAGTTTTAGCCTTTAAAATTATCTATATAATTTCAAACATAAATATTTTGATATGTATTATTTGAAAAAAAAATTGAAAATGAGTTCTTGACTTAATTATCTACAACTTTTATCCATTACATTTTAGTTAAAATCATACATTTGTTTGGTGAAAATGGGACATGAAGTCAAAGTTGGGATGGAATCTCCAGATTGGACATTGGTTATGTATTAAGGCCATAAATTCTTCATCTATGCTAGTATTAGGCCCAAATACTGAGATAATATCTAGGAATCATTTTCTCAAAAATCATCTTTCTGGAAGGACAGATGGTTCATGTGATTTGGTGGTCAAACAGGCAGGGAAAGTTAGATTAATTTATTTGGGCGAATTTCTTCATTCACACTTGAAACCGCTTTAAACCTAGCCTCCCCTCCACTCTATAAATTGGTTTTTTTTTCATTCAAAGGGGTTGGGACATGAATTAGGAGATTTAAGGTAGAGGATAATTGGTTTCACTCAAATTATCTAACCATTTTAAGAGGGGTATCTCTTGAAGCAAGGATCCCCTCATCTAAGCCTTCTTCTTCTTCTTCATGTTGTAATGTTTTCATTTGTGTAATAATGAATGAATGTGATTTGTGTGACTATTAATGGTTTAGTGGGAGTGTGGTCATTTTATTAATAGTATATTTGGATGAAATATTACAAATGGGAAACAAAATACCATTATTACAATCTGTTAAACCATGGTTGAATAAATGCCTCTCTCTGAAGGACTTGGGTGAGGCAACATATATTCTTGGGATCAACATCCATCATGATAGATCTAAGAGGTTTCTCAATATTAGTCAAAGTAAATTCATTTGAAAGAAATTGATGTGATTTAGTATTGAATAATCTATGTGGGTATTGTTTCCATCATCACATGGCATTCATCATTCAAAGAAAATGTGTCCTCAAACACATGAGGAAAGAAAAATAATTACAAGGATTACATTTATTTTGGTGATTGGGTTAGTCATGTATGATTTTTGGATTAGTAGGCTATATGTTTCCTATGCATTGATTTTGGTAAGAAGATATCCATCTGATCAATATGACCACCGTTGGATGGAAGTAAAATTTTTCCTTTAGTATTTGATGTGAAGTAAGGATATGTTCCTAGTGTATGGAGGAGATGGGGAACTAGTCATCAAAGGATATGAAGATGATAGTTTCCAAAATTATCAAGATAAAATTATGTCACAAATGAGGTAAATAATCACTTTTAATGGAGGTGATGTGAGGTGAAAGTGATCAGTGGAGGTTGTGGTCGTAGATTATACAATAGAGTCTGAATATATTGTAGTTTCTAAGGCAGCTAAATATGCAGTATGGATGCAAAAATTTATACAAGATCATGATGTGGTAATTCCATGTTTATTTTAGATAATCATATAAATTCATATCAAGCATATAGGTTAGTGACACGAATGTGAATCCTACTTGATGACATAGTGAAAAAAATGGATTATACTACACAATGAGTTTTTGTATGCGGTTGTCATCATTCAAACATTATGTACTTTCTCTTGGGTGCCTTGACCCATTACTAGGAAACCATATTTATCTTTAGGTGATCCTGCCTAATGCCAATGATATAGAATCATATAGGGTTAGACACTAAGGGTTTCTATTGATTTCAATTAAATTTTATTTGAATTTAATTATTATAATAAACATTAATCACGGGACTATGAATAATTTTATTCAAGGTTTACTAATCTCTAATATTCACTATGTAATAAAAAATTATATTTTAATTGATAAATAATTTATTAGATTACGTGAATATATAAAAAATATTTATTCACTATATTGGGAATGAAATATTTATTTTATTTATTGAATTTTTTTAATAAATTTTAATTTCCTAAATTGTGAATAAAATATTTATTTTTGAATAAAATAATTATTTGGTTGTTCAATAAATGATAAAGTAGTTCGAATTGAATATGATAAAGTCCAGTGAAAAATATTAATTAACAATATTTTTACGTAATGTTTTTTATTGGGAAGGTTGGAACATGCCAAAAAATAATAATGATGATGTTATTATTATGTGGAACAGTATTTATAAAAGGTTTTAAATGTTTTTTAATGGATAACATGAAATTAAATAATATTTTAACACTAACCCAAACTATTTAAATAGATATCTATGTCTAGTGTATATTGAATCCAAATATGAGAGTAGAGAATTTTTTTTCACATTGAATTCTCTATCAACTCCTCCTTTTATCTTCTTCCCTATAATGAGAAATGCAAGGGAAATTTATTTAATGATAAAGAATGAGCGATCTTGAATAAACAACGAAAGACATTTGATTCACCATTCAAGCACCTGGAGATTGAGTATAAATTTTTAAAGATCATTGGATCATGTGTGGATCACTAATAGAGGTATTATATCTTTGTATCCTCAATGAACAATGAAGGAAATTTGAAAGGGTCTTTTCAGACGATCAACATTCATCAACGAAAAACTTTGCTATGGAAAAGTATTTATTTCTTCAGATATTAAACAAAAAAATAATAAATTTGACATGAAAGATCCCCTTTCATGGTTTCAGGAAAATATTATTAAATGAAATTTTAATATATCACCCACCACCGCATGCTTCCACTACATTTTGAACCAATAAAAGATTTCTCAAAAGGAATGTACACAGTGTGTAAGGGGACCCGCATAACGTGTGGTCCTGCTCCATAGCTTGGATGTGTCCTCACCAATACATATATCCATATCCCTATATCCCTATATGGTTTGTACGTGGACTATACAAGGTGTCTTGGACACTTGGGGCCGAGACATGCTCTCCTGGCCATGCCCATGTTCCTCGGCTCATGTCTATGTACACTGACCTTGTTCCTAGCCATGACCATGTTCTGTGCTCCCAGATTAAACATTGGTTCTCCTTCACTTAGTCACATGGTGTATAGAGGTCCCATAATGCATATTATGTTTAATTCACCCATAATCTATATCTTCCATATATGGGGGTATGTTCTTTAGACTACATGGTGTGTAGTCAGGTATTTCAAGGAATCTCAAAACCTCCTTGCACATATCATATCCAGATTCTCTATCACAAATTGCACTATTTGAATACTCAAATTTTTTGAAAACTTCTTTCATATATCATTTACGGACCTTTTATTGAAAAAAATGGATCTTTGGCTCATTATCACAATATTTACACTCCCATGAATGACTCCCCCCATTCCTATCTTAGATTTGGATCTTGGATCCATGAATCCATCCTTTTCACCCATGAATTATCCTGATATATCCTCAAATCATCATCCTGATCATTGAATGAAAATATTCCATGAATTCGGGGGACCTATCAAGCTCGAATAGCCTAAAAATGTCGAATCATGGTCACCATTGACCAATAATGAAGAGAATAAAGAACGATGGGGGAAAATAAGAAACAATGGTGTAACAGTCATTGGATAAACATTCTTGTCCAAAAAATATAAATCAAGAAGGTTTGAGTGATAAAATTATTTCCTAATAGGGTAAATCATATAAAAAATTAAATATGATACATTTATGTATGTAAAGTAAAAAAAACAAAGATCAATAAAATATATTTGATTCCACTCAATATTTTAATCAAAAGGGAGGAAATCAAAAACTGAAAAGTCTTACCTCAATTCAATTCGATCATTTGTGAAGAATGTTGTTTCCAATGATAGAGGAAGATCTATTTAATTAACTACAACTCAATTTGACTTGATTTGGTTATTTATCATCATCCAATCTAGATCCACCAATGAATAATGGTGGATCCTTCTCTCAAAAATCTCATGGTTATGCATCTAACCCTAAATATCCTCCATGATAACATATTTATAGAATGAATTAGGTTTATTTCATTTAAAAATTAAATAGAACAAATTATTTATTTTATTTAAATTCACCCTCCAATGACTAATTTATCTAAATTCCTCATTCCCACCATCTGTAGGTCATGCCTAGGGTAAGAATCAACTTTTGGATTCAAAAGTGGTATCTGATTTTCATTTTGAGTCTCTTTTTAGTAGATATTCCATTATTTCTAAAAAACTATGCATATTTGATACATAATATTTTTAATATTTTTATAAACTAATTTTGGGAACACCGGGCTTCCGAATCACGCTCCATCTTAGGGACTAGCTCTAAAAATATTTCTAGGTATTTTTCAAAGTCTTAAAAAAACATGGTCTCTAAATTATTCCCCCTTCAATATTTTCATCCTCAAAAAGAAAAAAAAATAAAAGTGGTCAGGGTACTAAGCCAGTATAGGGATATCCCTCTCCCAAGTTCTCTCCTACATGTCCCCATGATGCCACAACACATGAACAAAGGGAATGATCCATCCACAGAGAGTCCTCTTCTACCAATCATCCATTTTAACCAGGTGCTCCATGAATGTGTCTCTATCCTTGATGTTCAGATCACCCTAGTCAATAACATGCTTCGAATAGTGCACATACTTCCTCAGCTGTGAAACATGGAAGACTTCATACACCCTCTCCTAATATGGAGGTAAGGAAAGGTGATAAGCATCCTATCCTACCCTCTTAATGATCTTGAACAACCCGATGAACCTCCATGATAACTTTCTATCTTGGATGAATCTATAAAATCCTCAATGTGCGGAGTATCTCAGAAAAACATGGTTTCCTTGATCAAACTCCAAGGGCCCAAGACATCGATATGCATATTATTTATGAATTATTTGAGTTTTCCTCATCTACTCACGAATCACCTGGACCTTCTCTATCATTTCTTGAACCATCTCTCACCCAAAAAGAGATGCCTAGGTGATCTTATTCTAGAATAAGGGTAATATTTTAGGACTCCTGTATAGGGCCTCAGAAGGTTCCATGTGAATAGTATAGTGGTAACTATTATTATATGAAAACTATACAAATTTCAAGTGATCCCACCAAATCTAGTCGAATTATAACATGCATTCCCTTTGAATATACTCAAGCACTTGGATAGTGTGCTCATTCTGACTATCTATCTGGGGGTGAAGTTTTGTACTCATCCTCATCTGGGTCCCAAATTACTCCTATAGGGATCTATATAAGTGCGATGTAAACTATGCATCCTAGTTTGAGAAAAACATTGAGGAAACTCCATGAAGGTGAAAAATAAACCACATGTTCAACTTCGCCAAACTATCTATCAAACACTACTCCCTAATAGAAAAAAAGTGTTTCAACTTCGTAACTTGGTCAACTATCACCCAGATCTCATCATGACCTCTCACTATCTATTGAAGTCCTCTCATTGAGTCCATGGGTATTCTATCCCATTCCCACCCTAGGATCTCAAGGGGATTAAAAAAACCTTCCAGAACCTCGTGCTTAGCATTCACTTGCTGGATAGCGAGACACTGAGAGATGAACTTGGAAAAGTTCATCTCATGCTCAGCTGCCAAAACTGTTTTTGAAGTTTTCTTTATATCTTCCCCACATCGGAATGTAAATCCAAATTTGATATTAAAAACTCCCTCAAAACATCCTCTCTCATTGTGATCAGGACCACCATCCATCCCTAGAATAGGATGACATGATTCCCACCTTTAAAAAATCCATTTGGTGAATCTCCGAAGGATATTAGTTCACATCAGACCTCATATTCAATGTCTCCCAAATAGGAATCTCTAACATGTTTGTGGAGTGGAGGAGTCCACACCATCAACTAAAGAAAAGAAGCACCCTCCTCCTCATGAAGGGTCATGTGAATGGAAGCCAACTACTCTGATGTCTCCAACACCAAACGAGCCTAGGACTTCCCACTAAGTGAATCTTACTCCGTATTTCCCTTCCTTAGAGTAGAGACTATCTCAAAGTCATATTCCTATAGGAACTCCAACTATTTTCTCTATCACAGTTTCAAGTCACTCTATGTGACGACATACTTGAGACTTTTATGGTATAAGTTAAAAAATGTGATCTCCCAGAAGATAGTTCCTCCATATCATCATAATAAAGACTACTGCTACTAACTCATGTTTGTGAGTCATGTAGTTCTACTCATGGGGTATCAACTGCCTCAAACCATATACGATCACCACCTACGTCTACAAAAAAACATAGCTAATCCCAGTTCCATAGGAATTGAAATTTATTATGTAATCCATGACCTCCTCTAGTAGAATCATAATAGGAGAACTCATCAACCTCTATTCCAACTCCTCAAAGTCTCTATAAAACTTCTCATTCTAGGTAAATAGACACCCTTTCTACATAGAGGTGGTAAAAGGGGAGGAAATCAAAGAGAAGTATGCCAAAAAATATTATAGTAATATACAAAGCTAAGAAGACCACACACCTATGTCACAATCTTGGGAGGATCTGAAGAAATCACAAAATCAATCTTCTCCAGGTCCACAACTAATCCTTTCCTATAAATTACATTCCCTAGAAAGTGATTGTTGTGGATATAGAACTATAACTTCGAGATCTTACAATAAAACTGGTGCTCCCAAAGTAAATATGTGACCATACTCAAGTGATCTTCATGCTCCTCATCTGAGCCTAATGTGGGCCTCTTGGTGGTGGTGGAAGGAACTCATAATGTCATCCAAAAACCATTTCTCCTCATCCTAAAGCCCCACTGACTCATCTAATAGACCCACCTCCCTGGGGACACCCTTCTCTCAACTGGGAGATCCCTGATCATGGTGCTGCCTTTACCATGGTGGTCTAGCCACTATATACAATCCATCCTCAACACATCAGGTTGTGCAATCAAATTCCATGTGAGCTTTCCTATCACATGCATAACACTACCTATCTTTGGGCTTCCCTAGTGCTCTATAGGTTCCCTATGATTTATAACCACATGTATGAGTCTATTTATGAAAAGATATCCTATGCTGAGATCCTTCTGTTTTCTCCAATGAGAGGTTATATAAGAATCATCTTCATGACACCCACTACCATCTCTAGTAGTATGGAATCCCTTTGACAAGTGTCTCTCCATCACCAGTGCCCGCTCCAGCACTCTGACATCAGTGGAAATGCATAAGGGTACCACACTGGGACATATGTCTTTGTGGATACCCTGCTCATAATTCCATGATTGAAATTATCTATCTCAAATCATGATGAGGGAGTATCCTATAAGGTAAATAAACCTCACAGTTTACTTATAAATTGTCATCCTTATCTGCTACAGCTCCAGAAGTTCCTAAATCCGATCTAAGCAAAAGCATGAGGGGTAGTACTCCTCATGAAATAACGTCTATAATTCGGTCTGTGAGAGTGTAGACTCATCATTAATTTGGTAACTAAACTCCACTAGCATCTATCTACTTCATGGAAAACACTGGATTCCAGTGAAACCACGTGATTAGTTAGTGTCCATATAAGACTGCAAACTCAGACCATCAACTCTATCCAATCCTGCACCACCCAGGGATCTTTCTCACCACAGAACCGCAGTGGCCTCTATCACTAGAACATTCAATTCACTAATACTATGCACATCCTCATACTACTCTACTGTTATTATACAGTTCTCGATAGGTGTGGGTGCTGCAGCTTATCTACCTGGAGGAAGAATATCACATGATTTTTCTTGAACTAAGACCTCATAACTCATCGGATTATAATCATGATCTGGAATCAATAACTTGGTTGGTTGATTTTATGAAGGTTTCCTAAAAGTTTAATCAAGACGTACCACAGTCATATGAGAATATATATATATATATATTGGGATTTGAATCAAGAATAATAGTAAAAAGACTCAATCCTATATTATTCATGTAACAAAGTTACCTGTAACCAATGTCTTAATATAAAGAGTGGACATATAGGTGGTCAGAGTAATGATATATGGATTTTTCAGCTTCCACACCAACAATGGGATCTTTAGACTAATGAATGCACTCGAGACACTTTGAAACTATTTCCCTAAATCCCATCCAAATCCTCATAAGGGGAAAACTCCAAACACCTTCCTAAATAGTGGACCGTCTCTGTACCTATACGTATGCACATAGCCATCTCCATATAGATATAAAGAGTAATAAATGAAAAGAAAGTATCAACTAAAGTTTAAACCATGAATGTGAAAACCTCTAGAGAATACAAGTTTACGATAGTGTAAACACAATATTAAATTGAAAAAACACATGTCCAACCAAAAGGTCTCCCAACATGACAAAAAATGGAAAAGTAAAAGTACAGAAAGAGACTATCTTCAGATCTCTAAGCCCCAACTATCTTACATGGTCAAATACACCTAGGTATACCTATGATCCTCAGTAATTTCTTCCAACTTTTCCATCATCTTCATAAGACTTGACACATGTGAGAAAAACCCATTTATTTTTGATTATATACAATATCAGTTGGATTCCACAAAAGATGAAGGGGGAGAAGTAAGAGGCATGATAGAATTAAACAGTTCAACCGATATAAAGGAAAATAAATGAAATAACAAGGATACAAATATATATAATAAGAAAAGAAACCCAGACAAGAGATAAAGGTGATATCTTTATCATATCCCACTCTAGGAAAAGAGTCATCAATTAGTTCCAAAATTCCATCAACGGTGCTCAATATCTCACACATCTTCCTAGTAGAACCCTCCGTATCAATCTGACCTCACCACTACACCAAAAAACTAATGGGACACAATTTCTTGGTAGAGGATCCATGAATTGGAACAACATGAGGTTTTCATTATGTAAATAGATAGTGGACCCATTCCTTCTACTAATAGGAGGGTTCCAATCTATGGGTAGAGGACCCATGTCCTGACTCTGTAGAAGGGTTCCACTAAAGAGATAGATATAGGACCCGTTCCATGTACCAATAAGAGGGTTCCACTCTATGAATAGTGGACTACTACCCTAAATCCATAGGATGGTTCCACTCTAATGGTAGAGGACCCATGCCCTGAATTTGTAGAAGGGTTCCACTCTAATGGTATATGACCCATCCTTTAACTCCATAGGAGTGGATCACTCTAATGGTAGGGGACCCATTCAATGATTCCATTGGAGGTATCCACTCTAATAGTAGACGATCCATTCCCTCAATCTGTAGGAGGGTTACACTCAAATGGTATATGAACCATTCCCTAAATCCATACAAGGGTTTCACTCTAATGATAGATAGAGGACCCGTTCCCTATCTCAATAGTAGGGTTCCACTCTGATGATCCCGTCCAATCACTGTTGTTGTCAAGAACTTCCTAAAGATATAGCACACTCAGAACATCATGAAACATATCTAAAAATACACTACAAAGGACACCTTCACAATATATGTGAAAAAAACATAGGATAGACTACAACCTGGACCAAATTCAAGTCCAAACAAAGATGATACAAGAGGTAGAATATTTCTCAGAAAGGAAGGTACACAAAATCTAAGGGGACCCACATGATGTGTGATCCCTCCCTGCTATCTATCCAATTCCTCCCCAATAAATGGATCCATTTTCCATGTAGTCCTATATGTTATGTAAGTGGAGTACATGATGTATCTCAGCCACCCGATGCTGAGTCGAGTTCTCCTGGCCATGCCCATGTTCCTCAGTCCATGTCCATGTTCACTGACTATGTTTACAACTATTCCCAAGTATGTGATCTCCCAAAGTACATGTTGGGTCACCAGAACTGGTTCAATTGGTGTGTGTAGCTCCCACACGGTCTTTGATATTTAACTCACCTAGAAACCCTAGCCTCTATAGCAAGGTTACTACAATACATGTGTTCTTTAGACAACATGTCATGTAGTCTAGTTTTTTCACAGAATCACATATCCACTATAAAAATCTCATATTCATATTATCCTCCAAAAATCCCACAATTTGACTACATGAAATCGGTTGAAAACACCTTTATAAATCATTACTAGCCCTCTAATTTCCATAAATTAGATCTCCAGCCGTTCTGCATGATGTCACCACCGCCAAGAATGACTCCCATCATCACCATATAGGATTTGGATCATAGATCCACAAATCCTTCTCCAACACCTGTAAACCATCCTGATCCATCCTGAAATCATCATCTCAATCATTGTATATGAATATTCCATGAATCTTTGGGTCCGATCATGCACAATCTCACTGGTTAATTTTAAACTGTGGTCCCCATAGGCCAACGGTGCAGAAGACAAAGAATGGTAGGGGAAAATCATAAGAAATAAGGGTTAAATAATCATTGAACAAGTTTTCATGGGAAAATAATCTAGATTAGGGAATAATGGGTGATAAAATCGTGGAATAATGGGGTAAATAGAATTAACAAATTATATTCAATACATGGATGCATGTAAAGTCTACAAAAACATAGATCAAAGAAATAGATTTGATTATACTCAATATTTTAGTCATAAGAGGGGGAATCCACAAATGAAAAGTCCTAACTCACTTCATATTGATCATTGGTGAAGAAATATACTTTCGAAAAAGGAGGAAGTTCCATTACATTAACTTCATCTCAATTTCCCTTGACCTAGTTGTTGATCATTTCTTGATCTTGATCTATCAATAAAGACCAGTGGCTCCTCCTCCCAATGATCCTTGGGTCATGTGGCCATCTTTGGAAATTTTCTATGATAGAATATTTGTAGATGGAATTAGGTTTATTTAATTTAATAAAATAAATAAATTAAATCATTTATTTTATTTAAACACACCCAATAACGGACACTTTATCCCAACACCCCGCACTAACCAACTTTAGGTCATTCATAGGGTAGACCTCACGTTCCATATTCAATTGTGGTATCATATTTCCATTTCATGACTTTTTTTATGAGATATTACATTATTTATGAAAAACTGTGCATACATGATATAATTTTTTTAAATTGTTTTTTAATAAAATTAATTCTGGGCACATTGGGCCCCATAATTGCGCACCTTCTCTGTGCTTTGATCTGAAAATATTTTGATATATTTTTTCAAAGTTTTACAAGTAAAATAGAGGGACTCAAAATAAAATTCTATATTTCCCCTACAAAATCATTCTCCTATTTATCCCTATTATCTGTATCTATATCCACCACAGTTAATTATTTTTCAAGATCCTCCTTAATGTTCTCTTCTAGAACCACCCTATGCTGGTGGTACGAATTTTCATCAATACTATTTCAACTATAGAAAAATTTACAAATAAGGCTGAAAAATATAATGAGGTGGTTTTTTCAATAGTCACCCTCTATCTATGCCTCCTATGAAATCCCTAAAAATAAAGGAACAATACATTAAAATTGATTATACAACCATAATAGAAACATAGAAAGTCATGGATCCCCCTAGAATTCTATGTACCACCTACAGTCAAGAAATTATATCATTCTTGAAATTGAATCACATGTCCTGGATTACATTGAAAATCAAGAAATTCCACCTCTATCTCTACACATAGAAACACCATACTATGTAATACCTAGAAAAGAGCTTTCCCTTATTAAAAAAATTATCCACTATCATTTCCCATTCCAATTTATTCATCAAGAAATTCATAAAAAATATTACCAATTCCCTATGAATCTTAGACCTTAATGATCTTTGAAAATTATGATATCTCAACTTCTCCTCAACTATATAATTGGGTGAATATCATATTAACACCACAATCTACAAAATAAACTACCAAATAGGAAAACATAGCTATTATATAACAAAATGATTCTAGTACATTATGAGGCTAAGCATATTTTATAATAAATTCTACTTTAATAACTCAAAAAATATACTTGATTATATTAAATACACATCATGATCTCTTAAGGATAAAAATACACTATTAACATGTTGAAACCCACAAAAAATTCACTACCAAAGGAATATGGTGCTCATAACCCCTATGGATTATCTAGAAAAATATATCAACCTCAAAAAACCAATTTTATAGACAATTGTTTTCATCATACACACTATAATTTGATAACATTTCATTTCAGAACATATTTATGGATGTTTTCCATGCATGTAATTCATCTAGGACGACCCACTAATGCACAACGTGAGGTGATTGTTGTTCCTCCTCATATTAAACATCAAAATAGAATGAAAGAACTAGTATAACCATAAAAATAAAAACAAACCCTAGTATATGATTATATATAAAAAGAATTCAGAATCATACACTACTGGAAAATGGACCTATCCCCACGGTATTCCGCAAAACCATGGGGATAGACCCCCCCTATACCCATGGTTTTGGAAAACCATGGGTATAGGTGACTATTCAAGACCTATGCCCATAGTTTTCCAAAACCATGGGTATAGGGGGGTCTATCCCCACGGTTTTCCAAAACCATGGGGATAGGTCCTGAAAAGTGACCTATACCCATGGTTTCCCAAAACCGTGGGTATAAGGGTACCTATCCCCAAAATTTTGGGGAAAACCAGGGGGATAGGTCTGGGTTAAAATACCTATACCCACGGTTATGAAAAATCGTGGGTATATGTCACTTTTATGTGCGCGAGAAATTTATTTTTTCCGCGGGAAGGAATTTTTTTTGGCGGGAACCCTATACCCACGGTTCTTCCCTCCATACCCACGGTTTTATAAATATATTTAACTAAATATATGTATATATACATATAGATGATGTTAGGGTAGTGTTTAGGCACAGTGTTTGCAGCGAAGAGGTTGCAGGATCGAAACTTGGCGCCTTCATTATTTTAGGACCTATACCCACGGTTTTGAAACCGTGGGTAAAAGTCATTGAAACCGTGGAAAATTGGCTATGTTTCGGTGACACGGTGGCAGGACACCTATACCCATGGTTTTGGAAAACCGTGGGTATAGGCTGGGGACCTATACCGATGATGTTTCAGCCCACGGTTCCAAAAACTGTGGGTATAGTCTATACCCACGGTTTTGGGGGCTATACCCACGGTTTTGAACCGTGGGTATATGCCATTTTTCCAGTAGTGATATTACCACATAATTCACCTCCCTCATGGAAAATAAATCCAAGATCAAAACATATATAATCATTGTGGAATAAAACTATATGATAAATAAATCCATACCTCTCAAGATATCCTATTGTTATTTTAAAATTCCCATAATATTAATCCATAAGTTTCAAACTCCTTGGTTAAATCATAAGGGTTCACTCAATATCAAATCTGTTTGACTAGCATGTATCACACACTAGGTTCTTATAGTAATGAAGCCTTACCACACATGAAATATAGGTCAATTCATACTTTAAAATCCATTCTAAATACACTTTGATACTTTTTTTCATGATCCACCGTCATTGTGACTCCACCAAAGCCAACAATGAGTTCAATTATGACATCAAAATCCCTCCTTTATATGGTCATGGGCTGGTGACTAGAACCAATGGTATATCATTACACTTATTTGGATGTAATTTCCCTTAAAAAATATAAACTCCATATCACCATGAATAATATAGATTATTTCCTCAACTACAATTTATAAAAAAAATTATTTGTAAGACTCATACCTGAAAAAGGTATGAATTCGATCTATGTCATAAAGATCTTCATGTATTGGGGTATTTTTTATGTATTTAATCAGTTTTATGGGACCAAGGATTAAATTTTAGGGAAACATGAATCAGGTTGAATAATTTTATTATAATCATATTCCCTACTAGAACATTGGTTAGAATCCTCCATATTTTTGGTGACCCATCCAGCTCCATAGTTCCACTGGATAACCCACTAGTGTTCTGAGGGATGGATACTGGAGTTTAAAGGGGGAACTATGAATTTGGGTAAATTTTAATTATTTTTTTAATTAATTAAATATTTATTTAAATGGTATTCTTCCCTATATTCACTCACCAGTAGTGTATCCCCCTCCTCTTATCTCTATCTTGATTCTCCCTTTCCCAAGGTCAGTTCTTTATCATTATGATGTTAGATATAGGGTAGTTCCATGAGTAATGATACCTATAGTATTTATTATATTCCTAGGATTCACCAATGATTCACCATGCATTTTTACTTATTCATTAATTTGGATGTTTTTTTTAGTTTTTTGAATATCTCTCATTTGAATGAAAATCAGTGGGTGGTCTTTGATGAACAATTACATACCAGTCCTAGGTAGATCTGTACATTCATTCTGGGTGGTATTTTATTATAATTAATATATCATATGAATTTCAGGAAATGAATATTATTTTTTATGAACTAAAATACAATTTATTAGTATTAATGGAAATCCTATGTTATAATTTGAATACATTAGATTTTTAGTTCCCATTTAAGGTCTATTTTAACACCATTAGATGTCACTAACCCTTTATCATTTAAGACATGTTATGGAACTATGTATTTGGACCTAAGACATGTTCATATTGATAATAATTAACTATAAGAGTCATGTTTAGTTCCCTAGTGTACTACTAGAGATAAATATCGTGGTTACATGTTAATAATAGGGGTAGGATGGCCTAGTAGGTCATTTATATGGGTAATGAATTAAAAGTTTGACACTTAATATGTTAAATGTAAATAAATATTTTTATATAAAATTAAATGTAATATTTTTAATTTGAATTATGTGAATTATGATGAACCATCCACATGTATTACATAAATTGTGATACATCAATCACATAAATTGTTCGAAATGGGATAAATCATTCACATGTAATAGATGGTTTATGAATCATCATTCACTATAGTTTTTAGTTGGTTATATATAGATTGAAACTATATTTTAATTAAATGGTACATATTACACCCATGATAGGCTAGTGGTATTTCATACATTTGGCCCACATGAGGAGTTGATGCATCATTCACTATGTGATGTTGGAAATAGTGGTATATAAACCACATGAGTTTTTTAATTGTTGGAGGGTCTTAAAATAATGTGATCGATCTTAGTGGAGCATCATCCACTCATGGGCCTATTCTAGTGGTAAATTTTCTAGTTAATACTTGATATCAATGATGTATTGAAAACAAGGGTTGTGAGAATGGTATTATATTATCCACTTAGAAGATTGTACAAGTGGTGCACCATATACCCATAGATATCATATTATTTATCTATCATTTACTTATGGATGTCATCATAGTGGTTCATCCTTTACATAGGGTCTTGACATAGTGGTATGTTTTAAATCTTGAGAGTGAGATATATGTTATACCATCCAACTAAATGGGCTATTATAGTGTGAATATTCCAACTGAGTCATGAATAGAGGTACATCATCTACCATAGAAAGAAAGTTGAATTATATCATCTACCCAAGATTCATTATGCCTTGTTCACCAGTGAGGACACCATCACCTTGATAATGGTTTGGTGATGTATCATTCACATATATGTCTTTTTATAGTAAGAGATTATTCACCCAATGATTTTAGAGGGTGATAAACCTTTCACATTAACAATTAAACAAGTAGTGACATATCATTCACCCTTAAAGAGTGTTCTCAGACCATAGGTACATCACCTCATTCTAGTAGCATCTAAAGATGGTATGACCACCCCAAGTTTAAAGGGACCACTCCATGAGGTTTTAGGATATTAATTTTTATTTTTTTTACTTTATGGGAATTCATTATCAATCATTCACATATATTTACTAGATTTTATAGGGACACCATTGGTGTTTGTCTATTGAGTTGTACTCACACCCAACTCAAACAACATGGTACCAGAGAAGATTTTATGTTTTGTGACCCAAATAAGAGAAAGGGACTTGTATATTTAGAATTTTGACCCAGCGGAGAATGGTGGGATTTAAGAGATAGGTTCTGGATGATATATTAAACAAGATGTGGATGTATAATTTTATTGTTTTATTTTGGAGTCAGTTATATATTATCTACCCATGGTGGATCCTTAATATACCCGTATTACCTATATTACTTATACAATAGTTCATTTTATTATATCATGTTGTTGATATTTATTATTGAATGTAATTCAGCTATGGAATATAATTAATTTATGCTAGTAGATTTTATGAATGATTAATTATATTTTTTTCAAGTGTTATTATGTTTATTTTTAGATGATTGTATAATACACCCATGTGACATATACTGACCCTCATTACTGATTGTAATCCTCTATAATTTAGGGATGAGAAACTAATGTATGTGGTTCTTTGATTTGGTCATGAAAGAGGTGAAAAAGTATTTGTTTCTTTAATGTGGTATCTATTTATTTATTTATTTTTTCTTACTATTTAGCATATGGTAAATAGGATATATTGTGTTTTTGAGGATTTTTATGGGTTTAGTTCTTTTTATTATTGTACCCATGTATGGGGGAAGTCCAAGATAATATGGATGTGAATTTTATTCTTGTATTTTAATTTAAAGTTGTGTTATTTTTATAAAAATAATTCATATTGATATTGATTTATGATTTATTGGTTTTTACTATTGGTCTAAGGTGGAAAGAGGCATGTGATAATGAATCATTCATGAGACATGAGACTAACATAATGATCACCTGCTTTCCTATGATTGATATTCTAGTTATGATATGTGGTATTTTCATTTGAAGTTTCAATAAAAACTTATAATGTGTTTTACCATATAACTTCTTGTTAGAAGTATACTTCACTAATTCATTATTTATAATATCTACTATGATGTGTTATGAGTATTATGTGACCCTTTATGAGAATAAATTTGAACTAATATTAGTTACATTAGGCTAGACTCAATCCTAGATTTATGAGACCCATGTATTGTAGTTTGTGTGTCTAGGGTAGGGATTCACATGTATGTTATTTATTATCCTAAATTGAGATAATATACCTATAATAAAAATGTATTCTAATACATGTGCCTATAATTATAGAGATACAAAACTCTAGATATCTCATCTTGTGAACATGGAGGGAGAGGATGAGCATTCTCCACCAGAAGTGATAATGGAGCTGACTAATACACTTGTTCCTCCTATCATCACGTAACACAAGGAGTCAAATTAAAGTCTTATAGTCTATAGAACATGGGGTATCGAGGATAGGTCCAATAATGTGAGACTTGAATATTTAATTTCAATTATATAATCCTTCAATAATTTATGGTGAGTGTGGAACACAAGAAAATATGTTTTGGATGGAATATATACATAAAATATTCTACCACCATGAGACACCCTTTGAGTAACAGGTGAGGTTGGATGATTATATGATTCAAGGACCAACAATAGACTAGTGAGATTTTTTTCCAAGGAAGGCCAACATGTGGATTGATCTAGAAGGATATTTATTCTTTTTTCATTGATAACATATTTATAGAGATCATGAGGGCTAATATAGATATAGATTTTGTTCATATAGTATAAGGGGCGTATCATTGATTGACTATTCCAATCGCATTACTTATCTACTATGATTTTCAATCATGATAGTGGATGGAAAACATTTTAGTGTCTCGTGTTTTTATGATAGCTTGATGTATTCTATTTGATCTTAGGTGAACAAAGTTTCGTGGAAATTATTTTCAATGTTCACGAAATGAGCCTCGATCATGAAACAAAAAAATAAAAAGGGAAATTAATATAAGAAACATATTCCATATTATTGGGTTGGGATTGGGTATTCGAGTAGAAGGATATAGAGGGTTGAGTTTCATCATCAGGATCACAATAGGTAGAGTATATAGGGCCAGGGTTCATCACTTCCTATAATAGAAAGATCTATAGTCAAGTGTTATTAGTGTATTCAGTAGTGGTATTTTTAGAAAAATTTGGATTGGATATTGTAGAAATGTAACTCTTATGGGGAGTTGAGGAATCTATAGTGGTTTTGATGCATCTCACTTTGGCTAGACATTAGTCATGATATGATTTATACCCAAGGTTTAATGTTAGGTCCATAATCACAACAACATTTGAGAAACATTTCCTCCTCTAACCACTTAGATCGTAGAGGCGATCATAGTTCCCATTGGTAGTAGCACTAGTAGGATGTTTTCCCTCAAGGGATTCACAGGACAAGAGATTTGGTTTGAATTTTATGCTAGCTTCATTACATGAATCATACTTTTGTAGTCTGACACAAAGAGAAATCTACAGTGTGAGGTATGATCCTTATATCATTAACACTTGAATCCTATTTATTTGTTACTAGTGCATCACACTCCATTATATCAAAGTAGATGATATATTATTTGGGGTTAAAAATTTAGTATATGTATGTGTTTTAATCAATTTATATTCCATTAGGACTGTGATAATAGAGTTTCTATAGGTGTATTGAGTGCACCATAATAATCTATGGGAATATGTTCCCCATAAAATTCTTCATGCCATATACTCAATATTTCAATGTGATATAAAATATAGATTAGTTGACTTGTTATTGAGTACACATCAACTGATTTTGTCAATGGGAATTATTCATTTCCATATATGGTGATTTTATGACAATGCTGGTGAGTGGTATATGTAAAGAGTCTATTCAAGTCTGTATATCTACAGTTGTGGGTGATCATGGCCTATTTAGCTAGAGATTCCTTGAGAAAAGAGACATGTAATATAGTTTATACTTTTATCATCAATCAATTACTGGATGTATTTACTAAGTATTTAATGGGGTTTCCACTTGATCATGATATCATGTTTATGATCCTGATTATTCCATGTATAGATCCCATATACATTCTTCCTTATAGGATGGATCCAATAGAGCTTTGAGATCTGAAATATTATTTTGATATTTTAGAGGCAAGTAGGTTTATTTTCCTGAGATCATCCCATTGGGGTTCTCCCATATTGTTTTATTAGAAAGAGGAAAAATAACTACATTTATTTGTGGATTACTAAAGGTTTAACCATGTGATAGTTAAGAGTTTGTATCTTCTTCATTAAATTGATGACATGTTTGACCAGTTTATAGGTTCTAGGTTTTTCTATTAGAGAAACAAGTGGAAATGGTATCATCAGCTAAGAGTGATTCCTTTGGATATCTTGTGTACTAATTTTAAGAGTAGGAACAACCAATATAAGTAACATGTGATGTTCTTTTGGTTAAAAAAATCACAGACTATATTTATGGATATGATGAAGAGTGTTTTACATCCTTATGTGGACTCATTTGTTGTCGTATTCATTAATGATATTACAGGGTACTCCCAATTGAGTAAAGGGTATACATTCAATTTGTAGGTTGTTTTGATTACAATGTGTGAGCATCAATTATACATCATGCTCTCTAAGTGTAAATTTTGGATTAGTGAGGTACATTTCTTGGGATATGTGATATAAAATATAGGTATATCATTAGACCCAAATAAGTATAAGGTAGTGTTTTATTTTGAGAAACCTAAGAAAATCTTTGAGATACATAGCTACATTGGATTTTTAGTTTACTGACATATGTTTATTCATGACTTATCCTAATTGGAAGTGTAGATGGAAGCCTCAATCAAGATGGCGATGAAGTTCCTCTGAACATATAATTGTGAAAGAACATTTAAGGTGCCGAAATATAGGTTGGTTTATACAACGATTTAGAACTTACATGACCTGATTAAGGATTATACATTCTATTTTGATTCTTTAGGAGTCAGGCTTGTGCTAGTTATAAATTAGGGTGAGCAGGTGGTTGCTTATGAGTCAAGGAAACTAAGGCCACATGAGTAGAACTTTCCAACAAATGATCTGGGGCTGGCTATAATGGTGTAAGGGATGAGATTTTGGTGTTACTAACTATTGGGTGAGAGGTTCATTACTATAAAAAACTAGGTATTTAATGACATTAATTAGTTGTGTTTTTAAAAAATATAGATAATTAGATATGTTTTCATAAAATCAAGGCTAATTTGGTTTTGTTTTGTATAAAACATAGCTAATTAACCACCTTTTCATAAATCCATGACTAATTTAACCATGTTTTGTAGGAAAAATTCTTAATTATCTAATTTATCTAAAGAACCTAGATAATTAGATACTTTTTTCTTAAAAACATGGATAATTTATATATGTGTGTGTGTGTATACATCATTTTAAAAATATTAAATTAAAATATATTTATATAACTATATTTATAATAAATTTACATGTAATAATTATTTGTAGATAAAAAATACTAATTTTTTTGTATAATAAAATGTGTTATATTTTCATATTATAATCATAATTTTTTATTAATTGAACACACAAATAGACATATATATAATTAATATTTTATAGATCTGTTATATTATAACAATATGTGTGGATATATTGAAATATTTTAACAACTAAAAAATTAATATATATACATATATATATATATATATTAATTGGCCATGTATTGAAGAAATCATAGATAATTTTCTTATTTTTATTAAAAAAATTACAAATTTTTTACATTTGGTTAAAAAATAACTAACTAGCTATGTTTTTTTAAAAACTAAACAATAATATATATTTATATATCATCAAAATTAAAATTTAATTAATAATACATATTATTAAAAAATACATATCTTATATCATATTTTATATAAAATAATATTAAAAATAATATATATATATAACTGTGTGTGTGTGTGCATGTGTCCATTCATGGTATATTCAAGAAATACATTTATAATTAATTTTTATAATATAAATATATTTGGTCTATATAAATATAGGTAAATTATAATATATAAAATCACAACAAATTTATTTTTTTGAAGGGAAAAATAATTTAAATATTATATTTATATCTGTATATATTAATTAGTGATGTTTTTAAGAAAAAAAACTATTTAGTTATGTTTTGTAGAAAAACTATCTATTTAGAAACGTTCACTTTAGACAAGACTAATATATATATATATATATATTCACATTTGAAGGTTTTATAATTTTGCAAGATATTAAAAATAAAATCATATAATATATAATATTATAAATAAAAATTAAAAAATATATGCATGTGCGTGTGCGTGAGTGTAGTTTATTTAATAGTTAAATTTAATATGTTTATTAAAATAACATTTTTTGAATGTAATTTTTTTAATTTATATTCATATATATAAATTATAATGTCAAAATTCATATTTTTTTTAAATGAAAATTTAATTTAAAATGTATATACCCACACTTATAAATTTTTATATACATATATATGTAAATATATATACACAAAAAAACATATGTTTATTATAAATCTATATTTTAAAATATAAACAATATACTATAATTTTTTTTTTAAAATCACTTTTAAAAATATAAACTTATATATATATATAATATTATAAATAGTTTTTTTGTTTTTATATAAATATTAATATCTAATATAAAATATATAGGATGTACATAATATTAAATAAAATATTAAATATATAATATTATAACAAGTATTACATATATAATATTAACTAAAATATTATATATTATAAACTATTATATATTATAAAATATTATAAGTAGTAATATATAATATTCTATAATCTTGTAAGTATAATTATATAAAAAAGGATAAATAGTATTAATTATAATGTTCTAAATTTTTTATAAAAATGTAATTTTAAACACAATGTAAAATATATATAATATTAAATAAAATGATATATATATATATATGTAATAAATTATATATTTAAATATAAATAAACACACATTAAATTATATGAATTAAAAAAATATGTATTAAATATATATTAAATTTATATATTTTAAAATATAATTTATTGATTTTATTAATATTTTCATGACTTATTATATTCCCCTTTACTGATTTTATATGAAATGTGCATAATTTGTGTGAAATATTAATGTTTTAATACTAAGTATAATTTTTGAGCATTTTTAGAAGTAGTTCAATTGAGTCAGTTTACTATTTTATTTAAAACTCTCACCCTACTGATTACAATTGTTTGATTCTTGTTTTTTAGGATTCCTTATTCAATTTATCACATATCATTAAAAAGAATAATGAGCCAATTCTTCCATTTGAAGACTCATATGGACCACACAAGATGACCCAAAGAATTTGTGAAGAAACTGGACCAGCCATGATGATTGAGTTACTGGTCTCACTCCCGAAGCCCATATTTTGTAAAACTCTACCATGTGTTCTTGATTATCCAAAATAATCATGGATAAAAATTTCAGGGCCCAACTCTAAGAACAAGGGGCCCAACTAATGCGTTAAAGTCCAAACTACCATTCTGGACGTGAATTAAAATCCGGAAACTATTCAGGACATATCTCATGATTTAATTATCAAATCGAGCTGAGATTTTGTAGTGTGAAAGAGGAGATATAGGAAGCCGTCTTTGTTGAATAAATCATTCGGCTTTTAAGTCATATTACTATTCAAAAACCCTTTCACATTTTGGACTTCAAAAATATTGGATTGAAATGGATAGATTAAAATTGTTTAATCAACCGGCCATAAATTTTGATCCATAAGTCTCAATGACTCCAAATTTTTTGAGAGGTTGTACAAAATTATTATATAAAACTTTGAAGAAGGATATATTTTTATATTCGACTATATGGATGTCCAAATCTTCAAGCCAAGTGGAGGGACATATTGGGAATGTAAACAATCCACTTGGGCTATAAATGCATCCCCATCCTCTACTTCAAAGGGGTTGGCATTTCAGAAGAGAGAAGAATCAATTGGCATGAAAAAATACTTTCCAAAGTCTTGGGAGGACCTTCCATACTCAAGTTTTTACTTTAGATACCCTTCCTCCTCTCTTTGTTTCCTTTCACTTTTGTGTTGTTCTTCATTTGTAATCTTGTAAGTTTGTGTTTTGTAATTCCGTTTTAATGCAAGTTTCTTATTCAATATCTCTTATTATCATCCACCTTCTATAGGTTAATATTAATTTTCTTAAAATAGTTTAAATATAGTTGAATACCCTTCCCTTCTTTTGCTTCCTCATTCAATCAAAATTCCGTTTTCTTAATTCTCATCATTGTTTGTGTGTGTGTGTTCGACGTACCACTCTTTTCTTATCCCTTTATTTTTCTTCTCTTGTTAATTAATCATCATAAATATATAAACCAGATTAATATTAATATCAATGGATGAGTAAATATATTATTTGGGTGAGTTAAAATTTAGGTATGTTAAGTGATTGAGAGTATTTGCTCGATGAATATTCTTTAATTTAACATTGTGTATGTTGGACTTAACATGTCATGGATTAATGACTTGTTTTGTTTAACGTGTGGTTTCCATGGATTGTTGGAACCATAAATAAACTACCATAAATAATCTCTAATTGATATTAGAACCCTAAGTTAAGTTAAGGCTTGGATTAAAGCCTTAAAACTTAGTAATTCCAATCAACATTATCTTGCGAAGTGGGTGTTAAATTAACTGCAATATAAAGCAAAGCTCGAGGATATCTCAAGCTTAACTCCCTAAAAATGAACTCACACCAATATTTATCAAATTGTTAAATCAAAAACCAATAATTAATCACTTCATTTAATCTTTGCAAACAAACCCCCCAATCATAATACAATCAACTTAAAACAAACTACTATTACAAAGTATCATCGCCGAGGATCCGACCTGAGTGCTGTTATACACATTAGCAGAGCACCAGAACCTTGACCGGTCGATAGGCAACAATTGGCCGCACATTTCAAATGGATCCATTTATGTGGATGGTTCTTTAAGTAGTCATTAGTTTCTGGTTATTGTAAAAAAAAGTAAAAAAAAAAACAAAATTTGAATTTTTTTTTGAAAAAAACAAAATGAAAAACCCGCCTTCTCATAAAAATCATAAACTGAAAAAACACACAAAAAAACTATCTTCATATTTCTTCCAAATCTTTATGAATGCCCCATAGCCTCCCAAAAAATACCTCAGATTTGTTTGACCCTGAAATTCAGCGAACACTTCACCAACATTAGAGGAACATAAGAGATAATCAAATAATTCAAGATCTAGTCCTTGTCCAACCAATTGAATTATATATGGACAATCCTAGGGAACAAACACTTAAAGAACTCACTGCCCCTGATATGAATTACCAACCTCTTGGTATTCAATATCCAAACATATAGGCTGAATATGAACTCAAATCGGGTTTGATTCATCTTCTCCCTCATTTCTACAGGCTAGCCGGTGAGGATCCACATCTCCACCTTAAAAAGTTACAAGTAGTGTGCTCTACAATGAAGTCTCAAGGGGTTTCTGAGGAACAAATCAAACACCAAGCATTCCCTTTATCCCTAGCTGACACTGCCAAGTCATGGATTTACTACCTCCCTCCTGGTTATATAACCACATGGAATGACATGAAGTGACTTTTCTTAGAAAAATTCTTTCCTGCTTCTCGTACTACGTCTATCCGAAATGAAATAAGTGGTATTCTTCAATAAATATGTGAATCACTCCATGAGTAAAGGGAGAGGATAAAAAATATTATTGCAACCTTCTTACACCACACAATACTTGAACAACTCTTTATTCAATAATTCTATGAGGGGTTATTGGAAATGGAGAGAACTCTCATTGATGCCGGAAGTGGCAGTTCTATTATTGATAAAACTCTCGCAGCTGCAAGAGATCTCATAAGTAACATGGATAAAAAAACACAACAACTCCATACTTGAGCACGTGCTCAAGTAAAATAATCCCAAGATAATCAATCAATTGAGCCAAAAAAGATGACCGAGTGGATGAGTGAACTTACAGGTCTTGTGTGACAACTAGCTGTGGCTACCAAATACCCAACCTCATCTTCTTCGCAATCAATGTTTCCAAGACCTGTCAAAAATAGTGTAATCTGCAAATCTTCATCGCATCCAACATACACATGTCCATAACTTCAAGAGGATCAATCTGATTCATCTGATCCAATGAAGCTCAATGCAGCATATGGTAAGTGGAACACCAACCCTCAACTATCAGGTCAGTTTGTTAGAAACTTCAACCAACCTCACCCTGAGCCCTTCTCTTCTTCCTATAACCAATGCCTTAGGCATGGTAATCCCATATCTCATTCCCCTCAATTCCATCCTCAAAACCCAAACCAGTTTCAATATGGTGAAGGTTTTGATAACTTCCAACAACCTTATCCTTTTATTCCTCAACCTCAAAGGAACAATCCTCCTCCTAGATTCCATTATCCTAGTGAGCCTTCCAAATTCCAAAACCAATACAATCTCTTTCCCAATAACCAAAATCTAGGTAATCCCAATACGGGATAGGCCTCTTCTTCTAAGAAACCATGGGAAAGTGTAGTGGAAGATCTTTCCTCCTTCACCCATTCAAGCCTCAAGAACATTGAAACCCAAATTGGTCAACTTGCATCCCACCTTAGTCAGCAGTAACCATCCAATTTTTTCCAACTCCTAGCTCAACCATTTCCCAACCCCAAGGGTAATGTAAGTGAAATTTCACTTAGATCGAGAAAGCAAATTGATATGCCTCAAGATAAGTCCGCTAACCCTCTTTTGAATGTTGACCTAGAAAATGACAAGAAAAAGAAACTTGAAAAGGAACCTGAATCCATTCCCTCACCTCATTCCATTCCAATTAGGAATCCAATTCCTTTTCCTCAAGCTATTTCTAAACCAAGGAAGTCCTTTGAACCTGATCCGGAAATGCTCAACATGTTTAGACGTGTTGAAGTCAACATTCCCCTATTAGATGCCATAAAACAAATTCCTAAGTATGCCAAGTTTCTCAAGGAGTTGTGTACCCACAAGAGGCAACCTAGGACCTTTGAAAATGTTTCAACCCAATATTCCATACCCATTAAGTGAAAAGATCCAGGGACCTTTATGGTTCCATGCCAAATTGGAAGTTCCAACTTTTATGATGCACTCATAGACCTAGGAGCCTCAATTAATGTCATGCCTAAATCTATATTCTCCAACCTTGGTCTAGGTCCCTTACATCCAAGGGGTGTTGTAATTGAGTTATCCAATCAATCCATAGCTAGTACTGAGGGAATAATTGAGGATGTCCTTTTTTGAGTCCATGATCCTATCTTCCCTACTGATTTCTATGTCCTTGACATGGAAGGTGAGACAAACTCTTCTCGATCTACCCTAATTCTAGGAAGACCATTCCTCAGGACTGCGAGAACCAAGATTGATGTCCATTCAGGCATCTTATCCATGGAATTCAGTGACCAACTGGTCAAGTTCAACATTTTCCAAGCCATACGATTCCCATATGAGGATCACTCTGCATTCTCAATCCATGATTCTGAGGACACTTCTAAGAGTCAATAGAACCCCAATCCACCATGTTCTTAATGTTCTAATGACAAAGGATCTTGTGAAATATGCACCATGATTAACAAAGTCAAAAAAGGTGAAGTTGATGTGGACCTTTCATTCATAGACTCTATCAATCTTGAGGATCTTGAAAACTCTCTTGAGTCCCACATCAACTTTGATCTCTATTGCTCCACCTTGGACAATAATAAGGAAACTGAATCTGAAGCAACTAAATTCCCTTCTTCCATTACTAAGTTGTCTAACCCAAAAATGAAAGATGTGACTGATCTAAAACCTCTTCTTGAACACCTAAAATATGCATTCCTTTTCTGTGATCACTCATATCCTGTCATTATCTCTGCTTTACTTACTGAAACTGAAGAGTCCAAACTTGTTCAGGTGTTAGAGGAAAAGAAAAAGGCCATAGGTTGGACCCTAGATGACATACCAGGAATCAAACCTACCCTTTGCATGCATCACATACATATTGAGGAGTCATCCAAACCAATTAGAAAACCACAAATAAGACTCATTCCACTCATACTTGTGGTAGTTTGGGAAGATATCACCAAGCTTCTTCAAGTTGGTATTATCTACCCAATTTCTGATAGTGAATGGGTTAGTCCAATTCAATTTGTACCTAAGAAGGGCGGGACAACTGTTTTCATAAATGAACATAGAGAGGTAGTCACAACTCGAGTGAATAAAAAATGGCGTGTGTGCATCGAATATAGGAAATTGAATGTTGAAACAAGAAAACATCACTACCCTCTTCAATTCCTTGATCAAATGCTAGAATTATTAGCCGGAAAGTCACATTATTGCTTTCTTGATGGATACATCGGCTACTTCAAAATCCCAATCGTACCTCAGGACCAAGAAAAGACTACTTTCACATGCCCCTTTGGAACATATGCATATAGAAGAATGCATTTTGGCCTTTTCAATGATCCTGCAACATTCTAGAGATGTATGATGGGTATCTTTTCAGAATTCATTGAACCCTACATGGAATTCTTCATGGATGAATTCACCATTTATGGTGAGTCATTTGAATCTTTTTTTAATTCAATCTCTCTAGTACTTCAAAAGTGTTTCAAGTATAATCTTGTATTAAATTCTTAAAAATGTCACTTCATGGTTGAAAATGGGATTGTTCTAGGGAACATAGTTTCAAAAGAGGGTATTGAAGTTGATCAAACCAAAATTGAAGTGATCCAATCACTTCCTAAACCCAACTCTATTCAAGACATCCGTTCATTCCTCGGTCATGCTGGTTTCTATCAGAGATTCATCCATAACTTCAGTAAAATTTCCCTCCCACTCCCTCGGTTGCTCCAAAATAATGTCCATTTCCATTTCTATGAGGTTTTAAAGATATCCTTCAATGAAATAAAAACTACTCTTACATCTAACCTGATAATCCAACCCCCAGATTGGTCATTACCCTTAGAGTTGATGTGTGATTTTTCTGATAGAGCGTTGGGGATGTTCTTGGTCAAAGAAGATAAAAAATTTATCATGTCATCTATTATGCCTAAAAAACATTTGATGAAACTCAATATCACTACACTGTGACAGAAAAATAACTTTTAGCAGTTGTTTTTTCCTTAGATAAATTTCAGACCTATCTCTTAGGTTCCAAAATAATCATCTTCACAGACCATCTTGCTATAAAGTTCTTACTCACGAAAAGTGATTCCAAACTGAGGCTAATAAGATGGATCCTAATGCTCCAAGAGTTTGACCTTGAAATCAAAGATAGACCAGGAAAAGAAAACCCTATGTCTGATCACTTGAGTAGAATTTCTAATTCTTCTCATTCTGAAATCATTGATCCTGAATTCCCTACTGAGCAACTTTCATTTCTCACTCCAAAGTTACCTTGGTATGCCCCAATTGTAAATTACTTTGTTTCGGGTGTTTTTCCTGAAATTTTTTCAAAAGAACAAAAAATGAAGTTGAAAAGTGATTCAAAATACTATTTTTGGGAAGAAAAAAAACATTGGAAAACTGGGGTATAAATGGTAATTAGGAGATGTGTTGATGAAGAAGAACATTCCTCTATCTTTGAATTCTATCAGTCACTTATCGGAGGTGGACACTTCGGACAATAAAGGACCTCCGGAAAGGTCCTAGACTCTGGATTCTTCTAGCCTACACTCTTCAAGGACTCACATGAGTTCTGTCAATCATGTCCCACTTGCCAAAAGTTTAGAACAATTTCAAAGAGAAATGAAATTCCCCAAAAACCTTTAATTTCTATGAGATATTTGATGTTTGGGGCATCAATTTCATGGGACCATTTCCCCATTCCAATGGATTCTCATACATCCTTCTTGCGGTTGATTATGTTTCTAGGTGGGTCGAGGCCAAACCCACTAGAAAGGATGATTCACATACTGTTAGTGAGTTCCTAAAGATACACATCTTTCACAGATTTGGCATGCCTCATGCCTTGATCAGTGACTTAGGAACCCATTTTTGTAATAGAACCATTGAATATCTTTTGAAAAATAATGGGGTTGTACATAAAACTTCAACTGAATATCACCCCCAAACAAATGGAATGGCTAAACTTTCTAATAGACAAGTGAAAAGAGAGCTTGAGAGAATTGTAAAAACCACCAGGAAAGTCTGGACTGAAAGACTTGGTGAAGCACTTTGGGCTTATCGAACTTCCTATAAAACACCCATTGGGATGTCCCCTTTTAGGCTAGTTTTTGCTAAATCATGTCATTTTCCAGTTGAAATCCAAAATAAGTCATTTTGGGCAGTGAAAACTTGTAATTTTGATCTTGAAAAATCTGGTGAAGAAAGATTGTTGCAATTGGATGAGCTGGAGGATATTTGGCTTGATTCTTATGAGAATTCTAATCTACATAAAGAAAAATACAAGGTACTCCATGATAAACACATCCTGAGAAAGGTATTTCATGAATGTGAAAAGGTAATGCTCTTCAATTATCAATTTCAACTTCTCCCAGGTAAGCTTAATTCTCATTGGGAAGGTCCTTTTCTTATTACTAATGTTTTCCCATTTGGTACAGTGAATGTCCAAGACCCCTCTTCCAAAAGGAAATTCACAGTTAATGGACATAGGTTAAAGAATCACCATGAGAGGACACACAATCTTGGATCATCATCGACTTCCACTAGATCCCCAACTTCTCCAGTCGACCTACCACTAGATAGAGATGGAGACCCGCCAAATCCAAACTTGGGGGCACCTCTTTCCCTTTAACTCTCTCTCTCTATCTCTTCCTCTCTCTACCTTTTTCTTCTTCTTCCTCTCTCTTTAATTTTTTACCACTTTCTTTGTCAAAACCTTTCTTTTTCACTTTATCTTTTTTGTGGGTGTATAATTATTAAAAATCAAAAATAAAAACCTATAAAACAAAAAAAATCACTTAAAAAAATACAAAAAAATCAAGAGTCATGCTTACTCACCATCGTGTTTTGAAATTTTTTCCATCCATTTTGGGGAGTTAACCGACATGTTTTCATCTCAATTTTTTTTATTTTCATCATGACTTTGGATAAATAATTTTGTGTCAAAATTAACAAATTTTGAATGCTCAATTTTTGATTTGGAAAATGCTTTTCCTAAACAGTGAGGAACACCATTTTCATTCATGCTAAGGCCACATATGGCCATCTTTTCAAAATGTGTGTTTTTACCCCCATTTGTGAGTCTTGAGTTTTTGGACCTTCGAGCTGAATTTCCTACTTTAGTGTGCATTAATATGATAAAGGCATTTTCTGAACCACATGAGAATCATAATAGCCAAATAGCCTCCAATTTCCCTTATATTAATCCTCCTTTTGAAATCCCCTTCAAGCCTATGAAAATCTTTTCTTTGATAGCAACATTACAAGCCCAATGCCATTTCCCACCCAATATCAACATGGATTTTCATTTCATAATTTTTTTATGAAATTTATGTGTGTGGGGGGGGATATATTTCATTTTGTGTACACTTTTTTGATTTCACCATGTTATCATATGCTTGAGGGAAATCATCCATTTCAGTGTGGGGGAGAGGTTGTCATTCAGTGAATTTTGGGGAAAGTAATGTACTTTTATTTATGTAATTTTTTAAATGTTATTGACAAGTGTTCAAAAAAAATAAAAAAAAGGAAAAAATTGGGTTGTTTTTTGGGTAGGTAAAAAATCACTCTTCCTCAACCTTTTATCTTGTTATGTCTATTACAATTAGTGTCGTGAGGAGATCAATAATGGGTTGGGATATGAGTGTGAGATCTTTTCCATGTTCAAATTTTGAAAAAAGAGAAAAAAAGAAAAAAAGAACACTTACATTATATTCTTATGTCATTTGGAGAAGTTTTGTGGTTTGTAAATATTTCATCTTCTAATCTCCTTCAGATTTTCATCCTCTATTGTGTCTTTCTTCACACAATCATTCCCTTGTAAATATGTGTTTTCATTTCCTTCCATGTTTTATTTCAAAAAAATGTGCATTTCCTTTTCTATGTTGGTGTTTTACCCCTCTTCTTCTCTCTCATGGACATTATATTCCTACCATCCCATAGCCACAAAAAAACCCCTTAAAAAGACCTCATGATTCTTGTGAACTTTGGATTGGGATTGGAAGCTGATAGCTCTTTCAAACTCTAAGATTTTCACTTTTGGTAGGTGAAAGAGTGAACCTCCAAAAATGAATTTTATCATGTTGAGAGGTGTGAGTTTTGAGTGTCCATATTTTCCATTTCTAAATTTGAGCATGAAAAAATGAATTAGTTTTTGAACATTGTTTCTGTAACAACTTGTGGTGGAATTCTAAATGGATGAGTGAAAGAGTCTAAACCTCCCTTGATTGGAGAAAACAAATTTTTAATATTTGTTGGTGAGTGAAAATGATTTTGTTATGTTTTTATATTTCTTTCACATGAGGACATGCACAAGAATAAGTACGGGGGAGTTGATGTTATTAATATTTTCATGAGTTTTTATATACACCCTTTACTGATTTTATATGAAATGTGCATAATTTGTGTGAAATATTAATGTTTTAATACTAAGTATAATTTTTGATCATTTTTAGAAGTAGTCCAATTGAGTCAGTTTAATATTTTATTTATAACTCTCACCATACTGATTCAAATTGTGTGGTTCTTGTTTTTTAGGATTCCTTATTCAATTTCTCACATATCATTAAAAGGAATCATGGTCCAAGTCTACCATTTGAAGGCACATATGGACCACACAAGATGACCCAATGAATTTGTGAAGAAACTGGACCAGCCATGATGATTGAGTTACTGGTCTCACTCCCAATGCCCATATTTTTTCAAACACCACCATGTGTTCGTGATTATCCAAAATAATCATGGATAAAAATTTTTAGGCCCAAATCCAAGAACAATGGGCGCAACTAATTCCTTGAAGTCCAGCCCATCATTCTGGTCGGGAATTAAAATCCAGACACTATTCATGACATATCTCATGATTTAATAATCAAATCGAGATGAGATTTTTCAGTGTGAAATATGAGATATATTCGGCTGATTTTTTTGAAGAAATCATTCGGCTTTGAAGGAATATTCCTATTAAAAAACCCTTTCACATTTTGGACTTTAAAAAGATTGGATTGAAATGGACAGATTAAAATAGTTTAATCAACCTGCCATAAAATTTTCTCCATAAGTAAAAATGACTCCAAATTTTGAGATAGGTCGTCCAAAATTATTATCCACAACTTTGAAGAAGGAGATATTTCGAGATTCGGCTATCTGGATGTCCAAACCATCGAGCCAATTGGAGGGATAGATTGGGAATGCAAACAGTCCACTTCCTTGGGCTATAAATGCATCCCCCCCCTCTCCTACAAAGGGGTTGGAATTTCAGAAGAGAGAAGCATCAATTTTCATGACCAAAACCTTTATAAAGGCTTCGTAGGACCTTCCATACTCAAGTTTTCGCTTGATATACCCTTCCTCCTCTCTTTAACTAGCATGTATCACACACTAGGTTCTTATAGTAATGAAGCCTTACCACACATGAAATATAGGTCAGTTCATACTTTAAAATCCATTCTAAATACACTTTGATACTTTTTTTTCATGATCCACCATCATTGGGACTCCACCTAAGCCAACAATGAGTTCAATTACGACATCAAAATCCCTCCTTTAGATGGTCATGGGCTGGTGACTAGAACCAATGGTATATCATTACACTTATTTGGATGTAATTTCCCTTAAAAAATATAAACTCCATATCACCATGAATAATATAGATTATTTCCTCAACTATAATTTATAAAAAAATTTATTTGTAATACTCATACCTTAAAAAGGTATGAATTCGATCTATGTCATAAAGATCTTCATGTATTGGGGTATTTTTTATGTATTGAATCAGTTTTATGGGACCAAGGATTAAATTTTAGGGAAACATGAATCAGGTTGAATAATTTTATTATAATCATATTCCCTACTAGAACGTTGGTTAGAATCCTCCATATTTTTGGTGACCCGTCCAGCTCTATAGTTCCACTGGATAACCCACTAGTGTTCTGAGGGATGGATACTGGAGTTTAAAGGGGGAACTATGAATTTGGGTAAATTTTAATTATTTTTTTAATTAATTAAATATTTATTTAAATGGTATTCTTCCCTATATTCACTCACCAGTAGTGTATCCCCCTCCTCTTATCTCTATCTTGATTCTCCCTTTCCCAAGGTCAGTTCTTTATCATTATGATGTTAGATATAGGGTAGTTCCATGAGTAATGATACCTATATTATTTATTATATTCCTAGGATTCACCAATGATTCACCATGCATTATTACTTATTCATTAATTTGGATGTTTTTTTTAGTTTTTTGAATATCTCTCATTTGAATGAAAATCAGTGGGTGGTCTTTGATGAACAATTACATACCAGTCCTAGGTAGATCTGTCCATTCATTCTGGGTGGTATTTTATTATAATTAATATATCATATGAATTTTAGGAAATGAATATTATTTTGTATGAACTAAAATACAATTTATTAGTATTAATGGAAATCCCATGTTATAATTTGAATACATTAGATTTTTAGTTCCCATTTAAGGTCTATTTTAACACCATTAGATGTCACTAACCCTTTATCATGTAAGACATGTTATGGAACTATGGATTTGGACCTAAGACATGTTCATATTGATAATAATTAACTATAAGAGTCATGTTTAGTTCCCTAGTGTACTACTAGAGATAAATATCATGGTTACATGTTAATAATAGGGGTAGGATGGCCTAGTAGGTCATTTATATGGGTAATGAATTAAAAGTTTGACACTTAATATGTTAAATGTAAATAAATATTTTTATATAAAATTAAATGTAATATTTTTAATTTGAATTATGTGAATTATGATGAACCATTTACATGTATTACATAAATTGTGATACATCAATCACATAAATTGTTCGAAATGGGATAAATCATTCACATGTAATAGATGGTTTCTGAATCATCATTCACTATAGTTTTTAGTTGGTTATATAGAGATTGAAACTATATTTTAATTAAATGGTACATATTACACCCATGATAGGCTAGTGGTATTTCATACATTTGGCCCACATGAGGAGTTGATGCATCATTCACTATGTGATGTTGGAAATAGTGGTATATAAAACACATGAGTTTTTTAATTGTTGGAGGGTCTTAAAATAATGTGATCGATCTTAGTGGAGCATCATCCACTCATGGGCCTATTCTAGTGGTAAATTTTCTAGTTAAGACTTGATATCAATGATGTATTGAAAACAAGGGTTGTGAGAATGGTATTATATTATCCACTTAGAAGATTGTACAAGTGGTGCACCATATACCCATAGATATCATATTAGTTATCTATCATTCACTTATGGATGTCATCATAGTGGTTCATCGTTTACATAGGGTCTTGACATAGTGGTATTTTTTAAATCTTGAGAGTGAGATATATGTTATACCATCCAACTAAATGGGCTATTATAGTGTGAATATTCCAACTGAGTCTTGAATAGAGGTACATCATCTACCATAGAAAGAAAGTTGAATTATATCATCTACCCAAGATTCATTATGCCTTGTTCACCAGTGAGGACACCATCACCTTGATAATGGTTTGGTGATGTATCATTCACATATATGTCTTTTTATAGTAAGAGATTATTCACCCAATGATTTTAGAGGGTGATAAACCTTTCACATTAACAATTAAACAAGTAGTGACATATCATTCACCCTTAAAGAGTGTTCTCAGACCATAGGTGCATCACCTCATTCTAGTAGAATCTAAAGATGGTATGACTACCCCAAGTTTAAAGGGACCACTCCATGAGGTTTTAGGATATTAATTTTTATTTTTTTTACTTTATGGGAATTCATTATCAATCATTCACATATATTTACTAGATTTTATAGGGACACCATTGGTGTTGGTCTATTGAGTTGTACTCACACCCAACTCAAACAACATGGTACCAGAGAAAATTTTATGTTTTGTGACCCAAATAAGAGAAAGGGACTTGTATATTTAGAATTTTGACCCAGCGGAGAATAGTGGGATTTAAGAGATAGGTTCTGGATGAGACATTAAACAATATGTGGATGTATAATTTTATTGTTTTATTTTGGAGTCAGTTATATATTATCTACCCATGGTGGATCCTTAATATACCCGTATTACTTATATTACTTATACAATAGTTCATTTTATTATATCATGTTGTTGATATTTATTATTGAATGTAATTCAGCTATGGAATATAATTAATTTATGCTAGTAGATTTTATGAATGATTAATTATATTTTTTCAAGTGTTATTATGTTTATTTTTAGATGATTGTATAATACACCCATGTGACATATACTGACCCTCATTACTGATTGTAATCCTCTATAATTTGGGGATGAGAAACTAATGTATGTGGTTCTTTGATTTGGTCATGAAAGAGGTGAAAAAGTATTTGTTTCTTTAATGTGGTATCTATTTATTTATTTATTTTTTCTTACTATTTAGCATATGGTAAATAGGATATATTGTGTTTTTGAGGATTTTTATGGGTTTACTTCTTTTTATTATTGTACCCATGTATGGGGGAAGTCCAAGATAACATGGATGTGAATTTTATTCTTGTATTTTAATTTAAAGTTGTGTTATTTTTATAAAAATAATTCATATTGATATTGATTTATGATTTATTGGTTTTTACTATTGGTCTAAGGTGGAAAGAGGCTTGTGATAATGAATCATTCATGAGACATGAGACTAACATAATGATCACCTGCTTTCCTATGATTGATATTCTAGTTATTATATGTGGTATTTTCATTTGAAGTTTCAATAAAAACTTATAATGTGTTTTACCATATAACTTCTTGTTAGAAGTATACTTCACTAATTCATTATTTATAATATCTACTATGATGTGTTATGAGTATTATGTGACCCTTTATGAGAATAAATTTGAACTAATATTAGTTACATTAGGCTAGACTCAATCCTAGATTTATGAGACCCATGTATTGTAGTTTGTGTGTCTAGGGTAGGGATTCACATGTATGTTATTTATTATCCTAAATTGAGATAATATACCTATAATAAAAATGTATTCTAATACATGTGCCTATAATTATAGAGATACAAAACTCTAGATATCTCATCTTGTGAACCTGGAGGGAGAGGATGAGCATTCTCCACCAGAAGTGATAATGGAGCTGACTAATACACTTGTTCCTCCTATCATCACGTAACACAAGGAGTCAAATTAAAGTCTTATAGTCTATAGAACATGGGGTATCGAGGATAGGTCCAATAATGTGAGACTTGAATATTTAATTTCAATTATATAATCCTTAAATAATTTATGGTGAGTGTGGAACACAAGAAAATATGTTTCGGATGGAATATATACATAAAATATTCTACCACCATGAGACACCCTTTGAGTAACAGGTGAGGTTGGATGATTATATGATTCAAGGACCAACAATAGACTAGTGAGATTTTTTCCAAGGAAGGCCAACATGTGGATTGATCTAGAAGGATATTTAGTCTTTTTTCATTGATAACATATTTATAGAGATCATGAGGGATAATATAGATATAGATTTTGTTCATATGGTATAAGGGGCGTATCATTGATTGACTATTCCAATCGCATTACTTATCTACTATGATTTTCAATCATGATAGTGGATGGAAAACATTTTAGTGTCTCGTGTTTTTATGATAGCTTGATGTATTCTATTTGATCTTAGGTGAACAAAGTTTGGTGGAAATTATTTTCAATGTTCACGAAATGAGCCTCGATCATGAAACAAAAAAATAAAAAGGGAAATTAATATAAGAAACATATTCCATATTATTGGGTTGGGATTGGTTATTCGAGTAGAAGGATATAGAGGGTTGAGTTTCATCATCAGGATCATAATAGGTAGAGTATATAGGGCCAGGGTTCATCACTTCCTATAATAGAGAGATCTATAGTCGAGTGTTATTAGTGTATTCAGTTGTGGTATTTTTAGAAAAATTAGGATTGGATACCGTAGAAATGTAACTCTTATGGGGAGTTGAGGAATCTATAGTGGTTTTGATGCATCTCACTTTGGATAGACATTAGTCATGATATGATTTATACCCAAGGTTTAATGTTAGGTCCATAATCACAACAACATTTGAGAAACATTTCCTCCTCTAACCACTTAGATCGTAGAGGCGATCATAGTTCCCATTGGTAGTAGCACTAGTAGGATGTTTTCCCTCAAGGGATTCATAGGACAAGAGATTTGGTTTGAATTTTATGTTAGCTTCATTACATGAATCATACTTTTGTAGTCTGACACAAAGAGAAATCTACAGTGCGAGGTATGATCCTTATATCATTAACACTTGAATCCTATTTATTTGTTACTAGTGCATCACACTCCATTATATCAAAGTAGATGATATATTATTTGGGGTTAAAAATTTAGTATATGTATGTGTTTTAATCAATTTATATTCCATTAGGACTGTGATAATAGAGTTTCTATAGGTGTATTGAGTGCACCATAATGATCTATGGGAATATGTTCCCCATAAAATTCTTCATGCCATATACTCAATCTTTCAATGTGATATAAAATATAGATTTGTTGACTTGTTATTGAGTACACATCAACTGATTTTGTCAATGGGAATTATTAATTTCCATATATGGTGATTTTATGACAATGCTGGTGAGTGGTATATGTAAAGAGTCCATTCAAGTCTGTATATCTACAGTTGTGGGTGATCATGGCCTATTTAGCTAGAGATTCCTTGAGAAAAGAGACATGTAATATAGTTTATCCTTCTATCATCAATCAATTACTGGATGTATTTACTAAGTATTTAATGGGGTTTCCACTTGATCATGATATCATGTTTATGATCCTGATTATTCCATGTATAGATCCCATATACATTCTTCCTTATAGGATGGATCCAATAGAGCTTTGAGATCTGAAATCTTATTTTGATATTTTAGAGGCAAGTAGGTTTATTTTCTTGAGATCATCCCATTGGGGTAATCCCATATTTTTTTATTAGAAAGAGGAAAAATAACTACATTTATTTGTGGATTACTAAAGGTTGAACCATGTGATAGTTAAGAGTTTTTATCTTCTTCATTAAATTGATGACATGTTTGACCAGTTTATAGGTTCTAGGTTTTTCTATTGGAGAAACAAGTGGAAATGGTATCATCAGCTAAGAGTGATTCCTTTGGATATCTTGTTTACTAATTTTAGGAGTAGGAAAAACCAGTATAAGTAACATGTGATGTTCTTTTGGTTAAAAAAAATCACAGACTATATTTATGGATATGATGAAGAGTGTTTTACATCCTTATGTGGACTCATTTGTTGTCGTATTCATTAATGATATTACAGGGTACTCCCAATTGAGTAAAGGGTATACATTCAATTTGTAGGTTGTTTTGAGTACAATGTGTGAGCATCAATTATACATCATGCTCTCTAAGTGTAAATTTTGGATTAATGAGGTACATTTCTTGGGATATGTGATATAAAATATAGTTATACCATTAGACCCAATTAAGTATAAGGTAGTGTTTTATTTTGAGAAACCTAAGAAAATCTTTGAGATACATAGATACATTGGATTTTTAGTTTACTGACATATGTTTATTCATGACTTATCCTAATTGGAAGTGTAGATGGAAGCCTCAATCAAGATGGAGACGAAGTTCCTATGAACATATAATTGTGAAAGAACCTTTAAGGTGCCAAAATATAGGTTGGTTTATACAACGATTTAGAACTTACATGACCTGATTAAGGATTATACATTCTATTTTTATTCTTTAGGAGTCAGGCTTGTGCTAGTTATAAATTAGGGTGAGCAGGTGGTTGCTTATGAGTCAAGGAAACTAAGGCCACATGAGTAGAACTTTCCAACAAATGATCTGGGGCTGGCTATAATGGTGTAAGGGATGAGATGTTGGTGTTACTAACTATTGGGTGAGAGGTTCATTACTATAAAAAACTAGGTATTTAATGACATTAATTAGTTGTGTTTTTCAAAAATATAGATAATTAGATATGTTTTCATAAAATCAAGGCTAATTTGGTTGTGTTTTGTAGAAAACATAGCTAATTAACCACCTTTTCATAAATCCATGACTAATTTAACCATGTTTTGTTGGACAAATTCTTAATTATCTAATTTATCTAAAGAACCTAGATAATTAGATACTTTTTTCTTAAAAACATGGATAATTTATATGTGTGTGTGTGTGTATACATCATTTTAAAAATATTAAATTAAAATATATTTATATAACTATATTTATAATAAATTTACATGTAATAATTATTTGTAGATAAAAAATACTAATTTTTTTGTATAATAAAATGTGTTATATTTTCATATTATAATCATAAATTTTTATTTATTGAACACACAAATAGACATATATATAATTAATATTTTATAGATCTGTTATATTATAACAATATGTGTGGATATATTGAAATATTTTAACAACTAAAAAATTAATATATATATATATATATATATATATTAATTGGCCATGTATTGAAGAAATCATAGATAATTTTCTTATTTTTATTAAAAAAATTACAAATTTTTTACATTTGGTTAAAAAATAACTCACTAGCTATGTTTTATTAAAAACTAAACAATAATATATATTTATATATCATCAAAATTTAAATTTAATTAATAATACATATTATTAAAAAATACATATCTTATATCATATTTTATATAAAATAATATTAAAAATAATATATATATATAACTGTGTGTGTGTGTGCATGTGTCCATTCATGGTATATTCAACAAATACATTTATAATTAATTTTTAGAATATAAATATATTTGGTCTATATAAATATAGGAAAATTATAATATATAAAATCACAACAAATTTATTTTTTTGAAGGGAAAAATAATTTAAATATTATATTTATATCTGTATATATTAATTAGTGATGTTTTTAAGAAAAAAAACTATTTAGTTATGTTTTGTAGAAAAACTATCTATTTAGAAACGTTCACTTTAGACAAGACTAATATATATATATATATATTCACATTTGAAGGTTTTATAATTTTGCAAGATATTAAAAATAAAATCATATAATATATAATATTATAAATAAAAATTAAAAAATATATGCATGTGCGTGTGCGTGAGTGTAGTTTATTTAACAGTTAAATTTAATATGTTTATTAAAATAACATTTTTTGAATGTAATTTTTTTAATTTATATTCATATATATAAATTATAATGTCAAAATTCATAATTTTTTTAAATGAAAATTTAATTTAAATTGTATATACCCACACTTATAAATTTTTATATACATATATATGTAAATATATATACACAAAAAAACATATGTTTATTATAAATCTATATTTTAAAATATAAACAATATACTATAAATTTATTTTTTTTAAAATCACTTTTAAAAATATAAACTTATATATATATATAATATTATAAATAGTTTTTTGTTTTTATATAAATATTAATATGTAATATAAAATATATAGGATGTACATAATATTAAATAAAATATTAAATATATAATATTATAACAAGTATTACATATATAATATTAACTAAAATATTATATATTATAAACTATTATATATTATAAAATATTATAAGTAGTAATATATAATATTCTATAATCTTGTAAGTATAATTATATAAAAAAGGATAAATAGTATTAATTATAATATTCTAATTTTTTTATAAAAATGTAATATTAAACACAATGTAAAATATATATAATATTAAATAAAAAGATATATATATATATATATATGTAATAAATTATATATTTAAATATAAATAAACACACATTAAATTATATGAATTAAAAAAATATGTATTAAATATATATTAAATTTATATATTTTAAAATATAATTTATTGATTTTATTAATATTTTCATGACTTATTATATACCCCTTTACTGATTTTATATGAAATGTGCATAATTTGTGTGAAATATTAATGTTTTAATACTAAGTATAATTTTTGAGCATTTTTAGAAGTAGTTCAATTGAGTCAGTTTACTATTTTATTTAAAACTCTCACCCTACTGATTACAATTGTTTGGTTCTTGTTTTTTAGGATTCCTTATTCAATTTATCACATATCATTAAAAAGAATAATGAGCCAATTCTTCCATTTGAAGACTCATATGGACCACACAAGATGACCCAAAGAATTTGTGAAGAAACTGGACCAGCCATGATGATTGAGTTACTGGTCTCACTCCCGAATCCCATATTTTGTAAAACTCTACCATGTGTTCTTGATTATCCAAAAGAATCATGGATAAAAATTTCAGGGCCCAACTCTAAGAACAAGGGGCCCAACTAATGCGTTAAAGTCCAAACTACCATTCTGGACGGGAATTAAAATCCAGAAACTATTCATGACATATCTCATGATTTAATTATCAAATCGAGCTGAGATTTTGTAGTGTGAAAGAGGAGATATAGGAAGCCGTCTTTGTTGAAGAAATCATTCGGCTTTTAAGTCATATTACTATTCAAAAACCCTTTCACATTTTGGACTTCAAAAATATTGGATTGAAATGGATAGATTAAAATTGCTTAATCAACCGGCCATAAATTTTGATCCATAAGTCTCAATGACTCCAAATTTTTAGAGAGGTTGTCCAAAATTATTATATAAAACTTTGAAGAAGGATATATTTTTATATTCGACTGTATGGATGTCCAAATCTTCAAGCTAAGTGGAGGGACATATTGGGAATGTAAGCAATCCACTTGGGCTATAAATGCATCCCCATCCTCTACTTCAAAGGGGTTGGAATTTCAGAAGAGAGGAGTATCAATTGGCACGAAAAAATCCTTTCCAAAGTCTTGGAAGGACCTTCCATACTCAAGTTTTTACTTTAGATACCCTTCCTCCTCTCTTTGTTTCCTTTCACTTTTGTGTTGTTCTTCATTTGTAATCTTGTAAGTTTGTGTTTTGTAATTCCGTTTTAATGAAAGTTTCTTATTCAATATCTCTTATTATCATCCACCTTCTATAGGTTAATATTAATTTTCTTAAAATAGTTTAAATATAGTTGAATACCCTTCCCTTATTTTTCTTCCTCATTCAATTGAAATTCCGTTTTTTTAATTCTCATCATTGTTTGTGTGTGTGTGTTTGACGTACCACTCTTTTCTTATCCCTTTCTTTTTCTTCTCTTGTTAATTAATCATCATAAATATATAAACCAGATTAATATTAATATCAATGGATGAGTAAATATATTATTTGGGTGAGTTAAAATTTAGGTATGTTAAGTGATTGAGAGTATTTGCTCGATGAATATTCTTTAATTTAACATTGTGTATGTTGGACTTAACATGTCATGGATTAATGACTTGTTTTATTTAACGTGTGGTTTCTATGGATTGTTGGAACCATAAATAAACTACCATCAATAATATCTGATTGATATTAGAACCCTAAGTTAAGTTAAGGCTTGGATTAAATCCTTAAAACTTAGTAATTTCAATCAACATTATCTTGCGAAGTGGGTGTTAAATTAACTGCAATATAAAGCAAAGCTCGAGGATATCTCAAGCTTAACTCCCTAAAAATGAACTCACACCAATATTTATCAAATTGTTAAATCCAAAACCAATAATTAATCACTTAATTTAATCTCTGCAAACAAACCCCCCAATCATAATACAATCAACTTAAAACAAACTACTATTACAAAGTATCATCGCCGAGGATCCGACCTGAGTGCTGTTATACACATTAGCAGAGCACCAGAACCTTGACCGGTCGATAGGCAAAAATTGGCCGCACATTTCAAATGGATCCATTTATTTGGATGGTTCTTTAAGTAGTCATTAGTTTCTGGTTATTGTAAAAAAAAAAGTAAAAAAAAACAAAATTTGAATTTTTTTTTGAAAAAAACAAAATGAAAAACCCGCCTTCTCATAAAAATCATAAACTGAAAAAACACACAAAAAAACTATCTTCATATTTCTTCCAAATCTTTATGAATGCCCCATATCCTCCCAAACAATACCTCAGATTTGTTTGACCCTGAAATTGAGCGAACACTTCGCCAACATTAGAGGAACATAAGAGATAATCAAATAATTCAATATCTAGTCCTTATCCAACCAATTGAATTATATATGGCCAATCCTAGGGAACAAACACTTAAAGAACTCACTTCCCCTGATATGAATTACCAACCTCTTGGTATTCAATATCCAAACATATAGGCTGAATTTGAACTCAAATCGGGTTTGATTCATCTTCTCCCTCATTTCTACAGGCTAGCCGATGAGGATCCACATCTCCACCTTAAAAAGTTCCAAGCAGTGTGCTCTACAATGAAGTCTCAAGGGGTTTCTGAGGAACAAATCAAACACCAAGTATTCCCTTTATCCCTAGCTGACACTGCCAAGTCATGGATTTACTACCTCCCTCCTGGTTATATAACCACATGGAATGACATGAAGTGACTTTTCTTAGAAAAATTCTTTCCTGCTTCTCGTACTACTTCTATCCGAAATGAAATAAGTGGTATTCTTCAATAAATATGTGAATCACTCCATGAGTATAGGGAGAGGATAAAAAATATTATTGCAACCTTCTTACACCACACAATCCTTGAACAACTCTTGATTCAATACTTCTATGAGGGGTTATTGGAAATGGAGAGAACTCTCATTGATGCCGGAAGTGGCAGTTCTATTGTTGATAAAACTCTCACAGCTGCAAGAGATCTCATAAGTAACATGGCTAAAAACACACAACAACTCCATACTTGAGCACATGCTCAAGTAATATAATCCCAAGATAATCAATCAATTGAGCCAAAAAAGATGACCGAGTGGATGAGTGAACTTACAGGTCTTGTGTGACAACTAGCTGTGGCTACCAAATACCCAACCTCATCTTCTTCGCAATCAATGTTTCCAAGACCTGTCAAAAATAGTGTAATCTGCAACTCTTCATCGCATCCAACAGACACATGCACATAACTTCAAGAGGATCAATCTGATTCATCTGAACCAATGAAGCTCAATGCAGCATATGGTAAGTGGAACACCAACCCTCAACTATCAGGTCAGTTTGTTAGAAACTTCAACCAACCTCACCCTGAGCCCTTCTCTTCTTCCTATAACCAATCCCTTAGGCATGGTAATCCCATATCTCATTCCCCTCAATTCCATCCTCAAAACCCAAACCAGTTTCAATATGGTCAAGGTGTTGATAACTTCCCACAACCTTATCCTTTTATTCCTCAACCTCAAAGGAACAATCCCCCTCCTAGATTCCATTATCCTAGTGAGCCTTCCCAATTCCAAAACCAATACAATCTCTTTCCCAATAACCAAAATCTAGGTAATCCCAATACGGGATAGGCCTCTTCTTCTAAGAAACCATGGGAAAGTGTAGTGGAAGATCTTTCCTCCTTCACCCGTTCAAGCCTCAAGAACATTGAAACCCAAATTGGTCAACTTGCATCCCACCTTAGTCAGCAGTAACCATCCAATTTTTTCCAACTCCTAGCTCAACCATTTACCAACCCCAAGGGTAATGTAAGTGAAATTTCACTTAGATCGAGAAAGAAAATTGATATGCCTCAAGATAAGTCCGCTAACCCTCTTTTGAATGTTGACCTAGAAAATGAAAAGAAAAAGAAACTTGAAAAGGAACCTGAATCCATTCCCTCACCTCATTCCATTCCAATTAGGAATCCAATTTCTTTTCCTCAAGATGTTTCTAAACCAAGGAAGTCCTTTGAACCTGATCCCGAAATGCTCGACATGTTTAGACGTGTTGAAGTCAACATTCCCCTCTTAGATTCCATAAATGAAATTCCTAAGTATGCCAAGTTTCTCAAGGAGTTGTGTACCCACAAGAGGCAACCTAGGACCTTTGAAAATGTTTCAACCCAATAGTCCATACCCATTAAGTGCAAAGATCCAGGGAGCTTTATGGTTCCATGCCAAATTGGAAGTTCCAACTTTTATGATGCACTCATAGACCTAGGAGCCTCAATTAATGTCATGCCCAAATCTATATTCTCAAACATTGGTCTAGGTCCCTTACATCCAAGGGGTGTTGTAATTGAGTTATCCAATCAAACCGTAGCCAGTACTGAGGGAATAATTGAGGATGTCCTTTTCTGAGTCAATGATCCTATCTTCCCTACTGATTTCTATTTCCTTGACATGGAAGGTGAGACGAACTCTTCTCGATCTACCCTAATTCTAGGAAGACCATTCCTCAGGACTGCGAGAACCAAGATTGATGTCCATTCAGGCATCTTATCCATGGAATTCAGTGACCAACTGGTCATGTTCAACATTTTCCAAGCCATATGATTCCCATATGAGGATCACTCTGCATTCTCAATCCATGATTCTGAGGACACTTCTAAGAGTCAATCGAACCCCAATCCACCATGTTCTTAATGTTCTAATGACAAAGGATCTTGTGAAATATGCACCATGATTAACAAAGTCAAAAATGGTGAAGTTGATGTGGACCTTTCATTCATAGACTCTATCAATCTTGAGGATCTTGAAAACTCTCTTGAGTCCCACATCAACTCTGATCTCTATTGCTCCAACTTGGACAATAATAAGGAAACTGAATCTGAAGCAACTAAATTCCCTTCTTCCATTACTAAGTTGTCTAACCCAAAAAATGAAAGATGTGACTGATCTAAAACCTCTTCTTGAACACCTAAAATATGCATTCCTTTTATGTGATCACTCATATCCTGTCATTATATCTGCTTCACTTAATGAAACTGAAGAGTCCAAACTTGTTCAGGTGTTAGAGGAAAAGAAAAAGGCCATAGGTTGGACCCTAGATGACATACCAGGAATCAAACCTACCCTTTGCATGCATCACATCCATATTGAGGAGTCATCCAAACCAATTAGACAACCACTAATAAGACTCATTCCACTCATACTTGTGGTAGTTTGGGAAGATATCACCAAGCTTCTTCAAGTTGGTATTATCTACCCAATTTCTGATAGTGAATGGGTTAGTCCAATTCAATTTGTACCTAAGAAGGGTGGGACAACTGTTTTCATAAATGAACATGGAGAGGTAGTCACAACTCGAGTGAAGAAAAAATGGCGTGTGTGCATCGACTATAGGAAATTGAATGTTGAAACAAGAAAACATCACTACCCTCTTCAATTCCTTGATCAAATGCTAGAATGATTAGTCGGAAAGTCACATTATTTCTTTCTTGATGGATACACCGGCTACTTCCAAATCCCAATCGTACCTCAGGACCAAGAAAAGACTACTTTCACATGCCCCTTTGGAACATATGCATATAGAAGAATGCATTTTGGCCTTTTCAATGATCCTGCAACATTCTAGAGATGTATGATGGGTATCTTTTCAGAATTCATTGAACCCTACATGGAATTCTTCATGGATGAATTCACCATTTATGGTGAGTCATTTGAATCTTTTTTTTAATTCAATCTCTCTAGTACTTCAAAAGTCTTTCAAGTATAACCTTGTATTAAATTCTTAAAAATGTCACTTCATGGTTGAAAATGGGATTGTTCTAGGGAACATAGTTTCAAAAGAGGGTATTGAAGTTGATCAAACCAAAATTGAAGTGATCCAATCAATTCCTAAACCCAACTCTATTCGAGACATCCGTTCATTCCTCGGTCATGCTGGTTTCTATCAGAGATTCATCCATAAATTCAGTAAAATTTCCCTCCCACTCACTCGGTTGCTCCAAAATGACGTCCCTTTCCATTTATACGAGGTTTTAAAGAGATCCTTCATTGAAATAAAAACTACTCTTACATCTAACCTGATAATCCAACCCCCAGATTAGACCTTACCCTTAGAGTTGATGTGTGATGTTTCTGATAGAGCGTTGGGGATGTTCTTGGTCAAAGAAGATAAAAAATTTATCATGTCATCTATTATGCCTAAAAAACATTGGATGAAACTCAATATCACTACACTGTGATAGAAAAATAACTTTTAGCAGTTGTTTCTGCCTTAGATAAATTTCAGACCTATCTCTTAGGTTCCAAAATCATCATCTTCACAGACCATCTTGCTATAAAGTTCTTACTCACGAAAAGTTATTCCAAACTGAGGCTAATAAGATGGATCCTAATGCTCTAAGAGTTTGACCTTGAAATCAAAGATAGACCAGGAAAAGAAAACCCTATGGCTGATAACTTGAGTAGAATTTCTAATTCTTCTCATTCTGAAATCATTGATCCTGAATTCCCTACTGAGCAACTTTCATTTCTCACTCCAAAGTTACCTTGGTATGCCCCAATTGTAAATTACTTTGTTTCGGGTGTTTTTCCTGAAATATTTTCAAAAGAACAAAAAATGAAGTTGAAAAGTGATTCAAAATACTATTTTTGGGAAGAAAAAAAACATTGGAAAAATGGGGTATAAATGGTAATTAGGAGATGTGTTGATGAAGAAGAACATTCCTCTATCTTTGAATTCTATCAGTCACTTATCGGAGGTGGACAATTTGGACAATAAAGGACCTCCTGAAAGGTCCTAGACTCTGGATTCTTCTAGCCTACACTCTTCAAGGACTCACATGAGTTCTGTCAATCATGTCCCACTTGCCAAAAGTTTAGAACAATTTCCAAGAGAAATGAAATTCCCCCAAAACCTTTAATTTCTATGAGATCTTTGATGTTTGGGGAATCAATTTCATGGGACCATTTCCCCCTTCCAATGGATTCTCATACATCCTTCTTGCGCTTGATTATGTTTCTAGGTGGGTCGAGGACAAACCCACTAGAAAGGATGATTCACATACTGTTAGTGAGTTCCTAAAGATACACATCTTTCACAGATTTGGCATGCCTCATGCCTTAATCAGTGACTTAGGAACCCATTTTTGTAATAGAACAATGGAATCTCTTTTGAAAAAGAATGGGGTTGTACATAAAACTTCAACTGCATATCTCCCCCAAACAAATGGAATGGCTAAACTTTCTAATAGACAAGTGAAAAGAGAGCTTGAGAGAATTGTAAAACCCACCAGAAAAGTCTGTACTGAAAGATTTGGTGAAGCACTTTGGGATTATCGAACTGCCTATAAAACACCCATTGGGATGTCCCCTTTTAGGCTAGTTTTTGCTAAATCATGTCATTTTCCAGTTGAAATCCAACATAAGTCATTTTGGGTAGTGAAAACTTGTAATTTTGATCTTGAAAAATCTGGTGAAGAAAGATTGTTGCAATTGGATGAACTAGAGGATCTTTGGCTTGATTCTTATGAGAATTATAATCTCCATAAAGACAAATCCAAGGTACTCCATGATAAACACATCCTGAGAAAGGTATTTCATGAATGTGAAAAGGTAATGCTCTTCAATTATCAATTTCAACTTCTCCCAGGTAAGCTTAATTCTCATTGGGATGGTCCTTTTCTTATTACTAATGTTTTCCCATTTGGTACAGTGAATGTCAAAGACCCCTCTTCCAAAAGGAAATTCACAGTTAATGGACATAGGTTAAAGAATCACCATGAGAGGACACACAATCTTGGATCATCATCGACTTCCACTAGATCCCCAACTTCTCCAGTCGACCTACCACTAGATAGAGATGGCGACCCGCCAAATCCAAACTTGGGGGCACCTCTTTCCCTTTAACTCTCTCTCTCTATCTCTTCCTCTCTCTACCTTTTTCTTCTTCTTCCTCTCTCTTTAATTTTTTACCACTTTCTTTATCAAAACCTTTCTTTTTCACTTTATCTTTTTTGTGGGTGTATAATTATTAAAAAATAAAAATAAAAACCTATAAAACAAAAAAAAATCACTTAAAGAAATACAAAAAAATCAAGAGTCATGCTTACTCACCATCGTGTTTTGAAATTTTGTCCATCCATTTTGGGGAGTTAACAGACATGTTTTCATCTCATTTTTTTTTATTTTCATCATGACTTTGGATAAAGAATTTTGTGTCAAAATTAACAAATTTGGAGTGCTCAATTTTTGATTTGGAAAATTATTTTCCTGAACAGTGAGGAACACCATTTTCATTCATGCTAAGGACACATATGGCCATATTTTCAAAATGTGTGTTTTTACCCCCATTTGTGAGTCTTGAGTTTTTGGACCTTCGAGCTGAATTTCCTACTTTAGTGTGCATTAATATGATAAAGGCATTTTCTGAACCACATGAGAATCATAATAGCCAAATAGCCTCCAATTTCCCTTATATTAATCCTCCTTTTGAAATCCCCTTCAAGCTTATGAAAATCTTTTCTTTGATAGAAACATTACAAGCCCAATACCATTTCCCACCCAATATCAACATGGATTTTCATTTCATAATTTTTTTATGAAATTTATGTGTGTGGGGGGGGGGGGATATATTTCATTTTGTGTACACTTTTTTGATTTCACCATGTTATCATATGCTTGAGGGAAATCATCCATTTAAGTGTGGGGGAGAGGTTTTCATTCAGTTCATTTTGGGGAAAGTAATTTACTTTCATTTATGTAATTTTTTAAATGTTATTGACAAGTGTTCAAAAAAAATAAAAAAAAGGAAAAAATTGGGTTGTTTTTTGGGTAGGTAAAAAATCACTCTTCCTCAACCTTTTATCTTGTTATATCTATTACAATTAGTGTCGTGAGAAGATCAATCATGGGTTGGGATATGAGTGTGAGATATTTTCCATGTTCAAATTTTGAAAAAAGAGAAAAAAAGAAAAAAAGAACACTTACATTATATTCTTATGTCATTTGGAGAAGTTTTGTGGTTTGTAAATATTTCATCTTCTAATATCCTTCAAATTTTCATCCTCTATTATGTCTTTCTTCACACAATCATTACCTTGTAAATATGTGTTTTCATTTCCTTCCATGTTTTATTTCAAAAAAATGTGCATTTCCTTTTCTATGTTGGTGTTTTACCCCTCTTGTTCTCTCTCTTGGACATTATATTCCTACCATCCCATAGCCACAAAAAACCCCTTAAAAAGGCCTCTTGATTCTTGTGAACTTTGGATAGGGATTGGAAGCTAAGAGCTCTTTCAAACTCTAAGATTTTCACTTTTGGTAGCCAAAAATGAATTTTATCATGTTGAGAGGTGTGAGTTTTGAGTGTCCATATTTTCCATTTCTAAATTTGAGAATGAAAAAATGAATTAGTTTTTGAACATTGTTTCTGTAACAACTTGTGGTGGAATTCTAAATGGATGAGTGAAATAGTCTAAACCTCCCATGATTGGAGAAAACAAAGTTTTAATATTTGTTGGTGAGTGAAAATGATTTTGTTATGTTTTTATATTTCTTGCACATGAGGACATGAACAAGACTAAGTACGGGGGAGTTGATGTTATTAATATTTTCATGAGTTATTATATACACCCTTTACTGATTTTATATGAAATGTGCATAATTTGTGTGAAATATTAATGTTTTAAAACTAAGTATAATTTTTGATCATTTTTAGAAGTAGTCTAATTGAGTCAGTTTAATATTTTATTTATAACTCTCACCATACTGATTCAAATTGTTTGGTTCTTGTTTTTTAGGATTCCTTATTCAATTTATCACATATCATTAAAAGGAATCATGGTCCAAGTCTACCATTTGAAGGCACATATGTACCACACAAGATGACCCAATGAATTTGTGAAGAAACTGGACCAGCCATGATGATTGAGTTACTGGTCTCACTCCCAACGCCCATATTTTTTCAAACACCACCATGTGTTCGTGATTATCCAAAAGAATCATGGATAAAAATTTTTAGGCCCAAATCCAAGAACAATGGGCGCAACTAATGCCTTGAAGTCCAGCCCACCATTCTGGTCGGGAATTAAAATCGAGACACTATTCATGACACATCTCATGATTTAATAATCAAATCGAGATGAGATTTTTCAGTGTGAAATATGAGATATATTCGGCTGATTTTTTTGAAGAAATAATTCGTCTTTGAAGGAATATTCCTATTAAAAAACCCTTTCACATTGTGGACTTGAAAAAGATTGGATTGAAATGGACAGATTAAAATAGTTTAATCAACCTGCCATAAAATTTTCTCCATAAGTAAAAATGACTCCAAATTTTGAGATAGGTCTTCCAACATTATTATCCACAACTTTGAAGAAGGAGATATTTCGAGATTCGGCTATCTGGATGTCCAAACCATCGAGCCAATTGGAGGGATAGATTGGGAATGCAAACAGTCCACTTCCTTGGGCTATAAATGCATCCCCCTCCTCTCCTACAAAGGGGTTGGAATTTCAGAAGAGAGGAGCATCAATTTTCATGACCAAAACCTTTATAAAGGCTTGGGAGGACCTTCCATACTCAATTTTTCACTTGATATACCCTTCCTCCTCTCTTTTTTTCCTTTCACTTTTGTGTTGTTCTTCGTTTGTAATCTTGTAAGTTTGTGTTTTGTAATTCTATTTTAATGCAAGTTTCTTCTTCAATATCTCTTATTCTCATCAAAATTATGTAGATTTATATTAATGTTCTTAAAATAGTTTAAATATAGTTGAATACCCTTCCCTTATTTTGCTTCTTCATTCAATCAAAAGACCGTTTTTTTAATTCTCATTATTGTTCATGTGTGTGTGTTCGACGTACCACTCTTTTCTTATCCCTTTATTTTTATTCTCTTGTTAATTCATCATCATAAATATATAAACCAGATTAATATTAATATAAATGTCTGAGTAAATATATTATTTGGGTGAGTAAAAATTTGGGGATGTTAAGTGATTGAGAGTATTTTCTCGATGAATATTCATTAATTTAACATTGTGTATGTTGGACTTAAAATGTCATGGATTAATGAATTGTTTTGTTTAATGTGTGGTTTCCATGGATTATTGGAACCATAAATACACTACCATCAATAATCTCTGATTGATATTAGAACCCTATGTTAAGTTAAGGCTTGAATTGAAGCCTTAACACTTAGTAATTCCAATCAACATTATCTTGCGAAGTGGGTGTTAAATTAACTACAATATAAAGCAAAGATCCCAGATATCACAAGATTAACTCCATAAAAATGAACTCACCCCAATATTTATCAAATTGTTAAATCAAACACCAATCATTAATCACTTCATTTAAGCTCTGCAAACAAACCCCACAATCAGAATACAATCAACTAAAAACAAAGGACTATTACAAAGCATCATCGCTGAGGATTCGACCTGAGTGTTGCTATACACATTAATAGAGCACCGAAACCTTGACTGGTTGATAGGCGATAATAGGCCATGCATTTCATGTAAGAACCTATACATAATACTATTGGAAAATTGGCCTATACCCACGGTTTCAAACCGTGGGTATAGTGCATGAAACCGTGGGTATAGGCTATACCCACGGTTTCATGAACCGTGTGATCCTGAGGCATCGGGATAGCCCTATACCCATGGTTCTTTAGAAACCGTGGGTATATCCCACTAAAATCTCATATTACCCATAGTTCTAGTAAACCGTATGTATACATATATACCCACAATTTACATAACCATAGTTATACAATTTTACAGCCCAAATTATATACCCACAGATAAGTAAACCGTGGTTATACATAGATTTTTTATACCAAACATACCCACAGTTTACCAAACTGTGGGTATAGATAGATACCCCTCCCTGAAGCCCCCCACTGAACACCCCCACTGGACCTACAACCCCTCCCTTCCCCCCTGGACAGACCCCCCCCATAGCCCCTCCCTTCCCCCTACATCCCCCACTAGACCTGAAGCCCCTCCCTTCCCCCTGGACAGACCCCCTGTAGCCCCTCCCTTCCCCCTTGATAGAACCCCTTGGACCTGCAACCCCTCTTAGACAGACCCCCCAACAACCCCCACTGGACCTGCAACCCCCCACTGAACATGCAACCCCTCCCTTCCCCCTGGACCTATAACACCTCCCCATACAACCCCTCCCCCTACAACCCCCCACTGGACCTACAACCCCCCTTTACCTAGACCTGCAACCCCCCTCCCCCTAGACAGACCCCCCTGCAGCCCCCCCAGATCTGCATCCCCCCCCCCGCCCCTGGACAGACCCCCTGCTGCAGCCTCCCACTGGACCTACAACCCCCCCTGGACAGAACCCCCCCCCCCCACAAACTGGACCTGCTACCCCATCCCCTCCCTTCCCCATGGATAGACCCCCACCCCTGGACCTGCAACCCCCACCCCTTAGACCCCCCCACCCACTAAAACCCCCCTGGACCCCCCCCCATTGGAGCCCCCTGGACCCCCTCCTTTTGGACATACCCCTTTCACCCCTCCCCACTTCTGGACAACCCCCCTCACCCAGGACCCCCCCAAACACCCCCATTGGACCCCCTATTGGACCCCCTTAGACCCTGGACACCCCCACTGGCCCCCCTCTTAGACAGCCCCCCTCCTGGACCACCCCTCGCCCTGAAATCCAAAATACTTCTTGTGAAACTATGGGAAGATGATAGAGAGTGTTCTACTTCAACAATTGATCAGAGATTAGTGTATGTTATGGTCTGGTCTATTCAAGATTTTGGACAGGGAGTGGGTTTTGGTCCTGCTATGGTTAGGGAAGTGGAACCAGTTCCTGTAAAGGAAAGTGCTTTGTAATTTCTCCAGAAAATATCTCACACCTTCTGAGGTAATGTTTAACCCTATGAAGAAGAGGAGTTTCTTGAGAAGATAGTGATAATGTTTGAATTTGATGACAATACTAAGGCAGTCAGAGTAAAATGTGTTTCGTTCTTGCTAGAGGGTCCTAATCGAAGACATTGGGACTCAGTGGTTCCAACTTGGATGACCGTAGAGATATGTTGAAATATTTCAAGATCATTTTAAAAGAGAATAAGTGTCTTGAGGCCCTAGCTTATTCTAGATATTTGAAGTATATTTATCTTTCCAAAGGTGGCTGATCAGTGATGGAGTATACCAATCATTTTTCTGAACTAGTGCAGTACACACCGACGATCGTTTCAAATTAGTAGATGAAATCTCAGAAGTTTGAGATGGGATTATGGATATAAATTTATTCTCAGGTATTTGTTTCAAGGTGAAAGTTTACAATGAGGTAATTTATCATTCTTTCAAGGTTTAGATCAGCTTGAAAGGAATGTCTAGTTACATTGGACACCCCTTGGACACCCCCTGGACAGCCCTTGGACACCCCCCTGGACACCCCTCCCCACTCCCCCTATATCCCCTCCCTTCCCCACTATACAAACCCCCTTGACACCCCCTGGACACCCCTCCCCACTCCCCCTGCAGCCCCTCCCTTCCCCCGGACAAACCCCCCTCCCCCCTTGTCAATAATAATGGCATGAAGATATATTGCATGAAGATGTGTTGAAGATGTGTTGAAGATGTGTTGAAAATATATATATAAAGATTTAATTCGATGTGTTAATATAAAGAATAAGTCTTGGAAGAGGACTGGGGGTGAAGGTATGCATTTGAGAATTTCATAATGAAATGACATTCATGATTTGTAGATATTGATATGTGTTTGGAGCATGGATGAAAGCTGATACAGGTTGTTAATTGGATGTGGATCATGTTCGATGGTTGAATTAAAGAGGTGGATAATATATTAAAGTTGGAATTGATCTTAATATTTGAAATTAGGAACTGATTTAAAATACATGAATGATGGAGCAATTTTTAACTGGGTTAGTAGGCTGAGGTTAAACAACATTTCAATGGCCTGCATAAATATTGTTGCATAAGGAGTCATAAGCTTCTATGAAGCTGTTATAGAATGGGAACTATGACTGTAGGTGTGGAAAAGCAGGCTAACGGGCAGTGTTAATGAGGAAACAAATGCAGCATGTGAATGAAACTCTTGCATGGTTTAGATGGTTGCATGAATCAAGTCTTCAGGTCTCATGCCAACGATGATTTGAATGAAGATTTTTGGTAATATAAATTCCATAGTATTTGGATTCTTAAATGAAGAATATAGTGTTGCAATATTCTTTTTGTTCTACTGGGACGTAGTTCCTGATGATCTTCTTAATGCTAGGAGGGATTTCTTTAAGCACGCCTCAATGCTCTATGGAATCAACTCCAATTTTATTTTCCTAATCCCAAAAAAGGAAAATGTTGTGGATGTAAATGATTTCAGACCTATTTATATTGGGAATACCTATCCAAATATTATTAGAAAAATTATTTCTATGATGTTAGGTCCCATTTCTTGTGGGTTTATCTCTTCGAATCAGTTTGGCTTTATCCCTAGTAGGAATATTCAAAACTGCCTCTGAATGTGTTAACATCATGAAACTAAAGGTTTAACATGGGATTTTTGATTTTTAAAGCTTGATATCTCAAATGAATTTGATACAATAAAGTGGAGTTTTATTTTTGAAATGCTCAGAAGGTATGGACACCCCATGCTCCCCCATGCCCCCCTGGACAACCCCCTTGAACACCACCATGCCCCCTGGATAGCCCCCTTTCACCCCTGTGGACAGCCCCCTTGCACCCCCACTGAACACCCCCTCCCCCTAGACACCCCTCCTGGACAGCCCCCCTGGACACCCCCCAGACAGACCCTGGACACCCCCTCCTAGACACCCCACCTGCACCCTCCCCCTACCCTATAGACCCCCCCAGATAGCCCTTGGACACCCCCTGGACAACCCCCCCAGACACCCCACCTGCACCCTGCCCCCTTCCCTACAGACCCACCCTCCCCCTGTAAATCTTGGCTAGGAAAACCCCCATTGGAGACTTCGTGAAGACTAAACATTCAATTTAAGAAGATATAATAATGTTATCAAAATATTCATTTTGATGGTGGTTAAGAACAACCTGTTTAAAATAGGTGTAACAACATGACTTGGAAAACAAAATGTTGGGAGTTGGATAACCTGGAAAGCTAAGAGGTGAACCTGCCCAGTTGTCAAACCAGATGTTTATGTTTCCTCATTCCACAATCCACTGAGACTGCTTCTTGAGAACCAGAATGTTCCCATGAAACTACTTCCACATCCATGATACCTTCCCCCTGGATCCTCAAGTTCAAATCAATACTTTTAAAGATATTAAATTTCCACATAGAGAACAACCTTCAAGAACCTCCCAAGAAAACTTAGCTTGAAAAATATGCATTGGTCCCTCGACACTGCATAGGTTGATACCACCAACTACCACTAGTCTGGCCATCCTCATCCACACAACCCTAGGAAAATATTCCCTCCCCCTTAAAATACAATATTAAAGAAGTCATTATCTTTGAAATATTCCCCAACACCACTTTCGAATCCATGGGGCCTGATAAAACATGAATCATAATGGAGATAAGGATATAATTTATCAGCAGAATTCTTCCACCGAAGGATAAAAAGTGGTTCTAGGGGCTAGTGCGGGCTAGAGTAGCTGGGGCAGGCGGGATGGAAAGTGGCAAGAGGATGGAAGGGGGCTAGTGAGGGATGGAACTGGTATTTGGGGCTATTTTTTAGGTGGTAGAGGGATGGCATGAGTGTTTTGCAGGAGGCTGGGGGTGGGGGCTGGTGTGGTGACTGGTGTGGTTGCTCGTGTAGGCTAGATTGCAGGTGGCCACGACATGGCTGTGGCGTGGCCGCGACTGCCCGCAGCGTGCTTGCGGCGTGCCCACGGCGTGACCGCGGCGCGACCGCGGTGCGACCGCGGCATGACCGCGGCGTGACCACGGAGTGACCGCGGCGTGACTGCGGCGTGTTGGCCCAGTCCAGTAACATCCGTGAGGCAATATCTTCTGGCCATGAGAGAAGGGAGTGGGAGGAGGAAAGGTAACATTTAGGCCCTCGCCCCACCGGAATAAATTGTGATTCGTCCATCTCAACATTGATCAAAAGACTCATGGAATAATATCATAGATCTTATCATCCATTAGATTCTCCATTGTTGTAGAAATCTCCAACTACACTATATGAGGTTTGTGTTGTTTGCTGTTCTCACACAGAAAAAAAAGATAATGTAGAAGCATTTTCTTTACATGGGTCAAAACACTCATCCGATCATCAGGATCATAAAAATATCAAAATATAAAGGACACCTTTTCAATTATGAATATGATTATAAAATTATTGTCAAATCTTCTTTTTTTCCAACATTTACTATGATGTCCCTCTTGCACTTAGATGGTCGTTGTAGAATACAAGTAGCAAGCTTCACCCTCATCTCCAATGTAATCTAAAAGTCACTAAATATTTTCATGAGAGACTCAATCAAGAGATTTACTACCTGAGGGCCTCCCTATCCATTAACTATGGGTGGGTAATGTATATAAAACTCTATCTAGGTATCATACATCAAATTCTGATAGGACTGCGAACTGCCGCGGGGTGTTATCCTAGAGCAGGGCCAAATCACGACATTACTACGGTGTGACCATGGTCAGTTGGTCTGGTCTAGCGACATCCGTGGGGCAGCATTGTCTGGCCAGGAGTGAAGGGAGCGAGAGGAGGCGGGACAACATTCTGGCCATCGCCCCTCCGACAGAAATTGTGATTAGTCAGTCTCAACATTGATCACAAGACTCATGGAATACTATCACATAGCTGATCATCCATCAGATTCCCCATTGTTGTAGAAATCTCCAACTACACTATATTAGGTGTGTTTTGTTGACTGTTCTCACACAGAAAAAAATTTAACATAGAAGCATTTTCTCTACAAGGTCAAAACCCTCATCCGATCATCGGGATCATAAAAATATCAAACTCTGAAGGACACTTTTCCAAATACAAATATCATTATAAAAGTATTCTTAAGCCTTATTATTGTCCAACATTCACTATGATGCCCCTCGAGCACTTATATGGTCCTTGTAGAATACAAGTAGCAATATTCACCCTCATCTCCAATGTTGTCTACAGGTGACTAAATATTTTCATGAAAGACTCAATTAAGAGATTTTCTACCTAAGGGCCTCCCTCCTCATTAACTATGGGTGGTTAATGTATCTAAAACTCTATCTAGGTATCATACATCGAATTATGACAGGACTGCGAACCGTCGCGGGGTGTCGTCCTGGAGAAGGGCCAATCGTGGGATTACCGTGGCATGACTGCGGTGTGACCGCGAAGTGTTGGCTTGGTCCAATGACATCTGTGAGGTAGAATCTTTCAGCCAGGAGTGAAGGGATTGGGAGGAGGTGGGGTAACATTCTAGCCATCGCCCTGGCTGTAGAAATTGTGATTAGTCAGTTTCAACATTGATCACAAGACTCCTGGAATACTACCACAGAGTTGATCGTCACTATTCTTGGGTTTAGAAGATAGCGCACCTCCATTAGAGGGGTTTTATTATAAAATTAGGTATTTTTGATTTAATAGGAATGGGAATTATCAAGAATAATAGCATTAAGATCTATTACATGAAGATTTGTTGAAAATTTATATATGAAGAGTGAATTCACTGTGTTAACATAATGAAGAAGTCTTGGAAGAGGACCGAGGGTGAAGGTATGCATGGAAGAATTTCATAATGAAATGAAATTCATGATTTGGAGATTTTGATATGTTCTTGGTGTCTCGAACAAGGGATTAATCACCTCCAAAAACAATTAATTAAAACAAAAAAATAAAATAAATAAAATTTCGGTATGACCTATCCATATGTCGGACATCCATGCCAAAGGAAATGAAAATAAACAGATGTAACACAATAAAAGAAGACAAAAATGGAACACATTATCAATCCATCAACTACCCTAATCTCCCTCCCCTGAAAAGAAAACTGCGTAGCTGCCTCCAGTTCCCTTCTATCCCCCTTCATAGAATATATGTACCCTCCTTCCGTAGAAAGCAGTAAAAGGCCTAAGTGGACGATGCGATAAAGAAAATAAAATAAAAACTCAACTACAACATACCTATCTCCTATTTCCCAACATCAATGAGTGGGCTGCTCGTGTCATTACAGACAGAGCTTCAGTAGGATTCTTCCCATGTTTCCCAGATTTTTCACCCTTATATTTCCCAGATATATGCATTATGAAAACGTGTTTGTATAGGTAATGTTGCTACGAACAGTTCCAGTATAAGCATTTCTAGTTTAAGAACTAATAATGTAAGCACTGCTACTGTAATGATGTTAGTATAAACATTTCTAGTGTGAATACTAATCCTATAATAAATTCTAGTGTAATGTTGCTACTAATGAATCCAAATGTGTAAATATGTAAACTTTTCAAGTGTAAACATTGTTTTTAGTATGGGATAATAGTGTAAGCACTCCTAATATAAAGGTTACAGTAGAATCCGTGCTAATGTAAGAAATGCTACTTAACCATTGCTAGTATTATTCTAGTGATGATAATGTAAATATGTATTTGAACCTGTTTTTGATGGTGTCAAATATTGGAATATTGGGATTGATCATCAATTTCCTTGCATTTAATGCTGCTACTAAAAATAACAGAACCCGAATAATAGGATTGGGAAAATTATTAGATGTTTTATGTTATAGAAATTCAAATATTAAATAATATATGAGTAATAACTTCCTAATGTTTATGATCTCATAAAAAATGCACCTTAAACATCTATGTCATACAAGCACAATAATTATGAGAATGATTTCTTTAAATGAAATGTTAGTAGAGATAAAGATAAAATCATCTGTACTCACTGACTTATAAGCATCATCATCAAAGCTCTCTGTATATGCTTCATCAATGGACTCCTCTTTTGTTTCAAGAACACTTGATGGTTTACTTTTTACCATAGTTCTAAGTGATTTATTAGGTAATTTTTCCTACAAAAAAACATGAAATGCACAATTAGTGACTAGAATTGAAAATATTATATAAAATATATCAAACTAAAAACCACTAGCACTATTTATATAATGTGCGAGCATTAATAAGAACCCTCAAATATTCATCATAATCACTTTAGATGAACTAGATGAATCCCTCTCAAGAAACCTTGGTGGCAGAAAAAATGACTTTTTTAGAGAGTAGACTGCCCATTCAAAGGAGGAGAAGCTTTAGCAGGAGGACACTAAAATAGAACATAGTTTAGTAGTAATTAAAAAAAATGAAACAAAAAAAATACATATTTTTATAGGTTTTATAGAATCATACCAAGCATTGAGAAACATAGACCACTCATATTCATAGTTTATAAATGATCACTCCTTCAGAATCACTTTCAAAAGAGCTTGACGAATCAGAACTGCTGTTGGGATTCACTTTCTTATCAGAAGAAACAATGATGTTTTTAGAACAAGTGTGGGATGACTTAGTTGAAATTGTAGGCTTGACAATAGTATCTTGTAGAAATGAATTCAAGGCCAATTAATACATGATAGCCTCATCCATCCTTCCTTCATTGTAGTAAGTAGCAATCAATGGAGTAAATGAAAGAAAATTTAGTTTTTAGACCCACTGATAGAAGCAGTAGAAGGAAATCTGACAACACTACAATCTGATTCCATTTTTTTGAGACATTTTATAATATTATTAAAAGTAATACTACATGGGGTAAAGACACTTTTAGTCATCATTCTATGGAAATTAAATTCATGGTCTTCTTTTCCTTTTCTAAGAAAATATTTCATGACATAGTCATATATGTTGATATCAGCACACCCTTGTCTTCTTGTTTCCCTACACATGTACATAATATAATTAATATGATTCAAATACAAATTGAAATGTGTTTAAACTGCATGCATAATTCATTTCAATAGTTTAAACTGGTTGTAGAGTTCATTATGCATACAAGTTCATTTGAATACAAATTGAAATGTTTTTCTTTTATTGTGCTATGAGCAGTTTGAATGTAATAATCACTATATTTTAAACAATATACACACATATTATAACGACCCACACTTTACATACATTGTTAATACTTCAAAATTGAAGCACACTTATTACAACATATGACAAAACCACAAAGGACCGTATAGGTATAACGTCTTTAGAAACTGGGAAACATAAACAACTGGTTCATAAATCTTCTACAGTATCTCCCGTTTATTTCATCATATCTAGGGTCCCTTTTAGCATATTCAATTTAATATCCATCTTCCTGACCTGGGGAAAAGAAAACATAAAAGGGTGAGCTCAAATGCTCAGCAAGGGCAAATAAAGGAAATAAAAATCATATCATATCTTTATGAAGATCAAAACCTGCAAAAGAGATCATAATATCTTAACATGGAATAAATCATAGAAGTGAAAATGAGATCCCCATAATCATAACATAAAACATGAAACTTTGTGGCATGCACACATAATCATGGAGATCATTTCTTGTTAGTCATGACTCATTGCCAAGACTATCTTAGTGGACAAAGTCCCTTTCTGAACCGAGTTCACTCCTCGTTTCAGTCCTGTATCACTGAACCGAAATAACCTTCCGTTCCAGCCATGTCTATCTCATGAGATATAAAATCTTTACCCAATGCATTGGAGGGAGATATAGGTCCCACCCATCTTATAATGAATCCTTTCTTATGTGTTCCACATAATCATACATCATCGCATAACACATGTAACAAAAATGGGATTCTTGAAACATCATGACATCATAAATCAATTCATATATGATAAAGGAATTCATAAACATAATTCCATCACAACATAGTCAAACCAATGTAAAAATATGGATAGAAACAGAACCCTTTATTATCTTAGATGGAAAATAATTTTGATAAAACACTTGAATTGAATTCTTGAGGAAAATATCCTTTCTTCTTCAAAAACATTTTTCCTTTCATAACATGTCATTCAACTTTAAAATAAAAGAAGTTGATTAAAAATAAACTTGAAAACTTGTAAAGGAAGCTTCTTTGAAGTAATGTTTTAAAAATCCATTCATGCCGTATAAGTTAAAAAAAACATTCTTCGTACTTTTGTCGGAAAAGTCAAAAAGTACCTCGTACGGAAAAACAACAAAAGATTCCTTTCATATTCTTTACTAAAAACTCACCTAAGGGTAAAATTGGATTTAAACTATTTCAAGTGGATGGAAACAATATTACATATTGAGGGAACATGGATGTGGATGATAAAATACACCCCAGTAAATACTTACGAATAAACAATCTCGGATAAAAATGAGATTGTGATATTTCCCTTACCTTAGGTCCGATTTGCTTTGTTCGTGTCCGAAGCTCCTGTATAATGGTTTAAATAATGTTATTGACTTATTCCAGAATCATACATATTGATATGAGATCATATATGGTCATATTATTAGCTTCTTGTTAGTAATATTTCATTGTTACTTGTTACTCGGGTCTTTATAACTTTTTGTTCTTATGCGTGTTTTGTCGAATAAATTCTTATTCTTATCTTTAGGTTATAGATAATTCATTTCCATAATGGTATTAGTGTAGTATATACCATATTCATTCATTCAATTCATTTATACAATCATTATGAAATGAAGATCATGTAGAACGAGTCGCATCACATCGTGGAGACGGTATTCCGTACGTACGCACGAGTGATGATATCGTTCCTATGATCGTGGAATTGTATTGGAGTATATATATATATTATTTCAGTATCAATATTACTTAATAATAATCATATATAGTTACTCATTACACCATTATACCCATCCTTGTAAGGTGATGGTGGAAAATAGATTACACCACGGCGTGGAGACGGTATTCCGTACGTACGCACGCGCGGTGATTTCATTTTTCCGTAGGATGGATAGAAGGTGAATTAGGGTTGTTTCATATTTATAATAACATATCAGTATGTAAGTAATACTGATGTTATTACTTTATCATGAAACAACTGAAGAAGAAGAAGTTGAAGAAGAAAGAAATTGAAAAGATCGGTAATGGATATTACCTCTTCTTTGGAACGCCTTTTTGAATCCTCCACTTAAGGAACTAAGATTGGTCTTTGGAGAAGACCAGGACCTCTAGGATTATTCTAGGGAAGTGGAGAAGGGAAAATGGCAGGGGTTGGCCGAGCTTGAGTGCTCAAATTGGTGTGAGGAGGAGGGGGAGGAGGTGCCCTTTTATAAGGGAGGAGAGGGGCACCTTAGGAATATCTCAAAATATTATTTTATATTAAAGTCAAAATCGGTTTATAATGGTTCCAAAGGGTCTTATTTCGAAGATAAAGTGGGGAAGGGTCGAAATCCTATCAACCAATAAGATTTAGACAAGTTTAGGGTATTATTTTAACCTTATCAATTAGATTTAACTCTAAGTTAATTAATTTAACTTTTACCGTGTCTTTTTGTTTTCTTTCACTATATGGTTAATAAACTTTCTATAACATGCCAAACGAACCCCAAATTGTTTATTATTAATATATATATCCTTATCTAAGTCATTTGGCCGAACCTTAGATTTTTAGGAATAAAATAACAATTAATAATATAATATTTGATTTAAAAACTATTTTGTGTCAATTTTGACACTATTTGATATATGATTTTTGTGAAAGTCATAACAGAATTATATGTTCGAACCAAGTTGATTAAATCAACACTAATATATCATAGTAACCTAGAAAATTAGTGGAATTCATAAAAAGTCTCAAATTACATTTATTTTGGTATTTATATTATCAATTTTTTTCAATATTTCATTAATAAGATAATTACTGCATCATCTTTGTGTCATAAATAAATTAAATTATTTGATGTCTAAAAATTACAAATAAAATATCATCATGTAGGAAATCTTTTTAGCTTTCTAATGAATATTTACAATCGAATTTATCTTATGTATAACCCTATATTAAAAATTATTTACTTGTTAAACTTTGATTTTAACTATTTTAACCCTTCTTTAAATAAATTAATAATAAATGTCCTAATCTAATCCAAGTGGGCCTAAATGGTCATATTTTATTCCTAAGTTTGTTTTTGGTCGAATTACACTTGTCCAATAGTATTAGGACATGTGTTAGGGTAATATTGATATCATATTTACCCTTAGTTACCCTATTTACTATTAACCGCGGTAAAAATAGTAAAAAGTTACTATTCACCAAAAAATTATTTTCATCTCATTGAACCACATTTTAGTCCTTGATATTAACCGTGTCTCTCGGATTTTTGAAATTCCATTCACAGAAGCGGTAAAATTAAGTTTTATGCAAAATTCAGTTTTTAACCTACCACTTAGTGGTTTCACTATTCATCAAAAATTGAAAGTTTTCAGAAAAATACCAAAATTTCACCCTAGGCTAATTTCGATATTCTGAGTCCAAAAATGAAGTCCATTTTGAAAAATAAAATTTATAAAATTTCAAAAAGTGGTTATTACTATTCATAACGGCTAGTTTTAATAGCATATTGTTGTTTAGTGAAACTCGGTATTGCGTACGACGCAAGCTATCGAGGAAGGTCGCGATTGCGTGTAAAGCAAGTCAAGCAAGTGTTGCGTAGAAAAATATTCCTTTGATAATTTATATAACATAAAAGTCTCGGGTGTTACATTCTACCCCCCTTAAAAAGAATTTCGCCCTCGAAATTCGTCACTTTGTAACAAATAGATGAGGATACTTCTCCCTCATCATATCCTCAAGCTCCCATGTAGCTTCTTCAAGTTGGTGGTTCCTCCATAAAACTTTCACCAAGCGAGTGGTCTTGTTTCGTAGGACTTTTTCGCTACGATCCAGAATCTCTATCGGCTGTTCTTCATAAGAAAGATCTTGCTCCAGCGGTACAGCTTCTGAGCTGAGTACATGTGAAGGATCTGGTATGTACTTTCTCAGGAGAGATACGTGGAACACATCGTGAACTTGAGAGAGATTCGGTGGAAGCGCCAATCGGTAAGCTACCTTCCCAACACGATCCAGTATTTCAAAAGGACCGATATATCTAGGGCTCAACTTCCCCTTCTTTCCAAATCTCATAACCCTCTTCCATGGAGATATTCGTAAGAACACTTTATTGCCCACTTCAAACTCTAGGTCTTTTCTTCGGTTGTCAGCATAACTTTTCTGTCGACTTTGAGCTGCTCTTATGTGTTGTTGAATAGATCTAACCTTTTCTGCCATTTCATCAACGAGATCAGGTCCTAATAGCTTTCTTTCCCCAACTTCATCCCAGCAAGTTGGAGTCCTGCATTTCTTTCCATAGAGAGCTTCATAAGGAGCCATCTGAATACTGGAGTGAAAGCTATTATTATAAGAAAATTCCACCAAAGGTAGGTGTTGATCCCAACCTCCTTTGAAATCCATAGAGCAAGCTCTCAACATATCTTCTAGGGTTTGAATTGTTCTCTCAGACTGACCGTCTGTCTGGGGATGATAAGCAGTGCTGAAACTCAACTTTGTATCCAGAGTATGCTGAAGACTTCGCCAGAACTTCGAGGTAAATCTCAGATCTCGATCAGATATAATAGAAAGTGGTACTCCATGCAATCTTACCACTTCCTTTACATATATCCTGGCAAGCTGATCTAGAGAGAAATCCTCTCTAATAGCAATGAAGTGTGCAGACTTTGTAAGACGATCAACTATGACCCAGATAGCATTATTGCCTTTGGATGTTTTAGGAAGTCCTGTGACAAAGTCCATAGTGATGTTTTCCCATTTCCATTCGGGTATGGGTAATGGTTGTAACATCCCCTTAGACTTCTGTCTCTCAGCTTTAACTTGTTGACAAACCAAGCATCGAGAGACATATTCAGCAACATCTCTTTTCATGCCATCCCACCAGAAGTACTCTTTCAGGTCCCTATACATCTTCGTGCTTCCAGGATGAATAGAAAATGATGAACTATGAGCCTCATCCAGCATCTCATTCTTTAATTCGGGGATGGGAGGAACGCAAACACGATTCCTGAACTTTATTATCCCATCACAATCAAGGTTGAATTCAGGAACATTTCTCACCTTCTTTTGTAACTCGACATCTTCTTTCTGTGCCTCTTTAATCTTCACATGTATAGATGGTTGAACATTCATTTGAGAAAGATAAGATTTTTCCCCTTCCATTATAATTCCAAGATCCATCCTTTGTAAATCCATAAATATTGGATCTTTTTTGATCCTCATCATGGATAAACTAGCATGGTCTTGTCGACTTAATGCATCTGCCACCTTGTTTGCTTTCCCAGGGTGGTAATGGATTGAGCAGTCATAATCCTTAATCAGCTCCAACCATCTTCTTTGACGCATATTCAACTCCTTTTGTGTGAAAATATACTTTAAACTTTTATGATCAGTATAAATATCACACCTTTCACCATAAAGGTAATGCCTCCAAATCTTTAATGCAAAGATTACCGCAGCCAACTCCAAATCATGTGTTGGGTAATTTTGCTCATGGATTTTCAACTGTCGTGAGGCATAAGCTATCACCATATCATTTTGCATAAGAACACACCCCAATCCCTTCTTGGATGCATCACTGTAGATCACAAACCTTTCTCCACTACAAGGCAGTGTGAGCACAGGTGCACTGGATAACCTTCTTTTCAACTCCTTGAAATTCTCTTCACATTCCTCTGTCCAGACAAACTTAACTCCTTTCCGAGTCAACTTGGTGAGTGGATTAGATAATCGTGAAAAATCTTTTACAAAACGTCGATAATATCCAGCCAAACCAAGAAAACTTCGGATCTCAGTTACTGTTGTTGGTCTTGACCATCTTTCGATAACCTCTGTTTTTGCTGGATCCACAGATATCCCCTCTTTTGAGATTATATGACCCAAAAATGCAACTTTTTGAAGCCAAAATTCACACTTGGTAAATTTGGCATAAAGCTTCTCTTTTCTCAGGGTCTTCAATATAATTCTCAAGTGATCTTCATGCTCTTCCTTGCTCTTTGAATAGACAAGAATATCGTCTATAAAGACTACCACAAATTGATCAAGATAGTCTCTAAAGACTCTATTCATTAGTTCCATGAAGATAGCAGGGGCATTAGTAAGACCAAATGGCATCACTATAAATTCATAGTGTCCATACCTTGTACGGAAAGCCGTCTTTGGTATATCCTCCCTTTTGACCCTTAATTGATGATACCCTGAACGAAGATCAATCTTGGAAAAGTATTGAGCTCCGCGTAGTTGGTCAAATAAGTCATCAATGCGTGGGAGAGGATATTTGTTCTTGATAGTGATCTTGTTAAGTTCTCGATAATCAATGCAGAGTCTCATTGATCCATCTTTCTTCTTAACAAATAGAACAGGTGCTCCCCAAGGTGACGCACTAGGGCGTATGAATCCCTTATCAAGATTCTCTTGGAGTTGCTTCTTCAATTCCTGCAACTCAATTGGGGCCATTCTATAAGGTGTCTTTGAAATAGGCAAAGCACCCGGTACAAGTTCTATTGAAAACTCAACTTCACGATTTGGTGGAAGACCCGGCAATTCCTCCGGAAAGACATCATCAAACTCCCGTACAATGGGAGTATTCTTAATCGTGAGTTTCTCACCAACCATTTGAGATAAATAACCTTCATTTAGTGGAATCAATACCCATAAGATGGAAGAAATTTCCACTGGAAGGTTATGTTCATCCTTGCATTGATAGACGATCGTAGGTTGATCTGGAATATGAAATGTGACTTCCCTTCTTTGGCAATTGATATGAGCTCCATGTAGAGAAAGCCAATCCATGCCAAGAATCACATCAAATTCCACTAAAGGAAGGATCACAAGATTTGCAGGAAGCACTTTCCCACAAACTTCGATCGGAGAAGAATTATAAACTTCTGATGCGATTGATGTGCCATTAGGTGTTGTCACAGCTAACTCAACATCTAATTGTTGAGGTAATACGGTGATACCCTTAGAAAATTTTTCAGAAATAAAAGAGTGGGTGGATCCAGAATCAAATAAAACATTTGCTACTTTAGAGTGGATGGTAAGTGTACCTTTCACCACATCGTTATCGTACTCCACATCGCTGATAGAAATTGCATGTGACTTTCCTTTGTCTTTAGCCTTAAGAGTTTGTTGACGTCGACCATCATCATCAACCCTTGGATTTGGGCATTGATTGGAATAATGCCCCATCTCCTTGCACTTGAAACATTGAAGTGTAGCAGGTTCATTCTGTGTATCCCTTCCTTTGTTTGCATCATTAGACATCTTCTTCCCATTATCACGGCATTCAAATGCCCGATGGACTTCCTTTCCACATTTAAAACATTTACTTGTCCCTTTAAGACAACTCCCTCCATGTTTCTTCCACACTTTGAGCATAAGGGAAAGTTCATCTTCTTTTCCGTGTGCTCTTTAGATTTTTCTTTGAATTCCATCTTCCTCTTCTTATCAAACCCATGTGACTGATGGGTTACTCCAATCTCCATCTCGACTTTGAGAGCACATCGAACGATTTCCTCGTAGCTATTGAAGTCCCTTATGGCTAACGCCCTTCGAAGACTTGGTTTTAAGCCACTAAAGAATCGATCGATCTTACTCTCAGGTTGGATAATAATACCAGAAGCGTACCTTGCAAGTCTTGTAAAATTTGCTTCATAGGTACTAACAGATTCATCACCCCTTTGCTTCAGTTCAAGGAACTCTTTCTCCATCTTTGTTCGGAGAATACGAGGGAAGTACTTATTGAAAAATAAGTTCTTGAACTCGTCCCATTCCATAGACTCAATTTCATCCCTTTGCCTCGTATTCTTAACAAGATTCCACCATTGATCCGCATCTCCTTCCAAACGATACACTGCTAGGATGACTTTATCATGCTCAGAACATTGAAGAACTGAAAATATCTTTTCAGTAGTACTAATCCATTGTTCAGCAACTAATGGATCAGTAGACCCGCTGAAAGATGGTGGACGCTGCCTCATGAAGGATTCAACAGAATGTTGCTCCCTCCTTTGTTCGTTTGGAAATCCTGCATGATTCATAGCTTGAGAAAGTTGCGTGAGCATGGCTACAAGATTTTGCATTCCAGCTCCCATATCGTTTGGTTGCTCAGGGGGACAATCATTGCATTGCCCATCGCATTCCGCATTAACACGGTTCCTTCGGGTTCCAGCCATTGACTAAAACCAAGAAGAATAGTGTGAGAAACACTAATTATAATAGGAAACCACATAATTCAAGAATAAAATTTTCATGCTTAAGGTCTTATCCTAGGTTATTCAAGGCCATTTCTAAAACACTAAGATTGTGTTCTATGCTTAGACTTATCCTTAGGGTTCTTACTAAGGCTTTCACATCCTAGTTTCCAAAGGTTGACTATACCTTTCCTCTGATACCAACTATAACGGTCTGGAATTGCTTCCAGTGGACTATAATTGATACCTATCAGGGCACTCCATGGGCGGCTACACCCCCTGGGCGGGACACACCACCATCCCCAGTGGCAGCCATTTCCTCATGAAGCCCTTGGGCGGAGAGCCATGCTTCGTCCAACGCTCACATGTGAGAGTTCCCAAGGATCGGATACATTTCTACCTCCTTTGCCTCTGATACCAACTATAACGACCCACACTTTACATACATTGTTAATACTTCAAAATTGAAGCACACTTATTACAACATATGACAAAACCACAAAGGACCGTATAGGTATAGCGTCTTTAGAAACTGGGAAACATAAACAACTGGTTCATAAATCTTCTACAGTATCTCCCGTTTATTTCATCATATCTAGGGTCCCTTTTAGCATATTCAATTTAATATCCATCTTCCTGACCTGGGGAAAAGAAAACATAAAAGGGTGAGCTCAAATGCTCAGCAAGGGCAAATAAAGGAAATAAAAATCATATCATATCTTTATGAAGATCAAAACCTGCAAAAGAGATCATAATATCTTAACATGGAATAAATCATAGAAGTGAAAATGAGATCCCCATAATCATAACATAAAACTTGAAACTTTGTGGCATGCACACATAATCATGGAGATCATTTCTTGTTAGTCATGACTCATTGCCAAGACTATCTTAGTGGACAAAGTCCCTTTCTGAACCGAGTTCACTCCTCGTTTCAGTCCTGTATCACTGAACCGAAATAACCTTCCGTTCCAGCCATGTCTATCTCATGAGATATAAAATCTTTACCCAATGCATTGGAGGGAGATATAGGTCCCACCCATCTTATAATGAATCCTTTCTTATGTGTTCCACATAATCATACATCATCGCATAACACATGTAACAAAAATGGGATTCTTGAAACATCATGACATCATAAATCAATTCATATATGATAAAGGAATTCATAAACATAATTCCATCACAACATAGTCAAACCAATGTAAAAATATGGATAGAAACAGAACCCTTTATTATCTTAGATGGAAAATAATTTTGATAAAACACTTGAATTGAATTCTTGAGGAAAATATCCTTTCTTCTTCAAAAACATTTTTCCTTTCATAACATGTCATACAACTTTAAAATAAAAGAAGTTGATTAAAAATAAACTTGAAAACTTGTAAAGGAAGCTTCTTTGAAGTAATGTTTTAAAAATCCATTCATGCCGTATAAGTTAAAAAAAACATTCTTCGTACTTTTGTCGGAAAAGTCAAAAAGTACCTCGTACGGAAAAACGACAAAAGATTCCTTTCATATTCTTTACTAAAAACTCACCTAAGGGTAAAATTGGATTTAAACTATTTCAAGTGGATGGAAACAATATTACATATTGAGGGAACATGGATGTGGATGATAAAATACACCCCAGTAAATACTTACGAATAAACAATCTCGGATAAAAATGAGATTGTGATATTTCCCTTACCTTAGGTCCGATTTGCTTTGTTCGTGTCCGAAGCTCCTGTATAATGGTTTAAATAATGTTATTGACTTATTCCAGAATCATACATATTGATATGAGATCATATATGGTCATATTATTAGCTTCTTGTTAGTAATATTTCATTGTTACTTGTTACTCGGGTCTTTATAACTTTTTGTTCTTATGCGTGTTTTGTCGAATAAATTCTTATTATTATCTTTAGGTTATAGATAATTCATTTCCAGAATGGTATTAGTGTAGTATATACCATATTCATTCATTCAATTCATTTATACAATCATTATGAAATGAAGATCATGTAGAACGAGTCGCATCACATCGTGGAGACGGTATTCCGTACGTACGCACGAGTGATGATATCGTTCCTATGATCGTGGAATTGTATTGGAGTATATATATATATTATTTCAGTATCAATATTACTTAATAATAATCATATATAGTTACTCATTACACCATTATACCCATCCTTGTAAGGTGATGGTGGAAAATAGATTACACCACGGCGTGGAGACGGTATTCCGTACGTACGCACGCGCGGTGATTTCATTTTTCCGTAGGATGGATAGAAGGTGAATTAGGGTTGTTTCATATTTATAATAACATATCAGTATGTAAGTAATACTGATGTTATTACTTTATCATGAAACAACTGAAGAAGAAGAAGTTTAAGAAGAAAGAAATTGAAAAGATCAGTAATGGATATTACCTCTTCTTTGGAACGCCTTTTTGAATCCTCCACTTAAGGAACTAAGATTGGTCTTTGGAGAAGACCAGGACCTCTAGGATTATTCTAGGGAAGTGGAGAAGGGAAAATGGCAGGGGTTGGCCGAGCTTGAGTGCTCAAATTGGTGTGAGGAGGAGGGGGAGGAGGTGCCCTTTTATAAGGGAGGAGAGGGGCACCTTAGGAATATCTCAAAATATTATTTTATATTAAAGTCAAAATCGGTTTATAATGGTTCCAAAGGGTCTTATTTCGAAGATAAAGTGGGGAAGGGTCGAAATCCTATCAACCAATAGGATTTAGACAAGTTTAGGGTATTATTTTAACCTTATCAATTAGATTTAACTCTAAGTTAATTAATTTAACTTTTACCGTGTCTTTTTGTTTTCTTTCACTATATGGTTAATAAACTTTCTATAACATGCCAAACGAACCCCAAATTGTTTATTATTAATATATATATCCTTATCTAAGTCATTTGGCCGAACATTAGATTTTTAGGAATAAAATAACAATTAATAATATAATATTTGATTTAAAAACTATTTTGTGTCAATTTTGACACTATTTGATATATGATTTTTGTGAAAGTCATAACAGAATTATATGTTCGAACCAAGTTGATTAAATCAACACTAATATATCATAGTAACCTAGAAAATTAGTGGAATTCATAAAAAGTCTCAAATTACATTTATTTTGGTATTTATATTATCAATTTGTTTCAATATTTCATTAATAAGATAATTACTGCATCATCTTTGTGTCATAAATAAATTAAATTATTTGATGTCTAAAAATTACAAATAAAATACCATCATGTAGGAAATCTTTTTAGCTTTCTAATGAATATTTACAATCGAATTTATCTTATATATAACCCTATATTAAAAATGATTTACTTGTTAAACTTTGATTTTAACTATTTTAACCCTTCTTTAAATAAATTAATAATAAATGTCCTAATCTAATCCAAGTGGGCCTAAATGGTCATATTTTATTCCTAAGTTTGTTTTTGGTCGAATTACACTTGTCCAATAGTATTAGGACATGTGTTAGGGTAATATTGATATCATATTTACCCTTAGTTACCCTATTTACTATTAACCGCGGTAAAAATAGTAAAAATTTACTATTCACCAAAAAATTATTTTCATCTCATTGAACCACATTTTAGTCCTTGATATTAACCGTGTCTCTCGGATTTTTGAAATTCCATTCACAGAAGCGGTAAAATTAAGTTTTATGCAAAATTCAGTTTTTAACCTACCACTTAGTGGTTTCACTATTCATCAAAAATTGAAAGTTTTCAGAAAAATACCAAAATTTCACCCTAGGCTAATTTCGATATTCTGAGTCCAAAAATGAAGTCCATTTTGAAAAATAAAATTTATAAAATTTCAAAAAGTGGTTATTACTATTCATAACGGCTAGTTTTAATAGCATATTGTTGTTTAGTGAAACTCGGTATTGCGTACGACGCAAGCTATCGAGGAAGGTCGCGATTGCGTGTAAAGCAAGTCAAGCAAGTGTTGCGTAGAAAAAGATTCCTTTGATAATTTATATAACATAAAAGTCTCGGGTGTTACACATATCTTACTAAATAAAATCATAGATAGAAAAAAAACATTATAATTATTTGAAAACACATGTAAAAAACACACCTAAGTGAAACATACCTTCAAGAAAGAAAAGATCCATGGAATCCCATACCTGCAACCCAGCTGCAAATAACGTCATGAAACCAAAAAAAATCAAAGATCTAGTCATACATGAGATTATAAAATTTCCATGAACACTGAGTTGTGTTTCCAAAAAACACCTAGTGCCCCCCCTGCACCCAGCCCCCCTCCCCCCTCCCTCTGCACCCAACCCCACCCCCAGCACCCAACCCTCCTGCACCCAGCCCCACCCCCCAACACCTAGCCCCCCAACACCCAGCCCCACCCCCTGCACCTAGCCCCCCTCCCCCTACACCCAGCCCCACCCCTACACCTAGCCCCCTCCCCCTGCACCCATCCCCCTCCCTGCACCCATCCCCACCCCCTACACCTATCCCCACCCCCTGCACCCATCCCCCCCTGAACCCAGCCCCACCCCCAGATATCTATATAATATTTTTAGTAGATGTACACTTAATTTTTTTTTTGAAAACCTAGATATCTATATAATATTTTTAGTAGATGTGGTCACAAGAATTATACTTGAACATTTAACCCAACTAATCATGTTTAAAAAATTAATAGAATAATGGGAACACAAAATTTGATGTAGGATGAAAATTAAATATTGGGTAGTAGGAAAAAGAAGTCCCCTAAAATCAATACCGTGATGTCAAAGTTGTGTGGAAAATTAAGGGTAGTAAGTTGCTTCCCTTATAGAAAAATAAAACATTCCATGGAAAAATAAAATAAGATATGTTTCATAATGTTAAAGGAACCAAGAATAATAAAATGAAAAATAAATCCAAACTAAAATTAAATGGACTATCCTAGTGAATAACTCTCATTAGAATCCATGTGGAGGAACCAAATATGCTGAGAATATTTCTAAATAATGCTTGGAAACCATTACATTAATTGATTTATAGATAGAAATATAAATACATGAATAATAAATGAAAAGATACCAAGCGAAATACAATACTTCCCATGAAGAATAATACTAATTTCAAGCAAGGTTGACAAAAAAACACGACTAAATGGATTCTGAAGTGAAATGTGGGAGGTGTAAGAAGGTTGGAAAAAATTCAAATCATTATCCTAAAAGTATAAAAATTGAAGAATAAATCATAAAAATATGAAATATATAAAATGTTATGCAAGTTACTTAATGAATCACGTTAAAAATAAGACCCCCCACAAGTAGATACAAAATAACCCATGACTCTAAAAGAAAATTCATATTCAAAAAATAGTTGTATATGAATAAAGAGTTTAAATGGACTTGGGTATAAATTGGAAATGATGAAATTATTAAGAATAAATTATCAATATGATTGCAAAAATTTATTAGTTAGGAGTGTTAACTTATTCTCAATAATATGTATTTCATTTGTGTTATAACGATATGGGTAATTAATGGTGATGTTGGTTCTCAATTAGAGAAAAAATAAAGGGAAATAAATTGTAAATACTGTTCTAGTTCTGAATTATTCATCATCCTATAACTTAAATTGACCCTTACTAGTGCACTCTCAAAAACAAACATCTTGAAATCCATTTATAAATTAGATCCACCTTGATGAATATGTTGTGAAGTGTCTCCATGAGGTGGAGATAATTGATGAAATATTTATAATATTCTAGAATGATTAATTGCATACTAATTTAGAATGTGCTTGAAAATTTATTTGGAAATTTATGTTCATATATTATCTCATCCCTTTTTATGAATTAATTAGGTCTATTATTATGGTGGATAATTTAAGTTAAAAAATAACAAGGAGATTGAAGAAGATTAAGGAGTTTCAGATTGTTCATATTTTTTGACTCGTGTGTTGAGAAATGTGGAAAAAATAGGTTATTATTCTAGATAGATATAAATTTCCTAATTTTTGTCCCTTGGTTTAATATTGAGAAGCTTTTAGCATCCCATTAAAGAGTTAAGGTAATTTTTATGAGTCAAAATCATATTCTGTTGAACAATGTAATACCTTAATGTCTAAATCAGGCCTTCTAATTTTCTACACTGAGTGTGACTCAAGTAGACTGATAATGAGGTAAATTGAAGTGAAATGACTCGAGGAATCACCCTTGGGATTTAGGTAATGTCTTATGTATCAAATTTCATCAATTACTTTTTTGGATTCTTATGAACTACCCTCATTTAATTTTGAATGATGAGTTAACTAGATTAGAAGAGATCTATTTGGTTGGAATACCTCCATCATAACCTATGGTTATAATACTACCATTCATCTAAATGTCAAGGATGGTTCCTTGAGTTTAGACTAGAAGAATGGATTAGGAAGAATGGAAAGGCTCACCTATGAGTTTTATTGAGAGAGAATGCAATATTTATCCTTCAAAAAACTTTTTTCACATAAATTCATTTTCTAAACTTCACTCATGAAATTCTTTTTCCTTTAAAGAATTTATTTTTTGGGAGCCAAGTAATTTGGTCATTGGATGCTCATGTGTGTTTGAGTTGCACAAAATAGGGGAAGAAACCAATCTTAAATTAATGAATCATTTCCCCCATGGTAAAACCTCAACCTATTTATAAGTAATGTATGGACTATATTTTCATGGGTCCAAGGAACCAAAGTATTCATTTTCATTATTTTATCCTTAGAATTCAATCATTGTTTTCCATATAGGATCTAATTATGAGGGTTATTATATAACCAAAAATTCTAATCAGGGAAAGGAAACACATTTATTCTAAAGTGGCTGCTGGATATCTAAGATAAATTTAATATATAAATATGTTTTGAACACTAATATCCCTTAAAATAATTCAACCACAATAAATTTCCCAACTAGGAACTTATTTGAAATGTAAATTGACAATATGTGCCTCAAGTATTGATTACATATCTAATATCACTTATTGATAACAATTCCAAGGAGACTATTATTAATTAACTATATAGTTTGAAAGAAGCATACCCATAGTCTCAAATTTTGTTCAATCTCAATGATCAAACATGTATGATTCATAATCATAATCTTAGTAATCATGAAAATTAGAAATTTAATGTTTACAAAAGGAAACGATAATAGGATTCAATGATAGCTCTCACAATTATAACTCATATAAAAAATAAACTGAAAGAAAAAATATATTTAGATTCATTCTAGGGAACATGATGATGAAAATGGTAACAATATTACAAAAAATGGTTTAGTAATTTCAGGTTTTTTATCTGTTTTCAGTTCATTAAAGAATAAAATGAATTTATATATAATATAATGAAAAACATGGATAAGAAATTTCATACATAGATGCCAGAGATGGGGGAAGGGAGGCGGATGACAGAATGGGACGTTGCCGAAGCTGGAGTATGTTGAGGTGGAGGCTAAGGCCGGGAGGAGAGGGAGATGAGAGGGGGGACGTCACTGGAGATGGGGGAAGGGAGGCGGAGGGCGGGATGATGAGGATGAGGAAAAGGCCGGGAGGGAGGTCGGGAGTGGAGGTGGATGCTGGGGAGGGGAGGAGATGGGTGGGATGTGGTGGTCGGATGACCGGGAGGGGAAGGTCTACGAGGGGTGGAGAGGGCCGAGGGGTGAAGGTCGGATGGCCGGGAGGCAGTGGTCGAGGAGGTGAGGAGAGGGCCGGGAGTCAGGCACTACTGGAAATATGACCTTTCCCAATGCTTTTATACCAACGTTTAGTAAAAACCGTTGGTATAGGTTCCCTTTCCCAACGGTTTGGCCAAACCTTTGGGAAATCCCACTTTGAGGCCACCTTTCCCAACGGTTTGGCCAAACCATTGGAAAATACCACATTGTGGCCAACTTCCCAACGGTTTGGGAAAACCGTTTTGATAGGTATACCCTTTCCCAACGGTTTGGCCAAACCGTTGGGAAAAGTCCACTTTATGGACACCTTTCCCAACAGTTTGGCCAAACCGTTGGGAAAGGGTATACCTATCCCAACGGTTTTCCCAAACCATTGGGAAATGTCTCCCACAGATCAACCTTGCACCCAAAATCAAAATCCAAAATCAAAATCTATTCCAAGGGTTGTCAAAACCGTTGGTAAAGGTCTATACCAACGGTTTTGACAACCGTTGGTATAGATCCTTAGATTTTTTTTATCATTTCTTCTTACCCAGAACATTATATAAATCAAAATTTAAAATAATTATGAGAATAAATATATATATTTATGTAATTATATTAACAAAAGTCATGTTAGGTTAGTGGTTAAGTCGTTCAATAATAAACTAGGGGTCCTGGGATCAAATCTCAACGAATGTTTTTTTTTGAAATACATATACCAACGGTTCCATAACCATTGGTATAGATTTTCATATTAATTATACCAACGGTTTCCAAAACCGTTGGGATAGGTCTATAAAAATGGTTTTGGGAAAACCGTTGGTATAGACCTATCCCAACGGCTTACTTGGAAACGGTTCTCCAAACCGTTGGTATAGGCTATACCAACGGTTTGGAGGCCTATACCAACTGTTCCAAACCGTTGGTATAGGTTAGTTTTCTTGTAGTGAGGGAGGATGAGCATGATGGAAGAGGGAGATGTAAATGAGGGTAAGGAGGATCCCAATGGAAGAGTAGAGGAGCGCAATGGAAGGGGAGGAGGATCCCAATAGTATGGGGGAATTGGGTATTGGTTTTCCACTATTTCATTAAAACTGTGGAAATAGATATTAAAAAAGAGATATCCCCACAGTTTTTCTAAACCGTGGGGATAGATGCATGGGGTAAGATCCCCTTTCTCTTAGTGAAACTTGTGCATTTTTGTGACATAATCATTTAATTTCAAATTCACATAGACCCTCATAATTTGGAGTTATTTAAATATTTAAACATATGAAATATATGAAGAGAAATAAATATAAGAGTAAATAATAGTTTCTATATAAAAAAAACTGAGTGAAAAATAAACAATTGAACATATTAATTGACTTTTGGTTAGTCTATTCAAATTTTATTTTTTATCCTCCATTGATGTTCATTGAACTAGTTTTTATCATCTGCTAAAATTGAACTATCTCTAGTGAATTCATTGTTGAATTACTCACTTGTATCAAATATTTATTGATTGAATTTAAGTTCCAAATATCTCTACAAATAACATGTCAAGTAAAATGCGAGACAATGTTCATAGACTAAGTGGATAAAAATGCTAATAGTTTTAAATTCTTAATTTATATTCATCAATCAGTTGCATAATTTAATATCATATTTTGTTTGAAATTACTAAAATTAAACTTGAATTTCAGTATAGAACATTGAGTTATATAATATGAATATAGTTTTTTCATTTGAATGTATTAAAATGATAATTACAGTATTTGAGCATTTGATGAAATTCAATATGCATGTGATGTCCCAACCCGACATCCACTTAACTGGTGCTATGATATAGTGGGTCACACAACCTCAAGCATGCATCCCCATCTGATAGTGGCTTCCAAATAGTAGAAAGGGTGTGAAGGTGGTATAGTGGGGAGACTATACCATCATATTAGAGTGGTACATCAGATAACAATAATAAGAAGACAATAGTTGAAGCTTGAAATAAACAGAAAAAAAATACTGAACCAGAAACTCACCATAGTGGAAAGAAGATATAACAAATATAATAAAGAAACTATAGAATCATAAATAACAGAAAAACTGAATAATAATATCAAAATCCTTAAGGTAGTGTAATATATATATATGAATGACATGCTAATATAGAGAAAGGGTACAAGGGACATACATATAGAATCATTCAATAAAAAAGGAAAAAAGAACAAAAGGATACTCCACTATCCTCTTGATCATATGATCATTCCTTTGCTCCTATACTCCATCTATTGGTAAAGCATGTCAAAAAATTTGTAGCAGGGTGCTTCCCCTTATCCATACCTACAGACAAGTAATCTACATGGGTACCCAAGGCATCCCATGTCAGGTTTGAGATAAAATCCTAGTAGGCCACCACCAATGGTGTCTAGAAGTAATCCAAGTGGTGTATATAGTAACACAAATATTAAAAAATTGATAAAATAATATAAAAAATGGAATAAATAAACCCCATACTATTCAAGTTTATAGAGGACGCGTGGAGGCTCTACCTGCTTTGGATCTTGGCCGGAATGAGTTCCTGATCAGTAACTATATATATATATATAATAATATATATAGTATATTTATATACCCCATCCACCTATATGGACCGAGTACATGTGGACACAAATGACCATATACCTGGAATACTGGTTACTAGTCGGACCAGTATGTAACTCAGTCATCCATAACCAGTTTGAATGAGCCTATAAGCTCAAGAAATAGGGTACATGCTCTGCCCCTGATAATGAATGAGATACATCACGATCTTTAATTGATATAGTGATATTTTCATCATGTCAACACCCAAAACAATGGATGTGATGTGTCATTCCCACTGTCGAAATAATGTCAATGGTGTAAAACGTCATGGTCAACACCCGATGTAAGGCAGAATGAATCTTCATTCCCAATAGAACACATATTATCATTCCACATTCTATATCATAGGCATAATCATTTTTATAATAATAGACACGAGTTATTACCTCTCATCCTTTATAATCACCAATCCCAAAGTATCTAGGGCATCTCAATTCAATAAAATAATTCAATAAAGTAATCAAAAATTATCATGTCTATTAAACCCATTATAATTCATTTCAATGAAACCCTTAAGGAAGTAAAACACCATCAACATGATATTCAATTTAATACATTCATTTAATAAACCAAAACAAGGCGATTTATTTTACAAGGCTCAATGAGACTCTTGGAAGATGTAATTTTCAATTAAGAAACTACCTCTATGGGAAATTCCTTTTATAAGTTGGACCAAGCACTTAGGAGGTGTATTAGGTTCATACAACATCGATCTGAATGATGGAAAATTAATTGAAACCAAAGACAAAAACATAGGAGGTGTTACATTTATATAATCAATCAATTATAAAGGGGAAAATCAAGCCAGCACACCCAAGTGGTGTTCATGATCGAGGTTTTCACCCTCTATTTACATATCAATGACATTCAAGAGTATATAAAGGTGCGTATAACAAATTAGAATGAAAAAATCAATTTTGAGGCAACAAGTGATAATTACTGGCATTCGACACAACATCACGACAATGAAAATACCAAAACTTTTTGGGAAAATGATGATACCACCAATCTTTGGTCCACAGATAAATACTCATCTGATTCCCACCTATTATTTGAAGTAGGTTGAAATAAACTGAATAAATTGATCAACATCCTGAAAAGAGGGAAAAATCTCTTAAACCTAAATTGTATAATGTATCTGAAGATAAACTTATAAGGGAAGGTAGAGGAATCAAGAGAATAACTCTAGCTATTTAACACCTTTAACTGATTTTGATTTGGACATTAGACATGGGATATATTGAAGAACCTAGTTTTAATGAGATAGAATCTTTCAGGAGAAGGATGAACCAATCTGATTGAATAAGGAGAAAGAAAAATAAAATTTGGTTATAATTTTCATTAAGGTAATTTTTGACATTTCACCTTTAAAAGAGGGGCACACTATTTGGATAAACTATACACAAACCATGTTATCCCAACTGCATAAGGAAATAATCCATGTAGTTAATGTGCACATCTTCCCTAACCATGTGCAAATCATGTGAAATTCTACTATCCAACCTTTACAGTTTTTCTCAGAGGCATGATCCTAGGGTCACACAACTGAAGAATAACTATGTTTCCCCTATTGATTATAAGTATCCCCACAAAATTTCCCAACACGGTTACTACTAACCATACAATAACTATGCAACATAGCCTATTTTCCCATTTCTCAGAGCTTCGGTCTCCGAATAACACCCGGATTCTCTTTGGTCCTTCCTTAGGTAATAATACACATTCACCAAGATTTTAAAAATATTTAAACTAAAAAAATGACTTTTACCTTTGTAAAAAGTTGGGTCATTAAAACCTACCCTCCTTAAAGTAACTCTTACCCATGTTGGAATTCTAAGGGTAAAGAGGTATTATATGAGAATAAAGATGGTCACTGATCTTGTATATCAATTTCTATTTCCCAGGTCTCATCATGTACTCGACTATACTGCCATAACACCCATCCAAAATGAAATGAAATTCCTAGGAATGTATTTATTCTCTGATCAATAATACGAATTGGATACCTCTCAAAAGAATCATCCACCTATAGTTTACCTAATTAGGCTGAAACACATGTGATGTGATTGGATAATACTGATGAAGATGAGATATGTGAAAGATATCATTAATAGACTCGTATCTCTAAGTTACAATTGGAAAGCCACATATCTAATCCTTTTTACAACCTTGAAGGGTCCAATGAACCTTAGAGAGAGAATACAATGTCTCAGAATTTGTATACAGGCCAACCTAGGTGAGACTCAAAAGAAAACCCGATCTATAACATCAAACTCTAGATGTCATCAACGTCGGTTGACATATGACTACTGCTTGGACTGATCTGTCATCACACACATTCTGATCGACTAGACCTTCTTTTTAGTCTCTTGAACAATACAAGGACCAAGAAAAGCTTCCTATCCTACCCCTAGCTAGTATATAGGTGAATGGAAAGACCTACCATATAAGGATTCATAATGATCCATCTCAATGGTGTCTTGACAGTTGTTATGATAAGAAAACTCAAGAAAGGGTATGTTTTTCTCCCCAGAACCCCCAATGTCAAGGACACATGCACGAAGCACACCCTACAACACCAGAATCATATGATCTAACTTCTCATTGGTCTGAGAGTGATAGTACATGCTTATATGCACCTGTTTACCCAAGGCCTTCTGCAAGCTCTGCTATAACCATGACATACTGTGAGCATCTCTATATGAAATGATAGAATAAGGAGATCTATGAAGACTTATGAACTCCCTGATGTATAGCCTTCCTATCTATTCTACCATGAAGGACTCTCAAAATGTTATAAAATGTGTGACTATTATCAAATAATTAATGATAATCCACACTATATCATTTTTATAAGGTGATCTGGGTAAACCAGTTACAAAATCCAATGAAACACCACCCAATTTCCACTTGGTAATATACAATAGTTGTAAAATCATATTAGATGATAATGATCCACCTTCACCTACTGATAGATAGAACACATAGTGATAAATAAAATAATATCATATTTCAGACTAGGCCACCAATACTGGAACTATAGATAACGACACATCTTGGTGAATGTGGGATGTACTTCCCATACCGAGGCATGAAATTCCAGCATCAGCTCCTCTCGGATGTATTCTGGGACCCATAAAGTCCCATGAATAGCATAGTATCATCCCCATCCATGGTCTAAATTGAAAATGTATTATCATCTAAGATTTATTCCCTTATGATAGGGCCCTCAAAATACGAATGTTTCCTCATTATTACAAGTTCTAGAAGTGTAGATGTCACTGCTAAAGTGGAGAGGATAGTTTTAACTTGATACTCTTGAACCTAAATGTGTATCTTTGATAAAAAATACACTAGATACCTCTCATCATTAATCTAATGAAATTATTTTATCTATTTATTTTTTCTTAGAGCATCATCTACAATATTTACTTTTTTAGTCATATAAGCAAGATCGAAATCCAATGGATATTGGTACTGAACCCACCCACACATCCAGAGATTGAGATCACATTGCATAAAGACATACGTGAGGATTTTATGACCAATTATTACCAAAAAATTATCTCCATGTAGATAATGTCTCCAACAATGTATAAAATGAACTACAACAACTAGCTTGAGGTTGTGCGTTGGGAAATTCTTCTCGTGAGGCCTCAACTGAAGAGACCCGTATGTAATGACTCACTTTTCCTAAATTAGGAGAGATCAAATCCCAATACCTGATGTGTCATATTATACCATATAGTTTCTTCCATGATCTAGTTAAATCAATATTGATGTTGAAGTAAAATGACCCTTCAAACCCTGAAAGGCTACTTCACAAGCTTCTGACCAAACAAATTTCACACCTTTCTTTTTCAAGCCCATAAGTGGTGCTGTAAGACATGAGAAATCCTGGATGAAGTGTTTGTAATATCCAGAATGTTCTAGGAATCTCTAGATGTCATATATGTTTTTATAATTCTCCTAAGAAACTACTACTCTCACTTTATCTAGGTCTACTGAGAATCTTGATTATTAGATGATATGACCCAATAACTAGACCTTGTCGATCAAAAAGTGAAATTTTCTAAGCTTTGTATAAAGCTGATTCTCTATCAGTTTTTCCAGAACCAACTCAAGATGGTTGGAGTGGTCGGGTCTAGTGCGTTAATACAATAATATATCATCAAAAAATACTACAAAAAAATGAATCTAGTTACAGGTGGAAAACCAAATTCACTAGGGCCATAAAAAACCACAAGTGCGTTCATGAGACTGAACAACATGACCAGGTACTAGTATAGCTCATAACTTCTCCTGAAATATTTGTGAGGTATTTACGAATACCTAACACACACTGATGATATCCCAACATCAAATCTATTTTTGAAAAAACCATCTCACCTTTGAGGCGATCAAAGAGGTTATCGATTATAGGTAGTAAATACTGGTTCTAAAATATAAGCTGATTCAACATTCCAAAATCCAAAAAAAAAAACTTGACAGTACTGTCTGTCTTCTTGGAATAATGGATTGGTGAACCACATGTAGAAGTGCTCGGCTGTATAAAGCCTTTAGCCTATAAATTCTCCAACTATCTCTTGAGCCAGAAAATTTTCATAGGGGCCACCCTATAAAGAGTAATGGTCACTATTGATGTTGTTGGAACTATGTCAATAGTGAATTATACCTCTCACATCGGAGGTATAGCAGAGAAGTCCTTGGAAAATAAATCCATGAAACGATCCATTACAGGAAGAAAAATAGTGGGTCGTGACCCCTACTCATCTTGGAAAAGACTGGCGATCTAATCTCTCAAACTACATAGAATCTACTGATCGGGTCCTAATTGCATAGCTTAAAAATTCTATTCCCCCTTATGAACATTTCTACCACCCTCTGGTGATGTAAACTTCACCCTCTGATGATATTAGTTTATGTGTTATTTTTAAGGATCTAACCAATTTATATTGATGATTATGTTAAATCCCTCCATGGAATGGATGAAAGGATCACACATGAAGAGGTACCCACCTATCTCAAGGGGGAAATACTTAAAAATAAGAACACCTTATAATGGGATACCCAACTAGGTATCAATTATCATAAAACCATAGAATTGATCAATATCAAGCCCTATAATATCCATTATTGACTCATATATAAACATGCGAGTCACCCCAATGTTAAGAAAATTAGACAATTAGGTTGAGGTTTCCACGACCCGTCCCCTGGGCCCCGTGCTGTGACTACCCCAAAACCGCCTTCCATAGGCCAGGGGCTGGTGACTAGCATCAAAAGGAATATTCCATATAACCAGGAAGGAATTGCCTTTATAACCTGTAAACACATACAACAAAGAACACAACAAGATATTAACATAGGTCAACTATATAGCAAAAATAGTGTTGAAAGTAATAAGGGGCCGAAATACAAGCCCAACAGTAATAGTACAAGTACAACTGAAACACAATACAACTGAAGAAAAAGAAAGGTAGCTACTGGGTCATCCTCCAAGGTTCCTACATGAAGGGTGGGTATAGATCACCTCCTCAGCACTCTACATCTGCCCTTCTCCTCAGCTTATCGTCATGCCGTATGGTCCACCACCAGGACCCGTCTAGCCCTAGTACCCACAGCCTCGATCAACACTGTCTGTCATCTACACCAAACACAACAAGGTGCGGGCATAGCCCGTGCATGGGTGAGTATAATGATACTCAGTAGGGACCCTGAGACCCTCAAGGTATCACAAAATCTACCAAGGATAAACCACAAGGCATGAAATCAACTGAAAACCCTACTTAGGTATATACTCATACATATACCTATGTTATCAAGTATACCCATCTCAATCATGAGGAAAACATAGAGTCCAACTCAAATCCCAAAGCTCAACTATTCCACAAAGGATGGAATACCATGAAGTTAAGTACCACATAGGTACACCACACAGAAGAATACCACTAAGTTATTACCATGAAGGAAAGTACCACAAGGTACAGACTCAGCTCACACAAGGTATTTCTTAGGTACAGTAGTAGAGATGATTAGATGAAACTACTAAATCATCTTACCCTATTTAGAGGTAGACACATGAAGGATCCTTAATCATTATCAAACCCATGGAGGATCATAGTACATTGTCAAAACCACACAAGATCCTAGTACATCGACAGTACGTCGTCAGACCCATATAGGATCTCTAGGTGCTAACCAACATAGGACCGCTCAGTGCTGACCCACACAGGATCGCTCGGTGCTGACCCACACCGGATCGCTTGGTGATGAACCACACGGGATCGCTCAGTGATGACCCACACATGATCTCTAGGTGCTGACCCACAAAGGATCTCTCAGTGTTGACTCACACAGGATCACTATTCATTCTTCACATCACAACCAACTACTAGGTTCCCGTACTACGCTTGCTCATATCCAAGAGGGTCCGCTACTCAAGCCACTAGTCAATACTCCAAATACTAAAAATTACCACAAAGTATTAACCCAAACGACTGCCATAGTAAAGGGGTCTCAACACAACATACGGTGAGTCAATCAGACGCTCGGTCGGTAAGTTATTAGCCTTTTAGTCCCGAGGGCCCGTTGGATTCATGCTCAATCGAACCTGATTGTATCCGAACATTATCAAAATCTCAAGTGGGGTATACCAAATGTACCACATTGCTCCAGGGTTTCCAACACCATAGACGGTTCGTCAAACGGACGTCTGGTGCCAAAGTTATGGACAAAAGAGCGAAAATGGGTCGAAGTGGGTCCGGGTCCGGTCCGACCTAGTCGGAGCAACCTAGCCCATGTTGGGTGGCCCAAACCATTCTTGGTGGTCTAGATAGGTGGCCCGACCTAGGAGGAGAAGGGTTTCATGGAGGCTGTGGGGGCCACGAAGGCTGTGGGAGTCACAGGGGCCGCGGTGGCTGCGGGGCAGCAGAGGCTGTCGGGAGCCAGAGGCCGCGGGGTGGCAGAGGCCATAGGGTGGCGGAGGTGGTGGAGTGGCTAAGACCATGGAGGACGCAGAGACCACAAAGGGGAATATAGCGGTGTAGACCATGGTGCGGCTGGGCGGTCGCGGTGCGGCGGGGCGCCACGCCTTCATCGGCGGCCGGTTCTGCTGGCCACTCTTCGTTCGTCGCTGTGGCACAAAGCCGTCTTCTTCCATCACAAAGAACACACCAAAAAAGAAGAATGGTAGAGTGTTAGGGCCATGTTTATTTGGCCCACACCCTCCAAATTTGAGTGGTAGCAAGAGCCTCAACATAAACCTTGAATGAAGAACGTCAACTCTACAAACCCCAATAATGATTATTCCCAAACCCACATAAAAAGAAATCATCCACAGATCAACTAGTTAGAGAGTTTTCCATGTTCGTTTTTAGAAGGGAAGAACATGGGAATCCATAATCACACATAATAAAAACCCTACCTCAGAGATTTGTTGACGAAGGTCGCGAGGAAGGAGACGATTCCATTGGGGAAAGACAAACGTCGGTGACGTCAGTGTTTCCTCGATCGTCGGTTCGTTTTCATTGAATACGTTCCTCATTGGAGAAAGCATTATTCATTGGTGAGAACATTATTCGTTAGAGAATGTGTTTTTAGTTGGAGAGAATAATCCTCCAATTGTTCTCCTCTCCCAATTCCACCAAAATGTGAAATAACCAACTTGTTAATTTAAGTTTATCAAAAAAAATTAAGTTGGCACAACAAATATTGCATAATTATAATACTACATTATCACCATTAATTAGATCATTTAATTGGCCCACTTAAAAGGATTTATGTTGGAATAATTAAAGTTGGAGGAGTTGAGATATTTTCTCTCATTAAAGGGGTTTGGGTGGTCCCCAAATCTCAATTCAAAATGGGGGTTAGTTCAGGTGGTCCCCACCTCTTAACATCCACATGGGAGGTTTAGGCTCGGGTGGTCTCCACCAACATAACCCGTGTTGAGGGTTTTCAGAAATAAAAAATGTTAGACATTTTTATTTTATTTTATTCTTTCATGAAAATCACAGAAATTATCTTTCACTCTCGACCCACTGCGATCGAGGTGAAGGTCTCCTTAAGCAAATATCGGGGCTGCAAGTTCAATTGTGCCCTCAGAATTCAATTCCAAGCACCAGTTCAAAAGTTAAAAAAACCCACTCGCATGTTTACTGAATGTACCTGAAAAAAAGTTGAGAAATTCATTCCGGGCACACCGGGCCTTTGAATCACATGTCGACAATTTTCAAGGACTCATAAAATTCCCATATAACAAAAAAACATGAATATTCCGAGTCTTTACATTCTCCCCACCTTAGGGCTTTGCGTCCAAAAAAATCCACATCACAAAACTCGAAAAACAAGTGGGGGTACTGAGCATGAATCAGAGCCTCCTACTCCCATGTGCTCTTCGGGAGGTTCCCGTGCTACCAGCAAATGTGCACCAGAGGTATCGACCACGCTTGAAGGACTCACTCCTGTCGATCCTCAATCTCTACCAGAACCTTCATAAAAGTAGCCCCATCGTCGATATCCATATCGCTATGGTCGATTATGTGAGAAGGGTCGTGCACATATCTCCTCATCTAGGATTCGTGGAAGACGTCGTCCACCTGGTGCAACTGAGGGGGGAAGTGCTAGGCGTTAAGACACCGTTCCACCTCTGTTGAGGACCTAGAAGGGTCTGATGAACCTCAAATATAACTTTCCGCTTCGGCCAAATCTCCGTAAACTTCATCGGGGTGAGACCCGTTGAAAGATGTGGTCAACATCCTTGAACTCTAGAGGTCTCTGTCTCCTATCGGAATAAGACTTCTGCCTAATATGTGTAGTCTTCATCCACTCTTGGATGATCTGCACTTTCTATGTGGTATCCCGTACCATATTTGGTCCCACTAATGCTGACTCCCCTGGGTCAGTCCAGCACAAAGTTGATCTGCAAGGTCGCACATACAACACCTCAAAAGGTTCCATCCCAATGGTGGAGTGATAGCTATTTTGGTATGCAAACTCTACCAAAGGCAAGTGATCCTCTCAGCTATGACCTAATTTGAGGATACAAGCACGTAGCATTTCTTAGGGGGTCTGAATGGTCCGCTCAGTCTGACCATCTGTCTAAAGATGGAAGGCGGTGCTCAAATGAAGTTGCATCCTGAAAGTCTCATGTAACCCCTTCCATAGATAGAAAGTAAAAAGTACATCATGATCAGAGACAATAGTCAAGGGTACTCCATGTAGACACACAATCTACTGCACATAGAGGAGTCCCAAGATCTCTACTAAACCATGCTCTCTGATCGGTAGGAAGTGGGCTGACTTGGTGAGTTGGGCTACGATCAATGAGATAGAATCATGACTTCTGGAGGTACATGGAAGTCCTTTCATGACGTCCATGGATATACCATCCCACATCCACTCTATAACCTATAAAGGATGAACCAAGCTTAATGATACCCGATACTTCACCATCACTTGCTGACAAGTGAGGCACCGAGAGACAAACTTTGCTATTTCTTTCTTCATTCTTGAACACCAATGTTGTCGTCAAAGATCCTGGTACATCTTCACCACTCCTGGATGTACTGCTAGAGGGTATGTGTGGAACTCGCTCAACACTTCCTCCCAAAGTGACACTAGTACCATGGTACATCCTCTTAATAGGATGACGTGCTCCCCACATTTGAAAAATCCATTAGGTGCCTTTTGTAACACCTCGACCGCAATTACCCAGATCCGGTGCATTACTTTAATACATTGACATGATTACATTGAATCAAGTCCCTAAGGACCGATTAGTTTAGCAGTCTTGGAAAATATATTACATACATTAACATTACATTACAATTTCAAACATAAAACACAACATAAATAGTTCTTTGAGAACACCATTATTCTCTTTAGCTTGACCTTGCATATCAATCATAATACAGTTCTTGGAATCCTGGAAAAAAGAAACATAAGAAAGGGGTGAGCTCAAAAGATCAGTAAGGGTAAGTTATATAGTGGAAGATAACATAAATATTAAGCATGGTGAATAGTTGAAACCAGATTCCTTTACCAATAATAAACAAGAATAATTTTATTGAAGTAATATGAGCTGAGTAAATAATTCCATAATAAAACATATCATGGGTATTCTACTAGTCGAATGACCACATGAACCATCAATATTATTTTCATAATGAGGGAATGCATAATGTTAGACATTCTGAGACATTTTTTCAAGGCCTCGACCAAGACATTTAGAAATGATTAAGGACTCGGCCAAAACCATATATCAAATTGGGAAAGGGCCTCAGAAAATTCCACGTCTAGTTGTCTCATGAGACCTACCAATGCATCGAGGAGCTATAGCGGGCTCCACCCATCACAAACTAAGTCCAATACATTCCTCATATGAAAAGGTTGAAACATAACATAAACATTCATATTAAAACTAGAATATGAAATGTCAATACTTTAACCATAAACCATGGATGGTATAAAAATAACACATCCATAGTCAAACATATCACAAAAACTTTAATACCATATGGATGATTTGAATCATAATAAATCAACTTCAAACAAGTCTAAAATCCATCAAAGGATGTTGACATAGATAAAAATGATTTGTAAAACTCTTTGAGAGAAATATCCCTTTTTCATGAAAACATCTAAAAGTTACACAATTTAGAAAGGAAGACATTTAAAGACGTTTTTGAATCAAAGTGTCCCAGAACACTTTGAAACTTTTGAAAGGAATTAACATTTTTTATAACATTCATGTCCATATAAATAAATCCTTAAAAACCATTTTGAAAACAAGGACATTAATGAGAATGATTTAGAAGAATAAATATTTAAAACATTTAAAATGATGTTTTAGTAAAAAGTACCTTTAAAAGAATCCCTTTTAAAACTCTTTTATGAAACATGTACATGGATAATAAATATTTCCCAGTAGATAGTTACGTAAAAACAACCTCAGATAATATTGAGATTTTGAAATTAACCCTTACCAATTTGGAAACTTACGAAACATACACCCCATGAAAAAAGTATCATACAATGAATATGTAAATACACATAAATTAAAGTGTATTACAAAAATAATACAATTATGGGTAGTACATACACCACACAAAAGGTAATAGTGTCAATATGGTATGAATCTCATGGGAATAAGGAGTGAGATAAAAACCCCTTACCTTGCACTTTCCTTTAGTCGAGCGTACGTTTAACCTCCTGTATGAAGATAATAGTATGTTATTAAAGTATACAAGAACCATATTAATATTTATGATATCATACATGATTCATTAATGACCTTATACTACCCATTTAATAATAATTTCAATGTTAAATTAACATTTCGGGTAATAATTGGTTTCTTTATCGTACTTGTTTTAACTTGTTACTCTTGATTGTATCACATAGATCAAGATTTAAATAATTCCAGAATATAAAACATGATTTATATATAATATATATTTAGAATATAAATATCTATAATAGACATATATATGAAATTAAAAACACCGTTTATGGATACAGTATTCTTTACGTACGCATAAACGATGTTTCTGTTTTCATATCGTATTGAACGGAACTAAGTGAATAAGATATTTGTAAGTAAATATATATATATATATATATATCTATCCAATATCATTATTATTTCATATATTACATACTTATTATTAATATATATTTATATAATCGTTGATGAATGGAGAACGTGGAAATGAATCTCATCACGTCGTAGAGACGGTAATCCGTACGTACGCACAAGCGACAATATCATTTCCTAAAAAGTTTGGAATTGGATGGTATATTAATTTTACAAAGACATTATCATGTTATTTTCATTATTTATATACATATTACTCATCATTATATCCATCCAAATAACATAGCGTTGAATAAAAAATTACACCACGACGTGGAGACGGTAAGCCGTTCGTACACACGCATGGTGACATTATCATTAATTAGATGGATAGGATAATGAAAATAGTTGTGCCATAATTATAATAACATCACAGTATATAGAATATATTGGAGTTATTATTTTATAATGAAAAAAACACATAAATAGTAAGTGGAAGAATAATAGAACTTGAAAGAGGTGGTGAAATCATTACCTCTTCTTCGAGTTCTTCCTTTTGATTTGATCAAAAGGGCTCTTTAAGATGGATTTATGACCAAAGTAAGGCCTCTAGGATGAAGGTAGGATAGTTGGGAGGATATTTGGTCAGAGTTTGGACGAGAGAAATGGCTTTGAAGGTGTGAATTAGAGTGAGGGGAGTGCCCTTTTATAAGAGGGGTGAGGGGCACCTTAAGAAAAACTTAAAATATTATTTTATAATAAAATCATATTAGGTTTCTAAGGGCTCCAAAAAGTATTATTTAAATTATAAGGTGGGTATGGTTAGAAAAACACTCAAAAAATAGGTTTTATACATGTTTAGGTTACCATTTTAACCTTATCATTTAGATTTAACTCTAAGTTAAATAATTTAACTTTTACCGTTTTTTCTTGAATTCTTACACTATATGGTTAATAAACTTACTATATAATACCAATAGAACCCCAATTAGTTAATTAATGTAATATATATTATTATATAAGTATTTTGGCCGAACCATAGATTTTTAGGACCATTAAATCAATTAATAATATAATATTTGTTTTAAAAACTCTTTTATGTCAATTTTGACACTATTTGGTATTTTGTTTTTTATAAATTCATAAAAACATTATTACTTCGAATAAAATTAATCTAACAAACCATAATATGTCATATTATCATTGAAAATTAGTTTAATTCATAAAAAGTCTCAAATTAAATTTATTTTAATATTTATAATATCAATTATTTTAATATTTCATTAATTAGGTAATTACTGCATCACCATTGTGTCATAAATAAATTAAATTATATAATTACTAAAAATTATAAATAAAATACCATTATTTAGGAAATATTTTTATATTTATAACTAATATTTATAATCTAATTTATCTTATGTATAAACCTATATTAAAAAAATGTTTTACTTATTAAACTTTGATTTTAACTCTTTTAAATCTCTTTGAATTAAATAATAATAAATGTCCTAATCTAATCCAAGTGGACCAAAGAGGTTCATATTTTATTCCTAAGGTTGTTTTTGGTCGAATTATATTTATCCAATAGAATTAGGACATGTGTTAGGGTAATAATAATATCATTTTTACCCTTAATTACACTATTTACTTTTAACCGTGGTAAATAAAAGTAAAAAGTTACTATTCAACAAAAATTATTTTTATATTATTAAACCAGATTTTACTCCTTGAAATTATCCTTTTTTCTCTGATTTTCAAAATTACACTCATAGAAGTGGTAAAATTAAGTTTTATGTGAATTTGCAAATTCTCCTAGGAGGTGGGTAAAAGACGGTGAAAAGTTCAATAAAATTTTTATATATCTAAAATTATTATAAATTGAATCCATTGAATTTAATTGAACTTATATAGGTATTATGTATCTATTTTGACATAAAATAAATTTAAATAAAATAAATAATTATTTAAATAAAATTTCGGTTTTAAACTATAACTCTGTGTTTTTCACTTTTCATCAAAAATTGAATGTTTTCAGAAAAATACCAAACATTCACCCTAAGGTAATTTCTATATTCATTATTTAGAAATGAAATCCATTTTACAAAATTAAAAAACATAAAATTTTCATTTATTAATTTAAAATTAATTCCCATTTCCAAAACCAAAAGGTGTATTTTTAGGAAATAGTATCTATCAAAAGATTAACACTTGTTTATGTCCAATCTCAAAGTGAAATTACTTAAAATAACCATGATTTGATTAAATGGAAAAAATATAATCTATTTATACTTACAAAACATTAAAATGTATAATTTAACACTATAAATTAATTTTATTAAAAAAGTAGTTTTCAGTTAAAATATATTATTTTCACTATTCACCCAAATATGAATGTTATCAGAAAAACACCAAACATTTATTGAAACTAAATTCTTATGTCCCGATTCTAATGAAGAAGTTTATTTTGTCAAATTGAATATATAAAAGTTTCAAATATTGGATTTAAAAAGGGTTTACCATTAAAAGGCGGTAAAAGTACATTTTTTTGAAAAATTATTCTTTTATCTGAAAAAAATGAATTAGTTCTTAGATTATGTCTAAGAAACTCATAATATGGATTCTGAAATTATAAGGATTATATAAAGTTCAAAATTCAGTTAATAATATTCATAACCGCTTTTGAACGACTAGTTTGGTAAGTCCCGATGCACTTGAACTCAGTGTTGCGTGTAGTGCCAGTTGTTGCATTACATTGAATAAATAATGTGCTATGAAATCATGGGGTGTTACATTCTTCCCTCCTTCAACAAATCGTGTCCTCACAATTTGAAATTGTTTTTTGAAAATAAAAGGTTGAAAATAGAAAATACCTTTCTGGGAAAACCCACATCGGAAATTGGGTTAATAAAATTTAGTCTTGATAAGAGGAAAAGGGAAATGAAAGGGTAACCACCAAATTATGATATCTATTATGAGAACATTGGTGGAAATTAGAGACACATAATTGGAGGAAAAACAAAAATATTTATACGTAGTGATTGAGGTCATCAGTCACAAACAATTATAGAATTGAGGGCATCAAAGCCATCAATCTATGATGATTTAAAATATCATCAGTTCAACAAAACATAAGGTATTAGGATAACAGATTTTTAGTTTTAAGATAACTTATCTAAAGTTTAAGAATTAATTTTTTCATAGAATAAGAGAATAAAAAAATATATACTTGACAAGTAGAGTTCCATCCTTTAACTAATTTCTACCACAAACTCATATTTCATTCAACACGATAATAAAACTTAAAAAATATATTCAATTTATCATATTCATATAGGGTTCCAAAAAATGAATTTATAATTAATCTACCAAACCTTTTAAGAAAAATAAATTATTCAATCCAAGACATCACATTGGCCAGTGGTAGGTGATACACCCTTGTTGCCCTTTGGTTGCGGGTTCAAGTCTTTCAGCCTTGCCGGACGTGACGGGTTGCTGCCCGACCTCCAGGTTGTCCTTTTTTGGGGAAATCCAAAAATAATCTCAAAATACAATTATCCAAAATACTTATATCCAAACTCAAAGTCCAAAATTTATAAGGAAAGTAAACACAATGACGATTCTTTTTTCCACGTAATAACATGTGAACACCTTCATCATTTATTCTTTTAAAACACTGCAAAATCCTGAATTACCATAAAACCTTATTGATTATATTCATGACCCCTTATTCCTTATAGAATACTGGATATACTGCTTCTATCCAAAAAATGTTGTAAACTCCAACAATTATGTAATATAAAAATCATTAATCAGTTTCAAGGAAGTCAAGAATATCTAATATAATTTATCAAAATCAACCATATCTTCTTCCAAAATCACTACCTCATTATCAAAAAGTGTATCTTACTATTAATTCACTTTTATTTGAACCGTATAATCTCAAAGCCTCAATAAAATAGCACTATAGTACAGTCTTTATTTATCTCCATAATTCATATAACTAGTATATTGTTGATACAACACTCAAATGAAACAATACTTTAATAACAACATAAGAACTCTTAATAATTCATCTTCATCTTTGGTAGTATCATAACTTGATTCTTATCCAATAGCAGCATTTGGGGTATACTCTGATGATTTGGGCATTGATTCGTGTTGGGTCCCAACTCTTTGCAGATGAATCATTATACATTTGAAACTTTTTTCTTGCCCTTGCAATCACGTACTTGGTGTCCTTTTTCTCCACACTTAAAAAAATCTCCCATTCCCTTCAAGCATTTACAAAGGTGATTCCTTCCATAGTTATCACATATGAAAAAATCCTTCTTTTCCCTCTTCCCTTTATCCATCTTTCTCTCTTCCATTCTTTTCTTCTCTTGTTTCCCTTCAAATCCATAGGACTCATAGAATTATTTATTTATCTTATTAACACATTATACTATTTCGTCATATGTTGAGAATACATGGGAGACTATTTCACTTATAAATATTGGATTAATACCATGAAAGATATGATCCTTATTACTCTTTGGATTATAAGTATTGCTGGAGTTCACCTTCCTTCTACTGGGTGCCATTTCAATAAAATGGCATACACTAGGTCAGTTTAGGAATTGCAATGAATAATTCCAAACATGTAAAATAACTAACATAAATTGAACAATTTATGGATATAATCCATAATCATAAAAATATTTTCATTTATGAGGTATATACTCGTAAATCCTTCATAATGATTTGTAAAGAAAATGAGAATTATCCTAAGCATATCCCCCAGGAGTGTCGTAACCAAGAATGCAGTAAGGCCCGTTGTCGTGCACTAGTTCCTATTCGAGTCTAGCTCAAAGTGGTGTTTTTGGGTTTTACCCCTAGCTACATCTGTGCCAGAGCTGCCTCTACCTGCTCGTATCCAAATAGGGATGTATTTTCTTGGAAAACTCAAAAAATCTCTGCATTACTAAAATTCTAGGAAGTTCTTCTATACTAATCCTCAATGTCTATCTTAGGGTTATATGCTCTAATCAGAGTTTATCTAAATCTAGTTTCCAAGGTTATTTCTAAACTTCATTTGATACCAATTGTAACGTCCCGACCCCAATTACCCAGAGATGGTTCATTATTTTAATAGATTGGCATGATAAAAAGGAATCAAGTCCCAAAGGACCGATCAGTTTAGCAGTCTTGGAAAATAGATTACATACATTAACATTACATTACAAATTCAAACATAAAACACAACATAAATAGTTTTTTGAGAATGCCATTAATCCCTTTAGCTTAACCTTGTATATAAATAATAATACACTTCTTGTAATCCTAGGAAAAAGAAAAATAATAAAGGGGTGAGCTCAAACGCCCAGTAAGGGTAAGCAATACCGCAAAAGATAAAATAAACATTAATCATGTTGAATAATTGAAACCACTTGCCTTTAACAATAATAAACATGAATAATTTTATGGAAAGAATATGAGCTGAGTAAATAATGCCATAATAAAACATACCATGGGTATTCTACTAGTCGAATGACCACATGAACCATCGATATTATTTTCCTAATGAGGGAATGTATAATGCCGAAAATTTTGAAACATTTTGTCAAGGCCTCGACCAAGACATCTAAAAATTATTAAGGCCTAATCAAAAACCATATATCAAATTGGGAAAGGGCCTCATCCAATTCCATGTCTATTTGTCTCATGAGACTTACCGATGCATCGAGGATCTATAGCATGCTCCACCCATCACATACTAAGTCCAATACATTTCTCATACAAAAATGTTGAAACATAACATAAACATTTGTATTAAAACTAGATTACAAAATGTCAATACTTTAACCATAAACCATGAATGGTATAAAAATAACACATCCATAGTCAAGCATATCACATAAACTTTAATACAATTTGAATTTTTTGTATCATAATAAATCAAATTCAATCAAGTTTAAAATTCATCAAAGGATGTTGACATAGATAAAAATGATTTGTAAAACTCTTTGAGAGAAATATCCCTTTTTCTTGAAAACATATAAAAGTTACACAATACAAAAAGGGAGAAATTTAAAGACATTTTTGAATAAAAGTTTCCCATACCACTTTGAAACTTTTGAAAGGAATTAACTTTTTTTAAAACATTTCTGTCCATATGAATAAATCCTTAAAAACCATTTTGAAAACATGGACATTAATGAGAATGATTTAGAAGAATAAATATTTAAAAAAATTAAAATGATATTTTAGTAAAACGTAAATTAAAAAGAATCCATTTGAAAACTCTTTTGTGAAACATGGAAATTGATAATAAATATGTCCCAGTAGATACTTACATAAAAACAACCTCGGATAATAATGATATTGTGAAATTAACCCTTACCAATTTGGTAACTTACGAAACATACACCCCATGAAAGAAGTATCATTCAATGAATATGTAAATACACATAAATTAAAGTTTATTAAACAAAGAATACAATTATGGGAAGTACATACACCACACAAAAGGTAATAGTGGTAATATGGCATGAATCTCATGTGAATAAAGAGTGAGATGAAAACCCCTTACGTTGCACTTTCCTTTAGTCGAGCGTATGTTTAACCTCTTGTATGAAGATTGTAGTATGATATTAAAGTATACCAGAACCATGTTAATATTTTTGATATCATACATGATTCAGTAATGACTTTATACCACTAATTTAATATTAATTTCCATATTAAATTAACATTTTGGGTAATAATTGCTTTCTTTATCGTACATGTTTTAACTTGTTACTCTTGATTGTATCACTTAGATCAAGATTTAAATTATTATAGAATATAAAAAATTATTTATATATCATATATATTTAGAATATAAATATGAATAATAAACATATATATGAAATGAAAAACACCGTTTATGGAGACGGTAGTCCGTACGTACGCATAAACGTTGTTTCCATTTTCATATCGTATTGAACGAAACTAAGTGAATGGGATATATGTAAGTACACACACACACACACAGGCACACACACACACACACACATCTTCAGAAGCATTATTATGTAATATATTACATACTTATTAGTAATATACATCTTTATAATCGTCGATGAATAGTGAATGTGGAAATGAATCTCATCGCGTCGTGGAGACCGTAATCCGTACGTACGCACGAGCGAAAATATAATTTCCTTAAAGGCATGGAATTGGATGATATATTAATTTTACAGTGTCATTATCATGTTATTTTCATTTTTTATATATATATTATTCATCATTATATCCATCCAAATAACATAGTGTTGAATAACAAATTGCACCACGGCGTGGAGACAGTAAGCCGTACACACGCACACATGGTGACATTATCATTCATAAAATGGATAGGATAATGAATATAGTTGTGACATATTTATAATAACATCAAAGTATATAGAATATATTGGATTTATTATTTTATAATGGAAACAACAAATAAAGAGTAAGTGGAAGAATAAGAGAACTTGAAAGAGGGTGGTAAAATCATTACCTTTTTTTCGGGTTCTTCCTTTTGATTTGATCAAAAGGGCTCCTTAAGTTAGATTTATGAACAAAATAATCCCTCTAGGATGAAGGTAGGATATCTGTAAGGATATTTTGGAAGATTTTGGACGATCCAAATGTCTATGAAGGTGTTAATTATAGTTAAGGGGGAGTTCCCTTTTATAAGAGGGGTGAGGGGCACCTTTGGAAAAACTTAAAATATTATTTTATAATAAAATTATTTTTGGTTTCTAATGGCTCCGAAATGTATTATTTATAGTATAAGTTTGGGATGGGTTGAAAAACACTCAAACAAAAAGTTTTAGACAAGTTTAGGTTACCATTTTAACCTTATCATTTAGATTTAACTCTAAGTTAAATAATTTAACTTTTACCGTGTCTTCTTGTATTATTACACTATATGGTTAATAAACTTACTATATACTTCCAATAGAACACCAATTGGTTTGGTAATGTCTTATATATTATTATATAAGTCTTTCTTATGAACCTTAGATTTTCAGGACCAATATATCAATTTATAATATAATATTTGTTTCAAAAACACTTTTATGTCAATTTTGACACTATTTGGTATTTTGTTTTTTCTTAATTCATAACAGCATTATTACATCAAATAGAATTCATATAAAAAACCCTAATATGTCATATTAACCAAGAAAATTAGTGGAATTCATAAAAAGTCTAAAATTACATTTATTTGGATATTTATAATATCTATTATTTTAATATTTCATTAATTAGGTAATTACTGCATCACCATTGTGTCATAAATAAATTAAATTATATAATGTATAAAAATTATAAATAAAATACCATTATGTATTAAATATTTTTATCTTTATAATGAATATTTATAATTGAATTTATCTTATGTATAACTCTATATTAAAAAAATTTTAGTTATTAAACTCTGATTTTAACTCTTTTAACTCTTCTTTAAATTAAATAATAATAAATATCCTAATCTAATCCAAGTGGACCAAAGAGGTTCATATTTTATTCCTAAGGTTGTTTTTGGTCGAATTATACTTATCCAATAGAATTAAGATGTAAGAACCTGTGTTTTTCCGGACAGTCGTTTTGAGCAGAAATTTGAATTTTTTGCTATTGGATGCTCGTGAGGGGTGAAATGGTAATTTTTACCTACCATCTGATCTCGAATAATTTTTTTGACAACTCCGTTGGTCCCAAAATAGGGTGTTTACCCTAGGACAGGAGTTTGGAGGAATTCTGAGCTGTTCAAATTTTGGAGGAATATTTAATATTTAATATTATTAAATTAAATATTAATTTATTCACGTGAGTATGTTTAGTGATAAATTTTAAATGGAGCGTCAGATTTAGATTTCATCTGCGTCGTTGAGTCCGGAATGGGGTGTTTAGCCTAGGGATGACATAAACTTATGTCGGGCACCGGGGCCGGGCCGAGCCCCTTTTTCTTCCTTTCCTTTTCTTCTTTTCTTTTCATTTCTCTCTCTTCCTCCCTCCTTATTGTGCACGCACCATGTGTGGATTCTCCTTGGCCGTGTCCCGTGGGAGAATTTGTAGATTGAGAAAAACAGGAGAGAAGGATGGCAAGAGTGGTACCGATTCGAAGCCCTCGACGTGCTGATTCCGCGAAGTGCAACCAGGAGCCGTGAAATCAACCGAAGCTTCGGCGGTTTCCGCGAAAAGGTAGGGCCGTTTGCGTTTTCACCATATATCCATTTTAAACAAGTTGTTTCAAGTTTTTAAAGCTTTATATTACTTTCTTGTATGCCCATGGGGCTCGATCTGTTGTTTCGGGGGCGAAAACGGGCGAATCGGGCGTTTTTAGGGATTTCCCGTCGAAAAACCCAGTATACACGGCATGTGTTCCAGGGGAACACGCCATGTGTTCTTCCCATTTAGGGAAGATGAGTTTTTTACGTACACGCCGTGTACTTTGAGTACACGCCGTGTAGTGGTGGCCGTGTGGCTGGCCGTGTGGAATAGAAGATTGTTTTAGTGGTTTTTTTGAAGTACACGCCGTGTACTTTGAGTACACGCCGTGTAGTGGTACTTGGGCACATGTTTGAGTGATAATAAACATGGTGTGAAATTTTGTGAATAGTAAAATCCGTGTACTATTACACAGACAGGCCCGATGGGTTCTGGCCATGTACTCTGGCCATGTACTGCTCCAGTTTAGTAATTTTGGTATATCTTATGCTCTGGAAGTCAGAATTGGGCGTCTGAGTAGTTGATTCTGAGTGTTTTCCACGTAGATTTCGATGATGGAATCCTTTTTACATTTATAGGTCTTATAAATAGGATTTTTGGGGTTTTATCTAAATGGAGGGGGGTTTCTTCCTCCCTTTATCAAGCCCAGTCGTCACCTGAGGGTGAGACTTGGTGAGGTTGTTAGGTTGGGTGTTCGGACCAACACGGTTGAGACCTTTAATAGGAGATGAGATGTGAGCTATCTTCTGTATTATTTTCTTTAGAGGACGTTTCCCTAGTGAGACGTGCCATTATGGCCTAAGTGGCCGTGAGACCGGATGCTTCTAAGGGTCCCCTGAGGGATGCCTTGCTTGTGTGCTGAACTAGGGAGTCCTTGTAGGAACTCTCTTTTGTTTTCTTTGAGAGGACCCCTGTTATGGGTCTCCTCTTTTGTTATTCATTCGAGTATCCCATGTAGGATTCCACTTTGCTAAGGATCCCGTGTAAGATTCCTTCTCTCTAGTTATCTAGAGGATCCTGAGTAGGATGAATCGTTGGTGTTTGACTTGTGGGACCCAGCGGGTGCCTGTTGTCTGGATGACCCTGAGTTGTTATGTCAGGTTTCGGTAGATATGGTTATCGGGTGTCACCTAGAACCCGTTCCAAACTGGTGATTCCTTTGGGATTTGGATGTGTTGTTGGGTTGGGCGTTCGGGCCACCTGTACTTGTTTGTTTATATCTGACATGGGTTTTTGATGCTGTAGTGGTTACCAGAGGTGCTTCCTGGTTGGTGGCTGTTGAGCCTGACGTGAGGCGTCTTCTTGTTTGTTAGGATGCCTATTTTTCCTTGTGTGCCTATGTAGTAGGTGGCTTGGTGTTTATGTTTTCCAACTGTTGTGTGTTTTGTGCGTTTTTGTGCCACGAACCCATGTTGGGGTGTTGTGAGGCTGAGGCCGTGGCTACTTTTAAATACCTAGAATTGTAGAGGTAATTAAATGTGATATTAAAATGCTCTTTGGGATCACTACTGGGATCCAGGACCATCCCGAGGGGTACGTTCCTCTGTTTAACCATTGGGCCAGGATACCTGAGGGTATGCCATGTTTAATTCTCCATTACTTTTGCCTCAAGAGGAATTGTATGGAAATTGCATGTTTATATGTTGGGCATGGCCCGTTTACTTGTTCCTGAGGGCGGTGTTTTACTATAGCCTGAGGGCGTGACTGTATTAGCCTGAGGGCGATGTTTGATTTCGCCTGAGGGCAACCTTTCGTGCCTGAGGGCTTGACTTCTGTGCATGAGGGCGACACTTCGTATGCCTGAGGGAAAGAATTCTGTTATGCCTGTGGGTGAGATTCTGTTTCACCTAAGGGAAAGGTTACTGATTCGCCTAAGGGAAAGGCCTGAGGGAAAGGTTCTGATTAGCCTGAGGGCATGAATCTGTTTAGCCTGAGGGCATGGTTTTGTTTAGCCTGAGCGCAAGGTTCTGTTTAGCCTGAGGGCTTAGATCTGGTTGACTTGTTCAGAGATATTTTTCCGGCATTGGACGAAGCAGGTACATGTTGATGGGATTACAGACCCAGAGATCGACTTAATGATACACGACTTGAGTGGCACGACGTCCAGCTCAATTCCCTTGCATAGGATGTTCAGGAGATCAGGCTTATGGTCCAAAGGATCGACTGCTGATGTGGTTTCTTGGTATTTGAATCACTTAATCATGAATATTCATATTTATGTGAATGTGTATAGGTATGGGACTATACATGTGTACGTATATAGATATGGACATCCATGATGGCACTTTCCCAGTTGACAGGGATTATATACCCTGAGATCAACTGTGGTTTCATGTTTGGTTTACTTCTTTTGTTGTGTTCTAGCTAGGCTGAGCACGTTGTTGTTGCATACACTTTTAGCAGCACATTTGTAGGTTGCTTGTCGGGGTTCCCTACTGAGATTTTTTCTCACCCTTGCACGTGCACCTCGGTGTACGTGTATAAATTATGTCTGCTTTTCAGGTTGATCACGTGTTTCATGGTGGATAGGGCTAAGGCCCAGTGTTGCATGATCGAGCAGAGCTGCTCGAGTGGTTCTACTAATCGGGCTGCAGCAGTTCGACGATGTCAGGAGATCGGGTACGTGGTTTGGCTCGGAGTTAGTAGCAGAGACCTATACTTTTACTTTTTGTTCTTTTGTACTTTTATCTATATGGTCAGCCAGTGGGTGACCAGTGTTGTATTGTATTTCATAGTTGTTCGGGCTTTTACATCATTTTACTATTTTCAGCTTGTTCTATTTCAGTTGTTTACTGCTTCTGCACTCTGTTTACTTTCCGCTGTGTATGATACTTAGTTATTTCTGCTGTTTTCTTACTCTGTTATGAGGGCATAGTCTCCCCACTATCTCACCCTAGGCCCTCGCTTCTAGTCGGCAGCCTCTGGCGTACGAGGAGGCGCGCTTGAGGCCTTGTGGCGAACCGGCTCGGAGCACCGGTTTAGTGGCTTCCGGGTTGGGACGTTACAAAGTGCTATTAGAGGAGTTTTCTTTCCTGGTCTTTACTATTTGGGATATGGTAGATAGGAGTATTAGGAATGTGTCGGAACCTGTGATGGATATCAGGCTGGTGCGTCGAGAAAACTTGTTCCGGTAAGAAGTCTTGGTTTCCAGGTTTTGGGATTGCTGTTCTGATTTTGTGATGTTACAGTTGTACATGATTTTCGCCTTGAGCTACGCACATGTTGTGTGGTGGTTTTATTTACTATGGATCTCTGGATCTTGGCCATTGGTAAGATTCTAGAGATGGATTTGACTCTTGGATAGAAAAGGCAATAGGCGTCTCATGCATCATACTAGGCACGTATGATTCACAGCATATAGGCCTGCAAGTGTGTGTTTTTACTGACGACTGAGACCATTGGGTCTACTTACACATAATTTTTACTCTGATGGCAGGTTATGTAGATCTATGTTGAGGCGTTTTTGTTGAGGATGATGACTCAGTCCTCATGCACAGGTGGTGCAGTGACCCCGTTGGTCTATGTGGCACATGATGCCTTTCTGTTTAACCCTTATTGGGTGTTGTTTCTCAGGTCTGTGGCTATCTAGTCGGATCGTTGAGAATGATGTCGATAGATACCAAGGCATTTCTTGTGAACTGGACCTCCTTGGGGTATTCTCGTATACGGATACCTGATGAGTGTCAGTTCAGTTTTTCTTCTGCTTAGGTTGTGAACTCCAGGGAGTAGTTCCTTCTGAGGATGCTCGGAGAGGATCAGGGCCCTTGTAGGTGGTGTTTTGGTTTTGACTTTTTGGTTGTCGGGATCTTTACCATCTTCTAATAGGTTCTGGATCTTTTGGGCTAGGTGGTTAGACCTTGTAACCCAGTAGTGAGGCTTTTTCTGTAGGGCTAGGTGGAAGACCTAGGGACCCTTGGTTTTGAGTCAAACCTTTGTAGGTCGATGTCCGTTTTGTTCTGGGGAAACCTGTTTGAGGGTGGTTGACCCGTGCTTGAATCCTGGTCAGGTTTTGGCAGGATACTAGCGTGGATCAGAGAGAGATGGACACACCTTTAGTGAAATCTTAGTGTACTCCTCTTAGAGATGATCATGCTCTATCTTGATTCATCCTGAGTACGCTGAGAGAGCTTCAACCTTCATCGAGCTCCTTTTTCTTTCTTATGGTCATCCCGGTTGAGGATGGAACCAGTTTTGTTTGTGCTCTCGGAGCGGTGTAAGGAAAGCCATATGGTGGGGAGTGCACCATTGTCCCTTTGAGGGTGGTTATCCTTGTTCTGGTTAAACTTTAGTGTTTTCCAGGAGCTTTTGAGCTCAGGGTTTTCTTTTAAGATGACGATAAGGTTATTCCTATGGTGGGCCGTACCAAATCGGTCGTAGTTGAATGTCTTCTGTATAGAAGTGATGGTTAACCCTATAAGGCTGGTCGTCGGATAGTATAAATAGCTTGTTTGTGCAGATGCTCAGGTTATGAGTATGCATGCTGGTTCTTTTACTGGGATTCTCGGGGACGAGAAGGTTTATGGTGGGGAGTTTGTAAGAACCCGTGTTTTTCCGGACAGTCATTTTGAGCATAAATTTGAATTTTTTGCTGTTGGATGCTCGTGAGGGGTAAAATGGTCATTTTTACCTACCAGCTGATCTCAGATATTTTTTCTGACAACTCTGTTGGTCCCGAAATAGGGTGTTTACCCTAGGACAGGAGTTTGGAGGAATTCTGAGCTGTTCGAATTTTGGCGGAATATTTAATATTTAATATTATTAAATTAAATATTAATTTATTCACGCGAGTTCGTTTAGTGATAACTTTTAAACGGAGAATAGGATTGAGATTTCTTTTGTTCCGTTGAGTCCGGAATGGGGTGTTTAGCCTAGGGAAGGCATAAACTTATGTCGGGCGCCGGGGTCGGCCAGAGCCCCTTTTTCTTCCTTTCCTTTTCTTATTTTCTTTTCTTTTCTCTCTCTTCCTCCCTCCTTCTTGCGCACGCACCATGTGTGGCTTCTCCTTGGACATGTCCCATGGGAGAATTGGGAGATTGAGAAAAACAGGAGAGAAGGATGGCAAGAGTGGTACCGATTTGAAGCCCTCGACGCGCTGATTCCGCGAAGGGCAACCAGAAGCCGTGAAATCAACCGAAGCTTCAGCGGTTTCCGTCCAAAGTTAGGGAAGTTTAAATTTTCACCATATACCCCCTTTAAAAAAGTTTTTTAAAGTTTTTAAAGCTTTATATTGCTTTCTTGTATGCCCATGGGGCTTGATCTGTTGTTTCGGGGGCGAAAACGGGCGAATCAGGTGTTTTTAGGGATTTCCTGTCGGAAAACCCAGTATACACGGCGTGTGTTCCAGGGGAACACACCGTGTGTTCTTACCATTCAGAGAAGACGAGTTTTTTTAAGTACACTCCGTGTACTTTGAGTACACGCCGTGTGGTGGTGGCCGTGTGGCTGGCCGTGTGGAATAGAAGACGGTTTTAGTGGTTTTTTTGAAGTACACACCGTGTACTTTGAGTACACGCCGTGTAGTGGTACTTGGGCATGTGTTTGAGTAAAAATACACATGGTGTGACATTTTGTGAATAGTAAACGCCATGTACAGTAATGTACATGCCGTGTACTATTACACAGGCAGGCCCGATGGGTTCTGGCCATGTACTCTGGCCATGTACTGCTCCAGTTTAGTAATTTTGGTATATCTTATGCTCTGGAAGTCAGAATTGGGCGTGTGAGTAGTCGATTCTGAGCGTTTTTCCACGTAGATTGCAATGGTGGAATCCTGTTGACATTTAGAGGTCGTATATATAGTATTTTTTTGGTTTTATCTAAATAGAGGGGGGTTTCTTCCTCCCTTTATCAAGCCCAGTCGTCACTTGAGGGTGAGACTTGGCGAGGTTGTTAGGTTGGGTGTTCGGACCAACACGGTTGAGACCTTTAATAGGAGATGATCTGTGAGCTATCTTCTGTAATATTTTATTTAGAGGATTTTTCCCTAGTGAGACGTGCCCTTATGGCCTAATATTCCGTGAGACTGAATATTTCTAAGGGTCCCCTGAGGGATGCCTTGCTTGTGTGCTGAACTAGGGAGTCCTTGTAGGAACTCTCTTTTGTTTTCATTGAGAGGACCCCTGTTATGGGTAGCCTCTTTTTTTATTCATTCGAGGATCCCATATAGGATTCCTCTTTGCTAAGGATCCCGTGTAGGATTCCTTCTCTCTAGTTATCTGGAGGATCCTGAGTAGGATGACTCCTTGGTGTTTGACTTGTGGGACCCGGCGGGTGCCCATTGTTTGGCTGACCCTGAGTTGTTACGTCAGGTTTCGGTAGATATGGTTATCGGGTGTCACCTATAACCCGTGCCGAACTGGTGATTCATTTGGGCTTTGGATGTGTTGTTGGGTTGGGCGTTCGGGCCACCCATACTTGTTTGTTTATATTTGACATGGGTGGTTGATGCTGTAGTGGTTACCAGAGGTGCTTCCTGGTTGGTGGCTGTTGAGCCTGACGTGAGGCGTCTTCTTGTTTGTTAGGATGCCTATTTTTCCTTGTGTGCCTATATAGTAGGTGGCTTGATGTTTATTTTTTCCAACTGTTGTGTGTTTTGTGCGTTTTTGTGCCACGAACCCATGTTGGGGTGTCGTGAGGCTGAGGCCGTGGATACTTTTAAATACCTAGACTTGTATAGGTAATTAAATGTGATATTAAAATTCTCTTTGGGATCGTTGCTTGGATCCAGGACCATCCCGAGGGGTGTGTTCCTCTGTTTAGCCATTGGGCCAGGATACCTGAGGGTATGCCATGTTTAATTCTGCATTACTTTTGCCTCGAGAGGAATTGTATGGAAATTGCATGTTTATATGTTGGGCATGGCCCGGTTACTTGTGCCTGAGGGCGGTGTTTTACTATAGCCTGAGGGCATGACTATATTAGCCTGAGGGCGACGTTCGATTTCTCCTGAGGGAAACCTTTCGTGCCTGAGGGCTTGACTTCTGTGCCTGAGGGCGACACTTCGTATGCCTGAGGGTGAGAATTCTATTATGCCTATGGGTGAGATTCTGTTTCTCCTGAGGGAAAGGATACTGATTTGACAGAGGTCAAGGCCTGAGGGTAAGGTTCTGATTAGCCTGAGGGCGTGGTTCTGTTTAGCCTGAGGGCATGGTTTTTTTAGCGTGAGGGCAAGGTTCTGTTTATCCTGAGGGCATAGATCTGGTTGACTTGTTCAGAGCTATTTTTCCGGCATTGGCCAAAGCAGGTACATGTCAATGGGATTACAGACCCAAGGATCGACTTAATGATACACGGCTTGAGTGGCACGACGTCCAGCTCAATGCCCTTGCACAGGATGTCCAGGAGATCGGGCTTATAGTCCCAAGGATCGACTGCTGATGTGGTTTCTTGTTATTTGAATCACTTAATCATGAATATTCATATTTATGTGCATGTGTATAGGTATGGGACTATAAATGTTTACGTATATAGATATGGACATCCATGGTGGCACTTTCCCAGTTTACAGGGATTATATACCCTGAGATCAATTGTGGTTGCATGTTTGGTTTACTTCCTTTGTTGTGTTCTAGCTAGGTTGAGCACGTTGTTGTTGCACACACTTTTAGTAGCACAGTTGTAGGTTTCTTGTCGGGGTGCCCTACTGAGATTATTTCTCACCCCTGTACGTACACCTCGGTGTACGTGTAGACCTTATGTCTACTTATCAGGTTGAGAATGAGTTGCATGGTTGATAGGGCTAAGGCCCAGTGTTGCATGATCGAGCGGAGCTGCTTGAGTGGTTCTACTGATCAGGCTGCAGCAGCTCGACAGTGTCAGGAGATCGGGTATGTGGTTTGGCTCGGAGTTAGTACCAGAGCCCTGTACTTTTACTTTTTGTTCTTTTGTACTTTTATCTGTATGGTCGGCCAGTGGGTGACCAGTGTTCTATTGTATTGCATAGCTTTTCAGGCTTTTACAACATTTTACTATTTTTAGCTTGTTCTATTTCAGTTGTTTACTGCTTCTGCACTCTGTTTACTTTCCGCTGTGTATGATACTTAGTTATTTCCGTTGTTTGCTTACTCTGGTATGAGGGCATAGTCTCCCCACTATCTCACCCTAGGCCCTCGCTACTAGTCGGCAGCCTCTGGCGTACGGGGAGGTGTGCTTGAGGCCTTGTGGCGAACCGGCTCGAAGCACCGATTTAGTGGCTTCCGGGTCGGGAAGTTACATAAAACATGTGTTAGGGTAATAATAATATCATTTTTACCCTTAATTACCCTATTTACTTTTAACCGCGGTAAATAATAGTAAAAAGTTACTATTCACCAAAAAATATTTTTATTTTATTGAACCACATTTTACTCTTTGATATTAACCGCATCTCTTAGATTTTTGAAATTCCACTCACAAAAGCGGTAAAATTAAGTTTTATGTGAATTTGTAAATTCTCCTAGAGGTTGGTAAAAGACGGTGAAAAGTTCAATAAAATTTTTATATATCTAAAATTATGATAAACTGACTCCAATGAATTTAATTGAACTTGTATAGGTATTATGTATCTATTTTGACCTAAAATAAATTTAATTAAAATTTCAGTTTTAAACTATAACTCAGTATTTTTCACTATTTATCAAAAATTGAAAGTTTTCAGAAAAATAACAAAAATTCACCCTAAGATAATTTTGATATTCCAAATCCAAAAATTAATTCCATTGTACCAAATTCAAAACATAAAATTTTCATTTATTAATTTAAAATTAATTCCCATTGTCAAAACCAAAAGGCGTATTTTTAAGAAACAATATCCATCAAAAGATTGACACTTGTTTATGTCCAATATCAAACTGAAATTACTTAAAGTTACCAAAATTGGATTTAATGGTAAAAATATAATCTATTTATACTTCCAAACCATTAAAATTTATAATTTAACACTATAAATTTTTTTATTAAAAAAGTTTTTTTTCAGTTAAAATATAGTATTTTTTACTATTCACCCAAATATGAATGTTATCAGAAAAACACCAAAAATTTATTAAAAATAAATTCATATGTACTGATTTTAAAGAAGAAGTTTATTTTTTTAAATTGAATATATAAAAGTTTCAAATATTGGATTTAAAAAGGGTTCACCATTAAAAGGTGGTAAAAGTGCATTTTTTAAAAAATACTTCTTTTATCTGAAAAAAATAAATTAGTTCTTAAATTATGTCTAAAAAACTCATAATATGGATTCTAAAATTATAAGGATTATATAAAGTTTAAAATTCAGTTAATACTATTCATAACCGCTTTTAAACGACTAGTTTGGTAAGTCGTGATGCTCTTGAACTCAGTGTTGCGTGTAGTGAAAGTAATTGCATTACTTTGAAGAAATAATGTACTACGAAATCATGGTGTGTTACACCTGTCCAATGGATATCTGAGCACGTCGAGTCTCACAATCAGTTTCCCCGCACTGCGCCTCCCTAACTCGCTGAAGAAGTGGGGGAGTGACTGTAAGAGACTGAAGGAAAGATTCCCCATCCCGATCCACAAAGGATATCTACAAAGCAACCAACTGATCTGTCACCTCTCCTAGTAGCTATATACCAAACCTCCTACTAAGTGCATCTGATACAACATTCCCCTTCCCAGGATTATAGACTATCTCGAAGTCACAGTCCAAGAGGAACTCAAGACAAGGTCCTTGTCTCAGGTTTAGGTCCTTCTGAGAGAAGATATACCTGAGACTCTTGTGATCAGATTACATTGTAAAAAAGCTGGCCCATCAAGTAATGTCACCACATCTTCAAGGAGAAGACTACTAATGCTAACTCCAGGTCATGGGTAGTGTAGTTCTTCTCATGTTGTCTCAGCTTTCAAGAATCATATGTGATGACTACTCACTCCTGCATCAGGACACATCCAAGTCCGGTCCCTGATGCGTCACAGTAGACTACGTACCCTACACCCTCCTCTAGTATCCTCAAGATGGGTGCACTAGTCAGCCTCTACCTCATCTCCTGAAAACTACGTTGGCATCTCTCTGACCAAACGAAGGGTTTCCCCTTCTTCGTCAACACTGATAGTGGTGCTGCAACTCTGGATAAATCTAGCACAAATCTAAGATAGTACCCGGCCAAACCCAGGAAACTCTGTACCACCGTCACTCTCCTGGGTGGCACCCAAGCAAGTACTGCCTCAATCTTCGCTGGATACACTAAAACTCCATCCACGGAGATAATGTGTCCTAGAAAGTGTACCTCTCAGATCCTGAACTGGCACTTCGAGAGATTACCATAAATCTAGTGCTCTCAGAGTGTGTCTAGAACTACCTGAAAGTGATAGGCATGCACCTCCTCAGTAGTCTAGTATATTAGAATGTCGTCGATGAAGACTACTACAAAGAGATCAAGGTATGGCGGAAAGATCCTGTTCATGAGTACCATGAACTCTACTAGAGATTTGGTCACACCGAATGGAATAACCCAGAACTCATAATGGTCGTACCAACATCTGAAATCCGTCTTTTGCACATCGTCATATCATACTCTGAGATGGTGATAGCATGATCTGAGGTCTATCTTCGAGAACCACCATCCTCCCTTCAGCTGATCAAAGAGATCATCAATCCTCTAGAGTGAGTAATTGTTCTTCACAATCACCTGGTTCAGGCACCGGTAGTCAAAAAAAAAGCCTCTATCTCCCATCTGACTTCTTGGAGAACAAAATTGTGGCTTCCCAAAGGGAAACCCTGGGCTGAATGAACACCTTCCCTTGTAAGTCCTTCAGCTGTACCCACAGCTCACGAATATTCGCAAGAGCCATCCGATATGCTGGTGTTGATATTGGTGTCATCTTGGGGTACAAGTAAATATAAAATTCCACCTCTCTGCAAGGAGGTAGACCCAAAACATCATCATGGAAGACATCCGCATACAGTTCCAGCACTATAGGATAGCTCAGACTCTCCACATCAACCACTCTGAGGGTAAGGCTAGCCAACTGATTAGTGATCAGCTGCACCCTCTTCTAGGTAAGTCCATTCTATGCTGCAAAGGCACCCTACTCACCGGTGAAGGTAAACCTGGTCCCATCTGTGTGAAAACACCACACTTTGGGCCAAATATAGTCAATATGAGCATGGACTGTAGATAACCAGTCCATACCCAAGATGACGTTGTAAGGCCTCGACGCCACTACTAGGAGATACCAGCCGAAGTTCTCGCCTCCTAGAATAAGCTCGCACCACCAAAACTAGTGCATAATAATCGAATCTACTCCAATAGGAGTCTCTAGACATAAGGATAAAGTCAAAAGATCCATCGGAATCTCTAAGCTCCAAACGAGGGAAGTGTCAATAAAAGAATGACTAGAACCTATGTCTATAAGTACTGCAGCTAAGGTGCAGTAGACACCGATCATAACTAGTATCATATTTGGAGCACCATGATCATAGGCCTCAGATTCCTGAAGCTAAGATCTCCCTTTTCCTCCTTCTTCCTATGGTCGGGATGGACCACTTAGTGGTGGTGGAGGTAACATATCGAATCTTCACCCACCGCCAGCTGCACAACCAGCTCCTCTGCCACGTCTGCCTACTCCCTGCAGACCTCCTTGGTTGAACCTCTATCTCTACTTGGGTAGTGCTTTGACCATCTTCTGATCTTCCATACGGAAGACTGGACAGACATGAGCCGTGTGACTCAGCCCACCACATGCGTGACACTGCATGTTCCTCGCATGACTGGCTCTATCTCGGGTGCCCTGCACAACCAACCTTGAATCTTACGGTCGCCAACCTTTTGGTCTGGTCCTTTTGGACCTCTATGACATCTATCTACTGCCAGCTGCAGAAGACTCTGCTATGTGACATCTGGTGGTGGGTCTTGCTATTGGTGACTGCTCAGCACAAAAACTCCCCACTAAGAGGGCTCGCTCAAACACCCCCGCCTACGTTGGAATGCTAACAGAAATCATCGAAGCCATTATCTCTCACCTGAGTACCTTATCGATGGTCTAGGCCCTGAAGAATGGGTCCCGCACCATATCAGTGGAGTAGAGTGAGAGGCCAATGAACCTTGCTGAGTATTGAGCCACAATCATTCTTCCCTACTGCAGATGAAGAAGCTCCTATATGTGTACTACGGAAAGAGTCACTGGAAAAATTCTTCCCGAAATAGGCTCTCAAAGTCTTCCTAGAGAAGCGTGACTTCATTGTGAATCTGAAGAATCAAGCTCCACCATATGCCTACTTCTGCCTATAGAAGACTGGCGACAAAGATCACCATGAGATCGACTGGTATCCCTTCCAGTAGGAAGAATCTCACCACAACCTCCATCCAATCCTCAGCCTCCTGTAGGTCCGTCTCTCCCCTGAAACTAGGTGGCCTCTGGTGCGGGAAATTGTGCAATGCGCTCAAGTGGCGTGCACCCTCTACTACTGGGGCTGGTGGCATCACTGGCCCAATGGGTAATGGTACCGCTGGTGCCTCTGCTGGATGAGGGCCCTTCACTGAGGCCTCATCGCTTGGTGGGCTATCATTGCGTACTATATTCGGAACCCAAGATGATTGTCTATGTGGAGGAATCCTTAAAAGAAATAGGTGTGCCATGGTCAATAAGTTATACCTTGTGAGATGACTCAAATAGATCACAAAGAAAACTCTTGAAAACACACACACAATCAGTGTTTTCGTGCACTAATTCAGAAATCAGAAGTCAGGGTCCTGGTGTATGGATACGTCGGCCACCGCAAAAACACTAGATTCCCTAAACTGATAACAACACTCACTACACATAACACTATTTCCATTAAAAAGAAAGATCAAATTCCTATGTTCTATGGTAGAACCAACTCCTCTGCTACAAATTTTTCACGACCTGTCACTCGGGGCCCGTGCCATGACTACCCCAAGATCTCCTTCCATAGGCCAGGGGCTGGCGACTAGCACCGAAAAGAATATTCCCTATAACCGGGAAGGCATTTCCTTTATAACCTATAAACACATGAAACCAAGAACAAAACAAGATATTAACACAAGTCAAATGTATTGAAAAATGTGTGCGGAATGTGATAAGGGGCTGGAATACAAGCCCAACAGTAATTGTACAAATACAACTGAAACACAATAAAACTGAAGAAAAAGAAAGGCAGCTATTGGGTTGTCCTCTGAGGTTCCTAACTGAAGGGTAGGTACAGATCGCCTCCTCAGCACTCCACATCTGCCCATCTCCTCTGAGTATCGTCATGCCGTATGGTCCACCTTCGGGCCCCGTCTAGCCCTGGTACCCTCAGCCTCGATCATTGTTGTCTTTAATATGCACAAAATTCAACATGGTGCGGGCATAGCCCGTGCAGGGGTGAGTATAACGATACTCAGTAGGGACCCCGATACCCTCAACTTCTCACAAAAACCACCAAGGATAAACCACAAGGCATGAAATCAACTGAAAACCCTCTTAGGTATATGCCCATACATATACATAAGTTATCAATTATACCAATCTCAATCATGAGGAAAACACAGAGTCCAACTCAAATCCCAAAGATCAACTGTTCCACAATAAAGGAATACCACAAAGGTAAGTAACACATAGGTACGTCACACAGATGAATACCACCAACGTATTTATCACGAAGGAAAGTACCACAAGGTACAGACTCATCTGACACCAGGTATTTCTTAGGTACAGTAGTAGATATGATTAGATATAACTACTGAATTGTCTTACTCTATTAAGAGGTAGACCAATGAGGGATACCTAATCATTATTAGAACCATGGAGGATCATAGTAAATCATTAGTCCCACATAGGATCCTAGTATATCTCCAGTACGTCATCAGACCCACATAGGATGTGTAGGTGCCGACCCACACATGATCGCTCGGTGCTAACCCACACAAGATCGCTCAGTGATGACTCATATAGGATTTCTCAGTGCTAACCCCCACATGATCAATTAGTGATGACCCAAACATGATCACTAGGTGCTGACCCACACAGGATCGCTTGGTGTTGACCCATACAAGATAACTATTTATTCTTCATGTCACAGCCAGCTACTCGGTTCCTACACTAAGTTTTCTCATCTCCGAGAGGGTCCGAACTTCAAGCCACTGGTTGATATTCCATTAGACACAAAGTCCCAAGAAGTAATAACCAAAGAACCGCTACATCATAGGGGTCTCAACGCAATAGAAGGTGTGTCAATCGGACACTCGATCTGTAAGTTATTAGCCTTTTAGTCCTGAGGAGCCGGTTGGATTCGTTCTCAATACAAGAAAACCATATCCCAACATTATCCAAATATCAAGTGGGGTATACCAAAGGGATCGTCTCGCTCTAGGGTTTTCGGCGCTGCAGGAAGTTGGTCAAACGGACATCCGGTGCCAAAGTTATGGCCAAAAGAGTGAAAATGGGTCGAAGTGGGACCGACCCGGCCCGACTCGGCATGGACCGACCCGGTTTGTGTCAACCTGGCCCAACCCACTGGGTCCAGCCTGGCCCATGGTGCGGCCCGACCTACGATGGATGGTCCGGCCTGGCGGCCTGAACTGGGCGGTGTAGGGCGGCGCGGAGGACGTGTTGGCAGTGAAGGCTGTGGGAGCCATGGAGGCTGCGGTGGCTATGGGGAGGCGGAGGCTGTAGGGCGGCGGAGGCAATGGAGGCCACGTGGAAGTAGGGTCCACAGAGAGGTAGAGGCCGCGAGGTGTAAGAGGCCGCGGAGGGGTCGCGGAGCTGCGGGGCATTACTCCTTCATCGGTGGATGATTCTGTCGGCCGCTCTTCATTCGTTGCCGTGGCCCAAATCCACCTTCTTCCATCATGAAGAACACACCAAAAAAATAAGAACGATAGAGGGGTTGAGCCATGTTTGTTTGGACCGCACCCTCCGCGTTAGAGTGGTAGAAAGCGGCTCAACATAAACCTTTAATGAAGAACATCAAACTCTAAAACCCCCGGTAATTATTATTCCCAAACCCACAGAAAAAGAAATCATCCACAGATCAACAAGTTAAGGAGTTGATCCACGTTCTTTTTTTGAAGTGAAGAACATGGGAATCAATAATCACACATAATAAAAACCCTACCTCAGAGATTTTTTGAGGTCACGAGGAAGGGGAAGATGTCATTGGGGATATACGGACATTGGTGACGTTGGCGTTTCCTCGATCGCTAGTTCATTGTCATTGAATACATTCCTTATTGATGAGAGTGTTTTTCATTGGGGAGTGCGTTCTTCGTTGGAGAGAATAATCCTCCAATATTTCTCCTCTCCAAATTCCACCAAAATGGGAAATATGCAACTTGTTAATTTATGTTTGTCCAAATAAATTAATTTGTCACAACAAATTTGGCATAATTAGAGTACTACGTTGGTACCATTAATTAGCTCATTTAATTGGAACAATTAAATGGATTTGTGTTGGCATAATTAAAGTTGGAGGAGTTGAGATATTTTCTATCATTAAAGGGGTTCAGGTGGTCCCCGCCTCTCAATTCAAAATGGGGGTTAGTTCAGGTGGTCCACACTTCTTAAAATCCACATAGGAGGCTTAGGCTCGGGTGGTCCCCACCACCATTACCCATGTTGAGGGGTTTCAGAAATAAAAAAGGTTAGACATTTTTATTTTAATTTATTCTTTCACAAAAAACACACAAAATTATCTTTCACTCTCGACCCACTGCGATTGAGGTGAATGGATCCTTAAGCATATACCGGTGCTACGAGTTCAACGGTTCCCTCAGATTTTAATTCCATGCATTGGTTTAAAAGTTACAAAAAACCCCTCACAGGTTTACTGAATGTACCTGAAAAAAAAGTTCAGAAATTCATTCCGGGCACACCGGGACTCAAAATCACACACTTTCAATTTTGGAAGAGTTGTAAAATTCCCATATAATAAAAAAAAATTACATGGAAATTCCAGGTCTTTACAGAGGCTACTAGAATAGTACCTCTAATAGTACACGGTCTGGTGCTCTACTTCACTATAATTAATTGCATTACATGTCACTAGCTCATACCATAGCCTAATGTTACATCTTGACTACCCTGAGCAAGCCTACTCTACTGGTGGTGGGAATCATGAGTCCGACCACATATTCCTTGATCACTGCCTTAGCCTAAATGACTGATGGTATTCCAGCAACCTTTCTATCTTGATACTATTATACCAACTTCAAAATGCAGAGTAATTATAGATCCCCTCTCACTATGAACTGATGGAAAGGTCCTACAGAAGTGCTCGATAGGCTCCATCCTTCCGCAACCTCCACATTCCACTGCATATTGTAAGCACTATGATTTCATATGTCCTGACTTCCCACACTGGATAAATATTAAGAAACTATCTGTACAAGGATCCTAACTGCTTATACCACCATGAGAAACCTAAAAACATCTCTTTGTCCCACTAGATGTAGCACTAATATATTTAGGTACCAAACCACCCTAACCCTCACCATTATATTCTCTGAAAGTTTTCTACGTAATAAGGGTTTGGTTGACTATCTCATATATGGTCATCAACCGAAAGACATTGACCTATGACCAGAGGGTGTATTCCAACCCATCCTTAAATCTCATGGAGGTTCTAAGATCATCACTCGCTAGAGTAGGAGAAAACCATTATAGCTTAGTAAAATGAGAATAGTATGCCATAACACACATGCCTCCCAAGTGCATGTTCATAACTTCTCTAGCCTTTTCAACCCTTAGAGTCTAGGGAAATAACTAGTCATAAAAGATAATATGGAAACCATCCCATACCGTTTCTCTATTCCCATATTTCTGGGTAATAACATCCCATTAAATCTTGATAGAATCTCATAAAATATATGCTATAATTTTGACTCTCATATCTAGAGGAGTCTCATGATGATCGAATATAGAAAAAATATCTTCTAGCCAAGACTCAACAGCATGTGGTCCACCCTCCCCAAAAATGTGAGTGGTTGTTGCTGCTGGAACTCCTGAGTCAACTCTACTATACTCAGGGTAGGTTGAACAACACCTTTCATATTCTTCAACATATGCATAATACCTCTAATAACTAGGTGTTAGTGCCCATATCAAGAATAAGAAGAGGTTCAACATGTGGAACTGTAGGAGGATTCACTAGTGGCTCCTGGCATGCCACTTCAGGTGAGTAGTCATCACCGCATTCAGGGTATAAAAATGGAGGACATCACATTGGAATGATACTACAATTAAAAATGCATGCCTCAAAATAGATCATAATAGTTTAATGGATTTCTGATAGAAAACTAGGATAGGTGTATAGCCTTTATATAGATAGATCATACAAGACTTCCTACACCTAAATGTAGGATTGGGTAATAGAGAAAGACTATAGCAGGTCACAAGAATGTAAGATACACACCAAGTACCCACTACAAAGGCTTAGTTCAGGTCTAGGTCTCTGTTTATCATGTATATGATGACTATTTCATTTATTAGTTATATTCATTTTATTTTTTATCTCATTGATGTAATTAAATACCATTAAATGGTTGAATTAGATGGATCACCATTTATGATTCATAAGGGAGAATACTCCCCATGAACTAAAATATGGAATCCACATAACCTACACCATAACATCTTCCATCCCAAGCGATTAATGGTCTATGGATTAACATTCCATAATTAACTTCTTATGGTTTCTGCTTTAAACTATGTAGGTAAAAACTATTAGGTTAAGGTATACACCTTAATTGTAAATTATGTTTTCTCTATCCATGTAATGGAGAGTTATCATAGTTGAATAGACAATCAGGTCACTAATAATATGAAATATGAAAATGTATGCTGAAAATTGATGTGACATAGAAAAAATACATGGCATATTTGTCCTATTGTTCCTATAATGATGTGTGTAATGAAACACCATCATTTCATTCGGAATATGTAAAATAAATCACCATTTCAATAATACCAATAATAGTTTCATCATAAAACATGTGTGTTATCCAATGGGGAAGTTGAATCAACCATAAAAGGTGAAAAAAATAACTAAAATTACCCATCCCATGTAATTTGGGATTCCTTGTGCATGGGTAAGCTATGTCCAAGAATATGTTCATTTTCAAATTCCATTAACTACTAGTGTCCTGTCAAATACCCAAAAATTGATTCAATGGATAAATAAAGCCTTTGATACCACTTTTTCATGTACCGACTCGATCTCCACTTAAATGAGGAACCAATTTGGGGGGTCACATGGTCTCAAGTGTACCTCTCCATATACCAAAGGCTACCTACTAGCAGCGAGGGTGTGAAGGTGGAAAATTAGGGAAACTATGACCTCCTATTAGAGTAGCGCAATAGATAACAACAATAAGAATACAATAGTGGGAGCATGATACAAATAGTCACTGAATATTTTTCCAATAACCCTCCATAGGGGAAATTATATATAAAAAATATAATAAAGAAGCTAAAAAGAATAAATAACACAACGAATGAATATTAATATACAAATCTGTAAGTATGATTCATATACATGGATACATGGCATAATGATATTCAAAAGGGGACCATGGTGCATGCATATACAATCACACTATACAAAAAGACAAAAATAGAAAAAAGGATGCTCCACTAGCATCTAGAGCATATGATCAGTCCTCTAATATTGTGCTCAATCTATAGGTAAATCATATCAAAAATCTATAGTAGGGTTTTTCCCCTTATCCATAAATATAGAAAAGTAATCTAATCGGGTACCAAAGGTGGCCCGAGTAGGGTGTGAGATAAAATCCCAATAGGCCACCACCAAGGGTGTCTAGAAGTAATTCAAGTGGTGTAAATAGAAACAAAAGTGTTGAGGTATAAATGAAATAATATACAAAGATGAAAAAATAAACACCAGCCAACTTAGGTTCCTAAAGGACACCTGAAGGCTCTACCTGCTTCACCTCTTTGTCAGAATGAGTGTCTGATTAGTAAATATATATATATTAATAATATATATAGTATAGTTTTATATTTCCTCCACCTATATAAACCATGTGTGAGAAGATGTAAGTTTCCATATACCTAGAATAATATGTGTTGGCTGGACCAGGGCATAACCCATTCATCCATAACCAATCTAATCAAGCCTATATGATAATGAAAATGGGTACATGACCTACACCTCATAACTAATGAGATATGTCATGATCTAAACTCAAGATAGTGGGTGTTTCATCATTCCAACACCAGAATAAAGGGACATGGAGCACCATGCCCACTATCCAAATAGTGTCAATGGTGTGAGCTGTCATTCTCAACACCGTATGTAAGGGAACATGAATCGTCATGGACAAAAAAACCCTTACCATCGTTCCATAGTCTATATCACACACATAATAATTTTTATAATAATAGACATGATTAATTACCTCTAGTGATTTATAATCACCAATCCCAAAGTATTTTGGTAATCATAAATCAATAAGACCATTTAATAAATTAAGCAACAATTGGAATGGTCGTGACACCATTTATAAATCATTTCACTGAAACCATTTAATTAATTTATGGGTGGGAACTATCAGGAAAAAGAAATTAAATTTAATAAATTCATTTAATAAACCAGAACATGACTATTGATTTTATAAGGCTCAAATAGACTCTTAGAAGATGTGATTTTTAATTAGGAAACTACCTACATGGGAAATTCCTTTTAGAAGTCAGTATAAGAAATCAGAAGGTTCTTTGTGTTTATTAAACATATAAAAAATGAGGTCAAATCAATTAAAACCCAAGGAGAAAACTTAGGATGTGTTAAATTTATTTAATCAAACAATTATAAAGGTGAAAATCAACCCAACACACCCAAGGGTTGTCTGTAATCAAGGTTGGAATCCACTATTTACCCAACAATGATCCTCAAGAGTATGGAAAGGTTCCTATAAAAAATTGGAATGATGAAAACATTTTTATTGATATTTTCAATAATGTACAGTGTGTGGCATAACGGTTTGGCTATGAAAAGACCAAAACTTTTGGGGAAAATGATGGTATCACATACATTAGGTTTGTAGGTGACACCTCATTCGATGTGAGCCTCATTGAAAGTTGTTTAGAAGAAATAAAAGAAAAGGGTCAACATCTAGATAATATGGAAAAATATATTTCACATAAATTTAGCAATTTATCCAAATAAAAACTTATAAAGGAAGTAAAATGAATTGAGATCATACCTCTAGTTATCCAACTCCTTTGACGGATCTTGATTTGGACTTTAGACAAGGGAGATATTGAAGAACCTAGGTTGAAGGGGATAAGAGATTACATGAGGAGAATGATGATTCCATCCATTATAATGAGTATAAGTAAAAAATAATAATAGGTTATAAGTTTCCTTAAGGGAATTTTGGACATTTCAACCACAAAATAGGGGCACATGATTTGGCCAAGCCATGCACAAACAGTGTTAGCCTCACTACTTAAGGAAAGACCTCACATGGTTATGTCACACCACTTACTTAACAGTGCATAAAGAATATGAAATTACAATGTACAATCTCTATATTTATCCACATGGGTGTGCACTTGGGGTCGCACGGTTTTAGACTAACAGTGAAGCCCCTACTTCTCACAAGGAACCCCACATGGTTACTACTAACTGTGTGGTAAACATGATACCTAGAATGTTCACCCATTTCATAGAGTTTTGAGATCTAAAAAACCCATATATTCTCCTAATATATTCCTTAGTCCATAGTTCACATTTACCAAAATTTAAAAAAATGATTTAAACTGAAGAAAATAATCAATATCTTTGTGAAAAGACAGACCGTTACAATGAATTTTAGTACTTTGAAACTAATGAATGATGACATTCCAAAGTTCACAGAAGGTATAATGAAAAAATTGAATAATTATAGAATATAAATTTAAAGGTTCATAGACTATAATAATATTATCCTGTTCAGATATTTTAATTATAGTGCTTTAATTGAAATTACTGATGTTGAAAATACTTTAATTCAACCAACAACTGATTTTTATAATATGATTGTAGTTTGTGAACATTTTAAGGTACTGAAAATAAATATGTGATGTAATTTCAATGAATTTGGTATAATAGTACCCCTATAACAAGATAATGATATTAAATTGGATATTGAACAACTTTCATATCAGTGTATGAGTTATTTCATTATTTTCTTATGTTACATTATTTTATCAAATACTTCATATAAAATCACATGGCTTAAAAACACTTGTAATGATATTATATTCAAACCTTTAAAAATAAAAAATAATAATATTATATTTCATGGGAAGGGTACTATATAAAATTTGAAGGTATTCATATTAAATGTGATGTTATGCATATATATAAAATGTGTTTTCAATATAGACTTGAAATAGATAGGAAATTTAACATTTCTTACAAATGGGTATGAAGCTGACCTTGATGTAGTACTTGGAATAGATCACTAAGAGTTTCATAAGAATGAAAAAACTATAAGATAATTTAATTTATATTCACACCAAAAAAATAACTATACATGTTATGTGAAATGGTTTTTAGTGATGTACTACGAGTCCATTTGATGAGTTCTTGAAGTCATTAATTTATTCCCCATTATCAGTAATGAAGAGAACATTGAAACCATTCTATTCTAATGGATGTTTACTATTTTGTATATTGAATTATGACAGTTCATCACAAACAAGAATTGTTTTATATTTGAATAAATATATGGAAATAGGAAATCCAATATCATCATTATCATATATTTTATACTATTTATTCCATTAAAATTTTTACATCCATAGAAAACAATAAATGTATATTATTAAATTTCCATAATCAATATATATCTTAGATCTAAATATTTTTATGATATTAATTACATAACATTTTTTTTGAAGATGAATATTAAGATAAAAACATCATTAAAAATGATTTGTAGTTGGACTTGGTATTTGATAGAATAAATTATTCAAGTTAGACCAAGTTTAAATTTATATCAAAGATTCTATAATTATATTTTTTTCTATGAAACATTATATTTCTACACAAATTATATATGATATAAATTTATCATGTTTTATATTATAATAATTTTTTTTAAAATTGTTAATGTGATATGAGATATATTGAGTGTAAATTGATATGAAATTCTTTAAAAGTTAATGATCATTAAAAACTATACAGTGGTTGGGAATTTTTTTTATAAAAATTGAATATAATATTTGGTAATATTGGAAAACTACTTTCAAATAGTCGATGTATGTGATGCATTATAGTTATGAAACAAGTATTTCTATTCAAGTATTTTACCATCTTTATACAAGAAATGCAAGATTCATAATACCCATTGTAGTTTCTTTGAATTTTTTCAATATAGCTACGGTTGTGTGATTTTTAACAAATAATACAAGAAATGGATTATTAATGTGTACAATGTTTCAATTGAATTTTTTATGAGTTGAGTAAAAATTTAATTTCCACTATTGAAATATTTTTTCTAACATCTTTGAATGATATTATTTCCACTATTTTTTTCTTCTTATCAATCATTTAGAATATGCTCTAGATGGTAAAGAATATATAAAGGATGTTATTTTATGTTGTTACATGTTTTTTTTTGTGTTTTCATAATATTGATGGGTAAATAATTTTAGTAAATTTTCAAAAGCTACATGACACTAATTTAAGAAGTTTGAAGCATAATTATATATTCAAAAATGAATGGAGGTAGATTAATAATCAATAGGGGAACACATGCTTCATATGTTAATGTAGATATAATGTTTAATAAGGTTATATGAGAAAAATCTTAGTAAGAATATATAATGATATAATAATATACAAAGGATATAAAATATATAAAATAAATATTAAAATTTGAGACAAGTATAACAAATGATCACCTATTCTAAAGAGGATACACTATAGGAATTTTTGTATTGAGAAGAATATTTGTTGCATTCATGCTTTTGGTAATAATTACTATGTCTGAAAAAGGTTGAATGATATTTAATGAATAAAAAAAATACAATTTTTAGGTATTTGAAATTTGAAATTTAATGAATATTGAAATAAAATACTACTGAATCTCTTTTCATGGACAAGTTTCAGGACTAAAATGTTAGTTAGTTTCATTTCATATTTTATAACTCTTGTGAGAAGTTTACCAAATTCACCCCACAAAGTGAAACTAATAGTTATTCTTCAATAACATTAAATTTGAAAATTATATGGTTGAGAATAATTTGAATGTTGAATTTCAAATTACTCACCATCAATTAAAGTTAGTTGTATTCTCTTGTTATTTTACCCTATTCTTGATGATGACATATATTTTTTATTTCAAAATAAGGGATCAGAAAAAAAATACAATCCATCAAGGAGGACGGAAGTGGTGTAGTCCAAGAGCATCCCCTTGCACAATACTAGCACACTCCAGAGGAAGAGAATGGAGACTATTAAAGATCCTCAGAGACTCACCCTGCCTAATTAGATAAAGTATAACAAAAATAAAAATACAACTATATACTATCGGGGAATGATAAAACTAAAAGCAACTATATCTATGAAAAATTTATTAGGAAAACTATTTTGTTTTATGTCATAAAATAGAATGAAATTGAATCTAAAATGGGGTAGTTGGGCATTAAAAGGTTTTATATGATTTCTCTAATTAAAAATTATTTTGAACATGTTCCATCTTTCTAAATAATTCCATTTATTTTAAATAATCTAAATGTTTTGAATTACATAACAAAAAACTTCTCATAGCATAGTTTTTTACTTTGTTATAGCAATCCATCCACAAATTGTTGCTTGAATAGTTATTTCCTGAAAATTTTAACAGAAATCATAAGTTCAAAATAATAGCGTTGATAGTGGTAAATAATTATTGTTGAATATTTATTTGAATAAAAACATATATTTATTTTTTATATTTAATTTAATACAATATATTCAATAATGTCTAAAATTAAACTAGGGTAAACTTAAAATTTCATTGAATACTATATATTGAAATAGAAAATTGCCCTGGATGTATAAAAATGATGAGTTTTCTATACATTTAATGAAAAATATTACATTGAATACAATATAGTGGTAAATAAATTTCATTGAATACAATATTTACATATATATTTAAGTGAGATGCAATGTAAATAATGAGATTCATTGTATAAAGTGAGATACACTTCAATGAGATACAATGTATGCTCTTTGAATACATTGTCAGTTCATGTGATATATCAATTTTCCTAGAAATATATTAACATACTTAGTACCATTTAATTTTTTTTCCTAATATTTATATATGTAATACATAATTATAAAAAATAGAGGTAGATAGAGAGAAATATAAAAAATAGATTTTAATTCATTTATTCTTTAATATACTATTATATTTATATATAGAAGACATATATTTGAAATAATTGTCTACTATACTAAAGTTATTATATATATAGTTCATGAAATTTATTTATTATGATGATTATTTTTATCCATTTATGATAATAAAATTAAACTCTATGTAATAATTATAGACCGTCATATAATAAATGGAGATATATCAATGAAGCATAATATAGAATGATATTACTAACATATAAAAACATCAAACTGATGTATCCCTCAATCATATATAATAGTATATGGGATTAATAATAGATTATATCTTATATGTACCCCTAGATAGAGAGAGAGAATACATAATATTAAATTAAACTATATATAATAGTTTATAGAACATTAAATTAAACTATATATAATTTTAGATGTGTTTACTAACAGATTACATCTGATATCTATCCAGTATAATATATGATGAGAATCATATCTAAAATATTATAGATCAAAAATAAATAATGCAAGTAATATGTTTCTAATAGAATAGATTAAATTAGATATCAATTACAGAACATCAATATACTAATATGTTACATTTGATATGTAACATATCATCTGATATGTAATTGATATCAGCATATATACATATGATAGTTTACATACATTCGATAGTATAATTTGTTAAATTACAGATCTACATATACTAACAAATCACATATGATATGTATCCCTATATTATCTATAATCTTTTACAATATTATAGATCATCTGATATTTATTTATTATGATGATCTTTTGATCTCTTTATGATCATCAAATTAAACTCTATAATAATAATTTTATTACTAACTGATATGTATGATATGTATCCCTCAAGCATACATCAAATACATCATCATATACTAATAGTTTGTTTTCAAAATAGTATTGATCAAACTATTAGTAATAGACATATAACAACTGATGGAATACAAACCCCTCTTCATAATTTTTTACTAACAAATGATATAATATATATTAAATAATAAACATAAATCTCTTAGTAGATAGTAAAAATTTAAATATGAGCAATAAAATGATTAAATAATTAGAAAACATACGTTAACATCATTATTAATATAATTTATACCATAGATTATATTTTATTAATTATAAATTTCAACATAAAGCTAAAATATCTCTCTCATTTTAATCAGTAAGGGGAAAATCAATGGATATTATTTTATTTGAGAATTTTTATCACTTTTTTAACCACATTCAAATGATGGAGACTTCAAATTTCAATGTTTGATCATATTCTTTGGAAATTTTTGATAATTCAGTGTTTGAGTGCACATTTTTATGAATCTTTATTAATAATGGAAACTGTTTTTTAATAAATATAAAATCAATATGAAGCGAGTAACGTAAAATAAATATCATTTTAAAGCTATAAAATTTCATTAAATATAATAGTTAAAATTTATTTTCACTTAATATATTTTTTGAATGATTTATTTATAAATAATGTTTTTTTTTACACCTAAATGGATTGTTATCAATGTCACATATCATTAATTTAAAACCTTTATTATTTTTACCATGTATATTAGTACATATAACTAACCATGAAAAATAATTGATTGTCATAAGAAAATTCCAATATAAGAAGGTGGGTTTCCTTGACAATTTTTAATAGTCATTGAAAATAAAATAGTTAAAGGATACTTCCTCCTTTGAATCTTAAATGAACACCTAGATTATAAATGATTCATATTTACTATGGTAATGAATAAACGTTTTTTATAATGAGTCCCAATTAGAATTTGAGATCTGATCACATGATCCCTCAAATATGTGACTATTAACCGTGATCTATTATAATTACCATAAGATTGCTCTACATTTTATAGAAACAAAACTAGTACTCCCACTTTGAGAATTATTTTATAACACAAAAAAAGTGATAATTATTCATTCTAGAATGTAAAGTGTATGTATGTTTTCTAGTACGTCTTTATTTAAACATTCTAGACATAAATAATTAGAAATAAGATAAAACTTTTCTTCTCTAAAAATGAATGTTATAATGTAATCATTCAATTATTGAAAAAAATCATGTGTTGTTGATAAAATAACTTGTTCCTTTAGGTATTCCAGATCATTATGCTTTTTAGAAAATGAGGGGTATATTATTTGAAATATACTATTAACTGGGTTTTGAAATTCAATAAGTACGCAATCTTCTAAAATTTTAATTTCTATCTCCCCATCAGTTTGATCATAAATAATACCATCACATATTTTTAGAATCTAACTTGAAAAATAAACGAGTTCATAAGATTCTATAGATTTATTAGAGGAGATTACTCTCATTTTCCTTGTGAAGTTAACTACATGACAATTCTACCATATAAAAGATGAATTTAGAAAAGAAAATGCTACACCGCTTCTGTTCCCATGATGAATAACTGGTAAAATCTACCAAAAATCTCCACCAAAGAACCTAGTTTTTTCACAAAAGGGTAGATCAGATGCATGTAGAATATTTGTTTACATGATGTACCTCATTGTATGATCCAAATATTTATTGAAATATTTACATACCATTGGTTCCTCATCCTAAATAATGATTTTTTTATTTGAAAATGTTCATCCATTTCACTTCCTTGTTGTATGTTGAATGTTGACTTTTTTTAATAATAATTAGAATACCAAATTGTGACTGTTATTCACCCACTAAGAAGAAACAAGGATGATATACCCCTTGAATCTACAACAATATTTTTTTTTCATTATGATGAATTTTTTCATATTATTATTTTTCCATGATAATGTTTTTATTTTATATCTATATCCATATACAAAGAAAACATATTCATTGAGCATATTTGATGCATTAATAATTATTGTTGGCACATTTTCTTTTTAAATTATCATTATTCCACCTAGAATATCAAATTATTCATGAAGGATTTATTTATTATACTTTTTTTCCAATGCAACCAATCTATTTTTGATGAATATAATAGATGGATCTAGAAGAGGCATAAAAGGATAATTATTCAATGATCTTATGTTGGAGTAAAGCATGTTGTAAATATCCACTAATGAAAATTGTTGCAGTTGATGATATGTGAGATGTATTTTTGTTATCATAATAACATTATAGATTTGAATAAAATATATTTTTTAAATAATTATTTTAAAAAAATGATGGAAAAATAGATTCATGGGGAGACCCATGATATAGAAATAAGGAAAATTAATATGGTTAAATTTCTAGGAATGAGTTAGTTATTTCAAACAAAGTATGATAGTTTGGTTATAACATACATTTTTTAAATATTTGAATGAGTTATTTATTTATATTAAATATGATTAAATGGGAATTAAATTGATATTAATGATTTATTTCAAAACAAATATGTAAAAGGGTTAAAAAAATCAAATTATAGTACACGAAGCAGTGGGTATATAGTTTATAAATATATGGACATGTAGGAATGGGCATGTAGTAGTGGGAATACAACACTGTATATTCTATTTACCACATTAGAATATATATAGTGGTCATAAAACACTCTTATAGGGTAATATTATATTTATATAACTATAATATTCAATTTACAATAATGGAATATTTATATAATAAGAGTATTCTATTCACAACATTATAGTAGTGGGAATATAAAACCATAATAATCTTGCATTATATTATTTATGGATATAAAATATTTTTTTTTCATCATTCTAACATTAAAAGTTTTACAGCACTATAAGATTATATTTACAGCACTAGAATATTCTATTTACACTACTTTAGTAGTGGGAGTGAAACACTCTTAACTCTAAATAAATACTTACAGCTATAGAATCCATTTTAAAATTATAGATGATACTTTACAAAGTACATGAAATGAATATAACTACATGATAAATGTATATTATATGTTTACCTATTTATATAAATATAAAAGGCATGTAGAAGGTATATATATACAAGCTGTGTGGTTATTATACTATTAGACATACAGTATGAAATATTTGAAAATTTATGCAACATGTAAATATCATGTGACGTTGATTACAGAAGATGGGACTATATATCTTGAATTTATAAAAGCATTAGTAAAGATATAAAAAATAACAATGACTATTGAATATGAATAACCATAAAAATTTAAAATTTTGTAGAATATATACTGTTATATGTTCTATTTTGAATGCATTAAATTAATGAAAAATTGAGAAGAATATGAAAATGGGAGCTATTTTTATTATTTAATTTAATGTTATGTGATTAGAAGTACATATAAATATGATAAAGTAATATAATAATACATAATTCATATAGAAATTTTTACATTTTTCGTTAAATATATTTAGTATCTTGAGAAAGTATTTTCCGGGTGCTACTCCATACATGGCTTGGTTGTGAAACTGTGTTAGAAAATAACATGTTCACAAAAGATCTGAACAAGGAATTTCCCATTACCCAAATTGAATCCTCTATAATAGACTCAATGAATTATATATCATCACTATGTAATCCTAATTCATAGTATACTTCACTAAATGGGTGATGGATGATATGATTTATAGTCAAGACATCATTAAAAGTGGATGGACTTATAACTTTAGTGAGCAAGATTCTATGATAATATAGATATCTAATTATGTAAGGAACATAATGCAATATACCAATAGAAAATACAAACCTTCCAGGATACCATATTCATCATCATCTTTGGAAAACAAATTTTATAGGAAAGTGAGCATATGCGAGACATATTGTGTTAGGGTAAGTTGTGTTTTCTTCAAACCATGTGGTGAACATTGTTTCTGAGATTGTTGTTTTTAGCATAATGTCCTAAAAAATGTCTCTATATGAATAAGTTAGGTTTTTTTCACCATGAAAATAGATGTATTATATATTGAGAAGGGGAAACCTGAAATAGATGTCATAACCATATATTCTACAAGCATCCTCATATAGTGAAATATATCGACAATCATAATACATTTTTATCTCATCTACATGTTCCCGACCCTCCTCTATATTTTTTGTTCCATATAGTGAAGATATGACTCAGTCATTCCCTTTTTTGATGTATTTAAACAAATACAATATTGAATATGATTGATTACATATTTCAATTTTGCGGTGGGCCTAGTATTTTACTAAAAGAGTTGGATTACAAGGGACAACATAATGATTGTCCAATTCAACACTATTTTTCGATACTGTTTGACCACTATATCATATTTGGTATTTAGAATACCTATCCTGATCTAAAATTGTAGTAATAAATTTTTTGGGAGAAATAATTGACACCAAATTTTTTTTATGCAAGGTGATCATGGGTTATTAGTACCATAAGGTCTATTAATCATGGAGTTTTTTACATGTTGATATAAAATGGATTTCTCTACTTTATTTTATTTTTTAATATAAAAAATTTTAGTTATTGAAGAATCTAATGAAATTTTATATGCAGGTTAAAGTAATACATATATATGGACATGATCCAAGCCATGTTTTTAAAATTCATTGGTGCATACAACTAAATAAATAAGTAGATCACATTTACTTGAATTAACTTAAAAAATATTTAATTCATATCAAAATGAATTCAAAGATAAAAATGATACCTTATTTATAATTTCCTAAAAAACCATATTTTAAATATTTCATTAATTGGTCAACCTTGATATTAAATACATTTGACCTTATTTTGGGACAATCCACTTGAAGAAGTTTATAAATTTTAAGAAATAATGTCATCTCAAGCCAACACGGGTTTAATTTGAAAGTGAAGAATATATCTGGATAGCCATCAAAGTTAAAAATTTAAACTTCATATTGATTAATATGAATCATGTATCTTAGTCCCCCAGTGAATGTTCAATACAAAATATTATGTTTTCTTTAAATTTTACCATCATAATTACCTCTTATGTAAGATTCTTTCAAGCCACTATATAACTCAACTCTTAATTTTTTTGGATAAAATTAAATGAAGAAAAAAAATTGAGATCCAACCATTCTATACTCATCAACTAAAAATTATTTTAAGGGTCATCCAAAATGTAAGAGTATCATATACTGACTGTTCTGAATTGAAGAAGGTAATAAAATCACTCTCATTGTTATTTTTTAGACTATTGAAGTTATAAGAGATGAACAATGATAAACATTATTTGAATACCAATATTTATTGGTCAAAAAAATTATGAGATATTATAAGGAAAGATATAAACTATGAAGTTCATCTCTAAATTTCATGTCACCTAATCGTGTTTTTATATTGATATCTTTATCCAAATTAACATCTTCAACATCACTAACTATTATTGTAGAAGTTTTTGATGATGTTGGAATGTTGTGTGTATGTGAATCCAATACCCTTATTTTAACTTGTTGATCCTTAAATATGGGATATGATTTTCATTGAATAAATCCATTATTGTTCTAAACTAATGAATTAACTTATTGAATTCATAAAACATGGACATTATATTTCCCATAATGATTGGTTTAATAGAGGAAACCATATTAGAGTAAATTGAAAAAAAACAAATAAGTGTCAATGAATAAGTGAAATGTGTTTATATTACCTCAAACCTAGACTCTATTTTTTAATTTATTTAATTTTTTAAAAACATATAGTTGAGTGAATTTTGGGGATTTAATTATAGGTGGAAATAATATTCAAAAAAGATGATATTTTTATCAATTGAGCTTATAGATATATGGATCGCCTCGAGTATTAACATAATTATCAATTGTTCCTTACATTAATGTAAAATAGATTGTTACTTTATATAGGTGGATAAGACCTTTAAATTTTCATGAACTATTGTAATTATCATAAAATAATATGGGATTTCAGGTATTCTAGTGGGATATCATATTCAGATAGATATATTTTTCCGAGATAAAAAAACATTGAAAACCAATGAGAATTTTTTCTCTCTGTATCATTTAACTCTTTCATCAAACCACAACATATCATAGAAGTACATAAAATAGTTTTTAGGATAAAAAACATCTAAGTTATTTGTTATCATTTAATATATTTTTATTAACAATGCAAAATAATAAGGAAACTAAGAGACATAAATTGAAAAAATGGAGTGGGTTATGCATTACCAATATGTTATACTGATATATACACATTTTTATGTATTTCCATATATGTTCAATTAAATAATTGTTTTGTTATAAGTAATATATTTATAATATTTTTAATATAAATAGTTTACTATAATCAATAATACAAGGAAAATTATAGAAATATATAACTACATTGAGTATATAAAATTCACATAAGCTCCTACCACCAACACTGTCAATGTTTAGTTCATTGTTTAAATGTATTTATAAAGTGTTCCTATAATACACATATACTACATTAATATGAAAACTATTATGTTTTAAATGATAATTTTTTTAGTAATGATGTTAATGTTAGAGAAAAAACTATTGATAATACAATGTTGACATGGATGGATGATGATCATAAATTATAAAAAAAACCTATACTTGAGTAAGATGTATTAATTATTTATAGTTACAAAAAAATATTAGAACCTCATTGATTATTTTATTGAAAAATAATCATTTTACCATTATCATGAAATTTAGTCAGAGGGAGTCAGCTTAAACTTGGTACAATAACGTCATCAATGAAAATAAGGGTTTTCGTAGTAACAATGGATAATCAATTAGAATATAATGAACTATAAGAAGTACATGATCCAATAATGTTGACAGAATATTTAGTTAATACATATATGTTATGGAATTTTTCAATATAAATTTTTAGTCCTCAAAATTATGTGAATTGGAAAAATAATTAAGAAGAATCCTGAAATAATTTCTTTCCATTTTTGAATGTGTAATTTTCATTGCATCTTCGACTCATTCGAGGGTAAATTTTGTTTTATATTGGATATAGTTGGCAAATTTATATTCTTATGTGGACTTTTTAATATTTTCACATGTTCGTATGGTGAATGATTTTGAACATTTTCTATTTTTAATTTAGGGTTTGATAAATAATCATAGTATATATTCTAGTGAAATAATAAAAAGTTGATAAATTGGAGTATTAATCATTTAAGAAAGTGAAAAACCTTTTATCCAAACTTCTGATAATGGAAATCAAGATACATTTTTCATTATTATTTTAATATTAGGTATTAGGAATAAGTGTAACGAATTTTCTATTTGGTTTATTGAATTTTTCAAACTACGGTGAATATGAGAACTTAAAATAAAGGATTAACTGTATAATAATATTTTTTTATATTTCAAACACTCTTGTTTCATCTTATAGTGATTTTTTACATTTACTTTAAGAGAGAAATGATGTAAAGTAAAACTTGTTCTAATGATGGATTTATTTTTCATTTTCAAAATCCTTTGTTTCCTACAGTCATTACACAATTCATTCTGATTTTCAGTAATTTGTGACATCTTTTTCATGGTGTGTCATTAAGGGTTCACAAAAAAATCTCAATAATAGATTCCAAGGGAATATTGTACCCCAGAAAATATGTGCATATCCTATGTGTTTTATTAAAAAAGACAAACTAAAATAAAAAATTAATTCTCACTATGAAATAAGTCAATTAAAAAGTGAACTTATGTTAAGGAAATTATGGGTTGAATATCTAATTAGGTATAATAAAAATGCATTAATGTTGTATTAATTTTTAATCACAATAAGATAAAATCATTTAAAAAAATTTAACCTTGAAGGCAGTAGAGTTGTTATGAAAAATGTAATGGAAAATTTTCCTTTATTTAATGGTGACCCTTGATGTTATAGACCATGTTTCTATTTTAATAAAGAAGACATTAATTTTTGTATAATCTTTAATGAAAAGAAACATCACTAATCATCTAAAATAATAAAATATATATTAATTAATATATAGAAAAATTTCTAATTAAAAATATGTATAAGGCTTGATATTATATTGTTAATACCTATAAATAGTCAAAATTCATCAACTCTTTATCATTAGAGACACTAATTTGCTAATCAAATCCCCAAAATCTAGTTATTTCCTTATCAGAATGATGACCATGGAAATATAGAGGAATCCTAATCATGTAATGCATACAAGAGAATATAGAATGAAACTATAATTGTGACGATATACATAAAAGTAAAATATAAAAAATTTACCCTTTAGAATTTTACATCCTATTTTGTAGTGGAAACCATGAAATTTTAAAAGGGACAATCTATACTATTGTGATATAATAAATAATGATGATACCTTTAGTAAAAATGAATAAGGTAGATGAAATCAAATGCATTAGGGGAAAATGAAATAAAATGGAGAGAATAAAAATGAAATATATAAGATAAAAATAACTATATATATATTTTAAAAATAACAATGATATAAATGATAATATTAACATGATTGATATATAGGGAAATATAGAGAAAAAATTATATATAAGGGAAAAATAAAATAAAATACAAAGAACTTCATATATAATAAATACATACAAGAAAAAAACATGAGTAAATATTTAATCAAAAACCATAAAGCAAACAAAGAGAGAGTCAATAGTATAAAAAAAACATAGAGTGAACATATACATATGAGAAATTGGATACAATTAAAAGATAATAAAAGGAAATGCTAAAAAAGTTGATATCACACAATAATAACATGTATATTAATTGAATAATAATGAGTCTTACAGAAAGTATATTGCAACAATTTCTCTGAGGTTTCAATGATGTAGAATATGTCTGTTGTAGAGTTTTATAAATCTATATCGATGATACCTTGGAATGACAATGGTTTTAAAATTATTCCTTAGAAATCCAATAGTCTTTCGGAGATTCCTTTTATAAGATCATCGATAGATGGTGCCTTGTGATGATAGAGGGAGTATTTTTAAAATTATTATTTTTTCGAGGGAAATAAATGGGAGGATGAGATTCATTTGTGATACATTCAATATTTATAGAGTAAGGAGGAATGAAAAGAAGAGATTTATATAGGGTTATGGGAATGTAGGATACTGGGAATTTAGGATTTTTTCTACATAGATCCAGAATTAGTATTATGGGTGGAAAATATTGAAGTTGATGTGAGGGTTGTGATAAATTCAGTATTTTCATGGGAAAGATCTAAGAGAATTATAGATTTAGGGATGGTGATAAGAATTTAAGACACATGTATTAGAAATCCATAAAAAATATTTGGGGAAGATAATGAAGATAAAGATGTGAGGTTATCAAGAGAGGGAGAGTTATTAGTATAGATAATGGATATTGAATAATATTTAAAATAAATCATATATTATTATAAAATAGATAACTTATCTAGATTTATTAGATATAGTGTTCCTGTTCAATCGCCCAGTCGTAGTATAAAAACCTTGTTAACTAAGTTTGATATCAATTTGCACAGTTTATAGGACCTTAACCATAGGTAGTGTGAGGTATTATCTAGGAATTAAGTAAGAGAGATGGCATAAGATGGTGCTGATGATGGGTAGTGGGGGTGCATGAAGAGTAGGGGACCTGATTTTTTTAAAATTGATCAAATAATATTTTTCATATAAAGGAATATAAAATGTATCTATTTTTATAAATAAATCTAATATATACATAATATTTAGATACATTTTTAATCATCTTTTTTAATGTCTCTTAAAAAACTGGGGTAAAAAAAGTGTTGGCAATATGCTATATATTTAAACATTTCTAATTAAAAACATTATTGAGCATATAAATAACCACTAACATTTATGAAAACATATCCAATTTTCCACATTTTCAGATATAAGGTGAATTAAAGATGTTTAAAAAGATTTTTTATTTCTTAAACTCAATTTATCATGGTTTTTTAGAAACACTAGTAAATAAATTTTTTGTATTTAAAAACATTGTAAAATTTAAAAATAATTATCACTAATTTATGTCTTTTTGAACCTCATGGTGTATACTGGCCAAAAAAAATTATATCTTTTCTCATAGGGGTATGAACCCTTTGTATAGTAGGTTGGTCATGTACCTGATGTCAGTTGATTTTGAGATGGTACATACCCCTGGGAAGAATAATGTTTTTGTTGATGTGCTATGTAACAAGACTATAGTGTATGTAATACAAGTGCCTTATAGAAAGTGGAAGGTGGTGGCCCACTTTTTTGTGATGCACCTTGAAATTCAGAGTATCTTGGAAGAGCTACATTTATATCCTTGGTTATTACATCCTCACCCCTTGATAGGGTGAAGGAGATCCGATTATCTAATTTAAAATTCTTGGTGATGAGGGGAATTATATACAATGGGGAGCTGACACCTGATTTGTTCCTTGATTTTGATTAGGTTCGTCGCATTCAAGGTCATGTGGTAGTCCCGACGAACATGCATGAGAAAATTATATGGGGTTAGCATGCCTCAACACGGGTTTCTCACCATGGGTTTATGAAGATGTACCATGAAATTTTGAGGAAGTACAAGTGCCTAACAAGAAGAATCACATAACATGTTTTTTATGATTCATTATCTATATGTAGTTAATGGTTGAGTATTAGTGACCCACTTGTATTATTTAGCCATTTCCTTTTCTTGAGTAAAAGTGGGATGATGTGACCTTATAATTTATGAGGATATTTTTGAGGTAGTATCATTGTAGTGATATGGAATCGGTTATCATGGACTAGTTGATGAATGTTTCACAATTCCAACCAATCAAGGAGGATAAATTTGTTGATGAGTTGTGTTAGTTATATGTCTGAGAGATTTTGTGTCCACACAAGGTGCCTATGAGAATGTTTTTTTGTTGACTGAGATACCCATTTCAAATATAGATTTTGTCATGGTTTGTAAAAAACACATGAAATCTAGGTTCATTTGCGAACTACTAATCATCCTTATAAAAATGGTTTGTTTGGTTAGAAAATTAAGATTTTGTAGGATATGTTGTGGGAAGGTTTCCTCAATTTTGTGAGTCTATGGGAGAAATATCTATCAACAATAGAGTTTTCATACAAAAAAAATATAATAGTCATCAATTAAAATTGATCATTTTAAGGCTTTATATGGAAGACAATTTTGATTACTTCTATTTTTTCTGGAGGCTTGGTAGTTAGTGGTTATCAAGATGAGTGTCATATCAGATACATCAGAGCATATCTAGATGACCAGAAAGTGGTTAATGATTTCTTAAAGTTCGATGATTCTACATGTCAGAGTTTCATAAAATGACAAGTGTGGGGGGGGGGGGGTGAATTCCTTTTAAAAAACAATTTTAAAATTATTACATAAAATAAAAGTAATTTTTATAAAATAAATCAATTTAATTATAAAATAAAACAAAATTATAATGAGTGTATAAAATATTAAGACTTCAAGCATAGTGTAAAATCAATTTTAGAAATTAAAAACCACACTTTGATAAAGGAGTTTGAAAATAGGTCAATAATTAGCCCCTACATATCCTCCCCTCAAGAATTCTTGAGAGGTTAATATTACTCCCTTGAATTTAGCAGTAGTCTAGAAACAAAGGATGATATATCTTTATTTTAATAGAAACCAAGAAACCAATGTATAAATAAATCCCTTAGTTTTAACAAAAACAAAGAAACTAAAGAAGAAAGAACTCCTTTAGTTTTAATTAAAACAAAAAAACCTAAAAACACCCACTTTAATGATACTGATAATCTAAAGTAGAATTTGAATAAGTGAGAGGTTTTTTTATAAGCACATTACAAAGAATTCATCTCTCTTTAAAAATTATGAAGAATAAGAAATATGGGGAGAAAAAAAGAGAATATAGAAGTAGAGGCTTATGAAATATAATCAAGGGAGAAAAAAGATCAAAGGGAAGACAAAAAGAAAAATTATTGAAGTTGATGAAGCTTTATTTCCTTTTATTGATTAAGAATTGATGTTTAGTTTAATATATATTTCAATTGTTTGTTAAGGATCAATCAAGGATTTCTAGATGGAAATTGGTGTTCATAGTTGACATCCCAGCCTCCCTTGATGTTTATTTATATTCTTTATAAGCACTATATGAGACATGGGTCAATTAAATCCATTAAAGAGTTGATTAAAATATTTTAGACTAACTGTTAAAGCCATTTTGACTATTCTGTATTAGAATCATCTGCTAGCCATATGATCCTGTCGACTATCCTATGAGACTCCTATTTCTCTCCAAGTTGCTGAATAATCCACCTGATGACCGTTGATCTATACCAGCTAGCTAGTGGACTTGAAAAATCTTCAACTACTCCAGTTTATTCTTCCAAATTTTTAGTGGGATTCTACTGGATAGCTGGTACTTCTAGGAAATGATGAAATTATAATTAGTCATTCATGCTCTTGTTGTTGATTTTATTTGTTCCATTAACCTACTTTGATGATTTCGAAAAACTATAACTAAAATACACTCAAAATAAAGGTTATAAATATCTTAATTTATTATGGTCTTAAAAACAAATTAGTGTTTCAACAATATACCCACTTTTTATGATATCAAACACTCATTTTAGATTAAAACAAAAGATAAAAAGGATTTAATTAAGAAAGTGGATAGAATAAGGCATAAAATATGGAAAATAAAAAAGATATATATATACTATTAATGAAAGAAAATGTCTCCCCATTGAATCAAGAACCTTTTATTATTTTAAAACCATACCATTTTAAAGGATATATCCCCTTTGTGTTATCCCCATTCCTTTCATGAAGCTTAATTTGAATTTTTTGATTAAACTCCACTCCCTTTTATTGAAAATTTAATGAATTTTTTTTTGAAACTTTTCACCATTTAAATAAAAATATATATTTTTTGTTTTTATTTGAAATTATACATTCCAATATACCTTAGACTTTTCTCCCCGTGTGTGCTTAGAAAAATATAACACCCCTAAATACTATTACCATTAAATAAGTAAATCTGCTCAAAAAAATTTCTTTCATAAAAAACATGATGTAAATAGGAAAAGGAATATTATATTAATATTTATAATTAAAATTATATTGAAATAAATTAATAATCATTACATGGAAAAGATAAATTTTTAATATGAGTTAATGATAAAAAAGGGTGTTTTCAAAAAAATAGTGTTATTTATATTTTTCATTTTACATTGAAATCATAATTTTTGAATTATAAAATTTTAATTATGTTAAATAAACATAATTTTTTAATATTTTATATAAATATTTACATCGTCCAAATTTCTGATCATTTTCAAAAAAGGTTTATTTTTAGTTGAAAAATGTGGGATTTAAGAAAATTATAATTTATATAATATTATCACTATCTGAGCATAAAATAGAAGACTTTAGAACCATTTAAGTAATAAAATATCAACCTAATGAATAACAGTTTTTATTTTTAAATATTATTTGTACATATACAACCTATTACATTTTTTAAAATTAATGTAAAATGTTACTATAACATAAAAACTGGGTTTGACCTTCTCTTTAAATCATATAATTTCAAGGTGTGTTTCAGTTTTGTATTGACTTGGAAGAATTGTAACTTTTATTAAATACATAATAAATCAATTTATTTCTTTAAAGTTAGAAACCACAATTTTTTTTCATATATATTAATTTAAAATACTATTAATGTTATTTTTAAAAAAAACTATTTTACGTATTTAAGTGTTTTTTATTTTAACATTTAATTTCCATACCTATAGTTTCTTTTGAAAAAATGGTTTGAAAAATTGAAATTAGGAAATTCAAATTAGGTAATTTTTAAAATATTAATTTTTTTCTTTAAAATCAGTTACCACAGTTAAAATTAACTATCACAGTAAAAGTAAAATGGGGTAAGTTTATTTTATCCTGGTGTAATTGGATTAAAAACTTTTAAAAATGATTTTTTAGTAGAATGGTCAAGTTTTTATCAACCAATATAGGTTTAATATACAATTTTTTCCATTTTTATACCTTGTTAAATTTAAAATAACATAACATTATTGAAAAATTTAAAGGTGTTTCCAAAAATACCCTTACTTTCACTTATAAAAACATACCACTTCTGCCCTTAATAGATAATATTTACTATCAAATTATTACTTTAAAATATGAAATTATAATATATGTAGAGATATTTAACATTAACATAATACCATTACTTCTCATAGTTCTCATAATCCTTTAAATTTTATGAATACTTCCAAGGAAAAGATCAAGTTTTCAACGTAAGTATTATCTAATTCTTAAGTTTTTCATCGTAAAATTAATCTCCAAAATATCCTATCACAATAATAATATCAAAAATTGATTATAATTAAAAAATTAATATGAAATTATATTAATTTTACAACCCTTATTTAGTCATTTCTATCCACTTATGAAAACAATGGTACGTCGATCGTGCATCTGAGCATACTACCTCCACCACAAAGAATCATTTTTTATTCTTGTTTTTTATTATTTGTCCAATAATATTAAAATATTGTTCACCATCATAAATAAATAAAAATAATTCTATTAAAATCATGTAATAATGATATTATGTAAAATGAAACACCTAATTTTCCATACTCACCCATCATGATAAAGTGTATTCATGTTTTGGGTGATTTAACCACCTATATGAATGATTCTTTAAAATATGATCATGGATGACTATAGGAAAATATATATAGATATTATTATAATTTAATAATAATATAAGAATTATTTTATTTTTTTCTAAAAATTTATATGAGGTATGTAATTTATTATTAATAAATTATCTTTAACCCCCAAAATCACTAAAACAAGCTGTTATCAATTTAGTTTTCACATAATGTGACCAAAACACATATGGAATGGAAAATAAAAAAATTTAATTAATTAGAAGACATATATTATAGAATAATAATTTTATTTTAACAATAAAAATTGTATAAGATTTTAGGTAATGATATCAAAATTCATAAACATGTGAAAAACAGTTAAAGTTATTAACTCTCGATGGTCATAATACTCTATAACTAATTATTGTACTCAGGATAACAAAAAATGATAATAATTATAAAATGGATATATTTATGATTAGTTTTATAAAATAGGATATTATGTTAGTTATTTTGGTGATACAGAATCATAAATTACATTCTAAGAAGTTAGGAAAAGATGTTAGTGATTTGACTCAATTTCCTTTTATTGAAATAAGTGTTGAATTTATGCACCTATTTTCATTTTCAAGGTGTGTATAATGACATTTTGAGATATTGTAAATTTAATCCATTTTATTTCATGATATGTAAATATAAAATTAATTTTTAAACTCTTAATTATTTTTGATCCAAAATTTACCAAAGTGGTAAGGCTTTTCATATCAAATTTCTCTATTTAGGACATGTTTGGTATTATGCACTTTATTTCATTTATGTGGTGTATATACTGACTATTTGAGGAATAATACAATAAATTATATTTAAAAAATGTAATTTAAATTTAAATAAAAATACCTCTATTTCATGGGTTTTTTATTATATTGTTACTAAAGAAACAATATTTTTCTTGGTCTCAATTCTTATTCTTTGAGAGATGTTAAATGTTTTCACCATGTTTTCTTTATATCATGTATTAAATTCCCATGAATATTTTTTATAATATATTTATTTAGTTAGATTTATTATCCAAATAAACTTCCATTATTCAAGTAGTTATTAATATAATTTTTTTCATAGAAGTAAGGATTTTTGGTAACTCGAATCCCATTCTTTGAGTTATAATGTTTTATCACGAACACTATTATTCCATTATTGGGTTCTCCCACCAAAATATTTTGTGGTATAAAATAATACACTTTTATAAAATGAAATTTTGTTAAGAATAATGTTTTATTAATCTTTTTACAATGTGTTTTTGGAATACTGTTATTCTTAAAGTATTAAAAAGTTGTTTGTAAAATCTATTTTTATATGTTATTTAAAATCCAATTTAATTTTAAGTGGGAACCAATAAAAAAATTCACTATAGAATAAATTCACCCCTAAAAAAATGTATTTCACATTACATAACTCATATTTGAAAATATAAAAACTGAACCATCATCACCGTGCCAAAACCGTCATCACACACCCTATTTCAAAGTTTAAACAGAGACCATCATCACTGCGAATCCGAAAAATCCCATAATATACCCAAGTAAACTTGCATAGAGGTAAGTAAAATACATTAAAAACATCATATACATCATCACATAACATTTACATCCTCTCGATAATGGTGTACACCACCACAAATGACATCAAAAATCACTAAAAAACAAGTCATCGTCGTCACTGTTGTCTACTTTACTGTTATCCACCACCAGAATCCAAAATGAATGTTACCAAAAACAGAACAAGAAAACCTCCAATTGTCATTACTATTAACTTAGTCAGTCGATAAGATAATCCAACCTCACAAAAAACCAAACCACTTCGCTTCCCCAACAGTCATCACCAACAAATCAGCCGAGCCCATGAAACAAAGAGACACATCGAGATGGAACCAAAAAACACCTCCATCGAAGAAAAGGTACACCAAAAATGGAAAATAAAACACCCAAATATGTCATGGATTCTAGAAAAAACCTAAGACACTCGATCAAAACATCCCAAGCCACCATGATATCTTCTTCACCAGACTGAGATGGAGTCTAAAACAAAGGGTCAATAAGTAAGAGAAGAGAGGAAACAACCTAAGGCTAAACAAGATACGATCATAGGGACAAGACCAATGAAATGAAAATTATAAAGAACAATCATTAAGAAATAATAGAAGAAACCCTAGACCAATACGTAACCAAAGGGAGGAGAGAAAGAAATCCAATGAGAAAGTCATGAAGGTATTAAAAAAACGCGATAGGCGCACACACGAGCACCAAAAACCACAACACTTACACCATTTCAAGCCCCTAAGAGAGACACCATACCAGATAAAATGGGTTATAACATGACAGATCAAGAAGTAAGAGCATATTAGGAGAATAGCCTATCCAAGGTGTTGTGATGAAGAATGGACCAAACCCTCCAAACACAAAAACAACCAAATCCATAAAAAAGTGCTCAAACTTCACCATCCCAATATTCCTTTGGAACCATCATACTAGACCTAGATGGGGTCAATAACAATGGGGAGGATGAAAAGGGAAGGGGAGGAGGGAGTCATAACCTTTGGATGAGGAACACCATACAAAGAAAGATAAAGAAAAATAGAAAACCAAGGAGGTCAGAAAAGAAAAAGGAAGCACAATCAAAAGAGTATTTAGGGGGAACCCTAATAGACACTAATAGAGATAGGAGAGAATATCTCACGATAGTGAGGGGATATCTATTTAACACATGTTATTTCATGTTTAAATGATTATTCTTACTATCCACATTTCTCCAAGAAAAAACTTACAGATTTTAAAGGCCTTATTAATGATGATTATTATATAATTTATTTTGCTCCAATGCTTTAATATCAAATTTTAAAAATATACCTTTTGAATTTAACATGAATTTTTTTATTTTATTTTAATTTGTATTTTTTTTTCTAAAATCTCTTTTATGTTTTTCTTCTATTTCCCTTATCATTTTCAAATAAGATTTATCATAATTGGGTTTATATTTCATGTTATGTCCTATAATATATATATATTATCATTTGGAGTTCATGAACTCATAATAATAGAAAATACAATTATATATCCCTTCTTGGGTGGTATAATTCAAGAATTCTTTTGTATGGACGTTTTTCATATATGTCAACATCCTTCTAGGTTTTCCCTATCACAATGGGGATATGTTCTTTTTAAACCATCAACCTTCTTTATATGGATGGATTATGATCATGTTATTAATTTATTGAATTATCCATACAATTATTGATTTATATAGTATGAAAACTACATTTTATAGAATTAAAATTAGATGATGTTTACTAAGAATGTGTAACACTATGAGATTTTATAAAATATATTTTTAAATAAATTTAATCTTGTTTATAGCTTGTGTTACACAAAATATAGAATTTGAATGAACCATGATATACTATTAAATTATTGTTATAACATAGAAATTTGATTGAAGGGTATGCATATTACTAAATACATTATTAAAAATGTATGGTTACTTTGGGTATTGATTAATTATAAATAAAAAATCATTCTAAAATAAAAAGAGATAATTATATGAAAAACTATTTTTGTGACAGAAATGCATTTTTTATCTTAATAAATTAAATTATTCACTATTAATGAATTATTTTAAGGAAAATTATATATTATATATTCAATAAAATGTTTAAACATTCATTAGATATTTTTCTATGCATGAAATAAGAATAAATCATGTTTTATTCTTAAAAATGTATTTTTCTAAAAAGTGCTTTTCATCACATTTTGCACTTTTATTTTAAAATTAATTTATTACACTTATAAAAATTTAATTTGAGAAAATGGATTCCATATTATTAATCATGAGGTTCACATTTTGTAAATTTTTCCATTTTATTTTTTACCAATAAGAATAGTAATTGTGGTAAAATTTATCACCTAGGTAAGGGGCAAATCTCGTTAATATTTAATAAAAATAATTCACATGACCTTAAATTTTCATCTTAAGTATTTTTTATGAACAAAATTAAACCATTATAACCTTATTCTATAAATTGAGTTGTTTAATGGACACTTTTCCTTGAAAATTACCTATATAAGTTATAAAGGAAATAAAGTTACAAAATACCAGTCTCTTAGTTTTAAATGCCTCTTTTGTGTCTAGAGAGGGGTAAAAGAAAGTTGCAAATGAATATAAGTTTCTATTTTAATATTAATTAATTTTTTATTATATTGTTTTTTTATAATTTTTAATAATTATATAATGACCTTAAATTCTTATGCCACACCGATGAAATATTTCTACAATTAATAAGATAATGTATAAAATGATTTTAAAAATAATAAAATTAACACAATTTGTGTGATTTAATGTTTTACAAGAATATTGTAGATGAATTTAAAATATTAGTTTCCTTTTAAAAAATCATATTTTATTTCTCCTTTTTTTATTGATGTATTTAATGTCAAATTAAATGAATAGTGTTAAAAAGGACAATAATGATATTTTATAATACTCAATATTTTATTAAATGATTTAAAATTAGTAAAAGTATTACATTAAACCAAATGAATTTTATATGGTTTTAAACATATTCCATGGTCCTTTTATGGGTTTCATTGAATTTTAGGGTAAAATTATTAACCCTTGAAGGGTATAAAACATTAATATTATGTTAATTGTAAAAAGTGTTAATAAAGGGTTAACAAAACCATATGGGTATAAATGTGATCCAAACTTGAAAAATTTTATTGTATGTGAGTATTTAAACTCAGAATCATAATAAATTACAATATTATAATTTTTTATTCATTTATACGCCAAAATTAATTTGTATCAAATTAATATTTTAAAAAATTTCAAGGGTACCTCTACCATCAATTATAAAAGGTCACCATCCTTTCTCTTATTCACACCAAATAAAGGATTATATCTCAACCTACATCTACAAAGTTCTATTATACACTACCCTAGAAAAATTATATGGGTCATTTTCTTCTTATAATACCAACCATATATCTGTTAAGAGGATATCTAAAAAAGTTATTTCAAAGAAGAGGTAATCACCTTAACCAATAAATTTTTTAATTATTATTTTTACTTCTATAAATGAATTATATTATTCATAAAATAATAAATTCTATTTCTTACATATATTTAAATGTTATTATGATTCTTGAAACACCTTTATTCACCCTCTTTCCATCAAATGGGAAGTGAATATATCCCTCGTGTGTACATACAACTTATCATCTCCATGTAGCGTTACAAATAATTTTTTATAACTAAAGTTTTGGGATGGGTATTTTGATGGTTTTTATTTTTATATATTATAATTATGAAATAATTATACTTCTATAATTATAATATCATATATGTATTCTTACCTTTGAAACCTTTGGAAAATGATAACATCATTCATATGTACGTGTGGACTGGCACCTCCATGGAGCGGTGTGATTCTTTTTACATTTATGATTTAATTGGATGGTAATAAGGATGAATTTAATCAATATATATGATATATATATATATTAATTAATCTTTAATATAGTAGTATCATTTATCTTTCTTTCATTCCATCTATCAAAAAAATCAAAATAGTATTAATGTGTATGTACGAAGTACGATCTCCATGAATGATGTTGTTCAATTTTATATCTCTACCATTTTTGAAGGACTATAAAAATATATATAGTAAATATTTATGATATTTGGATCATGATTAAAATTCTAGGTATGATGGAACCATGATCAAAATATAGGTACCAACAATATTGAACCAAAAAATCCTGATAAAACTAAGTATATATCACCCCAAATAATGATTTTAATAAAAAAAATTAATACATTGGAGATAAAAGGTAATTAGTGAGTAATATATTTATGATATATATGATTATTCTCATAAATATTTTGTGATATAAATATCCATATAAGGTTATTTTATTCCTGTATTTAATTATTCAAAAGTTACCAAAGTGGTAAAGATTTTATATTACAATGTCATTGTTTATCAAGATTATTTATGACTATGTTTTAGATGATGAAATATTATGTTATAACTATAAATAAACTCATGAAATTACTTATACTCTGATTATTTTTTGATAATTCATGTTTTCTTTCATTTTACACATTTTATGCACTCAAGATACGATATTTTAAAGGAAAATAAACTTTATTTATCTCTTCAGTCAAAGAACCTTTTTCTTCCATATCTATGTTTTTTAATCCATCTAATGAACTGTATTCCATCAAATTAATTTATTATTTTGAAAAATCCCACTTGTAAGGGATGAAGGGGGGGGGGAAGCCATACAGACTTTAAAGACATAAAGGACAATCACACCCGAAAGAAAAAATAAGTAAAACCGGAATGACCACAAGGAACTACCCCTCCCTAGAAAATGATCATGATGAAGCTCAGAACCATTTCAATGCTATTTGAAAAGAAATTGTTATGTGTCAAAGTATAAGACAAATACAATAGATGACTCCATACCCTCTCAAACAACCAAATCTGAAAAGCTCTTGAAAAGATGAATCGCCAACTCTGGATCCTTCTCTGGGGCCTATTCAAAGTGGTTAAATCTAGCTGCATTGAGTTTCCACAATTGGGGTCAAACTAGGTACAGTTTAAATCTCCAAACCATGAACAGAAAACGATGAAAAATATCAACATTGAATTATTCAACCTCCACTAGAACAACAACTAGAATAAGCCCCACTACACTTCTCATGACTCCCAACTACCACTATTTTCATCGGAGCAACCAAAAGACAATACAAAGGTTGCGAAGTCGTTATAACATCTCACAAGACCATAATACCCAACACCACACCAAGGGACCTCCCTAGTGAAAGGGTCTGGGCCGCTCTGAACTAGAAATTCCACTATGGGTATGGATCGGCTCAAAACCGTACCGCAAACACACCCTCACCAGGGTCTAGTGCACTAAACCATAGTAGATAGGGGACAAAACTCAAAGAATGGTATAAAAAAAATCCAATCTCCACACATCCACAAATCCAAAAAAGAAGTGTATATAAAAAAAATGCATATAACATTAGGATCAAACCTACTAGAATGACTTAGGACTGCCACACACCAGAATCCCCCTCCCCTCTACATCGCTCCTTGGCTGACGCCAAACCCACCAGATCAGAGAACCTCACCCGACTCGACCCTCGCCTGCCAACACTAATCCGAGTTACGATGCTAGAAATCCATGCCAACCCACCAAGACACTGTCTCCCTCTAGATCTAGAGCCACCGCCCACCCTGAAGCCTCAGCCGTCACACCTCACCAGATCCACAACCTTTCCTGAACAGATTAAATGGCGTCACCCACCCTGAAGCCTCGGTCGTCGATCCTCGCCAGATCCCACACATTGCCTGAGTTGGTGAAGCAGAACCCCTGTACGCCAACTATGTTGAGGAGAAGTGGAATCCAACCTTAAGACACAAGGATTGGAAGACGTACCATCACCAAGAAGGCATCAACACCGAGCCGATGAGGAAAATAGGAGAAATGAAGAAGTGGAGGAACAGAGGATATAAGGGGATGAGGCCCGAATCAGAAAACCCTAGAACCATAGGTGGGGAGAGGCGATGCCACTCAGAGGCCGAAGACATCCCCTTTGGTTTCCTTGTTTTCTAAAAATTATTTTAAAAAGGTATTTAATATAATCATATGATTTTTAAATTCATTTTTATCCATGATTTATTTTGTTAAATATGGTTTAAAAGGAATATATTTTTATTCTTTTGTATGAGGTACTTTTTAATTCTTTTTACAAAAGTGTAAAAGGAATGTTTTATTTTATCTTATACAAAATGTATGGAATTTACTTCCATCATGACTACTCAATGATTTTAAGACTCCTTTTAAAGTTTAAATGGTTATTTTAAAAGAAAATGTTTTCTATAATATTTTGGATTTATTTATATTTTAATGAAGTTATTTCAAATTTAAACGGTTATTTTCCTCAAGAATGTTTTAATGTTTTTAATGGTTTTTATATTCATCAAAGAAAAATCCCTTGATCTCACTTATATATTATTAGATATATGATCAAATATACCGTCATTATTCTTTATATGGATGGTTGATGGTTCTAATAATATTTTCATGAAAATTCTTCCTTTTCCCTGGGTTATGCTATAATAAAATGATAAAATGTTTACGAAACCTATTCCTCTTCCACGAGTTATTCTATGATGAAATGTTTATGAAACCCATTTATTTTCATGGATTATGAAAGGATGAATGTTTTATTATCTTTTAGAAGAAATCTATATTATTTTCATTATTTTATGGGTGAGACCTATATCTCCCTCCAATAAATTGGGTAAATATTGATATATCGTGAGATAAACAGGATGGAATTGGGAGTAAACCAAGTTCATTGAGGTACTCTATCCCCAATGATAGTCTTGGGAGTGAACCTTGACAACTATGATGTTTTGGGGAGTTAACCCATTCCACTATGATATCCTTGGTAGTAATCATCAACTTTAATGGAAATAATTTTCAATACTTATGTGTATGTGAAAAAATGATATCTTGTGTCAATGTTATACTCTCATAGCTTATGTTATTTTATTACATTTTGATTAGTGTCTTATGATCTATCATGTTTTATTCCATGAATCAGTATTCTGATATATGATATGATGGGTATGATTTTTAAATGTTAGGCTCATGTTCTCATAAACCCATTCTCATGATTTTTTCGAGTGGTTATTGATATCTCCCATCTTTACACTTACCGAGCATCAGATTTTACCCTTTATTTATGTTTCTTTTACCCAAGTTATGAATAAAGTTACTAAGTATGATATATATTAGAAGGGTGGTAGTCATAAATAGATTATTGGGATATAATGTAGATATTTTATGAACTAGTTGTTAATGTGTTCATGTTTCCAAAGGCACCAAATATATATGATTCTGGCATGGATCATTATGTTATATAACGAATATTCATTTATTAAAATCTGATATATACATATGAAATGTATGATTCATTATAGAATTAATTTTATTTTATTAACATGGGAAATATTATTGGTATTCAAAATTATTTTATTTCAATTTAAAATATTGTTGAAAAGTTTCTTATATAATGCTTGACCATTAAACTGTTTTCTTCACACAATTTATGATCATGTTATCCCTTTTCTTGAAATGGGAAAAGTAATGGAATTTATTATTATTATTTACTGCTAAATCAATTTTATTATGTATTTGATATCTATATTTTTCATTATACAGATAACTGATTGTTATTGAGTAAGTGGTTCCTTAGGGAATAATATAAAAAGTCTGGATGGATGTTATAGAGAACACATTAGAAATAATTAGATGATAGGTGGGGACCTAAATTTTATATCCCCTTTATGCATCGACATGTCTCATGATAAAAAATAAGTTTGTGTATTTGGTGTATTCCAAACCAGTTCAGAAAGTTTCTCTGATGTGGTATTGACAACAAATAAGGATTCTTGTCATAAGGTCTTGACCGTAGGTTTTGGATGTACAACATTATGAATTAAATTAGTACTTGATAAATATTATTAATGTCTTTGTTTTAATTTATTATCATGTATATATCATGCTCCTAGTTTTATATTTCTTATGGATTATTTTTTTTACCTATTCCTTTTATAATATTTATTCTTTGTTTACGCCATGATTAATTTAGTTATATTTTTCCCCCACCAAGTGTTTGAGATCACACCTTTCTTATGCTTACGTTCCCTAGGTTATGAAGAAAAGTAATACACATGACATGCTTATATGGATAGAAAAAATTAAATATTTTTTTGGAGATGTTAATGACTCGTTATAAAATACATAGTTTATTATATAGTGGAGGATTTTCTGATTGATACAAGGAAAGTTGGTTTTATTATTTTATTATATTCCATAATTATCTAACGATATAGAACCAAAAATATCCCAAAAATATTCTTAATCATTAATTATTTTGTAATTATGGATGGCTATATATAGGTTTTTATATCTGGTTTCAAAGATACTATATAAATTATTTATCTATGAGCATTCGATCCAAGAGTGCGTGGTCATTCCATCACACCAAAAGACTTATAAACCAAAAGTCTTAGATAAATAAGAGATAAAAATGCATAATATAATCAAATAGATAATTAAAACATGATTTTGAAAACATTTACATGATTTATATTTGAAAAAAAAACATGAAAATAAAATATTTTACAAAACCATCAAGATTTAAAATGAAAAAACAAAGAGTAGAAGAGGTAAGAATAGATATTTCAAGAATACCATTCATAAATTGCCCTAAATAAATTTAATTTTCTAAATCATGGGGTTTTGTGAACATATCATCTAATTAAATCTAGTTCTCATATATCCCAACAAGATATCTCCTTTTCAAAAGTGGCCTCTCAAAAAGCAATGAGGAATATTTATTTTATTAGTGTGTTCATGAGGAATAAGATTTTAGATATTATTATTGTACTTGAGCTATCATATTTAATTGGAACATAAAGAATTGCTATCTAGAAATCTAATAGTTTTTTTTTCTTATATATAATTTGGGAACAATAACTCTTAATTTCTCTATATTCCCACTTCAGAGGAAGAAAGGAAACTAAAATGTTCTTTTAACTACTCAATTCGATTAAGTAATTTTCATGAAGGTGAAAAGTCCCACTTATACATTTCATATCGAGTTGATATCTCCTAAAATAATATTTACAAAATCCTAAAATACTAAAATATTTTTCTTTGGGATAAAATAAACCATGTTTTTAGAACCTTTAAAAAATGGAAAATTCCTTTAAGATATTTTAAATGATATTCTCTAGGATTGAAATGAAAATAAGCACAAATAAAAATATGAACCATAATTTTTTTCCGAGTCATATTAAGATAGAGAAGACTCTAAATCATACTTTTATTAAGATTATTTTTATTTTTTTTATTTTTTTAATCCAATGTTAGCTTATATGAAGTACTCATAGGTGTGTTAATTTAGTTATCTTGATCCAGGGGAAAAAAATAAAATGTGAATGAGTGTGTTTGATTTGGATTATAAAAGTTGAATCCTAGGTTTGAGTGATTTGAAAAACAAGAAATACATTTAACTCAATAATAAATATCATATCGAATTATTTTATCAAAAATATTGGAAAAATTATTACAATGTGAATCATTTGTTGATCCAAAAATTACACCATCTACAATGTTTTGAAATATTAAAATATGATTTGAAATATTTTTTAGATATAATATTGAATCCCCTTTTTCCATTTAAAAATAATTTGATAAAATAAAACTTTTTAATCTTTTATACCATGCATGATGATATTTTTTAAATATAAATCCTTAGTTAACTTGAAAACAAAATTTGGAAATTTTGGGATTTTCAAAATCGGGTGGTTCATTGAAAAAAACCTTTCTAGAAACATAACCATTTAAATATTCACTTTCAACATCCATTTTATTTTTTTAAAATTTAAATGAGGGGAAAATTCAAACAAAATTGTAATGGATTCTATTATAGAAATTGATGCAACGGTTTAAACACAATTAATAAATTATTCTTAATTATAGCCTTTGGCTATGAGCCTAAAGGTTGTAGGTATAGAAGAAGTTATTATAGGGCATGCCCTACATAGTTTTTTTCCTAATTAATGATTGATATAATATTTACATTGATGAATAATTTCAAAACCAATGAAATTTATCCAAATATTAATTGACATTAAAATCCTATAAAAAATGAGATCACCACGTAATGATTTATAGTTAATTTTTTATGTTAATGTATTAGTAGGTGATGAGTTATTTATTTATATTTTAATATAACAAATTATATACATCATAAAGTCATTTAATAATAGGAATAAATTATAGATTCCATCTAATGGTATTCCACACATATAGCATAAATCTCCAAACATCACTATAGGACTCTTTGAGTTCTATCACAGAAGATCCTAATGCTTGCGTCATTCATCTTTGATTTCTATAAGAGTTATTTTCAAATAGGATTCTTCGTGAACACTCTAGAAATAGGAGGGGTGGTAGAGGAGTATCTCTCTACATTCATTAGAATGTTCTTAGAGAGGTGATCTATAAGGATTGAAACAATACTCTTTATCATTGTGAACAACACAAAATGGATAGGATTGAGGTCAGAAATAATATAATCTGGTTGAAATAGTGATATGATTATTAAAATAACAATTTCACATGAATCCTTATTATTTCATTAATCCCAATGGAAATATAAGTCTATAAAAATAATAATATTAATAATAATATTTTTATTATTATTTCTTGACATGTAAAACCAGAAAATTAATTAAATATTAGTTCTTGAATTTTTTAAATTTCTTTAAATAATATTAAATATATATTATTCCTCACTAGGTCTCTAACCTAAATCTACCATTACACCAAAATATTTATTAGTTTTTGAATGATAAATTTTTATATAATAAATAAATATCACCGCATTATTCACCAATAAATTAATAAATATTATTTTCACTAAATAAAAAATTTATATTTTTTAATTATTCTTCTCTCAAAATACTCTCTCAAATAACTATTTTCTAAATATTATAAATAAATATAATCATGAATGAATATTAAACCACACACAAGAATAATATTTGTTCAACAAGTTTAATAATAAATAATATTATTATTTAATTGAGCTTCTTGATACACTCAGTGTGTAACCCTCTAGGCCTTTTTCTCAGGGGCATTAGGTGGAGCTACCCAAAGTCCAAGGTTAGTGTCTATAAAAAATATATGTCACTGATATGGAAATAAATAAATTTATCAATGATATAAAAACTCATACAGGAACTTAACATATAGTATAATCCCTTTATCATAATATATCTAATCAAGCAGGTTGCATGATTATGTTATCAACCATTGTACTCAAGGTCGTTTTCTTTTACTTTCTAGAAATAAATATTTATATAAAAAAACGATGGAAATGGATTTATTTATAATGATTCATTACCATAAAAAGGAAATATATATTAAATTAAATTAAGGAACAAAAGGGAAAAATCCTTTCTCACCTTATTCATTAATGAAATATTATTCATGATAAACTCAACATATCCCACTTTGCTGCAAATACATGACATCATTTTTTTCATCAATACATAGATGTACATGAATTATAATATTCTATAATAATAATCTTAAATTTTAAGAATCAATACATATATGTAGAGAAAGGAACATCCAATGACACAAATAAATATTGACTTCCAATTGCTGGTTCACACTTTCATAATCCCATGCACTAGAAATTACTAATGGAATACACCATGAGAAAGTTACTCAAAGTACTATGAGTCTCCACCCATGATATCCAATATCATTTATATATCATAAAATGATATAATCCAACTATAAAACATATAATTAAGAATACTATTGTGAAACTCTTAGGTTCTCATCATAGCGGGGGATTTTTATGAACTTTTAGTGTGATAGTTACTCTTAGAAAATTATCATATATTGTTTAATGTATAATAATAATCATGATGTGTTAATAAGTTCATTAATATTCAAAATAATGAACATAGGTAATCATAAATTACAATGAAGTTGGTTCTTAGGAACCAACTAAAACAGAATTACAATTTCACTTGAGCCAACTACCAACAACCTACAGTCTGCTAGCTCTCACATGATACTCAAGATTATCATTATGTAAATCTTTAGTCAATGGGTTCACCATGTTTTCTTTCATAATAACACTAATCATCAAAACATTACTACTCTGAAGAGAATACATCAAGAGGTGATAATTTCAGAGTACATTTTTTTTCTATTATTGGGGCCTTCGATACTTTTTAAGTGCAACCAATAAAGTATTATCACAATATAATGTGATAGGGTCTCTAATAAAAACCAAATTAAGATCTTAGGAAAATTTTCATAACCAAATATATTCTTTGGATTCATAGTGAGACACTATATACTCAAAACAACAATGTAGAATCAACTAGGTTATTTGAAGTCTTCTAGATCACAACCCATCCATTGAGACTAAATAAATGTCCTATCTTGGAATTTAGTTCAATAAGTTGATTTTAGAGATATAATTTCTATAACCCCTGATGAATAAATCCTCATCTCTTCCATATAGTCGGAACACATACCATTCTCTTCTTAGATACTTAAGGATAACCTTAACAGAAGACCAATATTGTTCACCTGGATCAAAATAATATTTTCCTACCAGGTTTAATTCATAGAAAACATCAATCCTAGAGAATAACATGACATAAAACATTAATCCTATCATAGAAGTTTATGATACACAACTATTTATACCTTTTCCCTCCCATTTCCAAGGAAACATTCTCCTTGAAATATGTATACCATGTGACACTAGAACTAATACTACATTGGATTTTTATGTACTAAATTTATTTAGAATATTGTCAATGTATGTACCTTGACTTAGTCTAAGCGAGATCTTGTATCTTTCAAAAATGATCTTGATACCTAGAATATGTGATGCTTCACCAAATTTCTTCAGGAAGAAGCACCTATTTAACCTATCATTAGTTGATTATAAGATTGGTATATCATTTCCAATAATTAATATTTCATTGAAATATACTACTAGTATAATTACCCCAGTCTTAATAAAACACATATAAAAAACATGTGTCACATTTGTTCTTAATGAAACTAAACTCTTTTGTCAATCAATTTAATCAAATTCTCAATGACTTTGATGTTTGATTCTATCCACAAATGGATATTTTCAAATTTTAAACATTTTTGACATTACATGTAGTCACCAACACTTCTAGGTATTTCATATAAAAATATTACTGAATTTTATTGTTAAGGAAATCAATTTTTTACATCCATGTTCAAAATTTCATAGTTATGGTAAGCTCTTATAACAAGTAGATTATGATGGATTTAATCATAAAACTGAATAAAATGTTTCAACATAGTCAATACATCAAAACTATTTAAACCCTTTATCCACCAACCTATAATTATAGGTATTTACTTTACCTTCCATATCTAGTTTTCTCTCAAATACCAATTTAAACAAAACATGATTTGCATTATATTTTGATTGAATAGAATTGAAACATGGTTCTGATACATGAAATCAAGAATAAAATTATTGGATTCCTTCCATCTTGTAGATTTTGAGCTCTTTAATACATATTTATATGAGATAATGTCATTATTTTCAACTAATAATATGTTCAAATATTTAGTGACTATAAAACCACATCATTCAGGTTCTCTTACCTCACTCGTGCTTTTATTCAGTACTTGTTTTTAGGAAAAAATTCTTATACCAGGACTTGTATAACTTGTTCCTATATTAACTCTTATGTATCTTGAGAATCTGATTCCTAAAATTAAATATTTCTCCCAAATCCTTCTTAAGGATTTGTTCCCTATCAAGAATTAAGGTCCTTATTGTGATAGTTACTTTGTTTCATGAGGAGTTGTATAGAAAGTATTCCCTTGTTTCATAGGGGTACCCTATAAACACACACTTTATTCATCAAGGAGTATATTTGTTTCCTAGTATGTACTTAAAAAGTATCTCAATTATCCATACACGAGTTTATGACAAAAAATATTTATTTCCATACATTAACCCATATGGTATTCTATTTTCTATATTAGTTGGTACTCACTTTAGAATGTGTACGGTAGTATGTAATTAATATTCCCAAAAGAAAAATGGTATATCTGCATGAATCATCATCAACCTTACCATGTCAATCAAGGTACAGTTTCTCCATTCACTAACACAATTACAAATTAGGGTATAATGTGGATTAAATTGAGATAAAATAAAAAATTCCCATATATATTTGATAAAATACTAGTTAGGATACTCACTAACTAGATTGGACCAAAGATTATTTATCTTATAAACTAGTTTATTATCGAAATAATTCATGAATTACTTGAATTTCATAAAGGGATCAGACTTATAACTCATCTAGTAGACATAAACACATCTACTTAAGTCATCAATAATGGTTATGAAATAATACAATACACCTCCATATTATAATAAAAATATCCCACACAAGTTTGTGTGTAACAGTCCAAGAGGCTCTATAGACATTTCACCATGTCAATAGAATGTTTTTTAAGTCATATTTCTTTTAAAATAATCATGTAATATTTATATTCTCTTAGTTTTGAATAGTTTAAATAAATATCTTAATAGGGATTTTTCAGATGCTTCTCATTTATATGAACGAGATGGTGATAACATTACTGGGTTCTAAATGAGTCATGCAAATATTATTCATTATCAATTTCCAATATTTGGTTTTCATAATTTAATACATAAGTACCATTATTTAGATATTTCATACTATAATAGTTTATTTATTTATAAAAGAGGCATTATGTATTTCTAAATTTAAAAATTAATCCATCCATATTAAATAAATAAACAAATATGATGTAATTTGTAACTCTTGGGAAAAAATATTTTTTTAAAATGAAAATCATTCCCGTTGGAAATGGAGGGTGATAGCCTCCTATAACCAAGGAAAAAAGTATCACCCCATTGAATTATCAAATATCCCCTAAAATTTGGATGTTTTCTTGAAAAGAACTTAGTTAAAACCCTTAGATATGGATTTTAACACCAAAATATGTATTTAATACCCAATGTGTAGATATAGAAATATTAGAGACGATAATGAATACATCTTTATCCTCCCCTTACTTCTAGATGAAGTTTCTCTTCCAATAATCTATATATCCACATGAAAAACATATTGCATCTTTTTTACTTCTCCTACTTTTGAATATTCTTATTCTTGTAAGGATGGTTTTTCGAGCTTTAGACTAGAAGTGGGACTTGGGCCACTTTTCTTTGTTCTTCCTTTTTCTTATTTACCATCATGATTGTGGGGTTTTCATGCCACATGTCCCATACAATGTGGAAAATGAGATTAAGAATTAATGAAAGATTCTTATATGAAATGATCATGTTTTAATTCATAATAAAAATAGAGAAAGATTTTATTACTAAGGAAAGGATTAGATATACATGAAAATATTCAAGGAATATAATAAAAAAATATTTCTAAGTTATCTAGACATCCAATCTTATTGACTACGTGAGGTCCAACATTCAATGACTCTCCAATCTTATAAATGAATATTAAATTTGAGGTTCCATATATCTCATTCTTATCATTCACTTGATTGATATCACAAAGTAGATAAATTATAATTTACATATCCATTTATTCATGATGCATTATAATCTCATTGAAAATTGATGATAACATGAAACATTAGACATTTATGGCATCATACAAATGTTTCTTGTATATAGATAATTATTCCTCATTATCCTTTGTCTAGGAACATCAGGAATGAGATTTTACAACACATACAATTTCCATTCGTGATATAGAATAATAAACAAGTGCCTTTTAATTCTTGGAAATTAGTGTCAGTGAGAAATTTACCCATATCATGAATGGATCAGAGTGATATGCTTTAAGACATGTGAAATTAAATTTCTATAATTATAACGGGTAAAATTTTAATATGTTATCTAATTTATAAAAGTAGATAATAAATATTAAATTTATTAATCTCCAAATATTTTATTGTAACCTAACATCTATCATCATTTGGTTTTAAATATCATGTTTCTAAGATTTTTTAGTAGCAATAATCCGTATGCTCCATATCATAACCTAGGATGAGGTCTTAAAGGTTATTCTGTGGTATTTAGGTAGGTTTAACTTTTCAAATGCCTTAACTCATAGTTCCCTGATTTGTTGATTGAACTCTAAAATCCTGAAATCCTTTATTTTTATTTCCTCACAACTATACCTAGTAGTCGCACTAAGTCTCATAGAGGTGATCAACCCTTAAAGAGAACTAGGTTTACCTGACACAAAACCTGAGATAGAAATTCCATGATAATTTAAATTACCCCAACAGATATTGAGCAAGCAATTTAAACTATAGTATGATTTTAAAGAAAGTAGTGGAGGTAAATACTAACTTAATATATATAATTGATGGATTTTAATCTTTAATACATAAATAACCCATTTTATATTTATTTCATTCTATTCAATATTATGTCTATTTACTCATGTGATTAACCATGTATTTGATATAGATTATGCATAATCCAATTTATTTGAGATCCATCTTTCATTCTTATTAAATCATTAAATCATGTGATCATTAAAAACCATCCATAATGAAATTAACCATGAAACGTGAAAGAAATAAAATAATAAGAGTGGTATAATCATGATAATTTTCTAATGGCTAGTTTATATAGAGTATGACAAACTAACTATTGATCTAGGTGAAAAACACCTTGAACCATGACCTAGTTCATGTTGTAGCTTTCCACATATCCTCTAATGGATTTCTTTAATTGGTTTAACACTTGATATAAACATGAACCACCTCAACTCATATGGGATCTCTATCCATTACACAATATTTTAGTCACATGAAGGTGAGGGGAACCAAATGATTGGTTTAGGGGTTTACATAAAAGGAAACTATGAGAAAACATGCCCTTACATAATGAGTGGAGGAATGATGCACATAAAAATAATTTAATTCAATAATAAATTAAAAGGAAACTAATAACCTTAAAAAGGTTGTTCTATTATAATGATAATACACATACATTCAATAAATTACACATTTAATAAACTAACATTCATTCCCAATAATTTTTATTTAAGATAAATCACACACGAATAAATTAATTATCTTATTTAATTAATCAATTATTTTATATAAAATACTATCCAAAATTTTATAAGATTATCATCCATCACAATTTTAAAAAAATTATATAAATTTGTTAAAAAATTATATGTACAAAATATTTATCTCGAAGGAAACATGATGAGTACCCATAATAACTAACTAGTGTGTATGATATTCATGTACTATTTAATAATGAGACACAAATCATACATGTCTTACCACTTAATTTCGTGGAACATTCTATCAAATAAATTATATATGTATACATGTTATTTATATAGCGCGTTATATCTTAATGTGCATTGAGTAATCACTCCATTAAATTTTTTCACAAATTATAGTTTAGAATATTAATTAAAAATTAATTAAATAATTAATATTTATATATCCCATCACATGGAATGTATGATAGAAAAAATTATATATAAAACCTATGTTGAAAAGGTTTAAGTAGTATAATAAATCAGTTTTAAAATTTATGTAAACAAGTAATATACACGACATATACTATCCACCTACACTTCATGTATAGTTCTTCACCATATTTCCAAATCACACACCTAAGGATTAGGAATTTTTCTCTTCCTCATACACAAATGGAGTGTATAACATGTACACGGTCTACACTATAATGAAACATAATTTTATCAATTGAATTTTCTTTCTGAATATATAATTTTTATATATTTAATATTTTATTATAAAACACATGCCCCACATGAAGAAACAAATTTTTATTGTTATATTAAATTTAACATGAAATTTGGAGAATAAATATGGCCATAATAATTGAAAATATAAAAAATGAATAAAAATAGATAATAAGATAACTAAAATATCAAAATATGGATCTGCTTGATCCTCCAAAACAACTACACTGATAAACCAAAATGTAAAAATAAATCAAAATACTAATAATAAAATATTGATTTTGAAAATAAAAATATATATCCCTGAGAAAAAAATAGAATTTAATAATTAATGAATCAAATAATTTGTGTTTAAAGAATGCAGTCTACCCATATGACCACTGGAATAGTAATTTGACCATTAGAAATAGAAACATGACTGTTAGATTCATACCCTAAACTATATAAGTGTAAAAAAATATTTATATATCTTATAAAATAAAAATAAGACCTATTTATATCATGAAACATGTAAATAAATGTAATAAAAATGCTAAAATAAGTGTTAATATTTTTTGTCGAACAAATATGTCTTATTTTCATTTTTACAAAAATATTATAAATTAAAATATAGTTTATATTCACACAATGTTTTTATAAATTAATATTGTGTTTTATTATAATGATAATATAATTTTATGAGACCTTATATAAATATTCAAAGGGTTAAAAAATTGATCATAATATTAAAATTGGTATTTTTCAAATAAAGGAAGAATTTATTTAAAAATTAAATTTATAACATTTATAAAATTATTTTCATAAAATGGAATTTTCTTAATATACATTAAAAAAATATTTAGGTTTAATTTTATGGTATTTTTTTAAAGTTGTTGATTTTTTGGTGAATAGTGAAATACGAAAAAATATGATATTAAACATTATAATCTCAATACAAGAATTTTCGAGTCATGGATGATGTAAAATACCATTAGTTCAAAATCATATGAACCATTTATTTTATATGGTTACAATAATAAATACTATATGGAGTCTTGAACCTGAATAATAAATTAATGAATATAATATCTAAAACACCACTCCTCCCCTTGTTACTACCACCTGTCACAACCCCTTCTCCTCACAACTTTTAGGCCTTTTATATTTCCAAATTTTTTACTTATTTACCTTTATAATACTCTCCCCAAAGTTATAATGCTTATGGTATCACCAAAATTCCATTTCAAGGACCCTTAAGGTGTATCCTAAGAGGATACAACCAAAGGAATACGTAATATTCTTAACTAATCTCTTTCAGTTTTATTCTTCTTCTACCATTCCCATATGATCCCAATAAACATAAAAATAGTAACATTATTATCCTAAATATAATTATATGTTATTATTACAGTGTAATATCTATATTATACCCTCCATTATATTTCTCCAAAAATGAAAAGGTTATTTACAATATGGTTGGTTCAATTCCTTCATTAATAACGTACTTCATTATTCTTTATCATCCTCAAGGTTGGTTATAAAAATATTATTATGGTTAAATATGATTATAATAAATATTTTATAACTTATTTCAATTTATTTTACGTTTTAATAATCATTTAATTAATAAAATTATTCTATTTCATGACGGTCGGTAAAATGGATGAAATGAACTAACCACATAACGTTAACATTTTAACTAAGTGAATCATACATATTATGGATCAAAAAAGTTTATATAGGACAATTAATAATTATATAAGGAAATTAATATCATTTAATTTGACTTCTATAGTTGTATTACCAATTTATAATAACTCCAAAATTTATTCACAAGTGATCCAGCCTTGGAACCGTAAAATGAACACTCTCAAAACTATAAAATTTAACATTATATCTCATAGAAATGGTTATAAATGAACATAATAAAATTATATTAAATAAAATATTTATTTTAAAGGTTATGAATTAATTAATTTATTAATCTAATTTTATTATCCAAGATGTTAAGTATAAGTGTTGAATTATTCTAGAACCTAAGTTATGTGATCTATCTAAACTACCCTATTTTTGTTGGGGTCTTCTTTCTCTAGATTACCACAATTTATAACTCTAATATTATTATTTATTTATTATATATTATGTATATATGTCCTAAACATATATAAATATCTTAATTAAACATTACTTGATATGGATATTCATTTTTTAAAAGGTTCCCTTATCATGTTATTTCGATATGTAAACCCAAATAAAGGGAATTTATCCATTTCTTACTCCATTAAAAGTATCAATCAACATTTTTTAAACCACAAATTATTTATAAAATTTATAATTTTATAATTTAATACCATTTTATTCCATTTATTTTTATGCAAATTGTTAAACCCTTACCCTCTTTAAAGACTAGTTAACCTTTTCCCTAAATCCATACTTAAGAGGTACATTTACAAATGGATTTCTATACTAATTTTCAAGTATTCCATTCAAATTCACATCATTTCTCAGGAAAAGTTATTATGAAAATTCAATAATGATTAAGTACCTTCTATCTTGTAAAACATATTGATATTCCATCTGGTTATTCTTTTTGACATCATTATGTAATCTATTTCTTTCAACGATCAATTCTTATATTTATGTCTTATGATTGATTTCTTATTGTGGAACACATAAGAAAGTTCATGTTATGATTTGTGTTAATAGATAGTTCCCTAATTAATTGGGTAATTTTGTTGTCTCATCATATGGTGTGTATGGAATTAAGGGGTAAAACTAGTCCGTGATGGGACTCTATCTAACATGTGATGTTGTCTTGATGGTTGTCCTTGACTTATACTTATATCATATTTTATGTTGTTTCAACATTTCCTATTTTTACATGATACTATGATTAAATGTTTTTTATTTAATTTCTCCATATGATTATTCATGATCCTAGTATTTTAGGATATAATTTTATTCTTTCTGAATCATATTATGGGTTTCTTTTCCATGTTTTTTCCCTTTCTAGGCTATATAGATCACCCCTTTCTTTTATGTATTATATATTTTATCCTATGTAATTTTTAAATATGAGAGGGATTTAGGAACTCAATATGGATAATAAAATAAATATACTATGTTTTAGTTTTTTTTTGATGTATTATGATCCTAGTATTGAAAAGACAGTAATCCTCATGATCTTTGGGTTATGTTTATTGAATATTTATGTTAAAAATCATGTAATAATTTGTTTAAGGATTGGGTCACTATAGTTGGAATCAGATTGAGGTATAATATTTTTGGGGATTGTGAATATAATAATGTAGTGAGATTCATAGGGATTAGTCAAAGTATAAAAGAACATACTGATTTTTTTAAAGTATAGAGAGTGTGTTTTTCCAAGATATCACATCCCAATCTGAATATTACTAGTGGATATGGATCTAGAATGATATACCTAGGGGTAATTACCATGAAAATGTATCATTGTATATTAACTTGATTTTTACATAGTTCATGAAAAAAATTCCTTTCTAGAAACCCAGTTAGATACTCCTGGGGATATGCTTTAGAAAAATCACAAAAACTTTATAAACCATTTTTAAGGAATTGAATGGATTGTTTGGATAGAAAACATAATAGTAATATTTCTATGGATAAGTTATATTAAAAAATAGATACTCATATATTATGGTATACTATTCATTTATAATTCAATACTTATATGTTAATATTTTCCATTTTCATATAATTTTATGTTCTAGTAATATCATTTTTTTTATTCTTTTTAATTATTGGAAATATGATAAAACATACTGACATCCAATGTTATAAGAAATTTGATGATTTACCTAATGATATTCCTAAAATTATGGTATAAGGCGTTCATATATTTATATAAATACTAAATCAACTAACAAAATGTATGAATAATAACTTGAATCATGTGGAATGTACTCTTCTCCTAAAAAATAAAAAGTTGTAGTAAAATTATTTATAGGAAAAATGACTCGTAAAATTATTAGATATTATGATCCCCTCATCAAGGAATAAGGGATTAAACCTACAAAGAAAATATTCCCTACCCTATATTTCTTGGAAGAAAGTAAAGTCACGATGGCTATCTATCTTTTTGAAGGGGAAACTAATTATTGGTGGATATAAATCAAGAACGTGAAAATGAAGATGAAATTGATTCCATGGATTCAGATGGATACAAGTGAATATTTTTAATAAATATTTTCCCAAATTCTCTATCTTATAATATAGAAGTAGTTCCTCAAAATGAAGAAAGGGGATGATTAGTATATAGAGGTGTATGGGGAGAAATTCATAATTCTTTAATGGTATGCCTCTAGATTCTTCATCAATATTGAAAGTATGGTGGACAAATTCTTTATTGTATTAAATCTATGTCTTTTAAATGATTTGAATATTTGGGAATTATATAACTATAAATCGATTGTTCAGTGTGCCCTTAAGGTTGAGATAGAGATAATTAAATCTCAGTGACCTCATAGGGATGGAGATAAAAAGCATAAAATAGACTTTTTTAAGAGGATTAATGGATAAATATCAGGGAGAATCTAAAACCCAACTACCCACTTATAAAAAATTTGGGATGAATCGTAATATAAACTATTTTAAGGGAGTAAAAATATGCTTTAAATATAGAAAATAAGGGTATCAGGTTAATCAATACTAAATGGATACAAATAAGACCACTAATGAGACAAATAAAAAGAGGGTTTAGATAAAAACTCAGCCTTTGATATATTTTTTCAACTATAAGGATTATTGGAATCATAAAAACTAATTGCATAATCCAAGTATTTTCATTGATAATCAATGAAAACAACCTCTGTATTATAGAGAAAATGGAAGGGAATATGATATCACCACTTCTAAGGTGGATCCCAATAATGATGTGGTGATAGGAAAAATGGTTATTTATCTAATAATATTGAATATACAGTTTGATTTTAAATATTCAAATTCTTTCATGTCTTGAAAGATTAGTTTAACTATTCAAAAAGTGCTTTAAAACAATGGAATTGAGTGATATGTGAGAACAAAAAATAGGAAAACTAATGCATCTGAAGTATATACAACCTCCCCGATCAATATTTATGGACTGAAACACTCATTAAATAATTTCATACTTTCTTTAGTGTGGAAGGATTCTATATTTGGAATGTATTTTATTTCTATATAAAAATTCAACTTCAATTTTTGGGAGAGGGAGATCACTGTTCACATCTTGATTCATCCCCCAATTCATTACAAATGTAAGGTGGGGGACAATTATTCATTAGAATATTCTTCTAAATAAGGGATATTATTTATTTATGAATAGTAATATCTTTTCCAAATGACGAAGACCAAGGAGGGAATCATGCACAAATACATGCTCATTATGATGGATTATACTGATGTATTCTCTGAAGAGTTACATAGTCTTCCTTCTAATAAAGGGGTTGGGTTCTCAACCGAAAATATACCTAGATCTTTATCCATATCCAAGAATCCCTAAATAATAGACACCATTTAGTTGAAAAAACTAAATAATAAGTAATAATAAAAAATGGACAAGGGTTTTATTTTCCCAAGTGCATCACTATGGGGTATGCTAATCCTCTTTATCAAGAATAAAGATTGGTTGATGCATTTATGTATTGATTATTGTGATCTCAAAAAAATAATGATAAATAACAAGCATCTTCTATAATAGATAGATGATTTTTTTTCCGATTAAGATCTTGGGGACTATATTTATCTAAGGTTACCTTTGTTTGGGATATCACCAATTAAATATGAAGAATGAAGATACTACCAAGACATAATTTTGAGTAATGTATGGAAAAAATTAGTTTATAGTGATTCCCTTAGAACTCACTAATTCTTCAAAAATATTCATGGACATAATGAATAGAGTCTTTAGTGATTACCATGCAAATTTTGAGTAAGTCTTTATTAATTATATTAGGATATACTTAAAAGGTAAGGTGGATTATCTGGGGAATTTGAATACTATTGTAAAGTCTTTGTGAATGGAGAATCAAAATGAAAAGTATAGTAAATGTGAGTTCTGGTTTGAGGAAGTATCATTATTGGGACATGTTATCACTAAAAATGGGACATATATAGGACCTATGATAAAGGAAATTTAGGAGTGGCCCAAACCAATATTTGTTATGGAGATCCATAGTTTCCTTGGATTAGCTGGGTATTACCAATGATTTGGAGAAACTTCTCATGATTGTCAAACCCGGTAACCAAGATGACTCAAAAGGGAGTAATGTTTTACATGACTATTAGATGAAAATAGAGCTTAAAGGAATTGAAATAGAGTCTTATCACTGCACCAATCATCACACTATCCTCATGTAGGGAAATGTTCATGGTATATAATTATTATTCAATGAAGGGTTTGGGTTGTGTACTAATACAAAATGATAAAGTGATAGCCTATACTGTGTGGAAGTTTAATGTCCATGAGAATAACTACATAACACATGAACTGAAGTTAGCTATGTTGATATTTTCATTGAATATTTTGGGGCACTATAATTATGGTGTGAATTTTCAAATATATGCGTATCATAAGAAATATAAATATATATATTAACACCAAAATAGGTTAATATGAACCAACAATGATGGTTATATCTGATCAGAGACTACGATAGATCAATTCACTACCATCCTAGGAAAGACAATATGTTTTATAATCTAAAAATATAAAGGATTTGACAACTTTATAAATGATGATAATTAAGAAGGATCTATTCTTCTTAGACTTATAAAGGATATACATAAGGATCATAAAGGAAGGAACATTATCATTCATTCCTGAAATGATTTCTCAAACCACCCCTCTAGATTAGATAAACTATTATAAAAAAGATAAAGTAAGAATTCATAAGAAGGAGGAAGATATAATAAAAGGGAAATACCTAGAGACCAAAATCGATGAAGAATGATTTAGAAGAATTTGGTCATGACTATGTGTACCATTAAATCCTATGATAAAGAAGGATATGTTGAAATATGTATATAACTCAACCTTATCCATCCACCTAGGGAGTACATATATGTATCAAGATATTTATGAGAACTTGTAGTGGGATAATATTATTAACTATATCATGGGGAATACGTCAATGTTTAGGGAATATCAGTAGGTGAATGAAAAAAGGAAAATTTTCAAAGGGATGATACAACCATTACCCATACCTATATAGAAATGGGAAAACATAATCATGGACATTGTCACTAGTCTTCCATAGAAATAAAATTAAAAAAAATGTTAAATGGGTTTTGGTGGATAGTCTTACAAATACTACTCATTTAATCATTATTTGAGAGAACTTATCACTCAAGAAATATTCAAGGATATACATCATAGATGTGGTGAGGCTGCATGGAACACCATTATCGATTTTATCCGATTGAGATACGATATTTTATCCATATTTTAGATGATTCTACAATATATTCTAAACCATGTGTTGAACATTAGTACAACTTATAACCCCCAAACTAATGTCCAATATTAGTGGATTATCAATGAACTTGAATACATATTTAAGGAATGCATGCTGGAATTCAATGGAGGATGAGATCATTATCTTAATCTGGTCAAGTTTTCATACAAAAATAATTTCCACTCAAGAATCCAAAATGATCCATATGAATACATTTATGAGAAGATATGTAGAAAAATTACATGCAGGGATGATGTTTGTAAATGAATGATATTGAGACATAAAATGACTATGGAAATGGTAGAAAATTTAAAGACCATTCAGTAACACATTTGGGATTCTAAAATCAATAGAAGATATATATTGACAATCATAAACAAGATTGAAAGATTGATTTTGGTGATAAAATTTTCCTCTATATATCACCATGGAAGAGATTTATGGGATTTTGGAAGAAGGGAAAGCCATGTCCCAGGTTTATTGGTCCCTTTTAGATTCCTAATCACATTAGAGATGTGGCCAATTGAAAAACACTCCCAAAAACCCTATCTCAATTACATGACATGTTCCACATATCCATATTGATTAAGTACATACTAGATCAATAAAATTTATTGAATTAAGAGGTGGTATATCTACAAATTGACCTCTCTTATGAGGAATATATTTAACGTCCTAACCTAGTTCACCCCTGATTCAATGGCCGGGCCAGTCACCATATGACCTCAACCACGTCTCCCCATATGCCGACGACTGCTGACTAGTAGCAAGGGTATAAATATAGTTAGTGGTGATTCTATACCCTCTTATTAGAGTAAAAATAGTGGACAATATCAGAAAGTGGATGAAAAATGTGAATAATGATAAAACAACAGAAGACATAATTTTATAAAAAAATGGCTAATGAAAACTTTATACAATGAATTCATGATATGATGGTGCAACTATGAATGAAATAAACAATAAATCATTCATTAAATATAAATAGAGAAATAAATAAATTATGACACAAGCCTCGGGGGAAATCTCATCGAGCATCCCGATATTCCACTCGGTCCACTTATTTTATCTCTTAAGTATATGAAAACAACACAATCCTGCAACCAAATAAAAGCTACTCGGGCACCCCAGTGCAATGGAGGCCTGAGTAGGGTGTGAGATATAAATCTCAGTAGGACAAGACCACTTCTGTCTACCCCAAATCCATACAATCAATAAATAATTTAAACAGTGTGAAGGCATTCAAAAATAAAGTATGTAGTACAATGTAACCACATACCCAAGTACCTACTTCATCCCTCAGTTGGTGTCTAAACCAACATTATACATTTTTCATGTATACATAAAAGTCATCACATATTCATTTTAAATTATTAAATATTCAATCCTCATTAAATTATATAAGCCTTGTTAAGTTATTTATGCCTTATTAATTGATATTTTTTATTTAGCTATATAAAGATATAGATTCACCTAGACACCCATATCTCAATACCTTCCTCGGCCATGCTAGGATCTGAACCATTTTCTATATTCAATCACATCTCATTACATCACACCGTCTTTCATTAACCATTTAATTCATTTCATGTATGCCCAATTGGACCCACAAACCAATGTCAATTAATGGGAGTAGAACATTATGTCTAGCACCATCACGAGTATTTGGAGCATCAATCATTGTCTCACAACCCATGGGTTTTTGGATCATTAGTCCTTGTCCCTTAAAATAATTTCTGCATGCAAGGTGGGTGTAGAACAACTTGTTTTGCACCCTATGATTATTTGGAGCATTAGTCCTTGTATCACAACTCATTTATCAATCATACATATATATTTATCATTGGTGTAGAACGTCATGTCTAACACCCCAAAACCAACTATTTATTAATTCAAAAATTAATTAATCAAATCCATTAATTAATTCAACAACTAATTAACAATATAAAACTCCCATCAAATAATTCTACAATTAATTAACAATTCAACATCCCAATAGTTAATAATTAATTAACAATTAATTATTCTTAACCATAAAAAAGTCAACCATATATTTAAATCAACATTTAATTAACCCAATTCCTTAAACAAAAACATGATAATTAATTTACCAATCAATTATCCTTATTTCCTTACTAATCCAACCAATCAATTGAATATAAAAAAACTATTAGTTAATGCAAAAATTAACTAAGTACACATTACCATTAATTAATACTTTAATTAATTAATATTCAAAACAAATCACATCCCATAATTAATTTTCCAAAAAATTTAATTATCTCAATCTAAAACTAAACCCTCTAGAATTAATTTCACCAATTAATTATTTAAATCGACTACTACAAAATCACATAATTAATCCACCATTAATTACATCAATTTATCAAAAATGTCTTATCACATTAATTAATTTTATGAAAATTTAATTTATCACATCATTTCAATTTAATTAGTTCAAAATTAATTAACATGTTTCAACAAGGTCAACAACCTTTAATTAATTCAACAATTAATTAACACTATTCAAGATCCTCATCATCCCATGATTAATTCAATAATAAAATATTCATTCCATGACATCAACCTGTCATATATCTGTACTAATATAAAGATATATGAAAAAATCATACCACAAGAAAACATGATATAACACTACCCCTAATTTTTGGTTTGAAGGAAGTAAAAATCGATTGAGGGGTTTTATTAAAAAAACATGATATTACTTATCACACAATTAACTTATGATATTTATCATTTTAAACCATTAACATGATAAATTCACATTAAGAGGCATTCAAAATAAATACTTCATTGGATGGATTTAATTTCAAATAAAAGTGAAGTAGGAAATTTATTAATGCATTTATAAAATATTGGACTTGGAAATGGACCCTACCTCGGGGTGGAACCAATTCAATACTCTGCAATTTGACATATGGTGGAAACCAATCAACAACTAGTTTGCAGTCTCATGTGCACAGACCTTAATATATATATATATATATGTGTGTGTGTGTGTGTGTGTGTGTGTGTGTGTGTGCACGTTGTCTTTGAAACAACAATGACGAACTGAATCATCCCAAACTGCCTCACCTACGGGGACAGTTACCGGAACGTGGACCAACGGGTCCCGAGAACCCCATTGCACAACCTTAAAATCGAAGAAACAAGGAAAACCAAATAAACGTGAACCTTAGGGTTTTGGTTGAGAAAAAAAGGTGAGAGAGGAGTCAAATTGCTGATGCGTATCATGAAAAATACACAGACAGACTCACCTTGACAAGGAATACAAGACTAGTGAAGACACTAGAAGGATCCGAGCGTGAGAATGGGAGCCAATAAGGGGGTATAGCATGCCTCATATAGGGTGGGGGCCTAGTGCATGTCGCTACTCCTACAGTGCACCTCCTCATTCATCCTCTCTCAATCAACTAGTTAAAACCCTAATAAACTAATTTATATAATATAATAATAATAACATTAATTATTCACATTTAATATAACGTTTCTACATTAATTAACCTTTAAATAAATGTTTCATAATTAGTTCTGAAATCCTCCATTAATAAACCAATTAAATTATGGTAAAATTTATCTAATTAAAAAAATACAATAATAATAATAACATCCTTATTATTATTATTATTCAATATTTCTTTTATTTAAATTAAATAAAAACAGATTTTAAAAACTGGGTAACCACGCTGGTGACCCGCACAGTTTTACTAACTGTGCACAACCTGATTACACCCAACCCCTCATTTAAATTTCTTTTTATATTACCCTTTATTTATAACCACTAAATTCCCATTAACACGTTATTTAATTAAATTCATTTATAAAATTTCATTAAATAAATTCCTCACATATTTTTATTTAATTAAATTCTCACAACACAATATAATTAAATTAAAAACTCCAAATCATCATTTTTTAATTAATTATCTCAATAAGAATTAATTAAATAAAACCTCTACTTCACATAGATTAATTAAATTCATATTGACCTTGAATTTAATTAAAAGAAACCCCCAAAAACTCATTTAATTAAATTAATTTCAACCTCAAATTAAATAAATGAAACTATCAAAATAAAATATATCATTATTATTATCATTTAATATTACTCTTCTTTGATGAAACCCAAAAAATCCCCACTGCACACCATTTAATTAAATTCGGTTTTACTCAACTTAATTAAATTAAACCACTATTTCACAATAATTAATTAAATCCCCCTTTTCCTTGGATATAATATAAAAAAACCTCAAAATAAATTATTATTATTCATCATAAAAATAATAACAACCATAATTAATAATAATTATTATACTTATAAAACTATAATATTAATAATGGAATTATTATTATTATTCAACCTTAGATAAAACCCAACACCTCTATTAAATAAAAATGCTCCTTTGTTAATTTTGAATCCCCTTATTTAATTAAACAAATCATCATTAAATATGAAACTCCTCATTTAATTTCACATAATTGTTACTCATTTAATTTAACGTTTCTTTGAGATACAAAAAATCCACATTAATTTCACACAAATGTTACACCCCATTAATCATTAAATTAAAATCCTTTAACATAAATGTTACACCTCATTAATCATGCAACTAAAATCTTTTAACATCCAAATAATTTATGACACCATAATAATAATAACATTCTTTTTAAAAAATTATTATATTTAAACACAAATCTCCCATTTAATTTTATTTAATTAAAATAAATAAAATATTAAAATGGGTAAGATGCATGGGTTGGACCACAACCATGTGCTGCCCGTGTAGATCCATTAAAGTGGACCTTTCTAGATCCAGTGCTCTTGAGACTTGTTGGGACACCTGTAAAAATTATCATGTATCCACCCAAGTCCAAAAACAGAACCTTTAATTGTTCCAACACCCATAATAATGTTCTGGAGCTCGGTTTTAAAACCAACCCTATCGATACACGGGAAAAAAATTCGAAAAACTTCATAAATTAAACCCAGTTCAAAAGCAGGGACTTCATAAAATCCAAGTAATATCTTTTACGATTGGGATAATTTTATGCACAATAAGATAAATCAACTTGAAAAATTCTCATTGTGAAACCATAATAATGAGGAGGCAACAAATGAACTAAAAGAATCCATAAAAAATAAGTATCCCTAAATTTTTTCATTATAGTATGTAATATAATTTTTTGGTAGAATGTTCTTAAGGGGGATGAATGTAACGACTTAGAATTATATAAATGTAATTTACCTTCTGAATAAACAATAGTTTCATATTTAGTAATATAGTTTAAAGAATATTCACCACATTATAAATCCAACAAAAATTTATTATATTAATTTGAAAATTATATTTTTAATATAAATATGGCCATAAGAATTGAAAAAATTAAAATGGGATAAAAAAAGTACAATATAAATAAAATTTGAAAATTTGGATTTTTGTTCATCCACTGAAATAACTGCACTAAAAAACACTATAAAATTGATGCATAATATTATGAACATAATATGAATTTTGAAAATAAAAATATATATTGTTGATAGAAAATAAAATTAAATGAATATTAAATGAAATATGTGGTATTTACAGAATTTAGGTAACCTATATTACCATTTCAAATTTGATCGTTGGAATATTAATCTAAATGTTGGAAAAAATTATCTGAATGTTGGAAAAGTAATATTACCATTATGAATAGTAACCTAACCATTATAATAGTATCCTCACCTATGGAAGTGTAAAATAATATATAGGTATCTTATAAAATGAAAATATGTCATATTTATTTCACGATAAAATTAAATAAATGCTTTAAAATGATAAAATAAGAGTTTTTTATAAAACATATATTTTTTATTTTCATTTTTCTAAAAAATTTAATGATTTAAAATAAATTAAATTTTAATAAAATGTGTTTTTAAATTAATATTATGTTTTAATATAATTATAATATAATTTTATGAGACCTTAATTTTTTTTTGATGGGATATAAAATTGATCATATTAAAAAAATTTGTATTTTTTTAATAAATGAGGATTTTATTTAAAAATTAAATTCCTCAAATTTATAATTTTTTTTTCATAAAATGGAATTTTTTTAGTCTTCATTTCAAAAAATATTTAGGGTGAATGGTATTTTTCTAAAATAGTATATTTTTTTGATGAATAGTGAATTAAAACAAAATATGACAATAAACCTTATATTTTAAATACATGAATTGTTGAGCCCTGGATGATGTAAGATTTTTTTTTAAACTCAAATATAATATTTAATTTATATATACACGAGAATAAATATTATTGGAAGTCTTGATCTAAAATAATAAACTATGAAATATAAGTATAATTAACACCCCTTTATTATCCTTATAAATACCACCCCTCACAACCTCTTCTCCAAAAACATAATAAGCCTTTGATCTTGAAAAATTTAAATCCAATTACCTTCCAAGTAATCTCCCCCACTTCCTAGAGCCTTTGGTCTTACCAAAATACTATTTAATGGACCCTTAAAGGGTATCCTAAGAGGATATAACCAAAGGAAGATGTAAGATACTCGATTAATCTCTTTCCATTTTAATTTTTTTCTACCACCCCATATGATACCCATAAGCTTAAAAATAGTAAAATTAGTATCCTACATATACTTATATGTTATTATTATGGTGTAATTTCTATCTTATACCTCCCTTATTTAATTCCTAAAATGAAAACATTTTTTACAATATGGTTGGTTCAATTCCTCCATGAACAACATAATTCATTTATCTTAACCGCATTAAATAATGATTTTAAAAATATTATAAAAGTTATTTATTATTATAATAAGTATGTTATAACTTATTTAATGTTATTTAATATTTTAATTATCATTTATCAAAAAGAATCTAGTTTGTGATAGTTGGTAAAACGAATTAAATGAACTAACCTCATAACCTTAACGTTATTAATAAGTGAATCATACCTATTTTAAAAAAAGGATATTTGGGAATATTAAACTTTATAGAAGGACATGAATATAATTACATTTCACATATGTATTTTTATTCCCATTTTTCAAGAATTCCCATAATTATCCACAAGTGATTCAACTACAGAACCATAAAATTAATTATATTAGAACAAAGAAATTATACATTATATCACATTAAAATGGTTATAAATGAACATTATAAAATTATAGTAAATAAAATATAGATATAAAAGTTTAATAAATAAGTAATTAGTGAATCTAATTTAATTATACATGATGTTAAGTTCCAGTGTAGAATGATTCTAGAACGTAATGTTATGGATCTCTACAAACTACCCTATTTTATTTGAGTTATGATTTCTCTCTCTTACCTCACTTTATCACTATAATATTCATATTTATTTATTCAATATTTTTTTATATATAACACACATATATAGATATCTTAATTTATATTTCATTGATATATATATACAAGTCTTAAAAGGTTCCCTTATTAGTTTCTCTCAATAAGCAAACCCAAATGAAGGGAATTTCCCTATTTCTTCCCCCATTGCTTGTATCAATCATTAAAATGTTTTAAACAACCCATGTTTTTTTAAATTTACTCAATTTATCAAGTAAAATAATTTTATTCCATTTTTAATTTTATGGAAATTATTATTCCCTTTCCCTCTTCAATGACTAGTTACACATTTTCCTAAGTCACACTTAAGAGGTACATTTACAAGGGTATTTTTGTACTCTTTTTAATGTATTCACTTAACATGGAAATAATTTCTCATGAATAATTATTTTGAATATCCAAGTGTGATTATATAACTTTTCTAATGGAAACTAATATAATATTCTATTTGACTATACTTTATAACATGTCCATGAAAACCATTTATTTCCATGGGAAATTATTATTTTTATGACTTATGATTGATTTCTTATTATAGAACACATAAGAATATAAATATTATTATTGGTTCAACTATATAGTTAAAAACTTAATTGGGTAACTTATTTGTCCCATGAGACAATATGTATTGGATTGGGGATTAAACCTACACCCGGATGGGACTATGTCCACCATGTGATATTATCATTGTGGTTAGAATTTACTTATGCTTATATTTTGTATTATATTGATACTAAAATCCCATTTCCCATGATCTTATGATTTCATGTTATTTATGTTATGTATACATATGATTATTCACAAGCCTTATCTTTTTATATATAATGTTATTTTTTATGACTCATATGTTATTCTTCATTACCATTTTTATTCCATTACTGAGATTTATAGATGACCAATTTCTTTTATTCATTCCCTAGGTTATCCTATATAGTCTTAAGAATTCATTATATATAATAAAATAAAAATATATTTTTATTTTCTTTTTTGATATATTATTAACTTATTCTTCCAAATACACTAGGCCTCCTGATCTTTTGATTGTGTTTATTGGATATATATGTCTAAAATCATGTCATAATATGTATAAGTTATGTGTCACTATGTATATGTCATATGTTATCTGAAAAAATTAGTTACCAGTAACCTGGGACTTCAAAAACTATAATAATCATCTTTTAATAATGGATTATAAATATTTTAAGAAAGTTACATGTCATGTAGTCTCACTAACCGCGTGTCAGGATGACCCAACCAACATGAAGTTTATTAAATACAGATCACATGTAATAAATAAACATAATTTAAATTAGTTAATTAGTTTAAATGTATAATTAAACATTGGTAAATGACTTGTACCTATGGTATACACGCCATGTACTATTGTAAAATCTGTCCAGAATCCTTGCCACCAAAAGATGATTTCTTCAAATGTTCATTGTTCAAAATTAATCTATTTATTTATTACATGTTTGAGAATGAAGATGAATAAGAGAGGATATCATGATTAAAATCATATAAAATTTAATACATAATTAAAAAAAATGATAAATACATAAATTAATATATGATATTTAAATGATTATTAATTATTATTCTACCACTTTAACATAACTTGAAGGTTCCATGTGCAACAGAAGCACCAATAGGGCATGCACAACTCATTTTTTCTTCTTCATAATAGATGATTAATATGGGATGTATATTAATTAATATCACCATGAAAAATTCAATTGAATCAAATATTAATTGAAATGAGAACTCAACAACAAAATTTATGATCGTCACATTAAGATTTATAACTAATTTAGATAATTAAAGAATTACGTTTTATTGATTTCTTTCTTCATTAATGAATATGAAAATGCCTCTAAATTTTACTAACATTGAATACTAGGAATAAAGTGTAGATTACCTATATTAGTGATCAACACTTGCAGAAAAAACCTCTGAGGTTTACGATATAAATCTACGAATGCTAGCATGAAAATTCCAAACACTTGTTTCATTCATCTTTGATCGTCACATGAATTGATTCCAAGAAGGATCCTCCATGATCTCTCTAGAATAAAGTGGGGTGGTAGAGGAGGATTTCTCTCCATTCATTAGATAATTATTAGTGATGGTCTTTCTAGGGATTTAGATAATTCCCATTATCCTTGTGCAAACCAAAAAATGGCTATGCTTATGGCTGGAAATGATATCATTGGGTTTAAATAGACTTAGGGTTTGAAAGATAATAATTTCACATGAATCATTATTATTTATTCACTCTTCTAGTAACCACTTATATATTATAATAATAATAAAAACAACAATAATAATAAGAATAACAATATAATTATTTCTTGGGATATGTAAAAATAGTGAGTTAATTGAATATTATTTCTTAAATAAATTATGTAAAATTTATTCAAATAATATTTAATATATATTATTTCTTACTAGACCTTTAAAATTATTCCAAAATTCCTATAAAATATTTATTATCCCTTGAATAATTGGTCTCTCCCAAATTTACCCAAGATTTTAGGTTTAAGTGGTCGCTTGTAGTTTATCTTGGGCTGTCGAATCATCAGATACCTAAGAAAAAACCTATAGACACGTACATTATATGGACTATTTTTGGCTATGAAGTGGCCAAAATGAGTTTATTTTAGATGTTTTTAATTGAACTATAATATACTTAAGTGAATTCAATTTAAAAAAATTAGTTGATCCTAGGTTATCACATGAGGGTGGATTGGGTGAAATTCTTTTTTAACGGTTTCAAATTCCTATATTCGAGGTAGGTTTATTCAGGAAGATCAAAAAACTTCATCACGTACTATTTTAATACCAACACACCATAATAATAATCACCTATACACTTGGAGGATCATATTTAGGAGCACCCCAAGGTAATGGTTCATAATAGCACGTGAAGTATGTGGCCTTAAAATTCAATAAGGACAAAGAAGTTTCAAAATCGTCAAATAAAAATATCAATTAAAAGAGGTGATTAGAAATTAATGGGGTTATAAATAATATCCAATCCATCCCATTTCTTCTTACTTGGATCAATGAATAAGTGGGTTATCCCTCCATTGATTCTATGGTTTCAATGGAAGCGAGAAGTAGACTCATGAGGGAGGAAATGGAGAAGTAAAAAAACAATGAAATAACGATCACTCCACCATTGTGTGATAATTTCACAAGTTTTTGTGTGAATAAATTCACACCTTGAACCAATAGTATCAAAATTATATGAGGAAAAATATAATAATAGGAGAATAATAAATTTTATTAAGAAACTAATGTGAATAGAACAACATACATGTGAAAGACAAAATTGAGACAACAAAATCACAGCATAACATTACAATGAAAGGATTCTCAAAAGATGATTAAATCCTCCAAATAAACTTAATTAAATAGTAATTTTAAGATCCTTGGGTCAATCCCATATCTTTCCAAGTATTCTCAATTAATGTAGGTAGGCCTAGGGTGGTGGGAGGTATAGGAGAGGAGACTTTTCTACCCTTGACCCAAAGTTGCAGCCATCTTGCATCCACTGAACATAGGTGCCAATATGATCTTCTATATTGCCGAATTGGAGTGGTCCATAGAAGAAAAAAATGGATCTACGGATTTACCCTAAACTTATGTAAAGTTTCAGTCCAAAATAGTTTATGGTATAGGAGGTATGGGTAAAATTTTGGGCTGTTTTCTAGGCCGCAGAATCTGGCCCACAAATTTATCTCCAATTTTGGCCACCTGGAAATCCCCGAAAACATCCGAATTAGCTCTTGTAACTAATTTATGAAATTTGATACATGATGTCTTATATATTCAGTTAAATTTTGTGAATCATTTGGTTTGTTTCTTGGACGCTACAGTCTTATTATTGGGTTGTTGTTCAGTTTACTTTCCCCAGAATGTGTTGGCATGAAAGCCCATTTTGGTTGTCTTCCAATGTGAAACTTAAAATGCTCTAAAATCATTAATTTTTTGTTATATAATGAGATACCTGAAAATAAAATACGAGAATAAAATAAATACCATTTTTATTTTATAATGTGTTCAAAAATGTACCATGTAATTGTGCATTTTAGGAGGGAATTACAATCATAATGTGAATTAATGTTCAAAGTGTAAAATGCACTAAAATTGTATATATGAATAATAAAACACAAGAATATAATATATATTAAAAATTAATATTATCCTCATTTAGTGTCTAATCACACCCACAACTTGAGTTTTTCTAGTCCCGAGCAAAATATATCTCAAAAATGTGAAATTAAAATTCCCTTTACCAAAATTTTTTTCATAAACAATCACCAAAAACCCTTATATCAAAAAACTATGAAACCCATCAAAATATTTTAATTCAAGACAGTTTCATAATAATATCCCAATCCCAATCCCATTCTTTTGTTCAAATTCATCGCCATATTTCATCCAATATAAATTAATTATAAGGATGTATTGTGTATCACAATAGGCATGGGGGTTCATATTTATTCAAGGGGGAAATGATGGAAGCGCTAGGTTGAATCACATTTCAATATTAAGATGATTATTCAATTTTTTTTCTATATTTCCATGGTAATTGAAATTGCACTCAAAAGAGTTAACCCATGTAGCGAGACTTTGTCGATGACTCCAAGACTTAAATACCTTAGGGAACCAAGTGAAGCCCACATACTCAAACATCATATCAAGTTAAATAAGTCAAAAAAGTCAAATTACCACAAACAGAGATAAAATTACAAACTCTAGGATAAACAACATTGGTGTCAATATCCCCAAGTTCCAAAATCCACGCATTCGGTCATTTCTTTTCTATATGCGCAAATTTATTTATTTATTTTGATTTTTTATTGAATACTAATATTTAAACTTAAATGATAAATAAACCTATGATATTTATTTGGGGGCCCCATGAACTCAAACTAATACCCCATTATCCAAAGGATGTGTGTTGTAATCACTTTTTTTCTATTTGGATGAAAATATAAGCGATGAAATTTCACATGAGACAGCCACACTTTCCAAAATATATGCTCATGAAATTATACATAAGTTAAAATTAGAATTATGGAATGCTGAATTATTTGACATTCTGATTCAAAGTGTTAAATGTGTATTATCATGTTCAAAGTTAAATAAATTTTTCTTTCCGTTTACACACATTTGTTAAAATAATTTTCTTCAAACAAAATCAATTTTTTTAACACAAAATAAATTTTTTTTATTTCATCTCCCCCATATTAAAATAAAAATATCCTTAGTGTTCATAAAAGAATAAAATTTAAAATTTGGTAGAGGCAGATAAGGGGAGTTCAAAAAGGAAATTGAAAATGAGGATCATATAATGAATTCACCTGGTTGTTTAATTTGAAGTTCATGCTACTAATATTTAGTCCTTTGATATCTGTGTCACTCGCATAGTTACCTAGTAGAAAAGGTAAAAACAAACAAACAAACAAATATATATATATATAATAAAAAATATATTAGTATATATAAAAAAATTATAGAAAATGGAAGCACTATAACCCGTAGTTCATTGGTAAGCACACACCCATGTCGCCCTTCAGTCCCGGGTTCGAGTCCCCACGGCTTCACCGGTTGTGAAGAGGTTTTCCCCATGACTTAAAATGTGTCCTTATATATATATTAATTATTATTATATATATAGTTTTATGTATTTTTATTTTAACATAAAAACCCATAAAAATAAACTGATTATACATTGTCTTCTTTTTAAATTTATGGGTAAAGTATTACTCAAGGATCACACCACGTAACATGGATGAATATGGTGCTCCCCTTTCATACCCATCCATACTCATAATAGAAGAACATGTCAATAGTCTATGGTACTATCAAATACAGATTTAAGTATTTTTTTAATATAAAATTTATTTATTAATCCTATTTTAAAATAAATATGATTCACAAAGATGAAAACCATGGGTTGCCTCCCGTGCATTGCTTTGGTTTAATGTCTCTTGCTTGACTTAGAAAATTAATTATTTAAGTATTTTCCTCATATAAGGTTGGTTCACACATGTTTTTATCAAATTAAGTTTTTTGGAATGGTTCAATGAATGGTTTGACTCTATAAACATTAAATTTAAAGGTTTGACCATTGGTGGGATCTTGAATTTCTACAGCCCCATGGGGGTACACCGTATGAACTATGCATGGACCTAACCATATGGACCTCAAATTTCCTAGGTGTAAATGAAGTTTAGAACTATAAAAAAGAATAGGTTTACCCGGTACAATGTGTTTTGTTTTATAATTTGGAGATTGTTAGGCTTGTACTTTTCCTTTATTGATCCTTGAATTTTCATAATCCTCCATCCTAAGTTCCTCAATTTCACTGAGATCTAATTTCCTTTTTGTTTCACCAAATGAGTGGTCATAATTCATTTTATTAATTTCCCAAAAGGCCTTATGTTCAATCTCCACTGTAAAATGGCATTCTTTACCATAAACTAATGTATATGGGCACATTCCTAAGATGGTTTTATATGTCATTCGATAGGACCAAAGAGCATCTATGAGTTTAATTGATCAATAATTCCTAGATGGACTAATATTTTTCTCAATAATTTGTTTGATTTATCTATTGGCTAACTCAGCTTGAACATTGGTCTATGGGTGGTAAGAAATAGATAATTTTTCATAAATTCATTACATTTCCATGAGTGTTGAGAATGGAAGATTGTAAAAATGAGTTCCACGATCTCTAATGATAGCCCTCAGAATTATAAATCTAGAGATGATGTTTTCCTTGAGAAATCTAATCATAGTTTTATGATCATTGGATTTTGTAGGAATGGCCTCAACCCATTTGGAGACATAATCCACAGTTTAAAGGATGTACAAATATCCCCTTGAGTTTGGGAAGAGACCCATGAAATTTATTCCCCATCAATGAATGATTTCAATCAAAAAGATGGGAGGGAGTGGAATTTGATTCATTTTTGTGATGGACCCTACTTGTTGACACCTAGTAAAACTTTGAAAAAATGTGTAGGAGTCCCTTGAGAGGGTGGGATATAAGAGACAACACTGAAGAACCTTAGAAGAAGTTTTCTTAGAGGAAAAGTGACCTCCACCCACCTCACTGTGACAAAATTTAAGGATGGACTCTTGTTCAAATTCTGAGGCACACCTCCTAATAACTTGGTCAGGGAAGAACTTATAGAGTTATGGATCATCAAAGACATAGTTCTTGACATCAGTAAGGAATTTACTTCTAGCTTGAGACCCTATGAATTTCGGAATGACTCTTGTAACTAAGAAGTTGACTATGTCGGCATACTTGGGCTAGTCATTCACAAAATATAGGTGTTCATCAGGGAATGAATCAGGCACATAAAGGCAATATAATTGGTCATTAAATTATATCCTAGAGATATGATTAGCTAAAACATTTTCAACACCCTTTTTCTCCTTAAGAGTTAAATAAAACTCTTGAAGAAAAAGGACCTACCTAATCAGTCTAGCCTTAGAATCTTGTTTTTGGAAGAGGTATTATAGTGTAGAATGATCAGTGAACATAGTGATAGGGGATCGTAAGAGGTAATACCTAAACATTTGTAAGGGAAGCACATCATAAAGTAACTCCTCAGTGGTGGTGTAGTTTTTTTGTGCATCATTTAAATATTTTCTTACATAAGCAATAACACATGGAGTTTTCTCACACCATTTTCCTAAGAATGCTCCTACAGCGAAGTCACTAACATCACACATGAGATCAAAAAAGAGTTTCTAATTTGGAGATATCATGATAGGTGGAAATATAAGAGCTGAATTGAGTGTAGAGAATGATTCCTCATAGATTTTTATCCATAAAAATGGAGCATCTTTCACTAATAGAGAATAAAGTGGTCGATAAATAGAGCTGAAATTACTAATGAACCTTATATAGAAACCAGCATGTCCTAAGAAAGACCTTACTTCCTTGACAGTTTTGGGTGATGGAAGGTTGTGAATAATGTCAAACTTTTCTTTATCAACTCAAATTCCCCTACCTGAGACTAGATGGCCAAGGACTAGTCCCTCTTTAACCATGAAATGACATTTTTCCTAGTTTAGGACCACATTATTTTCTTCACATCTTGAAAAGACTCTCTCCAAATTCCTTAGACATCCCTTAAATGTATCTCCAAACACAGAGTAGTCATCCATGAAGACCTCAAGAAAATCCCCTACCATGTTTGAGAATATTTGCATCATGCACCACTGGAAGGTTCCATGGGCATTGAATAACCCAAAGGGCATGTGTTTGAAAGCAAAGGTGCTGAAAGGACATGTGAATGTAGTTTTCCCTTGATCCTCTAGAGAGACCTCAATTTTATTGTACCCCATGTACCCATCTAATAAATAGTAGAATGTGTGACCTGTGACTCTCTCAAGGACTTGGTCAATGAATGGTGAGGAGAAATGGTCCTTCTTGGTAAATGAGTTTATCTTCCTGTAGTTGATGCAGACTATCCATCCACTACTTACCATAGTTGGATGAATCTCTCCATCCTTATTGGTTATCACTGTGATTTCAGCCTTCTTTGGGATAACTTGAATTGGGCTTACCCACTCACTCTTAGAAATGGGATAGATGATACCAGCTTTTAACAATTTGAAAAGTTTCTTTTCTTGCTACTTCCATAAGATTAGGATTGAGTCACCATAGAGGTTGACGACATGGCTTTGAATTAGATTCGAGAACAATCCTATGTGTCCCGATAAGTGGACTAATCCAAGGAATATCATATATGGTCCATCAAATGGATTTCTTGTGTTTCCTAATGACATCTAGAAGCATCCTCTCATGTTCAGATTGAAGAGAAGAAGAAATAACAATAGGATGTGTTCCATTTTATCCTAGAAAGGAATACTTAACTGTAGAAGGAAGTTCTTTCAATTCAAGATTAGGTTGGTCCAAAATTTTAGAATAATATTGGGAAATTGGCTCAAAATCATTTTTTTATCGTTTCAGATTGGATTCATTACCCACATGTAGAAGTTTCAGAAACTAGATTGGATTGATCATTGTTAGGGATGATAGTTGGATTGGTCACTATGAATGTGGTTTCCTAAAATATTTTACTAATTGTTTGTTTTAATATTTCATTAGAGGAGCAATCTGAAAGTGATTCTATCCAAGGAGGTAAACTTTTTTCATGTGAATAAAGGAAATTAATCTTGTCCTAACTTAAACATTCCTAAAATGTTCCTTTATGTTCTACGGATTAATTATCAATTCTTCTTATCATGTTTACTTCATGAATATCCTCATCATCCCTTATTTTTGAGATTTAATTATAGATTTTCAAGTCTAGACTCATGCTTCCAAAGGTAATGGTCATGTTCACATTTCAGACTCAGATAACAGAGTTGATTTTTTCAAGGAAGGAACGACCAAGGATGATTGGGGTTTGTTCCTTATTTCCTATGCTAGGATTGTTGTTAAGTACAATGAAGTAAGCAAGGTAGATGAAGTTTTCTACTTTTACTAGAACATCCTTTAAAATACCCTTTGGACCCCTAATGCTATGATCAACAAGTTGACGTGTGACATATGTGGGATGGATCTCTTCCGAGCCCAGTTGTCAATACACAGCATGTAATGTCCCGAACCCAGTTACCCAGAGTCGGTGCATTATTTTAATACATTGTCATGATTACAAGGAATCAAGTCTCGAAGGACCGATCAGTTTAACAGTCTTGGAAAATAGATTGCATACATGAATGTTACATTACACTTCATAACATACAAAAAAACATAAATAATACTTTATGAACATCATTATTCCCTTGGCTCAACCTTGAATATCAATCACAATACACTTCTTGGAATCCTGGGAAAAATAAAAAATAGAAAGGGGTGAGCTCAGATGCTCATTAAGGATAACAATACATCTAAAACCTTCACAAATAAGCATAAACATTTAAGGCAATGTAAAACTGAAACAAACACCTTTTAAACCAGAACTTTAGCATAATATGGAAAACATAAAATGAAGTAATTTCATTTACTTGTTCACATGGATATTCTACTAGTCGAATAATCACATGCAATATCACTAACCACTTTCATAATGATGGAATGCATAATGCCAGACTATCATAACCACATAGTCAAGGCCTTGTGATAAGACTACAAATAATAATTTTTCAAGGCCTTGTGCTAAGACACTAGTTTTTCTCATGAGACCTACCAATGCATCGAGGATCTATAGCGGGCTCCACCCATCACTTACTAAGTCCAATACAATCCTCATATGAAAATTTTTAAACATAATATAAACATTCATATTAAAACTGGCATAAAAAATTTCAATACATTACCCATAAACCATGAATGGTATAAAAATAACACATCCATAGTCAAACATGTCACAAAACCTTCAATACAATATGGAAGATTTGTATCATAATAAATCAACTTCAAACAAGTTTAAAATCCATTAAAGGATTTTGACATAGAAGAAAAAGATTTGTAAAACTCTTTGAGAGAAATATACCTTTTCATGAAAACATTTAAAAGTCACACAATTTCTAAAGGAAGACATTTAAATACATTTTTGAATCAAAGTGTCCCATAACACTTTAAATCTTTTTAAAGGATTTAACATTTTAAAAACATTCATATCTATATAAATAAATACTTAAAAACCCATTTTAAATACATGGAAATTAATGAAAAAGATTTAGAAGAATAAATATTTAAAACATTTGAAATGATGTTTTAGTAAAAATGTCCCTTAAAATAATCCCTTTGAAAACTCTTTCATAAAACATGGACATGGATAATAAATATGTCCTAGTATATACTTACGTAAATACAATCTCAGATAATAAAGAGATTATGAAATTAACCCTTAACAATTTGGTAACTTACGTAACATACACCCAATGAAAGAGGTATCATACAATGAATATGTAAATACACATAAATTAAAGTTTATTACACAATGAATACAATTATGGGCAGTACATACACCACACAAAAGGAAATAGTTTCAATATGGCATGAATCTCACAGGAATAAAGAGTGAGATGAAAACCCCTTACCTTTACTTTTCCTTGGATGAGGGTAGGTTAAAATCTTGTATAATGGATAAATAATCTTTATTAAATTATACAAGATTCATATACATTAATATGATGTCATATATGATCTTCTAACATTGCTTTGTTAATAATGTCTTAGTATTATCATCATTTTGAGTGTTAACTTAGTCATTTTCTTTAACATGTTTTGTTACATAAGTCGTGTTTGTTATGGATAGGTTGTATATTATTCATATACATAATGATATCAAGTCCTTAAAAATTATTTTTAATCATCAAATGGAAATTATACTTGCATGGATACGATGGGGAATGAATTTCATCGTGTTCGTGGAGACGGTAGTCCGTACGTATGCACGAGCGAAAATATAATTATTTTGATGTTAGAATAATATAAAATTGGATGGTATATCATATATACATAATAATTATCATGTTATATATATTATTTACATCAATTACACATCATTATCATACCCATCCAAATTATAATGTTTTGAATAACAATTACACCACGACATAGAGACGGTAAGCCGTACGTACACACGTATGGTGACATGTCATTCAAAGGATGGATAGAATAATGAATATGGTTGTACCATATTTATAATAAAATCACAGTATATAAAAGATTTTGGAGTTATTATTTTAGAATGGAAATAACAAAAAAGAAGAAGTTGAAGAAGAAAGGAACTTAAAAGATGGTGGTGAAAACATTACCTCTTCTTCGAGTTTTTTCTTTTGATTTGATCAAAAGTGATCCTTGGGTTGGATTTATGACTAATGTATGGACTCTAGGATTAATTTAGGATAGTTGAGAGGGTATTCGGGAAGAGGTTGGCCGAACCAAATGGTTTTTAAGGTATGAATAATTGGTTAGAAGTGGTGTCCTTTTATAAGGGGGAGGAGGGGGTCTTCAAGAAAAACATAAAGTATTAATTTATAATAACTTAATATTAGATTTCTAATGGCTCAAAAGTGTATTATTTAAAGTTTAAGGTGGTGATGGGTCGAAATCATTTCAACCAATATATTTTAGACAGGTTTGGGTCACTATATTAACCTTGTCTTTTAGTTTTAAATCTTAGTTAATTAGTTTGACATTTACCATGTCACTTTGTACTTTTATATTATATATTTAATAAACTTACTATATACATCCAAGAGACCCTCAAGTAGTCTATTAATTATAAAAATATCATGATATAAGTCCTTTGGGCTAAAATTATATTTTTAGGAAAAGAATATCAATTAATAATATAATATTTGTTTTAAAAACTCATTTATGTCAATTTTGAAAATATTTAATAATTGATTTTTGTTAAAGTCTTAACAACATTATTAATTCAAAAAAAATTCATTTAAGCAATAATAACATGTAATATTAACCAATAAAGTTCTTGTATGGAATCAAAACTTTCAAATTATATTTATTTTAACATTTATAATACTAATTATTTTATTCTTTCATTAATAAGGAAAATTCTGCATCATTATTGTGTCATAAATAATTTTAAGTATTCAATGTCTAAAAATTAAAAATAAAATACCATTATGTATTAAGTCTTTTTATATTTCTAATGAATATTTATAGTCTAAAATATAAAATATATAACCCTATGTAAAAATTGTTTTTCTAAAAGATATATTCTTATGTGACTTTTGTATTTACTTTAACTTAATTAATATAAAGTGTCCTTATCACCTACAAGTGGCTCAATGGGGTCCCAAAATTTACCCAAAGATTTCCATGGTTGGACATGTATTAACCAATAGGGTTATGACACGTTTTAAGGTAAATTAATATTATTATTATATTATTTGTTTACCCTTGTTTATTGGATTTACCATTTAACCATGGTAAATAAAATATTTACCAAAATAATTATTCAAAATGTATAAAAATAAGAGTTACCTATTTACACAATTTTTACATCCTGATTCCAAATATGGAATCTATTTTTCCAAATTCAAAACACTGAAGTGGCAGGAATTAATTTAATATTAATTCTCGCTGTCAAAACAAAAAGCATGTTTTTAAGAAATAATAACTATCAAACGATTGACACTTGTTTATGTTAGGTTTAAATGTGAAATTATGTCCAGTGACCAAAATTGTATTAAATGGTAAAAATATATTCTAAATATACTTTAAAACCACTAAAATTCATAATTTATACTATTAATTATTTCGATTAAAAAAGTTGTTTTTAATTAAAATTTAGTAATTTTCACTATTCATCAAAATATAAAAGTTATCTTAAAAGTACCAAAATTTCACCCTAAGCTAAGTTAGATATTTTTAATCCAAAAATGAAGTCCATTTTTAATGATAAAATTTATAAAATTTCAAAAAGTGGGTATTACTATTCATAACAGCTAGTTTGATTGGTTGTGGTGCGTGTTAGAACTCAAAGTTGCGTATAACACACGCTAATGTATTATTCAAAGAGAAACGTACCATGGAAGCATGGGGTGTTACATTCCACCCTCCTTCAATAAATTGAATCCTCGCAATTTATGCTTGGTATTGGAAACTTGGGGTTGATATTTCAAAATATCTTAGTTGAAATCCCACATCGAAAAATGGATTAATGAGGCCTATATTTAAAATAAAGAGTGGTAAGTATGAAGACTACCGAAAATAACACATAATAGGGTTACTTGTAAGAAAACATGGATATGGAAGAGAAATATAACCATCAATATCTGATGGAGAGTGGTAGAGAACATGGCTATGAAAAGGCCAACAATTACAAAGTTATAAATTTGTGATGATCTAAGGTACCATCTAGGACAACGTTTTTGTTCTAAGTTCCTTTTATTAATGTTGAGGAATTTATTTATGAGATTGGATAATATCATAAGGAGATGTACTTACTTTATACTTAGAGTTTTATCCATTAATAAATTTTTACCACAAACTCATCTTTCACTCCAAAACTCAGAAATACTATATTTATCTTAATCGTATAAGGATCCAAACATTATCACATACCATTAAAATGAATAAAAATACTTTTTAATGACCAGGGACTTCATGTAGGCTAGTGGTAGGTAATAAAGTCCTGTCACACTATGGTTTTAGGTTCAATTCCTGCAGCTTTGTCAAACGCAACAGGTTGTCACATGGTCTGCGTGTTGTCCTTGTATAAATTTCCAAAAACAACTTTAACAATAGTATCCAATGTAAAATATAATACATTCAAACCTTTATACTTATCCAAAATATTTCTGTATACTATCAGTCCAAAATTTATATGAAAGGTAAAAATAATGTAGATCCTTTTTACCCCATAATAGCATTTGAATACCTTCATCATGTATTCTTTTAAAACACTAAAACATCCTAAATTACAATAAAACCTTATTTATTACATTCATTATCCCTTATTCCTTATATAATACTGGATATACTTCATCCATCCAAAAATGTTTTAAACTCCAACAATGATGGAATATACAAATCTTTAATCAGTTTCAAGGCAGTCAAGAATATCAAATATAATTTACCCAAATCAACCATATCTTATTTCAAAGTTAGTACCTCAATATTAGGATCATATTAAGGTTTATCTTTCCTTCAACCATATAATTTCCAAAAAGTTTAACTCGTTGTAGAGTCACTTTTCATAGTACCATAAAATCTCAAATCCTTAATAAAATAGTACTGTAGTACAATCCTTATTTATTTCCAGTACATCATTGATACAACACTTCAATGAAATAACTCAAAAATAACAACAAAAGAACACTAGTCATTCCTCTTCATCTATGGTAGTATCATAACTTGATTATTATCCAATAGCATCATTTACGGCATAGTCTGATGACTGGGACCTTGGTTTGTGTAGTGTCCAAACTCCTTGCAGATGAATCATTGTACATTTCATACCATTTTCTTACCCTTGTAGTCATGTACTTGGTGTCCTTTTTCTCCACACTTATAACATAATCCCATTCCCTTCAAGCATTTTCTAAGGTGAGTCTTTCCACATTTATCACATATGGAAAAATCCTTCTTTACCTTCTTCCCTTTATCTGTCCTTCTCTCTACCATCCTTTCCTTCTCTGGCTTCCCTTTAAAGCCATAGGTCTTCGAGAATTCTTTACTTCTCTTATCAACACATGATACTATTTCTTCATATAATGATAATACGCTGGAGACTATTTCCCTTCTATATTCTGGCTTAAGACCATGAAAGATATGATCTTTCTTACTCTTTGGATCATGCGTATTGCTGGAGTTCTAATTCCTTCTACTGGGCGCCATTTCTAAACAATGTCATAAAATATATTAGTTTACGAATAACAATACCTAATCCCAAACTTGTAAAACACTTAACATAAATTAAACAGTTTATGGATATAATCCATAATCATAAAAATGTTTTCTTTGAGGAAGTATATACTCATAAACCCTTCGTAATTATTTGTAATGAAAATTAGAATTATCCTAATCATATCCCCAGGAGTGTCGTAACCAAGAGTTTAGCATGGCCCGTTTTCGTGCACCGATTTCGGTTCGAGTCTAGCTCAAAGAGGTGTTTTCGGGTTTTACCCCTAGGTACATCTATGTCAGAACCGCCTTTACCTGCTCGTATCCAGATATGGATGTATTGCTCAGAAAACTCATAAAATCTCTACAATACCAAAATTCTAGGAAGTTCTTCTATAATAATCCTCAAAGTCTATCTTAGGGTAATGTCCTCTAATTAGGTTTTATCAAAATCTAGTTTCCAAGGTTATTTCTAAACTTCCTCTGATACCAACTATAACACCCCGACCCCAGTTACCCAGAGTCGGTGCCTTATTTTAATACATTGGAATGATTACAAGGAATAAAGTCCCGAAGGACCGATCAGATTAGTAGACTTGTAAAATAGATTACATACATGAATGTAACATTACACTTCATAACATACAAAAATCATAAATAATCCTTCACGAACATCATTATTCCCTTGGATTAACCCTGCATATCAATCACAATACACTTCTTGGAATCCTGGAAAAAATAAAACAAAGAAAGGGGTGAGCTGAGATGCTTAGTAAGGATAACAATACATCAGAAACCTTCATAAATAAGCATAAACATTTAAGGCAATGTATAATTAAAACAAAATCCTTTTAAACTTGAACATCAGGATAATATGGAAAAAATAAAATGATGTGATGTCATTTACTTGTTCACATGGATATTCTACTAGTCGAATAATCACATGCAATATCACTAACCACTTTCATAATGATGGAATGAATAATGCCAGACTCTCATAACCACATAGTAAAGGCCTTGTTCCAAGACTACAAATAAGATTTTTTCAAGGCCTTGTGCTAAGACACTAGTTTGTCTCATTAGACCTACCGATGCATCGAGGAGCTATAGCGGGCTCCACCCTTCACTTACTAAGTCCAATTCATTCCTCATATGAAAAGGTTTAAACATAACATAAACATTCATATTAAAACTAGCATAAAAAATGTCAATACTTTACCCATAAACCCTGAATGGTATAAAAATAATACATCCACATTCAAACATATCACAAAACCTTCAATACAATATGGAATATTTGTATCATAATAAATCAACTTCAATCAAGTTTAAAATCCATTAAAGGATTTTGACATAGAAGAAAATGATTTGTAAAACTCTTTGAGAGAAATATACCTTTTCATGAAAACAATTAAAAGTCACAAAATTTAGAACGGAATAAATTTAAATACATTTTTGAATCAAAGTGTCCCATACCACTTATAATCTTTTGAAAGGAATTAACATTTTAAAAACATTCATGTCCATATAAATAAATCCTTAAAAACCCATTTTGAAGACATGGACATTAATGAGAAAGATTTAGAAGAATAAATATTTAAAACATTTGAAATGATGTTTTAGTAAAAAGGTCCCTTAAATGAATCCCTTTGAAAACTCTTTCATAAAACATGGACATGGATAATAAATATGTCCCAATAGATACTTACGTAAAAACAACGTCAGATAATAAAGAGATTGTGAAATTAAACCTTACCAATTTGGTAACTTACGAAAAATACACCCCATGAAAGTGGTATCATACAATGAATATGTAAATACACATAAATTAAATTTTATTACACAATGAATACAATTATGGTCAGTACATACACCACACAAAAGGTAATAGTGTCAATATGGCATGAATCTCATGGGTATAAGGATTGATATGAAAACACCTTACCTTGTACGTTTCCTTGGTTGAGGGTAGGTTAACCTCCTATATAATGGTGAAATATTTTTTATTATATTAGAAGAGAATCATATACATTAATATGATATCATATATGATCTTTTAACATTTATTTGTTACTAATGTCTTAGTATTATCATCATTTCAGGTGTTAACTTACCCATTTTCTTCTACATGTTTTGTTACATAAGTCATGTTTTTTATGGATAGGTTGTATATTATTCATATAAATAATGATATAAAGTCCTTAAAAATTATTTTTAATCATCAAATGAGAATTATACTTGCATGGATACGATGAGGAATGAATCTCATCACGTTCGTGGAGACGGTAGTCCGTCCGTATGCACGAGCGACAATATAATTATTTTTATAATAAAATAATATATAATTGGATGGTATATCATATATAAATAATAATTATCATGTTATATTTATTATTTACATCAATTACACATAATTATCATACCCATCCAAATAATAATGTTTTGAATAACAATTACACCACGATGTGGAGACGGTAAGCCGTACGTACACACGTATGGTGACATGTCATTCAAAGGATGGATAAAATACTGAATATGGTTGTAACATATTTAAAATAACATCAAAGTATATTGAAGATATTATAGTTATTATTTTATAATGTAAATAACAAAGAAAGAATAAGTTTAAGAAGAAAGGAACTTAAAAGAGGGTGGTGAAAACATTACCTCTTCTTCGGGATCTTACTTTTGATTTGATCAAAAGGGATCCCTATGTTGGATTTATGACGAAAGTAAGGACTCTATGATTATGGGACTATAGTTGAGAGGGTATTTGGGAAGAGTTTGGCTGAACCAAAAGGATTTTAAGGTATGAAGAATTTTTTATAAGTGGTGTCCTTTTATAAGGGGGAGGAAGGGCTCTTTATGAAAGACTTAAAGTATTAATTTATAATAAATTAATATTCATTTTATAATGGCTCCAAAGTGGATTAATTAAAGGCTAATGTGGGTATGGGTCGAAATTATTTCAGCCAATAGATTTTAGATAGGTTTGTGTCACTATATTAACCTTATTGTTTAGTTTTAACTCTTAGGTAATTAGTTTGACATTTACCTTGTCACTTTGTATTTTTATATTATATCATTAATAAACTTACTATATACATCCAAGAGACCCCCAAGTGGTCCATTAATTATACACCTATAATGATATAAGTCCTTTTTCCAAACCTTAGATTTTTAGGAATTGAATTTCAATTAATAATATAATATTTGTTTTAAAAACTCATTTATGTCAATTTTGACAATATTTAATAATTTATTTTTGTTAAAGTCTTAAAAAAATTATTAATTAGAAAAAAATTAATTTAATCTATCCTAACATGTAATATTAACCAATAAAATTAGTGGATGGAATCAAAAGTTTCATATTATATTTATTTTAACAATTATAATACTAATTATTTGATTCTTTCATTAATAAGTAAAATACTGCATCATTATTGTGTCATAAATAAATTTAATTATTCAATGTCTAAAAATTTAAAATAAAATTCCATTATGTATGAAATCATTTTATCTTTCTAATTAATATTTATAGTCTAAAATATAACATATATAACCCTATGTAAAAATTGTTTTTTCTAAAAGATAAATGCCTGTGTCATTTTTGTTTTCACTTTAACTTAATTAATATAAAGCGTACTTATCACCTACAAGTGGCTCCATTGTAGAGACTCGAAGCTTGACGTACATGAATATTACATTAATTTTGGGGAATACTTAATACATAATAAAAAAAACACACAAGGACCATAATAGTTTAGTGTCTTTGGAAACTCGGAATAAAATCTTCTAATCGTGGTGAAAGATCTTCAACATCTCCCAATAAAGATCTTCCCTTTTTTTCTTAACTAAAACCTTTCTTTATATAATGGGGAAAAGAAAACATAAAAGGGTGAGCTAAAATGATCAGTAAGGGTAAACAAAAAAAATATCAATCACATCATATTCATAAGAACATATCTTTTGGAAATCTTAACCTGCAAAAGAGATCATGATTTCATAACAGGGGATAAATCATAATAGTGAAATGTAATCCCAATAATCATAACTTAAAACATGAAACTTTGTGGAATACACACATAATTATAGAAAATCATTTCTTATTAGTCAAGACTCATTCCCAAGACTATCTTAGTGGACAAAGTCCCTTTCTGAACCGAGTTCACTCCTCGTTTCAGTCCTGTTTCACTGAACCGGTATAACCTACCGTTACAGCCATGTCTATATCATGAGATATAAAATCTTTACCCAATGCATTGGAGGGAGATATAGGTCCCACCCATGTCATAATGATACCATTATTATGTGTGCCACAAAATCATAAACCATACATCATAGCATAACCCATGTAATAAAAATGGGAATCTTACAAATCGTGACATCCTAAAACAATTCATATAAGATAAAGGAATTCATAAATATAATTCCATCACAACATAATAAAATCAATGTAATAATAGGTATAGAAATATAACCCTTTATTATCTTAGATGGAAAATAATTTTGATAAAACACTAGAACTCCATTCTTGAGGAAAATATCCTTTCTGCTTCAAAAACACTTTTCCTTTCTTAACATGTCGTACAATTCTAAACTAAAAGAAGTTGATTAAAAATAAACTTGAAAACTTGTAAAGGAAGATTCTTGGAAATAATGTTTTAAAAATCCATTCATTCCTTATAAGTTAAAAAAACATTCTTCTTGTACTTTTGTCGAAAAAGTCAAAAAGTACCTCGTATGAAAAACGACAAAAGATTCCTTTCATATCTTTTACTAAAAACTCACCGAAGGGTAAAATTGGATTTAAACAATTGTAGGTAGATGGAAATAATATTACATATTGAGTAAACATGGATGTGTATGATAAAAGACACCCCAGTAAATACCAAATTATAAACAATCTCAGATAAAAATGAGATTGTGATATTTCGCTTACCTTAGGTCTGATATGCTTTGTACGTGTCCGAACCTCCTCTTCTTTGAAGTGCTTCTTTGAGACCTCCTTTTAGGGCACTAAAATAGGTCTTTGAAGAAGAGAAGAACCTCTAGTATGTTTCTAGGGAAGTGGAGAGAAGAAATTGGCAGGGGTTGGCCGAGCTTGAAGGCTCAAAGTGGTGTGAGGAAGAGGGGGAGGAGGTGCCCTTTTATAAGGGAGGAGAGGGGCTCCTTTGAAAAAACTAAACATTTTATTTTATTATAAAGTCAAGTTCAGTTTTAAATAGCTCCAAATTGATTTATTGCGAAGCTAAGGTGGGTATGGGTCGTAATCCTTTCATCCAATAGAATTTAGACAAGTTTAGGTTCCTATTTTAACCTTATCATTTAGATTTAACATTAAGTTAAATAATTTTACTTTTACCGTGTCTTCTTGTGTTCTTATACTATAAGGTTAATAAACTTACTATAAGCATCCAAAAGAACTCCAAGTTGTTTATTATTAATATATATAACCTTATCTAATTCATTTGGCCGAACCTTAGATTTTTAGGAATAAAATAACAATTACTAATATAATATTTGTTTTAAAAACTATTTTATGTAAATTTTGACACTATTTAGTAATTATTTTTTGTGAAAATCATAACATAATGATTAGTTAGAAAAAAGTTAATTAAATCATTACTAACATGTCATATTAATCTATAAAATTAGTGTAATTCATAAAAAGTGTCAAATTACATTTATTTTGGTGTTTATAACATCAATTATGTCAATATTTCATTAATAAGATAATTACCGCATCATCTTTGTGTAATAAATAAATTAAATTATTTAATGTCTAAAAATTACAAATAAAATACCATTATGTAGGAAATCTTTTTAGATTTCTAATTAATATTTATAGTATAATTTATCTTATGTATAACCCCATATTAAAAATGATTTACTTATTAAATTTTGATTTTAACTATTTTAACCCTTCTTTAAATAAATTAATAATAAATGTCCTAATCTAATCCAAGTGGGCCTAAATGGTCATATTTTATTCCTAAGTTTGTTTTTGGTCGAATTACACTTGTCCAATAGAATTAGAACATGTGTTCGGGTAATAATAATATCATTTTTACCCTTAATTACCCTATTTACTTTTAACCGTGGTAAAAAAAAAGAAAAAGTTACTATTCACCAAAAATTATTTTCATCTCATTGAACCACATTTTAGTCCTTGATATTAACCATGTATCTAGGATTTTTGAAATTCCACTCACAGAAGCGGTAAAATTAAGTTTTATGAAAAATTCAGTTTTTTAACTACCACTTAGTGGTTTCACTATTCATCAAAAAATGAAAGTTTCCAGAAAAATACAAAAAAATTAGGCCTAAGCTATATTTGATATTAGGAATTCAAAAATTATGTCTATTTTACCAAATTCAGAACATATCAGTTTCATTAATTAATTTAAAAATTTGTTCCCGTCGTCAAAACAAATAGCATGTTTTTAAGAGATAATAACTATCAAAAGATTGACACTTGTATATAACTGGTTTAAATGTGAAATTACATCCAATGACCAACATTGTATTAAATTGTAAAAATATATTCTAAATATACTTTAAAACCACTCAAATTAATAATTTATCACTATTAATTATTTCTATTAAAAAAGTTCTTTTTAATTAAATTTTAGTAATTTTCACTATTCATCAGAATATGAAAGTTATCCGAAAAGTATCAAAATTTCACCCTAAGCTAATTTCGATATTCCGAATACAAAAATGAAATCCATTTTGAAAAATAAAATTTAAAAAATTTCAAAAAGTGGTTATTACTATTCATAACGGCTAGTTTTAATAATATTTTAATAGCATATCGTTGTTTAGCGAAACTCGGTCTTGCGTACAACAAACGCTATCGTGGAAGGTCGCGCTTGCATGTAATGCAAGACAAGTCAGAGATGCATGTTGTGCAAGATCCTTTTGGTGTAGCGTACAACACAAGACATTAATGAAATTAAAAAGAATATTTTTCGTAAAATCTTGGGGTGTTACATTCTACCCCCCTTAAAATGAATTTCGCCCTCGAAATTAATCGGGGTTATAAATGGTTTACTACTCGAAAGTTTCTTTAATAGAAACCCACATCGTAAAAAGGAATACCAAAACATGGATTTAAAAACTAAAGTATGAAATGTAACGGTTACCCAAATTAACTCATCACTGGGTTTCCACATAGGAGAACATAGTTGAAAATATGGATATGGAAGAAAAATCTAACCATTATGTTCTGATGGAGAGTGGTAGAGAAAATGTCTATGAAAAATCCATCATTCACAAAGCCATAAATTTGTGATGATCTAAGGTACCATTTGATTCATTGGATATAAGAGCACTAGGACAACATTTTTGGTTTTCAAAATCATTTCCCTAAAGTTGAAGAATTTTAATTAGAATAAATACTTACTTTATTTTGGTACAATCTCACTGTTGTTCGTGCTTTGAACAATTTCCACTTCATCTCTTAAGGAAATGAAGTTGAATTTGTTATTCATGAAGTGTTAATATATCATGTGATAGAATGATGGGTCATTCCATCTGTTTCAAACAAAAGGTTAGCAAAAGTTATCAAATATACATAAGTCCATCTATGGTGAGGTTAATCGTATATGATTCCAAGAATGAACCTATACTTCATATATCATACCGTGTAATAAAATAAAACTAGTTTCTACTAACCAGGGACTTCCTGTAGGCCAGTGGTAGGCGATAAAGGCCAGTAGCACTTCGGTTGTGGGTTCGATTACCGTAGCCTTGTCCGACGCGATGGGTTGTCGCCCGTCCTGCAGGTTGTCCTTTTTCTAAAGCTATATTACTATAACATCCCATAAATAATATCAAAAAAAATTTCGATCCTTAAACAATACTAACTTATGTCCAACATAATCCATTCCAATCTTTAGGCTTATCTAAAATATTTCGGTCCAAGATCATAGTATAAAGAAAATGATTACTTGAAATGTCACATAACAATCACGTGAATGCCATCATTTATCCCCCATATATCATAAGATATATCTTGTTAGTCAAATTAAAAACATGTGAATACCTTATTCATGTATTCTCTTGAAGAATGAATACCCATTGATCCTTAGTGAAAACATGAATGCAGTTAAAAGTTAACACTTTCCACAAACCAAAATCCTCAAAATTCTTTATACTCAAACTATGATATCACTTAGTCCTTATATCAATCATGAGATCATGAATACTATCAAACATTTCATTTTTTCCTTATCCCTTCATTATGCGTATATCATCTGCTTACCAAAAATATCTCAATCACTTCCCATGGTACCAGTACCATAAAATTATTGAAAACCACAATATACCAATAGATAAATATTCCAATATTCCACGATACTATATACAACATTATTTTGGAATCCCATTACATAAACACTTAATCATTCCACCACATCGTTTTCATATTCAACATCGCCAATAGTGATCGCATGTGACTTCCCTTTGTCCTTTTCCTTAATTGGTTGCTCATTTCGATCATCACTAACCCTTGGATTAGGTCATTTATTAGCTTAATGCCCCATTTCCTTGCACTTGAAGCATTGAAGTGTAGTAGGTTCATTCTGTGTATCCCTTTCTTTGTTTGCATCAGTAGACATCTTCTTCCCATAATTACTGAATTCATATTCTCGATGACCTTCCTTTCCACATTTGAAACATTTACTTATCCCTTTAAGACAATATCCACCATACTTCTTTCCACACTTTGAGCATAGGGAAACATTCATCTTCTTTTCACCATTATTCTGATATTTCTCCTTGAACTCCATCTTTCGTTTCTTGTCAAAACTATGAGATGGATATGTAACACCAACTTCCATTTATACCCTGATAGCACAATGCACAATTTCTTCATAGCTACTAAAGTCTCTTATAGCTAATTCCCTTAAAAGATTTGGTTTTAAGCCACTGAAGAATCGATCAACTTTACTTTCAAGTTGGATGATAAATCCAGATGCATACCTTGAAAGCCTTGTAAAATTCGCTTCGTATATACCAACAGATTCATCATACTTTTGATTTAGTTCAAGAAACTCCTTCTCCATCTTTGTTCGAAGAATACGAGGGAAGTACTTATTGAAAAATAAGTTCTTGAACTCGTCCCATTCCATGGACTCAATTTCATCTCTTGGCCTCGTATTCTTGATAAGATTCCACCATTGATCAGCTTCACCTTCCAAACGATATACTGCTAAGATAACTTTATCATGTTCAGAACATTGAAGAACTGGAAATATATTTTCTGTGGTACTGATCCATTGTTCAACAACAAGTGGATCAGAAGACCCACTAAAAGAAGGTGGACGTTGCCTCATGAAGGACTCAATAGAATATTGTTCCCTTCTTTGCTCATTTGGAATTCCAGAATGATTCATAGCTTGTGTAAGTATAGCAATAATATTTTTCATTCCATCTCTCGTAACATTTGTTTGTTCAGAAGGACAATCATTGCATTGTCCATTACATTGATCAACACGGTTCCTTCAGGTTGCAGCCATCGTCTAAAACCCAAAAATAATAGTGTGAGAGGCAAAAATCATGCTAGGGAAAACAACACAATAAAGGGGGAGTTCCTTCAATATCTAACATCTTAGGTTAAATTCTAAGATCTTTACCATAGTTCTAGGACTATATCCTATATGTATACTTATCCTTAGGGACATCCCTAGACATACCTTAGAAATATCTCTAGGGATCTCACTAATGTTTTCGCATCCTAGTTTCCAAAGGTTGACTAAACCTTTCCTCTGATACCAACGGTAGAGACCCGAAGATTGACGTACATGAATATTACATTACTTTTTCGGAATACTTAATACATAAGAAAAACAAACACACAAGGACCGTAATAGTTTAGTGTCTTTGGAAACTCAGAATAAAATCTTCTAATCGTGGTGAAAGATCTTCAACATCTCCCAATAAAGATCTTCCCTTTTTTATTACCTAAAACCTTTCTTTATATCCTGGGGAAAAGAAAACATAAAAGGGTGAGCTCAAATGCTCAGTAAGGGTAAACAAAAGAAATATCAATCACACCATATTCATAAGAACATATCTTTTTGAAATCTTAACCTGTAAAAGAGATCATGATTTCATAACATGGGATAAATCATAGTAGTGAAATGTAATCCCAATAATCATAACTTAAAACATGAAAATTTGTGGCATACACACATAATTATAGAGAATAATTTCTTATTAGTCAAGACTCATTTCCAAGACTATCTTAGTGGACAAAGTCCCTTTCTGAACCGAGTTCACTCCTCGTTTCAGTCCTGTTTCACTGAACCGGTATAACCTACCGTTCCATCCATGTCTATCTCATGAGATATAAAATCTTTACCCAATGCATTGGAGAGAGATATAGGTCCCACCCATCTCATAATGATACCATTCTTATGTGTGCCACAAAATCATAAACCATACATCATATCATAACCCATGTAATAAAAATGGGAATCTTAAACATCGTGACATCCTAAAACAATTCATATAAGATAAAGGAATTCATAAATATAATTCCATCACAACATAATCAAATCAATGTAATAATAGGGATAGAAATAGAACCATTTATTATCTTAGATGGAAAATAATTTTGGCAAAACACTTGAAATCCATTCTTGAGGAAAATATCCTTTCTGCTTGAAAAACACTTTTCCTTTCTTAACATGTCATACAATTCTGAACTAAAAGAAGTTGATTAAAAATAAACTTGAAAACTTGTAAAGGAAGCTTCTTGGAAATAATGTTTTAAAAATCCATTCACGCTGCATAATTTAAAAAAAACATTCTTCTCGTACTTTTGTCGGAACAGTCAAAAAGTACCTCGTATGAAAAACGACAAAAGATTCCTTTCATATCTTTTACTAAAAACTCACCGAAGGGTAAAATTGGATTTAAACAATTGTAGGTAGATGTAAATAATATTACATATTGAGGAAACATGGATGTGTATGATAAAATACACCCCCGTAAATACCAAAGTATAAATAATCTCGGATAAAAATGAGATTGTGATATTTCCCTTACCTTAGGTCCGATATGCTTTGTACGTGTCCGAACCTCCTCTTCTTTGAAGTGCATCTTTGAGACCTCCTTTTAGGGCACTAAAATAGGCCTTTGAAGAAGAACAGAACCTCTAGTATGTTTCTAGGGAAGTGGAGAGAAGAAATTGGCATGGGTTGGCCGAGCTTGAAGGCTCAAAGTGGTGTGAGGAAGAGGGGGAGGAGGTGCCCTTTTATAAGGGAGGAGAGAGGCTCCTTTGGAAAAACTAAAAATATTATTTTATTATAAAGTCAAGTTCGGTTTTAAATAGATCCAAATTGATTTATTTCGAAGCTAAGGTTGGTATGGGTCGAAATTATCTCATCCAATAGAATTTAGACAAGTTTTGGTTCCTATTTTAACCTTATCATTTAGATTTAACATTAAGTTAAATAATTTTACTTTTACCGTGTCTTCTTGTGTTCTTATACTATAAGGTTAATACACTTACTATAAGCAGCCAAACGAACCCCAAGTTGTTTATTATTAATATATATAACCTTATCTAATTCATTTGGCCGAACCTTAGATTTTTAGGAATAAAATAACAATTACTAATATAATATTTGTTTTAAAAACTATTTTATGTAAATTTTGACACTATTTAGTAATTATTTTTTGTGAAAATCATAACATAATGATTAGTTAGAAAAAAGTTAATTAAATCATTACTAACATGTCATATTAATCTATAAAATTAGTGGAATTCATAAAAAGTGTCAAATTACATTTATTTTGGTGTTTATAACATCAATTATGTCAATATTTCATTAATAAGATAATTACCGCATCATCTTTGTGTAATAAATAAATTAAATTATTTAATGTCTAAAAATTACAAATAAAATACCATTATGTAGTAAATATTTTTTATCTTTCTAATGAATATTTATAGTAGAATTTACCTTATGTATAACCCCATATTAAAAATGATTTACTTATTAAACATTGATTTTAACTATTTTAACCCTTCTTTAAATAAATTAATAATAAATGTCCTAATCAAATACAAGTGGGCCTAAATAGTCATATTTTATTCCTAAGGTTGTTTTTGGTTGAATTACACTTGTCCAATAGAATTAGGACATGTTTTAGGGTAATAATAATATCATTTTTACCCTTAATTACCCTATTTACTTTTAACCGTGGTAAAAAAATAAAAAGTTACTATTCACCAAAAATTATTTTCATCTCATTGAACCAAATTTTAGTCCTTGATATTAACCACGTCTCTCGGATTTTCGAAATTCCACTCACAGAAGCGGTAAAATTATGTTTTATGCAAAATTCAGTTTTTAACTACCACTTAGTGGTTTCACTATTCATCAAAAAATGAAAGTTTCCGGAAAAATACCAAACATTTGGCCTAAGATATATTTGATATTAAGAATTCAAAAATTATGTCTATTTTACCAAATTCAGAACATATCAGTTGCATTAATTAATTTAAAAATTAGTTCCCGTTGTCAAAACAAATAGCGTGTTTTTAAGAGATTATAACTATCAAAAGATTGACACTTGTTTATAACTGTTTTAAATGTGAAATTATATCCAATGACCAAAATTGTATTAAATTGTAAAAATATATTCTAAATATACTTTAAAACCACTCAAATTAATAATTTATCACTATTAATTATTTCTATTAAAAAAGTTCTTTTTAATTAAAATTTAGTAATTTTCACTATTCATCAGAATATGAAAGTTACCCGAAAAGTACCAAAATTTCACCCTAAGCTAATTTTGATATTCTGAATCCCAAAATGAAGTCCATTTTGAAAAATAAAATTTAAAAAATTTCAAAAAGTGGTTATTAGTATTCATAACGGCTAGTTTTAATAAAATTTTAAAAGCATGCCGTTGTTTAGCGAAACTCGGTATTGCGTACAACACACGCTATCATGGAAGGTCGCGCTTTCTTATAATGAAAGCCAAGTCAGGGATGCGTGTTGTGCAAGCTCCTTTTGGTGTAGCATACAACACAAGACATTAATGAAATTAAAAAGAATATTTTTCGTAAAATCTTGGGGTGTTACATCCATGGGGTCCCAAAATCGACCCAAAGATGCCCATGGTTGGACATGTATCAACCAATAGGGTTAGAACACATTTTAGGGAAAATTAATATTATTATAATATTATTATTTACCCTTATTTACCAGATTTACCATTTAACCATGGTAAATAAAATATTTACCGAAATAATTATTCAAAATGTCTAAAAATGAGAGTTACCTATTTACACAATTTGGAAATCCTGATTACAAATATGGAATCTATTTATCCAAATTCAAAACATAGAAGTGGCAGAAATTAAATTAAAATTAATTCCCGCTGTCAAAATGAAAAGTGTGTTTTTAAGATATAACAACAATGAAAAGATTGACACTTGTTTATATCCGGTTTAAATGTGAAATTATGTCCAATGACCAACCTTGTATTAAATGGTAAAAATATATTCTAAATATTCTTTAAAACCACTCAAATTCCAAATTTTATCACTATTAATTATTTTGATTAAAACAGTTGTTTTTAAATAAAATTTAGTAATTTTCACTATTCATCAAAATATAAAAGTTATCCAAAACGTACCAAAATTTCACACTAAGCTAATTTTGATATTCCAAATCCAAAAATTAAGTCCATTTTGAAAGATAAAATTTGTAAAATTTCAAAAAGTGGATATTACTATTCATAACTGCTTGTTTGATTGGTTGTGGTGTGTGTTAGAACTCGAAGTTACGTATAACACATGATACTATATTATTCAAAGGGAAACGTACCATAGAATCTTGGGGTGTTACAAAACATAAGGAATGAGATTTACACTGGGACCAAGGTCGCAAAAGTCTTTGACAACTTTGTTCTCTCTAAGTTCAACATTGATATAAGAATATCCTGGGTCTTTCATCTTTAGTGAAATGGTTCCTTGGATTGTTGTGCTAACATTTGCTGCTAAAAGGACTTGGTTCTTATGTGAGAATTTCATTTTAAATGTGCATAGGTATTTTAGGTATTTTGAGTATATAGGAATGGTTTGAATAATATTGTGGATTGGAATGTTCATCTTTACTTGTGAGAATATTTCCCTCAATGTTTCATTCAATTCAGGCTTGGTTTTCCCCTTCATGCGATGAGGAAACGGTGCAGGTTGGGGTTTGTTTGTAGAAGGGTTGTTTCTTTCACATTTTTATCTGTTTCCTCAGTTTGATCATGTGGTTCATTTGAATTTTCATTAGAGTTTGATGCTTCATATGGTTTCATACTTATTTATTCAGGTTCCTCAATTGATTTCCCACTTCTTAAAACTGTCACAACCTTTAGTTGTTAAGGAGTTTTTTGAGTGTAAAATGACTCTCCCATTAATGTGGAGGATGGTACCACCTGAGTAGGCATGGGTGCCTTTCCACTTTTGAAGTTTTGAAGTTCTTATTTAAGGGAAGATAATTCTGAGTTTATTTTGTACCTTTGTTTACACAAATGTTCAATAATTGGAAGAGGGACATATTGGGTGGGGGCTTGTGTTGGTTGGTTTATCCTATGAGGATACTTTGGTTGTTGGATGGGTTGCTGGTATTGGATAGTTGGATGTTGTTATTGGACTGGTTGTGGGTGGAATTGGTTATGGTTTTGGAAATTTTGTGTAGGGTAGGGGTTTGGTCCTTGTGGTTGGCTAGGTTGTTGGTTATCTTTCCAGCAGAAGCTGTTGAGCATGTGTTGTTTTCAACAATACATAATTTTATTATTAATAAGGGGGATATTGTTGAGAAAAATATCTCTTTGTGATGATTTGGATGCACAAAAATACCCTTATTTTTTATTCTAATGATTTTAATTTAAGTGTATTTAAGGAATTTAATATTCGTTGTATTCTTATTTCTGGAAGAAATTTTTAAGTATTAGAACAATGAGAATTAATTTCTAAAGTATTCGGAAATCATTTTTAGCGTTCTCTGGAAACACTGTTCATACCCTACATTGAGAAGTGTAGCATAAGGATGAAATGCATTGTTTACTCTATGAGATATCTGAAACTTATGGTTAAACAATCATCTGTTATCGGCAAAGTATAAAGGAAGGAACCTTATGTTTGGAAGGAACCTTAAATTTGGGAAATCATCAAATTATGGAAGAAGATCATTTACATAAGTATGGAATGATAATTTTGTTTCTTAAAAGTATGGTTCATCAACCTTACTTTTGTGAACAACCATACATTTGAAAGCTAAAGATTAAAGTATGGTTTATCAACCTTACTTTTATGAACAACTGTTCATTTGATTGAAAAGTATGGATTATATATTGTACGTTTGAGATTTGAAGAAAAACTTTTGAGATCAACCTTATGTTGTGAACCTTACGTTCAGAAAATGTGTGCTATGAAGTTCAACCCTACGTTTGATGTCAGATGTTTAAATTATGACTTCATTAAAGCAACGGTATTTATGCGGATTATCAAGATGATTTCAAGCCAGATTAAAAAACCAAATTTAAAGCGAGTATTTTACTAATTAAAATCCATTTATTTATGATTTAAAGGATCAATTTAAGAGGTTCTTTTGATTTTGAATTTTCATGGGAGTTATGACTGCTCTACAATTCAAACTTTTGAATATCACGATTCTAAAGGTGACTTTTATGGATCTAAATTTGCAGAATAAGTGATCATTGTTATTATATATATTTTAAAAATATATATTTTATATATAGATATACAATATACAAGAACTATTGATCGATGATGAATATACAGAAGAGAAAAAAAGAGTCAATCAAGATCTACAGATATGATATTACGAAGAGTGACAAAGTTCTTTTCTAAAGAAAAAGAAACTCGACTGGAGATTTATTGATCTACATCGAATATCCTTTTGTGAATCAAATACTGCTAATGTTGCGAATGAAGTTTCAAGATCTACTACAACTTGATCGTATTAGAACTACTTTTACCTGAAGATCATTATTTCTAGAGACGAAGATCCATCTACTGTCAATTGCATGCTGTTGAAATTATGAAGATCAACTGGGAAAGTATTTTCACAGAACAAGATACTCTGTTATATTGAGTGATCGTCTTCTCGTACTAAGATATGTATTGGGTTCTATGTATAAACCAGATGCTCTATTTAACCTTATGTTTATAAAGTTGTCAACTGTCTGTACTCAGTTGTGGAGTGGTCTGTTGATAAGAGGACCAGATAGTGAAAATCACCAAGCCAGTGGAGTAGAGCATTGGTGGAGTGGACTAGGGGCCTTTTATTCCCTAAACCAATATATATTGTGTGTCCTGAGATATTTATATTTTCGCTACTGAATCTTTGATATAAAGATAATAGGACAAATCATGATCATTCGAAGAAATTGAAGAGGCACAATTCACCCCCCCACTTGTGCGTATCTAGTATAACCTGATCCAATAATTGATATCAGAGGGTGGGGATTTTGTTAAAGCTATAACAAGATAAAAGTTTTAAAAGATTATACTCAGATCAATATGGCTGATATTAGAGAAGGAATGTGTATGGTTAGAGCTCCGTACTTCAATGGTGAGAATTATGGATGCTAGAAATCAAGAATGGTAATCTATTTGAAATACCTTGGATACAGAGTGTACTAAAAAATATTGAATCCTTATGAAATAATAGAGAACCCTAAAACATGAAGTGTAGCTGTAGAAGCTGAGTATGACCTGAGTTATAAGGCTATTAATGCAATCATATGTGGTCTAGAACAGATGAGTTTAACATAGTATCTGAGTGCCCAATAATATATGAAATGTGGCAGACAATTGTGGTTGATTATGAAGGATCTGACAATGTCAGACAGATGAGGTATACTACTGCCAAACTGAAATTCAATACATTTAGGATGTTTGAAGGAGAAAGAATCACCAAAATGAATGGGATATTGATAGATATTTTCAACAATATAACTGCTTTGGTAGACCCAATCAAACAAGTTGATGAAGCTTAGAAAGTACTGAGAGTACTTTCAACTCGATGGAATGGAATTTCTGCTGCTATCAGACTATCATCTCCTATTAAAGATTTAACAATGAGAGATTTAATTGGAACTCTCATGAAGTATGAAGCTGAGATGTAGGATGAATCAAATGAGCATAAAGTTCTGATCAAGAGAGAAGACACTGCCTTAAAGGTTTCATCTCAAAGCAAAAGCAAAAAGCTAAAGAAAAAAGAAATAAAGGTGAAATCAGAAAATTCTGATTCATTCAATTCAGATGTGGAACTGGCTCCACTGGCCATAAAATTCAATAAGTTTTATAGAAAGAAGAATGGTTTTAAAATTATTTCAAAAAGGTTGAAAAGGATGTCATATGCTATGAGTGCAAGAAGATGGGTCATATCAGACCTGACTATCCACAACTAAAGGACGACAAGAAAAATGAATTCTTCAAGAGAAATTATTATGATCAAAAAGAGAAGAAGGAAATAAAAGCTATGTGGAGTGTATCTGAATACCCCATCAGCTAATCAAAGTCTAATTCATAAAAGGAGAAATCAAATTTGAAAGCCAATAAGCTCTTTATGGCAGAAACTAATGAGGTACACTCCTATTATTCTTCTGACTTTAACTCTGAATCAAGCTGTTCAAATGAAAAACTTGCAGCCTACTCCAACATTCTTGAAGAAAAATATGATTCTTTATTTAAAAAACACAAGTATTTAAAAAATATTCACAATGATATTTTCAATGAATGAGAAACAATGCTAAAACAACATTAGGAATTACTGAAAAAATATAACTCAATAAAAACAAACAATATAGATCTTGAAGCTAAAATAAAAACACTACAAACTAAATTAGAAACATATAAAAGTACATCTCTTATTTTTACAAAAGGATAAAATACACTAAATGAAATTCTTGGAAATAATGTAATTAGAAAGGGAAGATATGGAACTGGTATTAAAGGTGAAAAACCTAAACTATACAAGAATTACTTTGTGCCTAGTAAAAAAAGATTAATCTGTAATTACTATGGAACAAAAGGTCATATATCTAAGAATTGTTACTTAAGGCAACCCCAGATAAGTGGAATAAAGAAAGCCTTTGTCTCAAACAATTTATATGATTCTGTTGATTTTAGAAAAACAAAGCATATATGGATTCCCAAATCATTGCGGGCTAACACATCTAGACTAAACAGAATATGGATACCAAAACAATATGTTTAAATGACTTTGCAAGAAGTAGGTAACAGAAGCCGAACTGCCATATGGTATATGGACAGTGGATTCTCTAGGAATATGAGTTGAAACTCATCAAACTTCATATATTTAACACCAAAATATGGAGGACTAGTCACATTTGGTGATAATTCTAAAGACATGATTATTGGAATTGGAACAGTTGGAGGTCCAGAAACCATCTCAATCAACAAAGTACTTTATGTACAAGGATTGAAACACAATCTGAAAAGCATCTCTAAACTCTGTGATGATGGATATAGTTTTGACTTTTCTAACAACTGTTGTTCTATTTTCAAAGATAAATTGCTTAAATTTAGAGCACCCAAAACTGATAATATGTATAACCCGAATTTAAATTCCTTGTGTAAACAACAAGTAAACTGCTTAACTGAAAATATAAATTAATCCTAGATATGGCATATAATACTTGGACATTGTAATATATATGACTTACATAAGTTATCTAATAAATAATAAATTTAGGATTTTCCTTGTCTCAAGTTTGAAAGTGATAGATTTTGTGATGCATGTCAACTTGGCAAGCAACAAAAATCATCCTTCAAATCAGTTAACAAAATTGCTACAAATAAACCTCTAGAAATCATACATATGGATTTTTTTGGACCTTCAAGGGTAGCAAGATTGGATGGTAAATTGTATGTATGTGTTTTAGTTGATGAATATTCTAGATTTAATTGGATTTTCTCTCTAAAATATAAAAATGAATCTTTTATAATATTTGACTGTTTTTGCAAAGCTATTCAAAAAGAAGAAGGTTTTAAAATAATTTCACTAAGAAGTGATCATGGTGGAGAATTTGAGAATTTGGAATTCAATTCCTTTTGCTCAAAAATGGGTATTAAACACACCTTCTCTGCTCCATGAACACCTCAACAAAATGTAATTTTTGAAAAGAGTAATAGGAATATTCAATAAATGGCTAGGACTATGCTAAATGAGTACAGTCTTCCAACATATTTATGGGATTAATCTATAAGTACAACCTACTATATAATGAGTAGAGTTTTAATTAGACCAATTTTGAAAAATACACCCTATGAACTCTGGAATAACAGAAAATCTAAAGTAAATTACTTTAAAGTTTTTGGATGCAAGGTTTACACCTTAAACACCAAGGACAATCTTGGTAAGTTTGATCCAAAATCTGATGAAGGTATTTTCTTAGGATATTATGCTACTTACAAGGCATATTAAGTTTTAAATAAAAATTCAAGGATTGTTGAAGAATTAGTTTATGTGAAATTTGATGAAACTGATCCCTTTAAGAAAAGGAAAGACCAAATTGATGAATTTGACTCTAATGATAACATGAGACTTGAGAACTTGAAAAATGATCTTGAAAAAGATATAAATGAAATTCAGTTGAGTGCAGAAGAACATGACACAGATGAACCTATAAGTGTACTACATAGACAGTCAAGAACCCTAAAGAATCACCCTTTAGAAACTGTAAGAGGAGACATAGACACAAGAATATAAATTAGAAGGAACATATGAAATATTGTTGAGTTTTTTGTTTTTCTATCCAAATAAGAACCCAAAACTATAGAAGAAGCCTTAGTTGATGAATGTTGGATAATAGAAATGCAAGAAGAAATAAACTAGTTCAAAAGAAATGAAGTTTGGAAATTAGTTCAAAGAGAAAAAAATTATCCAGTTATAGGAACAAAATGGGTCTTTAGAAATAAACAAGATGATAAATGAGTAATAACTAGACATAAATCAATAATATTAGCTCAATGATATAATTAGGAAGAAGGTATAGATTATGATGAGACGTTTACACCAGTAGCTATATTAGAATCTGTTAGAATCCTTTTATCCTATGCATCTCATATGATCTTTAAATTATTTCATATGGATGTTATGTCTTCCATTTTAAATGGTTATTTATTGGATGAAGTCTATGTTGAGAAACCTATTGTCTTTGAAAAATCACAAAAACCATATATTTTTTAAACTTACTAAAGATCTTTATGGTCTTAAATAAGTACCTAGAGCTTGGTATGAATGAATAAGTAATTTTCTTTTGAAAAATGATTTTACTGTTGGAATGGAAGATCCAACACTATTTAAGAAAACTCTCAATTATAATATTTTATTTTTTCAAATATATGTTGATGATGTAATTTTTGGTTCAAAAAATAAAACTCTTTGTCATGATTTCTCAAATTTAATGAAAAAAGAATTTGAAATGAGTATGATTGGAGAACTAAATTTATTTTTAGGACTTCAAGTTTTTCAAAAAGATATTGGGAATGTTTTGAATCAAAGAAAATACACTACTTATTTACAAAAGAAAATTGGACTTGAAAATCGAAAGACATATATAACTCCTATGTGTACTAATATAAAACTTTATTTGGATGAAACTAAAAAAATCAGTTGACAACAAGTTATATAGAGGTATGATTGGAAGTTTATTATATCTTACTGCTAGCAGGCTAGATATAATGTATTCAGTATGTCTTTGTGAAAGATTTCAATCAAATCCTAAAGAATCCCATTTAACTATTCTTAAAATAATTTTTAGATATTTAAAAATAACTATTTTTTAATCTATTATTTATCCCAAAATGATTGATTTTAATTTAATTTCATATTTAGATACAGACTTTGGAAGTTGTAGATTAGATAGAAAAATCACCTCAGGAACTTTTCACTTTTTAGGAAAATCCTTAGTATCATGGTCTATTAAGAAACAACACTCAGTTTCCCTATCAACAGCTGAGGTAGAATATGTATTTGCTGGCAGTTCTTGTGCACAAGTTTTGTGGATGAAAACACTCTTATGGATTTTGGACTAAGTTTTAATAGTACACCTATTTTATGTGATAATACAAGTTTTATAAATATTTCAAAAAATACTATTAATCATTCTAAGACTATAAATATTGATATTAGACATCATTTTCTAAGAGACCATGTTCTTAAAAAAGAAAATTTTCTTAGAATTTGTATGTACTGAAATTTAATTAGCTGATATTTTTACTAAACCACTTCCCACTGCAAGGTTTGATTTTTTTAATGGGGTGTTAAGTTTATTTAATTTTAAGTACGTAATTTTATAAAAAAATAGTTTAGTTACTTGTTTTTCAAATTGTACAATTTTTCTATTTGTGTTTTTATATTTTTTTGCCGCATGTTATTTTAATTCATTTTAATATTTTTCAATAATTAGTATGTACGTAATGAAACTAGAATCAAGGATGTCAGAAAACATTTTGAATTCTAAACCCTTTCAAAACCTTTTGAAACCTAGAAACATTTTACCGCTCTTCTCTCTTGAACCCGAACCTTCGAATCCATAGTCCTTTTTGAACTTTCAGTGATTTATTACAGAAATTTCCATGACCAAAAGAAATGAAGAGCTAGAGACTAGCACTGAGAAGAGGAAATACTCTATTGGGAGAAAGATTTTTCATGGAAAAGTCATAGATCTTGAATGGCTCTATCAGACGAACCTGATAATAAATAAATCCCTAGCTTCTCAAAACATAGAATAGATGTTTAATGCAGATTATATGGAGTTTATATATGAGGTATAACTTCATCATTTCTTTAAGTCGTTACAATTTAGTATGGTAACTGATGAAGATTTGATTGTTGCTAAAATTGAGGATCAAGATTTTTCAATCTCATATGTAGAAATTACTCTAATTCTTAACTGCCCTCATGGGGGAGTTTTATATTTTTATTTAAAGAATATTGGTGATTCTATTAATAATTCTGAAGATATTATGTCCTTTTTGTTTGGAACTATATCTATAAAGAAGATGATTGTGAAGGATTTGGAACCAGATCAAAAGATATTGGTTAAGTTTGTGAAAACTGGTATATCACCTAGAATGTTTGAGATGGAAAAGATTCTTTACCTAGATATGTATATAATTTTTTGGATGATGAGTGATATAAAATTGAACTTTCCCTGATACATGGTGAGGTATCTCAGTTACAGTTTCCAACCAGAGGTAAGAAGTAATTTTTATCCTTTTGGAAGGTTCATCTCAAAAATTCTATTTCAGACAGATATGTTAAGATTGGTGGATGCTCGAGTGAGATGCCACCATAGTAACATCTTCAATGTTGGTACATTGAGAAAAATTGGATTTTTTTGGAGCACTATCAAAGGAAAGCTACTGCCTGTTAGAGCTGAAGAGGATGAAGAAAGTGCTCTGGCACAACCAGCAACATCAAAGGAAGGGAAAGCTGAATCATGAGTCAGTGCTGTATCAAGAAGACTCAGGTTTGAGGATATAGAAGTATTTGAGGAAAGAAGTCAGGAATGAATTCAGTTCAAAATGACCAGGGGTGCTGATACTGTTGAAGAGCCTACTATAACTTCAAATGTTTTAACAACCGGTGATCTCTTAAGCTATATGCTTGTGAGAAAAGCTGTAGTTGAAGAGATTCTATAGGAAGCAGTTGCTCAGGATAAAGTGACTCCTATAGTATATCAAGGAAGTTTGACTCGGGAAGTGACAGCAACAGAGGCTCAAATAGAAAATATATCTGAGACAGTGCCTATTAAAGGAGAAGTAGTGGAGATGAATCAAATTGATCAAGTTTAAGTTAATCAAGAAAATATTGTTTTGGAAAATCCAGTGATAGAGGAATACCCTGCTGATTATGCTCATGAAAAACAACCTCTATTACTTGACAATCATGAAGAGAATTCTTTTTGAGATTCATACCGAAGTATTAAATGAGAATTTTTCTTTGGATGAGTCTAGGAAAGGCATAGAGAAAAAATCTGTTGAGAAACCATTATAGGGAGGAAATGATGAGAAATCAGATGTTGATCCCTTCCCATTTGTGTTGTTGCATCAAGTTGAAGCTGAAAATGATAATCAAGCATAGGGTGCCTCTGATTTAGTAAATACAGTTATGGAAGAACTGAATAGAAAATTGACTGAAGCTGAAAGGGAGAATGTTGCTCTATGAAGAGCATTAGAAGAGGAACTTTTAAATTTTTGAAGGCAGAAAGCAGGTTCCATTTGTAAACCATAAGTTTAAATTTTTAAGAAGGAAATGATAAATTAAGTTTCAAAGTTGAAATAAGATATAGTTATGAAGATAGATTTAATGAAATTTAGATCTTTCATGGAGAAAAAATTTGCGTCTGTCAGAACCAGAGAGGCCAGTATATCAGGTACTTCACCTGATTTAATAAAAATATTTCAGGCTATTACAGTGGTCATGGTGTAACGCCCTGACCCCAGCTACCGAGAGTCGGTGCATTACTTCGTAACATTGGCATGATCACAAAAGATCAAGTCTCGAAAGACCGATTAGTTTAGTAGCCTTGGAAACACTAGATACATTCATAAATGTTACATTACATCACAAAGTGAAAAACTATAATAACATAGTCTCCATAGTCCACACTTCTATCCTCTTCGGACTATCCCTACAGGTCATTCATAAAATACTTCTTCACATCCTGGAAAATATTAAAACATTGAAAGGGGTGAGCTCGGATGCTCAGTAAGGTTAACAATATAGTGGAAGCTTTCATAAATAAACATTAACATTTAAGGCAATTTATAACTAAAACAAAAGCCTTTTAAACTTGAACTTCAACATAATATGGCAAAAGTAAAATGAGATAATGCCATTCACTTCCTTACATGGATATTATATTGGTCGAATAATCACATGCAATATCAATAACCACTTTCATAATGATGGAATGCATAATTCCAGACTATCATAACCACGTAGCCAAGGCCTCGTGCCAAGACCACAAATAAGATTTTGTCAAGGCCTCGTGCCAAGACAATAGTTTGTCTCATGAGACCCGCCGATGCATCGAGGAGTTATAGCGGGCTCCACCCATCACTTACTAAGTCCAATTCATTCCTCATATGAATAGGTTTAAACATATCATAAACCATAACATAATCGTATCACATAAAACATGCATAAAGGAAACATAATATTTCCACATTTCAATCACAAGATATCAATACAACACATTGATATAATAACAACGCTATCAAAACCATTTTCAATACCAAAATAAAAGAAAGTTAAAACTTTGTATTTATTTTTCATCAAAAAATGATGGCTTGTAGAGGAAGCCGAAACTCAAATAATGGTCACGGTGGCAGAGAAGTCGTTGTCGCCGCATAAGTAGGGAAAGAAAAACATTCCCTTTTGTTTTTTAGCAAAAAGCTTTGTATAAAAAGATTCCTTTTGAATAACCGTAAATTTCAAAGGGGTTTATACACCGTATAAAAGAAAGTTGTGTATAAAACCAAATATGCCTCAATGAAAGGGGATTGAGACGAAGTCCTTAAAAAGATCATTTTTTTATAAATTAGGTCTATTATGTGTATTAACTATAATTACACATAAATAATGTAAAAAATACAAGATAGGACATAATAATATCATGACATAATTTGAAAGTAGGAGATTAACCCAAAGAATGGAAGTTGGGTTAAGAAATTCCCTTACCTCGTGTCTGAATTGACTCAACCATTCTTTAACCTCCTGAATAATAAACTAGAGTTAATATATAACTTATTAAGAACCATTTTCAATTTCATTATCCTTATTATATCACTTATTACAATGATATGAACATTATGTAATTATTTAAGTTAATAACGGTCGTTTTGTCGATCTTTGGTACTTGAGTCAACAATAAACTTCTTATAATTACAAGTTGTTTATGTGGTAGAATATCCATTATCTCCAGAATTATATTCATGATTTAGATTTCATATATATCTTATATATCTATTATATACATTCATTTATAATATTACATAACATTTAGAGGTAAGAAATGAAATGCACCGTTCATGGAGACGGTAAGCCGTACGTACGCATGAACGCTACTTTCATTTCTATTTCGTATTTAATGGAATGAAATAATAATTATATAAAGGTATAATATAGTTCCAGTATAATATCATATATAATATCATTTACTCTATCCTTTATACATCCCACATATGGCATTAACGATTCATATCACTTTGAGGGGGCGGTAGTCCGCACTTCCTAAAATGAAATTATCGCGTTTACCCATAATGGAAATCATAAAGTATTCCATAAATGAGAAATACAGAAGCATAAGGAAAACATAAACATAATATATATATCATATATGAAAATAGTGTCATCAAAATGGCCACCATTATAGGTGTTAAAAGAATTTGAACAATCATCGTTTCGTGAGGCAGTATTTCGCCACCCACAGAAACAGTATGTTCTTTAACAATTAGACAAAGGTGTGTGTAAGTTTAAACCAAATCCTTATCATAAAAACATCCTAGTATATTTTAGATACTGGTTTTGTTACAAAATAAAGTAATGAAAAGATTTTAGGAGGTTGGAGAAGAAAAATCAAACAAAACAACATTAGAGAAGACATTACCTCAAAATCGGGTAACTCTTTTTGATTTGAGCAAAAGGCTTCCTTGGGAAGCGTTATGCCCAAATTGAGGCTTCTAGAAGTAATATGGGGAAGTTGGGAGAGTATTTGGGCAGAGGTTGGCCGATCCAAATGGCTTGAAGGTGTGAATAAGGTGGGAGAGGTGGGGGCCTTTTATAAGTGGGGAGGAGGGGCTCTTTTGGAATGATTGAAATGTTACATTATTACACAATGCTTTTCGGATTCTAAAGGTCCCACACTTATATAATTCGTGGCTACGGTGATAAGGGTTCGAAATATACCCATACAATAGTCTTTGGACAAGTGTAATCCTTGGATTTTACATTATCTTTTCATTTTATTAAAATCGTTAAATAATGAGGTCATCGCTGCATCATCATGATGTCATAAATATTTTAATTTACTTAATGTCTAAAAATTATAAAAAAAATACTATGATGTAGGAAATCTTTTTAACTTTATAATGAATATTTATAATCAAAATTTGGACTTGTGTAACCCCACTTAAAAACTGTTTTAGTAAAACAACTCATGTTTGTGTCAATTTAATTTTAACATTAAATAAATATATATTAATGTCATTTTCCAACTAAAGTGGCTCCATGGGGTCCCCAAGTTGACCCATGGGTTGTCTTGGTCGGCCATGACTCATCCAATAGGAGTAGGACAAGTTTCAAGCTCATATCATATTATTAAAACATTGTTTTTACCTTAAACTACACTAATTACCTCTAATCGCGATTAAGAACTTAAAAGTTACTATTCACCAAAAAATTATTTTAATCTCATTGAACCACATTTTAATTCTTAATGACAACCATGTATGTCGGATTTTTGAAAATCAAATCACAGAAGTGGTAATATTTCATTTAAACGAAAAATCAGTTATTTAACTACCACTTAGTGGTTTCACTATTCATCAAAAATTGAAGTTTTTCAGAACAATGCCAAAATTTCACCCTAAGCTATAATTGATATTCCAAATTAAAAAATGATGTCTATTTTAAAAAATTACAAACATATAAGTTACATTAGTTAATTTTATAATTAATTCCCGTTGTCACAACAAATAGCGTGTTTTTAAGAAACAATTTATATCAAAAGATTGGCAATTGTTTATGTCCAATTTCAATGTTAAATTAATTCTAATGACCACCATTGGATAAAATGGTAAAAATATATTCTAATTATACTTTAAAACCACTAAATAGTATAATTTATCACTATAAATTATTTTGATTAAAAAAGTTGTTTTTAAGTATTTTTCACTATTCATAAAAAATAGAAGTTCTCAGAAAAATACCAAAAATTCAACATAGGCTAATTTCAATATTCCGAATCCAAAAATGAAGTCCATTTTGATAAATAAAATTTATAAAATTTCAAAAAGTAGGTATTACTATTCACAACGGCTAGTTTAATTCTTTGTGGTGTGTGTTAGAGCTCGAGGTTGCGTACAACACACGCTATTGCATTATTCGAAGTGAAACGTACCGTGGAAGCTTGGGGTGTTACATTCTACCCTCCTTCAATAAATTGCGTCCTCGCAATTTGAAATTTTTCTTTGAAAATAAAAGGTTGAAAAGAGAAAATACCTTTGAGGAAAACCCACATCGGAAATAAGGTTAATAAATTTATAACATTAAAAGAAAGCAAGATAAGTACAAAGGTCACCCGATATAGCACATTCTAGGATTCTATGAAAATATGGATATGGAGGAGAAACAAACCATCAAGGTCTGATGGAGAGTTATAGAAAACAGGATTAGGAGAAATTTTAACTACAAGAAAATCACAAACATGTGATTGGTTAAACGGTCATTGAATCCCCAGTTGGAAAAGTTAACCGGCAACGTTTTTGTTTTAAGTTACCTTTTATAAAGTTAACGAATTTATTTAGGAGATTTACTAATAATGTAAGGGAATATACATACTTGTCATGTAGAATTTCATTCTTTAATAATTTTTTACCAAAAACCCATCTTTCACTCTAAAAGGTAATAGAACTCAAAAATATTCTATTTATCCTAATTGTATAAGGTTCCAAATATTAACACATACCATTTACATTAGAAAAAATATTTTGTAATAACCAGGGACTTCACGTAGCCCAGTGGTAGGTGATTAATCCCAATCGCACTATGGTTGTGGGTTTGATTCCCACAGCTTTGTCCGACGTGATGGGTTGTCACTCGGTCTGCGTGTTGTCCTTTTTATAAATATCCAAAAATAACATTAACAATAGTATCCAATGTAAAATATAATCCGTTACAACCTTTATAGTTATCCAAAATACTTCTGTCCTACTCACAGTCCAGATTTTATGAGGAAGGTAAACATAATGAAGCTCCCTCTTTTTCTGCGTAACAACATGTGAACACCTTCATCATGTATTCTTTTAAAAAACTGCAACATACTGAATTACCATAAATCCTTATTGATTACATTCACGATCCCTTATTCCTTATAGAAAACTAGATATACTCCTTCTATCCAAAAATGTATACAAATCATTAATCAGTTTCAAGGATGTTAAGAATATCCAACATAATTTATCCGAATCAATCATGTCTTATTCCAAAATCACTATCTCGGTATCAGAACCATATTATGTTTTATCTTTCTCTCAACCATATATTTTCCAAAAATTTAACCTACTGTGGAGTCACTTTTCTTGGTTCCACACAATCTCAAGTCCTAGATGAAATAGTACTGCAATACAATCCTTATATACTCCATAATTATTATAACCAGTACATCATTGATACAACACTCAAATTACAAAATTCTTTAATAACAACATAAGAACTCTAATCATTCCTCCTCATCTGTGGTAGTATCATAACTTTATTATTATCCAATAACATCATTTGGGGCATACTCTGATTATTTGAAAATTGGTTTGTGTAGTTTCCCCACTCCTTGTAGATGAAGCATTGTACATTTGAAACCTTTTTCTTACCTTTGCAGTCACGCACTTGGTGTCCTTTTTCTCCACACTTATAACAAACTCCCATTCCCTTTAGGAAAATTCCACGGTGTTTCTTCCCACAGTTATCACATATTATAAAATTCTTCTTTTCCCTCGTCCCTTTATCCATCATTCTCTCTTCCATCCTTTTCTTCTCTTTCATCCCTTCAAATCCATAAGACTCAGAGAATTGTTTACTTATCTTATTAACAAATGACACTATTTCTTCATATGTTGATAACACATGGGAGAATATTTCCCTTCTAAATGTTGGCTTAATACCATGAAAGATATGATCCTTCTTACTCTTTGGATCATACGTATTGATGGAGTTCACATTCCTTCTACTGGGAGCCATTTCTATACAATGCCATAAACTATGTTAGTTTATGAATCGAAATACATAATAACAAACTTGAAAACACTTATAATAAATTGAACTATTTATGGATATAATCCATAATCATAAAAAATGTTTTCTTTTAGGAAGTATATACTCATAACCCTTCATAGTGGTTTGTAAAGAAAATGTGAATTATCCTAAGCATATCCCCCAAGAGTGTCGTAACCAAGAGTGCAGCAAGGCCCGTTGTCGTGCACCAGTTCCCATTCGAGTCTAGCTAAAAGCGGTGTTTTCGGGTTTTACCCCTAGGTACATCTGTGCCAGAGCCGCCTCTACCTGCTCGTATCCATACATAGATGTATTGCTCGGAAAGCTCACAAAATCTCTACAATAACAAAATTCTAGGAAGTTCTTCTATACTAATCCTCAAAGTCTATCTTCGGGCTATGTGCTCTAATCAGAGTTTATCTAAATCTAGCTTCCAAGGTTAGTACTAAACTGCCTCTGATACCAACTATAACGCCCCGACCCCAGCTACCCAGAGTCGGTGCATTACTTCGTAACATTGGCATGATCACAAAAGATCAAGTCTTGAAAGACCGATTAGTTTAGTAGCCTTGGAAACACTAGATACATTCATAAATGTTACATTACATCACAAAGTAAAAAACTATAATAACATAGTCTCCATAGTCCACACTTCTATCCTCTTTAGACTATCCCTGTAGGTCATTCATAAAATACTTCTTCACATCCTGGAAAATATTAAAACATTGAAAGGGGTGAGCTCGGATGCTCAGTAAGGTTAACAATATAGCGGAAGCTTTTATAAATAAACATTAACATTTAAGGCAATGTATAACTAAAACAAAAGCCTTTTAAACTTGAACTTCAACATAATATGGAAAAAGTAAAATGAGATAATTCCATTCACTTCGTCACATGGATATTCTACTGGTCGAATAATCACATGCAATATCAATAACCACTTTCATAATGATGGAATGCATAATGCCAGACTATCATAACCACGTAGCCAAGGCCTCGTGCCAAGACCAAAAATAAGATTTTGTCAAGGCCTCGTGCCAAGACACTAGTTTGTCTCATGAGACCTTCCGATGCATCGAGGAGCTATAGCGGGCTCCACCCATCAGTTACTAAGTCCAATTCATTCCTCATATGAATAGGTTTAAACATATCATAAACCATAACATAATCGTATCACATAAAACATGCATAAAGGAAACATAACATTTCCACATTTCAATCACAAGATATCAATACAACACATTGATATAATAAAAACGCTTTCAAAACCGTTTTCAATACCAAAATAAAAGAAAGTTAAAACTTTGTATTTATTTTTCATTAAAAAATGATGGCTTGTAGAGGAAGCCGAAACTCAAATAATGGTCACGGCGGTGGAGAAGTCGTTGTCGCCACATAAGTATGGAAATAAAAACATTCCCTTTTGTTTTTTAGAAAAAATATTCGTATAAAAAGATTCCTTTTGAATAACCGTAAATGTCAAAGGGGTTTATACACCGTATAAAAGAAAGTTGTGTATAAAACCAAATATGCCTCAATGAAAGGGGATTGAGATGAAGTCCTTAAAAAGATCATTTTTTTTATAAATTAGGTCTATTATGTGTATTCACTATAATTACACATAAATAATGTAAAAAATACAAGATAAGACATAATAATATCATGACATAATTTGAAAGTAGGAGATTAACCCAAAGAATGGAAGTTGGGTTAAGAAATTCCCTTACCTCGTGTCTGACTTCACTCAACCGTTATTTAACCTCCTGAATAATAAACTAGAGTTAATATATACCTTATTAAGAACCATTTTCAATTTCATTATCCTTATTATATCACTTATTATAATGATATGAACATTATGTAATTATTTAAGTTAATAACGGTCGTTTTGTCGATCATTGGTACATGAGTCACCAATAAACTTCTTATAATTACAAGTTGTTTATGTGGTAGAATATCCATTATCTCCAGAATTATATTCATGATTTAGATGTCATATATATCTTATATATCCAGTATATACATTCATTTATAATATTACATAACATTTAGAGGTAAGAAATGAAATGCACCATTCATGGAGATGGTAAGCCGTACGTACGCATGAACGCTACTTTCATTTATATTTCGTATTTAATGGAATGAAATCATAATTATATAAAGGTATAATATAGTTACAGTATAATATCATATATAATATCATTTACTCCATCCTTTATACATCCCACGTATGGCATTAACGATTCACATCACTTTGAGGGGGCGGTAGTCCGCACTTCCTAAAAGGAAATTATCGCGTTTACCCATAATGGAAATCATAAAGTATGCCATAAATGAGAAATAAAGAAGCATAAGGAAAACATAAACATAATATATATATCATATATGAAAATAGTGTCATCAAAATGGCCACCATTATAGGTGTTAAAAGAATTTGAACAATCATCATTTCGTGAGGCAGTATTTCGCCACCCACAGAAACAGTATGTTCTTTAACCATTAGACGAAGGTGTGTGTAAGTGTAAACCAAATCCTTATCATAACAACATCCTAGTATATTTTAGATACTGGTGTTTTTAGAAAATAAAGGAATGAAAAGAGTTTAGGGGGTTGGAGAAGAAAAATAAAACAAAACAACATTAGAGAAGACATTACCTCAAAATCGGGTAACTCTTTTTGATTTGAGCCAGAGGCTTCCTTGGGAAGAGTTCTGACCAAAGTGAGGATTCTAGGAGTAAGATGGGGAAGTTGGGAGAGTATTTGGGCAGAGTTTGGCCGAGCCAAATGTCTTGAAGGTGTTAATAATGTGGGAGAGGTGAGGGCCTTTTATAAGTGGAGAGGAGGGGATCTTTTGGAAAGATTGAAATGATACATTATTACACAATGATTTTCGGATTCTAAAGGTCCCACACTTATATAATTCGTGGATAAGGTGATAAGGGTTCTAAATCTACCCATACAATAGTCTTTGGAAAAGTGTAAGCCTTGGATTTTACATTATCTTTTCATTTTATTAAAATCGTTAAATAATGAGGTCATCGCTGCATCATCATGATGTCATAAATATTTTAATTTATTTAATGTCTAAAAATTATAAAAAAATACTATGATGTAGGAAATATTTTTAGATTTCTAATGAATATTTATAATCAAAATTTGGACTTGTGTAACCCCACTTAAAAACTGTTTTAGTAAAACAACTCATGTTTGTGTCAATTTAATTTTAACATTAAATAAATATATATTAATGTCATTTTCCAACTAAAGTGACTCCATGGGGTCCCCAAGTTTACCCATGGGTTGTCGTGGTCGGCCATGACTCATCCAATAGGATTAGGACAAGTGTCAAGCTCATATCATATTATTAAAACATTGTTTTTACATTAAACTACACTAATTACCTCTAATCGCGATTAAGAACTTAAAAGTTACTATTCACCAAAAAATTATTTTAATCTCATTGAACCACATTTTACTTATTAATGATAACCATGTATGTCGGATTTTTGAAAATCAAATCACAGAAGTGGTAATATTTCATTTAAACGAAAAATCAGTTATTTAACTACCACTTAGTGGTTTCACTATTCATAAAAAATTGAAGTTTTTCAGAACAATGCCGAAATTTCACCCTAAGCTATAATTGATATTAAAAATTAAAAAAAGATGTCTATTTTAAAAAATTCCAAACATATAAGTTGCATTACTTAATTTTATAATTAATTCCCGCTGTCACAACAAATAGCGTGTTTTTAAGAAACAATTTATATCAAAAGATTGGCAATTGTTTATGTCCAATTTCAATGTTAAATTAATTCTAATGACCACCATTGGATAAAATGGTAAAAATATATTCTAATTATACTTTAAAACCACTAAATAGTATTATTTATCACTATAAATTATTTTGATTAAAAAAGTTGTTTTTAAGTATTTTTCACTATTCATAAAAAATAGAAGTTCTCAGAAAAATACCAAAAATTCAACATAGGCTAATTTCAATATTCCGAATCCAAAAATGAAGTCTATTTTGATAAATAAAATTTATAAAATTTCAAAAAGTAGGTATTACTATTCACAACGGCTAGTTTAATTCGTTGTGGTGTGTGTTAGAGCTCGAGGTTGTGTACAACACACGCTATTGCATTATTCGAAGTGAAACGTACCGTGGAAGCTTGGGGTGTTACACATGGAGAATATGAATGTCAAACCGTAGGACTTACCATGAAATAGTGATCCTTTGTTAGTACTGCTAGATAGTCATAAGTTTCTAGTTTCCCAGTTGACTTCCTGTGAACCAGGAATTAGAACTGTGCTAAATCAGTTCAGAGAAACGTTGACTCTTTTTATAGAGAAGGAACAATGGCTTCATAAGTTTTTCAGAGTGAATTTACTAGAATATATTCATTTGACCCTGGAAATTAAAGATATAATTATCCATTTTGGAGATGGATTGATGAGACATTTAAGGGAACAATTAGCAGAGATCAAGGCAATAGTTCAGAGGAGATGAACCCTACCTCACACCCTTACCCAATCCTGATTCCTGTTATTTTTCATTACTGTACTTGTAATTCTATTTGTAATAAAATATATTTACATCTCTTGTTCATGTATTTTAATTTTTTTATAGTACTATCTATGATAGAAATGCCAATAATCCTAATTCACATATTGATAAACATTTTGTAATTGCATTTACTAAAGTTCAGTGCTACATTAAAATGTGTTATATTCCTTATTCTATCATTCTTTTTGATATATCAAAAAGGGGGAGAAATTAGGATAAACACAACATTTTTTATTTTAATTTTTTTAATCGTTTTTATTAAAAAGGGGGGAGAAATGTTAAGCATTATCTTAATCCTTTAAGCTGGAGAAATTAAGTTAAACCTAATATTGTATTTATCTTAGTAAAAATTCAAAACTATATGTAATTAATTTTTTAAGTTGATTTCATTGGTTATTTTATGGGTTTTATTATCATAAAAAGGGGGATATTATTGACAAGTGTTGTTTTCAAAAATACAAAATTTTATTATTAACAAGGGGGAGATTGTTGAGAACAATACTTTATCTCTTTATAATGATTTTGATGCTCACAAATACCCTTATTTGTTATTCTAATGATTTTACATTAAGTGTATTTCAGTAATTTAATATTTGTTGTATTCTTCTTTTAGGAAGAAATTTTTAAGTATCTGAACAGCGAGAATTAATTTCTAAAGTATTTGGAAATTGTTTTTATCATGTTCTAGAAACACTGTTTATACCCAACGTTGAGAAGCATAGCGTAAGGATGGAATGTGAGGTTTACTCTATGAGATATTAGAAAAGTATGGTTAAAAAATCATAAGTTATCACAAATTATGAAGGAAAGAACCTTACGTTTGGAAGGAACCTTATGTTTGGAAGGAACCTTATGTTTGGAAGGAACGTTACGTTTGGGAAATCATCAACTTATGGAAGAAGATCATTTACATAAGTATGGAATGATAAGTCTGTTTCTTAAAATTATGGTTAATCAAACTTACTTTTGTAAACAACCATACGTTTGAAAGCTAAAGATTAATGTATGGTTCATCAACCTTACTTTTATGAACAACTAATCGTTTGATTGAAAATAATGGATTATATACCGTACATTTGAGAGTGGAAGAAAAAATTTTGAGATAAACCTTATGTTGTGAACCTTATGTTCATAGAATTTGTGCTATGCAGTTCAACCCTACGTTTGAGTTTAGATGTTTAAATTATGACTTTATTAAAGCAATGGTATTTATTCGAATTATCAGGCTGATTTCAATCCAGATGAAAAACCCAAATTTTAAGAAAGTCTTTGACTGATTCAAAGACATTTATCAGTGATTCAAAGGATCCATTTAAGAGGATCTTTTCACTCCAAATTTTCAGGGGAGTTATAACTACTATGTTATTCAAACTTTTGAATATCGTGATTTTAAAGGCGACATTTATGGATCTAAATTTGCAGAATAAGTACTCGTTATTATTATATATGTTTTAAAAATATAGATGTGATATACAGATATACAATATAAAAGAAATACTAGTCGACGACGAATATACAGAAGACAAAAACAGAGTAAATCAAAATCTATAGATCTACTGTTACGAAGAGTGAAAAAGTTATTTTCTGAAGAAAAAGAAACTCGACTGAATATTTATTGATCTACATAGAATATCCTTTTGTGAATAAACTACTGTTAAAGTTGCGAATGAAATTTAAAGATCAACTGAAACTAGATCGGCTCAGAACTACTTTTACCCCAAGATCATTATTTCTAAAGACAAAGATCCATCTACTGTCAATTGCATGCTGCTGCAATTGTGATGAACAACTGGGAAAGTATTTTCACTAAACAAAATAATATTTTTTATTGAGTGACTGACTTCTCGTACTAAGTTATGTATTCGGTTTTATATATGAACCAGAAGGCTCTATTTAGCCTTAAGTTCGTAAAGGTGTCAACTGCGTGTACTCAGTTGTGGAGTGGTCTATTGATAAGAGGACCAGATAGTTAAAATCACCAAGCTCGTGAAGTAGAGAGTTGGTGGAGTAGACTAGGGACCTTTCATTCCTCGAACCACTATACATTTTGCGTCCTATTCTATTTATATTTCAGCTACTGAATCTTTTATATAAAGATAAAAGGAAAAATCACGATCATTTGAAGAAATTTAAAAAGCACAATTCACCCCCCTCTTGTGTGTATCAAGTATAACCCGATCCAACAGAAGCCTGGGTGGTCATTATAACTTCAATTGAATGTGTTCTGGTATTGTGGCTTGTGTAAGTTTAGGGAATTGACATCAGCCAGAGGTCCTCCTAGAAGAACATCTTCAATGGAATGTATGGTTGGTAAGTTGTCTATCTTGTGGTCATGTTTGTCACAAATTGTGCAAACAGGGTCAACGGTTTGAATTTCATGGACCTTCCTAAGATCGATCTCTTTAACCTTCCTAGTGAGTGCTGCGAGTTTAGCCTAAGGATTTTCTCTTCTCAAATTGTATGAATTCCCATAGTTCATTGTGGATTTTCATAATAAGGTAATGTTCCCCATGTTAGGTTTTTTTAGCAAGGATTTATAGATACTTGTAAGCATCATTTGGGGCTTTGTTTTTAAAGGTCCCATTACACATCATGTTAATGAATTGTTTATTCCCTGGGCCAAACCCTTCCTAGAAAATTCTCACTTATTCAGGAATAGTAGAACCATGTTTCATAACCATGTTTAGAGTTTCTTTGAACCTTGCCCATGTTTCATAGAATGACTCTCCCTCTTTTTCAAAATTTTTTTGGTTCTCTTTTTAAGTGAAATTGTTTTCTGGTGGGGAATTTATTTTTTGTTGAATTCTCTTTGTAATTGGTCCCATGATTTGATGGATGATGGTATAAAATGGTTTATCTAATTTTTAGATCGATACTTTAATGAAAAAGGAAATATACTCATATTAAGTGATTCTAGTTGATGTGAAGGACACATGGTTTCCACAATGTCGTTGAACTCCTTTACATGAAGGTAGGGTATCTTGGACTCCATTCCATGGAATGTGGGAAGGTGGTTTAGGACATAGGGTTTGAAGATGTAGTTTTCATATACAAGGGAATTGTGTCTAATGCATGAGGGGTAATTGGTCCAGGAAGGTGTGAGGTATTCATTCATGGTTTGATCGACTACATTCCCTAAGTTTGGGGCTGCCTCATTGGGATTTCCATTTTCGTTCCCACCTAGGATTATGAGTTGGTTTCTTTGAAGAAATTTTATTGAAATGGGATCAATTTCTAACTCTAGATTATTATAATTATTAGGATCTAATGGAAAGATTTCCCTTGGTGTACTTGACTACCCAACCCCATGACTATCCACCCTAACTAGAAGGTTTGATTGGTCACGAGTGTAGGCGGACCTGAGACAAAAGAAAAAAAATAAAAAAGGGAAAAGATTATATAATTTGGAAGAGAATATAATAAATGAGGGAGAAAAAATGGGTTTTTAGATGACTTACTTGGGTCATCAAAAATGGCACCAAAATTTGGTCTCGCCCAAATTTACCCAAGATTCTAGGTTTAAGTTGTCGCTTTTTTTTAGCTTGGGTTGTCAAATCTGTAGAGACCTAATAAAAAACCTCTAGACACGTACATTATATAGACTTTTTTTGGTTATGAAGTGGAAAACATGGGTTGATTTTAGATGGGATTAAGTGAACTCTATTAGAATTAAGTGAATTAAATTTAAAATAATGAGTTTATCCTGGGTTATCACATGGGGGTAGATTGGATGAAATTATTTTTTAATGGTTTCAACTTCTTATATTTGAGATAGGTTTATTCAAGAAGATAAAAAAACTTCATCACTTACTGGTTTAATACCAAAAAAACATTATAATAATCACCTATACCCTTGGAGGATCAAATTTAAGATCACTTCAAGGTAAAGGTTCATATTAGCACTTGAAGTATGTGGCCTTAAAATTCAATGAGGATTAAGAAGTTTCAAAATAAGAAAATAAAAATCTCAATAAAATAAAATGATTAGAAATTAATAGGGTGATAAATAAAATCCAATCCATCCCCTTGATACTCTCTTGTATCAAACCATATGTGGGTTATCCCTCCATTGATTCTATGGTTTCAATGGAAGAGTAAAGTAGACACATGATGGAGGAAATAGAGAAGTAAATAAAACAATGAAATAACTATCACTCCACTGTTGAGTGATAATTTTAGAAGGTTTGGTGTGAATAAATTCACACCTTGAACCAACGGTATCAAAATTACATGAATAATAACAGAATAAGAGGAGAATAAGAACTTTTATAATGAAACTAAAGTGAATTTAACAATTTACATGTGAACGACAAACTTGAGACAACAAAATCATAACATAACAGTACAATGAAATGAATATCAAAATATGATTAAATCCTATAACACCACTACATTAAATTGGAATTTTAGTAGTCTTGGGTCTATCCCCCATCATTACAAGTCTCCTAAATTAATGGTGGTAGGCCTAGGGTGGTGGAACGTATGGGAGGGGAGACTTTTCTACCCTTGACCTGAAGTTACAGCAAGCTTGCATCTATCGAACAGAGGCGGCTATAAGACCTTCTAGATGGCCGAAATGGGGTGGAACATAAAAGATAAAAATAGTTCTCCGGATTTCCCCTAACTTTATATAACTTTCCAGACCAAAATATTCTATGGTTTACGAGATATGGGTAAACTGGTGGGATGCTTTTTTGGGCCACAGAATCTGGCCCATAAATTTATCTTCAACTTGGGCATCCTGGAACACCATTAAAAAATCAGAATGAACTTTTGTCACTAGTGGATGAAATTTTCTCCATGATTTTATCTATATTTAGATAAATTTTGGGAATTGTTGGTCTTGTACCTTTTCTGTTACAGTCTCTTTATTTGGCTATTGTCAAGTTTAATTTTCCCAGAATGTGTTGGCCTGAAATCCCATTTTGGTGGTCTTCCAATGTGAATATTTAAGTGCTAAAAAATATTTAATTGTTACTTATTAAATGGTATACATAAAAATAAAATATAAATATAAAATAAATACCATTTTTTATTTAAGATTTGTTCAAAAATGTAACTTGTAATAGTAAATTTTAAGAGGGAATTACAATCATAATTTGAATTACTGTTCAAAGTGTAAAATGCACTAAAATGGTGTATGTGGATAATAATAAACATGAATATTATATATTTAAACAATTAATATTATCCTCATTCAATTGATAACCAATAATGAATGTAATAGTACATTTTAATAGGGAATTACAATCATAATGTGAATTACTTTTCAAAGTGTCAAATGCAGTAAAATGGTGTATATGGAGAATAATAAACATGAATATGATATATTTTAACAATGAATATTATCCTCATACAAGGTATAACCAATACTTAATTTTAATTTAATAAATAAATATCACCAAATTATTCACTAATAAATAAATAAATATTATATTCACTAAATAGAAACTAAATCTTTATTAAATATTAATCTCACAAACCATTCTATTGAATAACAAAATACTGAATATATGAGTTCAAGATTATCATGAATAATTATTAAACCAAATATGAGAATACTATTTATTCAAAGTGTTAAATAATAAATAATAATAATATCTAACCGAGGTTCTATATACACTTAGTGTGTGGAAATTTTTTCCTATTTCTCAGTGGAATTAGGAAAAGATTCCAAAAGTCCATGTATAACATCTAAAAACACTCAAAGGAAACCATAGAGAATGAATTTATTGTCACAATGACATACAACCTCATATAGATGTTTACTTTATAATATAATCCATTTATCCTGATATCTATAATCAAGTAGGTTACATCCTGGTGTCATCAACCTATGTGATCAATGTGTTTATCTTTACCTATCTAAAATGGAACATTACCACATTAAAACATGGAAACATATTTATTTAGTCTATTTCATTGTCATAAAATGTTTTAAGATATAAAAATCTATTAAATAAAAGAAGGGAAAAATCCTTTATCTCATTATTAATTAACGAAATATTACTCATGATGCACCCAATGTATCTTACTTCACCGTGAACTTATTTCATCATAGTTTTCATCAATGAATAAAATTAAAAAACTATTAATATTAATTAATAATAATATTAATGTATAAGGATCAATATATACATCCGTAAATAGAAACATCCAATGAAATATATAATTTTTTGATTTCTTATCAACGGGTCGCGTTCTCATAATCTTATGTGTTGGAAATTACATTGTGAGTATTTCAGGAGAAAGTTACTGGAAGTAATTCGAGTATCAATACTTGAAAAATAATATTATTTGTATCCCATAAAATTATTTCCCTTAGTTAAAAACATATATTTAATAATACTATCATGGCAGGTTTGGATACTCATCTTAGAAGGGAACTGCTATGAACTTTTAGTTAAATAGTTACTCTTATAACATTATCTGATTTTATGTTATGCAAAATAAAAATCCTGATTTTATAATAATTTAATTAATATTAATAAAAATGAATATAGGTGATAATAAAGTTCACATAAGTTGGTTCTAGGGTACCAAATACAATATAGTGTAGTATTTTTTTCATGTGACGTTACCTTTATCATCTAATTTATTCCTAAAAACCCATTATGTAGTAACAACGAGAAAATTGTTTAGTCTTTTAAAAAGATCCCAAACATCATTAAATTGGATTATTTGTATATATTTTTATTTATAAATCCCCCAATTTTCATCATTAAAATAATCATCATGGTTTTGAGGTTCTAAAAAAGATTTAAAATAATGATTATCAACATCATTTGAGATTGAACTTCTAGTAAGAGTACCAAATTTCCAATCATTGATAATATTTTCCAAGGGATGGTATTTTTATTTTTCAAAATATTTATGCAAATTTTTAGAATTATATTCAACTTTGATAGTCTCTTTAAGAGATGGTGGATCATTGAAAATAAAAGGTTTAATTTTATCCACAACATGTTTGAATTGGGACAAGGGTTTAGGAAGATTTTAATAAAATTTGACCTAAATTGGTTATTCAAAAGTTTTGGTTCATTAATTGAATACAAAACATGATTTATTTGAGTTATAGTACTCAAAAAACATTCCTTCAATGGATTTTGGATCAAATTTCTCAAGGTTTTATTTAGAGTGAAGAATATTACATTTACATCCAAACACTTTAAAAAAGAAAACATTCATAATTATATTTTTCCAAAGATCATAAGCGATATTTTTAGAATAATATTTATTATATAAAATAAATTATTTAACACATATGGAAAAAAACTTATTGAGGGATTTTGAAATCATTTAATATGGATCTTAATATTTCTTGAAGTGTTTGACTTTATCTTTCGAAAACCCTATTTTGTTGAGGTAAACTAGGAGGAGAAAAAGTATGATTATAACATTGTAATTCACAAATTTATTCAAAATATTTTTTATAAATCAATAAACGATGATTAATTTTATTGAAAATCATTTCCCCCATTTTCATTTTAGATCTTCTTGGTAAATCTAGTGAAGAATTTACAAGCCAAATTTTTATGTGCTAAGAAAAACCCTAGGGAATCATATATAGTCATTGAAAATAACAAAGTAATATTATTTAACTTTGATAATATCAACACAAGTTAGTACAAAAAATAAAGGTCAAAAGGACCAAGGAATTCAGAGGATTAAATTTATTTTTTAGGTTTAAAATAAGTTTTTTGTTGATTACCAAGTTATAAAGGTTCGTGAAAAAAATTATTTTTGAAAAGAAAGTTTTGAAAATAATGTACTAGATGATGTTAGTAGATCTTAATAGTGTTTTTGTTCCTCATTAACATTGAAATTTATTCCAAATACAAGGATAACTATCTTCAATGCTCTAAAACTTAACATTGTCAAAATAAAGAGATGTGAAATTGATAATATAAAAATTTTAAAAATGAAAAATAGTAAATAAAGGGTTTTCTTTGAAATTAAAATAATTAAAAGAATAAATTTCGAAATATATTTTGAAAAAATTTTCATACAGTTGTATAAATCAAAGAAAATAGTTTTTTAAAACATAAATGAATAAATACATATTTTATAAGTGAGGAATTGAAAAAAAATTATTGTTCCAATACTAATTATTTCACTTCTTGAATTATCACTAGATGTTATGTAAACTCCCAAAAGTTTTTCAAGGTGATTAAATTTAGATGGGTCACCACACTTTTATTGTGAACATATTATATAAAAGCAAAACATTTCTTTTAGGAAATTTTCTTTAGAACTATTTCCTAAAAAATTAAGAAATTAAGTTGTTGGTACCCGGATTTTGGGACCGTAAATTTTAGTAGAGAGGGGTTTTGGAACCCAATTTTTTTGAATATAAATTTTGAGATTTTATATGTGATGAAAGATGGATATTTTTCATTAAAAAATATTGATCATTTTTTCAATAAAATTCATAAATTAGAAATTCCACTTTATGATAATAATGACAATTTGTTTTGAGAAACCCATTTTAAAAAATTATTTTTTATTAGTGAATTGGTATTATTTGAATAACCAATTATAAAATTATTATTTTCATTTAAAAAAAAAACTATATTTTATTTTTATTGCATTTTCCATTGGTTAATTTCTTGATAGACTACCTATGTTTATAAATATCTGATTGTAACTCTTGGTCATTCGATTGATCATTTAATTTTCTCAATAATTCAAATTTTTTGATCATAAGTTGACCACTTTATTTAAGAACTTTATCATAAATTCTTTTGAGATATTTGTATATTGAAGTCAGTTAACAAAAACCTTATTCAATTTTACCACTAGAATAACTTTGATATTCATATCTTAGATAACAGGAATAAGAAGTGGAAGAAGAAGAATTCGAGGAGGAGGAAGAAAAAGAGTTAGAGTTTACTTCATTACTAATCTCAACATAAAATATGAGACACATGGAGATATCATCATTTTTTTCTCTTTATGGAAGGGAATAATCACTTATATTATATTTTTAAACTATGAAGTATTTCTTGATTTTATTCATATTTTTTTCTTTTTGATCAAGGGGAGGTTCACCTTATGTTTATGTTATTTTTCTTTCATCCATAGTGTAACGACCCAAAGTTTCATTAATGAAAATCCCTCTTGATCCAGTTAAATGTTTCTTTATGAAAAATATTTTTATAAGATGTCAACTTCTTTAGTTTTACATTAAGATTTGTGACCGTTACTTTTATAGTCGTTGAACAGTGATCATATGAGTAGTATAAATATAAGGCTTTAACGAACCCATTTCTACTCAGACAAAGGAAGCGATGGCCTCATCCAATAGAATTGCCCCTTACGAAGCCCATTTGCCAGAGCTCGGAAAAGAGGTGGTGTCTTTAGGCTTTTCCCTTGACCAATCCCAAGATGAGCTTCATCAAGTCAAGCTCGAACGTGATCGTCTACGGGAAAAGTGGAAGTTGATTGAAATTACCACTCGAGCGATGTTATCCGAGCCGCCCCAAGAGTCTGTCACCATTGCACACCTTACCCTTACGTCTTATGTGGCTATTTTAAGGGGTTATGTAACAAATAACTAGCACCATGTTAATGTACATTATTTTTTGTATATAATAATGAATATAATTTCTAGTCATTTTTGATACATTGTAATTAGTTTTTAAAGTACAAATGGTGTTTTTAGTTATTATTTAATTGAGAATTATATTTTATGAAATTAAAGGATTTTTTAATTAAATAATATTTTAGTAAAATATTATTATTTATATTAAATTAATTTTTTATTAAGTATAAATGATCTTATAATTGTATGAATGCAATTAAAATTTTTATTAAGGTTTGAAATCCATTTCTGTCAAAACCCGTGAATTTTTTTATAAATGTCGGTTTTTATTTTAAAAATGAAAATTCACATATTTAGAAAATTATTTAGATAAAATAAATATTATTTTTGGAATCAGGACGTCGAAATTATCCAACGGTAAATTTTTCATAATTTTCTGAGACAGTCAAATTTTTGGGTAAAAATTAAATACCATTTAAATATATAATGTGTTTATGACATCATAATGACCCAATGGTGATGTAATAAAATAAAATAATCCTTATTTTAGGCCAATATGTGTTTTATCATTAAAATAATTAGGTTTTGGGTTTGTTTGACTTACTTTTCAAAGCATTAATGGAGCCCTCAAGACTTATTCAACACTTTGCCTTTTTAAATTAATTTCCATGGGAGTTTGACTCACCTCCACATAAGCAACCCATTTTTTTTAATAAGTTCGGACCTTGGCCTTGTAAAATGTTGTTTTCCTCTTTCCTTTTCCAGAAAACTTGGGCAAATACCATGGGATGGTTTGTGGTTTGGATTATTTTAATATAAGGGGTCCCAAACCTAAATAATAAAGAATTCTCTCACCTTTCCTATATAAACCCACCCAAGATCCCACTTCCTCCTCACTAGAATCCCTTGGAGTTCTTCCAACCTCTGACCTACTCTCTCTAGAATCCTGACAAGGTGCCCCAAGCTCCCAAGAAGCCTCTCACAAGCCTCTCTCTAGCCTTTGGAAGCACACTTCCAAGTAAGGGTTTTTCTTCCTTTCTCATTTTTTTCAATTTTCTTTAAGTTGTATTTCTATTTTAATTTCAATTATGAATGTTGGGGTATGGTTTCGCACCTCTCCCATACTGCCCTCTTATTGTTTGAATGATGGGAGACCCCTTTCTCTCGCATTAAAATCCTCCCATGTACACCCGTTACTATGCCGAAATTCCGAAAGGAACTTCTCTCTCTTCTTTTACATTCAAGTAATACTTTTGTATCATGAATCTAAATTCCTTTTCAATTGTTGGGAAATGTTTATATATGACCTCCTTACTGTCCATTACATATAAATATGATGAGGAACCCATTTCTCTCTCATTAAAAGCCTCCCATGTACACCCGTTACTATGCCGAAATTCTGAAAGGAACTTCTCTCTTCTTTTACATTCAAGCAATAATTTTGTATCATGAATCTAAATTCCTTTTCAATTGTTGGGACATGTTTATATATGACCGCCTTACTTTCCATTACATTTAAATATGATGAGGAACCCCTTTCTCTCTCATCAACCTTTTTTATGAGTTCTTATGTCATGTCGTTACGCTGCCGAAATCGCACCGATTTTCTAAGCCAATGTCATTGTGTAGTGAATACCATCCCATTTCTCCATCAAGGGTATTCAACTTTATGCACATTTACTTATTGATTGTAAAGTTTCATGTATGAATTCCACATTCCTTTATCTTGGAATAAATGATTATGTTTTATGAATCCATGTTTTATGATCCATGTGGCACACTTATGCATGAAATGAAATGTTTAAGAAGGGTGCGCCCTTTATAGCGCTCCAATGCATTGGGTAAAGTATAGTATCATGATACATCATGTGCAATGAGTGTTGACTCATGCTAATTCATGTGCAACGAGGGTTTACTCATGCTTTAAGTTCAATGAGGGTTTACTCATGCTCCATGTGCAATGAGCCTTGGCTCATGCTAATTCAATGTTAAGTGTTGTTGCCACATTTCCATGTTATGGTTATCATGATTTATCATTCCTTTATGTTCATGTTACTCTAATGCTCTATTGATGTTCCTATTTCCTAACATGTATTGTACTCCTCATGTTATTCATTGTGTACTCCCTTACTGGGCTTTATAGCTCACCCTTTTCTTGTGCATGTCCTCGGGTTATCCCATGCAATGCTAAGTATGAAGGAATGTAGTGGTCATGTAAAGGAAGTTTTCAATAAAGATGTTGTATTTCAAGTTTAAAGTTTTTATGTAATGATCCTAAGCCCCAAAGACACTAAACCTCTCGATCTTCTTTGTTGTATCAAGTGATGTTTTATTTAATAAAGCATGCTTATGTTGTAATAAAAAGCAGGGTTGTCATAGTTGGTATCAGAGGATAGGTTTAGTTATTTTTGGGATTAGGAAACCCCAGTAAAGCCTTAGATACAAGACTAAGCATAATAAAAACATCCCTAAGTTTTCGTAAATACTAAGTAAGTGGTTTATCAAACAAATACATCCCTGTTTGGATACGAGAAGGTAGAGGTGGCTCTGGCACAGATGTATCCTAGGGGTAAAACCCGAAAACACCGCTTTGAGCTAGACTCGAATGGGAACTGGTGCACGACAACGGGCCTTGATGCACTCTTGGTTACGACACTCTCAAGGGATATGTTTTGATAAATTCACAATCTTAGTATGAACCCTTATTATGGAAAAAATGCCCCTAAGAATATATGTTAGAAGGAAGATCATGAAAAGCCTGGATTGAATCCTATAGACTCATGAGTTAAAGAGATTAAAGTTTATTTATAAGTCATCAACTTTTTTTTGGATTACCCTTTATGTGTTACCCCTAACTTTCCTTTTATTCCAGCCAATGGCCAGTAATAGGAGAACTCGGGATAACAACCGTTGTGAAGATCAGTGTGATGATTGTACTTATGAGATGCCCAATCCAATGAGAGCGAGAATCGCGAAATTTGTAACGCTTCTCTCTCAGCTAACTCAAGTTTTGAATAGAAACACTGGTCAAGAAAAACGTTCAACCCCCCCTAAGAAAGAAAAAGTATCTATCGAGAGCTTCATGAGACAAAGGCCTCCTACTTTTAGTGGATAATCCGATCCCACGATCGCTGAACAATGGATAAATTCCATTGAAAAGATATTCTCCATCCTCCAATGCTCTAAAAAAGAGAAGGTTCTCCTGGCGGCTTATCGTATGGAGGGTGAAGCTGATCAATGGTGGAAGTTGATCAAAAATATGAAGCCTGAGGAGGAGATAGAGTCTTTGGAATGGAAGGAATTGCGGAAGATGTTTTTCGATAAATATTTTCCACGCACCCTCTGCCTTAAGATGGAAAGGGACTTCCTTTCCCTCAAACAGAAAGATGAAGAATCCATGGGAGCGTAAGAGGAAATCTTCACAAGGATTGCACGATACGCTTCTGGCTTTGTCGTTACCCACGAATGCAAGGTTGACCGCTTCTTTGGTGGGCTGAAGCCTAGCTTGCAGAAAGCATTAGCGATCCGTGACTTCGACAGCTATGAGGAAATTGTCCGATGTGCCCTCAAGTTTGAAATGGAGATCGGAGAATCATAGGGGTATCATGGGGACAAGAAGCGTAAGGTGGACTTCAATGCTGGAGGTCCAATGGATAAATCCAATGGCGCTAAGAAGTTCCAGCACCCCACTTTCCAAAAGTGTGGAAAGAAGCACCCTGAAAATTGCCTTAGGGGGACAAGAAAATGCTTCAAGTGTGGAAGAGAAGGGCACCTAGCTGTTAACTGTCAGCAAGAAGGACCCGCGACTGTGACAGAGGAGAGGAATACTCCGTTTGAACCTCAATGCGTTGTTCAATGCTACAAATGCGAAGAACTAGGTCATTTTGCGAATCAGTTCCCTAATCCAAGGGTTATCGGAGGCAACCAACAACCTCTAAGACAGTAAGGAAGAGCTTTTTCCATCACTTCTACCAAAGTGAACCCCGACAATGAAGTGGTGACAGGTACGCTAGTTATTCATTCAAGAATAGAAAACTTACTTTTTGATTCAGGTTCTATGCATTCTTTTATATCTCAAAAGTTTAGTAGAACAATCCCTGCACCACCACAAATCATGGAAGTAAAGATGTCGGTGAGTATGGAAAATGGGGCAATCATTGCATCCCATGAGTATAAGTCCTCCCCTGTAATAATCTGTGGATTGAATTTCCCGGAGAACCTCATCATACTCCCTCTAGTGGTATTTGATGCAATTCTTGGCATGGATTGGATTTCCTTATATAGAGCCAACATAAATTGTCGGGAGAGGGAAATCACACTCCATATGGAGAATCGACCCCCGATTCTTTACAAGTGTCAGGAGGAAGATGAATCTCCTTTAGCTCCATCATCTCAAGCATGTATATTACTGCCTTATGAGCACGCATATCTGGCTCAGATGATTGAGTCCAAGGAAGAAACCACCCTTGAAGAAATGCCTATTGTGAGGGAATTCGCTGAAGTATTTCCCGAGGAACTTCCTGGTCTTCCTCCAAGAAGAGATGTTGAGTTCTCAATTGAACTTATACCTGGTGTGCTACCAATATCCAAGAATCCATATAGAATGGCTGTTGTTGAGCTTGAAGAGCCGAAGAAACAACTACAGGAGAATCTAGATAAAGGGTTTATACGCCCAAGTGCATCACCATGGGGTGCACCAATCCTCTTCGTTAAGAAGAAGGATGGGTCAATGAGGATTTGCATCAATTATCGTGAACTTAACAAAATAATGATAAAGAACAAGTATCCTCTCCCAAGAATCGATGACTTGTTTGATCAGCTGCGTGGAGCACAATACTTCTCCATGGTGGACTTGTTGTCGGGATATTATCAAGTAAGGGTGAAGAAGGAAGATATCCCCAAGACTGCTTTTCGTACATGGTACGAGCACTATGAATTCGTAGTAATTCCTTTTGGACTCACCAATGCTCTAGAAATATTCATGGACTTGATGAATAGAGTCTTTAGATATTACCTTGACAAATTTGTGGTAGTATTTATAGATGATATTCTAATATACTCCAAAACCAAGGAGGACCACGAGGAGCATTTAAAAACTGTACTAGAGACTTTGCGCAAGGAGAAGCTCTATGCCAAGTACAGAAAGTGTGAGTTCTGGTTGAAGGAGGTCTCATTCTTGGGCCATATCATCACAAGAAATGGGATATCTATGGACCCCTCCAAAACAGATGCAATTGAGGGATGGTCGAGGCCAACATCGGTAACTGATATCCGTAGCTTCTTGGGGTTAGCAGGATATTATCGACGATTTGTGAGAAATTTCTCACAATTGTCCAACCCTCTTACCAAGCTAACTTGAAAGGGAGTAAAGTTTTCTTAGAGTGATGAATGTGAAGAAAGCATCAAGGAGTTGAAAAGGAGGCTTATCACTGCACCCGTGCTCACTTTACCCACAAGTGGGGAGCTTTTTGTGGTATTCAGTGATGCTTCAAAGAAGGGATTAGGATGTGTGCTAATGCAGAATGATAAAGTTATATCCTATACCTCAAGGTAGTTGAAAATCCATGAGAGAAACTATCCAACGCATGATCGGGAGTTGGCAGCGGTGATCTTTGCCTTGAAAATCTGGCGGCATTATCTCTATGGAGAGAAATGTGAGATATATACTGACCAAAAGAGTCTTAAATATATATTCACACAGAAAGAGCTTAATATGCTCCAGAGAAGATGGATAGAGATCATCAAGGATTATGACTGTTCAATACATTACCACCCTGGGAAAGCGAACAAGGTGGCGGATGCCCTAAGTAGAAAGGATCCAGCTATTCTATCAATGATGAGAATTGAGGAGGACCCAATCTTCTTAGACTTGATGAAGATGGATGTAGGAATCATAAAGAAGGGAACATCATCAATCCTTTCACAAATGATTGCTCAACCATCTATTTTGGAAAGGATAAAGGATTCTCAAAAGGATGATATGGGAATCCAAGAAAAAGTGTAAGCTATCAAAAAGGGAAAATCCTTAGAGTTTAATGTTAATGAATAAGGAATTGTGTGGTTTGGGAAAAGACTATGTGTTCCATCAATTCCAGAGCTGAAGAAGGAACTTTTGGATGATGCACATAGTTCAAATTTCTCTATTCACCCAGGGAGCACAAAGATGTATCGAGATATCCGAGAAAACTTTTGGTGGGATAATATGAAGAAGGAGATCGCTGAATATACATCAAAGTGCTTGGAGTGTCAGCAAGTGAAGGCAGAGAGGAAGACGTCTAAGGGGATGATGCAACCATTGCCCATACCAGAATGAAAATGGGAGAACATCACCATGGACTTTGTCACCGGACTCCCAAGGACATCCAAAGGCAACAATGCAAACTGGGTTGTTGTGGATCATCTTACAAAGACTGCACACTTCATTTCTATTCGAGAGGATTTCTCTTTAGATCAACTGGCACGGATATATATCAGGGAAGTGGTACGGCTTCAGGGAGTAACACTATCTATATTTTCTGACCGAGATCCAAGATTCACCTCTAAGTTTTGGAAGAGTCTTCAACATGCTCTGAATACTGAACTGAACTTCAGTACGGCCTACCATCCTCAAACTGATGGACAATCTAAGAGGACTATCCAAACACTTGAGGATATGTTGAGAGCATGCTCAATGGAATTTAAAGGAGGATGGGATCAACATCTTCCTCTGGTTGAGTTCTCTTATAATAATAGTTTCCACTCGAGCATCCAAATGGCACCATATGAAGCCTTGTATGGGAAAAGGTGTATAACACCGACATATTGGGATGAGGTCGGTGAACGTAAGCTGCATGGACCAGAAATGGGTGAAGAAATGGTGGAGATGGTGAAAACCATTCAGCAGCATATCAAGGCAGCCTAAAGTCGACAGAAGAGTTATGCAGATAATCGTCGACGAGACCTTGAGTTTAAAGTCGGAGACATGGTGTTTTTATGCATATCTCCGTGGAAGAAGGTCATGAGATTTGGAAAGAAAGGGAAGTTAAGTCCAAGGTACATCGGCCCCTTCAAGATTCTTGATTGTGTTGGGGCTTTGGCATATCGACTAACACTTCCACCTACTATGGCCAAGGTGCATGATGTCTTTCATGTATCCCTCTTAAGGAAGTACATACAGGACCCTTCACATGTACTCTCTTCCGAGGTGGTACAATTGGATGATGATCTTTCTTATGAGGAGCAACCAGTGAAGATCTTAGATCATAGAGAAAAAGTTCTACGAAATAAGACAATGCCCCTCGTCAAGGTGTTGTGGAGAAACCACAAGTTTGAAGAAGCAACTTGGGAGTCGGAGGATATGATGAAGCTAAGTTACCCACATTTGTTTTAGTGTGGGAAAAGGAAAATTTCGAGGGCGAAATTTCTTAAGGGGGGAATATTGTAATGACCCAAAGTTTCATGAATTAAAATCCCTCTTGATCCAATTAAATGTTTCTTTATGAAAAATGTTTTTATAAGATGTCAACTTCTTTAGTTTTACGTTAAGATTTTTGACCGTTACTTTTATAGTCGTTGAACAGTGATCATCTGAGTAGTATAAATATAAGGCTTTAACGAACCCATTTCTACTCAGACAAAGAAAGCGATGGCCTCATCCAGTAGAATTTCCCCTTACGAAGCCCATTTGTCAGAGCTCGGAAAAGAGGTGGCGTCTTTGGGCTTTGCCCTTGACCAAGCCCAAGCTGAGCTTCATCAAGTCAAGCTCGAACGTGATCGTCTACGGGAAAAGGGGAAGTTGATTGAAATTACCACTCGAGTGATGTTATTCGAGCCACCCCAAGAGTCTGTCACCATCGCACACCTTACCCTTAGGTCTTATGCGGCTATTTTAAGGGGTTATGTAACAAATAAGTATCACCATGTTCATGTACATTATTTTTTGTATATAATAATGAATATAATTTCTAGTCATTTTTGATACATTGTAATTAGTTTTTAAAGTACAAATGGTGTTTTTAGTTATTATTTAATTGAGAATTATATTTTATTAAATTAAAGTATTTTTGAATTAAATAATATTTTAATAAAATATTATTATTAATATTAAATTAATTTTTTATTAAGTATAAATGATATTATAATTTTATGAATGCAATTAAAATTTTTATTAAGATTTGAAAGCCATTTCTGTCAAAACCCGTGATTTTTTTTATAAATGTCGGTTTTTATTTTAAAAGTTAAAATTCACATATTTAGAAAATTATTTAGATAAAATAAATATTATTTTTGGAATCAGGACGTCGAAATTATCCAACGGTGAATTTTTCATAATTTTCTGAGACAGTCAAATTTTTGGGTAAAATTTAAATACCATTTAAATATATAATGTGTTTATGACATCATAATGACCCAGTGGTGATGTAATAAAATAACATAATCCTTATTTTCGGCGAATATGTGTTTTATCATTAAAATAATGAGGTTTTGGGTTTGTTTTTCTTACTTTTCAAAGCATTAATGGATCCCTCAAGACTTATTCAACACTTTGCCTTTTTAAATTAATTTCCATGGGAGTGTGACTCACCTCCACATATGCAACCCATTTTTTTTTAATAATTTCGTACATTGTCCTTGTAAAATATTTTTTTCCTCTTTCCTTTTCCAGAAACCATGGGAAAATACCATGGGATGGTTTGTGGTTTGGATAATTTTAATATAAAGGGTCCCAAACCTAAATAATAAAGAATTTTCTCACCTTTCCTATATAAACCCACCCAAGCTCCCACTTCCTCCTCACTAAAATCCCTTGGAGTTCGTCCAACCTCTGCCCTACTCTCTCTAGAATCCTCCCAAGTTGCCCCAAGCTCCCAAGAATCCTCTCACAAGCCTCTCTCTAGCCTTTGGAAGCACACTTCCAAGTAAGGGTTTTTCTTCCTTTCTCATTTTTGTCAATTTTCTTTAAGTTGTATTTCCCTTTTAATTTCAATTATGAATGTTGGGGTATGGTTTTGCACCTCTCCCATACTGCCCTCTTATTGTTTGAATGATGGGAGACCCCTTTCTCTCTCATTAAAAGCCTTCCATGTACACCCGTTACTATGCCGAAATTCCGAAAGGAACTTCTCTCTCTTCTTTTACATTCAAGCAATACTTTTGTATCATTAATCTAAATTCCTTTTAAATTGTTGGGAAATGTTTATATATGACCTACTTACTATCCATTACATGTAAATATGACGAGGAACCCCTTTCTCTCTCATTAAAAGCCTCCCATGTACACCCGTTACTATGCCGAAATTCCGAAAGGAACTTCTCTCTCTTCTTTTACATTCAAGCAATACTTTTGTATCATGAATCTAAATTCCTTTTCAATTGTTGGGACATGTTTATATATGACCTCCTTACTGTCCATTACATGTAAATATGATGAGGAACCTCTTTCTCTCTCATCAACATTTTTTATGAGTTCTTATGTCACGCCGTTACGCTGCCGAAATCGCACCGATTTTCTAAGCCAATGTCATTGTGTAGTGAATACCATGCCCATTTCTCCATCAAGGGTATTCAACTTTATGCACATTTACTTATTGATTGTAAAGTTTCATGTATGAATTCCACATTCCTTTATCGTGGAATAAATGATTATGTTTTATGAATCCATGTTTTATGATCCATGTGGCACACTTATGCATGAAATGAAATATTTAAGAAGGGTTTGCCCTTTATAGTGCTCCAATGCATTGGGTAAAGTATAGTATCATGATACGTCATGTTCAATGAGTGTTGAATCATGCTAATTCAAGTGCAACGAGAGTTTACTTGTGCTTCAAGTGTAATGAGGGTTTACTCATGCTCCATGTGCAATGATCCTTGGCTCATACTAATTCAATGTTAAGTGTTGTTTCCACATTTCCATGTTATGGTTATCATTCTTTATCATGCCTTTATGTTCATGTTACTCTAATGCTCCATTTATGTTCCTATTTCCTAACATGTATTGTACTCCTCATGTTATTCATTATGTACTCCCTTACTGGGCTTTATAGCTCACCCTTTTCTTATGCATGTCCTCAGGTTATCCCATGCAATGCTAAGTACGAAGGAATGTAGTGGTCATGTAAAGGAAGTTTTCAATAATGATGTTGTATTTCAAGTTTAAAGTTTTTATGTAATGATCCTAATCCCCAAAGACACTAAACCTCTCGATCTTCTTTGTTGTATCAAGTGAAGTTTTATGTAATAAAGCATGCTTAAGTTGCAATAAAAAGAAGGGTTGTCATACATAGCATGTTATTTACTGTTCTCTTTGGTCATCCCCCTTTTTTGCATGTTGGTTAGATTTATTTCATTCAAATAATTTGTTCTTAATGTTGGATAGATAATCCATTTCATCATCATCATAAGAGTCATTATTACTTTATATAAAATAAATAATCATTTTGTACTTGACTTATGTAGCTTCATTATCATGTTATTACATCACTATAATATCATAATTCATGAAAGACCTGGCGAGATCTATGAATATAATGTTCTTTATATATTTGGATTCTTATATTATTATTAATTAGGGCTCCTTGGTAATTGGTGCTACAGAAGGTATTTTCCTCACAAATGTTTCAAAGTAAGACTATCATTAGGATATTTTCTTTTATTGCATATGTCAGTAAAGCATGTATGAATCAGAGTAATGTATTTGTCTAAACTCATAAAAATACATTCCAAAAATTTCCTATATATATATGTCTATCAATTATTGTATCAATGAATTTATTTGTTCCATCATGAGTAATATATATGAGTTTATATATTTCATGATTAGTTTTTTATGTAGATATATAATTAAATTAATTTTCTTCTAGATCATAATGTCTAGTGTTCATAGCTTTACCATCTAATTAAAAAAATATAATTTGGTATCTATATTTATTCTTTACCACTAGTTGGAATATAACCAAGCATGATTATTTTCCATATAGGATAAAAAATATTTGTAATAAAGTTTGAAATTTGTGTCATCCAATGAATATAGTTTGAACTATCAAAATAAGGTGCACAACCGATTGATTTACCTTAGGGTACACCATGGGTGTTTTAAATAGATGAAATATTAAAAATATAAAACTTTAACTTAGTTAAGATTTAAAAATATTATTTATTTAAAAATAAAACATAAAAATAAGTTTTTGAAAAATGACAAAAAAAATAATTTGATACCAAATATAAGTAAGATTTAGATATAAGGAAAAGAGGGGGGGGGGGATTACAAATTTTTTTATAATAATTCTATAAAATAAAATATATTATTATGAAAGAAATAAATTTAATCATAAAAAAAATAAATAATGAGAATATAAGGAATTAAAAAATTAGGCTAAATAAAAAATAAATTGTAGAAATTAAAATGAACACCTTGAAAAAAGATTTTAGTAATGGATAAAAAAATAAGCCCCAAAGTCTCCTCCACTCAAGAATTATTCAGAGGGTTATACTTATCTATTGAATTTATTAGTAGTCAATAAAATAATTAATGATGAAATACATTGGTTTTAATAGAAATTAAGAAACTAAAAATTAATGAAATCCCTAAGTTTTAATATAAACTAAAAAAATGAGAAAAAAATCCCTTGGTTTTAATGAAAATCAAGAACAAAAAACCCCTTAGTTTAATTGTGGTGATCACTTAAAGAAGAAGAATAATAGAGAGATTTTTTTTCAAAAATACATTAAAAAACATATAAATATCTTAGAAGAAATGAATAATATGAAATATGAAGAGAGAGAAAAGAACAAATAAGTGCCTTATAAAATAAAATCAAGGGAGAAAACATCTTAAAGTGAATAGAAAAAAGAAAAATTACTAAAGAAGATGAAGCCTAGTTTTCTTTTGTTAATTGGGAATTGAATTTTACCTAGAAATAAATCAAAAAGTTTCACTGTGGATCTAGTAAGGATATCTTGATGGAAATTTATGTTCATAGTTTATATTTAATCCTCCCTTTATGGCTATTTATAGTATACATAACTACCAAAGGATATTTTGATAGAGTCAAGCCATTAAATAGGTGAGTAAAAACTATTAGAGAAATAATTAATTCCCTTTTGACTATTCTAGAGAAAATCCCTTTTCTAGAGATATGATACATAAAACTAGTTGGTGAGACTTTTATATACTTAAAGGTTTCTACAAACTCCATTGGCTAGCTAGTGAGCTCTACCAGCTGGCTAGTTATCTTAAAATAGCTACAACTAATTATTTTTATACAACCAATTGGATGTTTGTCTTCTATAAGATCTCTTGTGCTTCTAAGAAAAGAGAAACTTGTAATGAGTCCTCCATACTCCTCTTGATGCCGTTAATTATTACATTTAATTTAATTAATGTTGTTCAAAAACTATAACTAAAAAACTCAAATTAATGGTTAAAAATACATTAACTGTTTATGATCATAAAATAAAATTAGTTATTTGAATGAGATCAAATTCTTACCAGTGATTCTATTATATAAATTTAGAGTAGGGATATTGATTATTTCAATGATTACATTATTTATAGTTTCGAAAACAAATTTAAAGATAGGGGAAACTAGTTCCCATGTTTATGGGGTGGTTCGAGGTTGTTGATAGGATCAGTACCCTAGATTATCATTTATTGATTACTTATAAATAAATTAAAATTCATGATTTATTTTATGTATATAAATATTATAGATACAATTATGACTATTCAAACATGATCGATGTTAATAAGGTAGCTATATAGATAGACATATTATTCAAGGAGAGAACGATTCATATAGTAGATCAAAGCCAACAGACTCTATATGTGATGTAAATTTCTCTAGTATAGGTGTAGGGGTAGTATATGCATATCATGGTGGATACATGGGAGTAAAAGTATGATATATGGGCATAATGGTAAAATACTTTCTTTGATGAGGCGTGGAAATGATCAGTTGCGAAACATGGGGATTGGGTGTTATAGGGTTGAGATGTTATAATATCCCATCCATTATAAAAAATGTATTCAATCCATTTTATATTGAATATATTGTATTTTTTCCATTTTTCTATAATGGAGGGTTTCTGTAGGATATGGGCTCATTTTGTCTAAAAATGGGTCTGTGATGGAGAAATATACATAGGAGTGGACTCCCCACCAAATCCATTTTGGGAATCCACCAGAGTTCTTCTATCCTTTCAAGTGGAATTGTTCCAATAGAGAAAGGACTAGAATTACAATGGGTTTCCACCAAAATTAAAGTGTGGAACTATTTTTTCATTTGTAATTTATTATTTTAAATTAATTGAATTTTGTTTAAAATGGGTTCCTTGTCCATTTTTCACAAAGTAGTATTTGCACCCCTCCACCTCATACCTCTCTTTTTTATCCACTTCCAAGGATAGTTCATCATAATTTGGGATCAATTAGTTGTACCAACATGGGTTATGATACCTTTCATATTGCTTCCATTCATGGGTTAATTTTCCATTTCTTCATACATGACATATTATTCCCTATTTTTTGTATTTTTCAAAGATTCATAATTTCTCTCATTTGAGTATGAATTAGTGGCTGGTCTTTGTTAAGAAGGATCCAACTAGTCTCAGGTAGATGATACCATTATTTATTGATGGTACTATGATTTTGTATATGTGTTGTAGGAAATACCTGAAAACTCACTTTGAATAATATTCCCTAAAATTAAAATCATTTTAATTCCAATAATTTCTATGGTATGATTGTATCTCATTAAACTATGTATAACCCACGTGAGGTGTGCATAAAAACCATTGGGAATTGATTGAAAATTTCATTATGAGAAGTGTTCTAGAAAAATGGATTTGGACATGGGATGAGTAACTTTAACTGATATTAACCTTAGGATCTTATTATAGGGATAAAATTTACTTGATAGATTGAAATGGTAGGGGTAAGTGATAAGATAGTGGAAATATAACCTGTATATGGGAATTGAATTGGGTAATGGTAGAAGAGAGTTCCCATTGATAGGTTAAATGTTTATAAACGTTTTTAGTTCATTTTGAAAAATTTATTTTTCATTTTAATTATTTAAAATTTCAAGCATCATTCACTTATTTTACATATATGCTAGTACAAGAACGACTAAAACAATTTGAGGGGGGAACACATCATTCACATGAAAGTGATGGTTATTGAAGAATCATTCATTATAATTTCTAGTTATTGATATATAAATCACTAGCTTGTTGGAATTATATGCTATATCATACATACATGATAGTCAAGTGGTATATCATCTATTTGGGCCAATTGATGAGGTGATGTGTTTTTCATCATGTTATGTTAGATATATTGGTATATAAAAAATTTGAGATTTTATTTTAATCAAGCATATTTCACTTTTTTATGCTATCCTCTAAGTACATATTCCACTTTGGGAGATATTAAAATTGTATCCGATCCACTTGAGAGTTGATTAAAATAGAGTATCAACCAATAGATATGCGATATTAATGGTATATCACCCACCTAGAGGATGGTACAAGCAGTGCATCATCCACTTAATGATTTGAAATTGGTGGTGTATCATCCACTATTGGATGCCACCCAGTGGTGTGTTATCAACTTGTGGAATGGAGAAAATGTTAAGTCATCCACCTAAAGAGTGATTTCAATTCTATATTCTCAATTTGGATGTGCTCTTTTAGTGGTGAATCATCCCCCAGAGCTATAAAATAGTGGTAAATTGAATTCATAATCATGAAATTGGTAGTGTATCAAATACAAAAGATTAGTGATGCATCATTGATCCTATATGACTCATTCCACATTATATTGGACCATTCATTGATCATTAACCAAGAGGGATTATGATTGTGATAACACATACACCCGACAATGTCTGATGGTGATGGCTTATTCACCATGAATTTTATTGGAGGAGTGATATATTATTATTCATCCTTGAGGTATTTGATCTGACCATGGTTATATAATACCATTCTATCCATAGATGATGTTTTTATTTTCATCCATCGTTTTGTGGGAAAACACAGTAGGATGACATGTGAATTATCTAATGTCATTGCCTTTACCATAATTTCGTATTTGGAATGCACTTATATTTATTGGATTTTATAGTGTCACTATTTGTGGTTGAATTGTATGTTATAGTCACACAATACTTGGGAACCCAAATACTAGAGTAAACATTAGGTTTCATGACCAAGGTAAGGTAAATGACCCATTAACTTTATATAGTTGAGCTGGTGGGGTTTAATGGGAGTTAGGATATAGGCCCATACTAGGACTGGAGACAAGTTGTTGATACAACTTTTTTTATTCTATTTATTTAAATGTGATTCACCCACAAGGGATCTTTATTATGCATGTATAACATGTATGACATGAACTATAGATCAAATTGATATACCATTCTATTGATATTTACCATTGTCTATCATTTATCTATGGTATCATTTTTATTAATTCAACATTTTTTGATGACATGTTTATGATATTTAATTATTCTATGTATGTGGTTGTTAATAATTGAAGTTATAATCTCACTATTTGATATATAATGACCCTCTCAAGTAGTCTATAGCCTCTATAATATTGTAAAGAATGTTTAAGATACTCGGAACTTTAGTTTGGTCATTTTGGAGGTGAACCGGGTTGGGGATTCTCTAGTATCAATGCATATAAAGTCATATAAATCCATTACATAAATGGAAAAAACAACCCAATACTATCATCTACAATATATGTTAAGAATGATATAATACATTTCATATAAACTAAAAAGCCACACCTTTTTATAGAAAATGATAACTTACACCAACACTAACTCTATCATGATAATCTAAATAATTCTATATATAAATCATGCTTGAAAATATAAATATACTATATAGGTTCCTCCAAAGAAATTTGATATGGAAGAGTGATTTAATCAATAAAATATATAAATTTATTTAATATTTTAAAAAAATAATCAATTTATAGACATCTCCTAAGAGTCATCCATTTGACTACTTATATCTCATAACACACATTCATCTCACATCTAAGCTACATTAGTTTTGTCATTACCAATAACTAAGAAAACCCCTCCATGTCACATCTAATAACTACTATGTTTTCCAATCATAAGGGCCTTAGAACATTATCCGTATATAACTACCAAACAATAGAGGAATCAATATATCATCCCCACCACAACCACTAAGTATCCATCCACCAATAGGGAACTTTCTAAATACCAATTCATCAATATGTAGTTTTCCACCCATATGGAAATATCAATCATATCTCAATCACAAAGTAGATATCAACATATATGGAACTCATAATCAAATATCTATCTAATTGATGGGACACTTCCCAACAATAATGAATCTCATTGAATTTTTTGGTGTCCACCGTCAAGGAATCGTTTCACTACGACCCACACAAGTTGGGTAGCTTTCCAGCCAAAGGAAATCTTTTTTTTATTTCCAAGTTTCCACCCTCAATCACTCTCCCCTCCTCAAACTACATCATGACCACCCCAAACCACATATCCTTTATATTTATCCAAATTTTCACCTCTATATTTTCTATCATCATCATCAACAACAAAAATCCACTAATACCAAACAAGACACAACCTTCATATCACTATCATATATTACAGATGGATTCAGACACCCACCATTAATTTATTCTCTAATATCGGATAATACAAATACTAAGGTCCTCATGAATATAGTCTAACTATATATATATATATATATATATATATATTTAACCCCCTCACATAGGTACACTATAAATAGTTACTTGGGTACAATTCATCACACCACAAACATTACTCATATTCAACGCATATAAAAGTACTACAACCTCCTCAAAAAACCAACACATAAAAAAATTCCTTCACAACCAATCTAAATATTACCACACAACAATCCATTTTTACACCTCGATGAATTCATACATGAGTGGAAAGTAATGTGTTTGTACTCGATTTTATTACCAGTATAACCATGAAATAATTCCACTATCAACACACCTCATAATAATATCAATTACTTCCATTAACGGATATGGGGAACCCTTGTTATATGGTGGACTGACATGTTTAAAATTTACACCACCCTTTTTTACTCACTACCAAAATCCATCCAACAATATAATGTTGAACTTCCCCATATATATATAAAATGACATCTATGTAACTCACTTCCACCCTTTCTACAACCATCATCATCAATTGAATACTCTTTCTGAATAATTTTCAGAACAACCTTTCTAAATTAGTGTAGGAATGACTAAAATTATACAATTCATTTCTGACACATGAAACATATTTTCAATGTTATTTTAAATTTATAGGACTAAAATAAAATAATGGACTTAGAAAATATTTTATAAATATTAGTTTTCAATATTAAACCCCAATTTTCAACCACATTCAATATAGAAAATAGTTTTTACATGGATTATAAATATTAATTCACAATAATTCATCATTTTTATGAAAAAATTAATCATTGAAAATTTCCCCAAAATTCACACATTTCTATTAGTATCAATTAAAATTATTTTATCACAGAATTATATTCACTTCTATTTTCACATTCTATTTCCATTATTTAAAGTTTTCAATATAATACACTAATTTATATGTCAACTAATTTCAATTGTTTAGTAGGAAACGATATTTCACTATCTCATATTCATAAATCAATTATAATTTCCATTTACCACATTTTTGTGATATAATATTAACAAGAATTTCCTACCCATAACATAAAATCCTAGGCATGGTAGTATAATAATGATTATAAAATAGATAAGAATTTCATGTGACCTGCCTCTATTCCTTGATAAACACCATTCCTTAGTCCACTGATGATTACAACTGATTATTATTATATATTTAAATATATATATGTATATATATATATATCTAATTATATATGTTTCTAAATCTTGATATGATATGTCACATCAATTCCAAGAGTTTTTTCCTTTGAGTGAAAATGGAGTGAATAAATAACAACAAACTCAGTGGTGATAAATGATTTTATCCAATTTAATTTCACACTACAAATTTATCATTTCATTATGTTTATTTTATCAATAAAAATTTATAAAAGTCATCTATTAATATTTTCATTTATGTGTCCCTTTCATTAATCTATTTTTAATTCTCTAACAACACTTTTCATTTGTAAAAAGTATCATTCCCCTCATTATCTAATAATTAAACTTTATTATAACCACATGAAATATTTTAATTGATATATTTTTTATTTTAAAAATATAATTCATTTATAATGAATTACATTAATAAATAACCAAATGCTGCCATTACCTGACATTTATGGGGAAAATAAACCACCTCATTAAATCATAAAATTATCACTCTAGGGTAATATTAATTAACCAAATAAAATAAATAACTCAACATTTCATTCTAAGAACATACAAAATACTATTTTATCTTTCACAACTAATGATAATAAAAATCAATTTAATTTGAAAATTTAAATTTTCATGTCTCCATAAAAGTAATGTTATATCTCTATTTTTATGGTATTATGGTAATACTTTTATATATTTTTTATATTTGAAGGAATAAAATTTGTACCATACAAAATTTATATAGTTAAATACTATTTAAAGCTATGATATCTCATCCAACGTGCAAGAACAATCTAAAATGAACAATTACTTATTTCTTTAATTAATAATACTAAAAATTAAAACTAAATACAATTAAAAATAACTAAATGGAAAATAATTAGAAATATTAAAAAGTTTATGAATCCATATATAAATAAAAAATCTTCAAGTACTGAAATATCATAATCATGATTTGTTTATAAAGACCATACCATTGATGATTACTATTGCAATAATGCTAAATGTTTGGAATATGAAAAAAACCTTAATTATGAAATGAATGAATATGATGACTAATTGTAGAGAAGTATATAAGGTAACATAGATAATATATGGCCATTGAGAATAGATAATTGTATGGAATATATAGACCTTGGTCATATATAATCGTTAGATATACGAGTGATTAATGAGATAAATGAGGTTATTAGTGGAAATGATTTTTGATAACCAATTAAAATAATATTGATACATTATCATTTTATATATAGTTTTTGTTATGGTTTGAGTAAGAAAATGATAAACTTATAGATTTTTTTATAGAAATAGGTTATTAAATCAAGTAGTGGAAGTATTCTATATGAGACTCACTTGTCATAACTTTAGAAGGAGGTAACATCACTATGGTTTCACCTTGACCAACCCCAAGATGAACTTCAAAATTTATAGCTTGAGAAGAATCACCCTTGGGAGAAGTTCATGCACATGAAAATCACAACATGGTCCTTGTTATGTGAATTAAAACACATGGTTGGGGGATTTAATATTATTTGTGGAAATATTATATAACCCATTAATTTTCATGTTTTTTTTCTTATTCTCATGCCTTTTGTTTGATTGTCTTATGTAGTACAAATAAGAATGTACATGTTATTATAGGTGAACCATCATATCACTTTAATGTATTGGGTAATATTTATATCTCGTGTGAAGATATGTATTTGATTAGGGAGTAAACTTAATACATGATGGGAATTTTTCACCATGTTATGTTGCCTTGGCTGTAAGCCTTGACATATACTTATGTTATGTTTTATGTTGTTTCGAAATTACTATGACTGAATGATCTTTTGATACCATTTCATTTAGGTCATTATTTCATATTATTATTCATGATATTTCCTTTTAAGATATCATGTTATTCCATTTGACTCGTATTATAAGATTCGTTGTCATCCTCATTCCATTACTAGTATTTATAGATCACCGATTTTCTTTATGAATTCCTCTAGTTATCCTATACAGTTTTAGAATCTCAGAGTTATCCAGAATAACATTTTAGGGATTAGAATATTTTTTTTAATTCTAGATTCACGTTGATGTTTTATGAACCTAGTCTCCCAAAGAAACCTAGCCTCATGATCATTAGGTTGTGTTTATCAGATTCTTATTTGAAAAACCATGTAATAATATATGTAATATATTTGGGTCAATATTGGAGGATTCCAAATAAGAGACCAAGGAGGAATCCTATTTTGAAGTGGTTCTATCCAAAAAACTTGAACCTGATGATAACTCTTAGGTAACCCTTAATTTTGATTGTAATGTTGAAACTATGACTAAATTTTTTAGGGAACGTTACCTCACAACTACCGAGCTAGATGAATAAATAGAATACAAAAAATAGAAAACCCCCGTAATAAGAGAAGGAGAGGAGGTGGAGGATTATGAAGATGAAGGGACATTTTCTGACTTTTTCATAAACATATTTAAGGATTTGAATGAAAAAAATAAAAATGTTGAAGAAGTGATGGTGGATAAAATTGAATAACTCACTAAAAATATAAAAGATTCACCCATATTAGAAAAAAAGAAGAGAACTAAATGGTCTGGATAGATTAAGTAATTCTTTTTTAAAAATTAAATCTATACATATTATCATATTTTCCTCCACAATTTTTCATGCTGAATTGTTGAAGGGGATAGAGTGGGGATGAACAGGACAAATTAAAAAAGTCATAATTGGGTAAATGTTATATGGTAAACTTCATACTCCAATCCAATTATGTGATCAAATGAAGTAATGTTTAGAAAAGTGACCCTAAAAGTGCTCCCTCAAGTAGAAAACAGTTTATTTATTTTAATTACAGGACTTTAATTTTATTTCATTATTAGTAATTATTTTAGAATATATTAGGATGTAGTTTATTTCCACTAATTATTTATTAGATTAATATGGAATGATAATAATTTGAGTTGTTTTTTAATTAAATTTAGTTCTATCACTAAGGTATATTGAACTAGGAATAACATAAAATGTAAATAACCCGAACCTAGTAGCCCATAGTCAGTGGTTACTTTATTATATTTTCATGAGATACAATGAATCACATTCCAAAGAAATAAATAGTATAATAGTCTTTTTTAACAAGAAAAATACTTTAAATTAACATAATAACAGAAAACATAAAATTAATTTTTTTTCATTGATCATTCTATTATTCCTCATAGAATATCCCTATATATCAATCAAAAAACACATCCTGGTATCCTGGGGAAAATAAAACATAAGAAAGGGATGATATTAGATGATTAGTTTGGGTAGGTATTCCTAGGACTATAACATGATTAAATAATAATAATAAATATATAAAGGTAAACAACTGAAATACATTACAATTAATCAATAAACTGAGAATAATATGGAAGAAATAGATGATCATCAAATAAATCCATATAAATAGTCACATAAGATTGAAAATTATCCATAGATATTATAAATAATCAAATAATAACATAGAAATAAATAACTGATCCCATAATAAGGGAATTCATAATACCAGACATCAAAAACATATTTTTAAGACCTTTCACAATATTTTTTTAAACCTCTCCATATAAACCTATCTAATTGGGACAACTTATTTGTCTCATGAGACATGTCAATGCATTGGGATGGGGGTATCTATAAAAGGGTCCCACCCATCACATACTATGTCTAATGAACTCCACATATGAATGGAGTGAAACATAATCCAAACAAAGATTGTCATTGAAAAACTAACAAATGAAATTCTAAAACATAACCCAATCAAATAAAAATAATCATAAACTATACAGAAGAATATGGTGAATGATAATAAAATTTTACATACTCAACCGAATTGATCATAAAACAACCAAAGAAATAATAAGGATGTTATTCATACAACATATCTGTAACACACCAAGCTTCCACGGTAAGTTTCTCTTTGAATAATGAAATAGTTTGCGATGTATACAATTTGAAGTTTTAGCACACCACGACCACTCAAACTAGCTATTATGAATAGTAATACCCAATTTTTGAAAATTTATAAACCTTATTTATCAAAATGGACTTCATTTTTGGATTGAAAATATCCAAATTAGCTAGTTTCAATTTTCGGTATTTTTTTTTTGAAAACATTCAATTTTTGAAAAATAGTGAAAATTATGCGTTATAGTTTAAAACCGAATTTTTATTTAAATAATTATTTATTTTATTTAAATATATTTTAAGTCAAAATAGATACATAATACCTATATTAGTTCAATTTAATTCATTAGAGTCATTTTATAATAATATTATATGTATAAAATTTCATTAATCCTTTTAACATCTTTTACCCACCTTCTAGGCACATTAGCGAATTTGAATAAGACGTAATTTTACCACTTCTGTGAATTGAATTTCAAAAATTCTAGATACACAGTTGACATCATTAATTAAAATGTTGTTCAATAGGATGAAAATAATATTTGGTGAATAGTAACTTTTAAATTTTATTTACCACAGTTTAAAGTAAATAGGGAAATTAAAGGTAAAAATGATCTTAAAATTACCCCAAAACATGTCCTAACTCTATTAGATAAGTTTATTTCAACCAAAATATACATTATGAATAAAAAATGATCCTTTTGGTCCACTTGGATTATATTAATACATTTATTATTATTTTATTTAAAGAATAGTTAAAAGTGTTAAATTCAATGTTTAATGAATAATGTTTTTTAATATATGAGTTATACATAAGATAAATTTGACTATAAATATTAATTAAAAAGAAAAAAATATTTCCTATTTAATGGTATTTTATTTTCAGTATTTATAGATTAAATAATAAAATTTATTTATGACCCAATGATGGTGTAATAATTAACTTATTATTGAAAGATTGAAATAATTGATATTATAAATATGTAAATAAATGTTAATTGAGACTTCTGATGAATTCCAATAATTTTATAGGTTAATATTAAATTTTAGGGTTTATTAAATAAGTTTTATTTCCAAATGATAAAGTTGTTATGACTTTCACAAAAACAAAATACCAAACAGTGCCAAAATTGACATAAATGAGTTTTTAAAAAAAATACTATATTATTAATTGATATAATATTCCTCAAAATCTTAGGCTAGTCCAAAGGACTAATATAATAATATATATTGAAAAAATTAACCTCTTGGGGTTCTCTTGGATTTTTATAGTAATTTTATTTGCCATTTATTATAATAATACAAGAATACATGTTAATAGATAAACTATTTAACTAAGAGTTAAATATAAATGATAAGGTTAATATGGTGACCTCAACCTATCTAAAATTTATTGGTTATGATGTTTTTGTCCCATAACCACATTATCCTCGAAATATATCCTTTTTGATCCATTTTAAACCAAATATGATTGTATAATAGAATAATATTTCAAGCTTTTCCTAAAGTGAGCCTCACCTCTCTTATAAAGGGTACTTTCCCTTCCCTCAAAATCACATCTCCAATGCCATATGGCTCGGACAACCCCTACTAAAATATAATAGCAACTACCCTAAATTAATCCTAGAGTAGTTACTTTGATAAGAAAGTCAACCTAAGGAGCCCTTTTGATCAAATCAAAAGGAAGCACTCGAAGAAGAGGTAATAATTTCATCTCCTCTTTAAAAGTTCCTTTCTTCTTCTAATTCCTCTTTAGTTGTTGATTCCTTACCAAAATGATAACTCTAGTACCTTCTACATTATTTGATGTTATTATAAGTATGGTAAAACCATATTCATTATTCTATTCGACCTATGAATGAAAAATTCACAATACATGCGTACGTACGGCTTACTGTCTCTACGTCGTGGTGTAGTTTGTTATTCAACACACAATTATTTGAATGGGTATAATAATGAGAATAATTGATGTAAATAATAAATATAACATGTTAATGATTATTTATATATGATATAATATCCATTTATATATGATTTCATCATTAATAGAAAGGTATTGTCGCTCGTGCATACGTAAGTATTACTGTCATGAACCAGGCCGGGTCGCCATCCGACCCGGCGCTCGACCCGGTCCGTGACATGACCCGAGGGGAGTTCCTGATCCCCAAGGGCTGGCACAACTGCCCGGGTATCAAAACACTACATGGGAATGATTTACCCGAAATAAAAGATAAAAAGGACAATTCATGAGATAAAACAAACTAAAACTGGAAACAGAAAACCAACACACCTTTTAACTAGAAAAAGGTTTAAGGTCTACTATTCAACTAAATACCCCAAGTGCACAAAATGGATAGAAAACTAAACTCCGATACCAACCTCCTCGCAACATGTGAATCCACATCCCCAAGCTACTAACACCAACCTACACACGAAGACCAACAACATCTCAACCACCATCACCGAGAACGATGTCACAACCTGGAATACATAAGAAACAAAGTATACATACACCCAAAGGTGTATATAGGGTGTTAGCCAAAATCCCAGTAGGACATCACCGAATAAAAATGTTCCACGTGTAAACATTAAATTACAAAATAATTTGCAGGCTAAATAAATGAAAGGACCCCAAATCTTAAACAACTTTAAAGAAACAGTTTCAATAAAGAAAACACTTTTAAAGAAAACAACTTAAATAAAAGAAAACACCCATGCATATAAGAAAAACACAAACCTTCACAAAAACCCAAAAGTTGCACCGTATGCCGACAGTGAATGTATAGTAGTCCAGGAGCACCAAAAGTGGGAGAGACCCTATAGGTTCCAGCAAAAGGAATGGGACCCTAGAACCATGCATCTTGGTGAATAGTATAGAAATCAAAACAAAAATATGTTCTCGTGCACGAGCCACTAGTAGGGAAACACATCCATAACCTAGTGGAATCCAATCATCATTCAGTGTTTAGTTAGTGTTGAAATCGTCAAAACAGCTAAGTGAAACTGGGATAGAGCCACTTCCGAATCACTAGCATGCTAGATCTAGTCCACCCACCTAGTACCAAGGCTTCACCTTTTGTGCTCAAGATGTTCTAATTTCACATTTCATGTCAAAATCAGACAAATAAAACAAACAGGGTGTAACATAAACCAAACTCCACACTTTCACACACACATAAAACCATTTAGCAAAGTATGGACGCCAAAAGAATCTATCCAACTCATTTTTTTTTTTGCATTACTAAAAATTATTTATTAAAAAATATTAAATTTTTTGTCAATGATTATTTAAAAAGAACCATAACATGAATAACTCAAAATAAATAACTCAGCCCTCCACCCTGACCAAACATACCTGACACCACATGAAGAACACAACATGCACCACTCGCACCAATTAATAACCCAATCACACGGTTAAAAGAGAATTTTCCTGAAAAAAAACACTAGATATTTTATTAAGAAATTGTAAATACGACACATGACTTTAAACACAAAAGGTCCACGCAAAACCACTTTTTGGAACAAATTCATATGAAAGCTATACCAGAACATAAACCGTGCACTTTGCACATTTTCACAAAACAAACACACCCTTTATAAAACACTAGTGTACAACTCAACAAATGATTTCACTACAAAATCCTACTCAACAAAAACAACAACATAACTTATGATCAGGCATATGCAATGGCATATCAAAACACAATTAACACCACTTTCATGAAATAACAGGTAACTGCACGTAATGTTAAACACTAAAAATTTAAGAAATGCAAGTTTTCAACCAAATAACACACCCACCCCACATGAACATGTTACCAGAAAAAACTAACACATAGAAAAATTCTTAAAAAAACAAATTCTCACCCAAAGGAATTAATCAAAGAGCACTATAAATTAATTGGGCAAGAAAATAATTAACCAAATAATGCTTAAACGCAGAACCACCTACCTCAGGTGTTGAAGATCCCAATACTTAGTGTGAAACTTGAATTTCTCATTAGACACACCACAAAGATTTAAAAATGAACATTAAAAACAAAATATCGACAAATGCAATAAAAATCAAAACAAATTTAACAAAATTTGGACCCCAAACAACATGATACACTTACCCAAAACTACCAAAAATGAAGAACACCTAATCAAAATAGAACTAATTTGTAAAAGCGATATGATCGGCTAAGCAGAGCATAAATGATGTCATCGAAGGTGAGTCATGCCGGAAAAACCATCCGAAAGGGGGAGGTAGCGCAGGTCCGAGCGGGGGTCAGCGTGTGGTTCAAGGGCCTGGACGGGGTTCAGGTGCGCTGGGATTTGATGGACCAGGCAGGGGATGCTCGCGTGGGATGCGCCAGAGCTGGTTGTTCTGGGAAGGGGATGTGACGGCCGGTGGCAGGCATGGGGAGAGAGACCGCAAGGAGGGATTTGTGATAAACAGAGGGTCACTGGGGGTTGCACCAGAAAACCGGCCAAGAAAGGGAAGGTGACGTTCAGGGTTCGGCGTGAGGAAGATCGGGGCGGCGCGCTGGGGTTAGGCAGTGCGAGGCGTCGCCAGAGAGGGAGACAGAGCGGCGGTCGGGGCTACCGGAAGGAGGAGGTCGACGGCGTGAGATGGGGTTTTAGGGAGGTTGCGGCACAAGAGGGGTGTGCTAGGGTTTTGCACACAATCCATGGGGGAGATCTGATGAGAATAGGGATAAACAAGGAATGGGAAAAAATAATAAAGAAAAGAGAAATAAAATAAAATAGAATGAAATAAAGGGATAAGACCTTAAAAAAGGGGGATACTACTACTACTACTAATAATAATAAAACTAAAACAAGAATAATAATTTTAATAATATTATTAATAAATTAATTAAAACATTAATAAAAGGGATAATAATAATAATAATAATATTAATAATAATAATATTATTATTATTAGAACTCGTAATTCACTTTATTCTTCCCATTTTATTTTGCGCTAAGTAACTTATTCATCTCATTAAATTTTATTTATTTATCAATAATTATTTTTATTTAATTAGTTGCACGCCAAAGAGGCGTGCGGTGAACCGAGAAAGGCCGCGCGGTGACCCAAGGAAGGTCGAACAATTTCGACAGTGGCGTGTTGAATGCTGAAAATGCCAGAAAGTGAGTTTCTAAATAAGAACTTAGAAAATTTAAGTCGGGCTTTGAACCAACTATCCGATGTCTAATAAAACAATAAAATAAATAATAAAAAAAGACAGGTGTGACAATTACCATCTCCATGAACGTGATGAGATTCATTCCCCATCATAAACATTCAAGAATAATTTTCATTTGATGACTAAATTCTTTTTAAAAAAACTTAATATAATTATAGATATGAATCAAATACATCCTATACATAACAAACATGACTGACGCAACAAAACATATAAAGGAAAACGAATCAGTTAACACTCGAAACAATGATACTTCTAAAATATTATTAACAAACCAATATTTGAAGATCATTTATGATATAATATTTATGTATGTGGTTATTTTATAATTTAATAACAATTATTTAACTATTATATAGGAGTTTAGCATACCCTTGATCAAGGAAAAGTACAAGGTAAATGTTAATTCTATAATCTCTTCATTATCCGAGGTTGTTTATATGTGAGTATCTACTGGGACATCCTTATCATACAAATCTATGTTTCTTAAAAATGTATTTCAAAACATTTTTACTATTTCCTAGACTATGGGATAAATTCATTTATACCCTTGTTTTAATTTTTATAAAATTTTTATAAAAGAAACTTTCCGATATTTTCCAAACAAGTTCCTTGAGGACCTTTTCGACAAAATTAAGGAAAGAATGTTTTTTAACTTATAGGGCGAGTGCAGCTATTTTTTGCCATTATAACACCTTAGATTCATCCCTTACAATATTATAAGAATATTTTCAAAATAAATGTTTTATTTTATAATTATGTGACTTTTAAATGATTTCCAAATAGAAAGAGATATTTATCTCAAATAGTTTTGATTTTATCTATGTCAACATCGTTTGATGGATTTTTCACTTGTTTGAAGTTGATTTATTTTCATACAATCTTCCATATTGTATTGAAGGTTTTGTGATATGTTTGACTATGGATGTTTTATTTTTATACCATTCATGGTTTATGGAAAATATATGGACATTTCATAAGCTATTTTTAATATGAATGTTTATGTCATGTTTCTACGTTTTCATATTAGGAATGCATTGGACTTAGTAAGTGACGGGTGGATCCTGATATAGATCCTCGATGCATTTGTAGGTCTCATGAGAAAAACTAGTGTTTGGAACAAGGACTTGAAAAAATATTATTTTTTTCTTGGCACGAGGCCTTCACTATGTGGTTATGATGTCTAAAATTATGCATTCCATCATTATGAAATTGGATATTGATATTACATGTGATTATTTGACTAGTAGAATATCCATGTGAATAAGTAAATGGAATTATTTGATTTATATTTTCTATATTATGCTGAATTTTATGTTTAAAAGGATTATTTTTTATTCTTATACATTGCCTTAAATTTTTATTCTTATTTATGAATGTTTCCTCTATTTTTTTTATCCTTACTAAGTACCTGATATCACCCCTTTCTATGTTTTATTTTTCCCAGGATGCAAAGAATTATAATACGATTAACCTATAGGAATAGACTAAGGGATGTAAGGGTGTTCAAATGGTACAAAATTTCATTTTTTTTCATGATGTAATGTAAAACTTATGTATGTATCTAGTACTTCCAAGGCTAGTAAACTGACCAGTATTTTGGGATTTGATCCCTTGTGATCATGTCAATGTTATGTAACAATGCACCAACTAAGGGTAACTAGGGTCAGGGCATTAAAATATCTCTATTGTATCATTATTACACTAAAGGATTGATGTCATTCTTGAATAGAAATACCATAAAGGTCAAATTGAAAATATTTTTTAGAAAGATAAAATTTTATTTTGTAAATATTTTTAAACAAAAAATTTCATAAATTTTTTGGAATATAATTTACTTTAAAAATAACCTTTTAGAACTTTTAAAATATTATTTAAAACATTATGTGTTTATGATAGTGTGCAATTATCTTTATTCTGTAAATGTTAAAACAAATATTTGATTAACATTTTTTAAAAAAGAAAAATTATCCACGTTTGAAAAACGTCAAAAAGATTCCATTAATTTTTTTGGTAAAAGTAAAAATTGGTAAAAATATCTTTAATGAATCATTTTTAAAAGTTTAAAAATAGTATTTAATTTTTTTTTCGAAAACATGGATTTTGATGAAAAAGTTTTTTCGACCAAAGGGGGAAATAAAGTCAAATATTTTTAAAAACACATTCTCAATCTTTTTAAATACCAATGAGTGAATAAATATAACTATTATTTGAAAAAGTTCATGAATAAAAAATTGAGAATAAAATATAGTAATTTTAAGATTGAAATATCAAATAATTCTCAAATGGATACTTAAATAAAAATAATCCTAAATAATAATGAGATTATGAAGTAAACCCTTACCACATTAGAATATTTTGAATCATATACCCCATGAATGAAATAAATTCAAACTAAACTTTAAATACCATGAATATAAATAGGTTCATGATATAACTTATCAAAAGGGGTAGTATAGAAATTAAAAAAATGAATAAATGGTGTATATGGGATATGTATCACATATGTAAAAGTGAGACAAGAAAGCGTTACCTATGGTTCAAATTCCTTCATATGTGTATGAACATACAGTATAAAAAATATAGATATATTATACATATATAAAATTAAAATAGTCTTATATTTCATACCCTATAGTTTGGGAAAAAATACCTCATGTCTACATAGTTGTATTTTTGGATTGATTGTGTTTGTTGACAAAGTGGGTTTTCAAGGTATGTTGTTGAGATCTAGAGTGATTACTGACTAGGAATGTTGAAAAAGATCTAATAGAGAGGAGTGGGTTCCATGGACTTGATATAGAAAATTTTATACCCAAGGTGATTCTGTTTCCCAGTGTTTGACAAATTTTTTGGGTCCAAAATTTGGAGTTTTAACTAGCATTGAAAAAAGTGGATTTCCATTAATGACTTATGAAAATATGGAAAATTCATGAGTTTCTTGAATTTGGGCTTCACAATTAGTGTTTTTAAAGGGTAAAGAATGTTGTTGAAGATTTATGCAAGCAATGACATGCATCAAAAACGATGAAGTTGGGAATCATCATGAGTGGAGCATCATATTATAGTGAATAGTGTTGACTATGATCTCCATAATTATGAATATAATTGAAAATTTGAAATCCTTATGGAGATATGTGAAACAAGGAGCACCATGAATGAAATTAGGGAGCTTCATAAAATGGAGATGACATGGAATGAAGCTTCTAGACTCCATGGAAATGTGTATAAAAAGGACTATACCCTCTTTAAAAAAAGTATAAAGACTTAACAAAAATATTAAGGTCCTTGAATCATGAAGGTGGATTATGAAGGGTGGATCGAGAAGGGTGTTTTGTGAAGGTGATATGAGAAGAAGTTTGAGAAGGTCGTAAAATCCAACTAATTTTTTTGAGCATCGTGAATGTAAGGAAATTATTGAATTTTAAGTAAGATTTATAAAAGGAAGGATCTTCATGATGGCTATTTAAGCTTTGTGAAAGAGGTGTTCTTCACCAAGGCTATTTGAGCTTCATTAAAGAGGATCTTCACAAAGGTAGTGAGAATCAAAAAAGTTGTTCAGAAGGAATTTCCCAGTACATATATGGTAAAGTGGTATTAATATATATTTTTAAAGTGTATCATGAAAAAAGAATCCATATACTACAGAGGATGTATTCATTAGAGATAATTAAAGGACCTACAAGTCCTTAAACTATGGGTGAATCCCTTCCAAGAGCAGTGAGTGAAGGAATAGGAAGATGATGATGCTTTCCACCGGCAGCGATCTAGAGAAAGAGACATAGGGAGTGACCCTTGTGAATTTACTAAGAAGACCCTAAACCTTGTTCAGGTAGCAATATTGGGTATATAAGTGAACTATCTTGAACCCTGCAATTGGTAGTGTGCATGAGTGGGTTTAGTACATTGGCACATCACTGTTGTATTCTCCATGGATGTAACCTAGTGAGGCTGAACCAAGTAATATTGTTGTGTCATGTGCATGATTTAATTTAAGTTCATACATTTATATAGGATAAAGAGATAAGTATGTTTTGTTTAACAACAAAACAAGATCCATGATCGAAGTAGTTTTAATCTATCGTACCCTAATTTACACACCTCTCTAGGTATTTAACCTAGTGGAGCTAACAATTGGTATTAGAGGGAATGGTTAAATGTAAATGAATAAATTTTAGTAGAATAATTGGAGGTGATCAATCACAAATGGATTATAATAATTAATGGTAACAATTTTAAAATATGGAAGAATCAGATGTATCACTACTTTTGATCTTGAGGAATGGATGTCTTTACAGTAGAAATGCATGATATTTCAACTAGTATTTATAGTGGTACTTTATCAAAGACTAAAATAAGGGAATTGGATGATGATTAAAAAGGGATCAATGATTTAGGTGAGTCCTTATAAAATTCAATTTATATGAAGTTAATGTCAGGTAAAACATCACATTCTTTGTGGGAAATGTTTCTGAATATTTATGAGGGTGACTCAAATGTTAAAGAAGAAAATCTGTAGGTTCTATGGAATAAGTATGAGATTCTTATAATGAACCCTAATTATATTATTGATATGTTCTTTAATATGGTAATTATTTTTTGTAATACATGAATGATCATGATGAAATTTTAAAATATATTATGATAGTGAAGCATTTCTTGAGAAAACTTCCATCTCGGTTCAATCCAAAAGTTTTTATATTGGAAGACAAAGATTTGAAGAAACTGAAATTGGATGACTTGCACAACACTCTTGTAGATTATGAAATGGAAAATGATTATAATGATGTTGTTGAAAAAGGTAAGTCCAAAGATTTAAAATTCAAGTCCACAAAGAAGATCACCATTGAAGATGGACATGAAGATGAATAAAAAGATAAGGTGATGTCTTTCCTTTCCACAAATATTCAAAGAGGAAAAGGAATGTTAAATGGGAAACTTCCACTTGCATGATTTTGATGTGGAAAAGTCAGACATCTTATAGTAAGGTTCCCTATGAATTTTCAAGAAGATGTTGAGGATGAAGTTGAAATTCCCATGAAAATGTATTCAGCCTATGTCGGAGGGAAGAAAAAGGTAACATAAATTTCTTTAAAAACAAGAATCTACTTTCAAGAGAAGATGATGGTTCAGAAGAATAAAATCTAGTGGAATTGGATGACTATAAGGGTTATGAAATTGATTCTATTGTGTCATTTGTTGGAAATATTATAAAAAAGAAGAAAGTGACAGTTAATAAGGCGAACTTGAAGTAAGAGTTGAACTTTTAGTCAAATTAGAAGCTTCCATTGAAGAAATAAATATTTGGAGAGACTAAATATAGAAATCCAACAAATTGGTTCACATTCAAAACCTTATATATTGTAGTATGAGTAAGAGAATTCTGAACTGAATAATGAAATTGAAAACCTGAAGTCTTCATTTCCTAAGATCTCAGATAAGGTTGTTGATTACAATCTCAAAATTGAACAATAAAAAAGAGAAATCAATAGTTTGACCCAAACTAGAAAATATCAAATCAAACATATAGAAAAACATAAAGAGGAGGTCATTTTTCTATGATGAAATGTTTAGGATCAAGAAAAATTGTTGGATATTGGTATGACATCAGGAAAGTAGATCATTCAGGAAATCGAGAAAATATAGGTGGAGCATAAAGGTCTAGAATAATATAAATAATTTTCAAATAAAAATGATAAGGCTGGTATGAGGATTAATCAAAATGAGAATGTATTAATGGTTGAAGGCGTACCACAAGAACAGACTCTGATATTGAAAATTGATTTGGTTAATAAGTATAATCAAAATATCCAGAGAACCCATGAGATAACAACTAGTGTATAAGTGAAACGTAGGAATACACCTTGCATTATTTGTTATTGATGTAGAATGATGGTAAACTCGCAAAATGTGTGTTCCACAGATGAGAGACACAAAGGGAACAAGAACAACAATGGAATCCAAATAGAGTGAAATACTATAGAACATCATTTTAGGGACATTATTATTGGTGCAATAAATTTTGACACATGGCCAGATCCTTTCCATAAACCATGCAGAGGAATGTGCCGAAGTGGAAACAAATTCGTTGCAAGAAGCAATTTAGTGAAGCATAAAGAATACTAAAAATGGAAAATCGATTTTTAGTGTTTCAAGATGAATCTGGTCCATTATACACTAAGGAAGATAAATATTGTCAATCTGTACCAGGTATGAATTCAAAAACATAGATCAAGAAGAAAAGATATGAGTAGGTATTTTTTTTAGGGATTATATATAAAGCATGAGATCGTGCTAGAATATATATCATTTATAGGGGATTCACCTTGCATATGATAGGAAATAAGGACCTAGTGACAAGTATTAGTTATGATAAATAGGGTATCATAATATTTGGTAATGACGAGGGCGTGAAAATTATTGGATATGGAAAAGAAAAGTTTAGGTGAAAAGACATGAGATGTGAATATGTCTTGATTGTTGAAGGAATCATTCACAACATACTATGTGTCAGTCAATTATGTGACACAAACATGTAATAATATTTTCCAAGAAATTATGTTTCACTAAGGGAAAATATGGTTCCATTTTTTCCCTAAGAAATAATATTAAAAGGAATATCTAATTTTTGAGTGGAGAAGAAGATATGTGCTTTTGGTCCATGGAAAAATGAAATAAGTTGTGGAACAAACATCTTGTGTACTTGAGGAAAATTTCCTTGGATTATCTGGTGAAATATAATGCTTCTAGAGATCTCCCTATATTATCACATGATCATACCCATACGTGAAATGCCTTTCAATAAGGGTGGATCATTCGATAGACTTATAAACCAAAAGAAGAAAGGTCCACCAAATTGATTTAGTTTGTGCATAATGATGTTTGTGGGATAATTTCACATAGGGATATTTATGGGAGAAGATATTATGTTCTATTCATTTATGATTACAAAAAAATGGAATGGGTTTCAATCATCACCCACAAATATGAGGTATTCAGATGCATAAAAACTCATTGAAGGGAAGTTGAGAATAGGTTAGGTCAAAAAATAAGGAAGATCCAAACAGATAATGGAAAAAATTTATAAAATACCCAAGTTGAATATTATCTTGAGAAGCATGGTGCGGGGAATGATTTCTAAACTATAAAAGCTTCAGAGTAAAATGGATTAGTTGAGAGAAGAAACCATATTATGAACAACATGGAGAGAACACTTCCCATTGAGAAATACCTTCCAGAAAAATTTTGGAATGAAGAAGTGATGACATCAGTCTACACATAAAATAGATCATTATTGTTTCCAAAAGAAGAGAAGACTACATAAGAGCTATGGTATGAAAGGAATCTATCATTTAAGTACTTTGGAGTCTTTAGAAGTTAGTGTTATATTCATAATAACGAGAAACATAGGAATTTTGAATCCCATGGAGATGAAGGGATATTTATTGGATTCTAAAATAAAATAAAAGAATATAAATGATTAAATAAACATCAAGGAAATGTAGTTGAAGCCACATTGTAACTATAGTATATAATGATCTGAATATTTAGAAAATACATGATCAGTCATATGAGGATAGTGACGAAGAGATAAGAAGACCATGGGATGCTTGAGTTCTAGAGGCCGATTCAAAAGAAAACTCAGATGATGATGAGGATGAGGATAAATTAGTTTCTGTATAGAGACCAGTGAGTGGAACTGAAATTGATTGACAAAACATAAATGGCGATCAGACATGGCCAGTGTGTATAAGGAGGATGAAGACTCAATAAAAATCATCATACTAATCATAGGTAGAGACTAAATTTTTTAGTGAAGAAACTAGTGATTATAATTGAGTTCAAGATATGAATGAAGAGCTTGGCCAAATTGAGAAGAATTATACATGGGGGATTTTTCGAGGACAATAGATAAGAATGTCATCGGGACTAAATGGGTATTTTTCCACAAGATGAATGAATATGGGAAAATGCTTCAAAAAAAAAGAATGACAAATCTCCAAAGGGTACTCAAAGATGGAAGGAATTGTTGTTGATTAAGCTTTTTCACCTGTTGCATGAATATAGACAATCAGATTATCCTTGGCCATATCAGTGAAAAGTAGGTTCAATGATTCTTAGATGGACATCAAATCAGAATTTTTGAAATGAGTTATAGAAGAATAAGTTAACATTGAGAAGCTACATGGTTTTATCATTCGTAGAGATTAGAACGGAGTGTGTCAGTTGAGGAAGGAACTGTATGGTTTGGCGTTGATACCGTGAGTCAAGTATTCAAGACTAGATCCGTTTTTTAAGAATCATGATTTACAGTATGGTGGAGTTGATTACAATCTATATGTGAACAATTATAGTAATCATAGGGTGATGGTACTAGTATATGTTGATGACATAATCTTTGGAGGATCAGATAAAGGGTAGTGCAGATAGTTTTCAAAATTCATGAAAAGTGAGTTCCAACTTTTAGTGATTGGTGAACTAATATTTTTCTATGGGTTACAGGTCACATAAGTAAAGAATTTCCCATTCATTACTCAATCTAAATATTCCAATGAGGTTTTTAGAATATTTAGAATGGAAAATTCCATGGATATGATGACTCTCGTGGCTACCTGGACGAAACTTTCATGATATGATTATGGAAAAGTAGTTAATATCATCAAATACATGAACATCATTAAAATCCAATTGTACTTGACAGCAACACGACCAGATATTGTTTTTTATACAAGTTAATCTATGTGGTATCAAAGAAATCCCAAGGAAAGTCACACGCCCGTTGTAAAAAATAATACTTCAGTTTATCAAGGGCATAATGGATTACATTTTGATGTAAAATGAAAAATCTCAACATTAGTTATTAGGGTATATAGACACCGATTGGGCTGGTTCAATAGATGATATAAAATCAACATCATTTGGTGCATTATATCTTGTTGGATTTTGTATTTATTATCAAATAAAGAATAATGAGTTCATTTCATTATGAACCAAAGAATCTGAATATATTGTGGATACTCAAGCATGCACACAATTATTATGGATGAAGAAGTAGCTTGATGACATGGGAGTATAGGTGAAGTCTCTAATAAGAATCCATTGTCATAATTCAAGTGCTATAAATCTTAAAACAAATATATCCCATCACTCAATGGAAAAGCACATTGATATCAAGTATAATTTTATCAAGGAGAAGGCAGAGAAAGGGGATGTGAATGGATTATGTGTCAATAGAACAAAAGTTATAGACATTCTGACAAAGTCCTCACCCAAATAAGAATTTGAATGGCATCGACTGGATCTGGGAGTCTAGTCAACTTCCCATACTTGAAAAAGTGTGGATGTGGGGGCCCATATTCCTAAGGCATCATGTTTTCCCCCTAATGTACTGATATATGGTCATTAACCTATTGTACACAACAAAAAAGTGACCTTCAGGTTTGTTGAAAAAGGTGGAGAAATTGTGGATGTCAAAATGGAGAAAATATCTTAATCAAGACAAGGGGAGAAGCTTTTTGTTGGAGTAATGAGATAGGGAGAGTTAAAGATGACCGGTGGAGTAATGATATAGGGTTTGTTTTAAATCTGATGATGATAGAATTGATCAATCAAAGAATATATGTCATGAAAGATGACAGTCTTGATGAAATCAGTTGAGTGGTGTTGGAATGAAGTTATTTAGTGTTGAACATTACATTATACTCTTGTTTCTAATGCCGAGTGATAAAAAACTATTTTATTGAATATTTTATTGATAATAAATGATATAATTTCATCACATTGTGTTAAATATGTTTAATTAGAAAGAATTTGGGATTAGATCATTCATTTGAATATTTGATGAAAATTCCAGTTTTACCCTTTATAGTTCACTGTAGTATTTCGAAGATAAATATTTTTATATTTATTATTTGAATTTGAAAATTTTTAAAAGTGTTACTAATGTAATTATCTACAACTTATATAGAGGACACTAGAGCTAAATAGTTTATTTGGTTGTTGAAATTGGTCCATGAAGTCAAAGTTGGGCTGGGATCTTCAGAATGGAGAAGCTTCTGTATTTCGGCCATAACTCCTTCATATGGGTCTGTATTGAGCCCAAATTTGTAGAGGAGATATAGGACCCATATCCTCACATTTTATCCTTATAGAAGGATGGCCAATTCACGCGTTTTGGTGGTCAGATGGGCGGTCCAATTTGGCATAAAATATTTGGCTGAATTTCCACATTCACACTTGAAACCACTTGTAACCTCTCCTCCCCTCCCCTCTATAAATTGGAGTTTTTATCATTTGTAGGGGTTGGGACATTCATTAGGATATTGGAGGCAGAGGATAATTTGTTTCACCCAAATTCTCCAACCATTTTAAGAGGGGTATCTCTTGAAGGAAGGATCCCCTCATCGAAGCCTCCTTATCTTCTTCATTTTGTAATGTTTAATTTGTGTAATAAACTTCATTTTTCTTCTTTTATTTCATCTCTTTCCTTATGTTTTATTTAAATTTATTCTTCTCTTAATATTCCTCTTTGGGTTGGAATCAATAGTGGAGATAATATTGGGTTATACCCTTTCAATCCTTTGCTTATGCAAATCGTCTCCACGATGACTACACCGCCCATGGAAGAGTAGTTCTTTTTCGTAATCGGTCGACCTCTCACCTTCTTCATTCATTTATTTTGAATCAATGATATAATGTAATTAACTAAACATGATACATTAATTTAGTTTTTAATTTAAATGAAACTAAGAAAGCAATTGAATAGTTAACACAAAACACGCGAAGTCAGGAATTGTGTGAACTGTGAGAGCGCAACCTTAACCGGTAATTCAAAACCACACGGGATCAATTTGTAGAGTTCAAATATAATCCCTAAACTCAATTAATCCTCATTTTCAGAGTGGTTATGTGCCTTAATTTACCACTGACCATAAGCTAATCTTAGAACATCAATCAAAGCAGGGTGTTGCGAGTGCATGTTCTGAAGTTAGCCTAAGGTTAAATTCACTTCATCTTCGTGGTAAAGTTAATTCTCGTAGGGTTCGGGATTTAACAAATTAAGGGATAATAATTAATTTAATATTAATTTAAATGATAATTATTAATAAATGATTGAAGAGGTAGAGTTATATCGATTACGCCTTTTAAAATATATTTCTAAAAAATCATCCTCTTGTTGTGTCATTCTAATCGAAACTTTATTTCAAAATTAAAAACAAAAAAATTATACAATCTTCTTCCAGCAAACTTCTTCTAGATTCATAAACTACAACAAACCCCAATCCTTTAAAGTAGTTTTTTTATTTTATTCTCTTTTATTTTATTTTTAGAATACCTCTAATAAGTTGTTAAATTCACTTCCTCCTTTGAGAGACGACCTTGGTCAGCCACTCTGCTGCACCTAAGTACCCCAAATTACACTAATCATTTGAGGGCGCCCATGACAGGGATCTTTCAAATTGGCACCATTGCCGGGGAGGCAAGTAATTATTTCAACCAATTAGAGGTATTTATTTTATTTTACATTTTATTCTCTTCCTCTCTTCTTTCTTCCTTCTTTACCCAATCTGATTTTTCTTCTTCTTTTTTTATTTTCTTCTACTTCTTTGTGGACCATCAACTCAAACTTCTCATTTTTATTTTACTATGGTCCACTTTCTTTCTTTTCATTTTTATTTGATCTATGACATGAACTAATCCCAAAGATCTCTTATTTCGTGACCCTGAGATTGAACGTAGCCTAAGGGCTCGAATCAGAACTTCTCAGTCTACGGGAAGTTTCAATATTCAATCAGTTGGTGAATTCCTTTCTTCTAGAAACATTGAAATTGGAAGCTATTCAAATTCAAAAATAAAAGAGGAACCAATGGCTGAAAAAAATGGAAATAAACTTAATAGAACCATTCGAGAATTGGCTGCACCTGATATTAACTATCAACCAAATTGTATTGCATACCCAAATCTCAAATCAGACTTTGAACTGAAATCTAGGTTAATTCACTTACTTCCAAAGTTTCATGGCCTCTCTGGTGAGGATCCGAATAAACATTTGAAAGAATTTAATGTGGTTTGATCAACCCTTAAACCAAGAAATGTTTCTGAAGATCAAATAAAATTAAGAGCATTCCCATTCTCACTTGATGGAGCTGCAAAAGATTGGATGTATTATTTGCAACCTGAAGATGTAACATGTTGGAATGATTTGAAACGTCTTTTCTTGAAAAGATTTTTTCCATCATCAAGGACCACATCCATTCGAAAGGAGATATCGGGGATCAAGCAAGCACAAGGGGTGTCAATGTATGAGTATTGGTAGCGATTCAAGAAGTTGTGTGCAAGGTGCCCACATCACCAAATTAGTGAGAAACTACTCATCCAGTACTTCTATGAAGGACTCACACCCATGGAGAGGAGCATGGTGGATGCTGCAGCTGGAGGAGCATTGGTGGACAAGACACCAGTAGCTGCACGATCATTGATCGACAAAATGGCCCAAAACTCTCAACAATTCGGTGATAGAGGTACACCACACATTTGAGGAGTACATCAAGTAAGTCCTTCTTCTCTTGAAAGTCATTTGATTGATACTAAGTTAGAATAATTGACAACTATGGTGAGGCAGATTGCATTGGCTCAAAAGACATCCCAACCCCCTCCTTCAAGGCCATGTGGCATTTGCACTGAGACAAGCCACTCAACTGACTGTTGCCCACAACTACAAGAGACAGAAGATTGTGTAGCAGTGTTACCTGGGAGACCATTTCAGCAGCAACAACAACAACCATATCCCCAAAAGAAGTTTGATACAGTATACAACCAAGGGTGGAAAGATCAGTTAGACATGAGGTAAGGCTCTGGACAAAAACAAAGCCCCCCTTTTCAACCAAACTTCCAGAAGCCTCCACCTTACCAACAGGGTTTCCAACAACCCCAAAGGAGATTCGAAGCTCAAACATCAACAAGTCAGCAACAGGGGAATATCCAACACAAGGTAGACTCTAACACTGATGATATTTTGAAACAAATTGTTCTTAATCAACAGAATGAGCTGAAGAGTCAAGGTTCGGAGCTGAGAGAGTTGAAGACTCAAATGAGTCAGATTGCCACCGCCCTCTATGAACTTGTGATTAAGAATTATGGAAATCTACCTTCCCAACCCACTCCAAATCCAAAGGGGAATGTTAGTGCCATCACATTGAGAAGTGGGAAGCAAATGAATGATACATCTGGACCTACCATTCCACCGAGATTCACCTATACTCTAGAGAATCCGTATTCCATACCAACTGATGAGAAATCCAAGGAGAAAGATAAAGGTAAGAAAAAGATTGATGATGTACCTCCTAAACCCCTTCCTTTTCCAAACAGGGTTGTTCAAACCAAGAAGATGGCTGAAGAAGCAATGAAAAAGGAGGTTTTGGACACATTCAAGCGTGTGGAGATCAACATTCCTCTACTTGAAGCCATTAAGAAAATTCCAAGGTATTTGAAATTCTTAAAAGAACTTTATACCAATCGAAGAGGGATCAAGGGAAATGAGAGGATCAACCTTGGAAGGAATGTCTCGGAACTCATTACACCAACTCTAGAAATTCCAACAAAGTGCAAGGATCCCAGGACATTCACCATCCCATGTACCATAGGGGAGTTGCACTTCTCTGATGCTCTTTGTGATTTAGGAGATTCAATAAATGTGATGCCTCACTCTGTATTCTCTTCCTTGCAGGTTGGTGAGTTGAAGCCAACAAGAGTAGTGGTGCAATTGGCGAATAGAGCTACGGCATATCCAGCGGGAATTCTTGAGGATGTACTTGTTTGGGTAAGAGACATGATCTTTCCAGCAGACTTCTATGTGCTTAACACGGAGGATGATCAGGTAAGTTCTCATGCCCCCATTATCTTAGGTAGACCCTTCCTCAAAACTACAAAAAACTATCATAAATGTCAATGAGGGTACACTTTCCATGGAGTTTGGAGATGAAGTTGTTATATTTAATGTTATGGATTCCCTGAAGTACCCCTCAAAGGACCATTCTTCTTTTGTTATCTCCCATTTTGAACCACCAAGTAAAAACATCATGGAATTGGATTGTTCTATGCTTATGGAGATTCTGAGTATTGGTTCTAGTTTGATGTCTAAGAGTACTTCCACACCCGTTTCTAAGGAACAAGACTCTCTAAGATTTGATTTTGAAATGGAATCATATTCTTATTTTGATCATGTTCACTCTGATTATGAAATGGCTGTTGAGTATACTGATGGATTTGATTCTTTATTCTATGATTTTGATGATGTCTATTCTGATAATGATGCTATTTGTGCACATATTTCAGTTCCTTCAATGTCTCCATCAATACTACACCCTCCTTCATTAGAAGTCAAGCCATTGCCACCAAATCTGAAATACTCATACTTGTTGAGTGGTGAGAAATTACCTGTTATCATTGCTAACAATCTCCCTTTTGAACATGAAGAAAAGCTTTTGAATATTTTAAGGGAGAACATCAGGGCGATTGGGTGGACCTTGGTTGACATATCAGGTATTAGCCCCTCCATTTGCATGCATAGGATTCTCTTGGAGGATGGGGCTAAACCGGTGAGATATCCACAAAGGAGACTCAATCCCACCCTCCTGGAAGTTGTTAAAAAAGAAGTTGAGTAATTGCTCGAGGCATGTATAATCTTTCCCATTTCATATTCTTAGTGGGTAAGTCCTATTCAGGTTGTTCATAAGAAGAGTGGTGTTACTGTTGTTAAAAATGAGAAAGATGAGTTAGTTCCAATGAGGGTGCAAAATAGTTTGCGTGTGTGTATTGATTATAGGAAACTAAATCAGTACACTCGCAAGGACCATTTCCCCCTACCATTTATTGATCAGATGCTTGAGAGACTAGCTGGGAAGACACACTATTGTTTCTTGGATGGATTTTCTGGATATTTTCAGGTTCATATAGCTCTAGAGGATCAGGAGAAGACTACATTCACCTGTCCCTTTGGCACATTTTCCTACCGGAGGATTCCATTTGGACTTTGCAATGCCCCAGGTACCTTCCAGAGATGTATAGTGAGTATTTTTCTGATTTTATTGAGAACTGCATGGAGGTATTTATGGATGATTTTACAGTGTATGGGTCTTCATTTGATGAATGTATAATTAGTTTGGGAAAGCTGTTGAATCGTTGTATTGAGATGAATATGGTCCTGAACTTTGAAAAGTGTCATTTCATGGTAGAGCATGGAATTGTCTTAGGGCATGTAGTGTCAAAACATGGGATAGAGGTTGATAGATCAAAGGTAGATATTATTTCATCCTTACCATACCCTTTAAGTGTGCGTGATGTTAGATCTTTCCTAGGTCATGCAGGATTTTATCGGCGCTTCATCAAAGATTTTAGTAATATTGCTCTTCCTATGTCAAGATTACTTCAAAAGGATTCTGATTTTGTGTTTGATGTTTCTTGCAGGAATTCATTCGATGATCTAAAACAACGTCTGACCACTCCACCTATCATACAGCCCCCAAGGTGGGAGATTCCTTTTGAGCTTATGTGTGACGCCTCCAACTTCGCGGTTGGACTCAGAGGGTGGAGGGGCGTTCACATGTGATCGCCTATGAATCAAGGACACTGGATTCAGCCCAATCAAATTACACAACCACAGAAAAAGAGTTTCTTGCTGTCATATTTGCTTTAGATAAATTCCGTTCATATTTATTGGGCACTAAAGTAGTTGTTTTTTCTGACCATGCAGCTTTGAGGTACCTCCTAAAGAAGCCAGATGCAAAGCCACGACTTATCCGTCGGATGCTCCTTCTTCAGGAATTTGATATTGAGATAAAGGACAAGAAGGGATCAGAGAATTTGGTGGCGGACCACATGAGTAGGCTTACTCACACACTAGAGGGTGACACCTTGGACCAGGTACCACTTCGGGACACTTTCCCCAATGAGAATCTCTATACCATCTCAGGTAAGCATCCTTGGTATGCTGATTTAGTTAATTACATTGTTGCCTCTGAAATCCCAGTAAATTTGAAGAAGCATCAAGTCCAAAAATTAAAAAGTGAGTCTAGGTATTATGTGTGGGATGATCCTTACCTCTGGCGGATGTGTAGTGACCAAGTCATTAGGAGGTGTGTTCCCGATCATGAGTTTGAGTCTGTTTTGCATTTCTGTCATACACTTGCTTGTGGTGAACACTTTGGACCCCAACGGACAGCTAGGAAGGTTTTGGACTCTGGATTATATTGGCCTATCTTGTTCCATGATGCCCATTTGTTTTTTAAGTCATTCTCTCGTTGCCAACACACTGGGAACATTTCTAGGAGACATGAGATGCCCCAACAACCCATACTATTTTGTGAGATTTTTGATGTATGGGGCATCGACTTTATGGGTCCTTTTCCTAGTTCACTTGGATTTTTGTATATTTTGGTTGCAGTTGATTATGTGAGTAAATGGGTGGAGGACAAGGCCACCAGGACTGAGGATTCTCATGTTGTTGTGGACTTTGTCAAAGCACAGATTTTCTGCAGGTTTGGAGTACCAAAGGCCATCATCAATGACCAAGGGACACACTTTTGCAATAGGAATTTTTCTTCCCTCCTTCGAAATTATGGGGTGACACACAAAACATCAACACCATACCACCCCCAAACAAATGGCCAGGCTGAGGTTTCAAATCGTGAGTTGAAACAAATCTTGGAGAAAATTGTGAAGCCAAATAGGAAGGATTGGAGCAAGCGCTTGGATGATGCATTACGGGCTTATAGGACAGCATACAAGACCCCCATTGGTATGTCCCCATTTCGGATGTTTTTTGGGAAAGCGTGTCATCTCCCCGTGGAAGTCGAGCATCGGGCATATTGGGCTATAAAGAAATGCAACATGGATTTGGCCCAAGCTAGAATTCAAAGGAAGTTGCAAATTCAAGAGCTTGAGGAGATTCGACTGTCATCATATGAGAACTCAAGGCTCTACAAGGAAAGATCAAAAGCATCTCATGACAAAATGATCCAATAAAGGGAGTTTCATGTTGGAGAGAAAGTCCTTCTCTATAGTTCACGACTGAAGTTGATGCCTGGTAAGTTGCGTTCCACATGGTTAGGTCCTTATATTGTGTCTAATGTTTTTCCTTATGGTGTAGTGGAGATCACACAAGAGGACACTGGAAGGATCATTACAGTCAATGGGCAACGTTTGAAGAGATACATTGAGGGACATCCTACTGATGTAGTGGATTTTATCACACTGCGTGACCCCATCATCACTTGATCACATCAGGCTGTTCCTAACCCTTTCACTTTTATATTATTTGTCCTATTTAAAAATTCTGCAATTCATGTGCATATATCATCTCATGGGTTCATATTGAGGACAATGAAATATTTTAAGTGTGGGGGAGGGAACCTTTTAGTTTAGTAATTTCAATTGTTTTCCTGTTTTAAAAAAAAACCCAAAAAAAAATTGCGTGTTTTTCAAAAAAAAATTGTGTGTTTTTCAAATTTTGTGTGTTTATTTTACAATTTTCTATGTGTTTTTGAAACTTTTGAGCTTAAATGATTCTCATCACTATTTTTAAATCCATATCAATAAGTGAAACAATTTACCCCTTGAAACTAAACTTAAATGAATGCTGAAATGACTTTGTTTCAAGTTCAAATATTTAGTAATTTCATGAAAAGTATGCTGAATTTTGAATCCCATGCCAATATCACTGTCTTTATATTTGAAATCACTTTCTTGTGAGGCTTCTAAACCATTATTTTCATATTCTTTACATTCACCTCACTTCTTGAGAGAACCAAACCATACTTGATTTAACCAGAATTTGATCTATTCCTGTCAAAACCTGAGGGTTTGAGGTACTTATGTTTAAATGATTGAGGAATTTGTTTGGTATTAAAGCACCTATTTTAAAGAATCCTTTTTTATAATGTCCTACCTTGAATATTTAATCCTTGTAGCCCTTAGAAGCCATGAACATCCTGTTAGGTTAAGCCACATTACAAGCCAATTTTCCCTATCCAACCAACTCTTGAAGTGAAATTGCATAATCTAGTTGAGCTTAAGTGTGGGGGAAGCTGTCTTGTGTTGTGCCACCACATTATGTGATACTTTGGGTGGAAAATTAAATTCTTAAGAGATGTTTTTGCTGCAAAATAAAGTCATTATATTGAAAGCTGTGCCTTTTCTGGAGCTTTCATGACAAGTGAAGCTGTGTCCATCTGGAGCTTTCAAGAAAATCATGTTTGAGAAGATTGACATTTTTTATGCTGAAATGATGAATGGTGTAAACCTTTAATGACTTTTCATGATGATGGAGCTGAATTGATACTATGAGGATTGAAGAGAAGCCATATTTAAGTAAAAATTAGATTAATGCAGTTTTGCTTCAAAAGAGTCAAGCCCTCCTCATTCAGCCTCAGAGTTTTTCACATCTTAATCCTACCAACCGAAAGCCACAGAAAAACCCTGAAAAGTCCTCATGATAAACATATGTCCTTGACTCACATAGGGTAGCGATGTAGGAATCTATCAAGCCTATGGTGACCCTTGTATGAGTTTGGATGAGAAAGACATTGCAAAAAAATTGATATTTGAGTGATGAGAGAAAATTCAAGCGAGATAAGTGTTTTGTGCATGGGAGGATAAATTAAGTGGAAATATATTGAATGATATAAATGGATAACTTGAAATAATGTTTTAATGAGTCATGATATCTTTTGATTCTTGGTGGTAAATTGATTGATCTCAAGTATATGCGTTTTAAAATTGGTTTTGATTTGATATTGATGTTTACTTGATATGATGTTTTGCCCAGGAGTGCAAAAGGGTAAGTGTGGGGGAGTTGATAAAACACTATTTTATTTAATATTTTATTTATAATAAATGATATAATTTCCTCATATTGTGTTAAATATGTTTAATTAGAAATAATTTGGGATTAGATCATTCATTTGAATATTTGATGAAAATTCTAGTTTTACCCTTTATAGTTTAATGTAGTATTTCAAAGATAAATATTTTTATATTTATTATTGGAATATGAAATTTTTTAACAGTGTTACTAACGTAATTATATACAACTTTTATTCAGGACACTAGAGCTAAATAGTTCATTTGGTTGTTGAAATTGGTCCATGAAGTCAAAGTTGGGCTGGGCTCGCCAGAATGGAGAAACTTCTGTATTTCGGCCATAACTCCTTCATATTAGCCTGTATTGAGCCCAAATTTGGAGATACAATAGAGGACCCATATACGCACATTTTCTCCTTCTGGAAGGCCGGCCAATTAACGCGTTTTGGTGGTCAAATGGGCGGTGAAAGTTGGCATAAAAGATTTTTCCGAATTTCCACATTCACACTTGAAACCACTTGTAACCTCTCCTCCCCTCCCCTCTATAAATTGGAGTTTTTCTCATTTGGAGGGGTTGAGACGTGCATTAGGAGATTGGAGGCATAGGATAATTTGTTTCACCCAAATTATCCAACCATTTTAAGAGGGGTAGCTCTTGAAGCAAAGATCCCCTCATCGAAGCCTCCTTCTCTTCTTCATTTTGTAATGTTTTCATTTGTGTAATAAACTTCATTGTTCTTATTTTATTTCTTCTCTTTCCTTCTGTTTTGTTTAAATTTCTTCTTCTCTTAATATTTCTCTTTGGGTTGGAATCAAGAGTGGAGACAGGATTGGGTTATACCCTTTCAATCCTTTTCTTATGCAAATCATCTCCACGATGACTACACCGCCCATGGAAGAGTAGTTCTTTTTAGTAATCGGTCGACCTCTCACCTTCTTAATTCATTTATTTTGAATCAATGATCTACTGTAATTCACTAAACATGATCCATTAATTGAGTTTTTAATTTAAATGAAACTAAGCAAGCAATTGAATAGTTAACACAAAACACGTGAGGTCGGGAATTGTGTAAACTGTGAGAGCGCAACCTTAAACGGTAATTCCAAACCACACGGGATCAATTTGTAGAGTTCAAATATAATACCTAAACTCAATTAATCCTCATTTACAGAGTGGTTATGTGCCTTAATTTACCACTGACCATAAGCTAATCTTAGAACATCAATCAAAGCAGGGTGTTGCGACTGCATGTTCTGAAGTTAGCCTAAGGTTAAATTCACTTCATCTTCATGGTAAAGTTAATTCTCGTAGGGTTCAGGATTTAACAAATTAAGGGATCATAATTAAGTTAATATTAATTTAAATTATAATGATTAATAAATGATTTAATAGGTAGAGTTAGATCGATTATGCCTTTTAAAATAGATTTCTAAAAAAACATCTTTTTGTTGTGTCATTCTAATCGAAACTTCATTTCAAAATTAAAAACAAAAAAATTATACAATCTTATTCTAGCAAACTTCTTCTAGATTCATAAACTACAACAAACCCCAATCCTTTAAAGTAGTGTTTTTATTTTATTCTCTTTTATTTTATTTTTAGAATACCTCTAATAAGTTGTTAAATTCACTTCCTCCTTTGAGAGACGACCTTGGTCTGCAACTCTGCTGCACCTAAGTACCCCAAATTACACTAATCATTTTAGGGCACCCACGAAAGCACTCTTTCACCGAGAATTGCTCATGTGTGCATATAGTGTGTGTTGGGTAAACCCTTGATCTCTATTTCAATCTCATGAAGAGAATATTGATAGGATATGGAAGTAGCTTTAATGAAGTATCAAACACATGAAGAGTTTTCAACAAACCCAAATTGGGAGATTGTTGGGAAAAAACCCCTCAAGGTAACATTTATGTATTTTAGGATTGAATGTGTTTGTTGAAAAACTGTGTTTACAAGGTATGATATGGAGATATAGAGATATTTTTTACTATAAATGTTAAAAAATATCCAAGATAGATGAGAGGATGCCACAGATAACTATGGATTTCCTTAAAGGCCTTATGAAAATATGAAAATTGCATGATTTTCGAAAATATGGGCTTTGTGAAGAGTGTTTAACTAAGGGTCAAAGAATGTTTACTGTGATCTATGCGAACAATGACATGCATCAAAAACAGATAAAGGATCATTGTGAGTGGAGCATCATAGTAGCCCAAAGAATATTGATGGTGATATTCATGATTATGGTGAGCATTTAGAATGATAAATATCCACGGAGCTTCACAGAACATGGTGTGCCGTGAAAGAAATTAGGGATCTCTGTGAAATGGTGATGTTGTGGCTAGAAGCTTCTAGAATCAGTGGAAATGACTACAAAGAAACCTCTACCCCCTTTAGAAAAGTAGTGAGACAAAATGAAAATCTTAAGGAACTAGAATCATGAAGGTTGTTTGTGAAGGGTGGTTCCTAAAGGTGATATGTGAAGAATTTCTTAAAGGATGTAAAAACTAAATGAATGTTCTGAGCATCGTGAAAATAGGTAAATTTGTGAATGATAAGTAAGATTCATGAAAATATGGATCTTAATGAAGGCTAGTTGAGCTTCACAAAGTCTATATGAGATATGCGAAAGAGGAGATTTGTGAAGGTAGTGAGCATCATGAAAATTTTTCAGAATGAATTTCCCATTACATCTATGGTATATTCGTATTCATCTTTTGGATGAAAGTGATACATAAACAGATAATCCAAATAGAACTGAGGATATATTCATTAGATATAATGAAAGGAACTATAATTCTATACAATTTGGGGAATCTCTTCCAAGAGCAGTGAGAAAAAGAAGAGGAAGAGAGTGATCCTTTCCACCAGCAGTGATCCAGATAAAGAGACATATATAGTAACCCTTGGGAATGCGGTGAGTAGACCCTAAACCTTGTAAAGGCATTGATCCTGGGTATATAAGTGAAGAATCCCAAACCTTGTAATTAGATGTGAGATTTAGTGGATTTTGTACATAGACACATCATCATTGTATCCCCCTTGGATGTAGCCCAATGAGGGTGATCCATGATTTTTTTTTTGTGTCTAGTGCATTATTTAATTTCAATTCATACATTTCTACGAGAGAAATAGATAAGTGTGTTTTTTACGATGAATTATGATCTAGTGGGGAAGTAGTTCTAATCTGTCATACCTTGATTCAATCTCCTCTCAAGGTATTTTAACTAGTGGAATTAATAATATATGAATTAATTATAGTCTTTTTTCGGTAGTTTCATTACATTGTTTTTGTTAAAATCACTATTTCGAGTGACAATTGCTTCTTTTTCATGAATGTTTTTGTTTAGTAATTTTGGAAATTTTAATTTATCAATGTTAAATAATATATATAATGTTAAAAATGATATAAATATCATATATATTCATTATATATATATATAAATATATTTATAGTAATCCATTGAAGTTAGTGATTGAAAATGTATCACACCGTTCATGAAGATGGTATGCCTTATATATGCATGAATGCTATTTCCATTTTTCTAGATGGATGAAAAAAAGGAAAATAAATTGTAATTAATATATAAGGAATAATTATTAATCAATATATAGAATTTATATTAATCAAATATATCCTTATTACAATTCATGTAAAAATAAAATGAAAACCATTTTGCATCGCTATGTGGAGACAGTAGTCCACACGTACACATGAGTGACGTTATTGCTTCCAAACTGGTTGGAAGGTAAGAAGTTAGATGTGATATTATATTTAAGTTTGTATGGTTAGGTCATAAATATCACATATATTAATTAATTTTAACCTAAATACATTCCATGTAATGTGTAAGAGAAAAAAATCACATCGCTTGGTGAGGCGGTAGTCTTCCATACACATGATGGATGCTATCATATCCCCTTGAAATATAAAACAACAAGGTATATGTGATATAATAATTAAAAAAGTATAATAATTTCACCAATATCAAATACATATTTCAAATCCATAATTATATCCATCCTTTAAAGGTGGTGATGGAAAAGCAATTACATCAGTTCGCGAAGTGATAGTCCACCGTATAAATGATCAATGGTTTCATTTACCATTTAATGGAAGTGGAGAAGAATATAAGTTATCTAATTAACATAAAAAAATAATATTATAAATTATATAAATTTTTTATTATATTATCATTGTTAAATAATTTTTTAAGGATTTGAAAGATGAAATAAAAAATATACTTGTTTAAGAATTTTACATTTTCATTGGAGAGTCTCTTTTAGTTTATACCTACAGATTTTGTAAGAGGAATTATAATCAAAATAAGGCTAAAAGGATTTGTGGAGGTTATTAAGTATGTTATTTTTTATACATTCTATGAACCAATTGGTTTTGTAGATATTAATAGGGGGATAAGGGGTGGCCTTTTATATGTGTGCAAGAAGACACACATTAAATTTTTGAAAAGATAAAGAGATTCTCAAATTTTTCTCCTTAAAAAATCCTCTGAAATGAGTCATTATCAAAAAATAGAGGTGATAATATCTAAAAATTTCTATAAATTGGGGTGTGGAATGTGTTATTTTATTTATTTTCTTAGTTTAACCCCTGGTAAACACATTTTTACATTAACCACATTAATTTTTTTCTATGTTTTCACTATTCATTATGGTCGAAAATTAAGTTGAAATTATTATATAACATAACTTATGATGATTCAAAATATATAATCCACTTTTAAAAATTAAATTCACATAATTAGAATAATTGAATGAAAAAATAGACCACAGATGCGACAAAAGAGCGCTTTTACAAAGAGAATAATTCTCATTAGTATATAATTTTTAAAATCAAAATTCTTTATGAAATTTATTCCAATGAAGTAATTTAGTTAAATTTTAATATAATTTATCTATTTTTACTTTTAACAATATTTAAAATATAATTTAACATTGTAAAAAATTTAAATGATAATGTTCTTTTCTATAAAAACCAACATTTTTCATTATTCATAAAAAATTAATATTTTCAAAAAATTATCAAATATCAACTGAAAGATAATCTCAAAATTTTAATTAAAAAAATAAAGATTAATTTAACAAATAAATTATCTAAAAGTGGTATAAATCAATTTTATATTATGTGTTCAAAGAGTGACTAATCCACCTTTTAGAAAAATACAGTTTTCAGAAAACATTTATTTCACTTTCAAATGGTTCTTATGTTATTTATCATCAATAGATAACAATTGATTATTTTTTTTATGAATTTTTAAATAATAAAATTTTAATAATTTATGTATTACAATTCATACACTCCATCTTGATATATAGGCAATAATGGTCTTGTTTAAATAATAATATTTTAATAGAGTATCACATTTCGTTTAGACCCGATGTTGGGCACATCACAAGATTTTGAAGAGATTGAATTTAAATAAATATATTGTATAGTGTCATGGTGTTATCTTCTCTTCTAAAATTGGTGTTTCTTTTCATACACACTATCAATGATGATGTTGCTATTTTAAAATCATGGGGCGTTACATTATATCCCCTTTAAAAAAATGCGATCTAGAAATTTAATATTAATCCTGGTAATAATTATTAAATTTTTTGAAAATACCCTTTTTAGAAACACACATCATTGAAGGGCTAATAAAATTTCCTCTTAATAACATATAAAGGGAAGTAAAAAGGTCATATAAAAAAACATAGAACAAGTTTTTCAAGTAGGAAAACATTGGTGGGAAGTGAAGATATGTATATTGAAGAAAAACATAAATAGTTATACTGGGTTATATAGATTATTGATCAAAATAAAGTAAATGATCTTGAAAATTTAATGACCACCAATCCATTAATCTGTGATGAGTGAAAAGACCGTCAATTCATCAGAAATAAAGTTACTAGTATAAAATTTTAGTTTCAAGATATTTTAAGGGATTAATTTATCATTTAGACTATGAACATAAGGAAATATACTTAATTAAAATTTATAATTACATACACTAATAAATTCACACTACAATTTTATATTTTTCACCAAATAATGATTATTCATGTGGAATTCTTTATTTATAAATCACTAAAATTAATTTTTTATAGGTCATAAATTTCTAAAAATAATGACAAGTCCATCCAATGATATTTTTAAAATCCAAAATGGTTTTCATGAGTTATTCAAAAACACAAAAAATTTCACATAATCTATTCCATAAATTATTAACCTTAAGACCTTTTGAAAATATGTATACCCAAATTCAATGTTAAAAACATTAGGAGGGATGTCACTCTAAAATAAACATAACATTATATTCCCCAAACATAATAATGTGGCTCTTAGTGTCACATAAAAATATTATAATTCCTTTATCATCATAAAATCTTAATGAAAACATGAATGTTTCCAGAAATAAAATCTAACATTGTCAAATATATTCCAAAAATATATAAATTTAGTAAACAACCACAATGATAAGATAAATCACTAACCAATTTCAAAATTTCCACTATTATCCCATAAAATATAATTATCATTAATATATAAACATCATCCACAAATTAAGGGTTATCCTCCCTCAATAATGTGTTAAAAAAACATCTACTTTCCACTTTATCAATTTTCTTGGTCATGTGTACCATTCAACATATATCTTCAAATAATTATTGAAAAGATATTGAAGTAAAATAATTATATGTTTTATGATTCTTATAATTGATAAAATACTTCTACAACATAATTCTTGAGTCCAAATACACAAACACATTGATCATTTCACTTCATCTGTATTAATATCATAAGCTTAAACTTGATCCCTTAGATTCATCTAAGGTATATTCCCTTGATTATTAGGGAATTTATTTTTTTAGTCCCCTCTATCATTATAATTGAAACACTGAACATAAAAGGTATATTTACTACCATTTAAATCATTAAGATGGTGGTATTTCACTCCACACATACATAAAACTCGCATTCCCTCCAAGTAATCATTAGGGTGTTTCTTTTCACAATTATTACATGGGTGATAATCCTTCTTTCCCTTCTTAATTTTATCCTTATTTTCTCTTCCATTATCTTATTCCATTTCTTCACTTAAAATCCATAAGTAATGAATAATAATTTCACTGTCTTGATAGAACATGATACAATTTATTCATATGATGATAATGACTTGGGGATTTTTTCCCTTTGGAGGATTGACATAAGCCCATAAAATAAATGATCATTCTTACTTTTTGGATTACATGAATTGATACAATTACAATTCATTCTTCTATGATCCATTTCTAAACAATTAAATCCATTTATAAATAATATAACAAACTATTTTAGATCTTAAAATTATGAATCATAATGTATAATCCCAAAATAGTGAAACAATTAGCATAAATTAAAATATTTTGGTATGGAAAATTTCACAATCATAAATATGATTTCATTAGGAAAGTGTTCACTCCATAAAATTACTTTCAAATAATTCCTAATGGTATTTAAAGAAAATATGAATTAACATAATTATATCCACTAAAAGTGTGAAACTAGGTGAATTAAGGCCCATTTTCATGTACCAGGTAACGTTCGAGTCATGGACAATACACATTTTTCAGGTTTATTAACCCTAGGTAAATGTGTCTAAGAACCACATCCACATGTTTTATTTAGATAGGGATGTATTTATTGAAAACCCACATAATATCTAACATTCCAAACTCAAGGATGTTATACTATACATAAAATTATACTTAAAGTAATTCATAGGTTTATATTCCCTAATATATGTTTTTCTAAATCTAGTTCCAAGGGTTTCTATTAAACTTTCTCTGATACCAACTATAAACACCTCAACCCAAGCAGCTCAGAACTGGTGGTTATATTATTTCATTAGAATAATATACAAGGAATAACATCCAAAGGGACCAAAAAGTATACTAGTCTTGGTAAAAAAGATACATACTTGAAATTCAAATTACAATTGAAAACATAAAATACCGCAAGTTTTTTCTTTAAGAACACCATTATTCCTCATATAGTATCTCTGTATATCAAACACATATCATTTTCCTATATCCTAGGGAAAATAAAGAAAAATAAAGTGGTGTGATAAAATTCCTGGTAAGAGTAAGAATACAATGTAAAATATCATGAAAAAAATAAGCATAATAAATATGGAAAGGTAAACAACTTAAATACATGCCATCTAATTAATAAACTAAGATTAATATGACCTAAATAAATGATGATTAAATAAATCCATTCAAAAAATCACATAATATTAAAACTTATCCATGAATATTATAACTAATTGAATAATAACTTGGACATCAATAAATGATCTCATAGTGAGAAAATTCATACTGTAGGACGTTTGAAACATACAATCAAGACCATTCACAAGATAGTTTAAATACGTCGGTAGAAACTCATATTATTTATTCAACTAATTTGTCTCATGAGATATGTGAATGCATTGATGGTCTATCTATAACCAGTCCTCATCCATCACATAAAAATTCTAATTCACATTTCATATTAATGTGTTGAAACATTATCAGTTTAAAAACTAATATTGAAAAAATAACATACAAAATATTAATACCTACCCAAATAAAATAAATATAATCATAAACCATCTAGAGTTATATGGTTAAATGAAATAAAAAAACACATCCTCTGTAAAACTAGTAAAAAACATAAAAATTATGAATAAGAATGATATAAATACTTTATATCCCCATTGGATAATAATTACAACAAATATTTGATGTCATTGATGAATTTAAATACCATAAAAGTTACATTAAAAATATTTTAGAGGAAAATAACCTTTTCAATTTGAATATATTTTTTAAAAAAAATTCAAAAAACATTTTGAAAATAATTTTTTTTGAAAATTAAATTTTCAAAAATCTAAAATTATCTATAAAACATTTATTGTTCATAATAGTGGTAAATTTCTTTCATGAAATATTTGTTAATAAAATTATTCCTTTAACATTTTCTATAAAAGAAAAAAATTCATTATTGGAAAATTACATAAAGGTTCCTTTCAAAAAATTCCCTAAATAGTAAAATTAGGTAAAAATTCATTAAATAGTTTATTTTTAAAAGGTTAAAAAAATTGGATTTTTTTTGAAATCATGGATTTTGATGAAATGGTATCTTCACAAAAAAAGAAAAAAATAACTTCATATTTTCTTAAACACATTTTCTCAATCACTTTAAGGATAAAATATTGTAAAAAATATACTAATACTTAAAAAATATCATTAATAACCATATGAATGTAAGAAAAAATTATTTTAATATATAAATATCAAATAATTTCTCCAAGAGACACCTAAAAAAATCAATCCCAAATAATGATGAGATTATGAAAGAAACCCTTTCCACATTGGTAAATTTATAATAATAATCCCAAAAAATGATATAAAATCAACTGAAACATTAAATTTGATGAAAAAATATGATCATGATATAACATAAAAAAATGGTAATTATATACACCAAGAAAGGACCAAGTGCTGAATATGTCGTAGGTCTCACTAAAGTAAAAGTGAGACAAGAAACCCTTACCTCAGGTCCGAGATCCTTCATATGTGACATAAAATCCTGTATAATAAATATAATTTTATTATAAAGATATTATATAAAAAAATTATATATCTCATACAATATATTATTTAATTATTGTCTTTTATCACATGTTTACTAACAATTCATTGTTAAAACCACAGTTTTAGGTGATAATTGATTGGTTCTTCTTGTCTGTTTTAGATTGGTAATTATAGAACATTCAATTTGATATTTATATAATAATATTAATATTTAAAACCATGATATAAATATTATATATATTCATTATATATGTATTTATAGTAATATATTTATGTTATAGATAGAAAATGGATTACACCATTCATTGAGATGGTAGACTGTTTGTATACATAAATGTTGTTCCATTTTTATCAATGGATGGAAAGAAAGGAAAATAAATTTTAATTAATCCTTAAAGAATAATTGTAATTTGATATACATCAATTAAATTAATCAAATACATTTTTATTACCATCCATGTACAAATGAAATAAAAAACATTTCACACCACTATGTAGAGGCGAAAGTCCACACATACACGTGATTAACATTATTATTTTCCAATATATTTGAAGGTAATAAGTTAGATTGCATATTATTTTTAAATAATTATGTTTAATTCATAAATATATATTATATTTATTCATTTTTATCTTACTAAATTCCATGTAAACCGTAAGCGAAAAACAAATCACCTCACTTCACCAGGAAGAAGTATGCAGTACACTTGAGCGACATTATCATATCCTCCATGGAATTGAATGTAAGAAGTTATAAGTGAAATCATAATTCTATAAGTAAAATAATTTCATAAATATCATATGAATATATTAAATTTATCATTATATCTATCCCTAAATGGTGGTTTTGGAATACGAACTTCATTGGTTCATGGGGCAGTTGTGTGATGTACACAGGATCGATGGTTTTCTTTCCCATTTGATGTAAGTGGAGATGAATATAGGTTTTTTAATTAACAAAATAAAAACTAATTATATAATATTTAATAGTTTTATTATATTATAAATTTTTTTTATTTTTTTTAAATAGGTGGAAGAAGAAATAAAACAAATACACACATTTAAAAAGTATATATCTTCATCGGAGATCCTCTTTTCATTTATAACTACAACTTTATTTGGAGTTATTAATAAAAAATAAGTCCTATAGGATATTTTGAGATAATTAAGGAATATATCTGGGTAGGTATTGACCAAACCAAATGTCTTTTATGCTATAAATATTGGGGAATAAGGGGTGACCTTAAATTAGCGGGTGAGAGGAAATATATGAAATTTTTAAAAAGATGAAGCGATACCAAAATTTTTCTCATGAAAAATACCTATAAAATGATTAATTATCTGATATTAGAGGTTTTAATGTCCAAATATGTCCATAAAAGGGCTGTTGAACAATTTTTATGTCATTTTAAACCCTTATGTTCTTAGTTTACCCCCATCTAAACCCATTTTACCATAACCGTCATAGATAATTTTTACTATTTAGACGATTAATTATGGTCAAAAAATAAGTTTAACTTTTTATATAATATATTTTTATTACCAATATGTAGTCCATTTTTTCAAATTATATTCACAAAATTGGTAGAATTTAATTTAAAATGAAACCACAGACGCGACGAATAAGCAGTTTTCCAAGGATAAAATTCTCATAAGTATTGTATATTTTAATATAAAAATAAAATATGAAATTGATTAAAATGAACCAAATTAGTAAAAATATAATTTAAATTTCTAAATAATTTAACAAAAAATGAATTTTCAATAAAAATAGGTATTCTCACTATTCATCAAAAAATTAAAATTTTCAGAAAATTATCAAAAATTCACCCAATGATAATTTTGACATATATATTTAAAAAATAATTTTTATTTTTTTCAATAGTTTTTTAAAAATTGGTAAAAAATTATTTTTAAATGATGTTTTCCAAGAATGACTAATGAACCTTTTTGAAAAATATTGATTTTAGAAAATATCTTGTTTCTCTTTCTAATGGTTCTTATTTTATTTAAAATAAACAAATAACCACTAAATTTATTTTATATATGTTAAAACCATTTAATTATCATAATTTAGTTATTACTATTCATACCTCCATCTTAATAGCTATGTTATAATGGTCATGTTAAAATAATAATATTTTAATAGAGTGTTGCGATTTGTTTAAACCCGATGTTGCATGCATCCGAAGCCATCAATGAGATTGAAATTAAAGAAATATATCATAATGTATCAAGGTGTTAATATTCTCATAATCATTTTGTTTTGTGTCACACATACTATTAAACATGATGTTCCACTTTTAAAAACTCATGGTTTTAAATAAATGGTCATGCAATGAAATCAAACTAAAGATGATGTCGGTGATTCATGATGTGAATGAAGAGTTCATGCTAGGAATGATTATAGAAAGAAACTTATACATGGAGTCTTAAGAGTTTATAAATGAAAACCCAATCCACTATGAAAGAAATAGGATTAATGATTTTAACTATGTTTTCATTTTGATTCCCCTATATTCTTTTTAAAATTTTCTTGTGTTTTGAAATAAAATTAAGGCCCTGAAATTAGAATTTTTAATTAACTTTATGATGTTAGAGAAAAGGTACACCCAGGATCACCATCATTCCATGTTTTACATTTGTTTTTAAATATTACTTAATGAATAAAATGGGAGAAAGAATATGATTTGATAAACACAGGTGAATGGGTTTGAAAAATCACAATTTATTGGAATTGGTGGATTTATGTAAATTAAATTTCTATTTGATTTTTTATTCTTTGAATTTATAAAAAAAATTATTTTTTGTGTTAATTTCATTGACTAATTTTTCCAATAATGTATACATTCTTGAGAGGATTCTAAGATATATTCTCCCATTATTTATTTTTCATATTTATTAAAAGACTGATTCATTATTTATTTGAATCTTTCTGAATCTGTGATCATAGAGATTCAATTTTAAAATGACTGTTTAATTTTATCTATTAATCTCTTTCTACTTGTACCCACTATGATATTTATCCTTCTTTATGCCCCTAGAATCCATGAATAAATGTTTTTTGGATACCTCTACATTACAAGCCTATTATTTAATTTACTAACCTTACTTTCAGTATTTTTAACTATATTCAATAGGATAGGTGTGGGGGAGAGGTTGTTTATGGTGGAATGTGATGATTCATGCAACGTCCCATCTTATATGGTCATTAAACCAGTATCCATGCTGGACTTCACATGGACTCAAGTGTGCCTCCCCATATGATATAGGCTGCCAACTTGAAGAAAATGTCTAATTGTGGTATGGTAGTGAGTCTATACCCTCATGTTTAGACTCGTACAATGTTATATTAGGTTTAAATCAATGTATAATAGCATGAGAATTAATAATAAATTACAAAGCAGGAGAAGATAAATTTAATGACTGAATAAAAGTAAATGGCCAATGCCAATACATAATACAATGCATGTATGCCCAGATGGTTCTATAGGATTCAATAAGTAAGTACAATATAATAAAATGAATAAGATCCCAATGGATAACTCCCTAAGAATCCTATGTACTTGCATAGTTCTGTGCTCCCTAGATCCTAGGTACTCATCATAACACAAGAAATAAATCCATGAACATGAAAACATGAACTTATTCTTGGGTACCCTAGTGAAATAAAAGCCTGTACAGGGTGTGAGTTATAGTCCCCGTTGGACACCACCAATGGTGTCTAGATAAATCCAGTTCATTCTCTATGAAACTAATAGTGTTACATAATAGGTGAATACGATGAAAGAAATAAACGACACATTGGTATGGGTTCATAATTGGATACTTAACTGATTCTACCTTCTTCATCCTTTGATGAATATATGAACCATGGGAACCTATATGAGTTATATTATATTTATATAGAATAATATATGATTTAATTAAAGTGGGATGACCCCAATATTGTGATTTTTCTTGATGTTCACACCCCTAGGACATCATTCAATCATTCTCACAATACAATCATAAAAATAGTAATAATAAGGAACCATAAAAAATATATGTAATGAATCCATTAAATCTAGTAATGGAAAAATGTCCCAATCCAATGACATCCGTAATGGAATCCTAAGGATTTCTACAGTATCCTTTGATATAACTAATACTACAGAGTCTATCCAAGGCGAACCAAAATAGTGTTCCTCATATAACTATTGGTATGGTAAACTCTATGCCCATACCAAGTATCTCCCATAGGAGACTGAGTGTCACCTGAGCCATAGAATGGCCATATTTCCAATGATTCCTTCCATGGTTTCTCCCCTAGGGAACCAATGACACTCATGAGTATAAAATAATCCTCTCAAAGAGCTCATTAAAGGAAAGACACTGTATTTCTCCTTCTACATCCAGAAGATCCAATTGAAACATAGTGATCCCATCCATTAAATCCTTATGTGGGGACACATGTTCTCTCCAAGCCCGCAAGAAATAACATCGTAATAATCATGATCAAATATAAACAAGGAATAAATGATTCACCGTGATAATAAAGATATCTATGAATTTAATCCAAGAAAAATAACTATGACATGAGGCAATAGGCACAAGTAAATAAGAATAAACATTAGAAGGAAGCTACAAGGCATTCCCATATGAAAATAAGCATAAGATCAAGGTAATGAACACCAATCCCTATGTATAATGTGTATAGTATGAAATAATCTTAAATAAAAAGAAATGGGCCACAAGAATGAGGATAAATATACAAGCATGGAACAAAGAACAATGCCTACATAATTAAAAACATGTATAGGATATTTTATAGAGCATAAGACATTTCATTAGAGTCGTTCAACCACTTAAATTCAATTCATTTTCTTTTAGGTGTTTAACCATGGCATGAATCTTGGTAATCAAGCTTATGGGTCAAACTTATGGCCAACAATCTATCTTAATTGAATTAATTTGTATAATTTATTTATCAAGGGTGAAAGAAACCTCAAGGTTTCTCAGGAAATTGAGTTAAGGGATCAATTAAAATGGGGTTGAACTCATGGTTGTTCAATTATTTATTCCAAGTCAATTTATTAATTTTAGGAATTTAATTAAAGTATGCTACAACTCAAGAGTTGTTTAACCACTTGTGCTTAATGGAATTCGGTCTCAAAGGAGGAAAAAAACCCATAAGAGTGGCTAAAGTCAAGGAAATCACCCAAAGTGGTGATTATCTTCTCACACGTTTCATACCAGACATGGTAACGGGTTTGATTTGATTTATTTTAAAAAATAGAGGCATCACCAGAAGAGTTTGATGCATGACACAATGACACACCATAAAAAACAATAAGAATATTCTAGAGATAATCTATACCACATACCATATTCCATAGATGACCTGCACATCAAATATAAAAGCTTTATTTAGTATAATTCAAGAGAAATTTGAAAAATAGATGAAGACATTGAAAATAGGATGAATTTGGTTTCACCAAAAATAGCTCCAAGTGAGGGAAGATAGATAAATAATCAATGGAATAGAAGTTGTAGACATACCATGATTCTACCAACACACCCGACAATTCTCTAATCAGAGTATGTATAAATAAGATATCCTTATACCTAGAGGGGGAGATAAAAAACCCACAGAGGAGGCTGTTTCACACATAGGAGTAAGAAGAATGAAGGAGGAAAAATAAAAAAGTAAAAGAGAAAAAAGGGTAAATTCTCCCCTTTAATGAGGTAAACGTCTTGGCTACACAGCTGGACAAACTATGCACAAACTGTGTGAGGGTCACTGCTTAAGGGGAGATGATGTTCTATTCATGAAAACGGTTTGGGAAACCATGCACAAACCATGTGTTTCCCTTATATCAAATATTTAAGGAAGGATGAAAAACCATGTGACCCAGTGAAAAAATGTTTGAACGAACTTTTAAACACCAATAGTCCCACTGGAGTTGCCACACGATTACTTCTAGAGGTCTGCCTAGTTTCAGATAAACTGTGCACCCCTATTAGCTCCTCCTAACTTGATATTTCTCCGGCTAAGGCTCCCCAATAATTATAGAACACCTTTGGAACCCCTCTTTACATTATCCATGTCAAAAAAATAACATTGAAGTGTTCCCACTCTCAGGATTCCATTTTGAATCATGGTTTGCAAACAACACTATCCACCAAATTAAAAAAAATTCAAACTCCTTTAGAATTTAATCTGGTAAAAAAACATGGGATACTAAAATATCCCCACCTTAAAATATCTCATCCTTGAGAAGCCTTGGGTAAAATTAATTGAACTTCATTCAACCTACTTGGGTCTTGATGTATTTTTTAAATAACTGAGTTTCATTTCCAAAAACCCAACACATCTCTGAGAATCACTATAACATACAATACATATGTCATTGAAATTCAGTCAATCAATTGTTTTTTTGAACTGAACCCCAAAGACAACACCTACCTAGTATTTTCTTACCTAATAAATGATCAAATCCTTTTCTACCTCACTACTAGGTTCGATCATTTTTCAGTCCAAACTGTGTCATAATTTTCTATTAAAGTAACTACTGATTAATACATTCCCTTTAGCACTCCAACAATGCGCTCAACATGATTATCATCAAATTGATCGGTCAACTCCCAATCAACCTTGATTTAGTCAGATTGACCTAAACTTTTATGAAAGATATGGTCAATATCTACATTTCTACCATATTAACCTGATGGAATGCCCAAAATAGTTCCTCACTGAATTCATTTAACAATACTATATGAAGACATGTCAAGCCACTACTGGCTGGCTATTTTCAAAATACTCAAGTTAGATGGTTGTTGTATTTCAAAAGGTAAAACCAAATAATTTAAAAAAATGTATCTTGGGATTTTTTAAAGAATTCTCACCAATGATTGTAAGAACATTTCAGTGACCAAATATCCAAAAAAGGATTACTTAAATTTTCATACCTCCATAGGAAAATAGATGTGTACCCGATCCAACACACTTGGGTCATTGTCCCATAAACAACACATCTGAGGCAAACTAAGCTCCAGGGTAACCACATAATCAACAACTGGAATCCAAGGAGTTTTTCCAAGGAAAAATATATACTATCATTCACAGGTGACATGTCGATACAAGGCTAAACACCCACTAAAAAAGAACAATAATTAAGACCAATAAAATATCTATTGGGTAGTCAGAACAAAATAAACAGATGATGTCCATGAATCTATCAATGTAATTACTACTTGAAAAACTAGGTATCACCCAGGACTAACCATGCCTCGATAACAACCATGCTTCCAAGGATTTGATAAGTTAAAAAATTCCATATAAACTTCTCTTACATCAAAGTTAAGTGCTTGGTAAAACTTGGACCAACTATATCACACTAAACAACGAGAAGAGGAGTCAAACAATCAATGTTTAACTTCCTTAAATAGCCTGACTAATCCCACTGACACATTTTAATTTACCAAACAAATTTTTTTTACTATCTAAGGCATCCTATGATCATTCGAGAACAACAACCAAAGTCAATCCATGTCCAATGGTGTTTTTTCAAAGGTTTCATACACAACCACACATTCCTTATCATGCTTCCTCACTAGCATCGACACATATTGTAACTCACCATCCCAAGGGTGTTTAAAAATAGTAATTACCATCTCCAAATGGTACTCATGGTTGAAATACTTATATTTAGATGTATGCATTTAACCATACCAAACGTGATTCTCCCCACCTTAAGAGTATCCTTAAAATCAGGTTTATAGATAATGGGATCTAATTCCATGGAACACGCTCCACAGACCCCTAACCATGGGTCCTAGAGTTTTCCATCATGCTTTAAAAAGTATTAAAAGAAAGAGATATGAAACCAACTACTTAAAAACACTAGATTAGATTAACATTTAGATGTACATTTTACTCTCTTCTTGATTTACATCCACATGCACAATAGAATATGCATAAAATCCAAACAACTAATGAGCACATCAAAACAACCAATCCATCTTGGAACATCATCCCAAACATTGGGAAGAGTTTGATTTCACTAAAATTTTGGGTCAATCTACTTGAAAGATGACCCATGAATGAAATGAAACAACTCAAGTCTTACATGATTACCTCCAAACACAAACAGTACACTATCCCATTTTAGTAACTCACGGGGTACCCCATGTACCAACTCATACTACCCAATGATTACTTAAGAAAAAGACACATTTCTACTATTATCCATAGAATTAACGTCCATATGATTTCCAGTATCTTATTTCCTATGAAAAACAACTAACATAGAGTCACATTACTCCATATGGTAATTTAACAAGATGAATATCTCCCACGTAGAACAACGCTGAAAAGGAATGAAAATAAGGGTCACAAGTAATACAAAGCGGGTGACCATACCAATAGAATGTATATCAAACTCCAACCAATCGCTCCATAATTCTCACACTCAATGAAAAAGTCAAAAAAAAACACAAACACCCATCAAAACAATCATTCCATTTTGGAAACTAATAGTTCTATAAATAAAATGACACCCAAATAGTATAACTCATAATAATGATTGTAGAATTTGAAAAGGATTTTACGAGATTGATTTTTCTTCCTACAATGGTCTATCCAATTACTGAGACTCAAATCATCTACCCAAAAATAGTTCACATCTACAAGAGGACACTAGGATTATGAGCCTATCATTTAGGTTCAAGATATAAGAGAAAATTACTATGTAAAACATTCATTCTATCATTCTAAGGAGATCCGAAAGAGCACCAAACTACCCTAAAATGTGGGCCAAATAAAGAACACCACTTAAGGTACCATTTTAAGGAATTAAACCAAAAAATCATTTAGTTATTTAAACATTTCAAGGTTTAGTTTTAAAAGAAAAATAATACCTATCATAAGGAAAAAGAATTTGGATAAGAACATAAGGAAAAAAATGAATGCTATATTAAACATCCTTTCAAAAATTAATTATTAAATTAGAATCCCATTTTAATATAGCCAATGATTTTACAAAACCCTCCATTTTAAACACCATTCATTTATTTAAAAGGCCTCAATGTGTGCTTGGTTAAAGAAAAAGGCCAATAGTAATCTATAAAGGGAAACAACCCTTACATTTCATTACACAAGCCACATTCCCCAATTTACCTACATGAGTCTAGATGTGAATTTCATAATTTTATCCATACATGTAATTATTCCCATGTAATAGAGGTACAATCCTAAATATAGAAACCAATTAATTTAAGGGTAAAAATATATTATATTTATTCCACAGTCTTTAAGTAGAGGGAACATAATTGATGGTTCAGTTATAATGGTTACCACTTTTAAATTTATAATGTGCCTAAAAAGTTAATAATTACAAGTGGCTCCCATATAATTCCAACCATTTTATCTTGGATAAAAATAAAATTCAACGAAATTAACATTTATATAATAGAATTTAGGTGTATAAAGTTCATCTTTAATGGTTAAACTATATAGGTATCCACTTTTTCAATTCATTAAGTTATTATACACTTTAAAAATTGGAAACTGGATCCCATTTAACCACAACCAAAAAATGTTTCATCCCATGGAACCAATGGTTCATTGATCAAAAATGTCATGATTGATTATTTAGGTGTCTCCACCAATAAAAAATTGTACATCTTAAAATTTTTAACTTAGAATTATAAACATATAAATTTCATACGGTTTAGCATGGTAAAGAGGTAATAAAACATGACAATTAATAATGGAATGCTACTACACAATCATGGAAAAACAAACAACAAGAGAATCCTAACACAAAAATCATGGAAACATGGCATAACACTCAAGGAAAACAAGTTAATTAAACACATAAAAAGGTTATACAAAAATATTAACTAATACCTATACTAGAAAAAGCTATGCATGTTACCAAAATCACCTTGAATGGTATATAAGAGGAAGGAATATATCCCACATGGCACATCAATAATTTCAAATATCCTAAAAATGCAACAGACATGGCATGGAATACACATGGAATGTGAATCATTATGTCCCTATATTTATGAATGTAATGATACATCCTTAATATATCAGGAAAAAAGGGAAAAACTATAAATCTCATAAATCGGTAAGTATTTGAAGGTATTCCAATCACTCAAGGTGAAATTGAAATCAATTGTAATAATGAACATCATTCCTATCACTTTTCACTTGGACATTCCCCATACATGGTGATCACTCATAGGAACAACTATTTACCATGCACTGACCCATTTCTATTCTCTTATCTACCATACCAAAATAGTAAGATAAGAGATAAAGATTCTCTGATACCACTTTGTAACATCCCGGCCTGACTGATCACTAAACAGGTAGCTGGACCTGTCATAACATGGCCTCAAGAGCACCTCCCCATACGTTAATGGATGTTGAATAATAGTAAGGGTCCAATAGTGGTATAGTGGGGTGGCTATACCCTCATGGTCAGATTATCACAGTGGTATATTAGGTGTAAATCAATGGAAAATTTAGGAACCCATAATAATAAATGAAAAAGAAACAAAAGATAAATATAATGATTTAATAAAAGGAAATAGCCAACAACAACACATATAACAATTCTTGAATGCCTAGATGGCACTACAGGATACAAGAAAGAAATAAAATATAATAAAATGAATAGGTTCCCAAAGGATAATTTCATGAAAATCTTGAGTATGAGTGCAATCATGTGCTCCCTATCTCCTAAGTATATAGAACAACACCATCAATCAATCCATAGACATGCAATCAGGGAGTTCTACTGGGGTACCCCAGTGCAATGGCATCCAAGGTGGTGTGTGTTATATAATCCTAGTAGGCAAACACCAACACTGTTTATACCAATATATTTCACGATTTATAAAATTAATAGTGTTATAACATAGGCGAATACAAGGCGATTAACAAATAAATAAATGAGACTTCAGTTTGGGTTCCTCAATGGATACCCAACAAATTCAACCTTCTTCTACCTAAGTAGGATGTCTAATTGATGATAACCTATATGAGTAATATTGTATTTACATGGAATAATATATAATGAAAAAAAGTTTGCTGAACCTAAGCTTATGCTTTGTCTTTTCCATCACACCCCTAATACATCATTCAAGCATTCTCACACTAAAATCATAACGATGATAATAATAATGAACCAAAAGTAATACATGTAAAGAATATATAAAATAAAATAATGGAAACTTTACCCCATAAAAGTAGATCCATAATTAAATCTCAACGGTCGCTACAAGCACATCTGATATACTAAGTGACCCATAATGGTATCCCTTGTATCAATCTTGGTATGGTAAACTCTAAGTCTGTTGGGTAGTATCTCACATAGAGGACAAAGTATCACCCGAGGCTTGGTGTAGCCATAATTCCAATGAGTCTTTCCCTAGTTTATCACATAGGGAACTGGTGTCTCTCATGTTTATAAAATTATCCTCCCAGAGATCCCGTACAAGAAAAACCAAAGTATCACTCTCCACGTATCAAGTAAATCCAAGCCAAGAACAACGAGTCCATCTAGAATGTCCATTATTCAGGACATGTGTTCTATCCCAACCAACATGTAAGAAAATTATAGCAATGAAGATCACATATAAACAAGGAATAGAATGCACACTAAGATAAGAAATGTTGACAAGAATTTAATTCAATCCAAATAACTATGGTATAAGGAATTATGCATAAGTAACTAAGCAAAAACATAAGTTAGAAGCTACAAGGAATTCCCACATGGAAATATTAATAATCAAAAGAAAATGAATGAAAATATTTAAATATAAACTCCATTCTATGAAATACTCTTAAAGTAGAAACAATGATACAAAAGAAAATGGGAAATGATTCCAGAAAGGTATAAAGAACAATTTTTAAGAAATTAAAAAATTTCACAATATATAAGCATAATGCATAAGGAATTTCATTAGAGTAATTTGACCCATTCATCATTGAAAATGAGCCAAAGTTTAAATTTTTTATGTCTCCTACTCACTATAATGTACAATGGTTTGTAGGGTCAAACCCTCAGGGAAGTTAAGTGACCAAATTTTCTTTTGTCCTTTTCAAAATACCCACTAGTGTCAACAATGGGTGGAGTATACTTTTTTTAATTTTTACTTTTTTATATATTTTAATATTTTTTAATAAGTAGTGATGAGTAAAAAAAGATTAACTAGGAAACTACATATTTTACTAATGTAATGATGAACTATATAAAAACAGTGAACTATCACTCTGACAAAAAGACTAAGGTGTAACAGGTCAAGATAAACACCCCAGAATTCAAAAGTATTGGTTAAAAAGAATGAATTCTTCACAAACATTCTATTGAAACACACCATAAATTAATGATGAAGAGTATTTGTCACCATAAGATTCAAAAAATAGAACATTTAATCCTAGTGTTTTCCACTCCATAAAAAAATCAAACTGCTTAAAATATAATAATGATAATAATTGGAATTCAACTCACCATAAAATTCCAAAATATATGGTATTAAAGATTTGATAAATGCCTTCAAGATCAAACTCACTAATAAATCATGAAGATATGACTTGAAAACATTTGAGATGTGAACAATTAAGAGATATTCAGAGTCAATATCACCGATTGATTAGAATTTGATGAAAAGAAAAGCTTGTGATGAAATCTAGATGATGAAAAATTAGGATTTTAAATCCTCAAGATAAGAGTTTTTGCCTACTATAATATTGGATAAAAACATTGAAATCATCAAATTATAGTGTAAAAAATTAAAAAAATAGGAAGAAGAAACTCCCTCCCGTGATACTCTTCTCCTAAGCTCCTTAGGTCAATAAGAGTGGTTCTTTGTGTCTCCTCGATTTTCTCTACTCTGCAGGTTTCGAATAAAAAATGAAATTGTCCCCCATTTTTCTACTACACTGTTTTCTTAAGCCTCTATCATCTGCTACAATTCATTGACCTTTTCCACTTACTTTGATATGTTCTTCACTCTCGCACTACACACATGTGCTTTTACATTGCAACACATGTCATTATATCTTAATCCCTGTAACTCACTCCTAGTATTTGTCAAATCTCATCTAGATGCATTTTGGGTTACTACACATATCTATATAAGGAACACCATTAAAATAAACATAATAAAAATATTAAAAAATATTTACCTCTGTAATTTATTATTATTATTATTTAAATTAATGTTAAATTACTATTTAATAGTATTAATAGTTATTTGTTAACTAAATTATTAATAAATTTTTTAACTGGTTAATAATTAATTTAATTTATTAAATACTCAAATTAAATTATCTATTAAACATTAAATTATTAAGACTATTAAAGTTAATATTTTAGTATCTTTATAAAAATATAATTATTAGCATTATCATTTTAAGATAAAGATTTTTTTATTTTTCTAAGTTAATTTATTAATTAAATATTATTATTATTATTATTTTATTATTTGAATTATTAATTTATAATTATTTATAATTATTTTGAACTATTAATAATTATATTAATGATTCTATTTTATTAATATTTGTAATTAGTTAATATTAAATAACTTAGTAATTTTATTAAAGTTTATATTCTATTAAAAGAATTATTTTAACTATTTAATAAATTGTTATAAATATTCACTTAATTTAAATATTATCAAATAATTTATTAAGTTAAATAAAGTATAAATATAATAAAATTAATTTATTAAACAAGTTATATTATATTTTTTAAATTGGTTATATTATTTAAAAAATAATAAATATATTTAAATAATAATAATAATAATAATAATAATAATATTTTTATTTATATTATTGTCCATTATATTTTTTTATTTTATCTCTTTTTGAAAATATTTATTCATTTATGTTTTAACATTAATTCATCTCCCCTTATCCCTATTTCATTATGCACATAGGGGGTGGGGGTGCGGCTTTCATCAAGGACTAATGGAAACCAGTCTCTATTCATCTCAGTGCATCGCTGATAGCTCCTCCTCCTTCTACCCTTGGCAATGATATCCACTTCAGGTGAACTGTATTCTTCCCATGGTGACAATTTGGGTCCTAACAGCTCACAGTGACTCTATCAGCGGTGCCTTCAGGTTTTGAAGCCTTCAAATTATTCGAACAGTGGATCATAGGATCAGATCTCAGCCCCCTCAATGGTTCATGGATCACCTCCACATTGGATGACTTGAGACTGCATCCCCTCCTCAGTGGAAGTCTTCAGATCTAGGTGGCATGAGGATCAAAAATTAATGATCAGATGAGATCTTGTTTGATTTAAAGTGTTAAATGTGTGGGTCTCGATCTGTTTTTGAGATCAGTTGTGATGTGTTTTTCTGGAAAGTAGAACTATTGGTAGAAATATGGAACAAGTGGAGTGAAGGGAAATAATGAGTCCTGAGTGAAGAATGGTATCTTGGTGGAAGTGGTGGCTAGATAGGGGAATGATATCGGGGGTGAAGAGGCGATGGTGGATGTGTGTTTTTTTTGTTCAGCAGTACATCACATGAGTAGTGTCAAGGGTTGCTACTAGAAGCATCGGTGGCAAGGGTGAAGAAGGAGCAGTAGTGGGAGAAAAGAAAATGATTGTGTCAGGAGCTCAAGGTATGAATGAGGGGGAGGAACATCGATGAGACCGTGAGGATAAGAATCATCAATATCAATGTGTCCACTACACCATTACACTACAATGGTGAATGGGGACCAGGAAATGGTGACACTGTCTGGTGGAATTATGGAGGACAAGTGATGGTAAGAAATAGTGGAATTGTCACTTGTCGAGTCACCCTTCTATGAGGAACATACAAAAATCTCAGATTTCTAACAGTAGCGGTGACTCATTAAAAAATGGCTATATAAAAAGCAATGACAATTACTTGACTCACTGTTGGGAATGATATTACTGAAAAAAAGAAGAGGAAAGAATGAGTCACTATTCATCTAAAAATTAATTGAACTCTTAGTCTAAAAAAAATTATCATATTAACTCAATTAATGAATTGAAAATTTATAAATTAAAATACTTAATTAAAAATAAATATGAAACTTAAAAGTAAAAAATGGATTAATTATGAAATTAAAATACTTTAATCCCACAACCTAAAAGGACATAGATAATATAATCCTATTTTAAATTAATAAACATAATTAAAACCATAAGAATAAAGAATCTAAATTAATTGTTGAGATAAAATTAAATAAATTAATTTAAATAAAAATGATTCAATGTTGAAATCATTAAAGTTAAAATAAAGTATGATTAAATAATAAGATATAGATAAACTAATTAGAAAATAGTGAATCATAAAAAATATATTAAGTAAAGCAATTTTCTAGCTTAAATGATAATGAATAACACCCCATAATAACTAAATAATTAAAAATCAATATTATAAGACTTAAAAATAAAAAATTAATAATTTAATATGATTAAATTATAAATATAATCATAAAATTTCAAAATTTAAAATATTTAACAAAAAGTGAATAATCAATTAAATAAATTATAAGAAATTTAAATAAATGGTGTGCAAAATCATGTAAAAATAATGCCACCTAAATTCTCCCAAACTTAATAATTATTTCCCCTCAAACAATACCATGTTTTACTAAATTGAAAAATAGAAATGTGTTCTTATTACCCAACTCAAAATGTGACATGTTCAATAATTTCAAATTAGAGGACATGAAATTGAGTATCAGGATTTAGAGATGAACTACTCAAATGAGTCTTTCCAAAAATCAAATATGCACAAGATGATTAAAATAAAAAAGAATATTTCATTTCTAAGGATGTATTTCCTTATATATTAAATTTCATAATGACTTACTACAATTCAAAACCAGGATCTAATTTCTAGTGTGATAAAAGGTTAAAATTTAGTGGAATTAAAAACATAACAAAAAAACCCTATACTTTGTCTTTAACATGAGTTCCAAAAATGAATAAATTTTTTGAATCACCTTATTAATGAAAACTAAATGATTTCTATATAAATAAATTGTCCCATTCTATATCTGGAATTCATTATCCCATTCACCTTAATGAAATAATTTTTAACCCTAAACAATTTGTTTTATTTTTCCCATGCCTTGTAACATGTATTGAGCACTATTCATATGAACTTATTCATTATTGTAAATATGGATTTTAGTTAACGAAAATGGACCAAGGGATTAGGGTCTCAAAGATTCACCATGGGTTCCAAAAATGCCAAAATGACTCCAGTTCCAGAATATCCATATGAAAATAATTTAAAATATATCAGTAATGTGATTAATTTTAATAATTAAAAGAAAGTGAGTCCCCTTGGATATAGTTCAAAATTAGAGTTCCAAAAGTTATGATCTCAACTCCACTAACAGGTAACTTATATCACTCTCAAATATAGTTCCTAACCCAAATTTTCATAAAATCACTAAACAAATTCACTTAGAAATCATTAATCCTCACCTATTTCAGACACATGGAAACTCTTAAATACTAGTAAGTAATTTTCCATAGGTAAGACTCATTTAATGTAAAGTTAAAAACCTATGGGAAATATAATTATGAAATGATTATGAAAAATTTTAAACATTTTTTTAGAAAAAAAAAATTTAAGAGCAGTGGGAATTGATAGGCTTCTAATAAAGTATATTTTATCTCAATCATGAGTTTACCCCCTCCACCAAACTTAAAACCCATCTTTTTCCACAATGTTTAATTCAAATGTGGTGGAGAAAATTCAACAATTAAAGTTCAAATAATATTTTTATCAAAGAAGATTAATATCATGTTTAAGGGTCTCATTAAAGTACAAAAGAATGTTTCCCACAATAATTGTTTTACAACACATTCCCAAATAATTATAGTAATTGTCATTTAAAACAGTGATGATTTTTGTTCAATTAAGTTCTGATAGTTTCATGTGAAAAACATCGTTGCATAGTGAAATGGGTGTAGTTGTTTAGAATATTTTGGTTCAATATATGTTTAATACTGCATTAAAATACAAACTAAAACACCCAGGAAAATGAAACCTGATCAAGAAAACAATATATTCCTGTATAAAACCCCCCACACTAAATTTCATGTATTAAAGAGATTTTAAAACATTGAAACTTAATTTCCATAAAAATTGACATGTATCATAATTTGTTTTAGTACTAGAAGAATTTTTTAAAGAGCATTCACTGACTCACTATTAGCAGCTTGTTAGCAAGTCACCGTTGACACGACTCACCGCCATTAGTGTAAGAGTGACTCAAAATGCAACGGTAACTCAATTAAATTCCGTTGAACGGAGTAATGGTGACTTATCATAGAATTTTTTTAAATGTAAATGAGGAGCATAAAATAAATGCATAAGTAAACAGAAGGAACTTCTCGGACAAAAATATTTTCTGGACGTAATCCATAATTGGAATTACAATCCTCTATTAACACTAGAAGCATTCATTTTTTTTATGAAAATACTAACCAAGATAACCATATACCAAAATCTATTAGAGATAGAGAATAAAAAATATAGCACAACAACCCATTATTCAAAACATAGAAAGATGGAAAGTACTAATGTAAAAACAAATGGGAAACCATGGGTTGACTCCCATGAAGCACTGAATTTTATGTCTTCAGTTAGACTTTATTCAGAATCAATTTTCTAGAATAGTGAAAACAACCAACCCCTTTAGTCATCCTTCAAAATATAGTTTTACTCTTTTCACATTAACTAGTATAGACTTGTTTTATACTAAAAAAATCTCAAAATCACCACTCTTAATCACTCTATCAATTATAAAAGGGTCAGAGCACTTGGATTTACATTTTATAGTAAAGAGCTCATGTTTTGAATTAAAGAGAAGGAATTTATTTCTATGTATGAACTCTCTATTTCATATGAAATAATCATAGAAGATTATAGACCTCTATTTGTGTATCCTAGAATTTTCATAAGACTATCTCCTTATCTCTTCTAACTCTCTAAGCTCAAGAAGTGTTCTCCCACCAGAACTCTTAAAATCAAAATTGAATGCGTTAACTTCCCAATATGACTTGTGCTGCAACTCCATAAGCAAGTGAAAACATTTCCCGAATAATATCCTATATGTAGAAATATATATTGGGGTCTTAAAATATGTTCTATATGCACACAAAGCTTCATATAACATAATAAAATAGTCTTTTTTAGAATTTAGATAGTTTTTTCAAGAATTTGTTTCAGCTCTCTATTAGATATTTTTACCTATCTACTATATTGTGGATGGTAACCAGTAATAGTCCTATAAGAGAAACCATAATTTTCTATTGAAGTATTAAACCTTTATTTTTTAAAGGGTGTTCCATTATCAATGATAAAGGCTTTTGGTACTCCAAATCTTGATAAGATATTCTTTTTAACAAACTTTACTACATTATTGGCCAGATTTTTTGGCAGAACTACTACCACAATCCACATAGACACATAATCTACAACAACAAGAATGTACTCATTCCCATGAGATGATGGAAATGAACCCATGAAATATAAACCCCAAACATAAAAAATATATACTTCTAAAATACCATTTTATGTTTACTCTTGCTTTCTCAAAACATTTCCCAACCATGGGAATTTTCCATAACAAACTACAAAACTCATATCATCCTTGAATAAGTGGGCCAATAAAAACTAGATTGAAGGACCTTTTGAGCTGTCCTATCACCACCATAGTGTCCTACCAAAGGTGAGGAGTGAAAACTACCCAGAATAGGAAACCTATTTTCCTCAAGCACACACCTTATAAGAATACCATTATCACATTTCCTAAACAAAAAAGGGTTATCCTAAAGGTAATATGTATGTTTGGAAATGTTTTTTTTATTATTTGGCAGATCTTTGGGAATGACTTCTACTTCCAAGAAATTTTCATAATCTGCGAACCATGCAGACTTCTTTATTGAGATTGTGAGAAGTTTTTCATCAGGAAATAAATAGTTGACCCCCCTTGGATCTTCATAATGAGTATGAGGAAGCCTAAAAAGAAGACCTGCACAATGTTTTTAACTCCCTACATATATCTAATTTCTAATTCAAATTCATGTAATAGAAGAATCCATCTAACCAGACTGGGTTTAGCTTCCTTATTCGATAGATTGTAATTCAAGGAAGAATGTTCAGTGAATATGATGACTTTCGAAATAAAAAAATACTGCCTAAACTTCTCAAGTGAAAAAACAATATCCAATAACTCTTTTTCAGAATTGGTATATTTTTTTTGAGCCTCATCTAGTAGACTTATAGAATATTAAACCACATTCATTTTCTTATCTCTCCTTTATACCAAGATAGCTCGAAATCTATATCACTAGCATAAAACAATAATTAAAAGGGAGTTTCCAATCAGGTGCATTGACTATAGGTGATGTAGTGAGTTTTTCCTTAAAACAGATTAAATTATTTTAGACAATTTTCACCAAAAAAAGGGTTAATACTAGAAAAGAAGGGAACACAAGTTCTTAGTTATTTTTGAGAAACCTTTTATGAGATGCTAGTAAAAACCGGAATTCCCTAAGAAACTTATAACACTTTTAAAATTTTCAGGAGGTGGAAATTTTTGAATGACTTCAATCTTGCTAGTGTTTACCACTAAAACCTTCATGGAAACTTTATGTCCCATTACTATCCCATAATTTATTATAAATTGAAAATTTTCCTAGTTAAGAACTAGGATGGTGTCTAAGCACCTCTCTAACACTAACTCCATATTTCCTTGACAATTATCAAAAGTACTATACACAATGGAGAATTTATCCTTGGAAACATCTATGATCCACTCAATGATATTATAAAAAATAGACAACATGATTTTTTGAAATGTAGTAGGGACTCCACACAACCCAAAAGGTATCCTATAGCAATAAAATGTCCAGAGGGGTAATGTAAAGGTAGATTTATCTTAATCCTCTAGAACAACTGGAATCTAGTAGTAACCATAATACCTATCTAGGAAATAAAAAAAATCATTCTGAGTAAGCCTCTCAAGAATTTCATAAAGGAAGGGAATTGAAAAACGGTCTTTCCTTGTGGATGGATTGTGCTTCCTATAGTCTATTCAAACTCTCCATTTTGTGGCTTTCCTAACTTTAATTTCTTCATTCTTTTTATTTTTGATAATACCGAAACCTCTTTTCTTATGGACTACATGGACCATACTAAACCAGGTGTTATAAGAAATAGGATATACTATTCCAATGTCCAATAGTTTTATTACTTCGTCTCTATAAAATTCTTTTATATTGTGATTTAATATTCTTTGACATTCCACTATAGAATTATGGCCTAGCTCCATAGTAATTTTAAGCATACAAGATGAAGGAATAATTCCGTTGATATCATCTATAGTCCATCCTATGGTAGATTTTAATTTTTTCAAAATAATTAACAATATTTCCTCTTTATTTTGATTCACCTAAATAGAAATAATAACAGGAAGAGTCAAACTAATACCAAAAAATGAATATTTAAGATGTGTAGAAAGTGATTTATGCTCAAGAGTGGGTGGGATTTCACATTATGGAAGAATCTTGGGCAACATAGGTCAAAGAACATCCACATATGTCTTATAGCGAGCTTAAAATAATGAATGATTTTGAATTTCATGACCAGATTTAATGTTTTCCCCACTGAATTACAAAGTGGATAACTCACTGTCAAAGCATTCCAGATCATTATTTTCAAAATTAAATAAATCAGAAGAATTAATTTTTTTAATAATCCCTTCATAAACTTATTAAATTTTGTTAAGTATTATTAACAAAAGAAAAAACATCAAGATCACTAGACAAGTCATTATGTTCAGAAGCATATGAAACATCTCTAAGAGAAATAGGAACTGGAAAGTTTTCTAGTTATGAAAATTTTTCCTAATTTTAAATTTGAGTATATTGATTAGAATATAAAGAGTAATTTTCAGCTTCCAACATTAGTTATTCTTCAATTGATTCATTTTTAGACTCTTCACAATTTTCAAATGAATATCCATATTCAATGAATCTTATCTTAGATCTATTTTCAGAAAATGTTGGTCCCTTGATATTTTGAAAGACATTTAATGCTTCTTATTGCTATCTAATTTTAAAGTTTAATTGACCCTTATACATATTAATGATTTATCCACTAGTGGACAAGAAAGGCATACCCAGTATAATGGGAAACTCTTGGTCACACTCCATATCTAAGACTAAAAAGTTTGTAGGAAGAAACAACTTTTCCACTCCAACTAGTAAGTTATCTACCCTCCCCAAAGGATAAGTGACAGAACAATCAACCAACTATAGGATGACTATGGTGGGATAAATACCACCCAATATCAATTGTTTAAACAATGATTATGGGAGTAGGTTGATACCAGAACCTAATTCATGAAAGTATATTTGTTGATCATAATTTCTTAGGGTACAGGGTATAAAAAATATACCTTGATCTTTGAGCTTGGGTGGGATTTTCTTTTGGAGGATAGCGCTGCACTCATTTGTGAGGTTATAGGTAATAAATTATTTAAGAGTATTTTTGTTTTAAATAATCTTTTTAAGGGATTTAAAATAAGATATAATTTTTATTACAACTTGAATGAATGGATTGTTTACATGATGCTTGGACAAAACTGCAAGGAACTAAAGAAGCTTAGCCTTGGTGTTACTTTGAGGTTTCAGTTTTTCTAGGAAAGGGATGGGTGATGAATCATTCTTAAGAATAGTAGGAATATCCCTTATTTATTCAAAATTGTTTTATCTTCCTTTATTATCTTGATTTTTAGAATCATTTTCAATGTGAATTTCATATGAAAAATTCATATTTTCTTCATTTTCAACTGTTTTTTCATTATTTACTGATTATGTACATGATAGATATTTCTTTCCATACTCACACAGTTTTTTAGTTTGGACAATATCAAAGTATTTTTCAGCTACATTATGAGTTTTAATTCCACTTATATTAAAAACAACCATGAAATTTTCCCTAGGGTTGATTTAAATTTTTCTTGGAAATATACTCTTATCTAAATATGTAAGGTATATATCTATTTGGACCAGTTTAATTTACATGTTTTTCATTCAAGAATCATTTTTAATTTTATCTGATTCATATTGGGATTTAGTATTATTCAATTGAGTTTGGAATCTTTCCTCTTGAGATTCAATTATATTTAAAATTTGATCTAGTTTAGAAGACATTTGACCACCATTATTTCTATGAGAATTAGAATATTCTACCCTATATTGGTTGTGATTATTTTCCCTAAGTTGGTTTTGGTTGGAAGTGGTAGAAAATTGTTTGATTAAGCCTTGTTTCTTCCATGAGAGATTTGTATGGTTCCTATAACCTTGGTTGTAATTTTTAGAAAATGGGTCATCTTTATTAGGAATCTTAGGACCAGAGTTGAAAAAATATGAATTCTCTTATTGGTCTGGCATGTCAATATTTGGATAGATGTTTTTAGTATGCCCAAATATTCCACACTAGGAACACTATTCCCTAAGAGATTGGTTTTGGTTTTTAAAGTCTGGATGATTTAAAGATTGTTTAGAATCATGTTCATTAAGGTTTTATGTTGGTTTTTTATTTCTGAAAGTTGAGTCAGAGTATCATTTCCAGTTCCAAAACATGTATTTGGATTTATATTTAGTCTCTTCCTTATTGAATTTTTATGTTGAGAATTTAATGCAAGGTTATTGAAATTTTTTATTAACTCCTCATCAGTATTATCATTATAATTTTACCCACATTCTTGATCAACTAAGTTTTGACTAGAGGGGGAACCCTTTATAGAAGATATCCATGAGAAGGTGGTATGATAGTTGATGACGAGGACACTGCCTAAGCTGGTACCTGAATCTATCCCAAGCCTCCTGAGAGGCATCGACAACCTCTTGATAAAAACATTTTATCTTAGTTCTACGTTCTTCTTTATGTCATTGGGGATAAAATTTCATGATAAAATAATTATACACTTCATACAAATTCTCAAAAATATTTTCATCTTGACTCAAGAGCCAATTCCAAGTATTCACTTTAAGGGAAATGGAAAAAAATCCCATTCTCAGCTCATTTTCAGTGAGGACAAAGAGTGATATTTTTTGTACAGTATTATATAAGTCTACAAGGAAGGATAGAGAGTCCTCATTAGATATATCATTAAAAGCAAGTAGTTGAGAAATTTGGGATTGTTTCATTTCATAATTTCTTTCTCTATGTGATATTATAATGGATAAAGGATTACTTGAAACTTGAGGGAGTTATAAATCCCTCATCCTAGGCCTCTCATTCTCTTCTCAGAGCTCATGGTGATAGTTTGGTTGATTATGAGGTTCATGAACACTATCATCTAAATTTTCCATTACAGATTTCTTCTTATTGTAAGAGTATATATGTGTTTTTCTATTTCCATGTTCAGGGGATATAACCTATCAGTGGATGATTGAGTGTTCATAGAATTGATAAGAAAAGATTATTTTCACCAAAAACATGTTCAAAGCAGTACACAAATGTAAAATAGCTATAACTATACCAAAAGTAGGTACATTTAAATAGTATAGAATCAAAGAAGAATTTTTTTAAACAAATCTATAAATTTTTAATTTTTTTGTTTGTGTTTTTTATGTGATTTTTTATTCTTTTAATGAAAAGTGGTACCTAGAATCCCTCCTTGGAAACTGAACCAAAAATTTGACCCCCTCATCATTGAAAATGAGCCGAAGTTCAACATTTTTCAGTTTCCTACTTACTACAATGTATAGTGGTTTGTAGGTTCGAACCCACTGAGAAGGTATTTGACCAAATTTTCTTTTATTCCTTTTCAAAACACCCACTAGTTTAAATAATTGATGGAGTATATTTTTTTTACTTTTTTACTTTTTATATTTTTTTTGTATTTTTTAATAAGCAGTGACGAGTAAATAAATTTTAACTAGGAAACTAAATCATTAACTAAAGTAATGGTCAACTATAGAATAATAGTGAACTATCACACGAAATAAAAGACTAAGTAGAAACATGTCGGGATAAAGACTCACGAATTACCAACTACTGGTTAAAAAGAATTACTTCTTCACACACTTTCTATTGAAACACACTTCAAAAGAATGATAAAGAATCTTTCCCTTCAGAAGATTCGACAGACAAAAGACTGAATCCTAGAGTTCACCAATATAGAAACCAGTCAATCTTATTTGAAATGTAATAAATAAAACAACTGGAATTTAACTCATAGAAAAATTCCAATTTTTATGGTATTAAATCATTGATAAATGCCTTCAAGATCAGACTCACCGATCAATCTTGATGTTTTGAATTGAAAATTGTTGAGATGTCAACAACTAAGAAATAATAAGAATCAATCTCACTGATTGACTATAATTTTTTTTAAAGGAAAATCATCTAATGAAATCTTAATAAAGAAATAGTAGGATTTTAAATTCCTGAGCTAAGAGTTTTAGCCTAATATCATATTGACTAAAAAATTGAAATTATCTAATTATAGAAAATAGAATTTAATTTTTTTTGAAGATACTCCCTCCCATGAAACTCTGCTCCTAAGTTTCTTGGGACTCCAAGAATAGTTCTTCAAGTTTCCTTGATATGCTTCGCCCTACAGGTCTAGAAAGATGAATGAAAAATTCCCCTCGTTTTTCTACTTCTTTTTTTCTTAAACCTTATTCATATGCTACAAGTAACTGGAATTTTCCACCAACTTTGATATGTTCTTCACTGTCACACCACACAAGTGCGCTTTTTTACTACAACACTTGTCGTTGTATCTTAACCCCTTTAACAAACTCCCATTGTTTTCAAAATGCATCTAGATGCATTTTTGGTTCCTGCACGTATCTATATAAGGAAAAAATTTAAAATAAACACAATAAAAATGTTTCAAAGAACTATTTACTTCTACACTTTATTCCTATTATTTAAATTAATGTTAAATTACTATTTAACAATAGTAATAGTTATTTGTTAACTAAATTATTAATAAATATTTTAACTGATTATTAAAGTAATATTTTTATTAAAAACTAAAATTAAATTAATTGGTAAATATTATATTATTAAGATTATTAAACTTAATATTTCAGTATCTTTTGAAAAATATAATTTTTAGCATTATCATTTTATGATTAAGAATTTTATTATTTTAAAAAGTTAATATTTTATTAAATATTATTATTTTTAATATTTTATTATGTAAATTATTAATTTATATTGATTTATAATTATTTCACTATTAATAATAATATTAATGATTTTTTTATTTAGAATTCTAATTTGTTAATATTAATTAACTTGTTTATTTTGTTAAAGATAATATTCAATTAAAATAATTATATTAAATATTATTAAATGTTTTTAAATATTCACTTAATTTTAATATTATTAATTTGTTAAGTTAAATGAATTATAATTATAATAAAATTAATTTATTAAAAAAACATTATAAAATATTTTGTAAATTTGTTATCTTATTTAAAATAATTAATTATGTTTATATATTCTTAATTATATTATTAATTATTTTTATTATTTGTTTATATTTATATTATTATCTATTATAATTATTTTTATTTTATCTCTCTTTTTTTAATATTTATTTATTTATTTTTAATTTAAATTCATCACCCCTTCTCCCTTATCTAGGGGGGGGGTCTGCTTTCATCAAGGACCAAAGACAGCCAGTCTCTCTTCATCTAGGTGTGGCACTGAAATCTCCTACTCCTTCAAGCCTCGACAACAACGTCTACTTCAGGGAGTCCCTGTTCTTCCCATGACGATGAATCTGGTCACATCAACTCATGGTGACTGTAGCGGTGATGCCTTCAGGATTTAACGGCTTTATCATCTTTGAGGAGTAGATCCAAGGCTCAGATCTGGGTCCTCTTGATGGTTAGCATCTCAACTCCATGGAGGCGGACTTGAGACCACAACTCCTCCTCGATGTCAGTCTTCAGATCTAGGTTGCCTGAGGGTCGAAATTGCAAATCAGATGATATAATGTTGGATTGAAAGTGTTAAATTTTTGGGTCTTGATCTTGTTTGAGTTCAGCTATGATGTGGTTTTTTGGAAGGTGGTACTGTTGGTAAAATGATGGAACCAGTGGAAGGTAGGGAAACTGTGAGTCTTGAGGGAGGAACGGTATCTCAGTGGAAGCAGTGGCTAGACTGGGGAATGGTACCAAGGGTGAAGAGGTGATAATGGTTGTGTGTGTTTTTTTGGTAGTGTTGTGTTTCCAAAATAGTGTTATGGGTGGCTATTGGAAACACCAGTTGAAAGGGTGAAGAAGTAGTATTTGTGAGAGAAAAAAATAAAGGTGTACGGATCCCACAGTATATGGGAGGGGGAGAAACATTAGTGAGACCGTGAGGAGAGGATGTGTGGGGAAACTCCCAATCAATGGGATAAATCAATATATGAATAATTTTTGGTAACCAAATCACATGTACAGTTGATGCACAACACCCCGTTGAAGTAACAATCTTGGACATCAGCCGGCAATAGAAGTTTTTCAAGAGTTGATGAAGCACCCAAAAACTAACCCTTGACCATGATGGTTTGGCTCCATCAATAAAATGGGCTCTAATACCTTTAATTGTATGGTTCTAAATCCTCCAATTTTTCATCTGGTGAGTGGAAATATACATCTGGACCCCTTCTCCCGTGGATGTAGGAAACCATGCCAAACCACATAAATTCTCTGTGTTGATCTATTTTACTTCTTCCGTTTGTGTGTTTTTGATCATGAAGAACCTCTATTGCCCGAACATGAAGAAACAATAGTGGTTTTTTCAAGTCACCATTGCAATGCCACGATGAGTGGGGAATAGGTAGGGGTGACAGTGTCCGGGGGAATGATATAGGACAGTTTATGGTATGAAATAGGGGAGCTGTGACTCATTGAGTCACCGTTCCTGGAGTAAAATACAGCAATCTGAAATTTTTAATTGTAGTAGGGAATCATCGAAAAATGGCTAAGGAAAAAATAAATAGGGAGTACTTGACTCACTGTTGGGAATGATATTACCTAAAAAAGAAATTAAAATAAACAAGTCACCATTCTTCTACAAATTAACTCAAATATTAATATGAAAAATAATAATTTGCAAATTAACTCGATTAATGAACTGAAAATTTAAAAACTAAATAAATCAATTAAAAATAAATATGAAACATAAAAGTAAAAAATGGTTTAATTAAAAAATTAAAATAATTTAATTCAACAACCAAAATGAAATGAGAAAATATAATTTGATTTTAAATTAATAAATTTATTTAAATCCATACAAATAAAGAGTATAAATTAATTATTGAGATAAAATTAATTAATTAAATTTAAATAAACATAATTCAAAATTAAAAAACTTAAAATGTTAAATTAAAGTATAACAAAATTATATGATGCAGATAAACTAATTAACAAGCAGTAAAACACCTAAAAATATTAGGTAAAGAAAATTTATAGCTTAAAAGAAAAAGAATAAAGACCCAGAATAAATAACTAAATGAAAACTAATACATTAAGACATAAAAATACAAAATTAATTATAAAATATTATTTAATAATAAATTTAATCATATAATTTAAAAAGTTAAAATATTCCACAAAAAGTGCATAACTAATTAATTAAATCATTAAAAATGTAAATAAATGATGCGAAAAATCATGTAAAATTAAGATCACATCATTATTCAACCACTTTAATCCAATTATTTTCATTTCAAGAGTTCAACCATGGAATGAAGCATGTGAATCAAACTTATGAATATAACTCATGACCAATAAACCATATTAATTGAATTCATTAGTATAATGAATTTTTAATGGTGCAACACACCTCAAGGATTATCAACAACATAAGTTAAGAGAATGGAAAAAGGGGGGAGTAACTCACGTCCGTTAAATTATTTATTTTTATTCAATTCATTAATTAAAACCCTTTATTTAATGTACTCCACACCTCAAGAGGTTTTTATCCACATGTGATTAAGGGAATTCGTTATCAAAGGAGGAATCACACCCATATGATTGGTTGAAGTGAAGGAGATCACCAAAAGTGGTGATTCAGCACTCACATGGTTTGTGAAGGACATGGTAATATGTTCAATTTGATTTATTGTACAAAATAGAGACATCTTCAAAAGATTTTTCTGTACGGAACAATGGATAACCAAATAAAAACCAACAAAACATTAGGAGAGAAGAAAAACCACCTACTATATACCATATATGACCTGTACCAAAAATATCGAGGCCTGATTTGGTCCCATTCAAGATAAATCATAGAAATAGATAAACACCCTAAAAATAGGGTGAACTAGGTCACACCAAAATATCACAAATGGAGGGAAGATAAATGAATAATGGAAGAAATATGAGTCATATATACTTATAAATATACTTCCAACTCACCTAACAATGCTCAAATTAGAGGTTGTATGATGGATATCTCACCATACCTATAGGGGGAGAATAAAACCCCACTAAAGAGGTTGATGCACGCAGAGGAGGAATAATAAAGAAGGAGGAAAAGAAAAAAATGAAAGGGGGTAAAAGGGTAATCTAACCCTTTTAATGAGGTGAAGGGTTTAGCCCAATGGTTGGTTAATCTATGCACAAACATTGTAAGGGTCACTACTTAAGGGGAGAGATCACACGATTCATGGGAACCATTTTGGAAACCATGCATAAACCATTTGTTTCCCCTCTATTTGAGATCTATATAAGGCCTCATGACCACAAGACCTAGTATAAATAGTTTTAAAAAACTATGCGACCCCCAAAATCCCTCTACACTAGCCACACAATTACTTTTGGAAGGTGGCATAGTTTCAAACTAATCGTGCAACCCTATTAACTCCTTCAGGATTGAGGTTTCAGAGCCTGACCCTCCTGAAACATGACGAGACACCCGATTCACTCCATATTCCTTTAATCAAGTCTAATAAAAACACATTGAAGTGTTCCCAGTTTCAGTATTCCATTCCTTAATTGAGTTTAAAAAAACGGTCCACCAAAAAAAAACAATCAAACTCTTCCAAGTTTCATTCGGTCAAAATTCATGGGACACTAAAATTCACATTTTGGGGAGATATTTGGGTGAATTTAAATTGATTTTAGGCAAGTTTCATTTAATTCATTCATTATAAATTATTTCTCACCATTTTTCAAGAAATATAAAAAAAGAAAAATTTAAAAAAGAGAACAAATGGATTAAGTATTTAGATGGTAAAAAATAACCATTAATTTTCTAATAATCCTGATTATTTGGGGTTAGGTGATGGAATTAAGACATGTCCCAAGAATAAATTTTGAAGAAAAGGAAAAAATCACCAGGAATCATCATTAATTTCTTTCATTGACTCATGAACTTTAATTTGAGATTGGGGAATGTGGGGATATGTATTTTTAAAGGGAGTATCTTCATTGATCTGATATTTAATGTCATGTAAATGAATACATGTTAACCCATTTTTGATCTTAATTGTTTTTCATAAATTACGGACCAACAATAAAGTCTTAGAGTCATTTTAACATTATTTTGAAGACCATATGATCAATTTTGGTATTTTTATTTACTGGCTAGAGATTCATAATGCATGGGATGCCTTTGGAATGGAACATGATTTATGGTATGAGAAAAAATTCATTTATATTTGTTACCTTATGATATGAGTGAAAAATAAATATAAGTATGGTATATTAATATTTTAATTCATAGTAATGATTAATTGAGAAATATAAATGAAAGAAATGGGATGTATCATTATTTCAAAATATGGAATGTAAAGTACATGGTTGGATTTTTTTCCTTGAAAAGTTAGGAGTTTAAGAAGTTTTCTAAGTGATTAATTTAAATTGAATTTACCATTAAAAATTGTTACTATTCTTTTTGAAATTTAACTTTAAATATTTTTCGGATTACATTACTTTTTAAATATATTGATATTTCACTTGAGGACATGAATATGATCATGTTCATAGAGATTTTATAGCTACATTTCATGCACATATTTTTTAATATAAAATTCATTTATTATAGAATTAAGTTAATTTTATTTTTTATTCATTAATTTTTTTATTCTATAAATTGAAAGGAATAACTGTTATTGATTCTAGAGAAAAAAAACATAATGGATAATTTTATAGACACTTTGCGACGTGACACTTCATGTCATAGAGATACACTAGATGAATAAAGATTAAAAATAATGTGGAATATGAGAAAATCATGTTTCACACTGTGAAGAACCATTCCCATAATGAATAGAGTTACATCAAGGTTCTCAGCCATCTATAAGTCAATAAGAAGTTGGTTCATGGATTCAATCCCCTATTCCCAATGTGAATAGTTCAAGGATGCAAAGAATAGAAAGAATGTGTTGTTTTTTTACACAATTAATAATATTTCATGTCATGAATTTTTATGGAAAATGACTTTTGAATATGGAATATAATTTTTGATATCCTGAATCATTATTCATTTTGTGAACTAGAGTTAGAAAAAAAATGAAAATCTTATTTTTTTCAAAATCCTTGGATGATTTTGTGGGTTATTTACCACAATATTTTAGGATCATTTTATAGGAATTCAAATTGATGTCTTTGGAATAATGAAACTAAACCTATGTAAATCATTTAAACTAAAAAAAGGGGCTTATCCATATATAAATGGAGGATATAGATTAGTACCTCAGGTGTGGTGATAATATATGAAAGTCCATCACCAGGACATCTCTACAAATTATGAATGATTTTTTATTCCTTTCACACCCTTTATTGGCTAGTATGAGGGGGTGATTAATTTTGTGTCATGGTGATTTGAATGAAATGAAATTGATGTATTAGAGTATTTTATTTTGAATAACAATTCTACTTGGATTTTTTTCACAAATTTATATCTTCTTATCACTTTATATCTCATTTTATAATTCTTGAAAATTATTTTGTAGGTGAGTTGGTGAGTGCATTTTTAATGAATTAACTAGAGAATTCTTTTCACTATGAAAATTCGGATAATTAAATTCAGTGTCTAAATATTGTTTTGAGTTACCTATTGTTTGATTATTTGAAGTACTTGAGAATAGGAAAAGGAGATACATGATATGAAGAGTGTGTAACCAGATCAAGAAACACACTTAGACTCGATTATAACAACCAAATGATTTGTCATTAATTATTTTACTATTCATTATATAATACACTTGGATTCTCATTTACATATTACCTTTATTATATTTTATACACCGTCTAAAACTAATAATCACACTTGCTATCCATTATAATACTATTTGATTTATTTCAGTATAGTTATAATTGATTACTATTAATTTTTTTTGTCTCTAACCTTATATGTCTGGAATCAACCTCAGGAATTTAAATTCCAATTCTACATAGTAATTTTGTGCCTGGTTTTTTATGTATCTATATTTATAAATTGGTATCTATAGGTAAGTACTAATGGAACATTCTTGAAACATAAAATAACACATGACATACTAATTGATTTTCCTTTAGTCGAAAAAATATAAGTCTACACTGGAATGATGTTTTTAGAAAAATGAGTTCGTGGACAATGTTGTTAATGTTTTCCATGAACAACCATTTATGTGATACCATTCTAATATTTTCAATTTGGGGATACTAAAGATAGATTTATCGGTATATTTTTATCTTACACACATTTTAACAATTACATAAAATATGCATAATTAAATATATATAGAATTCTATTTTTTCAATCCTTTCTTCAAAAACCACTCCCCATTTTTAAATATATTTAATTCTATAAAAAATTACGGCTATAAGTGTGATTGGACCACTCAATGACCTATTTTTATTGGCACACCCAAAAATTCAAGATTCCTACAACTTGTGAATTTTTGAGCTATATCCCATGTTTTCTCCCACTAAAGGGATGTACTCATTTACTTCACCTCATGGAAATTGAGATATACAATAAAGAAAACATTATTTAATATCCACTATTGACAACATTTAATATTATCCATTAATTTCCTACATGTTATCAAAAATAAGAAAAGTGTTTTAGGGAATATGGTGGGTCATCATTATTAATTAGAAGGTACAGTGATATTTATAGTTTCCTCTTAAACTAGGATAATAAATCCTTAAGTCCTTAATAGTTATTTTTTTATCAACATTCTTAATATGTTTCTTACTCATCTTCTAATCTTGATCTGTGTCATTGTGTAAAGTATTTAGCTTCATCTCAGATGTCAATTTAGTTTTGTTATCTTTTTCTAGATTATCCTTTTCATGCTATCTTCATGGGATAGTCACAATTTCATAAAATCTTTTATTCAATGCACACACTGCCCCCATCTTTAACATTATTTTATGGGATTTCAATGTATGTATCCATGGATAAATTCTAATGAATTCTAATTTCATCATATGTAACAACATTTTCTCCTTTATCTTTAACATCCATCTTTACAATCACTATTTTCTTATCCATCTCCAGCAGTCCTGGACAGCTATCACGAAATATATTCTTCCTTCATTCCCAAGATTGTCATTGTATTTATTCTAGAAATTTTTAAATTTACATTCTTAACTTTTTATTTTAATTCACTTTCATTTCATATATAATATTTCTAAGAAAGATAACCATGAAATCCACAATATTTATACCTCATTACTCATATATTCTATAGAAAATTTTTAAATATTCATTTTTGGACTAATTAGATAGATTTGGGGATTTTCTATTCACAACTTATTTCCTTTAAGAATTTTCACTCATTTTTGCCCAAAATCTACCCCTTTGTTCATTTCCCTTATCTAGAAATTAAATATTTTACCATAGAGTAATATTTGTGTCCATAACATCTATAACACATACTTGAAACTCTGAAATGTATTTGTCTACATTGAGAATAAATCAATCTATAATATTTTTGGGGTTGTCTTTATTTATATTGAGCCTTGTTTTCCAAATAAAAGTAGTATAGTTTGAAATTCTTCCCTTACTTTGAAGTGAAATACCTCCTCTCAATTATCTTCTTACTTTAAATAGATTTTGGTTTATTTTTAAGATATAAACTAGTTTAAATATACAATGTTTTTTAGACATATGAGGAAAATGTTTTCCCTATATATTTGTGAATTTATTCTCAACATCCATAGAAGACACACCATTAACTTTAATAGAATCAATGATATACTCTAATATTTTTTAAGTTACTTCGAACTGATAAAAATATAGGTTTTGTCATGGAAATATATTCCTACTTTTGAACTAGTTTCTTCTCAATATCACTTACAATATTCTCAAGACTACATATATTTATCTTTACTCTTTATTTCATATAGTTAAACTTCGAAATACTCTTCTTTTTTAGTATCATCATCCTTATTCTATTTTTCCAATTTTTATGTTATCTCTTGAGTTTAGTGTTATTTTTAAGACATGATTATAACTCACCATTTAGGTGTCATTACAATTTAGTACACTCTTCCACATAACCATAGGTTGATGAGTTAAACCCTCTTTCAATATGAGAAAAAAAATTCATCTTCATCTTCTAAACTACTAGATGAGTCTTATCTTTATTTATTTCTTATAATAATATTTAATGTTCTATTTATCTTCTTATAAATTTAGATTTTCCTAACATTTGAGACTTCTCATCTACCTTACCTTGTTATGAATCAATAGTCGTCTTCTATGGATAGTAATAGGAAAGGTGTTCAATACCCATATAATTGTAACAACTTGGTTCTTGTTAATTAATTAATTTAAAATTTACCTTCTTTAATCTCATTTAGAGAAGTGAAATAATCCTATTGATGTCATCTTCATATTCCTCATATTTAAAATAACAAGTTTATTCTTCTTATTCTTCTTCGACTTTCACATTTCTCAACGATAAAAATCCATTTCATATGTTCATTTATTCTTGAAAGTAATATCCTTTATCATATCATAATATATGAGTATAATATGTAACTCATTTGTTATTACTTATTCTCTATTTTACTTGGTAGATACATTTTAGATCAAATCTATCTAGAAAAATACCTCATTGGTTTTTAATAATGTTGGATTCATATAAATTATCACTAAATATACAAATATTTCATAAAATATCATTTTACCTTGTAATTTATTCCTTAATATTCTTATCGTTAGTAATTTTAATGTCCTCAAACTCACTCCTAAAAATATGAAGTTTTAATTTTGTGATTTTTACATTAACCTAATAGTTTCTTCGCGATTTTTCCCAAATTTTATTGGTAGTTTGGTGATCCATGGATTTTATGTAGACCTTTTCTGATAGAGACATCAAGATGGGATCTTTAGCCTCTTCATATAACTCATTATTTATCTTTTAAGTTTGAGTCATATAAGAATATTTATAAAAGGGTTGAAACCCAATTGTAGCTACATCTGTCCCATCAAAGCCAGGGGATAGAGGTAGTGTAGCCCCATATTCCTCAAACTATGAAAATTATTCCTATTTAATGTGGGAACATATCATATTTTTACTGAGTTAATATTTTACAATTCCTAAAAAATTATTATATCATTAGATGTGACTCAAGATACGGTACAATTTAAAGTTCCTACAATGAATTAGCCACTCATACGGTGGGGGGAATCAGTGGAATTATTTTAAAAATTATTCTTCTAAAATAAATATCTTAAGATTATTTTGGATATGTTCCTCATTATATATTCTATAAAAATCATCCTATATTCAATATATATAAAATAAATAGTATCACATAAAAATTTAAAAGGTTTGACCTAAAAGACTACTCCTTACTATGATTTGTTAAATGACATAATCATGGATTGTATACTATATTTAGAGGTGGATATAACTGTGAACTTTCCCAGCTCGATCAATATAGAGTCACACTATGTTCCTTCTCTATGTGATTGGATATACACCCTAAAAATATATTTCATCCTTTTATTGTTAATACACCAAAATCACAATGACCATTTGACCCAAAATCATAAATACTTCCTTTATGTTCCTATTTTATTCTATTCCAATCACTATATTATTCCATGAGAAAGTGCATTGATAATTCCTTTTATTTTTTCTATATGAACATCATATTTATTTATTTTTGGTTGAATCTAAAATACATTGTATTTGAATTGGTAAAATTAATTAATTATTAAATTTCAATAAATATTTTCTCTTTTACTTCACATTATTGGAATTAGATCAATAAACAATGAGGTCCTTAATTATAATCTATTTCTAATAAATCAGTCTATTTCATCCCATCATACTTTTCATATTTCTTGTAGAAATAAATTACCTTCTCTAGTAGTCGTTGGTTAATGGAGGAACTAGTCGGACCGTAATAGAGGTGGGTCTATTGTTGAGGTAGATAGAACAACTCCAGGTTGTGATGATGGGATGATGTGAGGATATGAGACATCATGCAAAGTGAGGATTCATGACATAGGCTGTGTTAGTGTAATAAGAGATGAGGTAGTAGTGTGGGTGAAATCTATGGTGATGAAGGGTTTAATCACATCTACTAGATAATGGTGGAATCATTGAGTTTGGATATATTTTGTTTCTCATGTAGCTGAAGGTGGTGGCCTTTGTAGTCACCATGATATGAAGGGTGTGAAAAAATGGGTTCATCATGGTGATAAAATCATAGAAGGTGTGCATAGATCCTTACAGACACATAGTAGTCTAATCCTTCAAAGAGTGGATAACACACTTCCAAAAAAATTATAGGATGAGATATGCCTGGTCTATTCAGTAAATCACCCCAACAACATGGGATGAGTGAGAAAGGGACCAAGTGGTCTTGGGAGACTATGAAAGGGGTAATGGTTTGATGAAGGCCAAGGCTTGTGTTTCCTAATACTTATCAGGTGGGGAAGATGACCATACTTGGTCTGGTCCCATCCATCATGACTAGAAAGATGGGTTGGGTCACATATCTAGACATTTGGCATAAGAGGGTATTGTCATGCATTGTTGGGAACATCCTCCCCTCCCAATACTCTATGTGATATACTTAGGGGCTTCCATGTGGACCGATCACTTCTTCATGGGTTGTTATTTGGAATATATTATTTTTGTGTCCTAAATATAAAAATATATTAAATATGATGGATATTTTTTCAAATAGATCATGGTATAATAGTAAATATATTCATCAAGACCGTTATCAAGGGAATATAGGTAGTTTCTGGTTATAACATTGAAGTCCTCATGACGAGTCTTGGCTATAAAAAATGTAATGATCATGGTGGAGGTACTTCTATCATTATATTTAGTGTGTTATCTAGTGTGGTGTAGATCCCCCATATTTCTAATGAATTTCTATTCACATGATCAAGCTTTATATGTGCTACCTTTATCATCTATTTTATTTTTATGCACTGATCAGGGTGATGATCCTCTATTTAAGTGGATAAAACCTTTTCCCATTTTTTTAATAGTCAAGTAATGATTGGCCCACCATGGTCAGTTATCCCCTCAACTTATACATTTCCCACTACAAGGAACATATTCCTCCAATATGGTTCTTTGTGAGGTTAAATGATTTTGATCATGAACTAGGTGGTTATGGTATTGGAAGTCGGTTCCCAATTTTCATTCATTTATCATTGTTGAGGTGTGGTTTCCCTATGGGATTTTAGAATGATGAGGAAATATTCATGAATAGTAAGTACGTATTACCTCGACTAATATGAATAATTGAAGAAGGAATAGATTTTCCATAGATAAATTCTAGTATATTAGTGGAATAAATAGTTGGGAAAGTCATATACTTTGGGAATTTAAATTCCTTAGACACTCCTTTCTTTCCTTTGAGTGAAGTTGTACATGGGGGCTATTAATGTCAGAATATGTGGGTTCATTTTTGTATTCTAAGAATCCCTAGTTGTTAATGAGATATGGTCCATCATGTTTTAGAGCTGTGATTATTATGACTTATTTATGTTATTTAGAATTGTATTTTTAAATAATATCTAGATTATATTTTTTGTATTTCATTTTGGTTATTCTAAATCATATCAAGAACTTATACCTGAGTTTTTGGGTTTTTATATTTTCTGTTTCAGGTTGTTTTAATAGGTATGTTTATACTCACCCATGCATGGGAATAGTGTCCACGTGTTTTTGATTTGTGAATATAATGAACTAGTCTGATATGGTGAAGGAAAACATGGAGTTGGTGTGTCTTGTTTGGAGTTTACACCTGATGATTCTTAGTGGATAATAGTGTCACCTAATGATGACAGTGACCATTGCAGTTGGAGATTGATATGAGAGTACTAAAATTTAAGAGGATCTTTACAGTGTCTTATAACTATCAAATTCATAGAATTTTCATATGTATTTTCCCTTGTGGTGATGTATTTTACATGAGGCCCCATGCATGAATTATATTTAACATAGTTTTTTTATTTAATTAAATATATACCATACTGGTGTTATTTTTCTCTTGTGTATTAGAGATGAGTTCATTATACTTTATCATTGGATAAGATCTCCCATATTGTTTGATATTGAAATTTGGTGCTTGTAACCTGTCCCTGGATTATAAGAGGTGGTCTTAGGGTGATACTCTCTACTTACTGTCAAACTGGGTAGGGCCTTGGTAAGTAGATTCATGTAATTTTGTGACACGACATGACCGTCGATTCCATATATGTGCTGATAGTAAGGTGAGTTTTCCAGCCCAAGCTCACATCTATCAGACCATAGTATGGTGACTAGCATCAATTAGGCATGTTACACAATATGGTAGGCCTCATCATTTTTTAACTTAAAATAGACACATATCTCTAATGAAAGATATAAATAGCATTACCAATAGTATATATATATATAATTTATACAATAAATGATTGAAACATCTAATACTGGATCAACAATGACTAAGAAAATACCAAAGTAACTTTACATATGAAGGCTTTTGAATCTAACAATCATGAGGCCCTAAATGATCTTCTTCAGTCCATAAACACTTTTATCAATCTCAACTAACATCCCACCCCTCATCACTATCCTGAGTTGAAGAGGAGGTGATACTAGTTGTTAGGTGATATCCCCAAGCTACCAAATGGTGGAAATCAATGCTAAGGGCCTCATAGATGTGGGGGTTGATTTTCCATTTGAAAAAAAAAACAACTGACCAAACATTCCATTACCAAAGAATAATACATGATTCATGTCAACAAAGTATTAGAAATAATCCTCATACTAATTAAAGAAATAAAAAACCATAAAAATTCCAAATTATAGTACAAAGTAGAAGACTAAAACAAAAAATCTCAAAAGACAGTAAAACATAGCTCCCAAGCTCAACACCAAGCATCAATATGCAACACCACAAGATCACTCAAGCATCATGATCCACCAGTAAAGAAATTTTATTCTCTAACCTTAACTATGTCACAAAATAAAACATTTGAAAAAGATACAATGTTCCAATGTAGGGGGTGTGTAATAAAACTCAGTAGAATTTCCACAAATGACCTCTCAATACACAACACTAGGATAGAACTATTTATCACATTTTTATAAAAAAATCATATACAACTGTTAAACAAGGAAACAATTTCTGACAAGCCAAACACACCCTTACCAAACCATTTTTTCCAAATCAGCACAATACCCTGGGAAGTATCCAAACACATCATCAACCATTTTCCCAACACATATCAGCACATCATGATTCACATTGCGTGGCTTCACACATATTCGAATCATATTCATAAGTTCCAAACACCCAAACTCGGTGTACCCTTGATGGTGGAGCTTCACATCCATGCCCGTACACCCTTTAATTATAGTATTAATTCACAACCAATTATCCTTGATAGTGGTCCTTCACACCCAATATGCATCCCATTTTATAGTGGTACTTCATTCCACTATCCATACAATCCAACACAAGCTTATTTGCTTAAGAAAACAACGATGCCAATTACTTTTTGCAAAATCAAAACATGTAAATAAATAACTTCTAAAATCATATCAACCGGTACAAGACAATCCATACTACACAATAATGGAAAAAGAAAACAACCCTTTAAAACAATAAAAAATTCCATAAACATGCCAAGAAAACATTAATAAATTGACAATTTATTGATAATACCCTCAATACATTATCCAAGACAAACAACACTTAAATAAATCAACATTTTTATTGAAAACAATTGTTCACAAATCGTTCTCCATAAATCACCGAAGCCATCGATTTTAAAATCATTATTTTAAAATCCAACAACAATGCACATTCCACAACAATAACCCATTTTCCCCAAAACCCATAAATAATATCAAAATGGGTTTCTGCAAAGCATTGTTCATCCCATTCACACTCAATTTCAAGAAAAACCAATTAATTTGAAATTATGCCTTCTAGTTCTAAAAAAATGGAGTCGATAGTGAAGCCACCTACCTTTAGGTTTTGTTGAAACTGACCAACCAGATAATCCAACACCAAATATAGGTAATCTTACAAAAAGACACTTTATATCCCCTTCCCTAACATTAAAAAGTACAAATATCACCATTATTTGAAACAAACCCTAGATCTATACACTACACAACTAGATCTAACCTACCAGGTGAGAGGGAAGAGTAGATCTATGAAAAACCATGAAATTAGAATGAAATGAGACATAATAATTAAAAATTGGCATTAAACACCAATAAAGCCTTTCAAATAACTTACAAAATGAGTGGGAGAGCCTCCCCATCCCCTGAGAAGAAGAAATCCTGAGTGGGGTTCTAGTGGGAGGAAAAATGAGTGTTTTAGCGAAAATCCCAACCAAGACCCATTTTGAAAAAACCAATTATTATGTTTCACATGGTTTAACCCCACGGTTAGAAAAACTGTGCTCTATCCATATGCCTACTACTATCCCAAGGGTGTACCCCACATGGTTAGAAAAACCATGGACCAACCACATTAAATCCTACTCTACCATCTTGCATGGTTTACCTGGGTGGCCACACAGTTTGGAAAACAGTGCACCTTAACTATAGGCTAACCCCTGGTCAACTGCCTTCCTACAGATTATTTCCTAGAGAATTTTCACATTTTTCAATAACCATTCTCAAATCAAACACCGTTTTAAAATCTCTAATTCCTTCACAAAACCCTTGAAAACTCTCCCAAACATTACCCAACCAAATTATATAAATAAAAATCATAATTAAAGGGTTACATAAATCAAATTATGGGTGCTAAATTCGCACCCCCATTAGTCTTTATGTCACTGGAAAGTCTAAAACCATCCATTTCCCACAAAACATGGGGCCATTACTTGACGATTTATTTCTCTTGCTCCCAAGTCTCCTACATAATATGACCATGTTGCCAAAAAACCCAAACTAGACCAATGAATTTTCCACAAATTTATTTATCTTTCTTATCCACAATCCACACTAGCTCATGCACTAACAAAGAATCCAACTCTATTTCAACATGATACCACTGAATTATATGGTGGTGATTAGGATGATACTTTTTCAATTGAGATACTTGAGACATATTATTGTGACAACTGGGTCCCGATGACATTTTTATAAAACTATTTATCACATTTTTATAAAAAAAGTCATATATAACTGTTAAAAAAGGAAACAATTTCTGAAAAGCCAAACACACCCTTACCAAACCATTTTCCCAAATCCGCACAATACCCAGGGAAGTATCCAAACACATCATCAACCATTTTCCCAACACATATCGGCACATCCTGATTCACATTGCGTGGCTTCACACATATTAGAATCATATTCATAAGTTCCAAACACCCAAACTCGGTGTACCCTTGATGGTGGAGCTTCACATCCATGCCCATACACCCTTTAATTATAGTATTACTTCACACCGAATTATCCTTGATGGTGGTCCTTCACACCCAATATGAATCCCCTTTTATAGTGGTACTTCATTCCTCTATCCATACAATCCAACACATGCTTAATTGCTTAAGAAAACAATCATGACAATTACTTTTTTCAAAATCAAAACATGTAAATAAATAACTTCTAAAATCATATCAACCGGTATAAGACAATCCATACTACACAATAATAGAAAAGGCAAACAACCCTTTAAAACAATAAAAAATTCCATAAACATGCCAAAAAAACATTAATAAATGGACAATTTATTGATAATACCCTTAAGACATTATCTAAGACAAACAACACTTAAATAAATCAACATTTTTATTGAAAACCATTGTTCACAAACCGTTCTCCATAAATCACCCAAGCCATAGATTTTAAAATCATTATTTTAAAATCCAACAATAATGCACATTCCACAACAATAACCCATTTTCCCCAAAACCCATAAATAATATCAAAATGGGTTTCTGCAAAGCTTTTTGCATCCCATTCACACTAAATTTCAAGAAAAACCAATTAATTTGAAATTAATCCTTCTAGTTCTAGAAAAATGGAGTCGATAGTGAAACCACCTACCTTTAGGTTTTGTTGAAACTGACCAACCACACAATCCAATAACAAATATACGCAAGCTTCCAAAAAGTCACTTTATATCCCCTTCCCTAACATTAAAAAGTACAAATATCACCATTATTGGAAACAAACCCTAGATCTATCCACTACACAACTAGATCTAACCTACCAGGTGAGAGGGAAGAGTAGATCTATGAAAAACCATGAAACTAGAATGAAAGGAGACATACTAATTAAAAATTGGCATTAAACACCAATAAAGCCTTTCAAATAACTTCCAAAATGAGTGGGAGAGCCTCCCCAGCCCCTGAGAAGAAGAAATCCTGAGTGGGGTTCGAGTGGGAGGAAAAATGAGTGTTTTAGGGAAAATCCCAACCAAGACCCATTTTGAAAAACCCAATTATTATGTTTCACATGGTTTAGCCCCACGGTTAGAAAAACTGTGCTCTAACCATATGCCTACTACTATCCTAAGGGTGTACCCCACATGGTTAGACAAACCATGCACCAACCACGTTAAATCCTACTCTACCATCTTGCATGGTTTACCTGGGTGGCCACACAGTTTGGAAAACAGTGCACCTTAACTACAGGCTAACCCCTGGTCAATTTCCTCCCTACGAATGATTTCCTAGAAAATTTCCACTGTTTTCAATAATAATTCTCAAATCAAACACCGTTTTAAAATCTCTAACTCCTTCACAAAACCCTTGAAAACTCTCCCAAACATTATCCAACCAAATTATATAAATAAAAATCAGAATTAAAGGGTTACATAAATCAAATTATGGGCGCTAAATTCGTACCCCCATTGGTCTTTATGTCACTTGAAAGTCTAAAACCATCCATTTCCCAAAAAACATGGGGCCATTAATTGAAGATTTATTTCTCTTTCTCCCAAGTCTCCTACATAATATGACCATGTTTCCACAAAACCCAAACTAGCCCAATGAATTTTCCATGAATTTATTTATCTTTCTTATCCACAATCCACACTAGCTCATGCACTAACAAAGCATCCAACTCTATTTCAACATGATACCACTGAATTATATGGTGGTGATTAGGATGATACTTTTTCAATTGAGATACTTGAGACATATTATTGTGACAACCGGGTCCCGGTGACATTTTTATAAAACTATTTATCACATTTTTATAAAAAAATTCATATATAACTGTTAAACAAGGAAACAATTTCTGACAATCCAAACACACCCTTACCAAACCATTTTTCCCAAATCAGCACAATACCCAGGGAAGTATCCAAACACATCATCAACCATTTTCCCAACACATATCAGCACATCCTGATTCACATTGCGTGGCTTCACACATATTCGAATCATATTCATAAGTTCCAAACACCCAAACTTGGTGTACCCTTGATGGTGGAGCTTCACATCCATTCCCGTACACCCTTTAATTATAGTATTACTTCACACCCAATTATCCTTGATGGTGGTCCTTCACACCCAATATGCATCCCCTTTTATAGTGGTACTTCATTCCACTATCCATACAATCCAACACATTCTTAATTGCTTAAGAAAACAACCATTCCAATTACTTTTTGCAAAATCAAAACATGTAAATAAATAACTTCTAAAATCATATCAACCGGTACAAGACAATCCATACTACACAATAATGGAAAAAAGCAAACAACCCTTTAAAACAATAAAAAATTCCATAAACATGACAAAAAAACATTAATAAATTGACAATTTATTGATAATACCCTTAAGACATTATCCAAGCTAAACAACACTTAAATAAATCAACATTTTTATTGAAAACCATTTTTCACAAACCGTTCTCCATAAATCACCCAAGCCATCGATTTTAAAATCATTATTTTAAAATCCAACAACAATGCACATTACACAACAATAACCCATTTTCCCCAAAACCCATAAATAATATCAAAATGGGTTTCTGCAAAGCTTTGTGCATCCCATTCACACTCAATTTCAAGAAAAACTAATTAATTTGAAATTAAGCCATCTAATTATAAAAAAATGGAGTTCATAGTGAAGCCACCTACCTTTAGGTTTTGTTGAAACTGACCAACCACACAATCCAACACCAAATATGGGTAAGCTTCCAAAAAGTCACTTTATATCCCCTTCCCTAACATTAAAAAGTACAAATATCACCATTATTGGAAACAAACCCTAGATCTATCCACAAAACAACTTGATCTAACCTACCAGGTGAGAGGGAAGAGTAGATCTATGAAAAACAATGAAACTAGAATGAAAGGAGGCATACTAATTAAAAATCAGCATTAAACACCAGTAAAGCCTTTCAAATAACTTCCAAAATGACTGGGAGAGCCTCCCCAGCCCCTGAGAAGAAGAAATACTGAGTGGGGTTCGAGTGGGAGGAAAAATGAGTGTTTTAGGGAAAATCCCAACCAAGACCCATTTTAAAAAACCCAATTATTATGTTTCACGTGGTTTAGCCCCACAGTTAGAAAAACTGTGCTCTAACCGTATGCCTACTACTATCCCAAGGTTGTACCCCACTTGGTTAGACAAACCATGCACCATCTGCGTTAAATCCTACTCTACCATCTTGCATGGTTTACCTGGGTGGCCACACAGTTTGGAAAACAGTGCACCTTAACTATAGGCTAACCCCAGTTCAATTTCCGCCCTACAGATGATTTTCTAGATAATTTTCTCAGTTTTCAATAACCATTCTCAAATCAAACACCGTTTTAAAATCTCTAATTCCTTCACAAAACCCTTTAAAACTCTCCCAAACATTACCCAGCCAAATTATATAAATAAAAATCATAATTAAAGGGTTACATAAATAAAATTATGGGTGCTAAATTCTCACCCCCATTGGTCTTTATGTCACTAGAAAGTCTAAAACCATCCATTTCCCAAAAAACATGGGTCCATTACTTGAGGATTTATTTCTCTTTCTCCCAAGTCTCCTACATAATATGACCATATTGCCACAAAACCCAAACTTGCCCAATGAATTTTCCACGAATTTATATATCTTTCTTATCCACAATCCACACTAGCTCATGCACTAACAAAGCATCCAACTCTATTTCAACATGATACCACTGAATTATATGGTGGTGATTAGGATGATACTTTTTCAACTGAGATACTTGAGACATATTATTGTGACAACCAGGTCCCGGTGACATTTTTATAAAACTATTTATCACATTTTTATAAAAAAATCATATATAACTATTAAACAAGGAAACAATTTCTGACAAGCCAAACACACCCTTACCAAACCATTTTTCCCAAATCAGCACAATACCCAGGGAAGTATCCAAACACATCATCAACCATTTTCCCAACACATATCACCACATCCTGATTCACATTGCATGGCTTCACACATATTCGAATCATATTCATAAGTTCCAAACACCCAAACTCGGTGTACCCTTGATGGTGGGGCTTCACATCCACGCCCATACACCCTTGAATTATAGTATTACTTCACACCCAATTATACTTGATGGTGGTCCTTCACACCCAATATGCATCACCTTTTATAGTGGTACTTCATTCCACTATCCATACAATCCAACACATGCTTAATAGCTTAAGAAAACAACCATGCCAATTACTTTTTTCAAAATCAAAACATGTAAATAAATAACTTCTAAAATCATATCAACCTGTACAAGACAATCCATACTACACAATAATGGAAAAAGAAAACAACCCTTTAAAACAATAAAAAATTCTATAAACATGCAAAAAACATTAATAAATTGAAAATTTATTGATAATACCCTTAAGACATTATCCAATCCAAACAACACATAAATAAATCAACATATTTATTGAAAACCATTGTTTACAAACCGTTCTCCAAAAATCACCCAAGCCATTGATCTTAAAATCATTATTTTAAAATCCAACAACAATGCACATTCCACAACAATAACCCATTTTCCCCAAAACCCATAAATAATATCAAAATGGGTTTCTGCAAAGCTTTGTGCATCCCATTCACACTCAATATCAAGAAAAACCAATTAATTTGAAATTAAGCCTTCTAGTTCTAAAAAAATGGAGTCGATAGTGAAGCCACCTACCTTTACGTTTTGTTGAAACTGACCAACCACACAATCCAACACCAAATATAGGTAAGCTTCCAAAAAGTCACTTTATATCTCCTTCCCTAACATTAAAAAGTACAAATATCGCCATTATTGGAATCAAACCCTAGATCTATCCACTACACAACTAGATCTAACCTACCAGGTGAGAGGGAAGAGTAGATCTATGAAAAACCATGAAACTAGAATGAAAGGAGATATACTAATTAAAAATTGGCATTAAACACCAATAAAGCCTTTCAAATAACTTCCAAAATGAGTGGGAGAGCCTCCCCAGCCCCTGAGAAGAAGAAATCCTATGTGGGGTTTGAGTGGGAGGAAAAATTAGTGTTTTAGGGAAAATCCCAACCAAGACCCATTTTGAAAAACCCAATTATTATGTTTCACATGGTTTAGCCCCACGGTTAGAAAAAATGTGCTCTAACCGTATTCCTACTACTATCCCAAGGGCGTACCCCACATGGTTAGACAAACCATGCACCAACCTCGTTGAATCCTACTCTACCATCTTGCATGGTTTACCTGGGTGGCCACACAGTTTGGAAAACAGTGCACCTTAACTATAGGCTAACCCCTGGTCAATTGCCTCCCTACGGATGATTTCATAGAGAATTTTCACAGTTTTCAATAACCATTCTGAAATCAAACACCGTTTTAAAATCTCTAATTCCTTCACAAAACCCTTGAAAAATATCCCAAACATTACCCAACCAAATTATATAAATAAAAATCATAATTAAAGGGTTACATAAATCAAATTATGGGTGCTAAATTCGCACCCTCATTGGTCTTTATGTCACTAGAAATTCTAAAATCATCCATTTCCCAAAAAACATGGGGCCATTACTTGACGATTTATTTCTCTTGCTCCCAAGTCTCCTACATAATATGACCATGTTTCCACAAAACCCAAACTATCCCAATGAATTTTCCATGAATTTATTTATCTTTCTTATCCACAATCCACACTAGCTCATGCACTAACAAAGCATCCAACTCTATTTCAACATGATACCACTGAATTATATGGTGGTGATTAGGATGATACTTTTTCAATTGAGATACTTGAGACATATTATTGTGACAATCGGGTCCCGATGTCATTTTTATAAAACTATTTATCTCAATTTTTTAAAAAAAATCATATATAACTGTTAAATAAGGAAACAATTTCTGAAAATCCAAACACACCATTACCAAACTATTTTTCCCAAATCAGCACAATACCCAGGGAAGTATCCAAACACATCATCAACCATTTTCCCAACACATATCGACACATCCTGATTCACATTTCGTGGCTTGACACATATTTGAATCATATTCATAAGTTCCAAACACCCAAACTCGGTGTATCCTTGATGGTGGAGCTTCACATCCATGCCCGTACACCCTTTAATTAAAGTATTACTTCAAACCCAATTATCCTTGATGGTGGTCCTTCACACCAAATATGCATCCCCTTTTATAGTGGTACTTCATTCCACTATCCATACAATCCAACACATGCTTAATTTCTTAAGAAAACAACCATGCCAATTACTTTTTGTAAAATCAAAACATGTAAATAAATAACTACTAAAATCATATCAACCGGTACAAGACAATCCATACTACACAATAATGGAAAAAGCAAACAACCCTTTAAAATAATAAAAAATTCCATAAACATTCCAAAAAAACATTAATAAATTGACAATTTATTGATAATACCCTTAAGACATTATCCAAGCCAAACAACACTTAAATAAATCAACATTTTTATTGAAAACCATTTTTCACAAACTGTTCTCCATAAATCACCCAAGCCATCGATTTTAAAATCACTATTTTAAAATCCAACAACAATTCACATTCCACAACAATAACCCATTTTCCCCAAAACCAATAAATAATATCAAAATGGGTTTCTGCAAAGCTTTGTGCATCCCATTCACACTCAATTTCAAGAAAAACCAATTAATTTGAAATTAAGCCTTCTAGTTCTAAAAAAATGGAGTCGATAGTGAAGCCACCTACCTTTAGGTTTTGTTGAAACTGACCAACCACACAATCCAACCCCAAATATAGGTAAGATTCCAAAAAGTCACTTTATATCCCCTTCCCTAACATTAAAAAGTACAAATATCACCATTATTGGAAAAAAACCCTAGATCTATCCACTACACAACTAGATCTAACCTACCAGGTGAGAGGGAAGAGTAGATCTATGAAAAACCATGAAACTAGAATGAAAGAAGACATACTAATTAAAAATCGGCATTAAAAACCAATAAAGCCTTTTAAATAACTTCCAAAATGAGTGGGAGAGCCTCCCCATCCCGTGAGAAGAAGAAATCCTGAGTGGGGTTCGAGTGGGAGGAAAAATGAGTGTTTTAGGGAAAATCCCAACCAAGACCCATTTTGAAAAACCCAATTATTATGTTTCACATGGTTTAGCCCCATGGTTAGAAAAACTATGCTCTAACCGTATGCCTACTACTATCCCAAGGGTGTACCCCACATGGTTAGACAAACCATGCACCAACCACGTTAAATCCTACTCTACCATCTTCCATGGTTTACCTGGGTGGCCACACAGTTTGGTAAACAGTGCACCTTAACTATAGGCTAACCCCTGGTCAATTGCCTCCCTACGGATGATTTCCTAGAGAATTTTCACAGTTTTCAACAACCATTCTCAAATCAAACACCATTTTAAAATCTCTAATTCCTTCACAAAACCCTTGAAATCTCTCCCAAACATTACCCAACCAAATTATATAAATAAAAATCATAATTAAAGGGTTACATAAATCAAATTATGGGTGCTAAATTCTCACCCCCATTGGTCTTTATGTCACTAGAAAGTCTAAAACCATCCATTTCCCAAAAAACATGGGGCCATTACTTGACGATTTATTTCTCTTGCTCCCAAGTCTCCTACATAATATGACCATGTTGCCACAAAACCCAAACTAGCCCAATGAATTTTCCACGAATTTATTTATCTTTCTTATCCACAATCCACACTAGCTCATGCACTAACAAAGCATCCAAATCTATTTCAACATGCTACAACTGAATTATATGGTGGTGATTAGGATGATACTTTTTCAATTGAGATACTTGAGACATATTATTGTGACAACCGGGTCCTAGTGACAGCACAGGCACCCCGCCTTAACATGGTCGTCGGGTCCTGGCCCACCAGGTACCCCCAGTTGCACCGCAGACACATGGGGCCCACCCCAGGGTCCACCCACATGCCTGAACGGGTCATCTGACTAATGAGAGTCCCCACAAGCCAACACTTTTCCTTTCCAGTGTTCTTTGTCCTCACTCACACACATCCTGGGAAACTTCCCAGAAGGTCACCCATCCTGATCACTACTCTAGTCCAAGAATGCTTAACTGTGGAGTTCTAACCTGGTAGGCTTCCGAAAAGGAAGGTGCAACTTGTTGACATGAGCCATATCATTTAGTCATTTAACCCTTTATCATTTGAGGATGTTACAATTATCAACCATGCTAAACCATGGAGAAAAATGTGACTAACATTCCACCTCTCCAACCCGCTTGGGTATCTCAAAAGGTCCAATAGGCCTCAGAGATAACTTACCCTACATTCAAAATAATTTCCCAGCCTAGGAGATATTATCAAGAACACATGATCAGTCACCTTGAATGGATTCAGCTGTTGGTGATGATCTTCATATGATTTCTGAAGACTCTGAGCCATATCAATTCTATTCCGGATAAACATAATCATCTTTGTAGTCTCTTGGGAAAGGATCGACCCAAACATAGATGTATCCCCTATCTCCACCCTACATAGTGGATAATTTCATGGATTCCCATAAAATTCTTTAAAATGATATGTATGTATCGAGGCCTAATAGATATTATTATAAGAGAACTCCACCAAGGGTAAGTTCTCCTCCCCTAACACACCAAAATCCATCACACAAGACTGAAAAATTTCTTCCAATGTTTTTATCACCCTCTTGAATTTTTCATCCATCTGAGTATGATATGCCATACAAATCATCAACTGATCCCCAAGGGATTTCTGCAAATATTTCTAGAAATGAGATGTGAAACTGGGATCTCTATATGATACAATCATAAATGGTGCACCATGCCTCTTTACTAGCTAATAGATATTGATTTTGGTCTAATCCTCTATTGTATGATATTCAAAAAAAGGGATGAAATGAACCTACTTTGTGAGCCTATACACAATCACCCATATAGAATCGTGTTTCCTAACAATTTTTGGGATACATGTAACAAAATCCATCAATATCTATTCCCACTTACACATAGTTATAGGTAAAGAATGAAACATACCTTCTGGCCACTGATGATCTACCTCAACATTTGGACATGTCAAGATTCTTGAATCAAACTTAGACACATAACTTTCATACCTACCCACCAAAACTGCAATTTCAATAGCTTATAAATTTTATGAATTCCAGGATGGAAAAACAATATGGAATGATGATAAGCATAGTGATGTTTCTCCTAACAAGCCACCGATACAAACATCTAATTCCTAAATAACAAACCTGAATTCTCATTCAGTTTCCAGCCCTTAATGGTCTCCCCAACATTGCGTTTCTACCTCATATACACACACACACTCTGAATTAGACATATTCACCTCTTTAACCAAACCAACCATGTTAGGAATCGATGAAACTAAACCGAAAACTACTACATCTCCCCGTTCATCACATTCAAACCACATTTCATCTATAACTGACATCAACAACCACTAATCTAATGCATGTTACCTACCTGAGAATATTATATTCTACTTAATGCATCCACCACCAACTTTCCTTTACCCGATGCGTACATTAAGTAAAAGTAAAAAATATGGAGATACTCCAACCATCTACTTTGCCTCAAATTAAAATATATTTTTGAGAAAATATTCTTTATGCTTTTATGATCAATGAACACTATAAATTTATCACCAAAGTGATAATGAGTCCATGTTTTATAATCTTTCACTGTAATCGATATCTCCGAATCATGAATTGGCATGTTCTTCTCATGAAACCTAAAATTATATTATCCATACACAACAACAAGATTCCATTCCTTCAGAAGATACCCCAACCCTGATCCCAATGCATTAAAATACCCCATATACCCCTTTCATGGTTCTAGAAAAACTGAGATCATTTTTGATGTCAGGGGATGATTAAGATTTTCAAAAGACATTTGAAATTTCTCATTCTATTAAAATGTAACATTATTCATTGTTAGATCTTTCATCAATGAAGTTATTCGTGAAAAGTCACAAACAAAGAGTCGATAAAACATAGTTAGACCAAGGAAGTTCCATATCTCAAAGAAATTATTTTATAGTTCCTATGAGATAATATCCCCTATCTTCTCCAAATCCACTAAAGAACATCTTTCAAAAATAACATTTCCATGGATATGAGCCCCATGTTTTAAAAAATAACACTTTGATAATTTAGTATTAAAACAATGATATCTCAAGATTCCCAAAACTTTTTCCAAGTGATTATACTTATCAATTCCCTTCATGGAGTACACTAATACATCATTGAAAAAACCACCATAAAAGAATCAAGATATCTATGAAATATATGATCGACCAATGACATAAATACCACTTGTGCATTCATTGAATAGGTTCCGGGGGTCGTAGCGGAAGCCGGTCAGCTGAGGATTTTAATGTTTTTCATCAACGGGTCTACTGAACTTGTCTACGCCAATGATATGAGACCAGGTAAGTTCGAGGATCTCACATAATTTATAAAGAGAACAAAATATAACTGAAAACATACGTATTTCAAATCTGAATCCGTGGTCAACTCCAACTTTTCGATGGTGATCATTGCTCGAAGGATCCAATGGAGTAACCCCCAATATCATCCACACATGCTTTAAAAACCCATGGGAGCATCGTTCATCAAATTTCAGGTTCTAGAGAAGAGATTCAATGACACCTTTGACATCCCAACGATCAATTCATCGAAACACCTTCGATGCTTGAGGGAGATCTAGATCTGAGCTTCTTGGATTGAGAGTTTCTCTCTATTTAGATAGCAGGAGGAGAGAGAGGTTCTGGATTTCATTCATTAAAATGAATGAAAATTCTTACCAGTAGAGAGAACCACCCTTGTATTTATAGTGGTGTTGGTAAACACCCAGTTGGTTTCCCTGACCCATGTTTATTTTTTGCATCCACTAAAATAAATAATAATTATAAACTAAAATGTGCCAATACTAATTATTATTTTATTACATACCATTAATATATAGAAAATATATTACGTGATAAAAACCTATCCCTTTAACTCAACTCGCTGTCCAACTTAATATTATAAAACCATGAATATTAAAATAACATTTGTTTGATTAATATTTTCTCGTACTTAATAAACATGTTAATACATTAAATAAATTAAATCCCAAATATTCATAACTTGAATATTAATGAATTTATTTAATTCATCAGAGATCGTTGACTTCAACAATGCTTGGACCAAATGGTGGGGCCCATAATGCTCAATATACCTATTCATCTAAATAGGGATGATTCTTGAATATTTTATTATGTATGACCCTCTACCCCTTATCCCGATAGCAGTGAATAAAATCCACAAACAATGAGTGGAGTCTAGAAACCCATCATGGCCCCTAAAGAGACGAGGATATTCATAGAAATGACCACCATCCTACAAACAACGACTGTGTACTATAAAATCATTGTCATTAAATATCTCATAATCTAGGATGCACACTTATTCCATCAACATTTTTCTTACTTTATTATTTGTTGATATATCCATATGAATTTACCTTTTGACTGCTTTGGCTAAATACTTATAAAGGTATCACCATCCTGGTCAACCAGGCATGGGATATACAACTTCCTAAAATTGGAAGTGAAAAATCCTTTCTTGACTATTCAACCAATGTCATACCACCAACGACGCACCCAAAACATGATACCTCTCCATGATTTCAATACCATGGTTTTTTATGTGCATCAAATTATGTAAACAAATGGTGTACACTAGTAATGATCTCATGTCAGGAGAACAATACACAAGTCCATAGATTGGAATGACCAATGACTCCCAAAATATGCAGGGTTCCTATTAGCGGGTATGTCCTCACTATATCACTACTAGAGATCACCAACTTTGAAATTCATGAGAATAAGTCTTAATTATTATGATCCCCCAACACCAAAATGTAAAACATCTATTGTGTCCAATCAGTAAGATGTATCTAGACCATAAAACATACATTTAAGAATAATTTAATAGTATACCAAGGTTCTCATTATAGCCTAACACGACCATTAATCTATGGACCTTACCATTATATAGTGGATGAAGAAATATCTACAATATAATGGTAATAATATATCTTGTATAACTAACTATACACATGATATGGTAATCAAAAGTATGGAATAGTTGGGTATAGCGCAACCACTATTTCAACATTCGTTAGATTGAAGGGGTTAACCACATACTCAAAATGGTAATATCTATATCGGAAAGGTGTTTTTGGGATATCCTCCTTCCTCACTATCAATTGATGATATCTTGGTTTTAAGTCAATTTTGGAGAACCATTGAACCCCCCCCCCCCAGCTAATTGAACAAATAATCAATACATGGGATTTGATATCAATTATTTATCATAGCTTGGTTAAGATTATGAAAATCCACACAGATCTAGAGAGTTTTGTCAAAATATTTAACAAAAAAATAAGTGCTGCCCATGGATACATGCTAGGATGGATGAATCCTTTGTTTTTAAGCTTCTCCCACTCCACTTTAATTTCCCTCAACTCTATTGGTTTCATCTGGTAAAATAGAAGTGTTATAACAATTTACTCCAAAAGATGATCAATAATAAAATCTACTTTTCTTATAGGTGGAAACCTTGAGAATTCTTCAGAAAAGACATCCAGAAACTGATCAAAACCTACCATAAGACTACTTCTCCCCATATCTTACATCGATTCCAAATAAAAATCCACCAAAAATATGTGATTTTCCCAACTTCTGGTTTCAATTAGACCATTTCACTAACCTTTACCTTCTTCTCCTCTATAAAGAGATGATTGATTCCATCATCAGTCGGGAAACAAACCATTTATGAATAAAAGTCACTATGGGCCTTAAAAATAGACAACTATTCTATACATATGATTATATCAGAAACTTCCATCTCTTGCACTATGAATTCCTAAATTAACTCAATCCCATCAACTAATAGGAAAAATTATCTACACAGAATGTATCGACACTCTCTTTGACCTAGAGGAGTTTGGTGTTTCAAAACAGAAGGCATCATTTCCAAATTTAAATCTTGAGAATAAACAACACAAGAAGCAATGAATGAATGATATGCACCCTTATAAAGAAATTCTTGTATAAGGGTGGAATTCAAAACAATAGAACCTCGTACCATGGATGTTCCATGTTCATCATCCACAACTACTTTTTTAGCTCCATACCACTACTTACATGCCACACTTTTCTATTTATTACGTTGCTAAAATTTTCCTTACTACAGAGTCATGGTATTCCGAGAATCATCAATACTAACTTTTCTCTGGTGATAAGTGGTATTCTACTGCCCCCATGCCATCAAGGCATATGATGGCTGTGAACCCTGAGGAGTGTCACAAGCACCCAACCCTAGATAATTGCAATAATAAATTTAATGATTACCCAAATTCATGTAGTTATGATATTCTCAAGGTTGTGTCATAAAATTCTACTTCATATGGCCTATAGAGACACACTAGAAACATATGGTATTACACTGAGGCTTCATAGGAAGATTCACTAATTCTTCTTTAGAATTCTAATATATACTCCCACCCAATAACTAAGTTTCAATCTTCTTCTTGCTCTTTGTGTTAGAGTTCCCTCCATTTCCCATGGGTTCCAACATGCTTCCCATACCTCTAGCCCCCATGATATAACTTTTAGCCACTATTTCTTTATTTACCAGTTCTCTATAATCCATCATACAGAGCACCACAATCATTGAAAGGTTTTCCAACCTCATCCCTGATTAAAATATACATGCCTTCAAGGACACACTAACCAAAAAATCATATGGAAACAAGACTAAATTCATGAATTTAGATGCATAGTCCATAACTAATAGTTTCTCCTACCTTAATCTAATGAAATAAACATTTCAATGAATTATGAACATATGAGGATATAATTATTTATTTAAAAATTCATCAAATTTCTCACATGTCATACCTCGGTCCCCTTTAGCTTGGAAAACAAACTTCCACCACTAACATGACTTATATTTCAACATATACACTGCTAACTTTACATTCAAATCAATTCTTCTTCCTAAGAAATCTAATATTTGATTTATCCTTTTCATCCACAATTCCACCCATTCTGGTTCTGAATCACCCCTATTGATGGGGTGGATTCTGTTTCTGAAACTTATCCATGTAATCAAAATGTTTCATATCATCCATTATATTCCCACATCCCTCGACTTAGAAATATTATACTATGCACTAAACTAGATACTGGATCAACTAAGTCTCAGGTGCAACCACATTTTCAGCATCTTCCTCCGGTTGGTCTTCATGATGGTTGCACGATATCATTTCCATCAACACAAAAAAAGATCCATAAGTATCACTCTCTATCTACCAAAGGCTTAAGATTTCAAATTTAATAAAATTTAATTATCAAAAACATGATTTCCAAAATATGTCATTTCCCATATTCCATCATTTTTGAAAAATCCACCATGTTTTGAAAATCGACCCATTTTCAAAATACAAAACCATTCCCATTTCAAAATCTCACATTTGAAAGCAATTTACAGATTTTTCAAAATTCAACATATTCACACGCACAACATAAATAATTCATCCAAAGTAAATATGAAATCCTAGTGGGAATTCATTTCCACAATGAATTCCATGATCTTCTCATTGAATAAACCTAGTATAATGAGATTTTATTACTTATGTGTATCCGAAACACTTATGTACCCAACTCCTTGGTAAGTTTAAGTTCATCATAAAAATGATACATATATATTTTTATGCTCTGCATTTCAATTTTTAAAAATACTTATCCTTTCTACCATCCCAACACAAGGAATAAACCATTAATGAATTCCACCTCCAAGACCGAATATGAATGCCAAAGGACCAAACAAACTAAGGCAACTTATAACGTCTCACCCCTTCTCATTGCCTTGAGTTGATGCAGAAGTAATACCTAGACATAGGCGAAATCCCAATGATGAAAAAGGCTAGAAATTAATCTTGAGGTCCACATATACACGGGGGAATATTTTCCATTGGAAAAAAAACAACCAACCAAATGTTCCATTAACAAGGACAACTACATTATGCATGTCAACACTATAATACAATTCATGGTATTTCCAATTACTTAAACAAAAAACCATACCAGTACCAAATCTGAGTACGAAGAAGAAAAAAATACAAAAATGAAAAAAAGACTCCAAAGAATATCTCACAAGCTCCAAACCAAGATCCAATCCCCAAGCTCCAACACCACAAGACATACCAAGAATAATGATGCACCACTAAAGGAATGTAATGCTCTACCTTTACGAATTTATCCGAATACATCATCTGCAAAAAGAACCGACATGCCAAAGAAGAGGGTCATTAATAATTCTTATTAGGCATTCCCCAAAGGACTTCCCTACACTTTCCACAAAGATAGAAACAGTTAGAAAATTTGTATAAAACAACTAATAAGTAACCTTTGAACAAGGAAACAATTCCCAGCAAGACAAACACTCACTTTCCAAACCATTTTATTGAAATCAATACAATACCAAGGGAATTAATCAAACACATCATCAGCCATTCTCCCAACACATTTTGGCACATCCCAATTCACATTGCACGACTATAAGTAAATTCCAATCATATTCATAAGATCCATACACCCAAACTCAGTGTACCCTTGATGGAGAAGATTCACATCCATGACTTTATAACCTTTAATTATAGTGGCACTTCACGTCCACTTAACCTTGATGGTGGTACTTCACACCCGCTATCCATCACCCTTTTATAGCGGTACTTCCCACCACTATCCATCCTGTACAACACATGATTAATCACATAACCCCAAAACCATTACAATGAAATTATTTGAAATCAAAACAACTTGTAAATCAACAATTTCCAAAATCATATCTACTGACAAATGCCATACCATAATTCCCAAAAATTTCCAAACCAAATAACCCATTAAGCTAATCAACCCTTCTTCTAACATCCAAAAACCACTTCAATATATCACCCATTTACTGAAAACAACCTTAAGAAATTATCCATGCTAATCCACACTTCTATAAAGAAATATTTTTATTGAAACCCCTTTTTCAGAAACCATTTTCTATAAATAAATCATCATTTTAAAGTACAACAACAAGGTACATTCCTCTACAATAACCCATTTTACCTAAAATCCAAAGATCATCACAAAATGGGTTTCCACCAAGGTTCACGCATCCCTTTCACATTCAATATCAGAAAAACTAGTTAGTTTGAAATAAGGACTTTTAGTTCTAGAAAAAATGACTTTAGAGTGAAGCCACACACATTTTTGGTTTGAGGAAATCGACCCACCACACATCCACACACCAAATCTAGGTGAAAATTCTACAAAATCACCTTACATCCACTTCCCTAACATTAACAAGGCCTGATATCACCATTATTGTTAATAAAAATACTATATCAATCATATAAAGAAATACAACCATGAAATCGAAAGAGAAATAATAGTAGATCTAAGAAAATCCAACTAACTAGCAAGAAAAGAGACTTACTTGGAGAGATTCACCTTTAATCCACCATGAAAAGCCTTTGAATGTTTTTCAAAATGAGTAGGAGAGCCTCCAAAACCTCTGATATGAAGAAATACTAAATGAGGTTTGAGTGGGAGAAAAAAATTAGCATTTTAGGGAAAATATAAACCAATCTCTATTTTAAAAAACCAACCTTTTAAGATGTGCACAGTTTAACCACACAGTTAGACAAAACATGTGCTAAACGTATGATTGCTACTGTCCCAAAGAGGAAACTCACATTGTTATCCCACATGGTTAGACAAACTACACACTAATCTTGTGAAATCCCATTGTCCCATGTTGCAGGGTTTACCTGGGTGGAAGTATGGTTTTGAAAAAATTCCCTCTATAACCGTCTTCCAAACCCTATACCACTTCCTCCCTATGCATGCCTTCCTAAAGAATATTCATAGTTTTCAGTAACAATGATCAAATTTTTCTCCCTTCTAAAAGCCCCAGGACCTTCCCAAACCCCTTCCAAACACTCACAAACACTACCCAACCCCATTATATAAATGTTGACGCTCCTTTTCGTCAAAGAGTCTAAACGAATGGAAAGGGAAATTCCTTAGCATAAATTCATTTAATCCTTTGGAGAAAAACATCAAAAATTGACAAAGGCATGAACACAGCTTATTTTTAATTGAGGTCACGCAATTTCCCTTATAGTCGCGCAAGTCCACTTGCGCACCACCCAGTGGTCGCACAAGTGACTTGCACGCCCTCTATGAAAATTCACCTAGGGTCCCTCTAGCCTATAAATACCCCTGTTCCCCCACCCATTTCGAGGACGAAAAATCCCAGAACCTCATATTCAAGCTCTCATCATCCTCGTCTCTTCTCGAAGATTCCAAACACTTATAAGGTAATTTCTTACCTAGAAAGGAAGATCTAAAGAGAGGGAGGAAGGACTAAGTGTTGAAACTCATCAACAATTGTGCGCCTGAGTGGCCGGCCCTTAAGGAAAATGGCCACACTTGCGCCCTGCCTTGCTCCTTAACAAGAACTTGCACGCCGCCCTTCTAGAATCCCCTAGGGATAGTACTAAGGGATTGATCCAAGTCTCACCCAAGTATTACCCCAAGGATTAAAAGTCGTGCAGGTACCCCTGTACCGCGCATGTATACTTGCGCGGCCAAAACTTGCACGTCCACGCAGCACCTGCGCTCCCACCAGGACTTGCGCGCCCCTCTCTTTTTGGGTGCCTCTCCTTCCTATTTCACCTCTCTTATTCTTATCCACCTATCCTTTTCAAGATTAATCCCTTAGAACTCTCTTCAAATCCATTTATGGCATGATTTCTTGATCGACTTCCTTATCTGAAAGGAATTATGTAGAATATCTCTCAAAACCTAGCGATGTACATATCCTTATGTCACTAAGGTAAGAGATTTAATTCATTTAAACCTCATCCTTCAAGATGAGAGGATCCATAACCTGGGCCTCCTTTTCAATATTAAGCCCCAGTCCAAGTTCTCTTAATTTGGGCTTCCTCCTTAGGAGTAAGCCCCAAGTCCTCTAATCTGGGCATCCTCCTTAGGAGTAAGCCCCAGTCTCAAAGTTCCCAAAATCTGGGCATCCTCCTCAGGAGTTATCCCCAATCATAATTCCCTTAACCTGGGAATCCTTTTTAGGAATAATCCCCAGTTTCAAATCTAAAAATATTGGCATCCTCTTTATGAGTAAGCCCCAAGTACCTTAATTATAAAATTCCCTTAACTTGGGCCTCATCTTCAGGAGTAAGCCTCAGTTTTCAAATACCTTAACTTGGGCCTCCTCTTCAAGAGTAAGCCACAGTTTTCAAATCCCTTTAACCTGGGCCTCCTCCTTAAGAGTAAGCCCGAGTCTAAATTTCTCTTAACCAGTCTTAATCTACATTTTGATCTGGGATTCCTTCCCAGGAGTAAAACCCAATCATAAGTCCCCTCCTAATTTTGGCAACTTCTTCAGGAGTAAGTCCCAAGTTAAAGTATTCAAATCTCCATAAAGTACATATACCTTTATGGACCTTGTTCCTAGATTTATTCCCTGATGTAAATCCTACTCTTCATCTATTTGGGATGTCATACATACATAAGCCCCACATTATTCCTTATGATTACATCTTTCGTGGCACAATTGTCTGGTTTTACCAATACCTCTTGTTTCTCACACCGATCCTGACTCACGTGAGATTTGAGTGTAAAAGTAATTATGACATATGTCTTTGAGCCATCAATCATACATAAACATCATATTACCTTACTCAAACTATGTGGGTTCTGATTCATTTTCTAAATAAAGGATATGTAAGTAGCCCATATGCGGGTACGATCCCAACTCTGAAATAATCTTTGTCCTTCTGAATGACAATAAACTTCAAGTGCCCCACTGAGTGGCTTTAAAACCAGTATGGTCATCATAATGACCAAGGGAATTTTATAAAATGTATTAAAGGATACCATTGACTAATAATATCTAACAAATACAGATTATTCTCTATCGTTGAAGAACCTCGAATACATATAAAACATTCTCTAAATTTACATCATATCAATCATTGATTGTCAGATCTAAAGGAAATCTCATTTTATACTTGGTAATTTAATAAAGGATTCACGAACATAACATAAATCTATAAATAGAGTCCTGGAATAGAAAATAATTCCCCTCAAAAAGGTGTGATGAGTCCGACATCCCATCCTCTCGACAAATGAAAATTCCTAAGCCTCATCGGTCCATAACTAATGAGCACCTACCATTGGAATGTAGGTCCAAGTGGATATGGAATCATTAGATGTTTCTGGTTCTGCGAACAAACCCGTTAGAAACCGGTTGGAATGTTTGAACCTTAAATCAACGAGGTCATCCCCAATTCCAGAGGAAACAAAAAATGGTGAACCCGACGTGAATCCTTAACCAAGTTAAAGTTATGTTTTACCTATTTGTTAGGCCCTTATTTAAACTCAATGAGAGGGCCAACAAAGCAATAAATAACATATTTTCTCATCCAAAAGTTTTAGTGGCCGGACATATCTTGATTATGTCTTTCATATCATACAGGCACTATTTTCCAAGATCTTATGCATTACCAAAATGGCTTCTCTTAAGTTCACACCCGTGAATACGTCTGCTGTGAAAGCTTCTACTGCGAATGCCACTGATGCTACTCCTGCTGGATCATCATCCGCTCTAAGGACGATATCACCTACTCAGTGTTTTTAACGCTTGGTATCAAACATGTGGGTTAAGGAGTACCGTCAAAATGGTACTATTCCGAATCTGGAGGCTGATCAACATGCCCTCTAAGTCAATAATTCACCATGTTCGTCCGGACAGCGACGACCATTGATCAAGTAGCAGGTGGTTCCAACCACCGTTTTCAACTGTTTCGGTTCATTATCCCCGGAATGCAATCACCACTCACTCCCATATTCTAGGGAGGTGAATGAGAAGGTCCATCAGGTCCTTAATTCAAGGATACATGAGTCCTTCCTGAGGGCTCCCATCAACAATCGCCGCCAGACTTGTGCAGAAGTGCGCCCTCAACCTGATGAGGGTATCATCTCCAGGCATTCTACTCAGGTTCCTCGAACCCGAGCAGGCAAGATGAATCGCCAATGGAGAAATACGGTCAACAATGACCAGGTTCTCATCTTTGCCATCTCTGGAGAAGTCTACCAACCAAACTTGGTGGAAAGCAACGAGCAGGCACATACACCTATCCATTTTAATTCCGTTGTCTAGCAGACTCATCTGGCAGTAGCGCGCCAATCCCACCAGGAAATTCCGGTGGAGTATTATAGAATGGAAAAAACACCTGTTTATAAATCATCAGCTAGTCATCAGGATCGTCTGACTACATACGATGGATCCCGCCAACCCAATGTATTGAAAAATGGTAAACAGGCACACACACTTGCTTACACTCATCAATCCTACCAGCAGCCTCGTCTGTCAGTATTGAAGGAATCTCATCAACCACGTTAAACGGAGTGCAATCAGCAGGCACATACACCTGCTAGTATTGATCAAGCCTACCAATAGTCTCGCTTGGTAGCACTCAGAGAAGTCAGTGGGAATGTTCCGGTGACAAACAGGAGGCAGACTCAACTCTCTTCCCTCACACTTGAGTATTGTCATGATTCACTGACAGGAAAAGGAGGAAAAAAGTAGGAACATACACCTACTCCAAGCACGGAATGGACGTATATCCCCGTTCCAGCAGATGAAGTCACCAAGAACATTCTGTCAATGGTGAAACAGCAGAAGAAAATCCCTGCTCATATCCTGGATGCCTGTCAGGATATTATAACAGCTTCAGCAGCATCTCAGGGAAAGACACACAAAACTATCCCTACTAGTGGAGTGACACATCAACAGTTCACTCCGGAATAGACACACATATCTGTTCTAGTCCAAGAGGGTTGTGGGGTGTACTCCCCCATATCATATGGACAACCAAATCGGGCACATACAACTGGTTTGAGTGGAGATAATCTGCCTAACCTGATCATTTATCCTAAGCAGGCACACAAACCTACTAAATTGAGTAAGAAGGCGTCTAAGAAGAAGACCCACCCAACACAGTCAAAAAATCAAGGGCTCATCTGTGACATGGCCTTAATCGATGCTGGAGTTTTTGATGCACTCAGACAATTATCTGTTGCATCTCAAGATTCTACTCTTTCAGTTCCCAATAGTGGGAATTTTAATTATGAAGGTCTTAATCAAACACTTCCTCATGAAGGCTTGGCTCATGACAGTTCGATCGATCTCGAAGATTCATCTTCAGATGAGAGCTATAATAACCCTATGTGTGGCCTGAATATCATGGAGCAAGAGATTTCATCTTTTGCTGTAACCCATCACGGTGGTCCTCCCCATGATGATGAATTTATCTGCGAAATCCCTCTCCGTAGTAGTAATTCTCATTGTATGGAAAATTCTTCAGAAGAAAATGCAGTGATGAGAAAACCCTCTTATCTTGAGGCACTTGCAAATGTGAATCCAGTCTTGTCTGATGCTTTACCATCAACAAGTGAAATAATTTCTCAATCAGAAGATAGCCCGGGGTATAGGTCATTCTCCGAACCACCCCTGGGTCATTTATCTTTTAGTTTGATCAGTGGATTCTCTACCAGTCTTGTTGAATCCGATGAAGTAACAAGAAAGCACCATCTCTAGTCGAAACAGGTAGAAGAATCATCATTGAATGATAAAGAGGAAATACTGAAAATAAGAAAACAACTGGAGAAAGGTGAAGTGCCAGTCATGTTTTGGCCTTTGGTTGACTCTCAGTATGACATTACAGAGATGTTGATGGAAGATGGGATTCATGATATTCGTCTAAAAATATGGAAAACCATTTTTCAGTTGAAAAAGAAAGTATTATCTTATGATGAATATCAAAATCATGTTTATATAATAGAAAGGTTACAATGCCAAATTGACTTGGCATCTCTATCAGTCTTTCGATATCTGAAGGCTAAAAAGCAGCAGAGAGCCCTTCAGCGTTCATGCCTTGGCACACTAAGAAGATTGCGCCAGTTAATTGTCAATGCCACATCTGGTATTCATGTCAGAGGATGGGGTGTTCATGGAGCACGACATTTTACTTTGCTCTCCAATCAATAAATGCCACCAAGGTGGTTTCATTCAATTTTATCTCTCAGAATTGGCCACATTTGGATGGTTTTGTACGAAATCAAAGGCTTTCCCAAGAACAAGCATCAACTAGTTCTTCTCAAAGTAAAGTATATAGAGAACAAGTTGTTGAATTATTCCTGAATAAAGAAGAAAAGAATATTGAATAGGCCTCTAATATGGAGCAATCACATCATCAACTGACAGAAGTGTCAGAAATCATCCAACGGTCTTTTGAGCTGGGTGATAAAAGTAGATTTCGATTGATGCATCCAGCTAATTTCCAGACTAATTTATGCAAGATCAAGATAAATTTTAAGAAAGTCTCAGATATAGAATTTCAAGAGCCACCCCATCTTGTTATACTGGGGACTCTTTTAACCCAACCCACAGAATCAACAAATAGGATTCGAGGAGTTGAGCGGGAACAACAGGAGAAGTACCAGTCCACTGGACTGGGGGCATTTTCAAATCATCAATCCCTCCCTCAGATAAAGTCAGCCTTTTCTCGATTAGGGAGGAATACCCAAGAGGAACGAAGAGCCAAATTATCATGAGATTCTCTCCAAATTATGATTCTCCAAGAAGTTCCTGAGGGATCAAATCAACAAAAGGCAATGTCTCATCAGGGGCATGGCAGAAGACAATATCCTAGAAATACTGATAGAAGGGATGCGATGCGTTATGCATCAATTAATGTCATCAATGCTATTTTTGATGATCCACCAAATGAGGCTCACTCAAAGGGATCAGATGAAGAGGTTCTTGCTCAAGAAGTTTTACGCACGGACACAAATGAAGAAGGGGTGCGTACACAAAATCAAAGGCTTACCCAGAATCTGGGTGTTAATTCAAGTAACCCACTTACCCCTCTCCAAAAGGGATCAAACAAGGTGAAAGGAAAGAATAAGGTTACATAACCTTCCTCTGGAGAAGGCCAATGTCTCTCATTAGAGCAAAGAATTTCACAACAAGATGAAGAAATGAAGTAATTGAGGAGAATGAATGAAGAACTACTTCAGGGTAGTCTTCCTACTAAACGTGCTAGAGCCAGTCAGCCAATGGAATTTTTTGTGGTTACTGAGATGGATCAAGAATATCCTCCTTTATCAGTACACCCTCATAGGTCTAATCATATGGGTCAAGTGCAACAACAATCAGCAGTGCTTCCATTGGTTGTAGTACCAGCTGTCATACCTGTCCAAGCTGCAGTCATTTCACCTGTTCAGGTCTAAGCTCAACAGGATGTTTCTCAAAAGTTAATAACTACTATTGAATCATTAACAGCTCAGTTGGAAGATATGGAGGGGAAATGAGCTCAAATTCAACCATAAAAGAGATCTTACCCTGAATGGGTTGATGATATTCCTCCCCCATCAAATTTTGAAAGTACCACATTCCCAATCTTTAATGGTTCTGGAGAACCAGAGTAACACTTAACACATTTTGTTTCTCATTGTGAACCCATGATGGGAACTCCTCAGTAATAAGAGGAAGTTAAGCTCATGTGTTTTGTACAATCATTACAAGGTCCTGCCTTCGTCTGGTACATAAGCTTGAAATCCCAGTCAATTACTGGATGGGAAGATCCATGTCAACGATTTCTTCTTCAATTCAGCTCATATTTTCCAAAGACAATAGTTTTCGATCTTACATACTGTAAGCAAAGGGAGAATGAAAGAGTCTAAGATTTCATTTCTCGCTAGAAGAGACTAACATATTCCATAAGCTTAGAACTCCCTCAAGAATAATTGTTTCCAATCTATGTGGAAAATTTTCATGATGAGTTATGCACGCCATTGATCCCTATAAAATACACAGGAGGGTTTAGAGACCTTACTTCGATTGCTCAACAGATTTAAGATTCTCTTAAAAAGACTAAGGATAAAACTCGTGTAATTCTATCAGCTTTAGGAAAATGAATGGGTAGAGCAGAGACTGCTACAGTCATGCTTAAATAGGCACATGTAGCTGCTTCTACTTCAAAACCTTCATCTTCCCGAAGGGATCCCCCTCTAGAGCATCAGAAACAGAGGCCGTTTCTTCATGACGATCAAAGAGAACATAGACGAAAACTGTTTGATGAGTTGAAGAGTAAAGTTTATTCTTTCCAAAATGAAAAAGTTCCTGGTTACTTTATTTCAGACTTGGAGAATAATTTGGTTCAGCTTCCGAGGCCCAAGAGGCCAAACAAGGAATGAGATGAAGACTGTCCCAATTATTTCCCATTTCATCAGATATTGGGGCATCCCATCCAGGAGTGTTTTTTCTTCAAGGACCTCCTGCAGAAAATGGTTGACTCAGGACAAATCCAATTGAAGTGTTCTTCAGATCAGGTAGCATGTATTACTGCTACAGATCCGGAGGAAGGAGGCGAGTGGCAAGAAGTCAAAAGAAAAAATGTGCAAAAATATGATTATTGGATTATCAATAAAAATGATCAACCGAACTCATGCCATTTTACGAATGAAATTTAAGAAACCAATTGTGTTGTCTACTGTAAATGCTGCAGTGAAACCTCCATCAAAAGAAAAATCCTCAAAAGGGCAGCATAATTTAGGGAAGGAAGAAGAATCAGAAGAAGATGAGTATGTGTCAAAGCCTAAGTTGTCTTTGACTCTGGAAGATTTCATGCCATCTAATTCAAAGTCACGGGTACCACCCCATCAAACGGCACAACCTAAATTGGCTAATCAGACATAGTCTTCATCGGATGAAGAGTTAATATTCGGTTCTGTTAATATGATTCACTTAATATATCCTTATACGAGTCACAGTTTCAATTTCGATGAGCCTGAATCCCCTGTATCAAAAAGAGGACTTAGAGGAAGTTCCAGGGGTATGGGATACAGAGGAATATGTGGATATCCCAGAAGCAACTATTCCAATTCTACCCCTTCTAGAACTGTGTATACAGCAGAAACTCGTGGCAGAGCCCTTTAGCAAGATCAGCAAGAAAAATCAAGTTCTTCCACAAATAGCAAATTCAGTCCTGACACAGTTATTCTGGAGGATCGGTTGGGGGTTCCACCTTCATCCTCTCAACAACTAAATGGATCTAATCAGTCTAATATTATAAATCCAGGAATATTTCCAACTCTTATCCTGATACAAGATGCATATACTTCCAAAGAATCAACCTCCAAGGCACCTGCTAAACCACATGTTCCTGTTGGGAAACACAGACCTTTGGATCAAAAGTATGATGTATTGAAACACCTGGCCCAAGTACCGGCCAATTTATCAGTTCTGGATGCTTTGAATCTGTCAAAGGATCTTTGGGAGGAACTCATCGAGGCTTTGTCAAGTCCTCAAAAGTTTGAAACTGAAATTGCTGCAGCTGATGTGTACAATGTAGAGAATCATCCTACTGAATGCCATGTAGTGATATCTTTCACAGATGAAGATGAAGATGATGTCGTGCATGGGCATATTAGACCTTTGTACTTATCTGTAAAGGTCAATGGTGTATACATACGAAGATCTTTCATTGATAATGGTTCAGGAGTCAACCTCATGATCATTCGTACACTTCATCGATTGGGCCTCACAGAATTTGATTTATCTTCTTATACTATGATGTTACAAAGATATGATAAAAATGAACAAGAACCACTGGGCGAGATTACATTCAGAACTCAGTTTGGAGATCTTGTATCCAATTCATATTTCATGGTTGTTGATCAAGACTCTGCCTTCAACATCTTGCTTGGAAGACCCTGGCTACATCAATATGCAGTTATCCCTTCATCATACCATCAATGCCTCAAATATTGTTTTGATGGTCAATTTGGGAAATTGTACGGTGATAAGGCCCCGTTCAAGCCATGTGAGTCTCAATACATTGAAGAAGAATTCTATCACATGAAGGGAATGGAGAAATCCACAACAAGGGAGATAACCAAAGTTAATGCTCCATATGGTTTGGAAAAGATTCCAGTAAATCCATTTTCATATGTGAGTACAGATTATGTGTTACCTATCAGTCAAATTGATAGGGTAGAACCAAATAAAAATACTCTTATGGAAAGATCCATAATGTCAATTATGGTAATCAATCCAGACAACATGGGAGAAATTGGTGACTCACCAAGGAGTGATGAAATCCCAAATAGAGATGTCTTCATTTCATCTGTTGAAATCCAACAATTATATACTTCTCCAACCAGGCCAGAAGAAGTGATAACAACGTTAGAGGTAAAAAATCATGTTGATTCTCAATCCATCATCTCCTCTTTTTTACCCAAGGAAGACCCTTCATCATCAATCAGGTTATAAATGGAAGCTTCTTCTTCAAGATGTTCAAATTATAACATATCTTCTGATCATGGAAATTCTATTTCATCATCTACTATGAAATTAGAGACAGAAGAGATAACACATATTGAAGAAGAAGAAGAAGATCTCAGAGATGCTTCTCCATCATTTAAAGAGGGTATCTCTACCACCATGGATGAACTCAGAGAAATAAATCTGGGTACGAAGGAAGATCCACGCCCCACTTTAATCAGTGCAGTCATGAATCTTGAAGAACAAGAGATTTATATTTCCATTTTAAAGCAAAATCGAGACATATTTTCTTGGAACTATATAGAGATTCCCAGGCTTGATCCTGATGTTTTTACTCATCATTTGAGTTTACCAGAAGAACATCTAGGATTTAAGCAAGCCGCGAGAAGAAGACACCCAACTTATGCTTCCAAAATTGAAGCTGAAGTGGATAACCGTATCAAAGCTAACTTCGTCAGAGAAGTTCAATATCCCAAGTGGTTGGCTAATATTGTCCCTGTGAAGAATAAGAATGGACAAATTAGAGTTTGCATCGATTTCAGAGATCTTAATCGGCATTGTCCTAAGGATTTTTTTCCAGTTTCGATTATAGAACTTTTAATTGATGCAACAAATGGCTATGAATCACTTTCCTTCATGGATGGATATTCCAGATATAATCAAATCTGAATGGATCTAGAAGATGAGGAATCAACAGCCTTCAGAGCCCCTCAAGGTGTGTTTTGCTATCGGGTAATGCACTTTGGCATAAAGAATACAGGCGCAACATATCAGTGTGCCATGCATCGTATCTTCAAACCCTTTTTAGGGAAGTTTGTTGAATATTATGTGGATGATTTCGTGGTCAAATATAAACAACGTTCTAATCACTTGGCTGATTTGGAAGTCATATTCTTCAAGCTTCGACAACATAATTAGAAGATGAACCCCTTAAAATGTGCTTTTGGGGTAACCTCAGGACAATTTATCGGCTATGGGGTACGCCATCATGGTATCGAAGTCGATCCTGAGAAGACCAAGTTAATCCTTGGTATGTCACCTCCTCGAAATTTGAAAGAATTGACAGGACTTCAAAGAAACTTAGCCTATATTCGGCGTTTCATCGCCAATTTGGCAGGCAAAAGTTTACCCTTCACCAAATTGATGAAGAAGGGAGTTACTTACCAGTGGACTGAAGATTGTCAAGAATCATTCGATATTCTTAAGAAATACCTCTTGAGTCCACCGGTACTTATGCCACCTGTTGAAGGAAGGACACTTATTCTCTACGTAACAGCCTTAGAGCGATCGTTGGGTGCCTTTCTTGCTCAGAAGAATGATGCTTGGAATGAAAACGACCTCTAGTATCTCAGTCGGACTATGCTTGAAGCAGAAAAACAGTATTCAAGTATTAAGAAGTGCATCCTGGAATTAATCTTAGCAGCTCAGAAGTTTTGACACTACCTACAACATCACGAGGTCTAATTTGTATCTCGCCATAACCCACTAAAATTCATCCTTAGTAATCCAATGATTATAGGACGTCTGGAAAGGTGGGCAGTTATTTTGCAGCAGTTCGACATTCAGTATGTGTCTCAAAAGGAAATAAAGGGAGAAGCTCTGGCTTATTTCCTTACTGGACATCCTTCAGTAGAAGAAACATCTTCATATATTGAACTCCCTGATGAGGAAGTCTTCTCTATTCAGGATAGTCCTCAGGTATGGGAAATTTATTTTGATGGTGCTTCCAGAATTCCAACAGGGACAAAAATGGAAGATCCTAAATTCAACAAGGTTGGATTAGGAGTTGTTCTTATTTCCCCAAAAAAGGCAGTGTTACCTTATTCTTTTTTATTGTGAGAAGGTGGTACCAATAATGAAGCAAAATACCAAGCCCTCGTCGTAGGATTAGAGTTGGAGCTTCAAACACAAGTGAATCAGTTAAGGGTGAAAGGTGATTCAGACCTGGTAATCAAACATCTCAATGGGGATTATGCAATCATAAAAAAAGAATGTATCCCTTTTTATGATTACGTCAGAGAGTTAATGGCATAATTTCCTACAGAACCGACATTTTCTTATGTCTCGTGATCACAAAATGCTCAAGCTGATGCACTGTCTAATATAGCCATAGATCTGGAAGATCCAAATCGGGACAAAACAACCATCAGTATTGTCCACCATTGTACAATTTCACCTTATGTTCGAACCATAATAGAGGAGATCAATGAAATTAGTCCCATTCCAGAACAGTATGGTCATACTACAGGATGGATGACACCTATCTGGTAATATCTTCAAAATGGAACACTTCCACCTAATAGAGCCAGGAAAGAACAAATCCGGCGACGTGTGGTCAATTTTACTCTTTATGATAGCCCATACCACCAAGAGAAAATTATCTACAAGTGTTGTTTTGATGGAGTTATCTTCAGATTCATTGATGGTGAAGAGACCACAGCTGTCATGAAAGAAGTGCATATAGGAGTCTGTGGTGCCCACCAGTCTGGACATAGACTATCTGATCAAATTCGAAGGCTTGGATACTTTTGACCTTCAATGATACAAGATTGTGTTGATTTCACAAAGAAGTTTCATTCATTCCATGTACATGCCAACTTCATTCATCATTCCCCAGAGTTTCTTCATACAGCTAAATACTTGTGGCCATTTTCCACAAGGGGAATGGATGTGGTTGGACCTTACCCTTCAGCTACAACCAAGTAGTTTAAGAATATTCTTACTGCTACTGACTTATTTTCCAAATGGACAAAAAAAATACCTCTCAAAGAAGTCAGTTATAAAAGTATTGTTAGCTTCATCAAGTCTAACATCATTACCAGATTTGGTGTCCCTCATACCATATTGACGAACAATGGCACCAACTTATGTTCATCCGAGGTGAAGAAGTTGTATCAAGAATACAACATCAAATATAACCATTCATCTCGGTATCATGTAGCGGCCAATGGACAGATAGAAGCCTTCAACAAGACTCTTTCAAACATACTGCAAAGGATGGTGGATAAAGATAAGAAATCATGGCCTGAAAAACTCTTTCATGCTTTATGGGCTTATCGGACCACCACCTGCACTGCAACGCGGTCAACTCCATATTCACTAGTATATGGAACAGAAGAAGTCTTTCCCATTGATGTTCAATTACCTTCACTCATAGTAGCCATTTGGGATCAGTCATTGACAGATGAACAATCTCAAAAGCGATTGGATGAATTGGAACGGTTATATGAGAAACGATTGTGCACACTGCACCACTTGGAAGTCTACCAGAATCGAATAGCATGAGCTTTCAACAAAAAAGTTCATCTTCGTTCATTCATTCAGGGAGAATTGGTACAAGTTCTCAGAACTCCAATAATACCAGGAAAGAAACCTCCCAAGCATGAACCAAAATGGGAAGGACCTTATTCAATACATAAGGTCTATTCCAATGGATATTATTCATTAATCTCAATGGATGGAGAACTCGTCACTACTCCAACCAATGCCAGATTTCTGAAGAAGTATTTTGTATAAACACAAAATACATTGCAATGGTCCATACATATGACCTTAAACTATTTTTATTACTTTCGTCCCATAGGACGTTAAACTGTGACGTCCTAACTACATGACACTAAACTATACAGAAGTCTCTTATGTCCAGCAAGACATTAAACTGCACCATCTACGGTCCATACATATGAACTTAAACTATTTTTATTAATTTCTTCCCACATGATGTTAAACTGTGACGTCCTAACTACATGACGCTAAACTGTACAAAAGTCTCTTATGTCCAGCAAGACATTAAACAACACCATCTTTGGTCCATACATATGACCATAAAATATTTTCATTACCTTCGTCCCACATGACATTAAACTATGTCGTCCTAACTACATGACGCTAAACTGTACATAAGTCTATTATGTCCAGCAAGACATTAAACTAAACCATCTACGGTCCATACATATGACCTTAAACTATTTTCATTACTTTCATCCCACACAACGTTAAACTGTGTCCCTTTCCTCATCCTTGCTATATGACGTTAAACTATACAGCACTGGCCCATGCATATAACCTTAAACTATTATCACTTTCATCTAATATGACATTAAACTGTATCATCCCTTTTCATCCAACATGACGTTAAACTGTGAAAAAGTCCCTAACACATCCAACATGACATTAAAATGTCTTGTCTTTTGTCCTTACTTCATGACATTAAACCGCACAATCCCCCTTTTTTTCCAACACGACATTAAACTGTATTGTCCCCATCGTCCTAACTACATGATGATAAACTATACAGAAATCCCTTAATACATCCTACATGATGTTAAAATTTATTTTGTCTCTGCTACATGACACTAAATTGTGCAGCACCAATAGTCCTAACTGCAATACTTTAAACTGCATAGTCCCTTCATATGTCCTACATGACAATAAATTGTGCATCTTTAAGGTTGTTACTACCTCTTGTTTCTCACACCGAGTATGACTCATGTGATCTTAGAGATAACTTCAACCAGAACACCCTCTCTAGGACGCTAACCATACCTAAGTCCCAACACCATTTTAGGTCGTTGTCCCCAAGAACAACTTGATCACTAATTCATTCTTTAATTAAACTACGAAGACTTTGATCCTTTTCTTCCAGGCTGGGTATGTAGGTAACCTCTCGAGGTTCAATCCCAAAACCAATCTCTTCATGTCAGTTAACCTTCATCTCATATGATGTTGATTCATGAAGTTGCCACCAGGACCAATATTTTTACATTGTTTCACCATTTTCCTTGCTATATGATGTTAAACTGTACAACACTTTTGTCCTATACGACAATAAACTACAATATTCTTTGATAACCTCATCTGAGAGGGAATCATTATTTACATTATTTTTCAATCATTTTATATTCCAAAGACTACGTGCATACATGGAAATGCCCAAACCTTTTATTTTGGGTCAAACCATCATTGCACTAAAGTCTCCTTTTCACCCTTCACTTGTACGAACCAAATCTGTACAGAGGGTATTTCTAGAACTATGTGGGCTTGATTCCCATCCTTATGGGATACATAAAAATGTTCAAGTGTCCCTCAAATATATCCCCAAGTCTTTGGTCCTAACGCCAAATTCCACTATCAGTCCCTTGGCTGAAAAGTCTCCATGAAAACACACACTGTGTATTTCTTATAATGGTACGAGCTCTATGATCCTAAACTAAGATCTCCCATACATTCGTCCCACACAACGTTAAACTGCATTTCAAGAACTACGTATGGATTGATTCCCATCCTTATGGGATACATAGTGAAGTCCAATATTTCAATTCGGGTCCCAGCCATAACGTGATTATGGTTAGAATTGATCGATGTATCTTTACATACATTAGACAATACCCATTTTTATGTGTCATAATCCTAACCTTAAATATTTTCAGATATTCATAAAACTTTTCCCGACTTTTAATCACAAAATTTCTAGATTCTGAGAATTCTTTTGCCTGACCATGCAGTATGTTCCCTTAGGCAGCCTTGCATAAACAGTCTACATAACCGACCTGTCAGCCAAAAGATGCTACTATTTGACTACGCAGCCAATTCTCTTAGGTAGTCCTACATAATTTAACCCCCTAACGGGTTTGTTAAATAATGGTAACTTCATTCTTAGGATGAAAACCTATTTTTGTCCTTAGTTTTCTTAACAACAATATGTATGGATCTGCAAAAATATCCATCCTTAATATATTCATCTCATAATATTTTTCATGATCTGAAAGTATTCAAGTCTATGGTTTATATTTTCCTTCCCTACACTTGTTCCCAACCTTCGTAGGAGTGATATTCATCCAGTTCTTAGACAATCTTGTTTGAAAATATCTTCTCCATATTCAAGTACTTCTCTCCATACCACAAACTCTATGCTTTGGAGAAGTTGAATACCCATAAACTTTCACTAGATTTTTAGCAGTGGAAAAGTAAATTTCTGAGAGTTATTTTGCCTGACTATGCAGTATGTGCCCTTAGGTGGCCTTGCATAAGTATTCTACATAATAGACCAGTCAGCCAAAAGATGCTATTATTTGACTATGCAACCAATGCCCTTAGGTGAACCTACATAATTCAACCCCCTAATAGGTTTGTTAAATAATGGTAACTTTATTCTTGGGAACTACTTCTTCTAATTCCTTTTATCCCTTTTTCATATCATTCCTCAAATTCAAAATTTCTTAAGTCATAGTTTACATTTTTTCCCTCATGCTTGGGTGTGGTAATATGTTTCCAAATGAATTATCAAGGAATTGAGTTAATTCTAATTCATCCAGTCAAAGCTATTTAGACCATAAACAGTAGCCTTTTTATGTCTGATGTTCATAACTTTAAACTTCCCACAAAAGACAAGGGAACTCTAAATAAAAGTCAAGTTCCAGCTCACTAAACATACATTTCGTATGATTTAGGTAATATTGAGAAATTTAAAGATTCAAAGTTTATAGGGTTATTTATAATAATCCTAGAAAAAATCAAACTATGCTTACTAGGCCCATTGGATTAGGTAAAAATTTAAATAAGGTAGTAGAAAAATATGTGCACAAATGATTGAAGATGAAAGCGTTCTTTCCATGTGATTCACAAAAGTTATAAGGACATCCACAGACTGGAGTCTCTTATATTTTCTCAGAAATTACAGGAGGCTGTCAACATAAGTCCTAATTTGGTGTAAAACATTTCGAGCTTCATCAGTAGCCACTTGAAGCTCATGAACACGAACAAATTCACTCTTTTAAGCCTGATGGAGAGCTATCTTGGCATCCGCGATGGCTTTCATACCATTCGTTTGAGCTCCCTCCAGTGAATTATGGAGTTGGTCATGTTCCCTAGTAACAACATCTAACTGTTGCTGAAGGTGAATCTACTGGACGACTTTATCTTTGATCTTAGGCTTCATCTCCTTTATCTTGGTAGCATAATCAGCCTCATCTCGGGATTCTGTAGCCTCAACTTCGCTAATATTGGCTGACAGCATCACCCAGGTCAGATCTTCACGACACTTTTTCTCCTGCTCCCTTCTTAAGATGACCTGTTTCACCACGGCATGGATCTTTTCATATCCAAAACCGCCAACTCCCAATATGACAAATAGGGATGACAGCCGGGGAATATTCGATGGCAGATCATCTAGAGGCACTTTAGATATGATTTTTTATATATTATTCTATGCCTTACGTCGTGAAAATTGGAATACCTTTTGAACATCTGGGTCTGACTCAGCATCACTGTCATAGGGGGGAATGTAATCTGGGATTAATACACTTAGGGAAGTGCCATTTTCTGCTCCTTCCCCCCCTGACATGTGCTTCTTCACATTTGACTCCCATTGGGCAGAGGCTGAAGCTTCACCGCCAGATCTAACCGCTGATGGCCCTACATAATCAATTGAAAGATTTGGTTAGTTTCAACGGATAACAAAAGTTAATTGGAAATCTTGTAAATTAAGTATAGTCACAAATATTTTTATCCCTTACCCAATGGTAGATCAGTAACTTGAGAAGGATCCCCCCATCTTTCCTAGCTTCAACAGGATTTTCGGGTGAGTTTGAGGAAGCTCTACGGGGTACAGCTCCACTTGTGCTAATGCCTCTACAATAGTAGGGTTTTCTGTCCCCCCTTCAGGCATTGGTAGTTCGACAGCTTGTTTAGATAGAACTAAATATTTGAACCAATCATGATTATACATGTAATAAGAAGTTATTTCTAATAGGGCGAATGATAACACTCACATCCATAATCTTCTAAATTACATGGTAATTTAACATTATTTATAAAATCTTCGAAAGATGTGCCAATTTCCATCATTTCATCTAATTTCATCTCAGAATCCTAGTTAATCTCACCAGTAGTAGCATTTGATGTGTCTTCCTGGTGACCTTCATCCTGCGGTCCCTGACCCTGTACAACATCATTAGATAAAATTGCGACATCAGTTGCAATAGCCGCCAAAAGCTCTAATGCAGGGGTTGAACCTAAAGTATCACAACATGGAAGTCAGTCGATGTTTCATTCAACATTTTATGAAGCATTGTTAACTTACTAGAAGTAGGTTCTTCTATTCTTGAAACAGAAGCAGGAGGGATACTGAGAACAGATTTTGGCTCTTCTCCAGGAGCAGCCAAGTCAGTCTGAATTTGAGATTGGTCCACAGCACCCTCCATGGTCCTCAATGGAGGATCAGTCCTCTCCCTCAGAGGAGAAATTGAAGAAGCCCCAGCAATCCCAAGAAAAATTAGAAATCTTTTCATGGTTTAAGACTTATGATTATCTGAATTATTTACCACTACTGATGAAGCGTTTAGTTGTGGACTTCTTCCTTTGATGCCTTTGCTTCGTTGGATTTTTGGGATTGTCGGTAGTCTCCATTATAGTTACTTTAATGGGATAGTGGAAAGCCATGTCCAACTCCTCATCCATGGCCTGCTGGCCTAGAGATATTTCACCTGACTCGCGAGGAGATCCAGTAGCAGCCCTGATGGCAGTACCACCAGGGCTATATTTTGGTGAACCTCAGTAGTTCCTTTATTTTCAAGATGAAGGATGAAGAAAATAATTTCCTTGAGTAACAAATATTTGATTCAAATCATGTTGCAAAGAAAATAAGGAAATAAAAATTACATCTTTAGGTGCCACGTAATCATGGCACTTCTCATCTCCATAAGCATTAGTCCCCTCCACAGGGCCACGATCTATCATTTCCTTCAGCCGATTAGTGACAGGAATGGAATCGTCATTGGCATATATGAGCATTTACAGCTCTCTGATATAATCCCGCGTTTCTTCGGGGGTATTCTCAAAATTGATATCTGTAGAAGCCATAAGATTCCTTATTCCATGGAGGTGTAGCCCCTCGCACAAATCCAGCAAGGTAGTTTCAACACCACAGTATAAACTCTTCCATGTCTGGACAACCTCTGGTCGTAGATATTCATCATGTGTACCAGAAGGCTGCAAGGAAGGTCCTACAATCTTTGACTTCAGTTTATTCCCAGCTCCTGTTACTACAAATAGAGAATAAGAATATTAGACTTATTTCTCTATAAAGTAATGGTGATTAAATTCCCACAATGAGGTAACTCTCCAGGAGTTGATGGAGTGGGTCTTTTGATTCTGACTGGAGGATTATATCAGGAACGAGGCCGCTTTGACGTTTGTTGTGCCTCGTCATCCCTATCATGGGCATCCGGTGAGTCAGTCCTTGATGAGGAATCTGGTGAACCAGCTTCAGGTGGGGAAGAATCACCTTCATGAGGAAGGGTTTCTTTCTCTACAGTCCTCTTCCTTTTCCCCACCTGATAAACCGGACGATTCAGCACCCCTTTAGGGTATGATGCTATCCAATTCTCGGTATACCATGTAGTCAAGTTATTTTCCGCTTTTTCAACCGGTAGATCAAAAACTACCCCGGTCTTCTCCCTAGATGTTAGCAACCATAGTTGCTGGGCAACCATCGGATGTTGCTCTAACCTGACATGTACAGGGGGAGATACAATATTCTGTTGCAAAAATATGAATTAACGTGCAAATCTGTATGGAGCATAGGCCTCACATATAATTTCTCCATCAATCCTGGCAACCAGCACACCATCTCTACTGGCCAGCATGTATGCCCTGAAATCCAGGATGGCTGTTCCGTCGTCAACAAATTTCCCGGTTGACAAATTTCTATAAGGAAAGAAGTTGAATTATTTATACATGCTTAACCTCACCTTCATGTCATAAGGGTTGAGAGCTAATGGAGCCATTCCAGAGAATTCCTACACTGATGGCCTGAAAGAAATTCCAGGGATCTGTACTCTATTCTGTAAATTATACGTCATGAAGTGAGTGGAAATCCATCCCCACACAACATGGAATGGTCCCACTATTCTCAAAGGAGACTTACCCATGAAGACATTGAGTAAAATCCTGTGAATCATTGCTAAAATGGGGGTATCCAACCCAACCTTTTTTCCCTAAGCCAACTTGGACGCAATAACAAAGGTCCCTGGCCTGACGCCTCCCTTCGAGTCCCTAACTGGAAAGAGATAAACACTGAGCCACATGGCCAAGAAGCCCTCCAGATGATTTATCTTTGGGATCCTTTGATTCACATCATATCCCCACTTCTCAAATTCTCCTACCTTTAGAGTCATCCCAAATGTGCCAGGAGAACCCCTCTTCTCTGTTTTGGGACAAGTGGTAGGACGAGTGGGCCTCTTATCCTTGGATTTATTTTTCTTGGATCCCTTATCCTTCGGCTCCTTCTCCATTGGCTCCTTCTCATGCTTCTCAATAAGAAACATATTCATCCACTCCTCTGGATGAATATCCTTTCTAGAATGAGTTGAGGAGGTCTCTGAACTCTTGAGATTGTGGAAGATTTTAAATAATTCCCGATCTAAAGCCGGAGTCTTCTCTGAATCACTCCATGTCACCTTGGGAGGGATGAATTCATCATACATATCACCCAAAATTGGAGCCCCTGAGATCTTGGGGACATCCCACAGACTGATTCCTACTTCTCCATGAGTCATATGGAAAGAATTGGTTTCTGGGATCCAATGGATTAGTATCTTCGGCATGAAGTTTTCACGCTTGTAAACATATATTTTCCCAACCTAGACAGCTTCATATATCGCAACTCCTTTCAGATTCTCGACAAACTCTGCATAGGTTTGTCGCACCCAGTATGCTGACATCCAAGTTAGCTTCACACCTCCTCCAGGACGAAAGTCCCAACTTCTCTTCCAGCCTTTGGATTGATCCATCTGAGAGTTTCAGAAAATTGAGGGATAACAATGTGGTTGCAGCTCAGGCTTATGAGGTTTCATATCTGGTGTACAAGGGCTGTGATGCATCATATAGGCCTTCTCCACTATTCCAGCATTTATAAATCCTCCTCCACATGAGATATTTTCTGAAGAAATATTGGTGTAGTTCTGAAACCAAGAAATTGGAAGATAGTTCTTTGCCTCTGGAATGATAACTTCTCGCAGATGACCATAGCCATACAAAGGCAGATAAATGCTCTGGGGGAAGTCACGATGATATTTCTTCAAATACTTGGCCAAATCTGGGAGAGTACTGCCACAGAAGGTATAATAATCATGGCTATTGATTTTCATCATATCATCAAGTTTCTTTCTTGCTAGTTCATCTGCCGTTCCAATTCACTGGATATCCATTGGATCTGCAGAAAATTTAAATAATTAACTCTTAAGAAAGTTGATTTTTCATAAAATTTGTGAAGGAATTCGAAAAAATGGATAAGTCATTAAGGCACACAAGAATAATCTTGGCGCAAAAGTGTGGATGTTTCGCGCAAGTGTGGATGTGTCGTGCAAGTTTTTGATGCGCAAGTATTACCGCGCAAGTCCAAATACCTCAACAGCAGCGCGGAAGTGAAGAAATAGTGGAAAAAAGAGCAACTTGCATAGCGAAGGTATCCTGCATGGTGAGAGCTCAAAAATCTGAAATCTGGGTGCTTTGCGCGAGTATGGCTGCCTATTTATAGGTCAGGCTGCACAGCTGCCCGCCTAAATCCAGCACGCTCTATTGCCAGCACGATCAAGAACTTGTGCGCCGCCCTCTGCACGATCAACACCAGCGCGCCAAAGATTCCTTGGTTTTCTTTTTTTTTTCATAGAGTTACATCCTCACTTATTTCAGATCCAACACTGAGGGGGTACTTTTGTTGACGCTCCTTTTCAACACAGAGTCTAAACGAATGCAAAGGGAAATTCCTTAACATAAATTCACTTCATCCTTTGAAGAAAAACATAAAAAATTGACAAAGGCATGAACAAGGATTCTTTTTCATTGAGGTCACACAAGTTCCCCTATAGTCGCACAAGTCCACTTGCGCGCTGCCTAGTGGTCGCGCAAGTGACTTGTGCACCCTATATGAAAATTCTCCAAGGGTCTCTCCAGCCTATAAATACCCCTGTGCCCCCCCCATTTTGAGGATGAAATATTCCAGAACCTCATATTCAATCTCTCGGCGCCCTAGTCTCTTATCCAAGCTTCTGAACACTTATAAGGTAATTTTTTACCTAGAACAGAAGATCTAAAGAGAAGGAGGAAGACCCAAGTGTTGAAACTCATCAACACTTGCACGCCTGAGTGGCTAGCCCTTAAGGAAAATGGCCACAATTGCGCGCCGCCTTGCTCCTTCACCAGAACTTGCATGCCACCCTTCTCAAAGCCCCTGGGGATAGTACTAAGGTCTTGAGCCAAGTCTCGTCCAAGTATTACCCCAATGGTTAAAAGTAACGCAAGTACCCCTATGCCACGCAAGTATACTTGCGCGACCAAAACTTGCGCGCCCATGCAACACTTGCGCGCCCACCAGGACTTGTGATCCCCACTCTTTTTGGGTTCCTCTCCAACCTATTTCACCTCTCTTATTCCTATCCACCTATCCTCTTCATGATTAAGCCCTCAAAACTCTTTCAAAGCCATTTATGGAATGATTTCTTGATCGGCTTCCTTATCTGAATGGAATTCTGTGGAATATCTCTCAAAACCTAGTGATGTACATATCCTTATGTCACCAAGGTAAGATATTTCATTCATTTTAACCTCATCCTTCAAGATGAGAGGATCCCTAACCTGGGCCTCCTTTTCATGAGTAATCCCTAGTCCAAGTTCTCTTAATTTGGGCATCCTCCTTAGGAGTAAGCCCCAAGACCTCTAATCTGGGCATCCTCCTCAGGAGTAATCCCTAGTCTCAATGTTCCCAAAATCTGGGCATCCTCCTCACGAGTAAGCCCCAACCATAATTCCCTTAACATGGGCTTCCTTTTCAGGAATAAGCCCTAGTTTCAAATCTAAAAATATTGGAATCCTATTTATGAGTAATCCCCAAGTCCCTTAATTTTAAAATTCCCTTAACCTGGACCTCCTCTTCAGGAGTAAGCCCAAGTTTTCAAATCCCTTAACTTGGGCCTCCTCTTTAGAAGTAAGCCCCAGTTTTCAAATCCCTTTAACCTGGGCCTCCTCCTTAAGAGTAATCCCCAGTCTGAATTTCTCTTAACCCGTCTTAATATAATTTTTGATCTGGGCTTCCTTCTCAAGAGTAAAACCCAATCATAAGTCCCCTTCTAATTTGGGCATCTTCCTCAGAAGTAAGCCCCATGTTAGAGTATTAAAATCTCCATAAAGTACATATAAATTTATAGACCTTGTTCCTGGATTTCTTCCATGAAGTAAATCCTACTCTTCATCTATTTGGGCAGTCATACATACGTATGCCCCACATTATTCCTTATGATTACATCTTTCACGAAACAATTTTCGGGTTTTACCAATACCTCTTGTTTCTCACCCCGAGCATGACTCACGTGAGATTTGAGTGTAAAAGTAATTATGACATCTTTCTTTGAGCCATCATTCATACATAAACATAATATTCCCTTACTCGAACTATGTGGGTTCTGATTCCTTTTCTAGATAAAGGATACGTAGGTATCCCCACTGCGGGTACGATCCCAACTCTGAAATAATCTATGTCCTTAGGAATGATAATAAACTTCAAGTGCCCCACTGAGTGGCTTTAAAACTAGTATGCTCATCATAATGACCAAGGGACTTTTATGCAATGTATTAAATGATACCGTTGACTAAGAATATCTAAAAAATACAGATGATTCTCTATCAATGAAGAACCTCGAATACATATAAAAGATTCTCTGAATTTCCAACATATCAATCATTGATTGTCAGATCTAATGGAAATCTCATTTTATACTTGGTAATTTAATAAAGGATTCACGAACATAACTTAAATCTATAAAGAGAGTCCTGGAATAGACAATAATTCACCTTAAAAAGGTTTGATGAGTCTGACCTCCCATCCTCTCGACCAATGCAAATTTCTAAGCCTCATCGGTCCACAACTAATGATCACCTACCTTTGAAAAGTAGGTCCAAATGGATATGGAATCATTGGATGTTTCCAGTTCTACGAAAAAACCCGATAGAAACCGATTGGAATGTTTGAACCTTAAATCAATGAGGTCATCCCCAATTCTAGAGGAAAAAATAAATAAAAATAATTATTCAAGGGTTACAAACCTCAAATTGTGGGGTGCAACATTTTCAGTTAAATTATCTCTTCTACCATCATGATCCACCACACCCTATTATGCATCAACAAGAATCACCATTCATATGATCCAAATAAAACTCCATGGATCAATTTACACAAATACCATCTCAAAATTGTGAATCAACTATACAAAAATAACACATGGGAGAAAAATTATCACGCATGGGTGAGTATAAACATTCTTATTAGGCAACCTTAGAACAATAAATGAAAGGGGGGAAATGAAACTAAAACTATGGGATAATATAGTAACTAGGGTTAAGGTAATATAGGATTAAAATATTCTAAAAAATTATAAGATCCATGTATTCAAATATGTCTTGATCATAAATTTTCAAAAACTCAATGGTTCTACCTCATTATAAACTAGGAATGATTAGAGTATCGAAATTACCACAATCTTTGAATTCATTAGCCTAATTTTACAACACATATCAAAGGAAACCAAGGTGTTTTATGGGGAAAAAGTCTCAAATAATTGTATCCTATCATCTTATCCAACATCAACATCACCACTAAACACTATATAAGAGGACCCATTCCCCATTGAATCATGCATGAAAATCAGGGGAGTACCAAAACTCACTATCCTTGATCACCAAGTCACCATTCAGGATATCTTAATTGGAATACATAGCTTGACCAACGATAAGTGTTTTCCAAGGGACAACTAAACCCTATCATCATACCACCCATGGATGAGAGAAAACCATAACACCTAATAGAAATTATAGTACAGAACCTTTCCATTGTCAAGTATCACACATCGTATAAAAGTATCACAAAATATATATGGGTGGAACACATAATAGGAGCGAGGATATAACAACATTAGATAGAGGATCCAGACAACAAGTAACACATAGTGGGGAAATAATATATAGTGGGTGATCGAACCATATTAGTATTATGTGGGACCTTTTCTTGATTGAGTAGCACAAAACACACAATGGTGTACCATACCCATGAGAACAGTATTATTTGTATGCCTGATCACCATCATCATCACAATAAAGAAAAAGAGTGTAAAATTATTATGAAACTACACATTCCACTTTTTATTTCTAAAGAATGAAAAATGATGTTCTATAAGTAAAATTTCTTAGTATAGACTAATATTTTGTCTAAATATTTTTTCTATGAAAGGAGATATGAAAAAACACCATGGAAAACAAGTTAATAGCATTTACTATAGTGTTATATGGTTTATATCCCCACATAGGTCATCCATTAATATACTTTTTCCCATAGAGAGTGTGGTGTTATCCTACATGTGATGTTATATGCTGTAAATGGCGTCTGGGACTAGTAGAGTACCAAAATGGAGTCCCCAATATAGCCCCCCACCGTCCAGAGGTATAAAACATTTTAAAGGAAGTACTGAACCTATGAATCCTCTAGGGGTACTCGATATATACTACCAACCAAATGAGTTATTTATCCCCTAACAATAGAATATGTCTCTAGGGACATATGATGTGTGGTTTATGAATATCATTTTTCCTATACTCATACCCAATTCATCAAAAAGTTCAAACATTGCATGTAATTGAAATAAATTACTTTTTGTTTATCATGTACATGGAGGCTTGACATGGAATTTTCAACCTTACCACACACTGTATAATATCTATAGTATTTTTAAAACTAAGGACCATATCTAGGGAGGTACATGGACAATGTTCTTATAAACTACACATAGTGTTTTTATGTTGTTCATCTAGATTAATAGATAATTTATATATTATTATTCTTTCTACCTAATTTCATATTCAAAAGAAATGAAACACCATCCATCACTATCTATGACCATCTAGGATTTTTTGTTTCTCCTAATCCCTCAATACATTTCTTCATCCATAGAATTGAATCGATTTATAATACCAAAATTTCCAAGTGTCGGGCCTCCCTAGATGATATTATTAGATTGTTTCTATCATAGCTTGGAATTAATTTCTCTACCAACCAGATCATCCTAAGGTCAGAACACTGGACACAGATTAATTCTGTGGTGTTAAATCACTTCACATTGATGGTTAACTCAAGAATGGTGATATGTGAAAATAAAAAACATTAAATAATTTATGCATAACAAATAGTAGAGAACACAGACTAAAGTGATATTCTTAAAGGGGAAAACCTAGAAAATATTTAGGAGAAAAAACATGGATAATCATTTCATGAATAAATTCCATTATTTTAGAAATCCTATTTCATAAAAAAAATTCCATCAAGAAAAATATGTTAATCACTAAAAACAAAAACAATGGAAAAATATATAATTGGAGAAATTCAAAAAATTATTAATCAATAAGAACACGGTATAAATCTGGGAAATAATATCTATCTTATATAAAAATGGACTTATATTTAGTCCATCATTGTTAGTATAGTTATAATCATTGATGGTACGGAGGATCTGGTCCTGCTCCTTTTCCCATCCATTGATTACAACCTGATCCCATACCTCTCGATGTCTCTTAATATATGGTTATGTTAGTGACCAAAAAATCTCACCATATATGTGGATTATGAGGGGGTTTTAAAGATGGTTATTTTAGGGTAACCCCATCCCTAAATTAATTAATTTCATATTAATTAATCTCATTAAGTTGATGAACCAGTGATGGGTCATCCTGGGATATGAAATATGAGTGAAGGTTATATCACCCCTAGGGTAAATGGAATATTCTAGAGACAAACACAATGTTTTAATTTTCATATGTGTTTTTTTTAAATGGGAGTGTCTTCCACCCTCATTGAACAAATAAATATTTATTTAATAAATCATAAAAATCCATTTAAATTACCTACTTCCAAAATTTAATCAAAACCCAACTCATTGGTACAAACCTTTCCCCGAAATCAATATAAACATAAAAAATATTTTATATTCTAATCAAATATATTAAATTAAATATTAAATATGTATGGTTCTATTAGGGATCTATAAATAAAAATTGATCTGTTAATTCATTTATAAAAAACAAGTTTTTCTATATCATCCTCCCAATTAAACCATTTTTTTCATGAAGAGGAAAAACCTAGGGTTCCTCAATGTGGAATCTCATAATATAACCTTATGTTGAAATTAACCTACCATGTAATGAAATTCCATTATAATTGTATTTAGTAGATATAAATAAACTTCATACACAACAATCCATGAATAGAACGTCATCTTTTATCTATATGGTCATCAGCTCTAGCTCTTCTCAATGAAAGAACATAGCTAAATCACACTTCTATTCTATGGATGTATTTCCATTCCCTAGAACCCAATACATTTCCCATAAAAAGTTCATTCCACCACATGGAATAAAGTTAATCCATCAACCACTAACATTCATCATGAAATGGTTTGTTACCAATGGTGATTTTGGTGAATGTTCTCTTCTCACAACCATTAAAGATAGTCTTCGATTATTTTTCAAAGGATAACTACTCATAGAGTCCATAAAAAACCACATGATAAATTCAAAAAGATTACAAACTTAACCCAAAAGAGTAGTGAGGAGTCACTATCCTTTGGAACTACGTCATCGTCATTACCACATCCTACCCACAAGACACATGTGCCAATGTCTTTATTACATGACACAACGATACATGAGTCTTATTTTTTATACTCAACATCCAATAGAGTCAACAAGAATATCCTAATCACCAATATATTCAGACTCATGAGTAAAGATATCTTATGTTATTTATCCTAAATAATTCCTAAAACCCACCGATGAGGACATTAGAAATAACACCAAACTCATCAAAAATCACCTACACTACCACACTACCCATCAAGTTTCCAATCCAACAAATTTGAAGTTGGTAGTCATAATGATTTAGAAAAACCTTATTTATTAGACCAAGAACAAAAGGCAGTCCCTTTAAAAATAAGAGAGACTGAGAACCACAACCTCTATATAAAACCTCTTATTCCACCATAGAGAAATATTTTTCATGTCATTGGTACACCCAAAAATATCCAAGAGACATGCCACACTATTTTTTTTACTCCACTAGAGTAGTCCATATTTAGTATTTCCATCATGATATTTAATATAAACAACAAGTTAAACACCCTATCTTATCAGGGAAGTGAACTATATTCTTATAAAAAGTATGAGAACCATTCAGTTCCATCACCTAGAACAATCTAGTATCATAGGATAAATAAATCAGCATCACTTCTCTAAACCTCTCTCATACATTGTAAAAGTGTGTGGATACCACCATATATTGAAGGTGAGTGATATATCCCTCTCCATGAATTAATCAACTACTATAGATCTATACTATCTCAAACCTCATATATCACCCAGACATAAATTCCCCAATTAGATGCATACACCACCATTCCCCTACTATGCCACTATGATGTCATCAAATAAAATGAATTCAAATTTATATAAATCAATTATACTCCTTGAAACTAGATCACACACTACAAGATTTTATCACATTGTCGATACTGTCATACTAAGACTAGATAAATTCTTTGAATGCCTCACATGATCCTACACGAACTGATGAAAGGGTGGATTAAATTTTGGTGATCCAAAAAACCTACATGGGAGTTGATCATTCCACTCAAGAACACATGAATTCATATCCTAAATACAAGATGATACATAAGTTAGTATCCAAAAGAGGTAAAACCATATGTTGTGAATCAAAATAATTCAAGAACTCCACTATATTAACAAGAAGAGAATTATCATCCACACATAAACAGAATAATTCCAAGATTATTTTTGAATTGGTAACTGACTATAAGTTTTTTAGATTATGTTCTTCTCAACAAAAATGAGGGGGTACCAAACCTATCTGTAGAATTAATCTGGCTTCATTTACACAACTATACATTACCAGAATGCATTATCAGTAATAATCAATCCAAATTGATATATGCACCATAAAATTCAATATTTCTCATGAATGAATCTATTGAAGGAACTATTTCACCATTAAAGAAATTCTCACATAATAAGAGGGGATTAATGAAATATAGTTGTTATCCATATATATTCTTTAGCTGAGATTATTCAAGATAGTGTCTCCTTTTAAATATCAAAATCCAAAACACATGGCATAATAATAACATCTCACACATTTTCCATATTGAATTAGTGTATATAAATAGAGCATACAAATCATACTCTATACTAAATTGATTTATGCCTAACCATGACCACATAAAATGAAACTTTTTATGTAGATTTTTTCTATCAATACCCCATGTGAGAATGTAATTAACCAAGTATAGTGATTATGGGAGAGGATAATTGCATCATCTATCTTGGTATTCTTTGTCACAACCTTATTATAAACCAAAAAAACATCATGCAAGGTAACTTCTTAAAGATGGATAATTTCTATATTAAGTGCTATCATAATATTTAATAACTATCCACAACTCCAATTTTTATCTCATCAGGTGAATCACTAGCCTATTCCAAAATCAGTGGTGCAACACTACCAAGAATACTCAACTTCTAATGTTTACTCAAGAAATTCCAATATAGGTGGATTTATATGAAAACAAAAAAACATCTTAATAACTCTCCATTAGGCGTCTCTACTCAATGTTTTTAGATCGAACAATTGCAACATGAAAAATTCTTAAGGAACTCATTATGACGTATTTGGGCCGCAATGTTCCCTCAGATATGGTTACACTATCACACAGAGTTCCTTATATCCTTATATAATACAAATTATTATAAAATAGTTCAATAATAAACCATGGTATAATAGACTCATAATTAGTTCGAGTGAAACATAATCTAATAATTAATTAATGTGTCATGAAGTAAGATCAATGTATGAATCATCATATAGTCAATGAGATTCCAAATCAGATATAAATCCAAGTATCAGACTCTAACCAAACATATATCATTATAGGATCAAATTATCCTTGAAAATCAATGAAGGAAATGTCCTAAGAACACACACATCACAAATATCCCATGAGTAAAATTTTACAACCTATTGGGAACTATGATCGTGTTGCGATTCACTATTCATTTTCACCTTTACATCATTGTGTTAAAGTGATTTTGTATTATAAATTAAAATTATTATAAAAAAATTAACTTCATGTTTTATTAAGTAATTTAACTTTTATAAATGTTAAAATGGTCAATTTCACTTGTTTTGATGTTTTCATTGTAGTTAGAGGTTATTTGGAGGGTCTGAAATGAAGATGTAGAAAAATGGACAGAATTGTTCAAGATTCCAAGAAACTGAGTGGACTAAATCACTCAATTATACTAATATGTGAATAAAATTGGGATGATTGTTTGTGGTATGATCCAAAATTCACTGGGATTCAACTTTTTTAGGAGTAACCCATGCCCAATTCATCCATATGGTGGTCTAACTGGATTGATCTATCCAAGGAACCGAATCTGCATGAAGTCAAATGTTGTGTTTTTCATTACATCCATATCTAGGAATGTAGTTTTCCAAATAATGCCTAATTTTTGGTGGAGTAAATCAAGATGTGGGGAATTAAATTTTTGGTCTTTTCAAATATGAGATAATACAATATAGACATCAAAAAACCATGGTCCATGTGGTTTATCAATTTCAGGGTGCCAGAAAACACCTTCCACTTTTTCTATAAATATGAACATTGGGAACCCCATTTTTAGGTTCAGAAAAGAAGAAAATATATGGTATTTTGGTTAGAAAATTGATTCCTCTCATAATACCTGATTTTATGGTTGACCCTATCCTCATAGGGGGTTCATAGATAAAGGAAAAGTTACACCCAAGCCTCCTCCTCCTCTCTCGATGGTAGGCTAAACAAGGGGTGATAATTTCAAGGGAGATACACACTTAAAGGGGGAGTTATGGAACACAAATATCTACTGGTTTGGTATATATTCTTGTTTGGAATTGTTCTTTTAGTTGTCTCTTAACATGTTTTGATTAAATTAATTGAAACTTTTTTTATTTCATACCCAACCACTATATAATTTTAAGTATTCTACTTGTGTTGTTTCAATTAGAAAAGATACGAATCCAATTATTTCCCAAATATTTGAGGTTTTAGTGTTCTTTGAAAAACCATTAAGCATGCTATTGGGATTTTACTTTACTACAAAAGTTTTATACCAATATTTAGTTATATTTGCATCATTTTAGAGGATTTTGGGTACACATGATCTTGGTTAACACTCAACAAAATTATTACACCAAAACGTAATAATGAATTATGAACAAGGAAATTTTCAAGTGGTGTTGTAACTTATAAATTATTACATAACTATCAAATATTTTTTCAAATTCACTTTTTTCAACTATTAAACTGTTTTATTTAAGTCATTTTTTAAAAAACTATTTTTAAAACCTCCCCCTATTTAGTCATTTTTATTTAAAATTTACACTCTAAACCCATCAATGGTCCTTCAGAGATGACCTAGGGCCTACTATAGAAAATAAAATCATCTTTAAATCGTCATAAATTTGATTTTCCATGAAAACATGTTCAAATTTTGGTGTTGTTTTTGGGGAGCGCTTCTCTTTTTAGTGCTTGTTTTTAATAAGATATTTGTAATTTTTTTGAATATTCATTTGTTTTATCTGGTAAATTTTCATATATTTTTGTTTTCTGATTTATTAATTTTTTAGTTCCTTTTCATGACACATTCTACTGTAGTAGATTTACCTCCTCTCAAAACTGATCTGAATATGATACAATATCAGAGACATTGAGACACATATAACCACTTTTTGAAGGAGGATACACCACAACTTGATACTTTTATAATCCCCACTTCTTCTGGATCCAAACTAGAAACTGAACATAAAGTGTATAACATAGAAGAAAATAACCAAACATTAAAACAAAAAACCTTACCTGATGTTGATATCCAACTTACAAACATTCAAATACAAGGAGAGGAACCAAATTTTGAACCAAAATCTTGTTTAATTCACATATTACCATGCTTCCATGGGCTCGAAGGGGAAGATCCACGTAACCACTTAAAATAATTTCATACTATGTGATTTAAATTAAAACCTAATAATGTGGATGGAGAAAATGTAACGCTTTGGGAATTCATTTTTTCATTAGAAGAAGCTGTACAAAATTAGTTTTGTTATATTAATTCCCCTATTGGAGGATTGGTGGACATGAAATGACTTTTTCCTAGAAAATAATTCCTAGCCTCTCGAAATGAAACTACATAAAAATGAATTTGTGGGATAATACAATAATAAGTGGAAACAATTCATGAATAATTGGAATGATATAAAAGACTTTGTTCATGTTTTCCACACCACCAAACAAATGATCAACTTTTAATATAATATTTTTATAGAGGATTAATTTTTATTGATTGAAACATGATAGATGCTACTGTATGTTGTTCACTAGTTGATAAAATCCCAATTACTACAACAAAACTCATTGAGAACATGGATCAAAACACTCAATAATTTAGTTCAAGGTTTAGTGTACCCAATACAAGTGTCCATGAGGTGAAAAGTTATGAGTCCAAGATAAAGGTGAACATTATATTTGAAGAATTAAGCACCCTTCTTTGAAAACATTATCTTTACCAAGGGAAATATCGATATCCACCTTCCATCCATTTTGGAATTTGTTTTGTTGATACCCACTGTTCTAAATAATGCCCTCAACTTAGAGAAAAATATTAGAGTTGTGATCCAATCTTCCCATGAAACTCCTATAACCAACTCATTAGGAAAACAACTTTTTATCCATTCAACCCTAGGTGGAAAGGAAACCAATACTATAGGAAATGGGGTATTAAATATATCCTCAACAACCATGAAACCAACTGGGGAAAACTATTCATCCACCACCACCCATAAATCATAAACCACCAAAAAGTCCTTTAAAAAAACTCTCTCCAAAACCCAAACCTATCCAAGAAGGAATGATGAATAAATGGCTACAATGAATCTCCAATTCTGATAAACCTCATAGGAATCCATACAATACCTATAAACCTAATTGGTCCAATATGCCAACTCGGTGGTAGATATCCCAAGTCATGGGTTGGGTAAACTACCATCTCAAATACTAGTCATTTCTAGGGATAAAGGAAATTTTAGTTTTATCACTCTTTATAGTGGAACCAAGTATAAAATATAAATTACCCCTCTATTAGATTCATCCCATCCCTAGGAAGACACCATCCCAACCACTGAAATTTTCCAAGAGATGAATATCCTCATCCTGAGAAATATACCACAAATAGAAAGAGTATGTCTGTCGATGAACTTCCAAGCCAAAACATTCATCTTCCATTTCCCCATAGGTACAACCGAAAAATAAAATAAAATTAGACTGAACTTGATAAAGAAATATTGGATACTCTAAAAAAATATACGTTAAAATTCCCTTGATTGAGGTCGTAAAGTCAATTCCATGATATTACATGTTTCTGAAAGATATGTGTACACATAAAAGGTGACTTCATGTTGATAAAAAGGTGAGTATGGGGAGGGACATCTAATAATTTATAGATCCATTACTTCTCACCAAATACAATGATCCTGCAAGTTTCTCGATTCCGTGCACCATAGGACAGTCTTTCTTTTCCAATGCTTTGCTTGATTTAGGTATTTTTTAAAATGTGATTCCTCACTCCATTTAATCTTCATTGCAGGTCACAGAACTAGATCCCATTGAGTTTTTATTGAACTGTATAATCAGAGTAAAATACACCCCACTGGTGTGTTAAAGGATATTTATAATGAGGGAGAAAATTTTAAATTTTCCTATAGATTTTTAGATTCATAAATGGAAGATGATAGTATGAATATATTTGACCCAATTATATTTGGGAGTCCTTCCTTTATAAATTCCAAAAACATAATTAATGTCCACAATTGTACATTATCTATAGATATTGGAGGTGAGATTTTCCACTTATGCATCCTTGAGTACATGTACCACCCATCAGAAGAAAGTTCCTCACTTTCAGTTAATTTAATTGTGGTACTCCATTCCCCTGAAAAACATTTCATTTATTTCACCTATTCCCCTATCTAAGTTTTCAACATTGATAGAAATTCTAGGTAATGAATCATGAATTGAATGTTGTAGTTTTTGAGAAAAATGTCATGCATTTTTGTTAACAGATGATTTTTAGAATACCGAGGATCCAATAATAATTGATGATACTGTTAATTTTTTAAAACCTCACTATTCAAATGAGGATGTTACCACTGTGTAATTAGATGAGATCAATGATCTCTCACTTTCACATTTACTCCCATAAATCCAAAATACTCATGAATTGGATCTTAAGACACTCCCAAAATTTTCTAAATATTGATATCTCAAGAATGAAAACAAGACGCATGTCAGAATTTTTAGGTCACTCCTTCTAGAGAACGAATTTATCTAGCATGAACATTTTCAGGAATATAAACAAGCATTATGATTGATACCTTTTAAAATTCCTAGAATTAGCCCATCAGTTTACAAACATCATATATTGTAAAATAATGAGGATAACCAGTGAGGCATGCACAACATTGACTGAACCCAAACCTCTTAGATGTTTTTAAAAATGAGGTAAAAAAATTATTGGTTGAAGGAATAATTTTACCCATCTCTGATATCCAATGGTTCAGTCCAATGCTTTTAGTTCCAAAAAAACTAGTCTTATGATAATAAAAAATGAAAACATTGAATTGGTTCCAACTCATGTGTGGAATATTTGGTGTGTCTTTAAGGACTATCTCCAAATAAACCAACACCCTAGGAAGGAACATTTCCCATATCCATTCATTGACCAGATTCTAGGGAGGCTAGTGGGGAAGTCCCACTACTATTTTCTTATTGGGTACTTTAGATACTTTTAAATCCATATTTCCCCTGAGGATCTGATGGATACAAACTTCACATTCCCCACATTTTTCTATAAAATGATTCCATTTAGTCTAGGTAATTCTTCTGGTACTTTCCAGTGATTCATGGTTAGTATTTTTTTGATTACCTGGATAATTGTGTGAAAGATTTCATGGATGATTTCACTATAAATGGTTAATATTTTGATCAGTTTTTGAGTTGTATTGGTTCTATCCTACATCACTATTTTGAAAATACTGTCATATTAAATTATGAGAAATTTTATTTCATTGTGCAATAAGGTATAATCCTTGGACATGTAATTTATGGGGATGATATCCAAGTTGATAAATCAAAATTGGATTTCATTTATTCCCTACCATTCCGAAAAAATGATGGTCATGTGGTATTTCTTAGGTGATGCTGAAGTTTACCATCATTTCATTCATGACATTTGTAATATTACCCCCCCCCCCTCATCTACCTACTCTAAAAACAAAATATTTTTTTTATAAATATTTTGATGAAGCTTTTATAAAATTGAGATGGAGTCTCACATCACCCCCATCAATCCACCCACCTTGAGCTATTGTGTGATGCCTCTAACTATAAAATTGGGGATATCTTATCACAATGAGTAGATCAAGATCCACATTTCATTGCATATGATTCACATACAATGGACCTTGCAAATGTAAACTACCCCACAACTGAAAAGTAATTACTTTCTATCATGTTTGACTTTGATAAATTTGGGTTATACCTTTTAGGGTCAAACTTCATTGTGTTCAATGATCATGAATCCCTTCGGTGTCTCCTTAAGAGATATGAAGAGAAACCATATCTCATTCATTAGATTCTCCTACTTTAGAAATTTGATCTATAAATTAGGGATAAAAGGGAGCATAGAATATGGTGGCTAACCATATCAGTAGGATCCCCCAATCCTAAAATATTGAATTATCCCCCTGTATTCCCATAAATAACATGATTACTAATGAGTAATTGTACTAAGTGAAAGATTATATTCCTTAGTATTCATAAATTGTGAATTATTTTAAAACATCTTTCATTCCTTCTAGTTTCATAAAAAAATTGATCTATTAAAGCATGGATCTCATTGGTATATTTGGGTTGAAACCTACCTTTGGAGAACATGTAGTGATAATGTCCTCAAGAATTATATTCTTGATAGAAATAATTTTTCTCTCTTTAGGTTCTACCACACTCTTTATTTTGGGGTCTAGCTTGGTCCTCAATATACTCATCACATGGTCCTCAGTTATGGCCTCTTTTGTTTGACACTATTCGGGGATGATCATGTTTTCTTTAAATATTGTACTCACTATCATAGAACGAGGAATATATATAAAATTAATGAAATGAAACAAAAAACCCTTTATCTTTCATTACATTTTCGATGTTTGGGGAATTGAAGTTATGGGACAATTTTTTAATTCATTTTGTAACCTTTACATTATTCTGGTAGGTGATTACCTACCAAAATGGGTAGAGGAATGATACATGAGGATAGATGATTCAATGATAGTTATTGAATTTGTGAGAGACAAAATTTTCTATAGGTTTTTATTACCTAGGTTTATCATCAGGGGCCATAGTTCTCATTTTTTCAATAGAACAATGCATTCACATTTTCATTTGTATGGGGTCATGCATCGAGTGTCTTATGTATATCACCAAAAAACAAATGGTCAAGATGAGGTGTCTAATAGAGAGGTAAAATAGATTCTTGAAAAAAAAATTCAACCCAAAATAAAATATTGGAGACTTAGACTCGATGATTCACTATGGGATTACCGTAATTCCTGTAAAACTCCTATTGGAATGTCACCATATCATCTTGTGTTTGGAAAGAGTTTTAACCTACCTGTTCAGTTAGTTCGCTGAGCCTACAACGATAGTAAAAAATACAATTCTAATCTTTCTAGTGTAGGTTCTAATTGGAAGTTGTAGATTTGAGAGCTGGAAGAAATGTGTAGGAATTTTTATAAAAACTCCCAGATCTATAAGGAGTGAAAAAAGGATTCCCATGAACCACTCATACTTCATCATCAATTCCACATTGGTTAGAAGGTCCTCCTTTACTATGAATAGATTAAGTTTCATACAAGTAGGATTCATTCCCACTGGTTTGGACCAAACATTGTTACTAATTTTTATCCATTTGGTGATTTTTATGTTTAAAATAAATAAACAAATAAAACCTTCACTTTCAATAGGAAATGGGTGAAGCCATTTCATGAAGCCATTATAGAGTCTCTGATAAAGTAACTCCATATTCAAGAAGCAACATACAAATGACACCCACCAGATTTTATCATTCCTTCCCACATTTAGTTTTATTATAGTGTGGTCACTTCATACTCTAGGTGTGGGGTATGAATATATTTCTGATTTAGTTAGTAATTTTCATCAACATTCTTCTTTTCACTTTTTTTTTATTTTAATAGTATTTTCAATTACCCCTTTCCACCCACCCAATTTTGTCCCAAAATATTCATTTTTTATTCCCACTTAATCATGGAAAATAATTCCCACTTAATCATGGAATATGATTCTCACTTAATCATGGAAATTATTGAAAATACATGACGAATTTCCCTATTTCATGTAGTTTTAACAAAAAAATTCCCTGATCAAATGTCTGTTTTTGAATGAATTTAAAATTGGGGTATTAATTTTCTAGAAAAGTGGTTATCTGTAGATGTTATAAATTTTTGTATCACTTTGAATGCATTGAGAAGAATGGTACCCTTTGTGTGAGTAGTTTATGGGAAAATTGTGCCACTTAATTTATCCATAAATTTTTTCACAAAACCATGATGTGTGAATATTTATTACTTGATATACAGTAAATATAAGGTAGGTTAATTTTTTTTAGCTTTCCAAAATGATTTTTTGAATTTTCATTCCTTATCAAATTTGTTTTATTACTATAATGTATTACCCTATACATGTGCACCTATTATTCAACTATTATATTCCCTAAAAAACATAAAAACACCAAAACATGGGTTGTGTCTTGAGTAGGTAGAAAACCAATCTTCCAGAGACTTTGATCTTTTTATAACAATTACAATTAGTGTCATGAGGAGGTCAAAAAAGGGTTGAGTGTCGAGTGTGAGATTTTTTCCAAGTTCATATTTTGAAAAAAAACAAAAATAATAATAAATTTGGGGAGTGATGAAATATAAAACATATAAGGATATCTTGGTTTGGAGCTTAAATTTTGACATCTGGAAATGATTAAGTTAGTGGGTATTGAAATTTAATTAAAAATGATGTAAGGAAGGATCCATGGACAAAATCATTTAAGCATAATTTTTTAAAAACAACTTAAATTTACTTGACAGAAAGTTGAATTAATTGCACGAAATAGTTTTCAAAGACAAACATTTGGTGAAAAATCGGCGAAGATAAATTTTAAATTATTTTCTCAGACTGGTATCATGCATCTCTTAGAATTTCATTATGATATTATTTATGATACTACTTTATCTATGATCACTGAGAATAACTCTTTGGTGTGATTTTTTCATTGATCACATCGCTATCAAAGATTAATTTTTCATTTAGTATTAAATATTAAGAAATGCGGTAATATCTCCAGGGATAATTTTGGAAAATATGACTTCACCCAAAAGTGAAAATGTTTAGGTGAGAGGGTGTGATTGTGTAGTGATTCATTATTCATTTTCACCCTTATATCCATGTGTTAAACTGATTTTGTATTATAAATTAAATTAATTATAAAAAACTTATCTTCATTTTTTATTCAATAATTTAAAGTATATAACATTTAAAAATGTAAATTTCACTTGTTTTTATGTTTTCATCGTAGTTGGAGGTCATTTGGAGGTCCCATGATGAAGTTGAAGAAAAATGGGCCAAACTGTGCAATATTCCAAGCACCTAACTGGAATCAAATGCTCAATGATACAAATAAGTTCATATAATTGGGATGTAATTTTGTGAGATAATCAAATATTCAGTTTTATACAAGTTATACTCAGAAACCAAATACCAATTCATTCATCTGGTGGCCTAACCGAACTAATCAATCTAAGGAACTGAATCTTCATGATGTAAAAATTTGCATTTTTTATTCCATCTATATCAAAGGATGTAGTGGTCCAAATGATTCCAAATTTTCAATGAAGTTATTATATATCTAGGGAAATAACATTTTAGTTTTTTAAAAAGTGAGATAATTTTGTCTGGCCATCAAAAATATTGGGCCAAGTGGTTTCTTGAAAATAGGGTTCCCAAAACCTCTATCCACCTATCATATAATTTGGAACATTGGGAACCCATTTTTAAGATCGACAAGGAAAAATGATTTTGAATTTTGGAGACCCAATGGATTCATCTCTTCATCCAAGAATTTCTGGAGGCCTCTATCCTCATAAGGGGGTCAAGGATGAAGGTAAAGTTCCACCCGTGCCTCCTCCTTCACCATATAGAAGGTTAAACAGTGGGTGATCATTTCAAGGGAGCTACACACTTGAAGATGGGGGTCCCAACACATAATTATCTACTATATAGGTGTATATTGTGTATTTTAATTATTATTTTAGATTTCTATTCACTTGATTCAACAAAATTAATCGAAACACGTTTTATTTCATAATTGATCAATGTGTAATGTTAGGTGTGCGCCTTGTGTTGTTCAAATTGAAAAACATAATAATCATATTATTTCCCAAAAATTTGAGATATCTATGTTCATTAACAAACCTTAATCATCAAAAGTGGCTAGAAATTGACTATAATTTTTATGTCAAGGTTTGGCTTATTTTAATCATTTTAGAGGATTTTGGGTACCCAAGATCCTTGTCAACCCTAAACCAAATGATTACAAAAAAACCAAATAATCAATTAATGATAAGGAACTTTTAAAGTGGGGTAGTAAATTAACAATGATCACATAATTATTAAATATTTTTCAAAATATACTTATTTTTCAACTATTAAACTCTTTAAATTAAGTCATTTTATTTTTAAAACTGTTTTCAAAACCACCCCCTCTAATTGTCATTTTATTACAAATTTAGACTTTAAACCCATCAATGCTCCTTGAGAGTTGACCTAGAATCCATAGCAAACTATAAAATAATATTTTAATCATAATAATTTTTACATTTCATGAAAAAAATTCAAAATACCATTCTATCTAAAATAATTATATACACTAAGATCCAAGTGGAGAGAAATCACCATAGATCGTGTGGAAATGTCATCTACTAACCAATTATCCAAAAAAATTATAAATCTATCACTAAATATTGAAATGAGGTAAAATTATAGTCATGTAAACATCATGAACTTTCTTACATACATAAGCTGGCTATCATTTGGTAACATCCATAATTTGATATGATTATGTTGCAAGGATTACAACATATTTAGATGAGTTGACGAGAGAGGATATGAAATATTATAAATAACTACTATATAATTAATGTAGAAAAATTATTTTACCCCTTAATCAATGTAATAGAGACCTAGTTAGATTAATTGGTTATCAGAGTCCCACATAATGGAAACATCAGTCAACATACCTTAGTTGTCATGCGGTTCAGAAAAGAAAACTCAATACCCCCTTAAATTCATTTCTATTTTTTTAAACATTCCTCAGAAGACTACTAACTTCAAACACTTCATCTACAACTAAAAATATTTAATAAAAATATGACACTATCAGACCCAATAGGTCTCTACCAAGGATAGTAGTAAGTTCTATGAGCCACAAAAAGAATGCCTATAATAAACCAAGGGTTTTTGAACAACACTAAGTATGCATATAACAAAATATGGGAGGCCTTAACACATATCAAACTCCAACAGACACATATCTGTATTGAATTAAATAATCGACTACCCAAAATATATATTTTTCTATATAAATTGAACTATATAAAATAAATTAATTAGAAATATATTTCTATTATAAATAAATGTTTGAAAATACCAAAGGAACTATATATCTAAAAATCCTTTGAATCTGATAGGAACAAGATACCATAAAGATCCCCGTTTCTACACAAACATCTGAATCAATATCCAATCAAAAAAATAACAATCACTATCATGAACCAACATGCCTCACCATGCACCACCAAACATAACTATATATCCACTTTAAACATGCAACTACAACTCTACATCGACAAAAACCATCTCTGAATAGTGCATAACTTACATAAATGAATCACATGGGGTACTCAGCCAGTGTAGGGGTAACTATAAACATAATTTTGTTGATACCCCCATGAAACAATGGAATGGAATAAAATAAGTCGGATAGAACATTGATGTAGTAGGGTTCTATACAAGTAAGATAAAGAATGATGTAGATAGTCTCAACCACTAGATGTGTTTAGAATGAAATAAAGTTCATGTCTTTACAACTTTAATCCATAAGGGTTGTACCTCAAAAAATAGAAATTATCATAGTACATAAAATCCCATAATTTTAGAAGTCAATGACTTGGATGTATGTCATATCTCAAAGTAAAATTATGGCATTCTTATAGATTCAAATGTCTTAAAGCATCCAATATTAAAAATATCTCTAACTTCAATATAAATACTAATAAATACAAAGGAGGATTAAATCCTCCATGAATATTATATGAAAGTTGAGGGTGTACCACATTTAATTTTCCATCATAACTGTGTCACCATTATTGAAACCTATAGGGGAATCCCGACCACAATAAGACATAGTTTTATACCTAGGGAGTTTAATCCCCTAAAATCAAACCACCTAATAATTAGTTAAAAAATCCATCACCCTATAAAAATAATATTGAATAACCTATACATAATTTACTATTATACATTATATGATCATAACACACTTAAAATAAGGGTGATATACAACAAATGAGTGATGATATAGCATAATTAGATTGTGAAACAGTACAACAATTACCACACAATATGTACAAATCAAACTATGGTTTATTGAACCCTATCAGTAGTACATGGGACATGCACCTTATCAAGTAGCTCATAGTAGAATAGGGAGTACCGAAACCTAGATAATTATCTAATATCCATATACAATCTTTATCATCATCTCTATATGGATAAAAGGAAAAAAAATACTCAAATCACCTCATTTTCAACCTCTGATGCTGATCATAATTGTTGAATCACGTAGTAGATGGATAAACAATTAGGGTGTACTACTAGAAAATTAAAATTTGAGACCTGAGTAAGTATATTTGGGAAGACACTAAGGATGGAAAGAAAAAGACATGTAATCCAGATGTACATGGCATGTAGCCTCTCATCGGTCATCTGGTTTTTTATTTTCACCCACATGGCATGTGGAGTAAACCTATAGATAGTGTAATATGTGGTACATGATGTGTTCATAAATTGGGGTACTCAACATGCATCACCAATTCACGAGTCCCCACTATCTTGAGGTACAATATGTTCCCAAGGGGTTTTATGAATTTTGATTCCTTATTGAGAACTTGGTCTTTACTACCATTTAGTTGAATCATATATTTCTGGAATACATAGTGTTACTCCATGGATATATCTCATGTGGTCCCAAAATTTCTCAATTCATATACTTCTACATGATTCATAATATAGGAAATACATTCTTTGTGGTTGGGTTTGTGTGTGTGGTTTATCGATATATAGAGTGTATCCTTACCGCACATAGTTTTATATTTCTAATATTACAAAACCCTATAATTTCATATAGAGACATATCTGGTCTACATTATTCAAAACTAAAACCCATGTAATGTACCAAAAAAACCTGGCTCGTTACTTTTTGAGATATTGGTTTTGGAGTTATTGATAGGATTTTGGTCAGATAATGGTGTTATTAGAGATTTTTTTTTTTGCAAAAAGGGTTATTCACAACATGGCCATTAGGGTTGTGGGGTAACATGTTGGCTATTGTAGAGGGTGAATTTTCTAGTGATTGGTCATGTCATGAGGCCTTTTTATCACACATAGTGTATCAAGGTTTATTTATAGAATTATTACTGGATTTTGTCATGATGTAGTCTCATATTTAACAGTGTGAGGACATAAATGATTGTTTCTATGTGCTGTGGTTTCACGTTATATCATAACATGATGTCATTGTTCATGATGAGATCCTTTTATAGTTGAATTGTATTATATACTTCGATTGAATTTGATTGGGGTGATGTTTGAGTGATTTTTGGTAATAATTTCATTTTTTAGTGAAGATTGAACAATTGAGGCATGAATATAAATATTTATGGAGTGAATTAATGTTTTCCCAGATGGTTCTAGCAGGATGATTGTTTGTTGTACAATGGCAATGTGGTTTTCAGAAAGGGAATAAATATCATAGTCCACTATATTTCACTATGATTCTTTAATTTTATCTCAAAATATTAGTGGAGTGTGGTGCATTTTTTAGAATATTGAGTCCCATTTGATGAATTTGGATCAAGAGCTTCATGTTATATAGAATTTTTCTAACTAAGGTGAGTTATTTACATTCTTACTTCTAGTTTTTTCTATTTATTTTTTCAATGATTGTTGTGGCTATGAGAGTAGTTTGTTTGGGATATTTTTTTGGTGAGTAGGTAATTCCTATGGTTGTGATCAAGGATACATATGTTACCCATGAAATGATCTCAATCTAGGGATCATTTATTCACTGCCTTGAATTTTTTTCTATGATTCAGAAAGAACTACCTGATATAGTGTATTTGAGTGATCTATTATTTTCTATGTAAATTTTTCGGGTTTATGATTTTTCATTATTTAGTTGGATGGTATGGATTTTTTTAGAAAAGCTAATGAATAAGACATAATAAAATTGATGGGAAAAGTGTGATTAGCATGTGTCTATTGGGTTCAGTGATATTTATCATCATATTAATTCCTATTTACTATTCTTATTAAAAATAATTTTTTTCACTTATGTGTTGATAATTTTTTTGTTGAGAGAATATTTCATAACATCCTAATCACTTAATGATTGCTAAAAACTAGGTGGGTGGATGAAGTGAATTGATATAATGAACTACCTTAACATGAGAAAGCGATTGATGATAATTTTTTGATGTTTTTGTTATAGTGCTATTTGTTTTTACTTTTTGTGTATAATTATTGTTGGGATGTTATTTAGTATTACATCCACAACAACACCATTTATTTTATTGAAGGGGGAAGCAGAGGAAAACTTTTAGGGGGGGCTAAAATGATGCAGACCAAGGGAGTCCCGAATTACATAATAAGAACATACTGAGGGGAGGGAGCCAGTTCTGGATTACACCTTTAGAGAAGAGTCGGAAGGTGCATTGGAGGCGAGGAAGTCAGCTACACTATTCCCTTCGTGCCATGTGTGAGTAATAACCATCCTTCTGGTGATGAACTTCTTGCAATTACGGATCACATAAGAAATCTTCCATGGAGTGGGAGAGAGACCATTGAGAGAGTCGCATATAATTTTGGAATCCGATTCAATGACCGTTAAGGTGATGCCTTTAGAATGACATAGGTCAAGGCCATTGAGGATAGTATTAGCCTCCGCACCCAAAGAATCACCTTGGACATATTAAGAACTAAAAGAAAGATGCACAGATCCATTGAGATCATAGACAACACCTCCACCCCGCATGATGCCGCCACCACATGAGCCGTCCGTATTGAGTTTAATGCCATAGCGTGGGGGAATCCAATAGATCTAGTGTCCATGGGGACATTCCATGGGAATATAATTCTTATTCAACGCAATATTATCCAGGGAAGGAGCCTCGTACCAGCGTTTCAAAAAAACCGAGATCTCCGAGGCAAGGCATCTTGCCCTGATGATCAAGGACGAACCTGAGGAATGGAAGTTATTATGATGAACCTGGTTCTTCACATCCCAAATACACTAGAAACCCACCACAAGGAAGAGAGAACACGCCTTACATTCAGTCGAGTTGGAACTGGCTCTGTTGAGCCATTGGAGAAGAAACTCGTCGATGCTGTTCGCAGGTGAGGAGAAACCAGAGAATTACCCTAACGTCTTCCGTAGTCCAATCGCCCAATCACTTTGAAAGAAAAGATCCATGGTGGATTCTTTCTTGTGATCCTGACAGCAAGAGAACCGGGAAACAAGACAAACCCCTTTACCTTTCACAGCTGTATCAGTAGAGATGAACTTCTTGCAGATGCACCGGAGTAGGAAGCTATATTTGGTAGGGAGTTATTTGCACCAAAAGATATCTCCACACAGATCATTGTTGGAGGAATCATAAAGTGATCGCCTGTAAAAATTTGTGGAAAATATGCCCTGAGAGGATCCTGAGAAAATACATAAGTCTTCTGTGTCTTCCATGGAAATGCTATCAATTTTTTTTGGTTACGGTCCAATATAGCCTGAATGAAGGATGGGTAGTAGCTAGCTTCCTGGAAGGACATCTCTGGAGCAGGACAACCCAGATAGCCCAACATTGACCCGCCCAGTTTTGGTTCCAGAACCTGATATCCCCCCACCCAACAATCCAGCGAGAAAGATTCTCAAGAATCGGGTGTACCTTTGAAGGTTCTTCCAAAGAGGGGATAGTTTGCCTTTAGGTGAATTTAGGTCTTTTCCATACTTGTTGATGATAAATCTGGCCCAAAAGGAGCATCCTTCAATCACTTCCAACGCCATTTTACCTTGTAAACAGGTCATCATTTCCACAACATTCCTTACATTAATTCCGTCATTGGAAGGGGAATTAGCAAGCTTGTTTAAAGAAGCCCAATGGAATCTACCATCATCATGGGCATCCCAAATGAAGGAAATGAGTGTTAGTGAAATTTAATTTAATGGTTGTAGTAGATGAAATAAATAGAACCTAAAGAAAATTTTAAATGGATGGAATTATTGTGGGTATTGTATAGAAGTGGATTTTTATTAAATATGGGATTAAATGGATTAATGAACATAACATTGTTTGTTTTGTTAAATATGGAAATGGTTTAATACTATGATTAATTAGGTTCCTATAAATTCTTATCATGGTTGTTTAATGAGGGAATGCGGGATGGTGTATGATGTTATAATTGGAAGTGCAATTAGTGCAAATGGATAGTAGTGTAGGGATAGTTGTGGGCATTGATTGCATGATTTTGGTCATGAAATGTTAGGATAGCCTTGTGTGTGGATATATATTTATATACGATGTATTGTCTTTTTTACTTCTTAATACACCCCAGTCGAGTTATAGAACCTTAAAGAGGTATGAATGTTTGGGGTTTCAATTGTTCTCTCCAACATATAGGAGGATGAGGATAGATGGATAAATAACCTCTCTTTCACACTCTCCCTTTCGAAATAGTACCTGGTGGTGTTGGTATGTGCAAGGGGACATACATGGTATGGGAAGGGAAATTTTTTTATTTCCTTCATTTCATGATACCCTAATGGGATTTTAATTCCCTATGTTTTTATAAAGAAAACAATGTTTGATAGCAAATGCGACACAGAACACCTAGACTAAATGTAAAATGAAATATTAATATTTAAAAATAACCATTATAACCAAGACATTAAATTTGTGGGTATGAATAGTATTAATCAAATTATGAAATATATAGTGTTGTCTAAATAAATAAAAATATATTAATTAATTATTTGGAAATAAGAACCCAATTTTTAGTAATGTCATTTAATTCTTCAAAAATATGTTTTCATCGAAAATGGGTTTTATTGTTTTTATAGATAAATATTATAATTATTTTCTAGAAATTTTTAAATTTTATTTGATAAAATTTATATCATTTTTGCGAAAAAAATTCGAAATTATTCTTGAATGAAATTTTGGACTTTTTTTAAAAGTACCGATTATCCAATGCATAGTAAAAAAATTGATTTTCACAGAATGCTGTATTTTTGTATCAAGAATTTTCAAAATTACATTTTCATTAAAGAAATTCCAAATTGAAATTATTTCCTCATATTAATAGTAATCCAATTTAGTTCATTTAAATCATTATTATCTTTGAATTTTGTATAAAAACATTTTTATACTTAAAATTGCATTTTTTTGAAAAAAACAATTTCATTGTGTTTTTTATTTTAATATTAAATCATTCTTATACTAATTGAAAATTGATTATGAAATATTTATTCCCTAATTCTAATTATGATGTTCATTTTTTTAAATAGGTCACTTTTTTTATTATGAATAGATACTATACTAAATAATTGTCACCATGGTAAGGGTAAATTGAGCAATCAAGCTTAAAAATAATATGATAAGGACTTAAAAATGACCCTAACACTTGAATTTATCTTATTATATTATTTTATTTTATCTATTTATATCTAATTGGTGCCATATTTCTATGATTCCCACCTTTATATTATTTTTTGTAAAGAAAAGTAAAAATTGTCATCCTCTTGGTTTTATTATCTCTAAATATTTGAAATAGTTATAAAGAGAGGATATACTTGGTTATAATTTTTATTTGAAATATATATTCTTTTTTACCGTGGTAATTTATTTGAAATTTTTAGTTATTTAATAATTACATTAATTTCTTAATCAATGAAGATATAATATTTACTGAATTAATATAAAAATAAACTAATATTTTTTAAAACACTAAAAGTGATATTTTTTTCATATAGATATAGTTTAATGAGAATTATTTAGAAATATATGACATTATATTGAAATGATAAAAGCCTATATTCAAATTACCTATTTGTCTTTATATATTTATTGTCCAATTAATTGAATAGTGCAAAAATTGACATTAATTTTATTTTACAATAAATAATTTTATATCAAATGATTAAAAAATACAAAAAATACAATATTCAATAAATTTATTGATATATATTTAAAAATACAATATATGGTCAATTTCAGACGAATTTATTTTTATAGTATATACATTTACCCCTTAAGAGTAAAAACATTTTTATCGTGGAAATGGTCAAATAGGGTTAATGCGGTTTAAATCAAAGAGATAAGGGTAAAAAACTAGTCTAAATTTGTAAATATTTTATTGGATGATTGTATTTATACCCATAATAATCCAATATTATAAGTATATTAGTTGGAATTTTTTTTCCAAAATATTAATGTATGTTAATTTAATATTTTAGGCAATTCCAAGAGTGACCCTCCACCCACTTATAAAAGGTAACCTTATATACACTTTTCTTAAAACATAAAAATAATATTATTTTGGAAATTATATGAAAAAATACCTTTCTAAAATACCTTAATATTTTATATAGATATTGTTTTAGGAAGAATACAAACCTTACAGGTCTTAAGATGTAAAGAAAATGAGATTTTCTAAAGAATAGGTATATCTTTTAACTGAATGTATTAGTCTTGTTTATTATTCCACCTAAATAAAATCTTATTAAAAAATGTATACATATTAAAATAAGTATCTCCCAAACATTTATATGTTACTATGTTAATTTAATATCCTACATCCATCTCCCCATCCATCTAATGGAAAAAAACAATCATTCATTTATATGGCGGACTACTGCCTCAAAAATAGATGTAAATCATTTTCCATCATTACCTCTCATGGATGGTTATAATGAATGATTTAATATTTTTATATTATATTCATGACATATTTATCATTTTTAATGTATAATATTTAATCTAGTTTTATATCATACTATTTATTTAAAAATGATGATGTTGTTCGTGCGTACATGTGAACTACCACCTAGATAAAGTGATATAATCTGTTTTCCATCACAAAATTAAATGGATGATATATATCCAATTATTTAAAAAAATATTAAAAATATTTATGATAAAATTATAATTATGTAATGATATTATAATACTTTCTTTCTTTCAATCACAATCTTCGAAAAATGGAAATGATACTCTTGCGTACATATGACCTACCATCTTTATGACTATAAAATAGTTCATTTTTCATGTCCATACCTCTTGGTTGGTTTTAAAAGTATAATTTTTTTATAAAAATGATAATTATTTCATTTTTATTATTCTATTTAATATGGGAATAACCTATTTGACCTTAGTAAACTTATTAAAGTGATTTTTGACATATGAGATGAGTATCATCCAAACATCTAAGAAAAACCTAAATGATTATGTAATTGAATATAAAATGTTAATAAAGAAAATAAAATTATTAATTAACCTGAAAATTTTTATTAAGAAATAAAATAATTAACCTAATTTTATTATTTAGGAATTTAAATAAAATATGATATGATTCTAACTCAAGGTAAGGGACATTCATAAAAAATCATCTTTTAATGTTTTCCTTTAAAATATTATTATTTCATGTAGATGTTCTTATAAATGTTTCAAGAAAATAATTTTTTTTGCATAAAGGTATTTCAAGGATTATTTTTTACCATATTTTAATTTCAATTACAATTTTTTTAATAAGGAATAATTTTATTTGTTTTATGTAAAAGGAACATTATTTTAAAAATCTCATTTTGTTTGTTTTAAGGACTTTTTTCCTAAATATTTCTATTTATTTTACACATTCAAAACAAATTATTAATGGATGTATTTATTTGAAAATAAAATATAAATTATTTTTTTCTCTGTTTAAAATGTTTTCCAATGATATACTTTTTATGTATTTTATCTAGAATGTTTTGACCTTCCTTAAAAAAGAAAAAACAATTTTCAATTTTAACTTATACGATGTTAAGGAATTTACCATCCAAAATAATTGAATTTAGATGTCTAAATTCCTTTATATGATTCCATGATTTCTTATAAGATAGAGAATTTTGTCTTTTATATTGGTAATACATTCCTTATGTTCATATGTTAAATGAATTCTTTTTGAAATATCCTTTTATTATGATAGGAGGGAAGACTATACAACCCATTTCTTTACATGGGTATCTCTTTTTTTTATGTCTTATGACTGATTTACTTTTTTATAAAATGAAATCATATAAATTTTATGATGGTTATTCCTAAATAATAGTCCAATTAATGGGGTAATGTTTTTACTCATGAGACGTTACGTATGGGATTTGAGAGTAATCCTAATACACAATGGGAATCCATCAACCCTATAATGTATGCTTGGTAGTTAGACTTGAATTAATATTTTTTCAGGTCTCATATTGTTTCCACAATTCATATATCTTCAAAATCTTATGATACAATGTTATTTATGTTATGATTCATTGTGATTACTCATCCTTCTCTTTTTTGATATCATGTGGTACCTTTTAATCACATGTTATACTTCATTATCATGTTTATTCCCTTACAGAGCTTTTTGTTCTCATCTCACTTTTTAAAATGTTTTCCATAGGGTTTTAATAATTATTTGGGGTAATTATGATTCCAAGATTAATATTGGGAATATATGATATCAAATGACTTTTTACATCAAGTAATTTTTGGTTTGTGGGAAAAATGAAAACTAAGTGGAAGTGTCCACTTTATGATGTAATATATGTTTATGTGAGTGTGGTGTCCTAATTATATATAATAATAAAGAATGAATATGAAAATAAATATGAAAACAAATTAATGAATTAAAACAAAAAATATATGTAACGTTTAAGACTGCGTATTTTTTGTTGGTATTAGAGGAAAAGGTTAGATAACATTAGAGATTAGGCTGTCATTATGTGATATTAACTTAAGATTTATGGATAAAATTATGAGTTTATAAGTTTATGATTAATTATAATTTCAATGACATAGAAACCCCTTTTGAGTTTTTATGTTATGGTATTTTAAGGCGACTAATGATATTTTGAGAGTTATTTTATCTGATAGAGGTATATGTAACCAATAGGCTTAATATAAAGGATTATTTTGTAAGAATACTAGTAAATTTTGGGGATGAGAGTTGAAAGGAATAAGATAACCTTTATGATTAAAAAATTATTTATTTTATAAGATGTTAATTTTATTTTTTAGGATCTTCATCATATTTTTGAAACAACTATCGGGATTATTTTAAAATAGTTTTAGTAAAAGGGTAACATATATGTTTGGAGACAACCCATCATATCCTACATGGCCTTGGGCATTGAACCCATAATTGAAGGGTGACAGGGTGGAAAACCTAACACTATCCTACATGATATCCTAATTAATATGAAATTTTTTTCTTACTAAAAATATATGATAGATAATGATTAATATATTTTTTGTAACATATTTTTTATCATATATATAATTGTGTGATTGAAAGGTGATTCAGTGTTTGAGTGATTTATTTTATTTTGGAAGAAGATCACTAAATATTTTGGGAACCTTATATTAATATGATAGAAATAATTTTACTGGATTTTACATGATTAATAAAGGCTCAATTATATTTTGGAAGAATATATGAATTTAGTGTGGATTTATGGTGATAAAGTTTATTTTTGGGAATGATTACATTTTTTTTGATTATATGATTAAAGAATATATATTTTTTGGTATATGAATTAATCAAGAACTAATGTTAAATGTAGATAAATGTTAAATTATTCTTAGTAGAATATGTGATAAAATACTTATAATCATTAGGATTCTATCTTAGTTAGTAAAATTGTGAGTAATTTTAATGTTATTCATATATCAAATGGTCTACGTTGAAAATTTCATAATATTGTTTATTCTTTGAGTATTATGGTTGTATTTCTTCATATGAAGGTTTATAATATTTGTGAATTTTTTTACATTGTGAAAATCATTTTTGGATTTGGATAATGTCTATTTATATTAGGAATATGTTGTTATCCTTTTATGGAATAATGTGATATATTATACGTTGATTTTAGTGCATTAGGAATGAAATATTCATCGTGAATACTCATAATTTCGTTCTAAAGATAATAATGTAGTAGAAATTGTTTAAAGGATGTAATTGTATATTTCAAGTAATTATTTCCCTTAATATAGGTCGTAATTTAATTATAAAACTGTAAGAAAAATGATCTTGGTTTCACAACCTGTCCCCCGAGGCCCATGGATTGACTACCCCAAGTCCGCCTCCTGAAGGCCAGGGGCTGGTGACTAGCACCGAAGGCATCAACCTAAAAGTGGGAGGCCTTATCCTAGATACCTATATACACATACACCCAACCATGTCCCAAATAAAAAAGGTAAACAACATACCACTGAATAAACTGAGTGCAAGTACAGATGAAAGAAAGCGGGTCAGAATACAAACCCGAGAAAATATACTAAAAAATATAAAGTAAGAAAAGTGCTATGATGGACCACTACATTAATCCTCACTCGATAATGAGAGTAATGAAGCTATTGGAATCCAAATTAGTACGTCCTATCTGCCTAGTTCTACTGGGCCCTGCCTCGTCCAAGAGCACCAAGTCGACCATCGAAGCATCCATTCGTCCCGTCTCCCTAAGCACCCTCATTGAAACGTCAGTCATCTGTAATAGACATAACACATGTAGGAGAAGCTAGTGCAGGGGTAAGTAACACAGTACTCAGTGGGGACACCAAAAAAAAGGAAATATCAGACCACAATTCTTCAAAGTAAAGCATGAAACACAAGACAACTCACGCCAGGTATAATCTAGGGTAGTAATAGTGGAATCATGCGTCACATTGTCGAACACCTCAACTCCTGGAGAACTAGTCCTCTATCGATTACAATGGGTCATCCAAGTCCCAGAGTGGTTATTACCACTAACATTATATTTCTTAGGTACTCCTCCCCATCGCATACCGTGGGCTTGCAAAGTCACAGAGAGGTGCTTCCCACCGTGGGCCTGTAAAGTCACACATAGGTGCTTCCCACTAGTTCAAAAGTCATAAGTCCTTAGGTCTCAGCCAATCGTAGGGTTTTGTACATAGTGAATTTGGGAGAACCTATCCTCAATACCCTCATCGCATCTCAAATTCCACTAAAGTTTCCAAAAAGTGTCATAGAAGATCCGCCTCATCGAGAGGGTCCTAACAACATAAACATCTCATCAATCAGACGTATGATTTACAAGATACTGGCATTTTAGTAACCATGGAGTGGTAGTGATGAGGTCTCGTATGACCCAGTCATACTGAACTGACCAACTTGGCTTGGGGGTTCCACATAACCCGGTTCATTCTAACAGTTGCGAGCAGACATGGTGTGGGTCAGGGTCAGTCTGGTCTAGCCTGGCCATCGAGGTAGACCCAATAGGCCTCGCTGGACCCAGCCTAGTTGGAAGAGGTTCCAACCTGCTAGTTCATTTGGTGACCTTTTCTAGTCCGGCCTGTCCCAAAGAGAGCGTGAGTCTGGCCTGCCGGTGCGGGTCTGGCCTGCTAGCATGGGACCAGCCCACCGTTGCGGGTCCAGCAGGTAGGCGAACGTCTGACCCACAGGGTAGTGGGATTGGCCCGACCTGATGGGGCATGGCCCGCTGGTCTGATGATAGGCTATGTTAGTGGCCAGTGGGGTGTGACGGGGAGCGTAAGATCGCCGCATCCCACCCTTTCTAAGCATGTCCCGCAAGGAGTGGGCCGCTCCTTCACATGCCCATGACCAGTGACGGCTGGCTGCCCTCCATGTCACCCGTAGACCTAGTCTGCGGGTTAACCTAGATCAATGATGCGCCATGTTGTAGTCGTGGGTCTCCTATTCCACAGCACGGTCGGCCACGAAATCCACCACACATGTACGCCGCCAGGGCACGCCCCTCCACCTGGCCACCGGCACAGCCATCGGCCTGCTCCTCCGTCTGGAAGGTGGTTGGCGAATGCCAATGCCGTCGCAGTGTGCTATCGCCACCGGAACCAGTGCACTAGTAGAATATTCGATGGGAAACCAGAAATGCTCCTATGGTTCATCCCTTGAGTTTCTTCTTCCAATAGTCTTCAGGAAAGGATTCTTTTACCGTGAAGCCTTCTAACCGGTCTTGTCGTCACTTCAGACAAAACATTCACCATGAGTGCACAAATAGAGAGGTCTAGGCCTTTGTTCTTGTTAGCCTTCACCCTCTATGTTATAAGGCTTAAATATTGGGGATGTCTGGGGAGTCTCCATACAATCATTACATGAAATGATTTGAACCCTATAATAATCATCCCAAAAGAAAAGTCACTCGCCCGTTATAACGCACGATCCGAAAATTAACATATTTGTGGGTTAATATGTGATCATCATTTAGAAATTTATTGGAAGAAAAACATATTAAAATACCCTAATACTTGATGTTTTTTGGTGCACATTCATCCTCGAGGGGTTAAGACGTTAGTGTTTCTTCTTGGTTCCGATATTCGAAAGGCATCAAAGAAGAAAAAGATCCACCAGCGTTCATAGTTCTTTACTTGGGTGGATGTTCATTAGAGGTTTTTTAGAGAATACCCTAATTTCTTTAATCCATATTTTCCTAGCGTGTCACATTATAAATTAGAGCATGTCGTAGCATTCCCATTATGGTGCAACTTCGCGTCGTTACGCTATTTCATTAATGAAACAACGTCACTATTAAGCACCATTAAAGCATCGTTACACTGCAAGTTTAATGAGCCATTACTACGCCTCGTTGATGCACATCTTCACTGCCAAATCACATCCCCAAAACGTCACCATCCACCACTCTAAAGAGATAAGAAAAGTAAAATAATTCATTTAAATTATTTTCTTATTTTTCTCGAAAATTACTAAAAATAACTTTTTTGCTCGGCCCTTTCCGGCCGAAGTTAAGTAATTTCTAGGGAAATTACGGTGTTTTGAATTCAACAATGTCCTTGGATTTTTGATTCTAGGGACAGTTCAAAATATAGAAAAACTGGCCCGTATGTTTATTAAACATACCTTAAAAATGATTAAAATTCCATTCTAGGCTCTCCAGACCTCGGAATCACGTGCCATCGAATTTCACGGTCTCAAAATAATACCATATAGAAAACAAATTACAAAAAAATTCATAGACAATACATTCTCCCAACCATAGGGATTTATTTCCCCAAAATACAAAACAATAACTAAAAAAATATGGGGGTACATAGCATGAATCTAAGCCCCCTGCACCCAAGTGCTCTCCTAGAGTTTCCCATGCTTCCATCGGACGCACACTATAGGAATCAATTGCCCACATAGGACCCTCTCCTATAGGTCATCTATATATATTGGGAACTCTGCAAACATCACCCCATTATCAATGTCCAAGTCACCCCTTTCGAAGACTTATGATGGATCATGCATGTACATCCTTAGCTATGACACATAGAAAAGATCATGCACCATGTGCGTCTATGGGTGGAGATCTAGGAAGTACGCCACCTCACCAACTCTATTTAGGATCTGAAATGGTATAATGAACCTCAGAGATAGCTTGATGCTCTAGCCAAATTTGCACAATTCTTGTCGGATGATCTTCACCTTCATGGTGGTAGCCTGTACCAACTCTGGACCCATGAGGGTCGACTCCCCTGGGCCTCTCCAGCATATGGGTGTTCTTCATGGCCGCTTTTAGAGGGCCTCAAACAGTGCCATGCCAATGGTGGAGTGACATCTGTTGTTGAATGAAATCTCCACCAGTGGCAGGTGGTAATCCCAACGAGGACCAAAGTCAAGGATGAAAGCACGAAGCATTTTCTCCAAGGTCTGTATAGTTAGCTCCCTCTGACCATCTGTTTGGGGATGAAAAGTTGTGCTCAAGCATAGCTGTATCCCGAACGCCTCCTCTAATCACTTCCACAACTGGGATTTAAAGCAGGAGTCGCGATATGAGATGATCGTCAAAGGCACCCTCTGAAGCCGCACTATCTCTTGGATGTAGAGGCATACTAATCCCTCAATCTTCCCATACTCTTAGATGGGTAGGATGTGAGTTGACTTGGAGATACATTCAACAATCACCCAAATAGATTCATGACCTCTAGATGTAATTTGTAACCCCGTCACAATTTCCATCGATATACCGTCCCATTTTCACTCCAGGACCTTGAGTGGCTTAGTCACACCAGTCGGAACATAGTGCTCGACCATCTCTCACTGACATGTGAGGCACCATGAGACAAACTCAGCCACTTTTTTCTTCATCCTTGGCCACCAGTACTAGCACCAGAGGTCCTGGTACATCTTTTCCACTCTAGGATGTACCACTAGAGGGGAATTATGGAACTCTTTCAACACCTCCTCCCACAAAATCACTGGTACTAAGGTGCGCCCTCTAAAAAGAATGATGTTCTCTCCACCTATTGAAAATCTACCAGGAACCTATATTAAGGATATCTGAGCATGTTGGGACATGCAGTGAACATCCCCCAACCGTGCCTCCCTAACTCTCTGTATGAGTGGTGGAGTAACAGGAATCGACTGAAGGTAAACAACTTCACCATCATCCATATAGGATATCTGCATCATGGCTAACTGCTCTGTTGCCTCACTTAGCAACTGAAACCCATTCCTCTTACCGAGCACCTCTTTCACCACGTTCCCCTTTATATGAGTATAGAAAATCTAAAAATCATAGTCATGGAGGAACTCTATCCCTCACCACTACCACAATTTCAGGTACTTATGAGAGAACATATACCTGAGACAATTGTGGTTGGAGTAAATGGTGAACTGCTCACCCATCAAGTAGTGCTACAACATCTTCAAGGAAAAGAACATCGCTGCTAACTCCAGGTCATGGGTCACGTAGTTCTTCTCATGCTGACTCAACTACTATGAGCCATAGTAAATCAAATCTTGATCTTGCATCACGACACGTCCTAGCACGTTCCTAGATGCATCGTAGTAAACTAGATACCAAACGCCATTCTCTCGTAGTCTCAAGATGGGGTCACTAGTTAGTCTTCGCCTCAGCTCTTAGAAACATTTTTGGAATTTTTCCATCCAGAAGAAGGGTTTTCCCTTCTGTGTCAACACTAATAAGGGTGCATATACCCTAGAAAAATTGGGTACGAACCTCTTATAGTTACCAACCAACCCCAAGAAGCTCCACACCTTGATCACACTCCTGGGTGGCTCCCAGGAAAGCACCACCTCTATATTTGTGGTATCAACTACAACTCCATCCTCTGAGATGATGTGTCATAGGAAATGGACCTCCAAAATACAAAACTAACATTTCAAGAGCTTAACACAAAGTTAGTACTCTCAGTGTGTATCTAGGACTAACCACAGGTGTACAACGTGCTCCTCCTCCAACGCTGAGTACACCAAGATGTCATGAATGATGATCATGATGAACCAGTCAAGGTAGGGATGGAATATCCTATTCACGAGGTCTATGAACATCACTAGGTTATTGTTTATTCCGAAAGGCATCAACAGGAACTTATACTGGCTATACTAGCACCTGAAGGCTATCTTCGGTACATCCTCATCCCGTACCTGAAGCTGGTGATAGCCTGATATGAGGTCTATCATTGAGAACTGCTTCGATCCCTTCAACTGGTCGAAGAGGTCATCAATTCTTGGTAGTAGGTACTTATTCTTCATAGTCTCCTGGTTCAGGCACAAGAAGTCCACATAAAACATCAAACTCCCATCTTCCTTCATGGAAAAAAGCACCAGGGATTCCCATGGTAAAAAAATGGGTCTTACAAACCATTATCCTGAAATTCCATCAGTTTTACCCTCAGATCTCAAAGCTCAGTGGGAGCCATTCAATATGCCGAAGTGGATATCAGTGCCATTTCGGGGTACATGTCAATATAGAAGTCTACCTATCTACGAGGAAGTTGCCCTAGAACCTCATCATGAAACATATCCTCACAATCATCCAATTCTATAGGAAAACATGGACTCCTCTCCTCCACTACAACAAGAGTGAGTATAGACAACTGATGAGTGATCGGCAACCCCCTCCTTCGAGAGAGTCTGCCCAGCACAGAAAAGGATTCCTTTTCAATTGTGAAGTAAAAGCTAGTCCCATCTGTGTGGACGAACCACACCATATTCCTAAAACAGTAGATCTAATCATGGACTTTGGATAAATAGTCCATACCCAAGATGAAATCCTATGGCCTTGACGATACTACTAAAAGATCCCAGATGAAGCTCTTGCCACCTAGGGTAAGCTCACACTGCCGACACCAGTGTGTAATCATCAAATCCCCTCTTGTAAGAGTGTCTAGCTCTAAGGATTGATCTAATTAATCCACTGGAATCTTTGAGCTCCAAACGAGATCTGTTTCAAGGAAGGAGTTACTAGCTCTTGTGTCTATAAGTACTACAACTAGGGTGGTGAAGACACAGATCATACCTCGGCTCATCTCTGGAGCACCCGTGTTCATAAGCTTCTACTACCTAGAGATGAGCTCTTACCTGTCCACATACTCACTGAGGTCGATGTGGACCACCTTGGGGTGGTGGGGGTAACAACTCGAACTGTCGCTCACTGCCTGCTGCTTGTCCAGCTCCCCTGCCACATCTGCCACCTTGGGGACCTCCTTGCTCGAATCACTGTCGCTGCCTCTGTGGCCCCTCAACCTTCTTCTGGTTATCTTTATAGTGGGTCATGTAGTCATGTTCCATGTTTCCCTGACCTCCACATAAGTAGCGAAGCCTGCCCCCCTAGTCTGATTCCCTCTATCCTGGGAGCCTCACACTACCGACCATGAGTCCCGAGATCTGCCTCTGAAAGACCTAGCCTGCTTGGGCCCACGCATCCACTGTCTTCTACCTACCGAAGACTCTCTCGCCTGGGGTCTTATGGTTTCTCTAGCTATGGGTGCTTTCTCTAATAAGAATCTATCTATCATAAGGGCTCACTCTAGCACCCCAACCTAGGTAGGGATGCTGAGAGACACCACTGAAGCCCTGATCTTCCACCTGATTCCCTACTCGAAGGCTTGAGATCTAAAAAAAGGTCTCACTCCATGTCTGTGGAGTATAAGGAATTATCTATGAACCTTTCTGAGTACTTAGACACTATCATCTTGACCTACTATAGGTGAAGAAGCTTCTGAATGTGCACAAAGCACAACATTCTGGTGGAAAAATCCCCCAAAAAATCCTCTCAAAGTCAACACAAGTGAGGGTCACCTCATCGTGTGTCTGGATGATAAAACTCCACCATATCCATCCTGAGCCCCATTGAAGGCTCACTGCCAAGATTTCCATATGGTCAGGCGATGTCCTCACTAAGCAAAAGACCCATGTAAAAGCCTCCAGCCAGTCCTTAGTGACCTGAGGATCTATCTCTCCCCTAAACCTAGAAGGCCTTTGTCTCTTAAACTCTTGTAAGGCACTGATCCTAGGAAAATCTTCTTCTGGAACTGCCAGTAGTAAATACTAACCATTGGGTGGTGGTAAAATTGGTGCACCACCTAGTGGGGCCATCCCAAGCAGTGGTCCCTGAATATATGCATCATCGCTAGGTAGGCTTTCCTCACGACCTCGTATTGGGATCCTGGCTAGTTTCACACATGGAGGCATCCTAATATAGATCAATATGTACCATAGTTAGAAGGATATACCTTGTTAGTTGAATTTTATTTAAAATAAGGAAACACTTATGCAACCATTATTTTCATTCATTGAGGCCAAAATAGAATTCTAGGTCCGGATATATGGATACGTCAGCCGCCACACCAACACTGGACTCCCAGAATATGAAAGTCAGTCTCACAATAGTTAAAATGGTTTACCCAAAACAAAACACAGTCTTCTGGTCTATGAGTGGGAACCGACAGCCCTTTGATACCACTTTTTCATAACCCATCCCCCGGGGCCAATGTCGTGACTACCCCAAGCCCACCTCCCAAAGTCCAGGGGCTGGCGACTAGCGCTGAAGGCATTAACCTGCAAGTGGGAGGCATTATCCTGAATACATGTATGCACACATATTACCAACAAATTCCTAACTCAAAAAAGGGAAAAAAACATACCACAGAATAAACTTAGTGCAAGTAGAACTGAAAGAAAGTGGGCCAGAATACAAACCCAAGAAAAAGTACTAAAAAATTTAAAGTACATTAATTGCTCTGAGGGCCTGCAACAGTAAACCCAAAATGATAATGAGATTAGTGAAGGTAATGGAAACCAAAGTAGTACATCATGTATTATTAGTCCTACTAGGTCCCACAAGGTCCTAGTCAACCAAGTCCACCATTGTAGATTTCATCTGTCCCGTCTCCCTGAGCACCCCCATTGAATCATCAATCGTTTTCACCAAAAACAAAACGTGCGGGTGAATCCCGTGCAGGGGTGAGTAACATAGTACTCAGTGGGGACCCCAAAAAAAAACTAAAGATAAAAAAATAATTTATCAAAGTAAAGCACGAAACATGAGACAACATATACTAGGTATATTATAGTGTATTAAGAGTATCATCATCTGTCACATCGTCAAATGCCTTGGATACTAATGAAATCATACTCTATCGAGTACAATGGGCCTTCCAAGTCACACAGAGGTGATTCCCACTAATCTTGTCCTACAAAGGTTCTCCTACTCATCGTGTACCATGGTCCTACAAGGTCACACATAGGTAATTCCCATAGTGGGTGTGCAAAGTCACACAGAGGTGCTTCCTACTAGGCCAAAAATTAGTATTCATCAGGTCTCGACCAGTCATATGGTTCTATTTTAATTCTTTTGGGAGAAATTATCCTCTAGACCTTCATCTCATCTCAACATCCACAAAAGTCTCCATAGATCTTTCCAAAAGATCTTCCTTGTAGAGAGGGTCCCAATGCCTCAAACGGCTCATCAATTGGACGTTCGGTTTGAAAGATACAGCCATTTTAGTAACCAGGGGACCGATTGCGGTGTGGCCCGGTCTGACCTAGTTAGACCAACCTGACCAACCCAGATCGGGGGTTACTGATACCCTGGTTCATTCTGATGGACCCAACCCATAATATTGTGGGTTAGGGTCGGTCTTGTCCATCCTGGTTAGTGAGCCAGAACCAATAGGCCTCGCTGGACCCGGCTAGATTGGAAGAGGGTCCAGTCTGCTGGGTGGCCCGGTGACCCGATCTAGTCCATCCCGACTCGAAGAGAGCATGGGTCTGGCCCGTCATCGCGAGTCCAACCCATCGGTGAAAGTCCATCCCACCGATCCGGGTCTTGCCCGCTGGGCAGCGGGACCGACCTGACACGAAAGGGTGCGACCTGATGGGTCATGGCCCGCTAGGGGGTGTGACCTGCTGGTCTGAAGACCGACCATGTTAGTAGATGGAGGTGTGTTACTAGGGCGCGAAGAACCACCACGTCCCTCCGTATCCAAGTGTGGACCACAAGGACTGGGCCGCTTCTTCATGTGCCAGCAGCCGGTAATGACCGACCGCCCTCCATGTCACCCATGGACCTAGTCCACAGGATATCCCCGGTCAATGCGGTGCCATGCTGGCGTTGTGGGTCTCCAGTGTCATGGCCCAGTCAGCCACGACATTCGCCCCACCGGTATGCCTCCGGGACGCACCGCTCCACCTGGATGTCGACACGGCCCACAACCTACTCCTTCGTTTGGTACACGATTGGCGCGTGTCACCGCTGCCATTGCTGTTGTGTGCTATCACTGCCGACACTGGTACACTGGTAGAATCTTCGTCTAGCCACCGAACATGCTCCAGTGGTCCATCCTGTGCATTTCTTATGGAAACAGTCTCTGGGTGAGGATGCCTTTACTGCAAAGCTTTCAAACTTAACTTTCTTTCACCTTTGAAAAAAATTTCACCCTGAGCACACAAATGGAAAGGTCTGGGACTTTTTTTGTGTTGTCCCACACACTCAATGTTAGAAGGATAAATGATGGGGGAGGTTTGGTGATTCTACGATCAATAATTTCATGCCAAGGTTTGAACCCCTGAATAATCATCTCAAAAGAAAAGTCACCCTCCCCTTAAGATGCACGATCCAAAAATTAACCTATTTGTGGGTTAATCTGTATTCGTTGTTTAGAAATGGATGGGAAAAAAGGAATAAAATACCATACCTTTTGAAGTTAGTTTCTGCACATTCTAGCTCATGTGGTTAAGATGTAGGTGTCCTTATCGGTTTCGATACTGGAAAGGCATTGAAGAAGGAGAAGTTTTTCCAGAATTCTTAGTTCTTCGCTGGGGTAGATGTGCGTCAGAGGGTCACCAGAGAATCATCCAATTCCATTAATCCATATTTTTCCAGCGTGTTGAATTATAAATAGGATCACATCATAACATTCCCATTATTGTGTGACGTCGCATCCTTACATTGTTTCATTTATGAAATAGCATCGCTATTACATGCCATTAAAGCATCGTTGTGCTTCGAGATAAATGAGCCATTAGTGGGCCTCATTGATGTGCATCACGGCCTCCATATTGATGCCTAATAGATACATCTTCCACTCTAAAGGGAGAAGGAAAATAAAATAGTTCATTTCAATTATTTTATTATTTTTCTTGAAATGTCAGAAAATGAACTTTTCCTCTCATCCCTTACCGGACAAAGTTAAGTCATTTCTAGGTGAATTCCGACATTTTGAATTCAATGGTGACCCTAGATTTTCGATCCTAGAAAAGGTTCAAAATATATAAAAACCCCCTAAAACGTTTACTAAATGTAGCTTAAAAAATGTTCAAAATTCCGTTCCAGGATCTCCGGACCTCAGAATCACATGCTGTCGATTTTGGTGGTCTTGAAATAATTCCATATAAAAAAATTACACATAAATTTATGATACGCTACACATGGAAAAAAAATATTATCCTATTATGATCATTTCTGATGAATCAATGGTCTTTTTTAATCCTCCTTGATTTGTTGTTTTGTGGTTGTTAACTTTCTCATGATAATTCACTTTCTTGTGAAAAGTGTTATCTATCACTTTACATATTTAATTAGGTATTTATTTGTAACTATTTTTCCATATTTTCACTTCCCACTAATGTTATCCTATTTTAAAATGTAGTTATGTGTTATTATTTATGGCCATTATATTTCCTTTTCCAGATTTTCAAGAAGAAGCCTTATTGACCCTTTTTCATGATGTGGTATTTAAATTTTTTTTTTATATGTAAAACCCTTGATTTTTAGGTGATGTTTGAATTACAAAGAAACAATTTATCAATGCATGGGGGGATAATTTAACACTATGACAATTTGAAAATAAAACAATGTTAGATAGTGTATATGAAGTCGGACACCAAGTCTAAACAAATAATGTAATATTATTATTTAAATATGACCATTATAACCTAGCTACTAAATTAGAATGAATTTATATGATTAAGTACATTAAGAAATATATATATATATATAGGCCCAAATCAATAAAAATGGCCTAATTAATGATTAAAAAAATAATAAGTAATTTTTTTGTAAATTCTTTTTATTCTTCAAAAATACATTTTCATCAAAAATGGGTTTTATTGATTTTTGAGCTAATATTATAATTAATTTCTAGAAATTTAATTGATTTTATTTTATAAAAAGGATATAGTTTTTTAAATAACCTTATCAAAATTATCTTAGAGGGAATTTATTTGGATATTTCTAAAAGGACTGATTTTCTTTTGAATAGTGAAAAATACTAATTTTCATTGAAATATATAATTTTTCTCCATGAATTTTAAAAATTTAATTTGTTATAAAATGGTTTAAATGTTAAATTATTTGTATTTTATTATGAATTATCAAATTATGTTCATTTTAATCATTTTCTTGGTTGAATTTTATATAAATAGATTTTTAAACTTAACAGACAATTTTCTGAAAAACTATTCTTCATTTCATTTTAAAATTTAATTAATTTCTACCACTCCTCAAAATTAAATCATTAATAACATATTTCATATTTAGAATCAATATGTCCAATTTTTTTTAAACTGTACCATTTTATTTTTGGTCATCATGACTAGAAACCAAAATAAACAATTATCACCATAGAAAGGGTAAATCAGAAAATTAAGGTTAATAATGATTTAATATGGACAAAAAATTTACCCTAATGCGTCCCTTTATCCTATTTTATGAGTTTAATTTGTCCATTTCCATATTTGTTTTGAAAATATTGAAAATCGGTGCCATATTTCATTGATTTAGGACTTCATATGATTTTTCTAAAAAAATACTAAAATGTTAGTCTCTTTATTTTATTATATCTAAATTTTTTATATAGGGAGAAATGGATATATTAAGTTCTAAAGGTTATATGAAATATTATTAATTTATTTATTACCTTAATTTATTTCATATTTTTAGTTATTAAACAATTACATTAAATTCTTATGGAAGATTGTTGTAGTAATTATTCTATTAATAGAAAAATAAAATAAATTATTATAAAAACTATAAAGTAATATTTTTTGTGAGTTTAAATTAAACACCAATTATATAGATATATATTAAATAATATATATTTTCTAAAATTATATATTTTAAATACCTATTAGTCTAGATGTATTTAAAATGAAATTAAATGAATAGTGTCAAAAATGGCTTTAATGTTATTTTATAATAAATAATATTTTTTTTAAAAGATTTAAAATTACTAAAAATAATATATTTAAACACGTGGTAGGTATATTTTTTAAAATAACATATATTATCTAATTTTGTAATAATTTTACTTTTATAGTAACCATATTGACCCATAAGGAGTAAGCATTTTGTTATCACGATAATTGCCCAAAATGGTTAACATGGGTTAGAATAAAGGGATAATGGTAAAAATAGTACCCTAAAACTTTTAATAATTACTATTAAGATATAATTTTAACACATATTCATCTTTTAAATAAATATATAACTCTGGAGCCATTTTTTCTTGAAATTCAATTTTAATTTATTTATTATTTTAAGTAATTCCAAGAGTTTCCCTCCCCTCACTTATAAAAGGGAACCTCTTATCCTCTTTAATTCACATATAAAAAGAATTTTATTTTTTCCAATTTATTCCAAAATAACATAAGAACAATCCTCGACATGTTCAAGGTGTCTTTTTTATACATAATAAAAACCTTAGAGTCCTTAAGGTGTAATGAAAATAAGATTTTCCCAAAAAGAGGTATAAATTTTAACCAAACGTTTTAGTTCTATTACTTATTCCACCTCCTTAAAATATTATTCATCCATTATGATATAATAATATAATAATATATGATATTATAAGATGTTATCTTGTTAAGATTTTTTTCTATATCAATATCATCTTCCACCAAATTGGAAATAAAACCATCGTTCATATGTACGACGAACTTCCACCTAAACAAATGCAATTTTTATATATCACCATTTATTATGGATGGTTAAAATGAACAATTTAATGTTTATATATGATATTAATGATATATTGGTAATTATTAATAGATAATATATCATCTAATTTCTTACCTTTCATTCATGTTAAAAATGATAACGTCGTTTGGGCATATGTGTGGACTTCCACCTCCACGAAGTGATGTTATTCATTTTACATCACCACATCACATGGATTACATATATAATTTTATTTCATCACATAACACGGTATTTATGATATAATTATAATTATTTAAAGATAAAATAATACCTACCTCCTTTTTATCTTGATCACTGAAAAATGGAAACGTTACTCATCGATACGTATGACCTATCGTCTCTGTGATTGTAAGATAGTAATTGTTCATAATAATCATTCATGGTTGGTTCTAAAAGTATAATTAATGTAAAAAAAATTAAAATTATATTATGATTTTTTTAATAATTTCCTCTTTTACCACATATAACGTACCAAATAGATTTGGGACATTTGAGTTGAATATTATCAAAACGTGCTACATGAACCTAAATGTTCAGGTAATTTAATATAACATGACATCTAATAAATTAAATTGATTAAAAAACATGAAAAACGTTCTTAATAAATTAAATAATTAACATATGTTTATCATTTTGGAAGATCAAGAGTGTACATGATGATTCAGACTCAATGTAAGAGACTTTCTTTAAAAAAATAAACATATTTTAATGGTTCCCTCTAAACACGTTTTCTTCTATGTCCTTGTTATTATAATTGTTTCAAGAAATTTTATTATGAATAAATGGATGATAAAGGTAATTTTGACCATATTTTATTTTCAGTATTTAGTTTTATAAGGAAATTAATTTAATGTTTTATGTAATGGGCACGTCACTTTAAAAACCCTGTTTTAAATGTTTCAATGATTTATTTTCTAAATACTTATGTTTCATGTCCATATTATTAAAAAAATTATTTTATAGTTACATTTATATGTACATAAAATAATTATATTGTAAATTTTTTTCTCTCTTTCAAATGTTTTCAAAAGGAATCCTTTTATGTATTTTATAGGGAACATTTTGGATTTCTATAAAACAGATAAAAATAATGTTCCATTTTAATGTATACAACATCAATGGATTTTACTACCTCCATAAATAATATTTTATGTTTTGATTCATTTATAATAATCCATGTTTTATTCAAAGAATAATCCTCATTTACTTTTATGTGGCAATAAATTCCTTATTTTTATATCTGAAATGCCTCATTTAGGAAATCTCCTTTCACTATGATATGAGGCAAGATTATTCAACCAATTTCCTTATTTTGGAATATCTTAAGATTAGGACTTATGATTGACTTCATTTTGTGTTATAAAAAATCATGAACATGATATTATGATTTCACCAAGACATCTCTCTAATTTGGTGGATAATTTTTTTTATATAAGAAGTTATGTATTGGATTATGGAGTAATCCTAATCCACGATGGGATTCTATCAACCATGTGATGTTGTATTGGAAGTTATCATTTACTTATTAATATTTAATTTTTTGTGTTTCTTAAACATTATCTATTCTTACAAATTTTTATGATAGTATGTTCTTTATGTTGTGTTACTATATTAGCACTCATGAGACTTATATTTTATGATATCATATTATAACTCTCTCTCTCACGTTATTCTTATTTATCATGTTTTTTTACTGTGATTTTTGCGCTCATCTCACATTTTAAATTTTTTTCACTTGATTTTAAGGATGCCTAGGGACAAGAATGGGGTCAAGATGAAAATTTTGTTGATATTTCATGAAAAGAAAACATGTAATATCATAAAAGTTTTATTTAGTGGAGAAATAGATACCAAGTGGAACTTTCCACTTTGTGTAGTAATATTTATTTATGTGATGGCGATGGAATAATTCTCTAAAATCTACATCGAAAATTTCTTAAAATGTAACAAAATTATTTTTTTGACAAAAAAATCAATATTATGTAATGTTTAAGACCGAGTCGTTATAGTGATGGATGTGATGAAGATGAGATATCAATATACGGATATGGAAATGTGGTTGTGGAAATGGATGTGGTGATGTGATTTTTTATGGATTCCAACACATGATATTGGGCCCTAGGAGAAGCTCAGGTAGGTAGAGTCATGACCCGACCCACATCAGAGCATTTTTTGGTAGAAATTCTTGATCTCAACACATTTAAAATTTTGGAAAAGGAGCTAAAAATCAGCAGGGAAGTGGTTATAAGGTTCCATTACTTTTATTATTGGATATTATTATATTAAAATTGATGTGATATTTACTGAGTGTACCACAGTGATTCATGGTGATTGCTGACCGATGTTGGTACAAGTTGATTATATTATTTATTCACAATAACATTAATATAGCTCATCCACATTTTCAAGTGAATTTTTGGGTATGATCAAACTATGTATACAAGTTATTATCACCTCTACACACACACAAACACACAAAGTCTTTCAGGTTTATAGGGTGAGTTTGGAGATCTGTATGTATAATATTATCATAGAGCATAAATCTATAGTTGAAGTCACTGCCTAGAAGTTTTATTATTATTTTATTTTGAGGATTATATTTTTCTGATTTATTCGTTCTTTGTGGTATTTTTGTTGATATTGGTTTTCTTATATAATGGTATTCATTGGTGGTTTAATTATATATTTCTAGGATATATGTGGAAAATGTATCCCATTTTTTATACCCTCGTTGGTAGTATAAAACCCAAGGACCGTTGTAGGGGGTGCCATTGGGGAAACTCTCATCTTCACTACAGGACCAAGAGAGGTTCCCAATATGTATATTTCATTGTAGAGTTGTATTTATTATTTTTTTGGAGATTTAGAATGGATTTTAGAATTAGAAAATGGTAATTAATACATGGATTTGTAGGGAAACCACATTATAGGAACATAGTTCCTATCTTAATAAATACAGACTCGCTGGGATAGAGGATCTTAGGGCCCCTTATGATTCAAAACATAGATTTATGCTTATCGAATGGGTTATGTTATTTAATTTTTATTTATGGTTATAGAACTAGGTAAAGTACATCCATAATTTTTTTTTATTATTTTTGAAATAGTGTAATTTGGGGGAAATTAAATGATTATTATTTAATTTTTTTGCATAAATATTTTTCATACGATTGAGTTTAGGGTTTTTTTAATATTATTCAGAAGGATCCATGTTATTCTTCTTTTTTGAGTGGTTTAATTTTGTAATATTTAGTAGGATGATTTGGTTGAATGTGGAAGGGATTACTTAGATTAGATGGACAATCATTGTGGGATGATGATGTGTGGGTTCAACTATCAAGGAATGGTCAAGTATGAGGGGTGAAATTTTGATTTTATATCGGAGTGTGGGATGGAAAATCTTGATATTGAATTCATATGGATTCATTTAATACTGGTGTATCAAAATCCACAGGTTATTAGTACTATTCTAGGATTATCATGATATTTTTGAATAATGTATCCTGAGGAGTAGAAGTAGGTATTTGTTTCATGGGGTGATTTCTTGAAATAGTTTTTTATTGAGTTTCTATCATCAACGATGAGGGTAGTGAATAAGCATGAGTTTATCCACCTCTAATGGGAAATTATAAGCATGTGGGAGCTTAAAATTTTGTTTAAAGTCCTCCTACTCTACACTTTTAGTATATTATTAAATGATGAGTCTAAAATTTTTTTTTTGGAGGAATTAAATATAGTTATCAGATATGTAATTACCCCATTTCTACTCCATATGTATAGAAAGGTATATGAGAAGGACATGGTGATTTATAGCCTTAATTGCCATTTAGGTTCATTTTGAGAGGTGATCCGTCATTGTTTTCAAGTATTTTGGTTGTTAGAGGTGGATCCTAGTTATTAGGGTAGTTGAAGTTTAGGATGGTTGGTGGTTAGCCTTAGTAGTTTTCTTCCAGTTGTTTCTATAGTGCTAGATATTAATATACACCCATCAGGATCTTTTAATCAATGTTATTTTTTAATAGGGATCATATCCATCCATTTTCTTAGTGTCAAACCATTATTGTGGACACGTATAGAGTATTCTTCAAAGTTTTTTATCATCCCTAGAATCAGTATCCATAGAGGCCATATTAAAAGTAGGGGTAGTTGTTGTTTGATCATATGAAAGGATAGTAACCAATTACTTGTTAGAACTATGATATCACATTCCAATAGGGACAACATTCTAAGTATGGTTATATATATGGTCATCAGTAGTGAAGAATAGGATCTAGATTTAGAAAAATTCTTACTGTGGAGGTTCCAAAACATGAAAGGATAAAAACTATATGAGGTACCAGTTGCCTCTCTTCCACTATGGTTTTTTTATTTGAGAGTCTCACACTCTCATATTCATCCCAACTTGATCTAAATCATGGGGATGAATGTAGACATGATTTCAGTTCCCCTTGTGTTAAATTTACTAGTTGGAGGTTATAAAAGTATAATTTATGTGTTTTGAGGTTGTGGGGTGAATATGGGGAAATTTTATTTATAAGGGGATTTCATTCTTATTTAGATAAAGGAATATGATATCATTATTTTCATCAACTGGTTACCATTACCATGCATAATGATGGATTTTTTAGATTAGATTGATGTTCTATGATGATGATAGATGTCATATAGTATTCATTCGAGAAAGAGATCATTAGATGGGTAAGAGATGCTTAGATAAAAAATTTTCTTATCTGTTTTCCCTATGATTGGATTTATTATAGGTTATAATGGTGGAGATCTATAGGGTCTTATTTTAGTTTTTTAATGATCATCTTATAGTGGCTATGATTATTCATATTTGAAGTGATATCATGTTTGGGATAATTTCGTAGCATAGTGCCTCTTTGATTTCTATGGATACCAATATTATGAACCATTTTTAGTTTTGGGGGATATAGATTAATGTTGAAAATTTGATGCAAGATGGTTTTATCCAACCTATTGGGTTGATGTGGGTAATCTATGTTTTTCAAAAAGAAGGTGGATCATTGTATGTGGTTGTGTATAGACTACTAAGGGTTAAGTTACATTATTTTTAAGTATAATTACCATATCTCAAGGGAAAATGATCAACTTGAATTTTTAATGGAGTAATATGGGTTTTATTGGTTTATTTATAGTTTGGATATCACCATTTGAGATATAGAGAGGTGGGAATCCTAAAGATAACTTTTAGGTGGCATTATGAGACCTTCATGTTTGTGGTCATTTTTTTGGTGTCATGAACACCGTATCTATTTTCATGGGACTCATGAACTCTATGTTATGTGAGTTCCAAGATTAGTTTTTTATGTTCCTTGATGAAATTATTATACACATGAACTCTTAGTATAAGAAAATTGATCACTTTAGGGTTGTTTAAAAATTTCTTCGACTTCATAAAAATTATGGGAATATATCCAAGTGTATATTTTGGATGTAGGAGGTGAACTTCCTTAGACATGTGGTGTCTCAGTATAAATTTATACTAGATCTATTGAGGATTAAGGCCATTATTTCTTGGGAATAAACCATGGGCATTGCCAAGGTATGTAGCTTCTGAGGTCTCATATGATATTATCAGATTTTCATTTTTTAAGTATATCAGGTTGTGACCCTATTGATCACCTTAAAAAATAAGGTCCAGGATTTCTAATAGATTAATCATTATAAGGAATCATTTTTACTTATTTAAGGAGAGGATAACCAGTGTACCTATACTTTGGCTTCAGGAGGAGGAAGTGATGTTTTATTATTTCTTGATGGTTCCCAACATAATTTGGGTTGCGTCTTGATGAAATATGGTGAAGTTATATAATTTGTGTCCATGTAGTTAAATCCCCATGATCACAAATTTTTCACCCTTGATCACGAGTTAGTCAAAGTTGTTTTTATCTAATATATTGGTGACATTACATCATCTGTGACTGATTTTTTATCTATAAAATCATAATATGATGTGGTATATTTTCCTGCAACGTGATTTGAATTTGTGACTAGAATTTTGGATGTAATTTTTATAGGACAATTACATTGTGATCTTTTAAACCCGAGGGGATGATAATATAGTTAATGATTCACTTAGTTGAAGGTCATGAGAAGGTTTTTTAGGGAGTCTAGAGATACCTAGAATGTGATGGTGGATCTGGAAAAGATGCATCTTAATGTAGAGAAGGATAGAGATAGAGGTTTTTTATTCTACGAATAAATAAAATCATCATTGATGTGAAAGGTGGATTATTATTATTAGGGAGTCTAAGACATAAATATGATATAAGATAGATTCATTTATAGGGATGTTCCAAAGGGATTTTTGAAGGTTGAATGGAATCATATGTTGTTTGGAGGAAGGTTAATTATCTTGTCAAAAATATGTGAATATGATCTCCATGATTTCCATAGCTCAGTAGGGGATTCAAATTCTAGTATTTACAAGATGTATACTTGCTTGAGAGATCAACTTTTGTGTCTTTATATGAAGTGGTAAGTATCAGAATTGATGTCACATTGTTTAGTATACTGATATGTTATAGTAGACAATCATGTTTTTGGGGTTTTGTTAAATCCATTGGATGTTCCCAAGTGGTAATGAGAGGAAATATTTGTGGATTTCTCTACTTCCTTGCCATGATATTAAAAAATATTTCATTTTATATAAGTGATCTTAGATTTGTTAAAAAATTCAACCCATATACTATAGATAAGGGAGTCAGGTGTTGTGGAGGATTTCACGAGGCAGTATGTAATTGAGGTGGTGTGTCATTATAGGGCACCTAGAATGATAATTTATTATTAGTATCTTTTTGTTATCTTAAATATCTAAATAGGTTTATAGAAAAATTTTATCTCTTAGTTTCACTTTAGCACAACCTTTCTTCCTCAGACTAATGGGGAGACCTAATGTGATATCCAAACATTGGAGAACATGTTTTAAACATGGATGTTAGATTTTTAAAGATCATGGATGAATCGATTTCTCTTGGTTGAGTTTTCTTATAACAATATATTTCATTCTTGCATCACAATGGATATATTTGAGGCATTTTATGAGGGATATTTTTCTCCTTTATGTTGGATTATGTTTGGGGAGTCGGCAGTCTATGGACATACTGTGGCGTGGAGCATTAAGGGGAAGATTCAAAAAGTTTTATAGTTTATAAAGGTGATGTGTGACCTCTATAAATCATATAGTGATAATATTTTTATTTAAATAGAGTTCTAGGAAGGTGACCAATTTTACAAGATGGTTTTCCATTACCTTGGGAATTTGTGGTTTGGTCAAGTGATTAATATTTATCAGTAGTTATTAAATATGTTTTTGGATCATCAACAAGTTAGTGAGGTGTAACATTTTTTTGGATATTCCCCTATGTGTGCATTGGTCCACGACCCATTCCATGGGTTGTGACTTCATCAATATATTCCTGATGATACTCATGTTACTGATCAAAGTGTTGTAGATATTGAGGATAATGAGACATTACTAGTGTGGTCAGTTGAGTTTTAAGATCACTAGGGGAATGTGATGTGTGTGAATGTTATCCGTTTGGTTAATCTTTTATTGGTGGCATGTTGTTCTAGTAGAGAGTATATAGGAATGAGATTAACAAATTCACGCTCGGTATCCCAAGTTGATTTGTTTTTATTATTTTTATTGAGATGTTTTATATTTTAATGAATTGAATGAGTTTGTTTTTCATGATTGATGGTGTGATTTGTTTCTCGTGTTTTTATTTCATTTTTTAGTGACGAGATTGTTCTTTTTGAGATGTATCTATTTGGGGGAGTTCAATTAGTGTTATTATTGTTTTTTCCTTATGTGTTTCAGTTATATTTTAGAATATGAGAATTGATTAAGTGGTATCTAATGCAATGGTCTAGACCTTTCTGGACTATTCAGTTTTGATATTTTGGTGTTTGAGGTATCATGATGTGTTTTGGGGAAGAAGATATCTATTAGTGATAAAAACTATATTGAGAAGGGAAATTTTCTACATTTTCATTATGGTCGTGGTGAAATTTGGGTAGTTTCAGTAGAGGGAGAATCTTCATGTAATTGGTCATGATAGGAGCCCTTTATCTTACAGTGTACAATATCAAGGTGAATATTTAGGGATTTTTCTAGTTTTTGTTGCGGTTCAATATCATGTGTTGTGATGTGCTGATTTGGGCACAGGTTTTTGGATGATTCTTTCATAGATGATGTCACAAAATGATTGCATGGGTCTTGGTGTGACCCTATCAAGTTAAATCAGATTATATGATGTGATTGAGTTTAATCAGGGTGATATTCAAGGATTCAATGGAAAAATTATGGAAATTTTATGTAGATTGACCCATTCCAACATACCAATAAATCATTGTGAAGTTGTTTTGGGTTTTTATGGAAGGTGGATGATGGTTTAGGGCATAATAGAGGTCTCAAGTGGTCTGTAATCACCAAAAACGTTTATCATAATCCATGTGTAATTTGATATATACATGATGAAGAATCATCTTGAAAAATGGAATTAATATGATTATTGATTGAAAATAACTAAAAAAAGGGGATATGATATTTTTAAATATAATTGTTAATAAATTTATTTAATGAAATAATTACCTTTCATCAAATTCTTTCTTCATTGTTGATCGTTTGATAAAGACCACTTATCTGACCATTATTGATTTCACGGAATAATGGATAGATTATCTCTAATTATAATCAACATCTTCTTTGTGAGCATCTTATTTTCACCATATAATCTTATTGGTGCTAGAATATATTGTTATAATGCTTGAAGTGATCGATTCTAATCGCAACCAAATCCTTCAAGGGAAAATGGATTTTCTCTCGTGGAGTTGGAGAAAATATATATGTTATTCAATGGGTTCTAGGGGATATCTCTCTAGTGATTGAGATAATCCCCTCAAGAACTCCTTGTGAACAACGAAAAAATGAAGAACTTTTATTTTAGATAATGTCATAACTAAATTCAAATTGACACAGGGTTAGAAAATAATAATCATGAAAGTGGATTTATCATTTTCTTCATTTTGGAAAACCCCCAGTATCTTGATAATAATAATATTATTAATATTTACATGGTGTGTAGTAAATTTGTTGAAAAAATAAACTTCATTTTCATGTATAATGAAATTAATATTTATTAAAATAATATTTAATATTAAATTTCTCACCAGACCATTAAGTTTGGTCTGCCAATCCTCCACAACATTTATCGGTCTTTGAATTATGAGTAATTAATTAATTAAAAATATCACTGCATTATTCTCCAATAAATATGTAAATATTATAATAACAAAATTTAGAAAATATATGTTTTTTAAAATATTCAAATGGATAAAATATATTTATACCTTGTGAATAAACCAAAAATAAATAAGTTTTATGTATTCAAATAACTAAATAATTAATTACCCAGTGAATACATATTTATTAAAAATTCAACTCACATATATATTCTCTCTAATAACATATTATTGAATATTTGCGATCAAACGAACATGAATATTTATAATCCACATATGAGAATAATATTCCTCAGAAATTTTAAATTGATATAGAATTTAACTAAATTTTCAAATACACTTAGTGTGAGACCCTCTAAGACCCTTTCTTAATTGATTTTTGCTGCACTACCTAATGTACAAGGATAAAATCTAACAACGTTACAAGGATCATATAGTGAAATAAGTTAGTTTAACAATGACATGTAACCTCCTATGAACTTACAATATTAAATATACTCTCATTATCTTGATATCTCTAATAAAGCATGTTTAATTCTACGGTCAACAACATATGTGCTCGATGTCTCTTTTTTTGAATTTCAAGAAATGAACTTATTGACAACACCAAAATGGTTAAAAACTTAATAAATCCATTAAATTACCATTGAAGATCAAGAGATATCCAATTATATTAAATAATAGAAGGGATACATCCTTTCTAACATTATTCATTAATAAAAAATCATTAATGACACACCCAATGTATCCTACCTCTCCATGACCATATGAAATCATAGTTTTCATCAATACATCAAAGTACCCAACTCATGACATGAATTAATAATAATATTAATGTATAGAGATTATTACTCACATCCTTAGATAGGAATATTTAATAACACATATAAATTTGGATTTTCTAATGGAATTCCAGGTTGTAATAATTTCCTACGATAAAGATTACAAAGGGAATAAACTACATGATAGAGTCTGAAAGACATATGAGTATCACTCCTAATATTTGTTATTATTTTTATCTTACCAAATGATATCATCAGGATAATGAAATTATATTGAGGAATACAATAATGAATATTGTTGGTTCTCATCATAATGGGAAACTGGTATGACCATTCAGTTTAATAAGTACACTTAAGACATTATCACATAATTTGTTACACAGAATAACAATAATGATGTGATATGATATTTTATTAATATTTAAAATAATGAATATGGGTAACAATAATGTACTTAGGACATAGTTATAGGGTTCCGACTCTAATATACTCCCACTTTCACTAGATCCAATTATGAATGATCTTCAATCTACTTTATCTTGTATTTTATTCATGCTTCCTTGAGATAAGGCATTATTCAAGGGGTCCAACACGCTTCCTTCCATGGAAACTATATTCACAACAATTTCACCCCTTTGATAAAAATACATTACGAGGTGATATTTGTGGAGTATTTGCTTCATCCATTGATGAAACATTGATTACATTATGAGAGACACCACTAATGTATGATCATAATACTATGTGATATGATCTCTATATCTAGTAATGACATGAAGATATTTGATAAAATTTAGAATACAAATATATTATTTTGTTACATAAAGTGACACAATATATTTTAAATCCACTATAAAATTAGTGATAATGGGTTGTTTTGAACAATTCCATATTATAGTTCTTCCATTGATATGGAAGAAATATCTTGACAATGACTTTAGATCCTTTTGTTGTGTTTGGAAACTACCACAGGTTTATCCTTTGATGAGTAGTTCTATATCTTATCCAAATACCATGAATATATCCCTATAATGCCTTAGATATTTAATGATATCCTTAATAGTAGACCAATGTTGTTACCCTGAATCATATTTATATATAGCTACCATGTTAAAAGAGTAAGAAACATCAATCCTTGTACATCACATCAAATAAAAGATAAATCCAATCATAGATGTGTATGGGATCCTGCTCACTCACTCACTCACTCACTCACTCAGACAAACATACACAAACTCTCTCTTTTTGTGAGAGAGGACACATTTTTTGGGAGAGATACATACTATGTGACATTAGAAATAATCCCTTCTTAGATTATTCCATATTAAATCTCTTTTTCATCTGGTAAATGTATATACTTTAACTTATTTTAAGAAGAATTATGGATTTATCATGAATGATCTTGATTTCAAGGATAAATGATGCTTCACTTATGACCTTCATGGATAAAAACATGTCTAAATTGGTTTTAACTTATTGTAACACTAATGTGTCATTCCCAATAAGTAATTTTTCATTAATATACTAATATAAATACGAAGACACTCCCAATCAACCACTTGTGAACAAAATGGATAAAATTCATTCTTTATGAAACAAGATTATCTTATATATTCATCAAAAATAACGTTCCACATCCCTATTTTCTACGTTAACCCATAAATAAATCTCTATAGGTTTCATATCTTATTGGTATTTTTTGGAGTAACAAACTATTACAGTTGTTTCATATAAACATCTTCCTAATTATTTCTGTTATGTAAAGAAGTTTTGAAATCCATCTTCCAATTCTCAATGTTAGGGATAAATTCCATGAAAAATTGAATTCTATTAGATTTAAACATACAAAATAGAGAAAATGTTTTATCATACCCAATTACATGAATTTATTTAAATCCTTAAACCACTAGCCTTTATTTATAGGAACATAATTCACGTTACAATTTGTGTTTTGTATTGAAAAAATGATTCCACCCCAAGAGAATTAAATCAACTTATTGATTAATAAAAACTGAAAATCCATTCAGATACATGGAACCTATCTCATAATTCTTGGATATTTTCTATCTTAAAACTGTTGATCTTTGTACTACCCCCTTGATGGAATAAGGATCAATATTTTCAACCAATAATGAGTCACCATCATTGGTGACTAGATAAAAAATTCTCTCAATTTCTCTATCATCTCTAGATCTCCCATGAAGTACTTATGTTTCAAAAACAACACATTCCACATATAATTATGGACCCTATTCCTATAACCAACTCTTGTGTATATTGAGAATCAAATTCAATGAAGTTAACATTTTCCCCCTATCCTCCTTAGTAATGTACTCCATATCATGATAAAAATTCATATATTATGAAGGTAACCTTACCATATGAGGGTTTATATAGATAGTTTCCCCGTGTTTCCATGATATAACGTACAAAGATTTAAAAAATACCATAGGTTCTAGTTTTTTTTTGAAAAAAAGACGGATTCATTAATGTTGAAGATCAGTAGACGTACAAATGCGAAGCCATTTAGGGAAATGGTCCAACCAGAGCTGGTTTCCATCAAAGGGGCCAGAGCCCTCTAGTTGATGAGCCGCATTATTTCCTTAACTTTTGGTAAAGGAGAAGGTGCAGCTTGAAAAGCCGTGATGGAGAGAGAGGATTCTTTTGATGATGGAGGCAAAAGACTGGATCCCTCCGTTGTTGTGGTTGATAGAATTGATAATGATGAGGTAGTCCGATTCAAGGATGATATTATCCCATACCTGATATTTAGCGAGAATCATACCAGCGAGGATAGTTGTAGCCTCGGCAACCACGGGTTCCCAGAAAGCATGGTGAGATTCGTGTTTGGCTGCCATGAATTATCCCTGATGATCCTGGGCCAGAAGGCCGATGGAAACACGTCCATTCATAGGGAGAGACGCATCCACATTAATCTTAAGAAAACCTTCCATTGGTGGGAAATATCTGGAGGAAAAGGAAGTAGCTCTAAAGAAAATTTGATGTCTATTGTGCTGTTGCCAGCCCTCAATCTAGGAAGAGGCCCGACCCATCCAAGATTCAGGTGGTTTGTGGATGTGGTTGAAAACTGTATTGTTGCGATGGACCCAAATGATCCAGGACAGGGTACAAAGAGATTATACTTTAGTCTATGAGAGAGAAGATCACCATTGCTTCAAGATAGAGGGGAGGTCAGGGTCCATGGACATAAAATCCACAGAATCAGAGTCCCATTTATTCCAAATTTCCTTAGCCCTCGGGAAATGAATGATGGTGTGAGAGGGGGATTCTAGGAAGTTTGGGCAGAAGGGGAAGAATTCTTCACTGGAAATATGTCGGAAAATGAGAAGGCTCGTTATAGGGAGGGTTCCTATGAAAAAATTCCACTAGAAGTGACGAATCTTAGGGGGAACGTTAAGTTTCCAAAGCGATTTCCAGGGCCCCCCTTCCCGATCAGCTGGATGAGCGCCAATGGAGTGTCGGTAGCTAGATTTCACCATGTATTCTCCCGAAAGGTCATTGGTCCAGAAGAGATGGTCAAGGCCCACGTCAGGGACCTAGGGGGTACTCAGGATAATTTTTTTGTCACATTCGTTGAACCAAGCACTGATCGTTTCCAAACACCACCCTAATCCCTGGTCGGAAAAGAGGCACCTGACTGTGGCATCCTCAAAACCTAGTTGGGAAAGGGAAAATGCCCGCAAACCATCCTTATCAATCAGCCAGGGGTCGGTCTAGATATTAACGGTTGAGCCATTCCCAATCCTCCAGCCCAACCCTTTTACCAGTAGACAACGGGCACCCCAAATTCTTTTCCAGAGGAAACTAGGACGGGGGCCAAGAGAGGATTTGTGGAATTCCTTGTGGGGAAAATATTTAGCTCAGAGAACCCGCGCATAGAGGGAAAAAGGATGATTAATAAGGTTCCAACCTTACTTTGCTAGCAGTGCGTCATTGAAGTGAAGGAGATTTCGAAATTCTATTACTCCGTCAGATTTAGGAGAGCAGTGTTTCTCCCAGGCGATCAAGTGGGTACGGTTCCTTCCATTATGCTATCCCCACCAGAAGCTGGCTGTGCATGCATGGATCTGGTTGAAAATAGTCGACGAGAGCTTAAAAAGGGACATATAATATTTGGGGATGGACTGGAGGGTGACTTTAATGAGTGTCTCCTTTCCAGCTTTGGAAATTCTTTTAGGGGTCCAGCCTTGAATTTGTTTCCCAATCCTATCGAGTAAAGATGCAAAGACTTACTTTTTGGAGCGGCCAATCACCATGGGTAGCCTGTGATACTTCTGGTGTTTCTCAACCATATGAATGCCTGCCATTGCATAGAATCCCTTTCCTCAAAAGATGCCTCATAGCCCCATGCAACAGTATCCGACAACACATATTTCTTTTCTTACATTAACTCGAATTGAATCCCTTCTTTCACCTTTTTTGGTACTTGGTTTAGAATTTATATTACAATATGTAATATATATCCACAAAAGGATAATATAAGAATCATGTTGTTCATCATTGAACATATAATGTTATGTGTTGTTCCATTAATCCTTTCACTAACACCATTTAACTATGTTGTTTAAGGAAGAGTGATTTATGATTAGATCCCATACTTGAGTATTAAGTTAGTGAATTATTTATTAAGATTCTCAGCACCATAATTAGATAAATATTTCTTTATCATTATTATATGTTGATTTTCTACTTTATTAATGAATTATTTTAATTTATAAATATATTCTATCTTATTCCTAATTAATTAGAAATATCAACATCTATATAAATCATTCATAAAATTTATGATGTATCAATACGAACCTATAGATTCAATTAGAAATGGTCTATACACAATAGTTTTTACCAATTCTAGAAGCTCAATAGATCATCTGCCATTTGCATGAAAAGTGAATTGGTCATTATTCCCTATAAACAAGTGAGAAATATGTTAAGTGTTATAAATGAATATAGTCTAAGAAACTATCTTGATAGACATTTCTCATTTTTTTTCATTTTTATAACCAAAATGGTGATTCCATAAATGTGAATGAATTGAGTCATGTGAAAACGACTATTTATCAGTTTCCAATACTTATATTTCTTAATTTAATATATAATTATTTTTATTTAAATGTTACATATTATAAAATATTATATATTTTAAAATTTTACAAATATTATTTTTGATCATGAAAATAAAACCACTTGTATCTAGGAAGGATAAAAAATTATATATTTTTGCTAACAATTGGTATATATTAATAGTATTTTGAAACCAAGACCATTCCTAATGGAAATAGATGGGAGTAATTTAAAATTTATAGATAATACAACCATAAATAATTTTCATCCAACAAATATACCTCTCCTATGGAAATCTTTTGAAATCTACTTGCTTTCTATATTTGAATGTAGATATGATCACAAAAAGTTATATATAATACCCAATGTATAGATATATAAATATTACACTCAATAAAGAATGAAACTTAAGCTTCCCATTACTTCTTTTAGATAGAATAGTTCGTATTCCTAGACCCAACATTTAACATAAAAAACTGTATCCTTTTCATTTTCTTATCTTCAGATCTTTTTTTTTTGAAAGACAAATATCAGGACCCTTAGACTTGGAATGAGTATTTAAATCCTTCACCTTTTTCATAATTTATTCCACATTATGACCATAGATATTTCATGCCCCATGTATTTATCAACATGTAGAGTCAATGTAAAGAGTTCATGTAGATTCTTCTTAATATTTATTATTTTATAAGTAATAATAAAACCAGATAACTCTTATGTAATGAAGATAAATTTATATCTATGTGTATCTCATTAGGTATCTCAAATCCCAATATGTCTAATCCCTCAATGTATCCAATCATACTGAATATAGGAGGCACAACTAGAATTGAATCTATAGTATTTCACATGAAAAATGCATTAGTGATCTCATATATCTCTTGTCCCACCTTTAGGAAAAGATCTCGAATGCGATACATGATTCTATAAGCATCTATATCACAATGTTTCTTTAAAATATCACTAGAAAAGGATGATATAATGAAATATTTATCATTTATGGAATCAATAAAATGTTTCATATATAGAGAAAATTCTTCCTCACTAGCCTCTTTTCTAGGGGCTGCAAGAATATAGTTTTCCGACATATATAATTTTCATTCATGGTTTAGTATAACATGTAAATGACGATACCATTCCTAGAAATACAAACATATTAGAATCTTATAATTTAAAAAAATTGATCACAATGATATAGTTAAAGTCACAAGTTTTTCCATTTCTACAATAAATAAAATCATAATTTTAATACTTTATATTAATTATTGATTTAGATAATAACTTATAATTTTTTTAATCTCACACTATTTTATAAATACCTAATATCTCTCACCATTAGTTTCATTATTTCTTATCACATGGATATCATAGTGGAAATGATCTATATGTCCCTTATCATGACCAAGATTGAGGTCTAATAGGATACTCGAATGTAATTAGGTTGGTGTAACTTTCCTACTATAGTAACTCGTATCTCCATTATTTTTTTATTTGACTCTCTAATTTAGAAATCCCAGATAAGGAGGTCCATAACACTTTCCTACTTTTTACAATAAGTATCACAGTGTCTATCATCCCTTAATTCACGCTTGGTTTAGTCGACCCAAAAAAACAATATAGAGATTCTATGATAATTGAAAGAACCCTAATGGGGGTTGGTCAAAAAATTTAAACTATGGTTTTATTTTTACCGATGTAGTATGATACTATACCAACATAATATTTTATTTTGGGATTATTTATCTTTATTTCTAAAGTGCCAATTTTATCTTATAACATGTTTTTTAATATTAAGTTGATTTTACTTAAGTGATTTACTATTTAAAGATAATGTTTACACATATTATAATATTTATTTGAATTAAATATTTAATTTATGTTAATTAATTAATTCAGTGAATTAAATATCAATAAATAATTAACCTTTCAACTGACAGAAATAAAATAAATAAAGTGAAATAAAAAATATATTCCTTAATGGTTGGTTTATCTAGAGGATGATAAAACCATCCTTTAACATCGATAATTAACTCCTAGAACCATTAATTGATTGATTTTAAGCATTCAACATATGATCCCCTGTACCGATTGGATTTATTTTTCCTCATATTCAAACTGGAACCATATCCCCTCACCTAGGAGTTCCATCCTTTAAATAATTATACTCAAATGGTGGTGAGGGGAACTAAATTATTGGTTGGGGGTTACATAAAAGAAACTGTGGGAACATAGGACAATAAATAATGAGAGGAGAGTAATTACTCACAAGTATATATTTAATTTAATAGATTATTACAAAAAATATAGAAGAAAAAATTAAATAAACCAATCGTATACACATACTGGTTTAATTTTTTGGTTATCCACATAGTATGCTATAGATACAAAAATGTACACCAATTAGAATCCACATCACTTCATTCATTATATTTAATATAAAAATCATTAAATTAATTAACTAATTAATTAATTAATTAATTAATTATCATTATCCTACTAACAATTTGATGTATCTTAGAGAAATTTATCATAAATGAAATATATATAAAAACTTGACTATTATTTACATATAATTATGGGGAATTAATTAAGGATTTTTTAATTCTACCAACCTTTATTACATAGTCAACACATAATATGTCAAAAATGTGATTAGTATTATAATGATGCAATCAATTTTTTTTGTAATTAATTTTGTTTCTTATGGGGTGACTACATAGTTTGTACTGATGAGATACCTTCTATGTTTTCTTCTTATTGTGTATATGAGATAGATTCTTAGGGACTCAGTATGTATCTTATTTGGTATACATGGTTTGTACTAACGATATACACACCATGTGATCATCTTTACATGTTCCCACATAACCTTGTGGTTGACTTGACATATTATTTAGAAGCGTGGATTAATGAGTCACACATTGTTTACACAACCTACACAATGTATATTTTAATAATAATATATATGTCAGTATCATGTTGTGTTTTACCATATATTTTACAATATGGTTAATGTAAATTTCACTACTAAACCATGTAAAATACACAACATATACGCCGACAATTTTCCATATGGTTTGACAGACCTTCTGATATGATTTCCTAGTTAACATGTTGTATGCATTAAATAAACGATGTGTTATTACTGGTTGATACATCATGTATCTTGTGATATTTCAATGTGTAGTAAACTTGGGTACATGATGTTTTCTTTATATCACAAACCATTAATCTTGGACTACTAGATAGAATCTCTAATACCACCAGATGGAATCTTTTACTATTCATTATCTAATCATAATATATTTAATATTATATGAGACATGACCAAAGGGAATTAATATGTTGAAAAAGGGTTAAAATTTATATATATATTAAATAATAAATAAACTAGATTACAAAAAATAATAAAAATTTCTTATAATCAATCAATGTATAATAAATAATTTTAAATTATTTTGTAACGATTCAAATACTAATTTATGGTTTCAAGCATAGTGGAGATGCTGGGTGGGCTGTAACCAACTCGAATTTTTTCCCAATCCATGAATACTCTTGTGATGTACATGATAGATAATATTCATATCCAGTGGAATTAATATATATATATTAATTGATAAGAACCTTGAACAAAGAATGGAAAATAATTTCACATGTTACTTATAATTAATTCATTTTTTTAAATAATTACTATTCATTGAATTATTTCATAATTGTTGATGTTTGGACAAATAAAACTCATCATACAATAATTTTTCAATGTAATCAAGGTTATATTTACACTAGGGGTGATCCACATGTTCTTTTTATTCCTCTAATAATCTATGTAGAATCCTTAGGGTGTAAGTGTGAATGGTTCTAAGGATTATGGTGATCGATGTTGATCACACCTAAATCCTTCAAGGGTGAAGGAATTCAATTTAGTATAGGAGTATAAAATCTCTTAATTAATTTGATAATTCTATGGGAGATATATCTAGGTCTTGGTATAATCTTTTATCGAACTCTATGTGTATAATAAAAAATTGTGTCTCTCACATTTTGAAGTATTTGATAACCATGTATAAATGGAGCTAGGGTTAGAAAAAAATAATTGCACAGGGGAACTTATTATATTATTAATTATTAGGAAACCCCTTTTGAAAATTAAAATTAAAATATTATTATTTACTAGAAAAGTTCTAAAATCATAGATATAATAAATATTATTATTTAAAATAAATATATTTATATATTTTCAAATAATATTTAATACGACATTTTTCATCGGACCGTTAAAATCGGTCTTCCTATCTACTTCAATATTTATTTATTCTTGAATAATTAATATTTAACTAATTTTAAAAAAATAACTATATTATACAAAAAATGAATATATAAATATTGAATTAATATAACTCAGTGAATAAATATTAATTAAGTATTAATGTAAGTAAGTAAATAAATATTTTAATATTTTTTGAATAAACTAGAATAAATTAATATTATGTATTCATGTAAATAAATAAATAAATACCCAATGATTAAAAATTTAATAAATATTCAACTCACATATATATTATATCAAATACAGGGTGATTGAATATTTGTGATCAAACCATCATGAATAATCATTAAACCACATATGGGAATAATAATTACCTAACATTATAAATACATATATAATTTAACTATGGGTATGAACACACATAGTGTTTGACCATCTAGGATACTTTATTAAAGGCATTAAGCTATAATAACTAATGTACAAAATTAATATCTAGAAACTGGACAAGTCTCCACTAAAGAAAGATGTTAATGTCTCAATAAAATGTAACCTCTTATGAAAAACACTATGTATTGTAATCCCTTTATCATGATATCTCAAATCAAGTAGGTTTCACACAAGTGCACTCAACTCATGTGCTCAATTCATCTTTATTTGACTTTTAAGAAACTAATTTTCAAACCACACCACCCTATCCATGGACATAATCATAAAAATCAATTCCAATTAAAGGGCATGAAATATATACATTAGTTAATGAAAATATAGGCTTAATAATTTATCATATTATTCACTAATAAAACATTACTCCCAGAACAATCAATTTATCCTACCTTTATGTGAGAATATGTCATCAATGTTTTCATCAATACACCATATCACATCACTCATGGGATTTTTTAATAATAAAATTATTGTACAAGGATCATCGCACACATATATAGATATGAATGTCTATTGAATCCTAAAAAAATTTAATTCCAATAGATGTGTCATGTTATCAAAATCTATTATAAGGAAGATTACCAAGGGCATACATCACAAGAAAGAGTCTCAATGTTGTATGAGTCTCCCTCTTTATTGATTGAGTTGTTTTTTCCCATCAAATGATATCATCTGGATAGAGAAATTATATTTATGAATATTTTCAAAGAGCATCTAAGTTCTCTTCATATCAAGGGAATATTGTGACCTCTTAGTGCGATAAGTACACTTAAGAAATTATCACATACTATTTCACATAGAAGAACAATCAATATGTCATAATATATTTTATCAATATTAAAAACAATGAATACAAGAAATCATAATCTTTATAGAATTTGGTACTAGGGAACTAAGTGATTAGTGAAAACATGAGGCCTTTCTATTGCAGTATAGAGTCTGAGGGTGGATTTTCAGGGTTCTGTTAGGTTTGTGTTATGGTGAGGTCTCATGTGTCAAGGAATGAGGAATTTGATACTAGTTTATTGCTACATATATCCTAGATAATGGTTTACAATGATGGAATGTGTCTCGATACGACCACTCTCATGGTGGATTGGATTAGATGATTTGACCATGTTTAAGTGGGTGATATTTGGGGATCTAATGCATAAATTATGGATCATTGGTAAAGATTGACCCATCATTTAATATCCAAAACTCCTAATCATATAGTTTAGTGTTTTTATTAATAGTTATAGTAGGGTTTTAAACTATCAAGCTACACACAAGTGTTTTTTTAACTAGGTATAATTCTATAAGTCTCTAAAATTTCTCTCGGATCACTCCATTTTTTCCCATGAAATCAATGAACTAAAGAGTTTTTATGGAGACTATTGAACCCCCTATAAATAATTTTAATTTTTATATTAAAGATATTGTGAATTCATTCATATAATGTGAGTTCCTCCCATTGGCCCTTCTTCTTGGTTATTTTTAATCAACCTAAGAAGGCTATGACCATGGAACTAGTCTGTTTGGGAGATGTTGTGGAAATTAAATTATTTCTATGTTTATTATATTTTCTAGAAAAGTCCCTATTATCATGATCATGGTCTTGAGACCATACATTCTTTACTTTTTATTTTTTAAATGATTCAAATAACTTTAATTGAGGTAGGGGCTTGGAGAACTTGCTTCTTTTATGCATAAATTATGGGGGGTGCATGATTTTTATTTATTTGGGTGGATAGTACAGATTAGTTTAATAATGATAATGAATTGTTCCTAAGGAAATTAATGGTAATGTGGTGAATGAAATGTGTTTATTTTTTCTAGGATATTTTACATTTTACTAATTCTTGTTTTCTGCTATTATTGAAAATAATCATTATTTTTGAGACATGTGTATTGATTCCGTGATTTTTTTATTTAGACCACCATTAATGAAATATAAATAACTTAAATATAGTAATGATAGGGATGGGTGGTAGATATTAATTGATATGATAACTTTCCATGAAATTCAAGAGGGCATGATTCTGAATTTTTGATGTGGGTTATGGTTATAATTGTTGTTGTTAAAATGTTATTATAATTATTTTGGGGTTGTTATGTGGTATGGTTGTTATTGTATATGGGAATAAGTTTTCTATAGGTAGTATTGTGTGTTGTGTGATAGGAATTTTATGGATATTATATGTTGGGAAGTGGGGTTGTGATGTTTGACATGGGTTGGGATAAGGAATATGAATGGGGTTAATTTAATCAAATTTATGGTCTCTTTTTATGTTGATTATGAGTTTTTTATAGTTTCTTGGTAGAAATTAAATGTAAATGGTAATTATAAGATTCCAAATGGGTGTGGATTAAATTGAATTGAATAATGAAAGTAAATGAAATATATATACATGAATGGAAATAGGGATATGATAGAATTAATATCGGTATTAACCGGAACTAGTTTATTATTAAATATGGAATTAAATGTCATAATGAAGGTAACATGGTCAGTTAATAGAAATATAGAAACTTTTTAATGTCATGAATAACTGGTACTTTTTGAATTCATATAGTAACTTTTTTCTATAGTAATGTTTGTTGGTTTGAAGAGTTATAGTTTCTTTGGGTGGTCATGAGCGATGATGGAATTATGGTTTTGGTTATAGGTGGAATAGTGTGATATTGGTGAATACCCTTTAAGATGAGATTGTGTGTAGCTATGTATTTATAAATGATATATTTTCATATAAATCTTTAGACACCCACCTGAGTTGGATAACCTTATTGATGATCAAATGTTTTGAGTTTAGGGTGATTTTTCTAACATCCAAGTTTGAAAGGGCATATGGATGGATACCCCCTCTTCCCTAATATCCCTTAAGGAATAAAACATGGTTTTATTGATAATTGGTGGGTTTCATGCATGATAGAATACAGGAAGGAATTTAGTGTCCTTTATCTTTTTGATACCCCACTGTGATAGATTTGATGATGATGAAATCTGGATATGTGGATATACATATGTGATATTGGACATGGATGTAGTGATGTGATATTTAAATATTTACAACATAATATGTTGGGCTATATTGGTGGTTGGAATTGGAAGGGTCATGAATCAACCCATATCAGATCTATATTTATAGAAGGGACTGATCTCAATACATTTGACATTGGGGCACGATAGTATAAAATTAGTGGGAAAGTGGTTATGGTACACCATCCCTTGTATTATTTGTTAATATTTTATTATATTGGATGTGATATTTGGTGAGTGTTCATTTGATAGGTTTGGTGATATTATACTTATGTATGCGATGATTGGTTCTACGATTTATTATTTGAATAATTATTTTACATATTTCACATTATATTGAGTGGTATTTGGTATTATCGTACAGATTATACATGATATGATCACCTATATATATAAACTTATTTTTCCAGTTTCCTGGGTGAGCTTAATGATTGGACTAGATTGTACTTTATTAAATCTTAGATTTGTGGTCATTATAAATTTTGGGGAGTTTTTCAGTATCTTATTTGGATACTTATTGTTTTCTGACGCATTCATTCATTTTGGGATTATTGTGGATCATTGTTCATTTATATAATTGTGGTGATAAATGGGTTATCAATGTATTCTAGTGATATATTAAGTAAATTCCTATAATTTTAATGTTTTATACCCATGATTCTAGTCTCCAACATAGGGCATAAATGAGGTTGACCTCAGGGGTCACTTAAATCTTCACTATGGAACCAAGAGGGGTTCCTAGTGGGTGAGGGTTTGGACATTATGTGTATCCATGTTTTACAATATGATTTGTAGTTCCTTTTTGTTTTCATGTTTTTAACACTCAATTTCTCCTCTATAACCATCATCAAGCCACCTATATTCATCCTAAATCACCAGGGTTATATATTTACAATCAGTCCACCATTATATCAATTTATTCAAGAATTTGATTCAATCCACTACACCCATATTTACAAAACTCTCCCTTCCACATATTTTGATAACATATTAATCCTCTTAACTCTAAGAATCTACTTTTCCACCATCCCAATAATTCTAATATCAAAATACCAACCCAAGAAAAGTCTAGTGGTGATATCTTAGTTAATGAATAAGGGGAACCAAAAAATGGTGGTTAGTGAAATTACTAACCACCAAATAATCCATATATAATTAATCACATTGAATACACAATAGGGAATACACCTCAAAGGGGGAAAACTCATAATACATTGAAGATAAATTCCATAGTTATTCATTTAAAAAAAAATCCAATATTTGAGAAATCAGATACCAAAATAACAATCACCACAAAGAAAAATTAAAAAATATATAGTAGTTGAAATTGTTTAAAGAATCTATAATTGGTTTGGAATTCATAAATAGACAATAATGAATAATGAGGAATGAATCGAAGAAATAATCCCTACCTAATGGGACAATATACATCCCTTTAGTCCATCATTATCTATATAGTTCAGATTATCAATGTCACTATGGATCTGGTCATAGCCCTTCAAACCATCATCATTCCAACAAAAATACATTCCCTATATATATATCTCTCTATTTTAATATAGGGTTATTAAATTGGACAAAGAGAAAAACTATGATAGAGATTATAATGGGGTATTAATAGAATGGGGTTTAGGGTTTCTCTATAAATAAATAAATGAATTTGATATTAATTTTTCTTAATAAATCAATTCTCTAGTCAGGGTTCATCCTAGGGATTGAATACGTGTGAATAATCATCCCTTGGTAAAATCTAGTCTTATGTATGTATCCCTAATTTTATAATCTCCACTTATAATATCATTTAGAAGGAAAATTCATTTTATCTCATAGAGTAAATACATATATAATTAATAAATATCTAAAAACCCTTAAAAATCACAACCCTCATAATTTCACAAAAAAATAGCAATAATTGAACACCTAAAATTTAATATAAACATTAATTTTTTTAAGGTCAAATGATTGGGGAAATTTACTACTTTACTTATAGGGAGGTTCCAGATCTTGGAAACTCAATGATATGATACGTCTTGATCAGTGAAAAATATGGTTATGATATTTTATTCATTTAATTTGGTGAAATTTTAAAATAATGGAATATAATTAATTAGTTCATGAATAATACGATAAATAAGAATCATATTACATAATTTATATTAGTTTATTATGAATTCATATCTATTATTATATCCACTCAATATAATATTTTGGAATTTCCCAATGGTTTTTCATTGGCATATGTTCACTGAAAATATTATTTTGAATATATATCCTAAGGTTTTTATTGAACTTGATATGAAACCAACATTAACAAAATTGAATCAAGTATTGAAAATCCAATTGTTATTTTGTGAAACTATAAAAAATATATAATATAAAAATATTTGGGATAAAATTTTAATATCCTTTAGAGAGTAGATACATACATCAATATTACAGTACAATTTGAACATAATATACATCATAGTAGTACATAACACTATATTTTTCCTCTATACATATCCTTATGTCACATGTAGTATTCTTATTGGTTTCATAAGTATATAGGGGTATAATTTAATTTTTTATATGAATATTTAGTAAGGGGTAGCATACAATTGAATCTAATATGTCCCAACAAATTATAAATAATATAATATGAAGTAATAGAGAGATTATTCTAAATAACTGAGAACATGGGTATAACATAACTATTAATTTTATAATAGTGAAAGTATATAACCACGTGTATAACAATAACTAATATCATTACAGGGGAATTAATAATTCCTTACATCATAACCATAGTATCAATTCCATGTTGGAGGAAATAAAACATTATAGCCTAAGAATTAACCAAACACCCAATATAGTTTTTCTCATGAGACCTACCAAGTAATTGAAGGGTTATTTAATACTATGAACAACATGTCACATAATAATTCCAATTCATATTTCTTATGAAGTGAATGATGGAACTATGCAATGAATAATGTTGTCTAAGGAACATATTATGTAAACATGTTTAAGTAATCAATATTTATCCATATGAAAATAAGTGGTGTGAAATGTTTTATTTTTTACCAATACTATTAAATAATATCACTATATAATAAAATGTCAATCAATTATATTAGAAAATAAATTATATTCAAAATAAAATGGAATGTACCATAATTAAATAAATAATAACAGAGTAACATGGTAAGGTAATTTTATTGAATAAGAATATCAATAAGGATTAATCTATGATTAAAATAGTTTATAATAATATAATATTAAATTAATGATAGAAAACCCCTCTATAAAATAATATTTTATGACAAAAATATTTTACACTTTTTAGGGACAAAAAATTTCCATAAGAAGAAACTTATAGGTCACCATTATTGGTAGAAAAAAGGGAAATTGTTGGAAAAGTTAGTTTAATACATTATATTATTTTGAAAGGTATCTTGAATTATATCAGTATTTATCTTCTTTCGAATAAGTATACAATTCAGAAATAACACATGTATAATACCACAAATACACCAAATATATATGTATTTTTCTAATACATTTTATAGTTATAAAAATAATTCTTCATTATAATAAAATTTTATCGTGGTATCATCATAGTGAATAAAAATATCTCTATAATATTATAATATAGGATCTTTATTAATGAAACATACAAAAATTTGAAATTGAAATATAATGTAATTGAAAATGATTAAAATTGAGAATAGAAAAATGAGATTAAGAACCCTTACCTTGATAAGTATCTCCATAAAACAAGAAAAAAATTTACACTAAATCTTAAGGGATTCATTGAAGGACTCTAGAAAGAGATGTTGAGAGGGGAATTATTCTCAATTATTTGGGATCTAATATGAGTTGAATGGTGGGTGGGTATCTATAGTGATCATTGAATATTTGTATATTAATTTTCTAACACAGGATTTGAAAATATAGGTTCTATATAAATCCATACCATTAGATTACCCATAGATTTAGACTATAGAATTTGATATTAAAGACATGGTTTTGAAATGTATATGTGGAATAACTAATTTTCCAATAATTATAATACTTTTTTCTCTTGAAATATTATTTTTTTGGATTTTTTCAAAAAATTATTTTGATTTTATTTTTAGAAATTCCATTATAGGTTTGGAAATTTATTGGAATAATTTAAAATACACTATTATAATAAATTTAAAAATTAATGTTTACTTATTAATTTATCATAATTATTACCTACTTTTTCAACAAAATTAATTCATAATTAATTATATTTATGAAAACCTTGTTTTTCTCTTCACATACAAAATAAACCAATATAGAAAATTATAAAAAAATCATCAATGGATAATTTATATGTATTGATTATAATTTTGAAACAATTATTATAAACATAATTTTTAATGCAATGGAACATTAATTACTAAATAAAACACTTAATTTGAATTAAAATAATATGATTAGAGTAAAAAATATAAATTACTACTTATTAAGATTTTTTATATTATTCTAAGGAATATGTGTAAAATTAAATTATTATTCAATGAGAAATATATATTATTTTGACTACAGATTATACTATTAGTATATTATATTGTCTACATTATTGAAAACTTGTATGTTAGAAATAAAAACAATAATACTATTTCAATAATCACATTTTTATGTGACTACCCTAAAAATCACATTACAATTGAGAGAATCATACTACCCATTGTAAATGAACCTCATTATTTCCCTTAAAATCATTAATTTTAGTTTGTTTCATTTTTTATATTTATTCTATTAGATATTGTTAACTATATAATATGAATTTATATTTTACTATTTTTATTCATTGTAGAATATGATCTTCTAAAGATAAATATTATAGGGTATCAATATATAATTATTTGTTCTATAAAACATGTAGTAGTTATTACCATAAATTTATCACTCTAGTGTTTGTAATACTATAATATGAAATAATAGGGCTTGTATCATTTGATAAAAATTATAATAATTTTTTTATTTTTATCCAAATTTGGGACCATAGAGTAATGGAAAATCCCAATTTATTTATAGTTAGTTATTTGAAATAAATAATACTTATACGAACTCATATTTTTAAAACAATAATTTTTTAAATAAAAATCACTACAATGAGATCTCAATAATGATTAAAGAAGAATTTGAAGAGTTTATTATGGGAGAAGTCATGTTATTTCTTGGATTACATATTTTGAAATTAATGTTACATATTTTAGTTGATAATATGGAAATTTACTTCAAACATAGTACATATCAAATTAAGAGAATTAAATTGAAATATTGAAGATGAATATTATAAATTATGAGGTGTAATTATGATAAAAATTGATGTAAATATCCATGAAACTACCAATATTCCATTTTTTCTATAATTTATTTTATTATGCCATCATGAAACACAACGTATTGAAAATTATTTCATGGACTTATGACATTTTATGTATTATAAATACTTCATTCTAATTACAGTTCATATTATATAAAATTTTTTAGTCTTATATTTTGAGTGCCTAAATGGAATGTATTAATTTAGTCATGCTTCCATAAAAAATTTAATGAGTAATATGGTTATTCTTCATATTAAAAAATGTTCAGTGTAATTGGTATTTGAATCCCTTATAATATTTAGTCTATCATGTTTTATGTATACACCAATTAATAAACTAGAGAGGTTGTAAAGAGTATATTATGATAATATTGATTCCAAAAACTATAATTCACTTGAATGAAAATAATATCTTTTCATTTAGCCTATATTTTTGAAATGACTATTCACCCCCTCCCAAATTCCATCGTTGAGAGTATACTAGGTAAACTGGGAATAATAACATAATCATACAAGATGTGAGATAATAAATTTTCAATGTAACTCAATAATATATAGGGATAGAAATTCTAGGAATCAAAATGATTTTATTTAGAAATAACTTAGGATTTCAAAATGTATGTGGGAATGAGACACTTAAATATATGATGTTCATTTGTGTTAGTATATATACTATGGTCATGTATGTGTTGTTAGTTACATCTGATAGGAATACATGTTATTAGAGAACTTTTGAGGGCCAATATTGAATTGTACAAGGGTAAGGGTATTCTTCTACATAGAATAGAAAATAACGAGTCTCAAGAGACATGGTGCAAAGAGTGTGAATAACCTTTTTATTTTATCCCATCATATTAAATATATATGTCTTCAACCAGAACACCTATTTTCATAGACAAGGTACTTAGTGAATATACTATTTTAATGTGATGATGATTTTATTGATTTATAGGTTATACATGCACCTTTTGGATGTTATGTAATGTATGTAATATAAATTAATATTGATATTATTACCAAGAGAGATGAATCATATAATTACTTGTAATATAATGGAGTGAATTAGAAATAATTATCTATTGATTAGAGCCTATTAATGTTTTTTATTTATATATTGGTAGTACCATTGTTTTAATTTGACATTTTGGTAAAGCATTGATGGTGTTGAACACCATTAGTTCCTTTTAAATAACACATCCATCTATGGTGAGAAAATGATGAGGTTCTCTAGACACCACCTCTAGGATATAGTGCTAGAACAATTTCATTACACATTGGGTACGATATAATGTGAGATTAATTAATCCAAACACACAAACACACACATATATCCTTAATTTAAACATTATTTCTCACACTAATCCCAGAACCCAATGTTTTAGTGTATTTCTAGACTATCTATATAAGAAAATTATTTTAAAAAACATGTGAACATTTCACCACAATTATATAATACTACATCCCCATATAGAAATATCCTAGTTTATAATAATTTTCATATCCTAGGTTATGTAAAACATAATAAAGGGGTGAGATAAAATGATCAGTAAGGGAAAAAATTATCAATGAGTTAACAAAAGTGATATATCATAAAAATACAAGAAACATGAGAATGTGAGAATTTTTTTTAAAAAATGAATCAATAAATATATTCCATATAATATAAGGCATTGAAATCTAAAATTATCAAATATATACCATTCCATAAGAGTGAGGACGCATGAGAAAATAATCTCATTTCACAGAGAATAACTAAGTCAAAAAATTAGAAATGTGGAATAAGTATAAGGAATGGTAATCATAACATAATGAATGTATTAAAATGTAAACTAATATATATATAATATTAGTAGGATTGGGAGAACCACCCACGTATCATATTGGGATGGGGATTGGCACCTGTATACCCCTTATCTTGGGCTTACCAACCATGTACCCTTAGTCATAGGATTAACACACGTGTACCCTTAGTCCTGGGCTTACAACCTGTGTACCTATGGGCTTAGGATAACCTCCCATTTATCGATTTGAGTTCATGAGATATAAAAATAATAAATTAATTATATAGAGATATATGAACACACCCATATCATAATAATATACTATTTTCGACACTTTCCATTGGGGTGCGCCTGCCTGAGCATGTGTACCACATGTTTGGAATCACACCTATTTCCCCACAATATCTATTTCCAAAGGAATTTAAAATTAATAAATTTTTAATATATGTTTTCCGCTTGATTGGAACAGGATTATGGGATGTTGTTTCCCCTTTCAATGGATTCATCCTTGGAAATAGTGACCTAGTCCCGGTCTCCATTATTGATTAAGAAGTTGTTCAGGAAAATCGTTCTCAGTTCAATCTCTTTGTGGTTTTTGTTTAATTAGGTTAATTTTGTCAGGACATTCCAAAGGGTTAATATAGAGAAACAACCTTTGGTTAGGGGAGAAGTCATGATGGGCATTTGTGGCATGTCTTTATGCTAAAACATTGAAATACCTATATTTTTCCTCCTCAGAGGGCTTCTCAAGGGTGAAAAAACCCTAGGTTTACCACATCGATTACATGGCATTTTATTCCATAAATTTTTATTTCTTGGTTTTCATTATAATACCATGTTTAACATGGGGTATTCAACAATTTAACATCCTATAGAGACATATCATATTGATCAGAAAACTTATGAAGGTGGATCAGATAGGCACATCCCTAGGAGGGAGAACCTAGAAGGTTTACCATGTGGGTGGATCAAAACAACCTATGAGGAAAGCCCTGAGAATGTCATGTCCCATAAATTGAAGGTTTTACACTATGGAGGCTTATTTGGACACCACTTTGGGTAGATCAGGGAGGAAGACTCCAATTAGAGGACACTAAGGTTTACTGATGGCTGGGATTGAGCATCATAAAGGATTCCTACGTACCCTGAGTAGAAGACAGGTATCAAAACCCACATAGTTTGTTTTACGGAGTGGTTAGGGGTTTACACATGTTTAGAGGCCCATTGCAATAGGAGCACTATTGGATGAATGGATGTGGATTGTGTGGTTCTTAAGAATGGTTTGCTTCCTGAGTGCTTCCATGAGTGTAAATGGGTTGAATAAGGCATATGCACTAAGGTGACCCATGTGATTGATGTGAACCCACTGTAATAAGGTTGAGGTGATGGAGAAGATGACTAGGGAATATGCGTGGGAGTGTCCTGAATGAATGGGATGACCCAACCAGGATATGGAATCCTATGTAAAAATTAGGATGGATGACGAAGGGTTGGGTGAAGTGGATGAAATAAATGAGATGAAACCAATGTGATAATGATGATTTTGGTCTTGAACCTCAAGGTGGTTTCTTACGTATCCCATATGGTTAGGAATCAATGTTTATTTAGTTCACATGGGGGAATTAGAGATTATGCATAGTTAGACACCTAGTAAAAATGGGATATGTGGTTGGGGATTACTCATGGGTAGCCGCCCAGGTTGAACCAAAAATGATGTGACCTTCGGGTGGGCCCTAACCCTCCTAAGATATGGTGGATCGGGTGAAAGATCAGGATGTGAATTAGCGACAGAGGATACTGAGATCTAGGAGGTGAACCCCGAGGTGGAGGGAACCAAGGTTTACCAACTGTCAAGATTGAACCTTAAGGGGGATTCCTACATACCCTGTATAGGATAAATGGACCCAAACCCATATTGTTAGGTTTATCAGAGGCATAAATAATTTTAGCGGCCTAGAAGGTGGAATCTAGGGATTACTACAGGATGGATTCCTAGAGGGGATTGTTATGATCACTACTAACCTCTATGTGCTTGTGAGTCATGTTCTGTGTGAGAAACTTGAAGAAGTATTGACCAGATAGTGGTGCCATGAAACATTCAATAATGAGGGATGGAGCAGGGCTTATGCAAAAGTGTGGACCAATGTGATGAAGATTGGGTCTTTCTATATGATTGATTCCCAAGGAGGTTGTATTATTGTACGATGAGGATGTCATTCCATGTGAGGAATATCTCATTTCATATCAGTCAGACACAAAACACCCTATCATGGCTTTTCAGGGCTTACATGGAGACTTCCCAAGGCTCACATGGTGAGAAAGACCAATGACAGAGAGGGGTGAGAGGGATATGGTTCCCATCCACTCTCTAATCCTCTTAGATGTCCCATGCATGAAAAAATCACAATTTAAAATTCAGTGGCGAGGATGTTGGAAATTTGAAGTTTAATGTCCTATAACACGAACGATGAGGACTCACTCCTCACCCCTTAAATATACATGACTAGAATGTTTTAAACCTTGGGGAAGGAAAGGTGTGAGCACTGTCGGTTAGGAGTGAGGTGGAGGTGTTGTTAATCGAGGCGTCCACAATATCATATTAATGTGAATAAGAAATAGATATTATCATATATATGCGAAGAAGAAATAGGTAGAGCAACACAAAAAGGATCACCACATGATGGAACACGAATTCACTTCGTACAAGTCTGGAGGGCATGATGGAGGAGGGTCTCATGAAGTAGGGGGAATCAATAATAGGTTCTTCTAGAATTTTTGGTTCATCGTAGAGGTCAGTGGATTGTGAAGGTATGATCTCCAAAAAGCATAGTGACCCTACCTTGTCAAAGAGGCATAAGTATTAAAAGGTATGTTTTGTGATGGAATAATGCTTCATGAGGCCTCAAGTACCCAGGAGTAACTTCATCCTTGTGGAGGGGTGTAGGCCTTCAAAAAAAATAAAATCTACAATAGGAATGGGTAAACGGGATCAAAAGAATGGGGATTTTGTAATGCTTTAATACCTTGATGAATTCATTTTTCTCTTGGGTTCATGGTGCTCAAGAGATTCATGAAAAGGGATCTTATAAGGAGAAAGGTCAGAGTAATAGTTGCTTGGAGGGTGGTGGATGATATAGTTATTTATAGTTAGAGGGATATTACAAGCCTCATAGGTGCACTTAATAAAAAAAATGATCTCTTCAAAGAGGTGTGAGGCTCTACCGACTCACAGAGGTCATCACTAACTTCCATTGTAGCGGTCATGAGGCTCATCAGACATATAGAGCCTACCATCAAGATAACTCAAAGTGATCTTGGGTCTCATCACACTAATATAGAATATCATCAAATCCTGATGAGTTCACATCGACGGAGAGTTGTAATAATGGTATTAATGGGTCAGACCCCTTTGATGTTATTTGGGCCGTTTGAGTTTGGATCTCATCTCACATGGATGCGATGTTCATTAATTTATCCGAGGAACATATTTATGCACCAGGAAATGCATCACCTCAAAATGAGAGATGACGAAAAAATGAGTTTCAGATTCTAATTGTTAGTCACTAAAAACTGAGTGACCACGAAGATATATTGCGATGAAGGGGTGTGATGGGTGCTGAGTGAAGGCCTCTGTGAAGTTCGGGAGAAAAAAGGCTACCATGAAGCTCAGTGGGCCATGACATATAAATATGGCATGAGTGGACCAAGATCCCTACTAGATATCTGGGAATGATTGTGCCTGAGCTATCTTTTTACAGATCAATGTACCCTGTGAATGTGTCTTCTTGAATCAGGATCATATGAACATTGCTCCATGAATTATTCTTAGTGAACTAGAGAATCATGATCCTCTATTGTTTTGCAATCCATGAAGAGTCCACTATGGATCTGCGATCCAATTCCCCATTATTGATATCTATTAGTGATCCTTGTGAACTTGATCAAGAAAATAGAAATGTCTCAAATCAGATAGCCTACCAGGAAGCCACTCTGGAGGTCCTTGAGGATGATTCTTGAAGATAAGATCAGATAAACAATATCGGTATTGAGGACTTTGTTCATAGGAATTCTGATCAAGAAAAACAGACGAAGCTACTGAAAGAATTTAAAAAGGACTATCCTCTGTGCAAGATGTTTCCTTTATATGTTTTTGATCTAATTGAGGACATATTGACACTAGAGGCAAGAAGAGATGATCTGAATTACTGGTTATGAGGCACACTGAATCAGTATCAGTAGTATGGGGTTTCTGATGGCCATACCCAGAATTATCATTGTACCATTACAGAATAATTCGTTTACAAACATCTCAAAAATATCATTGGGAAACAACTAAAACTAGATATACCAACACCACAATATCATACCATCATCAATGCAGGTTTAGGGAACCTAGAAAAAAGATGGACAGATGATTGGGACCTGCGCCAGGGAAGAAATTTCATGGAGGAATGTTCTTGGGTCAACTTGGTATATGCATAATGTGTAGAATTTTTAGTATATTTGAGGAAACTTTTCCTATACGAAGCATCATGGGCTTCCCAAATCCAAATTTATCAGTTGAAAGATATCATGCATGAGTTGCTGAGTAGGTGGTCATCAAGGGAAAACACTTTTCATTTACATAATGTGGAGGTCAGTATTGGCCTATAAAACTTCCAACACATTTCTAGGATTCCAATTTTGGGAGAGATGTATGATGAAGTCCTCCCTATGGAGAACAAAAGGTAGGATCTGGAGAAGATTCCATGTCTTGTGAAGACACTTCTAGATCTGGTTCCAGGCATATATAAAGATAAAAAGTCAATAAGGGAAACCCACTTTAAAAGTGGTTTGGTAATTTCCTAAACTTTTATGCGGAGATGCATATTGAGGGAGGGGAGGTTCCCATAAAATTTCTCATTTCTACCCACACCTACCCAATATTGGATTAGTTGGGTTGGGAAGGTTTGTACTAGATAATCTTTTAGGATAGATAATGTCAGTTGTGAGAGTAAAACATCAACATCGAACATGAACAGATAGTATAGTCAGTCGTGTTCATATCAGTGCTCATTTATGGAGTTTTACTACCTATGAGAGATATAAAAATGGGTGCACTAATGATCATGTTCATCATGGCAGTAATGCTGGCACAAGGGCAACACATCAACCATATAATTCTGGTGCTGAAAAAGTTTTACAAAGTAATCTAGAATATTAGTGAGGGAAATAATCCATTACGCTTGAATAGACTGCTCCACTTCCTCAATGTATGGGTGGATGTGCATATGATGGGATAAAAATACATGAGACCCATTTCTCCTATAGGTATGATCATTTGGCCGATAATTCTAAATGTTGAAGGAATTTTACTATTCCTGTTAAATCTGACAGCATTGCAGAATAAGATCTGCAGGGTAGATGAATTCATCTTCTATCGATTTACATTTCCAATGAAAGTGTTTACTAATGATGTAAGAGGAATTAAATAGAACATGTGATATATTATTTCCTTCCAATGTAGTTTACTAGTGGAACATGTGGATTTTGAGATAATCTGTGAACTATACACCCTACACTTGTTCCCATGATAGTTCATATTTCTAAAAATACTGACCCTAAAGGTGTATGTATGGGTACATAATGAAGATAATCCATGCATGATGAGGTATCTTTGTCTCTTGTTCACATGGGAAGATGGGAAAATGAAGAAAGAGATACCTCCACCCACTAGAACCTATGTGTCAGTCAAGTTGTATACATAGAGATGGAAGGCAGTCAACTCAGGGGAAACACTGAAACAAAGAACCATACGAGACGGTGAGGGAGTGGACCCTCCTACTTGACATCAAGGTTGAGAAGTCATGATAGTACATTATGGAAGTTGGGATGATTCACATCGTGGTGGAATAGCTACAATAGTATAGCCAATAGTCCCATGGAATGAACCATCTTGAAGTGGAAGAAGAGAAGAAGTCATCAGCCCAATGGCCACCATTGGGTTAACTCGGGATGAAGGGGATCAATCAAGAGGGTTCCATTGAATACATAACCAATTTCCCTGTAATCATATACATTTCATGGATATACCTGAGGATATTTTCCACCCTAAGGCTTTGGAAGATTGGGATTTCAACAAGAAATTCATCAATTCTTTCAAAATGTGGGAGTACCATAACCAGTTGGGGATGTATATTCTGAGAATTTTTTATTATAAAGCTGGATTCCATATATCCCAGGTTAAGGGGGATTGGTATGTTGATGATCTGGAGAACTTAGTGCACTCTCGGGGCACTTTGTATACAATAAAATCTTTGGTGAATGTTTTTCAAGATCTGACATCCCCAGTACAGCTATTAGTTACTGAGCTGGGGGAGTGATTTCCTCAGCCTAAGGAATTGTACATGTTATGCAGGGATGATACTAAAAATGAGAGCATTTTGAGGATGGTGAGGTTGTGATCCTAAATGAAACTTCTTTGGGATTATTTTCTAAATATCTAGAAGTAAGCCCAAAATCAGACCCCTGTGAAACCACATATCTCGTATTTATATCTGTTCCTAAATAGAAATTTGTTCTCTACATGAGAACCTTTTAGAAGATACCCCTATTAACAGGTTTAGAGGCATAGATACATTCATAGAAAACTAAACACCCGGACCCACATCTGGTACAACCGTGGCTATAGAGTCTAGAAATATAGGGGAGGCTAGTGTGGACTCTTTGTATCCTTAAAAACCCACAATCATATACAGGGTGCCACATCATAGTGTCCTAATAATGAGAAACTGATATAGAATGCATGCGTAGAAATAATTTCACAACTGATATCTTCTTGTCCCACATGTTCAGACTTGTTGTTTTCCCGATCAGGTTAAATGATACCATTACTATTTGAATAGTCATCAGATTGGAAGGTGCATTGCTAGTGGGGATAGTTGGGGGACCTGGGGCCCCTTTCATTGAGGGGGGTTCCAGTTCATATGAAGCCAAGATTCCAAGTTATACAAGCCATGACCTCTAGTGATTGGTTGATCATGGACACTAGTGGTTCAATTGATAGGGTTGACATGGAAAACCTCATTTATGTACGATCTAGTGATGAAGATCAACCCCACTTCATGGATCCCGGTTCAGCTAACATGATTCCAGAAGAAGACCTTGCCAATAAATTCCTGGTTGCATCCCAGGAGTAAGAACCTGTAGTCCCAGAAGAGCTGGACGAGTCTTATTCCAATGTGTTCTAGGACAAATGCACCACTCGACACCGATCATGGAAGTTGATCAACCATTTTTTTTAAAAAACTATAGAATCTAAGTAGATAATATATATGGGATCACATCACCCAAGGAAATGTGACCTATGAGCTAGAAGGGTGAACACTCAAGATTCACACATGCTTATCCGGGACAAACATTCTAAGAATATATGAGAATGTAGTCCGCATTAGGATGACTCCTAGTGCGAGAAAAATTATGAATGTATCTAGTAGCTCCAAGAGGTTGAAAAAGATATCAAGTCCCTAAATGAGCCGAAATTTGATCACTTTTTGTTCATCAATGACCAGTCAAAACTCATGATATGACTGAAGGTTTATATGGTGGAATCTCATAGGCAGTTGTGGCAGGCAAGTAGTCAAGTGGATGACCATCAATCTAAACATGACTAAGAAATGATCAGAGATGATGAATTATTACATTCAGAAAATGAATAAGAAATGGATATTAGGTGATGATAATGAATCCCAGAGGCCACACATCATAGGGTGGTAGAGTTGAGGTGCTCAATTGATTGGGAAAATCCATAGGGTCTATGTATTTCTAGGATTTTAAAACATATATTCTCGAATGGTGGCCTATTTTGAAAAGTGTTTACGCACATATATCTTTCTTATTTTAATCACCACATATCAATAACTACTATCAAGTAACGAACAATCAATCCCTGAGCTCACATGGGTCATGAGAAGTTTTAGAAATAAGGGATGACCACATAATCATTCACTTTGTATGAGAGTTCCAGCTAATCATCAAATACTCAGGGTTTTCTATCATTGACTGACAACCTAGAATGTTCATAATGAGAGAGAATGTGACTAAAGAATAGGAATCTTGGGATAAAAAATTTTTATTTCCAAGAAAACTCTAGTGAATGACAGGGATAATGTTGAGGGAATTGAAATCAATCCTAACAGAGAGGAAATGGAAAGTGTGAACCATAATGCCCAAAATTTGGAACATGCTGATGATTGGATGTTGGTATGATACAACTACTGACCATGATCGAAAGGTAGAACCTTTACCACTAGCTTTAAATGGGGACATAAGAATGAGGTAAAATCACTATACATATTTGAAACATGGTAACATACTCAAAATGTTGTCCAAATACATCAGGGGAATTGGCCCATAACTATAGGTGCGCCGGGGAGGCACAGGAAAAAACCATTAGGGGGTCCCATCAAACATGAAAGAGGATGAGGATTCAAATAAGGGGTATGTGAAATGTGGGGTGGCGTGATGGAATGTTCAAAATTATTCCAAGACTCTTGGAATTATTATAGCATGGATTAGAGGACATTGGTGTTAGCACATTGTTCTGAACAAATGTCAAACCTATCTTATTGGGGAGTGTCACATTGGAAGCTAAGTGACATCTAAAAATGTGAAAAATACAATAGATGACCAACACAATGTGAGAAGACATATCATGTGAGGTAATGAGATTCTTTTTATTTTTATGTCATACAAGTGAGGATGATTCATGGTATAGTTTATTGTCATTTGATTAATAGATCCCATAATTTAATATAATGTGGTTAGGATATTTGCACACAGTTTAATGTCATACTACCTTGACCCAGAAAAATGGTTTAATTTCATTTTACATGTACAATGATGTATATCAATATACTAATTTTATCGAATGATGGATATGAATTTAACTTGACGGAGCCAAAGTAGGCTGGTGAACCATACAAACTCCCAGGAATAGACAAAAATAAGGTATATGTGATGTGGTGAGGGGAAAAACCAGACATGAATGGAGGTCAAGGAGACCTACTGCCACACCCCATATCCTTGTGAGGCTCTTAGTTTCATGTCATTGATTTTGGACTATACATTTTGTGGCTAGGACAAAAGAAAAAGTGTCTTGGAATCACTATGTATCCCATAAATAGGGGAATCAATCAATACATAATTTTGGAATCCGGTGCAGTTTATCGTCACGCAATGAAGATGGGGATGGTTAGTTATGAAAATGGAAAATAATGTTGTGTCTATAAGTGGGATTGATTATCCAAGTGTCACTAAATATCATATAAGGATGGGAATCAAGCCACATGTAGTTCTTGAAGGGAAATTTCACTATGAAGGACTAACCCATGCACATATAGGAGAGGTATTTGAGATTTTTTGTTTGTTCTTTCGTCATCAATTTTTTGAATGATAGTACCAAGATGAAACACCTGGGTGTTTCTATATGAATCAATCCTTGTGAAGGTATTAACACGTGACATGGTGAATAAACAATTCCAGGGGTGAGGCCATCTCAAATAAGAACACCACAATGTTGTGCCGTTTTTTTTCATGTGTCATGGATGATGATGTTGTAGTTTAAGGTCGTATGATAAGACAAAACCTCCATTTTAACATCAAATGGTAAGGAAAAAACTATTTAATGTCATGTGGAAGGGGACATCATTGTTTAACATCATTTTTCTTAGATAAAAGTGATCTTATTTTGAGGTTTTAGTGCTCAGACAATAAAGTTACATAACATGTGGGTATAATTCTACCAAGTCTCCTATGACAACATTATCCATGCTCAATTTGGAAAAAAGGAGTGATTTCATGCTTTCCACATTATATGAGAGTACAAAAAAATAGAAAGGAAATGTTGGGTGGGAAAATCCCAACCATGCCAAAACTGATACCCAACATGGGCATATGCACAGAGGGAAAACACCAGGGGAGTTGGAGGTCTACAAGAACATGAGGGGGTAGGAAATGTGAATCACTATGTCTCAAATCTAGAACAAAATGAGGATGGTGGAATTATATAGGATAAATGATGGCGTAATTTGAAATACAGAATCTATATCATGTAATCTAGGATGATAACAAACAAATGAGGGTTAGACCCTCACTATATTTGGAATGTGAGACATGTCTCAAAATGTTGATCGAGGTCTTCTGAGATGTTGGCCCAGGACAGTGGAGGATCCATATGGCCAGATATCCTACCGTTAGGGGGTCCCTTCAGACAAGAAGGATGATGAGGATCCAAATAAGGGGTAGGTGATGCGTGGAGATGAGGTGGGGAATTACCCTATTGAATCCATTGTTCTAGGTCTCATACCACCGCATATTCAAACAAGACGGTGTGGAACACTCGTAGGTGGGATAACATATATCCTCAAGAATTGGGTTCCTAAGGGGTGTTGTGAATAGTTTTCAATTCATGTTTCTCATAACAGAATCCCTCAGCTAAAGTCATGGAGTGAAGACTATATCTTCCTTGTTTCACATCGTGTTCAAGGGACACACTGGTGTAGTTTAACATCACTCGGTGAGGATGAAAATGTCTTTCAATTTATCATCATGCGATTGGTACATTTTCATCCCAAAGGATAAGTGTGTGTTGTGGTAAATAATCCAATGTGAATGAGGACCAAATAGATCCGGACTACACCACACATTCTCAAAGGGTAAACAAAGAAAGAATGCCAAAAAGGTGAATTTATGATTCTAGGGTTATCCATGGGGAAGAGATATCTTGGTGTCAATACATATCCTATAATGGTAGGAATAAATCCATACATAGATTGTGATGACGGAATGGAAATATTCTGATTCTAAGGGGACACGTCTTCTTACATGAAGACATCATAGCACTATGTATTTTAAAATCATATAGACTTGATGTAGAATGTGTAGTATAACTACATACAATATGGATGTGGGTTATTATACAGCTAATCATCAAAAAATGATGTTAGAGATCCTATTTGATGGTCATAGAACTCAGACCATTCTAAAGAGTAAATGTGTTGTGTGGGGCCATGATGTAACCCAATGTGAATGAGTACCAAAGAGATCCACACCACACCAAACATTCCTAATAAGAAACACATACAGTTTAAATTCTTTATATTTGGACATGAATGTTCACTTAAACCTCATGCGCATAGTATGTGAACACATTCATTATGGTCATAGAGTTTTCACCATTGGATGGTGCAGTTTTTCAATGTGTGTAAAAACTACACCAATACTCCTAAGACCACACATTCTTAGATTGATGTGGGAATCAAGTGGAAGAGATTATCCTTATGAAACATGGAATCAGATAGAAGGGGAATAATGAAGTTAAGCTATGGTTTTCCAAATGATACTGATTGGCTTTCTCAACAAACAATGGTGCATGGAGGTGTAACACTGAGGGTGTTGATGTTCCACATGGATATTAGGATGTTGAAAGAGATGTGAATCGTAGATTCCAGTATTTGTGACACAATGGGGGTGGTGTAATGATGGATGATAACTGCTGGCAGTATTAAAAATTCAACAAATATATTGTGTTTCCTGGGATGGGAATGGAAAAATGAAGGTCGGATGATTACCATATTCGAAACATTGGTCCAGTCTCAAAATTTCATTTGAATGTTTCTTGAATGTAGGACCTATATGGTAGGTGATCCATATGGATAGATATTGTACCATTATGGGGTTCCATCAATTGTGATAGATGATGGAAACCCAAAAAATGGACACATGAAGCCCTGAGATAGAATTAGATAATTTCCATGCAGAATCCAACACTCTAGGTTCTACGCCACAACGTATCAAAGCATGTTAATGATTCATATCAGATAGATGGATCCAAGTGGAAGAATCCTCGAGAGGGCTTATGGACATGTCATGGTAATGGACTACTAAAAATTGAATAACACAAGAAGAGATAAAATAGGTTTATTAAACCATTGGATATACCCAAAGAAAAAATTTCCTAAAATTCCTATGTATCTGATATAGACGGGAATCAAGGTACACAATGTTCTTAGATTCTATGTAGTTTAACATCATGAAGTGAGGATGAATATGTCACACAGTTTATCATCATGTGACTAGGATGCATGCATAGGTTAAAGCCATAATACATGGACCTGGACTTCCATTTTAAGTCCACAGATCTTGGACTTAAGGATGATGAATTTATAATGGATATGAGTATCATGGAAAGGATACATACATGATTTGAATGAGGAAAAAGGTGTCCCATAATGATACCACATATTCTTATGAAAGGAGTGTTTAACGTGGGTTGGACTTGAAGAAAAAATGTCAAGGTTTTCCTTTGTATCCCATAAGGATGGGAATGAAGCCCTACATAGTCCTTGAAGTTTACATGGTGTTTGACCAATGACAATGATTATTCCCTCATAGATGAAGAAATTGAGGTGTTTTGTAGTTTTTCTTCATGCAACTAGTATGATGTAACAGTTTAACATCATGTGGGATGGGGATGTTTAATAACATGCATGAAAAAAGAAACACATTACTTTTAATGGTCATGTAGAAAGGACCATAAATTTTATTCATTTTGAAATCTTTCATTTATGAAACAATATTTTAACATCATGTGGGACTAGTTAGTTTAACACCATGTGTCTTGGATGAAATATTTATTAGATTAAGGTTATAGATCATGGAATATAAGGTGAAACTATTAATAGAGGGATGTGTAGTGTGATCCCATAAACATACCCAATTTTAATGTGGACCAAGTATATCCAAAATACACCCTACATTCCCTGAAAAACATAGACCATGGGGCTGAAAAGTTGAATTTGCGATTCTATAACTGGGCCTAGGGAAAAGATGTCTGGGCATCACTGTGTATCCTATGAGTGAAGGAATCATGATAAAAATAGTTCTTGAATTACAAGAAGTTTAATGTCATGTGGTAAGGATGATGTATCATAAATTTTATCATCATGTGATTATAATAATGGTACTAGGTAGTTTTATGTCTTATAGCTTGGATAAAATAGATCATAGTTTAGGGTTGTAGAGCTCTGAGCGTAAGGCTGACTATGCAGTTTATTATCATGCTGAATGATCAGGTAGTTACCAATAGTTTAACATCATTCAGGATGATGTGAAAGGTTCTTATGAAAATTAATATGTGAGGAAATTGGCATTTTTGGGAGGAGAGACTCGCTTTCCATCAATGGTTACCAAAGAGTATGCATCATTAGGGTAATCAATGTGAATGATGTAGGTTCCCTACCATTTGGACTCGCAATTTATAATCTTCCTACCATGTATCATCATAAATTTTAGGGAAAATACCATGTCACCTTTATGGAATGAGTGGATCTAAACATTCTTGTTGAAAGCTACGACTATCTTGGTATGCTACCTATCTAGATTATTCAAGGCCCAAAGCTTATTCTCATAGAGGGATTCTAACTCTAATAGATGGAGTTTTTATACTCTATCTAATGTATTTTAATCATATAAATATGTATGAAGGGATGAAAAATGAATCTTTATGTGTAAGATCACCTTTTTCCCTACACCAGGGAATATGGGGTCACCTAAGTGGTATTATGAGTTGTCATCCGATAATCCCAGAGAGCATTGGGGAGAATGCCCATCAAACTTTGCTTGTTTTGACCCACCATATTCTACAAAATGTTCGAGAGGGTCCTGTTGAATGAATCGATCTACCCAGTTTCATATGCATGGTAGAGAAACATGTGGTTGGACAAAATGTTGTACTTGGTTCATAATTTCATCATCTCAGCTTCTTGGAAGTTGGTGTTGTTATCAGCGAGAACATTGAGGTGGAATGAAAATAGATGTATGATAACAATGCTCAAAAAATGAAAAAATGACCATTGACCTCCTTGGATTGAATCTCCTCTACCCACTTGTAAAAGAAATCTGTTTTAGTTAGAATAAACCTACATTGGTGAGATGTTATTGGTGGATAAGGTCTAATGACGTCGATTCCCCCAACCATAAAGGTCCAGAAATACCTGGTGGCATGGAGGGTCTTTGGAAATCAATGTCCAATGTTGGAATGAATCTAATATGTGTGGTATCTATTTGATAACTCGATGTAGTCATTGATCATGGTGTGTAAAAAGTATCCCATGCTTCGAATCTGGTGAGAGATCTTGAACATTTCCAGATGGGCTCTACGGAATCAAGAATGTATTTCCTGCATAACCTGGGTAATGTCAAATGCCTAATTGTAGTGAATGAGAACTCCATAAAATCAAAATTTTTAGTGGATGTTCTATAGGCTTGGACCACTCTGGGGGAAAACTGCACTACACACTGACAGATTCACTCACACTCTACTCTTCCTATTGGGCTAATTTTATGCTATAAATACTCAATAGAAGGAGTTTTCCAATCAAAGGTCACTTTTAATGAGGCATGGGGATCTAGGGGTCTTGATGTGGTGGAACAGGTGGTATGGTGGATTACCTAATGGCTTCCAAAATCATCCAATTATATGAGAATGATGACCATTTAATTCTCCACATGGATAAAAAATCTTCATGGTCGGTCTCTATGAGAGAAGCGGCTAGACTAGACAAGGAATAAACATGACCATTCTGTGGCCTGTGGATGTGTCTAACCTTTGGTTGATAAGGGAATTGGGCCATCGGCGGATGTGTGGTCTCTAATAGGGGAACGAGCTCTGGATTTTTAATACCATAATCATTGTTGAAATGCATGATAAATAACTCAGAGCCTCCCATCACATGTAGATGGGGGATATCAATCTCAAGATCCATCTCAAGACTAGTGATGAGAGCCCGATACTCATACTCACTGTTGGTGTAGAATTTATAGAAAAAGAAAAAAATAGGTAAGGACAACCTATGTAGGCATGGTGAAAATTATTCCCAGGCTTACCCTATTAAGTCTGGGATCATTGATCTTTCTACTGGTTGGACATCAATAGGCACCATAGAAATTATTATTCCAATGTGGTATAGACTAATCCACTAATATTATAGCCTCATCTAAAAAATTGAGAACCAGGGAATGATCTGTAGGGGCCGGATGATTGGAAAGAAGATCTACAAGTGCCTTCCCCTTGACTGCCTTCTACAGAATAAACTAGATGTCAAACTGTTGGCATATCACTTCCCACTGAGATAGAAGGCCTATCATCATAGATGGGTTAAAAATATACTTTAACGGATCCATATATGGAACTGATTTTATCACATCATGTGGCAGACAATGCCACATCTTCTACACTGCAAAAAATAATCAGGAACCTCTTATATATTGGAGAGTATTAGGACTATGTTTCGAGGATCACGTGACTAAGATAGTGATAACTATTCTATGTCCCATCATTATTCTTCTAGGTTAGAAGAGAACTAAGGTATCATTATAGGGTATTCACATCGGGTACTAGTGGCTTTCTGGATATGGGTGGCATCAGAACCGAAGTCTAAGTAGATACTTCTTGATCTTCTCAAAATAATTCTAGCACTCTTCATCCCATTGATAGAAGATGCCTTTATTCATGAGTTTGGAAAAGGTTTTACACTTTCCATACATATTTTTGATTAAAATTCATATAAAGGATAAGTGTCCTTGAAAGAATCATATCTCTCAATGGTTTCATGGAGGAGGCATAAGGCTATTGGACTTGATTTTCCCAAGGACAATCCAAATTCCTATGTATATGAAGATGAAACAGAGATAATTCCCAAAGGTAACCTCAAAGGAACACTTCAGAGGGATCATCTTTAGGTTATTAGAGCGTAGGAAGCCAAATACTTTATCCAGATCTCTAACCACAACAATGGAATCTTGATAGGGGTGAATCTTACTGGGAGGTAGTTTGAACTCATGAATCATTGAGAGATTGAGGTGGTAGAAGGAGACATGATGGTCTAGTCTATAAACCAAATCAAAACTCTAGAGAATACATCACAATAATGATTCAAGAAATCCACATACTGTCATCGTTCTTCTACAAGCATAGCTATGCGGATTAGTGTTGGCCTATTTTCTGACTCGGTATCAAGATTCACATGTACCGACTCATCGATGGTGGTGGAGACACATTTTTCAAATTTCGGAGGAGTTTCATCCAGGTCTTCCTAAAAATCTGAGATAGGGGGATTTATAGGAGGTCATGGTTCATCCCAAGAAAATAGATCTAGGGGGAACACTAGTTTCTTATTTGGTGGGTGTGCAATATTTGCAGGAAGAATCTAGCAGTGATGAAACAATTGGAAAAGAAGGCCATTGACCCAATAATAATATATATTCAACTAACGTTCAAACTCTTGATGATATCAATGTAGTTTTGGTTCATTGGTTGGTATTGATTCAACACATCTCGGTGGAACAAGAATGTCTAGAAAACAACAGTGGCCATTGGGTGAACATCTCGACACCTAACAGGGGTAGGGGTTCTGGTATTACCTGATCCTAACCTGTATAAGAGTATGAGGTAATCTTATGGAACTCCTTGTACTTTGGAACATGCATACCCCTTATGTCTGAAATGAAAAATAGTGTCCCAAGTCTAGGGTTGTAGCTTCCAATTGGAGAATCAGTAGAATGAAGGCATAATCCAAAATCTCCCCATAGGTCTACCATAGTAGTAGTGTGATCAACCTCATTGATTTGAACTTTCTTTTCTTTATTCTTGAAATAGTAGGCATCTAGATTTGGTGATTCAAAAGAGGCAAAAGGATATTTCTTAGATTGTATCATAACCACTCTACCAATAAGGGAGTACTTAAGGAATTGGTTTTATGAGGAGGAAACTACTACATGTAGATCGATCTAGGGTCTACCAATCAATGAATTGTATGTAGTGTCATAAGATATGACCATGAAATTAGTACTAACAATTATCCCACCAAACTGGGTCTTCCGGTGATTCATGCCACACATCCACAGCTTGGTCTTGTCATTACCTTGAATATCTAGGTCAGAAGAACTCAGATTTTCTTTAGGTTGTCCTAGATTTCGAAGCATTCGGGTTGGGATGAGATTGATCCTAGTACTTATGTCAGAAAGACAGTGGCAGGCTTCCACACAAATAAACCATCCTGTGATGTACATAGATCAAATATTCCCCTATACATGAGATCCTTCATCTTCTCCAAAGAATGAAATGATGACTTTATACATGGATTGCTCGACTTCCTCGGTATGGAAGGAATTTGTGGATGCTACCTCTATCTTGAAATAGAGAGGGATTTTCAAAGACTCTTCAAGAGATTAATGAATCTATCCTAACAAGAGAAAGGCCTCATAGAATGATTTCATTAAAGGGATATTGTAAATATTCATAAGAACAATATATTTCTGTTATAGACATACATTTCTAGAGTCTAGAGGCATGACAAGCATTGTTGGCTGAACCGGTGGATTCTGTCTGGTGTTGAGGATATCACACTATTCACTTACTATATCTCGTAAAACTACTATTAGATGAATGTCAGATGACTAAGGTATGAAAAAAACTAGATGTGGCCAATCCTGATATGGTTGGGGAGACACTACTTGATCGAGTATCATAAATGGAGGTGGTAGTGAACCTAAAAAGATGGGATTGGAGGACTTTCTATTTTGAACTCTACATTGAGCCCTATGTCTTGTCTCAATGGTTTGTACAACATAGATGAAAGTTCTAGCCTAAGAATTCTAGTGATTCACATATCCATGGACTCGTTGACGTCAATGTTGACTAAACAAATTAGGAGGACCTGCCAGAAATTCCTCACTATCAGGAACCATGTAAGGGTATACCAGCTCGATGGTATTTACTTAGGTATACTCAAGATCACCACCAATGAAATCTGTTAATACATGGTATATTCTAGCGGTGATTCCCATGTCGAGTGGAATGAAGTCTCTAAGAGTTCAAGATGGATTTGGCACCAACATGGGGCTTTGGCATCGACATGGGGCTTTGGCACCGACATGGGGCTTTGGCACCGACATGGGCCTTTTCTTTCTCGTTCACCATCAGCACCTACTCTTATGTGAAGAAGATGACTGATATTTGGATACAAAAGTGGTGGAAAGAGTAGTTGCGAAGACATTGGTAGGTTTGGGCCAATTTAATTGGGAGATATAGAACCACGGGCATGAGTGAATGTGCTATGAGAAAACCAATTATCATACATCTTAGACCCATAGGTGGATACTTGATGCCATTCACCATCACTATCGTTGTCACGATTTGCAGAAACACATGCCCCCTATGTCGGGTATGAACCAACTGACCAAATTATAATGAATCATGTTCTAGATCTAGTCTATAAAAAATGGCATCACATGAGGGTGTTTCCAAGGAATCAATGATAAGGGAAGAAGATGAGGTTATTAGTGAGACCATCATCTTAAGGATTTCAACATTGTAGAAACATTATGACTCCATGATCCATGGGACTTTGGAAATAACTAGGGACCTGAGAATCATAAGATGAGTTGGTCTGGGTTCTCTTATCTGGGAAAGGGACTCTAGGAACTTATCCCTGATGAGGGGTTAGTTTCTGGTAGGGGTCTAGATCCTTATTACCTCACCTATGCAGCAATTATTTATGAGGTGGAGCTATCCAATTCTATGTTGAGTGATGTTGAGCCTGAGGATATTGTGCTCAGTGAGGTTATGGATGAAGTTATGTCAGTAACAATTATAATAGTATGGGGTCCTTTACCTTTGTGAAGATAATAGTATTTGCCTTTGTGTCTTTTCTTTCAAGATTTGTGGGAGGAAATTGGTGTTCCAGTTTAGCCTACTACATTTCGAGTGAATATGTGAGGCCCTTGAACCTGCTAACAAAGTATGTGACTATATCATCTAGCCACTATTTTCACATGTAGTGGAAAATAATACAGGTATTGCATGTGGTGGATCTGAACTGATAAATAAACTACCTTTTAATATCTTTCCCAACCAGCTATTGACCCAATGGGTAACTGGATGTACCATATTAAGCAGTTCCATCTAATATCTATATGAATCATCATAGCTTCGCGGATTCCAGAATGACCCTAGGTCGCTCTGAGGGGGGGGGGGGTGAATTATGGTGTCAACATTTTCCCCTATTTATTGGATCTTGTTCCAATGTTTTTAGGAACATAATTAAATCTTTAAGATGGATATTTGTAGTAATTAAAAAATTAAAATGTATAAGAACAACAAAACACTTTTACTAGGTTCACCACTAAGGGATACATCTAAGGAGCATATGCTGATAGGTTGTCAGTTGTACCTAATTCCACCATTTCTCACTAGCTGTGGATTACAAGGTTCGGGTATAGTCACTCTGTCCTAGGCACACCGCCTTTACAAAAGTTTTGGGATAGCTCACTTCTTTTCTCAAATCACTTCTAATTACTCCCCATGGATCACTGCTCTGGGGGAAGTCGCATTCCGTTTATGGATGTGAAGGTCCCTTCACTCGATAGGCATGAAATTATTTGTCTCATATATATGATGATACTTTTCAAGAATCAAGGCCCAGAGTTGATTCTCTTCAGCATTAAATCTTATTCTCCAGTTCAATAACCATATGTACTAATACATCTTATTCTTCATGGTGAGAATCACAAATACTTTTGTGATTATTCAAACACTAAAAATATCTCACGAGGAATCATCAAAATCATCACTTCTTATTCCAGGTATTCATGTGACCATTCATGTGACAATATAGTTTTGGTGTTCCTATTCACTTATTTATACATATTCACCCTTGGTTTAGGATGATTATCTTCAATGTATTCATGTATGCGTTTACATTCATGGATGGATACACTTTGTCTTCTTCTTTCTTGTCTGAAGTCCGAAAGGGGTATGGTACCTTTTAGTACACACATGACATCTTCTCTCCTTTTCTTAGCACTTGATTATGATATGCTTGGGCTTTAATTCTGTTTTTCTTAAAATCAAGCATATGAATGCGTGAACTCAATACCCATCACCATGTACATTGATTTCTTCTCCATTTCTTAAAACAAAATGTTCCCTTTGATTTATTTATAGTTATGATCATGTGATTTTATTCACATATCAATGTGTATTTTTCGGTGTGGCTTGATGGTATTGTATTCCTTTTACACACCATGGGTAAAGAGTTCTCTTATGCACATTGTCTCCTCTACGAGCCAGGATGATTCGCAGCCTCTCCTTGCGCAAGGTATGCACAGGCTTCCTTCCCACATGAAGTGAGAACCTCTTTCATGTACCCCGCGACACACAGTTCTTCTCCACGCACTATGTAGTATGCAGGAATTCCTCCCGTGAGTAACTCTTCAGCTCAAACCAGAGTGGTATGTGGTCGATCCAAGCGGCACGCGAAACCTTTGTTCTTTACAGAACCAAAATGGTACACGGTACTGTTTCCTCATGAACAAATAATGGTTCGCATGAACTCTCTTCGTGAACCAAGAATAGTCCACAACTATCCTGTCTTGCGTACCGAAGTGGTACACGGTTCTTTGCTTCGCGAACCCAAAGGGTACGCAGGACCTTATCTTCAAGAGCAAGAAGTGGTTCATGGTTCTTCTTCTTTATGAACTATAATGGAACGTGGAATGAACTTCACGAACCCATAACAGTTCTCAGATTATGCATTCCCCTTCTTGAATTTGAAGATTGAAGAAACTCTATTTCTCAAAACAAGAGCTATTGAAGGCTTGGGTGCAGCACCCCCTTCTCGAATCAGTGGGTATCTTTTTCTAAGTATAGATCAGATCTTTTATGCGTTAAAATTACATGAGATATTCCATAAAGATCACATTTTTAAAATATTCAAAACAAGGATACAAGATACACTGAGATTATTGGTTGTTTCCTTTTCATGACATAAACCTTCTACTTTCTCATGAAAACATTTCATGCATGCACTGAGAATCACAGGGAAATCATAATCACTAACACCTGAGATTCCATGTTGCGTCCTCACACCTTCACTAGCTTTATCCATGTTCGAACGCAATCTTTTAGTAGAATGCATGCAAATGAAATTTCATTCATGATATCTTAGCTTCAATTAAACCATAATACAGTGGTTTTAATCATAAACGGTGGTTGGATGGTCAACTAGGAATGTGTGGCTGCGTCTCCAGTGGACTGTGGCATCGAGATCTATTTGAGGGTTCAGAGGTTGAAGATGATGGTGTGGGATATCCTCGGTCATTAGAGCAGCTCAAATTGAACATGGACACCAATAATTAGATCAAATGACATGAGATGGAGCGTACAATTGAGATCAGTCATGAGATCATATGGACGGCGCAGATCGCGTCCGTGTTTTAAAAATTCTATCCCAAATCGAAACACCATGATATTTTCTCACAGTTTATCAATCAAGTTGCGACATCAGTGACTCAGAATTCTCCTCGTCCATCCATTGTACTTACTTGAACCGTGTTCACCCTGTGAGATCGCTCTTAGCAACCACATTCCTCCTCGGGTTCTCTCTTAGCGCCCACACTGCACAGGTTCACCACTATGCATCACATGCCTGCTTATACATGGCACGCACACACCCTGCCTCTTCCGGGCTGGCCAAGATGGATTTCCCATGGGCACGGTTAGCCCCTATGGTCCCACCTAAGCCTCAGGTTGGGGATGGCTACCTAGCAGTGGGATGGACCTATTAGTTAAGGATTATAAAAATACTTAGATGGAAACTATGTATGCATTGAAATTCATGGAAACCTTGAAATTCTAATCCCCTACACCCTTTTCTTTTAATTCTTCCAAAGAACACTTAGAATGAGTGCATTCTGAATTCCATTATCCATTTCATCTAGGAGAGTACCTTCTTCCTATTGCTCATCATTGAAATCCATTGACACCCATTGAAAAAAATACACTATTCAAATAAAAAGTGTTCCCAACAATCTCCCCCTTTTGTGGTCAGTACTTCAACATTCTTTAAAATGGGCATGTCAATTTCAAAATCATAGACTTCTCTCTGCTCTCTCCCTTTCACTTTTGAACATTCATTTAACTTTATCTCCCCCTTATTGAAAATAAATACAATGTTCATGGTAGAGAGGGTATTAATCCATACTTAAGCAATTGTGCCATCAATCATTTCTCTCTATGTATACTTGAGCAATGCTCAATGTTGAAAATAGGAGGATTTGATCTAGAGAACCAAGCTGTCCATTCCCACCTAATTATATACCTCATGTGACGCGAACTCATGTAATTTTCTTCTAGGACCTTTCCAAATTCATTCCAGGATGAGGATAATAAATGTGATATGAGATTATCGTCCAGAAACTCTTGTTCCCACTTCAACAAACATATCAAAAACATTCATGTGAAAAGGGAAGGATAAGTGGCCTTGGATCACTTCTGTTCTTCTAATGTCACTGATTAACATACTCACCCTTTGTAAAATAGTTTTATTTTGAGTAAACATGGTTAAGAGATGACATACCATTTCAAATGACATTATCCTCAAACAATATTTTGATTATTTGAATATAATATCAATTGAAGATGATACATATTGAGATAATAACTCTGCCAGGTTCTTCATGTGTCTCCCCCTCAAGGGAACACTTCTCATATTCTACCCCTGAGTTCTTTATTCTCCTTCAATTCCATGTTACATTTTTACTATATACAATGTGTTACAGGAATAAGGTGGATCCTCCTTGCTTCTTTAATATGAGTTGGAAGGATGATATGGTTTTCTCATCCAAGATGCTCCGTTTGCTACACTCCTCACACTTGCAAATTTGTTTTTTAGTTCCAACTTTGGTTGTGTGGATCTCAATATTTCTTCAATTTCATTGTGTGTGAGTCTTTTTCCTTCAAGAGCATTCAAAGTACTAAAATTTCCTAGTGAAAAATTCATCTTTTTTAGGAATTATTCTTGGGTTGGAATAAATGCACTACAATTCTTAATAGTGTGACCAACCTTGTTTCACCTCACACATAGGACTTTTGAATCATTACGTGGAATCTTCTTATTTCCTATTTCACAAGCCTTATCATATGCATATCCTTTCATTCTCATTCTTTCCAAATCTTCAGGCCATATAACCAATATTTCTCTGGGAACAATGGATGTAATTTTGGATTTTCCACAAGGAATCTTCAGAGATTCATCATTTTTAGGAATTCTTTTTGATGTACCACTCTTCAACTTCATGGAATTTGAATCCAAGGACTTCTCAAATTCTTTTCTTAGAGTATTATTGAGAGACTTTTCTTTTGAATTATACTTCTGATTTCTTCCCAAGGTATCTTCTACTCTCATATATGTCATATGTGGTCTTCTAATCTTATCAGCTCTGGATATGTGTTGAGATAAACATACTCCATTATTATGACCACTCCCATTTCATATGTCATAGATGTTGTCTGTCATTCCATATCTATTTTTAGTATACAGATGCTTCTGGATGTATTGATGTTTCTTCTTCTTCTCTAGATTTATCTCTTTTGAGATAGGATTTCTCTATGACTTTTCCTTTAAACGATTGTACTAATAATCTAGTGCACAATTTCCAAATATGTTGCAGCACCTATATTGACCCACAAATCTTGTCTTCTTGATATCTTCGGTATAATGTTTTTGGACCTTTTCTTAATGTATTGTTCTCTACCAGGGGAACCATCTTCTAGCCTATTTTTCCTATCAACCCTATCCATGTTGGTATGTTTCTTTTCCTCACCTTTAATCATCAATACTTGTTTATAATTTTTCTTCCAACCAGCACTTTTAGAAGAAACATATTTAGAAACAATAGAACACATTGGTATTGATGGTACCTTCACTTTCTCAGATGATTATGATAGATAAATGACTGAAGTCATGATATTCTTATCACATGTTGGAGATATTTTGTCTTTATAATCCTCTAGGGAACATCGAGTACCAGCCACAACTGTTTCATTCTTTTGTGAAGTCTCAATATGTGTCTTCTCAAGATTAGTCAACTGGATTTCGAATTTAAGTCATTCCATATTGAGGATGATCTTCTGATCTTTAATCATGATCATATTATAATCAAAATCCTTTTTTAATATTTTAAAACCATCTTCATGAAACTAATTTTAGGTTTGTAACAATGGGTCATGTTCCTTGAATTTCATGGATGTTTCTTCCAAATTTAGAACCTTGACTTATGTTCGCTTTTTCAACTCATCCTTTAATGCATGGATCTTTTCATATAGATCCTTATTGAAACCATCTTTATCTTCAAAGGCTTAAATTTTTTTAGAGAGCTTATAACATTATGACACTTTATTTTCCAAGACTTATTCCATATTATTAGCTTCTCTTCCCAGTAGTGTGATCACAACCTATATACATTGAAATATTCTACCAATAGAAGAAAATATTTTTTTTAGGAATATCATGTAGATTGGTTATTAATTTCTCAAGATCAACTAAAAATGAGATAGAAGTGTATTCTTTTACTCTGGTATAAACATGATCCACCTTCTATTTACTTATCAAGCATAGAATTTTTATTATTATTGGAAGGGCATGGAGAATCAGACACTGCATCTTCTTTGTACATGAGAGACTTCTTCAACTGCTTCTTCTCTTTATCTTTCAAGTTCATCATGGCCTTGTTGGGTATAGATTTCTACTATGAGATAACTAAACATTACTCAATATATCTCTTCATTGTTGACTCATGAATCAAAATTCAAATCATCTTCTGAATTTAATTACTGAGGTGTATACAATATACATAAACCATTGCTCTGATAACAATTAAAGGACCATAGGTCACCCTGAGGGGGGGGGGGTTGAATCAGGGTGTAAAATTTTTCTCTTATTTATTGGATCTTGTTCCCACATTATTAAGAAGTTAATTAAACATTTATTATGGATATTTCTAGTAATTTAAAAATTCACATGCAGAATGACAACATGACACCTTTACATGGTTCACCACAAAGGGCTATGTCCAAGGAGCATACACCAACAAGTTGTTGGTCATACCTAATTCCAATATTATTCACTAGATATGTATTACAAGGTTCAGGTACAATCACTCTAACCCAGGATCACTTCATTTACAAAAGTTTAAGGATATCTCATTGCTTCCCTCGAATCACTTCCATTGACTCCCCCTAGCTCACAGCTCTTGGTGAATTCACACACATTTTATTGATGTGAAGGTCCCTTTAATGGATTGGCATGAAATTATTTGTCTCCAATTCATCATGAGACTTGGCATGAATTGAGGTCCAGAGTTTATGTTCTTTAACGTTCAATATTCTCTTCTAGGGAAATAACCATATGTATTAGGACTTCTTATTCTTCTTGGTCGGAATCAAAAATTCCTTAGTGATTATTCAAACACTAAAAAACAACTCACAAGGCATCATCAAATCAACTCTTCTTATTCCTTGTATGCATGTGACCATGCATGTGAATATATATATGTTCTCTTCCACTTAACTTATTTATACACATGCACCCTTGGTTTAGGATGCTTCTCTTCAAAGTATTCATGTATGCATGTGAATTCATGGATTCTTGCACTTTCTCTTCTTCTTTCCTATGTGAAGGCTAATATGGGTATGGTACCTTTTATTACACATGTGACATCTTCTCCCCTTTACTTATCACTTGATTCAGATATGGTTGGGATTTAATTGTGTTCTTCTTCAAATCATGCATATGAAAGCATTCACTTACTTCCCATCACCATTCACATTATTTTATCCTACCTTTCATAACACACAATGTTCACATTGATATTTTTATAGTTATGAGAATTTGATTTTCATAAAACTTCAATGTGTATATTTTGGTATGGATTTATGGTATTTATTTCCTTTTACACAGAATTGGTAAAGAGTTCTCTTATGAACTTTCTCTCATTTGTGATCCAGGATGATTCACAGCCTCTCCTTGCGCAAGGGATGCGCATGATTCCTTCAAACATGAAGTGAGAACCTCATTCACATACCTCGTGACATGTGATTCTCCTCCTCGCATTGGGTGGTACGTGGGACTTCTTCTTGTGAGTCACTCTTCACAGTGAACTAGAGTGGCACAAGGTCGATCCACGTTGTATGTTGAAACTTTGTTCTTCACAAAATCAAAATGGTACACTGTACCATTTCCTCACCAACCTTGAATGGTTCATGAGAAATCTCTTCTAGAACCCACAATAATTCGCATCTCTCATGTCTAGCATACTGAAGTAGTACATGATTCTTTACATCAAAAACCTGAACGGTATGCAGGAACTTCTCATCACGAACCAGAAGTGGTTTCCGATTATTCTTCTTCACAAACCTGAATGGTACGCGGAATAGATTTCACAAACCCATAATGATTCGCGGATAGTGAATTCCCCTTATTTAATTTGAAGATCATAGAAACTTTGTTTCTCAGGACAGCAGCTCTCGAAGACGATGGAGCAGCACCCCCTTCTTGAATTGGTGGATCTCTTTTTATAAGTATAGATCAGATATTTTCTGCGTTCAAATTCTTTGAGATATTCAATAAAGATATTGGTTTTAAAATCTTCAAAACATTGATATAATATACATCAATATTATCATTTACTTATTTTTCATGTGCACAACCCTCTCTTTTCTCATGAAAACATATTGTGAATTCACTAATAATTGCATACAAATCTAAATCACTAACACCAAAGATTCCATGTTGCGGCCTCGCACCTTCGCTTGATTCTTCCACGTTCAAACTCAATCATTTAGTTGCATGCATGAAAATAAAATTTCATGCATGATATCTTATCTTCCCTTCAACCATAATACAATGGTTTCAATCATAAATAATGGCTAGATGGTCAATTAAGAATGTGTGGCTGCGTCTCTAGCAGACTGGTGCATCGAGATCCATTAGAGGGTTTAGAGGTTGAAGATGATGGTGTGGGCTCTCCTCAGTTGTTGGATCAGTTTAGATTGAAAATGGATGGAGATTATTAGATCACATGACATGGGATGGAGAATTCGGCTGAAATCAATCATGATATCAGATGGATGGCACATATCACATATTTGTTTTTAAAATGCTATCCTACATCAAAATGTAGTAATGTTTTCTCGCAGTTTATCAATCAATTTTTGGCCACAATGGCTCATAATTATCCCCACTCCACGGTACCGCCTTGTACCTTGTTTACCCTACAGGCACGCTCTTAGCATCCAATCTTCTCCTCAGGCACAATCTTAGTACCCAAGCTGCATGAGTTCACAACCGTGTGGCTCCTACGGGCTTATACATGACCCACACACAGCCTTCCTCCTGCAGGCTGGCCAAGATGGCTTCCCCATGGGCTCGATCAACCCTTGTGGTCCCTCATAAGCCTTGGGTTGACGCTGGCTGGAAAGCTAGTGGGATGGCCCTATTTTTTAGGTGAGGCTTATAAAAATACTTAGAAGAAAACTATGTATGCATTGAAATGCATGGCCACCATGAAGTTTTAAGCCCCTTCACATCCTTGTATTTTATTTATTCCAAAGAACACTTAGGATCAGTGAATTATGAATTCCATTCTCTATTTCACCTAGCAGAGTTCCTTCTCCATGTTAATCATCATTAACATCAATTGAAACTCATTGACAACAATACAATCTTCATATACAGAGTGGTACCAACACTTCCTGATGCACTGGAGTTCCTTTCATGGGTCCACACCGTGAAATAAAGTGGGAAAGATTCTATTGTGAGTGACACATCCCGTTAAAAGTGGATAAAGTAGGATTCTTGAAATCATGGGTTGATGGAATGTCTTCCACCCATGTTTTGTACGACTTTCCTTCAACTGGGATATCCAGCTATCACATTTTAGGGTCCTCGAGGTAGGAAATGGGAGAAACCATCTGATCACCATAGAAGGGTTTTTTATCTTGACAAGGATTCATAACCAACAATGCATTAGTAGGATCTTCAACAAAAAAGGTAGGATCAACAACTCATGGAGAAACATGTCGAGCTACTGGAGGAATAACCCGATGAACTGGTTGGGGAACTACTTGAGACGGATATCGAGGAGCATTTCATATAGTTTCGGTGGATTCAGTGATTAATACAATGGCATTTTTCCATAATCTGTTGCCTCTACCATGTCTAGAAGTCTAGGTTTATCAGGATCAATGGGAGGAAACTTTACAATTAGAACATATGGATACCCCTACTACCCCAGTAGAAGATTGATGAGACATTACGTAGGATGACCATAGTCTTGACACCATTCTGTGAGGCATTGAACAAGGATCTCTTCAATGATATTTCTTTGTTATATGAGCTATTGACGTTAATAATACCCTATCAAAATCATCCACTGTCTTCTGCATTGAACTAGGTGGGTCATAGGGCTTAATGATCTCATTATGGGTTTTGACCATGTTGGCTTTCTGACTGATGGAAAATGATGCAGAAGGGTCTCCATGGCCAAGAAACTACCTCTGTTGATTAATGTGGACACCTGTAGTGTCTTTTAAATGTTGTTCTTCCAAATAGGGTGGGTCATTCTCTTTCGAACCTACCCCAAAACAACCTTCAGGGTTTATCATGGGGATGACCATTTTAACTGTGATGGTTCTCAGAGACATATCCTCAATATCTTTAGGTAGGTCTAGCTATCGTAGGATCAGGTTGAAGCAGAGATATGAATATTTTCCCCAACCCTAGACCTGCACATGAAGCGACACATATTTGATGATTCTTAATAGAATAAAGAATATTTGAATGTATCTCTGTTGAAGAGTTCAGTGACAGGAATGTGATGTAGGGTGCTAATCCTTGGGAAATTCTTCTAGGTTAACCATGAGTCACTACTAGCCAATGTCATCATAATGTTACTGGATTTTTGGAAAAGCCATCTGTTGACCCTAAAGTCCAAAATTCATCACCCAGAAGTTTCGGTGGAATCACATGGGTGAGGGACTCTTGAATTACAATTTCTGGATTGCCAATCATCTAGAACATCTCAGGTAATTGGTCCACCACTTGAGTGTCCCACAACCTTCTCCAATCTAAATTGGGATACGACTCTTAGTTTCCCCACTCTTCAACTAGGGAAGGCTGATGAGCATCAAATAACATGTTTGTTGACCATTGTGTTGGTGAATTGGATGATGGAGAGAACGCTGAACAAGATGACAGGTCACTGCTCACAAGGTTGTCTCTCGGGGACAGTACCAACCATATCATCATGTCCATATACGATGGGGTTTCAACCACTTCTTCTTGTGCGAGGGCATAGATCAATGGTGGTGGATTAGGCTGGTGACCATCGTCTACAAAAACCCAAAATAACTCTCCTTGATCTCTTGTTGAGCATGATAATGAGTCAAGTAATGGAAGAGAGGATTACATGAAAATTCCCAAGAAAGGATCGAAATCTACATCCACCTTCATGTGCCTATGAACGGTTTCATGGATTTGGTACATATCACTTTCCAAGATTATAAAACTCACACAATGGGTTCTTTCCCTAGACTCTGATTTAGAGGATCGGGGTGAAGGCTCCATCATTGAGTTGCATTCCACATCCAATTCTAAAAGTAATATTGGATTGAAAATAATCAAGCACTTCTCAAAGTAATTTCCATAGTGGAGATTGTTCTCTCTTCTACCCTGGGGTGTCTCTTTATGGAATGGTAGATCTTTGAATCGTGGAGGACCTCCATGTGGGTTGGTGCTGGAGTGGGGAGGACCTCCACTTGATCTAGTTGTGACATGAGGAGGACCATTGCATCGATATTCATTGTATTGGGGAGGAACTCTAATTTGGTGAGATGAGGTACAAGGAACACCATGGAATATGTTGAACAAAACATAGAAAGGACCTCATTGTTGATGAGCTTCAGTTTGGAGATGACTCTATACTAGTCAATTGATGCACAGAGAGGACCACCGCGGTTGGGATTGCTGGAGCGTGGATGAACACTATTGGAGCTGGTAAGGATAAGGGGTGGACCTCCTTGTGAGAAGCATGTGGCATATGGAGGAGGTTTATGCTCGCTCGAAGTGGTATCATGAGGAAGACCTTCATGTTGACAAAAATGAACTTGGAGATGACCTCCTTATTGACCATCAATGAAGTGTGGAAGGCCACCATTTGATGGATGTTAGAGCGGGGAGGAACTCTAATGTAGATGATGAGAACATGTCCAGGGACTCCATGTTTAAGGTTGATGGAGTGAGGAGGACCTTCACCCAGGTCAATGCATTAGTGGGAGGGCCTCTGCTTGAGATGGTGATAATATTGGGAGGGCCTCGATGGTAATGGGTGATGGAGAGAGGATGAAATTCACCCTGGTCAATGCTGTTATGGGCAGGGAATCCACTTGAGCTAGTGATTACATAATGAGAACCTAAAAATAGTTAATATGAGACATGGTGAGGACCTCCATATATGGAATCATTCACACGGGGGGAGGGGGGGTGGCTCTATGCTGAATATAAACAAGATGAGGATGACCTCTACTTTTAAAATTGCAGGTAACATGGAGAGGACCTCCATATTGAGTCCAAAATCTTGGAGGACCTCAACTCTGGTTGGTGATGATATAGGTAGGACCTCTATAATGGATCTCATCTTCAAGATTTGGTCCACAATTACTGTTGATCATGCCACTGACAAAAAGAGTCATCCTAGGTGGCCCGTGAGGTGTCTAAGGTCTCGATCCCGATTAAGAATAAATGGATCCATGATATACTATATCAGGGAGGTAATAGAACGAACCGGGGGTGGATGATCCACTAATGTTGTAGAAGATGATTCCCCCTGACGAGAATATTCCTGAGCATGCGCCTGATGCAAGGGTCGAGTCATTTAGATTGTGGCTGGTGGTGCAGTGGTGTAAACTGCATGTTCATCGTCCTGAAGGACTAGTAATTGGTGGAGATGAGATGGCTTGGTGGGATACCTCCATGGGAGATATCAGGCTTTAATCATGACTGAGATGACTCATAAATCTCTCACCTCATTAGTATAGGTGAATTAGTCATAGGAACATTCCAAGGAGAGGATTCTGAATTGATTGAATGTTGGAGAGGGGAGTAGTGCATCGATGCATGGCCCTTGGGGGTGGTAGTGACGACGAGGGAAAAAACTATTCCAGAGCTTGGATGGCCATATCATTCATGGGAATTACCCCCTCTTGTGCGTATCATTATACAAGATCATCTATCCCTATATTCTGAAAAAGTTAAAATGGCAAGACATGACATGGGAAGCCAGTATCCATGGTCATGGTTGTTGTCATGGTAGAGTTGGATCCCTACAGAAATGTCACATTATTGTTCCTCCAACCCCTACACCTATGAGTGGGTGTCAATTGGTTTCCTGTAGCTTGGGTCATTAAATGATGGAAGATTTAGTTATTAATATAGATAATAGGAAAGCAATGCCCAATTACCCAGTACCATTCAGTCTAACATGATTAGAGAGAGTGATCCACGTTTTCAATGCCCCATACTGAAATGCCTACTGATTAACTACCCCAAATTCTGGCGAGTTTCATTCTCGAAACACTATTCTCATGGAGAGGCCTCGCAATAGATATATAGATACATAAACACACCCATCTATTGATGTATCAAATGCTATTAATCCCTATAGTTGAAGGATAACTTGTTCACATTTGGTTAACCATTTCTATTTTTGATTGTTTTCATTGGGTAACTCCTACCTGATCATGTGTACCACAAACTTAGAGACAAATCTATTTCCATAAATTCCAGTTTTCCAAAGGCTAGATACATTCATCACTTCTTCAGAGTTGTATTCTCCTTGATTGAATGAGGTTTATGGGATGTTGGTTACTCCTTATGCATATTCCTCCATGAAAAATATCTGTTAGTCTAGTTATTCAATATAGATTTGGATTTCATTTGTGAAACCCATTCCCAATTCCATCCCTTTGTGGAAACTTGTTAATTACACTAATTTTGTTAGATAATTATAATGGGTTAAGCCAAGGCAGCAACCTTTGGTCAGAAGAGTATTCATGTTGGGTATATGTGGAATGTATGGGTGCTGAAACATTGAAACAACTGTATTCTTCCTCAAAAGAGGGCTTCTCAATGGAGTGGAAAATTGAGGCATCCCTCATTAATCTTGGAATATCTTATGGTAGAGTCATGTCTTCCGAGGTTTTCCTCGACAACCCATTTTTAACATGGGGTATTCTTCTAGATTAACAACTAGATGAGATTGATTAGACTCATCTATACACATATGAAGGTGGATTAGATAGGAACATCCCTTGGAGGGTGAACATAAAAGGTTTACCGAATGGGTGGATCAAAACTTCCAATGAGGATAGAATTGAGAGTGAAGTGTCTAGAAAAGGTAATGTTTCATATAATGAAGGCTGATCTAGACACCACTAGGGATAGATCATAGAGGAAGAACCTAAATAGGGGACACCAATGTATACCATTGGCTAGCATTGAACATCGTGTAGGCTTCCTATGTATCTTGTGTCGAAGACATTGATCAAAACCCACATAGTTTGTTTGATTGAGTGGTTCAGGGATTACAAATGGTTAGAGGACCATCCCAAGAGGATCACTCTCAGTACAATGGGTGTGGATTGTGTGGGGGTCTATGAATTCTTAGCTGCCTGAGTGCTTCCGAGATAAGTAATGGGACAAATGTGGCATACACACTAAGGAAACCAATGTGGATGATGTGACCCCACCATGATAAGGGTGAGGTGATGAATTGAATGGCTGAGGATTATGTATGGGAGTATCCTGAATTAATGGTGTGACCCCATTGGGATGTGGAGGACTAGTTAAGAATTAGAAATAATGATGGATGGTCATGGGAAGTGGTTGTAATTAATTTCATGGTGCCGAAATAAAGATAACTATGTTGGGATTGATCCTCAATGACATTTTCTTTGCATCCCATATGGTTGGGTACCAAAGTTTATATTGTTAGGATGAGGCTAATTTGGTATTACACATGGTTATATTCCTAGTCAAACTAGGAAATGTGGTTGGGGCTTACGCATGGTTAGTCACCCAGATAGACCAGAAGGAGATGTGACCTCCGGGTGAGGCATGACCCCCTGGAGATATGGTGGATCAAGAGAAAGACAAGGATGGGAATGGAATATGGTGGATACTAAGATTTGGGAGGTGCACCACTTAGAGAAGGGAACCAAGGTTATCCAATGGTTGGGATTTAACCTCATGGAGGCTTCCTATGTACCCAATATAGAAGATAGGGGTCAGAACCAATGTAGTTCAGTTTATCTGAGACTTATTCATGGTTAGCATCCCAGATGGTGGATGATGGTGCTCAAATGAGGAAGGATGCTAGGAGGGAGAGTTTCATGGTCACTACTAACCTCTATTCCCTTGTGAGTCATACTTAGTGCGAGAAACAAGGGGAATTAGTAACCAAACAATTGCGCTGTGAAAGATGCATCAGTGAGGGGTGGAATGGGTCTTACGCCTAGGTACATACCAAGGAGATGGAGATTGGGGATTACCCAAGGAGGGATAATCGAGAAGGATATATTTCTATACAAGGTGGATGCCATTACTTGGGACGAAGATATCATTTTATCTCATCCACACACAAAACACCCTATCAAGGTGTGTCAGGGCTTATGTGGAGACTTCCCGAGTTGAACATGGTGACAAATCCCAATGTGAAGAGAGGGGTGATAGGTCCCTAGTGGCCATACAATCTTAGATTCACTTATACCTTCCACGCATGTGGTAATAATATATTAACATCATGTGTTGAGGATGTCGGTGCTAGGAAATTTAATATCTTCCTACATAGAAATTGAGGACTCACTATTCACCCCTTGTACTTACATGAATAAAGTTTTTTAAACCATGGTGAAGGGAAGGTACGAAATATTCTATTTAGGTGTGAGGTGGAGGAGTGGTCAATTGAGGGGTCCACATTACCATATAATTGTGAATAATAAATAACTATTAGTGTACCTATTTGAAGAAGCATTAGTTAGAGTAGAACAATAAGGAACACTGAACAAGGGTCTAAGAAATCACATCATACATGCATGAAGGGACAAACATAATAGGGTCTCATGAAGCCAAGCACCTCATTGAGAGGTGCGTTGTGAAGCTAACTTGCTTCGTGGAGGTTTGGGGATTCATGAAGATAGGATCTCCATGAAACACGATGACCCTACCTTGGTATAGAGGAAAAAGATCTAATAGTTGTTTTCATGAAGACATAATGCTTTGAGAGGCCTCATGTACCTCAGAGGGACATTCTCCTTCAAAAAGCACATAGGCCATTATGAAGGGAATATATACCATATTTATGGGTAAACCATATCAAAGGACATATGATTTTATGATTCTTCAATACCTTGGGGAAATCATTTTTCACTACGGTTTGCGATACCTGGGAGCTTCATGAAATGGGATCTCAGAAGGTAAAAGGTCATAGTAACAATGGTTTGGAGGGGGGGAGATGGATATTTATAGTAAAATTGTTTTTTTGAGGCTTGAAACCACATTGTAAAGTAAAAATGATCTCTGTAAAGAGTTGTGGGGATCGTCAGACATACAGAGGATGTCGTTAATTTCCCTCACGGTGGTCACAGGGCTCATCACACTCATATAGCCTCTGGGAAACATCCACCATGATATTCATGGGGATCATCAGGCTCATGGATACTTCTCCAATGCTTCATGTGTTTTCAAGGATGTGGGGCTGTGAAAAAGTGATTCACGATTCAGAACCCCTTGATGATATTCGGGTCATTTGAGCAAGGATTTTATCTAAATTAACCATGATCTTCGATGATTTGTTTGGGGGAATGTATTTCAGTTACAACAAAAAATATTCCCTTTTTACCAAAAAATATTAGTCATACATTATTTCATGAATAACCCACTGAAATAAAATAGGTTTCATAAAATTTCAAAATATTATCACATGAAATGACCTTGAGAGGAAAATGGAGAATTTAAAAAGGTAATTAAGAGAATGATCTGAGAATTAATACCCCAAAAAAGATATTTTTTTGAGGTAAAAAATAAAATTTCATATAAATAATGAAAATATATTTCATAAAAATTTGTAACAATATTGTTATAAGGTGAATTTATGAGTCACCTTAAAAAATCATTTTCATGAAGGTAAATTGAAAACCATTTTAAATTAACACTTAAAAAGAAATACCAAAAAAAGAGCCTTTGAAAAAATGTAAAGGTTTTTAAAGAAAATATAGAATAGAAGATTAATGATTTAAATGATAAAATAAAACCACTTTATTATTTTAAAATAAATTTTTAAAAACCCACATTGTTTAAAAGAGTAATAATGCATACTTTTAAAATGTGGTAAATAGAGTTATTAAGATCTCTAAAAATTGTACACATTTTCATTTAAAAAATGATGTTAGAAAACATGTTGGTATAAATAACAAGGATGTCTAAGAGAAATATATTATTTTAGAGGATGTGAATAGTTCTTGACAATGATATAATTTTGTTAAAAAGAAATTCCTCAAGGAAAAATAATGGTATTAAATTTTAAATTTTCCATAGATATAAAGTTATAATACCATATACTCAATTATTATGGGGTGAGAGACCAAAAATAGAATAAATAAGTTAAAAAATAATTGTTATTACTAAAAAAAGACATTCGATTTAATAAAATCACATCTAGGTTTAGTAATACTTGAATAAAAAACTTTTTAAAAAGATAAATTGTGATAGAATTTTAAATTAATTTAATTTCATGAAAGTTATTATAGAAAACACCCATAGGGTAATATATACACCACAAAAAATATAACTAGTGCTTAATATCACATATGTATCATGGAAAGAAAATCTATATGAGGAAAAACCTTAACTTTACTCCCAACATCCAAATAAGGTTTTAACATCTTATATAACAAACATAACCATCTTAATAAACTATTTTAAAACCTTAATCATACATATTACCCTATATACTCGTAAATTATAGTCTTTTTTATTCATTTATTAGTTAATTTTTGTTTATTTTCATCATTGTATTCCATGGATTTTGATTATTTTATTCATGATTGAAAATATCAACATCAATTCCCATTAATCAATACAATGTTCATTTTTAATATAATATGAAAGGTACTTGAATAGATTCTTCAAAATTATTTTTAAATATCTAATTTTATTCTAGGATAAATTTAGTATCAATTTTTAATGATGGATTTTTTGACAAGATTATTTTATTAATTTTTTATAAAAAAATTTTATCATATTAATAAAGAATTAACTATAAATATAAGCCTTAAAAACCTTAATCAATTCAAAAAAATAATTTCTATTCCTTAAAAATATTCCTAAAATAATCAAATTAGGGTAGTGATGAAAAATAAAACACATTGTTCCATGAAGTGGTAGCCCACATATAACATGAATTAAAATTTCCTTTTTCTATAGAAAAAGGACAAATTACATAATGGTTACTCCATTAATATAAAAATATTTCAAAATAATAATTTGAATTATTTTGGTATAACAATATTAGTAAAATAAATTTAGTAATAGGTAAATATACTATATTACTAAATTTTAATATTAATATTATAAATATTAATATGATTTTAATATATTAAGTTTATAAAATTTTAAAAAAAATTAAAAATTAAATAAAAAATGTATAACACATAAAAATATTATTTTTTGGAATAATAAAAATTAAGATTAAAACTGTAAATTAAATATTTTTAAATTAAACATTGTATTTTAAATTTAAAATTATAATTATTAAATAAATTTTTTATTAGTCAAAAGGATTAATAAATAGTTATGTAATTCGTATATATTAATAATGTAATAAAATTCAGGTTATTTGTAAAAATAATATTTTATACTATTCACCTAAAAAATCATTTCTAAAGTATGTAAAAAATAATTATATGATATTTTTTATATCTAATCCATAAATTAATTTTATTTAAAAATGTTAAAAATTTCAATCTAACATTTAAATTAAAACATAAAATATAATGAATAAAAATTTATAGAAAAAATTAATTTTTAAAATATATTCTAATTTATTTTTATATCCTATAAATTCAGAATTATAATTAATATAATAAATATAGTATACTTATTTAATTGGGAAATATTCATTTCACATTAAAATAACATTTTATAAAAGTTATATTTTTTACTATAAATTGATATTATTTGTTATTTATTTTTACTAATTTATTATCATGAGTACATTAATATAAAAAGTGTCAATTATTTATCTTTCAATAAATATTTCATAATGAATTTACCTCTATCTATTCCCACTAATTCAATGGTTACTTTACAATAATTATATTTATTTTAATAAAATGTGTCATGTATTATTTTGGTTTAGAGTTGCATATAAACTACGGTATAAAAAATTATATTTATTCAGAGGGAAACCAATACTAATGTCACAAGGTATTTTATTTTTATAGTATTTTTATGAATATTTTTTGAAGAAAAAGTTGTGGTTATGCTATTACATGCATAATAAAACTATTATTGAAATGATTTTTTTTATATTGTTGTGATAGAATTGATATAAAATGAATCATTATAGTTTTATAATTTGGATTGAGTTGAGGAATTTGGAATTAGACTTAGAGAATGGTTATTATATAGAAATTTTTTATACAGAGAATATTGGGATATCCAACGAGAGTTAATATTATAATATGATATATGTTTGTAACTCATTGGAAATATTTTTTCACTTTTATAATGGATGGTTTTAGGGAATTGAATGCTATGGGACATGGTATCAATCTTTTTTTCTTATATAATCAGGTTTAAATATGTGATCTTTTTTCCTTAAGAGACCCTACCCATGTAAAGTTATTACAAAACCCAAGGTAGGATGTTACCATATTATTTTGAAATTAAAATGATTATCTAAATGGATTCCAGTCTTATATATTTAAATGATATTGACACAACATTTATTTTATAATATTTTTAGGTTTAACTACTTGGAACTCTTATAGATCACTACTGCCCCATTCAACTAAATCAAAATACTTGATCGATATCGTGAATTATCAACATTGGGTAAGACACTAATATCATTGTAACATCTAATAACAGTTTATTCCTCATCAACATAGTCCATAATACAACCCATGTTTTTCATATTTATTAACAAAATTATTGATAGTGAACCAGTGAATTTCACTAGGGTATTATATCCATATTATTATAGAAATATGTGTTAGAGATAAAACCACAGTGTGGTGGTATTAATGATGGAATGGTTTATTTTGGAGAGAATAATGTCATTGTCAATATATTTATGTTAGAGTTCATTGAATTCTAGTGCATTTATAATAATTCATGTTCATTGGTTAATCTTCCCCAAAATATATATGTCTAATTTTAGAATCTATTTTAATGATGTTTAAAACTATTTGAATAAAAATAAAATTGACTAAATGTAAATAAATTATTAATATAAATTGAACTAAGGTATTAAAAGAGTTATAATATTTTGAATGTTTTTTAAACGCATAATTTTTGGGTCAATTGTTTAAGATAATTATTAAACATATTTTGGAAGATAAAATAGGGTGAAATCTTATATCATATATAAAATTTGAATATGATATTAATTATATGAACAATTCTTTAATTGAAACTCTCTTTGACTGAAATTTATCTTCCAATAATTGAGAACACATTATAATGGTTGTGAGACATACATAACCTTCTCATATTCTAGTTAAAATGAGTTTTTAGATGATCTACTATGATACCTATGAATCTATAGTGATTGATCTCAAAAAAAACTTTAACTGAGATTAATGTACACATTTTATATTTATTTTCTTTAGTCTAAAATGAATCGATATATTTTCAGTAATATAGGTTTTGGATGACTATTTTTTAATTTTGTTGACAATTCTTTTTCTTAAAAACCATGAATGGTTTACTAGGAAGTTTTATTTTATTTGGATTAATTTTTTAATAGATTAGAAAAAACATTCCTATAAAAATAACGTATTTTATTAAAATAATCATTATTCTTGAAGTTTTTCATAAAGATAATGATTTTAATGGATTAATGCATATGGATATGTAAAATTTATAAAAAAATCAATTGAGAATTATTGGATTGAAAATGAATCTTCAATATATACATCATCATAAGTTAATAATAGTACACCAATGATTATTGGAAAAAAATTATGGTTATTATTAAATTGTAATTTTCTTAAGAATCCAAGATATAAGAAGGAAAACTGTGTTATCATTTTAGAATTACGACTACATAATTATATTTCAAAAAACATTCACTTTTATACAGTTATCTTGGATTTTTTTGATATTTATTCATATGGGAGAAACCACACCATGGTTTATGTACAAATGAATATGTTTTTTTAATTTATCAAATAATATATATAAGGGTCTATAAGGGTATATAAATTTGGAATACTCTATAATGTGACTATAAATTATAAAAACATGTTACCAATAAATAAATAAATATTTCATTAAAAAATTGTAACATCCTAAGATATTTGAGTGCATTTCCTTTAAATAATAATATATTCAAAATATTTGATATAGAAAATATTAAACTAAAATGATCTATGCCACAATAGATTAAAATTATTATAAAATTTATATGAAGTATAAAACATAAATTAATAAAAAAATATACTAAAAAATTACAAATTATTACATTTAGAGAAATAATTAATAGAATTTAATGTAAAAAATGATTTTTTTTCAATGAAATTTATTTAAGTCATTTTTTATCACAATAAATTAAATATATAAATATTAAATGATTTATATAATTAAATATAATATCTAAAATTATTAAATAACAAATTAAAATTTATTTATTAGTAATTTATATGAAATAAGACTATGAACTCATAAAGTATAAAATTTCATTTTTCTATAAAATGAGGTTTTCTTTATATTTTTTATATTATTTGAATATATAATTTTATAAATTTTATAAATTTAATTTTATGAAATTAAATTATTTTTTTTCTTAATTTAAAAAATATCATAGGGTGAATATTTATAATTTTTCTTGAAAGATTTATTTTTAATGAATAGTGAAAAACACATATTTTTAAAAATATTGATTATTTTTTGAAATTATCATTATATATGAATGAATTTATGGTTTATAATTTTTTTTCAATAATATATATATATATTAGAATTAAAATAAATCATTTATAAATATTATGTTAAATTTGGAGTCTTATGTTTGTCATTTTGTAACCAAAGTGTCGTTTTACTCTAATAAATGAACTATTTTTGATCTTTTTCTTAAATTAAGTAGTTACATGGTTAAATATAATTATAGATTGATTTTAATTAAAAATAAATCTAATATTTTTTTATGATAAAACACTAATTTTCATGGGGATCAATTCAATAAAATATTTTCATGAGAATTTATTTTAACGCTTAAAAATTCATTATTTTCTAAATTTTTTTATTGTGATACGAGTAATTGATTTAAAATATATTTTTATAAAATATTGAAATTTAATATCAAAAAATAGATTCCTTATTTATTATCAAAACACTATACATTGGTAACAAGGTCAATATCATTTTTTAGTCATAAAATAAGTTACCATGTTAAAAAGTGAGTCACCTCGGTAGATGGTTAAAGGTGGTGAAATGGTTAAAATTTTGAGATAAGGTCCTAAAATCATAAATATAATCTTATTGAATTAGTATATTTTTTAAAAACTAACTCATCCTATGTTTTTATTCATTTTAGACTTTTTTAATTGGACTATAATATTATATTAAATCATCCAATATATACAAGAGTGTAACTCCCCACACTTATAGAAGGACCCCTTCACCCTCAAATATATATACACACATTGAGCACCTTATCATAACCCATTTCTACATAAATAAATAACCCATAATTATTCCCATTTCATAGTGGTCATGGCCTCACCAAAATACCAAAATACTAAGGTTTAAGCTTTAAACCAATGGAGGTTATCCGTGTAAGAGGGACAGGTATTAAGTGAGTTCTTTCAAGTTTATTTCTTCTTAAAATATCATAAAAGAGATTCTAATGAACCAAATTCAACGAAATATTTATCAATTTTATAATAAAATGTTATTATATTTATTGAAAAACTATTTTCAACCTCATTTTCATTTAAATTAAAATTAAAACATTGCTTGTGAATATGTGCGGACTACCTCCTCTATGAAGGAACACATATAATTTTTCATCACCACCACACATTTTTGGTTATAAAGATGTATTTAAGTAATAAATATGACATTTATAACATAATTATTATTCTATAATGATAAAAAATTATATACCTTCTTTCCATTACATCGATTAAAAAATGAAAACGTTTCTCATCTATACGCGTGGACAACTGCCTCCAAGAAACGATATATCTCAATTTCAATTACAACATTAAATGGATTGTTTCATGAATGGTTTTAATAAATAAGAATTAAATTTATTTAGTGAATATTGTTTTTCAAAATATATTTAATAATAATAATAGTATTATTAATAATAAATGATCATAATAAATTTAGCTGCTTAAAATGAGAAGACTGATACACTTTTTAAGTAATAAACACATAAATTACTATTTCATTTTATGTAAAACTAATAATATAATTGTAAAAAATATATTCTTACTCAGTTGGTCATTATAACATGATCTTATTTGTTTAGTTTTGACCACATATATGAATGTTGTAATATTTATTATTTTTAAAATTATTAAGGAAACATAAATACTATAAAAATTATGAAATAATGAGTAATTTATGATTTTTTTTTGTAATTAAATAAGTATGAAACATCCATCAGGATAATATAGTTAATAATAAACAGTACCAGTTATTTTAAACTATAAAAAATTCCTATCAAGGATAATTCATGTAAAAGTAACTATTTCATAACCTATTAAATTTTAGGAATTATATAGAAATTATAAATTAAAAAATCAAGAGCATATTGAACTATTGTGAAGAATAATTTACCATTACAATAATACCTATATTTTTTGGTGACTATAAACAAAAAAATCCTAGAAAGAGAAATATTCTCTATGCTGATATTATAGTTAAGTGAATCATGATAATAAATGAAATAAGAGGAATGATAATAAGTGAATAACAGAAATAAGGATTTGAATAAATTGAATTATTAATAGAATTTTATTATTTCGGGCGTACATGTTTTTTGAAGTGACCCAAAACATAATCAAATGGATCAATCTTTTAAAAAAATTTAATGCATTAAAATTTCTCAATATATGGCCGTGTTTAGTTAAATTTTTAGAGAATATTATTATATATAATCAAAATGAATGATTAAATTCATTTTTCATTATCTTTTAATTTCATTACAATGGTATCAAAATGAATCCTTTTAATTATTTATATTTTTAATACTTTTGACTCTCTTTAAAAATGTGTGAAAGTAATGATTTTAACGTTCACCACATCATTGACCATTTTGTCTAAAAAGTCTTTTTTCGTTATAAATATTCATCATAATGGTTTCATGGGTTTCAAAAGTTGATTAAATTTTCATTTTTAGTGAATTTTTCATTTTAAATAATTATCAACTAAAATGTCATTTCCATTTATTTTATAGGATAACTATAAGTTCTTATTTTTATGGAGTCAAAATGATTTTTTAATTGTATTTTGATGGAAATATAATATTTTATCTATTATATTTATGTTATGGTACTTATAAATTTTACACGATAGTTGGTGGGTTCTACATAACCCTACAATACATTGGGAATTGATATATTCACAAGAGAAAATATGAAGGAATTAACTAGGTTAGTTATTCCATTACAACGATTCTTATAATAAATATTGTAAGAGTTATTATAAAGTTATTTACCCAGGATAAATAAATAGGTTTTTTATTCTTTCTATGTGTTTTTAGAAAAATCATACCATATCATGATGTAAGAAAATGAGATTTTTAATAAAGTAAGTTTTATGATCTTTCAGATGTTAATGTTTGTTTTTTAAAGAAAATATTCCACGAGTTAAAATGTTTTCCAAGAAACACATATATTTATGATTTAGAATATATAATTTATTACAATATGTCTAATGAGAAACCTTGAGAATTTAATATTATTCATGAGTAAGTAAATGATTATTTGATCTCAATGTCTAGTTTGTAAAAAGACAAATATTTTTTGTGATTTTCAAGTTTTCTTAATGGACTAACAAGTTTCCTTAATTTTTATATTCCTTGATAAAATTTTTGGACTCATACCATGTTTTTATTTTTTTCATAGGGAATAAGAATATATCAAAACTACGGTCAATCATTTAGTACTAGTGACTCCTATTGAAGAAAGAAAAAGTGTCATGAATAAAATAGTAGTTTATACATAAGAACCTATTTTATGGAATAAATATTCACTGTGTAAACATTTCCACTTTCTTATGAAATAGTTTTCATAATTTTCTAAAAAAATAAACCTAAATGATCATGTTAATTTAATAAATTTTAATACATTCCATTATACTCATAATTATTGGTCAATTAAGTTACATGGTGTCATATTTGATATCAGGGATGGGTTTAGATAAATTTAAGGGTTAATATGTTATTATATGAGCATAAATTTAAAAATATTTAAATATTTATTATTAAATATATTTTTTTAGGATCTTAAATTATAATTATTATACAACCATAATGGTTAGTATGTTATGGGAAATTATGGATATTTTTTGGGTTTAAAGGATAAACCAAAAGTGTTGAATATTAGGTGACATATTTAAGTATATATTAGTGTTTAATTATATTCATAAGGCTGTTTATATTGATTTTATTTGATTATACACATACTAAACATTTTTTCTATAAACTGTTAGAACCAGCAGGATCCAAGTTAATAGTGGCTCTTAAGGACAATATGGTGGTTTTTCAAATGAAAAACATAACAGGGTATTATCTAGATTTGGAAATATTATAGTTCTACAATAACAACTATGTTATGTTTAGATTAATAACATGAACGTAGAAAAATATTGTAACACAACATATAATAGAAACACAGAGATATGGAAGTTCAGAAGATAAACACTGTAGAGAAAAAAGAATAAATTTACTATATGTCAATAATATGTAAAGTAGCAGTCAATAAAGTGTTTCAATGGAACAATAATATTTTTTAGATGTTATAAATTTTTTCATTAATTGAAAAACTGATAATAAATTATATGTTTTATTAAGACTGTGGAGTGTAATAATGATTTCCTATTATATGAATAGAGTGTTTAAAATTTAGGTCATACAGGAATTATGAAAATCGATGACCTAGAAAAAATATTGTGAAGAGGATCATCAATATCATATGATTAATGTTTTATAAAATTCATATACTTTTACACTCAAATATGATAGAACTATAAATAACATTTAATTTTTTTGAATTATATTAATAGTTTTTCTTATCATTAATTTAAAATACCTGGATATATTGAGAATGGTGAATCCTAGAGAATGATTCATGCTTATTATTATATAATGGAATTATTAACTAATAAGATAAAAAATATAATTAATGGTTGATGAATGAATTTAAATGATTGAAGTGTTAGAATGTAGGGTTTTTGGAGTTATGATGTAGTGGTGTTTTATTTAAGGGTTGTTGATTTTAAGAATGATCAAAAGATAAATGTTATAGATACCCTATTTTTGGCCTTATGTGATTTTATTTTAGTGATATTAATGATGTTTTGTGTGATTTTGATTGGGATTTAATAGATGATTGAAGTAATTATTTAGTGTAACCATTATTTGGTAAAGAAGTTATTGTATTTTTAGGTCATAAAAGAAAATGTATCTTTAACCTTTAGGTCAAATTCATTATTTAATGTTGATATAATTGTTGTTAATTGGGATAAAGGGTTATCATTTCTCTTGCAAATTATTGGATTAGGGTGAATGGGAAATTTGTGGCTAATTTGGGATTTTATGTCAAAATGGTTGACATTATTTGAGGAAAAGAAATCTAGTATAATTTTGGAAGAATATACAATCTTTTTGTTTTATATCATGGTGATTCATGTCATTTATAATGGATTATTATATATTTGAGAATATATGGTTAGTTTGCATACCTAATTGGTTATATTACTGAATACATGAACATGGATAACATTTATATTTATTTTAAGGATATGTGGTTAATTTGTTTTTGATTTTCGGGTTCCAAATTCAGTCTAATAGTTTTTGTAATGATTTAGTTATTTATGGAATAATTTAAGTTGAAAATATAATAGTATTGTTTATATTGACATTTTGAAGATTTAAATTTTATTTCATCAAGAAATATTTTATTGATTACTATGATAACCATTTGGTTTCATGTAATCATATAGAAACAAAAGGAATAACTTGATTTTTTTGGAGCACATAATCCTTTAAAATTTTATTTATTGTGATTTTTGGATCAATAATTAATCTTAAACATTCATTTATGGGATATTAATTGATTCAGAGGTTAAATATAATTAAATAGACAACCAAGTAATGAAAATAAACTTATAGAATTGAAAGAAATCATGTAAATATATTTTCTTAAATTCAGTTTCTTAATTAGAAAATCAGTAATCAAACTCATAAAGTTGATGATATATCTATCAAGTCACATGATTAATATATTACCCAGTTAAAAGGTATTCTATTAGAAACAGACTAAGAAGTATGTGTCTTATAATGATATATACATTGTTATATAAATATTAAATTAATAAACTATAAATTTCTTACTAATGCCTTATAAATTACATATCCTAATAAGTAAATATATGATTACTAAGTATTGAAAAAATAATTTTGGAAAGAATAAATTAAAAATATAATGACTAAATTTTATTAAGGGGAGATGATGTAATACCCTGAGATTTTAAAATTTATTTTCCTTTAAATAATAATATGTTTAATAGCATATGTTACACACAAAACCAAACTGAATCAACCCAAAACTTAATATATGAACATTATTATAAATTTTATATGAAGAATAAGTCATAAAATAAATATAAATATAGTAATCAATTAGGAATTCAAATATTTTAAAGTTAAATAATTAATATGATTTAATGTTAAAATGGATTATTTTTCAAAGAACTATTTTTATAGTGTTGCGTATTTCATCCTAATAAATTTAATTGATCACTTATAAAATATTTTTATGATTATATATAGTTTTTTAAATTTATTTACTAATATATTAAAATTAATTTAATTATTAATTTATATTAAACAAGATTAAGGAAACTTAATGTTTATAAAATCCTTTTTCTATAAGAGTAGTGTTCTTATATTTTTTATTTTCAATTAAACGATAAATTTTAGAAATTTCAAAATTTAATTTGATGAAATGGAATTTATTTTGGAATTTAGAATGACGAAATTAACATAAGGTGAATTTTTAAGATTTTTATTAGAAGTTTTGATTTTTGGTGAATAGTTAAAATAATGGTTTCTGAAAATATATGAACTTTTATGAAATTTTCATGACATAAAAATGAATAGACTTTTTATGATTTTATTTTATTTTAAAAATAAGTATTTAATTATTAAATTAATTAAATTTTCAAATTTTATTAAATATTTCAACCTATGTTTGGCATTTTGAAACCTATGTGACATTTTATTATAATAAAATTACAATATTGGATCATTTTTTTAAAATAATTAATTACAAGGCTATATTTGGTTTTGAATTATTTTTAAAGACACCTAGAACTCCTTAGTTTTAGTTATAAACCAATAAATTTAATGGGGATCAATTGGATACATGATGTAGGTGATAATTATTTTTTATGATTAAAATGAATTAAAAAAACTATTTTTAATTTTAGTATAAGTACTTGTATAAAAATTAATTTTTATCACCTTTGCAGAAACCCGAACCCTAATAGACTATATATGGTTCCTACATTATTAATATTTCATAATATACATATAAATTCATCTCAAAGGAGTGAATAGTTTAGCAGTATTTATAAAATAAATATATATAAGATTCTTACATTACATTTGATTACAAAAATTACAAGATAATTTTTTTTGAGAATAAAATTATTCCCCCTAGTATATAATTTAATATAAAACATACTAAACTTTATTGATTCCTATGAAGTGAAAAACAATAATGGAGATATCCAAATATTAGTAAGGGTTATGTATAATGGAAGCTATAATGAATCATTTAAGCATAATAAATAATGATTGAATAGTAATTAAAGGTAAATATATGAACACACATGCCATTTAAATAATTGACTTGAATTATAAATTGTATTATAAATAACTAAAACAGATCCCATTTAATCAATAAAATAACTATCATAACTTGATAAGTCATAATCAATACAAAAAGGTAAATAACTGAAAACAAATTCCATTTAACCAATAATCTAATAATGAAATGAATACGTATATAATATAATTGTGAAAATATCATAGATAATAATTACTGAATTTTAAATGAAGTAAATGTTCAATTATTGGACATCATGTTCTCCATGAACGTGATTCCATTACTTTCAAGACCTTTCCTAAGGTAGTTGAAAATAGATTGGGTAAAAACCCATCTGATTGGGCTAATTGATTCATCTCATGAAACTATTGATGAATTAGGGGGATTTACAAAAATGGTCTAAAACTCATGTCTTGTATTTCCAAATGATTCCACACTCATCTAATAATTTATCTAATTCATAAATAATGTGTCATTTCCTTAAATATACATATTGAGTAATGAATATAAAGTTATCAATATTTCCCAGATAAAAAAATTTCAATGTAAACACAGTATGTTTAAATTTTATATGGTTTATGAAAATGGAATATCTATGATAAAAAATAAATATATTTAGGTTATGTTTAATGTATAATTATTATATGAATTTTAATATTCCAATGGGATGTTAATTACTCGAAAATTAAATAATGAAGTGAATATTAATATTATCCTTATTCAGAATAATCATAAACTAGCAGGTGGAATAATAAGGATGGGATCATAATATTCTTATTAGTGTAAAAATAATGATTTTTTTCATGAATGAATATAAATAATGTTAAAATATCTTTAAAAATATTATTAATGAAACTAAAATCTTCATATTTTTTTTGAAAATCCTTTTCTTTGAATATAAATTTTACAAAACAATTATTGAAATGATCCTCATAAACATAAAAAAAAATTTTAATGAAATTATATCCATGATGGAGGGTAATTATATAAATTTCATAAAAATTAAAATAAAAAACCTTTTTCATTATAAAAAAAGTAGGAATGTACATGGTTTAGAAAACGACAAGAAGATTCCTTTAACATTTTTAGAAAAATCCAAATGGGAATTGTTTTCAAAATGAAATAATATTCCTATGATCTTTTTTTAAAGAGTAAAAATGGATGAAACATAATTTTATAAATCATTTTTTAATTTTCAAAAACATTTCAAAAAACATTTTTATAAAACATGGTTTTGAAAGAAAATTGATTTCTGGTTAAAGAGTGAAATAGAGTCAGATTTTCTTAAAACATGTTCTCTGTTAATTTAAGAACCAAAGAGTAAGAAAATGATAATATTAATTAAAAAATATCATTACTAACCAAAGTAAAGTAAAATTAAAAGATTTTTTTGGAAATTTTCAAACATTTCTTTCAATTGAAATTCAAGAATAAACATTCTTTATTAATGTGAGATTGTGAAGTAATCCCTTACAATGATCAAAATATTTAAATGAGAATCAACCAATGAACTAATTATGTGTTTCAAATAAAAATAAAAAAAACATGTGGAAATATTACATAATATAATAAAAAGTCATTATATAAATAATCCAATAATAGTAATGACAATGAGTAAGTAATATAACCTATGGAAAAGGAATTGATTTTTAAAAATATTTTATAATTGGTAATTTTTTAATTAAAATTATCTTGTATTTAATAATTTAAATTTAAACGAAATATATTATGAATTATTATTTAATAAAGATATTAATTGTTAATGGGTAGGTATGTACAAAATATAAATGATTTTTTTGTATAACATTATAATATGCCTCAAATAAATGAAATTGAGATGAAATCCATTACCCCACGCTTCCTTTTGATTGAATGTTACATAACCTCATTTATAGTGGTTTTAAAATTTTTATTAACTTATTAAATAACCATTTTAATATTTATAATATTATATATGATCCTTTTATAATATCTAATTTCTCATTCATTAATAATATTTCATTATTTGTATTGTTTCAAAAGTCAATTCCATTATTTTATCCTACGCGTATCATTATGAAAGATGTTGTTCTTGCACATATTATATAACTCTATCATCTATAGAATAATACATATGAAATAATTGGTATATTTTACATCAATTATAATGTTAAATACTATTATAAAATATGGTTATGAAAAATGCAGTATGTTACGATCATGGAGATAGTAGGTCGTACATATGCATGAGTAATGTATCCATTTCTTAATGATTATTATTGAAAAGTGGAATTTAATATTTAATATTTTTAATAATATAATAAATAAAATATAAAATTTTAATGTAGTTATATATATATATATCATAAATGTTGTTTGGTGATGAAAAGAGAGTCACATCACTTCATAGTCCACACATACAAAAAAGATGATGTCGTCTTTAGGTGAATGAAAAGTTAAAAAAATGATATATATTATCATAATAGAATGATAAATATTAAATTAATATCATAATTATTTCATTTATATCAAATATAATAACTAATTTTGACCTTATTACATTTAGTGTAAAGTGTTAGTGAAAGACGAATCACATCGCTTCGTGAGACGGTAGTCCGCCGTACACACGATTGACATTATCGCAACCCCTATAATGTGGAATGATAAAAGATATATGATATAAATAATATTTAGGTATAAATATGTTATAAATATCATATATATAATTTATATCCATCATTATACCCAACTCTGAAAGGAGGTCATGGAATAACCAATGACACATGTTAAGGAGGTGGTAGTCTGCCGTATAGATGAATGATGATTTCATAACCCATTTGATAGAACTGGATATGGTATTAGGTTATTGAATTATTATAAAAACATCTCGGTATATGTAATATTTTTATTATTATATCATAATGGTTTCATAAAAATTTAATTAGGTTGATAAAGAAATAAAATAAATACACTCCTTGAATTACAATACATCTTCTTCGAGTATCCTCCTTAGGTATGCACTGAATCCTTCCCAGGTTGGATTTATTATCATTATATGAATTATAGGGGAAGGGTATAGATGTTGGTATGTTATATGGGTAGGTTTCTTTTCTGAGACTAATAAGTTTTATGGTGTGATGAATAGAGGATAGAGGGTGGCCTCTTATAAATTCAGGAGATGAAATTCTTTTTATTTTTGAAAAGAATTGAGTGATCCCACATTTTTCATATGTCAAAAGGGAAGAAAGTGTACCCTTATAGAACCTTATATGTGTTATTTTTAAAATGTGGAAGGAATATAGTTTTAATACATGTATATATGTCAATTTTAAAATTATATTTTTAGTTTAACCCATGGAAAACCCATTTTTACCTTAATCGTGGTAATTAATTTTTACTCTATTCACCAATATTTTTAGTAATAAAATAACATTAAATTTTTGAAAATTATAAATTATTTTGAATAAAAATATGGAATCCATTTTCCCATATTCAATTCAATTAATTGTTAATGTTTAATTTAAAATTGATCCTATAAACATGATGAGAAAGCATGTTTTAGAAGTAAAAATGATTAAACTTTACAAGGGTTTAATATATAAATTCCATATCAAAATGATGACCATGAAATAAATTACATTAATTGATATATAATTGAAAATTTATACTTTAAAATCAACTTAAAATACAATCTAACATTAGAAATTATTTAAACAAAAAGAAATTTGTCTATTAAAATTCAATATTTTTCATTATTCATAAAAAATGAAACTTTTCAAAAAAATCAAAAAAATTAATTCTAAGATAATTTTTTGTGTTATTATTTCAAAAAAATGTAATTTATTTTTTATATAAATTTAATAATTATGTTAAAAATTAATTTTAAATTATGTGCACAAAGCATGATTAAACCGTCTATCTGAAAAATATAGTTTTTATGAAAACATATTTTTTCATTGAAATGATTCTAATTTTATTTCTAATTTATATATTACCATAATTTTATTAATTTAGTTTCAACTATTTATAACTACCAATTTAACTTCTAGGTTATAAATATTTTATTAATATTTCACATTTTTTAAACTCTCTAATTTGTGGGACGTAAGATAAACTTAGTGTAGTGTGTAACACAAGCTAAACTAAATGTTGCATGTAATGAATTAAGAACACATTGTTACATCTAACATAAGATAAAAAAATCTTTTAATTTAATTCAGGATACTGAAGAGATTAATGTTTATTTAAATATATATTGTAATATCTTAGTGTGTTATATTACCTTCAACGCTTGTTGTTGCACATCACACATGCTACTAAATACAATGTAATTATTTTATAATTTCAAGGAGTTACATTTATCCCCACTAAGTAAATTGAGTTCTCAAAATTTAAAATTGATATTGATAATCCAGGGTTTGATATTTGAAAATAAAATTCATGAAAAACCAATATCATAAAAGGGTTTATATAACATCATGTTAATAAGATAAAAAATGGATGTACACAAGTCATATTGAATAACAAATATATAGGATTCTAAAAAGTATAAAATTATTATAAGGTGAATATGTGGACTTCTAATAAAATCATAAATAATTATAGATAATGATAGTTGTTAGTGATCACAAGAATATTAATGATAAATGGAATGTTAAGGGCCTAAAAACCATAAATCTGTGCTAATTTTAAAATCCACATAATTTATTGAATATTTATTTAATATGATACATTTTTTTTCAATATAATTTTCCTAAATTTGAGGAAGTATTTTACTATCTCATAATTTAAGGAAATATTCATACTAGATAATTTTATATTTCATACTCAAAATTTCATTCTTTTGTTTTGCTTCAGAAAATATCTAATTTATCCCTTACTCTATGAAATTAATATAAAAAATTTAATTTTTAATTCCTCAGGAACTAAAATTCACATTTAATGGATTGTAAGATCAATAAATGAGTGACATTTATTTCTAACTATCTCTGACTATTTTCCAAAAACCAATATTGTTAGCACATGTTATCCAATATGCATAAATATCTATATAGTGAAGCAAAACATTAATCTATAATACTAAATCCAAATTTTAGCTTAAAATATTTCATAAATGGTTAATCTTAATATACAAAACATTATAAAAAGGTCATTGATTTTTGAAATATTACATTATCATTAATTTCTCATACAATATGAAGTAACTATTAATCATCTCGTAAAAAAATTAATGTACCTTCATCACGTACTCTCTTGAATCATGGTGATAAAATGTACTACTAAAAAGACTAATTGAAAATATCCAAGCATCCTTCTTCCTTAAAAAACACATAGATTGTTTGATATATTTCAGAAATGAAAAAATGTTTTCAACTTCATCAACGATAGCATAAATCACTTTTTTGAAAAATTATTAATCTGTTCCAAGGTGGTTTGTATTATCCATTTAAAATTATTTGTATCAATCTTCCCTTCATCCCAACATCATTATATAAACATAAAGAACATTTTAATGTTTATCTTTCGATCGGTAATTTGTTTCCAAAGATTTTAACATTCCACTCGATCTTTTTTAGTGTCATCAATACCATTTAACATATACTCTCAAATCATTAATGAAATATTATGGTAGTAAACTTATTATATATTTCATAGTACATATGATGAAAATTGAATCAATAAAATAATTTTAAAACATATCTATTAGATATAAATACAAAATCACATTAATTATATCACTTTGGTTGTATCAATAACACAATCCGGACCTTGACTCCTTAACTTCTTCTGAGGAATATTCCCTTAACTATTGGGAATTTTCTATTTATAGTTCCCCATTTACCTATAATTGAAGCATTTTATATTGGAAATATTTTCTTAACCATGAAACCACAATCATGGTGGCCTTTTTATCCATACTTTTAGAAAACTCCAATTAATTTTAATTAAGTACTAGGGTGTTTATTTCAATAATTATCACATATGGGAATAACAATTTTTTCTCTTATTTCCTCTATCCATATTTTTCATATACTTACACTTGTTCTCATAAATCCCTTAAAATCCATAATAAATAGAGAATTATTTATATATCTTGTCAGTATGTGATATTATGTACTCATATGATGATAATGTTTGGGAGACTAGTTCCCTTAGAAATATCAGTTTAAACCCACCAAATAAATTATTATTTTTACACTTTGGATTTTGTGCATTAATGTGGTTCCAATTCTGTTTGTTATAGACTATCTTTGATGATGAAATACACTAAATTAGATCAAATAATAATGAAACATAATGTATAATACAAAATAATGTTAAATATTTATCATAAATAGATAAATTTATGCATAAAAAATCTCATAATCATAAAAATGGTTTCTTTGGGGATATCTTTACTTTAAAATTATTCAAAATGGCGTGAAAAGAAAATTTGAATTACCCTAAGCATATCCCCTGGGAGTTTCAAACCAGGCGCATAGTAAGGAATGTTTTCGAGCATCGGGTTATGACCAGGTCAAGGCCAATACTCCCTTTTTGGATTTATTACCCCTAGGTACATCTATTCTAGATCTATGTCAACTTATAGTTTCCATATAGGGATGTATTTCATGAAAAAACAAGATAATATATACTTTACGAAATCATTAGGATATTCTTCAATAATTATCCCCAATGTCAACCATAGTGTTAAGATCAGTAATCTATGTTTTTTATAAATATTGCTTTAAAGGTTTCTACTAAACATACTCTAATACATACTATAGTGACCCTGATGCCCATAACCCAAAGATGGTTCCTTCTTTATTAAATTGACATAAGATACAAGGAATCCCATCCTAAAATAATTTACAGTTTATCAGTCTTTGTAAACAATTTTAAATAAAATTTTAATAAAAAAATTACAAAATAATTTTTTTTACAATAAAATTATATCCAATAGAATATCCATGAAAATTAAACATATCACACTTCCAGGATTCCTGATAAATTAAACCATTTAAGGAAGAGTATAATTACTCAGCGAAGATTAAGTACAATAGAAGCTGTCATGAATCAATGAATCATAGTCAACAAAGAATGAACAATATGTTAAGGTAAATATCTGAACAGAAATTCCATTTAAATAATTGTCTAGTATTATAAAATGTAAGTTAAATAACTGAAAAACATGACATTTAATCAACAAACAGGCTATCAAAACAGTAAAATGGATAATTAATATGGAAAAGAAAATAACTAAAAACACACAACATTTTATCAATAAACTGAGAATGAAATACATCAAGGGATGATATGACTGTTAAAAATTAATGGATAATAAAAATTAAATTCCTAATAAAGGAAAAAAAATCCATTATGATATTTCATTTTTCCTAGGAATCTGATACATTTACCATCAATAACATTCACAAGAAATTTGAAATATACTTGGTAAAAACCCATCGAATTAGGCCAACTAATTTGTCTCATGAGACTACCAATGCATCAAGGGTATTTGGTTGAATGATATTTAACCAGTGTCTTGCATGTAAAAAGCATTCCTCATATGTTGAATAATCGATTTAATTCATAATAATTTCTCCTAATTATAAAATTTCAATATTGAGTAACGAATATGTATTTATAATTTCTTCTCAGATAAATAAATAACATTCAATGTAAAAAATATATTGAATAATGGTACATAGTTTAATAAATAATCATATCCATGATAAATAATATGGATATTTTGGTGGGAATTTTATTTCTAATGATCATAGGAAAGTGACTATTTCAAAGGGATTATAATGAATACAAAATGAAACGAGAAAGTGAATATCAATACTATCCTCTGTCAAAAAAATCATAAACCATTTAATGTAAGAATAACAATGGTATAAACATATAGAGTTTAAATTAATAATAAAGGGTTTTTTCTTTGATTAATACAAATACCATAAAAATATCATTAAAAATTTCTTGAGGGAAATATCATTCTCATTTTTAAAAACATGTTAAGAATCATTTTTGTTGAAAATAACATTTAAAAACATTTTATTTAAATAGATCCTTATAAACATGCATATGAATATTTCAATAAATTATTTTCATAATGGACAGTAATTACTTACATAATATAAAATTAAAATAACATTCCTTTTTCATTGTAAATAGTTTAATATAGTGCCTTTTTTCAAAAAACAAAAAAAATTATTCTCTCACATTTTTGATAAAATACAAACATGAATTATTTTGAAAATGATATAATATTTCATTGAAATAAATTTTAAAGATTAAAAATGTGTCAAAATTACATTGATAAATCATTTTGAATGGGATATAGACACTTTTTAAATTATTTCCTAAAAACATGGTTTTGGGAGAACATGTTTCTGACTAATAAGAGAAATAAAGTCATACATTCTTAAAAAAATTCAATTAATTTAAGTACCAGTGAGTGTAAAAATGTAATTATTACATGAAAATATTATTAATAAATAGAATAGAATAAAATTAATTTGTTTTATTAAAAAATGGTCAAATATTTTCCTTCAATTTAAATTCAAGAATAAACAATCTCGATTAAAGTGAGATTGTGAAGTAAACCTTTACTAATATCATAATTTTGAAGTGAAAATAAACTAATGAATCGATTATGTGAATAAAATATAAATCAAAATAAAATTGGTGTAAATAAAAAATAAGATAATCAAAATTGATTCTACACATAATATTAGATATTAAATATAATGAGAAAGAAATATAAACCAATAAAAGAAATCAAGTTTTGAAATTCTTCACCACTTGGTAATTTTTAATTCAAATTAACTTGGAAGTTATAATTGAAATTGGAACTCAATATATCATGAATTATGAAGGAAAATGGATATTAAATTTAAAATGGGAAGAATAAACCCCATATAAAGTAAATTATGGGCATTACATTACAATTTACCTCTAGGAAATAAATATGATACGAAATCACTTACCTCACACCTCTTTTTCATTGAAAATTCATTAATATCATGTATAGTGGATTTAAATATATTAATAAATTATACTATAACCATATTAATATCTATAATATTTTATATAATCGTTTTATAACATATTATTACCCATTTATTAAAAAAGTTTTCATTATTTTCATTGTTTTGGGTGTCAATGGACCAGTTTTCTCATACTTGTTTCACCATGAAAGATTTATTTTTATGCATATAATATAGTTTGATAATATATATTATATTAATAATAATATAATTATCACATTTTTATATCAATTATATTTTTTAATCCAATCATGAAATATTGTTATGAAAATTGTATCACCTTACAATTATGAAGATGGTAGGTCATACGTACGCATGAGTAACATTTCCATTTATAAATTATTTTTGTGGAAAGGGGGATGTAATATTTAGTGAATGGTATTAATATTATATATAACATATTATTTCATTTAATATACTAATATATATAATCTATGGGGTGTGGTGATGAAAAGAGAGTCACATCACTCTGTGAAGGTGGCAGTCCACACGTACACGAACGATGTTATAATTTTAAGTGAGTGAAATACTAAGAAAGAAAATGATATATATTATACTTATGAAATGATAAATATTTCATTTATAAAATAAAAATTTCATTTATATAACATATAATAATTAAATTTATCTTTATTACATTCCAAGAAAAGTGTTTGTGAAAGATGAATCACATTACTTCACCAGGCGGTAGTCCACTGTACACACGAGCGACATTATCGAATCCCCTGTATAATGGAATGTAATATGAAATATATGATATAATGAATAATAATTTATAAGTATGTAATAAATATAATATATATAAATTATATCCATCATCATACCCAGCCATCAAAGGTGGTAAGGGAAGATTGAATCACATCTATTTGCATGACGGTAGTCCGCCTTACACACAGACAATTATTTCATAACCCATTTGATAGAAGTGGAGATAGTTTTGTGAAATTAAATTATTATAATATTATAACAGTATATTTAAGATACTATGTTTATTATATAATCATGTTTTAATAAAATTTTAATGATGTGGATAAAGATATATAATATAGATTCTTGTTGAAGAACAATACATCTTCTTCAGGTATCCTCCTTATGTTTGCACTTAATCCCTCATAGGTTATATTTATTCCCAATATAGAGAATATATGATTAGGGAGGGATGTTTTGAAGTTATTTTTAATATATTATATAAACCATAGTGTTGTTATGGTGTGATGAAGAAATGAGAGGGGTGAACTTTTATATGCGGGGAGAAGACACACTTGGTATTTTTGAAAATAATTGAGTGCTCTAATGTTATTTATATGTAACAAGGGTCCAAAATGGAGTATTATATAAAAATATGGAGTTTAATGGTCCAAACATTTCCATAAAATAGTTTCCTGAAAAGTGGATTTGTCATTTTAACGAATCTTTTTAGTTTAACTCCCCGATTAACCCATTTTTACCATACCTAAAGTAATTAATTTTTACTACATTCATTAATATTTTCGGTAAAAAAATACGTTTCAAATATTATAAATTAAAAAAATTTCGAATTAATTATAATTATTCCATTTTTTTAAATTAAATTAATATAAGTGTACAAATTTAATTAAAAATTAATCCCGTAGATGTGATGAGAAAGTGGGTTTTATATTGAAAATTTTCAAAAGTATACAAGGGTTTCATATATAAATTATATATAAAAATGATTCTGATGAACTAAATTAGATTAAATTATACATAGTTTAAATAATTTTACATTAAAATCAACTATAAATATAATTTGATATTTAAAATCATTTTAAAAAGGCATTTTTCAATGAAAATTCAATATTTTGGACTATTCATCAAACATAATAATTTCATAAAAAACAAAATATTCAACCTAAGCTAATTTTTATATTCTGATATCAAAAACTATGTTTATTTTTTTCATATTAATTTTATAAATATGTAAATAATAATTTTAAATTATGTGTGAGAAGCACTTTTAAACCATCTTTTAGAAATATACATTTTTTAGAAAACATTTTTTATTTATTTAAAATGATTCTTATTTTATTTATAATAAATAATTAACCATAATATTTATAATTTCATTATCACGATTAATACATTCCAATTTAGTTACTAGTTTATAAATATTATATTAAATTATAATATTTTAATAATATTTCACATTTTATTTAAACATTGAGTTATGTGTGACGCAAGATAAACTCAATGTTGAGTGTAATTAAATATGAACTCACTGTTGCATGTAATGCAAGATAAATTCAGTATTTCAAGTAAAAAAATGATGAAATATATTTTTCATGTGATCCAATATATTTAAGATTCTAAATATATTTAAAAATAAATATATTGTACTTCCTTGGGGTGTTATATTCCCTTATACACTTGGTGTTGAGTGTCATACACACTAACAAATAAAATTTCCTTATTTTAGAATTTTTAGGTGTTACAACCTCTATAAATGTAATATATAAAATTTATTTAATATTTTCGATCGTAATTTTCATATTTTATAATGATTTCAACTTATTTTTTGGGTATATAAATAATTTACCGTTGTAAAATGTGAGTCACCTCGGTAGATTGTTAACTGATGTAAAGGGTTAAAACTATATGAAAATATAACAAAATATTATATAAAATCTTATTCAATGATTTTATTCTAAAAAATATATCTCATCCTTCTAATTTGATAATCTGGACCAATTTTTATTAAATGTGATCTTAATATTTTTTAAACATTAATTAATTACAAGGGTTCCACTCCCCTCAATTATAAATATATATCTTCACCCTTCAATTATAAACACTCTTTGAGAACACTATATCATTAAATATATTCCCAAATACCAACCAAACTAACTTTATCTATAATAGAGGTTCTTTACTCACAAAAAGACAAATCTACGATTGCTTAATATGTAATCCAAAGGAAGATATATACGGAAATGATAATTGTCTTAACTGAATTATTTAACATTTATTTTATATATCATATATTTAAAATATATTATAACCAACCTATCATAATGGAATCACTATCATTATTATTCTTAAATGTTAATATTTTAATGAAACCATTGTTTACCCCAATTTTTTCATCCAATGGGAAATGAAACTACTGTTTGTGTTTATGTACATACCACTACCTCTGTGATGTGATATATTTCATTTTCCTTCAATGCCACACATGGTGTCGGATCAAAATAAATATTGTAGATAATTAATTACAATATGGGGGGGGGGGTGAATTATATGTTTAAAAACTTTCGTTTTTAACCATAAGAAAAACTATGTTTAACAGCATTAAACAAGGTAAATTCAAAAACCCTAAAGTAGATCTACAAGAAAAACTTCTTTAGGTTCTGGAAATTTTATTCTAGAAATGAAACTCAATAAAAGTACACTTAGGAAAGAATTCTACATTAAAGAATATATAATCTTATTTATCAGAGTAAATAAAAGTATAAGAAATTATTAGAAAATTATATTTTATTCCTTTATCAAAATACAATATAAATAAAACTTGAAACAAAAATGTAACAAGTAAAAAGTATTTTCACCAAGAGAGTAGGGTATTCAACAAACTTGGATAAATGTACCTTGATTTATACATTCAAGAAACTCTGTCTTACCTACACTAGGGTAATCCCAAGATTGGAATATCATAATCTATCTTGCTACCCCCGCAATCCCTCGATCTATAGGGTAGTCGGAACCTCTGTCTTACTATCCCTGGAAGACCTTGATTGTACTCAACAATAATCATAGTCGCAAAAAGAGAGGTAGAACAATTTGTTCAGATCTACACAAAGAATGAGAGTCTCTCTCTCTAGAAATCACTTCACAATATGTAATCTCTATATTGATGGAACAATGTTTGAGCTCATTAAAATGGACTCCTATTTAAATGCTCAAACTAGTGCAGAAAACGTTATTTATGTCGGTTATTTTTTATGTTTTATGTCGTTTTTTAGCGATGTTATTAAAGGAGATGTTATAAATATTGTTTTTTATGTCGGTTATATTAACACCAACATAAAAAACATAAACCCGAAGGGTTCTTCACGTCGGTTATTTATGAACTGATGTGAAAAATGCTTTGGAAGTTTGATTTATTACATTGGTTATTAAATAACTAACATGGTATACAGTTTATTACGTCAGTTATGTAAAAACTAACATAATATATCTTTCCACATAATCATTTTTCACCTCAATTATACAATGACCAACCTGAAAATTATATACGACGTTGGTTATGTAATAACCAATGTAAAACCATATACCCAAGAATATATTACATAGGTTATAAAATAACCGACATAATAACCTGTCTGTGAAGTGGTTTTCACATCAGTTATTGTATAACCGAAGAGAAAATTGATATACGATGTCAGTTATTAAATAACCGATGTAAAAACCATTCCCCATGAATTTATTATGTCGGTTATAAAATAACAGACATAAAAACCAATTTTTTTTAATAAAATAGTGAAATTGTTACTATGCTCTGCCAATGTATACCTGATAAAACCAAAAACCATAACCAAAGAAGACCAAAACTATACAATAATCCATACCAAAAAAACATTAATACCAGACCAAAAAAAAGAAGAACCAGGGAAAAATTAAACATTCACATATATAACATTCAAAACTTACAATGTTAACTAAAAACCTAAATAAAACCAAAACTACCAAATACACAATTACAATTACAATATTCAAAATTACATTATACACTACAAAAAAACTAAAATTTAATCAAACCTATAAAATAATTTGAGCATTCCTCTTGTAATTGTTTGACCTCTTGAGCACTACAGATTTTAGGGTCATCAAAGAGATACAAATTAAAATAAAAGTAGTCAAAATGAATAATGAATAAATCATATGAAATATTATAAAAAAGTTTATAAGGAAATATAACCTGGTAAAAGTTCATTATTATTCCAGTTTTAATTATTTAATATATAAATCTTAACATATAATTTCTTCATTTGATGATGCCATGTTATTCATGACAATTCTGATTAAATGAGTGTGAATTTAGAATATCTTTTTTTGTAATAAATTGAAAAGTACAAATTATAAATAGATATTTACCTTTAATTTTACATACTTGATCTTGACACTACATTTATTTTTTTGTTTTATCGAATGTATGCCCATCCCCTATTAGAAAATAATATGAATGGGATAAATTTAAAATTCATTATAATATAAAAAAACTATTAAGAAATTGAATATTTCTTTTCTAACATTTTTTAAAACTTCCCCGCACATCTCCATAGATATAGCATATCTAATAAAGTATTTTCTATCTTGTAAAAAAATACTAACATCCAATGATCACTGATATAAAAGAAACTTTATGGTTAGAGGTTTTTATGTTAAAAGATAAAGAACACTTTTCCAGATATATGTTTCATACCTCTCACAAAAAGGAATCATCCAACACTGCGTGATTATATTCTTTTCAAATATTTTAGCAATATAAATTGTTCTTTGTTCCTCACCCAATGCACGTGCTTCAGGGGAAATCATATGTGGGTCCAAGAATTCATATACATATGTCCGATCATTCATCTCCCACATGTTATAAAGATACATAACACAAAATAGACATAAGTATACATTTTTAATAAATATAATGCAGGGAAATGTGTTAAGACTTACATGAAAAAAATATACACAACTTTGATGCCCAACATATATCTAGTAACAAGGTCCATGATATTAGTTTTCATAATCCACACATTTATTTCACGTCCATAAACATGAGATTTTATTGGACATGAATAGTGATCCGCCCACAAATTTGAATATCTTGATAATCTGTCAAGACTACTAGAATCTGTATCTAATGTCATACACATTTTTCTTTTTTGTTGTTTATATAGCATTTCTTTACCTTTGAAGTATTCCTATAAATTAATTGAAAAATATATTAGTTTTAAAATATTAAAACAACTTTAATAAAAAGTTAATAAAAGATATAACATATATACCTCTTTAGTAATGAGCCACAAAACTCTAGATGGACAAACTAAAAAGTGGATGATACTATGTCCAACTGTCATCACCTTATCTATAGGTAATGGTACTCAAGCTAATATATCTATATTATCATGTACAATGACCCTATGATGCTCTACCTCTAACAGTTGATGATGAACTGTGTCTCCTATACAATATACTAGCCCATATACAACTATATGATTTTGATGATCATCAACATACAAATCACAATAATTAGGAATTTATCACAGAGGAGTAGGATAAAAAATGGGGTCTAAAGGCTGAGGTTGAAGATAAATAATGAGGTCTAGAGGTGAGGTAGTGGGAGCTATGGGCGGAGATGGATGGTAAATAATGGTCTCTGTAGGGGGAGGTGGAGGAGGGGGAGATTTATTTTGAAATTTTCTTTTTATGTCTTCAAATATAGACTATAAAGACACTCTAATATTTTCCTCCATCATCACATTAAGATTATGGACTTCCACCTCCAAGGATACTATTTTTTTGGATAAATACCTTCAATGGAATAATTTGAAGAATGTGGAAACACTTTTTTTACCGATACACCCAACGGGTATCCTCGTTCACTACTAGGGTGTTCGGGATTTTCCAATACTGCATATAAAATATCTTGCCTCCTAGCAGCTATAAATACCCAATGTGTTCTTTTCTCCTCAAGAGAATATTATATTAATTAATTTAACATTTATATAATGATTCAAAGTATATAAATAATATAATTAACTTAAATAAATAAAATAAATATCTTACAATCCCCTCAAATACGATTCTCGATCCTTATGAAACATATTACCATTTTTTTCTCATCAGATCTCTCTTCCATTTTTCATGTATAGAAGTAGGGGATATAAGTGAAACCTCTATAGAGCTTGAAGACTCAGCTCTATGTTTTTGTAATTTTTCCACCATCATTTTTTCATCCAACAAACCATACCCTACCCAAGATAAAGTATGAGGGTATACATTTTTAGATTGGATCATCTGATGACATATCCTTGTTTTTTGTAAATTTGGAATAATAAATCATTAACATGACATTAATAATTTCTTTTCTTTTACTTTCAAAAAATTGTTTTCATGTGTCTTCATCTATGAAAGGATATATATGGCATGGATTGTCCTGTTTTCTATGACCAAAACTGAAATCATATGTGAGGGTTGATTTGAAATCCCACCATCTCCAAGTAGCCATCGATAAAAAATTCACCCTGACTCCTCCAGTGTCATGAATATCAAATTTCATCAGATAAATAAGAGGTAAAACATATAATAGTATAAAAATTTAAATATTATTCAAATAATAACAAAAATCCTACCAAAATTTTCTCCCATAACTTATATATTATTGCTTTGTCCACACTTCTCCAATCATTATTCAAAATTTTTACTTTTCTTTTACCATGATTTGATACAAAAATATTAAAATATTTTTCATTGGGACCTATAAGAATATCATTCTCATCATACTCAAGGAGTTTCCTTTGGTCCTAGCTATAGGAAAGTGATAATTTTGGTAAACATGTGCAGCCAGGTTTACCAACTCTTAAACTCTTCTTTGTTATTATGGGTGCACATGAGGAATATTAGGTAATATCAAGAGGTACACGTGAATATTACTACCGAGAGTTATGATCCTGATGATCATCTCTGGAATCATGTGGTTGATCAAATTATTGATCTGTCATTATCCATCAAATAAAAAAGGAAAAAATTAGTTCATAAATATACAAACTCAAAATTTACAATACTAATGTAAACAAAAAAATTAAAAATTAAACTAAGATACGTAATAGTAAACATGGTAAATATAGTAAGCATGTGAAACATTGGTAAAGATGGTAAACATGGTAGTGTAATTTTCATTCAAAAAATCAATAAATATATAAGTTACGTAAATGTAAACTATGGTAAACTATGGTAAATATGGTCAACATGGTAAATTTGGTAAAGTAATTTTCATTCAACAAAATCAATAGATATATATGTTGTGTAATGGTAAACATGAGAAACTAAACTAAACAAGATTAAAATAAACAAATATTTCTACTTATTTGTTTTAATATACATTTTAATAAAGAAAAAAATTATAGTATTTAACCTTTTGGGAAATTGATAAATTTACACAAGAAATAAACTTATATTACCTAAAATATTAAGAATTTACAAATGGATTTTTTTTAAATGCCTTCTTCATGATCATTTCTTATTTCACAAACCATGTCTTTAACATGATCATCATTATTTTATGCTAATCCTTTCATGGAAGTAGGTATTTCACAAAAATATGATTCTTCATTAAGTTTATCCTCACCAACATATTGTCTTTTACCTTGTACAACAATATACCACTAAATATATGATTGATCAACAACATAAAAAATCTGTTTTTCATGTGTTTCCATTATAAAATAACCTATAGTGACTTCAAATCTATTCATATTAACAACTATCATTCCAAATTCATCATGTATGACACTGTTGTTACCAATAAACCATTTTTAGTTAAAATCAAGAACTTTAATTTTAATGTAATCAACCTCTCATATTTCTTCAATGACTCCATAATATGCACTTGATGCAGAAATTGCGTATTTTTCATTAGAACTAGAAAAATGCATTGATTCTGCAAACACCAATACACCACTATTCTGAACATCACTTTTTTTTCCTGAGCTTTTGTATGAATTGTATAGCCATTTATGTCATACCGGGGCTAGGTTATCACATTTAAACTTGGACAACCCACTAACCATCTTAATGTCTCTGATACATGTGATCTACCAAGAAAGGTCTTTTTAAACCATAGAAAAATTATTTTGTTGTGCTAATTCAAAATCCAAATTTCTTTCTTCTTTGGATGAATTTTTTTTTATCTCATTAATATGCAATGTGATATACAGTTTAACACCATCTATTTTATTGAATATGTATAATTGTACCTTCTTTATTTGTTCAGTGATCAACGATTTCACTTTCAAGCCATGAATCACCTTTATCTAATTGTTAACTTGTTCATGGAGAGATGGAGGAAAACTAATGTGCTCCACCACAACCAAGTAGACTTTACAAAACTTTGCAACCTACTCATAAATATACTTTTCAATAAGGGAGGCTTCAAATCATTATGGATTTTTAACATACCCCTTCAATATTTTCATATACCTTTCAAAAGCATACATCCATCAAAGATATACAAGTCCACAAAGCTTTATTTCTCAAACTAGATGAACCATTAAATGCACCATTATTTCAAAAAAATATGGAGGAAAATAAATTTCCAATTGACAATGTATTTAAATTGAATCCTTTTCCAAAAAGTTCAAAGAATTCACACCAATAAACTTATTGCAAATTTAATTGAAAAAATGACACATCTTCATTATAGTCTTTTTAACACATATAGGAAATATTTCATGCAACTCAAATGGTAGAAGTTTATTTATCATGATGTGAAAATCATGATATTTCATATCTATAAACTTCAAATCCTTCAAAGAGACAAATTTTTTTACATTTTAAGAGTAACCTTGAGGCACGTTGATATCATGAAGACACTGAAAAAAGCTAATTTTCTCCCTCATAGATAATGTATGATGATCAGGGAGATGAAATGTTCATCTTCCATTAGGAGTGGGAGTTAAAACCAATCGTATTCCTGTTGATAGGAAGTCTAATCATTCATTAAACAAATATTTAGTCTTTCCTTCAATATCTAACAATGTTCCAATCCAACTATTGTAGATATTCTTCTCCACATGCATGACAACAATATTATGTTTCACTTCTTGATATCTCCAATATGGTTTCTCAATGTTTTTTGAAATTTTCTTCCAAATATGTACATCATTTTTATATTTATTGACTTTCCCAATGTAAAATCAAGCTTTTTCACCCTCTCAAAATACACATCAGTGGATAAAGGTTTTGGAGAAGTATCAAATTCTTATGATCCATTGAATGCCTTTTTTAGTCTTCTATAAGAGTGATCCATAAGCTAAAACTTTTGATGAGCCATATATAATGTTTTCCTCTGATGATACTGTTGACAATATGATGTGTGTTGTCTTCAAATTGGACATGTTTTATACCCTATAACACTATATGCAGACTAATTTCCATACACTGGGAAGTCATTTATAGTAAACATAAGCACTGCATGCAGTTGAAAATATTACATTTTATAATAATCATACACCCTAATACCATCCTCCAAAAAAAGTTTCAAATAATCAATCAATGGTGCCAAAAAAACATCAATATCATTTTAGGGTTACTTCAGACCATAAGTCATTATACTCAACATGACATATTTACGCTTTATACCAACATCAGAAGAGAGGTTGAAAATTACCAATAAAATAGGTCGTGAACTATGTGTGCTATTGAGGGTTCGATATTGATTCATTCCATATGTATAGATCCCAAGTCTAAGATTTCTAATTTCATTTTTTAATGTAGGATACTGCTCATCAATTTTCTTCCATTGTGGAAAATCAGCTGGATGACATATTTTCCATCACATATCTTCTCATCATCATGAAATATTAACATTTTTTGCGTCATGTGAATCATAAAATAAATGTTTCAAACTATGAATTATTGGAAGATACCAAAATACCTTGGAATGGATCTCTGTAATCTCTACATCAGCCCGTGATTTTTCTTTCCATATATACTGTGATGTCCCACTTTTAGGACACTCTGACAAAACTTCATACTCATTAGAATATATCATACAATCATTTGGACTTGAATATATTTTATTGTATTCCAATCCCATGGGGAATAGTATTTTTTTTGGCCTTATAATGTGAATCCGGAAGATCATTATCTTTTGGAATAATGTATTTCAACAATTGTAGCAACTCTGCAAAACTTTTTTCACTCCATCCATGTTTCCCATTTAGGTTAATCAATATTAACATAGCTGACCAAACCATAAAATCTGTACAACCAGGATACAATGGGTTTTCAACATCACTATATTGACGCGTAACTGTTGGTTCTATCATAATTAGTTCTACTATAATATCACGAATCATTTCTTCTATTCTATCAGATTTACCATCTTGAAAATCATCATCATCAGTAGATCTAACATTCTATCTAGTTCTACCATGCCAAATCCAAGGGCTATAACTAAAACTAAAACCATTAAAAATCAGGTGATCTTTGATTTCTCTAATTTTCAACTTCTTCATATTCAAATATTTGAGGAATGGACAGAAACAAATGTCATTGCTTGGAACATTTCGTTTAGAAAATTCCAAAAAGGTATCAACACCTTCCTCATATTAATTACTCATTAGATGTTCCGTAATACAACTTTGACTCACTATTACCTATAACTAATATCAAAATTATACATCTGGTTAAGATAATCCAATTTTATATTTATTTGAAAAATATCATAATTTGAATTTAACACAATTTTGAAATATAAAACAAAAATAAGCGTATTTGAAAAATATATGCATCGAAATAATTTGAAATATAAAATATAGTAAGTTATAATAATTTTATATTTATATAAAAATCAATTTTGGAATACATATCTCTCTCATTTGGATCACGATATAACAGTAAAAATTCATGTTGGATCGTTTCTTCTTATGGAATACAAAGAAGACATCCTGGTGAAACATGATTCCAAATTCACCCTTCTATAAACATGAAATATAAACTATAAATATTAAAATATGAAAACATTCGATATTGAAAATGACACCTATCGGAAAAGTTTGAAATCGTTGGGATAGACCCTAAAAACATTGGGATAGAATATCCCAATGGTTTTAAACACCATTGGCAAGATGGCTGTTGTAGTAGCCCTATACCCAAAGTTCCAAAGGAACATTTGCTATAGACTATCTGAAGTTAATATATGCCAACAGTTTTAATGAAACCATTGGGATATATATACCAACGGTTCAAGAATAGTTGGTATACATACTATCCAACATATAATCTATTCAAATTGTTTCAGGGAAACCGTTTGGATATATGTATACCAACAGTTCAAGAATAGTTGGGATATACTCTCTAGTATATAATCTATTGCAACTGGGGGGCTGTTCAGGGAGGGGGGGGGGGGGTACTTCCATGGGGTGGGGTGTCCAGGGGGTGGGGGTGTCCAGGGGGTGGGGTGGTGTCTAGGGGGTTGGGGTTGTCCAGGGGGTGGGGGTGTCAAGGGGTTGCGGGGATGTCCAAGGGGTGGGGTTGTCCAGGGGTGTGGGGGATATCCAAGGGGGTGGGGTGTCTAGGGGGTGGGGTGGGGGGATTTCTTGGGGGTGGGGGTGTCCAGAGTGGAGGTGGTGGGGGAGGGGGGGTTTTCCAGGGCGTGGGTGTGTCTAGGGGGGTGTCTTGGGGTGATGGGGCTTCCTAGGGGGTGGGTAAGTGGTGTCTCGAGGTGGGTGTGTCCAGGTGGTTGGGGGGATTTATAGGGGGGTGGGGGTGTCCCGGGGAGGTGGGGGTGGTGGGGGGGGGCTTTCCTGGTGGGTGGGGGTGTCTCGGGGGGTGTGGGCTTTCTAGGGGAGTATAAAGGGGTGGAAGGTTGGTGGGGGTGTCTTGGGGGTCGGGGTCAGGGGGTGGGGTTGTGTACAGAGTAGATGTGGGGAGGGGGTGTCTAGGGGTGGTGGTGTCTTGGAGGTGGGGGTATCGAGTGGGTGGGGGTGTCCAGGGGGTGGGGGTGTCTGGGGGGGCTTTCAAGTGGTGAGGGGGCTGTCCAAGGGGGTAGGGGGTGTCCAGGGGGGTGTCTGGGGGGTGGGGGGGGGGGTCTATCCATGGGGGTGTCCAAGGGGTGGGGGTGTTCGGGGGGTGGGGTGGTGTCCAGGGGGGGTTTCTCGGTGGGAAGGGCTGTTAATGGGGGTGGGGGTGTCTAGGGGTTTGGGGGGGGCATTCCATGGGGTGAGGGGGCTATCTAAGGGGGAAGGGGGTGTCCAGGGGGGTGGTGGTGTTCAGGGGGCTGGGGGGGGGGATGTACGGGGGTGTCCAAGGGGGTGGGAGTGTCCAAGGGGGTGAGGGGGATATCCCAGGGGTTTGGGTTGTCCAATGGGGGATGTGTAGGGGGCAGTCCAGGGGGTGGGGGGTTGTTCAGGGGTTGGGGGTGTTCAGGGGTTGGAGCTGTCCAGGGGGTGAGGGGGCAGTTCATTGGGGTAGGGGTGTCGATGGGGGGGGGGGGCTATCCATGGGGGTGTGGGTTTCCATGGGGGGTGTCCAGGGGGTTGGGTTTTTCAGGGGAGGGGGTGCCCAGGGGGTGGGGTTGTGTCTAGGGGGTGGGGGCTGTCTATGGGGGTGGGGTAGAGGGGCTGTCCAAGGGTGTAGTAGGTGTCTAGGGGTGGAGGGGTATCCAGTGGTGGGGCTGTCCAGGGGTTGGGGGGGGGGGGGTCCAAGGGGATGGGGGTATTTCCAACTTAGTTTAATTTTAAAGAGAATTGTAAAGTAAGTTAGTTTAGATTCAAACACTAAATAAAGAGTTTTATCATATAAAGAAAATTAATTATTGAGTATAAAATGAATATTAATTTGAATTTATTACCAAAATTAAGAAATAAATAATGATATAATTATTGATTTTAAAAAATGTATTGAATAAATTCCTTCGTTTTAAGGTTATAGGGAAGAACTTTTAGGATAATTATTTCATGGTAGCAAACAAATGGAGTACACACATAGACACATGATATGACACACATGGTAGCAACAAAAATCGCAGAACATGCGTGATATCACTCCAATGGATCATTATACCAAAAGAGAACATAGAATGGAATAAAAGAACACTATGAAATTTACCATGATAGTAAGAACAATGATAGGAAAATAATATATCAAAAAACAATTTAGGGTATAGTGAAAAACAAAGAATGAAACCAAGGTTTGTGAGGGTTACTTGAGTGTTGCGAGTCGACCTGACATATCTAGTGATAATAAAATGATGAATGATGTTTGAAAAATGAGGTTGGAGACCACGAATTTGAATAATCCTTTCTAGGTTTTTTGCGTGAGAGAGACAAGTCACATATTTCCCAATTGAAGAAAACATAATGACAACATATAAGGCCCGATAAATAATTTAAAATATTTATCTAGTAGGTTATTAAATAACCGATGTGGTAAAAAAAATTTCTATTTATCATATCAGTTATTTAATAACTGACGTAGAAAAGAATTTATCATATCAATTATTTTAAACCTGATGTGATAAATCACCAAGATTCGATCTTTGATGTATATTTGGAAATAACTTACGTAAAGGATCTAATCTTGGACTTTTTAATGTCGATTATTAAATAAATGATGTTATAAATCCATTCTCTGTGCATTAACACATCGGTTATAAAATAACAAACGTGAGAAACCAATTTTTATAGCTTTTCACATTGGTTATATATAACCGACGTAAAAAATGCAGATGTGGTAAATGTTATTTGGACTAGTGACAACTCCAATGGTCAACTCCATCCTCCAATGGTCATATTTTTTCTTGAATCTTGGAGGGAACTGTACATGAGTCACTCAACCCATAGTTAGTTAGAAATAGATTGAATGACATCATTTCATAATAAAAAAATTTATAAGGAAAATAGATTAGATTAACCAAAACTGAATATCTATAGTCTAAAGAATAAATAAATTTCAGAGTCTAATAATATAAACAATCAGAATCTATAAGACTTGTATATTCATATTTTTTTTCAAAAAGTTTAGAATTTGAATTATAAAGATTCTGAAGTCTAAAATCTAATGAATACGGAATCAGAATTTTGAGGAATTCCGAGTCTGAATTCGGAGGAATTCAGTGTATGAATTTTGAAAAGTTCAGAGTCTGAATTTTTAAGAATTCAAAGTTGAATTCTGATGCATTTGGTACCTAAATTATATGGAACTCAAAGTGTGAATTCTATTGAGTTTTGAGTCTTAATTCTATGGAATCCGTAGTCTGAATTATGATGAATTAGGTGTCCAAATTCTGAGGAATTCGAAGTCTGAGTTCTATGGAATTTCAAGTTTGAATTATGAGGATTTTGAAGTCTGAATTTTGAAGAATTCAGAGTCTTAATTATAAAAAATTTAGAGTCTGAATTCTGAGGAATTTGAAGTCTAAATTTCAGATAATTCAATGTCTGAATTTCTGATAATTTGGACTCTGAATTTTAGAGAACTGAGTATCTGAATTTGAGAGAATTTGGTTTTGAAATTTAGAGAGTTCAGATTCTGAATTTCATAACACTCTATATCTAATGGATTATAATATTCAATGGTTTTTACTAAGGTTCTTAATTTTTTAATTCGTAATAAAAAAGACTTGGTTTAAAGATGATGAAAAAATACTATAAGAAAAAATATTGTTAGTAAAGGGAATTTTTTTAAGAAATAAATCCTTCGGGAAATTTTATTTTCCTTAAGATAAAGTGTTTTGGATTTTCAAAACATAGAGGAATTAAAAAGTCATAAGGAAACCTTATTGAGTCAATAATATCCCCCATTTTGGAATGAAAAAACAACCTTATGAAATATAACATAAGAACTAATATTTGGATTTATGAATTTTAAAAGAAAGCATATCTTCCATCACTTATAAATCATTATGAATAAAACTAACTCCTCATTAGGTTTTTAAAAACCCATTAGATCTTATTCTTGAATTCCTTAAAGAAATATTACTTTTTCTTGCATACGAAAGTCTTCTTTAAATAAAATCCCCCTTAATTAAACTTCCCCTTACATAGGGAATTCTAATATTTACACATAGTATTATTTTCTCATTATTTTCCCCCACTGTTATTTTCAAAAAGGAATAGAGAGAATGGAAAAAAATATGGTACCTGAATGATTTTAACTATTCCACAAAACAAATAACGAACAACCAAAATTTCATTATGATAGGAAAAATAGATACAAGGGAGTACAAAAAAAGATCAGAATTATAAGGAAAAATTTATCATCCTTTTTTCCTTCAACATGATCTTCTTTATTATAGCCTTTATCTTCTTAACCTTCCTCATGATCTTCTTCAAAGAGCTTGAGAATCTTCCTTGATCTTGATTTTTCTTTTCCAGAGCCTTGATATTTTCACCATGAGACATAGGAATTTCTTCTTGGGACATAAAAAGATCTTCTTGTTGACTGAAATTTTCCTCAAACTCTATTCTGGGATCCCTTTCCTTCTTCAAATTCAAAGTAACTGAGTTCAGTTTCACATTCCAATATTTTTCTTTTTTCTTTCGGGGTACTTGTTCTAGATTCAGCTTCTCAGTAAAAACATTTATGATATATTTCCTCATATAATATTCTCTATCAAAATCATCCTTCGCAGAGTCTTGAGAGTCATCAATAATTCTCAGATCTTCAATCCTATTCTTGGAAGATGTAGTAATCTTCTTACAAGACAATATATGAGCATCATAACCAATATATAAAGATAGGAAATTTTATTCAAGATTTATGAATTTTTCCATGAAAATTATTACCAAATATAAATTCTTTATTGAAAGAATGTTGAAGCAACCAACACCTTGAATCAATACTAGGAATCAAGGGGAATGATATTAACTAACATATTCAGCGACGGAACCACAAATTCTTGACCCATGGAAGATGATTCAGAATATGATTCCCTTGTAGGTGAAGATTATTTTTCAATCTTAGTATCCTTCCTCTTGAATGAACATGGAGAACCATCCTTCTTAACCCCCAAATCCTTCTGTGGTGTATTATAAATCACCTATTTTCCTATGTTTACTATGGAAATGGTTTCCGTAGACTTTGGAGATTGATGCTCATTATCTGATACTTGAACAATTTAATCTTCATCAACCTTTTCCTTCTCAGCATCTACCTTAATAACATCAGGATGAATGAATTCGTGATTGATTCTTTCATCATCAGATGTTTTATTAACCTATTCATGACCCTCATCCTATTTTTCATGTGAATTAAGATTCATTTATTCATATTGATAATTCCAGATCAAAAGTTTTTCAGAAGGGATTTTCATCTCATGATATTCTTCGACGTTCAATATCACTTCATCACTGTCATCTTCTTCTTACTCTTAATCTTATTTTAATTCATTTTCAAGAATAATTTCCAACTCTACTTTAGGTTCTAGATTTATCATATTCTTTCCCAGAGTCACTGGTACTGATGCTTGTAAAAATTATTTCGGTACCTAGATTTATTTGGAAAGTTTCTCTATATACTTGATAAGAGCTTGACCAATTTCAGCCTCAGAAAATTTTTCTTTTTCTTCTTCTATTTTTCTTGCATCTCTAGGCCATCAAAAACATTAATTTTCAATGCCTTTGCCTCAGTAGGATCTAGAAAAAATCTAGGATCTTATTCCTTCTTATTATTATTATCTTCCCTCCACTTAGTAACAACTTCATCAGTGTAAGTTTTTTGCTTCATTGAATTTGGTTGTGTTGACTGGGTTTCCTGAACTATAGATTTTTCAATGACTTTTGGATACTTATGCTTTCTCTTATTCGGTGATTTCTTGGATGTTTCAGCTACTTACACCTTCTTTTATAAGGCTTCAGTATCCCATTTTGATAGATGATAAAATTCTGTAGATTTACTATTGAAAATAACCTTCATCCTTCTCATGGTGTCATCACTCAGCTAAAAAATCATAAAAGTTCTTATCATAGAACTGCAAGGGATTTTGAATGACTCTAAGAATAAAACAATGATCCTAGATAGAATTGACAGATACATGTTAATTTTGGATTTGAGAGTCCCATTATTGATATTGGAAATTTTTACCAAGATATACTATTACAAATTTATCTTCATTAGGTTCACTAGAAAATCAATAACATAGATTGCACTCTTCTTCAACGAGTCCTTGTCTCCATTTCATGGAATTAGAAAACCCTATACCCATTACTCAAGCATCCTAAAATTTATTGAGAGATGGTTTATCTTTTCTATTTTCACATGTTTAAGTCCAAGGAACTCTATGGAATTACCCTTCTTAAAGTATCCTGATTGATCTGGTAGTTTGTGGGTGTAAAAAATGGCTTCCCCTTCATATAAAATTCCAATAATACGTGTATCCTTATTAAAGGAAACGGAGCAGGTTTTCCCTTAATTATTGAAAGGAAACTTATCTCTTCCACCTTCATTATAAAAACTTGTAGTCTCATAAAACTCCAAAAATAACTCTGGATAAACCGGATCATGTTCTTTCTTTTAGGCTACATACATGCTTTCCCATCCATTCAACTTAATATTCTGCGTAATGAGAGAATTACACTTCATAAAGAAATTGGGATCTAGTAATCGTTCCCTATAAATTTTTCATTATGATATTTCCTTAATTGAAGAATTTTTATTTTAAGGTGAGGCTTCCAAATAAACTTGTAGGCTATGCAAAATCCGAATTGAGGAATGATCCTTTTTAAGAGAGGAAGAGCTTCAGGGCTGAAATTTCTTGACAACTGATGTTGGATGTGAAATAAGGGGTCATTATATAGGTATTTAAGAAATGGTTAATATTATCAAATTGATCCAACGGTTGAAAAAAGAACAATCTAATCTAACAGCTGAGATGAAAGCCAAAAAATGATTTGGTAGGTTCTGATATTTTGTGATTTTTAAGGTAAAAATTATGATTTAAGGAATGTGAATCCGAATTTTTTTGAACAAGATAAAAAATACCAACATGTAAAATAATTGAATTACAAAATTTTTTGAATGGAATCATACCTTCTAGATTTCTAAGAAACTTTTAGAAAAGAAGAAATATTATCCTTGAGAAATTTTAGATTCTGGAAATTTTTTTTAAAGATGGAAAATTTTGAACCCAGAAAATTTCTAAGTATAAAAAAAATTGAGTTCTGTAATTTGAGTTCTAGAAAATTTTGATTAAAAAAAATTATTAATAAAAAATGTTGATTATGAATTTTTTTTATTAAGGATAAATTTTGATTAATCAAAAAATGTACTCCCCCTATAAAAAATAGTTTCTTAATGTTAGGATATAGGTTTCAAAAAAGAGTCAATATGTAAGATTACCTTATATATATCATTCCCAAATTTTTTTTGATGAATTCAAATATATCTAAAGATATGGATTTTGTAAAAATATCTACAAGTAGATCTTGAATTTTGATAAATTGAAAAATGATATCTCCTTTAAGTTTGTGATACTAAAGAAAGTGATGCCTAATATCTATGTGTTTTGAACAAGACGGATGTATAGGGTTTTTTATTAGGAAAATGGAACTAGTGTTATCACACAATATCTATGTTTTTTTAAAACTAATTCCATAGTTTGTGAGTGTTTGTTTCACCCACAACACTTGAGCACAACAACTTCCAGCTGCTACATATTCAGCTTCAGTAGTGGAAAGTGATACTATGTGTTTGTTCTTCAATGACCAAGAAACTGTTGAATCTCTTAGGAAATGACAATTTCTATATTTTCTTTTATTATCCATTCTAAATCAACTAAAATAATCCTCTGAAAATATTTTTCAAAGAAAAATCATAACAATATGGGTAGAAAAGGCCTAAATCCATGGTTCCCTATAAAAAGAAAAAAAATTATATTCACTACTTTTAAATGAGGTTCCTTTATATTGGATTGATATCTTGAACATAAGCATACTAAAAACATTAAGTCTCAAAATATAGCTATCATTTATAGTAAAATTTTTATCATACCTCAATATAATGTTTGATCTACTGGTTTCTTAGCTTCATCAAGATCAAGGGAGTTTAAGGTACCCATTGGAGTACTTATTCTTTTAGTTTTTTCATATCCATACTTTTTAAGAAGATCATTAATATATTTATGTTGAGATATATAAGTTGTTATGTTTTTTTGAGAAATTTGAAAACCTAGGAGAAATGTTAACTAAACCATCATACTCATTTCTAACTCAGATTTCATTATATTTGCTAATAAATCAGTAAAATATTGCTGAGATGAACCAAATATAATGTCATCAATATAAATTTGAACTATCAAAACATTTTTATTTTCTTTCGTTATAAAAATATATGGATTAGTAGTTCCGTTAACATAATTGTGTTTTAACAAAAATCATGTAAGTCTACCATACCTAGATCTAGGGGCTTGTTTAAGTCCATATAAAGATTTGGTAAGTTTGAAAACATGTTTAGTAGGTTTTGTGTCTTGAAAACTAGGAGTATGTTCAACAAAAACATCCTCTTGAACATATCTGTTAAGGAAAGCACCCTTTACATCCATTTGAAAAATATTAAAATTAAATAATTCTATAATGTAAAGTAATATGTGAATAGATTCAAGTCTAAATATAGGAGCATATTTTTCTTCATAGTCTATTCCTTCTAGTTGACTAAATCCTTTATAAAATAATCTATCATTATTTCTTACTATGATTCCATATTCATCACAGTTATTTCTAAAGACCCATTTTACTCAAATTACAGATGATTCCTTAGGTCTTCCAACCATGGTCCAGAATATATTCATTTTGAATTCATATAGCTCATCTATCATGGATTTAATCCAATCATCATCACCTCAAGCATCATTAGTGATTTTTGGTTCTAATTGGAAAAGGAATTATAGATGTTATACTTCATTATTAAGAAACTTCTAGTCCTTATAAGTTGTTTTACATCACCAATGATACTATCACTAGGATGATTCTTACGAAAAAAATTAATTTGGGTTTTTGTAAAACTTTTTCATCAATATATGGTAGGAAATCTTATGGGGTAAATTCTTCAGAAATATTTTCTTGAAAATTTTCCTTATTATAAAGAATCTTCTATCAAAGGTTGAAAATCAATTTTATAAAACACATTTGATTATATAGGTTGGGGTTGTTTAAAAATAAAAGGATCAATTTCATGTTATTTAACATGTACTATTTATTCAACAGTACATGCATTTTTATTAAAACCCTGATAATCCTTGGAAGTTATAGAATAGAGTAGGAAAATTCCTTCATCAGATTAGGGTGAAAATTTATGTAAGTTATCATTAGTATTCATTTTTAATAATTTTAAATGAAATACTTTGATGTAATAAAGTCTAGGTTTTCTTCCAGTCCAAAATTTATAAGGTTTTTTTTAGAAAATGTATTATTAATATTTTATTTATAGTATAACAAGTAGTACTAACATCTTCATCATAAAAGTGTTTGGAAATAGAATATTCACTCAACATGGTTCTAGTGATCTCTTGAAGAACTCAATTTCATCTTTAGACAACAACATTTTTTTGAGGAGCGATGGGAACTGAGAAGTTATGAGTACTTCCTTTCTTACTAAAATAAGTTTTAAAATCTGAATTTTGAAATTATTATCAATGATCACTATGAATAGTGATAAATGGAAGGATTTTCTCATTTTTTACTTGGGATCTTAAAGTTCTAAAATAAGAAAAATCTTTAGATTTCATTGCTAGAAAATATACCCACCTAAATATAGTGTAATCATCATCTAAGTCAAATACATAATATTTTAATTCAATAATTCTAGTTTGTGTTGGACCAAAAAGATCCATATACACTAACTACAATGCATCATAAGATGATACTTAAATGATTGATATAAAACTAGATTTATTTTTCTTACCATATTGAGAAGGATCACATACTTTTGAAGAATCAAATCATAGCTCCAGTAGTTCATTACCAAGTATTTTCTTTCAGAGTATGAATAGTTTCCTATGTTTAAAATGTCCTAACCTTCTATTCCATAATTAATATTGATCTTACATTGCAGTAATTCAAGGTAGATCTCGAATCCTAAGGTATTTTATGTTTATTGTGTATACATTCTATTTCCAATAGGTAGAAAAAATAAATTATTCCTTGAAATTTTATAGTAAACATTAATCATTCATAAAATTCACAAGGTAACCTTCATCACATAATTGTTTTATGATAATGAGTTTTTACTTAAAACCCTTATCAAATAAATAATTACGAATTAATGTTTTTTCAAGAAAAACAATATTATATATACCAACAATTTCTCCCTGAGCATTATCTCCGAAAGTTACTTTTCCTACTTTCATCTTGATAATATTTTCAAAGAAGTTTTTGTTACAAATTATATGACGGGAACATCTAATATCCATGTACCATGTATTTCTATGGGTACTTTCTTTATTTTCTTAAAAATTAAATAGTTGGAATTTCAAAATCCAAACTGTCTTGGATTTGGAAATTTCAGAAAGTATAATTTTAGGAATCCACATTTTCTTATAAATATAAGCTTTATGAAAACATAAATATTGAGTATTTTTATAAAGAACAATTTATTTCCCAAGGTCTACCACACTAACATTTAATACATAAAATGGAGCACTTGACGAGTTTGTCATATTGATTCTTCAAATTAAAAGATAATATTTTTCAGTTCCTTTTGATTACATTTTATGAAAAATAATAAATGAATTTATTAATTCTCTCACTATTTTATCAATCCCCAAATGGCTCCCACCATTGAACATGGAATTCCTAGTTTCTATGACATTCTAGTGGAAAGGATCTATATTCCCCTTCACATAACCCTAACAAGGGTTGGTCAAGATACTTAAAGTTATTTAGGTAAGCAGGTCTTTGTCATCTGTGAGCTTACAGTTCCTTGATCTGTTGAGTGGACTCCCCAATCATGAAATCTTGATAGGGATTTCCCCAAAACTTGCCTCCATTTTACAACAAGTCTAGCAAGGGCTACTCAACTTGATGTAAAATTTTTAATTCAACCTGAAACTTTCATAATATCATCCTTTATAAAAGTAAGTTTCCTAACAAGTGATGGTCAAACACATAGTTTTATTGAGATTTTCCATTAATCATGTAACGGAAGGCTTGGTCTGAATTAATATATTTTATAAGGGATTTCAATTTATTATTCATTGTTTTGCATTATCAAATGCTTGTTAATATTAAGTGATGCGTTCTTAAGTGATTTACCATGTTCTGATACTATTTATGTGTAGTTCCGTTTTATTTTATTCCATCTTTCCATGCTTGTTTATTTCATTAATTATGTAATCGCAACAACACATACATAATAAATAAAGCATGTAATCAAAAAAATTATGGCATGATCGTGATCTTCTATTGGTTAGCTTATCTTACGGTTTTGATAAGATAAAACTGACCTAGGGAAAAACACCTTGAACCTGATGGTTCGTGTTTTGTAGCTCCCACCTATCCACCTTTTTATATTCTTGTGTTGGTTTCGACTCAGCTTCATATTTTGAACTGTCTCCAATTGCTTGGGAGATCCTCCATTACATGGGGTTTACATTAAAGAAATCATGGGAATGCATTCCCTATATTTTATTGGAAGAAGGATTGTTGTCCAATGAATTTAAATTAAATATATTTAAATGAAACCACACACACAAAGCGTCTTTTCTCTAGCTCATGATCATCCATAGCATGCATCTACATTTATGCATATTTAGTATTCAAATTCTTTTAATCATTCTTTTATTCAAGATAAGTCACCCTTGAATTCAATTAATTATAATATTATAATTAATCAATTATTTTTTTAAATTCCTTTATAAATTTCCTTGAGGTTCTTATCATCCATATTTATTATACATGTCCTTTTTACTTTAGAGGAATCCTAGTGAAATTCCATTTCTAGAAAGTACACTACGTGTAGGCTACATTACACGACATGTATTTGTTTTCACCCTTTATCCAAAGTATACATCGGGGGATTTGGCATGTTTTCTATACATAGGAAATTTTGGAGTGCAGCGTGTGTAGATTAATATAACATGGTGTGTAATTCCTTATTATATGGTTATCGACCTGGGAATCCCATGTATGTGGTTACACGACATATCCTTTTTCATGGTTTCACCTAGGCTAGATCGTACTACACGTCGTATTGATTCTACATACACCCTATGTATTCTGGTTTCCACACCCCGTTCTGTTCTAGTTAACACAATGTATTAAAACTTAGGTTTGATCAACTCACACAGCATGGTTTGACAGACTAGTACTAGTTCATTGATCCTAAGTACATGGCATGTTGATTTCACTACATGCAGTGAATTTTTGTGTTGTACAGAAAGAATGAGGGGCTCCTCCAGATGAGTTACTATTTTTTATTTTAATCAAAATTAAAATTAAAAGGTAATTTATGTGATGTGTATCGAGAAATGAAGGAGGAAGAACAAATCTTGTTCATTCAGTTTTATTGAACGATTTATCTTGAATTGAATCAAATATAAATGCTAAAATTTTCAACGAAAATTAAATAACTATAATCCACATTGTGACTCTTTTGATACCACTTTAAGGTCTCTGGCGTAGTGGAAGATCATGGGTGGATGTGCCCACATGGATTTTTTTTCAAGAGAAATGATTAATCTGGGATCAATACGACGTTAAATGAGAGACTCCACATATCAAATCACAGAAATAGACAAAGAAGAAGAATAGTCCTGGAACCACAAAGTAAGGATCATCACAGATTGATTATAATTAATTAATCTAATTAATAAGAAGTAACTTTAATGGTGTTCTTTCTTTTTTGATATTTTTGATCAAGTTTCGATGTGATTCGTCATTGCGTCACAGAATCCAAGTGTAGACTTCATCTAGTGTTGATCCACAGGTGCACCACGTATCTGTGGACGTCGCCAAAGGAATCTTCGGGTGCTAGCGTGGAGAAGTCTTTTCTTGTGTTGTCCACCTTAGATCATATTTATCCAATGGAGGAGGACCTCTCTTGGTCTTGAGAGCATTCTTTGAGAAAGGAGTTATTTCCGCCATGAGAGAATTCTCCAGAATTTTTGTGCACCATGATTAGGGAAAAGTGTTGGGGTTGTGAGGATATTTATAATCAGATTTGAGGTTATAGAGTTATGATAATAAATAAACATTTTACACATTTTATTTATTTCATTAACTCTTATTGAAAACCCCCATGTCAAATCATTAATTCCTTGAAATGTTCCAACGCTGATTATAATAAATATCATTTTATAAAACGATGTTATTTCCTTAAAATCCCGACTAAAAAAACTACACAATATGTAATCATTAATACACGACGTGTACTCGTTTTTCATTTTTTTCAAAAATGAAAACCACATGGCCTGTACATTCAATGTACATGACATGTATATGTTTTTTCATTTTCTTTCCAAAATGTAAACTATGTGGAATGTACATTAAATGTACATGGCATGCATATCTTGTTTTCATTTTATTCTTCCTCCATCATTAAATTTATTTAGGCTCCCTTGAATGATTATTAAACCATATAAGGGAATAATATTTATTCTACTTTAGATACTTGGATACACTTAGTGTGTGACCCTCTAGGCCTCTTTCTCATTGACATTAAGCAGTCTTGCCTAAAGTCCAAGATTATTGTCTAGAAATGGGTCAAGGAACCTAAGAGAAATAATTTGATGACGTATTGACATGTCACCTCATAAAAATTATTACTATGTAATTTAATCCCTTTTCCTCAATATCCCATCAAGAAAGTTTCATGGTAGTGTCATAAACTACTAGTAGAAAAATACAATGTACCAATGGTTTGAAACCGTTGGTATAGGCCTCCAAACCGTTGGTATATCATATACCAATAGTTTGGAGAATCGTGGCCATGTAAGTTGTGGGAATAGGTCTATACCAACGACATTCCCAAAACCGTTGGTATAGACCTATACCAATGTTTATCAAAACCATTGGTATAAGTAATGTGAAAAATCAATACCAATGGTTCCATAAAACCGTTGGTATATGTATTTCCAAAAAGAATCATTCGGTTGGTTTTGATCCCAGTACCTGTAGTTTATGATTGAATGACCTAACCACTAAACTAAATTGACTTTTTTGAATATAATTTCATAAATATATATATTTATTTATTATCATAAATATTTAAAATTTTGATTTATTTAACGTTCCTTGTAAGAAGATTCTATAAAGAATACATGTAACTATACCAATAGTTCTCAAAACCATTGGTATAGACCTATACCAACGGTTTTGAGAACCGTTGGTATAGATTTTCTGATTTTGGGACCTATACCAACAGTTTTGGACAAACCATTTGTATAGGGGGGACCTATACCAACGATTTGGGGAAACTATTAGTATATGGTCTCTATTATGGATCTATACCGACGGTTTGGACAAAACTATTGGCATAGGTCCATAATAGAGTCCATATAATAAAGGTTTCCCCAAACCATTGATATATGTCCCCCCTATACCAACGGTTTTTCCAAAACCATTGGTAAAAGTCCAAATTAGTGGCCTATACCAACGTTTTTGGCCAAACCATTGGTATAGGTCCATACAAGTGAACATTACCAACGGTTTTCCCAAAACCTTTGGTATAGATCTTATTTCCATTAGTGAACCTATATGCTTGATCCGTCATTATTTGGATTCCAGAAATATACTCGTTGTGACACCATGGCCATGGAATTTGGGCAATAGTTGTATTTCAATCAAAGGTCCCGAGATATCTACTTCCATAAATATGGAAGGGACAAATCCTTCCTCGACTTATACATTAACAACATGACATTTGTGATGCACCCAACATTCCCAACTTCTCGCCAACTGTCTTCGTGACAGTTTTCGTCAGCAAATCTATGTGCGTGAGTCATGACATGAGTTAATGATAATATTCCAATATAAAGACCCTTACACGTGCTTTTAGATAGTAATATCCGATGACATGAAGACTTGTAGAATTACTACTGGTGGGTCTTTTATCATAATATCCCATCTTGGAAATTACCAAGTGAAAACTCCATGAGAGAGTCTCATCATCTTACGAGTGCTCACACATGACAGTCTGTATACTATGTTTCCTATCAAAGTATGTCATCCATCTGTAGAAATTTACTTAAAAATATTGTTATTGTATTTCAAGGTTCTCATCATAGTAGGGATCTTACATGACCTTATTAATAAAACAAATATTCCAAGACATTATTATATTATAGTCATGCAGAACAATGAACAATATATAATAAGTGTACATTCATGTAATCGATGTACAAACAGCTGGTTCTCAGGACACCAAATCTAATAGCTTTTCGGTCCAAACAGATTATATTGTAGGAGGTCTAGATAATGGAAATCACCCTTCTACTATAGGTACTTGATTTTTGTGGAGATGGGGGTCATGGGACCAAGATGCGGCTTGCGATGTTATGAAGCTGTTTACTTTATTTTCTTTTGTACTTTGTTTTAGTACTATATTACAACATTTTAACTTCTTTGGATGCTTTCCTAGACATATGTATCATGTATCATTTATATATGTGTGCTCTAGTTGTTTATTAGATCCACCATTTACTTATTTCATGTTTTACTACTTTTGCTATTGTTATCTGTTTATTTCCACTGCTTTACTCTGCCAATGAGGGAATTGTTTCCCCACTATCACAAACAAGTCCCTCTATGCTATTCAGAATCCTCTAGTGTTTGGGGAAATGTGCTTGAGGCTATATGACCAACCAGGTATGGGGAACCTCTAGGAGGCTCCCAAAACCAGAACATTACAAAGTTGTATCAGAGTGAGATTTTTTTCTTCGTGACATACTGTTTGGAGCCTATAGCTAGGGATAGGAAGGAATAGGTAGTTGGTAATAAGCTTTACCTGGGACTAGAAAACCCATGTACAAGAAAAATCCAATTTACCTCACTAATGAAATTTTTCTAGTTTTTTAATTATTATAGGTGATTTGATTTCATAGTGGGGTGATTCACCTGTTTTGTACTATTATCATTCATATTATTGAGGTTTTATTTCTATTACAACATGATGAGATGAGTGTATGCCATATCATGCATCATATGGACACTTTCTAGAGATCACATTTCATACATTCTTTCCATGCCATTTAGGGTTCATTACTAACTGCATGTTATTGTGATATATGTTGTGCTACATATTCATGCTGTTGCAATAGATTCCTTGATACAATACCTACTTTTGATAGGATATTATTTGTGTATGGTTTAGTTTGAATGAACACAAAAATAGTTTTCTTGAGGTTTTTGGGGCCATCATGGAACCGAATTTGTGGGATCATTGCATTGTTATGCTTGAATATGACATGTATAATATGCCTAGCTTTGATTCATGGGGAGTATGGGCCCTCGAAATCAGATATTATAACTTTAATGTTTATTTCAGATCTTTCTAGGTTCCGAAGTAGTTTCTGAGGCTTACTGTCCAGAAAAACCAAGAATTCATGACATTTAATAAAAAATACATTCCATGTATGCTTTTGTTTGAGAAGGAACTGATTTTATTAAGTACACACCATGTACTTGTCACGACCCATCCTCAGGGCCCGTGCCGTGACTACCCCAAGCCTGCCTTCCATAGGCCAGGGGATGGCGACTAGCACCAAGGCGTAAATCCCGGTAAAAAGGGAAGGCATTACCTTTGAAAAGTATACAAACACCACAGAGTAAACAAGCAGTAGAAGTAAACACTATGTAAAAGCTGGTACAAGAGTAAGTGAGGAAAAAGTAAATGGGATAGTATACAAACCCAAACTGAAAGTAAAGTACAACTCGAAAGGGAAAACAACAACTATAAAGTAAAGCCACAATGCCGAGATGTCCACTAGAAATCCCACCAGAAGGGTGGGTACAGATAGCTCCACTGCTCCTCGGGTCCCGCCGTCCGTTCCGAGTATGTCCCGCCCAGTGGTCCACCACCAGATATCGTCCTGCACTGCAAGCCTCAACCACGATCAACGCTGTCCGTCGTCTGCAACCAACAAAACGTAGTGCGGGCATAGCCCGTGCAGGGGTGAGTATAAGCTACACAGTAGGGACCCCGAGACCCCTGAAGGTCTCCCAAAATCCACAAAGGATAAACCAAAAAGGAAAGATACAATCACGATGTAACAACCGACACTGCTTAGGTATATGCCCATGCATATACCTAAGTCATCAATTCCAATATGCTCCAGCCTTCGAGCCCAAGTACAACCCAGTCCACACAGGAAAGTATACGTATTCCACAGAGGAAAGAAAAATGTAATCCACACATGATAGCACAACACAATCCACACAGGAAAGAAAACATGATTCAGCTCACACATGTATACTTTTTCGAAGACGATAGAGATGATCACTGATCCATCTAAGTCATCAGACCCACAAAGGATCGATAGGTACTAACCCCCGCAAAGACCCACACAAGATCGGTAGGAAACTAACCTCTGCAAAGACCCACATAGGATCAGACCCACATAGGATCTGTAGGTGCTGGATCACACAGAACCGCTGAGCGCTGACGCACACAGCATCAGACCCACACAAGATCGGTAGCACTGATCCACATAAGATCGCCGAGTGTTGTAGTCCTCGCCGTCGAATCCACTGAGGATCTCTGTACAGTCGCCGTCGTCACAGTAGCAGTCGCAGCCAGCTCTAGTGTTCCCGCACACAACAAGCTCATTCGGGAGGGTCCGCTCCACGAGCCGAGAGGCTGATACATCAACCGACACATATTCCAGAGTTGATGTATCCAAAAGTTCAATATCATCAACAGGAACTCAACGTCGCAGACGGCGCGTCAATCAGACGCCCGGTCTGAGATATATTGGCTTTTTCGTCCCAGGGACCCGGTTGATTTTTAAGGAAAAACCAACTTTACCTTACTCCACCTGCATCCAAACCTCGTTCGGAGTAATCCAAAAGATCCGTCTCACTTAGAGGAATTCAACAAAGTCGACGACACGTCAATCGGACGTCCGAAGCTCAAGATATGACCGTTTCTGCTCCGAGGGCCCGGTTGGTTTCGTGTACGAACCAACCCGGCCGAACTCAAAGTATTCCAAAACCTTGAGTGCGATATACCAAAATGACCGTCTCAATTCAAGGACCGCAGCGCAACTGAATGTGCGTCGATCGGAGGTCCGTAGCCCAAGTTATGGTCAAAAGACCGAAGATGGTCCGAAAACGGGGGTTTTGGGCCCGGACCGACTCGGCCAAAACGGGCAAGCCAACCTTGGTTTTTTGTAACCGTGGCCCCTTAATTGGGGCCACATTGATGTCCGGACGGGGGAATTAATTCCCCCGGATCCTCCCTGTCCGGCCGGCCGGTTCCTGCTCAACAGGACAGGCGATAGCCGGCCCCCTTCCAGCTCCGACGCCGGCGGCCCGGTCCGGCCGGCGGTCACCTAGCTCCAGTGCGGCCTGGAACTGGCCACGGCCCTTGCCGTCCGGCATGGCGCGATGGCGCCGCGCCCCTCCGCTGCGGCCCCGGTACCGGCCGCGATATTTTCCGGTGTCTCCGACGCGGCACGATGGCGTCGCGTCCTTGTGTTAATTCGCGGCGCGGCGCGACGGCGCCACGTATTTCTTGCCGCATAAACCCGCGTGGTGCGACGGCACCGCGCCACTTCCATATCGAACCAAAAGAATCCAACAAGAATAATAAGGAGGTGGGTCGGCCGTGTTTGTGCGGTCCACCCCCCCCCCCCCCTCACGTTAATCGATAGCAGTTTGTTAAAATTTCACGAAGAAATTCAGGGATATAAACACGAACAAATTAATTAATTACAATCCCCCACCTCGGTTTCAAGAACGGTGCTCGTCAACGAGCTGCGGAAAATGAGCGTCGCGGAGGTCGGGCGTCGCGGAAAATGAACGTCGATTCCGCTGTCGTCGAGGTGCGTCCGAAGAGGAAACGTCGTTGGTGGAGTTCTCCTCGTTCTTCGACGGAGATGTTCTTCGTTGAAGAACAGTGTTCTTCGTCGGAGTCCGAGGTGTTCTTCACGTTCTTTGTCAAAGATGTTCTTTGTTGGAGATGAAGAAGATCTTCATTCTTCCCAAATCCTCTCAACATGGCATAAACTCTAACATTAATAAAATAATCCCAAGTCTTAATTTATTAACACAACTTAACCTTTTGAATTTCAAGAGTTTGAAATTCAATTAACCACACTTAACTCACCTCATTAAATTACACAAGTTATCTTAATTTATGGTGAGTTGAGAGGAGTTGAATAATATGAAGGGGTGGGGTTCGTGTGGGCCCCACCACCCTCATAACCTCCCAAGGGAGGTTGGGTAGTTTCCCAACTTCCACCCATAGCCTTAAAACACCAAAATGAAAAATAAAAATTGTAGAATAAAAATAAATTAACTTCCACAATTTTTATCATCAACACCCATGATAACGCAACTCCGGAACAGGAGTTCCTAAGCAATTACCAGTGCTCTGGTTCCATCGGTGCCCTCAGAATTCGATTCCGGGCACCGGTTCAATGGTTATAAATTCCCGCTCGTTCGTTCACTGAACGTACCCGAGATAAACTTTGGATAGAAATTCCGGGCACTCCGGGCCTTAGAATCAGGTGCCGTCTGAAACCGCATTCTTGTAAAATTCCAAAGAAAATTAAGAAAAAAATGCCCTTGAATTTTACAGGTCTTTACATTAATCCCACCTCAGGGATTTACATCCCCATAAAGATACATCGAAAACTAGGGAAACAAAAGTGGGTACTGAGAAGGTATCTGAGCCTCCCGCTCCCAAGTGCTCTCCTGGAGGTTCTCGTGCTGCCATCTGATGCACACTAGAGGAATAGACCATCCACATAGGACCTGCTCCTGTCGATCCTCGATCTCCACCGGGACCTCCACAAAAGTCGTCCCATCATCAACGTCTAGCTCCCCATGGTCAATGATGTGCGTCGGGTCATGCATGTACCTCCTCAGCTGAGAACGTGGAAGACGTCGTGCACCCGGTGCAACTGAGGTGGTAGAGCCAGGCGATAAGCCACCTCACCAATCCTGCTGAGGACCTGGAATGGTCTGATGAAGTGTGGAGAAAACTTGCAGCCTCAGCCAAATCTTCATAATCCACGTCGAGGTGAGACACACAAAAAGATGTGGTCGCCATCCGCGAACTCTAGTGGCCTCCGCCTCCTGTCAGCATAAGACTTCTGCCGGCTCTGAACAGTCATCATCCCCTCCTGGATGACCTGGACCTTCTCTGTCATGGCCTGGACCATCTCCGGTCCCACAAGTGCTGACTCCCCAGGGTCTGTCCAGCACAAAGGAGATCTATAAGGTCGACCGTACAATGCCTCGTATGGTGCCATCCCAATGGGGGAGTGGTAGCTGTTGTTGTATGCGAACTCCACCAAGGGCAGGTGGTCCTCCCAGCTGCAACCAAAGTTGAGGACGCATGCACAGAGCATGTCCTCGAGAGTCTGAATGGTCCTCTCCATCTAACCATCCATCTGAGGGTGAAAGGCTGTGCTTAGACATAGCTGCGTCCCGAACTCCTCCTGCAATCCCTTCCATAGCCGGGAAGTAAAGCGAGCATCTCGATCAGAGATGATATATGATGGAACACCATGAAGCCGTACAATCTCCTGAACATAAATTCGTCCCAAGCTCTCCACTGAGCCCTGCTCTCTGATGGGTAAGAAGTGAGCCGACTTGGTGAGTCGGTCGACAATCAACCAAATGGAGTCATGACCTCTGGAAGTACGTGGAAGTCTAGTCACGAAGTCCATAGATATTACGTCCCACTTCCACTCCAGAACCTCCAAGGGATGTACCAAGCCTGCTGGTACCTTGTGCTAAGCCTTCACCTACTGGCAGGTGAGGCATCGAGAAACGAACTCTACCACAGCCTTCTTCATGCCCGACCACCAGTGCTATCGACTGAGATCCTGGTACATCTTTGCCACTCCAAGATGTACCGCCAAAGGAGAAGTTTGAAACTCTCTCAGCACCTCCTCCCGTAAAGAAACTGATACTAAGGTACGTCCTCTGAAAAGGACGTCGTGCTCTACTCCAAAGGAGAAACCATCAGGTGCATGTACTGAGGATATCTGTGCACGCCGCGTCTCACAGTCAGCATCCCCACGTTGTGCCTCTCTGACCCGCTGTAGTAGTGGAGGAGAGACTGTGACAGACTGAAGGAAGGTTGCGCCATCTCTATCCACAAAGGATATCTGCAAAGAGGCTAGCTGCTCTGTCGCCTCCTCAAGTAGCTGAATGCCCGTCCTCCTGCTGAGAGCATCGTCTACTATGTTTCCCTTCCCAGGAGTATAGACTATCTCAATGTCATAGTCCTGGAGGAACTCGAGCCATTGCCGCTGTCTCAGATTCAGATCCTTCTAAGAGAAGATGTATCTGAGACTCTGATGGTCAGAAAAGACTGTAAAGTGCTCGCCCATCAGATAGTGTCACCATGTCTTCAGAGCGAAGACCACTACTTCTAACTCCAGGTCATGGGTAGCGTAGTTCTTCTCATGCGGCCTCAACTGACGTGATCCATAGGCGATCACTGCCTGCTCCTGCATCAGGACACAATCGAGTCTGGTCCCTGATGCATCGCAGTAGACTACGTACCCTACTCCCTCCTCAGGCAACCTCAAGATAGGTGCGCTGGTCAATCTCTGTCTCTGCTCCTAGAAGCTCTACTGACATCTGTCTGACCACACGAAGGGTTTCCCCTTCTTTGTCAAAGTTGAGAGTGGTTCCGTAACTCTGGAGAAGTCTGCCACAAATCTTCGGTAGTATCCAGCTAGTCCCAAGAAACTCCGCACCTCCGTCACGCTCCTGGGTGGCTCCCAAGCTAGCACTCCCTCGATCTTCGCAAGATCCACTACAACTCCTGCCTCAGAGATGACGTGTCCCAAGAAGTGGACCTCACATATCCAGAACTGACACTTAGAGAGATTACCATAAAGCTGGTTCTCTCGGAGTGTGTTTAGTACAACCCGCAAGTGGTAGGCGTGATCCTCCTCAGTCGTCGAGTAAATCAAAATGTTGTCAATGAAGACCACAACAAATCAATCAAGGTTTGGCTGAAAGATCCTGTTTATGAGGGCTATGAACACTTATGGAGCATTGGTTACGCCGAATGGCATAACCAAGAACTCATAGTGGCCATACCAACATCTGAAGGCCGTCTTCTGCATGTCCTCGTCTCGAACTCTGAGCTGATAATAGCCTGACCTGAGGTCTATCTTCGAGAACCACCGTTCTCCCCTTGAGCTGATCAAATAGGTCATCAATAATCAGTAGCGGATACTTGTTCCTCACTGTCACCTGGTTCGGGCGATGCAAGTCGACACAAAGTCGCAAGCGTCCATCCGCCTTCTTGGCAAAAAAAATCGGGGAAGCCCAGGGTGAAACACTGGGTCTGGATGAACCCCTTGCCCTAAAAGTAATCCAACTGTACCCGTAGCTCTTGAATCTCAAGCAGGGTCCATCCGATACGCTGGAGTCGATATCGGGGTTGTCCCGGGGTACAGGTCAATATAAAAGTCTACCTCTCTGCGAGGAGGTAGCCCTAGAACGTCATCGGGAAAACGTCCCCGCAAACTGATCCACCACTGAAGGAAAACTAGGACACCGCACGTCAACAACTCCTAGGTTGAGGCTATCCAACTAATGAGTGATGGGTTGTCCTCTCCTCTGCGGAAGTCCATCCTGTGCTTCGAAGGCTCCCTTCTCTCCGGTGAAGGTGAACCTGCTCCCGTCGGTGCGTACACATCGCACCTTGCGCCTAATACAGTCAATCTGTGCATGGAATGTAGACAATCAATCCAAGCCCAAGATGACGTCGTAAGGCCTCGACCCTGCTACAAGAAGATCCCAGCCGAAGCTCTCGCCTCCTAGAGTATGCTCACACTGCCGGCACCAGTGCGTAATCGTCGAGTCTGCTCCCGTAGGAGTCTCTAGCCGTAAGTATCGAGCCAACGGCTCTGTCGGAATCTCCGAGCTCCGAACAAGGGAAACGACTATGAAAGAGTGACTCGCTCCTGTGTCTATAAGTACTGAAGCAAGGATGGAATAGACATAGATAGTGCCTCAAATCATCTCGGGCGCGCCGTGGTCGTAGGCCTCTGCTGCTTGGAGCTGTGCCTGTCTCTGCTCGCCAGCTCCCTGTGGTCGGGGTGGACCTCCTGGTGGTGGTGGTGGTAGAGCCTCAAAGCGTCGCCCACCACCTACTACTCGGCTAGCTCCTCTGCCTCGTCCACCTCCTCAATGCGGACCACCACAGTCGACCCTCTGCCTCTGCCTCGGTGGTCCCCTCAACCGTCTGCTGCTCCTCGGCACGACAGGTCGGGCAATCACGAGCCATGTGGACCTGCCTGCCGCACGAGTAGCACTGTCTGCCTCTCGAAAGACTGACTCCACGCTATGTGCCCCGCACTGCTGAGCCAGTGTCCTGAGGTCGTCTGCCTGAGGGTCTGGTCTGTCCTGGACCCAAGAGTCATCTGTCGACTGCCTGCTGCAGAAGACTCTACTACGTGCCACCCTGCAGTGGGTCCCCCGGTGCTGGTGTAGACTCAGCAAGAAAGCTCTCGATCAAAGGGCCTGCTCTAGTACTCCTGTCTGAGTCGGAATGCTGATGGAGATCAGAGATGCCCTGATCTCATGTCTCAATCCCTGCTCAAAGGTCTGGGCCCGGAAGAATGGGTCTCGTACCATGTCTGTAGAGTAGGACGAGAGATCGTAAATCTCGCGGAGTACTGGGCGACCGTCATGCTGCCCTACCGCAGCTGAAGAAGCTCCTGGATGCGCACCACACGGAGGGTGGCTGGGAAAATTTGAGCGGAAGAGGCTCTCAAAGTCTTTCCAGAGTAGAGATGCCTCATCTTGCACCTGGAGCATCAAGCTCCACCATCGGCCCGATGCTGCGTGCAGTAGGCTTGCTGCGAGGATCACCATGAGGTCTGCTAGTGTGGCTCACTAACCGAAAAACTCATACCACTACCTCTATCTAGTCCTCAGATGCCTGGGGGTCCATCTCCCCGCAGAACCTGGGCGGTCGCTGGCGCTGGAACTCATGCAGTGCACTAAGGCGACGTGCATCGTCAGCAGCTGGGGCTGGAAGCATCGGCTGGATCGGCGGGTAGGGCTACCGCCGGTGCCACTGCTGACAAAGGGACCTGCACCGAGGCCTCGTTGCTCGGTGGGCTGTCGTCACGCTCGACTCTCAGAACCCTAGATGGCTGCCGTCATGGGGCCATCCTAAAAAGAAAACAGGTGTGCCACAGTCAGAACAATATAGTTGGTGAGGTAATACAAAGTAATCACAAAGAAAACTTGAAACACACATGCAATCAATATTTTCGGGTATTAAATCAGAAATCAGAAGTTAGGGTCCTGGTGTACGGATACGTTGGTCGCCGCACCAACAATGGACTCCCTAGACTGATAACCACACTCAATACGCTAAACACTATTGCTTTACATAGAAAAAGATCAGAGTACAAAGTTCTGCGGTAGAACCGAACTCCTTTGATACCAATTTGTCATGACCCCTCCTCGGGGCCCGTGCTGTGACTACCCCAAGCCCGCCTTCCATAGGCCAGGGGCTGGCGACTAGCACCAAGGCGTAAATCCCAGTAAAAAGGGAAGGGATTGCATTTGAAAAGTAAACAAACACCACAGAGTAAACAAGCAGTAAAAGTAAACACTAAGTAAAAGCTGGTACAAGAGTAAGTGCGGAAAAAGTAAATGGGCCAATATACAAACCCAAACTGAAAGTAAAGTACAACTCAAAAGGGAAAACAAAAACTGTAAAGTAAAGCCGCAACGCCGAGCTGTCCACTGGAAATCCCACCTGAAGGGTGGGTACAGATAGCTCCACTGCTCCTCAGGTCCCGCCGTCCGCTCCGAGTATGTCCCGCCCAGTGGTCCACCTCCCGGTACCGTCCTGCTCTGGAAGCCTCAACCACGATCAACGCTGTCCGTCGTCTGCAACCAACACAACGTAGTGCGGGCATAGCCCTTGCGGGGGTGAGTATAAGTTACTCAGTAGGGACCCCGAGACCCCTAAAGGTCTCCCAAAATCCACAAAGGATATACCAAAAAGGAAAGATACAATCACGAAGTAACAACCGAAACTACTTAGGTATATGCCCATACATATACCTAAGTCATCAATTCCAATACGCTCCAACCTCCGAGCCGAAGTATAACCCAGTCCACACAGGAAAGTATACGTATTACACACAGGAAAGCAAAAAGTAATCCACACAGGATAAAAAAACACAATCCACACAGGAAAGCAAACAGGATTCAGCTCACACAGGTATACTTCTTCGAAGATGATAGAGATGATCATTGATCCATCTATGTCGTGGGACCCACAAAGGATCGATAGGTACTAACCCCCGCAAAGACCCACACAGGATCAGTAGGAAACTAACCCCCGCAAAGACCCACATAGGATAAGACCCACATAGGATCTGTAGGCGCTGGCTCACACAGAACTGCTGAGCACTGACCCACACAGGATCAGACCCACATAGGATCGGTAGCACTGATCCACATAGGATCGCTGAGTGCTGTAGTTGTCGCCGTCGAATCCACTGAGGATCTCTGTATAGTCGTCGTCGTCACAGTAGCAGTCGCAGCCAGCTCTAGGGTTCCCTCACACAGCAAGCTCATTTAGGAGGGTCCGCTCCATGAGCCGAGAGGCTGATACATCAACTAACACATAGTCTAGAGTTGATGTATCCAAAAGTTCCGTATCTTCTACAGGAACTCAACGTCGCAGACGGTGCGTCAATCGGACGCCTGGTCTGAGAGTTATTGGATTTTTCGTCCCAGGGGCCCGGTTGGTTTTTAAGGCAAAACCAACCCAACCGTACTCCACCTGCATCCAAACCTTGGGCGGAGTAAGCCAAAAGATCCGTCTCACTTAGAGGAATTCAACAAAGTCGACAGCACGTCAATCTGACGTCCGAAGCTCATGATATGAGCGTTTCCGCTCCGAGGGCCCGGTTGGTTTCGTGTACGAACCAACCTGGACGAACTCAAAATATTCCGAAACCTTGAGTGAGATATACCGAAACGCCCATCTTAATTCAAGGATCGAATCGCAACTGACGGTGCATCGAACGGAGGTCTGTAGCCCAAGTTATGGGAAAATGACCGAAGATGGTCCGAAAATAGGGGTTTCGGGCCCGGACCGACCCGGCCCGAGACCCCCCGGTTGGTCCGAACCGGGTCGGCCCGGCTGGGCGCGTCTCGGGCCGGCCCGGCGGCCCGGTCCGGTGACCCGCACGTTGGGCGCGCTGGTCGGCTGCGCGTCCAAAACGGCCGAGCCGTTTTGGCTCGCGCAGGGGGGTGCTGCCCCCCTGGTTTTCTGTAACCGCGACCCCTTAATTGGGGCCGCATTGATGTCCAGCCAGGGGAATTAATTCCCCCGGCTCCTCCCTATCCGGCCGGCCCGACCTGGCCGACCGGTTCCTACTCAATGGGACCGGCGATAGCCGGTCTCCTTCCAGCTCCGACGCCGGCGGCCTGGTCCGGCCGGCAGTCACCTTTCTCCGCCGCGGTCCAGAACCGGCCGCGGCCCATGTTGTCTGGCGCGGCGCGACGGCGCCTCGCCCCTCCGCCGCAGTCCCGGTACCGGCCACGGTATTTTCGGGTGTCTCCGATGCGGCATGATGGCGTCGCGTCCTTGTATTAATTCGCGGCGCGGCGCGACAGCGCCGCGTATTTCTTGCTGCATAAACACGCGCAATGCGACGGCACCGCGACACTTCCATATCGAACCAAAAGAATCCACGAAGAATAATAAGGAGGTGGGTCAGCCATGTTTGTGCGGTCCGGCCCCCCCTCACGTTAATAGATACCAGTTGGTTAAAATTTCACGAAGAAATTCAGGGATGTAAACATGAACAAATTAATTAATTACAATCCCCTACCTCGGTTTCAAGAACGGTGCTCGTCAACGAGTGGCGGAAAATGAGCGTCGCGGAGGTCGGGCGTCATGGAAAACAAACATCGATTCCGTTTTCATCGAGGTGCGTCTGAAGAGGAAATGTCATTGGAGGAGTTCTCCGCGTTCTTCGGCGGAGATGTTCTTCGTTGAAGAACGATGTTCTTCGTCAGAGTCCGAGGTGTTCTTCATGTTCTTCATCAAAGATGTTCTTCATTAAAGATGAAGAATATCTTCACGCTTCCCAAATCCTCTCAACGTGGCATAAACTCTAACATTAATAAAATAAGCCCAAGTCTTAATTTATTAACACAACTTAACCTTTTGAATTTCAACAGTTTGAAATTCAATTAACCACACTTAACTCACCTCATTAAATTACACAAGTTATCTTAATTTATATATGGTGAGTTGAGAGGAGTTGAAGAATATGAAGGGTTGGGGTTCGTGTGGGCCCCACCACCCTCATAACCTCCCAAGGGAGGTTGGGTAGTTTCCCAACTTCCACCCATAGCCTTAAAACACAAAAAGGAAAAATAAAAATTCTAGAATAAAAATAAATTAACTTCCACAATTTTTATCATCCACACCTGTGATAACGCAAATCCAGAACAGGAGTTCCTATGAAATTACTGGTGTTGCGATTCCATCGGTGTCCTCAGAATTCGATTCCAGTCAACAGTTCAAAAGTTTGAAATTCCCACTCGTTCATTCACTGAACGTAACCGAGATAAACTTCGGATAGAAATTCTGGGCACTCTGGGCCTCTGAATCAAGTGTCGTCTGAAACCGCCTTCTTGAAAAATTCCAAAGAAAATTAAGAAAAAAATTCCCTTGAATTTTACGGGTCTTTATAGTACTGTATGTACACACCGTGTAGTTTCTAACTGTGTCACTGGTTGTTTGGGCAGAGACCCGGGGTTGGGAAATATTTTGTGGGACACGCCATGTACTAAATGTACATGTTGTGTTATAGAGACTATGAATCTGACTGTGTGACTAATGACATGGGTGGATGAAAAATTAGGAAGTACATTTCATGTGGATATTGAACATGCCATGTCGTGTCAGCCGTGTAACTAGCCGTGTGACTAACAACATGGGTTGGTGAAGTTTGTCTAGTAAATGTCGTGTCTGGCACAAACACACAGTGTGATTTTGTTATAGGGGAAACATGTGGGTTATTCATGTAGAAGAACTCGGGCAGGGGAACACGATTCAAGTACACGTCGTGTATTGGGAGAATATTCTATGTGTATGGGCTGTTACACAACCTAGGTTGGCAGGAGCACACGACCATGTGAAGGATTAATGTAACACACAATGTTGGAGTTATACATACCGTGTATCCACCTTTTTGAAATCTTGATTGATTCCTTTCTCCTATTCTCTTCTTACAATTCTATGATTTAGTCCATGTTAATATTGATCTAAGGTGTGCACTTGACCTTGAGGAGTCATGCCCTCAAGACATCCTCTTATTTATCACCAGTTATAGGGTAGTGATCAGGCACCGTACATGGAAGATCAGGGACTACAAGAAGATCCTATTATAGTGCCAGTTTTAGAACTATCCATTATACTGGATGCATGTGTCGATGCACTGTTTCAAGAGGGATTTTTGAGGTTCATGCAGACATTCTGAGGAGTACCACACCCCGCCCATTCTATGGAAAAGTTAAAAGGGGTTTTCCAGTAGTAGAATCCTCCCACCTGTAGAGGGGAAGGAAGATCTTAGGCTACATAGTCATGGTTAGAATCCATGCAATCTATCTTCGAGCATCTAGAGAGACTCCATAGAGGATGTGAAGCTCACTGTGTATATGATTCAGAATTCCACCAAGAGATGGTGGGATGTGATCTCACAGGCGGGATGCTAGTGGGTTATGGAGTGGGACACATTCTAGTGTGCCTTCTAGGACTACATTTAACTGTAGTCTTTGAAGAACAATTGAGGCCAAGATTTCATGAGTCTGGAGTAGGGTACTCCCTCAGTCATGGAGTACTCTTCGCATTTCAGAGAGGTGCAATGCTTCACACCCATCCCAGGAGGTGTTGAGTTATTTCTTCCAAGAACATTTGAGGATGGTCTCAGGAACGACATCTGATCTCAGGTGAATATCTTATGGTTGAATTCCATCACTTCTATAGTCAACCATGTGATGATCACAGAGCACAATCTGAGGGATTAAGGAGCTGTAATCCAGGGTGGCTCGGTATTCAGAGTTGGTACCCCTCTTGCTGACATCAGGAAGCATTTTAGGGAGACTACACATGGAGATCTGAGGAAGAGAGATACATCTTCCGGTGGTTAGGTGGTGTGATACATGTGCCGATAGAGTAGGCATACAAAGAAGAATTTTTTGAGAGACCGAGTGGAGTTCCGATCTTGTGACAAGATGGGTCATCTTCAGCATTTCTGTCATTTTTTTCACCTGAAGCTAGTGAATGGGGTTCTTCTATGACTCCTCATTTAGTAGCAGCACCACTAGTTTATTATCAGTCTAGGAACTAAAGTTCTTTTAGCCATTTAGGATAAGGTGGAGGTCACATATGTGGTATTCAGCTAACAGGCTTTCAATGACAACATGGTGGATCAGCTCATGGTGGTAAGGCAGGGTCACAGGGCCACAGTGCAGGCCGAACATTTTCTGGGGAGAAAACCAAGTAGGAGTAGGATCCCAGACCCTCTATAGTTAGAGGTATGATCCTAGATTCCTCAGTTTTAGATTCTTCACTTTTTGACATAGGTGCTTCCCATAGTTTCATATTTGTTCCTGTTGTGGAGAGCCTTGGGCTTTGTTACTTTACTTCTGCTAATGTCTTGATGTTGGACACTCCGTTGGGGACATGAATGGATAGTGTATAATAGTGTAAAGAGTGACCTGTAGAGTTTTGTGGGTGTCACTTCTTATGGTACCTTTATGTCTTAGAAATGACATGTTATAATTTCATTCACAGAATGGACTGGTTAGTTCCCTTCTGAGAAGTCGTCGACTGTTGTCATCGTAGGGTGAGTTTCACATCATTAGAGGGCATATAATTTCTTCATAAGGACGAGTGGGATTTCCAGGAGAGATGATCAGGACCTGAGCATCATGGGTTGGGATGAGTTATAGCCCACATTTCTAGTCTATATCTAGATGACCAGGGGACTTCACAGGTGGACATTCCTCCAGTGGTGGATCGTTTCAGAGACATCTTTTTAGAGGAGTTTTCTGGTTTCCCTCTACAGAGAAAAGTATAATTTTCTATTGATATTGTTCCTGGAGTGTAACTGGTGTCCATTCGTCCTTATAAGATGTGTACACTAGAGTTACAGGAGCTCAATAAGTAGTTAGAGGATTTACAGAGTAAGGGTTTCATCTGACCCAATACTTCTCCTTGGGGTTCTCCTATCTTATTTGAGAAGAAGGTGGATGATACCCTCATTAGTTTTGTGGATTATCAAAAGCTGAACTAGTTGATGGTCAAGAACTGATATCACTTGCCGTATATTGATGATATCTTTGATCATATTCGAGGATCCCGAGTGCTCTCAAAGATTGACTCGAGATCTGGTTATCATCATTTGCATGTTAGACCATCGGTAAAACTCTTACATACTTTCAATGCGGGTATGGTCTATATGAGTATATGGTTATGTTGTTCAGTATAATGAATGTGTCTATAGTTCTCATGGAACTGATGAACTGAGTATTCGATCCAATCTTGGATTTGTTCGTGGTAGTCTTCATGGATGATATCTTGTTGTACTCTCACACTCAAGACGACCATGCCATACATATTGAAATCCTTTGGAGTATACTAAGAGAGCATCCGTTCTATTCTAAGATCTCAAAATAACACTTTTTCATTGACTAGATTCACATCATGGGTCATGTTATCTTATAGACATGAGTGTTAGTAGACCCAGAAAAAGTGAGGGCAGTAGTTTCCTAGGAGAATCTGAATAACGTGTTTGAGGTGCATAGTTTTCTAGGGTTTTCTAGTTACTAAATATGTTTCATATAAGAATCTTCATGCTTAGTAATGCCACTAACAGGCCCCACTAAGAAGAGTGTCAAGTACTTGGGGTCCGATTCTTGTGAGTCAGCCTTTCTGGAGCTGAAAGGAAGGATGAATTCAGCACCGATTCTAGCTTTTACAGAGTCGGGAAAGATTTATAGTAGGTTCTGTGATGCATTAGGTATCAGTTTGGGAGTAGTGCTTATTCATGGGGAATGATTCGGTGCGTAGTGGTCTCGAAAGTTGAGACCAAATGTGAGGAATTACCCGACGCATAATCTCAATTTGGCTGTTGTTGTTCTTGATTTACGCTGTTGGAGACATTATCTGTTGGGAGAGAATTTTGTGGATTTTACCGATCACAAAAGTCTAAATAATATCTTCACTCAGAGCGATATGAATACGAGAAAGTGAAGGTGGGTTGAGTACCTTCAGTCCTATGACATTGAGGTTGCCTATATGCCTGGGAAAGGAAACGCTCTAGCTGATGCATTAAGCAGGAGGACTCAGATACATGTAGTTCAGGAGGTCCTCAGTGAGTGGTATCTTGTGGCTATGTTGTATGAGATGCATTTGGAGGTGCACGATTGACATGGTTAGAAAGTTATTTATTCTGTACCTGTTACCTCTACTCTACATGATCGAATGCAAATGAGGTAGCTATCAAATTCCGAAGGCCTAGTCCAACATTAGAGTGTGTCTGGAGAGGACCCTATTCCTGAATGGACCATGGGCGAGGATGAGATCTAGCACTTTCATGGGCACGTGTGGGTGTCAACAAAAATACATAAGAAGCTGATGGAAGACTTTCATTCCTAAGTTTAGAAAATTATTCGCGGTTTCACCTAGATGTATTGAGATCTACACTGTCAGTATTGGTGGCCAGGTATGCAGAGAGATGTTGAAGATTTTTTCATGAGGTGTTCCACCTATCAGCAGGCGAAGGTAGAGAATCAGCAACCAGCAGGGCTTTTGTAGTAGTTAACCTTTCTCGAGTGGAAGTGGAATAATGTCATGATGGACTTCGTGACAGTTTTACCAAGGTCTCCTCAAGGGAATGATGTAGTTTGGGTTGTCATTGACAGACTCACAAAGGTTTCTCACTTCTTACGAATCAAAGAGATATTCAGTTTTGATGAGTTGGGAAGGTTGTACATCTAGAATATTGTTTGTCCACATGGGTTCCCACACTCCATTTTTTAGACAGGGACACATGTTTTGCTTCTTGGGTCTGGCAGGGACTACAAAGGGCTTTGGGTACCCAGGTACTTCTGATTATAGCTTACAATCACCAGATGGATAACCAGTCTGAGTGTATGTTTCAGGTTCTAGAGGACATACTAAGAGAAATCATCCTCTATTTTGGAGGTTTTTGGAAGAATCAAATACCACTTGTAGAGTTTTACAACTATAATAGTTTTCAAGAAACTATTTAGATAACTCCTTATGAGGCATTGTATGATAGGCCATGCCGATCACCCTTATGTTGGCTTGAGGCAAGAGAGTCAGCTATACCAGGATCTCATCTTGTCCAGGAGACCACAAAGTAGGTGGAATTGATTCATAAGAGGATGGATATTGTAATGTCATGACATAAGTATTATGATGATCGATGGAGATGACCTCTGGAGTTTGTGGTCAGAGAAAATGCATTTCTACTTGTCATGCCAAGGTTGGGACACAGGAGGATTAGTGGACAAGGCATGGTTTTGCCGAGATACGTCAGGCCATTTGAGGTTTTGGAAGTGGTTGGGCTGGTTTCCTATCTGTGGAAGTTACCTCAGAGGTACCAGACTATGCATCAAGTCTTTCATGTTTCTCAGTTATGACATTACATCTAAGACCCATCTCATGTTTTTCATCCTGAGGAGGTTGAGTTAGAGGTGGATGCATCATTTGAGGAGCATCTTATCCAGATTGTTGATCGTAGTGAAAAGGTTCATTGTGGACAGTCTGTTCCTCTGGTATGAGTGCTATAGCGGAACGTGCGTGTACACAATGAGACCTGGGAGAGGGAGGCCGATGTATGATCGTAGTGTCCGGATCTATTCATGTATTCTTCCTCTATGCCACCTTGCTAGAGAATTTTGGGGATGAATTTATTTAATGGGGGATGTTTTTAAGAACTTAGATCTTTTTTTAGGTGTGGGTTTTCATTACTAGTTGTTTTTGCGAAAAAAACGATTGTCTAGAAATTTTAGGAGTACACATAGTGTACTGATATATACATTCCATGTACTCGGTTGTCGTGGGTAGTCGTGTGCTGGCCGTGTAATGGCCGAACACATGGACAAGTGGGGTGACATGGAGACCTTCTAAAGCAGAGCTCAGTAAAGGAAATTACACATCATGTAATTTTAAAAGACATCATGTGTACTTTCTTATTATTTCATTAAAGGACCAAGGTCACGTCTAATCGACCAAACACCCTTTTTCTAGGATGGACTCATCTAGTAGTGTCTGTGGGTAATGATTATTCTCTGAGCCCTTGACCTGACATACGTTCCCTGAATAGACCACCATCAATTGTGTTGGAGTCACCATGGTAAGATATTACTTATTCTAGATACTTGATTCCTGATTCCACTTCTTTCATGAGTTATCTTCGGTTGAACATTTTTAATAATTAAGAGATTTATGGATTTCTAGGGCGATTCAAGGACTGAGGCTCACATATATTGATCGTACAACACCAGGGTAGGTGGTTTGTGCCTTTCCATAGTTATTATTAGAGTTATATGTGCAAAATTACCCAATACCCTTGTTCACGGTATTGCATGTTTATGGTTTTTAGTATGGATATTGCTTGTTATGCCTTGTGTGCTTGAGTAGAGGACCTATGCTTGTAAATTGGGTTATTTATCTTCCTTTGGATGTGTTTTCCCATTTTTTATTGATACTGACCATTTGGTCTAGCTTTGTCTGTTAGGTAGCTTGGTATTCCATGCCTAGTGTTATTAGGATGGAGTGATTTTATCTATCATGCTTTGAGATTCTATAGACTATTTAGCCATGTAGTTCATGGGGTTTACTTTTGCAACCATATATCATTTGTGCATGATTATTGTACACAGGGCTATGGGAACCTAGTGTAGTAAACTATAGAGAGAATGGACACTGAGGTCTTCCCCAATGTTTCTATTTACTTTTATGTTTTGAGACCATAGGGGGGATGGACTTTGTTCTCCCTTAGAGTGTATGTTGTTCCTCATTACAAGGCCACATGGGGAATTAGACCTGAGTGCCTCCCCAGAGTGTCTATAGTAACTGATACGAGACCACAAATAGAATTGACGATGAGTGATTCTTTAGAGTATCTTTGCTAAAGATGAACAAGATGGGTTAGACTATGGTTACATCCCAGAGGGTTGCTTGTGTTTGATTGGTTGAAACAGAGGGATTAGGCTATGAGTAATTCTCAATGGGTTACTTATGATTGATGGTTGTTTAACTAATAAATGAAAATGGATGTAATTTAAATTGTAGGATTATTTACACTGAGTACTCCATTAATTACTCTTTCATTTAGCATTTTCCTACCACATATATTCATTAACTACTAGGCATAGATCATTGGGTGGTTTCCTAGAAGGATTCGTCTCAGACCCTATCTGGGTCATGCTTTAGGGCTCAAACAAATTATATTGTTGAAGGTATTGATAAGGGAAAACACCCTTCTACATAAGGTACTTGAGTTCTGTGGAGCTAGGGAGCATGGGACCAAGTTGAGGCTTGCAATGCTGTGGAGCTATTTACTAGCTTTTCTTTTGTACATTTTTTAGTATTGTATTCCATCATTGTGACTTTTTGGCTACATTCCTAGACATATGTAGCTTGAAACATTTAAATACATGGGCTCCAGTTGTTTATTACTTTTGATGTTTACTTATTTCATGTTTTACTCATTCCACAATTGTAATCTATTTTTTCCACTGTGTTACTCAGCCAATGAGGGAATAGTTTCCCCACTATCACACCCAAGGCCCTTGGTTCTAGTTGGAAGCCTCTGGAATTTGGGGAAATGTTATTGAGTCCATGTGACCAACTGGGTACGGGGAACCTCTGGGCAGCTCCTAGAACCAGGACGTTACACATTTCTCCATTATATTTTACTCTCAATTCATCCTCCATGAAGATATGATAGTTTTACCTTCATATGAGTTCTGTCAAGGGGTCCTCAAGCCCCCATGGACCTGAAGTTTGTGTCTTAAGAGTCACTCTTCAAGGTAAGGTAAATATCAACTTCTCTTTTACTTTCAAGCTCTATTTTTTATTTGATATGTCTTCAAAATTTCCATACCATGTTATTCTGTAAATTTTATTGTTTCCCTTTACTATATTAAAATTATCTTATTAATGGGGATCCATTTTCCCCTCTCTTTTATTTTTTTCTAAAACCTTGTCTCATACATGTTATGTTGCAGAATTTTCTTCTAAAAATTTGTCTTTTATTTGTCACGAAGTTCTTTTATTTTCTTTTTGTGAATTACCAAAACTATTTCATTTCCATGGTTATTCACCATGATGTTAAAATTATTAATTTCATTCTATATATGGAATACATAAAAACATCGTTCCCTTTCCATGGTTCATAAATGACATAATGATCATGTTTTAAAGAACATTTTAAAACGCCATGATTTTGATATGTAACCCAATTTTTTATTCTCCACAAGTTATTAATGAGATGTTTTATAATTATCTCTATGGATCAAAAAAATATACATATTAAGGGTTCACAATGATATATATCCAATACATTGGGTAATGAATTTAATATCTTGAGATGAATTGTTTTACGATACCTTGGGGTATAACCATGTTAGTTTTTATGACACATAGGTGACAATCCTTGCTGATATTCTTATGAATGTCAAATATAAATGATGTAGCCCCATTTCCATGTTATGGTTCATGTTCTTATTATTATGATATGCCCATTTTTCACACCTCTATATATTTCCTCAGGTTCTTATTAATATTTCTCAAGATCAAAAGTTAAATTTTTCCCTTTTTACCCTTACTGGGCCTTCTACTCACCCTTTCCACTGATGAATGTCCCCAAGTTATGAGATGTTACAATTGAATTTAGGATGAACCTAAGACGAATATATAAAATTGGGTTGGAATAATATTTCCATTTTCTAAAATTTTATGTACCTTACTTAATAAACATTAAACATTAGGAGATTATCTTTGTTGTAAAATTTAATGAATAGTTATGTAATAAAAATGTTGGATGTGATAATTCTGACAACAATATACTAAGTTATATATTCTATCAAAAATATTTAAAACCTAAGTCCAGGAATTGGGTGGGTGTACCTATAGTCATTTCATTTCGACATCGCATATACACTAGGGAAGTAAAATGTCATTGATGATTATTTGAGCAGGATGGTTCCTATCCAGGACATTAAATAATCATCATAAGAGTGGAACTTGATGGATCATTCTTCAAAAATACATTTACGAGTCTAAGAGAAAGAAGAAAATATTATCTTGTAAAGAGTTCAATTCACCTCTATTTTTGGGATGATTCCTTAATAGAATCATCTTGATGATGTCTTTTATATCATTAAGGACTCACATTATAGTGGAGAAACCTTTATTGACTGGTCATTCTCAACAGAGGGTATTATATAACTTAAGAATTGGTTTTTTGTGTCTTTAACCATTAGAAAAGATGTAATGGCGAATTTCCATAAATCTCAATTGGATATGCACCAAAAAAAAATATGTTTTATGATATGTAGCGATTATTTTGGTGGCCATGTATGTGACAAGACATCATTGAGTGTATTTCATGTTTCATACCTATAAAAAGGTTATATATGGAACAAAATACCATTAAGTTTTCATCCACCACTTCCAGTTCCAGCATGGAAGAAAAATGAAATTTTGATGGTCTTTTTAGTGGGGTTGCCTCATACCCGTGTATAAAAGAAATAAATATGGTCTTTGATCGATCGAATGAAAAAATCAGCTCACTTCTTACCCATTCAGGATATAACCAATGTTGAGGAGTTGGGAAATTAAAATGTGATGATATTTTTCATTTTCATGGAGTTACGTCTACTATAGTTTCTGATCGGGATCCCTATTTTACATTTCATTGTTTAAAAGGTATTCAAGAGGATATGCGATATCAGGTTTGGACAATAATGAAATACCATCCATTGAGGGTTGGATAGATTGATAGAGATATATATATATTCTTGGGGATATGTTATGTGAATGTGTTATTGTCTCTGGTGGAGCTTGGGATGATCATTTTATACTTGTTGAGTTTTCTTATAAAAATAGTTTCATGTCCATGATCGGAATATCTCTTTTTAAGGCATGGTATTGTTGCCTTGTAAATCTGGGAAATATTGGTTGGAGATCGGTGAAAATTCATTGGATGGTATATGTTTGGTCCCAAAGATGATGAAAAAGATTCAATTAATTAATCATATAATTTTGATGGAAAGGAGCTGGTACAAATCTTATGCAGACCCTCAAAGGTGACCTTTCGAGTTTTCAGTTTATGGCTAGTTGTTCTGATATTTTCACCTTACATGGGACATAAACAATTTGGGAGGAAAGGGAATGATTATACTCATTTTATAAGACCTTTTTAAGATTCTTAGGGCATATGAAAAGTGTCTTACCATCTATTACTCAAACAATAGTTGATGTTGATACATAATTTTTTATATATATCAAAACTATGGAAGTATATTTCTAACCCATATCATGTCTTGAGATAGAGGATCTTAATGGTGAGCATGATTTATCTAAAACTAATAAATATTTTCATGATTGTTTATTCGGAGACAATGGTACTCATTTAGAGGGAAAAAAATTTTCCCATGTGTTATGGTGGTATGGTCTTGATTATCATGGGACTTAGAAGCATGATGAAATGATGAGAGGGAAGTGGCCTAATATATTTGATATAAAATATTATTGACATGATTTAGAGGGATATAATGTTTTTATGTTGAGGATATCTTTGAATATTGTAACTTTTTTTAAGGAACTCCTCTACACTTGTTTTGATTGTGCATTTATTGGGACCTGTTTATGGTTGTTTTTGGTGAAATTTGGAAGTTTTATAGGCCGGTGAGATTATTTATAGTTATAGTAAACCACGAGGTTTGGCCTAGCTAGCCATGTTCCCTATTACAATGCTATAGAGTGGGATCACGATTTATCCAAAATGTACTTAAAAATCTCCAAATAGTGTATCCTTAGGAACTGGGCATATAGAGAACCATGCTTAACATGCATGGATATTACATCCTTTTAGATGAATATTCAGAACATTACAAAAGTACATTCCTAAGTACAATAATAGATTAGTGTCATTAGAAAAATGGAAAAATAATCTTCTATCTTGGTGGAAGATCATCAACATATCTATTAAAGATATTACCCTTTATAACTCCTAATTAATACCTTTCTTTATAACATGGGTAAAAGAAACACATGAAAGGCATGAGATTAAATTCTTAGTAATGGTAAAAAGGGATATATGTAATTATAAAATATGCATAAGGGTCTAAGAACATGATCATAAAATTAGAATGCCATACCCTGCATATCAAATATCATAATGAAGTGTCAAGGAATAAAGATTGAGTGTTAATAAAACACCAATCATAATGGAATAAAGAGTATAATCATGAAATCATAACATTAGAATTAGATTTGTAATTGTGGCATACATTTAAGCATAGATAATCTTATGATAAGTATACATACCTGGACAATTATAACATGTTAGGATTGGGATAATCACCCATGTACCTAATTCGGGCTTGGGATGTCCTCCCTTTGTACCCTCTTGTTTTGGGAAAGGGATGCCCTCCTGTGTAACCCCTTATCATGGGTGTCATATTTCCTCCCATGTACCCTCTTTTTACGGGCTTGAAATTACCTCCTATATACCATAATTTTACTGGAATGGGATACCCTCTTACCTACCATATTGATATGGGATTAGGATACCCTCTTGTGTACCTTCCTGTTAAAGTCTTCATATTTCCTCCCATGCACCTTCTAGTTATGGGCTTGGGATAAACTCTTATGTTCCACCTTATTATGGGATTGGAATTCCCTCCCATGTACCCTCTTGTTATGGGATTGACATTCCCTCATATGTAGCCCTTTTTATTTGATTTGTATGCCCTACTATGTACCCTTTGTGCTCATAGAACATTTACCATCACCAAATACATTTCTAGGAGATATTGGTCCCAACTATCACATAATTAATTCATTAATACATTTTTCATACGACTATATAACATTCATCATATCATGAATCATAAATATAGATGGGTTTCATTAGAATCATATCATAACTGATGAAATGAAATTGGTATTATAAATATTTCATCATATGATAAAATATATAAAGGATTATGTTTTCATAATAATATCATCATATAATAACCCTAGAAAAGATGTGGGTTTCATAAGTGTTTTGTCATGGTATAACACATGGAAAAGAAACAACTTCCATAAACCCCATATTATCTTAAATATAAACTATTCAAATAAATAATAAGAATGGTTTCATTGGATCACATACTAAGGAAATCATAAACTATATCAAATTATGTAATCAATTTTGGAGAAGTATTTTTAATGATCATTTGGATCATTTCATAAGGAAAATAAAATTTCACTGAAAAACCTTTTTTATGACAGAAAACATTTTCAAAATATTTTTCTTTTAAGACCAATATGAAAACATATGAATTATGATTTAAAAATCATTTAAAATACTTCTTTAGGGAACTATCCTCTCCAATATTAAAAATTCCTTTGAAATGATAAAAAAATTTGAAATCCTTTTTCTTTAAAAATATTTTTGAAGACTTATAAATTAATCTTTGAAAATAATTTAAAATAGTTCTTGAAGGAAATATCTTTTCTTGTTTGAAAAAAAAATTTAAATAATAAAACATTTTGAAAACATTTTTATTTGATAAAAAATTTAAAACAAAAAAATTACTAAATTTTATGAAAAATAATATTTTTAGAATAATCTTGTATACTTTCAAAGGATGACTAAATTAAATAATAGTCATGATGATGGATAAGTCCGTACCTATCAAACATGCTTTTGCACATTAAAAAGATTTAAAAAGTACCTTGGTTGGGAAACAACTAGAAGATTCCTTTTAATTTTTTTTAGAAATTATAAACATTGCTAAAAAAATTATTTTACAAATCATACACAAATATTAGAACATTTTTGAAAACATTTTTAGAAATCAATGTTTTGAAAGAACACATACTTCTGACCAAAAAGTAAAATAAAGTCATATTTTCAAAAAAAAAATTTCTTAATTATATTAATTATAAATGAGTATAAAAGTTGTACCATTACATGTATATAACATGAATTACCAGAAAAGATTAAAATTTAGGATAAATTTTTATAAAAAAATCATAATCTTTCATAAATAGAAGAATATTTCTAAACAATCTTGATAAACAATCCGATTGTAGCATTAAACTCTTACCACTTTGGTAACAACAAATCCTTATCCCCATGACATAATAACATTACATGAATCATAAAATAAAATTTATAGATGTATATTCATGATATTACATGTCAAATTTATATTATTTACCCCTCCTAGAAAAATATAGACACCTAACATAACACAAGTCTCAAAGAAAGAAAATTGATAGAAAATTCCCTTACCAATTTGGAAACATTTTAACTGTAAACCCAATGAAAGAGTGATCCTAAAATTGATATATAAATAAAATAATTATCAGTATAATATTCATAACATATATTCATACACATTATAAAACCCATATACAAGAAATTGTTGATGAACATTTTGTTTGACATATGGAATATAAAAGTTAGGAAAAAATCCCTTACTAATTGATTAACATTTGAATCATGATATATTTGAAAGAATAAAGTCTATTGAAACATTTAATAGAATGAAACAAATTAATTTCATGATATAACATTTAATATGGAAGTATATACACCACATAAAAGTAACGAGTGGTGAATATGGAATAACTCTTTCAGAAATAAATACGGGTTAAGAAATCTCTTACCATAAGTCTTGACTTTCATTTTACATGTTCAAAAATATTATTAAATAAATATAATTTTATTGTAAATCTAAAAATATATATATATATATATATATATATATATAATACCATATATTATATACTTATGATCTTATATTAACCTTTTATTAATAATTCCATGTTAATGTTATGATTCATGTAATAACCGCTTTATTTTCATAAATATTATGACTTTTTATTCATCATCATCTTACATAGATCATAATATACATTTTAGAGAGTGTAAAACGTTATATAAATATATTATATATCCATAATATATGTATTAATAATAATCTAAAAAAATATATAAATAGGAAATAAAATACATTGTCCGTGGAGATGGTAGGCCATACGTATGCATAAACACTGTTTCTATTTTCTTATCATATACAAAGAAAGAAAGTAAATAAAACACACATAGAAATAAATATATATATATATATATTAACAATAATTTAGAATTATTATATATATACATGTAATATTTTTATTAAAAAAATCCGTAATACATTTCATGTAAATCCTGAATGAATATCATCACTTTGAGGAGGGGGTAGTCCACACATCCACAAACGAGGTTATCATATTCCCAAAAAGCATAAATAACAAAGGTATATATTATATAATAACTATATAAGAATAAATAAATAATAAATATCATTTATATAATATAAAAATAGAAATTAAATCATTATTACTAACTTTGATAAGTGGTAATTGAAGAACAACCGACATAAGTTTATAAGCCAGTAGTCTGTCGTACACACGAATGCTGATTGTGTATCAAATTTGATAGAAATGTTTAAAGGTACAGGTAATAACCTTAACAGAACAACATATAATTATATTGATTAAAATTATATTATTATATAATATTGATATATGAATAAATTATAGGGTGGAGAATGAAATAAATCCAAAGTGCTTGTTGAAGAATGTTACCTCTTCTTCAGGTAAATCCTTTTCATTTTCACCAAATTACTTCCTTGGTTTTCTTTTTACCCAAATTTATTCCTATATGTTGAGATGAGGAATGTTGTGAGTGTAACACCCGAGACTTTTATGTTATATAAATCATCAAAGGAATCTTTTTCTACACAACACTTTCTTGGCTTGCTTTACACGCAATCGCGACCTTCCTCGATAGCTTGCGTCGTACGCAATACCGAGTTTCACTAAACAACAATATGCTATTAAAACTAGCCGTTATGAATAGTAATAACCACTTTTTGAAAATTTATAAATTTTATTTTTCAAAATGGACTTCATTTTTGGACTCAGAATATCGAAATTAGCCTAGGGTGAAATTTTGGTATTTTTCTGAAAACTTTCAATTTTTGATGAATAGTGAAACCACTAAGTGGTAGGTTAAAAACTGGATTTTGCATAAAACTTAATTTTACCGCTTCTGTTAATGGAATTTCAAAAATCCGAGAGACACGGTTAATATCAAGGACTAAAATGTGGTTCAATGAGATGAAAATAATTTTTTGGTGAATAGTAACTTTTTACTATTTTTACCGCGGTTAATAGTAAATAGGGTAACTAAGGGTAAATATGATATTAATATTACCCTAACACATGTCCTAATTCTATTGGACAAGTGTAATTCGACCAAAAACAAACTTAGGAATAAAATATTACCATTTAGGCCCACTTGGATTAGATTAGGACATTTATTATTAATTTATTTAAAGAAGGGTTAAAATAGTTAAAATCAAAGTTTAATAAGTAAATCATTTTTAATATGGGGTTATACATAAGATAAATTCGACTATAAATATTAATTAGAAATCTAAAAGGATTTCCTACATAAGGGTATTTTGTTTGTAATTTTTAGACATTAAATAATTTAATTTATTTATGAAACAATGATGATGCAGTAATTATCTTATTAATGAAATATTGACAAAATTGATAATATAAATACCAAAATAAATGTAATTTGAGACTTTTTGTGAATTACACTAATTTTCTAGGTTACTATGATATATTATTATTGATTTAATCAAATTGGTTCGAACATATAATTCTGTTATGACTTTCACAAAAATCATATATCAAATAGTGTCAAAATTGACACAAAATAGTTTTTAAATCAAATATTATATTATTAATTGTTATTTTATTCCTAAAAATCTAAGGTTCGGCCAAATGACTTAGATAAGGATATATATATTAATAATAAACAATTTGGGGTTCGTTTGGCATGTTATAGTAAGTGTATTAACCATATAGTGAAAGAAAACAAAAAGACACGGTAAAAGTTAAATTAATTAACTTAGAGTTAAATCTAATTGATAAGGTTAAAATAATACCCTAAACTTGTCTAAATCCTATTGGTTGATAGGATTTCGACCCATCGCCACTTTAGCTTCTAAATAAGACCCTTTGGAACCATTATAAACTGATTTCGACTTTAATATAAAATAATATTTTGAGATATTCCTAAGGTGCCCCTCTCCTCCCTTATAAAAGGGCACCTCCTCCCCCTCCTCCTCACACCAATTTGAGCACTCAAGCTCGGACAACCCCTGCCATGTTCTCCTCTCCACTTCCCTAGAATAATCCTAGAGGTCCTGGTCTTCTCCAAAGACCAATCTTAGTTCCTTAAGTGGAGGATTCAAGGAGGCGTTCCAAAGAAGAGGTAATATCCATTACCGATCTTTTCAATTTCTTTCTTCTTCAACTTCTTCTTCTTTAGTTGTTTCATGATAAAGTAATAACATCAGTATTACTTACATACTGATATGTTATTATAAATATGAAACAACCCTAATTCACCTTCTATCCATCCTACGGAAAAATGAAATCACCGCGCGTGCGTACGTACGGAATACCGTCTCCACGCCGTGGTGTAATCTATTTTCCACCATCACCTTACAAGGATGGGTATAATGGTGTAATGAGTAACTATATATGATTATTATGAAGTAATATTGATACTGAAATAATATATATATATATACTCCAATACAATTCCATGATCATAGGAACGATATCATCACTCGTGCGTACGTACGGAATACCGTCTCCACGATGTGATGCGACTCGTTCTACATGATCTTCATTTCATAATGATTATATAAATGAATTGAATGAATGAATATGGTATATACTACACTAATACCATTCTTTAAATGAATTATCTATAACCTAAAGATAAGAATAAGAATTTATTCGACAAAACACGCATAAGAACAAAAAGTTATAAAGACCCGAGTAACAAGTAACAATGAAATATTACTAACAAGAAGCTAATAATATGACCATATATGATATCATATAAATATTTATGAATCTGGAATAAGTCAATAACATTATTTAAACCATTATACAGGAGCTTCGGACACGAACAAAGCAAATCGGACCTAAGGTAAGGGAAATATCACAATCTCACTTTTATCCGAGATTGTTTTTACTTTGGTAATTACTGGGGTGTATTTTATCATCCACATCCATGTTCCATCAATATGTAATATTATTTCCATCATTCTACAATAGTTTATATCCAATTTTACCATTCGGTGGGTTTTTAGTAAAAGATATGAAAGGAATCTTTTGTCGTTTTTCGTACGAGGTACTTTTTGACTTTTCCGACAAAAGTACGAAGAATGTTTTTTTAACTTATATGGCATGAATGGATTTTTAAAACATTATTTCCAAGAAGCTTCCTTTACAAGTTTTCAAGTTTATTTTTAATCAACTTCTTTTATTTTAATGTTGTATGACATGTTATGAAAGGAAAAATGTTTTTGAAGAAGAAAGGATATTTTCCTCAAGAATGGAGTTCAAGTGTTTTATCAAAATTATTTTCCATCTAAGATAATAAAGGGTTCTGTTTTTATCCCTATTATTAAATTGATTTGATCATGTTGTGATGGAATTATTTTTATGAATTCCTTTATCTTATATGAATTTATTTATGATGTCATGATGTTTCAAGAATCCCATTTTTGTTACATGTGTTATACGATGATGTATGATTTATGATTATGTGGCACACATAAGAAAGGATTCATTATAAGATGGGTGGGACCTATATCTCCCTCCAATGCATTGGGTAATGATTTTATATCTCATGAGATAGACATGGCTGGAACGGAAGGTTATTTCGGTTCAGTGATACAGGACTGAAACGAGGAGTGAACTCGGTTCAGAAAGGGACTTTGTCCACTAAGATAGTCTTGGCAATGAGTCATGACTAACAAGAAATGATTTTCCATGATTATGTGTGCATGCCACAAAGTTTCAAGTTTTATGTTATGATTATGGGGATCTCATTTTCACTTCTATGATTTATTCCATGTTAAGATATTATGATCTCTTTTGCAGGTTTTGATTTTCATAAAGATATGATATGATTTTTATTTCCTTTATTTACCCTTACTGAGCATTTGAGCTCAACCTTTTATGTTTTCTTTTCCCCAGGTCAGGAAGATAGATATTAAGTAGAATATGCTAAAAGGGACCCTAGATATGATGAAATAAATGGGAGACACTGTAGAAGATTTATGAACCAGTTGTTTATGTTTCCCAGTTTCTAAAGACATTATACCTATACGGTCCTTTGTGGTTTTGTCATATGTTGTAATAAGTGTGCTTCAATTTTGAAGTATTAACAATGTATGTAAAGTATGGGTCGTTATAGTTGGTATCAGAGGAAAGGTATAGTCAACCTTTGGAAACTAGGATGTGAAAGCCTTAGTAAGAACCCTAAGGATAAGTCTAAGCATAGAACACAATCTTTGTGTTTTAGAAATGGCCTTGAATAACCTAGGATAAGACCTTAAGCATGAAAATTTTATTCTTGAATTATGTGGTTTCCTATTATAATTAGTGTTGCTCACACTATTCTTCTTGGTTTTAGTCAATGGCTGGAACCCGAAGGAACCGTGTTAATGCGGAATGCGATGGGCAATGCAATGATTGTCCCCCTGAGCAACCAAACGATATGGGAGCTGGAATGCAAAATCTTGTAGCCATGCTCACACAACTTTCTCAAGCTATGAATCATGCAGGATTTCCAAACGAACAAAGGAGGGAGCAACATTCTGTTGAATCCTTCATGATGCAGCGTCCACCATCTTTCAGCGGGTCTACTGATCCATTAGTTGCTGAACAATGGATTAGTACTACTGAAAAGATATTTTCAGTTCTTCAATGTTCTGAGCATGATAAAGTCATCCTAGCAGTGTATCGTTTGGAAGGAGATGCGGATCAATGGTGGAATCTTGTTAAGAATACGAGGCAAAGGGATGAAATTGAGTCTATGGAATGGGACGAGTTCAAGAACTTATTTTTCAATAAGTACTTCCCTCGTATTCTCCGAACAAAGATGGAGAAAGAGTTTCTTGAACTGAAGCAAAGGGATGATGAATCTGTTGGTACCTATGAAGCAAATTTTACCAGACTTTCAAGGTACGCTTCTGGTATTATTATCCAACTGGAGAGTAAGATCGATCGATTCTTTAGTGGCTTAAAACCAAGTCTTCGAAGGGCGTTAGCCATAAGGGACTTCAATAGCTACGAGGAAATCGTTCGATGTGCTCTCAAAGTCGAGATGGATATTGGAGTAACCCATCAGTCACATGGGTTTGATAATAAGAGGAAGATGGAATTCAAAGAAAAATCTAAAGATCACACGGAAAAGAAGATGAGCTTTTCCTTATGCTCAAAGTGTGGAAAGAAACATGGAGGGAGTTGTCTTAAAGGGACAAGTAAATGTTTTAAATGTGGAAAGGAAGGTCATCGGGAATTTGAATGCCGTGATAATGGGAAGAAGATGTCTAATGACGCAAACAAAGGAAGGGATACACAGAATGAACCTAGTACACTTCAATGTTTCAAGTGCAAGGAGATGGGTCATTATGCCAATCAATGCCCAAATCCAAGGGTTGATGATGATGGTCAACGTCAACAAAATCTTAATGCTAAAGACAAAGGAAAGTCACATGCAATTTCTATCAGCGATGTGGAGTACGATAACGAAGTGGTGAAAGGTACACTTACCATCCACTCTAAAGTAGCAAATGTTTTATTTGATTCTGGATCCACCCAATCTTTTATTTCTGAAGACTTTTCTAAGGGTATCACCGTATTACCTCAACAATTAGATGTTGAGTTAGCTGTGACAACACCTAATGGCACATCAATCGCATCAAAAGTTTATAATTCTTCTCCAATCGAAGTTTGTGGGAAAGTGCTTCCTGCAAATCTTGTGATCCTTCCTTTAGTGGAATTTGATGTGATTCTTGGCATGGATTGGCTTTCCCTACATGGAGCTCATATCAATTGCCAAAGAAGGGAAGTCACATTTCATATTCCAGATCAATCTACGATCTTCTATCAATGCAAGGATGAACATAACCTTCCAGTGGAAATTTCTTCCATCTTATGGGTATTGATTCCACTAAATGAAGGTTATTTATCTCAAATGGTTGGTGAGAAACTCACGATTAAGAATATGCCCATTGTACGGGAGTTTGATGATATCTTTCCGGAGGAATTGCCGGGTCTTCCACCAAATCGTGAAGTTGAGTTTTCAATAGAACTCGTACCGGGTGCTTTGCCTATTTCAAAGACACCTTATAGAATGGCCCCAATTGAGTTGCAGGAATTGAAGAAGCAACTCCAAGAGAATCTTGATAAGGGATTCATACGCCCTAGTGCGTCACCTTGGGGAGCACCTGTTCTATTTGTTAAGAAGAAAGATGGATCAATGAGACTCTGCATTGATTATCGAGAACTTAACAAGATCACTATCAAGAACAAATATCCTCTCCCACGCATTGATGACTTATTTGACCAACTACGCGGAGCTCAATACTTTTCCAAGATTGATCTTCGTTTAGGGTATCATCAATTAAGGGTCAAAAGGGAGGATATACCAAAGACGACTTTCCGTACAAGGTATGGACACTATGAATTTATAGTGATGCCATTTGGTCTTACTAATGCCCCTGCTATCTTCATGGATCTAATGAATAGAGTCTTTAGAGACTATCTTGATCAATTTGTGGTAGTCTTTATAGACAATATTCTTGTCTATTCAAAGAGCAAGGAAGAGCATGAAGATCACTTGGGAATTATATTGAAGACCCTGAGAAAGGAGAAGCTTTATGCCAAATTTACCAAGTGTGAATTTTGGCTTCAAAAAGTTGCATTTTTGGGTCACATAATCTCAAAAGAGGGGATATCTGTGGATCCAGCAAAAACAGAGGTTATCGAAAGATGGTCAAGACCAACAACAGTAACTGAGATCCGAAGTTTTCTTGGTTTGTCTGGATATTATCGACGTTTTGTAAAAGATTTTTCACGATTATCTAATCCACTCACCAAGTTGACTCGGAAAGGAGTTAAGTTTGTCTGGACAGAGGAATGTGAAGAGAATTTCAAGGAGTTGAAAAGAAGGTTATCCAGTGCACCTGTGCTCACACTACCTTGTAGTGGAGAAAGGTTTGTGATCTACAGTGATGCATCCAAGAAGGGATTGTGGTGTGTTCTTATGAAAAATGATATGGTGATAGCTTATGCCTCACGACAGTTGAAAATCCCTGAGCAAAATTACCCAACACATGATTTGGAGTTGGCTGCGGTAATCTTTGCATTAAAGATTTGGAGGCATTACCTTTATGGTGAAAGGTGTGATATTTATACTGATCATAAAAGTTTAAAGTATATTTTCACACAAAAGGAGCTGAATATGCGCCAAAGAAGATGGTTGGAGCTGATTAAGGATTATGACTGCTCAATCCATTACCACCCTGGGAAAGCAAACAAGGTGGCAGATGCATTAAGTCGACAAGACCATACTAGTTTATCCATGATGAGGATCACAAAAGATCCAATATTTATGGATTTACAAAGGATGGATCTTGGAATTATAATGGAAGGGGAAAAATCTTATCTTTCTCAAATGAATGTTCAACCATCTATACATGTGAAGATTAAAGAGGCACAGAAAGAAGATGTCGAGTTACAAAAGAAGGTGAGAAATGTTCCTGAATTCAACCTTGATTGGGATGGGATAATAAAGTTCAGGAATCGGGTTTGCGTTCCTCCCATCCCCTAATTAAAGAAGGAGCTGCTGGATGAGGCTCATAGTTCTTCATTCTCTATTCATCCTGGAAGCACGAAGATGTATAGGGACCTGAAAGAGTACTTCTGGTGGGATGGCATGAAAAGAGATGTTGCTGAATATGTCTCTCGATGCTTGGTTTGTCAACAAGTTAAAGCTGAGAGACAGAAGTCTAAGGGGATGTTACAACCATTACCCATACCCGAATGGAAATGGGAAAACATAACTATGGACTTTGTCACAGGACTTCCTAAAACATCCAAAGGCAATAATGCTATCTGGGTCATAGTTGATCGTCTTACAAAGTCTGCACACTTCATTGCTATTAGAGAGGATTTCTCTCTAGATCAGCTTGCCAGGATATATATAAAGGAAGTGGTAAGATTGCATGGAGTACCACTTTCTATTATATCTGATCGAGATCCGAGATTTACCTCGAAGTTCTGGCGAAGTCTTCAGCATACTCTGGATACAGAGTTGAGTTTCAGCACTGCTTATCATCCCCAGACAGACGGTCAGTCTGAGAGAACAATTCAAACCCTAGAAGATATGTTGAGAGCTTGCTCTATGGATTTCAAAGGAGGTTGGGATCAACACCTACCTTTGGTAGAATTTTCTTATAATAATAGCTTTCACTCCAGTATTCAGATGGCTCCTTATGAAGCTCTCTATGGAAAGAAATGCAGGACTCCAACTTGCTGGGATGAAGTTGGGGAAAGAAAGCTATTAGGACCTGATCTCGTTGATGAAATGGCAGAAAAGGTTAGATCTATTCAACAACACATAAGAGCAGCTCAGAGTCGACAGAAAAGTTATGCCGACAACCAAAGAAAAGACCTAGAGTTTGAAGTGGGCGATAAAGTGTTCTTACGAATATCTCCCTGGAAGAGGGTTATGAGATGTGGAAAGAAGGGGAAGTTGAGCCCTAGATATATCGGTCCTTTTGAAATACTGGATCGTGTTGGGAAGGTAGCTTACCGATTGGCGCTTCCACCGAATCTCTCTCAAGTTCACGATGTGTTCCACGTATCTCTCCTGAGAAAGTACATACCAGATCCTTCACATGTACTCAGCTCAGAAGTTGTACCGCTGGAGCAAGATCTTTCTTATGAAGAACAGCCGATAGAGATTCTGGATCGTAGCGAAAAAGTCCTACGAAACAAGACCACTCGCTTGGTGAAAGTTTTATGGAGGAACCACCAACTTGAAGAAGCTACATGGGAGCTTGAAGATATGATGAGGGAGAAGTATCCTCATTTGTTTGTTACAAAGTGACGAATTTCGAGGGCGAAATTCTTTTTAAGGGGGTAGAATGTAACACCCGAGACTTTTATGTTATATAAATCATCAAAGGAATCTTTTTCTACACAACACTTGCTTGGCTTGCTTTACACGCAATCGCGACCTTCCTCGATAGCTTGCGTCGTACGCAATACCGAGTTTCACTAAACAACAATATGCTATTAAAACAAGCCGTTATGAATAGTAATAACCACTTTTTGAAAATTTATAAATTTTATTTTTCAAAATGGACTTCATTTTTGGACTCAGAATATCGAAATTAGCCTAGGGTGAAATTTTGGTATTTTTCTGAAAACTTTCAATTTTTGATGAATAGTGAAACCACTAAGTGGTAGGTTAAAAACTGGATTTTGCATAAAACTTAATTTTACCGCTTCTGTGAATGGAATTTCAAAAATCCGAGAGACACGGTTAATATCAAGGACTAAAATGTGGTTCAATGAGATGAAAATAATTTTTTGGTGAATAGTAACTTTTTACTATTTTTACCGCGGTTAATAGTAAATAGGGTAACTAAGGGTAAATATGATATTAATATTACCCTAACACATGTCCTAATTCTATTGGACAAGTGTAATTCGACCAAAAACAAACTTAGGAATACAATATTACCATTTAGGCCCACTTGGATTAGATTAGGACATTTATTATTAATTTATTTAAAGAAGGGTTAAAATAGTTAAAATCAAAGTTTAATAAGTAAATAATTTTTAATATGGGGTTATACATAAGATAAATTCGACTATAAATATTCATTAGAAAGCTAAAAAGATTTCCTACATAAGGGTATTTTATTTGTAATTTTTAGACATTAAATAATTTAATTTATTTATGACACAATGATGATGTAGTAATTATCTTATTAATGAAATATTGACAAAATTGATAATATAAATACCAAAATAAATGTAATTTGAGACTTTTTATGAATTCCACTAATTTTCTAGGTTACTATGATATGTTATTGTTGATTTAATCAACTTGGTTCGAACATATAATTCTGTTATGACTTTCACAAAAATCATATATCAAATAGTGTCAAAATTGACACAAAATAGTTTTTAAATCAAATACTATATTATTAATTGTTATTTTATTCCTAAAAATATAAGGTTCGGCCAAATGACTTAGATATGGATATATATATTAATAATAAACAATTTGGGGTTCGTTTGGCATGTTATAGTAAGTGTATTAACCATATAGTGAAAGAAAACAAAAAGACACGGTAAAAGTTAAATTAATTAACTTAGAGTTAAATCTAATTGATAAGGTTAAAGAAATACCCTAAACTTGTATAAATCCTATTGGTTGATAGGATTTCGACTCATCCCCACTTTAGCTTCGAAATAATACCCTTTGGAACCATTATAAACCGATTTTGACTTTAATATAAAATAATATTTTGAGATATTCTTAAGGTGCCCCTCTCCTCCCTTATAAAAGGGCACCTCCTCCCCCTCCTCCTCACACCAATTTGAGCACTCAAGCTCGGCCAACCCCTGCCATTTTCTCTTATCCACTTCCCTAGAATAATCCTAGAGGTCCTGGTCTTCTACAAAGACCAATCTTAGTTCCTTAAGTGGAGGATTCAAGGAGGCGTTCCAAAGAAGAGGTAATATCCATTACCGATCTTTTCAATTTCTTTCTTCTTCAACTTCTTCTTCTTTAGTTGTTTCATGATAAAGTAATAACATCAGTATTACTTACATACTGATATATTATTATAAATATGAAACAACCCTAATTCACCTTCTATCCATCCTACGGAAAAATGAAATCACCGCGCGTGCGTACGTACGGAATACCGTCTCCACGCCGTGGTGTAATCTATTTTCCACCATCACCTTACAAGGATGGGTATAATGGTGTAATGAGTAACTATATATGATTATTATGAAGTAATATTGATACTGAAATAATATATATATATACTCCAAAACAATTCCATGATCATAGGAACGATATCATCACTCGTGCGTACGTACGGAATACCGTCTCCACGATGTGATGCGACTCGTTCTACATGATCTTCATTTCATAATGATTATATAAATGAATTGAATGAATGAATATGGTATATACTACAATAATACCATTCTGTAAATGAATTATCTAGAACCTAAAGATAAGAATAAGAATTTATTCGACAAAACACGCATAAGAACAAAAAGTTATAAAGACCCGAGTAACAAGTAACAATGAAATATTACTAACAAGAAGCTAATAATATGACCATATATGATATCATATCAATATGTATGATTCTGGAATAAGTCAATAACATTATTTAAACCATTATACAGGAGCTTCAGACACGAACAAAGCAAATCGGACCTAAGGTAAGGGAAATATCACAATCTCACTTTTATCTGAGATTGTTTTTACTTTGGTAATTACTGGGGTGTATTTTATCATCCACATCCATGTTCCCTCAATATGTAATATTATTTCCATAATTCTACAATAGTTTATATCCAATTTTACCCTTCGGTGGGTTTTTAGTAAAATATATGAAAGGAATCTTTTGTCGTTTTTCGTACGAGGTACTTTTTGACTTTTCCGACAAAAGTACGAAAAATGTTTTTTTTAACTTATACGGCATGAATGGATTTTTAAAACATTATTTCCAAGAAGCTTCCTTTACAAGTTTTCAAGTTTATTTTTAATCAACTTCTTTTATTTTAAAGTTGTATGACATGTTATGAAAGGAAAAATGTTTTTGAAGAAGAAAGGATATTTTCCTCAAGAATGGAGTTCAAGTGTTTTATCAAAATTATTTTCCATCTAAGATAATAAAGGGTTCTGTTTTTATCCCTATTATTAAATTGATTTGATCATGTTGTGATGGAATTATTTTTACGAATTGCTTTATCTTATATGAATTGATTTATGATGTCATGATGTTTCAAGAATCCCATTTTTGTTACATGTGTTATACGATGATGTATGATTTATGATTATGTGGAACACATAAGAAAGGATTCATTATAAGATGGGTGGGACCTATATCTCCCTCCAATGCATTGGGTAATGATTTTATATCTCATGAGATAGACATGGCTGGAACGGAAGGTTATTTCGGTTCAGTGATACAGGACTGAAACGAGGAGTGAACTCGGTTCAGAAAGGGACTTTGTCCACTAAGATAGTCTTGGGAATGAGTCATGACTAACAAGAAATGATTTTCCATGATTATGTGTTCATGCCACAAAGTTTCAAGTTTTATGTTATGATTATGGGGATCTCATTTTCACTTCTATGATTTATTCCATGTTAAGATATTATGATCTCTTTTGCAGGTTTTGATTTTCATAAAGATATGATATGATTTTTATTTCCTTTATTTGCCCTTGATGAGCATTTGAGCTCACCCTTTTATGTTTTCTTTTCCCCAGGTCAGGAAGATGGATATTAAGTAGAATATGCTAAAAGGGACCCTAGATATGATGAAATAAATGGGAGACACTGTAGAAGATTTATGAACCAGTTGTTTATGTTTCCAAGTTTCTAAAGACACTATACCTATACGGTCCTTTGTGGTTTTGTCATATGTTGTAATAAGTGTGCTTCAATTTTGAAGTATTAACAATGTATGTAAAGTATGGGTCGTTATAGTGAGATTATATTTTAAGGGTTTATATGATCAAAATGGCTTTAGAGTTCGTAATAAGTGATGGGGTGACTTTTTAAGGTGGAGGAGGTGTGGCATTCTTGTAAATACAAAAAGGTAAACACTATTAAGTTGTATCTCATAAATAATCTACGTAAAATAATGGTACATTATTGGTAAAATGCGGTAAATGGTTTAAATATTTCCATCCAATGGGTTTTGGACAAGTGTCTATGTCATTTGGCCAATTATGATTAATGTTAAACCACTATATAAACTCTTTTTTACCATAATCACTGTAATTAATATTGATTACATTCATTAATACTTTTTTTGTAAAAAAGTAATTTGGAATTAATATACGTTATAAATTATTTTTATTCCAAACATGGGATCAATTTTTCCAAATTCTAACAGTGGAATTGGTAGAATATAATTTAGAATTAATCCCACAAACGGGACAAAACAATGAGTTTTTAATGTATTAGTTTAAAATATTTAAATTTTTTGATATAAAATGTCAATGTGAAATTGATTAAATATACCTAAATTGGATTTATTTCTGTATAATTGGTTTAATTATACTTCTATTCCAATTTATTAGATTATCTAACAATGTAAAAAAAATTATATGAAAAGTCATCTTTCAATTAAAATTTAGTATTTTTCACCATTCATCAAAAAATTAAACATCCCAAAAAGATACCAAAAATTCATCCTCAGATAATTTTAATAGTAAAATTTAATAAAATAACTTTTTTTTCTAATATAATTTATAAAATTTTGAAAAATTATATTTAATATATGTGGACAATTAAAAGGAAGTGAAATTACCATTAAGAAAAACATATATCTTTATGCATAAAATTGGAAAAATTATTATCTATTGTCTCGAAAATATATAATATGAATGTTAAATAATTTATTGATTATATAATATATAATTTTCATTAAAAAATTCAACAAAATTGGGTTGTTTAATTTATTTTTGATAAAATAGGGTTACTCAAAGAGAAATAGTTTTCATAAAAGGAGTTTCAGTATTTTCTAATAGTTCTTACTACAATTTCATATTAATTTTTAACCAAAGGATTAATTATATATATATGAGTAAACCATATTTTCATAATTTAATTAATATTATTCATATCATCATTTAAAATGGCTAGTTGATAAATATATTAATATTTTAATAATCGTATTAATATTATATTGTAGTTCAATAAAACATTGTTTTGGGTGAGCCACATGTTATTATAGTAACATGGTATTGTGTGTAACACAAGAAATCAGTGTTTTGAATATACCCCAAGATTATCTATGTTTTTTTATAGTGAAATATTGAATGATTTTTAAATATAAATCAAAAATAACATGGTGTAGCATGCAATACAATCCATCACATAAATTTTAATGTATTCAGAAAAAAAAAATTATTCATAAAAACATAGGGTGTTACCTTGTGCTCCCTTAAAATGAATTTCACCCCTGAAATTCATGGGGTTCATTAATGGTTTAATAGTTGATTTTTTTCCTAGAAACCAACATAATAAAAATAAATATTGAAACTACTTTTAAAAAGGAATAGTTAGAAACATAACAGCTACCTATGGTAACTCATAACTAGGTTTCCACAGAGGATAAAATAGGTAGAATGTGGAAACATTTACATAAAAGAGAAAACTAACACCCAAATATGGTTCTAAAGTGATAGAGAAAATTAATTAGAAGAATTGGTCGATCAAGAGAAATTTTACAATCACAAAACCATAAATGAATGATTTTCTAAGGGACCATTTGGTTGATCAAAATTGATGGTACTAGGATAAAATTTTTGTTACCATATTATTTTCAATAAATTATAAGTTTACACAAAAAGATATACTTTATTTATTTCATTCCATTTTATAAGAACAATCTCATCATTTAGTTATGCCTCAATCAATTTCCAATTCATCTCTTACTCTAGGAAATGATGAAGAATTTGTCATTCTTAAAGAACTAATATGTCCTGAGATCCATAAAAATGATGATACATTATTTAATCTATCATTAGTAATCGTCACAAAAATATTATTAGCATATTTTATCCAATTTACATAAATCCTCATATGGAAAGATAATACTTTAATCTCTAAAACCAATCTGATGGTTATCATAAACCATTTCATAAATGGATAACCTTGTAACCCTTCCAAAATATGAAAGTCAACAACTATGGAAATATTGTCACTAAATTTATAAAAATTAGCATATAATTAGTCGCCTATATATCATAAAGTATCTCTTAGTTGTCACATTTTGACGATTTCAAAACCATTATCATGTATTCTGTAGAAACATTATAATAACCAAAATTACCCAAAAACCATATTGAAAACATATATTATTATTCATTCAAAAAATCAAAAAATATTATTACATATGTTCATTAAATGTTATTTTGTAAAATCCATCAATAATAACATAAACCACTTTTTCCACTAATCCTTAATCAGTTCCAAGGTAATCAGTACCGTACAATTTACCTTTTCATATCCAACATATCCTTAAAAAAATATCATTATCTTTACAAAAATAACATACTAAGGTTTATCTTTCTATTAATCATGTGTTTTCAAGGAATATCAAATTTCTATTCAATCACTTTTACATTCCATCAGAACTATTCAACATATTTTAGGAAATATTTAATGGGAATCATATAATTTATTATTTATATAATATAATTCTTGAATTACAATACATATACACTTCAATAAACCAACATTATTCATAAACAAATAACTAAGGTTTATCATGTTATTCCTTCATACAGATTTACTAAAATATGAAATACTAATCATGTATAATCAATTTAATCATTATTATAAACTATACTTTTAGAATAGAACAAACCTTTCACATGTCATTCATAATATCTTTATATTTATAATTATAACTAATAATTGAACGACATTCCTGATACTAATCATGAGATTTCTACTTAGGACATCAATTTTCATAATGGAAAAAATTTCCACATCCAAATCATTCACTATTAACCCAGTCTATTTCAAGTTCCCACCATTGACTATAACCAGAAGGCATAGTGTGAGCAACACTTATCATAGAATAAAACCACATAATCCTGAATTTCACTTATAGGATATCTAAAAAATGAGACATAATTATTTAATCTATAAAACCATAGGTTTATCTTTGGTTATTAAGAGTCCTCTTATATTTAAATCTTTCATGATGGTTTATAATTATTTTGTTAATTTTTAATATCTATACCCTCGGAGTGTCAAACTAGGTGTGAAAAAATGCTCGTTTTCATTTAATCATTCCCGATCGAGTTTATCTCAATATGTTTTTTCAGCATATCTACCCTATTTAAATCTATTGTAAATACAAATCCATTTTTAGTATCTAGACATGGATGTTTTGATAGAAAACCAGTATCTATGGATCTCAATAAATCCATAGACATATCATTTTAAACTCTCCTATGGATATTAATGAAGTTCTCTCATCATAGTTTCTAAATTATTCCTAAACTATTACTTTGATAACAACTACAGAAACCCAGTCCTAACATACATGGATATTAAATATTTTTAGATGAATATTCAACAAATTATTAATTTACAAGCTAAAGGATCATAATAGTTTAGTTTCATTGGAATCATGTAAACATCACATTCTATCTTGGTGAAAGATCTTCAACATCTACCTTAATTATCTTCCCCTTTATTAGTCCAAAAAAAATTCATCATAACTTTGGGAAAAGAAACATAATAAAATGGTGAGATCTGATGCTCAATAAGGGTAAATAAGAGAGATATTTATGCATAAAACGAGGACTAGGTCATGTGAATTTGATCATAAAATTAGAATATCATAACCTACATATCAAAGATAATAATAAAGAGTCTTCGAATAAATATTGTATGTTCATAATACATGAATCATAAGGTAATCAAGAGCATAATTTATGGAATCATAACATACAAATAAGGTGTGGAATTGTGGAGTACACATAAGCATATAAAATATTATGTCAAACCTACATAACAAGACATGTATAACATGTTATATTTGGGATAATCCCTAATGCACCATCGTTGGTTTTAGGATTTCCACCCAGGTAACATATTGTTCTGGGAATGGGATTTAGTCCCATGTACCCTTTTATTATGTGCATGGTATGCCCTCCCGAGTACCCTCTTGTTATAGGATTAGAATTCCCTATCACGTACCCTCTTGTTATGGCTTTGAATACCCTCAAATGTACCCTCATGTTTTGGGACTGTGATTCCCTCATGTGTTCCCTATTTTTATGTGTTTTGGATTCCCTCATGTGTACCCTCTTGTTTTGGGCTTCAGATTTCCTCCCATATTCTCTTTTGTTAGGATCTTGGGATTCCCTCTTGCATACCCTTTTTTATGAGATGGATATTACCTCCCTCATACCCTTTGATGTCAACGAACATTTACAATTACCAAATGAATTATAGGGAGAAATATGTCACAACAGTCACATAATGAATTCATACACAAGTGTGCCACAAGATAATAGACCATTCATCATATCATGACTTATAAAAAGTGATGGGTACCATAAACATCATAACATAACTCATGAAATGAAATCGATATCATAAATATTTCATCATGACATAACTTATGGAAAATAGATTGGTTTCATAATTATTTAATTATAGAATAATCTGTGAAAATAATATGGTTTAATAAGAATTTTAGCAAGGAATAACCCATGGAAGTGAAATATGTTTCATAAAAAACATCTTATCTTCAACATAAATTATATAAATATTGAATAGGAATTGATTCATTGGATCATATCTTGAGTAAATCATAAACTATATCAATGTATAACATCTTAGATAGAGAAGGATTATGAAATATCACTTGAAGCAATTCTTAGGGAACCTAACATTTCTCTAAAAGTACATTTTTATGTAAAATCAGGACATTTATGGAGATGTATCATACTTTCTTTCATGTACACATTTTTTTATTTTTTTAGTATAATTTTTTTAGGATTTCATTGGGGATGTTCAAGTGAATTTTAGATATTTTTGGAGGGTGTTTGGGTTGTGCATAGTTGGAATATGGGTTTTCTAACTGTGAGACCTATTATGAGTAAATATGCACCCCAACCACAGGTTCCATGGATAAAGAGCATAGTTTTCCAAAATATGTTCCTCATAAATGAAACCTTTCATAAAATATTATAATCCCCTAAAAATTTATAAAAAAATATCTAACTCTTTGGTATTAATGCCTAATCACCCCCACATAGACATAAACACATTCCATTTTTTTAAAGCCTCCATAAGGATTCAAATGCCTTCCAAACACCATTCATAATGAATCTAAGACTTGGTTGATATATTTTCACAACTCTCTATATGAAATATCCTCCAATTGGGATTCTTATCTCTCCCATAAATCTTTCAATATAAAAAAAATGTTTTTTTTATTGTGGTTGATTGGTTAAGATCAATGTTTTGGAAGATATTAATCTGTTAGATATTGGATGTTTTTTATGTTTACAGTTCTCATTCTTCATTATAGATTTAGCCAATTTGTTTCAACTTGGGGATTTATTACTTGGTGAACATGCATCAATGATATTGTGGTAGGTGCTATAAATTGAAAATACCATAGTGTTTGTTGTAACCAGGTTGATAGAATTTTAAAATTTCAATTTCCATGTTTGGGAATCACATCTTGAATTGGATCAATTACTTGGATAATTAATTAATTGAATTATTTGATTGTGGAATTGGTGAGATACTGGGATTATGGAATTGGTCAATTAATGAGATGTTGAATTGAATTAATAATCAGAATTAATGGGTTTTGGAAATTGGAGTAGACCCTTGGGGTGTACTGATATGATTAAAGTGATAAATTATATTTTTTTCCCTGTTGATAAATTGGGAAATTGTGAAAATTATTGATATATTAATTGGGAAACTGATATCCATTTATGGGGCATGATGTTATGATTGAAATGATTTGTGGGATAGGGAATCATACACAAAATACCCGCGAGGTTCCAAAATACTCCTCTAGTCCCCCATCTTGTTTATGAATAGATATGGGATCACTAAGTTGTGGGGTAGGTAAGAATACTTACTCACGGTGTTCGAGAATACTAATGTAGTACCTGTTGTTTGATTTGGAACATGAAGTGAAATGATAAATGATAACCCACAATAATTTAATATGTAATATCCCAAGGGGACTGTTCAAACTTCTACACCATGACAAGCATGTTTTTATGGTTTTGGTGTGATCGTGAACTTGATATCTATATGTGTTTAATTGGAGAATAATTTAATTGGTAAAATACTTATCACTTTTACAATATTATTTACACAACATTGTGCACTATTTTAGATTAGATATTGATTTAAAAACCATTTTTGGTGTCTTATGGAGTTCTACTCACACCCTAATTGAGCTTCCGGATCAACACCAGAATAGACTATATTTTTGTAGGATAAGGTAAGAGAAATAACCCTATGTTAGACGGGTGATTTGGGATAGATCTTGGATAAGGGAACCGAACATGGTGTCAAGACCCACTTGGGAGTTTCTAGTTTCATTACTTTTGGGTTTTTTCTTTTGACACTTGACACATATATGACATAACATATCTACAACATTTATTATATATTTTATTTCATATTCTCATACATTATATACTACTGGTTTATATTAGTTATGGTATCATTATGAGTATTATTTATTATCACTTGGTTATTGTTTATTATTTCCATTTCTATGTTTTAACTCAAATAAAAAGGGTATAGTCTCTCCTTGTAATATATATTAGACCCTCACTACTGGACGACAACCTCTAGTGTACGGGAAGACACTCTTGAGGTCATGTGAACTACCAGATTTCAGCACCGATATGTGGAACATGGGTTGGGATGTTACAAAGTGGTTTATGAGGTAGTTTTGTATTATTTTATTTTTCCTTAATATTTAAGAAATGTAGGTAGTAGACTAGAAAAAGTTGGGCCTTGGTCATGAGCATGTTCATGGGAGTATCTAACCCATGTGCGGGGGGGGGGAGATATGTAACTTGGGTTCGATTGTTTTTATTGATGTGTGTATCTAGAATTGGATTTTATTTCACCTTGAGTGATGAATTTGTTTTGTTAATTTATTAATTGTTTCTTAGATTTTCTTCATGGAACTCTATGGATGGAGAGTGTTTTATACATTCAACAATTTAGGCAGAGAAGAATAATTGTGACATCCATCATTTTAGTCACATATAGAAAAGAATGATTTTGATGAGATTTTTAAAGTTTAAAATCTTTTCTTACTTATGTAATTTAAATGAAATGGTGAAAATTATGAAATTTAGAATTGAAAATGGTGCAAAGTGTGTATTTTTTAAAGTGACAAATGGGTGTTTAATGAGAAACATAAAACTGTGACAATATTTTACCCTAAGTGAATGATGACCTAGATGAGAGATCACTTAGGTTATTGATATTTTCTTAGTTTTTACTATATGGTAAGGTATGAGGATGAATTTTTATGGAATTTTTTAAATAATTATTGAAAAAATATGAAAATGTTGTGTAACGTATCACAAAATGTTTTTTATACTTAAAGGGATATGCCTCAATGATGATGTTTTTTGATAGGGTGGTAGGGGAACATGGAAATAAATGATCCTCCAGTAGTGGAACATGAGGAACTAATAGTGTTGGGTAAGGAATATGAAAAGGAGTTCATTGAGAACATTACTCGCATCATGAATTTTTTGGAGGGAGACCCATTGTGGTTTGTGAAGAGTATGATAGATCAAACATGGGATTTTTTGTTGTAAAACCCTCCAAAATTTACAGAAGAGGGTGGAATTGAGACAAATTATTTCTTTACTAATTCTATCTAGACAATTCTTGACCACATAAAGACTCATCTAAGAAGAGAGTAAAACTAAAAACTAATATGTTACATGGTTGAGAAAGAATTGGCAGGAATATAGACTCGAGATTTTCATATGGAGAATATAGATTGGAAATAATATCAAGAAATGTTCTTAGAGAACATTTACCAGGATATGATTAGGAAATATAGAGAATCTGTGTTCATAAGACTCACCCATGGGATTATATCTATAATGGACTATATATGATTCTTTAAAGATTTGCAGTACTTTGTTCATACATTATCCGAAGATGAGGAGACTACAGAAAAATAATTTCAAGATCAGATTAATGTGAGATTAATTCCCATTGTTAATATCATTAGGCTAAATAAATTGATATATGTGGTGAATAAATCTATCATATCTAAGGTGAACTTTAAATAAGATTACATTAGATAACCAGTTGTTTCTACAGGACAACTAGGTGGTATGTATTCTAAGGGTAGGAAGTGCCACTTTGAAATTTTCATCCAAGGGGATAGAAAATAGAGTGTCCAGGGAGCTAGATTAGTTACTCAGAGCAGTACCCATATATACTGCCACTAGTGTGGTAGGTTGGGACATATTTAAAGTCAGTCTACCTGACCACCGATGAATGGCCAAGAATGGATCATAACCATACAACTACATTGGTTTTTCTAAACCCCTAGACCTATAGACAGTGAAGGAAAAAACCTTCCAAATCACAGTGATAAAAGGTGTTTTTCTATCCCATATCAGTCTAGAATCTATAGTTTCACCAGTAAAGGTGGGTGAGGAAGTGGATGTCGTACCTTGGGGAAACAGTTCCCATATTAGCAGAGTGGTGAAATTTGGTGGACTCAGACTACATCATATGGGAGTGGTGTATGATTGTTCAATGTTGTTCAGCCTACACTTACGGATAGGGAGGAAGCTCCATTGGTAGTTAGAGTTACTATTAATATATCTTATAACCATTCAAGTTCCCTATTTTGTATTGGTTCATCTCATTGTTTTGTATTTATAAATTTGGTGAATAGTTTGTGTATGGAAGTAGAGTTTCTGATCAGGGTTATGACGAATGATACACCATTGGGAGTACAATCGAAAGACATTTTATTATGAAAGGGGTTCTATCTTGAGGTTGGGGAGTATTGTTTTATTTAGGATATCTACATTCATGATATTTCAGTGTATGGCTTGATTTTGGGGATGTACTAGTTTTTAAAATACCAATACCATATATATTGTTACCACATGAGAGTGAATTTAAGTCTCATGAGGGTAATAGTTATGTACACCGTGGATACTGAGACATCATTGCAATCCATAGAGAGATAATTCATTATAAACTTGGGGAACTCACCTCCTAGGTCACAATACATTTTATGGATGATGTGGGAGTGAAGAATGATTTCTTTCCACCCATAGTAGACAAGTTCCAAGATGTCTTCCCAAAGGGATTCTTAGGGATTCCACCTAAGATTGATATGTAGTTTATGATTTAGCTCATTTTTTGATATTAACCAGTTTCTATTCAACCATATTGAATGGAACCAAACAAGATTCAATATATCAAGAATTAACTGGAATAATTGATCGATAAGGGGTTTAACCATCTGAGTACGTCACTTTGAGGTTCACCAGCATTGTTTTAATGGAAGTATGACAGGACATGTCAGTTATGTGTTGATTAATGGATGTTTAACTAGATGACAATGAGGAACCAGTATCCTATTCTTCATATCGATGATCTCTTTGAAAAGATGAGAGGAGATTTTGATTTCTACAAGAATGACATGAGTTCTGGGTATCATTAGTTGATAGTTCAGACTTCTGATATACAATAGGAAAATTTAAAAAGAAGGTATGGCCTCAATGAGTTTGTTGTGATGATGTTCAGGATAATTAATGAACCTTCTATGTTTATGGTATTGACCAACATAATATTCCACTCATTCTTGGATCATTTTGTGGAAGTTTTTATGGATAAAATCTTGGTTTACTCTATTACTCATGATGATCATTCCCAACAACATCAAATCATCTAGAGTACACGGAGAGAACACAAGCTATATGCCTAGATATCTATGTGTCAATTTTGGATTGATTAGGTATAATTATTGAGTGACTTTATCTCAGAATAATTTGTGTCAATGGACCCAGAGAATGTTCATGCAGTTTTCTCTTTGGAGTAGCCTAAGAATTTTTTCGATTTTTATAGCTTTCTGGGTTTGACAAACTATTATTAGGGTTTCATCAAGGATTTTCACATTTTGAATAAAAAATTTCAGGATTGACCAAGAAAAGAGTTAATTTTTAAAGATCTATTTAAGGTGAGAATTATTACTAGGTTATGAAGAAGAGATTGAAATTTACTCCAATATTGATCCCACTCTAGCAATGGGAGGAGTATACAATGTTTTATGATGCACCTGGGATAAATCTTGGACTAGTTTTGATGTAGGTGGATCGAGTGGTGGTGTATGGTTCTTTAAAATTGAGGCTACATGAGAGTAATTACTCAACCAAGACCTAGAGTTAGTTGAAATGGTTTAGGCATTGATTTTTTTGTGGTATTATTTGTTTGGTGAAAAGTATACTATGTTTACAGATCAAAAGATCCTAAGGTATATCTTTTTTTAATAAGACATGAATTTCTAGTAGTGGAGATGGGTAGAGTAAATAATTTCATTCTATTTAGAGCTATCATATATACTGGATAAAGGAAATAGTGTTTCCAACACATTATGAAGGAAATCATAGACTCAAGCATCCTATAAGTCTAGTTTTTAGTAGAAAATGATGACCTTGCTATATTATATGATTTTTTTGGTTCTGGAGGATCAGTAAAATATGACCATCATATTATTTTTAGTGTAGACCACACATTTCATCTGAATAAGGGAGAGGAGATATCATGACCTAGAGATTTTGGCCTCGAGGGAATTCATTGATGGTGGGGAGTCACCTTCTGATTGGAAAATAGATGAAGATGTGATCATCTATGTCTGGATCTATATAATTGTTCATATGACTATGTGAGAGAATCTGATACATGAGATTCATGCCTCAATGCTGATTGTGAATCTAGGTTAAACCAAAATTTACCATGACCAATGTTGACAGTATTGATAGACGAGCAAGAAAATAGATATTATAGGGTTCATGACACAATTCTAGACTTATAAACATGTAAATTCCAAGCATCAACAACCCAATAGTTTAATAAAACCATCTCCCAAAATGGAAGGAAGGTTAGATAATGTTACCATGGATTTTTTGGTAGGAAACCCCAGTATTCTGAGGAATAATTAATCTATTTGGGTGATTGTGTACCTGTTGACAAAGGTATCACATTAATTGCATATATGTGATACATTCTCAGTGGATCAGCTGGGAGACTTGTTTGTTTAGGATATAGTCTATCTTCACGGGGTTCCACATAGAATATTTTTATATCATTAGGCATGACTCAATTCACACTTTTGGAAAGTATTTCATAATGATCTTGGTATATATGTATTTAAGATTATAGTTTCCCACCCATAGAAATACTAGAAACTGAAGCATACTATACAGGTTTTGAAGGATATACTACAAGTATAAATTCAGAATTATGGTGGGTATTGTGAGAATCACCTAGATCTCATGGATTTGAAATATAAAAAATAGTTATCAATAAACAATATAGAAAGAACTATATGATTATCTATATGGTATACCTCATAGATTATCTCTATGCTGGATTGAGGTAGGTGACTAAGTGTTTATGGGACTATGTCTCATGTGGAAGGCATCAGGGAAGGTTCAGCTAATTTAAAAATATATGGATATGGATCAAAGTAGATAGAAGTCACATGATTATATATTTAGGGGATCCCTTGAGTTTAAAATTGGTGATTGGGTCTTCCTTTGAGTGTCACCATGATTGGTTCATTGTGGAGTCAATGGAAGGGAAATTTAGCACCTAGGTTTGTTGGACCTTTTATCGAATTGAAGAGAATCGAGTTGATGACTTACTGATTGGATCTTCCAGAGAGGTTTAGTACAATGAACAATATTTTTCATGTTTCAAAACATCAATCGAATCATCTTAACCCTTCTCATGAGGTAGATGTTGATGATTTTGATTTTGAGACTGATGTTTCCTTCAAGAAGAATATGATATGTGTTGTGGATTTTAGTGAGAATGTATTGTGGGGAAAGAATGTACCAATAGTTTGAGTATTGAGGACAAAAGAACGTGTAAGGGAGGAAAAATGTGAAAGGGAAGTGGATATGCAGTCTCAATGGCCATATCTCTTGACCTTGGAGTCTTAAAGATACTTGGGTGTACAACATGCGGAGGAGTCATTCCCAAAATTTCTAGAGATGTCTCATACTTTATTTCTGGTACTATTTCCCCTTTTTTAGTATAAATTGGTTGAGGCTTGTACTGGGAGATTTTAGGTGAATTTTGATGGTGTTTGGGTATTTCATGGTTGGCGTATGGTTTTTCCAAACCGTGCACCAAACCCAACAAACTGTGAAACCCCAGATATAGGGGGTCTAAAAAGTTGATTCATAGTTTTTGAAACCATTCACCCTCTTAGTAGAAACTACAAAATCTATATGTTGGGGCATGAAATTAGGGTGGACAATATTTCAAAAGATATTCCCCATATAGGAAACATGAATATGGGATTTTAACCCCCTAAAAATTTGTAAAATAAATCCCGAACTGTCTCATGTTAATCCATAATCGTACCAAGTCGAACCTAAAATTATTCATACATTTTTAAAGCCTTAATGATGATTCAGTGTACTTAAAAATTATGTTCTTGATGAATCAAACATGCAATTGACTGATCTACACCTATCTTAGTAAGAAATATCCACATATTTGGATTTATCTCTCTGATGTCCATCTTTTCAGATGAAGGTGAATGTTCTATTCTAGTTTAGTGATAAGTTTTTGTCTCAGATTTCATATATTTTAATCTATTTGATATTGGATCTAGGTTTTGGTTCTAGATCTATTTCTTAATTGTGTATTTGACTATTTTGTTTCAATTTTTGGACTTATGAAATGGCCAATGTCAGTCAACAATTGTGAGGTACGTGGTTTCAAATCCCACATTCACGATTTTAATTGTTTGTATTGAATTTTGGAATGAAAATTTCTATTCTTGGAGATCCCATATTAAATTGTATTAATTAATTAGTTAATTAATTTGTGGAATGATATAATAATGGAATTTTCGGGATATAGGCATTATGGTGTTGGTCAATTAATAAGATTTTGAATTGAATGATTAATGGGAATTAATGAGTTTAAAAAATTGGCAGTGGCCCATGGGGAATGATGACATGATTAAAGTGATAAATTATGAATTATGTTCAATTTAAAAATTGTGAAATTGTGAAAATTAATGATAAATGATTTGGGATATTGATATCCATAAATGGGGTGTGATTTCAAGATTGAAATGTGTTGATGGACCAGGATTCCTACTCCAAATACCCACTGGGTTCTAGATCATTGTTCTAGTCCCCATATATTTTATGAATATATATTCGATCACTAAGTTATGGGATAAGGACTGTCGGTTCAAATACCCACGGTGTGCTGAATTTCCAAATAAGGACCCATTGTTTGATTGTGAAACTGAAATGAAATGATAAATGATAACCCATGATATTATGATATGTGATATAACAAGGGAATAGTTCATAATTTGGCATGAAAAAAGTAGGTATTGATAGTTTGGGAGTTATCCTGAACCAAATAAATTTATTTGGTTAATTAATAAATAATTTAAGAGGTAAATAACTTATTTTGTCACTTGTACTATATTCTTTATAAAAATATCTACAATATTTTAGAAAGAATATTATTTTAGACACAGTTTTTGGTGGTCTAATGATTTTTTCTCACACTATACTCAGAAATCCTAATTGTTACCTGAATAGAATTCATGTTTTCTGGAAAGGATAATGTCAAAATCCTCATATTAGAGGGATGAGTTGAGATGGATCATGGATGAGGGTATTTTGACATGGTGTTAGGAATTACATGGGTGTTGTAAGTGTCTTTACTTTTGGGTTTTTTGACACTTGACCCATATATGAAATGAATTTTAGGGTATTGTTTTCCTATTCGGGTTTATTATTTATGACTGGTTTGTATTGGTTATGAAATCATTCGGAGTAATATCCATTATCACTTGGTTATTGATTATTATTTATTATATTATGTTGAAACTCTGATAAAGAGGGCATATCCTCCCCATGTTATATATATTAGATCATCATTTCTAGTAGGAATCCTCTAGAAAACATGGAGGTATGCATGATTTCATGTGACCAATTATCTTGGTGCACTAGTTTTTGGCACTAAGGCCATGACGTTACATTCTAAGACATAGAATTATTTTAAAATCCATTTCTTTGAAAATGAATTTCAAAACATATGAATTATGATTTAAAAATAATTTATAACATTTTAGGATTAAAATATAATTTTTTTCTTTGGAAAACTATTTTTAAATCCTAAAAAATTATGAAACCGCTTTTCATGGGAAATAACAGTGAAAAATTATAATGGATTCTTTGAAAATTAATTAAAACACTTTTTGAGGAAAATATCCATTCCAAAATTTAAAAATCCTTTTAAATAAAAAAAATTATGAATACCTTTCTTTAGACTAGTCTTGATGACTTCTAATGGAATATTTAAAAATAATTTAAAACACTTCTTTAAGGAAATATCATTTCTAATTTGAAAATAAATATTTAAATCATAATACATTTTGAAAACCTATTTCTAGAAAAGTAACATAAAATAATACAATTAAGAAATATTAGGAAAAATTATTTCATTAAAAGTAATTTTGTAAACTTATAATGGAATCTTCAAATAAATTATCGATATAATGGAATATAAATATATACATGTTGAAAAATCATTTTTCACAAAAAAAAATGATTAGAAATGTATCTTGATCAAAAAATGACTAGAATATTCCTTATATTTATAAAATTTAAAAAATTATTAAAAATTTAATTTAAAATAATATGATAATATTATAAATTCATTGAAATCCTTTTTAGAAGATGTGGTTTTAAAATGGCATAGATTTCAGACAGAAAAGAGAAGTAAATTTATATTTTTATAAAATAATTATCCAAATTATCTTATGTACCAAATAGAAATTAAATTCTAACATTATGTGGATATAAAATTAAAAATCATAGTATAATAAATTCATGATAATTATTGAGAGATGGATCATAATATGTCATCAATAGAAGTATACCCTTATTTATTCTTTATAAACAATTGGATTGTCTCATTTAACCCTTACCACTTTCGTAACATTGAATCATAATCATAATGAAGTAATAACATTAAATTAAGCTTAAAATATCATAAATAGAAACATATTCATGATATAACATGTGAAATTGAGATTATATACACCTCATATAAGAACATAGGTGCATAACATAACATGTGTCTCATAGATTTCCAATTGAGAGATAATTACCTTAACAATTTGGTAATATTTTAACCGTAAAACCCATGAAATAGAGATCCTAAAATGGATATAAAAATCCCAATAATTATAATTATAATATTTATGAAATACATTCATGGTTAGTATACACACTACATATACGAAATACATGGTGAACAATTTATGTGTCGCATAGAAAATAAAAGTGAGATAAGGATCTATTAATACTTCAGTAACTTTTGAATCATGTGATACATGAAATAAAAAAATCATTTAAAATATTTAATATCATTATATAAATTAAATAAATTAAATAAAATTTCATGGGGAAGTATATACACCACACAAAAGCAATGAGTGGTGAATATGGCAATAGTCCCATAGAAATTAAAGCGAAATGAGAAAATCCTTACCTTTTGTCTGACATTCATCATACTTGTTCAAGATTACTGTATAATAAATAAAATTTTTTATACATATATCATAGAGAATTATTCATATAAATAAAATAAAATATTATTTACTTATGACTTTATGTTTCTCATTTAATAACAATTCCATGTTAAATTTATGTTTCTGTTAAAAACCCATTTCTTTTTTGTACATGTTTTGAGTTTTTATTCTTGATCATATTACATAGATCATTATTTAATTACATAAAAAATGTAAAACATGTTATAAATATCATATATATTCATAATATATGTTTTCATAATAATCTATAAAATATCGAAATAGTAAATGAAATACATTTTTTATGGAGATGGTAGGCCATACGTACACAGGAACACTATTTCCATTTTCTTGACATATTGAAATAAAAAAATTAAATTACATTCATATATTGTAATTACAGAAGAATTATTATTTCATATACATCACATATGTTTATTAAACACATCTATAATACATTCCATGTAAAGAGTGAACAAATCACATCGATTTGAGGAGGCAGTAGTCCACACATCCACAAATGAGGATATTATATTCTCATAAAATAGAAATCATGAAGGTATGTCTTATATAATAATTAAATAATTTTAAATACATCATAAATATAATATATATCATAAAAAATAATAATTACATCATTAATATTTACCCTAAGAGTTGGTAATGAAGGAAAAAATGACATGAGTTCGCATTGTGGTAGTTCATCATACACATAAATGTTGAGGAGCGAGCTAAAAACCATACTCAACTAGGAGAACTGAATCTAGGTAATGGAGTTAGGGACATCTAAATATAGGGGTAATTTTATTTTGATGATGATCCACCACCTGTCATTTTCTTCGGATCTTCCGTGACCCCTTCTCACTATTGTTCATACACCATCTACTTTTCCACAGATTCCCCCGATTCTAATCTCTTAAAAGTACTCATATTAATTCAATGAATCCCCAGAAATTTTTATTTCCGAATTAGAGTTTGAGGATGCTATAGTATTCCACTCTATGAAGCTTGTGGATATATTCGATGGAGATCCACATTTTCTGGACTTTTTTAGGGTATCATCAACTGGATGTGGGTCTTCATTCTCGGGAAGCAGTGGGGTATCCGGATCAACGAAAAAGGAGAATCCACCTTTTTTACGATTATTTGGCCTATTAATAGTTTTCAGAATAGCTCTTATGTGATAATTGATACTTACTTCTATTCTACTATATATTCGACTTCGATCATGGTTATGATTGCAAGCGTGTGGAGGTGTGGATTCGACTACATTTCCTTCCCCTCCCCTTTTATAACCCATCCATCCTCAATGGTATTGGTGATAAGATCATCTGTTTTATATCAATTGTTGATGATACTCTAAAATGGAGAAATTTGGATTTGATCACCTTTACATTGAGATGGAACTCTCGACGACTCTCCTAAATCATCTTCTTCTCTAGTTGGATGGTGTGTTTGGTTTTTGGAAACACATTCATTATGAAGAAACCCTTGTGTTTTGTTCTCTTAACTATCGAAAAGGCCACTAGCCTTCTTTATGATCTTGAACATTTAATGACAGTTCACAAGGGATCACATGATTAGACTAATGAAACCATTTATCCCATAGTCCCTCAGGTTAATATTGGAATTCCTCAGTCTGGTGCTGGGATGAGTTTAATATCTCTATTGGGTGGCCATCACTACCCTTCGGGTGTGAAAAATACTTCATTCACTTCGAGCCTTATCAAACCCTCCTCACATGCTTCTGGTATACTAGGTTCTTCCGTTCATGCACCTCCCTTTGTTCCAAAGGTTATTGATCCAGGGGTAGAATAGAAATGTAAAGGCATCACTATTTTGGTTCTTGGGAGTGTTTACCCTTCTTATGTGAATGTCGTTAATGGTGTGATGGCTATAACACCGCGAGATTTTATGAGAAATATTATTTTTAATTTCTTTGATGTCTGGTGTTTTATGATACACCAAAATTATCTTTCACTATACACAACATCGTATTAGCGTGTATTATACGCAAACACTATTCATGGCTTGTGTTTCACGCAAGAGCGACCTTCCTCGATAGTGTGTCTTGTATGCAATACCGTGTTTCACTAAACAATGATATATTATAATATTATTATGAAATATCCATTTTGAATATTATTAACTACATTTTAAATTTTATAACATAATAATTCATCCTACACATATTCTAGATCATGGTATGAGAACAAAATAAAGTTTTCGGGTAAAATAAGTATTTTTCAAAAAAATGCAGTTTTGCTTCCTTTTGATGGCACACCCAGTTTAAATATAGTTTTTGACATGTTTAAAAGTTGAATTTGAAAAAATAAATATTTTCTTTGGAATCAGGAAATAAAAATTTACTGTGGATAAAATTTTGATACTTTTCTGATAAGTTTCTTATTTTGATGAATAGTAAAAATATGCTAAATTTTAATTAAAGACAAATTTTTTCATCAAGATAATATATATGGTTAAATTATAATATTGAATGGTTTTAAAGTATAAATATAAAATATTTTTACCATTTAATATAAAGTATGTCATTGGAATTAATTTTACATTGAATTCATAGGTAAAATCATTTCAATCTTTTGCAATGTTTTAAACAAAACCCCGTTTTTTTCCGACAATGGGATTAATTTTAAATTAATTTTTGAAAATTCTGTATCTTGAAATTGGAAAAATGGATTACATATTTGGAATCAGTAGGTCCAAATTATGTTAATAGGCTACTTTTATTTTGGGGCATTATGAATAGTAACTATGGTAAATTTTATTTACCATAGTTAAAGGTAAATCTGGTAATTAAGGGTAAATATAATATTATAAAATTACCCTAACATTTATCTTAATATAATTGGATGATTATATTTAGTCCTAAAATATACTTGGGTCGAAATGGTATCTATAGTAACCCACTTGTATGTGATTAAGACCTTTTATTTATTTTATTTAAAGGAAAGTGAAATATGTCTCACTGAAACTTAAATAATTAGATTATTTTTAATATAAGGTTCTACTAAATATAAATTCGATTATAAATACACATTTTAAAGATAAGTTTTTTTATTTATCCTGGTAATTTATTCTTAATTTTTATGATATATTTAATTACCATAATAGCTTATACATTAATGATGTAGAAATTATTTATTTAGTGAAAAATCAATAATATAGTTTTTATTAAAATAATAATACCCATAAAAGGACTAGAAACATGAAAAAACATTATTGGTCGAGTATATCTATACCCTAATCATCCAAGGGTAGATTTTTGGACCATTTTTAGCCTTATAAAATAGATAAAGACATTTATATTATTTTATTTTAAATGATGTCAAAGTTGTCACCTTCATAATTTAATGAATATAAAAATTTAAATGTTGTGATTTTAAGATGATAAATTTGATTAAAAGTATTCTTATGAAATATATTAGATTTATCTACATCATAGTATATTATTTTTAATTTTTATGAAACAAATAAGTATATTAAATAATTATAAAAAAATGTTTTAGTAATTATTTTATTAATAGAAATATCAAATAAATGGTTTTAAAAATATTAAAAGAAATATTATATGAACTATTTAATATTCTCCATGAATTTTCTAGATAAACATGAAATTTATAAAATCTATTAAATAACTTTTTTCGAATATATCCACTGTGTGGATTTTATTTAAATTCAAATAAATTAACAGTGTCAAAATTGACACTATTATTATAAAAATAACATATTATTATATTGTTTAAAAATCACAGAAATATTTAAAAATTATAAGTTGAAATTTATATGGTCGAAAATTTCATAAAGTATCTAATTATGGGCAATTCACAACACATAAGTAATTATTTATAACAATTTAGAATTTAGAATATTATTACCACAAATAAAATTAAATAGATTAAATAAGGATAAATTAAGTTGATAAGGTTTAAAATAAATTCCCAACATGTATAAATTTTAATTTTTTATTATATTACAACCATATCTCATATCTTCTTCGAATTGAGTCATTTTTGGAGGTTTTTAAGTGGTTTTTGAATTTATTATAAATTAGTATTTTTGAGGTTTCCAAAGGTGTCCCTCTCCTCCCTTATAAATGGGCACCTCCCCCCTCTCTTCTTCACAACATTTTGAGCCTTCAAGCACATCCAAACCCTATTAATTTTTCTTATCCACTTCCCAAGAAACCTACTATAGGCCCTGGTATTCTTCAAAAACCAAATTTTGTACCCTAAGTGAAGGTTAAGAAGAGGTGCGTCGAGGAAGAGGTAATATCCTTTACCGATTCTTTAAAATTTAATTATTCTTCTACCTCCTCTTATTTATTATTTTAATTATAATGTAATAACATCAGTATCACTCATATACTGAAATTTTATTATAAATATGAAACAACCCTATTTCACCTTTTATCCATCCAATGAAAAAAAAATTACCGCACGTGCATATGTACAGCTTACCGTCTCCACACCGTGGTGTAATATGTTTTTCCAACACCACCTTACATGGATGGGTATAATGGTGGAAATAATAACTATATATGATTATTATAACATGATACTAATTCTGAGATATTATATCATCCACTCTAATTACATTCAATAATTATGGGAACGATATCATCGCTCGTGCGTCCGTACAGATTACCGTCTCCACGACACGATGAGATTCATTATCCATTTTAACAATTCAAGAAAGATTATAAAGTATATATAATGAATAATAATTAAATATATGAAATAATAATTCTACTGGATTTATTTATATATATTTATTTATGTCATCTACTTACTTCCATTCAATTCATTAAAAAATTAAAACAACGTCCATGCATACGTACGGCCTACCGTCTCCATGAACGGTGTATTTAATTTCATTTATCTATCAATTATACATACATATACTAAATATATATGATATATAAATAATGTTTTAAATTCTGGAAGTAATTAAATCATGATATAAGTAATAATAATATCATGAACAACAAGTCCCAACACGTACGATAAATGATACGATTATTACCCAAAATGTTGCTTTAACATGAAATTGACAAAAGAACAGGTAATATAAAGACCTAAGTAAATCATATATGATAACATAAATATTATTATGGTTCTATTACAAGTTTATAATATGTTTAATCCCAATATATTGGAGTTTCAGATATGTAGGGAAGAAATTGGACCTATGATAAGGGATTATTTCGTCTCACTTTTATTTCTATGAGACATACGCCTTAATCACCACCTATTTCTTTTGTATGGTGTTTGTGATTCCCATGAATGTTTCATGATTTTAATTATTAATGATATTATATTTACATATGCATGTAATTTTCCTTATTTTATGACACGTAAGATTCCACCGATTATAAATGGTAAGGGATAATTATTCTAATCTCGTTCTTAATTGAGATTTTTTATTCGTAAGTATTTACTGGGGTTATATTTATCATCCATATCCATGTTTTCTAAAAAAAATTCACGTGAGTTTAAACTAATTTTTACCAATTTTTGACTTACACCACATGTTATGTAAGGAATCTTTCTTTTTTTTACCATATGAAGTACTTTATGACTTTTCTGAAAAAAGTACATGTAGAATTTTTTTAACTTATATGGCATGAATAGATTTATACAGTTTCATAACGACTTATTTTCATTAAGCTTTATCTACAATATTTCATGATTAATTTCAGAAAAAATCCCTTTCTTTTAAAATTTCATGTAATTTTGTGAAAAGAAAATGATTTTGAAGAAGAAAGGATATTTTTCTCAAGAATTCATTTCAAGTGTTTTATCAAAACTATTTTCCATATAAGATGAAATTATTTAGTATGTTTATGTTTCAAGTCTAATGTCTCTATCATTTACATGGTTTGATTTTTCTTATGATGAAATGATATCCATTTGTTTTATATGGATTATGTTATGATGGGATAATGTCTATGAAACCCACTTTATTCTTTGGGTTATGATGAATGATTTATGTTTATTTTATAGAACACAAAAGAATGATTTCATTATGGGATGGGTGGGAACTATATCTCCCTCCAATTAATTGGGTAAAGATATATATCTCATGAGATAGACAAGGCTGGAACAACAAATAAATCTGGTTCAGTAATACATGGATGGAACGATAAGTAAACCCGGATTAGTAATGGAAAATGTCCACTATGATGGTCTTGGAATAAATGCCTTGGCTACTATGAAAATCATATAATGTGCTTAATAGTTTTCCACAATTACATGTTTTATTCCCATGCTATTTTATCATGGTTAATTTTCCTTTATGATCTATGCCTTATGTGAAGGTTCTGAGCGCAGCGAAAGCACGTGGGTGGATGTTCCCAGTTGGCATTTTCTCATTAACAATGATCAATCTGGGATCAATACGATGATAAACACCAGTCTCCATGGATCAAATCATAGAAATGGACAAAGAAAAGGGAAGTCCAGGAACCACAACGTATGATCGTTACAGGTTGATTATAATTAATTTAATCAATTGAAAAGAAGTACCTATTGGGTTTTCTTTCTTCCTTGATGTTCTTGATCACATTCCGGTGTGATTCGTCGTTGCGTTGCAGAAGCAAAGTGTAAACTTCCTCTAGTGGTAATCCACACGTATTCCTTGTATATCGGGACGTCGCCAAAGGAGTCTCCGGGTGCTAGTGTGGAGAAAGCTTTGCTTGAGTTGTCCGCCTTAGATCGTCTTGATCCGATGGAAGATGATCTCTCTTGGTCTTGAGAGCGTTCTTGGTGGAAGAAGTTCTTTCGGCCTTGAAAGAATTCTCTTGTGTGTTACGCCCAGGAAAAGAGTTGGGGTTGTGAGGATATTTATAATCGCGTTTGAGGTTGTAGAGTTATGACAATAAATAAACGTGTTACATGTTTTATTTATTTCATTGAATCTTATTTAAAATCTCCATGTTGAATAATTAATTCTATGACATGCGCCTACGCTGATGATAAGAAATTTCATTTAAAACAATATTATATCCTCAAAACCCCGACTGGAAAAACTACACGGCGTGTATTAATAAATACACGGCGTGTACTTGTTTTTTCATTGAAAACTACATGGAATGTACATTCAATGTACTTGGCGTGTATATCTTGTTTTCATTTATTCATTTCCTTTCAAAAAAACTACACGGCGTGTAATTATTAATACACGGCCTGTACTTGTTTTCCATGAAAAACTACACGACATGTAATCTTTAATACACGGTGTGTATATCTTGTTTTTCATTTCCTTCTTCCTCCATCATTAAAATGATTTAGGCTTCATTGAATAATTATTAAACCATGTACGGGAATAACCTTTATTCTACTTGAGATACTTGAACACACTTAGTGTGTGACCCTCTAGGCCTCTTTCTCGTTGGCATTAGGAGATCGTTCCTAAAGTCCAAGATTAGTATCTAGAAACAGGTCAAGGCACCCAAGTGAAAAAATTTGATGCCGCATTGACGTATCACCTCATATGAACACATACTATGTAATTTAATATCTTTGTCTCGATATCTCATCAAGAAGGTTTCATGGCAGTGTCATAAACCTATATGATTGATCCGTCATTCTTTGAATACCTGAAATAAACTCGTTGTTTACACCATGTCCAAGGAATTTAATGCGACAGTTCCATTTCAATCAAAGGGCCGAGATATCAACTTCCATAAATGGAATGGAAAAATCCTTCCTTGACTTATCCATTAACGTCATGTCACTCGTGACGCACCCAACGTACCCTACTTCCTGCCAACTGTCTGCGTGATGGTTTTCGTCAGTAAATCTAAGTGCGTGAGTCATGAAATGAGTTAATGATAATATTCTAGTCTAAGGATCATTACACACTCTCGTAGATAGAAATGTCCGATGACACCAAGACACATGGAATTGATACTGGCAGGTCTGTTCTCATAATCTCCCATCTTGGATATTACCAAGTGCGAACTCCATGAGAGAGAGTCTCGTCTTCTTACGAGTACTCACACATGATGTTCTGTATACTATGTTTCCTATCATAGTATGTCATCCAACTGTAGAACTTTATTTATGGATATTGTTATAGCATTTAAAGGTTCTCATCATAGCGGGGATCTTCCATAACCTTATCAATGAAACAAATATTCCAGGACATTATTATATTATAGTCTTGCAGAACAATGAAAAATATATAATAGGTGAACATTCATGTAATCAAAGTACAAATCAGTTGGTTCTCAGAACACCAACCATTACAAACTCCCACTTGGACTAGAACTAACTGCCTACGAATTTTAGTCCACTTGACCTCACATGATGATCATGTTTCTACCGAGTCAAGGCTTTATTCAAGGGGTCCACCACGTTGTCTTCCGTGGAAATGCTGCTCACAGAAACTTCACCTCTATGAGAAAAATCCCTCAAGAGATGATACTTTCGAAGTATGTGCTTTGTCCGCTGATTTGACCTTGGATCGTTTTCAAGTGCCACCGCTGCATATTATCACAATAGAGTGTGATAGGATCTTGACTACTTCGTATTACATCAAGATCTTGGATGAAGCTTCGCATCCATACTGCTTCTTTAGCTTCCTCAGAAGCTGTGATATACTCGGACTCCACTGTAGAATATGCCACCACACTTTTCTTTGAGATCTTCCAGCTCACTGCACCTCCATTCAAACTGAATATGTATCTAGTATGTGACTTCATGTCATCTTGATCAGTCTGGAAACTAGCATCTGCATGTCTTCTGATGACTAGTACCTCATATACTCCATAAACCAGGAACATATCCTTAGTAGTCCTCAAATACTTAAGTATAGTCTTGACTTCCATCAAATGGCGGTCTCCTGGACCATCTTGATATCTGCTTACCACACTTAATGCATAAGTAACATCTATCCTCGTACATAGCATAACTTACATGAATGACCCAATCATGGATGCGTAAGGGATCCTTTCCATTCTCTTTCATTCCTCATGTGTCTGAGGACACATTTTCTTGTAATGATGAATGCCATGTGACACTGGAAACAATCCCCTCTTGGATGGTTCCATACTGAATCTCTTTAGTATCTTGTCAATGTATGTACTTCGACTCAGGCCCAACATTCTCTTGGATCTATCATGATGGATCTTGATCCCAAGAATATATGCTGCCTCGCCCATGTATTTCATGGAGAAGCATTTATGAAACCATGAATTAACTGACTGTAAGACATGTAATTTGTTTCCAATTAGTAATATGTCATCAACATATACTATTAGGAAGACGACTGCACTCCCACTAAACCACTTGTAGACACAAGGCTCACATTCGTTCTTAATAAAGCCAAATTTCATTACAGCTTCATCAAAATGAATGTTCCATGACCTTGATGCTTGCTTTAATCCATAAATGGATTTCTGCAATTTGCATACCTTGTTGGAATCCTTTGGAGTCACAAACCCTTCAGGTTGTGTCATGTAGACATCTTCCTGGAGGTTCCTGTTAAAGAAATCTATTTGGAAATCCACTTGCCAAATCTCATAGTCATGGTAAGCGGCAATGGCCAATAGGATTCTGATGGATTTATGCATTGCAACCGGTGAAAAGGTTTCATCATAGTCAATTTCTTGACATTGTCTAAAACCTTTTGCAACTAGTCGTGCCTTATAGGGTCTGAATTTCCCCTCCATATCCAGTTTCTTCTTGAATACCCATTTATTACCAATAGGCTTTACATCAACTGGAGGATCTACCAAAATCTATACTTGGTTTTGGTACATGTAATCCATTTCATAATTCCTGGCTTCCTGCCACTTGGCAATGTCTGTGCCTTCAACTACTTCCTTATATGTAAGAGGATCATCATTGTCAACCAATAACAAGTCACCATCCTCAATGACAAGAAAACCATATCTTTCTGGTTCTCTTACCTCTCTCGTGCTCCTACACAGATCTTGTGTCTCTGGAACATATTTTTCTTCTATAAGGCTTTGTGGAATCTGTTCTTGTACCAACTATTGTGTATCTTGAGCCTCAACTTTATCGAAGTCTATCTCACTCCCACTATCTCTTTTGGAGATGTGCTCCCTCTCAAAGAATATGGCGTGTCTTGACACTGTATCCTTTTTGTATGAGGGGTTGTATAGGTAATATCCCCTTGTTTTCTTAGGATAACATATAAAGATACACTTTGTGCCTCGGGGTGCAAATTTGTTACCTAAAGAGGCCTTAACAAATTCTTCGCTACCCCACAAATTTAAATTCAATAACATGGCTTTGCGTCCACTTCATAACTCGTATGAAATACCATTTATCGATTTATTTGGTACTTGGTTTAGTATGTGTGCTGCTATTTGTAATGCATATCCCCAAAAGGAGATTGGATGACTCGCATGACTCATCATTGATCTCACCATGTATAACAGGGTTCAGTTCCTCCTTTCCCTTACACCATTCCACTATGGCATGTAAGGAGGAGTGAGTTGAGATGGAATCCCAAACTCCCGTAAGAAATCAATGAAGTCCTGATTAAGATATTCTCCTCCTCTGTCTGAGCAGAGTTTCTTAATCTTCTTACAAAGCTTGTTCTCAAATTCATTCTTTTATTCTTTGAACCGATTAAATGAATCTGAATTATACCTCATTTAGTAGATATATCCATATCTACTAAAATCATCAGTAAAAGTTATGAAGTATGATAACCCACCCCTTGCTTCAACTGGAAATGGTCCACACACATCTGTGTGAACTAATCCTAAAATCTATTTATCTCTTTCACCTTTCACACTAAATGGGTCTTTGGTCATTTTGCCTTGTATACATGCATTACATACACCAAGTGGTTTTAGTTTGAAGGAATCTAAATACCCATCTTGATGTAATTTTGTCAAACGTTTCTCATTGACATGACATAGCCGGTGATGACAAAGTTGGGTGTGGTATGATTCATGTGAATTTACTTTGTCATCGATTGACATTACTTGGTTTGTGTAGTCTAACACATTAAGGACGTTATATAAATGTGACCTACCAAAACAAATGCTATCATTATAAAAGTAGAAACATTCATTTCCAAACATGAATATGAATCCATCAGTATATAATCTGGATACTAAAATAATGTTTTTAGTAATAGAAGGCACATAATAACAACATTTCAAAACCAAGACCATCCGAGTAGGTAATGTGAGGTGGTAGTCTTCGATAGCTACAATAGCGAGTCTGGCTCCGTTGGATGCTCGTAGATCCACATCACCTCGATCAATCTTTTTGAATCTACTTGGTTCATGTATTTCGATACAGATGTTATCACCACAAGAAGTATCTTAATACACAATTAGTAGAAACAGATAGATTTCATTCAATAACAAACGCACCTGAAGCTTCCCCTTGCTTCCTTGGTTGGGTGTAGTATTTCTTCTTGTGGCCCTTCTTGCCACATGCGAAACAAATAACATCTTGTTCCTTTGCCTCCCCTTAGATATTCCTTTTCTCGGAAGGTCTTGAAGAAGAATTGGGCTTAAAGCTCTTCGCCTTCCCTTTCCTTTTATTCACCATAAGGACATAAGGCTTTTCTCACTTCATGTCATTATCTACTTGGCGAATAAGGATAAGAAGATCAGATAGAGACTTCTCAATGTTTTTCATGTTGAAATTGACAACAAAGTTTGAGAAGCTCTAGGGTAGTGATGCAAGAATGGGATCGGTGCCCAGCTCTTTGGGGAGTTTAAACCCTGGAACCTCCAAGCACTCAATGTAGCCAATGAGCTTGACTAAATGAGGCCTAGCTAGGCCACCCTCTCTAAGAATTATCTGAAATAGAGCCTTGGAGATCTCAAACAATTACTGTCTTTCTCTCTCCTGGTATAGACCACGGAGGTGCTCGAACATGCTATATGCATCCATGTCTTCATGAGACTTCATGAGCTCACTAGACATAGATGATGTCATCAAACATTAAACGTCGAGAGCGTCGTTCAAATGTTGATCATAGACCAAGAAATCTTCATCACTCACCTCTGGGGCAGGAGAATCAGGAAGTGAGGACTCCAGCACGTAAAACATTCGTTCATGGCGTAGGATAACCTGAAGGCACCTAAACCATTCCTGAAAGTTACTGCCAGTGAAAATATTGTCTTTATCCAGAATTGATTGCAGAGAAAATGTGGTTGATGAGTTTTCCATTTAGATTATACAAATTAAAAGAGTAGATTTATCAGTACTTTCTTGATTACATTTTATGAAAAATAATAAATGAATTTATGAATTCTTCCACTATTTTATCAAGTCCCAATGGCCCTCACCATTGAACTCGGAATGTCCAGTTGCTTTGACATTCTAGTGTAAAAGATCCATATTCACCTTCGCATAACCCCAAAAAGTGTTGGTCAAGCTATTTGAAGGTATTTAGGTAGGTAGGTTTTTTCCAACTATGAGATTACAGTTCCTTGATCTGTTGACTGGACTCCCCAACCCCGAAATCCTGACATGGATTTCCTCAACTCTTGCCTCCAATACTACATCAAGTCTAGGAAGGGATACTTCTCTTGATGTAATATGGTTAAGTCAACCTGAAACCTTTCATAAGGGCTTCCTTTATAAAAGTAAGTGTCCAACAATGGTTGTTCAAACACATAGTTTTATTGATTCTTTCCCTTAATCAAGTAACGAAAGGCTTGGCCTGACTTAATATGGTATTGAGGGATTTCAGTCTTTATGTGTAGTTTTGCATTATCACATTCTTTTTAATATTATGTAAAGACCCGTAAAATTCCAGGAATTTTTTTCTTAATTTTCTTTGGAATTTTACAAGAACGTAGTTTCTGACGGCACCTGATTTTGAGGCCCGGTGTGCCCGGAATCATTTTCCGAAGTTTGGCTCAGGTATGTTCAGTGAACGAACGAGCGTGATTTTCTAAATTTCAAACCGGTGCTTGGAATCAAATTCTGAGGGCACCGATGGAATCGCAGTGCTGGTATTTTCTTAGAAACACTTTTTCCGGAGTTGCGTTTGCTCGGGTGTGGTTTTTAATTTTTGGTGTTAAGTTAAGAAATAAAATAAAGTGGTGTGACGACTTTATTTTATTTCACTTAAAGCCACTTAAAGACACTTAAGCCAGGTTAAGCGAATATGGTGGGACCCATGATATCCTTCCCAGTTGGTAGGATATTTGTGACGTGGGGCCCGCACAAGCCCCACCATTTCTTTCCTCCTAAGTAACGCACCCGCAACCCCCCTCTTAATTGAAATTCAACTGTGCATTTTTCTGGTTAAGAAACACCCTGATTAATTGGGAAGTTAAGTCATTAACATTAATTCATCGAATTAATGGTTCGTTTCTTATCTTTGTTTTTCAAATTGTTGGCATAAGAATAAAAAAATACCAACGCATGTTTTACTTGTGGGTGCTTGCTGAGAGGATTTGGAGAAACTCTAAGTTCTTCATCCTCCATCGCGAAGAATGCGAAGAATGCGAAGAACGCCGGCCTCCGATGAATGGCGACGAAGAATGTCGAACCCTCAGAGATCGAAGACGCCGACGATCCTCTCCTTTCGCGGCGTTTCTTTCACGGCATTCCTTCCCTGCGACAACCTTCGATCAACAACCGATTGAGGTAGGGGATTGTGGTTATTTTAATTTTTCCTTTGAGGATTATATCCTTAACATGGGTTTAATTGGTGCAATTAAATCTGTGTGTTTATCACTCTCGGAGATCGTCAACGCGACTCAGTGTACCGCGACGACAGCGATGCCCCTTCCACGACGCGACGATCCCCTTCTTCTGTGGCGGTCAATTCCGCGACGAACTCACGTTCAATGACAACATTGAGGGAGGGGTTGTTTCATTTAAATCTTTGTGATTTATACCCATGGAATTTGATTAATTTTTTTTTTGAGAGTTTTAAAACCACTAACGTGGTGGGTGTGGACCAATGAAAAAGTCTGAACCCACCGCCCTTTTGTTCTTGGTGCGCGAAACGGCGGACGATGACAAAGAAGGCCGCACGTGCGATGCTAGGTCCTCGTAGTGAAGGACGGACCCTGGGAGGGCCTTTGGTGAAGATGGCGTGAAGTTCCAACCACCAGAACTCGTCCAGTGGTCCACGGAGCAGCCCGCCGGCAGCGGGAGGCGGCGGCACTTGGCGCGCCTCCGGGAGGAGCCATCACGGCTGAAGCCTTGACAGAAAGGCGCGGTCCCGCGACCGCGAGGGACCGGAGGGGGATGAGATGCGGCCAGCTACCGCATCCGCTGCCAAGGGCGGCCCCACGCGGGGCTGCAAATCCTTCACGTGGGGCCAGCGCGCCCCCCGCTCCTCTCGGCCGTAACCGGCCGAGCCGACCCGCCTGGCGACCAGGTCGGGTCGCGCCCAGGCTGGGCCGGGTCGCGCCCAGGCCGGGCCGGGTCGCGCCCAGGCCGGGCCGGGCCACCCAGGCCGGGCCACGCCGCGCAGGCCGGGTCAGACCTGGACCTGGGTCGGGTCGACCCGGTTCTGGCCGACCTTGGGGGGGGGGGGGGGGGGGGTTCGGCCGGGTCAGTCTGGGCCCAGACCCTCCGTTTTCGGACCTTTTTTGGTCTTTTGCTCATAACTTAAGATACGGGCCTCCGATCGACGCACCGTCAGTGGCGATGTGATCCTTGAATTGAGACGGTCGTTTTGGTATATCGTACTCAAGGTTTCGGGGTACTTGGGGTTTGGCCGGGTTGGTTCGTACATGAAACCAATCGGGCCCTCGGAGCGGAAATGCTCATAACTTAAGTTCTTGACGTCCGATTGATGTATCGTCGACTTTGATGGTTTCCTCTAAGTGAGACAGATATTTTGTCTTAGTCCGCCCGAGGTTTGGATGTAGGTGGAGTACAGTCGGGTTGGTTTTGACTTAAAAACCAACCAGGCCGCTGGGACAAAAAGGCCAATAACTCTCAGACCGGGCGTCCGATTGACGCACCGTCTACGACGTTGAGTTCCTGTTGATGATATGGAACTTTTGGATACATCAACTCTGGACTATGTTTCAGTTGATATATCAGCCTCTTGGCTCATGGAGCGGACCCTCCCGAACGAGCTTGCTATGTGCGGGAACCCTAGTGCTGGCTGCGACTGCGATGACAATGAATACATTACAGGAATCCTCCGTGGGTTCGGTAGTTACCACTACGGTACTTTTTGGGATACATAAACTATAGAATACATGTCAGTTGATGCATCGACCTCTTGGCTCATGGAGTGGACCCTCCCGAAACGAGCATGCTCTGTGCGGAAACCCTAGAGCCGATTGAGACTTGACGACTGCTGATCGAACGAATCGGTGTGTTATAGATAACCCAGTGGGAAGCGCTTGGTTGTAGCAGCAGACCCACGGCGGGGGATCGCTTGGTTGTAGCGGCAGACCCACAATAATCAACAGAAGGAGTACCTCTGGAGGCTATGAGGGGGAGCGCTTGGTTGTAGCGGCAGACCCACGATGGAGGAGAGCTTGGTTGTAGCGGAAAACATACGAAGGAGGAGCACTTGGTTATAGCAGCACGGGGGAGCGCTTGGTTGTAGCAGCAGAACCACGACAGAGGAGCGCTTGGTTGTAGCAGCAGACCCGTGGTACTCAACAGAAGGAGTACCTATAGAGGCTATGAGGGGGAGCGTTTGGTTGTAGCGGAAGACCCATGGTGGGAAGCGCTTGGTTGTAGTAGCAGGGCCATAGTACTCGATAGGTGGAGTACTACAATAGTCTAAGGTTAGAGGGAAGCTATTGGTTGTAGTGGCATACCCATTGTACTTGATAGAGAAGGAGTTTCCCAATAGCTATGGTTTCAACTTCATGATCGATCCTGTGTGTGTCATTGCGGGGGTTAGTACCTATCGACCCTTTGTGGGTCCAATGGCTTAGATGAATCAGTGGCTACATCTGATCATCTCTATCTTCATTTGAAGATGTATACCCGTGTGAGCTGAATCCTATTTTTCTTTCCTTTGTGGATTGTGTTGTGCTATCCTGTGTGGATTACGTTTTGCTTTCCTGTGTGGACTGGGTCGTACTTGGGCTGGGATGTTGGAGTCGAACCTGGAATTGATGACTTAGGTATATGTATGGGCATATACCTAAGTATATTCGGATGTTACTTCGTGATTGTATCTTTCCTTGTGGTTTATCCTTTGTAGATTCTGGGAGACCTTCGAGGGTCTCGGGGTCCCTACTGAGTAGCGTATACTCACCCCTGCATGGGCTATGCCTGCACTATTTTGTGTTGGTTACAGACGACGGACATCACTGATCGAGGTTGAGGCTTTTAGAGCTGGACGGTTCCTGGAGGAGGAACCCATGACGAGTCGGTGCCCGGAGGTGTATGTCATGGCGAGTCGGTACCTGGAGGTGGACCACTCGATGGGATGCAAACAGGGCGGACAGTAGGACCCGAGGAGCTGAGGAGGCTATGTGTACCCACCCTTCAGGTGGGATTTCCAGTGGACGGCTCGGTGTTGTTTCTTTACATTCAGTTTGGGTTTGTATTCTGGCCCACTTACTTTTCTGCACTTACTTTTGTACCCAGTTTTTACTTAGTGTTTACTTCTACTTTTTGCTTGCTCTGTGGTGTTTTTTTACTTTACAATGGCAATGCCTTCCCTTTTTACCGGGATTTACGCCTTGGTGCTAGTCGCTAGCCCCTGGCCTATGGAAGGCGGGCTTGGGGTCGTCACGGAACGGGCCCCAAGGATGGGTCGTGACATATTAAGTGATTCTTACTTAAGTGATTAACCATGTTCTGATAATGTTTACACATAGTCTGTTTTTTATTTTATTCCATCTTTGTATGCTTGTTCATTTTATTAACTATGTGATCGCGACAACACATACATAAATAATAAACCATGAAATTTAGACAGAAATAAAATAATATGGCATGATCATGAGCTTTTATTGGTTATCTTATCTAACGGTTTTGATAATCTTACCATGACCTAGGGAAAACACCTTGAACCTGATGGTTTGTTTTTTGCAGCTCCCACCTGTCCACCTTTATATCTTCTTGCGTCAGTTTTGCCTCGGCTTTGGGATTTGAACCGTCTCCTCTAGCATGAGGAGATCCTCCATTACATGGGTTTACATTAAAGAAACCATGGGCACACAGTCCCTACATTTTATTGGAAGAAGGCTCATAGGACAATAAATTTAAATGAAACCATACACATAAAAAGGGTCTTTGGTCTAGCTCATGATCATCCATAGCATCCAAAGATATTTATGCATATTTATAATTAAAATTCGTTTAATCGTTCTTTAATTTAAGATAAGTCGTGCTCGAATTCCATTAATTATGATCTTATAATTAATCAATTCTTTATCTTAAATTCCTTTCTGAATTTCCTTGAGAGTCTTCTCATCCATATTCCTTGTACGGGTCTTTGTACATTGGAGGAAACCTGGTGAAATTCCATTTCTGGAAAGTACACGGCGTGTAATTTATAATTACATGACGTGTATTTTTCTTTTCACCCTTTATCCAAAGTACACGCCAGGGCTTTGGCGTGTTTTCTGTACTTTGGAAATTTTGGAGTACACGGCGTGTAGATGAATCATACACAGTGTGTACTTCCTTGTTATGTGGTAACCGGCCTGGCGATCTCGTGTACGCGGTAAGTGGCTTATATTTGGACACGGTTTCACATAGGCTAGAACGGACTACACGACGTGTTGCTCCAACATACAAGCCATGCATTCCAGTTCCACACGCCATTCAATTCTGGTCAACATGACATGATTAATACTTAGGTATATTCAATTTAGACGGCTTGGTTTGGCGGACCAGTGCCGGTTCATTGAACCTATGTACACGACATGTAGTTTTATGTACATGCCGTGTAATACCATGTTGTACAGACAGAAAGAGTGGCTCCTCCGGATGAGTTCCTCATTTTTATTTTAATCAAAATTAAAATTAAATGGCTGTTTCTATGATATGAATTGAGAAACGAAGGAGGAAGAACAAATCGCATTTATTCAGATTTATAGAATGATTTATTTTTAATTGAATCAAATATAAATGCGTAAATTATCAATGAATATTAAATAACTATAATCAACATTGTAACCTCCCTCTGATTCCATTTGAAGGTTTCGGGCGTAGCGGAAGCACGTGGGTGGATGTTCCAACAAGGATTTTTTTTCATTAATAATGATCAATCCGGGATCAATACGACGATAAATGCCAGTCTCCACGAATCAAATCAAATAAATGGATAAAGAAAAGGGAAGTCCTGGAACCAAAAAGTAGGATCGTTATAGGTTGATTATAATTAATTTAATCAATTTCAAAGATGTACCTTTTGGGTGTTCTTTCTTCGTTGATGTTCTTGATCACATTCCGGTGTGATTTGTCATTGCGTCGCAGAAGCCAAGTGAAGACTTCCTCTAGTGGTGATCCACACGTGTACCTCATATCTCAGGTCGTCGCCAAAGGAGTCTCTAGGTGCTAGCATGGAGAAACCTTTTCTTGCGTTGTCCGCCTTAGATCGTCTTGATCCGATGAAAGATGATCTCTCTCAGTCTCGAGAGCATTCTTGGTGGAAGAAGTTCTTTCGGCCTTGAAAGAATTCTCTTGTGTGTTATGCCCAGAAAAAGAGTTGGGGTTGTGAGGATATTTATAATCACGTTGGAGGTTGTAGAGTTATGACAATAAATAAATGCGTTACGAATTTTATTTATTTCATTGACTCTTATATAAAACCTCCATGTCGAATAATTAATTCCTTGACATGTACCCACACTGATTATAATAATTATCATTTAAAACAATATTATATCCTCAAAATCCCAACTGAAAAAACTACACGGCGAGTATTAATAAATACACGATGTGTACTTATTTTTTCATGGAAAAATACATGAAATGTACATTCAATGTACCCAGCGTGTATATCTTTTTTTAATTTATTCATTTCCTTTCCATAAAGAAAACTACACTATGTGTAATTATTAATACACATCATGTACTTGTTTTCCATGAAAAACTACACAGCATGTAATCTTTAATACACGGCATGTATATCTTGTCTTTCATTTCCTTCTTCCTCCATCTTTAAAACTATTTAAGATTCATTGAATATTAATTAAACCACATATGGGAATAATCTTTATTCTACTTGAGATACTTGAATACACTTAGTGTGTGACCCTCTAGGTGTCTTTCTCATTGGCATTAGGCGAGCTTTCCTAAAGTCCAAGAATACTATCTAGCAACGGGTCTAGGAACCCAAGAGAAAGAAGTTAACGCCGTATTGACGTATCACCGAATACAAATGCTTACTATGTAATTTAATCCCTTTGTCTCGATATCTCATCAAGCAGGTTTCATGGAAGTGTCATAAACCTATATGCTTGATCTGTCGTTCTTTGACTTCCTGAAATAAACTCATCGTTCACACCATGTCCACGTAATTTAATGCAACAGTTCCATTTCAATCAAAAGGATGAGATATCAACTTCCATAAACGGAAGGGACAAATCCTTCCTTGACTTATCCATTAACAACATGTCACTCGTGACGCACCCGACACACCCTACTTCCCGCCAACTGTCTGTGTGATGGTTTTCGTCAGTAAATCTAAGTGCGCGAGTCATGACATGAGTTAACGATAATCTTCTGGTCTAAGGACCATTACACATGCTCGTAAATAGCAATTTACGATGACACCAAGACACGCAGAATTGCTACTAGTGGGTCTGTTCTCATAATCTCCCATCTTGGAGATTACCAAGTGCGAACTCCATGAGAGAGAGTCTCATCTTCTTACGAGTACTCGCACTTGACTGTCTGTATACTATGTGTCCTATCATAGTATGTCATCCAACCGTTGAAATTTATTTAAGAATATTTTCATAGAATTTCAAGGTTCTCATCATAGAAGGGACCTACCATGACCTTATCAATGCAACAAATATTCCATGACATTATTATATTATAGTCATGCAGAACAATGAACCATATATAATAAGTGAACATTCATGTAATCAAAGTACAAAACAGTTGGTTCTCAGGACATCAACACTTACTTTATTCACTACCAAGATTTATGTCATTACTCATGATTTTGATGTTTTATGATCATGTTCTTACGTTCAAATGCTTAGGGATTGTTTTATGTTCTCCATGTTAACCCTTACTGAGCATTTGACCTCACCCTTTTTATGTTTTCTTTTTCCCAGGATATAAAGAAAGGTTTTAGGTAAGAAAACAAAATGGGAAGATCTTTATGGGAGATGTTTAATATATTTCACCATGAATAGAAGATTATGTTCTGAGTTTCCAAAGACACTAAAATAATACAGTCTTTGGGCGTCTATTTTTATCATGTATTATGTATTCTACAAAAGTAATGTAATGCTTATGTACGTCAAGATTTGGGTCTCTAAATTTTGTATCATAGTAATGGTTTAGTTAACCTTTGGAAACTAGGATGTGAAAACTTTAGTGAGATCCCTAGAGATATTTCTAATGTATGTATAGGGATATCCCTAAGGTTATGTATAAGTATAGGTTACAGTTCTAGAATTATTATAACAATCATGAATAACCTAGGATTAAAACTAAGATGTTAGAGATTGAAAGTACTCCCCCGGATTATGTTGTTTTCCTAGTGTGATTTTTTCCTCTCACACTATTCTTTTTGGGTTTTATAAAATGGTTGGAAACAAGAAGATTCATGTTAATGGAGAATATGATGGACAATGGAATGATATTCTTCATGATCAAGAAAATAAAACATGATTTGGAAGGCAGAACATCATTATTATTCCTAATGAACAATCTCATAATATGATCAATAATATAAACATTGGTACGTTTCCTAACCGAGCTAATAAGAGAAATATGGAGTTTCATGATGATCATAGTGGAAAGAAAGTTCAATTTTCCTCATGTAAATCATGTGGGAAGTGACATCAAGGAGAATGTTTCCAAGGAACTGGAAGATGGTTTGGGTGTCGAAAATAAGGACACAAATTCATTAATTGCAAAGGAAAGGGTTCAGTTAACACTATAGACAATGATAATGGTATTCCTAAGACATCAACAATAGTTGTTTTAAATGTGGAATGTATGGGCATTAGGAAAACCAATTTCCTATGGGAAAATCTCATGAAGAGAATCAACATGGTCATATGGGTAGTATTTATGTTGATGATGATGAAGAGACTACAAATGATATATGAGATGAAAGAAGTGTTTATGAATAAAATGATGAAGCTAGGTCAATGGTTTAAGAAGGTAGTGGAATTATTTTATGTTTATCTAGAGTTATGTTAATGGTACTATGGAATAACGAAACATCTACGGATTATTACACTATAGTTTTTTCTAAAGTATTTTAAAGTATATGTTGAATGGTACTGATAACCATGAAGGGCTATTCAGATATTTTTCAAAATAAGATGATATGCGCATAATGAATGGATACAGAGAAAATAATATGATTGATAGTATTAATAAGTTAATGACTGATATAAGGACAAGGTGACATCATGGTTGGAGTATATAGATATTTGGGATTTTGGTATTTATAAATAATTAACTTTTGACAGCATTCATGTTTTCACTAACGTTCTATGATAATTCATGTTTCAATAGAATACATGATGAAGGTCTTAAAATGTTTGGAATATGGACAAAAACATATATATTATGATATATAGGGGATAAATGACGGTATTCACATTCTTGGTAGATGACCTATCTTGTAATATTTTTCATTATACTATGAGACTGGACAACATTATTTTGGATAAGCCTAAATATTAGAATGAATTATGTTAGACATCAGATAGTATTTTTTAAGGCTATATCATTTTGATATTATTTTTGAAATGTTATGATAGTATTTCTTAAGAAAAAGGACAACCCGTAGGACGAGTGAAAACCCGTTGCGTCAGACAAGGATGCGTGAATCAAACCCACAACCGAAGTGATACATGCCTTTATCTCTTACCACTAGCCTACAAGAAGTCCTTGGTTAGTATAAATGATTTTTATTTTATTAAGAGGTATGATGGATAAAGTATAAGTCAATTTTAGGAACCATATACAATTAATCTCAGCATAGATGGACTTATATATATTTAATAACTTGTGAAAACCTTTTTGTGATAGAGACAGATGGAATGACCTATCATTTTATTGCATGATCTACTAACACTTTAAGAATGAAAAATTTAACTTCATTTATTTAAATAAGAGATGATGTGGAAATTGTTTATGGAATGACCAACAAGGATATTACATTGAAATCAAGTAAGTATTTCTCCTTATGAAAATATTCATCAAATTTAGGGAAATGATCTTGAAAACAAAAAATGTTTTTTAATACCATCATATCTGATGAATCAAATGGTACCTTAGATAATCAAAAATTTATGGCTTTGTGATTATTGGATTTTTCATAGCCATGTTCTGTACCACTGTCCATCAGAACATGATGATTATATTTCTCTTCAATATCCATATTTTCACTTATATTCTCCTATGTGGACACCAAGTGATGAGTTAATTTGGGTAACCATTAAGTTTCATACATTAATTTTTAAAAATAAGTTCTAGTATTCCATTTTACAATGTTGGTCTATATGAAAGAAACTTACAAGTAGTAAATTATTTATAACCCCGATGAATTTTAAGGGTGAAATTCATTTTAAGGGGGGTAGAATGTAACACCCTGAGATTTAATGAGAAATATTATTTTTAATTTCCTTGATGTCTTGTGTTTTATGATACACTAAAATTATAATGCACTATACACACACCGTATTAGCTTGTATTATACGCAAACATAATTCTTGGCTTGTGTTGCATGCAAGAGCGACCATCCTCAATAGTGTGTGTTGTACGCAATACCATGTTTCACTAAACAATGATATATTATAATATTATTGTGAACTATCTGTTATGAATAGTATTAACTGAATTTTGAATTTTATAACATTATAATTCATCTTACACATTTTCTAGATCATGGTATGAGAACAAAATATAATTTTCGGGGTAAAATAAGTATTTTTAAAAAAAATGCAGTTTTGACAACATTTGATAGAGCACCCATTTTAAATCTAGTTTTGACATGTTTATAAATTAAATTTGACAAAATAAAAATCTTCTTTGGGATCAGGATATAAAAATTTACTTTGGATAAAATTTTGATATTTTTCTGATAAGTTTCTTATTTGGGTGAATAGTAAAAATACACTAACTTTTAATTAAAGAACACATTTTTCGTCGAGCTAATTTATATGGTTAAATTATAATATTGAATGGTTTAAAAGTATAAATAGAAAATATTTTTATCATTTAATATAATGGATGTCATTATCATTAATTTTAAATTGAATTCATAGGTAAAATCATTTAAATATTTTCTAATGTTTCTAACAAAAACCCATTTTTTCGACAATGAGATTAATTTCAAATTAATTTCTGAAACTTCTTTGTATTGAATTTGGAAAAATAGATTTCATATTTGGAATCAGTAAGTCCAAATTATGTTAATGGGATAGTTTTATTTTTGGGCATTATGAATAGTAACTACGGTAAAATTTATTTACCATAGTTAAAGGTAAATAGGGTAATTACAGGTAAATAAAATATTATAAAATTACCCTAACAATTGTCTTAATATAATTGGATGATTATATTTAGTCCTAAAATATACTTGGGTCAAAATGGTATCTATTGGAACCCACTTGTATGTGATTAAGACCTTTTATTTATTTTATTTAAAGGAAACTGAAATATGTCTCAATCAACTTTTATAATTAGAGTATTTTTAATATAAAGGTATACATAATATAAATTATATTATAAATATTCATTTGAATGATAAATTTTTTTTCTTTATCATGGTAAATTATTTGTAATTTTTAAGAAATATTTAATTACTTTAATAGCTTATACATTAATGATGTTGAAATTATTTATTTAGTGAAAATTCAATAATATAGTTTTTATTAAAATAATAATACCCATAAAAAAGACCAGAAACTTGACCAAACCTTATTGGTAGAGTATATCTATACCCTAAGCATCCAAGGGTCGATTGTTGGACCATTTGGAGCCTTATAAGAATGATACAGACATTTATATTATTTTATTTTAAATGATGTCAAAGTTGTCATCTTCATAATTTAATGAATATGACAATTTAAATGTTGTGATTTGAAGATGATAAATTCGATTAAAAGTATTATTATGAAATATATTTTATTTAGCTTCATCATATTGTTTTATTTTTAATTTTTATGAAACAAATAAGTATATTAAATAATTATACAAAAATGTTATAGTAATTATTTTATTAAGAGAAATATCAAATAAATGGTTTTAAAAATATTAAAATAAATATTATATGAACTATTTAATGTGCTAAAATAATTTTCTAGAAACATATTACATGTTATGAATCTATTAAATAATTTTTTTTTCGAATATATCCTCTGTGTGGATTTTATTTAAATTCAAATAAATGAGTGGTGTCAAAATTGACACTATTTTTATAAATATAACATATTATTAAATAGTTTAAAAATCACAAAAATATTTAAAAATTATAAGTTTAAATTTATATGGTCGAAAATATCATAACGTATCCAATTAGGGACAATTTACAACACATAAGTAATTATTTAAAACAATTTAGAATTTAGAATATTATTACCAAAAATAAAATTAAATAGATTAGATAAGGATAAATAAAGTTGATAAGGTTTAAAATAAATTCCCAAAATGTTTAATTTTTATTGGTTGATGATATTAAAACCATATATCATCTCATATTCTAATTTAGTCATTTTTGAAGGTTTTTAAGTGGGGTTTGAATTTATTATAAATTAATATGTTTGAGGTTTCCAAAGGTGGCCCTCTCCTCCCTTATAAAATGGAACCTCCTCCCTCTCCTCTTCACAAAATTTTGAGCCTTAAAGATCAGCCAAAACCTATCCATTTCTCTTATACACTTCCCAAGAAACCTACTAGAGGTCCTAGTCTTCTTCAAATACCAAATTGAGTACCCTAAGAGGAGGTTAAGAAGAGGCATGTCTAGGAAGAGGTAATATCTTTTACAGATTATTTCAAATTTATTTCTTCTTCAACTTCCTCTTATTTTTTTTTTTAATTATAAAGTAATGAAATAAGTATCACTCATATACTTATATGTTATTATAAATATGAAAAAACCCTATTTCACCATCTATCCATCCTATGAAAAAAGGAAATCACCGCGCGTGTGTACGTGCGTCTTACCGTCTCCACGCCGTGGTGTAATATGTTTTTCTAACTCCAACTTACCTGGATTGGTATAATGGTGGAAATAATAACTATATATGATTATTATAACATGATACTAATTATGAGATATTATATCATCCTCTCCAATTCCATTCAATAAATAATGGGAACGATATCATCACTCGTGCATATGTACAGATTACCGTCTCCATGACACGATGAGATTCTTTCTCGATGTTATCCATTCAGTAATTATTATAAAGTATATATAATGAATAATAATGAAATATATGACCTAATAATGATACTGGATTTATTTATATATATATAGGTCATCTAATTACTTCCATTCAATTCAATAAGTAAATAAAAACAATGTTCATGCGTACGTATGACATACCGTCTCCATGAATGGTGTATTTCATTTCATCTATCTATCTATTATACATATATATAATGAATATATATGATATATAAATAATTTTTTACATTCTGGAAGTAAGTAAATCATGATATAAGTAATAATAATATCAAGAAAAACAAGTCCAAACACGCACGATAAATGATATGATTATTACCCAAAACGTTCCTTTAACATGTAATTGACAAATGAACGGGTAATATAAAAACCTAAGTGAATAATATATGATATCATAAATATTATTATGGTTCTATTAAAAGTTTATAATATGTTTAAACCTACTATACAAGAGTTTAGGACACGTACGGAAGAAATTAGACCTATGGTAAGGGATTATTTCGTCTCACTTTTATTTCTGCGAGAAATATTCCTTAATCACCACCTATTTCTTTTGTATGGTGTTTGTTCTTCCCAAGAATGTTTAATTATTTTTATTATGAAGGATATGATATTTAAAAATTATTTTAATTATCCATATTTTATGAAACGTATGATTCCACCTATTATAAATGGTAAGGGATAATTATTTCAATTTCGTTCTTAACCAGGATTGTTTATTCATAAGTATTTATTGGGGTTATATTTATCATCCATGACCATGTTTTTTAAAAATCTATTCATGTATTTTTAAAGTTAATTTTACCAATTTTTCACTTTTTCTACATGGTATGTAAGGAATCTTTATTTTTTTTACCATACGAGGTACTTTTTTACTTTTCCAACAAAAGTACATGTAGAATGTTTTTTTAACTTATATGGCATGAATGGATTTTTACGGTTTCATAACGCCTTATTTTCAGGAAGATTACTCTATAAGTTTTCATGATTATTTTAAGAAAAAATCATTTTCTTTTAAAATTTCATGGCATTTTTTAAAAAGAAAATTATTTTGAAGAAGAAATGATATTTTCCTCAAGAATTCATTTCAAGTGTTTTAGAAAATCTATTTTCCATCTAAGATGACATTATTTAGTATTTTTATGTTTAAAGTAAAATGTCTCTATTATTTATATGGTTTGATATTTCTTAAGATGAAATGATATCCATTTATTTTAAATGGATTCTGTTATGATCGGATGATGTTTATGAAACCCATTTTATTAATTGGGTTATGATCACTAATTTATGTTTATTTTGTGGCATATAAAAGAATGATTTCATTATGAGATGGGTGGGACCTATATCTCCCTCCAATGCATTGCGTAAAGATTAATATCTCATGAGATAGACAAGGATGGAATGACAAGTAAATTCGGTTCAGTAATACAGGGATGGAACGGAATGTAAACCTAGTTTTGTAATGGACATTGTCTACTATGATGGACTTTGAAGAAATGACTTGGCTAATATGGAGATCATATCATGTGATTAATGTCTTTCCATAATTACATGTTTTAATCCCATGCTATTTTATCAGGGTTAATGTTCCTTTATGATCTATGCCTTATGCACTTCCAAGATTTATGTCATTACTCCTGATTTTGATGTTTTATGTTCATGTTATTACATTCAAATGTTTAGGGATTGTTTTATGTTCTCCGTGTTTACCCTTACTGAGCATTTGAGCTCACTCTTTTTATGTTTTCGTTTTCGCAGGATATAAAGAAAGGTTTTAGGTAAGAAAATAAAAGTGGAAGATCATTATGGGAGATGTTGAAGATCTTTCACCATGATTAGAAGATTATGTTATGACTTTCCAAAGACACTAAACTAATATGGTTTTTGGGCATCTGTTTTTGTAATTTATTAAGTATTCTGCAAAAGTAATGTAATTTCTATTTACATCAAGCTTTGGGTCTCTACAATGTCTAAACCTGATGGGGGAAGGGATGACCTAACACTAAAGATTATACCAATGGTTGATAGAGCCAAATGAAATGTCATTGTTACTATCAGTTCAACTGGGGAATAAGTGGATGATGATTCTATAGACCACTTTCCTAAGGATGGGATGATTGGTGGTATGGGGATTCAAGATGGATTTGATGCCCCAGTGGCCACCCATAATTTGATTGATATCCTTGGGGAAGTTAATTATCCAAAAAGAAAGCCAAAAATACAAGGGATGGAAAGGGATCTCTTCAATATGGGTGTATCCTCACAGATCATTGGCTGGTAGGCATGCTGTGTAGTATGTGCACTATCTCTATCAGCAACCAGTCTGGTCTCGTATATGATGATTAAGCTATTCATTTTGAGAGGGAATATGATGATTCTGAAGGTATATATGAGGATTATTTTTGTGTTAAACTTGCAGTTATCACTCATCAAGAAAATTTATCTATTGGTTTTCATTAACTCATTTATGTAATGATGGATCCCCTTGGACATTCTATATCGTCTATGGTTCTTGTGCGGTTTACCACATTTTCCTTAAATGTGCTTTTGAAGTAAAAAATTTAATTTTTATTCAACATATCCCATTTGATAATATGGTGTAAATTTTTAGGGAATAACCTTAAAATAAAAATATATAAGTATATTTTGGATACTTATTTTATTATATAAATGTTATATAATAATATGAGAATAATAGGAGAAAGAAATAAAACAAATTTGTTTGTTGAAGAATGATTCCTCTTCTTCAGGTAACTTCTATTGGTTTGTACCAAAGGACATAATTGGGTTACATTATGCTAAAGGTGAGTCATATAAAATTAGAGGAGGGATGATGGGATATTATTTGGATAGTATTTAGAGTCTCCAAAATTCTTGAGAGGTGTGAATAAGTAAGGGGGGAGTGCATTTATATAGTGGAGGAGTGTCATTATTATAAATAAAAAATATAAACACTATTGAGAGGTATCCCTTAAATTGCGTGCCTCCAATAATGGCCAATTTTAGATACAATTTGGAAAATTATAAATATATTTCCATCCGATGGGTTTTTGACAAGTTTCTAGGTTATTTGTGACCTTAATATTAATGTTTGTCCTCTATGTAAAATCATTTTTAACTTAATCGTTGTTATTAATTTTAATTACATTCACTAAACCTTGTTTGTATAAAAATAATTTGAATACAATATAAATTAAAAATTATAGTGATTCTAAATAATAAATCCATTTTTCCAAATTGAAATCATATAAGTGGCCGAATTTAGTTTAAAAATAATCCCACATATGGGATGAAACAACGAGTTTTAAGTAAGAACTTCAAAATATTGAAATGTTTCTATATTAACATTCATTGTAAAATTTATTTCAATGACATAAATTGGACTTATTGATGCATAATTTAACTAATTATACTTTTAAAAAATTAAAATAGAGTTAAACTATGTAAATAAATTAGGTGAAAAGTTAGTTTTCAATTAAAATTTCATATTTTTCATATTCATTAAATATTGAAAATTATTAGAGAAATACCAAAAAATATCAGGTTAAGATAATTATTATGTTAAAATTTATAAAATGGTGTTAGTTTTGAAAAATATAATTATTAAAAGTGTTAAAAATTTGACTAAAAATAGGTGTGCTATTAAAAGGATCTAAAATTACTTTATAGAAAAATACATCTCTTTATGCATAAAATTGGATCTATTTTTATCTCTTGACTAGAAACCAAAAAGATGAAAGTTAAAAGTTTATATAATATATAATATTTTAATTTCATTAAGAACATTCATTAAATGTTTTTATAATTTATATAAAAAACATATTTTTTGCATTGAAAAATAGTTTTTCAGAAAATGATTTTCTCTATTTTCAAATAGTTATTACTCCCATTTGTGATTATTTGGTAAGAAAAATATTCATTATATATATGTGTATGTAATCCATATTTTCATATTCTAGTTATTATTATTCACAACTTCCATTCCAATAGAGATATGATAACTATAATAATTTTTTGATAATAAACTTAATAGTATATTGTAGTTCGGTAAAACTCAGTCTTGTGTGTAAAACAAACTATCAAAGGAACTGAGAATTGTGTGTAACACATAAAAAACGTAGTGATTCTTGTGACATAATATAACTTAAGTGTTTTTTGCAGTGAAAGAAGAACATGCTGTTGCATATAAAGAAATAAAAATGTGTTGTAGCATGCATGTCATGCCATCAAACAAATTTTAATTTATTTGAAAGAAAAATTAATTCATAAAAGATAGTGTTGTTACATAGAATTTTCATCACTATTTTATTGTTATCCACACCTTGCACCAAAAAATGATAAATAATTCACACTAGATAGTAGTGGTGGATGGTTTGGGTGCAGGATTTATCTAACCGTGCGACCCTCCTTAAGAAACTGTGCACGTCAGATTTACTTCCCCCAAGAAAAATATTTTAAATTACCAAACCCCACATTTGATGTTATTGACCAACACATTTGACCCTAATATGATTAAATGGGATTCTATGGCTTTCATGAAATAGTTTGGACGCTTTCAAATACCTTCTATGATGGATCAAAGTGGTGTGGAACTCATTTGATCTCTTCAGAGTAGGTGGATCTCCTCTTTTATATTTTCTTATAATATATCATTAAATACTCATTATAGTTTTATATATCATCATATAATTTAGGTATATGAACTTAGTTTTATTTAATATTAATTTTAGGCTTTATTTATAGATCTCATTCACATTTGATAGTCGTTGGAATTTCGGATGTGGGTGTTTTTTGTTCAATTCCATGATATAAAGGTAAGTGGTTTTATGATACTATTAATGTAATTGAAACCATAAATTTTTTGGTTTTTTTAAATATATTTAAATTGATTTCTAAAACAAAAATTTGATACAATTTGATATTTTAATTCTAAATGGCATAGATTTTTGGGATAGTCCCCCAGATTTTAATGAAATTGGAACTACGGTTTGAATTGTGAAAATTATTTGATATATTTTTTTGAGAAAAAATAGATTATATCCATATGATAAAAACCTATGATAGTTTTCTGGATGTAAAAGGAAAGAAATGATAAAAAACCCCACATTTTGGTCTTAAAATTAAATTAGCATATTGAAACGGATAATTGGGAAATTTTATTTTAATTTGTGATGTATTTAAAATGTTTTGATTTCCATATTATTTTTTGATTATTTGAAAACCTGAGATACTTGGTAGTTAGTGGGTTATTTGGGACATGAATGATAGTATATTTATCTCATAGCAATGGAATGATGATGAAAACTCTAAAAACCCAAGTTTTGTATGATTATCTTCAATGTGATATTGATATGTCCCATTGGACCTCAACCTAAGAGACATGTGTATAAATTTTTAGTTTCAATCACTTATTTGATAAGTGAAACATCTCATAACCAGTTATCACTCAATACTTCCCTGAGTCTGGTTGGCCACATGGCCTCAAAAGCATCTCTACAAACACCTCAGTTTGATAACTATATGCGAGGGCCTAGGGTATATCTGTGGGGATACTATGACATCATTATAAAAGTGTAACATAGCCGAACACAAATATAATTCAATAGAGGAAGCATTTATGTTCACCAAAAAAAATGAAATATAATCAATTTTGAATATATAAATTACAATTCCAGAAGAGTCTCATATACAATGATGATGATACATGTCTCTAAAAAACATCAAAAATTATTATAAACTAGTGCAATACAATACTTGAATCTAAAATAACAAAATACCAAAAAGATTTATACCTAATTAGCAACACGAGCCTCATCCGAGTCCCATGCTCTCTTTCTCCAAAGCATGACACCAAATCAGGCATTAAACTATGGGTGGATTCCCCCATTGTTACCTATATCCAAATATCATGTTCGGGTACCCACGGTGTCCCAAATATGGTGTGAGATACAATCCTAGTAGGCAACCACCCAATGATCTATACAATTCTAGGTTTTTGATATATAATAAGCTAAATAGTGTTCATGAAATAAGGTAAGCAATATGACAGTAAAGTGTTCTTGGAATAGTTGTAACAAGAAAGTGATATTGTATAGCCATACATGGATCCCTAGAAAACAAGTGTCAAGATTATGTCATCCAATCTATAATAGAAAGAAAAATAACCAACTTGACTTCACCGTACATCTGTACATATCAAGCCATCCATGGAAATTCCATATAACAAGTAGAGTTGCATTTCCCACAGCTATGACATATAATCACACATGTCACATTTTCTAGGACCATGTCATACAATCAAAGAATCAAACCATCATGGATGGATCCAATGTATATATGAACAATACATTCTCATCATGTCCAAGGAGAATCTTGATGGAAACTTCATAATGGAACTCATTGAATTCTTAGGAAAATGTCACCCGGATATGTCCATTGTTGGTCCACAAAATCAGAATCGAAGTCGTAGTAAGGTACAAGGATTCCAATGGAATCAAGGCCCAATTACAATACTCTATCCAAGGCTCCACTACAACATTGAATACCCAAAGAGTAACATACATTGCATCCAAATGGAATCAAGATCCATGGTATACCATACAAGGTTTCCAAAACCATTTCACATTCATCCCATTTCATTCATCAACCAAAACCATTACGATTTCATACCATGAGTATTACAACTCATTATCCATAATTCACATTCAAATCAACCAATGAGTGTACCCACTCATTCAAAAAATTTCACAAAATCCATTCATTCAATTCAAGCATGGCATAACGTTTTATCAAAAGTCAAGGAGGTCGTACATCTCCTAGTCAAGATATTCAATTACATTTAATTATTTATGGGGTCCCTATAACATGGAAAGAATGAAAACTCTCATTGGGTCATATAAAAGTCATATAAATAATGTAAATTACATGGAACACCCAATGGGTGACCTTTGATGGGGAAAAACTGTCTAACTAAACACCAAGGAACCTAAGAGAATCCCTAAGATGTACCAATTCATTTCATCCAATTACCCAATTTAATTTTGGGGAAGCACCAAAAATTCCAATGGGTGGAACAATGAAAACTATTTATATGAAGCACTAAAACCAATGAGAAAAGTATAGACCACCTATAGTAGCATGATATTAGATTGCTCACCCAATATCAACTCTTAATTCAACTCAGATCTGGAGAAAATTGAATAATAAAAAAGAACCTACAAATAGGGGAAATTATATTGCACCTAAATAGCATATCATATACAAAGAAAAATTATGATATACTAAAACAAATTGAGTTTTCACTGATGTGAATCCAATGAGATGAAAGGCTCTTGAATCAATGGTCGGATGTATAATTAATGAAAAATAATAGAATATCCTCCAAATAGGATACAATAGGAGAAGTCCTACTATGTAGGAGAAGAATGAAAATAGTGTTTGATTTAATATATTGTATGGGGGAAATTTCATAAATTCATCCAATTTATAGGGTCCCATGGTTTGACCACACGGTTTGGCCAAACTGTACACAAATTGTGCATGATTAGCTGTAGGGAAGGCCATATCGCATGTCATCCTGGCACAGTTTGACTAAACATGCACAAAACCTTTCAAACTCCTCTGTTAAAATTGCAGATAAGGGTACAAAGGTGTTCCCCCCAAATCAAACTATTTGATCTAATAGTGTAGGTTTTAGCTCCCCACTATCCAGCCCCACTATTTTTATCTAACCATGTGGCCTACCCCACAATGATTTAACTAACCATGAACTAGGTTTATTTCACCCTAAAACAAAGGGGTTCGACCACTAAATCTATAATGGACACCCCCAATACCTCTATAACCTCATTTGGATTTCAAATAAGGACACATTTATGTATTTAAATTTATATTTGACTAAATAGAAAGGTTTTGTAACATCAAAATGAATTTTTTTCTTACAATATTCCACTAAAATAAATTCACCCCAAAATTTCCCTCTTGAGGGAGGTCAAGATTCATATGTGAAAAACTATAGCCAATAAACATGTATTTTATCTTCCCAATCCCAAGTCTCATCCTGTAAACTGATTTCCTTCCTAGCACCCAAAATAGAGGAAATAATCAGCCTCGAATGACCTTCATTCTACTTTCAACAATATGAATCATATTCTCCACAAAGGATGTATAAACATGTAGCTCAACCTACTTAGGCTAAAATGCATGATATGGGTCCATTTGATAGAAACATAGCTAAGACTGATGTTAGATGTTGTGCATGGATTAGTACATCTGAGGGAACTATAACTAAAATGATATCGGCCCCATTATACCAATAATCTTGATCGACCTAACGTATCACGTCAAAATTTAACCCTGTCTCTTGATTCCACCATGCCCAATCCTTTGTTAAAAATGTATGAAAACCCAATCCCGGACCGTGACTTCTAGATTTCATCTATAATGATCATTATAGGACTTATTTCGAGACTGTGCAGTATCCATCTAATTCAAAATTAGTTGGACTATCTTAGAAGTATTCTACATCAGAGGAAGTCCCATAAAAAGCTACCTCACATAACTATATCAAGTAGAGGGGAAATCAACATGTAATAAATTAAAAAGACTTGTAAGGTTTTATCGGTATAGTTACATAATATCAATTTTTTAGGAAAACATACTTCTCTAAAGAGCCCCCGAAATACAAGAAGTATGCTTCCATCATGTCTTGAATCCCAAAAATTGTATGATCTGACTAGCCATTTGTCTAAGGGTGTTATGTTGTTCTCATAAGAAACAATGAACCCTACACCCTCTACAAAATTTCATATAAACGATATGTAAACTAGGTATCCCTAACTAAAACGATATTTCATGGGACCCTGCAGAGTTTTACTATGTATTGACCCGACCCCAGTTTCCTGGAGCTAGTTCTTTATTTTATTACATTAGTATATAAACATGGAATATGAATTTCAAAGGACTGATTAGTTTTTTAGCTTTGGAAACAAGATACATATATAAGTTCAACACTTCAACTTGTAAATAAATACAAAATAAATGTTTTATTAAGAACATACAAAACTCTAAGTTTATCCCTGAAATTAATTCAAAATACACATCTTCGTAGCCTAGGGAAAAATAAAACAAGAAAAAGGGGTGAGCTCAAATTCTCAATAAGGGTTTTCAATAAAGTGGAAGATATCACAATCATAAAAGGTAGGCATGATGAATAAGTAAAAAACACGCATTTAAAAAATGAACATGAACATAATATGGAATGAATAAGAGAAGAATAAATAATTCCATTATAAAACCTAATCATGGGTATTCTACTAGTTGAATAACCACATGAACTATCAATTAAGAGTTCTGTAATGAGGGAATTAAAAATGCGGGACATCATAACCATACCTTCAAGTCCTTGTGCCAAGACCGTAAATAATCATTTTGTCAATGCTTCGTGCCAAGACTTTGTTTATATAATGTGACCTACCGATGCACCGAGAGGCTATAGAATGACCCACCCAACACTTACTAGGTAAAATTATTTCCGAATATGAATAGGGATAAACATAAACAACATATACATTCATATTGAAATTAATGTATGAAATTTAAATAACTTTCCCTGAATATTAGGCATAAATACTAACCACTCAGAGTTAATTGGTGAATAGTTTTAATATAGCACGTCCATAGTCAAACTAATCATAAACCATTTTACTAAATATTATAGATTATATCAGAAAAAATTAATCCAAATAATACATAATAATCTACAAGAGTGTTGAAACAGATGAAGATACTGTTATAAAATGATCGATAAATTCTTGAGAAAAATAATCATTAACATTGAAATGAAGTGTTCTTTTTGAAATTTATTTTTATAAAATAAAAATATATGTATGATATTATTTTTATAATAAAATGATTTATTTTATAAACATAATGTTTGATAAAATAAAATTATAGAGTTCCCTTGAAAATAGGCAAGAATTTGAGAAATTCCCTTGAATCATGTCGGTATTTCAGAAAGAATTCTTGAAAGATCCCTTTAAAACATATAACTCCTAGTAAAAGAAAGAAGGTTTATGGTAGGTACACATATATATAACATTCACATTGAATATATTATGTTTACATTATAATAAATAAGAATTTATTTGGGATTAAGAAAGACAATGAGTAACTTGAAAGAAAATAGATGTTCAGGTAGAATACCGTTACATTAAGTCTAATGGTGTTCCTCACATGATCTTAGTGGACTTAATAATAAAATTTAGGTTCATATATTAATGATTCAAGAACCTCCTATACAACTAATTTATTTAGTATAAACATATGAGGTTCATTCATGGCATTTTTATGGGTTAAGAGATTCACTCTCATTGTTTGGGAGTGTTTTCTTTCTTTGTTGTCATGACCAGTTTACTTATATTCATGTACAGATAAACATGTAGAATGAAAATGATAGTCCAAAATAGAAGTTTTATTTTATTAGTGAACAAAAAGAATATTAATTTTTTAAAAAATTATTTTGGTTATTGGGAGTGAAGATTAATCACTATATGAAACTTTAATGACAATTGTTTGGGTTAATTGAAAGTTCTTGATCACAATGAACACATTTTTATTTATAAAATTATTACCATGTGTAAAAAGGGATTTCATAACCTTACATAAGTTATAACACATATATTATTGTCTATTTTAGAAAAAAATTGGTTTCATAACCATAATTAAAGATGGTAATAGAAATTGAAAACCCGTCATCCTTGAATGTGATAAATTAACATATATCGGATGATGTTTTCTTTTATAGAATAAAATAAGGGTAAATGAGATATTACAAATAATTATTAATTTATCATAAAAAAATTATAGTAAATGTATGTTACTAGATTCACCACAACCTTTGGATGAATGGTGGTGAGGAAAGAAAAACAAAAGAACTAAATTTGAAATAATAGAAATGAAAAGATGAATTTAGTGCCTGAAGTAATCTTCCTTGGGAGCCTCTTCAGGGGAGAGGTTTGGTCTTTTAAAGAGACTACATGATTTTGGATATGGGGGAGGATACTGGGAGGATATTTGATCAAAATTTAGTCAATTCACAAGGCAAGAGAGGTGTGAAGAGAGGAGGGAGTGAGGGGGGGGGGTTATAGTGGGGGAGAAGGGTGATTTGTGAATATCTTATTCATTATTTTTTTATTTCGCTCCAAAAAACCAATAGTGTAGATTACTTTGACCCATAATATTGTTAAGTTAATTTAATTTTTAAAAAAGTGTGATTACATCAAATATAATTCTAGAAATAGTGAATTTAACTTATAATGTATATATACGGTAAACTACCGTATTTTACTATTCATTAAAAATTCAAGTATTTTAGAAATATCCCAAAAATTTTCCCAAAACATTTTTCCCTATGTTAAATTCAAAAAATAACTTCATTTTTATAAATTAATTTTCAAAATATGATTAACCTAATTTTTAAACAAAATCATAATTTACTCAAAAAATAACAATTTTAAAACTATCATTCGTTTTATATCACTTTGAAAAAATAATCAAGATCTCAATATCTTATAACCTTAAGATAATAAAATTATAATATGATTTAATATTCATAAGGTTCATATTACTATTTATAAGGGTATGTTACTATTCACCCAAAATTATGTTTGTCTTTTCAGAATTTATATATCTTACTGAAGATAACTGTGTAGGTCAGTTTTTTCAAAATTCAAATCACAGAGGTGGAAAATTTAAGTTTACAAGATAGTTTATAAAAAATGGTGTTTTGTGGTGACTCAATGCTTCATGAATTTATTTTCAAATTCTTTTGGTGTTACATTCTACTCTTCTTAAAAAATATTCATACTCAAAATTACCAGAATGTTACTTCACAAAAAGATTTGGGTATTTATTCATCATATGCTCCCTAGGCTCTCATGTTGCCTCTTCGATTTTATGAATTTTCCAAAGTATATTTACTAGTCGAGTTATCTAATTCTTAAACACCCATTATTTTGTGTCTAGAATCTAGACATGCTCTTCAAATTAAGATATGTCAAGTTTTAATTCTATAACATTATAACTGAGGACATGTGTTGGGTCTGGCATGTACTATCTCAGCAATGAGACATTGAACAAATTGTGTACTTTAGACAGGATAACCATCATAAATAAATGATATGAAATAACTATAATTCTATCCATAATTTCAAAAGGCCCTATGCACCTAGGGATTTGTTTTCCATTCTTTAGAACTCTTATAAAACCCATCTATGAAGAAACTTTTAAGAACACATGATCTCACTCTTACAATTCAAAATATTTTCATTGATTATCATCATATATTTTTTCTCTAATTTGGGATTCTTTGATATGGAATTGAATAGTATATACCTTCACTTTTGTTTCCTCCACATGCTTTGGGCCCACTAGCTTCCTGTCATTATCTTCATCCCAACATGTTGGTGTATGACATCTCTTTCCATTCAATGATTCATGTGGTTCCATTTGAATACAAGAATAGAAACTATTGTTGTAAGAAACCTAAATAAATGGTAAATAATGGTCCCAAATAACATCAAAGTCAAGTGAGAATAATCAAAACAAGTCTTATATTTTTTGGATCATCCTTTTTTATTGCCTATCTATTTGTGGTTGATAAGCAGTACTCAATCGAAGCTCATTATCCAAGGTTTCTGATGACTTTTCCAGAATTTCGATGTAAATCGATGAGTGTGATGAGAAACTATTGAAAGAGGTTCCCCATGAAATTGATCAAATAAATAATCAATGCAAGGTAGGGGATACTTGTTATTTATTGTTATAGCATTTATTTACCTATAATCAATGCACAACCTTAAAGAAAAATCTTTCTTCATAACGAAAAGAACAATGGATCCCCATAGAGAGACACTGGGGATAATAAATCTTATATCACTCAATTCCTTTAATTTTTTCTTTAGTTCTACTTATTTCATAGTTTGAATTATATAATCTGTCTTCAATATAGGCCTTGAAAAAGGAATTAAATCACTGGAAAACTCAATTTCCCTATCTAGAGAATGGATATGTAAATCTTCTGAAAAAATGTTATCATATTTTTTCAAAATAGGTATATAATTTATTTGAACATTCCTTTCCTCACCCATAAATATTTCATTCCCTTCCTACCCAATAATTTAATTCTGTAGAGTTACTAGGGGTGGATTTAGATAAGAATTATCCGGTGAGGTTTCTACTCTAAAGATAAGGGATTCATCAACGTTCTTAAAAATCATAACTTCCCTCTTCTTGGAATAGATCTTCACATCATAACATGAAAACCAACACATACCAATGATTATATCAAATTCAATAATGGATATGATTCTATGGTTTAAAACTAAGGAATTTTTATGTGTCATGAGGGGGATTGATCGACACATATTTGTTACAATGATACATCCCCTAGGAGTTTTCATTGACAATTAATTGATAAAATAAAATTGAACAAGTCTTATTTTTCAGGAAACATGGAATATATAAAAGTATGTAATGATACATAATGAAATAAAACATTATATTAGTTCTATGAAACAATTAATGTACCTACCACCTCATCATTAATAACTTCAACCTTCGTAGTTGTGACTGCATAAGATTGGGATTTCTCCCTTGGCCTTCTTTGGGGAATGTTTCCATGAGACATAGGAAAAACATTTTCATAATTTTACCTATACTTGAAATTGAATCATTGAACATTGGTTTCTTTTTTCTTCCCTGTAAAATCCCAGGATAGGTTTCCTTTCTCTCTACACATGTATGGAACACCCATACCCTTGAGGCAAGTACCAGGGTGTCTCTTCCAACAATTATCCCAGGGTGGAAGGTAAAATCTTTCCTTGTTCCCCATTTCCACTTTTAATTTTCTATAGTTTTCCTCAACCCTATTCCTCTCTTTCTTTACCTTAAAATCACATGACATAGATAATTCCATTTCCATATTGACAGCATTTTAGACTATATCTTCATATGATGAGAAACTTTGGGACAATAAAACCCTTCATAGGAATGGTTTAAAACCATAAAAGAACTGATTAATCTTTCTCCATGGTTTATGTATGTAGTCCACGATATGTCTTCCTAACCATGTGAAGTTGGATTCACACATTTTAACATTCTCATCCCCTTTTTTCCTCAGATTCAGAAACTACAAATCCATATCCTCTCATTGTTCACGAGGGATTTATTTTTCTATGAATGTTTCCTTAAAATACCTTTATTCCATTTCAAATATTTCTTCTTCCTCCTTTGTGTTTTAAATTTAAGACCACCACTAATCTTCATCTCTTGATAGATGATAAACCACCATGATAACCTTATCTCTTTTGTTACATCCAAAACTGAGAATATATTCTCTAATGAACATATCCACTACTCCATTATGAATGTGTTTGTAGTCCCATTAAATAATAGAGGCTATTGTCGCATAAAGCTATCTAGCATAGCTCCTTCACATTATGGATTTTGATGCTCCATACAGGTAAGGTTATTATTCATAACCTGAGTCAGCTATCACAATATAGTTTTAAGTTGCTCATCACCAATAAAAAAATGATATCCAACATCTTTATCTTGAATTATAGGGAAATACATACATGGGACATGCACATTCATGCGGTTTCAATTCCTTCAACAAGGCATCATTTCTAAATAATGGAATACGCCAGATAGGATTTTGAATCATAATGTATAACCTCATTATAGAAAAATATTTAGCATAGATAATCTCAGAATAATAAACATGGTTTCTCTAAGGAAAAACATACACATAAATCCTTCGCAATTTCTTATAAAAAAAGTCAATTATCCTAGGAATATCATCCATAATTTTCAAACCATTTGTGTAGTAAGGCTCGTTGTCGTATACCAGGATATCCTGAGTTATGCCTGAAACTCCTTGTCATAGTTGTTACTCATAAGTACATCTGTTCCAAAACCACATCCACTTATAGTATCCATAGATGGATTTATTTTCTAGAAATATCCACATGATCTATTATTTACCAAAAATTCTAAGTAGTTCTTGTATGTTTATCCTTAAAGACTATCTTAGGGTTTTGTTCCCTAATCTACATTTTCTAAATCTAGTTTCCATGTTTTCTACTAAACATCCTCTAATACCAAAAGTAAGGACCTGACCCCAGTTACATGGAGTCGAGGACTTATTTTATTACATTGGAATACAAAGAAGGAATTTTCATCCCAAATGATAGATTATTTTAGTAGATTTGTAAACAATATACACAAATAAGTTCAAAATTACCCCTTGAAAATCAAAACAACATAATGTTTTCATTGGGAACATCCACAACTCTAATTTTATCCCTGGAATTTATTGATAAAACACTTCTTCGCATCCTGGGGTAAAAATTACACATAAAAAAGGGGTGATCTCAAATTACCAATAAGGGTATGAAATACAATGGAAGATACCATAAACATAAACATTAGGCTTGGTGAATAACTAAAAACTTATTCCTTTACAAAATTAACTTGAACATAATATGGTCGGAATAAGATTTGAATTAATAATTCGATAATATAACATAATCAGGGGTATTCTACTAGTATAATAACCACATGAACTATCAATTACATGTTTCATAATAAGGGAATGAATAATTCAAGAAATCATAACCATACCATCAGAGCCTCATTCCAATACTATAAATAACCATTTGGTCAAGACCATGTTTGTCTGATGAGTCATACCAATGCACCAAGGGAATATGACAAGAACCATCTAACACTTACTAATTCAAATTCATTCCTCATATGAAATGTGATAAAAATAAACAAAATATAAATTCATATTGAAACTAACATATTAAATGTAAATAACATTTCTCGAACATTATGCATAAACACTAACCATTCAGAGTAAATTGGTGAATGTTTTTAAGATAGAACATCCACAGTCAAAATAATCATAAACCATTCTATTAAATATGGTTGATGATATCATAAAATATTAATCCCAATAATACATATGAATGAATAAGTGTGTTGAAACACATGAATATACTCTTATAAAATCATTGATTAATTCTTGTGATAAATACACTTTTAATTTGAAAAGAATAGTTCTTTTTAAAAATTCTTTATATAAAACTCGAAGTGATGTAATATAGTATTTTTATAATATAATAAGTCATTTTAGAATTATATTGGTTTATAAAATCATATTATATAGTTCCCTTGGAAATAGGTAATAATTTGAGAAATTCCCTTGAATTGTACTTGTATTTCGGGAAGATGTTTTGAAACATCCTTTTAAAACATATAACTCTCTATAAAATAATGAAGGATTATGGTGGGTAAACATATATAGAAAATTAAAACCGAATATATTATGAGTAAATAATAATAAATAAGAATTTATTTGGGATTAAGAAAGAAAAAGAGTAACCCAAAAGAAAATGGAGGTTCAGGTACATAACCCTTACCATAATTCTGAAGGTGTTCCTTACTTGATATTAATGAACTGATTAATGATTTTTTTTCATAAATTAATTATTATAGAACCTCCTATAAATTTAATTTACTTTTTATAACCTTACTATGTTCATTCATGGATTTTTTATTGGTTAAAAAATACAATTTCATTGTTTGGGAATTTTTTCTTCCTTGGTTTTCTTGATCAGTTTACTTATATTCATGTATGGATAAACATGTAGAATGAGAACGGTTGTCTATAATAGTGGTTTAATTTTATTATTGAACATCTAGAATATTACATTGTCATGAAATTCCTTTGGTTATTAGAAGTGAATATTAAACAATATATAAAACAATAATGACAATTGTTTGGGTTAATTGGTGGTTCTTGATCACAATGAACTCATTTTAATTTATAAATTAATATCCTATCTAAAAAGGGATTATAGAACCTTACATAAGATAGAAAACATATTTTATAGTCTGGTAAACCATAAAAATGGAATCATGACCAGAATTTAAGATGGTAATAGAAATTGAAAACCCATTGTCCTAGAATGTGATAAATTAACACATCTTGGATGGTGTTTTCATTTATTGTATAAAAAGATAGGAATTGAGAGATGATGAATAATTATTCATTTATCATAACAAAATTCCAGTACATTTAAGGTAATGGAGTCATCACAACATTTGGATTAATGTAGGTGTGCAATGAAAATGAAAAGAAAGAAACTTGAAATAAAAGAAATGAAAAGTGGAATTTACCTCTTGAAGTAATGTTCCTTTGGAGCCTCTTTAGGGGAGGGGTTTTTGTATTTTTATGGGACGAAAAGATTTTGGACGTGGGGGAGGATATTGGGAGAATATTTTAGTATAAATTAGAAATGGAATAGGGCTTTAGAGGAGTCAAGAGAGGAGGGAGTGTGGGGGGTGGTTATAGTGGAGGAGAGGGGTGATTTATTAATATATTATTCATTATTTTATTATTTACCTCAACATAACCAATAGTGTTGATTCATGTGACACATAATAGAAATAAGATTATGTGAGTTTGAACCAAGTGTTCTTATGTTTTCCATGATTCTATGAATAAGGAATTTAACTGATAGTCTATATATATGGAAAACTACCGTATTTTACTATTCATAAAAAATATGAGTATTTTAGAAAAATACCAAAAAAGTCACCCCAACCAATTTTGGACATGTACAACTAAAAAAAGAACTCTATTTTTTGGAAAAAAAATTCTAAATAGGATTAATTAAAATTTTAAATTAAATCACAATTTATTCAGAAGACAACCATTTTAAAACTATAAATCATTTTATATCACTTTGAAAAATTAATCAACATCCCATTATAGAATAACCATAAGATAATAAAATAATAATATGATTTACTGTTTATAAGGGTAATATTACTGTTAAAATTTATATTAATAAGGGTATGTTACTATTCACCAAAAAATTAAGTTTATCTTATCAGACTCTAAATATCTAACTGAATGAAATCATGTATGTTAGTTTATTTGAAATTCTAATCAAAGAGGTGAAAAAATTATTTTTATTGGATCAGTTATAAAAAATTGGGTTTATAGGGAGACTTAGTGGTTTATGAATTTATTTATAAATCCATGGGGTGTTACATATTATATCATGGATATAAAACCTCCTTGGTTAATCCACACTAAAGGTATCCTTGATATGCTAGAAATTGGTAACTTACATTATCATTTCAACAAAAACCAACAAATCTTCACTACCTTAAGGGGAACTTAGTAACCCTATAACTTAATACATTATAATATAAACCCATTTAAACTCAAGAATAGTTAAAATATATAGAATCCTATCTATATGATGATATTCATTCTTCACCTACTAACATGAATAGCAACATGTAATGAAACCAGATACTTATCATTCCATACCCATCCCCCATTACTGATGGTACAAGTAATGATTCATTATGGTGATGTCGGGGTGTACTTCCCAAGATGAGACACGAATCTCCTACATCATCTCCTCACATGTGTCCACTGAAACCCAAACAAAACAATGGATTTTCAAGATATCATCATCACCAACCATGAAACTAAGAGGTGGGTCCTAACCTAACAAACACTCCCATAGGAATAGGACCTCTAAATATAATAGCTACCTTCTCATCACTCTATCTAGTAGTCTAGAGTTCATAGATAAAGATGATAGAAAGGTATGCCCCTGACTAATGTGCAACTTCATGTGTATCTCAAAGAACAAAAAAATGTGCTACCAAACACTACTGGACTACTAAATTTATTATATTTTAGTCCTCCTACTTAGTGCATTAGACACTTCATTTGCTTACCAGGTATGTAGGAATTCTCAAAATCTGATAGACTTTAGGTCCTTGATCAACCTTCAATGCCTCATATTCATATAACATAATGTAAATGTATACTTAAATATTTTTTGGTCCCTGTACATTTGAAAACACACTCAAGATAAGTAATTACTTCAATAGAAAAAACATGAATGACTATAGCTAACTCAAGATTATACATTAGATAGTTCTTCTCATGTGGCCTCAACTGCTGAGACCCATACGCGATGACTCTATCTTGTCCGCTACACTGCTAAGAATGAGAAGTCATATATGAAATTCCTATGATAACTGGCTAGATCCAAAAAAATATTTATATCAAAGACATTCTTGGGATTCTCCGAGGAAACTACATCCCTCAGCTTCCCTGAGTATATTCATACTCATTTGTTTGAGATAATATGTCCCACGAAGTGAATCTTTTCTGTCCAGAACTAGCACTTTTATGCTTTCCAAATAACTATTTCTCTCTTAGTGTATCAAAAATGATATAAAGATGTTGGTAATGATTGTGTTGATTATGAGAATAAAAGAAGATATATCCACAAAAACCACCACCAATGAATCCAAATAATTATGGAACACTCAGTTCATCAGTTTCATAAATTATGTTGTGGAATTCGTGAGACTGAACGAAATCACTAGTTACTCATAAAGACCATAAATGATATGAAATACTATATGAGGTATTTATTCTGGTCTAACACATACCTTGTGAGATGCAGTCCTCAAATCAATTTTTGAGAACACCTGATCTCCTCAAAGATGATCAAACATTTGATCTATCAATAGAAAAGGATATCTATTTTTAACAAATAACTGGTTCATTTTTTGATAGTTCACACATATCCTAAGGGTACCATCCTCATTTTTTCAATTGGACTGGTTAATCCCATGGATAAGTACTAGGTCTTTTAAACCCAATTCCCTCAAATTCCTCTAGCTACCTCTTGATCTCCTGCAACTCCATCCCATCCATCATGTAGGGAGTAATGGATACTAGTGCATCTCCTGGAACTATCTCGATCATGAACTCAACCTATAGCACATTAGGTAAACTAGTAATGATTTATAGGAATAAATACCAGAAATAATCTACCAATGGTGAAGATTCCACCTAAAATTCTCCAAATTCATTCAGATAAAAACTAGTGATCGAGGTTCTAATCCAACCTAGACCGTGATGTTCTGCTCCATGTCAACTATCTTGGACATACCATTCACACATTGGTGTATAAATTAAACCTTATAGTGATGTGAAAGTCACCCAATGGTGATTTAAGTCGACATTAGCTTAATAATCTACTAGAAAATCCATTTTGAGTATGAAGTCAAACCCTGTCACCTCAAGGACATACAGATTCCAAATTAAGTGACACCCACCGAACACTATGGGAAACTCCCTACCCTAGCATGCACCCTCTTTTATGATTCACAATGGAGTGTCTAGTTTAATAATTCTCTCAGAATAAAGAATAATGTTCCCAATTATTTTAACCATAGGTGAAGATATGAAACTTGGTGAGCAACAGTATCAAAAAGAGCATATGAAATAGTAAATCCTATAAAGATCTCACATCTCACCATTGATGCTCTGGGAATCAACTTCATGGGGGGTAGGATGTAAAAAAGATATATCCTGAACAAAAACCAAGTGACACTACCTCACTACCTAGAGTAGGCCCACTCTGATGTCTTGGTGTAACTGGTTCTGGAAAACCTCACCCACAACCACCACTACCTCGACTTGATCAACCAAAACTACTCAAAATACATCTCTGACATGGATATGAGAAAACATCTCTAAAACCTAGTGTTAGAAATTACCCCTACCACCCAATACTTGAGGTAAGGTCGTGCAAAAGAAAACTATACATGGCCCATACTTCCACAATATAGACACTTAAATGGGTTATGATTGTACTGATTCTTCTTATGGGAGAATGAAAAATGAGCTACCATAACTCACATCCATAATTGTACACTTCTCATAGTAAACCTCAATACATTGATTTCATCTCTATCAGTCGATCTAATGGGTTGAGAGACTATAATTCTCTGCTTTTCACCCCAAACATCTCTCGGGTTACACTCTATAATTAACAACAGATTAATTTTTTTTAGTAAAAGTAGTTATTTTGAACAGGTTGACCTAGGATCCAATGACATGTCAGAGCCCTTATTTGAAGTGTATCTATCTATCTATCTATCTCTCTCTCTCTATTTCTATCTCTTAATAAATCATCACCACAGTATGTTGTTAAAGAACACTACATCTCAGTAATGTGTTTCGAGTACTCCATAAATATAATCGTTCCATGCTCCAGACAAATTAACTAACTAGACCACTCTACTAGAAGAGTCTCAATGTAAAAGTAGTCGAAAAACAAGGTTTGGAAATCATCCCAAACCAAGTTCACATCATGTCATACTAGTTCATAAAATCCCAATAACTTTTTTCTACCTCATGTAGCATATATGTAGTGAGATTTACCCTCTACATAGGATGCATCTCACGATGCTCGAAGATCGCTACTATAGTCACAAACTATATATCGACAGCTTTTGGACCACCATCCCCTGATAATCTGGGAGGATTCTACTTCTGAAACACATGTCTCATCTCATCCATACGCATGGTAGGATGTACTGATCCTGGAAAAGTCGACATGAAGTGGTAAAATACCTCATATATCAATGCCCCAGAACTAGTGTCTAGACCAATAACTGGTTCTCTATTTGGCACTAAAGGAGGAACCATCGGTATCCCATGACACACTACCTCTAGAGCATGATTGTAACCACCCTCCTGGAGTATAATTATAGGTTTTCATGCTATCATTACTCAATAATTCAAAACACACAGCTTAGAAAATAAAATTATCAATTTTTTCATCTTAAAAGCATAGGATATTTAAAAAACCTTTAAAAATATGTTGTATTACATAACCTACTTCTAAATGAAAATATATAAAGGAAAATTGTAAAAAAAGTCACTCGAGACATTGCCTCTTTCCCACTCAAAAGATGATCCATGGTTGAGTCACTATTTATCATTTATGTTTTCCATTTCATTTTCATATTCGTTTCAAATATCATTTGATTTCATACTCATTTCATTATATATAAAATTTAATTTAAAGAGGTCAAACCAATAGTTCACCATATTTCGATCTATAAGGGCCCATACACCCCATGAATCAAAATGTGGTTCCCATATAATTAACACCATAATCAACTCTTGACGTTCTATCACAATATCATGTAGAACTATCATGACATCTATCACAACAACATGCAACAATTAATGCATCCTAGATGGTGTATAATAATGCATGGCATGTGATTTATAAAAAGTTCTTAAAGTGATGCATGACATGGAACACCATCATAACAATGGGTGGCAGCAAAATTGAACCCATATTCATATCAATAATAATAGCATAATTCAATTGAATCTCCCAATAGTGTAAACAAATCAACTGTAATTTTGTAAATATAAAAAACAATAATTTCATTTAATGAAATTAGAACTCTTCTATATGCGGGTTTCCTACTACCTTGATTAATTCCTTTCCAAAACCATATTCCTTGCTATACCAACCTACTGGAGCCATTTAACATAAAAAACTACAAAACATTCTTTTATATCACTATGAAATGTCTCTGACCTAGTATCCACTCAATAGTGACCCAAGATGGGTTATCCAAATGGAATAAATTGAATATCCCCAAATTCCATAAGCTTCCAACTTGATGCGAGGTCCTCATGTGTTACCATGGGTAGACTATTCCTTATTTATTAGAGTGAAAGAAATAAGGATATAAATAATAGTCAATAATGGGAGAAACAATTACAACCAGAAAACCTATAAAAATTCAAGACTATAATATGTAAATAATAATGCCCGAAGTGTCTCATATACAATGATGATGAGACATGTCTCTTCAAAACATCCAAAATATGTACAAAATAGTACAATATAATAAATTTATACAAAATACAAAAAATTAAAAAATGTTTTATCCACAAATAGTATCATGAGCCTTATATTGGTATCGTGTTCCCCTACTCCTATGTATAACATAAATCAAGAATGGAACTGTGGATGCTTGAACTGGTCCATACATACATCTAATTAGTCTATTCAGGTACCCATGTTAGCCCAAAATTTGTGGAATATAATCCTTGAAGGTAACCACCAAATGATCTATACAATTCTAGTCTATGGAATATAATATGTTAAATTGTGTGAAAGTAAGCAGGTAAGCAATATGATTGTAAAGTGTCCATGGAACAACTATAACAAGAAATTGATACTATAGTGATATACATGGATCCCTAAAAAACAAGCGTCAAGATCATAAAAGGTAGCTATAATAGAAACAAAAATAACTAACATGGCATTGTTGTACATTTTTACATATCATTTCATCTATGACCTTTCCGTATAAAATGTCAAGTCACATTTCCCATGACCATTATATATAGACAACCATGTCACATCTTCCATGGTTATACCATAAAATCAATATTTGAGACCAAGAATGGTTGAATACAAGGTATATAAGACCATGGGATCCTCATCAATTCCCAAGGGCATCTCAATAGAAATGCTGTAATGGAAATGGTTGGAGTCTGAGGAGCATGTCACTGAAACATATCCTATGTGAGTCTAAGAAATCTAGATCACTGGGGTATCTAGACCCATATAATCCCATAGAATCAAGACCAAAAGAGAATACTCAATCAAATGAATACACTACCATATTTATGACCCATGTTTTAACATCCAAGGCATCAAAATGGAATGAATACCCCTTGTATACCAACCAAGTCATTCCCCCCAATTTCCATTACATCCCATTTTATTCATCGACCAAAACTGTTACCATTTAGTAAAATGAGTATACCCACTCATTATCCAAATTTCACATTAAAAAAAACAATGACTATACCCACTAATTTTACCATTTCAATATAATCTATTTATTCAATTCATGCATGAAAAAACATGTTATCATAATGAAAGTAGGTCGTACATCTCATCGTCAAGTAATTCAATTTGATGAAATTAATGACGGGATCCCTCAAACTAAAAAATCACGAAACATACCCCTTGGGTTGTTTAATTTCATCAATGTGATAGAAATATTTGTGGGTGGAAAAATTTTATCTAGGTATATAAAGAACTAAAAACAATGGTATAAGTATAAACCACATACCATAGCTCAGTAGTAGAGTGCCCATCCAGTATCAACTCCAAATTTGACTCAGATAAAGATATTATAAAATAGTGAAAAAATAACCTATAAATAGAGAAAGTTAACTTTCCCATAAATAGAAAAACTAATACCAATAATGAAGAATAAAAAAAATGTATAAAATGGAATCAAGTACTCAGTGATGTGGATTCATTGAGACAGGCGATGCTTGAATCGAATATCGGATGGATGATCAATAGAAAATCCTAGAATATACATAAAAGGGGATTAAAAAGGGTAGATATTATTGTTGGGGAGATGAAAGAAAATAGGGGTTGGTTTAATAGATTTTGTGGGACAATTTTTTTAAATTGACCCAATTTATAAGGTTTCACGGTTCGACAACATAGTTTGGCCAAACTGTGCACCAACCGTGCATGCTTTGCTGTATGGAAGGGAACAACACATGATTTTATAGTTTGGTTTGACTAACCATGTATAAACCATTAAAAACATCCCTAGTTAAAATTAAAGACATTAATGTGTATCTATACATGAAAAATCACACAAATTGATAAAACTGTGCACCATGTTGCTCCCCACTACGTATCCTCATATGGGTTTATCTAACATTACAGCCTACCCAATACAGATTGAACTAACCATGCAAGAGGCTTATTTCACCCCAAACCATGGATTATGGAATCCTAAAAATACCCATACTACACCAATACCTCCATATAATCAAATTTAATTCACATAAGTCCTTGTTTATACATTTAAACTAAGAATTGATAGAGAGGAAAGGATCCATACCTCTATAAAGAACAATGTACTTAGAAGAAGTGTGGGGATCTTATAGTTAGAAACTATAAAACCATAGGGATGATGACCATGGTGATTTTTGTGTATGATTTGATTCTATATCCCATTTATTGTAGAACTATTTTACTCAATAAAAATGATTTAAATAAATTATTTTATTTAAAAATGTTTATTTAAAATATTTTGGAAAAGTTTTACAGACATTGAAAAGAAAACAAGTTTTGTTTTAAACATGAAAATGATATACTATTCCATGCTCTATTTTTATTTAAATTGAAATCATGATTTAGTTTTATATCAATCAATATATTATAGAACACATGGAGAGACCATATTTATATTTTTAGATAAAAACCTAAATTTTCATTTTAGATTATGTTCAGTTTTTTAAGTATGGTCCGAGTAAAAGAGAAAATGAAAATTGGAGGTTGTGGACGTTCTTGATCCTGTGAGTTTAGAGTGAGAAGGCATATACATTAGAGATTTTAACCACTTATTTTATGGGATGTTTTAGCTTTACCCTTTTCAGATACCAATTACATTGATGATTTACTACTTAGGTTTTTTATATACCTGCTTTAGAGTGTTCTGCATACTGACTTGTAATCTTTTAACTTTCACTGTTTTGTTGAAAAATAATTCCCTCCTGATCTTATATGATGTTAGGTGCTATTCATAGACCCATGCAGTTCTGGAATTCCATTTAGTTCATGTCTGATTTGGATCTATTATTAGGGTAACATGGTATCTAGGCTACTTCGTGAGAGTTCCATACATTTGGTTGTGGTATTCATTTGTGGTGTCTTTATTTAAAATAAATAATCAGTTTTTTACATTCTTTTAAATTCGCAGGACCTAATATCCTCTATAAATACCACATTATAACTATTCTTTAGGGTTTTCTTCATAAATCCTGGGATAATTGAGAAGATCTATGGTTAATACTATTTTCCAGATCACATCAGAGGAAGACATGTGATTGGATCAAGGTGGTTTGAGAGGCAACGAACAAAGAATATCATCCTCATCAATGGTGAACAAATTCTTCAGTAAAGCATGATCCACAACCAAGGTGGGTCTCATAAATTGTTTTTTCTCCGATTTAATTAAAATAATGAGAATAATTAATTATATTCTTTTTACCATTGATTTTTCTACCCTCTACATGATCACAATATTGATAAAATTAAATTATTGATTAAATTAAATATTTTATTCTTTTTTCACCCCTAGAAATCATATTGTACCATATTTATATAGAAACACTTAGAAAATGGTGTATTTTAGTTTTAATTTTATATTTATACCCACCATTATTTTCCTTATACACCATTGGCCAATGGATTCATGGTTCAACAATGTTTGTGGTGATCAAGCATGACTATACCCTCAATTTTGTGTTAGATAAAGAAATGATAGATGAGTTTATGATTTTATGATTAATTTGTATGTTTTATGGAATGTGACTAATACCTCCCTGAATTTAACACTTCTAATAGAAGTGATGAAAAGGTTGGAATGAACTTTCAGTTATGTGGAAAACACAACTACATAATGTGTAGTACTGGAACACAAGTTGTGTAATACCCATGGCTATGATTATAGAGTCTCTTGGAATATAAGTATGACACACTATGTGGCCAAGCCCATTAACTGTGTGACCCTACCGGGTGATGAAGTCATGCGCTAGCTACACATGTCCTAGAACCCATGTGGGAGGATACATCCTTTGCACTAAGAGTACATGGGAATTTCCAAAGGTACATAAGCATGACCCAACACTTGATCAGGAACTGGTACATGGCCAGGTATATTTACATGACTATAAGTACACATGAAGATCTTAGAAAATTAGGGAATTCCCCAAGTTTCCAAGACATGTCATGTAGTTTCCTTACATATAATGTACTACTACAAAGATACCCAATACAGGTGCTAGTAAAGACATGTAAAAGATTATAGGTGAAGTTATATTCCATGTGACAACTAGTGTATCCCACTTATTTTAATCAGTAACTTCTACCTCTAATATGTCCTTCATCCAGGTTTAATATTTTCCCCACGAGTAGCCTATCCTGATCTGTTTCCCACCAAGAATGAGATGGTATCATTAATAGTGTATTTTTAGATATGACATTGAATTTTAAGAGAAATATGGTTTAGTAGGAAAGGATTGACGACCATAGTGATATGGAAAGATAATAAAAGAGAGTTAATAGGGTCAGAAACCCCCTGGTTTTCCATGGCGTATACTCCCTTTAATCTTTGAACTCATTTTAGAGGAACCACCTGTTATACTAGTGCCCTGGTCCTCCATGCATAAAGTGTCTTGTCTTTACAACACTTGAGTGAATATCATCTATTTATACATATTGAGTGGCACCCCTATCATTCCAGGGTGCTAGTATAACATTATTTGAGTGGAGCTCTTAGAAACGCTAGTATTATATTATTTGAGTGGAGCCACATGGCCACACTAGTGTTCATGTAGTCTATCTATCAATAAAGTGGTATCCCCTATAATTCTAGGGCGTGGTTCCTTTATCTGTTTAGTGATTATCACCCCTAAAATACTAGGGAGTGGGTCCTCTACCCCCAGAGTGTCCCCTCACTAATATATTGGTGTGTGGTACTATATTTTCTAAGTGGAACCCCCTTATCATTCTAGGGCATGGGTCCCGTCAACTATGGCGTGTAATGGAGAGGTGTGGGTCCTCCAAATGAAATCTTATGAGTCTAACCATGATGAATGAATTCAGATCTTCCCCCCTTGAATGAGGAGTATAGTATCAAGGTTCAAGTCCTCCACTCCTATTATATCATGCATACATTGAATTTTTGGTTTGGAGATTATTCCCCCTCAACTGTGGGGTCCATTAAGGAGGAGTGGGGCCTCCACATAGATTTTTATTTAGTTTCACATAATGTTGGTTATCCGATGTAGACCCTTTGAGGTTTTGGAGGACTTATTATTCCTTGATGGGATGAAAATATGGATATCCCATTTCTATCTCATTTGACCTTCTTATTGATCATATCTAGATTTTATGGTTATGTTATCAATTTTTGAATGACATTATTTGTTTAGGTAGAGATTTCAATTGTTATATCATTCTCTTTATTCCTTTTTAGTTTTTGGGGCATCATACATGGCATGTATGTACTCACCCCTATATTGGATTTGACAAAATGTGTGGTTTATTATGTAGAGGACAAATTGTTCAGTAGTGATACTGATGGATCATAGTGATAATTGGATGCATAGACCATGTATGGAAGTAAGACTTGGAGATAATGCGCTGAAGTCTCACAATTTTTTTTGTATTCTAATTGTTTTCAAGATCATTTCTAGTTGAAAATATAAATTTCCACATTCTAATTTGGAAATTCTATTATAGTCTGATGTCTTAATTATAGGTATTATATGAAAGGCTTACTCTAGATGTTACTATATTTTTATTATTATTTCATTGAACATTTTATGGAGATGGTTAGGTTAGTTCATTCATGTATATTTGGAAATGGGACCTCATTTCATTTATGTCTTCTTGGTGCTATCAAGATGTCCATAGGCTATTTAAAGAGGGCATGGGGTTGTGAAATCTCAACCTTCCACTAGCTAGGATGCCCTGGGGGGTAATTTCTTTACCAGCCAATGCCTAAATTTATATATATATATATAGTTTAATATTTACATTATTATTCATGAGTATAAAATATTTTATTATTATTGGATGTATGATTTTTGAATTCAACAAATTACATTTAAATGTTATTACATGAATATAAGATGTTATATGAATGGTAAAATGTATAATTTAGTTGAGTTCAACCATGACTATGATTTTGTAATAGTTTATGGGACTGAAAGTAAAGGTTGGTTATGATATTTATATATTATGTGTTAACATTTTATTGGAATTGAGGTCCTTATTTATTAGTGATCCATGGATTGTAGGAATTTGGGTCATACATCTCATTAACATTGGAGCTTAGTATCTATCATGAAATATGGGGGGATGCCTCCATGGAACACCATTATTTCTCTTAATTGATTTTGATTTAATATGATTCTAAACCATTATATGAAATTGTGTCATATTATTTATGAATAGATATGATTTGGATATGTATAAATATAAATTGAATTTATTTTATGAGTAATTATAAAACATCCTGAGTTTTATTAATAGTTATATATTTATATATTTTGATTAAATTAGTTTGGTTTATGCTATAGGATGTTAAAAAATTAATCCATTGATGAAGAATGGATATATATTAGGAATTCATATGATGATATGGTTTTTTTAAACCAATAAAATATAATTTTCAATATTTTTTCATAAGAAAAAAAATATAAAGAAAAATATCATCCAAAAAGGTAGGCATTGAAAAATTAGTGTGTTCATATATTTTCTCTTGTAAATGAAGAACGATTTAGGTGAACTTAATATTATTAGGTGAAAATATTAAACATTTATGTTTGGTTAGGCATATTTAGGAAACAATTAGAGGAAGGATACTAGAAAAATAGTGTTGAGTTTATTAATAGAATAAATTTTAGAAAAATGATTTCTACATAACTATCCAAGATACATATGTGAAATGACTGCACACTGACTTAACTATATATCCTTTTAATGAGAGAAATTCAAAATCAGACTCAAATATTTAGTGAAATATGAATACTATTTCACTAATGGGTATGATTCAATTAAAAGGGTTCATTATTTTATTTACCATCCCAACATGATTCACCCATTCTAGGATAGAGTGGGACATGATCACATGTGAACCTCCCCAAATGTAAGACGTTACTAAATAAATGTGAGGGTCTGAACATCATTATTGAGAAAACTATACCCTTAGTATCAAACATATTACAATGAAAATGTACTACGAAAACAAATATAATTTAATAATATCCCAAAAATATTTAAAAAATGACATAACATATGACATGGAAGGTATCTAACATAATGATGTAATAAATCATGGTTTTCAATTATGGATACTGAAAATAGAGTACAGGAAACAAAAATAATGTAAATAAAGACACTAATACAACATGTACAGGTTTTGAGTGTATACCTATTAAGATACCCCCAATACATAATTAACACATGTTTATATACATAACAGGTTTATTCTATGATAATATAGAAATGTTAAATAAAAAAATAATCAACCACAGGTGGTCATGCACTAACCAATCCGCTATGAACATCTGTCAAACCTTCTTTGTCCACATACTAAAAGAACAATCATATCCAAAGTTGTTCCCATGTCTCAACCATAAGGCCACCTCATGTATCACTAAAAAATATAAGGTCAATGAGTCTTGGGTAAGGTGTTATGGTTATAAGTTTATTATCTCTACCTCGGGTCATGCCACATATCCATCAAATCGTAGCTCTACCTATGGTTGGGCCACATGGCCATAATATCCCTACTATGCCTCAGGTATTTCCACAAGTTTGTTTACAAAAAAAATATGTCTATACCTATCATCATCATCATGGAATGTCACACATTTTCCCCCTATATGGGTTAACCTTTCCATGATGGTTAATCTATTTTTTCCCCCAAAAAGAAAATCTCCAAAGGCCACACATTCAATCACTGTAGGTAATAACTCATAAAAGCATAACATAACATATGAAGAATGATTATTTGTATCAATTCACACAGACACAAGAAATAAAAATAAAATGTGGTTCCCATTGTCCACAAACACACCCAATGTAATGAATATCAAACATGATTCTAATGGGATATAGACACCCACATGTCATAAATATAAAATATGGGTCACATGCGATACATAAAAAAAATATTTGATAAAAATGAATCATGTATTTCAATGAACTAAATTACATACCATCATACCGGGGAAACAACCATATACATATTATATATAAGGTAGTATCTTTATACCTAAAACACATTGATTTCAATGCCACGATCATCCTAGAGTCAATTCTGAAATCATGCGCATGCACCAGCTAGGTCCAACCCACATGTGAAGGGTCCTTAGAACTAATTACAACATAATATTAAAAATTTTATATAATAATATGCTATAATAAAATTATGCCTAGAGGGTAGAACCATATCACTTACACAAAAAAACACCATCAATGGTGGATCTAGTTATAGTCGAAGAAGAGAACCTATTGGTAATGGAATAACTACTTTAGAAGAGATACAGAGATCACAAAAAGCCTATATAAACATGAAAATGCCTATAAATTAAGAGATCTCCCATGTACACATCTCAATGAAGGAATATAATCCAATGTGTCACCCATGCTTCATCTATAAGTCCTATGGATCCAATGAACACCTTGGATGAGGAGTAAGAATCGATTACTAGAGGAAAATCGATTTTAGAGTCTATTAAACATAATTAATGAAGATCACATGTGTTTATTTCCTTTGAAAAAATTATATCGTAAATAAACAGTGACTGAATTGGCTATTTTAGATTTCTGAAATGAGTTCCAACACATTATAGGGATGACCATGACACCCGCAGTGGCCTCAATCTTGCTTTGGCTGAGAAAACCACCACTGCAATCCACTATGTCATTATATAAAATCCATAAATGTTTGGACTCACCATACCTTCCAAAAAGATATGGTGAATCCAATCTTCCCATGGTTCATGAGAATACTCCATGTTCTCTAGGATCAAGAACATGCCCATCATTGGTGTTTTTTCTTTCCCATTTTTCATATATGGTTACTAGGAATAAAACATTATACACCATGGAATGATCCTTCCCATGGTGTACTCAAGAACACCAAAAAAACACTCTTTCAGACACCCATAACCTCTAACACTTTGCTAATAAAATTAATCTATCACTAGGATCAAAATTACATTCACTTAAATCTCATGACGTTAAAAATATACCCTTATAATGTCCTCAAGACCTAATGATGTTTCATTTGTGGTCATGGTTGAACAAATCTAGTCATTGAGATCAATCATCAGACTCTAGCAACCAATTCTCCTTTTAGATGCATTCATGATACCATAAGTCACAATTACGTGGTAGTATCTCCCCCTAAACACCTTATCCATATTTCCCACAATACCCTCCAGATGCTCTAAAATTGATGAATATCATTCCAACACAATGTCCTCATAGTCTATCAAATTCATAGGATTATGCTTGCATCCCCAAAGATGAGAAACATGGATTAAATTTTACATAACTTTATATCATTGAGGGATTTATTTGTCATAATCCACTGATTCAATATGTTAGATGAGATATAACATTCAAAAAATGAATGGTGTTTTATTCCTCTATATATATAGATGATGATTCCCTAATTAAGGTGAGAACAACACGAATAACACATCACCAATAGTAAAATCCAATGTTTATCTCCTCTGGTCATTATATAATCATTCTAGACTATGAGTGGTAATAAAAAATGTAAAAATAATTTATACAATCTCAAAGGTCTCCTACACTACACTCAGTGAAAAAATAGCTACCTCACCTACCACATTCCAATACAGTAGTGAGCGACATAAACGACTATATAGAGCCTCAAAAGCCTCCATTTGATTCGATTACTGGACACTGTTATTTTAAGTGAACTAAAACATGTATATATGATCATTCCATGCTCCACTAAACTCTAGGACAAATTCAAAAAACCTATTATCCATGTTTTAGATCACCCTCTCATATTTTTGGTGCATCCTGCTCTATTTTAGTGGAGTCACCAATTCCTTCTCTAAGACTTATAAATAAGGGTATGTAAAACATGTGTCTCTTTATGATAATAAAGGGAAGGGAAATCCCTGATATTGAACAATATATCTAAAATAAATCTATACCAACACATCAATAGAGTTAGTCTCTTGAAATGACAAAAAGTGTGCCAGTTTTGTCAGCTGATCAAATATTACATATATAGTACAATGACTTCTTAGGACTTGGGTAGCCCAATAATAAAGTAAATATTCACATATTATCACTTACTCATGGGTATGGTATGTTGATGAATTAATAATATTTATCAATGATTTATTTCCATGGTCTTATGACAGATCATGGAATATTAGAAGAAGCCCATGATGTCTCTCTTCATTTCCGACCACTAGAAGTGTCCCATAATATCCTGATATATCATCATCAAGCATAGGTTTATTTCTTTTTAAGAGTAATGAGAGTGCCAAAAACATATTTCCTAAAGTAATAAGAAACAAAATATCTTCTGTGGATAATGATCAAATCACTTATAACATCCCATAATTCCAGTATATGTATTTTTCTTTCACTAATATTGATTTAGATAAATTTCAATGCACACACTAAAATAATGGTTGTGATACATTATGAAATTAAAATATTCATGTCTAAATGATCATTATGATAACCTATAATAAATATATATATTATATCAATAATTATAATTTTTTAAAATTGAAATTATAATGATATTAAAATTGAAACATTTAATTTTTAATAAGGTCATTTTTAAATAAAACTATTTTATGTTCATAATTTCTATTTTCTATTAATATATATATATATATATATATATATTTATAATTTTAGTAAATATAATATGATAAATTCATAATTATTTTTTAATTTAAGATCCCAATATTTATTATGTTTTAGTTTTTTAGTATTTTTGGAAAAAATATTTTTTTAGTTGAAAACACTGTTTTATGAAATATATATATTTTTTGACTTTATAACTATATACACATGAAATGGAAGGTAAAAAAAACATTTAAGTGATCAAATATAAATTTATTAATAAAATTATTCTTTTTAAATATTATTTTATCTTAGAGAAGTCATGACTAACATTTTTAGAACTAAAGTAAAAGGTTGCATTAATAATGAAAATACTTTTTTGACTTTTCATTCCGTTAACTGATTTTTTTTCTAAAAATAGTTAATTTATTGATTATAATTTCACATAAACTTCATTAAATTAATAAAAACCCAATTTATTTCACAAAAATTATTTACATTAATAAATTTTACTCACTAAGAGATTTAATGCTTAAAAATAATATTATCATAAAAAACATTTAAGCATTAATCACATTTATTTTAATGCTCACTTTTTTTATTGATATATTTTTTTTATAAAATATAATATATAGGATAATTAAAATTAAATATAATGGTATCATAAATATTAACAATGAAAATTTTATTTAATTAACATGGGTGAATGTAGAAGTTACGTTGGAAAAAGTAAACATGGGTAAGGTGAAAAGTAATGTTACTAATGCATAAATTACTCAAAGATGACCCCAAAATTAATGAATGAATGGAATTTCAAGAATATCATGAAACGTATTCAATAATTTCCATGTTTGGGGGTATTTTAACTTTAATAGTGTCAATAAATAATTTTATTACTTAATGTAATTCCAAATTTACAATTACCATCACATATAAAAAGGTTGAATTAAAAACCATCATTACCCACCCCAGAAATATAATTAATTTTTTAACATCATATCATCTTTATATTTTATGTCCCTATAACACTAAAAATATCTATTTCCACCCTTAATTATACTAATACTATCAAATACAAATATTATTCCAAAGAAAATCAAATTTCTAGATGTGGGTAATACTCTCTTCTGAATCTTTCTTTTTAATTTAAAAATTACAAATATTCCATAAATTTGTTACAGTATTAAATTTACTGTCATATATATATACGTTAATATAATTATATTAATTTTAAAATAATTATTCATTCACTCCACCAGACCCTCTTAGAAAAGAATGAATCGGTCGTGTATATATGTCGATTACCACCTCTACAGTATGATGCAATTCATTTTTCATCACCACATATTATGGATTGAATCATGGATGAGTTTTATTAAAAAAAATATTTATTATCTAAATTATAAATTTTTTAAATGATAAAAATTTTATCATTTACTAGGAATCAGTTCATTTGTTACGTAACGAGATCAAGAATCATGCATTTGTATGGTCTAACACCACTAAGAATGATGCATCTAATTTACTTTAACCAACGAACAAGGATTTATGTAAAAGTGTAATTAGTAGAATAATATTAATTTAATATTAGATATATAATTATTAAATGATAATTTTCATATACTATTGCACTATTTCTTCATTGATAAATGGTCTCTTGAATTGTGTTTACGTGTGGACTACTGCATCCATGAACGACAAATTTATTTTTTCAACAACGCCATTATATAATGGTTCCAAGAATGGATTTTATGGATATATATGATAAATAATACATGGTTAATATTTTTTAAAGTTATATTAATAATATATGATAGTACTTTCATACTAATTTTATCACCACAATATGAATTTATTTTGGTTGGCTCACCACTTTCTAGAGTGACGTTGTAATTATTATAAGGTGTTTGATCAAGAAATTCTATATAATATTAATGAAATTTAATAATAAATAATAATATTTTTAAAGGTTCAATAATTATAATATTTTTATCTAAACATGTTAACAATATATCATCTCTGTTAAATAATAAATGGTGAAGCAAGTTGGTATCCGACATCATCTTCAAGAGTCATAATTAAAAATATCATAGGCTGAAAGTGGAATGTTATAAATTATCATGGGATATATATTACATAAAAATAGGTATTATTATAATAATTGACTTGGTAACTATTATCACAGATCAACATTAACATTACAAAGCTTATTGAATAAAATTAAAAGTGTTATCTACAGATGTAAAAGATAACCTGTATTGAACATTTATATTCATAGTAATTAATTACAAATTAATTATATAAAATGTTTATAGAGATTTTTAAGGATATTAAATAGATGATTAACATTTTTATGGTTAATTTAAATATATTTTTAGTGTGATAAACTAAGATTAGAAATAATTTGGGTATTTTTTCTCAAACTCCCTTCATTGAGACGCATTTTACTTTATGCACCAATTTACTTTTATGTTGTTCATCATTTAAAGAATTTTTATGTTATAAGGAAATATATTATATTTTTGGTATTTTATGGATATATAAAATCAATTTCTCCTGCAAGGTATTTAATTACTATTTTAACTAAGTAGTAATTTTTTTCTCAACTCAAGTGCATTTTCCCATGAGTCCTGAAATCACTTCTTCATTTTTGATTTTCAATATATTTTTCCTATATTATTTTTTTTAAATTTAATATATCAATTTTTATCTTGGGTTGTTACAAATATTAATTAATATCCAACACTTTTATGAAATTATTCTTCAAATAAAACTATGATGTTGGTATGTATAACATCTTTACATTCCAAAATATATTTTTTTCCATGTCGAAGTTTTACCTATAGAAACTATGATCTGTTAGAAAAATTTGTTTTACCTCATGTTTCCTTTATCTTTTTCTTATCAAATTTTCAAATTAGTGGTTTATTATTCTTTTTAAAATTTGGGTTCATGAAAGTGTTTCAAAATTACTCTTAATGTTTTCTATATAGATAATTTCTAAAAATGATTTCCATTCAGGTAATAATATAAATGTTTTAAAAATTAATAATTAAATATTTTTTAAAACCTATTTTCTAACACCTTTACATTGTTTAAAAATATTTTGAAATAAATAATTTTAAATTATTTCTACAATGTTCTTGTTAAAAAAAATGAATATCATTTACACATTAACATGTGAACTTTTATATTGATTGAATTCATATTATTATAAATTAATTACTCTCAATGAACTCATGTTTTCAAAAAGGTTATTCTTATTCTCATTGTATAATAAAATAATGTTTTTTTTAATTTTTTCAAAGGAAATTAGAAATCATTTTTTTCAATGTAATGTATTTATGATTATAATAGTTTTCTTTATCTATATCATATGATTGATCAAGTGTATTATTAAAATGATACCATCCACCATCTTTTTTGAGACAGATTTGGAAATTATTTATTATATTAATGGTATGATAAATCACTACATTTTACCCTAATCATACTATTGTATATATAGTATTTAATTATAAATTTTTTTTATATTTGAATTTCCTATGTTATATTACTTGATTGAATGGTGTTCACCTAAATTTCCATACCTTGATTGATTAGGAAATTTTTTGTCTAAACCATTTATCCATTTCTTATTTGGTGTGAATATTGTATGTGGAATCATCATAATTAAGTGTTATTTACCTAGAATGTTGATTAAATTCATTGGATTCACATTTCCTTTAAAAGAGTTTATCAAATATTTTTTATCAGTGAAATCTTGAATTCTTACATAGGGATACACTTGAAAATGATATAAAATAGATTTTATTTCCATTGGTTTTTATTTCATGTTTATTGAAACCATGGGCCACACATATTTATAATTATCATTATGTGATGGGTGTGTCCAAAATTATATATCCCTCCAATGCATTTGGTAATATTTTCATCTCATGAGAGATATCTTGGACAATGGGTACTGAAAATATCCATCAATTACTCGGGGATAATTACCTTATACAGCTATGTTATGTTTACAAGGTTGGGTCCCATGACTTATGCTTATGAATTCATGTCTACGGTGTTTCCAAATTTCTATGATGTTATCCTCTTACGATATTATAATTTTTTAGCCCATATACATATGACACAATATCTTTTATTTTATTATTCAATTTTGATGATAATCCTCATTATGATATCATGTTAATCATCAACTCTCTCACATTATACTTTATCATTATGTTTACGATTATTGAGTGTTTGATCTCACCCATTTATTATGTTACCATTTCCCAAGGTTATGAAATGAATTATTATGTATTCTATTTCTAGAATATTATCTTGTGTGGATATTTAATGGGACATGATGAAGACTCATTATATATACTAGCTTCTTATATAATGTATAATTTTTTTTCATTTTATTACAACAATTGAGATTTATTAGGTAGTGTTTTGTTATAATTCTCTAAAACTCTAAACAAAATAGTCATTGGATTAAAAATGATTGAAATATATTTTAATACAATATATTTTTTAAGTACAGTGTTGTTTATTATGTGTTTTTGACAACGGATTCAAGAGAGTGGGTTAGGGGTGATATAGTTGGGATTAAGGTAGTATTTATATATATTTATAGGTTATGTTTCAATTAGTTGAGGATGATTTAATATTTATTAATGAAATAAATGGTTGATGAGTTAAGGATGATCGCTATTTTAAAGATATAAATAAAATATTTCAGTTTTTAGTAGTAAATATTTTATATTGTTTAAGTATTTAGATAAGAGATCGTTAGTGGGGCCCTTTGGTGTAAATATAATTATAGGATAATAGCTAGAAATTTTGGTAAATTAGATATTATATGGTTATCCTAGAAATTAATCCCTGTGTCGATACTTGAAATTGGAAAACGTTTTGAAACACATACATATAAGTTGAAAAAATTCAAATTAGTTGGTCAGGTATATTCTTAACATCATTCAGGTGCATGGTGAATGGTACCTAAATGAACACATAGGGAGATACTCATGGATGATATGCAAGGTTAATTCACATTCTCTTCAAAAACCATTACGAATGATTTTAACACTTTCTTTTATGGTAGTTAACAATATTAGAGAACCTAATAGTAAATCAACCGCGGATAAGATAAGATAAACAATAAATCATAATTTAGGGTATTCATGTCATTTATTAAAATAGTTTTCTATGATCATCATCTGTCCTTTTTACATTTATTAATTTTAGTATTCTCATCACAAAACATTTGTTTATAGTAATGGATTGTGAAAGAAGAAACCAAGCTAGAAATAAATATAATGAATAATGACATTATAGTCTAACCTAAAATTTAATAGGATATGAAAAGTGGTTAAAAATATTATTAATATTATAAATCAACTATCAGAATTTACGATTAAAAAAATGAACATAATTGATATCCTTATAACAACAAATAAGAAAAGTATGGAGTCTAATGAAATTTCTAGTGATGAAGATAATGATGAAAAAATGATAAAATTTCCTTCATTCCAAAAGTATGGAGACAAACACACTTGGCAATGTATGAAAAGAACTAGAACATGTTATATGTGTGGAAAATTAGGATATAAGGCTTATTGCTACACAGTGAAGATGCATAATTTAGTTTACACGATAGAGGAAGCATATTTGTATTCCAGTTTGAATTATGATATTAATATATAAATATAATTTCAAATTTTACCTTAACTCATGTATACCATTATTTACATAATTAATTAGTCTTTTAAAAAAAATTATGATGTATTTTATTTTAAAAGGGAGAAATTGACATCCAATGATTCTAATATTCCATGAAATATTACCGAGTACGATATCTTTCTTGACAAAAACTAATATGAAGGCCATGAATCTTTATTAAATTAAAATATTCATATCTAAAAACTATTTATCATAATATTTAATATATATATATATATATGATATACATTTTTTGAATTCTTTCAATTATAAAATTGGATTGAAATAACATTAGAAACACTTAATGTTTATAATGATCATTTTTAAATAAAATAATTTTTATTTTTTATTTTTTTATTTTATATTAAAATATATATATATTATTGTTAGAAATATAATTGTATAAAACTAAATTTAGTTCTTAATTTATAATATTTATATTTATTACATATATTTTTGATAATTTTAGAAAAATATCAATTTTATAGTCAATATTGCAGTTTTTAAGTATAGTATATTATTCATGACTATACCAATATATAATAATGACCTTGAAGATTAAAAAACCATTTAATAGACGGAATATTAAATTATGGAATATAATTAATCTTTTTAAATATTATTTTAACTTAGAGGACTCATTTCCAATATTTTTAGAATTAATGTAAATAGGTTATTTAATAAGGAAAATTGTTTTGTGTCTTTTATATCAAATAAATAATATATTTATAACGATATTTAATTGATTTATTTTTATTTCAAATAAACTAAATTTAATTTAAAATAAGTCATCTATAGTATTGTTTTTTGAAATTAATAATTTTAACTCACACATAAATTTCATTCTTGAAAATATAATTACCTTAAAAATGTTTTTAAGAGTAAGAAGTATTTATTTTAATATTAGATATCCATAATAATATTAATTTTATTTAATAATGTTGATTTCATATTTGGTATTTTAATACAAAAATTTAGTGTAATGATCAATATTAATAAAAAAAATCTTAATTAATTATCATGTATGAAATTAAAAGTTATCTTGGAAAAAATACACACGAGTAAAGTGGTAAGTGAATGTAGAAAACCCTAAATCACTCACAAATATCCCCAAAATGACTTTATGAGAGGTTTTTTTCAGAAATATCATGTACCATACTCTATAATTTTGAATTATTGTGTTCTTTGACCGTGAATATTATAAATAAATAATTGAATAAGTTATTGTATTTCCAAAACTACACTTTACTTCACTTATAAAAGACCACACTTACAAACCTTCTTTGCAAACCCATCCATTTGAATTACTTGTTAAAACTATTCAAATATTTTTATTATATAACCCTATACATTTGAAAAATGCCTTTTCCATACTTAATTATCCCATTACCTTCATTTCAAATGATAATTCTTTGGAAAATTACTATTCCCAACACATGTATTACTATGGTCTTAGACTTTTATTTTTAAATTTCCTTTTCATAATATTACATAAACTTGTTAATATAATTAATGAATTATAAAATATATAATTAAATTTCATTATATTAATTTCAAAACAAGTATTATTTTATTCTATCGATTCCTCTACGATTAACTAAAGCAACTATCATGTATATGTGTGGATTACAACAAGCACAATACAAAACTATTCATTTTTCAACACCACGTCATATTTATCAAATAAATTATAGGTTTTATGAATAATTATTTTGATTATGAAACTTATAAAAGTACTAAATTAACACATTTTTTTCATTTTCCTTCATTCTGTATATTTTTAAAATATTGAGATCATTAATCATATGTATGTATGGACTACTGCTTCCATGAACGACATGTCTCATTTATCTTAACCACATAACATGTATGGAACTAAAATTTAATTATTAAAATACTATTAATTCCATAACATTATTATAATTCATAAATTATAATTTTTAAATATAATTTCCATATTCATTCCCTGAGCGATGGTTTTTTCAATCATGCATACGTGCAGACTACCACCTCCACAAATGAAGAATTTCATTTGTCAACAACGAACATAATTAATTGTTATAATAATGGATGTGATAGATATATATTATATTTATTAGTATTATAATATTAATTAAATTTCATATTAACACTATTTAATAGTACTTTATAACTCATTAAATCATCATAACACACTTTTTTTGTTTGGTTCATCACCAACTTGAGTGATATATTAGTGTTTAAAAAGTAAATGACTAATAAAGGTGAAATAAAATTTAATAAAGTTATTAATAAGGAACTAAATAATTTTTAACTGTTTTTTATTTATAATATTATTATCTAAACATGTTAATAATATATCATATATGTTCATTAAAAAGTAAAGAAACAAGTTTGTCTCTGCCATCATCTTGTAGATTTATAATTAAAAATATCACGGGACAAAAGTGTAACATTATAAATTATAAGGGGGTATATATTATAGAAGAATATTTAATCTAGTAATAACTAACTTTCTATCAAATATCAATGATCAATATTAACATTACCAAGCATATGCGAGATATGTAAAAGTGTTAATAGTCGATTCTAAAAATATACTATATTGAACCATTATATTCATATTAAATAATTATAAATTAATTATATAAATGGGTTAGGGATATGAATATTGTTATGAAATTTATTATTAGTATTCATTTTTTATTAGATGTTAGATTGCGATAAAATATGTAAGAAGATAAGGTACATTAGGTTTTTTCATACTCAATTTATTGTGAAACATTTTATCTTATACACCAATTAAGTTTCATATGGTCTATATGCTTCAAAATTAATATGTTATCATTAAATATATTTTATTAATTTTTTAGGGCCATTTTAAATCAATTTATCCTTCAAGGGATTTGATTAAAATATTACTCAGTTCGTGATTTGTTTCTCAAATCAATCCTTCTTCCCATAAGTCAAAAAATATCATCTAGATTTCGATCTTGCAAGTATATTTTTACCACCACTCCCTTTTGATATAATATTTGAACTTTTTATTTAGGGATATTAATTATATTTATTAATATCTTCCAATTTTATGAAACACTTTATTAAATAAATGCATGATGATGAAATTAATAACTCTTATACATTTTAGTGGATATTTTTTTCATACATGTACATGTTTTACCTATCAAAATTGTTATTTATAAGAAAAATATTTTTCAACTCAGGTGAAATACGTGTTTAAATTTAAATATTTTAAAAAAAATGTTTTATTTTCCTTTTTATGTTGTGGGTTACAAAAAAAGTGATTTTAAAGGACTCTTAATTTTTTCCATGTGGATAGTTTTGAAAATTTTCCTCCCTTCAAGTAGTGTTATATTTTTTTAAAAAAATAATTAATGCAAGATCTCTTTAAAACGAATTCAACTATATTGGGTTTATTTATAATTATTTTAGAATAAATTATTTTTTACATTTTAAATGTGGGTCATTTTCATGAAAAGGAATATCTTATAGAAATTTTCATGTTAATGTATCCTTCTGATGTATTTATAATTTTTGATGCGGCTTACTCTCTATGATATCAACTTCTAAAAAAGGAAAATTATATTCTCATGGTATAATAAAATAATTCTTATAAATTTTTTTCATCGAAAAGGGTAAATTTTTATTTTAAATAATTTTTTAAATTCTTATAAATGTGTAGAGACCCCAACCCAATAGTCTAGAGCCAGTTTCTTTTATCATTACTTTTTCATTAGATATAAAGAATCACATCCTAAAAGAGAAAATATATTATTAGTCTTGTTAAATTAGATACATATATGAAACCCATATTAAATTGGAATACAAAAATTAAAATGTAATTTTTTTTGATAAAAATATTATTCCTTTTAGCTTATCCCTACATATCAGTTATATAAAAATTCATTTAATCCTGGGGAAATTATTGAAAATAAGAGTGAGCTCAAATACTTATTATGGGTTAAGTACTATAAAATCAATCATAAACCCATGGGGATAACAATTAGATTATGGTAAATAACTCAAAATATATTCCATGTAATAAATAAATTGGGAAGGAAGGGTGTAAATAATGTGGTGGGGTAGATAACTGAAAACACATTCCATTTAATAAATAACATGACTATCATAACATTTTAATCCATAATCGATATAAAAACATGACATTTAAATAACTTAGAATAAAATGTATCTGTAGATAATGTCATATTGAAAATATATTTTATAAAAATAAATGAATACTAAAGAAGGGAAATTCATAATTATTTGGCTCCCTGATTCCTAGGTATAATATACATTTACTATTATGTACTTTCACAAGATAGTTTAAAACATACTAGCTAAATACCCACATTACTAAGGCTAGCCAACTAATCCATCACATGAGACAATTGATGCATACAGTGGATATCTATAACCAAGCTCCACCCATGTCAAACCAATATAGTCAATTAATAATATATCAAACAATCAATTTAATACATAAAAATGTTCTCTTTAAAATATCATAATTGAGTAATGAGTAAGTATATATGGATATTTCACAAGATAAACAAAATAAATTCATAATAAACATCATATGTAGAAATTATATAGGGTTTAATAAAGTAACATATCCATGAAAAATAACATGCTATTCCTAAGAAATTTAATTACCAGTGATTACATAATGATAAATAATCCAAGGGTAATTTAATGGCAATAAATACAAAATAATAAGTGAATTTCAATAGTAACGTTGGCTATAATGATCATAAACCATAATGAGGAAGAATAAGGATTGTATAAATATAAAAAAAAACCCATTATAGTACTAATGAGTTTTTTTTATTAATATTAATACCATAAAAATATTCTTTAAAACATGCCTAAGGAAAATATACATTTCATTTTGGAAAACAATTTGAAAATCCTATTCATTTAAAATAAATTATATAATAAAAGTTAATAAAAGATAAATTTTTGATATTTAAAATTAATTTTAAATGAAATCATGGTGATGAAATTGGGTAATTAAGTAATTCCATTAAAAAATAAACATTCACATTTCATTGTAGAATGTTTGAAAATTAACTTTTTTTTTTTCTGAAAATGATTACAATATGTCTTTCACATTTTAAATAAAATATGAATAGTCATTGTGTTGAATGTAATTAATATTTGATCAAAAAAAATTTAAAGATTAAATATGCGTGAAAATTACTTTTATAAATCATTTTTAAATTTTTGAAACATGTTTGAAATAATTTTTAGAGAACATGGATGTGGAATAAATATTATTATTGATTGAAGAGGGAAATGATGTCATATTTTCTTGAAACATTTTGTAAAACATTTTACGTAAAGTAGTGTGGAAAAATTGTACTATTAAAAGAAAATATAATGAATAAATAGATAATAATAATAATTAAATGGGTTTAATATTAAATGTTCATGTACATTTCTTTAAATCAGGATTTAATAATAAATAATATCGACTAGAAAGAGATTGGGAAATAAACCAGTAAAATTATCATGACATCGAAGTGAGAATTATTTAATGAATGAATTATGTGTATTTTATATAAAAAAAAATTAAAAATTGAAAATAAAACATAAGATAGTCCATATTAATTATAAAAATAATCATATAATATCAATGACAATGAAGAAGTTATATAACCCAATAAAAAGAAATTGAGTTATGATATTATTTACAACGTGGAACAATTTAATTAAATTATAAATAGATGAAATATTTAAAATATTAATTTGAAATACCATGAATAATTATATATTTGTGATAATATAATTTAATTGGTTAGTATACACACCATATTAAATAATCTCGGTGTATAACATTACAAAATGACTCGAGGAAATGAAATTGATACACAATTTCTTACCTCATGATTCCTTTTGATTGAACGTTATTTAACTAAATGTATAGTGGATTTAAACATGTTATTAGCTTAAAAAATATCCTTATTAATAATTATAAGATCATATATTATCCTTTTGTGACATCATATTTCTGTTTCGTTCATTATTTTTATTATTTCAAGCATTATTTTCATTATATTCTCACATGTGTTGCATCATAAAAAGATCAAATTATCGAATATATTATATAGTTATTAGATACCATTGAATCATTATCATGAAATATTTATCATATTTTTTTACTTTAATATTACTTTTAAAACCAATCATTAATGACAATTATGAAAAATGAAGTACATTACAATCATGAAGACTGTAGGCGGTACATACACATGAATAACATTTCCATTTTACACCAATCATTATTTAAAGTAGGTATGTAATATATTAACATTAAATAGTGAAATTATATCATATATATCATTTTATATACTTACAAATTTCAGATATGGGGTGTGGTGATGAAATAAAAGTAAAATAAATGAAAATGAAATTAAATAAAATATATTATCTATCCAAAATGATAAATATGTCATTGAAATCATACATATTTTTTATATAGAATATAATATTTCAATTTTACTCTATCAAAATCAATGTGAAATGTTAGTGAAATACAAATCACATCGCTTTGTTAGGCGGTACTCCACCACACACACGAGCCATGTTATTATATCTCCAATGAAATAGAAAGAAAATAAAGATAAATACTATATTAAATACATAGGTATATATGTGATATAAATATTATATATTTACTTAATATCCATCAATATACCAAAAATTGAGATTTGGTAATGTAAAAATGAAAGACATTGATTCACGAGGTAGTATTCCACCACATACATGAATGATGATTTTGTAACTGATTATATAGAAATAGAATTTTATGTTAAGAAACTAATATAATGAAATTTGAATATATGGAATATATTTATTTTATTATATATAAATTTATTAATAAAAATTTAAGGAGGTGTAGAAATAAGTAAACTAAAGGTGCTCATTGGAGAACATTATATCTTCTTCTAGTTTCCTCATTAGTTTTTCAGTAAAGCCTTCCTAGGATACCTTTTTTAAAAAATATGGATTCTAGGATTAGGGGAGGGAAGTTGGGAGGTGTTTTTTAATGTTATTGGATAAAACAAATAATATTGAATGTTTCAGGATGAGAGGACAGGGGGTGGCCCTTTTTAAGTGGGGGAGGGGAAACACTTGGTATTGTTTTTGAAAACATTGAGTTCTACCACATTTTAAATTTTTAAAAAGAATAAGAAATGGTCCATTATATTACCTTAAAGGTATAATGAAATAAATATGTCCATAAAATAGTGTTTATATGAGTTTATATTTCATATATACCATTATCTTTTTGGTTTATCCCCTTGAAAATCAATTTTTACCTTAAACACAGTAATTAATATTTAAAAAATTCACTGTTAATTTTGATAAAAAAATAAGTTGGATTTAATAGAAATTATGATTTATTATAAATAAAAGTATAATATAAATTTTTATAGATCCAATTAAAATAATTGGTATAATTTAATTTAAAATAAATCCCGAAAACATGACAAGAAAGAACGACATTAATATTAAATTTTAAAAAAAATATTAAAAAGAAATTATATATAAATTCAACATGAAAATGATTCAAATTAACTAAATTGGATTAATTGATATATTATTTAACTAATTTTATTTTAAACCCAACATAAAATATAATTTAACATGATAAATATGTTTAATGGAAAAAATTCATCTAAAATTCAATATATTTCAATATTAATCAGAAAATGAAACTTGACATTAAAACCCCAAACTTTCATGGTGAGATAATTTTTTTTATTATAATTTAAAATGAATTTTATTTTACTTAATAAATTTTATAAAATGGTTAAAATTTAATTTTAAATATATGCATTCCAAGCATGACTAAACAATCTTTTAGAAAAATGAAATTTTTTATATAAATATTTTTTTCTTTTAATTGAATATTATTATTATTATTTATAATCAATAGATATCCCACAAATGTGTGTACAAAATTTATTTTAATATGTTTTTAATCATATTCATACCCACCATTATAATATCATGGTTATATATTATATAATAATGTTGATGATATTTTATTGTTTGGTAAAACTTGTTCTTGTGTGTAATGAAAACAATCAAAAAAATTAATTTTTTCATGTAATTAAAGATAAATCAATTTTGAATATAGAAAATTATATCGAATATAATTTTATTCTTTTAAAATTTTAGCGGTGTTACATTCTCCAAACCTTAAATACATTTCTTCCTTTCAATTTAAACATGGTTCTCGGTAATCAATGGTTTTATATTTGAAAATAATGATATCAAAGACCCACATCATAAAAGGGGTAGTAAATTATCTTCTCAATAAGAGAAATATGAATGTATACTTTTCATATCTAATATCACATATCTTGGTTTCTATTTATGGAGAACATTGTTGGAAAGCGAAAATTTGGTCTTTGAAGAAAAGAGTAAATATTTATAGAGATTTATAGCGGTCATTGATTAAAATAAGGTGAATAATAAATTGGATGTTAAGGGGATAAATAAATAGAAATCTATGGTGATTTAAAAAGTCCAGCTGATTCATCAAATGTAAATGTAATATTTTATCATTTTTAATTTATTGATCATTTTACTATTATTGTGGAATTATTTTACAATCTAATAATATAAGTTAATATACTTATTTCTTTCTTGTATACAAAATATCATCATTTGGCTGTTCATTTATCACTTACTCCAAGAAATAAATATCTAAAAATGAGAATTTTATGTTCGACACACAAAAATAAACATTAAAATATATTGTAAGATCCTTAAAAGAGTTAAAAATATTTCAATATTTCTATAAATATTTTCCAAAAAATATTGTTTTTAGATTATATTTTCTAGTAAATTAACCTCTAAAAATTAAATGTAATACTATTTGTTTACCATTAATAAATATTTTTCAAATCATTTAGATAATTTAGTATTAACCATGACATTATAGTTCCTATTGGTTAGTGATGAACCCTTACCATCGTTTGGTCACATGTTTAAGAAACATGTCCTTTCCAGACATGATGGGTTGTCACCAGACATTTGGGTTGTCCATTTTCGAAAACTATATTAATATATTTCCTATAATTATCAAATAAAATATGAGGAGCATCCTTGAAATAAAACTAATCATTAAATAATATTTTTATTAGCAGTTTCAATATCTTTTTTTAAAATGTCTAATAATCTTATTTGACTATTATTATAACATAATTAATGATCACATTAACACTAAAGGTTATCAATAACATCAAAATTATGTCTATAAAATTAATTTTTATTATTCCAAAAATATATTTTACAGTAAAACATATACTTGACATAAATTTATCCAAATTTTCCATCATTTGGGTCAACTCTCATCATAGAGAAACTAAAAAGATGTGTTTATGCATTTGAACTTATGATCAATATTAAATTCATAAACCTCTGATGGTATCTATAATTATTAAGTTAGTGAATAAATAAATGATTCTAAAATTTAATAAACTCCATATATGCTTCATAATTGTTATAAATACATTCCATTGGTAAAATAATTTCAGAAAAATACCTCACCCTTTTTAATTTAAACATATGTTCTTCCTTGGACTAGGGGTTAACCTTTATAAGTGGTCATTGATTTGGGTAATTCCCAAGTTCCCTATCTTTAATACAATAAAACAAAAATGGATCCCTAGGATAATATTTTTTTCCTCCCATCACACTCGGCATTAAACCTTGAAAACCCTTTTCTTTATTCCATTCCTTTCCACACATGAAGAATTTTATAATTCCATTGATACACATTACTATGTTTCACCCTCCACATTTCTTACATGATGTAAATCTATCATTCTTTTCTCCCCGATATCCACCACTCGAGGTCTTTGAAAATTTCATCCTTTTATTCATTGGTGATTCTTGGAGTTGGATAAGGTATACGTTGTAAAAAATATTTCACAAAAATTAATTATGCATAAACATAATATCTTTCACTCCATTAAACAACCATTTTGGTTTCCCATTTCCATCACACTTACCTTCTTGTTTAATTTTTACATGGTTCCTTTGTGTTCTATCCATTGACTAAAACCAAAAATCATAGCATGATCAATACTAATCATAGTGAAAAAAACATATAATAATTATAGGATGTCGAAATAATGAAGCATTATTTTAAATATAATACAAATTAGTTTTAACCTCATCCATTCATTGTAATCATCAATTAAAATCCATTATATTGGTTTTTAAGTAAAATGTGAATTATCCTAACTATATCACTCGAGAGTGTCAAAGTTGGTGCATAGTGAGGCCCATTGTCTTATAATAGGTAATTCTCGAGTCAATTATGATGAACCTATTTCAGAGTTATTACCCCCAGGTATATATGTTCCAAAACCATGTCCACCTATAGTATAGAAAAAGGGATGCATTGATAGAAAAAATCATGTAATATCTATCTTAGAAAACATTTATGATATTTTTTTCATAATTATCCTAAAATTCATTTATAGGGTTACTTTATATAATAAATTTTATCGTAAATAAATTTCCAAAGGTCTCTACTGACCATTATCTAATACCTATTTCAGTGAAAACAACCACATTAACCTAAAGTCATTTCTGGATAGCATTACATTAGAACATGATATAAGGAATTACATCCTAAAGTCTGAATTGTTTATAAGTATTTGTAAACTAGATACATACATAAGACCCATATTAAATTTGAATATATAAATTATGATATTATTATTTTTTCATGAATAAATTATTTCAATCTATTGTATCCATGAATATCAGTTATATTAAAATTCATGGAATCCTTCGAAATGGAAAGAAAATAAGGGTGATCTCAAATACTTCTTAAGGTTTATATATAATAGAGAAAATAATTAATAAATAAGAACAATCAATATGGAAATGATAATAACTAAAAACAAATGAAAAATAAAAAATAAACTGTGAAGGAAGTGCGTTAAAAATATAGATAGATAATAATTGAAAACACATTCCATTTAATCAATAACTTGAATATCCTAACCAGATAAGGTATAATCGATGTGGAAAGGTAAATAAATGAAACACATTCCATTTTAATAAAAAAGACGGAAATTCAAACAGATATAATGGCATAGATAAAGTATAATTGATAGATATAATGAATAATGATTGCAGGAAATGGTTAATTATTGGATTCCATGTTTCATAGGTACATGACACATTTACCACCAAGAACATTCACAAGACAGTTTAAACCATAATGGAAAATGAACCACAAAACTAAGGCTATCCAACTTATTCATCACATGATACTAACAATGCAACAAGGGATATCTATAACCGGCCCACATCTGTTTCATCCTTGTATAAATAATTATCCTTATATCAAATAATAAACTTAATCCATATAAAATGTGCCCTATAAAATATTTTCATTTATTAAAAATATAGATTTATCAAAATTTCCCAGGATAAAAAATGACATTAAAAATAGAATAGTCTATATAGAAATGATATATGGTTTAAACAATTCACATATCCATGATAAATTATATTGAGAGTCATGGGAAATTTAATAACAAATTACCAAAAAAGGTGAATAATCCAAGGGGAAGATAACCACTAAAAAATGACATGAAGAAGTGATTTTCAACACTACCCTTCATCAAAACGATCATAAACCATCAAGGGGAGGAATAAGTTTGGTATATATACAACATATAATCATTTTAGTAATAATAAAGGGTTTTTGTCATTCATTAATATAAATATCATAAAAATACCTTTAAAAAATTCTTGAATAATATAAATTTTTCATTTCAACTATTTATATTTAAAATCAACTTCATTCAAAATAACTTTTGAAAATGTTTTGTTTAAAAATAACTTCCTATACATGAAAAGGAAGCTTCAAATAATGGATTTTCATTAAATAAGGTAATTATATACATTCTATAAAAATAACTAAACATTATTTTTTCATTGTAATAATTTTAGGAATATTCCTAGTCAATATATGACTAGAACATTCCATTCACACGTTCGGTAAAATCCAAGATGGCATAGTTTTTTAAACAACATAAGATTACATAGAATTTTTATAATAAGTAAATATTTCTGAAAATTACTTCGATAAATCATTTTGAAAATGTTATAAAAATTTGAAAACATATTTAGAATATACGTTTTTTTAAGAAAACACATTTCTAATAGAATAAAGAAATAATTTTTGGTTTTCATGAAACATTTAAAAAGCATTTCAAGTACCAAAGAGTGGGAAAATGGAATTATTAAGAAAAAGATATTAAGAAGAGATATTAAATTATTTTATTATGAATTGGTCAATTAAAATTCCTTCAACTGATATTCAAAAATAAACTATCATTATTAAAATGCGATTGTGAAATAAACCCTTAAAATGATCATAATTTTGAGGTGGGAATTGGTCAATGAATCAATTATGTATGTTATATATAAATATATATAAGAAAATTTCCAATGTAGAATATGATAATATATAGTCATTTTACACATAATCAGATAATATCACTGAAAATGAACAAGTAATATAACCCAATGAATGGAAGTTGAATTATGAAATTATTTACCACTTGATAACTTTTAATTCAAATACATTTAAAGATTTCATTAAAATTGAAATTGAAATTATCATAAATAATTAATTATTGATAATAATATGTGTAAATTTGGTAGTCTCTAAAAGAAATAAATTAACCTATGTACATAACATTTCAATATGCATCAATGAAATGAGATTGAGAAGAAATCCCATACCTAATGATTCCTTTAGTAGAAAATTAAATAAACTATTATATTGTGGTTATAAAAAACTTATTAACTTATTACATAACCATATAAATATTTATAATGTCATATATGATCATTTTATAACATCTTATTTCTCGTTTGTTAATAATCATTCATTAGTTTAATTGTTTCGGGTGTTAATCACCTTATTTTCTCATGTGTGCTTTGTCATGAAAAAATGCACTTCCTACACATATTATATTTTTAAATGAACTATATAATAATAATAATAACATAAGTATCATATTTTTACATAAATCATACATTTAAAACCAATCATGAATAATGTTTATGAAAAATTAAGTACATTATAATCAGGAAGACGATAAGTCGTACATACTCATGGGTAAAGTCTCCATTTTCTCACTCCTCATTATGGAAAGGTGGTAACTAATATATTAACCTTAAATAATGATACTTTTAAAATATATACCATATATTATAATTATATATTTTATTCTTGTGGTGTGTTTATGAAAATGGAGTCACATCACTTTGTGAAGTCGACGGTCCGCACGTACATGAACGATGTTGTCATCTTTATGTGAGTGAAAAGAAAATAAATAATGTGATATATATGAAATTTATAGAAATATAATTATTTAATTATTATCATAATTATTTCTTGTATATATAATATTATCATTATCTTTACCATTGTCACTTTCCAAGTGAAATGTTAGTGAATGACGAGTCACATCGATACAGAAGGCGGTAGTCCACCTTACACACGAGCAACGTTACCGTATCTAGTTAAGAATGGAATGTAAGAAAATATAACTGAAATAGTGATTTAATAGGTATAAATATGTTTTATATATAATATATTTTCAACATTTTGATCATTATATGAATCCCAGAGAGGTAGATATAGAAGAATGAATGATATCTGTTCACGCGGCGGTAGTCCTACGTACACACAAATGATTATTTTTTAACACATTTGATGGAAGTGGATATGTTTTTATGTAACTACATTATTATAAAAAAGACTATTATATGTAAGATACTTGTGATAATATATAATCATGGTTTAATAAATTTTCACAGATATTGGGAAAGTAGTAAAATAATGATGACCCTTTGATTACATTACCTCTTCTTCAAGTATCCTACATTTGTCTTTATAAAGCCTTACTAGTTTGGATTTATGACCCACATAAGGACTCTAGGATAAAGAGGGGGGATTTTGGTAGTGATTTGGGTAGGGATTGGCTGAAATAAATATTTTTTATGGTTGGAAGAAGAGAGGAGAGTGGGTGACTATTTATAAGTGGGGGAGAGGACACACTTAGTGTTTTTTGAAAAGAATTGAGTTATTCCATGTTTTGAATGTATAAAAAGTGTTGAAAATTAAAATATATATAACATTATAAGTTTAATGGTCTAAATATTTCTATAAAATACTTTTTATATAAATTTATTGGTCATTTATATCCTTATTTGTTTGTTTTGACCCCTGGTAAATCAATTTTTATCTTAACCGCGAGAATTATTTTTTACAAAATTCACTATTCATTTTAGTAAAAAAATAACATTGACATATTAAAAATTATAAATTATTACAAATGAAAATATTGAATCCTTTTTTAAAAATTCAACTCTCAAAAATGAAAAATATTAATTTAAAATTATTATAATAGATGTTATGAGAAATCATGTTTTTAAAGTGAAAATGTACAAAAGATTACAATGTTTTTATATCTAAATTCATTAAAAATATGATAAAAATGAACTAAATTGGATTAATTTATAAATAATTGAAGTAATTTTAATTTATAACTAATTAAATATATAATATTAAATTTTAAATTATTTGAACGAAATGGCAGTTCAGAACTAAAATTCAGTATTTTTCCTCATTCATAAAAAATGAAACTTCTACATAAAACCCAAAACAATTAACCCTATGAATATTTTGGTATAAAAATGTAAAATTTAAGTTCTTTTTTTAATAAATTCTCTATTAGTGTTAAATATTAATTTTATGTCATGTTCACTAAGCGTGACTATACCACCTTTTAGGATTACAATGTTTTTCCAAAAACATCTATTTTTCTTCCAAATGATTTTTATTATTATTTATAATCAATAGATAATAAATAAATGTGTGTAGAAAATATATATTCATAATTTAGTTTATCCTATTCATACCCTCTATTCTAATGTCCCGGTGATATTTTCAGTAACAATGTTAACAATATTTTGTTGTTCAGTAAACCTTTTTCATGCATGTAACATAAGATATTGATGAAATTTGTTGTTGAGTGTAATGATAGCTAACTCATTATTTCTTGTAAAATATTATATCTAATAAATTTTTTTCATTTATAATATTTGGGTGTTACAAAATTTATACTTAATCAATGTTGTATGCTTGATCAATGGTTTACTTAAATTGATACCATCCATCTTCTTTATATAAATTTATTGTGAAATTATTTTCTAAATTCGTGGAAAGATCCATCATAGTTATTGTTTTTCAAATATAACACTTGTTTTTGAATGATTTAATTTATCTTTTTTTAAATCTATATTCCATATATTCTATTACACGATTTAGTTGTGTTCTCCAAAATGTCCAATGTAGCAATTGATTGTGGAAATTATGGTCGAAAAAGTATAACTAGTTTCTATATGGTGTAAATACCATATGCATAATAATATTTTTTGTGATTTATTTAACTGGAATGATACATAAAGTCATTTGATACCCATTTAACTTCCATGTGTTTTTCATGTCATGTTTATTGAGGAAATCATGAATTATACCTAAGATAACAACAAGAAAATGATATAAAACCCATTTAATTTCCTTGATTTTTTATGATATATTGAAGAAAAACAAATGGGACCCATATGAATGATTTTTATAGTGTGAGGGGTGGTCCTAGAATTATATATCCGTCCAATTCATTGGGTAGTGTTCCTATCCATAAATGTTATGTTAACATGGAAGAGACTCTTCAATGATGACTATAGTTCCATGTTTATATTTCCACCACATTCCTACGATATATTACTCTTATTTTATGATCTTGGTTTGATCCATTCATATAGTATATTATCTCTCTATTCCATACATCCATTATTATGACCATCATCATTATGATATCATTTTCTACCACAAATATCTCATGTTATGATTTATCATTACTTTTAACATTACTATGCTTTTGATATACCCCCTTTCTATTGTTTCCAATTCCCCATATTGTGAAAGAATTTATTAGGTTCACTAATCCCAAAAGATTATCTTATGTGAATAGTTTTTGGGAAATATTTATGAATCAATATATATTTATTAGATTCATTTATAGTAGAGGAAAAAATTGTTTATTTTCTGATATGAATAGATTAATTAGTTAGTGCTTTTACCTAAGAATCTAATAATATAAGCTAAAAGTTCATTTTATTGTAAATTAGTGGAAGATATTTTAATAATAAATTTTTTTCAAAGCCAATGGTGTATGTTATTAAATTTATTCACTTGATCTGGGAGTGTGATTTTAGGTAACTTCTTAATCATAGTCCATTGACCACACTAATAATGGATCACTTCCTTCAAAATAATCCAGATTCACTCGAAATTCTAGTTTTGATCCCTATCTAGTATTTTCCATGTCCACCAACATCGATTTGATAACTAATAGAGCACATGTCATCACCCCTTAGTCCTTAGATGAATCCAGCAACCATTCATCCAACATGACCATTGAAATTAATTATTCATATGAAGGATTCTCTCTAATCTCTTATTCATTACATCTAAGAGAATATTAAATAGAATTACTATCCCCAATAGAAAAAACTATCTAAAAAATAAAACAATTAATGATACTCAACTAAATTTATTTTTTTAGGGATTCATGTCTCACTGATAGAAAATATAATTGAGGATCTTGTGTTATATTTACATGAAAATGATATCAATTAAGATATAATGGGGACAATTCATCAAATCATGAAGCAAAACTACCAACTATATGTCATTCTTAGGTTTTATCCACTCATGGGGTCATATATGGAATGAGAAATAAGTTACAACATGGTCCCTCTATATCCGCACAACTCCCAAACCAACACCTAAGGAATCATTGTGAACTATGTTTCCAATATGAGGATTATGACATGTGAAAAATGCATCCAATGTTAAACTACTTATCTGTTACAGGAATAGCTATTAAAACATTTATGAACACCCAAGATTTAATCCATTATTAGTAATACAATTCAAGATGCTACCAAATGGGAGATGTATTATATGAAACATCTGTAGTATCCTACCAACCCAAGTAAGATTTTAATATCAAACAATTTTCTAGGATGGTCCCATGAAATCAAAACCTCTATCGTCTTTGGTTCCCCAAAACGACTTGCATCAGATATCAAATTCCCAAAAAATATATAACTTAAATATCCAAAAGTGATTCTTCGATATATTTTCATAGAGAAGAAGTGATATAAGTTTATTCAACACAATTTCATGGATTCTTGAATGCATCTATGGGGTCTGAGAGTAAATCATGATATAATCAACAAACACCATAATTAATGAGTGAGGATATGGATGAATGATCCAACTCATGATAGCCATGAAAAAAATGGAGCATATTTCAACCCAAAAGGCATGAGAAAAATATTCATACAGTTCATATCTACTCTTGAACATCTCTTTGGAATATACTATTGTTTGAACTTATGTTTTTGGTATCTTGATTATAATTCAATCATAAAGAACCACTGATCTCCACTTAACTGATCATACAAGTGATTATTCATTGGTAATAAGTGTCTATTATTAATGTTTATATAGTTTATATTCCAATAGTCTATAAAAAACTTAAGACTACCATACACATTCCTTGGGAATAACACTGTATCACCCAATGGAGAGATGACGAGTTTGATAAAACCATTTTCCACCAAATACTCATGATATACCATGAGCTCCATCAAATAATCCAACACTATATGATATCGAGTTATTGATATTGTTTGCAATAATGGAATGATTTTGATCTCTTAACAATTAGTCTATCATAATTAAATCCTAGAAAATAATATGGAAAACATCTAAATTCATAACTACATAGGTGGAAATGATAATGAAGAGGATACCTTTGGCTCCATTGAAAGATCCCATATTTCTAAAACTGTCATAATAGCTCCAAATGGATTAGGTATAGTCCCATTCTACCTACTTCAACATCCCATTAACCAGTCATCAAAATATTCTCCCATTTGGAATGTTAAAGGATATATATTTCATATATCACTATATTTTCACTTGATAGATTGTCATCCAATCCATATTGAAGATCACATCAAAGATATTTAAATCTATGTTCATAAAGGTAAATATTTTTTCTATAGTGAAAAATAATACTATACTCATGGACATATATATTGAGAATCAAAATTTCACCCAAGGGTGTATCAATCTAAAGAAAAACATAAGATAAATTTATTGGTAAATAAAGGACAGTAACTATTTCAAATAATATAAATGATTGGAAATATCCTGTATAAAAAAAGGTATAGAAAATCATAGATGTGATCAAGACAGTACCTTGAATAGTAAAAAATACATCTTCACTACTCACCATAACCTAATAAACTATATACACTCTTCCTACCTCATATATGAAGGCCTTTATGTAAGAATCATAACCCTATTGGGATTCCAAAGTATCTATCCTCAAATCATGTTGCAGAAGATCCTCACTAGATCACTAGGTCACAATCCTCATTTTCTCTACACCCATATGAGAGATTGTTTTCAATAATGTCAAATTGATCTATTGAATATTTCCTAGCTTCTCACATCAGTGACAATTGATTTAAGGTCATGGGATTTTTTTTGATAATTCCAATTAAACCTATATTTGAAACATTACTAACATATACCTCTAACAGATCGAGATGAAGTTACTCTAGTCTCCATTGATTGAATGAAACCATCCTATTATCAATCATTTGAAATCCTCTTCCTAATTTTTGGAGAGGAACACAAAAGAAATAGTCAAAGAAAAAGCCATTCATGGTCACCCATGTAAGACCCACATGTCTTCCCACCTGGTTCATAAACCCCACCACCTCATGGAGGCTCTATGAACCGTGAAAGTATCTAACTTTACCCATTGATCCCCTAGGGCCACCACTAATTGAAAGACCCCATTTATTATGTCAACACAATCCCCAACATTCTAAGGTTCCCTAATACCCTAGATGGATAGAGGACGTTGGAGTTGAAAGTCCAAGGAAACATGACCATTTTCTTAGTAACTCTGCCAACTTGAACATCCACTATGAACAAGACTCTAATCTATATAGATCCCCCCACATGAACCACTAGAGTAGGAACAAAATTAAGCTTAGTTACATCCACCAATATATATAGTGGTGGTATATGGGTGTCCTCCCCTACGAGAGCATTAATACCTACTTCCATCAATGGTTTCATTTGACATAATCTATGTAGAATTTTCTATAATAAAAATTTCATGCATACATGTATATAAAAAAATAGTTATGGTAAAAACATAAGTAGTTTATAGGCACCCACAATTGATATACATGGAAACAATTTCTTAAGTGGCCACCGTCAACAATATGGAATAAGCCTCCATGTACTATCCAAGTATCAAGCCTAATTCTCTATTCTTTCATGGTATCCACCATTTTATTCTTCACACAACTACCCATGTACATCATGTAATTAAATAATATCAGAACTACCCCTTTTAAAAAATCCACCTCAGAAAATTAAATTTAATAAAATCCCAATATTTCATGTATATAAACCCTAGAAATATATATATGAGGGTGTTAAGAATCATTGAAAAACCATCAATGATAATCATTCCATTATAAATACTAAGAAAACAATTAAACCACATAAATTACATAAAAAACAAAAATATCAATCAAACCTCACATGTAAATTCAATTTCACCAATCCTTGTTTAAAATACATTCATCATAATAATTTGTCAAAACAATGTTTTACTTTTAATATTTTACACCAGTAAGCCATTGAAATATTGTTTCTAAAATCAAAAATATCCATACCACTGTATATAAAATCATCTTGAATAAAAATTTGAATCAAAGTTAATTTAACAAAACCTTGTGGGTATGAATTAATTTTTTTAAAATACATACCTGGAAACTATTAAAAATCCCTTCTTGTCATATTCTAAAATAACTGGGATATTGTAAATTATTTATAATCTCATCAAAGTGGATATATAGGATCTAACTTAATAAATCTATTAGTTATGAAACCTGATCAAAAATAGTATATGAAGGAACTGATATTACCAAGAAACCACTAATAATGTTTCAATAAAACAATTATTTCTTCACAAAATAGTGAAGAATCATTGTTAATAATGATTTTATCCCCCTGGTGAAACAAAATTCATTATTTAAATCTCTGTTGTTTCCTCAAAATGGAAAAACCCAAACATTTCATGAACCCTTGGTAAATAGATATATTAGTGGAGGGATAGTGAGGTATCAAAAATAAAAAAAATAAGGATGATGTTTCCTAACCTTATTATTTTAACAAGTCATTATAGAGAAAATTCCATTAGTGTATAGTTGGACGAAAGAAGGGAAATATTCTCCCCTTAGTCATCAACCATTATTAAGGGAGGGAATGGAGAATAAACTTCTTTTGACAATTAAATCTAAAAATACAAATAATCAAAATATTTTTATAATTTTAAAATAATAAAACTACATGGAAATCTAAAATATACCCCATTGTTATACATAAATTCCATGTCAAAATAGCAATTAAATAATTTTCCTGGAAAATAATAATAAATTCCTAAAATAGAAATAATACTTATATAACAATAATAACTACAAAAGTATACATGACATTCCATCCACATATGTATGATCTATTAAAACACAATCTTGAATTTTAGACACATATTTAATAACCCAAATATACATATAATGTATTCATTAATGTTGTCATGATAATATGTAAATAATATATAAAGAATATTGAGGGGTAATGTGTAATGTCCTAGAAGTGGATTCCACTCAATAGTTCCCTAATCATGGTTGCCTACATTGACTTAGGTAAATCTCCTCGAATTCCAGAGGCCGCCGACTAGAATCCGGGTCCTAGAGGAGTCATTAGGGTGACAATTACCTCATTACCATAGTATATCAGTGTGAAAGTCAATAACATGCAAGAAGAGGAAGCAGATAAATAAGAGAACAACTGAAAATGTAAACATGGAAGGGATGTATAAACAAATTAGAAGAGTCTCATATATAATGATGTAGATGATACTTGTATTTAGATGGAATTCAAAATAAGTACATGGAATTAAAATATAGTACAAGTGTCCAGAAATCCAAAAAGGGATCCTAGTAGTACCAAAAGCCTCATCTTGGTCCCATACACACTTACATCAAGGAAACAATCAAAAAAACTTTCTAGGGATCTTTCCCCTACCATCACATGCAACCATATATTCATTTTGGGTCCCCAAGGGGGACCAAATAGTGTTTGAGATAGAAATTCTAGTAGGTAAACACCCATAGATCTATACAGTTCTAAGAAGCACAATGTAATATGCTAATGAAGTGCCAGTAATAAGTAAAGAAGGTGTGAATGCCCAAAGTATATAACCACAGTAATTAAGTGATACTTAACAGCCTCTCAATTCTCTCTACATAAAATATTAACTCCCAACAAGGAAGATACTTGCAATATAAATAAGCAATACAACCTCATCGTACAATCATCCATATCCTGTCCACACAGTCTTATAGTATAATAAAGTGTATCATGTTTCCACTTCGACACCATAATAACCAAAGTGTCAAATGTCACACAACCAAGCTATATAAATAATTTTAGACCACAAATGTCTAGATCCATGGTATAAAATATCAATAAATACCCATTGAGTACTTTGATCATATCAATGTAAACTTAGTATAGGCACTGGTTGGAGTCCTAAGAGCACGTGTGCCAATATGTCTAATGTGATTCCAAGAAATCCAAATCCATGGGGTAGAAAAGTACAAGGCATCACATGGAATCAAGTCCAAATGAAGCATCACTACTCAAGGTGTCCACTAACTTTTTCCAGATACATCGATATTCGTCCATGGAATATAAACAACCATTCATTTATTTCATACCTTTTTACAACCCTATTTCATTTGATTCTACCCAATCATATGATCAATTTCATTCAATTCCATTCAATATGTTTACCCATCATTTAACTAATTCAATTTAACCCATATAATTAAGTTAGGTATGTAATATTATGATAACACAATGAAAAGAGGTATAAAATCTCTAAATCATGTAATTTAATTTCAATTTAATATAATTGAATTTTTTTAAACTAGTCATACTCAAGAACACACCCCTTGGGTTGTTCATAAAATGTTAATACTAAAGAAAAGGCATAGTGCTCCCCATGGGTGACCCTAGTTGGGGGTAACAACCACCAACGCATCTCATAGAACCCATGGAAATTCCTAATAGGTCATGTGTCTTCTATTTCAATTTAATTTCTCAATTCTGTGCCTGTGCAACAAACTTTGGTAGGAGGCATAATAGTCAGTATCTCTATAAAGATCCAAAATATGAAATAAATGTATACACCACCTACCTTGTAGAGGGAGTAGTTTTCTCATTTAGTATCAATTCTTGATTCAACTCAATTTAGGAGTTATCTGAGTAACTGATGAATTATGAGAAATTAGATAACATGAGCCTAAATCCAAAAAATCACAACCAATATTCAGAAGAATGAGGAATGGATAAAAAGTAAATAAAACCTTACCATAAAGGATCTATTGATATCTATGGGAAATGTAATGGAGTCCATATATATAACCAGGAGAAATTATACATTAAGATCATAGGGGGTGCTTTTATGTGTGAGAGAGGGGAGTTTAGGGCTATTTCCTAAAAAATTATCGGCCTTTACCTCTTTTTTTATAAAACATGAACAGGGATTTACATGAAGTGTGAATTACATACCTAACATGTAACACATTGGTTTCCTCCCCTAGGAAATCCACTATCATAGCATGTAATGTATTTTCCAGACTATTACATGATGTATAATTGAAATACACAGCGTGTATTCTAATTTCACACCACACAATTTCCCTATAGCAAAAAAAAACATCTCTCCTCTTCCTTCATAAGAACTAACCAACCGGACCATGGCTCTTGTTATGGTATAATCCAAAAAGAAGAGTTCAATTAGAGAAAAAGGATCCCTACCTCAAGAAAAACCCAGGATATTACGTCTTGAAAAATGGAGTTTCATGAAAAATTTTAGAGATACTTGGATACATTGTATATCCCCCAAACCATTCTCTAATTGTGAATCACTCATTGTCATAACACCCCAATGATACTTGGTTATCTTACAAGGATTACAAAACATTTCACTAAACATGAATCATTAAAAAATTTAAAAAAATTAAACTTATTTAATAATTTAGTTACAAAATTACAGTTAACAATATATGTAATTGAACAAAAAAAAAAGAAACATCTTACGATCATCCCCTCTATAATTATATTCCCCAATAAGAAACCCCCTAATTGTTACTTTTTTAGTCATAGTTTAAATTGAATAATTAAAAATAATTTTAATTTCAAAATAGATTATACATGAGAATATAATAATCTATAAAGAACAATTGATTACTTGATAAAAACATTCCATTCATAAGAAAATAATAATTTTAGACAATTAAAATTTATTTATTATTCTTAAGACCGATATAAAAACCCATGTTTTGATGAAAGTTATTATCAAATAAAAATCCAATAATTTCAATTAAATCCTAAAAAATTTAATCCAACAAGGAATATTGGACAACCTAAATTGTAAATATGTTTTAAATGAAAATTGGACCAAACATTAAAAATTCAAAATTTTATATGGGGTTGACTATTTTGTTAAATGGAATAAATCTTATCAATATTTTATTTAATACTTTCAAAATCATAAATAAAAATAAACATAAATAGTTATGTTAATTTTATGTTGAACACTTATTTTTAAACGTATCTTAGAATATTTGAGTATTATAAGGATTATAACAAAATTATAGAAAGGAAACTTGTTTCAAATGTGGTAGAAAAATATTTTTCTATTCACTTCAAACAAAAATAACTTATAGTGCATGGTTAGATATCCATTCATGAAGACTACATGGTTATATAATAATACACCAACTATGTAGGATGTTTCTAAAATGGTTTCCACATGCACAATTTATAAAACCCTAAACAACCCACATAGCTATTTCTAGAAATATTTTGGGAATTCAAGTGATATGTAAATTTTATATTCAAATTTCGATGGGTTTTATATCTGAATTAATTGATAATTAACTGAGTTAATATAATATCTATTCCTCATATAAGTTTTTTTTTGTGAAACCTAATAAAATTTTTTCATTTGTATAAAAAAACGAAAACATGGGAATTGAGGAACAATATAACACATTGTGCTGAATATTTTTCTCATGAAGTGACACTTGATTTTGGGATAGTCAGGAAGAACTTCCAAGAAAAAAAATATACAGAGAAAAATAAATATTTTGGTGTCGGAATATGACTATTCAATTCATGTAATATTTTCCTGTGGAGAACTAGAGGATATCATGGAAGAACTACATGCCGAGAAGTGGAGAAAGTCAACATAAACTAGAGATTAGATGTGTCACACTATGCGTGTCATTCCCTGAAACATGTGATATATTCCCATAATAGGAAAAACACGTGATTTGGGTGCACATGTTGTAAAATTATATGTCTTTAATCTTTATTTGTCATGTAATTGCATGACACAACAGAGAACATTAACTTCTAGTGTATCTTTTATGGGAATTTATGATTTTTTAGCCAACCAAACATTAAACCCCATAATTGACTCGAGGAAACTAGATTGATGTTATATTAGCATATTTATAGGGGTTCTAGCTTAGATAATGGTCATTCCATTCCATTTTGGAGGCATGACCATCAGGAGTCTACCATATGATTTCATCCTATAATCAATAGTTTTTTCATTCTATTTTTCTTTTGATTTTATTTCTTTTTCTACAATGTAAGGTTGAATGCTATTTATTTTAATTCTAATATTTGTGTTTATTTTTTTAATTTATCATTATTTATCCCTCGATCTCTCTCTAATGGATTTTGGTTTAATCATCAATGGAGACCACAAAATGATGATTGGATAAAACCAATAGGGTAGAGTGGAATCAGTTAAAGGGGTTTTATATCATGAAAACATGATTTTTCGTTTCTTGTAAATATGATTTTGTTCGATTGTATCATTTTTTACACAGGCATCTATTCCACTAGTAATTGAATTGTTGATCATTTGTTTTCAATAATGAAATAACCCCATCATGATTGAGATTATTTCTTCCAGATTATTGAATGGAATTACTCTTTAGCGTATAGAAATATGAATTTAATGCACATTACCTATTTTGATTCATATAACCATGATGAATTGGTAGTATAGGGTAATTTTATGGGTAATTATCATTTCTTCCATCGATATAACATTTTGGTTTCAAAACTATTTAACACAATTATTTTAAATGAAAAGATAAATTAATTTAGCAACATCGCCCATGGAAACAGATTCCCCTACCCTCGGTATCTCTATATGAATTAATTTATTTTAATTGAATTTTTTTATTAAAATTATACTAAAATTGTAACAAAAAATCCCTTAGTCGTGAATTATCGTCATTGTGTTCCCTACTCTCTATGGGTTTTACCTTATACTTTATGATGTATTATTAATTTGTAGTTTGTACCATTTGAGTGGATATAAATTTTTAATCTAATCCATTGTTATAAGAAATAATAAAACCTTCAAGAGAGATAACAAGATTTTCTTACACATTTTAACAAACCATGCATTTATTTTTATCCAAGGGTGCATGGTTTACCAACATACCATGAACACCTTTCCCAATCTATGATTTTATATGACAAAACCATTTAAACATAATAAATTGAGCATTTTTTACATCATTCTTTCTTAATTATTACCCAAAACATCATTACGACATCCTAGGATCGATGACCCACCAATTATGTAAGATATTTATAATTTGGAATCGAATTTATATGAGTTTAACCAATAAATAATTTGTTTCTTTATAAAATATCATCAATTTTATTAACATATAAAAAATAAATATATTAAAATAAATATTCATATAATAAAAAATGTAAAACACTACCTAGTATACATATTTTAGAATATTAAAAAAGTTTCATACATGAATAATTGGTTTTAAATCCATGTAATATTCAAACCAACCCATTAACATCACTAATTATGAAGCAAAACTAAAAGAAATTTTTTCAAATAAAAACCAACAAAAATTTTTTTTACATCCACATAATTACTAAATAACATGAAATAAATATATAAAACCTAAAAAAATTGATTCAATTTTTAACAATCACTCAACCATTTTAACAAAACCAGACCACCAAAAACAATATTTCTACTCTTTCTAAAATCTTCCTCCATTCTATAACAACCAAAAAAATAATTTGGTAATATAAATTTACCCAAAAAGATTTTATATATCGAATATAAATTAGTATCCAAGTCTCAATCCGAAAATAAAATATTAATAATGAAGAATAATATTAAAATTGGAACTCAAAATCAGTTTTATTTCATGGGATTAGTCCCACAATTTATTATTTTAATACTCATAAATCAAGAATCTTATTTTATAAATGATTTTGGTCTTTTATGATAGTAAAGTTTATTTTTAAGGAAAATGTTATAATTGGATAAGTCTTGAGCTAAACTAATATGTAGTCGACCTACCACATAAATAAATTAAATTAACTATATTTTACTAACCAATAGAAAAATTATAAGTGGCTGCATAAATTAACAAGTAACCATGTATCAGATAAGAAAAATTAATATAATTACTGAGCTAGATGAATGTTTATGGAAGTTACCATATGTTTTGATCAATTAACTATATGAACAAATATAGTGATTCTATGATAAGTTAATGTGAACACATGACTACCCATCTTGTCAACCAGGAGATAAATTGAAAATTCCTAAGAAAATATATGGTGATTATGCCGACGTGAAGATAAGGTTTACATGCCTAATTATAATATAAATGATTTTTTAAAGTCAAGTAAATATATTTTGGAGTACATAATGAGACTAAGAGAATTTAATAATTATAAACCATAGAAATTAATATGAGGATTAATTTAGGACTATCTTGTAATGGATAATTAGAAAATTATTTTTCTTTGATAAGAAGATATTCTCAGTTTCTACACATACACAGATATTAGACTCACTATAGGACTCTCTACTTCTAGATCAAAAATTCTTCTTATTCTCACAAAAATATCCAATCTAATATTTACATTTATGATTTAATGACAATTAGTGAAATAAAGGTGTTTCGTGATTACGTTACGTAAGAAACTCAATTTACTCTTTTCACTATATCTATACTACATTATATTTTAAATTGTTCTTAGTTTTTTAATATATCTATTAGTTCTTATATTGTACTATAAAGAGGTGTAATATTACCCCTTCCTTATTTCACTTACACGTATTATGTTATGAATGACTAAAATTTAAATGAAATACTTAGAATAGCCTTGTTTAATGTTTCATATATAAAACCTGATCAAATTTGTTAATAATTCATATTATAATTTAAAAAATGTGTTTGGTTGTGGGAGAATTTCAGGTGGTGAGGAATATTTTTTAACTTTTAAATATACCTCCTATATTATTTTTTGATGTACAATTTCTTGTCTTTTCTCACTGGATAGATTAAATCCTCCAAAATTGAACACAACTCCAAGAATAGTATCTCAATTATAATTAAGGTGTAGGTACTTGATCTCATTACCCACCCCTCATCCCCCAAACCCTTACCATCCAACCACCACTAATGGGAATCTAATTCTTTGGTCTCTATAATTTTCAATATGTTTTAACAGGTATATATTTTAATATTTTTTTCACTAAATATTTCTGAAAATATTTTTTTCGATGAAAATATTTTATATTTAAAATTAATATGTGATATTTTCTATTTGGTTTGATTAAAAAAAATTCAAAAGTTAAATTTACTTTGAAATAGTTTTAGTTTGTTTTTGATCAAACAGTTCAAAAACTATTTCAAAAAATACAATTATTTGTACCTACATTATTTTTAAAGGATATTTTTTAATTTATGGGTTTTTAAATTTTAAAATCAATTAACCCCTTTTGAGAAATCCACTAGGACCAAAATATGGTATCAGAGGTATGTTTTCATTTCATTTTTGTTTACCTTTGACCTTGATTATATACTTAACATGATATTTTTAATTTCTATTTCTCATTTAATATATTATTATGAATAATAAGTTTAAAGGTTATTCTATAAATAGAAATCCTTAATTTAATGGTTAGAACTATGCTCAATGGAAAATAAAAATGTAAATTTAGCATTATAGCACGATTATTTTGTTATAGGGATTCATTTATAATGAATATAAAAAGATTAAAATTGCTAGAAAATAATGGGATTCACAAACCAAAGATGATTAGGATTATAACTACAAATCCTTTAATGATTGATTTTTATCTTTAGAATTGGATGAATATAATATAATATCCTCTCGGGATAGTACATATCAAATTTTGGATATGATTTTTGTGTTTAACGATGAAAAGTCTAGTGTTAAAAGTATATCATTAAATAAATATAATATTATTTATACTTATTTCAAAAAGTGGCATAATTGAAATATCATTAAAATGATTCTCATATTCAATAAAATCATAAATAAATAAATTTCACTTAGAACAAATGTGGATGAAAAATATCACGTTCTAAAGATATTGAGATGCCCAAAAAATTATTGGAGTGTGACCACTTTATCTATTTCAAGGTCATGAAACATAAAAATTCAAACATTCAAATAGTTAATTACAAATATTATTATTTATTAAAAAGATCAAAAATTGAAAAATGAAGTTGTTGAAATAAAAAATAATTATTTTTTTTAAATCAGCTTAATAAAAATCGTTGGAAGTTTTCGAAGATGACACCACTAGTTGAAGTGAAGATATTATAAACATGACGAGAAAATTATATAATTATCTATATTATTCATTATTTATTATAATAATAATATTTTTTTTCCATAAATGAAATTAAGAAGGAAAATATAATAAAAGATTAAACTTGGGAAAATATTGGAAAATGGATTACTCTACTGGTGACATTACCAGCTATGAGTGAAAGAGGAAAATACATGTAAAAAGAAACTATCTAAAGTATTAGTATAAAAGTAAGTATAAATATAAAGAAAAAATACCAGATAAATTACTAAAGGAAAATTACATAGAATTTGGGGATCAATCTAGTGACTCAGATTATAGATTAGAAGATGTAAATAAAAAATAATATCTTTGTTTTATGAATAATGATTCTTAGGTACAATCTATTTCATCTACTTATATATTTGATGAATAAAAAATTTCAAATGAAGTGTTATAAGTGTATTTTGGTATGTTTTGATTCATTAAAAATTAATTAAAATATAAATAAAGAAATCTAAAAATACATATTTTATCTGTTATCAATAAATGTAATCATTTTATTAAAAATAAAAATAATGGATATATTTTAAAATAAAATATTGATATTAAAATGGTAAATAAATTGCATAAAAAGAATTTGGTATAATTTCTTCCTAGTAAAAACATTTATTATTTTGTTGGGTGAAACAAATAATAAATACAAATATGTAATTAGATATGGATTTTGAATCAAAGGAAAATGTACAAAAAAATATTTTTTTCATTGTTAAAATATTAAGTCATTAATCTCTATGCATTAGAAAACATCTGGTTTTGAAAAAACAGACCTTTTGGACCTAAAAATGATTTTTTATATAACTATTTTTATTTTGTATGTAATAATCTCATGAAAAAAATATAGATTATAAATGATTTAGTTTCTAAAAATTATGAAACCAAAAAAATATACCTACCAATTTCATTTCATGTTTGATTGTTTTTATGAAATTCGTTAAAACATATCTAGTAAAACTCTATTGTATCAGGATAGAGGATGTTCTAAAAATATGTCAGGTGAATATTCAAGATTCAGTAACCTTGTGATAGTGGATTTTGGACACATCAATTTTTTTGTGATAGTTCAAAAGGGTTGTTTTTTAGAGTTGGATATATTGGTAACAATGAACAGTTCTTATTGATATATTTTTTTATTACAGATTAAAATATAATATTTTTAGAATTTCTCAAAAGTGTTATGAAGGATTTAATGTTATGTTTGAAAAACATTCTTGTAAAATTTATGATCCCAAGTATGCTTTTGTATTTACTACATTAAGAAATAATGATCTTTACGCTACTAATTTATATATTTATTTTCTTGAAATTTTTAGTTTCTTGAGTGCCATTTTTCAAGAATCTTGGAAATGTAACAGGAGACTGGAACACTGTAACATCCAATCACTTATAAGTTCGTATAAAAATATTTTTGATTGGGACCTACCCAGACTAAAATTCCCCAAGATAAAGTGTGTAATCTCTGTCAAACTGTAAATAAATAGAAAATATATTTCAAACTAGAGAAGGTGGTTTCTATATCCAAACCATAATAACTGGATCACATGGATTTATTTGTACAATCCAGATGTTCTATTTTCCTATTAAAAAACTACGATTTTGTAATTTTTATTACTATTAAAGATTTAATTTATTGTTTTTACATGTTCAAGAAAGTTATTCTCCTTCATATTTTTATAAATATAAAAAATCATTATAGTACCATAGTTTACTCACCACCAAGATCAAAAGAAGTTATCCAAACCAATCATGAGTTTTAATCACTATATTCACAATATATCTATACTCACAATTTCTATTCAACTTAAACCCTTTAGAAATTGTTGTTATCGAAAGATGCAAAATAACTTTTAATGAGATTTCTTATAATATGATTAGTGGATATGACATACTTTCCCATTTGGGATAAAGCTATTAACATTGATTTTTTATAATCAATAGTATTCTCATAAGATATTTTTAGAAAATGACTCCATATAATTTATAGAATGGAAGATAACACAAAGTAAACTACTTAATTGGTTTTGGATAAAAACTCTCCATTATTATTCATAATTCATAGTCTAAAAAATTGTAGACTTAAAAACAATGAATGAATTTATATTGGTTATTCAACAACTATTAACTCATATAATGTCTTTAATAATGAATCTATAGTTGTGGATGAATCAATACAAGCCACATTGGATAAGAAAAAACCAGATGAACCGAAACCTATTTTAGAAATACTTGAGGATGATATGTTATATTTTAATATTAATAATACCACTAAAAACTATCACCTTGATGGATATGTACCTAATTATCCTTCTATTAAACACCAAATTGACCTCGGTATCATAGACAAAAACATTGTATAACCAAACACATTAGTTTCTAAAACAATGATAACCCTAAAAAACCAAAATGGGATGTATTTATAGGATACCTTATTAATAGTACTCAAAACTAAGACTCAATAAAAAACTAGTTTAAAAATAAATAATTTTATCTTATTTTAAATCCTAATAATATTAGTGACTCAATGAAATATGAGAATTGAGTGATAACTATATAAGAATATTTTAATCATTTTCAAATATAAAGTATTGGAATTAATTGATAGAACAAAAGGATATATAACTATTGAAACTGATTTGGTATGTAGAAACAAGGATGATGATTCTGTCAAAAAAGTAAGAAATAAGGCCATCATGGTTGCACAAGGTTATAATCATGATTAAGGAATTGATTTTCAGGAAACCATTTCAATAGTAAGTAAAATTTAATCCATTATAATTTTAATTTCATATTAGTAATATCAAAATATCAAACTATATCAAATGGATTCCAAGATTGAATTTTTTAAATGATTATCATTTAAGGAATGTTTTTAGAGAAAACTCATGGATTTCAAATACCTAATTTTCTAAATAATATATTTAAAAATTCTAAAGCACTTTATGATTTAAAATAGGTGCATATAGAATTTAATGATATGATTCTTTACTTCTTGATTTCAAATTGATTTTCAAAATTACAATATGATACTTCTCAATTTATTAAAATAATTTCAATTCACATTTAAGTAGATAATTATATATTTCTGATATTATTTTTTGATCACCCAAAAGATATTTGTGTAGTGAATTTTCTAAAATGATGAAAAATGAATTTCAAATGAGCTTAATTGGAGAGTAAAAATTATTTCTCAATTTTTAAAATTTCCAAAACAAAGATGTATTTTTTAAAATAAAAGTAAGTACACATAGTATCTTCTAAAACATATTGTTATGGATTTTCTAAAAGGTAGTGATACTCTTATGAGTAAAAAATATAAGCTATATTTATAAAAATATATAAAATTAGTTAATTGGACTACTTTTAGAGGTATAATTGGGAGTTTACTATTCCCAACTACTAGCCCTTGCAATATTACGTTTAATTTATATATGAGTTCCTATTCTTAATAAAATCTAATGGAATCTCATTTATAGTATGATAAATGCATTTTCAAATACATAAAATATATTACCAATTTTTGGATGTTTTACTCTAGAGGCAATGAGTTTGAATTAGTTAATTATTCTAATGATAATTATGGTGTCTATATGTTAGATAAGAATATAACCTAAGGAAAAATTCATCTATTGACCAAGTCTCTAGTTTATTACTATTGTATAAAATAGTACTATTTCGTATTATCTACTATATGTGCTTAATATATATCTGTACACATTTTTATGAAATTTTTTTTAGATGAAAACACATTACTAGACTATACATTAAAATTATAAAATCTCCCTATAACTTGTGACATTGCAAGTGCAATTAATATTTATTTGATTTCACTATCAGATTCCATGATAAAACATATTGATATAAGACATTAAATTTTGGGAGGCCGTTTTCAAAAAGGTTATACTACTCTTGAGTTCATTGACATTAAAAATAAAGTTTCTAATATTTTTACAAATCCATTTAATATAGAAATATTAACTTATATAATAAATGAATTATGGATAATTAATTATTTTTAAACCTCTTATATATGTTATTACCCCATATTTTTTATTTAATTCATGCTATGATAATATATTAAATTACTAATTGTGACATGTTTCTTAGAATTTTTCTTTATTATGATTTCTTATATATGATGTTTAATTTTATAGTTTTTATCTCATAACAAGTTATTGTAGGCTATGTTCATACGACCATTTAAGTAAAAATTAGAATTTGTTTATGTGGTTAATTAACATACAATTTTTATTCAAGAAATCGAATATGTATTTTGTTATGTTTTATTTTATTATTTTAAATTTTTTCTTATGATCTAATGAATAAATATATAGAATTTGAATTGGAATAAACACCCTTCTATCCTTTTTGAACCAATATTTCCTATTGTATTCAAACACTACATTACAGAGACCCTCTTTCTCTAGAAACCGAACATGAGCCTCTATATTTTTCAACATCAGAAAAATATACTAAGATTTAAATGATTTATCGGTGTTACATATCATTCTACTTCACCTTTAATGAATTTATCGAGTAAGAGAAAATCTATCTTGAAAACTTCAATTATGTGTTCCCACAATCATCTTCTAGATTGACTAGTGTGTATAGGAAAATAAGTCGATATAGAGTGGTCACACTCAAGATGGACATTAATTTGGAAATTTTTTGAGAAACAAGGATTAAATGAATGGTTTAATGAAAAATTTTAGTTATTTTATCATTTTTAATAAAATATTTTAAATTAAAAATAGGTTTTAAAAATGGTGACTTAATGGATTCTATTCCTTTAATTGTAAATGGTTATAAGGTGGAATTTTCTTTTAATTTATGGGATAAGAGTTTTAATATTCCTTATATTTGAATGTATTAGGATTAGCAAGGTTCTTATCATAATTTTCATAACCATTTTCAGACTCAATGTGATCTTGGGGAACAAACAAGAAATGGAACTCCCAAAAGTCCAAATATTATAGAATTGGATGTAGAATGTAATCTATTGGTGAAATTTATTCAAAATTTTAAATTTCATAAGAAAATATAATTCATTAATTTAAGTAATAAAGATGTATTTTTATATTTTTTTTATAAATAATTGATTACAGAAAAAAATTTCTATGTATATGATGATACATATTCTCGATTTTTGTAAACTCATTTCAGGATTCACATAATTTCAATTTCAAAAGTATGTTGCAGCACTGTTAGAGTGAAATGGTCTAATTTTTCAATGGGATGGAAAAATATTTACATACGGTGGGTATTGTATTAATCCGAATATTTTATGCATATGAATGTTCACTAGAACACATGGATGAAAAGTTGTGTATATAAAAGTGAAAATATTTGTAAAAATTTCACTCCTACTAAGGATTCAATCAGACCTAGGAAAATAGTTAATCTAGATATTCAACCTAATTAAATTGACTAATATTATTATAAGGATAATTAATGTGAATTGGATGGTAATGAAGAATATTGTGAGGCTATTAATCTAGATGAAGAAGAAAGGGAAACACATGTGGATGATTTTAGTCTTTATACTATTGTAAATTTTGTATCCCTCAATTCAAATATATAATTACCCTCTCACGAAGAAGAGTTGATAGTTGAATATATTGAATATACCAAATTATCATTGAATTAAATTAATTATGTTATAGTTTTGGAGGATTGTGATTTAGATGGAATGAAAAGAAATGAATCTAATAGTGAAGAAAGAACTTCCTTGATTCTTGTGATTTGATGTTCTCTATAGCATAGCGGAAAAGGATAACCCCCACTGAGTGGGAGGAATGTTTTATATTTGACAGTGCTGACCATGTGGATAATTCAACTAGACATGGTGGACCTTCTATCTATTTAATTCAAATAGATCCTAAAGTGTCCTCGATTTTTCAAATAGATCTTTAGGAATGGGGTTGGTATCCCCTTTAAAATCATCATTACCTATTGATACATTAAACATATAAAATAGAACATGTTATTGAAGATATGTTTGTATCTACCCCATAAAAGATATTTAAGAATCTATTAAAGTGGTTATAAATCACCTATTAGATCTACTCCCAATGAAATTACTAAGCGATTTTAATAATGAATTATTGATTTTAATGTGGTCATGTCCCTTAGAATAGATCCAATAAATATTGAAGATGATTAGGATGGTAGATTATATAATCTTGAGAAATCAATACCTATAAAACTTCTATAACTATTTCCTCTTTTTTCACTAAATAAGATTTTCATGAATCCAATACTGAATTAATGATTGTGCTGAAGGAACTATTCCTTGGTTTTAGAAATTTAATAAAACACATTTGAGAAGTGTAAACATCTAATATAGAGTCTCCTATAATTTATCATTTTAATCCTAAGATTCATCATAAGATATATCAAATGTAAAGAGAAATTTAGTATCTAAGAGCTCAAGTTGGATCTCTGTAAGAATTTATGAGTGAGATAATGCTTATGATAGGTCAAAGGTTTCTGAATATTGTTATCATCCATCATCATCTATTTCTTCTATTTATTTTAAATATCATTCTCTAGTGAAACGTTCTATCAATGATTTTCAACAGAGACTGAATATGATATATGAGATAAAAGTGGTATTAGATGAATACTATAAGAATATAGAGATATCTATTGAAGTTTTTCCAATTAATACCACAAAAACATTAGAGTTGGAAACAAGGTATGTGAAGAAAAATGGAAGAGGCAATGATACAATAATAAGGGATCTTTACATTAATCTAAGTATAATCTTTACCATGTAAGATTTGATAACTAAGTCTAGACATCTGGCATGTCATATCTGAATTCCTCCTATAGATTGGGTATTTAAGACTCTTGGGAAGATATTTAACACCATCATACCTATTCTGTAAATCTATATAGTAGATAAAGAGGATAATTTTCAAAATATGGAGCATGGGACTTCATAAGTGAAGTATTTCACTAAAAATTAATATCCTTACCTATATAATGGAAATATTTCAATCTTATCACCACTTGATCTAATTATAAGAATTGTATTCACATAAACCTATACCACACCGTCTTTAGATACATTTAGTCTTTCACCACTTCATGATAATCAAAATCTCAGATGTTTCTCTACATATGTAGTTATTACAGAAACATTAAAATTATTGACCCTTTGCCACACCTCATTATCAATCATCTATAGTTAAATATAAATCTATTAATATTCATGTTGACAAAATAGATCATATTACATCATTTTATGATTCATATTATAGTCTCTAATATGTATTTTATATGTTTTTTCTGATGTTTTATCCTTTTTGGATGTTAATGATATCTGTAGTTTCCTTAATATGTTTCATTTTATCAATTTTTTATGTATCTTGATTACATAATATAATGTATTTTTGATGTCCACTTTATCATTTTTGTATAAATCCTTTATATTTTTTTTATAATTTAAAAAATGGAAGTATAATATGGAAGTTTATAATATTATATCCGGACTTATTTTAGTTAACACTTATTTCTATATTTTCTAGAAATTAAATCTTATGATATTTTGATTATCAAAAATGGGGATATTGATTTTTTAGTTCGGTATTTGTTTATTTTAAATCTGAAAATTTATGGTTATTACATTATTAAGGATTTATATGGTTTTTGATAGTAAAATTTCTCTCAGGAAAAAAATGTGAAAATGACTATTTCATGAACTGAAACCATTTCCAATCACCAAACCACAATAATAAATTTGAAAAACAATGTTAAATTAACTACAAGAAGATTTCAATGTAGCCACATAAACCAACAAGTAACCATGTGTAAAATAAGAAATAATTCCATAAGTACTCAATTTACCACATGAGTATTGAAGTGACCAATCATTATAATTATGTGATCACATGAAGAAATAAATTGATTGCATGATAAGATCAAGTGACTGAGTGACTACTTATTTAGTCTACCATGATGTTATGTGACGATTCCTATCTGAAGATGAAATGGCCATTCTTAAGTGAAGGTGAAGTGACTATATCAAATTAATCTAGTATAAATTTATTGTAAATTTCAACAACTATATTTTTTAGTAGTTAACGAGAGTCAGAGAACATAATACTTCATAATTAGAGTAATCTATATGTGGATTAATATATGATTACCACAAAATGGATAATTAGGAAAGTGCATCTCATTTTGAAAAATATTTCTCATGGAAAAAACATCCATAGATATCATATTGAATATTTCACTCTATGCATCCAAGACACTATATTTTTATGCTTCTCACTATAGGATCTAATTAGAGATTATAAAGGGTATATTTAAAGGTAATTTATCAATCTAAGATTACTAGTGATTGATATGAATCAAACCAATGTCTTCACTCTTTATTCTCTCTTTTTGTTAAATTACAATTTGATATGTTCTTAATAATATTATAAATATATTAACCCATATTTTTTATATGAAATAGGACCACTTACACAGCTAATTTATTCCCTTTATACCTTTTATGCAATGAATAAATATAGATGTGGATGGTTGTAGCTTGGAATACCTTATGTTCACTTACATCTATAAAAACTAATATAGGATCTGGATCAATATTATTTGTATTTATTTAAAGTGCTTGGTAGTAGGCGACTTTTATGTGGGGAGTACTATTTTCCATATTTTAAATACACAAAGTATTTTAATTTCAATTTTTCATTTTACTTCCTCACATACTATATTTTCATTCATTTTTTCAAGGGTTATATCCTTTTATTTATTCTAGAAATGTATTTGAAATGAAAATATTTGATTATTAACATTTATACATTATGTAAACTATTTTTTTTGAATAAAATTTGTGCATAAGTTAAATATGTTTCAAAATAGTTGTAATTAGTATTTTATCATAATGTTGATAAACTATTTCAAAGATTCAAATTATTTATATGTACTTTATTTTTTAACTGGACCATTTTTCTTAAGTGGGATTTAAATTTATTTTAACAGATCTTTTAAATTGAAATCTTAATTAATCGTCATCTTGAGAAGTCTATTTGGACCAAATATTCTAAAGCGATTTTTTTGTGAATACAATGAAATTATAGTTTTTAAGAAAATTTTTAATCATTTTTTCTCCTTATAAAATAATTCATACACTATAAAAAAATATTCTTGTAAAACCACTTCATTAAAAAAACATTGTATTAAATATTTAGAATAATCTAAATGATAAATCTTTAAAATATTTTACACTAAAATATAGTTGCATATTATATAAAACCATTCTTAAATATGAATAAGATATATGTTTAGATAATAAACATAGAAATTTTATTATCAAATCACTGTTCTCTATTAATTAAGCAACATATGATTTTTATAATTACCCATTTTATCTTTTTATAGTAGATTTTAATAAAATTAAATAAAAAATAATGATGATTATATTTTATAGAAGTCATAACATGAAACATGTACGTGCCAAGAAAAAAAATAACACCTCAATCACTTATCTTATTCAAAAATGGTTAAATGTTATACCTATTTTATAATTCAATCATTTTATAAGTACAAATGAAATTATAGATACTTTTTCCCTAAAAATAAAATATAATTATTATGAAAACCAAAACATAAATGAGTTTAATACATAATTTGACTCCAATATACCATGTTTATTCAAATGATGGTTAAAAGTAAATACCAAAAAACATATATAGATATTAAACATCCAAAATAGAATACTTTTTTTAATAAATCCTTCAAATTTAACAGTAAATAGTGAAAGAGTAAAGATTCTATACTATCAATGAGTCATTTAAAATAAAAACAACTTATAAAAAGTATATACATAAAATAAATATAATAAATTAGTTTACCAACTTATTAAATGTACCAAAACCACCTTTATAATTAGGTAACCATGAAAGTGATTCATTTATCATTAGCTAAGCTTGTAACTGTCAAATTTATGTATGTTTTGATACAATTTATGGAATTTTACACAATAAAATACATGATTACTGACGAAATTACATTACATGACCTTACAATTGACATATTCTAGTGACATTAAAATATTATTTTTGGTTTGATAGGGATAAATAAACTTCACAGGGTTGGGATTAATTAAGGTATGAAAGATTAAAACAACTGCCTTATCAGATTTTATTTCATTGTTAAATAAAATTCTCTTTCCTCTCCCCTACCTATTAAAAAATATAAATTGAAATGAAAATATGTATAGGACAATGAAATACTACTTGGTTCACCCTCAATGGGCTATATCGACAAAGCATACAATGGCAATGTTTCAATGTTCTAAATCCACTAATACTCTCTATTGGTACAATGTTTAGAATATACTCACTATCCCTCATAGTTAAGAACCATTTATATGTTAAAATTTAAATATAATCTCTTAAGGGAATCACTTATCCTCTAGTAGACTCTTCTAAAAATCACTTCTGATTTGATTCACACATATGTGTGTCTTTATGATATTGTTTCATCAATAAGTTAACAACCATATTTTTATGAGACACTTTCACCAGACTCCTCTACGAGACAATATCATGTCTCTCCATTCACGAGATCCTAGCATAAGACACTTTGCCCAAGATCCCATCACGAGACCCTTTATGAGAGATCCTAGTGTGAGACCCATTTAATAAGACCTTCAGATAATCTGAATCATGATTATTCTATATTATGTGATTTGAGAAACCTTATTCAAATAACATTGATCACAGGACCATGTTCATATCACATGGATCCCATGAACTTTTCTGATAATACAAATCAAAATAATTCAATAGGTCTGCTTATGCACATAGAATACTTGTTTATAATTATCTTTGTGAGAATTATTCAAAAGACTATTTCATAAGACCATATTCTAATAACATGTATTGCAAGACTCCACTGTAATAAAGTTTTTAGGTAATGGTAAATACTTTTTATTTGTATCAAACTACTTAAGAAAATTTATTTAAAATTAATTTATAGATTAGGGGGTACATATAGGAATTAGTACACCAAATTAAATCTTAAAATCATGTTTATCCATTCATTCCACAACCTCATCAATCGATACCATGCGCTTCGTGTGCTCACTTCGTATGATCTTATCATACATGTCACAAGTGCTTCGTGTGTTAATGTTTTATTGTCTGTGTCACTGGATTAAATCGGGATATCAAATGTTAACCATGTGGTTAGTGATGTTATCATCCAATTATTTGAGAGATCCCATCGTGAGATCCACTAACAATCATGTGCATTTCTTATTCCCGTCATGAAATCCAAAGAAAATCACGTGTCCAGAGAAATTATATTCTATAAAATTTCATGATATATTTGCACGATACTCAAACAATCATGCATTTCATTCAAATTATTCACATGATATATTATCAAGATCATATGAAAATCATGCTTTGTATTTATGAACTTCGCATGATCTCTCCATGAGATCCTATGATAGTTATGGGATGTCTTTAGGTTCATCACATTTTCTCAGTTTAATATCCTCTAAAAATCACACAGTGGTTTGTGATATCAGTTCATAAATTTTTGTGTTGTGAGAAAAAAAATATGGTTTTGTAATATTAGACATTTCATACTTCAGTGAGATGAGATATTTCACTCTCTATGAGATCTGATATTCACAATTCCATTTGAATAGATATTTCATGATTTTGAGAGATTTAACATTACATGTTTCCATGTGATAAGATATTTCATGATTCCACAAGATAAAAAAATTTAATGCTTTATGAGATCTTGAATACCACAATTTGTGAGATCATACATTCCTGATAACTCTTCATGCCTTATTTTACAACAAATGTTCTTCAATAACTTGACACCTTTTCAAGAGAACAAATCAAAACAAAAGAAACACAATAAAGAATTTTTTCCTATAGTTCCCCATATCGAGACGATTAACAAATCTTAAAAAGTTCAAGAACCAACTCTTTGAAAATTCACATGTATATGAAAACATATACCTTTTGAAACACCAAATAGTGATCAAGTACATACTTAACAGATACTCTAATCCCACATGATTCAGGATTTGGTTGAGAAATAAAAGTAACATGAAAAGATCATCAATAAGTAAATTCATTAACTAAATTTCTAAGGAAAACCTTCTTGATACCGAAATATATTAAAATATCATTCTTAAATGTCTTTATTTAGCATGCACATGTCGTCTTCTTGCATCATTAATCCAAAAGGACAATTCATTTCATGATTCGTCTTCATTAGTAGACCAATTTTAGAATTGTTTTATTATAAAAAACACCTCGTTCACCTCTCGACAACCTTGATTATGAAATTTTATCCCTATTTCCAATGAACCCAAAGCTCACACTATTTTGGTATGAAATATAGTAATGAACACATTTTTGAACATAGGGGAAAAACCGTGCCACATGGGGAGGGGGTTCCATATAAACACTATTTATGTCTGGGGATTTGATTAAACTCAATCATCCAGTTGATTCTATTCAAATTATTATCTGGGTAAGCCTTTTATCATGATATCTGTAACCAATTTTTCAGTAAGCACAAACTCCAAATTCACAACGATTTGTACAATTTTCTATTTGATAAAGTGATATTTGATTTCACTTTTCATTGAATTTGAGTGATTAAATGGGTTGTCTCTAATATTTATAACACTTGAATTATCACAGTTAATTCATATATGAGACTTCACTTCAATAACCATATGTTTGAGCTACTATTTCATTCATAATAACTATGTGAAATCTTGAATTTCAAAAACACATTTATATTTTATGGTTCTTAATGAAATTAATTTTTTTTATATCATAACTAATAAATACATAGTCATCTAAGACATAATGAACCACATTATTTTGACTTTCTATCCACTTTTAACTGTACAAATCTACATATGTAAAACCCAATAACTCTTATGGATATTTTTCATTATAGAGTTTTCCAAATCCTCCATAACCTTAATATCCCATGTATTCATTACACTACAATTATGTTTCTTTTCTTTGGATAAATATAATATTGTTCATCCCAAAATGTGAAATAAATATATTAGGTCATGTCACTGTTATGTATTACAAACTACTAATGATATATCTATATTTAGCGATATTGACAACTTTTACTTTATCATAATAAGAAAATATCATCCTTATATCAACTAGAGTTGTCATTAGTTTTTAATATTACATCCCAAATCAACTCAAAACCTCCTTCATAAATTTTAACTGAGAAATAAGTGTCCTATGCATTAATTTCATTACCTTTAAACCAAGGATAAATGTTAACTCACCAATCATTGACATTTAAAACTAAAATTTCATGACAAAGGGAAACTAATTTCACTATGATTTAACTAATAGCCTAAATATTATTTACACAACACATAATAATTCCATCATCATTTTATTATTATTTTTATTCATTATAGTCTATAATCATCACAACTATGATGAAAACCAATATTCTTCAAATACTGATCAAGTTGTGAATACCATACTCTTGGGGATTACTTCAACACATATAGAAATTTTTTTAAGGAATTTTTTTCTCTTCTTCATGAATGAGAAAACCATTATAATTTTCAATATAAAACTATTCTTCAATATCCCCATTCAGAAATTCTGACATGACATCCATCTAGAAAACATTGAATTTAATTTGAAGTGCTCTGGTCCAGAATAATAGAATTTTCTCCAGCCTCGAAATAGGAAACAAATGTTTCATCAATACCAATACCCTCCATTTGAGTGTATCCATTTCATAAAAGTTGTGATTTTTATGATTTTTTCCTTCATTTATCATATTATGGTAAATCCATTTGGTCTCAATGACAATATTATCTTTTGTCCAAAAAAATATCCCATGTTTAATTATTTTATATTTGGTCAGGTTCATCATTAATTTATTTAACCCAAATATTACCCCTTGTAGCTTATTCTAAACACTTTGGTTCTGCCTATGAAAAGAATGATTATTTCTATAGAGTCTTCATCCTCCTTTATTGTAGTGGATATATACGATCCTCATTGATATCCTTCCAATCAATTTCATCTCAACTCTTTTGATAATTTACAGGTTTATTCTTCTAATCGTCTAGATCATCTTCAACATATTCCTCATGTACGTTCACTTCACATAAGCTTATCACCTATTCATTGTTGTCCTGAAGATATTTTTCTTTGGATTATTAACATTATGTTCATTTTTTACCAAAACAAAAAAATTTGTCAAAAAAATTTGTCCCACCCACTTATTGAATCATTTATATGATATTATATATCCTAAGTATCAAATAATATTACCAAAATCCTCACTAGATTCAAAATTTCTATATTTCTCCAAATTATTAATAAAACACTAACATCCAAATACTTGAATGTATTTATGATTTGTATTCATTACAAACCACAACACATATGGATTCTTTTCTTCCTCTGGACACAATAAATATTTTTAGTAAATGTAAACTGGTATCAAAACTACTTTTTTCCAAAATTTATCTTGGTTGTCTTTCTCAATAAGTATTGTTCTGTCCATGTTGTTGATATTACAATTTTTATTTTTAACCACTTTATTTTTTTTTTGGAGTTTAAACAACTAAAACCTGGTACCTCATCCAATGTTTCTCAAGATAATCCTTCACTTGGATATTTATGTACTCTATTCCATTTTTTCTTCCAAACATCTAAGACCTTTTTATCTATAATATTTTTGACTTCCCTTTATTAATGTGTTATGAAACTAAACACTTTAGGCTTAAAGGTGATAATTGAGACCGATGTAATTATACCAAAAATATTAATTAGAATGACACAATATCTCATACCACTAATATATCATGGTTAAGGTCCACATACATCAATTTACACTTGTTCAAGAACTCATGTTGTACGTTGAAAATATACCATATATGCATTTCGATAATATTCAATTGTTGAAAATAATCACTCGAATGAGTATAATTAGGTGAAAGGTTATGAAGATAATGAGAATAATCATATTTAACCATATTTTATAAGGTTGATTGTATTAGATGACCAACATGATTATGTCATAGATAATTTTCTTCTTCTATATATAGAGAACACCTATCTTTTTATCCCCTAACAAGGTAGAGATCCTCCTTTTTGTTCTTTCCTGAAAGAAAAACAACTCCATGTCTTCCATTGATGATACACAACATTTTGTTAATTCTCATACCATTTTCTGAGTTAAAAAATTGTCTAACACATTTCAATTTGTGACTCATAACTTCAACAATCAAGACATCTGGATGTCTCTTGTATTTTCTCATAAACATGGCTTTTCCTATTCCAATAATATTCATAAAATCATTATTAAAAATTCATATGACAAAATATTTTACATAAAAAAGTCATATTGCCATACTCTTATTTCTTATCATATGGGAGGTGTATCCATTATCAATGATCTATAATCTAGTGTGATATAATGACTCAAAGTCAATATATGAAACCACTGCCGACTCAATTATTTTTATTTCTAATCCCTATCTTTATATTAATAATTTATTTTGACTGATATTCTTAATCTTCTTTAGTGTATGATGGTACAACCAAATATTTTAGAGCTTTAAATACATTTCATTATTCCCAACTGTTTTTATAATCCATTGACTATCTGTATGAAACTATTTTTGGTTCTATCATAGTACATTATTTTGAATTTTGGAGAACAATATATATCCTTGTTCCTGAATCCTACAAACAGAAAAATAGGGAACATCAAAATCCTTCCTGAAATATTTTTTTTCTAGTTTCCCCTATTTCCCATACCCACATTGGCACCTATTGCAAATAAAAAATACATTTTGATAATGTCCCATCATTCCACAAAAACACCACATTATTCAATGTGTATTCTTGTGCATCATTTCTACAATATTAATATTTTTCTTTGAGGTTTTTGAATCTTTGGGTTTTGATATTTACCCAAATATATCATCATCCTTGGAGTGGGAGCTTGTGGACTGGAAACAACTAATACCACTTTATGTTTATGATCAAATCATATACAATTAGTTTCATATTGATTTATAAACTTCTTATCATGACATTCCTTTGAATATTTTGATGGACCTTATAATTCTATCTTCACTTTCTCTAATGCCTAAGATATATTTTTCCCAATATCAAAATCAGGAGTTAATAGTTTCGTATGATCATTTACAATTCTTTATAGGCCAAAAGAATTCTCCTCAAGTTATTCAATACGTTCGACTTGATCTTTTACTATATTAGTTATGTCATCAATAACTATAGTCTGTTCTTCTACCTTGAGCTTCACATCGAATACTTTCCCTTAGTTTTTTTGTTTCATTGGTCTGATCTTTTCAATGTTAGTTTTCAACTCATACTTCTATTCTTTATTCTACTGCATATAGAGTTTTTCATCACAAACCTTAATGATATATCGTTTCATTAATCTCTACAAAGATCGATATCCTAAAGAGTAGATTCTAATTCATCCAAGAGGTTATCTATTCCTTCAAAATTTTCTCATCATCATCACATTATTCCATAATATTAGAGATTATTATAACTTCCACTATAACATCTTCTCTATGATATATTCATTCTTCAATTTATTTAGCCTCATATTATTCTAAACAAGAATTATCTTCTGAAAGATGATTATTAATTTTAATGAAATTTATCATAGCATTCATCCTTCCCTTTACATTAGTTGAAGACTTATTCTTTGGAGATTGTTCATTTTCATTATCATATTCTTGTTACTTCTTAAAAAAATTTGTTGAAAGATGTATGACTCATCTTTAATGAAAGCATACAAGTGGACGTTTCCCTTTAATATTTTTTCCTCTTAGAATATTTTAGGAAGGGAATAAAATGACATCATATGAAATTCCATATTCATGACCATCATCTATAAATATAAACTTCATGGCCTCTAAAATAACCTCTTAATTAATCCCTTTACCCATAGACTCAATAATATAATATATCATCTCATAAGTGACAATATTAATTTGTTAGATGACCAATTTATGCTCCATTGGATCATTGTCATCATGTATAGAGACATTAAATTGAAAAAAATGTCGAATTCAACTCAATATAATCATAACAATATTAGAAACTTTGGGAATTTCTAAAAGACTAAAAATTTCTACTACAATAATATTAAACTGATCAAAATATTTATCTACTATCTCATTGGAGTGCATTATTAGGTCCTCATATATTTTCCACATAATATATAGTTTTTATTCTCTGAATTTTGGATTACCTACATAAATATTTTGAATCTTTTATAACATAACATGATATGACTAACATGTAATCACCTTTTTGTAGATTGGTTTGGTAAAAGATCTTCCTAAGACATCGACTACATTATCTCCAGCATCCAATTCTCTATGGTAATTATATTATAATGATAAAATTTCCAAACGGGCAGAAATACCTTACGTTGTATCGCTAAAGACATCCACACATAATGATTCAAAGAAGTGATGCAACTAAATCTTCCATAGTTGAAAATTAATTCCATTAAAGATCAAAATATAATTGTGATTGAATGATTAGATTGAATATACTATGATGGAAACTCTAACTTTAAAAAGTTTTTCTAATACAAATTATTTACCCATCTTGGTTAAATACCCTGAGATGTAGGGTGAATTAGGGTTTAGAAGATTAGAACAACTGTCAATTTTGATCATGTTTCTTTGTTAGAAAAAAACACTATTATCACTATCCTTCCCAGTGCATGGCATAAATAGAAATAAAAAAATGCGTAAGAAATATAAATTTTACTTGGTTCACCCTCACTGGTCTACAGACATGGAGAAAACAAACATAATGTTTCGATGTATGATATCCAATAAATCTCACTTAAATTAAAATGTTCGAAGTAGACTCAATATCTCATTAGTTTTACAATCAATCTTAATTTGAAGGTTTATTTATATCTCTCTCATGTAAAAAAACTGATATTCTAGTAGAATTTTCCAAAAATCAGTTTTATATTGATTCAAAGATGTGTGTGTCTTTATTCCCTTGTTTCATCAACTAGATTACAGATAACTTTGAGTGAGGATACTAAATAAGACTCCACTATGTGACCCTGGCATATAACCCCTTTTGAAATATCATGGAAAGACACCCACTATGTGATATCTTAGAATGATACCCTTTTAATGATATCTTGGCTCTAGACAGAATTTATGAGAGATTCATATCATGAATATCATGAGACCTTTTTTATATCACATGGATAATGAGCCATTGTTCTGAGCATGTGGATCTAGAAACATTTTACAGATCACACTGATCACAAGATATCTATAGATCAACAAATGCACACCAAAAACCTACATATAACTCACTTCGCAGGACCTCTTCATGAGATTATTTTATGATTCCTTCTTTTAATTACATGAATCATGAGACTATAGTGAAATACATTGTTCAGGTCATTTGAAATATTTTTTCATTGGATCAAACAACTTAATGAAAATTCATTAATTCTTCAGTATGGGTTAGTGGGTATTTATTTTCATAAATACAAAAACAAATTCTCTGAATATCTGGGTTATCCATTCATTTCACTGGCTCATAAATTGGTATCAATCACATCACATGATCACTTTTCATGATCAAATGATACAATTTAAAAGTTCCTCATATTATCAATTGAATTGAAATTGAGTATGTCACTGAATTCTAACATGAGATCTAATTATAATCATACAGTAAATTAAATTTCCATATAATGATTTTCAAGATCCCATAAATATATCTTCTAACAATCAAGATCTTTTCCTGATCACATCATGAGGTCCAAATACAATTATCTGGCTTGCACCATTATGTTTAAGCACTTCTTATAATCTCTTCATAAGATCATATAAGATTCATTATTTTTAATCATGAACTTCACATCATCCCTCTACATAATCATATAACAGTAAATATTTATATTCATGAATTTTTTCATGATATATCCCCAAGAACCCCTAATAGTCATGAAATGTCTTCATGTTCCTCACGTGATCTCAATGAGAGATATTTTGAAAATCATGTGGTTCTTCATGATATTTTGTTACATGTTCATGATCCATGATATCAATCCTATTTTTCTTATATGAGGTTAGAAATTTTTCAATTTACAATATTGGAAATCTCACGCTATGTGAGTTTAGACATTATCACTTACTCTTTATTCCTTATGTGACAACCAACATTAATCAATAACCTCAAACCCTGTCAACAAACACAATCACAAAAAAATCACCACAAAAAAGGATTTGTTCTAACAATAATTCACATTATTACATTCGTAATGAAAATTTATCAATATATTTTTATATATTTAGTACATAAATATTACATAAATAAACCATCCATTAAAATGTGGACACCTCTACTTAGTATCTGGTTTTCCCCAAAAATCACTTTTATGTTTTAACAAGATTTATTTAAATGATATATCTTCAAAAAATTTATATTTAATTGATCCTCATACCTACCCATACATATACCCTATGAGGTAAATTTTAAAATGTAGTTTAAGAATAAAAATATAAGTATGGTGCATAAACAAATGAATCTGTTTTCTATAAATATTTATAAAAATGTTTCTTTTCAATAAAAAAACAAGGTATTAAGATAAACATTTTTTGACTCATAAATAACCTCATATTCCCAAATATTTTTGTAAATAATTTTACAAGAAATATTATATGAAAAATTAAACTCATAAAATATTATTTTTAATAATGATATTTTATAAATGCGTTTTTACAATGTTATACAATCCACCCTTAAAAATAATCATATACATTCCATTAAACATAATCTCAAAATCTCAACTTGATAAATCAAAATATTTACATAAAAATAATTAGAAAGAATAAATAACACATATAGGTTACTTGAGTAATAATTTCCATATAAATCTTAAATGCACACTTATAAATAGAATAACCATATATAAACTTTTATACCCAATGCCTTAGAGGGCTATTACGAATCCACTTATCCTTGTTTTATCACAGAACCACCCATCTTTGGTTAATAACATTACCACCCATATTTGGATTATAATGGAACCACCCATACATAATTTATAATGTTACAAAATGTCATAATAAACAATTAAAACGTACCATAACATAATCATTAAACATGGAATCCATCATTTTCACCATTACAATCATAATAATATTCTTTTCAACCATAAGTGAACATTTTTAAATATTGAAATATCCATTCGAATTTAAATCCAATTTTCAAAATAACAATACCATAGTGAAAATAGGATTTTTTTGAATAAAATATGAATTATTTTAAAGAAATACTAAAATGAAATGACGTTTATAGTGGTGGAAAACTTTTATATCACAGTAAAATTTAAAATAGAACATTCCTGATTTTTTATTCTATAAAAAGTCAAAACATTCAAAAAAATATACCTTTTGAAAACAATTGAAAAAATTAAAAATTTACCTAATATTTCATTTATAAATAATTTACTTCCATATAATAACTTCTTCAAAATAACTTTTAAAAATATTTACATGGAAGAAAAATAGTTGGAAGGGATACTTTAATTGATGACTTTTAAACGAAAGTCCCTTACATTGAGTCCGACTCGACACATACATTATTTATTATCCTAAATAATAATATTTAATATCTCATTTACTATCTTCAGAACATTTTTCAGGTTTATTATTCCTGTTATTTTATGTATTACATTACAATATTTAATTATTCCTTTATTTACATACATATCATATGTTTTGATGATACTCGTTTCAAAAGTTTAAAATGGAATCAGTAAGTTGACTGTGGTCAAAGAGGTAATTATTACATCTTGTCAAGAATAGTAAAAATGAAATAATTATAACTTTCATAAGTAAATTATAATTTTAAATGAATCATCAAATATATTTATGAATAATGAACTTTGTTACAATCATGGAGAAAGTTGGTTGTTCGTATGCATGAGTAACATTTCAATTTTTCAATGATCGTTATCGAAATTTGAGGAGTAGAATTTTATCCTTATATAATTTAAATTATATAATAAATAACTTTTTATTTATTTATACATACTTATATATATTTATATAATCTATGTGATCTGGTGATGAAAAATTAATCACAACTCTTCAGGGAGGTGGTAGTCTACACATACGTATGAACGATGTTATCATTTTTTTTATTGAATGGAAATGTATGAAATTAAATGATATATTATATTTTAAGAAATATATAAATTTTATTACTATTATATATATATATACACATAAAATACTTCATTAAAAAAATATAGGTTGTGGTGGAAAATGAAGTCAATTATTTCTTGAGACGTAGTCCGTCGTACGCACGAATGATGGATTCCATTACCATTTAATTGTTGTTTAAGATGGATATAGCTAATTTAATTAAAATAATAAAAACATAATTATATGGGATATAATTATGATATTATATCATCATGATTAATGAATATTTGATTTTTGTGAAAGAATATAAAAAATAGGAAAACTTGATTTGGAATAATACATCTTCTTCAGACACCCTCTTAAGGTTTACACAAAAGGATTTTGTAGGATATATTATCATAAAAAGAGACCTACCCAACATGGGTAGTTATTTAATTAATGTATTTTAGTAGGTATTTTATGAATAAATAGTTTTTTTAAGTGTGACTAAATTTGAAGAAGACGTTCCCTTTTATAAGAGAGGTTAGTGGATCTCTATGAATTTATTGAAATATTAAATTAATATATATTAATTGTGATATACAATTGAAACAATATGGATTATATTTTAAGATTAGATGATAGTGAGTCAAAATTGTCTCATCCATTAAAATTTTTACGTTTTCAGATCAAATTTTTACACCTATCGTTTTCTTCTAACCATTCATTTACCCTTTTGATAATTATAATGATATTAATTCTTTTTAATCTTAAGGAGTTAACATAGTTAATATAAAATGTGAAACGGATTCAAAATAGTCCATGACTGATGTTAGAATTCCTATATAATTTACTTTGATGAAGATAATATGTTCAAAAACTATTAGTCAATTAATAAAGTATATTTTATTAAGGTATAACAATAATTCCGATTTTGGAAATATTTTTTTGATTTGAATTTTAAAACTATTATAAAACAATTGAATTAAAATAAAATTTATCAAAACCTATAATTTTTTATGTAAAAAACTGGATCATAATAATTATTTCAAAATTAAATAAATTTTATTATTTTTAACGTCATTAAATTTATTTTTAATTAATTGAATAATTATTGCATCCTCCTTGCATAATCCTTTAAGGTAAATATTTCTTCACTAAAAATTTAATATAAATCACCATGATTAATATTAATTATTTATATTTAAAAATAATATATATAAATAAACATATACTCTAATTATCACTATATTAAAAATATTATAGTTATTAAGAGAAAGAGGGTAAAATTTTTGGCTTCATATTCACTGAAATATAATAAAGGTAAAAATCAATTAAATTTGAAACAATGTTTCCATATTATTAAAATAATTTATGGTCATGGTATAGTAAGACTTATAAAATATTATAAAATAATGTTTTAGGGTTATTTTGTATCCATGTCATTTAATTTTTCTCCTCAATTAATAGATGGACTCTTTACGTTGTTAACAGAAATTACCAATATTAAAAATTTTTATGTCCAACATAAAATAGGACATATTTACCAAATTTTGACCCACTTATTATAAATATGGAATAAATTTTTTGTTCTTAAATTTTTTAATAATTTAAATTAAAATTAAACTTAAAAAACATGAGGAAAAACAGTTATTCAAAAATGTCCTCTTTAGTATTAATGGGGTTTATACTTAATAATTTATAAAAATTAATTTAAAAATTATAATTATATTATTATAAAAAAATTATATAATTATGATTTAAAATTAATCAATAATTTAATTTCAAATTGTAAATAATTGAAATGAGAATGATATTTTAAAAAAAATATGTATTTTTCACTACTTATTGAAAAATATATCATTATCTAAAATTATAAAAAATTTATATTAAAATAAAATTGAAATGATAAATTAAAAAATGAAGTTAGTTTTTATATATTCAAATTCTATAATATTGAAATCATTCTTTTAAGTAAAACCTTGTATTGCATGAAAATCTAATTTGGTTAGAAATAAAGATTTCATCCTTTTAAAAGAAAATTTTCTTAATATTAATAAATTTAATATTAAAATATAAAATATAACTACAAGATAATAATAAAACATGGAAATTATTTTTTATAGAAATAATTTGGTGGTTACATTCTCCCCCCTTTTTAAATTGCATCCTTAAAATTTTATTCACTTATTAAACATGTGGGTATATCCTTCTCTCATATAATTTTTAGATTCACATGTTTTTACATCAAATATAGGGGATTTAAAAATTACATTAAATTTATGAATTAACTTAGTTCACAAAAAATGGTCTATATGTTAAATATTCTAAGATAATGTTCCTCATAATAAAGGGTATCTTCCAACTGAAGCTATTCACATCCAAAGACTTGAGGTGAATCGACAACATATATCTTTAACATAACAAAATGGAAAATATTTTCTTCCTATGATAATCTCAAATGAATAGCTATTCCCAAGGAAACTGATCCAACTTCATCGAAGATTTTATATGGTCCATTGAACCACATACTTATCATCCCCTTTTTAATGAAGAAAATAAAACTTTTCTATGGAGATAATTTATGAAAAACATGATCACATACCTCAAGAGAATGACCTTACTCTGGTTATAAACATTTTATATCAGGATTCTTTAATTAATAATCATATACTAATAAATATTCTTAACCTTATAAACCATTTCATTTACCTACTCAAGTCCTATAAAATTCTTGTTTCATATATTATCTTAAAAATATACAACAAAAATTTCTTACCATTTCGAAATTAAAAAGGTGTTATCTATATTATTGACAGAAAATTATTATAATAGGAAAACTAATACCATTAATGATATTGATACCAAAATACCTATTAATAAATTTTAAAAGGAAAAATAATATCCTCAATGGTCTTAATATTTCAACCAGACTGTCTATCATATTATGGATGAAATTTTTTACTGAAATTTAATTTAGTACCATTACAAGAATTAAAAGTGATCCTATGATCATGGTCATTTAAAATTTAGAGATTAATTTCATGTAACCAAAATATATACTTGATATAAAGTCAAGAATGATTATTTAAAGACATAATATCTCCAAGGATAAGGAAACATGGTGATTTAGTTAATCAATCAACAATTAAACAAATTTCATCACTACCTCGATATGTATTTTTCAATCCTTCAATTAAATCCATAGATGTATTTTTCCTTTTCCAATGTAGCACTAGAAAATTAAGAATCACCCCTTTTGAAATCATCATTTCGATTTAACTTATTGAAAATTCAAGAATAAAATTTTAATGTATAAAATATCCCCTTTTATTACATCCCCTTAGTAATACTTCTGATGTCTTCTATACAAATTAGTGCTGACCAGATTAATAGAAAATAGTAAAATACAAGTTTCATTAAATAATTATCACTTTTTCTAGGTGTCTCATAGTACAAATAATCTTTTCTATATATATATAAAAACACCTTATCTAATAACATAAAATTCTGGAAACATACACTTCTTAACCAATTATACTATTTTCTATAATATAGGTTCATATTTATGAGGTTTTTGAAATTCTTTCTAATAAAGATGATTGTATAGAGACATTAAAAAATAGAAGAAGATCATAAATCTAAAACTTCATGGACAAAATATAAAGAATCCTTACCAAAAAGATGATTTTCCAAATGTAACAAGTTTAATGCTTCATTATTTTTACAACTCAAAGAATCATATAATTTTTTTCTTTTCAGGAATGATGATTATTATTTCAATCACAACCCTTAATTAGTTCCCACCATTTTATGTTTCTCATGTTTAACTCTTTCTATGTAATTATACAATTCAAATTTTAATAATCTGTTTATATTTCAGACTTCACTCAATATAAATGTTGCTGCCAAATTTTAAAGCTAAATCCACATAATCTAATTCCAGATCATTTGTAGGATATTTTAACTCAAAAGGTTTCAATTATCATTAAGCATAATAAATTACATGATCATTATATATCGACACACAACTAATTCTATTCAAATAATAATCATTATAGATGATAAATTCACCATTTCTAGATGGAAGATCCAAACTAGAGCATTCAAAAATATTCTGTTTTAGTTTTCGAAAAAATTAATCACATTATTTCTTCTAGGTAAATTTAACTTATTTTTCAAGTTAACATATTGAGTGGTCTAAATAACTGAGAAAAATCATTCAACAAAATTCGAATAGTAAACCACTAATATAACAAAACTATGTATCTCTCTAAACTTTTATTTTATTGGACACTCCTCAACCACCGTAATTTTAGTGGGGTGAACTATTTTTCTATATTTAGAAATAATATGTCTAATGAAATAAAATTTTTGTAACAAAAATTCACACATACTAACTAATAAATATATATATTTTTATTTTAATATTATTAATCAAATCCTTCAGATTCTTTCAATATTATCATGTATTTTATAATATACCAATGTTTCATCAATAAATAAATCCATATACATATATAAATAGTTAATAAAATAATAATAAGATCTATAAATATAATAGAGGTATTATATAACCCAAAGGTAATAACTCAAAAATCATAATTCCTATATCTAGTCCCAAAAATATCTTTGGAAAATATGCCTCCTTCACCATCAATTAATAGAACCCTGAATTGAAATAAATTTTTCAAAGGTACCCCACCACTTATAGTAGATAAAAAATTTTATAGATATGATTAAACCATACTTGTTCTTAATAGTGATGTTATTAATAGAACTATAATAAATAAAAATCCACATGTAACCATATTTCTTCTTATCAATAATAACTAAAGAAACCATTTATGTAGTGATTGGATGAAATAAATATTTATATACAAACTCTTTTAATTTCCTTTCGAATAATAAAATTTCTATTTGAGCCATTCTATAAGGGGTTTTTGAAATTATATTATCATTTACTAATTATTCATTAAACTAAACCTAAAACTATGAATAACACTAGGTAAATAATCAGAAAAAACTTCTAAAAAATAATTTAATACATGAACATCACTAATATGAATACTTTATTCTAAAAAACATTTTCTATGTAATATTAACTACCATATTTAATCAATTTATTTCCTTTTGTAAGGTTATAAAAGGTATAAAATTGTTGAATAAAACTTTCAGGGCTCTGTGATATATCTCTGCATAGAGAAATGAATGTCAACCCATACCAAAAATAATACCAATATCTAATATGGATAGTTTAATAATATTTTTAGTTAAGACCATTCCACCTATAATAATATAAAAAATACATTCAAATACAGGTTACTTTAATATTTCCACATGATGTTTTTGTCAAAATTCCTATTTTATATTCATGATGTAATATTCCAATTTTTTTAGATAATTTATCAAAAATGAATGAATATGAAGATACAATGTCAAAAAGGGTATTGGAATAATTTTAATAAACTAATAATATACCTTTCATTACCACAATTGAAGTACCAATATCAATCGTAATATAAGAAAAAGATTTCTCAACTCACTTTTTTTCTAATCATGTTGATTTCGAGTGTGAGTGGGTGACTTCCAACATATGATAGAATATTTCCCCAACTCATTGAAATAAAATAATATTACTATCACATTTTCATTATTTTTTAGATCATTTTCCTTGTATTCATGAGATTTGTTCCATTATATTTCACATATGAAGCACTTCCCAGATTTCATAATACATTCCCTGGGTTTTTCACCATAATTATCACAAAATGGTAACTTGATTTTCTTATCTCATGATATATTTAATAAAGGGTTACCCCATTTAATACCATCTTGAACTCTTTTTCTACTTGTTATCAGAGAATATATGATTATCTAAAAAATTTATACCTTCACATCACATCCAGCAAGTCTATGATAACTTTGGAATTCACAGGAATCCATTTCCCATTCAATATATATCCTTTACTTCTAAGTAAAATTGATTAATTTTAATATCACAATCTCATATAAATTTTGGTGAAAACCATTCCAATCGAGTGGATTTTCGTTCAGGTGTTTCCGAAAAAATATCCATCATTTGGTCTCAATTACAATAATTTTTTTTAAATCCATATTTAAATAATATTATGAAAATATTTATTAAGGGTAATATTTTTCATCTCCTACCATTTCAACATATCTATCACTTATCTTTAACTAGTATTACTATAAATTACTCACCATTGATCATTTTTTACTTAAAATTGATAATTGAAATGAGTTACCATTTGATTCTCTATAAAGAATTACATTTAAGATATTTAGAAATGAATTAATCTATCCATTATATATTAAAAAATTATAAAATTCACTAATTTTGGGAGGGTGTTCTCCAATAAAATTCAAAACTATTATAATTTTATTCTATGAAAGATCTGGATACACTCTTAACAGATACAACCAACATTTATAGAATGTGTAATCTAATCCATTAATACAAAAAAAATACTATATTCTAATTTGAACCATTCTAGGATTCTTATTTGGATAGGATATCATCCCCTTAGTTCTTTCCTAATACATCTTCCATATTTCCACTGAAGAAAACCATTATAAACATACATAGTTTAGAGAAATAAACATGATAATATATAAATGATATATCATTTCAATATAAATATAATGTAAAATATTTTCAGTGTATTCTATTAACGTTATTTCAACCCCTATTTTTTTATAAAACTTTCTTTGATACCAATTGTTTGGACCCAACCTTAAACATTACAAATTATAATGACTATAAACTATAAACCACTTTCTTACCTTCCCAAAGATCTTTTGGAATTATAGATTTAGATAATTATGTAAAAAAATTTAAATAAAAAACCCATATGGTAAATAATTCGTAATTTTTACTTAGTATCAATTATTCCCATCAAATAACATTTTTAAGATATAAAAGCTATATTTTATAAAATATTATCCAATGTTTTATCTAATCACATCATTGTCACTAATCCTCCTTAAAATCTATGAAAGGCATTTCAAAATGAGGAATGAGAATATAATGTATTGTAATGGAAAAAGGGAAGTAAAGAAACCATTAGTCAATGAATACTTTTAAAATTTTACTTTTTTTGAAATAAAAATTGGGATCAAAATAATTATTTTCATACTAAAAAAATACCATTATCTCCAAAATATTTTTATAAAACATTTATACATAAATATTAATGTAAAAAATAATTCTCGTAAAATTATATTTTCCATCATCAAAATTTATAGAAACCTTTTTGAAATGTTATAATTTCCATTCTCAAAAAGTCATATATACATTAATTTAAACATAAGACCAATATAATTTTTTGAGAAATCATATAATATCGATAAAAACAAATAAAAATAATATAAAAAAATTTATGAAACTCGGGACATCATTTCTATGTCACTATAATAACATAGATTTTATAAATAGTTTTTTTCACTTGAACTAAATGAGTGTTATTATATACTATATAGTATTTTACAAATAAAGAAACCAAGGAAATGTTTTCATTAATAAATGTTGTTATAGTAATTTTTAATATAACCAATTAATATTTCAAACCACAAAATTGGATACAAATACAAAATATAAAATCAATTATGGGAAAATATGTACATCCCCAATCCACTAGAATCATGAGCCCCACTGCTAACAATATATAAATGAAACAAATATTAGTAAACTAATAAATGTAACAAAAAAATTATATATAACCTTGAAGGGAATTTATTTGAATAATTTATTAAAGTAATTAGAGGTATTTATATGAGATAATGTGACAATTGGAATAATAATGTTCCCAATGGAATAATAACTAAATTTTTTGGAATAGTAACCTCACCTTTGGGAAGAGTAACCTTACCACTGGAAAAGTATTTTTACCATAAAATATTATATTTTTACATAAATATTATTTATAATGAATAATATATGTAAACATTATTATCAGAATTCCAAAAAAAGTAAACATCATGATTAAAAATGTAAAAGAAAATATAATCACATATTTAACAAACTGTATTTTAATGTATTTTATGAAATTCATAATTTTATATTAAAAATTATAATTACCTAATTTAGAAATATATTATGATAAAATTAATTTTAATTTCTAAATCATCATGTATAAATTTTCCAAGGGTGATTTTTAGGTTATTTTTGAATCTTCTTTAATTACTAGTTGAATAGTAAAAAATACAGTTTTTACATAACCAGTGTATCATAAATTAACAAATCCAAGATATAACAGTGAACTAATAATTTAAATAGAATTAATTTATTATATGATAAATTAAATTTCAATACATATTCATTGAAATACATTAAACATATATTCCAATCCTAATATTCATTTTTGAAAAACAAAAGATAAAAGTAATTCCTTAAAATAATAAATTTTCATTAATTCCACATTCCTTTTTAGTAAAATAATAAATTCTAATTATAAAGAGGGTAAAAGTATTAAAAAACATTATATTATATTTAAAAATTATTTATATTGTCAAAAATAATTATTACATATTTTAACATTGATATGTTATTATATTTAATATTTTATTCTAAAACACCCCTCTTCTCATGTACAAATAAACGCACTCATACCCCTTTGAAAACCACTCATCTGCCACTTTAAAAATAAAAACTCTGAAAAATATATTATCTCTCAATACCCTTAAGATATTTATGGTTGGTATGGAATAATCCAACTCTATCAATCCAGGGAGTTTTATGGCTGTATTGGTGAAGCTACACAATGTATTGAGTATGATTTGATAAAATCATATTTTTTTTCTTAATCTATTTTTTGAACCACCTATTTCACCAAAAAAAAATATAATTAATTAATTAATTAATATTTCAAAATTATATTCAGGATTTTAACCTACTTTTTGTATCATATTTTATATATATTTCAAACAGACCTTTCCCCCAGTTCTGATAATGTACCATCAATGATATGCTAACCACTTATGGAGACATCATCATGTCAACAATTCTAACCATAAACACATATGTATATGATGAATTATATATAATATATAAAAATTTGATTACATGTATTATAAAATAATACACATAATTATACTCATGTATACTAACTATGAACAAAATTAAAAAAATGATAGAAAACTTGAAATTTTAAGGAGAACGCGATATGAAAATGATTGGAATTTAACTAAGGAAATTGAGTAATATAATCATATTATTATAATTGATAAAAAAATTGTAATAACAACCATTAAAAACATAAGTATCAATGTTTTAATAAATCTATGTTTTTTATTCTGGAGTTTAAAAGTGATGAAATAATTTAGGATTTATGGTAAGGGGATTCGCGAACCCAACTCCATTGATTTTTGTAATTTATCTTTCTCTTTAATTTCAGCAAGTATATTACACAAATTATTCTTATATATTCTTTCACCATTCTTACTTTTTCAGTCAAGGTTACAATTATTACCAATTTTATTACAATCCAAATACATTGAATTTCTATAAATACATTTTATTCCAAAATACATATTTTAATCCTCTTCATTAGGGTCATATTATATAAAGAATGATCTGAATTTGTCTTTTGGAAAACCAATGGTTATTCATGAATGTATCCTTTATGAAATACCTATGAAACCCATTGCTTTACTTATGTTATTTCATGACTAAGATTATTATACATTCAATGTGGTATGAATGATTATGTAAATAGTATATTGTGATAGATGTGATCATAAATATACAACCCTCAAATGAATTAGGTAACACAATGTATCTCATTAGATAATTTCTATTATTCTTGAAATGGATTGTATCTTTTTTAATAATTATTATGTTATTATTATTCAATTATTTTATACATGAACATGATGAAAATAGTTTTCATTGATTTGATTGACCTTTCCTATGCTCTTATTGTCGAACCCTTTGATCGAGACCCCATTGTTGGTCTTATTCCAAGGGGTTTCAGTTGTTTGGAACTATGCTGGTGGGGGCTGTTAGCATCTATAATTGGGTCCCGCCTCCCGAGGTTTTCCTATTACTCCCTCTAGTGGTTTCTGCTATGTTCATCATCAATAAGGTGATATCCTTCTTCTTTTGTTTTTAGTTTTTTTGCTTGTTTGATCTCCAATTGTAGTGGTTTAGTTCATGCTTGAGTTATCACACTGGGCTCATTGTAATGTATAGATTTGTGGTATTCCTTGTTTATGTATCCTCTATTATTGATGTTTTTTTGGTATTGACGGCTAGCTCTCCCCGATGGTGGCGATTTTTGAGGCGTTCAAGATTATGTGTTTTTGGAGGCTCTGTTTAGATTGTGGTGATAGTGATGATGATGTATCTCTGATTTGGTGTTTTTCGATGGCGATGATGGATCCCAGTTGATGTTTCTTACTAATGATCCATGATAGTGGTGTTGGATGTAAGGCGATTGGATTGATACATCAATGTCAATAGCGGTTAACGGTGATGCTTTTGGAATTGAATTTTTAATTTTGAATGTTTGAATTTAGAAATTGGTTCAATAGGGTCTCTTCAGGTAATCAGTTTTTTTGTTTTCTATTTTTTGTGAAAGGCATGTGGGTTCCCACTTTCCCCCTTAAAAGTGGTTTATTCTGAAAATACAAAAAAATCAGTTTTGATGATATACCTTATTCATCCTCTTAATTGGGTTTTAGCTCACCCATTAGTTAATTTATATCCTCCAGTGATTACTTGTACTACGAAGGACATGAAGGACACTCTATGGATAGAGATTAGAAAATTAAATAGTGTCTCATTTTTATTATGTAAATAAAATGTTTAATCCTAATTTATCAAATATAATTATCATTTTGACAGTATAATTTTATCTATATTATATTTATTATCTTAAAAAACATGTAACAGTAAAGTAATAAAATATTGGTCACAATAGTTGTTATCAGAGCTATAATATAGCTAATTTTTGAATTATGATTAATTTTTTTTGTTAAAACCCAATGGATAAGACTAATTATATGTAAACATCAAAGAGACAATTATTTAGAAAATGGATCAACATATAGAACCTATAATATATGCCTTTAATAATAATTCTTCTATTGAAAAAATTATTTAGTCATGACTTTTTGATATAGAAATTATTCAAAACATTTCTATTTTAGAAGATGGTGGGATCCTAGAGAAGCAAATACAACAATCCATGTGATCTAAAATTCAATGATTTGATGAATGACATAACCAATTCTATGGGAGGCGGAGTTAAAAATATCATGGAAGTGATTATGGAGTTGTCTAAGTATATGAATAGTAAACTCAACCATTTGGAATGTCCTCCTTCACCGAATAATGACAAACAATACATTGAGTCCTTTATGTATAAAAGACCTTGTACATTTAGTCGATATTCCAATCCACTTGTCACAGAATAGTGGGTTAACTCAATGGATAGGATTTTTATGTGTCCATTATTATGAGAAGGGTAAGGTGACTATTTCCATTTATCATTTAGTTGGAGAAGCCGATTAATGGAGTGTGTTGACAAAGAACATGAAACCGAAGGATAAAATGGGAGAGATAGAGTTGGAAGACTTTAAGAAAATAGTTCCTACCATGTATTCAGCCCAAACAATTAAATCAAATATGGATAGAGAATTCATAGAGATTTAGTGAAAGGAAGGTGAATGTATCATAGATTATGAGTAAAGATTCATTAGGATTGTAAGATACACCTCTGGAGTTGTTATCAAAAATGATTTCAACATAAATAGATTCATTTGTTGTATAAAACAACACCTTTAAAAAGAACTATATATTTGAGACGTTTGGAGTTCCGAATATGTAGTTTGATGTACTCTCAATGGGTAAATGGAGTTGAGTGAATGGTATCATGGTTATAGAAATAATTAGAGAAGAATAGAGTTTTAATATGGTGGGTCAAATGATGGTGAAAGGAGGATCCAACTACCCACATGTAAAAAATATTGCAAGAAATATTATAGGAATTATTTCATATCGATATGGTAATTATTCAAGTGTAAGAGATAATTTACCAAGATCATGAATGTCCAAGATACAAGATGAACCGGACCAACATGATGGGGGAAAGGAAGAAAGATCCGAATGCAACTCAAGTGGTTCAATGCTTCAACTATAGGGACCTAGTTCCCTATGAAAGACAGTGCATGAAACTAGAAGTATTTTAGGATAACTAGTGTCAGAAAATACCAAATAAAAAGGATCAAAGACATATTATTCCATCATTACTACTGAATTGCAGTGTGAAAATGAATTCATACATGGTAAAATTCATATTTAATCAAGAAAAGAAAAAATTTCTATTTGATTCTAGTTATACACATTCATTTATATCCTAAACATTTGTTAGAACCATTGAATAGAAGCCTCTATAATTTGATATGAAGATATCTCTAAAAAACAAAGTGGTGAAATCATTTCCACCCAAGAGTTGGATTCATCCCTTATATCTGTCCGAGGGAATATCATTTTAGTGAATCTCCTAATATGTTCCTTGGTTAAATTTCCTACTAGATTTTTTTTTGTAGTTACTCACATAATATAGAGAACACATAAACTATTTAGATAAAGAAATATCATTCCATATTTTGAACCATGAAATGTTCCTTCAGAAATAAAAGGGAGATCAGGAATATCCATGGGAAAATCCATCAACAGTGTGGGTGTAGATACACCATGAAGAAGCATTCCATTAATAAATGGTTTAATCATTGGATGGTATCACCGTGTAGGAGTTTCCATTTCTTACGAAATACACCGATTTATTTCCCAAATGGTTATGAAGAATTCCCCTTCTTAATGAGATAGAGTTCTAAATAGATCTCATTTCTAGAGATACTCCTATATTAAAATGGCCTAACTGGATTTAACCTATTGAATTAGAGGATTCAAATAAGTAGGTATATTTGAATTTTTAGAAAGGTATCATATTCCCTAGTGCATAACTATGGGGTGTGGACATTCTATTTGTAAAGGAAATGGTTTCATTAATGAGGATGTGTATCTATTATTGGGAGCTCAATATGATATCCAAAAATAAATAGTTCAATATTCCATGGATTGATGACTTTTTTTATCCACAATTAGGATCTCAATACATCACAATGGTTTATCATTATTCTGTATATCATCAATTGTAGTTGATGAATGATGATATTCATAAGACTGCATTACGTGTATTGTATGGGCCAAATGAGTTCATACCAATTCCCTTCAAAATTACTAATGCCCCTAAAATATTCATGGATTTGATAAAGGGAGTCCTAAAGACTATCCTGACAAATTTTTTAGACTTTATGAATGATATTCTCATTTAATCCTATAGAAAGTACGATCATGAAGAGAAATTAAGGATTGTGAAATCAAAATTAAGGAAGCATAAAATGTACATTGTGTTCACTATGTGCGACCTTTGGATACAAAAGGTTTCATTCTTGGGGCACATGATCACAAGTGAAGTAGTTTCCATGGACCCTAAAAAGAAAAATGCAATTGAAGAATGGCCTCGATCAACTAATAACATTGAAATACATAGATTTCATGGATTAGAAGGATATTTCTGAGGTTTTTTAGAAAATTTCACGTAATTTATTATCTTCATATCTCTGATAATGTGGAAAGTGGTAATGTTTATCTAGACGAAATAATGTGAGGAAGTCTCCAGGTATCTCAAGAAGAGGCCAATCATTACACCTGTACTCACACTACCAACAAGTATAGAAGGTTTATTGAAATATAAGGATTATTGAAGGAATGGATTTTTTTGTATACTCATTAATTATGAAAAGGTTATATCTTATTACTCACAAATTTTGATGATCTATGAGAAGAACTATCCCACACATAAACTATAGTATAAAAATATGGTATTTGTTCTAATTATTTGGAGGAAATATATCTATGGTGAAGAGTGTGACATATATTTGTAGCAACCTGTCTTCAGATAGACCAATGATGGCCTTTGATACCAGTTTCCTTGACATTATTATAAGAAATCATATTCCTATGTACTGATTAGTTAAGTTTTCTTATAAAAACAAATACGAAAATGAGTCGTATACTAAAAATGAATACACTAATTACAACATAATTTTTTTCTTTCTAAATAAATAAATAAAATTGAGGACAACAATATGAAATCTAGTAAATGACTTCATATATTTCTTATTATTCTTCTTGGATTCATGTGGAATGAAACATAAGAATCATGAGCTAAAATTCATAGTAAGTGGAAAACATAGCTGTAGAAAAAATAAATCAATGAGAATAGTCAATATGGTATGGTAAATAACAAAACATACATGCCATGAATTCAATAAACTGAATATAAGTTCATAAATAATATATAAAGTTAATAATTAGAGACAAATTCAACTAAAAAAACTAGATAAGTAAAAAATAAATATGGAAAGTTAAAAAATTGAATCGCATGTCATCAACATAATATAAAATGAAATGTATCCATTGAAATGTCAACAAAAAAATATCATGGTGGAATAATAGCTGCAACTAAATGAGGAAAGTTATTAATTTTTTGAAGCCATTTTTCCTAGGTACTTAAAACCAATACTATCCAAACCTTTCACTAGATGGTTCTGCTATCATTTAAAAACGCATCTAAAGTAGTCATCCAAATATTTCACCTCCTTATAATTCTGATGCATCGAGGGGATATCTATAAATAGGTCATACCTATAAAGACAATGACTTATTACATTGCATAATCATGAATTTATTAAAGAAAATACTTCATTTAAAATTAAGGATATTTTCATGATTATTTCTTAATATAATTGGGACATAATACATTCATAACATTCCACATTAATACATAGTGGACACCATAAAAAATATAATTCATTTCTTCCAAAATTTAAAACTTTTCAAATAAAATAATATTTGATTGAAAAATAATTAGAACATTTAACATGGATTCTATCTTTTTTTACACATACTTATATCATATGAAAATAATTTAAAAATTTTGGATAAGAACAAACATCTCATTACGGGATATAAAAATAAAGAAAGAACAAATTAGTCCATGGATACTTGTAATACATGAAATCATTTTCAAAAAATTCATATCTGTTACCCATATAAACTGACATTGTGAAACATGATATTTCCAAGAGATTTTCAGAAATGATATATAACATAAATAGAACAATAAAGGTATCTTGGGGAATTACATACATAATCTTGTAACCCATTTGGCTACCTTATAATTGGTAACCCTCACGGATACCTTACAATTTTTGTAACCATCAAAATTAAAATTGGAGTAACCATAATTATGACCTCAAAATTACACATAAATAATGCATTTGAGGTCAATATTGGTTAAAAAATTCATAGTAATCATTGACCAAGAACTATAAAACAATCATAAAATAAGAATAATTGCATAAAAATATTTCTTTTGAATTTCATAAAATAAAATTTTAAAATAGGTTTTTAAAAGAAAATCCCCTTTTAAATACCACATAATTGAAGAGATACTTAATAGAGTTGATGGAATATGTATATACACTGTAAATTAATATAATTCATCATAACATATACAATTTTCATCAAGAAAACAATTTTAATACCCCGTGAACAATTAATTAGAAGGTTAACCCAGTGAATGGAAATTGGGTTAAGAATTCCCTTACCTTGGGTTTTGTCTTACTTAAAGGTTCTTTAAACCTAAAGTATAATGGTTAAAAGAGTTTTATTAATATTTTATAGAAACATATTAGTTTCTATAATTCCTTATATGATAATTTCAGTGAAACATTTATCCCATTAAATGTTAGTATTTTGTTCCTTCCATTGTTTCCGGTACGTCCTTTACATGATTTCCATGACCGGTTCATGATGAATATTCTTGTTGATTGGATTTGAAACTCTATAATTGGAATGGAATGATATTTTAATATTTTGAAAAAAATATTCCATTTATCATGTTTAATTATGACATGAGGATGATTCATAAGTTAAATCATTATTGATATTCGTTTAGGTTATTTTGGTGATTCTTCAATCGTAATGAACACATTTTGTTTCCTAAAATAATAACATGTGTAAAAAATGATTAAAAATGATTATATAATATGTAATATATAAATTATAATCTGTTTCTACGATAAAATTGTTTCATGATCATTGTTGAAAGAAGTAAATGAAATTGAAATCACCTCATCCATGATGTCGGTAAATCGACACATCACAGATGGTGTTTTAATTTCTTGAATAAGTAGGAGGGGAGAATAATTATAAGGGTGAATATTATATGTAAATGATAAAATAAATAATATATATAAGATTATAGTTCATTCACTCTTCTTGGATAATGGGTGGTGGGTAAAGATGAAGAACATGAATGAAAAACAAAATAAAATAATGAAAACAAATGAGGATGTTTACCTCTTGATCTCTTCTCCTTGAGATCCTTCCAAAAGCCCCTGGTTTTTGTTTTTGGTGAGACCATAAGTTCTTAGATGAGGGGAATGGTCTTTGGAAAAGTATTGGGTAGAACATAGGCAAAAATCCAGGCTTGATATGTGTGGGAGGAAGAGGGTAATGAGGGTGGGATTTGTTGGGGAGGTGAGGAGGCGTTTTACATTATTTTAATCATTATTTTAGTATTTTTTGTCCATGACTATGAATAGTCACCATTATTCTGATAAAAATAGTAAAGAGATCATTTTATATAAAAAAAGTGTCCTTACATAACTTATTATGTCAAAAATAGTGTATTTACTTGATAATTTGAATATACAATATTTTATCGTATTTCACTATTCATAAAAAATTCTAGAATTTCAAAAAAATCTGAAAACTTCACCCTACCCATTTTTCAATGTGTAGAATTAAAAAATGAAATCCATTATAAGAAAATCATTTTCTAAATATTATTAATTCAATTTTTAAATAAAATCATAATTTATTAAAAAAACAATTATAAATCTATAACTAATATTTAACATCTTGAAAAATTAATCAACATCTCATTATCATATAACCTTAAGAAAATAAAATAATTATAAAATATAGTATTCATTAGGGTTATGTTACTATTTATACTGGTATGTTACTATTCATTAAATATCAAGTTTGTTCTATTAGACTCCAAATAACTTACTGATCATAATGGTATATGACCATTTTTCGAAATTCGAAATATAGAAGTAACAAAATAATGTTTAATGGAAAGTTATAATTTTCTACACAAAACAAGGATTCATGCATTTTAATTTCATTTAAAAAACTTTGGGTGTTACATTATCCCCACCTTCTAGAAATGTGTTCCTCATAATTTGTTTTACAAACATACCAAGTGAGGGTTCCATTCCATCATAGCATTTTCATATTCCCATGTTGAGTCTTCTTACTTGGGGTTTCTCTAAATATCCTTTGCATGGTGGATTACCTTATTTTATAATACATGTTCCCTTTTTTCATGAATCAATACTAGTTTCTCATCACTATAAATTTTCTCTTCCACTTGAATTTCATCAAGGCTTGAGACATGAGATAAATCTGGCACATAATTTTCCAACATCAAAACATGAAAAAATTGTGTACCTAAAATAAACATGAAGGAAATGCTACTCAGTAGGTGAATGTTCCAAATTTATATAGAATATCACAAGGTCCAATGAATCGTGGACTTATATTTACTTTCTTAATAAAGCACATAAAACCTTTTAATGGTTATATTCTAAGAAAAACATGATCACCTACCTCACAAGAAAAGTATTTCCTCATTTTGTCAGCATAACACTTCTTCCTGCTCTAAACAATCCTCATGTGTTGCTGGATCATATTCAATTTATTAGCCATATCCAATACCAATTAATCTCCCATCAACTTCATTTCCCTGACTTCATCCCAAAAATATGGAGTTCAACACCTCTTCCAATACAATGCCTCAAAAGGTCACATCTGTATATTGTAATGAAAACTTTTATTATAAGAAAACTGAAATAAATAAATATAATGATCCCAACTTCCATAGTAGTCCATTGAAAATGATCAAATCCTGTACTCCAAAGTGTGAATCATTCGTTCTGACATGCCATCTGATTAATGATGGAATGCAGTAAAAAAAGTAAATTACATTCCCAACAACTTTTGAAGGCCCTTCAAAATGATTGAAGTGAACCTGGGTGTAACACCCCAGGTAAATAAAGAATATTACATATTTATATTTATCCATATTTTTGAATCAAATATTAATATTACTTTAAAGGGTATGCTATGCTCGATGGCGTACCCAATACGCAACAACGAGTTTCTTGGGAATCTTACGTTGCACTCTAATAATAAAATAATATTATTTTAAATGGTAGTTAACATGTAGACGTTGTATTGGCGGGAATGGATATAAATAACTAAAATATGATTATATATGTTTTTAAATGTTTTTACATTTATCCAATAAAAGATAAAGGCTTAAAATACGGAAAGAATTAAATTTTAGGCGTATATGCCCTAATTTTCACAAAAGGTTCACTTATCACCTTTTGATGGAGAACTGTCATTAAAAATAGTTTTTGATCACTCTTATACATTCTTTTAGACAAAATAAAACTCTTCTTTAGAATCGGGACATCAAATTTTACTTTGTGTAAATTTTTGGTATTTTTCCGATAAAGTTCATTTTTTTAATGAATAGTGTAAAATGTTGTATTTTAATTCAAAACCACTTTTTAATTTAATTTATTTATATGATTAGATTATCTTTTGAATTGGTTTTAAAGTTAAATTAGAAAATATTTTTACCATTAAATCCAATAGTGGTCGTTGGAATTAATTTCACTTTGAAATCGGACTTAAACTAGTGTCAATCTTTTGATACTTATTGTTTCATTAAAACACGCTATTTTCTCTGACAGCGGGAATTAATTATTAAATTAATTAATGAAACTTATATGTTGTGAATTTTTTAAAATGGACTTCATTTTTGAATTCTTAATATCAAATATAGCTTAGGGTGAATTTTTGGTAATTTTCTGAAAAACTTCAATTTTTGATGAATAGTGAAACCACTAAGTGGTACTTATAAAAACTGATTTTCTGTTTAAATGAAATTTTTCCATCATTGTGTTTTGATTTTCAAAAATCAGAAATACATGGTTGTCATTAAGAAGTAAAATTTGGTTCAATGAGATTAAAATAATTTTTTGGTGAATAGTAACTTATTAAGTTTTTAATCGCAATTAGTGGTAATTAGTGTAGTTTAAGGTAAAAATAATGTTTAAATAATATGAGATGAGCTTGAAACATGTCCTACCATCATTGGATGTGTCATGGCCGACCAAGAAAAGCCATGGGTCAACTTGGTGACCCCATGGAGCCACATTGGTTGGAAAATGACATAAATACCTTTTATTTAATGTTAATGTAAAAAATGGCACAAACATGATATGTTTTACTAAAACAATTTTTAAATGGGGTTATACAAGTCATCTTTTTGATTATAAATATTAATTGGAAAGATAAAAATATTTCCTACATCATAGTACATGTTTTATAATTTTTAGACATGAAATAAATTAAATTATTTATGACATAAGAATGATGCACCGATGACATCATTTTTGACGATTTAAATAAAATTGAAAGATAATGTAAAATCTATGAACTACACATGTCCAAAACTTATTGGATGGGTGGATTTATAACCCTTATCACCTTATCCACTAATTATATCAATTTGTGACCTTTTAAAACCGAAAAACATTTTCAAATATAAAGTAAATGTTTCTTACTTTCCAAGAGTGCCCCTCCTCTCCTCTTATAAAAGGCCCCCACCTCTACCTCATTCCACACACTCCTCAAGCCTTTGTCTAGGCCAAACCCTGCCCATTTAATCTCTCCACATCCCTCTACTCATCATACAGGGTTCCCTTTGGGAATAATCCTTTCAAAGGAAGCCTTTAGGCTCAAATCAAAAGGAGTTACACTTTTAAAGGTAATTCATTCTCTCATGTTCATTTGTTTTATTTTGCTTCTCCAACCCCGTAAACTCTTTTTATTTACTTATTTTGTAACAACAACAGTATATTCAATATACTAGGATGTTTTTATAAGATTTATTCGAACTAAACTCTCACACAAGTACATAAAATGGTTAAAGAACATACGGTTTCCGTGGATGGCGAACTTCTGCCTCCCGAAACGATGATTGTTCAATACTCATCTAACAACTTAAAAGGTGGCCATTAAGATGTCACTATAATTATATATGATATATAATATGTTTATGTTTTCTTTAAGCTACTGTATTTTTCATTTTGGGCATACCTTTATGGTTTCCATTATGGGTAAACACGATATCTTCATTTAAGGAAGTGCAGACTACCGCCCCCTCAAAGTGATGTGATTCGTTAATTCCATATGTGGGACGTGTAAAGGATGGATTTAAAGTTATTATATATGATTTTATACTGGAATTATAATATACCTCTATATAATTATTATTTCTTTCCATTAAAATATGATATATAAATGAAAGTAGCGTTCATGCGTACGTACGGCTTACCGTCTCCATGAACGGTGCATTTCATTTCTTATCCCCAAATGTAATGTACTATTAAAAGTACATGTATATAATGGATATATATAATGAATGATATATCTAAATGATGAATATAGTTCTGGAATTAAAATATACATACCTCTCATTTAGTTTTAATTCCATTAATATGACAAAGAAATGAAAGTAGTGTTCATGCGTACGTACGGCTTACCGTCTCCATGAACGGTGCATTTCATTTCTTACCTCTAAAGGATTATGTAATATTATAAATACATGTATATGCTGTATATATATAATATATATAATATCTAAATCAGGAATGTCATTCTAGATATAAATAACCTTTGACCACACGAACAACATGTAATTGTAACAAGTCCACTTTCGACTTAAGAACCAAATATCGACAAAACAAACATTATTAACTTAAATGGTTACATAATGTTCATAACATGGAAATAAGTGATATAAAAGGAATAATGAACTTTAAAAAGGTTCTTAATAAAGTAGAAATTAACTCATGTTTATTATTCAGGACGTTAAATAACGATCGAGTCAAGTCGGACCCAAGGTAAGGGATCTTACTCCACTCTTTCTTTTTAAGTACACTCTTTTATGTCATTCCTTTTAAATCTCATCTTTCTTGTTATTGGGATATTATTTTATATTACTCTTACTGTAATTTTTATGTTCATGTGATGAGAGACCCATTTCTCTCTCATCAATCCATTTTGGAAGTTTTGAGTGGCGCCGATAGGCTGCCGAATTTTCGTAAGGGATCTAACCTCTCTCTATCTCTTTAAGTACTCTGCTTTATGTCACTTCTTTTAAGCTCCTATTTGTTATGATGGGGGATGTTCTTTCATATTAATCTTTATATACATTTTATTTTAATGTGATGAGATACCTTATTTTATCTCATCAATCCATTTTTGGAAGTTTTAAGTGGCGTCGTTAGGCTGCCGAGTTTTCGTAAGAGATTTTTCATCTCACTTTTTTCCCGTGAGATTTATGATACATTTGCCAAAATTTCCATTGAGTGGTTTATGTACTGCCAACTATTAAAATCCTTTTGTAATATAATTCCATTTATGGGTATTTACATATTCATTGTATGACACTTCTTCAATGGGGTGTACTTTTCGAAAGTTACCCAAGTCGGTAAGGGAACCTTTCACCCTCCTCTTTTTAAAAGACTTCGTTTGTTATGTCTTTTAATTCACATACTATTATGTTGGGATATTTTCTTCTATATCCTGATTGATGTAAATTTTATGTCCAAGTGATGAGATTCCATTTTTATCTCTCATCAACTCATTTTCTGAATTTTTGAAGTGACGCCGTTAGGCTGTCAAATTTTTGCAAGGGAACTTCTTAGCCCAAATTTGATTCTTTGGGATAAACTTGTACTCCTTGAATATGTCGTTCTATGAATATGTGTGAATAACCTCTGATTTTTTTACACTTAATATCCACTTATATTTGGTTTATTCGTTTGTCACACATAATTATGCAATTGATTTATCCTTAAACCAAGGATATCGTCTTTGTAAGGGGCTTCGTCTCAATCTCCTTTCATTGAGGCATATTTTGTTTTATACACAACTTTCTTTTATACGGTGTATAAACCCCTTTGAATTTTACTTTTATAAAAAATGAATCTTTTTCTACGAAGCGTTTTACTAAACGACAAAAAGGAATGTTTTTTTAACGTACGCGGTGACAACGACCTTTTCCGCTGCCGCGAGTATTATTTGGTCTTTGGCTTCCTCAACAAGACGTAATGTTTTTAGAATAAAATAAATACCATATACTCTTTTATGTATTTTGGTATTGAAAATGGTTTTGATAAAGGATTCTATTATGTCAATATATTTATGATATATTGTGATTGAAATGTGGAAATGTTATCATTCCTTTATATTGGTTTTATGTTTTATGATATTATATTTGTACTTGGACATTTTAACGGGTGGTTACGTTATAAACCATATGACGGGTGGTGTCGTGAATACCAGGACGGGTGGTTACGTTATAACCTCCAATGCATTGGGTATGGAAGTTGGCCGTATGGCTATTCCATTAAGTATGTATGGAAATTGGCCGTATGGCTATTACATTAAGTGATATGTGTGGAAGTCGACTGTATGGTTATTCCACTTAAGTATGTTTATGTCCCATGTTACCTTTATATATGTTATGTGTTCTTTATATGGGTTTTATGGTAATCCTTTGGTTACAAAAAGGTAAGTAATGATACTTTTTTTTTCAGTGAAGAGTTTTTACTACTTCATGAAGGTGAAAAGTATTACTTTGATAAAGTATACATGGTTTACTTGTTGTTTTGAAAAACTAACAGTTTTCATTCTTTGTGTATCCCTTACTGAGCTTTTTATGCTCATCCCAAGTTTTTGAAATGTTTTTCACAGGACATAGCATGGAATAGGGTCAAGTATGGGATCAAGGGAAAGTCATGCTACCTAAAACATGGAACTATACATGTTTCTTTTTAAGAGTTTTTATTTTATGGAAATTTAGTAGAAGCGACTACTTTGTAATCTTTTGAGATATAATAGTTATGTCCTAATTCTCTAAAACTCTAAACCTGAAAAGATCCTCAATGTGAATTACTCATTTAATTCAATATTAAGTAAGGTTTAAGGCTGAGGCCTTATAGTTGGTATCAAAGGTCGGTTTAGATAACTTTAGAGGTTAGGGTATTCCTTAAGCATAAGTGACATTACCATAATGGTTAGGATTTCAGACAGAGTACTAGTTTTAGATAAAGTGAATGAGTAAGAATATCTTAGTGTTTATCTTCCTCATTAGTACATGATGGTTTTGTTGTTATACTCACACTGACCCTTTTTGGTTTTAGTAAATGGCTGGATCTAGCAGGCATCAAGGTAACGGTGGATGTGAAGGAAACTGTGACAGTTTTATGAGTGAGCAACTGAATGATATGGGAGCTGTAATGAGAAGTCTTGTGTTTATCCTCAACCAACTATCTGGAGTTATGATTGACCACCTAAACCTTGGTGATTTCTATAAGGCATCATATATGCGAGAAAAAAATCCCTATGGAACTACAGGTAATAAACATAAAGGTATGTGTGTTCAAAAACCTATGTGTCAAATATGTGGAAAGAAACACCTAGGAAAATGTTTCAAAGGGATAGAAATATGCTATAGATGTGGAATTGAAGGTCATAAAGCAAGAACCTGCCGTGGAAAAAGGAAGCATCCAGTTGACTCGAGGAAAGGGAAAGAAGTTCTTTCTGAGGGATCAATTTAATGTTTTAAATGTGGTGTGCATGGTTATTATGCAAACACATGTCCCATTAATATGTTTCGTGAATGGGATCACCAAGATCATACAAATACTCGTTTACCAATACCTAATGCCATTCCAATTGAGGATGAAGAAACTGACAATGACCAATCAAAGGTATGTATTATTTCATGACTATTGTTTTCCTATTTTGGAATCTTAGGATATGATTCATGATTTTTTTTGTAGGAAAGAGGTATTTCGGAATAAGTTGGAAAGGAATGATTAATGTATCATGAAGAATGTTGAATGAGTAAGATGTCAACATATAAGGGCTTCAAGAGTTATAGTGAAATTCTTAAGAGTATTAAGTCTCTTTTGATGATGGGGTTACATTAGAAGACTTTTTATATTATGTGTAACCCTGATGTTTAATATAGGCAAATTTTATTCATGGAATAGTTATCTTTTCTTTTGTGGACATAGTTATAAAGAACTATTTGGGTTTATATGATCCTTACTTTTGAGGTAATTATGGGTTACTATATGTTATGATTGAAGTGAAAGGCATGAGATAAAATTGATGTTAAATTATGTTATGGTTATTTTTGATGATTTTATCCCTTTTTGGGGAATGATTTAAGAATCATATAGTTTTGGAAAAAGGACAACACGCATACCGTGTGAAAACCTGTCGCGTTGGACAAAGCTGTGGGAATCGAACCCACAACCAATGTGCGACTGATATTTATCGCCTACCACTGGACTACGTGAAGTCCCTGGTTAGTTTGACTGATTTTTTTAGTTATATGATTTTATGAATTAAGAGTAATTTGATTTTGGGTTATTTATGAAAATTATTAACCTATCATGGAGGATATGTGATTAGGATAATTACTTTTTAATGCGAGACTTTAAGAGCAACTGATTTTGTTTGGAGATAAATGTTACAATTTAAAGCACTAGACATTAGGTATAGGTCTCTCCCGCTTGAGAGTTTTCCTCCTAGGGATTCCTAGGGTTTGAGTTTTTTCTCCCGATCGGCTTCGGCGGCTCCGTCTTCTTCGGTTCAGGTTCTGATTCTCTTCCTCATCGTCTTCGGGTCCAGTGACAGGGGCTCGGGTTTCCTAGGGTTTGAGTTTTCTCGCCCGATCGGCTTCGGCGGCTTCGACGTCACCGATTCAGTTTTTGGTTTTCTTCCTCTTCGTCGTCGGTTCTAGTGACAGGGGCTCGAGATCCCCAATTCCAAGCCGTTCCATGTGCCTCCTTCCTCTGTTTCTCCCTGTCAGCTACCGGCCTCCGTTTCCGGCGTTTCGTTGGATTTCGGGCTTCATCCCCTCGATCTCATCTTCAGACGCTCTTCTTGGTCTTCAAGCTGCCCTGAAGCTTTTCCCGTCCCCCTGGTTCTTCATCCGTGCCAGATCTGGGTAGGGGAAGGCAGTTTCGAAGCTCCCACCGCAACGCGTAGAATCGTGAAGCATATTTCGCGAAGGGTTCCCCGATCTGTGAAGGTGCGGTGGTTTTCTCGGGGCGCGGAGGACGTGGACGTGAAGAAGATTTCTTCGGCGTGCAAGTGGGAGCATCTCGCAGCCTGGCCATTTCTCGAAGCGCGAGGGGATTGCGCGAACCTTCCGGTGTTACCTCGCGCACCACCTGGATAGGGGATTTGTGCGCGGGGACTTGCGCGAGGGAACTTGCGCGGAGGAAATCATCGCGCAGGCTGGTTGCAAAGTAAGGGGACTTGCGCGCGGGGTCTTGCTGGTGTGTGGGGTCTTGCGCGCGGTGTGAGGAGTCTTGCCGGTGCGAGGGGAATTGCGCGCGGGAACTTGCGCAGGGATGGATTTTATTGCGCAGGGCTGGTTGCGTGAGGGGACCTGCGTGCGGGGACTTGCTGGTGTTACCTCTGTTTGGTCAACCCCTCCCTAGGTGTTTTCGTGGCGTCAACATGGAGACGGATCTGTTGAACCAATGGAAGAACCTCACTTTGACAGACAAAGAAAAAGAGCCACTTGCAACCCGTAGAAATGAAGATAACACTTTGACAAAACGAATGGCTTTATTAGTGGTCGGAAGACTGGTGACCGAGGCACCTTTTAATCTAAAGGCCCTCAGGACCACTCTTCAAAATCTCTGGAAATTGGAAGCTGGAGTAGCCATCCGGGAAATTGAGAATAAACTCCTTGTTTTTGAGTTCTTCAGCGATAAAGACAAAGATAAAGTCCTCAGAGGACGACCTTGGTCCTTTGACAATCATCTCATCCTGATGGAGGAATTTAAAGGAGGTGACGAGATTCAGAATTGCACACTTACCCGATCCCCGTTCTGGATAAGAATTAAAGGAATACCGTTCCATGGGAGATCAACACATGTGATGAAAGAAATTGGAGACCGGATCGGCCATTTCCTAGAATGGGATTGCTCGGACCCAATACAATGGGGCCCCTGGGTTCGAATAAAGACTGAGATCGACGTGTCTGAACCCTTAATGCGAGGTATGTTCCTAAAAATTGATGATTCCAACACCTGGATCTCGTTCGAATTCGAAAAACTACCAATCTTCTGCTTCCTTTGCGGACGTATCAGCCACATGGAGAAAGTGTGTGGGGCAAGGCCAGAGAATTCCACCGAAAATATCACCTTTCAATACGGTCCGTGGCTTCGGGCCAAAACACACAGAGAGGCATTTATCCCTGAGGCGGAGATACAAATTGATCGGGACCGTCTCATTGCAGCCCATCTAAGGCGACCGGAATCTGAACAACCTCCTATCATAAGGATGGGACCACCTGTCTTCCCTAAAGAACCCTCGGCTGAGCTTAGGGGAAATGGAAACGTCTCCCAAGAGATTATCGTCAGATGTAATGATGGGGCTCGGTAAGACAGTCACCTGACTCCGGGTATCACAAAATCTGACTTCGCTTTTACAGCACCGAATTTAACGTCCCTTACTTCAACTGGGCCGCTACCTAAACCAAAAGAACCTCCAGAGAAATTTCCGAGGCAGAAACATGTTCCCTTGGATCCGCCTGAAGATGAGCAGAGTCCAAATCGGTTCCCAACTGATGCCCTTCTGCAAGCCGATTCTGGGATGACTGAAGCCTCACTTTCAGGACATGTTACTCGTGGAACCTGGAGAAGGGCAGTGGCGGTGGTAAAGGCGATTGTCCAGGGAATCCCAAACCAGGAGATATGAAATGGCAATGCGAGTCCAGTGGTATGTACACCAGTCTTCCCAAAAGGAGGAAAGCATCAGGTACGTCATTTACCCCACAAGAGACAAAGGCGGAGGCGGGTCAGGCCCGGCCCCGCCTAGAGTAATGATTGCTTTATGCTGGAACTGCCGTGGGCTTGGAAACCCATGAACGGTTCGTATGTTCCAGCGCCATTGCGCTCAAAGTCTCCCTGATATGGTTTTCCTGTCCGAAACCATATTGGAAAACAAGGACATCACAAATCTTGCCCTAAAATGCGGTTTCCAGGGTTGTTTCCCGGTCCCCCGACAGGGTCATTCAGGGGGATTGTGTCTGCTCTGGAAGGATAATGTCGATGTTAGGCTCCTGTCGTTTTCCCAGTGTCATGTGGCTTCTTCCATTTGTGATCCCCACAACCCCACCTGGACTTTTGTGGGCTTCTATGGCTGGCCCTCCCAGTCTGAAAAGTGGAAATCTTGGGATCTTCTTTGCAAACTCCGTCGTGATCTGCCAAGCCCCATTCTGTTTGGAGGGGACTTTAATGAGATCCTCTTCCAGAAGGAGAAAATTGGTGGAGCTATGCGCTCCTCCACGTCTATGTCTGATTTTAATGATGCGATCCTTAAGGCAGAGCTGATGGACCTGGGTTACACGGGTAATCCCTTTACTTGGTTTCGAGGCAGATATGATGGAACTCGAATCGCTGAACGTCTGGATAGATTCATTGGCTCAACGGACTGGATGAGCCTCTTCAAAATGTACCATATCAGACATCTCTCGTTCAACTGCTCGAATCACTGCCCAATTGTCATTAACTGTACCCATAATGAGCACGTTACTAGTTACAGGAAACCATTCAGATTCGAAAGCTTCTGGTCAAATGATCCCGAGTGCGAGGCGGTTGTCCGTTCAGGCTGGAAGAATGGGCAAGCGGATCTGAGAATCAACCTTCTCCGAGTAGCATCTGATCTGAAGACTTGGAGCTACTCTAAATTCCGTCATCCGGACCGGCAATGCAATTTCCTTGAAAGGAAGATTGGCTATCTTCTTAGCAAACCCCCGTCTAGCAGCATTCTCTCCAAAATAAGTGAAACCCAACGAGAGTTGGATGTTGCCCTGCGCAACAAGGAAGGTTTTTGGGCTATGCGAGCGCGTGATATTCATATTGCAGAAGGAGATGCTAATACCTGCTATTTCCACCAGAAGGCTTCAGCAAGACGCCGGAAAAACTTCATTTCTGGCATTCTTAATTCAGATGGTAGTAAAGTGTCTGACACAGGGGGAATCCAAGAAGCTTTCCTGAGCCATTTTCAGAAACTCTTCTCTGCAGGCCATTCTTACATTTCTCCCGAGATTGAGGACTGCATCAAACCAGTGATTTCTGATGATATGAACAGACAACTTTCTAAAGATGTGACGAATGACGAGACTCTTAAGGCCTTAAAGCAAATCCACTCCACGAAAGCCCCAGGACCAGACGGATTCCACGCCCTCTTTTTCAAGAATTACTGGAACATCATCGGTCCAGACTTTTGCAATTTAATGCGGGATATTTGGGCGGGGAAAACGGACCTGTCTTCTCTTAATGAAACTATTCTTACTCTCATTCCCAAGATGAAAAATCCGCAAGGGGTGTCGGACTTTCGACCGATCAGTATGTGCAATGTCTCGTATATGATCTTCTCGAAAATCCTGGCGAATCGGTTGCGTCCTTGGCTACCCGACGTCATTTCAGAGAACCAAAGCGCTTTTGTGGCAAAAAGGTTAATCACAGATAATGCCATTATCGCTCATGAAATTTTCAATTCCATGAAAACACGTACACAAGCGAAGAGAGGGATCATGGCGTGGAAATTGGATATGGCTAAGGCCTATGATAGAGTGGAGTGGAACTTTCTCGAATTTGTGATGCTCAAGATGGGTTTCTGTACCAAATGGATTGCCATGATCATGCAATGCGTCTCCTCTGTTTCCTTTTGCATTAATGTCAACGGGGTGCTCACCCGAGGCTTCTCCCCATCCCGTGGGCTTCGCCAGGGAGACCCTCTTTCACCCTTCCTTTTTATTTTAGTGGCTGATGTGTTTTCTAACCTCCTTTCCAGGGCAGCCTCGCTTTCCATAATCCATGGGGCGAAAGCGTGTCGCAAGGGCCCTCCGATATCCCACCTCTTCTTTGCGGATGACTGCCTTCTTTTTTCTCGAGCTACCCCTAATGAGTGTACTGCAATCTGCCAGGCGATACAACAGTATGAACGGGCTTCAGGACAAATGATCAATCAGAGTAAATCAGAAATTTCTTTCAGCTCTAGAGTTCCCCAGCCGAAAAGAGAAGATCTCTGCTCTTTAGCACGCATTCCTGGGGTCGATAAGCACCAGAAGTATCTTGGGCTCCCGACGGTGGTTGGACAGTCAAAGAAAGAAATCTGTTCAGCTATTGTGGATCGAATTGACAGAAAAATACAAGGTTGGACCCCTAAAATAATCTCCAAGGCCGGCAAGGAAATCCTCATCAAGGCGGCACTTCAATCTGTCCCCAGCTATTTGATGTCTATTTTTAAACTCCCCGACGTGGTGCTCTCAAAGATTCAATCCAGTACATCTAACTTTTGGTGGGGACGAAAGGACGGAAAAAATAAAGTCCGTTGGATCGCCTGCTCTGCTCTCTGTCAACCAAAATCTGAAGGTGGTATGGGCTTCCGGGACCTTTCTCTTTTTAATGATGCTTTGCTGGCTAAACAAGGTTGGCGTATGATTCATAACCCATCATCCCTATGCACGCGTGTTCTCCGGGCTAAATATTTCCCACATAAGGATTTTTTGGATTCCCATCTTGGCTATCGACCCAGTTTTCTCTGGAGAAGCATTTGGGGCGGTCGTAATCTACTGAGGAAAGGCCTTGGCTGGAGGATTGGGAATGGTTCTACGGTCAAGATTTGGACCGATCCTTGGCTTGTTGATCTGACAGGCACGAAGGCGTCATCCCCTGTTTTTCCAGGATCCGAACATGCCACAGTCTTTTGTCTTTTTGATGATCAAGGGGTGGGTTGGTGTCTGAAAAAACTCTTCTCCTGGTTTAATGAGAGGGATAGGAGAATTATTCTGAGTATTCCCTGTGTGTCAGACGCAGGGCCAGATCATCTCTACTGGACAAACGACAGCTCAGGTGAGTATACAGTGAAAGCTGGCTACCGGCGAGCTCTTTCTGCTCAGATTTCAGAAGGAGATGCGAGGCCCTGGACATCAATTTGGAAGCTTAATGTTCCCCCTAAGGTTAGCTTTTTCTGGTGGCAGGTGTGCACTGGTATCCTCCCAACTAAGAGCCTCCTTGTCTACAGACACTTCTCAAAGGACAACTCTTGCCCTTTCTGCCCTTCTGTAACTGAATCCCCTTTCCATGCTCTTGTTCAATGTCCCGGGGCTCAGGAGGTTTGGAATGGCTGGGGATCAACTATAGAGTTGTTCCCGGACACCGCCTCAGATCTTACATCTCTCCTGATGCGATGGTGCTCCTCCTTTTCGCCGGCTAAAGCAGGCGCCCTGTGCATTTTGGCTTGGATTATCTGGAATAGGTGGAACGAGGCCATATTCAATCATTTCCGGAGGCCCCCCAGATTTTGGATTGACCGGGCATTGTCATGGATTGCGGTATAGCAGAACCACCCTGAACAACAAAGACTTTCCACCCACCCTCCTCTTCCCCAACATTGGTGCCCCCCACCAGAAGGGACTTTTAAGATCAATGTGGATGCCTCTCTCCCTAAGGATGGCCCAGTTGGACTTGGTTTACTGGCCCGAGACAACCTGGGAAATCTTATCGCTGCCAAATACGAAGCACGTTATGCACTTTGGGAGCCCTCAGTCGCGGAGGCCGCCGCCATCCTTGCTGGTTTAAACTTCGCAAAAGATTGCGGTTGGGATTCCATTCACATCGAATCCGACTGTCTCACCGTAATCAATGCCATCAATCTCACTGACGGCGGGCTTCAACCTTTCGGTCCCATTATCCGGTGTATTCACTCGCGGAGACAAGGCTTCAATTTCTGCAATTTCTCATTTATTAGAAGGGAAGCGAATGAAGCCGCTCACAAGATGGCAGGCATTGGCCCTCCCTAGGAGGACATGCTTTGGTTCAATCATTTTCCATCGTGGTTATGCTCCTGTATTTATGCTGATCTCCATCATTAATGGATCCGTCTTATTTTGTCAAAAAAAAAATGTTACAATTTAACTTGGAAGACTATGTGACTAAATCCTTCAAATTTTTGGGTTTCAATCTTAGATTGGTTTAATTTGAGGAATTTTATGGACAAATTGTTTATCGGATGGTCCTCATTGAACTTTGGGTTTTGTTGGACAAATTTTGGAGATTAAGAATAGATTTTCTTTCTAATGGGTTCTCCTTTTCTGGGTTATCTGATCTTGTACTAATCTTTTGGGTTTTGGTTTTGGTTAAAGTCTAAAGACATGGAAAGTATATAGTTCTCTTTTTTTGGGTTAGGTAATTCTCAAAAAGTTTATTATAGTACTCTTAATTTGAACAAGTCTTCCTAAATACTCGCCTTTTGGAGAAAATATGAGTTTGTGTAAGGAATCTAATAAAAGTTGAGAGTCAACATGATATGTGATTATGTTTCCTTATGAATAAATTCCTTAATAAAAATTAACTTAAAACAAAAATATTGTCTATTAACTTTTCCTACTGGGGAATCGAATACCGTTTAACCCATCACAAGTTTGTGATTCTCTGATGGTTAACTTTCTCCTAAACATGTTTTCTATCACTCTCCATCAGAACATGACCCTATGTTTTCTCCTCCATGTCCATGTTTTCATACATGGAATCCTAGTATGGGTTAACTCGGGTGACCTTTGTACTTATCTTTCTTTATTTTAAAGTGATTGTTTTACCGACTCTTCTTCCGATGTGGGACTTTCAAGGATGTTTCCAAGCCCAATTTTAAAATTGCGAGGACGCAATTCCCAAAAGGGGGGAAGGATGTAACACCCAAGGTAAATAAAGAATATGACATCTTTATATTTATCCATATTTGTGAATCAAATATTAATATTACTTTAAAGGGGAGCTATGCTCGATGGCATACCCAATACGCAAAAACGAGTTTCTTGGGAATATTACGTTGCACTCTAATAATAAAATAATATTATTTTAAATGGTAGTTAACATGTAGCCGTTGTATTTGCGGGAATGGATATAAATAACTAAAATATGATTATATATGTTTTTAAATGTTTTCACAATTATCCAATAAAAGATAAAGGCTTAAAATACAGAAAGAATTCAATTTTAGGCGTATATGCCCTAATTTTCACTAAAGGTTCACTTATCTACTTTTGATGGAAAACTGTCATTAAAAATAGTTTTGATCACTCTTATACATTCTTTTAGACCAAATATAACTCTTCTTTAGAATCGGGACATCAAATTTTACTTTGTGTAAATTTTTGGTATTTTTCCGATAAAGTTCATTTTTTAATGAATAGTGTAAAATGTTGTATTTTAATTCAAAACCTCTTTTTAATCTAATTTATTTATATGATTAGATTATATTTTTAATTGGTTTTAAAGTTAAATTAGAAAATATTTTTACCATTAAATCCAATAGTGGTCGTTGGAATTAATTTCACTTTGAAATCGGACTTAAACTAGTGTCAATCTTTTGATACTTATTGTTTCATAAAAACACGCTATTTGCTCTGACAGCGGGAATTAATTATTAAATTAATTAATAAAACATATATGTTGTGAATTTTGTAAAATGGACTTCATTTTTTAATTCATAATATCAAATATATCTTAGGGTGAATTTTTGTTAATTTTCTGAAAAACTTCAATTTTTGATGAATAGTGAAACCACTAAGTGGTACTTATAAAAACTGATTTTCTGTTTAAATGAAATTTTTCCATCATTGTGTTTTGATTTTCAAAAATCCGACATACATGGTTGTCATTAATAAGTAAAATGTGGTTCAATGAGATTAAAATAATTTTTTGGTGAATAGTAACTTATTATGTTTTTTATCGCAATTAGTGGTAATTTGTGTAGTTTAAGGTAAAAATTATGTTTTAATAATATGAGATGAGCTTGAAACATGTCCTAATCTCATTGGATGTGTCATGGCCGACCAAGAAAAGCCATGGGTCAACTTGGGGACCCCATAGATCCACTTTCGATGGAAAATGACATAAATACCTTTTAGTTAATGTTAATGTAAAAAATGAAACAAACATGATATGTTTTACTAAAACAATTTTTAAATGGGGTTATACAAGTCGGATTTTTGATTATAAATAGTCATTGGAAATATAAAACGATTTCCTACATCATAGTATATGTTTTATAATTTTTAGACATTAAATAAATTAAATTATTTATGACACAATGATGATGCATCGATGACATCATTATTTGATGATTTAAATAAAATGGAAAGATAATGTAAAATCTATGAACTAAACATGTCCAAAACTTATTGGATGGGTGGATTTAGAACCCTTATCACCTTATCCACGAATTATATCAATGTGGGACCTTTTAAAACCGAAACACATTTCAAAATAAAGTAAAAGTTTCATACTTTCCAGGAGTGCCCCTACTCTCCTCTTATAAAAGGCCCCCACCTCTACCTCATTTCACAATCTCCTCAAGCCTTTGGCTCGGCCAAACCCTGACCATTTACTCTCTCCACATCCCTATCCTAATCCTAGAGGGTTCCCTTTGGGAATAATCCTTTCAAAGGAAGCCTTTAGGCTCAAATCAAAAGGAGTTACACTTTTAAAGGTAATTCATTCTCTCATGTTCATTTGTTTTATTTTGCTTCTCCAACCCCCTAAAATATTTTTATTTACTTATTTTGTAACAAAAATAGTATCTTAAATATACTAGGATGTTGTTATAAGATTTATTCTAACTACACTCTCACACAAGTACATAAAAGTTTTAAATAACATACGGTTTCCGTGGATGGCGAAATTCTGCCTCCCGAAATTATGATTGTTCAATACTCATCTAACACCTTCAAAGGTGTCCATTAAGATGTCACTATATTTATATATGATATATAATATGTTTATGTTTTCTTTAAGCTTCTGTATTTTTTATTTTGTGAATACCTTTATGGTTTCCATTATGGGTAAACATGCTATCTTCATTTAAAGAAGTGCAGACTACCGCCCCCTCAAACAGATGTGATTCGTTAATGCCATATGTGGGATGTGTAAAGGATGGATTTAAAGTTATTATATATGATCTTATACTGGATTTATAATATACCTCTATATCATTATTATTTATTTCCATTAAATTATGAGATAGAAATGAAAGTAGCATTCATGCATACGTACGGCTTACCGTCTCCATGAACGGTGCATTTCATTTCTTATCCCCAAATGTAATGTACTGTTAAAAGTACATGTATATAATGGATATATATAATGAATGATATATCTAAATGATGAATATAATTCTGGAATTAAAATATACATACCTCTCATTTAGTTTTAATTCCATTAATATGACAATGAAATGAAAGTAGCGTTCATGCGTACGTACGGCTTACCGTCTCCATGAACGGTGCATTTCATTTCTTACCTCTAAATGATTATGTAATATTATAAATACATTTACATTCTGGATATATATAATATATATGATATCTAAATCAGGAATTTCATTCTAGATATAAATAACCTTTTACCACACGAACAACATGTAATTGTAACAAGTCCACTTTCAACTTAAGAACCAAATATCGACAAAACAAACATCATTAACTTAAATGGTTACATAATGTTTATAACATGGAAATAAGTGATATAAAAGGAATAATGAACTTTAAAAAGGTTCTTAATCAAGTATAAATTAACTCATGTTTATTATTCAGGATGTTAAATAACGATCGAGTCAAGTCGGACCCAAGGTAAGAGATCTTACTCCACTCTTTCTTTTTAAGTACACTCTATTATGTCATTCCTTTTAAAGATCATCTTTCTTGTTATTGGGATATTCTTTTATATTAATCTTACTATAATTTTTATGTTCATGTGATGAGAGACCCTATTCTCTCTCATCAATCCATTTTGGAAGTTTTGAGTGGCGCCGATAGGCTGCCGAATTTTCGTAAGAGATCTAACCTCTATCTTTCTCTTTAAGTACTCCGCTTTATGTCACTTCTTTTAAGCTCCTATTTGTTATGATGGGGGATGTTCTTTCATATTCCTCTTTCTATACATTTTATTTTAATGTGATGAGATACCTTATTTGATCTCATCAATCCATTTTTGGAAGTTTTAAGTGGCGCCGTTAGGCTGCCGAGTTTTCGTAATAGATTTTTCATCTCACTTTTTTCCCGTGAGATTTGTGCTACATTTTCCACAATTTCCATTGAGTGGTTTATGTACTTCCCACAATTACACTCCTTTTGTAATATAATTCCATTTATGGGTATTTACATATTCATTGTATGACACTTCTTCAATGAGGTGTACTTTTCGAAATTTACCCAAGTCGGTAAGGGAACCTTTCACCCTCCTCTTTTTAAAAGACTTCGTTTGTTATGTCTTTTAATTCACATACTATTATGTTGGTATATGTTCTTCTATATCCTGATTGATGTAAATTTTATGTCCAAGTGATGAGATTCCCTTTTTATCTCTCATCAACTCATTTTCTGAATTTTTGAAGTGACGCCGTTAGGCTGTCAAAGTTTTGCAAGGGAACTTCTTAGCCCAAATTTGATTCTTTGGGATAAACTTGTACTCCTTGAATATGTTGTTCTATGAATATGTGTGAATAACCTCTGATTGTTTTACACTTAATATCCACTTATATTTGGTGTATTCGTTTTTCACACATAATTATGCAATTGATTTGTCCTTAAACCAAGGATATCGTCTTTGTAAGGTGATTCGTCTAAATCTCCTTTCATTGAGGCAAATTTCATTTTATACACAACTTTCTTTTATACGGTGTATAAACCCCTTTGACTTTTACTTTTATACAAAAGGAATCTTTTTCTACGAAGCGTTTTACTAAACGACAAAAAGGAATGTTTTTTTAACATACGCAGTGACAATGACCTTTTCCGCCGCCACGAGTATTATTTGGTATTTGGATTCCTCAACAAGACGTAATGTTTTTAGAATAAAATAAATACCATATACTTTTTTATGTATTTTGGTATTGAAAATGGTTTTGATAAAGGATTCTATTATGTCAATATATTTATGATATATTGTGATTGAAATGTGGAAATGTTATCATTTCTTTATATTGGTTTTATGTTTTATGATTTTATATTGGTACTTGGAAATTTTAATGGGTGGTTACGTTATAAACCATATGACGGGTGGTTCCGTGAATACCAGGATGGGTGGTTACGTTATAACCTCCAATGCATTGGGTATGGAAGTCGGCCGTATGGCTATTCCATTAAGTATGTATGGAGATTGGCCGTATGGCTATTCCATTAAGTGATATGTGTGGAAGTGGACCGTATGGTTATTCCACTTAAGTATGTTTATGTCCCAAGTTACCTTTATATATGTTATGTGTTCTTTATATGGGTTTTATGGTAATCCTTTGGTTACAAAAGGTAAGTAATGATACTTTTTTTTCAGTGAAGAGTTTTTACTACTTCATGAAGGTGAAAAGTATTACTTTGATAAAATATACATGGTTTACTTGTTGTTTTGAAAAACTAACAGTTTTCATTCTTTGTGTATCCCTAACTGAGCTTTTTATGATCATCCCACGTTTTTGAAATGTTTTTCACAGGACTTAGCGTGGAATAGGGTCAAGGATGGGATCAAGGGAAAGCCATGCTACCTAAAACATGGAACTATACATGTTTCTTTTTAAGAGTTTTTATTTTATGGAAATTTAGTAGAAGAGACTACTTTGTAATCTTTTGAGATGTAATAGTTATGTCCTAATTCTATAAAACTCTAAACCTGAAAAGATCATCAATGTGAATTACACATTTAATTCAATATTAAGTAAGGTTTAAGGCTGGGGCCTTATATTGGGATTCCGACAAAATACAATGGAATGTGGAAATCCATGTAACTTGGAAATTCATTTGAGGTACAATTTATTAATATGATCAAAATATATTGTGTCTCAAAAAGAAATAAAATGTGTAGACATAGTCAGCCAATTGACAATAACCCAAATCACATTGTTACCTTGAGAAGTCTTATGTAGTCCCACCACTAAGTCCATGGGTATATTAACCCATTTCCACTCTGGAATTGGAAAAGTCTGAATAATCCCCTTTAGTAACTATCTATATTCTTTAAAATGTTGACATGTCAAAAATTTATAGTAAAATCAACAATATATCATTTCATTCAATCCCACCAATAATACTCCCGAAGATCTTTGTACATCATAGTACTGCCAGGATGAACTAAAAATGGATAATTATGAGCTACACACAAAAAATATTTATTCAACTAGGAATAACAAGTCACAAAAAACCAATTCCCAAATCATAAAACACAATCATTATCAAAGATATATTCTTGAATCATACCCATTCTATCCAACTCTACAATTTTCTTTAGCTCAGGGTATTCCTTCTGTTATTACATAATTCTTTCTGATAAAGATGACTGCACTGAATCCTAAAACAAAACAGAGGTATTTCTTACACCAGCAACATCTAAGACAAAATTCATTGATTCATTAATCAACATATCATTTTTCAAATGTGACATTGTAAACAATGCATGATGTTTTCAACTCAAGGAATCTTCCACTTTGCTTTCTTTTCCTGGATGGTAATTGGTTGTGAAATCAAAATCCATTATCAATTCAATCCATATTCTCTACCTTGTATTTAATTCCTTCCAAGTGAATATATACATTAGACTATTATGGTATGTATATATTTGGCATATGTCCCTGTATAAACGATGCCTCCAAACATTCAAAGAAAAAACCAAAATAACCAATTCAAAATCATCTATAGGTTAATTTAAATCATGAGGTTTTATTTGTCTTGAAGCATATAAATTTACCAAATAATTCAGCATTAAAACAAGATAATGTGTATTTAATGAAGCATCCCTAAAAATGAAAAAATCACCATTTCAGGAATGTAATGCCAAAACTAAAGCATTCACCAATCTCTTCATCAGTTCCAAAAAACAAAAATCACATTATTTTGTCCTAATAAATTTAACACATTTTTGTATTAACATAGTTGGCGGGCTTGATAACCATGAAATGTTTTTGAAAAACCTTCAGTAATAACCTAATAATCCAAAAAAACTAACAATATATCTAACATTTGTTGTTCTTAGAAATTCATTAACCACTTTTGTTTTGGAAGGATAAACTATTATTCCATCCTTATTTACAATGTATCCATGAAAATAAATCTCCTGCAACCAAAAATCACACATTATGAATTTTCCATACAATTTATTTTTCATTAAGGTTTGAAAAACAACCTTTAGATGCTTTTCATGCTCATCTTTACTCTTAGAAGATTCTAGAATTCCATCAATAAACCCAATAAAAATTTATCCAAGAACTCATGAAATATTCTATTTATAATATTCATGAATAAAAATAGTGAATTAGTTAACCCCAATGACATAAAAACAAATTCATAATCTCTATATCTAGTATGAAAAGATGTTTTGGAGATGTCATTCTCCTTCACCTTCAGCTGATGGTTTCTGGATATCAATTCAATTTTGGAAAAGTACAAATCTCCCTGTAGCTGATCAAACAAGTCATAAATTCGATTAAAATGATACACGTTTTTAATAGTTATGTAATTCAAGGATCTATAATGAATGAAAAGTATCATGGAACCATCTTTATTTTGAACGAAAAAAATAGGATCACCCAATGGTGATGTGCTTAGATGAATGAAGCCTTTATCAAGAAACTCCTACAACTAATTTTTCAATTCACTATGTTCCATTTGAGCCATTCAATATGGGGGTTATGAAATTTCCTTATCATCAGGAACTAAGTAAATTGTAAATTTGAATTCCCTATTAGGTATGACACCAGGTAACTCTTCAGAAAAAACATCAAGGTATTTATTTACAACTAGAACATCATTAATCTGAACAGTTCCCTTGTTTTCAAAAATATTAGCAAGATAACATTCATTTAAATCATTCATTAGTTTCTCATCATCTTGGTTTGTTATCAATTGTATGGGTTCATTCTAGAATACAAACTGGAACTATTTTTTAAAGACAACTTCTTTAGCTCTACAGTAAATATTTTCATGATAAACAGAAACCTAATCCATTCCCAGAATAACATCAAACTCTAATGAGGTAAATACAATAATGGTTGCAAGTAAATTATTCCTACAAAACACAATATAAATATTATTATAATTACCCTTTTCTATAATATTTCTCTTAGGTGTTTTAATCATAGGTTTTGGTGTCATTTGTTGCATTGATATTTCCAATTTACCAGAAAATTTCTGAAAAATAATGGAATGTGTAGAACCTATATCTTACAAAACATTAGAAAAATATGAGTAAACAAAAAAAGTACCTAATACAACTTCATTGGATGGCCTAACGTCTACTTATGTAATCACAAAGTCTTACCATTTGATTATTAGAACATTACATAATAGTGAATATCATTTCAATGGCTTAAATTCATTTTTCAGCCACAACTAGGTTAGAAGATCCAATGAAATAAGGATGGTGTTGTCTCATAAAATGGTCCACTATCATCACGTACTGTTGTGGTACCTCTGGATGTTCTCTTTCATTGATTAAAGCACCATTTATTGCATGCATTAGTTGATCCATTGATATCATAATATAATTTATTTATAAAGATCCATACTTTACATACATTGTTAATACTTCAAAATTGAAGCACACTTATTACAACATATAACAAAACCATGAAAGGACCATATAGGTATAGTGTCTTTAAAAACTGGGACACATAAACAACTGGTTCATAAATCATCTACACTGTCTCCCATTTATTTCATCATATCTATAGTCCCTTTTGGAATATCTTACTTAATAACCTTCTTCCGGACCTGGGGAAAGAAAACATATAAACTGGTGAGCTCAAATTCTCAATAAGGGTAAACAAAAGAAAAATCAATCACATCATATTCATAAGAACATAATATTTTGGAAATCTTAACCTGCAAAAGAGATCATAATTTCATAACATGGGATAAATCATAGTAGTGAAATGTAATCACAATAATCATAACTTAAAACATGAAACTTTGTGGCATACACACATAATCATAGATAATCATTTCTTTTTAGTCAAGACTCATTTCCAAGACTATATTAGTAGACAAAGTCCATTTCTGAACCGAGTTCACTCATCTTTTCAGTCCTATTTCACTAAACCGTTTTAACCTGCCGTTCCAGCCATGTCTATCTCATGAGAGATAAATCTTTACCCAATGAATTTGAGGGAGATATAGGTCCCACCCATACCATAATTATACCATTCTTAAGTGTGCCACAAAATCATAAATCATATATCATTTCATAACCCATGTAATAAAAATGGGATTCTTAAACATCGTGACATCATAAAACAATTAATATAAGATAAAGGAATTCATAAATATAATTTCATCACAACATAATCAAATCAATGTAATAATAGGTATAGAAACAAAACCCTATATTATCTTTGATGGAAAATAATTTTTATTAAACACTTGAACTCCATTCTTGAGGAAAATATCCTTTCGAGTTCAAAAATATTTTTCCTTTCTTAACATGTCATACAATTTTAAACTAAAAGAAGTTGATTAAAAATAAACTTGAAAACTTGTAAAGGAAGATTCTTGGAAATAATGTTTGAAAATCCATTCATTCCGTATAAGTTAAAAAACATTCTACTCGTAATTTTGTCGGAAAAGTCAAAAGTTACCTCGTACAAAAAATGACAAAATATTCCTTTCATATCTTTTATTAAAAACTCACCGAAGAGTAAAATTGGATTTAAACAATTCTAGGAGGCTGTATATAATATTATATATTGAGGAAACATGGATGTGGATGATAAAATACACCCCAGTAATTTCCAAAGTACAAACAATCTCGGATGAAAATGAGATTGCGATATTTCCCTTACCTTAGGTCTGATTTTCTTCGTAAGTGTCCGAACCTCCTTTATAATGATTTAAATAATGTCATTGACTTATTCCAGAATCATAATTATTGTTATTATATCATATATGGTCATATTATTATCTAATTATTAGTAATATTTCATTCCTACTTGTTATTCAGGTGTTTATTACTTTTTGTTCTTATGCGTGTTTTGTCAAATAGATTTTTATTCTTCTTTTTAGGTTATAGATACCAAATTTCCAGAATGGTATTAGTGTAATATATATCATATTTATTCACTCAATTCATTTATGTAATAATTATGAAATGAAAATCATGTAGAATGAGTCACATCACATCGTTGAGACGGTATTCCGTACGTACGCACGAGCGATGATATCATTCCCATGATCATGGAATTGTATTGGAGTGTATGTATACTATTTCAGAATCAATATCACATTACAATAATCATAAATATTAATTATTTACACCATTATACCCATCCAAGTAAGGTGGTGGTGGAAAATAGATTACACCACGGCGTGGAGACGGTATTCTGTACGTACGCACGAGAAGTGATTTCGTTTTCCGTATGATGGATGGATGGTGATATAGGGTTTTTTAATAATTATAATAACATATCAGTATATGAGTGGTACTTATGTTATTAATTCATAATGAATCAACTAAAGAAGAAGAATTGGAAGAAGAAATAATGTTGAAAGAATCGGTAACGGACATTACCTCTTCTTTGAAGCGCCTCTTTAAGACCTCCTTTTAGAGAACTAAAAATGGTCTTTGAAGAAGACCAGGACCTCTAGGATGTTTCTAGGTAAGTGTAGAGGAGAACTTTTCATGGGTTGGCCGAGCTTGAAGGATCAATGTGGTGTGAGGAAGAGAGGGAGGAGGTGCCCTTTTATAGGGGAGGAGAGGGGCACCTTTGGAAAAACTAAAAATATTATTTTATTATAAAGCCATATTCGGTTTTAAATAGCTCCAAATTGATTTATTTCGAATCTAATGTGGGTATGGGTAGAAATACCCTCATCCAAAATAATTTTGACAAGTTTAGTTTACATTTGTAACCTTATCATTTAGATTTAACTTTAAGTTAAATAATTTTACTTTTACCGTGTCTTTTTGTGTTCTTACACTATAAGGTTAATAAACATACTATATCAAACCAAAAGAACCCCAAGTTTTTTATTATTAATATATATAACATTATCTAAGTCATTTTTCCAGACCTTAGATTTTTAGGAATAAAATAAAATTAATATTATAATATTTGTTTAAAAAACTATTTTATGTCAATTTTGACACTATTTTGTAATTGATTTTTGTGAAAATCATAAGAGAATGATTAGTTCGAAAAAAGTTAATTAAATAAATAATAACATGTCAAATTAACCTATTAAATTATTGGAATTCATAAAAAGTCTCAAATTACATTTATTTGGGTATTTATAACATCAATTATGTCATTATTTCATTTATAAGATAATTACTCCATCATCTTTGTGTCATAAATAAATTAAATTATTTAATGTCTAAAAATTAAAAATGAAATACCATTATGTATGAAATCTTTTTATATTTATAATTAATATTTATAGTCGAATTTATCTTATGTATAACTCTATATTAAAAATTATTTACTTATTAAACATTGATTTTAACTATTTAAACCCTTCTTTAAATAAATTAATATTAAATGTCCTAATCAAATCCAAGTGGGCCTAAATGGTCATATTTTATTCTAACGTTGTTTTTGGTTGAATTAAACTCATCCAATGGAATTAGGACATGTGTTAGGGTAATAATAATATCATTTTTACCCTTAATTACCCTATTTACTTTTAACCGTGGTAAATAAAAGTAAAAAGATACTATTCACCAAAAATTATTTTCATCTCATTAAACCACATTTTACATACTGACATCAACCAGGTCTCTTGGATTTTTAGAAATTCCACTCACAGAAGTGGTAAAATTATGTTTTATGTAAATTTGAAAATTCTCCTAGGAGGTGGGTAAGACGGTGAAAAGTTTAATAAAATTTTTATATATCTAAAATTATTATTAAATTACTCCAATGAATTACATTGAACTTATATAGGTATTATATATCAATTTTGACCTAAAATAAATTTAAATAAAATAAATAATTATTTAAATAAAAAGTCGGTTTTTAAATAGTAACCCAGTGTTTTCACTATTCATCAAAAATTGAAAGTTTCCAGAAAAATACCAAAATTTCACCCTAGGATAATTTCGATATTCAAAATCCACTAATGAAGTCCATTTTGAAAATTAAAATTAACAAAATTTCAAAAAGTGGTTATTATTATTCATAACGGCTAGTTTTAATAATATTTTAATATCATATCATTGTTTAGTGAAACTCGGTATTGCGTACGACGCAAGCTATCATGGAAGGTCACGATTGTGTGTAAAGAAAGCCAAAATAGTGTTGTGTGTAGTGAAATATTCCTTTGATGATTTATATAAAACAAAAATATTTCTTATAAAAGTCTCGGGTGTTACATTCTACCCCCCTTAAAATGAACTTCGCCCTCAAAATTCGTCACTTGTAATAAACAGATGAGGATACCTCTCCCTTATCATATCCTCAAGATCCCATGTAGCTTCCTCTAATTTGTGGTTCCTCCATAAAACTTTCACCAAGCGAGTGGTCATGTTCCGTATGACTTTTTCGCTAAGATCCAGAATCTCTATCGGTTGTTCTTCATAAGAAAGATCTTAATCCAGCGGTACAGCTTTTGAGCTGAATACATGTGAGGGATCAAGTATGTACTTTCTCAGGAGAGATACATGGAACACATCGTGAACTTAAGAGAGATTCTGTGGAAGTGCCAATCGGTAAGCTACCTTCCCAACACGATCCAGTATTTCGAAAGGACCAATATACCTAGGGCTCAACTTTCCCTTCTTTCCAAATCTCATTATTCTCTTCTGAGGAGATATTCATAAGAACACTTTATCACCCACTTCAAACTCTAAGTCTTTTCTTCGGTTGACGACATAACTTTTTTGTTGACTCTGAGATGATCTTATGTGTTTTTGAATAGATCAGACCTTTTCTGCCATCTCATCAACAAGATCAGTTCCTAATAGCTTTCTTTCTCCAACTTCATCCCAGCAAGTTGGAGTCCTGCATTTTTTTCCATATAGATCTTCATAAAGAGTTATCTGAATACTGGAATGAAAGCTATTATTATAAGAAAATTCCACCAAAGGTAGGTGTTGATCCCAAACACCTTTGAAATCCATAGAGAAATCTCTCAACATATCTTCTAGAGTTTGAGTTTTCCTCTCAGAATGACTTTCTGTCTGAGGATGATAAGCTGTGCTGAAACTCAACTCTGTATCCATAGTATGATGAAGACTTCTCCAGAACTTTGAGGTAATCCTTGGATCCCGATCAGATATAATTGAAAGTGGTACTCCATACAATCTTACCACTTCCTTCAAATATATCCTGGCAAGCTGATCCAGAGAGAAATCCTCTCTAATAACGATGAAGTGTGCAGACATTGTAAGATGATCAACTATGACCCAGATAGCATTATTGCCTTTGGATGTTTTAGGAAGTCCTGTGACAAAGTCCATAGTGATGTTTTCCCATTTCTATTCCGGTATGGGTAATGGTTTTAAAATCCCCTTATACTTCTTTCTCTCAGCTTTAACTTGCTGACAAACCAAGCATTGAGAGACATATTCTGCAACATCTCTTTTCATGCCATCCCACCAGAAGTACTCTTTAATGTCCCTATACATCTTTGTGCTTCCAGGATGAATAGAGAATGAAGTACTATGAGCCTCATCCAGCAGCTCCTTCTTTAATTCGGGGATGGGAGGAACACAAACCCGATTCCTGAACATTATTATCCCATCATAATCAAGGTTGAATTCAGGAACATTTCTCACCTTCTTTTTTAACTCTACTTCTTCTTTCTGTTCCTGTTTTATCTTAACATGTATAGACGGTTGAACATTCATTTGAGAAAGATACGATTTTCCCCTTTCATTATAATTACAAGATCCATCCTTTGTAAATCTGTTAATATTGGATCTTTTGTGATCCTCATCATGGATAAACTGGCATGGTCTTGTCGACTTAATGCATCTGCCACCTTGTTTGCTTTCCCAGGATGGTAATGAATTGAGCAGTTGTAATCCTTAATCAGCTCCAACCATCTTCTTTGGCACATATTCAGCTCCTTTTGTGTGTAAATATATTTCTAACTTTTGTGATCAGTATAAATGTCACACCTTTCTCCATAAAGATAATGCCTCCAAATCTTTAATGCAAAGATTACCGCAGCTAACTCCAAATCATGAGTTGGGTAATTTTTCTCATGGATTTTCAACTGTTGTGAGGCATAAGCTATCACCATATCATTTTTCATAAGAACACACCCCAATCCCTTCTTGGATGCATCACTTTAGATCACAAACCTTTCTCCACTACAAGGTAGTGTGAGAACAGGTGCACTGGAAAACCTTATTTTCAACTCCATGAAATTATCTTCACATTACACCGTCCAAACAAACTTAACTCCTTTCTGAGTCAACATGGTTAGTGGATTAGATAGTCGTGAAAAATCTTTCACAAAACGTCGATAATATCCAGCCAAACCAAGAAAAATTCGGATATCGGTTACTGTTGTTGGTATTGACCATCTTTTGATAACCTTTGTTTTTGCTGGATCCACAGAAATCCCCTCTTTTGAGATTATTTGACCCAAAAATGCAACTTTTTGAAGCCAAAATTCACACTTGGTAAATTTGGCATAAATCTTCTCCTTTCTTAGGGACTTTAATAAAATTCTCAAGTGATCTTCATGTTGTTCATTTCTCTTTGAATAGACAAGAATATAATCTATAAAGACTACCACAAACTGATCAAGATAGTCTCTAAAGACTCTATTCATCAGATCCATGCAGATAGTAGGGGCATTAGTAACACCAAATGGAATCACTATAAATTCACAGTGTCCATACCTTGTATGGAAAGCCGTCTTTCGTATATCCTCCCTTTTGACCCTTAATTGATGATACCCTGAACGAAGATCAATCTTTGAAAAGTATTGACCTCCGCATAGTTAGTCAAATAGGTCATCAATGCGTGGGAGAGGATATTTGTTCTTGATAGTGATCTTGTTAAGTTCTCGATAATCAATGCAGAGTCTCATTGATCCATCTTTCTTCATAATAAAAAGAACAGGTTCTCCCCAAGGTGACGCACTAGGGCATATGAATCCTTAATCAATATTCTCTTGGAGTTGCTTCTTTAATTCCTGCAACTCATTTGGGGCCATTCTATAAGGTCTCTTTAAAAAAGGTAAAGCACATGGTACATGTTCTATTGAAAAATCAACTTCAAGATTTGGTGGAAGACCTAGAAATTCCTCTAGAAAGACATCATCAAATTCCTGTACAATGAGCATATTATTAATCGTGAGTTTCTCTGCAACCATATGAGATAAATAACCTTCATTTAGTGGAATCAAGACGCATAAGATAGAATAAATTTCCACTGGAAGGTTATATTCATCCTTGCATAGATAGACGATCATAGATTGATCTGAATATGAAATGTGACTTCTCTTCTTTGGAAATTGATATGAGCTCTATATAAAGAAAGCCAATCCATGACAAGAATCACATCAAATTCCACTATAGGAAGGATCAGAAGATTTGCAGTAATCACTTTCCCACAAACATCAATCGGAGAAGAATTCTAAACTTTTGATGCGACTGTTGTGCCATTAGGAGTTGTCACACCCAACTCAACATCTAATTGTTGAGGTAAAACGGAGATACCCTTAGAAAATTCTTCAGAAATAATAGAGTGGGTGGATCCAGAATCAAATAAAACATTTTCTACTTTAGAGTGGATGGTAATTGTACCTCTCACCACTTCGTTATCATACTACACATCGCTAATAGTAATTACATGTGACGTTACTTTGTCTTTGGCCTTAAGAGCTTATTGACGTTGATCATCATCATCAACCCTTGGATTTGGGCATTGATTGGCATAATGCCCCATCTCCTTGCACTTGAAACATTGAAGTTTAGTAGGTTCATTCTGTGTATCCCTTCCTTTGTTTGAATCATTAGACATCTTATTCCCATTATTTCGACATTCAATTGCTCGATGACCTTCTTTTCCACACTTAAAACATTTTCTTGTCCCCTTAAGACAATTTCTTCCATGTTTCTTTCCACACTTTGAGCATAAGGTAAAACTCATCTTCTTTTCAGTGTGGTCTTTAGGTTTTCCTTTGAATTCCATTTTCCTCTTCTTATCAAACCCATGTGACTGATGGGTTACTCCAAACTCTATCTCGACTTTGAGATCACATCGAACGATTTCTTCATAGCTATTGAATTCCCTTATGGCTAACGCCCTTCGAAGACTTGGTTTTAAGCTACTAAAGAATCGATTGATCTTACTCTCATGTTGGATAATAATACCAGAAGCATACCTTGATAGTCTTGTAAAATTTTCTTCATAGTTACCAACAGATTCATCATCCTTTTGCTTTAGTTCAATAAAATCCTTCTCCATCTTTGTTTGGAGAATACGAGGGAAGTACTTATTGAAAAATAAGTTATTGAAATCATCCAATTCCATGGACTCAATTTCATCCCTTTTCCTCGTATTCTTAATAACATCCCACCATTGATCAGCATCACCTTCCAAATGATACACCGCTAAGATGAATTTATCATATTCATAACATTGAAGAACTGAAAATATCTTTTCAATGGTACTAATCCATTGTTCAGCCACTAATGGATCAGAAGACCCACTGAATGAAGGTGGACGCTGCCTCATGAAGGATTCAGTAGAATGTTGCTCCTTACTTTGATCATTTGGAAGTCTTTCATGATTCATAGCTTGAGAAGTTTTGTGAGCATGGCTACAATATTTTTCATTCCAGCTCCCATAACGTTTGGTTTCTCAGGGGGACAATCATTGCATTTCCCGTCGCATTCCGCATTAACACGGTTCCTTCGGGTTCCAGCCATTGACTAAAACCAAGAATAATAGTGTGAGCAACACTAATTATAATAGGAAAACCACATAATCAAGAATAAAATTTCACACTTAAGGTCTTAAACTAGGTTATTCATGGCCATTTCTAAAACACTAAGATTGTGTTCTATGCTTAGACTTATCCTTAGGATTCTTACTAAGGCTTTCACTTCATAGTTTCTAAAGGTTGACTATACCTTTCCTCTGATACCAACTATAAAGACCCATACTTTACATACATTGTTAATACTTCAAAATTGAAGCACACTTATTAAAACATATAAAAAAACCATTAAAGGATCGTATAGGTATAGTGTCTTTAGAAACTGGGAAACATAAACAATTAGTTCATAAAGCATCTACATTGTCTCCCATTTATTTCATCATATCTATAGTCCCTTTTGGCATATCTTACTTAATAACCTTGTTCCTGACCTGGGGAAAGAAAACATATAAAAGGGTGATCTCAAATGCTCAGTAAGGGTAAAAAAAAGAAATATCAATCACATCATATTCATAAGAACATAATATTTTGGAAACCTTAACCTGCAAAAGAGATCATAATTTCATAACATGGGATAAATCATAGTAGTGAAATGTAATCACAATAATCATATCATAAAACATGAAACTTTGTGTCATACACACATAATCATAGAGAATCATTTATTATTAGTAAAGACTCATTTCCAAGACTATCTTAGTAGACAAAGTCCATTTCTAAACCGAGTTCACTCCTCGTTTCATTCCTGTTTCACTGAACCGGTTTAACATGCCGTTTCAGCCATGTAAATCTCATGAGATATAAATCTTTACCCAAATGCATTGGAGGGAGATATAGGTCCCACCCATCTCATAATGATACCATTCTTATGTGTTCCACAAAATCATAAATCATACATCATTGCATAACCCATGTAATAAAAATGGGATTCTTAAACATCGTGACATCATAAAACAATTCATATAAGATAAAGGAATTCATAAAAATAATTCCATTACAACATAATCAAATGAATGTAATAATAGGTATAGAAACATAACCCTATATTATCTTAGATGGAAAATAATTTTGATAAAACAGTTGAACTCTATTCTTGAGGAAAATATCATTTCTACGTCAAATTTTTTTTCCTTTCTTAACATGTCATACAATTTTAAACTAAAAGAAGTTGATTAAAAATAAATTTGAAAACTTGTAAGGGATTATTCTTGGAAATAATGTTTAAATATCCATTCATGTACTATAAGTTAAAAAAACATTCTTCTCGTACTTTTGACGGAAAAGTCAAAAAGTACCTCGTACGAAAAACGACAAAAGATTCCTTTCATATATTTTACTAAAAACTCACCGAAGGGTAAAATTGGATTTAAAAAATTGTAGGAGGATGGAAATAATATTAAATATTGAGGAAACATGGATGTGGATGATAAAATACACCCCAGTAATTTCAAACGCACAAACAATCTCGGATAAAAACGAGATTGTGATATTTCCCTTTCCTTAGGTCTGATTTGCTTCGTAAGTGTCCAAACCCCCTGTATAATAATTTAAATAATGTCATTGAATTTTTCTAGAATCATACTTATTGTTATGATATCATATATGGTCATATTCTTAGCTTATTATTAGTAATATATCATTGCTACTTGTTATTTGGGTGTTTATTACTTTTTGTTCTTATGCGTGTTTTGTCGAATAAATTCTTATTATTTTTTTAGGTTATAGATACCTCGTTTCCAGAATGGTATTAGTGTAATATATATCATATTTATTCACTAAATTAATTTATGTAATCATTATGCAATGAAAATCATGTAGAACGAGTCACATCACATCGTGGATACGGTATTCCGTACGTACGCACGAGCGATGATGTCATTCCCATGATCATGGAATTGTATTGGATTGTATTTATACTATTTCAGAATCAATATCACTTTACAATAATCAGAAATATTCATTATTTACACCATTATAACCATCCAAGTAAGGTGGTGGTGGAAAATAGATTACACTATGGCGTGGAGACGGTATTCCGTGCGTACGCACACGTGGTGATTTTGTTTTCCGTAGGATGGATAGATGGTGAAATAGGGTTATTTCATACTTATAAAAACATATCGGTATATGAGTGATACTTATGTTATTAATTCATAATGAAACAACTAAATAAGAAGAAGTTGAAGAAGAAATAAAGTTGAAAGAATCGGTAAAGGACATTACCTTTTCTTTGAAGCGCCTCTTTGAGACCTTCTTTTAGGGAAATAAAGTTGGTCTTTGAAGAAGACCAGGAACTCTAGGATGTTTCTAGGGAAGTGGAGAGGAGAAATTGGCAGGGGTTTTCTGAGCATGAAGGCTCAAAGTGGTGTGAGGAAGAGAGGGAGGAGGTTCCCTTTTATAAGGGAGGAGAGGGGAACCTTTGGAAAAACTAAAAATATTATTTTATTATAAAGCCATATTAAGTTTTAAATAGATAAAAATTGATTTATTTTTAAGATAAAGTGGGTATGGGTCGAAATAATCTCATACAATATAATTTGGACAAGTTTAGTTTACTATTTTAACCTTATCATTTAGATTTAACTTTAAGTAAAATGTTTTTACTTTTATCGTGTCTTTTTGTGTTCTTACACTATAAGGTTAATAAACTTACTATAACAATCCAAAAGAACCCCAAGTTTTTTATTATTAATATATATAACCTTATATAAGTTATTTTGCCGAACCGTAGATTTTTAGGAATAAAATAACAATTAATAATATAATATTTCTTTTAAAAACTATTTTATGTCAATTTTGAAACTATTTAGTAATTGATTTTTGTAAAACTCATAACAAAATGATTAGTTCAAAAAAAGTTAATTAAATAAATACTAACATGTCATATTAACCTATAAAATTAATTTAATTCATAAAAAGTCTCAAATTACATTTATTTGGGTATTTATAACATCAATTATGTCAATATTTCATTGATAAGATAATTAATGCATCATCTTTGTTTCATAAATAAATTAAATTATTTAATGTCTAAAAATTACAAATAAAATACAATTATGTAGGAAATATTTTTAGCTTTCTAATTAATATTTATAGTAGAATTTATCTTATGTATAACCCTATATTAAAAATTATTTACTTATTAAACATTGATTTTAACTATTTTAACCCTTCTTTAAATAAATTAATATTAAATGTCCTAATCTACTCCAAGTGGGCATAAATGGTCATATTTTATTCCTAAGGTTGTTTTTGGTCGAATTACACTTATCTAATAGAATTAGGACATGTTTTAGGGTAATAATAATATATTGTTTACCCTTAATTACCCTATTTACTTTTAACCGTGGTAAATAAAAGTAAAAAGTTACTATTCACCAAAAATTATTTTCATCACATTGAAAAACATTTTACATAATTACATCATCCATGTCTCTCGGATTTTTTGAAATTCCACTCACAGAAGCAGTAAAATTATGTTTTATGTAAATTTTCAAATTCTCCTAGGAGGTGGGTAAAAGACGGTGAAAAGTTCAATAAAATTTTAGTATATCTAAAATTATTATAAAATTACTCTAATGAATTAAATTGAAATTATATAGGTATTATGTATCAATTTTGACCTAATATAAATTTAAATAAAATAAATAATTATTTAAATAAAAAGTCGGGTTTTAAATAGTAACCCAGTGTTTTTACTATTCATCAAAAATTGAAAGTTTCCAGAAAAATACCAAAATTTCACCCTAGGCTAATTTCGATATTCCGAATCCAAAAAAGAAGTCCATTTTGAAAAATAAAATTCAAAAAATTTCAAAAATTGGTTATTACTATTCATAAAGGCTAGTTTTAATAATATTTTAATAGCATATAGTTGTTTAGTGAAACTCGGTATTGCGTACGACACAAGCTATCAAGGAATGTCGTGATTGCATGTAAAGAAATCCAAGCTAGTGTTTTGTGTAGTAAAAGATTCCTTTTATGATTTATATAAAAACAAAATATTTCTTATAAAAGTCTCGGGTGTTACATTATTCCAATGCCAACCATTCCAAGATACAAATTTGAAAGTATATCATTCTATCGGTGCCATTCCTCTTCAACATCCCTATTTATTCTGTGGAAAATTATTCTAGAAAAACATATATTAGTTGAAGAAATATAGTAATCTTTAAATTCTATATCATTTTAAATTTACCATGTAGTAAAAATCATTTATGGTATTCTATTAACATCATCCAAAACCCTAAGGTTATCTAAACCTCTCTATGATACCAACTATAAGGACTGACCTTATTACATTGAATAATATTGAATTTAGTCAAGAACATACTTCCTTTCACATTGAGTATCTTTTAAATTTTAGATATTTGGTGTATTGGGAGATAATAAATTCATAAAATTCCACATTAATATAGAGTGGATACTACAAAAAATAGTATTTATTTTTTCCAAAATATAAAACATTTCAAATAAAACGTGGTTTCTTTGTCAAATTCTTCATAAAATTTAACATGGTTTCCTTATTCATATTTCACATCCTTATAACCTGGTAATGTCATTTAAAAACTTGGTATGTGCACAAATAGAGCACTAAGGGATACAAATAAAATGAAATAAGTCATTAGACCTTGAATACATGTAACACATGAAATAATTTACAAAAAAGACACAGTTGCTACCCATATAATCGTGCATTGTGAAATATAGTATTATCCTGAGACTTAGAAAAAACATATAGAACATAAATAGAACCATAAATGTGTCTTTTTACATTACATACATAATCTTATAACCCTTCTCAGCAACCTTATAAATTTTATCCTCGACGACTACCTTACAATTTCCGTAACCATCATAGTTACACTTGGAGTAACTATACGGCTGAATTCCAACTTACACATACCCAATGAATTGTAAGCAGATATACGTCCCACACTTAGTCATAAATAATTACCAAGAACCAGACCACAATCATACAAAATGAATAATTTCATAAAAACATTTCTTTTGAATTTCATAAAACAAAATTTTAAAATATGTTTTTAAAATAAAAGTACCTTATAAATATCATATAATGGAAGAGAGACTTAATAGAGTGTACTGAGTATGTATACACAGTATAAATATAAATTATTAAACATAAAATAAACAATTTTTCATAAAAAATAATTTTAATACCTCGTGAACAATGAAGTAGAAGGTTATCCCAACGAATGGAAATTGGGTTAAGAATTACATTACCTCGGGGTTGTCTTACTTAAAACATGTTTAAACCTCCAATATAATTAACAAAGGAGTGTTATTAATATCTTATAGAAATATATTCATGTTAATAATACCTTATATTATGATTTCATTACCTCATTTTTTCCTTTAATTGTTAGTATTTTGTTTCTTCCATTGTTGTGGGTGTGTTCTTTACATGATTTCCATGATCAGTTCGTGATTGATAGTCTTATTGACTGGAAGTGAAACTCTAGAATTGAAATAGAATGGTATTTAAATAATTCAATCCCCATAAATTATTTAATTTATCATTTTTAATTCTTAAATGTGGATGATTCACAAGTTAAATCATAATTGATATTTGTCTAGTTTATTTTGGCGATCCTTAGATCGTAATGAACACATTTTGATTCATATATTAATAAAATGTTTACAAAATTATTCCAAAACCATATATATAAGATATAATACATAATTTATAATATTTTGAAATAATAAATTTTTTTTATGACCAATCCAGATGGGTTTAAAAGAAATTGAAATCACATCATCCACGATGTTGGTTAATCGACACATCACGAATGGTGTTTTAATTTCTTGAATAAGTGGGATGGGTAAAGAAGTCTAATTTTGAATATTACATAAAAATAATAATATTCAGAATATATATAATATTATAGATCATTCATGACTCTTTAATAAGGGGTTGGGAGGATATAAGAACAATTGTAAATAAAATGAGAATAAAAAAAGAAAACAAAAGAAGATATTTACCTCATGATATCTTCTCTTTGAGATCCTTCTTATGGCCCTTGGTTTTGGCCTTGTGGTGAGACCAACATGTCTTGGACGTGGGGAAGGGACTTGGGAGGAGTATTGGGTTGATCTTAGTCAAGTCTTAATTATTTGGAGGTGTGGTAGGTAGAGGGGAATGAGGGTGGTAATTATAGTGGAGGAGAGATATTTTACATTAATTTAATCATTATTTTAATATTGTTTCCATGTCTATGAATAGTCTTAATTTTTCTGATCAAAATAGTAAAAATATAATTTGAGTTAAAAAAAGTTTCCTTACATCACTTATGATGTCATAAATATTGTATTTAACTAATAATTTGAATATATGGTATTTTACTGTATTTCACTATTAATCAAAAATTCACGAATTTTAGAAAAATCCCAAAAAATAACCTGACCCATTTTTCCACAAGTAGAATTCAAAATAAACTCAATTTTTTGAAAATTATTTTCTATATATTATTAATTAATTTTTTTTAAAAAATTATAATTTATTCAAAAATAACAATTTTAAATATATAACTCATTTTTAACACATTAAAAAATTCTTCAACTTCTATTTATCTTATAACCATAAGAAAATAATATAGTAATACAATTTACTGTTCATTAGTTTCATATTACTATTACTATTTCAATTTATAATTGTATGTTATTATTTACCAAAAATCATTTTGGTTCCATTAGACTCCAAATAACCTAATGATCACAATTGTAGATGAGAGTTTTTTGAAAATAAAAACATAGAAGCCAAAAATTATGTTTAATGGCTAGTTATTTATATCTACATAAAACAAACTTTCACACAATTCAATTTGTTTTAAAAAAGATATGTTGTTATAATACCCATGTCATACTTCTCCAAAAAATTATTTATATTGAATAATAAAAAAAATAATATGCATTATCAACAAACTGTATTAAATAAAGAATAATGATTTATCAATATTACCCAAAATAATCAAATTAATATAAAATTAGACACCATATGTAAAATTTTATTTTGTTTTGGAAATAGTAAAATCCATGATGAATGTTATGAATAACTAGGGGAGATTCAATGTTTAATGATCGGAGGAAATTGAAAATTTCAAGGGGACAAAAAGAATCAATGATGTGAATGTGAATGCGATCCTTGGCCAAATAAGTCATCAAATTGAGAGGAATATTAAGGATTATATCAATATAACATACACAATGTTATGTAAAAAAATTGTTTTCTGTCATTTATGAATAGAAATATTATAATAATAAAATTTAAAAACATTCTTGAGGAAAATATCATTCTGATCTAGAAAACATTTTCAACCTCATTTTTTGGAAATAAATTTTAAAAATGTTTTCATTAAAAATTAACCTTTTAAACTTACAAAGTAATATTTGAAGGAATGATGGAGGGGAACTTTGTACCTGATGTACAAGGTAAAAACAACATTCCTTTTTCATGATATAAAGGTTCTAAAAATGACTTGTTTAGAAAGTTTCAAGATGATTCCATTGAAAAAAGTGGTAAAAGACAGAAAAAATGTAAAAATTTATTTACCAAATCCCTTTAAAAGCATTTATATAAAAGGTTTAATAAAAATGGTATTTTATAAGAAATCAAGTTCACTGACTAAATAGAAAAATGAAGTTGGGTTTTCGTAGAACATTTTCTAAAACATTTTGAGAACCAAAGAGTGGGAAAATGGTACTAATACATGAAAATGGTCACGAATAACCAGTGGAGGGAAAATTAATGCTTTTATTGAAAACAGCTCATACAATTTCCTTGAATTTAAATAACATTGAAATATCATTAAATATAATGTTGAGGAAAATAATATTCAAACCTTCCAAAGTGTCCCATACCACCTTGAAACATTTTAAATCATAATCATCATGAAGGAATAACATTAATTGAAAGCATACAATACCATGAAGTTAAAATTTCTAATGAGAAAATACAAAAAAATAGTCATTATATACAACCCAAAAATTATTTAATTTCTGAATATGACATTTATCTCCTTGATGTAAAAAGTGCGATAAAAATCCATTACCTTGCATCCGACTTGTCTCGCGGGACATTAAATTACTGAATAAAAAATTATATTAATTATTTACTTTCATTCAAACCATTTTATGTTTATATTTACTTTTATTTAAATTATTACTATTTTTTATACAAATACATAATAAATTATGGGTATATTAGGTGTTTTTGAGAAAATTCAGTTTATGTGTCAAGAACAACTTTGGTGGTAAACTATGATGAAAGTTGTCATTATATAACATATCTAGAATAATAATCACTAAATAATTATCATATTTATAAAATAATAATAATTTTAAAACCAATAATTAAATATTGTAATGAAAAATTAAATAACAATACAATCATGGAGATGGTTGGTCATATGTACGGATGAGTAACGTTATAATTTTTCAATGATAATTATGGAAAGAATATACGTAATACAATATTATTATAGAATGAACATTATATCATAAATAATAGATTATTTTATCACACACACACCCCCTCAAAGTTATGTGATTCATATATATTTTTTTTATATGATATGTTTAATTATAATAATACTTTATACATTTCATAGATCGTGTGAATGAATCACATCACTTTGAGGGGGTGGTTGTCCACACTTCCTCAAACAATGTTATCATAGTTTTACAAATTGGAATGTATTAAATGTATGCATTATAAAATGGATAAAGAAGTATAAATATATAATAAATATCATATATATCTTATATAAACATTTTTTCCATCATAATGGCCACCATGAGTAGTAGTGAAGGAAAAATAAACAATCATCGTTTTGTAGGGAAGTACTTCACCGTACAAAGAAACAACTTTTTTACCAATTAAATGGATGTGTGTGTGAATTTAGGTATAAAAATTATCATAAAAACTAATTGAAGATTAAGGATTATATTGTTGTTATGAAATCATATAATAATAATGTTTTAGGTGTTGGATAATGGAAATAATACTAAAAAGCTTCAGGAAAGATGTTTCCTTTTAATCGGGAAACCCATTTTGGTTTTAACCAATAGCACCCTTGGTTCTATTTCTGCCCAAGGGTATGCTTCTAGGATGATGGTAGGGATTTATAGGTGGAAGTTTTAATGATGTTGGTCAATCCAAATTCAATTTATACTATTAAAAATTCGGGCATTAGTGACTGCCAATGGAGTTCGCAAATGGTCTTTAGAGACCGCTCAACGACCACTAATGGAGGTCGCTTTAGGCCCGATGTTGTAGGCGTAAAACCCCGACCCTATATTCCTAGATTCGCTGCATTATTTTAATACATAGCAATTATTATAAGGAATTAAGTCCTGAAAGACTGACCAGTTTAGTAGTATTGGAAAATATATTACATACATGAACATTACATTACAATTTACAACATACAGCACAAAAAAAATCCTTTGAGAATGTCATTGTTCCCTTAGCATAACCCTACATCTCAAGCATAAAACACTACTTGGGATCCTGGGAAAATAACTCATAAGAAAGGTGTGAGCTCAGATGCTCAGAAAGGGTAAATAATTTAGTGGAAGCTATAAACTTTTAAGGAAAGATGAATAATAAAAACAATAGCCTTTTAAACATAAACTTGAACCTAATATGGCCAAAATAAATCAAACATCATAATATAAACATGCACATTGATATTCATATAGTCGGATAATCACATGTAATATGTAATTTCACAATGAGGGAATATATAGTGTTGGACTTTAATTTCAATATCAAGGCCTCGTGCCATGACCTAGGGGATAACTGTAACCGGATCCCAACCCGGAGAGCCTCTATAAACAGACTCCATCCCATAGAGCCTATGTAACCGGACTCCAACTCGGAGATCCTCTGCAATCGAACTCCAACCTGGAGATTCTGCTGTAACCAGACCCCAACACGGATGGCTTGCATTTACCGGTCCCCAACCCAGAACATAGTAGTCAAATACATTCATCTTATGAAAAGGTTGGAATATAACATAAACATTCGTATTAAAACTAGCATACAAAATGTAAATACATTAACCATAAAACATGAATGTCATAAAAATAACTCATCCATAGTAAAACATATCACAAAACCTTAAATACAATATTGGATATTTGTATCATAATAAATCAACTTGAAACAAGTGTAAAATTTAGCAATGGATGTTGACATAAATGAAATCAAAACTATTTGAGAGAAATATCAATTTCTATTTTGAAATCATTTAAGAGTCACATAATTATAAAGAAAAAACTTATTTTGAAAATATTCTTATATGCTTGTATGGGAAGATTTGGCGATGTTAAAACGGCGGAAAATAGTCACACCCACCGTATAAGTTAAAAAATAATTATTACCCTAATTTTGTTGAAAAGGTAATAAAGTACATAGTTTGGAAAATGATGGAAGGATTACTTTATAATAATCTTATAAAAATTAAAACAATGGTATAAATGAATTTATCACATAATCTAGTAAATAGTAAAATTGTTTTGAAATACATTTTTAAGAAAACACGTATGTGGATTATAAAGAGGTCCTAGTAGATACATATGTAAAAATAACCTCGGATAATAAAGAGATTGTGAAATTAACCCTTACCTTGTAAATTTCCTTGGTTAAGGGTACCCTAAACTATTTCACAATTGTTATATCACTGTTATTAAATAATAAAATAACCATATACATAATTATGATATCATATATGATCTTCTAATAATTCTCTTTTAATGATATTTTAGTATTATCGTCCTTTCGGGTGTTAACTGATTCATTTTTTTATATTCATTATTACATGACTCATGTTTGTTATGGATGAGATGTTTCTTATTCATATCCAGAATGATATCAAGTCTTTAAAAATTATTTTTAATAATGAAATTAAAATTAGTAATGAATGGTTACGATGGGGAATGAATCTCATCGCGTTCATGGAGACGGTAATCCATACGTAAGCACAAGCGACAATATCATTCTTTTGATATTAAAATAGTACATAATTGGATGGTATATCATATATACAGGATCATTATCATGTTATATTTAGTATTTACATCAATTATACTTCATTATTATACCCATACAAATAATAATGTATTGAATATCAACTACACCACGACGTGGAGACGATAAGCCGTAAGTACGCACGTAAGATGACATGTCATTCAAAGGATGGATAGAATAATGAATATGGTTGTACCATATTTATAATAACATAATAGTTTATAGAAGATACTGGAGTTATTATTTAGGAATGGAAACAACAAGGAAATAAGAAGTGTAAGAAGAAATGAAAAATAAAGAGGTGATGAAATATTTACCTCTTCTTCGGGTTCTTTGTTTTGATTTGATCAAAAGGGAACTCTAGGGTAGAATTATAACTAAAGGAAGGCCTCTAGGATTAAGGGATGAAATTTGAGATTATATTTGGGAAGGTTATGGCCGAGCCAAATGGCTTTGATGGTATGAATTTGAGAGAATGGGGAGTGCCCTTTTATAAGAGGGGTGAGGGGCACCTTTGGAAAAGATTGAAATATTAGTTTATAATAAAATAATATTCGGTTTATAATGGCTCCGAATTGATTTATTTATAAGATAAAGTGTTTATGGGTCTATATCCTCTCAACCAATAATATTTAGACCCATTTATGTTACCATTATAAAATTCTCGTTTAGATTTAACGCTAAGTTAATTAATTTTACTTTTACCATCTCTTCTTATATTCTTACACTATATGGTTAATTAACATACTATAAACATCCAAAAGAACATCAAGTTTCACATTAATGACATATATAATATTATTTAATACCTTTGGCCGAACCTTGTAGTATTAAGAATATTATATAAACCAATAATATAGTATTTGTTTTAAAAATTAATTTATGTCAATTTTGACACTATTTGGAATTTGGTTTTTGTGAAAGTCATAAAAACCTTATCACATCGAAAAAAATATATCTAACCAATCATAAAATATAATATTAACCTAAAAAATTATTGGAATTAATCAAAAGTCTCAAATTACATTTATTTGGATATTTATAATATAATTTTTTTTAATCTTTCATTAATAAGGTAATTATTTCATCATCATTGTGTCCTAAATAAATTAAATTATTTAATATCTAAATATTATAAATAAAATACCATTATTTAGGAAATAATTTTATCTTTCTAATGTATATTTATAGTCAAATTTATCTTATTTATTACCCTATATTAAAATGTTTTAGTTAAGAAAACTTGAATTTAAAACTTTTAAATCATCTTTAAATTATATAATAATAAATGTCCTATTCTAATCCAAGTGGAACTAAAGGGTTATATTTTATTCTTAAGGTATTTTTTGGTCGAATTAAATTTATCCAATACAATTAGGGCATGTGTTAATGTAATTATAGTATCATTTTCACCCTTAATTACCATATTTACATTTAATTGTGGTAAATAAAATTCAAAGGATACTATTCACAAAAAATTATTTTCATCTTATTGAACTAAATTTTATTTACCGAGGTTAACTGTGTCTCTTGGATTTTCAAAATTCAACTCACAGATATGGTAAAATTGTGTTTTACACAAATATTTAAATGCACTTAGAAGGTGGGTAAAAGACTATAAAAAGTTCAATAATATTTTATACATAAACTTTTATTATAAAAATGATTCCAATGAATTACATTGAACTATTATTGTTATTATGTTTCTATTTTGGCTTAAAATAAATAAAAATAAAGTAATTATTTATTTAAATAAATAGTGGGTATTAAACAATAACGTAGTGTTTTTCAATATTCATCAAAAATTGAAATTTTTTAAAAAAATACCAAAAAATTACCCTAAGCTAATTTTCATATTCTGAATTCAAAAATGAATTCTATTTTACCAATTTCAAAACATAGAAGTTTCATAAATTACATAAAAATTAATTCTTGTTGTAAAAAAAAAGCGTATTTTTAATAAATAATAACTATAAAAAAATTGACACTTGTTTATGTCAAATTTCAATGTGAAATTACTTACAATGACTAGAATAGGATTAAATGGTAAAAATATAATCAATATATACATTCAACCAATTAAAATGTATAATTTTACACTATAAATTATTTTGATTAAAAAAGTTTATTTCAGTTAAAATATAGTATTTTTTATAATTCACCCAAATAAGAAAGTTATCAGAAAAACACCAAAAATTAATTGAAACTAAATTCTTATGTCCATTTATAAAGAAGAAGATTATTTTGTCAAATTGAATATGTAAAAGTTTCAAATATTGGATTTAATGAAGGTTGTCCATTAAAAGGTGGTAAAATTTCCTTTTTTTGAAAAAAATTTATTTTATCTGAAAAAATGAATTTGTTCTAACATTATGTCTAAGAAACTCAGAATATAAATTCTAAAATTATAAGGATTATATAATGTTCAAAATTTAGTTAATACTATTCATAAAAGCTTTTGAACGGCTAGTTTGGTAAGTCAGGGTGCGCTTGAACTCGGTGTTTCGTGTGGTGCAAGTTATTGAATTACTTTGAAGAAATAATGTATTATGAAATATTGGGGTGTTACAGAAGGCCTACAACAAACGCTAATGGAGGTCGCTGAAAGGGGCTGAAAATTTGGCCTACAGTGACTGCTAGGCGGTCGCTGACCTCCAACTCGGCCGAGCAATCATGACCGCCATTGGCAGTCGCTAAGCTCCTGCTCGTCCGAGAATTCGTGACCGCCATTGGCAGTCATTGACCAGTTGCTTGCCCCAACAAAAGAGACTGCCATTGGTAGTCATTGTCCTGCTGCCCCACCGACCTATTGCTACCGCCAATGGTAGTCTCTATCTTGGAGAAATATTTTTAAAAAATAATTTCACAAATGGTTCCCTAACAGCAGAAATAGGGTAAAGATCATAAAAAAAGAAACAATTCCAAAAAACATAAAAATTAGGATCCTTATAAACAATAAATGACAGAAGTTCATCATATTCAATGATCCAAACAGGTCCAATCCATTTAAATCTTCTTCTTTAATAAACATTCAATAAGATACAAAAAATTAGCTTAACCAAACAATCCTAAATTAGACAGATTTATTCAGTTAGTATATATATATATTATAAAATTAAGTCTAACAAACAATCATGGTGTGATATAATAATTTTAAACCACAAATTTAAGAAATGATATCATTTTAGGGTTTTTTCTTGTTTTGGAGTCTTTTTTTAGCTTGTGGAAGTCATTTGTGGTCTAAAAAAGGAATGCTCTCTGTGCACAACACGTGAAATTGTTAAAAACAACATATTCATTCACACTGCACAAACCACACATCCGATTTATGTGTTGTCTCCTACTATATTTCATGAATTATATTCCTATTGTTTTCGTGGGATTTCAAGTCATAATGAGGATGTTTTCTATGAATTTGACCATTACATGTAGTTTGGGTGTTTTATGACTCTGGAAATGCATTTCTGGTCACTACGGTCAAACGACACCTCCGATTGACATACATTCTACCCTAATATTTCACAATTCATAGCATGGTTTTTTTCGTATGATTTCATGGCATTTTGAGGCCGTTCGGAAGGTTTTAACCACCCAATGTACCCTTTTATTGTGGGCAAAAATGTAAAAAACAACATATTCAGTTGAACCGTGCACACCGCACGTCTGATTGACATGTCGTCTCCTCCTATATGTCATAGATAATATTTGTATTTTTTTCATGTGATTTAATTTCATTCTAAGGATGTTTTCTCAGAATTTGACAGTTACACATCGTTTTGGTGTTTTGTGACACCAGAAATGCATTTCCGGTCACCGTGGTCAAAAAACACCTCCGATTAACTTACCGTATGCCTGAAAATTTTAAAATTCACACCGCGGTGGTTTAAGTATGATTTAATGAAATTCTGAGGTTGTTTGGATAGTTTTGATCACCAAACGCACCCTTTTAGAGTGCGCCAAACTATTAAAAACAACATATTAGGTCATACTGCGCACACTTCACGTCCGATTGATGTTATTTCTCATCCTAAATGTCACAAATAATAATTCTATTGTTTTCATGTTATTTCAAGTCATTCTAAGGATATTAGTTTTGAATTTGACCATTACAAGTCATTTTGGTGTTTTATGACTCCGGAAATGTGTTCCCAGTCACAGTGGTCAAATGACACCTCTGATTGATGTACCGTCTGCCCCACCATTTCAAAATTCACACCAAGGTTGTGGTATTATGATTTAATGTAATTTAGCAGTTGTTCGACTTGTTTTGACCACCCAACGCACCCTTTTAGAGCGCACCAAACTATTAAAAACAAATTATATTCAATCGTACCATGCACACCACACGTCTGATTGATGTTCTGCCTATTCCTACATGTCACCAATAATTATTTTATTTTTTCTTGTGATTTAAAGTCATTATGAGGATGTTTGCTATGAATTTGACTGTTACACATCGTTTTGGTGTTTTATGACTCCAAAAATGCATTTCCGGTCACTGTGGTCAAATGAAACCTCTGATTGACGTACTGTATGCCCGAACATTTCACAATTCACACCATGGTTGTTTTCATAAGATTTTATGACATTAAGAGGTCGTTCGGCTGGTTTTAACCACCCAACGCACCCTTTTAGAGCGCGAAAAAAAGTTAAAAACATCATATTCAGTAGTATCATGCACACCGCATGTCTGATTGATGTGACGTCTCTTCCTACATTTCAAGAATAATATTTATATTGTTTTCATGTGATTTCAAGTCAATATGAGGATGTTCGCTATGAATTTGACCGTTTCACACCATTTTGGTGTTTTATCACTCCGGAAATGTGTTTCTGGTCACCGTAGGCAAATGACACCTCTGATTGATGTACCATTGGTCCAAACATTTCACAATTTACACTACGGTTGTTTCCATATGGTTTTATGGGATTCAAAGTTCATTAGGCTAGTTTTGACCACCCAACACACCCTTTTAGAGCACGCCAAACTGTTAAAAACAAAAAATTCGGTCGTACCATGCACACCACATTTCTATTTGACGCATCGTCTCTTCATACAAATCACGAATAATATTTCTCTGTTTTTGGGGTGATTTAAAGTCATTATTAGATTATTTTCTCTGAATTTGACCGTTACAGGTCGTTTTGGTGTCTTATGACTTTGGAAATGCGTTTCTAGTCACCATGGTCAAATGATACCTCTGATTGACGTATCGTCTGCACGACCATTTCCCAATTCACACTAAGATTGTTGTACTATGATTTCATGACATTCCGAGGTCTTTCAGTTGGTTTTGACCACCCAATGCACCATTTAGAGCGTGCCAAACTGTTATAAACAACATATTCGGTCGTACCGGGCACAACGTACGTCTGATTGATGTGTCTTCTCCTTCTACATGTTACGAATACTATTTCTATTGTTTCTGTGTGATTTCAAGTCATTATGAGGACGTTTTCTCTAAATTTGACAATTAGATGTCATTTTTGTGTTTTCTGGCTCCATAAAGGCCTTTCCTCTCAATGTGGTCAAACAACACCTCTGATTGATTTACCGTCTACCCAAACATTTCACAATTCACACCACAGTTTTTGTCGTATGATTTCACGGCATTTCGAGTTTGTTCGGGTGGTTTTGACCACCCAACACTCCCTTTTAGAGAGTGCCAAACTGTTAAAAACAACATATTCAGTCGTACTGCACTCACCACATGTCCAATTTAGATGTCATCCCCTCCTACATGTCACAAATGATATTTATATTATTATTTTATTTCAAGTCATTATGATAATGTTTTCTCTGAATCTAACAGCTACACGTCGTTTTGGTGTTTTATGACTCCAAAAAAGTGTTTTGGTCACCGCAGTCAAATGACCCCTCCGATTGACATACCTTTATCCCTAACATTTTACAATTCAAACCATGATTTTGTCGTATGATTTCATGACACTTTGAGGTCGTTCAGCTAGTTTTGACAACGCAACACACCCTTCTAGAACGCGCCAAACTATTAAAAACAAGATATTCTGTCGTACCGCACACACCGCACGTCCGATAGATGTTATGTCTCCTCCTACATGTCAAAAATAATATTTCTATTATTTTTATGTGATTTCAAGTCATTCTAAGGATTTTTTCTATGAATTTTTCCATTACACGTCTTTTTGGTGTTTTATGACTCTGGATATGCGTTTCTGGTAACCGCGGTCAGACAACACCTCCAATTAAAATACCGTATACTTGAACATTTCAAAATTCAAAATATGGTTGTTTTCATATGATTTCATGGCATTCTGAGTTCTTTTGGAAGGTTTTGACCACGAAACACACAATTTTAGAACGCGCCAAACTGTTAAAAACAACATATTCAGTCGTACCGCGCACACCGCATGTCCGTTTGACATGTCGTCTCCCCCTAAATGTAACAAATAATATTTCTATTGTTTTTGAGTGATTTAAAGTCATTATGAGAACATTTTCTCTGAATTTGACTGTTACACGTCGTTTGGGTGTTTCATGACTCCGAAAATGTGTTTCTGGTCACCACGGTCGAACGACACCTCCGATTGACACATAGTCTACCAGAACAACTCAAAATCCACACCACGGTTATTTTTTTATGATTTCCTGATATCTTGAGGTCGTTCGGCTGGTTTTGACCACCCAACACACCCTTTTAGAGCAAGCCAAACTGTTAAAAACAACATATTCAGTTGTACCGCTCACACCGCACGTCTAATTCACGTTTCGTCTCCTCCTACATGTCACGAATAATATATCTATTTTCTTGTGTGATTTCATGTCATTCTACGAAATCTTTCTCTGAATTTTACAGTTACACGTCATTTTGGTGTTTTATTACTCTGGAAATGCGTTTATGGTCACCGCGGTCAAATGACTCCTCCGATTGATGTACTATTTGCCTGACCATTTTAAAATTCACACCATAGTTGTTGTATTATGATTACATGACATTCTGAGGTCGTTCGTCTGGTTTTGACCACCCAACACACCCTTTTAGATCAGGCCTAACTGTTAAAAATAACATATTCGGTCATACCGCACACACTGCACGTCTGATTGACATGTCGTCTCCTCCTACATGTCACAAATTGGCCTAATGGGATGATGAAATAATGAACCATTTAAAAAATGGACTAATATCATAAGGTCCAATTAGAAAATTGGCATAAAGGCCAAATGTAAAATTTCAATAATGGCCAAATGGCCAATTCTCCAATTCTCCCAATGGCCTAATTGCCAACTATCCTAATGGACTAATGGCCTAATGGGATAATAGAAAATTTTCCTATTGTTATAAGGTACTTATGTCCTAACGGATTAATGGGAAATTAGCCAAATGGCTTAGTTTATAATTGGGAAATTGGCCTAATGGATTATTGGGTTAACAAAAAAATTGGCATAACGACTAATTGGCCTAATGTCCAATTTGCCTAACAGCGTAACGATCAATTATCCTAATGGCCTAAATGTCAATTTTCCTAATATCCCAATGTCAGAATATCCCATTTACCAATTCACCTAATTCCCTAATGGCATAATGGCCGAACAACCAATTCTTCAATTGGCCAAATGTCTAATTTTTCTAAAGACCAATTGTCCTAATGGCCTAATGACCAATTTTCCGAACATACTAATACTAATGGCCAATTAGCTTAATTACTTAGTGGCATAAAAAAAATGTAATAATGGCCTACTGTCTAGTTGTAAAATTGGAATAATGGCCTAATGGACATTTGGCCTAACATCCTATTAGACAATTGGCATAACGGCGTAACGATCAATTATTGTAACACCCCACCCCAACCTATAAAAACTGAAACTCCGGCATGAGCCATGAGTGGGAGGAAGAATGAGGGGAAAATTTGAAATACCGAGTGGCCTGGGACTTACAAACCCAAAATTTATGTTGCCATACAGTTACCCCACACGGTTTGGAAAACTATTTTCCAACCGCGCAGTTTCCACTATCCCACCCTGGGACTTCACAAGGCTTTCCCGCACAGTCTGAAAAACTGTGTGGCACCTGTGCGGAGCCCACTGTCAAGGTTGCACAGTTTTCTAGGCTGGATGAATGGTTTTTTCAGACCTTGTGCCAACTGTGCACCCCTGGACAACCTCTACAACTTTAAATTTTTTCCCAGAATTTTCCTAACTTCAACCAACCACTTCAAAAAGAACACACGAACTGAAACAAGGGTCACATACCTCAAACCGGGAGTACTATAATTATCCTAATGGCCTAAAGGCTAGTTTTCCTAATGACCCATTGTTAAATTGTCCCAATTCAAAATTCACCAAATGCCCTAATGGCATAATGGCCTAACATCCAATTGTTCAATTTTCCAAATGTTCAATTGGTCTAAATACCAATTGTCCTAATGGCCTAATGGCCAATTTTCTGAACATTCTAATACTAATGGCCAATTAGCTTAATGACTTAGTTTCCTTACAAAAAATTGGAATAATGGACAATTTCACAGTTGTACAATTGGAATAATGGAATAATGGCCTAATGGACTTTTGTCGTAACATCCAATTGGAAAATTGGCCAACTGGCCAATTTCCCCAATGGCCTAACAACCTAATGAACAATTTCTCTATTGAGATAATGGTCAATTTTCCTAATGAATTCCTGTAAAAATGGCCTAAGGATATAATTTACAATCAATATAACAGTCTCTTAGACAAATTTTTAAATTGATAAATAGCCTAATAGACATACATCCAATGACCTAATGGAATAATGAAAAATATTTCTAATGGCCCGATTAGACAATTGGTCTAATCGAATAATAGAATAATGACCAATTAGCCAATAGGCCTAATGGAATAATGGCCAATGACCTAATTTAAAATTATCCTAATTGCCTAATGGATAATTGTCCCAAAAAACTCCCACCAGACAACCCCCTTTGCAGCCCCCTCTGGCCAGACAACACCAATCCACAGCAACCCCCCCCCCCCACCCCCACCACTCTCAAACCCCCTAAACACCCCCTCCCGCCTCTTGAAAGGCCCACTCCCACCCCACCCCCCGGAAAGCCCCCACCCAGAACCGCCCCCCTCCCAACCCACATGGACAGCTCCCAATCCTCCACCCACTAGAACAGCCCACTCCATACCTCCCCGGACAGCTCCCCACACCCCCAGACAGAATGTCCATGAGTATCCTTTCTTATCCTACCTCTAAAGACAAATTCAACCACATCAATTAACTTGAAACTCACCAAAAGTGTGGAATTCTTAGAAACATTAAATTCTTATTGGGAATCACCAAGAAAATTAAATTTACCTTTTGAAACATCAATAACAACCCCACAAATTAAAAAATAAACACACCTCATGGATATGCTACGTCATGCGTGGTCATGACTACTACATCCATCCTGTGGGCCAGGGGCCTACAACAAATTATTTTTTTTAAAATTTTCATAAAAAAATAGTAAAAAGTAAATAAATAAATTCAGTATAATCCTATGTTTTTTTGATCCCCTACACCATCACCTGAATTCACATATTCCCCCAGTGTTCTAACCTCAGCGATCAATTGTGCATTTACCTCCTCAGAAGCGCGCATCCGTGCCTCGAAATCTGACAACTATTGTATCATATGAGCAACAACCGGACCACCAACCACAACACATGATACTATAGAATGAGGAAGCCATGTTCTATAGGTCAAACTATATCCATGCCCATCCTGACCAATAATGCTATAGAAGATCTCATCCCTTCACATGGGAAGATGTCGCCGGTCCTCTGGCAGCTGTTCTAACTCAGCTTCAAATTGAGCCTATAAAATATTAATATATATATATATATATATATGTTAATATACATATTTATGTAAGTATTGGTAATGATTAGAATCACTTACTATCAAGGTTTCAGCCTCTAGATCATTTAAATCAGGAGTCCTCATATACACCAACATTTTATCATTCGGTGCACCTTAATCTCGTAACGGTATACAAATATAATATAAACATAAAACCATATTAATTAGTAAATTAAGAAATGAATAATAAATACCTCATGTCAGATCTGAGTCATATGATGAGACCCGAGCTTGTGAGGTGGTCCCTACAATGCACAATTCCCAGAATGGCATGCTAACACCTCCTACATTCAATTGATTCAAATTTAAAACAAATCACACATTCATGAATATATATAAATCAAAATAAATAGACAAACTACAACACCCTCAGTAGAACAATATGCAACAAATTCATTCCACTGAGCATGGAGAACACCTCTCGAGACTTTTTCCAGAATGTTCGGGGCACCCCCATTTGGTACCCATTGGTCCCTCCTGACTTTTCCTTTATAATCTTTCAAAATATTAAGACATTTTATCATACACATGGACTAAAACTCTTCATTGAATTATTTAATATTATTCTATTTAAGAAAAAAATCAAATATGTCAGTATTTTTTATACATAGAAAAGAAATTAAAATGGTCTTCTTAGATGAACCTCCATCCAAAGACGATCTAATGTGTCCTGAGGGATAGAATCTGAGTCATGTGTGGTTAATGGAAATCGACGTGGGTCACATATGATATGAGAAAACTGATGAATAAATGCAAGGGAATTCATTCCCACCAGATGAAATATCTCATGAAACGAAACATCAAACGTCGTTTCAGAATTCCATGATAAAATGCTACGACCAGGGACTCTCTTGCTAGAGGAAGAAGCGGCCGAGTTTGATCATGTTTAAAACAATTTTATGTATAATTTGACAGATGTTATATATATATATATATATGTTTATCAATTACATAAAAAATAATCACAATTACATTCAAACATACCTCGACCCTGAGACATAGATGGCTCAGATGGATGACGTGGATCTGCTGCCTCTTCCTCTGACATGCCTACGGTCATAGAAAACATTAGTGAGGGAACTATTAAATGTGTCCAAAAGACAAATTGGATTGTTTTTAAGAAAATCAAACATTTATAGTTTTTAATCAACCAAAAATGGATTTAATAATTATTTATAAATGTATTTTAAAAAAATCATAATGTTAACAAAACAGATATAAAATTATGTACAATACCAATCAATGCATTGCCTAAATTTAGATTAAATTAATAAAAATTCAAGCAGCATGTGAACCAAATGAAGAATACCTCAATGGGAAGATAAACCGACAATAACATTAAGATACCAAAATAGAAATCTCCCTAAATATTTATAAATGAATAAACATTCCAAAGTGAGGATTAAAACTTACATGGATATATAAATTGGTTATATAATTTATGATATCCTAGGACATTCAGTACTGAATAGAGGGAAAACTAATATACCTTTTATTACACATGAAAATCAACCATTTTTCCATCAATGGCCACTCTGACCCAATAAATATATTTTTCATGTTGAACTACAATATGTTGATCAAGCTGTTCGGAAACAAAGGGAACAGTCTCGTGTTCATCTTGTTCAAATAAAAACACTCAACACAGGGACATTTTCACAACAACTTCCCAAATTGTATTCGAAGGCAAAGTAAAGAATAATACTTGTTCTAATTTTGATGTCAAAATGAAAGGTTCATTATTAACTAGTTCATTTCTGTATAACATATAGTTAAATTCAAAAATGGAAAATAATATTGATCGACTTTACATCCACACACTGGATCAATCCAATTACACTTTTACAATATGTACTTCAACCCGTGTACATATAAAACATCAATGATGTCTATCAATTGACCATAGTAATAACCAGATCCGACGAATGGAAAACCGACGCCACTATTTTGTGTTTCTCATTTGACTTCAACATCTTTAATGTGAAATCGAAAACCATTAGCATCTATAGCTTTATAACGACAAGCCGTTATAGATGGACCCTCAGCCAGTTGGTCAAATTCTTCTATTAGCATGGGGTCCCCTAACTCCCTCAGCTTATGAACCTACATAATTCATAGAATTCAATAATGATTTATGCAGAAAGAAATTAGTATAATACTTCACTCATAATGAAAATAAATATATATATACAAAATCCTTGAACCAATCATGAAATGACGCATAATGAGATTATTGAATTTGATACTCAGTCGCATGATACATCTCTTCTTTTCTCTCATTAATGTGTTTACTAAAAATGATAACATGGTGTTTAAATGATCAAATTATGCAAACAAAACATGTAAAAGTTAAACAATAAAAGTGATAAGACACTTACTACATTAATGGTAACACAGATGGAGTATTGAACAAGAAATATCGATGCACTTGTATCCACTCAATGTAGTCCATATCATATAAGGTTCATTCTCCAACTAGACCATCATGAATCTAAGAGGGATTATCTAATTTTTTTCATCATCCATAAGATATTTTGCAGAAAAAGTAGTACAATAATCAATCAAATAACCACTGGCTATTGATGCCTCCAGACGAGCTCTGTTGCATACAAATCATTTCAATGTACTCAAATACCACTCAATAAGATACATCCTTTTAAATTTCACTGGACCAGTAGACATTACTTTATCAGTTAGGTGCACTGTCAAGTGAACAACAACATCAAAAAAAGTGGGGGGAAATAGTTTACCAAAGTGACAAAGAGTAAGTAAAATTCGGTCCTAAAATCATTTTAAATCATACACTCGTTGATTTATTAAAGAAATATTTCCAAAAAAATTACTCATCTCAATCAATGGCAGGAAAACATTGGGGGATAAACAATCACAAATTGTGATTGGAATCAACTGCTAATGTAGTATGTCATTGTTATAAATTTTCAACCCTTGCAATGTCATGCTCATCAGATTCACACATTTAGAAATATTACAAGAGCAACCATCAGGAACCATGAGAATCATCAAAATGAAATGAAATGTCTCTTTCACCTTTGTAGTCATCATATACTATGAATCAGGCATATATTCCTTGTTTCCCTCACCTAACTGTAAATGAAACTGTTTCATTAAACCCATTTCTTCCAAATCTCGATGTGCATTAACAAGGTCTTTTGATTTTCTATTGACAGCTAAAATCGTCCATAATATATTATCACAAACATTTTTTTAAATGTGAATGAAATCTAAATTATTCTTTAGCATGATAGTTTTCTAATATGGAAGAGTATAAAAAACACTTTTCTTTTTCTAATTGTGACTATGCTTCCTACCCACATCATGAATATTATGTATTGAAGGAGCCACAAAATCTATAATTTCATATACTATGTGGATGTTTTCTTCCTCAATATGTGATAATATTTCAACTCCTATCATGATCTTTGGTGTTGGTCTAAACAATCTAGAACCATCAAATTCCACTCTGTCCTTTATGAACTTGTGCTGAGTGGGGAGAAAACATCTGTGACCCATGTGTGCCCTTTTTTTGGAATGTTTAAGCCATATAGATTTTTTTTACTTTTATTGCAACAAGGGAAAGAAAATTCCCCTTTCATAATTTATCTTGATAAATTTTCATATGCCGGGTATTCATTGATTGTGCACAATAATGCCGCCTGCAGTTTGAACATTTCATTAATTCCACATTCATAAGTCATCACACCATCTCCCCAAAATCCATTCAACTAATCAATAAATAGCTAAATGTAGACATCAATCTTATCCCCTGGACTTCTATGTCCATCAATAATAGTGGAAAGTAATATAAATTGTTGCTTCATACAGAGCCACAGAAGAAGATATATGGAACCAACACTATGGGCCATGTGCTATGAGTTACACAAACCATAGAATTGAATGGATTGAAACCATCTTCTTCCAACCCCAATCAGTCATTATGAACATATCTAGAAAAGTCGGTATGTATCTTATCAAAATCCTTCAATGCATGAGAGTCTGCCGGGTGGGTTAACATACCACTTTCATGAATTCTTTCTGCATGCCATCTCATTAAATTATAATCTTTAGATAACATAAATAATCATTTAAACCACGGTTTAAGGGGAAAGTTACACATTTGCTTTATGAAAATTAGTTTACCCTGTATCGCAATCTAACTTTGATGAGTCTGATTTACCCTATTACTTTTCCACCTAGAAGCGCCACAAACCATACAAATATCCAAATGGGGTGTTTCCTTTTTAAACAACATATAATTGTTTGCACATGCATCTATGGTCTCATATATAAAACCTATGTTCTCTGTCATCTTACGAGAATGGTAATACGACTTGAGAATCTTATCACTGACAGGAAGAACATTTTTCAATAACACCAACTGCATGTCGAATGATGTGTTTGACCACTGATTCAATGTCTTCAAATGCAACAACTCCATGATAAACTACAATTTATTGTAACACGTACATCTTGGATGTAAATTTATTTTTGTATCATCAAGTGCTACATAAAACCTCCTCGAATAACGATCAGTAGTAGAGAAAATATTTATCTCACCGGTCTCAAGATTCTAGAAGTCAATGCCTTTAGGATCAAGTCCATGTACCATTTTAGTAATCATTTCATGCATTGGATCTTTCATCATTGCATCAACATCCATCTGAACTGCATCTGTATTTTGACAATGAACATATTCTTCTCCATGATGAGTCAATCTCTTATAATTTGTTTAGAAATCCATTAATTAATAGGTGCTCCCTCACAGTATCTCATGTGAATTAATATCTGTTAGCACATTTTCTACATGGAAAACAATTATAGTCACTTTCAAATCCTCCTATTAACTCAATAAACTGTATAATTCCACTGAAATATTCTCTAGAAGTTCGATTTGAAAGATCAATCCAACTCTTATCCATAATTATAACTGTATAACACAAATTTACGCAAGACTTATTACATGCATTTTTCATATAAAATATATTTAAAATAAATACTAACCAATTTCTTGTAGACCATTGTTAAAATAATCAAATTATATCTCTAAATAATAAACAAGAGAATATATAATGGAATGTATGTGAAAGGCCATGTCATCGTCATCATTTGGTATGGTAAATCTAATGATGATTCTATATTCAAGAGTCCCTAATAATATTCTGATCAAATAGTGAATACTTCACGCAATAATATGTAAGGTCATCTCAAAATCAGAGAAACTATATCACTATATAAATAATGTCTTAGTGCCTCTTGGATTCACACTTCCTTTGTGCCATCAGAGGCAGTACAGAGTAACAATCAATGATAACAATCAATTTCAAATTTATGGAAAACTAACCAATCTATATCTAGGATGAAATCAAACATATAAAATTCCAGAACAAAATAAATACCAATCTATCATAACATGTGTTATCTCAGTCCAATCTTCATGGAACATACATCATCTTATCATGTTCCCCCTTAAGTTCTACTGAGCCACAATAAGTACACCGGTAACATTGGTACCATGCATAGACCAACACAATATAATATATATACAAAGTACGTCACATTGAAACATGGAATATTATATAGAGGAATATCATATAATATTAATAATAACATATACTGTCGAAACACACATATGTGATCAAACTCAAACATGTTCTTTATTTCCAATGCAAGCACAAACATGTGGTTAAACCTCAAACATTTTCTCATGGGATACACGCACACAGAGACATGTTATAAAACTCAATAATGGTATAAATGAAATAACAACACAACTTAATATTAATTCAGTCAACATATACATTAACTCAAACATTGTATTTAACTTTTAATCCTCATGTAAAGTGTGAAGTATCTCATATACACACTATCAAGACACATTAGTTCATATGCAGAGAAGCCCGTATACACACGAACTTCCATTTCCGCACTTTTTATTCACACACAATATTCATATAATCTTCATCCATACCAAATTTGTGATGTAAATTGCACAAAATCAAAACTCATAAATGGAATTAGGGTGTACATGATTTCACTATAAACCTGAATTTGAGGGGATCCGAAGGTGGTGCTGCGATGGAGAGGAGAGGAAATTGAGGGGAGCCAAAGCTGGAGGTAGTGTGGCGAGGGAGGGGAGATGGGCGATAGTGAGCTGGAGGAGGAGGTGGTTAGGGGGCGACGGTGTAGTGAGGGAAGGATGATGAGGGAGGGGATGGAGGAATGTGGGGAGCCGGAGCGGACATGTGGCAGTGGCGAGGGGATGAGCAGCGGTAGTCTAGGGAGGGAGGGGATCAGGCGGCGGCAGTGCAATAAGGGAGGGTATGGTGAGGGAGGGGATGGGTGGGGGTGGTGCGGGGAGGGAGGGCAAGAAGAGTGTGGGGACGAGGAATGGTGGGGAGTCAGAGCAAAGGGCGGTTAGGGGATGGGGGATAAGCGGCGAGGGGGTGGAGGGCAGCAAGGGGACGAGGGGCGAGCGATGGGCGATGGGCGGAGGGCGGAGGGAGGAGAGGGGACGAGGAATGGGGGACGAGGGAGGGGCTAGAGGGAAGAAATGGGATGAGGGACGAGAGATGGGTGAGGATGTGGGGACAGATACGGGAATCGTAGGGGGAGGGGCACCGAAGGGGTTTTTTTTGTAATTCCTAGTAGCCACCTTTGGCGGTCGCTGTAGGCCACCAATAGCGACCCCCAAAGGTGGTCGCCCATATAAGGGAGCTTCAAAACCTATTATATAGTAGTGTTAGAGGTGTGAGGAAGTGGAAGGATAGGATGTACTTTTATAGTGGGGGAGGAGTGGCTCTCTTCTAATATTTTTACAAGGGAATTCTAGGCATGTTTTTCATGTTACATGTGGATCCAATAATGGAACCAATTATAGAAAATAGTTTATAGTGGATATTTATATCCAAAATATGGAATTTTTATGGGTCTATATGTATTTTTAGGCCTTAATTATAAGGTTTAGATCCTTATTAAGTTTAATTTAAGCATAACCATTGTAAGTAAATTTAATAAACTTCACTAATATTTTTTATTAAAAACAAATTTTGTATTATTGAATTTTATAAATTATGCTGATTAAAAATATGGAATTAATTTTTCCAAATTACAATTACATATGTGGCTTAAATTAATATAAAATCCATCCCACAAGCGGACAATACCAGTTTTTAATGTTAAAGGGTATAAAGTCTTTCTATGTTTTTCTAATCAATTTAAAGGTGAAATTTACTCTAATGAAATAAATATTATTAATTTAAAAACAAATTATTATATAGTTAAACATTAAAACTAATTACATGTATAATTTAAAAATATAAATATATTATACGAAAAATAGTTTTGAATTAAAAATCTGTATTTTTAACTTTTTGTTAAAAATTGACATGTTTCTAAAAAACATCAAAACATTACACCAAAATACTTTTTATGATTAAATTTCAAATATTAAGTTTATGTTGACATATTATATCCATTAATGTGTAATAATGAATATTTCAAATGGTTTTACCTTTAAAAGGTGGTAAAACTGCCTTTATAAAAATATAGGTGTTTATGTGTAAAATAGTGTTTGTTTTTATCTTATGTATATAAAACATACTGGATAAATATAAAAAAAATTGATTGAATATATAACCTATATATTTGTTTAAAATCACTCACAAATTTTAATTATTTTTGTTTATTAGGGTAAAATAGATTTTTGGGCATAAAAATTGTTTTTTATTAATATGTTATTTTATATAAAATTGGTTGTTAAATTAATTTATAATCAAATTTTAATCAATTAATTAGTTGGGTAAACCATATTTTTCCATAATTTTTTTTGAACTATTCATAACATCTCGTTTGTATCTTATTATATTAAATAATAATATTTTATTAATATATTATTGTTCGGTAAGACATGGTCTTGAGTGTAACGTAAGCTATTGAGGAAGGCATCTCTAGCATGTAATAAGTGATGACTCTATGTTTCATGTATTAAAATATATATGAAAATTTGATTTTATTTAAAATATTAAATTATTAGTACAGTATCATGATTTTTTATTACCTTATGCACTTGGTGATGGGTGTCAAAAACACTATGGAATACAATGTTATACATTAGAATCTTAGTGTGTTACAATATTCCTATCATAAGAGTCTAACGTACATATTCACAATGAATGATCCCAACATGAATCAATTATGATTGATAGATATAATCATGGACTATGATTTCACTATTGACTTTTACAATGGAAAGGCAACCAAGGCAGCTAATTCTATTAGTAGAAAAGAACCTACTACTATATACATGATGTAGACTAATGAAAACCTCTAAATATAGATATAAAAAAGGAATGATGTTGAAATAATAATGGGAGTGAATAAATAAAATTCTTCCCAAATAATTTCCCAACCATCTATCTAAGATATGATTAAAGATGCACAAAGGGGTGATAAATATCCACATAAGAAGGTGAAATCAGTAAAGAAAGGGATGTTATATGAGTTCCAAATGAATAATGAATGTTTCATTAGATTTTGAATGAGTATTTTTGTTCCTTCTGACACTGTATAAAGAAGGAGGTATTGTATAATTCACATAGATCACATTACATAACTATCCTTGATGTTCCAAGATGTACCTTGATCATTGAGAGAACTTTTTATGGGAAAACATGAATAAGGAGATTTATAAGTATATCTCATGGCGTATAATATGTCAAAATTTAAAATCAATGTGATATAATTTCAAATGGATGAAGAAACCATTGACTATACCCACATGGTTTAATGTGACCATGGATTTTGACACAGTTATCCTGAAGAAATACAAAGGAAATAATGTGATATGAGTTGTGGTAGATCAAATCTCCAGGACTACCCACTTTATCACCCTTCATAAGTATTTTTTTCTTGAAATTTTTTCCAATATATATGTGAATTAATTGGTGAGGCTACATGGGGTTCCACTTTGGATTTTAGCTAATTGTGATCCACGGGTCACCTCCAAATTCTGGATAAGTCTTAAACATGCTTTCAATACTGAATTGAATTTCATCACGACCTATCATCCCCATGATAATGAATAATTTGATGAAATATTGAGATACTCAAGGAAATTTTAAGATCATTCTCTCTATAATTCAATGGTTTCTGGGATCAACATATCCCATTGGGCGAGTTCACATACAAAAATATCTTCCACTCGAGTATTAAGATGGCTCTAAATTAATATCTATATGGGAATAAATTTAGAACTAAAACTTTAGTGGATTAAGTTTGGGAATGAAAGAAAATTAGAACTAATCTTGTGCAAGAGATGAAAAATATTGTTCAAGCCATCCAACAATATCTAAATGATACTCATATTTGGAAAAAGTGGTATGCTAACAACCATAGAAGATACATGGAGTTCGATGTTACAGAAAAATATTCCCTTCGAATATAACCATGTAATAGAGTCATGAGGATTGGAAATATAGGGAATCATATCCTAAGGAACATTGGCCCATTTTATATCCATGATCACGTTGGTTCTGTGATATCCCACCTTTTTATTACATAACTTTTCAATACAATGTATATATAAAAGATCTTATATGGTTTCGTTTCGTGGAAATATGGTACATAATAAATAAAAACATAGAAAAGTATTCAAAATCCACTTGATGAAATCTTTATGGGTTCATCGTAACTAAATTTACTGCATCTCATATCCTGGGGAAATACCTCAAAGGAAATGGGTGTGCATGAGGCACAATAAGGGAAAATAGTTTACATGTGATCATGAGGAATACCATTAAGAACAAGAGGAATATATTTATGTAACGAGAAAGGAAAAAAGAGTAAAATATTTAAAAAATAACATGAATCATATCATGGAAATGTGACTAAAAATTTTAAAAAAACATTCATAAACATATCACTAAGGTTTTTTAAAGAGGTGTAATACGTTAAAATTACCAATGTTAATCACCAAGGAATCATAAATCATTTCAACTCTAGAGATTAAATTATTTACCCAATTCAATAGAGTTATATCAAGGAAAAACGATCATATATCAGAATTAAGGTGTAAAGACCTGACCGCAGTTGCCCAAAGCCTATGCCTTATTTTCTTAGATTTGAATATAAACAAGGAATATACATCCCTAAGGACCAAGTAGCTTGTATATTTTGAAACAAGATAAATATATAAGATCACAATTAAAACATGAAATTATAAACAAAATAAAAGTTTCACAAATAACATCTGCAACTCTTAGATTACTTCTGCATGTTAAAATAATATACTTCTCCGAATCTGGTTTAGAAATAAAAAATAATAAGGGGTTAGATCAGATGCTCAGTAAGGGTATAAAATACAATGTATGATATTATAAATATTATATGTGGTGAATAATTGAAAAAACAAGGCTTTAAAAAATAAACATGAACATAATATGGCAGGAAAAATGAGCAGAGTAAATATTGCCACAATAAAACATCATCATGGGTATTCTACTAGTCGAATAACCACATGAATTATGAATTTATAGTTTCATAATGAGGGAAATGAATATTACAGACATTCTGAAACATATCATCAAGGCCTGGACTAAGGCATCTAAAAATGATTAAAGGCTCAGCCAAAACCAGATCTAAAAATGGCCAAGGCCTCTGCTAAGTCCACATCAAATTGTCCCACGAGACCTACCAATACATAGAGGGGATATAGTAGGCCCCACCAATCACATAATAATTCCATTTAATTCCTCATATAAAGAGGTATAAACATAAAAAACATATAAATTCATACTAAAACTAACATATGAAATGTAAATAACTTTCCCCAAACATTAAGCATATACAATATCCATTCGGAGTAAATTGGTGAATGGTTTTAATATAGTACATCCATAGTAAAACTAATCATAAAACCCTTAATTTACAATGGTATATGACATAATAAAATATTAATCCCAAAAATACTATTTAATCAATAAGAGTGTTGTAACAAAAGAAGATACTCTTATAAAATCATCGAGTAATTCTTGAGATAAATAATATATTACTTTGAAAAGAATATTTCTTTTTGAAAATTAACTGTATAAATATAAAAGTGAATTAAAATAATATATTCGTAATAAAATGAGTAATTTTGTAAAGATAATGGTTTCTAAAAACTAATTATATAGTTCCCTTGAAAATAAGTAAGAGTTTGAGATGTTCCCTTGAATCAGGATTGTATTACATGAAGCATTTTTGAAAGATCCCTTTAAAAAATATAAATCCCCTTAAATGAAGGTAGGATTATTATTAGAAAAAAAATATAGAAAATTCACATAAATGTTATTTGGATTTCATATGAATGAATTATAATTTAATTGAGGTATGTAGATAATAAAAGTAACTCGAATGAAAATGGATGTTTGGGTGGATAACAATTACCTTAAGTACGAATGTGTTCTTCTCTTGAAATTATGGTCCTGGAATATGAAATTAGTCTTATTAATAAATTAATTGAGAACCTATTATACATTTATTTATTTTATCATAATTTTATTAAGTTCGTTATCTTCATATTTTTAAGTTATAAGATTGAATTCCGCCATTCTAGAGTGTTTTTTTCCTTGGTTTTCATGATCGATATATTTGTATATGAGTATCGATGCTCATGTTGAAAGGATGTAATTATATAGAACAAAAATTATATATTATTTATGAACATAAAAATCAGTTAATGGTTATATATATATAATTTTTTTACATGGAATCAGGATGAATAATCATATGAAATATTAATGACAACAACTTAGATTGTTTAGGAAGTATTTGGATTTTTGTGAACTAGATTTTACATATAAATTAATACTATGTACATATATGGGTTATGTAATATTTATTAGGATATAATACATATATTATAATCTGGTTTAACCATAAATATGGTTTCATGACCAGTAATGAAGGATAAATTGAAGAATGAAACAACGTCGTCCACAAAGGTTGTAACAACCCAAAGTTTCATTTATGGAAAATCCCTCTTGATCAAGTTAAATGTTTCTTTATGAAAAATGTTTTTATAAGATGTCAAATTATTTGGTTTTATGTTAAGATTTGTGACCATTACTTTTTTAGCCGTTGAACTGTGATCACATGAGTTGTATAAATATAAGGCTTTAACGAACCCAATTTTACTCAGACAAAGGATGTGATGGCCTCATCCAGTAGAATTGCCCCATACGAAGCCCATTTGTCGGAGCATGGAAAAGAGGTGGCGTCTTTGGGCTTCGCCCTTGACCAAGCCCAAGCTGAGCTTCATTATGTCAAGCTCGAACGTGATCGTCTACTGGAAAAGTGGAAGTTGATAGAGATTACCACTCGAGCGATGTTATCCGAGTCGCCCCAAGAGTCTGTCACCATCGCACACCTTACCCTTAGGACTTATGCGGCTATTTTAAGGGGTTATTTAACAAATAAGTAGTACCATGTTCATGTACATTATTTTTTTATATAATAATGAATATAATTTCTAGTCATTTTTGATACATTGTAAATAGTTTTTAAAGTACAAATGTGGTTTTTAGTTATTATTTAATTAACAATCATATTTTATTAAATTAAAGGATTTTTGAATTAAATAATATTTTAATAAAATATTATTATTAATATTAAATTAATTTTTATTAAATATAAATGATATTATAATTTTATGAATGCAATTAAAATTTTTATTAAGGTTTGAAAGCCATTTCTGTCAAAACCCGTGAATTTTTTTATAAATGTCAGTTTTTATTTTAAAAGTGAAAATTCACATATTTATAAAATTATTTAGATAAAATAAATAATATTTTTGGAATCAGGATGTCGAAATTATCCAACGGTGAATTTTTCATAATTTTCTGAGATAGTCAAATTTTTGGGTAAAAATTAAATACCATTTAAATATATAATGTGTTTTATGAAATCATAATGACCCAATGGTGTTGTAATAAATTACCATAATCCTTATGTTCGGACAATATATGTTTTATCATTAAAATAATTATGTTTTGGGTCTGTTTTACTTACTTTTCAAAGCATTAATGGAGCCCTCAAGACTTATTCAACACTTTGCCTTTTTAAATTAATTTCTATGGAAGTGTGACTCACCTCCACATAAGCAACCCTAATATTTTATTAAGTTCGGACCTTGGCCTTGTAAAATATTGTTTTCCTATTTCCTTTTCCAGAAACCATGGGCAAATACCATGGGATGGTTTGTGGTTTGGAGTATTTTAATATAAGGGGTCCCAAACATAAATAATAAAGAATTCTATCACCTTTCCTATATAATCCAACCCAAGCTCCCAATTCCTCCTCACTCAAAGCCCTTATAGTTCGTCCAAACTCTACCCTAATCTCTCTAGAATCATCTCAAGGTGCCTCAATCTCCCAAGAAGCCTCTCACAAGCCTCTCTCTAGCCTTTGGAAGCACACTTCCAAGTAAGGGTTTTTTCTTCTTTTCTCGTTTTTCTCAATTTTCTTTAAGTTGTATTTCCCTTTTAATTCCAATTATGAATGTTGGGGTATGGTTTTTCACCTTCCCCATACTGCCCTATTATTTTTTGAATGATGGGATAACCCTCTCTCTCTCATTAGATGCCTCCCATGTACACCTATTACTATGCCGAAATTCCGAAAGGAACTTCTCTCTCTTCTTTTACATTCAAGCAATACTTTTGTATCATGAATCTAAATTACTTTTCAATTGTTGGGACATGTTTATATATGACCTCCTTACTTTCCATTACATTTAAATATGATGAGGAACCCCTTTATCTCTCATCAAACTTTTTTATCAGTTCTTATGTCACGCCGTTACGCTGCCAAAATCGCACCAATTTTCTAAGCCAATGTCATTGTGTAGTGAATACCATGATCATTTCACCATCAAGGGTATTAAACTTTATGAACATTTACTTATTGATTGTAAAGTTTCATGTATGAATTCCACATTCCTTTATCATGGAATAAATTATTATGTTTTATGAATCCATGTTTTATGATCCATGTGGCACACTTATGCATGAAATGAAATGTTTAAGAAGGGTGCGCCCTGATAGCGCTCCAATGCATTGGGTAAAGTATAGTATTGTGATACGTCAAGTGAAATGATTGTTGACTCATGCTAATTCAAGTGCAACGAGGTTTTACTCGTGCTTCATGTGCAATGAGGGTTTACTCATGCTCCATGTGCAATGAGCCTTGGCTCATGCTAATTCAATGTTAAGTGTTGTTGCCACATTTCCATGTTATGATTATCATGCTTTATCATGCCTTTATGTTCATGTTTCTCTTATGCTCTATTGATATTCCTATTGCCTAACATGTATTGTAATTCTCATGTTATTCCATATGTACTCCCTTACTAGGCTTTATAGCTCATCCTTTTCTTATGCATGTCCTCAGGTTATCCCATGCAATGCTAAGTACGAAAGAATGTAGTGGTCATGTAAAGGAAGTTTTCAATAAAGATGTTGTATTTTCATGTTTTATGTTTTTATGTAATGACCCTAATCCCCAAAGAAACTAAAACTCTCGATCTTCTTTGTTGTATCAAGTGAAGATTTATGTAATAAAGCATGTTTAAGTTGTAATAAAAAGAAGGGTTGTCTTAAAGGTTGTAAATTAGAACCTTGCGGATGATGATTTCATTTATAAAAGAGAGAGGGAGAATAAATATTTCTTAAGTTTATTACATTAATATGGTATAATTATAGTATATATAGGATAAAAAAGTTATGATGATAAATTGGATATAGGAATTTAGGAGAGAATAAAAAATAAGATAAATTGAAATGAAAATTGATGAAAAAGAATGATGTTTTACCTCTTGAAATAACCTCCTTGAGATCCTTTTTATGGGAAGCGGTTTTGGTCTTTATGAAAGAAAAAGAGATCCTCAGCATGGGGAGTGACTAGGGAAGGGTATTTGGGATGGAAGTTGAAGTTATTAAAAAATTAGAGGTAGGAAGAGAAGAGGGAGTGATGGAGGGTTTTATAGTGGAGGAGAGGGGTGATTTGAGAATATTTTATTCATTATTTTTTTTATTTCCCTCAAGACAACCAATAGTATTGATTCAAAGGAATTTTAATAGTAATAAGTTCATCTTAGTTTGAATGAAGTGTTATTACATTATCCATACATCACTTATGTCCCAATAAATCTTGTATTTTTCATTTATCACAAATTGCCGTATTTTACTATTCACCCAAAATTCATGCATTTTAGAAATATCCTAAAAATTCACCCCAACCAATTTTCACCATTTAGAATTCAAAAGTGAAAATAATTTTTTGATAATAATTTTCAAAAAAACTTAATTTAAATTTTAAAATTAATTTTAATATATTCTAAAAAACAATTTTAAAACTATAACTCATTTTAAAACTCCTTGAGAAATTAATCAATGTCATATAAAATTTTCTTATAAACATAAGACAATAAAGTAAAAATTTATTTTAATATTTTGTGAAATTACATTTCCATTTTAAATTATTAAATTAATCATAAAATTTAAATTAAAATATTTATGACATACACACATACCAATAATTATACTATAATTATTTGTTTCACTTATTGGATCTCTAAATTGTATTTATACACTTATAGGTGAAGATTCTATTTTTTCAATTTACTATTCATTACTACCATTAATATTCTTAAGGTTATGTTACTATTTTTAAAGTTATGTAACTATTAATCAAAAACTATGTTGATACTACCAGACTCTAAATATCATACTAAATACAGTTGTGTATGTCAAGATTTTGAAAATAAAATCACAATGGTAGAAAAATTATATTCACTGGATTGTTTATAACAAAGTGGTGTTTTATATACTCCTTGTTTTTTTTCATTCAATATTAAATTTATTTTCAAAATCTTGGGGTGTTGCATTATCCCATCCTTACAAAAATTTCATCTTTGAAATTACTAGAATGTCACTTCACAATAAGATTTGGTTTGTTCTTCATCATAACCTCTTCATGATCCCATGTTGCCTATTTTATTTTATTATTTTAACATAGTATCATTTCCAGTTTAGTTGTCCTATTCTTATGCACACTTTCTTTAGTGTCCAGAATCCAGATAGGGTCTTCATAGTAAGATTGGTCAAGTTTCAATTCTATACTTTAAAAAGTGAGGATGTGCGTTGGGTGTGACATATTATTTCTCAACATTGAGACAAGGAACACATTTTGTATTTTAGATAGGCTAGGTGGCCTAGCTAAGAGATATGAAAAATCTCAAATTCTCTCCATAATTTCAAAATGACCTATTTACCTTGGGATCAGTTTCCATTTCTTCCCAAATCTTATAACACCCTACCATGAAGGTACTTTTATGATAAAACGATCTCTCATTTGAAATTCCAAATACTTCATTTGATTATTAGTATATAACATTTTTTATTCTTTTAGATGCTCCGATATGGCCTTGAATAGTCATCATATTCACTGTTGTTTCATCGACAAGCTCTGGAACCATATGCTTCCTTTCACCAACTTTATCCCAACATGTTGGTGTACGAGGTTTCTTTCCATACAATGCTTCATATTGTGTCATTTAAATGCTTGAATTGATACTATTATTGTAGAAAAAAACCTAAAAAGGTAAATAATGATTCCACATACCATAAAAATCATGTGATCATTATCTCAACATATCTTTCAATGTTTGGATCATTCTTTCTGATTCCCAATCTGTTTGAGGATGATAAGAAATACTCAAACGAAACTCTGTGTCCAAATAATTCTGAATACTTTTCCATAATTTTGATGTAAATATATGATCACTATCATGAACTATTGAAAAGGGTTATCCATGAAGTCTTACAACTTCATTGATATAGGGTCGTGCAAGCCACTCCAGTGAAAAATCCTCCCTCATAGCGAGGAAATATAAAGATTTCGTATGTCGATCAATGATTACCCATATTGCATTATTATTTCTCAGTGTTTGGGGTTATATAAGGAAAAATTCATGGTGATTTCATCCCATTTACTTATTAGAACAGGTAGAGGATGCATGACTCTTCTAGGATGTTGTCATTCTTCCTTCACTTTCTTATAGACAAAATATCTTGATCATAATCAGTAATTTACGGCTTCATGTTGTCCCACTAGAAATATTCCTTCAAATAACTATTTATTTTTGTTTTACTAGGGTGTATAGAGAAAATTGAGCTATGGGAATCTTACAACAACTCCCTTTTCAGATTGGGTGTATTGGGTACACATAACCTCTTCTTAAATTTTAGAATTCCATCTTCACATAAGAAATCATCCAACTTCCCATATTTCACAACATTTATTTTATTTTGAAGGGTCTCGTTATAAGGTTGTGATATTTTAACCCTTTATAATATAGATGGTTCAGAATCCAATTGAAAAAGTAATTATGTACAACCTTCATTCATAATTCCCTTATATATCCTTATTAGATCCATGAAAACAAGATCCATTTCAGTCCACATTTTATTTGAAACTCTATGATCCTACCTGCTCAATGTAACATATACCATATTTTCCTTTCCTGGGTGGTAATGTAAGGAACAGTCATTATATTTGAGTAGTTCAAGCCATTTCCTTGTCTTCATGTGGGGTTCTTTCAGTGGGAAGATTTAATTAAAACTCTTGTGATCCGTATATATCTCAAATCTTTCACTATTGAGATAGTGTCTCCATATTATTAGAGAGAAGATCATAGTATCTAACTCAAGATCATGAGTATGATAGTTTTTTTCATGAATTTTTAACTGTCTTGATGCTTAGGAAATAACTCTATCAATCTTCATAAGTACACAACCAAGTCCATTCATTGATGCATCACCATAGATCACAAACCCATCATTCCACGATAGTAGAGTTAGGATATGAGTGTTCACTAATCTCCTCTTCAATTCCGCAAAACATTACCCACATTATTTTTTCCATAGGAACTTAACCCCTTTACATATAAATACTTACCATTTTAATATCTGAACATCCCATAACATCGAATATCATTTCAAGGGCTTTAATACATTCTTTAGCTGCTATTGGGACAAAAGATCCATTAAAAGCAAGGGGGTGTTGTCTCATAAAATGTTCCACTATAGTTATGTTATATTATGGTACATATTCTTTTTCTATTACATGGATTACACCACCATTTATTTCGTGCACTAGATGAGCCATTACTATCCAAAATTTCTTGGTTCCAATCCCTACCATTCCAGGCTGTAGATTCAGTGGGATATCATTCTATTAGTACCTTTCCTCTTAAACATCCCTATTTCTTCTGGTGAAAACCATTATGAACAAACATACCTTAGTGGAAGAAACATGTTAATATTTAAATGATATATCATTTAAAATTAACAATAGAGTAAAAATCATTAATTGTGTTCTTCTAAAAACATTCAAACTCCTAATGTTTTCTAAACCTCCCTCTGATACCAACTATAAGGACCTGACCTCAAAACATTGTATAATATTGAATTTAGTCAAGAAATTAATTCGTATCACAATGATGATATTTTCACATTTAGATATTTATTGAATAGGTAAATAATACATTCATAATATTAAACATTAATATAGAGTGGATACCATAAAAATAGTTTTCTTTTCTTCCAAAATATAATACATCTCAAATAAAACTGGATTTCATTGAAAAATCATCATAACATTTAACATGGATTCTTTATTTGTATTACACATCCTTATAATCTATGAAAATCATTTAAAAACATGGGATGAGCATAAATAGCTCAGAATGACATATAAAAATAAAAAAAGAACACATTAGTTCATGAGTACTTATATCACATAAAATCATTTACGAAAAAGAAACACTTGTTACCCATATAAATAGACTTTTTGAAACATAATATTTCCATGATATTTAGAAAAAACATATAGAAAATAAATAGAACCATAAATTTGTCTAGGGGAATTACATACATAATCTTATAACCCTCTCTATTACCTTATATTTTGTAACCCTCGCGGATACCTTACAATTTGTGTAACTATCACAGTTACATTTGGAGTAACCATATGACTCGCATCCAACATACACATACCCAATGAATTAAAGGGATATATAGGTCCAAAACTTCAACATAATTAAGTCCCATGAACTAAAAAACAATCATAAAACATTAATAATTGCATAAAAACAATGATTTTTAATTTCATAGAACAAAATTTAAAAAGAGGGTTTTAACAGAAAAGTCCCTAAAAATATCATATAATTGAATTGATATTTAATAGAGTGGATGGATTATGAATATAAACTGTAAATTCATAGAATTTATTATAATATAAACAAATTTCATCAAAAAAATAATATTTTAATATAATGTGAACAATGAATTATAAGGTTAACCCAAAGAAAGGAATTTTGGTTAAGAATTACCTTACCTCAGGTTTGTCTTACTTAAATCTTTTTTAATCCTTCTGTATAATGGTTAAAAGAGTTTTATTAATATATTATATAAATATATTCATGTTTATAATACCTTATATGATCATTTAATTACATTATTTCTCCCATTAATCATTATAATTTTGTTCCCCCATTGTTTTGGGTGCGTTCTTTACATGGTTTCCATGACCGGTTCATGATGGATATTCTGGAAAATTGAAAGTGAAACAATATAATTGGAATGGAATGGTACATAATTTTTTCTAGAACCATATGTTATACCATTTATCATTTTTAATTCTTATATGATGATGATTCATTTGATAAATTAGCATTGATATTCATTTAGGTTATTTTGGCGATTCTTCGATAGTAATGAACTCATTTTGTTTCATAAATTAATAACATTTGTGAAAAATGATTCAAGAACCTCATATAAGAGATAATACATAAATTAAAACATGTTTCAACTATAAAAATGGGTTCCTGACAATTATTTATGGAAGTAAAAGAAATTGAAATCACATCATCCATGATGTTAGTAAATCAACACATCACAGATGGTGTTTTAATTTAATGAATAAGTGGGAGGGGAGAAGAAGTATAATGGCGAATCATCTATATAAATGATAAAATTAAGAATATATATAAGACTCTGGATCATTCATTCCTTTTTGATTAGGGGTGGTGAGGAAATATGATGAATATTAAAGAGAATGAAAATAAAAGAAAGAAAACAAAAGAATTTGTTTACCTCTTAATCTTCTCTCCTTGAGATCCTTCTTAAGGCCCTTGGTTTTTTCCTTTTGGTGAAAACCAAAGTTCTTGGACGTATGGAAGAGTCTTGGGAGGAGTATTGTGTAGAAATTTTGGAAGTCTCAAGGCTTTATATGTGTGGGAGGAATAGGGGAATGAGGGTTGTAATTATAGGGGATGAGAGGGATTTTATATTATTTTAATCATTATTTTAATTTTTTTCACAGACTATGAATAATATTCACTCTTATTATCAAAATAGTAATGAGAGAATGTGTGTTCAAAAAAATTGTCCTTACATCACTTATTATTTCATAAATAGTGTATTTTACTGGTAATTTGAGTATACGGTATTTTACCGTATATCACTATTCATCAAATATAAAAAAAATCAGAAAATTACGAAAAAAACACCCATACCATTTTTCAACATGTAGAATTGAAAAATGAAATCAATTTTTTGAAAATAATTTTATATATATTATAAAACTAATTTTTATGTAAAATCATAATTTATTCAAAAAAAAAAATTTAGATCTATAACTCATTCTTAAAACCTTGAAAAATTAATCAAAGCCTCATTATCATATAACCTTATGGAAATAAAATAATAATAAAATATACTATTCATTAGGATCATATTAAAATTAAAATTTCTATTAGAATGGGTATGTTAATATTCACCAAAAATAATGCGGGTTCTATTAAACTCGAAATAACATTCTAATCACAATTGTAGATGACCGTTTTTTGAAATTCAAAACATAGAAGTAAAAAAAATATTTTTAAAGGATAGTTATAAATATATACAAATATCAATGTTTCATGCATTTCAATTTATTTTTAAAATAATGGAGTGTTACCCTGCCCATGTCATAGTAGTCCAAAACAATTTTCATATTTAATAATTGAAATAAATAATATTCTTTATCAACTAACCGTATTGAATAAAGAACAAATAATTATCAATATTTCCCAAAATAATCAAATAAATGTAAAATTAGACACCATATAAAAAATTTTATATGGTTTCAGAAATATTAATATCCATAATGAATGTTATGAATAAGTAAAAGAGATTCAATGTTCAATGAATAGAGGAAAATGAAAATTTCAAGGGGGAAAAGGAATCAATGATGCGAATGTGAATGTTATCCTTAGAAAAATAAATCATAAATAATATATAAAGATTATGGATGGTGTAAATACAACATACCCCATGTGGAGTAAAATAATGTTTGGTAGTCATTGATTAATATAAATATTATAAAAATAAATTTTAAAAACTTTCTTGAGAAAAATATCCATTTGATCTGAAAAATATTTTTATTTTTTTAAAAAATGAATTTTAAAAAAAATTTCATTAAAAATTAACCCTTTGAACATTAAATTTAAACTTTTATGGAATTATGGTGGGTAAATCCATACATGCCATATAAGGTAGAAACAATATTCTTTTTGCACAGTAAAAATGTTACAAAAATGACTTTTTTTAGAAAGAAACAAGAAGATTCCATTGAAAAAATTTGGTAAATGATAGAAAAAGGTAAAAATTCCTTTATGAAATAATTTTAAAAAAAATTTGGATAATTTTTTAATACAAATGGTATTTTTATATGAAAACATGTTCACTGACTAGACAGAGAAATGAAGTCAGATTTTCTAAAAACATTTTCTAAAACATTTTGAGAACAATAGAGTGGAAAAATGGTTTTAATAATTGAAAATGGTCCTGAATAACCAGATGAGATAAAATAAATGGTTTTATTGAAAAATGGACATAAAATTTTCTTTAATGTAAATTTCACTGAAATATCATTCAGATAATGTTGAGGAATATAATCTTAAAACCTTTGAAAGTGTCTCATACCACTTTGAAACATTTTAAATCATAATCCTAATGAAGTAATATTATTAATTAAAAGATTAAAATACCATGAAGATATAAGGTCTAATGATAAAATATTACAAAATATTCATTAGATACACCAAAAAAAATATTTAAGTTTGAACATGACATTTATCTCATAGATGTAAAAGTGAGATGAAAATACATTACCTTGCTTCCTAGTTGTATAGTGTGAATCTAAATTACTAAATAAAAAAATATTAATTATTTAATTTCATGATAAACTTTATCATTTTCATATTTACTTTTATTTCACTTATTAAAATTCTTTCTTCAACTACTTAATAAATGATGGTTATATCATGTATTTTTTAGAAAATTCGGATTATGTGTCAAGAACAACTTTAGTGGAAAAATATGGTCAATGTGGTCATTATATAACATATCCATAATAATAATAACTAATGATTTATCATATTTATACATCTATAATAATTTTAAATCCAGTCATTAAATATGGTAATGAAAAATGATTCTACATTATAATCATAGAGACAGTTGGTTGTACGTATGCAAGAGTAACGTTCCAATTTTTCAATGATCATTATGGAAGAAATGTTTCTAATACTATATCATTATATAATTAACATTATATCATAAATAAAATTTTATTTTATCATATATATATATATATTTCTTGTTATGCAAAAGGAATCACATCCTGTGAGGAGGCAGTAGTCCACACGCCCATGACCGATATTATCAATTTTTAGTGTCTAAAAGGATAATAATGAAAATGATATATATTTATATATTTATAGAATTATAATTATTTAATGAATATAATATATATTTTTTATGTATCATATGTTTAACTATAATAATTATTTATACATTTCATGGATCATGTGAACGAATCACATCGCTTTGATTGGGCGGTAGTCCACATTTCCACAAACGATGTTACCATGTCAAAATAAAATGGAATGTATTAAATTTATTTTTTATAAAAGTATTAAATAAGTATAAAGACATATTAAATATCATATATAACATATATGACCAATTTTTCTATCAAAATGGCCATTATGAGAGTTGGTAAAGGAAAAAATGAACAATTTTCATTTTGTGGGGCCGTAGTTTGTCGTACAAAGAAATATTATATTATTACCCATTACATTGATGTGTGTGTAATATAGGTATAAAACATATAATAATAAAATAATATATTATTTAGGATACTGGTGTTTTTATGAAATCATATAATAATGAATTTTTAGGGGTTGGAGAAAGGAAATAACACAAACAAGCTTTAGGAAAGATGTTGCCTCTTAATCGGGAAACCCATTTTGGTTTTTACCAAAACCATATTTGGTTATATTTCTACCCAAGTGGAATATTATAGGATTATGGGAAGGATTTCTATGAAATATTTTATTTATATATTGGTCTATCCATTGACTATTTAGATGTGTGAGGAAGTCGGAGGAGAGGATGTCCTTTTATAGTGGAGGAGGAGTGGCACACTTGAAATATTTTGACCAGGGAATTCCATGCACGTTATCCATGACATATGTGGATCCAATAATGTACCCAATTCTATAAATGAGTTTATTGAGTATATATATATCAATAAAATTGAATTTTGACAAGTGCACAAGACTTTTTAGAACTTAATTTTAAGGTTAGTCCCTTATTGTGCTTAATTTCACCATAACCATTGTAATTAATTTTAATCAATTACACTAATATTTGTTATCAATAAAAATTTTAGTATTGTAAAACACTATAAATATTGTTGATTTTAAATTTTGAATTAATTTTACCATATTAAAATAACATAAGTGGAATAAATTAACTTTAAATTCATCCCACAGGCCAACAATAGAGGGTATTAAACTAAAAAGGACCGAATTTTTTTTACGTTTTTATAATTAATTGGAAAGTGAAATTAATTCCAATTAAATTAATTTTATTTGTTGATAAAAATAATAATATATTTAAACTTTAAAACTAATTATATTTATAATTTAACTTTATAAATAAATTATATAAAAAACAATTTTAAATTAAAATTTAGTTTTTTTAACTTTTCATTAAAAAATGATATGTTTCCTAAAAATATAAAGACGTTATCCTTAAATTATTTTAATTTTTAACATTAAAATATTACGTTTATTTTGACATATTAAATCAATTAATTTTTTATAATTCATATTTAAAATGGGTTTACTGTTTAAAGACGACAAAATTGTCTTTATAAAAATATTGGTTTTATGTGTAAAATAGAGTTTGTTCTTTTATTATGCGTATACAACATAATCAATGAATATAAAAAATTATTTTATTGAATATATTACATTAATTTTTCTTTAAAATCACTCACTAATTGTAAGTAATGATGTCTATTAGGGTAAAACTACTTTTTGGTCATAAAAATTGAATTTTTTAATAAAATGTTCTTTTAATAAAAAATTTATTTGTTAAATTAATTTGTAACTAATTTTTTATCATGTAATTAGCTGGGTAAACCATATATTTTTATAATTTAGTTAATAATATTCATAACTTTTATTTTATATCTTATTATATTAAATAAAAATATTTTATTAATTTATTTTTTTTCGGTAAGACATGGTCTTGCGTGTAACGTAAGCTATCGAGGAAGGAATATCCTGCATGTAACACAAGATAACTCGGTGTTTCATGAATTAAAATCTATATGATATATTCATTTTATTTAAAATATTAATTATATAGTGTTGTCTCATGATTTAATACTACCTTACGTGCTTGGTGATGAGTGTCATACACAGTATCGAATACAATGTTAAACATTAGAATTACAGGGTATTACAATAATTCTATCATTAGAGTCTAATGTACATATTCAAAAATAAGTATCTCAAAATGAATCAATTAATATGGTTAGAGTTAACCAATCTCTGTGATTTCTCTAATGACTACTATCCAAGAGAGGCGACTAGGGTAGCCGATGCTATTAGAAGAAATGAACATACTACTGTATCCATGATGCAGATTGATAAAACCCGATCTTCATTGATATGAAAAAGGAAAGATGTTGAAATAATAATGTTAGTGAATAACTAGAACTCTAACCAAATGATTTTGAAAACATCTATCCAATAGATGATTAAAGTGGCACAAAGGGATGATATATATCTACAAAAGAATGTGAAAACCACAAAGGAATGGAATCTATATGAGTTCCAAATCGATGATGACTGTTTAATTTGAGTTGGAATGAATATTTTTGTTCTTTAATAACATTTTATAAAGAAAAAGATATTTTATAGTTCACATAGATAACATTATATAACTATCCAGGAAGTACCAAGATGTACCTTGATCTTCAAGAGAACTTCTTATGGGACAATTGGAAGAAGGAAATTGCAGAGTATATCTCATGGTGTTTAGTATGTCAAAATTTAAAATCAAAGGATATAATTTCAAATCGTTAAAGAAACCATTGACTATACCCACATGGTATGATTTTCCCATGGAATTTTCCACTGTAATCCCGAAGACATATAAAGGAAACTATGTGATAAGGATTGTGGTAGATCAAATCACCCAGAAAACCCACTTTATCACCATTATGAAATATCTTTCTGTTGAAATATTTTCTAATATAAATGTGGATGAATTGGTGAGGCTGCATGGTGTTCAATTTTTTATTTTATCTGATTTTGATCCAAGGTTCACCTCAAAATTCTCAAAAAGTATTTAACATGCTTTGTGTACTGAATGGAATTTCAGCATGACCTATCACCCCCAAGACAATGACTAATTTGAATGAATATTGATACTCTAAGGGACATGCTATTATTATTCTCTTAATTAATCAAAGGTTTATGGTGTCAACATATCCCATTGGTTGAGTTCAAATATAAAAATATCTTCCACTCAAGTATTCAAATGCCTCCAAATTAATCTCTATATGGGATGAAATTTAGAAATAAAAATTTATTGGATGATGTTTAGGAATGAAAGATACTTGGACCTAATCTTATTAAAGAGATGAAAAATATGGTTCAAGACATAAAAAAATATATAAAAGCTACCCAGATTTGGTAAAAGAGATATGCTAACAACCATATAAATGACTTGGTGTTCGATTTTTTAGACATAGATTTCCTTCTAATATAACCATGGAATAATATCATAAGGTTTGGAGAGAAAGGTAACCATATACTGAGGTACATTGTCCCCTTTTATATCCTTGATCACACAGGTTCTATGGTACCCCACCTTTTTATTACATATATTTTCATTACATGGTACTTACAAAAGATATTTTAAGGTTTCATTTCATGGAAATAAGGTACATAATACATAAAAATGTACAAAATTATTCTAAATACACTTGAAAAAAATCCTTATTAGTTCATCATTACTACATTTACTGCATCTCTTATCCTAGGGTCACACATAAAAGGAAATGGGTGAGCATGAGGAACAATAAGGGATAACATTTTACATGTGATCACTTGGAATACCACTAAGAACAAGAGGAATATATTAATGTAATGAGAAAGTAAAAATGGGGAATATCATAAAAATGGAACATGAATCATAACATGGAAATGGGGATAAAAATGTTAAATGAGACATTCATAAACATATCACCATGGTTTGTCACCAAGGTATCGTAAGTGAAAATTACCAATCGTATTCACCAAGGTATCATAAATCATGTCATATCTTGAGATTAAATTATCTACCCAATTCAATAGAGTTATATCAAGGAACAACAATCGTATATCATAATTATTATGTAATGACCCAACCCCAGTTTCCCTGATTTGGTGCCATATTTTATTACATTAGAATATAAAAAAGGAATATCCATCCCAACGGATCGAGTATTTTAGTATATTTTGAAACAAGATACATACTTAAATTAAAACTTTCATCCTAAAATAAAAAATCCTAAAAGTTCCAGTAGAATCATCTGAAAGTCATAGATTACTTCTACAAGTTATCATAATACTCTTCCCCAAATCCTTTTGAGAAATAAAACATAAGAAGGTGTGGGCACAGATGCTCAGTAAGGGTATTCTATACTATTGAAGATATTATAAACATTAGAAATTGTGAATAATTGAAAACACATGCCTTTAAAAAATAAACATGATTATAATATGGTTGGAAATACGAGATGAGTAAATAATTCCAAAATAAAATAAAATCATTTGTATTATACTAGTTGAATAACTACATTATCTATGAATTTCTAGTTTAATATTGGGGGAAATGAAAATACTAGAAATTCTGAAACAGATCATCAAGGCCTTATCTAATACATCTAAAAATGAATAAGTCCTTAGCCATAATAGTATCTAAAAATGGTAATGGACTCAAACAAGTCAATTTCTATTTTTCTCATTAGTCCTAACAATGCATCGAGAGTCTTTTACGGGCCCCACCCATAACATAATAACTCCAATACATTCTTCATATGAATGGGAAAAAACATAAACAATATATAAATTCATATTGAAACTAACATATGTAATGTAAATAAATTTCCCAGAACATTAAGCAAAAACAGAACCCATTCGATGTAAATTGGTCAATGGTTTTAATGTCACTACCCATCCCCTGGGGCCCATTTCATGACTACCCCAAGCCCGCCTTCCATAGGCCAGGGGATGGAAACTATCACCAAAAAGAGTATTCCCTAAAAACCAGGAAGGCATTTATTTTTTAACCTGTAAACACATTCAAACAAGCACTCAACATGATACAAAAAGAAGCAAACTGAATTGTAAAAAGACTGTGTACAGTAAGTAAAAGGGTTCAAAATTCAATCCCATCTAGAAAGTATAAGAAAACAAGAAAGTACGAGTAAACTAAATAGCTCCTGTGAACCCCTAGCAGGGATCCTACCTAAAGGGTAGGTACAGCTCTTGAACGATCATCTTTGAGGTATGCCTCGTCTATGGTCGACCTCTGTGGTACCTTCAGTCATGGTACCCTTGTCCTTAGTCAACAATGTCTATCATCTTCACCAAACACAAAAATGTTCAGGCATAGCCCGTGCATGGGTGAGTATAACGATACTCAGTAGGGACCCAGAGACCCCCCAAAGATCTCTCAAAATACCCAAAGGATAAAACAGAAAGCATGAAAACAACTCCCAGCCTTACTTAGATATATGACCATACATATACCTAAGACATCAAGTATACCCATATCTTTCATGAGGAAACACGAGGACCAAATCCACATCCCAATGGTCAACTATTCCTCAAATTAAGGAATACCACAAAGGTAACACCACAAAGTTAAGTGCCACATAGGTAACACCACATAGAAGAACACCACAAATATATCACCACGAAGGTAAGTAACACATAGGTACGTCACACAAGACAATACCACCAAGGTATCACCAAGAATGAAAGTAACACATAGGTACACCACACAAGAGAATACCACAAATGTATCACCATGAAGTTAAGGACTCATGTCACACCTGTTATAACTTCGGTACAGTAATAGAGATGATTAGATGTAACTCCTATATCATCTTACTATGTTAAGAGGCATACCCATGTAGGATCCTAAATCATTCGACCCACACAGGATCCTAGTACATTGTCAGACACACATAAAATCCAAGTACATCGTCAGAACTATACATGATCCTAGTACATCATCAGACCCCCATAGGATCCTAGTACATCGTCAAACCCACAGAGGCTCCTAGTACATCGTCATACCCTCACAAGATCCTAGTACATCACCAGACCCACATAGGATCCTAGTACATCATCAGACCCACACATGATCATAGTACATCGTCAGACCCACCCAGGATCCTAGTACATCATTATACCCACACAACATCCTAGTACAGCAGACCTACATAGGATCCTAGTACATCTTTAGACCCACAAAGGATCCTAGTACAATAGACCCACACAATATCCTAGTACATCATCATAACCACAAAAGATCCTAGTACAACAAACCCACACAAGATCCTAATACATCATCAGACCAATACATGATCATAGTACAACAGATCCATAGAGTATCCTAGTACATCATCAGACCCACAAAGGATCATAGAAAAATAGACCCACATAAGATCTTAGTGTAGTCCCACAAGGATTCCTAGAGCAGATCCATGTGTGATCCTCGAGTACAGACCCAAGAAAGAGCCCTTTATCATTTTACCTCCAACTAAAATATTCCTACACTAAGATCGCTTGATTCTGGGAGGATCCGCTACTCAAGATGTAGATCGATACTCCAACTTCCACAAAGTCTCACAAAGAAGTATCCCAAAGGACCACCATGTAATAGGGATCTCAATGCGATAGACATTGCTTCAATCGGATGCTCGGTCTGTAAGTTATTGGCCTTTTAGTCCTGAGGGCACAGTTGGATTCATGTTCGATCTATCCCGGCCACACCCTAACTTTATCCAAAACACAAGTGGGGTATACCAAATACCATCTCTCTCCAAGGTTTTCAGTGCTGTAGATGAGTTTTTCAAATAGACATCACGCACATGAGTTATAGAGTGTTGAATATTTAATAATAATAATATATTATTATTATTTGAGCGTTTCGGGAACCCAATCCAAAAACCCAAAAAGCATCCAATATTGGACACATAATTTCCATCTCGATGTCAGGGTCACACTACTTCTGATGGTTCGTGAAACCGAAGTCGCATGGATAAGTTACAGATGAAATATGGTTTTACAACCAAAAATAATAATATCATTATCATATTAGTAATATTATTTACAAATAATTTACCCATATTATCACATTCCACATACAAACCAACACCTCTCTAATTTGGTGTGCGTCCCCTTATTCAACGGATTTCATATTTAATTGCTTTAAATTTTAACTTATCTTTTGTCAACACATTCTATCTTCAATTAACATTTTTACAATTTTTTCCAAACTTCAATCCCTACTACACATGCTCAGAAATGTAAGCTCTCAACTCCCAGCCATCAACCACGCATCCACTGAAATGAACAAGGCCCTGCTCATACCACCCTATATGTACAACAGAAAAAACACACCCCGCTATCCGTCTGGGAACCACACTTCTTGGGAGTTTCACCCCTTCGGCCTGCCGCCATCCCGGCCTCCGGCTCGCCCCACCATAACGCTTATACCATCTCTCTACCTCGCCCGGAGCCGCACTGTGAAGGCTCACCAGAATCACACCATCTTGTTTCCCCTTCCGCGGCCCACTACATCTTCATTCTAAACCCAAAAAATAAAATGATTGCATATTCGCAATCCTCAGGTCGAGATCTCCACATCCATATGTCACACTCAATAAAATATTGTGGTTCCATGGCTAATAAATATTTGGCCACCTCTTTCCTTGAGCCATTGCGGCTTCGTTCCATGCTCAAAAATTTAAAAAATCGCATATTTGTGATCCTTGCATGAATGGCTTTGCGTCCATATATCGCGCTTAGTAAAACTCTATCCTTACAGCGCCAATAAATATTAGGCATTAATGAATAAACGAAGAACACATTAAGAATGAAATAAAAAGATAATGGTATATGTGCGGATCAATGGTCGTGTTTGTTTAGACATCATCGTTGAGAACAAATAATATGGGGAATCAACAAATATATATTTATCACACTTTAAAATAAACCCCCTACCATGATGTTCATTGGTGATGTTGCGGGGAAGGAGATGAAGACGTTGACGTTCGTTGCTCCCACACCACGATCCCGATCCATGCCCATGTATCATCCTCATTCTTGATCCGAAGGATGTTATTCATTTGAGGATGTTCTTCCACTGACCAAAATTTCCCAAAATCTACCCCAAAGGCTCTCCCTAAAAGCTACCCTTTTCCAATAATTGCCCCAACTAAGAGGTGAGGAGCTACTTAATTTATTAGTAGATTAATTAATTGTTGTCTCATTAACTTGGGAGAATTCCAGTGGTTTTCTCACATTAAAGGTTAGTTCGGGTGGTCCCCACCACCAAGAAACAAAAGGATACGTGGGAGGATATTTAAAATAAAAAATATTTATTTTATTTAATCCTCCATGAAAAACAGAAAAAAAAAATTCTTCTCTCAACCCACTACTATGGATGTTAAACCCCCCTTATGAAAATCTTGACAATGCGAGTTCAATGGTGTCTTCGGATTTTTAATTCGTGCACTAGTTAAAAAGTTAAAAAATTACGTTCACGTGTTTACTGAACGTACCCAAAAAAAATTCAGAAAATTATTATCATTCACCCTCGACACGCGTCGTTCAAGGAAAGGCTCTTCCTATGTGAAAAATTCCCCAACAAACCCAACAGTACTCTCAGATTTCTAATCTGAGTTTCCATTTAAATGTTTTAGATTTTATAATAAAATAATTTTTACTTAATTATTTTATTTACAGCAAAAAACTAACTTTCACTGGTGGCCCCCACATGCCAAAGTTAGTATCTTCCTAAATAAAGAATACCCTCACAAGTGCAGCGGTTGTCTCAGATTTTCAATTTGAGCTACCATTTGTGAGTTATAAGAATTTGAAAAATAAAATAATTTATTTAATTATTTTATTTACGATTATTCCATTTTTGGGTTGTCTCAGAGGAGGCCTACGCTGACCAAATAAAAGTTGCGCCTAGGTAAACCTGCCATTCTAAATGAAACGGTGCCCTCTGATTTCTGATCTGGGAATCCATTTAAGTGTTATTCCACTTTTTCAAGAAAAAAGATTACACGAACTAATTTAAGCATAACAAATACCTTGACGGATCATTCCGGGCACTCTGGGCCTTAGAATCACACGCTGCCAGATTTCACGGTCTCGTAATAATTCTATATAATTACAAAATTATATGTAATTTTTGAGACATTACATTTAAGATAACACATGTAAAATCAAACTAATAATAAATCATTAAATTAAATATGTTAGATGTTATCATAAATGATTAATCCAAATGATCCACGGGAATAAATAAGAGTTTTGAAATAGTAGATGATACTCTTATAAAATCATCGAGTAATTCTTGAGATAAAAACTCTTTTACATTGAAAAGAAGAGTTATTTTGGAAAATTAACTTTATAAATAAGGAAGTGATGTAAGATAGTATATTCAAAGTAACATGAGTGATTTTATAAATATTATGGTTGCTAAAACATATTATAGAGTTCCCTTGAAAATTGGTTAGAGTTTGAGAAGTTACCTTGAATCAGGCTAATATTACGGGAATTATTTTTGAAAGATCCTTTTAAAACATATAAATCCCCATAAAAGAAGGTAAGATTCATGTTGAAACACATATATAGAACATTCACATAGAAATAAAGAGTATTAAATATGAATGAATAAGAATTTAATTGTGGTATGTAGACAAAAAAAGTAACCGGAATGAATATTGAGGTTCCGGTGGAAAACCCTTACCTTAAGTCTGAATGTGTTCCACCCTTGAAAAAAAGGTCCTAGAATATGAATTTATACTTATTAATAACTTAATTAAGAAACTATTATACATGTGTTTAGTTTATAAAAGTTTTATTATGTTCATTATGTCTTTATTGATAAGTTATAATATTGTATTCTGTCATTCTGTAGTGTTTTTTTCCTTGGTTTTCATGATCGACATATTTCTAGATGAGTATGGATGTTCATGTTGAAAGGATGTAATTCTATAGAATTGAAATTATATATTATTTATGAACATAAATAAGTGTTTATGTTCATATATATAATTTTTTACATGGTTTGAGGATGAATCATTGGATGAAATATTAATGACAGTCACGTAGATTATCTAGCGGTATTTGGATTATTATTTAATTGTTTTGTCATAAAATTTAATACTATGTACCAATACTGGATCCTTAATATTGACTAGGTTATAATAAATATATTATATTCTTATTCAACCATTAAAATGGTTTCATGACCAGAAATTAAAGAGAAATTTAAGAACGAAGTTTCGTCGTCCACAAAGGTTGTAAATTGGAACCCCACAGATGATGATTTCATTTATGAGAGAGAGACAGAGTAAGAATAATGATAATGGGTATTAAATTATCATGGTATAATTCTATGATATATATATTTTATTGTAGTTATATGGATAAATTGGACAAAGGTGGTTAGGATAGAATAAGAAAAGAAGATAAATTGAAATGAAACTAAATGAAAAAGATATATGCTTTACCACTTGAACTAACCTCCATGAGAACCTCCTTAAAGGAAGAAGTTTTGGTATTTTGGAAAGACCAAGAGCTCTTGGACATTTGGAGTGACTAGAGATGGGTATTTGGGATGAAATATGAGGAGCTGCAAGTCTTATTTGAAAGAATAGAAGAGGGAGTGATGAGGGGTTTTATAGTGGAGGAGAAGGGTGATTTGTGAATATTTTATTCATTATTTTTTTATTTCCCTGAACACAACCAATATTATTGATTCATGGGACCCATAAAAGTAATATGTGCATGTGAGTTTGAACCTAGTGGGATAACATCATCCTTACATCACTTATGACCCAATAAATCATTTATTTAGCATTTATCATAAATTATCATATTTTACTATTCACCAACAATTAAATTATTTTAGAAGAATTCTAAGAATTCACCCTGACCATTTTTCAAGGTGCATAATTAAAAAATTGAATCCATTTTTTGAATATAAATTTTTAAATATTTTTAATTTAATTTTTAAATAAGTTCATTATTTATTCCATAAATACAACGATAAAACAATAACTTGTTTTAAACCACCTTGATAATTTAATCAAAGTCCCATAAAATTATATTATAAACATAAGACAATAAAGTAAAAATTTATGGTTAAATTTTTTGAATTTAGATTATTATATTAAATTATTAAATTAATCATAAAATTGTAATCAAAATATTTATGACATACAAAAATAGAAATACTTATACTATGATAGTTTTTTCACTTATAAGATGTCTAAATTGTATTTATACACATATGGGTGAATTTTCTTTTTTTTGTCTGATTTACTATTCATTGCAATTCATAATGGAATATTACTATTCATAAGGGTATGTTACTATTCATCAAAAAAAAAGTTGATTCTATATGTCTCTAAATATCTTACTCAATGAAACTGTGAATTTAATGTTTTAAAAATTAAAATAACATAGGTTTAAAATTTATATTTATTGGATCGGTTATAACATCGTGGTGTTTGAAGAGGCTTAGTGTTTTATGCATTCAATATTTAATTTATTTTCAAAATTGTGGGGTGTTAAATTATCCCCTCCTTACTGAAATTTCATCTTTGAAATTACCAGAATGTTACCTCACAAAATGATTTGGGTAGTTCTTCATCATAAGATCCTTAGGATACCATGTTGACTCTTCAATTTTATGATTTTTCCATATAATCGTTACTAGTTGAGTCATCCAATTCCTCAACATTTGTTCTTTAGTGTCAAGAATTTAGATAGGCTCTTAATAGTAAGATATGTCAATTTCCAATTCTATACATTCACAAGTGAGGACATGCATTGGGTCTGGAATGTACTTTCTCAACATTGAGACGTGGAAAACATTATGTACTTTAGATAGGATAGGTGGCATAGCTAAATGATATTCAATAACTCCAACTCACTCCAAAATTTCAAAAAGGCCTATGTAATTAGGGCTCAGTTTCCTTATCATCCCAAAACATATAACACCCTTCCATCAAGGTGCATTTAAGAAAACATAATCTCCCACTAGAAATTCCAAATCATTACTTCTATTATCGTCATATACTTTTTGTACACTTTTAGCTTCTCTGATATGGCCTTGAATTGTATTCACTTTCACTGTTGATTCCCCCACAAGCTCTAGACACATAAGCTTCCTTTCACTAACGTCATCCCAACATGTTGGTGTACGAAATCTTTTTCCATAAAATGATTCATATAGTGCTATTTTAATTTGTGAATGGAAACTATTATAGTAGAAAAACTATACAAAAGAAAAATACTAATCCCATAGATCTTTAATATCAAGTTAGGATGATCTCAACATGTCTTCGAATGTTTGGATTATTATTTCTGATTTCCCTTCATTTAGAGGATTATAAGAAGTATTCAAACGAAGCTCAATGTCCAAAGATTTCTGAATAATTTTCCATAATTTTAATTTCAATCAAGGATCGAGATCGAACACTATTTAAATATGTTCTCCATGATGTATTAAAGATTCATTTATTTAGAGTAGAGTAAGAATATCTAGGAAAAAATCATCCCTTATAGAAAGGAAATGTGCAGATTTCATATGTTGATCAAAAATTACCCATATTTCATAATTCTTTCTCAGTGTTTTGGGTAATCCAGTGACAAATTCTATGGTTATTTCATCCTATTTCCATGTGGGAATAGGTATAGGAAGCTTGAATCCTCTAGGATGTCTTAGTTCGACCTTAAATTGTTGATAGACTAAACTTCTTGATCATAATTAGCAATTTCCCACATCATGTTTTCCTACAAGAAATGTTCCTTCAAATATCTAAACATATTAGTGATACCATGGAGTATAGAGAAATTTGAGCTATGTGAATCATCAAATAACTCCCTTTTCTAATCGTGTATAGAGGTAACACATAACCTCTTCCCATATTTAATAATTCCATCTTCATATAAGATGTCATCCAGCTTCCCATATTTCACAGCATTAATTTTATTTTGAAGGATCTCATCATCAAGCTAAGTGTTTTTAATCCTTTCACATAAATATGGTTTGGAATCCAATTGAAAAATTAATGATGTTTCACCTTCTTTGATAATTACCTTGTCCATCATTAATAGATCCATTGATACAAGATCCCTTTAAATCCTTAATTTTTTCAACACTCCACGATCCTTCCTACTCAATGCATCAACAACCTTATTTTCCTTTCATGGGTGGTAGAGTATGGATCAGTCATAATCTTTGTGTTGTTCAAGCCATCGCCTAGGCCTCATGTTGAGTTCTTTATGTGAAAATACATACTTCAGAATCTTGTGATCCATATATATCTCACATCTTTCACCATAGAGATAGTGTCTCCATATTTTTAGAGAAAATATCACAGTATTTAACTCATGATCTTGCGTAGGACAGTTTTTTCATGAATTTGTAACTAGCTTGATGAATAGTCAATAACTCTATCATTCTTTATAAGGAAACAACAAATTCCACCCTTTGATACATCACTATATATCACAAAACCATCATTCCCTACAGGTGGAGTTTGGATTGGAGCATTATCTAGTATCCTCTTCAATTCCTCAAAACATTTCTCACATTATTTGGTCTATACAAACAAATTATCCTTACATGAAAACTTGATCATTGGGTTGGCTAAAAGGGTGATGTTCTGAACGAAACACCGATAATAACCTAATAAACAAATAAAACTACATACCTCAGTTGTGTGAGTTAGTGTTGGCCATTCTATAAAAACCTTTCTCTTCGTATGATCCAAAAATATTCCTTCCTTAGAGACAATTTTTCAATGAATGGGAACCAATTAAAGCCTAAATTCACACTCGGTATACTTCTGAAATAATTTAATTCATCAAAGAGTCTTTAAAATAGTGCATAAGTGATTTCCATGATCTTCATAGATTTTGGAGTATACCTAGATATCATCAGTAAATACCACCATAATTTCATCAAGATATTCCTGGAAAACTCTATTCGTTGGATCCAGGGAAACAGTGGGTTCCTTAGTCAGTCCAAAATACATTACTGTAAACTCGTAATGCCCATACATGGTTCGAAAAAGTGTCATTAAAAAATCTTCCTTCTTTTCTATTAACAAATGATTTCTAGATCGAAGGTCAATCTTTGAAAAATATAGGCATCCGTGAAGTTGTTCAAATAAATAATCAATGCGAGGTAGAGGATGCTTGTTCTTTATTTTTATAGCATTGATCTTCCTGCAGTCAATGCACAACCTTGCAGATCCATATTTATTCTAAATGAAAAGAATATGGGCTCTCCAAAGAGAAAAACTAGGGAGAATAAACCCTTCAACACTCAATTCCTCTAGTTGTTTCTTTAGTTCCAAAAATTACCCAATGTTCATTTCATATTGGGTCTTCGATATGGTCCTTGAATCAGGAATTAAGTGAATGGAAAACTGAATTTCCCACTCTGGAGGATTTCCATGTTAATCCTCTAGAAAGAAATCAATATATTCTTCCAAAATAGGTAAATCCTTTATTTGAACATTTCATTCCTCACCCATCATTATTTAATTCCCTTTTCCCCAAAAAATTAATTCATTAGAGAAAATGGGGTGTATCTATATAAGAATCATATGGTGCGGTTTCTGCTCTAAAGATAACGGATTCAACATCATCTTCAAAAAATTGTAACCTCCTTCTTATTGAAATAAATTTTTGCATCATTGTTCAAATCCAATCCATAAATAAGATTATATCAAATTCATTCATGGGTATGATAATAAAATCATCTAATAATGCAATTTTATATTCCATAATGGGGACTCCCTGACACAACATTGTTACAATGATACTTCCCTTATGATTTTTGACTCACAACTCCCTTATTAAATCAAATTTTAAATATCTAATTTTCTTGACTCGTTTGGAATATATGAAAGAATGTGATAATCAAGAATCAAATAAATCATTGGTTATTTTTTAGTAAATGATTAAAGTACATGCCACAATGTCATTAGTAATGTCAATATTAGTGGTTGTGATCTCATAAGCTTGTATATGCTCCATTTGCCTTTTATGCGGCATGTTTCCTTGACGATGTGGAAAATCATCAACTATAGAATTTAATGTTATTATCATCTTTCTTCCCCTTACAATCACTAGTTTATTGGCTTTTCGGTTCTCACTTTTACCACACCAAATTTCCTTTTAATAAGGCACAAGGGTGTTTCCCTCCACAATTATCACAAGGTTTAAAGTCAACTCTTCTCTTCTTCCCAATTTCTTTACTTCCTTTTCCATTGTTTTTATCAGCCCCCTTATTCTATTGTTTTCCCTTAAAATGATAATACATAGAGGATTTCGTTTCTGTATTGACAGAACTTGAGACTATATCCTCATATGATGAGAAGGTTTGGGAGACTAGGGTACTTTAAAAAATGAATTTAAACTAGTCAGGAATCGATTAAAATTTATCCTTGAATTATGTATGTAGTCCATGACATGTCTTTTTATCCTTGTAAAGTTAGACACAAATATTACAACATTATCATCCTAATTTTTTCTTACATTTGGTAACTGCCATTCCATATCCGCTCACTATTGACGAGGGAAGTATTTTTCTAAGAATATTTCCTTAAAATCCCTCCATTTAATCTCTTGTATTTCTTCCTCCTCCTTTTTGTTTTCGATTAATGACCACCATTAATCCAAATTTCCCGATATATGATAAACTTCCATGATTACCTTCTCTCTTTTGTTAAATCACAATGTCAGAAATATATTCTATAGGAAACTTATCCATTCCTCAGCTATAAAGAGGTTTGTAGTCTCATTGAATGATGGAGGATATTGTTGAATAAGTATATCCAACATAGATCCTCTATGTTGTGGATAAGGATTCTCCATACAGGTATGGTTATTATTCATAAGATGATTCAATTGTCCCATAATAGTTATAAGATTCTCATAACTAGTTCTAGTTCCAGAGCCAACACCATTATCCTACATCAGAGGGAAATCCCTACATGGATTACGTACGTTCATGCAGTTTCTATTTTTTATACTAGGTTCCATTTAGAGATAATAGAATACAAAAGATTAGTTTATGAAACATAATATAATATCACAACTTAAAAAAAATAATTATCATATATTGAAATCCTATTCTTAGGTAATCCCATAATCCTTAACATGGTCTTATTGAGGATAAATTGACATTTAAATCCTTCATAATTTCTTTTAATGAAAATGTCAATTATCCTAAGAATATCTGGGAGGAGTATCAAATGAGTTGCATATTAAGGACAATTTTCAAGTACCAGGATGCCTCGGCTCAAGCCCAAAACTACTATTCAGAGTTTTCACTCCATGGTACATATGTGCCTGAACCACGTTCACTTGTAGTATCCATACATGGATATATTTTCTAGAAATATACAAAAAATATATTCCTTTCCAAAATACTAGGATGTCTTGTATGATTATCCTAAATAACTATCATATGGGTTTTTCCCTAATCTATGTTTTCTAAATCTCATTTCCTATGTTTTATACTAAACATTCTCTAATATGAACTGTAATGACACGGCCGCAATTTCCTGGATCTAGTTCCTTATTTTATTACATTATTATATAAAAAATTAAAATCTATCCCAAAGGACCAAGTAGTTTAGTAGATTTGGAAAAAATATACATACATAAGTTCAACATTACAACTTGAAATAAAAAACAACATAAGTGTTTGAGTGGAAACATCTACAACTCCTAGATTACTCATGCAAGATATCAAAATACACTTCTCTGTATCCTGGGGAGAAATAAAACATAATAAGGGGTGTGCTCAGATTCTTATTAAGGGTTGAAAATATAGTACAATATATTATAAACACTATACATGTTGAATAATTGAAAACACATGATTTTAAAAAATAAACATGAACATAATATTTCTAGGAAAATGAGATAAGTAAATATTTCCATATTAAAACATAATCATAGGTATTCTAATAGTTGAATAACCACATGAAATATTAATACCTAGTTTCATATTGCAGGAAATTCATTTGTTGTACATTCATTAACATACCATCAATGCCTCATCTAAGACATCTAAAATTGATTAAGGCCCTGGCCAAAACAATATCTAAAATTGGGCAACGTGTCGGCCAAGTCCATCACTATTTGTCCTACGAGATCTACCGACACAACGAGGGGCTATAGATGGCCCCAACCATCACATGATAATTCCAATGAATTCCTCATATTAATGGGTATAAACATAAACAACATATAAATTCATGTTGAAACTAACATATGAAACGTAAATAACTTTCCCCAAACATGATGCATAAACACTAACCATTCAGAGTAAATTGGTGAATGGTTTTATGATAGAAAATCCTAATTAGAAATAATAATTAACCAATAAATTAAATATTTTAGATGATATAATTAAAAATTATTCCCATAAATACATGAAAATCAATAATAGCTTTGAAATAGAAGAAGATACTCTTGTAAAATCATCAAGTAATTTATGAGATAAATACTCTTTTAATTTAAAAAGAAGAGTTATTTTGGTAATTTAATTGTATAAATATAGTAGGGAATTAAGATAGTATTTTCATAATAGTATTAGGGATTTTAGAATGTTAATGGTTGAAAAAAACATATTATATAGTTCCCTTGGAATTAGGTAAGAGTTTGAGAAGTTCTCTTGAATCATGATTGTATTAAGGGTAATTTTTTGAATGATACTTTTAAAACATATAAATCCCCATAAATAAAGGTAGGTTTCTGGTAGGAACACATATAAAGAAAAATAAAATTGAAATTATTAGGAGTACATATTAAGGAATAATAATTTAATTTAGGTAAAATTATAATAAAAGTAACTCGAATGAAAATGGAGGTTCGGGTGGAAAACCCTTACCTAAAGTCTGGATCTGTTATGCTATTGAAATTAAGTTCTTGGAATATGAAATTAGGATTATTAATAAATTAATTCAGAACCTATTATACATGTATTTATTTTATCAATATTTTATTAAGTTCATTATATCTTTATTGATATGTTATATGATTGTATTATGGCGTTTTAGAGTGTTTGTTTCCTTTGTTTTCATGAATGGTATATTTGTATATGAGTATGGATGTTCATGTTGAAAGGATTTAATTCACCAGAATATAAATTATATATAAATTTTGAACATCAATATTTGTTAATGGTTATATATAAAACTTTTTTACATGGTATTTTTATGAATCATTAAATGAAATATCAATGAAAATAACATAGATTATTTGGCGTTATTTGAATTATTATGAAGTAGTTTTGTTATATAAATTAATAATATGAACATATACTGGTTCATGACCATTGAGTAGGTTATAATACATATATTATAGTCTTTTTAAACTATCAAAATTTTTTCATGGCATGTAATGAATGAGAAATTGAATAAGGAAACTTAATCGTCTACGAAGGTCATAAATTGGAACCTCACTAATGATGATTTCATTTATAAGAGAGAGAGGGAGTAAGAATATTGATAATTGTTAATAAATTAACATAATATGATTAAGGTATATATATGATAATGGTGTTATAAGGATATGTTGGATATAAGAGGTTAGGAGGGAATAATAATAGAAGATAAATTGAAATCAAACTAAATGAGAAAAGAAAGATTCTTTATCTCTTGAAATAAACTCCTTGAGAACCTTCCTAAGGGAAAGGGTTTTTGTCTTTTGGAAATACAATGAGCTCATAGACATATGAAGTGACTAGGGATGGGTATTTGGGATGATATTTGAGCATCTTCATGGATTATGTGAATGAAGTGAAGAAGAAGTGCGGGGGGGGGGGGGGGGGGTTAGTGGATGAGAGGGGTGATTTGTGAATATTTTATTAATTATTTTATTATTTACCTCAAGATGACCAATAGTATTCATTCAAGTGACCGATAATAGTAATAAGTTGATGTGATCCCAATCCTAGTGGGTTTCCATCAGCCTTACATCACTTATGACCCATTAAATCATGTATTTAGCGTTTTTCATAAATTTTTTTTTTCTATTAACCCAAAATTAATGTATTTTTTCAAAATCCAAAAATTCACCACAACCATTATTAAACATTTAGAATTAAAAAATGAATTCAATTTTTTGAATATAATTTTCTTAAATATTACTATTTTAATTTTTAAATAAAATTAAATTTTGATCCAAAAAACAACCTTAAAACTATAACTCGTTTTATAACACCATGAGAAATTAATCAAAGTACCATAAATTATCTTATAACCGTATGAAAATAAAGTAATAATTTATTATTACATTTTATAAAAATAAATTACCATTTTATTGTATTAAATTAATCAGAAAATTATAATTAAAATATTTATGACATTCAAAAATACCAATACTTATACTATTATCATTTTCCACTTATAAAAAGTCTAAATTGTATTTATACACCTATAGGTGATGTTTCTATTTTTTGTCTGATTTACTATTAATTGATATTAATTACAATTCATAATGGTATGTTATCATTCATAAGGGTATGTTATCATTCATAAAAAAACTAAGTTGATGCTACCATACTCTAAATATCTTACAAAACGCAACCGTGTATGTAACACCCCGAGATTTTAGGAGAAATAATATTTTTAATTACTTTGATGTATTATGTTGTATGATAAACCAATATTATCTTCATCTATATTCAACACCTTATTATCTTGTAGTATACACAAACCATATTCTAGGCTTGTGTTGCATGCAAGAGCGACCTTCCTCAATAGCGTGTGTTGTAAAAAATACCATGTTCACTAAAATAGGATATATTGTTATAATATTATTATTGAGCAGATATTATGAATACTATTAACCAAATTTTAAATTTTATAACATATAAAACATCTTACACATATTCTAGAACATGGTATGAGAAGAAAATAATTTGTTAGGGTAAAATAAGTATTTTTCAAAAAATGATGTTTTGCCGCCTTTTAATGGTGAACCCAAATTATATGAAGTTTTTGACACATTTATGAGTTAAATTTGACAAAATAAACTTATTAATTGCAATAATTATATAAAAATTTACTTCGGATAATTTTTTAATAATTTTCGGTTCACTTTCATATTTTGATGAATAGTAAAAATACACTAAATTTTAATTTAAAACAACTTTTTTCATCAAGACATTTTATATGGTTAAATTATAAAATGGAATGGATTTAAAGTATAAATAGAATATATTATTACCATTCTATATAATTCAATTTATTATCATTATTTTTACATTGAATTCATAGGTAAAAAATTTCAATCTTTTGCAATGTTTTAACTGTTAAAACTCATTTTCTCAACAGAGGGATTAATTTTAAATTAAATATTGAAAATTCTGTGTTTTGAATTTGAAAAAATGGATTAAATATTTGTAATCAGTAGGTCCAAATTATGTTAATATTATACTTTTTATTTTTAGATATTATGAACAGTAACTACGGTAAATTTTAATTACTACTGTTAAAGGTAAATCGGGTAATTAAGGGTAAAAATAAGATTATAAAATTACCCTAACACCTGCAAAATTTCTATTTGATGAATAAAATTCGACCCATATCACCTAATGGTTTGTATAGAATCATTTGGTGGACCTTTTACCATGAAAAGTATGTAATTATTATTAAAACCAAAGAAAGTGACAACATGTCACTCTCTTATATCTTATATGTGTAATAATTTTAATTTAGTGATACATTTCATAAAATGTCAAAACTATGTAGTCAATAGAATTATAATACAATTATCTATATCATGTGAATTTATTTATAATGTTTAGGTATAAAATAATTATCATTAATGGTGACACAATAGTGATGTTGAAATTATTTTAATGATTGAAATATTAAATAAATGGTTTTAAAAATATTAAAATAAATATCATATATACCTATTAATGTTCTCCATGATTTTTTTTGGATTAATATGAAATTTTAGTAATATATTAAATATTTGGGTTCAAATATATCATCTCTGTGGATTTTATTTAAATTCAAATAATTGAATAGTGTCAAAATTGACACTATTGATATTTTATAAAAATAACATATTATTAAATTGTTTAAAAATCCCAAAAATATTTAAAAATTATAAATTTAAATTTTTAAGGTCTAAAATATCATAATGTATCCAATTATGGAAAATTCACAATATATAAGAAACTATTTTTAACAATTTAAAATTTAGAATATTATTACCACAAATAAAATTAAATAGATTAAATAACGATAAATCAAGTTGATAAAGATTAAAATAAATTCCCAAAATGTCTAAATTTTATTTAATGATTATATTACCACCCTATCTCATCTCATATTATAATTGAGTGATTTTTGGAGGTATTTAAGTGGTTTTGGATTTTATTATTAATTAATATTTTTGAGGTATCCAAAAGTGCCCCTCTCTTCTCTTATAAAAGGGAACCTCATCCCTATCCTCTTCACACAATTTTGTGCCTTCAATATTAATCAAAACTTACCCATTACTCTTTTCAACTTCCCTAGTATCATTTTGGAGGTTTTTTTCTTCTCAAAAGACCAACTCTAGTCCCTTAAGAGAAAGTTTAAAGGAGGTGCGTTGAGGAAGATGTAATCTATTCTTTCGATTATTTCAAGTTTCTTTCTTCTTATACTTCCTCTTCTTTAGTTGTTTAATTATAAAGTAATAAAATTTGTACCACTAATATAATTATATGTTATTATAAATATGAAATAACCTTATTTCATCATCTATCCATCCTACGGAAAATGAAATCACCGCGCGTGCATACATACAGAATACCGTCTCCACACCGTAGTGTAATCTGATTTTCCACCAACACCTTACTTGGATGGGTATAATGGTGTACTGAATAACTATATATGATTATTATAAAATCATACTAATTATGAGATATTATATCATCCACTCCAATTCCATTAATTAGTTATGGGAATGATATCATCGCTCGTGCGTACGTACGGATTACCATCTCCACGACGCGATGAGATTCATTATCCATGTTAACAATTCAAGAAGGATTATAAACTATATATAATAAGTAATCCTGAAATATATGACATAATAATGAAATTATATTTATTTATATGTTATTTACTTACTTCCATTCAATGTAATAAGTAAATTAATACATCGTTCATGCATACGTACAGCCTACCGTCTCCATGACCGATGTATTTCATTCCATTTATCGATCTTATATATATATATATATATATAATTCTGAATATATTATATAGAAATCATGTTTTACATTATGGAAGTAATTTATCATTATCTAGGTAATCATATGAATAATTACAAGTCAAAACACGTACGATAAATGAAACGATTTTCCAGAAATGCTACTTTAACATGAAATTGACAAATGATCAAGTAATATATAGACGAAAGTGAATCATATATGATATCATAAATATTATTATGGGTTTGTTACAATTTAATAATATTTTTGAACCCAATATACAAGATTCTCGGACACATACAGAAGAATTTGGACATAAGGTAAGGGATAATTTTACAATCTCATTTACATCTGAGATTGTTTATTCGTTAGTATTTACAAGTGTTATATTTATCATCCACATCCATGTTTTATAGAAATGTTTTAATAAAGTATTTATTATTATTCCATGTATTTTTAAATTCATGTTTACCCCTTTTTTACTATTACTATGTAGTACGGAATGAATCTTTCTTTTGTTTACCATATGGGGTACTTTTTGACTTTTCCAGTAAATGTACAAGAAGAATGTTTTTTTAACTTATACAACGTGAATGGATTTTTATGGTTTTATAATTACTTATTTCCATGAAGATTTCTCTACATGATTTCATGATTATTTTCAACAAAATCCTTTTCTTTTAAAATTTTATTACATTTTGAGAAAATAGAACAATTTTGAAGAAGAAAAGATATTTTCCTCAAGAATTCATTTCATGTGTTTTATCAAAACTATTTTCCATTTAAGATAACATTATTTATTATATTTATGTTTCAATTATAATGTATCTATTATTTACATGGTTTGATTTTTCTTGTGATGAAATGATATGCATTTATTCTATATGGATTATGTTATAATGGGATGATGTTTATGAAACCCATTTTATTTATTGGGTTATGATGAAGGATTTAACATTATTTTTTGGAACACGAAAGAATGATTTAATTATGAGATGGGTGGGACCTATATCTCACTCCAATGCATTGGTTAAATATTTATATCTCATGATATAGACATGGATAGAACTACATGTGAATATGGTTCAGTAATACAAGGCTAGAATAGCATGTAAACCCGATTCAGTAACGGACTTTGTCCAATATGATGGTCTAGGAATCAATGCCTTGACTAATATGGATATCATAACATGTGATTAATGGTTTTACACAATTACATGTTTTATCCCTGTGCTACTTTATCATGATAAATGATCCTTTATGAACTATGCCTTACATACTACAAAGATTTATTTCACAACTCAAGATTTTGAGGTTTAAACATTATGTTCATGTTTTTAAGTTAAAATGTATATGGTTTGTTTTATTTTCTCGAAGTATACCCCTACTAAGCATTTGAGCTCAACCTTTTTATGCTTTCTTTTCCCCAGGATAAAGATAAAGGTTATAGGTAAGAAAAAAGGGAAAGATCTTTATGGGTGATGTTGAATATATATCACTATGATTAGAAGATTGTGTTCCATCATTCCAAAGACACTAAACTATTACGGTTTATGGGTGTCTGTTTTTGTTATGTATTAAGTATTTAGAAAAAGTATTATAATGTCTATGTACATCAAGATTTGGTTCTCTACAATTGGTATGAGAGGAAAGGTTTAATTAACCTTTGGAAAATAGGATGCGAAAACTTTAGTGATATACCTAGAGATATTTATAATGTTTGTCTTGGTATGTCCCTAAGGTTAAGTATAAATATAGGTTACAATCCTGTAATTATGATAACGATCAGGAATAACCTAAGATTAAACCTATGATGTTTGAGATTTGAAGTACACCCCCTTGTTTATGTTGTTTTCCTAGTAATATTTTTGCCTCTCACACAATTAGTTTTGGGTTTTAGAAAATGCCTGAAAAAAAAAGATTCATGTTAATGGAGAATATTATGGACAATGGAAGGATATTCTTCATGAGAAACCAAATGAAATGGGATTTAGAAGGAAAAAAAATAGTTATTATTCCTAATCAGAAATATCATAATATGATCAATAATCTCATCTTCGGTAAGTTTCATGACTCATATAATAAGAGAAATATGGAGTTTCATGATGATCATAGAGGAATTAATGTTCAATTTCCTTATTGTAAATCATGTGGGAAGAGGAATCCAGGAGAATGTTTCAAAAGAACTAGAAGATTCTTTGGGTGTGGAAAAGTAGAACACAAAGCCAGTAATTGCAAAGGAAAAGGTTTAGTTAACACAATGGACAAGGATAATGGTATTGCTAAGACATCAACAACGGTTAAATGTTTAAAATGTGGAATTTATGGGAATTATGAAAACCAATTCCCTAAGGAAAAATATCATGAAGAGAATCAGCATGGTCGTGTGGGTAGTATTTATGTTGATGATGATGAAGAGACTACAAATGATATATTAAATGAAAGAAGTGTTGAGAAATAAAATTATAAATCCCAATCAATGGATTAAGAAGGTAGAAGAATGATGGAATGATTATCAAGACTAATGTATGGTACAATGGAATAAAGAAAAATATAAGGATTGTTACACTGTTGTTCTTCCTTCAATATTTGAAAGTATATATTGAATGGTACCAGTAACTATGAAAAGTGATTGAAATATTTTTGGAAATCAGATGATATGCGCATAATGAAGGGATAAGGTGAAAATTATATGTTTGATAGTATTAATGAGATCATGATTGATATAAGGACAAAGTGATATCATGGTTTGGGTATATATATATTTTTGTATTTTCCTATGTGGAAAGAGTTATCTTTTGTCAGAATTCATGTTTTCACTATGGTTCTATGGTAATTTATGTTTCAAGAGAATACATGATTAAGGTACTCATATATTTGGAACGTGACCAAAAATATATATCTTATGATATATGGGGGATAAATGATGGTATTTACATGTTTGGTAGATGGCCTATCTAGTAATCTTTTTCGTTATACAATGATATTGGACAGAAGTATTTTGGATAAGAGTAAAGAATGGAATGGATTAAGTTGGACATCAGATAGTATTGTTTAAGGATAATTTTTTTCTAGAATGTTATAATAGTATAGTTTTAGAAAATTTAAAACCTACAGGAGGAGCGACAACACGTCAAGTCCGACAAGGTTGTGAGAATCGAACACACAACCGAAGTGTGACAGGAATTCATCGCCTACCATTGTCCTACCGGAAGTCCCTGGTTTGTAGAAATTAGTTTTATTTTATTAACTGGTGAGATATATGAAGTATAAGTCCATTGTTTTGGAGCCACATATGATTAATATCACCATATATGGAATTAAGTATATTTAATAACTTTTTCCAACCTTTTGTTTGAGACAGATGAAATAACCCATTATTATATCACATGATCTACTAACAAATCACGGGTGAAAAATTAAACTTCATTTCTTTAAGATATGAATGAGAAATTGTTCAAGGAATGACCAACAGTGAGATTTTACCAAAATCAAGTAAGTATTTCTTCGAATTAAAATTCTTTATCTTTAGGTAAATGATCTTGGAAACCAAAAATGTTGTCCTGGTGTCCTCATATCTGATGAATCAGATGGTACCTTAGATCATCAAAAATTTATGGCTTTGTGATTGTTGTTTTTTTATAGCCATGTTCTCTACCATACTTTATCAGAACATGATGGTTAGATTTCTCTTCCATATCCTTATTTTAACCTATATTCTCTTATGTGGAAACCTAGTGTTTCATTACTTTGTTTGACCGTTATATTTCTAAATTTCCTTTCTAAAAATTATGTTTTAGTATTAATTTTTACTATGTGGGTTTTTATGAAATAATATTTCAAGTAGTAAATGATTTATAACCCCAATGAATTTTGAGGGTGAAATTCATTTTAAGGGGGTAGAATGTATTACCCCGAGATTTTATGAGAAATAATAATTTTAATTTATTTGATGTCTTGTGATGTACGCTACACCAAGATTATATTGAGCTATATACAACACCATATTATCTTTTAGTATATGCAAACCCTATTCCTGGCTTGTGTTGCATGCAAGAGAGACCATCCTCAATAGCGCGTGTTGTACGCAATACTGAGTTTTACTAAACAACAATATACTGTTATAATATGATTATGTACTAGAAGTTACGAATAGTATTAACCACATTTTATTTTTATAACATATAATTCATATTACACATATTCTAGAACACGGTATGAGAACAAAATAAATTTTTCAGGTAAAAGAAGTATTTTTAAAAAAATATAGTTTTTCCACCTTTTGATGGATCACCCACTTTAAATTATGTTTTTTGACACATTTATGAGTTCAATTTGACAAAATAAACATATTAATTTCCATAAGTATATAAAAATTTACTTTGGATAATTTTTTAATATTTTTCTATTAACTTTCATATTTTGTTGAATATTAAACATAAACTAAATTATAATTAAAAACAAATATTTTCATCAAGATAATATATATGGTTAAATTATAATATGGAATGGTTTTAAATTATAAATAGAATATATTTTTATCATTTAATATAATTCAAGTCATAATCATTAATTTTATATTGAATTCATTGGTAAAAACATTTCAACCTTTTGCAATGGTTTAACCTTTAAAACCTGTTTTCTCAATAGGGGGATAAATTTTAAATTAAATATTGCATCATCTGTGTTTTGAATTTGGAAGATTGGATTAAATATTTGTAATCAATACGTCCAAATTATGTTAATAGGCTACTTTTTATTTGTAGACATTATGAATAGTAACTATGATAAATTTTATTTACTATAGTTAATGCTAAATTAGGTAATTAAGGGTAAAAATAATATTATAAAATTACCATAACACCTACCAAAATTCTATTTGATGAATAAAAGTTGAACCATGTCACCTAAGGGTTGGAATAGATTCATTTCATGGAATTTTTACCATGAAAATGATGTAATTATTATTAAAACCAAAGACAGTGACAACATGTCACAATCTTATATCTTAAAATTGTAATAATTTTAATTTAATGATAAACTTTATAAAACATCAAAAATAAATAGTCACCAAAAAGATAATAAACTTATCTACGTCATTTTAATTTATTTATAATTTTTAGGAATTAAATAATTATCATTAATGGTGATCCAATTGTGATGTAGAATTATTTTATTGATTGAAATATCAAATAAATGGTTTTAAAAATATTAAAATAAATATTTTTATGAACAAATTAATTTGATCCATGAATTTTTTTTTATGAATATAGCATGTTAGTAATCTATTAAATATTTTTTTTTCTAATATATATTTTTAGATTTTATATATATTCAAATAATTGAATAGTGTCAAAATTGACACTATTGATATTTTACAAAAATAACAAATTATTAAGTTGTTTAAAAATCATGAAAATATTTAACAATTATAAATTGAAATTTATATGGTCTAAAATGTCATAATTTATCCAACTAAGGAAAATTCAAAACACATAATTAATTATTTATAACAATTTAAAATTTATAATATTATTACTACTAATAAATTTAAATAGATTAAATAAGGATAAATAAAGTTGATAAGGTTTGAAATAAATTACCAACATGTATAAATTTTATTTTATGATGATATTACAACCCTATATCATCTAATCTTTGAATTGAGTGTTTTTTTTATTTTTTTAAGTGGGGTTTAATTTTTTTATTAACTAACATTTTTGAGGTTTCCAAAAGTGCCCCCTCTTCTCTTATAAAAGGGCACTGCATATCTCTCTTCTTCACACAATTTTGAGCCTTCAAACTCGGCCAAAAACAACCCACTACTCTAATAAACTTCCCTAGTAACATTATAGAGATTCCATTCTTCTCAAAAGACTAACTATAGATCCTTAAGAGAAGGCTTAAAGGAGGTGCGTCGAGGAAGAGGTAATCTCATCTGCCGATTCTTTCAAGATTCTTTCTTCTTCTACTTTCTATTATTTAGTTGTTTCATTATAATGTAATAACATAAGTACCACTCATATAATTACATGTTATTATAAATATGAAACAACACTATTTCATTATCTATCCATCCTACGGAAAATGAAATCACCGTGCATGCATAGGTACGGAATACCATCTCCACACCGTGGTGTAATTTTATTTTCCACCACCACCTTACTTGGATAGGTATAATGGTGTAAAGAATAAATATATATGATTATTATAACTTCATAATAATTATGATATATTATATCATCCACTCCAATTCAATTCAATAATTATGGGAATGATATAATCGCTCATGCGTACGTACGGATTACCGTCTCCACGACACGATGAGATTCATTCTCCATGTTAACCATTAAAGAATGATTATAATGTATATATAATAAATAATAATGAAATATATGATATAAAAATGAAATTATATTTATTTATATGTCATTTACTTACTTCCATTCAATTTAATAAGGAAACAAAAACAGCATTCATGAGTACGTACGACCTACCATCTCTATGAATGGTGTATTTCAGTTCATTTATCAATATATTATATATATATATATATATTATATTGTGAATATATTATATATAAATCATGATTTACATTCTGGAATTAATTAATCATGATCTAAGTAATCATATGAATAATTAAAAGTCAAAACACACACGACAAATGAAACAATTTTACCCAGAATGCTGCTTTAACATGGAATTGACAAATGAAAGGTTAATATAAAGTCAAAATTGAATCATACATGATGGAAGAAATATTATTATTGTTCTGATACAAGTTAATAATATTTTTAAACCCACTATACCGGATTCTCAGACACATATAGAAGAAATTGGACATAAGGTAAGGGAAAATTTTACAATCTCATTTTTATCTGAGATTGTTTATTTGTAAGTATTTACCGGGGTTATATTTATCATTCATTTCCATTTTTTAGAGAAATGTTTTCAAAATGTATTTAAAATTCTTTGAAGTATGTTTAAAGTCATGTTTACCCCTTTTTGACTTTTACTATGTAGTATGGAAGGAATCTTTCTTTTGTTTACCATAAACGGTACTTTTTGACTATTCCGGAAAAAGTACATGAAGAATGTTTTTTAACTTATATGGCGTGAATGGATTTTTACGGTTTCCTAATGACTTATTTAAATGAAGCTTCATCGACATGATTTCATGATTATCTTCAACAAAATCCTTTTTTTTAATTTCATGGCATTTTGAGAAAAGAAAACGATTCTAAAGAAGAAATTATATTTTCCACAATAAATCATTCCGAGTGTTTTATGAAAACTATTTTCCATCTAAGATAAAATTATTTAGTATGTTTATGATTCATGTATAATGTATCTATTATTTAAATAGATTTATTTTTCTTATGATTAAATGATATCCATTTATTCTATATGGATTATGTTATGACGGGATGATGTTTATGAAACACATTTTATTTATGGGGCTATTATGAATGATTTATGTTTATTTTGTGGCACACAAAAGAACAATTTCATTATGAGATGGGTGGGACCTATATCTCCCTCCAATGCATTGGGTAAATATTTATATCTCATGTGATATACATGGCTGTAATGATAAGTGAATCTGGTTTAGTAATACAGGGTTGGAACATCATGTAAACCTAGTTCAGTAATGGACTTTGTCCACTATGATGGTCTTGGAAGCAATGCCTTGGCTACTAAGGAAATCATAAAATGTGATTAATGGTTTTCCAAAATTACATGTTTTATCCCCATGATACATTATCATGATAAATGTTCTGTTATGATCTATGCCTTACGTACTGCCAAGATTTATTTCATGACTCAAGATTTTGATGTTTAAACATTATGTTCATGTTTTTATGTTCAAACGTAAATGGTTTGTTTTATTTTCATTATGCTTACCCATATTAAGCATTTGAGATCACCTTTTTTCTTTTCCCCATGTAATAAATAATGGTTTTTGGTAATAAAACAAAAGGTAAATTTCATTATGGGAGATGTTGAAGATCTTTCACTATGATTAGAATATTGTGTTCCAAGTTACCAAAGACACGAAACTATTACGTTACATGGGTGTCTTTTTTTGTTATGTATTAATTATTCCACAAAATTAATGTAATGTACATGTACGTCAAGCTTTGGGTCTCTACAGTTGGTATCAGAGTAAAGGTTTAGTTAAACTTTTTAAACTAGGATGTGAAAACTTTAGTAAGATCCATAGAGATATTTCAAAGATATGTATTGGGATGTCCCTAAGGTTAATTATAAGTATAGGTTATAGTCCTAGAATTATGATAATCATCATCAATAACCTAGGATTAAACCTAAGATGTTAGAGATTGAAAGTACTCCCCCTTGATTATGTTTTTTTTCCTAATAATATTTTTTCCTCTCACACTATTCTATTTAGGTTTTAGAAAATGGCTGGAAACAGTAAGATTCATGTTAATGGAGAATATGATGAAAAATGGAATGATATTCTTCCTGAGAAACCAAATGAAACAAGATTTGGAATGAAAAACATTATTATTATGCCCAATTAGAATTATCATAATATGATCAATAATCTCAAACTTGGTACGTTTCCTGACTCATCTAATATGAGAAAGATGGACTTTCATATGATCATAGAGAAAAGAAAGTTCAATTTCAATCTTGTAAATCATGGGGGAAGATGCATCAGGTAGAATGTTTCAAAGGAACTGGAAAATGATTTGGGTGTGGAAAAGAAAGACACAAAACCAGTAATTGCAAAGGAAAAGGTTCAGTTAACACAATGGACAAGGATAATGGTATTGCTAAGACATCAACAATGGTTAGATGTTTTAAATGTGGAATGTACGAGAATTATGCAAACCAATGCCTAGAGAGAAAATATCATGAAGAGATTCAGCATGGTCATGTGGGTAGTATTTATGTTGATGATAATTAAGAGGCTACAAATGATATATGAGATGAAAGAAGTGTTGATAAATAAAATGATGAATCTCAGTCAATGGTTTAAGAAGGTAGTAGAATGATTTCATGTTTATCAGGAATAATGTATGGTACTATGGAATAAAGAAAAATATAAGGATTGTTAAACTATTGTTTTTTCTTCAGTATTTAAAATTATATGTTGAATGGTACCAGTAAGCATGAAATGTGATTGAAATATATTTGTAAAGTAGATGATGTGCTCATAATGAAGGGGTGAGGAGAAAATAATATTTCTGATAGTATTAATTAGATCATGATTGATATAAGGACAAAGTGATATCATGGTTTGAGTATATAATATTTTTTGGATTTTGGTATGTGGAAAGATTTAACTTTTTTCATCATTCATGTTTTCAATAAGGTTTTATTGTAATTCATGTTTCAAGAGAATATATTATTAAGGTATTCACATGTTTGGAATGTGAAAAAAAGATATATCTTATGATATATTGGGGATAAATGATGTTATTTACATCCTTGGTAGATGACCTCTCTAGTAATCTTTTCGTTATACTATGAGATTAGACTAAAGTATTTTGGATAAGCTTAAAGAATGGAATGGATTAAGTTGGACATCAGGTATTATTGTTTAAGGATAAATTTTGTTTTCTAGAATGTTAGAACAATATAATTTTAGAAAAAGGACAACCTGTAGGACGAGCGACAACCCATCAAGTCAGACAAGGTTGCGAGAATCGAACCCACAGCCGAAGTGAGACATGCCTTTATCACCTATCATTGTTCTACCAGAAGTACGTTTTTTGTAGAAATTAGTTTTATTTTATTAAGTGGTGTGATATATGAAGTATAAGTCCATTTTTTAGCCACATATGATTAATATCACCATATATGGACTTATGTATATTTAATAAATTTTTCCAACCTTTTGTTTGAGACGGATGGAATGAAACATCATTCAATCACATGATCTTCTAACACATCACGAATGACAAATTAAACTTCATTTATTTAAGATATTAAGTGTAAATTTTTTAGGGAATGACCAACGGTGAGATTGTACCAAAATCAAGTAAGTATTTCTGCTAATTCAAATTCTTCTACTTTAGGAAAATGATATTGGAAACCAAAAATGTTGTCCTAGTGTCCTCATATCCGATGAATCTGATGGTACCTTAGATCATCAAAACTTTATGGCATTTTTATTGTTGTATTTTTTGTAGCCATGTTCTCTACCACTATTCATAAGAAAATGATCGTTAGATTTCTCTTCCATATCAATATTTACACCTATGTTCTCTTATATGGAAATCTAGTGTTGAGTTAAATTGGGTGACCGTTATGTTTCTAAATTTCCTTTTTAAAAATTAATTTTTAGTATTCCTTATTACTATGTTGGTTTCTATGAATGAAACTTTCAAGTAGTAAACAATTTGTAACCCCGATGAATTTTGAGGGTGAAATTCATTTTAAGTGGGGTAGAATGTAACACCCCGAGATTTTATGAGAAATAATTTTTTTTAATTTCTTTGATGTCTTGTGTTGTACACTACAGAAAGATTAGATTGAGATATACGGAACACCATATTATCTTGAAGTATATGCAAACCCTATTATTGGCTTGTGGGGCATCCAAGAGTGACCTTCCTCAGTAGCGTGTGTTGTACGCAATACCGAGTTTCACTAAACAATGATATATTGTAATAATATTATTATGAACTAGCTGTTATGAATAGTATTGACCACATTTTTAATTTCATAACATATAATTCATCTTACACATATTCTAGAACATGGTATGAGAACAAAATATATTTTTCAGGTAAAATAATTATTTTCAAAAAAATGAAGTTCTTCCACCTTTTGATGGAGCACCCACATTAAATGAAGTTTTTGACACATTTATGAGTTAAATTTGTCAAAATAAACTTATTCATCATAATAAGTATATAAAAATTTAGTTTGGATAAATTTTTAATATTTTTCTGTTAACTTTTATATTTTGAGGAATAGTAAAAATACGCTAAATTTTAATTAAAATCAAATTTTTTCATCAAGATAATTTATATTGTTAAATTGTAATATTGAATGGTTTAAAGTATAAATATAATATATTTTTACTATTTAATGTAATGAAATTCATTAACATAATGTTTACATTGAATTCATATGTAAAAACATTTCAATATTTTGCAATGTTTTTACTTTTAAAACCTATTTTCTCAACAGCAGGATTAATTTTAAATTGAATATTAAAACTTCTGTATTTTGTGTTCGGAAAAGTTTATTCAACATTTGGAATAATTATGTCCAAATTATGTTAATATTCTACTTTTTATTTTTAGAAATTATGAATATTAACTACGCTAAATTTTATTTACTACACTTAAAGGTAAATCGAGTAATTATGGGAAAAAATGAGATTATAAAATTACCCTAACACCTTAAAAAGATATATTGGATAATTAAAAGTCTACCCATATCACATAAAGTCTATAAAGGTTCATTTCATGGACTTTTGACCATGAAAAGGATGTAATTAATATTAAAACCAAAGAAAGTGACAACATGTCACACACACACATCTTATAAGTGTAATCATTTTAATTTAGTGACAAACATCATAAATTATAGAACTTAAATAATCACCAGGAATATAATAAAATTATCCACATCATGGGAATTTATTTATAATTTTTAGGGATTAAATAAGTATCATTACTGGTGACACAATAGTGATGTTGAAATTATTTTATTGATTGAAATATGAAATAAATGGTTTTAAAAATATTAAAATAAATAATATATGAAACAATTAATGTGTTCCATCAATTTTTTTGATGCATATGACATGTTAGTAATATATTAAATATTTTTTTTCGAATATATTTTCGATGTGGATTTTATTTGAATTCAAATAATTGAACAGTGTCCAAATTGACACTATTGATATTTTATAAAAATAACATATTATTAAATTGTTTAAAAATCACAAAAATATTAAAAAATTATAAATTGAAATTTATATGGTCTAAAATGTCATAATTTATCCAATTATGGACAATTAAAAACACATAAGTAATTATCTACAACAATTTTAAATTTAGAATATTATAACCACAAATAAAATTATTTAGATTAAATAAGGATAAATCAAGTTGATAAGGTTTAAAATAAATTCCAAATATGTCTAGATTTTATTGGATGAGAGGATAACAACCCTAAATCGTATAATCTTCTTATTGATTTATTTTTTTAGGTTTTTAAGTGGGGTTTGAATTATTATTAATTAATATTTTTGGGTTTTCCAAAAGTGCCCCTCCCTTCTCATATAAAAGGGCACATCATCCCTCTCATCTTCACACAATTTTTATCCTTCATGCACGGAAAAAACCTACCAATTACTCTTATAAACTTCCTTAGTCACATTCTGGTGGTTCTGGTCTTCTCAAAATACCAACTCTAGTCCCTTAAAAGGAAGCTTAAAGGAGGTGCGTCGAGGAAGAGATAATTTCTTCTACCGATTCTTTCATGTTTCTTTTTTCTTCTACTTCCTATTCTTTAGTTGTTTCATTATAAAGTAATAACATAAGTACCACACATATACTGATATGTTATTATAAATATGAAACAACCCTATTCATCATCAATCCATCATACGGAAAACGAAATCACCGCGTGTGCGTACGTATGAAATACCGTCTCCACACCGTGGTGTAATCTGCGTTTCCACCATCACTTTACTTGGAAGGGTATAATGGAGTAAATAATAACTATATATGATTATTATAACATCATAATAATAATAAGATATTATATCATCCACTCCTATTCCATTCAATAATTATGGGAACGATATCATCGCTCGTGCGTACGTACGGATTACCGTCTCCACGCCGCGATGAGATTCATTCACCATGTTAACCATTCAAGAATGATTATAAAGTATATATAATAAATAATAATGAAATATATGAAATAATAATGAAACTATATTTATGTATATGTTATTTACTTACTTTCATTAAATTTAATAATGAAAGTAAAACATCGTTCATGCGTACGTACGACCTACCGTGTCCGTGAACGGTGTATTACATTCCATTTATCGATCTATTATATATATATATATATATTATATTATGAATATATTATATATATATATAATGTTTTAAATTCTGGAACTAAATAACCATGATCTAAGTAATCATATGAATAATTACAAGTCAAAACGCGTATGATAAATGAAACAAATTTACCCAAAACGCTGCTTTAACATGGAATTTACAAAGAAACGGTTAATATAAAGTCCAAAGTGAATCATATATGATATCATAAATATTATTATAGAACTTTTACAAGTTAATAATATGTTGAAACCCACTATACAAGATTCTTGGACACATACGAATGAAATTGGACATAAGATAAGGGATAATTTTACAATCTCATTTTTATCTGAGATTCTTTATTCGTAAGTATTTACTGGGGTTATATTTATCATCAATTTACATGTTTTAGAGAAATGTTTTCATAAGGTATTTAATATTATTACATGTATTTTTAAATTCATTTTTACCCATTTTTGACTTTTACTATGTTGTTTGGAAGGAATCTTTCTTTGGTTCACAAAACGAGTTACTTTTTGACTTTTCCGTCAAAATTACAAAAATAATGTTTTTTAACTTATACGACGTGAATGGATTTTTACGGTTTTGTAATGCCTTATCTCCATGAATATTACTATACATTATTTCATGATTATTATGAAAAAAATCATTTTCTTTTAAAATTTCATGGCATTTTGAGAAAAGAAAACGATTCTGAAGAAGAAATGATATTTTCCTCAAGAATTCATTCCAAGTGGTTTAACAAAACAATTTTCCATCTAAGATGAAATTATATTGTATTTTTATGTTTCAAGTATAATGTATCTATTATTATCATGGTTTGATTTTCCTTATGATGAAATGATATCCATTTATTCTATATGGATTATGTTATGATGGAATGATGTTTATGAAACCCATTTTATTTATTGGGTTATGATGAATGATTTATGTTTATTTTTTGGAACACGAAAGAATTATTTCATTATGAGATGGTTGATACCTATATATACCTCAAATTCATTGGGTAAAGATTTATATCTCATGAGATAGACATGGACAGAAAGGCATGTGAATCTGGTTCCGTAATATAGGGCTGGAATGAAAAGTAAACCCGGTTCAGTAATGAGATTTGTCCACTATGATGGTCTTAGAAGCAATGCCTTGGATACTATGGAAATCATAACATGTTCTTAATGGTTTTTTACAATTACATGTTTTATCCCCTTGCTAATTTATCATGATAAATATTCCTTTAGGATCTATGCCTTATGTACTGCCAAGATTTATTTCACAACTCAAGATTTTGATGTTTAAACATTATGTTCATGTTTTTAAGTTCAAATGTATATGGTTTGTTTTATTTTCTCCTTTTTTACCCTTACTAAGAATTCAAGCTCACCATTTTTAGGTTTTCTTTTACCCAGGATATAAATAATGGTTTTACATAAGAAAACAAAAGGGAATGATCTTTATGGGAGATGTTGAAGATCTTTCACCATGATTAGAAGATTGTGTTCCAAGTTTCCAAAGACACTAAACTATTACAATCCTTGAGTCTATTTTTTTGTTATGTATTAAGTATTCCTCAAAATTAATGTAATTTCCATGTATTTCAAGATTTTGGTCTCTACAGTGTATGTTAGGTTTTCAAAATTAAAATCATAGTGGTGGAAAATTTATGTTTACTAGCTAGGTTATAACAAAGTGGTGTTTATAGAGACTCCATGATTTATGAATTAAATATTAAATTTATTTGAAAAATCACGGGGTGATACATAATGTGATCCACCTATATCATAATAAATAATTTCACTAATAAACCATGTATAACAATGAACGTCGTTCTTATCAAAATCTAGGTGTTTAATAAGTTCTTAATAACACAATCGTTATGTCCTTTTTATCCCAAGAATGTTACGTGGGATTATTATGTGTAAATCCAAAAATTAAATAAATAATAATTATATCTAGATTAATAAAACTAGAAATTAAAGAGGTTTTATTATTCATAAAAAGAAAAAAATTAATTCATTTTAGAGAAGAAAGAAATTCTGAGAAGTAAATTCGACAACATAATGGGTATATGATGTGGTTTTAGAAAAGGGAAAAATAAAAGGGGAAAAGGTTATATAATTTAGAAAACATAACATGTAAGTAATGTTATGATGACAAGGTAAATAGATGAGAGTAACCATAACATTAGAAGTACATATACGAAAGGAGGTTCTTGAATAAAAGAGAAAAGAATAATAATTCCCTTACCATGAAGAGTTATTCCTAAATCATGATGAATTGAATCTTGTGGGCTTGAGGACTACTTGGGGGAATCATTTGAGGGTAAAATACCATATACTTGTTGATTATGGACTTTGAGTGAATGAAATGGATAAATGGGTGGTTATTTATAGAAAAAGGGGAGGATTTGTTTAATAATAACAAAAAATAGGCCTCAGAAATCTAGGTTATTAGAAATGAAGACCCATGGGCTTTCCAATTTTTCGGGACAGGTTTTTGGACATTTGGGAAATAATTTTTTTTAAACAACAAAAATATGGAATTATGTTATATTACTTCTTTTGGAATGGGAATGTAATTTTTATACAAAATATTTTTTTAAAAGACAATGTTTCCATTTTAGACTTTGGAAGTAACTTACAGGTTGAGAAAATGATTAAACTATATTAAAATAATTTATATTTTTAAAATAACATATTTTAGTTCTTTAATTGGGGTTAATTAGTTATTAAAATATTATTATATAAATATGTACTTTTTAATCATATCAAAAATCCAAAACTGTATTTTTATTATTCATCAAAAAATAATGTATATTAGAAATGTATCAAAAAGTCACCCTAACCAAATTTTGATGAGATGATTTAAAAAATAGTCTTTATTTTATAATAATAATTATATAATTATTATAATTTTAATTTTAAAATATAAAAATACATATTTATTAAAAAATAGTTTGTGGATAATGCTTAGTCAAAATTATAACAATTAAAAAATTTCAAGGAAATTATTTTTTATAATTTATATTTAAATTAAAGTATTTATTATATAATATTTCAGTAAATTAAGTATTATTCATAATAAATTAATTTATTATAAATTTTAAATATTTTTTTGAGAAATAAAAATTTTGTATTATCATTCAATTATTAAATTCAACCTCACTTATACATATATTTTATTAAGAAAAACTATTACTAAAATTGAATTTATGAAATAAAAATTATACTTATAAAAAATTTTCAATTTATGTTACTATTTCCCCAATTCATAACCCCTTATAACTCTTGAGTACACTCTAAGGGTATTTTTTGCGATGGTGATTGATTCATGGGGTGGCTCGACCAACATCGGCCTACTCTACTAACATCATCTTCTCTCATATGATATTTCATTCATACATCACCTATCTAATTTATACTTGGGATTTTTCAAGGGAGAACCCTAGTGACACTAACACCCTCCCAAGTTCTGAATAATAGACTTCATATGTCATGATTCTAATAGTTATGTCTGTCATAACTCATTTCTTCATTAGTTATATTTTGTCATTTCAACATATATAAACTAATTATAACATTGAAATTATTAACAAGACATTATTTTCCAATAGTTGTATTGACCATTAGTTGTATTTGACTAGAGGTTATATAAATTTTGAATCCTGATTGTCACACATCCCTTTATACTCACTTCATTATTAAAGAGATATGTTTTTATTATGTTCAGAAAAATATAAAACAGACTTTCATAGGAATAAAATATAATTTAACTATGTTGGTCATTATAAGATATGTGTCCTAGCATCATTAACTTTTTCAAATTATGGATCAAGTTCATGATGTGTTACATGTATAAATATTGACAAAGTACATACCAGACGCATAAAAATTACTAAATCCAGAGGTGGTTCAACTAGCGAATGACATCTCGTAGGAAGAGTAGCCGATAAGGATCTTGAACCACGTAGAAAATTTTTATAGAACAAGGTAAATCAATATAAAAAATTGTTGTTGATGAAGCATATTTATAAATAGGTGACATGTGAACCAGATGAAACAATAAAACATAAGTATCATCATAGATTCTCAGCTAAGCATATGAACTTAAATTGGGGTATGAAATTTATATAGTGTGGAATAATGTTACAATATAGATTTTATAAACGATATTTCTTCCTTGAAATAAATTAGTGCTATAATATACTATATAATATTATAAACATAAATAATCTAACAAAAACTTATTTCATTCTGAAATATTATTATATTAATCAGAAATAAAATTAATTAAAACTAAAAAATATTATAATTATACAAAAAGTATAAAATATAGATACTAAAATGAGAAAATATTGATCATACCAATCCACTTGAATTGTCACCCCCACTTCCAACACTATAGAAAAGAAGAAAAATATTAGTAAGTCAATCAACAATATAGAAAAATTACAAATAGATCCTTGAGAGGAATTGAGTTAAACAATAAATGAAGGAATATTAAGGTATTTATATGAGGTATTATGATCATTGGAATAGTAATGTTATTGCAGGAATAGTAATCAGACTGTTGGGAATACTGTCCTGACTATTAGGTATAGTAACGTGAGAATTGGTATATAAAGTTTACCTCAAAATAATAAATTTCAATATAAATAACAATTATTATGAATAATTTGTGTAAAAATATTCATTATACAACAAAAAATTAAATATCATGGTTAAAAAACTTAATAAAAATAAAAGTAATTTTTCATAAACTGTATTTTAACATATTTTGTTAAATACATAATATTTATATTAAAATTTAAAAATAAATATTATAGAAATTTTTTTATAATATTTATATCAGTTTTGATATCATCAAATCAAAATTTTCTAAAGGTTATTTTTTATTATTATTTTTTGAAATACTTCGATTTTTGAGAGAATAGTAAGAAAACAGTTTTTCACATAACCAATATATATTAATTTAAATCATTTGTGATGTAATAATGAAGTAATAATTTATATAACCTGATTTTGGTCCATGTTATATTGAATTTTATAAATAATTAATTAAATTAAAATAAACTTAGATTACAAACGTAAAATTCATTTTCCCATACCTTATGTCCAAAGTGATTATGTAAAATAGTTGTTTTTCTATCTTTCCACCTTTCACTTTAATGAACTAGTAAATTCTGGTTATAAAGACGTGTTATGTCTTAAAAACCATTATGTTAAATTTATATATGGTTTATATTTTCCTAAATCCACTAAAACAAATTTTACCTTAGATATATTATATTATTTAATATTTTATTCTAAAAATACCCCACCCTCAAAGTAAAAATATCCTTACTCCCTCTGCATGGAATAACATACATCCCCCAATTTAAAAATCCTTCCATCTACCAAAATCTTTCTTCTAAATACATTTAGAATCCTTTGGGATGGTCTTGAGTAATCCCTTTCAAAACATCAATGGAGTCTTAGTTTCATTCAAGATAAATTACAACAACAAATAAGTATGTTTTGATCAATAATTTTCTACCTTATTGTTCTTATCAATCTTCTTTTCACCACACATTTCAAAATAATATCTTATAAAATTAAATTAGAAATAAAATTAACATTATATTAATGATGTTATCCTACTATAAGAATAATATTTTCTATCACTCCCTAATCTGAAAATTTCAATTATTTTAATTACTTTAATATTTAATATCCCCATTTTGGATTTTGGGTCCATCTTGGTAAAATATTAAAAGTTTCAAGCATGGTAGTGTTATGTGCCTGATTTGAGAATGGTTAGGAGGAACCATGTAGTGACAGTGCATGATGGTTGTTCAATAAGAATGTTAAATTTGGAACGTTTTGAGCATAGGTTTCTAAATATTGTGTCTTCTAGTAGGTAAACATGTGAGGGGTCCTGGCCTTGATAGAGGACAACACACCGTTAGCGCTTGGTTTGGTATACCATGCACAAACTATTTGGGTTTCCCAGAATGTTAAGAACAATTTTTTTTTCGTTTTGTTTTCTTCTTTTTCCCATATTTTTTATTCTACCCCCATCCAATCTATGTCACGTGAGGTGTGCCTCCCTCCTCTCCCTAGGCTGATGTCACCCCTCCTTTTATCCCTATCCATTTAATGATTCCACTAGATTTCTTTTGGTTTCTTAGTCGGCTCCTCTAGGTAAGCTTTATCCCCATAACTTCTCTCTATAATGAATGATTCCCCCTATTCCCATCACCATATTTGGCCCAAAAAACCATAGGGTTTTGGATAGTCCAATTTATAACACTCCTCTTCGTTCTAGGGCATGTAATGGGCTCCTCAAGTCATCTTCATGCGTGTTCCGACATTAGTTGATGATGCCAAATCGATTTTGATTTTCTCGGATGGCCAAACCCACTCGAGGTTATGGGTTTCTTCTACTATTTTGTTTCACACCTATAATTTGATATTATTAATCTGGATCGTGTACCTAAACATGATTATAGGGAGTTCTAATCATCCCTGGTGTTGCGCACACACATACAAAGGTTTGTATATATATGTATGTATATATATATATATATACCCCTAGTGAATATTCCCTCATGGAAACAGGATCATGTGCCTTGGACTAAATTATATATATATATATATATATAACGGTGTATGTGTGTATGATTTCGTGGTAGTTTGAAATGGTCACCGCTTATTTTTTCATGTGCCAAAGCGTTCGACCTGGTGTTCTCCTTCTTCGAGGTAGGTTCCCTTTCCTTAGCTCCTTTAAATTTAAATCCATAATTTATTGATTATTTTGAAAATATGATTTATATTTATGTAGTATTTACAAACTTTTCAATCTGCTTTTGTTTGTTAGAAATAATATTTTTTTTGTTTTATATAATTCATCTAAGAATCAAGAGTGAGTTTCATATTGGAACATGTCTTGGTCCTTGTTTTATGAATTTTGATTTTTTTATAATTCCCAAATGGTTAAAAAAATTAAATCTTTAAAAGTTTGTACTTAAAAGGTTTTGGTTTGTAATGATTATTTATAACAGGATTTTTCAATTTAAGATTTTTTTCTAGATAACTTTTAAATCGGTGGTGTCTTGGGGGTGAAATTGTGATTTTAAATGTTTAGGAACATGAATGCATTGAGAAATAGTGTTTCTAAAATGAAAATAGGCCTCATAATTTAATGAGTCTCATTTGGAACTTTGATAATGGTTTGTGAAATTTCAAAACCCATCTTGAGGCATTCCCCCTAGTTTGAGAAATGTGATGCATGTGTTAGTATGTGATTTTTTATATGTGCCTAGTGTTGAGGATTGTGCATTTTTTGTGGTGTAAAAATGGGAATCTTCTCAAGGAGGGATATTGGTGGCTGGATGTTTAATGGGTTTTTTGATAAATAAAATTATATTTTTATATATGTTTCCATGAAAAATGTCACCACTCATTGGAATAGAGAACATGGGTAACCTTGGGGACCAAGGTGGGAAGAAAAGGACTAGTATAGTAGATGATTTAGTAGTGGTTCATCCCTGTATCATCTTGTAGGATTTACACTACAACACTAAATAAACATTTGTGATGATCATAGACCACTAGTTCCATGGGGTTTCCCCTCATAGTGGCCCATTCATGAGAATGCAATTAGTTATGGTTGTTATACCATTCTTCACTGAGGTACGAGGTTATTAGGATCCCATTTGTGTTAGTTACTTATCGATATTTCCCATCGTTCTCACTTGTGATATCGTTCTTATGATGTGATTTCCATTCCATTTATTTCATGCATGATCTATCTTTTTTTGAAAATCATATTTTAATCTAAAATAGATTTGTTTAATTTTGAAATGTTAATTCACACATGGTATCTATTTTTAAAATGTAGTTGAAGAGAAATTCTTTTAATGAAAATTTAAACATTTTAAATTAATATGAAAAGAATGAAAAACATTATTTTATTGTTTATTATTTAAAAAAATTCAGTATTTTGGTTTCCCTTAAATGTTAACGGAATGAGGTGTTGTTATTTTATATAATTCCTATGTAACATCTCAATTTTCACCCCAACATAATGTTTTCAGTTTTAGTATCCTCCAATTTTAGATATCTCCCAGAGTGATCTTGGTTTTGTGTTTGGTGGTGGCCCATGAGGTCGTAGGGTGGTACGTGTAGAAGTTTATTATTTTACTATGGGAGAACTAATTTAAATTGATTAGTTTTCTTTTTGTTAATATATAAATATATATATATTTTTTGTTGTCAATTTTTTTCCCAATGGTTTTATCTTAATGCCCGACACTAGTTTCCATTCCTTGAGGAATGAAAACAACATTCTACCTTTGTTGTGGATCATCCCAGGTGACCATTTTGGGGTTATACAAGGTTGGTTCATGAAATAATATTATTAGAGAATTCCCTTTTTTATTTTGGGTGTCATGTAGTTGGAGACTAGGACTATCTGGACTCCATAGATAAGTACGATAAGAGAGTCATGAACACTTGCTCGTTATAATCCTCAAGCTTCCAATTGTAGTCGGGGAATTGAATCGTTGATTTTGCACTGTGTTGATTAGGGATGATGAAGGGAGTGAGTCGGTGTTTCACAATGGGATTACATAGAGTAGCGACCCATGTGGAACCCTAGTTTATTGATACACTCATAGTGCTTGGTGCTTTCTTAGAGCATGATCTACAAATCCATGAAACTAGGTTAGCCACAACCACTATTTCCTAATCTAAGTGCTTTGGTGAGAAAGTTTTTTTGATTGGTTTTGGTTGTTGTGAACTTAATGTGGGTATGATTTGATTTTTTAGTTCTTATTAGTGTATTGAGTTTGTTTAGGGATGTTTCCCTTGGATACTAAATGGGGTTTTTGTTTATTAAAATCAGTTTTTCTAAAATAAAAAAAATGAATCTTTTTGGAAGTGACATGAGTTGTCTTAAAAAATGGGAGTCATTTTTGAAAGGGATTTGGGATTTTGGAAGGGTTTTGTAAAGAGTTGGATGAATGATTCTTGAGAATATGGAAATATTATATTTTAATGGATTGAGGGGTTGTTTTAACGGTTGATTGGGTATGATTTAATGAGTGGTTGGGAATGTGATTTTTCCTTTTGACCATTGGATTTCCCTTGGTTTCTCGGTTGTACATATTTATGTGGTGTGTGAATATTTATTAGTACATATGGAAGTTTACTTGGGTTGTCATGGGAATATGTATATGTATGGATTCATGTAATACCATCACTAAGTTTCAAACCATTTTAGTTTATTGGGATTTATGAAAATGTTTTTAAAATAGAAACACAATGTTTTAATGAGTGGATGTTCTAGAATGATTTTAGAGATGGAAACTAATGTTTGATTTCATAAGGGGATTAAATTTCAAAGTGGATGAATTTTGAATATGGTGATTCTCAATAGAGGCTTCTCACATTCTTTTTGATGTTGTGTTTTTAATTTTTTGAGATTTTATTTTTATTTTATTTGGTTTGTGATGTTTTGGTCTATGAGATTGGAATCTGGTTGTTGATGTCATTTTTAGTTGATCTTTGGTTGGGTGTTGAATCATTTATGTATTCCACTATTATATGAATTATAATTACTTTAATGGTCTAAGATTCTTCTTATTTAATTCGGTCATTGGCCTTGCCCAGACTTCTATTGGAGTGGTGGGATCGAGTTCATTTGGGGTTTTTCCCATATTTTATGTTGATATACGTTTTTTAGATCTATGGGAGTGTGTGGAAGAAGTCAAAAGTGTTTTTTGGAACTCTGGAAGCAGTGAGGGTTCAAGCTATTTTCAGTTTGTTTGGAGGTCCATCATTGGACTGGTGGAGGGTGGTCATCCTTGTATTGTTGAAAGTTGGGGTGTTATGTGGAGTGTTTGTGACCACTTTCAACTAGTGATTTGTACTTGGGAAGGTAAATATGAGAATAGTGGAAATGATCACGATCATGTATAATGGTTAGTGGATGATGAATCCTTATGTCAAAAAAATTAAGGAGATGGTTTCCTTTTCATGGGAGGAAGCATCAGAAGATCAGTTTTGGATGTTGGTGGATGAATTTTTTTTAGTTGAGTTAATTTTCAGAGCATGAGACATTGGAAATACTGTGTCTGTTGTTTCTCATGAAGGGTCCCTATATAGTGAGAGTAGTTTTCTAGAGGAGATTATTTCATAAAGATCTTTTTCATTGGGTCTGATATCAAATTCTTCATACCATTAGGTGTTTCCACCAGTGTGACCGGTCGAGCATTCAAATATTTTCTATCACAATACTCCAAAAGCATGTCATAATTGTGGCTATTTGGGACATTTGGAGATGTTTTGTTTGAGGTTTATCTCAATGAAGAAGTTATGATCAGGGGATGACATTGTCTGACTGTATGAAAGGAGATACTTTAGTCATTAGGGCTCCAGCCATAGTTCTCAAAGTGAAGCTCCTATATATTTTGGATATCACCTAGGGAGAAATAATCCATAGTTTGAATTTTCTCTCCAGTGCTGAAATAAATCTGTTTAAGTATATGTTGTAGCGTCCTCTTCATTGAAGGTTCTTTTTGTTGTAAAAGTCTTAATGGCCTCATTTCATTATTGTGGTATTTTTTTTGAATGTTTACTTATTTATGTGAATGGTTTGGTGGCATTTTGCCTTTATAAACCACTATAGTCATGATCATGACTTATGGTTGGGAACCCTTTAAATGTGGTCTCATCATGTATTGGTTTTTGTTCTAGGTTGTGCTAGTTTTGGAAATTGTTGTGTTTGATGGAAGTGATAAATTTTTGTTTGGAATGAGTCTCACTCTGGGGTTTTTCAGTTCCCCCTTGTTGTTGAGTTTGGTCTTTGAAGAAGTTACATGGTTGGTCTATTTTGTAGGTTCCTACTTCAAATCACATTGGAATCCCTAGAGTTGTCCAGTTCTAGATTTTCTATGGTTTTCCTAAGCTGTTCGATTCTTAAATGGTGGGGAGACCTACTATAGACCTTTTTGTTGTTCATTTTTTTTAATTGATCGTTACTAGTTTAAATTTTGTGGTTGGGAGGACCCTCCTATTTTCCTCATGGTTCTTATCATTGTGTTATCCCTTATAGTTGGTTGGGTGATATTGGTAGAGTGAGGGCTCATAATGAGTTCGTGATTTCATTGGCCTCATTCAATTTCAAATTTTATTTTGATTCCTCATTTGAATGGGTGATTTTTTTGGGGGTAGAATGTTTTTGTGGTAGGGAGAATTGACACACCCCGATCTCAAAATTTTATTTTTTAATTATTTTAATCATTTATATCCTCAATTTTGATATAGGTTTGGTCTCGGTCAAAATATAAACTTTTCAAGCAAGAGAGGATCACACGCAAATGATTCCCATGGTTAGAAGTAACCATGTGGTGACTATGCAGGAGGGTCTATCATTGGGAAATTCCCATTTAGAATGTTTTTAGAAAGGTTTTCTCAATCGTGAAAGGGTTCTTAGCATTCATAGTGGAAAACACATGGATAAAATGAATTTCGGTAAACCATTCTGGTTTCCAAAAATGTTAAAAACTTGTTTTTTAATATTATATTTTCTTCTTTTTTCCATCTCCATATTTTTATTTCTCCCCTTCTCCTCCATGTGTTGCGTGAGTTGTGTGTCCTGCCATTTCCATGGCAACACATCAAACCCTCCTTTGAGCCCCCACCATCTGGTGATTACACCAGCTTTATTCAGGTTTCTCAATGAGCTCCTATATTTAATCTCTCTCCTCCCTCTCTCCTCCCTATTTTGGAAAATTTCCCCTTTTCCCATAACACTATTCAATCTGGAAGAACCCTAGGGTTTTGGGAGTGGAAGTTTTTTATGTTTCACTAGTTCCTAGGGTGTGAAATGGGCTCATCAGGTTGTCTTTATGAGTTTTCTAACATCCACTGCCGAAGGTAAAGTGGATTGGATTTTCTCAGCTTCCTAACATTTCTCGAGGTAATGGGTTTATTCTGTCTTTTTATTTCACACACTTTATTTTATAGTTTTAAGGTGTATTGATTTCCAAAACAATATTATAGGGAGTTTAATAATCCTTCATGGTTCGCACACACATACATAGGTATGTATGTATATATATATAGATATATCACCTTCGTGTATTACCTTATGGAAATAAGAACACATGAATTTTAATAATGGATATACATATATATATTTATTTATTTATATAAGGGTTTATGTATTTTTTAGTGTGGGGTGGTTTAAATGGTCACCGCCTAATTTCTCATGTTCAAAATCATTTGATTTGGTCCGTTCCCTCTTTAAGGTAGAGTCCCAATGCCTTGACCCATTAATTTTCAATCCTTAATTTCTTGATTTTTTTTCAAATATGTTTTATATTAATTTAGAATTTATCTACTATGTAATTTTGTAGTCATTGTTAGAAATATTTGTTTACTTGTTTTTCAGAATTCCTCAAAGCATCCAAATTTAGTTTCATATTGGAACATGCCTTCGACATTTCTTTGGGAATAGTGATGTATTTCTAATTCTATTAATTTTTTAAATTTGTAAACATTAAAATATATTTTTTATATGGTTTTACTTTCTAATGAGTATTTATAAAAGGTTTCTTGGATTTATAAATATTTTCAAGCTTGTTTTGAAATATGTGGTGTATTGGTTATGAAATTGTGTTTTTAAATGATTTATGAACCTAATGTTCTTGTGCAAAAGTGTTTGAAAAAATGTAAATATTCCTTGTAATGTAATGAGTCCCATTTGGCACCTTGAGAATGCTTTCTCATAACAGGAAAACCCCTCTTGAGGCATTACCCCTATTTGTAATAGATAACATGAGTAAGCTAGGGTATTTAGGTGGGAAGATTGGGACTATTAAGCTAGATGATTAAAAAGTGGTTTATCCTAGTTTTGTTTTGCAGGATTGATAGTACCGCACTAAATAAAACATTTGGGATGATTTGAGACCACTAGGACCATGAGGTTTCCTCTCATAGTGGTTCATGTATAAGAACACCATTAGTTTTTGCTTATGTACCACTTTTCTCTTAGGTATGATGTTCTTAGGGTACCATTGTGCTAGTTAGCTTTATGGATTTCCTTTTTTCTCAACCATGAGATGGTTCTGGAGATATTATTTCATTTCTAGTTGATTCATAATTTATATTCCTTTTGTGAGAACCATATTTTAATCTACAGTGGTTTCCTTTCATTTTGAAATTTTAATGCACACATTGAATCTATTTTGAAAATGTACTTGAAGAGAAATGCATTTCCGGAAAATATAAACATATTACATGAATATGAAAAGAATGAAAAATATTATTATTTTTGTATTATTTTGAAAATAGAATGATTTGTGTTTCCTTTAAATGGTATGGTCATAGGGTGTTGTTATTCATTGGATTTCCTAGTGAGCATCTCAGTGCTCATGCCTACTCTATGTTTTGAGTATGAGGATATTCCAGTTTTAGATCACTCTCAGAACGAGCTTGGATCTATGTTGGGTGGTGACCCATGATGCCACATGGAGGTTATTGTATTAGTTTTTTAATTTCCTCCGCAATCACTTATTTTCATTATTCTATTTTATTTTCATTTATTTATTTATCATTTTCTCATTGAAAAATAACTCCCAAAAGTTGTATCATGATTTCTAACACTAGTTGTCACCCCATGAGAATAGTGATTTCCCTTTGGGCATTCTCTCATATCAAATTGGGGGACCGGTTCAGGGTTTTCCCATGCTGGTTCATGAAATTTACTATATGTTTCATAATTCCCTTTCCCACTCTCCCAATAGTGTCCCATCAATTTTCAATTAACCACCTATGGTGACATTTCCATATAAACATTTATAACCATCATCCAGATAGATAATATGAATTATATATTATATATAAACATATAATTATATAATTATATAATTATATGTCAATTTATACTCATGTATAACAACATTGAAAAAAATAGAAGAATCAGATAAAAATAATAAATTATAGGAAAAACACAATATCCAAATTACTTCCCTTTATCCAAAAAAATTAATAAATATAAAAAATGATTATAATTGATAAATAGTGTTAAAAATTAAAATAATATACTATTGTATAAATGTTTCATGAAATCTAATTTAATTATTTAGGATGCCAAAAAGCAATGAAATAAAGTTTGATTTAAGGTAAAGTGGTGGTTGAACCTAACTAATTTTCATTAGGTTGTCCCTCTTTCAAATAAATTTCAATATGGATATTAATATAAATAATATTAAATATCCTTTCACTATTCTTACATTCTTAATCTATGATATACATGTCACCACCATGTTTTATAATCCAAATATTAAGATATTCAAAAAATACCTTTCACCACAAAAGACATAGTTTACTCCTATTGAGTTGTTTCTTATTCACACAAGAATGATTATTTTTATGTTGAATATGGCCTAAATTGTTTCCTTTTAGAACCCCAATGTTTATTAATGAATTTATTATTTATTAAATCCTTATGAAACTCATTCATTTATTGGGTTATTTCGGGACTACAATTATTATTCGATAATTGTCGCATTCATTATTATGTTAATATTGTGAGGTGATGAGTGGGACCAGAATTATATAGACCACCAATGCATTGTGTAATGTCATGTGTCTCATGAGATAATATTTATTATTTATCTACATGGTTATATATTTTTCACAATGATTATGGTGTGACTATGCACATATTTTATGCATAAACATTATGCTCGGTTTGTTCACAACTATGTGTGGCATTTGACCACTATGAAATGATGTTTCATTTTTATGTTTTGACACATTCCATTCCCTTATCAAATGTTTCCCTCATGAATATTATGATGATACATTGATTTTGATATGATGATAATGATTATTCTTACACATGTTATATTTATTCATGTCCCCTAATCATCATCATAATGAGATTTTAGCACAACCTTTTCATGGATGTATATCCCCAAGTGATTAGTTTTAATAAGTGGAAAGTGGGGGCCCCTAAAAATATAGAGAATAAGGAATTAATTAATTTTATAATTTTATTATGTAAATGTAATTTTTGACCACAATTATACTCGGTTAATACACCTTTTGATCATGGATTTTTATATCTATTACAATTTTTATCTTAAAAATGATGTAACAGCCATGTATGAAATGTTGGGTTGGTATAGACACTATTAAAGTAAAACATACAAATTTAATATCCATGTTGCTGGTTTATATAAATAATGAATTGGACGGAAATAATGCACCCGCCTTGGTTTATCATGGAACCACTAGTCCATAGTTAATAACATAAACACACATCCTTGGTTTATAACTGAACCACCTGTCCTTGAATTACATTGTAACAAACCATCATTATATCTAATTTCCATGAAACGAAAAAAATACAATAGTTCAAAACCTGTACTTTTGTATCTAGTGATGGAATCATTAACCTTTCCATTCCATATTGATACCAATAATTGTGACCCAACATTTTCCAACAAACCATAAAATTTCCAAGGATATTTTTTATCACATAAATTCTACATTAAATTCTTTGTTTAGAGTTTTATATAATTAGGACCCATGTCTTTAAATGCTCATTTACCTACACATAACCCATTATTTATTATTTCACATTATTATATCATCATAATCTATATGAATCCCTTCTAAACATAATGGATTCAACATATTTCTTGATAAAATATGTAAGTGAAAACATAATAAGTGTGAGATAAAATTCATAGTAAGGGTAAAAATAAATATTAAAAATTTAATGTCATCGATGATCTTATTAAGTGCATAAGGGTAAGATTAAATAATCATAGTGCATGAGTGAATCATAAAAGAACTCATACCCTTCAATACCTGAATCATAAATCCTGACACAATTTATATGTCCTTAAAAACAGAAAGAGTCATAATAATAAATAATCATGACCCATTTGATATTAATATTGATGAATTTATACATTATAAATTCATTTAAAGAATAGATAAATGTATATTTTTCATGGATCATCATCATACTAGAACCCTATCACAACCCTTATAATTTGAATAACCATTACTGATTCTTAAAATAATTTTATAGAGATCATAATCATTACCCAATGCATTGGAGCGCTATCTAGAAACAACCATCATTTAATCTATAATATTATCACCCAATGCATTGTAGTATACCTCATCCTATAATATGTGATGGGATCACACTATGCTATCTAGGCCACCCCATCATGTAATATGTAATGGGATCACCCATCACTATATGTGCCATCCCATTGTATAAACAATAATAAGATCACCCAATTCTATCTAGGCCCCTAAATTTTATATGATCAACAGGATCACTCAGTTCTTTTTGGATGCACACATCCTATATAATTTATAAGAACTATAACAATTATAAAGTACATAAATCTTCTATTTCATCATAAAACTCATCAAAACAATACTTATTCATTTTATAAGTTGACCAACCAATGAAAAATTAATGGGTTTCATTATAATCCCTATGAAAGATTATTAAACGATGGAAAATAAATTGATTTCTTAACAATATATTTGAAACATTATTTATCCATATTGAGAAATAGTGAGGATTATAATATATAGAATATCCCCATTTGAACATAAGTGGCAACAAGGGTTGTTGACCTTGATGGATATAAATACCATTTCAAGATCATTAAATATATTTTTAGGAAAACAACATTTTCATTTTGAAAATAATTTTAAAAAAATAATTTTTTTTAAAAAAATTATTTTCCTTGAATGAAATAGAGGAAACATAAAAAGGAATCCCCAAAAAATCATTGATATCATTTCTTGGGGAAAATATCCATCCCATTTTCATTTAAAAAAATTAATGTCCTTTTATTTTAAAATAACCTTAAAAACATATAATGGATGCTTAAAAGGGAATAATGGTCATGATAGTGGAAAAATCTATTTAATTCATACATGTTAAAATAAATTATCCTTTCACATTTTTGGTAAACACCAAAATTCAATTGTTCAAAAAATAACATAATGATTACTTTCATTTTTTTAAAAACCAAAACATTGGTAAAAATATCATGGATAAACCAATTGAAAATTTTTAAAATTAAATTTTAAAACATTTTTGGAAAACATATTTTTGAAGAATGTAATTTTTAAATAAAGAAACAATTTTAATTAAAAACATTATTTTTCAACTCTTAAGTATATAAACAAAGAAAAATGAAGGGTTATAATGTATTCTCTAGAAATAAACATAGGATAATAAATTCATGAGTCTCTTTGGATTTTTATCATAATATTTCATCATATTATGTATAATCATGAATAATCCTGATGAATGGTGATATTATAACATAAATAAAAACATACCACATTGGTAACATTGAATCGTAATTCCCACGAAAGAATAACATTAAATTAAACTTGTAATGTCATGAGGATAAAAAAATTTATTATATTAATTGTAAAAGGGGATATATATATATAATTCAAATAAAAAAGATAGGCGAATAACATAACTTATGTCTTAATAAAGGAAAATTGTAAAACAAATCCACTAATACATTGGAAATATTTAAAACCATAAGTAAAAATAAATCATGAAATCAAATTAAACTTTATATATCATGAAATTATATAGATTCATGATAAAAAATTCAAAATTATTAGTATGTACACCCAAAAAAGAATTGAGTGGTGAATTTTCTTTTGTCTCCTAGAAATAAAATAGTGACTGGAAATCACATACCTCATGTTATCTTTTTGGTGGAAGTTGATTGAATATACTTTATAGGATTTAAAGACATTATTAACATATTATAAAATAAAATTAATATTTATAATATCATATATGATCTATTTATAATACCTTACCAAATATTTGGTAATAATATTTAATTGTTATCATTGGTTCTTGTATTAATTTCCTTGTTCTATCATTCATACATTGTCCTGAATGTTCTAGTTCCTGTTCATTATATATATATTTTTAATACAATGAATAATTATAATTACGTAAATACCAAATTTCAGATAAATTAATCTTTTGACACCAATCAAGGATGCTGGTTTTTAGAAAATAATTATGTTGTGATCATGGAGATAGTTGATCAAACATACACATGATTAACATTTAAATTTTTTAATGATCACTTGGGAAGAGAGGTATGTAATATTTTATAATTACATTATGATGGTAATATAATATATACAATATTTATCACTTAAAAATACTTATAAATATCATTTTTTTATTGTGTTGAGGGAAAGTGAGTCACATCCCTTCTTGCAGGCAGAAGTCCACACATACATGAATGATGTTATCATCTTTTTAGTGAAAATAAAATAAAGTAATATAATATCATTTGAGAATGATTAAAATTCCAATGAAATAATAATTATTTCTGGTATATAACATATATTTATTAACATTATCATTACTACATTCCGTGTAAAGCGTTAGTAAAAAATTAATCATCACTTCCTGTGACTGTAGTCTGTCACACACACATGTGGTGTTATCGTATACCCTATAGAATGAAATTGTAATGTATCAGAAATTCCATGTAATTTTTTATTTTATATAGAATTATGTTGATACCGGATGCTCTAACAATATGCGATTATGAGGTCCAAAGAGCCTAAAACATAATTTTGAACCTTTTTAAGGTATATTCTGTAAACGTGAAAGTAGGTTTTTCTATATTTTTAACTGGTGGTTGGATTTTAAATTAGAGGGAACCGTTGAACTTGGAATGCAGTTATTCACCAAGAAATGATGTAACTTCGGCCAGTATGGGGTGAATGGAAAATTTATTTTTTGAACTTTTTGTGAAAAATAATAAAATAAATTAAATGAGTTATTTTATTTCTTTTCTCACCATTGAGTGGTGAATAGTGACACTGGGATGCAATGACAGGGTGATGATGAGGCGCAATAATGGAGTGTCAATAATAGATCGTTTGAAACCACAACAATATTATCTTAATGATTAAATAATTTTGGATCATTAAATGTATCTCATCTAATCAGCATCATTAATGGGAACAACATCGCTGTGATTTTTATTTCTTATAATAATTCCAATGTGTTGGAGTTTAGGGGATTAACAAATGTGGGAAATCTCTGATGAACCATCGAAAAAATCCCTCTCTAATGAAGAATGAAGAATGAAGAATGATGTACTTCCAGATCAGCACCGACATTGACGTGCCTTAATTTTTGGAGTTGAAAGTGACGTCGACATCCTGAAACCTCAAGGATGAACTCTTTGACATCAAACATCGACGAGTTAGGGATTTATGCGTTTTATGTTATTGATGAATTCATCCTTGTTCATGAGAATTAATGATGAACGCAGATCAAATGACTAAAAGGTTGACCCGCAAATCACAGATTATTTTGTGTGGATATTGTGTAGGGGTTTTAATTTCGATATGTGGGTTAATACCTTCCCCCATTCTTATAATCTAACACGGAGGAAATGGACCAAAATGAAGAGGGCCTGGACCCTCCACTATTGTTTTTTATTTTAAATTATTCATGGATGATTTCACAAGACATTAGAAAATTGATTTTGATGTCTTTTCAGTGATGGGGACGGGATATCGATTCCATAGAATAAAGTTGATCGAAAAATGGACCACTGTAGTAACTTCAGTGGCTCGTTGAAGGTACAATTGGTGTGATGACACCAGCGGTGGCCCCCGGTGGAAGCCGCGGGTGGAGGATGGTGGAGCACCCATCAGCTAGCGGTAGTGGTTGGAAGCAGCATTCAGACGACTGTGATGGTGAGGTGGCGTAGTGCCCATTGACTCCTCATGGTGAAGCAGCCTGCTCAGGCCGCTCGAGTGCACTAGAGGCACACAGACTCTATTTGTGTGCATGCAAAATGGTTGGCTAGCCGAGATGGCTTCATTGAGCCACCGCGGTCACCTCGTGTCGGCCGCAGGGGTGAAAGGGAGGCCAGACATAGTAGTCTGCCACGTCCCAGTCTAGAAGACTGGGTTAGCTAGTAGGTTGGACCAGCCCAGTGGGCCGAACCCGCACTGTTGGGCTGGACCCATGACGTCGGGCGATCCCTGCCGTTGGTCTGGACCCATCATACCAAGCTGGACACGTGAGCCCAATGGGCCCACTAGGGGAGACTAACGTCAGACCCCTATAAAGGGTTGGGTCCCATTGGCCCGACCGGGTCGGACCAGACCTGTACACAACTGTCCCTGTTTCACTAAAATGATCATAACCTTCAACACGAGCATCTAATTGATAAATCTTCTATGGCATGACGAACTTGGTGATGAGGTGGCCCTTTTGAGATACTCCACATCATTTTTACCAGATGTTGGAGTTTGAGCAGTTTGGATCGGACTCAAAACCAACCAGTCCATTTTTACTAAATTTACCATATCTTACTGACTGGGTGTCCGATCGATGGGGTATCTATTACATTGGAACCCTTATAACAAGACAGTCCTTTCAGATTACTCTATGTGGGTATTCGTGGTGTTTGAGGCAAGGCCAATGGCTTGAGTAGCGAATCCTCTTGAAATCAATCATGTTAAGTGCAGGAATCGAGTGGTTGGATATGACGTGAAGAAAGAATAGAAATCCTTCTTGGGTTAGCACCTAGTTATCCTGAGTGGGCAATCACATAGAAATCCTATGTGGTTCAACCCTTAGTGATCCTCTGTGGGTCATCACCTAGCGATCCTCTCTAGGTTAACACCTAGAGATCCTCTATGGGTTAGCATCAAGCGAACATATACGGGTCAGAAACCAAGCATCTCAATAGAATAAGATGATCTAGATTTACGAATAATCATATTTACTTATATATTTAAGTTATATCTACTGTGAGCTATGCCTTTTATAATGTGCTAGGTGATTGAGATCTTGCTTCGTCGTATTACCTCCGTGGTATTTTCTTTTTGGTATTTTTCTTTCTTGGATTATTGAGAGAGATTCGGAGGTCTCAGGGACCCTATTGAGTATTGTTATACAAACCCCTACCCGGGCTTTGCTCACACGTGTTGTGTTGGGTGTAAACGATTGACATTTTGATATAGGTATTAAGTGGCATGTGTTGGATGACGGTTCTAGGTACTACCGTCACCACCCCAAGGATGTCAAACGTATGCTTCAGGAGTAAGTGGATAGGGGTGGGGCCAGAATCAGGCAATGGGGGCCTACGACCACAATACTCCAAATATGATTAGAGTTATGAACTGTGTCTACAGAACCTTAGCTTAATTTCTTATAGAAAAAGGTCCCAGTCACTATTTCCTTTCCACGGACCTCGTTCAACTCTCGAATATTCTGGTGGAGCAGTTGGCTCAATCATTACGATTAGAGACTCCTACAGGAGGGGATTCAATGATTACACACTGGTTCCGACAGTGTGAGTTTACTCAAGAAGTAAAGTGCTTCAATTGGGATCTTATACTAGTATCTTCGAAACCTTACGTTTCCATCATGGGTATGGACTGGTTATCCACAGTTCATGACTAGATCGACTGTTTTAGGCGAAAAGTGTGGTGTGTCTGTGGGGGTGATACAAGTTTTTCCTTCACCAATGATAAATGAATATTTTCAGAACATGATGAAATTTCTTAGAGAAGGGTGTGGTTGATCACTCCCTAGTTGGATAGCCTCACACTCGGTGTGGTGAACGAGGGGAGTCTGATCTTTCTGGTTGTGGTGGACGAATATGAGGATGTCTTTGGGAAAGATGTCCCCAGACTTCCTCCTTGCATAGAGGTAGACTTATGTATTGACTTAAACCCATGGAAGACACTAATCTCTATGCATTAATATTTGATGGCTCCAATGGAGCTTCGTGAGGTGAGGGTATATCTTAAGGACATGAAGATGAAGGGGTTGGTAAGGCCCTGTGTTTCTCCATGGTAAGCACTAGTGTTATTTTCCCAGAAAGCTGATATTAGATTAAGGATGTGCATGGACTTCCAATGCCTGAACTAGGTGATAGTGAAGAACAAGTATACACTGCCGAGTATTTATGAACACTTTGATCAGCTAAAGGGAGTGTGGTGGTTCTCGAAGAGAGACATCAGATCAGGATATCATCAGCTTCAGGTATGGGATGAAGACGTACCAAAGACATCATTCATATGCTAGTACGACCACTATAAGTTTTTGGTGATGCCTTTCAGTTTGACCAAAGATTGAGCAGTGTTCAGGGGATTCATGACCATGATATTTCATCCTTGAATCGACCATTTCATGGTATTTTTAATTGATTATATTTTTGTGTACTCAACATCCGAGGGGCACTCTACACACCTACAGATAGTCTTAGACACACTCTAAGAGAACCCGCATTGTGTTAAGATCTCGAAGTGATAGTTCTGGATTTCGGAGGTCCACTTCATGGGAAAGGTCATCTCAGGGGGATGGATTTTCTGTGGATTTGGTGTGGATAGAAGGAGTTCTTGATTTGGAGCCCCCATGAGTGTGATTGAGGTGCCGAGATTCTTGGGGTTGGCTGGGTACTACAGGAGGTTCGTACCTAACTTTTAAAATGTAGCAGCACCCTTTTGAGCATTGACAATGAATGGAAAACCATTTGTCTGGGCAGAGAAGTGCTTGCAGAGTTTCTAGGAGATGAGGTGGAGACTGAGGAGTGCCCCCATATTAAGATTACCATTAGAGGGTGTTGGGTATTTAGTCTACTATGATGCATCAATGAATAGACCGGGTTGTGTCTGAATTCCAGAGAAAGCAGTTATCATTTACGGTTCAGGAAAATTGAGGTAGCATGAGAAGAACTATGCGAACCCAGACTCAGATTTAGAAGTAGTGGTATTTTACTTGAAGATGTGGCATCACTATTTGATGGGTGAATTTTTTTTATCTTCTCCAACTACAAGAGTCTCAGGTATATCATATCACAGATGGACATGAACATCACATAGCTCTGATGGTTGGAGTTTCTCTAGGACTATTACTTTGAGATAGTCTATACTCCTAGAAATGGGAATGTGGTGGTAGACACACTCAGCAAGAGGTCTGGTTTACAACTACTGAGTGAGGCGACATAACTTATAGTCATGATATAGATATACTTTGTAGATAGTGATGGAGTAACTCAACATTAGTCTATGATTTTCACTCCATCAATCATACTATAAGTTAGGGAGGTACACCTGGTGGATGATGAATGAAATGCCTGATGTGCTCAATTATCCCCAGGATGGGCTCCTGATGGATTCCCGATAGTTGGGGATCACATCATCTTCTCAAAGTGTGCACTGTACTACCAGTGACGTTGTGGGGGGTGGTATTGAGGGAGTTCCATAAATACCCTTTAGCAGTACATCCTGGTGTAGAAAAGCTATACGAGGACCTCTAATGTTAGTACTGGTGGCCAGGGATGAAGAAAGTGCTGGCAGAGTATGTTTCTCGATGCCTCAAATGTCAGTAAGTGAAGGCCAAGCATCATTTCCTGGCAAGATTGACATAGCCACTTGAGGTACCAAAGTGGAAGTGGGATGATATATCCATTGGCTTCATGATGAGGTTACCATGTGCATCCATGGGCAACGATTCTCTCTGGGTGATCATTGATCGAGTCACCAAGTTGGATCAATTCCAACCCATTAGGGGTTAGGGATTGGTAGAGGGATTTGGACACCTCTATGTTCAGGAGATTGTACGGATTTACGGGGTGCCTTTGATGATTGTCTCAGACCGTAACCAAAACTTTACATCCCAGTTATGGAAGGGGTTGCAAGAGGCGTTTGAGAGTCAACTGCACTTGAGGATAGCTTTTCACCACCCGACGAACAATAAAAAGGTGAAAACCATTCAAACCTTGGAGGAAATAATTCATTCTTATGTCCTGGATTTTGGTCATAGTTTGGAGGACCACCTAACACTTGTGGAGTTATCACACAACAACTGTTATCACTCCACCATTGGAATGGAAGAATTTGAGACCTTGTAAGAGAGGCCTTGTAGATCACCCCTATGATGGAAAAACCTAGGGGAGTCAGCACTCATGGGTCCAGAGTTAGTGCGAGAAACCATTAAGAAGGCACAGATAATCCTAGAGTATATAAGGACTACATAGAGCAGAATGAAGTCTTATGCCAGTAGGATACGAATACCCTTGGGGTTTTACGAGGGAGATAATATTTTTCATTGGTTATCACACTGATGAAGATTGTTGAAATTTTTCTTTGGTGGAAAGATATCCCTAAGGTTCATCATTCCTTTTCAAATCCTTAGTAGTGTTGGAAAGGTGGAGTACCTCCAAGCACTTCCACCATAGATGCAACAGGTGCATGATGTTTTCCACATGTCACATCTGAGGAGGTACGTGCACAATCCGTCACACTTCATAGACTGGGGAAAGATAGACATTGACGATGGGGAGAAACTTTTAGAGTTCTTTTTAGAGATAGATAATTTAAAGGAGTGGGTCTTGTATGGGTGGTCGATTCCTCTGTTGTGAGTTTGGTGGCCATATGGAAACCTCTAAGAGAGAACATGGGAGCGGGGGGCTCAGATTCATGCTCAGTACACCAATATGTTTTGTTCGTTTTGTTTTGAAATTCGTGGATGTAAAGCTTTATGGTGGAGAGAATGTAATGTATTTTAAATTCCATGTAATTTATTAATTTTAAATGGAATTATTCTGAGACCCCACGCCCCGGGTTCATGCAATTATGAGTCCTAGAGACCCCGGAACAGAATTTTGATCTTGTTTTATGGTAGGTTCAGTAAACATGCAAGCATATTTTTCTATACTCTGAACCAATGCTTGAATTGTAAATCTGAGGGCACTATTGAACTCATAATTCCATGATTCACCTAGAAATGACTTAACTTTGTCCTGCAAGTAATGAGTGGAAAGGATATTTTTTGGAATTTTTGAGAAAAATGATAAAATAATTTAAATAAATTATTTTATTTCTTATCTCTTCATTGATTGGAGGATGGAGATGTTGAGGTGCCTCGACAAGGCATAGATGAGAATCATTATTAGTGGGTCAATAATGGATCATTTGATACCACGACACTATTAGCTTAGTGACTCATTAAATGCAGCTCATTAAAAATTTCTCAATTAATGAGAATCGTTAATGGTCGCAACATGTATGAGATTTTTCTTTTTTTAATAATTAACACGTGTTGGAGTTTAGGACATTAACAAATGCAGGAAATCTCTAATGAACCGCTGGAGGAATCCCTCTCCAACGAAGAATAAAGAATGACGTGCTGACGGATCATCACTGACATTGGCATGCCTCAATGAACAGAGTTTGAAGAGATGTCGACATCCTGAATCCTCGTGGAAAAATGCATCGACATCGAACCTCAACATGGTTGGGGTTTATGCGTTCTATGTTATTGATGACTTCTTCCATGTTCTTTGTAATTAATGATGAACGTATATCAACCGGCTAATGGGTTGACTCATGAATCACTCATTCCAACAAGAGAAAATTGTGCACAGGTATGAATTGGGGTTTTACTCTTGTTGTGTAGGATTATACCTTACCCCATTCTTAGACTCTAATTTGGAGTGGGTGGGCCAACACGTACAAGGCATGGTCCTTAAACCATGGTTGTTTGTTTTGTGTTCTTCATGGATGATTTCTCAATATGATAGGAAAGAGAGTTTGAGGCCGTCACATCAGAGTTGACGACCTAGAAATTATGTAGATTCAAACAATTTTGGAAAAAGACCACCAGAGCCACTTTGGTGGCCCGTCAAAGGTACTGCATGTGAGCCAATCAGCAGTGGCCAATGACAGACCACAACGGTGGCCATGGGCATAGGCGGCGACGAGCGGAGTATGTGGGTGTGCCTGTCAGTGCTCCACGATGGTGAGGGTGCACGACGCCCATCGTGGAGACGATGGGGTGCCCGTCGGTGCCACAAGGATGAGTGGCCCACTCATTCTAGTCGGGTGCACCGAAGGAAAGTAGACCCAATCCGCATGCTTATGAAACGACCATCCAACATGGCCGGCCACATGGAGCCACAACAATCGCTTGAACACGGTGAGGAGGGAACCCCGCATCGACCACAGGGTGGGAGGGAGCCCGGATGCGGCTGTATTCTGCATCCCGGTTGAGCGGACCCATCTACCAGTGGTGGACCAAGTCGGCCAGCTGTGTGGACCCGCACCTCCGGGCCGGACCCACACCGCCAGGCCGGACTTGTGATGCTGGGTGAGACCCACCATCAGGGAGGAACCATCCTACCATTGCGGACCCACGATCCCAATTGGTCGGTTGGGAGGGACCCATGGGGGACCCACACATGACCCCTAGATAGGGTCAGGGTCCTTGCGCTGAGGCTTTCCTTTTGAGATACTCCACATTATTTTTGGCAGAAGTTGGAGTACGGCTGGGTTGGATTGAACTCGAATCCAACCAGTCCCTTTTTACTAAATTGTCAATATCTTACATACTAGGCATCAAAATGATGTGTCTATTGTTACATTGGAACCCTTATGATGAGACGGTCCTTTGGGGTTACTCTATGTGGGACATTGTGGCAGATGATGTATGGATGATGGCTTGAAGAGTGGATCCTTTGGAAATCATGCGTGGTATGTGCGAGAATCTATTGGCTGGCTGTGATGTGATGAAAGAATATTGATCCTATGTGGGTTAGGACCTAGATATCATGAGTGGGTCAGCACCTAGAAATCATGTGTGGGTCAGAACCTAGTGATCCTCTGTGGGTTAGCACCTAGCCATACTCTGTGGGTCAGCACCTAGCGATCCTTTATGGGTCAGCACTTAGAGATCATTTGTGGGTCATTACCTAGCAACCCAGTGTGGGTCAATAGCATAACCTCTTGACAGAATAAGATAATATGGATTTACAACTAATCATCTTTACTTCTGTGCTTATGTTATAATGGGTGTGAGTGGTGTCTTTTACTTTGTTCTTTGCGTTTGAGATAATTTTTGTGGTATTACCATTATAGTATTTGATTTGTGGTGTTTTACTTTTTGGAGTACTAAGAGACCATCATTGGTTTTAGGGTCCCTACTGAGTATTCTTATAGTTACCCCTACAAGGGCTTCACCAATACGTTTTGTCTCTAGTGCAGACGATCGATGTTTTGACGGATGTACTTAGGAGGACGGGACTGAAGGACGCTACGATGGTGGACCTGGTGGCCTTGGACCAAGTGGGGCCTAGTAGGGCCTAGAAGAGATGACATAATAATTTGACTTCCATTAGATTCACTACTCTCATGATCATTTTGGGTTTTCCACAGATGGCATCATAGTTTTCTTTTTTTTACCTTTTTTTTCATTTCCTTGTTGTGTTTGTATTCTAGCCCACTTACTTTCACTCGTAATTGCACTCACCCTTGTTTTAGTGATATAATTTTTCCCCTTTCAATATGTTGTTAGAGTGCATGTGCAGGTTTAAAGGAAATACCTTCCCTTTTTGGGTTATGTCTTTCCGTTTCCTGACACCAGCCCCTAGCCTATAGAAGGCGGGGTTGGGGTAGTCACGACACGGGCCCCATGGGACAGGTCGTGACAGAAATGTAAACAGTTATATATGATATAATCACTAGATGTGTATAAATATGTTTTAAATATATTATATATACTCTATATCCATCATTATAACCAACAATGTTATGTGGTAACGGAAAAAATGAATGAAATTGGTTCGTGAGTCGATAGTCTGCCATGCACACGAATGGTGATTTTGTAACTAATATGATGAAAGTCATGATGTTTTAAGTCATGGAAGTATTATATAAAAATACCATTATATGGAATATATATAGGTTATTATATCATCTTGTTTTAAAAATTATTTAAGGAGGTGGAGAAAGAAAAAAAAACTCTTATTGAAGAATATTACCTCTTCTTTGTGTATCCTCCTTATATTTGCACCAAATAAATTCCAAGGATTTCGTTATGGAAAAACTAATTGTTATATAATGTAGGGAAGGGAATTTTGGAAGTAATTTTAGTAGGTATTGGTTGAAAAAAATATGTTTTAGGTTTGTGATGAAGAGAGGATAGGGGGCGACTTTTAATAGGTGAGGTGAGTGGAACACTTGTAATATTTTATGAAATGATTCAATCATTACCATGTTTTTATCATAATAAAATCTCTCAAAATGGTAGATTCTCAATTATAGAAGAGATAAAATCCAAATAAAAAAATTAAATTGGTCTTTTTAAATGTTTTTATGTAAATTTCAACCCTCATCTTCTTAGTTTATCCCCCGAAAAATCCATTTTTCCTTAACAGCTAGTAAATTTATTTTTTAATATATTAGAAATTAATTTTGGTACAAATTTGAGATGAATTTATCAGAAATTATAAATTTTTATTTTTAAAAATATTTATTCTAATTTTATAAATTAAAAATTTTCAAGTGGAAAAAGAATATTTTAAAATTTTTCATGCAGAGGTGATGAGAATGCATGTCTGAAATTTTAGAAATTCTATATATCAAATTTACAAATTAAATTGATTATAAAGATTTTAGTTGGGATAATAGATATATAATTTAAAAAAATTTAATTTAGAATTTATTTATTATGTAATTTAGCATCATAAAAATATATACGATAGTGCAGTTTTCAATTATAATATTGTACATTTTACTATTCATCAAAACAACTTTTTTTATAAAATTCTTAAAAAAATTAGAATATTATTTTTGATGATGATTTAAATAATGAATTTAATATTTTAAAATAATGTTTATAAATTTTAAAAAATGTAAATTTTAAAAAACCCATATGCATGATGAAAAAGGTGGTTTTGAGATTTGTATTTTTGATTTAGAAGTATATTTTATATTAACTCAATGTCTAATAATAATAATTTTATGAATATAAATTAAACTGTTATGATATATAATATATTAATTTCAATTATGAAATTCCTCAGTAGTTATTATTTTAATTAATTAGTAATGAGATACATTATTTTCTTTAAAATAACTTTATGAAAAACCCATTTTTAAACCCCATAACATATACTGAAATAAAATTTAAAGATGAATCAAAATAAATTATATATTTAAAATCTATATAAATAATAATTATTTTAATTTAAAACATAATTTTAACATAAATTTCTTCATTTATTGAAAATAAATGATAGATTTATAAAAATCAGTATTTTCACTATTCACTACAAGTCAATTGTTTCAGAACAATTCCGAAATTTCACCCAATATAAATTTAGATATTTTCATTGAAATATGAATTTAATTTTATGAAATAAATTTTATAAAATTTCTATAATTGATTACAATATTTTTTTAATGAAAAAAAAATTTAAGACAACATCTTTATGAATAATAAAACGACTTCCCTATAAATTTATTGATTATTTATTAAAAATATATTAATACTTTATATTGAGTATGAATCTTATAAATAAATATATATATTTCATAAAGTAGTTAAAGCAATTCATACCATACAATTTAATGTCTAGGTTTTAATGGTTATAAATATCATGGGTGAGTTACTATCATTGTTGGGCATTGAATATACTCTCATACATAAAAAATAATAGTTGCGTGTACCACATGATATTGAAGAGATCCAATTTATTTACAATGAAATATATTGTAAAGTATTTGGTTTTTACATCCTTGCCTAATCTCAGTGTTTCTTGTCTTTTACACTATCAAAATTTATTTTACTTTTTTAATATCTAGGGTTGTTACATCCTCCCGACTTTAATAAATTGTGTCCTCACAATTTGAAATTTATCTCGGTAATAAAAGGTTGTATATTTCAAAATAATTTTGTTGTAATTTATCATTGTTAAATGGGTTAATAAATTATCATCTTAATAAGATAGAAATGGAAATATAATGGCCATATAGAATAACTCATAACTAGGTTTCCAAAAAGGATAACATAGGTGGGAAGTAAATATTAGTACATGAAAAAAAAATTATTGATGGTGATTGAACACATTGATCAAAATAATTTTAATGATTGAGGGAATGTTATGGGCCTCATTGCCATAAATTCAAGATGACATTAATGAATATATAACTAATCAGATATGAATATAGTTTGCTAACATTTTGTTTAAAGAAAATTTTCCTAGAGTTGAGGAATTATTTTACCAAATATGCTAAAAAATAGTTAAATATAAATAATTTTTATGTATAATTATATCCCATAGAAAATTTCAACCGGGATATCAACATTTTATAGAAACAATTACTATTGAAGATGCATTTTTCAGGCCTTAAGAAGTAAAGTTAATCTTTAAGTGGATCATAAATCCATAAAATTGGAAAAAATGTATTCCACATATATTTTAACATTAACATCAATAAAAAGGGTTACGAAATGCTTAGATAAATCCCAGGTTGAGTAAACCATCATATGATACATTAATCTTAAAAATTCCACAGTAATACCTGATTTTAAAAATAACTTATTTCTAAATAAACACAAACACATATGGTGTTTTAACCTCAAATATTATCTCATGAATTTCATCTTCCAAGACCAAAAATATCACGATATCTCTTTTTTTAAATAACCATAATCACTTAGTCACAAAATTAAATTTCAATATCGTGGTAATCTATATGATAAATTTTGTGTTCCCATAATTACCATTGTGTCCACGATCATATACACCATAAATGATATCAATAGCATAAATCATATTTGCACAAATTGTAAACCCATGCATCTCAGTAAGCCAATGATTTAAATATACATTAACCTAATAAAACATATCCTTACATTTAATTAATCTCTTTATGATATCATCATTTAAAATATCAAATGGGGTGTCTAAGACTTTGATCCTATGATCATCCTCAATTTTATAGAGATATAATGGTATTCAAAATTCATAAAATAACATTATATGATAGTATCCTAATCATCAAAGGTATCAAAAAATTCTTCTAATACTAACTATAATTTCCTAGAATCCACACTCCTAGATCCAGTGATAAAAGAATAAACTTTACATTTCCATCTGAATATCACTAATTGTTTCCTAATTTCTTTTTGTCAAAACCATATAACCTAAAAAGGAAAAGTTATACCTCTGAAATTCTCAAGGACCATTTAGGTTTAGAGTTTTATATAATTATAAAAGAACCTTACATATACAATACCAATTTATCAATTTGTATTTTTCCCCAACTTAACCCAGATTTTATTATTTCTCACTAATCCATCATCATTATCTATATGAGACACTTCTAGATAAATTTCCTTGAACATTTATCCAGACAATTGGGGGAAAATAAAACATAATGAGTGTGAGATAAAACGACCAGTATGTTTAATAACACTAACCCTAGTAGCCTAGAGTTGGTGGTCATTTTATTACAATGGAATAAAAAAAAGTGGCCACATAACCAAATATTGATCAGTTTAGTAGTCTTAATGGAACTAGATATATGAATGGTTCCCTTATAACATTGGATGAAATAATCATAGAACATAAAAATGTAAAATAAAGTACTTTTTTGTTACTTATTTAATGTTTTCATCTTCAAAACATGGGGAATGAAAAACAATAAAAGAGTGAGACACAATACTCATTAAGGGTTACATATAGTGAAAACATGAATCAAGAGTAAGAGGATCACAATAAATTAGGCATAATGAATATTACATGGTGAATAACTGAAAAACACAAGCCATCAACTCATAGATAATGAAAATTCATCCATAGATTTTGACATAGTAAATTTTCTCAATATAATTATAAGTAAATGAGGAATAAAAAAATTATTAATTATTAGATGTCATGTATTTGTTTACATGAACCATCATACCATTAATATGGTTTAGGTATGTGTGTAAATACCCATCTGATTATGTTTTGGAAATAACCATAAAGGGTTATTCACAAACTATTTTTTTCTTGGGGCCTATAGTGAATCGAAGATGATATAATGGGACCAGCCATCACTGTCATTCATAAGAATTATCAATTCATATAATTATTTCAATAAGAGTTTTCCATAATAATATATCCATAATGAGTATTAAATACAAAACTATTAATATTTTAATATTCAAAGTAAATAAACTGTATAAAAATGGTATAAAAATTTGAATATAAATATAACCACGATAAAAGAAATTACAGATATTTAAGGGGAATATAATTTCATATGTAGAATGAACCCATAAGTGTTGTATATAAACCATATAATAATGATAAGTTTCACAATACCATGACAGTCTTAATGAAATTGAAATTGAGATAAAGTCCATTAACTTTTGTCGGAATGTGTTATGAACTTGTTTTTAATGTCTTGGATAATTAGATTTAATAAATTTATTAATTTATATAGATCCTTTTCTATATGTATTTTATTTATTATAATTTAATTAAGTTCATTTATTACATTTTTTAAGAGTTATAATATATAATTTTATCATTTTGGAGTGATCGTTTCCTTGGTTATCGTGACTGGTATACTTATATATATGTATATAATTTCATTTAAAATGAGAATAGTTTTCCCTAATTACAATTAGAAGACATTAAGTATATTCTAAAATATATAATGGTTATATTATTTATTTCACTATAAGTTAAGAGGCTTTCACATTAGATAAGAGGTTAGAGATAATAATTTATATTATTTTTTTGTAGTGACCCAACCCTAGAATCCCTGAAGCTGATGTATACCACTAATTACATTCGAATGATTACAGGGAATGAAGCCTCAAAGTAACGATCCGTTTAGTTTTCTTGGTAAACTATATACAAAAATTAGTATTGAATTAAAAATGAATACAGTAATTATAATATAATTTTTTTCTTCTTATAGAATTCTTTCTAAATAAGTAACTTCAAGGATAACTCTAATCCATCTATTAAATCTCTCAATATCATTCATAGTACTATTGATGGATTCATGGAGAAGGAAAAAAATAAGGTTTAGGTAAAATGATTAATAAGGGAAAAATATATAGTTAGCAATACCGAATAAATAAGAATAATAATATGACATTGTAAATTACTAAACTCACATTCCATATAAATAATATACTAAGAAGGAAGTGAAAAAATAATATGTAAAGTTAATAATAAGAAACATATTCCATTAAAATAGCTTTAGAAGGGAACATAAATATGGAAAAGTAAGAAACTGAAACACATTCCATTTTATCAATGTATTGGAAATGAAATTTATCCATAAATATATTGATGAAAAATATCATGGATGAATAATAACATGAACTAATATAAAGGAAAATGATTAATTATTGGAAAAAAAGTTTTCGAGGTATATAGAACCAGTCCTATCAAGAACATTCACAATATGGTTTAGTTATCAAGTCAAAACCCATCTAAGGTGGATGTCCAACTATTTCATCTCATGAGACTACTAATTCATCAAATAGATTTCATTTATAGGTCCCCAACCTATTTTTATTTATATAAATGGCCCCATACATGTACCTACTAGTCCAAATCATTCCTGATATTGAATAAAAAAATAAATAATATAACTTATAAAATAATCATATTGAATAAATAATACATAATTATCAATATTTCCCAAAATAATCAATTACATTAAAATAATAAACCAAATAAAAAATGGAATATAGTTTAGTGAAGGGTAACATTTATGATAAATGATAGGGATAATATGAAGAAATTCAATACACAATGATCATAGGAAATTGGTATTTTAAGGGGAATTAAAAAATGAATTAAGCATCTGAATATGAATATTATCCGTGGTGAAATAAATCACAAACCATCCAATGGAAGAATAAAGATGGTATCAATACAAAAATTCCAATGATGAGTAAAAATGGAGGGTTGTTTTCATTGATTAAATGAATGAATAACTTTTAAATAAATTCTTGAGGATAATATAATTTTAAATTGAAAAACCATTTTAAAAAACACTTGAAAATATTTTCATTGAAAATCTATTTTGAAAAGTATTTCATTAAAAAATAAAATTTTAAATAGAAAAATGATTCTTCAAAGAAATGAAGGTAAAAAAATATATACATATTGTACGATTAAAAAAATATACTATTTTTATGGTAAAAAGGTTTAAAAAATGCCAAGTCGGGAAAGTGATAATAAGAATCCTTTCAAAATATTGGAAAATGAAAAAATGGCAAAAATTTATTTACTTAACCATTTTAAAATTATTTTCGAAAACATTTTAATAAAACATGGTTTTTTGATGAATACAGGTTCTTTGACTTAAGAGATATATGATGTCAAGTTTTCTAAAAAGTCATTTTCAAAATCATTTTTAGTACAAAATAGTGGGAAAATGGTACAAGTACATATAAATGGTAATGAATAAAAAGAAACCAATTAATGGATTTATTTAACAATGGTTACATAAATTTTTCTAAAGGAAATTTCCTTGAAAGATTCTTTAAGATTAGTCTTGTGGAAAATAATCTTTGAAAATTCCAAAGGGTTCCATTAAACATGGAAACATTTTGAAACATAATCCTTATGATGGAATAAAATTATCTTTAAGTTTACAATACCATTATGGTGAAATTATTTATTATACAATATATCAGAAGGTACAGTATATACACAACACAAAATATGTAGTGGTGAACAAGACATTTATCTCAAGAATTTAAAAAGTGAGATGGATTCCCTTACATTGACTTTCTTTTCATGTGAACATCATTTGACCTCATGTATAAAAAATAATGTGAATCATGTACTTTATTAATAACCTTTTTCATTTTTATAATTACTTTTTTTTTCACTTATTACCATGTTGTGTAAAAAAACTTAATAAATTTTGTTCACATCGAATTATTTGACTTAATTCGGTTTTGGTGTCAAAAACTATTTTCATAGGAAAAATATGGTCAAAGGGGTAATTATATAAATTATAAAGAATAATAATATTGAAATAATTATATTACTTACACATATATAATATTTTTTAAATTAATAATTTAATGTTGTTATGAAAAATGAATCAATGTTATAATCATGGAGACTGTAGGCCATACCTAAGCATGGGTAACATTCCCATTTTTAATTATTGTTATCGAAAGAAGGTAAGTAACAACATATCATTCCATATTGATCATTATACAATTATTTCCATATTTTTTAATCATAAATTCTTATATATATATATATATAATTCCTGTGATAAGAAATGTATCACATCATGTCGAGGATGCGATAGTCCACACATCCAGGAACAACGTTATCACTTTTCAAGTGTGTGAAAGGGTAATAAAAAAATTATATATATATCCAGATAGGTAATTTTGTAATTAATATCATATAGATGTTATTTATGTCACATATGTTTAATTATAACCATAATTTATAGATTCTATATATCATTTGAACAAATCACATCACTTTGGTGGGGGATAGTCCACACTTCCTCAAATGATGTTATTGTATTAATTAAAAATGGGAAGTGTTAAATTTATGTATTATAAAAGGATAGATAAGTATAAAGAAATAATAAATATCATAAATAACATAAATAAATATTGTTTCCATAATAATGTAAACAATGACAGGAGGTAATGAAAAATTGAACAATCATCATTTCGTGATGTAGTAGTTCGCCTTATCCAGATTCAATATTTTTGTTACCCATTAGATGGATGAGTGTGTAAGTGTAGGTCAATATATTAATAAAAAAAACCTAGTATATTTAGTATACTATTGGATTTATGTATTCATAGAATAAAAATATCATAAATATTAGTGAATTGAAATGAAACTAAATAGCTTGAGAGAAGGTGTTACCACTAAATTTGGTAACTGCTCCTAGTTTATACCCAAAGGATTCCTGGGTTGGACTTATTCCAAAAGATAGGATTCGAGGACTAGGGGAGGGATTTTTGAAATCTTGTTATGCATATCATGGTGGATTCTATGTGGTATGATAGGTGTAATGAATAACGATAGGTGGTGGTCTTTTATAATAAATACAAATGACTCACTTTGAATTTGTGGAAACAAGTTATGTGCACAGATGAACATACCAAAAAAATCATACCAAACCTACCAAAGTAAATAATATAGGGTTCATTGTTGATATATCTCCATCCAATGAGTGTTGGACATGTGGAATGGTCAATTTGATACTTGAGTTAATGGTTTAGTCCTTTATTAAGATTAATTTTTCCATAATAATTGTAATTAATTTTAACTAAATTCACTAATATTTTGGGTCAAAAAAATGTATAAATTAGTATAAATTATAATTTTTTCATGAATACATATATCTAATCTATTTTCAAAAATTCCAATCACTGATGTGGTAGAAAATAATTTAAAATTCTCCAACAGGCTCGATGACAATGCGGGTTTTTAAAGTAAAAATTTCAGAGTGTTTTCTATGTATTAATAATAAGTTCAATAGTTAAAATGAATCCAATGAAATACAGTATATTAACTTATAAAAATTTTATAAAACTAAATTTTTAAATAAATTGAATGTATAATTTATCTTTATAAATAAATTTGTTTAAAAAGTAGTTTTGAAATAAAATTCCAGGTAAAATATTGATATGTTTCTGAAAAATATAAAAACATTAACCTGACATAATTTTTATATTTTTATTTCAAATATGATGTTTATTGTGACATATTATATCATTTAATGTGTGATAAGTCATATTTCAAGTGGTTTTTCTTTTAAAAGGTGGTAAAATTCAATTTATGAAAATATAGGTTTTTATGTGTTAAATAGGGTTTGTTTTTATATTATTCATACCAAACCTAATGGAGGAATATAAAAATATTTTATGGAATATATAACATATATATTCCAATAAAATATCTAATTAATTATAATTAATTATTTTCATTAAATAAAAAATTCATTTGGAATAACAAATATAAAAATATTTCTTTTTATATATAATTGGTTCTAAGTTTAATTTCTGATTAATTGGTAACCCATTAATTTATATATAACATATATTTTTATACATTAGTTAATAATAATAAATATTTCTAGTTTTTATCACAATATATTAACTAGTAAATTTTTATTAATATATTATTGTTTGGTAAAACTCAATCTTGCATGTAATGCTAGCCATCAAAGAAGGTCACTCTTGTATATAACACAAGATATTGAGGAAGGACACTATTGCATGTAACACATGATATCATGGTTTTTCCTATATTAGAAGATATAAAATATATTATTTATTTTTGATATAGTAAATATGTAATAAATAATCAGGTTAATATATCCACTTTATACACTTGTTGTTGCGCATCATAAACACTATTTAAAGCAATGTTGTACTTTAAAATTTCAGGGTGTTACATTCTCCCCATTTTAATTAAATTTTGTCCTTCCAATTTAAACATGAACTTGGTGATTTTTTTTAATGTTTCGTATGTTAATGTCAAATATCATCATAAGGGTTCATAAAAAATCATCTTGAAATGTGATATTGTGAAGTACAAAGGTCAAATGGACTACCATGTGACAAGGTCTCCAAGTTGGAGAAAAGTAGTGTATAGTTAAGATCCATACATGGAGGAAAACATTAATATTTATAATAATTGAATGAGTATATCAATCTAAAACAAGTGAATGATTAGTGGAATGTTTTGGGCCTCAAACTCAGAAATATTTGATGATTTGAGACACCATCGGTTTAACAAAAAATGAAGGTATTAGTACAAAAGTTTATTTCAATTCCATTTTCCAAATGTTGGGTAACTAATTCAGTTAACAAGAGTATAGAGAAATATTCTCACTTTAAAGGATTTAATTCCATGTGAGAAATCCAAACATTTGATTGTTCTATGATCAATTAGAACTCATCCCTTTACTACCAGAATTTAAATATTAATAACGATTTTTTATTGCATGAAGAACTAAATGAAACTTTTAAAAGATCATAAATCCTATATAAGGGTGAAAAGTATAACTATTTTCCTTTATCAATCTTCAAAAACCAGTATGGTGAATATATTACTCTCTAATCCCCAAAAGTGAAACTAATGGTTGAATATTTATATTTATTATTCATATTATTTACCTAAAAATAATGAAAAATTAACCAGGACATTGCATAGGTCAATTGTTGGCATGAAACCTTTATCATCCTTTGGCCATGGGTTCAAGACCTAAGGCCTTTCCATATTTGATTGGTTGTCACCCAAATTACTATTTTAACTTTTCTAAAACTAAATTAGTTTAATTTACAACATGAATACTATAGACATCCTTTAAATAAGGTTAACAACTAGATAAAATTTTAGAAAATGTTTTAAATACCACCTCAATATATGAAAATTTCATCCATTTATTTACAAAGATATATTTCCTTGGTCTAATGTCCATCCATAATAACATTCATATGATTTCTAAATCAAGACACAATATGTTAAATCTGAAACAAGTCTTGTTTAACCTAAGATATTTATTTTAATTATCTATTAAAATCATTATTAATGGTTTATAGTGACAAAGTGTATCATCCAATTTATATCCCTCTAGAGTGTCAAACATAGTGTGTAGTAAGGAACATTTTTTTGTACCTGGTTACTTTGTGTTAGGCTTGGAGCACCATGTTAGAATTATTAATCATACATAAATATGTGCTAGAATCTTGTCCACTTGTAGTATTCAGACCTGGATGTATTTATAGGAACAACCACAACATAGATACTGTAACAAAATTATATGGTATTTATCTATAAATATTCTCAAACTATACATTAGGGTTATTTTATCTAACCTATTCTTTTAAAAATATTGTTTCCAAGGTTGCTAATAATCTTCCTTTAACACCAACTATAGAAATCCGACCCTAGAATCCCTAGAGGCAGTGTATTGTACTATTTAAATTCGCATGATTACAAGGAATAAAGACCTGAAGGACCGATTAGTTTTGTAGTATTTGTAAACCAGGTACATAAATGAGTATTATATTACAAATGAATGAACTAATTGAAATATATATTTTTCTTCTAAATAATTTCGTCCTAAATAAATAAATTAAAGGATAATTCTAATGCATCAGGTAAGTCTTTTCATATATTTCATAGCACTTTTATTGAATTCTTGGGGAGAGAAATATAATAAGCGTGAGGTCAAATGCACAGTAATGGTAGAATATAGTAGAAGAAATAACGAATCAGTGAGAATAATAAGTATGAAATCGTAAATAACTGATGTCACATGCCATATAAATAATAAACTGAGGGGTAAGTTTAAAAAAACATGCTAAGATAATTAGTGAAAACACATTCCATTCAAATAACATGGTATGAAATACAAAAATGGAATGGATATACACTAACACACATTCCATTTATTCAATAAAATAAAAATGAAATGTATCCATCGATATGTTGATGAAAAATATACTGGATGAATAATAAAATTACCTAATATAAAATAAAATTCTTATTTATTAGACACAATGTTTTCTAGGTACATGGAAACAGTATCATCAAGAATTTTCACAAGACTATTTTTCTATCGGGTAAAACCCCATCTAGGGTGGCTAGCCAGAAATTTCATCTCATGAGGCTACTAATGCATCAATGGACATTCATTCATCAGTCCCCAACCTATAAGGATTTAAATAAATAGTCTCAAACCTATGTCTATCAGACCATACAATTCAAAAAATTGAATATAAAATAAATAATATTCCATATCAAATAAACGTATTGAATAATGAATAAAGAATTACCAATATTTTCACAAATAATCAAATACTTTCAAAGTATACACTACCTGTAAAATGGTATATGTGTTATGAAATATAAAAATGAATGATAAATTATTTGGACAATTAAGAGAAATTCAATACTCAATGATCATATGAAATTTGATATTTCATGGGGGCCTTTTGAGTGAATCTAGTAAGTGGATGTGAAAATTTTACTTAGTCAAATAAATCTTAATACATATAGAGGTAGAATAAGGATGGTATCAATATAAGAAATAAAATGAGGATTAGAAATAATGGGTTCTTATCATTGATGAAATAACAGAATAACATTTAAAAACATTTTTCAGGAAAAAATCATTTACTTTTGAAAAACAATTTGAAAATAATTTCATTGAAAATATATTTTATAAAAATTTTCATAAAAAATAAACTTAATCCTGAAAACGTTTCCTTAATGAAAAGAAATCATACAAATTCATACATGTCAATCGAGGTATATAAAATATTCATCTATTAAATAAAAATTGTTTGAATAATGAATTATTTGGAAAGAGACAAGAAGATTTCTTTGAAAAAAAATTGGAAAACCAAAAAATGATAAAATTTTATTAACATAATAAATAAAAAATCATTTTTGGAAACATTTTAGTAAATCATAGTGTTTAGAAGAAAAACTTTTATCTAACTAAAGAAGTAAATAATGTAAGGATTTTTTAAAAATGGTTTCAAAACAATTTTGAGTACCAAAGAGGGGTAAAATGGTTCTAATACCTATAAATGGTCATGAATAACTAGATAATAAGGAATTTAGTTTTTGATAAATGGTTATGTAATTTACTCGAATAGAAATTTTATTGAATGATTCAACATGATTATTCTTAAAGAAAATAATCTTTTAACATTACAATGTGTCCCATTCCACTTTGAAACATTTTCTAACATAATACCGATGAAGAAATAACATCTTACGTAAGATTAAAATACCATTGAAATAAAATTATTAATTATACAATATAAAAATTGGGGTGTAAGATACCGAACACAAAATATGTAAGTGGTGAACATTACATTTATCTCAAATATGTAAAAATTTATATGAGAATCCATGACTTTGAGTTTCTTTTTGGGTGAACGACAATTATCTTCTTTTATAATAAACTTCTGATAATTTTATAATTTGTTCATAAAAATTTTCATGTTTATAATAACCTTTATTTCAATTATTTCCATTTTGTGTATAACTACGTAATCAATTATGTTTATAAGATGTATTTTGACCAAATTGAGTTTATGTGTCAAAAGAAACTTTCATTGGTCAACTATGGTCAATGGGGAAATTATATAACTTCTAAAGAATAATAATCATGAAATAATTATAATATTTATATATCAATAATACTTAAAAAAAACATTTAATGTGGTTATGAAAAATTCATCAATGTTATAGTCAACGAGACGTTAGGTTGTATATATGAATGAGTAACGATCCCCTTTTCAATGATCATTATGGAAAGCATGAAAGTAATGATATATCATTAAATTATTATAATTATATAATAAATAAAATATTATTTTATCATACATACCTATATATATAATTATTCTGATGAAAAAGGAATCACATCTTTTTGAGGTGGCGGTACTCCACTTGTCCACAAATGACATTATCACTTTTTAAGTGTGTGAAAGGGTAATTTAAAAATTTCATCTATATATATACCGAAATTTAATTATTTCATGAATATAATATAGATGTTTTATGTCAAATTTTTTAATTATAACCATTAATTATGCATTCCATCTGTTGTGTGAACGAATCACTTCACATTGATGGGGTGGTAGTCCACACATCCTCAAACGATGATATCATATTAACATAAAATGTAAATTACTGAATTTTTGTATTAAAAAATGATTACAAAAGTATTAATAACTATAAAACATAATATCTAATAGATATAAGTATATTTTTCATCGTAATGTCCACAATGATAGGTGGTAACAGAAAAAGGAAGAACCATCGTTTCGTGAGGCAATTGGTCATTGTAGATAGAAATAATATGTTTATTACCCATTAGATGGTGGTGTGTGTAAGTGTAGGTATAAATCCTTAAATAAAAACATCCAATTATATTTAGGATACAGGTTTTGTTATGTAATAATATAATAATAAGGTCTTAATGAGTGGATAATGGAAATGAATGGAAAATGCTTGAGAGAAGACCTTACCTCTTACTCGGGTAACTTATTTTGGTTAATAAGAAAAGGATTCTCTAGAACAATTTCTAAACAAATGGAGGATTCAAAGACAATTGGGGAAATTTTTGGAAGCTCTTTTGAGTGATCATGGATGAATATATTTTGTTTTAGAGTATTGAAGAAGTGGGAGAGGTGGTGGAGTTTTATAAGGATAGAAAATGACTCACTTGGAATTTGTGTAAATGGGTAATTTGTACAGATGATATTACAAAAAATGTCATAAAAAACATAAAGAACTCATGCATGGAAGGTTAATGGAAGATATATTTCTATCCAATAGGTTTTTGAAAAGTGTCTAGGAGAATTGGGGCCTTAAGTTAAATGTATAGTCATTTATTAAGCTTAATTTTCCATTAATAATTGTAATTAATATGAATCACTTTCACCAATCCTGTAATAAATTTTTTTTTTGACTTTATTAAATGTTATAAATTATAATTATTCCCTATATGTAATCCATTTTTCGAAATTAAAATAACAAATGTGGCTGAAATTATTATTAAATAAACCTGTAGGCGGGACAACAATGCAGATTTTTAATGTAAAAAAGTCTGAAAGATTCGATTGTTTTTAAAATAAATTTTTATTTGAAATTGTATCCAATGACTAAAATTTTATTAATGTATAAAAATATTATCTAATTAAACTTTTAATCCAATTCTATGTATAATATATCCGTATAAACAAATTCGGTGAAAATGAAATTTTGACCTCAAATCTAGTGTAAAAATGACATGTTTCTAAAAAATATCAAAACATCAACCTAACCTAATTATTACGTATCTAATTAAAAGAAAAAGTTTATTTTTTAGAAATAAATCAATTAAAGTGAATTAATATATATATAAAATGGCTTCCCCAATAAAAGGCTATAAAATTGCCTTTATAAAAATATACGTCTATATGTGTAAAATATGGTTAGTTCTCATCTTATGCATACCAAACCTAATGGATGAATATAAAGAATATTCAATATAATATATAAAATAAATTTAATAAAAATTAGTAATTAATTTTAATTAATTAGTTTCTTAAGATAAAAATTCCTTTTGATGAATAAAAATAATAATATTTCTTTTCATATCAAATTGGTTCTTATTTTTGTTTCTCATCAATTGACAACCTATGAATTTATATATACTATTTATTTTCATAAGATAGATAATAATATATATAAAATATAATTTATATATTATTATATTAAATAATAATATTTTAATAATATATTATTGATTGGTAAAACATGGTCCTGCGTGTAATGCATGCCATTGAAAAAGGTCGCTCTAGCATGTAACAAAAGCTATAAAGGAAGGTCATTGTTGCATGTAAAACAGGATAACCTGTTGTTCCATGCACTAAAAATCATAGAATATTATATATATATGATAGTGAGTATATTATAAATTATTGAGTTAATGTATTAAATTTTTAAAAATGGGGTAGCACATCATAAATACTACTGAATACCACATTGTACTTTATAATTTTTTAGTGTTACAATTTTGACACTTTTTCGATCATCACAAACTAGTTTGGTTTTATTAATTAATATTATGTATATATAACTATTCATGAACATTAAATAATATATAATTCATATATTATAATCCTTTTGAACTAAAAAATTATTTTTATTACTATCCTTGAAAGCATAATTTAAAAAATGAAAATATGTAATCCATGAAGGCGGTGAATAGAAATCTCATAGATGAGGATTCTATATTTAGAATAAATGGGATAGAAGAAGGGGTTTGGTGATGATAAATAAATTTTAATAAAAACGTTATAGTATATATAAGATAATTGAGTTTTCATTATAGTTTTTACATAAGAGGTAAGGATATAATAAAAAGAAAATAAGTTAAAAGAAATTGAAGGATAAAAAAAAAGGATTGACCTCTTGAATTATTCTGCTTGGGAACCTCCTTGATTAATGTGAAAATGTTATTTTTGTTAGACCGGAAATATCATAACATGGGGTAGAGGTTTGGGAGATGAAATTTTAACAATATTATCAATATTCAAGAATCTTGAAGTGTGATGTGAAGGGGTTATATTTATAGTGAAGGAGAGGGGTGGTTTTTTAATATTTTATTCATAATTATATTATTTTGGATCAATATAAGAAATAGTAATGATTATTATGAAACAATAGAGTAATTGGTGCAAGTGAGTCTGAACCAGCAGTTTATAAATCATCCATGACTCATAAAATAGTATATTTAACTTATAATATATACAAATAGTAATGTATCATATTTTACTAGTCAAAAAAAATTCAGGTATTTTATATGAATCCCAAAGTTCCATCAAAACCTTTTTTTGAAGTGTATAATTAAAAAACTAACTAAATTTTATGAAAACAATTTTCTAAATAATAGAAATTTAATTTTTAATTAAAATCAACATTTAACTGAAAATTACCAATTTAAAAATTATAACTAATTTTATAACACTTGGGGAAATTAATTAGGGTCTCCTAATATTATCTTATAATCATAATACATGAAAATATAAATATAAGATTCCATTTTATGAAAGTATGTTTTCTTTTAAATCATTATATTTACTATAAAATTTTAAAAAAACATTTTTTATTTATAAAAATACAAACACTTAAATAATAATTTTAAAAATATTTATTTAATTATTCTATTATATAATTATATCATATTTTCATTTATAATATGCCTAAATCACAATTATTCTTTCATAGATGAAGATACTATTCCATTGTTCAAAATATATTTCCTAAGGGTCCCATTTTTATTCCAAAGGTCATGTTACAATTTCATTTCCACATGTTCCTTAATTTTTAGAAAATTACCCTTATTTAATTCATTTGTCATTGTAGAGTTTAATCTATGCTCTAGATGTGATATTATAAAATTTGTACAATATTAAATTATTTTTTGTGCAATATATGATATTGAATGAATTGAATATAGTAAATGTTATACATATCAAGAAATCTTGGGATGTTATATTCTTCCCTTCTTCAAAAATTACAACCTCAAAATTTCATCATGGATATTTTCCTCTAAAAAGATTTTGGTGTGACCTCTTTATAACATCCTCCGGTTACTACATTTCCTCTTCAATTTTATGGTTTCTCAAAATATTATTCACTGGTCGAGTCATCCAATTTCGTAATACTTTCTCTATTGTGTTAAGAATTTAAATAGGCACTTTATAGTAAGAAAAATCACATTATTGTTCTATTTATTCATAGATGAGTACATGCAATGGGTCTAGACGCTATTTCTTTAACAATGATATATTGAACACATCATGAAATTTGGAGAGACTTTGTGGCATTTATAATCGGTAAGGTACAACCCTTATTCTTTCAAGAATTTAAAATGGTCTAATGTACCATGGGATCTTCCCCATTCTTATCGAACCTTAAGAAACCCTTCAATGGATATACATTCAAATAGACATGATCTGTCACTTAAAATTAAAAACTGTTTCCCTAATTATCAACATAAATCTTATACCTACTTTAATATAATCTTGAATTATTTTCAATATTGTCATGTATCCTCAATTTGTTCTGTCCATAAATGTATCCTCTCTCAAACATCATTGCAACATGTTGGAGTTTGGAATCTCTTGCCATATAATGCTTCATAGAGTGCTATTTGAATACTATAATGGAAATTATTATTGTAGAAAAATTCCATTAAAGGAAAATTTGGATCTAACATATCATTAAATACAGGTGAGAATGATCTCAACAAGTCTTCAATTTTTTGGAAAGTCAATTCAGACTGTTTGTCAGTTTGAGGGTGATACACAGTTCTCATATGAATATCAGTATCTAAGGTCTTCTAAAGACTCTTCTAGAATATTAATGTAAATCAAGGATTTTGATCAAATATAATTGATTGTCGCTAACCATGATGTCTTATAACTTCCAACATATAAAGTCATTCTAGGAGTTCTAGAGGTAAATCTTCTCTTATAGAAATTAATTGTTTAGATTTGGTAAGATGATCGACAATAAACAATATTTCATCATTCCTTCTAGGGGACCTATGTATTATTATGAAATAGTCCATCGTAATTTCATCCCACATCTACATAGTAAAAGTTTGAGGTTTCATGACTCCTCTATGATGTCATAACTCTTCCATCATTTATTGGAAAACTAGGAACCTTGACACACTGTAAGAAATTTCCCACATTATATTGTCCCAAAAAAAGTTTTCCTTATTATCTCTATCCATCTTGTTACTACCTGGGTATATAGAGAACCTAGATCTATGAGAATCCTCTAATAGTTCCATTTTTAGGTAAGGTTTTGATGTAACACATAACCTCTTTCCAAATTTCATAACTCCATCCCCATACATGAATTCCTTCAATATTCCATCCTTAAGTACATTAATTTTCTTTTTAAAATTATCATTAGATTGAGAGATTATTATATTCTCATGTAATATTGGCTTAAAAATATTTTTAAAAGTGAGTGATGTTTTCCATTTCTTAATAATAACCATATTCATCTTCACTAGACTCATGAACATAAGATCTTTCTCAATCAACATTTTGGTTAGAATACCTTGATCATTCCTACTTAATTCATATTCTACCTTATTTAACTTTCTTGGGATGTAGTGTATTGAGGAATCATAATCAATGAGCAACTCATATCATCTTCTTCACTTCATGTTGTGTTCTTTCAATTTAAATATTTATTTCAAGATCTTGTGATCCATGTATATTTGGAATCTTTTTCCACAAAGATAGTGTCTCTATATCATCAGAGAAAATATTACCGCTTCTAACTCATTATCATGCATTGTATAATTTTGTTCATGAGTCTTTAAATGACTTGATGTATATGCCAAAAATTTAACAATTTTCAAAAGGACACAACCCAGTCTATTCTAGGATGCATCATTATATATCACAAACCCATAATTTTTGGATGGTAGAGTAGAAATCGATTCATTGAACAATATTCTGTTCAATTCTTTACAACATTCTATACATTATTTATTCCACAAAATGTTTACCACTTTATTTGTGAGATTGGTTAATGTATTATCAAATTAGGAAACATTATAGATGAAATTCCAATAGTAACCTAATGAACCAATGAATCTAGATACCCTGGTTATGTTTCATGGTGTAGTAAATTCATTGATTAACTATTTATTTATAGGATCATCTAAGATTTCATCCTTGGAGCTAATATGGCCTTGAAAAGAAACTATTTGATGATAAAAGTCAGACATTCAAAACAACCCATTTAACTATTATCTTTTATAAGACTTTTTAACAATATGAAAGTGACTATCATGTTCCTCGTAGATTTTAAAGTGTATTATGATATCATCAAAAAATACCACAACATGGTTATCTATATATTCCCGGAATTACATGTTTTTCAATCCATGAAAATAGAGGGTGAATTAGTTTATCCCGAAGGCATTACCCTAACCTCGTAATGTTTATAATTGGTTTGAAATTATGCCTTCATAAAATCTACCTTACTCACATGAAATTGATGATATCCATAATATAGGTTAACATTTAAAAAATATTGATCACCATGTAGTTGATCAAATAAATTATCAGTTTGAGGTAGAGGATACTTATTATTTATTGTAATTGAATTGATTTTTCAATAGTCGGTGAATTGCATCAAGGATCCGTTTTTCTTCTTCAAAATAAGAATAGGGGATCCCCATGGAGAAACAATATGGAGAATAAATCCCTTGTTCCTCAAAAAATAAGGTTTTTTATTCAGCTCCAATACTTTCACAGTTTCCAATCTATAAGGTTTTTTTATATTACAGTTTCTTTACAGATTATATCAATGTTAAATTTATCTTTTTTCTCTAGGGGTGGCTTGGTAATTCATCATGAAATTCATCAATGTATTCATGCACAATTAGTCCATCCTCAATTCAAAGATTACTTTACTCATCCATAGATGTTTTTTCCATTCCAAAACAATAATTTTATATAATATAGTTACTAGAATTGGATCAAGATAAGAATAAGATGGAGAGTTTTATACTTTAATGGTACGGGATTATACATCTTTCCCATATATCATAATTTCTTTTATCTTCAAATAAATTTTCACATCATATTTTCAAATCCAGTATAGACTAAGGATTATATAAAAGTCATCCATGTGTACGAGGATAAGGTCATAAACTAAATCACCTTTATGTGTCATAAAAGGTGAATGATCGACCCGTTTTTATTGCAATAATACTTCCCTTAGATTTTTTCACTGATAACTCATTTATTAAATCAAAAATAAAATGTTTATTTTTTTGGGAAACTAGGTAGATTTAAAGGGGTGAGATGACCCTGAATCAAATAATGAATTGGATAAATTTTATTATAGGATTGATGTATCCTCCACCACATCATTGGACACTTATACTTCATCTGTGGTGATCGCATAAGCTTTGAAATCTCCCCATGACCTCTTCTGTGGTAGATTACCCTAATGCTTAGGACATTGATTTAAATAATTCCTTATTTAATTATAATTTAATAATTAAACTCCATTTATTTTAATTATTTTCCAAGAATTTTCTACCTTGATGATACTTTTCTATATAGTAATTTCAAACTATCATACCTTTAAATAATTTACCTTGATGATTATTTCAACAATTTTAACATAATGTAAAATGATTCAATCCCTTATTCTTCTTTAATGCTCCAAAATTTTCAATGGTTATCAGAAGATTTGTTCTTACCTTGAATTAACATTAAAATATATGATATAGAAAATTCCATCTCTATTTCAATGGAACTCAAAAAGAATATCATCATTTAATGTAAATGTATTAGAATATAGTTCCTTTTGGTAACATGACTAAAAACCTAAATGGAAATGATCAATATTTTCTTCTGAACCATGTACATAATATATAGAATAACTATCTATTCTTGTGAAGGAAGCCTCACACTATGAAACACTCCCTTCACTCCATTACATTAAGCTAATGATTTATCTCTTTATTTTAGTTAATTGATCATGAGGGAAGTATTTATCAAAGAATGTTTCTTTAATAGTCATCCATTCCATGTGTTCTATTTCATATTCCTCCTTATTATTTAGGATTAATGGACACCATTGGTCATCGTATCCCTTAAGACAATATACTTCTAGTACTACCTTTTCATTGTCATTACATCCTAATGCTATAAAAATATTTTCAAGGGACCTCATCCAATACTCAACTACCACTGGACTAGTATTCCCACTAAAATATGGGGGCTTCTTCTATGTGAACCAATAAAACATAGGTCAAGTATGTTATTCATTATAACCTATGTAAGTTGTCATAAAATTTTCATGTTCTACACATCTCCAACAATAACAATGTTGACTTTCTTAGTAGAAGAATCCTTACATTTTCTATAGGTGTGGATTCCCTTCTTTACATTATACACCATTTATAAGTAATGGAATAAACTAAATTTGGTTATGAATTAGAATGCACAATTCCAAACTAGATTTTTTTTACATAAATCACATAATAATCTCACAATCATAAAAATGGTTTCATTGGGGACATATTTACTTTTAGATCATTCATAATGGTTTTTAGAGAGAATGTTAATTATCTTAATCATATCCCATGGGAGTTTCAATAAAGGTGGATTATAAGGACCATTGTTGTGTTCTAGTTTAGGTCGAGTCAGTTATGACACACCTTGTCGGAGTTGTTACCCTTAGGTACATTTGTGTTAGAACCATGTCCACTTGTACTATCCAGATAGGGATGTATTTCTTAGAAGACCCACATGATCTCAACATTACCAAAAATTTGGGATTTTATTCTATGATTACCATCAAAGTCTATCTTTGGGTTATATTCCATAAGTTATGTTTACTAAATCTTGATCCCAAAGATTCTACTAAACATGCACTGATACCAATTATAGCAACCCTCAGGATTGTAGCCCAGAGTTTATGGCTGTTTTATTATAATTTCATAGATACAAGTGATTACATAAAAAAGGATCCATCGGTTTAATAGTCTTGAAAATTCTAGATATTGGCATGGTTCCCTTATTACATGTGAAAAAAATAAACATAGAATATATCAATGGAAAAAAATCTATTTATTTTTCACTTATTCACTGATTTCATCTTTTAAAATTAGGGAATGAAAAAAATTAAAAAGGTGAGATCAAATGATTAGTAAGGGTTAAAGATAGTGGAAAAATGAATCAATAATTAACAAATCATATTCAATTAGGCTTAATCAAAATGGCATTGTGAATAACTGAAAAACACACTCCATCAATACACTGAGAATGAAAATGCAATAACATATTTTTTTCATTGTGAAAATCCTCTGGATAATGATAAATGATTTTTTAATGAAGAAAATTTTTTATCATTTGATTTCTTGGACATGCAACATGAACCATTATAATGTCAATATATTTTATGTTTGTAGGTACATACCAATCACCTAATGTTTTGGAAACAAACATGAAGGATTTTTTACTAACTATTTTATCTCTTGAGACCCTTCGATTCATATAGGGGATATAAAGATCCCCACCCATCATTATAGGACCAAATAATTTTTTATAATAACATTTATTTCATAAAAAATATGCATTAAAATTATATCCGTATTGATTATGAAATAAATATTTTTCAAAGTTTCAACAATAAATGTAAATATTGTATATTCAAATGAAATACCAATTAGAAAATAATAATATACATGAAAAAAATATAGACATTGAAGAGGAATATAATTTAAATTGAAAAATAAACTCAAAGTGGTAGTAGATAAACCAAAAAAAGATTTATTAGGTTTACAATACCATGTGACTCTCAATTAAATTAATGTTTAGATGAAGTCCCTTACCTTATTTTGGAATGTGCTATGTACTGGATCTAAAGGTCCTAGATAATAAAATGAAATCAATTAATTTATTAATTAAAAAAACATTCTACATGTATCTATTTTTGTATAATTTTATTATCCCCATTTAAGGACTTTTTTATGAGTTAAACGTTACAGTTTTATCATTAGGGAGCATTCATTTGTTTGGGTTTCATTATTGGTTTACTTGTATATATGTTTAGAAAATCATGTTAAATGATAATATTTGACTATAATTGAAATTAAATTTTATTTTTCATCATAATTAATATTGATTTATAATATATTTTATTCATTTATATTGAATGAGGACTAGTCAATTGATAAAATATTAGTGATAATCATTTTGATTATTTTGGTGTATTTTTCAATCCTCACAAACTAGTTTTATTTTGTTAATTAATATTATATATATATAAAAGTTTCAGAAAAATAGTTAAGACGTAATAAATATATTATAATATTTTTTGACAATAATTTTTTTATGTCTATCCTTGAATTCGTAATTTTAATATGGAAACATTCCATCAAAAAATATAGTAAATCGGAACCTCACAGACAACGTTATCATTTTATAGAATAAATGGGAGAGGAGAATGGGTATGATGATGAATATTTCATTATCAAAATAAAATTACATTATATATAAGATACTATAGTAATCATGTTTGTTTGAAAAAATGATGTAACTATATAATAAAAAGAAACAAAATTAAAAGAAATTGCGAGGGAAAAAATAAGGGTTTACTTTTTCAATTACTCTCATTGAGAACCTCCTTATGGTACATGTAAATGGTATCTTGTGGAGAACATAAAGAATATATCATGGAGAAGCTGTTTTAGAGATTAAATGGAGAGAATATAAGAAATAGTTGAGGCTTTTAAGGGTTAGGAGAATGGGTAGTGTGGGATTGTATTTATAGAGCAGGAGAGGGTTTGTTTGAATATTTTATTCATTATATTATTATTATTGGCTCAATACAATAAATAGTGATTTATATTGTGACTAAATATAGTAATTTTTGAATTTATGAATGAAATATTGGTTATTACATCATCTAAGACTCATGAAATATTTTATTTAACTTATAATATATATATCGTAAATTATTGTATTTTACTATTACGAAAAATGCATGTATTTTAGAAAAGTCCCAAAAAATCACCCTAACCATTTTTTGATGTGTATAATTCAAAAAGGAACACAATTTTATGAAAATTAATTTATAATTAAGTGAAATTTAACCTTCAATTAATATCATTATTTACTCAAAAAATACAAATCTTGAAATAATAACTGATTTTGTAACACTTTGAAAAAATAATTCAGGTGTTGAATAATATTATTATAATCAAAAGAAATAAAATTATCAATTTATGATTTCATTTAATGAAAATTAATTTCTTTTAAATTATTATACTAATTATAAAAATTTAATGAAACATTAATGTTTTATAAAAATACCGCAACATAATTTATAATTTTAAAAATATTTATTTTCTAGTACTAAGATATAGTTATATCATATTTTCATTTATATTATGCCTAAAGTTTATTTATATTATCATATGTGAGGTTACTGTTCCCTTATATAAATTACTATTCCTAAGGGTTACATAACTATTTCAAAGGTGATGTTAGTATTTTATGGGTATATATTTCTTAATTTCATGAAAAAACATCTTATTTCATTCATTCATCATTATAGAGTTTTTTTTCTCTATGTGATTTTATATGACTTATACAACATCAAATAGTTTTGTGTAAAATATAATTAATTGAATGAATTGAATTTTTTTAATAGGATATAAAATGTGAAATCTTGGCATGTTATAGTAAGGGTAAACATATACATTAAAAGAAGAGTGTCATCACTGAGCATAAGATATGCATAAGGGTATGAAGAGATAATCATAGGTCTTGATAGAGTCATCAAATAAATCCTACCCATGAATTTCTAAATCATAAATCATGAAATACGATATAAGGATTTAAAAAAGGAAAAGTAATATGAATCAACAATCATAGTCCATGTGATATAAATCATGATCAGTATAAAAATTATAGACCCATAGAAAGAATATATAAATGTATTTGTCTCTTGGAACATCTTCATATTAGAAGCATTATAGAACCCTTAAAAATTGAAATAACCATACATCTGACTTCTAATATAATTCCCTAGAGATCATAACAATTACCAAATGCATTAGGGATATATCTACACACACTCATAATTTATTATATAATGTTCTCACTCAATTATATCAGATCTCCCCCATTGTATAAGGAGTAATAGGCTCACCTGATGCTATCTATACCATGCCATCATAATTTTTTCCAAGATAACCTGACACTATCTTGGATGCATATTCATATAAGATGTAATTGGATAACCAGATTCTATCTGCAATTCCTCATAGTATAAACTATAATAGTATCACATGTAACTATCTAGGTTCAACCATCGTACATAATCTCTATGAATAAAAACATGAATAATGTTAATACAAAATCTATTTCATCATAAAATTGATATAAATAATCATTATTCCTTCTATAACATGATTATCCTATGAATATAAATGGGTATCATGTCAATCTCTTTGAAACATGATTGACCCATAGAAATGAAATTTATTTCATAAAATCTCTTTTAAAATATCTTAATCTACAAAGATTAAGAGTGAGGAAGGTATCATACAAAATACATCCTTTGAAGAATAACTAAAAACAGCTGTTATTAACATTGAAGAATGGAAATACCCTTAAAAGATCATAAAATAAATTTTAAGTAGAATTACCTTTTCATTTTTAAAATTTATTTTTAATACTAATAAGTCACAAGATATTGAAAAAATCATTTTGAAAGAAAACAAACTTGGAAATATATAATGGAATCATTAAAAAGTAATTAAAAAATTTTATTAGGAAAATATCCTTTCCATTTTAAATTTTTTAAAATATTTTGAAATTCATTTTATTTTAAAATATCAATAAAAAATAATTAGTAATCATCTAATAAAATAATGGTCATGATGGTGTAAAATTATATTCATTTGATAAATGATAAAATAATGATTCCATTCACATTTTTTGTAAAATCTAAAGATCATTTTTTGGAAAATGATATGATGATACCATTAAAAAATTACAAAATTAAAACATTGGTAATATCTAATGGCTAGGAAATTATGTGGATTTTATTTTAAATACAAGAGAGTTTTATAAGTATGTGAAAACTGATGGCGCTTGATTTTGAGGCCCGGTGTTCCCGGAATCAATTTATGATGTTTTTTTCAGTTTTGTTTAGTAAACTTTTTAGAGGGTTTTTATAACTTCTGTAATGGTGCTCTGAATTGAAATCTGAGAGAACCATTGAACTCACAGTGCTGATATTCACTTAAGAAGACTTTCACTTCGACGGTAGTGAGTCAAGAATAAAAGTTAGTTTTTGTGTTTTTGTGTGAAGTAATAAAATAATGTAAGCACACTTTATTTTATTTTTATCCTCCATGTGAAGGTTGTGTGTTTAAAACCTCCACATGGGAGTTGGAGGTGGGACCACCACACCTTAACCTCCCTTAGGAGGTTTTGGTGGTGGGGCCCACCCAAGCATAACCTCCCGTGAGAGGTTATGATGTGGGGACCATGAGGCTTAACCAACTATTAATAGAGGAGGGTAAAACCTCCTCAACCCCCCATTAAATGGGGAGAAAGCCCATGACCTTATCCAGCATAATGGATCCAACACCCCTTTAATTTAATTTGGTGCCACCTCTCAAACATTAATTAGGTGGAACCACATAATTTAAATCTCAAAAGTGTTTCGTTATTCCACCTCCACCCCATTAATTAAATTATTTGACTCATTTAAATAAACTGCTCAATTTAAATTTACGCCAATGAACATAATAGATCCTAATCTAATATTTGGATATGATTTCATTCTGGGTGGAGTGGAAAGAAAGAAGTAACTTGGGAGAAATATTGGGAGAAGGCTCCCAATGAAGAACACCTTCGAAAACGGAGAACGGTCTTCCTTGAATTTCTTCCTTGGAACCCCCTTCGACACGGGATGTAATTGACTGATCTTCCCTCCTCATCATCATCATTGAACCCATGCATGAGATTGGATTGGAAGTGTGTGGAAGACGTGACGAATGAAGACAACATCGTCATCGTTCTGAGACTTCATCGTTGAGCAATGATAAAAGGTAGGGGGTTTACCTTGAGTTTTATTCATTTCCTTCTTCTCATCTTCATTTAAAAAATAATCGATGTGAATCATTATAAACAATTGTGGTTCAACTTTCTTCCCCTTTTTTGAACCAATTGTTATCATCCAGAAATGTGGAGGGTGTGGGCCAATGTAACATGACCCAACTCCCTTCGTCGATCTATTTGTGAAGATTCTTTCGGAATGGAGACGAAGCGGAAATTAAGAGAAGAAGACTCCAACGACAAAGGATACGGTACCCGTGGCCTCCGTGAAACGTGCCACCCCCACAGCACACCAGTGTTCTCGGCTGAACACCGCTTGCCCACGCCGGCCTAAGCAGTGCCGAACCGGCCTACCCACGCACCATCCGGCGCCCCACCGGCCTCCCCGCACGCTGCCCCAGCACCCCGCGTCCTACCCACGCACTGCCCACGCACCCCACCGGCCAACCCGCGTGCCCCACCGGCCTAACCATGCCTTTCCTGGCACCCCGCGGCCTAGCCATGTGCTGCCTGCGTGCCCCGCCGGCCTTCCTGCATGCTGCATGTGCCCAACGCAGCCTGCCCGTGCCTTGACTTCCGGCCGAACCAGCCGAGCCACGCCGGCCACTTGAGCCGGCCCGCGGTTTCCATCACAGTGTCACTGGCCGAACCGGCTCGGATTTCCAGGCTGAGCCACAAACTCCGTGCCCCTCGTGGTGTTCTCCGAACATTCCCCGACCTCCGGGACGAGCCGCCTACATGGCGACCTTCAGGCCGAACCGCCGCTCTAGTCCGCTGGGCCTGGCCCTGCAGACCATGCCAAATCAAGATGGCTGACCCACCCATCGGGAGAGGTCAGACCTAGCTGGACTGACCGGGTTGACCCAGACCGGGTCAGCCTGGTCTTGGTTGGGCCGAGTCAGTCCGACCGAGCCCAGGACCATTACCGACCATGTTACTTTCTTTGGCCGTATCTTTGGCACCAGACGACCATTTGACGAACCGTCAACGACACAAGTTTTCATGGAGCACGAAGGTCCCTTTGAGGATACCCCACTAGAGTTCGGGGTAATGTTGAGATACAGTCAGGTTGGATCGTACACGAATCCAACTGGACCCCTAGGACTAAAAAGCTAATAACTCACAGACTGTGTTTCTGATTGACGCACCATCTGTTGCATTGAGACACATATGACGAGCCATACCATTTAGATATTTCTTCGTGGGACTTGGTGGAAGTTGACTTGTCGGAATTTTCTTGATGAGCGGACCCTCCCAGAATCAAGCGTGCCTTGTGGAAACCCCGTGGCTGGCTGTGCTCTGACGACTGTTCCTGGATCATGTCTTGCTCCGACAGTTCTGACTTCTGTACCTAGATCATGTGTTGGTCTGACTGAATAGCTGGTCTTGGATCATGTGTTGGTCTGACAGCTCTGATGACTGTTCCTTGATCATGTGTCAGTCCGACAGTTCTGACTTCTATTCCTTGATAATGTGTTTGTCCGACCAAATAGCTGGTCCTAGATCATGTGTTTGTCTGGGAACTCTAATGATTCAGTTTCTATATCTGATCATCTCTATCTATCAACATATGTTTTATACATGTGTGATTGGATTCAGTAACACATGTGTTTCCTCATGATTGAGATGGATTACTTGATAACTTAGGTATATGTATGGGCATATAACTAAGTGGGGTTATCTGTTGATTTCATACATTGGTGGATTATCCTTGTTGGATTTTGTGAGACTTTGAGTGTCTCGGGATCCCTAATGAGTATCATTATACATACCCCTTCATGGGCTTTTCCCGCACCTCATTGTGTTGGTTTCAGACGACGGACAGTGCTGACCGAGGCTGAGTGGACAGAACTGGACAATACCTAGAGGTGGACCACACGGCGTGACGGTACACGGTGGAGAAAAATGGACATTGAGTGATGTGGAGGCCTTCTTTACCTACCCTTCAGGTGTGACTTCCTGGTGGATGATCCAACAGTTGTTTACCATTCTTTATTTGTACTTTTTATCTGTTTCCTTGTACTTTACAATTGGTATTGTATTTCTGGCCACTTTATGTTATAGCACACCAATTGTATACAGTTTGTAATTAGTGTTTGATTATAGTTTTTGCTCTATTTGTGTGTGTTTACTGATTATTAAGGCAATCCCTTCCCAGTTTTAGGTATTTATGCATTCGATGCTAGTTTCGAGCCCCTGGCCTATGGAAGGTGGGCTTGGGCTAGTCACGACACGGGCCCCGAGGGACGGGTCGTGACAAATTGGTATCAGAGGTGTCCATTCTACTGTAGAACATAGGACTCCGATATTTATTTTCTATGATGAAATAGTTTTAAGGGTAGTGAGTGTGGTTTTCAGTTTAGGGAGTCCAGTGATGGTGCGGTGGCTGACGTATCCATACACCAAGACCCTGATTTCTGATTTCCAACTCAGTGAACAAAAAAAATAATTGCGTGTGTGTTTTCAAGAGTTTTCATTGTGATATGTTGAGTCATCTAACCAGGTATAACTTATTGACCATGTCACACCTGTTTATTTTCAGGATTCCTCCACGCAAAAAGACATCCAGGGTTCCTAGAGTTGTGTGTATGGATAGCCAATCGAGCGACGAGGCCTCGATTCAGGTCCCTTTTCCAATAGAGGCACCATCAGTATCACTACCTGTTGGGCCACTGAAGGCACCATCCCCAGCAGTAGAGAGTGCACGCCATCTGAGTGTGTTGCACGAGTTCCATTGCCAGAGGCCGCTCAGGTTCAGAGGAGAGACAGACCCGTAGGCAGCTGAGGATTGGCTAGAGGCTGTAGTGATATTAATCAGACTTGTAGGGACACCAGCCGATCATATAGTGATCCTTTCCACGATTCTTCTTCATGAAGTAGCAGAAAGATGGTGGAGCCTGATTCTTCAAGTTCATATCGAGGTGACACTTCTCTATGCAGACTTCGAGAGCCTATTCTGGGTGGAGATTGTCTCAGCCACCCTCTATGTGGTGCAGATACATGAGATACTTCATCTGCAGTAGGGTAGCATGATAGTGGCACAATACTCAGCGAGGTTCACCGAACTTTCACGCTACTCCACAGATATGGTGCAGGACCCATTCTTAAGGGCCTGAACCTTCGAGTAGGGGAGTAGGTGAGAGTTCAGAGCTTCGATGATCTCCCTCAGCATCCCGAAGCAGACGGGGTTGTTAGAGAGGGAAATACTAGTTGAGAGTTTCCTTATTGAGAAGTCACCTGCAGCGAGACCCACCACTAGTCGACATGTATTGATGTATTCTGCAGTTGGCTGTAGACAGATGTCACAGAGGTCCAAGAAGACTAGACCATACGGAGGATGACCTCAAGACACATGTCAGTTGTGCGGGGAACACGAGATAAATCTAGTCATGCCCGGAGCAGACAATGCTACTCTTGCGAAGGGTAGGGTCACATGGCTCATGACTGTCTGACCCGCCGTACTGATGATCAACAGATAGTTGAGGGAACTCCAAGGAAGAGATAGAGGTTTAATCATGGCAGACTGCAGGGATCAGGTAGACGTGGCAGAGGAGCTAGTCATGCAAGTGGCAGAGGGAGACATTTCGAGGTGTTACTGCCACCACCACCAGGAGGTCCACCCCGACCGCAGGGAGCAGGTGGACAGAGGAGAGCTTAACTCCAAGAAGATGATACATATGACCATGGCGCTACAAAGATGATTCGAGATACGATCTCTATCTACTCCAACTTAGTTGCGGTTCTTATAGACACAGGTGCCAGTCACTCTTTCATTGCCACTGCCCTCATTCAGAGCTCGAAGATTCTGACGAAGTCGTTGGCTCAATCATTACGGCTAGATATTTCTACGAGAACAGACTCGATGATTATGAACTGGTGCCAGCAGTGTGAGATTACTCTAGGTGGCGAGAGATTTTAATGGGATCTCCTCATAGTGGCATCAAACCCTTACGACGACATCAAGGGTATGGTGTAGCGACCCCCAAAACCGGGGTGCTTAATGAGACATGATATACTTAACATTACATCATTACAAATGAAATATCATGTCTCATTATAACAGAATATCGCGAGGCTCAGGATTCTGAGAAACCAGCTGCTTCTGATTAGCTTCATTAATATCAACCGTGCCTAAAAACTTTTAAACAAAACGTAGGGTGAGCAAAAATTCCCAGTAAGGGGTTTTAAAAAACATTATTAAGAAAATCCTTTCTTAAATAAGTCCTTTTGAAAAGAATAAAAATACTTTTCTAAAACAAAACATTATCATTTCTTAAAAACATCTTTCTTTGAAAACCACTTGCACAAAGAAGCACGTACTTGAAATGAGATTTAATGTAAAAATGATCAGAGTGCGCAATATAAGCAATGCATAATGTTAAAACAAGGTTAATTCAATTCTAAAAGAATTCTATGGCTAAGCAGGGAAACATGCATATCATGGTTCATGAGTAAAGTGCGGTTCATCTAACAGTTTACCATATGAAAACAGTTCTTGTTACATAAGTACATCTTCATGATCTTGGGATCTTTCAACTAGGGGTTGTCCTGTTAGTTGGACAAACCCCTGGTTAACCTTTATCATTACATACAGAGGGAATGTATAATCCTGGACTTTGCCATGAATTTTCATCATGACCGTATAACATACTTAACAGGTCGAGGCTCACTGCCCGCCCTGTTTCTTTAGCACAAGTCAAGGCTAACTTCCAAGACCGTCACACATATTCGTCTCATGAGACTCTTGCTTTACCCAATGAATTGGAGCGCTATATAATTCTGGGAGCACCTATCACATCATTCTTGTTGCGCTATATAATTCCGGGCGCACCCGTCACATGTAAGTCCTATACATCCCTCACATATCTTGACATGGTCATTCGTTAATGGGGTTCCATGCATTCTTACTTCAACCCCATTTTCACATACATAACATGAAAACAGTTCTTTCATTAAAAACATTAAGACATGCATGCTCATGCTTTGTGCACATAAAAAGTTAACATGGTTTTTAAGAAAGTAAACATAACACTTAACATTCCATACATCAAAATTCCCAATTAAAGCATGGTCACTCATTAATTACACATGTGATGATAAATGGATATCCTAGGTGTTTAATACAGGCAGCTGAGGTTACAAAGTGCATAATCAGTTCATCATGTATGTTTGTGTAAACTCTTGCATTATCACATGAGAACACACCTACTAATACATGAATGCATTTATAAAAGTTCAAGAAGCCCATACTATCCATTTTATTAAAAATCCCGATTATCCAAAGCAGTGATAAATGCAAATCCTCAGTTTCACGAATGAATTTGAAGTCCAACTAACCCATAAACCTCTTCATTATTTATAAAAAAAATGAAAACATGGTCACTAAATTCATATTGAGATATATACACATACCTGTGTGTGTATATAACAACAACATACATCATTCACTTGCACAATTTTACCTATTCACCCATTTACTTGAAATATCCATTTTATAGAAGGAAGGGAAAAAAATCATGGGGTATAAACATCAAGAAAATACTGCTTATCATCTTATAATATCTGTGTATGAAAGTGTATATTTATATATGTCATGTATATATATAAATATATACATATTTATATAAAAACAGATTCTTGTAAAAACCCAACCAAAATTATAACCGAATTCTTTCCTTGCTTGGAGAGGGGATGCAGTCAAGGTAAAAGAATCCAAAGGAAAAATAATATATATGGTATACATATATATATATATATAACGTATACATATATTTAAGTGAAAACCGAAGCTTTCATAAACACAAAATGAAAGAACAGATCCTTACCTTAGCTTGGATAGGAGGAGAAAAATAAAGAAAAAAAAACGAAGTATGAGGGACCCGAGGTATAAACATGGAAGTTTTTCACCCATATATATATATATATATATATATATATAAACACAACCCAGATATGCTTATATTTATATTAAGAAAAAATTTTAAAACCAAAACTTTAGAACTGAGTTTGTCCCTTACCTGCTCGACGAGGAGGAGGAGGAGGAAGAAGACCGGAGCTGCGACGGCGTCTGGAGGTTCAGGGGAGCCGGTCCATCGGCCTTCGGTGCAACAGGGGATTTTAAAAAAAATAGAAGAGGAGGACTTCGGGGGAGGGAAGAAGTCATCCGCCGAGGCATCCCGAGGCCGAGGTGCACCTGCCGCGTGAAAAAAAGGGCGTTGCTGGGTCTACTCGCCGGACTAGAAAAAAAAGAAAGCACAGCATGCGCTGCTGGTTTGGCGCGAGGAAAAGGCTGAGCGCGTCGTGGAGAAGGAGACGAGGCGAGGAGTCCGCGTCTGTTGTGGAAAAGAGGGAAAAGCTGGGCCTACTTCACTGGCCTAGAGAAGAAAATGGGGCCCTATGTTACTGGTTCGACGACGCACAGGGGGATAAGAAAAACAGCGGCGCGAGGAGGAGAAGATACCGCGACGCGAGGTGGAAGAGAAAGCCGTGGGGAAGAAGCTGGCTTGAAAATGACGGATGGCTGGGATTAAAGGAAGATGGATCGGACGGCTCAGACACACGCGGTGTTAAAAAAATGGTCTTATTTTTTTTCTATGCATTTAACATAATTTATCAATTTATTTTATTCTAACGTTTTTATCTTAAAAAAACTGTTATTTTATTATTTAATTAAACCTATTATTATTATTATTAATTTACTATAACAAAAAGATCAATTATTAATCTGACTTTTACTTTTTTAATAAAATCATTGGTCAAATAAAGAAAAATATATAAATTAAATTAATCAAAACATGTCATTGTATAAACATATGTGTATATATATATTCTATTTTAAAATACCAATAATTTTTTTCGGCCTTATTATATTAAGTATATTATTTTTAAACCCTTATATTTTGGAAAAACAATTAAAGGTTCATTTAATCAATTAGTGAAATCATCGATTTATTCATCATAATACATATTTATTTATTCATTTATTTCTTTATTTTCCCTTTTCTGAATTACATAATAATTACGTTAATTCATAATTTGATGCAAACATTTGGATATACTCCTTTAAGAGAATAAAATAAAATTGGTTTCTTAAAAGAATTTGTGTAAGCTTAAAGATGCGATATTTGTAATTAAAACCATAATTTAATACCGTTTCCAAAATAGTTAATAAAGGTCAATTTGTTAATGAAGTAATGTATCTAATTTATTGCAATATATATAACTTATAAAAATTCATTCAGTTATAAATAGAAAATAAAAGTTCAATTGTTCAAATTAATATGTATCATGGATGAAAACAATAATATTGATTTTTGCCGTTTAGGAACATAAACTAGAGTTTAACATTTTGGGAAAACTAAATTATCATTGATGACACTTTAAGAAATTTAAGCAAAACAAAACACAATTATCATTTCGATTTTTATTCCAACGGTCAAAATGAACATTGGATTCTTAGGGGAACCAACAGTCGGATTTGTGGCCGTTTGAGGTCCAACGGCCATATTGGTGCTTATAAAAGGGTTTGGTCTCGGGTGTCCCTTACCCCAAGTGACCGAAAGAGATAAAGAAAGATGGTTCGTGTGATCCCCTTGGTGCTAAGAACGGTCGCGGTGGCGTCAGCCATACTTATGTTCCTTATGATGGATGCTCGAAATCCCTACCGCATCCTCGGGATCCTAGTAGTTCTAAGAAGTCTTCCTGTCATTGTAATTGGGTTCTTGGTTGGTATCTTTGGTTAGTGATGTTTTGATCGAGGGAAGTTGTAATCATCATGATGTTTCTTAATAAAGGAGTATTTCATTCATGCTGGTTGCTACGATTTTTCATTTATTTTCATTTTATTTTTATAGAAAGATGGTACAGTTAAAGGGAAACATATCATTACACGAAACAAGAATTATCAGGTCTTTACATCATCTCCCCCTTCAAAGAATTGCGCCCTCACAATTCTATTCATAAAAAGACATGAAAAAGTCCTCGGTCGCACAACATTACCAAAACTGAAGGACTGGCTCGGTTAACGGAACCCCTAAACTGGTACACAGCTCCGCTGTTTCCCTGACCCAGATACACTTTGAGGAATAAGACTTGTACTCCTTCTCATGGGCACTACACACAGGCTTCCACAGGGAGCCCCGTGCAATAAACAACTCTGAGATGTCCGAGCGGACAAATCCCCTAGTAACCCTTTGAACATCATCACGCTCGAGGTAGTCGAGGGGAACGACGCGATTGAGAAGACTGACGTTCAGGATCTGGAACATGTAGGCGGCATTGAGGTGGCCATCCTGAGCTGCTATGAGAAAGAAAGCTCTGGCGGAGAAGTTCCGTGCCATAGAGAAACACTGAAAAATCCCTTCATGGTATCTCCCCCTTCGCCTATAGTAGGGGAGCTGGGTGGTGGCAAGGAGGTGAATCAAATGTTCATTCTCTTAACATGTGTGGAGAATTTCCGGACTGTTTTCTATGTCCAGAAGACGTTGACAGGACCCTCGTAGGTGGAGAAAAGAGGGAAAGTCCACCATACAAGTTCTGATCAAGATAACCTCTACCAACTCGTCAGGTAGAGACGAGAGGTTCATCTGACCTGCCATCTGGAAGAAAAGGTATACAAGAGAGGTCACTTAACAACACTAAGAAGAATGGAATCATAAAATTTTTAATTAATAAAGTTTACACATTAAAGTCCGAGTTTTCCAGACGGACACCACAAAGAGAGGCGAAACTCTCTAACTCCACAAACCACACACAAGATGAACATATAGAACTAAACTCATGGGGACATTTATAACGCCTCCGGAGTTTAGAGTGAGGGGTGTGGAGTTGGGAAACATCGGTGTACACTTCTTGCCTAAGAGACACACGGGTGGTCTCATTTTCCAACGCTCCGAAGTCCATTAACTGGCGCCAGAAGCCGTAGTGCAGGACCTGGCACAGATAAGCTGCTCGAAGATCTCCGGCAGTAGCAGCTTCTTGGAAAGGGTTATCTAGCATTGTACCAAATTCCTCACCAGTTATAAACACTCGGAAGAGTCCTTCGTGATCCCTTCCTCGACGTGCATACGAGGGAAACTGGGTCATCATCATTAAGAGATAATCCATCCCCATTACCCGGTGGAGACTAAGCACCCTAGATGAGTTTGACACATCGTACAAGTTCTTACACGTCATGAGAATTTGGGCATAGTTCAGGATGTTTTCACGGCTAACTATAGATATAATGTTCTCTAGAGCCTCGGTGGGGAGTGACAAGAGGTCAGTAGGTACATCAGCCATCTGAAAATCATAACGTTTTTACTTAGTTAGTCTTAGCAATATATTTATATCACCGGGTTTTCCAGAGTTTCCTGAACCCATCCTCTGATACCAACTGTAGAGACCCCCAAAACTGGGGTGCTTAATGAGACATGATATACTTAACATTACATCATTAAAAATGAAATATCATGTCTCATTATAACAGAAGATCGCGAGGATCAGGATTCTGGGAAACCAGCTGCATCTGATTAGCTTCATTAATATCAACCGTGCCTGAAAAATTTTAAACAAAACGTAGGGTGAGCAAAAATGCCCAGTAAGGGGTTTTAAAAAACATTATTAAGAAAATCCTTTCTTAAAAAAGTCCTTTTGAAAAGAATAAAAATACTTTGCTAAAACAAAACATTATCTTTTCTTAAAAACATATTTCTTTGAAAACCACTTGCACAAAGAAGCACGTACTTGAAATGAGCTTTAATGTAAAAATGATCAGAGTGTGCAATATAAGCAATGCATAATGTTAAAACAAGGTTACTTCAATTCTAAAAGAATTCTATGGCTAAGTAGGGAAACATGCATATCAAGGTTCATGAGTAAAGTGCGGTTCATCTAACAGTTTACCATATGAAAACAGTTCTTGTTACATAAGTACATCTTCATGATCTTGGGATCTTTCAACTAGGGGTTGTCCTATTAGTTGGACAAACCCCTGGTTAACCTTTATCATTACATGCAGAGGGAATGTATAATCCTGGACTTTTCCATGACTTTTCATCATGACCGTATAACATACTTAACAGGTCGAGGCTCACCACCCGCCCTGTTTCTTTAGCACAAGTCAAGGCTAACTACAAAGACCGTCGCACATGTTCATCTCATGAGACTCTTGCTTTACCCAATGCATTGGAGCGCTATATAATTCTGGGCGCACCCGTCACATCATTCTTGTTGCGCTATATAATTCTGGGCACACCCGTCACATTTAAGTCCTATACATCCCTCACATATCTTGACATGGTCATTCATTAATGGGGTTCCATGCATTCTTACTTCAACCCCATTTTCACATACATAACATGAATACAGTTCTTTCATTAAAAACATTAAGACATGCATGCTCATGCTTCATGCACATAAAAAGTTAACATGGGTTTTAAGAAAGTAAACATAACACTTAACATTCCATACATCAAAATTCCCAATTAAAGCATGGTCACTCATTAATTACACATGTGATGATAAATGGATATCCTAGGCGTTTAATACAGGTACCTGAGGTTACAAAGTGCATAATCATTTCATCATGTATGTTTGTGTAAACTCTTCCATTATCACATGAGAACACACCTACTGATACATGAATGCATTTATAAAAGTTCAAGAAGCCCATACTATCCATTTTATGAAAAATCCCGATTATCCAAAGCAGTGATAAATGCAAATCCTCAGTTTCACGAGTGAATTTGAAGTCCAACTAACCCATAAACCTCGTCATGCATTATAAAAAAATGCAAACATGGTCACTAAATTCATATTGAGATATATACACATACATGTGTGTGTATATAACAACAACATACAACATTCACTTGCACAATTTTACCTATTCACCCATTTACTTGAAATATCCATTTTATAGAAGGAAGGGAAAAAAATCATGGGGTATAAACATCGAGGAAATACTGCTTATCATCTTATAATATGTGTGTATGAAAGTGAATATTTATATATATCATGTATATATATAAATATATACATATTTATATAAAACCGATTCTTGTAATAACCCAACCAAAATAATAACCGAATTCTTTCCTTGCTTGGAGAGGGGATGCAGTCATGGTAAAAGAAACTGAAGGCAAAATAATATAGATGGTATACACACAAATATATATATATAACGTATACATATATTTAAGTGAAAACTGAAGCTTGCATAAACACAAAAAGAAAGAACAAACCCTTACCTTAGCTTGGATAGGAGGAGAAAAATAAAGAAAAAAACGAAGTATGAGGGAACCGATGTATAAACATGGAAGTTTTTCACCCATATATATATATATATTAACAAAACCTGGATATTCTTATATTTATATTAAGACCAATGTTTAAAACCAAAACTTTAGAACTGAGTTTGTCCCTTACCTGCTCGACGAGGAGGAGGAGGAGGAAGAAGACCGGAGCTGCGACGGCGTCTGGAGGATCAGGGGAGCCGGTCCTTCGGCCTTCGGTGCAACAGGGGATTTTAAAAAAAGGAGAAGAGGAGGACTTCGGGGGAGGGAAGAAGTCATCCGCCGAGGCATCCTGAGGCCGAGGCGCACCTGCCGCGTGGAAAAAAAAAGGGCGTTGCTGGGTCTACTCACCGGACAAGAAAAAAAAAGAAAGCGCAGCATGCACTGCTGGTTTGGCGCGAGGAAGAGGCTGAGCGCGACGTGGAGAAGGAGACGAGGCGAGGAGTCCGCGTCAGCTGTGGAAAAGAGGGAACAGCTGGGCCTACTTCACCGGCCTAGAGAAGAAAACGGGGCCCTATGCTACTGGTTCGACGATGCACAGGGGGAGAAGAAAAACAGCGGCGCGAGGAGGAGAAGATACCACGGCGCGAGGTGGAAGAGAAAGCCACGGGGAAGAAGCTGTCTGGAAAATGATGGATGGCTGGGATTAAAGGAAGATGGATCGGACGGCTCAGACACACGCGGTGTTAAAAAAAATGGTCTTCGTTTTTTTTCTATGTGTTTAACATAATTTATCAATTTATTTTATTCTAACATTTTTATCTTAAAAAAAACTGTTATTTTATTTTTTAATTAAACCTATTATTATTATTAATTTACTATAACAAAAAGATCAATTATTAATCTGAATGTTACTATTTCAATAAAATCATTGGTCAAATAATAAAAAAAATATAAATTAAATTAATCAAAACATGTCATTGTATAAACATATGTATATATATATATATTCTATTTTAAAATACCAAATTTTTTTATTGGCCTTATTATATTAAGTACATTATTTTTAAACCATTATATTTTGGAAAAAAATTAAAGGTTCGTTTAATCAATTAGTGAAAGCATCGATTTATTCTTCATAATACATATTTATTTATTCATTTATTTATTTATTTTACCTTTGCTGAATTACATAATAATTACGTTAATTCATAATTTGATGCAAACATTTGGATATACTTCTTTAAGAGAAGAGAAGAAAATTGGTTGCTTAAAATAATTTGTGTAAGCTTAAAGATGCGATATTTGTAATTAAAACCATACTTTAATACCGTTTCCAAAATAGTTAATAAAGGTCAATTTGTTAAAGAAGTAATGTATCTAATTTATTACAATATATATAACTCATAAAAATTCATTCAGTTATAAATAGAAAATAAAAGTTCAATTGTTCAAATTAATATGTATAATGGAAGAAAACAATAATATTGATTTTTTCCGTTTAGGAACATAAACTAGAGTTTAACATTTTGGAAAAACTAAATTAACATTGATGACACATTAAGAAATTAAAGCAAAAACAAAACACAATTATCATTCCGATTTTTATTCCAATGGTCAAAATGAACATTGGATTCATAGGGGAACCAACGGTAGGATTTGTGGCTATTTGAGGTCCAACGGCCATATTGGTGCTTATAAAAGGGTTTGGTCTCGGGTGTCCCTTACCCCAAGTGACTGAAGGAGATAAAGAAAGATGGTTCGTGTGATCCCCTTGGTGCTGAGCATGGTCGCGGTGGCGTCATCCATACTTATGTTCCTTATGATGGATGCTCGAAATCCCTACCACATCCTCGGGATCCTAGTAGTTCTAAGCAGTCTTCCTATCATTGTAATTGGGTTCTTGGTTGGGATCCTTGGTTAGTGATGTTTTGATCGAGGGAAGTTGTAATCGTCAAGATGTTTCTTAATAAAGGAGTATTTCATTCATGCTGTTTGCTACAGTTTTTCATTTATTTTATTTTTCTTTTTATAGAAAGATGGTACAGTTAAAGGGAAACATATCATTACACGAAACAAGAATTATCGGGTCATTACATATGGAATGGTTATCTACAGTCCATGCTCAGATCAACTATATTAGGTGCAAAGTGCGGTGTGTCTGCATGGATGGGACCAGGTTCACCTTCACCGATGAGAAGGGAGCCTTTGTAGCACTGGAAAGACTTACTCGTAGGAGGGTACAGCAAATCACTCATCAGTTGTCCTGCCATACCCTCGGAGTAGTTGATATGAAGATTCTGAGTGATCCTGTAGTGGTGGACCAGTACGCAGATGTTTTCCCTGATGATGTTCTAGGACTACCTCATTGCAGAGAGGTGGGCTTCTATATTGACCTATACCCCGGGATGGCACCAATATCTACAAAAGCATATCAGATGGCTCCCACTGAGCGTTGTGAGCTACGGGTATAGATAGAGGACTTGGAGGGGAAGGGATTCATCCAACCCAATGTTTATCCCTAGGTAGCCCCGATTTTGTTCACCAAGAAGGTGGATGGGAGATTTAGGCTCTGTGTTGACTACCATCTCCTAAACCAGGTGACCGTGATAAAAAAAGTACCTACTCCCTGAGGATCGATGAACTCTTTGATCAGCTGAAGAGAGCGTGGTGGTTCTCAAAGATAGACCTCAGATCAGGCTATCAGCTGCTCAGAGTTCGAGACAAGGATGTGCAGATGACGACATTAAAATGTTGGTATGACCACTATGAGTTCTTGGTTATGCCCTTCAGCCTAACCAATGCTCCTACAGTGTTCATGTGTCTCATGAAAAGGATATTCCAGATATACCTCGATCGTTTTGTTGTAGTCTTCATCGACGACATTCTGATCTACTCAACTATTGAGGATGAGCATGCCTACCATTTGTGGGTAGTACTGGACACACTCTAAGAGAACCTGCTTTACGGAAAGCTCTCGAAGTGCCAGTTTTGGATCCGATAGGTTCACTTTTTTGGATATTTAATCTCAGAGGCTAGTGTTTTAGTGGATCCAGTGATGATTGATGCGGTACTTTTTTGGTAGCCACCCAAGAGTTTGACAGAGGTACTAAGTTTCCTGGGTTTGGCTGGTTACTAACGGATGTTCGTACCAGAATTCTCCAATGTTACAGCACCACTATCAGCGTTGATGAAGAAAGGGAAACCCTTCATGTGGTCTGATAGATTCCAGTAAATCTTTCAGGAGCTGAGGAAGAGGCTATATAGTTCCCCCATTCGAGGCTTCCCGATTAAGGCGTATTGTACGTAGTCTACTGTGACACATCACAGACCTGACTCGGGTGTGTCCTGATTCAGGAGTGAGAAGTGATCGCTTATGGTTCTCATCTGCTGAGACATGCTGAGCAGAACTACACTACCCATGATTTGGATTTATGTAACACCCCAAGCTTTCACGATACACGTCTCTTTCAATAATGCAATAGCTTGCATTGTACGCAAGTTCGAGATTCTAACATGCCGCGACCAATCAAAGTAGAAATTATGAATAGTAATACCCACCTTTTGAAATTATATAAATTTTATATTTCAAAATGGACTTCATTTTTGTATTCATAATATCGAAATTATCCAAAGTTGAATTTTTTGTAATTTTCTGAGAACATCCAATTTTTTATGAATAGTGAAAAATACTTAAAAACAACTTTTTTAATAAAAATATTTTATACTGATAAATTATAATATTGAGTGGTTTTAAAGTATAATTAGAATATATTTTTACTATTTTATCCAATGGTGGACATTAGAATTAATTTCACTTTGAAATTGGACATAAACAATTGTCAATATTTTGATATATATTGTTTCTTAAAAACACGCTATTTGTTGTGAAAGCGGGAATTAATTATAAAATTAATTACTGCAACTTATATGTTTGTAATTTTGTAAAATAGAAATCATTTTTGGATTCAGAATATCAATTATAGCTTAGGGTAAAATTTTTTAATTGTTCTAAAAAACATCAATTTTAGATGAATAGTGAAACCACTAAGTGGTAGTTAAAAAACTGGTTTTTCATTTAAATGAAACATTACCACTTATGTGATTTTATTTTAAAAAATCCAACAAACATGGTTGTCATTAGGAAGTAAAATGTGGTTCAATGGGATTAAAATAATTTTTTGGTGAATAGTAACTTTTCAGTTTAATTAATTGCGATTAAAGGTAATTAGTGAAATTTAAGGTAAATATAATGTTATAATAATAGGAAATGACCTTGAAACTTGTCCTACCCCTATTGGATGAGTCATGGAAAACCTATAAAAACCATGGGTCAACTTGGGGACCCCATGGAGCCACTTTGGTAGGGAAATGACATTAAAAACGTTTTATTTAATGTTAAAATAAAAATGTCACAAACATGAGTTGTTTTACTAAAAAAAATTTAAATTGGGTAATACAAGTCATATTTTTGACTATAAATATTCATTAGAAAGATAAAAATATTTCCTACATCATGATATTTTTTTATAATTTTTTTACATTAAATAAAATAAATTATTTATGACACCATGATGATGCAGCCATTACCTCATTAATTAACGATTTAAATAAAATTAAAGGATAATGTAAAATCCAAGGCTTAAACTTTTCAAAAACCTATTGTATGCATAGATTTAGAACCCTTATCATCTTATCCATGAACTATATTATTTTTGGACCTTTAGAATCCGAAAATCATTTCATAATAAAGTAACATTTCAATCTTTCCAAGAGTGCCCCTTCTCTTCTCTTATAAAAGGCCCCCACCACTACCACCTTACTCACACCATAAAATCCTTTTTCCTCATCCAAACTCTTCCCAAATACTCTCTCAAATTTCCTCTCTTGCTCTTATAAGCCTCAATTTGGGCAGAAGTCTTCCCAAGGAAGCCTTTGGCTCAAATAAAAAAGAGTTACCCGATTTTAAGGCAATGGATTCTCTAATGTTGTTTTGTATTATTTTGCTTCTCCAACCCCTTAAACTCTTTTTATTCATTATTTTGTAACAAAAAAAGTATCTACAATATACTATAATGTTGTTATAATTAGTATTCTAGCTACACTTACACACACCTACATCTAATGGTTAAAGAATATACGGTTTCTGTGGATGGGGAATTTCTGACTCACGAAACGATGATTGTTCAACACTCATATAACACCTTCAAAGGTGGCCATTAAGATGTCACTGTATTTATATAAGATATATAATATTTTTATGTTTTAATTAAGCTTATGTATTTTTCATTTATGTCATACCATTATGCTTTCCATTATGGGTAAATGCGATATTTTCATTTTAGGAAGTGCGGACTACCGCCCCCTCAAAGTGATTTGAATCGTTAATGCCATATGAGGGATGTATAAAGGATGGAGTAAATGATATTATATATGATATTATACTGGAAGTATAATAAAAATTTATACTATTATGATTTCATTCCATTAAATACGAAATAGAAATGAAAGTAGCGTTCATGCGTACGTACGGCTTACCATCTCCATGAACGATGCATTTCATTTCATACCTCTAAATGTTATGTAATATTATAAATGAATGTATATACTGGTTATATATGATATATATGATATCTAAATCATGAATATAATTCTGGATATAATGGATATTTCACCACATGAACAACTTGTAATTATAAGAAGTTTATTTTTGACTCAAGTACCAAAGATCGACCAAATGACCATTATTAACTTAAATAATTACATAATGTTAATAACATGGTAATAAGTGATATAAAAGGAATAATGAACATGAAAAAGGTTCTTAAGTAAATTGAAATTAACTCTAGTTTTTTATTCAAGAGGTTAAAGAACGATCGAGTCAAGTCGGACACGAGGTAAGGGAACTTCTTAACCCAATTTCTATTCTTTGGGTTAATATCCTACTTTCAAATTATGTCATGATATTATTATGTATTATCTTGTATTTTTACTTTATTTATGTGTACTTATAGTGAATACACATAATAGATCTACTTTATTTAAAAAAAATGATCTTTGTAAGGGTCTTCGTCTCAATCTCCTTTCATTGAGGCATATTTTGTTTTATACACAACTTTCTTTTATACGGTGTATAAACCCCTTTGACTTTTACGTTTATACAAAAGGAATATTTTTTATATGAAGAGTTTTACTAAATGACAAAAAGGGAATGTTTTCTTGCCGTACATATGTGACGACAATGAATTCTCTACCGCCATGACCATTATTTGAGTTTTGGCTTCCTTTACAATTCATAACTTTTTTTAATGAAAAATAAATACAAATTTTTAACTTTCTTTTATTTTGGTATTGAAAATGGGTTTAAAAGTGTTTTTATTATATCAATTTGTTGTATTGATATCTTGTGATTGAAATGTGGAAATGTTATGTTTCCTTTATGCATGTTTTATGTGATATGATTATGTTATGGTTTATGATATGTTTAAACCTATTCATATGAGGAATGCATTGAACTTAATAAGTGACAGGTGGAGCCTGATACAGCTCCTCGATGCATCGGTAGGTCTCATGAGACCAACTAGTGTCTTGGCATGAGGCCTTGACAAAATATTATTTGTGGTCTTGGCACGAGGCCTTGGCTACGTGGTTATGATTGTCTGGAATTATGCATTCCATCATTATGAAAGTGGTTATTGATATTTCATGTGATTATTCGACTAGTAGAATATCCATGTGAGTAATTAAATGGAATTATTTAATTTTATTTTTTCCATATAATGCTGAAGTTCATGTTTAAAAAGGATTTTGTTTTAGTTATACGTTTCCTTAAATGTTAATGTTTATTTATGAAAGCCTCCGTAATATGGTTATCCTTACTGAGCATCTGAGATCACCCCTTTCAATGTTTTAATATTTTCCAGGATGTGAAGAAGTATTTTATGAATGACCTGTAGGGATAGTCAGAAGAGGATATGAGTGTGGACTATGGAGACTTTGTTATTGTATTTTTTTCACTTTATGATGTAATGTAACATTTATGAATGTATCTAGTGTTTCCAAGGCTACTAAACTAATCGGTCTTTTGAGACTTGATCTATTGTGATCATGCCAATGTTACAAAGTAATGCACCGACTCTGGGTAGCTGGGGTCGGGGAGTTACAGTTGGTATCAGAGGAAGATTAGTACTAACCTTGGAAGCTAGATTTAGATGAACTCTGATTAGAGAACATAGCCCAAATATAGACTTTGAGGATTAGTATAGAATAACTTCCTAGAATTTTGGTATTATAGAGATGTTGTGAGTTTTACGAGCAATACATCCCTGTCTGGATACGAGCAGGTAGAGGCGAATCTGGCACAGATGTACCTAGGGGTAAAACCCGAAAACACCGCTTTGAGCTAGACTCGAATGGGAACTGGTGCACGACAACGGGCCTTGCTGCACTCTTGGTTACGACACTCCCGGGGGATATTCTTAGGATAATTCTCATTTTCTTTACAAACCACTATGAAGGGTTATGAGTATATACTTCCTCAAAGAAAACATTTTTATGGATTATATCCATAAATAGTTCAATTTATGTAAAGTATTTTACAAGTATGGAATTATGTATTTTGATTCATAAACTAATCTAGTTTATGCCATTGTTTAGAAATGGCGCCTAGTGGAAGGAATGGAAACCGTATCAATGCACGCACTCCGTGTAGGGATTTCCCTCCTGCTCAAGATAATTATTGTGGACCTGGAGATACAACTGGTGCTGATCAAATTATTTCCATACTGAGACAACTCTCTCTGGTTATGAATAATAACCTTACTCATATGGGGAACCCTGATCCGCAACGTGGAGGATCAATGTTAGATCGTTTCATGAGGCAACAACCACCAACATGTAATGGGGGTACAAATTCATTAGTAGCTGAGCAATGGATAAACTCTTTAGAGAAAATATTCCACACCTTGGGGAGTAGTGAAAGGGAAAAGGTTATCATGGCAGTTTACCGCCTCACTGGAGATGCTGATCAATGGTGGTCATTGATTAAAAATACAAAGGAAGATGATGAAGTATCGAATATGGAATAGAGGGAGTTCAAATAGATTTTCTTAGAAAAGTACTTTCCTTGTGACCATAGAGAAGATATGGAAAGGCAATTTCTGAGTCTAATGCAGAAGGAGGATGAGAATGTCGCAAAGTATGAGTCTAACTTTACACGGTTAGCAAAGCATGCATCATATTATATATGTAACCCACGAAGTAAGATTGATCATTTCTTTGATGGGTTAAAACCGTTTCTCCGTCGAGCCTTAGTCTCACAATCCTTATCGTCATATGAAGATATTGTCTCATGTGCTATCAAGATAGAAAAGGAATTCTCTAAATCTTATGACAATAAAGTAAAGCAAGAGAAGAAGAGAACGGTGGAACAAGTGACAGATAAAGGGAAAAAAGGGAAAGAAGGATTTTCAATTATGCGATAATTGTGGGAATATTTATCCTCGTACCTATCTAAAAGGAATGAGAGTTTGTTATAAATGTTGAGAAAAAGGTCACCAGGCTCGTGATTGCAAGAGAAAGAAAGAGGGTATCAATGTTGAATGCTACAATTGTAGGGAAATGGGGCGTTATGCAAATGAATATCCTAAGCGCCAGGGAAACTTACCTCAGAAAAGGCCAAGGGATCAAGGACAATCTTATGCTGTTACTACAGGTGAAGTGGAATAATTAATGTATTGGTGCTTTTGGACTCAAGGATTATATTCTGGTTATAAAAATAATGTGATATATATATGGATTGTACTATAGTACTTGTTGTTATCATTAAGGTTTTAATATGATGAAGGAAATCATATTTTTAGTATGTGACAATAAGAGAAACTTTACTTTGTTTAGGGAATCTAATGTTACAATTGATTTTGAAATTTAATGAACCTTTAGAGAAAGTCTGGACGGAGGTATTTTGGATAACTATAAAGGTTGGAATGGATTAAGTTGATCTTTGGATAGTATTGTTTAATGTTAAACCATTTCTGAAGATTATTTTTGGAATATTATAATACTATAGTTTTAGGAAAAGGACAAACTGTAGGGTGGGGCATAACCCGTCACATCGGACAAAGCTGCAAGAATCGAACCCACAACCATAGTGTGACAGGCCCTTATTTCCTACCACTAGCCTACGGGATGTCCCTGGTTATTACATAATAGTTTTCCTAATCTAAATGGTATGTGGTAATATTTAGAACCTTATACAATTAGGATAAATAGAATATTTTTGAGTTCTGTTACCATTTGGAGTGAAAGATGGGTTTGTGGTAACAATTTACTAAGGAATGAAAGTCTACACGACAAGTAAGTATATTTCCTTATGTTCATAGAAAATCTCTTAAATAAATTCCTCAACTTTATAAAAGGTAACTTAAAACAAAAACTTTGTCGGTTAACTTTTCCAACAGGGGATTCAATGACCGTTTAACCAATCACAGGTTTGTGATTTTCTTATTGTTAACTTTCTCCTAATCCTGTTTTCTATAACTCTCCATCAGACCTTGCTGGTTTGTTTTTCTTCCATATCCATATTTTCATAGAATCCTAGTATGGGCTATATCAGGTGACCTTTGTACTTCTATTTCTTTCTTTTAATGTTATATTCTTATTAACCCTATTTCCGATGTGGGCTTTCCACAAAGGTATTTTCTATTTTCAACATTTTATTTTCGAAGAACATTTTCAAATTGCGAGGACGCAATTTATTGAAGGAGGGGAGAGTGTAACACCCCAATCTTTCACAATACACTTCTCTTTCAATAATTCAATAGCTTGAATTGTATGAAAGTTCGAGATTCTAACACGCCGTGACCAATAAAAGTAGCAGTTATGAATAGTAATACCCACTTTTTGAAATTATATAAATTTTATATTTCAAAATGGACTTCATTTTTGTATTCATAATATCGAAATTATCCAAAGTTGAATTTTCTGTAATTTTCTGAGAACTTCCAATTTTTTATGAATGGTCAAAAATACTTAAAAACAACTTTTTTAATCAAAATATTTTATAGTGATAAGTTTTACTATTGAGTGGTTTTAAAGTATAATTAGAATATATTTTTACTATTTTATCCAATGGTGGTCATTAGAATTAATTTCACTTTGAAATTGAACATAAACAATTGTTAATCATTTGATATATATTGTTTCATAAAAACCCGTTATTTGTTGTGAGAGTGAGAATTAATTATAAAATTAATTAATGAAACTTATATGTTTGGAATTTTTTAAAATACACATCATTTTTGGATTTGGAATATCAATTATAGATTAGGGTAAAATTTTGGCATTGTTCCGAAAAACTTCAATTTTTGATGAATAGTGAAACCACTAAGTGGTAGTTAAAAAAATGATTTTTCGTTTAAATGAAACATTACCACTTCTGTGATTTGATTTTAAAAAATCGGACATACATGGTTGTCATTAGGAAGTAAAATGTGGTTCAATGAGATTAAAATAATTTTTTGGTGAATAGTAACTTTTAAGTTTAATTAATCGCGATTAAAGGAAATTAGTGAAATTTAAGGTAAATATAATGTTATAATAATAGTAAATGACCTTGAAACTTGTCCTAAACCTATTGGATGAGTCATGGCCGACCAAGAAAAACCATGGGTCAACTTGGGGACCCCATGGAGCCACTTTGGTTGGGAAATGACATTAAATTTTTTTTATTTAATGTTAAAATAAAAATGTCACAAACATGAGTTGTTTTACTAAAACAATTTTTAAATGGGGTTATAAAAGTCATATTTTTGACTATAAGTATTAATTGGAAAGATAAAAAAATTTCATACATCATGATATTTTTCTTATAATTTTTAGACATTTTATAAAATAAATTATTTATGACACCATGATGATGCATCGATTACCTCATTAATTAACGATTTTAATAAAATGAAAAGATATTGTCAAATCCAAGTCTTACAATTGTCAAAAACCTATTGGATGAGTATATTTAGAACCCTTATCAAATTCTCCTAGAACTATATCATTGTGGGACCTTTATAATCTGAAAATCATTTCATAATAAAGTAACATTTCAATCTTTCCAAGAGTGCCCCTTCTCTCCTCTTATAAAAGGCCCCCACCACTACCACCTTACTCACATATTCAATGCCTTTTGGATCGGCCATACTATGACCAAATACTCTCTCAAATTTCCTCCCTTAGTCTTAGAAGCCTCACTTTGGGCAGAAGTCTTCCCAAGGAAGCCTTTGTCTCAAATTAAAAAGAGTTACCTGATTTTAAGGTAATGTCTTCTATAATGTTGTTTTTTATTATTTTGCTTCTCCAACCCCTTAAACTCTTTTTATTACTTTTTTTTGTAACAAAACAAGTATATAAAATATACTATAATGTTGTTATAATGAGTATTCAAGCTACACTTACACACACCTACATCTAATGGTTAAAGAACATACGGTTTCTGTGGATGGCGAATTTCTGCCTCACGAAACGATGATTGTTCAACACTCATATAACACCTTCAAAGGTGGCCATTAAGATTTAAATATATTTATATATGATATTTAATATGTTTATGTTTTACTTAAGCTTTTTTATTTTTCATTTATGGCATACCTTAATGGTTTCCATTATGGGTAAATGCGATATTTTCATTTTAGGAAGTGCTGACTACCGCCCCCTCAAAGTGATTTGAATCGTTAATGCCATATGTGGGATTTATAAAGCATGGAGTAAATGATATTATATATGATATTATACTGGAATTATAATACACCTTTATACTATTATGATTTCATTCCATTAAATACGAAATAGAAATGAAAGTAGCGTTCATGCGTACATACGGCTTACCGTCTCCATGAACGGTGCATTTCATTTCTTACCTCTAAATGTTATTTAATATTATAAATGAATGTATATACTGGATATATATGATATATATGATATCTACATCATGAATATAATTCTGGATATAATGGATATTTCACCACATGAACAACTTGTAATTATAAGAAGTTTATTTTTGACTCAAGTACCAAAGATCGACAAAATGACCATTATTAACATAAATAATTACATAATGTTCATAACATGGTAAAATGTGATATAAAAGGAATAATGAACATAAAAAAGGTTCTTAATTAAATAGAAATTAACTCTATTTTATTATTCAGGAGGTTAAATAACGATCGAGTCAAGTCGGACACGAGGTATGGGAACTTCTTAACCCAATTTCTATTCTTCGGGTTAATCTCCTACTTTCAAATTATGTCATGATATTATTATGTCTCATATTGTATTTGTACTTTATTTATGTGTACTTATAGTGAATACACGTAATAGATATACTTTATTTAATAAAAATGATCTTTGTAAGGGTCTTCGTCTCAATCTCCTTTCATTGAGGCATATTTTGTTTTATACACAACTTTCTTTTATACGGTATATAAACCCCTTTGACTTGTACGTTTATTCAAAAGTAATATTTTTTATATGGAGAGTTTTACTAATCGACAAAAAGGGAATGTTTTTCTTTCCATACATATGTGGCGACAACGACTTCTCTGCCACCATGACCATTATTTGAGTTTCAGCTTCCTCTACAGGCCATAAATTTTTTTAATGAAAAATAAATACAAAGTTTTAACTTTCTTTTATTTTGGTATTGAAAATGGTTTTTAAAGTGTTTTTGTTATATCAATGTGTTGTATTGATATCTTGTGATTGAAATGTGAAAATTGTATGTTTCCTTTATGCATGTTTTATGTGATATTATTATGTTATGGTTTATGATATGTTTAAACCTATTCATATGAGGAATGCATTGGACTTAAAAAGTGACAGGTGGAGCCCGATATAGATCCTCGATGCATCGGTTGGTCTCATGAGACAAACTAGTGTCTTGGCATGAGGCCTTGACAAAATATTATTTGTGGTCTTCGCATGAGGCCTTGGATACGTGGTTATGATAGTGTGGCATTATGCATTCCATCATTATGAATGTGGTTATTGATATTGCATGTGATTATTCGAATATTAGAATATCCATGTGAGTATGTAAATGGAATTATTTAATTTTATTTTTTCCATATTATGCTGAAGTTCAAGTTTAAAAAGGATTTTGTTTTAGTTATACATTTCCTTAAATGTTAATGTTTATTTATGAAATCCTCCGCAATATTGTTATCCTTACTGAGCATCTGAGCTCACCCCTTTCAATGTTTTAATATTTTCCAGGATGTGAAGAAGTATTTTATGAATGACCTGCAGGGATAGTCAGAAAAGGATTTGAGTGTGGACTATGGAGACTTTTTTATTGTAGTTTTTCACTTTATGATGTAATGTAACATTTATGAATGTATCTAGTGTTTCCAAGGCTACTAAAATAATCGGTCTTTCGAGACTTCCTCTTTTGTGATCATGCCAATGTTACGAAGTAATGCACTGACTCTAGGTAGCTGGGGTCGGGGCGTTAAAATTTAGCAGTAGTAGTGTTTTCCTTGAAGATGTGGTGACACTATCTGATGGGTGAATGTTTTACAGAGTACTCTGATCACAAGAGTCTCAGGTATATCTTCTCTCAGAAGGACCTGAATCTGAGAAAGCGTTGATTTCTTGAGTTCCTCAAGGACTACATCTTCGAGATAGTCTACACTCTTGGAAATGGGAACATTGTTGTAGATGCACTCAGTAGGAGATCTGGTATACAACTACTAGGCAAGGTGATAGAGCGGCTTACTTCATTATAGATATCATTTATGGACAGAGATATGGAAGCCTTTCTATAGTCTCTTACAGTCACTCCCCCAGTTCTTAAGCGAGTTAGGGAGGCATAGCCTGGGGACGTTGACTACGAGACACAAAATGCTCAGATAACCACAAGGCAGGCACCTGATGGATTTTCTGAATGTGGGGAGCACGTCATCCTCTTCAGAGGACGTACCTTGGTACCAGTAACACTTCATGAGGAAGGATTGAGGGAGTTCCATACATCCCATGTAGCGTTACATCCAAGAGTGGTGAAGATGTATCAGGACCTTCGACGACAGCACTGGTGTCCAGGTATGAAGAAGGCAGTAGCGATGTTTGTCTCTTGATGCCTCACTTGTCAGCAAGTGAAGGTAGCACACCGGGTACCAGCGAGATTGGTTCAGCCCTTAGAGGTCCCAGAGTGGATGTGGGATGGGATATCCATGGACTTCTTGACCGGTCTTCCACGTACATTCTGGGGTCATGAATCGATTTGGGTGATCAACGACCGGCTCACCAAGTTGTTCCACTTCCTACTGATCAGAGAGCAGGGTTCAGTAGAGATCTTGGGATGCCTCTATGTACAGGAGTTTGTGCAGCCTTTTTCTATTTTCTTCGACCGCGACGCATGGTTTACTTCCTGTCTATAAAAGGGGTTGCAAGAGGATTTTGGGATGCATCTACATCTAAGAACGTCCTTCCATCCTCATATAGATGGCCAGACTGAGCGGACTATTTAGAACCTCAAGGACATGCTACATGCTTCTGTCCTCGAGTTCAGTTGCAGCTGGTAGGACCACTTACCTTTGGTAGAGTTTTCCTGCAACAACAACTATCAATCCACCATCGAGATGGAACCTTTTGAGGCCTTGTATGGTCGACCTTGCAGATCACCACTATGCTAGACAGACCCTAGGGAGTCAACACTAGTGGGACCATAGATGGTACGGGATACCACAGAGAAGGTGAAGATCATCTAGGAGAAGATGAAGATAGGACAAAGTAGAAGAAGTCGTATGCTAACAGCAGACAGAGACCTCTGGAGTTTGAGGATGTGGACAATGTATTTTTATGGGACTCACCCCTAAGAGGTTTACAGAGATTTGGCCAAGGTGTAAATTTATCTCCACCATTCATCAGACCTTTTCAGGTCCTCTGAAGAGTTGGCGTGGTGACTTTTCGCTTAGCTCTTCCACCTCAGTTGCACTGGATGCACGACATCTTCCACATATCTCAGCTGAGGAGATACGTTCTTGACCTTTCCCACATCATCAACCATGGAGAGATGGACATTGATGATAGAGATAATTTCATAGAGGTTTCAGGGGAGATTGGGGATCGACAGGAGCGGGTCCTATGTGGATGGTCGATACCTCTGGTGCACGTTTTCTGGAAGCACAGGAACCTCCATGAGAGCACATGGGAGTGGGAGATGTAGATGCGTCCTGAGTTCCCCCACTTTTTCCCTAAGTTCGAGTTGTAGCTTATGGGGACGTAAAGCCCTGAGGTGGGGAGAATTTAAAGACCCATAATTTTTGTGGAATTTGTTTTAAATACATAGGAATTTTACGAGTCTGCAAAAACTAACGGCACTTGATTCCAAGGCCTAGTGTGCTCGGAATCAATTTTTGATGTTTTTTTGGGTACGTTCAGTAAACGTACGAGTGGGTTTTTATAACTGTTGAACCAGTTCTAGGAATTGAAACCCGAGAGCACCGTTGAACTCTCAGTGCTTGTATTCTCTTAAGAAGACTTTCACTTCGACGACTGTGAGTCGCTGATAAAAGATAGTATTTGGGTTTTTGTGTGAAGTAATAAAATAAAGTAAGCTCACTTTATTTTATTTTTAACCTCCATGTGGAGGTTGGGTGGTTAAAACCTCCACATGGGAGTTGGAGGTGGGACCACCACACATTAACCTCCCTTAAGATGTTATGTTGGTGAGGCCCACCCGAGCATAACCACCCGTGAGCGGTTATGACGTGGGTACCACAATGCTTAACCCCTATTAATGGAGGAGGGTAAAACCTCCTCAACTCTACATTAATAAGGGAGAAACCCCTTGAGCTTCTCAACCTTAATGGATCCAACTCCCCTTTAATTTAATTTTGTGCACCTCTCACGCATTAATTAGGTGGACCCACTAAATTTAAATCGCTAATTTTTTTTGTTATGCCAACTCCACCCCATAAATTAAATGAGTCAACTCATTTAATTAAATCACTCAATTTTAATTTAAGCCAATGAACATAATAGATCCTAATCTATTATTTGAATAGGATTTCATTCTGGGTGGAGTGGATAGAAAGGAGGAACTTGGGAGAAATATTGGGAGAAGGCTCCCAATGAAGAACACCTTCGAAAATGAAGAACGTTCTTCCTTGACTTTCTTACTCAGAACCCCCTTCCACACGGGATGTCTTGGACTGATCTTCCCTCCTCATCGTCATTAACAAACTGATGCAAGTTATTGGATTGGAAGTGCGTGGAAGACGTGACGAATGATGACAACATCGTCATCTTTTTGAGACTTCATCGTCGAGAAACCATCAATGGTAGGGGGTTTACCTTGAGTTTTATGCCATTCCTACTTATAATCTTCTTTTAAGAAGGAATCTATGTGAGGTATTGTAAAAAAATATTGTTCAACTTTCTTCCTCTTTTTTGAACCAATTGTTATCATCCCTAAACACGGAGGGTGTGGGCCAAATTAACATGGACCGACTCCCTCCACTGATATCTTTGTGAAGATTCATTCGGCATGGCGATGAAGCGAAAATGAGGCGATGAAGGTGCCAATGACAAAGGACGCGCTACCCGTGGCATCCGTGAACCACACCACCCCCGCGATGCACCAGTGTTCCCGGTAGAACACCGCAGGACCGCGCCGGCCCGAGCCACGCCGCATCGGCATGCCCGCCCACCGCTAGCCACCGACCCATTTGCCCGGCCCCCCTGTCGGAGCCGCGCCCTGCCCGGCGCCCCGCGGCCTACCCGCGTGTGGCCTGCGCACCCTGCTGACCTACCCGCACCCTGCCCGGTGCCCTGCCGGCCAGCTCGCATCCTGTGCAGCCTGCACGCATCCTGCACGGCCTACCCGCGCCCCGGCTCCTGGCCGAACCGGCTGAGCTGCGCCGGTCAACCGAGTGGGCCCGCAGCATCCTTTACCGCGTCTCTAGCCGAACCAGGAAGGCTTTCTGGGCCAATCCGGCCTAGTCGCGCCCCTTGTGGTACTGTCTGAACTGACCCCGGCCTCTGGGCCGAGTCTCCTATTCGGCGAGCATCGGGCCAAACCGCCCCTGCAGTCCACTGGGCTGGGCCCAGCAGAAGGGGCCGAATCATGCTAGCTGATTGGGTTGACCCAGACTGCATCGGCCCAGTCTGGGGTGGGCCGAGTCGGTCTGACCGGGTCGGACTAGCCCAGGCCCATTACCGACCATGTAACTTCCTTAAGCGTATCTTTTGCATCGGACGACCATTTGATGAACAGTAAGCGGAACTTGTTTTCTTTGTGCATGATGGTCCCTTTGAGTATACCCCACTGGAGATCCGAGTAATGTTTAGATATGGACAGGTTGGATTTGTACACAAACCCAACTGAACCCCCATGTCAAAAAAGCTAATAACTTATAGATCGGGCGTATAATTGATGCGTTCTCTATTGCGTTGAGACCCCTATGATGAGACATACCTTTGAGATAATTCTTCGTGGGACATGGGGGCAGTTGACATGTCTACACTTGGATTGAGGAGCAGACCCTTGTAGAATCAAGCGTGCTTTGTGGAAACCCTATGACTGGCTGTTCTCTGACGGCTGTTCCTGGATCATGTGTTGGACCAACAGTTCTGAATTCTGTTCTTGGATCATGTGTTAGTCTGATAGAATAGCTTTTCCAAGATCATGTGTTAGTCCAACAGCTCTGGCGACTATTCCTGGATCATGTGTTGGTCTGAGAGTTCTAGCTTCTGTTCTTAGATCATATATTGGTCTGACAGAATAGCTGGTCCTGGATCATGTGTTTGTCAGACAGCTTTGATGATTTAGTGGCTATGTGAGATCATCTCTATCTCTATAATAAAGTTGTATAGCTATGTGATCTGAGTCAGTAACTCATGTGTTTCTTTGTGATTGAGATGGATTAATTGATAACTTAGGTATATATATGGGCATATACATAAGTGGGGTTATCTGTTGATTTCATACTTTGGTGGTTTATCCTTGTTGGATTTAGTGAGACCTTGAGGGTCTCGGCATCCCAAATGAGTATCGTTATACTCACCCCTTCATGGGCTTTTCCCGCAACTCGTAGTGTTGGTTCCATACGATAGACAATGTTGACTGAGGATGAGTGGACATGACTGCACGATACCCAATGGTGTACCACACGGCATGACGATACTCAGTGGAGATAGACGGATGTGGAGTGTTGTGGAGGCCTTTCGTACCTACCCTTCAGGTGGGAATTCCCGGTGGAGGATCCGGATGCTGTTTACCTTTCTTCAGTTGTACTTGATTTTCAGTTTCCTTGTACTTTAGAGTTGTGCTTGTATTTCCGGAACCTTTATATTACAACAATCCATTTGTATACAGTTTTTACTTACTCTTTGCTTCTAGTTTGGAATCTATTTGTGTGTTTTTACTGATTATTAAGTCAATGCCTTTCCAATTTATGGGTTTTATCCCTTTAGTGCTAGTAGTCATCCTCTGGCATATGGAAGGTGGGATGGGAGTAGTCACGGCATAGTACCCGGGGGACGGGTCGTAAAAAAACATCCATTATTAAATAATTTTAAAAAATTTAAAAACATTTTTGAAAATATTTTTAGGAAACATGGTTTTGGACGAAGGATGGGTTTTGAACGAGTAGACGATTTGTCTTAAAAACATTCTTTTTGAAATCTTTAGAACAAAAATAGAGGAAAATGATTGAAAAAGGTTATTCTTTATAATTTACCAAAGGGGAATAAAATAAATATGTTTCTTGAGAGGTATATCATAATATTTCATCATTATAAGCATAATCATGATAAATCTCAATGAATGATGTGATTATAGCCTAAAAATATACCACTTTAGTAGCATTGAATCATAAGATCTATGAATGAATTAAATTACATGAAACGATTAATTTCACGAGTATAAATAATTTCCATGACATTAAATTTAAAATGGGATTTATATACACCACATAAAGAAGATATGTGAAAACCATAACATATGTCTCAAAAAAGGATAATTGTGATAAAAATTCATTATCGCTTTGGTAAAGTTTGGGACAGTATGAACCAATAAAGATTTTAATCAAATGAAACATTTTATATCATGAAATTAATGGGATTGATGATACAAAATTCATAAATGCGTATTATATACACAAAAAACTACAATATGTGAATTTTCATAAGTCTCCCTGAAATAAAAAAGAGACTAGAAATCAGTTACCTTATGATTTTTTTGGTTTAACACACTTTAACAACATATATAGGTTTTAAACAGGTTATTAAAATATAAAATGACCATATAAATATTTATAACTTCATATATAACAATTTTATATAAATTTTCACCATTTAATTAATAATAATTCATGGGCTTCATTATTTTAATTTTTAATTGCCTTATTCTTTCATTCGTGCATTGTCATCAAAGTTCCAGTTAATTTGGATATTATATATTTTAATCATATTAAGAATAATATTCTGAAAGTAATTATCATATTTATACATAAATTATAATTTTAATACCAATCTTGAAGGATGGTTTTGAAAAATGAAGTATTCCACGATCAAGGAGACAGTAAGTTATACATATACATGAGTATCATTTCCATTTTTCAAAGATCAATATAGAAAATGGTTTAATTAAAATTTTATCTTTAAAAAATTATCATAAAATAATATATACAAGTTATTTCTTAAATAAACACACACACACACATATATATACCATCTATGTGGTGTCGTGATGACAAGAGAGTCACTTTGCTTTGTTAATGTTATAGTACATAGGTACTCAAACAATGTTATCATCTTATTTGTGTAAAACAAAAATGAAAAATTTTAATTTCAGATTTATACATATGAAATGAATATCATAATTATAACAGTTATACCACATATAATCACTAAATGTATCCTTATAGAGTAAATGTTTTGATATAGAGAAAAAAACAAATCACATCGCTTCGTGAGGTGGTAGTCCTCCATACACACGAGTGGCATTATTATATACACTACAGAATGGAAACAAAAAATGTTTATATCTAATATAATGAGAAAAGTGTTATATTTTTATTAGAAACATAATGTAAATAGTTTACATACAACATCATACCCAACCATTATATTCTGTAATGGAAAAATAAATGACAATGGTTCATGAGGTGGTAGTCTGCCATACACATGAAGGTTGATTTCATATCCCATTTTATGGAAGTTGAGATAGTTTTAAGTTAAGAATTTTTTATTTAAAAATCCCATTATATTAATGAAAATATTGTTATTATATCATAATGGTTTAATATTAATTTAAGGTGTTGGAAAAATAAAAAAAACAAAAATGCTGGTAAAATAATGTTACCTCTTTTCAGGTATCCTGCATAGGTTTGAACCAAAATACTTCTTAGGATGGATTTATAACAAAAATAAGTACTATATTAAAATATTATAGATGTTTTTAACTAATTTTTGAAATTATTTGTAGATCTAATGATTTTAGAGTGTGTGAATAGTATATGAGAATGGGTGGCCTTTTAAAAGTTAGGTGAGCAACACAATAGTATGTTTCTTAAAAGACTCAATTACACCAATTTTTTGGACATAAAAAAACCAAAATATGGTCCATTATTGTTCCAACAGTATTTAATATCCAAATTTGACAATAAAATTGGTTTTTGCTAAGTTTTTATGTAATTTTATCCCTTATCATATTTGTTTAACACATGATAAATCCAGTTTTTACTTTAATTGCAATAAATAAATTTAATTGTGTAATTAATAAGTTAGGTTAAAAATTATGTTGAAATTATTTTAAATTAATAATAATATTATTTAAAAATATGGAAAATATTTTTCCAAAATAAATTAAAATAATTTTCAATTTTATATTTAAAATTTAACATGCAGTCGATATGAGAAAGTGGATTTTTGGAGAGAAATACATAAACGTTTACCAAGTTTGTATATCCAATTTCAACATGAAATTGATTCCAAAATAGAAAATTGGATTAATATATATATTTTAATTAATTTTAAATTTATTTCAATTCAAAATATAATTTAACTTCATAAATAATTTATACAAAAAATTAGTTTTGAATTAAAATTAATTATTTATCACTATTCCTAAAAATTTATTTTCAAATTGTTATAAAAAATCACCTTAATATAATAATGAATTTTATATTTTAAAAAAATATTATTTTTTCAAATAAATTTAATATAATTGGAAGAAATAAATTTCAAATAAAACTAGAAAATGCGATGAAAAGGTGGGTTTTCGAGAATGATTTTTTTAAGCAATAGATGATTTATTATTAACTCGATATATTATCATAATATTTGTATGAATATAAATTAATAATTATTGATATATAATATATAATTATTTAATTTAAAACATTCCTCATTATTAATTATTTAAATTAATTAATATATAAGAACATTAGGCACAATAAAACAACATACCGAAGAAACCATTTTAAAATCGGAAAATTAACTTACACTGAAATATAATATAAAGTTGATTAAATAGAAATTAAGTAGGTTAAATATAAATATAAATTATTGTTTAAATTAAAAGCATAATGGGAAATTTAAATATCTTAATTTATTAAAAATAAATGATATTTTAAAAGAATTAATTATTTCTCACTATTTAATCAAAAATAATTTTTTTAGAAGAATTATAAAATTTATGCTAATGTATATTTCAATATCACAATTCCAAAAAATATATTAATTTTTTCTAATAAATTTTCTATAAGTTCCAAAAAATATTAAAATATTTCTTCATGAAAGGTTATAAAAAATTGTTTTTCAAGACGACATATTTTTGAAGTATTAAATGATTTTACTAAAAGGTAATAGATTATTTACTAAACATATATCAAAATTTGGATTTAGTTGGACATTTATATAAGATTATATGTATATAAATATATATTTCATAAATTAGTTAATACTATTTATACACACCAATACAAAAATTATGTTTTAATTGTTATACATATCATAGGCCATTTAACAATGGTGTTGCATATTGAAAACACAGTAAAACCTAAAAAACCACTATTTTTCGTATATTACAAGATTTTGAAGAGATAAATTTAATTTATAGAGATATATATTTTAAATTTTTAGGGATATATATTCTTTTCTGATCATAGTGTTTCATGTCATTTACACAATCGAAAATAAATTTTTTCTTTTAAAATATGTAGGTGTAAAACACAATCATAAAACAAGGAAGCTCTTATTTTAATCAATACTATCATAAAAATATTCTTTTCACCCACAAGAAAATATTTATAGACCTTGAAATATCCATTCCAAATTAATTACCTTTTAAAAAAATATCCATAACATAGGGAAAGTGGGTTTTATTTCAAGAAAATATGAAATCTTGTAAATGAAAAATAAGATATATTTTTAGAGAATGAAAATTTTCTATAACCATATACATTAATGTAGAACACTCATGTTTTATATTAAAAAAAAAGTCAAAAAATTTCTTATAATATTCCTTTTGAAAACCATTGAATTATTGTAAAAAGAGACACAAAATGACCTTCATAGACTATTATGTCACTATAAAAAAGTAATAAAATAAATTTTTAAAAAATGGACTTTGAAGAAAAATATTTAGAAGGGAGATATTAAAAGATAATTTTTATATAAAGTCCCTACCTCAAGTCTTGTTCATCATGCACATTATTTTACTTACTAAGCTATAAAATTAGGTGAATTATTTACTTTCATAAGAAACCTTTTCATGATTATTATTCTTTTGATTTTACCTCTTACAATTCTATATTTAATTATTTAATGAATTATATTCACATCCGATGTTTTGAATATACTTGTTTAATATGTCCATAATGGGTATTTTTTACTCTGGTAGAATTGGAAATTAATGAATCATAAAATGAATAACAATCGTGAAATAATTTTCTTTTTTTAGAAATAAATTATAATTTTAATACAAATCATGAATGATGGTTATGAAAAATTTACTACGTTACAATCAAAGATATGGATGGCTATTCTTACACATGGGTAAAATTTTCATTTTTAAAATATCATTATAGGAAATATGGAAAGTATTAATTTATGTTTAAATAATTATAACTATATCATAATTACCATATTATTTATTTAAACATACTTTGGAATCTATTCATTTAATATATAAAATCAAATTACATTCATCAAATAGATGATCATTTAAAGTTTAATTTCATAGAAAATAGATACGTAATACATAAATATATAATAATTTATTATAAAAATATTTAAAGGAATCATTATTGGGTGATCCTAATAACATATAATGAAACTCATATCCTAGGGACATATATTAAACGAAATGTTGAGAATAATTTCTAGTAATGGAAATCAAGGGAAATAGTTTACATGTGAGAATGATAATTATCTATAAAACACGAGGAATATCCTAAAGGCATGAGCAAGAGGAATACCATAATTATAATAAAATGAATCATAACATGTAATTATGGATACAAATTTTAAATTATATAATCATAAACATATATCCAAGGTTTTTCACTGAGGTGTCATAAAAATTACCACAGTTTTTCGCCAAAGTATCATAAAACATGTCATCTATAGAGATTAAATTCTTCACCCAGTGCATCACATCCGTATCATGGATCACCATAAATATGCCTTAATTTTATTATGTTCCACATAGAACATAATAAATAATTTAATAAATAATATTTGTAAAATAAATTAAAATGGGATTCATATAAAAATCAGGGAATTTCGAAAGTGCATTAAAACGATATCAATATGTCAGTTATATCCCATATAAAGGGAATGCAGATATTATGTATGTAAATAATAAATTAAAATAAATCAATTAAATATATTTTTGAATAACTATAAATAATAATTTCATTTGGGTATTCACATAAATAAAATAAAATGTAACTTTATAAGGAGAGGAGAGAAATTCTGAGAAGTAAAATCGACAACATTACATGTACAAAACATGGTTTTTGAAAATAATTAAAAGACAGGGAATAGAGGTATACCATTATAAATATACCAATAACATATTAATGTTATATAATAAAATGGATATATGAACATAGTTTGGAAATTTGAAATATGGACACATAAAATTAGGACTTGAAAGAAAGGAGAAGATGAGATTTTCCTTACCTTGACGAGTAAATCTGAATACTCAATGATTGTGACATTGGGTACTTGAGGAAACATTTTGAGGACTCCTTGGTAGGAAAACATATCATATATTCGAGAATAATGAAATGGGAGTGAAATTTAACTGATAAATGGGTGGGTATTTATAGCAAAATTGGGGGATTTGATTATTAATTTATAAATAAAGGCATTGGAAACCAAGGTAGTGGTAAAAGAAAAATCATGGGATTTCCCATCGTATTGGACATTTGGATTATTGTTTATGAAATTTTATCCCAATTTGGAATATCAAAATTATATATTACTTATTTTGGTAAGGAAAATTAACATTTTCATAAAATAGCATTTTTAAAGTTAAACATTCAATTTTAGAATTTGGAAGGTAAGTTATATGTTCGGAATTGATTAAAATATATTAAGAATACATGATATTAATAAAATAACATTTTTAAGTCATGTATTGTGTTTAGTTATTTGATACATAATAATTTCATAATTATGATGTCATTAAACATACCAAAAAAACTCATATTATATTTGAATATTCATGAAAAAATATTGTATTTTAGAAATTTATCATATATACACCCTAACCTAATTTAGAAATGGTTGTTAAGAAATTATATTTATTTTATAATAATTAATATATAATTATTATAATTTTATGATTTAAATATAATAATCCTTATTTATTAAATACTATAGTGAATTGAAAATATATTGTCAAATTAGGAACACTAAAAAAATTAATATTAGATTATCATTTATTTTTAAATAATAGTTTTATAATCGTATGATTTCATTAGATAAAGAACTATTTCTAAATCTATATTTTATCATAATAATTATATCATTTTGGAAAAGTAAACTCTCTATTTGTGTCACGAACCGACTCAAGTCGACCCCAAACCGGACACCCGGGTCACCAGAGACGGCCCGCGACATGGCCTCAAGCACGTCTCCCCTTACGCCAGAGGTTGCCGACTAGCGGCGAGGGTGTAAGGTAAGTCAGGGGGGAGAATATACCCTCTTATCAAAGTGGAACAAAGGGACAAAAAAAATACAGCAACGGAAGTAGTGTAAATAATAATAAGAAAACAGCGGAAAACATTCTTCATTTATAAGGTTTGAATAAATTTGGCGAACGACAATTTATATAAGAGATGCATGCATGATATGCTAATGATACAATGAAAGCATTAAATCACACGACATACTTACACATCAATGCAGAAGTAAATTAACAAAAGTCTCCAGCCCTGAGGGCGATCTCCATGAGCATCCCGAGCCCCAACTCGGTCCTTTGCTCCTAACTCCAAGTACAAGGAACAGCAACAACACGGTCCTGCAACCAAATGGAATCTACTCGGGTACCCCAGTGCAATGGCGGCCCGAGTAGGGTGTGAGATATATATATCTCAGTAGGCCGGAACCACCGGGGTCTAGCCCACTCTAGACCATGAAAATATAATTAAACAGAGTGCTGGTATTTTCGAACAATAACGACACAATGCAAACAATAAACGCCCGACCAGGTTCCAGAAAGGGCACCTGGCGGCACTACCTGCTTCAGCACATAGCCGGGATGAAAACCTGTTTAAAACAACACAAGTAAATTTGGTTCAAGCATAAAAACACTTTTTATCATTTTTCTCACTTACTCTATTTATTCACTTATCATTTCAACTCAGACTGGAAATCCACTCATTCTTGCCTTTCTTTATTCGATCACAATTCACTCGGGTTTTACCCACATCTCTCATTCTTTTCATAAACCATTATTATCATTCTCTTGGTGTCAACTACCATTGGGGAGGAACGCCATCTCCAAACCCCAGATTTTAAGTCGATCTAGAACGCCATGTCTAGGACCCAAAATCTCATTCGTTGTAGATCGTCATGTCTAACACCCTATATCACAGGCTTGGATAACCATTGGGGAGGAACGCCATGTCCAAACCCAGATTTTAAGTCGATCTAGAACACCATGTCTAGGACCCAAAATCTCAATCAGTGTAGATCGTCATGTCTAACACCCTATATCACAAGCTTGGATAACCATTGGGGAGGAACGCCACGTCCAAACCCAGATTTTAAGTCGATCTAGAACGCCATGTCTAGGACCCAAAATCTCATTCATTTATCACTTAATTAATCAATCGACACAATTCTCATTTCATGATTAATTCTTCACATTTAGTTATCCAAATCAGATCTCAACTTTTTATAATCAATTCTCATAATTAACTATCCTTGCTCAACATTCTGGAACTTGCACGAGCAATTGAAGGTAAACAAAAGCATATGGCACCAACATGCCTCTATGTTAGGTGATTAATGACATTAGATGGTACAAGTACAAGAACGCCATTGATAAAGTATAATGTCAAGCATAAAGTGTCATAAGACTTTTATGAAAGCAATCACAAAAAAGGAAATCTACTACTACAGGTTTATTTTTGAAGGAAGCTCACCTCCATTGGAGGAGTTTTATTAGAAAACATGTCATTACTTTATCAAACAATTCATTTAGTGATATTTAGCATTTTCTTTAGTACTCATTCAACACTTAACAAAGTTAAGAAGCCAAACAGTAGGAAAGGAAATCATAAAATTCTATTGCTACATTTTTAGATTGAAGGCAGCGCACCTCGAAAGAGGGGTTTTATTATTAAATCGTTAGTTTAGTGACCAAACAACCTATTTTATCTTATTCCTTCAATTCACACGATTTGCACAGAAGCATTTAATCGGAACTAAACTTGAATAATTAAAATACTAAGTGCAATATTAAACTTGCTATTACTTTACTAAAATTTAAAGGGCAAGGAGAGGGACCCTACCTCAAGGTGGATCCATCCGTCCACTCCGGCTCTTTGTGCTTTCTAACTAAAGCTATCGCAGCTGCTCCCCCACGAGGCATATGTGATTTCACATACGTATAAGGACACCTAGCCTCTATGCACACGCTCCGCATGGCCATGAGCGTGCGCAAGAGGATCCTTACACATATGCTTATACACATAAGCCTGTCTCCACTCACCTGCACAGGAACTTTTTATATATGTAATGGGGACAAATAGCCCCGTACGTGTGTATATTCGCTGCCATGGACAAATATACGCACGCCGAGGGAACCCACGTACATATAAATACATACCTATGCCTGCGCAGGTGAGTCGCCTAAACTCCGGCAACCCGAAATAATACTGAAACCTCCAACGCACTATAAGACAACCACTACAAACCTTAGGACACAAAGATAAACCAATTTAAGTGAGGCAAGACCAACCAACGGTATTAAATCCTTACCTCGGGTGTTGGCGACAAACCAAAACGAAGGCGAACCCACACCGCAAGCTCAACGCACTGCCAACAACAAAACAGGGACTCATAAATATCAATAGCCCCAAATTTAACAAGTGCAAAACAAAGGAAAAGGTGAAAACCTCACACCGAAACCATTCCAAAAATCGAACGGACTAAACCAAACCAACCAGGAACCTCTAAAACAACCTAATAAATTAATTTAGAGGCTGCGAAAACCAAAAACCGGTAGAAACATTACCTCGGAAACCAACCGGCGGACCGAAATCACCGCAAACCGCCTCGCCTTCAGCGGCGGACACCAAACCCGCACCCACGATGTCCCGAGAGACCTTCCGCATAACCCTAGAGCAGCCGAAACAAGAAAAAGGAACAAAATCAAAACTAACCCCAACCTAGGGTTCGGCCGAAACTCACCGGGCGACGATTAGGTTGAAAAGAAACCGGAAACAGGGAGGAGAAGGGAGGGACGGACTCACCATGGTGATTCGGCGAGTGAAATCGCCAAAAACCGGGAGAAAACGGGGGAAGGAGGCGGCGCCGTGGAGGGGGGGTCGCGCGCGGCTCGCTGGGGGAGAAGGGAGGGGGTGTCGCGGGTTGAGTGAGGGTGAGGGAGGTGTCTAGTTTAGGTTTTAATTTTAATTTTATTTTATTTTCTTTGATTTTAATTTTAAATAAAAATTAAAACACACCTAACCCACACAGTTTTATCCGCACCGTCAGAAACACCGTGTGCAGCCCGCGCGCCTGCAACCGGATACCCGGGGTACCCCGCACGGCTGACCCGCATGGTTAAACCTACCGCGCGTGGTCCGATATCGCCACTTAAAACGTCTCCAGAAATCGGGACCTCGTTCCGAAGATCGTTTTTTTAAAACCAACCCGCTGATAAAAGAAAAGTTCAAAAACCTTCGCATTTTATCTGAAAAAAAAAACGGTTCGTTACAAACTACCCACCAAAAAAAAACTTCTCGTCCCCGAGAAGACTTCGGAAAACAACGAAAACATCACCCAACCTACAAGGTTCGTGAAGTTGCATTCAACCGGTCGCATTGCGTTTCCAACGCCCAATGCACCTTTAAGCACTTTCTAAGAAAACTGCACTTAAGCCTTTACAACTCGAGTCAACGCTCACGTTACAACTGAAACATCAAAGCAGAACTTACATCCGAGGCCATTATAGGGACCTCAACCCATGAAAACGGTTGAATCATGATCGACCAACTAAAATTGGTCACACAAGATTTCCTCGAAAGACATCGCCGACCCGAGATTCACACTCGCCCTTAAACCGACGACATGCTTTTAAAACTGTTCCGTTATCAACTACGCGTGCACTGAAGTCCTTATACGACCTTTGGTGACATTCGCAAGTCAAGCCATCACAAGACAATTATAAAACTATCGTGCCTCATCACAAAGTGTAACTCCAAGAAACTGTGCATCCCACACATAACCAGAGAGAGATTACGAAACAACTCAACAACTTTTAAACTTTAGCGCGGTGTATAAACGACACTATCGTAGTGTATCCAAGACGACGTCAAGATGGGGGACATGCTCGTCTCATCCAGCAGAGTACACTAAGATTAAACCAAGGTCGCTGAGAAGATCAATCGGACCAAACTCTGATGCCTATACCACCCAAGGCATTCGTATTCGTCCAAGCTTTTCCACTGAAACTCTTCCCGCAATAACGGAGTTTCTAAAGCGTTGCGCACACAGCCAACCTTATCAAAGTCTTGCTGCCAAGCAGGCACCGACATGAAAACAGAAACTCATGCGACACTACCTACCTTAGGAGTGTCCATGTCGTCGTAAGAACTAGCCGCTCACCGGCGCGCTATTTTTGAAACACTTTAACGCACGGGTGGCGTTCCTCGAACTACGATCACCACATCACAAGATCACGCCGAAAACAAGGCAACTCAAGCTCTAAGGGTACTACCTAGCATGGGCTAGTCCATTACGAAGCACACACATCGTCCTTAACTCTTGGTCACGCAAAACAAGGACTACTAGGCTCAAAAACCCCTTTCCGTTTTATCCACTTCAGTATTTCCTTTCAACCTTTAAAACATTTAAGGAATTTTAATCAACCCACAATTACTATTTCAAAACTAATTTCCTGGTTTTTAGACAACGCCCCATGGCAAAACAGACAAGCTATAACCAACTTCCTCTTTAAAAAAAAAATTAACACATAATGTTATCCAAGCATAAACAGGTAATTTAGCATCTAAATTCCTTTTTAACAAAGAGGCGACCCCGAGGGTCCCATTTATTCAATTCGGGTTCTTCAAAAGCAACCACATATCAGTTCATTCCATATGGACGTGCCCCAACTGGCCTCCTCGGGTCTAGTTGAGCATGTTTAAAGCACACCAAACTATCTCAATCAAAATGAAATAGTTTTACATTAATAATCATTATCAAACACACTATGGTCTAACAAGGTTCAGTCACATGGGTGGCCACCTACCAATCCATAAGGCGCCCATACACCTTACCGTTGGCATTTGGCTCCCATTTATCAAATCACTTTTTTTTTCATTTAACATTTTAACTTAGCAGCCCTCTTTTAAAGGTTTGAAACCACAGTTTACCCTTTTCCCAATTATAAAGCACCCATACACCTTAAAATGGAAAACTGGCTCCGTCGTAATCGCAACCAACAAATTCAGCCAAAGCAACCAAGCTTTTACTAGCAAGCTAACAATCCACTACAAACAGCTAACACAAGGCAACAAACTAACAAGCTGAAATCACTAAAACATGCTATAACATAGAGCATGACACACAAGCAAGATAGAAAACATGACATGTTATCACCCAAACATGTTAATTATCACCGAAACATGATTTCTAAAGAGACGTGCCAAATAAATTCAGACATGACATATTTCCAAGGCACACAATCAAAATCAGCAGGCATCCTACTAATGCAACTACATGGCATGGCACATATGCATGACATGTGAATCTATAAGTGTCTAATATGATGCATGAAATGCAATTTCCTAGCCATATCGGGCCAATTTTTTTTTTCAAAACCTCTTCATAAACAAATAAGAAGTGGAAAGTACAACATTCACCCAAGGTGAAATCACATCAACTGTAACAGCAAACAACATGAACATCAATTCCCAGCCCTGGCCACTTGGTCATTTCCCGTACATGGGGTGATCAGTCCCAAGCACGGCTATTAACCCAAGCGCCGACACATTCCTAGTCTCCTGTCTACCAATCCCAAAACAGTAAGGCAATGAAAAGAAAGAAACCTCCTCTGATACCATTTTGTCACGAACCGACTCAAGTCGACCCCAAACCGGACACCCGGGTCACTGGAGTCGGCCCGCGACATGGCCTCAAGCGCGTCTCCCCTTACGCCAGAGGTTGCCGACTAGCGGCGAGGGTGTAAGGTAAGTCAGGGGGAGACTATACCCTCTTATGAAAGTGGAACAAAGGGACAAAAAAAATACACCAACGGAAGTCGTGTAAATAATAATAAGAAAACAGCGGAAAACATTCTTCATTTATAAGGTTTGAATAATTTTGGCGAACGACAATTTATATAAGAGATGCATGCATGACATGCTAATGATACAATGAAAGCATTAAATCACGCGACATACTTACACATCAATGCAGAAGTAAATTAACAAATGTCTCCAGCCCTGAGGACGATCTCCATGAGCATCCCGGGCCCCAACTCTGTCCTTTGCTCCTAACTCCAAGTACAAGGAATAGAAACAACATGGTCCTGCAACCAAATGGAATCTACTCGGGTACCCCAGTGCAATGGCGGCCCGAGTAGGGTGTGAGATATATATATCTCAGTAGGCCGGAACCACCGGGGTCTAGCCCACTCTAGACCATGAAAATATAATTAAACAGAGTGCTGGTATTTTCGAACAATAACGACACAATGCAAACAATAAACGCCCGGCCAGGTTCCAGAAAGGGCACTTGGCGGCACTACCTGCTTCAGCCCATAGCCGGGATGAAAACCTGTTTAAAACAACACAAGTAAATTTGGTTCAAGCATAAAAACACTTTTTATAATTTTTCTCACGTACTCTATTTATTCACTTATCATTTCAACTCAGACTGGAAATCCACTCATTCTTGCCTTTCTTTATTCGATCACAATTCACTCGGGTTTTACCCACATATCTCAATCTTTTCATAAACCATTATTATCATTCGCTTGGTGTCAAGTACCATTGGGGAGGAACGCCATGTACAAACCCCATATTTTAAGTCGATCTAGAACGCCATGTCTAGGACCCAAAATCTCATTCGGTGTAGATCGTTATATCTAACACCCTATATCACAAGCTTGGATAACCATTGGGGAGGAACGCCATGTCCAAACCCAGATTTTATGTCGATCTAGAACGCCATGTCTAGGACCCAAAATCTCAATCAGTGTAGATCGTCATGTCTAACACCCTATATCACAAGCTTGGATAACCATTGGGGAGGAACACCATGTCCAAACCCAGATTTTAAGTCGATCTAGAACGCCATGTCTAGGACCCAAAATCTCATTCATTTATCACTTAATTAATCAATCGACACAATTCTCATTTCATGATTAATTCTTCACATTTAGTTATCCAAATCAGATCTCAACTTTTTATAATCAATTCTCATAATTAACTATCCTTGCTCAACATTCTAAAACTTTCACGAGCAATTGAAGGTAAACAAAAGCATATGGCACCAACATACCTCTATGTTAGGTGATTAATGACATTAGATGGTACAAGTACAAGCACGCCATTGATAAAGTATAATGTCAAGCATAAAGTGTCATAAGACTTTTAAGAAAGCAATCACAAAAAAGGAAATCTACTACTACACGTTTATTTTTGAAGGTAGCTCACCTCCATTGGAGGAGTTTTATTAGAAAACATGTCATTACTTTATCAAACAATTCATTTAGTGATATTTAGAATTTTTTTAAAACTCATTCAACACTTAACAAAGTTAAGAATCCAAAAACTAGGAAAGGCAATCATAAAATTCTATTGCTACATTTTTAGATTGAAGGCAGCACACCTCGAAAGAGGGGTTTTATTATTAAATCGTTAGTTTAGTGACCAAACAACCTATTTTATCTTATTCCTGCAATTCACACGATTTGCACAGAAGCATTTAATCGGAACTAAACTTGCATAATTAAAATACGAAGTGCAATATTAAACTTGCTATTACTTTACTTAAATTTAAAGGGCAAGGAGAGGAACCCTACCTCAAGGTGGATCCATCCGTCCACTCCGGCTCTTTGCGCTTTCTAACTAAAGCTATCGCAGCTGCTCCCCCACGAGGCATATGTGATTTCACATACGTATAAGGACACCTAGCCTCTATGCACACGCTCCGCATGGCCATGAGCGTGCGAAAGAGGATCCTTACACATATGCTTATACACATAAGCCTGTCTCCACTCACCTACACAGGCACTTTTTATATATGTAATGGGGACAACTAGCCTCGTACGTGTGTATATTCGCTGCCATGGACAAATATACGCACGCCGAGGGAACCCACGTACATATAAATACGTACCTATGCCTGCGCAGGTGAGTCGCCTAAACTCCGGCAACCCGAAATCATACTGAAACCTCCAACGCACTATAAGACAACCACTACAAACCTTAGGACACAAAGATAAACCAATTTAAGTGAGGCAAGACCAACCAACGGTATTAAATCCTTACCTCGGGTGTTGGAGACAAACCAAAAAGAAGGTGAACCCACACCGCAAGCTCAACACACTGCCAACAACAAAACAGGGACTCATAAATATCAAAAGCCCCAAATTTAACAAGTGAAAAACAAAGGAAAAGGTGAAAACCTCACCCCGAAACCATTCCAAAACTCGAACGGACTAAACCAAACCAACTAGGAACCTCTAAGACAACCTAATAAATTAATTTAGAGGCTGCGAAAACCAAAAACCGGTAGAAACATTTCCTCGGAAACCAACCGGCGGACCGAAATCACCGCAAACCGCCTCGCCTTCGGCGGCAGACACCAAATGCGCACCCACGATGTCCTCCGCATAACCCTAGAGCAGCCGAAACAAGAAAAAGGAACAAAATCAAAACTAACCCCAACCTAGGGTTCGGCCAAACCTCACCGGGCGCCGATTAGGTTGAAAAGAAACCGGAAACAGGGAGGAGAAGGGAGGGACGGACTCACCATGGTGATTCGGTGAGTGAAATCGCCAAAAACCGGGAGAAAACGGGGGAAGGAGGCGGCGCCGTGGAGGGGGGGTCGCGCGCGGCTCGCCAGGGGAGAAGGGAGGGGGTGTCGCGGGTTGAGTGAGGGTGAGGGAGGTGTCTAGTTTAGGTTTTAATTTTAATTTTATTTTATTTTCTTTGATTTTAATTTTAAACAAAAATTAAAACACACCTAACCCACACGGTTTTATCCGCACCGTCAGAAACACCGTGTGCAGCCCGCGCGCCTGCAACCGGATACCCGGGGTACCCCGCACGGCTGACCCGCACGGTTAAACCTACCGCGCGTGGTCCGATATCGCCGCTTAAAACGGCTCTAGAACTCGGGACCTCGTTCCGAAGCTCGTTTTTTTAAACCGACCCGCTGATAAAAGAAAAGTTCAAAAACCTTCGCATTTTATCCGCTCAAAAAAAACTGTTCGTTACAATTTGAAAATATAATTGATCAAATTCCATAAAAATTTTATTAAGAAGAACTATTTTAAATCGGAAATGATGGAATGCCAATTTTATTTATAAAAATGTATTACACTCTTAGTAATATAGGGCCAGGACACAAAAATCCATATAACACCTGCATATGACTAAAGGGTGTGGTGTGTGATTGTGATAGACACATGGAGAAACAGGACTAATATTGACAGAGTGGTAATTTAAACTAACTTTAACTTCTCCCTTAATCTTTTCTATTTTTTCCTCACTTGTTAATGCTCATCATGGTCTTGGTGAAGAGGGAATTTCAGTGACACTAATTCACTCTAAATTTTTGATAAATGGGATTTATATGGAACATATCTACTGGTTAATGTCAACATTTCTCCTTTCTGAATCAATTATAAATTTTTATTTCTACATATAAATTATAATTATAACATTAAAATTACTATCAACAGTATAGTTTTCAATGTTCATATTGACCAATGGTCATAATAGTCCAATGTTTTTTGAACTGTGACCCTAGTTTCCTAGATTAGGTGCCTTATTTTATTGCATAGACATATTAACAAGTAAGAAGCATCCCAAAGGGCAGAATAGTTTTGTTGTTCTGGAAAAAAAGATACATACATAAGTTCAACATTAAACATGAAATGAAATAAAATATAGAAATTACTTTAGAAACATCAATTTCTCCTATATTATCCATGAAATTAAATAATAATATACTTATTAACTTCCTAGGAAAAAATAAAACCTATGAAAGGTGTGATCTTAGATTCTCACTAAGGGTAAGAAATATAGAAAAAGAATAAATAATAAGGTACAATGAATAGCTAAAATTACAAAGGCCATTAAAACATAATTCTAAGCATAATATGGTATGAATAAAAGATGAATTAATAATAGAATGGTAAAACATATCCATGGATATTATACTAGTGGAATAATCACATGGACTATAAATTTTAAGATTCATAATGAGGGAATGCATAATGTGGGGCATCATAACCACTATGTCAAGGCCTCGTTCCAAGACCTTACATTAATAGTTGAAATCCCAAACTAGTTTGTATCATGAGACCTAAAGATGCATCATGGGGATATATTGGGACCCAAAAAACATACTAAGTTTAAATAATTCCTAAAATGAAAGGGGTGAAACATATTCAACATATAAATTCATATTGAAACTATCATATTAAATAAAAATAACTTTCCTCAATCAGTAAGCATAAATACTAACCATTTAGTGTAATAAAGAGAATGGTATCAATATAGAACATCCATAGTCAATATAATCATTAACCAATAAAAAAATATGGTAGATTATATCATAAAATATAAATTACAATAAAACATAAGTACATATTATAGTGTTGAAATATATGAGGAAACCCTTATAAAATAATTGTTTATTTTTTTATAGATATAATCTTTTACTTTGAAAAGTATAGTTTTTTTCAGTAAAACTTTTCCTAAAAAATGAAGTAAAATAAGGTTGTTTTTTCATAATAAAATGGGTCATATTATAAAAATAATGGTTTCTTAAATTATAATATTATGTTCCATTGATGATATGTTAGAATTCGAGATGTTTCCTAGAATCAGGTTTGTTTATCGGGATGAATTTCAGAAATATCCTTTTAAAACATGTAACTACCCAAAAATGATAGATTCAGATTAGAAAACATTTATAGAACATTAAAATATGATTTATGAGTATTTAATAAGAATAAATAAAAATTTAACTAGTATAATGTGATAAAAAGAGTAACCTGATAAAAAATGGAGGTTTAGGTAGAAAACAATTACCTTATCTTCGAATGAGTTCTTCTCATGAAAATAATATCCTGGATAATGAAATTAATTAATTAATTAATTCAGAACCAATTATATATATTTTTTATTTATTATAATTTTATTATGTTAATTTATGGCCATTTTTATGAGTTATAGATATAAATTTATCACTCAGGAGGGTTTGTTTCTTTTGATTTCAGGATCAATATTCTTTTATATATGTTTGGATATTTGTGTGGAATTGATATAATTATCTATAATTGAATCTATGTGATAGTATGGAACATATATAAGATTAAATGGTTATATAATTCATTTTTTATATGGTATGAATATTATTTATTATATAAAAATTTAGTAATAATAGTTTAGATTATTACAGAGGTATTTCGATAATCTTGAAGTAATTTTGTTGCATGTATTAGTATTATGTATATATAATGGTTTCAGAACATTAAATAAGATATAATAAATATTTTATAATATTTTTCAACCATAATAATGGTTTCATGAGTAGCCTCAAACGATAAATTGAAGAACGAATGTTCATCGGCTACAAAGATTTTAAATATGCACCTCCCAGACAAGGATTTCGTTTTTAATATAAAATATAGAGATATATTACTATGAGGAAAGATATTACATTAACATGATATAATTACAATATATATATTTTAACGGAGTTACCATGATCATTTCTACATAGGAGGTGAGGATAAGATAATAATATAAAATAAATTGAAAATGAAATTAAATGAAAAATGAAGAGGGTTTACCTCTTCATTATCAACTTTGAGAACCTCCTTATGGAAATGGGTTTTGGTGTTTTGGTAAGGCATATAGATCTTGTACGTGGGTAGATATTAAGGATTTGAATTTATGGATAAATTTGATAATCTCCACGTCTTAGAGTTTTTAGGAGAAGAGGGGTGTGGGTGGATTTTATAGTGGAGGAGAGGGGTTATTTTTGAATATGTTAGTCATTTGTTCATTATTTTGAATCCAAACTGATTAGTTTCAGAATTATCATCCAATATATTAAAATAATTGAGGATAATTATTTATTTTGGGATTATATAATCCATACATAACATATGATTCAACAAATCATTTATTGAACATTTATCGTAAATTATGGTATTTCACTATTCACAAAAAATTCATGTATTTTAGGAAAATACAAAAAAACTCACCACAAACATTTTTCGGTGTTTATAAATAAAAAAACTAAACCATTTTATAAACGTAATATTGTAAATATGTGAAATTTTATTTTAAAATAAAATCATTATTTAAACAAAAAATAGATTTTAAATTTAAAATGATTTTATAACACTATGAAAAAAATAACGAAGCCCTAAAAAAATTATTTTAAATAATTTTATAAGGAATCGGCCTTAAACATTACATAATCTTGAATTAAGATAATAATTCTAATCAAGGATCATTTCAAGATTAGAGATTTAGTGAATTAGGTCATAACATATACATAACAACTTGAATATTATATGTAGACACTTCTACACAATATCCATTTAAAAAAAACTCTTGAAAAAATGAGCCATGTCTAGTTCTATGTTTTAGACAGCATGAATTTTCCTTGATCCCATCCTTGAACCCATTCATCTTTACGTCCTATATAAAAACATGGGATGAGCATAACAAGCTTAGTAAGGGTTATAAAATAATGAAAGAAAAAATTATTCCATAAAAACAAATGCATTTTAAAATACCTCATGAAATCATTAGATTATTTAATAACACATAGTAATAAATAATCAAAAATGTAACTTGTGGCATCCATAACATACATACATAGTAGCTTTCACAGCTATGTAGGGAGATACATTCAGAATACCCATCATAGTATATTCACTAAATCTCATACGAGAAACATTTACATTCACCTCCATCACATTACCCAATGCATTGGAGAGCTATCTTGGGATCACTTGCCCGAGGGTTATCACAGAACAACCCGTATACGTAAACAATTCCCAAGAACTATAATAAATTTATAACATAGAAAAAAAGCATAATGGAAAGATAAAATTTCCCCAATTAAATAAAAAAATATCATTTAAATATATTGAAATAACCCATTATTTCTCAAAACCATTTACAATACCAAAATACATAGAAAATATGTATGTTATTTATTTTCCTATTAAAAAACACTACAGATTGTTATGGAAACCATAGATCAAATAATAATTGTTGTGGAAGAAAGGTCATTGTCATCGCGTACATTAAAAAGAAACATTCCTTTTTGTCATTTAGTAAAACGCTTTTTATAAAAAATCCCCCTTGAATGAAATGAAAATTCATAGGGGTTTATCCACCGTATAAAATAAATTATTGTCTAAAAAAATTTCCTCATTAAAAGGTGATTGAGATGAAGTCCCTTACCCCGTGTCCGACTTAACCCTTTCATTATTTGGTCTCATTAATAATAAAATAAAGGTAATTTCTACTTTCTTCAGAACCTTTTTCAAGTTTATTATTCATTTTATATTACTTATTACCATGTTATAAACATTATGTAATCATTTATGATAATAATTGTCGTTTTGTCGATATTTTTTACTTGAGTAAAAAATGAACATCGTATAATTACAGGTTTTTCAGGTGGTCAAAATTCCATTATCTCTTAAATTATATTAATGATTTATATTTAATATATATCATATATTTACTGTATATATATATGTATTTCTAATAGTACATAGCATTTGGAGATAAGAAATTAAATGCACCATTCATGGAGACGGTAAGACGTACATACACATGAATGCAACTTTCATTTCTATTTCATATTTTAATGAAATGAAAACATAATGATGCATAGGTATATTATATTTCCAATATAATATCATATATAATTTCATTAACTCTATCCTTTATACATCCCAAGATTGGCATGAATGAGTCATATCATTTTGAGGGGGTGGTAGTCCACACTTCCTCAAATGAAATTATCGTGTATACCAATTATGGAAATCATAAAGGATTTCTATAAATGAAAAATACAGAAGCATAGAGATAATATAAATATAATATATATCACATATAAACACATTTCCATCATAATGTCCACCATATGAGGTCGTATGAGAATATTGAACAATCATTGTTTCGTGAGGCAGTAGGTCGCCGTCCACAGAAATAATATATTCATTACCCATTAGACGGAGGCGTGTGTAAGTGTAGTAAAAATATTTATCATAAAGAGAAACATGTATATTTAAGATATTGGTGTTGTTATAAAATAAATGAATAGAAATATTTAAGGGGGTGGAGAAGTAAAATAAAAGAAAATAATTTAAGAGAAGATGTTGCCTTTTAAATCAGGTAACTCACTTTGGTTTGAACCAAAAGAATTCCTTGATGTACCTTCTGCCTAAGGTAATACTTCTAGGTGGAATAGAGGGATCTTGATAACTTATTATGGCAGAGGTTGGATGAGCCATTGGGCTTGATAGGTGCGACTAATGGGTTAGAGGTGAGGGCGTTTTATAGGTAGGGAGGGTCGCTTTAGGAATGTTTGAAAATATTATTCTATAATATAATGGTTTTCGGTTTATAAAGGTAGAAAAATTATTAAAGATGAAGATAAGATGAATCTCTTATGAAATAAGATCATCCAATAAGAAATGGACATGTTCTGATATTTTTTACTTTTAATAATCTTATTTATTTAAATCATTCATTAATGAGGTAAACACTACATCATTATTATGTCATAAATAATTTTATTTATTTGATCTATACAAATAATAAATAAAATACCATGATGTAGGAAATTTTTTTTCTTTATAATGAATATTATTAGTGAAATATATCAATTATATAACCCCATATTAAAATTGTTTTATCAAAACAAATCATGTTTATGATATTTTTATTATTACTTTAAATAAAAAGATATTAATTTGAGTATCATACCCAAATGGATTTCAAAGGCCAAAAATCTTATCCGAGGATTTTATTGGTCGTCTGTGACTCATCCAAAAAGTTTTGGACAAGTGTTAAGGTAATTATATATTTTAATAATATTATTTTTACCATGAAATATCTTTTTTACCTTCAACTGCGGTAAATAAAAGTCAAAAGTTATTATTCACCAAAAAAATATTTACATATTATTGAACCAAATTTCACTTTATGATAAAAATATTGTATTTTGGATTTTCAAAATTCAATTAACAGAAGTGGTAAAATTTCCTTTAAAGGAAAAAGTCGGTTTTTTAACTACTACTTACTGTTTTAACTATTCATAAAAAATTAATGATTTTCAGAAAAACACCAAATATTTAGCCAAAGATATATTTGATATTACTAATTCCAAAATTATTTATATCTTACCAATTTAAAAACATAAAATTTTCATGAAATAATTTAAAATTAATTCCCATTGTCAAAATAAAAGTGTGTTTTTACGAAATAATAAATATCAAAAGATTGACACTTGTTTATGTCCAATTTCAAAGTGAAATTACTACCAATGACCAAATTTGGATTAAATGGTAAAAATATAATCTAATTAAATTTCAAAACAATTAAAAAGATAATATAACCATATAAATAAATAATATTAAAAGGTAGTTTTGAATTAAAATACAGTATTTTTCACTATTCATAAAAAATGAATTTTATCAAAAACATTCCAAAAATTTACCCAATGTAAAATTTGATGTCCCCATTCTAATGAAGAATTTAATTTTTTCAAATAGAACATATATAAGTTACCAAACTAGATTTAAAGAGGTTTTGAAATCAAAATCTGAAAAAATAAACCTTTCAAAGAATATTTGAGTATTTATGCTTAAAATTATATTCATTCACGTTATAAGCCGCTAACTTTCATTGGATAAAGGTAAAAACATTTAGCAAACATGTATAATAACATTTTATTTAGTTATGTTCATTCCCACCATTACAATGTCTATGCGTTTTCTACCATTTAAAATAAGTATATTATATTAATATTTCTCAATATTACTCAACGTTTTGTTCTAAGTATGTTTTCAAAGAAACCTGTTGTTGTGTATCAGGTATTCCATCAAACATAGCATCCCCTTTAAAGTAAAATTTATATTTAAATTCAAAACTACTAAAAAATATGAAAATTTAATATTCTTTATTTACCTAGGATGTTACATCCATCCCCCTTTTGGGAATTACTTTCTCACAATTTTATTCACTTATCAAATAAGAGGGGGGTATTTATCCCTCATAGAATTTTCAGATACCCATGTTGCATCTTCAACAATATGGTTTATCCAAAAAACCTTTACCTGATGATTTACCTAATTCCGCAACAATTTCTATCTTCGGTCAAGAATCTGGGCAGGTTGTTCTGCATAAGAGAGATTCCCTTCGAACTGAACACCTCTAGGCTCAAAACAAGATATGGATATGGCATATACATTCTAAACATTAAAACATGAAAAACCTTGTGTGCCTGAGATAAACTTTGAGGTAAATCCACTCTTTATGCAATTAATCCAACATTATCCAGAATTTCATAAGGTCCAATGAACCTTGGACTCAACTTTCCCTTCTTACCAAAACACATCAAACTTTTCCATGGAGAAACATTGAGAAAGACATGATCACCTACCTAAAAAGTATGATCCTTCCACTGGTTATCCATGTAACGTTTCAGGCAGCTCTAAGCTGTAACATCCCATGTAAATAAATAATAATACATATATAATAAATAATAATATTTTTTAATTAAATGTTAATTTTACTTTAAATGGGATGCTATGTTCGACTACGTACCCGATACGCAACAACGGGTTACTTTGAAATCTTATGTTGCACACTAATAATATAATATTATTGTGTTAAATGGTATTTAACTCATAGCCATTGTACTAGGGGGAATGAAAAAAATAATCTAAAATATGATTATACATGATTTTTAAATGTATTTACATTTATCCAATAAAAGTTAGAGGCTTAAAATATGAATTAATCTAATTTTAAGCATAATTTACAATAAAAGGTCGATTTACCACCTTTTAATAGAGTACCCTCTTAAAATATAGTTTTGTTAACTTTAATACATTATAATTGACCAAATAAAATCCTTCTTTATAATGGGGACATCAAAATTTAATTTGCATAAATTTTTGGAATTTTCTAGATAAAGTCCATTTTTTAATGAATAGTGAAAACATTATATTTTAATTCAATAATGTGTTTTAATCTAATTTATTTATATTGATAGATTATCTTTTTAATTGGGTTTGAAGTAAAATTAAAATATATTTTTACCATTTAATCCAATTTTGGTCATTGGAATTAATTTCACTTTGAAATTGTGCATAAACAAGTATCAATCTTTTTATAGTTATTGTTTCTTAAAAACACGCTATTTGTTTTGATAACGTGAATTAATTTTAATATCAATTAATTCCAATTATATATTTTGAATTTGGAAAAATAGTCATCATTTTTGAATTTGGAATATCAAATATAGCTTATGCTAAATTATTGGTATTTTTCTGAAAAACATCAATTTTTGATGAATAGTGAAACCACTTTGTAGTAGTTAAAAAAACCCGACTTTTTCATTTAAATGAAATTTTACCGCTTATTTGAATTGAATTTTGAAAATCAGACATACATGGTTGTTATAAAGAAGTAAAATTTGGTTCAATAAGTTGAAAATAATTTTTAGTGAATAGTAAGTTTGGACTTTTTTACCGTAGTTAAAGATAAATAGTGTAATTCAAGGTTAAAAGAATATTGTAATAATTCAAAATCACCATAACACGTGTCCTAACCTTATTGGATGAGTAATGGCTGACCATGGGAATTTTTCGATTTATTTTGGGACCCCGTGGTGCCACTTATTGAAGATAATGACACTTTAGATTAATTAATTTAATGTAAAAGAAAAAATGACATAAACAAAAATCTTTTAGTAAATGAATTTTATATGGTGTTATATAAGTAATATTTTGGAGTATAAATAATCATTGGAAATATAAATATATTTACTAAATCATATTAATTTTTTAATAATATTTAGAAATCATATAAGTTAAATTATTTTTGACACAATAATGATGCAGTATGTACCTCATTAAAAATTGATTTAAATAAATGAGATTATAATGATTAAAATATTATCCAAAACATGTCCAATTATGATTGGATGATTTTATTTAGAATATGATTCATCTTATATTCTACTTTAAGGATTTTTGGTGCTTTTGAAACCAAAGATATGTTTATAATAAAATAATATTTTCACACTTTCATAAAGAGCCCCTCCTTCCCCAAATAAAAGTAGACCATTTCTAACCAATTCCTCACACCTCTCTAGCCTTTGTTATCCTCAAAACTCTTCCCAATTAAGCTCCCTATATCCCTATATTCCACCTAGAAGCTTTATCTTATAATTAAGTCACTTCAAGAAGTCCTTTGGATAAAACCAAAGGGTGTTACCCAAATTAAAGGTAACTGTTTCCCTTAAATTGTTTTCTATGATTTTACTTCTCCAAACCCTAAACACTTTTTATTACATTACTTTGTAACAAAACCATTATCCTAAATATACTAGGATTTTTTATGAGATGGATTCGAATTACACTTACACACAACTCCATATAATGGATGAAGAACATAATTTTTCTATGGATGGAAAACTAACACCTGACAAAACGATGATTGTTCGATTATCTCCTACCGCCTCTCATGGTTTCCAATAAGATATCACTGTATTTATATATGTTATATATTTTGTTTTTGTTTTCTTTATTCATCTTTATTTTTTATAGCATACCTTTATGGTTTCCAGTATGTGTAAACACGATAATTCAATTTGAGGAATTGCGGACTACCGCCCCTTCAAAGTGATTTGACTCGTTCATACCATATGTGCTATGTATAAATGATAGATTTAATGATATTATATATGATAAAATAATATAATTATAATAATACAATGTATCCTTATGTTTTTATTTCATTATGTATGAAATAGAAATGGAAGTAGCGTTCATGCGTACGTACGACTTAACATCTCCATGAACGGTGCATTTCATTTCTTACCTCTAAATGTTATGTACTATTATAAATACATGTATATGCTAGATATATATGATATATATGATATAAAAAATCATGAATATCATTCTGGATATAATTAACCTTGGACCACATGAACAACATGTTATTATAAGAAGTCCATTTTTGACTCAAGTAGCAAATATCGACAAAACAAACATTATTAACTTAAATGATTACATAATGTTTATAACATGGTAATAAGTGATATAAAAGGAATAATAAACTTAAAAAAGTTTCTTAATCGTGTAGAAATTAACATTAGTTTATTATTCAGGACATTAAAGAATGATCGAGTCAAGTAAGACAAAAGGTAAGGGACTTCGTCTCAATATCCTTTCATTGAGGTATATTCTGTTTTAATACACGATTTTCTTTTATATGTTGTATAAACACATTTTAATTTTTATTTCATTCAAAGGTAATAATTTTCTACAAATATTTTTACTAAACAAAAAAAATGAATGTTTCTTTTAACGTAAGCGGTGACAATGACATTTCCACCGCTGTGAGTATTATTTGATCTTCGACTTCTTCAACAAGACAAAATGTTTTTAAAAGAAAATAAATACCATATAAAATTTTATGTATTTTAGTATTGAAAATTTATTTGATAATGGATTTGTAATGTCTATATATTTATGTGCTATATTGTGATTGATATGTGTAAATTTTTTCCTTCCTTTATATTTGATTTATGTCTTATGATTTTATCATGGTACATGGACATTTGATGGGTGGTTATGTGGTAAACCAAATGACGGGTGGTGCCGTGAATAACAGGATAGGTGGTTACATTATAACCTCCAATGCATTGTGTATGGAAGTCGTCTGTATGGATATTCCATTTAGTGATATGTGTGGAAGTTGACCGTATGGTTATTCCAATTATGCACTACAAAATATATGACTTTTCCAACAGAAATTTATTGACCGATAATATATCTGTTGGTATAAACGAGTAATTCCGACAGATATTATGTTTTATTGGTAATAATTTTGAATACCAGCATTTTTTATACCAATAAATATTTCTGTTGATATTGATGGTTCAATACATGAATATTTTACCAACATTTATATTTGTTGCTATGTCATACTAATATTGAATTTTTTTACTAACATATGAATCAAATATTATTAATAACTATTACCAACAAATCTATTGGTATCAATAAAAACTTTTACAACCTATAAAATAACGACAAATATTTTATAGGTACCAATAAATCATTTTACCAAAAATTATATTTCTTAATATTTATTGTTCAATGCCTAATTTTTTATTAACAATTAAATACTTTCCTTTAACATTCAAATACCAGTAAATAATTTACAAATAAATGAATTTATTTTCATTATGTATTTTTACAAACAAATTTTTTACAATTAAAAATAAACATTATAAGAAATTATTCAATATCAATTAATATTATGAGGAATGAAACCTAATTATATTGACCTACAAGGTAGCCCTGAACCGTTACGTCATCCTTGACCCATTGTAGATACACGTCGATGCCGCCTGAGGAAACCCATGTTACTGTAGAAGCTGCCGTCATCCCACCTCATCCCGAGTCTCCTGCAGTTGTCATCGCCGATGCACAGAGATAGTCGCAATCATCCCCCTGCCCAGCGACCCACACCCCTAGCCTGTTCCACCTCATCCCGAGTCACCCACCGCTTTCGTCACCGATGCCTAGCTGCCCGAATCCCTGTCGCATTCGTCATCTCGCCGCCCATCTATCGAAGCCTCCATCATCCAGCTTTCCCAATAACCCACCTCCCGTAGCCATTTATATCCCATCCGTCTTCCTCACTAATCCGACCCGCATCCTCCGCCACCGCTCAGCCTCCATGCATCCTCTATCGACCACCACTACTTCTGCCATCCCCTCCTTCTTTCCCAAGTTTTCCCAGCATCCCCACTACCTACCCATATTTTCACTGCGTACCCCACATCTCAAATATGTATGCATACATCCACTGAAGCCCCTAATTCCCCGATCCCTCTACCAGCTTCCTCAACCTCAGGTCACAATCATCTCCATAGTGTTCCCTATCCTTGTGTTCCAATGTGCGTACAAGTCCCTCTCACAAATCCACCACTACTACCCCTGCTCACTGATCATCGTCCCCGTGTCGTGGTGGGGTTCTATTTCGATTGTATATTTTTTTGTACCAATAAAAGAAGGTATGTTTTTCAATTTTTTCCTCTTGATTTTTCATTTTCCATAACATAAGGGTCGACAGTGGTTTTTACATACAACATTAATGGAGCCATGCCATTCAATTTCAATCAGATAAATAAGGATGAATTGGGATGCTTTGTTATTGATAAACATTGTATTTCATGACTTATGATGGAAGCATGTGGTAATATCATGGGTTTCAGGTTGTGTTATTCTAGCCTTTTTTATGATTTTTTCTTTTTAATCTTTACCCCTTATCAATGATATCCATCAACTTCTCTAATTTGAGGGAACAATCTTTAGATTTTTGTATTTTAGAAAATTGTAATATTGATGACCTGGGAAGGTGTTTCCCAACATTAATGAACATCGAGGTTGCTTTAGTCTAGATCTCACATGGTTTTCAACTTACTCTAGTGGCTATAAAATGTATGAGTTTGCATATGCTTCTATTGATTCATGGATCAAGAAATCATTGATGAATATATTGTTTCCAATTCTTAAAGCTATATTTTTTTTAGAATTTCTTGATCTTAGTGGGTCTATAATCCGTGACAGTGGTATTGGTATGATCAGTGTAATTAGTATTGGTATGATCTGAATCATGTTTGTTGAAATTCTTTCACGACCCTTGATCTCTTCCCTAAAATAACATTGAATGGTCTTCAATTTTTCCCTCCTCAATTACTACTTTTTGAGGTCATGGTTTGTCTATTGTCCATATCTGTTTTCAATTCCCATACCCCAATCCCTAAAAAATGATTTTTTACAAGTAAATGAAACTCCTACTAGAAAGAGGAATGTTATTTATCTAAAGCTAATAATCAAACATGACAGGTTGAAAATAATGAGTATGTTGAGATTTTCTCGTTTAGATGTGAGTTTTCTCTAGTCATGTGATTGATTCCTTATTCAACCCTTCAAGTATTGAAAATGTGAATCTCTATTACAGGATCTATCTTTAAACTATCTAAAAATCAGATCTAAATATAATTTTCGTGTGAATTTATATCCAGGTTTTCTACCTATTCCCATTATTGACGAAGATATTGCTCTTTAAAAAATATGTACAGTATTAATGACAATGATTTTGATTAATAACGGTGGCCATAACATTTCCTTCTTAGTGAGATTGTTTATTTTCAATATTTGAAAATTTTGCATGCATTTGGTTGCTAAGAAAGGTTGATAACTACCATACGAAAGTAGGTAGGGACTATTTGTTCTTTCCCTTATAGATCCGAATCCATTAACAACACCAAATCTTAGACTTATGATTTATGATCACTCCCAATTTGCAAGAATAATGATAATAAAGCAGTCATTATCTTTGAAAACAAATGGAAACCCCAACTTTATTGAAACAGTTGATAATTAATGCATTCCATGAAAACCCCAACTTTATTGAAACAGTTGATAATTAATGCATTCCAGGGAAATAATACTTGGAATTTGGTTGATATGGGTGTCAACAATGAGAATTTAAGTCTTTTTGATAGCACTTATTAAAAACAGCTCATTTCACTCATCATTTATTATACTCATAATGAAAAATATGTTGTGTTTGTTATGCTCTTGAAAAAGAACTTGTATGTTTGGTATGTTTGATAATGCTTATTGAAATTTCTTATAGCATTTATCATTTATGATAAACAGTTTCAAAAAAATATGTACAGTGTGTTCAATTATTACTTTTACAAAACATCATAAATAAAAAAATACATTGTGTTCCCTATTTTTGCAAAACTACTATTTTATAATTTACAAATATTGAGATTATGATGGAATTAAATCTTGATAATTTATAAATGGTAGTTATTAAATATTTCCCTACATAAAATAAAATGGGTTTTTGAAAAAATCATTTGAATTATGAATTTATGATTGATTTTTAAAAAAAGGTTGATTACATTTATCATATTTTACATTAAATGTTTCATTAATAACATCAATTATTTTATTAAGAAACTATAATACTTAATAGTGGTTGAATGAAATATAAAAATTACATCATATTTTTTGGGATCCAATTTATATATCTAATAATTTATATTCATGTTAAGTAATTTGTAGAATTTTTTATGTAATATTGTTATTACTATTATTCCGTCTGTCAAAAGAAATAATTTTACTATGAATAAGTATGAGTGAAACTCAATTAATATTATAATATGTTATACTACTAGCCATAAATCAAAAATTTATATCAATAGAACCCTCAAAATTTCTTGTGTAATTTTCTGTATAATTATATATTTTTATTCAACAATATTGTTTTTGTTTGGTGATATTGGAGTATAAAAATAATGAGTAATATAGTTTTAGTACAAAATTTTCAAATTTAGAGATAAAAAACTCACCACCATGATATTTATGGATTGTAACCAAAGTTTAGGTTTTCTCAATTTTTAATTGAAGCACAAAAAATGATTAAGCAATATATATTTTTGAGTGAGAAAATAGAACCAATTATATCAAGCATAAACCTCAACAAATATATATATATTTATATAATATTTTACTATAATACATATAATTTTATTTAGAAAAAATAAATCAATGTGCACTAACTTGCATGCTTTAGTATATTAGACTTCCCATTTAAATTTAAATCTAGACATCTACTGGTATGTAACTTTACTAGGACTATAAACTATGGTTTAATTAAACATATATTCTGGTATATCCTAATCATTTCCTTTTTTATAAAGATTATTTAATGTGTAATAGTTATAATTTCTTAATATCCTATCCTATAACCCTGATAAGTCTTTAGTTTCACTTAATCTAGGGAAATTATGACAGCTTAAATCTTCTATTTCGAGTGTGTATAAATTTTCATTCCTATAATATAATAAAATAAATTTAACATCTAAAAATGTATCAAAAAATTTATCATTCCTGAGGATCACAAGATATCACATGTATCATAACAGATTTATATTTATATGGTTGTACTTAAGTAATGAACAAATAGAACAATAGAAACTACATTTTTCATTGAAAATAAGAAACAGTGATTATAATCATTTCACATAAGGAATGATCTCTTAAATTGACTCCTTAACATTTCAATATCATTCAATTATAAAATATGTACATGTCTACAATAATATATTTAGAACAACCATGATTCATATACAATATATTTCTTATTTTGGTACTCAAATTAATTACCAGTAAATGACTAAATAATTTTCAGGAAAAAACCATATGTTTTGGTATTGTTACATTAGAAAATAAAATTATTAGAATCCACATATGCACAACTAGTGTATGTTGTATAGCTTGTAGTTATTCTAAGAAAAATACTTTATGAAAACCCAGAGGCAGATCATTTTGTATAGAAAAATACATACTCTATTGAACTTTTCTTTGGCATTTAGTGAAAAGAGGAAATTTTCAATAACAAATGTTCAATGGAAAATATGATTTATCAAAAGTATAACCAATTCAAATTGATGTTCTAGAGAGTTATATTTGTTTATACATTTTAAAAAAATTCTCTTTAATATAAGTAAAGTAAGATAAGTGTTTCTTTAACAAAATGGATTTATGTTTTATAATAAAATTCCTATTTTTTAAATTATAATCATCAAATTTATAATCAAATAAATAATGATAAACATAATTCATTCAAAAATTATTTCTTGAATTTTCAATAGTTTTACATTTTGATATATATGTAGTAAATGTTAAAATGGTTCTATTACCTTAAATATTATTTTATTCAATAAACACATTAGTACATTTCAACTTATTATTTTCTATATTCATTATAGTTATATATTGATATATTTTAGTTATAATAGGAAGTGTTTCCTCATATTCTGAAGAATTGAATTTTTTTATTTTATGGATTATTATAATCATAATTTGATGAAGTTTAATAATAATATTTAGTATTATATGTTAATTTTGAGTCCCGATATAAAATTTTAATGGGTTTTATAGTCACCTTTTCCTGAATAAAATATCATTACTCATAATTTATGAATAGAATACAACTATATTCTTAATTTTTGTTCACCTATATTTCATTTAAATTTCCAAAGTTATTTCACCTTCACTAATAAACCATGTATATAATGGAATAAAGATTCTATTTCCATTTATTTTCGAACCCATAAATTATTTGGATTTTTTTGTTCATTTTTAGACAATAATTTTTGATATAACCTACCTTCTTACATTCAATTATAGTCACTTAATAAGATACATTATTAGATTTCATATCATTTTAATTAATATTTCTAAAAGTTATATTACTAAAAATATTATTCATTAATACTGTAATTTGAGTGTGTTCATTTTTTTTAATATGAACAACATTTACCTGAATAATTAAATTTTTACATAGAAATATGATACTGAAAAAAGAAATTACATGTATTAATGATTCTAGAATTAAGGTCACCTATTTTTAAAGTTAATGTTACTCCACTCTTCATTTTTTTAATCATTCCATCCATGTCTCCATTTATAATGCAGTAATATTAAAATTAATTCATCCAAAATTAAATTATCTATTTTTTATTATCATTTATTACTATACAGATTTAATCCCATTATTTAGGAATAATATCAATAATAATTTGAATAAGTAGAGCTTATGAAAAATATTTTCCACAAATAGATTGAAAAGTATTTATAATAGTCGTAAAACATTGATGCATCTGATATACTTTTCCTACAAGAAAAAAATATTATTAACAAAAATCTCATTACCTAACTATTTGAGATAGAAAAACATAGAGGTCAAATATGTATAATCTCCAACGTCTTCAAAACTCCATTTTTATTTTTCAAGATTAAATTTGGCTATAAATGTTTATTTTTATATAATTTAATATATTAGTATGAAATTTATGTTATACTAGATTTTCAAGTTATTATTCCTGAGAAAATTGGAAAACTCATTCTCCAAAACATTATAGTTTGTAAACAAGATGATAAAGTTATTCAATCCAGTATTAATGATATATGATTTATTACATCCATGCCAGTTATCATATTTAGATCCTTCTAAAAGGGGAGGTCTTGTATGTATTTTGTTTTCATGTTTTCCAACTTTTATTCCTACCACCAAAAAATATAACTCTTCTACCAACATAGTAAGATTAAAAAACCAATGTTTAAAATAATAAAATATAAATAAAATATTAAATTATATAAAATCATTATTTTAAATATCAAAATACGATATTAAAATTCTATAGTAAAAAATATTTACTTGTGGTATGATGTATAATAAATTTCCGGGGGGGGTGTTGGTAAGTTGTAGTTTAAAAAAATTTACGATTATTCAACACTACATTTATTATAATGAACAGTTCTTCATAATAGTGATAAAATCAATGATAAAATTAAAAAAAGATACAAAAAGTAGAATTATAAACTATATCAAATACAATTTATTTTTTTTACTGTTTTAAAAATAAAGATACGTGTTCTTGGATAATGAAAAATTAAACTGGGGTTATTAAAATAAAGGATAAAAGCCATATAACTACTTAAATAAAAAAATTGAGAATTTCTTGAAAAAAAAATTAAAATGATATTATTAAAATAAGAAAATTATACTAAGGTGTATGGTGGATCTGTATAAATGATCCATGGTATCCATAAATTTGAATCTACTCATGTTATACCCACTTTTATACTTATCGATTTTTTTTCTTCTTATACCGAAATCCCTTGACTAAACCTATTAGCAATATCTCACTTCTGCAAACCCAATTTACATGTGCTACATTTTCCAAACCACAAAATCCCTTTATCTGGATGATAAAATATTCCTTGGTCTTAATATAATAGGAATCATGTGATGACACATGATCATACAATGAGAAATTACAATAAAAGTTTTAATAAAAATTATAATGAAACACTTACACGTATAACACTTAACAAAATCACCCAATAATAAAAATATTACACATACTTAAGAGTTATTAACAATAGGAAATATAAGAGCTTAAAAATGAATAAAAACTTTTGGAATGATCAATCTAAATGTTCATTCATCCATATATATATATAAATTTTTATTTTTTGGGAAACTCTATTTACAAGCATAGTAGTAACAAACATATATAATAATATTCTAGAAAACATAGATTCAATTATAATAGGAGCAACATAATCTTCTATATATACCAATTGAATAAACTTTTCATTTCATATACTGATTTCTTTAGTGAGAACCACTACAGTTCTTTTAAAATTAATGGATTTGATCTGATATGAATCTTCAGAACACTACATTTTTATAAAATAGTTTTAGTTATTTGGTAATTCAGTTTTAATGAGTTTGTTTTATACAGTTATAGTAAGTAATAAATGAACTCAGGTTAGATCATTTATTTATAATTTTCATGATTTCTAAAATAAATAATGTGATATATTGAATCTACAAAAAAATATTACTCTATAAATCTATGATAAGAAATTTAATTTTTCCTAGTCCTAAAATATACTTGAATTTAAAATTAGATCCATCCTGTTGATATGAAAAAGAATGGGTTATTAAAAACATCCAACCATAATTCTTTTAATACTAAAAAACACTTTTGAATAATTCTCTTAAATATCTCAACAGATATTTATCATCCATTCATCACTGGTTCATTATATTTTATCTCCATATTCAATTAAACCTTCCAATACACACACCGAAAACATTATACACTAAATAAATTGAAACATGCTCATTGAAATTTCTAAAATCCTAAAAAATATTTTTATTTCATACCTAGTATTAAATTTTTTAAAGTCATTCCATCATGTCCTAATATTATAATGTTACTCATCTGAGAACCCATATCACCCACATGACCGTGATTATAAAACAATGGGAAAACACATCGGTTAATACCAAAATACTATCTTCAATTAAATAAATTACTTTTTTCCCAAAATAGGGATGAGAAATTGATGTGAAATACTCCAAATGGATTATTCGACTATTAGGTTCATTTAATAAAACAACTTACACCATCTAAACTATAGAATAACCATTTCTAGACTTATCTAGTCAATACATATTCTAAAAATTAAAATATTGAGTCCCGTTAATGAGACAACCACTCAAATAAATTATGTAACATATACCAAAACATGTAATTTAGGAAAACCAAGCTACTTTTGATTTAACAAATAAATACAACTCAATGGTTATTATACAAAACCAATTTCTAATTTTTCTAAAAAAATTAAATCATTTTAATCACAAAAAATTCGTTTCATTTTTTTATGATCTAGTTGGTATGTAAGGGTTTATATAAAATAATAAATCAGGAATTCTCCAACAATTCCATCAATTTCTTCAAAACCATTTTCATTTTCCAAAATCATTTTTAAATCTATTTTATAGCCATTATATATTTATAATAATAAATATTTAAAAACAGTATTTTCCTTAAAGCTGAAATTTGTTTTAAAAAAAATATCTTTATGGAGCTTAATTTGAAACCAAACATTTAAAAAATTATACTAATTCCAAGTCCCACCTTACATTATTATATATATAAAACATGGGGGTTTTATGAAATCCCAAACAACCCAAAATAATTACATTATCTAAAAAGAACAACAGTAATAAATCAACTCCATAAATGATAAACTTATCTTATCAATGTTATTATATTAACTAATAATTATTTATCCAAAAACTAAATATATTTTTTTCTTTTTAATTAATATTTGGTCATTTTAATGATGTGTGTAAAAAAATCTTTTATTTTTTTAACTTATAAATTATTCATTAAATCATTATGTTTCTAGAAAAATGAATCTAGATTAAAACTTTTCCTAAATCCTATTTAGTCCCACCCATCCTCAACTAGGTTTCTGGGTCTGAAATCTCAACCATACATATTGTGCCCAATCCCTAAAGTATAAAACCTCGAGAAACAAGAATTTTAGCATATTCAAATCATTCTACGCATGATTTCATTTAACATCCCATATACTGAAATTATTTTTACCTAAAAAAATTTCTTTAGTCCGACCTAAAACAGTTTTAAATACCACTTGTGAAATTATTACATATTCTACCCAATAATTAACTATGTTAGAGACAAGATATGAATTTTGGAAAACATACTCATATACTAATAGATATAGAATAAAAATAAAGGATTAAATATTCCTTCTGGGGATTTTTACATAAAATATCATCAGCAATATTTTTGAATTATTTTCCCAAAATATTGGCATGTATCCATTATTTTAAGAGCATATCTAATGATTTTAGGAATAAAATAAGGACCAAGAGGTTGTTTCACTATTTATAATATAAAATTAAACATTTGAAATATTTTAGTAATATACAACAATGAAACATTATAAATTTACACAATTATTATAAATAAATAAAATAATAAGGTCGACTCCAAAAATATATATATATGGTAAAATAAAAAAACAAATAAAATGGACTCATCCTATCTCACTAAAAATGATCCCATTGAATCATCTACCACCAATACAATGGTAAGAAAAATCAATGATTCCATATTAATATAGATAATAATTATAAAAATGAAAACATAAATGATTGGACACATTCATTTAATCCCATGGCATGATTAAAGGGGGATGAGTACAAAAACCATGAAGAATTCTCTAGCATTCTCTAACTCATTGAGTTACAGTGATAAAGTTAATTCAAGTACAATTTAATGGTCCCTAAATGACTATGTATAGTGAATTTTGATCTTCCATGAAACATTACTCATGTATTCATACTAATTATATTCAAAAGTTCTATCATGGATAGAGGAAACACTCACCCTCAATATGTAACCTACCCCATATAGCTCAGGATATGTACCACCTACCAATGATCAATTTCGTATATATATATACTCATTTCCCCTTGAGGTATATCAAAAAATAAATCATCTATCCTTAGATATAATCCAAATGAGATATCACCACATATATTCAAAAAACTCTCTTTATGTCCCACCTAACCCAATTTCTATACCCCAAATCATTAATAATGAATATATTTTTCTATCATGTGAAATTTATATGACACTAAAAATTATAACAACATGATATATAATAAATATTGACAAAAAATGTCATTAATCCAATGAAAATTAAATAATTAATTGAATTAATATTATTCTTAAATAAATAAATGATATCTAAACTGATAAAATAACCCGTAATTCAAAAATTGGCCACAAATGTGTAAATTTGAAAACCTAATTCCCACATATTTCCCTACCTAATTTCACATGTTCTTTCCAGAAATGTTCACCAAATTATCCATATATTACCTTTGGACCTACCCATATATCAAAAGACATCATTTGGATATTCTCTTAATAAATTATTTTACAGCACATTTTCCTATAACTAATCCATATGATCAAATTTCTACATCATCATCAAAAAAAATATAAATATTTAATATTATTTTACCATAATGAAGGATTTTTTAAATAAAAGCTTGTATAAAAAAGGAATTATCAATTCCAAATATTAAATAACCCTTCCATTGTAGTTCCAAATCATATGTACCATTATTCAATGAATTATATAGGGAAGAAAACTATTATGAGGATAATTTTCATGAACTATAAAACCTATTTGTTAAGATCCCTCAAAAAAATATTATTTAAAAACCATTCACATAGTCACAATCACTATATTAATAAATGCTATCACCTCCCCATGAGTTACATATTAATATCCCACAAGTCATTATAGCAGTTTCTTATATGTTGGAGGTATGTGTCATAAAAAATAATACTTTATTATAACACAATACTGAAGTCATCGTATAACAGGGATTGAAGAGGGTGCATAATGACCATGGTATTGAGACTAGAATGAATAATACCCAATATTATTTCATGAAAATGATATCATAATCAATAATAATTAAATAACAAGAATAATCTTACCAAGATTCCATCGTGATTATCCAATACATTGGAATTATATAGATAATCAACTAAGTAATTTTATATAATTAAAAAAAATGAATCATAACTAAAATAAATATTGAACTCAATAATATATCATATAACATGATGAAAAACTATAGATTTAAAAAGGAGATTTTAAAATTACAATAGTGGGCAGGGACGCCTATACATACATGGTATATAATAAGAAAAAAAATTGAACAATATAAAACTGATGAAATCATCATGATCCATGATAACGATCTACCATCACTAATGTTATTTACTGTATGATAAACCTTTGAAAGGATTCCTCTATAAAGGGATCCTTATAAACATGATACGAATATTTTAAAGACCACTGAGTCTAAAAAGAATACATTTTATATATAGGGCATGGATATAATTTCATCTCAGGATTTCTCTAAGAGATTTCATAAATTTATTTTTAAATTAAATTATCATAATTCTAGTTCGAAACAAAATAATGATGGTTATTATTTATAAGAAAAAAAATTAATAATAATGAATCAAATTCATTTAAAATCCACTTTCAAAAACCAAATAAGAGAGAAATAAAATGTATCAAAATAAATAATCAAAGATATGTGTATGTATCTATATACAAGGTAAATAAACATGTAACAAAGTTATTCAGAATCCAAGAAACAGTAAAATAGAGTAAAAAATAATAATTAATAGTATAACTAAAAATAGATATAAACACACAATTAGGTAAGATAAAGTGAAGAACCACTATCACGATAATGTATTTAATAAACTTAAAACATAAGATTAATAAATGTATGATAGTATGAAATAATGAGTAATATATTATTTATTTATGGTAATCCCTTTAGGTTCTAGTGAGATAATAATAGAGATACCCAGGAGGAACCATCTGTTAGCCTATGAATAAAGTTCTTATCATTTACCCTTCTATCATGCTATAACAAGTTCTAATAGGTATCCATGCATATAAGAATATGTGAATCATAGACTAAGGGAAAACAATAAATATATTATCTTATCTATCATTGAAATTGTACCATGATATTCATCATAGAAACCATTGGTTCCCAGGACATAAAATACGATAGGTAGGAAGCATTTTATTACACCTCGATCACATATCAACAATATATCTTAATATATTGATTCATAATTTCATTTCCTAATCCAAATTATATTAACATTTTTTTTAATATTATCATTTTTATAGAAATATATATCATAAATGAAAAAAATTAAATTATTATGCTATAAATTTTCATTTAAAACTAATTCCTTGGGACTTAAACTAAGGGAATAACATATTTTTTTACTATAGTTTCGTACATGGTTCCAAATAGGTCAATGATATTAAAATAAAATTAAAACAACTTAAACCACTATTTGGCGAAAAAATAAAACTAAACCCCAAATAGAATTTATATTTAAAATAAAACGAAGCTGAATATTAATATAAAATATTTGATATATATATATTATTGAGCTTGCATGATTGTGAAATATAAATAATTTTCTAAACATATGTCGCCAATAAATAATATAAAAATATATCAAAGACACTGATCAAAGTATATTAATTGGGAAATAATAACTAATAAATCTGATTAAAAAAATATAAAAATTATAAATCATTTAAAAATAATTATCCACTTTTACGTCTTCACTATAATCACCAATAATTTTTGAATGTTCATAAAAGGAATTTCTAAAAAAAGAGTATAGGAAATGTTTTTATAGTAAATCATAAGAGTTGAAATTTATGGAAGCAACTTTTTATGTCATGAAATGAAATTAGAAATAATTTATACACCTCATAATGAATATTTAATTATCCTAAAAATAGGAATAATTTTTTTACAAGGGATTTAGAAAACCCAAATATTTGAAGGTTTTTTCATTAATGGAAATAGAATAGAATAACACACCTAAAAAAAGTTTGGATGACCAAAAGCTTTTGAATAAGAAAAGATAAATGTATAGGAACAATTATCACCACCCTAGTATAAATAATATCAAAGTTAATATAATCCTCAAACATAGACTTTGACCGCAAGTCCTCTTGGTGGGAGTAATAATTTAAAAAAAAGATGTAATGTGGAATAAAATTAAAAATAATAGAAATAATGACCAAACCATGGGAAACCAAGGTTTAATAATATAGAATATTGTATATGTAAGTGATGGATAGTACATGGTCTCCCCTTAATCGATTCCACAAAAAATAAAGGGGAAAAAACTAAAAGAGTGATTAAAATTGATAGAGGTGGAATAGGAAAATAAGAAAATTAAGAATATAGGAGACCCATATAGTCTAACTACATGGTTTTGGAAACCATGAAACATATTTAAAATAAACACTAGATAATTCTGGAATCTTTTGTATAGTTTAACAACATGGATTATCAACAATGAACTAATAGTGCACAAAATACTAGATAAATGACCCATTTATAAAGATTTTGTACAGTTTGGACACACAGTTTAGATTAAAATGCAACAATCATAAATTATTCTTTAAGAAAATGTCTCTATAGATAAAGGTAACACATGTGGTCAACTATATATATATAGACAAACATTCTTGGATTACTCCAAATGGAGTAGTAATCTTGCATTACTGAAATCTTGGGAAAATTTTGGAAAACTACAACTAGAACATCATTATAACCAATAAATTAAGTTGTTAATAAATCATATAAAATTAATATTATTATGTTACTGGATGGTACTAAATCAAGCCCCATCTCAGAGGATCAAGTCTTAATTACACTATCTAACACCTAATAATGTAAACTCAAAAAAGTGGGAAACACACTCCACCACCATCATGTGATCCTTTCCCCTATCATTAATCAAAATAATATAGAGAATACTTATGATGAATATATAATTAGATAATAATTTAAAATTCATTGTGACTATCTCTTATATGAACCACTAAGGTTATTCAATTGGGCTTTAATTATCAATGATTTTATAAAATAAGTTTTTCTTAAATAGATATAATGTTGAGTAGATTATATTACAAGGAATTTTAATTTAAAACAAATTAAACAGTACTATAAAAATATAATTAAACATGACCAATATAATAATCCATTAATTTTTTTATAACTACTAAAGAGTCACCTTATGAAAACTATGTAAAAATGTATTATAATATAAGAGTCATTTATTTTTCTTGAAAAAGTTTTCCTTCCACATATAAACTAATTTGTAAAAACGAATTAATTTACCATTTAAAACATTAATTTTATAAAATTCAATTAATTTTGGAATTTTACCCATAAAATAATTCTAAGGTACATAATTTGGATTTTTATGAAAAATATAATTTTTTGGTGAATAGTGAAAAATTCATTTTGTAATAATATCGTAAATTTTTTTATATTATCCTCATATAATAAAAATTGTATCATTTATTAAATAATTTAATGAACAAGAATTAATTTGAATAATAAATTGATTCATTTGGAAGTTCTATATTGAATTTAGAAAAACCATGATTATTATTTTGAAACTTTTGTAGTCTTTTGTTATACTAAAAACATTCGTTTCTACATTTTTTATATAATTCTGATATCACATGGTATAATTATTATTTTTTATTTACTTTTAACCCAAATAAATATTATTATATTAGTAATAAACATATTTTTATAAAATAAGTAACAATATTAATTGTTTCCTAAATATGATATATATGATTAGAGATAGACTTTTTCTAAAAATGGTTTTTACACATTACATGTCATAATGTTAAAAATAATTTTTATTAAACATATAAATTTAATTCTTTTAAAATATATTTAATAGTATGAATAATCTTGTGAAAAATATATAATAAGTTCAGTTTTTTGGTCATTAAATGTTAATTACTTTGGTAAAAAACATTTACAATACTAAAATCAAAAGGGAGTAAAAGTAAAAAATCATATAGTAAATGTCATAAAAACTAATATAAAACATGTTTTTGAATTAAATAATGATATATTTTCAACCTTAATTATTCCCAACACCATTATTTTCAATTATTAGATCCACATGTCCTTTGAATACTAACATTACGATTTATATTATTACAAAAAATACCACTCCTCTCTCTTACAAGAGGATCCATCACCACCCCAAATATATTAAAACCACATAAAGGTTATATTTCACCATCATATAATAAAATAACTATAGAAAACTCCTATAAAATTACTAGGTTTTTTATTCTTCTAAAAGGGACACATCTCAAATCCATAATCTATTTTTTAAATATATCTTCCTTTGACTATGGTAGAATTCTCAATCACTGCTTTTCTATATATTTCCATTAATTCATATTATATCTACAGTGAAACTAACATATCCATATTTAGATAATACACAAGTATCATCATTAAAGTGAAATATTTTAATGCTAATGGGATATTCAATTTCAAAAACATTTCAAAATTATTTTAAAAATAAAGACGTCTTTAGTATTACGCGTGGTCTATTGCCTCCAAGAATGATGTGATTTATTTTTCACCACCAAATTACAGAGATGGTTATAAAATTTTATTTAAGGTATTAATATGTTATTTATAAAATGATTAAGTTTTTTAAATTATATAACATTCCATATCATTCACCGGATATATGGAGAACGAACATGCCACCCGTGTGTATGTGCAGACTACTGCCTCCACAAAAGTGACATATTTTATCACTGTAGTATTTTATTATATATAAGAGTAAATTATAACCTAATTAAACACTATAAATTAATCTGAATAATATAATTATCTTGTTTAATAAGGATATTATTGTAGAAGAATAACATTCTTAAACATACTCACCCATGTATTATAAATTGTTCTTGTTTGGGTCAGTATGAAAACCTACATAAAAATGCTATGAATTTTTATCACATATAAAAAAAGGTAACATAATTTCTATTGATATTAGAAAATAATAATTAAATTAAGTTATATCTACAGTAATAGTAAGAGTAATATCTAACATCTTATTAAGACACCACCACTCTTTCATTTAAATTGTGGAAACAAGATCATAAATTTCCTTATCATCACTAATCATAAATTAAACAATTTCCAAATAAAACTATAAAATTATAAATATAAATATTATATTATAATGAATTTTATGATATAAAATTAATAAACATTATATTTCTAAACATGGATCTATATTTCCATTACCAAGCTAGTACACACATGCTATTGAAACAAATAACTTCTTATGATGAAAATAAGTTATAACTAACTATCATATTCAAAATAAATGATAAGAAATAGTGTTTAAAAAAGGTTTTATATATGAATAAGGTGAATAAGAAATATTTTCTATATAGAAGGATAATAAATCATTACAAAGCTATAATAAAGTAAATGGTATGGTATTTTCTTGATTAAGTATTTTCATTGGTTAATAATAATTTCTCTTTGAATATGATCATTAAAGATTGAAATATTATAATCTATTATAAATCATTATTTTATTTAAAAATTTCAATATAGGGAATTTTTTTAATAAGAAAGTCTCTTACATGATAAATACCTTTTTTCATAAAATATAATTTCTAGTATGATTGAATCTCATCCTTTTAATGGATATTTTTCATCCATATGTGTTTTTTTACTTTAAATTATCTATATTACTTTATTATTTGATAAGATATATATTTTTGTTCTATAATTATCTTCATATCACCCTAAATCCATTTTCAATTTGATGTTTTATTTTCCTTTCTAATGAATTGGGTTTCAAGGAATTTATTTTATAAATATTAAGAAATAATTTCTTTTCCGAATATTTTTTTTAACTTTCACTCTATATTTTTTGTATTTGATTCATTTTTATTTGGTTCCCATTATTGGGATATATTTCAAATGTAATTTTCTAGGAATTTTTATTTTATCCTTTTTAAAATTGGAGTTCATAAAAATTATCTTGTAACTAGGATATTTCCATAAATGATGAAAAAATATTTTGTAAGAAATATTTTTTTTCTAATTTGGTTTTTATTTTCCTCTCTATATATGAAAATATCATTCTCCTAGGGGGTTAAATTTCTTGGTTCATCCTCTATTATTATATTATGAAGTGATATATTTTAGTTTATTAAGTATTAAATTTCAATCAATTTAATTCACTTTATTTTTTTAATCATTTTGGAAATGTTATGTTACCCATTTTCTTTACATGGGTTCTTTAAGATATGAATGGGGAATGATTTTATTTTAGAAGTTTTTAGAAAACTATTTTTTTCTATGTAATCATTAGGATGTTATAAATCGATGATTTTTTTTTGTAATACATAAGTACTTATTAATGATGGGTGGAGATATATATCACTCTCCAATGCATTGGTAAAATGTTTATTTCTCATGGGATATTGATACATGGGAACAATATAGTTTATCATACGTTTGGGTTCATGTTTGTGATTGTAAAACCCTTGATTTCAGTGGTTATGTATTTATAAGATCCAAAATTTCTTAAATGAAGTTTTTTACCATGTGATAATATGATATTGGGACCTGTGTGTCTTAGGAGTTGTTGGAATCCTAAAAAGATAGTTTCGCTATTTTTTCATGCATAAAAAATAAAACCTTTCCTTAGTGTGAGATATTATGGCCCATGATTTCTCTTTTGTTACATATGAATGTGAAAATGTCTTGTTAATCCATTTTATAAGTCATAGTGAAGGAAAAAACCCTATGCATTTTTACCACACCTTGGTAGAATCTATTTCAAAAAGTAAGATTTATTTTAATGGTTAAGAAAACTCCTTCTTCCAAGGATATCTATAAATAATTCATTTTTAGTATTTAAAATTAATTCTAATATAATTAAGTGTTTAATAATACCATTTTCACTCATTTTCCCATAACAAGGTCACTCAATTTACTTTCTATTGGATAATTGAAGATTTTGTGTCTTCTTGGTAGATTTATCCACTTTTTTCACCTAAGTACATCATTTCATATTTTTCAACTGGACATGATATAAGGCCCCAGCCTTAAACCTTACTTAATCTTGAGTTATTACAAGATTACACATTGAGGATCTTTTCGGGTTTAGAGTTTTAGAGAATTAGATCATAAAACTTGGGTTGCATTCCACATATAAACAAAGTGGTTACATAAAGATAGTATTCTTCATTCCCATCAATGGAAACACATTTGAAATAAAACATGGATTCTTTTTGACACATCCTTGACCCTATCATCTTATCATGTACCTTTCCCTTGACCTGTGAAAAACATTTCAAAAACTTGGGATGAGCATAAAAACTCAGTATGGGTTATAAAAACATGGAAAGGAATCATGAGTTCATATATACATAAGAATGAAATCATACTTTACCCATAAAACATAGGCACTTTAACATACCTCATAAAAACATGAATAAATCATATAAATCATAATACGTAAAGGTACTTGAGGCATTCATAACATTCTTACGTAGGAAGTAACCCTCTTGGTTACGTTTGGAATACCCATCACAGTATATTCCCTAAAATCTCTTCGGAGAAACCTTAACGTTTCACTCCTTCGCGTTACCCAATGCATTGGAGAGCTATAACGGGCTCACCCGCCCTTAGTTTATCACGGAACCACCCGTCTTCATAATAATGCCCAAGAACCATAACATAATCATATCACATAAAACATGCATAAAGGAAACATAACATTTCCACATTTCAATCACGAGATATCAATACAACACATTGATATAATAAAAACATTATGAAAACCATTTTCAATACCAAAGTAAAACATGGTATTTATTTTTCTTTTAAAAAAAAGGTATGGCTTGTAGAGGAAGCCAAAACACAAATAACGGTTACGACGGAGGAGAAGTCGTTGTCGCCGCATACGTACGACAAAAACATTCCCTTTTGTCGTTTAGTAAACTCTTCGTATAAAAAAGATTCCTTTTGAGTAAACGTAAAAGTCAAAGGGGTTTATACACCGTATAAAAGAAAGTTGTGTATAAAATAAAATATGCCTCAACGAAAGGAGATTGAGACGAAGTCCCATACAAAGATAATTTTCAAAATAAAATAGATACATTATGTGTATTCACTATAAGTACACATAAATAAAGTACAAATACAAGATACGACATAATAATATAATGACATAATTTGAAAGTAGGAGATTAACCCAAAGAATGGAAATTGGGTTAAGAAGTTCCCATACCTCGTATCCGACTTGACCCGACCGTTCTTTAAACTCCTGAATAATAAAATTTTAGTTAATCTCTACTTGCTTAAGAACCTTTTTCAAGTTCATTATTCCTTTTATACCATGTTATGAACATCATGTAATTATTTAAGTTAATAATGTTCATTTTGTCGGTATTTGGTTCTTAAGTCAAAAATAGACTTCTTACACTTACATGTTGTTAATTTGGTCAATGTTTCATTATATCCAGAATGGTATTCATGATGTAGATATCATATATGTCATATATATCCAGTACATACATGTATTTAAAATATTACATAATCATTTAGAGGTAAGAAATGAAATGCATCGTTCATGGAGACGGTAAGCCGTACGTACGCATGAACGCTACTTTCATTTCTTTGTCATATTAATGGAATTAAAACTAAATGAGACTTATGTATATTTTAATTCCAGAATTATATTCATCATTTAGATATATCATTAATTATATATATCCATTATATACATGTACTTTTAATAGTACATTACATTTGGGGATAAGAAATGAAATGCACCGTTCATGGAGACGGTAGTCCGTACGTACGCATGAACGCTACCTTCATTTCTATCTCATACATTAATGGAAATAAATAATAATGATATGTAGGTATATTATAATTCCAGTATAAAATCATATATAATAACTTTAAATCCATCCTTTACACGTCCCACATATGGCATTAACGAATCACATCACTTTGAGGGGGCGGTAGTCCGCACTTCCTTAAATGAAGATATCGCGTATACCCATAATGGAAGCCATAAAGCATGACCAAAATGAAGAAAAACAGAAGCTTAAGGAAAACATATACATAATATATATCATATATAAAAATAGTGACATCATAATGGCCACCTTTGAAGGTGTTAAATGAGTGTTGAACAATCATCGTTTCGGGAGGCAGAATTTCGCCATCCACGGAAACCGTATGTTCTTTAACCATTTGATGTAGTTGTGTGAGAGTGTAGCTCAAATAAATCTTATAAAAACATCCTAGTATATTTAAGATACTGGTGTTGTTACAAAAGAAGTAAATAAAAAGAGTTTAGGGGGTTGGAGAAGCAAAATAAAACAAATGAACTTGAGAGAATGAATTACCTTTAAAAAGTGTAACTCCTTTTGATTTGAGCCTAAAGGCTTCCTTTGAAAGGATTCTGCCCAAAGGGAATCCTCTAGGATGAGGAGAGGGATGTGGAGAGAGCAAATGGGCAGGGGTTGGCCGAGCCAATGGCTTGAAGAGTGTGTGAAATGAGGTAGAGGTGGGGGCCTTTTATAAGGGGAGAGGAGGGGCACTTTTGGAAAGTAAAGAAACATTACATTATTTGAAAATGTGTTTCGGTTTTAAAAGGTCCCACATTGATGGAATTCGTGGATTTGGTGATAAGGCATCGAAATCCATTCATCCAATTGGTTTTGGACATGTGTAGTTCATAGATTTTATTTTATCTTTCCATTTTATTTAAATCGTCAAATAATGATGTCATCGCTGCATCATTATTATGTCATAAATAATTAAATTTATTTAATGTCTAAAAATTATAAACAAATTACTATGATGTAGGAAATCTTTTTAGATTTCCATTGAATATTTATAATCAAAATTTGGACTTGTATAACCCCACTTAAAAATTGTTTTAGTAAAACATTTATGTTAGTGTCATTTTCACTTTAACATTAAATAAAAAGTATTTTATGTCATTTCCCAACAAAAGTGGATCCATGGGGTCCCCAAGTTAGGCCATGGCTTGTCTTGGTCGGACATGACACAACCAATGAGGTTGGGACATGTGTCTAGGTCATTTTATATTACTAAAGCATTATTTATACATTAAACTACCCTAATTACCACTAATCGCGATTAAGAACTTAATAAGTTACTATTCACCAAAAAATTATTTTAATCTCATTGAACCACATTTTACTTCTTAATGACAACTATGTATGTCGGATTTTCAAAATTCAATACACATTAGTGGTAAACTTTCATTTAACTGAAAAATCAGTTTGCTTGATTACCACTTAGTGGTTTCACTATTCATCAAAAATTGAAGTTTTTCAGAAAATTACCAAAAATTCACTCTAAGCTATATTTGATATTCCAAATTCAAAAATGAAGTCTATTTTACAAAATTCAAATCATATAAGTCACATTAATTAATTCAATAATTAATTCCCGCTGCCAGAGCAAATAGCGTGTTTTTACAAAACAATAAGTATCAAAAGATTGACACCAGTTTAAGTCTAATTTCAAAGTGAAATTGATTCCAATGACCACCATTGGATAAAATGGTAAAAATATATTCATATTACACATTAAGACCAATTAAAAAGATAATCTAATCATATAAATAAATTAGATTAAAAAGCAGTTTTGATGTAAAATACAACATTTTACACTATTCATAAAAAAAATGAACTTTATCAGAAAGGTACCAAAAATTACACAAAGTAAAATTTGATGTCCCGATTCTTAATAAAAGTTTTATTTGGTCCAAAAGAATGTATAATAGTGATCAAAACTATATTTAATGACGGTTCACCATTAAAAGGTGATAAGTGAACCTTTAGTGAAAATTAGAGTATAAAAGCCTAAAATTGAACTCTTTCCATATTTTAAGCCATTATCTTTTATTGGGTAAATGTAAAAACATCTAAAAACATATCTATTCATATTTTAGTTATTTCTATTCATTCCCGCCAGTACAACGGCTACTTGTTAACTAACATAATATTATTATATTACTAGTGTGCTACGTAAGTTTCAAAGAAACTCATCGTTGCGTATCGGGTACGCTATCGAACATAGCAACCCCTTTTAATTAAAATTCACATTTAATTCTCTAATATTAATAAATATGAAAATTATTTATTCTTTAATTACCTGGGATGTTACATCCTTCCCCCCTTTTGGGAATTGCGTCCTCGCAATTTTATTCACTTATCAAAATAAGTGGGGGTATTTATCCCTCATTGCATTTTCGGATTCCCATGTTGCCTCTTCAATCATGTGGTTTTTCCACAAAACCTTTACCTGCTTAATCACCTTATTCCGTAACACTTGCTCCCTGTGGTCAAGAATCTGGACCGGTTGTTCCTCATAAGATAGGTTTTCTTCCAGCTGAACTACCTCTGGACTCAAAACATGAGATGGATCTGGCATATACTTTCTCAACATCGAAACGTGAAAAACATTGTGTACCTGAGATAAACTCGGAGGTAAAGCCACTCGGTATGCAACTGATCCAACTCTCTCTAGAACTTCGTATGGTCCAATGAACCTTGGACTCAACTTTCCTTTCTTACCAAATCTCATCACACTTTTCCAAGGAGAAACCTTGAGAAAAACATGATCACCTACCTCGAAAGATAGATCCTTCCTCCGGTTATCCGCATAACTCTTCTGCCTGCTCTGAGCTGTTCTCATGTGTTTCTGAATCAGCTGAACTTTTTCTGCCATCTCTTCTACCAATTCTGGTCCCATAAACTTTCTTTCACCCACTTCATCCCAGAAAGCTGGAGTTCGACACCGCTTCCCATATAATGCCTGAAATGGTGCCATCTGTATACTGGAATGGAAACTGTTATTATATGAAAACTCAACCAAAGAAAGATGTTGGTCCCAACTTCCCTGATAATCCATAGAACAAGCTCATAGCATATCCTCCAATGTCTGAATTCTTCGTTCTGACTGTCCATCTGATTGAGGATGAAAAGCTGTACTAAAATTTAATTCAGTACCCAACGACTTCTGAAGGCCTTTCCAAAAGTTAGAAGTAAACCTGGGATCACGATCCGATACAATGGAGAGAGGAACTCCATGTAACCTGACTATCTCTTTAAGATACAAACGGGAAAGTTGATCAAGAGAGAAAGTATCTCGTATAGCAAGGAAATGAGCAGATTTGGTCAAGCGATCAACAATAACCCAGATTGCATTATTACCTCGAGATGTTTTCGGTAATCCAACAACAAAGTCCATGGATATATTCTCCCATTTCCACTCTGGCACTGGTAAAGGCTGAAGTATCCCTTTCGGTAACTGCCGCTCAGCTTTAACCTGTTGACAAGTCAAACACTTCACAGTAAAATCAGCAATGTCCCTTTTCATTCCATCCCACCAGTAATACTCCCGCAGACCTCTGTACATCTTAGTACTGCCAGGATGAAAAAACAACTCATTCTTCAACTGTGAATCACAAGGCACACATAACCTCTTCACAAACCTCAAAACACAAACACAAACTTATCCAAGAACTCATGGAAAATTTTATTCATAAGGTCCATGAATACAGTAGGTGCTTTGGTTAACCCAAAAGGCATAACTACAAATTCATAATGGACATATCTAGTACGGAACGCAGTCGTCTGCTTCTTTTACTTTCAACTGATGGTACCCCGACCTCAAGTCAATCTTCGAAAAATACTGAGCTCCCTGGAGCTGACACCACTTCATTCGATGGCCCAACATCTGCTGAAGTTGTTGCAAATGATTTTACCACCCCTTTCTGCTTGTAGTCTAGCTGCTTCCCATCACTCAAGCTCCTTGTCGGACACTCGTTTGCATAGTGACCCATCTCATTGCACTTATAACATTTCACTAACTGTAAATCAAATTTATTCTTACCTTCACCTTGATCCTTTTCAGTGCAATCACGAGCCTTATGTCCCATCTTACCACATCGGTAGCACTTCCCAGAATTCAGAAGACATTCCCCAGCATGCCTTTTTCCACATTTATCACAAACTGAAAACTTAGTTTTCTTACCATCAGACTTTTTTGAAGAATTCTTACCTTTCTCCTGCCACCTCGTTCTCTTCTTCTGCTGGTTGTTATAGAAAACTTGGTCATCGGAAAACTCCATTTCCACCTTCTCAGCACATCGAACAAGCTTTTCATAACTTTTAAACTCTCGAGAAGCTAATGCCCTTCGATACTTTGGCTTTAATCCTGAGTAAAAACGATTGATTTTACTATCAAGGTCCCGGATAAAATTGGGAGCATACCTTGCCAATCGAGTGAACCTTTCTTCATAGGCAGCCACTGAGTCTTCCTCTTGCCTCAATTCCAAGAATTGCTTTTCCATCCTAAGTCGAACAGCCTTAGGAAAATACTTCTCAAGAAACATACCTTTGAAATCATCCCAGTCAAGAGCATCAATCTCATCGGCTTCCCTGATATTTTTAACCATAGACCACCACTGATCTGCTTCACCCTCCAAACGGTAAATAGCAAGACTAACCTTTTGATTGTCTGAACACCCCATGACATCAAAAATCTTCTCCAGTGCTTTAATCCACCCTTCAGCTTGCACAGGGTCAGATGATCCTCTGAATGATGGTGGATGTTGCCTCATGAAATGTTACACCACTGACATGTTCCTCTGCGGTTGTTCTGGCTGATCTCGTGCATGGATACCACCACCATTTATAGCCTGAGTCAACTGTGCCATCACTGCAACAAACTGTTCAGTTCCGATTCCGACCATCTCAGGTTGCTGATTTGGAAGGCAGTCTTCCTCCTGATGTCGTCCCAACATAGCTGCTTTGTTTCCCCTACGGAAAACCATTCTGAACATGGAAATATCTTAGGCGAAGCAACATGGTAATCCGTAAATGCTATATCATTTCAATCATATTATAATTTAACACTTTTCTAACTCCTAAAGTTGTCTAAACTGACCTCTGATACCAACTATAAGGCCCCATCCTTAAACCTTACTTAATCTTGAGTTATTACAAGATTACACATTGAGGATCTTTTCGGGTTTAGAGTTTTAGAGAATTAGATCATAAAACTTGGGTTGCATTCCACATATAAACAAAGTGGTTACATAAAGATAGTATTCTTCATTCCCATCAATGGAAACACATTTGAAATAAAACATGGATTCTTTTTGACACATCCTTGACCCTATCATCTTATCATGTACCTTTCCCTTGACCTGTGAAAAACATTTCAAAAACTTGGGATGAGCATAAAAACTCAGTATGGGTTATAAAAACATGGAAAGGAATCATGAGTTCATATATACATAAGAATGAAATCATACTTTACCCATAAAACATAGGCACTTTAACATACCTCATAAAAACATGAATAAATCATATAAATCATAATACGTAAAGGTACTTGAGGCATTCATAACATTCTTACGTAGGAAGTAACCCTCTTGGTTACGTTTGGAATACCCATCACAGTATATTCCCTAAAATCTCTTCGGAGAAACCTTAACGTTTCACTCCTTCGCGTTACCCAATGCATTGGAGAGCTATAACGGGCTCACCCGCCCTTAGTTTATCACGGAACCACCCGTCTTCATAATAATGCCCAAGAACCATAACATAATCATATCACATAAAACATGCATAAAGGAAACATAACATTTCCACATTTCAATCACGAGATATCAATACAACACATTGATATAATAAAAACATTATGAAAACCATTTTCAATACCAAAGTAAAACATGGTATTTATTTTTCTTTTAAAAAAAAGGTATGGCTTGTAGAGGAAGCCAAAACACAAATAACGGTTACGACGGAGGAGAAGTCGTTGTCGCCGCATACGTACGACAAAAACATTCCCTTTTGTCGTTTAGTAAACGCTTCGTATAAAAAAGATTCCTTTTGAGTAAACGTAAAAGTCAAAGGGGTTTATACACCGTATAAAAGAAAGTTGTGTATAAAATAAAATATGCCTCAACGAAAGGAGATTGAGACGAAGTCCCATACAAAGATAATTTTCAAAATAAAATAGATACATTATGTGTATTCACTATAAGTACACATAAATAAAGTACAAATACAAGATACGACATAATAATATAATGACATAATTTGAAAGTAGGAGATTAACCCAAAGAATGGAAATTGGGTTAAGAAGTTCCCATACCTCGTATCCGACTTGACCCGACCGTTCTTTAAACTCCTGAATAATAAAATTTTAGTTAATCTCTACTTTCTTAAGAACCTTTTTCAAGTTCATTATTCCTTTTATACCATGTTATGAACATCATGTAATTATTTAAGTTAATAATGTTCATTTTGTCGGTATTTGGTTCTTAAGTCAAAAATAGACTTCTTACACTTACATGTTGTTAATTTGGTCAATGTTTCATTATATCCAGAATGGTATTCATGATGTAGATATCATATATGTCATATATATCCAGTACATACATGTATTTAAAATATTACATAATCATTTAGAGGTAAGAAATGAAATGCATCGTTCATGGAGACGGTAAGCCGTACGTACGCATGAACGCTACTTTCATTTCTTTGTCATATTAATGGAATTAAAACTAAATGAGACTTATGTATATTTTAATTCCAGAATTATATTCATCATTTAGATATATCATTAATTATATATATCCATTATATACATGTACTTTTAATAGTACATTACATTTGGGGATAAGAAATGAAATGCACCGTTCATGGAGACGGTAGTCCGTACGTACGCATGAACGCTACCTTCATTTCTATCTCATACATTAATGGAAATAAATAATAATGATATGTAGGTATATTATAATTCCAGTATAAAATCATATATAATAACTTTAAATCCATCCTTTACACGTCCCACATATGGCATTAACGAATCACATCACTTTGAGGGGGCGGTAGTCCGCACTTCCTTAAATGAAGATATCGCGTATACCCATAATGGAAGCCATAAAGCATGACCAAAATGAAGAAAAACAGAAGCTTAAGGAAAACATATACATAATATATATCATATATAAAAATAGTGACATCATAATGGCCACCTTTGAAGGTGTTAAATGAGTGTTGAACAATCATCGTTTCGGGAGGCAGAATTTCGCCATCCACGGAAACCGTATGTTCTTTAACCATTTGATGTAGTTGTGTGAGAGTGTAGCTCAAATAAATATTATAAAAACATCCTAGTATATTTAAGATACTGGTGTTGTTACAAAAGAAGTAAATAAAAAGAGTTTAGGGGGTTGGAGAAGCAAAATAAAACAAATGAACTTGAGAGAATGAATTACCTTTAAAAAGTGTAACTCCTTTTGATTTGAGCCTAAAGGCTTCCTTTGAAAGGATTCTGCCCAAAGGGAATCCTCTAGGATGAGGAGAGGGATGTGGAGAGAGCAAATGGGCAGGGGTTGGCCGAGCCAATGGCTTGAAGAGTGTGTGAAATGAGGTAGAGGTGGGGGCCTTTTATAAGGGGAGAGGAGGGGCACTTTTGGAAAGTAAAGAAACATTACATTATTTGAAAATGTGTTTCGGTTTTAAAAGGTCCCACATTGATGGAATTCGTGGATAAGGTGATAAGGCATCGAAATCCATTCATCCAATTGGTTTTGGACATTGTAGTTCATAGATTTTATTTTATCTTTCCATTTTATTTAAATCGTCAAATAATGATGTCATCGCTGCATCATTATTATGTCATAAATAATTAAATTTATTTAATGTCTAAAAATTATAAACAAATTACTATGATGTAGGAAATCTTTTGAGCTTTCCATTGAATATTTATAATCAAAATTTGGACTTGTATAACCCCACTTAAAAATTGTTTTAGTAAAACATTTATGTTAGTGTCATTTTCACTTTAACATTAAATAAAAAGTATTTTATGTCATTTCCCAACAAAAGTGGATCCATGGGGTCCCCAAGTTAGGCCATGGCTTGTCTTGGTCGGCCATGACACAACCAATGAGGTTGGGACATGTGTCTAGGTCATTTTATATTACTAAAGCATTATTTATACATTAAACTACCCTAATTACCACTAATCGCGATTAAGAACTTAATAAGTTACTATTCACCAAAAAATTATTTTAATCTCATTGAACCACATTTTACTTCTTAATGACAACTATGTATGTCGGATTTTCAAAATTCAATACACATTAGTGGTAAACTTTCATTTAACTGAAAAATCAGTTTGCTTGATTACCACTTAGTGGTTTCACTATTCATCAAAAATTGAAGTTTTTCAGAAAATTACCAAAAATTCACTCTAAGCTATATTTGATATTCCGAATTCAAAAATGAAGTCTATTTTACAAAATTCAAATCATATAAGTCACATTAATTAATTCAATAATTAATTCCCGCTGCCAGAGCAAATAGCGTGTTTTTACAAAACAATAAGTATCAAAAGATTGACACCAGTTTAAGTCTAATTTCAAAGTGAAATTGATTCCAATGACCACCATTGGATAAAATGGTAAAAATATATTCATATTACACATTAAGACCAATTAAAAAGATAATCTAATCATATAAATAAATTAGATTAAAAAGCAGTTTTGATGTAAAATACAACATTTTACACTATTCATAAAAAAAATGAACTTTATCAGAAAGGTACCAAAAATTACACAAAGTAAAATTTGATGTCCCGATTCTTAATAAAAGTTTTATTTGGTCCAAAAGAATGTATAATAGTGATCAAAACTATATTTAATGACGGTTCACCATTAAAAGGTGATAAGTGAACCTTTAGTGAAAATTAGAGTATAAAAGCCTAAAATTGAACTCTTTCCATATTTTAAGCCATTATCTTTTATTGGGTAAATGTAAAAACATCTAAAAACATATCTATTCATATTTTAGTTATTTCTATTCATTCCCGCCAGTACAACGGCTACTTGTTAACTAACATAATATTATTATATTACTAGTGTGCTACGTAAGTTTCAAAGAAACTCATCGTTGCGTATCGGGTACGCTATCGAACATAGCAACCCCTTTTAATTAAAATTCATATTTAATTCTCTAATATTAATAAATATGAAAATTATTTATTCTTTAATTACCTGGGATGTTACACATGAAGAGATCCATATATGGTGATTTTGATTGGGTATGTTGATATTAATCCTTTGGATTGTTCATTTTATATCCTTTCTCTAGAAGTGATGTTTTTTTGGTTGAACATGTTCTATAAGTTATTTTCTTGAGAGCATGTTTTTGTTGGAGTGAAAATGTGGTTCAAGATATATAACCCTTGATGTACATTTCCATTGACGTTGAAAGCATTAAAGAAAAATGTCCTTATAATTTGGGACTATTTTATAAATGTTTTACTTCATATGCTTATTTTGTGTTATAATTCCCAAAAGAGATCACATATGGGTGTGCGTGTAGCCCATGTGACTGATTAACAATGCTTGATGCCATGATTATTCTTGTCTATTGTTTCTGTATGTTAATGATTCATTCTCATGAAGTTATGATATGCGTTTAATTGTATTAACTTCCCTATTATGTGGGTTACAATCCCCTTAGATGTTTTTTGGTAGTCGGAGCAAGTGGACTGTCATGATAAAGCTATCCACTAGGGAGGGAGTGGGAATAGCTTGCGATGATAGGAATAATTTACATGATCATAGGGTAGATGAATTAATGTCTAACCCTAGGAATCAATATTTGGGGCATGAAATCCAGGATGGATTACCAAAGGTATAGGTTTAGAATGTTCACCTAGAGGCCTAACCTATGATGGGACCATGATACGATGGACTAGAGACTTGATCTTGCTTGACGACTTGAGGCTTCTAAGAAACGTTATTACCAACCTTGTGTCTATTCCTTGATCACTAGTCACATCTTATGATTATACATATATAATTGATCTTGGAATACTATGACCAAGGATTGCGGTGTCTTGGTTTACATTCAGGTCCTCGTCATATGATTGTTCAGGATTTCTCAAACATTTATCATTATCATGGAATAAAAATATTATACTCGTTTACACATATTAAGGATGAATTATCGGTTTAATAAAGGTCTTATTACTCACACAATATATAGGAATCCCTATGCACATACAAATATTATTTTTAGGGATATAGGAAATGGAAGTGGTGTATGGAGGATTGCTGATCTTAGGAGCATAAATATGGTATTGATATGAAGATGTACTCTAATAAATTACATAGAGTTATTTATTTTAATTCACTCTATATTCATTAGTTCGGCTTTCCAAATTTCAATGTTTGGTTAAATATTATATAAATTGTGATCCATATTTAATTAAATTTAGATATTTGGGAAATAGTACATTATTGTGATTATTATATTGATGTTTTATTTTTTATTTGGGTATGGATATGTTATTGACGGTATAGTTTCCCCAATGATTGAATTGAGACCCTCACTACAAGTCGATTTTCTGTTTTATATAGGCTGATGCACATTAGGTTCTGCGGATCTTTGGCTTGGACATGGAGTATCAGGTTCAGGAATTACAAAACAATATCAGAGAATAATTTTCTTCTTTTCTTTTCACTATCATCGTACTTGGTAGAAAAGTGATAGGCCTTGTTTGACTAAGGTAATGAATTCTCTATGTATTGGGCTGGCTCATCTAGATCGGTCCTTAGAGTTACCAATGATGGGATTGTTGTAACTATTTTATGGGGTTTAGGTGCATGTATACATCATGATTATATAAATAGGATCACATTCCATATTTATTTATACCTATTGTGTGTCATGTACTGGTACCTATTATAATTCCTTTTACTATGAAATCTATCTAAGATACCGATATATTTTTTATTGATGGAAATTCATATTTTTTCATGATGTTGTTATATATTTGTGAGTATGAATTTTTAGAACCTAATAATGATATTATGATATATATATATATATATGACTTTGAATAATATACAATGATATATCACTTTTTTAGTGATTATAGGGATATAAAAAGGGATACGAGAAAACACCTAGTATAACATTTTCTGTTCTCACAGAAAAATTGGGATCTGTCCAAATGCATATAGTTTTTTAAAATGTTTTCTGCATGATTATAAAAATAACACCCACAAGGACTGATGGGATAACCAAATGATGTGGGTCTAGGGTGTCCAACATGAATGGATTCCCCCATTCCACTAACTATATATAAAGGAGGGCCTAGTAGATCATGTTCATGAACATTATATGATAGCATAGGTTGTAGACCCACATAATCCAATATTCATTTTTCATAAAACTAACTAAGGAGGAGGGGCACTGTGTTCTAAATTCAACTATTCTAGATACTTATTTCTCTTGTATATACCATACTTTTAGGTTAATGGAGGCCATTTTGTTGCAGATGACTAGATAAATATCACTAAGGGTTTACTTGACCTAATTATGACACAAAATGATATACAGGTAAATCCTCTAGTGTTTATGCTAGAGGGACTATCCTGGAGGAGGGTGGGTATTATGGGATATGATGGAGGATGTGAACATATCTCCTAAGAGTTAATTAGGATCCAATTTATCAGGTAAATATTTCAAGATATGTTATTTCTAGACTAAGAATAGGTGTTCATGGAGGTAGTGTATGGGTCAATGATGATGTCCATAATCATTTTTTGATACACTTAGATACTTCATTATTCACATAAATTGATAATTATTGATGAAAAAATGTCCATGAAATTATTAATCGGTCATTTTCTTGACCTCAGGTAATAGTTAAGAGTTTCATCCTAACGTCATACTAAAAGGCTCGAAAAAAGCTCTTTTCTATTGAGAAGGGCCTGGAAGAGGATAAATATGCATTTATTTTTTAGTCTTTCTAAACTCATGTGGGTGTAACACTTAGGATGATGATGATAGCGGATTAATCAAAGGGTAATATTGAGTATGTAGAACATAATTCATCATTTATTTGTTACCTTAAGAGAAGATCAATAGTTCTCTAACAATATAAAGTTTGAGCATTACCATAGGGTATAAAAAACAACATTAATAAAGTGATGGAAATGTGTAAGGATGATTCATATTTACCTATTATTCTATAGGGATGTATGGTTTGGATAACTCATGGATTTAGGAAGACATGGACATGGAAGTGAGGATCCATCCAGGCTCCTCAATAGCAAACTAAAATGAAAATGACTAAAGTGAGTCATGTTCCTCAAGGACAAGTTTTTGAGGATGATATGTGATGATTATATATAGTGTATTAGATTCCGTTATATGTTGGTCATGGACTATCCAATATATGATGTGTGGTATTTTTCACTTCTATATTTATATATCATTGTTTGAAACCAGTTATTCATATTAATTTATATCTATACAAGTTGTTGATGGGCATGACATCCCTATCTAGTTGTTTTCTTATTTTAAATTTCATATAAACATTGTTGGTCATGAAATTAGACCATATTCAGTGATTAATAGAGTGTACTATAGTAATTTTTTCTTATAGAGATATCGGATACTTCTCTAGAAAATGAAAAATCGTATTCTTTGGATGGAGTGGCTGACTAGTTTTCACATCCACATTTATTTCTATTAGAGAGGGTAATTTATTACATCACTTAAGGGAGAAAATTTCTTGATAATCGGTGAATGAGAGTTGAGAGAAGGTATAAAGGGTCTATAAATGAGGAATTTTTTTTATTAAAACATTTTTTAGTTGGGGCTCCTTTTTAAGTATCAATGGTATGCCCCTAATTTTTTCTTCTAGTTGTGTATCTCTATTAGGACATATTCTTAGATAAATTCATTTGTCTTCCACCTAATATAGGATATTAGATCTTGTACAAATGTGTGATATGTATGAAGACCATTTCAATTGTCCCATATCATATGGAAACATCATTGTTAATAGAGAAAAAATTACAATATCCAAACCTGGAACAGACGAGATTTAAATGGATGAGTACATCACAGTGGTGATATAATAGTTTTTTTCCAAGAAGGATGATGATATCCATTGACTCCACATTGATTATGGTAAGGTAAATCAGCTGAATGTGATGAATATGTATCCTTTTAGTTGGTTTGGAAATATCATTTATTAGTTATAGGGATCCTAGTGGTTCTTAAATATTTTTCATTGATTGGTCTATCAGTAATTATAGATTTGATAGGAGGAAATCCAAAATATGATTTTTGGAGAAGGTATGGGATAAAGATATATATATTGATGTATTTTTGGATAAATAATGATTTTAATGTGTTAATTTTCCTAAATAAAAATATCTTCCACCAATACCATGACTTGTTTATCTTTTAATTTTGGATTATATCCATATTTACTCACAGGCCCCAGAGAAATATAATGTACAAAGTGATAATATCCTAAGAAGACATTGAGAACAATGAATTTATACCAAGCTATCAATTTTAAACTTTTTTATTTAGGTGGTAAGATTATCAGGGACATGGGGTTTATATGAAAATTATATCCATGGACCCAGTGAATGACGAAGCATTGATGTACACGAAATGTACTCAAAAGGTGTTTGAGATAAAGATATTTATGGTTTTAGTGGGATAATTTTGGAATTTTATCTAAGATTTATACCATTTATTAGAACTTATGATTATGGTGATGATGAATGGGGTGTTGTTTTTGAAATCATACTAGTGTGAAAAGGATTTTCCTAACTAAAATAGGATGTTTCATAAAAAATCAGTGTTGACACATGCTTACCAAAGTTTTTGATATCTCATGTACTTCAATGCATTAGTAGTAGATTTAGGGTATTTTTTATGCTATGGGTTTAGTTATTAGCATATGGGACACATCATCTATAATAGTATGGGTGTAACTAGCCAACAAATGACTTGGTTCTTGATATTTCAGTACCTGATTTTATGTTTTAGAGAAACTATCTCTATGAAGATAGGTTTATTGTGCACACAAATCACATGATCCTTTATTATATCTTAACAATGTAGGAATATAACTTGATGCTAAGGGATATCATATATTCCCCCATAAAATTTCATTATTAAGATATCCTATACACATGTTAAAGGTAACATCATTGTAGATACTCTACACCAGAAGGCATAGGTAGCTCTGGAACTTTGGGAATGACCTTCGAAGTAATAGTGTTAATTATTGAGATTGTTGGCCAACTAGAGGATCAATTATATCTAGGACTTGGGAACATCCACATGTTCCCCATTAGTTATCATGTCTTTTTTAATAGTCTAGTTAAATGATAGTCAAGAATATGATATAGAGAGTGTTGTGATAAAAGAACATCTAGAAGGTGGTGACCTGATAAATGGATTGTCATTCGATGGTGAGGATGTCATAATGGTAAATGAGATAGTTTTAGTCTCTATTTCTATAATAAAAGTGATTATTAGGGAATTCCATACCAAAAAGTGGGTGGTGCATCCTGGTAACGTAAAGATGTATCATGAATTTAAGTGAAGGCTATTATTTATGGGGGAAGAAATACATTTTGAGATTTATTTCCCAATTCCTTTCCTGGAAGAGGATAAAGGGTGAGAAACAAAATTCAGATGGTTTTCTATATATATTTCTAGTCCCCATGAGGAATTTGGAGTATATCACGATGGAATTTGTAATGCGGTTAACTAGGACATAGAAGATATTTTAGGCAGTTTGGGTGATTGTTAATGGAATAATGAAAGAATCTTTTTTCCTTATTGATATCAGTGACTTACTCAGTACATGATCTATATAAGATATATGTATATGATACATTCTTATTTCTTATATTTCCCTTATGAATTGAATAATATAGTAAAAATATTTGTGTCATTGTTTTGGAAGGGCTTAAAGAAAACGTTAGGTTCTTATTTGACATTAAGCGCAGTGTACCATGAAAATACAAACTAACAGTCCAAGAAGAGGATTTATCTATTAGGGTCTATGATACGGACCTGCATTTTATATTTTGAAGATGTTTTATAAGTTCACATAGAGTTGGTTGATTCCACATACAATAATAGTAAATATGATCCAATTTAGATGGAAAATTATGAGGCCCTTTATAAGAGGCCATTTAATTCACCACTTTTTTTTTTGGAATAAGGATTGTTAGACTGTAGTTATGTGGCCTGGTCTTGTATTGTTAATAATTGAGTGAGTAAAACTAATTTTGAAGATTTTGATCATATCTGGGAGTTAAAATAAATGTTATGCCGACTATATGAGAAGGTAATTGGAGTCTTTTTATAGAATACTAGTTCTTTCTTGGAGTGACTACTTGGATAGGCCATCGATATTTGATGAAGAAGGGGAACCTAGAACCATATATTATTGGACCATTCAAGATCACCAAATTAATCATAACATTAGAATTTCATCTATATCTTCTTTACTAGTAACGGGGTATGGAATATGTGTTTTATATGCTTCATATATATAGGCACATGTATAATCCTACACATGTTACCAAGTATTAGGATGTTGAGCTAGGCCCTAATGCATCATACATGGCATAAATAGTGAAAATTATCTACCAGTTAAAGGAGGTGTTGTAGGGAAAATGGTGTCACTAGTATGGATCTTATAGTCACAAGGACGAATCCATGACGACACTTAGAGGGAGAGACATAGGTTTGGGCTTAGTGGACAGAGTTATTTGAGAAGAATAACAATATAAACTTCTAAAGTATGAAAATACAATATATGGGCAAATTGTAACATTTCTGATTAGGGTTCAAGTTAATTTAAGATTTCACATGACTTAAATGATGTTTTTGAACCATCAGATGGATGAATCATACATCCTATTTGTCTTGGGAGTTATTGGATGATAAAAAGATCGTTGTTTTTTCTCAATCCATAATAGAAAACACCGAGACCTGATGAAATCTATTTTATCCCTAGATTTATATTATTAAAATGAGATATGAAAAATAGCTTGTCAATATGTTATGGAGTCTGTGGTGAGGAAAACATTCCCCATACATGGGAAATACACCTCAGTGGATGTGTTTTCGGTATCATGATTTATTTATACATGTGGAATCTGCTCCTTGTTCTATATTATAACTATATTATCAATTTTTGGTCTTAAAAACTTGTTCTTACATAATGAAGGGTCATTCAGAATCATTTCCAATCAAATTACCATGAATAAATCACTCTATTTTGTTCTTATTTGATTATTGGATACTTCAGGTGTTCTTATTAAGAGGGATGATTTGATGTTATGATCTTAATCTGATTCAGGATTTCTTCTTTATTTATATTGATATTATTTTCTTTGATCTATATAAGGCCACATTTCATTCCCCTTTATAGGTTCTTTTAGATTAGGGTAATTTAGTGAATTAATCTAGTAGTTCATTCTTATTTGGGTTAATTTTATCCTTTTTATTATTGTTTGATCAATGAATAATGATATTATGTATTATAACTAGTTACATTGTGTGGTATAAGGAGGCGATTCAATATTTTGTATAAAAACAACCATTTTGGGGTATCATTTAAATTTTATGATTCCTTGTGGGTGGGGGGGGGGGGTTCTCTTGGTGGTTTTCTCCCCTTTTTTACCAAAGAGGGAAATCTCAACTTCTTCAACCAATATTGAAGACCATTGTTAATAATGATTTTCATTGGGTTTGTGGTTTTACTAAACCATGGTTTTACCTTTTTAAGAAATTTTGTAGAATGTGTATTATTTTATTAAGAACTAAATATAAGAGTTCAATGATTGTGATCTTATTCAAGTTTGTGTGAGAATGTGTTTCGGTAGATGAAACCTTTGGCAAACCCTAACATTGACATTAAAAACCTTGAGGTTGGATGTTTCTTATCATTTTTAAATCTTGTTTAATTTTTTTATTTTTCTTTTTTTTATAGTTTTTTCGATTGTTCATGATAGATATTTCATGTTGGAGTGTGTGTAGAATGAGGTACCCATTTACGAGTGTTGATTCTATGTGTATGAATATAGATTTTTTTATTATTATAGTTTATCACTAGAATATTAAGTCACGTTTATTCCTTGTATTATCTACATATTTATATGTGGTTTCATGCCTTTGGAGCTTTTATTAATTGTACTTGGAATAGGTGGACTATCGTGAAGTGGTTATCCTTTAGAGGGGAAGTGTTCATGGCATGTGGCAATGAAAATGATGGACCTAAGAACTTGGTAGGGAAAAGATGGATATGAGATGTAACTCAAGGAAATGAAATTAGGGGAATTATTTATTAGAGTAATGACCAAAGGCATTGTTGGGGTACATCATCCTGGAATCCTAACCCATGATTGATTCATGATAATACGGTTTGGAGGCCTAATATTACATGATTACTTACGACTAATGGTAAAGATGATCACCAAACATATGGTTTGTTCTTAATCTCCGATTACATCCTAATATTATCCTTCTGACATAGTTCCAGATAGGTATGGTTCAAGATCATTTTGGCATGGTATGAAAATAGGATCTAGAAATAGTATTGTTCAGGATTCCACATGAATTGATTATTAGCATGGAATAAATATATTATTCCTATATAAAAATTTTAAGGACACATTGGTTTTATACTACTAGTTTTATTACTCACACCATTCATGTTAATGTTGATACATTCAAAAATATATTTTATATGGATACAGGAAAGGGAAAGGGAACCATAGAAGACGTTTGAGTTGAGGATCACATAGCTAGTTATGGTACCAGCACTTCAAGAAAAGCACCACATAGTAGAGGTTTAAATAGCCATTATACGATTCTATGACTTTTTAATTAAACCAACTCCAAATCGGGTTTCAGCATCCAAAACGTGGTGGTATCTTTAATTTATTAGTTGTTTTTGTGAAGTGTCATAGTAAACATATTTATCTGCTGTTTTGGGGGTTTTTACAGATGTTTCATGTGAATAAAATGTCATATTTAGTGGCGGTTTAAACCACCACAATTTTTTTACATTTTTTTACCTTAAAACTGCTACTAAACCATCATAACCATTGCCAAAAAATAGAATGAATTTATTTAGTAGAATTCTTAACTATAACTGATAAGAGAATATCAATCAATAGTAGTGGTGTAAACTACTGTGAAATATTTTCCATTTCATTAGCGAAGGATTAAACCACCACCAAATGTATACTTATAAGTAATATAAGGAACTAGATTTTGCATCCCCAGTACCAGTACCCTAAAAAAACCTTGTTCAGAGAACATATAATAGAATAATATAAACCATATAACAATGTTCAGTAGCGAAAAATCTAAAAATGTTTCATCAAAAACCATTTACATAGAAAATATAACACAATAATGTAAATCACAACATCAAAACCATCTAGAAATGTATCATAGATATAAATCTATGAGTTTAAACTGTATAGAACAAACTTCTGAGATGTAATCATTCAAACTAAATAACACGAACATATATGATGTATCCATGATCAATCCTAATAAGGATTATTTATCATCGTTCTCAAGATAACATTTCAAAAATAATTGGGTTCAACAACACTACTAATATGTTTTAGTGTGTACATTATGTTTGATAGAGATTAAGTGCATAAACATTACTTGGTAAGAGAATCACACATGAGTCTATGAGAAAAACTATACAATTACAATTATTCAAGGATGGCATTTTTTCAATTTAGGTTGATGATTAATATAACTGTTTTATCCTAGTTTTGGATCCTCATTCAGTAGTGGGTGAATCTTATGCCATTAAAGGTTTTTTATTTCAACAAAATGTTTCCTAGGAAATTACTAAGGTGGGGAAAATGATGAGTAATATAGAAACTATTTACTTTCATGTATAGGGACTAAACTATGATGGAATAATTGTAAATTGTAAAAATTACTTCTTGAAGCCGATGAGATGGTATATTCAATATTGTATATATCAAACATGATGATGACGATGATGAATTTTAAAACATATGTTTGAGTTTAAACTAATTCTGGATGATATATTCATGCTCAATACAAATAAGTGATCCATGCGTTTTACCAGTCGGTTGTGTGTCTATGAATTCATGGACACATGATGCAATAGTGCTTGGTTTATTACCCAACCATTCATGATTGATGAGATACATTGTTAGGTTTTTTGGGTTAATCATTAAACAACATGGAATCATTTGTATCTAAGGCTTTGTGATCAATACCTTAATTAAAACATCATCTATTAATATGGTATTCTCTTAAAAAAGTATGTCTCGAGTGGATTGATTGATTCTTCAGTGATCAAATTTTGAAGGGGAGCTGATCCTTCCATCTATGCATCATGTTAAATATGATCTAAAATTTTTGGGGTGTAACACTTTAAATATACACATTAGAAGCATAATGAGGGTTTAAGGGTTCACTGAGGTGGTTGACCCCTAGTAGGAACTAGTCACAAGTCATTGAAAGATGTGGCATCATGGTTTTGTTTAGGGAATGTATAACATGTTTTGATGGAGCGTGTATTGGATGATCTAAACAAGCCTATAAATTTAAATTTTAAAAAATGTCATTATGTTGTTTTTTGGACCAAGAATCAATATTTTTAGAAACTTGGTGTACTCATATTATATATTCAGTCAATCCCAATATATTGACACCATCCTATATATGTTGGAGAGTATCGATATACGATGAAAACTAATTAAATCCAATGCCTTTTCGTTTGGGTGGTAGGAATCTATGGGATGTATACATAAGGATTTAATAATATAACCCCATAAGATATGGATTAAAAATGTCAAATAATGAATGGTGACACTTGTGTTAGTGTTGGATCAGTAGTTGGATGGTTGTTTATCTTTTTCAGTTTCTTGACAACTGGAACAAGGTACAGTTGTATTCCACTATGAATTCTAGGATACTGGGTCAAATACATACATGGGAGAAGCTCAAGACTAGGCATTAGGCTTGGGTAGAATTTTTATTATATAGGTGTGTTGGATCGAGAATGCACTAGAATGTTTTTTTTGTAATGGTTACATAACCAAGTAAGTTTTTTTAAGATCAAGAGATGTGATTGGAAGTTTGTTACTAGTAGTGCTGAGCATGCTCAAAGTGATATTGGGATAACTTGGATAAATTTTTTGAGAATATGGATTTAAAGATGTATATTATTAAAGTTAAGTGTTCTCAAAAAATACTCAACCAAATCAGTTCAATATGAGTTATTTTTAATTGTAATGCGTGGTTAGTGAGAAACCACTTTAGGAACATGGTGGGTGGAGACAGGTGCATTTTAATGGTTTGTGAGAGCTTTTAAAGGAAATTATTGTATTAATGGTGTGATGTTTGTCAAATTAATTTCAACTATTTCAATTAAATTGAGGTCTAGGGGTGATATATTACTTTCTAACATATTTAATGTGTTCGAAGCACATTAAGGACATTGAGGTCATGCAAAAATAGAAAATTGGGACAGTGGGAGTACAACAACTCAGAATTGACCATTAAAAATAACTTTCTTTGTGGATATATTTATATTCTAGATGATAATAGGATGATTACATGATCTTGCCTCTTATATATCGGCTCACTCAATGTTCTCATACACATAGTGGTGTAGCTCCTAATTTGGATCTCCATCATCCTACAAGTGTTATTCTCCCATATAGTGATTAACATGGCCAAAATATGCTCGCACACCATCTAGGGAACACACCAAAAATGACCTCTTATGAGAAGTGATCATTAACATATCTTGAATTTGGTCAATGGTCTACCAACATTTGTGGGCCCCATCGTTGAATGACATAGATGTGGAGCTTGTGTCTCTAACATGAATAAAATTAATCAAATAAACAACATAGTAGTTAGTCCAAAATACTAATATACATATCCTAACATAAATCAAATGAAACTATTAAATATCTCCATTGTCTATATGGAACATAGATTACTTCATACTCCAACAACTTCATAATTCACCAATTCTATAATCAAAACCTTACTGAATCATCAATCCATATCAAACTCCAATGCCATTATCAAACATTGGGAATCCTGGAAATGTTAGGTCAGGAAAATGTTAGGTGACTTCTCTATGCCACACATGATACATGATACCTAATACCTGAAACATGATATATGATACATGAACAAACCCACTATTTCCATATTTTTTCAACATATCAACAAGACCACTAATCGATGTCTGATGAAGAACACTACTTGTCACCCTCTCCACCTCTATCCCTACCTCCTGCTACCAACACCTGTAAGATAATTATATTGAAAATTAAATAATTTTGTACATTTAAATTTAAAATTAAAAGAAATAATTGTTTGAAAACTACATTGTTTTGATGTTATGTGATTTACCTTCTCACCACCCATAATCTATGCAAAGTCACCAGGGGCAGATCAGGTAGTCTTCTGATACAAATAGACCTATACTTTCTAAAAGGAGGATATATGTGCCCCCCTTTTTCTGAATTTTGTTCTTCATAGAAATATAATCTCTCTAAGAATCTCGACTACAACTCAGAGTAGACGGAGCTTAAATTCCCTATCACTTACAGATGACCTCAAATGGTAAGGGTCGCAAACCAATCCCACACACTCAACCAGGATTCTCTTTCCCAAGATCTTTACCAACTGGTTCATCCCAGGAGACTGAGTAGGGATGAAAGGGATTCGCATCGCATGGTTCATTAATTTTATCCTATAAATTAAATATTAGTCATATTAGAATAAATATATATTTACGTAGTGACTACTGATAATAAGTTATTATAATGAAAAACAAATTCATGCCCTAACTTTTTTAGAAGGATCATTAACAAAACACTCAACATATTTTTTAGAATCACCCAACCACACTTCCCTTTGAGATTATAAGTGCCCTAAACTCTATGAATGTATTAAACAAATATAAAACCAAATTTAATATAATAAATAGATTATATTTCTTCTAAATATTTAAACTAATGAAAAGATTAACAGAGGCGATCGACTTCTAGAAATACTATTTGACCCTTTAGTGTGAGGGATTATTTGGTTATCCTAGTACAATGCATTATTCCTTGAATTTATTTGAAATAAATACAATTTATTTTAACAGTAATGTATGAAATTTAATATCCTTTTCATATACGTGTATAAACGTAAAATGGGATTAATATAATAATAGACATTTAATTTTCATGTTCTTCTCATCATGATGTCTGTTAATAAAAACATTCCATTTCCCTCTTGGTACCTCATTGGGTACCTTGTCATATGTATGATGGTTGGTAAACGGAGTATCATTGACATCTCACTATAATCTCATTTAAATTCTTCCTATTAATTGCCTAGATTTTTCAGTGTCCTCTTTCGTGATTTCACATTAGCAATCGTAAAGTGGAAAAACATATGTACATAGAAATTAATTACAAAATACAATAGAATTAAATAACATACTGACACTCAATTACACCTTAATTTTTTAAAATTACATTTATTTTTGAATCCAATGAACCATTATTCAAAGGTGAAGGCATATGCCTCCAATCATCTAACCTAATCAGAAGGGAATATAGCTCCACTGCTAGCTAACCTAGAATATAGCCAGGTAATCATGCAACGTCATATATAGGGACCCCATTTCAAACAAATGGGACAACTACCTTTAGTCCAGTCCTATTCTATACATCTGAACTTTTAATATTTTTTTCCATAGTGGCATTTTCACATCTTTTTTTAACAAACAGTTAATATAAAAAAGGGAAATAAATTTATTCATATTAAAATTTTACCTGTAACAGTAAATCTCCAGTATCCACATGAATAACTAGGAGGGGTGCCCTGGTCCCTCACTTTTGAGGCTACTGATTTGGAAGGAATTAACTAAGCTGCTGATGGGACACTCAAAGATGGTGTGAGAGATGGTGCAGGGGGCCAAAGAGATGGTGTCTCAAATACTATAGGGAGGGAGAGAGATGAATAATCATATGAAGGTGTTTTCTATTTACCAATATGGTGCATCCTCTTTAGAATTCCTATCATTTAATCAAATAAAATTAAATTCATTACATATAATTCAAAAATTCTACTTTCCAAGAGAGTTTGAATATTGAGATTATATCCATAAATATCATGTAATATGTGATGGATTTTATATACGATTAGAATTGGATATTTTGATGACATCCCCTTATTATTTTTATTAAAGTTATTACTAGATATTTAAATTCCGTTCTGTGGTGGAACACTAATAACTTGTGGATTTGATAGAATTATCACCAGAATTGATCGAAACATGTGTGGTTATGTATTGGGGTATCCTTGTTAGCACAAGATGAATCATCATGGATTCTTGTAGACACATTTCAAGATGAAACCTATAAGATAATTTCCAAATGTTTGATATGATATTAATAAAAAATCAGGTTTTGGCGTGTGAAATTTAAATAAATGAAAACTAACGTAATCACAATGAAATCAATTAATGATAGAGAGACACAAGGTTTTCTATATTTACACACTAAACATCATCTACATTGATACCATAGTCTAGATTTAAATCAAAACAGTAAACATTAACTATATTAAATGAATTTACATGTTTAATGTCACAAAAATATATTATTATAATTTATTCATATTTAAAAAAATCATGCTCGAGAGGAAAACATTATGTACTTTAAACATTCACAATATAATTTATTCTATCATCCATTTATTTTCATCCTTAATAAACATAATACATGTGAAGTTCATTTAATTTGAGAATGATAGTTTTCAATCAATCTATAACTATTAGGAAAAAACCAAACCAATCCAATACCCCATATAAAATTCACATAACAACTCCATGCCCTTGCATCACACATCATCACCACAACCATGATCATCACACAAATATATCACTATTCATCCAATGCCACATAGCATTCCAAAAAAACCATTTTCCATTGAATAAAACAGTCTAACTCTAACCCAATTACTACCACTAATGGTAAAATCTACACATGGGAAAAATGATGCACAAAATATGAATCAATCACATAATCATATAAATTATATTTTAGGATGAACAATACCAAATTTCAAATGGGCCTTCTATGTGGATAGATAAGAGTGGGATTAATGTAGAATGGGGGAAATGGATGAAGTTGAGGTAATCGGCCAAAAATCCACACAATATATATATATATATAGACAAAAATTTTATCAAGTACTTTTTATGGGTTCATGGGGTCCATATTTTCACTCTTAGGATACCCGATACTATTACAAGTCAAACATTAGCTATTAAACTCCCAAAGGTACCCAATGTCTCATGTAATTGAAAAATATACGGGGAAACCGATTTTCGTTACCCTAAATTTCTAATTCACACACCAAACCACAAACCAAATTAAAAAATAACATACAATGTAAAATCAATAACCTAAATCAATTTTGAATCCCTTATAAAAAATACCCCTAAATCAGAATCCAAAATTGATACTATCGAATGATTTTTCCATTCCAATTTCCTACATAAGACCATAATAAGACCATAATCAAGATAATAAGGTAAAAACGTTATATTCTCCCAAAAATAACACTTTTCAACACAGATAAGTCTCAAGAAACATATATTTAAAGACTCATTACAAATAAATTGGAAATAAATGAACTAAGGAATCTATTATATCAATAATAATATTTTTTAAAACTCAACTCAAATCCCCAAAACTTTCTAGCTCCAAACGACGAGGTTCAGTGAGGGCAGGGTAGGGCTCGGGACTGGTGTGATTATGTTGAGGCTCAGGACCTGTGAGGTTTGGGTGAGGCTTGGGACCTTTGGTGAGGTGCGGCGAAGGGCGGTGATGCTTGGGACCTCCTGTTGTGAATGATGATGGCAAGTCTTCAGGGGTTTGGGTGGTTAGGGGGGTTGGGGGAGTGGTTGGTTTGGGGGAGAAGTGTCCGGTTTTCGGGGAAAAAAGTATTAGCGACAGTTTTTAATAAACTTCCACCAAATTACATAAAAATGATAATGTAGAGGTTTAGTAAACCACTGATAATTGTTGATTTTGGTGTAGTGAAGGAAGCACTCTAAAGCATTCAGTTTTTTTACTATTTATTTACATGTATTCTATGTCATCTAAACTGCAATTACACTTTTGAATTAAATTTATTTATTGTATGACTTGTGTTCCATATATTAGTTATTTTTTATGATTAGTGTTATTCATGTTATTGTTATTATAACATTGGTGTTTATTTTTTTTATCTATGTATGGTCGTCACACTGAGGGTATAGTTTCCACACTAATGGCATTCAAATCCTAACTATTAGTTGAATGCTTCTTATATATAGGGAAGAAATCATGATGAATTTTGACTCTCCGACTAGAATTATATAGAAACCCTATAATATCATATACTGATATTACACCATTTTAAATGAATATTCAGTACTCTATAAAAACACCCACCTAAGGACCATAATAGATTAGTGCCTTTTAAATCATAGAAACACCAACAACTAGAATATTGGAAAACAAAAAAATATTCCATTTTGATATTCATAACTGAAACAAATAATATTCATATCATATATAATTATTTTCATCATAACCTAGGAAAGGAAACATTATAAAGGGTGATCTCTAATGTCTAATAAGGGTAAAAAGATAGATAAATAATCACCAAATGAACATAAGAGTATGATAAGATGAGAATATCATTTTAAAAACATAGATTTTTATATCAAAGAGCATAATCCTGTGTTATGGAATAAATATTTTCATCTCATAAGACATGAATCATAAGAAAATCAATTACCATGAGCCATGATATCATAACATTAGAATAAAACACAAATTATGGTTGTACAAATAATCTTAAAAAGTCATTTCCATAGTAGTCAGGGATCACTACAAGGGTTATAATTGTGTAATGGGTTTTCTCCCAAAACCATCATAGAAGTCAAGCTTCACTCTAAGGACAATCATAATGAACAATATTTCTTACTGAATTGGGTCCACTCCCCATTCTGGTACTATCTTTCTCATGTGATATAAATATTTACCCAATGCATTGGAGGGAGATACAGGTCGTAACCATCTCATAATGAATTCCATTTTTATGGGTTCTATAAGATCATAAAAAATTCAACATATCATAAAACATGAAATTAAATGTGTTTTATAAACATTACATCATATCATAACCTGTGGAAAATATAGAAGTCTCATAATAATTTAATTATTTCATCATTCCATTATCCATGGAATAAGTGGGTTTCATATTTTTTTTAATATTGTATAACCTTTAGATGTGAAATGGTTTTCATAAACAATATTTCATCATAATAATATACCCTTAAGAGAAATAATATGTATATTATCAATGGATAATATCCTTAGAAACCATTAGTTAGAATCCATGGATGTCATCATATACGGAATAAGATTTTGAATGATCATTTAATGAATTTCTTACGTAAAATGTCTTTTTTTCATTCAAAAACATAAAACATATTGAAAAAATTTTTATTTGAAAATAAACATGAATAAAATTAAATTATAGTCTAAATAAAATAAATTTCATAGGGAATATAAGTTTCATTCATGTAATTAATGTTAGGAGAATGATTACTTTATCATTTTCAATAAAATAACAAATAGAATTATTTGGAAAATGACATGAATATACCATTAAATGTTACTGTAGAAAGTAAAACATGGGAAAAATATCTTTATGAAATAGTTGGATAATAATAATAAAATTTAGTTTTTCTATAAAACATCTTTTTGGAAGAATACAAACTTTCCAGTCGTAGAGAGAAATAATGACACATTTTATAAAAAATATCAATTATTTTAATTAAAAAATATTGAAAAACGGTTTCATTACTTTATGATATCATGAAAAACTATAGGAGAATAAAATTCATGATTTTCATGAGATATGGAGCTTAATATTTTATCAGTGTAAACATTATCATAAAACACCCTAATAAACAATGAGATTGTAACATAAAATCATTGCCACTTTTGAAAATTTGAATCGTAAGACCCATAATGGAATAAAAAAATGGAAGTCAAATTAAAAATATGAAAACCAAAATCATGATATTACACGTCTAAGGGAATTTTTTTATACCTCATTAAATAATATTGGTTCATAACATAATATATATCTCGAAGAAGGAAAATTGAGACAAAATTCCATTACCCTAAGTATTGACATACATTGTACATGATTGAACCTCATGTTTAATAAATACAATTTTTTATAAAAATATTAAGAAAATATTTATATATATGATACAATATATTATTTACTTATCCCCTTTTATTATTCTTTTGTTAACAATTCCATATTAAATTCATGTTTTGAAAAATAACCGCATTATTTATCATATATATTTTGATTTTATATTTTAAATCCAATTATTTTGACCATTATTTTGTAGTATATATAATTTTAACCTTGATATAAATATCATAAATATTTATTATATATATTTTTATATTAATCCATAAATTTTATTGATAGAAATTGAAAAAATCCATTTTGGTTTGATAAGAGATCATACAGAGGAATGAATGTTGATTCTATTTTTCTGGATTGAAATAGAAAAGGTAAATGATATATTATCATTCCATAATAATTTTTAGGTCATTAATTTCACAAATTTTAGTTACATATATCCTTATGTCCTTCCATATAAATCATTAATGAATCAAATTGCTTTCCGAGGCGGTAGTCTTCTGTACACACAAGCGACATTGTCATATTATATTTAAATAAAGTCTATAAAGGTACATGTGATATAATTATTCATCAATAATAATAATAATAATATAAATATTATATATAAATAATAAATCAATCATTAGGTATATCCTTGAGAGGAGTTAATGGAAAAATGATTAACACCAGTTCATGAGACGGCAGTCTGTAATACACATGAACGAAGATTTCATAAACCCTTTGATGGAAGTGAAGATTGTTTTACATCATGAAATTAACATAATGAAATGTAAGTACTTAAAATATAATTAGGTTTTTATATCATCATTTTATTATCATAAATTAATGATGTAGAGGATGAAATAAAACAACTTGTTGATGAATGTTTCCTCTTCTTAGATTATCCTCAGGTATGCCACAACATCCTTAAAAGGTAGCATTTCAATCAATAATATGTTTTATAAGATAATATTACAGATGTTGGGAAGTGATTTGAAAATGTATTGGAATGAAAAAAAAGATTTTATGGTTTTATTAGTAGAGCATAGGGGGTGTCCTTTTATAAGTGGGGTTAGTATAACTCTTGTAATTTTTGTAAAAGAAAAAGGTATTCTAACTTTTTATTAATGTCACAAGGTTAAAAAATTTAATATTATAGTTAATAAATTATATATTCTCATAATATGTTTAGAATATTAATTTTGGTAATTTTTATTATTAATTTTTGATCCTTATCTTTTTAGTTTACCACCTTGGTAATCCTATTATTACATTAACAATCGTGTATCATTTTAAATGTTTTTAAATTAATTTTTATCAAATATTATATTAAAAATACTATTTTATATAAATTATTATGATTAAAGATATTTAATTATTTTATATAATGTACATAAACAAATATTTTAAAATTTAATATAAAATAAAACCCATGGAAGTGATGAAAATGTGTTTTTAATGGGAAAATGTTCAAAAAGATTATAAAGTTTTTATATTGAAAATGAAAAGAAAAATTATTTTAACAACCTAAATTGGTTTAAATGATTTATAATTGATGTTATTTTACATTACCTGCAATTTAGAATATAATTTATCATTATAAATAAATAAAACAAAAAATTAGTTTTCAATTAAAATATAGTATTATGTACTTTTCATAAAAAAATGAAACTTTTCAGAATAATCACAAAAAATTACTCTATGATAATTTTAAAATGATGATTTCTAAAATGAAGTTTATTTTTATCAAATTAATTTTCTAGGAGTGTGGAATTTTATTTTTATTAATGTTCACAAAATAAAATAAAAACCTTTTTTGAGAAAATATGATTTTGAAACATATAAATATTTTAAACCCAATTATGTTATTTTTTATCAATATGTTTCATTTATCTAAATATATTATAATTAATATTTTGGAAGTCATTGTTAATATTAATATCAGTATATTTAATTTATAAGTCCTAACATCTATGTTTAAATAACTATATTAATCACATATCATGGTTTTGTTGAAACATAGTGTCATGTGTAATGTAAGATAACCTATTATTGTGTATTTATGTTATATATAACATAAGATATCAAAGAAATTTAATTATTATAAAAAATATTTGATTAAAATTTATGGTGCGACATTATAACTCCTTTAAAATGAATTTCTCCTTCGATATTTGTCTCTCTGATACAACCAAATAAAAATAATTATGCCACATCATATACTAAAGTTACAAAATTTATTCCAAAAATCGGTGGGTTTTCTTGAAAACATTTACCACATAAGTGGTTTTATTTCTTATAGACATATTTTTAAAATCTAGAAGCTCCACTAGGTATTCCTCATAATAAATATCTTACTCTATTGGTATGACCTCTAAGTTCAGTACATGTTGGGGGGTCATGTATGTACTTTATCATGATAGATACATGGAACACATCATGTACTTGAGATAGGTTTGGTGGAATTACACAATGAGAATCTATGGTCTCAATATGATCAAAAACTTTAAAGGGAATGATATACCCAGTTCTTAATTTAACATCCTCACAAATCTCATTACCTTATTCCATTGGGAAATTCTTAGAAACAACTTTTCACCATCTTTATATTCTAGATCACACCAATGATTGAAAACATAAATTTTGGGCTGACTTTGAGTTACATTGATGAGTTACTGAATATATGTAAACTTTTCTTCCATTTCATCAACTATCTCAGCTCCCAATAACTTTTTTTCTACAACTTCATTGATTTAAGTTGGAGATCTACACATATTTCCCCAATGGGATTTATAAGGATCCAACTGAATTCTCTTGTGAAATCTATTGTTGTAAGAAAACTCAACTAGAGGAAGTTGTTGATCCCAACAAAATTTTAAATCCAAATAAAAATTATCAATATATCATCTACCATTTTAAGGGTTCTCTCAAATTGGCCATATATCTAAGAATGATACATTGTGCTGAAACTCAACTGTGTATAAATAGCATGATGAAGACTTCTCTAAAACATAAAGGTAAACCTCAAATCCCAATCAGACATAATAGTATATGGTAATCCATGCGACTATACCACCTCTTCAACGTAAATCCTCCCAAGATAATCAAGCGAAATGTATTCTGTAATAGTGAAAAAGTGGTCTATCTTAGTACAGTGTTAAAATACAGTCTATATAACATTAATCATATTTATGTTTTGTGGAATCTATCAACCAAATCTATGGTAATGTTTTTCAATTTTATTCTTGTATGTGGAATGGATGTAATATACCCCTATAGTTTTTTCATTTATCTTTAACTTGTTAAAATACCAATAACTAAGATATCACTATGTGTAATCTCTCTCCATGCCATCCCACCAGAAATACTCATTCAAATCACTCAATATATTCATACATACCAGATGAATAGAGAATGAAGAACTATAAACTTCCACTAACAAATCATTCAACAAATATAGCATGGAAGAAATGAATAAATTGTTCTTGAACCATGTAACTACATCATAATCAATTTCAGACTCAAGATATTTTCTATCTTATTTTTAAGATATATATATTCCTTCTTCACCTCTTTATTAAAAAGTTCGATGGATTGTTGAACATTCAATTATATAGGACAAGAATTTTCTAATTCCTCCATGATCTCTATAACCATCCATTTTAAATAACTAAATATTGTATCATTTTTATCCCTCACCATTATAATTTAGAATGATCCTTTTGACACAATGCATCATACACCTTGTTCTCTTTCCTATGGTGGTAACATAATGAGATGTAATAATATTTAATCATAAATAACCATCATCATTGGTGAATATTAAACACCTTCTATGTGAATATATACTTTGAACATTTATAATCATTATATATGTCACACATTTCTGTATAAATTAAATTCCCCAATATCTTTAATGAAAAAGTTTTTGAAACAATTGAAAAATAATGACATATATAAATTTTCTCATTAATCTGTAATTGTCATGGCATAATCTATGAACAATACATTATGCATAAGAACACATCCCAATAACTTCTTGGATTCACCAATAGATATTTAAAAATATTTTCTATGATAGAGTAATGAAGAATAGCTGTGCTAAAAAATCTTTCATTCAGTTCCATGAAATTTTCCACACATTCATCTATCTATAGAAACTTTGTTTCCTTCAGAGTAAAATTTGTCAGTGGATTATATAATAAAGATAAATTCTCCATATAACATTGATAATATTTAGATAAACCATGAAAATAACCCTTACTAGTCACTATGGTTAGTCTAACCTAATATTCAATATTCTCTCTCTTTGAAGGATCTACTAATATATCATCTACAGTGATTACAAGACCCAAACATATAAACTTTTTCTTAAAAAAGTTTTAATTTATAAATTGTTTGTATAGTATCTCAGTACATAGGGACGTTTCTAAAATTATCATTTTAACTTCATTCACTAAATTTACCTTCATATAGATACTAATATCATATATAATGAATACAACAAACTAATCAAGGTAATATCTAAGGACTGTATTCATTAAATCCATGAATATAGAAGTGGAATTAGTAAGAATGAATGGAATCACAATATATTCATAGTTTCAAAACCATGTATGAGATGTTATATTCAGTATATCCACCTTATCTACCCTCAAATGATAATATCTCTAATGAAGGTTAATCTTGAAAATGTATCGATCTCTCTGTAGTTGATAAATAAAGTCATTAATATTGGGGAAAATAGACTTGTTTTTAATTGTGATATTTTTTAGCTCCCTATAAACTATACATAGTTTAATTGATCCATAATTCATTTTGATAAAAATAATGGTTTCATACCAATGTAGAATACATCCCTAAAATAAACCCTTATCAAGATGTACTGTAGTTGCATCATTGATTATTTCAACTTAATTCGGGAAATTCTATATAGATTTTTTGAAATGGGTATGTCACTAGAAATGAGTCCTATTGAGAAATCAAAATAACATTTTGGTATTAGTCTTGTGAAATATTCTAGAAATACATCAACTAATTCTCATACATGAGGCATATCAATGATTTTATTTTTCTCCCCAAAAATTTGAGATAATCACCCTTTATGAATGGAATTTAAGACCCATTAAAATGATGTAATATACAATTGATGTTTATACTTATTATGAAATTTGTTAGATGATTATTGGTTGGATTATAATGTCATAAATGACCTCCCTTCCTTGAAAAATGATTTGAAATTTATATGTATAATTCAATTCCATTCCCAAGATAACATCAAAAACATCTAGATGGAGAACAAAATTATTTTCACGAAGCCCATTCCTACCAATAAAAAAGATAGGAATCATAGACTTGAGATGAGATCATCGTAACATTATGTGGTTTCAATACTAATTCTACATCTAATAATTTGGTTGGTATCTTGATACCATTATAAAATAATTTTGAAATTATAGAATGGTTAGATCCATAGTCAATTATGATATTAGGAATTCTATATTGAATGGTATGTGTACCTTTCCCCACACCTTTATCACAACCCTCATCATAAATAATGATCTCATGAAATTTTTATTTGCATCACGGCATAAGTGGTTAATGAATTTGATCATCTCCATTAACTTTTGGAATTGGGAATTGGTTAGAAAATTCCTTTACACCTTCCATTTAAAACAATGGGTTTTCAGTGGTTCATTCCATAAATCTTTTTATCTATCCATATCATTAGATAAAATATTCCAATTACTTCAAAAATCTATTGACAGATGGATTACCTTCCATATATTTTTTTTTTCTAGTCACCTTAAAAAAATTACCTCCATTCTTCTTCACACACATTTTGCATAATGGAATCTCAGATTTTTCAATCCATGGTTCTTATATTTTCCTTTGAATTCCATTTTTATCTTCTTATCAAAACCATGATATTGATATGTAACTCCATTATCTATTTCCACCATGATATAATATTAAAAAAATTATCTTCATAGAAACTGAAGTATCTCTTGGCTAATTCTATTCAGAGACTAGGTTTTAAGCCACTAAAGAATTGATCAAACTTACCTTCTGGTTGGAAGACAATACCTGAACCGTACATCATAAGTCTTATAAAATTTACCACATAGGTACCAAATGATTCATCATCGTTTTTTACTTGGATCAAGGAACTCCTTCTATATCTCTGTATAAAGAATATGAGGAAAGTACTTATTAAATAATAATTTGTTGAAAATCTTAAGCAATGGAGTTTGTTTCTGATATTATCCTTTCATTCATGATAAGATTTCACCATTGATCATGTTCACCTTCAAAACTATATACATCCAAAGTGAATTTTTCATGTCATGATCTCGAGATAATTGAAAATATCCTTTTTATGGATCTAATGAATTTTTCAGAAACAAGAGGATCAGAATTCCGACTGAAAGGAGGTGGACATTGCCTCATTAAGGACAAAATAGAATTTCATTTCATCCTTTGTTTTTTTGTAAGTCTATAATTATTTATTTATTGAGAATGGTTTTTAGCAAAATAATCATATTATTTATTATAGATAACATAATGATTGGATTATCTGGTGGAATATAATTTTATTTTACTTCACACATAGCATTATCATGGTTCTTTTGTGTTATAATAGTTGACTAAAACCAAAAATCATAATATAAGGAACAATAATCAAATTGGGGAACTACATAATCATGAAAAATCTCTTATAGAATATCTTGATCATGGAACCTTGTTTTTTATATATGAAACCTTATGTTTATCCTCATTCCGTCATAGTTATCATCTACTTCCATCCATTATTATTGTTCATAAATATATGTTAAATTTCCAAAGCATATCCTTAGGTTGTGTTAAACCAGGTCAAGGGGAAGGCCCATTATCATGAACATGGTGATGATAATATCTAATTCAGTGCACCCTTTTTAAATTTATTACCTCTTGGTACCTCTATATCACAACCACATTCACTTTTAGTGTACAAATAGTGATGCAATTTTGTGGAAACCACTTGCTCTATCCTTTAACCAAATTCAACAAAATTTTCCTCAAAAATAATTGTAACATCCCAGGTATTTATAGTATATTAAATTTTAATATCTATTAATATAAATGAATAAGACATTAATTGTATGTTTAAGGGGATCATTTATTGGATATCATACTCGACACATAATAATCAATTTCTCAAAAATCTTAAGTTGAAAACAACATTGAGTTATACTGAAAAATAGTATAATAATAATATTATTATCTTAAATGGAAGTTAATGCGTATCTGTTTCAATGGAGGAAATTAATAAATCAACTAAATTAAAAAAATATGGTTTAAAAAGGTTTAAATATATATTCTTAGGATTTATAATTTTTTATACATGGAAATAAAAACCAATTGAATATAAATGATGTATTTTTATTAAAACATTTTAAAAGAGAATAATTGTGTTTATAAGATTATATTAATATTTATGTTTTTTTATTTAACAAAAAATTTATTTTATATAATAAATATAATGTTTTAATTTCATCTTATATGTTTTCTTGATATGATATTAGAACAAATTGATTTTTTTTAATAAAAGAATTAATTTTCTTAAAATGAAGCTTTACCACCTTTTGATGGGAAAACCTTTTAAATATAGTTTTTTTCACTATTATAAGTTTTATTTGATGAAATATTATTATTATTTAATATCAGGACATCATAATTTACTTTGGATGAAATTTTGGTAATTTTCTAATAAAATTCATATTTTAATGAATAAAAAAATACTACATTTGAATTCAAAACTACATTTTCATATAATTTAATTTCATAGTTATATTTTAAATTTTATTGGTATTAAAGTTTAATTGTAATATATTTTTATGATTTAATCCAATTATTTCCATTGAAAGTAATTTCACATTGAAATTGGACATAAACACATGTCAATATTTTGATAGTTTTTACCTCTTAAAAATCCGCTTTCTGGTTTTGACAATGAGAACTAAATTTAAATTAATTACTACAACATATTTTTTCTGAATTTTGATTTTTTTTCAATATTTGGAATAATAGGTTCTAAATTGTTTAAAAATATACTTTTTATTTTTGGAAATTATGAATAGTATATTTGGTAATTTTTATATACTAGAGTTAAGGGTATATCAGGAAAATTAGGGTGAGAAACAATGTGATAAGGACAATAAAATTAATGTAATACATTCTAAAATCCTATTGGATGAATGAAAGTTAACACATATCACCTAAGGGATAGAAATGATTAATTTAATGGACTTTTCCATTAATGTGGTGTAATTATTATTAAAACAAAAGAAAGTTACAACATATCTCTCTCCTATCACTAATAAGTAAAATAATTTTAAAGTAGAAATAAAATTGATGAAAAATAGAATATAAATTGTATCCAGAAATATAAATAAATTATCTACATAATTTAAATTTATTTTTAATTTTTATAGATTAAATAATTAACATAAATATTGCCATAATATTGATTTAGTAGGAATTTTATTAAGACAAATTTCAAATAAATGATATTCTGTATATTGAAATAAATATTATATGACAAAATTTATGTCATCCACAAATTTAAGGGATTACTATGACATGATAGTTTTGAGTTAATATATATTTTTCTAAATAATCATGTTTATATGAATTTTTGAAAAATTCAAGTGTGAATAGTGTCAAAAGTGACATAATTCAAAACGTAAAATATAAAATAGTTTATTAAATGTTTTACAATTTATAAAAATACAAGATTCATCCAAATGGTTATTATATGTAAAAATATTTCATAAATTTATCTTTTGGGGGTCTTTTGACATATTATGTTAATTAAAGATTCCCACAAAGTGTAAATAATAGAATATACTCGTAAGATTAAAATGGGTAAAATAAATGATAAACCAAAACTCTAAGGGTTAAAAAATATTCAAAACATGTAAAATTTTAATTGCATAATGGGGATATGACAAAGGACATCTTAGCATTGAATTAAATTAGTTTTTACCATTATAAACTGAAAATAAATTTATAATAAAATAATATTTCAGGACTTTCCTAATGTGCCCCTCCTCGCTTTTATAAAATTCCATCACTTCTACCCACATACTCAAACCTATAAATACTCTAGCCTACTCCATATTTTGCTCAAATAATCTCCCAATTTCTATCCATTCATAATAGAAGCCTTCACATGTGATGAAGGCAATTCAATAATTCTTTTAACAAAAATAAACGAAGTTACCAGATTTAGAGGTAGCATCTTCTATCAATATCATTTCCTTTATTTTTATTATCAACTTCCAAGGATCTTATTAATATATTATTGAATAAAAATACCTGTATAATATGTATACTAATATGTTTTTATGGTAAGGATTCTAACTATAATAACACCCACCTCCATCTAATGGATATAGACATAATGTTTCTTAGTACGACGAACTACTACCTCACGAAACGATGATTGTTCAGCATTATCTGACCACCAATCTTGGTGGAAATTATGATGGAATATATTTATATATTTTATATATTATATTTATATTGACATTTCTTTTTTATTTTTATTTACAATATATATTTATTCTTTCCATAATGTGTAAATACGATAAGTTTATTTGATAATGTGTGGATTACCACACCCTTAAAGTTATATGACTCATTCTTTCCAAACATGAAATGTATAAATGATGGAGTTAATGAACTTATGTAATGTATATAAGATATATATTATACTATAATTATAATATACATGTGTTTAATTTTTTTTCATTCCATTAATTTCACAATGAAATGAAATTAGCGTTCATGCGTACGTACGACCTACCGTGTCCATGAACAGTGCATTTCATTTGTTATCTTAAATTGTTATGAAATATTCTAAATAAACATATAATGAATGTATATGATATTTATTTCATGAATAATATTTTTGAGATAAGGTACTTATGATCACATGGATTATTTTTATGAAAACAAGATCATTTTTGACTCAAATACCAAACATTGACAAAACTTTCGATATGAACTCAAATAATTAACTAATTTCATTAATAAGGTAATAAGTGATATAAAATGAATAATAAAAATTTAAAAGGATCTAAAAAATAACAATTAAACTAATTTTATTATTCATAAAATTAAAGAACTAAAGAGACAATTTGGACTCAAGGTAAGGGAACTTCTAAACACAATTTCTATTCTTGGGGTTGATCTTCTACTTCATGATTATGTCATGCTATCATTATGTGAAAAATGAATTTTGATATCTTATCCTGTATTTATTATTTCATTATTGTGATTTATAGAGATTACACATAACCAATCTACTTGACTAACAAAATGATCTTTGTAAGGGAATCTACCACCCTTCTCTTTTTAAGCACTCTTTTTATGTTATGCCTCTTTAATTTCAATTATATTATGTTGGGATTCTTCATTCCATATACCCCTTACTATAAATATTACTTAAATATGATGAGAGACATATTTTTCTCTCAATCAATTCATTTTTTGAATTTTTATGTGACGTCATTAGGCTGTTGAAATTTAATATTGGAATTTCTAAAGCCAATTTGCACTCTTTGGGTTTTACAGATAATTGTTTGATTATAATATGACAAGATTATGTATGGAGTAACTTTTTAATTATATATTTTATAATTTCCAATTCCCCTTGTTTTGAAATAATGTTTTTATAAATAATAACCCCATTGATAAATTATTTCATCATTTATAAAAACATGGTAAGGGAAATCATAACTCAATCTCCACTCATTGAGTTAAATATCCATGTCATTGGTTTTGTTTTTTCAATAATATGTGTGAATGTACTCAATTTTTTTTTAAATTAATATAAACTTATATTAGGTGTATTTATTTTTGTCACACATAATCATGTCATTGATTTATCCTTAATCTAATGATATGATCTTTTTTAATGGACTATGTCTCAATCTCTTTTCATTGAGGCGTATCGTGATATTGTGAACCTTTAATATCCTATAAGGTATATATACAACCCATTTGATATTTAATATCAATAATTTTGATATTCTCATGATATTTAATGTTTTTTTGATGTTATTATTTAATTATTTTTCTCCAAGTGTCTCTAATGTTTTATAAGACACATTAACTAAAACATCATTTTAAAAGTTTTAAATATTTACTGTTCTAGATATTTCTCCTTAATGTACATATTTTCAAAATGGTTTTAAGGATTTATTTATATGGACATATATGTTTTAAAATTTTAATTCAAAAATATATTTTAAAAGATTCAATGTTGTATAGGATAATTTGATCAAAAAATATCTTTATTAAATGTTTTAAATGGATTGACTATTTCAATATCTTTAATTGATTTCTTTTTATGGATGATTTCAATGTAGATAATTTCAATATTTAATGTTTTATTATTGTGTAAGGTTACATGGACATTTTATAGGTGGTTATGTCTAAAACCAAATATGGATTTTTTGTGATAAACCGAGGGTGGGTGAGCCCATGACAGTTATCTAATACATGGGGTAACATGGCAGAGGTAAATGATAAATTTTCTCTTAAGATATTTAGGTAATATACTGTGACAGGTATTCCATACGTAACCATGATAGTTACTACCAATGTAGATAAAAAGGCTACAATGTAAGTATGATATAGATTCCACATTTTACCTTTATGTTTTATGATTTATATGATGTTTTTTAAGAATCATATAATTACATGATGTAAGCTAAGTAGATGATGATTTTTTGGTGAAAAGTATGATTTTATGAAAATGTTTTCATGGGTATTAAATATTCAAGGACTAATGGTTTTTTCCTTATTTTTTAATCTTTAATAAGATTTTTATAATCATCCCATATTTTTGAAATGCAGTTCACATGGTATAAATAATTATAAGAGAAAGGTATAATTCAATAATATTTTTTTCAAGAAAGTAGTTCTTTTTTAATTAAGGAGTTTTAATATTTTGAAAAAAATATGATATAGTGCGAGTGTTTACTTTGAAATTTTTTAGATGTAATTATATATTTATTAACTAATTATCTAAAATGAAAAACCTAAAAATTTCATTAAATGGAATTAAAGTCAAATGATAAACTTATCTGTGGATTATGTAATGTTAAAGGCTATGGAATTATAGTTGGTATCAGATGATGTATTAAAGAAATTAGATATTAAGATGTTTTCTTAAGGGTTAGGGATATCATCATTGTTTTTTTATTTTAAGGTATAACATAATTTAATGTCCTTGAAAACCATTTTGAGGCTTTATGATCTAGAATATTATGGAGACTAATGATATTTTTCAAGACATTCCCCTTTAACAAAATTACGTGTTACTAATTTTTGGGATGCAAAATGCAGCGTATGAGATAAACTTTGAGATTAAAATATGTTATGGTTATTTTTGGGGATTTTAACCCATTTTGATAATGTCATAAATTTATATAGTTTTTAAAAAAGGACAACATAGAGACCATGTGACAACTCATGGCATCAGAAAAAGTTGTGGGCATCCATCCCACAAATGAGCTGTGACTGGGATTTATCACCTACCACAGGTCTACGTGAAGTCCCTGGTTACTATAACTTATTCATTTTAGTTAAATAATTTTATGGATTATATATAAGTTAATTTTGGGAAAATTTGTTTTATAAAATGGATATATTTAGTGTAGGAAAATTATTTTGTGGCTAAGTGGAAAATGTTATTTTCAAAGATATTTGAAATTTTGGGAACACTATATGCCTATGAAAAATAGCTTACTATGGGATTTCATTTGAGGAGTAATGGTTTAATTTTATGTTTGAAAAATTTATTTTTTTATTATGGACAAATGAAGATTTTTTATAGAAACAAATAAATTATCATAGAGAACATGTGATTATGTAAACTACATTTTAGTATGATACTTTTTGAGTAGTTTACGTTATTTGCAGATATATGTTAATTTTTTTATTCAAAAAGTATATAATCAAAGACTTATGTGTTTTGGGTTTCAATTTTAGTTGGATTATTTTGAATAATTTTAAGGAAAATTTTATATTGAATTTTTTTGTTTACATTTTGGTATTGTTTGTTGAATTGTGTAGATTAAAAGTTGTAATTATTTTTATAAAGGATTATTACTTTTGGGTATTATCATCTCTTATACTAACCATTTTGGTTTTGGTAATGTATAAAGGTAAGGGAAATTTATAGTTTAACTATTTTGGATTATGTGATTTGATAAAATATTATTCTATCACTTTAGGTATGACCAAGTCATATTGAATACTCATCGTTGGAAGAAAAGATGAGTTTGTGGTATATAATTATTAAAGGAGAAACTATACATGACAAGTAAGTATATTTTCTGATGTTTTTATTCAAGATCATAAATAAATTACTTAACTTTATGAGCATGATATTAAAAAAATTGTTTACTTATCATGCTAGGAAATCAAACATCATTTAACCCATCAAATGTTTAGGGTTTCTAGTTTCTAACATTCTCTTGATTATGTTCTCTATCACTCTCCATCAAAACAATGTGGTTTGTTATTATTCCATATCCATGTTTTTATAAATGGAATCCTAGTACATGTTAACTTGGGTGACTTTTTTACTTATTTTCCATTATTTTAAAGTGATAGTTTTAAAGACTCTTTTTTCAATGTGGGATTTTCAATAATGTTTCAAAGCCCAATTATAAAATTGCGGGGATGAAATTTCCAAAAGGTAGAATGATGTAACATCCCAAGTATTTGTATAATATTATACATTCATATCTATTAATATTTATTAATAAGATGTCAACTTAGTTTTAAAGGGGCCTATTTTTCCGATTACTTACTCGACACACAACAACGAGTTTCTCCAAAATCCTACGTTGCACACAACGTTGAGTTATACTGAAAAATAAAATAAAAAGATTATAATTATTTTAAATAGTAGTTAATGCATATCTGTTGGAATGGATATAATGAATAGTATCAACATAATATTGAAAATATGTTTTATCTATGTTTAAATAATGATTCTTTGGTTACCAAATAAATTATAAATTGAAATTAAAACCAAGTATATATTGGGGAATTTTTATGAAACCCTATTTAAAAAAGAATAATTGTGTTTATAAATTCATATCACCCTTTATGGATTATTATTTAATGAATAATATATTTAATATATTAAATTTAATGTTTTAAATTAATCATATATATTTTCTAGTTATGATATAAGAACAAATTTTATTTTTCAGATAAAAGGATTATTTAAAAAAAATGCAGTTTTACCTCCTTTTCATGGAGATCAAATTTTTAATCTTGTTTTTATCACTTTTATATGTTATATTTGTCAAAATAAACTTCTTATTTAGAATAGGGACATCAAAATTTACATTTGATTAAATTTCGGTATTTTTATGATAAAATTCATTTTTTAATTAATTGTGAATAATTCTGCATTTTAATTCGAAGCATTATTTTCTTATAATTTATTGATATAGTTAGAATTTATTATTAATTAGTTTTTAAGTGTAACAATATTATGTTTTTATCATTTAATCCAATGGTGGTCCATGGAAGTAATTTCACAAGGAAATTGTACACAAACACATGTTAGTCTTTCAATAGTTTTTACTTCTTAAAAACGTCCTTTTTGGTTTTGATAATGAGAATTATTTTTGAATAAATTACTTCAAATTCTGTGTATTTAATTTTGAAAGGTGTATTAAATATTTGAAATCAAAAGGCACAAATTTTGTAAATAAGTACCTTTTATTTTTGAACACTGTGAATAATATCTTTGGTAGTTTTTATTTACCACTATAAAAGTTAAATTGGGTGAAATATGCTAACAAAAAATATGATAAGGATAATAAAATTTCCATAACACCTTTAAAAATCTTATTGGATGAATAAAAGTCGACCCATATCACCTAAGGGTCTAAAATGATTAATTTAATGGTCTTTTTTCTATGAATGTTATGTAATTGTTATTAAAACAAACGAATGTGACAACATGTCACCCGTTTACTTCTTATAAGGATAATAATTTAACTGTAGAGATGAAGTTGATGAAACATCCAACACAAAAAGTATCCCGAAATCTAATAATGTGATCTACGTAGAGGGATTTTGTTTTGAATTTTTAGAGATTAAATAATTACAATAAATATTGACGCAATAGTGATATAATAATTATCTTATTAAGATAAATATCAAATAAATGATATTAAAAAATTTAAAATAAATTTTATATGCCCTAATTTATATAGTCCACAAACTTTATTGATGACTATGACATGATAGGTTTAAGTTAATGTTATTTGATTGATGTAATCAAGTTATGATTTTTAATAAAATTCATGTATGAATAGTGTCAAAATTGACATAATTCATAACATAAAATATAAATTTTTTTTAAATGTTTTAAAATTTATAAAAATCAATGATTTGGCCAAATGGTTATGATAAGTCTGAATATGTCATTAATGGAAATTTTGTGGGTAGTTAGTTATGTTATGGTAATTAAATTAACCTAGAAAGTGTAAATAATAAAATATCATAGTATGATTAAAAAGGGTAAAATAAAGGTTAAACCAAAAATAAAAAGGTTATAATGTATTAAAATCATGTCAAATATTAATATCATGATGGGTATATGACCCAAAACCACTTTAACTTTGAAATAAATTATTTGGAACCATTAAAACCCGAAAATAAAAGTATATTAAAATAATATTTTAAGAGTTTAAAAAAGTTCCCCCTTCATCTTATAAAATGCCCCCACCTCTACCCACTTAATCACACCTCTCAAGACCCTTGTATATTCCTACTTTTTCTCATAAAATCTCCCAACATCCCTCCCTTCCTTCTATAATCTTTCTCATGGCTATAAGGCTATTCAAGAATTCCTTTCGGCACAGATCAAAAGAAGTTACCTGATTTAGAGGTAGCCTATTCTATCAAGATCCTTTCCTTTATATTCCTTCTCAACTCCCTATGATCTTATTATTCTATTATTATATAATAAAAAAAGTATTCTAAATATACTGGGATATTTTTATGAGAATTATTTTAACTAAACTTACCCACACCTACATCTAATGTATATGAATATTTAGTTTCTATTAATGGTGAACTACTATCTCACGAAATGATGATTATTCAATATTCTTATACAAAATATCATTGTGTATATTATGATTTAAATGTATTTATATATGATATATATTATATTTATATTGTTTATATTCTTTGGTAATTTTTATTTACAACATAAATTTATTCTTTCACAATGTATAAATATGACAATTTAATTTTAGCAAGTGCAGACTACCACCCCCTCAAAGTTATATGACACATTAATGCCATACATGGAACATATAAAGGATGGTTTTAATTAATTTATGTAACATATATAACATATATATTATACTATAATTATATTATACCTGTGTATCATATAGGTTTAATTTCTTTAATTTAAAAAATAAATGAATGTAGCGTTAATGCGCACACACGACCTACTGTCTCCATTTACAGTGCATTTAATTTCATATATCCAAATGTTATGGAATATTTTAAATAAATATATATAGGATATACATTATATTTATTTCATGAATAATATTATAGAGACAATGGACTTAGAATCACATAGATAATTTCCATCAAAACAATTTTATTTTTGACTCAAATTTCGAACATCGATAAAATGTTCGATATAAACACAAATAATTAAATAATCTATATAAAATGGTAATAAGTGATGTAAAATGATTAATAAACTTTTTTAAAAAGTTATAAATCATGTATAAATTAAACTATGTTTATTGTTAACTAAATTAAAGGAAGAATGATATGATTCAAACTCAAGGTAAGGGACATTATTAACCTAATTTCCATTATTTAGGTTGATCTTATACTTCGTCTTTATGTCATGTTATGATTATGAGAGAAATGAGTTTTTATATATTATTTCTATTTATAATTTATTTATTTTATTTATGGTTAATATATATATTTTATCTATTTCATTAACAAAATGTTCTTTGTAAGGGAATCTACCACCATTCTCTTTTCAAGCACTCATTTAATGCGATGCCTCCTTAATTTATATTTTCTTATGTTTTGATTTGTCATTACATATCCCTATTACTATAAATATTTTCAAAATATGATCATATATTCCTTTTTCTCCCAATCAACTCATTTTATCAATTTTATGTGACGTCGTTAGGCTGCTGAAATTTCGTATGGGAATTTCTGAACTCAATTTCCACTCTTTGGGTTTTATACAAACATAGTTGATTATATTTTTCCAAAATTAATAGTGGAATAAAATTTTATTTATATATTTTGTAATTTACACTATAATTTGTTTTTATATAAAATTATTTATCATAATCACCCCATTAAAAAATTCTTGCTTCATTTATACGATCTTACTAAGAGAAATCATAACTCAACCCCCATTCATTGAGTTAAATATACATGTAATTGTTTCTATTTTTCCAAGAATATGTTTGAATGACCTCTTATTGTTTTACAAATAATATCCAATTATATTGGTTGTATTTATATTTATCACACATAATTATTTCATTGATTTATCCTTAATCTAATGATATGATCTTTGTAAGGGCCTACGTCTTAATATCCTTTCATTGAGGAATATTTTGATATTATGCATCTTTAATATATTATAAGGTTTATATATAACCAGTTTGAAATATTACATCAATAAATTATATTATATCATGATATTAAATGTTTCTTTAGATTTTATTGTTAAAATATTGTTTTTCAGGTGTTTTTCTAGTCTTATGAGGCTGTTTAACAAGAACACCATTTTAAAAGTTTTAATGATTTATTCTTATAAATATTCATCATTAATGTCAATGTTTTGAAAAGGGGTTAAGGATTTATATATATGAAGATATATTGTAATGGCCCAACCATAAAAATTACACAATATTGAATTAAGTTAATAATTCACATTGAGGATCTTTTCTAGTTTATAGCTTTAGAGAATTAAGTCATAACATATATATATACCAATATGAATATTACATGTAGAAACCTCTACCTAGTATCCATTTTTTCACAAAATAAACACTATTAAGAGAAAAGAAATATGTTTAGTTCCATTTTCCAATCATCATTACTTTTCCATGATCCCATCCTTGACCCTATTCCACATTATGTCTTGTGATAAACATTTCCAAAACATGGTATGAAAATAAAAAACTTAGTAAGGGATACAAAAAGTAGAAAAACAATTAGTTTTCTCAAAAAGCAAATAAATAATTAATACATCATCATAAGTAATACTTTTAACCATTATTAAGTAGTAGTTACTCTTCACTGAATAAAAGCTCATTTCTTACCCTTTTGTAACAAAAATACTACCAGAATACCCATAGAAAGAACACATAACATATAAAGGTAACTTGGTATATAAACATGCTAAAATAGAAAAACCATACGGTCGACTTCCACACATATCACTAAATGGAATATCCATAAGGCTGACTTCCATACCCAATGCATTGGAGGCTATAAGGTAACTACCAATATTGGTTTATCACGACACCACCTGTCATTTTGTTTATCACGTAACCACCCATAAAATGTCCAATTAACATTATAAAATCATCACACATAAAATATAGCAAATATAAACATTTTACTAATAACATTTCATTTGAAATCACAAGAAATCATTTAAAGATGTTGAAATAATCAACCCATTTCAAAAACCATTTTCAATACAAAAACAAAAAATGGTAAAAAGGGATTTCTTTACCTTTTTAAAAAAACATTAAGGATTATAGATGAATCCAAATAATGACTACAACAGTAGAGAGGTCATTATCACTACAAATGTTAAAAAAATTTCTTCTATCATTTAGTAAAATTCATTTTAAAAAAAATATTCCCATTGAATTAAATTAGAATATAAAGGTGTTTATTATATACCATATAATACAAGGAGTTGTATATTATCATGACATTCCTGAATGGAAGTAGATTGAGACAAAGTCTCTCACCTCATGGCTGACATGACCCATTAATTATTTAATTCCTTGAATAATAAAATGAAGTTAATTTCTACTATCATAAAAACCTTATTCATGTTTATTATTAGTTATTTCATCTTATTACCTTGTTATAACAATTACATAATTATTTCAGTTCATATTAGTCATTTTTTTGATGTTTGTAACTTGATTAAAAAATGAACTTGTTATAATTACATATTGTCCATGTGGTCAAAAATACATTATCTCCAAAATGATATTCAGAATTTTTGATATCATATATACCATATATAACCATTATATATTTATTTATAACAGTCTATATCATTTAGATATATGAAAATAAAATTCACCGTTCATGGAGACAACAAGCCGTACGTACGCATAAATGCTACTTTCATTTCATTTTTTATATTTTTAAAGGAATTTATAAAAAATGATACCAAGTTATATTACTATTACCGTATAACATCATATTTTATATACATTACATATGTTCATTAAAACAATATTTTATACATTCCATGTATGGTATGAATGAGTCATATCACTTTAAGGGGCCGATAGTCCTCACTTTCTCAAATAAAATTATCGTATTTACCCACTATAAAAACCCTAATGGTATACTATAAATAAATAATACAGAAGCATAGAGAAAATATAAAAATATGATATATCACATATAAATATATTTCAATCATAATGGTGACCATAAGAGGTGTTAGGATATAATTAAACAATCATTGTTTCGTGAGGCCATAGTTCCCCGTCCACAGAAACAATTTGTTCGTATCCATTAGATAGAGGATTGTGGAAGTGTAGTTCAAATACTTCAAATAAAAAAAAATCTAATATACTGTTGATAATGGCTTTGTTTCGTAAACAATGAATAAGAAGATCATAGAAAGTGAAGAAGTAAAATAAAAGAAGAGAACAAGAGGGAAGACATTACCTTTATGTCATGTAACTCACTTGGGTTTGAACCAAAATGATTTCTTGTTGTGACTTCTTCCTATGTTAAACAAATAGGTTTAAGAGATGGATGTAGGGAACTTATTTGGATATAGTTTTGATGAGCCATGGGGGATTGAGAGTTGTGAGTAATGGTTAGATGTGATGGCTTTTTATAAGTGGGGGGGGGGGGCTCTTTAGGAAATTTTGAAAATATTATTTTATTATAAACTTAATTTCGATTTCAAAAGGTCCACAAATCATTTAATTCAAAGCTCAGGTGAGTGTTTTTCACAATACTCTCAGAATATGAGTTTTATACATGTTTATAACATACAATTAAACTTATCTTTTATCTTTAACCTTTAGTTAACAAATTTATCTTTTCCCAATTCCTCTTTTATATTTATAATATATGGTTCATATATTTACAATAAAATATCAAGTGACCCAAAAAGAATAATTAATAAAATTTTTAACACTATATATGTCATTTGGAGGAATAATATATTTTAAGACTATTTTATCATTTAATAAAATTGCATTAATTTTAAAAACTCATGTATGTCAATTTATAAACTCTTCAAAACAAGACTTTTAAAAAACATAAAACCACATGATTCTTTTAAAAACCAACATTATTCCAAATAAAACAAGTTATAATCATCAATAAAATTCTTTTATGACATTAAATATTTCAAAACAATTTTTTTAATATTTATAATCTCATTAATTTATAACATTCATTAATGTGGTAATCATTACATCAACTTTGTGTCAAAAATAAATTTATTTATTTGATGTCTAAAAATTATAAATAAAATACTATGATGATGGAAATTATTTAATATTTTCATCACTATTTATAGTCCAAAATATCACTTATTTAATCAATAAGAAATTTTTTTTACTAAGAGATATATGTTTTTGTAATATTTTCCTTAAAATTAAATTAATTTTTATAAAGTATCATTTTCACTAAAAAGTGACTCTATGGGGCCCCTTAATCATCTCAAGGATATCCATCATCAGAAATGTGTCTTAAAATAGGATAAGTACACGTTTTATGGTAATTTAATATTATTATAATATTATGTTTTTAATCTTATTTACCAGATTTATCCTTTAACCATGGAAAATAAAATATTTACTGAATTTACTATTCATAATGGTAAAAAATAAGAGTTACCTATTTACAAAATTTGGACCTCTTGATTCCAAATATGGATTATGTTTTTCAAAATTCAAAACATATAAAATTCATTAATTAATTTAAAATTAATTCCCGTTGTAAAAACCAAAAAAGAGTTTTTAGGAAATAATAACTTTCAATGAGTTAGCAATTATTTACGTCAAATTTAAAAGGGGAATTACTTTCAATGAAAAAAATTAGATTAAATGATAAAAAAATAATACATATAAACTTTAAAACAAATTAAAATGATAATATATCCATATAAATAAATTATATTTTAAATCAGTTTTGAATTAAAATGCAGTATTTTTCACTATTCATTAATAAATGAACATTTTTAAGAAAAATACCAAAATTTCATCCAATGTAAATTGTGATTTCCTGATTCTAAAGAAAAAAATAACTTTGGCAAATAGAATATATAAAAATGATAGAAACTAGATTTAAATATATTTCTCCATCAAATGGTGGAAAATCATCCTTTTAAAGAATATTAGAGTTTTTATGCATAACATTGGATTCATTCACATTTTATGCCGCTAACTTTTATTGGATAAATGTAAAAACATTCAAAAAACATATATAATTAAATTGTAGATATTTTTGTTATTTCCCGCCAATACAATGGCTAGGCATTAACTACATTTTACAGTAATATTATATTATAATTTTTCAGTATGACTCAGCATTGTGTGCAACATAAGACTTTGGAGAAACCCATCGTTTATTGTCGGGTATGCAGTCGAACATAGCATCCCCTTTAATGTAAAAAATTAAAAATTAATTTACATCTATTAATAAATATGAAAATATCATGTTATTAATTCACATGGGATGTTATATCCTTCCACCCGTTTTGGGAATTGCGTCCTCACAATTTTTAAATTGGGATTGAAAACTTCATTGAAAGACCCACATTGGAAAACGAGGGAATACAACTATAAATTTAAAAGAAAAAAAAGTATAGTTCAAAGGATACCTGAGATAACCAATACTAGGATTCATTTGAGGAAAACATGGATATAGAGGAGAAACGAAGTGTCATGTTCTGATAGGGAGTGATAGAAAACATGATCGGGAGAAAGTTAACAACAAGACAACCAAAAACATGTGATGGATTAAATGGTCAATGGTTTCCCGGTAGGAAAAGTAAACTGACAATTTTTTTAAGTTTTATTTCATAATTTTGGAGAATTTATTCATGATATTGAATAAGGACATAAGAAAATACACTTACTTATCAAGTAGAGTTTGAACCTTTAATTAGATTCTACCCAAAAAACATATTTTCTCAAAAAGATGATTATTCAAGATGACTTGGTCACACTTGAAGCAGAAGAATCAACATCTAGAGAATCACATAACCCACAAATGATAAACTATATATTTTCTTTTTTATTAGAAATTAACCAAAATTAAAATGGTTAATAAAAGATCAGATAATCCCCAAAATGTATAATATCTTATAAAAAGAAATACTACTCTTAATCTCCAAAAGTTAACCAACAATACACAAAATTCATCAAATACCATTAAATATAAAATTGTCCTTAAAATCCTTAAATATTATCTAAAATAATATTGAACCCCTAAATTCAGAATGAATTTATCACACCGCCTTTCAAAAAAAAAATTTAAACATTTATCTCCAAATATCATCGGCAACTCTTAAAGTCTCATACTAAAAAGTAATTAAACTAATATCATATTCTATATCATAGGTTAATCATTTAATTAAATTACCAAAATATCTATATTTCCAGAATAAAAACATTGACTCTTCCCTAATAAAATGTCAACGATTAATCCTCAAATTAAATCCCAATGTATTCTATTTCCCTTAGGTATACAGTGTTCCTCAAAAGAGAGAACGTCTTCCAAAATAAATATTATCAATTCATTACTAAATATTTTTCCTATAGTAGGGATATCCATTTGATAAAATATAAGTTCCCAAAATAAACTAATTCATGATACATGAAATAATTTAACTAAAATGAATTATTCATACTAACCGGGGTCTTCTCTTAGACTTTTGGTTGGGGATGCACCTTTGTCGCCCTTCGGTTGTGGGTTCGATTTTTACGGCCTTGTCGGATGTGATAGGTTTTTACCCATCCAATGGTTTGTAATTTTTCTAAAACCATATCATTATTACAACATTCTCAAAATACGATAATTTCCAAAAAAAATATCATACTCTTCTTTATCATCAATGGTTATCTAATACCATTCATTTTGCATCCCAAAAAGTAATATACATTAATCACCTCAAAAAAGATCATAGAAAACCCTACGGTTATCCATTATGTTCAAAAAATAAAAATTGATTCTTCCTTAAACATATTTTTCACATATCAAACATCCAAGATACACATATTATAAAAAGTATTACAAACTAATCCGATCATCAAAAATGCCTGAATACTTTTACGCATTTCGTCATCCTAAAATCTACCATAACTCTTGAATCACTTATGTGTTAACTTTATACTCATTTAGCACTCTTCATAATCTATTAAAATTGAGTTTCTACCTTATTTATTAATACATCATTCCTGCATATAAAATATCCTCATCAAATATAAATACCAATACTAAGATGATTCATTATTTATGGATATGAAAAATAAATCATACCTTAAATCCAGATAACATGATCTTCAGGATGTTCCTTTTCGTTTTAGGCATGTTGGCACACATTCAAAAAGTAAATGTTCTCTCCACTTCTGTAATTTCACTATTCAAAAGAATTGTAAAAGTTCATATCTTGAAATTATATGAAAAAGATACCATGACACATAATTGTCTTTTTAAACGAGTAGGTTTTGAATAGCTGAAACAATTTCTTACAGGTGATATGAATAATCAAGAAGCTATCAAAATCATTAAAATTGGATTTTTCCATAATAGTGAAGATCAAATCATTGGGGAGATATAATAAGGTTGTGAATCAACTCTTTCCTTCCATATTGAAAATTGATCCTTAATCTGCTGAGAATAATAAACACTTAATCATGAAACAAAATATTATAAAAAATCCCTTATAGGTTTAAGATAACATAAAAACATTTATACTACTCTAATCCATAAACCTATTTATATCTCCATTGTTCAGTTTTTTATCCAATTAACTTATTTTACCATAAACCTCATAATGATACCACATGTAAATAACCCTCTTTGTTATTCGAGATCCTTTACCTACACCCAAATAACACACTAACCTCTAAAGTTATCTAAATAGGCCTATGATACAGACGATAAGACCACATACATAAAAATTACATAATATTGAATTTAGTTAATAATTCACATTGAGGATATTTTTAGATTTATAGATTTAGATAATTAGTTCATAAAATAAACATAAAAATTTGAAAATTACATGTAGAAACTTATACTCAGTATCCATTTTTATATAAAATAAAAAATTATTAAAAGAAAATAAACATTTTTAGTTCCATGTTTTAATCATAATTACTTTTCATTGATCCCATCCTTGAACCTATTCCACTTTATTTCATGTGATAAACATTTCAAAAACTTGGGATGAGCATTAAAATATCAGTAAGGGATACACAATGTAGGAAAATTATATGTTTTTTAAAACAAAAAATAAACTAGAAATACATTATCATAAGTAATAATTTTCACCTTTATGAAGAAGTAGATACTCTTCACTGAATAAAAGATCAATTAATAAACTTTTGTATCCAATATATCACCATAGAACCTATTGAAAACACACATAACATTTAATGTTAACTTGGGACATAAACATACTTAAATTGAATAACCATACGGTCGACTTCCACACATATCACTAAATGGAATTGCCACACAGCTGACTTCCATACCCAATGAATTGAAGGTTAAAATAGAACCACACATCCCAGTTTATCATGACACCCCTTGTCTTTTGTTTTTTCACGTAACCACCCATCAAATTTCCAAATACCATTATAAAATCATAACACATAAAATATTTCAAATATCAATATTTCACTGATAACATTTCAATTGAAATCATAAAAAATATTTTCATGATATTGAAATAATATATCCTTATTAAAAACTATTTCCAATACGAAAACCCTCAAAAAGGGAATAACAGATTTCTTTTCCTTTTTAAAAAACATTAAGGATTTTAGAGAAATCCAAATAATTATAATGGGGGAAGAGATGTCATTGTCACCGCAAATGTTAAAAACATCATTATGTAGTTTAGTAAAACGCTTAAAAAATTATTCCCTTTGAATGCATTTAAAATTAAAAGTGTTTTATTATAAACCTTATAAAATAATAAGGCGTATAATATCAAAACATGCCTCAATAAAATGAGATTGAGACAAAGTCCCTTACCTCATGTCCGACATGACACGTTTGTTCTTTAATTTATGGAACAATAAACATATGTTAATTTATATATGATTAAGAATTTTTTTAAATTTTTTATTAATTTAATGCAACTCAATACCTTTCAATAACAATTAATTAATTATATGAGTTCATATTGGAGATTTTGTTAATGTTTGGAAATTGAGTCAAAAAGGAACTTGTTATAATTACAAATTGTCCATATGGTCAAAACTCCATTATCCCCAGAATGATTTCCTTTAATTAGATATCATATATATATATATATATATATAATCCTTTATATAACAATTTTTATTATTCCATATCATTTGGATATATTATAATGAAATGCACCGTTCATGGATACAGTAAGTCGTACGTAAGCATGAACACTACTTTCATTTCATTTTTTCATTTTTAAAGGAATGAAAACCAAATGAAACACAATTGTATTATTATTATATTATAATATAATATTTTATATATAATACATAATTTCATTAAAACCATCCTCTATACAATCTATGTATGGTATGAACACGTCATATCACTTTGAGGGGGCATTATCCACACTTCCTCAAATGCAATTATCGTATATACACATTATGGAATCCATAAATTTTTGATATAAATTAACGATAAAAAATAAAAGAGACAATAAAAATAAAATATAGATCATATATAAATATAGTTCTATATTAATATCCACTATAGGAGTCAGTAGGATAAAATTGAACAGTCATAGTTTCATGAGCTAGTAGTTCGCCGTCCACAGAAACAATGTGTTCATTTCCATTAGATGGAAGTGTGTGGAAGTGTAGTATGAATACATATCATAAAAAAACCTAGTATAATAAGGATATAGGAGTTGTTATGTAAACAAGGAATAATAAGAGAATATGGAGTGAAGAAGTAAAATAAAAGAAGAGAGCTAAATGGAAGACGTTACCATTAAGTCAAGTAACTCCCTTTGGTTTGAACCAACATGCTTTCTTGAAGTGACTTATGACTATGTTAAGGAATCTATGTGGAAGATAGGGATGTTGGGAGATTATTTAGTTAGAGGTTGTATGAGACAAGGGGGATTTAGATGTGTGAATAATGGTTAGAGGTGATGGATTTTTATAAGGGGGATGAGGGGCTCTTACGGAATGTTTGAAAATATTATTTTTTTTATAAAATAAATTTCGATTTAAAAGGGTCAAAAACTCATTTAATAATAATATATGGTGATTATTGTTCTAAATAATGTCATGCAATGGGTTTTAGACATTTTTAGGGAATAAAATTATCCTTATCATTTAGATTCATATAGTTAACTAATTTATCTTTTACCATTTCGTATCGTCTATTCATACTACATGGTTAATATATATAATATAAAATTCCTAGTGACCCAAAATGGATCATTAATCAAATTTAGGACATTATATTTTTCATTTTACAAATTCTTAGAATTTAGGACTATTTTATCATTTCATAAAATAGTATTCATTTTAAAAACTCAATTATGTCAATTTATAATCAATTCATATCAAGACTTTTATAAAACCTATAAAAACTTTATTATTTAGAAAAAAATAAATTTATCCAAAGATAAAAAAGTTATAATCATCTATAAAATTCTTTTATTACATAAAAAATTTCAAAATAAATTTATTTTAATATTTGTAATATCATTTATCTAAAGCATTCATTAATGAGGTAATCATTACATTATCAGTGTGTCATTAATAAATTTGTTAATTTGTTGTCTAAAATTATAAATAAATTACCCAGATTTAGGAAATATTATTATATTACTAATTAATATTTATATTCTAAAATATCACTTATACAACCCATTATACATATTTTTTAACTATGAGATATATATTTATGTTATTTCTTCCTTAACCTTAAATGAATTTTTATAAAGTGTCATTTTCAATAACATGTGGCCCCATGGGGTCCCAAAATCGACCCAAGGTTGAAAAACGTAGGACATGAGTCAACCAATAGGATCAAAACATGTGTTAGTGTAATATAATAATAATATTATATTATTTTTTACCCTTATTTACCAGATTTACCCTTTAACTATGTTAAATAAAATATTTACTGAAGTTACTATTCATAATGTCCCAAAATAAAATTTATCTATATACACAATTTGGTACTTCAAATTATAAATATGGAATCCATTTTTCCAAATTCAAAACACAAAATTTTCAGAAATTAATTTAAAATTAATTCTCGTTGTCAAAACCAAAAAGCGTGTATTTTGGAAACAATAACTATAAAAATATTTTCAATTTTGATGTCCAATTTCAATGTGAAATTAATTAAAATGACAAAAATTGGATTAAATGATAAAAATATATTACAATTACACATTAAAAATAGTTATAAATATAATATAAACAAATAAATAAATTTGATTAAAAGGATGTTTTGAATTAAAATTCAGTATTTTCATTATTCATTAAAAATGAACATTATCAGATTAATACCAAAATTTCATCCAAAGTAAATTTAAATATCTAGATTCTAAATAATAATACTATTTTTTCAAATAGAACATACAAAAGTGAAAAAAATAGATTTAAAAGGGTTCTCTATCAAAAGGCGGTAAATCGACGTTATAAAGAATATTAATGTATTTATGATTAAAATTGGATTCATTCATATTTTAAGTCTCTAAATATTATTGAAAAAAATGAAAAAACATTTAACAAACATTTATAATTATATTTCATTATGTTCTTTTCATTCCTACCAATACAATGGCGAGTCATTAACTACTATTTTAAATAATGTTGTATTATTATTATTTAATATGACTCAACATTGTGTGCAACATAAGTCTTCAGAGAAACCCATTGTCGTGTGTCAGGTAAACCAACAAACATAAAATCCTTTTTAAAATAAAATTTATATTTAATTCACAAATATTAATAAATAAGAATATATCATATTTTTATTTACCTTGGAAGTTACATATGTCTTTCAAAATTTAAATTATCAATGTTCTTTTAAAAGTTTCAATGTGGTATTTGACACTTTGATTCAAAAATATCATTATTAAAATATTTAAATGGATTTGTAAATGGATTGAATATTTCAATATCATGAATTTATTTCTAGTCATTTATTATTGAAATTTTGATAATGTAAATTTTTTATGTGTTATAATTGTGTAATGGTTCTTGGACATTTGACGGGTGGTTATTTGATAAACAAATTATGGCTGGTTCTGTAATAAATCTATGGTGGGTGAGCTCATTATAGCTTTGCAATTAATTGTGTAATGTGATTAAGTTAAACGATAATGCTTCTACAAAAATATTTAGGTAATATATAGTGATGATTCTTCCAAATTTAACTGTGAAAGATACTCCACGTGTATATGTGAATGATACAATGTAAGTATAATATCAATGCCAGAATTTACATTTATGTTTTATGATTTCAATAATTTTTAGTAGGAATCTTAGGAATAGATGATGTAAGATATATAGATTATGATTTATCTGTGAAAAGTATGATTTTGTGAAAATATTTTCATGGGTTTTAAATATTCATGGACAAATGGTTTTATACATTATTTTATATTCCTTACTAATATTTTAATGCTCATACCATGTTTTTGAAATTATTTTCACAGGGATTAAGGAAGTATCAGAGAATGTAATAATTCAAGAATATTTTTATCGTGAATTGTTTTTTGTTTTATTTAAGGAGTTTTATTATTGTGGGAAAAATGAATAGGGTAGAAGTTTCTACTTTGTAATTTTTGACATGAAATGTAATAGTTATGGACTAATTATCTAAAAAAGAAGACCTAAAAATATCCCTGATGTGAATTAAATCCAAATTATTGAATTATCACAAGATTATGTAATGATTTAGTTAGAATCTGTATATTGAATCATCCTTTTATATATCATCAGAAATCTCTTTAGAGACCTAAATAAGGTTTTCTCCGAATAGATTTCGAAGGATAACTAAACCTATCATATAATACCAAAAAGAGTGACCAAGGAATTTTATACAAAGATATTACATCATGTTTTATGAATATTCATAACATTACAAAAACAAAAACAAGAGTACCATTATTATTTAGTGTATTTTGAAACATTGAAACAAAGACAACTGGTCCATAGGTAAACTATATCATCTCCCATTGTGATATTCATATGTAGAACTGAAGATAACATTAGAAAGGGTGACAGCAGATTCCCAGTATGGTTATACAAGTTAGAAAATTAAGCATAACATGAAAATAAGGTTTTAATAACATGAGATTAACATTTGAAATCAATACCTTATATATCAAAGTTCATAATCTTGAATCATGGAATAATGATTGGCATTTCATAAGGCATGAATTATTAGGAAATCAATGAACATGATCCATGAGATCACAACATTGAAATAAGACATTTTTTGGCATACACATAAGTATAAAATATCATTTCTATAGTAGTTAGGGATCTCTACCATGTCTATCATAGTGGAATGGGTTCACTACCCAGACCATCATAGTAGTCATGGTCGAATCCCCATACTATCATAGAAAATAAATTCTATTAATAAATCTGGTGCTCTACTCATTTAATACCTATATATCACATGAGATATCAATATTTACCTAATGAATTTTAGGGTGATATAGGTCCCACCAATCTATGAATTAAAACCATATTAATGTGTGTCACAAGATCATAAAATATTCATCATATTAAAACACATGAAATGAAATTGTTTTCAAAACAATTTCATAATATCCTCACCTATGGACAAAATATTGGTTTCATAATCTTTTAATCATTTCTTTGTAGCATAACCAGTAGAAAATGAATTATGTTTCATAATAATTGTATCATTGTTTTACCTGTGCAAGAGAAACATGTTCCATAAATAACATGCCATCATAAAAACAAAACATTCAAAGAAATAATTTGAATTATATCTCTGGATTATATTACCATTAAGGTATTGGTAACAATAACATATTTCATATTTGATGGTATATGATTTTAAATAACCATTTAAATAATATGATGATTAAAATATTCTTTTTTACTTCGAATATTTTTATAAAATAATTTTTTTGAAATAATTTTTCATTGAAAATAACATTGAAAATTTTAAAAGGTAACATCAGTGAAAGTAAAGAATATGATGATGTGATGTTTTTTTCAAGTTGTACTTGTTAAAAAAAGATTCAAATCACCTTTTTGATAAAAGCCAAACATGATTTGTTTGGATAAGGACATGAAAATTCCTCTCAAAATTTTGTTTAATAACTAAAACATTGGTGAAAAATTATTTTAAACATCATAGGAAAATAAAAAATAATTTTTTTCAAAATTTATAGAAATAACGATTTGGAAGAAAATGAATTTCCAACCGAAGATGAAAATACAATAATATTTTCTTAAAAACATTTAATAAATTATATTAAGTACCAATGATTGGAAACTCATACAATTTATTTAAAAATACTCAATAATAACAGGATAAGAAAATTAATGAGTTTATTTAGATATGGATTATTTTATTTTATCATCTGGAACATAATCATAAAAAAACTAGAGAAATGATTACATTGTAACCTAAAATCATTACAAATTTGGTAAATTTGAAATATATGACCCATGAAGGAATTACATAAAATGGGTTATAAATTATCCCAATGATAAATAAATTCATGATATTACATGTAAAAGGGGATATATATACACCCCATGAAATAATATAGGTTCATAACATAACATATATCTCAAAGAAGGAAAATTGAGATACAAATATGTTACCTTATGCCTCAAATTCATTTATACACATTTGAACCTCATGTATATTAAATATAACATTATTATAAATCTTGTACAGAAACATACATATATATATCATCCCATATATAGTTTACTAATTACTATTTATTATTGTTTTTTTAAATTCCATGTTAAAGTTACATTTTGTGGAATAACAACTTTTTTTCATATATGTTTGGGAATGTATATTTTGTTCCACATACATTCATCATAATTTCATAATCTAAACAATTTTAACCATGATATAAATATAATTTACATTTTTTGTATATCTATTTAAATTAATCCATAAAATATTGGGAGAGAAAAGAAAATACAATGTTCATTGAGACGAAAGGTCGTACGTATACATGAACATTGTATCCATTTTATTGTCATATTGGAAGAAAAAATGTAAATCATATTTTATAATGAAAAATTAATTTTTATTACATATATTTTACATATTTTCATGGAATTAATCCTTATTACCATCCATGTAATGCATGAATTAGTCACATCACTTCACGAGGGGGAAGTCCACCATACACACAATCAAAATTATGATATTCTTGAAAAATAAAGAGGATGAAGGTATGTCAGATATAATATTTTCAGAAAGAAAATTATATCATAAATATAATATATAAATAATAAATATATAATTATGCACATCCTTGTGATGTGGTAATGGAAAAACAAATAACATAGGTTCATGAGGTGGTAGTTTGCTGTACACACGAACGATGATTTCATAACCCATATGATTGAAGTGGAAACTTTTTTTTTTCATGACCATAAGATCAGAAAATATTAGTATATTTAAGATTATATAGTTATCACATCATCATTGTATAAGAAAAATTTTATTAGGTGAAGGATAAAACAAAACAAAAATACTCATTGATGAGAGTTGCCTCTTCTCAGGGTGTCCTCTATAGGTTTTCACCAAAAGCCTTACATGGTTTTCCTTTTGTCAAAAATTAAGGATTATGGAATGAGATGATAAATGTTTGGATGTGATTTAGGTAGTTATTTGATGAATAAAAACGGATTCAATGATTGTATAAGAGATGATAGGGGGTGGAATTTTATAAATTAGGTGATTGGTACATATTTATTTTTCACAAAAAGATAAATGTGGACCCATGTTCTTATCATGAAAAAAGGATCCAAAATAGAAAAATATATATAATAGGATAGATAAGGTCTAAATATATCCATATAATGGGTTTTGAAAAGTTTTGTGTTATTTGAAACTGTTATCTATTTAGTTTAACCCCCAAGTAAACCAATTTTTATCTTAACCCTAGTAAATAATTTTTACTATTTTAAATATCATTTTTTGTTAAATATTATGTTTAAAAAATTTGTTAATTTAAAGTTTTCATATTAATAATATAGAATGATATTTTTTAAATAAAACAAATATAATTGGAATATTTTAATTTAAAATTAATTCAACAAACACAAAGATAAACCATGTTTTTGAAGAGAAAATGTTCACAAGTTTACAAAGTGTTTATATCAAAATTAAATATGAAATTCAATAAAATGACTTAAATTAAATTAATGGTAATATAATGGACCTAATTTTAATTAAAAAAATTTTCAAATAAAATTTATCTATATAAATAATATAAAATAACTTTTTTTTCAATTAAAATTCAATATTTTCCCATATTTATAAAAAAATTAAACTTTTCAGAAAAGTCATAAAATTCTCCATAAGATAACTTTGACATTATTTTCTCAAAAAATGATGGTTATTTTATCAAATTAATTTTCTAAATTTTTGAAAAACTAATTTTCTGAATTTTTGGAGAATTAATTTTTTTAATGTTCGTGAAATGAAATGAAATAAATTTGTTTTGACAGAACTGTATTTTCAAATCATATAAATACATTATCAAAAATTAATTAATTCATTTATAAGTATGGTTAATTTATATAAAAATAATAATAATTAATATTTAAAAAGGAGTTATTAATTTTAATATATCTATGTTTAATGGCTATATCACAAAAGTTTCATTTATAACAACTATATTTACAAAATATCATAGTTTTGTTAAAAGTCAATGTCATGTATAATCCAAACAAACATAGTGTTGCATGTAGATCAAGGGTATGATTGTATTTTTTTTAACACATGGTCTCAATTTAAATTTAATTTATTCAAAAAAAAATTATATAAACTCATGTTATTAAATTCTACCCTATTAAATAACATTTTACCTCAAAATTTATCCCTCAAATATAAAAAACTGGGCATAATATTTCCTCATCATATCATCAAGTTCCCACATATTTACCTTATACTAGTGGTTTCACCACAATGCGATGACCTGGTGAGTGGTATTATTTCATAGACATTTCTCTGTAGGATCTAGAATATCCATCGCTTGTTCCTTATAAGAAATATATTTCACTAGTTGTATGACCTATGAGTTCAGTACAAGTAAAGGGTCGTTTAAATACTTCCTCATGAAATATACATGGAACACATCATGGACGTGATGGTGGTTTGGTGGGAGTTCCTTTTGATAAATAAAAATCAGAATACGATCATTAATTTCGATGTGACTTATATAAATAGGCCATAGTTTTATTTGTTTCCAAATCCCATTAGCTTATTACTTGGAAAAATTCTTATTAAAAAAATGTCACCAAATTCAAATCCTAGATCATGTTGATGAATGTCTGTCAGTATAACATTTCAATTGACTCTTAGTTACCTTGATGTGTTTTTGAATTGTTGTAACCTTGTATTTCATTTTCTCATCTATCTAAGGCCCCAACAGATTTCTTTCTCCAACAACATTCCATAATGTTGTTTCCCTACAATAATTTACATAATGGGATTCCTAAAGAGCCATATGAATTATTTAGTGAAAGTTATTATTGTAAGAAAACTCAACTAGAGGAAGGTGTTTATACCAAAAACCTTTTGAATCCAAATTAAAAAGATTTCAACATATCCTATGGGGTTTGAATTGGTCTATAAAAATAACCATCTATCTTAATATGATACACAATACTGAAACTAAACATCATATCAACAGTTATTAAAGATTTCACTGTAACTTTGAGGTAATCCTCATATCCCAAATATGTAAAATTGAATGTGATACCCCATCAAAACTACCACATTCTTAATGTATATTATGGAAAGATGATCTATAGATAAGTCATATCTAATAGTGAAGAAGTGTGTTGAATTTTTAAGGTGACTGACTATAACCCATATAGAATTAAATTCTTTATATGTTTTTGTGATCCAATTGAAAAAATCCCCTGTGTTGTTTGCCCATTTCTATTCTGGTATGGGTAATGGATATAAATCCCCTAATTGTTTTTTCTTTTTTCCATAACTTAATGTCATTCTAAGAAGAGAGTTATAGAAAATGTTATATTTCATTATTCCATCCCACTATAGATAAACTCCCAAATATATATACATCTTAAAACTTCTAGGATGAATAGATAATAAATAACTATGAGATTACACTAAGAAGTCCATAAAATATGTCACGAACAAAATCTATACATGATTCTAGAACCTTATCACTACATCATGATCAATGTAAAACTAATGAACATTTCATTCCTTCTTTTATATCAGTACATCTCCCTTTTTTGCTACTTTAATATTCATATTGATAGATGGTGGAATATTCAATTGAAAATATATGATTTCTTCACATCCTTTATGATTTCTAGAGACAACCCATAAAAACACAATAATATCAGTTATTTTTTAATCCTCATAAAAGATAATAGTGTATAATATTTTCTACTTAAAGCATCAACTATCATATATTCTCTCATAGGGTTGTAATGAATTTAGAATTCATAATTCTTAATCATCTCTAAAAATCTTTTTTGGAGAATATTCAACTCCTTCTATGTGAATATATAAATTAAATTTTTTTATTATAATATATATCAATCGGTTCTCCAGAATGAAAATACCTCCATATATTTAACTAAAAAATTACAATATCTAAATCCAAAGCATGATTTCGATAAATTTTCTCATGAATCATTAATTTTCATGAAGAGTAAGATATAAACATATAATTTTTCATAATAATAGACCCAATCCATTTTGGGATTCATAACTATTGATTGAAAACCCATCTCTACTATAGGTTATTGTACTAATAGGTGCACTAAGAAATCATTTCTACAGTTAGTTGAAATTTTCTTTACAGTTATCTTTCAATATAAACGTGGATCCCTTTCGAGTTAACTATGCTAGATTATCATATAGTCATGAGAAATTCTCAAAACCCATCAAAAAAATCTAGTTAAACCTTTAGAAATAAAGATCTCAGTCATCATGGTTGGTCAGTCCCAACTTTCAATAGCCTTCACCATTGATTGATCTACCGATATAACCACTATATAGATTATATGATCGAAAAATAAATCTCTTTTCAATGAAAATTTACACTTGAAAAAATTTCCAAATAATTTCTCATTCCATATGGTATTTAGTACAATTATATAGTTATCATCATGCTCTTCATTTCTCATTGATTACATATGAATATCATTTATAAACCCTCAAATAAACTAATCATGTGAATCACTAAATTTGAAGTGGGAAGCCTCGAAATCCCTCTTCGCTCTTTACCAATCTCCATCCGCGATGCCTTGAAAGGATCGGATCTCAATAGCGTGAAGGATTTCAAGCAGCCTCTCTCAAAAAAGATCGAAGATGGTGGTTACTTAGTTGACGCAGATCCAGAATCCCTGAAACAAAGGGAGCAGCTATTCAAACACTCAGTTCCTAGCTGAGTCTCTTACAACATAGGTGACCGGCCGTGGCCCCTCTTTGAGCTTAAGAACCAGATTGCTCACTGCTGGGGATCATCAAAATGGAAGTTGGTTCCCATTGGTAAAGGTTACTTTCACATCCTCTTTAGCACTCAAGGTGAGCTTGATCAGGTATGGAAAATGGGTAATTTATAGCTCAATCCAGGATTTCTTAGACTGTCAAACTGGGATGCTTCTTTTAACCCATTCACACACAAAAATCATATGGCGCATGTATGGGTTAGAATTCATGGACTTAATTGGTTTTACTGGCACCCAAAGATCCTGAACGATATTGCTTCCTGCATAGGATCCACCATTAAGATTGATCATAGAACTTTGAATGGAGATCTTGGTCTCTATTCTAGATTAATGGTGGAAGTTAATTTTGCAGGTGAGCTCCCAACTAATATAGGCTTCAATGCTCCTGACAATAGAGTTGAAATTAGCATTGAATATGAAAAAAAACCACCCTTTTGTGATGTATGCAAACTGATTGGTCATAACTATTCTAATTGCAGGGTGGTCCGGAAACAATTGGACCACACAACTATTAATGATTGGCAGGACCCTAAACATGCCAAGAAAGGGAGGAAAATCATAGACAAAACTGGGCTTCCTGAGAAAAAACAAGACATTTGGGTTAAAAAATCTGATGTTCTTACAACCTTGGATGGTAAATCCTTAGGGGATTTGGTTGAGGAGGAAGAGGCCAATCAAATGGAAGATAACACTTCTATTGGATGCCAAAAAATAGTGACTAAAAGTTATAGTAATAACTTTAACATAATCAATCCCAACACTACCCCTTGTTCAGTTAATATTGCTTCCATTTCTGGTAAATCAACTTTGAATGAGAAGGATTGTAGGGACTTAGTGACCTAAGTTCCTTCAATGAAAACGGGTCCCTCTGATGTCTCTGAGAAGAGTCAAAGCGGCATGGAAAATGTTTCAGATCCAGGTATTTCTGTTCTGCACACTTCTATTTCTAAGTCATGTCCTCCCATTTCTGTATATCCTGCAACAGAGTCCTATGATCCTAATGTTGATACTATTACTAATACTAATGCTCAAAGAATCACACACACGACTGTTCCTATCCCTATTCCTCATACTGAGTTGGCTACTGTTAACAGAGGAATGTCCTACCCTCCTGTTAGCATACAGAACTCAGTTGTGTTCCAGCATCACAAATCTGTTGAGATAACTACCACTCTTACTCCTATAGAAACTTTTTGTGTTGATACTAATAACATTGTTAATACTATTATGCCACACAACATCTCACACACTTATCCTATTGTTACTGTTCTGCATCTTGCGTTTTCTCAAGCTCCTGCTTCCTATTTGGACAGTAGGCTTTTTCCCAGCCCCTCCATTGGAAAACAGACCGCTGATATGTCTCAGCCTCATCCTACTACTTCCTCTTCCATTTCGGTTCCCTTGCAACCTGAGGATTTTACTTTCATGCCCCAAAATAATGTGAAATCCTCAGTCAATCCTGTCAGGACACCAGCTGGAAACTGTCACCCCCCTACTCAAGTTACTGTTTTGGACCATGACCAGACCAGTCCTTCTATTGCTTCTCCCCCTGCTTTGGATTACAGGGTGGTTTCCATCCCTTCTGTTGCAAAACATAACACTAAAATGCCTCAGCCTCACCCTACTATTTCTATTCCCACCCCTAAGTCCTTGAAAACTGAGGATTACACTGTCAATCTACCCAAAAATGATGTGAAATCCCCAGTTAATTCTGAACCTTTTCAGACAGTAGCTGGAAACCCCTTGCTCAGGTTGCTGCTTTGGTTCATAACCAGACCATTTCTACTATAAATTCTCTTCCTGCTCTCTCTAATCCAGTTCAGGGTTCAACAGAATCTAATCTTTCTCTGGTTGGATTAGAAATAACTACTTCAATTGAACACAACACTACTCATGGATCCATGGGTGATACCCCCATAGATAGTACTGTCAACACTTCTATTCCTGAACATGGTTCAAATTCTGTTTGGAAAACAAATTATCTTAAAAGTTCTGAAACTTATGATAACAAACATAAACCTGCTTCCTCCCCTATGGTCACACGATCCCAAGGGAAGAAGGGTTATGGAAAATAAAAAAAATAAGGGTTTCAACCCAAAACATAAATAATTATAAATCTTCTTTATTGGAACTGTCAGGGAGTGGCTAACAATGATACCTTCACAACTCTTAGGAGGTTTATAAAGAACCATAAGCCCCATCTATTTTCCATTTCAGAACCTAAAGTCAATTTTAATACAAGCTTCATGAGATTTGGCTCTCTTAACTACAGTTTTCTCAGATCTGGTCAAAATAGTCCTCAGATGGACTCCATGTGGATCTTTTTTCATAATTCCCTTCAGAATATCAACATCTTTAGAATCTCTGGACAATAACTCACATGTGATTTCTCGTGGAATGGAAGGCATATTTTTTTCACTATGGTTTATTCCATGAATAGATATCAAGATAGAAGAGTTCTATGGCATGAACTCATTGATTTAGCCAATGCTATTACTGATCCTTGGGTAGTGATGGGTGATTTCAATGACATCCTTAGCTCTATTGAAAAAATTGGCCCCTCACATCTCTCCACATCTTCTAGGGAATTCAGGTCTACAATTGAAAATTGTAGCCTTTTTAAAATCTCTCTTGTTGGTGCTAAATATACTTGGTACATGAAACACTACAACAAAAATGTTGCTAGTAAGCTTGAAAGATCTTTCGTTAACATGAAGGCTCTTGATAACTGGGATAAAATATCTAGCGTTACTCTCCCTAGACTTAACTCTGATCATCACCCCATCCTTGCTAGCTACCTTATGAATGACCGTAAGCCTATTCTCCCCTTCAAATTTAATAATGCTTGGACCACTAACCCGGACTATGTCACTTTAATCTTTAACACATGGAACTCTATGAATCATTATAATGATTCCTTTTCCTGTTTACATAAATTGAAAATTCTTCAACAGGCCCTTAAAGATTGGTGTAAAACTACGAACTCACAAATAGATCTTGATATCTCCTATCTTAAAAGTGAGCTTAATATGGTTCAAATTCAAAATACCAATTCAGATTTCAATATGGATCCCTAATTGGAAGCAAGAATTTCCCTCAAACTTAACTCCTTGCACACTTTTATGGATGATATTCGTAAACAAATGTTTAGGACTAAATGTTTTACAGATGGCAATCGTAATACCAAATTTTACAATTGCCTTCAAAGAATTAGAAAGGTCAATCGTCCTCTTTCTAAGCTTATCCATAATGATTTACTCATAGATTCAGAAGAGGCCATTACGGACCATGTTACCTATTACTTATATAACATCTTTAACGGCCCGGATATTAATACCGAGCTTAAACCTGACATCATTCCCTTAATGGTGGATGAAAGGGACAATGCAATGCTTCTATGCATTCCTCTTGACCATGAAATTAAAGACATTGTCTTTGGCCTTAATCCAGATAGTGCACCTCGCCCAGATGGGTTCAATAATGGTTTCTTTCAAAAACATTGGGATATTATCCACAATGATGTTTGTAAACATGTCCGGACCTTCTTTATTCATGGATCATTACCACATGGGATCAATGCTCAATTTTAACCTTAATTACCAAGGTTGAAAATTCCTCTCATATCCATCAATTCAGACCGATTTCCCTAATTAACACTCTTTATAAGATTATTACCAAAATCATTTCGAATAAACTTGCTCATATTTGTAATAAAATTGTTTCTTGGAATCAATTTGGCTTCATCAAAGGTAGGTCCATTCAAGACTTCATTTTCCTTGCCTCTGAATGTACCAATAGTCTAAATAAAAACACTAGAGGAGGATGTGTGGCTATTAAATTAGATATTAGAAAGGCTTTTGACAAAATAGAATGGAATTTTATCTTCAAAGTCTTAAAAAACTTTGGGTTTAATGATACCTTTATTGGAAGAATTAAGACTCTTTTTCAATCAGATTTCATCCCTATTCTCATTAATGGCACACCTAGAGGTTTTTTTAAATGCTCTAAAGGTGTTAGACAGGGTGAACCCCTTTCTGCCATCCTTTTTGTTATCGCTGAGGATTACCTAAGTAGGCTTCTCCGTAGTCTGGTGGATCAGGGTAATCTTAAGCCTATTCAAGTTACCAGAAACTTAATGGCCCCTACTCATCTTTTATATGCCGATGATATTATTCTGTTTCTTAAAGGGGATCAAAAAAACATTCAAGTTTTCAAGAGATCCATAACCCACTATGAGGATGTTTCTGGTCAAGCAATCTCTTGGAATAAATCTCATATTTTTTTGGTAAGAACTTTCCGATTAGAAGAAAATATACCATTACCACTTATCTGGGTATCAAAGAAGGTCTCTTACCTTTCTCCTATTTAGGTGTTCCTATCTTTTGGGGTAGACCCAATGTTAGCCACTTTGCTAATATCGTAGATCAAATCATTAACCAACTCTCTAATTGGAAGGGTAAATACCTTTCCATGGCTGGGCGAATATGCTTGGTCAAATCCACCATTGTTTCTAAAATGGTCTACGCCCTCATGATTTATAAATGGCCTATAAGCATTTTCAAAAAAAATTAATACTTACATTAAAAACTTTATTTGGACTGGAAGTATTTTTGAAAAGAATCTTTTCACTATCCCTTGGAATTCTTGTTGTAAACCGATTGATAAAGGTGGATTTGGCATTAAAAATCTAAAGTTGTTCAATAGAGCTCTGCAAGCCCATCTAACTTGGCGTATTATCAATTCTACTTCTAAAGTTTATGATTTTTTAAATCATAGATTTATACATAAAATTTTAATGGGTAATTCGACTTTCATCAACTCCTCAATCTGGCCTTCTATCAGAGACTCTTACCGTAAGATCATGGAAAATGCTAGATGGATGGTCAGTGCAGATTCTTCCATTAATTTTTGGTGTGGAAAATGGTGTGGTAACCACCTGATCTCTCTGTTACCACCCAATGTCATTCCTGCTGATACTAGTCAGTCCATAAAAGATGTCTTGAATTCACATAGACATGACCTCCCTGAACATATTGTGCAGACTTTTGATAATTATCCCTTTCCCTTTGATGGGGACTTCTTTGTTTGGGAACCTGCTCCAAATGTTATGCTTGACTCAAAAAACATTTATAAACATAACTTTTCTAATGAGGATTCTAATTACCTTTGGGTGATTCATTTCAATAAACCTTTGACTAAACCTTCTAGGCTCACCCTTATTTGGCGTATTTCCCATAATAGATTGCCCAATGAAATTATTCTGCAAAAGTTTGGCATTCAGCTTTGTTCTAAATGTCGCTTGTGTAATCAACACAGGGAATATGTCGATCATCTTTTTCTTTCTTGTGCCACGTCCTCTGCTTTATGGAATCATGTTTTTGAATTATTCAATTGCAGATGGATCTTAACTGACTCTATTTCTTCTTTTTTTAAAAATTGTATTAGACATGAAGCTTCTTCAGAGGTTAAAAATATTTTTCTTGCGGCTGTGGTGGAACTCCTACATGAGATCTGGTACGCTAGAAATGATCTCATTCATAATAATCGCTCATTTAGTCTCAATGCAGGAAAATCTCGGATTCTTATTGCAATCCATGAAGCTGCCTCAATTCAAAAGGACTATTGCAACAACTCGGTTGGTGAATTTGAGATACTTCGTCATCTCCGTGTTCCTAGAATCTACCCTACACCCAAACGCTCCTTTGAAGTTTTCTGCCAATCGCCGATACCGGGATGGATCAAAGTGAACGTTGATAGTGCTTTTAAAGGAAATCCAGGACCTTCCAGTTGTGGTGCTATCTTCAGAGACTCAGCTGGCCAATTTCAGGGTTGCTTCTATGTTGGTTGTGGTCACTCTTCATCTCTTGAGGCGGAAATGCTTGGAGTCATTCACACTGTTGAGTTTGCGCTTCAAAAAGGATGGAGAAATCTTTGGATTAAAAGTGATTCTACCACCATCATTCATGCCATCTGAAATGGCATCATTCATCTGGCCTGGCCTCTCACTACACACTGGATGAATTTTTTGAAGACTCTCCATGGGATTGTTTACATTGCTACTCATGCCTACCGTGAAACAAATACTGTTGCTGATACCCTTGCTAACAAAGGAGTCCATCAAAGCATGACTTGGTTTGACACTCTGCCAGCTGACTTATCTTATCTTTTTGACAGAGATTGTAAAAAAATCTCATCTTTTCGTCTCTTGTAACCTTTTTACTTAATATACTGTGATTTGACCTTTTAAAAAAACAGCACTCATTGAATCCATGATGATAGTCAGGGAATTGGTATGAATAGATTGAATAACAATATATTCATAGTTTTCATACGCTAAATTTTTTTTTGTCTTCAGTTTATCCTCCTTTATGTCCCTCAATTGATGATATTTAGACCTATTTCAATCATGGAAATGTACTGATCTTACTGCAGTTGATCATACAAGTCATCAATATGGGGGAGATAATACATTTTTTTAATTTTGACATTTTTCAGCTCCTAATAATCAATGTAGAGTTGCATTGATCCATCTTAATATTTCAAAATAAGAATATGTGCACCCCAATGTGACACACTTGTCTGAATGAATCCATTATCAAGTATTTCTTATACATTCATCTTCAATTAATGTAAGTATATTTGAGAATTTCTATTGGGTGTATTTGAAATTTGTGTGACACTATTTATGAGTTTTATTGAGAAATCAAAGTCATGTTTTTGTGAAAACCTACGAAAAAAATCTTGAAAGACATCAAGAAAACCCATAACATAGGAATATCATTATCGTTAGGATTCACCCTAAACAATTAAAATAAGGCCTCTATTGAATGGGAATTAATATATATACAATAGAATTGTTAAATATCAGAAGTTCGTAATTATGACAATATGGTAAGTGTACCTTTCACCATGTATTTATAACACCCATCGTCAGAAATAGTGATCGCCTGAGATTTACCTGTATCTCTTAGATTAAGAGGTTTCCCACATCCATCATCACCATTAAACATCACATTTGGTCATTTACAAGCATAATGTCTATACTCCTTGAATTTGAAACATAATATTATGGGTGGTGCATTCTATAATTTGTATCTCTATTCACATTTTTAGATAACTATTTCCCAACACTTAGGAAATATTTTTCTCATTAACATTTCCATTAACAATTCAAAAAATCACTACTCACCTTCTAAAATTTACCTTCATTCATCTTTCCACAACATGAATATAAAGTAAATATCAATTTTTCTCTATATGGTTATTCTATTTACATTTTATTTAAATATTTTTCATCTTAACAAAACCATGACATTGATTGGTATCTCAAACATATATTTCCAAATTGATACTATAACAAAAATTCTCTTTATAGCTACTTAAGTATCATAGGGATAAAAACATTCGGAGAATACATTTGAATAAACTGAATAATCAATAAACCTTAACATTCGAATGAATGGTAATACAAGAATAATACATTGAATATCTTGTCAAAATTTCTTAAAGGTACCAATGGATTCATCATTAATTTTCTTTAGATCAAGTCATACCTTATTTTTTTTAAAAGAAGAAATGAAATTACATGCTGAAAAATAATATATTGAACTCATCCCAATATGTGGATTAAATTTTATTATGATGCATCATATTATTGAAGAGAGTCCACCATTGATTTTCTTCACCTTATAAATCATTAACAACCATAGTAAGTTTTTCATGTTATGATAAAATAGAGAACATAAAATACATTATCAATGGAGGTGGTAAATTATTCATAGACTAGTGAATCAGAAGACCCACAAAAAAATTTGGATGTTTCCACATGAAAGATTCATTAGAATGTTGTTCCCTCCTTTCTTCATTTGGCAGTCAAGCATGATTCATAGCATGATAATATTCTGTGGGAATAGAACTGAGATTCTACATTCTATATCTAATAATTTTTTATGTTTAGGAGAAAAATACTTACATTTTCCTTCGAACTCATAATTAGCACGATTCATTTGGGTCATATTCATTGACTAAAAAAGCTAATACTGTATGAAACAATAATCAAAGTTGGGAAACACATAATTATTAAAAAACCAATATAGGATGTATAAATCATAACAGCATATTTTTAATCAATGAATCCTTAGGTTTATCCAAGTTCCTTTATATTTATAGTCTATTTAAATCCTAAATGATGGTTTTTAATGATTTTTTGAATTTACAAATAGCATTCTATTAGAGTGCTAAACTGGGTGTTCTGTAAGGACCATTTTATTGAACCAGGTAGTGATCAAGTCAAGCTTAATGCTTCCTTTTGGAGTTATTACACCTATGTAAAAATGTTCTAGATCCACATCCACTTTTATTATCTACAAATAGAAGTAACATCTTATTAACCACTCACTCTATACTTTACCAAAATCCAAGAAATTTTCATAGACTATGAAAATTCATTATAAGTATCCTTATACATTTATTTAGGGATCTCACTAATGTTTTCTCATTATAATTTCCAAATATTTCATGAAACCTATCAATTGTTACCAACTATAGTGACCCATGTTTATCATATATAGATATGAAGTCATTTATTATGAATATTTATTATATTACATAATCATAAAGTTGAGGACCATACTAGTTTATAATATTTGGAAAATTAGAAACACAAACAACTAGTTTATATGAAAACTATACCAAATCCAATTATGAACGTCATAACTATAAACCTTATTAAACATATCATAATTACTAAACTTATTCACAAATAAGAGAATGGAAATATAAGGATGGTTGAGATTAGAATCTCAGTGATGGTAAAATGGGAAGATACATAAGAATAACTTGAACATACTGGTATACGAACATGATCTTAACATTTGAAAATCATACCATATATACAAAAGTTAATAATCATTATTATTAGAATAATGGTTTATATTTAATAAGACATAAATCATTTGGTAATCAAAGAAAATTATCCATGAGATCATAACATTGACATAAAACATAGATTTTTGGAATAAACATAATTATAAAAAATATTTTCTATATATGTCATAGATAACTACAAAGTATATCAATGTAGATTGGATTCATTCCCAAATATATCATAGTAGTAATGGTTCAATCCAAAGGAAATCATAGACGAAAAAATATTTTATTAAACAAGGATCACTCACAATTCAACTCCTTTATATATGCTAAGATATAAATCATTAACCAATTCATTGGAGGGAGATATAGGTCCCACCCATCTAATAATTAAGGTCATATTTATGTGTTCCAAAGAATCATAAAACAATGATCATGTCATAATACATGAAATTAATTGGGTGTCTTAGATATTTCAGCATATCATAAGATGAATAAAAGTGAACTATTTCATAATCATTTCATAATTTCATAATATTAGAACCAATGGATAATGATTTTGGTTTTATGAGAATATCATCATGGTATAACCCATGCAAGATAAACATGTTTCAAAAACATCATTCCATCAATAAAATAATCCATTTAGAAAAATAATTACTAATTTATATATGTATTATATCCAAATTATGGCATATGTAACATCAAAGTTTTCCATCCTATATAGAGTATGAGTTTGAATGATCATTTAATTAATTTCTTTAAGAAAATATATTTTCTACTTCCAAAAAACATTTTAAAACATAATTTTTTTTTGAGAATATTTCCATATGAAAGTATCCTTAAAAACATACAAGCATCATAGAGAATAATGTTCACGATGAAAAAAGTTTTTTCTTTCCATACATGTTAAAACAAATAATATTTTCACATTTTTCATAAAATCCAAATAGGCGATATTTGAAAAATGACATGAAGTCTCATTCTATATTTTTTTTTAAAAAATATTTTCATCAGTAAAAATTTCATTAAAAGTCATGTTATAATGATGAAAAACTTGATTTTTTTATAAAACATAGGACTGGAAGAAAAAGAATTGATGACATATTAGATAAATAATGTACATTTTTTCAAAAGAAAATTCTCATTTATTTTATGTATCAAATGGTGAAAAAATTGAATTTTTTTTAAAGATATAATGAAACCATGGTAAAATAAAATTCATGAGTATTTTGAAAGATCGATCATAATATTTTTTCATCAATAATATAATCATAAACTATCCTAATAAATAATGATATTGTAACATAAAATCATTACTTCTTTGGTAAAATTAAATTATAAGCCCAATGATGGAATATAATAAAATGGAACTGAATATATAATGAGGATAAATAAATTTATTATATTAAATTTCATAGGGGATGTATTTACACTTCTTTAAGGATTGTAGATTCATAAAATAATGTATTTCTCAATGAATGCATATTGAGACACAAATTCCATTCCTTAAGTAAGAAATACATTTGTACACATTTGAAACTCAAATATAATAAATATATGTTTATTATAAAAATAATAATTTCTTTAGTTATATATATTATATCATATTTAATTTTTTAAGAAATTTTTTGAACTGTTTATGAACAATTCCATGTTAAATTCATGTTTCGGTTAATAACGGCTTTCTTTTTCTTATATGATTTGATTTTTTATTTTTAGGAATAATAATTCTATCATGATTTTATTATATAAATAATTTTTTAACACCAAATAATTATAATATAAATTTATTATATCCTTATTAATATAATTCCATATAATTTATTAATGGAAAATGAAATATAATGTTCTTGGAGATGGTCAGCCATACATATGCATGAAAAGTATCTCTAATTAAGTATTAGAATGTAATAGAGAAAGGTAAATAAAAATTTATAATTAAAATATTATTTTTATGTCTTATATATAACATATTTTTATTTTATCTATCCTTATTAACTTTCATATAAAGTGTAAACGAATCACCTCAATTCGTGAGGTAGTGGTCTTCCGTATACACAAGTGATGTTATCGTATTAACAAAAAATATAGAGTTTGATGGTATATGTTATGTAATAATTATATAATTATAATAATATCATAAATATCATATATAAATAAAAAATAAATAATTATTTCTAGCATGAATAGGTGGTAATGGTAAAATTATAAACATCAGTTCGTGTTGTTGTAATCAATGTAAAAATCAACGATCATTTCATAACCCATTTGATGGATGAAGAGATGGTTGTAAGTCATGAATGTAACATTAAAATCATATAATTATATGTAATATAAAAATTTCATTATATCATAATTGTATAATAATAATTCAATGATTTGGAAGAGTAAATAAATAAAAATTATCTTTGATGATCGTTACCTCTTCTCCGGTTATCTGCCTTAGGTTTGCACAAAAATCCTTACATGGATGGGTTTATGTTAACAATAAAGCCTATAAAATGATATAAAAGAATTTGGTACTTTTTTTTATAATTTATTATCCAAAATAAAATGGTTTTATGTTGGGAAGATGGCATGAGAAGGGGTGATAATTTATAAGTGAGTTGAGTGGCACGGTTGCAACTTGTCAAAAAGAAAAAACAATACCCATGTTTTTATCCTTCCAAAAGGGTCCCAAATAGAAACTTATTTGGACTAGAATATATAGGGTCTAAATATGTATAGAAAATATATATTGTACATGTTATGAGTTATATTAAAAGATTATATAAATATTTTAACCACCAACAAAACAATTTTTACCTTAACCGTGGTAAATATATTTTTACTATTTTTACAATTTATTTTATATAAAAATTAATTTGAACAAACTAAATAATATAAAATATTATTATTCACAAAATAGAATACATTTTTATGAATCCCATTGACATAGGTGGATAACTATAATTTAAAAATAATCCCACAAACACAATGATAAAACGAGTTTTTAAAGAGAAAATGTTCAAAAGTTAAAAATGTTTTTATATCGAATTTCTATATAAAATTGATTCAAATTGACTAAAATAGATTTTTTGAGATATAATTCAACTAAATAAAATTTATTTCAAATTTAAAATATAATATAAAAATTAAAATAAATTAAATGAAAAGAATCATTTTTATTAAAATTCTTCAGGTTCCACTATTCATCAAAAAAGGAATCATTTTAGAGAAAACAAAACAAAATCATAGTAAACTATTATTGAAATATATATTTTTAAAAATTAAAATTTTATATTATCAAATTAATTTTTAAAATGTGTGAATATTTAATTTTTATATTCTCAAAACATGAAATAAAAATCATTTTTTGAGAAAATAGTATGTTTGAAAGATATAAAAATGTTACTCAATAATAAGTACTTTCTTATAAATATGAATCATTAATTAAAAAAATTATAATTAATAAATAAATATTATTTATTAATATTAATATAGATAAATTTAAAGGCTAGTTTAAAATGGTTGCATTTAAATAACTATATTAATAATATATTCGGGGTGTGTTAAAAATCATTGTCATGTGTAATGAAAACAATCCTAGTGATGCTTGTACTGAAAGATTAATTTTTTTTGTGTAAAATAGATTATATAAAATTAATTTAACTTACTCAAATACAATAATAATTTAAAAATTTAAGGGTGTTACACACCCGATGGTTCAGGTTGGGGTATTATAGTGGCTAACATAGTTTATGTTTCCATATAACTATTATTGTGCCCTAATAGTAAAAAATTCAGTATATTATATGGTAATAAACATATATATGATATATTTATATTTTTTACAACATAATATATTTTATTTACTTCATAAGACCCATGATAAATGTTTTTTGTTTCAACTCCATTATTATTCACGATTCATGTTATGTTACTATTTTCCAAATTAACACTTTTATTACCTATTCATTTATTAGTTTTTTTCTATTCTGTATGATCACATATTCTTATTATGTTGTCCCTTCCCATTTTATCATATTCTAGATTTGGTTCCAATAATTGTTTCAACCCTTATTTACCCATAATGGTAATTAGATCTCGCACCTTTCATATATTTTTTCCTTTCTCATGTTACGAAGAAGATTATTTCATGCGTGATGATTTGAAGGAAATTTAGAGCTATATAATTATAGAGAAATTTTTATTATTATATTAAAATAAGTTTTTTATGTAGCTAATTTTCCAATACACAAAAAATTATATTCTTAGGTATGTTTTTCAATTTGTAACATAAAATTAATGTTAATGTAAAATAGTTAATTAATTGTGTTTATCTTAGTGGGAAGGTATTGTAATATATAATGATGCATAAAAACGTTCACTTGTTAAATTATCATATAGAATGATAAAATAATTTCTTATTTCTCATTATAATTAATGAATCCAGAACAATATTTCCCGACACATCATTCAGATTTAGAGGTAGTGATCTTGGAATTAACAATTTTAGGGAATTATATCTATGGAGAAAAGTGTGACATATATACTGATCATAAGATATTCAAATATATATTCACATAAAATAAGTTGAAAATTATATAGTGGATATTGTTGAAATTTATAAATGATTCTGACTACTATATTCATTACCACTTGAGGAAGGAAAATAAATTGGTTGATGCATTAAGAAAAGAAATCATGCTATGCAATAATTATTGAGGATTTAAATGACCAAATAGTCATGGATTTTTGTAGGATGAATCATGAAGTCATAAGATATGGAAAAAATCCTATATTTTCTAAACAATTTATGAATAATATATTCATTAGAAGATCCATAAAAAACAAAAGAATGTGTAGATAGAACAGGCCCCTAATGAGGATCAGAGTAATAAGAGTAGCATCTACCAGAAGGAGAGTTAATCAGATTGGACGAATGAGAGGGTATGGCAGCCACCATCAGGACCAACCAACATGAAACTTTTTATGGGGAATTTCTAGTCGATCAGCAATGCAAGGTGTGGAGCTAGGTGATCAATGACCAAGAAGCTGTGGAGGGGCATTTCTAGTGGGTTGGGCCTACGGGTCATGTAATGGGCATGGTATGCCTCTAGGACTTCAGGTAATATATTGTGGGTCATTCGGGACTTGTTCCTTAGTCCTACGGGTCATGTACGGGTTCTCCTTCAACAATTAAAATTGGTATTATCAATAATAATATAAAAAATAAGGCATTCTGGCCATTCAGGTAGAAACAATGAAGCGAGTATTTTTGATTTCATGTTTGATAAATAGGGAGTTACTATTCGAATCTCGAATATGTTTCCCTTGAATACCACAACTCAATCAATAAACTTTTTATGAAGCTCATTTATCATCCACCTCTATTAATCCTGATGAATAATTATAATGTAATTTTTTTTATTGTACCTATAATTTCATTAAACAATAATTTAACATTGTTCATTTCCAAATATCTTTGTAGGATTACAATTTTATAGAATTAGGTCATAAATCCAAGATTCCAAACCAATAATTTATATGTTTGAAACAACGTCATAGTATCCATTTTCCAATAATACATAACATTTAAAATAAAAAATGTATTCTTTTCATGAATAATATATATGATTTTAAACATGAATTCATAAATTATTCTACTCTTTCATAAATCTAGTGAAAAAATAATATTAAAAAAATGATGTGAACAAAAATATTAGTATCTGACATTTAAATATATGGAAACTCATTAGTCCTTTTCAAACCCATGATATCATTTATGATATGTTTCCTTTATAATGGTAAACATTTAGCGAAAAATTATATTTTTCTATTTATGAAAACATATTTAACACAATTTGTTTAAAAAAAACACTTAATAATAAAAAATAAGGAATTATAATAATCTTGACGATTTCATTGAAAAGATGTGAACCCATTAAATCCAATAATGTGAAAACATACCTCGTTTCCCTACAAGGTAAAAATGAATTATTTAAAGTAAAAGATCATTAAAATACATTTTGAAATTTAAATATTTCAACAAAATCTAATTATAAAGTATAGAAAAATCTAGCAGGTTCTTTTGGAATTTATATTAATATAACCTATGAAATAATCCTTACTATAACCCTTTCATGTGTAATTTCATATACCATCAACACCAAACATAATTGTTCATAGAAAGTAATTATTATCCAATGACTTGGAGATCTATACCAGGCTCACCCAATCACAGACAATTTCAAAGGACCATAACATGTATAAAAACATTGAATCTTTTATTTTCATAATCAAACTAAAAATATATGATTTTAACTCATAAGAATATCATTTTTATATATTGCTTTACACTTTCCTTTAAAACCAACTTTTCTGATCTATAATTCCCAAAAGAAATTGAATAGTGACAGTTAATTAGGAAAATCAAGGAATCATATAATTTAATGAAAATATAAAATAATGGTTTTGAAATATTTTTTTTACATTGAAAAAATTATAATAGAACATTATTATCCCCTATTGAAAATAATGTCAAAATATTCCATATAATATATTAAAATTATTAGATTTTTAAAACATTGAAGTAAATTCAAATAGGCCAAAAATATCATTTATAATTCATTAAAAACCATAAATATATATTCATAAAATAATTTTAATGATTTCGTAATGAATGAGATATTTATTAGAAAATAATTATTTAAACCATTTAAAATGGGTTTTTAACGGTAATGTGACCCTTTCAATAAGATAAATTATGAACCATTGACAAATTGATGAAAATAAATTGAAATGGATTTTTAAACACATTATTATTATAATGAAAATAAAATATAAATCTATATTCTATTTTATATAGAACACAAAATAAAACATGTTGTTAAAATAGATATTGTCTCAAAGAAAGGGAATTGAGACTGGAAATCCCTAACATCGTTTTCTAACAAGCCATAAACATTATTTAAATAATATAAAACGAACTTTTATTAATTAATTACATGAATAATGAAATTTTATGTGTTTAATACCTTATCATTAAATAAAATACTTAATTTATTTCAACTAAATACTTATTTACATAATAGTTTAAGTACATGTCATGTGTATTGAGGATGTTAGGTTACTAATATAAAAAAATCATCCATATGTTAGCAATGAACCAATAAGTCAAAGTAAAATAATCCCCAAAATAATTCCCATGATAATAATTATCATTTTTATACGTTATGTATAATTCTAAAAAATCAATGTACTATGGGAAAGAAGAATGAAATATGATACAGTCATAGAGATTGAATGCCATATGTCCCCATGATTAACGTTTTTATTTTGAAACAAGAATAAGGGAAAGAAGGTAAGTATTATTTTTTCATTATAAAATGATGACTATATCATAAATATCATATTATTTAATTAATATATATATATCATCCATGTGATGTGTTTATTGGAAATGAATCATAACCCTTTGTTGATGTTGTATTTCATTGGTATGAACAAATGTTATTATCCCATTTCAATAGATGGAATGGGAAAAAATATATGATATATGAAATTATTTAGGATCATTGAACTTCAAGGGGGATTCAATCAATGGTTTCAATTTTACAAATTGAATAAATTATGAAATTTAACCCATGAATCGTGTTAGAGTTTCATCCTCATCATCTTTTGTAACAAATTCACATGATCGAAGTAATAAAAAAATAATGAATGGAACACATGATTGAAAATGTGTTTACTATGTGTGAGAACATAAAAAATTAATATAGATACTTCAATTAGTCTATATAAATTCTCGATTATAATGATGTGAATATAACTTCGATATAACTCCCATTAGACTCCTTATATCTCTCGAATGGTATGATTATACACAATACTGTTAGCTTACATGACATTTTTATATAACTGATCCACAAAAAATAATTTAATTTTTTTAAATAAGATCACATAAATTTTTGATGGATTATTTATTTATTTCCTCCATTTTTAATATTTTATCCAGTGTACATTTTATTATGTTTGGTGAATGTTCGTCTAGCTCACCTCACAGAAACTACACCTGATATATAACCTATGTTATTTCCAATTATCAAAACCATTGTACCTAAAAATTATAAACCAAAAATATATTTGATTCTATCTATCTAGTTTTTATGATCTGAATAACTTCATCTTATTCCCTTCTTGGTATTATATTTCAGATACTTTCATTTGACATGAATGTTGTAACGACCCAAAGATTCATTAATGGAAATCCCTCTTGATCTAATTAAATGTCTCTTTATGTAAAATGTTTTTATAAAATGTCAACTTCATTGGTTTTATGATAAGAAATGTGACTGTTACTTTTATAACCATTGAACAGTGATCACATGACCGGTATAAATATAGGGCTTTAACAAACCCAATATACTCAGGAAAAGCATGTGATGGCCTCATCCAGTATAATTGCTCCATATGAAGCCCATTTTTCATAGCTCGGAAAAGAGGTGGCTTCTTTGGGATTCTCCCTTTATCAAGCACAAGTTGAGCTTCATCATTTCATGCTCGAACGAGGTTGCCTACGACAAAAGTGGACGTTGATAAATATTACCACTCGAGCAATGTTATCCGAGCCCCCCCAAGAGTTTGTCACCATCGCACACCTTACCCTTAGGTCTTATGCGACTGTTTTAAGGGGTTATGTAACAAATATCTATTACTATGTTCATGTACATTATTTTTGTATATAATAATGAATATACTTTATTGTCAATATTGATACATTGTACATAGTTTTTAAAGTACAATAATTTTTAGTTATTATTTAATTAAGAAATGTATTTTATTAAATTAAAGGATTTTTGAATTAAATAATATTTTTAAAAAATATTATTATTATAATTATTAAATTAATTTTTATTAAATATAAATGATCTTATAATTTTATGAATACAATTGTAATTTTTATTAAGGTTTGAAAGTCATTTTTCTCAAAACACGTGAATTTTGGATAAATGTCCGTTTTTATTTTAAAAGTTAAAATTAACATATTTAAAAAATTATTAAGATAACATAAATGTTATTTCTAGAATCAGGACGTCAAAATTATCCAATGGTGAGTTTTTTATAATTTTCTGAAATAGTCAAATTTTTGGGTAAAAATTAAATACCATTTAAATATATAATGTGTTTTATGACATCATAATGACCCAATACTGACGTAATAAAATACAATAAGCTTTATTTTATACCAATATATGTTTTACCATTAAAATAATATGATTTTGGGTTTGTTTGACTTATTATAAAAAGCATTAATTGACCCCTCAAAACTTATTAAACATCTTGTCTTTTTAAATTATTTTCCATGGGAGTGTGACTCACCTCCATAGATGAAACCCCATTATATAAAGAAGTTCGGACTTTGGGAACCTAAAATATTGTTTTTCTATTTTTTTTCCAAAAAACCATGGGCAAAAACCATGGTATGGGTTTTTTTTGATTAGTTTAATTTAAGTGGTCCCAAACCTAAATAATAAAGAATTCATTCACCTTTCATATATAAACCCACCCAATCTCCCACTTCCTCCTCACTCAAAGCCTTTGGAGTTCATCCAAAATCTGACCTACTCACTCTATATTCCTCCCAAGGTGCCCCATTCTCCCAATAAGCCTCTCTCAAACCTCTCTCTAGCCTTTGGAAGCACACTTCCAAGTAAGGGTTTTTCATCCATTCTCATTTTTGTCCAATTTTCTTAATGTTGTTATGCCATTTTAATTTCAATTATAATTGTTGGGGTATGGTTTCTAACCACCCCCATAGTTCCCCCTTAATGTTTGAATGATGGTAGATCCCTTTCTCCCTCATTAAGTGACTCCCATGTACACCCGTTACAATGCTGAAATTCGGAAAGGAAATTTCCCTCTCCTCATTTATATTCAAGCAATAATTTTGTATCATGAATCTAAATTCCATTAAATTTGTTGGGAAATGTATCTATATGACCCCATTACTGTCCATGTTATGTAAATATGATGAGACACCCCTATCTCTCTCATTAACCATTTTTATGTGTTCTTATGTCATGCCTTTATGCTGCCAAAATTGCACCACATTTTTCCATGCCAAAGTCATTGTGTAGTGAATACCATACCCATTTATCTATCAAGGGTATTCACCTTTATGCACATTTACTTATTATTTAAAGTGTTTAATGTATTTATTCCACATTCCTCTATAGTGGAAAAAATGATTATGTTGAATGATTCAATGTTATATGATCAATGTGGCACACTTATGCATGAAATGAAATGTTTAAGAAGGGTGTGCCCTTATAGCGCTCCAATGCATTGGGTAAAGTATAGTATCATGATAATTCATGTGAAATGAGTGTTGACTCACGATAATTCATGTTCAACGAGGGTTTACTTGTGCTTAATGTGCAATGAGGACTTACTCATGCTCCATGTGCAATGGGCCTTGGCTCATGCTAATTCTATGTTAAGTGTTGTTGCCACATTTTCATGTTATGATTATCATGCTTTATAATGCCTTTATTTCCATGTTTCTCTTGTTCTCCATTGATATGCATATTGTGTAACATGTATTTTAATCCTAATTTATTCCATGTTTATTCCCTTACTGGGCTTTATATCTCACCCTTTCCTTATACATTTCCCCAGGTTATCCCATGCAATGCTAAGTACGAGGGAATGTAGTGGTCACGTAAAAAAAGTTTTCAATAAAGTTGTTGTATTTCATGTATTAAGTTGTTACGTAATGATCCTATTCCACAAAGACACTAGAACTCTCAATATTCATTATTGTATCAAGTGATGTTTTATGTAATAAATCATGTTTAAGTTTGTAATAAAAAGCATGGTTGTCATAGTTGGTATTAGTGGATAGGTTTGGTTATTTTTGGGATAAGGATTAAAAACCCTAGTAAAGCCTTAGAGACAAGACTAAGTATAATAAAAACATCCCCATGTTTTGGTAAGTACTAAGAAAGTGGTTTATCAAACAAATACATCCCGGTCTGGATACAAGTAGGTAGAGGCGGATCTGGCACAGATGTATCCTTGGGGTAAAACCCGAAAACACCGCTTTGAGCTAGACTCGATCGAGAACTGGTGCACAAAAATGGGTCTTTCTGCACTCTTGGTTATGACACTCCCAGGGGGTATGTTTTAAAAAATTCACAGGCATAGTATGAACCCTTATTAAGGGAATTAAAAAAAATTCCCATAAGAATATATGTTAGAAAGTAGATCATGAAAAGCCTAGATTTAAACATATAGACTAATGAGTTAAGGAAATAAAAGTTCAATTATAAGTAATCAAGTTTTGTCTTTGGATTACCCTTTATGTGTCACCCGCTAACTTTCTTTTTATTCCAGCCAATAGTTGGTAATAGGAGGACTCGGGCTAACACAGATGTGAAGATCAGTGTGATGACTGTACTAATGAGATGCCCAATCCAATGGGAGCGGGAATCGCAAACTTTGTCATGCTTCTCTCTCAGATAACTCACGATTTGAATAAAAACACGAGTCAAGAAGAACGTAAAAACTCCCCTAAGAAGAAACTAGTCACTATCGAGAGATTTATGAGACAAAGTCCGCCTACTTTTAGTGGATCATCTGATACCACGATCACTGAACAATGGATCACCTCCATTGAAATGATATTCTCCATCATTCAATGTTCTGAATAAGATAAGGTTCTCTTGGAGACTTATCGTATAGAGGGTGAAGCTGATCAATGGTGGACATTGATCAAAAATATGAAGCCGGAGGAGATCGAGGCATTGGAATCGAAGGATTTCCAAAAGATGTTTTTTGAAAAATATTTTCCCCGCACCCTCCGGCTTAAGATGAAAAGGGACTTCTTTTCCCTAATGAAAAAAGAAGAAGAATATGTTGGAGCATACGAGGCAAACATCACAAGGCTTGCATGATACGCTTCTGGATTTTTTGTTACCCCTGAATGCATTGTTGACCACTTATTTGGTGGGCTGAAGCCTATCCTGTGGAAAGAATTAGCGATCTGTGACTTCGACGGCTATGAGGAAATTGTCTGATGTACCCTCAAGGTCAAAATGGAGATCAGGGAATCACATGGGTATCATGGGGATAAGAAGCGTAAGTTGGACTTCAATGCTGGCATTCCGATGGATAAATCAAATGGTGCTAAGAGGATCTCGCACCCCACTTTCCAAAAGTGAGGAAAGAATCACCCCAGAAATTGCCTCAAGGGGATGAGGAAATTCTTTAGGTGTGGAAGAGAAGAGAACCTAGCTGTTAAATGTTGAAAAGAAAGACCCGCAGATGCGACAGAGGAGAGGAATGCTCCGTCCGAACCTCAACGCGTTGTTAATTGCTAAAAATGCAAAGAACCGGGGAATCTTGCAAAGCAGTTCCCTAATCCAATGGTTTTCGGAGACAACAAACAACCTAGAAGGCATCAAGGAAGAGATTTTGCCATCACTTCTTCCGATGTGAACCCCAACAACGAAGTAGGGACATGTACACTAGTTATTCATTCAAGAATAGCGAACACACTTTTTGATTCAGGTTCTACTCATTCTTTTATATCTCAAATGTTTAGTAGAACAATTCCGAAACCACCAAAAATCATGGAAGTGAAGATGTCAGTGACTATGAAAAATGCTCAAATCATTGCCTCCCATGAATATAAGTCCTCCCATGTTATTATATTTGGATTTAATTTCCCGATGAACCACGTCATACTCACTCTGGTGGAATTTGATGCAATTATTGGCATGGATTGGTATTCATTATATAGAGCCAACATAAATTGTAGGGAGAGGGAAATAACACTCCATGTAGAGAATTGACCCCCCGATTCTTTACAAGTGTAAAGAGGAAGATGAATATCTTTTAGCTCTATCATCTCAAGCATGGATATTACTACCCTATGAGAATGAATATCTAGCTCTGATGATCGAGTCCAATGAAGAAACCATCCTTGATGAAATGCCTATTGTGAGGAAATTCTCTAAAGTGTTTCCCGAGGAATTGCATGGTCTCCCTCCTAGAAGAGATGTTGAATTCCCAATTGAACATATACCAGGGGCTCTACCAATATCCAAGACTACATATAGAATGGCTGTCGTGGAGATTGAAGAGCTGAAAAACAACTACAGGAGAATCTGGATAAAGGGTTTATATGCCCAAGGGCTTCACCATGGGGTGCACCAGTCCTCTTCATCAAGAAGAAGGATGGGACAATGCGGTTTTTCATCGATTATCATGAACATAACAAAATCACGATAAAGAAAAAGTATCCTCTTCCATGGATTGATGACTTGTTTGATTATCTGCCTAGAGAACAATAATTTTCCAAGGTAGATTTACGGTCGGGATATTATCAAGTAAGGGTGTAGAAGAAAGATGTCCCCAAGACTTCTTTTCGTACAAGATACGGGCACTATGAATTCATAGTAATGCCTTTAGGACTCACTAATGCTCCAAAAATCTTCATGGACTTAATGAATAGAGTATTTAGATATTACCTTGAAAAATTTGTGGTAGTCTTTATAAATGATATTATAATATACTCCAAAACCAAGGAGGATCATTACGAGCATTTAAGAACTGTACTAGAGACATTGCACAAGGAGAAGATCTTTGAAATGTATAGCTATTGTGAGATCTGGTTGAAGAAGGTATCATTCTTGGGCCATATCATCACAAGCAATGGGATATCTATGGATCCCTCCAAAACAGATGCAATATAGGGATGGCCAAGGCCAACATCAGTAACAGATATTCGTAGATTCTTGTGGTTAGTTAGATATTATTGATTATTTGTGAGAAATTCTCACGATTTTCCAACCCTCTTACCAAGCTAACTCAAAGGGGAGTAAAATTTTCATGGCATGGTGAATGTGAAGAATGCTTCAAGGAGTTGAAAAGGAGGCTTATCACTGCGCCCCTTCTTACATTACCCACAAGTGGGGAACTTTTTTTGGTATTCAGTGATGCTTCGAAGAAGGGATTAGGCTGTGTGCTAATGCATAATGATAAAGTGATATCCTATGCCTCAAGGAAGTTGAAAATCCATGAGCGAAACTATCGAACGCATGATCTGGAGTTGGCGGCAGTGATCTTTTCCTTGAACATATGGATGCATTATCTCTATGAGGAGAAATGTGAGATATATACTGAACATAAGAGTCTTAAATATATATTCACACAGAAATAGATTAATATAAACCAGAGAAGATGGATAGATATCATCAAGGATTATGACTGTTCAATACATTACCACCCTGGGAAGGTAAACAAGGTGGCAGATTCCCTAAGTAGAAGGGACCCATCAATTCTATCAATGATGATAATTGAGAAGGATCCGATCTTCTTACAGTTGATGAAGATGGACATGGAAATCATAAATAAGGGAACACCATCAATCCTTTCACAAATTATTGCTCAACCGTCTATTTTGGAAAGGTTAAATGATTCTCAAATGGAAGATGTGGGAATTCACGAAAAATTGGAAGTTATCAATTAAGGGAAATCTTCGGGGTTTAATGTTAATGAAGAAGGAATTGTGCGATTTGGGAAAAGACTATGTGTTCCATCAATTCCAGTGTTGAAGAAGGAACTTTTGGATGATGCACATAGAAAAAATTTCTCTATTCACCCAGGGAGCACGAAGATGTATCGAGATCTCTAAGAAAACTTTTGGTGGGATAATATGAAGAAGGAGATCACCGTAAATTCATCAAAGTGCCTAGTGTGCCAGAAAGTAAATGCAGAGAGGCAGAAGTCTAAGGGGATAATGCAACCATTTCCCATACTAGAATAGAAATGGGAGAACATCACCATGGACTTTGTCACTAGACTTCTGAGGACATCCAAAGGCAACAATGCAATCTGGGTTGTTGTGTATCGTCTTAAAAAGTTTTCACACATCATTGTTATTCAAGAGGATTTTTTTCATTGGATAATCTAGCATAGATATATATCAGGGAAGTGGTAAGGCTGTATGGAGTACCACTGTCTATTGTGTCTGATTGAGATCCAAGATTCACCTCTATGTTTTGGAAGAGTTTTCAACAAGCTCTGAATACTAAACTGAATTTCAGTATGGCCTATCATCCTTAAACTGATGGCCAATACGACAGGAATATCCAAAAACTTGATGACATGTTGAGAGCGTTCTCAATTCACATTAAGGGAGGATGGGAGCAACATCTCATCTGGTTGAGTTCTCTTATAATAACAGTTTCCACTCGAGCATCCAAATGGAACCATATGAAGACCTGTATGGGAAAAGGTGGAGAACACCGGTATGTTGGGATGAGGTCGGTGAACGTAAGCTGCTTGAACCATAAATGGTCAAGGAAATGGTGGAGAAGGTGAAAACCATTCAACAGCATATCAAGGTAGCCCAGAGTCGATAGAAGAGTTATGTTGATAATCATTGACAAGAACTTGAGTTTAAAGTTGGAGACATGGTTTTTCTACATATATCTCTGTGGAATAAGGTTGTGAGGTTTGGAAATAAAGGGAACTTAAGTCCAATGTACATCGGCCCCGTCGAGATTCTTGATCGTGTCGGGGCTGTTGCCTATCAACTTGCACTTCCACCTACCATGGCCAAAGTACATGACTTATTTCATGTATCCCTCTTAAGGAATTACATAATGGACCATTCACATGTACTCTCTTCTGAGGTGGTACAGTTGGAAGATGATCTTTCTTATGAATAGTAACAACTGAAGATCTTAGATCATAGAGAAAAAGTTCTATGAAATAAGACAGTGCCCTTCATCAATGTGTTGTGGAGAAACCACAAGTTTGAATAAGCGACTTGGGAATCATAGGAAATGATGAAGCTAAGTTACCCACATCTGTTTTAGTGTGTAAAAAGGAATTTTAGAGGCGAATTTTTTTGGGGGAATATTGTAACGACCCAAAGTTTCATTAATGGAAATCCCTCTTGATCTAATTAAATGTCTCTTTATGTAAAATGTTTAGATAAAATTTCAACTTCTTTGGTTTTATGTTATGAATTGTAACCATTACTTTTATAGTCATTGAACAGTGATCACATGACTAGTATAATTACAGGGCTTTAACAAACACAATTTACTCAGACAAAGGATGTGACTGCCTCATCAAGTAGAATTACTCCATTTGAGCCCATTTGTTGGACCTCAGAAAAGAGGTGGAATATTTGTGCTTCACTCTTGTCCAAGACCAATATGAGCTTCATCATGTCAATCTCAAACGGGACCATCTATAGGAAAAGTGGAAGTTGATAGAGATTACCACTCAAGCGATGTTATCCGAGCCACCCCAAGCGTCTTTCACCATTGGACACCTTACCATTAGGTCTTACGTGGTTGTTTTAAGGGGTTATGTATCAAATATTTAGTACTATGTTCATGTACATTATTTTCTTATATAATAATGAATATACTTTCTTGTTATTATTGATACATTGTAAATATTTTTTAAAGTACAAATAGTGTTTTTAGTTATAATTTAATTAAGAAATATATTTTATTAAATTATTGGATTATTTAATTAACTAATATATTAATAAAATATTATTCTTATTATTAAATTATTTTTTATTAAATATAAATGATCTTATAATTTTATTAATGCAATTGTAATTTTAATTAAGGATTGAAAGCCATTTCTGTCAAAACCCGTGAATTTTCGATAAATGTCAGTTTTTTATTTTAAAAGTGGAAATTAATATATTTAGAAAATTATTTAGATAAAATAAATGTTATTTCTTGAATCAGGATGTTGAAATTATCCAACGGGGAAATATTTATAATTTTCTGAGACAGTAAAATTTTTGGGTAAAAATTAAATACCGTTTAAATATATAATGTGTTTTATGACATCATAACGACCTAATTATGATGTAATAAAATAAAATAATCTTTATTTTCGGCCAATATATGTTTTAAAATTAATATAATAGGATTTTTGGTTTTTTTTGACTTATTTTACAAAGCATTAATGGACCCCTCAAGAATTATTAAACATATTGTCTTTTTAAATTATTTTCCATGGGAGTGTGACTCACCTCCACATAAGAAACCCCATTATTTTAAGAATTTAGGACTTTGGACTCATAATATATTTTTTTCCTCTTCACGTTTCCAAAAACCATTGGCAAAAACAATGGGATGGTTTGTGGTTTGGATTAGTTTAATGTAAGGGGTCCCAAACCTAAATAATAAAGAATTCCTTCACCTTTCCTATATAAACCAACCCAAGATCCCACTTCCTCCTCACTAAAAGGATTTGGAGTTCATCCAAACTCTGCCCTAATCACTCTATAATCCACCCAAGGTTCCCCATGCTCCCAAGAAGCCTCTCTCAACCCTCTCTCTAGCCTTTCGAAGCACACTTCGAAGTAAGCGTTTTCCTTCCTTTCTCATTTTGTCCAATTTTCTTAATGTTGTTATACCCTTTTAATTTCATTTATAAATGATGGGGTATGGTTTTTAACCTCCCCCGTACTACACTATTTATGTTTTAATGATGGGATATCCCTTTCTCCCTCATTAAGTGACTCTTATGTACACCCGTTACTATGCCGAAATTCCGAAAGGTATTTCCCTCTCCTCATTTACATTCAAGAAATTATTTTGTATCATGAATCTAAATTCCATTAAAGTGTTTAGATATGTATATATATGACCCCTTACTATCCATTTCACTTAAATATTATGAGACACTCATTTCTCTCTCATCATCCATTTTTATGAGTTCTTATGTCACGCCGTTATACTGCCGAAATTGCAACGCGTTTTTCCAATCCAAAGTCATTGTGTAGTGAATACCATGCCCATTTCTCTATCAAGGGTATTCACCTTTACGCACATTTATTTATTGTTTAAAGTATTTCATGTTTGAATTCCACATTCCTTTATCATGGAATAAACGATTATGTTGAGTGATTCAATGTTTTATGATTCATTTGGAACACTTATACAGGAAATGAAATGTTTAAGAAGGGTGCGCCCTTATAGCGCTCCAATGCATTGGGTAAAGTATAGTATCATGATACGTGATGTGAAATGAGTGTTGACTAATGATAATACTAGTGAAAAGAGGGTTTACTCATGCTTCATGTGCAATGAGGATTTACTCATGCTCTATGGGCAATGGGCCTTGGCTCATGCTAATTCCATGTTAAGTGTTGTCGCCGCATTTCCATGTTATGATTATAATGCTTCATCATGCCTTTATGTACATGTTTCTCTTGTGCTCTATTGATATGCCTATTGTCTAAAATGTATTTTACTACTCATTTATTTCATTTTTATTCCATTACTAGGCTTTATATGTCACCTTTTTCTTATGCATATCCCAAGGTTATCCCATGCAATTCTAAGTACGAGGGAATGTAGTGGTCATGTAGAGGATGTTTTCAATAAAGATGTTGTATTTGATGTTTTAAGTTGTTATTTAATGATCATAATCCCCAAAGACACTATACATATCTATATTATTTGTTGTATCAGGTGAGGTTTTATGTAACAAATCATGTTTATGTTTGTAATAAAAGGCAGGGTTGTCATAAATGTGAACTTTGGTTGAAAAATCTGGCATCCAAAAATTCATTATAGTCTCATCTTATTAGGCCTATTAATATTAACATGTACTATTGTATTTATCATCCTAGTTATATTCTTATCCTAAAATAGAATAATTGGGAAACCATGTTCACCTTCATACTCACTGAATTTCAAAAATCAATCATTCCCTCTAAAATTAAATTCACTGAGACAGATGTTAACATTTATAAAATATTCAAGTGCATTATTGAATTATCCAGTGATTATAACATTCTATTAGTTTTTTTTTAATTTATATATTATGTAACCATTCAAACCTATTTTAATTTTTAAATATAAATAACCACAAGAATATCATAGTAAAACATCATCAAACTAGAGGGATTTATAACTATTTATATAGATCTTATAATGATTCATCAGGAAAAAGATCATCCATTGATTCCATTGGAAACCCCCCCTATCTGATGATATTTTTTCTAAGTAATTTATTTAAGAAAATTTCATCCAATTATATAAATATCCTTTTCCAATTTTTCTTCATCTACATGACATTTTTTGATCATCCTGACTCAACTCAAACAAAAAAAATCATATATGAAAATTTCAACCTATTATATTGAAAAGAATTGTCCGATGTTCTTACAAAAAATATTTTTTGTCCTATGGATATTTTTTTCAATTGATATAAATATTATATATTTATAAGTTCTTTTATATAATCTCAAAATATCCAACATCATCCTAAAAATGAATCTTTCTACTAAAAATCATTCACACTTCCTGTTCGGAAAACACAACTACCTCTGCCCTATGATCTTATCCCACTAAGAATGGATGACATTATTTTTGAAACTTCTAATGAATTTTTTTAAATGATTCATTATTTATCTAATGAACTAATTAAATTTCACATTATAATTTATCCCTTGGAATTTTCATCGATATAGAAAATTGAATTCTTCCATATTATAACTCTATATCATTTTATGAAGCTACAAAAACTCTATTACAAACATTTATTACCTTTCATTTTAATAGGGTATTTGATTATTTTCATATTGTTGACCAGGGAAATTACAACTACATCTCTTTGTACAATGTCAATAATGTATTTCAGAGAACGTTTTCCTAGTAATTTTTTTGAAAATACACTTTTGTATAAACTCAATAACATTCAATACGAAATTATGTTACACAGAAATCATTTTATTTTTTTCCTTCTAAAGTTCATCTGAAATTCTTTTATCTAGAATTATTATTCACATTCACTCAGTTTAATAAACATCATTTTGTCTGATGAGATTGTTTATTATACAGAAATGTTAAACAAATAATAAATATTCATCAGAGTTTGTTAGAAAGTTTCTTAACTTTGTTTAAAAAATTCCCCATATTTCTTCCATCAACTCTTGAAAAGAAATTTCATAAAAAAATTAATTAAAAATAATTCAGAAAAATCTCTCTCATTTTTTTCCAAAAAAATTTCTTAACAGAATTATGTTTTTTAAAAATAAAATTATTTTTATAAAAATATAAAAAAATATCTTCAAAATAACAGTTTATATTTTTTGTCTACAATGTATCTTTGAACCCTCATTCATAACAACAAATTTTTTTCACAACTCATCATTTTTATAATATATTTCATTTTTAGAAATTTTACCAAAACAAAACCTTTATTATTGAGAGTATCCTGACACCACACTTCTAGATGATGTAATTTTTTCCTGGGAAAACCATACCAAAGTGGGAAACAAATTTCTGAACATGTTAAGATAACCCCCCACAAATTTATTCTATCATTATTTTGTCCCCCATTTTGTTATAACTACAACTTCAAATTCAATTTTTAAATAAAATTGGCTTACTGTACATCTTTAATGAAAATTTTTACACTCCCCCTTTTAAAAAAAATATATTTTAAAACCGCTCCCTCTTGTCATAATAAATCATAAAATATTTTGAGACCAAATTATAACATTTTGGAACTCATTGGTGGAGGTTGAACTTGAATTTGTAGCCCAAATTCCTAAAATCATTCTTTTAGAAAAACGTTGTTTAATAATTCAAGAATTTTACATTTTGTTACAATTGATTCTATCATTACATCTCCACTGTTAACATTCTACATGATGAGATGAAAATAAAATAAAATATGATTTGATCTTCAATGTTTTACATGATTCTCGGAAATATTCAAAACACTTAGATTATAACAAAGTATCCTTATTGGTGTTGAAATATTCACCCTAAAATATTCCAACTGAATATTTATCAAAATCCTTTACATACAAGATTTTATTTTATCAAAATTTTTTTCTTCTACTATGCTCAAGTTCACTGATCTCAATTTTTTATTATGCTATATCACACAACATTCTATGTAGAATTTTTTTTTTGGAAGTTGATTTTTTATCATTGAAATTTCTAGCCCAATAAACATTGATATATCAAATAAAGTATATATCAGAAAATAATTTGTACAACAACCCATTAGAATATGTTCCTTTTAGATATCTATGAATTATTTAAGCTACCAACATTTTTTATTATTCTGTATTACTTTTAAATATTAAACATAAATTTACATCAAAAATAATGATTTTCATTTAATCTATAAAAGATAAAAAAACATTATATAAACTTTCATAAATAATTCTCATTTACACATCTACCATTATCATCATTACTCATCTTCATTCCAATTAAAATATATGAGAATATTGTTTGGAATCTACCATATGATTTTTTTTACAATTCCCAAAATTTAATTTCTTATAATAAAAAAATGTATATCTCCGTTTTCTAAAGTTTAAAACCCATGAATAATTCAAATTATTCAACCATTGAAATTTTGAACATTTACATCATTTATTAATAACTCTCTTTAAAATAAATTTTTATATCTCCTAACAAATTCTTTAATAAATATAAAAAATTAAATGAAGGTTCTTATGTTCTTATTGTTCACATATATGTTTCTTCCAACTTTACACTTAGAAGAATTCAACTATTATATAAAATAAAATATTTTATGTACTAATAGAATGGATCTTATTTCATCCTATAACCAGTTTTCATTAATTTAAATAAATTGGATATATATTTTCCATGTTGGAAACTATAAGTGTTCTAAATATAAACATCTATCTCAATATCTTTATTAATAAAGGACTTCATGACATCCATCAAATAAATTATTTAATAAAAATGTGTATCTAAAAAAATATTATGATTATTTCTAGTTTATCATCATGAAAAACATTTATTCAAAATGAACACCATACACAAATGGATATCCTTTGTAAACAATAAATTCATTATTTATTAAAACTTCTCCATAAATTTCAATCATGTTTCTTATACCCACATTTCACCAATAATATTCATTCATGATGGACGTGGTGTTGTAACCATGGTCGTTCAATTCATTAATTGGAGTATAGTTTGTGTTTGTCGTCAATCCTCATTGAATGTTTAGAAAGCATGCCAATAAAGTGATCATACAGTTCAAGTAGAAGTGGTGCAAGAAAAAGGTGGGATATGCGTGAAATATTTGAGTTTTGCACAAAAAACAGCGTGGTGCTTGAAATAGTGAAGCAATGTTTTTTGCGCATATAGTGTTTCTGAATCAGAACGTCAAAAAATTGAAAAGCCATGGGTTGTGTGAAAAATCGGGACATGTGCATGAAAAAAGATACCTGTGCGAAATATTACACTCAAAATGAGAGGTTTTTCACACCATAGGGGGTTTTGCGTGAGGGGGTCATATATTCTTTTAAATAAGAGGTGAGCCCCCTCATTCCATATGAATGATGACCAAGAGAAGTTCAAAGTTCTAATGCACGTTAAAGGTTTGCGTAAAGGGGCTTGTGTGAAAAATTTTGGGCTATGAAAAAGAAGAAGATCAGTGCGCAAAAATTGATGCGGCGCGTAAAAGATTCATTTGCGCAAAAGGGTGTTATTGCGTGAAATATTTTTCCATGCAAAAATGAAATATTGTGCGTAATAGTAAGGTCTTGTGTGCGAAGGGCTGTTGTTGAGTGCAATTTTCAGTGAAAACTGTTTGCACGTTCTGGTTATCCGGTTTAGTGGTTCAGTGCATTCAACTGTATCATTTCCGGACATCGATGTAAGAAGAGACATGTGCTAATCAAATGAAAAGACTTCAATGCAAATATTTTGAAGAGACCTTCACATCGATAAACTGACTTGGATATCACCAAAAGTAGTGAGCCAGGGGGAGTCAACGGGAGTGGCACGAGGGACATAGTGTGCTATCCCTCAACAGTTGTAAAGGCAGTTATCCTGGGACATAGTGACTATTCCCAAACCTTTATAATCCACAACTAGTGAAGAATAGTGTATTTTGGTACGACCGGTAACCTACCGGTGTTTGCTCCTTGGAAATAGCCCTTAGTGGTGAACCATGTAAAAAGTGTTGTGTCATCTCTTTGCATGTGAATTTTGTATTGCTTCTCATATCCATCATACTGGTTAAACTAGTTCCTACCAACATGGGAACAAGATCCAACCGTTTAAAAGAAAAAGTTGACACCCTGATTCACCCCTCCCCTATCAGGGTGTCCCAGGTTCCTTCACGTAGAACAAGTTCCCAATTATCATTCTTCTCAAAATGATATATCTATAAATTCATATCTTCTACACATTAATTCGTTACAAACGATTCTAATACATATTTCATTCAACCATTGAGAAAATTGATGTATCAATTTCGCATATAATCCTTCTTCCAGATTGAAATAGAGGTTTTTTATTTTGAATAATGTTTTCTCATGTGATAACTTTTTTTGCGTAATAATTTTTGATTCTTCTATTAAACTCTCACATTCCTCCTCAAATGATTCTAATGAATCTCTAGTAACATATTTTTTTTCTCAAACTCATCTTTGATCTTTCTACTCTCATTAGAAGTATTTAAATTATATTCTATAAAATTCAAAAGAATTTTTCCAAAATATGAGGGATTCTAAACAACATTCACATCATAGGAATCCAAAAAATTTGAATGTGTTTTCTAAAAACATTTAAATCTTATATCCTTGGAAGAATATCCAATTAAAACTTATGTTTTTTTCTTCCATTCAGTCAATAAAAACCATCTATTATATGTACATATAATATTAAATTTATCATCTCTACAAATGAACTTAGAAGTTTTTAACTCAGTGATGATGCTTCTTCCCATTTCCATAAAACTTATGTTTTTTCCTTCCACGTGTCAATTTGGTTGAGGGGTGTATAAATAACTATATTTTTGTTGAACTCCATTATTTAATAGATGTAATTCAAATTAATTACATGCATACTACCTTCCATTATCTGTTCAAAGCATATGTAAATTAGCATCCATTTATACTTCAATATCTAATCTAAAAAATATTAATATTTCTATAACCTATGATTTATGAATCATGAAAATATTGTAGGAATTAAAAGTTAAATTATCTGTAACACCTATAAAGTAATAATACCCTTTTTTTTATTGATGTATAATAATCATAAAATGACCAAGTATACAAATTTAAGAGGTTCGGTATATTTAATTTTATCTTTCTTATTCCACATTCCAACCATCTTCCCTTTATAACAAGTTATATAATTATATTCATCATTCGTATTTAGTTTTTGTTATAATCTTACATAATATTAATTATAATTTGTGCAAATATGATTTTGGTCAGGATTCAAATTTCATTGATAGAAAAAATTATTTTCATAATCTAAAATCAAGATAGAAGTGTTTTAATGTTATTTAATCAGAAATATATTTCTTATATTTATTTATACTCTGGTAAAAAAATTTATCATCCACAATTTTTATGATATAAGAACATTTTTTGAATATTTCTTTCTTTAAATTACCAAAATGATGGTTAAAAATTCGTTTGTTATGTTTGGGCTAATCAACATATAAAAATGCTTTATATTTTCGTTTTTGAACTTCAATTTCAGTAGTTTGAATTCTTATTATTTTTTTAGAACTATCAATGTGAAATGTAACTACTCATACTTTAGGATTTTCAACATATTTCATGTTTTTTAATCACATATCATTTTTGAGTAACAACTATTATCCTGAGTCCATGGATTGTCCCTTTTAATATTTTTTAACCCTATTAAGAGAACAAAATATCATTCTTCTAATTTATTCTATCTATAATATTTATTTTCAAGAATATAATGTTTATAAATGAAGTCTTTTAAAAAATTATTTTTTAGAATTACTTGTTTGGTCAAATATTCTACACAAATTCAATAGGAAGAAAAACTGATTTTACATTGACACTTTTATAAATTTTGATGATTTTTTTCTTTCTTTCTTCCAGTATCTTAGAAAGGTTGATAAATTTTCTTCCAAAATTTCTCATCTTATGTTCATGATTGTTTCCAAGGAGATACTTATTGTCAAAATAGATATAATATTTGTTCACATAAAATACAAAATACCAAAATAAGAAATAAAATAGCCATCTTTAGTAGAATTAAGATTATTCTCTTTTGGATGTTTGTTAGGTTCAAAATATTATTCTATTTTTTCACCTATCATGGGGAAACCATCTTAGGGATAATGTTTTAAATATTGTTTTATGTGGTATATTTCCCCAATAATTTCTCAAATATTTTTTTTACAAAATTCTTCTACCTGTATGGTTATAAAAATTAGAATAACATTCATTTTTGTTGGATGTAGACATCACCCAATGAATGGGATTAGTTTTTTTATTTTCATGAAATTATTTAAGCATTATCTATGAAGCCTTATTGAAGTTTCAATTTATCTTCTTAAAGATACTAAAACTTCATAGAATTTCTATTTGGTTTTACAAACCTCATATTCCTTATCATCATGTTTTTTATTAAGATATTCCACTATATTTCCCCATTTAGTACCATTCAGTTTAAGGTTTATAATCTCCTTGTTGAAAAGATATCCATATTTATGGGAATATTTCATTACATTATTTTATTCCACACATTATTTCATCATTATTCTTATTTATTTCAATTATTTTGTATTTTACCAAGACAAAACAACAATTCAAATATTAGTTGATACTCCCTATAAATTTATTCAACTTTGTCATCATCAATGTGGGAAATATATTTCTAATTTTAAAAATTATCAAATAAATTTCTAAAATTAATCAGATTTTTATAAATTGATTAAATGTTATTAAGAGAGTCATACTAATATTTTTTACGAAACAAACATCTATTGTTTAATGGGATGTTTTCTTATTTCTCGAGAAAAACTATTATTCCTTGGTTGTTTTCTTTCACTTATTCTATTATAGATTTTATTTTGAATTATCCTCTTATTCACCATCTTTATAATTAAATAATTCATAGAAAATTGTACAATTACACCACACATTAAATTTTTGAGTTATTGTTTTCCTCCATAATTTCCTCAACAAACATGTAGTTTTTTGTGATAAGAGAGAAAATATTTTTTATTAATCTCATCATATTAATTTTCTTATGAATAACTATTATTAGAATACATAATAGCTTGGATTTTTGAATTTATCATAACTTCAATAGAAATTTAATCTTTGATATTCTTTTAGAATTTCTAAACATTTATCATTTCATAAAAAATAATAGGGTTATGTAATTCATTATTAGATAAATCACCATTATCATATAATGTATATATTTTGGAATAAAAAATATCAAGAACATTTCTCATGAGTTTATTAATAATTTTAAAATATTATAAAATATATCTAAAACCTTTTATGTTCCAATCTAAATCATAAAATATGGTGAATAATTCATCACTAGTTTCTGCATATTAAATTATATTATAATTACTCTTTCTTTAAATAGTTTTTTTTATTTCACTTTGGTGTTTACCTTGATGATACTTTTAATTTTACCCATGTTTCCTAAGCTATTTTGATCCCCAAAACCTTCATGAAAATTTTTTCTAATAAAGAGAAAATAATAACAATTATATCTTTCACATATACCTCAATGATTATATTGAATTCAATTATCATTGAATCATATTTCTAAATGGGTTGAATCTGAGAAATTTCTACATCAAAAACAACTATTCGAAGAGAAAAAAGATAGGTTATCATTCTATTTTTACAACCATGATATGTTTTACCTTTGAAGGTGGAATAGCTCTTTTGATTACTTAATTGATATTTTCCTCGATAAGGATATAAAAAGGTAACCTTCCCTTTGATACAAATTAATGTTTCTTAGGATTATTGAACCACAAGGGTTATGTTTAATCAATGGTTGTATATTTAAAATATTTAAAGATATTTAAATTTACCCTTTGTGACTTTTTAGTGTTTCAACCATATTACTTTTTTTCATAAACTCAAAAAGCAAGCAATACTAGAAATTTAATAGAAGGAACATAAGAATTACATGGTTTTTCTTCAATGTGAGAACCTACATCCTTACTACAGAGACTTAAATCAGTCCATGTAAACTCATTTTAATAAATAATTTATTAAAAAATTGATATAAATGTTAGTAGCCTTATTTTATCCTCCTATTATTATAATTATACATATATTCTTTATCTTATAAGTTTTTCATAAAATAATAATTCTCGAAATTTTATTTAAAATTTTGTAATTTAGTTATCACAATGTTCATCCAAAACGTCCATATGATTTACTATATACAAAAATGTTTGTTGGGTGTTCCATTTTTATACATTCAATGAAATCCCATCTGGTTTGTGTCATTGAAACTACATCTTCTATATAACCTAGGTTTTTTTTATTATCTAAAACACTTCAACATAATTTTTTTCTTAAAAACTATTCCTGATTATTTCTATTTATTTTTTTATATGAAAAATCTTATCACATTCTATGAACCAAATTCTTTTTTATGTATTATTTTAACCAAAATTTGAATTTTGGTTGGAATCAAAGACTGTCATAAAATCATCCAAGTGTCATAGTTTAAAACATATGAATAGTAAAAGTTCCTATTTCACTTTTTCATCCCCATTATATAAGGACTCATGAAATAGAGAATGTGGGAAATAACTCTTAATTTAAGGATTAATAAATTTCAAAAATCAATCATTCACTCTTAAAAGAAATTTATTCGGAATCTTCTCAACACTTGAAGAATAATCAATAAAAATATTTAATTTTCCAATGTTTCTTACTATCCTCAAATTTCAATAATGTTATATGTTATGGATTACTTTATACATAATTTAATTTCGATTGATAAACAACCACTTGGAAACACTGGTACAACATAATGAAACTTGGGGAATTATAAAGATTTATGTAAATTTACCATGTCTCTGTCCGAAAAACTTTCATCCAATGAATCCAACAGAAACTCTATCTATATGGTGAAATTCTTATCTAAATATTTAATTGGTAATATTTAATTTAATTAAAAAAATCCATTTCTACACTATTTATTCATATAAATGTCTTTAGAATCATTAAATATCTTCTCAAACATTACATAAAATCACAGTAAATGGTTCATCTCAAAAAATCAAGAATGGTAATCTGATGTTCATGCAAGAAATATTTTTCATGGATGTTTTTCCAATTGATCTATTTTAGGTGTATTTCCTTTATTTTTTCTTGTTCATAACTTCAAAACATTGAACATCAGACTATAATGAAACATTAAAATTTAAACAACAAACAAACATCTCATCTAGAAATAAATATTCCTTTGTCTAATTCTATTGAACCACTAAAGACTAGACACTAAATTACAAGAAATTCAAAATAATTGTCACATTCAACAGTATTTTTCTAGTGAAGTACTCGGATTTCTTATTCTTATGTATCAAATTGAATTTGTATCTATAGAGACCCAAGATTTATGTACATAGAAATTACATTAATTTTGTAGAATAAATAATAAAAACATGAAACGACTCCCAAAGACCGTATTAGTTTAGTGTCTTCAGAAGCTCAAAAAATAATCTTCTAATAATGGTTATAGATATCCAATATATCCCATATTGATCTTCTTCATTTGTTTTCTAACCTAAAACTATTATTTATATAATGGGGAAAACAAAATATAAAAATGGTGAGCACAAATGCTCAGTAACGGTAAACATAAGGAAAAACCATAAGCATTTGAACATAAAAATCATGAATATAATGTTTAAACATACAATTCATGACCAATGAAAAAATTCATGGCATTATTTAATCAATAGAACATAAAAGAACATTAACCATGATAGAATAGAATATACATAAAATATGTAATTATTGAAAACTAATCAGAATATAGTATGATTTCTATAGTTGCCAAGACATTGCTGGTAAGGCCATCATATTGGACAAAGTCCATTACTGAACCACGTTTACATTCCATTACACCCATGTATTACTAAACCAGATTTACTTGAAATTCCAGTCTTTTCTATATTATGGGATATAAATATTCACCCAATTCATTGGAGGGAGATATAGGTCCCACACATCTCAGTATGAAATCATTCTTACGTTTTCCACAAAAATAAAAATCATTCATCAAAGCACAACCCCTAAAATAAAATGGGTATCTTAAACATCATTCCATCATAACACAATACATATAAAATGAAATTTCTTCATCAAAAAATCAAATCATAGTAATAATAGGTATTGAATTATAACACTATTTAAAGAGTATAATCTTAGATGGAAAATAATTATGATAAACCACTTGAACATAGTTCTTCTAGAAAATATCATTTCTTCTTCAAAAATGTTTTCTTTTCTAAAAATGCCATCCAATTTTAAAAGAATAGATTTTTTTAAAATAAAATTGAAATACAAATAGAGGAATATTTTTGGAAAAAAGGCGTCATGAAACCGGAAAAAACTACATTCATTCTGTATATGTTTAAAAAAAATATTTCCTCATACTTTTTACAGAAAATTAAAAAAGTTCCTCTTATGGTAAAAAAAAGAAAGATTAATTCCATACTACAAAATAAAAGTAAAAAAGGGGGGAAATGAATTTAAATTTACATAGAATAGTTTTAAACATTTTATGAAAATATTTTTAGAAAACATGTACAATGTTGATAGATATATCCCCAGTAAATACCTACAAATAAATAATTTTGGATAAAAATGATATTGGAAATCTTATCCATTACCTTTGGTATGATTTGTTTTGAATGTATATAAACCTCTTATATGGTGATTTAATTTTTTAAAAGATTTATTACTGAATAATAAATATTTTTACGATAACATTTATGATCGCATTTTCATCTGTTTGATAGTAACATTTTATTATTACTCATTATTCTGGTATTAACTACTTTATGTCCATATACATGTTTTGTCGGATAAGATCTTTTTAATATTTTTAGGTTATAGTTAATATCATTTACAAGATGGTTTTATAATTATATATCATATTTATTCATTCAATCGAATAATATAATCATGGTTTAATGATGATTACATAGAATGAATCACATCGCACTATGGTGACGGTAAGCTGTATGTACGCAGAAGCAACAATATCGTTCCAATAATTGTTGAATGGTTTTGGAGGTGGATTGTTTATAGTATCCCATAATTAGTATCATGTTATAATAATCATACCTAGTTATTATTTACACCATTATACCCATCCATATATGGTGGTGGTGAAAAACAGATTACACTATAGCATGGAGATGATAATGCATACGTACACAGGTGCGATGATTTCATTTTTCATAGGATGGATAGATGGTGAAATAGGGTTGTTTCATATTTATAATGGCAATTAAGTGTATGAGTTATGCTGATATAGTTAATTTATAATGAAAAAACTAATGAAGAGGAATTAGAAGAAGAGAGAAATTTGAAAGGATCGGTAGAAGAGAATACCTCTTCCTCGACTTTCCTCCTTTAAATGTCCTCAAAAGACACTAGAGTTAGTATTTTGAGAAGTAAAAATCATATAGAATGTATAAATGGAAGTTAGGAAGATTAATGGGATGGGTTATTTTGAGTTTGAAAGGCCAAAATGGATATAAGAGGCAAGGGAGGAGGGGCCTTTTTATAAGAGTGGAGAGGGGAACATCAGGAAACTCACAAACAATTAATTAATTATAAATTAAATTTGGATTAAAAATTGTCCAAAACATATTTATTTCTATGATAATATGATTTTGGTTTGAATAACCATCAAAAAATAAATTAATGAAAAGTTTTTAATATATTTTTTATCCTTATTTGTTTTCTTTAACCCTTATTTTACACTTTTTAATCTTACTGTGATATCATGTTATTTACACATAGTGGGTTTAGGTTATTATCATATCAGGTCAAACGACCCAAATAAAGTTATATATGGAATATATGGAATTATATTAATAATTTGGACAAATATTATATTTTTAGGAATTCAATATCAATTGATAAACTATTTTATGGTTTAAGTTTTGAATTATGTCAATTTCAGACATTATTCATACGTGAGTTTTTTAAAATACATAACAAAATGATTCCTGAGAAAATAAGGCATTAACTCAAAGATAATATATTAATATAATCCAAAATATTATTCTATTTCATAAAAATAACAATATAATATTTATGTTAACATTTATAATATCATTTGTTGGAATACATTATTAATGAAACAATCACTACATCATCATTGTGATATTATTAAATCTATTACTTTTATTTCTAAAAATTACGAATAAAATAACATGATGTTGGAAATAGTTGTAGAAATATAATTAATATTTTTAGACATAGATATAATTTCTATAAATCTATATTAAAATCTATTTAGTAAAAGATATATATTTAGGCTATAATTATCATTACTATAAATTAATTATTATAAAATGTCATTTTCAAATCCAAGTGAATCCATGGGGACCCAAAATCTACAAAAGAATTCCCATAGACTGAAATAAAATATATAATAGTATTAGGACATGTTTTATTTTTTTAATATTATTATAATATTATTTTCTACCACTATTTACTAGATTTAACGTTTAACCATTGTAAATAAAATAATTACTAAAGTTACTATTCTTAAAGTCCAAAAATAAAATGTACCTATTTAAACAATCTGAACCTTATGATTCAAAATATTGAAATCATATTTTCAAATTCAAAACACATAATTTTCCGTAATTAATTTAAAATTAATTCCAGTTGTCAAAACCAAAAAGCGGGTTTTTAAGATGTAATAACTATCAAAAGGTTTACATGTGTTTATGTCCAATTTAATCGTGAAATTACTTCAAATGTCCAAAATTGGATTAAATGATAAAAATTTAATAAATTTAATGTTTAAAAAAAATTAAAAATATAATCTAACTCTATAAATAAATGTGATTAAAAGGAAGTTTTGAATTAAAATGATTTTTTTCAATATTCATTAAAATTTGAATATTAACAGAAAAATTCCAAAAAATCAAAAAAAGTAAATTATTAGGTCCTGATTCTAAAGAATAATTTTATATGGTAAAATTTAACTTATAAATGTGTCAAATACAAGATTTGAAATGTGTGCACCATCAAAAGGTGGTAAAACTACATTTTTTTGAAAAAAAACTTCTTTTTTACGAAAATTTGACTTTGTTCTCATACCATGTTAATAGAAAATGTGTAAGATGAATGATAATGTTATAAAATTTGAAAGTTGGTTAATAATATTCATAATTCCTAGTTCATATCCTATTATATAATAAGTTTTTAAATATATCATTATTTAGTGAAACTTGGTATCGCGTACAATGCAAGCTCTCGAGGAAGGTCACTCTTGTGTGTAACAAAAGCCAAGTCAGTGTTATGTGTATTTAAAGCTTCCTTTGGTGTTATAAATAACATAAAAAAATCTTAGTTCATTTATACATTGAATAAAATCTATACTTAGTTTTGTGTGAATTTGAATTCTATCACAAGAACATGAAATTGTGTACAAAACAAGACAAGAATAATGTTGTGTATAATGCAAGTTAATACTGTATTGTGTATAGGGAAATTTAATCTGGGTGTATCATACAACATAATATATCAATTAAATTAAAATTAAAATAACTCATATAATCTATGGGTGTTATACTCTAACCTACTTAAAATGATTTTTCCCTCGAAATTCGTTGATTTTATAAATATTTCTCTACTTGAAAGTTTCTTTCAGGTAAACCCACATCGTAATAAGGGAAACTAAAACATCATTTTTAAAAGGAAATATAGAAACATAATAGTTACCTAATATAACTCATCACTGGGTTTCCACATAGGAGAACATAGTTGGTAAGTGAAAACATGGATATGGAAGATAAATCTAACCATCATGTTTTGATGGATAATGATAGAGAATAAGGTTTGGAGAAATTTAACTACTATAAAGAAAAAAATTTGTGATGATTTAGGGGACCATTTGATTCATCAGATATGAAGGTACTAGAACAACATTTTCTTCAAGATCATTTTCCTAAAGATGAATAATTTTACATGAGAATATATACTTACATGATTTTGGTATAATCTCACCATTGTTCATGCCTTGAAAAATTTCAACATCATCTCTTATTTAATGACATGAAGTTGAATTTTCGATTATTAAAGTATTAGAAGATCTTATGATAAAATGTTATGTCATTCCATCTGTCTAAATAAAATGTTCAGCATGGGTAATCAAATATTTATAAGTCCACCAATAGTGAGATAATATATTAATCTAACAAACTTAAAAATGAAAATAACTTATACTATCCATAAATGGATAATATTACAATCCTTCCAAAATCTAAAAATATAAAACATTATAAAGATGTGAACAAAATCAATATAACATTTATCTACCACATCTCATTTGGAGGTTCTTATTTTTCACATACCAAACATGTGAATACCTTAATCATGTATTCTTTCTAAATAGTGATAATAACATGAATTTCAATAGAACCTTAGTAAAAACATGAATGATGCCAAAATTTGAATATTTACACACACCAAAATCCTAAAAATTAAATATATTCAAACCATTAGATCACTTTTTCCTTATATCATTTATGTGGTTATTAATATTATCAAACATATCATTTTCTCCATGACCCTTCATTATGCGCATATCATGTTTTTTCCAAAAATATTTCAATCACTTTTGATGGTAACTGATACCATATAATTATTGAGAACCTGAATAAACTAATACATAGATATTATAATATAATGTAATATAATAAATGAGATTCCACAACACTATATTTGGAATCCCATAACATAAACACTTAATTATTATACCACATGGTTGTCATTCTCAACATCACCAATAGTGATGGCATGTGATTTTACCATATTTTTGGATTTAAGAGGATGTTGATGTCCATCATCATTAACACTTTAATTATTATATTTTTTAGCATAATGCTCCATCTCTTTGTATTTATAGAAATTAAGTGTTTGTAGTGCGTTCTCAATAATCTTTTATCTATTAACATCATTAGAAACCATTTCCCCATTACTACAACACTCAACTTCTCAATTAGTTTCTTTTCCAAACATGGAAAATTTTCTAGTCCCTTTAATAGAATTTCCACTATTCTTCTTTCTACACATTGAGAATAAGGATAAACTCATCTTCTTTTCACCATTATATTGAGATTTTCCTTTGAACTCCATCTTCATTTTCTGGTCAAAACTATGAGATGGATATGTAACACCAAAATATAGTTCTACCTTGATAGAAAAATGCACAATCTCTTCATATCTACTGAAGTATTTTATAGCTAGTTCTCTTTAATGACTCGGTTTTAGGCCACTAACAAATTGATCTACATTACATTCACGTTTGATGATAAATCCTGAAGCATACCGTTCAGGTCATGTAAAATTCACCTCGTATGTACCAATAGATTCATCATCATTTTTCTAAAGCTCAAATAACTCTTTTTCCGTCTATGTTCTATGAATAATGGGAAAGTACTTATTGAAAAATATTTTCTTGAACTCATCACATTCCATGGATTCAAATTCATTTTTCTACCTAGAATTCTTAATTAGAGTCCACCACTGGTCTGCTTCTCCTTCTAAATGATAGATAGGAAAAATAGATTTTTCATGTTCCGAACATTGAAGGATAGAAAATATATTTTCAATGGTACTGATCTATTATTCAGCCCCAAGTGGATTAGATGACCCCTTAATAGATGTTGGATGTTTCCTCATGAAGGATCAATATAATATTGTTCCTTTTTTGAATAATTTGGAAGTCCAGAAGGATTATTTGACTATGTCATTGTTAAAATAAGATTTTGTATTTCTTATCCCACAACATTTGGTTTCTCAGGTGGAAAATCATAGCATTTCCTTGTTCATTGATCATTAACATGGTTCCTTCGGGTTCCAACAATTATCTAAAAATCAAAAAGAATAGTGTGAGAGGAAAAAATCATACTAGGAAAATAACATTATCATAGTGGAGTAATTTCAATATCTAAAATCATAGGTTTAATACTATGTTATTCGTGATCGTTATCACAATTCTAGGACAATTAAAAATCCTAATACATAACTATAGGAATATCCCTAGACATTCCATAGAAATATCTCGAGTGTTCTCATGAATGTTTGGGAATCCTAATTTCTAAAGGTTGACTAAACTTTCACTTTAATACCAACTATAGAGTCCCAAGCATTATGTATATTGAAATTACATTACTTTTCAAGAATACATAATACAAGACAAAAAAATACATCTAAAGGACATATCAGTTTACTATCTTAGGATACTCAAAAAATAATCTTCTAATCATTGTGAATGATCTTCAATATCTCCCAAAAAGTTCTTCACCTTTTGTTTTCCTACCTAAAACATTTCTTTATATCATTGGGAAAGAAATAATAAATAGGCTGAGTTCGAATTCTCAATATGGGTAAACATAGATAACATATAACAAACCATAAACATTTGAATGTAAAAAAAATGAATATATAGTTTAAATATCAAATTCTTGAGCAATGAAATAATCCTAGGCAGTAAATAAGGCATAGATCATAAAATAACATTAACTATGATAGAATATAGTTGTAATAAAACTTGTAAATGTGGAAAACTAATAATCACATAATATTAATTCTCTATTATCAAAGGCATTGGTTCCAAGATCATCATAGTGGACAAAGTCTATTACTGAACCATGTTTACTTTCCAATCGAGCCATGTATCACTAATATGAATATACTTTTCATTTAAGTCATGTATATCTAATTAGATATAAATGTTTAACCAATGAATTGGAGGGAGATATAGGTCCCAACCATATCATAATGAATTCATTCATACAAGTTCCACAAAATCATAAATCATTCGCCATAGCAAAAACAATGAAATAAGATCGGTTTCTTAAACAACATTCCATCAGAACAAAATCCATATAAAATACCATTTAATCATTGACACAATATAATAATAGTAATAATAGGCATATAAACCTAACAATATTTAAATACTTTCATATTATATAAAAAATAATTTTGATAACCCATTTTAACTTAGTTCTTGAGAAAAACATCATTAATTCTTCATAAACGTTTTCTTTTCTCAAAATGTAGTGAAATTTTAAAAGAAATTATTTTAGTTGAAAATAAACATGAAATACTATAATGTAATATTCATGGAAATATGGTGTCATGAAACCATAAAAAAACCATTCATTCCACAAAATTGTGAAAACAATATCCTTAATCTTTTGAAAGAAAAGTTAAAAATTTCATAGTATGTTAAACAAAAGAAATATTCCTTCCATACCACGTAGTAAAAGTAAAAAGGGGGTAAAAATGAAATTAAATATACATAAAATAATATTAAACATTTTATGAAGACATATTTATAAAACATGGACATGGATGATAAATATATCCCATGGAAATACTTAGAAAAAAACAATCTCATATAAAAACAAAATTGGAAATGTTTTCCCTTACCTTTGGTTAGATATTATTCACATGTATCCAAATATACTATATGTTGATTTGAATTATTTTAATGATTTATTCTTGATTCATAATCACTTTTATGATAACATTTATAATCATATTTCCATCTTTTTGTTAGTAACATTACATTATTACTCGTTATTTGGGTATTAACTTCATTATGTTCTTATGCATGTTTTGTCAGATAAGTTATTATTTCTATTTTTAGGTTATAGTTATATCATTTACATAATGGTATTAGTATAATATATATCATATTTAATAATTTAATTAATTTAAATAATCATGGTTTCATGAAGATTAAGTAGAAAAATTCAAATCGCATCGTGGATACAGTAAGCCGCACGTACGCACGAGCGATGATAACGTTCCCATAATTTTGAAATGGTATTGAATTGGATGGTGTATAGTATCTCATAATTAGTATCATGTTATAATAATAATATATATTTATTATTTACACCCATTATACCCATCCATGTAAGGTGGTGGTGAAAAATAGATTAAACCACTACATGAAGACTATAAGTCGTACGTACGCATGTGTGGGGATTTTATTTTTCATAAGATGAATAGATGGTGAAATTTGGATTATTAAATTTTTTAAAAATATATAATTATATGAGTCATAATTATTTTATTACGTTATAAAAAAATAGCTAAATAATATTATGTAGAAGAAGAAATAAATTTGAAAGAATAGGCAGAAGAGAGTACCTCTTACTCAATGTGCCTGTAAATTTTCTCATAGGGAACTAGAGTCGGTCTTTTTAGAAGGCAAGATCCTCTATAGTGTCACTAGGTATGTTGATAAGAGTAATGGGTAGGTTTTTTACTAGAATTAAATCAAAATGGAGTGAAGATGAAATGGGGGAGGTGCCCTTTTATAAGAGAGGATATGGGAACTTTAGGAAACTCTCAAAATATTAATTTATTATAAATTCAATTTCAATTAAAAATGGATAAAAAAATATTTAATTTTATGATAAGATGATGTTTCTTAGAATAACCATCATCCATTAATTTTAAAACAAGTTTTTAATATATATTATTTTCTTATCGTTCAAGTTTAACCCTTATTTTACCCTTTTTAATCATAACGTGATATCATGTTATTTAAAAATTGTCGGTTAATGTAATTACAATATCATGTCAAATGACCCAAAAAATATTTTAGGACATATTCTTAATTATATTAACCATTTGTATGAATATTATATATTTTATGAATTTAATATCATATGATAAAATATTTTATATTTTACATTATGAATTATATAAATTTTGGACACTATTCATACATGACTTTTTTAAAAAATCATAAAACGTGATTCCTTTGAAAATATGGAATTAAATGAAATATAATATTTTAATTTCATCCATAAAGTTATTTAATGAAATAAATTTAACCAAATTGAGTTTATTTTAACATTTATAATATCATTTATTTAATTCATTTATTAATGAAGCAGTCACTACATCATCACTACATGATTATTAAATTTATTAACTTATTTTATGAAAATTATTACTAAAATACCATGATGTAGGAAATATTTTTAGCTTTCTAATGACTATTTATATACATAAATATCAGTTTTATAACCCTATATTAAAATTTATTTTGTAGAAGATATATGTTTAGGATATAAATATCTTTACGTTAAATTAATTATTATAAAATGTCATTTTCACATCTATGTAAATAAATGGGTTCAAAAAATAGTCATATGGATTCCCATGGTTGTAAATATCTCATAAATTTGTACTAGGACATGTTTTAGGGTAGTTTAATGTTATTATAATAATATTTTTTAGTCTTATTTACCAGATTTACCCTTTAACCATGGTAAATAAAATAATTAATGATGTTTCTATTTAATGTAAAAAAATAAAAGGTCCCTATTGACACAAATTAAACCTTATAATTTAAAATATTTAATTGTTCTTTTTAATTCAAAACCCATATTTTTTATTAATTAATCTAAAATTAATTTCCATTGTCAAAACCAAAAAGCATCTTTTTTAGATGTAATAACAATCAAAAGATTGACAGGTGTTTATGTCTAATTTAAAAGTGGAAATACGTTCAATGAAAAAATTGGATTAAATGATAGATAAATGATTAAATTACACCTTAAAACAAATTAAAAAGATAATCTATCAATACAAATAATTTATATGAAATAGTATTTTTTAATTAAAATGCAGTATTTTTTACTATTCATTAAAAATTGATTTTTTTAAAAAATATAAATAATTAAATAAAAGAAAATTTATATATATAGATTCCAATGAAGAATTTTATTCTATCAAATTTGTCTTATAAATGTTTCAAAAAGTAGATTTAAAATTGGTGCTCAATTAAATGGTGATAAAACTGTATTTTTTTTAAAATACTTCTTTTATCCAGAAAATCGATTTTGTTCACATACCACATTCTATAAAATGTGTACGTTGAATTATAATGCCAAAAAATTAAAAAAAATACTATTAATAATTTCTTGTTTTTATCTCATTAAGTAATAATATTTTAGTAATATATCATTGTTTTGTGAGACTCAGTATCATGTACAACACAATCTATCGAGGAAGGATTCTTTTGCGTGTAACACAAGATAAGTCAGTGAAGCGTGTAGTGAAAGTTTCCATTGGTGTTGCATATAACATAATTAAAACTTGTTTTCATTTATACATTGAAGAAAATCTATATATAGTTTGTGTGAAATGAATTTTATCATCAGAACATGAAATTGTATTCAACACAAACCATGAATAGTCTTGTCTGTAATGAAGGCTAATACAGAGTTTTGTATATTGAAATCTAACCATGGTGTGTCATACAATACAAGACATCAATGAAATTAAAAAAACAAATATCATAAAATCATGTTTTGTTACTGTATCGATTTTAAAAAATTACTTATTAGTCGACCATTTATTTAATTCTCATTTTAGGAAATGACATAAAATAAGCATCAAACTATTTTGTCCTTAAATAAAATAATGTTTTATAATGACTAGAATTAGGTTGGACTGGTGACATTGAAGAAACAGACTATTTTATAAAATAACCAACATTCTTTGTATGCAATGTTCTCCTCTTCAAGTTTCTAAAAAAAATTATACGAATATAAAAAAATTCAACATTATATTTTTTTCATATAAATATATTTATGAAGGTTTTATTGATAGTTTTCTAGGAAATGATTTTATGGAATTTATTTTCACTTATTTACTTATATAAACATCATCTTGTATAATCATCTTCTTCAAGATATTGTAAATATTGAATAAATTTTATAACATCATATAAATTTTTTAGAAAGTTCTATAATAATGATTAGGGAAATTGAAGAAAATCTCCAATAAAATACAAAAATAGAACTCCATTTCCAAACTATCTTCTCAATGTTACTTAACAGACATTCTACCAATTCTTTCTAACATTTTAATAAAAACTTTCTTAACCGAAGTAAGTTGTCAATGAATCCTAATCATTTATAGGAAAAACATAAAAATGGATATTCAATATATTATCAATATAGAATGATAATTATTTCAATAATAACATAAAATATATATATATATATATAATCCGTTAGTGTAACCAACCATGAGAGGGGATTATGAAAAATAAATTAAAATTGGTTCTTGAGGCATTAGTTCATCTTACGAATGAATGATAGATTCAATTTCAATTTGATGGAAGAGGACATGGATAATGGTTAATACATAATCCTAATAACATTAAATTATATGGTATTACCTTATGTTATTATATCAAAATGGTTCTAAAGTTTTTGAATTAGGTAGAAGAAGTAATATGAAGAAATTATCAATTAAGAACTATACATCTTCTTCAACCAACTTATTTTTTATTACACCTTCAACGATATAAGGCTTGTATTATGATAAAAATAATACCTCAAATATATAGAGAGGGATTTTATGAATCTATTTACATATGGATTTTATAAACTAAAATGATCTTTAAGTGAGGAAGTGTGATGAAAAAGGTTTTCCTTTTATAACTCAAGTAGGGGAAACACATGTTTTTGTTTTTTTTCAATTAAAATATATTACTATGATACTCAATCCAAATCGATAAAAAATTACACATTTCATTTTTATAAATGAAATAGGGTCAAAATATGTTTATCAAATAATATTTAGATGTGTATTAAGGTCGTTATAATATATATCACTTTAGTTTAACCCCTAATAATCCTATTTTAACCTCAATCAAGAAAACAAATTATTAAAACATTTTCCATTCATTATGACACAAAATTGAGTTGACCTAATTAAAAAAATATTGTTTATTTTTATTTCAAATATTGAATAAATGTTATCATATTATATTCAATTAATAAGAAGAATATAATTCAAAATTAAACCTGAAAAATGGGATGAAAATCTATTTTCAAGAAAAAAAAATTAGGTATGAAAGATTTTTTTTAAAAAAAGTAATCTTAAAATTGATTCCAATTACTTTATTTATATTATTAAAAATATATAATTACTAATTTTCTTTTGAATGTGTGTTGAAAAATATTTTTTTATTGTAAATTATTGAAACAAATAGACAAAATTCTATAGAAATTACTATTAATAGTATTCAATAAAAAACAATCTTTTTAAAAAATATGAAAAAATAACTATAATATAAATTTTATATTATCATGTAACAAATTATATCATTTTATAAAATAAAATCTATATAAATATAATAAATTAAGTATATTATCCACACACAAAAAGAAATAAAAACTATTTTCTCAAAAAAAAAGTTTTTCTAAAGCATAAAATGATCATATTCTCATTTCTTAACTAAAATTCATATTATAGTAAATGTTAACACATTTAATTTAATTGATAAAATACTTATTTCCTTATAATAATTTACCAATAGTGATAAAACAATTCAATTAATTTGATAATACATTATTCCAATAAGAAACAATATATGAAATATATATTTTTTTCCATAAAAATAATTGTTCATAATTTCTAACCAATTGATAATCGATGAATTAATTATTATTCATTTCATTTAAGGAAATGTTTTCTATAATGGTTTCATAATATTTTTTCATTCACATAACCTCCAATCCAATAAAAATAAAAATAATTTTTAATTTAAATAATATTATATTGTAGATTTTGTAGAATTGTTATTGTATATACAACAATATATAAATAAAATTAATTGAAAATAAATTTAACAAATCATGGTGTGTAAAATTATACACCATTAATTAAAATGTTGTCTCTCAAATTTTTCATGATCCTAGTTGAAAGGGTTTGAATCATATTTAGAACCAATTCCAAGGAGTTCAATTTAAAAAATATTATTATGAAAGGAAACCCAATTTATTATATAGTAATAGTTGTTTCACAACCCATAATATAAAAATTTATAATAGAACAATATTTTGAATAGATGAGAATATAAATATGAAGGTCACCTTAAATAAAACAATATATGTCTATCAAATAATGTGAAAATTTACAAGAAGTTAAAATATGTATATAGAGTAAAATATAACATCCAAGGAATAATAGATAGTGACATATAACATGGGCATGAGAGATTTAATTAAGAAAAAACATAAATTAGTATGGAATAATTAATATAATAAATTCATCATAAATTCATGTATAATGATATTATTTTTATTCTAAGAATATTTTCATATAGGTAAATTATTCTATTATTATTAATTTTTAGAACCTGATAATATATTAGTATATGATTTATTCCAATTTAAAAAGAAAAAAATCATCCTTTTATTTTTTTTGACCAATTATCACTTTGATGAAATTTATTACAAGAAGAAATAAATATTCAAGATATACTTTTAATTCCTTAATAATTAAACATAACTTTTAATGGATCAAAAGATAAATAAATGGATAAAAAGTTAATTCTAATTATTCTTGTTGTTAATAAAAAATTGAAACTCATTAGAATAAGGAAATATAATATCCAACGTGAATAAGTAATACATAAATCTCAAAATCCTAAATAATCACCCAAAACGTTATACATTAAATATTCCATAACTAACTATCCTTAAAACTATTTAAATTACTCTTGAACAATATTAAAACCCCAGGTTCAAAAGAACATGATTTGGTATATTTTGGAGATAAAAATTAAATTTATCTGAAAACAACATTATTTATTCAAAAATCATTTACCAAAAAAAATATTCCATAATCATATAATATACAAAATCGATATTTTTTTCTATAAATAACCTAAATCAACATTAAGAAAAAATAAATTCTTTTATGATTCCATGATTTAATTGAACTTTTATTTCCCAAATGAAAACCCATTCTACCCATAATTATTTTAGTTTACATTAATAATATAATGATTACAAAATATATAGTGAACTTCTTCCAAAATAACACTTACCACGTAGTCAATAAATAATATTTCAATCCCATGCTAATTTATTTATGATAACATTTGTTCTAAAAATATAATAACACCAATATCCTAATTAAACATAAGTAACCCAACATTAATAATTTTAAAAACCCTAAATGTTATAAAAAACCTTGAATTTATATAAAAAAATATATATGTAGTACTCCACTGATAAAACATTCACTAAAACACCAGCTATGAGTGTTGGTAATATATACCTAAAACATTTACTAAAACTCAATAAATATATCACAATGTACTCCCATTAAATCCCAAAGAATAAATAATTAATCTAAATTTTTTATCATCTTGAAATTTATCAATCCCTAAATAAAATACCACTACATCGGTACCCTTGTTACCCGATTTGTGTATACATAGCACAATTGAATGTTCTTAATATCTTATGTCACTATAAATCCTTCCTAAAATAACTAATATGAATCATAGAATAATATTTATCAAACTAAATTTATTCATGATACATTCATTAATTATAATTTACTAATACATTTAAAATATAGATAACCATTTACCCCATTCCCAATTTCAATGATTGATGCACCATAGTCTTCCAGTTAGAGTCTATAAATTTAAAAAATTCCTGAAAACATTTACATATTCCACTAATTTAATTATAAATGTACAATTACTAGATCTAGTTACAAATGAATATTGATATAAATTCATATTTTTATGATATCATGTTTTTAATAAATAGCTTTGATACATCATATTGAACATTTTATCATAAAACATTTGTATTTGGTCGACTACTATTTTAAAATATGGGTTGGTGTTTTTAAAAATAAATAACTCATGTAACAAGAAAAATACATTTTTTTCTTTATGATCACAAACAATTATAGTTTATTAGAGGGTTTTTAATCCTTGTTTTGTCATAGATTGTTAAAACATGATAAAACACCTTATCATATTTTCAAAAATGGTTATGATAATATAAAAATATTTGTAAATACAGGTCAAATGTATCCCTTAGTTATTCATGATTTCAAAGTATGTAAGATGATTGTGATACATTGATGTTTTCCATGTGATATAAATACTACACATGGTGTTTAAATCATAATATTTCGCAACTATTATTTCATGTAGATCATTTAGAAGATAAAGGAGGCTGTGTTGGATTTTTTTCAATCCATAATGAAGATAATATATTACCCTAATAAGTGTAATATTTAGTTAAAAATTCATTGAGGATATAATAGTGAATAACTAAATATAATTTTGAATGAAATACACTAGGACACCATTACTTTCATTATATAACACCTTATGTGTAACATTATTATAGATGGTCACCATTCAATTATATGAAATTATGTTTCAATACTTCAAAATGGTCATAAAAATATATGATGTTACCCATGAATATTCCCCATGAGTCTCTTGAAATATATACAGTATCTGGCTCAATCATAATGCACCATGTGTTGACTAGGTTAATAGCCAATCTTCCCCTTTTAGAGTTATTATTCCAAGGTAAATTCGTTCCATAACTACATTTAATTTCTCGTTTCTATATATGGATTTCACTTCAAGTATACCACACAATCTGTAAATTACCATAACATTATTATTATATCTTATTTTAGTCTTTTCCCCAATTTTTCACCAATTTTTTTAATCCATATATCTAAAATTATCCAATGCTTACCTTAGATTAAAATTGTAAATATTTGATCCATATTCAACCCATCATTTCTTTAGAAAAGAATACATTTTCATAAATTTTTGAAGATATTTTCTAGTTTATATATTTATAGAATATGAAAATATATATCACATAAATCACCTATAAATTTTTTGTGGGAAAACTCCATTTAGTGAAAAATTTTCCATAAAAAAAATCCGTTAAAATCAAACAAGTTTTTTTTCGTGAAAAATATGCATTATTAGAAACTTATCTTAATCATAGTTTTAATTCATTAATAAACCATCTAAAAAATATTTGAAAAATTGGGATGATCATATAAATATTAGTAGGGGGAATATAAATATAAATAATAAATAAAAACTTTAGTAAATAGAAAAACCATGAAACTATTTCAGATAGTTTGACTTTAACATAATACAATTTTAAATGAAATACATTTTATATGCACATGATATCAGATTTAATGAAAAATGTATTCCAAAAGAATACTAATAAGAAAATATATAGAAAAATAAAAATTGTGAGGGTTACATAGAAATATTTTCTCCATTAAAAATCCAATTTATTAAATTCATATATTTTTACCCTAAAAGTGATTAATCATTTCTTTAAAAGAAATTATCATTAGCATTCCTTGTGAAATTAAAATTTTAACATTACATATAGGTTCATTGGGACTTCATAATCATTGAACCATTTCATGAACCATTACAAGATTCTTATATGTGGAATAAACTATATAGTCAACATCCAACATTTATCTCTAGAGAACATAATCATTACCCAACAAATCAATAAAATATATTTATATCACCCAAACATATACAATTATCTAGGATCAAAACTTGTTTAAAACACATTGAATATTTTATTCCCATATTCAATCTCATCAAAATCTACTTTTTATGTCCTAATGAAAACAAATTTAGATATTAGTATATCCTTTTCCATCAAAACAATATTTTCATAGCCAAAATACCATGAAAAAATGGAAGGAGTGATTTTATATGAGGAAAATATATAATATCTTCAACGAATACAAATATAAAATATTTTTTATAAGGGTAGAAAATTCCATCAATATCCTATATATTAAAATATACCCTTCCTTTTTTCCTTTTGTAATGTAGGTTAATATATTTAATATAAAATACATTAAAATATTTCTTTTGAAGAACCAATGGAAAAAATTAAAAATAGACATAAATTTTCCTTTAAAATAAAATTTACTTTCATATGAGTTAATTAATATTTTTTTAAGGATATGTATAAGGTTGAAAAATTTTACAAAATAAATCTTTTAAAAATTTAAAATGAGGTTTAAGGTAAAGTAAAACATATGGCATAAATTTTTTTAACCAAGGAAAAATTTATGTATTTATGTTTGGATGGATTTATAAACACATTAATTTATTATGTTAATGATATAATATATCCATAAGGTAATTTATACACCATAAAAATGAAAAAGAATGTGGTAAAATGTCATAGTTCTCAAAGAAAGATAATTGAGACTACAAATCCCTTACCACATCTCCCAACTTTCACATATATTCATTAATTTCTATATAATGAACTAAAATTAATTATTTTTTTCTGAAGAACATTTTACAGGATTAATAAATTATCATTAAATAATATATATCATTTTTTAAAATGATATATTTTATTACATAATTGATTAAGTTCAAATCGAGTGTTTTGAGAATGCTCAGTTCATAATTTTGAAAAAAGATATGTTATGTACACCACGATCAAGGTGTTAATTCCTTTCCATTATAATTATAATGAAATAATTATCCTTTTTATACATTAATTATACATTTAAAATCATCAATGAGAATATTTTAATAAAAAATTAATTATGATACAATCATAGAGGCAGTATGGAATGCAAATGAATGTGTAATGTTTCAATTTTTCAAATAACACAATGTTGAGTCATATGTATTACTTCTTAATTTTATTTTCTTTTAGTATTTAAAATCACAAAAAAATTATTATAACCATGTCAATAAACATTTTATATCCTAAGTTTTTATTAGGTTTTTTTGAGAGAATTAACGTTTACCACACATAGAAATTGTTCTAATGTACTATAAGTATAAACATAAAATTATTAATTATGATCAATATACTAAGACTACCTCTAATTAATTATACCTTCCTTTAACCATGCCATTAGTTACACTTTTGTCTTCTCTATCATACTAAAAAAATATAATGACCATTGAACTAATGCTAGTATCGATATATCAAACTTACCATTAAAGTATTATTATATTAAGAAGCATTGACGAATTGCATCAGATGATCCTATGTTTATAATTGTAATAAAACACTTCATTTTATACTAAGTAATACCTTATAAAAATATAATTGTGTTAAACAATAATGACATCGGACAATCAGATATTCTAGAGGATTTTGATATGTCAAGGGGCCAGGTATATGAGGTTGTTGCAACTAACTCAGAAATATGACCCTTGGAGAATTACATATAAGTAAATGGTAATTTGAAAAGTGGTGAGTAGATCACATTCATAAGACATGTATTATAAATATTTACCTTTATGAACATCTTGTTCATCATCATTGTAATAATTTAGAGCGATTTCATTATAAGGAATCCATGTCAGGTTGTTTCCATATACACTATTTCTTTTGGAATTTCATCTGATCATTGTAATGATAAAGGGAATTTTGGGATAGGATGACGGTGAATCGAATACATTGAATCAAGGCGTTTTTTTGGATAGGATGACTGACACTGATCATCGTATCGAGGAATTACAGGAATATAAATACATAAATATTCTCATAATCTTATAAAGGTATTTCCTAGTAAGGAAAGAAGAACATTTACAGTATGTATAACATTGTGGATAGTTTTAGTCAAGGTTATTTACAACCTTACTCTTTAAAATAAATGATTTGATGATTTAAAAATATCTTATAATTTATTAATAATATTACTAGCTATAATATATATTTACATGTTTCTATTTTGATATTCTTGTTATAGAAATTTATTCTTTATAATAGTCTTTCTATAAGATTTTTCTTATTAGTATAACTATCAGTAAAATAAGAATACTATGATAATAATCAGTTCTAATGTGATTTTAATTTACTTACTACTATTATCAGACTAAAAATTATTCTGATAATTTATCTTTAAGTGGTTTTGTGTTTTTTTATGTTTAATGTATTTAAGATATAGTTTACCCCCCTATTGTATGTGTAACTATATTATTTACTCATTTAATCTTAAAATTATTATAAGAACATGTTCTACTTATTACAAAAATGATGATTTTTTTACATTCATTACAAGTTGTATGTTGTTAATGTTTTGATATAATTTTCTTATAATCATTGTCACACTAACATTTAACTGAAGAAAAATATTTTCTATTGGTTTTTAAGATGGTAGGGATGAATTTTTGGTCTTTTTATAATATGGATCTTATTCAACCACCTGTCATTGATCGGAATGAATATGAATATTTGAGATATAGAATTAATTTTTTTTTATCAAAATTGGAATTGAAAATTTATTAATTATTATTGTAAAGAAAATGATTCATGATAAGGGGTTTTTTATTTAACTAATTCTAAGAAGTTAGAATATCAGTTGAAATAAAAATTTGAAATACGTTATTATGTTTTATTATAAGGAGGATCTATATTCAGATATCATCTTTTGAAGAGAAAAATATTATTTAGAGTAAACTTGAAGTAACCATTTTTTGTACATCAAATATTATGGAAAAAAGAATATCTATTCATCTAGATGATTACCAATCAATTGAATTTATACCTAGAGAGTCAATTTAAAAATATTCATAAGAAGTTCATGACTATTAAAAATATTTTACAATCATTTGGGGATAATGACTTTATGATGATATTCTTATTGAAAATAATATTGATATTATTCCCGATGAATGGGAGTAAAATAAATAGTTTTGAATGATATATTAAATCATACTAATATTACTATTGATGAATCAATTGGGTTTATCAAACATTAATGTTATATAATTAAATGAGGTGATGAGAAAAAAATGGTTGTTCTGATATTGCTTCAACTTCCAGTGTATCTACTAAATTTCAAAAACCTGATAAAGCTATGAAGTATTCATGAAAGAAGAACGTTTTTTTTAGTCAGATATTTTTATTTCAGAACATTCTATGTATGAGTTGGTTAATCTCACCCAATGGTTGAAAATGATAGTCAGAAAGAATTATTTCCAATAGCAATATGAAAATGGAAATAAGCATAAAGGTGACTTGAAATATTTTGATTACAGTAGTTTTGAATGTAAGAAATATGGCCATATTCAAATTTATTAACAAAATATGAAAAGGAATGATATAAGTAAAATAAATGCAGATAGAAATTCCATGATGTACAAAAAGTCTAAAGGAAATAATGTATTGAAGTCATCCAACAAATGAAGTTCGAGTGGTGGAGATTCTTCTAAAAATTATTCTAACAACTAATGCTCGTTACATAGGAACATTATTCTTTTATCTAATTTACATATCATAAAACAATGTATTTTAGAAAAAGTACGAACAACTTTACACCTTAAATTTTTTTTTAAATTCCAATTACACTGATGGAGATAAATAAGAAATTTATACATGTCTTGATAAAAAATCTTCTTTATCAGAAGACAATAAGTTATCTACCTATGATAATGTGTATTGGTTTGAAAAACTCTTTCAACATGAAAATTGTAAGATATTTTTTAAAACAATATAATTCTAATGAAAAAATTTCTAATTAAGATTCATGAATAACTATTTTACCAAATAATGTACCATATCATTATATATATAATGATAAAACCAACCTTGAAAATTATACCATTTAATTTTTTTAAAATATAGTATATATAAAAATGAGATACAAAAAAAACTACATTACAAAATTATTACCCACGAGGATAATAATATACGGGAAAATAGAAAATATGAAATTTTTAGATTAATGACCAATTTATCCACATTTACCAATAGAATGTAAAACATCAAAACATATATGAATAAATTCATCATTACAATGATAATGTCGGAATGGGGTTAACAAAAAAACTATTTTTAAAAACAATTATTTTGATCATAAAAGGGAACAATTTTTCACTAAATTTAAAAGTAATGGGAACAAGAAGAAAAATTGATCCTTGAAAATATTAAAATATATTAGATTTCATAACACTTATTTTTCAGAAGAAATGATATTTTCTAAATCTAAAAATATTTGGAAAATGTTATTTGTTATGATTTAATTTTCATACAATACCAAACCGAATAAGGTTAGGGCTAAAAAAACTAATCATTTTGTTTTCAGGAAAATAGATATAGAACCAACATGGAAGACATTTGGAAAATGAATAGTTTATGTTGTAGGTACATGGATTGAAGAATATATTTCTTTTAGAAGATAATCAAGAAGAAATATGAAAAATAAAATTTCATAAATAATGATAAATGAGAGATTATCAGAATATGTAACATTGTTCTTGTCTGAAAGAACCAATTTTAATTTTTTATAGGACATAAAAAAATCTTATTATAATTATTTAGTTAGTTAATGAATGATACCTTGAAATGTTATAGAATAATAAGTGTATTGTATTGAGTTCTGAGGATTAATTTATTCTTTATTCCAATCAGAATTATAATATTTAAAAATGAAACTTATAAAGCTTTAGGATCCAATAAATACTTTTCTTCATGGTATTATATAATAAACCATGGTTATTTAATATATGTTTAGGACATTGAAAGATTATAAAATTATCTATGTTGACTATTGGAGTACTTTTTAATGATATATCTAAACATTATATTGATTCTTCAAAATTCTATTATAATTTTCCATATGGTAAGAAACATAAGTCATGTATTAAATTTATTAGTGAAGTCTCAAGATCTGATGGTTTATAGTTAGTGCACAATGTCTTATATGGTCTTAAACAAACTAGATGGATCATTGGAAAATACTATATATATTTAGTATTTGATGATTTTACTATACAAAATTTGGATTACTTTCTATTTATAGATTCCAAAGCATTTAATAATTTTAAAACATTGTTATCCAATGTTAAAAATGTGGAAAACATCTCCTTGAAAACTATTCCTTGCGATCACAATGGAGAATGTTTATCTTCTTATTTTGAAATGTTTTATAATAAGAAAGGTAATGAACAAAACTTGTCATCACGTATAACTCCATAACAGAACGGTGTATTTGAAATAAAAAATATAATTCATTAAGAGATAACTAGAACCATTATGAATTAATACTTAGTTTTAATCTTTTTTGGTCCAAAATGGTTAATACTGCCTATTATTCTATAAATCAACATTTAATTAGAACTATTACTAATAAAACATTATTTGAGTTTTAGATATGAAGGAAACCAAACGTATCATACTATAATGTTTATGGATTCAAATTATTCATCATGAATACTAAAGATAATCTTTAAAATTTTGCAACCAAATATAAAGAAGGAGTATTTTTTGGCTATTCCCCTAATTTAATGTGTTATATACTTTTTTAATTACATTTAATTTACTATTGAGGTAACAGTGTATGTTATGTTTAAATAAATTGATCCATTTTTCTAGAAACCTCAACCTATATCCTCAGAATTAATTTATAACACTTATTTTCAAACTATAGTAATAAAGACTTCTCATAAGGAAATAACTCAGGAATATGTTTCTCATGTTATTCCATAGGAAATTTTTCATCTTAATATTGAAGAAAATACTTTTGAAAACCCTATAATTTAGTTTTTTCTTAGGAATCATCCTAGAGAAAGTGTCATTGGTGATTTATATTAACCAATTAGGAATTGACGTTCCTTAAGAAATGGAATAGGATATCTAGCTTTCATATGCCAATTTTAACCTGAAAATATTATTGATTCCACAAGGTGATTTGTATTGGATTATGGAAATGCAAGATTAAATGAATGAGTTTGAGATGAAAAAAACTATATATTAGTTTAATAACCAATATAAACTCTTATAATTTTTGTAATATGGGTATTTCAAAATAAATGTTTTGAAAATCGGATAATAGTGAGAAATAAAGCTATACTTATTATAAAAGGATATGAAAAACAAGATGTAATTTATTATGAAGAAACTTATGCTCAATTATTAATACATAAATCAATTGTAATACTTCAAGCCTTTATAGCATTTTTTAATTTCAAACAATTTCAAAAGGACATAACATGTGGTTTCTTTAACATATATGGTTAAGGGGATATTTATATTTAAAAAAACACCTATATTTAAAATTAAAAAACGTCTACAACATGGAAATAAAATACCAAATCTTTATATGGAGTTAAACAATCCCTTGAATCTTGGTATAATAGGTTAACTATATTTTTGTTACAAAACATTTGTTATGGGAGTTTTTGATCCAATAATTTTTATATAATAAGTAAATAAAAAAGTTTTTATTGTAAAAATTTATGTTTATGAAATTATATTTTGTTCTAGTAAATATTATTTAATAATTCCATTTCTGGTATTATGATGTCTGTGTTCGGAATTTGTATGATGTGTGATTTACTAGTTTTTTATCAGTTTTGAAATTTTAAAAAAATTACCAGGAAATTTTAGAAATTAACATAATTATACAAAATAGTTTCTTAATAAATTTTGATATGACAGTACTAATTGTATTAGTACTCTAACTGGTTCCACTAAATACTTTAGATCCTGATGATCCTAGATAACCAGTTGATCAAAATATTTTTTGAGGTATGATAGGAATTTCACGTCACATAACAGCTAGTCATCATGAATTAATGTTTTATTTATTAATATATAGAATATATCAAGATAATACAATAGAATCAAATTACAAATATGTAAAATGAATTTTCCATTAGCTTAAGGGAACTATGCATTTATGACTACTCTATTATTTGGGAAGTGTTTTTGAATTAAAATATTTTATGATGCTGACTTTGGTGGTTGAATAATGCATAAAAATTTCATCAGAAACATTTCATTTATTATGAGATTAATTACTTCATTTTCAGGAGTGAAAAAACACTTGGTAGAACATTCCACTAACGAAGTTATATATGTGGCAGCTGGTTGATGTTCTGCTCAAGTGTTTTGGATGAAACACACGATAATTGACAATGGATTTATTTTTTTATTAAAACTCAATTACTTCATTATAAAAAATGTGCAATTAACATAAGTAAAAACCCACCACATCACTAACTTTATAATAACATATATATATATATATAATACACAATTTACATGAAAACAGACACTCAAAAGAGATATTTTTTTATAATTAAATAGAATACAAGAATAAATTAAAGATAATTTTATGAAACTCATTAATTTTGATAGATTGGAATATATTAAGCAGAAGAATGGAATAAATTTTTTTAAATGAATATTCTTATCTACGTATTTTTTTTTTCTAATTTCATTACATTAATATAAAATTTTTCTTAGGGGAATAAATCTATTTTTATTTTTAAAAAACATTGAGTTTTTTATAATAACATTTAGTTTTCTAAATTGTTAGGTTTCAAAAAAATATCATAATGTGTCTTATAGAAGCAAACAAATATAAAAAATTTGTAGTTAACATTCTACAATTGTTTTCTACAATAATAAATTATTATAGAATTCATGAACATAGTATTCTATTATAATTTTTTTACTAAAGAATATCGTATTTAGTTTTATATATAAGATGATCATAAAAAATTTCATATTAAAACCATTATTGTATAACGTTATTACATTACTATTGAAATATGTTTCATTAAAAAAATCATTAATAAGAAGAAAATCATACCGATGAATCTTTCTTCTCTAAGAGGTACTATTATACTATTTTAGTTTTTTAATATCTCAATACATTATTTGTTAAATAAATTTGTTGTTTGGATTTTATTTTATAATATAAACTTATATATATTTCCAATAAATTTTAAACGTTTTTTAATTGGAATTGTCCTCTTTCTGGTAAATGTTTTAAAAATTTGAGTGTCCAAATAGATACTTTAAAAAATATTTGATTGAATCTCAAACATCGGATCAAAATGAGTTTAAATATTAAATGCTGGATTCCTTATGGTAGTAGAACTGTCACCTCGAGTGCCTATATTAGGGTGGGTGACCCCATTTCCCATATCGATTCTCAAAGATTTATCTTCTGTGCTACTGCAATCTTTAAATATGTCAGTCTGATTGTATTCATTTTTATATGAAAACAAGTAAGAGTTTCAATACTGATGGAAACTGAAAAGCATTATGATATGTTGTTTGTATTATGGGAAATATTTACTGAAAGCTTATGGTTTGACAAGTATGATTCTACACTAAATAAGAATATATCTTACAAATATAGGAATCAATTTGTGTGGAAGATCGAGACTATGAAATTTAATTATATTATCCTGAGGTAGATTCTAAATTATATGATTTCATCTAATTTGTTAAAGAGTTTACACCACTACAAAAATGCTTATTTGCGATTGTTGGATTTAGGGACCGCCTTTGGTGGTGGCTAAAGAAGTTATTAGTGTTCTCTTTTATATGATTCTACTACCCTTAAAATTCCAGAAGGAAATTTAACTCCCCATGATTCCCTCTAATGTTGCAACTAAATTGTTTTAGCCCACGATCTCCTCTTCTTCCCTATACAACCCCTTTCCATTATTGAAACTACTCACCTCCCATAGTTTGATCCTGAAAACTACCTTTTCCCTCCACTAATTCCCTCAATACTCATTCATCCAATGCTATCCACCATTTTCATGCTAGGTACAATCCAAACAACGTATGTATGCAGTGGATAGTGAGCTTGGATCCCCATCATGCCCAATATCCCCTACATCATGTACTTATTCACACACTTCCCACACCATATGAAACACCTAATTTGTTTTGGGGTGGAGTGTTTTGAGGGCCACCAAATTATGTCTCCATTGACCATTATCAACTGAGTAACTACAACCACCAAAAGTGGTCACTTCACAATAGTTAAAATCCTTTAGCGACCACTTTTATACGTCACTAAAAGAAATTATTCTATTAGTGATTATAATGATAAATAATTTTTACCTAGATTAATAAGAGGTACAAACATTCATCAAGAAGAGTTGGAGACTTTGTTGGTGTCCTTTCAGAAGGATAAGCATGTATAACTTCTAAAAATCTACCTAATAGTCTTGGAATGTTTGACAAGAATAGAATTTAAGAATAATTATTCTCATATTATATAAAATCATGAAAGGATTTTCACTGAACTCTGTATAACATATTCATTTCATTGTGGATGAAAGTTTATATGATTCCAAGGAAGTGTGATAGAGATACACTAGATCATTATGATGTATTATTTCAAGATTATCTTATCACTGTGAGGAAGAATGACTTTTTCATGTTTATATTTATTACTATGGATAACATAAAAAATTCATCAATCAATTCAAAAATATTTTTCTGAAATTCTTTCGTATGTTAATGTTTAAGTGTACGGATATTTTCAAGGTGTAAAACATGTATCTGGTAAGTGAAAATATTATTTTATAAGTGATGATGGAATTTCATGGTTGAAATTTGTATTTGATTCCAAGGTAATGTTTTTTTGAAAAGGATGATGCACTTGTGTCTAAAGAATAAACACCAAAGAAGTCTAAGGGTCAAAAGAAAAAGAAGAGAAAGATTTAAACATAACCAAATTCTAAGTAAAACAAACAAATGAAAATTCCTGATGATGTTTTTTTTGTTTTTGATGGATCATACTGATCAGAAAAATCTAGAGGGTCCTAAATTCAGAATTTACCTTGTAGAAGAAAAATACATCAATGTACCAAACACAGAAAAACGGGAGGAAGAAGAAAAAATAAGAAATAAAGATAAGTTTTCCATAATTAAGAATAGAATAAAGGTTCTTTAGTGGAATATAATTTTTTTATGAGAATACAATGATTCCACCAACCCATACCAATTAGATAAATCTAGGAGATGGATTAGTTTTTAATGAGACATTATTTGTTCTAGATAAAATCCTTTTAGTCACAAGTAAGGGAATGGGAAAGGTTTTTGTTAAGAATTTTTACCAAATTTATATGATAAACTATCAGATCTAAAGATAGCAGGAAAGGAAAGATTAATAAAAATGAGTATAGATAAATAGATTATTAATGAAGTTCATTATGTAGTTTAAAGAGATGAAAAGGAATACATATATGGAGAAGGAATGAAATAAGTAAAAAAAGAAGATGAGGAACGTGATGAAAAGGATGTGAACAATGATGAAGAAACCAATTGAGAAAAAGAATTATCAAATTCATCTTCATCTTCATCATATTTACCTTCTATGATTGATATGGATAAAAATTCATGAAGTAACCTTGAAGGAAAACTATCTTCAAAAAAGGATTTAGAATTATTCTCAAAGAAAAAAAGATGAAGATCAAAATTCAAAGACAAAATTTGATGAAAAATTCAATATTATTAAGGATGTGTAAATTCAATAAGTTTCATATCCGAATAAAGTATCAAAGAATTATGAGTAGAAAGTATCAACTAAATATTATATGAATGAAAATGAAGATGATACTGGAATAGGCTGGCCAATACCTCCTCAACCTGAGCTAGATCAATCTAACATCGACGAAACTATCGTACCAAACGGTTTAGACATCATTGGTATAGATTTGAAATGATTGACATATTAAATTCTGAATTTTCCCAAATTGAAACAAGGTTTAATATTCTTGAGGAATACATTAATAAAAAAAGAGTAACTCATGGTTTTGGACAAAATAGTTGAATGAATTTTTACTGACTTTATTTTTTTAAAGAAATTTTCAAAACTCAATATTCCTCGTACAATCAGATTGTTAAGTGGTCGGATGTTATAGATGTAGAAATCTATGAGCATGGTGACCATATTCAAGATGGAAATAATTTTTTTTATCGTTAATCTATTCATTTAAATGTTTATCCTTAGACATGGATGATAGTTTATTATATGTTTAAGAAGTTTGAGAAACTAATGATGAGAGGAATGAGGATTTCGACATCTTAAACAATGTTTTGAGATATGTAGTTACATATGAGTGGAGTCAGATCATTTGAAGATGAGATGATCATTATGAGAGAATAAAATAAAGAGTAATCGAAGGGATTCAAAAAGCTAAAGACTCATGAATGGATGCAAGAAGAAAGAATCACAATGCTGGAATTGGATCAACAAGAGTTCAAGAAAATTACGGCCATTATTAAGAAACTAATGAACACAGAATGATTGTTTATTTGAATATTAAATTTATTTTTTAAAACATTTAATTTTTTATAATGAATTACTTTTTATCCAATCCATTTTTATTTAATGTTTTCTAATTCTGATTGGATATATGTTCCTACACATTTACACGGATGAATAATTAGTTTTATATTGTTTTTTATTTTATTATTCTAACTTTATAAGAAAAATTATATTCTTTCACATTCATTTTTGAAAATATAAATGGGGTATAAATATTTATAATGGAATAATTTTTTACCAATGTGGATAATTTTTATTAAAGGTATATTTTTTATGGAGATATGATGTCACTAGGGGAGATGTTTTTCTAAGGGGGAGAGGTATTCTTTAAAGAATAATTATTCAATTACATTTTATAATTATCAATTTTGTTACAATATAAATTAGTGTTAAAATTAAAATAATAACAATAAAAATTTTATAAATAAAAAATAGATTTAAATATTTCTAATTATTTTTTCATTTATGTTTTTTGGTTTCTGTTTTTAAAAAACTGGGAGATTGATCAGTTAGAAATACAACATCTTAAATTTCTATTTCGTTAGTTTGTAAAATAAGAAACACTTTCTTAAGAATATTTATAATAATTTTTTTCTAAGTGTTATTGTATTTTTTTAGAAAAAATTATTGTTTAACATACATATAAAAAGTTATAATGTGTTGCGAATATCAACTTACAATTAATTAATACCATCATAGAATTGAGAATATGGTTGATAAACCAGACATACCATTAATCAGACATGGTAATAGAAATTTGTTTTATTTATCTTAATGAAAAAATTAAATACCACCAGACGGAGGTAGGTTCCAATATATTTGTTGGAAACTCATAAGGATTATCATATTGGGAAAAATTATGGAAGTCTATCTTACTATCCTAATATTGTAATAGGAATACAACAACTTATTTCAATAGTAATAAATACCTTATAGCATTGTAATGATGTTAAAAAATGATATTAGACATTTTATTATTCTTTATAATTATGAGTTTTTAAGGATTCTGTTGTCTTATGTCAACGAAATTTACTAAAAAATATAATTATTGTATCATTTATTATAAATAGTGGTCACATAATTTTTTTGGATTTAATCACTTCTCACCTAAAGTAATCAAATGTTCTCTCAACATGAACATATAATTCTTAGTAATTGTAATAATTCATGGAGTTTTCATTCTAAGTAAACATTTTATGGTTTTTTACTTATGAACATTTTTTAACGTCCTCATATCGAAAGCCACTAAATAGTGCCCCAGTTCGAGTCATCATAGGACCTCAAGAGAGCCTCCTCGTATGCCAAAGGATGCTGAATAGTAACAAGAGTCTAAATAACTCATATTGGAGACTATACCCTCTTTCCAGAGTAATATAGATTTGAAATTAAATAGAATCATTTAAGGAGCATGTATTTAAAAGAGAACATGCATAAAAACCCATCTCCCAACATTGGGTACAAACCCTATCTAGTAGTAAATATATCTTTTTATGCTAAATAGTTCCAAGTGAAAAAAACAAAAATAAATATAAATGTGGAATCACAAAAATAGTCCTGAATCTCAGTCCATAACCTTATCCATGTGTTTCCCATTACCAACCCAACTTTCTATCATAGGGTATTTTTCATTTCTCTAATTTATAAGAATGAAGTATTCTCAAGAACCCCATAGTGCCTGAGCACGATGTGAGTACAACTCACTATCCCACCACTAATTATGTCTAAAAATATCTAATTGTTATATAATCCCTAAAATATCAATGTAATTAAGAGGTAAATGAGGACAATTTGGGTCCTATTAAGTAACAAAGTTCACTTAATCCATTTTTAGAATTATTTATGAATTCAATACTTATACTAATTTCATTTCTTAGTCAACATTTCATATATCATCAATGGGGTTGGAATCTTCATCAACTCAATGTACAAGGTAAATAACCATGTTCCCTTCCATAGTAGGGATTATCACATTATCACATATAGATCACACTTAACATGAAGACTATTCCTAGGAGGAATCATTGATTGAAACCAATAGGGGAGTAGAAATATACCCCTTCTCAAGTTTGTGCCTTTAGGTGTGGATTTTAGAGCCTTTTTCAAAATCGACCCATGGGCGTAGATCCTCAAGTCAATACCGTACTCTACCAAACCAAGGGGACATTATTATTTATCTATTAACCTCATATATAAAATACCATATCCAAACAAAAACCAATTCCAATAGAAATCACATACCTTATCAACCAACATGGGAATGAAATTTATTCCATAACCCATTAACCCATTTACAATTTATAGTACATAGCCATTTATCCCAATTTCAATTTATTTTTGCCAAATCACTAATGATATTCACTAATTACCCTATACTAACCCAATAAACATATCCAACCATTTCTATATGTTAATTCATTTAACACATTTTTAATTTCCCATGTATTAAACAACTCATTCAATTCAAATAAAAATCACACTTCATTCGATGAATCACCATTAACAACATTCAACTATTGTCATGTCAAGCATGAAACCCCATAGATATTACCCACATCTAGGAACAACTAACAATTTTTCCATATTGATCATCCCAAAATCAATTAACTTTTTTAACTTGGTATCTATATAACCATAAGTATATTTCACACATAACATTTCTATTACCCTTATTCGGGATAGTTACCACCACCATGGGTTTCCCTATATTGTTTAAGTCATCCTCCAAGCATAAAATGGGGATCATGAGGTGTTCTATTTATCATTGGGTCACTGATAATATAAAATCTCAATAATGGTACCAAGAACCCAAAAATTGGAAAACAATAACACAACATTGTATGAACAATTCCGTAAAAAACCATGGGATTTTACATGTAGACCACCCACCTCAAATATGTTGATTAACACACTCTTAATTGTATCCTTAGATACTTATACAAAAAAAAATTAATACTCAGCCTATATTTCAATAGAAAAAGTGGTATTTAGAGAACCAAATGGAGAAAAATGAATGATGAATACCCTAATCCAAAAAGAGAAATCAAAAAATTATTAGACTCACCTTGATATTTGATCCTCAAACAACGATCCTACAAACATATTAGGATCAAAGAATATTTTTACATTAAATTTTGGGTATCTAGGTTTAATAAGAATGGATGATAGGGAGGAAATGGGGAATAAAAATGAGTGGGAACATGGAATCCTGAAGTTGCAATATAGTAATTTTTACAACTTTTATAGAGGTACATAGTTTACTTGCATGGTTTTCGAAACCATTTGAATACAATTCCTAAGACAATATTCATGGAAATTTGAGACACATAATTACTTTGGGATACTCACTTGGTTTATAAACTATGTGCCAACTATTTGACATTCCACTATCCAAAATTTCATAATTTGGCCTCCCACCTTGGATAACTTACTAAATATTGTCCTGGCCATGTCCCAACTATGTGCCTTCAATCGGTTGGCCGGATTCCCCCTTTAAATCATGTTCTAAACCCATGAAACACATCTGAGGCCCCCCCAAATTCCCATGAAACACATAATTAACTAAAATAATTGATTTAAACACACAGTTTAAACTGGTAAATGCCTCCATGAATTCCAAGATTATAGAACCTCCCTACCTTATAAATACTTATCCTCGAGATTTATTCCCCAGAATCAATGGGCTTCAGAAGTAATGATATTATCACACTATTCCAAAATATCTTACCACCTATCCTATGTTTCATCCTGAACATTTCCTTGCTTCCACAGAACATGAAACAAAAGAACAACCTTTCCCCATAATAATATCTCTCTATGATCCACAATAATAACCTGAATCTCTTCAAAGCACTCATCATCCTTGAGGTCAATGTCTTCAAAATTAAACTCTTCAGATCGATCAGGGTGATACTGATGAAGCTACGTACCATGATTTGTTTTTTCATTCCACTGTCCAATTGTGGAAGATACAATCAATAAGACACCGGTCTTATCCTATGCACAATCTAAAATTCTCCCCCATACCTTGGCACCAAAATTACCTATTTCCGAATCTCATGGTGACCCATCCCATCGGACACCCAAATAAACACACTATCACCATCCATAAACTCAAATATGTTATGTAGCTGATCTCTATATAACATCTATCTACTCAAATCCATATCCATATATTTTTTAATCAATTGAACTTTTTCTGACTTCTCAAGAATGAGACTCGATCCAAATATCTTGAACTCCCCCACTTCGAACCAACAAAGAGGATATCTACACATCCTCCCATATAGCGCCACAAATTGTTCTATATGAAAATTTCCCAAAAAACAATTTTTTAAGGAAAACATAACAAGTGGAAAGACCTCTAACACCAGAATTATAATCTCTGACTTCCCGTATGTATGTGGTGGAAAAGTCGTTCTCCAATACAATTATATACCATGTGCCTTATGTTTTCCATTCCAGAACTGTGAAGTGAATCAAGGATCCTGATGTGAAACTATAGACCTCAGTACTCCATGAAACTAGACTAACTCTAGAAAATAAAACTTACACAATTGATCAACGGTAAACATCTCCGGGATCTAGAATAATTGTTACACTTTAGTAAACTATTCCAAAACTATCCCAATTGCATCATTCTACCATGTAATCCTCAAAATACACACTAAAAATCCATCATTACAATCCCACACATCCAGTTCATAATGGAAAAAAGATACAAAAAATAGCCATGTCATAATGTTCGGCCTTCACCAGCTAACAAGTGAGGCAACATTCCCCACATAGAATTGGAATTATGAACCATCAGATTCTAAGTTTTTCGACTTTTGGAATCCATAACCATATTCCCTTTTATCGTATTTTAAACTTGATCGAAGTCAAAATACCTCATGTATTCAACCAAACCTCACTACTGATGATTCAAATCACACTAGGAGAAGATATACTTGAGGCAATTAGGGTTGGTGAACCCCATGAATTTCTCCAACAACAAGTAGCGCCTACATCATTTAAATACATTAAAAACCAAAAAACACCAAGGGTCAGGAGAATGTTAATTCCATTCATGATACCTCAACTTCCATGACCAATAAGTTAAAACCAGATCATCCAACAACGACACTTCCCTATGTCCAAAACTGGACGCATCACAAAACATGGTATACTTCTTACCTGGATAGGGTAATATCATGGTTGGTGTGGTCATAAATAGATTCATTAACTGTTGAAAAATATTCTTTCATTCCTTAGACCATTCATACATAACTCTCTTTTTTTTAATCACAATCATGGAACTAAAAAATGTGATGAATCATTAATGAACCTTTAGTAATAATTGGACAAATCCAAAAAAATCCAAACATTTAAAACATTCTATGGCTACTCCCAAGACATAACAACCAACTCTTTCTTTGAATGAAATAATACACCTTTTTGGAGATGATGTGACCCAAGAAATGAACATTACCATTAACAAATTTCAATTTTTATAGATTCACATAAATCATATTATTTATCACTTTACCCAAGACATTGTCAAGATGTTTGGAATAGTCATCATGAGGTTTTGAGTACATGAATATGCCATCAATGAAGAAAACAATGAACTGATATTGATATGAGAAATATATTTGGTTCACTAAAGCCATGAACATCACTAGTGCACTGGTTAATCCAAACAGAATCACCAAAAATTCATACAACCCATACATTCTCCTGAATGTAGTATTTGGTATTTCAAAAAGTCTCACCCTCAACTATTGATAACCTGAACACAAATTAATTTTGTAAAACACTAATGAACCACTCATTTGGTCTAACCATATCTTAAATTTGGGGAATATGGTATCAATCCATAAAAGTAATATGATTCAAAATTATGTAGTTGACACACAACTTCAATGCTCTGTTAGACTTCTTGGAAAACAACATAAGAGATCCCCATGGAGATGTACTTATATAGATGAACCCATTACGCTCCAACTCCTCTAACCGAACATTATGTTCCTAGAGTACTTTTAGTTATATTTGGTATAGTGGAATGGAAATTGGTTCAACTTGAGGATGTAATTCTATCATGAACTCCACGTCCCTCTTGGGCAGTATCCATGAGAAATTATCAGGAAACACATCCTAAAACTAATACACAATATGTGGAATGAATATATGCTCCACCCCTCCATCTTCAATCCCAAGAGAAGACACTTGGGCTAGGAGTTCACAAAACCACTAAAAAATTGTCCCCACATGGAACACTTGACCATCACACTCACCACTAAGAAAAAACGTTTCTCCCTCAAGATACATAAAGATTACCCTCTGACGGTAACAATCTATATGGGCAAGATATGTCACTGGCCAATCCATACTCTAGAATAAGGCAAAATGTGACAAAGGGATGATGAACAAGTCCCACATAATATTGTACCAAAAAACTTGTAGATTAAAACCTTTTCATTTTTTATCATCCTCAACTCACACCTTCCAATGGTGTATAAACTGACATTTTCCCACATACACTCTTCACTACTAAACTCATAACATCCACAAATTGAGTTGAAATGAAAGATTTTGTGGAACCTATTTCAAATAACACACTAGAAAGGGTAAATTCTACATGAATCGTAACTCAAAACTTATATGGACCATCCTCATCTCCACCTAGTGTATACTAAAAATTGTTGAGCTAACCTTCCTCTATTCCCTAAGAACTATCCTGAGGGCCCGACACTGCACTACCCTACTGATATGGATAGTCTATCCCCATAGTTGAAAATCCTCATATTTTAATAAGAGAACCTTTAGAACTCCAACTGACAACTTGATATGGGGTGGATGACCCACTGCTTCCACTGGGTGCCTACTTCAAACCTCTATCCATGCCCAACATTCATATATTCCTAAATAACCATTACTCATGCCCCATTCTTCAGCACGCTCAACACTCAACTGCTGGCTAGGGACAGTGGCTACATATGTGCCCTAGATGGACCCACTAATAACAGAACACCTGATCTCCACCCTTATAGGTTTACCCATTCTACTAACTACTCTTTACACTTCCAACATAATAGAAACTCCCAAAATGTTGCTTCCTAACCTAGGCAGTTGCACCACTCACCCACCAACTAGAACAAGAAGTCTACTAGAACAATACCCCCTTCTAGTTAGCTTCTGAGATAAGATATTGATCCAATAATTCCAGAAACCTTTTATGTGGATTATATTTATCATAGACCTAATATCTTGTCTCATCCCATATTGAAAAAATTTCACCACAGCTACCTCGTCTCCTTCTAATGCTAGAATGAAGATTTATTGATCAGAGAAATAATAAGAATAATCCAATACCGATAATATCCCTTATTTCAAACTCATTAAATATAAGGCTTTCTCCTTCCCCAATGTATCTGGATAGAAATTCTCTAGAATCATTTCATGAAATTATTTCCCTATATTCCATTGGCTTGTATGGTCCGAACCATAATTTACCACCAATACATCCCTTAACCTCTCAACATATAGGAAGACAACATAACTATATTCTCTACAGGAGTCTCAAAATGGTTGAGAATCATCTAGATTGACTCTATCTAGAAATTTACTTCCTATGACCCATCCTCTCTAATAATGATCATAGGTTTCTGTAGCTAAAACTCCCTGGCCATCTCCATAATTCTCGGCATGACCCACCATGGGTCCCAGTCCATCATTTGGATAATGCGAGTGAAATTTTCATGGAACTACTCATCTATACCATCCTCGATAACCACATAATCTTGCTCCACTATGGGAGGAGGATTCATGACAACATCCTCTTGTCTCCCAATCAGTACTAGTTGTCATTGTGTCATTTATCTGCAATCCAACATACGATTTGGAACAAAAAAAAAATTATTGATTTCTATAATATGTCTCTCCACTAGAAACTGAAAAACTTTTCAAACACACGATCCAAATGGTCCATGTCACATTTAAAAAACTACCCTAACCAACCCTACAATTGTCCATGGACAACATATGGTAACTAACTTGCATTTTCATAAGTCATACTTTAAAAATATTTCACAAATATTTCTAAATTTATAATGTAAAAATTTTCTCTATGATCATTTCAATTTTTATAACTTGTTACATTAAAGATTTAAACTAACATAACTCATTATTAGATGTCATTATTGAACTAATATTCATTAGTTTATTTAATTTTTATCATTTGAAACATTTCAATAAACACTAATTTCATAAAAAATTAATGAAGTATATGGAATTATACCTTCCATACCCCCACACACTCCTCTCATGTGTTCTGATCATAATGATTCCACATAAATAACTAGGTTCCAACAATGAAGGATCCATTCAAATCCTTATGCCATAACAATCATGAGAAAAATATCTTAAAATAGTCACATTAGAGGACAGGTTAATTACTCAATGGTGGAATGTTGTCAAATGTAGATATAGCTAATAAGAAAAAAATTTCCCACCTCGGATCCCTTTGGATCCCCCCCATATATGGGTTAGCTACTCCCATATAGTTGTTCATTCCCAAGGCCCAACACAATCCTAATCTCTATTCTAATAGAACCAAATAGTATGACATTAAAAATACGTACAGTAATTACAATCTGTAACATCCCCATATTGGATGCCACTAAACAGTGCCCACGACGAGTTTCCACATGACCTCCAAAAGTAATCCCTATATGATATATGTTTCTTACATACTGCACGGGTCTTAATAAGTCACATGGGGAAACAATACACTAATTATTATAGTATAAAGCAATGGAAAATATTCTAAATCATGGATGTAACTTTTAATATCTAAATAAAAATCATAAATACCCATCTCCCCAAACTGGGTACAGAAAATAGCCGATTGTAAATATTCCATGTTACACAAAACAATCATATGTGAACAAAACCCAAAATAAAGATTACAATGAAATCCCTAAAATGTCCATAACTCCATGTTTGAACTCGCATCCATGCATTTACCATGTCAATCTCAACTCCCCATCATAGGGCTTTTCCCTTGTCTGCGCCTGCAATCATGATGTCTTCCCGAGAGCCCCACAACGCCCAATCAGGGTGTGAGTATATCTCAGATGTCCACCACCAATGGTGTCTACAAAATATCCTATCTATATATAGTGAGTAAAATTGATAATTAAATACAGGGTAAATAAATTTAATATGTATTATATTAGCTAAAAACATTCACTTAATCCATTCCTATCATTATTATTGATTTAAATACTTATACCAACTCCATTACAGAGTTCAATTTTATCACGTCATCACTGGCTTTGTAATTTTTATCAACTTAATGAATAAGGGAAATAATAATGTTCTCTATCTCACTAGGGATAATCACATCCTCACATATACAATAAATTCACCTTGAAACCTCAATCCATTTAGTCTGATAAAATGCAATCATTAAGAGAATATAACCCATTACCCTTCCCTAATACATGTATTTGAGGTGTATTTTAGAGCCTCAATATAACTCGACCTATTGGTGTAGATCATCATGTCAATAGCCCACTATACCAAGAAATGTGAAAATTCATATTTATCCATTCACCACACATATATCACACCACAACCATACATAACTCATTCCAATATAAATCTCCAACCATAAAAACCAACATCAAAATTAACATTATACCATAATTCATTAACACATTTACATTTAAATGACCTAACCATTTATCCGAATTCCCATTTCTTATGCCTAAATCAATAATTATATTCACTAATTGCCACAAATTAACCTAATTAAAATACCCAACCCATTCCATATTTTTATTCATTTAAAAAATTTGTCATTTCGCTTGCATTAATCCACTCATGCAATTCATGTAAAAATCACAATTCATTTGGTATAGTACCATTAACCTCATTAAACCATTTTAATTTAAAGACAAGTAACCACATAGAAATTACCATCATTTAGGAAGAACTACCCATTTTTCATTTCATGATCATCAAAAAATTGATTAACAGGTTTACCTTGTGCTGAATGTAACTATAAGTATTTTACGCACATAACCTTTCCATTAACAATATTTGGGAAAGTTAGTCCACACCATGGGTGGTCCTTAATGGGTCAAGTAAAATTTTATTCAACCCAAATAGTTCATGAGGGGTTGTATTTTTTATTTGGACAACTGTTATATCAAATATCACGTACAGCCCCAAGTGTACAACATGAGGAATACAAGAACACAACCTTGAATTCAAAAATCCAAATAAAAACATTGGATGTAACTTATGGAACCCCTACTTCAAATACATAGACAAAAACATTGTTAATAAAATCATTATATCCTGGTTCGACCATCCATTGATGCTTCAACATAGATATCACCAAAAAAACTATATATTCTGAGCTTCATATGGTTATTAGAAAAAAAATTCAAACCGTAATCCAAAAAGAGAAGCAAGAGAGGGATTAGACTCACCTGGAGATTCAATTCAAAACTAACGGTGCTCCAAATTGCTTAGGATTAAAGGAGAATAAAATATTGGAATATTTTGTAGAAATGGTTAAACTCTAGGGATTCAAGGAAAGAAATGGGGATTAAAAATAATTGGAAATTAAATTCTGAAAGTTGTAATTTTTTAATTTCACAATTTTTAATGGGAAACCGGAATTATCGTAATAATTTTAAAAACATCACAAAAACTATGTACAAGCCACAATAAAAGGAGTGTGAGGTCACATGGTTACATGGGGAGAAACACACTATTTAAAAACCATGTTCAATCCATGAAATATTTCACTGCCATATTTTCACAATTTCCCTCCCACCTTGCACGGTTAACTAAACACTGCACTAGCCATCCACCAACCATACATCTTGAAAATATTGGACTGATTTACAAATTCATTAATTATGTAAACCCCCAAAACACCCATGAATACCTCATACTCCTAATGAAAACTTAATTTAACAATACAAGAGATTTAAATAAAAATTTTAAATAAGGTCATACCTTGATGATGTCTGGGATCTTACAACATTCCTTGGTAATTGTGTCCAATCATTGATATGATTGAGGGAATATGAGGATTAGAAGATTGTGAATATGATCCATCAGGTCAAGGTATTTTTGATATTGGAGGAGAAAAGTAGATTATTTTATATAGGTATTTTAGGGAATGAATGGCAGAGCAATTTTGATCATCATATCATGGGTTTTCCTAGTAAGGAAAGAAAATTCTTATTGCATGTATAATAATATGGATACATTTTGTGAATAATATTAAAAAACTCATTATTAAGGTTAAAAGAGATGAACATTTTAGTATATATTAAATTTCCTCATTACTACTACTATCTATTACTTTTTTAACATGTTCGGATTGTTCTATGCATGTTATAGAATGTTTGTCTTTATACAATTCATTCTATACAATTGTTTTATCAGTATACCTTTTATTAAGATAAAAATAATATGAAATTAACCATATATATTGTGATACAAATTTACTCACTCTAATAATAGGAATAAATATGTGTTTAAGAAATTTACATTAAGTTGTTTTGTGTTTTGTTAGGTGTAGTAATTTTATACCACAATTCACCCCATCATGTAATTGTAACCATATTATTAATTCTTTGGATCCTACACATAAGGGAAATAACTTTAGTGTAATATTATAATTATTGAATTTTTGAAATTTCAAAAATATAGTGTTCAATCCTAAAATAAAATTATATATACCATTTTAGTGGTGCAATGTTGAAAAACGAATCATATTGCTTGCTGATGGTGTTAATCCACATGTTTGAATGAATGAAATTATAATTTTCCAATGGATGTATAAGAAAAAAATAAATTATTTGTTATATTAAAAAATTGTAATTATTATATTAATATCATATAAAAAAAATTAAATCCCTCATTATTACCATCCTTGACAAGTGGTGATGAAAAAAATATACATTTTTTTTGCGAGGTAGTCGTCCTCCATACAAATAAACGATTGCTTCTTTTCCTATTTTATTGAAAAGGATATAAAAAATGTTATTAAATAAATATATTAATATCTGAAGAAACTTACCATAATTATGTTAGTATATCACAATAACAATAAAATTTATGTATGATTTTGAAGAAGAAATAAAAGAAAAATTCTTTGTTAATAACTAAACAACTTCTTCATATAACATCATTTTAATTACACCTTAAAAACATTAAAATTTTAATTATAATGATAGAACACCACTTGTAAATGGGTAGTTATTTAATTATGGTATAGGAGAAGTTTTATTGTGATATAAATTTCACTTGAATAAATTATTGGAGATGTTAGGGGTGTCCATTTATTATTAGGAGACAAGACACAGTTGGAATTTTTTTAAAAATATTTAAATATATTAATGTATTACTTCATTAAAATGAATCCAAAATATATAATTTATGATTAGGATATGATATAGAGACATACTATTTCAAATAAATGTGATTTAAACATGTTTTAGGTCATTTTCAACCATATCAATTTAGTTTAACCCTCGGTAGGCCTGTATGAACCTTAACCGTGTTAACAAATTTTTACTACTTCTACTATTAATTATGAAACTGTTATGATAAAATTATTAAATTATATTGGTTATTATGATTCCCAATATGCAATCCATTTTATAAAATTTAATTCATATAATTTTTGGAATGAAATTAATAATAAACACATAAACTGTGAGAAAATGTTATTTTTCCAAAAAATATATATTCTTATTTATAAAGAACTTTTATAACAAAATTAAGTATAAATTTCATCAAAATGAAAAAAATTAGATTATTAATAGTTTAAATATGTATACATAATTTTCAACAATTTAAAAATCAAATATTTTACATTTTAAATTCTAAAATTTTAAATGTTATTTTCAATAAAAATTAGTATTATCTATATACCTTGATTTTTTTAATAAATTTACTTAAAAATAAATATAAGATAATTTATAAATGGTTAACTAAAAAATTATATCATTTTCATAATATAAAATTTCAAAAATTGTGAGAAATTAATTATATTATACAAATACAAAATGAAATAAAAATAATTTAAAAAACATTAAACATAAAATGAACATATTCTCATTCCTTTCATAATGAAAAAAATTAAGTGTTTGATAAACCATTAAATTGTATATATAATAAAATTATTTAATTTTAATCATTTATCAATAGATATAAATTTAATCTATTATGATTAAAATAAATTATGGTCATAAAAATTGATTAATAAAAAAACATATATTTCACCATTGAAGGATTTTATTTTCATTTTAAAACAATTGATAATAAATCCCAACTAATTATTAAATTTTAATGGAAAAAAGTATTTATATATTTTGGATTATATGTATTTCAATTCATTCCCTATATACCGATGGCAAGGTAAATTATGCTTACATTTAAATAATAGTATATTGATGTTTTTTGGTTGTTCTATTGTGTATACTACATTATATAACAAATATTATTATATGAAAATAAATAATAATATATTGTGTTGTAATAGATATCAAAGGTAATTATTCTACTTGGATAACATGAAGAGGGAGACTTTAGAGTACATATATCATTTCTTGGTATGCCAATATGGTATGGTTGAATAAAAAAATTCTATGTGTATATTGTAACCATTACAAATTCTAGTATGGAAATGGGAAATACTCATGAAGTTGTATTTAGTTGTATGGGGTTAGGGGTTTAGGGTGGGGTGGCAGGGTCAAGTTCTTATGACGCATCTTTGTAGTTTGTGTTGAGCTACCCGTGCCTGCTATAATAAGACATTTTATTATGTAAATTGGGAAAAAATAGCATGGATTTTGTTCAGGGACTTATCATGAAACCAAAAGGATTAAATTTCATTTGAGTTATTGTAGATCAACATTGAAATTCAAATCATTTTCTTACTATTAGGGAATATAAATCTATTGACCAACCAGACATCATATATATAAAAGAAGTGGAAAAGCTATAGGTACAACATCTCTCCATCCTATATTATTGAGATATGTGGTTTACCTAAGGTGTTATTAGGATAATTTATAAATAATAAGAAATAGATATACGTTTTAGAACTAATTTTCATCATTATATAGATTTTATGTCTTAGAGGACCATTCAAACTCTAGAGTAAATGATAATATATTATTTAATGTAAATAGTAGGAGGTTGTGATTAATAACATGCACTAGAAGAGCTATTATATTAAACAAATTTCAATTTTATCAATTAGATATAACCATTTGTAGATATTTCTATATTAAATATAGGACTCCAAAATATAGAGATGTAGAGTGAGAGATAATGCTGATAGGTACCGAACATGTTCAATAAACGGTGGAGGAAGTACAAATCATCTAATTGAATATAAAAGCTATAAAATTTACAGAAAATATTTATGAAAATATTCATTAAAGAGATTCATAATTTGTCACTTATAAAAAATTGTTCATCCAGATATACCCATGGAATATGGTTATGAGATTTGGGAATAAGGGAAAGCTGATTCCAAGATACAATAGTCCCTTCAAGAACCGAGATCACATTGGGGTGGTATCTTATCACTTAGAACTCCAAAAACTATCTCAAGTACATGATTTGTTATATATATCTCTTTTGAATAAGTGAATAATATATACATAAAATGGACTAAAATTGGAATATCTATAATTGGATCATGATATCTTAAATTTGGAACAACTAGTGGAGATCTTAGATTGAATATATTATATACTACAAAACGAGACCACTCATATGGTAAAAGTTTCATGTGTCACACCTGTTGTCTTTAAATAAATAATTGTATTAATTTTCTGGGTATCGGGTAGTCCGGGTTGAAGCCCGACTTAAATTTTTCGGTTCTTATTTAAAAAGGTGTGGTTTGGCCTTCACTATATCCAACACACCATGGTCGAAGCCACGTGACCTCTCCTAGGTCGTCGCGCGACCTCACCTGGTTGACCACACCCCCTACGTGATGGTCAACTAATAAAATAAAATGAAATTGAGATAAAGAAATGAAATAAAGTGATTGGTAAAGTTAAAATAAATTAAATAAAAGTGAGAAAAAATTAATAAATTCTTCTGTAATGATAACATTGTTATTATTATTACTATTTTAGGATATTATTATTATAATTATTATTATTATTATTAGTTTTATTTTTAGTTTTATTATTATCTTTATTTCTAGTTTATTTATTATTATTTATCATAATTTTTTTATCCCCTTTGTGTGTTAGGGTTCAGTGCCTTCCCCTCCTTCTCCCTCCATGGCGTTCAGTACATCTCCCATTATTCCTTATTTCCATTACAGCCCATCTCCTAAGTGAAGCCCTCCAGAATGTCGGCGACCTTTTCTCCCTGCCAGCCTTGTCACGCTGCCCCCTTGCACCCCTAGAACCCCGACATGCCGCACCATTGAACCGACCTCATTCTACACCCTCATTCATCTCCTAGCCATCACCGCCATCGCACACCCCATTTGCCTGACCAGCCGCACCGCGCAGCTCCCCGACCAGTCTCCTACTCGTGCTGACACCTCGAACCCCAACCCGGTCATAGTGTTGTCGCCCTAGAACCCCCATTCTGCTTGAACCCAACCAACCTCTCCTGTTCGGACACCTTCCTCACACCACACCCCTACTCATCGTCCAACCCTGACGCACCAACTTCTTTCCTCCTGCTCCATCTAACGACTGCTGCCCCACTATCTCTCTATATCCCTCGTGCGAACCGTGTACCAGATGCCTCCTCTACTGGGATTTCATTCAGAGAATTTTTAAACAATTCTTGACTGCAAGTGTTAAAGGCCTGCAACGTTCAATTGGAATGTAGGATACAATACGTTTCCCATGATCATATTCATATATATTCAGCCTTTGTTGATGTTTTTTTCTATATATTTCTTAATTCAGCCCCATGATGTAGTAATATGTGTTACTTCAATTCTATCATGTCACCTTCGAGCCACGTTTATGCAGACGATGGACCTGTTTGAGGTGGAGGCCTCAGTCAAAATAGAAATTTCAGTTATGGATATATTGTTTATCTTGGGAGGACGATTTAAGTGGATGATTATAGTGATATAAGAATAGATGGTGTTGAAGGAGAAATAGTTAGACTATTTAGGGTCTTTGATGGTTCTTTATGGTGAAAATTTCACAATACTGAAGTTACACATTGGAATTTGAAAATTTCACACTAATTTTGGGGGTCTCTCAACCCAAGGTTGGTGATTCTGTGTTTAAATATTATTTAATGAGTTAATTTGATTTATTAGTTAATTTATAATGTTCTTTGATTAATTCTTTTTGGTTCACATTTCGTTTTCATAATTTTTACCATGTGTTTGTTTGGTTTGGTAGTATGTTCATCTAGTGTGGGTTCATTCTTTGGTTGAAAACTTGTATTTAGTCAATAGTTAGGGTTTAATAATTTGTGCAGTTTGTTTTTCATTTGGGAATATGGTGTTCGTCATGTCTTCGACTTGGCGTTGCATGTGTATGGTCATATGTGAAGGTGTTGTGTGGGTTGAGTAGCTTGTTACTGGGAAAACCCATGTAGAACTGTCTACTACTTTTTGATAAATTTTTCTTTTGTTTTGTGAAAATGTACCAAGTGTGCTTCTTATGTTCTGGTGTTGCTTTCATTTTTATTTTTTCCAAAATAGTGTTTGAGTCGGAAATTAGTGTTTAATGTCATGTTTCATATTTTGAAATTGCTTAATAAAATTTCTAGTGTTTTATTTAATCAGGGAAAAGAAATATAAACTATCCATCTTTGTTGGTTTTGTGTGTTAAGTTGTGTTTTGTCTATTTTTAAAGAACATGTTTATATATAAAATATACATTTTAATAAAAAAATATTAACAGTATGAAGAAAAAGGTTTTAGTTGAGATGTGTAAAGTCTTTTTATTTTCATAATATTTCAAATAATTTTTGTGTGTGTGGAAAGTGGTGTTGGATTTAGGTAACACCCTGTTTTTTTGTTCATCTGAGTTTGACATGAAATGTGATATTGGAATATCTTGAGCACAAAAAGGGGAATCCTAAGTACTAGGTGAGCATACGAGATCTAATGTGCTAGTGATACGGATGCGTCTCTAGCTGGGTTTCACTTTGCTGGATTGATGATTACAACACTAACTAAACATTGGTTGAGGATTGGAGACCACTAGGTTGTGGATGTGTTTCCATACTTGTGGATCGTGCACGGGAATGTATATTGATGTGATACCTATACTATTTTTCATTGATATATGATGTTCTAGGGTCAAATTCTATTTCTAGTACCTATAGGGAATCTCACAATTTTGGTGATCCTGGACTACATTACACTCACCATCGGAAAATGGTGTAGCATTTGAGTTTTCTTGAAGGATTAGGTTTTCATAAAGGTAAGGGTGTTTTTTATTTAATTTAATCTTTTTTCTTTGAAAATTATTTTCTTTATAGAAACTGTTTCTTTTAAGTCGTTCAAACATTGTTTTCCTTTCATTTATTAAGCCTGCAAATGTATTTTTCATTTAATGTTTATACGTGGAACCTTTTTATTGGGTGGTAACTTGTTGGTTATTTTTCTCACACCCTACATACACCTTTGGCTCTATGTAGATATTGTTCTTTGGGTAATCCAGGTTGAAGCATCGTGCTTAGTGATGGTGGTTCTAGATGTTGTTGGTCTTTGCATTCAGGTTTGTGTTGGTAGCTTAGGGATGCAGCTTCTTGTGTTGCCTGAAGGTTGGTATTGTAGTTTTAGTTCTCTATATTTGTTTTTGTTCACTTTGGGTTTTTAGTTGAATTATATACTTAATCATATTTTTAGTTTAAAGGTCTTTTTGTTTTTCTGTTACAAGTTTCAGTTTATTTATCATATTAGTTGTTTTTTGCCTTTTATTTTAGGTAAATGGTTCCAACGTATTATTTCGATTCCCGAGAATTTGTGCCAGCCTATGGGGCTTAATAATGCCCTTCAAGCCATGTCTCTTACTGGGTCGGACGCCAAGTCATATGGCGACCCATCCTGGTTTATGACAAAATGGTATCAAACGTTATGTTTTCTCTCTTGCGCTGTGTTTCTTTGGGATAAAGTTTGGTAGGAATATGTTAAGGGTGTTGGAACTCGACATTCTAGCTATGAGAAAGGTGCCTTGCCAGCACACCTCATGGTGGGAATGTAGTTACCAGAGTATATTTATGTTTCTCTAAGTCATCGGTCCTTGTGGTTAATCTTATTTAGGGAAAATACAAAAGGGAGTTGGGTCCGGGGTCCTAGTGAGATCTCAAGGTCTGGAAATCCATTTGTATCTGAGGAAGTTGTCTTAGAAAACTCCCCATGGAGGTGGCGGGATTGGAATATGGCTGTGAACCGTATATCCCAGCCACCTACCAACACTAGCCTCCTCTTGCATCGTTCCATCTCTCTTTGTTTCAGAATCATGGAATTTTGGGTTTATGTAAATTATTTAGCGATGGAAAATGTTTTGAAATAAAGCGCGTTAAAAAGAAAATGATGTGTATGGTTTGAAAAGTGTGGGTTGAATGTTTTGGGATTGAAAAAATTTAAAGGGTCTTATTTTAATCCCTAGTGTTCTCATGGGAAACCACATGCATGAGCTTATATAGAAGGGGAAATGGTTAATTTCCTGAGCAGATGAGTTACTAGATGTACATGAGGTGGGTGATGGTGTGGCATGAGAACATTCATCTATGGGGCCCACGGGACACCATTGGTGTTTGTGAAAACCACTGGCTTTTCGTATTTTCATAATGTTTTGTTAAATGAATGTTTTGTGTTTTTGTAACCGGTGATTGTGTGGTCTGTCTTTGAATTTTGGAATTGTTGAATGTGAGGCATTCCAAAACGAGAATCCTTTTTGACAGATTTGGTTATTGATTTTGAATTATTATTTGAATGATGTGGTGCAATAATGTGGTTAATTATTTCTTTCGAAAAGTGATTTGGGTAGCCCTTGCAATGTTCCCCTACACGTTTAGTGTTCGCTTGGGATATTTCTTGGATATTAGATCAGTATGATAGGGTTAATGGTTATATTTATTGACTAGTTCACTCCCCCATAATTCATTGACATGCAATTGAAATGTGGCCACAGGAAATTCGTCATTGGCTGGACCTCTAGTTTATTAATATAAGGAGTCTCCCTTTTAGTAATAGTGCAAGGTCTATCCCTTTCTCCATTTTGGTTAGGAAGATCCTATCACATTGGGATAACATAAGCAAGGGGGTTTGATAGGATTTTTAGTCTCTTGGAGTTGTGTGAGTTGTTTGGTATGATGTTTGAAATCATTTTTTTGAAGGTGCCCTTGGGAATGGTGAATGAAATCCCAGCTGGCGAGGGTGAATGTGATACAGAATTATCGGTTTTGATTGATGTCTTGAATGGTCTTTGTGCTTCCATTGGCTTCAAGGGTCATGTTTGGTGGCGTCTTTCATCATGTGTTCCCTTGAAGAGAAAATGTGGATAATGTAGAACCCTCCTAGAATCCTGGTTTTCATAGGAGTGTGTCCTCCACTTAGGGATTTATGATTTTCCTGTCAAAAGAGTCGTGTTTTTCATGCATCTTTCTTTCCTACATTTCTTAGTTATGGTGAAGAGGTAATGCATGTGAATAATCTAAACCACTTTTTTGTTAAATGCTCCATGTTGGAGTAGTTGGATGTCATGGTGTGTTGTGTTAATTGGTTTTGTTTCGATTATGGTGTGGTTGTGTGTGGTACCAAAAAGGACAAGCTTTATTTTGGAGTCTTCAATGTATAACTACGAGGTAGAAGATGCTTCAAACATCAGGGCTCCAGCTATAGGACTCATAGTAAAGCTAGCATTTGGTTAGGAACCCCAAGAGTGTATGGTGCCCCATCCATATATCTTTCATCAGTAATGGAGTTGAAGGCTATTTAAATCATTTCCTATAGTTGTTCTATTCTGAATGAACCATCTGGGTTCATGAGGTTTCTCGTAGATATGAGGAGGTGTGGTTGTCTTGTTACCATAAAGATACATGGGTAGAATCCCACCAAATGTAATTGATATTTGTGATCCTTATGGGGTGTGTTGGGTAAATTGGTTGTAGAGTTGAATATCGCTCATCCAGGGATGCATAAGTGTTTTTCTTTCTGCAGTCGTTGTTTGTAAGACCCGATAGTTGGGCCCCTCCCTCCCTTCCCCTTGTGGTGGGTTGTTTGGTCATTTTTGGGAAATTTTTAAATGTTTTGTATCTTCTGTCAGTTCCAATGGTAAGGAGACCCATGTTGGGTCTCACCTAATGGTCCTTAGAATAAATCGGTGTTATCCTTTCAATAATGGTGGGGAGTCCACCCGGACCTCCCCAGGTGAGTTTTCTTGTCTCGTATTGTATGTTGGTAGGTTCTTAATTGTGGGTAGCCCCTTCGGGATTCCCCATGATGGAATTTTGGTTATGTTCATCTCCTTGATCCATAAACTGGAGGTCTCCTTGATTTTGTGGCGGGAAAAACTTATGATAATGTATTTTTACGAGTTTCTTGAGTTTTTTCATTTTAGTCACCTTCTATTAGCACGATGTGTTTTCCTATCTCTATTAGTTTTCATAGGGATCCTCTTGAAGCTTAAGGGGGTGTTGTTTCTTAGTTTTTGTTTCAGCCTTATTTTTGGATTTCTAGGGACAGAAATCTATATGGTGGGGAGAATTGTCACACCCATTGTCTTTAAATAAATTATTTAATAAATTTTCAGGGTATCGGGTTTTCTGGGTTGAAGCCCAATTAAAATTTTTGGGTTCATATTTAAAAACTTGTAGTTTGGCCTTGACTACATCTAACGCACTGCGGTCGAAGCCGTGTGGCCTCACCTAGGTCGCCGCGCGTCCTCACTCAGTTCACCACATGTGCTCCTTGATGGTGAAATAATTATATAAAATGAAATAATAATAAAGATATAACATTAAATGATTGGTAAAATAAAAATAAAATAAAATAAGAAGTTATAAAAAATTAATAAAATTTTCATTAATGATTACATTATTTTTATTACTATTTGAGGATATTATTATTAATATAACTGTTATTATTATTATTATTATTCGATTATGTTTTAGTTTTATTTTTAGTTTTTTATATATTTTATTTATTATTATTTATCAATGGTTTTTTATTCCCTTTGTGTGTTAGTGTTCTGTGCCCCCTCATTCTCCCTCCCTAGTGCGCGGTGCCTCTCCCCTTCTTCCATGGTACCATCACACTCTATCTCCCATGCACAACCCTCCAGACCGCCAACAACCCTTTCTCATGGCTAGCCTTATCGCGCCACCCCAGTGCACACTTGGAACCCCACCATGCCGCTCCGCCAAACCCACCTCGCACTACTCCCTCCTACCACTCCCATCTAGTGTCGTTGTTACACGCCCCGCTCCCCATACCAGCCGCACCGCGTGGCTCCCCGGCCGGCCACCCCCTCATGCCGACACCCAAAATCCTAGCCCGATTGTCACACCATCACCCTTGAACCCCCTTGTCCACATTGACCTCCCATGCCTCTCCTACTGGAGCACCTTTCTCACATTTCCCCCCTCCTCATCAGAGAAACCCAACACACCGAACACCGTCCTCCTGCTCCGTCCGACAATGGATGCCCTGCTTTCCCTCTTCTTTCTTTGTGAGAACTGTGTTCTGCGTACCTCCTCTTATGGATTCTTCATGATAGAATTTGTAAACAATTCTTCCCTCCAAGCGTTAGAGGCCCCCAAAATTCTAAAGGAATACAAGATTCAATATCTTTATCCTAATCATATTCATATAAATACATCCTTTATTGATGTTGTTCTTGATTTATTTTTCTTATTGCAATCCCATGAAGCAGTAATAGATGTTATATCAAATATATCTTGTCACCATCGAGCCATGTTTATGTGGACGATGGACCTATTAATGATGGAGGCCTTAGAAAAAATGAAAAATTCCGTTATGTATATATTGGTTGTCCTGGGAAGTGGTTTTCAGTGGAAGATTATTATGATATGAGAATTTATTGTATTGAAGGAGAAATAGTTGGACACTTTAGGGTCTTTGATGGTTCTTTGTGGTGAAAACGACACATGATTGATTTTATGCACTAGAAGATGAATATTTAACACTAATTTTGGGGGCCTCTCCACCCAATCTAGGTGGTTATACATTTAAGAATTATTTGATGAATTAATTTTCTTGCTTAGTTAATTTATCATGTTCCTTTATTAATTCTTTTGGGTTCAGATTTGGTTTTCTAGAATTTTTCCATGTGTTATATTGGTTTGGTAGTTTGTTCATATTGTGTGGGTACGTTCTTTGTTTGAAAACATGTATCTTGTCAATCAATATTGTTTAATAATATTTGCACTTAGTTTTTCATTTTTTTCAAGTGGTGTTTGTCATGTATTCGACATGGCGTTGCATCTGCTTGGTCATAAGTGAAGGTGTTGTGTGGGTTGAGTTGGTTTTTTCTGTGAAAACCCACATTGAAATGTCTATTAGTGTTTTATATATATTGAGTTTGTTTTTTATAATATGAAAAGTGTTAGGCTTATGATCTAGTGTAGCTTTCATATTTGTTTTTTCCAGAAGATGATTCGAGTGGGCCTCTGGTGTTTAATATCATGTTTCATATTCTAAAATTTCTTAATAAAATTTCTAGTGTATTGTTTAATTGAAGAAATAGTCTTTTAATTTTTCATCTAGGTTTTTTTGTTTGTTAAGGCTTTTTATGTATCATTTTAAGGAATGTTTTTAAAAAAATATACATTTGACTAGATAATTATTAATGGTTCAAAAAAAATGTTTGCAGTTGAGTTGTGTAATGTATTTTTATGTGCATACTATTTCAAATGATTTTTGGTTGTGTGAAAGTGTGGTGTTGGGTTTAGGTTACACCCTGTTTGTTTTGTTCCTTTGATTATGACAGGAAATATGAGATTGGAACATCTTTAGCACAAAAAAGAGAATCATGGTTACTATGTGGATGTATTAGATATTATGTGCTAGTGAAACGGAAGTTGGTCCAGCCCGGTTTCACTTAGTTGGATTGACGATTACAACACTAACTAAACTTTGGTTGATGATTGGAGACCAATAGGATATGGATGTGTCTCCCTACTAGTTGATCGTGCATGAGAACATATATTTTTGTGATTCCTATATTAGTGTTCACTGAGACACGATGTTCTAGGGTCCCATTCTTTTGCTAGTACCTCTAGGGCCTCTCCCACTTTTGGAACTCTTGGACTAATTTACATTCACCATCAACATATAGTGTACCATTTCAGTTTTCATGAAGGTTTGGGTATTATTAATGGTAAGGGTGTTTTTTAATTTAATTTATGTTTTTTCTATGAAAATTGAATTCTTTATCGAAACTATTTCTTGGATGTCGTTCAAACATTGGTATCTTTTCATTTATTAAGCATGAAAATGTATTTGTCATTTAATGTTTATACGTGGAAATTTTTTATTGGGTGGTATCCTACTAAGAATTTTTCTTACACCCTACATACACCTTTGTGTGTGTATATAAATCCTGTTCTTTTTGTAATCGAGGTTGAGGAATCATGCTTAGTGATGCTGGTTCTGGATGCTATTGGTCTTCATGAGCAGGTTGGTGTTGGTAGCTTGGGGATTCTGATTCTTTTGTTGCATGGAGGATGTTTTTGGAGTATTAGTTATCTATCATTATTTGTGTTCACTTTGTGGTTTTTGTTGAATTGTAGACTTAAAACTGTTTATAGTTTAATGACGTGTCTGGTTGTCTCTTACCAGTTTCAGTTTATTTATCTTGTCAGTTGTTTTTCATTATCTTGTTTTGGATAAATCGTTCACAAATATTATTTCGATACCTAGGTACTTGTGCTGGCCTGTGGTGATCTAGAATGCCCTTCGAGCCATGTCGCGGATCGGGTCGGACGTCGAGTCAGATACTGACCTGGCCTGGTTCATGACACTACGAATGAACCTTAATATAAGAGATGCTAGGTAGATACCTGATTATGTAATGAATCAAAAGAAAATAACATTTTACTATTCCTAATATTAATATTTTAGTAAATAAATTAAATTGATTTGGGGAACATTTATTGAAACATGATTTTAGTAAATATATTTTCTATAAATAAATATCATTCTCAATAGAGTATCTTACACATGAAACAAAACTATCACAAACACTATGATACATTAATAAAATAAAATTATTCTATATGCTTGATATATTATATCTAGTAAATTGTAGGATATCAATAGAATTAATTGCCTTATGAAAAGTTATATTAATAAATTATTCATTTTCTTTTTCTTAAAAATGAAATTTCCAAATATGTGTTTTGAAAAAAAATTAATTCCTATGATATTTAGTAAATTTATCTAATTAAATTAACATTATTCTTGAATTACATGTATCAATATTATCAAAATATGTATATTTTTTATTTTTCTAGGTTAGTCTATTTTTTGTTGAATAGTGTAAAATAGTTTTTCTAATACCATAGTGGTTTCCACACTATCATAATATATGAATTACATAAAAAATTTATAACACATTTTTTTAAGAAAAATATTATATATAATTAATATAATGGTTCCCTTAAATGCACAATATTTTATTTATATAAAAAATGATTTGAATTATGAAGAATTGAATGAATTAATTATTTTCTTCCCAAAACCTTACATTTATCCTAATAAATACACTTTATATAAAAATGGGTGTATACATTTTACAAGCACTAATGTTAAAATTTATTTCTCAAACACTTTGATATTTTATTTGAAAAAATGTGTTACATAGTTGGAATTAGTAGGCCCAAATTAGATAATAATTCCCATTTTAATAAATAAATTTATATAAAATTACATATTTAAAGATTAGTTACCATTGCAGAAATGAAAAATCGTAAAATAAAAAAATATAAGAGTAATGGAACTAACAACATGTTGAAAAAATTTTACAAAATGAATATTTTAGGGATTAGAGGCCTTACCTCTTCCCCCAATCTATAATTGTCCACTATTGGATCCAATTGATTTTGAATAGTGAATTTAATTATTATATTATTACAAAAAACTAATCTCTGATCCATTATAATTATATCAATCACCTCCACACTTCTCATCACTCCCATGGCACATAGATTTTAAAACATTAATCTAATATAACTCATCAACACTCCAAAAATCTTTCTTGTTCTTTTGGTCTTCTCAAAAGGATCCTCTCATTTTTGTATTCCATATTTCAATGGAGATCATCGAATGAGTAAGGTAAAATTCTCAATTACTCATTTTCAATCCATTCATTTACCTTTTTATTAAACATCATATTAATATAATATATCAATATTTTTATAGTTAAATTATTATTATAAGTACATTTTAATTCTATTATAGTCATGTGATCACTACTTTCTACCATCGACTGTTGACATTTGAAAAATATAGAGGTCATCAAGCGTATATATGGACTACCACCTCCATGAATGGAATGCATATTTTTTCATCACTACCCTATATGAATTGTTATAAATGAATATTTAATTGATTTATATGATATTTATAATGTTTTTAAAAATGTGAAATTTAAACAATTCAATATCATTCTCCTAATTTATTGAATATGAACATGCCACCTCTATATACATGCAAACTACACCCAATAAAAAAGATAAATATTTCATTTATCTCTGCATTCAGTTGTTATTTTTCCTAATTTTATTTTACCTAATTTAATACCTCAAAAAAATGAATATTATTATTATTTTTAAATAATAATTTTAACACACCAAAATTATAAGGTTAAACTTTATATTCGGTTGTGTTTATAACACACATCACCAATCTTGTATGGGAATGTAAAATATAGAGACTCTACAATACATTCACTATATAAAAAAAAATCAATATATGATATATCATGGAATGCAATCAACACTAAGTTAGCATCCGTTACAGGGAAAACATAGTTTCACCATGTAAAATTGTATAATTAAAATATTTTTGGTTAATATAATATTATATAACCTAAATATTATACTAGAAGTTATAAATATTTTTAACTAACGTATTAAAAACAAGGGTTTATATAAATATAAAATAAATCCATGGGTTTTCAAAAGATGATAAATGAAAATAAGAACAAAATCGATATAAAAATAAATATTATAATATTTATAGATCCAAATAAGTTATATCTTAATAAATATATTTAATTACAATTAGAGAATGCTTTTAATTAAATATATATTTTCAATATTTATTAAATCATTTTTTACATTAATCTATTTGTTTTATAGGAATAATATAAGAAAAAATCGATTTTACACATAGAGAAATATATTTTTATAAAGGAAATTTTATTTCCTTTTAATTGGGAACCCATTTTAAATATAAATATTAATTGATTAAATGATTTAATAATTCAAAATTTATTCATATTTGAAATAGAAACATATGAATTAGGATGGGGGTAATTTTTTCTATTTTACGGAAACATTTCATTTTTTAATGAATAATTTAAAATACTGAATTTCAGTTCATTTTTTTCAAATATACCTTTTTTATAACCTCAAATTTTAATTTTAATTTTTTAAAAGTATAATTATCTGATATTGTTTTAAATTAATATATTTTATTTTATTTTAATCAATTTCACATGGAAATTGATTATAAAAAATATAAAACATTTGAACATTTTTATTTTAAAAACCCACATTGTCGTCCCTCCTACATGATGAATTTTAAATTAATTTCATCCCTGTATATAATTTTAATTTCATAAAATGGATACCATATTTGGAATTAGAATAATTTTATAATTTATAACATGTAATTTTTTTTTAAATTAGTTAATGTAATTAATATTAGATAGATCTATTTACGTATTATTAAGCTTAACTAATGACTACCCCCTAACTGTAAGGCCCATAAAACCCAATAATATTTTCCACAAGCTATTGGATGAACATATTTTGATGTTATACCATTTTTGACTAATTATATAGTTATTGGGTCCATATTTATCATTAACAACATGGGAGGAATTTTTTTTCAAAATATTACAAGATATTCATTTCTACTACATTATTATAGGCCACCACCTCTCTCCATTCTTCCCAACTCTCAAACCACATTGGTTGGAAAATAATTTCCCCAAAATACTCCGAATATTCATCCCCTCTACCCAATATCCTCTAATACTGTAAAAATAATTCACAGTATGCACATTGTTATAAAAAAATGGTGCTCCAAATTTTATGGTAATGATTATGAACAATCTCTTTTCTTTTAATTACTTCTACACTACCTGAATTTTTCTTCTTCCATTTTAATATAATAAAACCATTATCATAAATATTCTATGGTGTTATTATATAAATGGTTTGATGTATACTAATACAAACTTTTATCTAATGGATAACAAACATATTGTATTTCTGTACGGCAGACTACCGCCTCAAGAAATGACAATTGTTCAATTTTCCTTTATCAACATTCATGGTTGACCATTATAAGAGAAAAAAATTTCATAAATTTTATATATGATATTTATTAGGCCTTTATACATATTTATCATTTTAAAACACATTAATTTAATACAATCAATTTTTCATTAATACGATAACATCGTTTGAGGAAGTGTGGACTACGATCCCTCCAAACGATGTTATTCATTCACACTAAAATGGAAAATATTAAAGAACATTTTATTAGACATATATGAACTATATTAAATATATAAGTTAATGTAATTATAAAATACATGTATATAAATATAATTTATTTTCCATTCTTGAAAAATATGACAATGAAATAAATTTAGCATTCAGGTGTATGTACAGACTATCATATCCATGAACGGTGCATATCATTTCTTATCTCCAATAATTACATATTATTATAAATTAATATATACATGAAATTAATGATATTTACTTTTTTATTTACATTATATATATGATGGAACTATGATATATATAATAATAAAAACAAATAACACGTTAAAACATACTTGATTAACTATGAAATTAACAGCCAAAATAGTTAAAATAATGAATGGTTACTAAAAAATGGGTAATAAGATATTATTATAGTTTCTTATATGATATAATTAATATTAATATGGTTCTGTTATATGTTATTAACAAGTTTTAACCCATTATATAAGATGTTAATGGATGTTCACCTTAAAAGAAACACAAGGTAAGATATTTTCATCTCAATTATTACTTCTGTGCGATGAATGTCATGTTCACCACTTACTTCTTTGGGTGGTGTATATAATTTCCATTTTAATATATTATATACTGAATTCATATATATTCATGGTATTTAAATCATCCAATTAATATTATTTTTCATGATGTCTGTGAATTACAATGTTTTAAAGTGGTATTGGACACTTGGTGGGGATTAATTTTTTTCCCCTAAGACTAATACTAATGACCTTTCAATGGAATTTTCATTTGATGAAGTTATGTAAAAAATTTCAATAAACCTAATAATAATTATTTATTTATTAATTAAATTTTTCATGTATTATTACAATTTCACCACCCATTAGTTCTCAAATTTTTTAGAAAATTATTTTAAGAAAATTAGACTTTATATAAATCTATAGTTTGAAAACCTGTTTACTTATAAAACCCATGTTTTACATAATTGTTTTATAAAAACTCATTTAAAATTATTTGGTAAATAATTATTTATTCATTTTCTATTTTACCTATGTTCTCAATTGAATCTTAGTGTCACTTTCTGATCAATTATGTTTTCATACCTTTATTTTTTCTAAAGGATTGTCCTTTTTAAATCACATGTATTTTATAGATTTTACCACATCCATTTCATTGAATATTATATTTCATGTTGAAGAGGTAATTTTTAAAAGAAAATATTTTCAAAATTTATTTTTCAAGAAAATTATATTCAAATTTTTTTCATTATATAATGATATCTCCCTAAAGAATGGTTTTAAAATATTGTTGTATGGTATTTATATTCATTAATGAAAATAACCATTATTTTCACTCCACGGGGAATATTTTGGATTGATACCATCCTTAATGATCCTCTAGAGGGTTTAATATTTATTTTGTTAAGGATAGAATTTACATTCACTTCCTTGATTCATTTTTTAGTCCCCTAGAAACTTTCAATCTCCTATGATTATTAAACATTGATATTGTGTTAAATTATCTGTTTCATTTATCATGGATACTACTATTTCCAAAATCATATAAAATTTTACATATAGTGTTTACTTTAAAATTTATTTAATTATTTGGGGAAATATTGATAAATCTATATTCCTTAATATGTATGGATATTTGAGAAGGCATATTGTGTATTCGATATGAATAAATATTTCGTCATAAAATATAAGGGTTGAGGACCATTTAAGTAAAGCCCTATGTGTTGTAGACCGATTAATGAAAGCCCCTCGAGGCATCAGTAGTCTCATGGGATGAATTAGATTCAAAAATTGGAATAGCTAAATTGTCTTTGGATAGTAATGGTTGCATTTACCTGGGAAACATGGCATGAAATAATTTATTATTTTCCTTCATTTCCTTTATTATTCATCCATGAAATTTTTCATCGACATTTCAATGGATTGATTTCATTTTTAGTGCATTGATTAAATGACATAAGTTTCAGTTTCTTATATATCAATATTTATTTTTTCAAATCATATTATTTTAATGGCATGTGTTTCCATTTGTTTTTTGAGAACTCCATTCTTAGTTTTTAGATTATATGGTATGCATGTTCAATTTATTACAATGTCATAATAATTAATATCATTTATTAATTAATGTTGCCCCTATATTTAATTTTATGTATCATTTTATCTCACCCTTATTATATTCCATTACCCTAGAATTAAAGATGCATACTATGAAATATATATAGGGATATATTAAATAGAATAATGTTATCCTCGAAGTTATTTATTTATAATAAATTAAGTTGTAATTAGTGTATTCCTTTGAAATAAACGACTCATTTATGTATATGGTTTAATAAGACTAAAAAACTCTCAATCATCTTGTATTTTATTCCATTTAATCATTAAAATGTAAATGATAGAAGACATCAACTCTGGGATATCTGTGGTTGGGGAACTATAGTTGATATTAATGGATTTTTAGTTGCAAACTTGTGAACTAGATTTAGTAAAACATTAACTAGAGAACATAAAAATAAGGGATAATCTGTGGGTAAGTACAGAATGACATCATAATTTTTTTTATATATATATTATGTGGGTATTCATAGTAATATAACCCTTTTGGATATTACAAGTCGAAGTGGTTCCCGAAGATTTTTACCAATGAGTAATTACATGAAAAACGTGTTTTGGGCCTAACATAGGGTAACCGAGTACATGACAACATGACTTACAATGAACCTGCTTGGTCACTCCTAGGGGATATTCATTGGATGATTCACATTTTATTTACAAACAATTATGATATATTTTAACAGACAATGAAAATGAATGATACTAGATAAAAATAATGTATTTTAAAATTAAAATAAGGTTTCATGATTTAGAAATACTATAAATGATATTATATATTAACACTAGACTAAGGATGGACCTGTGTGGAAATAAATTAATGAAGTATTTATGTATTGATATTTTATTGAAAAACATTGTAATTTTTTTATTTATTAACATAATTTCTAATAAATCAGATATTTTTATTTTTGAGACTATATTAATCTGGTTTTACAAATGAAAAAAATAGTATGTTGGGTGAACACCAATCATGTTTTGAACGGTTGTGGATCATGTTCCCTTGAATGAAGTATGATTAGGGTTTCATGCCACCCCATTTCCTAACCAATTTCCTAGATAAGTTTTCATTATTTTAAGATAAAAAATTAGAGGAAAAAATGTTAATGATGTATAATTAGTTTCAATTTTGAGGATTAGATATTAATAAATTAACATAATTAGTTTTGGATGAAATTTAAAAAAAAAATTAAACTTGTAACTCTTTTATATGCCTTACAATCCATTAAAAGTTTATTTCAATGCTTTATGATTTAAATAAAACTGTTATTATTAAAGAAATTCTAGGAGTAAATGAATTAATTAGAATTTTTTTTAAGAATAACCAAAAAATTGGTTTTTTTACATGAAATTGAAACCTATCATGTATAAATATTTCCATACACTCTTCTGCAATAAAATAATTACCCAATATTAGGAAAACGACATAGAATAAAAAAAATTCTAATACCTTGATTTTTATTAAACTTATTGTCAAATAAATCATAAAATATTAATGGAATTGTGGTTTTGAAAATTCTATTGATCGTTGTTTTTAATTTTTGACATAATACACTCAATATAAATAATTAGTCTTTTCCTCCATGTATGTAATTTCACATTCCACAAAGATTATCCTTATTAGAGACCTGGTTACAAGGTTTTCCATGAAACCATTATTATTATAATTATATATTATCTAAAGGATGTTTAATGAATCCTTATAATTATGTAGTATATAAACGTAGGAAATTTGTAACAATATATCAACAAGATCGAGTTTAAATTTGAGTGATGCAATTTAATAAAGGTGGGGGAGAATGTAACACAGTGAAATTATAAAGTATAACTTTGAATTCAACTGTGTTTATTATACGAATCACCAAGAGCATAAATGAATATAAAATCCCATGACTCTAATCTGTATTTTTTATTTTAAATAAATTCAATAGATGATATATATTGTAATTCAAGAAATAGTGAGTTAGCTTTGATTACACGAAAGACTGTGTTCCTCTAAATAACAACATGTAATTAAAATATTATTATTTAATATAATATAATATAAACAAGCCCTTATGTTATAGGAAACAAATAATATTAACTATATTATAAAAATAAAAGTTTTATAAAAATATAAAATTAATTTTTGGGTCAACAATTAAAGAGAAATTAAAATAATAATAAATTGGATAGAAAAAAAATATTATTATTTTTATGTTTCCAAAGTAGTTTTTTTCTTAATAAATATAATTTATTATAATTAATGAATTATTTTAAAGAAATATAAATGTTATATATAGAATATAGTATTTTTTATATTCATTCATTCTATTTGATACGAATAAGATATAATAAACTATATTTTACACATAAAAACATATATTTATATAAAGGCAATTTGACATACTTTTAATAGAGAACAAAATATAAATATGTATTTTTAATATTAAATTTATTTAATATGTCAAAATAGACTTCATATTGAAAATTGAAACATAAAAATAAGTTTATAGTGAATTTTTGATATTTTTCTCAAAACATTTCATTTATTTTGAATAGTTAAAAATGCTGCATTTTAGTTCAAAACTGCTTTCTTATTTAATATATTTTAAAGGTAAATCATACATTTAATTGGTATAAATGTTTAATTAGATAATATTTTTAGAAATTAACACAATATATGTCATTGGAATAAATTTATCATTGAAATTAATTATAAAATCATAAAAAACTTTATGATGTTTTTACTTTAAAACCTGCATTGTTGTCTTGCCTACAGTATGAATTTTTAATTAATTTCGGTCACTTCAATGATAAGAATTTTGGAAAATGGATTTAATAATTTATATAATAATTATTTTTAATGTATAATAATTTTATCTTAGTTTTTCCCAAAAACATTAGTGAAATTAGTTAAAATCAATTACATCGACTAAAGTAAATTTGATATTAAATAAAGACTAAACATTAATAATTAGGCCCAAAGAAACCTTTTTAGTGGTCAACAAGTTATGTTTTGGGAATATTAAGACCCTATACTATATAGGCCATAATTGGGTCCATTATTGGGACCACTATAAACATTAATAACGTTAGATGAATTCCTTTGTCAAAATATTACATGTGTGGTACTCCTCCTCCACTATAAAAGGCCACCACTTCTCCCCAATCCTTACACATATCAAACCACATATGATTGGCCATGATCTACCAAAATTGATTCCAAAAACCCTCCCATTGACCTTGATGCCTCCCATTGGTAATATGTCCTTCCACATATTCCACATGGTGTAAACCAAAAGGAGTTACCCATTGTTTAAGGTAATGCTTTCGAATATTCAATTTTCTTTCTATTAATTATTCAACACATAGTTTTTTAGTCCTTGTTAATAAAAAACAATAGTATTCTCAATATACTAGGTTGATTTTATTATTATGTTTTTACCCAAACTAATACAAACATCCATCTAATCTGTAATAAATATATTGTTTCTATGTATGAAGAAGTACCGCCTCACAAAACGATGATTGTTCATTTTTTCATTGACAACATTCATGGTTGGCCATTATAATGCTCACTATATTTATATATTTTATGAATGATATTTATTATATAATTTTAGTTATTTATTAATTTTATGATAAAAACATTTAATACATTCCTGATTGTGTTAATAAAATACCATTGTTTGAGGAAGTGTGGACTACCACCCCTCAAAGCGATGTGATTCGTTCATAATAAACATTGAACATATTAAATATAATTTTAATAAAAATATATGAGATATATTACATAAATAGGGTAATATATTTATAAAATAAATTTATATACATATCATTTATGTTTCATTCTTTTATAATAATACAATGAAAAAAAGGTTGTGTTCATGCATACATACAGACTATCGTCTCCATAAATAGTGCATTTCATTTCATATCTCCAAACATATATATTATTCTACATAAATAGATAATATATATATATATATATGATATTAGAATCATTTTTTACATAATTTATATTATTAATCCATGATATTTTTAACATTAACAACAAATAAAAAATTAAAACATAATCGAAAAACTAGGCTATTGACACCTGAAATAGTTAAAATAATGAATGTTTGTTAACAAATGGGTAATAAGATATTATAATAGGATAATATATGATATAATAAATATTAATATGGTTATTTTATACATTAGTAATCAAATTTTAACCCTTATATCCTTTTTTAAATCATATTCACCTGAATGGAAACACGTGTTAAGGGATTTTCATCTATCATTTCTTATTCAGTGAGATAAATGTCATGTTCATCGCTAATTTCTCTGTGTGGTTTATATACTACCAATTTTAATATATTATTTCATAAATTTATCCATCATCATGGTATTTAAATCATTCATTATATATTATTCCTTCATGAGGTTAATGATTTAAAATGTTTTAATGTGGTAATGGACACTACGGGATGTTAAAATATTATTTCCCTCAGGAAAATACTAATGATATTTTACTGGAATTTCCATTGTAGGAAATTATATAACTATTTTATCAATAAAGACATTCATTATTATCTTGTTATTAATGAAAATTTTCAAGTATTAGTAACATTTTTTCACTCTTCATTACTCATAATGTTTTAGAAAATGCTTTTAAGAAATTATGAGTTTATTTCTATATTTAGTAAAATAACTTGTCTTCATATAAAAACCATGTTTTATTTAAATGATTTTAAAATGAATTTAAAATCATTTTGTAATAAAAAATTTACCATTTTTTCCTTTTACTATTTTTTTCAAAGGATTATTCTTTTTTAATTTTGGAAAAATACATTTTTAAAACTATTATATATGCAAAAGGAATGATCTTCTTACAACATACAACTTGTATGGATTTACCCACAGTCATTTATTTGAATATTTTTTCCCTATTCACAAGGATACTATTTGAAAAAAATATTTTCAAAGGTTAATTAAAATGAATTTTTTTCTCAAAAGGGTTTCCTAATAAAATTTTATATTCCCCAAGAATTTATTTAAAATATCTTTTTATATAATTTCTATTTGTGAATGATAAAAATCATTATTTAGACTCAAATTCTGATATGTTGAATTGATATCATCCTCAATCATTCAAATTTATTTGATAGAAGACACAGACTCTAGGATATCTGCTTTGAGGGATCTATAATAATGATATTATAAAAATTTACCAACTTTTGTAACCACAATAAACCATACATTATTTATTTTTCTTATATTTGTAGGTTAAACTACCCTTATGAACAATGAAATAAAATAAATCCATGGATAAGTGGGGAATCTTAATTACTGATGGTATTTGAGAATAATAATTACAAAATAATTTTCTTTTTTTATAATTATACTTTTTGTCATCATAACCTCCCTTAAAAGGCATCCTTCTTGGGTCGACATTGAGAGAAGGGAGATAATGAATCTTAAATCCCACCATTATTAGACAATGTTTTGGAGAGAAACACTAACAATATATCATAAAAAAAGATGAGATTAATTATAGTACATGATAATAGAAAATATATATATGATAAAAACCTATCAACACCTTCTCAAGAAAAAACTAAAAAATCCCATGTGCATGCATGTAATTTCATATATCTGAACATCTTTTTGAAAACTAAAAAAAATTAAAATATATCCTGATAATGAAAAATTAATCCTAAAAACATCTAAACCACCCCAAATAGTAATTAATGTCCATAAAAATTTCCAAACATCAACTACATAATTGATAAATTTTATATAAATTTGAATTTTGAGCATCACATGTTTACATATTATGATTCTCCCTAGAGCCACCTTTTTGAATGAAAATGAGAACATACTAAACCATAGTTTAATAAACAATGAAGATAACTCCTCACCTAATTAGGTATACTATATTTCTATCCTCACCAAAGGTATCTATCACCATTTATCAAATATGAGAAAAAATATATTATAATATCAATATAATTTACCCTGATACAGCATCCCCACTTCTTTTTCACTTAACCCAAATGTCGAATGTCCTAAACCATCTATCTCTAAAATTAAGATATCACAAAGACATCAAGGATAATGTATCACCTCATACATCTCATGAATCACATTATTAGATCATATACCCTTAACCAAGTTTATCACATCATCTCATCATCCCATTCCATATTTCCAGATAGTAACCTAGTAGTTTTTAGGATCCACGACAAGCCATATGTAAAGTATTATACATCAAGACATCACAACCCTATAAATTACATATGTATAAAAATTATAGGATTGTATATATAGATATAAATGTATGCAAAATAACTATAGTCCATTATATCCCTCTACAAACATATTGGGATATATAATGACCATGAATTATTGAACATAATACTATAAGTGGAAAAGAAATGTGAAAGAGAGGGTATTCAACCATATACACATTTATAACACAATGTTTAGGAAAAACACCATTCCAGAGTCCACTATGTGTTATTATACCCATTGAAATGATTAGAGTGGTATATAAAAACACATAATATACAAGATATAATATATCTCACAACCACACTAAAGGAAATTTCTCTCATAACAAGATCAACTATTTTGATCATCACCCTGACACCTAAATGCTACTACTAAGAACTAAATGTCATATAAGCATAGAAGAATTTTAAAAAAATAATTTATTTATTTTCATTAAGAATTTCACATTACACTGAATCTTTTAATTAATCATTAATATTAATTTATCATATTTTCAGCAACATCCCCAAAATATTTCCAAGCCCTCCATGCATAAACAAACTGATATCATAGTTTATCAAGATAATCATAATTTATAGAATGTAATCAGGAACCAACCACACATATATATAAATTTATTATTCATTATCAGTCCATAAGTCAAGGTACTATAGGTTTCATCCATAAGATACCCAAAAATACATTCATAACCATACCTAACAAGATTCCTCATGAAGTTGGGAAAGGAATGTAGATAAAAAATAAACTCAACATCCAATCATTAAAGAATAAAATTATCAAACAGGAATCCCAGTTTTAACCCATTAATTATGTCTCAGTACCATCCATGACACCACTATGTATATCACAAAAAATCCCACACCCTCAAGCATCAATAGCTTCGACAACCCTAGGACTCTCTACACAAGTCCCATCAACCATTAGCAATATAATTCTCTCATCAGGTCACATATAATGGCTCAAATCTAGATAAGACACACAAGGTATTAATAAAATCAAAATGGTTATCAAGGAATATAGGACTTATAAAAAAGAAGATGACCTTATCAAGGAAACATAATCACTTAGTGTAAAAAAGAATACTAGCTTCTCTTTATTTGGTCATCCAATGTTTGGTTTAATTCAATGATATTTTAGAAAAAATGAGGATGTGATTAGATTTATTGGAACAATTATTGATGCCAATTTATGAAGTGAATTTCCATTTCACTACCCAATTGGTTTTTTATTTTAATATATTATAACGACAACATCTTCTCAATCTAACAATCCTTGATCAATTAAAATATTGAAATATATTTTCACGGAAAGAGCCTTTAAGAATAGATTTATCAAATCCTATCCTCCACCATTTTAGGTCAGTAAATAATAATTTATGAAGTGAATTTCCAATTCATGTCACAATTGGTTTTGTATTTTAAAAAATTATAATGACAACATCACCTCAATCTAAAAATCCTTGATCAATTCAAATATTGAAATATATTTACATGGAAAGAGTTTTCAAGAATAGATTTATCAAATCCGATCCTCCACCATTTTATGTCACTAACTAATAATTTTCATCTTGAATCACACCCTACGAATCAACCTTTTTAAATTATTAATTTCTTATTCTGATCACGAACTGGCCTCTAAAATTTTTAACTATAGTTCACAATATATAATTCTCCTACAATATGATTTAATCTACCAATCTCCTCTATACCCACTCTAGATCTCCTCTAAGAACTATAGTCATTTGAAACATGGAATGGTATGGGCTTGTAGGATATAATCACTTATATAATATACCATTAAAACAATTCTCCTCCTCTTGAATTATAATCCATTATCAAAGATATGGAAGGAAAAAAAGGGTAATTTGAAGAACCATCCCATGGGATTCCTCTCAATAATCTCATCATTATAGTGGAAAACCACCACACTTATTTGAATAAGGATAAAAACAACACAAAAATGAAAATTTTATCCCGAATAATCTAATTAGGGAAATAACTCTAATATAATATCTAGGACACAATGAAGTCAATGAAGAATAGAAAACCATCGTAAAACTAGATAATTGTTATAAAACACAAAAAACTGAATCAAAATAGGGTTAAAAATAAATTATATTTGTATAATTATTGAATATATATGAATTATATTCATAGCTACGATACTATATTCCTGAATGTTGAAAAAAATACATGAATCAATGTAATAACATGTATGTGCTACACATTCTCCCCGTGGCCCTAGATCTTCACAGGCTACTCCTTAAATAATGTATAATCATCAAAATTAATCTTACCCCATTAAATTATTCAATATATATCATAAAGATAATTTAGAATATAAGAAACATTGAATAATTTTTATATCCAATCATCTTTGGGGGATGTGATTTGAGTTATCTCAAATATGAGATAACACTTCAAAAGACCTAATCAACCGGGGAGAAATCTTACTTCCATGACCAAAATGTTACTGAACATGATCAAGATTCACATTCATGAAATCATGATCTACAATTTCAAACTCCAAAGGAAATATCTTATTATCAACATAGGACATAATAGGATCTTAATATGACTTCATCCACTCATGAATCACATGAACCATATCAGTTGTGCTCGGTAATAGTTGGGGATGAACAATTGTTAATTCTTCGAACCCAATACAGATTAATAGATTTCAAAAATATTTTTCATTAAAATCTTCAATATATTCCACACCAATAGAAGAGTGAAATATATTTTTTATAAAAGCATATCCTTTGTTAGGTGTCTTAGTAACGAATATCCAAATTCCTATACACAAGAGTAGAGCAGGTCATCAAGATTCTAGATGTTCTATTCATTCCAACCATCCATTTATAGAAAATAATAAATATTAAGGTACAACTGAGGTAGAAAATCATGAAAAAATTTTCTCCACCCCTATTGGTAAAATGAGTATCATAATTATATATGATCGTCCCCAAGAAACTATGGATCCTTGTTTCCTCCTTTTGATACTACCTTGACAAACCATACACTGATATTGAGGTAAATGGACGAAAATTTACGTTAAAATAACCTCCAACATAAAATGAGTAACATAGAATAGATAAATCCAAATATTGAAACCATGGTATTTAGCCTTTATCTCCTTGAGACTAAATATCAAGACAGAAGCTTTAAAAACGAATGACTCTTTAAATGCCCAAGAACTTCACTCTCAGATCTGGTGATAAAAACATAATACTAACTTTTTTGATTTGAAACCAATATATGTGACCCAATTTGAACCATAAAAATCATAAAAAATTAAATAGAAATGTTGGGTAACATACATAACCAAGAACCATTTTTTGTTTAGAGTTTTACAAAATTAGGACATAATCATACAAAATAACACCCATGTCTTTAACTAAGATTTTTCCAACTTATAACCATCATTTTTATATTCCATATGAATGAATCAATAGCTCTATTAAAACATTTCAAACACGGTATTAATATAGATATAATTTATATAATATCACTCTTCTTAAAATGAGGAAATAGAAAAAAGAAAAGGGTGATACTAAATGCTCGGTTTGTGTAATAAAAATGATTATGAATTAAATTCCATTAATTAGAATAAGATAATTATAAGGGTATTATGAAATAATAAAATTTCATGAGAAAAAACTAAAATAATTTATACCCATCAAAACTGAGAACATAGAAAAGAAGACATGTAATAAAACAACAACAAAAGAAATATTCATAGAAGCCAATAATCTGGAGCCATGTGATATCTATCTAGATCAATCTAAACATAAATAAATAAAATAAATAATTAATAAAATATGTTTATATCATAAAAATTTTCTTTATAAACACTATTTAGGAATCCTTTTCAGTCAAAGAACCATTAATGGTTAATATCTAAGATAATTCTCCAGAAAACATAATAATTACCCATTGCATTAGGTATCTATACCATGATCACCCATTGTCATGAGAAATATCGAGGTCACCTATCTTTATGAGATATATAAATATAGATATAAAATAGAAAAAAATTTACATGAACATTGAAATAATCATAACACATGAAATCAATCATTTTCAACAAAAAAATTAACAATATTTATTCATATATTGATTTATCTATAGAAAATAAATAGGTTTTTGGTAAATCTCATTGAAATAGAAATAATACAAAAAGATAATTAATAAATATGGTATCATTAAAATATAACCCTATTATATAACAATTAATACCAAGGGTTATTCTTTTTTACGTATATAAATATAATAAAAATTACCTTAAAACATTCAAGTGGAAAATAAAATGTCTACATGAAAATCACATTTATAAAATAATTTTTTAATAATCTTTTGAATAAAAATCTATTTGAAAAGATACAATTATTATTCTAGAGAAATTTTTATTAAATTTAGTGGTTATAATGTCTAAAAATTTAGTTTATTCTACAATCCAAAAAAGAGATTTTTTCACTTCTTTAGTAAAATGTAAAATGTTCAGAAAATAAAAATAATATTCTTTTTAATTAATTATGTTTCAAGTAAAAATGTGTTAAAATAACCTTAAAAAATAATTAAATACAATTAAAAAAACTACTTAAAACATAGTATAAACTAGTTATATGGAAGAAAAATGTATTCTGATTGGAAAAGGTAAAGTAAGTCCATCATTTATTAAAAACAATTTTGTAACCATTTTGAGTACTATAGTGATTAATATTAAAAATTAACATAAATAATAGAAAATTACCATAGAAGAATAAAATTAATTAATATCTATAAAATAAATATCATAAAATTTCTACAATATAAATTTAAACAAAAATAATATGGATTAAAATGGGATTGAAACATAAATCCCTTACCACTATAATAACTCTTGAATCCTATCACCCATGAATGATCCAATTCAAATTAAATTCTAAATATCATCAAAATAAGTATATTCATGTTATAAAATATAAATTTGGTTGTATTTACACCATATAATAGAATACGGGTCCATGAAATAAATATACATCTTTGTGAAATATAATTTGAGATGAATAACCCTTTTCGAGTTCATATCATGGAATATGTAATTAATCAATAGACCGATTATGTGTAAAAAAAGTAAATCCAGAAAAAATCGAAACACATACAAAACAAAAACTTTATATTTAAAACATTATATTGTAATATTTTAATCAGTGGAAAAGTAATATTATCTAGTAAAATGAAATTGAGTTATGAAGTCACATACCACTTGGTACATTTCTAGTCGAATCCCCATGGAAGAAATTATATTAATTAAAACATAAAATTTCATGAATTCTATATTAATATTGAAAAAATTTGTGAAAAGTGATTATATAAAAAATATAAAATAAATAATGTTCATAACATTAAAATATGCCCTCACTAAAGGAAAATTGAGAAAAATCTCATACCTCGAGCCCAAAATTTCCATACAAGTCCTTTAACTCTTGAATAATCAACATATATCAATTATTTAATTATTTAAGAAAATTTTTAATTTTTTAAAAAATATTTATATAATTTATCCCGATGATATATTTAATTAATTAATCATTGAAATCAATGTTGGTTGTTTTGAGGACGTTTGGTACATAATTTGAAAATGACTTCAGTTTGTTGAATGTCGTAAAATTTTTAATGTTTCAATAATATCCAGAATAATAAAAAATAAATTATTATTTCTTTATTAATTATTTATAATTTTTAAATAATTCATGAAATATTGTTTTGAATTATAATAAAATTACAATCATGTATAGGTTGTGTCATAATTATGCATGGGAAACATATCCATTTCTTGAAGAGCATTAAGGATAGGGGTAGGAATCATTATAAATTAAAAAAATGAGGATTATATTTTAAATACCAAATTATCCAATTAAATAGACATGTAGTTACCATATATGTGAGATAGTGATGGAAAAATAACCTTATCACCATGTGGAGGTGGTAATCCACATGCACACACAAACAAAGTTTCAATTATTCAATGGATTTAATAGTAATAAAATTTATGAAATATTATCTTATTTAATATAATTTCTTTCATTAAAATCATATATATATATATATATAATATTGAATAATTCATTATCAATACCTGTGTGAGTAATGAATGGAATGTAAATTACATAGGTATTCTATCTAGTAGGTCTTCGTACATAGGAATGATTGTATCAATTCCATTTAAATTGAAGAGGAGATGTATAAAGGATATAAAATGTTCATAAAAAATATATCATTATATGGTAGCCACTTTTATTTTTATTTTATCATTTTTTAATAAAATTTTAACTATGTATAAGAAGAGATAAAACTAAAACATTCTGTAGAAATCTATATATATTCTTAGGAAAACAACCTATTATTTACACCTTAAGCCCACTGATGAAGGTATTATTAGAAAACAAATACCTCTAGAATATGGTGATGGATTTTAAGAAGCAATTTTGGTATGGAATTACAGATCCAGAAGGCTCATTATGTGTGTATATTAGGGGAGAGGGGATCCCTTTTATAAGTGAAGAGAGAGGATCTTTTAGAAATACATGATATATTATAAGATAATTTGTATCTAACTCATTTAAATTTGCAAAACAATTAGAGATATTTGAAAAAATGGATATTATCATAATATAGTTATCCTGGAAAATTTATATAGGTACATTTATCACTTTGAACCATATCATTTGTTTTAACCACTTTATTAATTAATTTTGAACATAACTATAGTAATGTTTTTTTTCAATAATAAGTTATAAATTTAATTATAAGTTTTAATTTGGGCCATAAATGTCCAAGGTTTGAAATTTTTAACAATTTATCATCATAAGTTTTCACTTCTTAGATGTTTAATATTTATAAATAATTTAATGAAATATTATTTATCAAAAAATATAATTAATGTAATTTTTGACACTATAAATTTTATTTGAATCTAATGAAAATAATATATTAAAGGTTTTTTAATCTAATCCTTTCACACATCACTAATATTATGTATTTTTCTATAAAATTCTTGCTCCACTATAAGTCGCCCTAACAATATTACTTTTGGGGTTTTAAGATAAGTCAATTGATTGGCCAACTATTTGGAAAAAATGTCTTGGCATTGTGTTAGAATTTAAGGTAATTATATCATCATTAAACCTTAAAAATGTTTTTTATTGACAACAAAATTTTTAATTCAAATTACCATTGTTAACATAACAGATGTTGTTTTACACATTTCACAATATTTGAAAATTATTTAAACCAAAAAAGTAACATTTTCGACAATATTTGATTATAAAAAATATTATAAAGAAAAAGATAAATTATAAATTTAAAAAAATTATTTAAAAAATTAATCATCCAATGAAATTGTTTCCAGGTTTTTGTACATATTTTTTCCTTATCACATATGTTTAACCCTAATCAACTCAGTTGACCTTTACTGTGAGAAAAAAAATTTACTATCATTACTGTTCATATTAACAAGAACATAACATGAACTTATTGCCAAATTTTAATTATTATGATTCCAAATATATAATCTATATTATAATATTTTGTTTATATACACGACAAACTTTATTTTAAAATTAAACACGAAAAATTTGCTGAAGGGTGATTTTCCAGATAAATTCCATTTTAATTATGAAAATAATTTTATAAAAAATTCAGGTATTATAATGACCCTTATAAAATTTAGGGAATATTTTTTAATTCAATATAAATAAAGTAATTTTAAATATAATCCAAAATAGAATTAATCATTTTGAATACTTGAAATTAAAATGTTATTTTCATTAAACATATTTATATTTCAGTGTTCATAGACAAATTAATCATTTCAAAAAATTAAAAAAATTATACCAAGTAAATTTTGATATGATAAATTAAAGAATGATATCCATTTTATAAAATAACATACATAATAGTTTCCCGAAATAATTATAGTATTCCATTAGATAAATAAGAAAAATATTTTTGGGAAAAAATATTTTCAAAACATAAAATTACATTATTGAAAAACTGAGCTCTTATTTCCTATGAATTAATCATTATATTTTTATTCAGTAGTAAAATTATATATATTAAATAATTTTTATAATAGTATTCATACCCACTAGTTAAAAGGAGATATTATAACAATAATAGATAAATATTAGTATTTCTGGGCTTATTTAAGTTTAGTTTTTTTATTTTATTCACTCTTGAGTATATTTTTATTCTAAAATCCTTGGATATTACATTAACCTACCTTAAATATATTTAAAACATACTATTATAATATTATATTGGTAATAGTGTATTTTAAATTTTCAAATTATTTTTTTGAAATCCTAAATCACAAATAGGTTTAACAAAATATCATTCTGAAATGTGGAAAATACCAATTAAAAGGTCATTTGGAATTACAGAAAATGCGTTTCAAAATTGGAGAAAATTATTGGGAATTGAAAATATATAATGGAGGAAAAATTAAATCTCAAAAGAATGATTCAATTTTTTAGAGAATAATGATCAAAATAATGTAAATAATTACATTAAATTCATTGACCACAAAACCATAATTTATTGATTTGTTAAAAAGACCATCGATTCATTATAAGTGAAGTAAATATGATATTTTTTTCTTTCAAGATCCTTTTCCTAGAATTTAGAAATTAATTTACCACATAGACCTTGAAAATATGGAAATATATTTACATGGAAACTAAAATTTAATCCATTAATAAATTTATCCGAGATATTATATTTTTTTCTCCGGATAATGAATATTAAAGATGAATTAATCGTGATTTGAGAAATAAAATAAACTTTTAATGGGTCACAATATCAATAAAGGGATAAAAATATATTTTTCTTATCTGTAGATATTAACCAAAAATAAATTTTCCCCACAAAGTAAAAAAATATCCAAAATAAATATACCTACAAAAGAAAAAAATATTAATATTCAAAATTTCCACAACAATACTAATGTTTCACCAAAGATCATTCAACACATAAATTACAAAATACCATAATTTACCACAATCACATCTATATTAATGAATGTTTTAATCTCAAAGGTACTCCCACAAATTCCATCTTAAATATCCACAAAAATTAAATAAAAATATTCACAAATAATCCTCCACATTAAACATAATGTTCACATAATCCTCATAATAATAAAACAACTCCCAAAATATCATTTATCACATCAAAATTTCATCCCATAAAGCCAAAAAAATTATTATATATCCCATTAAGTTTATGATCATCCTTAAAAGTATAAACCCATCGTGTTATCTATAACCCTTAAATTTACCTCACATGAGAAAATTATATTCTCCCATATTTTCAAAACCATTTCTCTAATACCAACTATTATATCCATAGAGGCACACTTTAAGATCAAGTTATAAAAACTCAATATTTAAATTTATACCTTGGAAGGCCATAAATTTGAACTAATTTCATTGATCAAACACTTATAACATTAAAAGAGAATATTGGATCACTTACATACAAAATGACATTTTAGGTTTTGGTTTGTAGGGAATTTGGAAAAACACGTACATAACAATACCCTTGTATTTAGGTGATCATTTTTTCATTAAGACCTAAATATTCATATTCCAAATTATGTATTCAACACCTACTATATCATTAGTCACATATGAGATCCTTTTATATATAATTCATTTATCATCATTCATCATAACCTAGAGAAAAGGAAAACATAATAAGGGTGAGTTCAAATGCATTATTAGGATAATCATAAGAATAAAAATTCTATGTCATTAGTGAGCCTACAGTGATCATAAGGTTTTGATGAAATAATAAAAGTTAATGAGAATAATATAATATAATTAATAGCCATAGAAACCATGCTCATAAAGTATAATATATTTAATAAATCTTTAATAAAGGAAGAGTAATATGAATCAACAATCATGAGCCATGTGATATCTAACTTGATCAAAGAAATCCTTAAAAATTTATTTTATTCATAAATAAAATTTGTTGGTATCTTGAAAAATTATCCTTATAAATCTTGTACAAGAACACTAATAATTTTAATAACCAATAAAATCAACTTCTTATATAATTCAATAGATAAACTTATCATTGACCAATGCATTGGGGAGCTATATTAGGCTCACCTATCAGCATGACATGTTTTCAGATCAACTATTATTACGAGCTATACCAGGCTCACAGGTCATCTTAGAAAATGGAAAATAACCAGAACATATTGATAACACATCAAATATTTTGTTTTTCAATATAACAATGAGCATTGGCCCTTCATAATATTGTTTAATAGTGGAAAAGAAATAGGTTCCATTAAAATATATTTTAAACAACCATAATTCATCCATAAAAATAAAAATGATAATATCATATTAACATATCCATAGTGTTTAATATAAACAATTTACGTTATTTTCCATTAATGAATATAAATAACATAAATATGTAATTAATAACATTTCCGAGGAAAAAAACCATTCCATAGTAAAATCACTTATAAAAACTAAAAATTTCTAAAATATTAGGGAAAATAATATTTGAAAATAATAATGAAAAAATGTAAAGGATGATTCCAATCATTGATCATTGAGTATGAGAGTAAATTAAACGTTTTTAGTAGTAATTAAAACATTGATTCCATTCATGCCGTCCAAAAATGTACCCTATTAAAATAATGACAAGAATAATATTTTTATCCATTTAATATAAAGTCTAACATGGGTAAAAATTACTTCAAAAAACATTCAATAAAAGTAAAATCATATTTATTACATTTTACAAATCATGGGTATGTAACCAATAGTTTTTTTGACAAAATACATGTAAAAAATCATCTTTTCATAAAAACATTTTCTAAAACATTTTCAATACCGAAGATAGAAAAATGGCACATTAAAATTAAAATTATGGAAATATCCATAGGGGAGAAAAATTCAAAAGAAACATTAGATATCATGGAAATAAATAGATTCACCATATAAAATTTTAAAAATATATTATATAAACCTCGTTAAATATTTTAGGTGCATGAAATAACATATTTCCTAATGAAAGAGTATTTGTGACAAATAAACCTTTCAAAGATCGTATCATCAAATTGAGAATTAATCAATGGAGAGATTATGTGTATCAAATTTAAATCCATAAAAAATGTTTAAATTTGAAATAAAATAGAATAGATATATTTCAATCATAATATTGACATAATATAATCTATTAATAACTCATATAACTAAATGAATAAAAATTGATTTGAGAAATCCCTTAACACATTGTTACATGCTTGTCGAATAACCTTGCATTAAATAGTTTGAATTGAAACATAAAATACTATGATGTATGAATTATTTATGACATAACATTTAAAAGGTTAGTATACGCAGAATATAAATTAAATTAGGTTCATAATGTTAAAATATTCTTCAATGAATAAAAATGGATACAAAATCCCTTACATAGAGTCCAAACTGTCCATGTATGTCAATTAACTCTAATGAAATAAACATATAACAATTATTTAAATGTTTAAGAATTACTTCAAGGATTAATAATTTATCATTATACCAATTTTTTCATTTATCTGAATGTAATATTTTGTTACATAATCGGTTATGTTTATTTTGTGTTTTTTGATAAAATTCTGTTCATAATTTCCAAACAACAGTAGTATGTTTACTATTTTTCAGAATGTTATTGTATGATATTTTCTAGAATATTAATCATGATATCAATATAATTATTATAATTTTATTATAATTTTAAAACTTACAATGAAATATGGGTTTGAAAAATGAATAACATTATAATCATGAAGACGTTAAGTCATATGTAAGCATGAGTAACATTTTCATTTTTTAATGGGCAAGAGTGAAAAATATTTTGTATAATTTTTTCTTCCCCGAAAGATGATTTTATCAAAAATAGACTACTATACTCTTAAAACACAGATATTTACTATCCATGTGAGACAATGATGAAAAATGAATCACATCATTTCGTGGAGGTGGTATTACACATATATGGACAAATGACATTATCATTTTTCAATTGATTGAATCATAATAAAATTAATGATATATTATATTTCTATATTTATAATAATTTAATTAATAATATATATATATATATATATATTATACATATTTATAACTATTCATGATAGGCGGTTAGGGAAAATAAATTTGATCTGTTCACGAGGCGGTAATCCGATGTACACATGAATGAAATTTTCATTTCCCATTTATGGTATGTGATAAGTATATAAGTTTTCTAATCAGTATATGAAGGATACTGGTATTATTATTAAATAATTTTCTAGAATATTATAATTTTAACACCTCTAGCATCAAGTATACTACCTTTTTATTCAAATTCTTTTATGTTAAGAAACATTGGGATAGTTTATTCACACAATTTGAAGATTTAACAAGTGAAAAACCAAGAGTATATTTACATTAAATTCTAAAAAAAATAGTAAAAAAATTAATTTCAATTTAATGATATAAATTCACAGTGGAGGATGCAGTGAGTTACCAAGATAGTGTCAAAATGATAGTGATCTTTTTACATGATGTGAAAAGTTTCATGGGGTTAAAGGATAAGGATTTATAGACATAAAATTATTCGAGACATGATTTGGTTTTTTAAATAAAATAAATTGATGGGGTTTTTATCATAATTCAACTAGTGATAAATTCGTGATGTAAATTTGTTGTTCACAATGTCAATTATTCTTATACCAACAGATTGTAATGTCTCATTCAGTTTTCACCTTCCCACTTTTGACCTAAAGAATATCCTATGGAGATTCAAAGTGACCTTTATCTCTAGACTTCTATTCTAATGGATATTTTAGAACTAAATTGTTCAAATGAAATGTTTGGATCTTGTTATTCTTTCTTCTGTGGGTTCTCCTCATTTTTTCTTGAACAAAACCGTAGATCAGTTTGTAATAACCCAATATATGGTTATATAATTATGTTATTGAAATATTATTTGGATTTAATATAGGATTAAAGGATGATTTGAGATTATTTTAATCATCTCAGATCCTTTAATATAATGAATTCTCTTGAGAAAAGTGGATTCTCTCTTACTTTACTATTATGTAACTCATGAGGTTACAATTATTTAAATTATTATTTCACATTGAATTAAAATCCACGGATAAAATTTATATAAACAATAGGTATTTTAATGTGATTTCAAAATCGGTGGTTTTGAAATGTACAATTTGTGTTCAAATTAATGTTTTAGTTGGGATATTGGTAAAATTGTGATGATTCATGTTCATGTTAAAATGGGATGGAATATGGCCATTAAGTAACACCATCAATGTGGGACTATGTATGGTAATGATGTACCACTATAAATTCATGCCACCAATATTGACTGTGTGGATGTGTAAATCTATGTCTGAATATTGGAAATATTATTTTAAGTTAAAATTTGAGATTTTGAATGATCTATTTTATGTTTTCCATGTTTCATATTTATAATTAAAAAAACCATTTATTTATTTTTCAATAGTTTTATATAAAATTTGGAAGCGTAAAATTATCTTTGTTGAATGTGTTTAAATGTTATTATGGATAATTTACTAAGTGTTATAATCACCACTTAAATGGTATCATTGGTGTGATTGTGAATCTTTTTAATGAGATATTTGGGAATTTCATGGTTTCTTAGTTAAATAGTGGAAATCTATGATGGAATGATCCTGCGTAGTGGATTTAGAGTTATCGAGTTTATATGCCTTGTTCATCAGCGGTTCCATAAGAGTGATGTAGTTTTTCTTTTCTTAGAGTAAATTTCCTATATTGTATTATTTCGTTTTGGAATCACTCTAATTTCATTTTGTACTATTATTTTAGTAAGTTATGCGATTTATATCTCATGTGCCATATTTAGGTCTTGGTTTTATTGTCTTTATTGAAATGTTTTTTGGGTTCTACTACAAATCATCCAATAATATTCTCTTAATAAATTAGTGTTTAATTAAATCCTTTTTTGGATTAAAGATGACACCTATTTTTAGTACCGCACCATCTCTTCTCAAGAAAATTTGTTGGGGTGTGGTGTATCAAATGGAATCAGACCTATTTAGTCCATGTGTTGGGTTGGTAGAGATGAGATATGATTATTAGTACTTTAAATGTATATCTTAAAAATAAATATCTACTCTTTTTATGGTATACTTCATGTTACATGGATTGTTTGGGTATAAAATTGTTCAAAGACACTTCCAAGAATGTTTTCCACTAATCATCATGTCTTTAGCTGATGAGTGTAACATATTATGAATTAGAACCGAGACTCTCCCATAGTATTGAATTATTCATTTTTTTATGATTTATGGAAAATAATTAATTTGTTTTAAATTTTGAAATAAAAAATTAATATTGGAAGGGTAAATTTTAATGAAGGATTCTTATACTAATTTGATTTTTTCTTCATTCTTTGGGTTCATAGAGTGTGATGAATATATGTTGTTTTCTTTTAATTATTGAAAATATAACCTAGTAGTTGTTTTATAAATCAATAATATGAAGATATAAAAATGTGGTTGCACCTAAACTATATGTTAATCAATAAATTTTATAGTGTATTGTGGAAGCTTTTCAGTCCATTGATATTAGGAATTGAAATGATAATCTAAAGAACATATATTCTTTTATAAAATTATAAAAATATTTTCCACTAGTTTCTTGAGGGCATTAAGATGTAGAAAAATTAGAGTGTATTAATTTAATGAATAGAGTTATTGATTTCCCAAGTGCATAGTGAGACTAAATTGTAAAGTTATCGACCATTATATTACCATATCATTCAAACAAATGGTGGGATTTTGATATAAAACATAAATCCAACTAACAAAATATGTGGGAGCTATTTTAGGAATTGTTCAAAAAATAATTCACTCCCCACATATTCATGATATAATGAACAACATATATCTTATGATAAAACATTAAAAAACCTCTCTATGACAGAGTACATAGTAATATTCACGAACATGTTTTAGTTTTCATTTAATTTTAGATCTAGATAATCCCTGAAGGCACATAATATTGATTCCAGATTACATATATATAATTTATCATTGATATTTGCCTCTATATTCAATATTATATATGGAGTTAACAGGGAAACATTTGTGGAAAGGGTTAATGATTGAAATCCTCTTATAGGTACAATGTTTTTTTTTCATCAGAACATGAAGGAACTATAGTGTTGGAATCAAGGGGATGAGGGACACCTATTCTCAGGGATGTGGGTAACCATAAACCCAAAATTTTAAATCGATTAAAATTCTTGTATGATCCAATGAAAAAATAATTTTTTTCTAATGATATTTTATTACACGTATGAAAAATGAATGAAATATACCATTAAGGAAGAATTACTACTTTGGAAATAAATTATATATTAAGAAATATTTTATTAGAATGAATAAACTATTAGGTGTAATAGTTGAAACTCCGCCTCAAGAATCTAATTATTGGTTGGATAAATCGAATGAAAGTATTTTTTTCCCACAAAAAATGTGAAACAGAACAATTCCAAGAACAAATTGGGTTTTTAGCTGACAACTTAGAAAATATGCACAAGAAATCATATTCTAGATGATGAAAATCTCTATAGAACATTGTAGGTTATCACTGGTGATAATTTGGATCCACTATGTTGTGAGCTTCCATTCTTTTAACTTGACTCTTATACATGTATTGTTTGATAAAAGAACATCACATTCATTACTTACATAATAATTGGTAAAAAAAATTGTGGATAAAGATAGAAATAATACCACTTATCAAGAGTATCATGACACACATTATTCAGAATGAGTGTAGTTTTTTTAAAAGATCATAATTTTCTATTAAAAATTTTTCAATTTATTTTCTCTAGAAGTTCATGGCCCAAATGATTTATTTGTTTGATTTTTTATTTTTTTATAAATTTTCTTGTGGTATTTGAATCCAATGTCACCTAGTATGCATGGTAGGTGACTTTTACTTGAAGAGATGAATATATTTATTTATTCAAGGTGGATTAATATATTAATACAGGAAGAGAATGAGCATTTGTGTTAGTGGATAGATCCATCTTGATCCAATTAGCTACAACAAAATCGGTATCTACTGATGAAATAAGAAATTGGGATCATCCTACAATTGTGGATAGATACTTATATGTATATCTGAATTATTTCTATGGTTTCACATCTATTTAGGAAATCAAATTTTCTATTGATTTACTCCTCCAAACAATCCCTATTTCATTACCATCATATATAATGATTAAAATAGAGTATAGTGAGTTAATGGTATATAAGGAAGGCTTTATTAGACTAGGTACATACCTATGGGTGGCACTAAATTTTATTAAAATAGAAGGTAGAAAAATAATATCTCGTTACGAGTTGATATCAAAAATTGAATCAATTTAAGAAAAAATTTATATATCATATTAATATAGTGGATCTTCTATTTGATTAATTAGAGATACTAAATTAGTTCCCTAAGATTGATATATACTCAACATATCAAAATCTGAGAGTTAGAAGACATGATATTCTGATGACAGTATTTCAGAGTCTCTTTGGCCATTTTGAATATGCCATCATGCTCTTTTGTCTAACAAGTTAACCCACAATAATAATGTTATTAGTGAACTATATTTTCCATAGTTAACTAAAATTTTTTTTTATTTAAAATATTATTACTTACTCTTGAAGTAGTAATTCCAATGAGAAACAAATGACGATGGTTCTAACTACATTATGGAACCATCGTTTGTATGCTATGTTTTATAAGTATGAATTCTAGAATCAATAAGTTTGATTCCTTGGGAGAGTAAATTCTAAAGAGGCTATATTAGTTTACCCTTGATTGATTTAATCAATCATCTCACATAATCCACCAAAAAAGGTTTTAAAAAAAACATTTTCATGGTTTTAGTAGGATATTATCTTCATATTGTATGGGAATGTTAAAGAATTTATTCTCCCATGATTTATTTTAAAAGGAAGGTTGTTAAATTCACATGGTCATGTGATTGTAAAAAAATTTATAATTCATTGACCCAATCTCAATTTATAACCTATACTAATATTTCCTAAAAGTGTAATGGATTTTGTGGTATATTTTGAAATATATTGATTGGGTATTGGGCATGATCCCATGTAGGGAGATCCATTTTTGTCCAATAGTTCCATAACATTTCAAGCATACAATAACTAATATCAAACAAATGACCTAAAATTATTTATATTTATCTATGCTTCAATGTCATGGAGGATTTATCTCATTGTAGAATGTTTCATAGTATTCACTATCTTTAACAGTTTAAAATACATATTACATCAGTGGGAAATGAACTTGAGGAAAATATGAGGGATGATGTAGCTCAAGATGTTTAATTTCGAATTGATATTCACCATAGGTAATAGGAATATTATGGCCATTGTGTTACATCATAAGTAATATAGAGAAAATTTCCAAGAAGATCAGGACCAATGGTAGCCTTTGAGCATGATTATTAACATACATATAAATTGAAAATCACTGGATGAGATTAAATATAATTTCTAGATAATATTTTTTATAACATGATTGATTTTATAGACTTAGTAAAATATAGGATCATTATTGCATCCCCACAATTTTAATCCTAAATGGATGGGATAGTTCTTATAGATAGACCAAGGATAAAAATTCCTTATTACCCTTTCAAAATCAGGTTATAGTTCATCTATATTTCCAAGCATTTATTTTATCAACATATCAAGATTCAAAATGGTATATTCATCATGTTGTTTAGAAAATTTACAATGAGATGAAATAAATTATTTATGGTTATGTGTTAAATTAAATATTGTAGATTATTTTTGAAAATTATTAAGTTACAAATAAGTAAAAACTAAGTATCAATGATATTATTTAATTCTATAGTATAGTCATATTCCCGTATTGAAGTTGGAATAAATTTACATGGAATTTTATTTGGTCTTTCATGATTTTTATGGGATCATGATTCTATTTCAGTGATTTTGGATAGACTCACACATTTGGTACACTATTTCATTATTAGAGAGTCTAAAAGAGTAGTGTAGTTTTCAATTTTTAATATATAAGAAGAGGTAAATTTGTATAGAGTCATATTTTCAATTGTATCCAATATAGATAGTTGCTTCAATTATAAATTCCGATTACCATTAAGATATTAGATATGGAGTCCAATGACCATGATCACAAAATATCATCCATACATGTATGGGTAGTTAGGATAAACAATTTACACATTGGATGATATTTTTTGAGATTTTTTCATGGACGTTTATGGGATTTTGGAAGACCACAAGACATTCATAGAGTTATATTATAATAGAATTTTTTTGGTGATAATAATGATATCCACTTTCAAGGATTTATAAAAACATCATTCTCTTTGTTTAGTGTGTTGTGTTGAAGCTGTAGATGCATCTTTTATTGGGGAGGTTCTTGTCCATGAGATAACAGAGAAAATTTATATATCTAGAAGCATATGGCTTGACTGAAAGACAAAAAAAATCCTATACATATAATCCTCACTGATCGATAACCTTTAATGACAGTGGAAATTAATTATGGGAAGTGTCACTAATACATGGTCATCGATGCTTGATGAAATAATGAATGTTATCACCATTTTATGTGGTACAATTTGATATTTTCGAATGAATTAGAACTATGAAAGATCAGTTATCCATTCTGATAGGATTCAATATAGTCCACTACATGCTCCATGTTTAACAGCTATAGAAGCACCACCCACATCCTAGTTGTGTTTTTAGTTGGTAACCTATTACTCTTGAGAATGATGTGAATTTTATCCATGACCCAGTTTAGGGTCTAGATAAACCATAAAATTCCTTTATAGGGAGATATATATCCATGGATATAGTTTTATTGAATCATGTTATGGTTTTAGTGGAAAATGGTGATGATAAATATTATATAAGAAGAAAGGCTTCATTCTTTTTGGGGAAACATTGATATCCTACATTCCAGGGATGGAAATCCCAATGTTGTGGAAATTGTAGCACCCCTATTTTGAAGAACATCATCTATTTATGAATTTTATATTACTTTTTGTAATCAGTTAAGTAATTTACAAGAAGGAAATATTGTTCTAAGAGTATAAAATACTATAGTATGGATACAAGAAAATATATAGTATACAATCATGATGATTTTTTCATGATGTAGATTGATCATGGAATAAGCTTTGAGTTTGTGACATTTGATGAAATTGGGTGTGAATTCTATGGAAGACATAAAAAGGTTTGGCTGAGAAAATAGAGAAGATACATAGGATGTGAAAACCATTCATGTAATGGGATAGTTTTCTAGAATAAGGAAAAAAAGTTAATGGGATTTTTAGTGTAAGTGTCCTCTCAATGATTTCATGATTATATTTTCAAATTCTAGACATGAATTAGTTATGACCTAGAATGTTTTATCCCAACAACCTCTTGTAATTTCTCATTCATTTTCATAAATCTTCTTATTTTCCTATCTTTCATTCTGAGGTAATTTATTGTAGCCTTCAACTTCCTAACTCTAATTCCACTGGTTCCTTGAGTTTTAAATTTATAAAATCAACAGATAAGAACATTATATTTATTATTATATTATATCACATTATTTTATCTGAAATAATCCTCTGATCAGTGTCATATAATATGATTCATGGCTTGGTATTATTAATGATAACAACTTATTGGGTTTTAAAAGAGGAAAAATATGAATATTTGATGTTGATATAATCAACCAATATCATTTTCCACTAAATTATCATAAGTTAGTTGGATTCTCTCTCACTCTACTATTCTAAAACATTTCTAATTCAGTTTTCTTAAATTTATTTTATATTTGAGTTGAATATCCCTTGGAGAAATTTACACTAAAAATACCAAATTTTATGTGATAAAGGGGTTGTTTTTAAAGATGAAATTTATATTTAATTGAATTTTTAATTTGGAGTTAGTAAAAATTATGTTGGTTTGTATTCATATGAATATGGCTTGGATAATGGTTGTGTTTTACCACCATTAATGTAGGATTTAGTTTGGTCATGAAGTACCAACATCAATTTGTGACATGAAGATTAATAATTGGGTGTGTTTATGTATGTGTGTATGAATATTGGGAGGATTATTCAAAGTAATAAGTAGATGTTTTGAAATCTATATTTAATGATTTAAATAGAGATTTTTTATAATTTTGAGTCCATTTTTTTATTTTCTATTTAATAATATTTTATAAAATGTGCTAGTTATTTGTTGCCAATGTGTCATGTGTGGGAAAGTATCGAAATATTATATAGAAAGTGGTATGATCACCATCTACTTTGGAAAATTGGTAATGTTTTAGTTTTTTATTCCCGAGATACTGGGTATGGGTTGGTTTTTTACATCACTATTTTCATTCATAGATGGAATGATCCTAATTAGTGGAGTTGGAGTTATTGAGTGTCAATATCTCAGTATTCTACAGTACCACTTCGGTTTTCTAGGATTCTTATCTTGGAGTCTTTTTCGTAAATATTTTTATTTATTTTTACCTCAATATGATATCATTTTTTAACATTATTTTTTTTTCTTTATCACTTATTAATTATATTCAGATCTTTGTTGTGATGTATTTCATAATAGGTTTTTTTGGGTTCAAGGGCACATCAAAGCCCGATGTTCTATTATGAACAAAGAAATTATTTGCAGCCTTTAGTGAATTTTGGATGTTAACTAAAGAAAATAGAACTATGTATCATCTTTGGAAAATGGAATGGGGTGGGTTTTTTCATGGTTTATATATAATAAGAAATTATAATAGATCTTTTTGTAAAAATCTACACATCTTCTTCAAAAAACCTCCTTTACTTTACACCTTAATCCCTATAAGGTTGGACTTCATCCCAAACTAAGAACTCTAGAACATGGGTAGTGATGTTCGGAATATATTTTTAAAGTCATGGATGTACGAAAAATTATAATAATGTGTATATATCAGGTGATATCGAGTTTTATTTTATATGTGATGGGGGGTCACTTTTGGAAATACATGAAATATTATAATATAATATGTGTGTCACTCTTGATAAATAGTTCTAATGTGGCATGTATTACAATATGATAAGTTTATTATCTTAATATAATCCTACAATTATATTTACTTATGTTTAAATATAATTTTAATCCTTATATTTTTGTTCAACACCTCAGTTAACCATTTGTAACAATTACCACAGTAAGTATTTTTTCAATTTTGACGAGTTATAATTTTACTTATAAGGTACAAATTGGGGAATAAATGTAAATTATATGAAATTATTGACCTTTTATCATCCTAATTTTCCTCTTTTAATTATTTTATTAGTTTTAAATAATATATTAAAATATTATTTAGCATAAAATATCATTTAGGTAATTTTTGACATTATTCTATTAATTTGATATTAATGATAATAAGATAAAAATGGATTTATAATATACTAATTATAATAATTACCAATATCTTATATTGGTATATAATTTTTTAGACAATAAAATCCACCAATAATAAATTATATTTAGTATTTTTAAAATCTAAACATGTTTTTTCAACTTCATCAACAAACACCATATTAATGTTGTATAAATGATTAAGGTAAATAATTTATCATTAAAATTGAAACATAAACTAAAATGATAAAAAAAAATACTTATGCACAAAAATAATTTTTTATAACTAAACACAAGTTCTTTTTATCAATATCATAAAGTATTGAAAATATTTAAAACAAGTGGGTTACAATTCTAAATTTATCATTTACTCAAAATATTATAAATGTCAAAATCAAAAGTAAATAGACACAAAATGACATACTAATAATTTTTTATTATTGTAAATATAATAGGAATATGAAATGAATTTAAGTAATGTATTTTAAAGATTTTGAATCATTATCACATTATTATTAAACCTAATATAGCATTTTACCTTTTTTATGGTAAACTAAATTCAATATGATTACATTTTATATTGAAATAAAGTAAGCTCAAATTATTATATAAAATTAGTTATACTAATTAGAAATATGGATGTGATTTTATCAATTTTTGTAGAAATATGTTACATTAATTAATTTTAAATGAAACCTTCAAAATGTGGTCCAAAATAGTTTTTTAAAAAAAATTCCCTTTTAAGTATAAATATGTTTTCATAAAAAATTCAAGTATAATTTTGATTCTAATTAAATATATTGGATAACTTTTAATGAAAGTAAATTATTAAAAATGTAAATCTAATAAAAAATATAATATTACATTGTAAATGATTTAATATAAAATATATTTTTCAATATTTATTAATATTTTTCTATATTCATTGATAAAATAATACTTCGAAAAAAATTCTAAAAATTTAATACTAAAATAATTTTTACATATTTAATTCAAAAATTATATCAATTTTTAAAAATAAAATTTCAAAAATTTATAGATATTAGTTATTATTTCCTCTCATAAAAATCAATAAAAACTATGTTTGAAGAAAACCTTTTTTTGATGCATAAAATGACAATTGAAAAATTGAGTGCTTATTTCGAAAGAAGTAATCAATAAATTTTTATTAGTTATGAACATTATATATATTTCATAATATGGTTAATCAAGATCATACATGAAAATCTAATGGAAATTTTATAATAATAATATTTATGAATAAATATTTTAGGGTTTTTAAGATATGTGTTTCATGTAGTATATGCTATCAAGCCTAGTGTACTTTTAAAATCTTGAGATATTATAGCTTTATCCCATGTAACAAAGTCTTACCTCTTAGAGATTGGTAAATATTCTTAACATTATGATTTAATACTAATGATATGATTTGGTAATAATAATGAACTACATTTCACGTCACTAAAGGAATGAAAAGCCTCCCCTACAAAAATAACATGTGATGTTAATAATCTCACGAACCATTAGTTGCATGACCACAAACAAATTTGTCACTCTAATACTCCACCTATAAATCCCCCATATGTGATTCCTTTACGTCCTAATCAAAATAATAATGGACCATCATCTTTAAAATGAATCCACATCCTTCAATGTATCACATATCTTCATGTATCACTAAGAGTTCTTCTATAATTTTATAAGAAGCTATAGAATCATGAATAATATCACTATAGGAATCCTACTCAGTGTATCATCTAAAACATTACCCTTACTCTACGTATATGAAATATCACTATTTTAGATACGGAGGACTTCGATCCACCACCATTTTCCCAAATTAGGGTCACGTTGTGAGAAGACATACTTCATGCTCTTTTCTTGGGTGGATACCACATAATTCATTATGATGAGAACAAATCACAACATGCTCAAGGAAAACACTACTACTGATAACATGATATCATGCATTTCATAGTTATGAAAATGGGGACATAACAGTTGAGGCATATAAGAGACAAATGATCTCTTTTGCATTAAGAAATCACCCAATAAAATATGAAAATATGTTATAAAATACTCAAACTATGATACATATTCTAGAAAATAATGAATATTATAAAAGAGTATCTTCTCCATTAGAAACTCAAATGCAATATAAAAATTATAAATCTTCAAGTATCCAGAACCATTTCTGTAGTGACCTAGCCCCAATTAGCCCAGATCTGTTTTATACGACAATATAAATTGGCTTGATTACAAAGTATCAACCCCTGAAGGACCGATCATTTTAGTAGTCTTGGTAAAGAGGAAACATAAATGATTATTGTATTACAAATGGATACATTGATTAGAATATAATTTTTTTGTTCATCTTATTTCTAAATAAATAACTCTCAGGATGAATCTAATATATATAGAAAATCCAAGTATATATTTCATAGTAATATTTTTTATTCTTGGGGAAAGAAACATAATAAAGGTAAGCTAAAATTATAAGTATGGGAAAAATATAGTAGAATAAATAATGAATCAATGATAATAGCCAGTATGGAAAGGTAAATAACTAAACACACATCCCATGTAATCAATAATCTGAATGTAATAATGTAATAAATATGGGAAACTATAAACACATTCCATTCAAATAACTTGAAAAGGAAAAGTAAATACAACAAGCTATAAAACTAATACACGTTACGTTTGATCAATGGACTGAAAATGAAATATATCGATGGATATGTCGATGTAAAATCTCATGCATTAAAAATAACTAGAACTAATAGGAAAGCACTACTTAATAATTTGAATCCCTATTTCATAAGAATATAGAACCATAACTACCAAAAATACAATAATATCTTAAATTTTCTCAACTAATTAATCCCATGAGACTTCTAATTCATTGAGTTAATTTCATTCACTGGTCCCAAAACCATAGGTCTTTCCTTCAATGTGCCCTAAACCGTGTATTACATGTCTAAAGCATTTATCATACATCAAATAAATAATTCCCCTTATCAAATATACATATTGAATAATGTATAAAGATTTTTCAATATTTCACCAAACAATCGAATAAATATAAAATTAGATACCATATGTAAAATGGTGTATGGTTTAGGAAATAGTAATATGCATGATAAATTAAAAAATTAATTTTGGAGAAATTCAATATAAAATGATCATAGGAGATTGAATAATTCAAAGGAAATAATAAATAAATCATGGAATTGAATGTAAATACAATCCTTGTAAAAATAAATAATAAACCATACAGTGGAAGAATCTTTATGGTATCAATACAAAAAATCTCATGTTATGTAAAATAGAGTGTTGTTGTCATTGAAGAAATAAATTATTAATTTTTAAAAATATTCATATTGAAAATACCATTTGATTTTGAAAAAGAAATTTAAAATATTTATCATTGAAAACACCTTTTAAAAAAATTCATTACAAATAATCCATTTGAAATTGAGAAGACGACATAAAATAAATTATGGTGGATAGATCCCTATATGTCAAACGAGTTAAAAAATTAATCCTTCTATACGAAAAAAGGTTAGAAAATGCATCATTTGGAAAGAGACAAAAAGATTACGTCTAAGATATTTGTAAAAGACAAAAAGGGTAAAAGTTTCTATAGAAAATAATTTTAAAAATTATTTTGAAAAAAATCAATAAAACATGGGTTTATAATAAAATAGGTTCTCTAGCTAATGAGTGAAATAAATTTGGTTTTTCCTAAAAATATTTTCTAAGGAACATGAGTACCAAAGAGTGGAAAAATTGTACTAATTCATGAAAATGGTAATGAATAATTAGAGTAAAATGAAAATGATTATTAAAAAATGTTTATATAATTTCATCAGAGGAAACATCCATTTAAATAACATTATGATTAGTCATGAAGAAAATTATCTTTATACATTACAAACTGTCTCATACAAATTTGAATTTTTTTTATATCCTAAACCTCGTGAACAAATAATCATAAATTAAAGAATTAAATACCATGAAAGAAAAATTTATTCATGATATAATATATATTAATTGTGACATTAGACACAACACAAAAGATGTAAGAAGTGAAGACGACATTTATCAATAAAAATGTAAAAAGTGGGATGGATGTCCCTTACCAATGTGGTAAAAAATTAATTAGGAGATCTAAAGGTAGTAATCCTTAAATAAAACATTAAAATACCATGATTTTTATTGAATTCATGATTTTAGATGTCAATTTGGTAGTAAGTATATTGTATATAAGAAATTAGGTGACCAATAATTAGGTATGCCTTACGGAAATATAATGAAACAAGAATCCCTTAACATTTGTTTCTTTTCAGTTGAAATTCCTCTAAATAGTTGAATAATAAAAAAATGTTAGTTTTATACTTTCGTCAAGAACCGTTTTCATGTTTTTAATTACTTTTATTTTATTTATTACCATTTTGGGTACAACTACTTAAAGAAATAATTTTATATCAACAGTTTTGGACAAAATTCGGTTTTTGTGTGATAACAACTATTTTTTGGTCAATTATGGTCATAGGGTTCATTATATAACATCTATAGTTTAATTACCAGTAAATAATTATAATATTTTTACATAAATTATATTTTTAAAATAGATTACTAAATATGGTTATAAAAATTTGAATATGTTACAATCATGGAGACGCATAACGATATGTACAAATGAGTAACATTCCCATTTTTAAATGATCAATGTGGAAAATAGGTAACTAACTCAAATATTTACATAATTTTAATTATTACATTATTTAATCATATATATATATATATAATTATATTGTTTAAATGTAATCACAACATATCGTGGAGGCGGTAGTCCACATGTCCACGAAAAATGATATTACATTTCATGTGTGATAAATGGTGAAAAAGAAAATGATATATATATATATATATTTCCATAATGGAAGTTATGTCATGAATAAAATATAGATTTTTTTGTCTCATATATTTAATTAAACCCATCCTTTATACATTCCATGTTTAGTGTTAACAAATCACAACGCTTTGAGGGGGAGGTAGTCTACACGTCCTCAAATGATGTCATCGTATTAATGTAAGATAGAAAGCATTAAAAAAATGTTTAATAAAATGATTAAATAATTATAAAGTATCAATAAATATAATATATAATAAATATTAACAGATTTTACATCATAATTTCCACTATGAGAGGTGGTAATGGAAAAATTAAGAATCATCATTTCGTGAGGTGGTAGTTTTTCGTACACAAAATCATTATGTTTGTTACACATTAGATGGTTGTATGTGTAAGTAAACGTATAAATATTTGAATAAAAACACCTTGGTATATTTTGGATACATTTATTTCAAAAAATAATATAATAAAGTGATTTTAGGGCTTGGAAAATGGAAATGAAAGTATAGAGATTGAGAAAAGACATTACCTTTTAATCGGGTAACATCTTTTGGATTAAACCAAATGAAATCGATGAAAGTTATTCCTCCCAAATATAGGCTCCCAAGTATAGGGGAGGGATGTTTCTAAGGCCATTTTGGTGGATCATGTTCAAACCTTAGATTTTGTAGAGGTAAAAGTACTGGGAAAAGGTGGTGGTCTCTTATAGGGAAGGAAAATGACTCACTTTATATTCATGTAAAGATGTTAAAAGTACACAAGTTCTTACATAAAAATGTCATAAAACCACCCAAACTCATTGTTTTAAGGTTAATGGACGAAAAATTTCAATAAAATGTGTTTTCTAAATGTGTCTTGGTTGTTTTTTCTCTTAAACATTGGGGTTTAGTCCATTTTAAAGCCTAACTACTTGTTTATCAATGTAATTAATATTATTCACTTTTTGAAGTCATTTTTAAAAAAATTATACTTATCATATTAAAGAAAAAATATTATTTTTATTACTATTATGTTTGTATAATTTTCAAAATTCAAGTCATAGAAGAGAAACAATTATGATTAATGAGAATCTCGCAGACAAACAAATTAATTGGTTTTATTAGAAAAATATTCAAAAATTATTATGTTTTTATAATAAATTTTAAAATAGAAATTGATTCTAATGAACATAATTGTATTCATAGATGTATTATTTAATAAATTTCACATTGAAACAAATTTATAATATAATTTATCATTAATAATTATTTAAACGAAATTCCATTTTTTATCTAAAATGTAGTATTTTTCACTATTCACTAAATTTGATGTTTCTCAGAAAAAACTAAAAAATTAATCCTAAGATAATTTTTACATTATGAATTCAAAAAAAATATATTATTTTATAAATTAAATTCATAAAATTTTAAAAAATTAATATTTAAAATAGGTTATCTATTAAGAGGCGATAAAAATTCCTTAATAGAAATAAACGTTTTTATATGAAATATTATCTTTTCTCTTAACTTATGCTTACCAAATATACTGGATGAATATCAAAAATAATTTATTGAATATTTAATAAATTTATTACATTAATATCACTAAATAATTGTAATTAATTTAATATATTTCTTTAAAACAACTTTGTGAAGATAAAAATAGCTTTCTATAAAAATAACCTTTTAATATTAAATTGATTCTTAAATTGATTTCAAATTTATTTGTACACAATTTTTATATAAACTATATATTTTTATAAGTTAACAAATAATATTAATATCAAATATTTTATATCATAGTATTTGAAATAATAATTTTTTAATTACAGTTGGTTTCTCAGTAAGACTCGGTATTGTGTATAGAGAAATCCATTGAAGAAGGTAACATTTTCATGTAACGCAAGCTATAGAGGAAGGTGTCTCTTATGGGTAACACAAGAAAACTCAGTGTTTCATGCATAGAAATATATATAATCAATTTAAAATATTAAATATATTATAATGTATTTGATTATTATATTACCTTATGTGTGTGCTATTGTGTGTCATACACACTATCGAATACAAGGTTCAGACATTAATTTTTTAGGTCATCACATTTTTCCCAATTTATTTAAATTGTGTCATTTCTATTGTAAATCAATCATGGATATATATTTTTTGATACATTTTATGTTTTACAGCCTACATCATGATAAGGGTTCATAATTTATCCTCTATAAAATAGATAATGGAATATTAAAAGGTCATATGGACTTCTAATTAACCAAGTCTCTAAGTAGGAGAAAATTAGTGGAAAGTAGAGATATATAATTAAAGGAAATGATTAAATATTTATAAATAGTGCATGATGTCATCAATCATAGAATATTGGATGATCAATTGAATGTTTAGGGAATAAATGACATAAATCATTAATGATTTAGATATCCCTTGGTTCAGAAAAAAATATTCATTAGGACAAAAATTTTATTTCAAAGTCATTTTACTAATTTTGAGTAATTCATTTAATAGCCACGAATTTAATAAATTATTCTTAAGGTTTCAATATCATATGAATAATACTATCATTTGGTTGTGCTTATATCAATTTCTAATCCATCCTTTTACTGCCAAAATGTAATTACAAAAAATGTATTTTCTAATGCCTGAAGCACTAAAATGTACTTTTAATTGATCGTAAGGCCTATAAAAGAGTGAAAATTTAAACTACTTTTCTTTAACTATCAAAAAAACTAATATGGTTCATATATTAATTTCAAATCCTCAAATTGTTTCCTATGGGTTCATTATTAATATTTATTCTTAATATTGTTTGATTAAGAACATCGAAAATTAATAAGGAAATTGCATAGGATATGGATTATCATAAAACCCTTATCATGCTTTGGTTATTGGTTCATGTCCTACGACCTTACTGAATTTGACTGTCACCCGGCTTATAGGATACTCTTTTTGAAAACCATTTTAATATAATGTGAAAATATAAATATGATGGACATCCTTTAAATTATGTAAATTTAAAATTTTCATTTTAACAAAGGTTTACAATGCCACCTCAATACAGAAATACCTTATCCATTTTATTTACAAATAGGTCCTTCCTTGGTCTAGGGTTTATATATAATATTATTAGTTGGATTTATAAATAATGAAACCTTATCTTATATATAAAACTCCATAGGTTTAAAAAAGGTTAATTATTATGTATCTAAATCATTCATAATGGTTTGTAAAAAAATTGGATTATCCTAAGCATGTCAACCATGATTGTCAAACCTGGTGCATAATAAGGCATGTTTTTTTGTACCAGGTTACCCCAAGTCAATCCTGGAACACCTTTTCTTTGTTGTTACTTCTTGGTAAATCTGTTCGAGAACCACTTCCACATGAAGTATCCAGATAGGTATGTATTTATAATAATTCCCACATTATCAATACATCACCAAAATTATATTGTTTTCATATATACATATTAAAATTCTACATTGGGGTTATGTTCAATAATATTGGACTTCTTAAATCTAGTTCCCATGGATTCTACAAATATTTCTTTGATACCAACTATAGTGACCCAACCACAGATAACCAGATTTGATGTCTACAACTAAATAAATTGGAGTGATTATAAGTAATCAAGCCCCAAAGGACCAATTAATTTAGTAGTCATGGTAAAATCGATACATAATTCTGTATTGTATAACAAATGAATACATTAATTACAACATATTTTATTCTGATACTTTCTATATAAATAACTCTATGGATATATCTAATCCATCTATTAAGTCTATGTATATCATTAATTGTAATATTCTTGGATTCTCAGGGAATGAAACACAATAAGTGTAAGCTCACATGCTTAGTAAGAGGAAAATATAGAAGAAGTAATAATGAATCAATGAGAAAAGTCAGTATTGAAATGTAAATAAATTGAAATACATGCCATGTAATTAATAAACTAAATGTAAGAACATAATAAAATTGTAAAACTGGAAACACTTGACATTGAAATAACTAGATAAGGAAAAATAAACAAGGAAAGGTATGAAATTAAAATACACTACATTTAATCATGAACTAAAAATTAAATGAATCCTTAGATATTTACACTAAAAATATTTTGTATTAATAATAACTTGAACTAATATAAATGAAATTCTTAATTATTGGACTCCATGTCTCTTATGTATATTAAACCAGTTCTATAAAAAGAAAATTTTATGTTACCAATATTCACAACTAATTCATCCCATGAGACTACTGATGCATTGAGGACCTTTCATTCATTGGTCCCTAACCTGTTGGGATTTCCTTAAACAGACCCAAACTCATGTATGCATATCTAAATCATTTCTCATATATCAAATAAAAAATATTCCCTATAAAACATCCAAAGGAAGAATAAGGATTGTATTAATAGAATAACTCCCAAGTGAAGTATAATAGAGGGTTTTTTTTCATTGATGAAATAAATGATTAACTTTTAATAGAAAACATCCTTTTCTGTTTTAAAAACATTTTAAAAATATTTTTCATTGAAAAACCATTTTAAAAATATTATTATTAAAAGTAATCCTTCTGAAATTATGATGGTGGATTCAATGATATAATGGAATATATATCTGTACATGTCATACGAGGTAAAAAGAATATTCCATCTGTAAGTTAAAAGGTTCTAAAATGCCTCACTTGGAAAGAGACTGGAATATTCCTTCGAAGAGATTAGTTAAAGTGTATTTACCAAATAATTTTCAAATAATATTTGAATTTTTTTATTAATACATGGTTTTTAGGATAAAACAGGTTCTCCAACTAAAGAGGGGTATAAATTTGGGTTTTCTAATAAAATTCTAAACCACCTGAGTAAAAAAGTGTGGAAAATGGTACTAATACATTAAAATTGTTATCAATACCTAGATAATAATTAACAGTATTGCTGAAAAATGGTTATATAATATAATATAATTGAAAATCCATTGAAAGACTATTAGGGTTAGTCTTGAGGAAAATAATCTTTAATCATTCTAATGTGTCCCACACTACTTTGGAGAATTTTTAAATCATAAAAATAGTTAAAGAATAAAATTAAATGAATGTATTAAATACCATGATGGAAAAGTAATTTCTGTTATAATATGTTAAAATGGTTAGTAGATACACAACACAAATTATGTATATAGTGAACATGTCATTTATCTCATGAATATAAAAAAGTGAGATGGAAGTTCGCTAACAATGTGGTAAAAAATTAATTGAAAATAATAAAGGTAATATTACTTAAATAAAACTATATGATACCATAAATATGATATAATTCATGATATTATATGTCAATGTGTCATTATGTGCACCATATATAATAAATTAGGTCCACAACAATTATGTAAGCCTCGGGGAATGAAAATGAGATAATAATCCCTTAAAATGTGTTTAATTTTTAGTGAACTTCCTTTAAAGTCATGTATAATAAATATATATTAATTTTATACATAATTCATAACCTTTTTAATGTTTATAATTACATTTATTTCACTTATTAATGTATTGTATACAAATACTCAAATAATTAAGTTTACATCTGGTGTTTTTGACCAAATTTAGTTTCTGTGACAAAACAACTATTATTGGTAAACTATGTCCATATGATTCATTATATAACATCTATATAATAATTACCATGAAATAATTATTTTATTTTTACAATAAATATATTTTTAAAATAAATCAATAAATATGGTTATGAAAATTAGAATATGTTACAATCATGGAGACGGTAGGTTGTACTTACACATGAGTATCATTCCCATTTTTAATTGAATATTGTGAAATGAAGGTATGTAAATCAAATAATTCCTTAATATTTATTATAATATTACTTAATAATATATAATTATATATATAATTAATTGTTTTAAAAGGAATCACGTCATGTCGAGGAGGTGGTAGTCCACACATCCATAAATAACATTATCACATTTTAAGTGTGTGAAAGGGTAATAAAGATATATATATATATATATATACAGGGGTAATTAAGTAATTAATATCATATATTTTTTATTTATGTCTCATATGTTTAATTAAAACCATCCTTTATATGTCCCATGTTTACTGTGAATGTATCACACTGCTATTAGGGGGTGGTAGTCCACACTTCCTGAAATAATGTTATCATATTAATGTAAAATGGAAATTATTAAAGGTAAGAATAATAATGGATTAAATAATTATAAAGGCAAAATAAATATCATATATTTATATATATTTTTTCTATCATAATGGTCACCATTAGAAGCAGTAATGGAAGAATGAATAATCATAATTTCATGAGGCATTAGTTCTCAGTACACATAAACAATATGTTTGTTACCTATTAGATGGTGTTGTGTGTAAGTGTAGGAATAAATATGAGAATAAAAACATCCTAATATATTTATGATACTATTTATTTTACACAATAAAATAATAAAGAGATTTTATGGTTTGGATAATGATGATGAAACTATAGAGATTGAGAAAAGAGATTACCTTTTAATCTGGTAACATCTTTTGGTTTAAAACAAATGACATCAATGAAAGGTATTATTCCCAAATAGAGGCTGATATATCTTTGAAATATATTTTTTAAGGATATCTGGGAAGATATTTTATGAATCTAAGTGGTGGGAGAGGTGTGTGGAATGGGTAGATGTGGTGGCCACTAATTTGGATGTTAAAGGACTCAATTGATATTTTTAAAAAGAAGTTAAGTGTACACATGTTATTACAAAAATAATTGATACCAAAAAACCAAAAATAAGTAATTAAAGGTTTATGGACTAAATATTTCAAGAAAAATGGTGTTGTAAAATCTTATAGGTCATTGGGGATGTTAAACATTGCGTTTTAGTCAATATTTAAGTCTAATTACTCCTTAATCACTATAATTAATTTTAATCACATTCACTAATAATTTTTTTCAAAAATTAATATGACCACACTAGACCAAAATTATTATTTTTATTATAATTTATTATTTTATTTTTCCAAAATTCAAATCAAAGAATAAAAAAATTAGGATTAATGCTAATCTCATTGGAAGACAGATTAACTAGTTTTAGAAGAAAAATGTTCAAAAGAATGTTATGTTTTTATATTCTATTTAAAAAGGTAACTTGATTATAATAAAATAAATTATATTAAAATATTTATTATTTATGAAATTTTACTTTAAAAAAATTATAATACAAATTAACATTAGTAATTATTAAAACGAAACCGTAGTTTTTCAATAAACCCAGTATTTTTCAGTATTCACTAAAAAATGATGTTTCTCAGTAAAATACAAAAAAAATCCAATGATAATTTTCAAACTAATTATTCAAAATAAAATTATATATTATCAAATTAAATTCATAAAAGTGTCAAAATTAATATTTAATATCAGTTCCCCATTAAAAGCTGGTAAAAATGACATAATAAAAATATAGGTTTTTAGTGAAATATTGGGTTTTCTTTTATATTATACATATTAAATATATAAGATGAGTATAAAAAATAATTAATTGAATTTGTAAAATTTTATTACATTAATATCACTCAATAAATGTAATTAATTTTATGTATTATGGTAAAATAACTTTTTGAACATAAAAATAGTTATCCATTAAATTGTTTTTAATATTCAGATGGTTCTTATATTCATTTATAATTTCTTTGTATGCAATGATTTAGTTTTCTAACCCATATATTTTAATATGTTAGTTAATATTATTCATTATGGACAGTTTATATCTTTTTATATTAATAAATAATGTTTTAATTACAGATTGTTTCATTATAAGACTCAATACTGCATATAGAGCAAGCCATTGAAGAAGGTCGCATTTGTGTGTAACAAAAGTTATAAAGAAAGATATCTCTTGCTTGTAACATAAGATAACATAGTGTAGAATTCTATGAAATATATATAATCTATTTAAAATAGTAAATATATTATAAATTATCATGGTATTATATTACCTTACATGCTTGTTGTCGGGTGACACACACATTATTGAATATAAGGTTCTTAGTTTATTTTTTTCGTGTGTCAAACTTTCTGGCCAATATTTTCAAAGGAACTAAAATATGATAGAATTCGTGTATAAACCTAATATTATAGTCTACAAGGCCAAGGTAAATATATAACTCTGAAAAAATCTGGGGGGATTCCTATGAAAATTTTCCCTCATATATATGGGATCCAGATATACTCAATATTGGGACATGACATTATTCAATTAAAGAACTTATCAAGACCTAAAATCACACATTGAAAGATCTCTAAATATATATTGATGATAATAAACTCCCAGAGATACCCTTGTATGTTCTATGTAATATCCATTATAAGTAATGTAAATGGGGATTTTGTAATCAAAAACCATCACAAAAAGATATAGGGACTCTCTAAATAATGAATTCATGAAACCCATTAACACTGTTAGAGAATTTATCACACCCAAAAACATAAAAATGAACTCAAAATTCAAATAATGAACTTGTAAATAAGTATTTATTATATAATCATCCTTATCCAATGTTTTATGATTTCAAGTCATCAAATATAACTCATAAACCAATTATATCATTTTAGTTAATAAAAAAATCATTCATCCTTGGAAGAGTTTAGCAGTTCATCACTGGAACTTGAATAATGTAATAGTAATCAATGAAAATTTGAAAAATTTAACTGGCATTCATCATGAATATATATGGTTCACCCAAATGTGATAAAATATGCTGAAAAGACTTATCGTTAAAAAATCATTAATATTTACAAACAAATTATGTATCATAAATGGTGTTATCATATAAAAATACCACAGTAAAAGAGAGATGAATTGTTTTAGCTATATCAAAGTCATATTCTCTCATCTAGAGGGTATTTTCACAACCTCCTTAATAATGTAATTAGGGTACTCTTCCACAACCACGAGAGACATAATCAGCTAAGCATCCAACAAAAATAGCATATATGTGGTTGTCAAGGAAGATAAAAATTTAATATACTACTGAACCATTTAAGAGTGTCTATAACCAATGAGCATGATAGAATTTCCATTTATATAATAGAACACAATATTTCTATTACTGTAATTCATAATGTCTTGCATAATATACAACTACCATATATCATATATGATTTAATATTGTAGTTTCTGTAAATATAGTAGGCCTCCCCAAAGTGTGGTGCTACTAAATAGTTAGCTCATAATATCTATAAAAGATGTATAGATAATCTTGAAATCCAACTAGTGTGGTAAAAGCTATGTGAATTGGAATCCACTATACCAAAAGCCCAAAATAATGAACTAGGTAAGGTCATATGAAGGATATTTTGGCTCCAGAATAAGACAAATCTTGCCACTAGATTAGGAAATAAGAAAAGGGAACCATCAATAACCTATAGATGTCCTATTAGGGGAAAATATAGTTTCTGAAGCTCAAAAAAACCAATTCAACATGTTCTTAATTAATTATGGTGACCACCAATGTGATTTTAATATAATCTCTGAGGAAAAAAAGCATCATGGGATTATCCTCAATCTAGCCAATCTCCATATACTAGTTTAATTCTTGATCACCCTAACACACATTCATTGAATGAAACCGTCTTAATAAGGGATCCTAAAGTAAAAGAACTACCACTAATTACCTTCTCAAAATTGTGTGGAAGTATCACCTTTCATGAACTCAACCACTATATGAAAACATGTGTCTACCCCCTTGGAAGGGGATTGAGATTTACCACTATCATTGAAAAGATATGAAGAGAGAAGTGACCTAGGCTTGGATATCAAAAAGTCCTTCTTTCTCAGAAACTCTGACACATGGAACCCTGCTTTTCTATGGGGAAAATCATGATGACCCACCTCACATGTTGATCTTTTCCTAGCCAGTATCCTTTTAATGAACTCTTCTCCTAATATCACCATTAGATATATCAACAACCTAAATATAAATACCAAGTATTATCTCTCAACACCTAATGCCTCATCAATATTTCATTCTCTTTTCTACTCATCTAGAATACTATTTCTAGAATATCAGATAAGGGTATTGAAATAGATCTCAAACTCTTTCACAATGGAATTCCCCTTTTGAAGGGTATGTGGCTATGGGATAATTGAAATTTTTTTGGTAAAAGAATACTCAACTCAAAACAGGTCTTTTAATATCTCCTTAAATATTGTTGATCTCTCAGGATCCCCATGTAAAAATAACCACCAATTATTAGATTGTCCATGAATGATCGTCAATACCAATGAAACCGAATGGACATGCTGAGTAAGAATCAAACTAGATAATATTTAATACTTTTACAATCAGTTATCTTTAATAGAGTCTGAAATATATCCCTAATACTTCGGTACAATATGGAACTAAAACCTGTAGAGTTTACTCCCCAATGTGTCGTAATCTTTGACCTTAACCATAGAGTGATTTGATGTTACATCCTTATGAACATCCATGTAATGACCATTAAGGGGACATTAACCTCAAACCATATCTAAAAAAGAAAAAATGTTTGGGAATCCTAATCCTAAAACGTATAACATTTATTATTTTTTTATTTATTTATTTAAGGATCAATATGATCCCATGGAAAAAAAATTAAAATATAGGTGAAAATAATAATGATATACAGTCATTTCCATGTTCATGTCCATTAAAATATAATCACATCTCTTATCCTTCTTATTGAACATATTGGTGTCTTCAATGGATCATAGGGGCCCCAAAATAGATGTTTCTTATATAACCTTCCATATTTAAATTTCATAATTAATTAAGCTAACACCATTTTCCTACCAACCCATACTTTCCTCACACGTTATATCCTATTAAAACCATCCAAACTCTTAACCTATTACTATAATAGATCTAAATTAGAACCCCCTCCCCACAATGATAACATTTCTATTCAGATAATTAGATAAGGGATATAATGATTCATAAATGTTTCCTCCAATTTTCCATGAGTTGTTGAAGAGAACCAAGGTCAACTCATACAAAAAGATTATATTCATTAACCTTTAATTTAAGAGAAATTAGAGATGAAATAAAAAACATTGACCACTCATAATAATGATACAATAAAAACAACCCTAGTACAAGAATGTAATTCCATTTATCATAATCATTTTTTGAATTCTAGAAGTAGCAGATATATATCCTCGAAAATGACCACATACACCAAATGTTTTAAAACAACACCCAGGAGATAGTAAGGCACTCCACGTTCACCAACTTGGTCATTTAGGCATGAAAATAGTTTCTAATAGAATAGATTAAAAAAAAAGGGTATATTTAGTTGGATTTACTCTAGAACCTCTCATTTAGAATATAAATAAGGTAAAATAAATATAACTAAAGAAAAAATAATGATAACTCATCACCTTAGTATGTTAACTATATTCCTATACTCACTAAGGATATCTATCACCAATAATTTTATACAATAGACCATATAATATAATATCAAAATATAGAACCCCACTACAACAACTCTACTATTTTTCTACTCTGGACCAATGTGACACGTCCTAAGCCATTCCTCACATATAGTAAGTTTTATTAACCACATCTGGGCTCATGTAATACCTGATTCATCACATGAATCACTTATTTTCATTAGAAACCATTAAATTATTTATCACATTATCTCATAATCCCATTCCAAATCTCAAGATAGTAATCAAGTAGTTTCTAGGAGCCACCACATATTATATGTCACGTATTTACCTCATTTCATAAAAAATAATACATGACATACCTATAGTAATACTCATAATTATATATTTGGTGATTATGTTTTTCCAAATAACAAAAATAAAATAAATCACTTGAAAAAAATATGTGGGATAGGTAAACACAATGTATACCTATAAACAATACTAATAGGTGAAGAGATAAATGAAAGTTAGTATAATCAGCCATTCACTCCTCACCAACCTGAATATTGGAGGAAGCAACCTCACAGAGTCGACGTGTTGTCATTCATCCAACCAATATGGGTGGGGTAGTGTATGAAAAATAAAAAAAATACAATATATATTATATCCCACAACCAAACTATGTTAATCAACATACTATTTTACTCAACTGTAGTTATCATCATAAGGACACATGATTTCTACTACTATAGACTAGATATATTATAAAATTTCAAGGATTCCAAGTTAATTTATTTATTTATATTCCTTCAAAATTCCAAATTATGTTGATTCATTCAATGATTATATCAATTATCAATGATTTTAATATATATATAATTATAGAAACATACAAACACTAAATGAAACCCCTAAATCTTGAGTGAACCACTCTTTAGAAACTACCTAACTCATAAACACTATAACAAAACCTCTAAATAATGTTTTCTATCTATTTACAATCTAAACTTTGAAGCACATAAAATGTGTAAGTCTAGAACGTATCATAGAAAAACATTACATATTATTATATGAATATTCAATAAATTTCAAAAATATACGCCCATATACCATATATGTTTTGATTATTTAGAGACTAGATTGAATATATTTTTATTTAATAAAAGATCATTAATGTCTATCACAAAGAGCTTACCTTTTAGTTGTATTCATATACATTCCTTACATATTTTTTTTCATAACTTGAAAAAAGGAATAATAATAAAGTGTATGATAACCCTTCTTTTTATTACATAATATTTCATTATTTTTTAGAAAATATTACATATAAAACTACCTAGAGGATCATGAGGTCTAGTGTCTCTGGGAATTAGGTACAATGAATATCAAATAGAAATAGGGGAGAATCACAATTATCGAAAAATTCATTAACAATATCATAATATTTCATCGTACATAAAACAACATGGGATAACCTAGGGATATACATAAGAAAGGGGTGAGGTATAAGGCCAAATAAGGGAATAAACATGGAATAATATGAAGAAATTTTTACATTTTATCAAATAGGTATATTAATGTTATATAAAATCAGTGAGAATCTTAAAAATGAATAATAAGACATGATATAACATGATAATAAAAAATGAAACATGGTAAATGTAAAGAGAACCTAAAACATAGAATCATAAACATAGGTCAAGGAAAAAATCCAATACATCATGATTGAAAAGTTCTAGAGATAGATTATGTTTACTCCCAATTACATTAAATGAAGTCGGTTTGGACTAAAACTATGCCCAATGAATTGGTGCATAATATAATTTTGTGCTCACCTATCACATTCATTTCTATCACATGCATAAGTGTTCCACATAGATCATAAAACATGGAATCATGTATCATCCCATTTTATTCCATGATATTGGATGTTTTTATACTTATATTTATATTCCAAAAATATGAATTACATTTTCATGAAGGGGAACTCCCTTGATATTTAATGTGTATGGGTATTCACTATGAAATTGTTTGTCATGGAAAATCACAGTTACATTTTGGCAGCATAACAGGGCAATATATATGTTCCTCGAAGGGGTTAATGAGAGTGAAAAAGGTCACTCGTCATTTGGAAATCAAATGGGTAGTAAGGATTTTATTTAAGAATATAACATTACATTATTAATATTAGATTAAATTCCCTTGTTAATGAATATTCTCAAATAAATTGGCTAAAGAGAGGATACCTTATACTAACCTTCGGCATGGTAATGGGTGTACATAAATTTTCAAGGGAGGTATTAATGATAGTGAAACTGTTATATTGTAAATTATAAATCAAAATGACAGTGAGTGGGATATGTAATAATATATCCCAACATTAAAAGATAAAAACTAAGAGGTATAACATAAAAGAGGTGCTTGATTAAAAAGGAAAGTTGGAGATCCCTTACAAAATTTCAGTATGGTAACGACTATATATAAAGGGCCACGTGAGAGATTAATGAAATTTATAGGGTTGTATCGTAATTTATACATAAAATTTATTGTAATTTGGATATGTAATAACAAATAAAAACATGAAAAAATGGAAAGTATTATGCATAATATAAGAGATATTCTTAAAAAAAGAAGGTTGGAAGATCCCATAGTAAATTTAGACATAGAAACATGTGTGCATAAAGGTTCATGTGAGGGATTAATAATCATGAAAGGGTTATCAAATTTGATGTAAATAAAAAAGGTATTATGAGTGATTAATAAATACATACCCAAACATGAAAATATATGATTGAAAGATCCCTTACTAAATCTCGACACTGTAATGAGTGTACAAAAATGTTCATGGGAGGTCTCAATGAGTTTGGAATGGGTCTATCATCACATGGAAAAAATAATTCAGTAATAGGTACGTTGAAAAATATACTCCAAAATTGAAAAAAATTGAAATTTAATATGTGTAACAGAAAAGAGGTTCTTAAATAAAAAATGTGTGTAAGATCCCTTATTTAATTTCGGAATAGTAATGAATGTACATAAATTTTAATGGGATGTCTTAATGAGGGTTATAGAGACATATCATCCAATTAAAATAAATTGGCCAATAATAGATATGTAAACAACATACCCTAAACATGAAAAAATATAATTTAATAGGATTAAAAAAATATTTTCTTGAATAAAAATAATTGTTGAAGATACTTACTAAATTTTACAATGGTAGAGGGTGTATATAAAGTTTCATAGGATAGATTAATGAGATTAAAAGTGATCTCCTAAAAAATTGAAAAAATGGAAGTTTTAGGAATGTAGAACAACATAACCCACTCATGAACAAATTGAATTTACGAGGCACGACGTAAAATTGGTTCTTGAGTAAAAACAAAAGTGGAAGATCTCGTACCTTGAAACGGTGATTCCCAAACCGTTAGAGGAGATTCATGATAGATTAAGAGCATCATGGGAGGACTCTATATAAGGGAGGGAAGATTAAGTATGCGGTATATGGTTTTTTAGTAATGTGAAATTGAATCATGGGTGGGAATATATAGGAAAGGTGAGTGGTATTCATTATTATTTCCCAAACAAATATTTTTCACTCTATAAAATAAATTAATCAAAACCACAAGCCATGCAATGTTTTCCCCCTGGTTTCTACCAAATAAATATTGGTTTTATTAAATTATAAATAAAATGACCTAAATTATAAGAATTATTCCCTTTCATATGTTGATGTGAGTCAGGTACTTAAAGAAATGATTTTAAAATCGGAAAATATAATATATTTTTTTCAAGATTCATAATGGATTTAAAAAATTAATTAAAGAATATCAAAATCACATTATTTTTAATGTTAAAAATATATTTGGTAATGTACCCATTTTATAATATTTATAACATCACTTTCAAGTCATTTGTATGTGTTAGTACACACTGTATATTTATACAGTATTTAATTTTTACCCTAAAATACGACATTCTCATAAAGTTATGAAAAGTTCTAAATTGGAAATTTTTAACATTATTATTAAAAAAATAATATTTTATTATCAAAATAATTTTCGAAGTATATGAATTTTCAATTTTAAAATAGAATTTTAATTTAATGAGAATTTTTGTGTTTTTTGGACAACAATAATTTTGGAACCATTTTAGAACATATATTTCACATCATAAAAACTATATTATAAATTATATTTTCTGATAATAAATTAATAATAATAATATATTAATATAAAATTTATTAAAAAAATCCATTAATTCATAAAAATTAATGTCTTAATGGAAGTTTCATATTATATTAAAAATACAATTTCTGTTTTATCGTACAAAAATATAATTTTAATCAAACGAATTAAAAAATAATTTATAAAGTAAAAAAAATGAAGGTAAAATATTTTTATAATTTTAATTAAAATTAAATTTTAATATTCACACAATTATGGTTACTTTGATTCATGTATTTTTTAAATTATTTTTACCCATAATTAACCTATATTCTTTTTACCATTGTAATTAATATTTAATATATTTAATATTCACAGTCATAAAAAATTAAGTTAAACTTATTACCTAATATTAATTATTATTATTTAAAATAACGAATAAATTTTATAAAAATAAATTCATATAGGTGGAAAAATATAATTTAATATAAAACTAATAAGAAAGAAAGAAATTATATTTTTAAACAAATTATGGAAATGATTATTTTACATCAACTCTATAACTAGTAATGTTAAAAATATGAATTTCAACTCATAAATATAGATATTTAATATAAAAATTTAATTTAGATTATTTATCATTATGTATTAATTAAATTAATTAAAAAAGAGAAACATTATGCATTTTGAAATTGTTTTTCAGAATATATGTTCTTAATCCTTAAAATAAGCACATACTAAAATAGAGTATAATGATTATTTAAATGTAATTAAATTAAAAAAATAAAATTATATAATACCTATGTTACTTTAAATTCTATATAAAATATTATTTTGTCATTTATATTACTTAATTTATGACATTTACAATTATAAGCATTATTTTTCACTATTCAATGAAAAATCTATTTTTTCAAAAAATTAAATAAAATTAATCCTATGTCATTATTGATATGATGATATAAAAAAATTATCTCATTTTATCAAATAAATTTTCTAATTTTTTTTAAAATAATTAGAATATATTTTTTTTCATAGAACAAAAATCATTTTTTTAAGAAACCAAATTTCAAAGAACGAAAATAAATTACCAAAATTTGATTGATTATTTAAAAATAATTTCTCAATATATTTATTATATATATTTTTATTTTATAATTAAGTTAATACTAGTGATATCTATAAATTTAATGGAATTTTTAAAACATTCATGTTTAAATAATCATTTTTTGTTTGGGTTCGGTTTTGTATCTCACATTTACAATAGAACCTAGTTTTTCCTTTTTTTTAAATCTCAAGGTGTATAATTATTTCCCAATATAATAATTTTTATCCTAGAAATTTAATCACAAACTCATTATGCATTGTTTACACTTGAAATTTTAATTACTGAAAACGAACATAGTAAAAAGGGTAAAATAGAATCGTCTTGAAAAGAAAGGGTAGTATGATAACTATTACATAACTGGGCTTCTATGTAAAGGAAAATTAGTGGTAATATAATGTTTAGAAATATAATAGAAAACTGACACCAAAAAAATAATTTAGTGTGATAGTGAAAATGGTCATGATAATTCCAATAACCACAAAAACATAAATCTGTGATGTTTAAAATTTCCATCAATTCACCCGAAATGATCATAATATGAAAAAAATTGAGTAAAGATTAATTTGGAAGGATTAAGGAATTACCTTACCATCTAGACTAGTAAAGTGTGGAAATATAATTTCTTGATAAGTATAATGGATTTCCACAACAATATATTTTTTTATCTAAACGATGATAATTCTAGATGAATTTATTTTGTGCATGATGCACTAGAATAATGTTTTAACGGATCACATAACACACATATAAATAATAATATATTTCTCATTTCGTTAATAATTCCAAAATGGGTGGCATAAAGTAAGATAATAAATTAATACATCAATCTCCACAATTCCAAACATATTCCCAATTGTTTAACACAAATCATTCGATAAATAAATACCCATATATAACACTAATAATCTCAAAATTAATGAGTCTATAAACCTCATTATTTTTATTATACCTTATATCTTATTACTCCAAAATATAATACAATTAATCTTAGATAATCATAATGGGTATATATACATCAGACCCAAAAAACATCTCTCAAAGTATCATTAGTCACCTCAAAATCGATAGAATTTTATACAATAAATTGTTTCCAAAAATATCATACTAGACATCCATAAAATAAAACTTAAAAAGATTTATTAATTATTTTAAAGATTATACATAAACATATCATCCTGAGACTCTTTATTTTTTTTCCAAAATCAAACATCTATTAAGGGTTATTAATCTCCCTATCATAGGTTTTCTAAAATAACACTTTAATACTAATTAAATTTTATAGGTAACTGGCACTATTGAATATAATATTCATATTGATAAGGAAAAACTATTCCAGAGAAATCTCTATGTGTTTCATGATTCATATATCCATAATTTCAATGACATACTAATTCATAAACATAAATCTCAATTACCGATACATAAATATTTTATTCCATACATATAAATGATTTCCTTAAAATAAGATCTTCATATATTGTATAAACTATGTTCTATTGAATTGACATGGATAGTAACCATATAACACACAATTAATACTTTAAACAATAAAAGTGATGTAGGATGTAATTTATTCTATTCCATCACAGTCTTTATTTCTTTTAGGGGAACCATTTACTTTATTCCCTATTCTTCAAAACATAAAAATCTTCCTAGTTTCTTTTTAACATTTCCCTTGGTGACATATTCCAGATTTTTTACATACAATAAATTGCATCTTCATTCCTTTAGCTCCTTTATCAAATAAACTATCATAATATCTCATCCTCCTCTTCTTCGAAATATTTTAATGTTATACTATATTCTAGTTTTTAATTTTAATTTTGGACATCTGATTTGGAAAAATCAGAAAATTTCTACGATTGACTCCTATCATTTTAGGTGTCTCATTTGGGCAGTCATCACATATCCCATAACATTGGTTGATGACCCGGTTTTCCCTATTTCAATCCATTGACTAGAATAAAGGTAAAATTTGGGATGAGTTGTTTTAAATAATTAAACTCATAAGCTAGAATATGATAACCTAAATAACATAACATAAAAAATGAAAAGTATTTCATTAACTAATGATTTTATGGGCTTTAATATTAGATATCCATTATCTATTCCATCACATGGACTATTTTGGAATTATATTTCCCATAATAATTGTTACTATTGAGCTTGTGATTTACAAAAACATATATCCTATAGGAGTGTAAATCTTGGGGTGTAGTAAGACCCATTTTCATGTACTAGTTTCCTATCGAGTCTAACTAAATGCAGTATCTTAAGGTTTTACCCCTAGGTACATCTGTACCAAATCCAAATCCACATCATGTATCCGGACTTGGATTTATTTTCTATGAAACCACTTCAACTATAATTTACCAATATTTAGATATGTATTCATATGTATTTTATATTCTTAAATTATTTTCCTATAATAACCCTATCATAATCCAAAAAAAACATCCCTTGATACCGACTATGACAAACCTAATTTTATTACAATTTATTTCATGATTTAATAAAACAAATTACATATAAAACAACATAATTTATCGATATGTCTAGTGTATTTGGAAATTTGGGACATTACATAAAAACGTAAAATAGGGGTACATCGTCCTTATTGAAGACATCCTGAACATGATAATTTTATTCCTTCGTACTTAAAACATAATTGGATAAGCTAGAGACAAACATAATTAAGGGGTGAACTATATATTTAAGTAACGGAATAAAAATAGAATAACATAAGCAAAGTATTAAATTTTATACAATAGTAATATCAAGGAAAAATAAAAAGGGGTAGAATAATAAACATGAACTACAAGGCATGATATAAAATGATAACATAAAGGAATCATGGGAAATGAGGGAAAAAATTAAAATATAGCATCAAAAACATTAACAATGGATATATTCCCAAAAAACATGATGGAAAAAATATATTGATGAATTATTTTTACTCCCTAATCCATTTCCTAACATCTCATGAGGCTAAATTATTACCCATTTCATTAGAGAACTTTATAATTCTGAGAGAACCTGTCATATTTATTTCATTCACATGAATAAGTGTGCTATATAGATCATAAAATATGGAATCATTTTTAAAAAAAATTTATTCCATATTGATGGAATGTAGAATTAATAAATGTAATTGAACAATCAAATAAGTGTACATTCATAAAGGGGACGACCATTAATTATAAATGTGTATGGGAATTCACTAAAAACGTATTTGTGATAGAAAATTGTGGTGAAATTTGTTTTTCATAATAGGGGCATGTAAATATTAATTGGAGGGGTTGATAAGAGCGAAAGGGGTCTCCCATAATTTAGAAATCATATAGCATGCACCTAGGATATTGAATAACGAATTCCAAAATTAATAACTAGAGAACAATGTAATAAGAAAATATAGATTATTTAATAAATATGAGAAGGAGAGGATCAGATACTAAAGTTAAGAAACGTAAATGGTGTACATAAAGGATCATGGGAGGCTTAAATGAGATTGAAATGAGTCTTTAACAATTAATAAATCACATTTATAGAGAGGAGGAAGTAGGATAAAATATAAAAATAAAAAATAATGGATATTTATAGGCATACAATAAAATATGTGATTGAATAAAAAATGAGTGTTGGAGATACCTTACTAAATTTTGGCAAGGTAATGGGTGTATATAAAGGTTGATGCGGGGGTTTAAGGAGAGTGAAATTTTTTATTTATTACTATAGAAGTAAAATGGATAGTAAGGTGTATATCTAAGTGAAAATTCCATCATTGAAAAATAGATATTAGAAGGCATAACATAAAATATGTTCCTGAAATAAAATAATAGTTTAAGATCCCTTACTAAATTTTAGCATGGTAACAAGTGTACATAAAGGTTCATGTAATGGATTAAAGAGATTGAAAGGACTGTCTAGTAATTTTTTTAAAATGGTAATTAATAGTGAAGTAGAAAAACATATCACAAACATTATAAAATGGAATCTAAGAGGTGGAACATAAAATTGGAGCTTCAATAAAAATTAGAGTGGAGGATTCCTTACTAAATTTCGACATTGTAATAGATGTCCATAAAGGTTCATTGGATGGATTAATGAGGTTTGAAGGGGTATCTAAATTCATTGACATTATAATTTAATTAATACGTATATTGAACAACATACATCAGAGATAAATAGATGGGATCCAATAGGAATAACATAAATGTGAAGCTTAAATAAAAATAAGAGTGCAAGATACTGTTCTTAATTTTAGGATCTTAACAGGTGTACATAATGGTTCATGGGATTTATTAATGATATTGAAATGGGTATCTAATATCATTAAAAAAATTACTAATAGGTATAAATATAAACATACCACAAAAATGAAAAAATGGATGTTAATAGGACTAAAAAATAGTTTTTGAATTAAAAAAGGGTAGACTTTCCCTTACTAAATTTCAGTAATGTAACAGCTATACATAATGGTTTTTGAGAGGGATTAATGATAGTTAAAGGGTCTACTCATCACATAGAAATAATAATTTTAGGATTCTTTTTGTACAAAAACATACCCCAAACATGGAAAATTGTTATTGTCACGAACCAACCCGGGTCGACCCGGAACCGGTCACCCGAGCTGGTCCGCGACATGGCCCGAGTGGCGTTCCCGATCCCCACGGGCTGGCGACAAGCGCCAGGGCATCACAGAGTACACGTGGGAACGATTTGGCCCAAAAGAAAATAAACTAAACAACGGAAAATAAAATAGAACAAAAGTGAATAAAGAAAGAGCAACCAGCAACACTACTAACCTGACCACGATCCAAACTCCAGGTAACCCCATGGGTCACTCTCCAATACCACAACCAACATCGCTCAAGGCGAACAACTGAATCTGGAACCTGCAACAAAGCTAAAAACAAGAAAACACTATAGGCGTGAGTATTAAAACTCAGTAGGTAGGCCCGACTAATTCTATTCCCAATGCACATACCAATAAATAAAGAATTTATCAATTTCAGTTTTGAACTAAATTATATAAAATAGGTTTTCCACACACTTTCATTTCTAAAACAAGTAACAGTCCATTGCCCTTTTTAATTTAGAACAAGTTTAATGTTGAAAGAACAGGTGCATTGCATTTCCAAAACATTTTATGAGCAATTTAGAAATCCAAACTTTAGTTGTTAGTCAAAATGAGAATCACACACAACACACACTAAGGGAAATGGTAAAGTGGCACACAAGGGTCAGCAACCGAACTCGACCTCTCAATCATCCGCCACACACAACTAAACACTAAAAGAAACATGGGTCGAACCTAGGAGATCGTGAACAATCCAGAAGGTACTATACGTGTGACTCATCCTGAGGCATGCCATAACTCGATGACGTCATAACGCCCATAATACTACCCAGCATAGCCCTGCATGGCCTAACCGAGGGGCCCAATCCCCATAGCAGCAATAACTCAGTATTCCCCTTCTATGGGGACACTAGCCAGTGCGTGGCCTAAACTAGTGCAGCAATCGTTCTTAGAAAATTCACTCAATATGCCAGGTTCCCATGTCATCACAAGCAATAAAAAGGGGGTGCGTCTACAATGTAAATAAATCAGTCACGATGCACAAACATCGCATGCAGCTCACGCAATCAACGCACACCAAAGATCACCCCCGAGTGGGATTTCCAAGATAATCCATTTCATTAAAGTGCCAAAAGGGCCTTCACCAATTTAAAGTAAAACCTCATTTCTCAAAAAGTTCAAAACACTTGTTCAGAAGAAATTATTTATCTTTAAAACTAGAAGCACATTTGAAGTTCCGTGAATTATGTTTAGAGGCCAAACGGGCATTCTTTCAAAACTGGGTGTCCGCCCGTCAAGAAAATGTCACAAGTGTTCGGTATAAAATAAACAGCTCTTTTCGCACTAAATAATAATTTAAAGTTTTATTATCTAATATTATTTCTAATTCATTAAAAATTAATAAAACAACAAGAAATTAATAAATTCTAAATCTAAAGATAAGTGCAATGGGGGAACCTACCTCGGCTCGCTCTCCAAACACAACGGTGCAACGCGCCTCGCAAGGGCGTGCAAGCGTGCGCGCCAGATGACGATCGAATGAGTGTGGAAAAACCTTTCCAACACTCTGCAACCGCAAAGATAACCGAAATACGTAAACACCAACTTAAAACAATCAAAATGAACAAACAACGCAAAATAACCAGCTCGACACATTTTGAAAATATCACATCCAAAGCACGTATCAAAACACAACCAAACTCTATATTTGAATCTAATCGCGACCTTTAGACACACTAACCACTTTTCAAATATCATACACACCACATGATTTAAGTGATAAACCATTTGAATAACTTATAAAACATTCGCGGATGGTGAAACCAAGGTTCACATCAAATCATACTCAGTTATACATAAGAAAGCACTTTAAAATAAAACACACAACATTTTCACACCAAAACATGACTCAACACTTAACAACCAACCCTTAAAACATTTTATAAAACAACGCACCCATTTTCACACACAAAACATCACCGCTTTTTACAGAAAACCACTTTTCAGTTTACACACCCAAAACCTGCTAAAAAAAGATGTCTTTTATGACTCTCTGCACATTGACGCTAAACCAAAACACTACTGTAATGTTTGTGAAATGCAAATAAACAATTATGCATGGTTGTTCGTAGAAAACACGCACATACCATAAATACATATTTACTTCAATTAAAAACTTTATCTGCATCAAACAAACTAATTAATATAATTTCTAAACTAATTTAAGGTGAAAATTAATTCATAAACAATCACTAAACGCATAAACATGCTACTTAGAAAAACAAATACATATTAAATATCAAGAAACACCAGATTCACACCACGAAACTAATAAATAACATGCTAAAATAATTAAATTCACAAATTAATTCGTTAAACAAATGTTATACACGGAAACACCTACCTTCGATGTCGAAACACCATAAACACAGTGCGCAAACTCTGCCGCACTTCAAACGCACTGCAAGGGGCCTAAGAAAAACCACGGAAAAAGAAAATAACCAAGAAATTATACCAAAACTAATATTGTGTGTGTGTGTTCGAAACTAAAACCCCAAAACTGAGGAAGAAGTCTACCGCAAGGAGGGTTGTCCGACGGAAAAGAAAACGAGTCATTGGGGTCGAGTCCACTGGAGAAGACCGCGGATGGCCGGAGCGAAGCTGGCCGAATGACGCCGGGTCAGGGGGAGAGGGGCAGCCAGTGCGCGACGAAGTCGGGATGGAAAAAAACGGAGGCCGACCGAGGGGGTGTCGGAGGCGGTCGCTGGACGGAGGGGGCAGGGGAACGATGGCTGGAAAAAGGGGAGGAGCCGTACAGGAGGTCCGCCGGAGCTGGGATCGCCGAGGGAGAGGGGGCTGCGAGGCCGACGCACGTAGGGGAAAGGGGACTCGGGCGCCGCAAGAAGGCCGGGGGGTCGTGGCTAGCGTTCGGTGAGGCTAAGGGAGCTTCGGCAAAAGGGGGGTCAACAGGGGGGGTGAGTGCTATGGTGCTGCGATGTCGGGAGGAGGCTGGCTGTGGAGCAAATCGCCGGTGAAGGGATGGGAGGGGATCTGCGGGTGAGGCCGGCTAGCCTGGGACGCGGCGTGGGGGTTGGTAGGCGGACAGAGCGCGGAGGCCGGGAGTCCGGCAATGAGTCGCGCAGGATGGGAGAAAGGAGCAATAGGGAGGGGGTTTTGCGACCCACGGCGGAACAGGAAAGGGAGGGGTGGGCTTCGGGTACCTAGGGTTTCTAGGGTTATTTTTTTCCTCTTATAATAATATTATTATTATTAAAATATTAATAATAATAATAAACATCATAATAATAATAATACTATAATAATATTAATAATCTTAATAATAACAATAGCAATAAAGCAATAATAATAATAGTATACCAGAATAATAATAATAATAATAAAATTAACAATAATAAAAATTAATAAAAATAACCATTTAATAATAACGTAAGATAAACCAAATTAAAATAATAAAACAAAATTATAAAAAAACACTTGCCCGACACCCGGGCTAACAGCGCGGCAACCGGAAAGCACGCGGCGGCCGCGCACGGGTCCAAGACCTAGAAAAAGCATCAGACGTCAAATATTTTAATCGGGGGCGCAGCCTGTACGGCGGCGCGGACACTCAGAAACAAGAAATAATAAAAATAAAATAAATAGAAACGACGGTTGTGGCAGTTATTTAAGAGGATTAACATAAAATAGGTGCTTGAATAAAATGAATATTAGACGATCCCATTCTTTGAGTAGCTTATTCCAAAAGCATTGGAAGTGCTGATTGAGGTATTGGGATAATATTGGGAGGACTCTATAGAAGCGAGGAATGATTAAGGAAGTTCATTATAGGTTATGGATGAAGATAAATGGGTGCTTGGTTGGGTATATATAGTTAAATAGAAGAGATTCTTTATTATTTCCCAATAATAAGTTTTCAAATCTCTTAAATAAAATAATCATAAACACAAACCATACAATAGTTTTTCCCATGGTTTCTTAAAAACATATGTGGTTTTATTGATTTCATATGGCCTTGTAAAGAATAAATTAAAATACTACCCTTACTCATATTGGAGTGAGTCATTTCATTAATAATATGATTTAAAAATTGTAAAATATATTATAGGTTTTAGAGGATTAATAATTTCATTATAAAAATAATTAAATACCCCCAAAATAACATTATTTTTAAAAAAATACATATATTTTTCATTGGATTCCATTTATTACATTTATTATGTCACTTTTGGGTCATTATGATTTTGTAATACACCCCGTATATTTACACCATATTTAATTTTTAATCAAAAATTCGAATGTCTACTAAAATTATGAAAAAATCACTATTGGTTAATATAAACAATTTGATTATATATATATATATCATCAAAATAATTTTATAAATATATGCATTTTATCATTTAAAATATAATTGACATTTATTTAGGAATAAATGTTTTTGGGGTAGTAATAATTTTTGAACCAGTATAGAAATTACATTTATCATTAGAAATATTATATTTTGAATTAAATTTATCAATAAAATTTTAAAATTAAAATTTTATTAAAATATAATTCCGTCCATATATGAATTACTTCAGGAAAAATAATGTCTAAATTAAAATTTCATGTTACTTACAACTATAATTTTTCTTTCGTTTTATTAAAATATTATTTTTTCTCAAACCAATTAATCAATAATTTATAAAATAAAATAATTAGATATAAATATAATAATAATTCCAATGAAAAGGATATATAAATATTAATAATCTTTGTGTTAATTTATTTCCACTATTTGTTATATTATTTTTATGTTTAATTAATCTATATTCTGTTTACAGTGCTAATTAATATTCACTATAGTTAATATTCATATTGTTCAAATATTAAGTTAAAATTATTATCTCATATTAATTATGATTATTTAAGTAATTTAATAAATTTTATTAGAAAAAAATAAAATATGTGGATGAATTTAATTTAATATAAAACCCATAATCATGATGGAAATTAGTTTTCTCAAAAATTCATTTTTAAGGAATATATTATTTTACATTAACTCTATCACTACAAATCCAAATTATAATAATTTAAATTAATAAATAATGATATATAATCTAAATATTTTATTTACAAAATTTATAATTAATGGTTATTTTAATTAATTAATATGGAGAAACAATATTCATTTTAAACCAGTTTTTAGAAATATGTTTTTTCATCCTAAAAATAATATTATATTAACATATAGTTTAAAGATGACATATATGAAGTTAATTTAAATGATATAAATAATGAATACTTATGTTTCCATGAAATAAATTTAAAATAATATTTATACATTTATATCACTAAATATATGATAATTTTACTTAAAATGATATTTTTCAGTATCCACAAAAAAGTAACTATTTTCAGAAAATCCAAAAAATTCACCAAATGATAATCGTAAAATTATGATAGAAACAATCGAGATTATTCTATCAAATAAATTTATTAAATATTTTATAAAATAATTATAATATATTTTCTCATAAAAAGAAATCAAAGAGTCATTTTTGAAGAAAAACAATTCCAACGAACAAAACAGCATTACCAAAATTTGATTTTTTTATTTTATAAGAATTTATAAATACTTTTAAGAAATATACCTATATTTAATAAATTATTTATTTATAATAATATCTTAAAATTTAATTAAATGGATAAAATTATTGAATTTAAATAATCTTTGTTTGATTGGGTTTGGTGTTGCGTATTTCTTACACTATTTAACATAGTTTTGACTTTTTGAAAACATGGGGTAGTAGAAAGGGTAATATCATATGTTCTATAAGGGTAAATATGGGTGGTATAGATATAAAATGAAAATATTTTTATTAAAACATGAGAATAACTTTTAAAAAATAAGACCTATATTTCATAGATCATAAATGTGATTCATGGAATAAATATTTGTAGTTCATAGGACAATTATCATAATGGAATCAGAGAATATAACCCATGAGAACATAACATATGAATATGAGATTTATTTTTGGAATAAAAACAAGAATATAATATTTTATTTCATTTAAATACAATAGGACATTCATAACATGTTTTTATAGGGACAACGACCAATGTACCTACTTTGGGCTTGGGATAACCTCCCGTATTACCTCTTTTGGGATTAGGATAACCTTCCATGTACCCCTTGATATCATACAAAACTAATAATTACCTAATGAGTTTAGGGGAGATATTGGTCTCACCCAAAAAATAATATTCAAATTTGAGATACAGAAGACCCTAAAACATTATCTACATCAATACCCATGAAATGATATGGTTTTCATAAACATTTAATCATATCATAACCTGAAGTAATGAAATGGGTTTCAAAAATATATTTTCATTCTAAACATAAAAAATCAAGAAATATTTTATGAATAATATCATTGGATCAAATCACTTGTAAATAATAATTAATAATGAAGGGTGTCATCTTAGATGGAATATGATTTTGAGAAGGCACTAAAAACATTTCTACAGGAAAAGCGGCTTTCAATGAAAAACAAATTTAAACTAAAAATTCATAAAAATGATTTCAAACAAATTTCTTTGAAAATACAATTTGTAGTATATAACATAATCATTAAAACATAGATTTTTCATCGAGGTTCGAAATTCCATACATGTTATAGCTAGGATATAATTCTTACTTTTGGTAACAACAAAAGAGGCCCTATTTTGAAAATGACGTGAATATTATATTTGAAATTCATTTTAAAAAATAATGAAACATGTAAAAATATAACATTAAATAATCTTAAAGGAACATTAAATCATTTATTTTTATAAATCATGTTTATAGATGAATAAATGAATTTTGGACAAAGATATAAATAATATCGGTATTCATAAATAAAATATTTTAGAATAATGAGAACTTAAATAGTGTAAAATTAAGGGAAACATGTATTCTAAAGAAATAATATATGTCGAATAAAATTCCACTATTTAATGAGAGATAGTTCATAATGTTTCATCATCAGAATCATGAATACAAACAATTCTGATAAATGAAGATATTATATCATAAAACCATTACCAATTTAGTGACATTGAAGAATAATATACTTTAATAAATAGATTTAAATTAATCTTACATTATACCAAGAATAAATAAATTCATTATATTATATGTCCATGTGTCTGTGTATAAACATTTTGAAAGGTGATTGGTTCATAACATAACATGTGTCCTAAAGAAGAAAAATTGAGACAAATATCCCTTACTGCTTTGGTAACTATTAAATATAAAACCCATTAATGTGAGATCATAAAATTGATATGTAAATATAAAAAAATCATGATAATATTCATAAAATATATTCTTAGATACTATATACACCCCATAAAATAAAAATGTGGTTAATATGACATGTGTCTTACCAAAACTAGAAGTGAGATAGAAACCATTTACCATATGAATCGAATTACATAATAAACATTCATACATCCTTTATATTAAATATAGGATTATTATACATATTTTTCCGAAAAATAATTATATATATATATTACCCTATATGATTTACTTATGACCTTTTATTACCCAATTATTAACAATTCATTGTGAAAATCATGTTTTAGGCAATAACTAATTTGTTTTTAATGATTGTTTTGATTTTTTATTTCTTATCCTTTTACATTATTCAGGGTTAAATCAAATATATAATTTTATCCATCCTAAAAACATTATATATATTTACTACATATGTATTTTGAGGTATCCATAAATTATAGAGATTGAAAATTAAATTGTCCGTTCATGGAGACGGTAAACCCTATATACTCATGAATGTTGCTTCAATTTTTTAGAATATAGAAAAAAATGCTAAATAATTAATAACATTTCATGTATCATTATAATTTAACATATATAACATAATTTTTTAACATTATACTTATTACCATTCATTAATATTATTAGTGAAAACTAATTATATCACTCGTGAGATGGTAGTATGCCATGCACAAGAACAACCTTATCATATCCACCCCATAATGTGAATAAAGAAGGTGTATTTGTTTCCATAATTAAATATATTCATTTATTAGACACAAATTTAATAAATATTCATTTAATATAAACTAATTACCACCCTTGTATAATAGAAACAAAAAACACAACACATTAGTTCTCGAGGCGGTTGTCTTGAATACAAATGAGTGACGTTTTTGTTTTCCAATGGGTTGGGAGGTAACAATATTAATGTGATATTATATTTAAAGTGTCATAATAATATCATATATTTATTATAATTATTAAATAAATCATTATATCCATTCTTAAGAGTTAGTGATGGAAAACAAATAACATTGTTTTGGGATGCGGTTGTTTGTCGCTCATATGATGGAAAACATCATTTCCCATTTGATGGAAGTGGGGATGGATATTTATTCCATTAACATAATAAAATGTCTGTATATTAGAGATAAGATTTTTGTTATATAATAATAGTCGAATAAAATTTATGGTTTTGGAATAAAAAATAAAACAAAAATTCTGGTTTAATGCTTTTACATCTTCCTCAGAAAACCAATTTTGGTTTACACCAAAATTATTCATTGGAGGGATTCCTAACCAAAATAATGACTCTATGTTGAGGTAATTTAATTTAGGAAGATATTTTTATATTTATTTTCCTAACCATAGATATTTTTATGTGTGGTGGGTGGATGATAGGTGGGTGGCCTTTTATAAGTGGGGGTGAGGTCACAGAAGGGATGTCTGAAAATAATACTATGTACCCAGGTTTTATAAAATCCATACCACACCATAATGGGTCGTTAAACAACATTAGATGTTATAATGTTGAAATAAATCTATAAAATGGGTGTTCAAAAACATTCTTGGTAATTTTATTCCATATCATTTATACTTTATCTTCATGTAAACCCATTTTATCCTTAACCGCGGTTATTAGTTTTTTTTACAATTTTTACTATTTTGTTCAGTAAAAAAATAAATTTACCTGATTAAATAACATTAATTATTATTAATCAAATTTTAGAATCCATTTTTATAAATTTCATTCCTATAAGTGTAAAATTTAAATTTAAAAATAGAACCATAGACAATATCAAATAGTTGTTTTCAAATGAGAAAATCATCAAATGCATAAAATGTTTTAATACAAATATTCAATTTGAAATTGATTAAAATGACATAAATCAAGTTAATAAATAATTAATTGTACCAATTTTATTTTTAAACCAACATTTAACTAATTTTTATGTTTTTAAAATTATTAAATAAAGGGAAAATTCCCAAAAAACACCAATATCTTTTACTAATCCTTGAAATTTTTATATTTTCAGAAATTTGTAATAAAACCACTATAAGTTACTTTAAAATTATTATTTAGAAAGTAAAATTCAATTTTTAATATTAATTTTATAATTTTGGAAAATAATATTTATAAAATAATTGTGAAGAATGTGACAATACTTCTTTTTAAAAAAATACAACTTTAAAGGTAAATTTTGATTTTCTCTAATCTAATCACTAAATGAAACATTAGATGAATTATAAAGAATTAATTTAATATCTAATATATTAATATCATTAAAATAATTTTATAAAATTTATTTGATTTATTTATTGAGATAAAAAACATTTTTTCACGTCAAAATAAATTTTTTGGAAAATTATCCTTCATTTTGAAGTTGGTTTTAATTTGATCTCCAATTAATTTTCCACCAAATAATGTATTTTATATGAATGTGTAACCCATGTATTTTTTTTTATTTTTTTAAACTAAATAATAACCTTCATTTCAAAATATAGGTGTAAACTATCATATTAAATAAAAATACTTTAATATTATGTAATATTTTTTTATAACTCGGGGTTGCTTGCAACACAATCTATTGAAGTAATTGAATTTATTTGAAAATAATAATTCATAAAATCCTTAGGTGATTAATTTTTCCCCATTAAATAAATCATTTTCTCATAATTAGATATTTTTTTATAATTAATTTTTTAACATTTGTAAATCCCATTATGAGAACCCCACATAATAAAATGGGTTAAAAACATTCTCTTGAAAATAAATAAAGGGATGTGATAAGTTCACATAAAATAAGTCATTATTAGGTTTTAAGTCAGAAAAAATCTATGGTATGTGAAAATATTATCATGGAAGAGAAAACTATTTCCCATAGATTAACAATTATTGATAGAGTGCATGGTTAGGAGATTGTTAACAAAAAAAATCATAGATATATGATGTGTTAAAATACCGTTGATTGAAAATAATTGAATATAATACAGAAATGTTTTATCAATATATTTTTTCCCTGAGTGTGTGGGATTTTCATTATCATGACTGAGATACTAAGAATATATACTAACTTTATTTATTTTCAGTTCATAAGATCACTATCAACATTTGGTTTTTCATCTATCAGTTTCAAAATTGTTTCTAACTCCATGAAATGGAAATGAATTTTTCCTTCCACAGAAAATAATAGATCAAAATATCGATTATAAAATTATAATTTATTCATTATATCTCAAGTTATAATCAAATAAAATATTGTATGAACATGTTATCCAACGTGGATAAATCATCATGTGATGAAATTATACAAATACCATATCCAATGTTCAGTTAAAACATTCCATAAAATGTGAACCTCAAGATGAGTCCCAAATTTAAAAATTTACACAAGGGAAACTGAATTTACATAATCAAATTTACATTAATCCCACAAATATAATAATTTATATCTTAATTATAACTTAACAAATATTTGATTTTTTTAGTCATGTATTCCCCTAATGCATGGTAATAACCTTAATTACCATAAAATATTGTTGTAAAAATCTATTCATCATCATTCTATAAATAAAACTAATCATTATTGATTAAATTACCTAACCAAGAAAAAATTTCAAATTAAATCAATGATAAAATAACCAACTTCTTCTTCAAATTAGTAATCACTCTAAAAGTCATAAATACTATCCAATTTACTTTATCAATATCATCATCTCTTTATCTAAATTAAGCCACATATTTCTCAACAAAAAAAACTTATTAAGGGTTATTTTCCCATTAGTAAAATGTATTTAATAAAATATGATGTTTCTATTAAATTACATTTCAATATCATCAATATCATTAAATATATTCTTGAAAATACTTAATGAAAAACATTTAAAAAATACTTATATATTGTATGATTCCTGAATTAAAATACAGAAACACTTAAATCCTTCAACCTCATTTTCAAATGAATATGTATACTTAATAATCTTATTTCTTTTTACCAATTTCATAAAATATGATATTTGAATATTTTATTAAAATTAATCATCCTCAATTTAATCAATATATTTATGTTTAACAAAAAAATATAAATTAGAACAACTTATACCTTTCATATACCATTCGTAGTATCTCTTTCATCAATAGTAAAAAATCATTCATAAAACCATTCTAATTACCTTCAAAAGATTCCCTACTAGGATATTGATTTTTATAATGAAATAAAATTCAAAATAAAAAACATTTATCCATAGATGATAACATAGATATTCCCTTATTCGCATAGATTTCATTAACCAGACTTTTCATTTTCCCATAGAAAATACTTATATTGTATCATTCTTTTCAACACTGAAAATATAATCTCATTCCTTTGAGAAAATTACTAGAGTGCTTCTTCACACATTATCTAGTGAACTAAATCATCTTTCATTCAGGGTATCCACCACCAGAGATCACTTTGAAATATATCCCTCTCTTTTTGGGTAAGTCAAATAGTTTGTTAAAGTGAATGTTTTAAATCTTATACCATGATAGATAATTATTCATAAATATAATATAATTTATTCCAGTAATAATACCAATTGGTTTATTAAAAAAAATTCCTATAACATTTATCTTTAACATAGTTCTTTCTTATTCCCACTAATGAATAATAAAAAAGTGAATAATTTGAGAAATAATATTCCTAGTTGGAAAAAACATGGAAATTGAAATTTATCTATCGGATGTCTAAATTAGGACATCTACATCTCAATCTTTAAACCATTTGGTTTAACTTAGGTCATTATGTGTAATCAGGAATATCATAATTAATTGTTCTCAAATAGTATTTGATTTTCCAAAACATATCTCCCAACAGTTTCAATCCAATTTTGAAGCAGGGCCCATTATTGTACACAAGGTTACCATTAAGTGCATTTAATGTTTCTTCTATGGTGTGATTACCCCTCAGAACAATATCCCTAGAGCCATGTCATGATTTAATATCCATAATGGTATATTTTTACAGTAATATCAATGTCATTTAATTAACATAACATTAATAGTTATCCAAAAATTTGTATATATTTAATTGTTATCAATATAGTTTTCTGATTCCAGTTTATAATGGATAACTGAAACATTCCCCTAATACCAACTATTAACATGCCAAATTCTTATACATAAATATTACATTTTTATAAATAAATATTCAATTAATTTAAAAAATAAACACTTATGTAATGTGTAGGTTTAGTGTTTTTAGATAATAGATTCACTAATTTTGTAATGAACGATATTTAATTTCCCCCACAAATATTTTCCCATTTTATACTCTTCATAGAAATAACGTACTTAAAACCTTTATTCCTAAACTGAGATAATTATACATAAAAAAGGGTGGTCTCAAATTCTTAATAAGTATAAAAAGGTAAATATAGGTATAATATGGGAATGTGGGTATGAGAATATAATAACAAAATCTAAAAACATTAATATTAAGATCATAGATAATTCGTGTGAGTCATGGAATAAATTATTGAAAATTAATAAGACAACAATCAAAAAAGAATCAATGGACATTAGACACAAGTGAATAAAATTTCCATAAGACATATATTTGTGGTAGATACATAATAATAGAAAATTTTATGTTCAGTATATCCACTGAGAAATTCATAACATGTTAGGATTGACCTAACCACTAATGTATTGGGTTCAGGCTTGGGATAACCAATCGTGTACGATATTTTAGGATTGGAATATCTTCTCATGTTCGCTTTGAGAACATATAACATTAATGATTACCCAAAGCAATGGTCGTAGATATAGGTCCCACCAATAACATAATCTATACATTTTTGTTTCAAATGATCCTAAAACATACATCATATAAGAATCGAAAAAAAAATAAATGGGTTTCATAAACATTTGATCAAATCATATCCCAATGTAATGAAATGGGCTTCATAAGAAACCCTAATAATAAAAATAAATCTTACTAATAATGAGAAAGGATTTTATCAATGAAATATATCCAATCTAACGCATATTTAATATCAACTAATTTAATCTTAGATTTAAAGTATTTTTAAAAGACCCTATGAACATTTCATACGGATAATAAAATTTCATTGAAAACAACGATTTGAAAAAACTCATTAAGAGATTTAAAAATACTTTCCTACTAGAAAATTTGAATCATATAATTGTATCTGTAAAACATGATTTTTCATGATAATTTTAAATATCATAAATGTCAAATCAATTGTTCCTTTTACATTTTTAGTAAAATAAAAAAAGGAACTTATTATCAAAATGATATTAATATTCCATTGAAATAATTATATAAAATAAATAAAAATGTGTAAAAATTTATTTAAAAATACCATAAGAGTATTAAAATAAATTTTATTTTTATTGAAAACATTAATATGGATGAAAAAAAAGTGTTTTGACTGAAGAGTGAAATATAGTCGTGTATCATTAAAAACATTAATTTGGAATAAAATCTATATAAAGAGTGGTATATGTATAGAAAATAGATATTATCAATAAATTACTAGATTATAATAACAATGATGGGTTTATCGATATATAGATCTAAATATTTCATCACTAGAACCATGAATAGAAATAATCCTAATAAACAATGACATGGTATCCTAAAATCCATACCACTCTAGTACCATTGTATAATAATCCCCATCAAGTAAAAAATTTAAATTAAACATATAATATAATGATAATAAAAAAAATCAATATATTACATGTTAATGGGGATCGATATAAACCACATAAAATATTAAATTTTAACATCATATTCTATGTCCCAATGAAGATAAGTAGAGAAGAAAATCATTTACGGCATTGTTACTTTTTAAATCATAAACCACATCCAAGAGAGATCCAAAAATAAATAAGTATATTACAAAAATTTTCATTATAAAAATTATAAAATTTATTCCTATATAGTATATAAACCACACAAAATAAACATATCATGAATATGTCATGTGTCTCGTAAAAAATATAAGTGAGTCAAAAAATCCCTAGCCTTAAGTAATAACATCATTTGTAAATTTTATAAAATCCCATATAATAAATATATGTTTTTTAAAATTAAAATAATAAACCATAATTATATATATCATACCATATATGATTTACATATGAGATTTTATTATCTTTTGTTGATAATTTTTTGTTAAAATCATGTTTCAAGTAATGACTACATTATTTTTCAAGTATAATTTGATTTTGTATTTTAGATCCATCTATATTAATTATTCATAAGTAATATCTAGAATATTTGACCCTTATAAAAATATTATATATATTCATCATATATTTATTTAGGACAATCCATAAAATTTAGAGATAGAAAATGTAACACATCATTCATGGAGATGGTGGGTTATACGTTTGCATGAACACTATTTATATTTTCTAATAGTTTTCATGAACACATTTAAATAACAATTAATCATTTTAATATTATTTTTATTTCATATATATCACATATATTCTTTAAAATTAACCTTTTTAACTTAGATGATTTTTTTAATGAAAATGAAATCATAATGATTTGTGAGCTGGCAGTCCACAATACCCACGAGTGATGTTATTTTTTTCTAATGGATTTTGTGGTAAGAAGGTACATATGGTTTTATAGTGAAATATGTATAATAATATCATAAATAAATTATATAATATTTAAATATATCACTTTTATAACTGATATAGGTGGTTATAGAAAATGAATAACATCTCTTCATGATATGATAGTCCATTGTAAACATAAACGATGGTTTCATTTCACATTTATTGGAAGTAGAGAAAGATATAGTAAATGAAATTAAATTAATAACATATATGTATGTGATTAAAAAAATTGTATTTTATCATAATTATTTAATTTTAATAATAGAGGTGGAGAAAGAAATTAAAAATCTAAAGTTTCATATTTTTACATCTTCTTTAGAGAGAATCATCTTGTTTACAACTAAAGCCTTTTTGGAGGGATTCCTATAAAAATTAAGGCCTCTAAGAAGATTTTCGGGATTTAAGGAAGATATATGGTATTGTTTTTCCAAAAATTATGTCTTTGGGATATGTGAATTTGGAATGGGGGTGGGTGGACTTTTATAAGTGTGGGAGGGGACAGCGATGGAATTTTTTAAAATGATAAAGTGTACCCATGTTTTTCACATGCCACATTGTTCCAAAAAGGGACATTATAGAACATTAGAGTTTATAATTTCTCTATATTTTTATAAAATGGGTGTTTTAAATGTTTATATATTATTTAACAACTTATTGGTTTTATTTTAACAACACTGTTAACCAATTTTAACCTTAAACATGATAATTATTTTTTGATTATTTTTACAATTCATTTATTTAAAAAATAATTTTAAATAATTAAATAATTATTATTATTTTAATTCCAAATATGGAATAAATTTATCATATTTCAATTTACAAAAGTAGATAAATGTTATTTAAAATTAAACCCACAAACGCGATGAAAATGGTGAATTCTAAAGGGAAAATCATCACATGTTAAAAATGATTCAATATCACAATTTAATATGAAATAGATTCCAAGTACCTATGTTTTATTAATAAATATATAATTGAACTAATTTTACTTTTGAAAACAACTTAAATAATACTGGATGTTCTTAAATACTATTAATGAAAAATAAATAATTGAAAAACCCAGTATTTTTCATTATTAAATGAATATTTTTACTTTTAATATAATTCTTAAAAAAATCACTATAAGATAATGAGGGAATGATGATATAAAAAATTAATTTCAAATTTTAAAATAAATTTTCAAAAATTTGGGATAAATTAATTCCAAAAGAAATACATAAAATGCGATATAACTATTTTTTAGAAAAATAATATTTTAATCATCAAATTGGATTTAATTGAATATCATTCATATATTAGTCATAAGATATTTATAAAAATATTATTCTATAAATAATTTATAAATCAAATTAAAATAATATTCAAAAAAACTTAATTAATTGAGACGAAACATGTTTGTGAACATAAAAATAGTTTTTCAGAGAAATATTTCCATTATTTACAAGTGGTTTTTATTCTCATTTTTAATTATATGGTAAAAAAATAATTTAATTATCATGGGTAGACCATATATTATTATAATTTAGATAATCATATTCACACCCACCATTCTAATGGCATGGTGATAACTACAATACAAAATAATAATATATCAATAGTATGTCGAGTTTCATTAAAACACAGTGTTACATGTAACACATGCTACCTAATAATTTAAATACTTTTTAAAAATATTTCATATAATATTGAAAAGTTACATGTTTAGTAATATCACAATCATTATAATACCCCTATGAAATATCAATATAGAAAAATTTTTTACATTAAAAAATAAAATTAGAATTCAGACACAATGTTTTAATTATATACCTCGATTTCAATTTATTTAGATAAAGAGCCATAAAATCTCCTTCCTTTATAGTGACCATTTAAAAATATTTTACCATAAAATATTTTCCATGACTCAAAAAAATTATTTCATTGATAAAAATGTTCACTTTATTTTTTTAAACATACTAATTTATTTAAAATTACAAGAATAAATAGAATAAAAAAATACTATTAGTGTAATAATAATAATTAGTATATAAGTTATTAGGAGGAATATTTCCTTAATTAAAAAATAAAAAATAAATATTAATATATATATATATATATATGAAATTATAAATAATTAATAATAATATATAATATAAAATATAATGTAAATCATCAAAGGAAGGATAAACATACATGTGAGTTATTAGATAATTATATCACCCCTAATATGGTAATAAAAATGTAATATTAAATTATTTGATGATTTTATTCAAATTATTTAATTTATATATAATTATCATAAAAATAATTAAAATTCATATGTATTGTTTTACAATATACAAAGATATAGGTAACAATTATAAATCCACTCATGGATGTACTCTATGCCACTTCTAAAGTTCAATATTGTAGTACTAGAGAAATTATAAATAAAATATATCTTATACCAATATTGTATAACCCTTGATGACTCATAAAAACAAAGGGTTCAAAAAAATAGAACAATAATGAATTTTTATATTTTAATTATGAAGTCCTAACACTGTTATATCTTGCCTACAATAAACCTTAAATATCCATAAACATGTAGCACCACAAAATTCATAATTAAGAATATCGTATTTGATAGATTGTATGACATGCCACACCAAGTGTAGAATGTAATATTTTATCCAATGAATTTTAAATAAATTGGTTATTTTAAATAAATTCAACTGGTGATATACCATTAATTTCACTCAAATTTGAGTTAGGTTTCATTACACACAAAAATTCCTTTCTTTGATAGCTTGTGTTACCAAGAAAACTATGTTTCATTGAATGCTATGAATATTATTGTTACAAATTACCTCTTAAAAGATAAATTGGTTGTTATAAATAATATTAACTAAATTGTGAAAATATATGGTTTAGTTCATTGGTTAAATATTAATTAGATATGAAAATTAATGTTAATATAATATAAAGGAAATGTTTTATTATAAAACTATTTTTGTGCACCCAATGGAATATTAATCAAATCATTTAAAATAATTACTATTTATCAGTGATCATAAAAAAAATTATATAATATTTATACATTCATATTTTTAGGCATTCATCCAATTTATTTGATATAAAAAAACATATAAAAAATACAATATTATGTATGAATTATGTATTTTCTCTAAAGGTAGTTTTTTTACCTTTTAATGGAGATCCTAATTTAAAACTAAATTTTGACACTTTTAAAAATTTTATCAGACAAAATAAAATTACATATTAAATATAATGAAAAAATTACTTTATTTTTAATTTGTTTATTATTCAGATAAGTATTAGTTTTTGATGAATAGTGAAAAATAATTATTTTCAATTGAAAACAATCGTTTCATCTAAATAATTTAGAATGATAAAATATATTTTAAGGCTTTTTAAAATAAAATTATATCAATAATACATATATAAATTCAATATAGGTAATTGGATGAATTTTTATATTGAGTTTAGATATATAAACATAGTATATTTTTTTATATTTTTACTTTAAAAACTGGTTTTCGTGACACAACATGTAGATTAATTTTAAATTAATTACTTCTAATTAGGATGTTAGTATTTTAATAATGGATACGAAATTTGTAATAAAAATAAATTATAAATTATAATTATTTTATCATATTTTTTGACAAAATTGATTCGTGGAATTAGTTAAAATTAATTACATCAATTAATAGAAAATGAGTTTACCAAGGGGCTAAAGTATATAATACCAAGAAGATCATGAGTCAGGCTAGCCTTATCCCAATAAAATCAAATAAAAATTAAATAGTACAAAGTTCAGATCATAGAGACATTATACAAAAGGTGAGTATAGCACTCACCACGATAATTAGCCTGAACAAGGCTACTACAAAACTTAGGTGATATGAAGGACCGGATCGAGCTCACCTCAGAAATTTCTCTCTTGGAGAGATCATCCGCAACTTGATTGTCCTCACGATAGACATGGAGAACTTCATTTGAATGAGACTCTGAAAGCCTAAGGCATTCAACCCATGACAGTAACATCTTCCAGGGCATGTTCCTTGATCGATCTCTAAGGATCTGAACTGCAACAGAGGTGTCTGACTCAAGCTATAAGTCATGACATCCATACTGAATAGAATATCTTATGGCCTTTATCATAGCCCAAATCTCAACTTCAAGGGAAAACCCATTGACAATGAAGTGGAAGAAGCATCCTTTAATGAAGCCTCTATTATTGCGAAAGACTCCCACGCATCTGGAGGGTCTGGGGGCACCAGAAGCTGCTCCGTCAACATTTACCTTCAACCATCGAGACATAGGTGGAATCAAATGAACATGTTTCAGCATCTACGGTTTCCTCGCCCTACCAACAACACCAATATATCTCAACAACACAAGATTAGAGACATCATTATTCATCGTTCCAGTGTGGAACCTGGAAGTAGTACAGATAGCACGATGAATGGTCAGAACACCAGCATGAACTTAGGGTACAATATTATTGAATATGAAGTCATTTCTTGCCTTCCATAAGAAGGATATCAAGCTGGTCGTAGCTACCAACAGAAGTCCATGAACCTTCTCACTGCACTTGGTATGGCAGATGGACTCCAGCAGCTCCCCAACCGAGGTAAAGTTACAGTAGCAATGAAAGAATCCCTGCTCATAGTCCCATAACATGCAGGAAAATCTACAGGAGGCATAAATATGGGAGGCAGTTTCAACTGCCTCAACAAAAAACACACTTGCAATAGCCAGGTGAATGCCAGCCCGCTGTAGTAGAGCCTGCAGTGGTAGCCTCCCTTTCCAGATTCTCCAAATCAGTACCGAGGAGGTTGGGGGAATAAAGGCTTTGTGAAAATTTATATCCAAAGCTGAAGGTTTTGAAGAGGCACCATAGAGGGACCTATAATAATCCTTCGTAATGAACATACCATTCATGTTATTCATCTAAACCAACGTGTCAAAATCAATGTAACAATACCTCGAGGTTTCGAGGCCAATCTGACTAGGAATCGGGTCAATGCTAGATGATATGCTATGAAAATCAGAAATGGTAATCTTTCTTAGAAGAGTAGGGAAAACTGCAACATCACAAAGGATCCGGGATAGCCAGGGAGTAGTCCATAAATTGAGCAGGGAGTGCTTGCAAACAATCTATTTGGGACTCACCATCAGCTCAGTGTAGGCCTGCTTTAATGCAGGCTAAACAGAAGAACAGAGGTAACTGAAGTATCCATTATAGAGTTTCTCATCAAAATGAATTTTAAGAATCTCTATGGAGTTGTCTGACTTTGAAATCATATTCTATGTGAGCTTACTAATCAATGTGTAATTAAACAATCTTATATCTTTGACACCCATTCCACCCAAGTGAATTTGTTTCACACAATCTTTCCATGCAATAGTGACCATCTCCCTCTCATTGATCGAGCCAGTCCAAATGAGGTTTCTGATTTTACAATTAACCTCCTTAATAAGGATTATAGGGCATAAATACAAGTAAAATGAGTAGACGAACATCGATGTAATCCCAGAGTAGAACAGGAAAATCCCCCCTGCCTGTGACATGTTTTTTCCTTTCCAACTTGCTAATTGGTTGGTGATTTTTAGAGAAATGTTTTCTAAGTAGCACCTTTTAAATCTGCCCCAAAATAGAGGCACCCCAAGATAAATGAAAGGAATTCCACACCCTTTGACACTCATCCATAAATTGGGATTCAAAATCATGGTCCCTGTGTACAACATACTACCACCGTGCGAACCGATGTCATTCATTTATCAATTACCAATTTTCATGGTTGGGAATAATGATTAAAATACTATTTATGTATAATATATATATAAATTATATTTAATAAAAATTCATTATTTTGTAAAAATTATATAAATCATACAAATATTCATTCCATTTTGTTGGAATGGGATAAAATTATTTGTGTATATGGCCGATTACCACCATGCGAATCGATTGGATTCATTCACAATTTATAGGGAATGTGTTAAAGTTGATTTTATGAAAAATATATGATATATATAAAATAATAGTGATACTATAATGAATATATATATATCATTTACTTTTCTTTCGTTCAATATGAGAAGAAAATGGACACAACATTCATACATATTTACGACATTACGTATCTGTGGATGTTGTATTTAAGTTGAAACAAAAATATTAAATGGATTAATCTAATTACATATAGAATAAATTTATATGATATTTAAATCATCGTAAAAAATTATGGAGATTTTGAAATCATTATCAATGAAAGATTAATAGAAATATAATAAGTCAATACATACTAAAAAAACAAGGTAATTAACAACCGAATCAAAGAAATTAATGAATTATTATTAACAAATGAGTGATATGTCATTACAAAAGGATAATATATGTTATTATAAATCTTATTATGCATTTTTATGTTAATATGATTCTTAATACCATTATATATGAGGTTTAAGACTGTTCAGTCAAAAGGAAGCATAGGGTAAGGGATTGCACCTCAATTTACATTCCATTGAGACTTATTTTATTAATATGAACCAATTAAGAATTATGTTGAATATATACTACTAATTTGATATATTATATCATGAACACTACATTACTCATGGTATTTTATGTTTAACATTGAACTATCTCTTCTATGGGGATTGTATTAGAAAATTATCTGGGAACCAATGTAATTATGAAATTTCACATTATTCTGTGATTGTTAACACACTTTTGAAATAATCACATTATTATAATCATTTTCATTTGAATTTTAATTTCTCTCAAATATCCTAATTATCTTATTGTGGGTAAGTTTATTTTATAGACCATATTCCTTTTTTACATATGGTTTCTACTTTTAAATTTATTTGATTAATTGGGGAAATATTGAAAAATCTATATCCTTTACTCAATACCAATATTTTATAAGGCATTTTGTAAATGAAATATATCTATTATTTGATATAAAATGAACCCATCAGACTGGAAGTGATGGGTGTGGACTAGAATTTATATATGCCTTCCATGCATAGATAGGTTTCATGAGATAAATTAGATTTCCAAATTCAATGGGTTTCTCCCTATAGTTGTAAACCATATTTTTAAAGGTATTTACAGCATAGGTTTTCATGTACCTCATACTAGATGACTAATAATTAGAAATTTCCTTTATTTAGAGATCAATAATAATTATTATTATTATTATTCGTGATATTTTCACTATGATAAATATCTATTGGTGAATTATATTCTCATTTTTTATTAAATTGAATTTGTTATCAATTATTTAGCATTACATATTGATTATTCCTTTTCATATCCTAATATTTACGTAATTTTAATGGAACATGTTTTCAATTATTTAACTTTCTATATTAGGTACACACATCCTTCTTAGTTTATTGATTAAAAGGACTTATTATTTAAAAATTTACCATGTAAAAATGATTACCCTCATTGATTCATTATTAAATATGATGTACATAACCCATACCAAGAACTTTAGATCCCCCATATTCGTTTCATTTCACCAGGATTCAATGAAGATTACTATGATTGATCAACAAGGATATTCAGGGGGGGAAAACGTTTTTCTTGGAAAAAAATTTATGCTATATTTTGTGTAATCAATTATATTTCAAGACCCATGTCTTTATCAACATTTCCAAGACTACTAATCTTTTCAATCCTTCATGATTATATTTCATGGAACTTATAGCAATTTAATGGTACCATGAACCAAGTCTACACTAATGTGGTAAGGTTTAATATAGTTGGTATCAAAGGTAGTTTAATATAAGCCTTAGAAACATGATTTAGGAAAACATAGATTAGGTAACCTAACCCTATGATGTAATTTAAGGATAAGTATAGAAAATCATTCTATTGTTTTATTAAGGTAGATATTATGCTGGTATTCTTTGGAATACATCCTTATTTGGATGCAAAAATGTATTTTTGGTTCTGGTGTAAATGTACATAGGGGTAATAACTATGAAAAGGTAGCACTGGTCTTAACTCAAGAACTACATGGTAAATGAATATGAGCATTACTATGAAGATGGTTTGATAACCCCAAGGGATATGCTTCAGATAATACACATTCTTTTTAAAACTTTGTGAAAATATTTTAATTTAATGATACCCTCAAAGAAACGATATTAATGTTTATTATATTAGTTATGGATAATTTTTTTAATGTATGTTCTGTATTTAACTATTTTTGTGATCAAATATTATGTTTCATAATGTTAATATCTAATCTAGTGTATTTCATCACATAAGAAGGAAGAACGTTAACAATACTCAACGACTACGTAGAGGTATTGTTATAGAAGAAGATGATATAGTTTGTATTAGAACTAAGAATGTTATTGATATATTAGGGAATCATATAGAGATTAAGAAAAATGATCTTCCACAAATGTAGAAACCTATTCCAAAATGATATTATTCGATGATGGAACACCTTATGGGAGAGAAGAAACCTTCATTTTGTGGGACTACTGATCCAATTACATCTGAAAATGGATTATGTAAATTGAAAATAAACAGATGACATTGAGACATGGTGAAAATGAAATTGAAACCCATGCATTGTTTTGTCTCAATGGTTATGTAGTTTAATTGTTTTCATTTATCCAGAATACTTTTGAAAAATTAGTAATATAACTAATTGAATGGAAATCTTTGAAGGATATATTCATTGAAAAATATTTCTTGGGTGAGAAACAAACTTAGATGAAGAAAATTTTCTATAGTTTAAAGAAAATTGAGGTAAAAGTGTTGAAGATCATGGATATTAATTTACAATGATAAAAATGTATTCTATGTATTTCATATGCAACACATAATGGAATATTGATCATGTATTTGAAGGGTATAATCCATGTATTAAATTGGAACTTGTATCTCAAAATTTTACTTCACACGATGAAGTAGATTTATGTGATAAAAAACTAATTAAATAATGGTCCATAATTTATGGATTCAAATGGAAGTAAGAGAAGAACATAATGATAGATAAAATGATTCATAAAGGGGACATGGAAATAATGACTTTCACACATGTGATTACAACGGAATGAATGAACATTGTGAAATGATTGAATGTATTGCAATATAGTTATATGTATGGAGAAAAGGTTCAAAAAGAAAAATAATATAAAGGAAAAAATTAAAAATTAAATTACGTGTTCAAATTTTAATGAAATAGGGAACGACAAAAATAAATTACCTAAGAAATAATTCATTATACCTTAGATGAATCTAAAGAATAAATCTCCAAAGTTCTCTATTTATACAACCAAAGTAGAATTATTAATATTCTTGTGTATTTGGATTGATGAAATATATTGTAATATTTTTATTGATGATATTCTCATCATAATTTTTTTTAAATATATAAGGATTATAATATAGTACTATTTCATAATGCATTTGAAAGCACATATTTAATAGAAAAAAGGATTTAGTGGAAACATGAAATTCTCAAAAGATTAAATGATTGATGGAATGATTACCCTTAATATGATAATGATTTTGAGATAATAGTGTTTGGATACAAAGTTGACTGATATAGATAAACAAAATTGGATTATACTGCTTACCTTGGAATTGATTAATAACTTGTTGAAAAAATTATTTATTCTATAATTGATATATTTTAAAAATCAAATTCAGAATATATCCAATAATTTATTTTTTACATATATAATATAAAAGGTGACATATTTACAATAAGGATTTATAATAATTTAGGTTTTTTGTTGTTTTAAGAGAATACATGATTGAGATATTCAAATTTTTTGTATACAATGATTTAAAGATACTTCATATTTATTAGATTAATGATGAGTTAATTTTTAAAATTTGGTGTCTCTATGCTGTTTTAGATACTGTTTTTTTAACGTTCATAAATTTATTTATTTATGAAAATTTTATTTTGATCATTACACATGGTTTTAGATAATAATTGTTTACTTGAACATAGGATCAAACACGTGCAAAGAGATAAAGTCGAAATATTTCAAAGAAGACCCAAAGTATAATTTTGTGATTATGAAACAGAAATGTATCAAGTATTTATATTTCTATAGAGAGTAGAAGAATTACCCAACTCTAGTAAAAGGATATAGAAACAAAAATATTATAATGACATCATCAATCTTGATGATATCAATGACTTTTTACACACCAATGTATAATGGTTTTAAGATAATTATATTTATCCTAAACATGTTCTTTATCTATCTCCCATAGTATTTGAGTTTTATTTTTTATCTTTCATATCAATGTTTTCATTTCCCACTTCTGTTCTCCTATCTAGATACCTAATTATGTGATTATTCTAGAATACTTTTGTACTTCTATTTCACTCTTATTAAAAAAAATTTATGAAACCAATTATAATGTAGGGTTTTATAATATTTATTTTTAAAATATGATTCCCTAGATTTTTTCCATCATGTTTAAATTGTCACTAAACAATTTCATTAATGTGGGGTTAATATTACATCTATAAATTAAAAGGTATAAATATTGAATTTGAGAGCATGTATGACATGGAACACCAAACATAGAAAGGAATAAAATATCATGAAACATTTAAAAAATATTTTCTATTTTGAATTAATATAATCTATGATATATATTTCAATGAATTCAATATTTATTTATCATTTTTGTACACATAAATGTCTTTTTTCAATAGCTTTCATTTCCAAAAATACTCAGTTTTATAAAATACTTTTAGTAATATTATTATTAATATTATGACATAGATACTGAATAATAGGTTATGAATATGTTTAACTAAGTTATGAAGATATATATTGTTTATTTCAATGGTTATAAACTGAATAGAAATTAAAATATAATTCAATTTTATATAAAGTAATTTTTTTTATTAAAATATTATTTTTAAGAATCAAATGGCGTTTTATCCTAATAAATTAAATTAATTACAATCATTAAATTATGTTAATTAATTTTTTATACTATATATAAAATAAATTTTCTTCATTCATCCAATTGATATTTTTTCATTATATGAGAAAAAATTAAATTGTAAACATAAAAAAGATTTATTTTTTCTAAAGGATGTTTTTCCAACTTTTAATGGATCACTTGTTTTATAGAAATTTTTTTAAATTTTTATAATTTTATTTGAAAGAGTATGCTTAAATTATTTAACTAAGAATTGAAATATTATCTTAGGGTGAATTTTTTATATTTTTTATAAAGTTTCATTTATTTATGAGAATTGAAAAATACTGAATTTTAATTCCAAATTATCCTTTTATATAAATAATTTTATATGTTAAATTATATTTTAAATTTGTTTTAATGTAAAATTATAGAAATTATTCATCCATTAATCCTAATTATGTCAGTATAATTAGTTTTTCTATTAAATTTATTTATAAAAACCTAGTAATATTTAAAAAAATTACTTTAAATAATCATTTTCTCGATCCATCAATGGGATTAATTTTAAATTAATTTATTTAACAACTGTGATTCAAATTTAGAAAAAATGATTAGAAATTAGAAATTAGAATAATTTATATTTTATAATAATTTCAGATAATATTTTTATCAAATTTATTAGTGAATGAGGGTAACATTGATTATAACAATTTAGAGAAAAACAAGTATTCCATGGGTATAAATATTTAGCATAAGGGAAAAAATGACCTAGAAATGTGTTGAAAACAAAATTTATGGCAATATTTTTTCCATTATAATTGCTATTTTATAGTTTTTTAATTATGGGAACCACTTTTCAAAAAGAAAATATGTGTATAATTCTATCTTTAAAAAATTTATATGTTTTCCATTAACCCTGCTTATAAAAGGCGTCCACCTGTACCCCTTCATCAGACCTCTCAAACCACTTTGGTTCAACCAATATTAACCCCAATCACGCCCTAACATTAATAAACATATACTAGAAGAGATATTATTTATAATTCATCTTGGTATGGAAATAGTGCAAACATATGGGGGTTACCCAAAGAGAACATAATGTTTTTCTAAAAGCGTTATTAATTTTATTTCCTTCTTAATATCATTAAATTAAATTGATGTAAGGATTATTGAGTAAATATTTATCTCATATATACTAATAATTCATTATCTAAATTTTACGACCTAAAAAATCACACACTTGGGTTACAAAATCATCATTTGTGTTTACAGTGGACTACCGCCTCATGAACCGAAGTCGTTCGTTTTACCATTATTAGATTTCAGGGTTCTAAATATTGTTTTATTTACTATTTATATATGATATATATGATATTAATGATTTAATTATTCTTATTTAACTTTTTTAAATTCATTCCTTCATGATTTTTATTGTTGGGGATATGATAACCCCATTCAAATGTAAGATGGATTACTGCCTCATGAAGTGCTACAATTTATTCTTGCTTTACGTTAACTGTATTAAGGATAGTTTTATTAAAATCATGTGATATATATGAAACAATAATGACACTATAATTATAATCAATATATATATATAATATTAATTTCTTTCTTAAAATATTATGTGAAAATGGATGCAACACATATGTGTACATAAGGCCCACCGTCTCCATGAATAGTGTATTTTATTTTCTAAAAACAAATTTTATATATTACTATAAATAAAAATATAATAAAAATATATGAAATTTAAATTATCTATTTCATTTTAGATATGATGAAATAATAATATAATTTTGAGGAAAATAATAATAAGTCAAAACATACTCGAAAGCAAGGAAATTGAGATATGAAAGAATAAAAATAACGAAGTATTATTAACAAACAGGTGATATGATATTATAAAATGATCATATATGATATTTTAAATATTCATAAAAACTTTAGAAACTGGTATAATGAGTTATTGATCAAAAGGAGGAACAAGGTAAGGGATCTCATATCAATTTACATTCAATTGAGAGATATTTGTTATTATGCACCAATTCACTTTTATGTTGTATATATAATTATCCTTTGACATGTAATATCATATATTCATAATTTTGTTTTTTAAGTTTCAAATTGAATTATTTCATCCAAGGGAGTTAGATTTGAAAATTACCAAGTGATTAATGTAAATATGATATCATGAATTCTATTTTGATTGTTAATTTTATCTTTGAAAATTCACTAAATTATAATAATTATTTATTAGAAACTTATTTTATCATAAATATACATATTATTGTGTAATGAATAATATTATTTTAAAAATATTATAAGATATTAAAAAATCGTGTTTAGTTTTAAAATTTTTTTATTAACAAGGAAAATATTGAATAAACATTATACTTTACTAAATTCATATATATGAAAAGGTATATTGTTTATAAATGAAATAAATTATTTCATATATGAAAAATTCTTTGGTCTAGTAGTGATTGATGGGTATTAGATTTTATATAGACCCACGATACATCAACAGGTCCAATGAGAAAAATCATTTGGAAAAATTAAATACGTTTCAACCTATAATTTTAAACATTCATGTCAAAGGTCGCGATGATATAGGTTTTAGTTCTCATTATATGTGATTTAAAACAAATATTTTTTTCCATTCAATAGGGATTCAATTATTATAATTTTTATCCATGTGATTTAAACTATTACAAAATATTTAGATTCATTTCATCCTTAGTATATTCCTTAAATGTTATGTGTTTTTATTTATTTACATATCCATATTGATTCATCCTTATCATATCTTGATTGTCACATTACTTAAATGGAATTTGTTTTTAGTAATGTAAATTTCCATAATATTTACAGATATCCTTCTTTGTTTATTTATTAATGAAATGTGTGTTTACTTATTTACCTATCCATATTGATTATTCTATCGGATTAATTATTATATCCAGAGTACTTAACCCTTATTAAGCATTTGACCTCAACATTATTTTGTATCCTTTCCCCCAGATTACCTGAGGATTAATATGTTTTATATTCATGGATATTCATGTGTTAATAGGGTTAATCTCAAAAAAAATGTTGTAATTTGTGTATCCAATTTTAATCCAAGACTCATGTATGTATCTAGTTTACTAAAATTCCAAAAAAATCAATCACTTGAGATGAAAATACATATATATTTTTAATGTAATGTACAAAGGAACAGATTATGGGATTCCTGTGTCAATTTTCATACAAAACACCTCTCATATATCAATTCTATTGATCCTAATTGAAATACATACTGATTTAAAAAATGACATTTACTAACCCTATGTGAATCCTTCGATCATCAATGAAAACTGATTGACAACAAGGGACTAAAAATATATCTAAACAATCATTTAAAATCATATTATTGTAAATAATTTCCTTTTTAAATTATAAAAAATATAAACATGGGAAATCCATTTGACATGTATTTCCCGAAATATTAATCATCCAGATTCTAAATCGTATAACTCGTATTATAGAAATATATAGTTTAACAATATGAAACAAGGTGACAATATATAAGCATCAAAAAATCATATCTACATCAATATAATAATAAAAAAATCAAATAAAAAAACTAATAAATGATATAGAAAATGAATATATGTGAAAAAATATATCCTTCTAGATTCATATCTTTATTCCTCTAATTCATAGACATGATTTTATATGAAAAGTCATCTCCTAAATAATTCATTAATATCCAAATATTCATCCCAGATACATATAAACATACAAGATGAATACAATATGTGAAACTATATATGCACCAACATTTTTAAACATTATGTTGGTATATAACAATGTAAGATACATCCAATGTTCACTCTAAAAAAATTGAAAATATTTTTAATTTGAACCATACCCAAACTACCATATCTTATGAAAGAAATATAATACTTATAAAATATATAGAAAATATAGTAACAAGAAACATGAATAATATGTGAAACTTTTATATGATTTCCATTAATTATAAATTTTATAAAAGAAATCACAATGTCCATAAACCCAAATAATTAGTATATTTAGAGATATGATACATAAAAATGTTATTTTACCACCCTGTGAACATTTATCCATAGTCTCATCCCACTATACACAATTAAAGAAACCTTGTATATTTTAATCTAATTTATATCATGTGTAATAGAAATATATGAATGTGGTTAGCTTAGATGCATGTTTTGTGAAAATATAAGAGATATCACTGAAAGATTATAAGTGGGAATATTATGACAATGTAGGTATGAGAATATAATAAAGGTTCACGAAAAAATAGAGAATGAAAATCAATAAAATTTTTATCATAAATCATAAATCATGGTAATTTTTATATATAATACATTACAAGAGTAATAGTATTGAAAACATGAGTCAATATTAATTATCCATGATACCATTACAAAAAAATATCATAAAATAGAACTAATAACATGTTTAAAAGGTAAACAACAATGACATTCATGACATGATATACCTGAATAATCACCATACCATAACATAGTAGGTCTATGAAAATAAATAGTGAATCATTTTAATATTGAAATATTACTTTTGTGAATTTTTTGCTTTGGATAACAACTGATGCATGATTCTTTAGCCAGGATACTACTCATGTATCATTTTTTCTTGAGCTGAAAAACTGTATGCCCTTTTGAGAATATAATACAACCTATGTAAATATTTGGGATTGGGAAAATACTGATGTAATAGTTTTCTCATAATATATATAAAATCATATACTGTCACACCCGAACTTTTAAAATTAATATTATTTTATTATTTTATGAGACTTTGAGATTTTCTATCGAGATGCGGATCAATACTATTTTAAATTTTTGCATATTGATGACGAATGAATGCTTTTCCTTTGACAACATCTATTACATGGGTAGGGCATTTTCAAAACTGTGCGGCTTTGCCCAGGTCACCGTGTGACCTGCCTCATGTTCAAGATAGATAAATAAAATGAGTTTAATGATGTATTTTAATAATTATAATTGAGGTAATTATTTTTATTATTTCTATCAAGTTTATTATTATTATTATTAAGTTATGAAAAATATTATTATTATTATTAGAGTTCGTTAAAATTATTATTATGTTCATTATTACTTGTTAATATTTTTATTTATTTTGCATTATTTATTCTTCTTCTGCCTTTTCTTCTATTTTATTTATTTATTTTACTATTACTACTATTATTATATTTTTATTTATTTAGTTATTTATTTATTTATTTATTTTGTTTTTTCTCTCTCAAACCCTATTTTCCCCCACACCTCACCCACTCGTGCTACCCCCCTTTCCCCTCACCTCAGCCGCTCGCGCTACCCCCTTCCCCCCATTTCCCTTACCCGCTCGCACTACCCCCCTCGACCGGCGACGGCCCTACGACGTGCCCTCTGGCATGCTGACCCCTCGGACGGCTCCCACTTCCTCGGTCATACCTCCCTCATCACGGTGACATCTTCGCGTTGCCCCCCCCCCCATTGTTGCTTCTCACCACTCGGAACCGCACCTCCCTCCCTTTCCGGCCGGGATTTCTGGCACGACGCATCTCCGGCGGCCCACTCCCTTGCTCGGTTGCCCATCTACACCTTTCCCGTTGGTTTGCTTTGCTTCCATTGTTTTGTTCTTCCAATTTGTAGATTTTTCAGGTTGGGTTTCATATTTTAATTGGTCCATTTTTGGCATAATTGCTTCGAAAATTTATCTTTAGGGTTCATCTTTGGTCCCCCTTGGTGCGAATGTAGTGCAATTGAAATTTCGCACCGAATTTCGGACGTTTTGACACCAAAGGTTAGAGTTTCCATGTATTAGTGTTTTCTGATGAATTAATTCTCTTATTTAGTTATTTTGGAATACTCCATTATTTTTTTACTTGGTGAGAATATATTTTTACTTGAGATTTTATATGATTTAAATGTGTTTAGTAGTATGTTTATTTGATAAGCATGTTTTGATTTTCGTGAAAACCCATGTTGATCCTTTCGTTGTGTTTCATAAACTTTGTTGTTGGTTTATTATTTCACGCAAGGGTTACGAATTCTGTTTCATCGTGTTATTGGTGTGTGTTTGGCCTTGGAAGATGTTTTGATTTGTCATTTGTGTTCAAATATCGACAATACTTCTTGAAGTTTCTTCATAAATATTTTATATGTGGTTTGTCAAATCTGTTAATGGGATGTTTGTTTAGAATTGAGGTGTGACTTCAGATGATTTGAAATGGGATTTTCAATTTTAATTGAAATGGAGGATTTCCTTGCAAAGTGGAACTTGGTTTTGAAATGGGATTTTATCCATTCTTTATGTTTGATAAAAAATCCAATTAAAGTTTTATTTTTGAAACACACTTGATGATTTATCTTTAGGAAAAATGGGTTTTAGCATGGGTTATCTTTGTATTCGATAGGTTTCTTTAGTTTTAAAAGGGTTTTTGGTTTTATAAAGTGGAAATGGTGTTTCCTTGGATTTATGTTGGTACACATGAATATTATTATGCGTCCCTTTGGAACTATGTATAAAAATTAAGATTTGTTTAGATATGGATTTTTCAAATGTTTATGAAATGAGTGAAGGCCCAACTGGTAGTTGTGATGTGATATTGATTTCCCTTGTTGATCTCTCTTGTTGCAGATGATGATTATGGTTTATGCAATTAATTCTTAGGTTATATTAAATGGGTGTGTCGTTAGAGCAAACCTTTATGTGTTATTTTGAAACGTTCCGTTGATTGTTAAGTGTTTAATTATTTTTTTAAATTATTTGTGTAGTGCGCTGGTCCTTGCTTCGATGGTTTTGGGCCATGGGTTTCGAGGATCCTACATGTACATGCATATGGTAAGGAATATATATATGTATGCCCTCTTTGTACATATTCCCTCATGGAATGGGGGATATGTGCAATGCAGCTAGGGGTGTGTAAATAGATATGTATAAATGCATGTGTGTGTATGCGCCAAGTGTCGGTTCGAGTGGCCATTGACAAATAACGACATGTTTTAGGTAGGTCCCCTATGCCTAAGCTTTTAATTTGAAATTCATAATTGCTTGATTATTTTAAAAATATGTTTTACACTATGTTATATACACATGCTATGGAATCTGATTAAGGTTGCTAGAAACTATTATGCCTTGTATTGGAAAATTGAAATATATTTTGATTTCGTTGGTCTTAAGTGACTTTTCTTGAAAAATTGATTTCTTAAGTGGTTTTGAATTGGTAAGGTGTATTTACAAAGGTGTTTGGCCTTTTGGCCGGTTGATTGTAAAAAGTGTTCCCATTTTGTAATTAGGCATGTTTGGCATCTTAAGAATGTTTTATGAAATAGAAAAACCTCTATTGAGGCTCGTTTGACACTTGAAGATTTGGTTTGCGAAAATAGAAAACCCTTATTGAGTAATTCCCCTAAATTTGAAAATAAAATGTGATGCAAGTGTTAATGAGCGGTTTGTGATATGTGCCTAGTGTAAAGCCTTGTGTGTGATTGTGTGATGTAAAGAGGGGGAATGCACATAAGTAGGGAGAGCGGTGGTGAAAGGTTGAATGAGTTTTAGATAAATAAAGTGTAATGTACTTGTTTGATTGATTGATAAAGAAAACTCACCACCATTTTAAATAGAGCATAATGGGAAACCTGGGTATCTAGGTGGGTGACCAGGACTAGTACTCTAGATGACACGGCAGGGGTTTGTCACTGTTTGTCTAGCATGATTGACACAACAACAATAACTAAACATATTAATTTATGAGGGTCATGGTCTTCTAAGCCACGTTTTCTGAGGGTCGTGGCCTTCTAAGCCACGTTTTCTCAGGGTCGTGGTCTTCTAAGCCACGTTTCACTGAGGTTCGAGGTCTTTAGGTTCCCACTTGTTCTAGCTGCCTATAGGGATTACCCATGGTGCTAATTTGTGTCATGCTGCTAACGATGTAACTTTCCATTCATCTGTTTCATACTTGATGTCTTGTTTGTTAAAACCATATTTTAATCCAAACTCGTTTCTTTTCATTTTGAAATGTTAATGCATGCTTAAAAAAGATTTTGAAAATGTAGTGGGAGTAAAATGCTTTACCTGAAAATGAAAACTCGTAACTTGAATTTGAAAAGGAGAAACATTATTTTATTATATCTTATTTTCAAACTGGCATAATTGTATTACTTACTAAAGGCGAGGGCATAGGACGTGGTTATATTATGGCATTTCTACTGAGCATCTCAGTGCTCATGCCTACTCTACATTTCAGTTGCATGTTTTAGCCTTGGGTTTATGTTGGGAGATAGTGTGGTTTACGCTTCGCGTTGACCCACAAGGTCACTTGAGGTATGTCACATCGCTTCTTTGATTTCCTTTCACTACTGCCAAGTTGTTCAGTTTATTTTTACTTTATTTATATTATTATTCAGTTTATGTTTATTTATCTTGTTATGGCCCAAACTGTTCTCAACTGGTTTATTTTGATGCCCGGAACTAGTTGACATCCCGTGGGGATCAGGAACACCCTTCGGGCCATGTCGCGGACTGGGTCGAGCGCTGGGTCGGATGACGCACCAGCCTGGTTCGTGACAAAATAGTATCAGAGGTGCCCTTGTTATTTGGGGTGTGACGTATCTTGGTGATTAGGTGTGTCGAGACTCAAGAGGTAGTTGCGGGAAGGACTTCATGAACCCTTTCCCCTCCCGAGACTCGAGTTGCTAGAGGTAGTATGGGATTTGAGTTTTTCTTTAGCTTATTCCGTGTGGATGACGGATGACAAGGGAAGTGATCCGGTGTTATACGATGAGCCTGCATGGAATAGCGACCCATATACAGCCCGAGTGCACAGTTCAAGATACTTCTTGTGGTGGATGCCAGCTCGGAGTATGGTCTTCTATGCCATGTTTCCAGGTTGGAATATCCACTAGTCCCTTATTTTTGGAAATTTTGATGTGATTTATGTTTGACCTTCATTTTGGGTGGTGTGAGTAGATCTCAAAAATTAAAATGGATTTTTGTGAAGGTGTCTTCAAAAGGGAATATGGTTTTTGGAGTGGAAAATGTTTTTTTATATGGAATACATTCTAGAATTTTTAAATGTGTTTATTTAATGATAAGTGACTTTCTCAATTGGTTGGGAATTTCTTCTTTGTGCTTAATGGTCTGTTTTGGAAATGAGAAGTGTCTCGAATTGACCCCTGGTATTCCTATGAGTGATCACATACATTGTAGTGTGTATGTGGAAAGTGGGGAAATTGGTGACATGAGTGGATGGGTGCTTGGGCTAGCACAGAGATATGTATGTGTGAGACTTCATGGGATACCAAATGGTGGATATTTAAGTTGTTTTGTTTGCTGAAAAAAATGGTTTTCCAAAAGGGGTTTTCAAATGTTTAGAAAAGTGAGTGAGAAATTGTTTAGCGTTCTCTTTTCATGTTGGGTATTCTTTTTCGTGAGTTCTTGGTTTTTACATATTGAATTGTGGTTGGAATAGTGATTTGAGTTTCATCTTTTGTTTGTGATTGAGGTTTGGAATTTTGATTTATGATGAGATTTGATTCGGATTTGTGCCCCTTGTTTTTGAGTATTCCACCCAGAAAAGTCCCAAAAGGTTCTAGTGACTCACTTCTAGTTTTTGGTTCTACTCAGACTCATAGCGGAGTGGTGGAATTGAATTCTTTTCGGTTATTTTACAGTTTATGTGGTGATCGTGATCTATCAAAGGTAGCAGACTGGCTTGATGGAATCGTTGGTGTCTCCAGGTTATTGGAAACTCCCAAAAAGATGAGGGTCCATGTTGGTTTGGGTTCATTTGAAGGTGCAACTTTGGATTGGTGGAGGAAATAATCCCAGCGTCATTGCGTGATGGTATGTCTTGGAAGGTATTAAAGATGAATCTCATCAGATGGTTTATACCCAAGTAAGTGAAGGCGAGGAAAGTGGCAGAACTAGTGGGTGTCGAGTAAGGCCAACGAGCAGTGAAGGCCTACGTGGGACATGCCAAGGGGTTGATTCCATTTTCTACAGAGGTAGTGTCGTGGAATCAGTTAAAGTTTCTCTTCTGTGGGGTCTTCATCTAGAGTTCTAGGACCATTTCCTTCTGGTGTTCGGGAAGGTTCCCCATCCGGTGACGAGAGCGAATCAGAGGAACTTTTCTCAGACAAGTCTTATTGTCAATTCCATCTCCTATTAGTTAGACCACCCCCTTGTTTGCTTCTAGTGTGCTCAGTTTGGGTACTTTAAGCTGCCTTGTCATCATCCTCTGAAGGCCTTCCATCAGTGTGGCCATTTGGGACAATTGTAGGGGTTCCACAAGCGGCATCGTCAGCCGGAGTCTTGACCGAAGGATGTCAGCTCCTGACTGCGGGGTAGAAGATTCTTCAAGACATCAGATCTCTAGCCACAGGTCTCAGAGCGAAGCCTTTCACGCAGTCCGGAATCATTGGGTGTGGGTCACATTGGTCTAACTTCTGTCTCCAGTGCTAAAATAGGGATGGTTTAAATTTCTCGGTTCAATCTTCCTCGTCTTTGATGGTTCTGTTTTGTTGTAAGAGTCATAAAAGAATCTTTTTCTTGTTGTAGTCTTTGTTCTTTTAATATCCCACTGTGGTTGTTAGAAGGCGTGGTGATCTCGTCTTTTTTGGAAATTCCAGTAGTTGCGCCTCCTAAAATGTTCCCTGTTTTGTTTTATTACATGCTCGTTTTAGAGATGCTCATCTCTTGTGGAAATGATGAGTCATGGTTAGGTTTGTTATTTGGTAGATTTCTTTTGTGGGTTTTCTCATGTGTCGGTGGTTTCTGGTTTGGGGTGGAAGTTCTCATGTCAGTCTAAGCTGGTCGGTTCTTAAATGGTGGGGAGACTCACCATGAATCTTGTCATGCCTCCTTTGAGGTTTGGTCTGTGTGGCGGTTCCCTCTTGGGCCTTGTTTGAAAATCCAGAGTTAGCCCATGCTAAGAGTCTCAATGTCGGTTGTGCTAGTCAGGTTCTTGTGGTGGGGAGAACCCTTCTCCTTTCCTGATGGTTATTCTCTTTTCAGTTTCCCTCAGAGTTGGTCAGGTGTGACTGATGGAGTGAAAAGTCACGCTGAGTTGTGATTTTTTTGGCATCATTTAGTTTCGAACTCGAGTTTGTTTCCTCGTTTGGCTGGGTGACATTATGGGGGCAGAAAGTTTTGTGGTGGGTATAATTGTCACACACGAACTTTTAAATTAATATTATTTTATTATTTTATGAGACTTTGAAATTTTCTATCGAGTTGTGGATCAAGTCTGTTTTGAATTTATTCATATTGTTGACGAATGAATTCTTTTCCCTTAACCAAATCATGTGCATGGGCAGGGCATTTTCAAAACTGCGTGGCTTTGCCCTGGTCACTGTGCCACCTACCTCATGTTCAAGATAGATAAATAAAATGAGTTTAATGATGTATTTTAATAGTTATAATTAGGGTAATTATTTTTATTATTTCTATCAAGTTTATAGTAATTATTATTAAGTTATGAACAATATTATTATTATTATTAGAGTTCGTTATAATTAGTATTATGTTCATTATTACTTGTTAATATATATTTTTATTTTTAATTATTTTTTCTTCTTCTTTCTTTTCTTCTATTTTATTTATTTCATTTACTATTACTATTATTATTATATTTTTATTTATTTATTTATATATTTATTTATTTATTTAATTTTTTCCCCTCAAACCCTATTTTCCACCACACCTTTCCCGCTCGCGCTACCCCCTTCCCCCCATTTCCCTTACCCGCTCGCGCTACCCCTCCTCCACCGGCGACGGCCCTACGGCGTGCCCTCTAGCGCGGTGACCCCTCGGTCGGCTCCCACTTCCTTGGACGGACCTCCCTCATTACAGCGACATATTCGTGTCGCCCCCCCTTTTCTTCTTCTCACCGCTCGGAACCGCGCCTCCGTCACTTTCTGGCCGGGATTTCTAGCGCGGCGCATCTCCGGTGGCCCACTCCCTTGCTCGGTTGCCCATCTACTCCTTTTCCGTAGGTTTTCTTTGCTTCCATTGTTTTATTATTCCAATTGGTAGATTTTTCATGTTGGGTTTCATATTTTAATTGGTCTATTTTTGGCATAATTGCTTCGAAAAGTTATCTTTATGGTTCATCTTTGGTCCCCCTTGGTGTGAATGTAGTACAATTGAAATTTCGAACCGAATTTCGGATGTTTTGACACTGAAGGTTAGTGTTTCCATGTATTAGTGTTGTTTGATGATTTAATTCTATTATTTAGTTATTTTGGCCTACTCCTTTATTTGTTTACTTGGTGAAAATATATTTTTACATGAGATTTGATATGATTTAAATGTGTTTAGGTGTATTTTTATTTGATAAGCATGTTTTGATTTCATGAAAACCCATGTTGAGCCTTTCGTTGTGTTTCATAAACATTGTTGTTGGTTTATTATTTCGCGTAAGGGTTACATATTCTATTTCATCGTGTTATTGGTGTGTGTTTGGCATTGGAAGATGGTTTGATTTGGCGTTTGCGTTCAATGATCGGTAATAATTCTTGGAGTTGCTTCATAATTTTTTTATGTGGTTTATCAAATCTTTTAATGGTAAGATTGTTTATAATTGAGGTGCTACCTCAGATGATTTGAAATGGGGTATTCACTTTTAATTGAAATGGAGGATCGCCTTGCAAAATGGAACTTGGTTTTGAAATGGGGTTTTATCCATTCATTATGTCTGATAAAACTTCCAATAAAAGTTTTATTTGTGAAACACACTTGATGATTGACCTTTAGGACAAATGGGTTTTATCATGGGCTATCTTTGTATTCGATAAGTTTCTTTAGTTTAAAAAGGGTTTTTGGTTTTATAAAGTGGAAATGGGGTTTCCTTGGATTTATGTTGGTACACTTGAATATGATTATGCCATCCTTTAGAACTATGTATAAAATTCATATTTTTTTAGAAATGGATTTTTCAAATGTTTATGTAATGAGTTAAGGCCCAACTGGTAGTTTTGATGTGATATTGATTTCCCTTGTTGAGCTCTCTTGTTGTAGATGACGATTATGGTTTATGAAATTAATTCTTATGTTATATTAAATGGATGTGTCGTTAGCACAAACCCTTATGTGTTATTTTGAAACATTCCGTAGATTGTTAAGTGATTAATTATTTTATTAAATTATTTGTGTAGTGCGCTGGTCCTTGCTCCGATGGTTTTGGGTCGCAGGTTTCAAGGATCCTACATTTACATGCATATGGTAAGGAATATATATATATATATATATATATATATATTCCCTCTTTGTACATATTCCCTCATGGTGTGAGGAATATGTGAAATGCAGCTAGGGGTGTGTATAAAGATATGTATAAATGCACATATGTGTATGCGCCAAGTGTCAGTTCGAGTGGCCGTCGAAAAATAACGACATGTTGAGTTAGGTCCCCTATGCCTAAGCTTTTAATTTTAAATTCATAATTGCTTTATTGTTTTAAAAATATGTTTTACACTATGATATATACACATGCTGTGGAATCTGATTGCAGTTTCTAGAAACTATTATGCCTTGTATTGGAAAATTGAAATGTATTTCAAAGCCGTTGGTCTTAAGTGACTTTTCTTGAAAAATTTATTTCTTAAGTGGTTTTGAATTGGTAAGGTGTATTTCCAAAGGTGTTTGGCCTTTTTTCTGGTTGATTGTAAAAAGTGTTCCCTTTATGTAATTATTCATGTTTGGCATATTAAGAATGTTTTATGAAATAGAAAAACCTCTATTGTGGCCCATTTGGCACTTTAATATTTGGTTTGCGAAAATAGAAAACCCCTTTTGAGTCATTCCCCTAAGTTTGAAAATAAAATTTGATGTAAGTGTTAATGAGTGGTTTGTGATATGTTCCTAGTGTAAATGCTTGTGCGTGATTGTGTGATGTAAAGAGGGGGAATGCACTTAAGTAGGGAGAGCGATGGTGAGACGTTGAATGAGTTTTAGATAAAGAATGTGTGATGTACTTGTTTGATTTTTTGATAAAGAAAACTCACCACTATTTGAAATAGAGAACAATGGGAAACCCGGGTATCTAGGTGGGTGACCAGGACTAGTACGCTAGATGACACGGTAGGGGTTCGTCTCGGTTTGTCTAGCAGGATTAACACAACAACACTAACTAAACATATGAATTTATGAGGGTCGTGGTCTTCTAAGCCACATTTTATGAGGGTCGTGGCCTTCTAAGCCACGTTTTCTAAGGGTCGTGGTCTTCTAATCCACGATTCACTGACGTACGAGGTATTTATGTTCCTACTTATTCTAGCTGCCTATATGGATTACCCATGGTGCTCATTTGTGTCATGCTGCTAACGATGTAACTTTCCTTTCAGCTGTTTCATACTTGATGTCTTGTTTGTGAACAACATATTTTAATCCAAACTGGTTTCTTTTCATTTTGAAATGTTAATGCATGCTTGAAAACTATTTTGAAAATGTATTGGGAGTAAAATACTTTACCTGAAAATGCAAACTCATTACTTGAATTTGAAAAGGAGAAACATTATTTTATTATATCTTATTTTCAAACTGGAATAATTGGATTTCTTACTAAAGTTGAGGGCATAGGACGTGGTTATGTTATGGAATTTCTACTGAGCATCTTGGTGCTCATGCCTACTCTACTTTTCAGTTGCAGTTTTTAGCCTTGGGTTGCTTTTGGGAGCTAGTGTGGATTACGCTTCGCGTTGACCCACGAGGTCACTTGAGGTATGTCACATCGCTTCATTAATTTTCTTTCTACGATGCCAAGTTGTTCATTTTATTTTTCCTTTATTTATATTCTTGTTTAGTTTATGTTTATTTATCTTATTACGGGCCAAACCGTTCACAACTGGTTTATTTTGATGCCCGGTACTAGTTGCCAGCCCGTGGAGATTGGGAACGCCCTTCTGGCCATGTAGCGGACCGGTTCGGGCGCCGGGTCGGATGACGCACTGGCCTGGTTCGTGACATATACAATTAAATTTAGGGATATAAATGTCCAATAAATTACATAATGATAAACCATGCAGATGCATTCTATAACAATCACAAAAATGTCCCTAATCTTATCATATATTAATTATCCCATGGGAAAGAGATATATTTAATAAAAATATACATAATAAATTATCCTCATACATATATTGAAATAAAATTATTGATATCATCATATTATATCCCATGTGAATCATAAAAAATATTATAGGAATTTGACCGAAATGAAAATCCCATTGAAAATTTAATTAGAAAATTTATTTAAAAACAAGAAGAATTATATTTTGGTTGGATAACATCAATATTAGTGAAATAAAAATAAATAAATATTAATTGATAATACTTTAGAAACCAATGACATAATATAGTGTAGGATTCAAGATAAAATGTCATTATAATATAAGGGAATTTTCTTCATGTGAAATAGGATATAAAGGAATATCATATTCAAAATTTTAAAAAGAGTGTCAAAATTTAGAATGAATGTCCAAAGAAAAAATATTAAAAAAAGATTTTTTTAAGTAAGTAAATTTAATGATTTGATAGAGGAATAAAAAATTATATACATAAATAAATAAAATATATATGAATATGGAGTATAATGATTCTAAAATAGAAATAAAATGCTTGGTTAACATTACATACTAACATATTGTTGGTCAAATTATGAATTAATGGGAGATAAAATTTTAAAGAGGAAAGTAAAACCCATAAATAAATATATAGTAATAACATTTATAGGGATTATTGTTTGAATAATAAAAATTTTTCCAATATGGAAATTCTAAATTAAAAAAATCTATATTCCAAAAAGAGATGAGATTTTAATCCCTTATAACTTTTTTAAATTTTTAATCGAAATAACATGAATGAGATAATCTGTGGTGGAATTATAAATACATTTAATTTCATTAAAGTTTTTATCTAATATATCCATGACATGTATATAAATTAAATATTATAGATGGGGAAATATGGAGTTAGCTTAATGAAATTAAGTTGTAATTGAAAAAAAGATACCTTTACTCCTGAAATCAACGAAAGTGATTTATGCCCGTGTATAATATATATATATATTAATTAAATATTTAATGGAACAAATAATATATATTATCTCTTATAATCTTCAATCATAATAAATCATTATAAGAAGGTAAATTATTTATTATTTATTTTGAACCCCATATATTCGTAATTTGGATTATTTCAAAAGAGTTTCATAGTGTATATATTTTTCTTCATTCCGGGATACCATGTTCATCATTTTATGATTATTAAATTTAGTGAAATATTTTTTTCAATTATTTATTCATTCCATTATTCATTTGATGTACGATATGGGTATGGTTCACAAAAACATTATCCATTGAGATCATATTCCATGTAAATTACCAATAACAACGTATTATATTAGAATGATCATTTATTATTATCCCAACCTTCAAGAATCAAATTCATGATATAATTCAATATTTCATATTGTTAATTACCAGTATCAATATCTTTATAATTTTTCATGATTAATATAATGGTGTTATTATAAGATAATTCTATAGGTGCTAGAACATTCAAAAACAAGAAAGGGTAAACTAATGAATAAAAAAGGGTATGGAGTTGCATAGTGGTAAGAAATGTTTTCCAAAAGGATAATGTTTTAATATAAAATAATTTAATATAACAGTATTATTTATAAGTATTGGTGATGATAAGGTAATTGAAAAATATGTTGAACAACTAGATATAATGAATGATAATTTTCCCCCTTCCCAACATGGTTTTTTTCATTATGAATGATTTTTGATTCCTTATTAGAGAAGAACCCAAAAATTAAAACAACGTGAGAGGGAATATAAGAAATGATTCAATGATTTTTCAATGGAAATGAGTGGTTTTGATGAGGTATGAGAGGGAATCAATTATAAGTTGGTTTTGAGTAGAAATTCAGTAAATTAAAATTTATTAATGAATAACGTTTTAAAATAAATATAAATGGGAATAAAAGCAGTATCATAATAGATTTGGATTTTTTTGGTTTGATAATGTCATCATACACATATTTAGTTGTAGTTTTTATAATATTTTAAAAAAAATTAACTTGTTCCTAATCTCAAATCATATCGATCGATAATAAAATAAGTATTTTTTAAGAAAATAGAATCATTATATTTGAATAATAATTGAATTAATATTCATATAATTAATTAATGTAAATATAAAAAACATAGTGAAAATAATTATTTGAAAAATATTCTATTTTGACATTAAAGGACTTTTTTATCAAATAACATTAAAATTAATCATATTTGTATTTTAATGTGATAAATAAAATGGTATTAAAATAATTCATATAATTTGATAAATAAATTAAATAATTTCATTAATTTAACATTCCATCTGGAATCACTCTACAAAGATTAGCAGGACCATTTGGTCACATGGCCAAAACATTACCTCCCCATACAGTAGAGGTTTCTGACTTGTATTGAGGGTATGATGATCATAAAGTGGAGAAAATATACCCTATATACCAATAGATTATATATAAAAATCATAATAAAATATAAAATAAAGGTGATAGAAAATAAATAAATTCTAGTCTGATAATATAAATAGATAACCAGACTAGTACCAAAAAAAATCCACCCATGCATAAAAATTCAAACCCTTTGATGGAAGAATTCAATAAAAAATAATTAAAATAATAAATAAGTCTAGTCCTATAGAGGTCTTAATAATTAACTTATAAAAACTCTCAAAGGATTTCTGAGTATATTCTCAACCAGTAGTCCAAATATCTAATGTCTAGTCCTAGTTCATAATGGAAAACATCATGGGAAACCATCCATTTAAAAACATACAATTAGGATGATAATCATGTTACCAATTGGAATCTATAATATTGTGTGATATAAATATATTAGGCCATCACAAACTATTTTTAATGAAAGTTTAAATAGGTATTTCTATGTAATATTTCACTTTTTTATGTCTTGTTTTAACATAAGATTAACAATGAGGAGTAAAAAATTAATGTTTCAACGACTGTGTTTGTACCATAGATTTCTAAAATTAAATTATAATGCAATTTAGATTAATTTTAAACATACTTTTTAACAAAAATCAACACCTAAAATTGGTTATGTCGGTCTTTATTGTCAGTTTTTACAAAAACTAATACTGAACATCAGCCCTTGGGGCTGTTTAAAATTAGTCTTTTAAAAAAACATCACTAAATGATGGGCCTCTTTATCCATCATCCTTTTTTTATATAAATCAATGTTTATATTCATGCTCTATTGGTCTTTCACATCGAGATTACAATAAAACTGATGAAAAATGGAAATAATATAGTATTCATGTCATTTTGTGTAAAAACCGACATTAAAACCTTTAAAATATTAATATTTGAACATATTTTGATTTCAAATCATCAATTATACTAGTCATGGAACAAAAATGGAGTCAGATATCAAAATTAATGGTTGTCGTAAGATGTAACATTTTCTATTTTTATTGATACAACTTGCTTCAACAAAAACCTGAGAAACAAGAACTAAACATTACAGACCCCAATGTAATGAAAAATAATAATAATCTTAAATATTCTACATAATTTCAATTATATTATTATTTTCATTAAAATGGATATTTTTATCATTATTTCTCTTATTTTTATGGATTAACTCACAAGGCATTGAAAAATGTTATCGATAAAATGGTGATCGATAAAGAACTTTTCACCTTAGTTGGTGAATATAATTATGAAGGTTTAAATTTTTATATTTAATGGATGAATTCATAATCATCATAAGAAAAAATATCAATATTTTTCTTATAAGGAGAACAATAATAATGAAATTAAAAAATTTGATTAATACCATGAAAGAAACATCGATTGAAGAAGTGTTGAAATTTCAAATCTATCAAAGATAGTGAAAATGTTGAAATAAATTGAATGAGGATTTATATAATGTAAATGAAAATATTTATGGAAGTAAGGTATTAAAATGTAGGGTTGATTTTGAAAATTGATACAAATGTTATAAATAAATTGTAATATTTAACCCCGTATATTTGAAATTTTACATTTGACATTGGGAAAATAAATAACAAAAGGTAAAACACTTCCCATTATTGGTTTTTAATGTTGGTTTTTTCTATAACTCACATAATTTTTTTCATGTTTTATTTTATTTCCCATTATTCATTTTTACTACTCATGGTACTCAAATAGACATAACTATTAAAAGTGATGGTAGTTGAAATTTAGACATCTCTAATACGTATTTTTGATAGGTCCAACTTCTGATGACCATAAAAATTATTCCCTAAGTCAATTTTAGCTCCATGAGTAGTCAAAACGAATCTGATCAAATGATCTATGACATGGAAACATTTTTTATGTCATTTGTTTAAAAACATCATTCAAACCCCTTTTATTTTTAGTTTTTTCAAAAAACAAAATTTTTTAGAAGACATTTCTGGTCGGTTATTTGTAAAACATATTTTATAACCTCTTTTGTTGTCATTTTTTATAACAAAACTTATGTAAAAAACTATATTAATGTTTTATTTTTTCTATTATTTATTTTTACTACTGGTGGGGCTCAAAAAAACTTAAGGATTAAAAGATATAGTCTTTAGATATAATTGAAAACTTTAACAACCATAACTTATGATGTGTAATTCTATTTTAGCACCATGACAAAAAAAATAATGGTTGGGAAAACCCATAAAATAATGTAAACATTTGGACAATGTATTGATGAAAATAGATGCTAAAGTCAACTTTTAATATAGTTTTTTCAAAAACCGAATTTTAGAAGTCTCATATGTTGACTTTTTACATAAAATTTTCATGAACTAATATTAAATAGAGTTCTTTTAATGTTTTTTTCTATATAACCAAGGTTAAAATTATTCTATATAGACATTTAACATCATTCTGGAAGAACCTATGTTAAAAATACACTGTTAAAAAGAAATTTTAGAGTCAGTGAATATAAATTAATGTAGTATACATGTATAATAAATTTAAACATAAATAAAAAATGTAATCAGGTCTACTAGGGTTCCTCTAAAGACATATGGTCATACATGAATTCTTCCACCTAATATGAAATGTTTATAATCTTATCTTATCATATATATATTTATATTCAATTATGTAAACCTGTATATGAAAACATATACAAACATCAGTAAGGACCTGCAACATAAGACCAAGACACCCACATAATAAAAATATACTATGTTTCACAACTTAAGTTAGATAAATTGTGCCCAATGTTATGGGGAACCTTGCAAAATGACCTTAAATAATTGATAAGGGAAGTCACAACAAATATTTAAGACTAAAGGTAGGAGGCCCCATGAACGATTATCTCAAATGAATTCAATATGATACCATAACCAACATCATGATAACTTATGTGAAGCATCATTTCTAAAGTCTAATTATAAGGGAGTAGGAAGATTCATATACCATACATTCCTTAACTATGTCATGATAACCAATATAGACATATAATAATAATAAAATATTCATTAATGTAATTAATTAACATAAAAACAACATAACTATTAAGGTCTAGACATGGGATATGAGAAAATTCCAGGATACATGATGTGATTCTTCATGATCATATCATTTAATAGTTATTTTACTAGTATTCAGGAGTTCTATGTGACTTGATCACAATATTTTCATGGATCGTGGATAGAAATAATTTCTATTATAATCATAATATATCCTACTGACTGACTGGGGTTTTATCTTAATGATAAATGATAGATACCCATAGTATCTTTGTACTTATGTATCATTCATTGGTTTTCATAATTTTAAAATTAGATAGACAAAAAATATTTTTTTTGGTTTCTGAATAAACAGAATTAAAATAAACCAAATAGAGGTCAATATAATAGTGTTTGAAAGCTGTTAGATCCGGTGTTGAACACATATATTATTTATCCTTATCTATTTCTCATCTAATAATGGATCCAACATCATTCTCTAATTTCAATCATTTAACAAAAATGATGTTCTGAACAAAACAAAGTGAAATCGTCCATGATTCATCCAATTCCACCTCCTCCACAGTGAAGTGGAAATGAAAAAAATTACCAATCAATTAATTATATAATCACCAAGATCAATAATTTTCTCTAAAACCCTTTATATATAGTTCTCCACAATATTGAATTATTGGATAAGAGAGGGAGGGACATAAAAGTAGATAAATTTGAGGATAAGAGGATTATTCTAAAGAGAATATGAATACCATAAACCGGCCTATCTCTATTTTTATTTTGTATCAATGATAGAAGTTGGATTATAAATAAATAAAAATGTGATTATATGATTTCTCCTAGGTTATACTAGGGTCTTGTACCTTATTTTAGTTATCTATTAGGGGAATCTTGCACAGAAATATAGATTTCATCAAGTGGTTTGTGGTGGTAGGTGAATGTAGTGGAAATTGGGTCTGGGCTAGGGTGAATTCTAACTTCAATGTTGGGTCCATAAATAGAGTTACATAAAAAACATGACAAATTAGTATATATATATACTTAATTATAATTATTAATATATATATTAATTTATTAAAATAGTAATTTTTATATAAACATTATGTTATATAAATATTTTTATCTAGTTATTATTATATGTATGCATTATTTTTTATTAATTTAGTTCCCTTCGATTTCTTTTTGGTTTTTCAAAGGGGTTTGACTTCTTTTTCTCTATAGGTGGAATAATCAATCTTATACTAAGAGAACTTCGATGGTCATCATTAATATATCATACGGTTCACCGATCATTCTTATCTATGGGGATCAATCCCCCAAATCAGCCTAGATAGGTATAGAGGTGTTACGACCTCTCGAGTTCTAGTTTGAGCTTATTGAAAATCATGTCACAACAGTGTTCTTATTATAAAATTGTCCACTATAGAACCATAGTGGATGGCTGTAGATTCAGTGGTGGTTAAATTTGAAATCCTCTTCAATAGAGGAAACTTACAAGTTTTAGCCCCCATCATCTTCTATTAACATGGGTTCTATATTCATTAGTGGTTAACAAGGGTTTATGATGGGATTATAGAGTAGAATTGGTTCGTTGATGGGTGCATATAGATCTAGTTGATAAATTTTGATCTGCATAGATTGTCATGGGTTGGTTTCTTCTATATTCTTCTCTAAAAATATTTTTCATAGGGGAGGTGGTGCAGTTTGGTTTGGACTAGTGGTTGAATAGATGCAACAAGGTGGGTGAAGTCCAAAGTCACTATGGTGACTGTGGATGAGTGTGATAAGGTGACGGTACAATAGTAATTAGTCTATGAATACTTTTCCACTATGGTGATAATGAATGACGTTTTCAGTAATGTGTGTTGTCCATAGTCACCATGGTGATCACGAGAATGAGATGTATTAGTGGGAGGAGGTGGATCACAGTCAGTTTATTGAAAATTAGTGGAAGTGAGGTGGGATGTGGGTTGCCTATTGGAAGTATTCTATCTTTGGAGAAAATTTTTGATAGGTAGTCACAAATGGTGCTATTAGCTACGATTAGTCAATGTGATGAAACTTCAAGATCATTATCAATTTTTATCCTGCATAATAATTAATTTAATTTATTTATATAGAATTTTGATACATTAAAAATAAAATATTTTATATAAATTAAAATATACTCTTCTACTCTAAATGAAAACTACAAATTTCACTCAAATTAATATTTAATAACTAAAAAATAAATTTATTTTCAAAGAAGATTTCTCAATTCAATTTCAAAATATGGAATTTAGTTTATTCATGAAATTATTGACTAGAACAAAACCCATTGTATAATTTAAATTCAAAATTGATTTCAATAATTAAATTATATATTGATGGTTTTAAATTTGTAATTCAATGTTTAAAAATCATTATTGAAATATTCTATATAGATTGTTTTTTAATTTTAACTGATTTGATGTACAAAAATTAATAACATTTATTAATTTACTCAACTAATCAATTAAGTCTTTCAAATATCAAAATTCATAGAATCTAATGTTTTACATTTTAATTGAATTAAAATTATGGGAATTTTCAATATATAACAAATCAAAATAGTGAAATTTACATCTCTTATCTCTCTAATCACATGATTTTCAAAGGTTACTATCAAAATGAATTTCAATTATACACCAAATAAAACCTAGTGGCTGATCAGTGTCATATCTCAAGTAGAATGGTTTGTCAATATCATTATCCTAGTACTTATGTATAGTTATTTTGTTTTATTAATTTTAAAATTATATTGATATAATTTTTTTTGGTTAACCAAAATAAAAAAAGAAACAGTGGTTAACACCACTATGGATGAAATGGGTTGGATCGAGGGTCGATCACATAGACTGTTCATCATTATCTGGTTCTCATTCAATAATGGGTTCAATATCATTATTTACGTTTTATCCTATGTCAAAAAAATTGTTTCAAAAATACACTAGAAACATATTTATTAATACACCATGTTCTGTCGCCTCCAACATAAAGAGCTAATGGATAAATGTTATCATGGATTCCCTATATAAACACCTATATATATCATATTTTATTCATCATACAATAATCAATGATCCACTAGTATAAAATGTGAATTTATATAGGTAGGGAGACAATATTTGATAAATTTGAGGATGCAATAGCTCATTAGTGTGATTTAAACCCTTTTTTCTATATCATCAAAGATGAAATTCAGAGTATAAATAAAGAATTAGGTTCCTATGTGATCTCCCATGAGGCCTTATCGATGAGGTTAGTTCTAAATTTTTATAAGTTTAAAAGATCATGATATAGTGGGAGGGTTGAATATGAACCCAATGAAATAAAGGACAAGAGTAAAACCATGTAAAATTAACAAAACATGGAATGAAAATTTTATTTTTCAAGGAAAGAAGAAAGAAACTACAATTGAAGAAAATCTTATACAATAGAGACTGAATGAATTTATTGGCAGAGGGTGATAGATATTTTTATATTGTAGGTGATGCAGTAGCTTCTTATTTGCTGGAATTGTTGATGCAATATTTGACTTTTGTAGGATAGAATCCATGTGTCATTGAAGACTGTCTAGATTAATTTTTTAGAGGTATCTCATGAAGGCATTTATATTTGGTCATATAGTTTGTGGTTGGATTTTCAAGTGTTGTAAATTGGGACTGGGCTAGAATGAATTTGGAATTCAATTTTTGGATTACGCACAAAGTTAAAGTAAATAGAAAAATATGACAAATAAGTAAAAATATATAGATAGTTATATATATCTATATGTATATATACAGGTACTATTAATATATTAATAGAGCTAAATAATAATTATTATATATAAATTATATTATATAAATATTTTTATATAGTTAATATTATTATTTTGCATATATATATATTTAATTTAATAATATATTCTTCTAAATATTTTTTTTTTGGTAGGAGGATTTACATCTTTTTAACCACAAGTGGAACACTCCATCTTCATCACAAATGAAAATGGTGGTCATCCTTCATTGAAATGGTGGAATACCGATCAATCTTCCCAAGGTGGATCAGGATCCCTCTATCATCTTATATCACCATAGAGGTGGTGTGGGATCTACATATCTAGTTCAAGATTCTGATAAATTATGGAACTTGTTCATTCTTCTTCTTTAGTCGGTCATTGTGGATTCATAGTAGCAAACCAAATATTTGGTGGTGTTTCTGTTCAGTGGCATCCCAAATAGCGGTGACATAATGTTTTAATCCTCCTTCATCCTTGATAGAGTCATGTTCTATGTTCATCGGTGGTCTAAAATGGTGCATGATGAGATTCCAGTCCAATGGTGGTAGGATGATGGGTACTTATAGATCATAGAGATGATATTTTGTATCCATATATGTCTTTGTGTTTTATACATGATTTAGGTTTGATTATATTCTTCATAGGGGAGGCATTTTGGTTTCGTTTGGATAAGTGGTCAAATTTCTATTGAATGGTGGGTGAATTCCATGATCACAATGCTGACCGTGGTAGAGTACAGTGAGATGAGGTGAGGGAATAGGCTTGTTGAGATTCCATAGTCACTATGTTTACCATGGATGAGGATTGTGGTAAGCTATGCTATGAAATGTAACTATGGTGACCATGAGAACGAGATGTAGGACATCAGTGGATGTGGATCATGGTTAGAATATATAGAAGTGAGTGAAAGTTAAGTGGGCAGTGGGCTATCCACGTCCAGTATACTGAATATGGAGATGATTTATGGAAGGTAGTTGTGCACATTTTATTAAACTACACACAATCAGTGTCCATAACATTCACTACCTGTGACATTGTTCATCATGAAACATAATTAATAGTATTTATTAATGAATTTTTTTTATCAAATAATAAAATAATAAAAAATTGATCAAAATAAACACTTAGATTCCAAATTAAAATTATAAATTCCTTTCAAATTAACATCCCATAATTAAATTCCATATTAATTTAATTTTATGTAATCATTTTTCAATTGAATTTAAAAATCCTGATTTCATATAAATCAATAAATTTTAATAAAATAAAATCGGTTTATTCATTAAATTTTAAAAATGACTCTAATTAATACATTTTAGATTGAATGATTCCAATATCAAATATAATGTTGAAAATTATTTTTATAATCAATTGGATATATTTTTTTAATCTAATTCTAGTGAGGAATAAATTTAAAAAATTTCATTAATTTTTTCCATTAATCAACTATGTCCTAGATTTCTAAAAATTCATTGAATCTATTAGTTTTACCAGTAATTGAATTAAAAAGAAGGGTAATTTCAGTACATAATAAATAAAAATTGTGAAATTGACAGATCACATCACCCCCCCACATTCAAACTCTCCCAGTTTCTATAAAACTTTTCATCCAAATATAAATTATTTATAATTAAAATGAATGAAAGATCGTGAGGAAAATTTTAATTAATAAGGAGGAAAATAAATAACTCAAAGTCTCATCCACTACTCAATTTACAATGCCTCATCTATAAATAAAATTACTATGTTAAATATATTTAATAAAATATTTAGTTCAATAGTGGATATATATATATATATATATGGAATCAATGTATTTACAAAAATCACACCCATTTATGCCTCTTTCATATGATTCCCCAAACCAAAGTTTAATTTTTTTTCACATTATTAAAACAACATAAATGAATGTGTTACATGTTAGTTGACCCAGTTCCAGTGGGTAAAATATTTCCCTCACTTAAATGGTTTCATTTTCAATAAGATCCCTTTATTTGATTATAATTATCCCATCCATATTTATGTGAAATGTATTATGCATAACACATATTGATAAAACATTATTTAATTAAGGAAACAAACCTAGTTCCCTTTTCATGGATATTCATTGTGGGTTTTCAATTTTCCATTTTTTTAGGTTCATTGGACTTATATCATTTTCATTTATGTATTCTCTCAAAGGTGTTTTGTATCATAGCGTTCATGTTTTGTTATTTTAAGATAAAAAGTTTGATGAATTAATGTTATAAAATTGATTCCAAACAAATCATTTCACCCACACTCTATCTATTAGTTCTATGAACAAGATTTTATATATGTAGTTGTTAACATACTCAGAAAAAACTTAAGGTCTCTTATTTTTAGTTCCCATGAATTTCATGAATTCCAACAATGCATTTTGACACAAGGAATGTAGGAAATGAGGTTCAAGAAACATATTAAAATATAAAACAATGAATTTAAAAATATAATTCAAGAACATTTTTTTAAAATATATAATAATAGACAAAAATTAAAAAATCATATATTTTGATTTGGTTATTTATATTTTTATTTGTTTTGTTTTTTGATGATTAGTGTATTTTTTTAATTAATGTAAAAAGCAAAGTGAAAACAATACATAAAATATTAATAATTTGAACATAAATGTTTTTATATGTTTTAAATTTTATGTTTTGGTTTATTTTTTATAATTCTTACAATCTATCAAAAAATGTTATATATATTTTTAATTTAAAAAATTTGAGAAAATAAACAAAAAATTGATGAAATAATATTCTAAACAGTTTTTAATACTTGTTCACATCTACCAATTTTGGAATCATCAGAATGAATAATAAAATTATTTATTAAATTGTGAGAAGTGACTGTTGCATCCTCAATGTTTTATTCCAACATGTTCAATGTATATTCTCCCCGGGGTGCTTACTGTGGATAGTGGAGCTATCCTATTAGGCTCATTCCACTTATATGAAATTGTTGATTTCAAATAAAAGTGTTGAATTTTTTTTATTTAAAATAAGATTACAAAATGAAAAGATAAATGTTAGTAGAAAGAGCCTTAGGTTGTAATACCCAAGATGTGTATTAGTTAAGATATTCATAAATGGATAGCGTTTTCACAATCCCCAATCCATAGGGGGGGATAGGCATGGGTGATACAAACAACTACATATTTCTTATTCCACAGGGGTACTCTACATCATCATTGAGTTCACCGTGAATAGGATAATGCATGAACACCCCTAAAAATGTGGTTTATCTTATAAAGTTGTTGTTCCATGATCATAATTATTGCCTCTTCTGGTTTTGATACACTAGTTGTGGTTTCTTATTCATCTATTAGGAACTCCAATATTGATTCATGAATAAATACATATAAAGTGGAGTTATAATGAAATTCAATTTGAATAGATTTAAATAAATTTCATTTTATGTCAGAATATTTCTATTTATAATTATCTACTTGTATTTATCCCCCTTCATGAGACACCACTTGGAATACTTCCAGTTTGGCATTTCTCTATCCAATTGGTGTTCATGGAATTGTTTTGGGAGTATTACCTTCTCCAAATCTCTGATGACTTCTTCTTATTTATAAGCTTCTTCCCATATGGAATATGATTTAAATTCCTCAAAAGAAGAACCAAGAAATATGTCAAAGTAATATTCATCCACATCCACTTACTAATATTCCTAGTAAATTATATCATTAAAATATAACAACACTAATTTTTATTCAAAGTGAGATGTGATAGGTTCATCATCATAATTTTTCAGGATAAAAATTAGTGGTATTGAATCCGTATAATTAGAACTAGGTAGATTAGAAGGGAATTCATATTGAACAAAACTTACGAAGAAATGATTTATGTTCAGTGGTAACTTTATTATTAGTTTCATAATGTAGATCATTTCATTGGTACAATCCCAATTTTATATTGTCTTGTGTGGACAGTGGTAATGATATGCATTATATCTTTCCATAAAATGATTTATCATCCACTTCGTCATCATCCTACATGGCCTAAAAAAGTTCTTCTAACACTATGATTTTTATAACAACCAAGAGGGTCACTAAAAGACAATTGGATTTTAATAAAATAAAACAATTATTTTTAAAAGAAAATATCCCTAAATATTTCAACATTGTGTTTCTTTTCCTGGTACACCAATTATGGGATAATGTGTTCTAGGGTGACAATAAAAGATCATATGATACTAAAAAATCACCATACTCATTTGAATTATTTATTTTTAAAAATAAAAAGTGCTCTATCATTTTAGATACTTGTTTATTCCCTTTCTTTACACACTCCATAATGGTAGTAGTTATTGTAACATTCATAACATATAATTTTATAATCATGATCCTTTTTTTCTATAATTTTTAGTTCCATTAAATATCCTTCAATATGAATGAGTAGCATTGAAATTGATTTGGTGTAAGTTTATATCTTCTGTGATAGTGTGTGATTTTTCTTTATGGTTACTGGGTTTATTCATGTAGCATCTTTGATCATCCCAATAATCAGTGTGTATAGAATGTTGATATTAGAACTTCATTGATATTTCACCTCATGGAATTCATGTGGGAATGTGTATTGGTCATATGGGTGAGAATCTATTGAGGAATTTTCTCACTAGAATTCTTATCCTATGCTAAGAATAAAGAAAATGTATAGAACTAATACCATGGTAAGAAATAAAGACACAAAAATATTGTTTAATTATGTGTTAATGATAGTGGTAACTCCACTATTCCCCATTAAAATAGTGAAAATTTGATTGATATATTTTTATGGTATATAGTCAACCAGAATTCCTATTTTAATTCTAATATAACATAGTGGCTGACAATGTTCTTTTATCAAGGAAGAAGTTGAGGGAGTCTCACTATCCTAATAATTATGTATCTTTTTTCTTTTTCTATTAATATTTACTACAGTGAGATAGTAATTGTATTTTTGGTTCTTGATTAAAAAAAATATAAATAAAATAAACTTAGGTTAACATAACAATGGGTGAAATAGGTTGGATCCACTATCAAACACACAAATTCTTTATAATTCCATAGTTTTCATCTGATAATGGGATCAATATAATTCATCCATTAATATCATCCACATAATTTTATGTTCAGAATATTAAAAAGAAAAATATCCCATGATACATATATTTTCACCTCCTCTAAAATGAATAGTCCATGAACACTCTTGATTGAGCCAGTCACTGTTTCAGCACCTAGGTCCATCATATAAAGTTCATACCTCAATTAAAAGTTATCCACTTTTATATAATGTTATCTATGACTAATAGGTATAGATAATATAACAAAATTTAAGGATGTAGTAGCTCATTAGAGAGAGAAAATTTATACCTTGAATCTACTATTACATGTTTTTCTATGGAATCATGGATAGAATTCAGATTATAAATATTTAATAGGGTTGATATGTGATCTTCCCTGAGGTCCTATCTATTAGGTAAGTTATCCTTGATTTTCAGTTTAAAATATCTCGTTATAGTATTGGGGTTGATAATAAATACAAATAAATAGGTGAGAAGAGAACAACAACATAAAATATACAAGATAGTGAATTTAACATTTAATTATAAATGTAGAATGAAATAAATCACAGTGGTGTAAAAACCAACATGGTAGGGGAAGAATGATTCTACTCGGATTGTTTGAGGGGTATTTAATGATATTGAGTGAGGCATCATCTTCATCCTTTAATTCAATATCGAAGTGATTTCTCCCCTAAGCTGAATGGATGCAATGTGTTATAGAAAATCATCCAGACTAAATCTATGATGGGAATATTATGTATGGATTTTTATTTTTTCCATTTGGTTTTTATCGTGGTTTCATGATCTATAAATTGGTTCTAGGATTGGATGAATATTGACATTAATGTTGGGCTTGGGAATGGTGGTTTTACAGAATAAATGAAAAATAAATATATAAATTTATTCATATTATTATTATATATATATATCAATATATATATATATATTATTTTCTCATATACATTATATTATATAAATATAGAAATATATATATTATATATACAAATATTTTATTTTATTTTATATTTTTTCCCTCTTTTTTTAGGTTTTGTGGCATGTTCTTCTTCTCCCCAAGTGGCACCCTCCATCTTCTTTATAGTGGATATTAGTGATCATCCACCTTAGATCCAGTGGCTATCCAATCATTTGTATATTGGGGTATTTTGATCACTATAATATCTTCGATTAAAAATGTTGTGGTCCGACATCTCTTGACTTGGTTCATGATTTAGACAAATCATGGAATAGGCGCGTTCTTCATCTTCAATCAGACAGTGTTGATTCATGGTAGATGGTCAGGACATCTGTGGTGTTTCTATTCAACAACATCATCAATAATGGAACATTATATTTTCATCCTCCTTCATCATTAGTAAACATGGCTTCCCTATTAATCAATTTGTGAAAATAGAACATGGTGAGATTTTTTTTGCAATGTTGGTCATAAGATGTGTGCTTACAAATCTAAGAGATGGGGTTCGGTCTCCGTATATGGTCATGGGTTGGTTTCCTATGTATTTTTTTATATAATGTTCTCCATAAGGGGAAATATTTATTTTTTTAACGAGTGGATAAATATCTGAAACAATTTGGTTGAAGGATACAATCACTTTGGTAACCCTAGTGAAGTGGGGCAAGGGGATGGTGCTATAGTATGCAGGTTTGGAATCCAAATTCACTTTGGTGTCCATGGATGAGGCTTTTCATAAGGTGTCCTCTACTTAATAACCATGGGTATAATGAGAATGTGGTATAGAAGTGGGTGGAGTTGGATCAATGTCAATTTATTTACCATGATTGGGAGTGGGGTGGGTAGGGGATTTCTATGGTATGTATATTGATAATTGATATGATCTATTGTAGGAAAGTATGTAGTGTTTAGTTATTTGGACAAAGTTAGTTTTTTGAATGTGCACATATTTTGATATTTTTTAACACATATAATAATGGATTATATTTATCATTACCTTTCTTTGACCACATAATAATAATAAAATTCAAAAACAATTAAAATAAACACTTTTAGTCTGAATAAAAATCATAATGTTCTTTCAAACTTCTTTCCACAAAATAAAAATCATTTTTTATTTACTAAAAAAATAATTTCATAATTCATTTTAAAAATCATGATTTCACATAATTAATGAAATGGTTAAAACTCCATCAAATAATTTAATGTCAAAATATAATCCAATAATTAAATTTCATATTGAATTTAGACAATTTGAAATTTAATGCTTCAAAGTCAATTTTAAAATAAACTCTATGGATTTTCTTTTCAATATAATTCTTTTGGTTAAATAAAATAAACAAATATTATTACTTTTATCCATTAATTAGTTTTGTCTTAGAATTATCAAATGTAACTGAATGTATATTATACTAGATAATTCTAATAAATTAAGATTTATTTTCATTATATAAAATATGAAAAATAAAAAATTTCTATCTCACATCATGTATATATATTCCACATTATGGTTCAATTTAAATAATTTAATAACAACATCATTCCAAAATGATTATGGGGAAAATTTGTCATTCCACTATTTAATATTTCAATTAATCTAGTTATTTATTTACTTCTAAATTAACATAGAGGACCCACATTAGGGGGTGGTTTGGACATATATGGATTTTAAGAAGACACCTAATAGGTTGATTAATCATAGGGAGAGGGCGATGACATTAGAAAAAAATTTAACATACCTATAGAGGTGGTTTTTATTGTTTTTGTTGACCTATAACCAAATACAAGTTTCATACAATTCCTAAATAAGGTACATAAGATCATTTTTAAGAACTATATATTGTTGGAATAATGCATATGAAATCTAGAGTCTAATATTATTAGGAAGAATCACTCGTTATTTATCATCCTTTGATTTATTATAGAATGAGAGAAATCAAAGAAACGGAAAAGAGCCCTTAAAATAGGGCATTAGAGATCCCATTTACATAGTATCCAATAGTTCAAGATAAACGATGAAAAAATGTAAGTGGTATCATTGAATTACCATGTTATATCAAAATTTATTGATAGTGGTTGATTTCAAACATGAACAATGTTGATGAATGGTATCTTAGGGATGAGGGAGAGGGATAACTCATTCATCTTATGTGTGTGCGAATAGAGGTAAAATTGACTTGAAGGAGAATATAAAGGGGCATGGGAAAATGATAATTTATTGCCTTCTTAAATATACCTAGAATTTTTAAACGTGGTTTGGAAAACCATGAACCAATAACATGATTCCACTGCCAAATCATACTAAGTTACATTGTATTAGTTTCATGATTTACCAACTGTGTACCAACAGTGCAATGAAACTATTTAAAGAACCCTCTACCAAGAATGGTTATAGAGCCTGGATAGAAAAAGCATGCTCTTACCATGAAAATTCCATTTACACAACAACCCAATGAAATAGGATTAACCTTTTGTTGATGCATGCTTTCAATAAACCGAGTCACTAAACTAGTCGGTTAACCACTTCAGGAAACATGTTTATTACTTACTTTGTGCAAATTGCACATGTCTGTTGGTTTCTCAAAAAATAATGTTTTCAAATCTCGATGCTATTAAAACACATATGAAACCCCAAGAAATATATCAGTATGTAGAAACTTTATAAAAACAACTATTTAATATGTTTTAACATTTTTAATTATATTATGATGCCTAATTTATTATTTTTATCATCCACCAAATGAAACAAAACAATTCATTTGGAAATTTCAACCAGTCCAAAACATATGGTGTTACAACCTAGACACCATAAAGCTTATCATCCATGAGAATTATGAAAAAATAAATTACTCAATGTACTTAATTCATGAAATGTATTCCAATATTACCATGTTGAATTTATGAACTCCCAACATGCTAGAAGGATATCTTTGATGATATAGCATAAAAACTATCAAAATGAGATCCAATGCTTGTAAACACAACCATATTCTCTAAAAAAACATACCCATCCTTTATAACGTAAGAAATGATAATGAAATCATCTCTTTCATCAACTATCCAATTAAACTCCCTAATAAAGGCCATTTCATCTCATGGCTAATTCCACGACTTGGTACTTTCACCATCATATTCTCTTATAATATCATGCTTTAAAATTAATAGAGGTGCTCCAAACATGTTTATCAGATTGGTTATTAAGAAAATACACTCAATCATTGATTTTGAACAAAATAGTCAATATCCATTATACTGAACTATCATGGTAATCAATGAATTCCTTTAAAAGTGCTCAAAAACCATTATAATGAACCGGTATTTCCATAATTGTGTTACCGATGTAGTTCATCATCGAAATCATAAAAAATATTTATAGAAAAATCATGTTGAACTACCACTATCAGAATATATTCCTAAAATTATCATCTTAATATCCACTGCATCACCAAAACCATATTTCTAAAAATTTTATCCCAATGCATTCTAGGATATATCCTAGAACACTTAGAAAATCCCATACCCATATTTGGGTGACGTATACCAATCATTACATCCCCTTTACAGAAAAATCATAATATAACATAAACTTTGACACATTGTTGATCAAAACCCTTGGATCATCACAAGATATCATAGAAAAAAATGATCACACTTTGACACCACCATGTCTGTACTCAAACACTTACCATGTTCTTACCAAGATGTACATCAGTATATAGTTTCATTGAATAAATGAAATATTATATCCAAAACCACCTTCACAAAACTAGTTTCATGGTTCCATGACCCTTCCCATATGGGGATTTACCACTAGTGACTAATGTCCGACTCCTCACCGTAGGATATTCCATTTACTCACACTTGTGAAAAATATAATTATCATAACTAATTCACCTTTCACATTATACATAACAAATAGAATGGTTATGAACACACTCCTCTGTATGTGCTATTATAAGAATCATCTAGCACCCATTTTTTCTTCATGAGAATGGTTCCCATGGAATTCGATTTGTTTGAAAACATAACATGGGTCACCACCTGTAAATGTCCAATGGGGTAACACACACCATATAGATTATTTTCAAATTAATCCTTAAGAGAAACTCCCAATAAGACTTTTCATCATACTGGAGATGGTAATGAGGTATCATAGGGCATAATTGAATCTCCTGCAACATACTTGGGATGATGTTATGATAATAGACATGATAATATGTAAATAATGAGTCAATTAGTATTTGACTGATAATGTTTTACCACTCACCCAATTCGTTCTTATCCCAAAAAAATCATAATTGCATTTAACCAACTCATGAATCCAAAAATCTCAATAATGCATGCTATGGTCCCACCACAGGTCAATCATCTCATAATACCCTGTTCGTTTCCGTGTTTTCCCTCACCATAGGGAATATTCAATAAATTATTCTTCCTTAAGCTCTGGGTTACAATTTTCGTAAGTGCAACATCTACCAAATCATTAGTAATCAGTTTTCTTTAGGTTGGTCACTAATCTAGGAATTATATTAATCAATGCACAACTGGATTGTAGTTTATATTTCATATAGAATAGATGAACATCCCATACAAACATTTAAAAATCCAAATCACACTCCCATTAGTCATTCATCTCTAATACCCAATTGATCATACTACATGGAACTTCGGTTTATAACATTCCAGGAGCTTAATTGGAAATCCTCTTCAATATCAGGCACCTCAATTGTCTCATGATTTATTGAATGAACACCCACCTCATTGACTCATTTTATAAATAATGTGTCCACTGAATAAACACTGGTAATCTATGAAGGTCACTATAATTATCATTCACATTGATTATTATTTTTATACACAATCACACTTGGTGTTTACATGAAAAACTAATGAATCATCATGCGGATATTTCCATTCAAGATCGCCTTATGTGAATCAGGTTTAATGAATGAGTAAAACCAGTCTCATTTCCCTTAATGGAAATTTTTACCAGACAACAAGATTATAACACAATAATTTTTTATGAATTATTGTTTATTAATAAATTAAATTTATTTTATAGAATTCATTAAACAAAACACAATGTTAATCTTACTCTGAATGAATATCAGGGTATGATTACCTTACACACAATACACAGTTTTAGAAAAATAACAATATATTATTAATATTATTTAAAGGTACTTGTTATAACCTAGACATTAAAACAAGATATATCAATAGTAATAACTAGTTCTGAAATATTTTGTATAAGATTTTAATATAATGAAAACATATTGACAATATGAAACATACTTTTCCATACTATTTTATATGTTTTGAAAATAAAATTTTCTCAATGGAATATATTTTTATTACTTTTTATGAACAATAATGAAACTAATTTTGGAAACATTTTTAATATTAATTTGATAAAATAATTTATTTATCTTTAAAATGTGAAAATTATCTTAGGGCAATTGTTTTGGGATTTTTCATAAAATTTTCAACATTTTAAGAATAGTTAAAAATAATGATTTTTAAATGAAAACATTCATTTAATTGAATTAATTTATAAGTAAAATAATATTTCAAATTGGATTTTGATTATATTTAGTTCAATTATACTACTATTAATCCATTTTATTTCACTTCAATAAATATTATATTTAATGTTGGTTTTCAATCATTGTAAAATTTTCAAGTTTTTTACTTTAAAAATTTTCTTTCTCAACGCGTCTTTGGGATTAATTATAAAATAATTTCAACACTTTTATAAATGGTATTTGTTAGAAACAGATTACATATTTGGAATTTCAATAATTTATAATTTCAAATAATACTAACCTAATTTTTGACCAACATGAATAAAGAATGTACTAAAAATTAATTACCGTAGTTAAGGTAAAAATGGGTTTACTGAGGGTTAAACTACGATGAGATGTGTTAAAATATTCTACACACAAGTCCAAAGAATAGTTTCTAGAAATATTTCAACAAATCGACACTTGAGGTTAAATAACGGTCTATTTTTTATCCATTTTAAATGTGAAAAACATTTGAGCAGTAAATTCATTTCAAAAATACATGGTGTGTCCTATCCACAACTTATAAAAAGACACCCACTCTCCACTATTCTCTATATCATCACGCCATTTTTTATGGCCCATACCTACCCAAATAACATCCAAAATTATTTCCCCACATGCTAGAAACTTTTTTTTGTATAAATGTATTCTATGAAGGATTTTAGTTTAATCCCAATGTGGATACTTGATGAAGGGTTAACATTCATCAATGAAGGATTTTATTTTATTTCTTCATACACCCATTAGATTATTTTTCTAAATTTATTATAAAATAATAAACTTGTCTTCCATATATTTAGAATTTGTTTTTTATTGATATAAAACTATCTCAAATTCTGTAAAATGGGTTACATAAATCATTGTTCATGTGTATCGAAGATTAACACAATCATTAACAGATGTTAATATTTTTTCCATTACCACTTCTCACGGTTGGACATAAAAATGTATTTTATTTTTATAAATTATATTAATAATATTTATTATTTTTTTATGATTCAAGATTTTATATATCACCAACAACAACATACTCCCCATTTTTTGGGAATTCTATAACATTGTTTGTGTGTATGTCAGACAACCGCCACGCTAAGTGATATGATACTTTTACTATTTTAATGAAATGTATTATTGATGGGTTTAATAAAAATAGGGAATATATATATTACATAAATACTATTATTTAATGTTAATATTTATCATTTACCTTTATTTATTTCATATTAACATGAAAAATGAAAAACTGGCATTCATACATATGTACATCCTACTGTCTAAATTAATATTGTATTTTATTTCTAATCACTAATTTAAATGGGTTACTATGAATAAATATATATATAGAAAATATATCATATTTATATCATGATTATTATTATGGAGATTATGGAACCATGATCATGGTAAGCATTCCAAAAAGATAATGAATCTAATAAATATATGAAAAAAGTAGTTATTACCAAAAATGTAAAATTAAATTGAAATATTTAATAAAAGGGAAATAAAAGATGATAATATATTCATATATGTTTTGATATTTGTGAATATAGTTCTATAATTTATGAATAATAATCATATATTAATTATACTAGAGGATTGAATTATTCATTATATATATGTAATGAAACTATTTTTTCACACTTTTTTAGGTATGATAATTAAGATTTTTTTATGAAAATTTGAATTCATATCCCTCTTTGATCAGAAATATTTTTTCTTCCAAAATAATTATTCCATATAATGATTTCAAAAAAGTTTTATTAAACTATTTTTATTTTTAGAATAAATTTTTTCCCATGTTTAAATATTTAAAAAATATCTTTAATAGAATAATCATTGAGTTTTCCAAATAATGATTGTTTGGATTTTATCAAAAATGTGAAAGGAATCACTATTTCAAAATGTATGAATTGAATTGAATTTTTCCGTTTATTTTAAATTCTTTGATTAAATTAATGACCTGTAAGAATTATGTCTATTTTTTAAATAAAAAATATTTGTCAAATTTTTTTGTTTTAAAAATATCATTTTCAATATAGAAAGAAACTTTTCCTAACGAAGTGTTTTAAATGATATTTTAAAATGTTTTTCCATCTAAGATGAAATATTTTGGTGTAACCTATTCTTTATAGGGGATATGATCCAAAGATATGTTTCATATTGATTCCTTGAAGGGTATACCATGAGGAAATTCTTATTAACCCACTTTTTTCATGGGTTATTCTTTGATGAAAAGATTATGGAACCTATCAGTATTATACATGTTATGATATAATGATATGTTTATGATACCCATTTCATTTTATAGGTAATGATATTATGGAAGTTTATTAACTTTTGGAACACATAAATGTTGTTTTAATTATGTGATGGGTGAGACCTATATCTTTATCCAATGAATTGAGTAAAAATTTATATCTCAAGTGATAAAAATGAGGGGAATGGAGATTGAACCCAATTATATATGAAAATACTAGAATGTGGAGTGGACTAGAGTTAGTAAGATAGGGTAGGAATGGGTAGTTGACATGGTTAAATAAGATAAGGTTGGAATATAGATTGAATCTAGTTAAGTAAGGGATAATTTCCACAATGATGGTCTTGAGAGTGAACCTTGACTAAAATTGAAATGATTTTGGAGGATTATGTATATTACATAAATTCGATATACTATCCCATTTTTATTCTCTCAAGGATAAATTTCATTGATTCCCTTATGATTCATGTCTTATGAAATAGAAATCATTATTCCATGGCTTATGATTATGATCATTGAAATTTACGGAATTGTTTTCCAATGTTATGATCTTATTCTCATTCACTTATGTTAATATTATGCTTACATATTTCCCTTATTAACCATTACTGGGAATTTGATCTCATCCTTTCTTATTATTTATTTCCCCAGGTTATGAAGCCATGTATTATGTATGATATTTAAAATAAGGGTGCTGGTTATGAATAACATAGTGGGAGATGACATATCTCACTTATGGACAAGTGTTTAGGTTTCTATGTTTCTAATGGAACTAAAATATTATGGTCCTTAGGAATGTGTTGGTGTAATGTAATGAATATTCAGAAAAATTATAATATATATATATGTATTGAAATCCCAGGTCGCTATATACATATCTCACAAGTTTCCTCAATCAATTGAAATTCCATTGACCTATATGGTCCTGAGTAAAAAGTAAGGGAATCTAGGAATCCCACATAGTCCTATGGTATCTATTAGAATAACTGTAACCATTTATAGTGGTTATCATTACTTAACACATATCCTTCCCGTAATTGTTCACATTTAGAGGAAAAAATCTTGTTGGTAAATAAATCATCAGCCTACGAGGGTGCAAACCAATCAACATAGGAATAACGACATCACGAGTTATGTAGTTGCCTACTAATCCATGATCCTCTCCAATAATCTTAAATAAGGGGTTATTTTCATAGGGATTTAATTTAAACAAGGAGGATAAAGGTCTATCACTCTCTAGTTATACATATATGGTAATATCCCCTCATGGACCATCTTACCAGAGAAAAACCCATATTCCTTACGGTATCATTCTATTATCTGAGAGTCCTTCCCAATAGAAATAGATAAACCAGTTATCACCAACCATTATCAGAAACACAACTCAAACATTTACTTGTTTCTCATTCCAATAGGACCTACCACAACAAGATAACCCCTAATTAAAAGACTATGAATAAATATTTAAACTAGATTTATTCCTAAAATGTCACTTTTCTTTAATAGATATGCTTTAGGTTAATGTAATTATACGAAATAATCTAAATGGAACCTATGGGAAACACTCACATTTCAGTTTAAGGAATCATTCAAGAATACGTTTATATTTACCATTACACGAGGGTTCTTCATTATTAACATAACAGAAATGTTTTAATTCATCCATTTAATTAATTACACATTTATTATAGACATTAATTTTGGTCATATACATACAATATCATGTACTTATTTTATAAAAGAATACATTTTACAACCGCACATAGAATCTTACTCAGATGACCTCATACATAGTTATAGGAAAAAAACCTCAAAATTTCATTTTAATCCATTATTTATCCATAAGTTCTCACAAATGGGATCAATTGAGGAAAATGAAAATTCCAAGATATAGAGGAAAAAAATTTCTATGATGTCATTAACATTTTAGTTAACCGACACTTTATACAAAATAAGTCATAAATGAATACCAAAATACTTTTATCAATTTTAAATGGGTTTGTTTTAGTAAGATGACATCATACATTTATAATCATTAGTGTCTATTAATACATTATATAACTATACAATGTATCATAAATATACTAATATGAGGTTATGTACCAAATAATGTAATAGTAATGAAGATCAAAAGGGGTCATATTATGCATTTATAAGCCCTGTAACATGGAAAACCATTTCTAATTTTGGGAGTTTGTGTTTTATAAATTATAATTTTCATCCCATTTAAATAAACCAATGATCGTTTAAATTTACAAACACTATTATTGGGATTATGTAATAGACATAAAATAATAAAACAAACTTACTAGGGTCTAGTGAAGAATATAAGTATTCTACTTTTTGGTTCTTTATTCAGATGATATAATGGTATTATCATTCACAATTTACAATTAACACAACATTTAACTGAATACTATAATTAATAAATTGAATTTTATTTTAAAAAATTAATTCCATTTTAATTTAAAAATTTCCATCATGAATCAAAAATAAACAACGGTTTTATTTAAAAAAATATTACAGTTATATAAATTATCAATCAAATTTTATCATGGTACATTCCTTAATAATTTATAACTGGTAATCATGTAATTACAACTAGGGTTTTACCTTCAGTCTTAGAATATAACAAGTCTATATGTGATGGGTTGATTATACAGCTCACCCATCCCAATATATAATGGTCTATAAAGTTTATAAATTTTTATTGGAACCCATTTAATCTCACCAAAATTATTTTAGCCCATACATTCAACGGCTCATGGCTCAAACATGCTAGAATTTGTTAATTAATTAATCACTGTAATTATATATGGGAAAAAATGTAAGGACCCAACCCTAGATTCCTAGAGTCGGTGCATTATTTTAATACATTAGCATGATTATAAGAAAAAAATTCCCGAAAGACTGATTAGTTTAGCAGTCCTGGAAAATAGATTACATACATGAACGTTACGTTACTTTTTCTAACATACAACAAAAAAATAATCCTTTGAGAATTCCATTGTTCCCTTAGCTTAACCCTGTATCTGAAAAATAAAACACTTCTTAGGATCCTGGGAAAATAAAACGCAAGAATGGGGTGAGATCAGAAGCTCAGTATGGGTTTATAATTTAGTGGAAGCTATAAACTATTAAAGAAAGATGTGTAATAAAAAAATATCCTTTTAAACATATAATTGAACATAATATGGCAAAAAATAAATCATATAATTCCATTTAACTTTTCACATGGAAATTATACTAGTCGAATACTCACGTGTATTAACTAATTTCATAATGAGGGAATGTATAGTACCAGACATTAATTTCTGTGTCAAGGCCTCATGCTAGAACCTAGGGGCTAATTGTAACTAGACCCCCACCCGGAGAGCCTCTGTAACCGGACTCCAGCCCAGAGAGCCTCCGTAATCGGACTCCATCCCAGAGAGCCTATGTAACCGGACTCCAACCCGGAGGGTTTACTATAACCGAACCCCATCCCCGAGGGCTTAATTTTACCAGTCCCCAACCCAGAACATACTTGTCCAATACATTCTTCTTATGAAAAGGTTGAAATATAACATAAACATTAGTATTAAAACTAGCATATGAAATGTAAATAATTTAACCATAAAACGTGAATGACATAAAAATAACCCATCCATGGTCAAACATATCACAAAAACTTAAATAAAATATGGGATATTTGTATCATAATAAATCCACTTCAGAAAAGTGTAAAATTAATCAAATGATGTTGACATAAATGAAATCAAAACCATTTGAGAGAAATAACTCATTCTATTTTGAAATAATTTAAGCGTCAAAAATTTATAAAGAAAAAATTTATTTTAAAAATATTATTTTAATCTTTTATAGGAAGATTGGATGATGTTATAATGGCATAAAATAGCTTCACTCGTCGTACAAGTTAAAAACACATTCTTACCATAATTTTGTTGAAAAAGTCATAAATACCATGTTTGGAAAACGATGGAAATATTCCTTTATAAAAATCTTATAAAAATTAAAACAAGTGTATAAAGGACTTTATACCATAGTCTAGTAAATAGTAAAAATGTTTTGAAAAACTTTTTTAAGAAAACACAAATGTGAATCGTAAAGAGGTCTTAGTAGATACTTACAAAAAAACAACCTCGGATAATAAAGAGATTTGTAAATTAATACTTGCCTTGTAATTTTCATTGGTCAAGGGTAATTTATCTTATTATATAATAGATAAATCATTATTATTAAATTATACATGAACCATATACATAATTATGATATAATATATGATCTTCTAATAATTCTTTATTAATGATATTTTAGTATTATCATCGTTTCAGATGTTAACTGATTCGTTTTACATTATATTCTTTGTTATGTGAGCCATGTTTGTTATGGATGGGAGTTTCATATTTATATCCAGAGTTTTATCAAGTCTGTAACCATTATTTTTAATCATAAAATTAAAATTAGTCTTGAATGGTCGTGATGGTGAATGAATCTCATCACGCTCGTAGAGACGGTAATCTGTACGTACGCACGAGTGAAAATTTCATTATTTTGATATTAAAATCATATATAATTTGATATTATATAATATATAAATTATCATTATCATGTTATATATATTATTTAAATCAATTATACATCATTATTGTACCCATCCAAATAACAATTTATTGAATAACAACTACACCACGACGTGGAGATGGTAAGCCGTACGTACACACGTATGGTGATATATCATTCAAAGGATAGATATAATAATGAATATGGTTGTACCATATTTATAATAACATCAAATTATATAGAAGACAATGGAGTTTTTATTTTATATTGGAAACTACAAGGAATGAAAAAGTGAAGAAGAAACGAACTTGAAATAGGTGATGAAATATTTATCCCTTCTTTGGGTTATTCTTTTTTATTTGATCAAAAGGGCTCCATAAGTTGGATTTATGACAAAAGGAAGGCCTCTAGAATGATTGTAGGAAAGTTGAGAGGATATTTTTTTTGGGTTTGGCTGATCCAAATGGCTTTGAAGGTGTGAATTTGAGAGAAGGGGGAGTTCTTTTTTATAAGAGGGGTGAGGGGCACCTTAAGAAAATATTTAAAGATTATTTTATAATAAAATCATATTCAGTTTATAGTGTCTAAAAATTTATTTATTTAGAAGATAAAGTGGGTATGGGTCAAAATAATCTCAACCAATTGGTCTTAGAATAGATTAGGTTACCATTTTATTATTATCTTTTAGATTTAACTCTAGGTTTAATTATTTTACTTTTACTGTGTCTTCTTGTATTCTTACACTATATGGTTAATAAACATACTATAAACATCAAAGCTAACCTCACGTGGTTCATTAATGTCATATAAAATATTATTTAATCAATTTGGCCGGTCCTTATATTTTTAGGAATATTATATCAAACAATAATATAGTATTTGTTTTAAAAATTAATTTATTTCAAATTTGACAATATTTGGTATTTTATTTTTTTGAAAGTCATAAAAACATTATCACTTAGAAAAAAATTATCTAATCAACACTAACATGTCATATGAACCTAAAAACATAGTGTAATTCATTAAAAGACTCAAATTACATTTATTTGGATATTTTTAATATGAATTATTTTAATCTTTCATTAATAAGATAATTACTACATCATCACTATGTTACAAATATATTAAATTATTTAATGTTTAAAAATTTTAAATAAAATACCATTATGTAAGAAATATTTTTATCTTTCTAATTAATATTTTTTGTCGAATTTATCTTATGTATAATCATTTATTAAAATGTGTTAGTTATGGAAACTTGAATTTAACACTTTTAACACTTATTTAAATTAAATAATAATAAATGTCCTAATATAATATAAGTGGACCTAAAGGGTCATATTTTATTCATAAGGGGTTTTTTTAGAATTACACTTATACAATTTAATTAGGACATGTGTTAGTGTAATAATTCTATCATTTTTACATTTAATTACTCTATTTAATTTTAACTGTTGTAAATAAAAGTCAAAAGTTACTATTCACCAAAAAATATTTTTATCTTATTTAACAACATTTTACATAATAATATCAATTGTGACTCTTGATTTTTTTGAAATTAAATTCACAAAAGTGGTAAAATTATGTTTTATGAAAATTTGCAAATGCTCCTAAGAGGTGGGTAGAAGATGGTAAAATGTTTAATAAAACTTTTATATATCTAAACATATTATAAAATGAATCCAGTGAATTACATTGAACATATATAGGTATTATGCATCAATTTTTAACTAAAATAAATTTAAATAAAATAAATAATTATTTAAATAAAATGTTATTTTTAAACAATAACTTAATGTTTTTCACTATTCATCAAAAATTGAAAGTTTTTAGAAAAATACAAAAAATTGACCCTAAGATAATTTTGATATTCCAAATTCAAAAATGAATTCTATTTTACCAATTTAAAAACATATATGTTTCATTATTTAATTAAAAATTAATTCTCATTGTCAAAAACAAAAAACGTATTTTTAAGAAATAATGACAGTCAAAAGATTGACACTTGTTTATGTCCAATTTCAAAGTGAAATTACTTATAATGACCTGCATTAGATTAAATGGTAAAAATATAATATATTTATACTTCCAAACAATTAAAAATTTTAATTTATCAATATAAATTATTTTGATTAAAAAAGTTGTTTTCAGTTAAAATATAATATTATTCACTATTCACCAAAATATGAATGTTATCAGAACAACACCAAATATTTATTAAAAAATTATTATTATATCCTGATTCTAAATAAAAAGGTTTATTTTTTTTAAATTGACTATATAAATGTTTCAAATATTGGATTTAAAAAGGGTTCACCATTAAAAGGCAGTAAAATTGTATTTTTTGAAAAATACTTAATTTATCTGAAAAAATGAATTTTTAATTACATTATGCCTAAGAAACTAATAACATTTATTTTAAAATTATAAGGATTATATAATGTTCAAAATTTTGTTAATAATACTCATAACCACTTTTGAGCGGCTAGTTTGGTAAGTCGTGGTACGCTTGAACTCGTTTTTGCGTGTAGTGCAAGTTATTGAATTACTTTGATGAAATAATATACTATGAAATTGTAGCACCCCCGCTTTGAAATATGTTGCCTTTTATATGGTTCTTTATGGGTTTAAAGTTCATGGGATATGTTGAGAAGAGGTTGGGAGAGTTTGGAATTGTTTTGGATAAGCTTGTAGGCTTTTCTTAGGAAGCATGGTTTGAGCATGGTTAAGGGAAACCGTATGGGTTTTCTAGGAAACTGTGCGGACCCATCCTCTCGAGGTAGTAGCATGCACAGGGTTAGCGCATGGTTTTCCAAACCATGCAGGCTAACCGTGCGTCCACTTAAAAATTGGTTTTTAAAACCCGGGTTCACATAGGCTTGCCTCATTCCTCTCAAAATCCTCTCTAACTCAATCCTCACTCGGGATTTTGGGTTCGGAGGGCTTTAAGGTTCTCTCCCACTCATTTTGGACGCGATTAAAAGGTGTTTCTTGGTGATTGGAAGGTGGTTTCTCCTGGGTAAATCTCCCCTACTGGGTTCCTTGTGTTTTCCTCTAGATCTACATCTCCCTCTCTCTCAGTTTTCTAGATCTACACTTGTAGTGTGTAGATCTAGGGTTGTGGTCTCCTGGGATGTTAATTTTAAGGATTTTGGAAGTTAGGGAAGGAGATATAGAGAGGTTTTGATGGTGTTTTCTCTGGTTTTGAGGCGTGGTTTCTTGTGGGTCGATTATTCCGGATCCCTAAAGGTAGGTGGATTCTCTCTCAACTTCAATTGGTTAGAGCTAATGGTTTTGGATACAATGAATTTGTATTGTTTAAAATTAATTGTGTTGTTGATATGCAAAATTGGATGGAAATCCCTTTGGTAACGGTTTGGGAGATTTTTGGGAAAATGGGCCTGTGGTGAAATTCTCTTGATGTGATTTTAAAATGGATTTTTAAAATGAGTTATTTTGTTGGTTTGATTAAGTTGAATCATGAAAAAAGTTTTTCCAAAAAAAAATGGGTTGATTTTTTGAATTGGGGTTGGCATGGAAGATGGTTAAAATGTGTTTTCAATAAATATTTGATTTATTGAAGTGGATTGGCATGTAATGGTAATGGTTGATTGCATGTTGTTGTGGCCCTGATGGGTTATATTCTCGGTTATGTTGGCTTGTTTGAATGCTGTGAAAGTGGGAGGGAAGTACCACTTTAAAAAGGGGATGGATAGTTGATAGAAGGGACACCATCGAAAGCAAGTGGGAAGGAAGTACCACTTGAGTGGATTAGTAATGAATTGGTTGGACAGGAAGTGCCACCATGATATGTTGTGTTCTTCGTTGGTGATGTTTGTAGATGGCGCTTGTGAGTGAAATATGAAAAGGTAATCGGCGTGTGGTATGGTTGATTTGGATTCCTTGTGTGGCATGTTTGGCTTATGGACTGATTGTTTGGTTTTCCCTCGGTTAACATGGTTTGGGTGAAATGGCTTGGTAAGGGTGTGTTTTGATTATTCTAATGGATTCACTTGTGTTTATTTTATATAAACTATTTTATATAAATGTGTTAACGGTTTTATCCTAGTGGAGTGTGTAGGGAAATCATTTGGGGAAAACCTATTGAATAGTTTTACACACCCCCACATTGTCTCTTTGGTGTCTTTGCATATGTCATGTACTAGGATACAGGTAACGGTAAGGGGTCTCATTTCTAGGGGTTTGTGGTGATGCTTGTGAGGTGTTGGTGGAGCATGGATCTTGGTGTGGAGTTATGGTGGTGTCATGGCTCATGGTGTTTTTACATTTGGTTTCTTCTTTTTACTCTGATGTTTTGTGGACATGTCTTGTTGAATAGTATTGGGGTATGTGATGATATTGTTAGTGTCATATGGTTGGGTTTGTTAGGTCATGAATCTTTGGTTGTTGGTTGGTTGAGTTGGGTGATCTCTTTAAGGGTAAATCATTCCCCACTATTCCTTAAAGCCCTCGGAATTTATTTCCAGCCTTTGGCACCATGGGAACATCATTTAAGGCCATGTAACCCTCACCTCATCCTCAAGACAATGAGGTAGGGGCGGGGTTTTTCATGTGGTATCATCTTGTTCGGTCCTTTGGAGTTGATTCTTGGATTTGGAGTTGACATTCATTGTGGTATATTCTTTGAGTTGGGATGGTAGCAAGGAATTGGAATGCTAGAACTTGGAATGTGTAGCATAAAAGGATGTAGCTAACCCTGTTATGCCGAACATCAAGTTACCCGGGAGTTGGATACATAAGTGGTTAGAGACACTTATAGGTATTGGATATCTCATAGTCGTGGGTGTAGCCAATGATATGTGCATGGAATATTTGGTAGTGATGACTTCCCTTTGGGATGAATACTGCATTGGGTATAATGGTTTATGGTCTAAATTGAGAAATGGGTTTTCAAATGTGTTAATTGTAATGTGAATCTATTTGGTATTATGAAAATGGTATGATTATAAAAAAATAGTTAAACATGGAAATGGTGGAAATGTGGAAATCCTCGTTTTGATAGTATTGTTTAATGTGATTTGAAATGGGAATTTTTGTAGTCTACAGATGTGAGAATCATGGTTCTTTGTTTTTTTATAGAAATTGCACCGGGTAAGCGTCGTTGAGACCAACAGGAAGTGGCCGATGAGAGCTTGGTTTCACCTAAGCCTTATGTAATCCAACAATTAGTCCATAGTATAGTGCAAAATTTCCAAGCAGTGGGATGTGTGAATAGAGTGGAAGAGACAAATCATGTTGATTATACATCTCTGTTTCAAAGGAAGGATCCACCCATCTTTTGGGTTGATTTGGACTTGGAAAGGTTAGAGGCATGGCTATCCAGAATCAACAGAATTTTCGAATTATTGGGGATGTCGGTAGAGTTGAATGTAAAGCTAGCAATGTATAAGCTAGATGATATTTCTCTTCAGTGGTTGTAGTTTCACTACTAAAAAATCGGGCATTAGCGACTGCCATTGGCGGTTTCTATAGGACTATAGAGACCGCCTAGCGACCGCCATTGGCCGTCGCTTCAGCTTCGTCGATGTAGGCCAATAGCGACCGCCAAGCGGTCGCTTTAGGTTTCCTGGGGGGCACCATTAGCGTCCGCCACTGGGGGTCGCTAATGCTTCCCGGCAGGTAGCCTATAGCGACCGCCTTTGGGGGTCGCTACACGGGGAAATTTTTATTTAAAAAAATTCCTACTGAAAGAAATATATATATATATTAAATAAAATATATATATATATATAAAAGAAAATATATATATATATAATATTAAATCTAATATTTTAAATATATATATGATATGTTTTAAATATTTTAATATATATATATTTATATATATATAAATAAATATATATATATAATATTAAATAAAATATTTTTCATTTTTTAATGAAATGTACGAATTGTGTTTTTTTTCTTCACGGTGCAAAATCAGAGATAAAACAAGGTAAAAATTACAAAAAAAGGAAAACAATTTCATACAGCATAAACATCAATATAGTCATAAACAATAAATGATAAATGTACTTCAACGATCTGAGCAGGTCCATCCATTTCAATCTTCTGCTTTAATAATCCTACAATAAGACAAAAAAACAACAAAACAAAACAAACATAAGTTGGACATAATTATTCAGTTATTATATACATATAATAAAATTAAATCTGACATCAAATCATGGTGCTATAATAATTTAAGACCCCCAATTTAAGAAATGAAATCATTTTAGGTCAGTCAGAGCACGTTTGCTCCTAATTCGACCGGCTCACGCCGTTTTTGGTGTTTTATGACACCAGCAATGCGTTTCCGGTCACCGCGGTCAAACGACACCTCCGATTGACGTGCAGTCAGCACGACCATTTCAAAAATGACACAACGGATGTTTTTTGTACGGTTTCATGGCATTTCGAGGTTGTTCAGGTGGTTTTGACCCCCCACCGCGCCATTTTAGCACGCGCCGAGCCGCTGAAAATGACACAATCAGCCGTACCGCGCACACCGCATGTCCGATTGGCGTTCCGTCTCATTATACACGTCACATATAATATTCATAATGTTTTCGTGTGGTTTCAGGTCATTCGGAGAACGTTTGCTCGGAATTCAACCGTCTCACGCCGTTTTTGCTGTTTTATGACATCGGAAATGCGTTTCTGGTCACCGTCGTCAAAAGACACCTCTGATTGACGTTTCGTCAGCACGACCATTTCTCAAATCACACAATGTCTGTTGTCGTATTGTTTCATTGAATTCAAAGGTGGATCGGGTGGTTTTGACCCCCCAACGTGCCATTTTAGCGCGCGCCGAGCTGCTGAAAATGACACAATCGGCCGTACCGCATGCACCACACGTCTGATGGGTGAGCTGTCTCCTCCTACATGTCAAAAATAATATTATTAATGTTTTCATGTGGTTTCAGGTCATTCGGAGCACGTTTTCTCTGAATTTGACCGTCTCACTCCGTTTTTAGTGTTCTATGACACCGAAAACGCGTTTTCAGTCACCGCGGTCAAATGACACCTCTGATTGATGTGCCTTTGGCATGAACATTTCAAAAATCACACAACGGCTGTTGTCATACAGTTTTATGGCATTTTGAGTTCATTCGGGAGGTTTTGACCCCCCAACGCGCCATTTTAGTGCGCATCGAGCTGCTGAAAATGACACAATCGGCCGTACCACACACACAACACATTTGATGGGAGTTCCGTCTCCTCCTACATGTCACGAATAATATTCCTAATATTTTCGTGTGGTTTCAAGTCATTCGGAGCACGTTCTCTCCAAATTCGACCGTCTCACGCCGTTTTTGGTGTTTTATGACACCGAAAACGCGTTTCCGGTCACCGCCGTAATATGACACCTCCGATTGACGTGTCGTCAGCAGGAATATTTCACAAATCATACAACGGCTGTTGTCGAACGGTTTCATGGCATTCTGAGGTCATTCGTGTGGTTTTTCTCCCCAACATGCCATTTTAGCGCGCGTCGAGCTGCTGAAAACGACACAATCAGCAGCACCGTGTGCACCGCACATCCGATGGGCGCTTCGTCTCCTCCTACACGTCAAGAATAATATTCCTAATGTTTTCGTGTGGTTTCAGGTCATTCGGAGCACGTTTGCTCCGAATTCGACCGTCTCACGCAGTTTTTGTTGTTTTATGACACCAGAAATGCATTTCCGGTCACCGCAGTCAAACGACACCTCTGATTGACGTGAAGTCAGCATGACCATTTAAAAAATCACACAATGGCTGTTTTCGTACAGTTTCATGGCATTCCGAGGTCGTTGGGGTTTTTTGACCCCCCAACGCGCCATTTTAGCGCTCGCCAAGCTGCTGAAAACGACACAATCGGTCGTACTGTGTGCACCGCATGTCCGATGGGTGTTCTGTCTCCTCTTACACATCACGAATAATATTACTAATGTCTTAGTATGGTTTCAGGTCATTCGGAGCACCTTTTCTCTAAATTTGACCGTCTCAAGCCGTTTTTGGTGTTTTTTGAAATCGGAAATGCATTTTTGGTCACCGCTGTCAAAAGACACATCTGATTGACATGATGTCAGCATGACCATTTCACAAATCACACAATGGATGTTTTCGTACGGTTTCATGGAATTCCGAGGTCATTCAGGTGGTTTAGACCCCCCCAACGTGACATTTTAGCGCGCACCGAGCTGCTGAAAATGACACAATTGGTCGTACCGCGCGCACCACCCGTCCGATGGGTGCACCGTCTCCGCCTACATGTCTAGAATAATATTTCTAATGTTTTCAAGTGGTTTCAGGTCATTTGGAGCACGTTTTCTCTGAATTCGACCGTCTCACACCGTTTTGGGTGTTTTGTGACACCGAAAATGCATTTTTAGTCACCGTGGTCAAACGAAACTTCCAATTGACGTTCCGTCGGCACGACCATTTCACAAATCACACAACGGATGTTGTCGTACAATTTCATGGCATTACGAGGTCGTTCGGGTGGTTTTGACAGCCCAACGCGCCATTTTAGCGCTCGCCGAGCTACTGAAAACGACACATTTGGCCGTACCGCGCGCACCGCACATCTGATGGGCATTTCGTCTACTCTTAAACGTCAAAAATAATATTAATAATGTTTTCATGTGGTTTTAGGTTATTCAAAGCACGTTTACTCTGAATTCGACCGTCTCACGCCATTTTTGGTGTTTTTTGACACCAGAAACGCATTTCCGGTCACCGCGGTCAAACGACACCTCCGATTGACGTTCCGTCAGCATGACCATTTCACAAATCACAAAACAGCTATTTTTGTACGGTTTCATGGCTTTCTGAGGTCGTTCGAGTGGTTTTGACCCCCCAACGCGCCATTTTAGCGCGCGCTGAGCTGCTGAAAACGACACAATCGGCCGTACCGCGTGCACCGCACATCCGATGGGCACACCGTCTCCTCCTACATGTCACTAATAATATTCCTAATGTTTTCTTGTTTTTTCAGGTCATTTGAAAAATGTTTTCTCCAAATTCGACCGTCTCACGCCATTTTTGGTGTTTTATGACAACAGAAACGCGTTTCCGGTCACCGCTGTCAAACAAAACCTCCGATTGACCTGTTGTCAGCACGACCATTTCACAAATCACACAGCGTCTATTGTTGTACCGTTTCATGGTATTCTGATGTCGTTCTGGTGGTTTTGACCCCCCAACGCGCCATTTTAGCGCACGCAGAGCTGCTGACAATGACACAATCGGCAGTACGGCGGGCACTGCACGCCCGATTGGAATTTCGTCTTCTCCTACATGTCACGAATAGTATTCCTAATGTATTCGTGTGGTTTTAGGTCATTCATATCATGTTTGTTCCGAATTCGACCATCTCACGCCATTTTTGGTGTTTTATGACACCGAAAACACGTGTCCGGTAACCTCTATCAAAAGACACCTTCGATTGACGTGACGTCAGCAAGAACATTTCAAAAATCACAGAACGGATGTTTTCGTACGGTTTAACAGAATTCCGAGGATGTTCGGGTGGTTTTGACCCCCCAACAAGCCATTTCATTGCGCGCCGAGCTGCTGAAAACGACACAATCGTCCGTACTACGCGCACCACACGTCTGATGGGCACGTCGTCTCCTCCTACACATCAAGAATAATATTCCTAATGTTTTCGTGTGGTTTCAGGTCATTCGGAGCACGTTTTCTCCGAATTCGACCGTCTCACACCGTTTTTGTTGTTTTATGACACCAGAAACTTGTTTCCAGTCACCGCGGTCAAACGACGCCTCCGATTGACATGCCTTTGGAACGACCATTTTAAAAATCACACAAAGGCTGTTTTCGTACGGTTTCATGGAATTTCAAGGTCGTTCGGGTGGTTTTGATCCCCCGACACGCCATTTTAGCGTGGGCCGTGCTGCTGAAAACGACACAATCAGTCGTACCGCGTGCACCGCACGTCTGATTGGTGCGTCGTCTCCTCCTACCCATCACAAATAATATTTCTAATGTTTTCGTGTGGTTTCAGGTCATTCGGAGCATGTTTTCTCCGAATTCGACCGTCTCACGCCGTTTTTTGTGTTTTATGACACGAGAAATGCGTTTCCATTCACCGCCGTCAAATGACACCTCCGATTGATGTACTGTCAGTATGAACATTTCAAAAATCACAAAATGGTTGTTGTCATACGGTTTCATGGCATTACGAGGACGTTCGGGTGGTTTTGACCCCCCAACGTACCATATTAGCGCACGACGAGCTGCTGAAAAAGACACAATCGGCTGTATAGTGCACACCACACGTTCTATGGGTGCGACTTATCCTCCTAAATGTCACGATTAATATTCCTAATGTTTTCATGTGGTTTTAGGTCATTCGGGGCACGTTTTCTCCGAATTCGACCGTCTCACGCCGTTTTTGGTGTTTTATGACACCAGAAATGCGTTTCCGGTCACCATGGTCAAACGACACCGCCGATTGACGTTCTGTCATCACGATCATTTCAAAAATCACACAAAGGATATTGTATTACGGTTTCATGGCATTCTGAGGTCGTTCGAGTGGTTTTGACCACCCAACGCGCCATTTCAGCACGCGTCGAGCTGCTGAAAATGACACAATCGTCCGTACCGCATGCACCGCACGTCCTATGGGTGCTCTGTCTCCTCCTACACGTCACAAATAATATTCCTAATTCTTTTGTGTGGTTTTAGGTCATTCGGAGCAGGTTTGCTTCGAATGCGACCATCTCATGCCGTTTTTGGTGTTTTATGACACCGGAAACACATTTCAGGTCACCGCCATTAAAAGACACCTCTGATTGACATGCAGTTGGCACGACCATTCCACAAATCAAACAACGGTTGGTGTTGTACGGTTTCATGGCATTCAGAGGTTGTTCGGGTGGTTTTGACCCCCCAACGCACCATTTTAGCGCGCGCGGAGCTGCTGAAAATGACACAATCGGTCGTACCATGCGCACCGCATATCTCATGAGCGCTCCATCTCCTACTAAATGTCACGAATAATATTCCTATTTTTTTGTGGTTTCAGGTCATTCAGAGCATGTTTTCTCCGAATGCGACCGTCTCATGCCGTTTTTGGTGTTTTATGACACTAGAATTGTGTTTCCGGTCACCGCCATCAAACGACACCTCCAATTGACGTGTCGTCAGCACGAACATTTCACAAATCACACAACAGATGTTTTTGTACGGTTTCATGGAATTCCGAGGTCATTCGGGTGGTTTTGACCCCCCAAAGCGCCATTTTAGCGCGCGCCGAGCTGCTGAAAATGACACAATCGGCCGTACCACGCGCACCGCATGTCCGATGGGCGTTTTGTCTCCTCCTACACATCACGAATAATATTACTAATGTTTTTTTGTGGTTTCCGTTCATTCGGAACATGTTTTCTCCGAATTCGACCGTCTCACGCCGTTTTTGGTGTTTTATGACACCAGAAACGTGTTTCCGGTCACCACAATCAAACGACACCTCCGATTGACATGCCGTCAACACGACCATTTCTCAAATAACAAAATGACTATTGTCGTACGGTTTCATGTCATTCCAAGGTCGTTTGGGTGGTTTTGACCCCCAACGCGCCATTTTAGCACGCGCCGAGCTGCTTAAAACGACCCAATCGGCCGTACCGCGCACACCGCACGTCCGATGGGCGCGCCGTCTCTTCCTACACATCAAGAATAATATTCCTAATGTTTTCGTGTTGTTTCAGGTCATTCGGGGCATGTTTTCTCCGAATTCGACCGTCTCACGCCATTTTTGGTGTTTTATGACACACGAAACGCATTTCCAGTCACCGCGGTCAAACGACACATCCGATTTACGTGCCGTCAGCACGACCATTTCAAAAATCACACAGTGGATATTTTCTTTTAGTTTCATGGAATTCTGAGGTCGTTCGGGTGGTTTTGACCCCCCAACGCACCATTTTAGCACGCGTCGAGCTGCTGAAAACGACACAATCGGTTGTACCGCACACACCGCACATCTGATGGGTGTTTCGTCTCCTCCTAAACGTTACGAATAATATTCCTAATTTTTTTCGTGTGGTTTCATGTCATTCGGAGCACGTTTCCTCTGAATTCGACCGTCTCACGCTGTTTTTGGTGTTTTGTGACACCAGAAACACATTTCCGGTCACCGCCGTCAAACTACACCTCCGATTAACATGTCTTCTACACAACCATTTCAGAAATCACACAACGGTTGTTGTCGAATGGTTTCATGTCATTCTTAGGTCGTTTGGGTGGTTTTGGCCCCGAGCCCGCCATTTTACTGCACGTCGAGCTGCTGAAAAAGACACAATCGACCATACCGCGCGCACCGCATGTCGATGGGCATGTCATCTCCTCCTACGCGTCACGAATAATTTTTCAAATGTTTTCGTGTGGTTTTAGGTCATTCGGAGCACGTTTGCTCCGAATTCGACCGTCTCACGCCATTTTTGGTGTTTTATGACACCGGAAACGCGTTTTCGGCCACCGTGGTCAAACGACACCTCCGATTTACGTGCCTTCGGCACGACCATTTCAAAAATCACACAGCGGCTATTTTCGTACAGTTTCATGGCATTCTGAGGTCGTTCGGGTGGTTTTGACCCCCCAACGGGCCATTTTAGCGCGCGCCGAGCTGTTGAAAATGACACAATCGGCCGTACCACGCGCACCGCACGTCCGATCGGCACACCATCTCCTCCTAAACATAAAAAATTTTATTACTAATGTTTTAGTGTGTTTTCAGGTCATTCGGAGCACTTTTTCTCTGAATTCGACCGTCTCACGCCGTTTTTGTTGTTTTTTGACACTGAAAACGCTTTTCCGGTCACCGCCGTCAAAAGACACCTCCCATTGACATTCCATCGGCACGACCTTTTCAAAAATCACATTAAGACTATTTTCGTACGATTTCATGGCATTATGAGGTCATTTTGGTGGTTTTGACCGCCCAATGCGCCTTTTTAGAGCGCGCCGAGCTGCTGAAAACGACACAATCGGCCATACCGCGCGCACCGCACGCCTGATGGGAGCGCCGTCTCCTCCTACACGTCAAGAAAAATATTCCTAATGTTTTCGTGTGGTTTCAGGTCATTCGGAGAATGTTTGCTCTGAATTCAATCGTCTCATGCCGTTTTTGGTGTTTTATGACACTAAAAACGTGTTTCCGATCACCGCTGTCAAACGACACCTCCGATTGACGTGCCGTTGGCACGACCATCTCACAAATCACACAACGGCTATTGAAGTACGGTTTCATGGCATTATGAGGCTATTAAGTAGGTTTTGACCCCCCAACGTGCCATTTTAGCGCGCGCCGAGCTGCTAAAAACAGCACAATCGGGCAGGGGGAGGGCTGTCTGGGGTGCGGGGGGCTGTCCGGGGTGCGGGGAGGCTGTCCTAGGTGCGGGGGGCCTGTCCGGGGTGCGGGGAGGGCTGTCCGGGGTGCGGGGTGGCTGTCCTAGGTGTGGGGGCCTGTCCGGGGTGCGGGGAGGGTTGTCCAGGGTGCGGGGAGGGCTGTCCGGGGTGCGGCGGCGAGAGGGGGGGGGGGTTGTCCGAGGTGCGGGGTGGGGCTGTCTGGGGTGTGGGGAGCCTATCCGTGGTGCAGGGAGGGCTGTTTGGGGTGTGGGGAGCTTGTCCTGGGTGCGGGGGGGGGGGGGGGGGGGGGGCAGTCCGGGGTGCGGGGAGGGCAATCCGGGGTACGAGGCGGGCTGTCCGTGGTGCGGGGGGTTGTCCGGTGTGGGGGGAGGGGCTGTCTGGGGTGCGGGGAGCCTGTCCATGGTGAGGTGAGGGCTGTTCGGGGTGCGGGGAGGCTGTACTCGGTGTGGGGGGCTATCCGGGGTGCGGGGAGGGCTGTCCGGGGTTCGGGGGGCCTGTCCGGGGTACGGGGATGGTTGTCTGGGGTGCGGGGCGGGCTATCCGGGGTGTAGGGAGGGCTGTTCGGGGTGCGGGGCAGCATTCCGGGGTGTGAGGGGGCTGTCCGAGGTGCAGGGAGGGATGTCTGGGGTGCGGGCAGCCTGTCCGAGGTGTGGGGAGGGCTGCTCGGGGTGCGGGGAGGCTGTCCTGTGTGTGGAGGGCCTATCCAGGGTGCGGGGAAGGAAGTCTGGGGTGAGGGAGGGGGAGGGGGTTGGGTTGTGTGGAGGGCTGGCCGGAGTGCGGGGAAGGCTGTCCGAGGCAGGCCATGGAGTACAAATAGTGAACTCAGCTCATTCATCAAAAACAAGTTTAATGGTTTATATTAGGAATCACATGTTTTTTTCAAAAATATTACATAACATGCAATTCTAAACATTGAAAATTAAATGAACAAAAAATATCCAAATCAATAATCAGATTCATGGTTACTTCTCAATTCATGCACACAAACATTGCATGAGGCCAAAACACACATGATACCCCCAAATCACAAAAAAATAACTAGAAACCCAACATAAATATCAATAACAACCCCACCATTAAAATCAGAAACACACCTAGTGAATAAGATGCGTCATGCGTGTTAATCACTGACCTCCATCTGGTGGGACAGGGGCCTACAAAAAATAAACATTATGAATATTTTCATAACAAAAATAATTTAAATTAAATAAATAAATTCTGTATAAACATTCATCGTATGATCCCCTGCACCATCACCTAGACATACATATTCCCGCAGTGCTCTAACCTCAGCAGCCAATTGCGCATTTGCCTCCTCGGAAGCCCGTAGCCGTGCCTTGGAATCTGACAACTGATGTGTCATTTGAGCAACAACAGGACCGACAACCGCAGCACGTGACACTACAGAATGAGGAATCCTTGTTCCATTGGTCAAACTATATCCATGACCGTCCCGACCAATGATGTGATGAAAGATTTCATCCCTTCTCATGGGAAGCTGTCGCTGGTCCTCTGGCAGATATTCTAATTCAGCTTCAAATTGAGCCTGTGAAATATTTAAATATATATACATATTTTAATTTACAGAATTTATGTAAGTATTGGTAATGAGTACAAGCACTTACTATAAATGCTACAGCCTCTGTATCATTGTGATCACGATTCCTCATCCACATCGACATTTTATCAGTTGGTCCACCTTGCTCCCGCAACTATATATGAATAGAATATAAACACAAAACCATATTAATTAAAAAAATTAAAAAATTATTAATAAATACCTCATGTCAGATCTGAGACACGTGACGAGTCCCGAGCCTGTGAGGTGGTCCCCACAATGCTCGATTCTCAGAATGGCGTGTAGACACCTCTTACATTCAATTCTTTCAAATTTCAAACAAATCACACATTATTGAAAATATATATACCAAAATAAATATACAAACTGCAACACCCTCAGTAGACCAATATGCAACAAAATCACGCCACTAAGTTGGGAGGACACCTCTTGGGACATTTTCCAGAATGTCTCGGGCACCCACATTTGGTACCCAGTGGTCCCTCTTGACTTTTCCTTTATAGTCTATCCACATCTTACATCATTTCCTCATACACACTGGCCGAAACTCATCGGGAAATATTTTCAAATTTTACTATTAAAGAAATAAATCACATATGTTATTGTTGTTTATACATAGGGAATAAATTAAAATTGTCTTCTCACCTGAACCTCCCTCCAAAGATGATCTAATGTGTCCTGAGGGATAGAAGCCCAGTCACGTGTGGTTACTGGAAATCGATGTGGATCACGTATGATATGAACCAGCTGACGAATAAATGCAGGGGCCTTCCATCCCACAGGATGAAATACCTCATCAAATGAAACAACAAAATTCGTGTTAGAATTCCATGATAATATGCCACGACCAGGGCCTCTCTGGCGAGAGGAAGAAGCAGTCGAGTCTGATCCTGTTGAAAACAATTTTATATAAAAATTGAAAGATGTTATATATATATATATATATTAATTACAAAAAAAATAGAGACAATGACATTCCAACATACCTCGACCCTGAGACGTAGATGCCTCAGATGGATGATGTGGATCTTCTGCCTCTTCCCCTGACATGCCTGTAGTCATAGAAAACATTAGTAAGGGGACTATCCAAAGTGTCCAAATGATAAATTAGATTATTAAAAAAAACTTGTACAGTTTTTAATAAAAAAGGGATTGAATAATTAGTTTTTAATGAATTTTAAAAAAGAAGAAAGTTCACAAAACAGATATACAAATTTTGTACAAAACCAATCAATGAATAGCCAAATTTCAAATTGAATTAATATAAATTCAAGCAGCACAAGAACCAAATGAAGAATACCACAATGGGAAGATACACCGAAAATAACATCAATATAACATGAGTTAAATCACCGTAAATATTTATAACAGAATAAACTTCCAAAAGTGAGGATTAAAACTTACAAGGATTTATAAAATGTTTAGATAATTTATGATATCTTAGGCTGAATAGCGGGAAAACAATTATACCTTTCATTAAGCATGCAAATCGCCCATTTCTCCTTCAACAGCCGCTCTGAACCGATAAATATATTCTTCACGTTGAACTACAGTATGTTGATAAAGCTGTTGGGAAACAAAAGGAGCAGTCTTGAGTTCATATTGTTCAAATACAAATACTTCTCGCCGAGACATTTTGACAACAACTTGCCAACGTGGATTTGAAGGCAAAGTAATGAAGAATACTTGTTCTGCTTGTGATGTCAAAATGAATGGTTCATTATCAACTCGTTCAATTCTATATAACATATAGTTAAAATTATCCAATGAAAACTGATATTGATCGACTTTACATCCACGCACTGGATCAACCCAATTACACATTAACAATATGTACTTCAACCCGTGTGTGTATACAACTTCAATGATGTCTATCAATTGACCATAGTAATAACCATAATCGACAAATGGAAAACATATGCCACTTTTTTGTGTTGCTCATTTGTCGTCAACATCATTAATGTGAAATCAAAAACCATTAGCATCTATAGATTTATAACGATGGGCCGTTATAGATGGACCCTCAACCAGTTGAATAAATTCTTCAGTTTGAGTGGGGTCCCCTAACTCCCTCAGCTTATGAACCTACATAATTAATTGAATTCAATAATGATATATGAAGAAAGAAATTAGTATAATACTTCACTCATAATGAAAATAAATTTATAGGTACATAATCCTTGAACCAAACATGAAATGACGCATAATGAGACTGTTGAATTTGAAAATCAGTCACACGATATATCTCTTCTTTTATCTCATTAATGTGTTTTCTGCAAAAGATAACACGATGTTTAAATGATAAAATTATGAAAACATAACATGTAAAAGTTAAACAATAAAAGTGATAAGATACATAATACATTAATGGTGCAACTGATGGAGTATTGAACAAGATATATCGATGCGCTTGTATCCACTCGATGTTGTCCATATAATATGTGGTTCCTTCTCCAACTAGATCATCCTGAATCCAAGAGGGATTATCTAATTTTGTTTCAACATCCGTATGATATTCTGTACAAAAAGTAGTACACTCAACCATCAAATAACCATTGTCTATTGATGCCTCCGGACGAGCTCGGTTGCGTACAAATCGTTTCAATGTACTCAAATACCACTCAATAGGATACATCCACCTAAATTGCACTAGAACAGCAGCCATTACTTCATCAGTTAGGTGCACTGTCTTGTGGACCATAACATCAGAAAATTAGGGGGGAAATAGTTTCTCAAAGTGAAAAACCGTAAGTACAATTCAGTCCTGTAAACTTTTTAAATCACTCATTCATTGATTTCTTAAACAAAGCTGTAAAAAAATTTACTTATCTAAATCAATGACTGAACAGAATTTGAGGATAAACAATCACAAATTGTGATTGGAATCAACTACTGAAGTGTATGTGATTGTCATGACTTTTCAACCCTTTCAATGTCTTGCTTGTCAGATTCACACACTTTGAAATATTAGATGAGTAACCATCAGTCACCTTGAGAATCTTCAAAATGGAATGAAATTCCTCTTTCTCTTTTGTAGTCATCATATACTGTGAAGTAGGCATATATTCCTTGTTTCCCTCAGCTAATTGTAAATGCAACTGTTTCCTTAAACTCATTTCTTCCAAATCACGGCGTGCATTAACATGGTCCTTTGATTTCCCACTGACACCTAAAATGGTCCACAATATGTTATCACATTCATTTTTTTCAATGTGCATGACATCCAAATTATGCCTCAGCATGTTAGTTTTCCAATCAGAATACTATAAAAAATATATTTCTTTTTCCAATTGTGACTACGCTGCCTACCCGCAGCTCAAATATTACGTACTAGAGGAGACACCAAATCATGAATTTCATATACTGTGTGGATGTTTTCTTCCTCAATCTGCGATAACATTTTGACTCCTGTCATGATCTTTGGTGCTGGGCTATACTCTCTAGAACCATCAAATGCCACTCTGTCCTTTTTGAACCTGTGCTGAGGGGGGAGAAAACATCTGTGACCCATGTATGCCAATTTTTTTGGAATGATTAAGCTATATAGATTTTTTACTTTTGTTGCAATAAGGGAAAGAAAATTCTCTTTTTGTACTCCATCCTGATAAATTTGCATAAGCTGGGAAGTCATTGATTGTCCAGAATAAAGAAGCCTATAGTTTTAACATTTCATTCGTTTCATAGTCATAAGTCATCACACCATCACCCCAAAATTCATTCAACTCACCAATAAATGGATGAAGGTAAACATCAATCTTATCCCCCGTACTTTTATGCCCATCAATAAGATTGGAAAGTAATATAAATTTTTGCTTAATACAAAGCCGCGGATGAAGATTATATGGAACTGACACCACTGGACATGTGCTAGGAGTTGCACCAACCATTGACTTGAATGGATTGAATCAATCTCCTGCCAATCCCAATCGGACTTTACTAACATGTTTCGAAAAGTCGGGATGTCTCTTATCAAAATACTTCCATGCATAAGAGTCTGCCTGGTGGGTTAACATATAACTTTCATGAACTCTTTCTGTATACTGTCTCATTAAATTAGAAACTTTAGATTACATAAAAAAAATTCAACCTTGGTTTAAGGGGAAAGTAACACATTTGCTTTACGAAAATCAGTTTCCCCTACATCACAATCTGACATTCATGAGTCTGATTTTTCCTCTTCTCTTTCCATCTAGAAGCACCCTAAACAATACAAATATACAAATGGGATGTTTCCGTTCTAAACAACATACAGTTTTAGCACATGCATCTATGGTCTCATATGTAAAACCTAAATTCTCTATCAGCTTACGAGCATGGTAATAAGACTCAAAAATCATAGCGTCGAAAGGAAGAACCTTTTTCAATAACACCAACAGCATTTCGAATGATGTGTCTGACCAATGATTCAATGTCTTCAATTGAAACAACTCCACGATAAACGACAATTTAAGTAAGAAGTACATCCAGGATATAATTTTTTTTTGCATCCTCAATTGCTTCATAAAACCTCCTCGAATCACGATATGCAGTAGAGCGAAGATTTATCTCACCGGTCTCAAGATTTTGGATGTCAATGCCTTCAGGATCCAACCCACGTACCATTTCAGTATGCATTTCATGCATTTTATCATTCATCCTTGCATCAACATCCATCTGAACTGCATCCGTATTTTCACAACGAACATATTCTTCTCCATGACGAGTCCAACTCATATAATTTTTCAGAAATCCATTAATGAATAGGTGATCCATCACAGAATCTCGTGTGAATTGATATCTGTTAGCACATTTTCTACATTCACAACTAATGTAGTCACTTTCAAATCCTCTGGTGAAGTCCATAAACTGCATAATTCCATTGAAATACTCTCTAGACGTTCGATTTAGAAGATCAATCCAACTCTTATCCATAATAAGATCTCTATAACAAACATTTACACAAGACTTATTACATTTTCATTTTTCATGTCAAATATATTTAAAATGAATACTAATTAATTGTTTATGAACCATTTATAAAATAATAATGTAAGTGAAAGCCCATGTCATACCTGATTGCGCTACAAACCTGGATGGGAGGGGAGCCGAAGGCAGTGCTGCGAGGGAGAGGAGAGGCAGTGTTGTGGAGCCCGAGCCAGAGCTGGTGCAGCACGGGAGGGGACAGTAAAGGAGGTGACATGTGGCGGTGGTGTGGAGAGGGAGGGGACGGGGGTTGGCGGGGTTCCGGGGGGGGGGGGGGTGGTGTTCGGAGTGGTGGGGGGAGGGATGAGGGGGCGGAGGGCCGAGGGAGGAGGTCGGAGGCTGGAGGAGCTGGAGGCCAAAGGCAAGAGGGCGGTCGGAGGGTTGTCGAGCTGCCGGAGGCGGGTGGCGGGAGGCCCGAGGTCAGAGGGAGGCCGAAGGGTGGAGGGAGGCCGGAGCCAGAGGGCGGAGGGAGGCCGGAGCTGGAGGGATAATCCCGAAAGAGAAGGAGGGTAGGGCGAAGGGTGGCTGGAGGGAGGAGGGTGGCCGGAGGGTGGCTGGAGGAGGGCTGCGCTGGTGGAGGGCGGCCGGAGGGCAGCCGGAGGGTGGAGGGTGGCCGACAGAGGGCAGGGCTGGCGGAGTACGGCCGGCCGGAGGGCAGGGCGATGGAGGTCGGGGCGGCGGAGGGCGGGCCGATGGAGGGCAGACCAACAGAGGGAGGGGCGGCAGAGGGCGGGGCGGCGGAGGGCAGGGCGACGTGGAGGGAGGGGCGACGGGGAGGGCGCGAGGTGGCGAGTAGGGCGTGGGCGACGGGTAGGGGGGAAGGGTTTGGGGGGGTGCTTCACAATAGGAGGGAGGGTTTAGGGGGGGCGCGAAAGACATTTTTTAGGGAAACATAGTGACCGACATTGGCGGTCGCGATAGGTAAAGGGGCTCGAAAGCCCATATTTCTAGTTGTGTTGGTAATCCAAGAAGGGATGGACCAGGGTATGATGTGGGAAGGATTTTAAGAATTGTCCAGCAAACAATTATACCCACATACGTTAAGAATTTAGTGCACAACTGATTTCTTCGGTCTGAAGCAAGAGCATATGTCTGTGACGGAATATGCAGCCATGTTTATGAGCTTAGTGCGGTTTTTGCTTGAGGTGGTAGGAAACATGTCATTGAAGGAAAAGATATTCAAAATGGGGTTAAAGAAAGATATTCGTTCAAAAATAGCAGTGTTGTGTATTGGTGATTACATAGAGATAGTGAATCGAGCATCGGTGGGTTAGTGGGATCTGTTGGGAGCTTCAAGCAGAGGAAGCATGGTGGTACCCATGGGGAACAGTGGGAACTCTAACGCAGGGTTCAAGGGGAGGAGGGACACTTATTGCTAGGGAGGGGGTATGGAACATAATTCGATGGTAGGATCAGTGAATCTTCCTCCGAAGCCCCAGAGAAAACCAGGTTGTTTTCAGTGTGGCTCCACGACACACATCAAGCGAGACTGTACATCACAACCTCGAGCATGTTACAATTGTAAGAAGACTGGGCATCTACAATGTTATTGTCAGGATGCTCCATGGTCGTGTGTGTGTGACACTCCTCAGGGATCGTAGACATCATATGCATCAACGGGACAGGGATAGCAGAATACCCCTCATAAGTAGAGAAAAGTCAGTTATTGTGATTCTCGGAACACCACAACTCCTCAGCATGGCAATAAAGAGAAAATTGTGGAAACCAAGGAATTGTTTGGAGTTGCACAGGTTGTGGTGGATGATCAGTTAGGACCATCCATGGTGCGAGGTACTATTATTTTAAATTCTACCTTCAGGAAAGTTTTGTTTGATACAAGTGCCTCACAATCATTTATTGTTGCATTTGTGGTTGAGTTTCTGGGTTTAATGGTAGAAATTATTCCATCAGTTCTGAAACGTGAAATTCCTCTAGGTCAAAGAGAGTGTCGAGCCTTCTTGTGTAGATCTTGTTGTGTCGTTGTGGGAAAGTTTGAGCTAATGTGGAATTTCTCAGTGCTTGGGATGGATGGGAATGATGTAATCCTAGGAATGGATTGTCTAGTAGCGTTTAAGGTCCAATTCGACTGTAATGCACGGACAGTGGCTTTTATGACACACGATGGCGTTAGAAATCTCTTTAGAGGATAGAGTCATGAAAGGCATGGTGTAGCAGTTTTGTTGGCACTAGCAGTGGGAACGTTACCGTATCAGTTGGCGGTTTTGTCATTGGAATCGATATAGGGTGTTGAGCAGAGTGTTCTTATAGCAGTGGTGGATCAGTTCAAGGATGTGTTTCTTGAAGAATTCTCTGTGTTACCTCCCATAAGAGACATGTAGTTTACGGTTGATCTCCTTCTAGGGACCAATCCTATCTCACATTCATCTTACAATATGGGACCTACTGAATTGATGGAATTGAAAGTCCAGTTGGAAGATCTAGAAAAAAATGGCTTTATCCGGCCTAGCACGTCTCCATGGGTTGCGCCGATGTTGTTTGTGAAAATGGTGGATGGAACTTTGAGGCTCTATGTTGATTATCGTCCACTTAACCAAGTTACGATAAAGAACATATATCAACTTCCAAAATTTGATGTTTTGTTCGACCAGTTGAGGGGACCCCAGTGGTTCTCCATGATCGACCTGAGGTACGGATATCATAAATTGCGGGTGAGGAATAAAAATATTCCTAAAACATATTTCAGAAGTATATTTGGTCATTATGAATAGTGTTTATACCCTTTGGTCTATCAAGTGTTCCAATGGTGATCATGGCATTGATGAATCAGATATTTCAGAGATAGCTAGATTCATTTGTGGTGGTGTGTGTAGACGATATTCTGGTGTATTCTAAGATAAGGGTGGAGCATGAACAACACTTGGTGATAGTTATTTGGATATTTAGGGTCATCAATTGTATGCCAAATTTTCCAAGTGTGACTTTTGGATATAGGAAGTCCGTTTTCTAGGCTTTGGGAATTTGTAAAGGGGCATTTTAGTGGATCCGGAAATGGTAGAGGCAGTTATCTCATGGAAACCACCAAATAATGGGTTTGATGTAGGATGTTTCCTCGGCCTAGTTGGATATTATCAATGTTTTGTTCATGATTTTTCATGTTTGGCTTCACCGATGAGAGCTTTGACAAGAAACAATGTTCTATTCCAGTGGAATGAACAATGTCTGTAGAGTTCTGAAGAGATAAAGGGTCTCCTTAGATCAGCACCAATCTTGGTTTTTTCAAAACTAGGAAAATGGTACGTGATGTATTGTGATGCATCAGGATTTGGTTTGGGGTGAGTTATCATACAAGGGGAACATGTGGTTGTGTATTTCTCGCAATAGTTTAGGGTGAATGAGAAGTACTACCCAACTCATGATTTGGAATTGGCAGCAGTGGTGCATGCTTTGAAAGTGTGGCGTCATTATCTCTTCGGTCATAAATTCATGGTATAAACATATAACAAGAGATTGAATCACCTTTTCTCACAAAGGTATTTGAGATTCAGGCAAATGAGATGGATGGAATATCTCTAGATGTTTGATTTTGACTTTATGTACACACCGGGTAAGGTAAATTCGGTGGAATATGCATTAAGTAGAAAATCATATGCTCAGGTGGTAAAAAAGGCATTAGACCAGTGGAAGTTGATGTCGGTTATAGTCGACATGTGGTTGGAATGTGAGGGCTAGGGAAACAGAGCGGTCCTCTAGATAGTCTTGTTGATTCCTGACTTGGTTTCACTAGTTAAAGAGGTGCAGATATTTGATTCTGAGTGTGTGACCATAAGGTCGAAAATCAATGGTGGGGAGACCATTGAGGGTTGGAAACTAAATGAAGATTTAGTTTTTTGTTTTTGGAATCATATGGTTGCACCCATTTCTTGTCAAGAAGATCTTCTCTGTGTGTATCATCATTATAGATGGGTTTTTCATCCTAGAATTCAAAAAATGTATAAAGCATTGAAAGTGCAGTTCTGGTGGGCTGGTATATAAAGAAGTGTGGTTGAGTTTTTCTTGGAGATGCTTGACTTGCCAGTAGTTCAAGGTAGAGCATCAGAGGCCAGCATGAATGTTGCAGTCTTTAACAATTTCTATTTGGAATTGGGATAAAGTACTGATGTATTTTGTTATAGGTCACCCAAGAATAATCAGAATGCACGATGCCATTTGTGTGATAGTGGATCGGCTAATAAAGTCGGCCCATTTCATTCAAATTAATGAATCTCATATGGTGGAGGATCTGTCCAAAATCTATATTTGGGAGGTGGTAAAGAGGAATGGCATTCCAGCTTCGATTGTATCAAATATATATCTGAGGTTTATATTTCATTTTTGGAAATCCATATAGTAATCGTCTTGGGACACGGTTGACTATGACCACGGAATATCACCCTCAGACGGATGGTCAATCCGAGAGGATGATACAAACTTTGGAGAATATGTTGCGGACTTGTGTCATGGATTTTGGTGGATCATGGAAAGAGAACTTTTCATTGGTTGATTTCTTATACAATAACAATTATCAAGCATCCATACAGATGGCTCCGTTTGAAGCATTGTATGGGATGCCATGTTGTTCTCTACCATGATGGGTGGAAATGAGTGAGTTCTTGATGGTTGGAGCGAACCTTGTCCAGGAGACTACAGAGAATATCAAGTTAATCAGGAATAGAATGGAGATGCATCAAAGTCGTCAGAAATAATATGTGGATCATCATCGACGATCATTGTCATTCGAGGTGAGTGATCATGTTTTCTTGAGGATCACTCCTAGGTTGGGAAATTGTCAGTTTGGGATTAGGGAATGTTATCTCCAAGGTATAATGGACCTTTTGAGATTCTTGAGTGGGTTTGTGAGGTGTCTTATCATTTTGAATTTCCACTGAGGTTAAGTGTGGTTTCACATTGTGTTTCACGTGTCACAGTTGAAAAAGTATGAGCCGGATCTAGGCCATGTTATTCGATGGGATTATGCTGAGTTAGAGCTGGATGCTTCGTTGGTGCACGTGCCAGTGCGGGTTGTGGATAGGAAAGAGAAAGTCTAACAGGGTAAAAGCATCAGTCTGGTTTGGGTTTTTTGGCAGCATGACCAGATCTAAGAGGAGACTTAGGAGTTGGAGAAAGAGGTGTTCGAGCAATATCCCAAGCTCTTTCGAAAAAATGTGGGTTCATTACATTCCAAGGACGGAAAGTCCAATGGTGGGTAGAATGTACCACACCTGGGATGAGGTATATAGATTTTTCTTATGCTTCTTTATGTGTATAAAGTGTATGGGATGAGTTGAGAAGATGGTAGGAGAGTTTGGATTGGTTTTGGATAATTTTGGACACATTTCTTAGGAATCCCGGTTAGGGGAAACTGTGCGGGTTCTCCAGGAAACCATGTAGGGGGAGGTGGTAGGCTTCAGACAGCCTGCGCAGGGTTTGTTAAACTGTGCGAGGAAACTATGTGGACCCCTCCTCTCGAGGTAGTAGCATGCGCATGGTTAGCGCACAGTTTTCCAAACCGTGCGGGATACCGCAGGACCACGTAAAAATAGGGTTTTAAAACCCCAGGTTCACTTGGGATTGCCTCATTCCACTCCAAATCATCTCCCACTCGATCCTCACTCATTATTTTGGGTGTTTAGGGCTTTATGGTTCTCTCCCACTCGTTTTGGAAGTGATTCAAAGGTGTTTCTTGGTGTTTTGACGGGGGTTTCTCCTAGGTAAAAGTATCCTCTTGGGTTCCTTGTGTTTTCCTCAAGATTTACATCTCCCTCTCTCTCTATGTTTTCTATATCTACACCTGTTGTGTGAAGATCTAGGGTTGTTTTTTCAATGTATTTTGATTTTAAGGCTTGTGGATGTTAGGGATGGAGATCTAGAGAGGTTTCGGTTGTGTGTTCGCCGATTATGAGTTGCGGTGGCTTGTGGGTTGATTTCTCAGGAACCCTAAAGGTAGGTGGATTCTATCTCAACTTAACGTGGTTAGATCTAATGGTTTTGGTTACAATTAATTTTTATTTCATAGAATTAATTATGTTGTTGATGTGAGAAATTGGATGAAAATACCTTTGGTAATGGTTTAGGGGATTTTTGGGAAAAATGGGTTGGTAGAAATGCACTTGATGTGATTTTAAAATGGGATTTTAAAATGAGTTATTTTGTTGGTTTGATTAAGAGGAATCATGAAAAAAAATTCAATAAAAGTGTTGTTTTATTGAATTGGGGTTTGCCATGGAATATAGTTAAAGGGTGTTTTCAATAAAATCTTGATTTATTAAAATGGATTGGCATGTAATAGAAATGGTTGATTGCATGTTATTGTGGCCTTTAAGTGTTATATTCTTGGTTATGTTGGCTTGTTTAAATGTTGTGAAAATGGGTGGGAAGTACCACTATAAAAATGGGATGGATAGTGGATGGAAGGGCCACCATCAAAAGAAAGTGTGTGGGAAGTACCACTTTAGTGGATTGGTAATGAATGGGTTGGACAAGAAGTGCCACTATGATATGTTGTGTGCTTTGTTGAGGATATTTGTAGATAGGGATTGTGTGTGAAATATGAAAAGGTAATCGGCTTGTGGAATGCTTTATTTGGCTTCCATGTGTGGCAAGTTTGGCTTATGGAATGATTGTTTGGATTTCCCTGTGTTAACATGGTTTGGATGGAAAGTCTTGGTAAGGTTGTGTTTGGATTATAGTAATGGATGCACATGTGGTTATTTTATATAAACAGATTTATATAAATTTGCTAATGGTTTTATAATAGTGGCGTGGGTAGGGAGGTCATTTGGGGAAAACCTACTGAGTAGCTGTACTCACCCCCTGCTTTGGCACTTTAGTGTCCTTGCAGATGTCATGTACCAGGATACAGGTAAAGGTAAGGCATCTCATTGCTAGCGGTTTGTGGTGATTCTTGTTAGGGGTTGGTGGAGCTTGGAGCTTGTGGTGGAGCTATGGTAGTGTCATGGATCATGGTGTTTTGCTTTTTAGTTTCCTCTTTGTACTCTGATGTTTTGTGGACATGTCTAGTTGAACAGTTTTCGGGTATGTGATGACATTTTTAGTATCATGTGGATGGGTTTGATAGTGCATGAATCTTTCATTGTTGTTTGGTTGAGTTGGGTGATCTATTTATGGGAAAATTTTTCCCCACTATTCCTTGATGCCCTAGGCATTTATTTCCAGCCTTTGACGCCATGGGAACATCGTTTAAGGCCAAGTAACCCTCACCGCCTCCTCAAGACAATGAGGTTGGGGTTGGGTGGTACATAAATCATGGGGTGTTATAAAAAATATTTCAGTTTATGAATACTTTTTTATACCCAATCATATATAATAAATATAAAAATGCATGTAATAAAATATACATAAAACATGCATGTAAGTAAGAAATCACATTAGCTTGTTATAAAGATAAGAAAACTAATGAAATGTGAATAGTATATTCCTCAAATGATTCATGAAAAAATCCCTTCGCATTCTATACCACGATAAGTGGTGAATACCATAAATTGATCAATAAACAACCATATAAATTATATAAATAACTCAAGGTTAAATGATAATAAACTATATTTTTGAATCATTATAAATAATCATACCATCCACAAAAATTAGAGATTTCATTCATGCTTGAGTTAGAGGAACATAGAAATGAGAAATTTACCATGTATATTCATACTCTCTTTTCTATCATCCAAAATGAAAATACATGTAAGAAGATTTTATGATATTTCTTTGTATTGTTGTGACCTAACTCACTCTATAAACATTAGCTATCTTGGTTGGTTAAATGAGCACAAGTGAACCCTCCCTTATGTTGAAGGATGCTAAAAATAGTGATGATCTAATAATGGTATGGTGGATAAACTATACCATTTGTATCACAAATAAAGAAACTAGAATCATAATTAAATAAAATTAAATGAAAAAAATTATAAATACATTTCAGATATGTAATAATAAATGATAACCCGACTAGTGCCAAATAAACATCCACCCATGCTTGAACATGAAAATCCACAAATTAAAGAAATTAAAACATAATATGTATTATAATAAACATGGATAGTCTAACAAATGAATTAATAAATATTTTTATCTAACCATGTAAGGCCATACAAGTACATGCTTATCAAGTTATACCTAGATTTTATGTTCAATGTTAGCCAATATTGGAAAACAACATATGGGAAATCCATTTCCTAACATATAGTCAAGATGCATTTCTATGTATGAATCTATAGCACAAATTTGGTTGTGATAACAACTCGGTAGGCCACTACCAATGATTTCTAATGAAATCATTTATTTTAATATAAAATAAATAAGTATGAGTTTATAACAACTGAAACAACAGAAAACTAATGTAATCAAGTGAGCCCAAGTTTTTAATGAATATTGGTCAACCATACTAGATTTGCCCTAAGACATAATGGATCTAAACATATTCTATAATGTATATATATGCATATATATAATCTTAAATATAAATATATATACAAGAAATAGTAATGAACCAAGGTGTAAGACCAAGGCATCCCATGAAAAATAATATAATTATATTCATACCCTAAATAAGGGATTTAATTTTTAATGAAAGGGATTCCAAGACCAGTGATCTCATGTGAATAATAGGGGACATCATTCAAAAATGTAGGGAAAAAATAAAATGGCTAATATTCTCAAATTTATCAAATGAATACTAATGGATATAATGGCCAACATCCAGAAAAATTATGTGAAGCATAATTTCAAACATATCAAGTCATGGGTGTGTGAAGAGTTATTTCTCACACATCCCCTAAATATGTTTCAATAATAAGAATGGACATATAATAGTAATAAAAATCAATAATTTCTTATAATACCTTAACATAATCGATCCATTTAATATTTAATATGTAGAAAAGATCCAAGACTAATGTACATGGAACACAATATAATTCATCATGATCATTTAAATTCAAAATTCATTTACATGTAAATAAGAGGATCATTTGTATATTCTTGCCACACTAGGATTTAATACCAAATATTTAATAAACACACCCATTCTTAAATTATTAAGATCCAAAGACGATAGTCAATAATTTAAATTTTCTATTAATACAATTTTTTCTTATAAACTAAATTAACACACTAAACCCACCTTATGAGGTTTTTTGGTTGTATTGATATTAAAAGAAAACATACAAAGGACAAATTGTAAGGAGGAAGACATACAAATGAAATAAATCATTCTAAAAGTGTAGTTTTTGGTTGAGGTTGTCAATATAAAATAATACTATGGTGCCATACCCTGTCTAAACAACATCAAGGTGATAATTTTAATGAATTACAATTTTTAGAATAAATGCAAGGGAGGTCTGACATGTGACATAATGAAGAAAAATTTAAATGTGGAAACATTAATTATAAGGAATATATTCCCCCTAAATCATGCTTATTAATCATGAATCCTCAATAATTGGCCTTTTATTTAGGCTGAAATGAAATAAATCAATGTAAAAGACATGTTCCATGAAGATAGACCATAAAAAATTTCATTGAAATAACATACAATTTAGTGAGACAAATGAATAAAAGTATGGAGGGGAATCATATAATAATCAAGGAAGATCCAAAATGACTGAAAAATACATGATTCCTATCCTCAATAAATAAGATCAAGGAATCCTTGGAAAGTGGGAGAGGGATCACCCATGTGTATGTTGTTCATAGGAAAATATGGAGAATAGAGGTGGAGGATATGTTAAAGGGGAAGGGAAAAATTGTCATTTCCAACCATTTAATGTGCCACACAATTTTGAGAACCTTACACCAACCATGTGGTTCCACTATCCAATCACATTAATACATATGGTTTTCCTTATATTATTTACCGAATTATTTCCAAACATGTATTTCTACTATATGAAGAACCCTTCAACTATTATGTTTTTATCATATTGTTAGAAAAAATGCACAAACCATGTGTAGTCAGTCTTAACACCTTCATAATGTTACTTAGATTCCACCTGGTCACCACAAATTTTCAACAATCCCTATCCCTTGAGAAACATGTCCCACAAAGCATGGTTGACCAAACTGTTCACCAACTGTGCACCCCAATCCATTTATTAAAAAATGTGTTTTTTAAGAATGAAGTTTTCATGAACATATTAACCTCAAAATAAATTATATATCATTAAAACCCATCTAAAAAAACCCTTTTATTGTTCCAACAATCAAAAGTCCATTCTATTGCTCAGTTTATGATTTAGATCATTCTCCAAATGAGAAAATCCAATTATATTGGTATCTTAATCGACTCGAAAACACATGGTTTCATATTTATAAAAACTAAAATAATAATGATTTATAGTAAATAAAAAAATTAGTTTTTCTATAAATAAAATTTTTAATTAATTTGTTTCATTTTTAATTTATTGATCATTTTGTAATTATTTTATTTTTAAATTATTATAGAAAATTACACATATTAAATATACATATTTGATATATAAAAACCCTATAACTATATAACCAATGATCTTATTTCAAAGGACCATATATATAACAGCCACATTTCATTTATATATATAGCAACACAAACAATTCTAAAATCATTAATATTATTTACATTCAAGTCAATGTGATTCTCCATGGATCCACCCACCTTAATTACATGACATATAGAATGTATTTAAATATAATAAAGTCCTAATAATTTTATGGTTTTGTATTTTAGATAATTGAGAGGAAATAATATCTATCAAAATTCTTGTCTTTTTTATCTAATAGATAATTTTCCTCACCATATTATCAATTTTTTAATCGCTAACAATTATTGAAATTTTCCAACAAAATCTTCTAAATATATAATATTCTTGAAACAATACACATATTACATTTATTGATAACTTGTGGAAATGAATATATAAGAATTATGTGATCTAAAATTCCTAATATGGGTAAATATAAGCGATATGGATTAATGATAATAAGTGGGAATAATGTGAGAATATTGGAATAATTAAAATACATATGATATTTATACTCAATAGAGAGTATATAATAAATATTTGAATAAGGCATAGACTAATATAATCATATATAATAACTTAGAGAAGGTGAATAAATGGAATAATACATATAATAGAAACAATGGAAACATAGAATTGTGTCATAAGAGGAAAAAAGTAGAGATATGGAAAAACAATAAAAATAAAAATGTTTGGAGAAAACATATCATTGTCGTACCTATGTGAATAATATAATTATTTCCATAACTAAATCTTTCAAAAAAATCATTATATGCACACATATGTGAATAAACATATTATGTACACCCCAGATTATATCATGATATATGAATATAGTCTAATTCATTAGAAGGAGATATAAGACCACACTCATCATCATCTTTATTTATGTGTTCCATAAGAAATCAGTCATTAAATATAAAACCCCATTGGAAATGAAATGAGTTTTGTATCCCTTTAAAATGGAATAATAGAAACGAAACATTAATAATTATATCAATAATCATAACATTATATAACCAATAAATAAATGTGCATCTAAATTTATTAAATATATTTAGAGGTAAAAAGCATTCAATAAATATAACAGAGCACAAGGTATTTAAACCATTTAGAAAAATGAGATATATTTATGTCAATAATTTCCCCAAATAATTAATTTATTAAATTTCAAGGAACACCCTTTAATAAATAGAAGGAAATATTGATTATTCATAGATAAATCAAACTATAAGAGAAATTATTTTCATATACTAAAGATGAGTTAGTAATAAAAAGGTAGTGATGGATAACTCTTCTGATAGAAAAATTATTTTCAAATAACATGTACTGTTTAGTCTTAGAAAATAACATCCATGGAATGAAGGAATTTTATGATAAATAGGAATGTCTTAGAGAAAAATTAAATATTTTTTTAAAATATGTTTTTATTGTTTTCTAAAAAAGAAGATGTCATAGGTCATTTTGAAAAGTAATTTTTTGAAATTTCACATTACTTAAATTGAAAAAATGGTATTTTAAATATCAATATATTAAAGTACATAGTAATAAATAGTTCATGAAAGATACATATAGTTTTCCAAAAGTAGAAGTGAATGAATTTTTAAAAAAAAATACTTTAAAATGAATAGAAATTAACAGATCCTTGAAAATTGAATAGTATATTTAAATGGAGATTTTAAAAAAAATACTATTATTAATTTGAAAAATAATCTTCAATTATTTATCATTGAAAATTATATAATTTTTTCAAATAAAATGTTGATTGAATGATAATATATTAGATTTTTATAAAATTGAGAACCTTTATCACGGAAAATTAAAAAATTTATTATCATGAACTATTAATGAAAATGTGAGAAACCATTATTTCAGGTGGAAAAGGATATAAACAAGAAATTAAAATGAAATTTCATCCTACCACTCTTAATATCCATAAATATATTCCTTTAGATAGTGTTTACCTGAGTGTCATGTTCCTTCATCAGAATATATTCAAGCCTTAAAACTTGCTTTCCCTATGATTAGATATACTCCACTCTTCTAATATTTCCATTATTTAATACCCTAATTAAATTAAAATATTTATTATCAATCTAGGTGACATGTTCATTATTATACGTCACAATTAGATCCATTTCCATCATCCTTTCTGCCTATTTATCATGATAATTAATTGTTAGAGAAGTTTCTATAATTACCTCTTACGAACTCTTGAGAAATTCAAAAAACTATTTGGGAATAACATCAAACTCCCACTTATAAAAATCTGACATGGAGGAATGGTTATCACTAACCAATGGATTATTCTTCTGGAAATAATCCTTAGATAGATTTTGGGTATCATTTTCTACTTCTATAAGTTTCATCTTCATTGTTGATCAAGTATCCATTGCAATATGTATTTAAGAGTAGTCCTTTCTCTCTTTATGGTTACCCCTATTACTATATTTCCTCCTTAGGCTTGGGATCTAATAACCTGGTACTTCCTCCTCTGAGCTCCTATAGATTAGTTTGAGCATCCATCATTGAAGTCATTTTTATAAACATTCATTCCATCCATGAATGCCCTGACTGATCCATCCTCTTAAACTAGGATCACATTAAGCAGCTGTGTAAAACAATTTACCAAAACAATAGTAGAAAAATCCCTCCTGGTATATAAGTAGGTAATGGACACACATTATGAGCCCATACTCAAGGGAGTACATCAGGTTTTATACTCTCTGGGTACCCTATATTCTACTTATTTTTCATCGGGACCACTCTCGGCACACTACACATCATCATAAGTGGAACCTAGTTTGTGACCTCCCTCATCAATCCCATTACTACCCTCAGGGTCCTCAAGTAACAGAGGTTCCAAATCCCCTATCTCAAGACTCATTTTATCTAAGGGTACCTCCACATACTGTTGGGGATCAAGGTCTTTTCTCAATCCATGGAAGACATTTTCCACCAAGGGGTTCTCCGATGATCTAAAACCTACACCCAATTGTCCCAAGATAGATGGCCCATCAGAAATATTGGGTACAGAATCATTGTACCCACTAATGCCTACTCCCATCAGCTAGTCTAGTTGGGGACACCCATATCTACAGTTCGCTGAAGAATGTACCAAATACTTGAAATAATAAAATAAATCATCCAATTACTGATAAACCACATATTTATAAAAAATATATTAATCTCCTTTTATAATAAAAGTGAATTTATACATCTTTCATGAAGAATCTACTTCCATACACAATGAAGGATTTTCTGTATGGAATTCAACTTTGGTTGGGTTATCAGAACAAAAATACCTACCGATAATGTCCCCAAGCATTCAAATAATTGAGGGGCTTTGAAATTGGAGGGGAAGAATGGGAATGCTCACCCAAATCTCCACCGAATGGTATTACTTCATTATATTGTAGTCATAGGTCCATCTATGGAGATAAAAACGAGATCCATTAATGATATGAGGTGTGGTAGACCATGATTTGATTATTTCATCCAAAGACATGAAATTATTTAAAATATTATTTTTATCAAGTAAAACAATAGTGTCCCTATCTTGTAAAGACCGTGATTAAAAAATTATCCTATAAAAGGTGTCCCATGAAGACCTCCTATGTGAAAAGTGGGAGATCATATTTTGTTTGAGTAGAAACGATGCTTCATTAAACATTGAAATCAATGGATGAATGTTAGGAAATCCTTCATATATCTCGGGAACCATTCTATATAGGGAAAAATTCAAAATGGAGGAAGTTTCTCAGGGTTAGAGAGGGGGGAATAGTGAGATGCCTCTCACTTGAAGGATGATGAAGGTTCCTCCCCCGCCGGTTGGGATGGGACCAACTTGTATTCTACTGCCGTCATAGTGTTGGAGACGAAATCAGTGCACCCATAGGGTTCATTTTTCTATTTCATTGTCTGTCACATTCAATACTAACAAGTTTCATATGGGTTCCAACTACCGATGAAGATCCTTTTTAATTGTTTCAAATATAAATGTTTAAAACCTATATTGTTAAAAGACTAAAACCAACCTTTTTAAAATATGAGAGGGGAAATATAAAGGTAATAAGAAAAAACAAATAAATTGGTTTCAAATTATAAAATCATTAATTATAGGAAAATAGAAATATGGAAAAGGAGGGGAAGTTGACATTAATGGGGATGCTAATTACTCTCAACAATGATATACTCTTGAGAAAGAAATTCATCAATATTGATCAATTGAATTGAAAAGATATTTTCCACAGGGAAGAAGATATGGTACCTTGAAATAAAGTCATATAGTTGATGAAACTAATATTGGAAGAAGAAGATCATGAAAAATAATATTAACTCAATGAATGGAGTTGATTTAATAAAAACTATTACAAATTTGAGAACTATTGAATCAAAATTAATTTAAATAGATAACTTGATATGAATATTCAAAAAACATGAATTAAATTCATTATATAAAATAAATTAATTAGTCAGTCATCATACCATTTATAATATATCACAATCGATAAAAATAATTATGTATTAAGAAATTATATTTTCCACAAAGAACCCCTTCCTCTAATTCATAACATCAACTAAAGTGCTTGAATGTCCCATATAACAAAAATAAATTCCATAGTCATATATTTAAAAATAATATTCATATATATAATGTAACACACCAAGATTTTATGGAATAGAATTTTTTGAAATGAATTTAATTTATTAGATAAATTATGTTACATAGAACACAATGTTTTAATGAAGCATTAAATACTATTAAAATTTTATATTATAATATAGTTGTGATTTCATAGAAATTGGAATAGGTTTTATTGAAATTATTAACTATATTTTGAAAATATAGTTTTTACACATATGTATAAATTGAATTATTTACTCACTAATTATATTAAAATGAAAATAAAATCCAATTGAATATAATGCAAATATTCTTATGAAAAAAAACTATATTTATGAAAAAAATGTTTTATCTTGATAAATTATATAAATAGAAATTTGATATTTTTAATTATATATATATATAATAAATATTTTTTTAAAAATTCAACTTATGTGTTTTCTATATATGAGATCACAATGAATCCAATTTTACGTTTAAATACAATATTTTTCTCAAAATTAGTTTGTTCGTCTCTTACTTATGTTAGAAATAATTTTTTCCAATTTTAAAAGATTAATTTAAAAAAATGATTCTAATTTATGAAATAGTAATTTCTTATTCTATAAGACGTAGTTTTTGGGAATTTTTGGAAAAAAATTCAATGAATATTGAAAAATACATGTTCTTATTAAAAAATGACTTTTCTTTAAAATAATTTAAATAAAATAATTTACAATAATACATTTATAAGAGTACAATAACATAAATTATATATCTATTAATAAAATTTATATAATTACTATAAATTTCAAATTCAAATTTTACATAGAATCATTTTAATCTTTCGATGATTCTCTCTATGGAAAACCACTTCTTCCACTCTTCTATAAGATTAATATTAAATTTAAAATTTTCACTTATGTTAATGGAATTTGGAATATTGTTTCAATATTTTAAATCACAAAAATTTATATTATCTGATGAGATCAACTTAATTGTATACCTTATTGAATGGTAAAAACATTAAAACCTAATTACTAGAGTTAAGGATAAAATATGATTATCAATGTGTGAAACTAAAAAGATAAGAGATAAAATGACAGATAATCAAGTCCAAATACCATTTTATAGACACATTTAAATTTTTTCATATCTGAGGTTTTTTAATAAACCATTTTGGATCCCTATGTTATGTGAAACATGTGAGTACACTATTCTTTTCAAATATACTATTTGTGTTATCTCCCACAATTATAATAGGACACCCCACTCCTCCCATATTCACACTTCCAATTCGATTTTTTTTATAAAAAAATTGAAACAATTTATCTCAGAAATCACAACCCAAATCCTTATGGCCTTTTGAGATCATAAATTAAATCTATAATGATTTTTGTTTAAACTAAATGATGTTGTCTGAAAAAGATGTGATATTTTTAACAATTTCGTTTTTTAAATCGTTTAATAACAACATAAAACTATATAAATCTATGATAAAATATTTCCAATAGTATAAAATATTTAACTATATGTTTTTATGTTAATTTAATAACATATATTCACATCAAATTCCATCAAAATGGAAACCAAACGACCATTCATGTGTTCAGTGGAATAATACCTCATGAACCAATGTTATTCATTTTCCATCGTGACCCCTAAAGGATAGATATAATGATATATTTAATTTCTATATATGATATTTTTATATTAATTTACTACTTTAATTATAATACATCACATAACTTCTTATCTCCCAACCTGTAGAAAAATAATAATGCTGCTTGTGTTTATAGAAAACTGCTGCCTCATGAACCTATGTAATTTTTTTTCCATTTGTATTTTATGTGGATGGTAATAGGGATAGATTAAATAAAGAAATATGATATTTTTAACGTATTTATAAATCCATAATTATGATATCACATATTATTATTTACCTTCCATTCATGCAGGGGATACGATAACATTATTCACGTGTATGGTGGACTATTGCCTCGGGAAGTGATGTGATTTGTTTTTCACTAATTAAATTTATTAAAGTTCATAAGGATACTTTTAATGAATATAAGTGATATATATGAAAAAATAATTACAATATAATGGTTTATTAAGTTTTAATATCCTCTTGTTCCATTCATCGAGTAAACAGAGACAATGATCATGCATATGTATAACCTACCATCTCTGAGAAAAATATACTAAATTTTCTTTATATAACTTTTATGGATCACTATAAATACATTTATATAATATATATGATCTTAATTTAATGGTTCAAATTTTTATATTATTTAACCATTATCTAGTTGAGAGGACCTAGAATAAAAAATACAAACATACAAAAAAAATTGTTATTACCCAAAACATAATTTTAATAATTAATTGTTCATAAAAGTGTAATAAAAGATTGTAAGTAAATTATAAATTTTGTGATTTATATAAGTGTGTTTATATAATATATGTATAATAATAATTTTATTATACAAAAATTTAAAACATTGACTAAGGAATATAATACTTATGGTATATGATTTCTAGCTTCATTTATTTTAGTAATACATATTCCATAACCACCATAGGTTTCTATTTTTGTATATACTAATAATTTTACATGTTATATCATGAATATAACTATTTTATTTGTATTTATTTTTTAATTTAATTTAATTATTTAATTGGCCTTATGTTTCAAAATTTTACTAAAGCACTAAAGGATTCTTATCAAGTTATCTTCTCTGAGGGATATGTTAGTTTATATACCTTTGTTCTTTTACGAGGTGTTTAGAAATACCATTTGACATGTAATATCATTTATTATTTTATTTTAATTATGATCTTTCTGTTTCATTTAATTTTATTCCTTAATGCATCATTTCATTCAAATTTACTAATGTGGTATGTTTTTATGATATAATTTGACAATTATTAAGGTTTCCTATGTTTATGATTTTGATAATAAAATAATCTGATCTATTTCTAATGAAATGTATGAAAATTCATATATTATGGTCATTTCATGGGAATTAATTTTTACCATTCATATTAATATTGTTATTTACTCATTATTCATAAAGAAGGTTTTTAACATAAATTGACTTTGTTTCACTCTTCAGTTGAAAACCCTTTTTTCTTCTATATCAATATTTTCTAAAAATGTTTCATTGTCCTCAGAAATCGATTGAAGTAATTTTTATGATTTTTTTTAATTTTCTAATGGAATCTTTGTTTTTTTGAACCAAGGAATATTTTTATTTTAGAGAAATCATGAAATGAATCATTGTTTCAAAGTGTACGATATTTTCATCTATCATGACAATTCAATGTTTTAAATAATTTATTTTATGTCTCAAATGTTTATTTATGAAGAAATGGATTTTATTAATATTTTATGTTGTAAAAAATTGAATTTGAATTTTTTTCCACAAGAAACATATTAATTATTCTTTAAATATTTCTTAAAATTATTCCGTGGATATTTTAAAATAAAATGATTTTCAAAATGTTTTCTGTTTTAAAAAACTATTTTCAATGTGTAATGATTTTTTTTTTCAATAAATGTTATAAGTGATCATTGAAAATCATCTTTCGTCAAATATGACATATTGTGTTGTTAATCATTCTTATTACATATTTTATAAAAGGATGACATTATTATTATTTCCCAAAATGGTTTGTGTTTACAATGAAATTATATGCATGAAACCCATTTATTTTTTCAATTGTTATGTTATAATGAAATTTCAAAATGATTGTGAAATATATTTATATTCTCAATTTATGCTATGATGAGGTTTTTTATGTTTAAAATTTATTTTTAGGGGTTCTGATGTGTTAAATGTTTTCTGATATTGTGAAATATTTATATGATATTTATTGTTTGATGGGTAGGACCAATATCTACTGATTTTGATTTTGGTAATTATTTCTATTTTATGAGCTCTAGGGTGCACTTGAGTTTATGATAATCGCAAGAAAAAGAGTATATGGGAGGTTATCCAATGAATGAACCATGTACATGGGTGGTTATCCCTAGCCAAACATGTTATCAATTCTATGTTGGGTAGGCATGAAAAACGTTTTTATACCAATGTGTATGCAATGATTCTATCTCTCATGTCAATATTATGATCTCAGGGATTATGTTCTTTTATTAATTTTTTATTCATTGATATGGACTACCATTTCATATTACATGACTCAATATTTTAATATTTTATATGTAGATCATGGATTTCATATATTATGCTCATATTCTCATAACCTTATTCTCACATTATGTTTATATATTTTCCTTTTTTACACTTAAAGATCATCTAATCTCACAATTTCTTTTATTTCATTCGTTCCAATTATGAGGATATTTATTACCTAGAAAATTTATAACAAGGTCCATATTTATTAGGAACTATGTGGGAGATGATGTAGTATTCTTTTGAACAAGTTTTTTATGATTCCTTGTTTCCAAAGGTAGTGTTACTTTATGATCCTTAGTTATATGTTTGTGTAATGTAAAGTATATTCTTATAGAATCATGTAATATTTATATATGAGAATCTTAGCTATCCGTAGTTGGAATTATAGGAGATTTATTTTACCCTTGAGAAACTTGGATTAGAATAAATTGATGATATCTCAAGGGTTATTCTTTGGATAAGTTTATGTAAAATTATACATGTAGAAAAATATATTTGAATATTGGTTAAGGATTTCCCAATTGGTTTCATAGAAATACATCGATTATTGGATAATACATGCTTTCATGGTTCTAACACATATTTACCTACATGTAATGGCTCTAAAAAATTATCTTCAAGGATTGAATCAAGTGTAACATATTATACGATGATGGGATTTACAACACACCTTTTTTGACACTCTTGAGGGATATGATTTTGAAATTCATAAAATATTTGTGAACCATCAGGAAGGATTTAAATAATTCCCAGTAATGAATTCAGTTAGGCATAGGATGTCATATATTTAAAATATGTTTTAATTATTTTCAAATCATATAAGTGTATTTTTATTAATATATGGTCTTCCACTATGATTAGTATTGATAACACTTTGTCTTATGGGTTTATTCAATTGAGGGAACTTGAGGGAAATGGGTTAACATTAAATTTGATAGACAATGATTCGATGAGAAACCAAATTATATGATGACTCGAGTGAATATCATTATGATTATTCCAAATAATTTATCATGATATATGATTAGTATCATTTCCTACTACTAACTCTTAGACCCTCCATATATAGAGAATGATAGAGTTTGGTAAGCTATTAGTTGGTAGATTCTTTAGAAGAATTTAGATTTAGTTTCTTATAAGTAGATATTGCGGGAATAAGCAGTCCTCAGAATATCTCAAATGAATGAGAAGATGTTTTACATCTGGAGATAAAGGGTAAAGAGAATAGAATTGTTGAACAAAAATGAAAAGCACGGTTAACACAATTTATAGGAATATTGGTCTTCCTTGGTAATTATTAATGGATAAATGTTTTCAATTTTGAATGTTTGGGAATTATGAAAACGATTTTATAGGGGGTTATCTCCTAAAAGTAATGGTTTTTTAAGATTAAGAGACTATAAATGATATATGAATGGATTGTGTTATAAATGAACAAGATGGTGAATATTATTTAATGGTTTATAAATGTTTTGGAATTATTGGTGTGTGTATGTATTGTAATTAAAAAATTATTTTATATGAATTGTAAAATATATATTTATTTTTAGTATAATATTATCATTAATGATTTTCATCGATTTGAGGAATAATAATAATGACCTATAAAATTTATTTAGTGGTAAAGTGATATAATAAGTAAAGAAAATGATTAAGGGAAGGTGACCCTTAATATGACCCTATATTAAGAGAATGGTATTTATTTGGGTTAAAGTGATGATTGATATGTCTAAAGAAAATTGGATTACATTAATGACCCTAAAACAGATTAATGATTTGTTGGAAAAATTGTTTATATTTCTATTGATAGTGTTTACAACGTTTTTGATTTTTTTATCAAAATAAATAATATGTGGTTTTATATAAGTAATGAGTAAGCTTTTATGTTTTCATATAGGTTTATTGTTAATTATGGTTATCAATATGCTTTATGAGAATATATGAGAAAGGTATTCACATATTTGGAATGTGACCATTAAGAGATACATAATGAAATTATGGGGTCAATGTTTCGTTGATGTTGGGATATTTAGTGATATTATTTAATTTTTTTGAATTTTGGGGGTTTATAAGTTAAATAATGTTAGGAATGGTTTACATTGAATATTGGGTGAGGATTTATATATTAATGTGTTACTTCACCATATATTCATTTATGAATATTTGAAATCTAGTGATAAGACTTTATGATAACTAGAGATAAAATTAATCACTTGTAATTATATTATGGATTTTTTTGGCATGCTAGTGGTTAAGGTATTTCAAATTCCTCATCATTTTCAAGAGTAAGAGATGAAGGGGAAATTTATCAAAGAAAATAAGACAATATTTTTCTTATGGTATAAAGGAATATTAATCCCTAGTTATATCAGTCCCTTTAAAATTATTGATAGTATCAGAAAAATACCCTAATGATTGGAACTTCCACCAAAACTCTCTAATGTTCACGATGAATTCCATGTATCTCTCTTGAGGAAGTAAATACCTTAGTAATCACATGTACTGGACATAGAGGTCATTCCTATATAATATGATCCTTCTTATAAGGAACAATAACAAATTAATCTAAACTGTATAGAGAAATTTCAATGAATCTAGACCACTCTCATGGTCATAGTTTTATAGAGAGCCTACCAGCTCAAAGAAGCTTTGTGGGGACCCATGGATGTAATGAAGAAAATGGACCCTCAATTATTTATACTAATGCAGGGAATTTTTTCTTGGGGAAATTAATTTTAATAGGGTAGAACGTAAAAATTCAATATTTTATGAAATTTATATTTTCATCAAACAAATTTAATTTTTTTGGTAGCTTTCATTATTTGCAACATATAATTTTAACAAAATGAGACAAAATATTAATATATTATCAGTTGATATCATAGTGTTCACCTAGAAGATGGAATAGAATGCATGAATAGTGTTAAATAAATTACGATAATACTTTTTTAAACAAGTTTATAAAATAAATAATTTGGTAACCAAAAAATTCCAAATTGAAATAAAAAACATTTGAAAATAATGGATATCTTTTTCTGAGAAATTATTTTTATTTACAAAATAATGATTTATCTCAGGAAATTTCACAAATAAAACATATATAATAATTTTATTTAAATTTATATTTTATATATCCAATCAAATGTTTATGCGTATTTTATATGTTTTCTATATATGAGATACAAAAAAAATAATTCATTTAAAAATAGTATTTAAAAAAATATTTGTATACTTTTGTGAAATTATTTTAAAATTAACCATATACATTAATATAATATTTACATAACAAAATTAACTAAATTTGTTAAATAATAATTTTAAAATCATATTTGAGTGATGTTTTATAATTTTTCGAAGAGATAACAGTTTCAGTGAATAGTGGGAAATATAAGTTGTTATAAAAAAATGAATTTTCATTCAGTGAATTTAGAAGATAAATTCTAAATTAATAATATATTAAAATTACAATAATTTCAAATATATATATATATATATATCTCTTCTTTAATCTAATCTAAAAAATCTAAATGAATTTCACAATGAATGTTAATATAAAAACACATTATAATATTGAATATTTTTTGGAGAACTGTTTTTTTCCTCACATTTACAAATTTAATTTGAAATTAAATTTTATTACTATATTTAATGGAATTTAGAAAAAATGATTAATTATGTTTAATGACCATAATTAATATTATATAATGAGTTATATTTAATTTTTAACCATAGTGAATTGTGAAACTAATAAATATTAATTATCATTGTTATGGTTTTAATGGGTTTATTGAGGGGAATAACTAAAACGATAAGGTGTAAAATGTCCTATAAAATTTATCAAAAAGAAATATTTGGACATATTGAGAAATTATAAGTTCTAATATTACATAGTGACACATTTTTCATCCATTTGGAATGTGAAAATTTTGGGTAAAATTTATTCTCTTATAAAATTCCATGTGAATCCTCTCCTCCCCGTATAAAAGAAACCACCCCTCCTCCCATATTCACACATAAAAAAACACATTTTCTCAACCAATAACAAAAAAAGTTCCCAAATTATTTCTTTAAACACATCCTATAGGATATGGTAATATCCTAAAGTAAATCTAAGAATGATTTTGGTTATACCGTCTGAGGTTACCAAGGAAGAGATAATGTCTTTAACTGTGAATTCTATTACATCTTATTCTATCTCATTCAAATATTTTACTAATTTTATGTAAAAATAACATCATTTTCTCGAGTATAATGATATTTTATTATTTCAATTGAATAATATATATCCATATCTATTTTAAATGAGAATCGAAACCATCATTTCTTTGTACAGTGGACTACCTCATCAAGAACCGATGTTATTCATTTTCCATCACCACCTCTCACGGTTCGAAATAATCATGAATTTACTATTTATATATTATATTATGATATTATTATAACTATTTAAATATAGTTACACCTCTACCTTTTTATCACACACCCCTTTGTAAAATAATAACATTGCCCATGTGTACAGCTGACTAACACCTCACAAACCGATATAACGTGATATTCATTTATGTATTACATTTATGGTAATAAGGATAGAATAAATAAATATATATGATATATGTAACCTAATTATACATATGGATTTATTATAATATATATAAGTTATTACTTTTAATTATGTGGAGGTATACGATAATTTTGTTTATGTGTATGGTGGACTATCGCCTCAAGAAATGATGTGATTTGTTTTTCACTAACAATTTGAATTGAAGGTAATACGGATAATGTTTTTGAATATATGTGATATATATTAAATATTAATTACTATAAAATGTAATAGTATTATTTAACTTTATTTCAATACATTAATCAAGAAAAAATAAACAATTTTCACGTATACGTATGACCTACTGGCTCTATGAACAATATACTCAATTTTCTATCACTATCTTTTATGGATTATAATAAATACATATATAATGAATATATATTATTATTATATCATGGTTCAGATACATGTATATGAAGTAACCATGTTTTAATTATGAAAAATAAATAAAAAAAATTAAAACATACTCAAAAAATGAAAGTAGTTATTGCACAAAATGTGATTTTAACATGGAACTGTTAATATTCTAGTCATAAAAGTTCATAAATAAATCGAAAATGATATGATATTTTTATGGGTTGTCCAATAATGCATTTATAATTAAATTAAATTTATCATAAAGGAGTTTGAAACCTGTATAAAAGATTTTCATACATAAGGTATGGTATTTCTACTCTCATAGTTATTTCTAGGAGACATATGACATAATTACCATTCATTTATTTTGTGTGGTGCATATACATCCACTTCGACTAGTTATATCATGAATATAATAGATTTAACAATAATAAATTTTTATTTTTATATTATTATTTAGTGTATCTTTTCATTCAAAAGACTACTAAAGAAGTAATGTATTTTTGTCTCAAGTTTCATATTTAGTAAATATGATATGTTGTGCACCAATATTATTTTATGATGTGTATATAAATACCCAATGTCATGTAATATCATTAATTTATTTATTATAAATATATTTTATGTTTTATTTAACGTCATTCCATCATGGGGATTAAAATTCTTAGTGACCAAATATGTAAGGGTGTTTCCATACATTCTCATCATTTATAAGTACTGTTAATGTTTATGCTTATAATGATAAAATATTATGATCTATCTCTCAATAAAATCATAAATTATTTAACCTGTATGTATTTATTAATATAACATTCTACCCTTCATTTACCTCTATTTAGGCAGTCATTATTCAAAAATAATGATTTTAAATTGAAAAGACATTATTTCCAATTTTAGTCAAAAACCATAATTATACCATGTTAATGTTTCCAAGAAATGTTTTCAAGATAATTTAATTTTCATTTAGGACTGGTTAATGTAATTTTTACAATTGTTTTAATTTTTAAAAAAAAATTAAGAGGAAACTTCATCTATTTTTAATAACATGGGCCGTTTGTTTTTTTTTGAAAATTTGAAATAAATATTTTTTTAACATGTATGATATTTCATGTGGTAATGACCAATAAATTTTATAAAAACTCATCTTATGTTTTGGATAAAAATATAAAATAAATGTAATTTGAAAATTATCTATATTTTAAATTTTTTTCAAAGTGAAGAGGTTATTTCTATAACAACACTACTCTTTATTACAAACTTAATTTTGATTTATTAAATAAAAATTCACTTAATACAACTATAAAGTTCTAGAGGTATAGTGTATTAGAAAATTAGAAACATTACATAACAACATAGAACATAAAACACAACATCTTTATTGAAAACTTCGTTTACATGACTACAACATTCCCTCGTACTAAGAATTGCATGGGATAACCTGAGGAAATGCATAAGAAAAGGGTGAGATATAAAGCCCTTTAAGGGATTAAACAAGGAATAACATGAAGAATACAGTATATGTTGGGCTATAGACATATAAATAGAGCATAATAGAAAACATAACATAAAGGCATGATATAGCATGATTATCATAACATGGAAATGTGGCAACAACATTTAACATGACATTAGCATGATCTCAGGCTCATTGCATATGGAGCGTGAGTAAATCCTCCTTTCACTTGAATTATCATGGGTAAACTCTCAATGAACATAACGTTTCATGATACTAATCTTTACAAAAATGAATTGAAGTGCCATCAGGGTTCACCCTTCTTAATCATTTCATTTAATGAAAATGTGTGCCACATGGATCATACAATATGGAGTCATTCAACCTCATCATTTATTACATGATAAAAAAATTTGTATTACATAAAAGAAACTGTATAATCAATACGTAAATGTGCGAAATGGTGAATTCCCTTGACAGAGAAATGGTCATGGTATTCACTAAAAATGACTTTGGCTTGGAAAATCACAGTGCAATTTCAATAGCATAACCGTGTGACATAAGAAATCATAAAAATGGTTGACGAGATATAAAGATGTATCTCATCATATATACATGAAATTTATAGTAAGGGGTCATATAGATAAAATTTTCATCATATGTAATGTAATTTAGATGTATAATATAAAAGAATTTCTTGAATGTAAATGAGGAGACATAAATCCCTTACAGACTTTCGGCATGGTAATGGGTGTATAAGCGAGGCATTATTGAGAGATAAATACATCTATCATCATTAAAACATAATTAGAGAAGGATTTGGGAGGTGTTAAATCAAACCCCAACATTTTTAATTCAAAAAAATGTGCATAACCATATAATGAAATTTGGCGAAAAAGGAGAAAGGAAGAAATCCCTTACTTGGAAGTGTGATCCCAAAGGCTTGAGAGGAGCTTGAGAGATGATTATTGGGAGATTCGGGAACTTTGGGGGGTTATATAGAGAGGGTGGAAGGGTTTGGTCATGCTACAAATGTATTGTGTGAATATAAATGGGAGTTTGGGTGTGTTTATATAGGAAAAGGGAGGGAAATCTTAATTATTTTGGTTTTGGACAGTACACATTAAAGTAATCAAAATCACTAACAATCCCATGGTTTTTTCTGATTGTTTTTTCCCATGGGGAGTGGAAAAAATTATTTTATAAGGCCATTAGAAAAACTTCTCAAAATATTAGGCTTTCTTATGTGGAGGTGAGTTACACTCTCAAGGAAAACATTTTAAAAGGAAAAAATAATTTATAATCCTTGGATATCCCACTAAAGATTTGTAAAATAAATCTTAAAAACATAAAATCACATTATTTCAATGGTACGAAATATATTGGATGAAAAGACCATTTATATTATTTTATTAAATCAGTATAGGGTAATTTTGATGTAATAAAACACATTATATAATTAAACGATATTTAATTTTTACCCAAAAATTCGATTGTCTCATTAAATTATGAAAATTTAACCATTTGTTAATTTAGATGTCATGATCTCAAAATTAATATTAATTTAATATAAATATTTTTCTAAACATGTGAATTTTTACTTTTAAAATAAAAACTGACATTTATCAAATATTCATGGGTTTGGACAAAAAGAGTTTTCAAACTTTAATAAAAATAACAATTGTATTCATGAAAATTATTAAATAATTTGTATTTAATAAAACTTTATTTATTACTAATTTGATATTAAAATATTATTTAATTAACAAATCCATTATTTCTTCAAAAAAATCCCTAAAAACACCATTTGTGCTTTCAGAACTATTTACAAAATAATAATAATAATATTAATGTATATGATTCATTATATAAAAAAATACACATAATCATAGAGATAGGGTCTTAAAACATAACTCCTTATAAAAATCGTACTTGATCTAAGTGTAAGGTGTGCAATGGTGATAGCCTCTTTGGATGGCTTCAATAACGTCACTCCAAAGGTGATATCTATCAACATGCACTTCTCTCGTAGGCAATTCTGATTGAGATAAACGTGTTGAAGCTTTGCTTAAGATTGGTCAAGAACGAATCCCAATGACAAAAACTCCTTTCTGAGATCCAATAAATGGGCTTCATATGGAAAAATTCTAATGCATGAGGCAATCACATCCTTTTTCTGAGTAAATTAGATTTATTAAAGCTCTGTATTATTACTAATCAATTGATCACTGCTCAACAAATATAATAGAAATGGTAAAAATTACTAATGGTATTATGAAATCCAAAATAAAAAAACCAAATAGGTTTATATGTTTTATAAATATCCATTTTACAATAATACATTGAAATAGATCAAGAGGAATTTTCATTAGTTAAAGTTTGGGTCGTTATAATCTTCCCCCCCCCCTAGAAATTTGTCCCTCAAAATTTATTTTTTCCTACACTAAAACAGATGCTGGAAACTTTTCTTCATCACTTTCATTGATTCCCACAATTACTATTCAAACATGTGGTTTCTTCACAACACCTTGAAGAGGGGAAATGTCTTATTTCATAAAGAATTTTTCCTACTATCTAAATATTCTCGTGATTCTATTTATAGAAAATGTTATTGTCCAATGGCACTAACTTTGTATTTAGTACATGCGATTGTTCAGGTATGTACTTCCTGAATTGTGATACATGGAATACATCATGTACTATAGATAGGTTCGTTGAGAGTGCTAGTTGATAGTCCACAGCTCTAATGTGATCAATAATCACAAAAAGGACATTGTACCTTGGACTAAGCTTTTTCTTCTTCCCAAGCCTCCTAACTCTCTTCCACGGTGACATGTAGAGGAATAAAATGTATCTTATATCAAACTCTAGTTCTCATCAATGATTATCAGCATTTCTCTTTTGTTGACTTTGTGTAGGTTTTATGTGCCACTATATGGTCTTAACCATCTCCACTATTTCATCGACTGTTTCTAGACCTAGGAGTTTTTTCTCCCCAAAATCATCCCATCATGCTGGTGTCCAGAACCTCTTTACATAAAGTGCTTCATAAAGATCCATTTGGATACATGAGTGGATATTATTATTGTAAGAGAACTCAACCAGAGGAAAATTCTGATCCCATCCTCCATTTAATTCCATTGAGTATGGTCTCAACATTTCCTCAGGGGTTTAGATAGTCCACTCATATTGGCCATCGGTTTGAGGATGATAAGATGTATTGAAGTTCTGCTCAATATTAGAACATAGAGGTGAATCTCGGATCTCGATCAGAGATAATAGATATTGTTATTCCATGAAGCCTTACCACCTCTCTCATATATATCTATGCTAGTTTATCCGATGATAAATCCTCTCGAATTTCAATGATGTTTGATTTCTTTGTAAGACGATACATAACAACCCAGATTGCATTGTTTCCTTTGGATATCATCGGAATCCAAGTGACAAAGTCTATGGTGTGGTTGTCACATTTCTGTGCTAGTATGGGTAATGGTTATATCATCCCCTAACACTTTTGACTCTTAGACTTCACTTGCTGACATACCAAGCCCTATAATGTATACTCAACGATCTCCTTTTTCATGTAATCCCATGAATAATGGTCTCGTAGATCTTGATACATCACTGTGTCTCTTTGGTGAATGGAGAAATTCAAACTATGTGCATCATCCAAAAGTTCTTTCTTTCACTCAGGATTTGATAGAACAAATAGCCTTGTCCCAAATCATACAATTCCTTCATTATTTACATTGAACTCTAATGATTTTCCATTTTGACAGTTTCCACCTTATTATAAATTTACACATCATCTTTATGAGCATCCATTAACCCTCCCAAAAGAGATGATTGATCAATAATTTGTGAAAGGATTGATGATGTTCCCTTCTTTATGACTCTCTTTTCCATCTTCATCATGTCTAAGAATTTTGGATCCTTTTCAATTCTAATCAAATTGATGGTTCCTTTATAGTTAGAGAATCTAACACCATGTTCACATTCCTAGGGTGATAACGTATTTAGCAGTCATGGTCCTTGATAAGATCTAACCATCTTCATTAGAGCATGTCAAACTATTTATTTTTGAACATATATTTGAGTATTTTTTTATTCGTATATATTTCACACTTCTCCCAAAAGTTGTAATCGTTCCAAATTTTTAAAGTCGTAATTACTGAAGCTAACTTGAGATCATGTGTTAGATATTTTTTATCATGGAAATTCAATTTCCTTGAATCATAGACAATGACTTTGTCATTTTTTGTGAACACACATCCCATGCCCTTCTTCAAAGCATCACTAAATACCACAAAAAGTTATCCACTTGTGTGTAGTGTGAGCATGGTAACTGTGATAAACCTCCATTTCAAATCCTTAAAGCTATCTTTATATTCATAATTCCATGAAAACTTGACTCCCTTCCAAGTTAGCTTAGAAAGAGGGTTTTCCAATTGTGAGAAATTTCTCAGAAATTAGCGACAATATACAGCTCACCCCAGGATGCTACAGATATCTGTTACCGATGAGGGACTCATCCATCCCTCAATTACAACTATCATGGAGGGATCCATAGATTTCTCATTGCTTGTGAGGATATGACCCAAGAATGAGACCTACTTCAAATAGAACTCACACTTATTGTACTTTTCAGAGATCTTCTCCTTTTGCAAGGTCTCTAGTACAGAACATAGATGCCCCTCATACTCCTTGTTTTGGAGTATATTATAATATCATATGTAAATGGTACTAAAAAATTATTGAGGTAATATCTAAATACTCTATTCATTATCTCCATGAATATTTTTGGAGAATTTGTTAGTCTGAAAGGCATTATTATGAATTCATAGTGCTTGTATCATGTACAAAAAGTAGTTCTGGGGGTATCCTCCTTCTTCACATTTACTTTATAATATCCTGACCGCAGATCCTCCTCAGAGAAGTATTGTGCTCCACATAACTGATCAAAAAATTCATCGATTCTTCACATAGGATAATTTCTCTTTATAGTGATTTTTTTGAGCTCGTGATAATCAATGAAAAGTCTCATTTACCCTTCCATTGTCTTGATGAAGAGGATGGGTGCACCCTATGGTGTGGCACTCGGGCGTATAAACTCTGTTTCCATATTCCCCTATAGTTGTTTCTTCAAATACTCAAGCTCCACAACAACCATTATATATGGAGTCTTGAATATTGGACATGCCCCGGGTATAAGATCTATTAAGAATTCAACATCTCTTCTAAGAGATAGACAAGGAAATTCCTCAGGAAACACTTCAGCGAGTTCCCACACAATAGTAATATCTTATAAGATGGGTCCTTCCTTAGACACAATCATCCTATCCAGATACGAAATCTCATAGGGGATTAATATCCATGCATGGGATGATGGTGGAAAAGAAGATTAACCCTCCTCCTTTAACTTGTATAGAATTGGGTGTCAATTTTCTATATAGAGAGTGATTTCCCTCTCACAGCCATCTATTTTGGCTCTATATAATGAAATACAATCCATTCTAATAATTTCATCAAATTCCACCAAAGAGAGGATGACAAGGTTATTCATAATGTTAAATCCTTAAATTACAAGTGGTGAGTAGTAATATTCAAGTGATGCAATGATTTCCACATTTTTCATTCTCACCGACATCTTTACTTTCATGATTTGTGGTGGGGTTGAGATTGTTCTACTAAACTTTAGGGATATAAAAGAATGCGTAAAACTAGAATAAAAAAGTATTTTGATATTATTTTATGAATAACCATCATACCTTTCCCAACTTTGTGTGGAGGTTCACATTGGTGGTAGTGATGGAAAAATATTTCCCTTGCCGACTTGGAGGTTGTTGGTTGCCTCCAAACACCCTTGGCTTATGGAACTGGTTTTCAAAGTGATCTAGTTCTTTATAGTTGAAGCAATGAACAAAGATTTGAGGGTTCAATGGAGTGGTCCTCTCCTCTATTTTAATTGTGGGTTTTTCATGTCGGAAGTTAATGGCCAGGTTCCCTTCTCTTCCACACCTAAAGAGTTTCCTCGTCCCCTTTAGGAAATTTCTAGGGTTCTTCTTTCTGCACATTTGGAAAGTGGGGTGCTGGATATTCATAGCACTATTTGATTTATCTATCAGACCACCAGAATTAAATTCCATCTTATACTTCTTATCCCCATGATAACCCTACGATTCATTGATCTCCATTTCTACTTTGCAGGCATATCAGACAATTTCCTCATAGCTCTTGAAGTCACAGATTTCCATTGCTTTCTTTAGGATATGTTTTTTTCACCAAAGAAGTGGTCCACCTTGTATTCAATTGTAATGACAATGTTGGACATGTATCGTGCACACCTTATGAATTTTTCCTTGAACGCTCTCCTTGATTCGTCATCTTTTGCCTTGAGGGAAACAAAGCCCCATTCCATCTTATGTCGTTGGGATAGAGGTAATATTAAAAAAAACATTTTCCAGAAATCCTTCCAATCCAATGCACCGATCTCCTTTTGAGACATCATAATTTTGATCAATGTCCACCATTTATTAGCTTCACCTTCCATACGATAAGAATCCAGAAGTGTCGTCTCTTATTCCCAACATTAATGGGTGGATACGATCTTTCCAATGATTTTGATCCATTATTCGGAGGTTGATGGATCATATTATACATTAAAAGTAGTTGGCCTTTGTCTCGTGTGTCTCTCGATGGTGACATGTTTTTTCTCCATGGGGGGGGGGGTAAAATTCCACTTGACCCATGTTTCTATTCAAATAATGATTTAACTAAAAGAGTATCATGATGATGTTTGTCATTCTTGCTCCCACTAGATTGGGAATCTCATTTGAATAGTCATCACATTGATCATCAAATTAGTTATTACCTGGAGTCCTTATATTACCAGCCATCAGCTGGAATAAAAGAAAAATATAGGGTAACACATAATGGTAATCCAATTACAAAAAAATGATGACTGAAAAATTACTTTTATATCCTTAACTTATGAATTTATAGGATTCAATCTATGTTATCCATGATCTACTTCCAAACATATATTCTAAGGGGAAATTTTTATTTCCTTAATAATAGTTCGTACCATACTTATTAATTTACCAAAGAATATCCCCCATGATTTTTTGTAACCAAGAGTGCAGCAAGGCCCGTTATCATGCACCGGTTCTCATTCAGGTCTAGCTCAGAGTGGTGTTTTCTGGTTTTACCCCTAGATACATCTATGCCAGAGTTTCCTCTACTAGCTCATATCCCGACAGGGATGTATTTTCTTGATAAACCACTTACTCATTACTCACCAAAATTTAGGGATGTTTTAATTCTACATAGTATTATCCCTAAAGATTTCACTAGGGTTTCCTAATCATATTCCCAAGAATAACTAAATCTATCCTCTTATATAAGCTATAACAACCCTTCTCTTTATTACACACTTAATCATGATTTATTACATCAAACATCACTTAAGACAACTCTGAGGATTGATAGGTATAGTGTCTTGGGAAATTATAAACATTATAGAACAACTGAGAACATAAAACACATCATCTTTAATGAAATCTTCTTTTCCATGACCACAACATTCCCTCGTACATAGCATTTCATGGGATAACCGGAGTAAATGCATGCAAAAATGGTGAGATATAAATCATAGTAAGGGGGTAAACAAAGAATAACATGAAGAATGCCGTATATTTTTGTCAATATACATATTAATGAATAATAAGGAAAACATTAACATAAAGGCATGATATAGCATGATTCGCATAACATGGAAATGTCGCAATAACATTTAACTTGATATTAGCATGATCCAAGGATCATTTCACATAGAGAATGAGTGAACAATCATTAACTTGAATTATCCTGAGAAAACCCTCATTGCACTTGACCTATCACGTTATTAGTCTTCATCCGATGCATTGGAACGCTATCAGGGTGAACCCTTCTTAATCAATTCATTTCACGCATATGTATGCCCATGTATCAAAGAACATGGAATCATTCTAAAACATCATTTATTACCTGATAATGGAATGTGGATTACATACATGAATCTATATAATTAATATGTAAATTTTTGTAATGTTTAATAACCTTTATAGGGAAGTGGGCATTGTATTCACTACACAATGACTTTGGCTTGAAAAATCATGGTGTAATGTTGGCAGAATAACATTGTGACATAAGAATTCATAAAAATGGATGATGAGAGTGAAAAGGGTATCTCATAATATGTAAATTAAATAGACAGTAATGGGGTAATATAGTTACATTTCCCAGCATATGTAATGTAATTTAGATGCATAATATAAAATAATTGCTTGAATGTAAATGAAGAGATAACAAACCCTTTCAGAATCTCAGCATGGTTAGAAGTGTAAATTGGAGGAATTAATGGGTGAAAAATGAGTATCTAATAATTAAAACATAAGGAAATAAGTGTATGGTAGGTTATAAATAATACACAAACAATTTTAATTTAAAATAAAATGGAATAATGACATAAATAAATTTGGACAAAAATTAGAAAATAAGAAATACCTTACATGGAAGTGTGATCCCAAAGTATTGAGAGAGGGTTGAGAGAGGATTATTGGGAGTTTGGGGATCCATGGGCGGATTATATAGAGATTATTTCATGGTTTGGTCATGATCCAAATGGATTGAGGAATATAAGTGGGAGCATGGGTTGGTTTATATAGTAAAAGGGGGAGAATGCTTTATTATTTAGGTTTTGGGCATTACACATTAAACTAATCAAACCACAAACCATCTCTTGGGGTTTTCCAATGGTTTATTTCCAAAGTAGAGTAGAAAAAAATATTTTATATTCCCAATGTCCCAACTTCTTAAAATACTAGGAATGATTTTGGGGAGGTGAGTCACACTCTCAAGGGAAAAATTTTTAAAGGATAAAATATTTTATAAGCCTTAGTGGGTCCATTAAAGATTTGTAAAAAAAATCAAAAAAACCTAAAATCTCATCATTTTAATGGTGAGACATATATTTTCTAAAAAACACATTTATATTATTTTATTAAATCACTATTGGGTCATTATGATTTCATAAAACACATTATATAATAAAACTGTATTTAATTTTTACCCAATAATTTGACTGTTTTATAAAATTATCAAAAAACTCCCCACTGGATATTTTTGACATCCTCATTCCAAAAATAACATTCATTTTATCAAAATATTTTTCCAAATATCAGAATTTTACTTTTAAAATTAAAAATCACATTTATCAAAAATTCATTGGTTTTTTACAAAAACAGTTTTCAAACCTTATTAAAAATTATTATTGTATTTTAAAAAATTGTATGATCATTTATATTTAATTAACATAAATTTAGTAATAATATTATATTAAAATAATTTTTAATTGAAAAATCAATTAATTCATCAAAATATATTTCTAAACATAGTATTTTTTCATTAAAAACTTATTACAAAGTAATAGTAAAAAAATTAATGTAAATTATTTACACTACAAGAAAATAAGAAACATAATCATAGTTCTAGGGTCTTGTTACATAACACCTTATAAAACCCACATAAAACTGGAGGGTATGGTGTGTAAAGATGACAGACTCTTAGGGTGACTTAGATAACATCGCTCGCGTGGTAATCTCTATCAACTTCTTCTTCTCCCATAGGTCGTTCTGTTCGAGGATAACGTGTTGAAGCTCGGCTTGGTCTTGGTAAAGAGTGAAACCCAATGATGCCACCTCCTCTCTGAGCTCTAACAAATGGACTTCATACCATGAAATTCTACTGGATGAGTCCATTGCTTCTTTCGTATAAGTAAATTGGATTTTTAAAGGCCTATACTTATACTAATCAATTACTCACTACAAAATGACTATATTTGAAACAGTAACAATTTATAATGGTATTTTGAAATCCAAAATCATAAAACCAAATAAGTTTATATGATTTATGTAACCATTTTACAATAAGACATTGAAATATATTAAGAGGAATTTTCATTACTAAAAGTTTAGTTCATTACAATTTTACTCCAAGAATGTTTTAATAGATCTTTAAATCATACATTAAAACATTCCATTGTAATTTTAAATGAAAAGGATTTTTAAAATGATTCATGTCTAAAAACGTTTTTCTCATAGTGGTACGGAAATTTCCATAGGAAATGTTCTATGTAATCTTTCAAAATCACCTTCCATTTAAGATGACATCAGTTAATGTTATGTATCTTTTCTTGGGATATGAATCAGGATAAAATTCAGATTATTTCCCAGTGTGGTTTTTGTTTATGATGACAAGATGTTTATGAAACCCATTCCTTTTTACATGGTTTATGTTATGATGAAACAATGAAGTGATTATGAAACATGTTTCTTTTACATGGGCATGCTTTAATGAAATGAATTATAAAACACATTTCATTTCAAGGGTTATGATATGATGAATATTTTATAATGTTTTGGAAAACTCTTATATGATTTTATTTATGTGAAATGTGGGAACTATATCTTTATTTAATGCATTGGGTAATCATTAGTTTTCTATAATCATAGTTGGTACATGAGAAGTTATCCTAATCCTAAAAATATGTTATAGGGGAGGTTATCTAAATTCAGAAGTAGGTACGTGGTTGATTATCCCAATCCTAACATGTTTTGATTGTCTTGGTGGATTCCATTTACATAAGGATTTATAATCATTTTTAAATCCATAAAGCCATGTCTAATGTCCATGTTATTCTCTAATGGTTTATGTTCCATGATTTCCATATAATTTATTCCTTTTAAATGACCAATAATTATTCCATGACTCGTTATTTTTGTCATTGATATGAATAGTATGATTTAAATATGTTATCATCATGTCCTCATACCATTATACTCTTGTTATGTTTATGTATTTCGATGTTGTGCCCTTACTGATCATATGAATTAACCCCACTTATGTTTCTTTTAATCAAGTTATCATGATAGGTTTTACATCTGATATGACATAGAAAGATTCTTTTTTTTGGGGAACTATGTGGAATTAAATTTAGAACTCCTATAAAATAGTTTTTTTGTTTCCATGTTTCAAAAGAAATTATACATATATGATTCATTGGAATTTTCTTGTGTAATTTAATGAATATTTATATAAAAAGTTGTAATATTTATGTATTAAAATACTAGGTTTCTATATATAACCTTTTATAAAAATACTTTATATTTATTATCTATAGTTATTTAAGTGAATTAATATGTATTTTCAATATCTTATGTGTGTAATGTAGATAATTTTGATGTAGTATCATAATAATGATTATTTTTTATCATTATTATTGTGAATTTAATCATTACCATATCATACATGGTACTATAATTTTTTATTTATAATTATTTATAATGTTATATTTATTATAAGGGGGTTTTGGTTATGATTATTTTGCATTAAATTTTTAATAAGAACGCTTGAACAATATTTATCAAATTATTTGTTGTATTTTAATTAATATGGTTAATAATAATTTTACCATTATAGAAAAAAAATTATTTAATTTTGTATATCCTTTATTGTCAAAATTTATCTTCTCATAGTCAACTTTGACATTAATTTTTATCATTGTTCAAGTGGGTGGTTAGACCGACCTAATCTTGAACATACCGTAATTAATGGTTATGTATAATCCTGAATGTTTTACCTTTTGGAATAATATCATTATTGAAGAGGTAAAATGATATAATTTAATTATTTAATGAGGAATGAATGATATTTTATGTGTTTTTCATAAATAATAAAGATACTAGATTAAAAATAAGATACATTACATTTTTACGGTGGTATTCCACACATGCAAGACTGTATTATTTTGTTTTCACATAATTTGAAAGGGGACATGTGGTTATTATTTATACTTATATAATTATAAAATTCAGTACACGAAAAATACAAAATTAATTATATAGGAAGAAAAAAATTGCATTCAAAAAGTAATATAGAGCTGAAAATATCTTAGATAAAATTAGTATTAACATCGAGGGCTTGGGATTTTCCCTAGTGGAAACCTTCCAAATAGAGGAATTATGAAGAATTATTGTGACAAGAATTAATTTTATATGAACATGTATTATTGGGGAAGACTATAGTGAATTTATTTAAGAGGAAATAAAAATTTGAGAGTAGTCATAAATAGTTGGTGAGAAGTACCTTTTATAAGTTCTCAGAATGACATTTTTTTAGTATTTGATCATATATAAATAGATCAATAATTAAAAATTAAAAAGGACACCAAAATGTAAAATAATGGATTGGGTAATTAGATGATGTTGAAAATTCATCAACCGTTCATTTTAACACATTTTTAAACATGTTTTTAATCCTTTACATTTATAATTTTCACTTTTTCCATTTTTAGTATTACAATGGAAAATAATTTCAATATAAGTAATTTAAATTAATTCCAAAAATAAAATGAACCTTAATAAATAATATATAACTAATTAGTCGAAATAATAAATTTATTAAATGAGATATTATTTCTATTTGATTGAATAAATTATCCCACTAGCACATGTAACGTGTAAAAACAATTTTACTAGATAAAGTATATTTATAAGATTAATTTTCTTGTATGATAAGATTATCAATGAATTTTAATTTAATTATAAATTTTTTTTATTATATATAGAATAGTATATTTATGTTTTTCTGAAGGAAAACCCAAATTTTTCCCTAAAAATGCTCAATTGGAAGGAAATTTTGAAAACATATTTTAAATTGGAATAACATATTACCTAATTTATCCAAAATTTAAAAAAGGATTTTTTTAATTTATTGAATTAAATTTATAATGCTTAAATTTATCAGACAAATGCATATTTTTTAAATTAAAATTTCTAATAGATTTCAATTTTTCATTATATATTTTTATATACATAAAATTTACTATTTTGAAAAATCATAATTTTTTACAATTCACATTAAAATAAACCATATTTTTAATAATAAACATAATGTAAGATAATTTTAATATTAAATGCATAAAAATGAATGTATTTAAATAAAAATTTTAATTTTTAAATTTAGTTTTAAATTAATATTCATAAAGAAAAACAGGTTTTATTTCAAAATAAATGTTTTACAATGTTAGCGTTCATTGTTTGATTTTATATCAATTTATTATTTAAAAATGATAAAATAATAGTTATTATTTTGAAATATCACATATTATTATTATTATTATCATTTGAAAATGGAAAATATAATTTATTTGGTTTAATTTTAGAAAACTTTTAAGAAATAATTATATAAAAACAATCCTTTTAAGTATAATTTTTTTTCTAAATATATTCATTTTAAATATATTAATATAATGTTCTTTAATAGTGGTTTTATTTTTCTTAAATTCTCATAATATTGTTTATATATTATTCCATGACTCATTTTAGATTAGTATTACATGAGAAACAACATATTAGAGATATAATTAAATTAAATGAAAATATATTCCAACCTCTTGGGTCATTAAATTCTACTGACTTAAATAAATTACGTCCTCTTAATTTTAATTATTTCTCATTGATGAAATTGTATGAGGTTATTCATAATATATTTATATTTCAAGATAAAAAATATAATAATACTTCAACCTTATGATCTTAGGCTAAATTTAGTAACATATCATTATTTAAACATTATTCTACCTATATACAGTCAGATGCTCTGTATATATATAACCTTATCATATATTATAAAAAATTTACTAGTCATAAAACCATATGAATCACTATGAAATTAAACTATACTGGATCGATATATTCTTCTATAAATTGCAACTGTATTTAATCATCAAGCATTCTTAAACGCATGGTCATATAATCATAGTCCAACCAATATATACCACAATCTTATAAATTAAATAAACTTTACAAAAAACATCATAATTTAATTATCAATCTAATGGTTACCAATACTATAAAAAATAATTATCAAAATAAATAAACACATTATTATCTCAACATCATGGATATTTTAAACCTAATATTTATCCATTTTTAGTCATGTGATATAAAATTTTTACCCACAAACATATAACCTTGTCATAAAATCACTATTCATTTTTATTATTACAATTTAATTTATGTTTCCAAACCATTAAATATATATTTATGAGAAAAATCCAAATATGATCCAAATAATACTCAAAACATTTATAATATACTATTACGTCATCTATAAATATAACTCACTAATATGAAATTTAAATATTATATATATTTAATTTATATACAGATATATAAATTACAACCTTATGTATGATTGGGAAACAAAACTCTTTCATCATTACATATATATAATAAAAACAAAACATTTAATTATATTCCATTATTATGTTATATTTCATAGTTTTTTATATATACACCATTATCAAAATTCATTTCCATGATGAGATTTAAACAAAATAGTAAACTAAAAATTGGATTCAGAATATAAAAAATAAGAATTTGAAAACAAAAATCCAAAAATGTCAAAAATACAAATATGTATTCTACTATATCACCTTAATTTTTAACATATGATACTTTTTGATTAACCAATCACTCAATTTTTTCAATCCTTGGTTATTCAGGAACATTTTTATATTATTTTCACTAACTTAATTAGTTTAAATCACACTAAAATAATTTATAATAGTATAATGTAACAAATCAAATCATATCTTTTGAGAGTTTCTTGAAATTTTTAAAGTATTAGGGTGACTCATCATGTGCCATAGGTAATATTGAGTTAATTATTAACCAATTTTTATTATAGTGATTACCCCTTGGTGAATCTCTTCCATAATCACTTCCATAATCTAGGATCTAGATAGAGATGTTATTATTAGGAAAACTATGCAATCTCAACATTAAAAAAACTGATTGATAGTATCATATAAATAGATTTATCCCGTACTCATTACCTTGGGTTTTAACTAATATTATCTTATAATAATCACTAGAACTTTCAATATTATCTCATATAACCTTAAGGGTTATCTATACATTGGAAATTATGATCAACCATAAGTTATTAGACCTTAAATTTTCATCAAATATTATCAAAACCATTAAAGTTATCAGAACCCTTATATAATACTGACTATGATGCGTCATAGATCTGACCATATAAATTAAATAACTTGAAGAACATATTTCATTATAAATGATTCATATGTTATTTTATGTTTATATTCTTTGAGATTTATGATTAAATATTTACTAACCAAACTCATTCCTTTTTGAAATAATATATATTTTCCCAAAAAACATGATCAATTACATTATCCCAAACAATTATTAATAATTTCTAATATATTATCCACACTGTATAGTTTTGTAGACACACCTTAAATATTACTTTTCTTCATAATAATGGGAAATGGAAATGTAAGAAATGGTAGAGATCATATTCTCAATTTATGTAAATATATGGTATAATAATCAACAAACAAAAGTGAGGATAAGATAATTATATGGGTATGATTAGGATAAATATTAATGTTATACCCAATAAATAATCGATCATAAATCATGGAAAAAAGATTGGGAAAACATAAAATTATGGAGTATATTTTAAATAACGAATACATGTAATGTAATATAGCATAAAATGAAAGGAAACATATAATAATTCAAAAACATTAAAAAACATCTAGATGTGTAAAAAAAATAACATTATGATAATATCATTGAAAACTCATTATTACCATGACTATCTTAATGAACTCATTTTTTCCACACCAGTAAATGTGAGAAACCCCATTATGCCCATGCCAAGGTGAAAAAACTCACTATGTCCATGCCTGATTATCATATGATATATAAACTTACACTAATCAATTATAGGGTGATATAGCACCCCAACCATCATTATCATTATATATGTGTTGCATATGTAACCAATCATTAATCATAATTAATTAATAGAATCAAATTCTAATTTAGTTCCCTTTAAAATTGAATAATTATTGTAAAACATTTAGAAATCAATAAATAATTTCAAAATGATTTTACTATGGAAAATAAATTGATATATAAAGATATTTAGTAACATTTAATGTAAATACCCATCAATAAATATAATGCTGAATATGGTATCTATAGTTTGTAAATAATATATATAATTAAGTCAATAATTTCTCCAAGGAATCAACTTATGATATCTAGGTGACAAAATGTCAATATATTAAAGGAAGTACAGAGTTATCACAGAGATAATATATTTCGTGAAATATTATGGTTATACACTAATAATGATTATCCAATACAAGGGTTTTGATTAATGACTCCTATAAAAGAATAAAAATTTTCATTAGAAAATTTTGAGGGGTTTTCATGACAAAGAACATAAATGTAAATAGGGCTATAAGTGGAAAATAGGGAAGCATATGAGAATCTGTAAAAGTTTTTTTATGAATTTTTTTGTCAATGTCGTAAAAAGGGATTTTATGGGTAATTTTGAAAAATAAAAATTTTAAATATCACTTTTCAAAAAATTAATTATAAAAACCATTATTTTTAAAAGAATCATAAAAATTATTCCTAAGAGGAGATATAAATGACTCAAAAAGATTTGTGAATACATTTTTAAAACATCAAATTTTAAAAATAATCTTCAGTAATAGTGTAGTAAAAAGAAAATTATACTTTAAAAAATGTGATGTCAAATCATTAAAAAAATTATACATCTAAAAAAATGGAGCTATTTAAAATATATAATTATTATCTATATAAATGTTTAGTGGAAGATAAAAAAATTTGTAAAGGATGAAGAACATTTTAATATTTTTAAATACCATTAATGAAATCCCACTTTGTAAAAAGAGTAAAAAATAATTAACTTCTAAAATAATATAATATAAATAAAAAGGTCACATGAAATTACATATTATTATGTGTATAAATAGGAATTATTAAATTGGTGGTAAAATGGAATATGAACATGAATGGGGAAATTGTTGTAAAGGAGAATGAAAATAATTTTTAAAATTTATAAAATTTTGCGAAAGGAATTAATATACTTAGAAGATTTTAATTAAAAGTATTTCACTAGAGAGGAATATAATTTAAAATGAAAAAAATAAAAGTTTGAAAGAAAAAAATCATAAAATAATATGTTCAAGGAGAATGATTATAACTCATTGAAAGTATTTGAGTTAATATAAATCCTTAAAATAGTGCTATCTTTTGAATGAAATGATATTTAAAGAGAGAACATGTTAAGGATATTAAAACCACTTTAATTAATTAAATATACTATGAAATAAATTTTTTAGTAAGTGATCATTCCGTATTAATGATATTTTTGTGGAATGTATGGATTATATCTCTAGAAATAAAATGTGAGCAAAAGAACCCCTTAATTTAATTCATGACTTCTATTAAATAGCATGAATAAACTATAGAATAAATATAAAAATATTAATTAGAAATTTAAGAAAATTATGCATATCCAATACATTTTTTTTGAAATCATTTATATTAATTATCTATATTCATAATAGTAAGTACTATATATTTTCAATATTTTGGGTGAGTAATCAGCCTAGTTTTGAACAATTTTCATAATAACATTATTGTTCATTACTCTACCCCAAAATATCAAAATTTTCATAATCATAAAATAAAGTAGAGTTTATTGATCATAATCTGTTTAAATATCATAACATTATTCTATTATAGTTTTTGTTACAGTCCTGGTATATTAATTTCGAGACAAGTATATTTTAGTGTTTTTAAAAAAACTGAAAAATGGTATCTTAAATCATGAAATTAATATTAATTTTACAATTCCCAAAAAAATTATTTATTTAAATATTTAAATCATTTATTTTTATTGAATATTTTCCCATTCCCATCCATGATATTATTTTCTATCATAGTTACAGTGGGAGGTTAAACCAACACAATTATGAACGTACTAAATTTATTGGATGAGTATGTTTATAAAGATGGTTTCTTATGGAAAAATATCATTATTAAATAAATATAATGATATTTTAAGATATTTTTATATATTATAATCATAATTTAAAATATTTTAATAATTAATGATATAACTAGGTAATAAATTTCAAATGTTACATTGATGATGTGGTACTACACACACGATTTATTGACAATATAATTTTTTTAATGGAAGTGGGTAAAAGAAATTAATTATTAATTCATAATAATAATAATAAATTATAGAAAAATAATAATAATTTCATACTCTAAGAGTGATAAAATTAAATTTCTTGTTGAAATATAAAATATCAAAATAAGATAGCGAGAATTAGTATTGATGATGAGGGCTAGATATTTCTCTTGGAGGACTCCTTGGAAATGGAGAGAGCGGGCTATCTTAATGGGACCAATAGATAATGGATGTGATATATGATTGTAGGGGATGTAAATATAGTAGAGTTTCATGAGGTAATAGAGATTTTAGAGGGTCATGTAGAGGTGGTGAAAGGCCCCATTAATAAGTGGTTATAATTTGATTTTTACAAATATGAAAGGTTAATATAAAGAGAGACAATTATTCACCTGTTAGGAATAATTAGAAATGGAAACCACTAGATTAATATATGATATAATATCTATAATCCCATAACCTTTCATTTAAACACATTTTTTACACATTGTTATAAATATTTTAGTATTAGAATGCTCACTTTTATTCTTTTTAGTTTTATCGTGGTAACAAACATTTACCAATGTAATTTAATTTTAATTCAAAAAAATAAAATGAAAATTATTACATAATTTTTACAAAAATAATCCATATATAAATAAATTTAATTAATAAATATTTATATTTCTTCGAAAAATCCCTTTTTACATTACTCCATGTAACACATAGTAACTCATTGTAATAAAACATGCCTTTTTGTTTAAATTTATGTGTATAATATATTTATCGATTCATTATTTACTAATTATAAATAAAATATTATAAAATTCATATTTTTTTGGATATAATATAATTCCAAAACTTATTTATTTCAGTAAATATGTTTAATTAAAAGAAAGACCAAAAATTGTATTTTAATTCGAATTAAAAGTTACCTATATTTTAAAAATTAAAAATAGATTTATATTATCAATAAAATATTTAAATAAAATATTTTTCCAATTAAAAACATATTTGATTAATTTAAATGTTATATAAAATTTATATATCTTGCTTATATATTGATAAATTCATAAAAATTTCAATTTTGGTAAAAATGTATTTTTCACTATACACTTTAAAATAATATATTGATGAAAATTTTAAAAAATTAATCCTAAGATATTTTTACCTGATTAAATAAAAATTTGTGTAGATTTTATAAAATTAAAGTTCAATGATTTATACATATATATTTTAATTGAAAATATATAATGACTAACTACAGTTACTGATAAATTACATTTTTAAACACCAATTGTTCTTAATGTTGTTACATATCAAATTATTTTTTAATATGGTGGAAATATTAGTTTTTATATTCAAATAGAAGATATTATTATAATAATATTTTAATAGTGGTGAATTTAATTTTTTAATTAAAAGTGAAAAACAAATTAATAAAATTATTTGTTATTAAAAATCAATTTTATATTTATTATTTATCGTTTAAATACAATAATTTTCAATTGATTAATATTTTGTTCATACAATAGGTTTTAATATTCACATATCACATTAATAATATGCCTCTAATATATCTCATCTCTATGTACTTTGGTGTTGCGGGTAAAAAAATTTATCAAACACATTATTATTTTAAAGTGAAATATATTCCAAAATCACGAGTCATTACATTATACCCCCTTAAATTAATTACATCTATATCATTTTAATTATTTTTAACAACAGAAATTATGTGGGTGTATTCATAAGATATTTATCATTCGATATAATACTTCTAATAATAAATATACCTTAATATATTTTGTTATATTATGTTACATATCATTCCTCAAAAAAATATTCTATCATAAAATCAAATACTCATGTATGTACATAAAATAAAGCAACATTGTACAAGGATCTACCTTTCCCAAAACCATATGAATCACAAATATATTAAAATAGATGGAAACCATATATTCATATAAAAATCAGAACTATATTTAACCCTCAAAAAAATTTAATCTTTAGGCCATGAAATCTCACACAAACCAATATATATTACAATTCAGAAAATGCGACGGAATTCAAAAAAATATCTAGAATCAAATATCAATCCAAAAATTTCATATAAAATGTTACTTTTTTTATTGAATATTATTCAATAATTTATTATCTCTACAACAAGATTATATTAATCCATAGTTTTATCCATCACCAAATTATTTATAATTCAATATTTTTTCCAAAAATATATAAATTAATTAAAATCACATTTCAAGGTTATTGATACCATTTAATTTCATGTTTCTAAACTATTAATTAAAATATGTGGTAGAATAATCTTAATATGTTTCAAATTATTCTTATAACATTCAAAATAACTCTAATGTCATAGATCAATATCACTCCCTAATGAAAATAACTAATAGTATCAGGATTTATTTTTTATTATGATATCATCTTAACTAGCTTATGTAATACTAGGGAACTCACATTTTCTATCATAACATATATATAATAAGATTCTCATTCCTTTAAATATAATACCATATTATGTTATAAGTCATAGTTGTTTCTATATACATACCTTTCTCAACATCATTTTATTTATCTAGATTGAAAAAAATAATAAAACTCAAATGGTTATACTTATATTAAAAATAAAAATATAAAATATCATTATGAAGATTTCCTCCCATATTCTACATTCATTTTTAGCATAAGATTATTTTGGATCAATATACGAATCTATTTATTCAATCCTTAGGTATATATTGTTATTTTAATATTAGGTTTTCTATCCTAATTAGTTAACATCATACTCATATCCATCATGAAGATTTGTAATGAAAATTTGTTTAACCTGAGATTATCCACCTACAATGTCTTTCCTAGTGAGGAGTTATATTCCTACACATCATGCAGTAGATTGATTATTGATTTTATATTGAACCCACTAACTTAGGATGATTACCCCAAAGTGAATCTGTGCCACAACCGTATAATTTATACAATATCCTAAAAAGAATCTACTTTCTAAGGGAACTATAAAATCATTAAATTAACAAAAATTGATGATGTTATCATCTACATAATCTTGTCACTTATTATTATATAAGGATTTTCAAGAATGTTCTCTTATTATAATCCCTAATATATTTAATATTACATCAACTATCCTAAATGGTTATTTATACATTTTAAATTAGAATCAACATTAAATTACAAATCCTAAAATTGTCCTAAACCAATTTCCTAACATGAAATATTATCTAAAATCTACACTGATTCAATCTATGATTCCATAATGGATTTTAATGTCTCAATTAAATGAACGAAAGAAAATATTTTTTTATCATACATTCAAATGATTTTTTAGGGTTATAATTTTTGTGAATTAGGACAAAAAATTCTAATAAAACTGAGGTATTTTATTAACTAATAAACATTTGTATAATTATATGTTCAACATCGTAATTTATAATAAGTATTTACCATTTCAAAAAAATTATTCAGATAGAGTAATCTTCTATAAAAAACAAACTTATTAATTATTTTACAACCTGTGAAATTGGAAACCTAAAAAAGGGGTGATCTCATATGCTCCGTAATGGTAAATATATGATAAGGAAATTAAAGATCATATATGAGCATAATATAAGAATATGGAAATAATTATGAAACATATAATCATTATAACTATCAACTCATAGATCATATAGCATGAAATATTTCACAGGACAATATATAAACCCATAATTCCTTAGAAAGGAGAAATGCATGAAATAAAACATAGCACAAAGAAAAAGGAAACAAAGAAAGGCGGCATAACATGAAATCAAGATGAATATGTGGAAAACCTGTGATCCTAGGAAAATATTGTGATCACAATCATTAAACCCAAACCTATGAGAACAAATACATTATGATCACACCTGGAAATTTGAGAAAACTCATTATGTCCATGCTGATGTGAAGAAATTCATTTTGATTATGCTAAACTATATCATGATATTTAAACATAAACTAATGAATTGGAGGGTGATATAGAACCACATCCATCATCATCCATAAATTTTTGTTCTATAAGAAATCATTTATTCATTATAAGGATCCCATGGATAGAAAATGGGTATCCAATTCATTTTAAATGGAATCATAAATGTAAGACATTCATTATTCCATCAGTAATAATAACACAATATATCCATGGAAAAAATGGGTATCAATATATATTAAATAACATTATTGATAAATTAAATCCAGTCATTATAATATAGAACAATGTATTTAAAATGAATATATAATGGATATACAATTTCGTTAATAATTTATACATTCAATCTATGTATGGAATCTATCTTAACAACCTTTAATCAATGAAGGTAAATTTAATATGTTCATTGATAAAATACAATTGATGAAGAATAAACATAATACAATGATGTTGAATAACCAAGAAAATGGAATTAATTTTTCAATACACTTATATAAATGAATATATTATAATAATAATTATGGGGTAGTTCAGAAAAAACAATAACCAAGGAAACATAGCCTTTATATATGAATATAAAAATAGGTTAAATCCCTTAAAAGAGTTTTTTATCAAAAAAAATTAATATTTTCATAAATGAAGATGTTAAATGTCATTTTGATAGTTTATTTTTAAAAAGGTAACAATTGATAAATTGGGAAAATAAGGCTTGTTAGTAATCAGTACATACAAGGAAATCTCAATAATGATTCCATTAATGAAACATAAGTGTTTCAAAAAGGATAATTGAAATTTTCTATCAAAACATTTACATTTAAAAAGAATCATTGACAATAGATCCTATAAAAAGACATAACGATTTCAATAAGGGGATGTTAAAATATCGAAAAAAACATTTAAATTTGAAAAGAATGATTAGTTATGATGCCTTGAAAAATACCTAGTGGTTATCAAAATAAACATAGAGTTAAAGATAAAGAATTTTAGTTTCAATTGATGTAACACCATTTTTATATTAGAAAACATAATTATTTAAAAAATTCATGGTAAAAAGTGTTACATAAATTTATATTAAAATGTGTAAGAAGGAAAATATGAAGTTGATACGAGATAGAAAATAATTAGCTTGTTATATATGTCAGATAACATTTTTGGGAAAGGGATGTATCATCATAAAGGGGAAGCCATTGATAAGGAGGATTAGAATTATTTTCCAAATTGGTATAAATATTAGAAAGAAATTTATTAATTAAGATTATTTAAATTAAAATTTAATTTACCTAGAGACTAAAATATTAAAATATAAAATAATATCTTATCATTGAAGAAACCAATCAGTTAATAATAAGTCCATGATGAAGCATTATAACTCCTTGAAAGAAATTGAGTTAAAAAATCCTATACAAATTTCAAATCATTTCAATTGAAGTCCATTTAAAGAGAAAAAAGATGTGGATGTTAATAGAACATGAATTAAACATAAATGGTCAAATATATTTATTAGGTAGTAATCAATAAATATTAATGATATCATGGTGCATAATAAATATTATTTCATAAGAAATCAAATGTGAGACAAATAACCCTTTACCATAATTCACATATTAAAATAATGTTATTAGATCAAATATATAATGAAATATAACCATCATAATAACCTATTTAGAACTATATAATTATCTATAATCTATTTTAAAATTCATTTTTTTTATTTTCTGCATTTATTGAATTTAGTTATTATATATTTTCAATATTGCATGTGAGTAATATATATCATTTTCAACTAGTTTGGTAATTACTGTGTATTTATTATTCATTTTGGAAAATTTAATATTACCTAAATCCTAAAAGTTAATAAAATTAATTCATAATAATTATTTATAATTTTATATTTTCATTCTATGAGAGTTTTGTGTATGATCATTTTTGTTGAAAACGGAAAAAAAATATGTTTCAGTTTTTTTAATAAAGTAAGAGTTGTATCATAATTAATGTGTTTGATATTAATTTAATCTTTCCATAACCAATAAAAACCCATTATTTTATCTTTTATATCATATAATATTTAACCTAAATATCAATGTTATTATTTTATTACATCCTTCTACTTGGGGGTTATACCACCCCTGTCATGAAAATACCATAATTATATAGTGGATATTGTTATTAAAGTGGTTTCTATTGAAATAATATAATTATTAAAGAATAATAATATAAATTGGATACTTTAAATAATTGAATCATTTTTAAATATACTTTAATAAATAAAAAACAATCTTGAAGAATATTGAGAAGTGTTACATTGAAGAAGTGGTAGTCTGTACCAACACAAGTGGAATTTTCATCATTCCTAATGGAAAAGGGGATAGGTGGTTAATGATTATTCACATTGAATAATAATATTTTGTATGAAAAATATACTTATGTTTTTATATATTTATTATTAAATTATATATCAAAAAATAATATTGAAAACTAATTGTTGTCAGAGAAAATTTATAATCATGTTGAGGTCTTGGGATTTCTCTTAGAGTAATCCTTAGAATTAGAGGGATTAGGATAAATTATTATGAAAATGGATAATGGAAGGAAAATATTATTATATGTGAAGTAAATAGTGTATTTTTTAAGGAGGAAACTGAAATTTGGTTTTGTTCTTGATGGGTTTTTGAGAATCAATTTTTATAAGTTGTGTTAAAGAAATTTTTGTAAATATATCATTATAAAAAAAAGAGAGGAAATATTAAACATGTCCAGAAGAATCCATAATGGATAAAAAAGGAATGTGCGATTATATCAGGTTCCCCATAAAATAATTATTCATTTTTTAAATATGTTTTATTTCATTACCCAACTATCTGATTCCCAAAATACTGATAGTATGATCAGAGTGACACTGTAAGCCCACCTCTAATAGGCGCATGGATGAAGACTATCATTGATTAGGAATATAAAACATATGCAGGGCCTTAGGTAAAAATATATATAGACATAAAAATTTCATTACATATAGTAATTAATTCAGTAATATAAGAAAATAATGCAGAAAATAATGCATTCATGGACCACTGACATCTTTAATAAGAGTAAAACCCGTCAGTTAAAATAAAATAGTTCAAATAAAAACCATGAAAAATCATAAAAGATTTCAACATACTAAAAACTAGTATAGTAAAAATCTCCACTGTTGGATCCTTCATTGTTAGGTCTAGAACAACTAAATTCCACCTTCTCATTTCCCTCCTAGGACATCCTCAATAGGCCAATCATAGTGATAAGACAAGACACATGCTGGAAGATAATGTGTATTGGTGATTTTAATAATACCCATTAGGAAATCATGAAACAAATAAGCATTAAATCTAGGAAATCTTGGGTCAGTTTCATTAGTAGGTAACCTATCTAGTTTTTAACAACTCTTTAAGAGTTCCTTGTCATATGCTATAGGGTGATGAATAATAGTGACAGTGTATGATGGTGTGGTGGGAGTCTATACCCTCTTTCTCAAAGTGTATCAAAATGTTAATAAATTAGTGTAATAATAAATTAATATACAATATGTAAAATAGTGAATAATAAGTAAAACAACATGATAATATTAATAAAAAGAAGAAGCAATGAAAACTAGATAAGGGTGATGTGATGAAAATAAAAAATATGAGGAGAGAGAGATGATAGAGGGAAAAATAATACCATTATGAAAAATGGAAATAAAAAGAACAAAAAATTTTAAATCCATGAGAATCCAAATAAGCATCTCTTTCCTGCCCTTCCAACCCAAAAATAGATCAAGCGTCCAAAATTATGTGGTTCACGTTATCTATACTCACATATCTGACATCTCTCTCAATACTAAATGTGGCATGAATAGTTTTTTAGTAAAACTCAATAGGCCACCATCAATGGTATAAAATGACAATCTTGTCAATGAATATAAAATATTAATTTTATAGGTATAATAAATGTAAACTAGTGATGTAAATATTATCCTGGTTGATCTCACACTCCTCATCAGATCCTTGGATGACCCTACTTATTTCATCCTAAAATGGAGAAATCTGGGTAAATTACCATTATTTGGTTGGGGAACCAAGTAACATAGCCATGTAATCGATGTAAAACAATCATATGATATCCCATGGGGACCAATGAAATCAATTACTATAGAAGTTATAGCCTACTCATAGTTATTAACTAAGAAGTTTAACAATGGGGATGATTTTAATCCAATGGGTTAACCCTAACCATTCCACCTTAATGGTTTATGACTATGATAGAGGATATATCCCTGTTAATATTAATATATACATTATTGGAGTAGAAGGATCTCATACAAGGTAGTACATGTTCCTGGAAAATAATCCAAATACCATATCTCATCCAAATAATTCCTATTTGAGGAGTATATAATTGATTCATATGTTTCAAGAGGAGGATCTGAATAATGTGTGACATTTATAAAGACCATGTTTGGTTTTTTACATGGATGTTTCATCAATAAGTCAGTTGGAATTCTATGATTTCACCTAAGTCATTCCATATCTTGAGACAAAGATTTACCCAAGGAAAATCTCACCATTAAAGTGATCTTAGTCTATAAAAAATATCAATGCCTATTATAATAGTTTATCAAATGATATGTGAATTATGAATACCTTTTACAATCCAATTGATTAATTTTTCTACATTACTTTTTTATGTGACAATACAAAAACACCTTATGTGTGTTTTGTTTATAAGAAAAGAAATGTTCTCAAGGGAATTTAATTTGATAAATATAAAGGGGCATTTCAAGTTGAGGTCATCAACATCGAAAAATGTCAAAAGGTACTCATAGAACATCATAGATAAATTTAGAGAGATTAATCAAATTATTTACTTTTTTAGATAAATTAATATAATTTCAAGAATTTTACAAAATTACACAATTTATAAACAACATTAATCTTCTGGAAAAGTATCATTACACTAACCTTATCCTTGTAGGAGAATTACATCCATTATCGACATATGATTTGAGAAAGAAATAAGGGAAATAATAAAACCAGGAAAAATAACAGAAAATAGGGTATATTTTCTCATATATAGATAACACCCATGGAAATGAGGAAAATTAATGTAAGGTAAAGTAGTATTCTACATACCAAGGGGGTCCAATTAAAAAAACATTAATCTAAATTGATATTAGATGATGGAGTTCCACTAAAATTATAATGAGGGGGAGGGTGGTCCCTACATGCCACCATCTATGAAAATAGAGGGAGGATAAGTGGTACTATATATTTAAGGGAAATATTGTTAAAACAAAAATCTCATTGATTTTTATTTGGGTTCGTGGTTTGATAATATAGTTGGTCAATGCTAGTTTCATTCATGCGTACATACTTTCCAGGTTCATGATATCTTTAATTTTTTAGAAAAATGGTTAAAATAAATCATAAAATCATGAAATATTAACAGAAAATAAATAAAATTATATAAATGCTTTATATGTCCCCTGATAATGTTTTATCAGAACATGATCCCCATATATAGGGCCACATGGTTGACATGCAGGATTAGGAAAATCATGCACTAATTATATACCTTATCCCGCTTCTCCAAAAAATAGAATTATATTTCCTCAAAACCGTTTAACATCACATAGAATATAAACTAATATATTATCACATTGATTTAGTGAATAAATTATTGTTTTGATCAATTTTATGATGTATTCGTTCCTTGATGAAGAATTGCCTTCTTATAACCTCCCCTCAAGACAAATTAACCCGATGTTTCTCCTCTAAGGTTGGTTGATCAATATTCAATAAATTTTTTTGACACTAATCATGAATATCAGACTCCTAATCCCATTTATATTCTAGTATATTTTCATAAGAATGTAACAGGTAAATCAGAGGAACCATACTTTGTCAAAGAGTGTTTGTGCTATGATCAATGATACCGACTTTATACTCCTCATAAGAATAATTTTATTCCACCTCAGCATCCAAAAAATACATGAGATAGTTTGGAGTAATAATGAAGGAATTGAGAAACATGGAACATATCATGAATATCTTTATATAACTAAGGAAGATCCATCCAATATACTACAAGGTTGAATATCAATATGATCTCTAAAGTTCCAAGAAATATGGGTTTCATAATACCTCGTATATGAATTTTTTGATAACTGAATCTAATTGAGACTCACAAGATTGAAATAAACCCTAACGTAATTCAAGAGGATATAAATGGTGATTAACCGAGGAATTTTTCCTTGAATAAGAAATATCAATAAATTTCTTAATCATCTATACCATCTTTGATGTCCCTTTAATAATATGTAGTCCTAGTAGTGCTACCTTCACCACCTATATCCAACAAAACGTTGAATTAAATAACTTATCATTGAGTTCCTTGAAATTAGACACATTTATAGTCTCCTAGAAATATTTATTATATGAAAATTCAGTAAGAGGAATTTTCTTTTGCAATGAGTCTCCAAAATTAGGGACACACACTCAAAGCATTTTCTCTAGTGCATATATGTTGCAATTTGAATGAAAACTATTCAATGAGTGGAATGTTGTACTTAAAATTACAGGAGATCCAAGAACCTTATAGAACCCATGTATGAGAAATAAGTCAACCTAGAATCCCAATTTGATACATTGTTCTATGTAATTCCATGATAGCCATTGATCTCTAACATATATATCCTCTAATGCTCATCCATTGAGAAGGTCTCTAGAAAAGGTATGGAGTCGGATACCTTCATTAGTCTATCCAAAATCACCTATACAACTTCCAAACCCATGGGTGACTATGGTATCCCAATCAAAAAATACATGGTGGCATTGTCCCATTTATATTTTGTTAGGGATAATGTCTATAAAACTCAAGCATTCCCTTAGTGTTATACCATCTACTACTGATAGTTGGAACACTAAGTAATGAATCATGTAATCTCATTTTTCATTCTTGGACACAAATATAAGATTCGCGTATCAGAACAAATCTGTGTAAATAAATGATTTACTTCTCATTTTGAAACTTGGGATTCTCAAATCAATTACCCTTTTTATCAATTGAAACCATACATTACTGTTGATATATCATATCTCTTTTTCATCAAAAAAATATCTTAAAGGTTTGTGCGGAACTAAAATACATACCCTATGGGTGAAGCCTTTTGAATTTGAATGTTTCCACCCCTTCATTCAATATTAAATTGATAAAGGAACTTATAAGGCCCTGAGATAAGGCTAATAGTGTCACTCTTACCCTTCAAGATACATTTAAAAAAAGATCCATCAACATACATTTTCTATAAGATTCATGAAAAGGTTGAACTTGAGACTTTTTTATTAGAAAATTAGTGATTAATTTGTCTTTACTAGGCGTATAAAAAAGATAAATTTTTTAATAATTAATATATTCTACCCATACACTTTTCTAGAGGATTACATAGAATTTAGAGTATATTTATTTGAGTTTTCTATTGTCTATGTATACCAAGAATTTCTTCCCCATCCAATAAGGGCATCCATGATTCAAGTAATGAACAATATCTGACCATTAGAAGTTATTATTTGGGTTATTAAACACATGATATCTTGACGGATGAGACTCATAAAACAAAAATCACATCCACTACATCAAAAAATCTCTCATCTTGATGACTAATGTGTCACAGTAAGTTGTGTAGACTCTACTGGGGTTAGGTGAAATTAATATAGGCATAGTTGGAAACCATCCTTTCAACTCTTAAAATGTCATCTCACAAGTTTCAGAGAATGTGAAATTTATTCCATTATTGGTCAGTCATGTATGTGGTTTAAAATTATGAAAAGTTCTATATGAATCATTATAATTAACCGGATACTCCCATTAATCATTGAAAATCAAATACATTCTTTTGATTTTCCCATGAAGGAATAACTATCACCTTTAGAGGATCTAAAAATACCCATGATTCTTATCTAATGTAATCAAATATCTGATATTTTTTAACCTAAATGTGTCACTTTGTGACCATTTCATATAACTGGTGCTCTCTTAGTGTACTCAAATTGATGTGAAGGTGGATTTCATGGAACAAATTGAACTACTCATACATTTTGGTGAATAAATGAAGAAGGCAGTCTTGGTGATCAAGGATATGAGGAAAGATGTCGATCAAATGATCGGAAGACTAGTCTAAATAGAAGGCACTAGAGAAAAATACAAATAGATTAACAAGAAAAATCTCATACTAGTTTGAGGCTTTAACATAGATAAGATTAAAAAATGAGTACATGAAATCTTGGGATTATCTAGAAACCGGCTGTGAAGAAATTCTAGAGACTGATCCAGACAGGTAGGTTAGTGCCTTTCCCAGGACACTATATTGGGAAGGAGATTCCAATCACCTTATAATATAGTTTAATAAGTTATTTGTATCCTTTGATTCTTGGGATGTTTTCACTATGAGGGCTCTCACTTTCCCCTTAATTCTTTTCGAAAATAAAACTATTAATTTGGATTTTTTGAATGAACATATTATGTATGAGAGTACACCAATATATCATTCAAAAAATGGCCACCAAGTCATCCACGTATGAGTAGAAATATTATTTCATCATGTAGATAAAAATAGTGGGTGAATTAATTAAATATAATGACATTACTAGAAACTTTTAAAATCAATACATGGTTCAAAAAGTTATACTTGGTTTATAAGAGGCCATGACTCACACATAGTGATAGCTTGATCTCCGATGATTCTTCAAGAAGACCCTAAACCATTCAAGTTGGTTGACCAAATAATTTATACAGGTATGTGGGTATCAGTTCTTAACTATAATTTTATTCCATCAACATTAATCCATTATTTGTATTGGGTTAACATATGAATTATTGGAGAAAAGGATACGTTAACCCTAAGAATAAGTAATGGGATTTATAAACCATTTATATTCCATGTCATCCTATAAAATCTTCCGTTTTTGCAGCTCAGATGGAATCATAATGTATGTAGGAATATATTGCAATTTTGATTATTGAATAAGTATTATGATGAACTCTACCTCTATCATAGTAGGTATCCTAGAGAATTCATCATTAAAGACATATCTGAATCAATTCACTACTAAAATATTGATAGACTTCCATATATTCAAATAATCAAGATAAGGACTATAAATTTGTTCGGAACTCTACCCATCTCATAATTCTAAAGTATTGAATGACATTAATAGAAATTCCATTTAACATTATAAAAATATATATTACATTTAGATGATGATAAATTCACCCTTTGATGATAATAATAAATATTTAATTGGAAAAGTACTAACTCATCCATCCTACGAATTTTGAAAAAACCTGTCATCTTGAGGATGAATAGTTTATAAAAAAATGGTAGTTGAATATCTCAAGGGTAAAGTCCTCCCATTAATGAAAATTCAATTACCATATTTACAATGGTGTATCCAGATACATATCACCAGGAAAGTATTCAATATTGAGAAAAATACTACTCATTATTGGAGGATTTATGAATGGGAGTGAAGGAACTTAGACAAAAAAGATGAAAAAGTCCATGATACTAAGATCATGCCTTTTACAGTGTTAGTTCCACCATTATTCTCCTTATGTAAACGTCTTATTGTATATACTGGGAAGATCCCTGGTTGTTATCTAAAACCTATACTCACTTAGATGATCTCCCTTCTGGAATTGGGCATCCTATACCTAAATTCCATGACCTCGACCAACTCATCATCTTGAATTTCATGTAGTACTCAGTGTTGTTTAAACCTACAATTTCACATATCCTTAGAATCTTCTAGCTTGTTCTTAGATATAAGGTTCATGTTCACTATCTTAGAGAAGGTAGTCAGTCAGAATATTTTCCCTTGAGATTAGATTACATAAATGAGTCCTTTATTAAAACATAATTCCCTTGATATATCATCACTAGAAAAAGTGGAAAAAAGAGATTCATCTAAGTGAAATGAGATGCTTAAACCATTAATGATATTGTTCCATCTTTTAGATGCATAAACTCCCTTTCTTGATCATCAAGTAGAATTTCTAGGAAAAAAATTTAATATAATTTATCCTAAAAGTACCTCTAGGACATTCCCCAATGCTGATATACATATGTAAGGACATCCCACCCCTACTTAGCAGTTTTATAAACAATAATTTTTTCGATATTCACCCACTATATTGGAAGAATATAAAAATTCTAAATGATCATAATAATAGCCTATAAACCAGATTTCATGGCCTCAAAACTTTTTTCCACTATGAATGTAGGTGGGTTTTCTCTTGGGAATCCCATATGAACTCAAAAAGTATCAGGTAGGTCATTGAGATCCCTTCATGGATTGAAATGGATTTAAGAAACCCTCTTGAAGCGGAAAATTAATTCCCATTCTAGGAATAATAGGTAGTACTATGAGAGTTTCCTCAGGTGTAAGTACTGGTGGTATAACTAGAGGTGTCGTTAAGGTGGATTTTCTCCCATTACATCAGACGCATGGTAATATCAACCATTGTAAAAATAAAACCAATGAATACATGGAGTCATATATCAACAATTCCATGAACATTCCTCAAAACAAGTCTCAATGTAGAAGGTAAAATAGATTACATATAGGAAAAAAAGGCTAATGTATAGTTTGAAAACACAAGATACACTAACCCGAAACCCACTTTAAAAGTCAGGTATAATGGTAAGGTAATAAATATTAGTAATAATTGATCCATTATATAGAGTTTCAATTAAATGTTCTAGATGAAAACACTATTTATGTTTCGATTGTAATCCCAATTTATCAGAAACCATTTTCCCTGTATTAAAAATTTATGTACGAATGTGTGCATATATAGGATTAGTTATACATATTTCCATTCCAACAATATAAAGATATAAAGTTTATATGTTACTATTGAATTTCTATTTTTCTTAATCCAACCTTTCATATTCGGTCTTAGAATGTATCAAGTCCATATAAGTTAGTTTAGTTATATGGATTTAGATTTCCAACATATAGGCATAATAGTATAAATTGGGATCAACTATTCATATAATAGTAACCAAATAAATGTTTCGTCATTCATAACCAATGTACCATGTCCTAAATTATGTAAAAAAGTGGCTAGCTAAGGTTCCATCATCTTTCTATATAGGGAAAACAATTTAGGTTGATTCATATATTTTAATTAATTTTTTTTTATAATTCTATAAATTCATGAATCATAATAAATTTAATGTATAAAACCAATGGGTAAACAATATATAATAAGAAATACATGCACTAAAATATGCAACTCATGAAATATAAATTTCATGAAAACCTATTGGTTTTCATAATGATTATTAAAATAATTCTCTAATTCCATGGGGAAGGATGGAGAGTGGTCTAGAGAACACTCAGGAGAATCCCCTATCATGACACAATAATGATTAGGTTTCTTCCCCTCTGGCATCTATGATTCCACCACTGATTGCTGGAATTTTGTTTTTGACTCAGCGGTGTTCTGATTCATATAAGCATGCTGCATAAGATTCAGCGGATTCAATCCCTATGAAGCAAAGCTTATGTAAGGCCAACCTAATAGAGGTTAGTGCTCGCAAAAACTCATTCTCAAAATTTAAGGGTATTAATTTTGGAATATGTTGAAAGGGTTAAGTGAAACCCCTTAAAGTAGATTCATTCATGGTCTAGGAGAGGCTTGAAATTGGATCCCTTTCAATCATTTCTAGACTCATTATACCTAAAGGTTTTATGCCAAGGAGGATTGATCAACTCAACCCAAGGTTTTCCACTGTATGTATCTTTGAAAATTGGAAGTGTGTCTTCCTAGAGAGAGGATACATCCACTTTATCATTCCCTCAATTGATCTCAAAATGCTTGTGTAGGGCCATGGATTTATCTCTTTCATGCTGGGGGTTACACATCCATTAATGGGATTACAAATTTAACCCACTAGAAATTTATAATACTATTATTCAATCTTGGGGTAAGGTATTTGGTCTTAACTATATTCTATGGAACCCTCACATCCTTTATGATATTTCATTGGTGATTGGGGTCTGAATAAAGGTGGATATGTATACATAAATTGCTAGATAGGGTTATTTTTATAGATTCATTGTTGAAGTGGACCTTTCCTTCACACTGATTGATAATGTTTTCCTTTCTACTGATGAGAATTACTTGAATTAATGATTGAATTCAAGAACATACCTCAGTTCTGCCCAGATTATTGGATCATTAGACCTCAAAAATATAATTGTAAGAGGCATTTGACATGAAATTTCGGTTCCTTATGTAGAAATGATCATAATTATTGTTTTAAGAAACAAAAATCCGATTCTTTCCTAAAAGATTTTAAGCACCAAATCCTACCAATTTCAATTGAACTACCTTCTATTGTCCCACCTCAAGGTCCTATGATGGATAGAAGGTCCTCCCATAAGGCATCTGCTAACCATAGACACTTTATGTCTGGGTTATCTTCCCCCCTGACAATGATGGGTCATGGGATGGCATTATGTAAAGGGGTCCAGTTGAACACCCAATGCTTGTTGTTAAGCATAAATGCTAAAAGTATTGTGACATTAAAGGGTCTACACCTGTGAAAAATTATCATTCTTCTTAGGAGACTGTTCCCTTAGATAGTTCATGGTTATCTTCTAAAAAACAATAAGCTGGAAACACTATATCTCCTATATTTGAAGAAGCACATTCAAACCCGGAGAGGTCTACCCATGCGGCACATGAAAATTTTCCTCAAAATATTGTTTCCTCTAATTGTGTTTTGTTATCTTCTGAAATATTTAATGTTGGAAACACCATTCTGCTTCCTTGGTGGAATCTCATTAAATCATGACACTTACTTCTATCCAAACTGTTATGTAGTCCTTGGCACATGCACTTGATAGTGGGAATAATGAGGTTCCTTAAACCTCATTTAACCCCACTACTTTCACTTCACATAGAACAGAAACTATTTGTCCTGCACATGATTCTCCTGTTTCTCATGTAGGGAAGAAGACAAAAAAGGCTCTGCAAACAAATAAAGACAACTCTCCAGTGAAGTAGCCTTATGGTTTGTAGGAAAAATATACCACTGCATGGGAGGAGGTAAATCATCCTGTATGAGATGATGAGGAATCTTGGTAGCATTCAAAGTGTTTCAGGTATAATAAAGGTCTTTGGAAGAGTGTGTCAGAGCTGAATCAACAGCAAGGAAGGAAACATAGTCTGATGTCTCAGACTCAGATATGGATATTGAGACACTATGGAATCATATGATAGATTTGGAAGAACTTCACAGAAGAGGACTTGGACATATGCATGGTCGAGGAATGTACTGAGGTGCCTTGCAGGACAAAGAATGTGAGATTGATGACAAGATCAAAAAAATGCTTGGACGATAAAAGCATTGTTTTTAGTCTTTTTATCCACTAATTTCCTTGTTTCGTTATATTTTTGATATTATATAAGGGTACCTGATCTCTATAATTTTTAAAAAAAATATCCCTTTTCCATACCATGAAAAGATAAAAATCTATAAAAAAATAAATTTGTTATGAATGTGCATCCCCCAACTTGGAAAATAATACAACTGAACTATGTGAAATGCATACTAATAAATTCCTTCCTATTAAATTTGTACTTTCCCCTAAACATAGGTTAAAAAATACTAATAATATCTATTTACCAGTTTCTAACACATACATGTTTCATTTCTACAAACCTCAAATAGTTAGTCAATGGAAAAGGAACATTTTATAAAAGATTGTGGTGTCTTGGGCTTGGTTATTATATAAGTGACATGTCCAGTTTGAAGAATGGAAATTTACTAAAAGTAATATTTTTTTGTAATTTTTTTCTATACACTTGTTTGATAAAAATTAAATATGTCAGTAATTGAAGTTTTGTGTTTCTATGTTCTTCTATTGAATATTTGTTGAGAATTATACATATCCTAGAAATGATATTTTGATTTCAAGAAGTATCTTTTAGAAGGAAAAAACAAGTGTGATGATTTTAGTACTTTTTAGTATGTTTTAAAGACATGTGTAATAGGACACATCGTTGACAACATTTCTTGGTAAATTGAATAATTCTATGTAATATTAACATCTTATTACATGAAGAAGAAAAAAATATGAAATTATTATGCAAAAATGATAATTTATTAATGTTAGAAGAAGAGTCTGTATGAATGTTGGATTGTTTGGAATGCACATCATATGATTTTTGGATAAGAATTTTAATGATTTGAGTACTGAAGATTAGCCAAAAAATGGGCACCCATGCCTCACAACTATTGAGGTAACCTAGTGAGAATGTTTCATAGCATGCACTGGATGCACATGTGAGTGGGGGTGTGCCACCATCTAGGGAGGGAGAAAAGAGAAATGGAGCTCAGAAACTAGGAGGTTATAGCACCACTAGATAACCAATTCATGTTGAGGGAAGTTGAATATTGTATTATAAGGAAGCCAAAATTTGTGACACATTTTTGATGTGGGAACACATTACTATAGCACCGAAATAATATCAATCATCTTAGCAGAACATATTATCATCTTAGACCATAAAATACTTTTGTAGCATCATCCTCATCCTTAGCCTCTCCCGAGGGATTTGGTTCCCTGAGTTCTCCGTACAACTTCAGTTGGAGCTAAAACATATCTTTCACATAAAAGATTCTACATTTTTAAAACCCATACATAATCTAAATCATCTACTCTATGTTATTAAAACAATGTTGTATGACTTATTCTTAATCGATCCATGGATTAACATTCATTTCATTAAAGAACCTCTAAGAGACAATGACATAAACATGAGAAGTGATCATGGAGCTTCGTTTGAGAACTCTAATGATCTAAATATGATAGATAATATATACAACTTCATTTTCAAGGATAAACATGGATCTAACGAATGATAAAAAGTGTGTGAAGAAAAAAAATGAATTTACAGTGATGGAGTTTTTCCATAGTCATGAAAAATAGGTTCATTCACTGAAGAGAAGTGGGGGATATGATGTATTTTGGTGGGATCATTTATTTTAAATACCATGACCCACACCAGTTATTATGTGTTTAGTTCTAGAAAACATCTTTTTTCTAGAGTAATGTAGCACTGTGAATTCCTCTGGTTCATGCTAAGGAGTACCAAACATAGTCTACCATCATAAAGAAAAGAATATAATTATGGGCCCTTGACTTGTTCATATCACACTTGTGATTCTTTGTGATGAACCTTTTTTCATAAATAAATGAAGGTATCATAATTTCAGATTTTGTTACCCTTATTATTTGCCTCAATCTTTTTAGTATTGTGTTTTAAGAGGAATGTACACATAGAGATAATATGTCTTGTGTGAAATAATGTGTCTCACAAATTTGGATTATGCGATCTGTATGATATTACATCAAGTACAGGTTGTGAAGGATGAAAATATTACATGAAGTAGGTTTTTTTGTTCATTTTGTAAATGGATTTGTTTTTCACCACTATTATGAAAGTATTCAATGTATGTACATATGATAGTGTGTTTTAAGGATACTTGTGAAAGGAATTTTTGAATGTGGACAGTGTGTATGTCAATGTAAAGATTGTGAAAGTTTTCTCTATGAGGGAAGGACTTCCAAAGACAAGTACACAACAAGTCTAATTGTGTATCCGAACTATGAGTGATAAAAGAGGAAATTTATTTGTTCATGTTCTGTGTGAAAAACACTTACATAAATTCATACATGTTCACATGATAACTTTATAGTATTTTTATTTATTCATAAAAAATTTCACGAAGTAAGATGACCATGCATGATTCACATGCAAATATGAATGTAGGAGAAAATTAAAGTGCGAAGGAAATTAAATTGGGACAATTTTTGGGCATGTTATAGGGAACGGTGTTCTTGCACAATGATTTTCAAAAGAATATATATTTTTTTTCATTAGTTATTTAACAATGAAGTCATAAAAATATTTGAGATAATTTCATGAATTAATTTTTTTTGTGATAATATTAATTACATTATTTCACAACACATGATATTTTGTTTTTTGATAATTGAGTTGAGCTGGAAAAATATTTTTCAGAGAAGCAAAGAAGAAGGAAAGCTGCAATTTATTGATATATCTTCAGTTGATCAATCAATTATTTTAATGATTTTAAGTGTAATTGATGACTTATAATAATTTATAAGAGAATACTATGATGACAAGGATGAAGTGTTCTTGATTATATTGAGTGGAATTTAATTTAGTTTAAGTTTATGGGAGGCAATGTAAAATCAGTTTATTTTAGTGGTGTGAAGAGAATGATTTGTTTCTTGTTGAAATGATATCTCGAATGTCATGTGATATTTATTATTGGGTTAATTTTTTAATTATGATGAACTTATGGGATTGTTTTTTAAAGAACACCGGTGGGATTCCAACATAATTTGGGAAAAGGTGCACACATACCAACAGGGGTTTCAAGGCGATACCTGACCAACCCACTTGTAATTGTTTATTTAATCATAGTAAATAATATGTGTCTCAGATCATCCCAAACAAAAAATGGATGCAGTCACCCACACCAGTGGTGAAACATGTAAAAATATTTTGAGTTGTTCTTCATTTGGTATATTTCTTGAATGCGGTAAAAACATTTTCCTAAAAAGAAAATATCTATTCACTCTAAAAGTTTAGTTGTTAGAATTAAAATGGTGTAAGAGAAAAGAAAATAAAATTGGTAGAAACTATGGCCCAATGATTTACCCCCCACCCCCTCTCAGTGAACCCACATGATAAATTAGGTAGTTCAATTATCATCAGATCCCTAGTTACTCTTATAAATAGATATATCTTATTGTCCTAGCTATTTCTATCAGACTAATATGAATTAAATATATGGATTTGAAGAAGTTATAGATATCTCTCAGATGAAAAGTTATGATTCTATATCTATCAGTTCCAACAAGGAGTTTTATATAAAGTCCTTTATGAACATACAAAATAATAAAAAACAACCCTAAAAATAATTTTAAGATGAATGTGGATACATCGTTAACTAAATATAGTCAGAATGTAAGTTTATTAGTAGTTTCTATTAAGTCGGTTGATAAATATCATTTTAAGAGTATTGTTTAAGTAGCGATGATTATTTTATTGAATCGTAAAATGTTTTTTATTTATAAATAAAAAATTATCTGAATAATGTTCCCAATAATCTTCTGGGTTACATATTTTCTTTTATCAATGAACTGCATAATGAAAAGTCATAACTTGAAAATAAAGTAGAGGATATGGATAAAGCCTTGGAAAAGATGTTTCAAAGATGTAAACTTCTCTAAATATTTATTGATTCTATAGAAAATACTATATCACATCAGAATGAACATTTCTCCATTATCGAAGACAATTGAAAAAAATGTGTGTTGGAGAGAATTTATAGATAAGTCCCTTAAAAATTTTATTCATTAACATGATATATCCAATAAATATTCCATTAATATTAAGTATTTTAAATATTAAATCAATGGCAGGGATGAGACAATTTTTCTAGATTAATAAATAAAAAATTAGTCTATATTTAAGTGTAATGAAAAGTTATCTTTTGAAAAAAGATGAATTATAAAAAAACTATTTGTGATATGGTTGTGATTGATAATATTTATATAAAAGTAATTAGGGGAATGGAGAAATTATGAAAACATCTATGAATGATAAAGGAACCCATATAGAGGTTATTATAAAAAAAATTATTGAGGTCAATAATTAACTACTCAATGTAATTCAAATGGATGATGATAAAGTTCAAAAAATGACAAATCAATGGGAAGACAAACTGAAAGCTACTAAGGATGAGATAAATTTACTCAACATGAACTGTCTTGAAATGGAATGTTAAAATTTGGTGAAATCACTTGAATATCAAAATAATTCTACAAATCATAAATATCTTGAGTTGGAGGTTAAGTTCAGAAATCATGAGAATATTCTAAATGAATCTTCTAAAAATGAGGTTATAAGAAAGATTACTCTAATAATTCTAAAAAGATACTTATTTTTTAAAGACTCATTGAAGTGGATAAATAATGATATTAGATAAAGGTAAATTTGGTTCATGCTCATTGAAGAATGTAACTATTGATGAATAGGGTTTAGTTTTTACTAATATTGTTTCATTTATAAGTATAAGATCCAAAGTGAATTTTTGACTAACATGGGTGGAGAGGACTAATGATAAATATATCATTTCATAAAATTTGTACATGAATACTTTCTTGAATTCTTGTTCCCAAACACCTTAGATCAAGAGTCATATTATTCAAAATCAACATGACGTCACATCTATCCATGTTATATAACATAAGAAGAAATCATAATTTAATGGGGATTCATTGTGCTATTGTAAATTTTGGAATTGAGATATTTTTTGTTGGACTAATTTATTGATCAATGATAATTAAAATAGGACATCATTAGGGGGAATATTTGATGTAAAAATAATTTTTTTAAACATGAACCATAATTCATAGAGAAAGAATAATATGTCTATCAAGAATATATTTGATTATCATGAATACATTATTGATTATGGAAACAGAGGTTGTCAAAATTATGATGAGTGATGGTATGATTGAACTATTCACTATGAATATACTGATATGAAGACAAGACCACAACAAATGTAGAGACAAAGAAAAATAGTAGAAAATCCTTCCAAGGTATGTGAGTAGGTGAAGAGTGTTATGAAAATTTTGATGAATGTTACACCCATTAATTATGATGATATGAATTCCACATCATTGGAAATGTACTTCTATTATGGAAGAAATTCCAAATAATGGATCATTTCATACATGTCATAAACACCAATTCTAGTGGAATAAAGTTAATTTAGAAAAGTAATTTAATATCAGAATAAAATAAAATGATTTATTTTGTGCACAATAATCAAGATGAAAATTTTTAATTTCATGAGAGGTTATCTAAAATGGATAACACTATTATTGATGGAGATTTGTATTGTTGGTTAAAATTGTTAGGGAATATTTTTTATATATGTATGACACAATTTCATAAACAAATATATCTAGTTAAGAACAAACAAGAAGAACTAATGGGTTATTTTGTTAAAAATTCTATTATGATGGAGGAGTCTACACACAAGAAGATTTCTATGAATATACCAAAATAATTTTTAGTTCTATGGAAGGAGAAGCTATAGTTTGAAAAAAAGTTGGAGTAGGAATAGAAGAATGAAAGTGCACTAATAGATAATGTGAAAAATAATAAAGATAAATAAATCAAGAAATCTAATATCTCTATAAATGAAAAAATTGTGAATGTAAAAGAAGGATAAAGAATGATGTGTTTCCATGAATTAAGATTAGAATTGAATGGAAATTTTTGGTTGAGAGGTAAATCTCAAATATTTTGTTTTAACTGAATTTCAATAGAGAAAAATTATTACAACTTATATTTCATAGCTTGTCTATTCTATGCAAGGAATTAATGGTGATTCATATATTCAAGCGGAGTCCTGAAAATATGAGTGTTGTGAAGTTATTTTAAAATATTGAAAAGGATATCCATAGAGGAGTTCATCATTTAAATTAATATTAAAATTGTTCTTGAAGAACATTCGTAATGAACGTGAGTCATGATGAATATCATAGATGAAGATCATATCTCTAAGGAAACAAAATATGAACAAATACCAGAGTTTAATATCTAAACTAATTTCATTGAATAAATTATTTTGTAAAAATATATTTATTTGATTGTTTGCAATTATGGAAATTTATACTTGAAATTAAACAAGTATGTTCTTCAATATCTATATGTATAAAAATACTATACTAGAAGAGAAGAATATAATAATATGATGAAAAGAATAAAATTAATTGATATAGAGGAAGTTCATTTTTAAAATTATATTATTTTAATATTTCTATCAAGATGAATGAAGGTGATTATATGAAGATATTTTTAACAACTCGTAAAATAATATTTCTCTGTTGGCATAACATTATGAAACTTTTATTGATAGATTTATTATTAATGTTGATCAATAATGTTTTCTACTCTGGTTAAGCCCATTAGAACTAATTAATTAAAGACTAATTGATTTTATAAAGGTGATATATTCCATCCATCAAGAAGATTAATATAAATTTCTCAAGTATAAAATTGAAGGATAGAAGATGTTAAGTTATTATAGAACTAGACGAGTTAAATTATTTTCGATACATAATTCATTGGCTTTATTTGTCAACTAAATGGGAGAATAAAACATATTCTTTGAATGTAAAATGGTTATTGATAAAAAATCCCAATGGGGAGTTTGAAGAACCCAACTTTATAGGAAGAAATGTTTGTGTTATAATTGTTTTCAATACACTTATTTTATAAAAAATCAATGTGTCCTAAATTATAGGTTGGCATTATAGTGTTCTTCCATTTTATTGTTCTAGGGAATTATATATATACTACAATGGTTGTTTTTATCTGATGAATGTTATTTATGTAAAACAACAATAAGTGTGATGATTTTTGAACTCTTTAGTAAGTTCTAATGACATGTATCAAAGGGAACATTTTTTACAATATTTCTTGGAAAACTAAATAATTCCATGAAATATGAACTTATTATTTCATAAATAATTAAATATATATAATTATGATGAAGAAATAAAAATGTCATTTCATTATGGTTGGATAAATAGTATTTAAGAATCTTTTCTTTTTTGACTTGCACTTAAAAATGATTTTGGCTATGAAATTTAATGATTATCATATTAAATATTATCTTGAAAATGGACATCCATGCCACAAGACTATTTAGGTATCCTTGAGAGAATGTTTCATAGCATTCACCGTACACACACTTGAGCGAGGGTGTGCGACCATTAGGGTGGAACAAAAGCGAGAGGGGGAACATGTATAGGGTAGTGCTTACACAACTAGAAAAGAAATTCTGACAGAGGGAAGTTTCATATTGTATTATAATGAAGCTAAATTATGTGAGAAATATTAATGTGAGAAAACATTACTATAGTGCCTAAATAATATCATCAATCAGATTAGAACATCTAATCATCCTAGTCATTTGAATGCTTCTTCCACATCATCCTTATCCTTGGCCTCACCCAAGAGCACTTGTTTTCGGAGTTCTCTAAGAAGAATCATATGGAGGTAAAAGATAGATTTATCATAAATCATTCATCATTCTTAAAAACCATACATGATTTAAATCATATACTCTGATTCTTACAATATACAATGTATTGGATCTTCTTTACCAAGATGCATGTGAATATTTTTTTCATTTAAGCACCTCCATGCTACATCGATAGTAACATGAGCAATGATATTGGATCTTTGTTTGAGACCTCAAATGATATGAATATGATAAAAAATATACTCAACATAATCTTTTGGTATAAAATAATATCTAACTGATGATAAATAGACTGAATAAAGAAATTAATATTTAAGGATGGTATTTTTCTATGGTCAGGAAATAGAGGATGTGTCACAAAAGAGAAGCGGTGCACATGAGCTAGGTCGGTGTGGTTGTTTCCAATAAACATCAAGTCCAACATTTTGATTTTGTGTGGAATTTTTTAGAAGATCTTGTTTTAAGTGGAACCTAGTTGTGTGAATTCCTATGGTTCGTGGAAAAGAGCGCTGCACATACTATACATGTGGAATGAATGTAAGATAACCATAGTAACCTAATCTATAGATGAAACACTCAATATGATTCACAATTATCTTTTTCCAACAATTAAATAAAGGTATCACAATTTACTTATTCATTATTCTTATGATTCAAAATAAACTTTTGAGAACTGTGTTTTGTTTGGAAAGTACACACATAGAGAGTGTGTCTTGCGTACAATAATTCCACTCACATATTTAGTTTTTCTGATTAGTGTGAAGATGAAATAAGGACTGGTTGAGAAATCTTCATATATTACATGAGGAAGGTAGTTTTTTTCATATCATACATGCATGTACTTTTCAAAATGGTAATGAAAGTATTATATGTTTGTAAATAATATAATGTATTTGAAAGATACTTGTGTGTATAACTTTTTAATGTGGATAGTGTGCATGTTAAATAAATTATTGTGAAATTGTAAAGAGTGTGAAATGTTTTTGTAGAGATAAGTTCAAAAGATGGATAATATTGTATGTGATCCTTGAGTGTTCAATGAAGATAGTGTTTGGTTAATATTAAATGGGTAAAACACATACATGAATCCATGGATGTTCACAAGATCACATGAAAGTATTTTTAAATATAAATAAACAAATTTCACAATGAAAATAGACTATGAACGATTCACATGTTACTATTCATGTGTTGGAAAATTAAATAGAGATTCTATTTGGGTGTGTGAGATTTCATTTTTTTCTTGCATAGAGTAGGTAAAAAAGAAACATATATTATTTTGTATTTGTTATTTCCCAAAGAATACATTAAAATATTGGGGATAATTACATGGATTAAATATATTTTATGTGATAAGGAGAATTAAATTAATGTAGAACACATGATATTAATGTATTTGATAATTGAGTTAAGAAGAAGCTATATTTTTTAAAGAATCCACGAAGAAAACAACATGCAGTTTATTGATATATCTTCCAATGTTCATTATATTATTACATTGAGTTGAAGTGGAAGTGAAAACTTATACTAATTCAGAAGATTATACTATGTTGACAAGAAGGTTGAGTTATTGGTTATTTTCATTGGAAATCATTGAGTTTCAGTTGAAGTGAGAATATAGAGAATCTATTTATTTCAGTGGGTCAAAAAGGAAGATTTATTTTGTGTTGCTCTAGAGGCTTAAATATCTTGTGGTCTTTCTCATTGTGTTAGTGTTGTAGTTTTGAAAAACTGGTGGGATTCATATATAAATAACACTGGTGGGTTTCTAACATATTTTGGGAAATGTATTATACCTACCCCTAATGGTTTCAGGGTGATACCTGACCAACCCACATCTAATTTTTAATTGATTCATAGTGGCTAATTTGAGTCTCAGATCATCCCGAACATAATTATGATATTGTCCCCGACACCATGGGAAGAATTTATAAAACTACTATGTTTTTTTCTTCATTCAATTTCTATCATGAATGTTGTATAAATGTATTTGTAAATTTGGAATATCTATTCACTATAATTTGTTCCTATGTTCAAATGAAAAAGGGTTAAGAGAAAAGAAATGAAAATTGTTAAAAACATGGGTACACTGATTCACATCCCCTAGTAGTGTACCTGTATGATACACTAAGAACATCACATTTGGCCACATGGACTTAAGTATCCCTACTTATATGTCATATTTTTCCAAATAGTTTTGGTGGTATACTATAGTAAAATGGGGATACTTTAACCTATTTATTAGAGTAAAACACAATGGTAACAAATAAGTGTAATAATAAATATGCACATTATTAGTTGAATATGGTAGTATAAGTACACCATCCAACAAATATAAAGTAGAAAAAAGTATTAATAAACACTATATAAAAATGATATCATCGTTATATAAAATTTGAGTAAAAAGACTTGGAAGTAGTAATACAAAAGAACCCTTATTAAAAAAATTAAATAAAAATACAAAAATAATATATCTTCATGAGATTCTACTGAAATTTCATAGTCATGTGGTTCCAACCCAAATATATACCAAGTGTACATAGTTGGGCGCTTCGCTATCTCATTACCTACAACCATAAAATTCTTTTGGATTGCAAACGGTGGACAAAATAGTGTGTTAGTAAAACATAGTAGGAATCCACTAATTTATTATAATTTAAATAGAGTTTATTGATACAAAATGTATAGTGTGGATCTCTAATAATTTTAAAGCATCAATGTAAATAGAAATATTATCTAGATCTACCTTTTCATGGATTATTTTGAGGACTCTACATATATTAGCCTTTGTTGAATAATATAGAGAATATGATAATTGATCTTCTATGTACCCAATGGATATATATGTGGAATCAATAAAAAAATCCCAATGGATCCATGGGTGAACCATGGCATCCATGACTTCAGATGGTCAATCACAGTCCCAATTTTCACCAAGAAGTTAGGTAATGGGTTTGAGTTTAATCAAAGGGATTAACGCTTTGAATTCCACCCTTAAAATTTCTAACAGATCCCAAATGAATGTCTATGGAAATATTGTAATATAATTTATTGGTGTCGAGGGATCTCATCCAAGGTAATATTTTTCAATGGACAACAAGATGAATCCTTAGAGCTCATCAAGGCATTAAAATTTCAATATTGTGTAAGTGAACCATATGTGTTAGGCTGAGGAGTTCTTAATATAACAAATTGAAAAATATATATTACCATTTCTAATTTGGAAGTATCATAAATGAATTAGTTACCATCCTATGAGTTCACCCATGGAATTCATGTTTGAGAATCCAAGCCTTACTAATGCAAGCCACACCTTTAAAGAAATATAGGTCGATAAAAATAACCAAGAATAATATAATGAACTATAAGGGCCAAGTGATGTACCCATAAAATTTAAAAATTTATTTGTTAATCTATTTCCTTTGTTTTATAAGTGATAACAAAAACACACCATAGGTGTGATTTGGTTACATCCAAGGAAATGCTTCAAAGTCAATTTCATTGGATAGACTCAAAGGGGTGGTCCAAATTAAGGTCACCAACATACAATATTGTTAAATGAGTAACATGAAACATAAAAGGAATAATAAGGTTGATTGATCAACAGAGTTACATATTTTAGGATCAACACATTGATGGTTAAATGTGTGGTACAATAACAAAAGTTGTAATCAATGTGAATTTTCAAGAGAAGTAATGGACCACTTACCAAATACCAATCGACGAATCCACATCCAGAAATTGCCTAATACAAATGTGGAATGGTAGAAATGGAAAACTGTAGAAAATACCATAAAATAGGTCATATTTATCTCTCATGGATATAACACCCTATACATTGAGGAAAACTCAACGAGTCATATACATATATAGAGTAATTCAATGTAACCTATGATGATTGAAATCAATTCTGAATGACAGAGTTAAACAAAAACTCCAAAGAGGGAGAGTGATCACCCTACACAGATCATATCATGAAAAACATGGGAAGAGAATAACTATTATAGATTTAATTAAAACATGATAAAACTAGTAATCTCAAGGTTTTCTAATACATAGAATGGTTTTTTTCACATAAATGGAAAAATGATGTACTTATCATGCATACCTAATTTCTTGGTGAATACACCTCAAATGGTTTAGAATCATGTTTAGAATGATCATGGAGAAACCATGTGAGATGGACCTCTAATAAATTATACCCTTTTAATGGTTTACTTCCCCCCCCCCCTCCACATCGTTTATCATCCTATTATCCTCCTCTCTAGGGATACATGATTAATGTGTATGGTCAGGAAAATTGTTCTCTAACCATGATCCTCATATTAATTCTCCAAAAAAAAATATAATCCCCTAGACCCTTCTAAATGAAAATAGAACATCCATTACTCCCAATACCACTTCCATTAACATATTATCTTATGGTTTGGATAATTTTAGAATGGATTCAAACCTCCAGGTAAAATAGTATAATACAACATAGAAGAGAGGGAGAGAGAGATACAAATCAAGATCATATGTGAGTAAACAAATGTTATGAAAAACTTAATATTCTCATTAATAGACTCCATGTACTAGTGTAGGGTAACAAGCTCCCTACATGCCTAGGAATTATACTTATGTAATCACATTAACCATAATCTTGGATAAATAACACTTTATGCTTTTTCATGTTGAAGAAATTTCTTAAAAAATAAAATGTTGATACAAAGATAGGGGATCACATTATGGTCCAATGGGGGATACATGGCCTTAATTGGATAAACCCACTCGGTATGGTATCTAAAACATTTTATATAGGATACGTGATAACTAAAAAAACCTATGGAAATATTGGAATGTTGATCAAAACCCTTAGCCTCGTGGTGGGATACAAGGATATAATATAACAAATGGATTTTATGTCGAATCCCTAGGAAGTGATTTCAGACCAAACTCTTATTGGGGAAGATAGAGAAAACACACCCTTACTAATTCGGAAATCATCCTAAAGATATTGAGAGATTTACCTTTCCCAAGAAAGTATATATTTATTGCTCAAGGTGTACACATTGTCTCTTAATATGTTCATACCTACCAATATCCTACCTCTCACATGACTTGTTCATCTTTTTACACATGGTTCATTGAAACAGAACATATCAAGTAGAGGTCAATCCATATACCTCGGCAGGTGTCATATACCCACATTTTTGTACTCTCTGATATACATGGGGTGTTCCATGAAACACACTAAACATGTGGTTCTACATGGATTATAGTATATTAATCCACATACATTCGAATTCATCCAACAATGGTTCACAAAAAATGTCTACTAGCCACACAACCATTGATATTTTGCATTCATTTAAATACTTACTACCCGATTGATATGACTACAAGGTTTGTGTTCGTAAAGACTATATTCCATGTAGTTAATTTTTTTAAAAAACTATAGAACATTCTTAAATCTCCTCCCATGAATTTTTCCCCTCTGATACCAACACCAATTTTCCCACAACTCTCAAAAACACATTTACAATGCTTATGTTATCACAAGTGGCTGGATTCAAGCTGTCCTTTGACCAAAAAATTAATTTCATTGTCATCTAGGTATTTCTTATACACTGAATTTCAAATCTAAAAATTCAAATTATTCATTATATATCAATATCATTCCTAATACCTTTTATATGCCACCATATTATTTTTATAAACCACAAATCCATTCTTTTGAACTCATTAAACGATTTTGAAACAAAAAGGTTTTTAGAAATTATTCAAAATCACTGATAAAATTTAAAATGATGATGAATGCATGAATACAAGATGGATAATTTAATGAATAAAAAAATTAATAATGGATGATTTCCATGTTTGGCTCCACCAACACCATCATCATAATAATTCGAGATCAAGAGGGTTTGGATAAAACATAATTTTCAAATACATGGACCCAATTAATCATCTAGAAATTCAATAGATAATGGTCCAAAAATTATTTATATTATATGTAATGCATGTTAGAAAAAATATTAAATAATGTGGATGAACCAAAAATATAATAACTTGACTTCAAATTTCATCCAATTTTTAGTGAAGAACATGTTTCATAATTGGTGTCATTAACAAATTCTTTTGAATTTGGTTGGTGATCCTTAATCATTTCACCTATACAATATTTTTCAATGGAGTTAAATACCACATACACTCTCTAAAACACATATAGGTCCACATAGATAACCCTAGGATTTAACTATAAGAATTTTTAAAAAGTGACATGTTACTTTTTTTTTGAATTTAATAAACAATGAAATAAATTATTAATTTATTTTTCTATTATTATTCAAGAGAATATACTTAAATTAAAAATAGGTTACACAATAAATTTATATCATTCCTCGCATATAACCAAAATCTCAAATTTTTTGATGGAATCAGTTTTCTTAACAATGACACCATTTGTGAGATAATATATTTTTTATGAATCTATGTGAATAGGTGATATATCATATTTAATATTATTAATATATCAGTATTGGGGATCCATGGGGCTATGAATTTCATGCCAATATTGAGTGTAACATTGAAACATAATTAATAATATTTAAATGTATATAAAAAATATTTTTATTTCATCTTCCCCACCTTTAGTTATTTTCATCTAGAAAATCAAAAACCCACTCAAACTGTTTAAGGTACTAATCTCATAAAATGTACTCCCATTCATAGGTTCTCTCCTACGGATTCCTATGTATCCCAAGACTATAAAATAAGGGATCCACTCAGCCAAGAATGATATTCTCTTACCAATCCTTAATATCCATTGAGTACTCAAATAATGTAGCTATCTTCTCAATGTAATGATATTCCTAGTAAATAACACATGATAGGATATGTAGGCATTTAATCATCAATAAAACATGGAATAAATTCTGTGTCTTGTATTACAATAGTGGTAAGTCCATGATTTAATGCCCCTCGCAGACTCTGTTATGTAATGCCAATGTGATGATAAATCTCAATGATAACTTCCTATATCGACAAAATCATTGACTTCCTCATTGAGGCAACACCTTTAAAAATGTATAGTCTCTTCTTTCAAACTCTATATGCCTCCATAGATAGTATGTATTAGATGTCTAAAGATTCAATGCAATCCTAATACACTCTTATATTGTATAAAAGTTTTCATTAATCACTCACACCAACTTGAGGCCACTAAATGATATCTAAGTTTTCTCTTCCCATCATAGCATTAACTTCAAGGGTCCCACATGCAAGACCTTGAATATTTCCATACCACTAGTAGACAAGAAACTTTTTTTTAAATCGAATGGTGATTAATTATCATCACATCCTTGGCCTAAATAAAAATTCAAGCTCATGATTTTTCATTTATTGTAACACCTCAAGCTTCCATGGTAAGTTTCCCTTTGAGTAATGTAGTATCTTGCGTTGTACACAACTTGGAGATTTAACATACCATGACCAATCAAACTAGATGTTATGAATAGTGATACCAACATTTTTAAATTTTTTAAATTTTATTTTTCAAAATGTACTTCACTTTTGGATCCGGAATATCATGGTTAGATTAGGGTGAATTTTTTATTTTTTCTAAAAACTTTCTATTTTTGATGAATAGTGAAAAACACTACGTTACTGTTTAAAATTGAATTTTTATTTACAAAATAAGTTATTTTAATTTAATTTATTTTAGGCCAAAATAGGCACATAATACCTATATATATTCAATTTAATTCATTGGATTTATTTTATAATAAGTTTAAATATATAAACATTTATTGAACTGTTTACCGTCGTTTACACACCTTCTAAGAGCATTTGAAAATTTAAATAAAACTTAATTTTACCTCTTTTGTTATTTTAATTTTAAAAATCTGATAGACACAGTTAATATCAGAAATTAAAATGTGGTTCAATAAGAAGAAAATAATTTTTGGTGAATAGTAACTTAGATTTTTTTTTCACCATGATTAAAAGTAAATAGGGTCATTAATGGTAGAAATTATATTATAATTACCCTAACACGTGTCCTAATTCTATTGGATAAGTGTAATTCAACCAAAACCCACTTTAAAAATAAAATATTATCCTTTTGGTCTACTTTGATTATATTTGGACATTTATTATTATTTTATTTAAAGAAGAGTTAAATGTGTTAAATTCAATGTTTAATAACTAAAATATTTTTAATACAGGGCTGCACAAAATATAAATATTCATTAAAAATCTTAAAATATTTACTAAAAAATATATTTTATTTATAATTTTTAGACTTAAATAATGTAATTTATTAATGACACAATGATAAAGCAGTAATTACCTTATTAAAGAAATAATAAAATAATTCATATTATATATATCCAAATAAATGTAAATTAAGACTTCTAGTGAATCCCACTAATGTTTTAGGTTAATATGACATGTTAGGATTGTTTAAATAAATTTTATTCAAATGATAATGTTTTTATGGCTTTCCAAAAAATTAAATACTAAATACTGTCAAAATTGACCTAATTGAGTTTTTAAAACAAATACTATATTATTAATTGATATAATATTCCTAAAAATATATGTTTCGGCCAAAGTACTTGTATAAGGTTATATATATTAGTAATGAACCACATGGGGTTCCCTTGGCAGTTTATAGTATGTTTATTAACCATATAATATAAACATACAAAGAGACATGGTAAATGTCGAATTATTTAACTAAGAGAAAAATCTAAATGATAAGGTTAATATGGGGACCTAAACCGGTCTAAAACCTATTGGTTGTGAGGTTTTCTAACCATAACCATATTAGACACGAAATAAATCAATTTGGAGCCATTAGAAACTGAAAGAATATTTTATTATAAAATAATATTTCAAGCATTTCCTAAAGTGACCCTCACCTCTCTTATAAAAGGGTACTACCCCTTATCTTATGTTCACACCTCCAAAGCCATTTGGCTCAACCAAAACCTGCCCAAATACCCTCCCAACGTCCCTAACATCAACCTATAGTCCTTAAATTGATCAAAAATCTTACCTATGGATCCCTTCTAATCGACTGAAAAGGAAACACCCGAAGAAGATGTAATAATTTCAACACCCTCATTCAAGTTCTTTTCTTCCTCCACTTCCCATTTCATTGTAGTTCCTATACCATAATAGTAAATATAGTACATTATACATATTTTGATGTTATTATAAATATGTTTCAACCATATTCGTTATTCTATCCATCCAATAAATGACCAAGTCACCATACGTGCGTACGTACGGCTTACCGTCTCCACATCTTGGTGTAGTTTGTTATTCAAACACTTCATAATTTTGGATGGGTATAATAAAGATTATAAACGATATTAATAATAAATATAAAATGTTAGTGATTCGGTATATATGATATACCATCCAATTACATAGGATTTCACCATCAATATAATGATATTGTCGCTCGTGCGTACATACGGATTACCGTGTCCCAAAACGCGATGAGATTCATTCCCCATCGTATTCATTCAAAAATAATGTCCATTTTAGGATTAAAAAAAATTATGAACATAATAGAATTCAGTATATGAATAAAATACATCCTATCCATAACAAACAAGTCTTACTTTACCAAGCATATAAAAAAATTAATCAGTTAACAACTAAAATGATGATACTAATTTAATTTTATTAACAAATCAATATTAGAGGATTATATATGATATCATATTTATGTATATAGTTCTTGTATAATTTAATAACAATAATTTAACTATTATACAGAATGTAAATGTACACTCAACCAAGAAAAAGTACAAGGTAAGGGTTAATTCGACAATCTCTTTACTTATCTGAGGTAGTTAATACGTAAGATTATACAGTGACCTCTTGGTCATCCAAATTCATGTTTTCATACAAATGTAATTCAACACATTTTTACTATTTACTAAACTGTGGATTAAAGTAATTTATACCCTTATTTTATATATATGTTTTGAAATAAATCTTTCCACCATTTTCAAATCAAGGTACTTTATGACCTTTTCGACAAAATTAAGGTAAGAATGTTTTTTAACTTATACGGCGGATGTAGCTATTTTCTGCCATTATGACATTGTCAAAGCATCCCATACAATAATATAAGAATATTTTCAAAATAATTTTTTTTGTAACTATGTGACTTTTAAATGATTTCAAATTAGAAAGAGGTATTTATTTCGAATGGTTCTCATTTCATCTATATCAAAATCCATTGACGGATTTTAAACTTGTTTAATGATGATATATTGTGAAACAAATATTTCATATTATAATGATGGTTTTGTGATATTATTGATTGTGTATGTGTTATTTTTATACCATTCATCGTTTATGGTTAAAATATTAACATTTCTTATGATAATTTTAATATGAATGTTTATGTAATGTTTAAACCTTTTCGTATAGGGAATTCATTGGACCTAGTAAGTTAGGGGTATAGCTCGCTATAGCTCCTTGATGAATTTATAGATCTCATTAGTCAAACAAGTGTATTTTCACAAGGCCTTGCCAAAATTTTATTTGTATTATTGACCCAAGGCCTTGACTATGTGGTTATGAAGTCTGTTATTATGCATTCCATCATTATGAAATTGGCTATTTATATTGAATTAGATTATTCAACTAGTAGAATATCCATATGAATATGTAAATGTAATTCCTTCATTTATTTTGTCTATATCATTCATAAGTTTATTTTTAAAAATATTATGTTTTATTTTTTTACATTTCCTTAAATTTTTATGCTTATTTATGAAATTTTCCGCTATAATGTTATACTTAAAAAGCATCTGAGCTCACCAATTTCATTGTTTTATTTTTCTAGGAGGAGAATAAGTATATTATGACTCAACTACAGGGATAGTCTAAGGGATACGAATATGGTCAATGTAGACAATGTTGTTTTTTTTTCATTTTATAATGTCATGTAGGACTTATGAATGTATCTAGTACTTCCAAGGCTACTAAAATGATCAGTCTTTTGGGATTTGATTCCTTGTAATCATGCCAATTTTATATAAGAATACACTGACATTGGGTAACTGGGGTTGGGGAATTATAGTTGGTATTAGAGGAAGTTTAGTAAATACCATGGAAACTAGATTTAGAAAAAATTTGATTACAAAACAATACCCAAAGATAGAAATTGAGGATTAGTATATAAAAACATTCTAGAATTTTGGTTATGTATAGATTTTGTGAATTTTCCAAAAGAATCCATCCATGTCTAGATATGAGCAGGTATAGGAGGCTCTAGAGCCATTGTACTTAGGAAGGAAAGCTCTGACAAGGAGTTTCGGGCATGACCCGTGGTATCCTGTTACACAACAACAAGCCTTGCTGCACTCTTGGTTACGAATCTCCTGAGAGATATAATTATGATAATTAACATTTTTTATAAACATTATAAATAATTTCTATGTATATACCTCCTTAATGAATACATTTTTATGATTATGGATTATTTCCATAAACTGTTCAATTTATGATAAGTGTTTTACATGTTTGGAATTATGTATTTTGATTCATAAACTAATCTACTGTATGCAATTATTTAGAAATGGAACATAGTGAAATGAATCGGAATTGTATCAATGCACGTAATCCATGTAGGGATTTCCCTCATACTCAATAAAATTATAGTGGATCTGGTGATGTAACTGTTGATGATTAGCTTATCACCATATTGGGAAAACTCACTCTCGTTATGAATAATAACCTTACCCTAATGGAGCACCCTGATCAATAACGTGGAGGATCAATGTTAGACAACTTCATGAGGCACCAACAACCAACATTCAAAGGGAGTATAAATTCAATAGTAGCTGAGCAATGGATAAATTCCTTAGAGAAAATATTTCATGGTTTGGGGAGTAGCAAAAGGGAAAATGTTTCCATGGCAGTTTATCACCTCATGGGAGATGCATATCAATGGTAGTCATTAATCCAAAACACAAATGAAGATGAATATGTATAAACATGGAATAGAGGGAGTTAAATAGATTTTCATAGAAAAATACTTTCCTCTTGACAATCGAGTTTTTATGGAAGGACCATTTATGACTATGAGGCCAAAGGAGGATGAAAATGTAGCAAAGTATGAGGCTATCTTTACAAGGATTGCATGATATATAGAAGATTATATACGTAACCCAAAGAGTAATATTGATCGATTCTTTAATGGGTTAAAACAATTTCTCCATTGAGAATTAGTCTCACAATCTTTATCATCGTATGATGATATTGTCTCATTTTCTATCAACGCAGAAAAGCAATTCTCTAAGTCTTATGACTTTAAAGTAAAGCAAGAGAAAAAGAGAACTGTTGAACTCTCTTGAAATGGAAATAAGGGATATAAGTGAAAAGTTGAATATCCATCCTATGGTAAATGTGGTAAGAAACACCCCAGTACATTCCTGAAATGAATGGGAGTATATTACATGTGTGGTGAAAAAGGCCATCAAGATCTTGATTGTAAGGAGAAGAAAGAGATTGTCAATGTTGAATGCTAAAATTGTAAAGAAAAGGGGCATTATGAAAATTATTCTCCTAAGCATGAAGGTAACTTACCTCCAAAAAGGCCAAGGGAGTAAGGACAAGCTTATGCGATCACAACTAGTGAGGTTGAAGCTCCGAAAGATGCGGTGGAAGGAAATTTAATGGTTCCCTCAAGTTTAACCAATGATTTATTTGATTTTGGATCATCTTATTATTTCATATATTCCCTATTTTCTAAAAAATTTACATATTTTCAATTTAACATAACAAGGGAGTTTTCAGTCAAAACTCTTAAGGAAAGTATCATCCCAACAATTTTTTGTGATTCAGTTCCCTTTAGGGAATATAAATGTACTTTATCTACTGATCCCATCATCATACCCGTGATTTAATTTGATATAATCCTTGGAATTAATTGGTATTCGGACCATGATTCAAATAATTTATTATAAGAAGAAGGTGGATACAATTTTAGATGATGATAAAGAGTACCTTATCTTTATAATAGACACTTCACCGCCTGATTCTTATCTAGATCCACACCCAATAACTCTACTAAATTCAATTATTGGGGAAGAAGAGAATGAAATAACTATGGGCGAGGAAAATAATGTTTGAATAGAGGAAGTACCTATAGTGCCAGAATATGTTTATGGGTTTCCAGAAGATTTACCTAGACATCCTCCAGAATGAGAAATTGAGTTTTCCATTGATTTAATTCTTAATTCAAGGCCTATATCGAAGACCCCTTATAGAATGGCCACTATGGAATTAGTGGAACAATAGAGACAACTAGATTAATTTATTAACAATATATTTATTCACCCTTGTGTTTCTCCATGGGGATCCCCTGTCCTTTTGGTTTAGAAGAAAGATGGATCTATGAGGTTGTGCATTGACTACAAGGAGATTAATGATATAACATTAAAGAACAAGTATCCCCAACCTCGCATTTATCATTTACTCGACCAACTTAATGGAGATCAATATTTTTCAAATATTGAAATTTCATATGAATATCATCAGTTGTGTGTGATAAATGAAGACATTCCGAAAATAGCATTTCGAACAAGGTATGGGCATTGTGATTTTACAGTAATGCCTTTTGAATTGACTAATGTACCCTATGTCTTCATGGATCTAATTAATAGAGTTTTCAATAAATATTGAATGACTATATTTTGGTATTTATTGATGATATCTTGGTATAATAAAAAAGAAATAAAGATCAGGAAAATCACTTTTGCACTATTCTGAAAACCATCATAAGAAATAAATTATATGAGAAGTTTAGCTAGTGTGAATTATGACTTCAAGAGATTTATTTTCTTGGCCATATTGTATCTAAGGATAGAATCTCTATTGATCCCTCAAAGGATAAGGAAATCCAAGAATGGCCTGCACTGACGAGTATAATTGAGGAATTCAGTTTTATTGGTTTAGCCGGTTATTATCGACGTTTCTTCCATAATTTTTCCCAGTTGGCTAACCCATTAACCTAGATACCACGTAAAGGGGATAAATATGTTTGAACAAAAGACTGTAAAGAATGTTTTGAATAACTGAATTGAATATTATTCAATTCTCCTATCTTGACTATACCATTAGGGAATGATTGGTTTGTTATTTATAGTGATGTTTCAAAGAAATTATATGGTTGTGTCCTTATACAGAATAATAGAGTTATAGCCTTTTCATCACGACATCTAAAAATTCATCAGTAAAACTATCCTACTCATGATCATCAGTTAGTAGTATTAATCATTGTTTTGAAAATATGGAGACACTATCTGTATGGTGAAAAATGTGTGATTTATATTGATCATAAGAGTTTGAAGTTTTTTTTTCTCACAGAAAGAACTCGACATGAGGAAAAGGTGATGGCTTGAACTACTCATGGATTTTTATTTCACTATACACTACCAATAAAAGAATGAAAATAAGGTGGCAGATGCTTTGAGTAGAAAGAATAATGGAGTTTTGAACAAGATGAGAGAAAAAAGGAATCTTATTTTCAGGGATATAGTAAAGATGGATATGAGAAAAACCATGGGAGGTGAAACATCAAAACTTTTTCAAATGGTTTCCAAACCATATTTATTTGAAAGGATAAAAAGTTCGCAGACTGATGATGAGGAGTTTCAAAAGAATATTAATGTTGTGAATGATGAGAAATTGAGTGACTTCATATAGGAAGAAGGAATTTTGAAATTTGCGAAGTGACATTGTGTTCCTAACATTCCTAATATAAAAAGGGAATTATTGGTTGTTTATCATACCTCCAATTTCTCTATACACCCAGGGAGCAACAAGATGAAGAGACTTGAAGGAACATTTTTTGTGGGACCACATGAAGAGGGAGATTTCTGATTTTGTGTCAAGATGTATGGTTTGTCATCAATTTAAAGCTAGAACACAACATCATAGAGGAGTCATGCAACCTATTCCTATACCTGAGTGGAAATGGAATGTTATTACGATAGACTTTTTCATGGGGAATCCAAAGAATCCTAAAAGTAATGATGCAATATGGGTCATTGTTGATCGTCTTACCAAGCCAACACATTTTCTTACAATAAAAAAAATATTTACCACACTACAGGAAAACAGACCTATACCCACGATTTTGCAAAAAAAACCCTGGGAATAGGGGTAATATGGGGATATATACCCACAGTTTCTGAAAACCATGGGTATAGGTCACCTATACCCACGGTTTTCCCAGAACCATGGGTATAACTTATTTTTAAAGACTTATACCCACGGTTTTGGCCAAACCGTGGGTATAGGGTTTTTTTCAGAATACCTATACCCATGGTTTTGAAAAACCGTGGGTATTGGTGTATTTTTTTTTAAGACCTATACCCACAGTTATTAAAAACCGTGGGTATAGCTGGTGGAAGGAAAAAAAATTACGCGGGACAGTGAAAAAAATTGGCAGGAACATGATTTTGGTTAATATAATTACAAATATAAGTAAAAAGATATATGACAATATAAACAAAATATTTCCAGCTTAGTTGGTAAAGTCATAAATCATTTTCGTAGTGGTCACGGGTTCGAATCCCTCTTTTTACCTTTTCTTAATTACCGGTAATATTAGTATATTAATATAAATATATATGTGTGTATCAAATGATTCGACAGCTTGGTTTGTCAGAGAGGTAGTTCCGCCTGTGCAGTGTCCTGGGTTCGATTTCCCCCTGCAGCGATTATTTTGATGCCTTTGATTTTTCGAACATGGGTAATATTAATATATTTATATAAATATATATGTATATATCATAAAATCTGGTAGCTCAGTTGGTCAGAGGCCTTGTTCTGCGGTGAATCACCCCGGGTTCGAGTCCCGCCTGCCCCATTTTTTGAGATATAAATTCCCATGGTTTTCAAACCGTGTGGTAAGTCCTACGCCACCTGTGCAGCAGTGTGGTATACCGTGACCCCTATATATTCCCATGGTTTGGATGAACCGTGGGGATAGCCTAAGACCCCTATTGCGACGCCACTCAGCCCCACGGTTCCCAAAACCATGGGTATAGGATATACCGACGGTTTTGGGGGCTATACCCACGGTTTTGAACCGTGGGTATAGGTGGTTTTTCTAGTAGTTCCACTGGAACATCTTGCATGACTATATATTAATGAAGTTGTAAGACATCATGGAGTTCCCCTATTGATTGTTTCTGATTGTGATCCCCTTTTTACACCGAGCTTCTAGATAAGTATTTAGAAGGTACTGGATACTGAACTTCATTTGAGCACTGCATACCACCCTCAAACCGATGAACAATCATAATGGACTACTCAAACCATAGAAGACATGTTGAGATAATGCTCACTTGACTTTCAAGGTATGTGGGATAAATATTTACCTATGGTAGAATATTCCTATATTAATAGGTTCCATTCAAATATTTAGATGGCACCTTTTGAATCATTATATAGAAAGAGTTTCACACCAACTTGTTGGGATGATGTTGGGGGAAAAAACTCATAGGCCTAGTACTTGTTTTGTAAAAAATGGAATAGGTGAAGGTTAACCAAACCCACATCAAAGTAGCCCAAAGTAGTAAAAAGTGTTATCCCTATAACCAAAGGAAATATTTGGAATTTCAAGTAGGATATAATGTTTTCATGAAGGTATCTTCATGGAAGGGTGTTATCTATTTTGGTAAAAAGGGTAAATTAAGTCCCAGGTACATCAAAATATTAGAAATTATAGAATGAATTGGAGTTGTGGCCTATCGTTTGGAAATTCCTCAAAGTATATCCAAAGTTCATCATGTGTTCCATATACCACTATTGAGAAAATACATGCTTGACCCAAGGCATATACTTACCTATGAGGAAATTGAACTGGAACATGATCTTTCTTATTATGAAGAGCCTTTGAATATTCTTGTTACTAGAGAACAAGTGCTGAAAAATCGGATGACACCTCTAGTAAATGTTCTATGGAGAAACCATAATATGGAAGAGGCAATGTGGGATCCTGAGGATGTTATGATGAAAAACCACCCAAATCTTTTTATATAGTAATATTCTAGAAATTTCAAGGATGAAATTATTTTAAGAAGGGGATCATGTAACTCCCCAAGCATCCACTGTACATTTACCTTTGATTAAAGCAGTATCTTGCATTTTATGAAACTGGGAGATTTAACATACCACGACTAATCAAACTACTAATTATGAATATTAATACCAAATTTTTGAAATTTAATATTTTTTTTTTCAAAATGGACTTCATTATTGGATTTGGAATATCAAAATGAGATTAGGGTGTATTTTTTGTATTTTCCTAAAAACATTCAATTTTTTATGAATTGTGAAAAACACAGCATTATTGTTTAAAACCAAATTTTTATCTAAATAAATATTTATTTAATTTTATTTAAAAATATATACATATACTTATATATGTTCAATGTAATTCATTGGTGTCATTTAGTAATATGTTTAGATATATAAAATCGTATTGAACTTTTTACAGTCTTTTACCCACCTTCTAAGAGCATTTGAAAATTTGTATAAATCATAGTTTTACTGCTTTTGTGTGTTGAATTTCAGAAATCCAAGAGACATAGTTAATATTAGTATGTAAAATTTGTTTCAATAAGATTAAAATAATTTTTTTGAATGGTAAATTTGACTTTTATTTTCCATATTTAAAAGTAAATAGGGTCATTAAAGGTAAAAATGATTTTATAATTACCCTAAAACATTCCTAATTCTATTTTATATGTGTAATTAGACGAAAAAATACCTTAGTAATAAAATATGATCTTTTTGGTCCACTTTTATTTGATTAGGACATTTATTATTATTTTATTTAAAGAAGAGTTAAAAGTGTTCAATCCAAAGTTTAATAAATAACCCATTATTAATATAGGGATACACATAATATAAATTCAACTATAAATATTAATTAGAACGAAATAATGATATCCTAAATAATCGTATTTTATTTATAATTTTTATACATTATATAATTTAATTTATTTATGACACAATAATGATGCAGTCATTACCATGTTAAAGAAATATTAAAATAATTGATATACTAAATATCTAAATAAATATAAATTGAGACTTTTTATTAATATCACTAATTTTATAGGTTAATATGGAATGTTATGATTGATTGTATAAATTTTATTAGAAGATATAATGTTTTTATGGCTTTCAAAAAAAATCAAATACTGAATAGTGTCACAATTGAATTAAATAAGTTTTTAAACAAATACTATATTATTAATTGATATAATATTTCTAAAAATCTGAGGTTCTTCCCAAGTAACTAGATAAGGTTATATATTTTAATAATTAACCACTTGGGGTTATCTTGTTAGTTTATAGTATGTCTATTTACCATATAATATAAAATTACAAAGAGACATAGTAAATGTCAAACTATTTAACTAAGAGTTAAATTTAAAAGATAAGGTTACTATGGTGACCTAAACCAGTATAAAACATATTGGTTGAGATGTTTTAGACCCATCCCCACCTTAAATTCTAAATAAATCATTTTGGAGTCATTAGAAACTAGTTTTTTTTATAAAATAATATTTCACGATTTTCCTAAAATGACCCTCACCTCTCTTATAAAAGGGTATTCCCCTTCTATTAATTTCACTCCATCAAATCCATTTGACTTTGCAAAAACCACCCAAATATAATCCCAACATCCCACAAATAATCCTAGAGTCTTTACTTTGATCAGAAAGCCTACTAAAAGATCCCTTTTGATCAACTCAAAAAGAAACACCCAAAGAAGAGGTAATAATTTCACCACCATCATTCAAGTTATTTTCTTCTTCTACTACCTCTTTATTTGTAGTTTCCATACCAAAATAATAAATATAGTACCTTATACATACTGGGATGATATTATAAATATAGTACAAAAATATTCTTTATTATATCCATCCTATAAATGATAAATTCACCATACGTGCATGCATATGGCTTACCGTCTCCACGTCGTGGTGTAGTATGTTATTCCAACACTTCATTATTTAGGATGGGTATGATAATGAATATAACATATTTAAATAATAAATATTAAATTTTAATGAATATTTATATGTGATATAAAATCCAATTACCTATGATTTCACAATCAATATAATGATATTGTCGCTCGTGCGTACATACGGATTACCGTCTCCCTGAACGTGATGAGATTCATTCCCCATTATAATCATTCATGAATAATTTTAATTTTATGAATATAAATAATGTTTATTAACAAAAAATCATTCTGTATATGAATCATATACATCCTATCTATTAAAACATGGCTTACATAACCAATCATATAATGGAAAATGAATCAGTTAACACCTGAAACGATGATACTACTAATATTTTATTCACAAAGAAATATTTTAGGGTCATATATGATATCATATTTTTGTATATAGTTCATGTATAATTTAATAAAAATTATTTAACTATTATACATGAGGTTAAATTACCATCAACCAAGGAAAATTACAAATTAAGGGTTAATTTTAAAATCTCTTTACTTATCAGAGGTTGTTAACATGTAAGTATCAACTAGGACCTCTTTATCATCCTCAACTGTGTTTTCATAAAAATTTAATTCAAAAAAATTACTATTTACTAGGATATGGGTTAAAGTCATTTATACCCTTATTTGACCATATATTTTTTTTAATGGAATCATTTTTTCATTTTCCTAATAATTTAATTTATGACCTTTTCGACAAAATTAAGGTAAGAATATTTTTTAAACATATATGACGGGTGAGGAAATTTTCAGTCATTATAATATAGTTGAACACTCTCATACATGCATATAAGAATATTTTTAAAATAAATGTTTTCTTTTATAACTATGTGACTTTTAAATGAATTCAAAATAGAAAGATGTATTTATTTCAAATGGTTCAAATTTCATCAATATCAAAATCCTTTGAAGAATTTTAATCTTGTTTGAAGTTGATTTATTATGACACAAATCTTTCAAATTGTATTGAAAGTCGTGTGATATGCTTGACTGTGGATGTGTTTTGTTTATACCATTCATGGTTTATTGTTAAAGTATTAACATTTCTTATTATAGTTTAAATATGAATGATTATGTTATGTTTAAACCTTTTCATATGAGGAATGCATTGGACTTATTAATTGAAGAGCAGAGCCTATTATAGCTCCTCGATGCATCAATAGGTCTAATGAGAAAAACTAGTGTCTTGGAACAAGGCATTGACAAAATATTATTTGTTGTCTTGGAACAAGGCCTTGAATATGTAGTTATGATGTCTATAATTATTCATTCCATCATTATAAAATTGGCTTTGGATATTGCATTTGATTATTAGACTAGTAAAATATCCATTTGAATATGTAAATAGATTTATTTGAATTATGTTGGCCATATTATGTAGAAGCTTATGTTTAAAAAGCATCTATTTTAGTCTTATAAATTACCTTAAAATTTTATGCTTATCTATGAAAGTTTCCACTATATTTTTATCCTTATTGAGCATTTGAGCTCACCCCTTTCTATATTTTATTTTTTATTGGATGTGAAGTAGTATATTATGACTGAACTGGATAGATATTCTAAGGAATATAAATGTGGTCAATGGAGACAATGTTGTTGTTGTTTTTCATTTTATAATGTAATGTAAAACTTATGAATGTATCTAGCACTTCCAAGGAGACTAAACTGATCAGTCTTTTAGTATTTGAGGCCTTGTGATCATGAAAATGTTATTTAATAGTGAACTGACTCTAGGTAACAGGGTTCAAGGTGTTACATTTAAGACTGGAATGGTCAGCTCATTCAGGCCTTCTTTCTGGGGGTGGAATTTCGTTCTCATATAAAACTAACTATGAAAATCCTCCTCTTATCATCTGAAAAATTGGGATGTGATGTGAGAATCACTTATCGAAATAATCATTGATGGAACTACATGAATCCATAATAACTTCTATATGTACTTGAATCCAAATATATCCACTATAATATCCTCCCATATGATAATAATGTGGCCAGACATGGTGAGTCAGTCTGTTATTACCCATATACCGTCATAAACTTCCTATTTTCATAGAGAACCTATCAAAAAATCTCTAGAGAAACTATCCCACTTCCACTCTACCACCTCTATGGGTTGGGATAAACCCATCGGTGCTTGATGCATGGACATCACCTACTGGAAAGTGTGCTGTCAATATAGAAACATAGGTAGAATCCACATCATCCCTAAGCACCAATATTGATTCCATAATACCAAATACATCTTCTCTACACATTCATGTTGCACTAAATAGAATGTATGAAACTCCCATAACACCTCCACTCATAGCAATACCGACACCATCATCCATCCTTGTAAAATGATGATATACTCCACACCTTTATAAAGTGCATGAATTTAATGTAATTTAAATATATGATCTATGGTAATCTCAAAATTGATACATCCTAGTTGAGATTCATTGAAAATCTATAGTGGAGGAGATGTCACCCCAATCCACTAGAGATATTTCACTTCCACCTCATCTAAAAAGGTCAACTATATTGAGTAAAACTACTCTATGGATCTACCCAAAAACTATGAATGATATTTTACATTCAGTGAATATAGAACAACATTCCCCTTCTTGTAAATATATCATTCATCCATTTTTTTAATTTCAATCGACACCTCCACCTTAGGATGATATATTTGTGAGAGAATATATATATAATACTATTATGATCAGAATAGATGATGAATTACTCACCATAATGGTAGTGTCTCAATGTATCTTGGGCGAATTCTACCAATTCAAACTCCATATCATTATAATTATAATTCTTATCATTGTGTCTTACTATCGGCACCCATAAATATTCACTTTCTACCTTTAAATTAGAACACATCCAAGTCCAACATTTGAAAAATCCCAAAATACCATATACTAAACATTAGGCTATATAAATCTCAAGATGGTGGTGATATTCTACCAATACCAAATCTTATACAAATATTAATTACACCATTTTATTTAATTAATGAATTTCCATTTATTGGAAAGATAATTATAGGTTCTATGATTTTACAGTCATCTGGTATGAATCTCTGATAATAAAAAGCCAACAAAAGAAATAATTTCACATCTTTCATGAACTTGTTCGACTACCGAGCTAGAACCACCATGATATTTATGGGGTAAACTATTTTTCCATCCTCTAAGATGAAATATATTCTGAATTTTAACTCTCAAATATAAACCTAACACTTAAATATATTTCCGTAATGTTGGTTATTTCAATATACATCGAGGACCATTCTCAAATTCATTTTATGACCCTCTTATAATTCCATGTAGATGATGATTTTTTATAAAATAGAACATTAATTAGGGTATGAAAGGTAGGAAGATCTTATTGAAGAGTCTCATGAACCCAACTCGGGATATCATCAAACCCAATGGATTTTTGAAGTACTAATAGTGACAAAGGTAGCATAAAATCTCTATATACTGTATATTATCATCTCATACCCAAAGTTATTTATACATGAACCTGAGTTTAATCTTTGAGAACCCCATAATCCCCATAAAATTTATTATATATTACATAAATTCATTGACATGGATACAAGTTATTGATAGTTGCTCAGTTTTTGAAATGATAACCCATGCATAACATCAAGCTTCCATCCACCTTTAACGAGAATAACATTGGTGCTGGATACTGAGATACAATAGGTCTGGTGAATCCCTTCCTCTATTGGTCCTCTAACAATATATTCAGTTTCCACTAATCCATATGGGCCATCCACTATACTAGATAAGATAGTGGTGGAAATCCATTTTTATAGATCCATACATAATTCAATATCTTGATTATGAGTTATGCCTATAGCATCCTTATGGAAGTAATTTTTTACTCCTCCAATACTACATACAAATAAAACATCACTATTCCTAAAACACAAAGGGTATTAATAGACATATTAGGATAAATTGGTTGTTTCCTATTTAAAATGATACCATCTAAATTTTCCTAAGATTATGCTCACCAACAATAAAAACAATCTCGTCTACCAGGACACATTGTATTTGACACTTGAAACAATAAATCATCACAGAAACTATGGATTTATAGTTTATAATAGTAATAGAATCATATCTATTCATTATTCCTATGAAAATATCCCTCACAATTCTCTCTCCCACTAATGTCAGGTAACATTTTTAGAAGATTCATGTGATAATTAAATCTCCCTTACATGTGTCTATTCATTCAATGGTAAAGCTACAGGATCCATTGGATTCTCCAGGACTTGAATAATGGATGAAGAATATAAATAATGGATCATTCAACTTTCTATAAAAACTTAATACAATATGTAAATGTCATATATCATACCTTAGGTCATGCTTGGAACCTCCAGATCATACATCTCCAATTTCTATAGATCAAAAATTCTTGACCACTAGATTCTTATGGCTAGAAGGGACCACAGGACTGTTGTTGTGGTGGTAGTAGATCATAGTGTCGACCACCACTCTTATGACTCCCAACTCCAAAACTATGCTCCCCACCATGTAGACATCTCAACTTAACAGGCTACCTCTTCCATGGTGGTCCATGTGTTGTCTCTCAATCTTCTACATGGAGGGTCATGAAATCAAACATGATATGAACTATTATAGTATAGAATAATCACTACATAGCCCTTGACTGACTATGAAATCCCTATGACCCAAAATATGTTACACTGTATCATAATATTGTCTATGAAATTTCATTTCATTCCTATACCACTACATCTACAGCTGACTATCAACTGCTAACGCCTTAGCTCTAGGGTGTCAAATGCAAGATTCCAATGATACATGACTTATTAACAAATAATATCACTATATTCATGGAATTATCTAACACTCTGGTCTAATAATGGACCAATATAGATACCACTCCATCATAGATATCCCAGGTAAGGCCACACTCAAATTTATATTCTAGAAAGTATCCATTCAAAACTGTGTCCAGTGATTACTATGAGAGGTAGGTGAACTTCAATTTATACTCCATGAAATTCATAAAACCATACTAGATATCCATAAAATCATGGATACACATTGAAAACAATGTTTCTGGATAAAACCTTTCTCTAATGAGGTTGTTAGTCTCTATCCACGTAACGGTTTCCTCATCCTGAATCTATAAAAACAATCCCCACTATTTTTCGACTACTCTAGAGAGGAGGTTCAACAGTAGGGAAACCATTTGGGTATGTCGAGACCTAAGGATGTGTAACAATAATTCTACCTCCTTGGGAATGTTTTATGTTACTTGCAAGTGTAACTATTCATGAAATCTAAATGCTCTCTTCCTTTGGAATTCATAAAATCCACTAACCTACACATATAATCTATCGATGCTACCATGACAAATAACTGCTTTATGGGTTGAGGTACTGCCTATAATCCCCAATGAATAACCACCTCTTACAAAATACCCCATCAAAGGTTTAATCTAATGAGAAGACTTGCAAAATATATATAATCCACAACTCATTCCTACAAGATGTGTGTAACATTGTTTTCCCCATAATATTTTTTTTTTATATTTAACAACATAACAACCATGTTATTTGAGTCTTTATTAATAAATAAATCAACCACCACATCATCAAGTTTTTCCTAAGAATGAAAGTCATATTTGAGAAATATTATAATATTTTCCATAGCTCATAAAACAATCCTCATAATATGACTATATCTAAAATATGGTCCTAAGAAAAGCTCAAATAATAACACTCTTTCATGACCCAACCCACTAAGTACCTCATAGCCGGAAACAATAACTGGGTGATAGTCTGTCCCACTTTCAATATTCTAGGGAATGGAAACTACTACTGATTAGGATATCAAAAACATGTTAGGAACTATCTGAAATTAACTGTACACTCACATATATCTATATACACAATATATTATATTAATGAAATAAAATAGGGGTGGAACATAATTCATTCATAAAATAGGAACATACCACATTAAAATAAGTCAAGTAAGTGAAGAATAACGAGGCAAAATAAAAGCTAAAAAATAGAAAATTAGTCTAACCTACTAATAAAATGGGGACTACTTCCAAAAGAAACTCATAGATCTATCTAGAGTCCATCTAACACAACTATGTTCCTCCATCCCTTGAACCACATAAGAAGTCCATAAAAAGGCCTTTTGTCCACATAATACACTTGATGTGTGGGAATATCCCATAATAGGGTGAGTATAATCATACATATTCTGACACCTCAAAAAAAAATTATGACAAATAGAGAGAGATATAAATCAACAACGTAATATGGTGATAAAAAAAGAAGGATTGAAAAACTTTGACTTTAATAAAAAAATAGAATCCAACTCGTATAGTGTCGAAATTGCCCCACTGCCAAACTAAGAATTCTTCTGTAGACCCCATAGAAACTCTCTTATATGAGAACAAACTTATCATGACTTGTTATATTGATGATCAAACTCAGACACATAAAATTTTGATATAAAAATAGAGGATCACATCTAGGGAAAATGGTAGACACCTAACCCAAAATAGATTAAGCCACTAGGTATGGGATAAAACACCTAGTTTATTGGATAAATGATCACTTACCCCACATAGGGAAGGATGTGAATGAGGAACACAACCAAAAGCCTCTTTTATGGATATATTTATGTAATATTTCAATAGGATCTTATTTGCACTTCAAGGACAAGATTCCACACTAAACCATCATATGGTAATATTGAAAAAACTCATCAAAATTTATTAAGAAACAATTCTATGGAGTTTAGGGGATTTACCTAGCCTTATAAAGGGTACATGATTTGTTTCATGGGTACATGCAATGTCTCACTATGTTCAGTACAAGCCATCCCATTCCATTATATATGTAATGTTATTAACTATTCACGTGATTTGTAGTAATAAAAAAACATATATAGGTTTGTCTTGGTGCCAAATCACATGTTAGGTGTCTAAATCAGGGTAATATTCAATGTATAAAAGTTGTTCCACAATATGAACAAGTTATACCAGGTTACATGCATTCTAGGTGTGTAATCCTTATTTTTTCCAATCCAATAGGAAAATAATTTCCTAATGGGTAGACTAGGAACAAAACATTATTACATTTATCATCCATGAAAATCTTATTCACCACACCAAGAGGGATATAAAGAATCTATTCATCAAAACTATACTCTATATCCTTTAATTTCAGCATTTATTTTTCCAATAAATATTAAAATTTTGTTTACTAAGATCATATCATCAATGATGACTGAGTTCCCAAAATAATTAAATAGGAAATGAAATTCCTTCATCGTCCATATCATTTATGTTATTTGACTCCCAAAACCTTGATCTCAGATCCATCCTCTATTTTTTGGAACCTCCCCATACCAACATTATAATGAAATGTCAATCATAAAAACTATAACTCAAATATGTTGAACTCATCAAATGATTAAATAGTAAAAACTATTCTCATAATTTAGTTGAATCACTAGTAAAATAGACACTAATGAAGAACACCCAAATAATAAAGGGAGAAATCCAAGAATCAAAAACGTGATAAATCAATATTTTCCATGATAGGATTATCCAATGAAATAATAAAATGAACATGGGATCTAGAGGTTTGGAATATAACATTAACTACAAATTCATGAAATAAATTAATCAATAAGTTAGTCAACAAATAATGGTCAAAAAATAAATTCTAAAAAATTAAATTCATATAAATAACAATATTTAAGAAAGGGGGTAAATTAAAAAATTGTATTCCATATTTATTATTTAAATAACTTTTTTGTCAATAACTTTTTCCTTGCATTATGTTTTTGATGAATTCCACTGAATTCTGTCATCAATCCTCCTTTATTCCTCATATCCATTGATCAAAAATGATTTCCAGCACCACGATCACTCTTATCCATATTTATAAGATTGTATATATAACCCTAGGATTATGACATAATAATTTATTAGTAGTGTTCATTTAGGTTTTAATAATTTATTAGATAATAAATATATAAATAAATATATTTTCATAAAAAGTTCCCATTGACTGAACATAAACAAAATGTCTGACACACCCAAAAAATATACAACACCATGGATAAATACTTCAGAAAAAATTAATGGAGGTTTCTATTGTCCCATATATGAAAATACTCTATTAATAATCCATATATCCAAATTTATGTAGGTAAGAAATATATTATATTTAATATTTTTAATATATCAATTCAAAGATCCATGACCCCAAAAAATTATTGATAATTTGGAATCTATATCTTGAAATGTATATTAATGAAATAAAAGTTTCAAATAGTAAAAATAGATTCCTAAAATTATAAAATTTATTAAGTCCATAATTCTTATATTTTTCAATTTTACCATTTTTAGTTTTACTATTGTAACAATTTTTTTCTTCATTAATTTACTTTTAATTCATGAAAATAAAATGAAATTTATTACATAATATAGAACTAATTATTCAATATATGAAATACAATTTATTAAATCAAATTTTCATGTGTAAGAGAAGAAAATATAACATTTTCACATGTAACACATAAAACCCATTTTTAGAAATAAATGATATTGTAAGATTAGAATTTATGTGTAGGATAAATTTATCGATTTTGTTAATTTTCAGGATATAAATTATTCTATTGTAAAAGAAATAAAACAAGTGTGGCCTTAAGAGAAATCCACATCCAATTTTTTCAGTAAACATGCTTAATTAATATAAAATATGAAAAAATATTTATAAATTTGAATTAAAAAGAAACAAAAGTTATAAAACTAAACATCTATTTTAGAATATGAAATGGATATTTGAAATGAAAAATGTTACCACTTAGATAAATTTTTTATCCATTAAAATATTTATTAAATTATTATGTCTTTATTTAATGATTATAAAATTATAATATTTATAATATAGTTAAAATTAATTTTTTATTATTTAGCTAAAAACTATTGGAGATTAATCTTAAAAATTCTACCTAAGGAAATATTTTCTTATTTAATTACAAAATAATTCTTATTTTAGAAAATTTTTATTGAAAAATTCAAAAAAAATTTAAATTGACATAAAAAATATAAATTATTTTTTTAAAAAAATTACAATACTAATAATTAAGTGATTTATGTATTATTTCATAAAAATTTATTAATTTAGGATGTTTACATATTATTTCATATGCAGAAATATTTTATTTTATTATAATAATGATTTTAAAATTGGTGAATTTAATTTATTAGAATAAATTATTAAAAAACGTTAAAAACACTTATTTAAAAAAAATATTATAAATAATTTTCTTTTAAAATAAAATTATTTCATATTTATTAATATATTTTAATTTAATATGGGGTTTTTTATTCTAAAATTTTACCAATAATTTTTTTCTAATATGATTTTTCTCATTTCAGTTCGGTGTTTCCTGTAAAACATGCAATCAGATTTAGTATTAATTTAGGGAAAAATATATTCCCAAATAATTGGTCATTATAGTCATCATGTCTATTTCATTTCAATTTTTTTTACCATCCATAGTTATAATCAGTATGATAGTATTTATGTACAACCATAAATATGTAAATTTTATATTTGTGGGTTATTTGTTTATGTACTAATGTATTCCATATATACTTATGTTAATGATTCTTCATATGTATTAGAATATTTTTTAAAATATTTTTGTATCAATGTAATATATTTTACTATAATGAAATGTATCATTGTTTATTTTTGTTTAGGGATGCATTAAAAAAATTATTCAACATTTTTTTAATTAGATATTCATACTACACTATAATGGTGTTATATTATAACCCATTAAATAAATTTCATCCTAATAATTTAAATTATCTATCATGAACTATAATATTTTAGGGTTTTCATGAGATAAAAAAACTAAATAAATGTTTTTAATGAGATATAAACATCACAATCCATGTTAATGATTAAAAACTCATCTTTTCCCAAACTATTTTAGAAAAATCACACATTTATTGGGTATTAGGACCCATTAAAAGAATGTATTATAAATATATATGTAATATTTATCCCATAAAAAATATATTTGTGAAAATATATACCATATAGTCTAGTTACATTTTTTATTTTATGCGTTGGAGGTGTCGAGAGAAGGATCATAGGATGAAGAAGGAATTTTAAGAGGAAATTTCATCTCTAGAGCTATTTTTGCCAGGGATTGTAGAGATTAAACATGGTGTCTAGTTAGGATATGATGATACAATGTGAATGATGAGATGTTGTTTAATGGTATTGGAGGAGAGAATGTGATAGTTCTATTAAACATGGTATAACAGCATTATGGGTGGTAGGCTTGAAGAATGAGTCTTAGAGAGGGGAGTTTTTTTTGGAGATTTTTATTTAATTGTCACAATGCCATGGAATGGGGTCATGATAAAGCATTATTATTTATTTTTAAATTTTTGTGGCATGGTGGTCACATTAAATCATTTTATTATTCCTTTCACCATATTTTCTTATATGTCAGAACCTTTACACTATGGTATAAGGTGTTTAAATGGGTAACTTTAATTCAATTCATGCCCATAAATTCCAAACCCCCCTAGAAAAAAATTATTTTTATACCTTTACTATCGATCAATGGGTGATCCAGGTGCATCCATAAGACTAATTTTAATCCCCTTTCATAATCCTCTAACCCCATCCTTACGAGATTGATTCTTTGTGATTCATAGTGAGTTCCCCCTTAATTTTTTTATTCGTGTACTTCATCATTAGAGGTATTTTTACATGACAATAACAAGTTTTAATGATTATTTGGATAGAAAATGATGATGGATTATTTTTTATAGGATATTAATGTTCTCTTAGTGTGATTTTTTCTTCTGGTCATCTCTTCTTCTATTTGTACTTCCAGTATAGGTTATGAAGTGAAAATCAACGTAAGATATCAGAGTTCTTTCATTATTTTTACTGAATATGTTATATTTGAAGGATTTTTTTCCTTTTGGGAGGATTGTAAGGCTTGTATCAAATAATATAATTAATAATACAAAATTATGATGATGTTGGTATGGGAGATAACACATGTGTATTTTTGTTTAAATGATATATTTAATCCATGATTGTGTTCTAGATATTTTTATTTATGAAATGGTGTTAGTGTGGTGAATATTTTTTTCACTAAAATTCAATTTTAGAAATAACCTCACATGAAAATGGAAAATACTTTAGATATTGAAATTGAACAAGCTATTTTTAAGTAAGGAATTATTGTATTCCCCCTTTTCTTGAAATGTTGAGCGATCTGTTGGTATGTATAATTTTTGGAATTTTGGGTTTGGTTTCATGTTGAGTTTAACTTATGGAGTTTTGGTAGTGATCTATGATACAAATCATGGAGTTATTATTCAATTTGTTGATGATTTTGTGTGTTGTATTGGTTATTTTCAAGCAATTATGGAATTTTTTAGATGGTATTGAATGGTAAAAAAAATTGGATTTGAAAAAATACTTTGGGGCTATAAAATTTGAATGATGGAATGATAAATGAGGTAATGATGTTTAATATGAATATAGAAATTTGAAAATCAATATTTAAATGGTGAGTAATTGATGTGGTAATATGGTAACATTGAAATTGATTTATGGTCATGTGGTTAGTATAAGTGATTGGGTGGGTGGTTAGTATTACTAAATTAATGTTGTTGTGTGATATTGGTGATGTAGATTTTTGGAAGGTTGGAGATTGAGGTTGTGTGAACCCATATAATGAGATTCTATTTAATTATTCTATTCCTTATTTACCTTGAAATTTATATATTTACCTCACCCAATTCACATGTTTTAAATTACCCCCAGAAGATTTTTATTCTATATATAATAACTTGAGATTTTATTATATATTTTTAATGAAATAATTTTAATTTCTTTGATAGCATCCATTAAATGAAACACTGAGTTTAAATGAACCATAATATACTGTTATTATATTACCATTTAATGTGATTGTTATCAAATATATGTTTTATTAGAGTCTATGAATAGGAAAACCTTAATTTAGAAAAATTATTATTACTATATTCACTAAATTAAATCATTGTTTATTAATTGGTTATAAATGAAAATAAATGCATTTGAAGGTAAATATTTTAGTTTTATTAAAAAATGTTTAAAATTTTGTTAATATTTTAATAAATTATATTAATATATTTTGATGAATGATTATAATGATATTAATAGCTTATATATCAAATATAATGTTTTTTACATTCATCTAATAGTTTTTACTTGGCACTGAAAAAGAATAAAGTGATTTTTATACCTAAAAATGAATTTCTTATGAACCGATTTTGTTATTTTTATTTGATTGTATAAAATTAAATTTTATACCTACATTCAAAATTTAATATCCTAAAATTTATCAAGTATTTTTAACTGAAAACATTAATATATCTTCATAGGGTTAGATTTTTTTGTCATAATTAATAGTAAAAATAGGGAAAACTTTTTACCACGGTTAGAATTAAAAAGGGTTTCATGGGGTGTTAATGATTAAAATATCAGAAAAACGTGCAATAATTTGATTAATTCAGTGTATTTAGGCCTTATTATAATTAAATTATCTATTTTTTCATTAATGTTCTAGTTTACTTTAGTAAAAAATTAATATATTTTAATCTTTGGAAAATTTCTATGTTTGTCCTTTTCTTCCCTTATAAAATGATACCACTTATAATATCTTCCTTGCACTTCATTAGTCATACAAATTAGAAATTACCTGACCTAATACCATTATAACATACCTACATATATCATTTTGCTCATTTTTTATTGTCATACTATACATTAAAGGATTAACGTTTAAGATAAAGGAGGTTTCTCAAGAAAGTAGCATAACCCTTTAATATGTACATTAAATTTTGTTTATTCTCCAACCACATAAAAATATATGTTACCCAATATATAATAATTAAATTATTATATTAATTACACTTATAATTAATTATTATTAAGTACTAAAAACTTTTCACCTTCTTTCTATCAAATGGGAAATGAAATTATTACTCATGTGTACATGTGGACTTTGGACTCCATGTAAAGATGTGATTCATTTTACATCAACAGATTTAATGGATTGTTTTTATGTTGTATTTAATGCCTATATATAATATTAATTAATTAATTATTATTATCAAATTAAAATAAATTAAATACCTTTTTACCTTTACATCAATGGGAAAATGATATTTTTTCTCTTGCGTATGTGTCGAATGCTTCATAATTGAAGTGATCTAGTTTTTTTCGTTTCCATTTTACATTGATTATAATGAGGAAATATTTAATGAATATATATTATATAAATTATATAATCATGATAATTTAATGTTATTTCTAACTTTTTTTCTTTCGAACCAATGAGATGTTGAATCATAACTAGTATGTACTTATGAACTCATGTCTCTACGAATTGAGGTAATTAATCATTCATGAACAACTTATATAATAAATTATAAATTTTTATAGGGTAAAAAACTAAGATATTTATGTCATGATAATGATTCTATTAAAGGATAAATAATGGAAAATGTGAAACTATCAAAATCATCAATCCAAAACATTTATCGAAAATGAACCAAATTTCCCCTAAAGTTTAATTTTAATGATCAAATTGTTAATACAATGGTAATTTGAAATTATAGAGGAATAATAAATAGTATTTTATGAATGAATGTGGTTATAAAATATATTTATAAAAAATATATTTTTATTGTAAATGATATTTAAACACATTTGATGTAAGATGAGACATGGGTTATGGGGTTTATTTAACTAACTCCTTTCTTTTTATGAATTTATAAGATAAATATCCATTGATGAAAATTATATATATTTTTTCATTTATAACCCATATATATTCATCTAAACCCATTATTATTGGAATATTTACGTATTTATAAAATTATCCTCTATTTCGTACTTAAAACGATAGGGAATTAATTAAAAAAATATCAACCATATTTTCCCATTTGTTGGCGGCTTTTTTCCTTATTCATAAACCTTAATATTTTTTTTCTAAAAGCTTGTACCTATAATTAAATTTTGTGGAATGGTTATTTTTATTGAATTTTAATTTATTTTTAAAAAATATAGATGCATTTTTAAATTATTTTCCCAAATAAGTTATTTATTATCATTTGAAACTGTGTGAAATGATTTTTTTTAATTTTAAGTAATGGGAATTAATGTATTTTACCAAAATAATGAACATTATTTTCATTAAATACTTCATTGAATTTATCCTATTTTATTCTCAAATAGATTTATTTTTTAATATTTTGGGATTTTTTTATAATGTTATCAAAATAAAAGTACATTTTCTCATACTTTCTAACAATGGAATAAATAATCTTTAAAATTTATTATAAATATCTATTAACATACTTTATGTTTTCTTATTATTCATTAGGGATATGACACTATGGTACCATTCACATTTGAAATCAATATAACTTCTGATATTGAAGATTTTTTTATGATTCCTTGAAAACTATTTCTTTCCCATAGGTTATTTAATTTATGATTAAAATATTATAAACCCCATTTATTCTACATATGTTATGAAATTATAGAAGGATGAAATGTATATTAATACTATTTCATTTCCATGAGTTATGAAATAATGATATGATAGATTTTTGTACGATCATGTTGAACACATTTTTGTATATTCATTATGTCATAGGTGGGAAAAAAATTAAATGTCCCTCCAATGCATTAGTTTATGAAAATGGAATTAATAATCTTCCCTTAGAAAAAAAAATTTTGTTGGCCTCACCTGTTTTGATAATCCCAATTATGATTTCACATACTTTGATAATCCCAATTAATGTTTATCTATATTTTAATTCGCTCAATCTATGACATTCTATTTGATAATAACTGCATTAAAATAATCTTTGAATTATGTTAATCAATGTTTATCCATGTTAATATTAGTGTTAATGTAATTCTAACTCAATCATATATTTTTTTCATAAAACAGATAAGTGTTAAGTCACTGATATGCTTATAGCTACTGATACAGATCTACCGGTACTTAGTCTACCGATAGACATAGTCACCAATAAGCTACGGTCACCGATACACAGAGCTACCGATATGTATAAGTCCACCGGTAAGAAATGTCTCTGATGGATCAAGGTCACTGATACAGACAGCTATCGATAGAACAAGTCTACAGATATGCATAAGTCTACTGATAGTAAAGAATGAAGCTATCGATATACACTTCACTAGTACGAGCTACTGATATACACTTCACTGGTACAGAACAGAGCTATCGATATACACATCACTGGTAGAGAATGGAGCTACCAATATGCACTGTCTACCGATATATAAGTCTACTGATACAAGCTACCATTACACAAGAGTTACCGATAGAGTATGTCTACCGATATAAGCAAGTATACCTCTATGAATCCACAGATACAAAATGAGCTACCGATATAATGAGTCACCGGTACATAGATCTACCAATACATGAAATTACAGCTACCAATACCAGGAGATATAGATACAAGATCAAAAAGCTACCAATAGAAGGTCACTGCTACATAAAGTCAACCGTTACACATCTACCAACAGAAGTCTACTAATGAAAGACTGGCCAGTCAAACTCTATACTCTCAATATTATTTATTTATTAAGAAATGGTCATATTTGATGATTTTAATGCAATTAATTTTATTTAATGATAGTTTTTTTCATGTCAGGTAACCATACCTAGTAACCATGAAAAGGTAATCATTCTTATTTTCCAGAGCTTAAATCTATAAAAGTGAAGATAAAGACCTAGTAAATAGAGGTAACAAAAAGAAACTAAGAAGGGGCTTAAAGTGTGAAGCAAGAGCTGAAAAGTGGTGCATACAGAAGGACTACATTCATACTTGAAGAAAAATGGCCATACATGAAGCCATTCATTCTAGAGGAGAGAACAAGATGCATCTTAAGGAGTGAAGAACTATATCGATCTCTTCACGCACACAAGCTGATCAAACTGAACTTGAAGAAAACAACTCTTTTTTCTGACCAAAACCAGAGAAGGACTCAGAAGCATTACTGTTTAATAAAAATAGTCTATAAATGCACTTCAAATCACTATATATTTCTAAAACCCATATATACTCTCTTAGTGATTACTTTATTTACATTTCAAGCAATGTGTGTGCTCTGTATATTTTATACACACATTGTCTCTTGAGCTAAGATGGAGGATTTCTAAATCCTTAGTCAAAATTTCTATAACTCCCTTATATCCCGCTGTGAATAGTGGTAGAGGTCAAGTAAGACCTGAATAGCCTATGAGTTGTTTGTTGTTTTCCACGAAAAACTATTGTAGAGGACTTAGTACCTGGACAGTCTTTGCACTGTTGTTTTCCCCGATCTAGGGTGTGGATCATATTTATATAAATTTTTAGAGAGGACTATGTCTCGGCTTGAGACTAAACCTCTTGGTTAAATGTGCTGTTCATTTTAGTTTATGTCTAAGGAATACTATATATTTTATTTTCCACTGCTAATTAATATAAAATAAATTTTTTTAAAGTTACTTTGATAGTTAATCTAGAAGGTGTTTATACTTATTTTTGAACCAGTATGTCTATTTCAAAAGTTAATTTGATCTTCTGATTAAATTAACTGATACCTAATCAATCTTTGAGAAACTAATTGATCATTTACAATCTATATAAATTCACTATAGTTTAACTTGTCTGGTTAAATAGGGGTGTTTTAAGAGAAATATTTTTAACAGAAATGTTTTTGGAACTCAATCCACCCCCTCTTGTGTATACACTCTGACCAAAATTCGGTATCAGAGGATTTGTTTATTATTAAAGGTTTTCAAAACACTCTGTTTTTTAACTACGATTTTAGTTGTACCTTAAATGATCTTAAATTTCATTTAGTTCTAAATCTTATCTCTTTAGATATATTTTCTAAAATCTAGTTATGGATAATAGACTAAGAGGTGCTGCTACTAACTGGCCACCTTTCTTTAATGGTACAAACTATGCCCAGTGGAAGCTTAAAATGAAAATTCACATAGAGAGTATGGGATTTGATATTTGGAAAGTAATAGAGACTCAATGTAAGATTCCAGAATCTGAAATAACTATTTGGGATGAACCTACTAAAACATCTTAAAATAATAATTGTAAAGCTATTAATGCCATGTATTGTGCTCTAGCAGATGAATAGTTTAATAGAATATATGCTTGCAAAACTACCTATGAAATCTTGAACACTTTGTTTATTTCCCATTATGGGACAACCAATGTTAATGAAATGAGGTTGAATACCAATACTATTAAATATGGTAATTTTAAAATGAAGCCCGATGAACCCATTTCTGACATGTATCTCAGGTTCAATGAGATTGTAAACACCATGAGCTCTCTTGGTAAAGCTATTTCTGCAAAATAAAATATCATGAGAATATTGAGATTTCTACCAGAAAGATAGAGAGGCACATCTATTTCCATTAGAGAATCATGCAACATCAGCATAATACCTATTAAAGAATTAATAGGTAAGCTTATGATGTATGAGGGAGAACATAAAGTAAATATGGAAGAATAAGATGAACCAAAAAGAAAGTTAGTGGATTTTAAGTCTACTAACTCAAGGAGAAAGGACAAGGATAAAGTTCACATAAAAAATGAATTCTCATGAAGTGAAAGTTCAGATTCTGACAGTGGTGCTGAGATGGATCAAACAGCCAGAAGATTTAAGAAATTCTATAGGAAGAAGAAATTCTTCAGAGAATCAAATTATAGAGGAAAATATGACAACAAGGGTCATTGGAAGAAGGACTGGAAAAACCCTGATAAAAGTGATGAATTTATCTGCTATAAATGCAAGAGAAAAGGTCACATTAAAGCTGACTTTCCAAAATTGAAGTTCAAGAAGAAACATGATTATAAGGACAGAAAGTATAAGAATGAAATGAAATCAACTTAGAGTGCTTCAGAAGACACTTCAAGTGATTCTGATTCTGCTAATTATAAATACTCTTACAAGACTAACATATGATTTATGAAAAACACATCTGAGGTAACACTAGACACTCCTGCTTTAAATTCATATTATTTTTTTGTTGATTCTGATTCGAAATATGAAAATAAGTCTAGTGAAGAGAAATTTGAATATTATATTATGCTATAAGAGATATTTACTGAATTTAAGGAAAAGTACAAATCCTTAAAAAAAACAACATGCTTTATCTAGTACTGTTAAATCTGCCCTTGAGATTGAAAAGGAAAAGAATGCTCAACTGTTAAAAGAAAATACTGAAATACAAATGTCTAATGAGAAAATGATAAAGGACTTAAAAAAGTTCAAAAATGGAAAAGATACACTCACTCAAAGGCTAGAAAAAGAAGTGGAACCAAAATATACCACTGGAATAGGTTATCATCCTGGAAAGAGACAGTTTAATAAAACTAGATTTATTTCTAAATCTGGACAGAATTATCCTAGTTCTAGTTATGGATATTTTTATTCTAGTTAATCACATGGGTATAAATCAAATAAAGTTTATCTTTCAAAATCTATTGATTCTGTAAATTATTTGAGACCCATAAGAAAAATATGGGTACCTAAAGCATTGATTGCTAACCTATCTAGACCCAAGAAGATATGGGTTCCAAAATCATTTTCCATATAAACTTGTTTTATAGGAGACTTGATTGAAGAGTTCTCACAAGAAGGTATGGTACTTGGACAGTGTATGTTCAAGGAATATGACTGGATATTACTCGAGCTTCAAGAGTTTAATTAAAGTTGATGGAGGCCATGTCACATTTGGTGATAACTCTAAAGTAAATATCATCGGCCTATGCCAGATTGGTAACACTAATTCAGTTTTAATTTCCAAAGATTTATTTGTTGATGGAATTACTTATAATCTATTAAGTATCTCTCAGTTATGAGATGATGGTTTTAATGTTATGTTTTAAAATGATTCTTGTAATGTTTTTAATTCAAAAAATATTTTTGTATTTTTTTTTTATTAAATGAAAATGTTTATGCTATTGATTTGAATTCTTTAGCTAAATAAAATGTTACTTGTTTAAATGTTTTTCATAAAGAATCTTGTCTTTGGTACAAATGATTAGGACATTGAAACATTCATTCACATAGAAAATTGACTAGGAAGAACTTAGTTAGAGACCAACCTAAGCATGAATCCCCTTCAGACAAAGTTTGTAATCTCTGTCAAAAGGGAAAGAAACAAAAATTTTCTTTTAAATCAAAGAAATAAGTTTCAACTTCTCAACCTCTGAAGTTGGTTCACATGGACTTGTTTATACCCTCTAGAGTATCTAGTTTAAATAGGAAGCACTATTTCTATATTCAAGTATATTACTTTTCTAGGTTTACATGTGTATACTTCTTAGCTCACAAAAGTGAAGCATGTTCCTACTTTATTAAATACTACAAGTCTATAGAAAATCATAGTGGACCTAAGATTAAGACATTGAGAAGTGACTATGGTCGTGGGTTTGAAAATCATGAGTTTGAATCTTACTTCTCACACAATTGCTATAGTCACAATTTCTCTTCCCCTAGGACATCTCAACAGAATGGTGTAGTAGAAATAAGAAATAGAACCTGCAAGAGATTGCAAGAACCACGCGTAATGAGTATGACCTGCCTATTTAATTTTAGGATCAAGATGTGAATACAACTTGCTATATTATTAATAGAGTCTTGATTAGACCAGTTCTTAAGAAGTACCCTTGTAAATTGTGGAACAATAGGAAACCTAAGGTTAATTACTTCATAGGTTTTGGATGAAAAGTTTTTATTCTCAACACACAAGATAATCTTGACAATTTTTCTTCTAAAAGTGATGAAGGATTTTTCTAGGTTATTCATTAACTAGAAAAGCCTATAGAGTCTTTAAAAAAAGAACCAAATGTGTGGATGAATCTATTCACATCAAGTTTGATGAAACTGATCCACAAGAACCTAAGTCCTATCATTAAAATCTTGAAGAAGATTTGTATGTTCTGGACCTTAATGATAAAACTAAAGAACCTGCGGTAAAAACATCCAGTTCTGGACATATTCCAGAATCTGCCTCTATAGAATGCGAACCTATAGATGAACCTAAAATTTCTATTCCTACCTTTACTAGATCAACTAGGATTCCAAATAATCATTCTTTGGATGCTGTTGTTGGTAATCTTGATAGAGCGACACAGGCTAGAGATTCTCTAAGAAACCAGGTTGAACATCAAGCCTTTCATTCACTGATAGAACCTAAAAATTTCTATGATGAAATCAGTGATGAATTTTGGGTAAAGACTCTGCAAGAAGAGTTAAATCAATTTGAAATAAACAAAGTATGGGAATTAGTAGATAAAGCCAAAGACACTTTAACAATAGGCACTAAATAGGTTTTTAGAAAAAAAGTTGATGAGTCTGGGAATATAGTTAGAAACATAGCAAGGCTAGTTGCACAACGATATAGTCAAGAGGAAGAAATAGAGTATGAGGAACCTGTTCCACTTGTAGCTAAATTATAAGCCATTAGGATCTTACTTTCTTATGAGGCTCATCTAAATTTCAAGTAATTTCAAATGGATGTCAAAAGTTATTTTCTAAATGGTTTTATAATTGATGATGTTTTTGTTGAACAACCACCTGGATTTACTAATCATCATTTTCCAAATTGTTTTTTCAAACATTCTAAAGCGTTATATGGTTTGAAACAATCTCCAAGACCTTGGTATGATAGAATTAGTAATTTTATTATTTCAAAAAGTTTTACAAAAGGTATTGTTGATCCAACTCTTTTTATTAAAAGAATTTATAAAGATGTTTTGGTAGTACAAATCTATGTTGATGAAATTATTTTTGGATCTTTTAAACACTCTTTATGAAATGATTTTCCAAAGAGTACGAAAAATGAATTTGAAATGAGTTTAATGGGATAACTCAAATATTTTCTGGGATTTCAAGTTTTTCAAAATGAAAACGGTATTATTGTGAATCAAAGTAAATATAAAAAGGATCTCTTAAAACGTTTTGGTTTGGATATTATTAAAGAAAATGATACCTGTATCAGTACTATCTATAAATTAGATGTAGATGAAACTAGGAAACCAGTGGATCAAACAAATTATAGAGGTATGATTGGAAGCTTACTTTACCTTACTACTAGTGGACCAGATATTATGTTTATTGTGTGTATGTGTGCAAGATTTCAAACTAATCCAAAATAATCTCATTTACTTGCTGTTAAAATAATTTTTAAGGATCTTAAACACACTGTAAATTTAGGATTGTTTTTTCCTAAAGGAAAATATTTTGAATTAATGAGTTATTCGGATGCTAACTTTTCTGGTTGCACGTTGGATAGAAAAAGAACATCTGGAACATGTCATTTATTGGTAAAATACTTAGTATCATGGTGTAGTAAGAAGCAGAATTCTATAGCTTTATCCACTACTGAAGCAGAGTATATAGCTACTTGTAGTTGCTGTGCACAAATTCTGTGAATGAAACACACTCTTTTGGACTATGGATATGATTTTAAGCATGTTTCAATTAACTGTGATAACAATAGTGCAATTAATATTTCAAAGTACCCTGTATCTCACACTAGGACCAAACATATTAATGAAAGGCACCATTTTTTGAGAGATCACTACCAAAAAGGTGATATTACTCTTGAATTTATAGGTACTGATCATCAATTAGCATACATTTTCACCAAACCTTTATGTTCGGATAGGTTAAATTACATTAGACATGAGTTAGGAATGATCAACCTTAATCGGTAACTACCTCACCGATGTACCTCACCAATGTGAAACCACACCAATGTGAAACCTCATCGATGTGAAACCTCACCAATGTGAAACCACACAGATGTGAAACCAAACTGTTGTGAAATCACACCGATGTGAATCCTCACCGATGTGAAACCTTGCTGATGGACCTCACTGATAGGAATTCTCAACGATAAACCCTACTGATGAGTATGCGCTGTTTTAAACTTCTGTCTACTGCCAGAATCTGAATCGATTATACTCTACTTTTTATATTTTTATTATTTATTTTAGGATTCCTAAATGATAAGTTGAAGTCATAGTTACTTCTCAATCCACCAAGCCTCAAACCCTTTACCCTCAAGACTTAGCTCCCAAATTTCTAAAAAACCCTAAGTTCCTCAAACTAAAAATGCAAAAAAACCAAACTCCCTACTATCATAGATAACTTTGATGAGTCTATTGCGAAGAAGAAGAAGACCGAGCCATAAGCAGGTGGCAATGTTGGTAGAACAGGGTCGGGAAGGCGACCAATGAACCTTCATTTACAAAATATAGTTATTGTGATCGAAAAAGAGCTATGTGTGGAATAGATGTTGGATAGTAAATCATTAATTCTAAAGGTGCTGGAAAATAAAAATTGGGTAGATTTATTTTGGAACAATAATGGACCCTATTATCCGAAGCTAGTGAAACAATTCTATGAGTTTGTAAGTTTTGAGAAATTCGATGAAGAAGACTTAATGGTTTCATGGGTAAATGGAAAGGAGATATCTTTTTCATCTGTTTAGTGGTCTGAATTTTTGAAGGATCCACACAAAGGTGTTTCTAAATATTCCTCGAAATCAATACCACCAACAAGTGATATATTTGATTATGAGACTACCTTAGAGAAGCTCACTAAGAATTAGAATCAAAGACATGTGGTGGATGCTGAAATGGATAGAGAGAAAAGATTATTGTTCAAGTTTTTTCAGCATGTTTTAATTCCAAGGAGAGGGGACTTTGCGAATTTAAGATATCAGGATATCTATATGTTACATCTTTTGAGACATAGAGTGCAAGTGAATCTGTTGAGGCTGATAATGATTCAAATGGAGGATATGACCATGCTAAAATCAAAGAACAATGCCTTATTCTTTGCCAATTTAATCTCAGTGATGATCAAAGTAAATGGGGTAGCTGAGTCTCAAGATGAGACAGTGGTAGTAAAGAACAACTTCTGTATCACAAGCACTGTATCAAAATACATGAAGATAAACTAGAATCCTTAGAGGGGAGAGTGTGTCAATGATGAAAAGAAGGTATATTACAAATTCAATCATGTGAATCATCCTTCAAAGCCTAAGGATGTGAGGGATCTAGGTCTTGGACCTGATGTAGAAGAACCTGAGTACAGTGATGAGACTCATGAAGAAGAGACTTCTATGGATGATGTCAGGGATCCAGACTTTCCCCCAAGTCCTCTTGCTGAAATTGTATCCATAGGAAAGGAGACTTTAGTAGAATAAGAGACACCTGCTGATGAGGAAGACCAGCTATCCCCGGAGCATGAAGAAGAAAGAGAGAATGAATCTGAAGCCTTTGATTTTGTCTGCTTAAGTCTAAGTCCATTGATTGGAAGATAATTTTTTCCTGTTAAGGATATAGTGAGAGAGATGGAAGGACCTGTGCCTAATCCAGAATAGCCTCTTGCTGTTGTAGAGATTGAGTTGACTGTAGAAGATTCTCCTGATGAAGAAAGACCTGCTGAGAATACTATTGTTGTATAAGAGAATGCACCAGTTGAGGGGGAGCATCAAACCAGATTTGGAAGTGTTTTAGTGGATGTTGAAAATGAGGATTGGGAAGAAGACCCAAGTTTTGTGGTATTTTTATTAGACTATCTAGATTCTAATAATGAGGCATCCCTCAATAGACCAAAAATCAATTATGATATTCAGACTAATTTGTTTCCTGAAGATGTGGTCAGAATGCATGATCTGGATAAGCTAAAGTTGGATCTCAAAATCAGTTTTGTGGAAGAAATAAGGAAAATGGAAGACTCACTGGTATCATCAATACAATCGATTACAAATAATGTTGTGGCTAGTATAGTATCTAAAAGATCACCTGTTGTGGTTGCACCTGCTACTATGATCACCAGGGATGAATTAGAATCCTTAAAAGCTGAAATGAAGGAGTCTTTGAGTGCTTCTATAGCTGAGTTAAAGAGATTCTTTGTTGAAGAGATGAGCAATTTAGAAAAATCTTCTAAACACTCTCTCGGCTGTAATGTATCATCCTTTGTGGAAGAAATAGTTGATGAAGTTATAGCTTTCCAGACTCATGTATCGAGACTGGAAGAGGATGTTGAAGTTATAAAGAAATCTATTATCTCTTTAGAAAATTATATGAGTTCCCAAGAAGACAAAGATTTATCTTATGTCAAAAGTGTTGTGATCCAGATGGTATCAGTATTTGAAGGATTTAAAACCTCCTTGAAAGATCATGCCAAAACCTAGGATTCCCAAGTCCAAAATCATATCATTGGGTTGAAAAAAACATCAAGGAAATAGTAACCTTCTCTGTTGGATCTATTGATTCTAGACCATTAGTGGATTTGGATCAGATTAAAGTTGTGATGAAAGAGGAGCTTATTTCAGCATCAACCAATGGCTATGTGGACTCATTCTATCTGACCAAAGTGGTGACTTCTACTAGAGATACTACTAGAGAGATAATGAATATTGTTCAAGACTATATGAGAGAAGCTTTTTCCTCTCAGAAAGAAGTGAAAGACAAGGTAGATTACTATTTCTAAAGGATCTATACAAAACATCAACTCAAAAACCATTTCAATCTTCTACTAGAAAACCTAAAGTTACCTCATGTCAATCAAGCCTTTAGAGAGAAAGTAATAAAGATAAGGGAACTGACTCCAGCCTTGAAAAATTCATGGAGAAAAAGGATGATTTCATTTCTGTTATAGAGAGAGGCGGAGGAATAATTATTGATTTTAGAAATCTTTTTCTTCCTTTTATGCATGTCGATGCTAGGCCAGTAATTGTACCTCCAGCTTTATCTACCTCTGCCTCTACTACTTCTTTTGTTCAGGTGACTCCATCCCAAGCCATCTGAAGCCTTACTCTTATGAGAACTCAGAGAACTACCCAGCACAGGCCAGGAACAGTTTCAGTAGCCCAACCTCCAGTTATTATCTCTAGTGTTCCTAAGACTTCAACTACATCGACACGACCTGAATCCTCTACTGATCCCAAGGGAAAATCTCACTTTGGGGAAGTGGATTGAATAGGTGGATAAGATATTTGATAAGAATCCCTTGTATTTTGTTTTATTTCCTTGTACCTTTTTGTATCATGAAATAAAAATGGCTCTCTTTTCTTTCCCATTTTGTTCCTGATATCTTTGTTATTTCCAACATTTTGATTATCACAATGGGGGAGAAGTATTATCTAAAGGAAACAAATCTTGGAATAATATCTTTTATGATAAAGTATAAGAGATACTATTTCTTTTTGTAACTTTTAACTTTGATACCACATCATTTAATTCTACGTCTGATACATTTAACATTTCAGATCTTATATTTTTACCTTTGGTGTGATGTTTTTATTGTTTTCTCTGATACAATTGAATTTATTGCTATGTCATATGATACAGTTACTCTTTAATCTTGAGACTATAATATAATAATTTGTTATTATCAAAAAGGGGGAGATTGTTGACCTCACCAGTTTCGATAATCCCAATTATGTTTTCACATACTTTGTAATCCCAATTAATATTTATCTATATTTTAATTCGCTCAATCTATGACATTCTATTTGATAATAATGATATTAAAATAATCTTTGAAATCTGTTAATCAATGTTTATCTATGTGTATATGAGTGTTGATGTAATTCTAAATCAATCAGATATTTTTTGCATAAAACATATAAGTGTTAAGTCACTCATATGCTTATACCTACAGATACAGATCTGCCAGTAATTAGTTTATCGATAGACATAGTCGCTGATAAGCTACGGTCACCAATACACAGAGATACCGGTATGTATAAGTGCACTGGTAAGCAATGTATCTGATAGATCATGGTCACAGATATAGATAGCTACCAATAGAACAAGTCTACCGATAGTACAGAATGAAGCTACTGATATACACTTCACTAGTACGAGCTACCGACATACCCTTCACTGGTACAGAATGGAGCTACTGATATACACTTCACTGGTATAGAATGGAGCTACGGAGATGCACTGTCTACTAATACAGAAGTCTACAGATACAATCTACAGTTACACCAGAGTTACCAATAGAGTAAGTCTACTGATATAAACAAGTCTACCACTATGAATCCACCGATACAAAATGAGCTACCGATAGAATGAGTCATCGGTACATAGAGCTACTCATACATGAATTAACAACTACCGATACCAGAAGCTACCGATACAAGATCAAAGAGAACCCGATAGAAGGTCACTGCTACATAAAGTCCACCGTTACACATCTACCAACAGAAGGATACTAATGAAAGACTGACCAGTCAAACTCTATACTCTCAATATTATTTATTTATTAAGAAATAGTCAAATTTGATGATTTTAATGAAATTAATGTTATTTAATGATAGTTGTTGGCATGTCAGGGAACCGTACCTAGTACCCATGAAATGGTAATCATTCCCATTTTCCAGAGCTGAATGCTATAAAAGTGAAGATAAAGACCTAGTAAATAAAAGTAACACAAAGAAACTAATAAGGTTCTTGAAGTGTGAAGCAAGAGATGAAAAGTGGTGCATACAGAAGCTCTACATTCATACTGGAAGAACACTTGACATATACGAATCCATTCATTCTATAGGAGAGAACAAGCTGCATCTTAAGGAGTGAAGAACTACAACGAGCTCTTCTTGAACTCAAGCTGATCAAACTGAACGTGATGAAAACAACTTTCTGTTTTTCAGACCAAAAGCAGATAAGGACTCAGAAGCATTCTTGTTTAATAAAAAGCATCCAGAGCTGCACTTCCAATCACTAGAGCTTTCTAAAAATCATATTTACTCTCTTAGTGGTTACTTTATTTACATTTCGAGCAATGTGTGTGCTTTGTATATTTTATACACAAACTGTCTCTTGAGCTAAGATAGAGGATTTTTAAATCCTTACTCAAACATTCTATAACTCCCTTGTATCCCACTGTGGATAGTGGTAGAGGTCAAGTAAGGCCTGGACAGCCTATGAGCTATTGGTTGCTTTCCATGAAGAACTTAGTATAGGTCTTAGTACTTGGATAGTCTTTGCAATGTTTTTTACCCCAATCCAGGGTGTAGATCATATTTATATAAATTATTTGATAGGACTAAGTCTCAGGTTGAGATTGAACCTCTTGGTTATATGTGCTGTCTGTTTTATTTTAAGTCTAAAGTATACTATATATTTTATTTCCCACTGCTAATTACATTGAAATACAATTTGTTTTAAATTTACTTTGATAGTTAACATAGCAAGTGTTTACACTTATTTGTGAACCAGTAAGTCAGTTTCAAAAGTTAATTTAATCTTATGATTAAATTAATTGAGACCTAATAAATATTTGAGAATCTAATTAAACATTTAAAATCTATATAAATTCACTACAGTTTAACTTGTTTTGTTAAATATAGGGATTTTAAGATAAATATTTTTAACACAAATTTTTATTGGATCTCAATTCACCCCCCTCTTGAATATCCACTCCGACCAACAATGTTAATAAAATCATCATATTTGATTGATCTAACAATATAGAATGCTCTTCAAAGAGAATTTTGTTAATGACCATGTATACATTTTGATTATGGTACTTTGCCTTGAATGAATGTTTTTAGAGTGAACCATGACTAAAGAACTTATTTAGCTTACTAATTTGTATTCAAAAAATTTATATATTCTTCCTATTTTACAATATCAAGGATCATGATTGATTATTGATGATTTTACACTGAAATTCCATATATCTTTATATTGAAAATACTTTATTCCATGATTCATGATTTATGATATTTGACTAATTGGTTTCGATTATTTTATGTTATGGTCATGTCCTCCTATTATTATAATTATATTATGATCTCATATGAATATTGACTGATATATTAATTATTTGTCACAATTTATCATCTGATCTCACCTTTTCTTATATTTCCTTTAATCAGTATATGAAAAATTTATTTTTTAGGGTATGTCTAAGAAGTGTACTATTTGGAACGAATATCATGGGAGAAATTGGATATATTTTAAGAAATATGATGATTATGTATGTAGTCTCCAAATATTCTAAACCATTATAGTCCGTAGACTTGTATATTATAGAATAATGTCTTAAATATTGATCTAAAAAGATGTAATAAAAATGTACATGATTCCTGGGTAACCTCAGTTTGTATCAGATCATGGTGTGGTCATTTTTCTATTTTAGTGGTAGAGAATATTATTTAATCCCCTATGATCATTCTTTGAATACGATAATATCCTATAGTTTTTGTAATGTTCAGATTTTGTGTTTTTAATAGTAAATAATTTATTTCTGGATACTAGAAATTGGATATTGAAATATAAAAGATGCATCTAGCTGTGAAAAATATAAAATATTAGAATATGATATTAACATGATCATCATTAGTTTATGAGGAGTGAACCCATGAATACACACACGTCTAGACACTCTCGGGGATATTTAAGGGTAAATCTACATTTAAATTATGAAACTTTATAATTTATTTGAATAGATTACTAGATTGAATGACCGTATTTAATATTATGGTGTCATATATTTGAATGAATTTGTAATGATTATATCATCCATTGAATTATGTTTCCATTATTAAATGTCTACCCAATATGGTTATTATTTTACACACAATTATTTTTAGTCAAAGTAAATGGTTGGACCCCATAGGAATCACAGTAATCCTAAATGTGATGGGCAATGCATTGACCCTCAAACTGTGAAATGAAAAAAATAAGATCTTGGAAATGAAACATTATAGATATTAACAACCAAATTTATCAATCTATATATAATAACATGAATTATATTGATCTTCCAAATGAAAAATGGAAACAATATGTCACTATTTAATTATTCATGTGGAAACATCAATCAACCTTTAATGTTCCATCCAACCTTATAAATACTGAGAAATGGATCTGTATGAATGATAATATGTATTTTATTATATTGTGTTTAAAAAATGAAAAAAAAATATTCCTATTATTAAATTATTTAGAAGGTGAAAACGATTAATGGTGGTCACTTATCAAGAACATAATGAAACATGAGATAATTTTCTCCATGACATGGGAAGAGTTTGATGAAGTATTTTTCTATAATTATTTATCTTGAAATACTCAAATGAAAATTGAAATGGGATATCTATAACTAAAGAATGAGAATAATGAATAAATTAGTAATTATAAGGTATGATTCACCATCCATTCAAGGTATGATTGCAGTTTTATCAATAATCTTGAAAGAAAGTTTGATTGATTATTTAGTGGGTTTAAACCATGTTAATGAATGGAATTGTATACAATAGATTTAATATATATTAATAAATCATTTAATGTTAAATATAAAATGGAATACAAAATTGAGACTCCAAGTGTTCTCATGTTATTGTAAAAAAATATAATGATGAAATTTTGAGGAAATTATAAAAATAAAACTCATTTAGGATAGAAAAAAATATTACCTCAAGTATGATGTATAGATGGAATAACATTGGAAATTTCCTTAAGCGGTCTGGTAAATAGATTATGTGTGGAAAATAAGTAAATTGTGAAAATATTTTATAAGAGATGTCAAAGGGGAATTCAATGAATGGAATGGTGATAAATCTAATATTAATATTCCACACACACAATAATTATATAATTTCTTAGAGTATGAAAATTATGATAATCGATTATTGAATCATTGTGATGATGGAGAAAATTATTGTTATTAACCACTTCAGATAAGTGAAAATGGGAAGAGCTCATGTGATCCCTATTGCAGATGTGGGACATCAGAATCATGTTGTGAATGGTGTAGTTACTATCCACTAGATAACTAAAAAGGTTTTATTTCATTCTAAATAAACCCACTATTTTATATCTAAATAAATTATTATGGGTATCAAATTAGAAGATCAAAGATAATATTTTTAGTTATCAATAAAACCACATAATTATATGATGATCTCGTATTAATTAAATAACTTCTCTTTAATAATTTTTTTTGGGAATGTGCTTCCTATAAATCTTGAAATTATTAATTATGTAAAATTTTATGTGATTTTAGTAATGGATTAGATTTATATATATAAACACCACATAAATTTCCATGGAAAGAATATCCCAATTGATATTCGGAATAAACATATGATAATATTTTAGGGAAATAATGAATATGAAATTGCAACAGAGGTTATATCCATTATATGGGTCTTACAAACTATTAATTGGAGTTGATTATATCATATGGTTTGGGAAAATATCAATATAGAATATATAACTACTATTGGTGGTAATAAATCCATATTTCATAGATGCATGTGTAGTTTTCTAAAACATAGTGATGTTCAAGATTCAATTGATCTCATACCCTGAAAAACACATATTTCAATGATTCTATATTGAATGGACTTGATTTCATTTCAGGAATTGAAGAAGAAACTCCAAGAGAATCATGATAAGGGATTCACACACTGTAGTTCAACACCATGGGGTGTAACAATTTTTTTTACTAATAATGATGTTTCAATATCAATTTTTATTTATTATTGAGAACATAACGATATCAATATTATAAACAAATATTAATTTCCCTATATCAATGCATTGTTTGATCAATTATGTGGAGGTCAATTTTTTTGCATGATTGATCTGCAATCTGGATATTACTTATTTGAGATAAAATTATGAGGATATTCCTAACCTAACATTATGTACATGGTTTAGTCATTATGATGTTGTTTCTTTTCAATTTTGACATACCAATGATTGTCCCATATTTCGTGATTTCATAAATTGTGTCTTTAGAGGTTACCATGAATAATTTTTTATGGAGTTTATAGGTGATATTCCAATTTATTTAAATGGTATAGAAATGCATGAAGAATAATTATGGATTATTCTGAAGACCCAGAGGAAAGTTAAATTTTTTTGCTAAATTATTAAATGTGAATTTTATAATGAGATTGTTTAATTATTGGGTAATATAATATCATGTGATAGTGTATTGGTGGATCCTTCATTGATGGAATTTATTTTAAAATGATCCAAGACAACCACTATAACTAGGTTCAATTTTATTCTTGGGTTTGATGGATATTACAAGAATTTTGTGAGGGAATTATCACGGTAATATAATATAATAAACATGTTGATATACAAGGGAGACTCGTTTATTTATACTAATGAATATGACCAAAATTTAAAGGATTTTAAATGAATGTTGGTCAATGAACCTGTGATTACTCTACACTGTATTGGAGAATTGATTGTGATCTTTAGTTATTCATAAAATAATGTAATGGGATTAAATTTTATATATAATAATATTGGTAAATAATATGCCATTTTTCAATTGAAAACTTCTAAATAAAATTACATTATTTATGATTTGGATGTGGCATCTATAATTTTTAAAATGGTGATATAGTGGTAGTATTTTTATGGTGAAGTTTGTGATATATATATATATATATATATATTAAATCATGAAGTATATAATCAAAAAAATAGTTGATATTCTCTAATGGGGATGGTTGGGTTTATTAATGATTATGATTACTCAATACACAACCATCATACAAAGGCAAACAAGCTGGCTATTTATCTGAGTTGGAAAGAAAATGATAGTTTTTTCCATCATGATTATGGAAAGGGATCTAATATTTATGGATTTGTACAATGTGGATCATAAATTCTACACAATGGGGGGAAATAATATCTTTTGGAGATGAATGTTGAAACATCCATCAATATATGCATTAAAATCTCCAAAAGATGTTTTTGAACTACTAAACATGGAGAGATATGTTCTTGAGTTCAACTATGATTGTGATGCAATGATATTGTTCAAGAACTGAGTATGTAATTTTTAAATACCAGTCATGAAGAAGGAGATTTTATATGAATCTCATAGCTTTTAATTTTATATTGAACTTTTATATTGGATGATTTATAGGGATCTGAAGATGTATTTCTAGTGGGATAACATAAAAAAGGGATATTGTAGATTATGTATCACAATTAGTGGTATGTAATAATTTTAAAGCCCATGGATATAAGTGTAAATTTATTCTACAATAAATAAACAAAAAATAATGGAAATATGAAAACATCGCTATGGAATTTTTCATCAGAATCCCTAAACAATTAAAGGGTACAATGTAATTTGGGATATAGTTGATCACCTAATCAAATTAAAATATTTCATATCCATTATATAATATTTCCATCTTGATAAAATTACCAATATATGAATTTATTATGTAGCAAGGTCACATGTTGAACAATTTTATATTGTATCTGATTAGGAATCCTATTTTAACACAATGTCTAGGTGATGTTTTCAGCAGGATCTTGATAGAAAGGAATTTTTTTGTACTAAATATCACCCTTAGAATGATTTCAAATAAAAAAGGACTATTAAAACTCAATAGTAAATTTTGAGATATTTATCAATGTATTTCAATGGTGGTTGAGAAAGAAAACATTTCTTCATGAATAATATTCTTACCATAACTACTTTCAATCGTGTAAACAGATGGATAACTATGAAGACCTATATGGAAGGAGGTGAAAAAACTCTATAGTTATAAGATGAATCTCGAGAAATTTACCTATTTAGACCATATATAGTTGAATAAATAGAATATATGTTTAGGAAAATATTCAATGTCACATGAGGGTAGCCCCAATTTGAAATAAAAATAATAGTGAACAATCATTAGTGAGATCCCGAATTTTATGTTTGTGGGGATGTATTTCTATTAAAATATCCTCCTAATATGGTTATGAAATTTTCAAATAAGGGAAATATGATCCCTAAATATATCAATCCATTTGAAATTATTTATCATATTTAGATGGTATCTTGTAACATAAAACTTCCACTAAATATATATAATGCTTATAATATGTTACTTGTATCTCTCCAATGAATGTTCATACATGATCCATCTCATTTAATAAACACATTATTCATAACACTGGACAATGTCCTCTATTATGATGATCAACTGGTGGGGGCTTTTGAAAAATGATAGAAAAGTATATGAAACAATACAACTAACCTAGTCAATGTTTTATGTAATACGATAAAGTTGAGAAATCTACATAGGAATAAAAAAAAAGTGACATCATAGATTTATCCTCAGTATATTTCAAAGTGATGGAACTTTGAGAAAAAATTCATATAATAGGGTTAGAATGTAACAACTTAATATTTTATAATATATTTCACTTTAAATACATTTATTTTTTGGATAATATGCTTTATATGAAACACTGAGTTTGAATGAACCATGATATACCTTGATTATATTATTATTCATTATGATATTAACCACCTAAAATTTAATTGGATGGTATGAATATGAATAATTAAATTATTAAAAATTATTCAATACATATGTTTAAATAAAATTCCTTTTTTATAAATTGGTATAAAATGAATATCAAAGCATTTAAATATAAATATAAATGATTTTCTGAAAAGCAACTCTTTTTCACACAATGTGTATTTATTTTAATAAATTATATTATTCTATATTAATGACAAATTTTTTTAATAAATAGATTATATATTAAAGAGATTATTTAAACATTAATCTAATAATTTTTACTTGGTGTGTAATTAATAAAATATAGTTTTGTGGTTAAAAATAAAGTTTTTATAAAAAAAGAAATCATTGAATTATGTAAGCATATTTAAAAAATAATTTTTTTCCAATTACATAAAATGAAAAATGTAAAATAGTGCCAATATTTTTATTCACTATAATAATTATTATTTAATAGGGTCAAATTAATTTTTCAACATAATGAATAGTGAAAAGATTATTTTTTTAACCACAGTTTGGGTTAATATGGGTTTATGAGGGAGATATTGTTTGAAATATCATAATTTTTTTTATTTCATTTAATTATGGTATTTCAACCCTATTCTTTTTATCATTGATGTTTTTTTAGTTTTGAGTCCCATAAAATTATTACTACATTTATATGTTTTAATCTTTTCAAAAATTCCAAGTGTGTCCTCTCCCTCTATAATAAATGTATACAACTAATACTCTCTAACTCACACTTCATGATTCCTCTAAATTTTACCAATACCAGCCCTAATTATTTTATAAAAACCCTCCGTATATCCTAGAGTTATATTATGTATCTAAATACCTTCTTATCAAGGCTTAAGGTGTATGCAAAGGGGGGTTTCTCAATGAAGAGGCAACTCTTAACCATGTACTTACAATTTTATTTTTAATTATAGTTACTCAAAATATATGTCATCGATATTAAAATAACAAATTTATAATCATTAATATACTAAAATGTAATTATGATGACGGTTCATCTATTTATCACCTCATTTTTATTAAATTGGAAATTAAAGTATTGCTCGTCCATACATGTAGAGTGTCGCATTCACATATTGATATGATTCATTTTCAATCACTATATTTCATGGTTTTTTATTATGTTGGATTTAATATTGATAAATAATATTCAAGAAATAATTATTCTTATACAATTATAATATCTTATATTCCTTTTTCCCTTTCCATCTATTGGTATATGACAATGGTGCTCATGTTTATATGTTGTCTACAACCATCAAATTGAGATGTGAATAATTTGTCTTTCCCATTTTACAACGATTTATATATTGACATATTTATTTAATTTATATAAAATTTAGGATATAATAATGATTCTAAAAATTGAAATCAATATTTTCATTTCGTTCATTCTAACCATCAATGCGTGGAAACATTACTCATGCATATATAGAGACTACGGTCTCCCATGATGTGATGCTATTCATTTTTCATCACCGCTTTATATGATTAATTATTAAAGTGTAGATAATGAAAAAATATTTTTCATATTTCATGATTCATATAACATATATTATGAACCCATGACCATGGTGCATGTTCCAAAACCCTCAAACCAAAACATACATAGAAAACAAAAACATTTAAACCCGAATGTTCATTTTATTGATGAAATTTTAAATAATAGTGTAATTTGAAATAATAAAGGTGATATAAATGAATATAGATATATAATATGTTTATAGTAAATATATAATTATTATACTGGATTTTCTATTTTCTACAAAGAAAGATGGGAATTGAGGCATGTAGTTTATGTTAAAATTTCATTTCTATTCAGGATTGTCAATTCCAAATATCTATAGAAGAATATTTTACTGATATTATCCATTAAAGAAAAATATTTAACTATCCTCTGTATTTCTAATATTATATATATATATATATATATATATATTTACTGCAGTCCTATCATTGGTTCTTGAATTTATCAATATATATTTTAATAAAAATCTTACCTTATTCTTTCTTTAGTCCATGAAATGTTAATTCCATGCCTATAAATTTAAAAATTGTATTTTGATACTTGTTATCTATAAAATAAATTATTTAATTTTTTTTCACTAAAATTTACTATTTTAAAATATCTAAAGTGTAATGTTTTTATTGAATCGTTTTCACAAATAATCCATTTTTTATTTTAGAATGGTCTAAAATGAATTTTTTCTATTAACATTTACAGCATGAAAAACTTTTCCTACCAGTAGGACCGTTGTTTTTTAGATACATCCAATACAAGTACCAATGGGTTTTTTCAAAGAAAATTTTTTTACCTATATTTTGGAATTTTTTTTTAAATTTTATCAGTCAAAATGATATTTTCACATGATTTCAATTAAATATTTGAATTATATTTTAATGGTATTTTTCAACAATATTAACATCCAATTAGGATTTTTTTTCTTTTATTAGGGATATGATATTATTTTTAAATCTAAATTCACTCTCTAGATGGCTTAAGGTGGTGATGATGTAATGATGATTCTATGGAACCCATTTTATTCCCATGGGATACTTAATTTATATTGGCACAATTATGAATCTAATTTTTTTTCAGGGGTTATGCTATGATGGATTGATGAAATGTGTATAAAACTAGTTTCCTTTGAATCATTATTGATGTAATGATATGATGACTATTAAATTTTGATGGTGAAAACATATGAAGGGTTTTAATAATGTGATCGATGGGCCCAAAATTATCGATCCCTCCAATGCATTGGATATTGATTATGGACTTGAGAGTATCATAACTAAATATAGAGTTAATAATATCCTAATATATAATGATTTTATCTAGATGAAATATGACCCTAAGACATTAAGGAAAATCACCGGGTAGGGATTTCGATTATGGGAATTTTTTAGCAATGATAGTCTTGAGAGCCTAATAAAGTTATTTTATATGCTTAAGTTTATCCCACAAACATATATCTTACATAGTTGATATATTCTCATTGATTAGGATTAATAATTATTGATTTAACATTCATATGTATTATATATTTTTATTGACAAAATTTAATTACATTATTCATTATTAATGATCATTAAATGATTGAGTATGATTATATTATGTTATGATAACATTCTCATACCCTTATACTTATCTTATTTTAACTTACTATCATTTACTAATATCTCCTATATTTACCCTTACTCATCATCTTAGATCACCATTTCTACTGTTTTCTTTCCCTAGATTATGAAATAACATTAAATTTAGGGTATGTTTATGAAGTGTCCTATGTAAGATAATATTTATAAGATATATTGAATATAATTAAATAAATAAGCTTATTATGAATATTGCCTTCAAATCTACAAAACATTTACAATAATTGGTTTTATATATTATTGTTAAATGTAATGAATATTCATCTAAACAACATAATATTAATAAATTAAATGCTCAGTCACCTTGCTAAGAAATTTCCCCAACCATCAAGGTTGGAGAAGATATATTGATGACTGCCACATATTCCCTGCTTTATCTTCTCGACATGATTTTTATTTATTGGATGTGATGGATTGCAGCTATAGTTTTATAGAGACTATTATTGATGAGAGGATGAGGTGGTTCATAGTGGGGGTCCTTCTTGGTAATATTAGGGAACGAACTTATGTCCTTTCATATTATTGATATCATACTACTCTTGTAAATTTTATTGCCAATTTAATAATGTTTATGTGATTATTTAATCATATTGTATGATTATTATGAGGTATCAATTGGTGATTAGTGACAATTGAGCGATGTGACTTTCCAATTGTGGTAGTAATTGTAATTTCATGAGGATTATTGATATATAAGGGATTATAGATATTTTATGTATGAAGTTTGTTTATGATAGTGTAAAATTAATGATGATGTATTTTTATGAACCCTTTTATTGATATGATTCGTCTTATATTATTATACTTGGATGTGTTATTTTGTGAGTGATCCTTTGTGAGAAAAATACAATAATTGAGCTGATAAGTGTTTTTTCATTATACTATTTTTTCATTGAATAATTAGTATTATATACTCACAAATTTCTAAGATTCATCGGGTATGTTCCTATTGTGTATCCATTTTATTCTCAGCCAAAGATTCTATAAACTTATTTTTAGGTTTTTAGGGGGGAACTAGAGATAGATATGGAAATTTTTAGCTAAGATATTATAGTTGTTGAGTGACTACTATAGGATTTTAATTTATTATTCCTTTTGAATACTTTCCTTTGTATACACACAACATTTCATGCATTTTGGATTTTGATTTTATACTTTCTTTATGACATAGAGTTGTTTGGTGATTGATCTCTTATCTCATAACCCAAATTTTTCTATTTACGGTAATTCCTCTTATATGTGTGACATTCCCTATACCCTCGATTCCAGTCACCGACCTTGGTCATACTAGAAGTCATATTTAGTGTTCAATATCTCTATTACATAATTTTCATCCCTTTCAGGGTAGCTTTGGTGGCAGGGTCATAAAAATATGATAATAGGTTAATTTGGGATATGAAATTTGAATTTTATATTCTAGAAAGTGATATGGGGTCTCTGTGGATAGAGTTAATCCATGGCCAAAATGTCAGCAAATTCTACTAATTGGAGAGTAATAGTATTTTCATGAATTAAATTACAAAAAAATATAATCAAATAAGAATTATAGACATGGGATTTATTCATTTTACAAAAGTGATTTGTTATTGATAATTCAATATATATTATTATAAGATTGTGATTTATATTCCTACAAAACATCACATATATAAATGTATGGGTAAAACCTAAATTAAATACTATATTTTCTATTTTATAGTGGATGATGAGTAACATACAAAACTTTTTTTTAGAAAGTTTAATAGTTTTTATTTCATAGGTTATCTTCTTTTCTCTTCGTATATGAGGTTACAAAAGTTTATTTTCATCATAAAACCCTAAATTTTGGCACATTTTTTATTAAAGATCATACTCCTTACAATTGATTCAATAGACTACGTGTGGTGAATTATGTAATTATTTATTTATATCCATCATATTTTTTAGCGTATTTATATATTCTTAACATTTATTTTCTCACTGAATTATTTGCCACACTTATATCATTTACCAATGACATTTAGGTTACCCACTAGTCTTCTTCCAGCATATTCTATATATGAGAAGATTAATTTTGTTTACTATTTTATTTTTATCCTTTGAGTTTCCTAAAAACACATATTTTTAACTATTGTCCCCAAAAATGATAGAAAAATGGTATAATTCAATCTCCATCAGTTGTATGGAGATTCATTATTCCTTAGGACTTGTTTTGTTTATTAAATTCTACAATTAGACTACATCACCTTATATCTGATTAAAACAAGAATTAATTTACTTTTAATTAAAATTAAATAATAAAAAAATATTTTCTTTCATGTTAATCAATGTAACACTCCAAGCTTCCACAGTACGCTTCTCTTCGAATAATACAGTAGCATGTGTTGTACGCAACTTTGTGTTCTAACACACACCATAACCTATCAAACTAGCCATTATGAATAGTAATACCAACTTTTTAAAATTTTATAAATTTTATCTTTCAAAATGGACTTCATTTTTGGATTTGGAATATCGAAATTAGCTTAGGGGGAATTTATTGTATTTTTCTGAAAAAATTCAATTTTTGATGAATAGTGAAAAACACTAAGTTATAGTTTAAAAATGAATTTTTATTTAAATAATTATTTATTTTATTTAAATTTATTTTAGGTCAAAATAGATAAATAATACCTATACATGTTCAATTTAATTCATTGGAGTCAATTTATAATAATTTTAGATATATAAAAATTTTATTTAACTTTTAACCGTCTTTTACCCATCTCCTAGAAGAATTTTCAAATTCACATCAAACATAATTTTACCACTTATATGAGTGGAATTTCAAAAATCTGAGAGACAAGATTAATATCAAGGATTAAAATGTGGTTTAATAAGAAAAAAATAATTTTTGGTGAATAGTAACTTTTTACTTTTATTTACCACGGTTAAAAGTAAATAGGTTAATTAAGGGTAAAAATCATATTATTATTACCCCAACACATGTCCTAATTTTATTGAATAATTATAATTTGACCAAAAACAACCGTAGGAATAAAATATGAACCTCTTTGGTCCACTTCGATTAGATTAGGGGATTTATTATTATTTAATTTAATGAATAGTTAAAAGAGTTAAAATCAATGTTTAATAACTAAAACATATTTAATATAGGGTTATACAGAATATAAATTATATTATAAATATTCATTGAAAATTTAAAGATATTTCATACATAATGGTATTTTATTTATAATTTTTAGACAATAAATAATTTAATTTATTTTTGACACAATGATGATGTAGTAATTAGCTAATTAACAAAATATTAAAATAATTGATATTATAAATACCCAAATAAATGTAATTTGAGACTTTTTTTGAATTCACCTAATTTTATAGGTTAATATGACATATTATGGTTGGTTTGATGAATTTTTTTTGAAGTAATAACGCTGTTATGAATTTTATAAAAACTAAATACCAAATATTGTCAAAATTGACATAAAAGAGTTTTTAAAACAAATATTATATTATTAATCTATATTCTATTTATAAAAATATATGGTTCGCCAAAGGACTTGTATAATGATAGGTGTATCGTTAATGAACCACTGGGGGTTCTCTTGGAAGTATATAGTAAGTCTATTAACCATATAATATAAAAATACAAAGAGACATGGTAAATGTAAAACTACTTAACTAAGAGTTAAATCTAAAAGATAAAGTTAATATAGTGACCCAAACAGGTCTAAAACCTATTGGTTGAGTGGTTTTAGACCCATACCCACAATATATTTTAAATAATCAATTTTTGAGAAATTAGAAAGAGAAAATTATTTTATTATAAAATAATATTTCGAGCTTTTCCTAAGGTGCCCCTCACCCCTCTTATAAAAGAGAACACCCCCTTCTCTCTAATTCACACATTCAAAGTCATTTGGATCGGCCAAACCCTGCCCAAATATCCACTCAACTTCCCTAAACTCATAATAGAGTCCTTCATTTAGTCATAAATTCAACTTATGGAGCCCTTTTGATCAAATCAGAAGGAAGAACCTGAAGAAGAGGTAACAATTTCACCACCCTCTTTCAAGTTCTTTTCTTCTTACACTTTTCTTTATTTGTTATTTACATTATAAAATAATAAATACAGTATCTTATTTATATTGTGATGTTATTATAAATATTTTACATCCATATTCATTAGTCAATCAATCATTTGAATGACATGTCACCATACGTGCGTACGTGCGGCTTTCCGTCTCCACGTCGTGGTGTAATTGTTATTCAATACATTTTTATTTGGATGGGTATAATAGTGATGTTTAATTGATGTAAATAATGAATATAACATGATAATTATTCTTTATATATGATATACCATCCAATTATATATTATTTTAATATCAAAATAATGATATCGTCGCTCGTGTGTACGTACGGATTACCGTCTCCACAAACGCGATGAGATTCGTTCCTCATCGTATCCATTCAAGAATAATTTTCTTTTGATGATTAAAAATAATGTTTAAAAACTATCTATAATTCTGGATATGTATAATATAAATCCCATCCATAACAAATATGACTCACATAATAAATAATGTAAAGGAAAATGAATCTGTTAACACCCGAAACGACAATAATACTAAGATATTATTAACACAACAATGTTTATAGATCATATATGATATCATATTAATGTATATGATTCTTGTATAATTTAATAACAATTATTTCAATTTTATAAAGGATGTTAACATACCCTTGACCAAGTAAGTATAAGGTAATGGTTAATTCTACAATATCTTCTTTATCTGAGGTTGTTTATATGTAATTATCTATGGGGACCTCCTTATCTTCCACATAAATGCTTCTTAAAAATGTATCTCAAAACATATTTAATATTTACTAGAAACTTGGTTAAAGAAATTTATACCCTTATTTTTTTTTAAAGTAATCTTTTCATCATTTTCCAAACAAGGTACTTTTTGACCTTTTTGAAAAAAATTAGGTAAGAATTTTTTTAACTTATACGGTGGGTGCGTCTATTTTCCACCGTTATAACATCATCAAATATTCCCTTACAAGATTATAAGAATATTTTGAAAATAAATGTTTTCTTTCTAATTATTTGACTCTTAAATGATTTCAAAATAGAAAGCGATATTTCTCTAAAAAGGGTTTTGATTTCATCTATGTTAACATCCTTTGATGGCTTTTAAGTTTATTTGAAGTAGTATTATTATGATACAAAACATCCATATTGTGTTATAGTCTTTGTGATATGTTTGACTATTGATGTGAAATTATTATACCATTCATGGTTTATGGTTAAAGTATTGGCATTTCGTATGCGAGTTTTAATACAAATGATTATGATATGTTTAAACCTTTTCATACGAGGAATGTATTGGACATAGTAAGTGACGAGTGTATCCCGCTATAGCTCCTCAATGCATCGATAGGTCACATGAGACAACTCGACATGTAATCGGCCGAGGCCTTTCCAAATTTGATATATGGATTTGGCTAAGGCCTTAATCATTTTTAGACGACTTGGTTGAGGACTTGAAAAAATGTTTCAGAATATCCTGCATTATACATTCTCTCATTATAAAAATAATATTGATGGTTCATGTGGTCATTCGACTAGTAGAATACCCATTATTATGTTTTATTCTGGCATTATTTACTAATCTCATACTTGAACCATAAAAGTATTCATGTTTATTATTGGTAAATGTATGTGGTTTCAATTATTCACCATGCTTAAAATTTATGTTATTTTCTGATGTATTGCTTACCCTTACTGAGCATTTGAGATCACCCCTTTCTTATGATTCATTTTCCTAGGATATGAAAAAGTTAGTTATGAGTGCCTTGCAGGAATTTACTAGGAGTATTAGATGTTTCTAATGAAATAAATTCGTTTTGTATTTCTCTTCATCATGTAAATTTGAACATATGTATGAATCATGTTTCCAATAATACTAAACAGATCGGTCAATCGATACATGACTTCCTTGTGATCATGCCAATGTTATGTAATAATGCACTGACTCTGGGTAACTAGATTCGGGGTGTTTCAGTTAGTATCAGAGGAAGTTTAGTACAAACCTTGGAAACTAGATTTAGATAAAATCTGATTAGAGCACATGGACCTAAGATAGACTTTGAGGATTAGTATAGAAGAACATCCTAAAATTTTGGTATTATAGAGATTTTTTGAGTTTATCATGAAATACATCCTTTTCAGTATATGAGAAGGTAAAGGTGGATCTGGCACAGATGTACCGAGGGGTAAAACCCAAAAACACCACTTTGAGCTAGAATCTAACGTGAACTGATGCACAACAATGGGCCTTACTACACTCTTGGTTACGACACTCTAGGGGGATATGCTTCGGATAATTATCATTTTCTTTACAAACCATTATAAACGTTTTATGAGTATATATTTCCTCAAATAAAACATTTTTATGATTATGGATTATATCCATAAACTGTTCAATTTATGTTAAGTGTTTTTCAAGTTTGTATTTATGCATTGCGATTCATAAACTATTCTTGTGTATTCCATTGTTTAGAAATGGAACCAAGTGGAAGAAATGGAAACCGTATCAATGCACGCACTCCATGTAGGGATTGTACTCCTGTTCAAGATAATTATAATAGAGATGGTCATACAACTGGTGCTGATCAGCTTATCACCATACTGGGACAACTCACTCAGGTTATGAATAATTACCTTACTCGTATGGAGCACCATGATCCATAGCGTGGAGGATCAATGTTAGATCACTTCATGAGGAAAAAACCACCAGAATTCAATAGGAGTACAAATCCATTAGTGGCTGAGAAATGGACAAATTCCTTAGAGAAAACATTCCATGCTTTAGGGAGTACCGAAAGGAAAAAAGTTGTCATGATAGTTTACCACCCCACTAGAGATGCTGATCAATGGTGGTCATTGATTCAAAACACAAATAATGATGAGGAAGTATCAAATATGATATGGAGGGATTTTAAAGAAATTTTCATTGAAAATTACTCTCCTTATGACCATCAAGCAGATATGGAAAAGCAATTTTTATGTCTGAGGAAAAAGGAGGATGAGAACATCACAAATTATGAAGATAACTTTACACGGTTAGTAAAGCATGCAACATATTATATATGTAACCAAGGAAGTAAGTTTGATCATTTCTTTTATTGGTTAAAACCATTTCTCTGTTGAGAATTAGTATCATAATCCTTTTCATCATACGAAGATATTGTCTAGTGTGCTGTCAAGATAGAAAAGGAATTCTCTAATTCTTATGACTTTAAATCAAAGAAAAATAAGAAGAGATTTTCTGAACACTCTGGAAAATGAAATTAGGAAATAGGGAAGAAGGGAAGAATTGAATTTCCACCCTGTGATAATTGCGGAAGGAAGCACCCTGGTGCCGATCTAAAAGGAAAAAGATTTTTCTACAAATGTGGAAAAAAGGCCATATTGCTGGTGATTGTAAGGGAAATAAAGATGCTACCAATGTTTAATTATACAATTTGAAGGAGATGTTACATTATTCAAATAAATGTCCTATGATTTAGATAAACATACCTCGGAAAAGGCCAAGGGATCAAGGCCAAGCTTATGCGATCACTACTGCTGAGGTTGAAGCTCTGAAAGACATAGTGGCAGGCAATTTAATGGCTTCCTCTAGTTTAGAAAATGCATTATCTGATTCGGGATCATCACATTGTTTCACATCTTCCATGTTTCCAAAGAAAATTAGATATTTATGATTTGATTTAACTAGGTAATTGTCAGTCAAAACTCTTAAAGGAAGTATCATTGCTAAAAAGTTCTGTGAATAAGTTCCCATTAGGGCATATAAATGTTCATTATCTGCTGATCTCATCTTCATAAACATGATTGAATTTGATATAATCCTCGGTATGGATTTTCTTTCAGACCATGATGCAAAAAATTATTGTAAGAAGAAAGAGGTTACAATTTTTGATGATGATGATAAAGAAAACCTTATCTTTAGAGTAGAATCGTAACCACCTAATTATTATCTAGATCCACCCCAGTAGCTCACCTAAATTCAATTATTGGGGAGGAATATAATGAAATAACTGTGGGTGAATAAAGAGATTTTCAAATAGAGGATGTACCTATTGTGAAAGAATATGTTGATGTGTTTCCAGAAGATTTACCTGGACATCCTCCAGAGGAATAAATTGAGTTTTCTATTGATTTAATTCCTGGTTCAAGGCCCATATCGATGACCACTTATAGAATAGACACTGTGGAATTAGTGGAACTAATGAAACAACTAGAGGATTTGAGTAATAAGGGATTTATTCACCCTAGTGTTTCTCAATGGGGAGCCCCTGACCTTTTTTTTAGAAGAAAGATGGATCTATGAGGTTATGTATCGACTATAGGGAAATAAATGCTATAACAATAAAGAACAAGTATCCCCTACCTCGCATTGATTATTTATTAGAAGAAATTCATGGAGCTCAATATTTTTCAATGATTTACCTTTGATCTGGATATCATCGGTTTTGTGTGAAGAAGGAAGACATTCCGAAAATAGCATTTCGAACTAGGTATGAGCATTACATGTTTACAGTAATTCCTTTTGGGTTGACTAATTCACCCTCTATCATCATGGATTTAATTAACAGAGTTTTCAAGGAATATCTCGACGATTGTTTTGTGGTATTTATTGATTATAATTTGGAATACTCCAAAATCTACAAAGATCATAAAAATCAATTGAGCATTATCCTGAAGTTTCTTAGAAGACATGAATTACATGGGATGTTTAGCAAGTGTGAATTTTGGCTTCAAGAGATTTATTTCCTTGGCTATATTGCCTCTAAGGATGGAATTTCCATTGATCCTTCAAAGTCCAAGGTAATCCAAGAATGGCCAGAACCGACGAGTATAACTGAGGTACGTAGTTTTATTGGTTTAGTAGGTTATTTTCAACATTTCGTCCGGAATTTTTCTCAGTTGGCTAACTCATTAACAAAGATCACACGTAAATGGGTTAAATTTGTTTGGAAAAAAGTGTCTGAAGAATGTTTCAAAGAACTGATGAGCATATTCGTCAATTCTCTTATTTTGAATCTACCATCATGGAATGATGGGTTCGTTATTTAGAGTGATGCATCGAAGAATGGACTTGGTTGTGTCCTTATGAAGAATGATAGAGTTATTACATATTCATCATGATAGCTGAAAATTAATGAGAAATACAATCCTGCTCATGATCTTGAGTTAGCAGCTGAAATATTTTCTTAGAAGATTTGGAGACACTATCTCTATGGTGAAAATTGTGAGATATATACCAATCACAAGAGTTTGAATTATATTTTCTCACAAAATGAACTCAACATGAGGAAAAGGTGATGGATTGAACTACTCAAGGATTATGATTACACTATACAATAACACTCGAGGAAGGAAAATAAGGTGGAAACTGCTTTGAGTAGAAAGGGTCATGGAGTTTTGAACAAGATGAGAGTTGAAAAGGATCCTATATATATGGATTTAGTAAAGATGGATATGGGAATCACTATGGAATGTGAAACATCATTACTTTTTTAAATGGTTTCCAAACTATTTTTTATAGAAAGGATATAGAGTTCTCAGACCGGTGATGAAGAGTTTTAAAAGAAGATTAAAGCTGTGAATGATGTGAAATTGAGTGAATTTGTGTATGAAGATGGAATTTTGAAATTTGGGAAGAGACTTTGTTCTCCAGATATACCTGATCTAAAAATGCAATTATTAGATTAATCTCATAGCTCCAATTAGTCTATACATCATGGGATCACCAAAATGTATAGATATTTGAAGGAACATTTTTGGTGGGACAACATGAAGAGGGAGATTACTGATTTTGTGTCAAGATGTATGGTTTTTCAACAAGTGAAAGCTGGAAGGCAACAACCTAGAGGAGTCTTGCAACCTATTCATATACCTGAGTGGAAATGAGATAATAATATGATTGAATTTTTCATTGGACTACCAAAGACTCCTAGAAGGAATAATGCAATATGGGTCATTGTTTTCGTCTTACCAAGTCACCAAATTTTTTGTCCATAAGAGAAGATTTACCACTTGAAAAATTGGAAAGACTATATATTAATGAATTTATTATACTTCATGGAGTACCCCTATCGATTTTTTCTGATAGTGATCCATGTTTTAAATCAAGATTCTGGAAAAATATTCAGAATTCCTTTGATACTGAACTTCTTTTGAGCACTGCCTACCACCCCCAAACTGATGGACAATTAGAACGGACTATTAAAACCTTAGAAGAAATGTTGAGATCATTCTCACTTGAATTTCATGGTATGTGGGATAAATATTTACCTCTGGTAGTATTTTCCTATAACAAAGCTTCAATTCGAGTATTCAAGAGGCACCATATGAAGCGTTATATAGAAAGAGAAGTCTCACACCAACCTGTTGGGATGATGTTAGTGAAATAAAGCTTGTAGGACCATAATTGGTGGAGGAAATGATGGAAAAGGTGAAGGTAATCCAAAACCACATCAAAGCAGCTCAAAGTATGCAGAAGAGCTATGCTGGTAACTGAAGGATGGATTTGGAATTTCAGGTAGGAGATCATGTTTTCTTGAAGGAATATCTATGGAAGGTTGTTATACGTTTCGGTAAGAAGGGTAAATTGAGTCCCATGTATATCAGACCTTTCGAAATTCTAGAACGAATTAGGGTTGTAGCTTATAGTATGGAATGGCCACCAAGTCTCTCCAAAGTTCATGATGTATTCCGTGTATCACTGTTGAGAAAATACATGCCTGACCCAACGCATGTACATACCTATGAGGAATTTGAACTGGAACCCAATTTGTCTTATTGCGAAGATCTTGTCAGGATTCTTGATACAAGAGAGAAACTACTGAGAAACCAGATGACTCATCTGGTAAAAGTTCTATGGAGAAACCATAAGATGGAAGAGGCAATGTGGGAACCAAAGGAACATATGATGAAGAACCACCCGAGTCTTTTTATGTAGTAATATTCTAGAAGATTCTAGGAAAACATTATTTGAAGGAGGTGAGAATGTGACACCCCAATCTTCCACGGTACGCTTCTCTTTGAATAATACAATAGCATGTGTTGTACACAACTTCGAGTTCTAACACACACCACAACCAATCAAACTATCCCTTATGAATAATAATACCCACTTTTTGAATTATTATAAATTTTATCTTTCAAAATGGACTTCATTTTTTGGATTCATAATATCAAAATTATCTTAGGGTGAATTTTTCGTATTATTCTGAAAACATTAAATTTTTTATGAATAGTGAAAAACACTGAGTTATAGTTTAAAACCAAATTTTTATTTTAATATTTATTTATTTTTTAAATTATTATAGGTCAAAATAGATACATAATACCTATATAAGTTCAATTGAATTCATTGGACTCAGTTTATAATAATTTTAGATGTATAAAAACTTTATTGAACTTTTCACCGTCTTTTACCCATCACTTAAGAGAATTTGAAAATTCACTTAAATCATAATTTTACCGCTTCTATGAGTGGAATTTAGAAAATATGAGAGTCACAATTAATATCAAGGAGTAAAATGTGGTTCAATAAGATAAACAATTTTTTGGTGAATAATAACTTTTTACTTTTATTTACCATGATTAAAAGTAAATAGGGTAATTAGGGGTGAAAATGCTATTATTATTACCCTAACACATGTCCTAATTCTATTGGATATGTATAATTAGACCAGAAACAACCATAGGAGTAAAATATGAACCTCTTTAGTCCACTTGTATTAGATTAGAGCATTTATTATTATTTGATTCAAAGAAGAGTTAAAAAAGTTAAAATCAAAGTTTAATTACTAAAAAAAATTTAATATCGGGTTATACATAATGTAAATTCTTTTATAAATAATAATTATAAATATTAAACAATTTCCTAAATAATGGTATTTTATTTGTAATTTTTAGACATTAAATAATTTAATGTATTTTTGACACAATGATGACGCAGAAATTAACTAATTAATGATATATTAAAATAATTGATATTATAAATACCCAAATAAATGTATTTTGAGACTTTTTATGAATTCCACTAATTTTATAGGTTAATATGAAATATTTGAGTTGTTTAGCTGATTTTTTTGAAGTAATAATGCTGTTATAAATTTAGAAAAAACAAAATACCAAATAGTGTCAAAATTGACATAAAAGAGTTTTAAAAAATATTATATTATTAATTGATATTCTATTCATAAAAATATAAGTTTTGGCCAAAGGACTTATATAATGATTGTTGTATAATTAATGAACCACTTGGGGTTCTATTGGTAGTATATAGTAAGTTTATTAACCATGTAATATAAAAATACAAAAAGATATGGTAAATGTCAAACTATTTAACTAAGAGTTAAATCTAAAAGGTAAAGTTAATATAGTGACCCGAACCTGTCTAAAACCTATTTTTTGAGTTTTTTTGGACCCATCTTTACTTTATCATTTAAATAATCCATTTCGGAGCCATTATAATCCGAAAATGATTTTATTATAAAATAATATTTCAAGCTTTTCCTAAGGTGCCCCTCACCCCTCTTATAAATGTGCACTTCTACTACTCTCTAATTCACATCATCAATGCCATTTGGCTCAGCCAGCCCCTGCCAAAATATAATATCAACTTCCCTAACTTCATCTTAGAGGGCTTCCTTTAGTCATAAATTCAACTTAAGGATCCCTTTTGATCAAATCAAAATGAAGAACCCGAAGAAGAGGTAATAATTTCACCACCCTCTTTGAAGTTCTTTTCTTTTTCCACTTCTTCTTTATTTGTTATATCCATTCTAAAATAATAACTCCAGTATCTTCTATATACTGTGATGTTATTACAAATGTGGTATATCTATATTAACTATTCTATCCATCCATCGAATGACATGTCACCATACGTGCGTATGTACAACTTACCGTCTCCACGTCGTGGTGTAATTGTTATTCAATATATTATTTTTTGGATGGGTATAATAATGATGTGTAATTGATGTAATAATGAATATAAAATGATAATGATTCTTTAGATATGATATACCATCCAATTATATATTATTTTAATATAAAAAATGATATTGTTTCTCGTGCGTACGTACGGATTACCGTCTCCACGAACGCGATATGATTCATTCCCCATCGTATCCATTCAAGACTAATTTTAATTTGATGATTAAAAATAATTTTTAAAGACTTGATATCACTCTGGATATAAATAAGATACATCCCAAAGATAAAAAATATGACTCACATAACATATAATATAATGGAAAAGGGATGCACTAACACCTGAAGCGACAATAAAACCAAGATATTATTAACAAAGCAATGTTGAAATATCATATATAATATCATATTAATGTATATTATTCTTCTATAATGTAATAACAATTATTTGAACATTATACAGGAGGTTAAACTACCCTCTACCCAGAAAAAGTTCAATATAAGGGTTAATTCTACAATCTCTTCATTATCTGTGGTAATTTATACGTAATTATCTACTAGGACATCTTTATCATCCATATCCATTCTTCTTAAAAATGTATTTAAATTTTTTTACTATTCACTAGACAATGGGTTAAACTAATTTATACCCTTATGTGTTTTTAAAAGAATCATTCCTTCATTTTTCAAACAAGATACTTTTTGACCTTTTTGACAAATTTATGGTACGAATATTGTTTTTAAATTATATGGCAGGTGCGGCTATTTTTCACCGTTATTACATCATCAAAGCATCCCTTATAAGCTTATAATAATATTTTCAAAATAAATGTTTTTTATTAATTATTTGACTCTTAAATTATTTAAAAATAGAAAGAGATATTTCTCTAAAAAGTGTTTTGATTTCATCTATGTTATCATCCTTTGATGGATTTTAATTTATTTGAAGTTTATTTATTAAGATACAAAACTTCCATATTGTATTGAAGGTTTTGTGATATATTTGATGGTGGATGTGCTATTTTTATACCAGTCATGGTTTATGGTTAAAGTATTGACATTTTGTATGCTAGTTTTAATACAAATGATTATGATATGTTTAAACCTTTCCATATGAGGAATGTGTTGGACTTAGTAAGTGATGGGTTGAGCCCGTTATGGATCCTCGACACATCGGTAAGTCTCATGAGACTACTAGATGTGGAATTGGCCGAGACATTTCCCAATTTTATATATGGTTTTGGACGAGGCCTTAATCATTATTAGACATCTTGGCCGAGGCCTTGAAAAAATGTTTCAGAATGTCCGGCATTATACATTCCCTCAATTGATGGTTCCTGTGGTCATTCAACTAGTAGAATACCAATTATTATGTTTTATTATGGCATTTTTTACTAATCTCATATTCCTTCCATAAAAGTATTCATTTTTATTATTGGTAAAGTCATGTAGTTTCAATTATTCACTATGTTTAATATTTATGTTACTTTCTGCTGTATTGCTTACCCTTACTGAGAATTAGAGCTCACCCATTTCTTAAGTTTCATTTTCCCAGGATATGAAGAAGTTAGTTATGAGTGACTGGTAGGCATAATCTAGGAGTCTTGGATGTTTCTAATGAAATATATTCGTGTTTTATTTCTCTTCAAGTTGTAAAGTTGAACTTATGTATGAATCTTGTATCCAATAATACTAAATTGATCGGTCTTTCGATACATGATATACATGTGATCATACCAATGTTATGTAATAATGCACCGAATCTGGGTAACAAGGGTCGGGGCATTACAATCAATTTATCATAAATTAATATGTTGTAGAATACACTAAAAGAAGGACATTCATTGACATTAGAATGAATTAATAACATTTTTCTCCTTTATTGTTGGGTTTAGATGATAAATTTGGTTTATGCAATTATTTATATCTAGAGAAAATTTTTTCATGATAATTCGAACTCCATTTCTCATCCCATTAAGTTACTCATTGGGAAAATCACTACATTTTCAGACACACTCATTATTAATTCGACTTATCCACAATCCATCCATTAACTAAAAAATGATAGTGTGAGTAAGATGAAACAATAATAAGATAAGAAATTATCCGATAAATGAAATAAATCCTATTAAGTACCAAATAATGATAGATTCATTTCCATATATGACAATTTAGGATCATCATATTTTACAATTGGTTGAATATTGGGTTTTTTAGTTTTATCCTTTTATTTTTTTAAATAATAACCCCAAAAAATAAAACCCCACTATGACACCCATATAATTATCATAGACCAATAATTGTAGATTAGGTGCTAGAAATAATAAAGAATTTCACATAAGATTTTATTTAATCTGTGAATACTCAACCATAAAAAATGGCCAATTTAAATCAATTCCCTAATTTGAATATTTTTGTTCTCAGAAAATATCATAATCCTATAACCCAATGGTTAAATTTATTAAGAGATTAGATGCATAAAAAACATATTATACAACATTTTGACCATCTATTCATAGATAACCCCCACACGATCACATTTAAGAAAACTCTTCTGATATAGTCTTATTCATATCGTACGAAATGTATACATAAGAATGGGTTGATCTCAGATTCTCAGTAAGAGTAAACATAAGAGATATTTTTCCCAGATAATATGTGAGATTAAAATTTCCCTGTGAATATGTGAACAAAATCATGGTTTATGGATATAATAAAAGGTAATGTTACACAAAAAACATTAATAATTAATCCAAGGTTGTGGAATAAGTCTTTTGAAGTTACATAAGAAATACTCAAATATGTGTGAAATGAATAATCAATAGTCATGATCCTTTTGAAAGAAACATAATATATAATTAAGTAAGAATAATTAAAAATACAAAGGTAAAGTGAAAATACATTCTTCAAATTTTAGTCCATTCTACCAACCTAGAAAAAACATATTTTGATTTTTAAAATTACATTTTTTTACCTTCTTGGATAGGTCTTCTACCAATGGAAACATTAGGACTTGACGTAACAACTATTATACACTTTTTTCCTAGGAAACTATTGGTGTGCCATTTTTTGATAGGATAATAATCCACATAACATTTTTTCATAGGATACTACATGCATTCAATTTTGTTCTTTCACTACAAACTATGTTACTTTTTAATCTAAAAGGATATAAACCATGCCCAATGAAATAGAGGGATATAACAAACGTATCCACAACATAATTATAAACCATAATTAATATTTTTCACAATTATTTGAAAAAAATTATAATCCCAAAAAAAAGATTATTTTACCCATTGGAATGAATGAGTTTCATGACAACATCTATAGTATTGTATTGTAATCCAACAAGAGAAATAAGATGAATATTTTCACCAAATCATTTTCTTTAATGAATCATAATATAATTTTCACCGATAATAGTATATTATCTCAAGGAGTTTGGATCCCCAAGAAAAATAATAAAGTCATGTATTTTGAAATCTTAGCATGGGGTTGAAATAGAATACATTACCAAAATTGGATGGAAAAAATAATAGGAGAATTAAGAAATGTAATTACAATGAAATTTTTAACTGGATCCATGATAAGTGATCTAGACGTCACTATGTATCTTATGATGATTGAAATAAAAGAATATGTAATTCTTGTAATAGATAATATGTAATAATAATTATCCAACATAGAAAAAACATAAGGGTTTCACTCTACTATTGGACATTCGAAGATTCAACATGAACTAGTAAATCCATTTAATATAGGGGATTAGTGAGAAGGAATACTGATTCTTTCAGGGATTCCTTTTTCACGATTTCAACCAAAAACAATGTATGTCTTCTATATTTTTTTATGCTCAAATTTTTCATATGTTATATAGGATGAAACACTACTAATCTGAGACTACTCAAAGGATTATATAGTATATGAATAAATTCTAATGAAAACCCATTTTGAATTTAGATTCTACTTTTTATACATTCAAGCTCATGGATGGGTGCCTGCAATTCAAAGTCACATTACTGAGTATATTGTGTCATGTGGTTTATGGACACATGATGAGGGCCATGTATGAAATAGAATTTTCAAAAGGATAATATCAACTGAGGGGTTTGGGATGTTTATTGAAGTATATTGAATCATTGTATTTTTCTATTCACAAAAAAATGTACACAGTTATATTGAAGGGTACCTGAATATGTTGTAATAATAATTATTTGGAAGTTGTTATTATACATGAATGCACAATATAAGTGGTACACGAATTCAGATGAAAATTAGGGTTATGTAAACTATAAAACAAAACATAATAAAATAATATTCAATGGAAAATAGAGATTGGTGTGAATAGTTTGACCATTAGAAATGGAAATATCTCAAATACATTGTAAGGAAATTGTTGATGATGTTACTAGAGACCATTCCACTTTGATAAAACTCATCCCACAAGGGTAAAAAAGTTTCTCAAAATCAACATTAATGATCTATAATCAAAATGGGGGGTCTGTTTAAGGAAGTTAAGAAAAAACATAACAATTTCAATGAAAGGGCGATCAATGTGGATTCACTCAAAAATAATGGATTCAATGTGGTGTGTATATTGATGTGGAATTTTTTTGTTAGTGATTTTTTAATTTAATTTATTAAGTAGGTCTATAGGAAAAAATGATAATAAAGATTTTTTTCTGAACAATAAATTTTATTCCCTAAGTATCTAGAATATTTTCAAGGACAAGGGAAAATGCATGAAAAATATTTATAATCAATCATAAGAATAGGTGGGATTTTTTAATGTAAATAAATGGAGAAACCATCAATGAAAATATACCCATAACATAATTTATTCTCACATATTATTGGAATGGAGAATATAATCTGAATTTATCCATAAACATGGTGTATACTAAGCATAAATATATATATTTTTTGAAAAATATTATTCCATAATTTCTGTTTTCATTTTTAATTTATCACCATAATTCTTTCTTAAGCCCAACTAATTGGAGGAATAATAATCAGAATGTAAAATTTATAGAAGTTTTTTTGTTCTAAAATAGTAATGGAAATGATTTTTTCCTGAGTGTAAGGCCATGTAATGTATATTACAATCAAGTTAGTTGATTTTTTGTTCTTTCAACATTGACAAAATTCTATTAATGTTTATTGACACTATGTTGTTACAAATTTTTAATATAGTTCGTATGCATACAAGGGAAAATGTAACCCAAAATTGATATAAATATATGTTATGAAAGTGAAATTATTAACGACATGTATATATAGTCTTTGTTAATGGAATTAAAATTGATTTTGTAACTGGTCCTTGGATAGGGGATGCAACTGTCTCTATTTACTCTATATTAATATAGATCATGAAAAACATAGTTCTTGTAAAATAAACTATGAAAATTTCTAACTCATATCTAGGGGGTTCTATATTAATTTTTTACTTTGTCTGAGATATTAAAGGGGAGATCGTAATGATACTTAGGAATTTTGAAATAGAGATAAATAGATCATTAGAATGGGGTATTTTTATCATAGTATACGTTTTTAAGGAAGAGAATATTCATGGAGGAGTCTTACAAAGACCCATCCCTCATGTAAGGGGATTATGACACATCAAACATACCCCTTGAGGGTAGTTTAGGGCTATGAAATATGGATCATATGTCATGTATTTTAAGATAATATTAATAGAAAATAAAAGTCTTGTAATTTTGGGTCATATGATTTGGGTCATTATGTGTAGAGTTCATGTGGAGATATATCTCACAATTAGAAAATGATTTGGATCAATTATAGTTCAAACCCCATAAAGAAAGAAATATACTAATTTTTTAGTGAATAATCAACTGATAGATGAGATTATCGAAGTGAATGGGATTAATTATTTTACTATGATTGAATATCATAGTGTCACTACATGTTTTAAAATAATTTCAATAAATTACCACACTTTTCATAATATATATTTTCATTGATCTGACTCTTTTGTGTAGGGGGCATGATAATGAACTGAATCCCTTTCCAAGTGAGGGAATTGAGGAATACTAACATTAATTGACTCCTATCATAATATTATAATTTAGAATTTATAGGAATATAATTTCTTGGTTCATGATTTGAGATCTTGTATAAATTAAATGTATTTGAAAGATAATAATAGAGACAAATTATTAAGTACTGAAGGTTTAATTTTATATCATAGTATAACCACACCATGGTTTTTTGTTAGGATAGTGTATATATAGGAATCAAATTTTCAATTAAATAGAGACTGTCATGATGATTCAGCTCTTACATGGGTAAAAGTTTATGGTCTTAGGTCACATGGAGAATAATAAACCAAGAATTTTAATAACATACATGTTGGACCAATGACGATTACTGTTAAATGTCTTGATCTTTGACCACAAATATCTAATAAAATTCATATGGGAAAAAATATAAAGACAATTTAAATCCTTTTTAAATTGGATAATATGAATAATGTAAACGATGAATTCAAATGCGCTCTTAAGAGAAAATGGAACAAAGGATGGTGACAACAGGTTAACCATTAGTAATGGTTTGAAAAACCGCATAATATCCCCAATTTTAACATTGAAATATAGTGGAACACTAAAATTGACATAAAAACATGCCTTAGGGGTCACATAGTGGATAAAGGGAAGCTATTATATTCAACATTAAAAACGGATCCTATTCAAATCATCCAATCACTATGTTAATATTTTCTACTATATGGAAAACTAAGAGGGTTATCTAAATCGATAGTTATTATTTATGATGACTCATCAATCAATGGAATTAAGTATGTTGGGTTCTATAAAGGATGTCTCTTAGGTTTTATAATATTTTCTATCAAAACCATCATGTTCTAGAAATGATTTTTTTTGTAGAATGAATAAACCATTTTTAATCATATGGGGAAATTAATCCTCACAAGAGATTGAATGAGAAAATATGATATCATCGGGTTCATCTTGGTGATTGGTTAAATAAACCAAAAAGGAGGGATCATGTATTTTAAAGTCACATTGGATTTAACTATACAATAAAATTATCGTAACAGGGTAAGATCATATGCCATATGGTTTTGGATTATGTGGAAAAAATCATGTGTATCACATTTTAGGGCTTGGTGATATAGACCTTACATCATTAATGTTATGGTATTATGATAAGTACCTCCATATATAGAATAGTTTAATAATATATATCATGAGAAAAATGAGATAAAATAGTATGTTAATTAATTATAGATAAATAAATGGGTTGTATATTGTTGTTGGTTGGGATAAAAAAGTAGGCCTGGTATAGGAGATCCAACAATCACTATATATCTTGTGTTACCATGAATTAGGCCACATGTTGTTCCCATTAGGAATAAATGTTGTTTATTATTAAGGTAAAATATGAAATTATATTTTTATAAAAAAATCCATTAGCATTAAAAATCTAATATAATATAAAAGAACCCATATATACATTGACCACTTACATAGGGTTGAGGTATTTTGATCTTAGGTGGATCCCAAGATAACTCTACCTTGACCTTGGTGTGGTCCACTTCTACACTATCATATGTGATGATATGTCTTAGATAGTTATAATCTTGAATCTATAATTGACACCTTAGAGAATCTAATAATTATATTTCTCTTGATGTGTGTCTATAACTATAATGAAGTGTCTTGTGTGTTCCTACACTGACATAATTTAATATAGCACATTGTGATTGTAGACCACTAAATTCCAGACTATAAAAGGCTAAAATATCTGGTCTTGGATACACATGAACAATATTTGGGAGTCTATCACATTGGATGGAATCACCATGTACTCATAGTGACTATTGTTATATCAAAATACCATCTTTTGCATATCCTCATATTGTACTCATAGTTGGTTATACCTTCAGTTGAGGTAAATATTAAAGAGCCTTCCTGACCCTCTATAATGATATAAAAGGTAATTGTTCCTTGGTAGTGGAAACTTATTCTTCATGGTCACCATGTTAAGGCTCTAACAATATATATATAACATCAATATCACAACCTCCTTCTCGGAGAAAAATAGTAGGGATGCCCAAGAAGAACACTAGGTCCCTGAAAACCCATATTTTGTGAGTATAAAAAATAAACCCTTAGATCTCAAAGCTCTTTTGGATCCATTTGATACTCTAGAATTGATATCAAGGTCATCCCAATGTGTATGTTAATGATGTAGTCTATTTATCAGTAGAGAGGTAATCCTAGAACGCTCTCTTGAAATACATCATTATAATCCACAACAAGTTTAAGAAATATGTAGCCTATCACATCCACTTATCCAAGTGTCATTCTACAAAGATGGTGGTTAATTAACTATAGACACATAAATACAAGTTCATCCTAATCATAGTAGGTTTCCCTCTCTCCAATTAAGGAAATCAACATCCCATCATCAATGACGCACCACAACTTCCTCATAAAACAGTCAATCAAGGAATGAACTTTTGATAACCAGTACATACATAAGATGAAATCCTGAATCCTCATCACCTAAATAAATAGATCTCACATGAATCGATTCCCATCAATATTTATTCCACAATATTAGCATAAGTGTGTGATCTTTGATTCAATTTTGGTTGGAGTCACTAAGAACAAATTCCAAGCCAAGGGCTCAACCATATTTTCTAGGTCTCGAACTAGGGATATAGAATGAATTAAATAGCTTACACATGTGTATAGGAGTTATTAAGTTGAGTAAAAAAATAAATTGATCGTACCTCATATAATCTATATATCCTTGAGTTTTAGATCTCTATATCCTATAATTGTCCCCACCCGAATGCATCGTCACCCTGATCCTAGCATGGACCACCTGGGTGGTCGTGGTAACATGTTAAAGAAGCTAAACCCCCTTGTGATCTAACTACACCTCTTTCACATCTATTAGACTTTATACCTCCCAAATCATTCCTTTTTCTCTACTTGGGTGGTCCCTAAAACGCCATCCTATCAGTTTTACAATGGGTCAGTAAATATCAAGCATGATGTTCATGACCATCACATTAGAATCACTACCTCACCTTCTCTAACTCGATCCATATTAATGTCCCTCAACAAGAAATAATATATATATTTATATTCTCTAGAATAATTTAGTATGGTATATCCCTAATACTGATGTTACCTAAATTATACTAAGGCATCTACTCTTATTTTCCCAGTACCTACACCAACAGTCAATGTCTTCTCTACTAAGAAGATATCAACAACTATATCCTACCATATCACTCCAATATAAATTGTATTTAGAATATATATCAAATAAACCATGATATATCATCATATGACCTTATAATAATGCATTAACCCTAAATAATTGATATCACACAATATCTTGGGTGTATAGTGGGTGATTAGTAAACCATGTAGAAAACTATTCCACAATCCAGTTTCCTTGTTGTTGATGAAGAAGCTACTGGATGTGTATTGATCACATAATGGTTACATATAAATCCCCTATAAATAGGTTATCAAGGTCTGAATAGGGGATAACTATCTCATCATGTGACAAATTCATTAGAATCCACCATCATCAGGAAGCATGATTTATAAGACTCATTGTATATCCTACTATCTAATTTGATAAAATCCTCAAAATGTGAAAATCATGGGTGATTTCATCTAGATTGTTCTTGACCACATGTGGGAATAGCCCACAAAAAAAACCTATTAATTACCTTTCTATGAAACTAATATAGAATAACTATCTTTTGGTCATCCTCATCTAGTATTTCCATCTCTAAGTGTTGCTCAAGGGGTGGTGGGAGAACTAAAAACCACCTAGAGGTAATGAAAAATTTATATATTACATGATTGTTATGTTTTAATACATAATTTTTAGGATATTTAGTAATTAAAAGTTCAATTTTTAATTTTTTTATTCATTGTGGAATGATTCCATGTTTGAAAAAATGAATAAAATAGAGAAATATATTTAGTCCCAAAAATATTACATTGTTTCACTTCATGAAACATGACAAAAGATATTTGAAGCCATATTAAAAATGAATGAAACTAAAGGCAAAAATAAGAGACAAACTCCCAATCTCAGTATTAAATAACCAGTATGGTTTGAAGTGAAAAGTGTTTGTAAAAAACTATAAACATCATACAATTAATTCATGATGTGTAACTTGAAGGAATACACGTTCTTCTAAAAACCATGAATAATTCAACCCCACATATTACATTCTTTGAATACAATATTCATGATGTGAAATATTTTATAAATAATAGGTCTGAACCCACACATTACATTTCAATAATTCCACTCATGATGTGAAACTCTCAATACTGACATAAAAATGGAATCATTGATGATGTTTTATGACTTTTTCCTCTCATTTATCAATCATGACATGAATGAGACACAATGATTTATAAATAATTATTTTATAAGTAAATTTATGGAACTGAAAAGTTTGTTACATGCTAATAATTTAGTGGCCAAGGGGTTTTGATGGAGGATCGATTGGTGAGGGATGTTTTCGATGATATCCAATTACAAATTTTTTTCAATGATTTAATATTATATATCTTTATTTTCATTATTTTGATGTGTCCTATATCCTAATTCAAATTTACCTCCCATCCATTGAGGGGTGGTTACTATGAGTTATTTTGTAATGGGGAGGCTTTACATATATTCATGTTTGAGTTTCTACATTCATGGAAATAACCTTATATCATCCCTAAACATACCCAGTTTCAATTTTCATTCATTTATTATTTTCACATGCATATGGGGAATGGATAGTTTATTTTTATGAAATTTTCATTTTGATGATCTATATCTCCCTATACCAAATTCAAATATATCTTCTATGAAATACATTAGGGTTGGGTGGTTCATTTTCAATGATTTCCATCAGGTGTGATAAATTGTGATAGGGACTTCTGTTAATTGGGGAATAAGAATTCCTGATTTTTAATTTTCCTAATTTATCAAAAGGACCTATTACAATTCCACATAGATAATTAGGAGGGAATACTGATTGAGACTTCATTAGTAATACCCTTATAATCACAACTTGGATAAGGGGGAGATATAAATCAATAAATGAATCTATTTCTTACCTTCCACTAGAAAAAGAATAAGTAAAAACTGGAAATAATGATAGAATAGAAAAAACAACATCCAAATAGGTTTTAGTCCGTATCATTCATAAATGTTTTATAAATAATAGTTTTTATTTGGTTTCTATTTTCAATCTATCAATCTAATCAAAAATTTAACTTTCATCAATATAACTAACTATTACAAACCTTCTTTTTTATGATCTCTAATTCTTGATAATTCCATGGTTATCTACTATATTATACTATCAAATTATAATTTGTTTTTTCATTCCCAAAGATAGGGAAAAATTAGGTACCACCTATGGTACTAGTCCTTATACCAAATCCTAATCACTTAAAAAATCACCCCCATGATCATATAATGAAGTCCTCACTGACTATCTTCACATTAGTATCCTTAAATATCCCTGATGTACCTCGTAAAGAGTATACTGGGGGAGATTATTCAATATGGAGACCAAACCAATGAAAAAAATTTATATGATGAAGGAACAAATTTTTTGACCATCAACTATTTTCTACATGTACCATGTAAAAAATAATCTTATCCAAGCCCTAGTGAATGGATAAATCATCCGGCACACCAAAACTGATGTCCTTGGCTAGAAATCCAAACATGAAAAAATAAACACAGTTTATATTAATCCTAATACAATATTATTTATAGAAAAAATATATTCTCTAGTGAAATTGACGAATAAACTTCTCTTATGACACTATTTCAAGACCCAACCCATTGAGGATTACTTGAATGGTGACATTTTTTGTGTAACTAACCCATGCCCGCCTCCAATAGGTTATGGGCTAGTGACTAGCACCTAGTAAGCATAAATAATTCATGGGAATAATTTTCATTATGTTCCTATAAAATAACACACACACACACATTCACACACATGTCTCCAAACCCATATAATGACGAGAATGTAAAAAGTAGATAAAATAAATTCACAAACAAAAACTTTCAAACATTTGAGTATGAAAAAACATATAAAAGTTATATAAAGGGGAAAAATAAAATCCCAACCAAAATCTACAGTGATTCCAACCTACTCAGATGGAAGGGACCAATGTCAAATGAAACATCCCGAATAATAACAATGTCAATATAGACAAACTATACTCCTCTTACACCATATCCTTATAAAACAAAAATAAAAGGGTCGTCATCAGTATAATACATGAAATGTTATTCATTAGACCATACATGTTTAAGAAGAATAATACCATGTAGGAAAACTCAAAATCAGTAAACATACTAAATCGATAGTAGTCAACTCATAATATTATTATAGTGATAATCAAAACCTAGATATATCCATAAGCGACAACTTCTCTCAAATTTTATCGACTAAAACCCACCATCCATAGGGTACTACTCGAGGATTCAAGTAAATGATCATTATCAGATTTATCAATCTAATATACATTTAATAACTTGTGAAACACATCCAAGAGGTCCTAATCATTGGGAACCTCCCAAGAAGTACTCATTAGATCTTAGAAGATCTCATTGTCCATGTTGGGGATCACAGTTTGGGAAACTGGAGAACACCAAATACCATATTTGATAATCATTCTAGATAAGGGATTGATTCTATAATCAGAGTAGACATGATGGAAATAATAACCCCACCCATAACGAATAGATGACCCCACTAGGTCCCATACGAGGATGTACTAAACTCTATCCAATGTTGTACCCACTATGGGGAACATAATCTTATTTAGATGAAGTAATGAGACACTATAAATTTTCTAGAAAGGAAAATTTTATCTTATTCAATTGATCCTTATCAATTCTAAAGTGAATAATGTCTCCAAATTATATTTGAGTAAGTATGCATAGTGTATATTTTGTAAATGGAAGATATGACTAATATTGTACATCCCTATTACAATTCCCTTATCCCTATACATGTTCTTCCTATACCTTGGTTTGGGACCTTGAACACCTAGATATGTCCATGAACATGGCTCATCCTGTGTAGCTTTTCCATGTTGCAGTACACATATTGACCAATGTATTTAAAATGATTCCATGTATTATCTATGAAACATGACATGATTCTAGAATTATGTCACATGAGATATGGTAGGGGAAAAATTCCATGTGATCCTTATCTCTTCTACGAAAACCCTAATGCTATATCCATGGTCCCACACAATGTGTAATTCCATATTACATATTGTGTACTCTGAGATTTTTTAGATTCTATGGATCCTTCATGCGTCATCCAGAACTATGTCCACTTCCATTGATATTGCATATAATCATGGATATTGATTTAGATGAACCTCACCATCACCTTTCATTGGAAACCAGGACTCGATACAATATGAAATAAATCTATAGAGAGAAATAGACACTATACTGAACATCCACTGTGTAGACACTGTGAAAATGGAATATACCAATCTTATCTTGATTGACCATTGGTCTTCCTCGAGTATCATACATCAATCACACCCTAAAGTGAAAACTACTCTCATGGTATTGATATATTGTACGAAATAATGATTGCATAATAACAAAATACCTATAATTTATTGAAATGTGGGCCTAAAAAATTTCCCTTGATGGAAGTGTGAAAAAAAGAGGGGAAAAAGAAATAAATAATAAATGTAAGGAGCATAACTCAACATTTGTTCATTTCGTCCATGCTCCTTTCTTATAGGATAAAAAATATTACGAAATAATCAACAGTGAATCATTTAAATCAATCATAAAATAAATCAAACATCGATGAATCAATCAATTCTTGTCTTTTTAATTTATTTTTATTCCACATGTGATTAATAAATGAAGTGAATCATGATAAATGAAATATCAATCATAGAGTTTATATCGATCACTAATGAAAAAATAAAGACATTAAAATAGATATATCCTTTAGTTTATATCATGTGAATGTTTAAAATCTCATACATTTCCTACAGGAAAACATTGTGTGGCCATGAGACACTATGAAAGTAATTCACATATATCAAAATCATACATTCTTGTTCTCTAAGTATATATTTATCTGGTCTTTTATGACATCATGTGTCCTTAATCTATATGGATGATCACATATCATTTACCCCACCCATGAATTGATGAATATAATATATACAGTCTTTTTATATTTTTACACTCCCGGTCTATCTCAATCGAGGGTCCAGATGTCATGATCGCCATATAAAAATCAAAATCCCATTATTATTGAGCTCCAACATGAAAAATTATCAGTAACATACCCAACCACCCCCTGATTAAACATTTATATTTATACATGCAAACCAAAGGCATTAATGTATTTTTGTTCTCATGCTAGGTATCTCATCATCATCATGGATTATGGAGAATATATAGATCTGTGAACCCCTATTTTAATAATGACATGGTGTATGATAATTGAGGTGGTGTAATTCATGTGTCATCCAACACACACAAAGAATCCTGTTTTTTATTGTGCCTCATGAATATATTTTTATCTCAAAATGGAAATCCTTCTAATAGTAACATTATCATTTCTTCAGAATATATGGTACTCATTTATGAATATCAATTAGAGATAATTCAAATTCCTAATTGGATATGTCAATTGTCATTAAAATTTGTGAAATTAATATCTTTATCTATGTATATATGAATTCAATTTGAAATTATGATAAAATGGAGATTTTATTTTATAATATATATATATATATATATATGAATAAAAAAACAATTAAAAAAAATTAAAAAATTCAATTTGTGCTCCTATCTATCATATCACATGTTTTTAAAAACATATTAAACCTTATGTATTCTATAATTTTTGGAGTTTTTTATCTCATTTCAACTCAATGTAATTAATACCACGTATCTATGTTACGATATGATAATAAACTCCAACCAAAATAATTAGTGAATACCATATATGTATAAATAAAGTTTTAAGCTTAATGAGATTTTGGAATCATATTCATAACATTCAACTCCTTGAACATATTCAAACTCCTTAACATCAGAACATATGATGTTATTATGTCATCTTCTATAGTCTACATAGAGCTATTTAAAATTAAATAACTATACTTCTAGGTATAAATTATATTTAACATTATCCTTGATTTTTTATACAAATAATAAAAATATTATCATTATTACATTACTATCACATACTAAACTATTTTATTAAAAAATCAAGTCCAAATTTTTATGTTACGAAAATATGTCACATTAAATTTATCTTTTTTATTATTCCATAAAATTATTCTATAATATTTATAAGAAATTTAATTTGTAATATTATTTTCATAACCCATACTGAAATAGTGATATTTACTGACATACGATAAATAAATGTAAATCTTTAAATTATTGTTTATTTTTAAAAAAATACTAAACTGTTTTTGTTATTTGAAGAATATTTTTTACATTATACCATTATAACCCATTATTTTGTAGTTTTGAATGTATATATCACACAATAATGTCACTAATATCATAGGTACATTATTATATTATTGAAACAATATTGTTACGTTATATTTGATTAAAATATTTATTGAATAATAATTGGTAGTATTCTGGTTCATTAATTTGAATAAGATGCATGAAAAAATTATGATATCTTGATGGTGAAATAGGATGTGTATGAATTTTATATTATATGTGGATAATTGAAATTTAATGATATGAATTGATAGATGGATGGGTTTAGATTCATATTTGGGGTATTTATGTTTCACTTGTTATTATTATTGTAAAATTATGTTATGGTATTTAAGCCTACAATAATGAAGACTTAAATGAATGAGGATTTTCTATTCATCAAACTGGTCCATGTAATGGAGCTTTGGATGCCATTCATGATTCATGATAGATTGTATTCCATTTCAAAATTGGATTATTAATATTATCATGTCATGTTTTTTAAGAACCACTCTTCATGTGTATCTATAAAATATGTATAATATATGAGTCATGAATATTTTTTGATGGATAAAAAAGAAACTAAACATGATGTGGGGTAGATCATAGAAAACCATGTTTTGATTAATTTCCATGTTTTATGTTGATGAGTTGTAGAACTCACCACCAATTTAAGAAACCTTGATACAATATTTTTAAAATCTAGTAATGTCTACACCACATAAAATATTACTTGTCTTAGAATTCATAATGTCTGGATTTATGCAGAGTCATGAGAGTTAATCTATAATACTAGTTATAACCCACATCATAGGGGTGAGTCTTCAGGATGTCTATACACTATCAATTATGAGGTGTCAATGGTGTGCAATGAAATTATGCCACAAAATAGTTCAATTTTCAGTGTGAAATGATCTCTACATATTAACTATGTATTATAAAATGTAACTATCAATGTTTCAAAATATTATTCATCATTCCATTCCAAATATTGAACACTAGATCTCAATAGTATATCAAACATTTATTCTATGTTTCATTAGATATTGGTTTTTTAGAAGAGAAAAATGAAATTATTTTCTTGGTTTTATAAGAATTTCGAGGATTACATGGCCCTAAAAACAAGTAAAATTGTTTAATTATATAGAATAATATTTGTAAAGTTATTTAATAAAATATAAAATGATTCACCAAAATGGATGATCAAAAGAAAAATTATGTTTCTGGAAAATATGTGGAATAATTGAATCAATTATATAGTTTCGCCAATAGCCCATATGTGATAAAGAGAGTATTAGGTTGTTACTAAAAGAGGTTATTACATGATTATACTCTTAATGTGAATTATATTAGTTTAATTAGAAAATAAATTATTGTACAACAATACATTGTGCTATACCGAAACCTAGGGAAACCCGTTGGAATACTGACACCCTTCTCATAATTGATTGTAAGTTATTCTTTTAGGAATCTAACTATCTCATTCGAATAATATGAATAAGAATAAATGTAGGTAGGTAAAAAGAGTGAAATTAGAGTAGAGGAATTTTATTATTGTTTGAATTTTAAATTTTAAATTCAAAAAATATTATGGAAAAAATATTATTGTTTACGCTGATTTAAAATATCAACAAATAAATTTAATTATAAAAAAATTATAGATCATAGTAGACTATGTGTTCCAAGAATAAAATAGATTGTTAAAATAATGTTCATTAATTTAATATAAAATAAAATTGGATAAATATTTATTTGATAGCATATTCTTATAAAATAAATACATGAAGATGTGGAGTTTGGTTTTCATATTATTGCAAATAATATTTGAATGATTCTATGAATATTATCAAATAATGGAATTGAATGATTCTAAGTAAAGTTCATAATATTAATCTTCAGTTTCTTTAAAATATCATTTTCGAAAAAATAAGGGAATAAAATTTAAATTTTTAAATATCATGTTTGATGTTTTATTACAACATGAAGTCATATTGAGGATTAAAGACACAACTCTCACCATAATAAGTTTTTCCTATCTTGAATAGAATTTGATGTAGCACAGTGGTCTGTAATAGAGCATCGATAGTTAAAATTCTTTATGAATATATCATGAATAAATAATGGTGGTTCCACCATTTACAAAAATTGATAAGTTACCTATAGTTATAAAAACTAATAATTTCAACAAATTAGAGCACAAATGTAAATAAGAGTGAGTAACCCTTTGGAAGAAGCATGTTATACCTAAATTTATAACCCTTTTAAATGAAGTGAGTTGAATTGAGGTGGAGTAAATGATCCTTATTAAGGATTAAATGTACAAATAAAATTTACCCACACAAATAGTGAGAAATAATGGATTTGTAACACAAACAATTGTTGAATTTAGTCTCCTTCGAGTATCATTTTATTGAAGAACCATGTTAATACTTGGTGTCCCATGGAAATATATTTCTATATTTGATTTTATGTAGTAATCATGAAGGATTTTTTGGTTATTTTACCTCCAATAAGGGTTCAATGTATTGAACTATTAGTGTAGAAATTGATAATCTTGAAAAATGTTTATTTCTACCATCACCCTAATTCACCCCCTCTTTGGGTTTCAAGGGTCCCTACTATCATGAAGAAACCCAGATTACTCAAACTTGTAGAACCCAATCCAAAATTCTATATAGAACAAAGGGAATTATTATTCCATACATGGTGGTGAAAAGTCATAGAGCATAAAAAACATTTTTAAATAATATTTCAGAAATAGAACATAAACTAGATAACATGAATATATGAAATTTTAGTATGCCAATACGAGATCAAAATAGAAATGATACAAAAGTGTGATATAATAGTTTGAAAAATACAACAACACTTAGATAAATACCAATGAAATAATGAAATCCCAATACTATGTGACACATAGTCACCTTAAGACTCTAACATTCTTTTTATTATAAAAGCTTCCACCTCTATGGATTTCATATATTTTACTAAATCAGATGAAAAAACATCAACATAAACCCAAAAGATTACATAGTGTATAGGAAAACCAATACTAGTAGGATCCACTAAGTGTTTGAAAAGAATATATTACTAAATAAACTAATAATGATCATGTAAGAAATGATAATGTGTCAGATACAATTTTGAAAAACTCAATAAAAATGGGAAAATTATGCCTTTTCATTTTCTTTAAAACATAAAAATAACCCTATTATCAAAGAATTTCTATAATAAATGATGACTAAAAATAAAAATATAAAAAGGTAACAATTTTCCTTTGGTTATCATCAATTCCATGTCAATTAGGATTCACAAATATTTTTATGTTATCAGTAGGACACCTAATGTGCACATTAACCTAGCTGAATAGGTCTATGGGTAAGAGTTCACCTATGGATGTGGCATCCATCTAGAATATACACAACCAAGTGTACACATTACCCAATAATTACATGTCTAGGCGAAAATTTTCATCCCTAATGATTTCTCTAAACATTATTATTGATCACACAAGGGTTTACCACATTTTAAATTATTAGAAGGTCATTTAATCTATGAAACTATATAAATCATGTATTTAAAACATTTATAAAAAACTAAGGTTGAATCGTATTTACATAAAGTGTTACAAAAAAATTATATTTCTAAATTCATGCCTCTAAAACCATATAAAAATACATTTTCCTAATATATTCTTAAACCACAATCTTTATAAATTAATTATCTAATTTCCAAGAGTAAGAAAGCATACTTCATAAGATAAATAAAATTAATGAAAAAAACTACATTGAAATATTTGGAAAATAAATTATCACTTAGAATCACAAATCAAAAAGAACCAAGGATCTTTGGAATTGAGGAATTATCCAGAACAAATAATTCATGTTAAAGAGTCTCTAAATTCTCACATTATAGAATGATAGAGGCCAAACAAATTTTTTCCTAAAAAAATTCTATAACAATTCACCAATTGGATTGGAGCTCTAGACAAGAACAATGAAATCTAAAATATATCTAATAGAACTGATACAAGACACTGTGATCTATAAAATCTAATTTTTTACAAATATTATCCCTAGATTGAAAGAATCGATATCATGGATAGAAGGATATCCATGATAAAAAATAGTGATAAATATAACAAAATAGGTTCATAACTTTGATAAACAATTTTTTCCACCAAGGTATTGAGTATGGTGAGACCATGGGTTCCAAAGAGAGCCTCTAGGTTTGAATGGATCAAATATATTTTGAGGAAGGATGTGTAAAAATGTTATACAACTAATTGTTTCCACTTATAATGACCATTATTATAAAATTAATCAAGGGGAATAAAATTTTTGTTCTGATTGGTTCATTCTTATTTACTATGTTTATTTTACTGTATGAAAATCATTCTTCAGATCATTTCCTATTCATTTTTTTATTGATTTATTTTAAAAATTGAAAAATAATGTTTAGATTTATACATCTCGAATCATTTGTCCACTTATTAAATTGACATAATGGTTTTGTGGATTTGGGAAGTTTGATCATTCATTTGTATGAAACAGACTATCATATGAATGTATTAAAATTGGGTTCCTCCCAAAATTATGAATTAAATAACATATTTAAAGAGTTTTAATTGATTATTTTTTGTTATATTCCTAATAGATAATATAATATATTTTATTGATCCTCTTTTCATTATTTTATGAACCCATTTTTATGAATATAAAATTTCCTGAAACATTATACGTTTAAACAAAAACTTATTTATGTTTTTTATTCCCCTTCGACATAACATATACTTGGTCCTAACCCTATCAACATGATGAATTCAATTATTCCTTGATTTTCCAGTACATTTATCCCCTTTATTAATTTGATCCATTTAGTTAACTATTTCATTTTCTGTTTTTATAAAGATGGTAGCTTTTAATGTATTCATTGAATATTCACCCATCTTCCACCTGAGATGAACATCCTCCACAATTCCGGGTGAATTTGGATTTATAAATTGAAATTTAGCGAGAGAGATAATGACAGAATTTTTATAATTTGGGTATATTTCTTGGGAAATATAATATTGATTATCTTAATGTTAGTTAAATTAAATGAAAATATTATATAATAAAATAAAAAATTATTTATACATGGAATTTATTTGAATGATCTATTACTATAGATGAATGTTCATAATTTTCTTCATATATATAATTATGATGTTCAAATTTTAAATTTTTGGTTTTGAACTTGAAATAATTTCTAATTTATACTTCGTCAACTACTTATTTTTAAATTGGATTTTTATGGATAATATTTTTTATGTGGATTATTTTGGGGGTTGTGGTCATCAATGAGAAATTTACTATAATTTTAATCGATATTTAAGGAAAATATATTGGGAGTGTTCATGTATTCCTTTTTTAAAAACATTTAATCTTGAAGAATTCAAAAACTATTAAAATATTGAACCAAATGATAAATCATAATTGATTTTTGAATTATTATTATTGTATGATAAAACCATGAAATTAGCATTAAAATATTCCAAGAATAGAATCATCAAATTCAAATGATAGAAAAATTGTTCTTTAAATAAAATTAAAGTTTTAAAAGAAATATTAAATTGATGTCAAAATGGTTAAATATGAATTACTTAATAAAATAAAAAATAGTTTAATTGGATAAATATAAAAATGAAGAAGAACACCTTTTTCATACATATAATCAATAAATGAAATTTAAAATTTTTGCATATTTTTTGGGACCCATGATGATAATGAATTATTTTATTCTTAGAATCAAAAACAACATTAAAAGACATGTAACATTGTTATATTTTTTCAATGGGAATAAAACATATTGTTCCACATGAGTTTTGAGGGTAAAATATCTCAAGATAAGAGAAAATTTTAAAAAATATTATTTCAAATATAAAATCCATCAAATCATGCATTTTGAAAATTTGATCATTTAATTTATACATAATGTTAGTGAATTAGTGGAAATTGATTTCAATTTTAAATATGAAAATTTTATAAATTTTGAGGCCAATTTGAAATTTTATGTTCCCAATTCTGAATTAGTGAAGGCATCTCATTTTCAATTACCTCTTAATGATGATGATTTGGGTTTATAATTTGTAATTTTTTTGAAAAATCATTTCATGGTCATCCCCTTTAGACATCTTAGACTACAGGCTTAAATAGATTAAAACTACTATTGATCATTTAGAGGGTTATAATATTAATATAGAATTATTTATTCCCATTTTTTTAAAACTATGTTGAATATATTCCCCTATGAATTTTAATAGTAATAGTGAATTGTTCCTTTTTTCTATTAGTAGATAACAAGATGTAATTTGAACTTGAATTACTCATTGAAAAGAAACATATTATCTTAGGGAATAAAACTTTTATAGTGATGTAAATATTAAGAATATTTTAATATTTGTTTACTATGAGGGAAAAAGGTTAATATCTTAATATTTAATTTTATTTTTTCAGAAGCTAAACTAGAAAAAAACTAGTGTAAACATTGACTATCCTATAAATAATTATGTCTTCCAAATAAATTATTAGTTATTTTATTTTTCTAAATGAGGAAATAATAAAGGAATAATGTAATATATCTAAAAAACCTAATATTGATTAAAAATATATTTTATACTATTTAATTTTTACCTCATCCTATTATAAAATTAATCATGGGAACCGTAACCTAAATAATCCGCACTGTTAAATTGACATACTTCTTCTAGAATCTATTTTCAAAATCTCAGTAACATAAACCTTCAAATTTTAAGATTTTATACTATCAAATGAGGTGGGGAGATTTTCAAATCATGGAATACCTCTCTGAAACCCATATATTTTTATGTCCTAAAAAAGAATTTTGAATTTCATATGAACTAAAATGATAATATAAGTGGAAAACATGTTATTAGAAACTATTTTGTTGTGTTTGAAAGGGGGTTTCAGTTAAAATACATTTTTTTGATACCTTATATTTTTATAATCCCAGGATATACAATATATCACTTAAGAAAAAATGGGTAAACACATGTGGTGCTTCCCAATTAAGATACCATCCCACTGAGTGACTATAGTTATATTATAAGGGGAATAAAATTTTGGACATTAAAACTAGTATTGAAAGTGAAGCAATATAAGGTTTTTAAACATCTCTTTATTTTATTATATCCCTTATCTTCTTAATAAAAATCCATATACCTTATTTTTTTATATAGCATGACTCCATTAGTCATCTGTTCCATCTAATATATCTACTAAAAAGAATATAAAAATTATCTACAATGTTCCTCTATCCATCGCACATGGTTCATTGTTTCTGAACTGTATTGATAGTTTTCTAATATTGACTAATATTAATTATTAGGGACCTAAATAGATGAAAAAAATAAGATCTTTAAGTTGTTTAAATGCAAATTATTATCTAACTAGGTACAAAAAAGAATGACATTATCTTTCAATGGGTTATACTCTCACTATTTTCCCACTATTCCAAAATAATAAATAAAAAAAATATTTCATACATCCCACTATTTTTTTTATATTCCCATTATTTGGTTTCAAATATGATATTGGTTTGGATGCTATGTTTGAGGGAGTAAGGGGTATTATAAAATTTTAATTTTTTAACCGATATTCATTTATATGTTTACTTAATAAAATAGGAATTTGTTTTTAACTAGATAGGGGAATTTATTATTTAAATATTATTTTTTAAAAATAATTCTTATCAATTTTTGAAACCATTCATGGAAACTAGGAATTTCCTTTGGATTATATCAAAACATTTTAAAATGTTTGTACGTTTATTACTTATTATAAAAAATAGATAAACAATATGATTTTTGAAATAAATATAAAATATATTCTAGTTAAATATAATAATGAACATGTAAATTATAAAATATTGATTAGTAAAAATACCTTGATTTATATAAATCATGTTATGTTTAGTTTACTATTACCATTAAAGCTTATTTTTTAAATTTTGATATTAAACTATTTATAGTCTAAATTGTTTAGATTTTTATATCATATTTTGACTTTTATCATTGGTGAGAACATTCTATTTTATGCTTGGAGGTTATTATTTTAATATCAAAATTTATATTAACTTTTTTAAACATCATAAAATCAGTGTATATTTTTTTTCATGGATCACTTTAGTTTATTTAGTAGAAATTTTTTAATGTTGAATGGTATTTTCTCACATTGATGAGTCCAATAACATATATTAACCATGGAAATGATTTGGTAAATCATTTAAAGTATTTTATAAATAAATTTACTTTTTTCAAACAATGGTTGTATGATTTACGATATGTATTAAATTAGAATGTTAATATTATATGTTAAAATCATATGATATGAATTTAAATGGGAAACGAAAAGAAATCCATGTGCTTGTTTCCAATTTTACTTTAAGGAAAAATTAATTGTGGAGTTAATTATTTATTAATGTTAATTATGAAACATTTTCTTCCATCACTTGTGTTAATTTAGTGTGTTCTAATTATGTGTGTTCGTTCACAAAGGGAAATTTATTTTTCCAATGTTTAGATGATAAAAAAGCGAAGATTTATTGGTCCTTTAAAAAATTTAATGCCCATAATTTGTTAAAATTAAAACTAAATATAATTAAATTCACTTGTTTTATAAAAGTGAAGTTACATTTTCACCTTCATAGAGTCTGTGTGGGAAAATGCATTGGAAAATTAATTCATTATCGAACATTAGTTTATTTTTATTATTATTATATTTTCCCATAATTTTATTTCTTAATTACTTATGGATAAATAATATATAATTTTTGGGGTACGTTGATGTGGCATCAATTTTATATATGGTTACCACATCAGCTTGTGATTTAATTATGTTTTTAGTTCTAAAATGTGGTTTAAATAGATAATTATTGAATAATGGTTTCTTTGAAATGGAATAATGCTTTTTTGAATAAATTTTTTAAAACTTAAGTTTTCAGACTATATTCATAAAATATTCTTTAATATATTTCTCAAATTAAATATGAAATAAAATTTTGGTTGTCTTTTAAGTGAAATAGAATTGAAATGAAAATTTGAAGTGATTCTAAAATTGTTTTTTTTCTCTAGAAATATTATTTCAAAAAAAAAAATTATAGTTTTTATTTGAACTGTTGGTATTTATTTCAATTTATATTTTACACATTCTATGTCATTATGTATTCTTTTTTGAGGTGCTATTTTTCATTTTGAATTGATATTTATTACAGGTTCATTACTATGAATATAAATGAGATATGTAAGCGTGAAATAGCATGAAATACCAACACAATGGTCAAATGTTACTTTGATAATGGTAGATCATTTCAAGAAATAAGTTATGTACCATTATAAACCATAATTTGGTATCTATGTAAAGGTTCTCTATAATTCAGTGAGGCTATGTTAGGGTAGTATAGAAAAGTTTTTATATTTTGGATCCTTTATATTGATACAATATTTAATATATTTGTATCATACAAAACACCAATATAACTAACAACATACTAAAAATCTGATACATATAAAAATTTCATAGAGAATCCAATTATTAGGATATAAAAAATATAATAATAAATTAAAATAATTACATTGTAAGATTTATTATTGATTAAAATATTCCAATAAATAATTACTTTTAGAGAATACATTAATAAGTGGTATTGTATTTTTCCATAACAAAATTAAAATATTTATGACTAAAATTTTCCCATAATAAGAAATAATTATATTTTTAAATTAATATATAAAATTAAATTATATATAAATTTATATTAAATAAGATTAAAAACTCATGATGATAAAAAATTATTTTCTTAAAAGTAGTTATTAGTAATACATTTTATTTTCCATAAATAAATAATCCAAAACCATTAGAATTTTAATTTCATAAAAATAATATTTTTTGTTTAATCATATTAATATTTTCATATTTTTTTCATTTTTTATAAAATATTGGTTTTTATTTGTATATTGCAAATAAAAGTTTTATAAATAACATAAAATTTATGATATTATATGTATATATGTATGAATTGAGAATTTATTGAAACTATTTATAAATCAAAATTTTTATATGATAATGAAATTTTAATTTTAAATAAATCTTTTTATAAACCCATATTCTACATTGTATAAATTATGTTATATTTCTAAGAAATGTATTTCATATATATTACTTTTAGATTTTTAAAATTAATTTTTATCGTTTTTATAAATTAAATCATATATATTAAATTTAAATTTTTAAACTAACAGGTAAAAATTATGTCATAATCCCCATTTTTTATAATGTATAATTTACCACATGTAACACACCTATACATTATAATAAATTTCTTTCTGAATAATTTTAATTTCATTAATAGCTTGCGAGGAACTAAAAATTATTTTTAAACAAAAACTATGTATAAAAATATTTTTTAAATACATCCATTAAACTTGTAATTGAGAATAATGATATAAATAGTAATAACTAAAATATTAATATTATTGTTATCTATATATTATAAATAAAATATGAATCAATTTTATTGTAAAAGAATTCTTTTCCAAAGACTCTGTCTTTTTCTAAAAGACTAATATTATCTCTTTAAAAAAATGAATAAAAATTTAATTTTTCCTCTTTTATAAAATTATTTTGAAAAAATAAACTTCATTCTTGAAATAATAATACCAAAATTATATTATGGCCATTTTTTGTATTTTTATGAAAAAATTAAATTTTAGATGACTACTGAAAAATATTATATTTCAATTGAAAAATACCTTTTCATTTAAAAAATTATAATGAGAAATTATAATTTGAAATTTTTTTAAAGGAATATCTATTTATTTTTTAAATCCATTAATACAATATAGTTCATTGGAATCATTTTAAAATTGAATCTTGATATAAAAAATTATAAACTTCGGAGTATTTTCACCTTAAACAAATCTGTTTTCATCATGCCTATGGGATTAATTTTAAAAATATTTTTTGAAAATATATGAATTTAAATTTATAAAATGTATTAGAAATTTTAAAACATACTTATTTCTAATTTATTATATGGTTGATTTAAATTTTGACTAAAATTAATAGTGAATGCAGTAAAAATTAATTATCACTATTAAGGTAAAAAATAAGCTTATTGGGGTGTTAAACTAAACATATATGGGTACAATTGACCAATATTATTATTTAAAGACTAATTTATAGACATATTTATATTGTTATGACTTTAAGGTTTGAAAATGTTCCAATTTGAACCCTTGAGTTGTAATAAATATATGGGAGCACTCACTTCTTATAAAAAAATATCAATTGTTTCTTCACCGAGCCTTATAAATGTACAACCTCTCTACTCTCTTTTTCACACCATAATCCATATTTGGTTCAGATAATACCATTTCAAATCAATTAACAACATCACTTATATAATCCTAAAATACATAGATTGGGTATAAATACAACCAATGAATTCTTTAGGGAAAATCTAATGAGGATACCTGAAGATGAGATAATGTTCTTCAATGAGTGAGATTATTTTACTTATTTAATCACCTCATTAAATTATTGTTAAAATTTTTTTATAGAAAAGTTTTATTATATTCCATATAGTCAAATTTTTAATGTTAAGGTATTTTCATAAAAATATATCCACATTCATCAAACGAGTTATGAAATCGTCATTTATGTGTATGGTGATCTACTACCTTGAGAACTGATATCGATAATTTTCCATTTCCAACTATCATGGTCTGGTATTATGATGAATATATAACATATATACATATCTTATTTATAACATATTTATAGCAATATTTTCTCTATATATTATATTTTTTTTACCTTCCATTCCGTAGGAAATATGATATCAATGCTTGTGTGTATGATAGACTAGCGCCTCACAAAGAAATGTGATTTATCATTCAGAAAAACATGATGTGAAAGGTGATAAATATATATTTAATTATTAAATATGATAAAAATGAAATAATTAAGATATTAATGAAATATTTTTCTTTATTTAAATATAATTTAATTCAATTTCTTATTTCATTTTCACTCACATACTAATGATAACATTGTTTGTGTATGTGTGGAATACCTCCTCGATGATGTAATGTGACTCTATTTTCATAACCACACTACATGTATGTTATATATAATTATATAAAATGGTATATACTATTTTATTTTAATTATTTAAAGGTACAATATTATTTACCTTCATTTCATAACGATCATTGAAAAATGGAAATGTTACCCATGCGTACAAATGGCCTACCATCTAAATGATCATAGCATATTTAATTTTCCATAGGAATGATCAATGATTAGTTTTAAAAGAAACATTGATTTGAAAATATAATAAATAAGTCTAGATTAAAATTCTATAAATGATAGAACTATGAAATATTCAATATAATTGGAGCATTCATAAATAAATTCCCAACGAATTTAAAAATCGAAACAATGAGAATATAGGATGATTATTGAGGAAATTATAATAATATATTATAAAATAATAATATATAATATTTTAAAATTTTAAATGGTTTTTATGTAAGTTAATAACATGTTTCAACCAACTATATGTGATATTAATAAAAATTCAATCAAAATTAAGTGTAAGATGAGATATTTCATCTCAATTTCATCTCATTGAGGTATATTTCAATTTTATTCACACAGTTCCATTTATTATGTGTATATAAATCCCCAATGAAATGTAATATATTGAATAGATAATTCATATAGGTATGTTATGTTTCAATTTGAATTATTACATCCAAGGTGATCTACAATGAAAATTACAATTTGGAAAATGTTATTGTGAAATCTCACTTTCTTTTTCCATCACTAACATTCTCCTGAAAAAATCACATAATTGTCATAATTTGGCATTGGTCATTACTGCTCCCCTAAATTTACATATTCTTGTGTGATGAATATGATTATTTACCAATAAATATAAAATTTTCACATATGAATTTTACTTTTAAGGTTATTTGATTTACTAGGGAAATAATGATGAGTCAATATCCCATAATCAATACACATATTTTATGATAAGATACGTTTTTTATGAATTCATAAATATTTTAATATATGATGAATACATGAGACATGTATGAAACTGTCTGGGGACTATTTATATAAATCCTCTCAGTGAATTGTTGTATAATGAGACAAAAATGTGGGGAAACCATAGGAATTTGTACCCAGTATTTTTAAATTATATTGTGAAAGGTCTTTCCACTTGTGATATGGTTGGAAAAAAAGGACTAATTTATACCCCATATGTCCTAAACCATCTTGTGAATGGTTTTGAGAGTAAATGTTTCATTTTCTTGGGAATGATTTAATGTAATAATTAGGAATTTTCTTTAATTTACATATTATTATTATTAATGATATCATCATAATGATATTACCTCTAGGGGAATTTAATTTTCTTATTATTGGTTATATGGAATGTTTGTTATTTTATTTACCATTCCATATTGATTATTCCTTATCTATTTATGTAGTCAAGTTATTTAAATTTCGTGTGTGTTTAGTTATTGACCTTTTCATATTGGATATTCATATTTATTCATGAAAGATTCTATCATACATAACCCTTAATGGGAATTTGACTTCTCCCTTTTTTCTTATTTGTGGGATATGAAGAAGGTATTTGTTAATGTGTTTTCAAGGATTAAATTTATTTTCTATTTTTTTTGTAATTTTTTACTTTCTATCCCAAATTTAAAACATCCCTCATGTATGTATTTCATTTTCCAAATCTACTAAACTGGTTGGTCGTTTTCCATTTGACCCAATAAATATATTCCAATATAATAAATTACGACCTCGGATCATAGATAATGAGGTTAGGGTCATTATAGTAGGAATAAATGTATGTTTAGTAGAAAAATTGGTAACTAGATTAAGGAAAAAATTGATTAGAGAAATATCACTAACACAGTATTAGATTCTAATTATATAATATTATACAAAAATGTTGGTAAGGTTGGTATTATGTGTGTTTTCCATGAAATATATCCATATCTGGATACTACAAGTGGAAATGGTTCTACAATAGAGGTATGTGAGGGTAATAACTCTAAAAAATCATGTCATTCATTCACTAATTATTACTTGGTACATGAAAACTACCCTTATGGGGTACCTAGTTTGACACTCCTCGTGGATATGCCCCGGATAAGTAAAATTTTATATAAAATCATTATAAAGGATTCGAATCTAAAGAAATACAATAAAACCGAATATTTTTTATTTCAATATTAACAATTCCTAAAATTTTAATTTATGTTATGGAATACACTATATTTAGAATCATACAACAAGATCTAATATCCACAATTTTATGAGCTACTGCATTATATTCCATTAATTAAAAATTTCCCATGGTTGGGTGAAGGGTATTGGTACACATAGAAAATGTAGAAATTTTTATACCGAGGAATACAATACAACTGGTGTTGGAATTGAGAAAATTATGACTATATTAGGCATCATAATCAAGTTATTTAAAATAAACTTTCTCAGATGGATAAACCTATTCACAACGAGATTAACCGTTATTGAATTTCTGTATGTGAAACAAATCCCCCACCATTTCATGTCATTACTAGTCCAATGGTATCTGAGAAATATATTTAGTCTATAAGGAAGATATTTATGGAATTGTGATGCATGTAAAAGTAAGTTTTTACACTTTTGAGGTATTTTGCTAAAGGATATTCAAATAATTGGTTGTCATTGATCCAGAATAGTAAGAAGGAAGTGGAAAGTAAAATCATGGAATGTATGTATTTTAAAGAGAAATTATTCAATAAATATTTCCAAGGTGAAAAAAATGAAATGGTGATAAAATTCCTAATTTTAATTTAAAAGGATGAAGGAATAATTACTGTGTAAGATGATACTTTTACAACATTTTCCAGTTATTCTATGGATTACCTATATAACAAAGAGTGCATGATTGAAAATATTTTTAACAGGATTAATCAATGTTTCCAACATGTTATTTTCTCCTAACTATTTTCATCCTATGATGAAATAGTTTTTATTGTCGTCAAATAGATATGGAGTTTTCTAGATCACACATATTGAAGGGAAATCAAAAGAAGAAGAGGTCACCCGAATACCATAAAAAGGTAATACATTGAAGAAGAATATGATGTTGAAGCAATTTACACCTTGTGAGAACAATGGAATAAATTAACATGGGAAATTCTCTAAGGTACATTGAATTTGTTATAATTGGGGAGAAAGGGGTCATTTGGTTAACAAATTTAAGGGGAATAATTAAAAAATTGAAATTCTATCATTCAAATACAAGGATATTAAGAAATACACAAATTAATTCCTCCATCGTGAAGGGAATATACCACAAAGGTGACAATGGGGAGATAGAAATGCTTATGAAATAACTACAACTATGGTGGAAGTACCCCATGAAGTGTTGGAAGTTATAGTAATCCAATATTAAAATCTATTTAATGAATTATTTGGTTTTGGATCGTCACACTCGTCTAGATATACCAATTTCATAAAAAGCATCTCTTTTTTAATTTAATATGGGAGTTGTCAGTAAAAAAATTAATGGGAGTATCCTTACCACATGTAAGTGTTAGGAATAAACCATTATGAAAAACATACATGCATTATTTTCTATGCTCATCATAATACATTTTATATACATTGAAATAATCCTTGGAATGAAGTGGATTTAAAAATATGATGCATAAATATATTTAAAGATGCAGGATGTTTTGATTTTTGGGGAAAGGACTATTTAATTAGACCAGTGACTTAATCATCTAATACATATCCATATTCACCCCTAGACATTCTACTAAATGTGTTTCTTCTAGAACAAGGGAATAAAAAATCAAAGTATAATTAATGTAATCTTAAAATTGATTATATACCTATTGTACAAGAATACATTTATGTATATCTTGAGATATTAAATGGGCATCTCACAGAGCATGATTTTTAGATTTCATTCAATTTAATACATGATGTTAGACCAATATCAATGTCTCCCTATATAAAAGAAAATTTATAATTAGTTTATTTGAGTTATAAACAAGGAAAATTGGGTGACAAGGGATATATTAACCCTATTATTTCACTATGGATATCTTATTTATCTTAATTAAGAAGAAATGTGGATCTATTCGGATATGAATCAATTATATGGAAATCAATTCTATTATCGTAAAGAAAAATTTCCCTCTTACACTCATTAATGACTAATTCAACAAACTATATAGATCCCAATATTTTCCAAATATTGAATGTCATTCTAGGAATAATCAATTGAGATTAAATAATGTATACATTTCAAAAAAATCATTTTGAATTTTTTATAGAAATTAAGAGTTTATAGTAATGTCATTTGGATTTACAAAATCGCCCTCTATTTTTATGGATCTAATTAACAAAGTATTCAAAGAATATCATGACGATTTTTTATTTATATTCATTATTGATATGAGGGTGTGTTATAAAATCTTTGAGGACCATGAGAATCAAATTATAATCATTCTTGTTACACTCTAATGGAAATAGTTATATAGTAAATTTATTATATGTGATTTATGGATTCACGATGTTACTTTTATAGGCCTTATTAAATCTAAGGATGGAATATCTATTGATAATGTAAAGATTAAGGATATAATAGAATGACCTATAATGATGAACATAATTAACGAATATAGTTTCATTAGTTTTTAAGGATATACTATCATTGATTAATGTCTAATATTTCCCAATTGGATAACTTGATAACCAACTTTCACAAAATGGTGTTTTGTTTGATTGGATAATTGAATGTGAAGAATGTTTTGATTAACTAATGAAGATATTTTTCAATGCTTAGATATTGAATCTATCATATGTAAATGATGGGTCTGTGATATTTATTAATACATAGTGGATGGTAAATGGGTGTGTTCAATTGAAAAATGATAAATTTATTTCATATCTATCAAGTAAATTGTTGACTTGCGAATAAAAATACCTAACCCAGGATATAGAGTTCACATTAGTATAATTTCTTTGATGATATGGCTAAATAATCTCTATAAAAACATATATGTGATATAAATGGATCATAAAATCCTAAAATACATATTTTCCTATATTAATATCAATATAAGACAAGGTTTATGTCTTGAACTACTCAAGGATTATGATTGATCAATAAACTACCGCCTAGGGAATGAAAACATGGAAGTTGATGAATTTTTTAATAATAATCATGGAAGTTTGATCCATATATGGATTTAGAGGGATCATATTTTTTATATTAAATATTGATATGGTATGTATTTAGGAAGTGGATACATTAGTAATTTTTCAAATTATTTCAAAACAATATTTGTAAGAAAAGATAAATATTTCATAATCTAATGAAGAAAACTATTAAAAGGAAATTAATGTTGTGATTGGTGGGAAATTATTATAAATTATTTTTGAAGATGGAATTATGATATTTGGAAGAATATTGTGTGTTTTATATGCACCTCATATGAAAAAATATTTTTTTTTATAATTCTCATAGCTAGAATTTCTCTAAAGACCCGGATATCACAAATATGTATAGGGATTTGAGGGAACCTTTTTTATGGGATAACACGAAGTTGGAAATTGAAGGCTTTTTGTCTAGGTATTAGGTTATTCAAAAATTGGATGTGGTGAAACATGATCCTTGATGAGTCATGAAATATCATCATATTTTGGTTTTTAAATGGGAATACATTCCTTTGGAATTTGTAATAGGTATACCAAAGACTTCTATCAGAATGATGCAATATAGGGGATCATTGATCTCTTAAGAAAATATTAACATTTTCTCTCTATATGTAATGATTAAACTAGTGATTTCCTCACAAGACCCCTTATTAATTAAATTTTTATAATTCATGGAATACCTCTATCAATTATTTCTGATTGAGAGCCACATTTTACGTCAAAATTATGGGGGTGTCTTCAAAAGTTTTTTGATATAGTGCATCAGTTGAGCATTACATACCATACTCAAACTAATGGGATGTTTGAAATAGATATTCAAATAATGGAAGATATGTTGTGTTCATTCTCACTTTATATTTAACTCATTTTGGGTCATTATTTACATTGGGTAGTATTTTAATATAATAATAGTTTCCATTAAATTATTTAAATGGTTCTATATGGAGCATTATATGAAAAGAAATTTCATGCATAATTTTTTTGTTTTTAAGTTGGTAATAAATTTTTTTTGGATAAATTCTATTGGAAAGTCAATAACAATGATAAAGGATATTTCGTCTCATATTAATGCAGCTCAAAGTAGGAAAAAGAGTTACACTGATAATTGGGGGAATGATTTGGAATTCAATAAGGGAAATAATATTTTATTGAAAAAATATCCATGGAACTGTGTTATTAGGTTTGGTAAGAAATTGATACTGAGACCCAGATATATTGGACCCATTGAAATCCTTGAAATATTTGGATTCATTCCTTATCATTTGTAATTGACTCAAAATCTATCAAATGTGCATGATATATTCCATATATCATTGCTAAGGAATTAAATTTCAAAACCAACACATATACGAACCATTGGTGAAAAATAATTTGTAACTGTTCTATCGTATTTTTAAGAACCTATCATCATTATTGATAATACATTGAATGTGGTGGAAAATCAGTTGACCCATCTGGTAAATGTATATTGGAGAAATCCAAAAATGGAGGAAGAAATATGAGAACTAGAGAAAATTATGAAGAAGAACAAACCTAAATTATTTAGAAGGTAATATAAATTAAATTTAATCGTTTAAAATTTTTAGGGGATAAAAATTTAATAAAACAATATATTACAATATATTACTTTTAAATTAAGTTTAATTTCATTAATAACCATTGATTCACACAACACCAAGTTTAAACGAAAAAACACAATTAAAATATTATTTAATTGTGATCATTAAACTAGAGGATATTTTTTTGGGTGTTAATAGAACTGAATAAAATATAAAAATTATGGTTATATGTTTATTATATATAAAATATCAATCATTTAAAAGGAAATGAAATTTATTCCTGAAAAAACAGTATTTCTCTAAATTTAGAATTAGTCAAAAATTGCACACATGATTTAAAATTATTTTTTATAAATTTTAAAAATTTATTTGAAACAATAAACGTAATTTTTGAAATAATATTATAGATATTTTCTTATTGTGAAATTTTGGGTATTTTCTTTAAAATAATTGTTTCTCATTAATAGTGAAAATTATTGTATGTTAATTTAAAACATCATCTTCTATTAAATAATTTATTATGTTAAATAATATTTTATTTTGATTTAATGTATTATTTGTTAAATTATATATTTTTTAAATAATTTTTGGTAATTATAATCAATCCAATATTGAATTTAGATATAAAAACATTGTAAACTTTCGATCATTTTCACCTTAAAAACATGCTTTATAGTCACATCTACGATATTTATTTTAAAACAACATTTTTTCATTTTTGAATTTAATTTCGAAATATTAATTCCATGTTTTTAATATTCATAATTATTAATTTATAATATGGTCAAATTATGTTTTAATATTAATGTTGAATCCACTAAAATTTAATTACTATTGTTAAGATAAAAATGACTTTATTGGGGGTTTATCAGAGCAGTTAAGGATAAAAATGACCAATACCCTTCTCTAAAAACTATATTATGGACATATTTCGTCAATTAATCCTCTAATATTCTATAATAGTCCATTTTTAAACCTTGTGACATATTTAAAATGGGGGTGCACACAATTATTTTCAAAAATACCATGTATATCCTCTCACCCATCTATAAAGCCCACCAAATCTCCTATATTATTTCCCAAATTCTAACCTATTTGTTTCATCCATTCCCTACCCAAATACCTTTCTAGGTTCCATCCCATCATACGATAAGATTTATTTTGGTCATAAAACCAACCTAAGAAGGATTTAATTTAATCCTAAGGTGGATACGTGAAGAGGAGGTAATGTTTTTCAACGTGTGTCTTTATTTTACTTAATTCATCACCTATTTCAGTATTTATTAAACTATGATGATATAATACCTAAGAATAATACATATATATAAATGTTTTTAAAATAATTTAATGAGTAAAAAATATCACCACCACCATCAAATGGGTTTTTAAATCATCGTTCGTTTGTATAGCAGACTACCACCTCGTGAACTGATGTCATTCATTTTTAAATTTCCTCCTATAAAGGTTTTTTATGATGATAGATATAAAAAATATATTTATTAAATAATTATTAATATGGTGTCATAATATCATATATATATATATATACCTTATATTATGTAGGAGATACAATAATGTTTCTCGTGTGTATGAAAGACTGCCACCTCCCAAAGCGATGTGATTCATCTTTCTCAAAAAATGTACATGGAAGGTGATGATGATAAATTTAATGACTATATGGTATATATATGAAATATGTATTTTATTAATTTCATTTTTATCATTTTTAATGATAATATATATCATCTACATTATACCCTTTTAAGTAACATTATATTTATAACATCGTTAGTGTATATGTATACTACCACCTTCACGAAGCAATGTAACTCTCTTTTCATCACCGAAAAATATAGAGGATATATATCTGTATATAATTTGTATATATTATTTTTTGGTCATTTTTATTGTTAAAATATAACATTCCATATAACAACCGGAATTGTTATAAAAAAAATTCCCTAATATTTAATTAACATTCTTATTGTATAATATGGTTATAGATAACACATGAACTTATTTTATGTTTTATTATATCCAATTTTATTTTAAATACATTTAAGTATCATTACCATTGATTATATAGTTATTGAATAGTGATCACATGATTAGTATAAATAGAGGGTTTTAAAAAAATCTATTATGATAGACAATGTATGTGATGGACTCCACTATTAGGATCATACCTTATACAGACCATTCATCATATAATCTAAGGGAGATAGAATTTTTGTGATTTTCCCTTGACCCAGACCAATATTATATCCAACAATATCATCCTGTGTGAAACTTTTTACAGGAGAAGTTTATTTTTATATAGATCACGACCCAAACCTTGTTCGACGAACCACCCCATAGAAGTCCCTCAGAAGTGAACCTTACTCTTAGGTAAGTTTCTGATGTATTAATGTGATATGTACCAGTACCATAATATACAATCTTTTCAGAATATTTAATATATTTACATCATATTATTTTTACTTAATAAATGGGTTTTATTTTGATTAAATAAAACACAAACAATATTAATTTTTAATATTTAAATTCATTAATGGAATTTATTTTGAGGAATTAAGTTATTTTTTAATTAAATAATATTTTTTAAATATATTATTTTTCAATAATTTTAAATAATTTTAAATGATTAAATAATTTTATACACTCAAATGTAATTTCTTATAAGGGTTGGGAAACTATTATAGTTGGAAAACCCAACATTTCATAATAAATTTCGATTGTATTTTAAAAGTAAAAATTAAAATATTTTAAAATTATATAGATAATATATATATTATTTTTGGTATAAAAACATATAAATTATTAAATGGGTAATTTTCCTAATTTTCTGAGATTGTTGATTTTTGGGGTAAAAATTAAATATAGTTTAAACATACATTTTATTTTATGACATCATAAGGACCCAAAATTGATATAATAAATATTATAAATTAGATCCTTGAAAAAATATGTGTTTCACCATTAAGATAATGTGATTTTATATTAATTTTATTAGTTTTATAAAGCCTTTATGAATCCTCAAACACCATTAATATATTTTAATCTTTTAAAATCATTTATTTTATAGTATGAATCACCTTCAAATTATGAAGGTAATTATTTTCTTATTTTATTACCCTTTACTTATTAAAAAATAAACCCACTCTAATTGGTTTGAAATCATGTGTACAAATTTTAGTTAAAACCATGGGATGGTTTGTGGTTTTGATTATCTAATTATGTTGATTCCAAACATAAATAATAATAAAAATACATGCATTTTCTATATAAACCAACCAAATATCCCTTTTCAAATTACTAAAACTCCGTGTAACACATACATACTCACGCCTCCATTATCTAGTGTCCTCCCGAGGTGGCTCTAAGCTCTCAGGGAGTCCCTCCAAAGAATTTGTATTCACACACTCATGTTTGGGACCTCCCTCTACTCCTTTCAATTCAAGAACCTTCCTTAATATTTATATTCATAGTTGAATTTTTTATTATATAATTTATATATATAATTCCAATACTATATAATTGCAGTTAATTTATTGATATATCCTTTTTTCTCTTTCATATTGACCTTTTCATCAGTCGGTACTGTGCCAAAATTCCTTAAGGGATTTCTCTCTTCTTATTTCCAATCAAGTACTTCTTTTATGTTATATCTCTTAAATTAAATTATCATATATTGGGACATTTTATTAACTATTCCATAAACATTCCATTTAATGTATAAATTAATATAATTCCATTTTAATCACATTAATTCCCTCATAATACTTTATGTACACCTGTTACCATACTGAAATATAGTTAGGATTTTTTTCATTATTCAAATTTGTTCATTAACTTATGCCTTCAATTTTCTATTTATAATGTTGGGATATATTTTTTTTATGTCCACATAAAAAATTTAGATTTATATTGGATGATATACCCCCTTTTCATTCATCAATCCATTTTTATGAATCCAGATGTGAAATTGTTATGATGCTGAAATTCCATTGTGCATCTCTGTGCTAAAATGATTGTGCAGTGGTTACCACTGAAATTTTCTGTCACGTGTTTTAAAATTTATGCACATATATGTTTTTATTGGGAACATAAATTTATTTTTTCCACACTCCTTCATCAAGGAATAAAATATGATGATTATCTAAATAATGTGGTATAATCTAAATGGAACTGTAAATCATGAGATTGAAAGGAATAAGATAGGTGTGCCAGAAATTATATAGCTCTAAAATGCCTTAGGTAATGTTAAGTATCATGATATGTCACATTGGGAAAGGAATTGAACCTGATTCTTTTATGAGAGTTATTTCCACCATGATTTCTTGGCAGTTTAACCTTGAACTACGTTTATGATTCATTGTTCTTTGTTGTTCCTACATTTCCCATGTTATGATCATTGTGCTATATCATGTCACATTGTTCATATTTATGATTCACATTCCTTTTATGTCCCATTGATATTACTATCATCTAACATATATTATTTTATCCGGGTAAGGCCTTTTTATTTTCCTACTGGGCATTATACCAAACCCCTTATGTTTTTCAGCATGTTATCCCTTATGGTTTTAATAACCACGGAACATTAAAATCATGTTATGTATGTTTCAATAATGTTGGTGTATCCCATTTTCAAGATGTTATGATATGTAACTAATTCCCAAATACATTAGTGTTCTCAATATTTTTGGAAGTATTTTGAGTACATCTATGTAACTAATCATGAATTAATGTGTAATAAATCATAGGTTGGTTATGGATGGTATTATAGATAACGTTTAGTTATTATTGGTAGTGGGATTAGAAAAATTTAGCGAAATACATAGATATAAAACTAATTATATGAAGAATACCTCAATATCATTATGTTTATAGTATGTTTTTTTATTAATTAATTACATCTCTATCTGGATACTAACATTGGATGTTATTCTAACACATACATATCTAGAGGTAACAACTCTGACAAGGTAACCTAGGAAAAACTCAAGGTAACCTAGTACATGAAAACGAGCCTTACTGCACACCTAGTTTTATACTCTGATGGGAAATGATTTTGAAAATTAATAATTTCATTATGAACCATTATTAAGGAAATATAAAATTTCAATAAAAATATATGTTAGAAAATAAATCATTGATAACATAGATTGAATCCTATAAATTCATAAGATAATGAAATACATGTACATTATAAGTTATACTATTAGTGTCATTGTATTCCACTTCATGTGTTTTAATAGTTTTAAAATAATAATACCAACTTTTTATTTTATTATAGGTGATGGCCAGAAATTGAAGGAATCATGTAAACAATCAATGCAATGGGAAATATAATGACCACCTCCAATGATATTTTCATCCCAATGGGAGAAGGAATCACAATATTTATGATGAGACACTCTCATAAGACTTTTGTTAGAAATATAAACCTGGATATGTAGAAGTTCTCAACCCTATAAGAGATAAAAAAGTTATAATCAAGAGCATCATTAGAAAATATACTCTTACATTCAATGGATCATCTAATCCCTCAATCAGAGAATAATGGATCAACTCCATCGAGAAGATCATGTCAGTCATTCAATGTTTATAAATAGATAAGGTTCTATTGGAAGTTTATAATATGAAGGGATAATCTAATAATTAATTGAAATTGGTCAAAAATATTAAGACTAAGGAGGTAATCAATGATATAGAGTGAATGGACATCCAGAAAAACAATTGATAAATATTTTCCTCACAATATTGGAATTAAAATGGAAATATATTTCCATTTTATAGAGGAAAATATGACAAATCAATCAGGGTGTATTAGGGAAAAATCAAAAGGCATTCATTATATGCCTCGACTTTGACATTACCCCCAAATGAATGTTTGACCACTTCTTTAGGGGGATAAAATATATTATATGAAAATCCCTGGCGATCCCTGAATTTGATCTCTATATGAAAATTGTCTAGTGTTCTCCCAAATTTGAAATACAAATTGTATAATATCAAGGGTATCATGTGGATAAGAAGTGTAAATTGAAGTTTATTTCAAGAGGTATGGTGGAGAAATTGAAAAGTGTCAAGAAATTTTAACACACAACTTGTTAAATGTGTGGAAACAAACACCAAAGAAATTTCCAAAAGGGAATTAAGAAATTATTTTGGTACTTGAATGAAGGACACCTACCTAAAAATTGATGACAAGAGAAACCTTCTAATGCATTGAAGGAAAAGAATGTTCCAGTGAACCCTTAGTGCATTTTTTATTTCTTCAACAGAAAGGAATCATGTAACTTTTCAAATCAATTCACTAAACCAAGGGTTTTAAAATACAACCTACAACCTCCATGGAAGAAAGGGAATGATTTTTCCATCACTACCATTGAAGAGGATCCTAAAAAATCAACAATAGGTAAAAACTCAATTCATTCAAGAATAGAAAACAAATTTTTCTGATTCTAGCTCTATTCATTCCTTCATATAACAAAATCATGGAAAATTATTCAATCACAACCACAAAGCACAAAAGTAGAGTAGTTAGTAAAAATGGAAAATGGAGAAATGTTTTCATCACAACTTTATAAATCCTCCCCTACCATAAATTCTGGCTAAACATCCCAGATAACCATGTCATACTACCTTTGGTTTAATATTTTCTAGTTATACACATTGATTGGATTTCCCAATATAGATACCACATAAATTTACCAGATAAGTAAATCACTCACCACATTATAAATCAACCCTTTATTATGTACTAGTGCAAGGATATAGATGAATCTACTTTTTCAACAACATCTCTAGCAAGGATATTATTTCCATATGAGAAAGAATATCTATCCAAAATGATTAATTCTAATGAATTAAGCATCCTTGAAGACATTTCAATTGTGAGGGAATACGTTGATGTGTTTTATTGGTATTTTTATGGTCTTCCTCATAACCAAGATGTTAAATTTTCAATATAACTTTTTCCAGGGGAATTTCTATTATCCAAGAATCATTATATAATGGTTGTTTTCTATCTTGAAGTGTGGAATAAAAAACTAAATGATAGTATAGATAAATGTTTCAGACACTAAAGTGCATCACCATGGGGTGCACCAATGCTCTTCATCAAGAAGAAGGATGGGTCAATGTTCCTTTTTATCGATTATCATGAGCCCAATAAGTTCATGATAAATAAAAAGTATCATTTTCCTTTGATTGATGACTTGTTTGATCAACTACGTGGAGCACAATACATATCCAAGGGGGATCTAAATTTGATATATTATCACATACGTGTGAAGAATGAAGTTATCCCAAAGACAACTTTTCATAAAATGTATGGGCACTATAAGTTCAAAGTGATTCTATTAGGAACCTCTAATGATCCAAAAATAGTCATGGACATGATGAATAATGTCTTTATAAATTACCATAAAATTTTTTGGTGGTCTTTATAGATGATATTCTAATATAATCTAAATGAATGGCCGACAATTAAGAGAATATAAGTACCATGATAAATACCATACCCAATGAGAATCTTTTTTGACAGCATATAAAATGTGATTTCTCATTGAAGGAAGTATCTTTCATTAGGTATTTAACCAAAATAAATGGGATATATGTGGACCCATAAAAGATGTAAGTAATTTATGTATGGTGATTCCAACACATGTAAAATATATCCATAGTTTTCATGGGTTATATGGATATTATCTATGACTAATGAAAAATTTATCACGGTTGTCATCCCCTCTTAATAAGCTAGCTGGCAAGGAAGTGATGTTTGTTTGGATGAAATAATGTGAGGAAAGCCTTAAGGAGGACAAAAAGAGTCTTATCACTACACCAGTTCTCACAATACAAAAAAGTGGGGAATACATTATGGTATACAAAAATGCTTAAAATAATGGATTAAGAAAATTTCTTATGCAATATGATAAAGTGATAGCCTACACGTCAAACTAGTTAATAATTAATGACAGAAAAATTCCCATGCATGATCTAGAGTTGGAATTTTTTGATACTTTTATTAAAAATATGGGGACATTATCTCTGTGGTGAGAAGTGAAAGATATATATTGACCACAAGTGACTCATATATATATATTCAAAAAAAAGAGCTTAATATGAACTAGTGAAGATGGTTAGAGATCATTAATAATTATAACTTCTCAATCCACCACCATCCAAATAAAAAAAATAATGTGGAAGATTCTCTATATAGAAAAGATACTTCTTCTTTACCAGTGATGATAATTGAGAAGGATATAATATTCTTAGACCTAAAATGGTTGTACAAGGTAATCATTAAGGATGAAACATCCTTAATCCTTTCCTAAATTATTTCTCAACCATCCCTCAGGGAGATAATAAATAATTCTCATGGAATCGATTTGGAAATTCAGAAGTAGTTATAATGAATGAGAATAGGGAAATACGTAGAATATAAAATTGATGAAGAAGGAATTGTGAGATTCGAGTCAAGACTATGTATTCCATCACATCTTGACTAAAGAAGGTATTATTGGATGAAACAAAATTTTCAACATTTTACATTCACCTTAGAAGCACAAAAATATATCAAGATCATCATGATAACTATTTGTGGGATAATATTAGGAATGAGATCACTTAATATACATCAATTTTCTTGGTGTGCCAGTATGTGAATGATGAGATTCATAAGTCTAAGGGAATGATGGAAAAAATACCCATACCTACCTGGAAATGGGAGAACATCACCATGAAAATTGTTATTGGATTTTTAGTCCATCCATGGTATGCAATTCTATATGGGTTTCTCGGGATCTTCTTATAAAGATAACTCAATTTATCACAATTTGAAAGGACCCATTATGGGATTTAAATTCACTTATATACATTATAGAAGTTTTATATCAGCATATATCACCACTGTCTATTATATCCAATCAAGATTCCAGATTCACCTCCATGTTCCGGAAAAGTATCCTACAACCTCTAAACCCTGATCTGATCTTCAGTACACCCTATCATTCTAAAAAGAAGGAACAAGATGAGTAATATATCCAGACACATGAAGACATGTTGTGAGAAGTTTCAATGGAATTAAAAGGTGTATGGGACAAACATCTTCCACTAGACAAATTCTATTAAAACAATAATATCTACTCAAGCATATAAATGTCTCCCTATGAAGCCCCTTATAGGAATAGTTTAGAACACTGAAATTTTAGGATGAATTTGGTGAAAAAATCATCTAGGTCATAAAATGGTTGAGAAAATGGTGCAGAAGGTTAAGACTATTCAATATCATATCAAATCATATTAGAGTTGAAAAAAGATCTATGATGAAAATCATTGATGATACCTATAGATTTATTATAGAGTCATTCATTTACTCCACATATCTCCACGAAAAAATGTGATGAGGTTTGGTAAGAAGGTAAAGCATAGTCCAAGATACCGTGGACCCTTTGAGATCCATGATCACATCAGAGCAGTGGACCATCAACTAGAACTCCCTCTAAACCAATATTCAGTACATAATGTATTCATCATATCACTCTTGAGAAAGAACATATTGAACCCCTATAATTCACACAACCTATAGGTATTACCATAGGTGAATGATCTTTTCTATAAAGAGCATCTAGTCAAGATCTTTTATCATAGAGAAAAAGTTCAATGAAATAAGACCAGCCACCTTCTCAAAGTGTTGTGGTGAAAAAAGAGTTTGAAGAAGAAATATAGGAATTAGAGTTGGTGTTGAAATAGAGTTACCCCTATCAAATTTATTGAGGGAAAATTAAATTTAATGGGTGAAATTACTAAATGGGGAAATTTTGTAACAACCAGAACTATTCTTAATAAAATTTCCCTTTTGATTTAATTATATGTCTTGTTATACAATATAGTTATAGAAAATTGTTTTCATATTTTTTTTATTATATATAACATTTTTTAAATTACATTAATTATCATTACCATTGATAATATAGAAATTGAATAGTACTCACATGATTAGTAAAAATATAAGGATTTAACAAACACAGCTAACACAGACAAAGGACATGACAACCTCAACTAGTAGGATTTTACCTTATGAATCCAATTTATAGAAACTTATGAAGGATATTTCATTTATAGGTTGTTATATTGACAATGGCCTATCCTAGATCAAACAACTTAAGTATGAGTGAAACCTATTATTGGAGAAGTTATAGATCCTAGAAATCCTGACCCAAACTATGTTTGTTGAACCACCCCATACAATTCCGACCAACATGTACTATACACTTATGGAATATACTAGTGTACTAAAAGGATATATATAGAGATACTAAGAATACTATATTGTATATTATTTTTTTGAAAATAAAGAAAATATTTTAATCCTATTATTATTACTTTTATAATTAATTCATTTATTTAAAAGAAAACAAATAGTATTTGTTTTTAATATTAAAATCCAATTAAGAAATATATTTTGATGAATTAATATATTTTCAAAATAAATATTATTTTAATTAAATATTATTATTAAATAATGTTTTTTATATATAAATGATCATAAATTTTTTTGAATTCAAATGTCATTTTTTTATATGGTTTGAAAACTATTTTTTGTAAATAACCCATTATTTCTTTATAAATTATTATTTTACATTATAATTGATGATTAAAATATTAAAAAATTATTTAAAAAATGAATATTATTTTTTAAATTAGTACCTTGACACTATCAAATGATGAATTTTTCATAATTTTTTGAGACAATAGAATTTTTAGGTAAAAGTTTAATACCGTAATAATATACTTTGTGTATTATGAAATAATAACGACAGGAAAGTTGTGTAATAAATTAAAAAAGGGTATCCACAACCTAACATTGTTATTTCTTTTAAAATAAATTGACTTTATGTTTATTTTTTTTAATTTTATAAATCCTTTATGAATCTTTTAAAACCATTAATATATTTTGATATTTTATAATCATTTATTTAAGAGTATTGATTCATCTACACATAATATGGGGAGTAATTTTATAATTTTCAACCCGTGAACTTGTTAAATAATTTTAAAAATTAAATTTTCGAGAAACCATTTGAATAAAACCATGGGTTAGTTTTCGGTTTTGGTTAGATTATTATGTAGAGTCCAAAACCAAAATAATAATAAAACTCACATAATTTCCTATATAAACCCACCCAATCTCGTGTTTTTATTTAATGAAACTCCTTTTACCATATTATAATACCTCTATACACTCTATAGAGTTCTACCAAGGTTCAAAAATTCTCTCAATGATCCCTTACTAAGAATTTGGAGTCACACACTCATGTAAGGGACCATCATCCCCTTATTTCAATTCAATCACCTTATTTGGATGTTTTCCTCTTAATTGAAATCTTTTATGATATAATTTATTTAATAACATCAGCTAATTTCAATTGGATTTTATTTTAATTATATATTTTCTTTTCTCTCTCATTTTTACCATTACCTAATTTTTTAACTTTGTAGAAATTCTTTAAGGGATTTCTCTCTTCTCATTTAAATTCAAGAACATTTTTTATTTTATATAACCTAAATTCCATTTTAATATATTTGGATATGTTCAAGCATAGTACACATACTATAAATTTAATTTATAATTTATGATATTACCCTTTTAACTCTCAATAATCACATTATGATCCTTTATGTACACTCATTACCATGACAAAGTATAGTTAGGATTCTTTTCATTATTAATGTATATTAATTAATTTATTCATTATATTTCAAATTTCAAATGTTGGGATACAGTTTTTAACTTCTCTATTACATCCAATTATATTTATATGTGATAAGGGACCCACTTGTCTCTCATTAAAACATTTTTATGAATCTTTTATTGATGTTATTATGTTGCGGCAATTCCACCATGATTTCCATGAAATAAGAATTATTTACATAATACCATACCCATTTCCTTTAATGTGTATTCACAGTTATGCACAACTAATATTTTATTGGGGCCTTATATTTATATATTCCACACAACAAGATCATGGAATGAAATATTATGATTATTCAACACATGTCGTATGGTCTATGTGACACACTTTTTCATGGGAAAGAAATGAATGGGACGAGTTCACTAAGAGTAATATAGTGATCCAATGAAATAGGTAATTTTTACTATCATTATATGTCACGTTGGTATAGGGGGTGAACCTTAATCATTTATAGTAGTTTTTACACCATAATTTCTTTTTGGTTTAAACATGAGCTATGTTTATGATACAACGTTTTAAGTTTCTTCATAATTTCCTATGTTATGATTATCATGATTTATCAAATGTCATTGTTCATGTTTATGATTCCCATGATTTTTATAATCCAGTGATATTGTACTACCAAATATGAATTATTATCTTCATGTTATTCCATTTTTATTCCCTTATCGGGATTTTTTAATAACCCCTTTCTTATTTTTTGTACCCATCTTATCTTGTGTTATTTTAAATGTCATTGATCCTTAAAATTATTTTAAGAATTTTTTCAATAATGTTGTTGTATCCCATGTTCAAGATGTTATTCTATATACCTAATTCCAAAATAAATTATAATTATAAATTTTTTGCGTTTTATTATTGGTACTTTTATGTAATAAATCCATAATAATTATGTAATAAATAAAATTTTTATTATATACCTCCATTCTATAATGATCATTAAAAATTGGAAATGTTACTCAATCATATATATGACCTTCCTACTCTTTGATCATAACATAAAAAAAATTAAAAACCATCCCTAAATAAAGGTTTTTAAAGTAAAATAGTTTTCAAAACATGATAACTATTTTAGGATAATTATTATTTATAAGATATAACTATATAACATTCACAATAATTGGATCTTTGATGATGAAACACTAATGAAAATTAAAACTTGAAACAATGAAAATAATAAATTATTACTAATAAAAGAGTAAAAGGATATTATAAAAGGATCACATATGGTGTTTTAGGTATTAAAATTCTTCTGTTTTAGTTTATAATCATTTTTAAATCCACTATTCAGAGGTTCAAATAAACTTTAATCAAAAGTAAGTGTTATGCAAGGGATTTCATCTCAATTTAATTTCATTGAGGTATATTGTAGTGTTATGAACCTAGTTTCTTTTAAATGAGTTCTATACTTCCCAATTTACATATAATATTTTGAATAATTCATTTTTCATGGAATTTATGTTCAAATTTTCATTATTACATTAATGTTAATTTGAATTGATAATTAAAAAGTGGAAAAAGTTATTGTGAAATCTCACATTGTTATGTGATTATTAACATTCACTTGAAACAATCACATTACTATAATCATTCCTCAATGGAAATTACAATTCTCATTAATATCTACACTATTTTTTCATTGATAGTATTATTTCCTAAACCATACTCCAATTTTACATACGAGGTTAAATTTCAATGTTATTTGATTAATTGGGGAAATATGGATAAATATGAATCATTACTAAATATTTATACATTATGATAGGATAAAGTTTTTTTGTATAAAATAATTATTTCATATATGTGGAGTGATATTTAAAATCATGTCATAGTTTGAGGACCATGTATAGGAATCGCCATTATTCTTGGGTAGTCTCATGAGAAAAAATTTTCTCTCAAAACCATATGAGATTTTGACCTAATGTTTTAACAGTCCTTTGAATGTTCAAGAATGTAGTGATATTGTTTTCTAAACAAAAATGGATTGTACCCAGTATATTATAAACCATATTTTGAAAGGTATTGATTCTAAAGGTATCATGTGCCTACAAAACATGATTTCCAATAATCCAGAATTACCTTCATTTTAGTTATTATTATTTTTCATGATACTTTGATAATGATATTATATATGGATGCATATAATCCTCATATTAGTGGTTATATTTTTTTGTTCAGTTATTTATCTTTCCATTTTTATCCTATCTTATCTATCTATGTAGTCATGTAATTTATATTTCATGTGTGTTAAGTTACTTTTTCATATTGATTATTCTTATTGATTCATGATAGACACTATTATACACATCCCTTGGAGAGAATTTGAGCTCACCATTATTTTTTTAATATTTCCCTAAGATTTTTGGAATAGATCTTTGAATGTGTTTTCAAGAAATCAATATTTTTTTGTTTTTATATAATTTGTTATATTTTGTTTTAATATTTTAAAATAGGTATCATATATGTATATGGTTCTCCTAAACATCTAAACTTATATTTTCATTGGACTTGAAAAATTGTATCTATTAAAAATTAATAATTTATGGAACAATGTTTGGACTACTGGTTCCTCCTTAAAAACTCTAGCCTATGGGGATTGAGGTGTTACACCCCAGGTAAATAATGAATATAAAATTTTTATATTTATCCATATTTTTGAATAAAATATTAATATTACTTTAAAGGGGATGCTATGCTCGATGGCGTACCCAACACGCAACAACGAGTTTCTTAGAAATCTTACGTTGCACTCTAATAATAAAATAATATTATTAACGCCTAGATATTGTGATGGATGGAATGAATAGAACTAACTACAAAATGATTATATATGTTTGTCAAATATTTTACAATAAATGTTAGAGGATTAGAAATGCGAATGAATCCAATTTTAAGCGTAAACATTCTAATATTCCTTAAAAATTCGATTAACTGCCTTTTGATGGCGAACCTCTTTTAAATACATTTTTTGACAATTTTATGTTATATATTTGACAATATAAAATTCTTCTTTAGAATGGGGACATCAAAATATACTTTGTGTAAATTTTTGGTATTTTTCCGAAAAAGTTCAATTTTTAAATAGTGAAAATGTTGTATTTTAATTCAAAACCACTTTTTAATATAATTTATTTATATGATTAGATTCTCTTTTGAATTGGGTTTAAAGTGAAATTAGAATATATTTTTACCATTTAATCCAATAGTGGTCGTTGGAGTTAATTTCACTTTGAAATCGGACTTAAACTAGTGTCAATCTTTTGATACATTTTGTTTCATAAAAACACGCTATTTGTATTGACAGCGGGAATTAATTATTAAATTAATTAATTCAACTTATATGTTTTGAATTTTGTAAAATAGACATCATTTTTGAATTCGGAATATCAAATATAGCTTCGGGTGATTTTTTGGTAATTTTCTGAAAAACTTCAATTTTTGATGAATAGTGAAACCACTAAGTGGTACTTATAAAAACTGATTTTTCCGTTTAAATGAAATTTTTCCATCTTTGTGTTTTGAATTTCAAAAATCTGACATACATGGTTTTCATTAAGAATTAAAATGTGGTTCAATGGGATTAGAATAATTTTTTGTGAATAGTAACTTATTAAGTTTTTAATCGCGATTAGAGGTAATTAGTGTAGTTTAAGGTAAGAATAATGTTTTAATAAAATTAAATGACCTAGACACATGTCCTACACTCATTGGATGTGTCATGGAAGACCACGAAAATCCATGGGTCAACTTGGGGACCCCATGGAGCCACTTTGGTTGGAAAATGACATAAATACCTTTTTATTTAATGTTAAAGTAAAAATGACACAAACATGAAGTGTTTTACTAAAACAATTTTTACATGGGGTTATAAAAGTCATATTTTTGAATATAAATAGTCATTGGAAATATAAGATGATTTCCTACATCATAGTATTTTTTTTATAATTTTTAGACATTAAATAAATTATATTATTTATGACATCATGATGATGCAGCGATGACCTCATTATTTAACGATTTAAATAAAATGGAAAGATACTGTAAAATATAAGACCTAAACATGTGAAAAAACTATTGTATGGGTGGATTTCGAACCCTTATCACCTTATCCTAGAAACACATCAATTTGGGACCATTAAAATCCGAAACTCATTCTAAAATAAAGTATCATTTCTTTACTTTCCAAGAGTGCGCCTCCTCTCCTCTTATAAAAGGCCTCCACCTCTACCTCCTTACCCACAAATCCAAAGCCATTGGCTTGGAAAAACCCTGCCCGTTTTGTCTCTCCACATCCCTCTATAACTCCTTGAAGCCTCAATTTGGGCATAAGTCTTCCCAAAGAAGCCTTTGAGCTCAAACCAAAGGGAGTTACCCGATTTTAAGGTAATGTCTTCACTTGTGTCCTTTTGTTTTATTTTGCTTCTCCAACCCCCTAAAATATTTTTATTCATTTATTTTGAAACAAATACAGTATCTTCAATATAATAGGATGTTGTTATAAGAAGGATTCGAGCTACACTTACACACACTTACTTCTAATGGTTAAAGAACATACTGTTTATGTGGATGGAGAATTTCTGCCTCACGAAACGATGATTGTTAAACATTCTTCTAACACCTTCAAAGGTGGCCATTAAGATGACACTATATTTATATATGATATATAATATATTTATGTTTTACTTAAACTTCTGTATTTTTAATTTATGGCATACCTTTATGGTTTCCATTATGGGTAAACGCGATATCTTCATTTAAGGAAGTGCGGACTACCGCCCCCTCAAATGGATTTGATTCGTTAATACCATATGTGGTACGTATAAAGGATATATTTAATTATATTATATATTATACCATACTGGAATTAAAATACTATTATGTATCATTATGGTTTAATTCCATTAAATATGAAATAGAAATGGAAGCAACGTTCACGCGTACGTACGGCTTACCGTCTCCATGAACGGTACATTTCATTTATTATCTCAAAATGTTATGTACTATTATAAGTACTTATATATAATGGATATATATGTAATATATTACATCTAAATGATGTATATCATTATTTAATTAAAACATATATATATATATATCTCATTTTGTTTTAATTCCATTAATATGACAAAAAATGAAAGTAGCGTTCATGCGTACGTACGGCCTACCGTCTCCATGAACGGTGCTTTTAATTTTTATCTCAAAATTATATGGAATAGTATAAATGAATATATATTGGATATATATGATATTTAAGACATAAATACTATTCTGGATATGATGTACCTATAACTACATGGAAAATTATTTTCCAACAAGTTTAATTTTTGACTCATCGACAAAAACATCTGATATGAACTCATATTATTAACCAATTACTATAACATTAAAATATGTGATATGAAATGAATAATAATATTTATAGGTGGCCCTTAAGAGATTATAAATTGACCAAAGTTTATTATTCTGGAATATAATGAAACGAACAAGACAAGTTGGACTTGAGGTAAGGGATCCAACCTCTATCTTTCTTTTTATGTAAACTCTTTTATGTCATTCCTTTTAAAGCTCATCTTTCTTGTTATTGGGATGTTCTTTTATATTAATGTTACTGTAATTTTTATGTTAATATGATGAGAGACCCTATTCTCTCTCATCAATCCATTTTGGATGTTTTGAGTGGCGCCGCTAGACTGCCGAATTTTCGTAAGAGATCTAACCTCTCTCTTTCTTTTTAAGTACCATCCTTTATGTCACTTCTTTTATGCTCCTATTGGTTATGTTGGGAGATGTTATTTTATATTCCTCTTTCTTTAATCTTTATGTTAATATGATGAGAGACCCTATTTTCTCTCATCAATCCATTTTGGATGTTTTAAGTGGCGTTGTTAGGCTGCCGAGTTTTCATAAGGGATTTTTCATCTCACTCTTATTCTCTTGAGATTTATGCAACATTTGCCACAATTTCCTTTGAGTGGTGTATGTACTTCCCATTATTTTACTCATTGTGTAATATACTTTCATTTATTAGTATTTACATCAATGTTGTATTGTCCTTCTTTCACGGGATGCATGTCTCGAATGATACCCATGTCGTTAAGGGAACCTTTCACCATCCTCTTTTTCAAATACTTCTTTTGTTATGTATTTTAATTCACATACTATTATGTTGGGATATGTTATTCTATATCCTTATTGATTTAAATTTTATGTCCATGTGATGAGATACCCTTTTTATCTCTCATCAACTCTTTTTCTGAATTTTGAAGTGACGACGTTAGGCTGTCAAATTTTTGCAAGGGAACTTCGTTACCCAATTTTGATTATTTGGGAGAAACTTGTACACCTTGAATATGTCGTTCTATAATTATGTGTGAATTTCCCCTGATTGTTTTACACTTAATACCCACTTATATTTCATGTATTCGTTTGTCACACATAATTATGTAACTAATTTATCCTTAATCCAAGGATACTGTCTTTGTATGGGACTTCGTCTCAATCTCCTTTCATTGAGGCATATTTTGTTTTATACACAACTTTCTTTTATATGGTGTATAAACCCCTTTGACATTTACGTTTGTTCAAAAGGAATCTTTTTTATATGAAGCGTTTACTAAATGACAAAAGGGAATGTTTTTGTCATACGTATGCGGCGACAACGGCTTCTCCGCCGCCGTGACCATTATTTGAGTTTCAGCTTCCTCTACAATCCATACCTTCTTTTTAAAAGAAAAATAAATACCATGTTTTACTTTTCTTTTATTTTGGTATTGAAAATGGTTTTCATAATCTATTTATATCAATTTTGTTGTATTGATATCTTGTTATTAAAAGGTGGAAATGTTATGTTTCCTTTATGCATGTTTTATGTGATAAGATTATGTTATGATTCTTGGGCATTGTTATGAAGATGGGTGGTTCCGTGATAAACTAAGGGCGGGTGAACCCGATATAGCTCTCCAATTCATTGGGTAACGCGAAGGAGTGAAACGTTATGGTTTCTCTGAAGAGATTTAGGGAATATACTGTGGTGGGTATTCCAAACGTAACCAAGAGGGTTACTCCCTACGTAAGAATGTTATGAATACCTCAAGTTACCTTTTATATATTATGATTTTTATGATATATTCATTATTTCATGAGGTATGTTAAAGTGCCTATGTTTTGTGGGTAAAGTATGATTTCATTCTTATGTATATATAAGCTCATGTTTCCTTTCCATATTTTTTATAACCCTTATTTAGCTTTGTATGCTCATCCCAAGTTTTTTTGAAATGTTTTTCATAGGTCAAGGGAACGGTACATGATATGATGATAGTGTCAAGGAAGTGTCAAGAAAGAATCCATGTTTTATTTTAAATATGTTTCCGTTAATGGGAAAAAATGAATACTATCTTTATGTAACCAATTTGTTTAAATGTGGAATGTAATGCAAGTTTTATGATCTAATTCTATAAAACTCTAAACCTGAAAAGATCCTCAATGTGTAATCTTGTAATAACTCAATATTAAGTAAGGTTTAAGGCTGGGGACTTATAGTTGGTATCAAAGGTTTGTTTAGATAACTTTAGAGGTTAGGGTGTTCTCTAAGCATAAGTGATAGTACCATAATGGCTAGGATTTCAGAAAGAGTCCTAGTTTTAAATAAAGTGAATAAGTAATTATATCTTAGTGGTTATCTTCCTCATTAGTAAATGATGGTATTGTTGATATACTCACACTGACATTTCTATTTTTAGTGAATGTATGGATCTAGCAGGAACCAAAGTGACAATAGGTTTGAAGGAAACTGTGGTGGTTCTCTGATTAAGAGACTGGATGAAATGGGGTATTCAATGAGGAAACTTGTGGTTGTTCTAAACCAACTATCAAGGAGTCATGATCATGCACTTGAACTTTGCTATGTTCTGTAATTCATCATGTACAAGATGACCAATCGATGTGGAAGTTCAGGTAATAATTATAAAGGTAACCATTAGGGATTATATGATCCTTACTTTTGAGGTAATTATGGTTTATTATATGTTATGATGGAAAATAGAAGGCATGAGATAAACATGAGGTTAAAATTTGTTATTATTATTTTTAAATATTTTATCTCGTTTTGGGAAATGTTTTAAGAATTATATATTTTAGAAAAAAGGGCAACACGCAGACCGTGTGACAACCCGTCGCACAAGACAAAGTTGCGGGAATCGAACCCACAACCAAAGTGTGACTGGTATTTATCACCTACCACTGGACTATGTGAAGTCCCTGGTTAGTTTGACTAATTCTTTTTAGTTAGATGATTTTATGAATTAAGAGTAAGATGATTTTGGGTTATCTATGGAAATTTATTAACCTATCATGGAGGATATGTGATTAGGTTAATTACTTTTCAATACGAGACATTAAGAGAAACTGATTTTGTTTGGAGATAAATGTTACAATTTAACTTGGAAGACTATGTGACTAAATCCTTAAAATATTTGGGTTTCAGTCTTAGTTTGGTTTACTTTGACGAATTTTATGGACAAATTGTTTATCGGATGGTCCTCGTTGAACTGTGGGTTTTGTTAGACAAATTTTGGAGATTAAGAATAGATTTTATTTTTATAAAGGGTTATCCTTTTCTGGATTATCTGATCTTGTACTAACCTTTTTGGTTTTGGTTTTGGTTAAAGTCAAAAGACATGGGATGTATATAGTTCTCTTTTGTGGATTTGGTGATCCTCTAGAAGTTGATTATAGTACTCTAAATGTGACCAAGTCTTCCTAAATACTCGTCTTTTGGGGAAAGTATGAGTTTGTGTATGAAATCTAGTAAAAGTTGAAAGTCAACATGACAAGTAATTATGTTTCATTAAGATCAAAAATAAACTCCTCAATGAAGAGTAACATAAAACAAAAATTTTGTGTGTTAACTTTTCCTACTGGGGAATCGAATACCGTTTAACCCATCACATGTTTGTGATTTTCTTATGGTTAACTTTCACCTAGACATGTTTACTATCACTCTCCATCAGAACATGACCCTTTGTTTTTTCCTCCATGTCCATATTTTCATACTTGGAATCCTAGAATGGGTTAACTCGGGTGACCTCAGTACTTATCTTTCTTTATTTTAAAGTGATTGTTTTACCGACTCTTGTTCCGATGTGGGACTTTCAAGGATGTTTCCAAGCTCAATTTTAAAATTTCGAGGACGCAATTCCCAAAAGGGGGGAAGGATGTAACACCCCAGTCAAATGAAGAATATGAAATTTTTATATTTATCCATATTTGTGAATAAAATATTAAATATTACTTTAAAGGGGATGTTATGCCCGATGGCATACCCAACACGCAACAACGAGTTTCTTAGGAATCTTACGTTGCACTCTAATAATAAAATAATATTATTAATGCCTAGCTATTGTGATGGAGGGAATGAATATAAATAACTAAAAAATGATTATATATGTTTTTCAAATATTTTATAATAAATTTTAGAGGATTAAAAATGCGAATGAATCCAATTTTAAGCGTAAACATTATAATATTCCTTAAAAGGTTGATTAACCGCCTTTTGATGGCGAACCTCTTTTAAATCCACTTTTTGACAATTTTATGTGTTATATTTGACAAAATAAAATTCTTCTTTAGAATCGGGATATCAAAATTTACTTTGTGTAAATTTTTGGTATTTTTCCGAAAAAGTTCAATTTTTAATGAATAGTTAAAATGTTGTATTTTAATTCAAACCCACTTTTTAATATAATGTATTTATATGATTAGATAACCTTTTGAATTGGTTTTAAATTGAAATTAGAATACATTTTTACCATTTAATATAATAGTGGTCGTTGGAATTAATTTCACTTTGAAATCGGGCTTAAACTAGTGTCAATCTTTTGATACATTTTGTTTCATAAAAACAAGCTATTTGTTTTGACAGCGGGAATTAATTATTAAATTAATTAATCCAACTTATATGTTTTGAATTTTTTAAAATAGACATCATTTTTGAATTCGGAATATCAAATATAGCTTCGGGTGAATTTTTGGTAATTTTCTGAAAAACTTCCATTTTTGATGAATAGTGAAACCACTAAGTGGTACTTATAAAAACTGATTTTTCCGTTTAAATGAAATTTTTCCATATTTGTGTTTTGAATTTCAAAAATCTGGCATACATGGTTTTCATTAAGAAGTAAAATGTTGTTAAATTGGATTAGAAATTTTTTTTGGTGAATAGTAACTTATTAAGTTTTTAATCGAGATTAGAGGTAATTAGTGTAGTTTAAGGTAAGAATAATGTTTTAATAAAATGAAATGACATATACACATGTCATACACTCATTGCATGTGTCATGTACGACCAATAAAATCCATGTTTCAACTTGGGGATCCCATGGAGACACTTTGGATGGAAAATGACATAAATACATTTTTATTTAATGTTAAAGTAAAAATGACACAAACAAGAAGTGTTTTATAAAAACAATTTTTACATGGGGTTATACAAGTCATATTTTTGAATATAAATAGTAATTGGAAAGATAAGAACATTTCCTACATCATAGTAGTTTTTTTATAATTTTTAAACATTAAATAAATTAAATTATTTATGACATCATGATTATGCAGCGATGACTTCATTATTTAACGATTTAAATAAAATGGAATGATAATGTAAAATATAAGGCCTACACATGTAAAAAACCTATTGGATGGGTATATTTCGAACCCTTATCACCTTATCCTCGAAACACATCAATTTGAGACCATTAAAATCCGAAAGTCATTCTAAAATAAAGTAACATTTCTTTACATTCCAAGAGTGCCCCTCCTCTCCTCTTATAAAAAGCCCCCACTGCTACCTCCTTACCAACACTTACAAAGCCATTGGCTCGGCAAAAACCTGCCCATTGTGTCTCTCCACATCCCTATTTAACTCCTTTAAGCCTCACATTGGGCAGAAGTCTTCCCAAGGAAGCCTTTGAGCTCAAACCAAAAGGAGTTACCCGATTTTAAGGTAATGTCTTCACTTGTGTCCTTTTGTTTTATTTTGCTTCTCCAACCACCTAAAATATTTTCATTCATTTATTTTGTAACAAATACAGTATCTTATATATACTATGATGTTTTCATAAGATGGATTCGAGCTACACTTACACACACCTACATCTAATGGTTAAAGAACATACTGTTTCCGTGGATGGCGAATTTCTGCCTCACGAAACGATGATTGTTCAACATTTTTCTAACACCTTCAATGGTGGCCATTAAGATGACACTATATTTATATATTATATATAATATATTTATGTTTCACATAAGCTTCTATATTTTTCATTTATGGAATACCTTTATGGTTTCCATTACGGGTAAACGCGATATCTTCATTTAAGGAAGTGCGGACTACTGCCCCCTCAAAGTGATTTGATTCATTAATACCATATGTGGTACGTATAAAGGATATATTTAATGATATTATATATGATACCATACTGGAATTAAAATACTATTATGTATCATTATGTTTTAATTCCATTAAATATGAAACAGAAATGGAAGTAGGGTTCATGCGTACGTACGGCTTACCGTCTCCATGAACAGTACATTTCATTTCTTATCTCAAAATGTTATGTACTATTATAAGTACATATATATAATGGATATATATGTAATATATTACATCTAAATGATTTATATCATTCGGTAATTATAACAAATATATATATCTCTCATTTTGTTTTAATTCCATTAATATGACAAAAAATGAAAGTAGCATTCATGCGTACGTACGACCTACCGTCTCCATGAATGGTGATTTTAATTTTTATCTCCAAATGCTATGGAATAGTATAAAATGAATATATATTGGATATATATGATATTTAAATCATCAATACTATTTTGGATATGATGTACCTATAACTACATGGAAAATTATTTTCCAACAAGTTCAATTTTTGACTCATCGACAAAAACTTATAATATGATCTTATATTATTAACCAATTATTATAACATTAAAATATGTGGTATGAACTGAATAATAATCTTTATATGAGGTCCTTAAGCGATTATAAAATGACCAAAGTTTATTATTCATGAATATAAAGAAATGAACAAGACAAGTTGGACTTGAGGTAAGGGATCCAACCTCTATCTTTCTTTTTAAGTACACTCTTTTATGTCATTCCTTTTAAATCCATATTTCTTGTTATTGGGATGTTATTTTATATTAATCTTACTGTAATTTTTATGTTAATATGATTAGAGACCCTATTCTCTCTCATCAATCCATTTTGGATGTTTTGAGTGGCGCCATTAGGCTGTCGAATTTTCGTAAGAGATCTAACCTCTCTCTCTTTATTTTTAGGTACTATCCATTATGTCACTTCTTTTAAGCACCTATTTGTTTTGTTGGGGGATGTTATTTTATATTCCTATTTCTGTAAACTTTATTTTAATATGATGAGAGACCCTATTTTCTCTCATCAATCCATTTTGGAAGTTTTAAGTGGCATCGTTAGGCTGCCGAGTTTTCATAGGGGATTTTTCATCTCACTCTTATTCCCATGAGATTTATGCAACATTTGCCACAATTTCCTTTGAGTGTTGTATGTACTGCCCATTATTTTACTCATTGTGTAATATAATTTCATTTTTGAGTATTTACATCAATGTTGTATTGTCCATCTTTCACGGGGTGCATGTCTCAAAAGATACCCATGTCGGTAAGGAAACCTTTCACCCTCCTATTTTTAAAAGACTTATTTTGTTATGTCTTTTAATTCACATACAATTATGTTGGGATATGTTCTTATATATCCTTATTGATTTAAATTTTATGTCCATGTGATGAGATACCCTTTTTATCTCCCATCAACTCTTTTTCTGAATTTTGAAGTGACGCCGTTAGGGTGTCGAATTTTTGCAAGGGAAATTCGTAACCCAATTTTGATTCTTTTGGATAAACTTGTACACCTTGAATATGTTGTTCTATGATTATGTGTGAATTTACTCTGATTGTTTTACACTTAATACCCACATATATTTTGTGTATTCGTTTGCCACACATAATTATGTAACTGATTTATCCTTAATCCAAGGATATCGTCTTTGTATGGGACTTCGTCTCAATCTCCTTTCATTGAGGCATATTTTGTTTTATACACAACATTCTTTTATACGTTGTATAAACCCCTTTGACTTTTACATTTATTCAAAAGGAATATTTTTTATATGAAGCGTTTACTAAACGACAAAAGGGAATGTTTTTGTCATACCTATGCGGCGACAACGACTTCTCCGCCGCCGTGACCATTATTTGAGTTTCGGCTTCGTCTACAAGACAAACCTTCTTTTTAAAAGAAAAATAAATGCCATGTTTTACTTTTCTTTTATTTTGGTATTTAAAATGGTTTTCATAATATTTTAATATCAATGTGTTGTATTGATATCTTTTCCTTAAAAGGTGGAAATGTTATGTTTCCTTTATGCATGTTTTATGTGATAAGATTATGTTATGGTTCTTGGGAATTGTTATGAAGATGGGTGGTTCCATGATAAACTATGGGCGGGTGAGCCCGATATAGCTCTCTGATTCATTGGGTAACGCGAAGGAGTGAAATGTTAAGGTTTCTCCGAAGAGATTTAGGGAATATATTGTGGTGGGTATTCTAAACGTAACCAATAGGGTTACTCCCTACGTAAGAATGTTATGAATGCCTGAAGTTGCCTTTTATGTCTTATGATTTCTATGATTTATTCATGATTTGATGAGGTATTTTAAAGTTCCTATGTTTTATGGGTAAAGTATGATTTCATTCTTATGTATATATGAACTCATGTTTCCTTTCCATATTTTTTATAACCCTTACTGAGCTTTTTATGCTCATCCCAAGTTTTTTTGAAATTTTTTTCACAGTTCAAGGGAAAGGTACATGATATGATGATACTGTCAAGGAAGTGTCAAGAAAGAATCCATGTTTTATTTTTAAATATGTTTCAATTGATGGGAAAAAATGAATACTATCTTCATGTAACCACTTTGTTTAAATGTGGAATGTAATGCAAGTTTTATGATCTAATTATCTAAAACTCTAAACCTGAAAAGATCCTCAATGTTTAATCTTGTAATAACTCAAGATTAAGTAAGGTTTATGGCTGGGGCCTTATATGAGGTCCTTACACCCTTGTTAAAAAATAGTTACCACTATAAAAGATAAAATGTTAAAAATAATAATTTGATGGGTATTGGTCTTAAAACAAGAAAATAATATGACCATAAATGAGTGTATATTGTTTATTCCGACCTTATATATTCTCCTATAAATTATTTATAAAATTTTGTTCCACATTACATTTTTATAATTTTCTCCCTTTATATTAAGTTGAAATATTTAGAAATATATTATTCTCGCCACATACAGATGGGGCCTCTCACCAACGATATAGTTTACACAAAAAAATTTGGTTTCATCATCAAATCATTTCATTTTTAATTATATTAGAATATTATATCACTTTATTTTTATTTTTGTTGTATTATATTATCCTATATAATCCATTTATAAGGGATCTTCCAAGGAAATATCAAAGTTCCCAAAATGATTATTCATTTATTAATTAAAATATTTTATTTATAATTTTCTTATATCAAGACAATTAAATATATTTTGTTAGTATATAATTAATTTTAATATTCAATGTCCATAATAATAAAACAAATTTTCCATTATATAATCCAGAAAAAAATACACGAATAGTGCATTGTGTAGACTACCACCTCTATGATGAACATTGTTTTTATCTTCACCATCATTAAAAAATGGTATAAACAGTAATTCAAAAAATAATTATTGGATTTATATATTTTATTATGATTCAAAAAAAAAATAAACCTTACTCTCCTTTCCAAACATTCTATAGAAAATAAAATCATTAACCATGTGTATGTCTGAACTATTGCCTCCACCTAACGATTGATTTATGTATTTATTTTCATCACATTGTTACATGGATGGTCATGGGTATTGTATTAAAGGATATATATTACATTTATTATATCATTTATATTTTGGTATGGGAAATATTATAATCTATTAATGATATTACCAAAAAATTATTATCATTAATTAAATTATTTAAATAGTGGCAAATAAGTGGAATATGATTCTTTAATTCTATGTAATGTCATTATATGAATTTTATTATCTTAATAATTTTCTAAAATTTTGATATATCACACTAAAAATATCCAAATGATACTATTTTATCTTTATTATAATTATACTATAATGAATCTACGTCATAATCATCCATTAATCATGTTTGGATCATGTTTGAGTAAGTTTGACCATAATCATGAACAATAAAATTCATTTTTATAAAGGATTACTATTAAAATATATTTAATCTAATAATATAAAATAAATAAATAAATAATAATTTTTATAGTATTTTTATATATAAATACATGCATTAATTAAGAAAATGCATTTCATTCATTAAGAATCACTAAAACATGATCATCCTCGATTCCATATTCTTGATTTGAAACCAAAAACAACTACTGAATGAAATTAATAAATTATAAAATATTATATAAAATTTATTATAGTACCTTATATGATCAAATAATTATGTAATTGTGAAATTTAAAACATTCAAAAATCATTTTAATGAAACTAGTACAAAGCGATAATGATTACTTACACATAGGGTTCAAAATACGTAAAAACTATCTAACATTCATGTTAATAAAATGATTATAAATTAACTATATAAAAGTTTATACTTATAAATGTGGTTCTTATGTAATTATTTAATGAACCTGATTTAATTATTCATTATGCTATGTCAAATTTTAAAATAAACCAGGACCAATGTAAGGGTTTTTGTCTCAAATTCCCCTCTTCGAGACATGATTGTTTTTATAAAGACAATATAATTTATATGTTTTATACACTACGTATGTTAGATTTGATATAATGAAATATATATTTAATATGGTATTTGATTTCCAATTACAATTCCACTCTTTTTAGGATTTTTAATTACATGTTACTCAAGCCGTAAATATTTACTTGGTCTCAGTTATAACTGACTGATACATGTTACATGTTATGAACCACGATTCCTTTATAAGTTGTTACATTTATTTACTATAAATATAATTATATATCTAATTTCATTTTAATTTTTTTAAATATGAATCTATATCATGATTTTTCATTTAATAATTTTTTGACTCAAGTGTTACACCAGTTGTAACGGTTTTTGTTTACTCAATTTTCATTCAATTATTTATGATAATTCATCTAAATATATTTCATATAAGTTGGTATCATTATATATTTATATATTATTATATGGTATTGTCTTATTATATACATTTTTACAAAATAAACCCCTTTCAATTAGGTCATTATTCATGGAGTATGTTTCCCTTAAGTGATATTAAAAACTCAAATGTCATTTCCTTAAGTTGTAATGTTTTTTATTCACCATTAATAATTGATTTAGGGGTTATCCTAGCCTAATATAATAATATTCGTTATTTTACAAAACTCTATAGAAAATTATGTTTTAATTCATAAGATTTTTTATTACCTATTTTTCAATGTTGGTGTTTAACAAATCTGATTATGATTTATTAAAAAGGTTCTATTACATTAATTATCAAATGTTTTAACATTGGATCTATATCTGCTAATTAATGAAATATCATTTTCAAGGATCTATTATTGTAGATTTAATTTTTATATTTATTGTTTTTTAATATTTTACTTCATCTTTTAAAAAGATACTTTTGAAGGTGACATGTTTGTTTTTATTTTACATCAATGGTAAAATAAATGTCTAAAATCACATTAATGTTTTCACCTCCATTTTTTTTCAAATTAAAAAGTATTTACAATCATAATATTTATGTTGCATGATTTATTATTTATAAAGTGTATTATTTATAATTTCATGTCATCAACTAATTATACAAAATATTTTGATTCTTGATCCCTTCTTATGTGATACCATTCAAAAAAGTATTTGGAAATGATTTTTTTTTCATATACGTCAATATCTTTTGGTGTTTCCTTCATTATACTAGGGTGATGTTCCATTAAAATCATTCATATTATTTCTATAGATGAATTATGAAATTTCCTAAAATTTTATAGAAATGATTCATTACTAAGAGTTTCTTTCCATGTCCTTTTTGGTGTAGAACCATAATCGTTCTTCTGATGCCTTTCCACTATAAATACCCTACACTAGATTTTATTTGTAAGATAGTATTCATCTCTATTTGATAGATCAATTTCATGATGGGAATTAATGTACTAATCATATATTAATTTTTTATACGGTGTAAATTCCAAAATCTTTATTATCTAGATTGAATGGTATTTTAAAAAAATATACACAGTGAAATTGAAACCCATTTTCGTTCCACGGGTTATTTAATGGGTGTTGAATGAAACCCATTTTCTTTCCTTGGTTTATTTATACAGAAAATATTAAATATTTTAATTTGTATTATTTTATTCATCCCACATTATTTCCATGTGTTCTTTATGATGTGATAAGTGAACACTTTTTGTGTGGAAGAAATAAGTATAGAAGATGATGGGTGGGGAACTATATCTCTTTCCAATTAATTAGTTTAAAATAAATAACTCATGATATAATATAATCACTAGTTATTTTTATTTTCTTATATTAAGGTAACTAATAATATGTCCCATGAAATTAATTTGTATTACACTAATCTTTATTTCGATGTTTAAATTCATTTAACAAATTTTATACTTATTCTCATGACTGTGTTAATATATCATGGATCATGTTTATTGAATATTCATTCCATGAGCTTTTTATTTATATTTTATGATGCTCTAGGTAAAATGAAATGATATATTATATATTATTTATTTCTTATTAATTTCCCCATATATCTTGATTAAACCCATATGCACATCTTATGTTCAGTTATGGTATTCGATTATTATCCCTTTTTTAATATTAATATGCATAAAAACTGGAAATTTTGATATATTTCCTTTTATACAGGTGATTCAGAAAATTACTAAAAATAATTTTCTTATAAGGTGACTGTATGAGAAGAATTATTAGGATATGTTTAAGAATTTTCATGAGTTAAGTCACAACTATCATAGTGGAAGGAAAATTTTCTATTAATTCAAAAATACATGAGTATTTTGTTAATGCTTTAATATATTTCTCCAATAACTTAAATCTAAACGTTTATTGTAATATATTTTAATTCATTATTATTATGAAGACATCTAATCACTATATTATTAGGTTTGAGATGTTATAGTTGGTATCAGATAAGTTTTTAGATAACCTTGTATAATAAGATACTAGTAGTTGAGGATAATTTTGATGTTTGAAATCTTATAAAATATTGATTGGTTTTGGTTTATAATAATTTCAACGGTATATATATCCTATTAGTTTGGTTGAGGAAATATTTTTGGGATTAAGATAAGTGAAACTTAGTTAAATCCTTATGAATAAATCTAATGGTCATGTTTAATCATAGAATTAAATTTAAATTTATTTGTAAAGTAGATTTTGTGTGGTTGTTCGAGAAGATAAGACATTTTATTGATAACTTCAATTGGATACAATATCTATCATAGTTATACCTTATATAAATAACTTCTAAGAAGGAATGTTGGTAATTAAATAAACTATGGCATGGTGAAATGAAATAAATCCTAACTTAACTCCTAGAGAGAAATACCCATGGTATATACATTAGTAAATCATATTCTCTATTCTGACTATTATTAATGAATTGGTTGTTATTTAATTTTATGGATTGCGATAATATTAATGTGATAAAATAACTGAATTTAACATAGTTAAAACCAATAATGTTATAGGATCAATAAATTATGTAATAGATGAATTTAAATTATTATATGATGAAATGTAGAAGTCAATGCAGAAAACAACGTAGGATTTATATTTCATATTAATATTCACTGAATCTTCTAGATTTTATCAAATTCAACTTGGATTTATTATTCTGTGGTAAAAAGAACATTAAAATAAATATTACAATGGAATGTATCCAAAAACCACTATTTCTTATGACCAAATAAGGCAGAATATATAATGATATGAATATTAGAGTAAGACAGTTATAATAGAAAAAACGTATTTTATAGTCTCGTATAAGGTAATGAGGTTGATATCATAATATAAATTAAATCTCGATAAAATGATCTATTTTAATTAGTGATGTTATATACATTGATGATATTTTGGTGTTTTGAAAATGTTATTAGGAATTATGAGAAACATATTAGAATCATTATTTAGTAGTTCCAAAATAATGGTTTGAAATCGTATATTTTTATGGTATCAATAACCTTGGGAAATGAATTGGAAATGTGTATCCCAATATTAGATTTCATTTTCCATGATATTTTCTAGATCCTTTGAATCCTTAATGCATCATCTGGATCTATCTCCACTTCTATTGATCCCACTAGGAAACTCAAATATAATGTTGGTGACTATTGAGATCATTGTTCATTAGAAATTGAGCCTCGATCTGCTCTAAAATTGATTTGTAGAGAAGAATCAGTGCTACACCAAACTATCATCAAGTATCAACTAGGAAACTATAATTTTTTGTCCCATATTTATTAAACTCCGTAATCACACCCTCAATCACAAACTAGAATAAAAATATTGATCCATTGTACTGAAGAATAATTACAGAATGATCAAATACCTAGTATTAATTAAACAATGGGAAAAATTAATTTTCCATGATGAATGTGTTGGTAACCAATAGGATAAAACCATAATAAATAAATTCAAGTAAAAAACATGAAATTTGTTCATTTAATCCATGATCCTTCGCTTTAGTATAGACAAATTATAATTAATAATAAAAAATTAACTAATTTAATAAACTATAAAATTAATCAACCATTGATGTGTGAATCGATTCTTGTTTGTGTAATCGACCTGCATTAGAAATGGGATAAATAAATGGCATGAATAGACACAATTGAAACATCCAACATAGTGTTTGGATTTGTCATTGATGATGAACTATTTTATAGTTTCATTTTCTTTAAAACCACAAACTACTTTACCCTGGATGATCCTACTATACAATTCTTATCCTCTGATATGATGTTGTCCACCAACACCTTTCCAAATAATCCACTCTAAGTCTCCTATTTTATTAGATATACCCATAAAAATTTATTTTTATAGTATTAACATAGGTATCTATGTCAAAACATAAAATAAAATAATTAAAATAATTAATATATTCACTTTTAGTTCTTGAGATAACATTTTAAAAAACACCCATTTTCGGAAAAGGTTTTATCATTCCTAGGGAAAATATCATTTTTTAACTAAACGGTGGCCTCAAATTTCCAATTTGAGATTATTTTATTTATTCATTATATTTTTTCATAGAAATACATCGGTGTGATTTTAATATATTTAATAAAAATTGTAAATCAATTCCAATCTCTTAGGGCCTCATAATCGCGCGTAATCTCAGTACTAGTGTATGAAAATATAACTAATTATATTTTAAAGTGTTACATTTAATAAATGGAGATAGGAAAACACATATATCAACTAGTTTACATCATGTGTATGTTTTTACTCTCAAACATTCCATTTACCAAAAACAGTGAGATACCACGTTACACTAGGAATATTATTCCTGTATATCAAACTCATTCATTCATGATTCTAAATGTGTATATATATATATATATTTCTTTAATATATCATCGCTAATTTATCTTTATGGATGATCATATCTTATTCCCCCCTCCCCCATGTAGATATCAATATCGTATGTACTATCTTTTTTTAGATTCACACTCCCTAGTCTATCTTAATCGAGGGCCTAGATGTCATTATCACTATAAAAAAGAAACATCATATCATTATTTTCCTCCAATAGACAACATGATCAAGAATATTACAATACAACCCCTAATTGGATATGTATAATTTGAATTTATATTAAGAGGTATCAAAGTACAAATATTCCCATACATGGTATCTCTCCATCCTCATGGAGTATGGACCAAATAAGATCCATGCACCCATAGTTTAACAACGATTTAGTGTATGAAAATCCATGTGGTGTAATTCAAGGGTCAAATAACACAAAGACAGAATGTTATTTTTTTAGTTTTCCCCATGAACAGATTTTGTATCTCTATATGGGAATCAAGATATTTCTAACCTTAACATTCCCTCAACAACTATAATACACCTTGATGTACTTTAGTTAGTGATAACTCAAAGTCACTCTTCAAGAGGCCTATTATCATGAAACTTCATGAAATGTATATCAATATATATATATATATATAACAACATCAATTGTGAAATAATGTTAAAATTGAGATTTTCTATTATATAATATATTTTTAAAACTTTAAACATATTTAAAATACATGAAAACCCCAACATAATAACCCATTTATCATATAAAACACGATTAACTACAAATTACACCATATGTATGCTACACTATCTAGAGTTTTGTGAACTAATTTCTACACTATATAATTTATATCACATATCTATGAGACCATCCGATAAGAACCACGAACTAAACTATTCAGTGAATAACATCTATAAATAAAAAAGTTTAAATGGTAATGATATATTGAATCATATTCACAACATTATCGTCCTGGAACATATTCAAACACCTTATCATCAGAACTTATAACATTAGGATGAAAACATATTTTGTATACATTGAAAAATTAATAAGTCTATCATCATAATTCATGGAATCCATTACATTAATCATTAATCTTTTTTATAAGTAATATCAATAATTTCATTATTACTTTTATAGAACATCCAAAACACTTTTAAGAATAATAAGTCAACAAAACATTATAGTAAATAATTATAACACATCAAATTTATATATATTATTGTTCCCTAAATAACATATCATATTTTAATGTTAAATTCACTGTTAAATTTTATTGGAAAAACCCATAAAGAAATTGTGATGTTCAATAAGATACGATAAATAAAATTAACACTTTACATTTATCATTATTGTCACAAATCTGAAAATCTTTCAGTTATTTTGTGGATACTTTTTTTACACCAATATAATCCTTAATTTATAGATTTTTTACCTTTTATATCCCAAGGAAATGTTCACTAGATTTTAATACACTATATTATATTATTAGAACTATGTGGTTTTGTTTAATTTTTTAACAATATTTATTGAAGAATCCTTAGAATTATTAATTTTCATTGAGTTGAATAAGTTTCATAAATAATTTTATGACATTATGATGGTGATGTAGGATGTTTAATAATTTTTTTTTTTCAATTCATGGATAGTTGAAATTCACTAATTTTCAAGGGTACATTGTTGTATTCTGATGCATATACAGTATAGTTAGGTTTCAATTATTTTTAATATTGTAAAATGATGTGAATGGATTTAAGAATTAGGGAACAAAGATTTAAATGAATGATGATTTTATCTGCATTAAATTGATCCATGTAATGGAGACTTAGATTTCTTTCATGAAGCATGAAAGATTGTATTCCATGTGTGCAGTTGACTATTTACATTCACCAATCACTATTTATAAGAACTATTTTTCATGTGTATCTATAAAATATTTAGAATATAGGTGGACTCTACATGAATAATGATGTACTATAAAGAAACATAACAATCTATGAGGTTGATCACAAAGAAGAGTGTTTTGATTACATACCAAGTCTTATCTTATGTATTTTTTGGCCACACAGCCAATATATGAAACTATGTGTTTGAAATTTTTTGAAATGTGGTGATTCATACACAAAATGAAATATTCTATACCATAGTCTTCATAATGTCAATATATATTGAAGGTCATGAGTTTTAATCTGTTATATTTTTTATACTCCACATCATAGGGATGAGTCAAGATAATTTCTATACACTACCAATTACAAGTTTTTGATATCATAGAAAGACATTCTGATATAAAATAGTTCCAATACTATGATAAACTTATATCTAAATCTTATCTAAGTAGTCCAAAAAATAAATAAATATGTTTTATAATATTATTCAACATTTCAAAAAAAACATATTATACTCCTTATCACAATTTTATGTTGAATATGTGTTCTCTGTGACATGGGATTTAGGTTACGTTTTAGTGGATGATGATGTTATATGCAAAGATTCACAAGAAAAATGTGTATTCATAGGACCTAGAAATTATCCACATTTTAAATATTATATAGAGGAGTATTGGAGAATTTTCTGATAATAATATAAAATTATGCACCATAAAGGACGATAAAAATTGTCATTTTTGGAAAATTAGTGGATTGAATGATTTAATTATATATTTACACCAATATCTCAAAAAATGATAAGATAGTATATGGTTTTTCCCAAAAAAAAATTATTCCTTGATGTAACTCTTATAGTGACTGATACCAATTTCATAAGAAAATACCAAACTACGCTACAAGAAATTGTGTGATACCACAACCTCTATAAAAACAATGTAATACTGATTACCTTCTCTAAATTGATTGGATGTTATTTTTTTTTTGTATTTAACTATATCAATTCAATTATATGGATAGGAAATAAGGGAATAAAGGAAAAAATTGGGATTAAATTATAGGAATCCTAATATTGATTGAATTTGAAATTTTGGATTCAAAAAAAATATGGAAATTATATTATAGTCTATATAGATTAAAAAATATGGAAAATAAATATATAAGGATATGAAAATAAGTGAAAATTTGGGAAATTATTTTTCAATGAATAATTATAGTGTGTTAATGACATGTTCTTTAATTTAATATTATATTAATCTAGATAGAGTTTTCGTAGATAATATCATATCACAAAATAAATACATGGAGAGGATGAGTGTTCTGTGCATATTTTAAAAAATAATATTTGAAATATGATATGAATATTATGGAATATTATAATTGAATACATTAATGAGATGTTAATAAAATTATTATTTATATTATTTAAAACATTATATTTAAAAATAAGGTGGATGATAATTTCAATCTAGTAATAATTAGGTTTGATTTTCTTTTCAACATGAAGTCATCATGAATATTAAATGAACTAATCTCACAAGAAAAAGTTTTTCATATCTGGAATTGAATTGGAATTATCATAATGGTAATCACATTAGTGTCAAAACCTAGAATTTATGATATTGATACCAAGAATAAATCAAGGGGGTTCCATCTTTTCTTATAATTGGGAAGTAGAATATAGTTCTATAGACTAATACCTTCACCAAAGTAGTGTGTAGTGGAAATGAAGAGGTATTAATGCTTGGGATGTTGTGAGTTATCCCTAGACTTATTACCCTTTTGAAAGAAGTGTATTGAAGAGATAAAGATATAAGGATCCTTAGTGAGGATTTACCATACCAAAACAATGTTCCCACACAAATAGTGAGATATAATGGATTTGGTACCAAAATAAAAATTATATAGTTATGCTCCTTTGAGTATCCTTTTTTGGGGAACCATGTATAAACATTATGCACTTAGGATATATGGTTCCTTATATTTTATGTACTATGATTTTTATCCTTGTGGGAGTTGTGGTTATTTTTTCATTTATTTTACACCAAAAAAATTTCAAGCCTACCAAATGTATCTGTTAGACCCTTAATTCTTGTTAAAAGCCTCCGGAATATAGGGAGGTATTCTTAAGTCCTTGTGGTGGGTCACATAAAGTAATCTATTAGGTTGACCCAAGATGGTTCACTATAGAAATTGATGAACTCATTGACACCAAATATTTATGATGAAAATCATCATTAATAACATTATCTTCAACATTCAATATTTTCCTAACATTTAAAAAAAATTACATTATACAGATAACATGGATGTTGTGTGCCACAATAGTTTCCCTGGATTTTGTTGCAACTGGAACATGGTTATGCAAGACTAGCTACCTCTAAAGAATATGAGAAGTTGTTATACAGATAGAGTTAAATACAGGGTGGATTAGGGCTACATCCACTCTCCACGTTGCTAGATATAGGACCATCCCCACATGAGGTGATTCCAAAGAGTAATCTACACCTGATCATACATTGGTGGAAGGGTAAAATCTTGGATAAGTACACCATTACTAAAACAAATGGTCAAAATTAAAATTCCAATATTGGTTTATATTTTTATAGATACAAATATATAATTATAATGTTTTGATTCATTCATAAACTAATCATTATTCTCTAAAAGGGACACTTATGTGTTGATCCTATAGGACTTTTGAGGGGATGATAAATATGAACTCCAACTTATTGTTATATAAGTAGATGCACAAATGAATGATAGAATGTTGATAACAGACACTTAGGTTTCCTCTACTAGGGGATGAGTGGATGGATTAGGTGTAGATTCCTAGTGTGATGGATACATATTTCACAACCCTAATAAATTTATATATAATGTTGGGGTTCATGAAACGCATTGTTGTTATAATCACAGTGGATGGTATCCTCTAATCAATTAACGTTAGTTCACTCAAAAAGAAGTTTGATACTTCTACAATGAAATATATGGGAGAAGGTTATTATTTATTATGATTTTATATCTATTTCTCTAAATGTAATTCTATTTTTATCCCCAAACTCGTATAATTTTTTTCCAAAAAACATAGATAATTTGATCCACCGACAGAACACTAAAACCATCTTCCATATTTAGGTGGAGGTATCCCAACCCCTGGATCTGATATGTTTAGTCCTATTTATCTTACTTGAAGTGGAAAATTTGTGTAACCCTACAGGTTCACCCTTATAGAACATTCTATGCCCAGGGTGATATCCCAAAAGAGGTGAAAATAGAGGCAGAATCCAACACTATAGTATGAAAATGTGGGTACTTGTAATTCCTCTGATTGGATTTGGAATTCACATTTTAAGGTGTGAATTCCTTAAAATACTAATATTAATGTTGATGTAAGTGTAGGATCCCATCAAAGAGGTTATCATGTTCACACTCCAACTACTATAGTGTCTAGAGGATGGGGTTGATGCATTCCCAATGAACATAGAGGGAAATGGCCAGATAATATCTCTGAGAAACCTAGTACCATAATATATTGTTATCTATAAGAATTAATATGAGTCTGATCAAGTCTCTATAGACTTATAATGAGTCTCATTGCAGTTTTCTACGAAATAAATATAGAAGGTGATCCATAAAACCCCCTATAGAAGATCTATTCAAGAATATTCATAAAATCATCCATTTATTCACAATCCTATGATTAGTGGGTTCAACTGTTGATCCATCCACGATACTATGAAGGAATTAATCGATGATTGGAGTAATTTCATGAATCAAAGTTATGTTTATACTAGGTGAAGTGAGAAAAATATTATATAAAACTAAGGGTTTTAGAATGTTAATAGAAATCCATCTATGAAATGGAATTTTTAGAGAGGCACAAACCAACCAAAAGGGGGTATCTCTAGTCGATTTTATCTATCAGTAATTGAGTGTATATGAGAAAAAAGTGGTCAAACATAAAAATTATTCTTAAATATGTAATGTATAGTGATGTAAATAATTTTAAAAGGTAGAAAATTGAATTCCCTACCAAGGAAGATGAAGCGGTGGGGTTTACTAGAATTTGACCCAATATTGATGAATACAAGAGATCAACTGATCAAATTTAAGCCTCAGTAGAGTGAAAAATATAATGTATCCCAATTTGTATATTCATCCTCATTTTTGAATGATTAAGGGAGACTACAATTTTTGGATATTATCATTATTTTTACTTAATAAAATAAATGATATTTTTTATCAATCATTGCCAACTCAATAAAATTTTCCCCATCCAAATCATTGATTCATAACAATCAATGATACTTTTAAAGAGTAATATCATAATAAATAAATCCATATGAATAGTGAATGGATATAGATTAAGTAAATCATTATTTTAAAATTATTAATATTTTGATGAAATATGGATCATCCATTTTGTCTTGTACATGTTCCCTTATATTGATATTGGTAGGCAAGATATATTGTCATATGGACTATCAACGTAATTTTGGGTGACTCTATGAGATGAAGGGTTATAGGATTTGGCTTCCACATAATATTGTGCACTTAGATGGACATAAGAGGGAAAAATATGGTACCATATATTCCATTAATATAATATAGGGACAGCTCACCTGAATATGATATATGGTTTTCTCTTGGAAGTATTCTCTTATATGAATATAGGTGGGATAGATATGGTGGCATATATACCATCACAGTAAGCTAAGGCTATTAAATTCAGATATGGGTGTGATAAAAGAATTTTTATGATAAGTTTCAAAAAGGGTAAAATTTAAATTAGGATTTTAATGTTTAAAAGGGACCAAGTTCACTGAGATTACACATTCCTACATTCTCACAATAGTCCAATATATGGAGTGAATAGGAGGGTTATTTGATTTTTTTCTTTGTTGAGGGACCTAGAGAGATTGGATTGAATTTTAATGGTGTCATATGGTAGACCCCCATTCTTTGTGTCTATCCAAATTATCATCCCAAACATTTTGATAATCCTAAAATGGGGGAGACATAGTAGGATACAACTCATATTTATATCAATCTTCCCTTTGTGTCTTTTCAACCTGATATGTTTTTTCCTTTTTATATTCAAAAACTAATATTTTTTCTAGAAAATGCATATTATATTAGATGATAATGGAGAATAATATATTTCCTAGGTCAAAATTTTAATGTATTTAACCGATAGAATATTATTTATCATTACTTTGGATTTTTAAGGTCATGATATTAGAATCAATGTAGCTAGAAGTTAAGGTCAGAAAAATTTGACCAAAAGATAAGGCTTTCTTTTTAGTAACATAGGTAAAGTAAAACTATTTAGAATGGAATCCTAATTTCAATATTCTTGATATCCTTTAATAATTATTCACTAATTTTAATGTAATAGTAATTGGAATAGTGGATTTTTTATGCTTCAGTTCAGACAGATTGACAAAAGGGTGATACCGTCTCTTTAAATAAAGTTGGGATAACCCTATATGGATAGTGATCCCAATGATAGTGTAGTTAATCCAAAGGAAATGTGAAATTAGTTTAAGTTTATATTTCTAAAACCATTTTTCTATGTTTTATAGGTTCATGAGATGGAGAATATTAAATGTTCCAAGAACATGATTGCATATTCCTACTTTGAAAATGGTTATGATGTAAAAATATATCACATCGAGGGTATTTTAATCAACTATAATATCAATGTTATGGAATCTTTAAATTATATCCTAAATTTTTTTAATAAAAAATGATGGTATAAAACAAGTATATAAGGGATCATCATTAGCCAAGTTTGAATGGTGGGATCCATTATAATTTTTCCATGGGCATGTGAGGTTATAAGGCATTCCCCATAGGATGAAAATAGTCCTTTGGTTGGTTGTTCTAAATAAAGTAGCATGAATATCATCCCCAAAAAGAGGCCTCCCATAGAGCTAAATGCATGCATTATTTATAACCATGAAAAGTTTATAATGATTATAACACTTTAATAATGTTGTATCTTCATTGAGGAAATGAAATTCAATATGGGTTCAGAGCCCAAAATATTACACTACCATTTATTGAATACATTCTCATGGTGAAGGGATATAACATGAAATCACTTGATCATGCATATAGGAGAAAATATTGAGGGAATTATCAAACATTTTCATAGACCAGTGGGTGAAACATGTATAGTGTGAATATTTATAGGGAAATATGGAGATCCATAGAATTATTGTTCATTTTATAACATTAACTCTAATGTTTTTCAAAGTCTTGAAAGGGGTGACTTAGTTAGTAGAGATTTAATTTTTTCTTAGGATTTATTTACAGGTTTTCACCTTACCATATGTGTGTCTCATTTATTTATATTTTAAGGATATTTTAATTTAGACCATTAAGGTATTAAGTTTCTTGCTATATATCTTTGACCAAATGTTTTGTGCATTTAAGGTCATACAACATTGAACAAAGGTTGACATAGTCCATCTCGCTAGGGAGAAGCAAAATCACTGTGAATATATATCCTATATCTAATATAGACTACATCACATTGTGGTTTTCATATTATTACATTCATAGAGATTGGAATAAGGATTTTGGGGTTGAAGGATGAATGTTTTTAACCAATCTTAGAGTTGTTCTACATAGAATGGGAAGGGAAACAACCCGATATGAATAGATACCCTAGTGATAATAAAGACAATCTCATAGAGTTGTTATATAGAGAAGTTTTTGATGTCATATGGGGTTAAACAACCTTTTCCTCATGATGAAATATGGCATTGGTGTTTACTGTTGAATATGGATGTACAAATATCCATACCAAGAATTTGTGTCCCATAGATCTGAATATTATTATTACGTGAAAGATAGATTTTGAGTGTCTCTATATGTCCTACGATGAATTTAATAAGGGAATACATATTTCTTCGATAGATATTATATTCAAGGATCTAAATCATAGGTAATGAAAGGGAATTTTTATACCGGTTTTATAAGGCCCCAGCCTTAAACCTTACTTAATCTTGAGTTATTACAAGATTACACATTGATGATCTTTTTGGGTTTATAGTTTTAGAGAATTAGATCATAAAACTTTCATTACATTCCACATATAAACAAAGTGGTGACATAAAGATATTATTCTTAATTCCCATCAATGGAAACATATTTAAAATAAACATGGATTCTTTCTTGACACTTCCTTGACACAATCATCATATCATGTACCTTTCCCTTGACCTGTGAAAAACATTTCAAAAAACTTGGGATGAGTATAAAAAGCTCAGTAAGGTATATAAAAATATGGAAAGGAAACATCGGTACATATATACATAAGGATGATATCATACATTACCCATAAAACATAAGCACTTTAACATACCTCATCAAATCATGAATAAATCATAGAAATCATAAGACATAAAGGTAACATGAGGCATTCATAACATTCTTACATAGGGAGTAACCCTCTTGGTTACGTTTGGAATACCCATCATAGTATATTCCCTAAATTTCTTTGGATAAACCTTAACGTTTTACTCCTTCGCGTTACCCAATGCATTGGAGAGCTATATCGGGCTCACCCGCCCTTAGTTTATCACGGAACCACCCGTCTTCATAATAATGCCCAAGAACCTCAACATAATCTTATCACATAAAATATGCATAAAGGAAACATAACATTTCCACCATTCAATCAGAAGATATCAATACAACACATTGATATAAAAACATTAAGAAAACCATTTTCAATACCAAAATAAAAGAAAATTAAAACATGGTATTTATTTTTCTTTTAAAAAGAAGCTATGTCTTGTAGAGGAAGTCGAAACTCAAATAATGGTCATGGCGGCGGAGAAGTCGTTGTCACCGCATACATACGACAAAAACATCCCCTTTCATCATTTAGTAAAACACTTCATATAAAAAAATATTCCTTTTGGATAAACGTAAAAGTCAAAGGGGGTTTATACACCATATAAAAGAAGGTTGTGTATAAAATAAAATATGCCTCAATGAAAAGAGATCGAGACGAAGTCCCATACCTCGGGTCCGACTTGACTCGATCGTTATTTAAAGTCCTAAATAATAAACTTGAGTTAATTTATACTTGTTTAAGAACCTTTTTCAAGTTCATTATTCCTTTTATATCAATTATTTCCATGTCATTAATACTATGTAATTATTTAAGTTAATAACGGTCGTTTTAACGATCATTGGTACTTGAGTCAAAAATAAGCCCTTTATAATTACATGTTGTTCATGTATCCATTATATCCAGAATGGTATTCATGTTGTATATATTATATATGTCATATATATCCAATACATTCATGCATTTATAATATTACATAATCATTTAGAGGTAAGAAATGAAATGCACCGTTCATGGAGACGGTAAGCCGTACGTACGCATGAACGCTACTTTCATTTATATTTCATATTTTATAGAATGGAATCATAATTATATTAAGTTATATTATAATTCCAGTATAATATAATATATAATATCATATTTCCATCCTTTATAAGTCCCACATATGGTATTTAACGAATCAAATCACATTGAGGGGGCGGTAGTCCGCACTTCCTTAAATGAAGATATCGTGTTTACCCATAATGGAAACCATAAAGGTATGCCCAAAATTAAAAATAAATAATCTCAAGTAAAACATAAACATATTATATATCATATATAAATATAGTGACATCTTAATGGCCACCTTTGAAGGTGTTAAAAGAATGATGAACAATCATCGTTTCGGGAGGCATAAATTCACCATCCACGGAAACAGTATGTTCATTAACCATTAGATGTAGGTGTGTGTATGTGTAGCTCAAATAATTCTTATAAAAACATCCTAGTATATTGAAGATAATGTATTTGTTACAAAAGAAAAGAATAAAAAGATTTTAGGGGGTTGGAGAAGCAAAATCAAACAAAAGGACTCAAAAGAAGATATTACCTTAAAATCGGGTAACTCTCTTAGATTTGAGCTCAAAGGCTTCCTTGGGAAGACTTCTTCCCAAAGTGAGGCTTCAAGGAGTAAGAGAGGGATTTGGAGAGCGAAAATGGGTAGGGGTTTTCCGAGCCAAAGGCTTTGGGAGTGTGGGTAATGAGGTAGAGGTGGGGGCCTTTTATAAGAGGAGAGGAGGGGCACTCTTGGAAAGTAAAGATATGTTACTTTATTTTTAAATGAGTATCGGATTCAAAAGGTCCCACATTGATATAATTCTAGGATAAGGTGATAAGGGTTCTAAATCCACTCATCAAATTGGTTTTGTCCATGTGTAGGTCTTATATTTTACATTATCTTTCCATTTTATTTAAATCGTTCAATAATGAGGTCATCGCTGCATCATCATGATGTCATAAATAATTTAATTTATATAATGTCTAAAAATTATAAAAAAAATACTATGATTTAGTAAATCTTTTTAGCTTTCTAATGAATATTTATAGTAAAATATATGACTTGTATAACCCCATGTAAATATTGTATTAGTAAAATAACTCATGTTTGTGTCATTTTTACTTTAACATTTAATAAAAAGTTATTTATGTCATTTCCCAACCAAATTTGCTCCATGGGGTCCCCAAGTTGACCCATGGCTTGTCTTGGTCGGCCAGGACACATCCAATAAGGTTAGGACATGTTTCATGGTCATTTCCTATTATTAAAGCATTATTTTTACCCTAAACTCCACTAATTACCACTAATCGCGATTAAAAACTTAATAAATTACTATTCACCAAAAATTTATTTTAATCCCATTGAACCACATTTTACTTCTTAATGACAAACATGTATGTCATATTTTTGAAATTAAAAACAAAAAAGTGGCAAAGTTTCATTTAAACGAAAAATCAGTTTCTTTAACTACCACTTAGTGGTTTCACTATTCATCAAAAATTGAAGTTTTTCAGAAAGATACCAAAACTTCACCATAAGATATATTTGATATTCTGAATTCAAAAATGATGTATATTTTAAAAAGTTCAAAACATATAAGTTTCATTAATTAATTTAATAATTAATTCCCGCTGTCATGACAAACAGCGTGTTTTTATGAAACAATAAGTATCAAAAGATTGACACTACTTTAAAACCGATTTCAAATTGAAATTAATTCCAATGTCCACCATTGGATTAAATGGTAAAAATATATTCATATTACTCTTTAATACCGATTTAAAAGATAATCTAATCATATAAATAAATTAGATTAAGAAGCAGTTTTGATGTAAAATGTAGTATTTTTCACTATTCATTAAAAAATGAACATTGTCAGAAAAATACCAAAAATTCACACAAAGTAAATTTTGATGTCCCAATCATAAATAATAAGTTTATTTTGACAAAAATAGCTTATAAAATTGTCAAAAGATATATTTAAAAATGGTTTGCCATCAAAAGGCAGTAAAACAATCTTGTAAAAATATTAGTGTATTCCATGCTTAAGATTGGATTTATTTTCATTTTAAGCCTCTAAAACACTATCTAGTTCATTAATAGACATAGATAAAAATATCTATTATTCATTACTTACTTGGGATGTTACATCCTTCCCCCCTTTAGAAAATTGCGTCCCCGCAATTTATTTACTTATCAAATAAATGGAGGGTACTTATCCCTCATTGCATTTTCAGATTCCCATGTTGCCTCTTCCATCATGTGGTTTTTACACAAAACATTTACCTTCTTAATCACCTTATTCCTTAACACTTGCTCCCTGTGGTCAAGAATCTGGACCAGTTGTTCCTCATAAGATAGGTTCTCTTCCAGCTGAACTACCTCTGGACTCAAAACATGAGATGGATCTGGGATATACTTTCTCAACATCAAAACGTGAAAAACATTGTGTACCTGAGATAAACTCGGAGGTAAAGCCACTCGGTAAGCAACTGATCCAACTCTCTCCAGAATTTCATATGGTCCAATAAACCTTGGACTCATCTTTCCTTTCTTACCAAATATCATCACACTTTTCCAAGCATAAACCTTGAGAAAAACATGATCACCTACCTCAAAAGATAGATCCTTCTTCCGGTTATCCGCATAACTATTCTTCCTGCTCTGAGATGTTCTCATGTGATTTTGAATCAGCTGAACTTTTTCTGCCATCTCTTCTACCAATTCCGGTCCCATCAACTTCCTTTAACCCACTTCATCCCAGAAAGTTGGAGTTCGACACCGCTTCCCATATAATGCCTGAAATGGTGCCATTTGTATACTGGAATGAAAACTGTTATTATCTGAAAATTCAACCAAAGAAATATGTTGGTCCCAACTTCCCTGATAATCCATTGAACAAGCTCGTAGCATATCCTCCAAGATCTGAATTGTTCGTTCTGACTGCCCATCTGATTGGCGATTAAAAACTGTACTAAAATTTAATTCAGTACCTAATGACTTCTGAAGACCTTTCCAAAAGTTAGAAGTGAACCTGGGATCACGATCAGATACAATGGAGAGAGGAACTCCATGTAACTTGACTATCTCTTTAAGATACAAATGGGAAAGTTGATCTAGGTAAAAAGTATCTCGTATAGAAAGGAAATGAGCAGATTTGGTCAAGCGATCAACAATAACCCAGATTGCATTATTACCTCGAGATGTCTTCAGTAATCCCACAACAAAGTCCATGGATATATTCTCCCATTTCCACTCTGGCACTGGTAAAGGCTGAAGCATCCCTTTCGGTAACTGCCACTCTTCTTTAACCTATTGACATGTCAAACACTTCACAGTAAAATCAGCAATATCTTCTTTTCATTCCATCTCACCAGTAATACTCCCGCAGATCTCTATACATCTTAGTACTGCCAGGATGAACTGAAAACGGAGAACTATGAGCTTCACATAACAACTCTCTCTTCAACTGTGAATCACAAGTCACACACAATCTCTTCCCAAATCTCAAAAGGCAAACATTATCAATGTTGAATTCAGGCAACTTACCTTTCTTAACCAGCTCTACCTTTTTCTGCAACTCACTGTCTTGCTTCTGTGCTTGCTTGATTCTATCTGATAGAGATGATCTCACTGATACCGGAAACAAAACAGAAGAACATCCTGCACCCACAACTTCTATGCCAAAGTTCATAAAATCCTTAAACAAAGGATCACGTTCCAAACGCAACATTTCTAATGAAGAATTACTTTTTCGACTCAAAGCATCATCCACATTATTTGCTTTTCCCGGATGGTAATGAATTGTACAATCATAATCCTTGATTAATTATAGCCATCTCCTTTGTCTCATGTTCAATTCTTTCTGAGTGAATATATACTTTAAACTTTTGTGATCGGTATATATTTCACACTTTACTCCATACAAATGATGCCTCCAAATTTTTAAAGCAAAAACAACAGCAGCTAATTCCAAATCATTGTAGGGTAATTTACCTCATGAGTTTTCAACTTTCATGAAGCATAAGCAATTACCTGATCATTCTATGATAGGACACAACCAAGTCCTTTCAATGAAGCATCATTGTAGATAACAAATTCACCATTCCTGGATGGTAGTGCCAAAACTGGAGCATTCACCAATCTTCATTTCAATTCCTGAAAACAATCATCACATTCTTTTGTCCAGATAAACTTAACACCCTTTCGAGTTAGCTTAGTCATTGGACTAGATAACCGTGAAAAATTTCTAACAAACCTTCGGTAATAGCCTGCCAAACCAAGGAAGCTACGAACCTCGGTTACATTTGTGGGTCTTGTCCAGTCTTCCACAACTATTGTTTTTGCTGGATCAACGGTTATGCCATCTTTTGAAACAAATGTGACCAAGGAAAGAAATTTGTTGCAACAAAAACTCACATTTTCTGAATTTCCCATACAATTTCTTTTCTTTTAAGGTTTGCAAGATAACCCTTAAATGACTTTCATGTTCCTGTTTAATTATAGAAAACACCAAAATATCATCGATGAAAACAACCACAAACTTATCCAAGAACTCATGGAAAATTCTATTCATAAGGTCCATGAATAGAGCAGGTGCATTGGTTAGCCCAAAAGGCATTACTACAAATTCATAATGGCCATATCTTGTACAGAACACGGTCTTCGGAATATCTTCCTCCTTTACCTTCAGCTGATGGTACCCCGATCTCAAGTCAATCTTTGAAAAAAACTGAGCTCCCTGGAGCTGATCAAACAAATCATCGATATGAGGCAAAGGATATTTGTTCTTAACAGTGATATTATTCAAGGCCCTATAATCAATGAAATGTCTCATAAAACCATATTTCTTTTTAACAAATAAAACAGGAGCACCCCATGGTGATGTGCTAGGTTGAATGAAACCTTTATCTAATAAATCTTGCAATTCCTCCTTCAACTATAAAAGTTCAATTTGAGCCATTCAATAAGGGGGTTTTGAAATTGGCTTAGCATCAGGAACTAAGTCAACAGTAAACTCAACTTCCCGATCTGGTATTATTTCAGGCAACTCATCAGGAAAAACATCAGGATACTCATTTACCAATGGCACATCATTAATCTGAACAGTTCCCTTGTTTTCAACAATGTGTGCAAGGTAACATTCATTTCCATATTTTACAAGTTTCTCGGCCTCTTGATAAGTTATCAACAGTAAGGGTTCATTCTTGTACACAAACTGAAAGTCTTTATAAAAAGAAACTTCTTTAGCTCTATAGTCAATCTTAGCATGGTAAATAGAGAGCCAATCCATACCCAGGATAACATCAAACTCTACTATAGGTAGAACAATATGGTTTGAAAGTAGGTTCTTTCCACAGATAAGGATAAGAAGATTATTATAAATTCTTTTTGCCTCAACATTTCCCCCAGGTGTTTTTACCAAAAGTTCAGGAGTCATTTCTTGAGATGGTATTCCCATTTTACTAGAAAAGGTTTCAGAGATGAAAGAGTGTGTAGAGCCCGAATCAAACAACACACTGGCATAATCTGAAAAAACAAAAAAAGTACCTAATACAACTTCATTTGACGGCCCGACATCTGCTGAAGTAGTTGCAAAGGATTTCACCTTCCCTTTCTGCTTTTAGTCTAATTTCTTCCCATCACTCAAGCTCTTTGTCGGACACTCATTTTCATAGTGACCCATATCATTGCACTTATAACATTTCACTAACTGTAAATCAAATTTGGTCTTACATTCACCTTGATCCTTTTAAGTGCAATCACGAGACTTATGTCCCATCTTACCACATCAGTAGCACTTTCCAGAATTCAGAAGACATTCCCCAGCATGCCTTTTGCCACATTTATCACAAACTGGAAACTTAGTTTTCTTACCATCATACTTTTTTGAAGAATTCTTACCTTTCTCCTTCCACCTCGGTCTCTTCTTCTGTTGGTTGTTATAGAACACTTGATCATCGGAAAACTCCATTTCCACCTTCTCAACATATCGAAAAAGCTTTTCATAACTTTTAAACTCAAGAGAAGCTAAAGCCCTTCAATACTTCGGCTTTAATCTTGAGTAAAAATGATTGATTTTACTATCAAGGTCTCGAATAAAATTTGGAGCATACCTTGCCAATCGAGTGAACCTTTCTTCATAAGTAGCCACTGAGTCTTCCTCTTGCCTAAATTCCAAGAATCGCTTTTCCATCCTATGTCGAACAGACTTATGAAAATACTTCTCAAGAAACATACCTTTGAATTCATCCCAGTCGAGAGCATCAATCTCATCAGCGTCCCTGATATTTTTAACCATCGACCACCACTGATCTGCTTCACCCTCCAAACGGTAAATAGAAAGACTAACCTTTTGATTGTCTGAACACCCCTTGACATCAAAAATCTTCTCCAGTGCTTTAATCCACCCTTCATCTAACACAGGGTCAGATGATCCTCTGAATGATGGGGATGTTGCCTCATGAAATGTTCCACCACTGACATGTTCCTCTGTGGTTGATCTGGCTGATCTCGTGCATGGATACCACCACCATTTATAGCCTGAGTCATCTATGCCATCACTGCAAAAAAAATTTCAGTTCCAATTCCAACCATCTCAGGATGCTGATTTGGAAGGTTATTTCCTTCTGTATGCCTTCCTAGCACTGCTTCCCTGTTTCCTCTGCGGAAAACCATTCTGAACAAACATATCTTAGATTAAGCAACATGATAATCTTCAAATGCTATATCACTTCAAAAAAAAATTTGTATAACCATTTAATAGAATTCTAACTCCTAAATTTATCTAAACCTACCTCTGATACCAACTATAAGTCCCCATCCTTAAACCTCACTTACTCTTGAGTTATTACAAGATTACACATTGAGGATCTTTTCGGGTTTAGAGTTTTATAGAATTAGATCATAAAACTTGGATTATATTCCACATATAAACAAAGTGGTTACATAAAGATAGTATTATTCATTCCCATCAATGGAAACATATTTAAAATAAACATGGATTCTTTCTTGACACTTCCTTGACACTATCACCATATCATGTACCTTTCCCTTGACCTATGAAAAACATTTCAAAAAACTTGGGATGAGCATAAAAAGCTCAGTAAGGGATATAAAAATATAGAAAGGAAACATGGGTACATATATACATAAGGATGAGATCATAATTTACCCATAAAACATAAACACTTTAACATACCTCATCAAATCATGAATAAATCATAGAAATCATAAGACATAAAGGTAACATGAGGAATTCATAACATTCTTACGTAGGGAGTAACCCTCTTGGTTACGTTTGGAATACCCATCACAGTATATTCTCTAAATCTCTTTCGAGAAACCTTAACGTTTCACTCCTTCGCGTTACCCAATGCATTGGAGATCTATATCGGGCTCACCCTCCCTTAGTTTATCACGGAACCACCCATCTTCATAATAATTCCCAAGAACCTCAACATAATCATATCACATAAAACATGCATAAAGGAAACATAACATTTCCACCATTCAATCACAAGATATCAATACAACACATTGATATAAAAACATTATGAAAACCATTTTCAATACCAAAATAAAAGAAAATTAAAACATGGTATTTATTTTTCTTTTAAAAAGAAGTTATGGCTTGTAGAGGAAGCCGAAACTCAAATAACGATCACGACGGCAGAGAAGTCGTTGTCACCACATACGTACGACAAAAACAACCCCTTTTGTCGTTTAGTAAAACGCTTCATATAAAAAAAATATTCCTTTTGGATAAACGTAAAATTCAAAGGGGTTTATACACCATATAAAAGAATGTTGTGTATAAAAAAAATATGCCTCAATGAAAAGAGATTAAGACGAAGTCCCACACCTCGGGTCCAACTTGACTCGATCGTTCTTTAATGTCCTGAATAATAAACTTGAGTTAATTTCTACTTCTTTAAGAACCTTTTTCAAGTCCATTATTCCTTTTATATCACTAATTTCCATGTCATGAACACTATGTAATTATTTAAGTTAATAACGGTCGTTTTAACGATCATTGGTACTTGAGTCAAAAATAATCCCTTTATAATTACATGTTGTTCATGTATCCATTAAATCCAGAATGGTATTCATGATGTAGATATTATATATGTCAAATATATCCAGTACATGCATTCATTTATAATATTTCATAATCATTTAGAGGTAATAAATAAAATGCACCGTTCATGGAGACGGTAAGCCGTACGTACGCATGAACGCTACTTTCATTTCTATTTCGTATTTTATAGAATGGAATCATAATGATATAAATGTATATTATAATTCCAGTATAATATCATATATAATATCATCGTTCCATCCTTTATACGTCCCATATATGGTATTTAACGAATCAAATCACTTTGAGGGGGCGGTAGTCCGCACTTCCTTAAATGAAGATATCGCGTTTACCCATAATGGAAACCATAAAGGTATGCCCAAAATGAAAAATACAGATGCTTAAGTAAAATATAAACATATTATATATCATATATAAATATAGTGACATCTTACTGGCCACCTTTGAAGGTGTTAAAAGAATGATGAACAATCATCGTTTCGGGAGGCATAAATTCACCATCCACGGAAACAGTATGTTCATTAACCATTAGATGTAGGTGTGTGTAAGTGTAGATCGAATCCTTCTTATAAAAAAATCCTATTATATTGAAGATAATTTAGTTGTTACAAAAGAAAATAATAAAAAGAGTTTAGGGGGTTGGAGAAGCAAAATCAAACAAAATGACTCAAAAGAAGACATTACCTTAAAATCGGGTAACTCTCTTAGATTTGAGCTGAAAGGCTTCCTTGGAAAGACTTCTGCCCAATGTAAGGCTTCAAGGAGTAATATATGGATGTGGAGAGCCAAAATGGGCAGGTTTTGGCCGATCCAAAGGCTTTGGGAGTGTGGGTAATGAGGTAGAGGTGGGGGCCTTTTATAAGAGGAGAGGAGAGGCACTCTTGGAAAGTAAAGATAAGTTACTTTATTTTAAAGTGAGTTTCGGATTAAAAAGGTCCCAATTTGATATAATTCGAGGATAAGGTGATATGTGTTCTAAATCCACTCATCCAATTGGTTTTTTCCATGTGTAGGTCTTATATTTTACATTATCTTTCCATTTTATTTAAATCGTTAAATAATGAGGTCATCGCTGCATCATAATGATGTCATAAATAATTTAATTTATTTAATGTATAAAAATTATTAAAAAAACTACTATGATGTAGGAAATCGTTTTACATTTCTAATGAATATTTATAGTCAAAAATATGACGTGTAAAACCCCATGTAAAAATTGTTTTAGTAAAATAACTCATGTTTGTGTCATTTTTACTTTAACATTTAATAAAAAGTTATTTATGTCATTTCCCAACCAAAGTTGCTCCATGGGGTCCCCAAGTTGACCCATGACATTTCTTGGTCGGCCATGACACATCCAATAAGGTTAGTACATGTGTCTAGGTAATTTCATATTATTAAAGCATTATTTTTATCTTAAACTACACTAATTACCACTAATCGCGATTAAAAACTTAATAAGTTACTGTTCACAAAATATTTATTTTAATCCCATTGAACCACATTTTACATCTTAATGACAACCATGTATGTTGGATTTTTGATATTCAAAACACAAAAGTGGCAAAGTTTCATTTAAACGAAAAATCAGTTTCTTTAACTACCACTTAGTGGTTTCACTATTCATCAAAATTGAAGTTTTTCAGAAAGATACCAAAACTTCACCATAAGCTATATTTGATATTCTTAATTCAAAAATGATGTATATTTTAAAAAATTCAAAACATATAAGTTGAATTAATTAATTTAATAATTAATTCCCGCTGTCATGACAAACAGCGTGTTTTTATAAAACAATAAGTATCAAAAGATTGACACTAGTTTAAGTCCGATTTCAAATTGAAATTAATTCCAATGTCCACCATTGGATTAAATGGTAAAAATATATTCATATTACACTTTAAGACCGATTCAAAAGATAATCTAATCATATAAATAAATTAGATTAAGAAGCAGTTTTGATGTAAAATGCAGTATTTTTCACTATTTAATAAAAAATGAACATTGTCAGAAAAATACCAAAAATTCACACAAAGTAAATTTTGATGTCCCAATCATAAAGAATAAGTTTATTTTGACAAACATGGATTATAAAATTTTCAAAAGATAGATTTAAAAATGGTTTTCCATCAAAAGGCAGTAAAACATTCTTTTAAAAATATTAGTGTATTCCATGCTTAAGATTAGATTTATTTTCATTTTAAACCTCTAAAACACTATCAAGTTCATTAGTAGACATAGATAAAAATATCTATTATTCATTACTTACTTGGGATGTTACAGGTTTGGGATTGAAACTAGAAGAATCTCCATGCCTTGTTCCTAGGATTGGAGATCTGGGTTTACCTTAAGAATGATAATTTTACCTTATTGTATGTTTAGGGATAGGAACTACATGTCGTGTACCCTTATATGGACCTACTCTTATATTAAGAATTTGGACTATATTGGATAGACATTTCCAAGTTGTTTAAGGTCATACATTGTGGCCCATATTTTGTAGAGTTTAACATTATGTTATAAGAACTCATGTGTCATGCAATTTAGGGTTGTATAACGATGGACTCTATATATGATGGCTTTATGAAGATCTGGATAATGAGTAAATGTGATTATCATGTCTTAAAACTGAGTAAGGATATAATTCCTAAAATGAATGAATAGTTGTTTGGACACCAATATGATATGGGGTTTGATTAGAATGTTTGATTGGGAGCCAGATAAATGATTTGGAATCACCATATATCATGTAATGACATGAATCATGCCACGTTTAGTTTTTAAAATTCCTCTACACTAAACCAGCCTATGTACAAGTGAAGAGGGGTGAAATGTATGGGTTTCTTGGTGAGGGTAGGATGAATAAAACCTAAAATGAAATTCTAAAGGACTCATCACCAAGGAAAAATTAGGTATTGAATTGGAATTTGTGATTGGGTCTAAGATGAAAGATCAAGGATGAAATGAGTTTCCTATTGTATAAGAAATCAAGTTGTATATAGACCACCTGATGAACTCTCTGTTATTCACAAAATATTGTTCCAACAGATATACCCATTTAATATCTTCACATAGGGTTCAATATGGTACACTCAATTTGAATATTTTATAATAAATATTCATATCTATCCCACCAAATAAACTATTGATTAAACCAAAATATTAGAAAATGATGGTCGGAATAATTTCCCTAGGTCACATAAAGTGTTAAGAAAATTCTAATATTGGAAACGTTGTTGGGCCAATAGCTTTTCAAATTATTAATTTGAAGAATAAACCTAACTCTGTGATTTTGTGTAAATTGTTTTTAGGAAATATGATTCATATTGTCACTTGTATCAAATATTAAATTAGAACATAAGAACCATGCCATTTTAATCCTTTTAACTATAGATCGTTCATTTATACAACATTCTTGGTATTTTATAAAAACAAATTAGGGAAAATTAAATCATTTAAAAAGTTGAAAAACATAATTCTCTTATAACGAGAAAGAATATGTGTTGCTAGAGGAAAACAATAACCTACCCCCATTCATTGACAACAAATTTTATTTAAATGACCATTTTAATTAGTTATAACCTTTCCTTGAGGTGATATTTGGTATTCTTTTGTGTATTTAGTAATGTTTTGAGAACACTAATGTATACATTTTTTCCAATGTGCATGATATCTATAAAATATCTGAAACTAAAATTCTTTTAATGAGTTCATATGCAGAAAATTTATTATTTTTACTAATCTAATTACAATATGATTTTAGATTATTTGTTTCAAAAACCATGATAACATTCTTTACCTTGTTATGTAATTATCCACTAACCATGGAAGAAGGTGACAAACCTTATTCCAAATTCTCATTAAATGTTTTTCCCAAAATCAATATTGATATCGATAGGGTAAAAACATACAATGTCCAAGATAAATTTTATTCCCACTATGATTCAACCTAAATGGTTGTATACTGTCTTCATATATAAGACTCAATTACCTTCTCTTGCTATTATACCCTAAAAACTTACCATAAGATGGAATATCATTTATCATTCCATGAAGCATAGATACCAATTAGAATTATTATTTTTATTGATCATCATACTCTAAAAAAAAGGCATCTTGAAATAGTTTTAAAATATTAAATAGGTATTGCTAGATAAATTCCAATATCATTACCATGTTGTTTTGGTTATAAAATAAGCAATTGACAACATAACACACTTATGATTTTTATAGAACCATGTTCATAAATTATAATTTATGAACATAACCAAGTAAGTGTTGCAATTGTTTTTCTATAAACTATGGGGATTAATGTCATCTATAAAGTAGGATGAAATTTTTATGGCTTGTTCCCAAATTCAAGATTCTAATCAATTTCCTCCTACTAAGATGAATCATCTGGATGTCAATGTATACATTAAATAATCCCTCTATCCATGCCACGTCAACTGACTTAAAATATCCAAAATTTTAAAAAAACATCAAAATCAAGAAATTATTAGATATTGCAAAAAAAATTAATGGGCTTCATTTATTTTCATTGTAACAAGATTCATCACATCTGGTATTTTTTGATAGATGAATACTCTATGAAATAAATATATCATCATTTGGTCAAAAATGTATTTTATTAATATCTCATGCTCATTGAAAAATAAAATTCATTAAGATTTTCTTGTTTATTAAAGAATACCACTGTTTTTTGAATCATATATTTTAATAATGAGAAAACTCTGTAAAACTAACATTACTTTATCCATTTCCCACTTTTAGGTTATATATTTTTAATACTTCTAACAGAATTGTATGTTTCACACAACGATAAAACACTAGAATCACATTAAATTTCATAAACATCTCAAAAAAATTACTATAATGTCACTGTTCATCTAAAAAACCCTTAAAATTTTCTCAATACAATCAACATTATTATATACACTTGAACCAAAAATAGAAGATTTTAAAATTTGTTTCCATTCCAATTTCTAGATATATTTACTTCTTTACTATGTTTTGATCAATTTATATAACTCTAGTCAATTCTAAAAAATATCTAGCATCCTTCCTACCACCTAGACAAATTATCTTCCAATAAAAACAATATAAAGGCAAATACATATTTACCAAAGGATGATTCGTTCATTGTATTTCATATTTGATAAACTATTTAACACCATCCTCGTGATCTTAAGTTACAAAAATAACATCATCTATCTTCAATTAACATTAATCCTATTTCATTCCCCAAAGTATAAAACTTATACACATAACATACATTTATTTATATAAATATACACAATACATATTCATATAAATATAATGAAACATGATTTTTTATAACACTGAAAAATATAACATTTTAATTTATATTAATTAAAATAAAAAATAAAAAATTCAATTAAAATTAAAATTAAAAAAAATGGATGATAATTTTGTTTTAAGTTTGAATTTATATTAAAATTAAAAATAAAGTAAGAAAATAAAATTTAAAATAAAAATTTTAGTGGAAATTGAAATTGAAATGAAATTTAAAATTAAAATTTAAAATTAAAATTTTATTTTTTTATAATGCCTATTTGTTGGTCTGGATGTTGAATATATATATCTAGTTATAATACAAAATATTTTATATGAAAAATACATGTGTACATATAGACACCAACTAAAAGAAATAAAATATAATTAATATTATTATATTCAAATTTATATATATTTACATTTAAATATACATATATAAACATTCACATTAATATTCACATAAAAATTATGTACACATACACACACGTATATATATATATATACATGCTCACATACACATAAAATAATATAACACACAAACACACACAAATATATATATATATATATTAACTTCTAGATATCAAAAATGTATGAAGTTGCCTTGATTACTGAGTAGTAAGAACCTTTTTATCCTAAACAAGATCCCCGAGTTCAAATCCACGTGGGATATTATTTCTGAACATTTTATAATAGTACTCTAGTAGTGAAACTATTAAACAAATTGGGATTTTAGGCCAATATTATTGGGAATGAAAGCTACTGGGCCTTATGGCTATGGTTCCTTTGTAACATCAATGGACATTGAACTATAGGGCCAGTGGGAAATGAAGAAAATCAAGTTCACCTTAATAGATGAGCCCTACGTTAATGATTCAGAGCATTAGTTGTCACCAGTCAGTGAAAACCCAGCCCATGATTGAAGGTGTCATATGGATGAAATTACATTAACTCATGTATTAATACTCAAGGAACTATATGTTGTTAGGAATTTTAGGTGCGGTACTAGGCACAAATATGAAGAGGTGATAGTGTGGGGTAAATCAAATATAGTCTAGTCCATTAAATAAGTTATGAATTTTTTATTCTAGGTATCAAGGCCATGTAATTTTGTCATTTATTCCTATGGGAATTTCAGTCTTGTAAAGGGTTCTATCTCAACACAGTTAAAATTTTGTTTATCATTGAAAAAAATGGAATTGGAGAAATAGTGGGAGTGTGTGTGACTATTTGAAGTTTTCAAACACAAAAATAGAATATAAATCATATAATATAAAAATAATTATAAAAATATATAATAAATTTTAATCACTGTACATTTTTTATGAAAGGATTATTTGAAGAAAACCAAGGATTTATGGTGAGTGGTAGTAGTTGAATAGTGATGGATAGAATCATGAAAGGAAGGAGAAAACCCACATAGTGAGGCTGTAAAGGGAATACCATTTATGAGTTTGATATGTATACCCACTGGGATGATAAACCATTATCAACACTTCCAAAAGTCACTCAGGGAGGATTAGAAAAAATATTAAAAATTGTCTTAGGAGGTAATGTAATATTCATACATTGGGTGATCAAGAAATGAGAGGAAGAGATTCCACTTGACCTGTGAACTCTTCTAATTAAATTATTTTTCTTGGTAATAAAATTATGTAAAAATCATATTTTATGAAATGAATAAATTGTATATATTTCTAGATATAAAAAAACAATATATATTGTGTTTTATATAAATTATAAGTGTTATATTTAAATAAATAAACTATATAAATATATATGGTTGTGTAATTATAATTTCAATAAGTTTTTTATATATTTATTGATGTTATTTATAATGACTATTTAATTATATATAAATTTTTTATGTAAATATATATATATCACTCTGTGTGTGTAATTAATATTCATATAATTGATACCTAAATTATTTATAATTATTTATTTGAATTCATATATACATAGCTATATACTGGCCCATAATTTTCTTTTTAGTAAATATTTCTATATATATTTAGATATTTAAATAATATATTATATTATATTTTTAATGTGTGTGAAATTTGTGTCTGTGTTTATGTGTATTCATATAAATAGTTAAAGAACCTTTGATAGTGATTTATGAGTGATAATAACGGAGGGAATTTCTATGAATTTGGTTTATACTGAGGAAAAAATAACATTTCTCGTCGTTTTTTAGAACATTGAATGGTTGTAGAGACCCATAGCTTGACGTACATGGACATTACAATACTTTTTCAGAATACTTAGTACATAACAAAAACACACACACAAGGACCGTAATAGTTTAGTGTCTTTGGAAACATGGAACGTAATCTTCTAATCGTGGTGAAAGATCTTCATCATCTCCCATAATGATCTTCCACTTTTTTCTTACCTAAAATCTTTATTTTTATCCTGGGGAAAAGAAAACATAAAAAGGGTGATCTCAAATGCTCAGTAAGGGTAAGCATGGATAAAATAAAACATACCATATACATTTTTACTTAAAAACAAGAACATAATGTTTAAACATAAAAAGCTTGAGCAATGACATAAAACATGGAAGTACCTATGGCATAGATCATAAAGAAACATTAAGAATCATAAAATAGCATGGGAATAAAAAATGTAATTTTGGCAACCATTCAACACATGTCATGATTTCCATAGTAGCCAAGGCATTGCTGCCAAGACCATCTTGGTGGACAAAGTCCCTTTCTGAATCAAGTTCACTCCTCGTTTCAGTCCTGTAACACTGAACCAGATTAACTTACCGTTCCATCCATGTCTATCTCATGAGATATAAATATTTACCCAATGCAATGGAAGGAGATATAGGTTCCACCCATCTCATAATGAAATCATTCTTACGTGTGCCAAAAAAACATACATCATTCATAATAACCCAATAAATAAAATGGGTTTCATAAACATCATCCAATCATTACATAATCCATATAAAAGAAATGGATATTATTACATAATAAGAGAAGTGAAACCATGTAAATCATGGAGAAATTATACTTGAAACATACACATATGAAATAATGTCATCTTAGATGAAAAATGGTTTTGATAAAACACTTGAAATGAATTCTTGAGGAAAATATCCTTTTTTATTCAAAATCATTTTCTTTTCACAAAATGTCATGCAATTTTAAAAGAAAAGGATTTTGTTGAAAATAGTCAGGAAATATTTTGGAGGAAGATTCATGAAAACAAGGTTTTATAAAACTGTAAAAATCCTTTCATGCCGTATAAGTTAAAAAACATTCTTCTCGTACTTTTATCAGAAAAGTCAAAAAGTGCCTCATAACGTAAACAAAAGAATGATTCCTTACATACCATGTAGTAAAAGTCAATAATTGGTAAAAATGACTTTAAACATACATGAAAACACTTTTATAAAACATGTACATGAATTATTGAAATAACCCCAGTAAATACTTACGAATAAGCAATCTCGGATAAAAATGAGATTTGCAAAATGATCCCTTACCTTATGTCTGATATGCTTCACATGTATCCGAACCTCCTATATAATGATTTAAATAATGTAATTTACTTATTACAGAATCATATTCATTGTTATGATGTCATATATGGTCCACTTATGACTTTATATTACCCGTTCTTTTGTAAATTCCATGTTAAAGAGTGTTTTGGGTAAAATCATTTCATTTTTCATCCGTGTTTTGACTTTTAATTATTCATATGATTACTTAGATAATGATTACATAATTCCAGAATATAAAACATGATTTATATATAATATATATTCATAATATACATATATATAATAGATCGATAAATGGAATGAAATACACCGTTCATGGAGATGGTAGGCCGTACCTACGCATGAACGACGTTTTCATTTCCTTATTGAGTTGAATGGAATTAAGTAGATGGAATACATATATACATAAATCCAGTATCTTTATAATGTCACATATTTCATTATTTTTTCTTATATATACTTTATAATCATTCTTAAATGGTTAACATGGAGAATGAATCTCATCACGTCGTGGAGACGGTAGTCCGTACGTACTCACGAGCGATGATATTGTTTCCATAATTATTGAATTGAATTGGAGTGGATGATACAATATATAAGAATCAGTATTATGTTATAATAACTATGTATAGTTATTCTTTACACCATTATAACCATCCATGTAAGGTGTTGGTGGAAAAACAGATTACACCACGGCGTGGAGACGGTATTCCGCACGTACGCACGCGCGGTGATTTCATTTTCCGTAGGATGGATAGATGGTGAAATAGGGTTGTTTCATACTTATAATAACATATCTATATATGAGTGATACTGATGTTATTACTTCATAATGAAACAACTAAATAAGAAGAAGTGGAAGAAGAAATAAATATGAAAGAATCGGCAACAGACATTACCTCTTCTTTGAAGTGCTTCTTTGAGACCTCCTTTTAGGGAACAAAAATAGGTCTTTGAAGAATACCAGAACCTCTAGTATGTTTCTAGGGAAGTGGAGAGAAGATATTGGCAGGGGTTTTCTGAGCTTGAAGGCTCAAAGTGGTGTGAGGAAGAGGGGGAGGACGTGCCCTTTTATAAGGGAGGAGCGGGGCTCCTTTGGAAAAACTAAAAATATTATTTTATTATAAAGTCAAGATCGGTTTTAAATAGCTCCAAATTTATTTATTTCGAAGCTAAGGTGGGGATGGGTCGAAATCCTCTTATCCAATAGAATTTAGACAAGTTTAGGTTCCTATTTTAACCTTATCATTTAGATTTAACATTAAGTTAAATAATTTTACTTTTACCGTGTCTTCTTGTGTTCTTATACTGTAAGGTTAATAAACATACTATAAGCAGCCAAACGAACCCCAAGATGTTTATTATTAATATATATAACCTTATCTATATAAGGTTTCCGAACAATAGATTTTTAGGAATAAAATAACAATTACTAGTATAATATTTGTTTTAAAAACTATTTTATGTCAATTTTGACATGATTTAGTAATTAATTTTTGTGAAACTCATAACAGAATGATTAGTTCGAAAAAAGTTAAATATATCAATACTAACATGTCATATTAATCTATAAAATTATATTAATTCATAAAAAGTGTCAAATTACATTTATTTTGGGGTTTATAACATCAATTATGTCAATATTTCACTAATAAGATAATTACTGTATCATCATTGTGTCATAAATAAATTACATTATTTAATGTCTAAAAATTACAAATAAAATACCATTATGTAGGAAATATTGTTATCTCTCTAATTAATATTTATAGTAGAATTTATATTATGTATAACCCCATATTAAAAATGATTTACTTATTAAACTTTGATTTTAACTATTTTGACCCTTCTTTAAATAAATTAATAATTAATGTCCTAATCTAATCCAAGTGGGACTAAATGGTCATATTTTATTCCTAAGGTTGTTTTTGGTCTAATATCACTTGTCCAATAGAATTAGTACATGTGTTAGGGTAATAATAATATCATTTTTACCCTTAATTATCCTATTTACTTTTAACCGTGGTAAAAAAATAAAAAGTTACAATTCACCAAAAATTATTTCATCTCATTGAACCACATTTTAGTCCTTGATATTAACCGTGTCTCTCAGATTTTCGAAATTCCACTCACAGAAGCGGTAAAATTATGTTTTATGAAAAATTCAGTTTTTTAACTACCACTTAGTGGTTTCACTATTCATCAAAAAATGAAAGTTTCCAGAAAAATACAAAAAATTAGGCCTAAGATATATTTGATATTAAGAATTCCAAAATTATGTCTATTTTACCAAATTCAGAACATATCAGTGGCATTAATTAATTTAAAAATTAGTTCCCGTCGTCAAAACAAATAGCGTGTTTTTAAGAGATAATAACTATCAAAAGATTGACACTTGTTTATAACTGGTTTAAATGTTAAATTAAATCCAATGACCAACATTGTATTAAATTGTAAAAATATATTCTAAATATACTTTAAAACCACTCAAATTAATAATTTATCACTATTAATTATTTCTATTAAAAAAGTTCTTTTTAATTAAAATTTAGTAATTTTCACTATTCATCGGAATATGAAAGTTATCCGAAATGTACCAAAATTTTACCCTAAGCTAATTTCGATATTATGAATCCAAAAATGAATTCCATTTTGAAAAATAAAATTTACAAAATTTCAAAAAGTGGTTATTACTATTCATAATGGCTAGTTTTAATAATATTTTAATAGCATATCGTTGTTTAGCGAAACTCGGTATTGCGTACAACACACGCTATCGTGGAAGGTCACGTTTGCGTGTAATGCAAGCCAAGTCAGGGATGCATGTTGTGAAAAATCCTTTTGGTGTAGCGTACAACACAAGACATTAATGAAATTAAAAAGAATATTTTTTGTAAAATCTTGGGGTGTTACATTCTACCCCCCTTAAAATGAATTTCGCCCTCGAAATTCGTCGGGTTAATAAATGGTTTACTACTCAAAAGTTTCTTTAATAGAAACCCACATCGTAAAAAGGAATACCAAAACATGGCTTTAAAAACTAAAGTATGAAATGTAACGGTTACCCAAATTAACTCATCACTGGGTTTCCACGTAGGAGAACATATGTGAAAATATGGATATGGAATAAAAATCTAACCATCAAGTTTTGATGGAGAGTGGGAGAGAACATGGCTATGAAAAATCCATTAATCACAATGCCATAAATTTGTGATGATCTAAGGTACCATTTGATTCATCTGATATAAGAGCACTAGGACAACATTTTTGGTTTTCAAGATCATTTCCCTAAAGTTGATGAATTAAAAGAAATACTTGCATGATTTTGGTACAATCTCACTGTTTTTCGTGAATTGAACAATTTCCACTTCATCCCTTAAAGAAATGAAGTTGAATTTGTTATTCGTGATGTGTTATCAGATCATGTGATAGAATGATGGGTCATTCCATCTCTTTCAAACAAAAGGTTAGCAAAAGTTATAAGTCCATCTTATGGTTAGATTAATCATATATGGTTCCAAAAATGAACTTATACTTCATATATCATACCGTTTAATAAAATAAAACTATTTTCTACTAACCAGGGACTTCATGTAGGCTAGTGGTAGGCGATAAAGGCCAGTCGCACTTTAGTTGTGGGTTCGATTCCCACAGCCTTGTCCGACACGATGGGTTGTCGCCCGTCCTGCAGGTTGTCCTTTTTCTAAAGCTTTATTAATATAACATCCCATAAATAATATCAAAAAAAAGTTCTATCCTTAAACAATACTAACTTATGTCCAACACAATCCATTCCAATCTTTAGGCTTATCTAAAATACTTCGGTCCAAGCTCGTAGTATAAAGAAAATGATTACTTGAAATGTCATCAACCAAGCATGCGAATACCATCATTTATCCCCCATGTATCTTGTTGGTCACATTCCAATCATGTGAATACCTTAATCATGTATTCTCTTGAAAAATGAATACCCATTAAACCTTAGTGAAAACATGAATGATGTCAAAAGTTAACTCTTTCCACATACCAAAATCCAAAAATTCTATATACTCAAACCATGATATAACCTTCTCCTTGTATCAGCCATGAGCTCATGAATATTATCAATCATTTAATTTTCTCCTTGTCCCTTCATTATGTGCATATCATCTACATTCAAAAAATATTTGAATAACCTTTCATGGATACTGGTACAATTAATCATACACTTTCAAAACTCACAGAACGACAATAGTGTAACAATCATTAGATGTCTCTTTATTCCATAGTACCATGAGATTACTTATACAACATTACACATGTTAAACATGTAATCATTCCACTACATTCTTAAACCATTGACCGAGCTTCAACAATTCTTTCATCTCACATATCATTTGTAGTCTCTTCATCATCATCAACAGAAATACTACCCATACGACCATACTGATTCTCTTCATGAGACTTTCCCTTAGGGCATTGGTTTTCATAATGCCCGTACATTACACATTTAAAACATTTAACCATTGTTGATGTCGTAGAAATACCATTATCCTCATCCCTGGTGTTAACTAAACCTTTTCCTTTGCACTTACTGGCTTTGTGTCCTTATTTTCCACACCCAAATCATCTTCCAGTTCCTTTGAAACATTCTCCTTGATGCCTCTTCCCACATGATTTACATAGGGGAAATTGAACTTTCTTTCCTCTATGATCATCGTGAACCTCCATCTTTCTCTTATTAGCCGAGTCAGGAAACTTACCAAATTTTACTTTATTGATCATATTATGAGATTGCTGATTCGGCATAATAATGATGTTTGGACTTCCAAATCTCATGTCATTTGGTTGCTCATGAAGAATATCATTCCATTATCCATCATATCCTCCATTATCGTGAATCATCTTGTTTCTAGCCATTTTCTAAAACCCAAAAAGAATAGTGTGAGAGGTAAAAATCACACTTGGGAAAACAATATAATAAAGGGGGAGTAACTTCAATATCTAACATCTTAGGTTTAATTATAATATGGTTAGTGCAATTCTAGGACTATAACGTATACTTAACCTTAGGGACATCCCTAGAAATACCTTAGAAATATCTATAGGGATCTCACTAAAGTTCTTGCATCCTTGTTTCCAAAGATTGACTAAACCTCCCTCTGATACCAACTGTAGAGACCCATAGCTTGACGTACATGGACATTACATTACTTTTGCGGAATACTTAGTACATAACAAAAACACACACACAAGGACCGTAATAGTTTAGTGTCTTTGGAAACTTGGAACGTAATCTTCTAATCGTGGTGAAAGATCTTCAACATCTCCCATAAAGATATTCCCCTTTTTTCTTACCTAAAATCTTTCTTTATATCCTGGGTAAAAGAAAACATAAAAAGGGTGATCTCAAATGCTCAGTAAGGGTAAGCATGGATAAAATAAAACATACCATATAAATTTTAACTTAAAAACATGAACATAATGTTTAATCATCAAAAGCTTGAGCAATGACATAAAACATGGAAATACGTATGGAATAGATCATAAAGAAACATTAAGATTCATAAAATAGCATGGGAATAAAACATGTAATTGTGGAAACCATTCAGCACATGTCATGATTTCCATTGTAGCCAAGGAATTGCTGCCAAGACCATCTTGGTGGACAAAGTCCCTTTCTGAATCGAGTTCACTCCTCGTTTCAGTCCTGTAACACTGAACCAGATTAACTTACCGTTCCAGCCATGTCTATCTCATGAGATATAAATATTTACCCAATTCATTGGAGAGAGATATAGGTCCCATCCATCTCATAATGAAATCATTCTTACTTGTTCCACAAAAAAACATACATCATTCATAATAACCCAATAAATAAAATGGGTTTCATAAAAATCATCCAATCATTACATAATCCATATAAAAGAAATGGATATCATTTCATAATAAGAGAAGTGAAACCTTGTAAATCATAGAGACATTATACTTGAAACATACACATATGAAATAATTTCATCTTAGATGAAAAATGGTTTAGATAAAACACTTGAATTGAATTCTTGAGGAAAATATCATTTTTTCTTCAAATTAATTTTCTTTTCACAAAATGTCATGAAATTTTAAAAGAAAAGGATTTTTTTGAAAATAGTCATGAAATATTTTGGAGGAAGATTCATAAAAACAATGTTTTATAAAACCGTAAAAATCCTTACATTCCGTATAAGTTAAAAAAAAATCTTCTCGTACTTTTGTCAGAAAAGTCAAAAAGTACCTCGTAACGTAAACAAAAGAAAGATTCCTTACATACCATTTAGTAAAATTAAAGAATGGGTAAAAAGGGCTTTAAATATACATGAAAACACTTTTATAAAACATGGACATGAATGATTGAAATAACCCCAGTAAATACTTACGAATAAGAAATCTCGGATAAAAATGAGATTTGTAGAATTATCCCTTACCTTATGTTCGATATGCTTCGTATGTATCCGAACCTCCTGTATAATGATTTAAATAATGTCATTGACTTATTACAGAATAATATTCATTGTTATTATATCATATATGTTTCACTTATGACTTTATATTACCCGTTCTTTTGAAAATTCCATGTTAAAGAGTGTTTTGGGTAAAATCGTTTCATTTGTCATCCGTGTATTGACTTGTAATTATTCATATGATTACTTAGATCAAGATTACATAATTCCAGAATATAAAACATGATTTATATATATTATATATTCATAATATACATATATATAATAGATCGATTAATGGAATGAAATACACCGTTCTTGGAGACGGTAGGCCGTACGTACGCATGAACGCTGTTTTCGTTTCCTTATTGAGTTGAATGGAATTAAGTAGATGACATACATATATACATAAATCTAGTATCTTTATAATTTCATATATTTCATTATTATTCCTTATATATACTTTATAATCATTCTTAAATGGTTAACATGGAGAATGAATCTCATCGCGTCGTGGAGACGGTAGTCCGTACGTACGCAGGAGCGATGATATCATTTACATAATTATTGAATTGAATTGGAGTGGATGATACAATATATCATAATCAGTATGATGTTATAATAACTATTTACAGTTATTCTTTACACCATTATACCCATCCATGTAAGGTTTTGGTGGAAAAACAGATTACACCACGGCGTGGAGACGGTATTCCGTACGTACGCACGCGCGGTGATTTCTTTTTCCATAGGATGGATAGATGGTGAAATATGGTTGTTTTATACTTATAATAACATATCATTATATGATTGATACTGATGTTATTACTTCATAATGAAAAAACTAAAGAAGAAGAAGTGGAAGAAGAAATAAATATGAAAGAATCGGTAACGGACATTACCTCTTCTTTGAAGTGCTTCTTTGAGACCTCCATTTAAGGCACTAAAATAGGTCTTTGAAGAAAACAAGAACCTCTAAAATGTTTCTAGGGAAGTGGAGAGAAGAAATTGGCAGGGTTTGGCAGAGCATGAAGGCTCAAGGTGGTGTGAGGAAGAGGGAGAGGAGGTTCCCTTTTATAAGGGAGGAGAGGGGCTCCTTTGGAAAAACTAAAAATATTATTTTATTATAAAGCCAAGTTCGGTTTTAAATAGCTCCAAATTGATTTATTTCGAATATAATGTGGGGATGGGTCGAAATCCTTTCATCCAATAGAATTTAGACAAGTTTAGGTTTCTATTTTAACCTTATCATTTATATTTAACATTAAGTTAAATAATTTTACTTTTACCGTGTCTTCTTGTGTTCTTATACTATAAGGTTAATAAACTTACTATAAGCAGCCAAACGAACCCCAAGTTGTTTATTATTAATATATATAACCTTATCTAAGTCATTGGACCGATCCTTAGATTTTTAGGAATAAAATAACAATTACTAATATAATATTTATTTAAAAAACTATTTTATGTCAATTTTGACCCTATTTAGTAATTAATTTTTGTGAAAATCATCACAGAATTATTAGTTAGAAAAAAGTTAATTAAATAAATACTAACATTTCATATTAATCTATAAAATTAGTTTAATTCATAAAAGTGTCAAATTACATTTATTTTGGTGTTTATAATATCAATTATGTCAATATTTCATTAATAAGATAATTACTACATCATTTGTGTGTCATAAATAAATTAAATTATTTAATGTCTAAAAATTACAATGAAAATACCATTATGTAGGAAATATTTTTAGATTTCTAATGAATATTTATAGTAGAATTTATATTATGTATAACCCCATATTAAAAATGATTTATTTATTAAACTTTGATTTTAACCATTTTAACACTTCTTTAAATAAATTAATAATAAATGTCTTAATCTAGTCCATGTGGGCCTAAATGGTCATATATTATTCCTAAGGATTTTTTTGGTCTAATTACACTTGTCCAATAGAATTAGGACATGTTTTAGGGTAATACTAATATCATTTTTACCCTTAATTACCCTATTTACTTTTAACCGTGGTAAAAAAAAAGTTACTATTCACCAAAAATAATTTTCATCTCATTGAACCAAATTTTAGTCCTTGATATTAACTGTGTCTCTTGGATTTTTGAAATTCCACTCACAGAAGCGGTAAAATTATGTTTTATGAAAAATTCAGTTTTTTAACTACCACTTAGTGGTTTCACTATTCATCAAAAAATGAAAGTTTCCAGAAAAATACCAAAAATTAGGCCTAAGCTATATTTGATATTTAGAATTAAAAAATGATGTCTATTTTACCAAATTCAGAACATATCAGTTTCATTAACTAATTTAAGAATTAGTTCCCGTTGTCAAAACAAATAGTGTGTTTTTAAGAGATAATAATTATCAAAAGATTGAAACTTATTTATAACTATTTTAAATGTGAAATTACATCCAATGACCAACATTGTATTAAATTGTAAAAATATATTCTAAATATACTTTAAAACCACTCAAATTAATAATTTATCACTATTAATTATTTCTATTAAAAAAGTTATTTCTAATTAAAATTTAGTAATTTTCATTATTCATCAGAATATGAAAGTTATCCGAAAAATACCAAAATTTCACCCTAAGCTAATTTGGATATTCTGAATCAAAAAATGAAGTCCATTTTGAATAATAAAATTTACAGAATTTCAAAAAGTGGTTATTACTATTCATAAAGGCTAGTTTTAATAATATTTTAATAGCATATCGTTGTTTAGCGAATATCGGTATTGCGTACAACACACGCTATCGTGGAAGGTCGCGTTTGCGTGGAATGCAAGCCAAGTCAGGGATGCATGTTGTGCATGCTCCTTTTGGTGTAACGTACAACACAAAACATTAATGAAATTAAAAAGAATATTTTTCATAAAATCTTGGGGTGTTACAATGGTTGTCCTTTCGTATCACTTTAAATGAGTGGGGAGACAATCCACTAATTTATTTCAAATTTTATACTAGTGAATGTAATGTAGGATCATGAATTATAATAGGTTAATGGTATATTTTTAATTAATTATAATACAATGAAAATTTTATTATTTTATTGAATAAAAAATATAATTTTATAGAATGAATATTGATTTTGATCATACTATGCCAAAGTAAGCCTAAAATATATTTTTGATATTTTCCCTTTTCAATAATCTTTTATGAATAACTAAAAATTTAGTATTTAAATATTCCTACATTTATTTATAATAATGAATTATGATATTTTTATTTCATAATTTATTGACTATTAGTCAAATATAGATAAATATAAGATCACTTTGAGTTAAAAGGTATTTTTTTCATAAAACTATTTTTATGACATAATGTAAAAACATTTTAATTAATTAAAATAACATTAAATGATAAATGATTAAAATTAAATTTATTGATTTTATATCTAAATCTATATTTTAAATCCATATTATTATTATTATTATTATTCATATATTAAATATAAAATCATTTTATGCTATAAAAATCATTTCATGAAAAAAAAATTTAAACACATTTTCTGGGTTTATTTTTAAATAACATTTTCCACTTTTATTAATTGATTTTGATAAAATAAATTCCATATTCTGAAGTAGAATAATTAATATTATTTAATACGTTCAACAAAAGTTTTTATAATGAATAGTAAAAATTGTAGAAAATAATTACAACGATTAAGGTTAAAAAAGGTTTACAATGGGGTTAACAAAAAAAATATAATGATTAAATTGATATATAACATTCTAAAAAACCATTTTTTTGGATATGTTTCAAAATTTTATTTTACCCATCAAATATGATACACTTTATATTCATATGTACAAAAAAGTGACATGGAATTATGGAAATACATTGAAATATCATATGTGTGCCACTACCCACAATTATAAAATAGTACCTACACCCCTCACTTATTCATGCAAATCAAGAAATTTATCTCGAACATCCAATAAATAAATATATAAAAAAATCTTTATCTATATTCTATATTTTCTTTTATTCCCAAAATAGTAACCCTTTGGTCCTCAATAAGAGATTAAAAGGAGGTTTCTCAAAGCGAAGGTAAATGTCTTCACCAAGATCTCTTTTTTTTTACTTCTTCTTATATAAAATTTAATTATTTATTAACAGTTCCAATATAATAAACATAGTATCTCACATATAATGATATTTTTTTACGTTTATGGAATGATATATTCCCATCTTTTCATAATCAAATGGGAAACTAAACTATCACTTATGTGTATGGCGAACTACCACCTCGCAAACTAATATATTTTATTTTCCTTTACTGAATCACATGGATAGTCATAATGATGGAAACAAAGAATATATATGATACTTATGACTTGATATTTATTCGTTAGAATATATATATCATCCACTTACATAGTATTTCACCTATTGTGGATATGATATCATCATTTGTTCGTACGTACGACCAAGCATCTCCCCGGAGTGATGTGATTTATTTTCCATGTCAATGATTCAACAGTGATTATAAAAATATATCTAATAAATAAATATGATATTTAAAAAATTAATATAATAGTAGATATTATTAAACTATATCTTATGCACAAAAAATAGAACTTCTAAGAAAAAAACATGAATGATAAAATAAAGTTGTTAACTCACAAAATAATGGTAATAATGAAATATTATTAACGAACATGTAATAAGTTCTTATAATATGATCATATATGGTATTAAAAATATTATTATTATTCTATTTTCATTTAATATCTTATTTTAAACCATTATAATAGAGTATAAATATTTTTCATCTAAATGGAAGACTAATGCAAAGGATTTCATGTCAATCTCATTTCCAATGAGACATATTTGATATTATGAACCTACTTATTTTATGTGGTTTATATAATTCCCATTTTATATATTTAACCTGAATACATATATATTAATGGTAATATAATTTTCAATTCAATATTTATCATTCAAGAGGTTTTAATTTCAATGTTACCCAATAGGTAAGAATTTATTTTGGATTGCCTTATTTTTCATTAATGTAATATCCTAGTCAATCCTTAATAAAATTCATATATTTTCTTTTTATATGTATATTTAAGGAGTTTAAATATTTTTGTGAAAATTTTCATATATTTTGTACTTTAATGAAGTAAGGAAATGTTGAAAAGATAATTTTACAATATTTCTCTTTCTAATAGGTTATATTTTTCTTCCAAGTCTACCTTTTTCCAAAAAAAATATTTAAAGTCATTTTATTTACCCAAATGATTTACTATGTTTTTTTAACATTATCAATGAATTTTTAGAAGGTTTTAATCTAATATTTTTAATGCTTATTAAAAGTTTCATTTTTCTACTTTCTTTAAAAAAGTCAAAATGTATGTTCTTAACATATACTACGTTAACAATATTCACTATTGCTATAACAATTTTATAATATTTAGGTTTTTCTACTTGTTTTCAATAGTTTTAGAAAGAAAAATAACAATTAAAATTTATTTTTAAAATTTTACTTCAATTTTATTAAAAATCGTATATTTTCAATGAAACAATGGTCATATCGTATCCCTTATTAATTTTGGGTTCATTTACATTATCTTGAAACATTACCTTTCCTATGATCATTATACTTTACATTTCATTAAAATATCCATATTATTTTTATCATGGGTTTTATTTTCTCCTAAATAATATAAAATTTATACATGTTGATTTTTAGTATGGATTTTATTTTTTATATGTGGTAACATAAATTGATAAATCCATATTTTCTACTCGATATTGATATTTATTGATAAGGAATATTGTTTATAAATTGAATTGATCATTAAATATGTGAGGAAGGCATTGGAAATGTAGTGATTTGTGGGTCCTAGATAAAGATAGCATGCCGATGCATCTATATGTCTCATGGTACAAATCAGTTTCTCAAATTAAATGGGAATTTGGTGGTTATCTACCCATAGTTTTTAACATTCTTGGTGCAAGGTATTAATGTTATAGATATGAAGATATCAATGATCATGATGAAAAATATTATGAATTTCCTTCATTGAGTATTCAATTATTATTACCCATGATATTATTTCATTGATATTACCCCTGGATGTATTTATTCATCAAGTTATTAATTAAATGACATGTGTTTTTATTTAGTTACCATTCCATACTGATTATGCCTTATTTACTCATGATATCTTCCACTGTTTGTAACCCTTAATAAGAATTTAATATCAGAATTATTATTTTTTTCCTTTCACTGGGATGTGACGAATAATTCTTTGAATGATTTTAAAGATGTAAATTGTTTTCCATTACTATGATTTATTTTATTCCAAATGTAAAATGGTTATCATTTATGTGTCTTAATCTCCAATACTACTAAACAAATCAGTCCATCATGATTATACCCCATATATCCAATTCAATGTCAAAAAGTAAACATGGGATTTGGGTTACTAGATTTGGGTCCTTTGTAGTTGGTAATAAAGAATGTTTAGTAAAATCCTTGGGAACTAAATTTAGGAAAACATAGATTAATGAAAATGTCCCTATGATGGACTTTGAGGATATTTAAAATTGAGTAATAACATCATAATTTTTTTGTAAGGTAGATATTGTGTGTTATTTTCCATGAAATACATCTCTATTTGGATACTATGAGTAGAAGTGGTTTTGGAACATAATCATTTATGGTTAATAACCCTCAAAAGGGTTTGTTTCAGTATTTCTATACAATAAATCTATTATACAGGGATTGTTCCCTTACTTCGCACCCATTTGAAGACTCTCAAGGGATATGTTTTAATTAATTTTCATTTTTATTTACATAAAATAATAATTTATTTTAAACTATTTGTTTGATTTAAATATATTCCCAATGAAACCAATTTTATGATTTGGATATAAACAATGACAAAAATTCAAATTTATATTAATTCATACACCAAATTTATAATTATACATTATTATTTAAAAATTTTAATGTTTTGAACTAATTTATTATATTCAATTGTTTAGAAATGATTCTTGGTAGATATTATGGGATCAACACTCGGGATCATAATACAAATTTATCTTCTTGGAAATCCAACCCAACTGCTTTTGGAACTGAGCAGATCAAGGCTATATGAAGTTTTATAACACAAGTTAATAATAATACCCTTGAATATATATAGAAATATGTTGTTCAATATAATGATACACCTATACTAAATTGTTTCATGGAATATAATATCCCTTATTTTATAAGAAATGCTAATATAGTTGTAACTGAGAAATAAATTATGTCCCTTAAAAATAGATTTCATGCCTTGGGATGCGATAAAAGTAATACTTTTAACTGGTAGTATATGGTATCATGGAATATTGTCATTAATGGTGGTTCTTGTTCAATAATACTACAAATGAAAATGAAATAAAACTCCTGGAATGGAGAGATTTTAATGTTACATTCATTTACAAATATTTCCCCCATGAGAAACAAATCAAAATTAAGAAAATTTACTCACCCTAAATAGAGGGAAAAAAAGAAAGTGTTATGTATTAAGAGGATAATTTTACTAGAATAAATAGGAATGTTGTGAATTTTATATCTGATATGGAATACAATATTGAACATTTCATTAAAGTGTTTAAGCTAAGTCTCTAAAGGGAACTAGTTTCTGAAACATTTTCATCATATGATTAAATAGTTCTATGTGCCAAAATCAGTGACTGATTGTTCTAGATTATATATATTTAAGGGGAGTAAAGTGATAACAGGTCAAATGAACCCCATGGAAAAGGTAATGTTTCATAAAAAATTAACCAACTTCCATCATGTCAATGTAATGGAAAGAAACATCCAATAAAATGCTTGAAGGTCATTAGAGTATCTTATATGTGTGTTTAAGAGGGTCTTACAGATCATGATTTTAATGGAAATAAATATATATCTACTATCTAGTAATTAAACAGTAAATATATAGTGAATTATTTAATCCAATATCCCAAGTATAATAGGAATCTACCATAGAATATGCCAAGAGGATAAGTCCAAGCTAATGTGATCACTACATTAGAGGTCGATGTTACCAATTATGATTTGGTAGGTACATTAATAATAGCCTCAAATTTTCCTAAATATTTATTTTATTTTTGATCCTAAAACTCTGTAATATATTACATATATTCTATTAAAAATAGATTTTTCCCTAAAACATTAATAAAGGAGTTGTTGTCCAAAACATATAGTGGAAATCTCACTGCAACATGGTTGGGTAAGGTAGTTTCCACTATGACACATAAATGTTCTTTTTTCATAATTTATTATTATTCTTATGGATGATTTTTATAAAATCCATGATATAGATTTTCCTACAAAATATTATGTAAAGAATGATTGCAAAGAGAAGGAAATTATGATTTTTTATGAAGATAAGGAATTCCTTTTCATTTGAGTGGAGACTTATTCATATGATTCATGTCTACATCCACCCCAGTAGAACTTTTAATAAGACTCTTGGGGAAGAAGAGAAAACACAATCTATATAGGAAAATAGTAATTTTCAAATTGAGGATATACCAATTTTATCGAAATACATTGATGTATTTTCTGAGGATGTACTTTGATATCCACCAGAGTATGATGTTGTGTTTTCCATTGATTTAATCCCTAATTCAAGAACTAGATCGGTGAATCCCCATAAAATATACACAATGTAATTATTATAGTCAAATAGACAACTAGTTGAGTTATGTGGTAAGTTATTTATTATCCCTAGTATTTCACCATAGCGATCCCTTATTCTTTCCATTAAGAATAAATATAGATCCATAAGTCTCATAATTGATTGTAGGGAAACCAATTTTATTATGATAATGAACAAGTATCTTCTATATCGTATTGATGAATTATTTTATTAACATCGAGGTTCTCAATATTTTTCAAATATTGACCTTCATTTTGGAAATCATTAATTGTGTGTAATGAAAGAATATATTATAATGAAACAATTTCTCATGAGGTATAGACATTATGAGACTATAATAATGAAATTTAAATTTAGTTATGGACCTATATTTGTATGGATCTAATGAATATATTATTCAAATAATATCTTGATAATTTCATTGTGGTGATAATTTATTTTATCTTGGTGTATTCTAAAATCTATGATGTCCATGAGAATCATATGTAGATAATTTTGAGAATCTTATAATAAACGTTTTATATTTTAAATTTAGTAAGTGTGAATTTTTTCCTCAATAAGTATCATTTCATGGTCAAATAGTCTCTATGGATGGAATATAAATTGATAATATGAAGGAAAATGCAATCAATGAATGTCCTAAATCATTAGTTTGGTAGGTTAATATCAGTGATACATTTAAATTTTTTCATGAGTAGAAAACATGTTAACCAATATTACATGTAAAGGTTTTATGTATACATGGAAATTTGAATGTATAGATTGATTTTAAGAAGTGGATAGTAGATTGTTCAATACAACAATTTTAACTCAACCATCCCGAAATTTTTGGTAAGTGATATATAGTGATTAATCAAATAAGGGACTTGGTTATTTCCTTTTGCAGAATGATAAAAACTTTTCCTATGTATCAAGGTATTTGAAGACTCATGAATAGAACTATCTAACTCAAGATCAGTATTTGTCATCTATAATAAGTTCTCTAATTATTTGGATACATTATATCTATTGAAAAAGATGTTGTATCTACACAGACTATAAGTTCCTCAAATAAATAATGTCATATACAGAGCTCAATATGTTGAAATTTTGATGGCCTGAATTTCTAACATATTATCATTTATCAATACAATACCAACCAATGAATTCAAATACGTTAGAAAATTCATTGATGAGGAAGGATCACTAAGTTCTAACTAAAATGAGGTTTTATGGGGATCCAATGTTTAGGGATCTAGTAATGATAGATACAGTAATTTTTAAGGAATGACACACATAAATATTTTTCAAATTAATGTAAACCCATATTTATTATAAAAGAAAAAAATTTCACAGCATTATAATGAGAATTATAAGAAGAAAATTGATGTTGTGATTTATGGTAATTTGGAAGAATACATTTCAGAAGATGGTGTTCCAAAATTTAAAAAGAAACTATGATTTCCAGCTACACCTGAGCTAATAAATGAATTTCTACATGATTCTCATAGCTCCAATTTCCCTATAAACCCTGGTTTCACCAATATTTATAGGTATTTGAGGTAACCTTTTTTGTGGGATAACACAAAGAATGAAATTATTGATTATCCATAATGACGATGGGTTTTTCAATAGGTAAAGTCCAAGAGAAAACATTTTAGGGGAGTAATGAAACCTATACCTATCTCTATATAGAAATGGGATGAAATTTATTTGGTAATAACCATAGGAAAACAAAACAATCTTAGAAAGAATTATGGAATATGGCTTATTCTTGATCTCGATGCCAAATATACACATTCCCCTACTATAAAAGAATATTTACCTCAAGAGAGACTCAAATGAAAATATATTAATAAACTTGTAATACTTCCTGTTGTAAATAATTTAATTGTTTATATTCATTATCCTTGATTTACATCAAAAATTTTGATGATTTTTTATAAGTATTTTGATATTAAGCTTCATTTGAGCACCGTCTACCACCCTCGAACTAATTGACAATCTAAACATACTATTGAAATATTTCAAGACATGTAGAGGTTGTTCTCAATTGACTGCCATGGTACATGAGGTTAGAATTTAACAATGGTATAGATTTCCTATGACAATAGTTTCCATTCAAGTAATAAAATGGAACTATATGAATCATTATTTGGAGAAGTATGTCTTACACCAACTTGTTAGAATGATGTTGGTGAAAAAAATGTATAGGCGGAGAACATGTTGATAAGACTGTGAAAAAGGAAAAGAATATTTATTCTCATATTAAATAATCTCAAATTATTTTAATGATATATTTGAACAACCGAAGGAATTATTTTGAAATTCAACTGGGGATCACATTTTCTTGAATGTATCTCCATGAAAGGGTATTATAGGTTTCTATAAGAAAGGAAAACTAAGCCTCATGTACATCAGGACATTTTAAATTTTTTAAATTATTATATGTATGTCTTAAAATTTGGAAATTTCACTAAGACTCCCTACATTACATGATTTATATCATATAAAATTATTATGGAAGTATAAGACATACACAACACATGTTCTCACCTCTGATGAAATAGAACTGGAACCTAATATATCTTACCATAAATCTTCTTTCAATAATCTTGAAACTAGAGATAAATTATTGAGGAATTATAAATCATTACTAGTTTTTTTTATTTTGGATAAATAAAAAATGGAGGAAGAAACATGGTAACCATAGGATGTAATGAATAAGAACAACCCTCGCTATATTATAATGTGATATCAATAAAAATTTTGAGGAAAAAATAATTGTAGGAGGGAAGACTGTTACACCAAATCATCAAATACAATAATTGAAAATTATATTTTAGTGCAATTATAATTTAATTCACATTATAATATTCAATGGAACAAAAATTATATTTTTATATAATGAACATTTATTTTGAACTTATTGGGTTAAAATAAGCCTAGATTTTAATTTTAAAAATTTTCGATTATGATAAATAATTTTTGAATAAGATAAATTGTATTATTTAACTATTATTAATTTTATTTATAATAGTATACTATAATATGTGGAAATTATAAATTTATCAACTATAAATTTGATAATAATATGGATAAAATCATTTGGAGGTAAAAATGAACATTTTTCTGGAACCTGCTTTTAATTAATAACATATTCCATTTTTAATTAATTAAAATAATCCTTAATGATGAATAATATAAATGAAATTGGTACATTATATTACAAAATATATTAATATAATTCCATATAATGATTATTACTAGTCATATATTTAATATAATATCATCTTATGCTTGAGAATAATTTCATGAAAAATAATTTGGTGACACATTTTAATCTATAATTTTAAAATTAAATTCTGATGCTAAAATTATTTATAATTTATAAATTGGGTTTCATATTTGGAATAAGTATATTTAATATTGTGTAATAATTTCAAAATAATTTCTCATAATAATGAATAGTAAAAAGTAAAAATTAATTACAGCGGTTACTGTTAAAATGGGTTTACTGAGGGTTAACCAAAAAAGATAATGGTCGAAATGATATATAAAATTTTTTAAACCCCAGTGATGAATTTTATTTTGATCTTATACTGGAACTATTTTAATATTATCCATTTTGGATCAATATTTCCTATAAATGTAAATTACATTATTGAAAAACAATGCAAATATAGAAGTGTTCCACTCACCTCAATCATAAAATTGCACTACCCCCCTTCACTTATTCCCACCTATCAAGAATTTTATCTAAAAAAACCTTTATAAATATATCACCAAAAACCTTATACAGATTATATTGGTTCTTTATTCCCAAAATACCAACCACGTTGCCCTTAATAATAGATCCAAATGAGATTTCTCTAAGTGAAGGTAATAATCATTATCAATATCTTTTCTTTTTACATGTTATTTTACCACCATAAACTATGTATTAAAAATTAATATATAATAACACTAATATATACCATATAATATAAATTTATTATTTTGATGTAATAATATTTATGCTTCTCCTTCATCATCAAATGGGAAACAAAACCATCGCTTGTGTGTACCGTAGAATATCTTCTCACGAACCAATGTAATTCATTCTAATCAGTAACTCACATGGATATTAATATTGACAGAGAAAATAAATAAATTTCATTATTTTTAAATTATATTTATTCTGAAAAATTAATATATCATCCACTTCCTTATCCTTTCACCCATTAAGGAAATGATATTGTTTCTCATGGAGACGAATGGCCTACAAAATTCACAAAGAGACGTGATTAATTCTCCATGACCAAATTGCAATATTGCGTAATAAAATGTATCTAATGAATAGATATTATTTATATAAAATTGATATCAATTTTACTATGATGAAAATATATCCTTTCCACAAAAAAATAAACTTACATGACAAAACATCTATAATAAAAAGAAGCACTTAACACCCGAAGCAATGTTAATAATTAAATATTATTAATGAATGGGTGATAATATTATATAATAGGATAATATATGATATTTTAAATTAATAATATGTTTAAAACAATAATAAAAGAGTTTAAATATCTTTCAACAAAAAGGAAGTGTGAGGTAATAGATTTCTTCTCAATTTCCATTCAATATAGTCATATTTGATATTATGCACCTATTTACTTATATGTTCTGTATATATTGTCCATTTCAAATATTTTACATTAATAACTATTTATTCATAGTGATTTATTTTAAAATTTTTTTTTACTCTCTCAATGGGATACAATTTGAATGTTACAAAATAGGTAAGAATTTATTTTAAAAACTCATTTTTTAGGATTTATTTATTTTTCATGGAAGGAATCTCATAATCCATCTTTCATAAAATATATATTTTATCTTATCCTCTAGCTATTTAAACATATACCATATTTTCCTCAGAATTATCAACTCTTTGGTACTTTAATCTATCAAAGAAATGTTTAAAATAAAATCTGAGCTTATTTCACTTTTTGATCAGGTATATTTTTTCCCATGTCCATATTTTTAAAAATTATTCTCCAAAAGACATTTTATTTACTCAAATGATTTATTAAATTAATTTTAGATTATCCTTGAAATTTTAAAATATTGTAAAAGTATATTTTTAATTTTTTTAATAACATATATTTTTTACTTTCTTTACAAAAAATAAAAGGAATGTTTTTGTCATATACGATGTTAATAGGTATTCACATTATTGTAACCATTTGATGATATTTAAGTTCTTATAAATGTTTTAAATGGTATAAAAAAATAAAAAATCTTTCAGGAATTATTATTTTAAAATTTAACATCCATTTTACTACAAATCCTGTATTTATAATGAACTGATGTCCATCTCTAATCTATTATAATTTTTTATTTCATTAAAATTATTTTGAAACATTGATATTAATTTTATAATTTTTCATTGAATTTCTCTTAAATATCCATATTATTTTTATCATGGATATGATTATTTCTTATACTATATACCGTTATTAAATATTTATTTTTACAATGGAATTTATTTTATAGATTGGGTAAAGTCTTGATAAATCTATATTCTTTACTCAATACAGATATTTATTGATAAAGGATATTGTTTATGAATAGAATTGATCATTAAATATTTGATGAACTCATTAGAAATATAGGTTTGGGTTGGTCCCAGTTATAGATAGCCTATTAATGTATTGATGGATCTCATAAGTAAAATCAGTTATACATATTAAATGGGTCATTATTGTATACACACCCATAGTTTTAAACTATCTTGGAACAAGTTCTAGATGTTATAAATATCATGATATATGATATCATGACATACCGTATTATGAATTTCTATCATTGTTAACTCAATTGTTATTATCCATTATATTATTGCATTGATATTATCAATGGATGAATTTTATTCTCAAGTTTGATTAAATGGAATCTGTTTTCTATTATGTGCCCTTCCATATTGATTATTCATTATTCACTTATTATATATTCCATAGTACATAACCATTACTGGGAATTTGATTTCACCTTTATTTTCTTTTCTTTTCCCAAGAATATAATGAATGATTATTTTAATGAGCTAATGGATGATGAATGTTTTACATTATTATGATTCATAGTTAACTCAAAATGTCTAATGGTTATTATGTATTTATTTGGATATCTAAGACTACTAATTTGATTTGTCATTTAGGATTATACATTTTGTATCAATACTAATGTAACAATGTAACCACAATCTCTAATTTACAGGAGTGGGGATTGTTATAGTGAGCATGGTTCTAACTTATTGAAATTTTTCATTGTTAATATTAAAATTCAACAGAACAAAAAAAAAAATTTTACACTATATTATGCTTTATTTCATCATATTTATATATTGTATTGATAAATGGAATTTATTTTTATAATTTATATTTTAAATAAATAATGTCAATTATTTATAAAGATTCTCTCTATACACTTTAATTAACATTATTTATTTATTTTTTTTTGGATGAAATATTCCTTTGACTTTGAAAAAATTTGATATTGTTATTTTATAATTTTATGACCTATTATTTATATTTCAGAATGAATAAATTTAATTTTTGTGGAATTATATATTTTTGGTTCTTAATATGGTACTGCTATAACTAATTTCATTTTGAGGATAGTTTTTTTATTCTATGTTATTGATAGTTTTTTTCTATAAAATAATATTTATTGTCATGTCATTATAAAATTATGACAATATTAGAAGAAATTGTAGAAATTAATTTCATTGTTCATTTGTTCATTAGTATGAGTATTGAAACATATATTTATTTTGACTTTTTATTTTACATATATGATGATACCTAAAAATATGAATAATTTTTTATATATGGTAGAATTGTACAAGGAAAAAATATTTGAAGGGGTTGGTCTATTTTAGTGAAACACATATAATATTCAAATTCAATTGAATAATAGAACATTAGATAAATTATATGACATGATTTTGGTGGTTCATAGATTGATTCGCATTAAAAACATTTTTGTAGAAGAATAAGTTGTAATTTCCTACATATCATGATCATGTTAATAATCAATTAATAAAATTTATCAGTATAACATTAAGTGAAATGATGAGTATAAATTATCATGACATTTTAAATTCTATGATGTGTGATGGAGAATATCTATTGAAGTCCCGTAAACAAATCCCCAATGATTCAATTAATAATAAGTGGTAATTTTCAAGTTAATATTTGTTCGATAAATTATTTATAAAATATTTATCCCATGTACTAAAAAAATTACATAATTTTTTAGAAGTATCTTAGTGCCTAGTATGATACTCATATAATGATAAGAGTCCCAATGGGTGACAATGAAATATAAATATATAAAAGGGTCAATATTACTATCATGATTTAGGTTTGTATACCCAAAATGGATTCTTTAGTTATTTAATTTTAACAATGTAAGGACTAGTAACTAATGAAAGGATTTCGCATGAAGAAATAAGCTAGAGAAATTATATTATTGTCACGCCTCTATTTTTAATTTCCATACTATTTTATCCACTTATTAATTTATATTATTTCTAATGATATTATGTTTGATTCCTAAATGATAATGTTTTACAATTTTAGTGTTAAGAATATTGCCTATATATGGTTTGTGAAAATAGTGTGGTATGTGGGAATATTCTACAATTCATTAAAAGTGGGTTTTTTAATAGATGTTTTGTGGTGTTTCAACCAATTCAGAGTTTTCTAGGTGACGATGTGGATCATTTTTTTGTGGGAGGTACCAACATACTTAGTGGAATCCAGTAATCCCAAACCATGTAGTTTTGGTGCTCATGTCAATATATCCAACATGGTTGGAGAATAATATTAAAAAATGTGTGGGAATTCTATTTATAAAAAAATATGAAATTCTCATAATTCCAATCTCCTGGATTTTTATGACTTATGGCTCTTTGTTCCACTTTATCTCATCCAACCCCCAAGTATACAACCCCTCCATCCAATATTAATCTATTGTATTTCAAGGGATTTTATCGACGTTTGTTCTTGGATCGTCATGGTAAACATTTCTAGTTCTCTTCATATCCATTCTATATCAGCTTTTTGTGTTTTTGACTTCTCCCATGAATCTTATGTTCCATATAATTTGATTATAAGGTTTATGGTGGACCAAATCATTATGATTTGGATTTATAGTTCTTTTAGGAATTTTCTTCATCATGGTTTGATTATTTATTTTCATAAGTGAATTTATCATGTTATGATAATGTACGAGCTTCTATGTAATTCTAATTCTTGACTTGTATTTGAATCTTGAATTTCTTTAAATTCATTCCTTTTAAAATTATAACTATATATTCTACCCTTGAAGGGTGATGAAATATTTTCCATAGCATTTATCTCTAGGAATATATGGGTTTTAAAACTTTCTTATTTTCTTTCTTGGAATTTATTAGTTAAATAATTACATGTTTATATATAAAATCTTTAAGGGTTTTTTAAAATGAATTTGGAATTTTAAAATGGAGTTTTACACTGCTGTGACATTACTAAATGGTTGTTCTAAAATTTAAGAGATGTTTACTTTTATATATATCCTTCAAAGGGGATGGTTTTTGATTTCAAGGAGGTTTTTATATTTTAAATAGTTCTAAATGATGTGTTTGTTTTAAAATTATTTTCAAATTGAATTTTAAAGCATGATTTTCCAAAATGGATCATTAAAGGTGGGTAAAATGGCTTCGAATCCCAATATTTTTTACAATGTCTTGTTTTCCAATAATTATGAGGGATTCATGTTATGTTACACTAAGCAATAAAATTTGATCCCCTAAATACATATGACTTGTTTAGAACTTTTCCTTTTAAGGGTTGATTATTAATCAATACTTGATGATTTTTCATGTATATGAAAGGGACTATTTCTAATGAGGGTGTAATGGGAGAGATTATGTTACAATAAATATTATATTAATTAAGGTGTTGCACACTATTTGTTTGATTAATCAACTCTTCTTGATTTATTTCATGGGAACTGTATTCACTAAGAGAGATGTTTATACACGTGATAAACTAGTTAGCTCACATAGTAGCTGGAGTCCCCTAGTTTTATAATTTTTTAAGCTAGTGGTGTTCCCTCAATGAGGTCTGTGTGAGATGGTCGATTAGTTTGGGTATTTTCCAAGATGCAACATAGACCACAATTTGGAAATATCACAACCCCATCTCTATAAATGAACTCTTCTTGGCTCATCACTCTATGAATTAATAGTGATATTGACCCCCAAAACTCATCTCTAATCGGCCACATATTGGTGACTAACACTGAGGGTATATCAATCACACACATATAAGGAATTATTATCTATATTGATTTAAGGATTAAGAGACAAGATGAAAACCAACTAATGAAAATAAAGCATAAATGATGGATAAATCACAATATATAAAATTTCATACATATACCGATACAACTAAAAAGGAAAATACAAATACCATAAGTAAATACTCGTCAATTTCCATGAAACTCCAAGAGCTCCTAAAAAATACCTCATACTAGTATCACCTATCTCGATCACAAACCATGACATGTGGACCTCAATAATAGTTAATATATATGTTGGGTGATGATAAAATATATACAGGGTTGGAAAATTTTAAAAAATCCCTATATATAATTTTAAAGAATCATACTAAATACTTCTCTAATAAAATAAAACTAAAAATAGTTTATTTATATATAGGGTGAGAATACAATATTTATGTGTTCCTGTGTTTAAAAAAAAATTAGTTATTCATTGAAATGCCATATTATTTAATCTAATTACCTAGTTGATTATATTTTTTTGAAACACTTTGATATGATATAATTAATGGGTAAATGGACTTATATAGTATTTTATTGATTTATTTTATGAAATCCAAAAAATATCATTCAATGTTGAATCAATTGTTTGACTTTCAAAAACATGATTTTTCTATGCACATTATAAATAATGGAAAATAGTTGAATTGAACGCAATTTGTAGTTAGATCAACCAAAATTTATATTCTTATGTTCAATAAAGGTTTTAAAAGATAGAATGACAATGGATTCATCATTACACCCTTTCATATGGTTGATTCAACCACATGGAGTAAGGGGGTTTCCACATATCAAATGAAAATGACCATGAGAGATATATCCTTATTGTTAAAAATTATATTGAAGAGACCACTATTGATCTAGGAAAAGTAAAAGGGATAATTTAATCGACTGTAGGTCTTTTCTAGTCATCTATAGGGTGAAGATGGATTAAGCATACCTATAAAGAATAATGGGAAATTTTTTAAAACTAAAAATGACCATCCTACAGAAAATGATTAGTTGTAGACCCAAAATTGAAAGTGGAATGTATATTTCATTCATGAAAAATAGAATCAACCATGATTTAATTTAAATTATTTACCATTAAAAATGATAAGAAAAAGTTACAAGAATAACCTTCCATATAAATATAAAATGGAGGAAACCACACCCCTTCCCATGGTCAATCAATCGAATCAACAACACCACCATCATGATTAAAGGTGGAACAAAGTTTAATATTATTTTATAGAAGATGACGTGAATCCCTAAGAAGTCCCACACAATTTTTCCATGTGAGTCGGGTTCCAAATCTAGGCTCGTCAAACCGTGATAGAGACCCACCATGTTAAAAAGCTCCCTGAGGACTTTTCCCCTCTCGGTGTCGCTGAAGGAATCCATGTCTTCTAACATAATCTCTATTTGAAGATATGATGACACTAAATCATGAATCCTCATTTCCCACATTATGAGATGATGAGTTCTCCCCAGGATTGGATTTGGGGGAATTTTATGTTGGAGTTGTTGAATGGCCATGACTAAATGTTGCCTGCTTGTTGAAGAGAAAATTAAAATTATTCCTCTCATGGCCATCAAAAAATTATACTTGATAATCCATGTTGTTAATGTAACTAAACATACCAATTAGTATATATTCATGTGTGGGTAAAATATATTTAAAACCATACCATATCATGTTCTTTAAAGAAGAAAAATTACTAGATATTATTTCACAAATTATTCACAATGATTCAAATATAATTAGAGAATATGCAGCTGAAAATACGATGGGTTAGTCAGAAAATGGCTTTAATTATAGACGATTTCAATTAAATGATTCCAGAATAGATCATGATGGAATATGCGATACTCTAAAATAAACAAATAATGAGGCCCTATAATAAATATTACCTATATCTTAGGTATTTTCTTCATTGATGATGTTGATCACTCAGAATGACCCATCGATATTATCTCATTGAAATTGTGAGGATCTAAACTAGACTCCCTCTAGTGGAGATTCAAACGTGCTCTGATGGCCTCCAATTGACACCACTCAATCTCTGGGTGCTAGCGCAGCAAAGTGAGTGTCTTGTGTCGGTCATTCTTGATCACTTTTTCTTCATCCTGGGAGAACTTATCTCATTCTTGAGAGGGGTAGGAAGTGGATTTGAGAGATAAATTGGTTATCTCAACAATTCCCAATTCACCAAGCGTGTGGTGTGTTCATTATGGAACAATAGATGTACTTGTCTATTTTATGAATGGAACATCAGTTACAATATTTAATTGAAAAATAGCAATTAAATACATTCATTTACTTATAGGAAAACCATTCTAATAATTATACTGCCTAATTATTTATGGTTCGCCAACTAGAAAAAAATAGAATTATTAATAAAATTATGTATTATAAAATAATAGCAGCGTCATTATTATTTTAACTTTTGAAAATTTTTAATTATTTAACATCTTGAAACTAATTATTTCACAACCAGACTTTCCTAGGCCTACTCAAACTCCCCTTCATTATATTAAACACCTGAATAAATAAATAAATAATTTATTCCCTTAAATAAATATTTTATTTACAAACTAGTAAAAAAATATTTATTAAATGTTCAATAAAATAAATAATTATATTTTATTTAATTAATAAGATCATCTTAACTTGAATAAATTTAATCCATAGTCTTGAGAATAATATTTATTCCATTAATTAAATTAAAATAGAATTTTACCAAGATGACCAAAAACACTTAGTGTGTGACCCTCTAGGATTCTTTAGCATGAGCAATGATTATTCTGGGATCAATATGATGATAAACAATTGTCTCCATGGAATAGAATCAAATATTTAGAAAATAAGTAAGAGGCTATAAACCTTTCAAGATGATCTAGCACATCATTTTTGTAATTAATTTAAATAATTTCATAAAGAAAATAATACCTGGATATTCAGTATTTTTCTCATTGATGATGTTGATCATTTGGAATGACCCTTCTGGATTATCTCACTGCACATGAAAGGATCCCAACACGAACCCCCTATAGGTGATCCACACGTCCTCTGATGGCCTCTAATCGACACCACTCATTGGTAGTGTGCTAGAATGGTAGATCATGTGTCTGGTGTCAGTTGTTCTTGATCGCTTGTTCATTGGCCTTGAATAACATCTCTCATTGTTGAGAGGGCAGTAAAAGGAATTGATAGAGAAATTGTTTTTCTCAAAAACACTGAATTCACCAAGTGTGAAGTGTGTTCACTATGGCACAATAGACGAACATGTCTATTTATATTCATGGAAAATCAATTAAAATATTTAATTTCATAACTGCAATTAAATACATTTACGAACATAGAGAAAACTCAGGCTCATAATAATAATAATACCACGTCATTATTTATGGTGCGCCAACTTGCGCAAAACAGAATTATGAATAAAATTACCCATCGAAAAATAATAGAAGCGTTGTTATTATTGTAACACATTCCATATACTAATTATTTACCATCTTGAAATCAATTATTTTACTATCATACCGGCCTTGGTCCACTCAAACCCCACTTCTATTTATTGAACACCTGAATAAATAAATAAATATTTTATTCTCTTAAATAAATATATTATATAGAAACTAGTAAATAAATATTCATTAAATGTTCGATTAAATAAATATATATTTTTTATTTGATTTATGATATTATCTTAACATCAATGAAATTATTCCACAGTCTTCAGAATAATATTAATATGAATAATTAAATTCATATAGAATTTAATTGAGACCCCCAAAAACACTTAGTGTGTGACCCTCTAGGATTATTTCACGTTGGAATTAGATGGGAATGCCTAAAGTCCAAGAGTACTATCTAGAAACGGGTCAAGGTCCCCATGAAAATTATTGCAAAGTCACAACAATGACATCCACATATGAACGCTCACTATGTAATATAATCCCTTTGTCTCAATATCTCATCAAGAAAGTTACATGATACTGTCATTAACCATTATACTTGATACATTGTTCTTTTACTAAATAAAATAAAATCATTATTACACCATGTCCATGGAATTTCATCTGATAGTTCTATTTCAATCAATGGTCCAAGATATCAACTTCCATAAATGGACAGTTCAAATCCTTCCTTGGCTTATCCATTAGTATCACATCACTGGTGACACACCCAACATACCCTACTTCCTGCCAACTATATGCATGACGATTTTCATCAGTAAATCAATTTCCATGAGTCATACATTGTATTAATGATAATATTAATGTATAAGGATCATTACACATGCTCACAGATAGAAATATCTGATGACACCAAAATATGGAGAATTCCTACTGGCATGTTTGTTCTAATTATATCCTATCCTAGAGATTACCAAGTGAGAACTTCATGAGAGGAAGTCTCATATAATTATGAGTATTCGCCCCTAATGGTATTTATTCTATGATTCCCTTAATTGTATGTCATCAAACTACAAGACTATATTTAAGAATATTGTTATATAATTTCATGATTCTCATCAAAGTGGGGAACTGTCATGACCTTATAAATGCAACAAATACTCTAGTACATTATAACCTCATTGTCATGAAGAACAATGAAAAATATATAATAATATGTTTAATATATAAATATTTTAAATATCCATGTAATCAATGTACAACAATTTGGTTCTAGAAACCAACTCTAAGAAACCCCCACTTGGACTAGAGCCAACTGCATATGACTTTCAGTCTGCTAGACCTCCCATGGTGATCATGTTTCTGCTGAGTCAAGGCTTCAGTCAAGGGGTTTTCCACATTTTCTTCCATGGAAATATTTCTCACTGCAAATTCATCTCTGGAGGAAAAATTACTCAAGAGATGATACTTCTGATGTGTGTTCTTCATCCGATGATGTGATTGTGGGTTTTTTTGCGAGATCCACCGCTGTAGTATTATCACAGTATAGTGTGATGTGATATTTACTACTAGTTATTACATCCAGCTCCATGATGAATCATCACATACAAACTGCTTCTTTAGTTGCCTTAGAAGTTGTGATATAATTTGACTCTACTGTAGAATTTGTGAACACACTCTTTTTTCATCTCTTCTTGCTCACTGAACCTCCATTCAAAGTGAAGATGTATTCCTTTTGCGACTTCATGTCATCTTGATCAGTTTGGAAACTAGCACCTTCATATCCTCTAATAACTAGTACCTCATCTCCTCCATAAAAAAAATAACATATCCTTAGTACGCCTCAGATACATTAGAATAGTATTGACTTCCATCCAATGGTGATCACCTTGTTCAGCTTGATATATTCTTACCGCACTTAATGCATAGACATTATCCATCCCAGTAAATAGCATGGAAAACATGACTAAACCAATCACTGATGTGTATGGAGTACTTGACATTATCGTTCTTTCCTCATATGTCTAAGGACATGTTTTCTTGGGAAGATAAATGTCATGTGATGCTGTCAACAATCCCATCATAGATTGTTCCATACTGAATCTCTTTAGTATCTTATCAATGCATGTACATTGACTTAAGACCAACAATCTCTTGGATCTATCACGATGAATCTTGATCCCAATAATATATCCTACCTCAATCAAGTCCTTCATGGAGATGCATTGGGTCAACTATTCCTTAACAGACTTTAAGACTGGTATCTCATTTCCAATAAATAATATGTCATCAACATATACTATTTTAAAAACAACTGCACTCCAAATAAACCTTTTGTGGACACAAGGATCATATTAATTCTTGAAAACCCAAATTATCATATGGAATAATAAAAACTAATGTTTCATGACCAGGATGCTTTCTTTAATCCATAAATGTATTTATGCAAATTGCATACCTTATTGGCATCCATTGGAGTCACAAACCCTTCAGGCAGTGTCATGTAGACATCTTCCTGAAGGTTCCTATTAATGAAATCCATTTGACATCCATTTTCCAAATCTCATAGTCTTGGTAAGCCGCAATTGAAAGTATATTCTGATTTATTTTTACATTGCAACTACAAAAAAGTGTTATCGTAGTCAATTCTTTGACACTGTTTAAATCTTTTTTCAACCAATCATGCCTTATAGGTACTAACTTGTCCTTCCATGTCCAGTTTCTTCTTTAATAACCATTTGTAACTAATAGGATTTACATCTATTGGAGGATCTACCAAAATCCAGGCATGGTATTGATACATGGAATCAATTTCAAAATTCATGTCTTCTTGCCACATGGAAACATATATGTCACATACTGCTTTGTTGTAGGTTAGAGGATCATTATTATTAACTAATAATGAGTCTCCATACTTGGTAACTAGAAAAATGTACTATTCTGATTTTCAATCCTATCTTGTAATCCTATGCAGTACTTGTGTCTCTATAAGAGATTCTTTTTCTACGAGGATTTGTGGAATCTGTTCTTGTACCAACTCTTGCGTACCTTGAGCCTTGACATCATAGAAATCTATCTCCTTCCTACTATCCATTTTGGATATGTCCTCCCACTCAAGAAATATGGAATTTCTTACCACTATAACCTTTATATCTGAGGGTTGTATAGGTAATATTCCATTGTTTCCATGGGGTATCCTATAAAGGTACACTTTTTGCCTCAAGGTCTGATTTTATTACTTGAATAGACCTTAACAAACACTTCACTACCCCACACATGTAAATTCGATAATATGGATTTTCATCCACTACATAACTCTTATGTAATGCCATTTATCAATTTAGTTGGCACTTGGTTTAGTATGTGTGCTGTTGTTTGTAGCGTGTATCCCCAAAAGGATAATGGAAGACTCTCATGACTCATCATTGATCTCACCATGTCCAACAGGGTGTGGTTCCTCCTTTTGCTCACACCATTCCACTAGGGCATGTTTGGAGGAGTGAGTTGGGATAGGATCCCAAACTCCTTTATGTAATCAATGAAGTCTTGATTAAGATATTTTCCACCTCTGTTTGAGTGGAGTTTATTAATATCATTACCAAGATGGTTCTTAACTTCATTCTTGTTTTATTTAAACTTTTCAAAAGAATCTGACTTATACGTCATTAAGTATATATATCCATATCTACTAAAATCATCAGTAAAAAATATGAAGTATGAGTACCCTCCCCTTTCTCTAATTGGAAATGGTCCACACACATCGGAATGAACCAATTAAATATTTTCTTTAGCCCTTTCACCTTTCCCACTAAATGTGACTTTGGTCAATTTTCCTTGTAATCATGCTTGAAATATGCCAAGTGGTTTTAGTTCGAAAGAATCTAAATATCCATCTTGATGTCACTTTGTCAAGAGTTTCTCGTTTACATGACCTATCCAGGTATGCCAATGTATGGTGTGGTATGAGTCATGTAAAGTATATTTGTTATCAATTTACTTTACTTGGTTTGTGTAATACAACACATAAAGATTGTTGTATAAATGTTCCCTACCAAAACAAATTATATCTTTGTAAAAGAAGAAACATTCATTTCCAAACATGAAAACAAAACCATATGAATCTTATCTGGATACAGAAATAATGTTTTTAGTAGTGGAAGGCCCACAATAACAACCCTTTAACACCCAAATCAACCTAGTTTGCAATGCAAGGTGGTAGTCCCTGAAAACTACAATAGTGATTCTGGATGCATTGGATGCCCATAGATCTACCTCCCCTTGGTCAATCATCCTAAATCTACATGGTTCCTGTATTTGGATTCATATGTGAGCACCACAAGATATATCTAATAAACAATTTTTAGAAACAGATTGATTCCATTAAATAAGAAACATGCCTAATGTATCCCCTTTCTTCTTATACTGGGTTCTGTTCTTCCTCTAGTGTCCCTTATTGCCACATGTGAAACAAATATCCTCATATTCCTTTGCATCTCCTTTGATCTTCCTTTTCATGGAAGGTCGTGAGGAAGCTTCGGGATTAAAGCTCTTCGCCATCCCTTTCCTCTTATTCACCATAATGAATGAAGGTTTTTTATGCTTCATATATTTTTCCACTTACAGAGTGAGGATAAGAAGATTAGATATGGACATTTCAATGTTGTTCATATTGAAATTGTCATGAAAGTTATAGAATTTCTAAGGGTATGATATGATAATGAGACTGATGCCTAGTTCTTCAGGGAGTTTAAACCCTAGAACCTCCAGGGGCTAAATATAGCCATTGAGATTGACTACATGAGGCCCAACTGGGGTACCTTCTATATGATTACTCTTAAAGAGTGCCTTGTAGATCTCAAAAATTTCATGTGTTTCTCCCTCCTAGTAAAGACCACAAAGGATCTCGAGTATTTTATAAGCATCCATGTTTTCATGAGAAATCATGAGCTAACTTGACATTGATGATAACATCAAACATTGAATGTCGACTGCATCATTAATATGTTTCCAGTAGACAAGGAAGCCCTCACCACCTTCCTCTTTAGGAGGAAGATCATGTAATGCTGACTCCAACATGTACGACTTCTATTCCTAGCGTAGGATAAACCATAGGCATCTAAACAATTCTTATAGGTTATTGTTGTTGAGGATGTTGTCTTTATCTGGAATTGATCACATGGATAGTGTGGTAGATGAGCTTTTAATTTTTATTCTACAATTAAAATAGCATATCATTTGTAATTTCTTGATTAAAATTTATGGGAAATAATAAATTTTTATTAAGTCTCCTACTATTATAACATGTCCCCATGGCGCTCACTATTGAACTCAATATGTCTAGTTTCCATGACATTCTAGTGGAAAGGATCCATATTCCCCTTCACATAACCCCAACAAGGGTTTGTCAAGATATTAGAATGTATTTAGGTAGGAAGTTCTTTTCCAACGGTGGGGTTGCATCTCCTTGATATGTTGAGTGGACTCCCCAATCCTGAAATCATGACTTTTGGATTTCCTAAACTCTAGCCTCCAATATTACACAAAGTCAAGCAATGGATGCTCCTCTTGATTTAATATGGTAAATTCATCCAAAAACCTTTCATAAGGGATTCCTATATAAAATTAATTTTTCTATCATGGGTTGGTCAAACACATAGTGTTATTGATTTATTCCATTAATCAAGTAATAGAATGCTTCGTCTAAATTAATATTTTATTTGAGGTATTTTTATATCTTATGTGTGAAATTCCTATTATCATTATCACATGCTTGTTAATATTAATTGGTACTTACTTATGTGATTAACCATGTCTTGAAAATATTTACGCATATGTATGGATTATTTTAGTTCCATCATTCATGCTTCTATAATTTATTAATTATGTGATTGTGACAAAACATCCATAATGATAAACCATGCAGCTAATAGAAATAAAATAAAGGGCATGATCATGAGATTTTATAATGGTTTGTTTATCTAGCGGTTTATTAACTAATCCTAAACTAGAGGAGGAATATCTTGAACCTTTTGCGATTGGGTTTACTTCATTCCACCTATCTAACTCGGTATCTCCTGGGATTGGTTTCGTCTCAGCTCCAGCTTGAACCACCTCCACAAGCCTAGGAGTTCTATCCGTTACAGAAGCCTTTTTTTAAACACACATTTAGGTGAGGGCCACTCAGAGACATGGTGTGTAGATGTACTTCACGGTGTGTACTATCGTCCACCATCAATTTGAAGTACACACTCAAAGACATGGCGTGTAGATGTACTTCAGAAATCATCGGAGTACACGACATGTTAAGTGGGCCACTCGCTGTGAAGTATATGTGTTACATGGTTTCTAGCTGGGCAAGCCATGTATGGTGTACATAGTCCATTCCTAACCCGAAGGGACTACACGCCATGTCTAGTGGACTACCCAGTGTGTAATCCAAAAACTGTGTTCGACCTATTCCTGGTCAACACATAGAGTCATTTAAGACTTAGAAAGACTCCAACACACATCTTGGGCTAGCGAACTGGTCCGATGCATTGAATATTGACAACTCGACTTGTACTACCAAATACATGCCATGTGTTCTAGTGTTGTACGATCATGATGTTTTTGCACCTCTGGATGAGATCTTCTATTTTATTTTAATCAAAATTAAAAGAAAAGGTTGTTTCTGTAAGGTGAATGAGAAACGAAAGAGGGGGAATAGATCTCAAGATTCATATTTGAAGAACGATTAAGATAAATTGAAACAACTAAATTATTAAATGCGTAAGTCATCAAAAAAATATATAAATAATTATAAACTATGATGTAACCCCTCTGATACCACTAGTAGGTTACGAGCGCAGCGGAAGCGCAGTAAGGCCGGCACGCAAAATTAATTTTTACCATGATCAATGGATATTCTGGGATCAATATGATGATGAACTCCAGTCACCACGGATTATAATCAAAGATTTAGATAAAGAAGGAAGAGGCCTGAAACAATTATAGATGATCTTTCACATCATGTATATAATTAATTTAATTAATTTCATAAAGAAAAGGATAATTGGATCTTAGGTATTTTCTTTGTTAACGGTGTTGTCTTTTAGAATGACCCTTCCAGATTATCTCATTGCACATGAGAGGATCCAAACTAGATCCCTCTAGCGATGATCCACATGTGATCTGATGGCCACCGATCGACACCACTTGTTCTCCAGGTGCTACCGCGGGGAAGCGAGTGTCTTGTGTCGTTAATTCTTGATTGCTTGTTCATTGTCCTTGAAGAACATCTCTCGGTCATGAGTGGGGTGGTAATAGGATTCGAGAGAGAAATTATTTATCCCAATAATTCTCAATTCACCAAGCGTGTGGTGTGTTAAATTTGGCACAATAGATGTACATGTCTATTTATATGCATGGAACTCCAGTTACAATATTTAATTTCACAACAACAGTTAAATAAATTAATGAACTTATAGAAAACCCATGCTCATAGTAATAATATCACGTCACTATTAATGGTATGCCAAATTATGAAAAATTGAATTATGAATAAAATTATGAACCACAAAATAATATTATCCTCGTGATTATTTTAACACTTTCCAACTAATAATTATTTACCATGTTACAAATATTTATTTTACTATCAGACTAGATTTGGTCCACTAAAACTCCACTTCCATTTAATGAACACCCGAATACATAAATTAATATTTTATTCCCTTAAATAAATATTTTATTTACAAACTATTAAATAAATATTTATTAAATATTCAATAAAATAAATAAATAGATTTTATTTAATTTCGGTGATTATCTTAACATGAATAAAATTATTCCACAGTTTTGAGAATAATATTTATTTCATTAATTAAATTCAAATATAATTTAACCGAGACCGCACAAAAAAACACTTAGTGTGTGACCCTCTAGGATTATTTCTCATTGGCATTAAGCAGGCTTGCCAAAATTCCAATAGTACTGTTTTGAAACGGGTCAAGGAACCCAAGAGAAAGTACATAATTTTTCAAAAATAATATCCACATACGAACACTCATTGTGTAATATAATTCCATTGTTTCTATATCTCATCAATCAGGTTTCATGATAGTGTCATAAGCCCTTATACATGATATGTCGTTCATTGACTACCTGAAATAAAATCATCGTTACAACATGGTTTTGGAAATTCGCATTACAGTTCTATTTCAATCAATGGGATGAGATATCAACATTCATAAATAGAAGGGAAAAGTCCTTCCTCGACTTATCAATTAATATCTGGACACTCGTGATGCACCCAATGTACCGTACTTCCCGCCTACTGTCTGCCTGATGGTCTTTGTCAGTAAATCAAAGTGCATGAATCCTGACACATATTAATGATAATATTAAATTATAAAGATCATTACACATGCTCTTATATATAAATATCATATGACTCCAAAGCATGGGGAATTTTTACTGGCAGTTATGTTGTCATAATCTCTTGTCTTAGAGATTTACCAAGTGAAAACATCAAGAGATGATGTCTCATCTTCTTACGAGTACTCACACCTGATAGTGTGCATGGTATGTGTCACTTCATAGTATGTAATACAACTGTATAACTATATTTAAGAATATTGTTATAGAATTTCATGTTTCTCATAATAGAGGGGAACTTCCCTGACCTTATCAATGCAAAAAATACTGTTGGATGTTATTAAATTGTAGTCATGTAGAATAATGAACAATATTTAGTATGATGATTAATATTTAAAAACATTAAATACCCATTTAATCAATGTATGACCAGTTGGTTCTAGGACACAAACTCTTAAAAACAAATCATGATGGAATATGTAATACTCAAAAATAAATAAATAATGAGGCCCTATAATAAATACCCAAGATCATTCGGTCTAAAACATAGAAGATATTTTTGTCCACATGCCCATCGCATTCTCTTACATGGAACTTTCTCCTTCCACCCAATCCATAGAAGAGAAGATGATTTTCCATAATGATTTAGGATTCTTTAATAATTTTATGTTTCCTAACAAGGTGAATATCATATTATATTCAAGGAACCATTCAATGAAGAAGAATTCATCCCAAAATTTTAGGCAATAATCTAGTATACTAGGTTTTTAGGACATAAATCGATGAGTGTGAGAGGATAACTATAAAATATTGAAGAAATAGAGAGATAAAGGGAAAAAACATAGAGTTGGATCAAGTGGAACCATTTTGCTACTTTTATTTTCATTTCTTTCTTTATATTCTACAATAATGGAATTCTAATCAAATAGTGGTTATTCAAAGAATATTTCTATTGTACCAATGAATAATTACAGTTTTCAATAATAAATGTACCTCTATATAAATATAAATTAATGTTTAAATGAGAATGTTTTAATAGATTGTTATCTTTCTACACATTTAAATATTATTCTTGACTTCATCAATAGTTACAAACATAGCCCACCTAGAAAATTCACTGATTATGATAGTTAAATATTAGGGTAACTCAAGGGTGATTGGTGGCATCTGATCACCATTTTCCTAGTTTTATTTTCATTTCATTCATTTGATATATCAAATAAATAAAACTCGTTAACTAATATTTCAACACACCCACAACACTTTTCTCACTAGAGACAACCAGATTCCCATTATTTCTACATTTATCTAAAGATAAAATTTTTATTTTGAGGAGAACCCCTCAAGAGGCACAAATTAAACCAAGTAGATTTATGGGGAATATTAGTTTTTTGGTTTTAATTTTTTTTAAAAAAATCAAGGATGAGATCTAGTTCATGAAGCATTAGTTATTTTGATCTAATTGTTAAGAGAATAAAGCTATATAGAATTCATACTAAAGTAACCATATAACATGAGTAATTATAGTTTTTCACCATTCCATTGGCTAACCCTCCCTCATCATATTCTTCCTCAAGAAAATATACATTGATAAGTGAAAAAAAATAGAGGATAATCTTGCTCAAATTCACGCTACCATAAGGGAAATGTATGCTCCAAATTTCAACATGAATAATAGTAAATTAAAATTAAATTAAAAGTACTATGAACACAAAACTAAAATTATTTTAATACTTATTTAGATTCATCATCTGGTGATGACCCCAATAGGAACATGAGATCATTTTAATAAGTATTCTGTGTATTCAGAAACAGGGGAGTCACTGAGGTTCAAATTAGATGGAATGATTTCCAAATGTATTTGGAAGGTTCGTCCAAGGAGTGTCTCAACAACATAAAACCTAGATAATTAACATAATTGGAAGATCAAAATAGGAAATAATTATAGATATTATTCCATACTTTCATATGTTCTCAGTTAAGGAAGGAGATCTATGAAATAAAAAAACTAGAGAAACTGTATTTGAGTTTTGGGAAATATTTAGGAAACTTGAAAAATCCTTCCCATGATATCCCTAGAAGGAAAATAATTTAAGGTATTATATTACCACGTATTGATATATAATGATATGAATCAACTAGACACTTATTCCGAAGGAGCACTGATGGGTAAGTCACCAGTTGAAGTTGGATAACTGATTGAGAGAGTATCCCAATGTTCCCAAAAATTTGGTATGAGAACTAAAACTAGTTATTTTCATGAGTTAAATATCTACAACTAACCATTATTATAAAATAAAATTTAATAACTTACAGGAATTTTGTTACCACTAGCTATTAACAAAATGTTAGAGTTATCATCAATCACACTCCATTGGGTATACCCGGTGTGTTATTCATAGGATCATTTTACGAATGGATGATCTCAAGATCAAGGGAATGATAAATAAGATTCTATATTCCACTAGGAATTTTAGAATCAACCAAATTGAAATCAAGGATTTATATATTTCCCCACTAATAAATTTTAGAGTAGCGAACCAATAGTAATAACAACCACCCTTCAAACATGATTCTCAATACCCTTAATGAATCCCTCCATTCAAGAGGAAGATCTTCCTACCATCCAAAATCTTCTAGGAATGACAATATTAAGATCCTTCTTTAAAGTAAATTCTAAAATATGTAATATAATCTCAAAAAAATCAACACTCTAATCTCACTAGCAATCAACATCCTTCCATTAAGGCTTTGATTTTCTCATATCCTATGCTACTTTCAATTCACTTCTTTCCAAATTAAATAATAATATGATGATGATAATCTCACTAATCATGGGTCATATATGAAGAAATTAAAAATATAGTTTGGTCAAGTCATGACTACAATCAATAATATGGTAAATCAAGGATCATGTTATCACCTTTCTCAAACAATTTCTATCCCTATAGTTAATTTTATTACTATTACATTTAATATTGTAAAGGAGATAGAGAAAAGGGAAGGACCACCCCAGTAGATCAAAGCTAAAAGTGAATAGAAACATAAAGCATCTAAATATGGCCAAGAAAAAAAATTGAGGAGCAGTCCATGATGGCACCCCGAGAGGATTAATGATGAGGGATAATCAAATATAGAATATCCACAACAACCCCAAACTCCATTCCATATAAGTATGAAATACTAAAATAAGACCAATGAAGAATCACTTCAATGGGTGACACTAAAAGTATTAAATAAAGTATATATTAACATCCCTCTTTAATAATTTATCATCCAATCTCTAAGTTACGAAATGATTAGTATTGATATGTGAACTATAGAATGAGGCTATGGATAAATGAAGAAGAAAAATTATGTTAGAATTTGAATACCCATGTTTCCCATCAATTCCCATAAAAACACCAAGATATAGGTTCTTTTCTATCACTACACAATTAAAAATCCTAAATTTTCTAATGAATTGCTTAATCAAGAAGCTTCAATTAATGAAATTCCTTATTCCATTTATTCTTATATGTATATGGTAGAACTCATACCCAATTGAATGGTTGTAAAAAGTTATGTTTTTTTTTGAATATTTCATCATTTCGTACAAAGTTATGCATCCCTGCTGATCACTACATTCTTAACATAGAAGAAGGAAAATGTAAAAATCACTCTCCAATCATTATAGGCATCCCATTCCACAAGAGTTCTAAAACCATAATAAATTTCAATAAATACCTTATTTATATGAATTTTGGGGAGGATACATGGATCTTAGTATACTAGATTCAATGAAACACCCACATGAAGAGAATTCAATTTTTACATTAAATCATTTTGAATTTCCTTATTCATATAGGGATGATATTTAAATGTTTCATATTATAATATTACTAGGTGAAGTTTTATAAACACATATCCTGGTTAATAGATCTATTTTTTAAAATGAAATTGATATTTAGAGAGTTTTGAGTGTTAAAAAATTTGTTGAAATTGATGAAATATATTTTGAAGAGTTACCCAATTATGTCACTGACACTTATTCTCTACATGTGTTGGGTGCCAAAATGGAAAACACTAACCCAAATAAATCTCTAGAATACTCACTTGATTAAGAATTAACACTAATTTTAGTAAACATAAAATATTATTTTTAATTAAAATTATAAAAACAATTAGTTATAATATCAAATAATTTAGAAACATTCCGAGAACAACAACTAATAATAATTTTGAAGCATAATTATAGGTCCATGTTTTAGACATTATGAAATATCCCATGGATTATCCCTACACTTATATGCATATGATTCAACTTTTACAAGGATCCAAACCAGTGAGACTACCCCAAAGAAGGATCAACCAAAACCTTAAGTTGCAGTGGAAAAATGTGTACAAATTCATGTTGTACTTTGAACAATAAACCCCATTCCAGACTCCCAGTGGGAGAGTCGCATCGAAGTTGTCCCTAAGAAAATTGGATACACAATTGTAAAAATTAGAACAATGAGTTACTACCCATAAGAATTCAAAATAGGGGAAAAAATTTTATAGATTGTAACACCCCAATATTTTATATTATATATCCTCTTATATAAATGAAATTTCTTTGATAGCTTACATTTCACACGACATCGTGGTTAAACAAACCACGATTAATATTATTATTTAAAATGATATTATAACCTAGTTGTTAAACTGATGTGAATGAATATTACTAACCAAATTATGAAATTTATATATTATATATTTAATAAAAAAATATACATTATTTGAAATCATTTTATAGGTATAAGATAAGTATGAACCAACTGTAACACATAAAAACCTATATTTTATAAAAGCATTTTTACCTCATTTTAATGAAGAAACTCTTTTGAAACCATTTTTTGACACTTTTATATATTATATTTTAAAAAATAAACTTTTTTATTTAAATAATAATATAAAAATGTACATTGGTTGAATTTTTTGTATTTATTTGATAAGTTTCATGTTTCGATGAATAGTGATAAAATATTGCATTTTAATTGAAAATAGATTTTTCACCAAAAACATTATAGTGACTAAATTAAATTTTAATTTGTATTCAATTATAAATTAGATCAATTTTTATTAATTAATATAATTTAGGTCATTGTATTCAAATTCAAATTATGTTTTGATATAGCAATGTTTCATTATTTTGATTGTTTCCACATTAAAAAAAATTCATACCATCAACAAAACTAATTTTAAATCAATTAAAAAAATCATATGTTTTAATTATGAAAAATATATACCATATTTATAATTAGTGGGTCAAAATTATTTTGTTAGGTTTCATTTATTTTCAGGCATATAAATAGTAAAGTTAGTAATGTTTTTATTACCATGGTTAAGGGTAAATTAAGTAATTATGGGTAAAATTAATATTATAAAGACTATAAAATTACCTGTATACCTATCCTAGTTTCATTGGGTGAGTTTTGTTCTACCAAAATCACCGTTGATATGAAATTATAACCTTTGTAATCCACTAGGATGAGAGTATGAAATATATAATATTATATTCAATGAAAAATCAATTTTGTCTCACTTTTTTGACTAGTGAAATATTTTTAATATGATGATGGATAAGTGATATTTTATTTACTATAAATAGTATTTAGAAATATGAAATATTTATCTACGTCATGGTTATTTATTAATAATTTTTTTTCATAAAATAATTACCTAAAAATCTAGCACAATGATGGTGGAGTAATTGATTAATTAATGGAAGAATCAAATATATGATACTAAAAATGATATAATTAATATAATTTGATATAATTAATATAATCCATGAATTTTTTGGCTAACATAAATATGTTAACGATAATTTAAAATGTTGTTTTTTATGATTTCATATTTTTATGATATTTTAAAAAAGTCAAGTGATGGATAGTGTCAAAATTCACATTAATTATATGTTAAAATAAATAATATATTATTAAGTGATATAAAAATAATATATATATATATATATATATAATTAGAAAAAAAAATTACGGTAAGTCCTAAAATATCATAAATTACTCATTTATTGGTATTTTTTATTTTATTGAAATTATATTAGGCCTAAAATCGTAAATTACATGATATCGCGGTAAGAATTAAAAAGGTTAAATAAGGTTTAAATATTAAATATATGGATTGAAATAATATTAAAAACTTATACAATTTTTATTGGATTAGTTTATTTAGACCCAAAATCATACTATATTATAGATTAATAATTTTTTATACATTTTAATTATAAAAATAATTTAAATTAATATAATATTTTGAATATATCCAAAAGTGTCCATGCCCTCTCTTATAAAAGGGGACATCATATTCTACTTTATTTGCACTTCAAAAAAATATTTTATTCATCCAAAACCTAAAATACTGTTATACCATCATACCTCCCTTCATCATAGAGGACTTTATTTTAGAAAAAATCCAACCAAAGATTTTTTTTGTGAAAATCAAAAGGAGATACCCAAAGAAGATGTAGTGTTCATCAACGAATGTTTTAGTTTTATTTCATCCATAAAAAAATCAATAAATTTAATTCCATACTTATAAAATAGCATCATTATCTTTAATATAATGAAATTTTTTTATTCTAATGGTTCAACCAACAATAATACACACTTCCATCTAAATGGTAATGAAAATACCATTCGTGTATGGAAAACTACCGCCTCGTGGAACGATATCATTTGTTTTTCCTTTACCAACTCTCATTGTTTGGAATTATATTGGATTCACTATTTATATATGATATATATTTAATATATTTATGTCATTATTCTTCTAGAATTATTTTATAACACATACGATTATACTTTCCAGTATGTGTAAATATGATAACATTGTTTGTGGAAGTGTGGATCACCGCCTCCTCAAAGAAACACGATTCATTAATTCACTATACATGGAACATATAAAAGATTTTTTTAATAAAAATATTTGATATATATGACAAATAAATGATACTTAAATTTTAATATAAAAATATGTAATTTAATTTTCATTTTTTTAATATGATAATGAAATGAATTTCGCCTTCATGCATACATACGTTCTACCGTCTCCATGAATGATGCTTTTAATTTCATAGATATAAATATAATGTATTATTATAAATACATATTTACTGAACATATATATGATAATTATATCATATTTTAAATTCTATAGATGATCAAATTCTAATCTAAGTAATATTAATGAAAAATATAATGTAAAAACTTACTCGACAAAATAAGCAATTAAAATCATAAATAGTGAAAATAATAAATGATTATTAAAAAATGTCTAATAAGATATTATAAGATAATAATAATTGATATCATATGTATTAATATGGTTCAGGAAATTTTTTTTAACATGCATAAAAAGTTATACATTAGGTTAAAATATGTTCACAAAAAATGGAATAAATATAAGGAAAAGGATCTTTGTCTCACTTTTATTTCTCTGGGAAACCATCCTAATATGCTAATTATTTATTTTTTGTGGTGTATATACCATCCTCAAATGTATTTTAGGATTATTATTCTAATGATCATTATATTTTCATAACCATATAATTTTATTCTCTCCTGAGAATATGATTCTACACATTGTATGGTGATAGGTATTTATTTAAAAATATTGTAATTATTTATGATTATTTTTTTAAGTCTCCACTGGGGAAAATTTCTCATCTATTTTAGTGTTTTATAAAAATATTTAAAAAAATTACTATTTTACCATTATTTTCTAAAATTATTTTTGTCCCTTTTTTAAATTTTTGAAAAATATTTTTAAAATTGAATCTTCCTATCATTTTCTAAAATAATGTGCTTTATAAATTTTCTAAAAAAAATAAATGGAATGTTTTTTATCATATATAACAAGGATGGAATTTTACATAATCCAGACACCCTATTATTTGGATGCTTTTTTACATGTTTTCATGGTCATTTTAAAATAAAATATTTTCTTTTATAAATGTGCGCCCTTTTAAATAAATGATTTCAATATTTTCAGGGAATTCATCTCAATTTCATTTCATTGTGGAATATTGTAAAGTTATGAAACTACTATATTTTTTATGGTTCATATACTACCCTTTGAAATCTTATACCATAAATCTCATTATTTAAAATATATTGTATGATTTATTTAATATTATTCCATTATGGGAATTATGATTCAAATATTTCAAAGTGTTATGGGATACTTTTAATGTATAAAGATTATTTTCATCAAGAATGATTCTTCTGATATTTCAATGGTATTTCCATTCATCAATGTCAAAAACCCGTATTGTTATTTATCCTCTATGGTGTAATTGTTGAAAAATATGTATTATTTATTCAATATGGATATTTGAAAAAGAATATTATTTGTTAGTTAAATCATTAATCGATATGTGGAATGATTTATACTAAAAGTGGTGAGAGGGGATCGAAATTTATATAGCCCCTCGATGCATCTAATGGTTCCCATGAGACATATATGTTTTGAAAATTAAACTGGGTTATACATGTGGTTTTAATCAATCTTTTGTAAGAACATGACTCTATTGTTTTTCATGTGCCTAAGACATAATGTCCAATAATTAAGTATTTCCTTTATAGGAAATTAAGTTATTATTATTATTGTCCATTATATTTTCATATTATCAAATCTGTGGTATCATTTCTTTATTTTTTTTACTGGTTATAGGGAATTTATTTTGGTTATTTATATTTCCATATTGACTATACCTTATCTTGTATTTGAATGGAATGTATTATTAGTTGGTTACCTTATCATGTTGACTTATTTTCATTAAATCATTATTTATTATGTTGTAATTGACCATTATGAGCATTGGATATCACCCTAACTATGTTTCCTTACCCCATGTTATGAAGATGAATCCTTTTAATGTGTTTTAAGGATGATGAGATTTTATTTTAATTATTACTTATTTTCTTTTACAATGACTTAATGGTTTCATGCCTGTAATATGGGCTTCCTAAAAAACTAAATTGTTCGGTCCTTTGGAACATTATTTACTTGTATCTATTCTAATGTATTAAAGAAAGGCACCAACTCTGAAATTTTGTGGTCAGGGTGTTACAATTTTTATTAGAGAAAGTTTAGTCGAAACCCTGTAATATATATTTAAAAAAACATTGAAAAGTAAACCTGGCCCTAATGTGGAATTTGAGTATAATTATAACCGAACATCCAATTGATTCATTTATATAGAGATTATGTGTTTTTATTATCAATACATATCTATCTTGATACTACAAGTAGACGTGGTTCTGTAACCGATATACCTAGAGGTAAAAACGCTGACAAGGTGCATCGGTCTTGACTCAACATAACCTAGTACACGATAACGAGCCTTACTATGCACCTAATTTTACAAACCTGGGGAGTTTTTTAGGATAATTATCATTTTCATTATAAACCATTATGATGGATTTTAATATATGATGAAAATAAATAACCAAGGTAAATCCTAAGTTATTTAAGGTTTGAAATACTGATTCATGATATTTGAGAAATGATTATATGTTTTTTTACTATTAATAATGTCACTCACACTATGCTTTCTGGTTTTATTCAATTGATGAAACTCAAAGGGGTCATGTTACCATTTATCCTCATGGATAGGGTGGTGGTAATGAGAAACCAAATGGGATTTGTTATAAGTGAAATATATCTTCTTCATTCCTAAGTAGTGTTCCAGAAATATTATTAATAACATATAATTTAACCATCTCTCAAACTCACCAAATAATAAAAGGATGATGTATTCTATGCGTTCTAGTGGTGGAGACCATAGAGAAAAGAAGGCCATATTTTCATCATTATGGTAATGTGGAAAGAGAAACCTAGGAAAATTTCTCAATAGAACTATGAAATGATTTATTTATTGGAAATAAAGACTTAAATCAAAGAATTTCTGAGAAAAAATGAAGAGTACAATGAAAGGAAATAAAACACATCTTATGAATCCATTTTTAGTTCATTTCCTTAAATGTGGGGAATATAGGAATTACCCGAGTCAGTTCCCTCTTTTATAGGATAAAATATAGACTATGGAAGGAACTATGTGGAAATAAATTTTTGAAGTATTTATGTATTGGGTTTGTATTGAAAACCTTAGTTAAATGTAAATTTAGTGATTAACATTATATTAATTATTTAAGTCATATTTATTTTAAAAGTTAGGTTGGTATGGATGTAGAAAATGAAAATCATGTATTTCGGGTAAAAACCCATCTCGTCTGACTACGCTACATGGTTATATCCCATAATTTAAGGGTAACAATGGTGTATTTCCTAAAACTAACCAACATGAAGTCTATGTTATAATGACATTTTTTAGTTACAATATCTAATGGATTATATAACTACCATGCGTTTTCTTACATACAAATTACATCATTTTAAAGTTAAATAATATAATAGTGTTACAAAAACACGATCCAATGGTTTAGTGTATTTGGAAAATCAATACCATACATAAATTTTAGATAATAAAACGTAAACTTTTATATTATTTCTACCTTTCCATGTTCTTTTTTCCCTTGTGTTATCCATCGTACAATTATTCAATTGAGGATATATATCAAAAGAAGGGGTGAGGTAAAACCGCAGTAAGAGGATGAATAAGTGACAGGAAACATGGGTGATCCTAATCATCATCATTACAACATAAGAAAATGACCAACATCATAACCATGAGATGAAGAATTAGATAAAGTTAGGTATTGTGGAACTGCATATAAATGAAACATCATGTCTTATGGGTCTAATACCACACATATTTATGAACAAAGATATCATCAAGTTCATAATAATTTAATTTTATTTAATAAAATACATCACATTACTCAATGAATTGGAGCACTATATGATTCTAGGTGCACTTTTCACATCATAACATTTATATGCGCTATAAATTTCAGGCACACCTGTCACATCATAACATTTACATATTCATTAATGAGACATAGAATCTATATCAATCATGGACTTAAAGTAACCAATGGAAATGAATGGATTTAATTTAATAAAGAATATTATCATGAATAAACATTTTTCCCCAAAATAAAGAGATAAAAACATATTTGGTATAAGAATCATCAATCTTTTGTGGTGAAGAATCAATCTTAATAGAAGTTAAAGGTGTGATTTTATAAATAAGTGTTCTTTTAGAATACATTTTGTTGGTAATAAACTCAAGTAAATGAAATTTATATCCTAGAAAAGGAAATTGATGCAGAAATAAATGACTTTTAAAGGTCATATTCATTCTAAAATTGGGGTGAAAGAGGGAAACCAAATGAATTTGAGTTGGTTTTTTGAATCCCCTTACCTAATGTTTTAATGACTTATTCACTTTAATATCATATATTATAAAATTTGAATTATTAATTAATAAATATATAAATTATTTGAAAATTTAATTAATTTATTATAATTTTCGTATGCTCATTTATAGCCATTTTTATGAGTTATAGTGTTAAATTTAATCATTTAAGAGTATTTGTTTTCTTTGTTTTCATGATTGGTTCACTTGTATACAAGTATAGAAGTCTGTGAAAAATGATGATAATTTTAACAAACTAAGATTATATTTTATAAAAATATTTAAATAATATTAAATGATCTTATATATCATTTTTTTATTATGGGGATCAATCATTATATAAAACATTATTGATAATAATTTAGATTAATTTGGTGGGTTTTTTTATCATTATGAACTAATTTTATTTTATTATTTAATATTATGTACATATGTTAGATAAAAAACATAATATGGTTTATAAAATTATTTATACAATATATTTTTTGAATTAGATTTTTTTTATTACCAGCCTTGAAGGTGGTAAGAAAAAATGAAAACTTGCCACCCTTGAAAGAGATAATATTACTCCTCACAGACGACCTTTAAATTTTTTTTGAATAAAAGTGATATGATAAGAGAATTATTGAAGGATTAATACATTAACATAATAAAATTTCAATATGTATAATATACTATAGTTATCACTCCACATTTACAATTGGAATTTAGGAGAGAATATGAAAATAAAAGAAATTAAAAAAATTAAAAGACAAAATTAAAGTGGGATATAAATCATGAATTCTCCTCCTTGATAACCTCCTTAGGGAAATTGGTTTTTGTATATTGTAGAGACTACAGGATCCCAGAATTGTTCGAGAGTCTTGGTAAGAGTAATAGGACGAAATTAGAAATGATTTAATGCATTTAATTGGTGAGAAGAAAGGGTGGTGAGGGGTGGTATTTATTCCTACCATCGAGACAAGCTTGTGCATGCATGATAATTCTTATCCGAATAGATATGTGAATGTGGAGAGCTGATTTCATGATGAAGATGTTGGGGATGAGTCGTTCTAGGTAGTGAGTCTGGGTTGTATATAATGTTTGAAGCTTATGGGCAATGAATTCCTCTAAGTCTTATTGTCCATGTAATACTTACACATATGGGACTTTTAAGGGTTCTACCTCACCCCTTGAATGGTAGATTATCAAAAATCAATAAAAAAAATGAAGGCCTTCAGGCTGTTGGATGGATAGTATTTATTGTGGAGGAGGGGTGTTTTTTTATTATATTCATTAGTTTAATATTTTGTCTCAAGATTAAAAATATTTTGAAACATATCACTAAATACATAATAATAATTATGTAGATTTTGAGATTTTAGTTTTACATTATCCTTGAATCATTAATGACTCAAAAATTCATGTATTTAGCTTTTATCATAAACAATTGTATTTTATTATTCAACAAAAATTCATGTATTTTATAAAAATAACAAAAAATTACCCTAACTATATTTCAATACGTATAACTTTAAAACAAACTCAATTTTATGAAAATAATTTTCTATATATTAGAAATTTAATTTTTTATTAAAAACATCATTAACATGGAAAATACTGATTTTTAAATTATAACTAATTTAATTACACATTGAAAAATAAATTGAGGTCTCATAAAATTATATTATAATCATAAGAAAATAATATATTAATTTATGAATACATTTTATGAAAATAAATTTTATTTTAAATCATTATCTTATTTTTAAAATTTTAATTAAATATTCATAACATCAAAAATACCCACACTTGATTTATCATTTCTAAAACTTTTATTTACTTGTACCATGAAATAAATATATCATATATTCATTCTTAAGATACAAAAATTTTATTTATACATTCATATATGAGGTCTCTATTCTATTTTTGGATTACTATTACAAATGGTTACATGACTACTCCAAAGGTTATGTTATTATTCCATTTGTATAGGTTATTTAACTTTTATAAAAGCCTTGTATTCCATTAATTTTTTATTTATAATTTTTTTATTCACTATGTTATTTTTTTTGATTTATACTCAATGGAATAATTTTAAAAATGGAGTTTCAATAGATAAAACTTCAGGTAGTTACATAAAAAGGTGTTTTATCATAACCTAGGGATGGGGAAATGATTTGGACATTAAATGATTAATTTTATTTTGGAAGACATTCACTATTTTGGGAAACCTATAAGATTAAGGTAAATGGAATATTATAATTAAAAAAGTATGAATTGTATTTTGAAGTCAAATATGATTGTATTGTTGACTTATAGTGATTCATGTTATTTATGGGAATAGATTAAAAAAACATTGATATTATGAGATTAATGAAATTAAATTTTTATTAAAAAAACATTTAGATTCATTAATGTTATTTGGAAGAATAAGTGATCAAATTCTTCTGATTTTTGAGTTTCAATATTAATATATTATATTTTTTCGGAATGAAAGTTATTTTCTAAATGATCTATATTTTACATTGGGTTTTACTATTGAATTTTGGAGATTTTTGGGGGGAATTACATGATATTATCCTAACCATTTTTTTGGTTAATTTATTATGATTTGAGGAATATATATTTATAATTTTCTATATTTATTGATCTATATAATTTTATTTTAAATATTAAGTCATGAAAATTTTATCTTAAAAACTCATCGTTTGGAGTAAAATATGAGTTTGTGGTGGAAATTGATTAATGGATGAAACTCTACTTCTCATGTATGTATTCTTCCTTATGATCTATGTAGATGAATTAAATTAATTATTCAACTTTAGGTAAAATATATTGAAACCAAAAATTTTATCAGAGTACTTACTTTTCAGATGAATCAAAAGGTCCCTTAGATCCCTGCATATTTATAGCTTTGTGATTGGTATCTTTCTCCTGACATTGTTCTCTATCACTCTCCATTATAACTTGATGGTCAAATTTATCTTCATTATTTATTTTGTCCTACATGGGACTCTATAATGTGTTATCTCAGGCGACCTTCATACTTCCCTTCATTTATTTGAAATTTTATGTCTCATTAATCCTTTTTGTAATGTGAGATTTCAACCAAGATATTTCAAAAATTCAAGCCTTAATTTGTGATCCCGAGATTAAATTGAGATGATAAAATTTATTAAAGGAGGGGAGGATGTATCCCCATCAATATTTTATATTATATCTCCACTTAAATAAATACCATTTCTTTAATAGTTTACGTTTCCCGCAACCCAGAGGTAGAACGAACCATGGTTAACATTATTATTTAAATTGAAATTATAAAATAGTTGTTAAATTGATCAAAGTGAATAGTTTTTAATTTTTTTTTAAAATTTATGTATTATATATTTAATTAAAAAATTACATTCATAAAAATTATTTTATAGTCATAAGATAATAATGCACCCAATATTTCACATAAAAACCTATATACCTATAAATTTTGTTTTCATGCATTTTAATAGAGAACCTATTTTAAAAAAACTTTGAAACAATTATATATTATATTCAAAAATATAAGCATCCATTTTTATATCATAATATAAAATTTTAATTTGGTTGAATTTTTTGTATTTTTCATATAAGTTTCATGTTTTGATGAATAGTGATAAAATATTGCATTTTAATTGAATATAAGCTTTTTTATCAAATTTATTTATAGTGATTGAATTATATTTTTTTATTTTATAATGTATAAATTAGGTAAATTTTGTCATTTAGTATAATTTAGGTCATTTTAATCAATTTAACATTGAATTTATATATAAAAACATTTCAATCTTTTGAACGTTTTCACTTTAAAAACCTGTTTTCTAATTCCATTAATAGGATTAATTTTAAATTAATTACTGTAACTTCTACATTTTCAATTTGGAAAATTAAATTCAATATGTTGAATTAGTGGATCCAAATTATGCAAAAAGATTTATTTTATTTTTGTACATATGAATTGTAAATTTTGAAATATTTTAGTTACTAGAGTTAAGGGAAAACTAGGTGATTATGGTTGAAACAAATATTATAAAGACAATAAAACTACCAAAATACTTATCCAAATTTTATTTTAGGATTTTATTGACCAATTTCATCATTGAGCCAAAATTATAACCTTTTTATGCCACTTTTAGGGGATTAGGACATTTATAATATTATATTCAACGAAAAGTCAATTTTATCACACATTTATATAACAAGTAGAATATTTCTAATATGAGGATACATAAGGGATGTGTTCAACTATAAATAGTACTTAAAAATTTAAAATGATTTTATAAATTAGGAAAATTTATTTATAAAATTTATTTATAAAATGAGTACCTTAATTGGTGATAGAATGATGAGGCAGTAATTGTTCAATTAATAGAAGAATCAAATAAATGATATTAAAAATATTATAATAAATATAATTTGATATAATTAATGTCATCCAACAATTTTATAGGTGACTTTGATATCACAGTGATGAGTTAAATTGGTTGGTTTGAGAATATAATGTTTTTTGATATTGTTAAAATCTCAAGTGCTGGATAGTTTCCAAATTAACATTACTCATACGTGAAAAAAATACTTTATTAAATGATATAATATTTAAAAAATATAAATTTATATTAAATGACTTGGATAAGTATTATAATTTCATAAATTTCCCTTTTATTGGTATTTTTGGATTTTTATATTAATTATACTAATCCTCAAAGTTTAAATTACATGATATCACATTAAGAATTAATAAAAGTTTTGTAAGGGATAAATATAAATAATAATGATCAAACAATAGTCAAAACGTATATACTTTTTATTGGATGAAAGTATTTAGACAAAAAATAAAATTATATTTTAAATTAATAATATTCAAGCCATTTTGATTATAAATTTAATTTATATTAATTTCATATTTTGTAAATTTCCAAAAGTGCACATCCTCTTTCTTATAAAAGGGCACATTTTCATCTCTTTTATTCACACTTAATAACCAATAGGGTTAGTCCGACCCATAAAAATTCAAATAAAAAATCCCTACCTTATTATTATAGGCTGTAATTTGTGATGAAATCCTATCAAATAAGTCCTTTTGTGAAAATCAAAAATAGATACCCAAAGAAGTGGTAAAGTTTATCAACAAAATTTTTTGAATTATTTCATCCATAGAAACCATTAAATTATTTATATTTATGGTTTGTAAAATAAAATAAGTATCCCAAATATACTTAGATTTTATTATTATATTTTTTCTACCAAAACTTCCACACACTTCCATATAAACGGTTACAAACTTACAATTTGTTTAGGGTGGACTACCACCTCATATAATTATGTCATTTTTTTTTCACTGCCACCTCTAATGGTTGGGAAATATGAGGAAACTAATATTTTAATATGATATATATATATATATATGATATTTATGTCATTATTCTTCTGGAATTATTTTATAACCCAAACCATTATACATTCAATTTTGTGTAAATACGATAACATCGTCTGTAGAAGTGTAGACTTCGACATCCTCAAAACGTCGCGATCCATTTACACTATATATAGATCAAATAAATGTTTTTTATAATAAATATAGGTGATATACATGAAATATATAAGATACTAGAATTATAATATTCATATATATCATTTAATTTTAATATTTTAATATTACAAGGAAATGAAAGTATCGTTCATGTGTACGTACCACCTACCTTCTCCAGGAAGAGTGCATTTAATTTAGTATCTCCAAATATTATGGAATATTATAAATACATATATAATAAATATATATGATAATTAAATAATATTTTTTATTCAATAGATGATGAAATAATGATCTAATTAATAAGAATGACAAATACCAATTCAAACATGCTTCGGAAACTAGGCATGAACACCCAAAATAGAGAAAATAATAAATGATTATTAACAAACAGGTCATAATATATTATAATAAGATCACATATAATATAAAATGTATCTATATGTCTTGAAAATAATTTATTAACATTCTTAAAATTATTATACAGGAGGTTAAAGGATGTTCACCTAGAAAGGGAGTGTAAGGATAGGGATCTTTGTCTCGCTTTTATTTCACCCGGACGCATACCGTATACATTACTTATTTCCTATATATTATTTATATAACTCCAATGAATGTATTTTATGAATATTTTTTTGATTATTATGGTATTTTTAAATCCATATAATTTTATTATCTCATGTTTATTTTATTCTAATTATGGTAAGGTTATTTTTATTTATTTCACAATCTTATTTTTATTCAAGATTTGTTTTGTTTAACTCTCCACTATGGAATATTTCTCTTCCATGTTAGTGTTTTATAATGTTTTTTAAATTTTTTTTACAATAATAAAATGAATTTTTAAATTTAGTTTTACCTCTTTTTGATATTTTAACAAAGTATTTAAACACAAATCATCATGTAATTTTCCAAAACAATGTAATTTATGTTTTTTCTTACAAATGTAAATGGAATGGTTTTATTAACTTATATGACATTAAAGGAAATTTCTGGATGACATGATGCTGTAATTTATTTAGGATTCCCTTATAAGATTACACGGTTATTTTAAAATGAAATATATTTCTTTATAAATGCCTCACCATTTAAATAAATGATAATAATTTGGTAAATAAATTCATCTCAATTTCATTTCATTGAGGAATATTTTAATATTATGCACCTATTTTCTTTATTATGGTGTCTATAACACTTGTTTGAATCCTATATCTATAATATCCTTATTTTCTTTATATTTTAATTTTCATTTAATGTTAATCATTCATGTTATTTATGATTCAAATGATTCAATGTGGTATGGGAAACATTAGAATTTTTAAATATTATTATCCTCAAAAATGTTTTTAATGATATTTAAATGGTATTTCCATTCATCAATTGCAAAAACACTTGTTCTTACTAATCCTACATGGGGGACTTATTGATAAATACATATTATTTACTTAATATGAATATTGTAAATGGAATATTATTTAATATTTATATCGGTTACGCGATATAAGGAATACATTCGACTGGGGGTGACGTGTGGTGTCTAGAATATATATAGCCCCTTGATGCATTGATAAGAACTTAAGAAAAAAAATATGATTCTACAATTAAATATATTTCTACCTATGGTTTTAAACCGTCTTGTGAAAGCTCTTGATCATATAGGTTTTCATGTGCCTCAGACATGATATCTAATAATTAAGCATTTCCTTCATAGTTATATCAATTATAATTATTATTATCCATGATATTTTCATATGAAAAAATATATGGACTCATTTCATTATATTATATTGGAAAAATGGAATGTTTTATAGTTATTTACCTTTTCATATTTATTGTAAATTATCTAGTATTTGAATGGCATGTGTTATCTATTATTTACCTTCCCATGTTGACATATTCTCATTTATATATTAAAGATTCAATTTTACATACACTTACTGATCATTTGAGCTCAACCTTTTTTTTTCTTTACCCATGTTATGAAGAGTTATCCTTTGGGTTATTTTCACAGATTCTTATATTTTATTCAATTTATGCATTATTTTCATTACCAATGTATTAAGGGATTCTTTTATATAATCTGGGCTTCCAAAACTACTAAATTGATCGGTCCTTTGGGATGTGATTTACTTGTATATATGCCAATGTAAGGCATCAGCTATGGGATTTTGGGTTTGTGGAATTACATATAGTATAGGATATTGAACCATGTGACCATAATGGACCACTTATTCAGACGAATTTTAGACCAAATGTTAGAATGTATGATTAGGAAAGTGAATTATTGCTTCTTATAAATAATTTTTTGTTATTTTCATGTTTTAATAGCTCTTGAGGGCCAACAAAAATCCACCTTCACATGCCCTATATATATGTTTTCCTACCAAAAAAAATTCTTTTTTGTATTTTTAAGTCCCCTGGTTCCATTATTTTTTACATGGTAAGTATCCTCTCTAAAATGATTGATAAATATTTGGAGATATTTTTTGATGACTTTACTATGTATGTAACTCAAAGAAATTTTTTTGGGAAGTATGGAAATATTTTTACTAATATTTTTTAATAAAATCATGGTTTTAAATTTCAAAAAATCAAATTTATGGTGGAAAATGGAAATTTTTGGGTCATTTTATTTATAAATATATAATATAAGTAAATAAGTCCATTTTTTATTTTTTTGACAATCTTACTAACCCCACCACTATTAATAACATTATATTATTTATAGATCATATTGAATTTTGTAGAAGGATTATTAGGGACATTATAAAAATTTCATTTCCCCTATCTAACCTACTCAAAAATGAAATTTATTTTTCTTTTTATGATGCATTCATGGTAGATTTTGATAAATTAAAAGAATATCTAGACAATTCTCCCATTATCTTTTCACCTAACTAGGAGACCCCCTTTAATATTATGTGTGATTCATTAAATAGAGTTGTAGGGGTTGTGATTTCCTAAAAGCTTGATTAACTTATAAAATTGAATAACTATGCCAAATAACCATAGTAACTACACATGTTAACTACACAACAATAGAGAAGGTTTTTTGCTGATTTTCTAGATTTATGAAATATTATCTTTTATGAAGTAAAATTATGATATATTATAACAATGGAAGATTGAGATATTTGATCATGAAAACATGTGAAATACTATTACTAAGGACATTGATTTTTATTATGTAATATTTTGACCAGGATATTAAGTAATATATGTATTTTGGTAATATGGTGGAATACCACATGAGTGAGCTACCTCACCACCGAGGTGAAACCAATCCTCAAGAAAAATATTGATGATTCATTCCAGGGAGAAAAATTTTATAACCTCACCCAGATACACTTGTATGCTCACATAGTGAATATTTTAGTCACAGGATTAGTACCCTATTTCTTTTCTAGACATCTAATTTTTAAACTAAAATCAGAGTCAAAATAATATGTATGGGAGGACCCATATTTATGGAAATTGTAAATGAAAAATTCATTAGAAGGTACATCCTTGAAGAGTAGAAGAACTATGTCCTTTATTTTTTGTAATAAAAATTCATGTGGGGGAAATTTTAGAGCTCAAGTAACCATTAAAAAAATTTGTAATATGATTTTTTTATCCCCCACTTTTATAAATTAAATTCAATTTTGTAAAAAAAACCAACTTTTATTATAGTGGTTAAATTTCAATAAGACATGAGATTCCCCAGAAACCATCGATTTTTTGTTATATTGTTTAGGTGAGGGGAATTGACATCATGGGAACATTTACTAGTTCATTTGAATTTTGTTAAATTATATTAACATTGGTATATGTTTCTAGGGGTATGGAAGAAAAGGCCACTCAAACTAATAATTTAAAAACTGTAATTTGATTTCTAAAATCAAACATTTTTTGGTTTATAATACCCCAACTAATAATAAGTGACCAAGGAACCCAATTTTAATAAAATTAATATGGTGGAAATCATGAGTAAATATGGGTAACACAAAAAAAACATCCACTACCTACCACATGTATACAAATGCGTTATAGTTGGTGTCCAATAAAGAGGTCAAAAAGAATTTTAGAGAAAATAGTAAATCATGAATGAAAATACTGGAGTAAGAAATTAAAATATACATTGTGGGATTAAAAAAGTACCACAAAACCTAATTAGGTATTTCACCATAGAGATTTTTTATAGAAGACATTATCACTTTCCTTTTCAGTTGTAGCACAAAACCTACCGGGAGGTCAAAATAATATACCTATTGTTTAGAAAGACTAGATAATAGAGGAAGCTACAAATAATGGATCTTGTAGAGATAATAAGAGATTAATATGAGAAATAACTACTATACATTGAGAAAACAATAACCCATGAAAAACCGATCTAGAAAAGATTTTTCCAAGTTGGACACAAAGTGTTGTTATCCCCTAAAAGGATGAATCTATTCCCTGTTAAGCTTCATTCGATTTTTATTTTGACATACATAATTACTAATACATATCCTTATTGTGTAGTTAAGATTGTAGGAGAAGGTTTAATGAATCCATTCAAGGTGAATGGATGATTTCTAAATATGTTATTAGAGGAATTCTAGAAAGAATTTCTATAGGTGTACAAAATCCTCTTTGTTGTTGATGAATATATCAATATAAATTTTTCCCTTTCACTCATAATTTTTCTAGCTTCTTACATTATGTTTTGGGCAATGGTCCTTGAACAAATTCATGTTTAATTAAAATATAAGTATGAATAAACCAAGTGTGGGGTTGGGGACTCAAAGATACTAGGATAGAATTTAAATGTTTTTTATTGAAAATCATAGGATCTATTAAATCTAAAAAAGTATTTTGTGCTGGTAATTATCATGTAGAAAATTATGATTAGATTTTATTTAATATTTTCAATTATTCACATTAAATTAATTTATTTTCTAACTAATTAAACACTATTATAGGATCTAAATATCAGATTGATTTTGAGTAACTAAATTTGAGTGATTGTTGATTAAACATAACCTCTATTATAAGGAAATTATTGTTGAAGACTAATCCAATCGAGTGAAAAATGGATAGATAAATGTGGAATCAATCTTAAAAAATGTGTTTACTGTAATTTCAAACTCAATCGGGAGTAACCTGTCATTATTTATTTAATACCGCCTCATTAAGCCTCCCTAAAAAAATTTAATAAAATCCCTTTTAACCATGAATTAAAATGGGAAATTAGGATCCCAATATGAATTTCTAAGACAATGTAACTGTTGGTGTGAGTATCCCTTTGTAAAAATTTAAATATGTTATTTTTCTCAATTCTTTGCACAAACATGGTAGGTAATGATTAAAAATATATATATAAATAAACTACGCGTATTTGAAAAATGATTTCATTTAGGGGAAGGAAATATTGAACCGATGAATTGGGTAATTGTCTTATAAAAAAATCACTTAGGAAGTATAAATTAATTTTTCAAATGAACATTTTTAGGATGATTTGGAAGAAGGTAAAGATATATGTGGTGCTTCATATAATTTTAATTCCACGTAAATCAATGAAATTGACATGTGGAAATGGAATTTGAATATAAATTGAAATATAACATTATATGGATGTCACATATGATACATAGCATTTTGGTATAAATAATTCATTGATTTTCTTAACATTTAGATTTTTAATTAAAATTAAGAAGAATAATCACAAAAAATAGAATACAATGATTGATTTTCCTAGGAGTACAATATGTTCAATTTTGGCAGAGTGATTCGAACACAAATAATCAATCTTGTTATCTTTTATTCATTAAAATTCAACAACATTTAATCTAATTACCTAGTTGATTTATATTTTTTGTAAAATATAAGATAAGACTAATTTAATCTGTAAATATACATAGAACATATTATATTTATCTATTTTATGAATGGAAAAACTTAATTATCATGTATAATTTAATCCTGCACATTAAAAACATGTTGTCTCTATACAGACCATCAAACAAAAAAGGATTAATTCAACTACAATTCAAAGTTGGATTGACCATTCTTTTAGTTTTCAAAATATAAAAAATGAATGGATTGATTATGACACCACTTCTTATGGTCTATCCAACTACCAAAAGGAAGGGAGCAACCACACATCAATGAAAATACACCATGAGATAAATCATCCTGAAATTGAAAATTGTACTAATTAAACAACATTTTACTTTTAAAAGGAATAGGTATAATCTAAAAATATTGTAGGGATAATCTAATATAATAGAGGGAAATGATGAATCAATATTACCTAAAAAAGAAAAGGGACAATTTTCACTAATGATAAATGGACACATGATAGAAAATGATCAATCGTAACAACAAAATTTGAAAATGATTTTATTTTTTGTCCAATAAAATAGAATCTAACATGTATTCCATTCAATAATTTACCATAAAAAAGGATAAATTATAAGTAGCTCTATTCATGCAAAAATAAATTAGAGGGAACCGCAACCAAAACCATAGTCAATCATCCAGATCGACCTCACCATTATCATTCTTATCCTAGAAACAAAGGCCAAGATAGCCTTTTTGAATATGACATAATTCCCTCTAATGTTTGGAACTATTTTTATGAACTCGGTTCTTCTCTTTGAGGTACAGGTTTCCACTTTTCTCTTTTCCTTATGTGTTTTTAATAAAATATGGAAAATGAGGAAAAATCCTAAATTTTGCAACTACACGTCATGTACTTTTCCACAGGCCATGTACTTATGGCCGTGTTGCGATGAGTACATAGGGCGTGTAGCCATGTCGGCGACGAGGGGTGTAGGAACCTACTACATTCCATATAGTGGTACCTTACACGCTGTGTAGTCAGTCATCAAGCTTAAACAGTAAGGCGGTGGAGTTACCACGAGCTGGGCGACAGTACACGCCGTGTACTTGGGAGTACATGTCATATACTCATGTCGACAGATGAACAGTGTGGTCGTGCCGCCAAATGAATAGTTAAATGAAAGAACTACAAGCCGTGTAGTCAGAATTACATGTCGTGTACTTTTTTCGGGTTAAAATAGGCAGTAGCCTTCTCATTTGGCAGAGGAGACACTTGAGCTGATTTGGAGCCAAAGGAGGAGGCCAGACCTTTGAAGATCCACCAGGTGTTCATCTGGAATCCGATTCGTCTTTGGACGATCTCGTTGGAACTGCACGGGTAAGCCATCTCCTCTCCTGGTACCGTTCTTACGAATTCTTTTCCGAGGGGATGTTATTTACATTTTAATGGGTTTTGTTCTTCGTTAGATCTAAACAATTCTTGGGCGTTTCTGGAGTCGGTGTTCGGGTATAATATTCGTTGGCATATATGGTAGGTGGCTTGCTGTAAATTTCCAACTTTTGTGCGTTTTTGTGCCTTTTCGTGCCACGAACCCATGTTGGGGTGTCGTGTGGCTGATGATGTTTCTATATTTAATGCCTAGAATTTCATAGGTGATTAAATTGGGATAATAAAATGCTGGTTGGCATCGTTGCTTGGATCTGAAACCACACCTGGGGTGTGTAACACTGTTTAGCAGTTTGGCCATGATACCCGAGGGTATGCCTTAAATGTAGTAATTGTAGAATTTCCTTGAGAGGAATTTCTTGTTTAATGCATTTTAATATGTAGGGCATGGCCTGATTACCTATTTAGCCTGAGGGCATTGTTGTGATTAGCCTGTGGGCACTGCACTATTTAGCCTATGGGCAATAGTTATTTCGGTCTGAGGGAAACTTCTTCTATGCCTGTGGGAAGCTGATTCTGTGCCTGTGGGTGACACTACCTATTCCTGAGGGAAAACTCGGTTATGCTTGAGGGCAGATTCTTGTGTTGGATACTTGTTACCCGAGGGTAGGAGTTTAGGTGTCTGAGGACACTAGTTGTTTACTTAGAAATTCACTGTGGTGATTTCTTATATAAAATGGATTAAATGAATAATTAAATGGAAATTTAACCGTTAAGTTAGTTACTTTGTATTACTGCTTACTTTATTCCATTTTACCACTGCACACTATTGTTGCATGTTAGCACGCAGTTGGGCACGGGCCTTTGGTGGGTGCCTAATGAGATATATTTCTCACAACGTTTTGGGTCACACTTCTCGGCCCAAACAGATTATGTTTATGCAGGTGTAGATAGGGTCAAGAGTCCTTATACAGGTTCTTGACTGTTGCTGATGAGTAGGAGGGCATGGGACCGAGCCTAGGCTCGCGATGCCGCTGCCAGATGTTTTCCTTTGTTGTTGTACTATGCTTTTGGTTGTACTGTACTGATGTATAACATGTTTTGGATGTTTTCTTATAATTTGAAACATGTAGCATAATCATTTATATACTGTTGGTTATACTCACTACTGTAGTTTAATTCAGTTGTGTATGCTTTCTGCTTCTGCTGTTGTTGTATTCCTTATTCTGTATTCCGCTGTGCTGCTCTTTGACAAATGAGGGCATAGTTTCCCCAATATCAGACCTGGGCCCTCGCTGCTAGTTGGAAGCCTCTAGCATTTGGGGAAATGCACTTGAGGTCACGTGGCAAATCGGATTCGGGGCACCCGTTGCGTGGCACCCGGATCCGGGACGTTACAAAGTGGTATCAAAGGAATTTCTTTTCTATGACTTAGTATTTGGTGCCATAGTCAGGGATAGGAAGGAATGGTAGTTGGTAACAAGCTATGCTCGGGTGTAGCTATCCCGTGTATAGGGAAAATCCATTCTACCTCGTATTTTGCATTATTTGGATTTTGCAATTTTACAGTTGATATGTTTTCAACATTGGGTGACGCACTTGGATTGTGCTGTTTATATTTTATCTGTGGGTTCTATTTAGTTGCAACCTAATGAGATGAGGGTATGTCATCTCATGCATCATATAGGAACATGCTAGTTATCACATGCCTTGAAAAGTTTCCATGCCATGTAGGTGCATTAGAATTTGCATGTTGTTGTGATAGTTGTTGTTCTATAAAAGCATGTTGTTGTGATAGCTGCTTGAAAAATACTTGCCTTGTGATATGGTGTTTTTGTTTTGAGCGTGTTTATAGAATGAACACCAAACTTCGGTTTTTGGGGATTATGGGCCCCCATTGACCGGAATTTGGTAGACCATTGATTGTTTGTTGGTTATAACACATATAAGATATCAAACTTGGATTTGTGGGGAGTATGGGCCCCACGGGTCGGAATTTGACACTTAGGTGTTGTTTTTTCAGTATTATTTGGGCTTCGGGGATGTTTCTGAGGCATACTATCCGGAAACCCAGTATACACTCCGTGTAGTACTTTATACACGCCATGTTGTTTCTTCTGTTCGGGAAGAAAAATGACCTTTTTTAGTACACGCCGGGTACCCGGAGTACATGCCCTGTAGTCTTTTCCCGTGACACAAACCGTGTGGGCGGTGACACGGGGTAGGGAAGGTCTTGGGTAAAACACGTCGTGTAGTTTTGTGCACATTGTGTAGTGTTGACCCGGAGTCCGGCCGTGTAACTAACAAAACAGTTCGGTTAAATCCTTCACAGAACACGTTGTGTTAATGATGCACACGCCGTGTAGTGTGACCTGGGGACTCGGTCGTGTATCTAACAACACGGGCCGGTGTCACCTCCCTTTAAACACATCATGTACCTGTGGGGCATTCCGTGTAGTCTTGTCCGAGGATAGATTGTGTGGAGTTAGCCATGTGGCAGGGAAACAGGGTGTAGTACACGCCGTGTATGGGTGCAACACACCGTGTGAAGTTAATCTGAGTAGTCGGCCATTTCACAGATGAAACGAGCAGTTGGAAAATAACACCGTACACACCGTGTAAATATTATACACGCCGTGTAGTTTTGTTCAACGGAAGTCATGTGGCTTAGCTGTGTAGAAGGACTTGGGCAGGTGAAGGAAAGCCATGTTCATGTCGTGTAGTCATTGTACACACCGTGTAGTCTTGTTTTTTCAAATTTTGACATTCTTTCTTCCTCTGTTTCCTTTTTGGTTCCTTCGCATTCAGTCTTGATAGTCTTGAAGCTGACGCGTGCTTTTGACCCGGTAGTGTCATTCCACCTAGACGACTGCGAGTTGTTCTCCAAGAGAGCGGCGACAATTATACTCTGGAGATGGTGGGCCATGGGCTACCAGTAGATCCTCCAGCAGATCCATATGTGGCACCAACTGTTATACCGGACACAAGCGCAGAGGCGCAGTTCTATGAAGGCTTCATGCAGTTTATGCAGACCCTTCAGGGAGCACCGCAGTCTGCTACATCTATGGCCGAGCTGACTCGTATCATCTAGCAGTAGCATCCACCTACGTTTTCAGGGGATGGCAGACCCCAGGCTGCGGAGTCTTGTCTAGGATCGATGCAGACTATTTTCGAGCATCTTGAGATGCCTCCAGGGCAGAGGGTCAAGCTCACGACTTACATGTTGCGTGATTCCGCTAAGAGGTGGTGGGATGTTACCACCCAGTCAGAGCATCACAGGGACATGGCGTGGGAGGATTTTCAGGAAATCTTCTATGACTTTTTCTTTCCTGATACGCTGAGGGCATAAAGAGCTTGAGAGTTCATGAATCTGCAGCAGGGCACTGTGTCAGTGATAGACTATTCTGCTCGTTTTACGGAGCTTCAACGTTTTTCACCCATGCTGGTAGGTGTTGAGACGTTGAGAGCCAGACGTTTTGAGTATGGTCTTCAGTATGACATCCGAGCACTGGTGAATGTTTTCAGGTTGCCTACTGTACACATGATTGTGAACCAGGCGCTGATTATGGAGAGGAACCTGCGAGAATCTGGTGGTGTGGGCCAGGGCGGTTCAACACCAGTTACTGGTGTTATTTTTGCTGGAAAGAGGAAGAGACAGATGGAATTCTCTCAGGGCAGCAGTACCAGTCAGAATAATGCTTTAGGTGGCCAGGTTATGTGCTACCAGTGTGGCAGGGAGGGGCACATGAGACCATAGTTCCCACGATACCAAGTGGAGTGTCGAGCTTGCGGCAAGATGGTTCATCTGCAGCGCTTTTTCAGGGCGTTTCCACCAGTGGAAAATGAGAGGGGTTCTTTGCAGACTCCGCATGTGGGAGCAGAACCAGTGGATTCTTACTAGTCAGAGAACAAGAGAATGTCAAGGCGTGCATGCAGAGATGGTGGTCGTGTCCGTGGTATCCAGACACCAGGATCGCAGAGGTAGTAGGGCGGGATAGCTCAGGGTAGCTTGGCTGTGTCGCAGGGCCGCAGCACTGGTCAGGCATATGCAATGCAATAGACCGATCAGGAGCAATATCCCGTACCTTCTACAGTCAGAATTACTATTCTAGTAGCTTCTGTCTTATCTTTATTTCTTTTTGATATGGGTGATACACATAGTTTCATATTTGTACCCGTTGTGGAGAGCCTTGGGCTCGGTGTTTCTTCTTCTTCTGATATCATGACTCTACACACTCTGTTGGGGACTATAACGGCTGGTTTTCATCAATGCAAGGAGTGCCCCTTGAGGTTGGTGGGTGTCACTTCCTTTGGGACCTCTATGTCTTAGAGATGACGATCTATGACGTCATTCTTGGGATGGACTAGTTGGTTCCCTTTCGAGCCTTTGTAGACTGTTATTGTCACAGGGTGCGTTTCACGTCACCAGAGGGTGGAGAGTTTCTATAAAAGGTAGAATGGGATGTTCAGGCGAGTCGAGCTGGACCAGAGCATCATGGGCGAGGTGGAGTCATAGCCCAGATTGAGAGCCTATTTCTAGATGACCAGGGGACTTGTCAGATGGATTTCCCTCTAGTTGTCGATCGTTTCAGGGAGGTCTTCCTGGATGACTTTTCAGGTCCTCCTCCAGTGCGTGAGGTGGATTTCTCTATCGAGTTATTACTAGGAGTAGCACCGGTGTCCATTCTTCCTTATAGGATGGCCACGCCTGAGTTGTAGGAGCTCAAGAGGCAGTTTGAGGAGCAACAGGCGAAGGGTTTTATCCAACCCATTACTTCTCCATGGGGTTCTCTGGTCCTTTTTGCGAAGAAGGCAGATGGTCCCTTAGGTTTTGCGTGGATTATCGGAAGCTGAACCAGTTGACAGTTAGGAACCGATATCCCTTTCCAAGGATAGATGATCTATTTGATCAGCTTCGTGGAGCACGAGTGTTCTCAAATATTGACTTGAGATCCGGATATCATCAATTGCGAATTAGACCATCTGATATACCTCTCAGAGCTTTCAGGAATAGGTATGGTCTATATGAGTATACGGTTATGCCGTTCGGACTGATGAATGCACCAGCAGTTTTCATGGCTCTATTGAATCGTGTGTTCCATCCGTATCTTGATTCTTTTTTAGTAGTATTCGTGGATGACATCTTGGTGTACTCTCACACTCGACACGTCCATGCCACCCATCTTGGGATCGTATTGAGTACACTGAGAGATCATCAGATATATGATAAGTTCTCAAAGTGCCACTTTTGGATGGACTAGGTTCACTTCCTCGGTCATACCATGTCAGAGGCAGGAGTTTCAGTAGGCCTAGAGAAGGTGAGAGTAGTAGTTTCCTAGGAGCAGCCTAAGAACGTTTTTGAGATATGGAGTTTCTTAGGGCAAGCTGGTTACTATAGGAATTTTATACAGGACTTCTCCCACTTAGCAGCATTGTTGATGGGCTTGACTAAGAAGGGTATGAAGTTCGTTTGGTCGGAATCTTGTGAGGCAGCTTTTCAGGACCTGAAGGGAGGGTTGACATCAACACCGATCCTGATACTCCCAGAATAGGAAAAGAGCTATACAGTTTACTGTGATGCATCAGGTATTGGGCTGGGAACAGTGTTGATGCAGGGCGATCTAGTCGTTGTGTACGGGTCTCGGCAGTTGAGGCCACATGAGAGTAATTACCCAATGCATGATCTCGAGTTGGCTGCAGTTGTTCAAGCGTTGCGCTGTTGGAGACACTATCTGTTGGGGGAGCATTTTGTGGTTTTCACCGACCAGAAAAGTCTAAAGTATATTTTTACTCAACGTGACTTGAATATATGGTAGAGAAGGTGGTTCGAGTACCTACAGTCCTTCGATTTTGAGCTTGCCTATACACCTGGTAAAGGTAATGCAGTAGCTGATGCACTGAGCAGGAAGACTCAGATACAAGAATTGCAGGATGCCAATGGTGATTGGCAGCTTATGGCTTTGTTCTCTGAGATGCATCTAGAGGTGCATGACAGTCAGGGGCAGACTTATCATTCCTTGTTAGCTGTGACTTCTACCCTCCTGGATAGAGTGAGGATGAGGCAGCAATCTGATTCATAAGGCCTAGTTCTACGGGAGTCAGTGGCAAGTGAGGACCCTCCTCCCGGTTGGACGATAGGCAACGATGAGGTTTTTCATTTCCATGGATGAGTATGGGTTCCAGGGGATATACGCGAGGAGATGATGTGAGAGTTTCATGTTTCAGCTTGGTAAATTCATCCCGGGGTTAACAAGATGTACCAAGACTTGAGACGTCAGTACTAGTGGCCAGGTATGAAGAGAGAGATAGCTGGGTTGGTTACGAGATGTTCCACCTGTCAGCAGGTGAAGGTAGAGCATCAGAGACCAGCTGGACTGTTACAGTAGTTACCCATTACAAAGTGGAAATGGGATGATGTATTGATGGATTTCATGACGGGTTTTCCGAGGTCACCTCGTGGAAATGACGCCGTGTGGGTTGTTGTGGACAGACTCACAAAGGTAGCTCAATTTTTTCCGATCAAGGAGACCTTTGGTGTGGACGATCTCAGAAGGCTGTATATCTGAGAGATCATACGTCTTTATGGGGTCCCTCGTTCTATCGTTTCAGATAGGGGCACCCGCTTTACGTCTCATTTCTGGTAGAGCTTTCAGAGGGTGTCGGGTACACAGGTGTTCATGAGCACAGCATACCACCCTCAGAAGGATGGCTAGTATGACCGTACGATATTGGTGCTTGAGGACATGCTGCATGAATGCGTCCTAGACTTTGGGGGCTCTTGGGAGAAGCATATACCCTTAGTTGAGTTTTCTTATAACAATAGTTTTCAGGTAACTGTTGAGATGGAACCATATGAGGCTTTATATGGTAGGCCATGCCGATCACCTTTGTGCTGGTTAGAGGCAGATGAGGCATCTTTACTGGGACCACAACTCGTGCAGGAGACATCAGAGCAGGTCCAGTTGATTCAGAAGTGGATGTCTACCGCACTGTCTTGTCAGAAGTCTTATGCTAATCGTCGCAGACGACCTTTGGAGTTCGTGGTCGGGGATCAGGTTTTTCTACATGTTTCGCCAAGGCTGGGACACAAGCGGATCAGGAGACAGGGTAAACAGTCACCAAGGTATGTGGGTCCATTCGAGATTCTGGAGAGAGTCGGGTTGGTTGCCTATCGGTTGCAGTCACCGCAACGATATCGAGACGTGCACAACGTCTTCCACGTGTCTCAGTTGCGTCGCTGCCATTCAGACCTGTCTCACACCTTTCAGCCTGAGGAGGGTGAGCTTTAGCATGATGCGTCCTTTGAGGAGGATCCAATTAGTATTGTTGACAGGAGCACAAAGGTTCTCTTAGGCCGGTCAGTTCCTCTCGTACGGGTGCTATGGCATGATGGTCGTGTGTTGGACGAAACCTGGGAGCGGGAGACTGACGTACATGCTCAGTGGCCGGAGTTTTTCACGACTATATATATTCTCCACCCTTGGAAGAGAAATTCAGGGACAAATTTCTATAAGGGGGAAAGTTTGTAAGAACCCAATTCTTCTCTTTGAGGTACAGGCTTCCTCTTTTCCCTTTTCCTTATGTGTTTTTAATAAAATATGGAAAATTATAAAAAATCCTAAATTGTGGAACTACACACCGTGTACTTTTCCACACTTCGTGTACTTCTTGCCGTGTTGGGATGGGAACAAAGGGCGTGTAGCCATGTCAGTGATGAGGGGTGTAGGAACCGACTACACGCCGTGTAGTGGTACCTTACACGCTGTGTAGTCAATTAGCAGGCTTAAACAGTAAGGCGGTGGAGTTGCCTCCAGCTGGGCGATAGTACACGCCGTGTACTTGGGAGTACATGCCGTGTACTCATGTCGACAGATGAATAGTGTGGTCGTGCCACCAAATGAACAGTTAAATGAAAGAAGTACACGTTGTGTACTCAGAAGTACACACCGTGTACTTTGTTTTTTTGGCTTAAAACAGGAAGTAGCCTCCTCATTTGTCATAATAGACACTTGAGCTGATTTGGAGCCAAAGGAGGAGGCCGAACATTTGAAGATCCACTGAGTGTTCTTCTGGAATCCGATTTGGTTTCGAACGATCTCGTGGGAACCGCAAAGGTAATCCCTCTCATCTCCTGGTACCATTCTTACCAATTCATTCCCGAGGGGAAATTATTTACGTTTGAATGGGTTTTTTTCTTCGTCATATCTACACCGTTCTTGGGCGTTTCTGGAGTCGGCGTTCGGGTATAACGTTCATTGGCGTATAAGGTAGGTGGCTTGGTGTAAATTTCCAACTATCGTGCGTTTTTTTGCGTTTTCGTGCCAAGAACCCAAGTTGGGTTGTCATGTGGATGAGGTCACTGCTATATTTAATGCCTAGAATTTCATAGGTGATTAAATTGGGATAATAAAATGCTGGTTGGGATCGTTGCTTCGATCTAAAGCCACCCCTGGGGTGTGTTTCACTGTTTTGCCGTTTGGCTAGGATACCAGAGGGTATGCCTTAAATATAGTAATTGTAGAATTACTTGAGAGGAATTTCTTGTTTACTAAATTTTGATATGTAGGGCATGGCCCGATTACCTATTTAGCCTAAGGGCCTTGTTGTGATTAGCTTGTGGGCACTGCACTATTTAGCCTGTGGGCAGTAGTTATTTCAGTCTGAGGGAAACTTCTTCGGTGCCTGTGGGGAGCTGGTTATGTTCCTATGGGTTACACTACCTACGCTAGAGAGAAAAATCCATTATGCCTGAGGGTAGATTCTTGTGTTGGATACTCGTTACCCGATGGTAGGAGTTTACGTGTCTGAGGACACTAGTTGTTTACTTAGAAATGAACTGTGGTGATTTCTTATAGAAAATGGATTAAATGAATAATTAAATGGAAATTTAACTATTAAGTTAGTTACTTTGTAGTACTGCTTACTTTATTTCATTTCACCACTACACACTATTGTTGCATGTTAGCATGCAGTTGGGCACAGGCCTTTGGTGGGTGCCTACTGAGATATATTTCTCACACCCTGTTTGGGTCACGCTTTTCGGCCCAAATAGATTACGTTTCTACAAGTGTAGATAGGGTCAAGAGTCCCTATACAGATACTTGACTGTAGATGAGATTTAGGAGGGCATGGGACCGAGCCTAGGCTCATGATGCCACTGCCAGATGTTTTTCTTTGTTACTGTACTCTGCTTTTGGTTGTACTGTACTGATGTATAACAGGTTTTGGATGATTTCTTAGAACATGAAACATGTAGCATCATCATTTATATACTGTTTGTTATACTCACTCCTGTAGTTTATTTCAGTTGTGTATGCTTTCCTCTTCCACTTTTGTTTTATGTCTTATTCTGTATTCTGATGGGCTACACTTTGGAAAATGAGGGCATAGTTTCCCCACTATCAGACCTGGGCCCTCGCTGCAAGTCGGCTGCCTCTGGAGTTTGGGGAAATTCACTTGAGGTCACTTGGCGAACAGGATTCGGGGAACTCGTTGTGTGGCACCCGGATCCAGGACATTACACTATTATTCTATGCCCTTCGAGTGCGAAATCCAGGATTTCCATAACATGGTAGAGTCCCACCATGTGGGAAAAATCTTTCAAACGCTTCCCTTATCAGTTCCACTAAATATCTCCATGGAATCAAACCTGAGTTGGATTTCAATATATGATAGTTCTAAACAATCCACCCCATTAATTTTCTTGCGATATGAGGTGTTACACCCAATAATGTTTGTAGATGATTTTCGATGTTGACATCGTTGAAGGCCCATGAATGAACACCACCTCCCTTTCGAATAGAAAACTAAAATCATACCTCCCATGACCACCAAAACACACTCCTACAGATAACATGATACCAAATAAAATAAAATTATCTATTAATATATAGTCACACATAGAGAGAGAAAATTTCAATCCTCATTAAATCATGTTAATTAGAGAAACTGAAGATTTAAAAATTGTGGTTCCAATGATTCATAACATATTCAATTTTTGGGAGAATATATAGATAAAAATTTGATGATAAAAAAGGAAAAAATATAATTTACAAATTCTATCAATGTGTTGAGTTAAATAATATATAATGATGGGTGTGGTGATGTAAAACACTGAGTAAAAAAAGTCCCCATAATAAAATCCCTGGCTTGTTTTTATCCTTTACAGAAATTTTTTGTTGATGAAATTATAATATTTACACATGGATAGAGGAAGAACATAAAAAAATGCTAAGAGTTCCCTCACACGTTATGAGAGTGTGTCAGGATGGGAAATCAGTTAGAACAAACCATTTATCTACTTTGTCAAAACAATTACATCATTGATAAATATATACATCCTTAATAACCTTGGAATTAAAGAGTGATCCCTTCATTTTTTTTACCTCAGAGTCCCCTTGATTTGGGGAAAGCCTCAGTCATATCACTTTGCTGATATATTTTGTCAAATAAGACAAACCCTCACCTCTTGGAAAGGAAAGTATCTATCAATGGAATAAAGAGTGTGACTTGTGAAACATGTTGCGGTATCAAAGTTTTTCTATTCTTTAACAATATATTCTTTGAGAGACTCAGTCATCAAAACCATCAACATGATGATAAAGAATTTTGTTTTGAGCATAAGCATCTTGGAAAAGAAAATTATCACTGTATCTTGGAAAAAATTCTACCTTCCAAATACATTTTGGTGTCTTGGAAGAAAAAATAATGAAATCTTTAACCAAGACCTTATTACTTGATTAATATGGAAGATTATTCATAGTCTTTTAGAATCTATGGGATTCCTTATATGCATATTTCTGTAAAGTATTGTAGTGTGGAATTTGGGTTACATGGAATCTTCTATTTTTCCTGGTTTGAGGATGATTGCTAAAAAGATTCATACGCATTACCATTGGCTAGTTAACAAGAATTATTCCTTGAGGTTATAGATTTATAACCAGTTTTTAAATCTTTTGATTTATTGCATTAATTCCATGGGGCCTGATATTGATCATGATATATCAATTAAGGATCAGATGGATAGCCCGAATCTTTTACCAGATGATATTTTTGATGTTGTCTGCAACTATGAGTTTCTCAAATAGGATTAAATTCCCATTGGGTAACCTTAAATTAATGTAATACTTCACTACAATAAATTTTATACAAATCCACTCCAATAAAGTCACAAATGTGTTGCTGATCATTGTAAGTGGATCTTTCCTTCTAAATTTGCTCTCATAAGGAGGCTATCTATGAGTTAAGTACCAGTTGATGCCAACTACAACGTGTGGTCCTTTGTCATTGCTCCCATTGTGCAATATTCCATCAACATAGAGAGGGAATAAACCATCTCTTCCTATGCTGTAAAGCCGTATCCTCCCACTAGAAATTAGATTATGAATTATTTGAGGTGCATCCCCATTTTGCTTCTACTTTACAGGAATTATTGCATATTTTCATTATTTTCCATGTCTCAAATCAGATCACTCTTCTATTAGGGGTTTCCTATGAAGAAAAATATATTTCATTTGAAAAGGTTGTAATAAGGTTATGAATTAGAAAAATAATTTCCAACATCGAGTCATATTTATGTGATTTTAGAAGTAGTTCATAGCACTAATATGTTTCACATCCAACCCTACAGTAACACAGTGCGGGATCTAACCATACTCTATAAGATTAATATTACAATAAATTTTCCCAAACCATGTGGATCCCTTGAGGTTTTCCAGACCCCTATATTTCCTGGTTGGTTGAGATGTATCATTGATGGCCCCTCAATGAGAAATCTAAGACATGTAGGTTATGGGGTAATCCTTTATGACCCTAATAATGACATGGTGGAAGAACTCTATGGCCCTCATGGCCAGACTAATGCTCTTTAAGTGGAAATGGCTAGATTTATCAGAGTTTTTTGTATTTCAAGGAAAGGTTATTGGAGAAACATTGGGTTTAAATGTCCCTCATACATTATTGTTCAAGTTGTTGGGATGGGATTTATTCACCTCTCAGGGAAGATGCCAGGTGAATGGTCCAATTGTCTGGATACTCTATCTTCCATGAACTACATTATCACGCTCATCGTGGTGAAGATAATCACCTTTATGATTGTCTTTCTAATAAGTGACTAAATGAAGAGCCTTGTTGAAAATAAAACTCTCTCCCCAGTGACATAATTTCCATCTTATAAAGAGACAAATGTAAAATACCATATTTCAGACTTTTGTAATTTTTCTTTACTTCTTATCAAAAGTATTTAAGCTCACTCATTTCAAAAAAAATGTACAAATCTAGTACACTGGATTCATTGTAATCAAATCCAAGGTTTTTCTAAGTAAAGCATTAAAATATTTATGTGGGGGAGAGACAATGTGGAATCTCTTGGTGGTGGATCTGTTGGATCTCCTTTACTAATTTTCATTGAATTTATTTCCATCCATTATATAGTAACGGAACACTAATCCAATATATTTGACTTAAAAAAGATTGCATCCACCACTATTATTAATTCCAGTTTTTAATAATAAATAAACCTTTATTAGTATCTTAATAAGTTTTTAAATTATTATATTTTGAGATATTATTATTCAAATAAATATTTAATAATTATTTTTTCTTGCTTCATTGGTTGCACACACATGACATATAGGAATTACAATAATTATGAAACATAAATAGTGGGGTAACTCAAGGGTGATTGGTGATATAAAATCACTTCTCTAGGTATGGGAATCACATATAGTGAACATTTTATTTGTCTATTTTAAACTGAATATTTGAGGAGAATCTAGTCACAGGGATTTTCCTTGATTAGGGAAATGATGGAGAATCTGATTTGAATAATGATTCATAGGTAAGTGGGGACAGTGATCCAAGGATATACTACTATGTTTATGACATCCAATTTTTAATCGATCACTTTTATTTTTTCTCTCTAATAAATTTAACCCATTAAACAAAATTTAAACACACCCACAACACTATCTTATATGGAGACAAACCAAGCCCCATTTTTACTAAATTTTTCCTAGGTTCAATTTTTATGAGAACCCCATAAAATATGTGAATGAAATGTATACTAGAAAATATCCTCTTCAAAACATATCCTAGGAAATGTAAAAAAATCTTAATAAAGTGTAGTGGGTAAGAAAATGAAACTAACATGTAACTTAAATAAGTAACCCTATATTTCCCATCCTCTCCATGGATCACTCGCCACATTTTATATCAAAATCATGTTTATATATATATATGAGAAGGTACCATGTTTCTATATCCCAATTGTTTTGTCTCTCTCATTCCCTAATGTGACAAATCTAGTTCCCATCCCTTTCATAATTCATCAAGAACCACATGTAATTACACTATAGTCGTCCTATATCCCATGAAAACTATCACCTCATCATCATTATCCATATCAGTAACCATGTGACAGGCGAAAATTCAATATAGTCTATTTAAATTCATTATAACTCAATCCATCACCACCGATGCACATACAACTATGGGAAACCGTAGCAACTATGACTAAACATAAGTATCTTCTACACCTCATTTTGTAATATCCTTCACAAAAATATATAATACAACTATGAGACATCATATATCAGGTAGTAATTAATATTAAAAATTAATCCATTATAGCCCATGCTATACCTACTCATAAAATGAAATAGAATAATTATATCATCATCCTTATGATAAGTTTTGACAATTTTTTCTAAAATAAAACAAGGGAAATGAATAATTTCATGATTTTCTGGAAACTTAATAGAAATAGATAAAATGGGTTTATAATAGTTGCCCAACTCCAAGAGATAAGGTTTTGGATAGTTCAGACTCACAATAAATCAATAAGATCGATCAAGAGTAATGGTATATCATTTTAGAAATAAAGTATTATATTCTTGAATATTTATGAAAACCAAGTAAACCATCATTTTAATTTATCATTAATACAGTTCACATTTTATTCCTCATGGAATAACTCATCTAAATCCTCTAATTTTAATGAATTCAAAGATATAAATGTCTTAATTTATTATAGTTTTAAAAACACTCTTTTCACATTATATTTCCTAGTTTTTTATTAAAAAGGGAATATTACCACAACTGAGAATTTCTTGGATTTTTTTGTCATTTTTTAACCAAGGGTATGACTGACTAGTAGGATTGACCATGAAAGGAAACCACATGGATTAACCACATAAACAGTCGTTGGTCATGTTTCTCAACTATGTCACATGGATTGACCAAATGACCAATCGAAGGATCGACCATATGAAGAAAATGATTAAACACATGACAATGGATAGATCTCATGAACAAAGGGTCAGTGGCATGAAGAGAATGATTCATCCCACTACCATGATTTGACCACTTGAATTAAAGGATCTACCAAATTTCTAACCAAGAAACTACATAAAATAACCAAGAAACCGTAATAAAATTTTTATTTTAATGATGAAAAAGACTCTGAGAACCATCTTGAACTTTCAAAACTCAAAAAAACAATAATAAATAGTTTTATAAATCAATGATCGTGCATCACATGAAAAAAAAATATCACCCTAGAGTTAACCCTCCTGGGCTGGAAATGAAAGGATAGAAATAATGACTCTCGAGTCCTACCATTAGTGGGAAACTGTTCAGTGACCAAAACCAAGAGTATATAAAAATTTAACAAATTCAAGGCATTGACCATGATAATAAAATTAGGGTTTGGATATATAATGAAAAATTTAAAACAAATTTTTCTTATAATATAAAAATGTAAACTAAAACAACCCACAGTGAATGAATAAATTAAACCAATATAAATAGAGTTTCCAAACAAAAAATAGAATGAAATCATAAGGCCAAAACTCAAAAACAACTTTAATTTTTTTTTACTAATGTTCATCATGGTCCTCGAATTTATCTTGTAAATATGAAAATCGCATTTTATAAATGTAGGTTGAGCATAACATGTATACATAGTAAGATCTTATACATGGTCTCTTAGCACATGTGAATGGATCCTATTAATGCACTAATGGAAATTAGAAGGACAAATAGGCCCATTAACAGATCAACTAAGAAATCACATCCTTAGGATAACAGACTAAACAAATAACACATCAAACTATAATAATGAAATAATTAGAATATTGGTAATGGGTACCCCACACACATTCGCACTGGTTTTCCAATCTTTATCCATGACATTTTACATCATGGTTCTCCCACCACTTTCGTAGCAGTCATTATAGAAGACACATGGGAAAATACATGATATCATTATTGAAGAAACCTTGGAAGAACGTCGTACCATGCACCACATACAACATTTCATCACATCTAAATCCTCTTGTAACCAATATTATAAGAAGATAATAGTAGGGAATCATGAAAATTATGTACACTAATCACATGCCCTCCTCCTAGAATGCATAACCAATACTATGAACCACATTATCCTATCATCATTCATCACCTTTTGTGTACTCTATAAATAATTCATTAGATTCTATGGATAAATATGTATCCCATAAGAGAGTGTGGGGAAGAGGGGGTAACCCCCCATCTTTCCTCACTATCATGGATGTTTGGTAAAAACACCCAGTTTATAAACCTTGGGAATATTATATATAACTATTACATCTTTTATATTAATAGTCGATACATTACACAAACACCTACTTGAAGACTGTAATAGTATATTGTCCTTGGATAATAGCTACACAGTCTTCAAATATTGTGAAATATCTTCAACACATCCTATAAAGATATTACCCTTTAGTTTTCTCCAAATGCATACCCTACTTAACACTTTTTTCAAAAATTGGTAGAATGAAACATAATAAAATGTGAGCTCAGATGATCAATAAATGTAAATAAGGGCGATATATTAGAATATAATGAACCTAAGGGTATGGGAACAAGAGAATAACATTGGAAAACAATTCCATGGATATGAAATATCATAATCTTGGGTCATGTAATAAATATCTTTCAATTCATAATCCATCAATCCGAACAGAATCAAATAACATGATCCATGAGAGTGTAACATTGGCATAAGAAATGGAATTTTATCATAAACATAAACATAGAAAATAATTTCCATTGTAATAATGTATCAAATAAATTTGTCCCATATTGTAATTAGTTCACTCACTAAACCATCATAGAAATAAAGTTTTAGTCCCAAGACCATCATAGTGGATAACATCCCTTATTGAACACAATTGACTCCTCATTTTACTTATGACTATATCAAGAGAAATAAATCATTACCCAATGCATTATGGGGATATATAAGTCTCACCCATAAAATTTTGAAAATCATACATATGTATGACATAAGATCAAAAAATATTCATCATATCATAACCCATGAAATGAAATGGGTTTTAAAAACTTTTCATTATATCATAACCTTTATAAAATAGATAAAATTCATAATAATTTCACAATTTCATCATATCATAACCGGTGGATGATAAATGGATCTCATATTTATGTTTTCATCATAAATCATTTAGAGAAATAATAATAATGGTATCCTTAGTTTATATCCCCATAAAATCAAATGTTACATAAAATGATGTTATCTTAGTTGTAAAAATGATTTATAAATATAAATAACATGGAACATTTATTAAGGAATATAAATTCTTTTTTTAAAATAAATTTTAAAAAACAAAATTTCATAAAATATTTTGGAAATCCATTTAATTGATAAAATGTGAAAACGTGTAATGGAAGCTTTAAAAACATTTAAAAAATTATTCTGAAAAATATCATTTCTACTTTAAAAAAAAATCAGACATAAAACATTTTGAAAATAATTTCCCATGAAAATAACCACAAATACTTATAATAGAATAGTAAAGGAACATAATGTCCATGATATCAGGAAATTCCATTATTTTCATACGGGATAGAGACAATATTAATTCCACATTTTCAGTAAAATCTAAATGAGAATTGTTTGTAAAATGACATAAAGATTCCTTTAAAAAATATAAAAAGTAAAACAATAGTAAAATTTCATTAATAAATAATTTTTATAATTTTAAAATCATTTTTGAAATTTTATTTTCAAAAAATTTTTTTGGATGAAAAAAGTTTTTTGATGGAAGAGTGAAATAAAGATGATTTCTCTTTAGGACAATATTTTAAACTCTTGAGTACACAAAGTGTAGAAAATTAGGGGAAATATTCATTCTACATAAATTACCATATTAGAATAAAATAAATGAGTTTATATAGATATATATCATAATATTTCATCATTAGAATCATAATCAAGAACAATCCTGATTAATAGTGTTATTTTAAGGTAAAATCCTTATAGCATTAGATCCATTGAACCATAAACGTCATGAAAGAATATTGTTAAATTAAACATATAATATCATTAGAATAAATAAATTCATGATATTAAATGTCAAAATGGGATGTATATACACCTCATAAAAGAGGATAGGTTCATAACAAACTTATGACACTAGGAAGGAACATTGAGACAAAAATTCTTTACTGCTTGGGTATATTGTGAAACATAAACCCCATAAAGGAGAAACACTATAATGGATATTTAAATATCAAAAATTTTCAGGATAATAAATATAAAATACATTTAGGGATATTATTTACATTATATATAATAAACTATTGGTGAATATGTAATGTATCTCATGAATGTAAAAGTTAGATGAAAATTCTATAATGATTTAGTAATATTTTGAATTGTAATATCCAATAAACCATAAAATAAGATGAAATATTGAATATCATGAAAAGAAATAAATTAACTATATAATATGTTTAATTTAATGTATATACATCACACAAAATAATCGAGTGGTGAATTTACATATGTCTCCCAAAAATAAAAAAGATACAAGAAATATCGTACTAAAGTCTTGACCTCTTCATACAGGTTCAAATCTACCATATAATAAATATTAGTTAATATTAATTATATTATATAACTATAATTATATAATTTTTAACATATATTATTTTTATATAACAATTTATTACCCATTTATTACCAATTCCTTTTTAAGATCACATTTCGTGTAATAAACACTCTATTTTATTCATATATGTATTTATTTGTTATATCCATTCCTCATACATTGATCAAGGATCAGAAAACTATTGAATAATAATAATTAAATATTTATAATATTTATAAAACAATTATAATTTTAATACCTATCATGAAATTTTTAATTTATAAATGAATAATTTTACTATCTTGGAAATAGTAGGTCATATGTACGCTTGAGTAACGTTTATTTTTTAAAAAATCATTATAGAAAATATTTATGTAATATTTTTTAATTTTAGAATGATAATAATATTATAAATAACATATTAATCTTATAAATATATGTATAAATATTTTTCATGTGGTGGGGTGATGAAAAGAGAGAGTCACATCACTTCATGCAGGCGGCAGTCCACACATACACGAACGTCATTACTATATTTCAATGCGAGAAAGATAAAAAATGATATGTTATATTTTAAAAATGATAAATATTTCATTAATATAATAATATATATTTGAATAAAATTTATTTATTAAATTTATCACTATTATATTTCATGTAAAGAGTTAATGAAAAATGAATCACATCACTTCATGAGGTAGTATTCCGTCATACAAACAATCAATGTTATCATATCCATGAAGAAATAAAAAGAAAAAAATTATACACAAAATAATGAATCTGAAAGTATAATTATTTTATAAATATCATATATATAATTTTTATACATCAACATACACAACTATGATAGATGGTAATGGGAAAATGAATGACCTCGGTTCGTGAGGTGGTCATTCACAATAGACATGAATGATGATTTCATAAATCAATTGATGTATGTGGGGGTTTTTTAGGTCATTAACATAACAAAAATATATATCAGTATATTTAATACACAAAGGATATTATATCATCATTTTTTAAAATTAAAAAAATGAGTTGGAGGAAGAAATATAATAAAAACACTCGATGAAAAATGTTACCTCTTCCTTGGGTAACCTCCTTAGGTTTGCACCAAATTCATTTTAAGGTTCTATTTCAGAAACAATAAGGCCTATATTATGAAAGGGGTGATGATTTTAAGTGATATGGAAATTTTTTTCCAAAAAAATGTTTTTACTTTGGGAAGAGGAGAGGATAGGGGTGGCCTTTTATAAGTGTGGTGAGTGACACATTTGTAATTAATGAAAAGAAAAGGTTTACCCCCGTAAATCATAATAAAAAATGGTTAAAATGGGGTATAATATATCATTAGAAATTATTGGGTTTATATATTCCTCTTAAATATATTTTATACAATTTTTTAGACCATTTTAACTCTAATCATTTTATTTTCACCCCTAGTAAATATAAGACCCCAGCCTTAAACCTTACTTAATCTTGAGTAATTACAAGATTACACATTGAGGATCTTTTTAGGTTTAGAGTTTTAGAGAATTATATCATGAAACTTCCATTACATTCCACATTTAAAAAAAGTGGTTACATAAAAGTCAATATTCATTATTCCCATCAACGGAAACATATTTAAAATAAAACACAGATTCTTTCTTGACACATCCTTGACACTATCATCACAACATGTACCTTTCCCTTGACCTGTGAAAAACATTTCAAAAACTTGGGATGAGCATAAAAATCTCAGTAAGGGTTATAAAAATATGGAAAGGAAACATGAGTTCATATATACATAAGAATTAAATCATACTTTACCCATAAAACATAGGCACTTTAACATACCTCATCAAATCATGAATAAATCATAGAAATCATATGACATAAAGGTAACGTGAGACATTCATAACATTCTTACGTAGGGAGTAACCCTCTTGGTTATGTTTGGAATACCCATCACAGTATATTCCCTAAATCTCTTCGGAGAAACCTTAAAGTTTCACTCCTTCGCATTACCCAATGCATTGGAGAGATATATCGGGCTCACCCGCCCTTAGATTATCACGGAACCACCAGTTTTCATAACAATGCCCAAGAAAATCCCAAACTGGTGATGGGTTAAATGGTATTCGATTCCCCAGTAGGAAAAGTTAATTTACAACATTTTTGTTTTAAGTTACTTTTTATTGAGGAATTTATTCATAAGGAAACATAATCACTTATCATGTTTACTTTCAACTTTTACTAGATTCCTTAATCAAACTCATATTTTTTTCCAAAAGACAAGTCTTTAGGGAGACTTGTTCGCATTAAGAGTACTATAATCAACTTCTATAGAATCACCTAATCCACCAATGAGAACTATATACTTCCCATATCATTACACCATAACCAAAACAAAAACCAAGAAGGTTAGTACAAGTTCAGATAATCCAGAAAAGGATAACCCTTTAAAAATATAATCTATGCTTAATCTCCAAAATTTGTCCAACAAAACCCAAAGTTCAAAGAGGACCATTCGATAAACAATTTGTGCATAAAATTCTTCAAAGTAAACCAATATAAGATTGAAACCCAAATATTTGAAGGATTTAGTCACATAGTCTTACATGTTAAATCGTAACATTCGTCTCCAAACAACATCAGTTGCTCCTAAAGTCTCGTATTGAAAAGTAATTAACCTAATCACATATCCTCCATGATAGGTTAATAATTTTCATAAATAACCCAAAATCAACTTACTCTTAATTCATAAAATCATATAACTAAAAAGAATCAGTCAATCTAACCAAGGAATTTACGTAGTCCAGTGGTAGGCGATAAATACCAGTCGCACTTTGGTTGTGGGTTCGATTCCCGCAGCTTGGTCTGACACGATGGGTTGTCACACGGTCTGTGTGTTGTCCTTTTTCCAAAACTATATAATTCTTAAAACATTCCACAAAATGAGATAAAATCTTCAAAAAAAATCATAACATATTTTAACCTCAAGTTTATCTCATTCCTTTCATTTTCCATCATATCATAGAGTAACCCATAATTACCTCAAAAGTAAGGATCATATAAACTCTAATTATTACCTTTATAATTATTACCTGAACATCCACATCGATTGGTCATATCGTACATGATGCATTACAGAACGTACCAAGGTTCAAGTGGTTGATCATGACTCCTTGATAGTTGGTTGAGAACAACCACGAGTTTCCTCATTGAATCCTCCATTTTATCAAGTATCTTAATCAGAGCACCACCACAGTTTCCTTCAAACCTGTTGTCTCTTTGGTTCCTGCTAGATCCATCCATTCACTAAAAACAGAAATGTCAGTGTGAGTATATCAACAGAACCATCATGTACTAATGAGGAAGATATACTTACTCATTCACTTTATCTAAAAACTATGACTCTTTCTGAAATCCTAACCATTATGGTAATGTCACTTATGCTTAAATAATACCCTAACCTCTAAAGTTATCTAAATAGACCTTTGATACCAACTATAAGGCCCCAGCCTTAAACCTTACTTAATCTTGAGTAATTACAAGATTACACATTGAGGATCTTTTTAGGTTTAGAGTTTTAGAGAATTAGATCATGAAACTTGCATTACATTCCACATTTAAACAAAGTGGTTACATAAAAGACAATATTCATTATTCCCATCAACGGAAACATATTTAAAATAAAACACGGATTCATTCTTGACACATCCTTGACACTATCATCACATCATGTACCTTTCCCTTGACCTGTGAAAAACATTTCAAAAACATGGGATGAGCATAAAAAGCTCAGTAAGGGTTATAAAAATATGGAAAGGAAACATGAGTTCATATATACATAATAATGAAATCATACTTTACCCATAAAACATAGGCACTTTAACATACCTCATCAAATCATGAATAAATCATTGAAATCAAAAGACATAAAGGTAACTTGAGACATTCATAACATTCTTACGTAGGGAGTAACCCTCTTGGTTACGTTTGGAATAACCATCACAGTATATTCCCTAAATCTCTTCGGAGAAACCTTAACGTTTCACTCCTTCACGTTACCCAATGAATTTGAGAGCTATATCGGGCTCACCCGCCCTTAGTTTATCATGGAACCACCCGTTTTCATAACAATGCCCAAGAACCATAACATAAATGTATAACATAAAACATTCATAAAGTAAACATAAAATTTCCACATTTCAATAACAATATAACATTTTAGGATATTTAAATAATGAATCCATTCAAAAAGAAACCATTTCCAAAACCATTTAAAATATTTTATAAAGAGATTTTTGAATCAAAGTGTCATATACCACTTTGAAGCTTTTAACATTTTATAACATTAATATCCATATAAATAAATCTTTAAATCCTTTTTTAAAACATGGATATTAATGAGAAATATTTATAAGTATAAATCATTAAAACATTTATAATGATATTCCAGTTAAAGGGTTTTTAACAAAATGAGAGACACTAGAATACAATAATTGAGGAATAAGATTTAATCATAACTTTATAATATCATGAGAATAAATGGATTCATGATATAATATTCCAAAGTACAGTATATACACCATATAAGAGTGAATTGGTGCATAACAACAATGAAGTCTCAATAGAAATGTAAAATGAGATGAAATCCCTTATAAATAAGGTATCCTTAAATTAAGGATAAATCAATCTCAAAATTATGTGTGACAAATATAAATACACCCAATATAAGTGGATATTAAGTGTAAAACAATAAAATGTCATTCACACATATTCAAAGGATGACATATTCAATAACTACATGTTGAACTCAAAGAAATCGAAATTGGGTTAAAAAGTTCCCTTGGTAAAATTCGACAGCCTAACGACATCACTTCAAAATTCAGAAAATGAGTTGATGAGAGATAAAAAGGGCATCTCCTCACTTGGACATAAAATTTACATCAATAAGGATATAAAAGAACATATCCCAACATAATAGTATGTGAATTATAAGACATAACAAAAGAAGTCTTTTAAAAAGAGGAGGGTGAAAGGTCCCCTTACCGAGTTGGGTAACTTTGGAAACGTACACCCCATGGAAGAAGGGTCATACAATGAAGATGTGAATACCCATACATGAAATTATACTACAAAAAGTGTATAATAATGGGCAGTACATACACCACTCAAAGGAAATTGTGGCAAATGTAGCATAAATCTCACGGGAATAAAAGTGAGATGAAAAATCCCTTACGAAAACTCGGCAGCCTAACGGTGCCACTTAAAACTTCCAAAAATGGATTGATGAGATCAAATAGGGTATCTAATCACATTACAATAAAATGTACAGCAAGAGGAATATAAAAGAACATCCCCCATCATAACAAAGAGGAGCTTAAAAGAAGTGACATAAAGGAGTGTACTTAAAGAGAAAGAGAGGGGTTAGATCTCTTACGAAAATTCGGCAGCCTAACGGCGCCACTCAAAACTTCCAAAATGGATTGATTAGAGAGAATAGGGTCTCTCATCATATGAACATAAAAATTACAGTAATATTAATATAAAAGGACATCCCAAACAATAAATATGTGCTTAGACGGAATGAAATAAAAATGTGTACTTAAAAAGAAAGAGAGGAGTAGGATCCCTTACCTCGGGTCCGACTTGACTCGATCGTTCTTTAAAGTCCTGAATAATAAAATTGGGTTAATTTCCACTTTATTAAGAACCTTTTTCTATTTAATTATTCCTTTTAGATAACTTATTTCCATGTTATAAACATTATGTAATCATTTAAGTTAATAATGTTTGTTTTGTCGATATTTGGTTCTTAAGTCGAAAGTGGACTTCTTACAATTACATGTTGTTCGTGTGGTCAAATGTTCATTATATCCAGAATTATATTCATGATTTGGATATCATATATATATTATATATCCAGAATATAATGTATTTATAATATTACGTAATCATTTAGAGGTAAGAAATGAAATGCACCGTTCATGGAGACGGTAAGCCGTACGTACGCATGGACGCTACTTTCATTTCAATTTCATATTTTTATGGAATGTAATAATAATGATATAGAGGTATATTATAATTTCAGTATAAAATAATATATAATAACTGTAAATACATCCTTTATATGTCCCACATATGGCATTAACGAATCACATCACTTTGAGGGGGCGGTAGTCCGCACTTCCTTAAATGAAGATATCGCGTTTACCCATAATGGAAACCATAAAGGTATTCCCAAAATGAAAAATAAAGAAGCTTAAGGAAAACATAAACATATCATATATAATATATAAATGTAGTGTAATCTTAATGGCCACCTTTGAAGGTGTTAAAAGAATGTTGAACAATCATCGTTTTGGGAGGCCGAAATTCGCCATCCACGGAAACAATATGTTCTTTAACCATTAGATGTAGGTGTGTGAAAGTTTAGCTCTAATAAATCTTATAAAAACATCCTAGTATATTGATGATAATGGAGTTGTTACAAAATAAATGAATAAAAAGAGTTTAGGGGGTTGGAGAAGCAAAAAAAACAAAAGGACTCAAGTGAAGACATTACCTTAAAATCGGGTAACTCCCTTTGGTTTGAGATTAAAGGCTTCCTTGGGAAGACTTATTCCCAAAGTGAGGCTTCAAGGAGTAATATAGGGAAGTGGAGAGACAAAATGGGCAGGGTTTGGCCGAGCCAAAGGCTTTGGTAGTGTGGGTAAGGAGGTAGAGGTGGGGGCCTTTTATAAGAGGAGAGGAGGGGCACTCTTGGAAGGTAAAGAAAAGTCACTTTATTTTAAAATGGTATTCGGATTTAAGAGGTCCCACATTGATGTGTTTCGAGGATAATGTGATAAGGGTTCGAAATCCACTCATCCTATAGGTTTTGGACATGTGTAGGTCTTAGATATTATATTATCTTTCCATTTTATTTAAATTGTTAAATAATGAGGTCATTGCTGCATCATCATGATGTCATAAATAATTTAATTTATTTAATGTCTAAAAATTATAAAAAAATACTATGATGTAGGAAATCTTTTTAGCTTTCCAATTAATATTTATAGTCAAAACTCCGATTTGTATAACCCCATGTAAAAATTGTTTTAGTAAAACATTTCATGTTTGTCTCATTTTTACTTTAACATTAAATAAAAAGGTATTTATGTCATTTTCCGACCAAAGTGGCTCCATGGGGTCCCCAAGTTGACCCATGGATTGTCTTGGTCGTCCATGACACATCCAATGAGGGTAGGACATGTGTCTAGGTTATTTAATTTTATTAAAACATTATTCTTACCATAAAATACACTAATTACCTCTAATCGCGATTAAAAACTTAATAAGTTACTATTCACCAAAACTTCATTTTTATCCCATTGAACGACATTTTACTTCTTAATGACAACCATGTATGTTGTATTTTCTAAATTCAAAACACAAAGATGGAAAAATTTCATTTAAACAGAAAAATCAGTTTTTATAAGTACCACTTAGTGGTTTCATCAAAAATTGACGTTTTTCAGAAAAATCACAAAAATTCACCCTAAGCTATATTTGTTATTCCGAATTCAAAAATGAAGTCTATTTTACAAAATTCAAAACATATAAGTCACATTAATTACTTTAATAATTAATTCCCACTGTCTGAGCAAATACCGTGTTTTTATGAAACAATAAGTATCAAAAGATTGACACTAGTTTAAGTCTGATTTCAAAGTGAAATTAATTTCAACAACCACTATTGGATTTAATGGTAAAAATATATTCTAATTTCACTTTAAAACCAATTCAAAAGATAATCTAATAATATAAATAAATTAGATTAAAAAGAGGTTTTGAATTAAAATACAACATTTTACACTATTCATTAAAAAATGAACTTTATCGGAAAGATACCAAAAATTTACACAAAGTAAATTTTGATGTACCGATTCTTAAGAAGAGTTTTATTTGGTCCAATAGAATTTATAAGAGTGAACAAAACTATATTTAATGACGGTTCTCCATCAAAAGGTGATAAGTGAACCTTTAGTGAAAACTAGGGCATATACGCCTAAAATCGAATTATTTCCTTATTTTATGCCTTTATCTTTTATTGGAAAAATGTAAAAACATTTAAAAACATATATAATCATATTTTAGTTATTTATATCCATTCCTGCCAATACAACGGCTACATGTTAACTACCATTTAAAATAATATTATTTTATTATTAGAGTGCAACGTAAGATTCCCAAGAAACTCGTTGTTGCGTGTTGGGTACACCATCGAGCATAGCATCCCATTTAAAGTAATATTAATATTTTCTTCACAAATATGGATAAATATGAAAATGTAATATTCTTTATTTACCTGGGGTGTTATAGTAAATTCATTTTTAGCTTAATTGTGGTAAAGAAATTTCTTGGTTTTTTCTATTAATTATAGAATAAATTCATTGGAACATATAATCTTATATATAATATTGTGATTTTAAATATGGAATCTATTTTTCTATATTACATTCATATATGTGTAAAAATTTAATCTAAAATTATTCCTGCAAACGCGGCGAGAATGCTGTTTTTCAAATAGAAAATCTTCACAAGTATACATGGTTTTTATATCCAAATAAAATATGAAAAATATTACGTTATCATAAATTATATTAATATATATATATTTGAAATAATATTAATTTAAAACCAATTTAAAATATAATTTAAATTTATAAATAATTTATCTGAATGTGTGGGTTTCAATTGATATTTTGTATTTTCCACAATTCATCAAAAAAGTAATGATTTCATTCAATTATCAAAAATTAACCATAAGATAATTGTGACATTATAATTTTCAAAATAAAATTTATCTTTTAAAATATATTTTCTAAAATATTCCTAATTTATTTATAAAATAAGTGGTCAAAAAGGAAGAAAATCTATTGTTTATGAAAATACTGTTTTAAAACATAAAATTGGGTTTATTCTTATATATTGTCCCGAAAACACATTAATTAAATGTTAAATATTTTATTAATTATATAATACAAGAATATAATTAAAATCATACACCAAAATTTGTTTATAAGTTTTTGAGGTAAAACATTTTTTTCATCAAAATATTTTTTTCCAGAAGCATATTTTCATTATAGTTAAATAGATTTTTTTAACTAATAAGAAAATGACATTTTTTTTAAATCATATGTTTTCATAATTGAGTTAATCTTATTGATACCCACCATTCCAGTTTCATAATGATAACTATCGTATAGAAATATTTTAATATTTTAACTCATTTGATTTAAACTTGGTGTTATGTGTAACACAAAATATCAAAATGATTAATTCTATTTGAAAATTTTTATTTTAAAAAATCTCAGGGTGTTGCATTCTACACCTTATAAAATTAATTTTATCAAAAAAATTCATCTCGGTCATCAAGTGTTTAAAATTTGATCATTTCATTATAGAAACCCTTATCGTAAAAAAGTTTTATAAAACATCCTCTTGAAAAAGTGAATGGGGTGTAAAAATATCATCTTGAATAAACCATAATATGTTTAAAAATATGATAACATGGGTTGGATTATGAAACATGTAAGTATAATAGAAAAGTAATAGCCAAATATTTTTATAGAGTAATACAGAACATGGTTAAGAGAAAATTAATGACCAGAAATCCATAAATAATAGTTTCTGGGAAAAGTTCATTGATATCAATAAAAATTATGATAACGAGAAAAAAATAATTCCAATATCCTTTCCCAATTTTTGAGTAATTCCTTTTCCATCTAGGTTGAGAACATATGAAAATTTACTTACATGATATCTATTTATTTCATAGGCACAATTTCATCATTTGTTTATGCATTGATAAATTTCCACATCATATCATACTCTCTGAGTTGACTTTTTCTTGTATAAATAACCTAATAATATCTATAAAAGAATGCAAATTTATACCTTATATATTTTGTTAAAAAAATTAAAACCGGTTATCCAATATAGAAAAATATTCATATGGTGAAGTAAAATGTTAATCTATAAGAAATTGTTTGTTTTCAACTTAAAACATTCCATAAATGGTTAAACATATAACCCTTACCAAAATGGAATTTTTAAATAACGTTAACTAATTTTTTTGAAATCAACTTAAAATTAATCTCACATTTATCAAAATGTGGCTCTTGATTGTCACATACCAAACATGTGAATCCATTAATCATATATTCTCTTAAAATATGGTAATAACCATAATTACCATAAAACATTATCTAAAGCATATATACATCCAAAGTCCTTACATTAAACATATATTATTAGATGTATACCTTATATCTAAAAATCATTCTAGCTTTTTCAATGATATCATAGACCACTTTTTCAAAAAATCATTAATTAGTTACAAGGAAATCGGTAATATCTAATTTACATAGTCATATCCAAAAACACTTTATCCAAACATCATTATCTTAAAATCTGAAACATATTAAGGGTGATATTTCCTAAATAAATATAGGAAATTTCCATTAAATTGCTTTTCCAGCACATCAGTACCATTTAACAAATTTTTTCAAATCCTTAATATAGAACATATTCTAAACAATCCTTATACATTTCCTGATTAATATAATTTAACCATTGACTTCTAATACATAAATACCTCAATCATACCAATTTCTTATCAAATAATTAACTATGGTTAATCACCTTATTCTTTAATACCTCTTTAATTCCATATTCCATTCTTAGTATCCTAATCATCAAAAGAAAACCCATTACTCAAAAAACATATTGATTATCTTCATGAGATTTCCCCTAAGTGTATCATTTTCCATATTCCAATACATTCCACATTTATAAAATTTAATAATCAATGATAAATTAGAGACACCAATATTCTCATTCATTTCAATAATTGAATGTTTCAATTTTTTTCTTTTTAAGGAAATTCATATGTTCTCTTCTTTTATACACCAAAAACTTCTTCTCTCCACTTTGATACATTTTGTTGAGTTCTTCCTCTGACATTATCAACATATAGGAAATTGAATCTTCTTCACTCAATGGTCTCCACTACCCTAGCCCTATGTAAACTGTATCCCTATCACCTTCAATTATTTAGATATTTTTTTAAGGTCCATGTTGTTAATAATGTTCTATGATAACTAATTACACATAATCACAATATTTATTTCCCAAGTAATCATCCCATTTGGTTACTCATCAGAAAATTATACATAATATTAAAGTTAAACTCAGTTTCTTATATTTCATGCAATTAACCAAAACCAAAAAACATAGTTTCAACAACACGAATCATAGTGTATAATAACAAAGTTATAAAAAATAACTTATTGGATGTCTAAACCATGAAATTTTATTTTATAATATATGATATGATAGGCATAATCTATATCATCCATGATCATTATCTATTTAAATTCATTTTAATGGTTGTTAAAGAGTGTGTGTATTTATATAACATATCCCCCATGATTGTCATGTAGGTGTGTAGTAAGGCCCAAATTCATGAACCTGGTGATGATCGACTCTAGATAAATGTGACCTTTTTGGATTTGTTTCCCTATATGCCCTTATTCTAGATCTTCATCCACTTATAGTATCTAGATAGGGATGTATTCTATTTCAAACCACACTCTATATACTTTACCACAATTCTATGACATTTTCTTATACTTTGACTCATCCTTGTACTTACACTTAGATTGATTCCTAGAATTATCCAAATAAATATCCCTTGGTATCTCACTATGGTTTTCTCATCCTATTTTCCAAAGGATATCAAAACCTTCCTATGATACCAACCATAGATACCACAATTTTATCATACATATATATTATATATTTTTATATGAATATTAATTGCATTACGCAAATATATATATATGAGGACCATAATAGTTTAGTGTATTCAGAGTCTTGTTACACAATATTCTAATTTGGTGATATATCCTCAAAATATACCATAAATATCATTCCTTTTAATACTATTCACAAATAAACACTATTTAAAACATTTCCTCAAAACCTAGGTTAAGGAAACATAATAAAGGTTGAGCATATATGATTAGTAATGATAGAAAAGGCAGATATGTAAGAATACCATCAACATAAGGTAATGAATATAGGATAATTAAATTTTAAAACCATTCTGTGTACAACAAATATCATATTGTTGAGTCATTTCATAAATATTTGTAGCTCATAATAGATTAATCATAAAGGAATCCAACAATATGATACATGAGAGCATAACATTGGAATAAGTCATGGAATTGTGGCATAAAAATAAGAATATAAATTATTTACATAGTAGTCAAGTCTTACTTCCAAGGTTTTCATGGTGAAATGGTTTCACTCACCAAACCATAATAGTAGAAAAGATTCACTCCCAATACAATCATCACATACAATATCCCTTACTAAAATGTGTTTACTCCCCATTTCAGTCATGTCTATCTCATAATATATAAATATTTACCAAATACACTAGAGGTAGTGTATTTCTGACCTATCACATGATGAAAATAATACCTAATCCTTCAAAATGTTCATAAAAAATATTCATATCATAGCCCATGAAATGTAATTTGTTTCATAAACCATTGAATATTAATGGGTATCATGAACATATATTAATCATAAAAAAATCTGATGAAGGATAAGAATGGAATCCTTGGTTCAAATCCCCAGACAAGCATAAATTACATCAAATTATTTCATAATATATTGAAATTTTATTTTGAAATATAAATAACTTTCAACATTTCATGAGAATGATAACTTCTCTTTTGAAATAATATTTTAAAAATTATAATTCGTAAATTATTTTTTAAATCCTTTTCTTTAAGTTAAACTTGAAAACATATAACTGAATATTTAAAAATAATCTAAAACAATTCTCGAAGAAAATATACTTTCGTCTATGAAAATAAATATTTCAAAATTTAAAAAAAAATTAAAATCCTTTTCTTTCTAATTAACCTTTAAAACATATAAATTAATATTGAAAGAAAATAATTTTCCCAATGACAGAAAATTACATTCATGTCATACATGTTAAATTGAATATTCCTTTTACTTTTTTGGTAAAATTAAAATGAGAATTATTTTCATAAATATGTGAAAATTTATTTAAAAACATATGATAAAAATTAAAATATGGGTATAAATTTTTTTAATAATTTCTTTTTAAAAATTTTAAAAACTTATTTGGAAAAAAATTATAAATCCTTTTTTGATGAAAAGGGATTTCAAGAAAATAAAGAAATAAGGATAATTTTTATTAAAAAAATTATTTTGATCTCTTCAGTGAATAAAGAAATGAAAATTAAAGGAAAATATTCGTTAAAAAAACTAGTCTACAAGAAAATAAATTAGTTTCTTGAGGGGTATATTATAACGTTTCATCATTGGAATCATAATCATGAGTAATCTTGATAAACTACAAGACTGTAATGTAAAACCCTTACCAATTTACTAACATTGCATCATAATCCCCATGAAATAATAATATTAAAAAAAAATTAATATGATTATAATAAATAAATTCATGGTATTACATGTCAAAATTGGTTTAATATACATCTCATAAAAAATAATAGGTTCATAACTAACAGAAGTCTCAAAGAAGGAAAATTGAGACAGAAATCATTTTTCACTTGGGTATCTTTTAAACTATAAACCACATGAATGAGATATCCTAAATGGATATTTAAATCCAATTAATTTTCCTTTGATTTAATATTTAATACATTCATTGATATTATATAAACCTCATATAAGAAACAAGTGGTGAATATATAATGCATCCCACAAGTATAAAATTGTGATAAAAATCCCTTATCGCTTTAGTAGTGTTTTTAATCATCATCCCCAATAAATAATATATTAAAATGAAACATTTAATTTCCATAAAATAATAATATTAATGATATAACATTACAAAGCTTATGTATATATACCAAATAATGAAATGAGTGGTGAATTTGTCATATGCCTCATAGAAATAAGAGATACTAGAAATATCTAACCTCAAGTATCAAATTCTTTCATACATGATAGAACCTACTGTATAATAAATATATGTTTATTAAAAAATATTTTTAATCCATAATGATATATATTATACAATATATTATTTACTTAAGAATATTTATCACCCATTTATAACCATTTCCTTATTAGAATCACGTTTCTGGTAATAACCACTAGGTTTATTTGTATATATTTTGATTTTTCATTTTTTATCCTATTATATTGATAATGGTTATATAATCTCTATCATAAAAATAATGAACTAATTATAATATTTATACTGTAATTAAACTTTTAATAACCATCATGAAAAATGGTTTTGAGAAATTAAATACCTTGTGATAAGGGAGACACTTGGTTACACGTATGCATTATTAACTTTTCCATTTTTAATGATCATTATGGAAAGGATATATGTAATATTTTACCTATAAATAATTATAATATAATCCTGAATAAAATATTATTAATTTAAATATAATTGTACATATCATTCATGTGGTGTGGTGTTGAAAAGATCAAGTCACATCACTTTATGAAGGCGGTAGTCAACACATACACAAATGACGTTATTATCTTTCAGTGAGTGAAAAGGTAAGAAATAAAATGAAATATTATATTTTGAGAATGATAACAATGTCATGAATATAATTACTATTTAATTTATATCACATATATCCAATAACATAATCAGTATTATCTTCTATGTAATGTGTTAGTGAAAAACAAATCACATCACTTCTCTAGGATGTAGTCCGTCTTACACACGAGCGAAATTATCAAATTCCATTAGAAATGAATATTAGAAAGTTTTATATTATATAATGACTATATAGGTATAAATACGTAATAAATATCATATATATTCTTTATATCCATCATCATACACAACAGTTATAGGTGGTAAGGGAAACAAGAATGACATTTGTTCGCAAGGTCGCAGTTCATTGTACACACAGATCATGATTTTGAAAAACATTTAAAGGATATTTGAATTTATGTATGTAATGAAATTAACATAATAACATATAATTATATTTAATATAATCCTTTTGTTATATTATCACACTTTAATATTAATTCAAAGAGGAGGAGGAAGAAACAAAATAAAAACATTTGATGAAGAACATTACCTCTTCCTTATGTAATCTCGTTAGGATTGCACCAATATCATTCTATGGTTAGCTTTAGGACCGAAATAATAATTATTGGATTATATGATGAAATTTTTAATTTTATTTGTGCATGTATTGTCCAAACCAAAATGTATTGATGTTGTGAAGGGGAGAGGATAGGGGTGGCCTTTTATAAGTGAGGTGAGTGGCACACTTGTAATTTCTGAGAAGAAAATGGAATAACAACATTTTTATAAAGACAACAGGGTACAAATAATGTATTATAAATAATTATACATTCTAGGGTCTTAATATGTCCATAAAATTGATTTTATGATATTTTTTAGATCATTTTAACCCTTATTTTATACTTTAACCCCCGGTAAACACATTTTTACCCGAACCGCCACCGTAAATTTATTTTACTTTTTTTACTATTAATTATTGATTGATATTATTAGATAATATAAATTAGGATTATTAAAAATATTTAATACATATTTCCAATTTCCATCCCCAGAAGTGAAAATTTGTAATTTAAAATTAATCCCACATACACAATGTGAAGGGGTGTTTTCAAAGAGAAGGTGTTCAAAAGTATACAATGTTTTTATATCATAATTCAGAATGAAAATGATTCCAATAAAATATATTAGATTAATATATTAATAATTGAACTAATATTAATTTAAAAATAATTTATAATATAATTTATATTAATAAATAATTTATACAAAATAGAAGTTTTCAATTAAAATTCATAATTTTTCACTTTTTATAAAAAAAATTATTCATTTAAGAAAATTTTCAAAAATTAACCCTAAATATATTTTGAAATGATGATTTAAATAAAAAAATTATAAAAAAAATTTATGAAATATTCAAAAGTTACTTTTTGAATAAGTGTGCAAAAAGGTTACATAACTTTTCTGAGAAAAAATAATGTTTTTAAACATAAAATATGATTTATCATTATCAATTGTATAAAATATAAATATTTGGTTTTATGAATAGTTGGATGAATATATAATATATAAATTTAATTAAAATAATTAACAAAAAATGTTTTCTGTAACATATTGAGGTAAATCGCTTTTGTTTGAATAAACAAATATACAAAATATTTCATTTATTTTAAAATAATTTTCATTTTCATTTTTCATTAATTGGTCACCAAGAATAAATTTTGAAAACCACATATTTTCATAATTTAGTCAGTACTACTCATATACTCTATTTCAATAGCTAGGTGATAACAATCAAATAATAATATTTTAATATTATGACTGGTTTTGTCTAAACTTAGTGTTACGTGTAACAAAAAATATAAAACATATTTAATCCAATTTAAAAATGAATATCACAAAATATCAGGGTTTTATATCCATAACTGAAAACGTATGGTCATAGTAGTAAATATGTGAATCAGGTTGGCTGTGGATAGAAATAACATAGAAATATCATTGTATAATAGTTACACATAAGCCCAATATAAGGGTTCATAACAAGAGAACCATCATAACTCACAATATTTCCAAAAGGTCTAAAAACATATTCCGCCATTGATACCACCTCAAAATGCACAAAACAATATAATAAATCCATACATAAGCCAAACTCTGTCTTCCATTTATACTCAACCTATTTTTAAATATTCTAATTTCAAAACACCTTTATTATCAATACCATGAAGTTCATAATAAAATACATATCATTAATTATACATTCCATACATTAATTCATTCCATAATCACTATTTTCCACGCACATCCATTCCCATTTCATTATTTAATGTTAATTTATAGCTACCAAGAAACTACAGAACACAACACATAATAGCTCATCTGTCTTATGCCAATGAACCCCACTTCAGAACCACCACATATCAGAACCATCACACATATCTTTTTAGAATCGAAAATGACATTCATCAAAACTATATCATCATTTTCATGGTTATTCTCACATAAATATGATATTACATGGGAAAAAAATTTATTATTCAGTTATACATTCTTATACTTTTCATAAATGGAGATTTTAATAAAAAAACACAATAAAGTTCACAAATTTCAACAACCATAACAACCCACCAATATTAACAAAATTAAAAATTTTAAAGATAGAAATAATGCACGGCCATATATATACAAATATCGCGAAGAATTAGAAATAATTTGATTCATCCCTTACCCCTTCAATTTGAATTAATTAAGTTAATTATATTTATTAACCTGATACATACCATCTACCCAAAGGAAGAAATAAAATGATATTCATTCATGTGAATCTAAAGAGGGAGAGAACAAGGATCCACTAACTTGAAAAAGCTCCCCAAATTATAGTTCAATTTTGGAATGAACATGAAACATCCACAGGACCAAGATCACACAAATTATGGATAAAAAAACATAAAACACAACACCCTCTACCAATATAGAGTCACCACAACACCATAACTATTGTTAGAATTGAAAAACTCATGCCACACACATTGATACAGAATTCATAGGTACATATGTTTCTCCAAGTCAAATGAATAAGAATAATAGATCTAAATTGTTTATAATACCTCTATACACCATGGGAGAATAATTACTTTGAAATGTTTTATTATGTAGTTTCACGGTGGAGTGAAACTCCATTTTGGATTAGTCTTTGAATTTAAAATATTACTGATAAAAAGGTTTAGATGCCTTAAAATGCATATTAGTGTCATTTGGGAAAAATTTATCATCATTAAATAATCTTTTAAGGTGTATAATTTTTATAATAAGGGTATATTTCACTTACTAGGCTTCGATTTGATAAGTATCAAAGACCAAATGGACTTACTAATCCAATGATAGTGTTTTTGAAATTCAGGTTTTTTGTATTAAAGAAGTTGAGGTCTCAATGCACCTTTTTCACACAACTCTTTCACTCATATCACTTAAGTACCGGATTTGAGGATCATTTGTGTAGAACATCATATACAGAACATCTTATGGGAACTAGAATACATGGAACATACTACATGGAATAGCCTATGTGTACTACATAATCAATCCACCTGCGTGGAGAACCGGTATAGACTAGCTTGCACAATGGACTTGCACGGACGTCCTCCATCACCATGGGTCCTAAGATTTCATATAAATAAGACTTGCAGGCTCCCCATTTGGGATAACTACAAGATGAATAGTTATCTTGAGGCTCTTCCCATCCATTTCGTTTACTCAAGTCCCAAAAACCATCATAATCATTAACGTCTACCAAATAAGAATGAATTTGTAAGATTCAAGGGATATGATCTCCTCAAAGGCTTATGAAAACCAAAGGTTCATGTGAGGAGCCCCATAATCCAAATATACTAGGGCTAAGGCCCCTTTATTTGATAAAAACATGAGTTCCATCTATCCATGAGAACCTAAGGAGACCCTTGGAGATTAGAGGATCGACTCACCCAAGTTTGGTTTCCCAAGTGGTTATTCACCCATGAATTCATCTCCAAATCACCAAGGTATTACCTGGGTGAGATCCCACCTGACTCTCCCAGGTATCACCTCGGTGAGATCACACCTAAATCATTATTGTATAACCAATGCAAGATCTTCCCATCTCACCCGGGAATCATCTTGGTAAATTCAACTCGCCCATGAATTACCTAGGTGACGTCATGTCCAGCTCACCTAGGAATCATTAGAGTGAGGTCTACGAAATATCTCACAGGCATCACCTAAGTGAGGTAATTTTATGCTACCCAAGTGAAACCCGGACCATTTCAATGCAACTTCACTAGGAAACCACCTAGGAGACACATCCTCTAACTCACCCATTTATCGCATGTGTTAAGTACCTTTTAATACCTCACTTATATCTACAATTATAGGGCACCACTTTCAATGGGACTCCCATCCGATAGGAGCCAAATCAAAACCTCTTTTATGACCCCAAATTTTTCTGATCAAAATAAAGGACACATTAGCATGTCTCCCATTTTATTTTTCATTCCCTTGATAATAATGATCCACATAATCCTACCAAATAGGTAAGGTCACTAAAGTGATTAAAAGTGTGAATCCCCTCTGTAACTATGACACCAACCATGGAAGACGTTCCATGTACCTCCTAATTTCAGACAGTGAGGGGAACCCTTTTCCATTCCCTTTAAATGAGGGCTAGTGATATATTATTCTATCATTCTATGTATAACTGGTAACTCATAATCTCTCAAGGATTAAGCTCCTAGTCTTTCATTTGTAGCATTCCCACTCCTTCCATACCTTCATCTTCATCCAACAGTGGAAAAAAGAGATTTTGGGGATTGTAATATCTTCTACATCCTCTTCTTTCACACATTTAGCATGAATGACATGTTCATAGTGATTATAAGTGATTATGTCATCATCTTGATCAAGTATCCACCACATGGGCCTTCTACTCTGTAACACCCCAAATTTCCACGATAAGTTTCTCTATGAATAATGAAATAGCTTGTGTTGTAGGCAACTTGGAGTTTTAGCACACCACGACAAATCAAACTGGCGGTTATGAATAGTAATATCCACTCTGTGAAATTTTATAATTTTTATTTATCTAATTTTACTTCATTTTTTTGATTCATAATATAAAAATTAGTTTAGGGTGAATTATTTGTATTTTTATGAAAACTTTAAATTTTTTATGAATAGTGAAATACACTGCGTTATTGTTTAAACCCAATTTTTTTTTAAAATAATTATTTATTTTATTTAAATTTATTTTATGTCAAAATAGATACATAATAACTATATTAGTTAATTGTAATTCATTGGTGTCATTTTATAATATGGTGAGATGTAGAAAAGTTTATCAAAAATTTTAACGTCTTTTACCCACCTTCTAGGCATGTTATCAAATTTTCATAAAAGGTAATTTTACCGCTTTTTTGAATTCAATTTCAAAATTATGAGAGACACGGTTTACATAATTAAGTAAAATTTAGTTCAATAGGGTGAATGTAATTTTTGGTGAATAGTAACTTTCGAATTTTATTTACCATGGTTAAAAGTAAATATGGTAATTAAAGGTAAAAATGATATTATAATTACCATAACACATGTCCTAATTCTATTGAATAAGTGTATATAGACCAAAATCAACCTTAAGAATAAAATATGATCCTTTTAGACCACTTGGAATAGATTAGGACATTTATTATTATTTTATTTAAAGAAGAATTAAAAGTGATAAATTCAATGTTTAAAAACAAAACCATTTTTAAAATAGGGTGGTACATAAGATATATTTGACTCCACATATTCATTATAAATATAAAAATATTTTATAAATAATTGAATTCTATTTAAAAAATAGACATTAAATAATTAAATTTATTTAGGACAAAAAGATGATGCAATAATTACCTTTTAATGAAATATTAAAATAATTGATTTTTTAAATATCCAAATAAATGTAAATTGAGACTTTTGATGAATTAAACTAATTTTATAAGACAATATGACATTTTAGGTTTGATTAAATATTTTCTTTGAAGTGATAATGTTTTTACGACTTTCACAAAAACAATATACCAAATAGTGTCAAAATTAACATAAATGATTTTTTTTAAAAATACTATATTATTAGTTGATATAATATTCCAAAAAATCTAAGTATCATTAAAAAGACTTATATAATAATATATATGTTAATAATGAACCACTTTTGGTTTGATTGTATTTTTATAGTAGGTTTATTAACCATTTATTATGATAACACAAGAATACATGTTAAAAGTTGGACTATTTAACTAAGAGTTAAATATTTATGATAATGTTAGTATTGTGACATAAAACAATCTAAAACCTATGGGTTGAGAGGTTTTCGACCCAGACCCTTCTTATCCTCGAAATAAATCTATTGGAGCCATTATAAACTGAATATGATTGTATAATAAAATAATATATCAAGATTTTCCTAAAGTGACCCTGACCTCTCTTATAAAAGTGTACTTCCCTTTCTATCACAATCACACATCCAAATCCATTTGTCTCTACCAAAACCTTCTCAAGTATCCTCCCAACTACTCTCACATCAACCTAAAGGCCTTACTTTGATCAGAAATCCAACCTAAGGAGCTCTTTTGATCAAATCAAAACGTAGAACTTGAAGAAGAGGTAATAATTTCATCACCTCTTTCAGAGTTCATTTCTTCATCTACATCATCTTTATTTTTTGTTTCCAAACCAAAATAATAAATCTAGTACCTACTACATACTGTGATGTTATTATATGTATAGTACAACCATATTAATTATTATATCCAACTTATGAATGAAAAAGTCACCATACGTTTGTGCGTACGGTTTACCATCTGCATGTCATGGTGTAGTTTGTTATTCAACAATTCATTATTTGGATAGATATAATAATGACTATAATTGATTTAAATAAAAAATATAACATGTTAATGATTATTTATATATTATATACCATCCATTTACATATGATTTCACCATCAATAGAATGGTATTGTCGCTCGTGTGTACGTACAGATTACCGTCTCCACGAACGCGTTGAGATTCATTCCCCATCTTAACCATTCAAGATTAATATTCATTTTATGATTAAAAATAATTTTTAAGAACATAATGTATTTCTGGATAATAATCAAATACATCGTATACATAACAAACATGACTTTTTTAACAGAACATATAATGGAAAATGAATCAGTTAACACATGAAACAATGATATCACTGAAATATTATTAACAAAGCAATATTAGAAGATCATATATGATATCATATTTATGTTTGTGGTTCCTTTATAATTTAATAACAATTATTTAACTATTATACAAGAGTCTAATGTGCCCTCTATCATGGAAAAGAACAAGGTAAGAGTTAATTCTACAATCTCTTTATTATCAAAGGATGTTTATACGTGAGTATCTATAGCGACCTCCTTATCATCCACATCAGTGTTTCTTAAAAATGTATTTCTGAACATTTTTTCTATTTCTAAGAATATGGATTAAAGTCATTTATACCCATTTTTTACTTGTTATAAAAATTTTATAAATTAATCTTTCTGTTGTTTTCCTAATAAGGCATGTTACGACCTTTTCAACAAAATTAAGTTAAATATGTTTTTTAACTTATATAGAGAGTGTTCCAATTTTCCACCTTTATAAAACCTTTGAAGCTTCCATTACAATATTATAATAATATTTTGAAAATATATATTTTCTTTTATAATTATGAGACTTTTAAATGATTTCAAATTAGAATGAGATATTCCTCTCAAATAGTTTTGATTCTATCTCTATCAACATCTTTTGATGGATTTTACACTTGTTTGAAGTTGATTTATAATGATTAAATCTTCTATATTGTATTGACGTTTTTGTGATATGTTTGACTATGGATGTGTTATGTTTATACAATTCATGGTTTTTGGATAATGTAATGACATTTCGTATGCTATTTTTAATACGAATGTTTATGTAAGGTTTGAACCTTTTCATATGAGAAATGCATTGGACTAAGTAATTGACAGGTGGCGCCCGCTATAGCTCCTCGATGCATCAGTAGGTCTCATGAGACAAACTAGTGTCTTGGAACAAGGCCTTGGAAAAATATTATTTTTAGTCATGGAATGAGGCATTGACTATGTGGTTATGATGTACGACATTATACATTCCATCATTATAAAATTAGCTATTGATTTTACATGTGATTATTCGACAAGTAGAATATCCATTTGAATATGAAAATGATATTATTTGATTCTTTTCCATATTATGCTGAATTTTATGTTTAAAAGTATTATGTTTTATTCTTATAAATTGCTTTAAATTTCTATCGTTATTTATGAAAGTTTCTGCTATATTGTTATCTTTACTGAGCACCTGAGCTCACCCTTTTCTATGTTTCATTTTTCTCAGGATGCAAAAAAGTATATTAAGATTAACCAGTATAAATACGATAAGGGATATGATTGTTTTCAAATGGGACACAATGTCGTTGTTTTTACATTTCATGATGTAATTTAAAACTTATGTATGTATCTAGTACTTCTAAGGCTACTAAACTGATCGGTATTTCTCTATTTGACCCCTTGTGATCATGATAATGTTATGTAATAATGCACTGAATCTTGATAACTAGGTTCGGGGTGTTATAGTTGGTATCAGAGGAATTTTAGTACAGACTAAGGATGCTAGATTTATAAAAACTCTGATTAGAGAACATTACCCTAAGATAGACATTGAAGATTATTATAGAAGAACTTTCTTGAATTTTGGTAACATATAGATTTTGTGAGTTATCCAAGAAATACATCCCTCTCTAGATACGAGCAGTAGAGGCGGCTCTAGAACAGATGTACCTATGAGTGGAAACTCCGACAAAGAGTTTTGGGCTTGACTCAGGGTATCCTGGTACACAAAAATTGGCTTTGCTTCCCTCTTGGTTACGACACTCTTGGGAGGTATTCTTAGAATAATTCAAATTTTCTTTACAAAACTTTTTTAAGTATTTATGAGTATATACCTCCTCATAGAAAATATTTTTATGATTATGGATTATATCCATAAACTATTCAATTTAGGTTAAGTGTTTCACATGTTTGGAATTATGTATTGAGATTATTAAACTAATCTCGTGTATGCCATTGTTTAGAAATGGAACCTATTCCAAGGAATGGAAACTGTATCAACACATGTAATGCATTTAGGGATTCCCCTCCTACTAAAGATAATTATAGTGGATCTAGTGATGCAACTGGTGCTGATTAGCTTATCACCATACTGGGACAAGTCACTTAGGTTATGAATAATAACCATACCAGTATGGAGCACCATGATCCACAACATGGAGGATCAATGTTAGACCACTTCATGAGGAAACAACAAAAAACATTCAATAAGACTAAAAATTCATTTGTAGATGAGCAATGGAAAAGTTCCTTAGAGAAAATATATCTTTCTTTTATGAGTAGAAAAATATAATAGGTCGGCATGGCAGTTTATTGCCTCCTGAGAGATGTAGATAAATAATGGTCATTAATTTAAAAAACAAAGGAATATGAAGAAGTATCAAATACAGAATGGAGGGAGTTTAAGTATCTTTTCGTAGAAAAATATATTCTTCATGACAATCGAGCGGATATGGAAAGAAAAATTGTATGTCTGATGCAAAAGGAGGATGAGAATGTAGAAAAGTATGAGGATAACATTACAAAGATAGTAAGGAATGTAGTAGATTATATACATAACCCAAGGAGTAATATTGATCAATTCATTGATGGGTTAAAACCATTTCTCCATCAAGAATTAGTCTCACAATCCTTCTTATCATACGCAGATATTTTCTCAAATGATATCAAGACAGAAAAGGAATTCTCTATGTCTTATGACTATAAAGAAGATAAAGAAAATAACATATCTACTAAACACTATGGAAATGTAAATAAGGGGAAGAAGGGAAAAGTTGAATTTCCATCCTGTTGTAGATGTGGGAAGAAACACCCCAGTACATGCCTGAAGGGAATGTGAGTCTGTTAAAAATGTGGTGAAAAATGCCACCAAGATCATGATTGCATGGGAAAGAAAGAGATAGTCAATGTGGAATGCTACAATTGTAGAGGATTGTGGAATTATGAAAATGAATTTCCTAATAACCAATGAAACATACCTCAGAAAAGTCCAAGGGAGCAAGTTTAATCTTATGCGATCACTACTGATGAGGTTGATGACTTGAATGACGTGGTGGCAGGTAATTTAATGGTTTCCTCATGTTTAGTCAATGCTTTATTTGATTCTAGATCATAAAATTGTTTCATCTCTTCCCAGTTTTCTACGGAAACTAGTTATTTCAAAATTTATTTAAAAAGGGTGTTTTCAGTAAAAACATTTAAAAAATGTATCATTCCATTAATGTTTTGTGAATCAGTCCATATTAGGGCATATAAATGATCATTATTTGATGATATTATCTTCATTACCATGATTGAATTTGATATAATCCTTGGTATGGATTGGATTTTGGACCATGATGTGAAACTTTATTGTAATAAGAAGGAGGTTACAATTTTCGATGATGATAAAGAGTACATTATCATTAGAGTAGAAATGCCACTATCTGATTCTAGATCCACCCCCTCTAGTTATAATAAAATCAATTCTTAAGGTGGAATAGAGTGAAATAACTTTGTGTGAGGAAAGGAATTTTAAAATAGAGGATGTATCTATTGTGTAAGAATATGTTGATGTGTTTCTAGAGGATTTACCAAGACATCCTCCAGAATGAGAACTTGAGTTTTCCCTTGATTTAATTCCTAGTTCAAGGCCCTTATCGAAGCCCACTTATAGAATGGACACATTGGAATTAGTGGAACTAAAGAAAAAACTGGAGGAATTGATTAATAAAGTATTTATTTTCCCTAGTGTTTCTCCATGGGGAGCCCATTTTCTTTTTGTTAAGAAGAAAGATGGATCTTTGAACTTGTGTATTGACTACAGGGAGTTCAATGCTATAATAATAAAGAACAAGTATCCCCTACTTCGCATTGATTCGATCAACATCATGGATTACGAAAATTTTCAAAGATAGACCTTTGATATAGATATCATCAATTGTTTATGAAGAAGGAATATATTCTGAAGACAGTATTTCGAACCAGGTACGAACATTACGAGTTTACATTAATTCCTTTTGGACTAACTAATTTACACTATCTTTTCATGGATGTAATAGATATAGTTTTCATAGAATATATTGATGAATTTATAGTGGTATTATTGATGATATCTGAGTTTACTCAAAAAGCTAGGAATATCATGAAAATCACTTGTGTATTATTCTGAAACCCCTTAAAATAAATGAAATATATTGGAATCTTAGCAACTGTAAATTCTGATGTTAGGAAATTTCTTTTCTTGTCCATATTTTATCCAAGGATAGAATCTATGTCGATCCTTCAATGACCAAGGAAATACATGAATGGCCAGCAATGACAAGTATAAATGAGGTACACAATTTTATTGGTTTAGTAGGTTATTATCAGTATTTCGTCCAGAATTTAACCCGATTGGAAAACCCATTAACCAAGATCACAGGTAAAGGGGTTAAATTTTATTGGAAGAAAGAGTGTGAAGCCTATTTTGATGAAATAAAGAGAGGATTAGTCCATAATTCAATATTGAATCTACCATTTGGGAATGATGGGTTTGTTATTTATAGTGATTCTTCAAAGAAATGACTTAGTTGTCTCCTTATATAGAATGATAGATTTATTTACTATGTATCACGATAGCTAATAATTCATGAACAAAGCTATCCCACTCATGATCTTGAGTTGGTAGTTGTAATATTTTCTTTAGAGATATGGAGACACTATATCTATGGGTATAAAAGTGAGATATATACTAGTCACAAGAGTTTTAATTACATATTCTTACAAAAACAACACAAAATGAGGAAAATATGATGGCTTGAACTACTCAAAGATTATGATTTCACTATACACTACCACCCGAGGAATTGAAATAAGGTGGAAGATTCTTTGAGAAGAATGTATCAGGGAGATTGGAACAGGATGATAGATTAAAGGGATCCTATGTTCATGATCTTGTAAAGATGTATATAGGAATAATCATGGACGGTGAAACATCAATGCTTTCTCAAATCGTTTCCAAACTACCTTTACAAGAAAATATAAATAGTTCTTAGACTGAGGATGAGGAGTTTAAAAAATATTAAAGCTATGAATGATGGGAGATTGATTGTCTTGGTATATGAAGATAGAATTTTGAAATTTGGGAAGAGACTTTGTGTTCCTGACATACGTGATCTAAAAATGGAATTTTTGGATGATTCACATAGCTCCAATTTATATATACACCCTGGTAGCACTAAGATGTATATAGATTGGAAGAAGAATTTTGGGGTGGACAAAATGAAGAGGGATATTGATGATTATATGTCATGATGTATGGTTTTCCAAAAGGTGATGGATGGAAGACAACATCTTAGAGGAGTCCTACAACCTCTTCCCAAACATGAGTAGAAATGGGATGATATTATGAAGGACTTTTTTATTGGGATACCAAAGACTCCTAGAAGGAATGATGCAATATGGGTTATTATTGATCATCTTACTAAGTCAGCACATTTTTTAGCTATAAAAGAATATTTACCACTTGAATGTTTAGCAATACTATATGTTAATTATGTTTAAAGACTTCATGATGTACCCCTATTGATTGTTTCTGATCATGATCCACATTTTACATATAGATTCTTGAAAATTATTCATAAGGCCTTGGATACTGAACTTTGTTTGAGCACTACCAACCACCATCAAACTTATGGAGAATAAGAATGGACAATTCAAACCTTAGAAGACATGTTGAGATATTTCACACATGACTTTCGAGGTATGTGGGATAAATATTTACCTCTAGTAGAATTTTGTATAAAAATAGATTCCATTCAAGTATTCAGTTGGCACCATATGATGATTTATATGGAAATAGATGCCTCACACCAACTTGTTGGGATTATGTTGGTGAAAGAATACTCGTAGGCCTAGAACATGTTGAGGAAACAATGGAAAGCGTAAAGGTTATCCAAATCCGTATAAAAGAAGCTCAAAGTAGGTAAAAGAGATATGAAGATAACTGAAGGAATGATTTGGAATTTCAAGTATGAGATCATGTTTTCTTGAATTTATCTCCATGTTAGGGTGTTATATGACTCAGTAAGAAGGGAAACTTAGGTCCCAGGTACATCAGAGATTTCAAAATTCAAGAACGAATTGGATTTGTAGATTAACATTTAGAAATTCCTCCAAGTCTCTCCAATGTTCATGATGTGTTCCACTTATCACTGTTGAGAGAATACATGCCTGACCCAATGCATTTACTCACCTATGAAAAAAAGGGAACTGTAACCCGATCAGTATTATAGTGAAGATCATGTCAAGATTCATGATACTAGAGAACAAGTGTTAAGAAACTGAACGACTTGTCTGGTAAAAGTTCTATGGAGAAACCATATGATGGGAGAGGCAACGTGGGAATCCTAGTAACTTATGATGAAGAACCACCCGAATCTTTTTATACAGTTTTATTCTAGAAAATTATAGTAATAAATTTTTTGATGGAGGGAATAATTTAACTCCCCAAGATTCCACGGTACATTTCTCTTTGATTAATTGAATAGCTTGTGTTGTACCCAACATGGAGTTCTAGTAGACCATGACCAATCAGACGAGCCATTATGAATAGTAATACCCACTTTTTGAAATTTTATAAATTTTATTTATCAAAATGGACTTAATTTTTGGATTTGAAGTTTAAAAATTAGATTAGGGTGAATTTTTGGTATTTTCTGAAAACATTCAATTTTTTATGAACAGTGAAAAACACTGTGTTATTGTTTAAAATCGACATTTTATTTAAATAATTATTTATTTTATATAAATTTATATTTAGTCAAAATAGATACATAATAACTATATTAGTTCATTTTAATTCATTTAAGTCATTTAATAATAATATTAGATGTATAAAATTTTATTAACCTTTTTAACATTTTTTACCACCTTCTAGGCACGTTAGAAAATTTGCATAAAACGTAATTTTACTGCTTCTATTAATTGAATTTCAAAAATCCTAAAGACATGGTGGACATTATTATGTAAAATGTGCTTCAATAGGATGAACTTTTTTGGTCTATATCAACTTTCGATTTTTATTTACCTGGGTTCAAAGTAAATAGGGTAAATATAGGTAAAAATTATATTATAATTCCCTTAAAACATGTCAAAATTCTATTTTATAAGTGTATTTCGACCAAAATAAACCTTAGGAATAAAATATTATCCTTTTGGTCCACTTTTATTAGATAAGAACAATTATTATTATTTTATTTAAAGAATGGTTAAAAGTGTAAAATTCAACATTTAATAACTAAATAATTTTCAATATAGGGTTATACATAAGGTAAATTAGACTATAAATAATCATAGAAAAATAAAAAAAAATTCAAACATAATGGTATTTTATTTATAATATTTATATATTAAATAATTAAATTTATTTATGACACAATGATGATTCATTAATTACCTTATTAATGAAAGATAAAAATAGTTGATATTATAAATATACAAATAAATGTAAATTAATACTTTTGATTAATTACACTTATTTTATAGGTTAAAATTACATGTTAGGATTTATTAAATAAATTTTTTTCAATGTTATAAAGTTTTTATGACTTGTACAAAAACAAAATACCCAATAGTGTCAAAATTGACTTAAATGAGTTTTTTAAACAAATACTATATTAATAATTGATATAATATTCCTAAAAATATATGGTTTGGGAAAATGACTTTTATACTAATATATATGTCAATAATGACCACTTGTGGTTCTCTTGGCTTTTTATAGTAATTTTATTTACCATTTATTATAATAATACAAGAATACATGTTAGAAGTTAACTTATTTTACTAAGAGATAAATCTAAAAGATAATGTTAATATGGTGACCTAACCCTCTCTAAAACCAATTGGTTGTGAGGTTTTTGACCCATAAACACCTTATCCTTGAAATAAATTCTTTATTATCCATTATAAACCAAATATTATTGTATAATAATATAATATTTCTTTCTTTTCTTAAAGTGACCATCACCTTTCTTATAAAAGTGTACTTTACCTTCTCTGAAAATCACTCTTCCAATGAAATTTGGATCAGCCAACCCCTACTCAAATATCTTAAAAACTAACCTCAGTATATCCTAGATGCCTTAATTTGATCATAAATCCAACCTATGGTGCCATTTTGTTCAAATTAAAAGGAAGAACTTGAAGAAAAGGTAATAATTTCATCACCTCTTTATAAGTTCTTTTCTTTCCTACTTGATCTTTCTTTGTTGTTTCCATACCAAAATAAAAAATCATATACCTAATAAATACTATGATGTCATTATAATTATGTAACAACCATATTGATTATTCCATCCAACCATTGAATGAAAATTTCACCATACGTGTGTTCGTACGGCCTACCGTCTCCACGTCATTGTGTAGTTTGTTATTCAACACTTAATTATTTGGATGGGTATAATAATGAATATAATTGATGTCAATAATAAATATAAAAAGTCAAGGATTATGTATAAATTATATACCATCCATTTAAAAAATATTTCACCATCAATAGAATGGTTTTTTTTCTCATGCGTACGTACAGATTACCGTCTCCATGAACGTGATGAGATTCATCCCCCATCATAAACATTCAAGAATAATTTTAATTTTATGCTTAAAAATAATTTTTAAGAACTTAATATATTTTGGTATATGAATAAAATACATCCTATACAGAATAAACATGACTTATGTAGCACTACATATAAAGTAAAACAAATCAGTTAACACCCTAAACAATGTTACTACTGAAATAGTATTAACAAAGAAATATTAAAAGATCATATGTGATATCATATTTCTATATGTGTTTCTTTATAATTTAATAATAATGATTTAACTATTATATAGGATTTTAACATCCCCGTGATCATGGGAAAGTACATGGTAAGGGTTAATTCTACAATAGCTTCATTATCCGAGGTTGTTTATACGTGAGTATCTTCTAGGACCTCCTTATCATCCACATATGTGTTTAATAAAAATGTATTATAAATTTTTTTACTATTTCCTAGATAGTGGGATAAATTCATTTATACCCTTTTTTGAATTTTTATAAATGTTTTATAAAATAATATTTCTGTCATTTTCCAAACAAGGTTCTTATAACCATTTTGACAAAATTAAGGAAAGATTGTTTTTTTATTATATACGGAGAGTGTGGATATTTTCCACCTTTATAACATCTATGGAGTATCCCTAACAAGCTTATAAGAATATTTTAAAAATATTTTTTTTATTTTATAATAATGTGACTTTTAAATTGTTTCAAAATAGAAAGAGATATTTCTATCAAATAGTTTTGATTTCATTTATTCCAACATACTTTGATGGGTTTCACACTTGTTTGAAGTTGATTAATTATGATACAATTTTCCATATTTTATTGAAGGTTTTCTGATATATTTGACTATGGATGTGTTATTTTTATACCATTCATGGTTTATTGATAAATTATTGACATTTCATATGTTAGTTTTAATACGAATGTTTATGTTATTTTTTAACCTTTTCATGAAGAATGAATTGGACTTAGTATGTGACAGGTGGAACCCATTATAGCTATTTAATGCATTGATAGGTTTCATTAGACAAACTAGCATCTATGCACCAGGCCTCGACAAAATCTTATTGTTAGTCTTGGCATGATGCCTTTACTATGTGGTTATGATGTCTGATATTATGCATTCCATCATTGTGAAATTGGATATTAATATTACATGTGATTATTCGACTAGTATAATAACCTTGTGAATAAGTAAATTTAATTATTTGAGTTATCTTTTCCATATTATTCCGTATTTTATGTTTAAAAGGCATATGTTTCAGTCATATACATTTCCTTAAATTTTCATGGTTATTTATGAATGTTACCTCTATATTGTTATCCTTACTGAGAAGCTGAGCTCACCCCTTCCTATGTTTTATTTTACCCAGGATGCGGAGAAGTATATTACGATTAACCAATAGGAATACGCTAAGGGAAATGAGTGTGTTCAAAGGGGATACAATGTCATTATTTTTCCATTTCATGATGTAATATAAAACTTATGTATGTATCTTGAACTTCAAAGGATACTAAATTAGTCAATCATTCGGGATTTGATCCCCTATTATCATGTTAATGTTATGTAATATTTCATTGACTGTAGGGAACTGGGGTCTAGGCGTTACGTACTCGGTGCGTGCCCCAACCACTATGAACTATGTGGGCTTTGATACCTATCAAAATAGAATTTGTTGGAAGCCTCCATAAGCTTCAAACCCAACACCCCAAACACACCCTAATATTCTATGGTCCATATTTTTTGTAGGTTTATATCTATGTAGGATTTCCATATTCATTATGGGTCCCCCCCATCATCATTTTTAGGTTATACTTCTAGTAAATTCAAACCTTCACCTCGGATGCTATATTACTTTCAGTTCCTTATTTACTCATCCTCATTAGCCCGAATACTCAATGTAGGTCATCCCATAATAGAAACATATTCCATACTAAATCTTCCAAAAAGGGTTGTTTCATCATATTCATCAAAAAATATTTCTAGTCCTCTTCACCTAGATATCTTGGAAATATGACATTAATGTGCATAGTTTAATCCTTATCTAATAACCCTAATATGTATGATATGTCCCATTAAGTGGAACTAAAATATGTGGGTCGGATTCCTCTCATTAGGATAATTAAGAAGACCCTATTATGAGTTGGATCCCAATATCAAAACAACTCCCATCTCCCTGTATGATAATAAATTCCATAACACCTAACCATGTAGATTAAAACAAGCAACCCAATGAAATAAACATAACCAAGATAGAGAACCTTTGATATGTACAATTGGTCTCCATTAATGGATACCCTAAAATACATATATATGGTTTCCTTTTAAGACATTTCCACAATTTATGCTTAATACATAGGGGTGACTGGTTCTATATTTTGAATTTAAAAGGGATTCATGAATATGTATTAAAGTTGTAAGAGTGTCCCATAGTAGATTTGAATTCACCCCAAATGGGTTTGATGATCCCAAACTCTCACCATATTGACCTATGTGAGTTCTTAAGTATCCTTGAATCAATTAGTCCCATGATCCATCATGTATGTGAGATTCATTCTGTGTTTTTGGTTCCACTAAAAAACCTTGTCGGAAACTGAATCACCGTGAATTATTGTGAAACAAAATTGGTGAACCTGACCTGAAAGATTGTGAAACCAAACTCAACACCCCATAATCAATCACTACGACCAATTTTTATAGAAAAAAAAACTATGAGACTGATAGTAACCTCTTCATTAACCAAAATAACTACATATCCCACCAATCATACCTCAGTCATCCTCTTTAATGTGAAAGCGGCCCAAACAAGGATCTCTTAAGACAATTTAACATGGGTTTGCCTGTGTTGATTATTTTTTACTGAGTTATATAATTTAGTTTTTCCATATAAACCATTAGTAACATTCATTAGAGATCTATTTAATTTAATGGAATCCAACAAATTGACAGAAACGTATGTGTTAGATACTATATAAGTCAGGTATATGTTCAACCATATGACACCATCGCAGACCCAATTTCATTAAAATTAGGATTAGAATGTAACGGTTTGGGAATATGACATTAGTGGTACAATCTTGGCCAGGGAGGTCACACAATTATCCCTCTAAGATATGAATCCCCACTAGTCATACACTAAATAATGGACGGTGGAAAAGAAACAGAAGGCACCTATTATTATCTCAAACTATTTATGAAGGCTTTACCCAAAATAAAACAACAAGTTACCTACTTACCAAAGGGAGGTAGAAAAGAAGGAAAATTATGGCCTCATCTCAATTTCATAGAGTTCAAACCATATGTATCCTTCAGAAACCCATCACCACAAATTCCATGTGATGCCATGTCTTTAGAATGATGAGGAATTCTTCATATGGGATATGGATCTGGACACTCATGCCCAAGAACCATACACAATTTCTTGAGGGAGATGATCAAACAACCAAGAATAGGCTCACGTCCTTGTTCTTAAGAGATAATACCTCCCCAATGATTCATAGGAAACCTATTAGTAGGCCAATATGCATGTTCACACACAACAAACCTAATAGTACAATTTGTCAGTAATCAAATAAACCTTCTAGAATTCCCCAATATAAAACATGGTTCACACCAATGTATCTAGCCCCAAACTTGATGATTTTATATATATCATAGCAAGAAATTGAGGATATGATTTGGAAACAAGCATGGTACGACCATGAAATCATTATATACTATCGTTCCAGCTTCGAAATACCCCCATATATCCTTTAAATGATGGAATCCTAGTAATTAATTCATACCCACATTCAATAGGCATTCCATGATATAATGGTTTCATCAGTAGGGATGAGGAATTGGGAATGAAACCCAACATCCACATTGTAAGTAACCCATCATCATGATAGTTTCTGATGCTTTCTTTGGGGTGTGTGTGTCCATCTCGTTCAGGAATGAGAGGCATGGTTTTTGTTTCCCCGCATTCCCACATTCCAAAGGCGGGTGGCATCCGCTCCTTATTCAGGGATGTATGCTCCTTGGTCGAAATTGGATGATAAGATGTCAGTTCTTCCTTCTGTGGATTCGTCCATGGATCTCATCACCTATTTAGGGTCTCCCTCAAAGACTGAAGACATTGTTTGTGGAACTCTTCCTGGTGCCATATCTTTATGGACACCAGTTAATTATGATTCTTCTATCAGGACATTCCAAGTGGTTAGGTCTGGGAATCAAACTTCGGTTAGGGGAGTAGTCACTTTGGGCATCACTGGTGTGTCTAGACACTAGGGAATTGGCATGTCTGCCTTCTGTCCATTATTATAGGTCTTCTCATGGGCGCAGAATCATGAGGCATCCCGCATCAAATGCGGGGAATTGTATGTCATGGGCATGTATCTAAGGTTTTCCTCAGCTTCCCATGTTTAACATAGGATATGCCACATGTTTAACGTCTAGAAGAGATAGATCAGTATGATCAGAACACTGACTAGAGTGGATCAGAAGGAGGAACCCCTTGAGGGAACACCGATACTAGGGCCATCTTGAGGGTGGTCTCCCGAATGTGGTTATTTGGAATGGAGAATGGGGTGTCATGATCCCACTAGGATGTGGAGGCCCAAGTAAGAATCAGGATGGATGATGGAAGGTTCTGTGAAGAAGATGGTGAATGGGATGGCACCGTCATCAGGATGATGATGGTTTGAGATTGATCCTTGAAGAGGCTTTCCACGTATCCCTGTGGTAGATAATCAATGTCCACTTAGTTCATCTGACGATGGATTACTGCCGATTGGGGTTCAATGGCTTCCCATTGGATGGGGTTTCAATGGATTACCACTGGATAAGGTCAAACTGGCTTATATTTATATAGGGTCACAATGGCTTACCGCTGACTGAGGCCCATAGTTTAACATCATACAGGATGGGGCATACTAGTGTTGAAAGGGGTCGGAACTGTAGGGTGTTGGGTATTGGGAAACAGGCGTAAAAGAGGGTCGGAACAACCAATGTGTGGTGGGATTTAACCTCTGAGAGGCTTCCTATGTACCTTTCCATAGTAAGGATCAAAGACCTCGTAGTTCAGGATGGGGAATGAGTCGATGAACCAGCGTGAATAAGGTCCTGGGGCCCAGGCGGATGGTGGGATTCAACCTCAGGAAGGCTTCCTACATACCTTTCCCTAGCAAGGGTTAAAGACCACATAGTTCAGGTGGTTGGGAACCGAAATTAAGATGGTCGGAATAACCGGGATTTGGGCTTGAACCTCAAGGAGGCTTCCTACGTGCCTTGCCTTAACAAGGATCAAAGACCACATAGTTCAGGTGGGCGTCGGCGAACCGATGTGAAGGTGGACCTGGGGTCCGATGGGTGGTGGGCTTGAACCTCATGGAGGCCTCCTACGTACCATGACATTGCAAGGATCAAAGACCATGTAGATCAGGTGGGTGGATATAGTTTAATGTTATGTGGGATGAAGGTGAACCGACGTGAAGGTGTCAGGGCAACAAGTTGTTGGTGAACCGATATGAAGATGGTCGAAACAACCGAGGTCGGTTGGCTTGAACCTTAGGGAGGCTTCCAACGTACCTTTCCTTGACAAGGATCAATGTCCTCGTAGTTCATGTAGGTTGGTGGGTCTTACACTCTAGGATACCCAGGTGTGAGGATGTCAGGGTCGGTGCTTACTCTAAGCCCATGTGAGTCATGCTCGGTGTTAGAAACAAGAGGCAGCAGAGACCTGACGATAATGTTATGAAATGTGAAACCATTGGAAGTGGTGTGGGTCTTACACATGATTGCATCCCATAGAGGAAACAAGTGCTTATACATAATAGTAGCCTGAAGAGGTTGGGACTTACTCAAGGAGGGAGGCCTGATAGAAAAAAAAAGCGCAGTGGGAGAGGGATTTGGGGCCAAATAATGGAGAAGAACCGTTCTCCATCACTCCCTTTGCTGGCCCTAGGGACTGAACATGAAAGGAGGACCAGGGATGCTACCTCCAAAAATAATTATAGGGGATTAAACCAAGATGGTTTCCCTTTCCCTGCGGACAAACTCCACTCCCATAAAGAGGATATCATCCCCTATAGAGACTGGTGGGCATGGAGAATGTCCAAGGTGGGGGTACTCCATGTGCGAGGCATGAGGTGAGGTCACAGTTTAACCTCATGTGGTGAGGATGAATGTGATTGGTAGTTTAACGTCCTACAACTCGGACGAGGTGGGTTTTCTACATGCCCTAGTACTTACATAACTGGTACCCTTTGGTCTTTGGTGTAGAGAGAGGATAAGAAGAGTCGTGGCGAGTGGGTGTCTTTGAGCGAACCATTGGGGGGTCCACGTTAGCGTGGCTATGCGAAAAGGAAATAGCCGTTAGCATGCCTATACGAAGAAGCATGAGATGAAGCAACGCAATAGGTAGTATCTTCCAAGGTAATTTGAAATCACATTGTGCAAACCAGGATGGTCGCACGAGAAAAGGAATTGCAATGTAGAGGGGTTCATAGGTAGGGGCCTTATGATTCTTTATTGATCCGCGTGGCAGAGGGCCTTTACAAAGGGGTGTGCTTTGTAAAGTGGGGTGCCTCATCCTAAGAATAGGGAAGAGGTGCATATGAAAGGTTCTTCATGAAGGGGAAAGGAATTCGCGGAGCACTGCCTCGTGGAGAAAATGTGCCTCTCAAAGAAATGTGTCATGAAGAAACGTGCTTCATGAAGTACAGGGACCCTGCCTTAGCATGGGGATCATTTTTACAAGAAGGGTGTTTCATGAAGCATAAATGATCTACGAGGACCCAGGTCCCCTTGGGGATCCCCTTCCTTCACGGAGGCCCTCAGGCTCCATGAAAGGCATCCCTATTGGATGAGGGGATCAAAATGAGACAAAGGGGAGGCACTTCATAGAGAAGTACTCCCTCGCACAACTCAGGGTTTGCAGAACAGAAGGGTACTTCACGATTCGAGAGCTGGGAATTTGAAAGGTCAGATTTTATATTATTTAGGCTTAGAGGGAGCACAATATTTATAGGCAAAAGGAATCATGAAGCAGAGATTACGTGGAGCGAAGAGGGACTTTGTTGCTTTGCGTTGGGATCGCGAATGTCAAATGCGTTCGCAGAGCATCCCACTTCATAACTTATCGGCAGGCTCATGAACGTCAAATGCGTTCGTCGATCACCTCGGCCGGTTGCTTCACAGGGATATCGAGAACATAAAATGTGTTCACAGAGTGTCCCACCTCCTTAATTCATGGCGGGCTCGTGAACGTCATATGCATTCATAGAGTTTCCCGCCTCCTTGCTTCGCAGTGGCCTCAGTGCTGGGGGGACTCCATGAAATAGCTTCATGAGACAGTCAACAGTGCCTTCATTTTGGCTTCTTCTATATCCCAAATTTTGTCACCGATAATGATATGATAGTCAATATGAAGTAGATACATATTTCATCTCTTATATAGAAGGTTCTTCTGCAAAATCCCTTGATTAATTGACCACAAGATTGGGCACACAAACATGTTTCAATTGTAGACTAGTGGGCCCATTCAACAGCCTCTCCAATGTAGGAACATATCCCTACCAACACTTAATAGACATAACAGTACATTCAGTATGTAACATGAGAGTCACTAAGGATTGATTCTATACATAAAATCCATTTTCCACAACATGTGACTCTAATATCCCAATGGAGAGAACATAAGAATGAGTCTCACCAATGGAAAAATAAAACCCAATAGTTGATAAATTATTCTTCTCATCTTAATCTCGATTTTCTTGAGGCCATTAAACATATATCAATGGTTTTCTAGGATCCTACTGATCGATCACCAAATTATGGAAGATGTAGTTGCAGTTATCGATGTCCTCTTCTCAACGTTTATAATAGAAACTCTAGAGGTCCTCCCAAGAATACATACCATGAAGGCCCCATTCATGTTCATTAAATGAATGATCATTAAAACCCTTCTCTTGATGAGTACCACAGAAACACTCCTCATGTCCATAAGATTATATGTCAAGAAGTTCCTCATGTTACCATTATCCCCCTTGATGGTCCAACCTAGGGAATATGTTTTAGGATTTATCATTGCAGTTGGACATCAAGGTATAGTGGTAGTTCTCCCTATGATGGAATTCACTACAAATTCACTCCACATAGTGACATTTTACATCAATAATAATGTCCCAAATTTCTATATCAATTTAGATAAATCCCTTATATCATGAGACACTTGAGGAAATAGGGCTCTTTATGCCTGATGCCTTATGTTACATGTACGAGTCAACCCCGGCTCAATCTGAGTCGCGGTGTGGTCAGGATCACTCTAAGTGTCTCTCTTATGTTTAAAATGGACACAATTTTATGTACATACGGAAAAATGACCAAATATATTCTGATTGTGTTGATACCTTAGAAAAATGATCCATGGGTCATATGTGACGTTTACAAGTCAACCCCGCCTCAATTTGAGGAGTGGTGTGGCTGACACCACTCAAAATGTCTCAGGTTTATTTGAAATAGACAACATTTTAAGGGAAAAGTAAAAGTGGCATATGGAAAACAGAAAAAACACATTCGTATTGTGTTGATACTTTAGAAAAACGATCCATGGGTCATTTGTGACGTGTACGAGTCATCCCCGTCTAAATACGAGGCATGGTGTGGCCGGTAGCACTCTTACTTTGTCTCTTTTGTTTAAAATGGATGGGATTTTAAGTGAAAAGAACAACTACCATGCGGAAAACTGACCAAACGCATTTGGATTCTATTGATATTGTATCACAATGATCCATGGGATATATGTGATGTGTACGAGTCAACATTGGCTCAATCCGAGTCGCAGTGTGGTCAGGATCACTCTATGTGTCTCTATTATGTTTAAAATGGACAGCATTTTAAGTACATATGGAAAACCGACCAAACGGATTCTGATTGTGTTGATACTTTAGCACAACGATCCATGGGTCATATGTGACATGTACGAGTAAACCCCGAATCAATCTGAGGCATGTTGTGGCCTGCACTATTCGATGTGTCTCACTTTTGTTTGAAATGAATAAAATTTTATGTGAAAAGTACAAAATACATACCGAAAACCGACCAAACGCATTCAGAATGTGTTGATACATTAGGAAAATGATCCTTGGGTCATTTTTTTAGGACCCCGAGACACCCTGAGAGGGGAGGGGTGAATCAGGGTGTCACCTCTTTCTTCTTAAAGTTGCGAATCTTGTCCCCACGTTGGTAGGAACTAGTAAAACCTGTATGATGGATATGATCATCAATGAAACATTCACATGCAAAGATATGACACAACTATTTTTACTTGGTTCACCACTAAGGGCTACGTCCAAGGAGTATATGCCGACAGGTTGTCGGTCGTATAAAAATCCACTTGCTTCACTAGTAATAGATTACAAATGTTAGGGTACAGTCACTCTGTCCCAGGCTCACTGCCTTTACAAAAGTTTAGAGATAGCTCATTGCGTCCCTCGTGTCACTCCCGTTGACTCCCCTAGCTCACCGCCATTGGTGAAGTCCCACTCAGTTTATAGACGTAAAGGTCTCTTCAATATATGTGCATTGAAGTTCTTTCACTCCTATTCAGTATGATACTTTGCTTGCATCAGAGTCCTGAGTTGATGCTCTTTTGTATTTAACCTTCTACTTTAGTGCAATAACTGAATGAACTATATCTTCTTCTTCTCTACCATTGATTCTCAATACTAACACCTGAGTGTATTGATATATTCCCCTCTTTCTGTACAGATCTGATTTTAGTTGCACGAACCATTCTTCTTCTCTTCTCAAAGCACAATGAGGATGTTAAACATCAGTCATGTGTGTGCGGTACCACTTCTCGTCATAAATCCCAATTGTTCATTGTTCTTCCGTCTTTGTAAATGAATACATCATTTGTTACACCAAAGTTATCGGGAAATCTTATGACTTCCGTGCATCTCCACAAAGACGGGCAAGCTCTAACAACACCTAGCGCTCTTCTCCAAGCCTAGAGCGCAAGTCCCAATACGGCGCACATGTCTTCGGCTCACAAGTCCAAACTGGCACGCAAGTGTCACCAAATAACTTGTTCCATGCTTCTTCCCCGTCTACAAACTTGCGCGACCCACTTCCTTTCTCTCCCAAACCACCTTGGGCGCGCAACCAACAACCGGCGCGCAACCTCTACTTGCGCGACCCAAATACCACTTGTGAGGCTCAATCACCTGCGCGACGAGAGCTCGAACAATCTCTAAGTTTTGAACTCCATAGTAAATGAGAAGGGGTGGTCTAGTATTTATAGGAAACTTGACCACCCTACGTGACGGCGCACAAGGAAACCATCGGCGCGCAAGTCTCGGCGCGCAGGTCTCTTCCCCTGCTATTCAATTGCGCGACCAACTTCCAAACTTGCGTGAACCTCTTTCATTTTGAACTTCTGATCTCGAAAAACCATAGGCGTGCAAGTTATCAAGCTTCCAAGGCATCGGTGCCCAAGTCTCTTCACGGCGCGCAGGTCACTTGGGCGACCTCACCAAAACTTATGCGACCCTTATCCCTTTTCCATATTTTGAGGATCTGATCTTGAAAACATATGGCATGCAAGTTTTATATCCTCCAAGACCTCGACATGAGAATCCCTTTTCCAAAAAAAAATTTCTTTATTTGTTGATTTTCAGGCCCAAAAATTTGGCAAACACTGGGAAACAGAACCACCTTGAATCTGATCTTTTTGTCCACCTCCAGATCATCCATTCCTTTTTCAATGTTCCTTGAGTAAAACATGGATAATTATCCAGAGTCCTTGAACTCGACATGCTACCATGGAATCTCCTTTGTCAACAATTTTTTTGTCGTTTCTTTTCTTTGTCAACAAGCACGATCACCTCAACATCACTTCTTCTTGGTGATCTGTATCCTTCAGCAACTCTTCTGATTTTATCACAAACTCCACTATTGTGATATGTATTCTTTGAAGGAATATCTTTGGAATAATCATCATCTATGACAATGTGATGTGCATGGCTATCTCAGAATTTCAATCCCCGCACGACCATCTGAGAATTCCAATCATTTTCACATTGTCTTCTTCATCAACTGTCATGATCGACTTCATGCAAACCATATGATTTAATTATCCAAGAATTCTCTTGCATGGTTCTAATGAAATCATGAGTAATATCATGGTATTCATCAAAAACCCATGGGTCTCTTGCAATAATGAGTAATTGCATGGTCTTCATCAAAACCCATGGTTCTCATGATGGTCTTCATCAAAACCCATGGTTCTCATGCAATAAGGAGGAAGTGCATGGTCTTCGTCCGAAAACCTCATTCTTCGTTAATCATCCTCAGATGGATTACACCTCACATTCTTCATTGTTTTAAACAATGTAACACCTTTGACACATGTTCTTTGAACTTATGATCAGTACAACAATTGTCTGAATTATCATTCCACCACTTCATTAGAGTAATTCTTGATCTCCTTCATTTTGATCTTCATTGAAAATTATTGACAACAAATATAACCTTATAAACAAAGTGGTTCCAACAATCTCCCCCTTTGTATTTTGTTTTCAATACCTTATACATATTCTGAAATGAATTCATCAATGTCAAAATGAGAATCTTCTCTTCAATCCACTTTTCTTTTCAAAAGATCATTTCACTTTCTCTCCCCATTATTGACAAGAAATACAAAGCGCATGGTAGTGAGGTTATCAATCCATACTTAAAAAATGTTTAATTAATCATTTCACTCTATGTATACATGAGCAATAGTCGATGTAGAAAACAAGAGGATTTGATTATTTCAACAAGATTGTCCATTATTCACAGATCATGATACCAACATGAGATGAGAACTCATATATTTTGTCTTCAAGGGTTTACCACTTTTATTTCAGGTAAAAGAAAATCAAATGTGATAGGGAATAATCAACCTGAAACTCCTGCACTCACATTAGCAAACAGATCAAAAACATTCAAGTGCAATCGGCATGATAAGTGGGCTTGGGGAACTTCCATTATTTTTATGTCACTGATCAATTAAATTACTCCCCCTTTGTAGAATGATCTGAGTAAACAAGGTTGAGAGATTGAGAAATGACATACCTTCTCCAAGGACATGTTCTTAAATAAATTTTCAAAGTAACTGTATTTGATACCAACTGGAGTTGATATTAATTGAAAAAGTGATTTTTGAAGCTTCTTCATCCCCCCCCCAAGGGAAACACTTCTCATAATATTCATCAAGAGTGATCCTTCATCATCTTAATTATTGAATATCAATTGAAGAATCTACTAAGAATGGAAACTTCTTTAGCTTGGCTATCAAGAGTTGACAGCATTCACTACTTCTCAGGTTCTCCCCATGAGAGTATGCTTCACCTTCAATTCCTTGCATTATTAACAAAAATACAATACACAAATGAATAAGGGAATAAGGTGGTTCCTTCTTGCTTCATCAACATGTTCTATATGGTTGAGGTTCTTTTCTCAACCAAGTTCCTCTGTTCACTCCAGTCTTCATACCTACACATTTGAACATATGTTCTGACATCTGTTGATGTGGCATGGCTTTCTTCACATTCTCTTCTACTTTGTGTGAGGAATTGTTTTTCTTAACAACCATCATGAATGATACATTCTTACTCCTCTTAAGGACTTCTTATTGCTCTGGTATTAAGGTTAGACAACCTTTTGCAATGTGACCAGATTTCATGCATCTATCACACAGAACTTCTTTGACACGTTTGTTTCTCTTGGTTTGCAATCTCTCATGAACTGTGTCTTCATCATGTGAAAGTTTTCCTTCTAATTTGTCCCCAGCCTTGGACTTTTCATCTCCAAGTTTCTTCATTCTTTTCAAATATTCAATCCAGATGACCAATATTTCATTTGGAACTGTTTCAGCTGGTTTGGGTATTCCACATGGGTTCATCTGAGTTTCATCCCACTTAGTGTTTTTTTGGATGAATGACACTTCAATTTCATGGATCTAAAATCCTGGGTCTTCTCAGCTTCCTTACTTGATATCTTCTTGGGGAATTTTTTTGTTCACAATATTCTTCTGAATTCTTCCCAGGGAATATTCTTCCTTCTTACTTGGCTTGCGTGGTCTTCTATTCTTATCATCTCTGGATATCTGCTGACATGGGAATGCACCATTCTTGTGACCACTTCCGTTGCATACATCACAGATGTTATCAAGCATCCCAAATCTGTTTATTGTAAACAGATGCTGCAAATGTTTCTTCTTCTTTTCTGGATTTCTTCCTTTTGACATAGGCTTTCTTTTTGCTTTTCCATTAAAGGGATTGTACCAAAAATACAGTGCACAATGCCCAAAACTGTTGCAGCACAAACATTGACCCACAAATCTTTTCTTCTTTGTATCTTCTGTATGAGGTTTTTGGGCCTTTTCCTTAATCTTTTGTGCTCTATTTAAGGAACCAACTTCCTCCTTTTTCTTCTCGTCCACCGTAGCCATGGTGGTAATTTTCTTCTTCTCAGCTTTCCTCATCCATACTTGGTTAGAACTTTTCTTCCAGCCTACACTATTTGGGGGAACATATTTAGAAACATGAATAAAAGATGTTTGGGATGGTACCTTCACATTCTCAGTTGCTTGTGATAGATCAATGAGTGAAGTAATGATCTTCTTAACACATGTTGGAGGTCTTTTGTCAATATAATCTTCTAGTGAGCATTGAGTACCAGTAGCAACTTATTCTTGATGTGGATAATCAAGAGTTGTCATAATCTTCTTGTCACATGTTGGAGGTATTCCATCTTTAGATTCCTCCAACAAACATTGAGTACAAGCATTACTCATTTCATTCTTTTGTGAAGTCTCAATTTGTGTATTCTCAATCTTGGTAAACTGGGCTTCCAATTTTTGACCCTCAATATTGAGGATGATCTTCTGATCTTCAATCATGATCATCTTCTCTTCAAAAATATTCTTAAATATTTCAACCTTACCTCCATGCATCTTAACATTATTTTGTAACAACGAGTCATGTTCCTTGAATTTCATGGAAGTTTCTTCCAAACAAAAACTCTTGACTTCATTGCTCTTCTTCAGCTCAGCTTCATGTGCATGGATATTTTCTTTTAGAGTCTTATTGACTTCCTCTTTTTCTTCAAAGACTTTCACCAGTTTGGTGAGCTTCATATTTTCCATAGCTTTTCTTTCCAACCCCTTTTCCATATTTTCAACTTCCCTTTGTAATCGGGTGATCTCAACCTGCATAGATTGGAATAGACTACAAATAATAACAACCCTTTGTTCAGGAATATCATGCAGATATGCTTTGAGTTTTTCCTGAAAGCTTGAATTAGGGATGTCATCCTTTCCTCTGGTAGAATTCTGAGCCAGATTCTCGATACTTTCCAAGCCTAATATTTCTTCATTATTGGAATGTCATGGAGAACAAGACACTGAATATTCTTTAGATATGACGGACTTTTTTAGCTGCTTCTTCTCTTTCTTTTTCCTGCTTGTCATGGTCTTTCTAGATGTAGAATTCTACTCAGGAATGACTGAATCTTCATCAAGATTGGTTTTCATTGTTGACTTTTGGAAATAAACTCAAATCATCTTTTGAATATAATTACTGGATAATATCCAACATACGTTAACCTTTCCCTCTGATGCCACTTGTAGGACCCCGGGATACCCTGAGAGGGGAGAGGTGATTCAGGGTGTCAACTTTTTCTTCTTAAAGTTGTGGATCGTGTCCCCATGTTGGTAGGAACTAGTAAAACATGTATGATGGATATGATCAGCAATGAAACATTCACATGCAAAGAGATGACACAACTATTTTTACTTGGTTCACCACTAAGGGTTACGTCAAAGGAGCATACGCCGACAAGTTTTCGGTCGTACCAAAATCCACTATGCTTCAGTAGCTGTAGATTACAAATGGTTGGGTACAGTCACTCTGTCCCAGGCTCACTTCCTTTACAAAAGTTTAGGGATAGCTCACTACGTCCATCGGGTCACTCCCGTTGACTCCCCCTGGCTCACTGTCGTTGGTGAAATCCCACTCAGTTTATAGACCTGAAGGTCTCTTCAATAGATTTTCATTGAAGTTCTTTGTCTCCTATTCAGCATGAGACTTTTCTTGCATCAGAGTTATGAGTTTATGCTCTTTTGTATTTATCCTTCTACTTTAGTGTAATAAATGAATGCACTATATCTTTTTCTTCTCTTCCTCTGATTCTCAATACTAACACCTGAGTGTATTGATATATTACCCTCTTTCTGTGTAGATCTGAGTTTAGTTTCACGAACCATTCGTCTTCCCTTCGCAAAGCACAATGAGGATGTTAAAATCAGTCATGTGTGTGCGGTACCACTTCTCTTCATAAAACCAAATTGTTCACTATTCTTCCGTCTTTGTAAATGAATACATCATTTGATGCACCGAAGGTATCTAGAAATCTTATGTCTTTCGTGCAGCTCCATGAAGACAGGAATGCTCTAACAACACCTAGCGCTCTTCTCCAAGACTAGCGCACAAGTACCAATATGGCATGCAAGTCTTCAGCGCGCAAGTAAAAACTGGCATGCAAGTGTCACCAAATAACTTGCTCCATGCTTCCTTCCCCATCTATTAACTTGCGCGACCCACTTCCTTTCTCTCCAAAACCGCCTTGGGTGCGCAGTCAACAACCGGCGCACAACCTCTACTTGCGCGACCCAACTACCACTTGCGAGGATCATTCACCTATGCGACGAGAGCTCTAACAATCTCTACGTCTTGATCTCCGTAGGAAATGAGAAGGGGTGGTCCAGTATTTATAAGCAACTTGACCACCCTGCATGACGGCGCGCAAGGCAACCATCGGAGCGCAAGTCTTGGTGTGCAGGTCTCTTCCCCTGCTATTCAATTGCGTGAACAACTTCCAAACTTGCGCGAACCTCTTTCCATTACCAAATTTTTATCTTCTGATCTCGAAAAACCATAGGTGCGCAAGTTATCAATGTTCCAAGGCATCGGCGCCCAAGTCTCTTCACGGCGCGCAGGTCACTTGCGCGACCTCACCAAAACTTGCGCGACCCTTATCCCTTTTCCATATTTTGATAATATGATATTAACAAACATATGGTGCACAAGTTTTATATCCTCCAAGACCTCGGGGCGCAAATCCCATTCCCAAAAACACTTTTCTTTATTTGTTGATTTTCAGGCCCAAAATTTTTTCAAACATTGGGAAACAGCACCACCTTGTATATGCTCTTTTTTTCCACCTCCAGATCATCCATTCCATTTTCAATGTTCCTTGAATAAAACATGGATCATTATCCATAGTCCTTGAACTCGACATGCCACCATTGAATCTTCTTTGTCAAAAAAATTTTATGTCGTTTGTTTGCTTTTTCAACAAGCATGATCACCTCAATAGCACTTCTTCTTCGTGATCTATATCCTTCAGCAACTCTTCTTCTTTTATCACAAACTCCACTATTGTGATATGTATTCCTTGAAGGCATATCTTTGGCATCATAATCTTCTATGACAATGTGATGTGCATGGCTATCTAAGAATTCCAATCCCCGCACGACCATCTTAGAATTCCAATCATTTTCACACTATCTTCTTCATCAACCGTCATGATCGACTTCATGCAAACCATTTGATTTAATTCGTCAAGAAGTATCATTCATGGTTATCTTGAAATCATGAGTAATTTCATGGTCATCATCAAAAACCAATGGGTCTCATGCAATAATGAGGAATTGCATGGCCTTCATTAAAACCCATGGTTCTCATGATGGTCTTCACCAAAACACATGGTTCTCAAGCAATAAAGAGGAAGTGCATGGTATTCATCCAAAAACCACATTCTATGTTAATCATCCTCAGATGTATTACACCTCACATTCTTCATTGTTGTAAACAATGTATCTCCTTTGACAAATGTTCTTTGAACTTATGATCAGTACAATAATCGTCTAAATTATCATTCCTCCACTTCATCAGAGTACTTCTTGATCTCCTTCATTTTGATCTTCATTGACAATTATTGAAAACAAATAAAACCTTACACACAATGTGGTTCCAACAATTTTTGTGGTTTACAAGTCAACCCCACCTCAATCTGAGGCCCGATGTGGCCGGTAGCACGCTAACTATGTCTCTTTTGTTTAAAATGGATGGGATTTTAAGTGAAAAGAACTACAGGCATGCGGAAAACTGACCAAACACATTCAGATTCTGCTGATATTGTATGACAACGATCCATGGGTCATATGTTACGTGTATGAGTTAACCCCAACTCAATACATGTCACAGGGTTATCGAGATCACTCTAAGTATCTCTCTTATGTTTAAAATGGAGAACATTTTAAGTACATACAGAAAACTGACCAAACGAATTCAGTTTTTATTGAAACTTTAGGAAAGCGATCCATGGTTTATATGTTCTATGTACGAGTTAACCCTACCACAATCTGGGGTACGGTGTGGCCGGCACCACTAAAAATGTGTCAGGTTTATTAGAAATAGATAACATTTTAAGTGAAAAGTCCAACTGGCATACGGAAAACCAACCAAATGCTTTCGGATTGTGTTGATACTTAAGGAAAATGATCCATGAGTAATTTGTGACATGCATGAGTCAAACCCGTCTAAATCTGAGGCATTGTGTGGCCGGTAGCACACTAAGAGTGTCTTTTTTATTTAAAATGGATGAGATTTTAAGTGAAAAGAACAACCGGCATGAGAAAAACCGGCCAAACGCATTTGGATTCTATTGATACCATATCACAACGATCCATGGGTCATATGTGATGTGTACGAGTCAAACTCGTCTCAATCTGAGTCGTGATGTGGTCGGTATCACACTAAGTGTCTCTCTTATGTTAAAAATGGACAACATTTTAAGTACATATGGAAAACTGACCAAACGGATTCTGATTGTGTTTATAGTTTATAAAAACGATCCATGTTTCATATGTGATGTGTAAGAGTCAACCCTGCCTCAATCCGAGGTGCGGTGTGGCCGGAACCCTTCGAAGTGTCTCAATTTTGTTTGAAATGGATAACATTTTTAGTGAAAAGTACAACTGACATACGGAAAGCTGACCAAATGCATTCGGATTTTGTTGATACTTTAGGAAAATGATCCTTGGGTCATTTTTGACGTTTAAAACTTAACCCCGCCTCAATCTAATGCCCAGTGTGTCCAGCACCACTCTAAGTGTCTCAGGTTTATTTGAAATGGACAACATTTTAAGTGAAAATAACAACTAGGATGCAGAAAAACGAAAAAAATCATTCGGATTGTGTTGATACTTTAGAACAATGATCCATGGGTCATATGTAACGTGTACGAGTCAAAACCGCATCAATCTAAGGCATTTTGTTTCCAGAACCACTCAAAGTGTCTTTCTTTTGTTTAAAATAGACATCATTTTATGTAAAATCAACAACTAACATACAAGAAAACTGACCAAATCCATTCGGAATGTGATGAAACTTTAGAAAAACGTTCCATGAGTCATTTGTGACATGTACGAGTCAACACCGACTCAATCTGCGGCCCTTTGTGGCCTACACCACTCAAAGTGTCTCAGATTTATTTGAAACGGACAACATTTTAAGTGAAAATAACAACTAGCATAGAAAAAACAATCCAAAAGCATTCGGATTTTGTTAATACTTTAGAAAAACGATCCATGAGTCATATTTGATGTGTAAGAGTCATCTTTGTCTCAATCTGAGGCCTGGTGTGGCCGGAACCACTAAAAGTGTCTCTCTTTTGTTTCAAAAGGACATCATTTTCTGTGAAAACAAAAACTAACATACGAAAAACTGACCAAATGCATTCGTATTCCGTTGAAACATTAGGGAAACTATCCATGAGTCATATGTGATATGTACGAGTCATCCCAGCCTCAATCCGAGGTGCATTGTGGCCGGAACAACTTGAACTGTCTCCATATAGTTTTAAATGGACAACATTTTAAGTGAAAAAAACAACTGACATACAGAAAACTGACCAAACAAATTCATATTCTCTTGAAACTTTAGAAAAATGTTCCATGAGTCATTTGTGATGTGTTCAAGTCAACCCCACCTCAATCTGAGGGCCAGTGTGTCCGGCACCACTCAAAGTGTCTCGGGTATATTTGAAATGGACAACATTTTAATTGAAAACAACAACTGCCATACGAAAAACTGACCAAACGCATTTTGATTCTATTGAAACATTAGGACACCAATTAATGGGACATATGTGACGTGTATGTGTCAACCCAGCCTTAATCCGAGGTGTGGAGTCACCGACACCACTCGAAGTGTCTCTCTACAGATTAAAATGGACATCATTTTAATTGAAAACAACAGCTAACATATGGTAAACTGACCAAACACATTTGTATTCTGTTTAAACATTAATAAAAAGATCCATGGGTCATATGAGACATGTATGAGTCTAACGCGTCTCAATATGAGTCGCAGTATGTTCAGGATCACTCTATGTGTCTCTCTTTTGTTTAAAATGTAAAGCATTTTAAGTACATACAGAAAACCAACTAAACGAATTCTGATTGTATGATTCTTTAGAACGATGATCCATGGGTCATATATGATGTGAAAGAGTAAACCCTGCCTCAATACGAGGCATGGTGTGGCCGGCCCCACTCAAAGTGTCTCTCTTTTGTTTAAAATTGACATGATTTTAAGTGAAAACAACAACTGACATATGGAAAACCGACCAAACAAATTCGGTTTCTATATAAACTTTGGGAAAATGATCCATGGGTCATATGTGCCATTTACGATTTAACCTCGCCTCAATCTGAGCTGGGGTGTGGCCGAAACCACTCAAAGTGTATCTTTTTTGTTTCAAAAGGACAACATTTTAAGTGAAAACAACAACTAACATACGGAAAACCAACCTAACGCATTCGGATTCTGTTGAAACATTTGGACAATGATCCATGAGTTATATGTTACGTGTACGAGTCAACCTCTCCTCAATAAGAGGCGCGATGTGGCTGGTACCACACAAAGTGTCATGTTTATTTGAAATGGACAACATTTTAATTAAAAACTACTCACATACGGAAAACTGACCAAACACATTCAGAATGTGTTAAAACTTTTTAAAAATGATCAATTTGTCATATGTAACGTATACGAGTCAACCCCACCTTAATCCGAGTCATGATGTGGCCGGAAAAACTCAGTGTCTCATTTGTTTTTGAAATGATCAACATTTTAACTGACAATAAATGACATATGGAAAACTGACCAAATGATTTCGGAATATGTTGATACTTTAGAAAAATGATTCCTGGGACATATGTAACGTGTAAAAGTCAACCCCACCTCAATTTGAGGCATGGTGTAGCCAGTATCACTCTAAGTGTATGTATTTTGTTTGAAATGGACATCATTTTTAGTGAAAACAACTGGTATACGAAAAAACGAACAAACGTATTCAGATTCTGTTGATACTTATTCAGTTTTTTATGTATTTTATTGATAATTGATAATTAAATTATGTATTTATTCAATTATTAATTGAATTCTGGATTCCTTATATAATTTTCATATAAATTTTAAATTGATTTCTAAATCAATTATGTATGTTTATAATTAATTTATGAATTAGGATTTAATTCTAGATATGTATAGATAAATAATGCATTATATGTTAAATGTGTATGAATTAGTTCTCTATATGTATGTATTAGTTTGTTATTGCAGGTATAGTAATTGGAAAGGAGCATAATGGACATCATTAGAGGATGATGTGCAAATTGCAGGCTACTGTGAAATTTGCAGAGCTTAGCCTATGCCAACAATTTCAAACCGTTGGCATAGGCTTGTAATAAACCTTTCCCAACCATTTACAAACCGTTTTGAAAGGTTTCTAGGGATTTTTTTTCAACGGTTCAATGAGAACTGTTGAGAAAGAGTTGATTTCATTAGTTTTAGCAATGGTTTTGTGTAAACCATTGGTGAAACCTATTCCAACGGTTTTTCCAAACGGTTGGCATAGGTTAATTTTACTAACCTATACCAATGGTTCTTTTAAATCCATTGGGATAGGTTTTCCCAACAGCTTACTTCCTAACAGCTTGCAAAACCGTTGGTATAACATATACTAACGGTTCTGCAGCCTTTCCCAACAGTTCAAAACCATTGGGAAAGACCCCATTTCTAGTAGTGATATATTATCATGATTCTATTTATATTCATGGTATTCTATGATTGATTTTTTGGTTATTAACTTTTGGTCATACTACCCGATTGATTACAATGAAGTAAGGGTCTTTCATCTCACTTTTTATTCCTCTAAGATTCATGCTATATTGGCCACTATTTCCTTTTTTGTGGTGTATGTACTATCCATGATGGTATTATTGGTGTTATATACATTAATTTATTAGTATTTACTACTTCATTTTATGATCCTTCTTTCATGGGTTGTATGTTTCAAAAGTTACAAAATCAGTAAAAAAAATTCAAATTTCAATTTCCACTCAGTGGGATTTATGAATTCTTCATTGATTATTCTACTCCAAGATTATGTGTGGAATCACTATTTATTATTTATGTATTAATTTCCACTCCCCTTTTTGTGGATATACTTTTGATACAAAAAATCACTCCATTTATAATTTCTCATGTCATTGATATAAACTTGATCTTAACTCAATTTCCGTTCATTGAGTTAAACATCCAAGTCATTGGTGTTGTTTTAACAAGAATATGTGTGGATGTCCTCTGATTGATTTACACTAAATAACCAATCATATTTAGTTTATTTGTATTTTTCACACATAATTATGTCATTTCTTTATCCTTTACCTATAGATACATTCTTTATAATGGATTTCATCTCAATTTACATTCCTTTGAGACTTTTTTGTTGTTATGAACCAATTCACTTTTATATGGTGTATATACTATCCTTTGACATAGTATATAATGAAATCCATTATTCTCATGGTATTATAAAGTTTTTATTACCTCCATTGTTTGTATTCAAGCATCTCTCGTTTATATAGTAACTCTAACTAAAATACCATTTTAAATGATTTAAAATTTATTCTTCTAAATCTTTCTCATTAATGTCCATGTTCTAAACATGGTTTTATGGTTTTATTTATATGGACATTAATGTTTTAAAATTAAAATTCCTTTTAAAAGTTTCAATGTGGTATGGGAAAATTTGATTCAGAAATCTATTTTTAAATGGCTTCTTGACAAATAGTGTGACTTTTAAATGTTTTCAAGAAAAAGGGGGATATTTCTATGAAATAGTTTTGATGACTATTTTCATGTATGTCAATATCCTTTAAAATTCTCGATTAAGGTTAATATTTTACAATAAAATCTTTCCTATTGTATTGAATGAGTTATGTTTGACTGTGGATGTGCTATTTTTATACCGTCCATAGTTTTTGGATAAATCATTGACATTTCGTATGCTAGTTTTAATACGAATGTTTATGTTATATTTCAAAATTTTCATATGAAGAATGTATTGGAATTAGTAAGTGATGGGTGTGGCCCACTATAGCTCATCGATGCATCGATAGGTCTCATGAGACAAACTAGTGTCTTGGCACAAGGCCTTGAAAAAATCTTATTTATATTCTTGGCACAAGGCCTTGACTATGTGTTTATGATGTCCGGCATTATGCATTCCATCATTATGAAAGTGGATATTGATATTGCATGTGATTATTCGACTAGTATATTATCCATGAGAATTATTAAATGGCATTATTTTATTTTATCTTTTCCATATTATGCTGATGTTCATTTTTAAAAGTGTTTTGTTTTAGTGTTATACAATTCCTTAATGTTTATTCTTATTTATGAAAGTTTTTGGTTTATTCTTATCCGTACTGAGCGTCTGATCTCACCCCTTTCTATGTTTTATTTTTTCCAGAATGTGAAGAAATATATTATGGCTAGCCTACAAGGATAGTCTATGGGATCTGTAGAGACCCAAGGCTTGACGTACATAGACATTACATTAATTTTTTGGAATACTAAATACATGAAAAAAGAAGATGCCCAAAGACCATATTAGTTTAGTGTCTTTGGAAACTCAGAACATAATCTTTTAATCATGTTAAAAGATCTTAAAAATCTCTCATAAATATCTTCCCCTTTTATTTTCTTACCTAAAACTTTTCTTTATATCCTGGGGAAAAGAAATCATAAAAAGGGTGAGCTCAAATGCTCAGTAAGGGTAAACATGGAGAACATAAAATAATCCCTAAACATTTGAACATAAGAACATGAACATAAAACATCCAAATAATAAGTAATGACATAAATCTTGGAAGTTCATAAGGCATAGATCATAAAGGAACATCAACCATGACAAAATAACATGGTAATAAAACATGTAATTATGGCATCCATTAAGCACATGTTATGATTTCCATAGTATCCAAGGAATTGCTGCCAAGACCATCATAGAGGACAAAGTCCATTACCGAACTGGGTTTACTTGCCGTTCCGGCCTAGTATTACGGAACCAGATTCACTTGCCGTTCAATCCATGTCTATCTCATGAGATATAAATCTTTACCCAAGGCATTAGAGGGAGATATAGGTCCCCCATCACAAAATGAAATCATTCTTTTTTGTGCCAAAAAATAATCATAAATCATTCATCATAACCCAAAGAATAAAATGGGTTTCAAATACATCATCCCATAATAACATAATCCATTGAAAACAATGGATATAATTTCATTATAAACAAAATAAAACCATGTAAATAAGAGGGACATTATACATGAAGCATATCCATATTAAAGAATTTCATCTTAGATGAAAAATAGTTTGGATAAAACACTTGAAATGAATTCTTGAGGAAAATAGCCTTTCTTCTTCAAAATCATTTTATTTTCTCAAAATGTCGGGTGACGTTAAAAGAAAAGAATTTTGTTGAAAATAATCATGAAATATTATAGAGGAAGCTTCATACAAATAAGGCGTTATGAAATTGTAAAAATCCGTTCATGACATATAAGAAAAAAAAACATTCTCCTCATACTTTTTCCAGAAAAGTCAAAAAGTACCCCATATGGTAAAAAAAAAGAAAGATTCATTCCATACCATGTGGTAAAAATCAAAAAAAAAAAGGTAGAAATGACTTTAAATATACATGGAAGAATAGTAAAAAATTTATGAAAACATTTTTAGAAACCATGGACATGGATGATAAACATAACCCCAGTAAATACTTACAAATAAACAATATTAGATAAGAACGAGATTGGAATAATTATCCCTTATCATTTATAATTGGTGGAATCGGTCACGACCCGACCCAATGGGGCTCAAGCCGTGACACCAGAAGCCCGCCTCCAATAGGCCAATGGCCGGCGTCTAGTGCCGAATAGGCTATCACACACATGGGAGTCATTAGACCAAGGTACCTCTACACATCCTCCCACATACACCTCCATGAAACAGTGCAGAGATATATAAAACTGAAAAGTAAATGCATGCATACAATAATCCCAAAACCAGAGTACAACAGAATTAAAAAAGGGCAAAACAGGGCCCGCCAAAAGAAAACTACAAAGTGTCCAACCTACTCATAAGGAGATAAAACACTGCCAAAACACCTGCCGGTAAGATCCTTGGCACAAATTCGGTAAACACCCCGGTTAAGCCTTCTCACTAAGCTTCGCCTACTCCGGGTCCTCATGGGACTCTGTTGAAAGGTCTATGGTCTTCACAGGACACAAATATGTGCGGGAAAAGCCCGTGCAGGGGTGAGTATAACAATACTGAGTAGGTACCCCAAAAACCCAAAACGAAATAGAGAAACTGAAAGGAAATAGTCCGCTCATCCCATCCAGAGGGAACCGAGATGAGAGAGAAACTCCATATCATGACGATCTTCATCTAAACACAACTAGTCATCTCAGCTCAGGTGTATGCCAATACATACACCTTGAACAAAACATATATACTCATCTCATGCAACAAGCCACATGAGGTACCGACCTAATCACCAGCAACGGTTCACAACCTAGAGAACACACCCCATGATCACTGTTATCCCAGATGACACTCGTTTGAGAGATACACTCCATTGGATCCCACACAAACACCTCAGATGCACACCCGAGAGATCACGCTCATCGGATATCTTCACTGAGGAAACCTTGCTGAAATAACATAAACACCAAACTCCTCGGATAGGGGACCACTCCTAGGGTCCGCTAGGGGATACTAGAATCCACACAGGTAGAAGAAGATCTCACGGATAATGGATCACTCCCAGGGTCCCCTGGAGGATACCACAACCCGATCTGGCATTTTTAGATCTCACAGAAAGGGGATCACTCCCAGGATTCGCTGGGGGATACTACAACCCGATCTGGTGCTCAATAGAAACACGTCACTCAGATAGAGGATCGTCACCCGTGTCACGACGGTCACGACCATACTGAAACCCTATCTTGTACATCTCGCATTTTAGGGGATCAAAGTAATAATGCCGCAACCCTACAGAAACCACACACTAAGTATGGGGATCATATAACCTACGATACCACCACCCTACTATAAACCTCATGCTGAGTAGGGGATCGTATACCCGACGATGCCACAACCCGACTGAGTACAGCCCACCACATAGGGGATCATATTCCCGATGATTCCAAATACCCTACGTAGTTAACCTACTAGATAGGGGATCGCCGCCCGTGGATAAGCGGTCATAGCGATAGGAAAAACCCGACCTAGGGAAATGATGCTAGAGGATCCCGCTCCGGGCCCACTGGAGAGATCCGACAACTCTATCAGATTAAACATCCCATCGAGATGATCATAGACCTATACTAGGGTTGTGATGTCACATGAACCCTCGTAGGCTTGAATCAAAGGAGTTCCCTCAACCACTGTTGGTCCAATCATCGCTGACCTGAGTGACCCACAACAATGCCACACTGTGTAGTACCAAGACCGTTACCAAGGCCACCATCGCGATCTACGTGGAAAAACATGCAGGATAGGATGTTTACTCACCCAAAATGGACAACCAGTGAAAAAGGAACTATTCACCATAGGTAGCATGTGCGGGGACCACACATCAATCCTGAAACACATTAAGCATATCATACCACGATGATCCCCTCGGAAAAACTCACGGAATCGACTACTCGTTCGTCCGAAACAGACACCCAGTGAAAAAGGAACTATTCAACAATGCTAGCTCAGGTGGGGCCCATGCCTCAATCCTGAAACACATCGAACGGATCACACCATTGTGATACTTTTGAAAAAACACACAGGATCGACTATTCATCCGCCAAAATCGGACTCATGGTGCGAAAGTTGCGTTTCTACGCAAATGCCAAAACCCAGCCTCATGGGGCCTGCAGCTTAAACTCAGACCCCAACACCCTAAAACCAACAAGAAAAGTCTTCTGTATAATCAAGGTCTCAATGCCAGTGACATCAGGTCAATCAGATGCTCCGGGTAGAAGATATGATGAATTGAAGTCGAATAATAATAACATATTATTATTTTATTTGACGTTCCAAGCTCTCGAGCCACGATCCCGAAACATAAATTCCAGAACCCACATCGAAAGGTTGGCCTCGTCGCCAGGGTCGCGTCACCGCATACAACACATGAATCTGACCCTGGATTGCAAGAAACGGGGGTTTTAAAAACCGTGTGTAATGAAAAGAGACCGGACCGGCCTAAACCAGCCGGACCGGACGACCTGGGTGGGCCTAATCCGACCAGCCCAGCCACCGCCACCACTGGGCCTCCATGGCCGCCATGCTGGTGTCGCGCCAGTGAGTCTTCCGCAGACCGTCAGGACCACCCCGGGGGTCCGTTTTTCGATACGGAGGCGTCTGCATGACCCTCAGGACCCGTTCTTCACTGCTACTAGAAAAAATCAAAGAAAAATGTACCATAAATGGAATCTAGGGATTAAAACTCAAACCGCCTACCTTGCAGGTGAAATGACGACTTCTTGACTCAGATCTGTGCTCCAAAGCATCTACGGCACGATCCTAAAGCGTCCGCCGTTGAAATATGAGCTCGACGGTACCTTGATCGCGCGATTCGGTCGCTGATTCGCCGTCGGAAGGGGAGGAGAAGGAGGTGGAAGGGGTAGGATTTCCTCCTCTGTGCAACCCATGTCCAACAAGGAGGGGGGGATAAGATGTTTATGTTTTTTTAAATATCTCTCCCATCTCCGGCTCCTTACTCGCCTCTGCCCGATACCCATTGAAGACAATGGTAAGGTCACCCTTAGGGTAAACGCGTCGTTCTAAATGCAAGAATGGACTCAAATTTTCGATACGAGACTCCGTTCATAAGTTATTCGAGCCGACACTCATAAACTAACTTCTCCACTTATTTTGGAAAACACCCCTGGTGGCTTTTCTCATCACAGGCCCGTGCCCGCTAAGTTTACAACCCGCCTAGGGTAAACGACCCGTTCCGGAAAAAACGGTGCCCTCAGATTCCAGTTCTGAGCCACGGTTTAGGAGGTATCAAAACCCCTCCATGTGCATAGTATAAAAATACGTAATATTTTTATACAACTAATTTCGGGCACACCGGGACTCAGAATCGTACGTCGTCTTCGTTCCTAGCTCTGGAATTATTCATAGAAATATTCGAAATTCTGATAGGTCCAAAATCCAAGTTGCTACATCATCATCCCCCCCCCTTAGAAAATTTTGTCCCAGAAAATCCATAAGCACAAGGAAAGCGACTAGACTCTCATCTGGGTCTCTTATGCTAGTGAGTTCACCAACGAACACCTCTGCCCGAATGCATAAGTCAGAAGGAATCATCCACTACACCTCAACACTATCCTCTTTGTAAGGCACTATCTCACCCACACGGTTTTAATTGTGTCATAAAAATGAATCTCAGTGGTGGTAGGATCCCTCTTCCTCATGAATTCGAAACATTCCGAACAACACCCACATAGGGTCTTACCACCGCCCTGAACAAAACTCGAACAAGCAATGAAATGGAAAGTGTACTGCTAAAAAGTGACTAACAATCTACAGAAGAAAGTAGAAAGGACACAAGGAGTACCCCTATCCATCCACGGAGCCTCTAGGTCAAATGCTTCTAAGGAATGCATCTGTCCTCACCCTTGTCCACAAGCACCCTAATCTTGACGTAGACCACCTGGGGGTGGGGGCGGTGGCAACTGATATTGCCTACCACCTCCTACTGCTGCACCAGCTCCGTCGCCACATCCGCCACCCTGCGGACTTCATATCTCGAGATGCTGCCTTTGCCAAGGCGGTCTGTCGACTAGATCCCTCTCAACAGCATGACGGGTCAGAAAATATCTAGAAAGATGACCTTGGCCATCTCAAGCATATCACTGCCTCTCCTGCGGCTGCACCAAACTGGCCTGCAAGCCCTGACCCTAAAATCCTCCATCCCGGGGTCACCTCCGGAAACGTCGGCCACATCCAGACCCTTGAGTCTCTCGTCGGCTACCAGATGTTGATCTGATTGACGAAGTCTTAGGTCTCTCATTCCCAGCACCAACAGGAGGGATCTGCTCAGCCAAAAATCTCTCCACCACCAAGGCTCGATCCATCACTCCAACATAGGTGGGAAGACACAGAGAAACCACACCTTCCCGGATGTCCCTGCGTAGGCCCTGATCGAAGGTATGAGCCCTAAAGAACAGGTCCCGAACCATATCCAGGGAGTAACATGATAGGTCTGTAAACCTCGCTGAGTGCTCCGACACAGTCATTCCCTCCTACCGAAGCTACAGAAGATCATGAATCTGCACTGACCTCATCGTCACTGGATAGACATATTCCCTGAAGATCCGATCAAAATATTCCCACGTGAGCACATCCACATCGTGGGACTACATCACCAAGATCCACCATCGCTCGGAAAAACCATACAGAAGTCTTTCCACTAGGACCACCATCTGATCTGGAGGTTTCCTCACTAGGCGAAAAACATGGGTGACTACTTTGAGCTAGACATTAGCTACCAGAGGGTCTGGAACCGCCCCGAACCTCATACGTCACTGCCTCTGGAACTCGTGCAGTGCACTCAGCCTATGCGCAACCTCATCCTGCACTACCGGCACAACTAGCTACTATACAGGTGGTGGCTCAACTGGAAGACCACCTGGAGGTGGTGCATCAGAACCTGCGCCCTGGTCTACAACCTCTATATAGGGTAGATCATCACCATAATCCCGCTGCGGAACCCTCATTGGATGTCATCTTGGACGAATCCAGAAATAAATTCAAGACGCACCACAGTCAAAGAGTATATCTGGTGAGCTGACTTAAGAAGGATAAGGAAAAAATCCCAAAACCCATTCCTATATGATGCGTGTACCATTATGTCCCTATGAATAGTGTTTAAACATCCTGAGTCGAATGGCAGGTTATCAGAGTTCTGGTGTACGAATACGTTGGCCGCCGCACCAACACTGGAGTCCCTGGCCCGAAATCTGAACTCAAAATATCCTATCAATGCCGCTATGAAACCCAAAAAAAACTCACAGCTAGACCATCTATGCTTTGAGATCCCAAAGATGGAACCTGCTCTGATACTACTCTGTCACGACCCAACCCAACGGGGCTCGAGCCACGACACACCAATCCCACCTCCAATAGGCTAGGGGCTGGCGTCTAGTGTTGAGTAGTCTATCACACACATGGGAAGAATTAGCCCAAGGTACCTGTACACACACACCCACACACACCTCCATCGAATAGTGAAGAGATATATAAAACTGAAAAGTAAGTGCATGCATACAACTATCCCACAACCAGAGTATAGTAGAAGTACAAAAGGGAAAAACAGGGTCTGCCAAATGAAAACGGAAAAGTGTCCAACCTGCTCATAAGGAGGGAAAACACTGCTAAAACACATTCCAGTAAGCTCCTAGGCACAGCTCCAGAAAACACCCCGGTCAACCCTGCTCACTATGCTCCGCCTTCTTCGGGTCCTCCTGGGACTCCATCGAAAGGCTTGTGGTCTGCAGAAGACACAAAAATGTGTTGGAAAAGCTCGTACAAGGGTGAGTATAACAATACTCAGTAGGCACGTCAAAAACCCAAAACAAAATAGAGAAACTGAAAGGCAAAAGTCTGCTCATCCCAGCCAAAGAGAACCCAAATGAGAAAGAATCTCCATCTCGTGACCATCCTCGGCTAAACACAAATAGTTAGCTCAGCTCAAGTGCATTCCCATACATACACCTTGAACAAACGAGATATACTCAACTCACACAACAAGCCATGTAATGTACCGACCTCATCAACAGTAACGGTTAAGAACTAGGTGAACACACCCCACAATCACTGTACTCCCATGTGACAATAGTTCGAGAGATACACTCTATCAGATCCCACCCAAATACCTCAGACGCTCACCCAAGAGATCACACTCGTCGGATATCATCACTGAGGAAACCTCGATGAAACTACAAAAACACCAAACTCCTCGGATAAGGGATTGCTCCTAGGGTCTTCTAGGGGATACGAGAACCCACACCGATTGATGAATATCTCACAGATAGGGGATCACTCCCAGGGTCCGCTGGGGGATTCCACAAACCGATATGGCATTCATAGATCTCACATATAGGGGATCACACCCAGGATCCGCTGGGGGATACTACAACCCGATCTGGCACTCGACAGAATCACGTCACTCAGAGAGAGGATCGTCACCCATGTCACGACCTTCACGATGATACTGAAACCCTATCAGGTACATCTCACACTATAGGGGATCGAACTGACGATGCCACAACCCTACAGAAACCATGCACTAAGTAGGGTATCATATAACCAATGAAACTGAGCATGGCCCACGACGTAGGGAATCATATTCTCAATGATGCCACAAACCCTACTAAGTTAACCAACTAGATAGGCGGTCACCGCCCGTGGATAAGCGGTCACAATGATACCAAAAACCTTACCTTGGGAAACGATGCAAGAGGATCTCGCTCCGGGTCCACTGGAGGGATGCCATAACTCTACCAAATTAAACATCCCATCGAGAGGATCATAAACCTATACTAGGGTTCTGATGTCGCACAAACCCTCATAGGAATGAACCAAAAAAGTACCCTCAACCACTACTGGTCCAATTGTCGCTGAACCGAGTGACCCACAACAACACCACACTGCGCAACACCAAGGCCAGTATCAAGGCCACCCTCGCGATCTGTGTGGAAAAACACACAGGATAGGCACTTTACTCACCCAAAACAGAAAACTAGTGAAAAATGCACTATTAACCATAGCTAGCCCATGAGGGTCGCACACAACTATCCCTAAACTCATCAAGAAGATCATACCATGATGATCCCTTTGGAAAAACACACGGAATTGACTACTCATTTGTCCGAAACGGACACCCGGTGAAAAATGCATTATTCATCGAAGCCAGCTCAGGTGGGGCCCACATCTCAATCCCGAAACACATCAAACAGATCACACCATTGAGATCCTCTCGAAAAAATACATAGGATCAACTATTCATCCTTCAAAATTGGCCTCCTGGTGTGAAACTTGCGTTTCTCCGCAAACACCAAAATTCGGCCTCATGGGGCCCGCACCCCAAAATAGGATCCCAACACCTGAAAACCAACAAGAAAAGTCTAAAAAATCATTAGGGTCTCAATTCCATTCATGGCACGTCAATCGGACGCTCTGGGTAGAAGATACGACGACCCGAAGTCCAACAATAATAACATATTATTATTTTATTCGACGTTTCAAGATCCCGAGCCACGATCCTGAAACTTAACACTCCCGAGACCACACCGAAAGGTTCACCTCCTTGCCAGGGTCTCATCGCTGCAGACGACATGCGAATCCGACCCCTATATTGCATGAAACGGGGGTTTTGAAACCCCTGTGTAATGAAAAGGGACCGGATCGGCCTGAACCGGCCGGTCCGGCAGGACTAGGCCAGCCCGCCGTGGCCGGCGGCCCTCCACCGCGCTACGGCCCACGCTGCCGTAGGACCTCATCTCCTATGTGCTTCATGCGTCTGCCAACACCTTTCGCGTCGGCCCTCCATGGTCGGCCGCCACTTTCCGGCGCCGGTGTCGCACCGGCGAGTCTTCCGCGGACCGCCAGGACCACCTTGGTGGTCCGTTTTTCGATCTGGAGGCATCTGCGCGGCCCTCGGGACCTGTTCTTCACTACTACAACAACAAATAGAAAAAATAACATAGCATAAATGGGATCATGGGATTAAAACTTGAACCGCCTACCTCGTGGGCAAAACGCCGATGTTCTGACTCAAATCTGCCCTCCAAAGCGTCCGCAGCACGATCCTGAAGCATCCGCCGTCGAAATCTGAGCTCGACGACACCTTGATTGCGCGATTCAGTCGCCGATTAGCCGTTGGAATGGGAGGAGAAGAAGTAGGAAGGGGGAGGATTTCTTTCTCTGTGCAACCCACGTCCAACAAGGGGGGGGGGGAGCGAAGATATTTATGTTTTTTTAAAAAAAAATATCTCTCCCATCTCCGACTCCCGACTCTCCTCCGCCTGATGCCCGTTGTTGACAAAGGTAAGGACGCCCTTAGGGTAAACGCATCGTTATGAACCCCATAGAGGACTCTGATAATCGATCTGAGACTCCATTCATAAGTTATTCGAGCTGACGCTCGTAAACTAACTTTTCTACTTATTTACAAAAACGCCCCTGGTGGCTTTTCTCACCGCAGGCCCGCGCCCGTAATGTTTACACCTCGCCTATGGTAAATAGCATGTTCTGGACATAACCATGCCCTAAAATTCCTGTTCTGAGATACCTTTTAGGAGATATCACACCCCCTCCACGTGCATAGTATAAAAATACTTAATATTTTTATAAAATTAATTTCGCGAACACCGGGCCTTCGAATAGCACGTCGTCTTCGCACCTAGCTCTGTAATTATTCGTAAAAATATTCCAATGTCTACTAAGGCCAAAACCCGAGTTTCTATGGAATCATATGTGTTATAAAATAAAGATAATTACATACATATGTAAATGTCATATACTTCATAATTAAAATCATAAAACATTCATGGGAAGCATAAAAACCATACAAATGAAATAGATGGTGATTAAGGCTTATGTCTCACAAAAAAAAGTGAGACGAAATAATCAGTTACCTTATGTCCAATATCTTCTGTATGTGTCCGATACTCCTGAATAGTGGGTTTAAACATATTATTAACTTGTATCATAACCATAATAATATTTATGTTATCATATATGATTCACTTATGAGTTTATATTACCCTTTCATTTGTCAATTCCATGTTAAAGTAGTGTTTTGGGTAAAATTGTTTCATTCATCGTACGTGTTTTGACTTGTAATTTTTCGTATGATAACTCAGATCATGATTACTTACTTCTAGAATGTAAAACATGATTTATATATAATATATACATAGAATATACATATATACAATAGATCGATAAATGGAATATAATACACCATTCATGGAGACAGTAGGTCGTACGTATGCATGAACACTGTTTTCGTTTCCTTATTAAATTGAATAGAAGTAAGTAAATAAAATATACATAAATATAATATTATGTCATAAATTTCATGATTATTTATTATATATACTTTATAATCATTCTTGAATGGTTAACATGGAGAATGAATCTCATCGCGTCGTGGAGACGGTAATCCATACGTAAGCACGAGCAATGATATCATTCCCATAATTATTGAATGGAATTGGAGTGGATGATATAATTTATCAGAATTATTATCATGTTATAATAATCATATATAGTTATTATTTTCACCATTATACCCATCCATGTAAAGTGGTGTTGGAAAAATAGATTACACCACGGCGTGGAGACGGTAAGTCGTAGGTACACACGCGCAGTGATTTCATTTTTCATAGGAAGGATAGAATGTGAAATAGGGTTGTTTCATATTTATAATAACATATATTTATATGAGTGATACTGATGTTATTACTTTATAATGAAACATTGAATGAAGTGGAATTAGAAGAAGAAATAAATTTGAATGAATCGGTAAAGTATATTACCTCTTCCTCGACGCGCCTCTTCTTAACCTCCTCTTAGGGAATTAAAGATGATCTTTGAAGAAGACCAGGACCTCTAGTAAGTTTCATGGGAAGTGGATAAGTGAAATGGATAGAGTTTTCCCAAGCTTTATGGTTTTAAATGTTGTGAATAGGAGAGGGAGGAGGTTCCCTTTTATAAGGGATGAGAGGGGCAATTTTGGAAACCTCAAAAGTATTAATTTATAATAAATTCAAAACCCACATAAAACCCTCAAAAAATGACTTCATTCATAAATGAGATGAGATAGGGTTGTAATATCATCATCCAATAAAATATATCATGTTGGAAATTTATTTTAAACCTTATCAACTTGATTTACCCTTATTTAATCTATTTAATTTTATTTGTGGTAATAATATTCTAAATTCTAAATTGTTATAAATATTTACTTATGTGTTTTGAATTTTCCATAACTGGATACTTTATGACATTTTCGACCATATAAATTTCAATATATAATTTTTAAATACTTTTGTGATTTTTAAACAATTTAGTAATATGTTATTTTTATAAAAAAACAATAGTGTAAATTTTGGCACTATTCATTTATTTTAATTTAAATAAGATCCACACAGAGGATATATTCCAAAAAAAATAATATATTTCTTAACTATTCATATTCATCTAAAAAATTAATGGAGAACATTAATTTGTTCATATAACATTTATGTTAATATTTTTAAAACCATTTATTTGATCTTTCCCTTGATAAAATAATTACTACAACATTTTTGTATAATTATTTAATATACCTATTTGTTGTATAAAAATAAAAATAAAATACTATGATGTAGAAAAATCTAATATCTTACTTAAAAATTATTTTAATCAAATTTATCATCTTAAAATCACAACATTTAAATTGTTATATTTATTAAATTATGAAAGTTACAACTTTGACATCATTTAAATTAAAATAATATAAGTGTCATAATAACTTTTATAAGGCTCCAAATGGTCAAATATTAGACCATTGGATTCTTATGGTTTTCATGTACACAAAAAATAAGTTTTTGTCAGGTGTTTGTTCCTTTTATAGTCACTATTAGTTTAACAAAAACTGTATTATTGATTTTTTAATAAATTAACAATTTCTGCATCATTATTGTGTCACCATTAATGATAATTATTTAATCCCTAAAAATTATAAATAAATTCAAATGATGTAGATAATTTTATTATATTTCTAGTTCCTATTTATTATTGATGTTTTATCAGGTTTATTACTAAATTAAAATTATTACACTTAAAAGATATAAGAGAGTGACATGTTGTCACTTTCTTTGGTTTTAATAATAATTACATCATTTTGATTGTCAAAAGTCCAGGAAATGAATATTTTCCAACCCTTAAGTGATATGGGTCAAATTTTATTTATCTAATAGAATTTTATCAGGTGTTAGGGTAATTTTATAATATTATTGTTACCCTTAATTTCCTAATATACCTTTAACTGTGGTAAATAAAATTTACCATAATTACTATTCATAATGCCCAAAAATAAAAAGTAGCCTTTTAACATAAATTTTACCTACTAATTAAAAATATGGAATCAATTATTCCAAAATCAAGATATAGAAGATGTGGTAATTAATTTAAAATTAATCCCGTTGTCGAAAAAAAGCAGGTTTTTATTTAAAACATTGCAAATGATTGAAATGTTTTTACCTATAAATTCAATGTAAAATTAATGATAATGAAATACATTATATTAAATGGTAAAAATATATTGAATTTATACTTTAAAACCATTCAATATTATAATTTTCTATATAAATTATCTTGATGAAAAAAAATTAATTAAAATTTAGCGTATTTTTATTATTCATCAAAATATGAATGTTTTCAGAAAAATATCAAAATTCTATCCAACGTAAATTTTTATATAGTGATTCATAATAAGAAGTTTATTTTGTAAAATTTTACTTATTAAATTGGAATAAATTAGATTTTAAATGGGTGCGCCATCAATAGGCGGCAAAACTGCATTTTTTGAAAAATACTTATTTTACACGAAAAAATTATTTTTTTCTCATACCATGTTCTAGAATATGTGTAATATGAATTATTATGTAATAAAATTAAAAATTTAGTTAATACTAATCATAACGGCTAGTTCATAACTATATATCGGTGTTTTTTGAAACTCAATATTGCATACAACACATGCTATTGAGGAAGGTCGATCTTTCATGCAACATAAGCTAAGAATTGTGTTTGCATATACTACAAGCTAATACGGTGTTGCGAAGAGCGCAAGATAATCTTGGTGTAGCATAAAACACAAGAAATAAAAGAAATTAAAAATAATATTTCTAATAAAATCTTAGGGTTTTACAGGATCTCGGTGTTTTCTATGGAATCAATGTTGTTGTAGTTTTCTATTTTATGATGTAATTTAAACCTTATGAATTTATCCAGTACTTCTAAGGATACTAAAATATTAGGTCTTTTGAGACATGATATTTTGTGATCATGCCAATGATACGTAAAAATGCACTGAATCTGGGCTTCTGGGGTTGGGTTGTTACAGTTGGTATCATAGAAAGTTTAGTACAAATATTGGAATATTGATATAGATAAACTCTGATCAGAGCACATTACCCTAAGATAGACTTTAAGGATTAGTATAGAAGAACTTCCTAGAGTTTTGTTATTTTAGATATTATGTGGGTTTTCTAAACAATACGTCCATGTCTGTATACGAGCAGGTAGAGGCAGCTCTGGCACAGATGTACGTAGGAGTGAAAACTCTGACAAGGAGTTTTGGGATTGACCTGGGGTATCTTGGTACACAACAACGGGCATTGCTGCACTCTTAGTTATGACACTCCTGGGGGATATTCATAGGATAATTAACATTTTCTTTACAAACCGATTTGAAGGATTTTAATATAAGATGAGAATAAATAATCATCGTCAATTCTAAGGTGTTTTTGATTGAAAATAAGATGTTATTATATTCTCTAAATGATTTTATGACTCACACTATGATTTCTTGTGTTAGTCAATGGCTGGATAACAAGAAGTCATGGTAACATTGAACATGATGTAGAAGGTGGGCCAGGCGGAGGAAATGATCAACGGAATGGAATGTTGATTGGTGTAAAAGATATCGTGTTCATGCCGAATCAGTTTTCCAAAAATTTGATCGATAACATATATATTAAACAACTCCCAAACTCACAAAATAAGAGGAAGGTGGTGAATGATAAGAGCTATAGTAGTGGAGACCATAGAGAAATGAAATCTCAATTTCCATCATGACGGAAATGTGGAAGGAGACACCTAGGGAAGTGTCATAATGGAACAAATATATTCTTTATGTGTGGGAAAGAAAGACATAAAGTAAAGAATTGCTGTGGAAAAATGAAGAGTACTATGAAAGAAAATAAAAATGATCCCAAGAATTCATTTATAGCCATTTTCCGTAAATGTAGGGGACCTAGGCATTACTTGAGTGAATGCCCTATTCTATAGGAATACCCCTTGGTCAGGGAAGAACCTATGTAGAAATAAATGAATGGTAAAATTTTAAAAGTATTAGTGCTCTTTGTTTGTGGGATTACTTTGGAAGACTTTTCTCTTATGTGTAACCATGCAGTTATTATGTGAAAAATGCTATTTTAGGAAGAATTGTGTTTTTTATTGTTGATAAAGTTATAAATAATGATTTAAGTTTATATGATCCTTGAATTTGATGCAATTACATGTTATTAAATTTTGGGATGAAAATGTGAGGTATGAGATATCATTTGTGGTGAAATTATGTTATAGTTATTTTGAGGAATTTATATCATTTTGGGAACATTATAAAATATTGTTTTCTTTGAAAATTGACAACACAAAAACTGTGTGACAACCCATCGCATCGAACAAAGATGCATGAATAGAACTCACAACCATAGTGCGATTGAGATTTATTGCCTACCACTAGACTACGTGAAGTCCCTGGTTAGTGTAACTAATTATTTTTAGTTAAATGATTTTATTGATCAATAATAAGTTGATTTTTGGTCTTATGTCTTATAAAATGGACATCCTTAGTATAGAAAAATATTTTGGGGATTAAGTGATAAATGTTATTTTTGAAGACATTCACTATGTTTGAAATACTATATGCCTAAAGAAAATAGAATACTATGGGATTTCATTTGAGGAGTAATGGTGTATTTTTATCTATTTTTTTATTGTGGATTTGTAAAGATTTAGTTTATTTATGGAAATGATTAACACATCATAGAGAATATGTGATTTGGTTAATTCCTTTTAAGTATGTGACTTTAACAGTGGTCAATGTTATTTGGAAATACAATTTAACGTGGAATAACATGTAATCAAATTATTCTATGTTTTGGGTTTCAATATTAGTTTGGATTATATTAATGGATTTTAAGGACAATTGTTTATTGAATGGTATTTATTGAACTTCGGGTATTGTTGGTTTAATTTAATAATTTAAGATAAATATTACTTTTTCTAAAGGATTATCCTTTTTGGGGATCATCTGATCTTGTACAAACCATTTTTTTGGTTAATTTATAAAGACAAGGTAAATATATGTAGTTTATCCTTTGTGGATTATTTGATTCTCTATAAGTTGATTCTTGTGCTTCAGGTGTCACCAAGTCATCTTGAATACTCATCATTTGAAAAAAAGATGATTTAGTGGTAGAAATTTATTAAAGGGTGAAACTCTACTTAAAAGGTAAGTATATCTCTTTATTTTCTTAGTTAATCTCATAGATATATTCCTCAACTTTATGAAATGGAACTTAAAACCAAATATGTTATCCATATACTTTTTCTACTAGAAAGATAATGAATGTTTATCTCATCACAAGTTTGTGGTTTTATTATTGTTAAATTTTTCCTAATAATGTTTTCTATCACTCTCCAATGAAACATGACACTTATTTTATCTTCCATATCCATTTTTTTACATGGAATCCTAGTGTGGGTTAACTCAGGTGACCATAGTACTTATCTATCTTTCTTTAAAAGGGATAGTTATATTGACACTTTTTCCAATGTAGGTCTTTCAATGAAGTTCCCAAGCCCAATTATAAAATTCCTAGGATGGAATTTGTTAAAGGGGGAAAAATGTAACACCCCAGTATTTGTTAGTAAGTTATTTTCTTTAATTCAATAGCTTGCGCTACATGCAACACCGAGTCCGAACACATCACAACATACCAAAATATTCATTCAAAAGAAGTTATGAATAGTATTAACTAAATTTTGAATTTTATATACTCAATATAATTTTAGAATCCATATTCTGTGTTTCTTAGACATAATATAAGAACAAATTCACTTTTCCAGATAAAATAAGTATTTTTCAAAAAAATGAAATTTTACCACCTTTTAATGGAAACCCTTTTCAAGACCAATATTTGACACTTTTATATTTTCAATTTAATGAAATTAAATTCTTCTTTAGAATCGGAACATAAAAATTTATTTTGGATAAATTTTTGGTACTTTTCTAATAAATTTTATATATTGATGAATACTGAAAAATATTAAATTTTAGTTGAAAACAACGTTTTTTAATGGAAATAATTTATATTGATAAATTATGTATTTGAAAGGTTTAAAAGTTTAATAAGATTATATATTTATCATTTAATACAATGTTGGTGATTATAAGTAATTTAACATTAAAATTTCACATAAACACATGTCAATCTTTTGATAGTTTTTACTTTATAAAAACCCGTGTTTCGGTTTTGACAACGTGAATTAATTTTAAATTAATTAATGAAACTTATATATTTTTAATTTGGTAAAATATATTTCAATTTTTAATTTGGAATATAAAAATTATCTTATGGTAAATTTTTGGTATTTTTCTGAAAACATTCAATTTTTGATGAATAATGAAAACAATGCGTTATAGTTTAAAACCGACTTTTTATTTAAATAATTATTTATTTTATTTAAATTAATTTTAATTAAAAATAGATATATAATACCTATAAAAGTTCAATATAATTTTTTCGAGTCATTTTATAATAAATTTGATGTATAAAATTTTATTGAACTTTTTACCATCTTTTACCCACCTCCTAGGTGCATTTGAAAATTTACATAAAACATAATTTTACCACTTCTGTGAGTTTTATTTCAAAAATATGAGAGAAAAGGTTGATATAATTAAGTAAAATTTGGTTCCAGAAGATGAAATTTTTTTTGGTGAATAGTAACTATTTACTTTTATTTACCATGGTTAAAAGTAAATAGGGTAATTAAGAGTAAAAATGATATTATTATTACCCAAAAACATGTCCTAATTCTATTGTATAATTGTAATTCGACCAAAAACTACAATAGGAATAAAATATGTTCCTTAAAATCTACATGGATTAGATTAGGATATTTATTATTATTTAATTCAAAAAAGAGTTAAAAGTGTTATATTCAATGTTTAATAACTAAACCATTTTTAATATAGTGTTAAACATAAGATAAATTCAACTATAAATATTAATTAGAAAGATAAAAAGATTTCCTACATAATTTTATTTTATTTATAATTTTTATACATTAAATAATAAAATTTATTTATGACACAATGATGATGATGTAATTACCAAATTAATGAATTATTAAAATAATTGATATTATAAATATCCAAATAAATGTAATTTTAGACTTTTTATGGATTCCACTAATTTTATAGGTTAATATTACATGTTAGGGTTTGTTAGATGAATTTGTTTCGAAGTAATAATGCTTTTATGAATTTATAAAAAACAAAATACCAAATAGTGTCAAAATTGACATTAAATAGGTTTTAAAACAAATATTATATTATTAATTGATATTATATTCCTAAAAAAATAGGGTTCATAAAAAAAACTCATATAATGATACATGTATGATTAATGAACAACTTGGTGTGCGCTTGTATGTTTATAGTATGTTTATTAAACATAAAATATAAAAATATAAAGAGACATGGTAAATGTCAAACTATTTAACTAAGAGTTAAATCTAAATGATAAAGTTAATATAGTGACCCCAACCTGTCTAAAACATATTGGATGAGTGGTTTTCGACCCATACCAACCTTATCCTTTAACGAATTCTTTTTGGAGCCATTATAAACTGAAAATTTGTTTATTATAAAATAATATTTCTAGCTTTTCCTAAGCTACCCCTCACCCCTCTTATAAAAGGGCACTCCCCCTTCTCACTATTTTACACCATAAAAGCCATTAGGCTCGGCCAAACCCTTCCCATATATTTTTCAAACTATCATACCTTCATCCTAGAGGCCTTAATTTTGTCAAAAATCCAACCTAAATGGCCCTTTTTATCAAATCAAAAGGAAGAACCTGAAGAAGTGGTAAATATTTCATCACCTCTTTCGAGTTCCTTTCTTCTTCCACTTCCTATTTCTTTGTTGTTTCCATTCTAAAATAATAAATCCAGTATATTGTATATACTGCGATGTTAATATAAATATGGTACAAGCATATTCATTATTATATGCGTCCTTTGAATGACATGTCACCATACGTGCGTACATACAGCTTACCATCTCCACATCGTGGTGTATTTGTTATTCATTACAGTATTTTTTGGATGTGTATAATAATGATGTATAATTTTTGTAATAATAAATATAACATGATAATGATTATTTATATATGATATACCATCCAATTATATATTATTTTAATATCAAATGAAAGTTATTGTCCCTCGTGCGTACGTACAGATTACCGTCTCCATGCACGCGATGAGAATCATTCCCCATCCTTTCCATTAAAGAATAATTTTTATTTGAGGATTAAAAGTGATTTTTAATGACTTAATATCATAATTAATATTAATAATATACATCCCATCCATAATAAACATGGCTTACGTAACCAACCATATAAAGGAGAACGATTCCGTTAACACCCGAAACAACAATAATTCTAAAATATCAATTTTGGAAGATCATATATGATATCATATTAATATATATGGTTACTTCATAATTTAATAACAATTATTTCACTATTATAAAGGAGATTAACGTACCCTTGACCAAGGAAAATTACAGGGTAAGGGGTTTCTTATCTCACATTTAATTCCATGAGATTTCCATTGTTCGCCACTTATTTATTTCATGTGGTGTATTATGTACTACCATTCAATATAAATTATCATGATTATATTTATATTCATGGTATTATGTGATTCATTTGGTGGTTATTAACTTTTGGTCATACGACTCGATTGATTACAACAAAGTAAGGGTTTTTCATCTCACTTTCTATTCCCATGAGATTCATGTTATATTGCACACTATGTCCTTTTGTGTGGTGTATGTACTATCCATGATTGTATTCTTGGTGAAATATGATTTAATTTATGATTATTTACATCTTCATTGTATTATCCCTTTTTAATGGATTTTATGTTACATAAGTTACCAAATCGATAAGGGAATTTCAAATTTCAATTTCCACTCAGTGGGCTTTATGAATACTTCATTGATTATTTTACTCCAAGATTATGTGTGGAATCATGATTTATTATTCATGTAGTAATTTCCAGTCCCCTTTTGTGTTTGTACATTTGATACACATAATCCCTCCATTAATAATTTATCATGTCATTTATATAAACTTGATCTTAACTCAATTTCCATTCATTGAGTTAAACATCAATGTCATTGGTGTTTTTTACAATAATATGTGTGAATTACCTATAATTTATTTACACTGAATATCCAATAATATTTAGTGTGTTTATAGTTTTCACACATAATTATTTCATTGATTTATCATTTACCTAAGGACACTGTCTTTATAAGGGATTTCATCTCAATTTACATTCCCTTGAGACTAATTTGTTGTTATGCACCAATTTACTTTTATATGGTGTATATATTGTCCTTTGACATAGTATATAATGAAATCCTTTATTCTCATAGTATTATAATGTTTTGATTACCTCAGTTTTTTGTATTTAAGCATCTCTCATTTGGATAGTAACTCTAACTAAAATACCATTTTATAGGTTTTAAAATTGTGTTCTTCAAAATCTTTCACATTAATGTCCATGTTTTAAAAATGGTTTTATGTTTTTATTTATATGGACATTAATGTTTTAAAATTAAAATTCCTTATAAAAGATTCAAAGTGTTATGGGACACTTTCATTCAGAAATCTATTTTTAAATGTCTTATCAACAAATAGTGTAAATTTTAAATGTTTTCAAGAAACATGGGGATATTTCTCTGAAATAGTTTTGATGATTTTTTTTCATCTATGTCAATATCCTTCATTTTTCTCAATTGATTTTAATCTGTTACAATACAATCATCCATATTGTATTGAATGAGTTATGTTTAACTCTGGATGCACTATTTTTATATCATTTATGGTTAGTGGATAAATTATTGACAATTTGAATGCTAGTTTTAATACGAATGTTATTCTTCTGTTTCAAAATTTTCATCTAAGGAATGCATTGGACTTAGTATGTGATGGTTGTATCCCACTATATCTCCTCAATGCATCGGTAGGTCTCATGAGACAAACTAGTGTCTTGGCACAAGGCCTATAAAAAATCTTATTTGTAGTCTTGGAACAAGGCCTTTACTATTTGGTTATTAAGTCTGGCATTATGCATTCCATCATTATGAAAGCGGCTATGGATATTTCATGTGATTATTCAACTAGTAGAATATCCATGTGAATAAGTACATGGAATTATTTGATTTTAACTTTTCCATATTATGCTGAAGTTCAATTTTAAAATGATTTTGTTTTAGTCCTATATATTGCCTTAAATGTTTATACTTATTTATGAAAGTTTCCACTTTATTTTTATCCTTACTGAGCATCTGAGCTCACCCCATTCTATGTTTTATTTTTCCCAGGATGTGAAGAAGTATATTATGACTGACCTATAGGGATAGTCTATGGTATCTAAGTGTTGTATATGGAAACAATGTTGTTGTAGTTTTCCATTTTATTATGTAATGTAAACCTTATGAATGTATCTAGTACTTCCAAGTCTACTAAACTAATCGGACTTTCGAGACATGATCTTTTGTGATCATGCCAATGATACATAATGTTGCACTGACTCTCGGCATCTAGAGACAGGGCGTTGCACTTTTAACTTATAAAATGCCATGAATGAACCTAATAAGGTTATAATAAATCAATTAAATGTATGTAATGTTATAGAATTATTTATTTACTATCCTAAATTTGATTATTTAAGTTATTAAGATCACGTGAGGAAAACCTTTGTAATTAAGGTAAGGGTTTCCTCGTCTAATATCCATTTTTGTGAGATACTCCTAATTCACCATTATTTTTTGTGTATGGTGTATGTATAATACCCACTGATGTATCATATCATGAATCTATTTATTTTCATGATATTAAATTTATAATTGATAACTTTTAATTTTTTGGCATATAATTTGATTAATTACAATGTGGTAAGGGTTTTCCACCCAAACCTCTGTTTTCATTTGGGTTACTTTTATTATCTATATAACTAAATTAAATTATTTTTCATTCATATGTACTACTCATAATTTCTAGGTTAATTTTCTATATATGTGTTCAATCTATAATAATACCTTCATTTTTGGGGATTTATATGCTTTTAATGGATCTTTTAAAAATTCCCCCTGAAATGAAATCCCGATTCAAGGGAATTTGTCAAATTCTTACCTATTTTGAAGGGAACTGTCTAATATGTTTCTAGAAACCATTATTTTTAGAAAATAAATTTTTTTTATTATGAAAATAACATCATGCATCACTTGTTGTTTTATATAATGGATTTTCCAAAATAACTCTTCTTTTGAATGTAAAAGATTATTTATCTCAAGTATTAATCGATGATTTCATAAGAGTATCTTCATCTGTTTCAACACTCCTGTTGATTGTTATGTATTATTGGGATTAAAATTTATTATATCATCTACCAATGTTTTATGATTAGATTTACTATGAATGTGCTATCTTAAAACAATTCCCCATTTTACTCCGAATGGTTAGTTTTTATGCTTAATGTTTGGGGAAAGTTATTAATGATTCACAGTTTAGATTCAATATTAATGTATATATTGTTTATTTTTATCCCCATTAATTTGAGTAATGAATTGGACTTATTATATGATGGGTGGGGCCTGCTATAACACCTTGATGTATCAGTAGGTGTCATGAGACAAATAGATATGGACTTGGTCAAGGTCATTCCAATTTTTAGATGCGGTTTTAGCCGAGGCCTTAATCATTTTTTGGATTCTTAGACATGGCCTTGAAGGTATGATTTAGAATTGTTGGCATATAAATTTACCTCATCATGAATATATAAATACATAGTTTATGTGAATATTCAAGTAGTAGAATACCCATGATAATGGTTTATTGTGGCAATATTTACTCGTCTTATATTATGTCTGTAATGTGTTCAAGTTTATTATTTTTACCCTTACTGAGCATTTGAGATCATCCCTTTCTTATGTTTCATTTTTTAGGCCATGAAGATGTTTATTATGAATTACCTATGGGGATAAACTTAAAGTTGTGGAGGATACCAAATAAACATAAATGTTGTATTTAATTTAATGTTGTAATGTAGAACTTATATATGTATTTGGATTTCCAAATATACTAAACTATACATTCCTTCAGGATACAAATTTCGTGTAATTATGCCAATGTAATGTAATAAGTCACCAGATCTAGGCATCTGGGGTTAGCTATTTACAGGTGGTATCAGAGAAAGTTTAGTAGAAAACCAGGATACTGGATTTAGGAAATGTAGATTAGTGAACAATGTCCTAAGATAGAGTTTGAGGATAAACATACAATAACATACTATAATTTTTGGTAAGGAATAGATTAAGTGGACCTGTCTATCAAATAAATCCTTGCATGAATACTATAAGTGGACGTGGTTCTGGATCATATGTATCTATGAGTGAATACTATGACAAGGTGTTTTGGGCTTGACCAGGGGTATCCTGGTACACGACAATGGTTCATACTATACACCTGGTTTGAAACTCCTAGGGGATATGCTTTAGATAATTCACATTTTATTTACAAAACATTATGAAGTATTTAAATGTAAGTTTTTCCTCAAAGAAACCATGTTTATGATTATGAGACTAGAAATGTATATAATTTCAACTTATGAAAATTATTTTTCTACATTTAGATTATACATTATGATTAACAACCTAATCTAGTGTATACCATTATTTAGAAATGGTGCCTATTGTAAGGAATGAAAACTGCATGAACGTGTGTATCCCATGTAGGGATTTCACTTCTGTTTAAGATAATAATGTTAGCTATGGATCTGTGACTGGTGTGAAGCAACTAATAACTATTCTGGGAAAACTTACTTTGGTAATGAATAATAACCTTTCCCGTATAGAGAATCTGGATCCATAACATGGATGAGCTATGTTAGATCACTTAATGTGACAATATCCTCCATCATTTAATGGGACTACAAACCCATTCATAATGGAGCAGTGGATAAGTTCCTTAGAAAAGATATTACTTGCCTTGGGATGTAATGAAATGGAGAATGTTTTAATGGTAGTTTACCGTCTGTTTGGAGATGCAGATCAATGGTGGTCACTACTTCAAAACACAGAGGAGGAGGAAGAAATGGAAAACATGGAATGGAGTAATTTTAAATATATTTTCATTGATAAATATATTCTACGTGAATAGAAATTAGATATGGAAAGAAAATTTTTGAATTTGAGGAAAAAATAACATGAGAATGTTGAAAAGTATGAAGCTAAATTCACAAGGGTATAAAGGAATGATATGCACTATATACGTAATACAAAGAGAAAAAATTGATAATTTATTTTATGTTAAAATCCATTCCTACGGAGGTCACTAGTCTTCCAATGTTTCTCATCATATGAAGTTATTGTCTGATGTTCTATCAAGATAGGAAAGGAGTTCTCTAGGTCTTAGGAATTTAAAGGAATGAAAGAAAAGAAGATGTTTACTAAAAACTCTAGAAATGTATATAAGGAAATGGGGAATAAGAGAAGATTTGACTTTCCATCCTATGATAATTGTGGAAGGAAACTCACTGGTACATACTTAAAAGTAATAGGGGTGTGATACAAGTGTAGAAACAAATTCAATCATGATAGTGTTTATAAGGGGAAGAAATAAGATATTAATGTTCAAAGTTATAATTGTAGGGATATGGGACACTATGCTAATGATTTTCGAAATCATCAAGTAAATGTGCCTCAGAAAAGGTCATGGGAGGAGGGACAAGATTATGCAATCACGACTACTAATATTGAAGTCCCTAATGATGTGGTGGCAGGTACTTTAATCATTTCCTCATACTTATCCAATGCTTTATTTGATTCTGGATCATCGCATTCTTTTATAACTTCCCAATTTAACAAGAAAATTTAATATTTCTTATTTGATTTAGAAAGGGAGTTTTCAGTAAAAACTTTTAAGGGATGTATCATTGCAAATAAGTTGCATTATGTATTCCCCATTATGGAATATAAACATTGTTTATCTAATGATTTTATTATCATACCCATGATTTAATTTGATATAATCCTAGGTATGTATTATATTTCTAACCATGATGTGAAAATTTATTGCAAGAAGGAGGTTACAATTTTTGAGGATGATGTGGAATCCCTTTTCTTTAGAGAAGAAACATCACAATATGATTCTCATCTAGATCCAACCACAATAGCTCTACTGAATTAAATTATAGGGGAGGAGGGGAATGTAATAACTATGGGTTAGGAAAGTAATTTTTAAATAGAGTTTGTACTTATAGTGTGAGAATATGTTGATCTATTTCCAGAGGATTTACCTAGACATCCTCCAAAGCAGAAAATTGAGTTTTATATTCGCTTAATTTCTGATTCTAGGACCATATAAAATACCCTATATTGAAGTGCCATTGTGGAATTAGTGGAACTCAAGAAACCACTAGAGGAATTGAGTGAAAAATTCTTTATTCTCCCTAGTGTTTCTCTATGGGGATCCCTTGTACTTTTCATTAAGAGAAAAGATGGATCTATAAGGTTGTGTAGTGGCCACATTGAGATAACTACTATAACCATAAAGAACAAGTATCCCCTAAAACGCATTGATGATTTATTTGATCAAAATCAAGGATCCCAATATTTTTTGAATATTGCTCTTTGATCTGGATATCATCAGTTTCATGTGAGGAATGAATATATTCCAAAGACAGCATTTCTAACCAGGTATTGGCATTAAGAGTTTACTGTAATGCCTTTTGGACTGACTAATGCACCCTTTGTATTCATGGATCTAATGAATAGAGTATTCAAGGAATATCGTGATGAATTTTTTGTGGTTTTTATTGAAGATATCATGGTATACTCCAAAATCTATGAGGATCATGAAAATCACTTGTACTCTATTCTAATGACTCTAGAGGAATTGAATTATTTGGGAATATTTGAAAGTGTGAATTTTGGATTCAATTAGTTTCCTTTCTTGGTCACATTATCTCTATGGATGGAATATATGTTGATCATTAGAATACAAAGGTTGTGCAATAATGGCCTACTCCAACGAACATAACTGATGTTTGTAGTTTTATTTGTTTAGCAGGTTATTATCGGAATTTCATTTAGAATGTTTCCCATTAAACCAATCCAATGAAAAATATTACACATAGAAGGGTTATGTTTGTATGGATAATAGATTTTTAGGACTGTTTTGAAGAATTGCAAAGGAGATTAGTTAATGATATGATCTTAATCTACCATCGGTGAAAGATGGGTTTGTGATCTATAGTGATGAATAAAAGAACAGAAATAGTTGTGTCCTTATGAATAAGAGTAGAGTTATTTATTATGCATCAAGGAAGTTAATAAGTCATGAAAGAAACTATCCTACACAAGATCTTCTATTAGTAGCGGTAATCGTTTCTCAGATGATATGAAGACATTATATCTATGGAAAAAAATTAGATATATATAGATCAAAAGAGTCTAAAATATATTTTCTCACAGAAGGAAATCAATATGAGGCAAAGAAGATGGCTCAAAATACTCAATGATTATTATTTTTCTAGAAACTACCACCTAGGAAATGGAAAACAAGTTAGATGATGCATTGAGCAGGAAGGATCATGGAGTTTTTAAATAAAAATGAGGATTGAAAGGGATAAAATCTTCATGGATCTAATAAGTATGGATATGAGAATTATCTAAGAAGGTGAAAATTCATTACTTTTTTCCATTGGATGACCAAACAAAACTATTATAAAAGATCAAAATCACTCATCCTAAATGTGATACACATTGAAAAAAATTACGCTCTGAAAGCTGGGAAGTTAGCGGACTTCTTATTTGAAGATGGAATTATGAAATTTGGGATGAGGATATGTGTTTCCTCTATACCTAAGCTAAAAAGTTGGTTATTTTATGATTCCCGTAGCTTGAATTTCCTTATAAACCCTAGTAGCACTGAAATGTGTATTGATTTTAAGGACTATTTCTAGTGGGATAACATGAAGCTGGAAATCACTGATTATGAATCATGATGTTTAGTCTATCAAATAGTGAATTCTTAAAAACAAAATCATATAGGAGTCATGCAATTTCTAACTATTCCTACATGGAAATAAAATTACATCACCATGAATTGTTTCACTGTATTACCCAAAACTCGTGAACTAATGATGCAATATGGGTAATTATTGATCAATTTACAAAATCTGTACATTTCCTCGCTATAAGGGAGTATTTTCCACTATATCAGCTTGCACGACTCTATATAAATGAAGTTGTGAGAGTTAATGTAGAAAATATCTCAATTGTGCCTGACTGTGATCCATGATTTACATCTAAATTCTAGTAAAGTCTTCATAAATCTTTAGATATCGAGCTTCGATTGAGTACTTCTTTCCATGCTCAAAATGATAAGAAATGAGATAGGATGATCTAAACATTATAGGACATGTTGAGATAATTTTAGAATGTCTTTCAAGGTATGTGGGTTCAATATTTACCATTAGTGTAGTTTTCTTATAATAATAGTTTCCATTCATGTATTCAAATGGAACTATATAAAGCATTGTATAGAAAGAGATGTCTTACACTAACTTGTTGGGATGATGTTGGAGAAAAAAGGCTTGTGGTCCTTGAGATTGTAGATGAAACAATAGAAAAGGTAATGAATATTCCAACCCATATCAAACTATCTTGAAGTAGTAAAAAGAACTATGAGGATAATCCAAGGAAGGATTTGGAATTTCAAATTGGAGATCATGTTTTCCTCAAGGTATCTCTATGGAAGGGTGTTATAAGATTTGAGAATAAAGAGAAACTAATCCCCTTGGCACACTATTCTTTTTGAAATTTTTGAGAAATTTGAGCTATTACATATCATTTGCCTATGACACATATCATGTCTAAAGTATACAATGTGTTTCATGTCTCATTGCTGAGAAAGTACATGCCGGTTCCAACGCATTTCCTCACTCTTGAAGGTATTGAATTAGAACCAGGAATATCTTACTATGAAGAGATTATCAGAATTATGGACACTAAAGAATAGGCATTGAAGAATCAGATGACTCAGGTAGTAAAGAATTTTTGGAAAATTCATAAAATTGAAGAGGCAACATGGGAGCCTGAGGAGATTATGATGAAGAACTACCCAAATCATTTTGTGAGGTCACATTCTAGTAATCTTGAGGATGAATTTTTTTTAAGTTGGGGATAATGTTACACCCTAATGATTTATAAATAAATGCATGAAACATTGAGACTCAAAAAACAAAACTTTGTTATAACCTATCCCATTAACATAATTTCTCCACCTCTGTGATTTTGATTTCGATAAACTAAGATACATGGTTGCATTCCGTAAGATATTCAGCGTCTGATAAGTCAAAAATATTTTTTTTGAATAGAAACATACCCTTATGGATAGAAATATTAATAGTAATATGAACCTTATGAATATTAAATCATATTATTCTTTATTTTCTTTTGTTTATAAAATTAAAATATTTTGTTTAAATTTTCAAAGTGATATAAAATGAATTACAGTTTTAAAATTGTTATTTTTTGAATAAATTATGAATTTATTTAAAAATTAAATTTATCATATTAAAAAAAATTATTTTCAAAAAATGGATTTCATCTTTCAATTTTACATGTCGAAAAATGGTTAGGGTGAATTTTTATTATTTTTATGAAGTAATCAAATTTTTGATGAATATTAAAATAAGGTAATTTACTGTGTATATATATTATCAGTTAAATTCACTATTCTTAGCATCATGGATAATATAAGAACACATGGTTTGAACTCACATGATCTTATTAATAGTATGGGTCACATGAATCAGCACTATTGGTTGTCTTGAGGGAAATATTAAAATAATGACTAAGATATTCCCAAATCAACCCTCTCCTCAACTACAACCCCCCCCCCCCTCAATCACTATTCTATTCACTCCTCTCAAGCCTAGTGACTTTTCTAAATTCTACTAAAATATCCTCCCATATTCTTTCCCTACTTACAGAATACCTTGGTCTCATAAAAAGTCCAAAATATATCCTCTAAAGAGGCTCTCAAATAAAAATGCTTCAAGAGGTAAGCACCTCTTTTCAATTCTTTTCTTGCACGTTCCATTATTTTCTTTTTCTTTCCGCACATTTATCCATCCATACATTTTTATGAATCCATTAAATTACATTTATGCTAATATTATTGTTATAAATGAATAATTCTTCACCGTATCTCCTTTACCCTTCTTTTATACTAGAAATGAAACCATCATCCGTGATGTGTTCATTTATCACATTCAAGGATGATGAGTTTTCAATTTCTATTCTCATCTTAAATTCTTTTCCTGAAACCATTTTTATGGATCAACTAGACTAAAATATATGTATTTTAACTTATGAAAGGTTCTAGAATCCTTTTTTACTCATGATATTAACTTATAAATCAAAATGAGTGTGTTATTATCAAAACCCCACCAATTAACCCAAACAATCATCATTAATGTTTTATATAATGATTCATCTTCACTACCAATTAAAAAACCAATTTTTAATAAAATTTAATTGTTTGGATGTTTACTAATAACATACAACTTCTTTTCGAGACAACAATTCTCATTCTACATTCTTATCCATACACGAATAGAAGTAAACTGATCATGGAAACTATAGAAGAAAACAATCCAAAATAATGAAATGTAAACATTAAACCCATGAAAAGGCCAATAATGAACCTAATAAGGTTATAATAAAAAAATTACATTTTGGGGAGGTTCTAAAATTATTAATTTATGAACCTAAATTTATTATTCATGTCATTAAGATCATTTGAGGAACACCTTCGGACTTAAGGTAAGGGTTTCCTCATCTCACATCCATTTTTGTGAGATACTATTAATTCCCCATTATTTATTGTGTAGGATGAATTTATACTACCCATAGATGTATCATATAATGAATATAATTATTTTCATGATATTAAATTTATCATTTGATGATTATTAATTTTTAGTCATATAAATCAATTGATTATTATATGGTAGGGGTTTTCCACCCGAACCTCTATTTTTGTTCGGGTTACATTTATTATCTACTTACATCAATTAAATTATTATTCATTAATTTTTACTCCACATAATTTCTCTACAAATTTTATATATATGTCTTCCAACCAAAATCATACCTTCATTTATGGAGATTTATATGTTTTAAAATTATCTTTTAAAAATGCTTCCAGAAATCCAATCCCGGTATAAGGGATTTCTCTAATTCTTACCAATTTTCATGGGCACTATATAATCTATTTTTAGAAAAAATTAATTTTCTATAATAATTTTTTTTATTATGAAATTACCATCATACTTCACTTCTAGTTTTATACAATGATTTTTCCAAAATAACCTCACTTTTAAATGTAAAAGAGGATTTATCTCTAGTATTACTCGGTGATTTCGTATGAGTATCTTCATATACTTGGACACTCCTGTTGGTTATTATGTATTATTGGGATTAATATTTATGATTTCATCTAAAATATTTAATTGAATGGTTTATAATTACTTTGAATATGGATTTTTTATCTTAAAACCATTCACTAGTTTAGTCCGAATGGTTAGTGTTTATACTTCATGTTTGGGGAAAGTTATTTGCATTGCATATTTTAGTTTCAATATGAATGTATATATTTTTTATCTTTATCACTGTTCATATGAGGAATTCATTGGAATAATTATATAATGTGTGGGGGCCACTATATCCCTCGATATATCGGTAAGTCTCATGAGATAAATAGATATGGACTTGCGTGAGGCCTCGCCCATTTTAGATATGGTTTTGGCCGAGGACTTAACCATTTTTCAATGTCTTGGCCGAGGCCTTGACAATATAGTTCAGAATGTTATTTATATGAATTTCCATCATTGTGAAGCTATAAATTAATATTTCATGTTTTTTATTAACTAGTATAATACCCATGATTATGTTTTATTGTGGAAATATTTAATCATCTCATATTCATTCCATAATGTGATCAGGTTTTAAAAATTTTAAATTCTTGTGTCTTTAATTATTCACCATACCTAATATTTATGTTTATGATATATTTTTTTGTATTGTTTACCCTTACTGATCATTTTCACTCAACTATTTATTATGTTTCATTTTCTCTAGAGATCAATAAGTTTTTTATGAATGACCTACAGGGATAAAGATAATGTTTTGGATGTTACTAATAAAACATATATGTTGTATTTCATTTCAAGTTGTAATATTGAACTTATGTATGTATCAGGCTTTCAAAATCATCTATACTATTCATTAATTTGAGATTAAACCTTCTTGTAATTATACCCATGTAATGAAATAAGTAACCAGCTCCAGGTATCAGGGTTGGGTCTTTATAGTTAGGATAATTGTATAGTAGTATTCTTACCCTTAATTAACTATTTTTCCCTTTTATCGTACTAATAAAAATTATCGAAGTTACTCTTCACAGCGCCCAAAAATAAAATTAACCTATTTCCATAATTTGGGACTAATGATTTCAAATAGTTAATCAATTTTTCAAAATTCAATCCACAAAATTCGTAGTAATTAATTTAAAATTATTCCCATTGTCGGAAAAAGAGAATGGATTTTTAAATGTTAAAACATTGCAAAACATTGAAATGTTTTTAAAAATGAATTCAATGTAAAATTAATTATAAGGACATAAATTATATTGAATGATAAATATATATTATATTAATAATTTTAAACCATTCATTAATATAATTTAATTACATTAATTATTTCGATGGAAAAATGCTGTTTTCATTTAAAATTTAGTAAAATTTTACTATTCATCAAAATTTAAAACCTATCAAAAAAATATCAAAAATTCAACCAAATAATATTTTTTATACCCCTATTCTAAATAGTATGTTGTTATTGTTAAATATAATATATAAAATTGTTAAAACATGATTTAAAATGGGTGTTCCATTAAAAGGCTGCAATATTGATTTTTTTTTTGAAAAGTACTTCTTTTATCTAAAAAATTGAATATGATCCTAGATCGTGTCTATAAAACATATAAGATGAATTTTAAATATTATATTGAATATATTTCAAATATTTTTCAATAGTAAAATCCATTTTATAGACTCAATTTTATGTATTTTAAAAGTTTTTCCAAAAAATTTAATATTATTCGTACCTTCCATAATAATGACTATGTTATAAAATTTAGTTTCTCACTTATACTCGTTGTTGTGTGAAATAAATTCAGTAAAAAGTTATTGTTATTTTTTATAACACAATATAAGCATAGCATTGGGTATACAACAAGCTAATAGAGTGTTGCGTTTAGCATAAACTAATCTTACTGTAGTGTAAAACACAATAAATCAACTAAATTAAAAAGAATATATCTCATAAAATCTTGGGGTGTCATAGTCCTCTCCTCCCGACCATAGTTCCCTAGAACAAAAAAGGTTACCCATAGGCTAAATCATGTTCTCCTGGTCTAGTACCTATTAGGGCGAATCCTTCCCGGCCTGAAATGGATCTACACGAGTCATGCCTGATTTGGGAGGCCTACGCGGGTCTAGCCAAGACAAAGTTTCCTTGCATGGGGTTGAACCAACCTACAATGGGTCCAAGTGGGGATTTGTTCCTATGAAAATATTTCAAATATAAAAAATTAATTTATTAATTTTTTGAATTTTAAAAATAATAATTTTAATGTTCTGAAAAATTAATTTAATTTAGTTATAAAAAATTTATTTAATTTATTTAATTTTGGAATAAAAATTAATTTAAAATTAGAATGAATTAAATTATTTTATTTTATGTTAAATAATTTAATTAATTTAATAAAATCATTCAAAAATAAATTTATTACATTAAATTCGTTCCCACTTTTAATTTACCCTTATACTAGTCTGGAGCATCGACTATGCATGTATGGTTTTTAATTATTTATTATATCAACATCCAATGTTTGTAATATTTAAATAATTTTTTCGATGTTATGCTCATAGTATTCTTCATTAAAATAGGTATATGGTCCAACTCATCCATCATTATTTCAGTATGTACATTTTGCTTCTTGAGACCCCCTCACCCATGTGTGAGTATTGATGTACTATTGACAATGATCTTGCAAGGAGCTAACCATGTCAATTCAAGGAGTAATCCAAATGAAAAGTGAAAAAACTATATATGGGGAAAGCTAAATCATGATTCAAACCATAATTTGGTATGATAACACTAGGTCACAATTGATCCATTTATTTTAAATGGATTAATCAATATTAGATTCTCAAGACTAGTCAGGTAATACAATTTCTTTTAGTCATTGTTTATTATTTTAAAGATTTTATTTTTTGTGGATAAATCATAAAATAATAAATAGAAATAATTCATATATAAGTGATGAATCACTACTAAAAATATGGACTTTAACTGCTTCCAAAATTTCTTTTAACATCACTAAAAAGCACTGTTAATCGCAGCTCTAATTAAGGGGCTCTTTATCAATGCTAAAAATATGGCTGATAAAGGGGGTCTTTATCAGTGCTAGAAATAGGGTTGATAAAGGGATACCCACCTGAAATATTCTATTTATATAATAGAACAACCAACCTATAATTTAAACACATATAACAGAACCCCCAACCTACAATTTAAGCATAGACCACCTAGAAGCAAACTGTAATTTAAACAACACACTAGAAGAAACCCTACTATATAAATTTAATTGTCATCAACAACATAAAACTATCCTCAAATGGTATATAAAAAATAAAAAAAATTATTTACATTTCATACAAAATGTTTTATATAATTAGATTTACAATTGTTCAACAGACTTTATAAAACATTAATATTTCTTCATTTGATGCATGTGATCCCCTCTAAAAAGTATCTGCTCATGGTATCAATTTCTGAACAAATCATATCAACCTGACCAAAATATTCCACTTATATAAAAAAATATTATGTTATTAATACTATAATGAAATAAATTAAACATTAATATGACAAAACACATTAATAAAATTTCAATATTTTATAAAAATAAAACATTTGGAGATATACCATTCACCCCATGTGTCCTACTATGGTGGGGTTTATTCTTAAATGTTGCAAATGAGTTATGGATCATTTTCATAAAATATCAAAACAATCTGAATCTGTTTTCTCAGTTTTGAGTATGTCACTTGTTTTTTTACTAAAATTAATGTCAATTTTAAAAAATGAAAGAGTTTGATTATACTAGACACATTGTTCATCGTATTGTGGTGCAGATTATTCATAACTATCAAAAATTACTGATGGACTGTTTTCAAAATGCATCAAAACAATCCAAATTTTTTTTCTCAGTTTTCAATATGTCAGATATATTTTTTACTAAAATGTCATTTCAAAATGAAAACACATATTTTGAGTCATACCAGTCACATTGTGCATCAGTTTGAAGGGAGAATACTTTATACACATGAAAAATGACTTTTGAATTGCTGTCTAAAATTATCAATAAAATCAAAGCATTTTTGTTTGGTTTTTAGTGAGTTACACATTTTTAACTAAATGTCAATCTTAAAATGATAACAGACACTTCTAGTCATATTTTTCCCACCGTTCATCGGATTGTGGTTTGGTAATATCATACACATTGAAAATTAGTCAAGGATAATTTTCCTGAAGTATCAAAACAATACCAATTCATTTTATCAGTTTTGAGTATGTCACATGTTCTTTTTACATAAATTAATGTCAATTTTAAATAAAAAGAGACACATTGATCTATATTGGCTGTAGTATGTGTCATATTGAGGTGTGAATGACTCCTACACACCACAAATGACTGATATATCATTTTTCTAAAATATCATAACAATGAAAATGTTTTTTCTTGGTTTTCAGTATGTCATTTGTTGTTTTTACTAAAATTAATTTCAATTTTAAATAAAAATGAACTTTGACTTCTACTAGACACACCATACATTGTATTTAGGTTTGACTGATCCCTATATGTCAAAAATGACTAATATATCATTTTCCTAAAATATCGAAACAAATTGAATGCCTTATCTTGGTGTTCAGTCACTTGTAGTTTTTACATAAATTAATGTCAATTTTAAATAAAAAGTGATAATTTTAGTGGTAAAATCCACACCATGCACTGGATTTAGGTGTGTTTTACTAATACACATCAAAAATGTAAAAACAATACAAATTCATTTTATCAGTTTATGTACATAATTTTGTTATTTTTACTTAAATTAATGTTAATTTTAGATAAAAAGAGAGACTTTGAGTTGTACTAGCCACACTGAGTGTCGTATTAATGTGTGGTTGATCCCTACATTTCAAAAATGACTAATATTTGTTTTCCTAAAATATCAAAATATTTCAAATTGGTTTTCCTAGTTTTCAGTATGTCACTTTTTTTACATAAATTAATGTCAATTTTAAATAAAAAGATACACCTTGAGTTGTACTGGCCTCACCGTGGAACATATTGAGGTTCAGTTGACTCTTAAACGTCCCAAATGACTCATGGATATTTTTTCTAAAGTATATAAACAATCGGAATGCATTTTATTGGCTTTTAGCATGTCACTTGTTGTTTTTTCTAAAATTAGTTTCAATTTTATATAAAAAGAGTCACTTTGAGTTCTACCCTCCACACCGTATGTCATATTGAGGTGTGTTTTATCCCTACATGTCACAAATTTCTAATAAATCATTTTATTAAAATATCTAAAAAATCTGAATGTGTTGTCATATTTTTTATTATGACACTTTTGGTTATTACTTAAATAAATATAAATTTTAAATAAAAAGATACACTTTGAGTTGTACCGAACATCTAAGAAATCATTTCTAAAACCATTCTTAATAACCTAAGGATTTAAAACATAATAAGGGGTTATAATATATGTTCAATTAGTTTCAAAGATGGAGATATCAATGATCATATAAGGATAAAATGAGAATAAATATGTTAGAAGGTGATATTGACATTAGAAATTCATACCATGTTTATGGAAGTCACATCTTCATGCTATTTCTATAAATTTTTTCATAAGGTGTGCTTCTATTTTAGTTCTTAGTTCTTCTATATCATCTTGTAAATATGATCTTTTTATGCATTCATATTAGTACTAAAATACATATACACAAAAATTATTAAAAAATATTTTAAATAAAATAGTAATTATATTTGAAAAAACCTCTTCAGGGGTGCTAGTTTGTTTATCGAATAATATATCACTCATAAAGTTAAAAACATTTAAAATGTAATCTCTTCTATTGGATTGTTTGGGAAACTGTACAAACATTGAGGAGAATATGTAATTAGTTTTGATATGTGTTTCGATAGTGAAATATTATTATATATACCTGGATACTTATCCATTCATGGTACTTGTGTTCTTCCTTGTCCTTAGCCCCTAGCCTCGTTACTTTTTTAGATGATAGTGATGCACCACCCTATCATAAGAGAATCATCATTAAAAGATAATATAAATAATATAACTTGCTGATTAGTTCTTAAACATTGGTTGTATTATATTAAAAATTGGCAGACTCCCCCATGTGTGGATGTTTTATTGGATATACATGGAATGGATCTAGGAAATAAATATTTTTTTGTATCCATATTTACTTAAATGACCATCCAATGCATCCAAAAAACAAAAAAAAAGTTATGAAATAAATGAAAATAAATTTTATATAATTAAATAGTAGAGTCTTACCCCTACATCATTAGTATTAAATAGATTAGGTCATCTGAATTTTTTTTCAAAGGACTTGATCAGACCTACCAATATTTCATCCTTTTTGTTGGGATCTATTTTAGTTTCTGCTATTGCAGTGACTTGAGGACTAAAAAGTCCAAAAAATCATTTTCAAGTCCCTTTAGTTGTTTTTCATATATACATCAACCAAAAATATGAAATGTATTTAGTCATATGTAATAAATTATATCATCTTTTGGAAAATTAAATCATGAGAACATACCTCATGAATACATTTACAACTGAACCACCCAACCGGTCATAGTCAAGGATTTCGGTTGCATTTTAAAGACCAAGGAAGTCTTGATCATTATCTCTATACATATTTTATTTAAATTCAACTATGTGGTTTCCACCATCTTTTATTTTTTTATACACATCACCCTTTATTGTTAGTAAATGTGGATATAGAACGAGTGGTGTAATTTTACATTCACTTGATCTTTTTGATTGATTGGTCGATCCTTTAGCGGGTTTTGAGACAATCATTCATTTCATACTTTTCTCTATGTCTATCTGTAATAACATTCATCGGTTCAGACATTTTCCATTTACTATTATAGGTTTTTCATGAAATGTAAATTGGAAATTGATACCTTCTTTTCTATGTGATTTTTAATAAGATGTGACAACCATGCAATGATTGTTCAAACATATTTTTAGAATGTATTAATGTCGTCCTCTATAATTTTCATAGGTAGCTCTGTGTTCAGCTCATGGGCTACGTTGATCGACACTCACACATGACATTTTGGAAGTTGTTTATTGTGTAGTGTGTCCTTTTGAATGTTGACCACCATAGATTTCACCACATGGATATGGGGGGTGATTCTAGATATAAATGACAGTTAATATCACCCTATAGAATAGAAATAAGGAAAAGGTATCAGTATTTTTATAATTCATATTTCAAAAAAACATATATTCGAACATTTATTACATCTACTAAGAAATCTCATTGAGGGGAATGGATAGCTCTATAGCTGTAGGGGGTGTGGTGGGATCTTCATATAGTGGATATTCTTGATTTTATTCTTATATTTGCCTATACCTCAATAAAACTTCCATAATCTCCCTATGCCATTTTAATTTTCTTTCAAGGGTATCTATTTTTTCTCTCATATTTTTTATTAATTAGCTTTGATCACCCTCTTGTTTTTTGCTCAAAATAAGTTTTGGGTGTCACCCCAAAAATGCACCTCTAATGTGGCCATACTGTTCTAGATGCTTCAAGGATACTGTAATTTTCTATTCATCTAGAATAAGAGTTCCTGATTCTAGTGACTATGTTAGATAAATTACATAGGAAAAAGAATTCATTATTGTTATGTCATAACGATGTAAAACAAATCAAAATTTTATTATGTAATACTTATATATGATTGACACACTTTTTGTGTGTTATAATCAATTAGTATCCTATCTTTATTAACACGTTCCTAATTATATTGCACATGGAAGGGATTGAAAGTGGCTTTGGATTTCAAGTCAAAAATCTACATATAAATAGAGGAACATAATTATGTTATCATTTCGTGTCGCATAAAATTATTATGGTTGATTTAAAAAATATGCCAATTTTTTCAAGTGATGTGTACCCCAGACTTGCTTTAAGGTAGGGGTACAATAGTTTTACTACTCGTTACTTATTTTTAGTACTCAGTTTCCATTTCATAAATTATAAAATATCAATCAATGTGAGGAATACACAAATCGTCTAACAATGTATTACTGTCCATAATATACCTGAAAAGACACATCCACAGGATGGACAGAAAATTCATCCCATGCTTCTTGGGTTATCAGGAGTGCATTTATAAGAGTTGGGAATGGATTTATTTTCCATTAAACATCATTAACATAGTGCCTTGATTGGATTTTTTGAAATCCTCTATGAATCCTTCTAGTAATAATTAATACATTCTTCTTGTGGGAGTAATATAATATAAATGCACTCTACAATGGATGATGAAGAGTAAGTAAATGATTTAATATAATATTTTTTATTGAAATATAGAAATATTATCATAATGTTTCCATAATATTTTCCCACATCAGTGTCTATAGCTCAGTCAAAACATGGTTCCACAAATCTACATCAATCGGAGCGTGTTGCTGAGTGACGATTCCAATATAACATCTGAATATGGGCTTTTTGTGTTTAATATACTTACCCTATGCATTCCATCTGACCTCGTATTTGACACCTTCAGATTTTGTGTTAAGGATTTTTGCTAACACTTTCCAACTACGATGTTAATTTTTTTCTGTGACGTCAGTCCTTTTTCTCCTACCATTTCCCTAAAATCAACCTCATAAACAGGTTCCTCTAAAGCGGTGGCATTGACATTTGCAGATGGTTATTGTACCTCTGCCTAGAGAGTAGCGGTAGATTGAGAGACCTAATGTTCCTTGAACTAGGAGCACAAGTACGTGCAGAAGGTTTCTCCCCCGCACTGCGATCAGTAGTAGGTTGAGATACCTTCTATTACTCTGGAATGGGAGCACCATCATGTACATAAGTTTTCTACATTGAAATATGAGTTACAGCAGGTTGAGATACCTGTTGTTACTTGATATTAAGAGTGGAAGAATTTGTGAAAGTCATTATCTATTGAAGTGGTTTGACATTTAATTTACAGTACATTTATCCAGCAACAATTGTATAATATCATGAGATACCACTATATATATTATGAAAGAAAGGTAATATGATTATTAAACTCTATTTTTATTTCTTAAAGGTTGATGGGATTTGACCCCTCTATCGATGATCCAAATACCTTCATTGTGATCTCCTCTAACAAACAATACACTATCTACATTGGGACCATTGTGAAATGATTGCGATGCTCCAATGAAAGGTTCATCCTTGGTTGAATATTCATCTGAATCATTAGGGGTTTTATTCTTAAACAAAACAATTTTCCACTTTTTGTTTGTGGGATATGTAATATAAAATACATGTACTACCTTTGATACCAGTATGAATGGTTTTCCTTTGTACCCTTCCTTACAGAAATCAACTTTCACGAATCCTAATTAATCTATTTTAACATAACAAAAACTATCACCCCACTTTCATTGAAAAATTGGCACTTGGAATGTTATAGAATCCAACTCCCATATTTTTTTGACGATACCAAAGAATGAAATAATCACAAAAATTAGACTTTTATTCTTAGTAATAGAAACATGCATCGCTTATGCTACGAGTGTAAGTCCACTATTTTTCATGGTACTATCTTAATCATTATAATTATTATAGAACATATAACCATTAATTACATAACTGTTGTAAGATAATAAAAACACAATTGGCCTTCTTACTAGCCATCAAAGTTGTTCTAAAATGTAATCCAGATTTTAATTTGACTAATTTAAAATATGGTCTCAAAACCATCTTATAAACTATTGATTACTTTTATTTGATATCCATATTTCATCCATTTATTGATTCAAATGGGTATGAATTTATTTGTGGCTTTAGACATATGGGGAAACCACCAAAATATTATGAAAAATGTTGAGTTGGGCCTACTCCTAATCTATAATATTGATTGTGAAAACATGTTTTCCATAAATTCATTCACCTTCAAGCCTCCCGATGTTATGACATTTTAGTAGACCAATTATTTACACACTGTATAGGTATTCGGTATAGAATTCAACAGCTTCCTCAACAATATATCACTCTATGATAAAACCCTATGGCTGACTTCAATTTTTGACATTCCCTTTCAAAATATTCATAATGAATTCAATGGGGGTACATCCATTTATAGTGTACAAGACCACACAGTCATATTTTTCTCAACAAGTTACCCATCAAAATAACCACATAATAAATAATGTTGGTGGGAATAAAATTTCAAATTCACGTAATATGACAGAAATTTCCCTTTCCATACTCGAAAATTCCACGAGGTCCATAACATTGATGTATATAGCTTTGAAAAAGAAACAGAGTTTGATTAATATATGTTGGACATTCTTGGGAAAAATGAAGCATAAAGCTTTAGGCATTAGATCCCGAATCAAAACATAGAAGTCATGTGATTTCAAAACCATTTCTATTAAGTCGATCATTGACATGATGTTCTTTTTATTCAATAAATTCTTATTTGGAACCATTACATCATTCAAGAAGTATAAAAAATAATATCTCTCCTTACTAGAAAGAGTGTATGTAGATAGAAGAAGAAAACATCATTTTTCACCCTTTACTAGTGCCAAATCTTCTCGTATTCACATGTCAACAATGTACAACCTAGCCTTAATTCCATCCTATTTTTCCAGGTGCATTTCAAAACATGTTGATGAAACTAACACATAAATTTTCATAAAAATTCATAACATCAAGAAAGTGTCTGACATACAAAAAATTCCATTATGGTAATAAAAAAAATGATTTCTTCTTCCAACTGGTTTTCATAAGGTCTTGCAAAAATGTTTTAGAAAAAGTAGTGTCCACTTCTTTTACTTTAAAAAATATTTTATCACTTATTAGCGGAGATGATGTTGTACATTATTCTGAACTTCCATGGAATGCTGTAATCCAAGATATGTACTTAGATCATTAGGGTAGAAATATATCATTTTTTAAAAACATAGTTTTTGATGAATGTTTTGACCTAATTGACTGTGTAACTTGTTCGCATATGGGACACCAATGAGTTCCTTTAATTCTATATCCTGATTAATTTATATCAATAGGAAAGTCATTTATCGTCCCATACAACATGGATCTCAATGTGAAATATTCATTTATGTAAGCATCATACATCATAACACCTTAATCGCACAATAATTTTAAATCCTAGATCAATGGATCTAAATAAACCTCAATATCGTTACCCGGTTTTTCTCCTAATATAAACATAGATAACAAGATGTCTTTTCATTTCATGCATAACCATGGGGGAAAGTTATAATTTACCAACTAACTAGCCACGTACTATGAGTGCTTCTTTGAAACCCAAAAATTATTCACTCCATCTGTACAAAATGCAAGGTAATGGTTTCTCGCCTCGTTTACAAAGTCAGGATACTCGTGATAAATTTTCTTCCACTAAGGACAGTCTATCGGGTGACAAATTTTTTGCATAATAATTTCTTCTATTTGTGTGTCATGTCAATTTCCCTTTAGTATCCTCATTTCTATATATTCCCGTAACCATGGGAACGATCTAAAAGTACCATACTACTTTAATAGGGCTGGATTCATATTTTTGGTATTGAGAAGAACTACACTTTGGGAATTATCAAAGTGATTTTTGGTCCTTCTGAAACATTATACAGTCATTTGAGTAGGTGTGTATTCTTTTAGAAATCATACCAATTGAGCATAAAATTCATTTCATATTGTACATCCATCTTGGGATCTCATTATCTTCTAGGAACATGTCATTCGAGAGAGTATGTAATTATGTAAAACCAGCACCACTCCATCCATTGCCTGCTTCAAAATTATATAGCTTCAGTATGGCTTACAATGCATTATATTTAGTGAACCAATCCAACAATGGCATATTTTCACAACTTTTTAACTTCTTATACAATATTGTGCAATCTAGAAGTTTATCTTGAATTTTCCTTGAAATTTTCTCAATATGATCATCATCATCACTCACATATGTAATCACGTCCTCGATAAAGTGTTCTTTATTGTCCACACTTGTAATCATATCAGATGATCCATAAAACATAATTTTATCCCACTCACTAGATAAATTCACATTTTCCCCATGCTTATTCCATCATTTATAACTTTGATCTATTCTGTGACAGATAAAGTGTTCTTCTAACTTTTATGGACTAACTTTTCTTGAATAACAACAGTGTAAACATAGAAAAATGATTTGATAAGGGTCATATGATTGATATTTTTCAAACCAGATGAACACTTTCACTCTATCTTAATACTCTTTTCTCAAGTGATTGAAATCCATCCATTCTTTATTTATATCTATAATATGTGATTCAGTGATATTAGTATTTAAAAAAATTAATACAAAAAACATTGATGTAAAAAATTAACCCAAGATCAATAAGGATATAGATATTAAGTATTCATTGAAGAAAGTTTATCAAATCCTAATTGAAATTCAATTAAAAAACCAACCATTTACACAAATTATTCTTTAGAATAACACACCCTTTTTAAAATAACCTAATCAGTTTCAAAATCTCTATCTCAAAAACCCAATTCATTTTATTAAAGAAGTCATGGAACCTTCAAAAACAAAAAAAATCTTAATCATTTAAAATTAATGAAAACCCTCTATATGTTACATATTTTCATATAAAACAACACACACCCCTTGTTAAAATGAAACTAGTCTTACTTAAGCTTTGAAAACATTCACATCCATTTCTGAAATCTTATCAAATGAGTTAAGAAACACTTAGCATGCAACCTATGTCCATTCCACGTTTTTAAATCATTTTAAAGGTATTTAAAACCACAAAATGAATTTTGAACAAGTATAAATTTTTAAAAAACATTTCAAAATATGTGAATCATTTTAAAAGATCCACTTAGGTATTTTCACAATGAAAAAAATCCCAAGAGAGACACTTTACAAAGGATACATGATTAAAAAATAACAAAACATTTATAAATTTTACTGCTATAAAGGGTTTATCATGTCTCTATTGAATATATAGTATTAATCCTATAGTTTACTCCAATAATAATACTAAGGAGTGAATATGTGATAGATAAAAACCTATGTGTCACTTGACAATGATACGTTTGAACATAAAGTCATATATCTTCAAAGTGTGTAACTATCTTCTACTTGATGCTTGAATCATGTACTACCTATGCATGATCCATCTAATATGGAACATTAGAAAAATGTTACCCTTAATGAGGGTTTAGATTAAGTCAATGATAAATGACAATAGGTACTCATACCTTCTCTTCTATCAATGTTTCATTTCACATTGTGATTAAATATATTTCAAATAGTTCTTTTAGTGTATTCTAATAACACCTCTGGAAAGCACCGCTATCTCCAAATATAAACAAAGGATTTAGGAATGTTATCTTATGTGTTAATAACTATCAGGACTCGCAAAAAAACACATGACCATCATAGACTTTAACTTTTCAAATCTTGACTCCTGATACATCACAATATAATCAATACTCATAACCCAACTTATTTATGGTTATGATCTGTATTTTCATAAATATCCCATAAATATATTATAAGGACCTCTCATTAACATATATGAAATGGAACCATACAACATTCATGGTAAAGGCCTTCTTAGTGCTTCCAATATGGAAGAATCCCAACTGACCCTCCAATAATAAAAGTTAACACCTACCAAAATCACCATAATAGAATTCTCATTTCATTTTCCAAAGAATCCTCTGAAATGATTTTTCATCTCAATGAGTATTCCAAAATCACCTCCATCACATGTTTCTTGTGCATTTTTTCCTAATTTATTATAGTAATTGTTATGGACTCATTTATTTTCACCTAATTTTAAAACTTCATGGAAGTCTCCCCATTGAATATGAGGACTTTTGAACACCTGTGTCATGTCCAGCTAAAACCTTTCATGTTTCATGAATATTTAATGTTACTCTTACTTTTTTATGATTGAATATTATATTACAAATAATTTTTTTCATTAAAATGAGGATAATCCATTAACATATGACCATTAAAACCCAAAATTTAAAACCCACAACTTCTATTCATAACATATATACTACATACCATTAAACTATCCACATAAAAAATAATATCTTTCAAAATTACCACATATAAAAGATATTTCACTATCTAAATCTTATAAAAATTGAGGTTATGTTCCAAAGACTCTCCTTTTTGTTAAATTAATCAAAAAGTGAGTAAGTATTCACACTCCAAATATTTTTCATGCTCAAAGACTACTTCTTAGAGACTATAGTGTCATATAACTCTTTAACACAAGAAATGAACTATGGTACTAAACTAATAGATGGTATGATTTTCCATTCTCTATTTTCTAAAATCATAAAAAAAGACTTTATAAATAAAAATACATTGACTAGTCATTCTAAAAACATTAATTGATCTTAGATCAGTAACCTCAAGAATCAAAGTGATGAGAGTATCATTATAAGTCTCAAGAGAATTTTTACCTCTCCAAAACTCATTCATGAAGTTAATAACATCAAGTACCAAAATAGTCTTGAAATTTTTAATGAAAATTTCCTATAAAAAAACATCTTAGGTACCATTGATGGACGAGTCAGCCTAAATTCCATGACACAAAACTGTTCCCAAAACCACAAAACTATTCAATGTAAAAAAACCCAAGTTTATATTTTTCAAATAAGCCCTTATTCAATTCAACTTGTTAATTCAAGGGTTATCACAAAAGCTGTATCATCTCGGGGCAGTCATTCAATATCCAACTATATGAATATTACCAATTTTAATATTCAAATGATCAACAGGAACCAAACAAAATTCAGTTAATTTATTGTGCAAACAAAGACCACAAAAAGGACATGATTTTTAGAGGGGTGTTTAGCCTGTACAATTCACATCATCACCATCAATATGAAACTGTAATAACATGTGAACAAACCCCATTTCCCCTATATATTTAATAATATTGTTATTATCTCTGAAATGTGTGGTGCAACTACAAACCTTAAGAAAGAAATAGTAGATCTCCCTCACATGATACACAAAAAAAGGGAAGCTAAAAAGAATCCCCATAACAATGAACTTTTTTAACACGTATGTGTACTGCAGGGAAAAGTGGGATGCCCAGACATGAAAACCGCATCGCTAGAATCATGTATCAAATTATTATGAACCATAAGATTATCAAACCACTTCATAAAACTGAAACTCAAGAAAGACGACAATTCAACTATGAATTCCATGGAAAGAACAAGAAGAAAAATTAGGGAAAGAAGAGAAAACCCACACCAGAGGTGTGGTTCAACGCGCAGTAGAGGTGTGTTCGCAGCGGAGGAGTGGAGTGTGGCAGAGGTGAAGTTCTCAACCAAGGTGGGTTCGTGGCATAGGGATTCGCAATGACAGAGGAGTAGACAGGAGAGGTGGTGGTGGCGGCGGTGGTAGGGATCGACTTCTACGATAGCTTTAGTGGTGCGAGGAAGGAAGAGAATGTTAGGATTTCTTTATCAAACCCAGTGAAAATTTTATCAGCACTAGATAAAAAGTGCTGATAATGGTATGTTTTATCAATAGTAAATCAAAAACAGCTAATAAAACATCATTTATCATCACTTTTTTAGCATTGATAAAGCTATAACATTAACAATTTATTTATATTCTTATATGTATTTATAAAATTATATATATGATACATATATAATTATTTATATATAATTATAAATAATAAATAAATAAATATATTTGAATTTATAAAATTATATGAAGTATAAATATTATATTTATAATCATATAAATATATATAATAAATATATTAACTATATATATTTATTAGATTATAGATATATATAACTATATTTCTTTTAATTTGATAATTATTTATATGTATATATATATATATATATTTATAATTATAATTATAAATGAATATATTTAAATATATTTAAATAATTTTAAAATTATAAAAAATATATATCTATAATATTTATAATTTTATTAATAAATTTATTTAAAGTTTATAATTATTTAAATATATGTGTATTTATTTATAACTATAAATATTTTTATTTTTATTTATTTATGAATATTTTTATATATTTATAAATATATTTATTTAATTATACATAATATTATATATGAAAATAATAAATATATTTTTAATAAAGTATTAATTTTTTAAATATAAATATAAATATAAATATATATTTATAACAACTAAATAAATATTTTTTTATTATTAATTAAAAATTATTATAAGTAAATATTCAGTTATAGTTGTATTTATAAATATATATATATATATATATATTTACATAAATAATTATAAAATTATAACAAATATATATAATTATATAAATATATATAATTAATATATTAGTTATAATTTTTAGTTATTTAATTATACCTCAATTTATTTATAACTATATTTACAACTATTTGTATTGATTTATAAGTATTTTTATATAAATATATATAATTAATATAATTATTATAATTTTTTAATTATCTAAATATTTTTATATATTTAGAAATATATTTATTTAATTATATATCTATAACTTTATAAGTAGTATAATAAATATATAAATTATAATTTTTTAATTATTTACACATATATATATCGTTATAATTATAACTATAAATAAATATATTTATAATTATTTGTTTATAATAATAATTAAATATTTATTTATTTATTTATTTATAATATTATAATATATGTATTTACTAAAATATTATATTTATTTAAGTATATATAGTTAAATAATAATTAAAAATAAATATATTTAAATATTATAAATATATAATTAAAATTTAATCATTCTAAATATAAAAAACATATTTATTATTTGAATATATTTAATTTGATTGTATATGTATTTTGGAGAACATAATAGTATATATGGGTTACCTGAATTAAACATATGCCTAGTAAAATATACATAATAAAAAATGAGCCATAAATGTATAATATGAATAATAAAAAGGGTGTAATGTATAAAAAAACATTCATGATGCTACATGGCATATATGGATGCATAATCAATATATTTATTGACCAAATTCATTGGAATCACATATATGTTTAATAATTATAATATAAATATATATATTTAAAATGTATTTATATATATTAATTATAAATTAAATAAATTAAATATAATATAATATAATAATATAAAAAATTTAAAAAATATAATATATCTAATAAATCTAATAAATATATTTGTTATATAATGAAATTTATTATAATCTTATAAAGGTGTACCCTTTATCAACGCTTCTTTTAGCGCTGATAAAGGGTACATTTGTCAGCTCTTGTCGCTAGGGATGATAAACCCCCTAGTGTTTCCTTCATAGTGATGACAAAACGAAGAGCTTCCCTTGCCATATTTGAAGTAAGTGAATGTATTTTATTAATTTTTTTGTGATAATGACAACATAATATGAACATATTTAATAGAAAAGGATTATATTCATCGAGAAATATTTAAAACCCCTTACTGAGGAAGCTAGAGGACGTAGAAGCAAAGGTGTTCATGTGTAGAAATACTTCTCGGTGGGGTTTACTGGTCCATTTCTACAAGAAGGTTGATTGAAACCTTCTTTATGTTTGGATTACCACAAATTGAATCATTTGACAATTAAGAATTGGTATCATTTTCCTCAGATAGATGATCTCTTTGAACATCTCTAAATAGGTAGGGTGTTTATAAAGATTCATCTAAGATCAGGTTACCATCATGTGTATTCTAGACCATCAAGTATACTATGTAAATAAATCTATATAAGATGTGTATTTTTTTGAGCATTTGGTCATTTCATTCAGTCTCACAAATACACCAGTACTTTCCAAGGATTTGACTAACCAGTTTTCCCATTCATATCTAGATTCATTTTTTATGGTATTCATGGAAGATATCATGGTGTATTCTCACACTAGACATGATCATGAACAAGATCTTGATATCCTATTAGATACAATGAGAGAGAATCAATTATATGTGAGTCTTAGAATGATCTACTTTTGGATGGATAAAATTTACTTCCCGAGTCATATATCTCGAATATAGGATCATTAGATGAGCAAGAGAAGGTAAGAGCTGTAGTTTCCTTGAAGAAGCCCTTAAACATCTTTGATATATGTAGTTTACTGAGGTTAGGTGGTTATTAATGGAATTTAATAAAGGAATTATCATTCTAATAATCACCTATTATAGGCTTCACTAAGAAGGGTATGAATTTATTATGGTCAAAATCCAATGAGAAATCCTTTAAAAAGGTAAAAGAGAGACAAGCCTCAGTGTCGATCATGATTATTCCAATGCCGAGTAGGAGATATATAGTGTATTGTCTATCCTCAATAATAATTCTAGGAAAAGTTCTGATGTATTTTGAGAAAATCATATTGTACGAGTCTCATCAGTTGAGGCCATATGAGTGGAACAACCCATTGTACAATATCAACATATTTGTTGTTTTCATGACATGTGTTGTTAGAGGCATTATTTACTAGGAGATCATTTTGGGGTGTTTACAGGCCAAAATTTCCTCATGTACATCTTTGCACTATGTAATTTTAATCTCAACAAACAATGGTTGGTTGAATACCTTCATTTCTCCAACATCGAGCTTTTCTATACACCCAAGAAGGGAAATCTAGTTTTTGATTATCTGATCTAGATGACTCAAATACGGGGTATTCTTGAGGCCAATAGTGCGTGGAAGCTTAAGGCTCTGTTTATAGTGATGCATGTGTAGGTTTAGGATATCATAGATAGAATTTACATAAGTCATTATTGATAACCAATTTACTTCTGTAGAGAGTGAATATGAGCTACTTATCATATCCTGAGGGCTTGGTCCTACGGGATAGCATTGTAGGTGATGGCATGTTTGCTTGTTGGATCATTGATGAGGATGAGATTATATACATCCATGGTTGTTTCTAGATTTCTATAGAAATATGAGAAGAGATTATGTGTGATTCCCAATCCTATATATGGGAATTACATCCTATTCTTACCAAGATGTATCATGAATTACACAGCTAATACTTGTCTTCGGGGATAAAGCCAGAGATAGCTGGGTTCATTATTCAGCCCACTTATTATCATGTGAAGGAGGAGAACCAATGAACATGGGTAATTTTACATACTTTACCTATTCCTTAGTGGAAATGGGATGGTGTCACTATGGATTTTATGATAGGATTTCATAAATCACCTTGGTGAAGTGACTCTGTATGGGTGATCATAAACAAGTTGAAAAATGTTTTCCATTTCATACATATTTGGGAGACCATGTCATTGGATGATATTGGGAGGATCTATATACATGAGTTCATAAGCCTCCATGGGGTACCATGTTCTATCATACCAGACAAAGATGATTGATCAACATCATAGTACTAGAAGGGATTTTAGGGGGTATTGGGATCATAAGTACTGTTAAGTATAGCTTATCACCCATATAACGATGGTGAGTCTGAGCGTAGGATATATTTTTTGAAGAAAATTTCTAAGAATACAACCTTGATTTTTTATGTTCTAGGTATAAAAACTTTACTCTCTGTGAGTTTTCTTATAATAACTCCTTCTACGTGACCATACAGATTGATCCTTATGAGTCCCTTTATTGTAAGTCATTTCATTCAACCCTATGTATGTTATAGGTTGGATATGAAGTGACATTAGGTCCTCTTCTCATTCTTGGTACATTAGATAAGGTTCATCATATTAGTAATAATATGTCTACCTCTCAGTCATGATAGGAATCATACGTTTATCATCGTCATCTACCACTAGAGATCAATTTGGGGAGTTGGGTTTTCTATCGAGTTTTATCTTGACTAGGGAGTAGAAGGATTCATAAACAATGGAATCTATCACCTAAATACGCCATGTTTCTTCAATTTTTAGGATAGATTCAGGATTATAGCCTATTTTTTGTAGATACCGTAGATTTAACAAGCCATACAAGATGACTTCCATATATCTTGTCTTTTTTTATATCATTTTGATTGATAGCATATTCTTCATCCTGGGGAGGTTGTATTGGAATTTGATGAATCCATGGACGAGCATCCTATCTGTGTTTTTTATCGTGGAACGAAGGTATGGTGAGGCTAGTCAGTTACTTTGGTACAGGTTACATGGTATCACAATCATTTACAAGATGAGACTTGGTAGGGGGAGGCCAATATATATTCCCTATTACCATAGTTATTATTTGATGATTCTTTACAACTCTAGGTAGAGAAATTTAGGACAAATTTTCTTTAAGGGGTGATGTTGTAAGATCTCATGTTTTATATGAGATATGAATCCTTTTAACTTTTAGTTAAATACCTATTTCATCTCACTTTTTTTATAGATTCTAAATCTAAGCCTTTAGGCCAGGTGGTATGTTTTTTGGAAGAAGTAATAAGGGGGTTGATGGATGCTTTGAGAGAATAAGCATGGTGTTTATTTAGAATACATGGTGTGTATTCAATACATGATGTGTATTGGGATACCAAAACCCTTTAATGACATTTAATGGTTTTCCCTTGGAGTGAGGAAAACCTAAACGTTACATGGTGTTCAAATTTTACATGTCACATAATATCCTTGGATTAATTTTTCTTTAAAAAAAGAAGATCCAATATTTTTTCACATAATCCTTCTTCTCTCTTTTTCCATGCATAAGAGGTCTGCTGAAGGAGGCGACACAAAATCCTAAAATTGGATTTTTTTTTCATTTAATCACCTGACCACCATTTCAAGAGATGATCATCACATTAGATAAACACCACTGAGTTTTTCATTAATTGGGCACCTTTTGTTATATGTATTTATATAAATGATAATTTTGGTGCAAGATAATATGCCCTATTTTCTAGGGTCTTCATCCATTCTTCCATTACCTTCATATATATACCAAATGTAAGGTTGATATGAGAGTAGTGTTACTCTATAGGATTAAGGTATGTGGTCTGTTACTTTTCCCTAAACTTCTATTTGTTAATATCTTGTTGTTGTTGTTCCATAGACCAGAATTTCCAGGCGATGCATCCTAAATTTATAAACCCTTGAGTTAATTGAAAAATTCATGTTAAAGACATGTAGTGAAACCCTTATATTAGTTTGGAGGTTATCTACCTCGACCTAAACCACCTATGGGGTGGGTTCTTAACTTATTATATGGAAATGAAACCCTTTTGTGAGTTCAGCCAGAAATTCCTTATGGTGTTTTTACTATGGTAATAAGGTGGATTTGTAAAGGTTATAAGAACCTTATAACACCTTGTAATATTTATATGAAATGTATAAGAAGGTTAATACTGGGGAATGTGTATGGTTATGAAGGTATTATTGAAATGAAAAAATTAATGGTTAATTCAATGATTGATGAATTGGTTAGGATGATAATGGAGGGTTTACAGTATGGAACAAATGACCTACTTGGATTCCATTGACATTCCACTCCTTGGATACGGTCTACTTACTATATTAGGAAACCATAAACATTTATAATCCATGTATATGATTTATTATTAGGATTCCATGGATATTTATAGTCCTTTAATTAGAACCATTAGGATTCCTTGTACATTTATACTCATTGGAACAAGTTTAATTACCTAACTAGGACGAATTGGACATTTCTACTCCATCGATCTGACCCATTTTGATTCCATGGAAATTTCGACTCCTTGGATCATATTTACTTGATTTCATTCTCACTTGGATTACATAGAAATATTTACACCATCAATCATGTTTAATTGGATACCCAGATTACTTGGATGCAATTAAAATTTCTACTCCATGGATCCTCCTTACTTACATGGCCCAGAAATTTCTACCCCACGAATCCTAACCCATGTTTATCTGTTTTATTATTGCATAGAATATTTCATAAATTCATCATATGAATGTTATACCTTAATATATAGTTTCTTGATTATAGTGAGTCTTGATAGCCAAGACAGTATCACTTCTATGTTTTACAAATTGTACTCTTTTTATATATCCACTTTGCATTAACTTATATACAGAGACTGGGTTTTCTATAGACAATGTTTTTGGTGACATATTGAGTGTTATCTCAAACCATTTCCAAGTACATTTGGGTTCCCATAAAGACATCATTTTTATATTTAGGGATATGTAAATGTTGTCTTTTGACAGTGCTTGATTGATTATTTCATATGAGTAGGGATGCATCAGACCGGACTTTGGATCATGATGTCATCCAAAGATATTTTCTTTTTGAATATTTTAATATTGATACATTTATAGAAATGAATTGATATCTTTATGTATTTATAGTCTTCTTCATATCACCATGACATTCTAATCATTTTATATATGACATTGCCTTAGGCTTTGATTATTATTACTATTTTCTGGATGATTTATCTTATATTATTGGTTTATATTATTCTTCTAATCTGTATGAATTTATTATATTGATTCTTTACTCTTATTATGAGGGTATAGTATCCCTACTATACCATCTTGGACACTCGCTACTTGTTAGAAGCAACTTCCTTGTGGGGTGGCGTGCTTGAGTCCATGTGACCCACTATCTCAGGGCATCGTTTAGGGGCTCTTGGGTCGGGACATCACACCCTTAAATTTAAATTAGTCCAATTAATTATCCTTATTAATATGATATTTAAAATTTACCCAAGGGAAGAAAATATAAGGATATTCTCCCATATACATCTAAAGAGGTGGAGAATGACGATCCCCTACCTCTACATAGATTTCCAAATTTTTGTGAAAGGATGTACTAAAGAATGGATGTACTTATATCCAATATTACCCAAATGATGGATCAGAAACCAAGAAGACAACCCCCTTTATAAATATCTACTCACCACATAGCCTAAAAAATCAATCTTCCAAAGCACAACCTTCCCCAGAAAAAAGAATAAGTGGAAATCAATGAAGTAAAAGAGTTGAATTTCTTTAGAATCATCAAATATTAACTTATGATTATCAAGAGACAAATCCCATATGAAGAGGGTGAAATTACTCATAAAATATTTTATGATTAACCCAATAATTAAGAGAAAATAATAGATAAATATACGTGTAATGAACTAAGCTAGGCTTCCATCCGAACTGGAACCTGACCTATCTTGTCGTAAAGCCCAAAGTTGTTTTCAGTCCCCACAGTCGGGAAAATAATTCCTATAAATATGAGTAATCCCTTTTAGGATGATTTCAATAAAATTAGATATAAAATAACGTATAATAAACAAATAAAATAGCATAATTAAATAATCATATAAATAGTTTAAACCCAAATATAATATTCTAATCCATTTTCATAGACCAGAACCAACATCCATAAATAAGAAAGAATAATAAGGTGGTAAATAATAACATTAGATATAAATAAATAAAATCCAAACCAACTATAACTAAGTATAAAAAATCTCATTATATCCTCTTGTTTTTCACCACCACCAAACTCACCCCACATTGTCCATAATGAACAAGGAAGTGGTCTAACTGGAAACCTAGAAATAGAAATATATAGGAATGTGGTAAAAAAAGTAGTAGGTCACCACAACCCAATGAATCTATATAATATGTTTCTTAAGATAATTCAACATGTTATTTTTAAAATAACCCTATAAAGTAAATTTTTCATATATATAATATATAGAAAGAAAAATAATTTCATAAACAACATTTAAAACATTTCCCTTTTTTGTCCAAAACCAACTCACATGTTTTGTAAACAAATTCATCAGATTAATCTATTCCAAAAGCACTTAGGACCAAATAATTTCTCAAAAACCTCTCATATTTATATTTAAATGAAAATTTTCAGTTTAAAAAATATAAATGGATGGATCCCCATTTTACTCAACACACATGTATTGAACCCACATTGAGAACTCAAGAAAGTGTTTTTAACATGTTTTCACTAACATCCTTGAAAATACATTTTTTTAATAGAATTAACCCAACAAAAACAAATTTTTCCAATATAATAATCACCCACCATATATCACAAGTCATATATCAAATTGGAAAAAAGGGGTTCCACATCATTGAATGTTGGGTAAATAATAAAATGAACACACGATAAAACTAATCTAAATCAATAACTAACCAATAAATCTAGTAATAGAATGTGTCATGGTCTCTACCTTGGGATCCCTAACATGTGAAGCACCTTGTTTTATAAGAGTGTACCATCTTGCAAACTTGCAAACAACTTGTGTTGAAGATTAAACACTAGTCACCCATTTATACCACCAAAGATTCATTGTTGTGAAAACACACCTCCAATACCTGGTCACCTAGAATGAATGGAAGTCCTATTGTAGGGTGTGAACCAACTAACACCAAAAACTAGATATCCCACCTATTACTTAGCTTCCCCTAGCCAATCATTTCAATGAATTTTAGGAACAAAAAAGGCATTTTGACACATATGGAATAACCCAAAATACCCTCACCCCTAACACCCAATGATGAATTTCCCCATTTTAGAATTCACAAAGATATAAAAAACACATTCCCACACAAGGGGTGAAAAAAACTCATTACATTGTGATCAATAACCTAAAAAAGGTGTATAAACACCAAGGTAAAATCAAGGGTTGTCTTTCCCATGCACCATTTTAAAACCAAAATTTCAACATGTACTTTAACAACAAAACATGTCTCATGACACCAAGTCCTTTAACGTTCTCTTAAACACATTTCCATAAACCATTTAAAAATTATTTAAATCACTCACACATTCATAAAATTTCAATACCACCCTTTAAAATAGTAGTATATTTCTTTAATCCAAAAAATTCCCTCCAATTCCATCAAACAATTTTGATACAATCCATTAAGTAAATCTCACAATGGATAAACTAGATACACATTTCAAAAAAAATTGAAATCAATTAAGTAACCCCTTTATAAATTATTTTTAAGTTCCACATCTTAAAAAAACCAAAATTACCTTTAAAATTTTGTTTTCAATATTTTAAAACAAAAAATATGTCAAAAAACAATGTACCAAAAAAAATCAAAAAGACAAGAAGTCATTTAAAGAAACTCTTCTCTACTTTAAACATTCCATTTTAAATATGAAAACATGGAATTCACATAAAAACCATTTCTAAAAAGATCAAAACACAATGAAATTATTTTAATTCACCATAATGTTATACCATATAATCATACATACCTATAACAGGAATTTAGAAATCATATACATATGTTAAATTGTAAAATGAAACAATTTCTTGAAAACACCTACATTAAATTGATTAGAACCAAACTACAAAACTTTGGAATGTTTTCCGTTCAATAGTGACTGCACCCATAGAAATAGAAATGATTTCTACAAACCCAAGTCACCAAAAACCATAATATTAGATCCACATAGAACCCTAAAATATGACACAAGAGATCTATGGTTCATGGGGGAAGCCAAATCTGTGAGAAAATAGAGGTATAAGGGATGAAGTGGAGAAATAAGGAAGAAATACAATTGATCCACTTGAAAAGCTCCAAAGGGAAGAAAATAATCAATAGAGGGGAAGGAGATGGAGATCCACATCAGTTCCCATGGGTCATCGGGTGTGAATGTGGAGAAATGGTGGGGAAAACCCTTTAAATTGAAAATGGGTATTTTGGGAAATAAACTAAAAATTAAACACGTGAATTGGTATCACGGTGTGGATACATGGTTTTACAAGATATGCACCATTTAAGAGCCATCGTTTGATAATAAAAATAGGCCACAAAGTTTCTCATGGGGTGCCACATGATGGAAAAAACCATGTTCCAACCATGCTATTTGGTAATGACAAAAACTATATCTGAACTACATGATTGTAGCATAGTTTACCAAACCATGTGAAAGTCATGTACCACACTCCTGAAATACCCATAACCCCTCACTACTTATAGGGTACTCTGAAATGTTTGAAAAACCATGTTTAATATATTCAAAATGGCTCTATTAAAGTAATAGACCCACCTGCATAGGCACCTCATGGTTTCTCCTAGCAATTTGGGATAATTTTACTTCACCCAAATAGTGTCTGAAAATATGAATTTTCATCTTGAAACCAACCAAAACACCAAAAGAATCATGATAAGATAAAATAGTACAAAATAATTAACATTTTTACATTTGGGATGACACAAACTCCCCCAGCATGCCACTTAATGCCCCCAGAATGTCCTGTTTAAAAAAGAAAAAAGGAAATGAAATATCCAAAGGTGGCCTAACAAAAAGAACTAATCAAACTCAATTCAAAGAACCAAAATTCTCAAAAGGGATAAGATTATCAACCAAAATGTTTCTAATCTTCTCCATGAATAACCAAAACTAGAATCTCAAACAAGAATTCCTTATGAGATTGGGAGACCAAAAATGGTCACCCTATCATTTTCAATTGCACTAACATGGGGGGAACTAAACAAAAAATACTATAAATATATACTCAAACAACTAAGAATCCATGATATAAAGGCTCTCCCAGCCCAAATATCTTTCAAACCCAAAAGAAGGAAGAAGACAAATGACCATCCACAAAAGATGACATGAGTCCTAACATGGGGTCACAATGTACGTGGATGACATAGGGTCAAAACATTGATCACTATCACATGGTGCCTTCAAACAACCACAAACAAACACTAGTTAGCATACCAAAATAAACTGGTAGGTACCAAACCCTATTAATCCCCCTCCATGCACCCTAGTCCTCTCTCATTTCCCTAATATAAACACCTCAATGGATCATAACAATAATATTTTCAGCCTAAAGATTTTAGCTAAGGTTCAACCATTCAATGAGACTGAAAAAATGGTACCCATATCCAACCAAAAACACCAATAAGGGCGGGTTGGAGGACATTCCACAAATGGAATCAGGGATTCCACCAAAATGACTTATTAATATACCCACAAGAAAAACCTCAAAATAGGGCCATCAAAAATATTCCACAACTATATAAAAAGTTAAAAAAATCTTATATAAATATTTCAACCATCAATTGAATGGTCCCAAAAACAAAAAATCCATAAAAGGATCAAATCCAATACCTCTTATGAGGGCCCAACATACAAAACTTCCTCTGATGACCCAAATGACCACAAAAGTTGAAAACTCAAGGAGACTCCAGACATGAGAGATTAGCATGCCCCATATCCCCACACTCGAATCACACATGGTATATCTTCTTCCCGTGAGAAAGACCCTTTACATCAATCCCAGGCTCATATTTCTTCTTCTCCTTTTTCTACAGGTTATGCGTATGCCCACCATGATCCCACTGTGTGCATGATGGAGCTAAGCCATCCCCAACCATATGTTTTCTAGACTAGTCAACTTCTGTTTACATGACCTTTCTAAAAACTTCCATAAAATATGTCTTACCTGAGGAATGTTTAGTGAAACCCTTATACAGGAAAATAATTCATCTAATGAAAAAAAGAAAGACTAGGATCAATGACCACTATATTTGGGGAAACGATGAAAAACCTGGAAAAATGATCAATGAACTCCCTTATAGATCGGTCACCCTAATAAAGGATTAAAATATCATGATCATTATCTACTTTCAATATCTCAAGGGAGAATCACTAAAAAAATTCATCCAGTACATCTCCCAAGACATGCCTTCATGAAGCAGGGATGGTACCATCGATTCCCACTAATCTCAACTAAAACTAAAAAGTAAGATCCTAACAGATCTAACCCAAGAATCTTCATGTGTCCCAAGATTATTGAGTATCACCTATATCTCTTCAGACCACATTATTAATTTCTCAAACCACTTATCACCAATGAATAAATGTATAAGTTGATTCAATAATTATGAGATAGGGCCCAATCTCAGGGAAGGTTCCATATCCACCATGCCACATGGAGTCTGGGTAAGAATGAAAAATAAATAAAGTGTTTTGGACATTATGGGAGGTATAATATGAAGAAAACTAGACATGAACCATATCGATTCATGCATCAGACATAACAAAGTGATTCCTCTACAAACCAGGAATCAAACCAAAATAGGCATCCCTCAAATGAGGCACAAAACATTCTCACCAAAAATAACTCTTATTTTTTATCCACAATTATCACTAAATAATTTTGAGATTATCCTCCACCAGTTTAAATTATTAAAACCAAAACCACTAAAAATTTTAAAACAAAATAACCATGGTGGGGGTTGCACTTCTTATAGAAGGAACACCACAAATAAAATCCTTTCAAAATTCCACATCATTTTGAAAAACCAAGAATCCAAGGAATGCTGATAAAAAAATTGTCCCATTTTCAATACATAATTCAATCTTGTTTAAAAAAATAAACTTATGTTATTATAACTCTTTCTAAACCCACTTTTGAAATATATTTATTTTAAAAACCCCAAGTAATAATATTTGAAACACCTCAAAATCCAAGTTTGAAAATAATAATTTCAAAAAAATCCCACCTTTTTCCAAAATAAGGTTTCTAAACCCAAACATAATAAAGGAATATGAAATCATCCAAAAAATATTCACACGAACCACATCCATAATATGAAATAAAACAACCCTAAATTTACCTCCAACAAGTGAGAATTACCGTTGGAGAAATCTAGGGTCAAGTGGAGTCAAATTGGATAACTGAGGAAGAAATGGTGTTATGAATGCTTTGGCTACGTGGGTTGATAAAATGAGCACTATAAATGACACACGCCATTTCAAGGAGGAATACATGACCATATGAGAACCAAATAGTTTACCAAGCAAGGATTGCTAATAATATAGCTCAATTTCCCTTCCACATACACTGTAAAACCAAGAAGTGACCCCCAATATCACATACTCAAATGGGATCAAAACAACATCAATCACAATGGAATCCATTAAAATAAACAAAAACAAACATGAATTAATAATTTGAAACCCAATTTCCCCTAGATGATTTATGATCAGGATGAGAAAGAGCTAATTGGATTCTCCCCACACTTACCTCTTAAGCTCCAATAACCCTATTATTCTTTCTACCTGTACATCCCCAAATAACATAGTCTGCATAGGAATCATAGGCTCATACTATAGGAAACCTAAATCTATGATAACTTTTTTATTTAACCGAAGCATGTTTTCATCTAAACTACTACCCAACCAAGCTTGCCTCAAGTCCCGAAGGGTATTCTCAATCTTGACGAGCTGGAGACTAGTTCTTGGGAATCATAGGAATCCATTTGGGGATGATTTCTCCCAAATCAGAGATAAAATATAGTGGAATTATCAAATACAAGAGAATAAATAAATAAACATTCCTAAGGTCATAACCAACTACAATGGTTCAACACGTTTGAAAATGGAAGAATTAACATCTATAAATAGGAGGGATCATCAAGACAACAATGAACAACATTAACTAAAAAATATAACACTACCAACAAGTCGATTGATCACGAACCATTTCCTTGCAACCTTCAGTTTATTACCACCACCCAACTCACCCCACGATAGCCATGATGAATAATGAAAAGGTTCAATGGAAAACACTGAACCTGTAATATATATGTGTAACCTAAAAAGTTCAATAAGTCACCATAACCCACTAAATCCATGTAGTATGTTTCATAAAAAATAAATCAATTATAGTTTCAAAATAATTCATGAAATTATTGTTTTCATTTATGTAATGTATGCAATGAAAAAAACCATTAACATCATTTAAAACATTTATCTTTATCGTCTATAACCAAATCACACTTTATAAAAACAAAGTCACTAAACTAATACATTTCAAAACCACACACACCATAATAATTTTTCAAACACAATTAATTTTTTTATTTAAATGAAAACAGTTACTTTAAAACATTTAATAGGTCGAAGACACCTTTAAATCAACACACCCTTTTTAAATCATCTTTAATGTACCCAAGCTAGAGTCTTTAAAATCATGATAGGTTTTTACAAGAACCCTAGAAAACCCCTTTTTTCTAATGTAAATGTCCCAACACATGCACATTGGTCAAGCAACATAAGTAGAAAACATATATCACAATGAATATATCAAATAAAAACAAAATTTGGTGTCACAATATTGAAATTAGTGGAAATTATAAAATGAGCACTAGATCAAACTCCCCATAATCAATAAGTATCCAAGAAATCAATAAATCAAATGTGACCTGGGATAACCCTTAGGATTTCTAACATGTGACAAACCTACCTGTATAAGAGTATACCAACTCCCAAAACAACAACTCAAATGCATTGAATTTTATACACAGGTCATTTAATTATCCCACACAAGACTTATTTTTAGGATAACACCATTCAAGCCCTTGGTTCCTTTCATGACTCAGGGGCCATTGAAAACATGTGAACAAAATAGTCTAAAAAACAAGATCCCCCACTTAGTACTTAATTTACAATGAACAATAATGTAAGTGAGGAGTAGGAAAAATAGACCAAGTATAAAACATAAGGCATAATAAAAGATACCCTCACCCCTAAAACCCAATGATGAATAGACTCATAATAAAATGCACCATAGTAAAAACAAGCACATTCCCACACAAGTTCCATAAAAAAGAATCACATAGTGATCAAGAACCTGTATAAGGTTTAAACAAACCAAGGAGAAATCAAGGGATATCTTTCATATACACCATTTCGAAACCTAAGAGATAACTAGTCCATTAACACCAAAATAAGGATCCAGACACCAATCCATTTCAGATTTCCTAAAACACCTTTCCAAAAACCGTTGGGAAAATGATGGAAATCACCCACACAATAAGAACATTTCAAAGCTACCATTTATAAAAAATTCTCTATCTTTGGAACCAAAACATGGCCCACCAATTCCATCAAACCATTAAAAAACAATCTATTAATGAATTTATATGAGTGGTAAACCACATATACATTTTAGATCACTATTGGAAATATAGTAAATATCCGCTTTATAAACCATTTTGAGGTTATCACCTCACTTAGAAACCAATATTCCCTTTAAAACATTGTATTCACTATTTGAAAACCAAAATCGGATCAAAAGCCAATTCACAACATCAGAAAATACCGAAAATACATGCTGGAATTTCAAAAAAACATAGCACCCTTAAAAATTATATTTCAAATATTAAAATAATGCATTCACAAAAAAATCCATTAATACCAAAATTAGTACACCATAATGTTATCACATATAATCATACATCAATGAAAATTTAATTTATAAATAATAAGTTCACTTTGAATTCCAAAATGAAACAATTTCATAGAAAAACCTATGTAAAAGAGATGACAACCGAGTAAAAATTATTTGAAACGTGTCTCCTTCAATGGATACCACACCCACATGGATAGAAATGGTGTCTAGACACCCAAGATGCAAAAAACACCATAATTATATCAACCCAGAGCCCGAAATTTGGCCTTAATAGATCTAGGGTTCACAGGGGAAGTTAAAGTCCATAGAAAAGAGATGGATAAGGGAAGAAGATAGAAAATAAAGAAGAAATGGCTTTTATACACATAAAAACACCAAATATAGGTCAATGATCAAGAGGATGAAGAAGACAGAGCTTCTCCTAGGCTCCCTAGGGTTGTCCTACAAGATTGGGAATAAATGGCAGTGGAAACCCCTTAAATTTAAAAGGGGTATTTTGGGAAATACAATAATAATTCAACACCTAGGAATGTCACATGGTTTGTCCACACGATTTTCAATATTGTGCATCAATCGTAAAGAAGCATCTGTCTAAGCCAAAGAGGCTACATAGTTTGTCCTGGTATGCCACAAGGTAGTAAAAAACATTCTCTAACCATTCCATTCAGTACTTACAAACACCAAATTCAATCTATATGCTTACCACATAGTTTACTAAACTATGTAGAAGTCATGTGAAACACTCTTAACACACTCAAATCCCTAAACATATTTTGGGAAGTTAGGCATGGTTTGACATTCCATTTGAATTCTTTGAAAAATGGTTCTATAAAGTGATAGGTCCAACAACATGGTCACTGCATAGTTACTCCTAACCATGCGGGAAAACCACGATCCTCCTAAAATCCTCCAAAAACATGAATTTTCATAAATCATTATAGAAAAACAAAAAACCACTCAAGAAATTAAAAAAACAAAATATACAACATCGTGACATGTGTATTGTCACAATAGGGTTTCATGTGATTTAGTAATATATATACAATATGGAATTTAGAAGATAATGAAAAAACACCCTTCACTACAATGAAAATGTGCTAATATAAGATAAAGCTATGATGTAAAGGAAAGGACCATGCTATTGTGGTGCTAGTCAATATTTCATCCAAGAAACACGGTGAGGTCTGTGTTGTAGATTCTATAAACTGAGTGAAAGACCATTATGCAAGTGAAACTACCATATCACACAATTCATTCACCAAGAAGAAGGCTATTCTAGAACCTAGGTTCATGGAATAGAAACCCCAAACCATCACAACAAAAACAATTTCTCCTCTAGGACTCCATGCCACTATCTAGAAGCCGCACTTCAACTATTCCAAAAAATATAGAACTTCTAAATCTACCCATCCAAGGTTCTACATAGTAATAGATCTATCCACCCCCTGAACACTCCCTTTGTGGAAAATCATAATCTTATTTTCTACAAAACTATTCCCTAGATGAAATTTATTCTACACCTCTATCATCCACTCCTCAACTCCCTCATGACGTCCCTTAAACACCATCATCACCTAAATTCCCACAATGTATTAGTTTGATATGTTTTACTAATACAAGAAACCTATCAAATCATTTCATCCTTAAGAATTTAAAACAATCCCAAAAATAAGAGAAATGGGTCAAAAAAACCTCATTAGATAACTCTAATGGATATCACTAGATTGAAAACACATTCATCTAACCAAAAGAATAAAATTAAAGAACCACACAACATTAATAGACGACCTCAAAACAAGATCTTCTATGAGATACCTCTCAAAAAAGGGTAAATATAAAAACAATTTGACCATCTTGGAAGGGAAACAATGTCAAACCACAATATAACTCCAAACTCATTATGTCAAAAAAATGGAATCAAATAAAATCTAAAAACAACATGAGACACCGAACTCACATATATGAATCCCACTCATATTTTCCCTCTTACAAGTTACTATGCCACCGTATTAGATGAACAAAAGGAAATTCTTGTCCACACAACATAGTTTCCGAATGGTCATGAATCTCAACAGGTTTATCCGTGAAGATCTCACCATCATTAACATGTATCTCACACCAATCGATGATGTGGAAACTATCAGGATGATATTGGAGAAGCTCTAATTCATGGAATAAATCATGATTCTTCTAATCTTCATGGGTAGTTTTAACTAATATTCCAAATCTCTGATGAATGATAACACCATGAAAGGTCCAAGAAACTCAAGAGAGAGCTTAATCCCTCAACTGAGACTCTTTTCCCCATGATAAGGTGATACATTCAAGAACACCAGATCTCTAACATTGTACTCCATATATATCCTCCCATGACCACAATAGGACTCGTGAAGATCCCACAATGCCTTTATGCACACATAGATCACATATAGCTTCTTTATCATGCTCCACACCAATTCTGGTCCAGGACTAACTGAATCTCTATCCTCAGTCCAAAATAGTAAAGATTAGAAATGTCATACATATAGTGTTTTTAATGGTGTCATACCAATAGTGTAATGATAACCATTATTATAATAAAACTCAAAATATAGTGGGTGTCACACCCAAAAACCTCCATAATATAGAATACATGTGCACAACATGTCCAACATTGTTTGGATAGTCCAATACATCTAATATTCCATCTATAAATAGAATGATATATTAGGGAATAAATTGGATATAAAGTCAAATCGAAGGCCTCTCCACACCTAGAAGGTAAAAAATGGATCACACTAAAATATGAACATCTTTGAAACTCTATATATCCTTACTACCATATCCAGGTACTACAATAATAAAACAACCATTAAACTAAACTTTTTAATCACTAATAAGTGATTTGACATCATAAATCCATCTAAATTCACTCATATGGAATCATAACCACCCATAACTCTGAGTAAATTACCAAAAATTTCCATTGAGATATCCTCTCACTTATATAGGGAAACATAAAATAGATGTAGAAGATCATCTGGAACACAATGCTCATACTTCACACTATGGAAAGCTAGATGAATATAGACATACTCTATAACTAATAACATCATAACAGAACACAAAAACTAGTGTCTCAAAGCACCTATACATATTATCCACACAATGACGAATTTACAAGGTAGAACAATGGATCTCAATGAGTATAACATCATGGATCGTATAAGAAAAAAATGGGTTCCCATAGAATATTAATTGATATTTAATATCCCCTTATGATCCCTCCAAATCATCACTATAGAAAAAGAAATCATTGAAAACCTGTCTCTCAAAATCTCCCTGCTGGGAATTTTCTACTTATTGCATCGTAGATGACTAAATCATCATATTTTAAAGATATATACTACTATCAATTTCTCTTATGTCAATATATATCACTTCCAACTTCTCCATCACTCTCCAAGATTATCTTGAATCACACAAAACACCACCTCAAAGATTTATGGTAAATGTATCTTCCACAACATTCTCTTTCATAGGTGTAAAGGAAATTTCAAGTTCATAGTCTTGAAATTACTTCGCCCATTTTCATTGTCACAAATTAAAATTTCATTTGGATAAGACATTCTTTAGACCCTTGTAATCTATAAAGACCATGATACGTTCACCAATGAGATAAATTCACCAAAATTTAATGGAAAAGACTTCCAAAACAATCTTAGGATCATTGGTATCATAGTTACGTTCATGAGTTCATAACTATCAAGACTCATAAAATATAATCACCCAATAATTCAACTTAAAAAAACCAATTATAAGATGTGAATCATCGAAAAATATCTCAAATGTATTGATCTCCTCCATCAAATGATGAACTGAAACACTAACCATCTTCTCCTTCAAATAATTGAAATTAGGGAGTGTTTTTTCAGTGCACATGAATTTATGATCCCTTTTAGTCCAGGATATTATGGGAGTCACAATCAAAGAGAATTGGGAAACAATCCTCCTGAAATAACCATCAATACTAAGTAAAATCTCCATGCCTATAACATTCTTATGGGATACCCAAAAAATAACATCTTCTATCTTCAAAGGATGTCCAAGTACTACATATTTGGATGTGAAATTTCCTGAGAAAAAAACCTCACAAGCCCAAAACTCACACTTTGATGGATTCTTGAAAATATGATGAATCTAAATAAATCTCAAAAAAGATTTATGATACTCTTTATGTTTCTCCATAAACTCCAAAAACATAAGGTTGAAATCTATAAATACCACCATGAACTGATCCATGAACTCATGGAACTGTTTTTTCATAAAACCCATGAACATGGTTATAGTGTTTGTGACTCTAAAAGGTATCTCAATAAACATTTAATGCCTATAAATACATCTGAACTTTTCCATTGGGACATCCTCATCTTTCATTCACATGAGATGATATCTAGACTGCAATTTGATCTATAAGAACCCGCTAGAACCATTTAACCGATTGAATAAGTTATTAATCCAGAAGAGGGGAAAAAATTTATTCATTGTAACCTGATTCCAATGGTGATAATTGACACAAAACAGTAGAACTTCATATTCCTACATTTCATTGAAAACTCGGGCTACCTAAGGTAGCATGTTTGACTGAATTTATCATCTCTATAATAGATCATTGTCTTGAATCCACAACTCCCACATCTAAAAAGGATTCATTCGATATGAAGACATTGATATCGAATAAACTCATAGTTGAAACTATATTCTAAACATGGTGTCTCATCACGAGGTATAATAAAAAATATCTATATAAAATCCATCGAGATGATCTTCTTCCACCCTAGGAAACACCACCATCTAATCCTCTGTGGAACTCCGCATTGTCCCAAACTTCAAAGAAGATAGAGACTCAACACGTCATTAGCCCATCTGAGGGTCTTTCTCACCAACAAACACCATCTGGTCTCTATTAGCATTATATAATGTGATGTTATTCCAAAGGAAATTGACTATAACTAGCACAGAATAGATCCAATCCATACTGAGATGGATTCCATATGTCCATATCCATAACCATAAGAATTCCCCCTAAGAGAGATGTTACCCTATCAGCAACCCACAGTCTTTTCACACATCAAATATTCTTGATCAGCCACTGACTAGCATACTCATTTCTAAGGAAATTGGAAGCCTCTTGATATCAGGCATGAAAACATAGACTAAAATGGATTAAACAAAGGAGTGTGTATATATTGAATCAAACAAGAAAAAAAACCAAATTTTAAAATAGGTATATGGTATGTTGCATGAAATTTGGCTCAGCTGGAACTGGAAAAGATAAGGCATAAATCTTACAATGTCCATCCCTATGACCTATCTAGACTTGATGGATTCCACCCCCATGGTCATGATCTAATTATTATCCCTATGGATAATGGATATAATAAGTCCACTACCATCCTACCTCATCCCCTCTATACTTATCATAAGATGGAGCACCGTATGATAATTGTTTCCCTAACAGATATTGTTGAAACGACAGATCTAAAATGGGCCACATGCCACACATTGATTGGTGATGAAGGTTACACACTCTTTTGATTTATGTACATGATTTACACAAGAAAATAAAACTTTTATTGACCAAATTTTAGGTGGCTGAGGACTTCTAGCTCCGGAAAATCGAGTTGAAGAAGGCTAAAACCAAGTCCTTGCTGACTGATACTTCTTATTATGAACAAGAAAATGAGATTAAATCACTTCTCTAATTTTCAAAAAATCTTGTTGACTCTCATATCCTAATGGTCTAGTATCATCCAATGTCCTCTCAATGACACCCACCTTCATTGAAACTTTAAGATATGTCTTCAAAATAAATTGGATAACCTAAAACATGATATTTGGGCACAAAGCCTCCTAGAAATGTTTCTCACTAGCCTCCCCATTTATAAAAATGCCAAAATAATAACATAGAATGTTATTATATCGAATAATGGACAACTACACCCTAAAACTCTTCTGACCAAGGGTGAGGGTATCATGATGACATGCTACCTTAGCGATCAAAGATAGAACTCATCCTAGGTCTTATATTTGAACATCTACCTTGAAACAGGGGAAGAAAATCCACCACTATTGAGTTGAAATATGAAAAATCATCACATACAAGAAGCATAGTTATCACTATAACCTCAAATCAATCCAATGACTATCTCCACCTCCTCCAACCAATCCTCTCTCCCTTCATCTAAAACAGATTTATCATTCTTTTGTAGACCATGGAACTGAAACTCTCAAAATTTCCTCCTAAAAGTGTTATAATCAACAACCTATACACTTTGGTGATCTATTGTCACATCCTAATGAACATCTTCAGTTTGATCTTAAACATATTACAATTAAATCAAAAGGGAACTAGAAAATCAGGACCTAGCCAGTCACCGTTGTTTGAATCATGTACTAATATTATCTTTTATTTGTTTCCATACTAATACATGTATCCTCCCTAGTTCCTAACTCCAATATTAATCATATCTTCAAACCATCCACATTAATACCACTCTTTTATGACCAACTCCCTCTAAAGTTACCCCTCCTAGTTTATAACTCTATAAATAAAGAGAGATAATGACCCACGAAGCCTGCCTCAAATAGGCCACAAGTTGGAGACTAACATCGAGAGTATATAAATCACACACATGTGATACATTGACATGTAGATAAATTTATGATGTATGAAATAATATGGGAAACCGCTAACCAAAATAAACCATAAATAAATAAGAAAAGTCCATATATGAAATATCATACATAAAAAGATACAACTGAAAAGAAAACATCAAGTACTAAAAGTTAATCCTTATCATTGAGTGTAACATCCCAGATATCCAATGAACGTTTTTTCAAAAAAATATATATATAAATTCATAATTAATTTATTTCTTTTAATAAAAAAGGATTTATAAAAATATTTATCACCCAAATTATTATTTTTTCACATTTTTGATGTAAAATATTATTTTACTTGGTAAAATATCTTTTAGGAAAAAGGTGTCTTTCAGGTCAAGCAAAAACCCATCTTGTCTAGCTTGGCCATGGGGCTCGAACCCATTATCGAAAGGAGATAAGGGAGTAATGGTTACCACTAACCTATGATATTATCTACTTATATGTTCCTTCCCTTATATATATATCTGTGTGTGTGTGTGTGTAGTTTATTATATTGATGACACATTTCAAATATATAGTTTCATTTGATAACTAAATTATTTTTACTAAAAGTTTTATTTTTAAATAAAATTAGAAATTAATTAATACCAATTTAATGTTCAATAAACCATGCAACATGTTTTCATTTTCATAATATTTTATGATCTATCGAAATACATTTTATTTATGTTCATATATAATTAGTAAATTATTGTACATTTCTTATTTACATTATAGTTCATTTAACTATACAATTTTTTATTTTATCATAGTTTGTGTATATGTTTTATTATTATAAAATATTATTTTTAAAATCTTATTTAAGAAATTTCATAATAAAAAATCAGTAAAGAAATTTTTCATTAATTTAGAATAATACATTTACTAAACAATCATATCAAATAAATTATCCAATTTTATAACAAGTTGACACAATGAAATACTTTTACATATCATAAGAAAATTATATATTACGAATATATATATATGGATTAATAAAATTAGAAATAGTAAAGGGATATACACTTGTAAGTATAAAAAATTCACTAAAACATACCCCATAGGATTTAATTCCCCTATTAAAGTTTACCCTACCAAAATATTAGTAAAAAGAAAAAGAAACATTAGAAAAATAATTGACATTATCAAGGATATGTAAGACCCTTTTTATGAGAATTAATGAGTGATAAAGTGATAATGATGGTGTATTTATTGGTAAATATCATTTTTTTCATTTTTATTATCATCCAATATATTTTATGTGAATTTTGAACATTATTCAATAAAATAGTTGGTCATTATTATTTTTGGTTATGTAGATTCTTTTATGTGACAACCAATATTATTTTATAATATAATTAAAAATGAATTATTTGAGAAAATAAATATATTAAAAAATAATAATTTTTATGATCAATTTATAAGACTTAAATAAAATTAATACCATAGAATAATCTTATAAAACACTTTTCAAATTCTTTTTTTAACAAGCCTCTAAATATTTTTTGTAATAGTCAAAAAAATTACGATGCTATGAAGATTTTTAATCTTCAATAAATCAATTTTAATGTTTAAAAGTTAAAATTATAATATTTATATAATTATTTTTATTAAATTAATTTCTTTTTTGGACTTAGACATTAAATATTAGCATATGGTTAATTTTTAGGAGTTTTTCAACAAAATTTATTTTTTTTGTGAAAAAGTCAAAATAAATGTTTTAAAAGCACTGTGAATTTTTTAAATAATTATTATTTGAAAATGATTAATAAATTATGAAAAAAAATTTCAATCAAAATAGAATTAAATAATTACAAAAATTAATTTATAAAATATTAATTTAAATTTATTAATTTACACTTTACATTTGGGAACCAAAAAATTATATTTCATACGATACAAAATATTTTTCATTTATGTACATTAAATGTGTTGGTTGGAACATATGAATTAATTTATGAATCCTTTTAATGACCACACACCCTCTCCCACTCATTAATATTCCATAAAATTGGTTATAATTTTTTCACCCACAATAAGTAGGCTTATATAATATAATAACCAATAATTAATGCTTTAAAACCAACACCTCTTAAAGTATGAATTCAAACCATACTACACTTCATATTCACTAAAAATAAATAGAACAATAATTTTTCTTAATTTTATATCCAATATATTCCCTCTAAGGTTCCCTCAAGGTCTCAAGGATCTACCCTCCAATTTTAGGATGAAAATTCAAGGTAAGGGAATTCTCCTCCTCTACTTTTCCATTCTATAACCTCATTTGTTGATTATCTTATAAATATTTAATTTCATTATTTTCATACACATTTTATAATTCATTTAGTTCCAAAATATTTTTTTAACAATTGTATAACTTCATTCACTATAATTATTCCCTCCATAAAATCCTTTTGTGCATTGTCGTGTTACCAAATTCATTTCCTGAATTTCACTCTTTTATAAGAGAAATTATAATATTGTGGATACCCAAACCACTTTATTCTCCATGTATATTCCCATAACGAGCCATGATACACTCCTATATTGACACTCAATTGGGATATTCTTTCGAAAATTTACAATCTCTTTAAGAACCATTGACGAATAACTTGAATGGATTGTTAAGTTATAAAAGATAATAGGCAAATTACCATGGATAACCTATATTGAAACCTATAGACTCAAAAGATAATACATGTTTTACATTTGTAAGTTATTCTTTCAATGTTTATGTTTTATCATTTATATGTTTTTTTAATTATTCTCATCACCTATTTCATGTTTAGTTAATGGTAGGAAATAGTAGAAATTGTGTCAACCATCAATGTGATAGACAATGTGATGATTGCACAAGTGAGATGTATAACTTGATGAGAGATGATGTATTCAATATTTTATTTATTAATAAAATAGTTATCATGCATTAATATTATAAAATAAAAAATAGTTTATTATCAAAACATAACATAGAAGATAAGGACAACATCTCATAGAATTTTGAGAGGCAAATATGATGAAGAAAATAATATTAAATTTCCATCATGTCAGACATGTGGGAAGAGGAATCCTGAAAATGTATTAATGGAGCTTTATGATTTATCTGTGACAATGGATTCTATAAATTATCAAATTTCTGAAGAAAAATAAATAGTTTAGTTGAATTAATGGAGAGGAAAATTTTAAACAAAAAGCACCACTAATAGATCAATGTTGTAAATGTTGGGAGATTGGGAATTTTCCATGTCAATTCCCTAATCCAATGGATAATAAAGATTATAAATAGATGTAATCTCTAAACCAAGATAACTTGTTATAGACTACACTATTAATATTATGATCCACCTCTCCATAGTTTATCTTTCCGTGTTGTGATTCTAGTTTTTGTGTAATTTTTTCAAAAATTATCACCTCATGACCTCAAATGAGTTGACATCATTAGGGAGAAATATTTAGGATTATTTTATCAAATGTCAAGGTTTATGGAAACATTCTTCTTAAAAATCATATTATAACTCATTTAGGCGAATTTGATGCAATATTGGGCATAGATAGGAAATCCTAATATAAATCCAATATCAACTGTCTAGAGAGGAAGACCATGATTATCTAAATTAAAGGTATTAATTAAAACTTATCGATCAATAAGATAAAATCTCTTTAAGGGGGTATAATTTTACATTCCAGATTTCCAATGAATATTTATCTAAAAAATATAAATATAAATTCTTATTGAAATTATATATTTTAATAAAATAAGGATTTATAAAAATATTTTTCACATAATTTATTAATATTATTATTTTTCATGTAAAATGTGAATTCATTTATTAAAATGGTTTTTATAAAAAATGGAGGCACGTTGGTCGGGTTACAACCCATCACGTCTAACATGGCCATTTGGCTCGAACACATGACTAAAGGGCGATACGGGCACAATTCCTACCACCAACCTAGGTGCTTCCCTACTTCTATCATTAATAATTATTTATATTTATTTCTATATATATTTTATTATATTAATAACATTTTTAAATACATAGTTTTATTTGATAACTAAAATCCTTTTTAAATTAATTTTATTTTGAAATCATCTTGATAATTAAGTCATTGTAATTTAATAGTTAACAAAGCATGATTAATGTTTTCATTATAATATATTGTATGTACTATTACATGTAATTTTATATATTGGTAAATATAAAAAATTAATTATTGAGGATTTTCAATTTACATGTTAGTTCATTTAATTTCTAAATGTATTTCTTTTATCTTATTTGGTGTATTGGTTTTATTACATTAAAATATTCCATTAAATATTTAAATTAACATGTCTCATAATAAAAATTAAATAAATATTTATTACATTAATTTTGAACAATACATTTCCTAAATGATCATATCTAATAAAATATCAACTTTTATAACAAATAGATACATATAAATCCTTTTACATTTCATAATAACATTATATACTATGTGTACATATAGAATAATACAATGAAGAATAGTACAAGGACATAAAATTGGAATAATAATACATTTTCTAAAAAACTCAATAAGTTTGAATTCTCCTAAGAATATCTCCATTTTTGTAAATATCATAAAAATAAAGAGAATCATTTGGAAAACTATTCACATTAACAAGGATGTGTAAGAATCTTTATAATCCTAGTAGTGAATGATAATTTGATAATGATAGAGTATTTATAGGTAAATATGATAATTTGTCATTATGGTTAGCATCAAATATGTTTTATGGGTATTATGGCTTGTAATTAATAAAATATTTACTTTCTCTTACACAGATGCATTTAGGTAACTCTCGATATTATTTTATAATATAACTAAACTTGTATCATTAGAGATAATAAATACATTCACTTGAAATATATTTTATGATAAATTTATTAATTTTAAATAAAATTTCTTTCATTAAATAATCCTATAAAAAACTTTTTAATTGATTGTATATTCTAATAAGGCCCTAAGTAATTTTTATAACTATTAAAATGTTTACAATGATATAAGAATTTTTAATTCTCCATAAATATATATTTTTATTTAATAGTTAATATTATCATATTTAGAAAATTATTTAGATAAAATAACATTAATTTTTGGACATAGTATATAAAAAACATCCTAGGGTGTATTTTTTGGTATTATCTTAAAAAATAGATTTTTTATGTTGAAAAAGTGAACATTATCGTTTTGTGATCATAGTGAATCTATGACATCATTGATATGTAAAAATAATTCAAAAATTAATAAACCATGAATTAAATCAAAATTTCATTTAATTTGTATAAACAAATAATATAATAATTTTAATTTTAATTTATAAATTTACAAATTACATTTTTGAACCAAATACTGGATTATTTGATATAAAAATTATTTTTGGATTTTGTGAATTAAATGGGTTGGTTGGAATGTGTGTATCGATTTTTGGTGTCTTTTAACAACCAAACACCCTATATAACCCAATAATAGTCCTTAAAATTGCATACAATTCATTATACCCACAAGTAGATGGCTTATATAATAAAATAACCAATATTTAATCTTTAAAAACCCACCCCTCCTCAAGAATAAATTACACCCATCATCTCTTTCATCTCAACTCAAAATCCATTCAGTATGAAATTCTGTTCAATTTACCTCCCAAAGAGTCTATCCAAGTTTCCCTAAAGGTCTCAAGGTGTTATCCTCAAGTCTTTGGAATAAAATATTCAAGGTAATGTAATTCTACACTTTCTCTTTTCCATTAAAAACATCATTTTTTGTATAAATTCTTAATGTTGAATTTCATTATTTACCACCACTTTTTATTATTAATTTATTGAAAAAATAGTACAATGGGATACCTTCTTTCCCTCTCATTATTCCCTCCATAGAATCCATGTTATTTACCCTCATTTTTTTGAATTCATTTCATGAATTGTTTTTTTATATGACAATATATAATTTTATGAATACCCAAACCCCTTCATATTCCATGGGTTCTCACCTAAATGTAAACATAACTTATTAATTTGGGATTTACATGTATTAATTCCACCTTCCCCTCTCATGGATTTAAAATGAAGTTTAGTTCATAAGTTTTTATCACTTATTCACCAAATGATTTTATATTAAACTAGTTATTTATTCTACATGGTTATTGAAAAAATAATTTTTTAGGACTGATGTGGAACATATGAATTAATATATATGAAGGGTGTACTCTGATAGCACTCTAATTCATTAGGTAATGATTTAATCTCTTGAGAACACATTTTTTATGAAACCTAGGTGAATAACCTGGGTAATTATGATTTATGACACCCTGGTTATAAACCTTGGTGATATGACAATTTTTTTTGAAAAAGATGGAGGCTAGGCCTCTTTTATTAAAAGCAATTAAAAGAAAGGGACTGAAGAGGGAGAATGGGAAAACAAGGCAAAACCCAAAACAGGAAAATAAGGCAAAGCCCAAAACAAAAACTATTTGTTTAATTTTTTCACCAGTTTCTTGCTTAGCCTCCTTTCTTCTTCTTGAAGTGTGTTAAACTCTTCCCTTCCACGACCTCGGCCCCGACCTCTCGATCTCCACATACTTGAATTCACCTTGCTTGAGAGAGATTGAAGCCTTTCATAAAACGTCTCTGAATTAGTGCTCTCAGAGTCAGAGCTATCCTGTTTTCTTTCTTTATCAGGAGAGTCATTTTTGGTCATTGATGACAACATTCCTTCTACCTCTATTGCATTATCCCGATCCATAGTCTCATGGTGCGTTTTCTCATCAAGAGAGCTGAAAATTGTGCCCTGCATCTCACTATTACCATGGATAGTCTTATTACTGGAAGAATCATTATTACCTGCAATGGACAGCCCAACCACCAATGGGGTAACAACCGAAGACCGTGTCTTCTTGTAGTAGACAAGCTGAAATCCTTCATTATCCACTTTTCAATTACCGGAGGCATCCATATTTTTCTGTGAGAGTTGATGATTCATATCATGTTGGACTTCTTCTTAAACATTCTCTGCAGACGAGTCATCATATTTAGGAGTTAAACAAGAACTTGGTGATATGACAATGAATGTACCTTTTTTATGTTGTAGTCACATTTCCATGTTATGATTCATGTTATATCTTTTATGATATTCCTCATGTCAATATGAAAATTCATTATTATTGTGCCTCATTGTCACATGCTAAGTAACACCTATTTTTTATTCCATTATTGGGCTTTATAATTTCCCATTTCATTGATGTATGTCCCTGAGATATGAGGTCTAGTGAATGTAACATAGAATGATCCCATGGATAAGACATTAAAATGGGATATAATTATTTTTCTGTTTTTATTTAGTATGTTAATAATTACCAAGACACTAAAACTAAAAATATACATTGTATAATTAAATGTTATACCATGTAATGAATGGTTTATGAAGTTAAAAATGTGGCACATCAAGGAGACTATGAAGCTCCAATAGGTTTTGAACAACTTCTCAAGATAGTATAACTTTTCTGGATCACCAAAAAACCTATGGACTTTAAAAATTGTTTATATATGCATAGGGAGATCATAACACGTATACTCAAAAGGATCATCCTTGAAAATAGTCATAAAAAATGTGAAATCAGCATTCTAAAGCCCAATCAATAAGAAAAACACACTAACTCATCGCATAAATAGAAAACGATATCTCCCTCATCCTAATTATGGTTCACTCTCCAAGTAATGAATTGAAGTAAATAATTTTATATCGAATAAATATAAATATATATATATAATGTACCCTAATTTGAATTCTACAGTGGTTTGTCTGTCTCACACCCCAATTTCACACATCTTGTGTTTATCCCTTCCAAAATCTATCTTTCTCCTCATACATTCACACCATAACCATCATGTATCAATTGTAGCAAGAAACATCGTCACCATAATCCCCCATAGTAACCATGTGTATGAATGGATTCTACTACAGCCTATGCTAATGGATTGTACCTCAAGAAATTATTGCTCATGAATGTAGCCTCATGGGAAGCTGTATCCCCCATGAACAGATAAAAATATATATTATACCTCAATACCTTAAAACCCACGCATAAATATATTGTAAAACTAAGAATTATCACACCCTGGGTAGGAACACAAACTATATCATAATTTATTATAGCCTGGGATATGCCTATGCATAATAATCTATAACGGGGGATAAAGGGTGAGGGAGAATTCAATATCATATTTCCTCCCCATCATAGATGTTAGTTAAGACACCTCCAAAACATTTGGGGGTCTATTTCCATGCTGATTCAATGGTGATGTTTATTAAATAAAAAAATATAGAATACATCATATAAAACAACACTAAGGGAAACAACCTATCACTAGACTCGTTTAAAACTATAATCGCATAACATACCTGGATACCACCACTATGGACTAGATCTCAACAAGCATACAAGCATCAAGTTCTACATTAATTAATCTATCAATAATTAATTATGATTTGGTTTTCCCATCCAATATTCATTTTTTAATCCTATAATTCAATTATCATTGTAACCACAATTCTAATTTCTTATATTCTTATGTTTTTTATCATAATTTTTTATTAAAAAAAATTGTTATTTTATTAATTTATTTATCATTTATTAATTATTTGGGTACTCTTGGACTTATTCCTAAGATACCTCAACCAAGCTTCACTAATCGTGCTTGGAGTAAAAAATTTTCATGAAATTTTAAACCAGACATGTAATATTTTGCTATTCAGCCATTTAAAAGAATTAATAGAAAATATATGTCGACAGGAAACCTTAAAATTTTACTCCCCATGACTGAATCAGTATCATTCCTAGAACATTCCTCATAATACAATATATTTGTGCATGATTGCAACCCAAGCTACCAAATCATTTCTTTTCATTGTTCACAAACATTCTAGGTACACAAAAAATCACATCGAGGCTGAAATATCCTAGAGCATGAACATACAAAATCAATATTCCCATTACACAATTTTTAGGAAACTATGTCCAAAGCATTGAGGCATACAATTCTACCACAATAGAGACAGACGTATTCATCCACAAGTATTTTATCGTTAGCACACAACCATTTTTATTCTTATATTTACCTAACTAGTTTTTTATGCATAGGTCTTTTTAATCAATAAATCTATAAGATATAACCATGAATGGATGGGAATCAATATAAACAATCTCTTGGAATTATTGTTATAATGTTGAAATTTCACAAATAATCGTAATTAACGTCCATGCATCATTCACCATTCACTAAATATTAGTGGGTTTATGTTTTATATCCAATTTCAGACATATTAATCCTGATAAATAAAAAAAGAAACAAAACCACGAAATATACATATTGTCAAGAAAATATCAAGAGGTATAATTAGAAAATCATAAATAACATTCGATCATAGAAATATCCTCCCTAATTTAATTTTCATGAAATACTAAAAAATATGTCACAAGTGATAACATTTTCTTATAAAATTTCTAAAAAAGTTAAATAGTTTTAATAAATTCATTTTCTTGATTTATTGTATTTAGATTAATTTATTTCATACTATTAACATTTTTTATTATTTTCTCTTCTTATTTAAATAATATGGAAATAAAAACAATTAACTATATATTATTTTTTATTATTATATTTCTTAATTATAATCACACCCATTTATGCATAGGTAATGAAGAATGATTAAATCAAATATTGCATAAAAATATAATAGTCAAATACACTTCCTCATGATAAGCTTTCATGATTTCATGTCACTAATACAAAGGAAATGAATAGGTGAACACAGTTCTAGAAACACATAGGTATAGGCTTGAATATGTGTTGAAGGGTTGTCCAACTCCAAGAGAAAATGTTTTGGATCATATGGACATTAAAGAAAGCAAGCATAAAAATTTAGGGTAATGATCTCTATTATTTATAATTAATGATATGAGTCTATTAGGAATTTCTGAAAACCCAGTCAACAAACTTTTTAAATTATCATCAACACAATTTTTTATTGTATTCCCCTTGTAATTTTTCATTTAAATCACATAATCTATCGGAATTAAAATATATAAATATATTAAATTATTTAAATTTTAAAAACTCAATTTCCCTTTATATTTCTGTATTTTTCATTAAAATGGTTAGTTTAGATTAAACTATAATTTCTGAGATTTTATAGAATATTTATGCCTAAAGGGATGACTGGCAGTGAGGATCGAACTTGTGGAGAAACTACATGGATTGACTATATAAACAACCATCGACCCTATTGAATATATCAATTTCATGACCAATGGAAGGATCAACCACATGAGAAAAATGACCAACCTCACAACTATGGATCAACCACATGACTAAAGGATCAACTACATGAAGAAATCAAATGGTCAACAACATGACCAAAGATCAATTTAATGAAGTAAAGGAAGGATCGACCTCATGACCTTGGATTAGCTGCATATCTAAATGATTGGTCACCCGAAGAAAAATAAATATCAACTTCTTGACTATCAAAGAAATTTCATGAAGTAACTAAGAATCCTTAAGAACAATGTTAAATTTTAATGAGGGGAAATCCATTGATCACCCTCCTAACACCTCCAATCCTTGAAAACACAAAGGAATGGTTTTATAAATATTATATATTACATTTTTTGTGTTATGGTAATGTCTAGGATCCTCTTTTATTAGAACCTAGTGAGTTTCCATGTCTCTTATTTATTGTTGGTGACTTCATCTAGAGGATTTTTTCCTTTATTTCCCCTTATTCTAAAACCTTTATGATAATACGATTTATTTTAATTCTATTTTTTTGACTTATGGTGTCATTTTTACCATTACTCTATTAATTCCATGGTTTGGTTTATGATTTAAATGTTTGGAATAAAAATGTGTTTTTTAGGAAAGGTTTTCATAATGTAAAAATGGTTTTGATGGAAATGTGTGCTTGATGAAAATCATGGTCTCCATTTTTAGGGTATAATTTTTTTATTTAAAATTAAATGTTTTTATAATTTCGAATGGATGATATTTCAAAATGGTATTTTCGAAGGAAAAAAATGTTGTTTTCTCCCTTGTGTACTCGAATATGAAACCTATTTTCTAAATATAATTCAAACTATCATTATTGAAATGTTTTTTGGAAGGAACTACATAGAATCATTAGTGGGACCCCACTAGGCATGTTTAGGTCACACCTTGCACAAAATTCTCATTGTAAATAGCTCTTATGATTTCTTTCAAGATCTTGGTATTTGAATCATACTATTTTTAGTGAGTTATCCCTTAGGAGGTGGTATCGGAAGGTGGTCAGTGAAGAAGGCCCACATGGATTTGGTTTTTCTGGTTTGGTTTTCTGGTGTTGATGATGAGTATTGGTCCTCTCAACCTGTTTTATTAATATTTTCATGGGTTGTTATTTCATCTTTATAGAAACTTTATAATTCTATATTTAAATATGATTTTTTATGTTTATTTTTTATGCCATGTCTATAGTTAGTTATTAATTCTAAACTATTTATTTATTTTGCATGGTAGTCCAATTTATGGATATACCATTTCAGATTCTCTATAAACATTGGATGCGTGTTTTTATAAATTTTGAGGGTGAAGAAATTACCAAAAAGAATTTTCCTTGACATTTTGGAACTAGTGGTCAGCCTGTGGGGATCTGGAAAGCACTTCAGGTATAGTGGAGGATAATCTCATTTACCAATTAGATGGTATCTCAGGTTGGTTCATTAAAAATGGTATCAGAGCCCATGTTTTTTGAAAGGACTAGGTTCTTAAGAAAACATAATGTTATTTGTGGTTTTTTTTAGTATGAAAATAATATAATAGTCATAAATCAAGAGTCAAATCATGAGTATGTGCTTAATCACCACATTTCATGACGATGCTTGAGTTTTCATGGGTATTCGAGATATGGATTTTGATTTTTGGATTAGTTCATACTTTTTTCTTTGAGCTATATCAAATGAAACTAATAATATTTTGACCCTATTAGTGTTTTATGATTTATATTAGAGAATCTTTGAGTTTTGGGGTGAAATTTAATGAAGGATCAGGGTTTCAGGGTTATCTCTTAAGGTCTGGTAAACTGTGAGGAGCTCATGTAAAATGTTTTTGAGGGATTCATGAAGCTTGTAGAAGGATCGGTACATTTTACACCAAACCATGTGGAAAACTCATGTATTACTCTCCCTCCCTCTGTGATTTATTGTTTCAACCCCTATCGAATATATTTTTTATTTATCAAAATTTCCCTTAGTTGAAAATGAATTAATGAGGGGTTTGTTGGGGATTTTGTGACGTTTTAATTCATTTTAAATGTATTTTTCATTATTTTTTGTTTTATTTTTTTGGATGTGTCTAATGTTTTAAAAATATTTTGGGTAAAAAGTGAAATTTCATAAAATGGTATATTTCTATGTATTTTTATGGGTTCCATGAAAAGAGACATTTATTTTATAAAAAGTATTGTCAGTTGATTTATTTTTGAATAAAGTATGTAATTTTTTAAGGGATTTTGTTGTATGGAAATGGTTTTGATCCGTTTTACTGAGAGAAAAGAAATTCCCTTAAGAGGAGTTATGTTTTCAAAAATGTGAATGCATGAGAGAAAGGAGTTTTTTAACTTTCATTATCATGTAATTGGTCTTTTAACTTTTAATAAAATGTGAGTTGATTTTATTTTGATCTCAAAATAAATGAGTGTATTTTACTATGTTAGATTGTGAGGGGATGTTTTGGTAAGATTTTTTTTTAAATTTTATAATGATCATGGAATAGTGGTTTAATTATTTATGAAAACCAACAGGTTCTTGAAAGTGTTCCAAGGTTGATGTGTTTTGGAAATAAAAAAATGTGATTTGTAACTATTTTTTATTCTTGTTAAAAGAGTCAAATTTTTGCTTGAGGTAAATACGAAGAATGAAATCATTTTAGATTTTTAAAATGTGTTGAAGTGTTTTAAGGGGTGGTTTAATATTGAAATGGATGTGCATTTTTATATTAATTTTGAATAGGGGTACGATTTTTGAATGTGTTTTGCTGTGATTGGGGATAATTTCGATATATCCCTTATTTTATATTGTGTAATTTATTTTATTAATGAACATGCGTGGATTGGTCTTAGGTTTCATGTTATTGGGATCATAACTCCTTGTAAGGTCTTGAAAAAGGATGGAAGATCTGTCTCTAGAGTTGAAAATTATGGTGATTATAATTATCTCTTTCGCCCAGTCCTTCTAGTGGATGACTCTTCCCATTCTCTGAATAGAGTGGTGGAGAAGGAATTCTTATCCCCTACTTTTCTTAGTGTTCGAGGTTCTCTTGGGGAAATATAGTAGTTATAGAAATCTGAGGTTCTCTAGAATATCTTGACGCCTCAAGAGTGAATGTTTTTCAAAGTATGTTTAATGAACAAAGAAGAGTATCTTGAAAGCTCATAGATCTATATTCTTTTGAAGATAAATTTTTTGTAGCGGTGTTCTCTTTTGGAATGGACTTGTTTTTCATTAGATATTTTGAGTTAATTTTAATTTAGTTTTTACTTTTACTAATCCTATGTTGGTGATTTTGGTATGTGAGTTATTAATAAAGTCCTTATTCATAGGTGAGGTTTATATTTCCCTAAGGATTTAGTGTTTTGTTGAACCTATTTTGGGGTTTTGGTTTGGATAAAATGAACATGGAAAACTTAGATAGGTTCTTGGATGTCAAAAGTGATTTTAGTTTAGTCTGTGCTTTGGTTAGAATTATTTGGATTCTGTTGGATACATTGTGGGTCGCATTCCATAAGTAAGGTTATGTGATAGCAAATTTTCTATTTCCTAGATATCAGGATAGAGTTATTTTGTCTCGTTTTAATTGATGTTTTCTTTGGGGGTGTTTATTCCATAGTTTTTGTATGGTGATGTTTCCATTAGACTATGTTTGGATGTTCCTGGGGGATTTATTGATTGGTTCTTTCCTTAGGGAATTTTGACCTTTCCACTTGTTTAGTTGGTGTAGATGACTAAGGAATTATGGTTTCCATCAGGTTTGTATAGAAGTGTATTCTCTAGGTGATGTATTTTTCTGAGAGTGTATAAATCTTTGAACCTTCAATATAGATGAAATAAAAAGGGTGGGGATAACTTAATAGGTCATTGTTTTCACTAGGTTGTGTGCCTATTTTTTAAGGTTCAATTATTTATATATATTCAGGATGATGTTTGAGGGTGTGTTCTGATGGTAATTAGGAGTGGTTTTGAGTTTTGGTTTCACTGCTCTTATAGTTATTTATAGTTTCCTCATCCCTCTTACCTCTTCATATATTTGTTGAGGGAATTTTGTTACACTGTCTTCCATATTTTACCAATGAATTTCCAGGAGTACAAAGTGTCATGGTGGAGAGAATTTTCACACATGGATTTTTAATTTCCATATTTTTCAAATCATTTATTTATTTATATCCTTTAAGTAGAGATTTAGGTTGATTCTTATTAAATTTTTGAAATTTTATAGTAACTTTATTAGGCGTATGACTTTCTCATGATTATCACAAACATTGTGGCAACCAAGTAAGCCCTAAAATTCCTTAAAAATTGAGTTCTTCACAGTAGGTGTATGATTTTTCAAACCATGTGGAATTATTCAGGTGACCATATTATTGTGTTAGGTATCACTACGGAAGAATATAGACTAGCAATTTAAAAAATAGATTATCGAATCAATTTAACAACATCATCTCCAATAACGTGTAACCGAGTATTCAACCCAATGGGCCGACATGAATGATTTAAGAACAGAAAATAAATATTACAATTAACGCATTCGATTTGTGGACACTAGTGAACACAAATCCTCACCAGTGATTTATTTTTAAAGGAACCGATGTCATATCCCTCATTATTTTCTAAACACCCTTCTAATATACGTAGCAATGTTGATCATCAAGATCCATGTGCCAGCACAAAAATTTTATGAAGTCTTCAATGTCCCAATGATCATCACCTCTTCATTCCATTGATATGTGAAAGAGAACATGGATAAATTTCTTTGATAAATTTCTTATCACTGTAAGATGTTAGAGAGATGATATAGGACCTCTAAAATTTGATTGGATGAATAGTCCCTCAGAAATGAGATTTCTCTAACTTATATTGTGGCATAAAGACACCTGAAAATGGATCCAGAGCACCTAAATACATATTACCAACTATATAAGTCATAAATGAAATTTATGATATATTATATATATCATAAATTTCATTAATATTTTTATCATTTACTTGTAATGTAAGAAAATTCATTAATAAAAGCGAGTTATTAACTTGACTAATTGTTCCTGCAAATTTTAAATAAACTTTCAATGTTAAAATAATATTCATTCATTAAATATTTTTCAGGTATTCATTATATCAGTTTTGAATAATATTAATAAATTATTTCAATAACAATTATATTTATCTCAAGGAATAATAATTTGTCTATTTTATGGTGATCAATTAAATACAGACATCCCCACACTACAAAGTGGGCCACACCATGTCATATACTCTGATTAATAGGAATGTAACATAATTTTGAATACATTAAGTGTGTTATAGTCTAGGATATTTATCTTAATAGTAGTGAGTACTACTCATAATCCTAGGGAAGAGTCTTACAACGAATCAAGACCCTTAAAGAGATAAGTTATGGTCATAGCAATGACATCCTCTTATGAACACACGTCCTTTAATATAATCTCTTTATCTCACAATATATCATAAATATGGATCCACACATTGTACCACCATTCTTTCATGATTTATTATTCATTAGTCTTAATATATGGACTTACCTTCTTCTACAATGGTCATGGATTTAGTGAAGGTACTACCATCTTTATCTGTTAGGATCAAGATATCACTTATTTTCAGAATAGAAAAATTTTCTCTGGATCATTAAATCTATGTTATACTATCAATGGAGAACCCAATGCCATCTAAAATTCAATGAAATAAATTTTACGGATTTTTTCTTTCATCAATGTACATAATAAAATGGAACAACTAATAATAATTTCAAGTTAAGAGACTGATACATGTGTTCTTATGTAAGAACTCTCAATGATGTCATGAACAAAGCCATGAAATCATTTAAACCAGCACCTGAACCAGTCTGTGGCATGGCCTAAAAGGAATTCCTGATCCACACAGGTTCTAAAACGTTCTCAGGTATTATAAACAAATCTTGGGAATAATTTACCAGAATTTATAGGCATAAAACAAATAGAAAAATTTGATAAACCAAAAGTGAAAATTCAAATAAAAAAACCTTAAAATTTTTTTAGAATTAAATAGCAATGGTTTAAACAAATATTTTAAAAGGACACAACAAAAATGTGCAACATGTCTATCTCAAAACCCACTATAAGGTAAGGGGGCATTCCCTCAATCATCCTCCACAACACTACACCATGAAAACATCTAGCAACACAAAACGTCATCACTAAAAGCATTTCCCTTACCTATGTCAAACATTACCAAGTCTACTTATGCCCAAAGGTGTAAGTAGGGTGTGACCCTAATCCCAGTATGATTCCACTCAAAAAAATATTCCATGCACTAAAAATTGAAATGGTAAATAACATGAAATATTTTAAACAAAAGAAATTCTCGTTAAAATTTTATGAATAATATCTTTAAATGAAAGACGGTTTTAAAGAAAACAATTTTAAAAAGAATACAACTAATTCTGAACATTAACAACCAACACTATTATATGTCGATAGTCTGTGAAATGTAGACTATGAGAACTAAACACTGGGACTACCCTAAGGCACTAGCTAGTAATGGGACCCTAGGTACCTTGTATCTTGGTGAAATGTGGTATACGAACCAGAACCAGCATATTCCTCATGCATGAGCCACTAGAGATGATAAGTATCCACAATTCTACTAGTTTCAAATCATTTCCCGTATATTTTTATTACATTCATCATGAGCCCCACTAGAAAAACTGGGCCACAACCACTTCCAAATCAATAGCAAACTAGTCCCAGTCCACCCACCTACATTCTTGGGCATCCCTTTTCTTCTCAAACAAGTTTCATATATCACATAACATAACTTAAATATCAAAATTCCACATATAAGATCATAATCACAAGAAAAAATTTCAAAAACATGTTCCCCACCCTATATACCATTTCATAAATCAGTCAAAAAATAAATAAATCAATTTCAAGAAATGTATCTTTATTTTAAACACAAAACCCACCCAAATTCTTTTTTAAGAATAAATGCACACCAATACCATATCAAAACTCAATTCACAGCCATTGTATAATATATGAATCATTTTACAATTCATAAGACAATACCAAGTGATATAACATGGGTTCACAAAAAAACACACCCCACATCACATAAACATTCCACTTATAAATCAAAATCATGTAAAACATGTTCAAGAACTATTTTTTCACCACATATATGAATCAAAGAACGTGATAAATTAATTAATTCACTAATAAAATTAAATAAATAATATTTATATATGGAACAACCTACCTTTGATGTCGAAAATCCAAAAAAATTCTACGAATCATCAACCACACCACAAGAAAAAAATGAACCCTAATATAAGAGATCGAACCCAAAACCCAACGACTAAAACCTAGGGATGGAACCCTAGATGCTAGAAAAATAAACCTTCAATAAAAAGGGTAGAAACCCTAAATATAAGGAATAATAAAGGGGTAAATACACATACATGATGATTCTTGATGTTTTTCCCACAAAAATCCCTTAAAAAATGGGTTCCTGGGGAGATTGAGGGAGCTTAGAGGCATTCTATGGCTAAAAGGCTTGAGTGGGGAAGAAAAGGGGTGGACATGGTTTAATTCAAGAAGGGAGAATAGTAAATTTTTATGAACTAGACTATGTGAATGTGTTTTAGTAACTTTTTAATATACCATGCGGTGACTTTGTACAAGTTATGTACCGACCACGTGAACACCTAGTCTAGGGCGTATGGTTATGTGGTGTCTGTATATTAGGTTTTTCCTTTAACAGCACAGTTACCTGGGTTGGGCGCATGGTTACTAATAACCTTGCACCAACCATGTTCCTGGGTTTGTCCACCCAAAACCTATATTTTTCACCAAATTTCAAAATAAAACTCAAGGGGAAAACAAAAAGATAAAATAAAAAGATAAAATACCCTAAAATAAATATATGAATGTGAAAAATATCCCAAATAAGAAAACATTATGTCCTTAGATAGTAGACAAGAATAATAATTGGAAAATGAGAATGGATACTCTTTCTTAGAGCATGATTTCTATTCCTATGTCTTTTGAATATCATTCCCATGCTTCCAAAGGACATGGACTAATGGAATAGTCTTCCCTCGAAACACCTTCTCTTGGGAATACACTATCTGCACTAGTCTTTCTACAACTAACAAATCAATATCTATCACCAAATCATCCCAACTCAACACATGAGACATGTCCATGTTATATTTCTTTAGTTGGGAGACATAAAAAAAGTTGGGAATATATGTCAACTAGGAAGGAAAATATAACATGAATTATACCTTTTTAATCTTCTTGGTGATTTCAAAAGGGCTGATATACCTTGGAATTAGCATTCCCTGCTTCCCTAAATGGTGATGACCCGTGCGACCAACCACCTTCATGAATACCCAATCACACACGAAAAACTCAAGATCTCAACACCTTTGATCGGTATAAGATTTGTGGAGACTCTGAGTTGTTAATAATTGTTTCCTGATCATCATGACTTTTTCAGTCATCTCGTGCATAGGGCTCGGTCCCATAACTGAGGTCTCACCCACCCCATCTCAAAATTGAGGCGGCAGACAGGGCCGACCATAAAGCACTTCAAACGGAGCCATTCAATTCGAATATTGGTAACTATTATTATAATAAAATTAAAATAACCCCAAAAGTCTATCCAATGATACACCAAAATCCAAAATGCGTGCATGAAGCACGAATTACAAAATCAGATTTTTAATCTATGTCTGACCATCTCTTTGAGGATGGTAGGTTGTGCTCATCTTTATCTGGGACCCTAATTCCTTCATAAGTCTTTCCCAGAATCGAGCGGTAAGATGGGGGTATCTATTTGAAACAACTACTGATGGAACCCCATGAAGCCTTAGCACCTCTTGAATATAAAATAGGCTCATGTCATACACTTTAGTTAAATCCATGATTAGAATAAAGTGGGATGATTTCATCATAAAATAAATCACCACCATAGCATTCCTTACTCAAGGTGTATAAGGCATGATAATAATGAAATCCATGGTGACCTCATACCACTTATAGGTTGGAATGGGTAATGGATGAAGCAACCCATAGGGCCTCTGATGCTCTGGTGTTACCTGCTGACATGTACAACATCTCAATATGAAATCAGCTATGTCATGACTCATGATTGGCCACCAAAATTATGGCGTACATCACAATACGTCATGGTCAGCTCGGGATGGACGAACCACTAATATTGGTGGATATCTTGCATCACCACCTTCTTCAAGTACAACAGCACCACTGAATGACCCTTAAAGCACAACACTCCCACAATAGATGAATACCAATCATGAGATGTCTCCCCTCGATAAATAATCTCTAAATACCAGTGACACATTTCATCTCTAAGATGTTCCCGCTGAATGAGCTCCAAAAGCAGATTCAGCAACGCTCCAGATAAGAAAACACCACTACTAGGCTCATTGGATTCCAAGTGCATATTGGAAAAGAGCACCATTAAAGTCAACTCATCACTAGAATTCCTCAAAGAATTCACTATCACTTTTCTGCTCAAGGCATCAGCCACCGCATTAACCTTTAATAGGGTGTAGACAATATCAATATCGAATGCCTTGAAATAATCAATCCAACAAAACTGCCACAAGTTCAAGTGTTTCTGAGAGAAAATTTAAGCAAAACTTTTATGGTTAGAGTAGACCTAAACATTCTCCACAAAAAGATAATTGTGTCGAGTTATTAGTGTGTGCATAAAAGCTGCCAATTCCAAGTCGTGGGTTCGGTAATTATTTTCATGTGGTCTTAGTTTGATGGATTCATATTCCCCCATGTGATCACCCTATATAAACACACACCTAAGATCTATACCTGAAGCATCAGAATAATCCATAAATCCCTTCCTAGACACTAGAAATATCAAATCTTTTGCAGTAGTCAACCAAAAATTCAGCTCCTCAAAATATGTCTCTCACTTTGGGATCCACTCAAACTTTACCCCTTTACAAGTGATTATGGTCATGGATGAGGAAAGCTAAGATAAATCCTGAACAAACCATCTAAAATAACATGGAATTCCAAGAATACTCCTAATTTCAATCACATTTTTCAGCTTCTCCCATGACATAACTGTGTTGATCTTCTTAGGGTCCACTGAAACCCCCTTCTCCAAAATCTCTTGAACCAAAAACTTCACCTCCCTAATCCAGAAGGTTCACATTGAAAGCATTATATAAAGGTAGTGATCCCATAGAGTTACCAGAACAATTTTCAATTGATTCTCATGCTTCTCCTTTGATATAGAATAAAACTGGTAGTCATAGACAAATAAAACAATTAAAGAGTCGAGATACTAGTGGAACACACTATTTATGAGTTCCATAATAACTATTATAGAATTGGTCAACCTTAATAACATGACCAAATACTCAAATTGGTTGTACCTACTTCAGGGCGTTATCTTTGGGTTGTCTGTCTCTCCCACCTGGATATGGTGATAATTTGAACAAAAATCAATCTTGGAAAACCACTTTTCCCCTTTAGTTGAGAAAAAAAGTAATTTATTCTTGGAAAAGGGAATTTATTCCTAATAATTTCCTTATTTAGATTCTTTTAATCAATTCTAAACTAGAGGTATCTATTAGCCATCTTTGTGAATAAGAAATGAGCGGCCCAAGGAGGGACACACATCTGAATGAAGCCTTTTGATTCCAAGCCATCCAACTATATCTTTAATTCCCTCAATTTAGTGGGGGCCATGTGATATGAGGGAATATATATTAGTTGTATTATCATTTCCAAATATATCAAGAACTCCATGTCCCAATATAGGGGTAATCTTGAAAATAAATCATGAAATGCCTCTCGTAAATCATCAAGTATTTATGGTAGTCCATCCTCAAGAGCACCACCACCATCCTTTAGCATGAGTGGTAATAACTAAATGATAATATTTCCCAACTCTGGGAGTGGAGGCCCCATGTGACCCGATCAAGGATCACATTCCCCAAAAAAATACATGAGGGCTCTCATCATGTTCCATGAGACTCATCCATTTCCTATAATAATCGATATGTGCATGGAAGTGCACCAAAAAATCAACTCCAACCATCACATCAAATTGGTCCATGTATAGAACTAAGAAATCATTCTCTATTTTAACCCCTAACACATAGAGTGCAAAAGATGGACACCTGAGACCCCGCCTTTTCTTCATACCCAATGAAATGAAAAAGATTCCTACATGATTGGAATTTTCATAAAATCTACAATATGGGTAGAGATAAAATAAATAGATGCACCAGTATCAAATAAAATAGTTGATATAGTATATTCAATCAGAATGGTGCCTTGAACTATCAATGATCCTACATCTTGTCATACTAGTACATAATCCATAACAAGAAGATGAATGGTATCTTCTTGAGAATGACCACTCACCAGTGGATCTACCATAAATTGGTTCGGCACCACCAATGATCTGGTCCTACTACCATGACCAGCAAACTGAGACCCCACCATCTAGGCCAGCTCTGACTATACATCCATTACCCTAGAATCCATAGTTCCAACCACACTTTTCTATGGGTTCCTCTCCATATAGAAGCAATAAAAGTGAACCATAATTCCACACTAATTGAAAGGAAAATGAGTATATTTGCAAGCAGTTTGATTGTTCCTTGCACTCCCACGTTGATGGCACATAACATATCTCGCATTAGAAGCTGCATAAGAAAACTGTCTGGAAGGATTTTTTAACTAACACCTACATTCTTCCATTTCTCATAATGTTTCCTCTTTTTCTCTGAGGATATGCCACTTAACATGTCTAACACCACTGAATAAAACCTAGAAATCCCTTTCTAATCAATCTCAACCATAAAAGAATAATTAAATACCTCAACATGGGTTTTGATTTTGAACATGAAGTTATAACCATAAATTTATAGTCGTATCCCCTTATCAAACATTTAATCTTTCATATATTCATTAGAAACAATATAATTTGAATAACACACTAGATAATCACAATGGCTAGAATATTCCATCATTGAATGATCTCCCTGTTAAAGATCCATGAACTCCTATGATCTGGAATTGGGTAGGACCTTGGGACAATACTGATGGTTGAAAATGGTTCTGAAATTCTTCTAGCTCATCTACTCATTCTTTCCACCTTAAATAATTGAGCCCCACCAACTTTGACTGGGGACTTCTAGTAAGAATGAATCAGATTTCACCCCGACTTCCTTAGGGGCATCAAGAAACTCTAACATCCTCTTGATATTCTTGATCCATTAAAATCCTTCCTAAAACTTAGAATTTCTTGAAAAGGTAGAAGCCATGTTCATAAAAAACTCTCGAGATTTGTCATTCCTAGAACCAGATTTTTCCTCTATAACTAGAGTGATATAAGGATCCTCCCCCTATCTCAGAGGCTGAATATCCCAAACTACAACTTCCACCAACCTCTGATCATGTGGTGCGGGAGAAAGCTCTTTGGATTCCTCCCATGAATGTAAGGGAGATCTTTATGGAGTCATGTTAATACAAAAAAATAGTCACAATAGAAAAAAATGAATAAAATAGTTCTAAAAATTCTAGAAAAAGAATCAAATATAAATAAATTAAACATTCCATGACATGAAAATGGTCAAACCACTTCACTGTTGCCCTGTGTCCACGTGTAGTCTGTAGCCTGCATTTCCCATCAAGAAGAACAGTCAAATGAAAATCCCAAAATACCATGGGGACTCAAGGCCTATCACAAGGTGTGTTGGCCAGTCACCCTACATGTAGCCAAACTCCATTCCCGGAATGTTCTAGATCTTGTCTAACCTGACTCATCCCAAATTAAATGAACCAATGAGAATCTAATCACGAATACTATTTTTTCACAAACCAAGCTAGGTTATCGTCTAAATTGGTGCTTTACTCGGTATGTGGCATGTCCCAAAGGGAATTCCGGATTCCCACAAGACGAAACAGGTGCCTGGGTATTATAAACAAATCTTGGGAATGATTTAACTGATTTTAAAAGGATAACACAATAAGAAAAGTTTGATAAACAATAACTCAAAATTTTAAAAAAAACAATCTTTAAAAAATTTTGAGGAGTGAATTAAAATGGTTTAAACCAATATTCAAAAATGATGCAACAAAAAAGGCGTATCAATTCTAATCCAAAAACCACAACAATGATAGGGGTAATCTCCCTCAAGTGACCTCCACAACACTGCACCAAGAAAATAGCTGGCAACCTAAACAGGTGTCACCAAAAGCCTTGCACATACCTATGTGAATCCTTACCAAGTATAATTACACCTAAGGGGTTAGTAGGGTGTGAGCCTAAGCCTAGTAGGATTCCACCCAAGAAAATATTTCATGCAATAAAAATTAAAAAGGTAAATAACTTGCAAGATTTTATACAATGGAATTCCTAGTTACAATTTTATGAATAACACCTTTAAATGAAAGAAGATTTTAAAGAAAACCATTTTAAAAATAAAGCACTTGATTCTGAAAATATACCACCAAAAATTCCATATATTCACTGTAGGTTAAATTTGGCTAATGATCACTAAATATGCGAACTGTCCCTAGGAACTAGCTAGTAGTTGGACCCTAGGTACCTCTTATGATGGGGAAATGTGGAATAGGAAATATAAACAACAACTTCCTAATGAACAATCCATTATAGATGAGAAATATAAAATGTTATAGTGGTCTCAAATCATTTTACATATATTGTTAGTGTTGTCACTGTCAATCCCACTAGGTGAAACCGAGTCGTAGGCACTTCTGAACCACTAGAAACTAGTCCAAGTCCTACCACCTAGATACTAGGGCTTCCATTTTATGCTCAAACAAGTTTCACAAATCACATATTATCACTTTATCATCCAAATTATATTTAGAATCTAATACTCACAGTAAAACAGTTCAAAGACATGTCTCTCACCCTTTATAACATTTACTAAATCATTTAAAAAAAATTTAAAACAATTTCAAGAAATGTCTCATTGTTTTACACAGAAAAACCACCCAAAGTATTTTTTAATAAAAAATGTACCCCAATACCATATCAAAACACAATTCATATCCCTTTCGTATTTTAATACACTCATTTCACAATTCATAAGAAATTACCAAGTGATACAACATTGGTTCACACTAAAAACAAACCCCATTTCACATAAACATAACACTTAAAAATAAAACACGTGTTAATATCTTTTAAAAACAACTTTCGGACTGTATACATTAATCAAAGATCATGAAAAATTTACAATGACATTAATACATTTCACCAAATAATATTTAGAGATATTACACCTACCTTTGATGTCAAAACACCAAAAATTGGTGTGAATATTCAACTACACCTCAACTACACCACAAGCAAGAGAAAATGAACCCTAATCCAAGAGATCGAACCCCAAACCCTATGATTATGCTCTATGTACAGAAAACTAGCCTCTAGAAAACTAAGCCCTCCTGAAAGAGGGAAGAAACCCTAAACAAGAGGAAGAAATAATGTGGAAATCCACTCACATGATGATTCTTGAAGTTTATCTGATTGAAACCACTTAAAAATGATTTCTATGGGAGCATAAGGGATCTTAGAGGCCTTCTAGGGAAGAAAATAACTAGTGGGGAGGAAAAGGGGTAGAATAGGTGCAGTTCGAAAAGGGAAAATGGTAAATATCATTTTTTAATGACATGAACTGTTCACACGGTTTATTACATGGTTTAATAAATTTTATAGTGACTGTGCACAAGTTTAGTCCAAACTAAATGAACACTTGGGTTGGGGAGTACGACCATGTGGTGGGTGTGTAGTAGGTTCTATCTCCTACCACACCATTACCTTAATTTGGTACATTTGTTACTAATAACCATGGGCTAACCGTTCACCTGTGCGTATAAACCAAAAAACCTCCATTTTTTCCAAATTTCAAAAGGAAACCGAGGGGGAAAAGAGAAACAAAAAATAAAGAGATAAAATGCCTAATAAGAAAGACATTGATGTGAAAAATGACACCTAAAACATGTGATGTTCCTATTGGATGGTTTTTCCCCAAGATCTCATCTATTAGAGATCACCATGTTCAAAATTCATGAGAAGATGTCTCAATGATTATGAACCTCCAACACCTAATAGTCACAAATCAAATGTGTCCTATCAACATAATGTATCTTAAAAATAGTACATAAGTTTAATATTGTTGACATGGTATCTATAGGTTCTCATTATATCATGGGAAATGTTGTAAGCCTTGGATATAATATGTAATCTAAGGATATTACCATAGATATAGTTGATGCAGAAGTATTGACACTATGATTGTAATAAAAACACATGTATACATATATCAATCTATATACATGTAATGATAATAAATTTAAATAGGTGATTTTGGTATAGGTAACCCACTCATGACACCTTCACTAACACTAGATGCAACTTCCAATATTCCTCAACTCACTAGCTCTCATATGAGAATCATGCTTCTGCTAAGATATTGAATTAGTAAGGGGGTTTGCCATGTAATCCTCTATGAATAATTTTATAACTTTAATTTAACCTATCTGAGTTAAATATCTCATGATATAAAACTTCTAAATTATATTTCTTGTCCCTTAGTGTGACTTCGTATCCTTGTCAAGCACTACCTTTGTAATATTACCAATATTAACTAGAATAGGGTCTTTACATATACGCACAACACCAATGTCAAATAAAAAGATTCATATCCATACTTCCTCCTTATCTAGATAAAAATATGTTATATACTATGATTATACTATTGAATAAGAACCCAAGGTTTTTTTTCATCTTCTCCAGCTCATCGCACCACAATTTAGAAAAAATACCAAGCCTAAAAGAATTTTCATATCAGCATGTTATGTTTGGAAAATACAAAAATGATATCCTTTATATAATAGTTTATCATCTCCTCCATATACCAATAACAAATCCTTTTTATATCTCAAGTACTTTAGGATGATTTTTACAACAACCCAACAAAACACTCTTGGATTAGCTTGATATCTTTCCACCATGGCTAAGGTAAAGGAAACATCAAACCTAGTACATAACATGGAATACATGATAGATCCTAATAATTAAGAAAAATGGATTATATTAATTATTTCAATATCCTATTATTTTTTTTGGAAACATTTTGATAGATTGATTCATACTATATTACATTAGAAAAAACTCTCTCATGGATTGTTCTATATTGCACCTTTTGAGTATATTGTCAATATATGTATTTTAACTTATCTCAGGAATCCTATGAGATCATTCTCGATATATCTCGAACCCTATAATGTAGGATACTTCACCTAATCCTTTCATGGATAATAATTCATTTAACCAATTATTAACTAGCTATAAGACATATAGTTCATTTACCATATTTAATAATTCATTAATATATAACACTAGGAAAACAATGGAATTTCCACTGACAATATTATAAACACATGTGTTTATTTCATTCATTATAAAAATATATTATCTTATAGACTCATCAAAACATTAATTCTGTGATTTTGATGTCTACATAAAACCATAAATGGATCTCTATATCTTTCTTTCTTTATTAGCACTCTGTATCCTAATTAAGTCTTCAGGATGAGTCATATGGACATTTTTGCAACCAGTCATAATTTATAGGTTTTTAATTTACTATTAATCTATAATTTTATCTTGATTACTCATTTCATCCCAAGGGGTATTGCATTATCTAGTGAGTATACATAAATCCAAATAGGATTTTGATACGTGGACTCTATATGAGAATGCATGGATTCTTTTGATTTTGAAACATCCTTTCAATATACTTTTTTCTTATAGATATATATTCAACATTCTCTATGAGTAATGTGTCACCTGACTCAGTGACAAGATAAAAATATCTCTCTAGTTATCTATGATTTCTAGTAGATCAATATGGTACTAGTGTCTCAAGAACATCTTTATCTTCCTCTATCTCTTATAGAGATTTTTCTCATACCAACTCTTCTACACCCGGCGAATCAACTTCATTGAAGTCAATCTATCTCCGACTATTTCCAATGGAAATATTGTCCCTTTCTATAAATATGGAATTTATTTCCACAATAAATTTTCTATATCAATGGTTATATAGGTAACAACATTTAAATTATTTCATATTAATTATAAATATGCACTTCGTACTTTAGGATGTTAATGTGTTACTAGGTATAGTCATGAAAAAATATTTTCAACCTCATAAATATATTCATGTAAGATTTATTTTATTTCCTAACATGAACTTATATAGAATCTCATATGTTCCTTTATTTAGTAATTTTTTAAGGGTATATTTTGTTCTATGAAACTTGTATCACCAAAATTATAATGAATGATATTTCTGACTCATCATTTATCTCACCATGTTTAGCAATTTATGACTCCTCCTTTCCCTAACACCACTCACTGAAGGTGTATAAGGGGGAGTGAGTTGGGATACTATAACACACTCATTTAAGTGATAAATGAAAGCTTGGTTGAGATATTCTTCTCTTTAATCTAATAGGAGAGCCTTATTATTCTTACCAAGATGGTTTTATACTTTATTTTAGTATTCCATAAACATATCAAATGAATCTGACTGATAACGCTTTAAGTAGATATAGTCATATCTATAATAGTCTTAGATGAAAGTAATGAAGTGAAAAAACTCACCCCATTTATCTACTACAGGTAGACCAAACATATCAGTGTAAATAAATTACAATAGTTCTATGGCCCTTAATTATTTCCCAATGAAGGGTATATTGGTTATTTCGCTATATAAACATTCTTGAAAAACATCTAAGGGTTTTAAGTCAATAGAGTAAAAATACTATTCTTGAAGTAACTTATTAAACATTTCTCCCTTACATGTCCAAGACTGAAGTTCCATATGCTGGTATTATTACTCATTTTCCCTGGTTTTGTCATCAATTTTCATTATAGGCCTTTCAGTTTCAAGTATATAGAATCCATTATTAAGATGTATCATACCATTGTATTTGGTTTCATTATTATAGAGAGACCATTTATTTCCAAACATGAAATAAAATATCATTGTGTCAAAATTCAATGCTAATATTATTTTTTTGGTTACTAGAGGTACAAAATAAAAAGAACCAAACAATTATGCATAGTTAAATAGTAATCTATTGCTATTAAGGATACGAGTCTCACACCATTTTAATCTTGATGATCCACCTATCCCTTTACAATATTCTTGAATCTACTTTTTTATTTTATTTGAATAAAAATGTGTTAGCCATATGTTTTATCTAATAATCTAATTTTTAATAAATAAACAATACATTCAATAAAAATATACATGAGGTAGAAGCGTTTTCTTGATTCTTCTTCCTGAGCATGAAATTATTTTTCCAGTGGAATTTCCTGCCACATGAAAAGTATATGGATTCTGACCAAGAAATTATTGTTCATTATTTATGATCCCATAAATGGGATTTTATTCATTTATATCATATTATTGTGGGAACATTATACTAATGTAAAATATTTTTATTCTGATTCATTTACTAATGGTGATATTTTGATAGTTACATTATTAATCTCGCTGTGTGTTTTAAATTTTAAAAATTTCGGATACAAATGTGGGTTTTTGGAAAGGTATTGAAAAAATAAAAAATGAATTTTTATTAAAATTATTTTTTATGAAATTATTGGTCTCATTTTTTGGTTTAAATGTTATTCAATCAAAATAATTTTTATTATTTCATATAAATGTTGTTTAAAAAAGTATTTTAGAAGGAAATAAATTTTATTTGCATTCCCTAGAGCACTCACATGAAAATATTATACTATTAATATATTTCAAACTACAATTATTGAAATATTACTTTTAAGGAATTACACATACTCTTTCATGGGATCCAACTAGGAATGTTTATATCACACCACTATTGCATCAGCGTATGCATATATTTTTTCTCTTTCAAGGGTCCAGTTCTTTACTGTTGTTATTATGTTTTCTATTTCCCCTTGTTGATTGATATCAATAGGTGGTGAGTGGTCAGGGTCCACATGAAGTTTTTTATAGATATATATTTATTTACTTTATTGTATTCATTATCTATATTTTTTTATTTTTTTAAGAACTTGTGTATTGGTCATCTCAACATGTCGAATTTATATTTCTCTTTATTTTTTCTAAGAAAATTTTATGAATTATATATATTCATATTTAGATATGATTTAGGAAATTTTATTTGGTTATGCCCTGTTTGGATATAGTTCATTATTATAAAATATGTATTTCATATGCATGATAGTATAATGATTAATCTTACCATGTAAGATCCGCAATAAGATTTTGATGCATGTTTTTTTTACATTTGAAGGGGAAAATAATTTTGAAAATAATTTTCATTGATGATTAGGCACATTTTTTCATCCATTGGGGATTGAGAAAACATTTTGGGGTGACGAGCAGATTGGCTCAATTACTGATTCAGTGGTAGCCTCGGTTAGTTCATTACACTATCTATTCCATAGGGAAGATATTATTTAGTAAATGTGAAGTAAAAAAATAATGTGAATTATTTGTTATACCATATTGTAGAGAAAATTATCATTTAAGAAATTGGAGAGAAGTTCAACTTCTCCAAACCTCACATGATAGTGTCAATATTTTCCACTCCTCGACTCATAATATTATTGAGAGAGACTTTGGAATATTATAAATTAGATGGAATATTTTAATAGCATTCATTAAAATTAAAAATTAAAATAAAGAGGAACCATGAAAATGTAGACATGGAAGATGTTGAAGCAAATATTAAGTTAACAAATTATTATTCAATCTCTTCCATGAAGTCCTCTAATACATAGGATTATTTCTAAAATAAACATAATACTCAAATATATACTTACTTTATTCATGGAATACATTCATGATATTATTTTTATCCATATGCTTTCTTTAATTATATTTTTTTATTTAGTTAATATTGTCACAATAGTGACCTTTTAATTTTCTTAATAAGGGTATTTTCAATTATGAGTTGTAATGTTAACTATTGTTTACTTATTTTCAAGTTATTATTCCATAACCATACTTTTTTCCCACTATATCATTTTATTTTAAAGAAATATAGGATAAAAAGATACAATTTTAAAATTTTATATATAGATCCAAAAAGAAAATTAATTCTTAATTCAGTTTCAATAGGCCTTATTGGAGAAGAATCATTTTGATCCTGAAAATCTTATTTGACCTGGATATTTGTGAGAATTGGAAAAACATGCTTGTGAATTGGTTTTAAAAACATGTTTTTATTTTTCTATTTTAATTTTTCTTATAATTTTTTATTTGTATTTTCTCTTAGGTTTTGGGAGGTTTTGGCTTAAATTTTGAGTTTTAGGCTATTTTCCTTATATTTCATGGTTTCTATCCATGGTTAAGGTGTAACTATGTGGCCTCTTAAAGCTGAGTTTTATTTATATTCATTTTGAACTTGAAATCTTTTGGTTTCACTAGTATAACATGGTTATTCAGAAACCATGAAGCTATTAAAAGTAATTGTGGGAGTCTTGGGGTGTCCCTAGATGTGGGCACACAACTTTATCACGGTTAGTCTAAACCATTCGAGAAATATGTTCATGGTTTTGTAATATTTTATATAATAAAATAGTATGATTGGAACATAGTTTACCAAAAAATATCGAAAAACCATGTTGGGGTCATGTGATGCTAGTAAGGGATGCATGATTGCCACATGGTTTCGCAAATAGTTTTACCAAACTATGCATACTTCCCATATCCATTAAAATAGATTTTTAACATTTTCCCTCCTCTTTTTTTACCCCAAAACACCTCCTTCTCCTCCATTTGGATCATGCGACCTAGGGAGTCCCCTCCCTCTCTTCCCCAAACCTCCCCTCCTCCCTCCATGGTTGAATTAAGTGGTTTCTTTAATATTTTAGGGCGATTTATCATGGTATTCTCTTCCTCTCTTCTTTCTCTTCTTTATTCTCCCTTTCTCTTCTTGGTTCCAATTCTCCCTTGGTTCCTATACCCAATATTTCATGTATATAGGATTCCAAATTGGATATTTAGTCTGATTAAGGTTCTTTTTTATTGTTTATACATTTTTTGACCCTTTTATGGTAGTTTCTGGTTGCCATTGATTAAGAGAATATGGTTTGAAGTAGGTTCCAATATGGAAATGCCTTTTAATTTAAAGAATAATAGATTTTATGGATTTTAGACCATGTTTTTATACTAATTAATGATGTATAATTCATAAAATAATTATTTTATGTGGTGTACAATGAATTTTCCATTATATCTAATTGTAGGAAATTGTTTTATTATGACTCACACACTATGTTTTTAATAAAATACATGGTTAGCATTTATAATTGTGTTTTTATTTCTAAATATTAATTTGAGTTTCTCAAAAGGGTTTCAAATTCATTTATATAAGTTAATAAATTGTGGGTTTGATCTTTTTGGAAATGGTTTTTCACCTAATGAATGTGTGAGGCCTGGTTGGAACCTCTGAAAATGGTTTCTCATGGAAAATTCTTCATGGGGTGGGTATCTTACCTAGCTGATTGCTAATGGTAATGTGTGGTCCCTGGATTGGGACTCCACTCGTTTATGTTTGGTACAAAGGAAAAGGTATTACACCTTGCGGTGATATGGTGATGATGCATGTGGTGTTTCTTGTGTTTACTTTTTATATATAATATCATTTTTTTGTTGGAACTACACGAACTAGTACAATCATGACCTTTAGCGGATGCCAAAAGCCGTCACTAAATGTCTATAGAGGCTGCCTAGCATCTGCCAAACGGTGGCCACTTTTGTCCCATCATTGTTGCGATCAGCGACCACCATTTGGTGGACACTGAAGGCAAGCTAGAATGGGCTACAACAGCCGTCAAACGGCATCCACTGCGGGTGGTGCTGGAATCACCTAAAGCGGCCGCCTAATGGCGGCCTCTGTAGGTTGTCCCTATAGCGCCCTCCAAATGGCGGCCGATATAGGTTTCTATTTTTTAAAAAAAATATATCAATAATACAATAAAATATACCCACATAAATCTAATCAGTCATCTTCCAAGCTCCACATCCATCATCAAATGTAACATCATAACAAAATTTAATAACAGAATTAGTACTGAATAAAACCTATAAACAAATAATTGAAACAAATTAACATATTTTAATTAAAAATTACTGTAATAGGTCGAAAGTATTTGATTTACAAAATAAATTCATAATTTTGATTACCATTTTATAATTTAAAAATCGTTAATTCTATGGTTCTAATTAGATTGTTGCCCTATGATTTTAGGTCAATGTGATGTCGTTCTCTATGCATTTGGCAGTTTATGACACCAAAAGTACATTCTCAGCCACTGTAAGAACATGGAACCTCTGATTGACGTGCCTTCTGGAAAACCACTTCACAATTCACTCACCGGTTGTTGTCATCTGATTTCAGGCCACTCTGACGTCGTTCGGCTGGTTTGGACTCCCCACACACTTTTATGAAGTCCACCCAACACTTAAAAAATGAATATTGAGCCGTACCACGCAAACCACACATCTTATTGATGTTTTGTCTCTTTGTACACATCACTGATAATAATTAGATTTTTACCCTATGATTTCAGGTCAATCTCATGTCGTCCACTATGAATTTGACTGTTAAACACCCGTTTTGGCCGTTTATGACTCCAGAAATGCATTCTCTATCACTGTGGGCACACGAAACCTTCGATTGACTTCCATCTAACCGACCACATCACCATTCATTCAACCATTGTTTTCATCTGATTTCAATCCATACTGACCTCATTCGGCCAGTTTGGACCCCCCCCCCCCCCCCCCCCCCCCGCCGCGCGTGTTTATGAAGCGCACCCAACACATAAAAAATGCATATTGAGATGTACCATGAAAACCAAATGTTTTATTGACATTATATATCCTCGTAAACATCAATAATAATAATTATATTGTTTTCATGTGATTTCAGGTCAATACGATGTTGTTCTCTATGAATTTGACCGTTAAACGCCCGTTTTAGCTGTAAATGACACCAGAACTATGTTCTCGGTCACCGCAGGCAAACGACAGCTCCGATTGATGTTCTATCTACCCAAACACTAAAAAATTAACTCAGCTGTTGTTATCGTCTAATTTTAGTCCATTCTGATGTCATTCGGCCTGTTTCGACCCCCCCCCCCACGTGCGTTTATGAAGCACGCCCAACACTTAAAAAATGCATATTGAGCCATACTGTGCAATTCACACGTCCTATTGAGGTGAAATCTCTGTTTACACATCAATAATAATAATTATATTGTTTCCCTATGATTTTAGGTCAATCCGATGCATTCCACTATGAATTTGACCGTTAAACGCCCGTTTTGGCCGTTAATGACAACAGAAATGCGTTCTCAGTCACCGTGAGCACACGACACCTCCGATTGACGTGCCGTTTGCACGAAAACTTCAAAATTCACTCACTCGTTGTTTTTCAACTAATTTCAGGTCATTCTGACTTTTTTTGGCTAGTTGGGATCCCCCCCCCCATGCGCGCGTTTATGAAGAGCGCCCAACACATACAAATGTATATTGAGTCGTACCGCGCAAACCGCACGTCCGATTGACATGCCTTCTCCTCGTACACGTCGGGAATAATAATTATATTGTTTCCTTGTTATTTAAGGTCAATATGATGTCATCCTCTTTGAATTTTACCGTTAAACACCCGTTTTGGACGTTTATGACACCAGAAGTGCGTTCTCAATCACCGTGGGCACACGACACCACCGATTGACGTGTCGTCTGCCTGACCACTTCGCAATTCACTGAACCATTGTTTTTGTCTGATTTCCGGCCATTCCTATATCATTCATCTGGTTTGGACCCCCCATGCCCGTTTGTGAAGCTCGCTCAACACTTAAAAAACACATATTGTGTCGTACCGTGCAAACCGCATGTCCGATTGATGTGATGTATCCACTTACATGTCAAAAATAATAATTATATTTTTCCCCTATTATTTCAAGTCATTCCAAGGTCGTTCTCTTTGAATTTGACCGTTAAACGCCCGTTTTGGCCATTTGGGACACCAGAACTGCGTTCTCGGTCACCACGGGCACACGACACCTCCGATTGACATGTCATGTTCCCGACCCCTTCAAAATTCACTCACATGTTGTTGTAGTCCGATTTAATGCCATTTCGACGTTGTTCGTCTGGTTTGGACCCCCCATCTGTGTCTATGAAGCACGACCAACACTTAAAAATGCATATTGAGCCTTACCACGCAAATCACACGTCCGATTGACATGTCTTCTCCTCATACACATCAAGAATAATAATTATATTGTTTCCCTATGATGTCAGTTCAAACCGATGTCGTACGCAATGAATTTGACCGATAAATGCCTATTTCGGCCGTTTATGATTACAGAACTACGTTATTGGTCACCACAGGCACACGACACCTCTGATTGACATTTCGTCTTCCCTACCACTTAAAAATTCATTCACCTGTTGTTATTGTTTGATTTCAGGCCATTTCGATGTCATTCGGCCGGTTTGGACCCCCCCATGCACGTTTAAGAAGCGCACCCAACACTTAAAAAATGCATATTGAGTAGTACCATGCATACCGCACATCCAATTGACATTTTGTCTCCTCATAAATGTCTTGAATAATAATTATATTGTTTTCTTATGATTTCAGGTCAATATGATATTGTTCCCTATGAATTTGACTATTAAATGCCCGTTTGGTCGTTAATGCCACCAGAACTGCGTTCTCGGTCACTGCGAGCACACGACACCTCTGATCGACATTCAATCTACCCGACCATTTCAAAATTCCCTCAATTGTTTTTTTCATCTGATTTCAGGTCACTCCGACGTTGTTTGGTGGATTTGGATACCCCACACACGTTTCTGAAGCGTGCCCAACAATTAAAAAATGCATATTGATCCATAGTGCGAAAATGGCACGTCCTATTGACATGTCATCTCCTCGTAAATGTCACGAATAATAATTAGACTGTTTCCCTGTGATCTTAGGTAAATCCAATGTCGTTCTCTATGAATTTATTTGTCAAACGCCTGTTTTGGCCATTAATGACACCAGAACTGTGTTCTCGGTCACTGCAGGCACACGACACCTACGATCGATGTGTCGTCTACCCGACCAATTCAAAATTATTTTAGTCATTGTTTTCTGTCTGACTTCAGTCCATTATGACATCGTTCGACAGGTTTGGACCCCCCCCCCCCCATGTGCGTTTATGAAGCGCACCCAACACTTAAAAAATGCATATTGAGCCGTACCGCACAAAACACAAGTCCGATTGATGTGTCGTCTCCTCGTACAGGTCATGAATAAAAATTATATTTTTACCCTATGATTTCAGGTCAATCCGATGTTGTATTCTATGAATTTGATAGTTAAACACCTGTTTTGGCCATTAATGACACCAGAATTGCATTCTCGGTCACCGTGGGCACACGGTACCTACGATTGACATGATATCTACCTGACCACTTCAAAATTCAATCACCCGTTTTTTTCGTCTGATTTCAGGACATTACGACGTCATTTGGCCAGTTTGGACCCCCAAACTCCTTTATTACACGCACCCAACACTTAAAAAACACATATTGAGTCATACCACGAAAACCGCACGTCCGATTGATGTGTCGTCTCCTCGTAAATGTCATGAATAATAATTAGATTGTTTCCCTTTGATTTCAGGTCAATCTGATGCCGTCCTCTATGAATTTGACTGTTAAAAGCATGTTTTGGTCATTTATGACACCAGGAGTGCGTTTTCGGTCACCGTGGGAACACAACACATCTGATTGATGTGATGTCTGCCCGACCACTTCACAATTCACCCACCCTAGTAAGATACATACATCGAAAGAGTTCTTGGGATTCTCCCAAGAAACAACTGCCTAATGTTTCTCTCCGTCCACTGACACACCTTCCTCTAATATTATTTGACCCAATAACTATACATAATCAATACAAAAGTGACATATATATAGCTTGGCGTATAGTTTATGCTCTATAAGTGTAATCTGGATGATTTCAACATATTGTGTATGATCATCATCAGTCATGGAGTGCACAAAGATGCCATCCACAAATACTAAAAATAAATAATCTATGTAAAAATGGAAGATTCTATAAATAATGGATATAAAAACTTCTAAATAATTCATCAACACAAATGAAATTACCTCATGCATGGGGTTCATCCTCATTTGGATCACAAATATCACTATGATGTCCACCAGCTATATTCAGAGCCTACAAAATATATCAATATTATGTATCTTAAACATATCAATAAAAGTCAATCTAAGTATGGTTTGTTTTATTTTTGACCTGTGGTGCCACTTGTTGCGCAGTCATTTCATCGATACATGATGACATCTGTAACAACCTCTCCTCATACTCTGCACGTAATTGCTGAAACGGTGCATCTATATTGTGCTGCATATCTAGCATGGAAGCATCTCTCTCAATATTTGTGCACATCCCTGAATCTCATCATGCACCCATCGCATCTTCTCTAACAACTACACATCACGGGACACCACCGCCATAAGCCAAATAATAACCATGACCGTCAATCCCCATGACACAGTGAAATATTTCATCTCTAAGAACAGTACTACGACGTTGCTCCTCTGGTAACTCAGAAAACTGATCATCAAACTAAGCCTATAGAATATAATGAATCAATGAACAAATATGAATAATATATATAAAATAAAAATACATTTATTAGTTAATAATTTCCTAACTATACACCGGAAACATCGGGATCACCCACCCTACGAGTCCTCACCCATATAGAAATATGATCTATTGGATCGCCACGTTGGTGTAATTATAATAAAGGGGTTCACCACGTTCTACTACAATATTTTTAAAATATGAATGAATAATGAATTAAAAACATACATCATGTCTGAGCAGTGACACATGTGGAGTGCCAAGTCTGGAAGGCATGCCCTGCATCGCCCGATTATGTGAATGACGAGCAGACTCGATCTAAATTAAACATATTTACTTAATAGACGTTTAAAAAATTAGTCATTTATAGATTAAATGTAATAAATCTTACCATCTCCACCTAACTTGACCAAAACGCAACCAAATCCTACCACTGTGCAGGAAGAATGCCCATAGGGACTCGCAGTAGAATGTCTAGCACACCCGCAAATGGTGTCCAGTGATCTCTCTTCATCATTGACTTGTAATCCTTCCATAATTTTTGGCATTTAGACATACATACAACACGAAACTCATCTAGAAAGGATGTAAAATTATCTTGTTAACAAAAATTTCAGTAGATGGGACAATAATAATAACAATATCATGAAAAATTAAACATTGAATTTACCTGAACCTCCCTCTAAAATCATTCCATCGTTTCCTGGGAGAATGAACTCCATTCAAGAGTCTTCAGAGGGAATCTGTGTGTGTCTTGTATCATATGCCCAAACTGATGAATCAATATAGTAGCACCATCCCCGACTGGATGAAATGTGTCATCAAATAACACATCCAATTGGGTTCTAGAGATCTAGGATTGAACCCCTCTACGAAGACCCCTGCATCTTCTGGAAGACGCACTAGATCCTGATAAACATAAATTCATAATTCAATTACAATATAAATTAATGATTAGAAACAGTTAGGGAAATATACTTAGAAATTTACAATCAATTAAATTATAAAAATGAAAAGATACATACTGAAATCATTAGGTGAACCACTGTGACAACCCTTTGACATACCTACATTAAAAGAAATTATAGTTAAATCAAGCATTTTTTATACATATATAACTCATAAATATTTTTACAAACAATAACTGGGGATAAAATTAAAATGTTCACTAATCATGATAGTCTATCGTATCACCTTCAACTGTCTCTCTGGCCCATTTTATATCTTCATCTCGTATAGCTACTGTTGTTTGGTCAAGTGTTTGATCAGGAAATGTGACAAATTCAGGTTCCTCTTGGTCAATCAGAAAAACCCCTCTTCTAGACATTTTCACCACAACATTCCAATCAGAATCAATAATGACAAAGTAAACTTGTTCTTCCTACGATGTTAGTATGAAGGTCTCATTTCTTACTCAGTTATCTTTATATAGCATATTGTTAAAGTTTACTAATGTAAATTGGAAGATATCAACTTTCATTCCACGAACTGGATCGACCCAATCACACCTTAACAATATGTGTTTTAAGCCATGACCATATATAACCTCAATAATATCTCTCAGCAATCCATAACAATAACCCGCAACAATAAAAGAACAACCAACACCACTATTTTCTGTGGCTCAGTTCATGTCAACATCGCTAATACGAAATCAGAATCCATTAGCATCCAAACACTTGTTGAGAAGAGCTGTAATAAATGGAACATCAGCTAGTTGGTTGAGTTCTCCACTCACATGATGGGTTAAATCACGTAACTTTTGAATCTGCAAATTTCACATAGATAGTTTAATGGATAAAGGATTGTGAAAATACAACTAAGTTGCACTATAAAAATATTAAATCAATTATATGTACATGAGTCTTGAACCACTCATGAAATGTGATGAAATGATGTTTTTGGATTTGATAGTCATTTGCATGGGGCCTTTCACATTTCAACTAGGCGATATGCATCCTAAATCACAAAACAATATAAAATAAGCAATAAAATAAATATAGAAAAAAATATACATCAACCATGAAACTTACTATATCAATGGAATAACTGATGGAGTGTTGAACAACACATATCAATGAGCTTGAACGCAGTCATTGTTCCGCATATCAAATATTATTCCTTCTCCAATTGGAACCTCAACATTTTGGGAGGGTTTATTTATCTTTTTTTCTACCTCATCAATATATGAAGCAACAAAATTAGTACACTCATCCATTAAATATCCCTTGGGAATTGAGGCTTTCGGACAATATTTGTTGCACACATATCATTTCAAAGTATTTAAGTATCACTCTATTGGATACATCTACCTGAATTGCACGGGACCGCCAGCAATGACTTCACCAGTTAAATTAACGGTCAAGTGAACCATGAAATAACAAAAAGATGACGCAAATAGTTTTTCTAGGTGACATAGTGCAAGTAAAATTATATCCTTAGGCTTTTTCAAATCACTCATGTGATGATTCCTAGAACAGAGCTGTCTGAAAAAATTAGAAACTCCAATTAACGGCTCAACAACCTGGGCAAGTAATCAATCATAAATTGTTATAGGAATTAACTATTGAAGTAGAATATGATTATCTTGAATTTTCAACCCCTGTAATTTCATTCTCGTCATATTCACACAGTTGGAAATATTAGAGCAATAACCACCTGGAACCTTAATGGTCTTAAAAATTAATAGAAATGTTTGTTTCTCTATTTTACTCATTATGTAATGTGCAATAGGAATGTATGCCCGATTACCTTCACCCAGCTATAAATGTAAAGGTTTTATCAATCCCATTTCCTGAAAATCATGCCGAGAATTAGCATTGTCCTTTGATTTCCCCTTGATGCCTAAAATGGTTCACATTATATTATCACATACTTTTTTTTCAATGTGCATCACATCCAAATTATGTCTTAAAATATTATATTTCCAATAAGGAAATTCCAAAAAAAATACTTTGCTTCTTCCAATTATGACTACGTTTTCTATTTACAACATGAATAGAAGGAAATGCATGAACAAATAAATCTTGAAAATCATACATTGTATGAATGTTTTCTTTATCAAGTTGTGCAAAAATTTCAACCCCAGACAGTATTTGTGGTGATGGGTCATACTCTCTATTCCTATCAAACAATACAAGGTCTTTTCGAAACCTGCGAAATGGAGGATGAAAGTTTCTATGACCAAGATATTCCCACTTTCTACTGTTCTTAAGACATATATATTTATTACACTTATTACAATAAGGGAATGAAAATTCTCCTTTTGTACTCCAACACAATAAGTTAGAAAACGATGGGAAATCATTAATTGTTCATAACAAAGTGGCCCGAAGTCTAAACATTTCATTAGTTGTCGAGTCAAAATTCATTACACCATCAGCCCAAAATTCTTATAGCTCATCAATAAATGGTTTCATATAAATGATGATTTTATCGCTAGGTACTCTCGGTCCATCAATTATAATTGACAGTAACAAAAAAGGTTGCTTCACACATACCCATGGGGGAATGTTGTATGGAACCAAAACCACTGGCCACGTACTATGTGTTGCACCAACCATGGACCAAAATGGGTTAAAACCATCTTCTTCCATACCCTGTTAAAGATTACAATCATCTCGGGAAAATTCTGGGTGTCTTTGATCAAACTCTTTCCATGCCAAAGAATCTGTCAGGTGAGTTAATATATCAACCTCATTATTTCTCCCTGAATGAAAAGTCGTCAATTTAGAAATTTTTAGTGGACAAGAAGAATCACGTCAGTCTTAGTTTCAGTGGAAAATAACACATCTGAATATCAGAAACTTGTTTCCCTTGATTCAAGACTCTCCCAGGAAGAATCTGACTACCTTGATTAATCTCATTGGTCTTCCACCTGGATGTATAACAAACAGTAAAAAATTTTAATTGTGCATTCTATTTTCTGAACAATATAAAATTATTGAGACACACATCAATTGTATCATATATAAAACCGATATCATCACTTAACTTGTGATCTTAATATAATGACTCTAGAATCTTCGCTCCAGCAGGGAGTGCCTTCTTCAATAATACCAACAACATGTCGAATGAGGTGTCTGACCACTTCTTCAAGGCCTTAAAGTGTAACAATTCAACGGTGAGAGAAATTTTACTAAATTTAGTGCATCCATGATATAATTCAGTATGCGCATCATCTTGAATTTCAATGAATTTCCATGCTTCTCCATCTGCAGAAGAATGGGGATTACTCGATCCAATGTCGTCATTTACAACATTACTATCTTCAGGTTGAAACTGACCCATCATATCATTGAGAATTATGTTCATAGAATCAACTGTTCTTAAATCAACATTCATATGAATACTTTTTGAGTGATGACGTGAAACAGAATCTTCTCTATGACGTGTCCATGTCTTATAGTTTTTCAAAAACCAATTCAAAAACAAATGTTCTCTAACACTATCTTGTTTGAAGAGATATCTATTTTCACATTTTCTTCATGTAAAACTCATAATATCACTTGGAAATCAGTTGGTGAAATCCATAAATCACTTAATCCCCTCATAATATTCTGCCGAAAACCTATCTTTCATATCAATCCAACTCTTATCCCTATCTGTATTTAATATAAATGAAAAGTGATATATCTTATTTAAATTAAAAAACACATATCAATAAAATTTAAAAACCAATGACCTCAAAGATAAATTTAACGATGAAAAACATTACCTGCAGAAGACTCGACCGAGGGTAACGGAGTGTCACTCGATTACGGATCCATGACGGCGCAGCAACTTGATGACATGGGTTCGACGGCCGGACTTGAAAGGAGAGGAACTGTGGGATGAAGCGTGGGAGGTTTCTACACAGTGGGGAACGATTGACTGATAGGGTCCAATGGAGGCAGGATGTGAGGACATTCTGGAGGGATGCAGTGGAGCTGGGAGGGGATGACTGTGGCAGGACTGTCCGAAGGTGCAGTGCGGATGTAGGGGGTGGGGGTTGTCGGGTCGCGGGGGTGTCAGGGTCACAGGGGGCGCAGAGCAGAGGCAAGGCAGTGGGGGATGCTTGGGTTGTAGGTAGCATAGAGGAAAGGGGGTGGGGGTCGCCGGGGGTCGCCTGGGGTTGGGTGTCGTCGGGGGTTTGGGTCACCGGGGGTCTAGGTCGTTGGGGGTCAGGGAGGGATCGTCGGGGGTCCGGGTCACCGGGAGTCGGGGTCGCCGGGGGTCGGGGTCGTGGGGTCGGGGAGTGGTGGGTCGCGACACGGGGATGGGAAATCGGGGTCACGGGGTCGGGGAGGATAAAATTAGGGCGCTGGGTGTATTAAAATGTAGTGGATGCCATTTGGTGGTCACTGTTAATAGTATTAGCGACCGCCAAATAGTGGACGATATAAGTCCACTGCCTCGAAAGCTAAAAATCCTAGTTGTAATGGCTCACCCCTATTTTAGATATGACATGAGAACCTAGAATAGATAGAAATATATCATAGAATTCTTGTTGCACTAGATTAGCATTACGCTCTATCTACTGTCCCCTTAGTGAAGAAACATTCTACATTGAAGATGGTTCACCACACTTAGTCCAGGAAGTGTATGATCAATCATTAGGGTTGTTTGAATGCATCAGGTGCACCAACATGATGGATCTTGTTAGAGTATGTTTAGAAATTTCCATGAACTCCTAGGTATTACAATGTTCACTAAAACATGTTTAAATATGGTAGATAATTATTTTTCCTCATCTAGTATAGTATCATGATTGTTTCTATTTATTTCCATCTATGTGGTTTTTTCTCTATTGTTTTTACTTGGAAATTTTTGTTCTTTGTAAAATAAAATGTATTTTTTCTATAAAAAAATTAAAAATGTGTTTTGAATGATTATTCACTCTCCCCCTCCCCCACTATCTCATACATTCCCTTACCTTTATAATCTAACATATATATGTATGAAAAACCTATTTTAAAATAAAAATTTAGATGAAACATGACTTTTTAGAAAAGAAATTTGAGAAAAACCTATATTTATCTATTATATTTCAAAATCTCATGAAATGATCCATTTATTTAAAGAAAATTTATAGGTAATATATTACTTGGGAATGCCTACTGAATATTAACACCCCCTATACTTATATCTCAGTTTTTTGGGTCAATTATAGGTTCTATCATGGTCCAAATCATCATGGAGCGATTTTGGGTTTTAGGTTTGGTGAGTGACCAATGGGGTCACAAAGAGATCTGTTTGGTAATTGTGTTTTTTTTGTTTTATTTTCATTTTATGTTCAATTGTTTTATTTCGTTTTTTTATTTTCATTGGGCTTATCATTTAACATTCCAACACATTTGTTTATTTTTATTGAGAAAAATAGTTCTCATTATCTCTCATTGATTCCATTGGTGCTTGTCTACAACATCGGGGTGATCGATATTGCATCTTGAAGATATAACGATATATATTAGGTGACTGGTTAGGGGTTGACTATGGTTGGTTTATGGAAAATGGAATCAGATCATAGGCTCTTTAGAGGTCCTAACATTCAAATCACCCATTTTTATTATATATGTAACGATATATGGAGTAGGAATGTATGAACAATGGGTATAGGTATGAGGATGTTTCTATCCAATACATCCAGTTTAAAACATTAGGCTACCATGGGATGTTGGGTTTCCATTTTTAGTTTTCATTTTTTTTCTTCCATTTTGATAATGTTCAGATTATAAAGATTTTGTGGAATTATTTGTGGGTGGTTCTATATTTGAGGAATGAAATGGGAGTTGGGCCAGTGGTTTTGGTGAGCTCACAAGGTCTGGAAATCCATGTGAATCCCATGGTCATTGTCCCAAATGTCTCTCTGTGGATATGGTGTTATTGGAATATGGACTCCAACCATATGGCCATGTCACCCATCAACACTTGTTACCCTTCAATGAATTTATTTTGGGTCTTTTTTAATTTTAAAATCTTTTTGAATCCCTTATATTAAATTGTGGGGAGATTAGATTTCAAATGTTGATTTTGTGGTTTTTGGGAATGATAAATTAGTTTTCATATTTACTTAACTGAACTATTGCAAAATGGATTTCTAAAATTAAATTCTTTTTGATATAATGGGTTTTGAAAAATGGTTTCATTACTTGTTTTCAATTCATTTAAAATATAGTGTGAGATATTTAAAAGGGGCTTTTGGGGCTTGTTTTATAATGAGTTCTAATATAAAAGTGTTGGATTTTATATGGAAATTAAGGTATTTTTATGCATAATAAATGTCTTGGTGTGTAGATTTTGATAATTGTTTTGAAGTGGTTCTTAGTAAGCCTTTGAAATTGTTATATTAAAATATGTGGGTTGGTTTATTTTGCATTTGGAGTTTGATTGTGATGAGTTGGATTGATTGAGTTTTGGTCTCCCTTTTATTTAGAGTTCACCCTCACCATAGATTCAATTGATATCTGAGGGGAAGATATGGATGGTTCATCATTAGAAGACCCTCCAGTTGGTTAGCCTAAAGAATTCCTCCTCAAGTTTCGGAAGTTAAACACTCATCTCTTTTATGGTCAAGTGGTTACTTTTGAAGAAAAACAGGGGATGTGAAGAATTTAAAGTATATTTGGTCTCATTGAGTAATATGAGTCCCTAAAGTTTATGTTCAATAACATTATTCCTGAAGGTCCATGTTGGATGTGGTGGAATTCTCTCATTTGAAACAAGTAGTAGGAAGATATCAAGTGGTAATTTTTCAAGTCGTCCATCATCTGAAAGTACTTATCTAAGGCAGTAAAGATGGCGAAGGTATGGAGATATGCTTGTTGTAAAAGTGGGTTCCCTAGAACTGACATTATCTATACTATTTTATTACCATATTATGGAAACAATGAGTTATACATGACGTTCACTTACCATTATAGTGTTCATATTAGTGCATCCACAATTTAAATGGAATTTTACCTATATTAATTATCATGTTAAAACGTTATAGAAGATACCAGGCTATAAAGAGAACTATAATATATTGTGGCATTAATCATAAATATATATCAAATTTTCTAGACACATCATACATTCTGAACATATTTGATGTCTGACTATCAGGTGTTGGGGTGTCATAATCATTAAGACTTATTCCCATTAAATTCGCACATAGTGATCTCTATTAAGTGAGATCATGATGACATACCTACCCATAGGAAGACCACATGTTTTAGGTGTCATTGGTTTTTCCTATACTTGGACATGTGTATTGGTTTCCTAACTTGAGAAAATTATCAATGTGTGAGATTTGATTATAGACATTGTTGAAAGGAAAAAAACCTTGATAATGAAATCATGGTGAGGTTTCTTACGTTGGATGCTTCATTCTTGGTATTTCATTGGTTGAATGATTAAGACCGAATTTATCACTTATGGGTTGAGGAAATAATATATCTTGGGCTTGGTTGATGAGGACGGTAGTACCTTCATTAATTCTTTTCCAAGGTATCCAGATTTAATCCCATAAAGTTAGACAGAAAATTAATAAATCAAGAAAAGATGATGACCGAAGTGTATGTCTCATATATCATATATTGAGATATAAAGAGATTATATTATATAGTACATGTTTGTAGGTTGGTTGTCAATTATATGACTATTTCTTATCTTTTTTCGGGGTTTTATGGGTTTCAATACTCTTCTCTTGGTCTATGAATATTATTCAATATTGTGGATATTAGGGCCAAGAGGGTCACACATAATAGTTTATAAAGAATCTATCCTATTATGGTGAATAAGTATATACGAAATGGTGGGTCCCACAATGGGGTTAAAGGGTTGTCTATGTATTATCAATCATTGATAAATAAATAAATTCATTATTATTCAATTAATGAATAATTAGGTTGATTTTATTTATTAAAAGTATTTACAAGTGTTTGATTAAATATGAGGAATAATTTTATACAGACAAATATCATTATAATATTCCATTTTGCTTATATTTAATAGGAATTATGATTTGAGTTAAATAATTTGCATAAATCATATAATATATTTAATATACAGAATAGCTATGTGATAAAATATAAATATTATTTATGATTCAATTTAGTTTATAATAATAATTTATTTATTTCTTATTTAGTGGGAGGTCATTTTTCGGGTGTCGGGGAACCCTATTAGGGTATTTTCTACACCCATTATACAAATATGGAGAAAGGATCATTCCCATGAGTATTAATTTGTTTGGAATGAGAGCTTCTACCTCCTCCCACTTTCTTGATAATGTCTCTCTCTGAACAAATGATCCAAGGTGCCTTCAACAGATCAATGGGATGGGATCATGTTTGTCTTTGTGATGTCAAAGAGATCATCAAAGCTCTACACTAGCACCTAGAATTCAATGAATGATGTTTTTGTGGATTATTGGAATGTATGTGGATAATCGTGAGGGGTTTATCTTCATATCATTCAAGAAATGGTTTCCAGCCCAGATCTACAGTCGAGTGTGCTTTGATTCTGAATGAGGTACTCATTTGATGTTTTTATTTTATCTCCTCTGTTTAATTCATGAAGGATCCTTTGATTGTACCAGGGATTAGATTGTCGGAGAAGAAAAATTTATTCCCTCCGATGATGAGTATTTTAAATTCCCCAGCCAAACAAATTCTGTTTCACACCTCAGTACCAACAATTAGAATCATATTGATTGTGTGAATTATATGATCCAAAAAAATTAAATTGTCTTTAAATATAAGTATAGGGTTTTAGGTTCATCCAAACATATCTAACCTCACCTCGATTTTAGTTCAAATGAACATGTTATAGCCATCCGAACAAAAATTTATAAGTTGAATGTGGTGAGTTTTTTTAGTATTAAAATTTGAAACATTTTTCATGTATGTGAAATTCTAACTAGTGAGTATAACAAGTAACAGTTTTTTGTGAAATACGTTATTCGGAAAAAACTCAGGCCGCTTGAATAGTGTTTTATGACCAAAGATATTTCCACAATTTTGTGTAAAATTATAAAACTATAATTAATATATTATTACAATACTATAATAATAATTTTTATTATTTTATTAAAAGTCTAACGTAATAGCCTCGGGGAAAAAAGGGATAACGGTTGGTGAGTCCATCGTTAAAAAAGTTGATTGTTATTTCCATTGAGGATAAAATGGTGGCCCCCCCTCTATCTCCCTCCTCAGTCTGATAGATCCTAGAGGGCCTTGGCTTCATCCTCTTCGAATGGTTGTCTAGCCGAAGTCAAACTGCTTCCCCTCCATTGTGCACCTGACCTTTGGACGAGCAGTAGAACCACACCGTTGGCCCGCCCTCAACGTTCTACCCTCGATGATGGTCGCTACTCTCTGATGACTGTGTAATCGCATTAGATGTTCAGTACCGATTTCCTCCATCATAGGAACACTAAATTGAAGTCATGGCATCCTCCAATTTTAGAATCCCACCTCCTTCCCTGACATTCATGACCGAAACTCTTGCGGCCCCTAATCCTGTCAGTGTGACACTGCTCCCCATCCATCCCACTGAGAAACCATTCCAGGCTGATCCTCCTATGCCTGGCTCAACTTGTGTTCATCGCCACCCATCCAGAACCTAACACACTATTTAGTTGAGCCTCCCCATGGTGGATCCTCCCTCGAACATGTGTCATTGTATCCCTTTTTTCTGACATACCTCGAGCACCCTTTCAGAGGCTCTGCTCCCATCACAGGTTCCATCGATGTCGTGAGAGTCTCCATCGAGGCCCATCTCATTGAGTCCAGCCCCAACTTCAACTAGTTTCAATGCCTCCTAAAAAAACTATAGGTACCTCATTTCTTATAATGGGTCACCCATATCTGACCCAACAAGGTTCTTCCCATCCAACACAGAACTACATGGGCCTATATAGGCCTGGGTGGGTCTTCCTTACCCAGGATGGGTTACGTCATGTTTAACTAGCCAAGAACACCCTTGCATGGGGTCTTCAAAGATCATTATGCATCTACGAGGGTTCGACCTAACCCATACATGCATTGGATGGGGTCATAGGGCTGATGTTAACCAAAATTAATTTATTTAATTAACTTAATTATAGTATTATGTTAAATTAATTAGAATGTTAATTTTTTCCCTACAATATAATATTTTAATACACAGATAAAAAATTAAATTAATTTTAATATTAAATTTAATTAATTAATTAACTTCTTTTTTTGAATTAAAATTAAATTTATATTTAGGCCAAAGATAATTAAGTTTTTTAAATTTAAATAATTCATTTAATTTAATGAAAACTCTCATACTTTAAATGTATTAAAATTTAATTTTATCACACTATTATTTTACCTATGGACTAGTGTTGAGCATTAAAAGTCATTGTATGTCTATTTTATTTATTTATTTAATTAATTATTTATATTTGATAATTGTAAATAATTAATTATTATAATTGATGGTCTGTGTGTTTTCATTTTTTCTTGTTTCTTATCTATAAGGTTCATCGTATCCAATTTACCAGTTGTGTATTGTATACTCCTAATACCCCCTCACCTATGTGCATGTTTTTCGTACAATGAAAATGATGTTGTATGCCTTAGACCATACCAAATCATTTTGGATTCTAGATGAGAATTGGACATACTAGATGAGGACCAAATACATCATGATTTAAGTTGTGACTTGGGTATGATTCTTCTCGGGTTTGGATAACCCATTAAGTTTAGTTGGATCAAAAAATATTAGTTTCTCAAGACCAATGATGAATTTATTATTTCTTTTATGCATTTTTTTATTATATTATGTTGTTTCATGATAGTGGAAAAACATCAAATAACAAATAAGAAAAAATTCACATTGAAGCGATATTTTGTTTTTCTATTAGTGTTCATTTGTAACCGCGACAACATAATATTAACACATTAATATAAATGGATTAAATTCATTCAAAAAAATATTAAAAAACCCCCTCAATGAAATTTTAGTCAAAATACCTACCATCATTTGTATTTGAACAAAAATAGGTGTATGGGGTGCTTAGTAAACCATAGTTGAGGGTGCCTACTACTACTGGGGATTTATTATGATAATTATTGGCTTAATTAACTAATGTTATAAGTAAAGTAGTATCCATATCTATATCATATTAACTTTAGAGTCACATGTTGAGTAAATAAAATATTTTATTTCAGAAGTTGGGACATCACTCAAAAAGTTCATGGAGTTGTGAGTTAATGTGGTTGGCTAGTCAAATTCCTACCTTAAACTCTATAACTAGTGGTGTAGAAATATCTATTATACTATTAGAAGAGGATTACGAATCCTTTCCAATATAATAATTTAGTGACATAGTATTATGATTCTAGTATAGAGGGTTCCTATAATTCTTTAAAATAGTGTGAGATATTTATTGATTTAATTAATCGATATTTTCTAAATTAGTAATCAATAATAAAATACTAATATGGTATATTAATTTTTTTGTAGAAATATCATTCAATACAATAATAACACTGTGATAATACCGAAAAAGTAAATTCCTGCATTTGAATGAGTTTCCGACATTGGTATATAAGCTTTCTCAAAGAACTATTATATCGAAAATTCAAGGTGTCAGTGTCCCCAATAAATATTATGCCACTTAGTAATTGAGGGTGTTTGTTTCGCACAGAATCCGGGGATGACCTCCTGGACGGGAGATTCAAACGTTCCGATCGGTTTCTAACGGGTTTGTTCGTAGAACCGGAAACATCCAATGATTCCACATCCGTTTGGACCTACTTTCTAAAGGCAGGCGCTCATTAGCATGTGGACTAATGAGGCTTAGGAATTTTCATTGGTCGAGAGGATGGGAGGTCGGACTCATCACACCTTTGTGAGGGGAATTATTGTCTACTCCGGGACTCTCTTTATAGATTTAAGTTATGTTCGTGAATCCTTATTACATTACCAAGTATAAAATGTGATTTCCTTTAGTTTTAACAATCAATGATTAAATATGAAAGAAATTTAGAGAATCTTTTATATGTATTCGAGGTTCTTCATCAATAGAGAATCATCTATATCTGTTTAGAGATTCTTGGTCAATGGTATCCTTCAAAACATTTATATAAAAGTCTCTTGGTCATTATGATGACCAGGCCGGTTTTAAAGCCACTCAATGGGGCACTTGAAGTTTAGCGTCATTCAGAAGGACATAGATTATTTCAAAGTTGGGATCGAACCCATAAATGGGATACCTACGTATCCTTTGTTTTTTGGAAAAGGAATCAGAACCCACGTAGTTCGAGAAATGGAGTATGATGTTTATGATTGATGGCTCAGAGATGAATTTCATAATTACTTTTACACTCTAATCTCACGTGAGTCATGCTCGGTGTGAGAAACAAGAGGTATTGGTAAAATTTAGACAATTGTGCCATGAAAGATGCAATCATAAGAATTTTTTTGGGGCTTATGTATGGATGACTGCCCAGATAGATGAAGGTTTAGGATTTACTTTTAGGGAGAAAATCCATGAACAGGGTCCATAAAGTTATATGTGCTTCATGGAGATTTGAATACTCTAATCTTGGGGCTTACTCCTAAGGAGGATTCCCAAGTTAGGAGGAGACTTATGATTGGGTTTTACTCCTGAAAAAGAAACCCAAATCAAAGGTAAATTATGAATGGTTAAGAGAAATTTAAGGGGACTTGGGGCTTTATTCCTGAAAAGGAGACCCAAGGTTTTGACTGAGTCTTTATTCCTGAAAAAGGAGACTCAGGTTAGGAGACTTGGGGATTATTCTTTAAAAGGAAGCCCAAGGTTATGACTGAGTCTTATTCCTGAAAAAGGAGACCCAGGTTAGGGATTAAGGTTTGGGGCTTACTCCTGAGGAGGATTCCCATATTTGAGGTTGGGGCCTATTCTTAAGAAAGATGCCCAAGATTAAAGGACTTGATTGGGGCTTACTCCTGAGGAGGATGCCCAAGATTGGGAACTTTAAGAATTTGGGGCTTACTCCTGAGGAAGATGCCCATATTAAAGGTTTTATAACTGGGGATTATTCCTGAAAAGGAGACCCAGGTTAAGATTATCTCATCTTAAAGGATGAGGTTGAATGAATTAACTCTCCGTATTTAGTGATATAAGGATATTTAAATCACTAGACTTTGAGAGAGATTCCACAGAATTCCTTTCAGATAAGAAAGTCAAATCAAGAAATCATGCCATAAATGGCTTTGAAGAGTGTCTTGAAGACTGAATCTTGAAAATGAAAGGTGAAATGGCTTAAGAGGGGTAAAAATGGGCAAGATGGGCACCCAAAAAGATAGGGGCGCGCATGTATTGCAAGGCGCGCAAGTCTTCCGTGGGCGCGCAAGTGTTGGTCGCGCAGGTATACTTGCGCGACACATAGTGTACTTGCGCGATTTTCAACCAACATTGAAATACTTGAGCGACTCTTTTTTAAACCCTTTAGAATCTTCTTGAGGTTCTTACAGAAAAGGGACGCGCAAGTTATATTGAAGGAAATAAGTCGGCGCGCAAGTGTTTGATAAGTTTCAACACTTAGGCCTTCCTCCTTCTCTTTAAATCTTCCGTTCTAGGTAAGAAATTACCTTAGAAGTGTTCCGGAAGCTTTGAGAAGAGACTTGGGCGTCGGGAGCTTCAAACCGAGTTTCTGGAAAAAGATCCTCTCGAATGGGGGGCCCACAGGGTCTATTTATAGGCAAAAGAAGAGCCAGGGCGGTTACCGGGCGGTTACCAATTAGGTCGCGCAAGTCACCTGCGCGACCAAGGTAGCCGCGCAAGTACACTTGCGCGCCAGTTAGATAACCTGCGCGGTGAGGTTGCTTTTGATCCTTTCTTCCTTCCTTTGTTGATTTTTGATGTTTTCTTCAAAGGCTGAATAACTTTGAGATCAAATATTCCCTTTTCCGATTTTTAGATTCTGTGACGAAAGGAGCGTCAACAAAAGTCCCCCCTCAGAGTTGGATCCGGTGAGAAATAAGGATTTGACTCTGAGGAAATCGAATCCCTCCAAAGGAAAAGAGAGGGCGCACAAGTCTTTCAGTGCGCAGAGGGCGGCACGCAAGTCTTAAGAGATCTGGGTGTGGCGCGTAGGTAGGCTTCCTGGCCTATAAATACATGGCCTCACCTCCGTACAAGTATTCGGATTTCCGGACTTCATCCCTTCTCGAGCTCTCGCCGCGCAGGTCACCTTGACCGCGTAGGTTGCTCTGTTTTCTAGTGTTTTCCTTGATGTCGCGCCACTGTAAAGGTATTTGTACTTGCGCGGTTTATACTTGCGCGTCAAAAACTAGCGCGACACACGAATATTTGCGCACCATTTTTAGACTTGCGCGACTTAAATTCCTTAGCCATTTTTCCAAATTTCTTCACAAATTTTATGAAAATAAACCCATTTAAGAGTTAGTTTATTCATCTTTTGTGCAGATTCAGTGGTTCCCAAGGGAATTGGAATGGCTGATGAACTGGATAGCAAGCGGATTGATGACATGATGAACATCATTGGCCATGATTACTATGATATCTGCAACAGCACTCTCCCAGATTTGGCTAAGTACTTGAAGAAATATCATCTTAATTTCCCACAGAGCATCTACCTGTCTCTGTGTGTTCATGGTCATCTGCAAGGAGTCAATGTTCCAAATGCAGACAATTATACACCTGAGATGCAGCTGCACTGCTATTTCTCTATTTCGGTTATGCTGTGCATTAAGAGCAACAACAATGGTGTGAACTTTCAAATTCTTCCTCCATGTCATTTCCTTGTAGATATGAAAATGGCAAACCCATGGGCTGAAATGTTTTCCACTGCCGGTTGGTGGAGAGAAGACAAACATGGTATTAGAGCAATATCTGAAAAGAGTACTCTCTCCAAATGGCTCTTTACTTCCAATGCTCCATTCTCAAATCCATGTATCCATCTTCCAAGTCTCTTGGACAGAAACAGAGTCACTGTTTGATCAGTAGAAAATTTTCTCAAACCGCACTCAAGAACATCCTTTTACAATTGTTCCAAGAAGAGCTGGTGTCACTGCATCTCTTATTGTATCCAGTTGAATGAATGGATTCTAGGTGGTTTCTAATGAAGATCGGGATGCCGTAAATAAAATGAAGTGTTATGTTGAAAGCCTCTTGTAATTCTTGAAAAAGAGAAGAGACTCCAGTCTGTGGATGTCCTTCTAAATCTTGTGTATCAATGAAAAACACTTTTGTCTTCAATCATTTGTACCTGCATTCTTTCATTACCTGCTTCAAATTTACTTAAGCCAATGGTCTTAGTAATCATAGTTTGATTTTTACTAGGATTATCACAAATAACCCTACAAACATTGAATCTTTTAACTGCTCAATATTACCTAAATCATACAAAAATGTATATTTAGTAAGCTGGAACTTGACTTTTATTCAGAGTTCCTTTGTCTTTTGTGTGGGCAGTTTAAAGTCATGCACACCGGACATAAAGGGGCTAATGTTTAAGGTCGAAATAGCTTTGACCGAAATGGATTAAAAATGGATTCAATTCCTTGACAATTTATCTGAAAACATATTACCATACTCAAGTATGAGGGTAAAAAAAATGTAAACTATGGCTTAAGAATATTTGAATATGAGGAATGATATGAAAAAAGAGCTAAAAGGCATTAGAAGAAGTAGTTTCCAAGAATGAAGTTACTATTATTTAACAAAACCCGTTAGGGGGTTGAAATATGCAGGGCCACCTATGGGCATTGGCTGCATGGTCAAATAAATAGCATCTTTTGGCTGACAAGTCTGTTATGTGGACTGTTTATGCAAGGCCACCTATGGGCACGTGCTGCATAGTCAGGCAAAAGAACTCCCAGAAATTTACTTTCCTAGTGCTAAAAGCCAGTGAAAGTTTATGGAGATTCAAATTTTCTAATGTATAGAGTTTGTTGTATGGAAATAGGTACTTGAATATGGAGAAGATATTTCCACACAAGAATATCGAAGAACTGGATGAATATCACTCCTACGAAGGTCTGACCCAAACGTAGGGAAGAAGAATAAACCATATACTTGAACACTTTCATATTATGAAAAAGGATATGGGACAAATATGTTAAGGATGGCTATTTTTTGCGGATCCCTACATACTGTCTTTTAAGACAAATAAGGACAAAAGAGGCATTCTTCCCAATAATGAAGTTACTATTATTTAACAAAACCCGTTAGGGGGTTGAAATATGCAGGGCCACCTATGGGCATTGGCTGCATGGTCAAATGAATAGCATCTTTTGGCTGACAAGTCTGTTATGTGGACTGTTTATGCAAGGCCACCTATGGGCATGTGCTGCATAGTCAGGCAAAAGAATTCTCAGAAGTTTGACATTTTTGTGACTAGAAGTCATGAAAAGGGTTATGAAGATCTGAAAATATTTATGGTTAGGATTATAACACATAAAGATGGGTATTGTCCAATGTATATAGAGATACATGGGTCAATGAAAACCATAATCATGTTGAGGCTGGGTCCTGAATTGAAACTTGGACTTCACTACGTATCTCATAAGAGTGAGAATCAAGCCATACATAGTTCTTGAAATGCATTTTAACGTCGTGCAGGACGAAAGTATGAATGATCTTAGTTTAGGGTCATAGAATTCGGACCATAATAATGAATACACAGTGTGTGTTTTCATGAGGACTTTTCAGCCAAGGGACTGAAAGTGAAATTTGGGGTTAGGCCCAAAAGACTTGGGACTGGATTCGAGGGACACTCGAATGTTCCTACGTATCCCATAAGGATGGGAATCGAGTCCACGTAGTTCTAGAATTACCCTTTGTACAAATTTGGTTCGTACAAGTGAAGGGTGAAAGGGGACTTTAGTGCAATGATGGTTTAACCTGAGATAAAAAGTTTAGGCATTACCATGTATGCACGTAGTCTTATGAAAATGAAACATGATTTAAAAAATCAATGTCAATAATGGTTCCTTCTCAAATGAGGGAATCAAAGAATATTGTAGTTTATTGTCGTACCAGAAAAAAGTGTTGTATAGTTTAACGTCATATAACAAGGACGAAAGTGAATCAATGTAAAGATATTGATTCCAGGGACGGTTTCACAAATCAACATCATATGAGGTTGTGGTGAACCGATGTGAAGAGATTGTTTTTGGGCTTGAACCCTGGGAGGTTGCCTACATACCCAGCCTAGAGGGCGAGGATCAAAGTCCGTGTTGTTCAATTAAAGAATGAATTAATGATCAAGTTGTTCTTGGGGACAATGATCTAATAAAAAATGTTGTTGGGACTTATACATGGTTCGTGGCCCAAAGGGAGTGTTATGGTTGATGTTCGCTCTAAGCTCACGTGAGTCATACTCGGTGTGAGAAACAAGAGGTAATAACAACCTTAACGATGCACAGTTTAATGTCATGTAGGACATAAAAAAGGGACTATGCAGTTTAAAGTCTTGCAGTTAGGACTATTGGTGCTGCACAGTTTAGTGTCATGTAGCAGGGACAAAATAACAGTTTAATGTCATGTAGGACATATCAAGGACTTTCTGTACAGTTTAGCGTCATGTAGTTAGGACGATGGGGATAAAATAGTTTAATGTCATATTGGACGAAAGGGGGACTGTGTAGTTTAATTTCATGCAGTAAGGACAAAAGAGTGTACCATTTTAATGTCATGTCGGACGAAAGTGTGAATAGTTTAAGGTCATATGCATGGACCGTGGATGGTGCAGTTTAATGTCATGCTGGACCTTTGAGATTATATAGTTTAACGTCTTTTCAGACGTGAGGGACTTTTATACAGTTTAGCGTCATGTAGTTTAGGACGTCACAATTTAACGTCTGGCTGGACATAAGGGATTTGCAAATAGTTTATGGTCATATACATGGACCAGGGATGATGCAGTTTAAGGTCATGCTGGACAGTTTAGGGAACTTTTTCACAGTTTAATGTCGTGTGGGACGAAGTTGCAGTTTAAAGTCATACTGGACCATTGCTGTACAGTTTAAAGTCATGTAGCTAGGACTAACTGGTGATGTACAGTTTAAAGTCATGTAGCTAGGACTAAGGAGAACCAATATGAGGATATCAGTTCTGGGGACTTTTTACAGTTTATCGTCATGCTGGACGTTGGAAGTGCCACACAGTTTAATGTCATGTTGCTAGGACACAATATAGTTTAATGTCATATCGGAAAAAATATAGTTTAATGTCATATCGGACATTGAAGGTGACACAGTTTAACGTCATGTTGGACGAAGTTGCAGTTTAAGGTCATACTGGACCATTGCTGTATGAACCAATTGTAAGAGTCTTGGTTCTGGGAGCAATATTTTGTGTTTATACAAAATACTTCTTCAGAAATCTGGCATTAGTTGGAGTCGTGATGTGTTCTCCATCCATTGAGATCAGAGAATACGCTCCATTGGAGTAGACCTTATGTATTGAATAAGGTCCTTCCCATTTTGGTTCAAGATTGGGAGGCTTCTTTCCTGGTATCATTAGTGCTCTGAGAACCAATACCAATTCTCCATGAATGAATGAACGAAGACGAACTTTTTTGTTAAAAGCTCGTGCTATCCGATTCTGATAGATTTCCAAGTGGTGAAAAGTGCACAATCTTTTGTCATCTAACTGTTCCAATTCATTCAACCGCTTTTGGGATTGCTCATCTGTTGATAACTGATCACAAATGGCTATTCTGAGTGAGGGAAATTGAACTTCAATTGGCAAGACTTCTTCTGTTCCATATACCAATGAATATGGAGTAGACCGCGTTGCATTGCGAGTGGTAGTCCGATAAGCCCATAAAGCATGAAAGAGTTTATCAGGCCATGACCTCTTATCTTTATCCACCATCTTTTGCAGTATATTTGAAAGAGTCTTGTTGAAGGCCTCTATCTGGCCATTAGCTGCTGCATGATATCGAGATGAATGGTTGGACTTAATGTTGTATTCTTGATACAATTTCTTTACCTCAGAAGAACAGAAGTTGGTGCCATTTTCCATCAATATGGTATGAGGGACACCAAATCTAGTAATGATGTTAGACTTGATGAAGCTAACAATTCATTTAGAACTGACTTCTTTAAGAGGTACTGCCTCTGCCCATTTGGAAAAGAAATCAGTAGCAGTAAGAATGTACATAAACTGCTTGGCCGTAGCTGAAGGGTAAGGTCCCACCACATCCATTCCCCATGTGGAAAATGGCCATGAGTATTTAGCTGTATGAAGCAACTCTGGAGGTTGATGAATGAAGTTGGCATATACGTGGAATGAATGACACTTCTTTGTGAAATTAACACAGTCTTGTATCATTGAAGGCCAGAAATATCCAAGCCTTCGAATTTGATCAGACAGTCTATGTCCAGACTGGTGGGCACCACAGAATCCTTCATGCACTTCTTTTATGACAGCCATTGTCTCTTCACCATCAATATATATGAAGATAACTCCATCAAAACCACGTTTGTAGAGAATTTTCTCGAGGTGGTTTGGACCATCATAAAGAGTAAAATTGACCACACGTCGCCAAATTTGTTCTTTCTCGGCTCTATCACGTGGAAGTGTTCCATTTTGAAGGTATTCCTTGATAGGTGACATCCATCCTGTAGTATGACCATACGGTTCTGGAATGGGACTAATTTCATTAATTTCCTCTGTTCTGACTTGAACATAAGGTGAAATTGCATGACGGTGGGCAATACAGATGGTTGTCTCGTCCCGATTTGGATCTGCTAAAGCTGTGGCTATATTGGCCAGTGCATCAGCTTGAGCATTTTGTGATCTTGGGACATAATAAAATGTCATTTCTGAAGGGAATTCCGACATTAACTCTCTGACGTAATCATACAAAGGGATTAATTCTTCTTTTCTGATGGCATAATCCCCATTGACTTGTTTGATTACCAGGTCTGAATCACATTTCACTTTTAAGTGATTCACTTGTGCTTGAAGCGCTAACTCCAAGCCTATAATGAGAGCTTGGTATTCAGCTTCATTATTGGTACCACCTTCCCACAACAAAAAGGAATAAGGTAACACTGCCTTATCTGGAGAAATGAGCACAATTCCTAAACCAACTTTGTTGAATTTAGGATTTTCCATTTTCTTCCCTGTTGGACTTTTAGAAGCACCATCAAAATACATTTCCCATGTTTGAGGAATCTCTTGAATAGAGAAAACTTCCTCATTAGGGAGTTCGATATCTGAACACGTGTCTTCCACTGAAGGATGTTCAGCCAGGAAATCAGCCAGAGCTTGGCCCTTAATTGCCTTTTGAGACACATACTGGATGTCGAACTGCTGTAGAATAACCGCCCACCTTGCCAGACGTCCTGTAAGCATTGGACGACTAAGGATGAATTTGAGTGGATTATTACGAGATACCAATTGGACCTCGTGATGTTGCAGGTAGTGTCTCAGTTTTTGAACTGCAAATATTAATGCTAGGCAGCACTTTTCAATACTCGAATACCGGGTTTCTACTTCAAGCATAGTTCTACTGAGATAGTAGAGACTATTTTCATTCCCAGCATCATTCTTTTGAGAGAGAAAGGCACCCAATGATCGCTCTAAAGCTGTCACATAGAGGATAAGAGGCCTACCCTTAATAGGTGGCATGAGTACTGGTGGACTCAAGAGGTATTTCTTGAGAACATCAAATGCTTTTTGACATTCTTCAGTCCACTGGTAAGTGACTCCTTTCTTCAATAATTTGGTAAAGGGTAAACTTGTGCCTGCCAAATTGGCGATGAAACGCCGAATATAGGCTAAGTGTCCTTGAAGTCCACTTAATTATTTCAAATTCTGAGGAGGTGACATACCAAGGATTGATTTGGTCTTCTCAGGATCGACTTCAATACCACGATGGCGTACAACAAAGCTGAGGAATTTTCCTGAGGTTACCCCAAAAGCACATTTTAAGGGGTTCATCTTCAAATTATGTTGTCGAAGCTTGTGGAATACGACTTCCAAATCAGCCAAGTGATCAAAACGTTGTCTGGATTTAACCACCAAATCATCTACATAGCATTCAACAAACTTCCCTATAAAAGGTTTGAAGATACGATGCATGGCGCGTTGATATGTTGCACCTGCATTCTTTAAACCAAAGGGCATCGCCCGATAACAAAACACACCTTGAGGAGCTATGAAGGTTGTATATTCCTCATCTTCTGGGGCCATTCGGATCTAATTATATCCAGAATATCCATCCATGAAAGAAAGTACTTCATAGCCAGCCGTCACATCAATTAAGAGTTCTGTAATCGGAACTGGGAAATCATCTTTAGGACAATACCGATTAAGATCTCTGAAATCGATGCAAACCCTAATTTTTCCATTCTTCTTCATTACAGGGACAATATTAGCCAACCACTTGGGATATTGAACTTCTCTGACGAAGTTATCTTTGATAAGCTTATCCACTTTATCCTCGATTTTGGCAGCATAGGTTGGGTGTGTTCTTCTCGCGGCTTGCTTGAATCCTAGATGTTCTTTTGGAAAACCCAAATGATGGGTGGAAACATCAGGATCAAGTCCATGCATCTCTGTATAATTCCAAGCAAAAATATCTTTATTTTTCTTTAAAAAAGAAATATACATCTCTTGCTCTTCAAGGGTCATGGCCGCACTAATTAAAGTGGGGTGTGGATCTTTCTCTGTACCCAGATTTACCTCTCTGAGTTCATCCACAGTGGTAGAGATACCCTCTTCAAATGCTGGAGGAGCATCTCTAAGATCTTCCTCTTCCTCTTCATCATGTGTTATTTTCTTCCATTTCTACTTGAAAAGTAGATGAAAAAACGAAATTCTCATGATTATAAGAGATGTCAAAATTTTCACATTTTGAAGAAGAAGCTTCCATTTCCGACCCTATTGATGATAAAGGGTCTTCATTGGGAAATAAAGAGGAGATGATGGATTGAGAATTGACATCAATATTCACCTCTGGTGTTGCTATAACTTCTTCTGGCCTGATTAGCGAAGTATAGACTTGTTGGATTTCAGCAGACGAAATGAAAACGTCACCACTTATGCTTTTATCACTGCTTGGTAAGTTATCAATTTCTCCCATGTTGTCTGGCTCGATTGTCGTAATTGACATTATGGTTCTTTCCATAAGAGTATTTTGATTTGGGCCTATTTTGTCAATTTTACTGATAGGTAACACATAATCTGTACTCACATGTGAAAATGGATTTATTGGAATTTTTTCCAAACCATATGGAGCATTAACTTTGGTAATTTCCTTCATTGTAGATTTTTCTCTTCCCTTCATGTGATAAAATTCCGCCTCAATGTATTGAGACTCACATGTCTTGAACGGGGCCTTATCACCATACAATGTTCCAACTTTACCATCGAAACAGTATTTGAGACATTGATGGTATGATGACGGAATAGCTGCATGCTGATGTAGTCAGGGTCTTCCAAGCAAGATATTGAAAGCTGAGTCTTGATCAACAATCATGAAATCCGAATTGGAAACAAGATCTCCAAACTGAGTTCTGAGCGTAACTTCTCCCAGTGGTTCTTGTTCATTTTTATCATATCCTTGCAACATCATGGTAGAAGGAGATAAATCAGATTCCGTGAGGCCCAATCGATGAAGTGTGCGAATGGGCATGAGGTTGACTCCTGAACCATTGTCAATGAAAGCTCTTCGAACATCTATACCATTGACTTTTCCAGATAAGTACAAAGGTTTTATGTGCCCATGCATAACATCATCTTCATCTTTATCAGTAAAAGATATCACTACATGGCATTCTGCAGGATTATTCTCTATGTGATAGATTTCAGCTGCAGAAATTTCAGCTTCAAACTCCGGAGGACTTGACAGAGCTTCGATGAGTGCTTCCCGAAGATCTCTTGACAGATTCAAAGCATCCAAAATTGATAACTTGGCTGGTACATGGGCCAAGTGTTTCAATATATCATATTTTTGATCTAGAGGTCTGCGTTTCCCAATAGGAATATGTGGTTTAGCAGGTACCTTGGAAGCAGATGCTTTGGAAGCTGATGCATCTTGTATTGAAGCTGGTAACATCCTTCGTTTTGGAAGATTAGACTGATTAGATCCATTTACTTGCTGAGATAAAGAAGATGGAACTTTTAATCGGTCCTCCAAAATAACTGTGCCGAAACTGAGTTGGCCATTGGCTGAAGAACTTGCTTGTTCTTTTTGAGCTCGCTGAAGGGATCTACCACGAGTTTCTGCTGCATATACAGTGCTAGCAGGGGTAGAATTAGAGTAGTGGCTTCGGAAAGATCCATGTTTTCCCCTATATCCTGGACCTCTAGAACTTCCTCGGGTTACCTTATTTGATACAGGGAATTCAGGCTCATCAAGACTAGAATATGAATCTGTTAATTGAATCATATTAACAGAACCAAAGATTAACTCTTCGTCTGATAAAGACTCTGCCTGGTTAGCCTGTTTAGGCTGTGCCGTTTGGTGGGACGGTGCCCGTGGCTTCGAAGTATATGGCATGAAATCTTCCAGAGTCAAAGACAAATTAGGCTTTGCTACATACTCATCTTCTCCTGATTCCTCTTTCTTCTTTGAATTGCGCTGCCCTTTTGAGGATTTGTCTTTTGATGGAGGCTTTACTGCATCTTTTGTAGGAGACACAATTGGCTTCTTCAATTGTGTTCGCAAAATGGAATGGGTCCGATTGATTGTCTTTCTGACCATCCAATCATCATATTTTTTCGCAGTTTTGCTTTTGACTTCCTGCCACTCGCCTCCTTCCTCTGGATCTATAGCGGTAATACATGCTACATGAGCTGAAGAACCCTTCAATTTGACTTGTCCCAAGTCGACCATCTTTTGTAGGAGGTCTTTAAAGACAAAACACTCCTGGATGGGATGCCCCAACATTTGATGAAAGGGATAATAATTGGGATGGTCTTCATCTCCTTCCTTGTTTGGCCTCTTCGGCACTGTTAATTGAACCAAATTATTTTCCAGAGCTGAAATGAAGTAACCGAGAACTTGTTCACTTCGGAAAGAGTATGTTTTACTCTTCATATCCTCAAATTGTTTTCGTCGTTGATCTTTTCGATCATTTGGATGAAACAACCTTTGTTGTTGGCGTTCAGGAGGTGGAGCCCTTCGAGAAGATGAAGGTTTTGAAGTAGAAATAGGTACAGGTTCCTGTTTAAGCAAAACTGTAGCAGTTTCTGCTTTACACATTCTTCTTCCTGGAGCTGATGGAATTACACGAGATTTAACCTTAGACTGTATAAGGGAATCTTCAATCTGTTGAGAGATTGAAGTAAGGTCTCGAAACCCTCCTTTGTATTTCACAGGGATCAATGGCGTACGTAATTCGTCACGCAAATTTTCCACACAGATTGGAAATAATTCCTCCTGAGGGAGTGCTAAACTCAAGGAATACGTTAATCCCTTCCAACGAGCAATGAAATCAGAGACTCTTTCATTCTCCCTTTTCTTGCAGTTTGTAAGATCGAAAACTGTCGTTTTTGGCAAAGTTGAGCTAAACTGAAGAAGGAATTTTTGACGAAGATCCTCCCATCCGATGACTGACCGGGATTGCAAGCTTGTGTACCAGACAAAAGCTGGTCCTTGCAAGGTTCGCACGAAGCATCTGAGTTTCACTGCTTCTTGCTGCTCTGGAGTTCCCATCATAGGATCACAACAAGACACGTAATGCGTCAAATGTTGTTCAGGGTCGCCTGATCCATTGAAAGTAGGGAAAATAGGGTTTCCAAAACTGGATGGAGGAGAAATTGAATCTACCCATTCAGGGTAAACTTTCTTTTCAGGTTGAACTTGCGCCCGTTTCCCTTCCATAGTTTCTAACCGAGCTGTTAATGACTCAATAGTAGTTATTAACTTTTGAGAAACGTCAGGTTGAACATGGTTTTGGGTAGGTGCAATGAATGGAGCTTGGACAGACGTGGTGGTTGGTGCTGCAACTGATGGTAGTGCTGCCAACCGTTGTTGCGTTTGACCTGTAGGATTAGACCTCTGTGGGTGTACTGATAAAGGAGGATATTCTTGATCCATCTCAGTAGTTACAACAAATTCCTTTGGCTCTCGGACTTTAGAATTCTTAAGAAGAAGACTACTCTGAAGTAGTTCTGCATTCAACCTTCTTAATTCTTTCATTTATTCCTCCTGTTGTGCAAACCATTGCTCTAATGAGAGTGATTGACCTCCTTCAGAGGAAGGGTGAGAAGTAACCTGATTCTTTCCTTTCCCCTTATTGGATCCTTTTTGGAGAGGGGGAAGTGGGTTACTTGAAGGAATACCCAGATTTTGGGTAAGCCTTTGATTACGTGTGCGCACACCTTCTTCATTTAGGTCTGTGTGCGCAACTTCTTGAGCAGGAACCTCTTCGTCTGATCCCTCTGATTGAGCCTCATCTGGTGAATTAGAAGCAACAGCATTGATGACATTAATGGATGCATATTTCATGGAATCATTTCTATCAGCGTTTCTGTGATATTGTCTCCTTCCATATCCATGATGAGACATGACATTCCGTTGACTTGATCCCTCAGGAATTTCTTGGAGAACCGTCACTTGGAGAGAATCTCCTGACAGCTTGGCTCTTCATTCCTCTTGAGGCTTATTCCCTAATCGAGAGAATACTGACTTTCTCTGAGGGAGGGATTGAGGATTTGAAAAAGTCCCCAGTCCGGTGGACTGGGGATGTTCCTGCTGCTTCTGCTCAACTTCTCGAATCCCATTTGTTGACTCTGAGGGTTGGGCTAGAGAAGTCCCCAGTCTAGCAAGCTGGGGTGTCTCTTGACATGCTATGTCTGAGATCTTCTTGAAATCTATCTTGATCTTGCGAATCTTAGTTTGGAAATTAGCTGGATGCATTAACCTGTATCCACTTTTATCACCTTCTTCAACAGACCGTTGGATGATTTCCAAAACTTCTATCATTTGATGACGTGTTTGCTCCAGACGAGAGGCTTGTGCAATATTCTCGCTTGCTTGATGTAGGAGCAATTCAACAAATTGTTCGCTATATACTTGATTTTGAGAGGAACTAGTTGAAGATTGTTCTTGAGCAAGATTTTGATTATGAACAAAGCCCATTGATTGTGGCCGGCCATGGGCAATAACATTGCATGAGACCATTTTCGGCGGGCTTTGCTGACCGGAAAGCACTGTGAAATGTAGTGCTCCATGAACACCCCATCATCTGATATGAACATCAGATGGAGCATTGGAAATTAACTGACGCAATTTTCTTAGTGCGCCAAGGCATGAACGTTGAAGGGTTCTCTGTTGCTTTTCAGCATTTGGATACCGAGAGACTGATAGAGATGCCAAATCAATCTGGCGTTGTAACCCTTCTATTATCTTAAGATGATTTTCATATTCATCGTAAGATAATACCTTCTTCTTTAATTGAAAAAGAGTTTTCCATATGTTGAGACGAATATCATGGATTCCATTATCCGTCAACATCTTTGGAATGGCATACTGGGAGTCAGCCAAAGGCCAAAACATGACTGGTACTTCACCTTTTTCTAGTTTTTTCCTCATGTTCAGCATTTCCTCTTTATCATTAAATGAAGATTCTTCTACCTGTTTGGACCAGAGTTGGTGTTTCCTTGTTGCTTCATCGGATTCAACAAGATTGGTAGAGAAATCACTATTCATGTTGGAAGATGAATGACCCAGGGATGGTTCGGAGAATAACCTGGACCCCAGGCTATCTTCTGATGGAGAAAGATTTTCACCTGCCGATAGTAAAGCATTAGACATGACTGGTTTTACGTTTGCAAGTGCCTTGAGATATGAGGGCTTTCTCGTCACTACATTTCCTTCTGAATAATTTTCGAGACAACGTGAATCACTACTGCGGAGAGGACTTTCGCAGCGAAGTTCATCACCATGAGGAGGACCGTCATGATGGGTTACAGCAAAAGATGAAATCTCTTGCTCCTTGGTCTTCTGACCACACAGAGGGTTCCTGTAGCTCTCATCTGAAGAAGAAACTTCAAGATTGACCGAATTTTCATGAAGCAAGTCTTCATGAGGAAGTGTCTGTTGAAGACCTTCAGAATTAATGTTCCCGTTATTGGGAACTGAGGGAGTAGAATCTTGAATTTCGACAGATAAATGTCTGAGGGCTTCAAGAACTCCAGCATCGAGCAAGGCCTTGTTGCAGATTGGCCTTTGATCTCCTGACTGTGTTGGGCGGATCTTTTTCTTAGATGCCTTCTTACTCGCTTTAGAAACCACTTGATGACGAAAGTGATTGCTCTGAGCAGGTGTATGTGCCTGATCAGGAAATATGGTCAGGTTAGGCTGACGATCTCCACTCAAATCAGGTGTATGTGCCTGACTTGGTTGTCCGTATAATATGGGGGAGTATGCCCCATAACCCTCTTGGACTGGAACAGATGTGTGTGTCTTCTCCGGAGTGAATCGTTGATGTGTCACTCCATTGCTAGGGATAGATTTATGTGTCTGTCCCTGAGATGATGCTGAAGCTGTTATGATATCCTGGCAAGCATCCGGAATATGAGCAGGAATTTCCTTCTGCTCTTTCACCATTGACAAAATATGTTTGGTGACTTCAGCCGCCGGAACGGGGATATACGTCCATTCTGGGCTTGGAGTAGGTGTATGTGCCTGCTCCTGTCCTCCTTTTCTTGTCAGTGAATCCTGACAGTACTCAAGTGTGGAGGCAGAGAGTTGAGTCTGTCTCTTTTTTGTCATCGGGACTTTCCGACTGACTTCTCCGGGCGCTACCAAGCGAGACTGTTGGTAGGCCTGATTAGTATTAGCAGGTGTATGTGCCTGCTGATTACACTTAGCCAAACGTGGTTGACGAGATCCATCATATGTATTTAGACGACCCTGCTGACTAACTGGTGATGTATAAGAAGGTGTATGTTCCTGCCGATGGTACTCCGCCGGAATTGCCTGGCGGGATAGGCTTGATGCTGTCAGACGAGTCTGCTGGACAGCGGAATTAAAACGAACAGGTGTGTATGCATGCTCGTTGTTTGCCACCAAGTTAGGTTGGTGGAATTCTCCGGAGATGGCAGGGATGAAAACCTGCTTATTATTAACTGGATTCCGTCTCTGGCGGTTCATCTTGCCTGCTCGGGTTTGAGGAACATGAGCTGAATGCCTGGAGTCGGTACCCTCATCATGTTGAGGGCGCACTACCGCACGAGTCTGGCGGCGATTGTTAATGGGATCCCTCGAGAAGGACTCCTGTCTTTTTGAATTAAGGTCCTGTGGGACCTGCTCATTCACTTCCTCAGAGTAAGGGAGTGAATGGAAATTGCGTTCCGGGGATAACGACCCGAAACGGTTGGAGACGGTAGTCAGCACCGCCTGCTTCTTGATTGCTGGCCGCCGTTGTCCGGACGACCAGGTAGAGTTGTTATCTTGGAGGGCTTGACGAGCGGCCTCCAGAGTTGGGATAGTACCATTGCGACAGTACTCCTTAACCAGTGCATTAGAAACACAGCGTTGAAGACGCTAAGTTGGTGATGTCATCCTCAGAGTGGATGACGTTCCAGCAGGAGTAGCAGCATTGGTTTTCACAGCAGCAGACCTCACAGTAGAGGTGTTTACAGCAGCAGTATTCACAGGGGTGAATTTAAGGAAAGCCATTTTTGCAGAAGATCTTGAGAAAAGAGTGCCTGTTCCATGTAACAGATATAATCAAGATGAATCTGGCCACTGCATCTTTTGGATGAGCACATGTCAATGATTGCTTTGTTGGCCCAATGGGCTTTAACAAATAAGAAGAACATCACTTTAACTTGCTTAAGCATTCACGTCGGGTTCACCATTTTTGTTTCGCACGGAATCCGGGGATGACCTCCTGGACGGGAAATTCAAACGTTCCGATCGGTTTCTAACGGGTTTGTTCGTAGAACCGGAAACATCCAATGATTCCACATCCGTTTGGACCTACTTTCCAAAGGCAGGCGCTCATTAGCTTGTGGACTAATGAGGCTTAGAAATTTGCATTGGTCGAGAGGATGGGAGGTCGGACTCATCACACCTTTTTGAGGGGAATTATTGTCTACTCCGGGACTCTCTTTATAGATTTAAGTTATGTTCGTGAATCCTTATTACATTACCAAGTATAAAATGTGCTTTCCTTTAGTTTTAACAATCAATGATTAAATATGAAAGAAATTTAGAGAATCTTTTATATGTATTCGAGGTTCTTCATCAATAGAGAATCATCTATATCTGTTTAGAGATTCTTGGTCAATGGTATCCTTCAAAACATTTATATAAAAGTCTCTTGGTCATTATGATGACCAGGCTGGTTTTAAAGCCACTTAATGCGGCACTTGAAGTTTATCGTCATTCAGAAGGACATAGATTATTTCAATGTTGGGATCGAACCGATAAATGGGCTACCTACGTATCCTTTGTTTTTTGGAAAAGGAATCAGAACTCACGTAGTTCGAGAAATGGAGTATGATGTTTATGATTGATGGCTCAAAGATGAATGTCATAATTACTTTTACACTCTAAGCTCACGTGAGTCATGCTCGGTGTGAGAAACAAAAGGTATTGGTAAAATTTAGACAATTGTGCCATGAAAGATGCAATCATAAGAATTTGTTTGGGGCTTATGCATGGATGACTGCCCAGATAGATGAAGGTTTAGGATTTACTTTTAGGGAGAAAATCCATGAACAGGGTCCATAAAGTTATATGTGCTTCATGGAGATTTGAATACTCTAATCTTGGGGCTTACTCCTAAGGAGGATGCCCAAGTTAGGAGGGGACTTATGATTGGGTTTTACTCCTGAAAAAAAATCCCAATTCAAAGGTAAATTATGACTGGTTAAGATAAATTTAAGGGGACTTGGGGCTTTATTCCTGAAAAGGAGACCCAAGGTTATGACTGAGTCTTTATTCCTGAAAAAGGAGACTCAGGTTAGGAGACTTGGGGCTTATTCTTTAAAAGGAAGCCCAAGGTTATGACTGAGTCTTATTCCTGAAAAAGGAGACCCAGGTTAGGGATTAAGGTTTGGGGCTTACTCCTGAGGAGGATGCCCATATTTGAGGTTGGGGCTTATTCTTAAGAAAGATGCCCAAGATTAAAGGACTTGATTGGGGCTTACTCCTGAGGAGGATGCCCAAGATTGGGAACTTTAAGAATTTGGGGCTTACTCCTGAGGAAGATTCCCATATTAAAGGTTTTATAACTGGGGATTATTCCTGAAAAGGAGACCCAGGTTAAGATTCTCTCATCTTAAAGGATGAGGTTGAATGAATGAACTCTCCATATTTAGTGACATAAGGATATTTAAATCACTAGACTTTGAGAGAGATTCCACAGAATTCCTTTCAGATAAGAAAGTCAAATCAAGAAATCATGCCATAAATGGCTTTGAAGAGTGTCTTGAAGACTGAATCTTGAAAAGGAAAGGTGAAATGGCTTAAGAGGGGTAAAAATGGGCAAGATGGGCACCCAAAAAGATAGGGGCGCGCAAGTATTGCAAGGCGCGCAAGTCTTCCGTGGGCGCGCAAGTGTTGGTCGCGCAGGTATACCTGCGCGACACATAGTGTACTTGCGCGATTTTCAACCAACATTGAAATACTTGAGAGAATCTTTTTTAAACCCTTTAGAATCTTCTTGAGGTTCTTCCAGAAAAGGGATGCGCAAGTTATATTGAAGGAAATAAGTCAATGCACAAGTGTTTGATAAGTTTCAACACTTAGGCCTTCCTCCTTCTCTTTAAATCTTCCGTTCTAGGTAAGAAATTACCTTAGAAGTGTTCCGGAAGCTTTGAGAAGAGACTTGGGCATCGGGAGCTTCAATCCGAGTTTCTGGAAAAAGATCCTCTCGAATGGGGGGCCCACAGGGTCTATTTATAGGCAAAAGAAGACCCAGGGCGGTTACCGGGCGGTTACCAATTAGGTCGCGCAAGTCACCTACGCGACCAAGGTAGCCGCGCAAGTACACTTGCGCGCCAGTTAGATAACCTGCGCGGTGAGGTTGCTTTTGATCCATTCTTCCTTCCTTTGTTGATTTTTGATGTTTTCTTCAAAGGCTGAATCACTTTGAGCTCAAATATTCCCTTTTCCGATTTTTAGATTCTGTGACGAAAGGAGCGTCAACAGTGTTAAAAACATCTTATAGGAGAATCATGTATGATGTATATTATGGTTATTTCATAGTGTTATCCTCAACTTCCTATTTGATTTGTGGGAAAAACATTAGGACATAGATGATTTCAGATGTTGTATCATCATCGAGAAGCTTTTATGGAGAAACTAAATCAATATACTAATAAAGTGATTTTTACATGATATATGTGTCAATTGAAAGATGGATCCCAATATTTCAATGAATCTCATATCTTATAATTCTCACCCATTTATTCCAATTTTTTTAGACTGAAAATGAATAGTATGGAGAAATTTATTTTTTTCTTTTTGGGTGAGGTTCTTCAAGAAATAACAACACTAATGAATGTTTAACATATAGATATTATGCCAAAAAAAAGGAATGAAAAGGTGAAAAGATCAATGTAAAGAGAATATAAAAAGAACCTTTGTAAAATTACTTTTATTAAATGTGGTTTGATTGTAAACAAATGGTTATTCGATTTGCATATCAAGAGATATATCAACAAAAGTTCACAAGCAATGAACTGATTTGAAGATGCAAGTACTTAATTCTTTTTTAGGTATATTCGTCAATTATTTGTAATATTTTTTTAAAAATGTTTATGTATTAAATGAAATATTCCTATAACATATGTGTATCTGAATAAAGTAACCAATTATGTATAAAAATGATACAATAACTAAGGTGTGTTCTCCAAGTGGCTCAGAAAGTGTGGTTCTAAGTTTAGTGGTGATAACAACATGACTTCTAATTTCCAATTTAATGGTTATAGTATAAATTTTATTGAATTTTACCAAAATAGTAATATAATGTTTCAAATGGACACAAGGAGACATTATTCATGTTTATAAATGAAGGTTGTTTGTGGTATTTAATATGCAATGATTTTTCAAGTTCTTTGAATTTCATCTAGTAAGTAAAGTATTATCCTAATATAAATTATGATACTCTTACTATCCATAATTTCTATTATTGATAGTGGAAAAAGGGAATAAACACAAGTAATAAATATCTTAATAATTTTTACAGAAGGATGTGAGGTCAGGTATAGAATAATAGCCAAGAAATAGAAATATAGTAGAGCTAGTAACTAAGGTTGCGACTCAACAGAAACATGATATTAATCATGTTAGAGCTATCAAGGATAACTATATAGTTGGAACTATTGAATGTGTGATTATTGTAAATGTGGTTCTCTAGACCCAACTTTATCAGTAAAATTTTATTTACCATATCATGGATACAATGATTTATACATGATGTACAATTACCATTATAGTGCTGATATTTCAGAATCTTCTATTTAAATGGTAATTTACATAGATTTTTCATCATATCAAATGTTTATAGAATATTCTAATATATAATGAGAACCTTGAGATACTATAACATTAATCTTAATTATATGTCATATTTTTAAGATACATCATATTGACTCGACACAATTTATGTCTGACTATTAGGTGATGGTGGCTTAGAGGCATTGAGACTTATTCTCATGATGTTTTTACTTGGTAAAATATGGTAGGTTAGATCATGAGGGAAGACCCGTCAATTGAAACACCAGATGTTTTAGGTGTCATTGGTTTTTCCTATCTACATACATGGGTATTGGTCTATTGACATGAGATCATTACTAATGTGTGTCATTTGATTGTATATTTTGATACAAAAAATCCCTGATAATGAAATCTTGGTGAGGTGTCTTGTTTTTTGTGTGTCATTGGTGGTATGACATTGGTTTAATGCACAAGATATAGTTTTTCACTTCTATGTTAAGAAAATAACATATCTCAAGCCTAGTTTATTTGGTTGGTAGTACCTTCAGAAATCATTGGCCAAGGTAGTCATAGGTAATTCCATCTATTTAGATAAAAAAACAATAATTGGTGATGAAATAAGTGTGTGTCTTTATGAGATATTGAAATACAAAGATATTACATTGCACAGTACATGTTCATAGGTTGGTTAATGTTGAAATGATTATTCCATTTCTCTTGAGGGGCTCTCATTGGTTTCTAGATTCTACTTTTTGTGTGTGAATATTATTCCATTCTATTTAGATAAGGTCCAAGAGGGTCACACACAATATTGTATACAAGAAGCTACCCTATTCTGGTGAGTAGGTATATTGGACATGGTGGGGACCACCATGGGGTCCAAGAGTTGTCTAATTTATCACTAATAAATAAATTAATTAATTATTATTCATGTAAAGAATAATTAGGATGGACTTATTAAAATTATTAACAAGTGTTTAATTAAATATTATAAATAATAATATATGGATGAATCCTATTTTAATAGCCCATGTTCGTTTAATATTAGGATTAATTATGAGTTGAGTTAAATGAATCTATTTTATCATGTAATATATTTAATATATATTACAGGTAAGTGATAAAATATAAACATTAATTTTGACATAGTTTAGTTTGTCACTATTTTTTATTGGTGAATTATTAGGCATTGATTTTTTTAGGGTTGGGGAATCCTATTCGAGTATTTTCAACACCCACTATATAAAGTTGGAGAGAGGATCATTTGTATGATTATTCATTCATCTAGAATGAGATATTCTCTCCACTCCTAATTTCTAGAGAGATATTCTACATTTGAGTGTCTGATCCAAGGCATCTTCGAAGGATCAAAGTCATATGATCGTGGTTATCATCGTAGTGTCGAAGAAATCGTTGAAGCTTCAGGATATCACCCTAAATTGGATGAATCACATGTGCATGGATTCGTTTAACATTTTTTAATGATATAGAGGGATTTTTATTTATATCTTTTGATTAATGGTCACCAAAGAAAATCTACAGTCAATCATACTTCAATTCTGAACAAGTTAATCATTAGATATTTTTTATTTTATGTGTTCTGTTTAATTCAAACAAGATCCCTGGACTTTACTAGGGCTCAGATCACCATAGACAAAAAGTTATATCACTATAGTGATTTTTTTTTTAAAATTACCTATCCCACAGGCTTTTTCTGCACACCCTGGTACCAATAATGCAGCCTTCAACAAAGTGAAGGATCGATGTTCGAATTCATCCTTTATTTTGTGGAGCTAATTCCCTATATTCCAGAGTTGGATGAGTAAAATTATTTTAAATATCACAATTTTGAGAATGATATTCATTCAGATCTCTAGTATTGGGTGTCCTAATTTGGTATCACTTACTTTGCTGATATAGTAAGTAACGTTGTTCGGGTTGATTCCATGTTCGCGTGGGTGCTCGATGTAGCCAATACGCCTTCAATCTTTGGAAACTGTTAAGGGAATTCTAAAAATGTGATGGGAAAGTGGCATGAGGTTGGGAATTTTAGTGATGGAGTTGATAGTCCTTATGATCTTTTGTCTTCTTCGTCTAGGAATATGACCCCATTGTGTCATCAATGCGGCAAGCCAGTTCATTGGAGGCCTTCGTGTCCAAGTGGTCCGAAGACCTATCGTGTTTGTGGTTGTTTCAGAAAACATCATAAATTATATAAGGGTTTCGCTTGAAATAATACTGAAACCAAATCCACTCCCTCAAAGAAGTGTGTGACTCAATCATATAGAGGTGGAACATGTGCAATTTCTATGTGAGGGTTTTGATATAAATGCTATTTTTGTTGTATAGTTTGTGTCTTGTGGTGTTCTCTCTTGTTTGGAATGGAAGAGGATGTTTTGTATCTCATGTGATTTTTTTAATGTAAACTTCTTTTTGGATGTTCTGAATTCCATCAACTTCGAGTGGAGCATGTCTCATGGTCTTTCATATTTGTTTAGTTCCTTCTAGAGTATGTGTACACTTGTTCCGACAAAAAATGTCAGTGTTTGATGGGTGGTGTTGGTTTAGAATTCATATAGAATCCTAATATGGTGGAGGGTCCACTCTACCCTCCCACATCTATTAATGTACACCCATGTTTATACCATTTCATTTTCAAATTTTTTCTTTGGGAACGTGTCTAACAGTTGTCCCCTATCCACTTGGGTTTTCTAGACTTGATTATCCATACTCATTTCATACGATGGAATGTTGAAGTTGGCCCAAAGGTTTTGGTTGTGGTTGGAGTTTGAATTTTTGTTCTAGTATTTTGGTTACCCTATGATGTAATAGTTTTATTTCAATGTATTTCTTAGGGTGATAATGTATGTTTTTTCATAGAGGTGTTCTGAGTGTACTTTGGTTTAAGGAGTTGTATGGCGTTAGTATGTGGACCATTCCCTTTTCATTGTATAACTAGATGAATTTTAGCTATTTTTTTGGAAGAAAGTGTAACTTTGGGTACAATTTTCACTCTCCATTTTTTATTTTCCTATTTTATTTTGTTTTATCATTTATTATTTTGATTTTGACTAGTGTTTTGGAGGTTTCGAATCAAAATTTTGAGATTCTGTCTCTTTTCCTTTTGTTTCATAGTTTGGGTGCCGAGTTAAGGAGTAACCCTGTGGCCTCCTAAAGCTGAGTCTCATTTTATTACTTTTTTATATTTCATGGTTGGTTTTCATGGGTAGACCGTGGTTACTCTTAAATTGTGTGGCTCCGAAAAGTAATCATGTGGGTCTTAGGGTATCCATGGACAATGGCACACAACTTGATCATGGTTAGTCCAAACCTTTTGAGAAGTGTGCACATAGTTCTATATTTTTTTATAGAACTAGAACACATGGTGGGGATATGGTTTCCAAAACCATTCCTCCAAACTATGGTGGTGTCCTTTGAGTCCAAAAAGGGATGTACGTTTGGCACATGATTTCACAAACTGTGCGACCGAACCATGTGTAGTGACCAGATCCATTAAAAATTGTTTATCTTCCATTTATCACTCTTAATGTTTTACCCTAAAACACATTAGTCTACCCCATTAGCCTCATAAATCATAGGGATTCATCTCCCTCTCTTCCTCAAGACTCCCCTCTTCATTCTATAATGGAATCATGTGGTTTCTTAAAGTTTTTTTTAAAGATTTCTCAAGGTATTCTCTTCCTCTCTTCTTTCTCTTAGTGTTTGTCCATTTTTCTTCTTGGTTCTTCGTATCCCTTGGTTCTTATAATGTAGTATTCTTTTATATTGGGGTTTAAATGGTGGGTTTTGTATTATTAAATATATTTTGGAGTGAACATTTCTTTTTAGACACGTGTGGGGTTTCTTCAAGTAGTTGTTGTCCAAGAGATTGTGGTTTGAGGTTGGTTCCTTGATGAAATTTCCATTAAATTTAATGAATATTTTATTTCATGCCTTTAAAACCATGTTTTTGTACTTATTAGAGAAATATAATTCATAGAAAAATTATTTTATGTTAAATAAATTGAATATCTTTGTATATTTAATTGAATGAAATTTTTTTATTAACTCTCGCACACCAACTATTTTACAATATGCTTGGTTGGCCTTTATAATTGATTTTTGATTTCAAAATGGTAATTTGAGTTTATCAAATGGTTTTCTCAATGGTTTCTCTAAATTTATATTCATAGTGTTTGATCCTTTTCAAAATGGTTTTCCATATAAAGAATATTTGTTCCCTGGTTGGAACCTTTGAAAATGGTTTCTCTTGGAAAACTCTCCTTTAGGTTGGGCCATTTCCTTATTGATTGTGAAAGGGAATTAACGGTACATGGATTGGGACTCACATCATGTATTTTTGGATCAAATTCAAAGGAAATTTTCCTTGGGTTGATTCATGGGAGATGTGTGTGGGTGTTTCTTGTGTCCACTCTTTATATCTACAGTGGGCTGTTTGTTGGAACTACATGGATCACCCATATTTTAGATATGACATGGGAACCTATCATAGCTAGCAGAATATATATGAATTATTAATATTCCAGTTTAGGATTAATCTCTAGCTATTGGCCCATTAGAATGGTCATGCTCTTCTCTAGGGATGATTCTCCTCAGTTAGGCCATGTAGGGTATGACTTAGTATTAGGGTTGTTTCATTGCATCAGGTGCATCAATAGGATGGATAATGTTACAGTATTTTCGAGCCATTGCCTTAATATCATAGGTATCCCCATATTCACTATAACTCTTTTATCTTTTGTGGATAATTATAGTGCGTCATCCAATATGGTTTCTCGAGGGTTGCTTTTGATTTTCCTCCTTGTGGTTTTCCCTATTGTTTTTCAATGGAACTGTTTGTTCTTTATAAAATTAAATGTTTTATTTTTCTTAAATTTTTTTATGAAATGTATTTTGAAGGATTCATAAAATTCCCCTCCACCTCTATCTTCTACTATCCCCTACCATTAAAAACCAACCTCATTATGTATGAATACCCTATTTGAAAATATATAGGGAAATTAACGATGATTTTTATTAGAAAATAAATTTGTGAAAGACTTATATTTATATATTGTATTTCAAACTTGAAATAAATGAGTATTTTATTTAAATTAAATGCATATGGAATTGACTACATAGGCACACAAACTATGTTTTAAGACTCAGGAATATACTTTTAAATCTATTTTTTGACTCAATAGTATTTTCTAGTTTTGTATTGATAGTTGAGGAGCGGTGTTGGATTTTGGATTATGTGAGTGTCCCATAGGGTCACACAGAGGTCTATTTTTTCTTTTTTCCTTTTTTTGTTTTCATTTTATGTTTGGTTGTTTTATTTTTTTTATTTTTTTTACATTTATTTTTTCATTTTGCTTTCCACAATATTTTATTATTTACATTGGGAGAAAGCATTCCCACTATCTCTCATTGATTCACTAGGTGCTTGTCACCACCTCGAGGTGATTGGGAATGTTCCATGGGGATATCACAGGTTAGCTCTGGTAACTAGTTTGGGTTTGACCTTCATTGGTTCATAAAAAAATGGTTCATGGTTATGGAACAAAAACATTCCCTCATATCCTATCCAGCTTGAACACATTGCGAATAGTATAAACCAAAGACTAAATCATGTTGAATGATCCTAGATTTTATTGGGACTCATAAAAACATTTTTTAAGTAAATAAAATAGTTTTGGGATGAAATAATTAATATATGGTTTTTAGAATTATTTTTAGTAAAGTTAAATCAATTGGAAGGGATAAAAATCAAACTGTGATGTTTTCAAGGAGCTTGATCAAGAATGTAACAGCCTAAAAGGCATTCCCTATAGTGGAATAAGAGTGGATTATTAATATTAAAATTTGCGAAACTCAACTTTAAATTTAAAAAATCCATACTCATAAGAAATATCAATGGATAAAAAAGGACAAAAATGGATTGTTAATAAATAATGTTGAAGGGGATAAGAACTATTTCAAATACTATGGTTAAAGCCTGGAATGAATACAATTTAACTTTTCCTACTTGTGTTGATATAGTGGAGAAATAAAAATGATAATATGGTTTAAAAGACTAAATATATTGAATATTTAAAAATATCCTAAATTAATAAAACTATTAAATAGTTTTTGTATATTTGAAAATTATTTATAATGAGAATTTATTTATTTTTTTAAGATACCCAATAACGAAAACATTAACATATTTTTCCAGATGGTTAGTTAACCATCTCCACTAGTTTCAATTAAAATATGATTTTTTTATATTATAACTTTGGTTTCTAATGAGCGTTTATTGAATACTCAAATGAAATTTCAATAAAAATTATCACCAATACTAGAGTTGATCACTTTATTAAAAAAATCACATATGATACAAAAAATAATTAAAAACCATTCTTCTAACCATTCTTACATAGAATGGTAAATAACAGACAATGAAATTTTAATAACATAAAAATATTAAAGGACACATTAACCATAGTCTTATAATATAGTTATTTTAATTACTAAAAAAATAAAACCTATTAAACCAAATAAACACACAAAATATTATACAACATTAATTAATCACCATTAAATTCATTATTATCAAAAGAGAAACATAAAAAACTTCAATGTTTTATAAATCATCAAGCTCAGTCTTATAATTAATTATTAAGAATATTAAACAATGATAAAAAAAATTGAACCAAATAAATATTCCAAATACAAAACAGCTTTCTTGGATCACTAATGAGTCTATATATATCAAAATTGAAACATCAAACAATATTACAATATTAATGAATGTATCAATTAGTATCAAAATTAAAATATATAAAAAAACCACAAAAACATAAAAATCCTTGTTCTCTGTAATCCCCTGTGTTTATACAAGTTGGAGTTTTCGACAACAATTTAAATTTTCAATGATTGAAAGGTCATATTTTAAATTAGGATTAAAAGCTCAATTTTAGAGTTTGAACGCATTTAACTGGTGTTATTGGTCCTGGTAAGATGCCTCGTTTGTGTTACTAAAATCTTGTGAGTGTGTCAGAGGTAGCATAGGGTGGTCAAGGCTACAACAGACCACTACTACAACCACCAGTTAGCTACTATCGAAGAACCGGCCAACTAGAGGCTATAGTAGTAGTGGTGTGGCCACTAAGGAGTCACCGATTAGATGGTTGGGGTTTAAAGTGGAAAATATTTCTTTTGTTCCCCCACAATATTTTATAAATGGGAATCTACTTCCCCTCTTATTTTTTGATTCATGAACTGGGGGGTTGAGACCCCTTCTCCCCCTTACTACCCCCTTATTTTGGGGTGATTTCCCTTGGCGTTCTTTGGATATTTGAGGTGATGTCTCCCTCTTATGATCCTTGTTCTTACTTCCCTTAATTTTTTATAATTATTCCTTATCTATATATGGATTTGAATATAATTCCATAAGATCAAGGTGGAATCGGTTAAGCAATATGGTCTTCCGTTCTACATAGAAAGGGGGAATCTTGTAATTTTATTTCCATGTGGTAGCTAATCAATATGATTTAGGTACATCACTCCATGATGTTTTCTACAATTAATCATTAAATTAAACTAATATAATTATATAAATTGAATTTTGTGTTGGGGTTTGAATTTGTGTCAGTTTGGGGAGTTTTGATGACGGTTGACATCCCATTTCTCAAAGGATCGGTGAATGTTGGATGCTCGGTGATTTAATAATAAATATTCCCAATTGAAATTAGGGTTCTTAATTGGTTTTAATTATTTTGATTAATGTTTTCAGATTTATTCGATAGAGATAGGATCCCATGTCCTAGGTAAAATTTTATGTGATCTTGTACATGCTCGGGCTACTGTTGTCGAGATATAAAACTAATTAGTTTTTCATTATTAACAAGGTTATTTATCCTTATTACTCACTTTATGGTCTATTTATTTTTTTGTATGGTTCATGTGATGTGTGTCTCCACCACTAAGGGTGTTGGACTATTTTAATTAAATAATTTTTTGTTCTAAAATGTTATAAAATGCATAATTTAAAATGGTATTCTTAGATTGATCAAATGGTCATGACTATTGGGACCTAGTGTATTGGTCGACGTATCATCCTCTGATGGTCAAGACCATTCTAAGGAAAACTTATCCACCGATAACTAGACCCTATTAAGAGTTTTTCTATAAAAAAATTAAATATGACTGATGTAGTGACATAGGGTTATGATCCTTTTACACCTCTTGGAAAAGGTGAAAACACATGGAAGAGTTTGGACCTTGTGGGCTATGGTGGACATTCTTATAGTTTCCTTGGACCTTACTCATGGAATAAAGTGGTTCATTATTTTATATGATCTCTAGAAGGTCATAGTATTTGTTCTGTGAACCCCTGAGGATGTAAGGCATTGTGGACTTATGTTGGGGTGAGCTATTATCCCATTTTGGCAATTACATTCCTTGGTAGTTATATGTTGAATAGGATGACATGGGTTGCATGAGAGGACCGACCTGAAGTGACCCTATGGAATAATATTCACCATGAGTTATATACATGTACCATAGCCTATAAATAATACCGTTGAGGCCAATTAGGACACATGGTGCTTTATGATACATTCAAAGATCATGATGTCCTTTGAGCATCATTTTATTACCCTAGGGACCAAATTGAGACTAAGGGCCCTATATAGGGTGCCTGTGTAGTGATATGATTTATGAGACCCATAAGAGGTTCCTCAATGATTGAATAACCTTGAAATCATGAGTGTTATAATCAGTATAGATGTCCTCTAGTTTCATCTTATATTCTGAAACTAATATATGTGTTTTGGGGCTTGATAATGGTATTAAATGGATTTTTAGACAAGCTTCCTAGGATGAAGATTATGAGACTATAAAAATGACATGATATGGCGTATGTAATTTATTCTGGGAGTTTTTTTGATATTATAATTGTAAAACACCCCTTTTAGTGTAGTTTATGATACTAAATGGAATCACCCCATGTTTGGTTGTCTTATAAACTAAATTGAAAACACCCGTTATAGGGTTGTTAGTGATATAAAATAGAAAAAAAATCCCTATATGGTGGTCCATGATACTAAAAAACACCTCGTGTGGCACCTAATGTGTCACATTGTTATAATTATTTATTTATTTGATTTTATTTTCTAATATTTTGAGTTTTCATGAGATTTTGAGTGTTTTGGGTCCAAATTTTCAAATTTTTTACGGGGCGCATGGTTAGCCCACATCAATAGAAAACCATTAAAAAACCACGTGTTTCAGTTATAAACTAGGGTTTCATCATTTGGAATGGTTGAAACATGAATTTTTATCATATACAATCTCATATGATTAATTTTCTGATAATGTATTAGGTGTATAGTAGGTTTCACATGGTCGCCACACGATTCGGTAAATGGCGCGGGTAAACTGTTCAGACTGCCCAATGAAAAAAAATTAGATTTTTTCCTTTTTTTCTTTTTTCATAATAACTCATCTCTCTCTCTCCTTTTCCCCTACCCCATTCCCCCCCCCCTTCTTCATGAATCATTCATCTATCATCATCCCCCCTTGTGCAAGATCCCCCAAGTAAAGGACCTCCCCCATGTGACCTTCCCCAATGGCGGACCCCTCCTCCCCATGGCCTTCCCTCTCCTCTACCCTGTTTACATGTGACCATGTAAGCTAAACTACATGGGAGAATGATCTTTCTTTATGGTTGATCCCTCATTCCTCATAAACTCTCTTCTCCTCTCTATTTTTCGAATGTGACATCATAGGTCAAACCCCATGGTTGCACGCCTCCCCTCTCCTAAGAACCTCCATCCCACAATGATTTTATCTGGTTTCTTGGTTATTTAGGGTTGTATTTTCTCGGTAAGAACTCCTCATCCATATACATTATATTTACCCTTAACTTCACATACCCTCCCATCATGATTTGGTTTGGCTGAACTCTATGGGTTTTGATATGGCTTGATTTTTTTTGAATCAAGGGTTTAAAGGATAATATTATTTCTTGTTAGTGAATTTTCCCTCAATTGTGACATAATCTGGTTCACCTATCCTTGATTCCATGTAATATTTCCCATTCACTATGTTTTAATTTTTAATCCATTTTTTATATGTTTTAAAATTTCCAATTTAATTAATTGTTCATATATATTATTGTAAAGATGGATATCATAAAGGTTTCAATGATTTTTTCTTTTATTATTATACATTTCCTTGAAATTTAAAGCCGAACAAAAAGTTTCAAGTATTTTAAATTGTTCAAATATATGTTCAAATTAATTTGAGATTCTTGAAATGGTTTATCCTATGTTGGGTTGAGAGATAAATTTAAAAGGGATAATTTTTCACATTTGGAGGCATTTTTTAAAAATAGATTTTAATATTTCAATAGTTTTTCAATGGAACTTCTTATAAATTGTTTTAGAACATTTCTGGAAGAGATTTATAATTATTTTTAAAAATAGTTTATATATAATTTAATGTTGTAATTGAAATGAAAATTATTGGGTAATTGTTTAATGTTTCAATTTAATTAAATCAAGTAGGTCTTTTATGTATATAGTTTTATATTTTTTTTAAAAAAATGGTTTTCTAGTGGCAAAGAAAACAACATCCTTATTGGTTTTTATAATTTCCTAAATGGAATTTTTAAATTAGTTGTGTGTTATTATGATACCCATAATTTCCAACATTCATTGATGAACCTGATTAGGGTTAGTTATTATTGTTTCATTTAATAGATGATTTTGATAAAGTCTTATTTTGTTCCACGGAATTAGTGATGTGGTTGGGATATTATTATGAATTGATTAATTCGTTGTTACTTTTTTTTCTCATCCTCATACTTTTATATTGGTCATGGGATCCATTTTTCATTAAGTAGATTACTAAATGAGTGAAAACCCCAAGTTTTTCTGGCCTCACTTGGAGAGGTTTCAAAGGTTTCAAAGGAACATGTTTTGTAGCCCCTTGAGTTTTTCCCTCTTGTGATGGTGTTAGGTCCTAGATACTATGATAGGGATTCTAGGATAGATAGGTTTTTTGATTTTAACTTAACAATTTTATGGCCAGTTGAAGATATTACTACTTGAGTTCCAGGGTTAGAGCCCATGACACACTGTTTCTTGATTGGTTATTTTTGTAATGTATTTTCCAATATTTTGATTGTTTGTTGTCCCCATTCATGTACTAATTTCAAAATGTTTTATTTTTATTTTATTTTAATGATTCTTTTACTTGTACTTCCTACCTGTATCGTTATCTCTTGTGTTTGGTATTTTTTCAGAAAATGGTTTTTAGATTTTCTTGAAATTTATTCAAAATAAAAGGTTTTTACCTTGGTTTTTAAAAATAAAAAGGTAAAAGGATGTTTTGGTTTTTAAATGTTGTTTAGGTCAGAGAAAAATATATTCCAAGTGATTGTTTACATTTAAGGAAAATAAAGGTGAAAACCTATTTTGGAATTGTATTTCAAACTAGAATGAAAATGATTTTACAAAAACAAGTTTGGGCATGTGGAATGTTTGTTGGTGTCTTACTGATTATTTTTATGACAATGGCTATATTATCATTTTATTTTTAGGCTTTAGATCAAATCTTGACTACTCTTGGAGAATTGATTGACTTGGGGGATTGAGTTTTGTGGTTGATTTTATCGCATTCAGCCAAGTGTGACTTTTACATGGTTTTGTAGGACATGGCATTATTTTCCAATATTAACCAAAATGTGTTCCTTTAAATGATTTCACTACTAATTTCTATTATGGTTATTGGTGGATTTCATTATTTCATGTGGATACTAGAGGATTTGGGGAGTTGTGGCATATTGAGTGGGATTTGGGTGTGAGAGGATTGGTGATGGATTTTAAAGGTGTGTCGAGTAATTAATTAAATTTAGTTATATATTATGTTTGTTTATGTTTTTCTTATATCATTTATTTGAAATGGCATGGTCGTCTAATCTATCGATGGGTCATGTCAGATTTTTGGAATAATTCTACAATTTTTTCACTATAGTTTAATCGAAAAATCATTCCCATTATATTTATTTGGTTCAATGAATCTTCTCAACAACTTGAGGGGATCTATAATTCCCCTAACATCAATAGTTACTCAGTTTTGGTGCTAGTTTAGATGGGGGACCGAGTCAGGTATTTACACCACTTTTTGGGTGATCTGTGATATTACTAGTGGGGGTGAAATGAAATTGCATTTGGGATCTTTTTTTGGGTTATAATAGTGATTTATAGCCACTTTTATTAACTCAGGGTCATGTTAGAACTTCAAGAGGAATAATTGAGTATCATGAACTACTAGATCTCTATTGTAGGGAACCATTATATACCAGGATGGATCATTACTTTGTTTTATATTCCAAGATGGAGCATTCTGTAGGTTTTTATATTGTATACAAGGGAGACTTTAGCCTCCAAGTCATTTTAATATATACTGGGTGGATCAGGCCCAATGGTACATTATTATAGTTAACACGGTCAACGTGATGTTCTTAGAGACACTTCAGCAATGGAAAAAAGGTATGGTTGATCAAGTTCACAGAACTATGTATAGATAGTGGTTTATTTTTTCATTTATAGTAGTTTTTATTCTTAGTATGTAATATACACATATCACTACATTTACTATCTATATTCAGGATTGCATTGGTGGATCCCAACTAATTTATATACTCATACTCTTCTTAAGAAGGTATTACAGTTTGGAACCAGATAATATCTTACTTTTTATCAATTTAGGTTGGGATAAGTCCTATTATTACATGTTCAAGCTGGATAAACTCGAGTGGGACTAGATATTGGGATGTGGAATTTGTTGGATTTTCACTAAAATGTACATGCATGATATTCATGTACACATGAATATGATACATGATATGTATTTATATATAATATATTCGATATTATATATCGGGTTCATTTAATATTCACATATGTTGCAATTTTTATTACATTAATGCAATGCATGAAATATATATATATATATATTATAACAACCCAAACATTTATAAAATAAATTTCTTTTTTAAATGAGTGTGTTAATTATTAGGAAATGAAATTATAGAAAATAGATGCACTAATTTAGTAATTTTTGACTGTTATATGTCATATACTATTTTATTTAATATACCTTTAAGAATCATAACCATTGATTATATATCTTTTGTATAGTGATCATGAGATTACTATATATATATAGGGTTGTGATAAATCCAATGGACTTAGACAAAGGAAGTGATGGACTCAAACATTAGGATCATACCAAACGAAGCCCAATTATTAACGATTCCAAGGTAGATAGAATCATTGAGATTTTCCCTTAGACATTCCCTAGACGTGATTCAGTAACTAAAGTGACAGAAAAAATATTTACAGGAGAATTTCAATCACATCATGATCATGACCCAAACCGTGTTCAACGAATGACCCAAAGAAAATATCACCACCGCACTCCATACCTTTACAGAATTCACTGTTTAAATAAAAGGCTATGTATCTAAACCATAACAATATTAATTTACCTATTTTATTATATAAATTAATGATTATATTTAACATTTATTAATATTTATAATTATTAAATTTTAAGTTTGATAAAAATTAGATTTTAATATGATGAAACACAAATTTTATTTTTGGGATATATATACATGTAGTCTGGACACTCTATTTAAAGAATTTAAGAAATTTTGAAATAAATATTATTTTAATAAAATATTATTTAAAAATATTATTTATAAAGTGTTATTTATAATATAATTTTATTAATTGAAGTATTAGTTTTATACGGTCCATAATACTATTATTATCAGAACCCAATATTCTTTTTAAATGGGGTTTTTTGGATTTAAAAGTATAAATTTAGACAAATATTTTTATAATTTAAATAATATATTTGACATAATAATGTTGAAATTATCCAATGGTAATTTTTCTAAATTTTTTATGGTAGTGAAATTAGTTGGTAAATCTAAATTCTGTATAATTATACAATATGTATTAGGTCACTATAGAAGCCCAAAATTGAAGTACTAAAATTTAAAAAGATTATCCATAAACAATATTATGTTTCCATTTTAAATAATTTTTTTATGTTATTTGATTAATTTTATATACCCTTAATGAATCCTCCAAAACCTATGTTATATTTCAAGGTTTTCAAATAAATTATTTATGAACATGACTCACTTCCACATCATCAAGGGTGTTATTTTAAATATTTCTACAATTTACCTTGAAAAATAAAAAAAACAAATCCACTTTGGTTGAAATAATGGGAAAAGATAGGGATAGTTTTTGTTTTCTGTATCTTTTTTATATAGAGTCCAAAAGCTATAATTTGAAATTAATATTTAATTCCCCTATCAACAATAAAAACCAACCCAACCTATCATTACTATTCACTAAAAACCCTTGGAGAATGAATTTAATATGACTTTCCCTCTTTATATCCCTCCAAAGGTGTCTCTAATATTTTAAGAAGCTCCTCCCAAGGTTTAAGAAGCACCCTCTCAATGAATGTGATCCTCTCCTTCTCCTCTTTATTCAAGAACATTATTTATATTCTTCATTTTGATTCCCAATTTTTTATGTTTGGATTTGTTTTTTCACATCCCTTTTACTATAATTATTATTTAAAAATGATTATATACCCCATTAACTCTCATTAAACCCTTCCATGAATCTTTATATACCCTTGTAATGTTGCAAAATTTATCATGACATTTTTTCATGTGAAACATTTGTGTAGTGAATACCCATCCCTATTTTTACTCAATGTCATTCACCTAGATGTACCTACACTTCTTTAATTGGGATCTTCCATGTATATAAACCACACTCCTTAATCATGGAATTAAATGTGATGTAATATGATCTTACGTTGAATGATCTATGTGGCAAACTTATGCATGTACATGATATTAATGTGAAAGGTGGGACTAAAATTATACAACCCTACAATGCATTGCGTAATGTTTTTATCTCATGATATGATAGTTATGGTTCATTATATGTTATTATAAGAAAACTATGTTACAATTTCTTAGCATTAATCCTAGAATTGTTCTTATGACTTCATGTTTTATGTTGATTCCACATTCCCCTGTTGGCTCTATGTCGTCCCCATTTATCATAATTTGATATTCATGTTTATGATTCTCATCCCCTATTATGTTACCTTGATAAAACTATTGACTCAGGTGTATTACTTTCATCATGTCCTTCTTTTTTTATTCCCTTACTAGGATGTATATATCACCCCTTTATTATGTACATCCCATGGTTATCCCGTACAATTTTATAAGTTCTATGAAATTCAAGGGCATGTTATGGAGTTTTAGTTTGTGTATTTGTATTTTCATTTCAGAATGTTATGAAGTGTACCTAATTACCTAAAAAACATGGCATCATGATCTTATGGGTTTTTATAATATGTATCTTGATGAAACAAATCATGAATTAAGGTATATTAAAATATAGTTTTTCATAGTTGGTAACATAGAAAAGTCAAGTTATTTTTGTGCATTATGATTAGATAAAACTACTGAAATCCTTGAGGATGAAACTAAACATAGGAAAACGTCCCTAAATTTTGGTAAACTATAGATTAAATAATTTCATAGAATATACATCCATGTATAGATACTAAAATTTGATGTGGTTATAGAACATTTGTACCTAGGGGTAATAATATTTAAAATGGCGCATTGATCTAGCCTTAATAATCACATAGTGCATGAAAAAGAGTTCTTACTCCACACCAAGTTTGACACTCCTAGGGGCTATGCATTGGTAAATTTTCAATATTATTATAAATCATTTTTAAAGGGATAATAATTCCTGTAATAATTTATGTTATAAAATAGATCATGGATAAAATATATTGAAACCTATAAATTCAAAGGATAAAAATGTGTTTCATTTATGAGTTATCCCTTTAATGTTCATGGTTTCCCATCTATATGTTTAATAGTTTAAAAATTTTCATTGCTAGTTTTTTAATTTTTTAATAGTCCATGGAAGGAAATAGGAGGAAAAAATTCAAAAACAAGTGTGATGAGTAATGTAAGGACTTCCCAAATGAGATGACCAACCTGAAGGAAGTAGGAGTATGGCACATCATAGAAATAATTTATCAATTAACTCAGGTTTTGAATAGAAAATTGAATAAGGGGAAAACCCACACTCCCTGAGAAGAATAAAATTATAGTTGATACCTATATGAAACAAAGGCCTCTAACTTTAAGTTGCTCTTTAGATCCTTTAATTGTGGAACAACAAATCAAATTAATTTAAAATGATCTTATCATCCATTAAATGCTCTATATAAGAGAAGTTAATTCTTTCTATTTATCATATGGAGGGAAAAGATTATCAAGGGTGGTGCTGAAAAAAAATGCTTGAAGAAGATATCAAAGTGATTGGGTGGAAATAATTCAAGAAAATGTTTTCAATAAATATTTTCCTCACACACTCTAAATTAAAATGGTCTGATATTTCTTTAACCAAAATAAAAATGATTACAATTCCATGAGAATATAAAATGAAAACATCCTGTGAAATTCATAATACACATAAATTTTTTTCATTTCTCTTTAAAAGAACGATGGCCTCTTATTTTGTGAGATAAATCCCACTATATGAAAAGAATTGGAAATGAAAGACTTTGATAGCTATGAAGAAATTATCTGATGTTCCCTCAAATTTAAAATGGTGATCCGTGAATCAGAATGCCTCATGGTTCTATAGAAAAGAATAAAATAATATATCTTAATTCTTGTGGTGTGACAGAAAAGTATCATATGGGTAATAAATACTAATATCCCACTTGAAAAAGTGTGGGAAAAAGCATCCTGAAAATTGATCAAAGGGGTTATGGAAATTATTTAGGTGCAAGAAGGAAGGGAACCTAACTAGAGACTGACAATGGGGGAAACTGACTAATGTGACAGAATAATGGAATGTTATAGTAAATCATTGACCTATTGTTCAATGTTTCAACTAAAATGAAAATAGAAACTATGTGAATCAATGCCGTAAATGAAGTTTTATCGATTATAACTAATGATAATAACCTCCTAAGACAAGATAGAAAGGCTCAATGAATGTCATCACAACTACTGACATGAATCCTGGAAATGAAGTGGTGAAAAGTAAGCTAGTTATTAATTTTAGGATAATAAAAATACTATTTGACTCTAGTTCTACAATTTCATTTATATCAAATATATTTAGTAGAATGATTCAACCACCACAAAATACATGGATGTAGAGTTATCAGTGAAAATGGAAATGGGGTAATTATTGCATCCCAAGTATATAACTCCTCCACTGTCAAAATTTGTGGGATGATTTATTTGGTAACCATTTTCATACTCCCCTTAGCGTAATTTGATTTTATTCTATGTAATGATTCATTTTCCTTCTATAGTGCCACCATAAATTATCAATAGATGGAAATCACCCTCTGTATATCTAATCAACCTCTAATTATATAGAAGTGCAATGAGGGGGATGAATCTTAATTCGTATAATTATCTCCACCAAGGATATGATATCCTTTTGATAAATAATATCTAGATCAAACTATTAATACTAAAGAAAGTATCATCATTAATGACATTACCATTATAAATGAATTCACAGATGTGTTTCGTAAACAATTGCTCTGTCTTACTTCCATCCATGGCTTTGAGTTCTCAATCGAGATCATTATCACAATTATTCCAATATCTAAGAGTCCATATAGTTTGTACATTTTTTAAATTGATGAGCTACAAATGAAACTACAGGATAATCTTGATAATGGGTTTATACACCCATGTTCTTCACCCTGGGGTTCTCCATCCGTCATTTATATGAAAAATGATCGTATAATGAACATATACACTTATTATCATGAGATAAAAAAGATAACACTAAATAATAATAATCCTCTATTTTGGATTGATGAATTATTCAATTAGTTTTGTGGAGACTATTACTTCTATATAGTGGATCTTTGATTAGGTTATTATCAAGTGTAGGTAAATAAAGAGGACATCCCCAAGACCAATTTTCATATAAGTTATCTGAACTAAAATTTTAGAGTGATTCCATTTGGACTCACTAATTCTCTATAACTATTCATTTACATAATTAATATATTTTTTATTGATTACATTGATAAATTATTGATACTATTTATAGATTATATTCTCATCTACATCAAAATCATGGAGGAACATGAGAATAATTTGGATGTTCTACTAAAGACCATATAGAAAGAAAAGTTGAATGCCAAGTCCAACAATGGAATGTCTTGAATGCATAAAGTGAAATTATTGGGGCATCTCCTCACCAAAAACAGGTATATGTGGATCCTTTAAAAATATAGGTAATTGAAGGATGGCCAATACCAATCTCAATGATAGAAATTTATAGTTTCCTTGGATTGTATGGGTACTATCACTGAGTTGTGAGAAATGTTCATGGTTTTCAAGACGATTATCAAATAAAACATGAAAGGGTGTGATGTTTGTATAGAATTATGAAAGTTAATAAATTTTTAAAAATGTAAGAAGTGGATAATCACTACACCTATTCTCACATTACTCACCAATGGGGGAGGATTTGTGAGCTATGATGATGCATCCAAAAAGTTCATGTGTTGTGTACTCATTCAAGATGAAAAAGTGATTGACTATTCCTCCCAATAATTAATTATTAATGAGAATGAATTCCCAACAAATGATCTAGAATTGGATATAGTTATCTTTTTATTGATTATTTTGAAACATTATCTCTATCGGGATAAGTTTGGAATATATAAGAATCATACAAGAATCAACTATATATTAAAAAAAGAGTTCAACATGTTCTAACACAGGATGTTATATCCAATCAATGATTATGACTGTTCAATCTATTACCATCCTGAAAATTAAAACAATGTGGAAAATGCTTTATGTAAAAAGGATCTTACAACCCTATCCATGAAAAGGATTTAAATGGATCCAATATTCATGGATATATAGTAAATGGAAATTAAAATTAACTTTATCAAATGATTTCACATCCATCTATTATTGAGAGGATAAAGGGGGCTCTTAAGGATGGTATGGTTATACAGGAAATGTTAATGAATATTCAAGAGTAAAACATTATTAAAGATGAAGTTATAAGGTTTGGAACTTGGATATGTGCCCCATAAAAATCAGAAATTAAGAGGGAAATTCTGGATGATGTGCATACCTCATCCTTCTCTATTCATCCAGGAATCACTATTATGTATAGTGATATAAACCAAAACAACTGTTAGGATAACATGAAAAGGGATATTGTAGAATTTGACTCATGATTCTTTGTATGTCACCATGGTAATGCTAAAAGATATAACTCTAGGGGTATGATGAAACCATTTCCCATACCAGTATGGAAATGGAAAATCATACTAGGTATTTCATCATAGGACTAGCCAGGACCCCGAAAGGTAATAACTCTATCTAGGTGGTATTGGATCGCTATACCCAGTCAGTTCATTTCATTACTATGAAGGAAGATCTATATCATTTTTAACTCACCAAGATATACATAATGGAAGGTTAAGAATATATTTATTTCAACTCTCTATTGTATCTGTAACACCCCAACATTTCATAGTAAGTTATTTCTTCAAAGTAACTCAATAACTTTCACTACACACAACACCGAGTTCAAGCGCACCACCACTTACCAAACTAGCCATTCAAGAGCAGTTATGAATAGTATTAATTGAATTTTGAACTATATATAATTGTTATAATTTTAGAATCCATATTATGAGTTTCTTAGACATAATGTAATAACTAATTCATTTTTTTCAGATAAAAGATGTATTATTTAAAAAATGCACTTTTACCGCCTTTAAATGGTGAACCCTTTTTAAATCCAATATTTAAAACTTTTATATATTCAATTTTACAAAATAAACTTCTTATTTAGAATCGGGAAATATGAATTTAGTTTCAATAAATTTTTGGTGTTTTTCTGATAACTTTTATATTTGGGTGAATAGTAAAAAAATAATATATTTTAACTGAAAACAAATTTTTAAATCAAAATAATTTATAGTTTTAAATTATAAATTTTAATAGTTTGGAAGTATAAATAAATTATATTTTTATTATTTAATCCAATTCTAGTCATTGTATGTAATTTCACTTTGAGATTGGACATAAACAATTGTCAATCTTTTGATAGTTATTGTTTCGTAAAAATACCTATTTTGGTTTTGACAACGGGAATTAATTTTAAACTAATAAATGAAATTTATATGTTTTGAATTTGGTAAAATAAAAATCATTTTTGAATTCAAAATTTCAAAATTATATTAGGGTGAATTTTTGGTATGTTTCTGAAAACTTTCAATTTTTGATGAATAGTGAAAAACACCGCGTTATTGGTTAAAACCAAATTTTCAATTAAATAATTATTTATTTCATTTAAATTTATTTTAGGTAAAAATAGATACATAATACCTATATAAGTTCAATGTAATTCATTGGAGTCATTTTATAATAAGTTTAGATATATAAACATTTTATCGAAATTTTACCGTCATTTACCCACCTCCTAGGAACATTTGTAAATTTGCATAAAACATAATTTTACAGCTTCTGTGAATTGAATTTCAAAAATTTGAGAGACAAAATTGATATAAATATGTAATATTTTGTTCAATAAGATAAAAAATAATTTTTGGTGAATAGAATCTTTTGACTTTTATTTACCACGGTTAAAAGTAAAAAGGGCGATTAAGGGTAAAATGATATTATAATTAACCTAACACATGTACTTATTATATGGGATAAGTTTAATTTGGCCAAAAACAACCTTATAAATAAAATATGATTCTTTATGTCCATTTTTATTAGATTATGACATTTATTATTATTTAATTCAAAGAAGGGTTAAAAGAGTTGAAATCAAAGTATAATAACTAATAAATTTTTAATATATGGTTATACATAAGATAAATTTGAATATAAATATTAATTAGAAAGATATAACAATTTCCTACATAATGGAACTTTATTTATAATTTTTATACATTAAATAATTAAATTTATTTATGACACAATGTTGATTCAGTAATTACCGTATTAATGAATGATTAAAGTAATTGACATTTTAAATATCGAAAAAATGTAATTTGAGAGTTTTTATAAATTCCACTAATTTTATAGGTTATTATGACTTGTTATGGTTGGTTATATAAATTGTTTTTTTGAATTAATCGTGCTGTTATGATTTAAAAAAAATATCAAATAGTGTCAAAATTGACATAAAATAGTTTTTAAGACAAATATTATATTATTAATTGATATAACAGTGAAAAAATCTAAGGTTCGGACAAAATACTTATATAATAATATATATGACATTAATGAACCAATTGGGGTTCTATTATCATTTTATAGTAAGTTTATTAACCATATAATAAAAAAATACAAAGAGACTGGTAAATGTCAAACTATTTAACTAAGAGTTAAATCTAAAGGTTATGGTTAATATGGTGATCAAAACCTATCTAAAACCTATTCGTTGAGTGTTTTTCGAACCATACCCACCTTATACTTTAAATAATACATTTTGGAGCCATTAGAAATCGAAATTTTTTTTATTATAAAATAATATTTTATGTTTTTTCTAAGGTTCCCCTCACCCCTCTTATAAAAGGGCACTCCCCCTTCACTCTAATTCACACCGTCTAAGCCCTTTTTATAAGACAAACCCTACCCAACTATCCTCAAAACTATCCTAACTTCATCATAGAGGACTTAAGTTGGTCATAAATCCAACCTAAGGATCTATTTGGATCAAATCAAAAGGAAGAACCCGGAGAAGAGGTAGTGATTTCACCACCCTCTTTCATGTTCTCTTATTCATCCACTTACTCTTTATTTGTTCTTTCAATTATAAAATAATAACTCAAGTATCTTCTATATATTGTGATCTTATTATAAAAATGGAATAACTATATTCATTATTCTATCCATCATATGATTGATAATGTCACCATGCATGTGTACGTACGGCTTACCGTCTCCACACCGTGGTGTAATTTGTTATTCAACACTATGTTATTTTGATGGATATAATGATCAGTAAAATGTATATAAATAATGAAAATAACATGATAATGTCTCTATAAAAATAATATACCATCCAATTCTACACCATTAAAGAAATGATATTGTCGCTCGTGTGTACGTACGTATTTCCGTCTCCACGACGCGATGAGATTCATTTACAAATTCACCATTCATCCATGATTACAAAAAAAAATACTAATAAGTATGTAATATATGAAATAATAATTCTACTAGATATAGATATATATGTACTTACATATATCTGATTCACTTTTTTCTGTTCAATACGATATGAAAACAGGAACAACGTTTATACGTACGTACGGATTACCATCTCCATAAAAAGTGTTTATCATTTCATATATATATCTATTATACATATTTATATTATAAATATATATGATATATAAATCTTGTTCTATATTCTTGAAATATTTAAATGTTGATCTAAGTGATACAATCAATAGTAACAAGTTGAAACACATACGATAATGAAAGCGATTATTACGTGAAATGTTAATTTAACATGGTAATTATTATTAAATGGGTTGTATAAAGTCATAAATGAATCTTGTATGATATCAAAAATATTAATATGATCCTGGTATAATTTAATAACATACTATGTTCTTCATACAGGAGGTAAAATGTATCCTCAACTAATGTAAAGTGCAAGGTAAGGGTTAATTCTACAAACTCTTCATTATCCAAGGTTGTTTATACGTAATTATCTACTGGGACCTCTTTATCATCCACATCCATGTTTCTTAAAAACTTATTTGAAAACATTTTTACTATTTACTAAATAATGGGTTAAATTCATTTATACCCTTATGTGTTTTGAAAGGAATTTTTCCGTCATTTTCCAAACAAGGTACTTTTTGACCTTTTTGACAAATTTAAGGTAAGAATGTGTTTTTAACATAGACGAAAGGTGCGGTTATTTTCAGCCATTATAACTTCATCAAAGATTTCGATACAAGCTTATAATAATATCTTAAAAACAAATGTATTCTTTATAATTATGTGACTCTTAAATGATTTCAAAATAGAAAGAGATATTTCTCCAAAAAGGGTTTAGATTTCATCAATGTCAACATCCTTTGATGGATTTTTAGTTTATTTGAAGTTGATTTATTATGATACAATACTTCCAAATTGTATTGATGGTTTTGTGATATGTTGGACTGTGGATGTGATATTTTTATACCATTAATATTTTATGGTTAAAGTATTGACATTTCGTATGCTAGTTTTAATACGAATGTTTATGATATGTTTAAAACTTTTCATAAGAGGAATGTATTGGACTTAATAAGTGATGGGTGGAGACTGATATAGCTCCTCGACGCATCGGTAGGTCTCATGAGACAACTATACGTGGAATTGGCTGAGGCATTTCCCAATTTGATATATAGTTTTGGCCGAGTACTCAATCATTTTTAGACGTCATGTCTGAGGCCTTGAAAAAATATTTCAGAATGTCTGGCATTATAAATTCCCTCATTATGAAAATAATATTGATGGTTCATGAGGATATTCTACTAGTAGAATACCGATGACTATGTTTTATTATGGAATTATTTACTCAGCTTATATTTTTTCCATAAATGTATTCATGTTTATTATTTTTAAAGGAATGTGTTTGCAATTATTCATTATGCCTAATATTTATGTTATCTTCCGTTGTATTGATTACCCTTACTGAGCATTTGAGCTCACCCCTTTCTTATGTTTTATATTCCCAGGATTCCAAGAAGTGTTTTATGATTGATAAGAAGGTTTAATCTATGGGATTAATGGCACTCTCAAAGAACTATTTATGTTTTGTTTTATGTTTGAAATTTTAATGTATAGTTAATGTATGTAATCTATTTTCTAGGACGACTAAACTGATCGGTCCTTCGGGACTTGATTCCTTGTAATCATGCCAATGTATCAAAATAATGCACCTACTCTAGGTAACTTGGGTCAGGGCATTACAATTGGTATCAGAGGAAGTTTAGAAAAAACATTAGAAAGTAGATTTAGATAAACTATGATTTGAACACATAGCCATAAGATAGACATTGATATTAGTATATAAAAACTTCTATAATTTTAGTAATGTAGATATTTTGTGAGTTTTACAAGAAAATACATCCCTGTATGGATATGAGCAGGTAGAGGCAGCTCTGGTACAGATGTACCTAGGGGTAAAACCTAAAAACACCGCTTTGAGCAAGACTCGAACGGGAACTAGTGCACGACAACGGGCCTTGATGCACTCTTGTTTATGACACTTCCAGGGGACATGCTTAGGATAATTCTCATTTTCTATACAAATAATTATGAATTATTTATGAGTATATACCTCCTCAAAGAAAATATTTTTATGGATTATGTCTATAAACTGTTCAATTTACGTTAGGTATTTTACAAGTTTGGAATTATTAATTGTAATTCATAAACTAACCTAGTGTATGCCATTGTATACAAATGGAACCCCGTAGAAGGGATGTCAACTACAGAAATTAAGTATGATCCAAAGAGTAAGAAGGATCATATCTTTCACGGTATTAATCCAACATTTAGAAGGGAAATATTATCCCATGTATTCTCAACATATGAATAAATAATATCATGTTTTAATAAAATAAGTAAAGAATTATATGAGTCCTATGGGTTTTAAGGGAATCAAGAGAAGAAAAGGATGGAAGAGAGAAATATGGATAAAGAGAATAGGGAAAAGAAGGATTTTCCCATATGTGTTAACTATGGAATGAATCACCTTGGTAAATGCTTGAAGGGAATGGGAGTTTTTTATAAGTGCGGAGAAAAAGGACACCATGTGCGTGATTCCAAGGGTAAGAAAAAAGTTTCAAATGTACATTTCTTCATCTTCCAGGAGTTAGGACACTACACAAATCAATGTACAAATCATCAGAGTATACCCCAAATGCTTCTATTGGATAAGAATCAAGTTATGATACTACCAAAGATGAAGAGGAATGATTAATATTTATTATGTTGTTATTAATTTATTATGTCATTTGAGTGTTGTATCAACGATGTAATTGTTAAATAAATTATGGAAATACATAAAGATTGTACTGAAGTACTATTTCATTTCGAATTTGATATTATATGGTCCAGATACTAAGGTAGAAATTTTCGAATAAGAGATGGTTGATTTGGATAAATTATATTGGATATTCCTGACTATCTTGGAACTGATTAATGGTATTTTTATTTCATGATTGTTGGAATATTAAAAAATTTTGGATGTAAGGAATATATTCAGTATTGTATAAAGGATAAGGGAGGATGAATGTAATCAATAAGGGTTTTATGGTAATTCAGGGTGTTACTATGTTTTAAAAGAATACACGATGAAGGTGTTCACATGTTATTCCGTGGAAAAAAGGATCTTCATTGTTTTTAACTTCCTTATAAATTTTGGACTATAAGTTTGGAAAAAATTATTTTGGATAACTTTAGTTTGAGATTATTTTCAGATTTCCCCCAAAAAAGGACAACACAGAGGTCGGGCAGCAACCCGTCGCGTCTGGAAAGGTCTCAAGACTTGAACCCGCAACCGAAAGGCAACAAGGGTGTGTCCCCTACCACTGGCCTATGTGATGTCTTGGATTGAATAATGTTGTTTTTTTAAAAGGCCTTGTAGATGAATTATAAATTTATTTTTTTGAACCCTATACGATTATGAAAAATAGAATATTTTTTTGAAATCCTTTGGAGTGAAAGATGATTTTGGGGTAGAAATTAGTTAAAGTGTGTAACTCTACTTATCAAGTATATATATATATTCTATCTTATTAAGAACAAATTTTATTAAACCTATTTGTAATATTAGTTCGCCACAAAATTATTTTCAATTTTCCACATTTAATTTTTGAAGGACAACATCAAATTGTGAGGACACAATTTATTGAAGAATGGAAGAATGTAACACCCCAAGATTTCATAGTACCTTCTTTCTTCAACATAACTCAATAACTTTCACTACACGCAACACCGAGTTCAAGCGTACCACGACTTACCAAACTAGCCATTCAAAAGAAGTTATGAATAATATTAACTGAATTTTAAACTATATAAAATCGTTATAATTTTAGAATCCATATTATGAGTTTCTTAGACATAATGTAAGAACAAATTTCTTTTTTCAGATAAAAGATGTATTTTTCAAAAAATGCACTTTTACCGACTTTTAATGGTGAACCATTTTTAAATCCAATATTTGAAACTTTAATATTTTTAATTTGACAAAATAATCTTCTTCTTTAGAATCAGGACAAAATAATTTAGTTTCAATAAATTTTTGGTGTTTTTCTGATAACTTTCATATTTGGGTGAGTTGTAAAAAATTACTATATTTTAACTGAAAACAACTTTTTTAATAAAACTAATTTATAGTGTTAAATTATAAATTATAATGGTTTGGAAGTATAAATAGATTATATTTTTACCATTTAATCCAATTCTAGTAATTGTAAGTAATTTCAAATTGAGATTGGACATAAACAAGTGTCAATCTTTTGATAGTTGTTATTTCTTAAAAATACAGCTTTTGGTTTTGAAAACGGGGATTAATTTTAAATTAATAAATTAAATTTCTATGTTTTTAATTTGGTAAAATAAATTTCATTTTTGAATTCAGAATATCAAAATTAGGTTTGGGTGAATTTTTGGAATGTTTCTAAAAACTTTCAATTTTTTGATGAATACTGAAAAACATTGCGTTGTTGGTTAAAACCAAATTTTCTTTTAAATAATTTTTTATTTCATTTAAATTTATATTGAGTCAAAATAGATACATAATACCTATATAATTTCAATGTAATTCATTGGAGTCATTTTATAATAATTCTAGATATATAAAAAATTTATCGGAATTTTACCGTCTTTTACCCACCTCTTAGGAACATTTGCAAATTTTCATAAAACATAATTTTACCACTTCTGTAAATTTAATTTAAAAAATCCAAGAGACACGATTGATATCAGTGAGTAAAATTTGGTTCAATAAGATAAAAATAATTTTTTTGTGAATAGTAAATTTTGACTTTTATTTTCCGTAGTTAAAAGTAAAAAAGGGTATTTATGGGTAAAAATGATATTATAATTACCCTAACACATGTCATAATCCTTTTGGATAAGTTTAATTCGACCAAAAACAACCTTAGGAATAAAATATGATCCTTTAGGTCAATTTGGATTAGATTAGGACATTTATTATTATTTAATTCAATGAAGGGTTAAAAGATTTAAAATCAAAGTTTAATAACTAAAACATTTTTAATATAGGGTTATACATAAGATAGATTCTACTATCAATATTAATAATAAATCTAAAAATATTTCCTACATAATGGTAATTTATTTATAATTTTTAGACATTAAATAATTTATTTTATTAATGAAACAATGATGATGCAGTAATTACCGTATTAATGAATGATTAAAATAATTGACATTATAAATATCCAAATAAATGTAATTTGAGACTTTTTATAAATTCCACTAATTTTCTAGGTTATTATGAAATTTTTTGGTTGGTTAGATATTTTTTTTAAGTAATCATGTTGTTATAATTTTATCAAAAAACAAATACCAAATAGTGTCAAAATTGACATAAAATAGTTTTTAAAACAAATATTATATTATTAATTGATATAATATTCCTAAAAATCTATGGTTTTACCAAAAGACTTATATAATAATATATATGACATTAATGAACCAATTGGGGTCATATTTTTATTTTATTTTATGTTTATTAACCATATAATATAAAAATACAAAGAGACATGGTAAATGTCAAACTATTTAACTAAGAGTTAAATCTAAAGGTTAAGGTTAATATGGTTACTCAAACCTATATAAATCCTCTTGGTTGAGTGGTTTTACACCCATCACCACCTTATCCTTTAAATAATACATTTTTTATCCATTATAAACCGAAAATGGTTTTATTATAATATAATATTTTATGTTTTTCCTAAGGTGCCCCTCACCCGTCTTATAAGAGGGCACTCCCCCTTCACTCTAATTCACACCTTCTAAAACATTTGGCTCGGAAAACCCCAACCCTAATATCCTCCCAACTATCCTAAATTCACTTTAGAGGGCTTCCTTTTTACATAAAAGAAAACCTATAGTCCCCTTTTGATCAAATCAAACGGAATAACCCAAAGAAGAGGAAATGATTTCACCACCCTCTTTCAAGTTTTCTTATTCTTCCACTTACTCTTTCTTTGTTGTTTCAATTATAAAAAAATAACTCCAGTATCTTATATATACATTGATGTTATTATAAATATGGCACAAATATATTCATTATTCAACCTATCTTACTAATGATAAAGTCACCATGCGTGCGTATGTACGGCTTACCGTCTCCACGTTGCAGAGTAATTTATTATTCAACACTATGTTATTTAGATGGATATAATGATAACTAATATGTATATAAATAATTAAAATAACACGATAATTTCTTTGTAAAATTAATATACCATCAAATTCCACACCTTTAAGGAAATGATATTGTCTCTCTTGCATACGTATGGATTACGGTCTCCACTACCTGATGAGATTCATTTCCACATTCACCATTCATCGACGATTATAAAAATATATATTACTAATAAGTAAGTAATATATGACATAATAATTCTACTAGATATATATATATATACTTACATATATCTTATTCACTTAGTTCCATTAAATACGATATGAAAACGGAAACAACGTTTATGCGTACGTACGGAATACCGTCTCCATAAATGGTGTTTTTCATTTCATATATATGTCTATTATACTTTTTTATATTATCAATATATATGACATATAAATTATGTTTTATATTCTGGAAATATCTAAATATTTATCTAATAGATACAATCAAGAGTAACAAGTTAAAACACGTACGATAAAAAAGCGATTATTGCCCGAAATGTTAATTTAACATGGTAATTTATATTAAATGGGTTGTATAAAGTCATAAATGAATAGTGTATGATATCATAAGTATTAATATGGTTCTGGTATAATTTAATAACATACTAAGATATTCATATATTCATACAGTAGGTTAAACGTACCATAGACTAATGGAAAGTGCAAGGTAAGGGTTAATTCAACAATCTCTTCATTTTCTGAGGATGTTTATACGTAATTTTTTAATGGGACCTCTTTATCATCATCATCCATGTTTCTTAAAAATGTATTTAAAAACAGTTTTACTTTTTACTAGACAATGGGTTAAATTCATTTCTACCCTTATGTGTTTTGAAAGGAATCTTTCTGTCATTTTCCAACCAAGGTACTTTTTGACCTTTTTGACAAATTTAGGGTAAGAATGTTTTTTAACTTATACGGAAGGTGCAGCTATTTTCTGACATTATAACATCATCAAAGCTTACGATAAAAGCTTATAAGAATATTTTTAGAATAAAGTTTTTCTTTATAATTATGTGACTCTTAAATGATTTCAAAATAGAAAGAGATATTTTTCTAAAAAGATTTTTTATTTCATCTATATCAACATCATTTGATGGATTTTTTGTTTATTTGAAGTTGATTTATTATAATACAAACCATCCATATTGTATTGAAGGTTTTGTGATATGTTTGACTATGGATGTGCTATATTTATACCATTCATGGTTTATGGTTAAAGTATTGACATTTCATATGCCAATTTTAATACGAATGTTTATGATTTGATTAAACCATTTCATATGAGGAATGTATTGGACTTAGTAAGTGATTGGTGGAGCCTTCTATATCTCCACGATGCATTATTAGGTCTCATGAGACAACTATATTTGGAATTGGCCGAGGCCTTTCCCAATTTGATATATGGTTTTGGCCTAGGCCTCAATTATTTTTAGACGTCTTGGCAGAGGCCTTGACAAAATGTTTCAGAATGTCTTGCTTTATACATTCCCTCATTATTAAAATAATATTTATTGTTCATGTGGTTATTCGACTAGTATACTACCCATGACTATGTTTTATTATGGAATTATTTACTCAACTCATATTTTTTCCATAAAAGTGTTTATGTTTATTATTTGTAAAGGCATGTGTTTTCAATTATTAACCATGCCTAATATTTATGTTATATTCTGCTATATTGCTTACCCTTATTGAGTGTTTGATCTCACTACTTTATTTTGTTTTATTTTCCCTGGATTCCAAGAAGTGTTTTATGATTCATAAGCAGGGTTAAGCTATGGGATTAATGGTGCACTCAAAGAACTATTTATGTACTGTTTTACGTCTGAAATTGTAATATAAAGTTAATGTATGTAATCTATTTTCCATGACTGCTAAACCAATCAGTCCTTCGGGACATTATTCCTTGTAATCATGATAATGTATTAAAATAATGCACCGGACTTGGGAAATAGGGGTCGGGTCATTACAGTATCTGATTGAGATATGAGGTCTCTCTTGAGGTTTTAGAGAATCCATTAGTGAGCATAGGATATAAAAATGAGCTTCTACATTACATATCACCCATAGGAGGATGGTACCTCTAAAATAACCATTCAAAATCTATAAGACATTTAGAGATATTATTAAATACATTTCCATGGATTTCAGGATCACCACCATCTCTTACTAGAGTTCTCATATAAAAATAGTTTTCATTAAATCATTCCAATTAAACCTTATATGTCTTTGTATGAGAAGCGATGTGGGACTATGAAATGGTGGGGTGAAGCTGGAGAGAGTAATTTTATGGGACTTGATCTTTTCCAAGAGATTTGGTGAAGTTCCAAAAAATTCAACATCATATGAAAACCACTCAAAGTTGATAGAAAAGGAATGCATAAAATCATTGCTGAGACCTGGATTTTGATGTCAGAGATGAATTTTTTACTTCATAATAACCATGGAAAAAATTCATGAAGCTTAGGGAGAATGGGAATATTTTTCCATGATACATCATCCAATTCAAGATCGTTTATCACATCGATGTGGTGGCTTATTGAGTATCACTCCCACATAACCTATATCAAGAACATGACATGATCCATGCATCCCTCTTGAGGAAGTAAATAAGAGACCCCTCACATGTAATAAATTTACAAGTGATTCCATTGGAGAATGGTCTTACATATGAAGATCAACTACTGAATATCTAAGAACAAAAATACAAGTCTCTACAAAATAAGAAAACTCACCTAGTAAATGTGTCATGGTGGAACCAAAAGTTTGGGGAAGTGACTTGGGAACTAGAAGAGGTGATGAAATAGAAGTAACCTCATTTTTTTGTGTATGAATGAAATTTCAATGGAAATATTTTTGATGTGGGTAGTAATGTAACTAAACGATCATTTATAAATGAAATTCACTTTTTAGGGATCATGGACCAAACCATGTTCGTCGAAGGACCCCCAAAAAACATGACTATCACACTCCGTACCCTTAGGGAATTTGATGCTGTAATATAATACAACGTATGCATAACCTAAAAATATTAATTTTAATATTATTTATATAAATTAATCATTATATATATATATATTTTATTATGAATTTATAAATATTAAATAATAATTTTGATAAAAATTATATTTGGATATAGTGAAATACAAGTTATATTTTTAGGATATGTATCGTTTCAATCAAGACACTCTTTTTGATGAATTCAAGTGATTTATAAATAAATATTATTTTAATAAAATATTAGTATTAAATACTATTTCATAAATATACATGATAATATAATTTTACAAAGTCAAATATATTTTTCATAAGGGACAAATACAGTTATTGTAAAAAAACTAGTATTTTTTAATATATGGAGATTTTTTATTTAAAAGTATAAATTTCCATTATTATATAGTTACTTTTATAAAAAAAATTATTTTTTAAATCATCATGTTGAAATTATCAAATATTGAATTTTTCATATTTTTTTTTCAGATAGTCAAATTTTTTGGAAAAAATTAAATACAGTATACTTATAAGATATGTATTATGGAATAAAAAAAGGTTAAAAGTGATGTAATAAATACAGTAAAGAGAATCCACTACAAAAAATATGTTTTCCCTTTAAATTAATTTATTTTTAAGTCTTTTGATAATTTTTCTATGCTGTTAAGGAATCTTCCAAAACCAATATTATATTTTATGGTTTTAAAATCATTTCTTTATGAACATGACTCACTTACACATCACCAAGTGTATTATTTTAATGAGTAAGGTTATTATATATAATAAATAAGGAAAACCAATACAATTTTACATATACCACTATAAACCCCCATGTTAATGTTTCTGGTTCGGATAAAATTTTCAAATATAGTCTAAAACCTATGTTTAGAAATAAATAATGATTTACACTCTCTTTTTCTATAAAACCCTCCCAAATTACCATTAATATTAACTAAAAACCATTATGTCAGGAATTTAATCACCCCTTTACACATTGTATCCCTACCAAGGTGTCCTTAATCTCTTTAGAAGATCCACATAAGATTTAAGAAACACCATCTCATGGTAACAAAACCTCCCCTTATCCTATTTATTGATGACCCTTATTTATATTATGTATTTTAATTCCAAATTTATCATGTTGGGATATGTTTTTAAAAAACAAACTCACATTCATAACTATTTCCACATGATTAGACACCCATTTCACTATCACAAATCACTTCCATGAATCTTTATGCACCCTGTTTTGCTGCCAAAATTATCCTATGATTTTCCAATGCCAAACATTTTTGCAGTAAATACCCATCCCTATTTTCACTAAATAGTATTCACATAGATTTACCTGTACTTAATTTATTTTTGAATTATATGTATTTAACCCATAATCCTTGATCATGGGATTAAATGGGATAAAATATGATCCCATGTTCAAAGATCTATATGGCACGCTTCTACATGTGCATAATATTAATATGATTGGTGGACCTGAAATTATATATCCATCCAATTCATTGGGTAATGTTTTTATCTCATGATATTCCATGTATGGTTTATGGGAGGTTATACAAACAACAATATGATAATATTTCTTGATGGTTATCATGTTATATGTTTTTTCCATATTCCCATTTTTGCTTTATGATATCATATTTTATCATTATTTAATATTTAGGTTCATGATTCTCACCCCTGTTATGTTACCTTCATATGAATATTAACCCACATGTATTAGATTCACCATGTTATAATTTGATTATTCAATTATGGGTATTTATACCTCACCACTTTCTAATGTACGTCTCTAGGTTATCCTGTGTAGTATTAGAACATTAATGAAATTTAAGTGAATGTTATGAAGTTTTAGTTTTTGTCATTGTATTTATATTTCATTTTTCTATGATATATACCTAATTATCCAAATACATTAGGCCTCACTATCTTATGGGGTTGTATTAAGTGTATCATTGTACAATAAATCATGTATTAAGTTATATTAAAATATATGTTATCATATATATATATATATGATATATATTTATTCTACATGTGATGCATTAGAATAATATATATATATGTGCGTGTGTGTGTGTGTTATATATAGTTATTATTATTCCTCCCAAATGGTTTCAAAAGATACAATTCATTTATGAATGGATTACAGGCTTTTATTTAATTCTTTGAAATCATTCAATAGATTATCCAAACTAGAAAAAATGTATATGATGCGTTAGAGGAGCCACATGATTTACTTATTTAAGAAGATAATATCTACCTTCTTGGTATGCTTGTGTGATTCTTATGAAGGCTATTCCAATCTTATCATACTCTTGTAGCTCTGTTTATTTCTTTGAGAAAGTGTTAGCACCCCTTGTAATATTAGCTATCTTAATGATACATTTAGGGATCCTTTGGTTAGCCACCCCCCCCCCCCCCCCCGGAGGCAGGAAGCTTCTATTCTTAACCTTTAGTGAACTTCCTCTAAGAAAATCAATCTAAGGAATAAGGTAGTTGTTTTTTTCTCAGATGTTTCATAGTAATATGTTTTTCATTTTGCATAAACAGTATTATTCTTAATGATAGTTATCCTATGGTTTTGAGTTGTCTTCAACTATTTTTGATCATATAATTTTAAAATGAAGACCATATGTAGTGTTAGATTTAGTTAAATTAATATTATAATGTGTTTGATTCACTATTTTTCAAATAAAAATGTAATAAATTGTTTTAATAAAATTGGAAATGCATTGAAAACCCTTACATGACATGCATAAAGGGAAATTTTATTTACTATTATGATGTTTGGATGAGTAATGGTAGTGTTATTATGCATATGACCTAGTTAAGAGTAACATTAGTGTTAACTTTATTATAATGAGTTATGAATATAGAATACCCTTACATGGTAGTTCAGTGCGCTGTGTAAATGTAGTTTTTCTTTTTCCCTTACACGATACCCTGATGCAGATTGTCTGTGTGAGGGTAACCTCACTGATTACATTTACATAGGTGTGTTGCATAAATGTTGTAAATTTATGCAAGGGGTTTTTGAAATGATCTTCAAAACTATTTACCTTACACATAGAGGTAATAGAGCTAAGTAAAGGTCTCTAATTTTTACTTTTACACAACCTATGAAAACTACAAAGCACCCTTATCATAAGGAGTATCATAAAGGTAATACCATTACACAATAGAGGTGTGTAAAGGTAATCTGTGTATTACCATAATATAGTGGTATTGAGCTATATAAAGGTAAAAGAAACAAAAAAATGGGATATTAAAAACAAAACATAACATTACACATAGAGTCTTTGTAATTGTGAAAAGGTCTCAAGGGTGCAGCATTAGGGTAAACATAAAAGTGTTAAAAATTGTTTTTAACAAATTCAATGTTTTTATGGTTATTAAATTGTTTTTAAGTCATAATAAAAGATATTTTTGAATATTTTAATTTATAAATATTTTTTGAATATTTTAATTACTTTTAAATTGTTTATAATTAATTAACTAAATTTTTAGGAAATATTTTTCCTAAATATTAAATGTTAATATTTAAAAAAATTATCAAATTATATGGAAATTATTATGATCTAGAAATAAAATTATTTTTGATAAATCTTAAGACATAATTTATAAAGGGTTATTAATTTTTAAATAAGTATTAAAAATAAAATTATTATATTTATAATTATGAACTGTTCTTAAATAAAAAAATTTCAAATTTTCAAATTTAAGGGGCCTTATTTGGAACATTATTTAAGACATATCAAAAAGTGTTGAGATGAATGATATGATCAAAGTGTAAATAATAAATAAATAATATATATTTTTTATGTTATGTTTACATAATATAAATTGGATTAAAAATTGTTTATAATTTATAAAATATCTTATATTTAAAATGGAAATGCCATATAATGATAAATATGAATGATTTTTTATTAGAATGAATATAAAATTAATATTTTTAAAATTATGGAATGTCCATATTGTTAAAGTAAAAATTATAAAAGAGTTTATAATTATATTTGAATTATTAATTCTTTGTAAAATTTCTCATGATTTGGAAAATAAATAATTTATTTATTTATTTTTAAAATTTCCTTTATATTATTTTTTATTATCTTGTTTATAAAATACTAATATTGTTCATGACCATTTATATGATGTTTTGTTTCTTAGATATATTGTTTTATATCATGATAAGTTTAAATAATAAAATTTAGTGTTTATCTACCTTTACCATGGTTTTTAATTTGAGTTATGGGATTCAGAATAGTTGTTTGGAAAATTTTCTCAAATTCGGTGTTAGAGTATTCATGAATTGAATTTTCTATTGAGTAAATTCTCTCAAGGTAGGGGTAATTTGGATTAGACAGCCTATTTTCCTATTGGAATTTCTTTTCTATGAACATTAATGGGGTTGGATATCTATCACTCCAAGATTACTCATGTAGAGTTTTTCAATATTATATAACACTATTTATTTACATTAAATGTACATGTACCTTATGAATATCACATACTTGCATAGTTATGAATATAATTATCCTCTATATTTGAGTGATTAACACAAACATGTTGGTTTTGTAATGATTTTCTCATTAATGTGGTGTGAAAACATTAATTTGGTGGTTGGTATAGGGATTCCAAAACTAAATCACCTGAAGCATGCATAAATAAAAGGGAATAGAACATGAAAAAGTTATAGATTTCATATGATGTAATATATATCTATCCAATATGAATATGATGTGAATTGAATTAATGAGACTTAAACCCCTAAACTAATAATTTTTTTATTCATTTAAAAGAAACATTTTTCAAGACCTCAATCATCCAACATGATAGTTTTATACCAAACATGGGTACCCCTGGATTCTCTAGTGTATGGAAAGAAATAAATAAGTGACTCTAGATTTCGTAATTGGGTAGTTTTTTTCCTATGTCATGTTCCCCTAAATTTTCATTGGTTATCTTTTTTTGGTGTTTTATTTGGTTCTACTAGATGGGAAGCCATATATATTAGGACAATGGAGGAGTAATGTTTAGCATATCCATATGATGGATTTGGATAAGTTGTTATCCGCTCAACTATCCAAGAGTCACAACTGTTTTGACTGTGATCATTCCCCACTTAAATAACAAAGTAGTGATATGAATTATGAAGAGGACTCTTTTATTAGTTAAATATGGATATTATATCACTAAATTGATATAATGTTTAGAGTCATCAATTTTAGTGTGATCACATTCATTTAAAGTCCATAATTAAATGATATAAGTCGTGATGCTCATCAAAAGAATATATTTTTTTGTAGATAATGGAATCATCAAGAGTAATGAAAATAATATTGATCCTTAAAAAATAAAAACATAATGGTAGAAACTTACTTGATTGGTATAGAAGTTTTAGAAGTGTTCACAAACAAGAATGAAAGTACTTTGTCTTGGAAAAACCACCTCCCGATAAAATGAATAGGGAAAATATTCTACAAAAGTATTTGGATAACTATGATAAAAATAAAAAGGATCCATATGATGTCACTACAATGATGTTGGTTACAATGGAGTCAAAATTGATAAATAAATAGGATACTCTTAATTCCTTTCAAGGGATTGATAACCTGAAATGTCTCTATAAAAACAGGAAATGCATGAATGGTATGAGGTGTATGAAACAATTTTTTGATGAAGATGATATATGTAACCTCAATATATGAAATTATAGTCAATATGATTTGGTTATATTAATGACTTTTGAATGGTGAGTTTACATATAAATCATTAATTTGAAAGAAAATTTCATTCTACTATCTCTGTCGAAAATTATTCGATAGTTTGTTGTGAATTTCAATATGAATGAACTTTACCAAACATTACATGATATTCTCATTATGTTTAGGATATCTGAAAAAGAAAAGGTTGGTTCAAGCTCAAGTACCATACTGATGGTACAAAAGGATATGGGTAACAGTTCTGCAAATATATGGAAGAAAAGGGTCCAGGGAGATTCTACACCACCTATCAAAACAAGAAAGAAAAAGGAAGAATAATTTTTTCACTGTGTCAAAGTTATCAATTGGAGAAGAAATTTTACAAACTATCTAATGGGATGCAAGAAGCCGTGTGGTGAATCCACTTTAGGTGTGGAAGTTAAAGAATCTAGTAACTTTATGGTTTTTGATACCAAATATATATTTTAAATGTTTTTTAAATATACAGGACACCAGTAGAAGAAATAAATTAATAATCAAGCGTCATGTGGAAATATTATTGACAATGAAAAGGTATTTTTTGGATTGGTGACTTGGATAATTCAGGTTCAGAAGAATTTTTCATAATATGTTTATTTCCTTCTTTTTATCATGATAAGGGATTACAAAAATGGTTATTTTAAATAATATGGATTTTAATACACATAGTCATAATTATTTTAGTACTATAACATGATTTTTGGAGACTAAAATAACATGTTATCATTATGGATTTCATACTATTTTCATTTATGATATTGTTCAGAAAAAGTAATTGAATTCAATAAAATTTTATCATACTTTCTCAAAGTATTTAGGATTGGATTAACAAGGATTATAATTTCTGAATTCTAGTAATTTATAAATAGAACTAGTGGGAACATCTTCAGTCTAGAAGAATAATTTTTTTTAAAAGTTCAACAATGTTTCATCAAGATGTGAGTCAAGGTCATTAAAACCTAGGGTTTTTGGGAAGGAAGAATAATGATTCCATATAATGTTATTATTTATAATACCTAAAAGATTTTAGGAAACTCCATGTAATTTCAATTTCATGTATGGATGTTAGAGAAATTAATTATATTATTTTTAAGAGTATGTGATACCAAATTTATATTTTACAAATTGTTTTAAATACACTAGAGTTCAAAATTAAAGGAATAATTGTTTGATATTTTAGTTTAAAATCATGAAGCAAAAGATATTACGAAAAATATGAGGTTATTAATTGTATACACATGGTTTATGATTCATGAACTTCAATAAATTGTTATGAGTAGAATATTTGAATAAAAGTGCTAATCCAAGACAAATTGTTTATCCAGATGTTTGTTAAAATATATATGACTTTGTTCCTAACACCCACTAGTGGTATATTAAAATAAAGTCTCTTGTTACAATAAGAATTCTACAAAGAAATATGATATAGTAACAATAGTTTATTTGTTAATTTCTTCTATTAATTGGAAATAAATGATACTTCATAACAAAATGGGGTTCTATATCTTGGAATGATGTTTTGAAAAAGATATAGTGGGGGTGTGTTTGAACTTAAAAAAGTCAATAATTAATATATAGAAGATAAAACCAATCCTATGATTAATGTTTTTTTAACAAATATCTTAGAGAGTTAAGGAAAGGTTATGTTATGAAAAAATATGTAACAAGTTATATTTTGTTATCATGAAAAGTAAAAGTTTCAATTTCTCAAATGATTTTACCCTACAAAATGAAAAGTGAATTAAAATATATATCCAAAAAAAGTTTAAGGATATGATAGTAGAGATAAATGTAAACAGTTTCATTTATTTACCATATTAAAGAGGATATCAAATTGTCCTAAAAGAGTATAAGATGATCTAGTAAAGTGATAATGTAAATAGTTACATTATTTACAAAATATTTCAACGAAAAAGATTTATAGAAATGGTTCCAAGGATTATAATGATGTACATAGAAATATTTTATGTAGACAACAGAAGATAAAATTTAAAAATTTAATGTTATGAATTCATGGAGTTTAAACGTAAGTTAAAAGGGATCATCTTAAGGAATATTTTTCCTAAGTCACACAATTATTCAAAATATCTTGCATCGTAGATGATACTCTCTAATAGGTTAGTGGGAGTAATTTATCATATTATCACATAGGGATGTGGAAGGAATCACATATAGATATAATTTTCAGAAATTCCATTACCATAACAATAACATGAGGGTCATGGAGAATATTAAGGTGTTAGACACATGAGATATTGGTTGTGATTATTATAAATGTATCATGTTAATACTGTAAATAATATCTTCAATTATCATTATTTTATGTGTGTTGTAATTTGTTACATGTACAGTCAAATGATATTATCCCTTGAAAGTATGATTTTCAGCTATCCCTAACAGATGATCATTACAAATTGTTAGGGGTGTTTATGATATGATATGGTTAGAATGAATATAATAATATGTTCATTTCAAATGATTCTATATAAGTTAAGAAGAATATATTCAAAAGGTTATAATTACAGACTTATTTCTTGGATTGATCTACTAATGTATATCTCATGGAATCTTAAATGATCATATATATACTTAGGGTGTATGATAACTATAAATCCTTTTTACCCGAGTTTTGAGGATGCCAAACACGATAACCGTTATACATTAATACCCTAAATATTCAATTCAACATATCAACATATCTAGTTAGTGTGTGGATGGTAATTGTTTTGATTATGTAATCAGTTGGAGTGAAACAGAGATGAAATTTTTCCTCTTCTATGACAAGAAATGACATTTGTCCCCTGATAGAATTAGACTGCGGAAATGCATGGACATACATAGTGTTTTCAAATATGATATGTACAACTTCTCAAATAATTGGCACATGATATTATTAATAGATACATGAATGACATGTGATATATTCATTGAGATGGTTAATCATTTTTAGAGAATCATTAAATTTTGTGAGACCAATACCAGATCACCATGCTCCATTCCTAGTGGTCACTTAATGTCATAGATAAAGGGATTATAAAAGATACATTCAATAAATAAGATACTTATTTTCATGAACATGTTTGTATAAAGTTATGAGTATGTTTGATGGAGATCACGCAAGACCCCTTCATAGATTTTCTAGAATTCATTCTTTACTAGTGGCATCTCTTTTCTTACATATATGAAATTGGGATTTATTAGTTATTTTTCATGCTTAAAAGGCCCGTTGGATCTCACATTTTAGTAAATGGATAAGGATAAAATATTGGAAAAAAAATATTGTTCAAGAAGAAAATATTTTGATAAAAATCATTTCCAAAAGAGTATGGATGGATTTATAAATATTTGTGATGTTTTTAATAAATTACTTATGGGATTTTATTGCAAGTGGGAGATTTTTAGATGTGAACTAAAATATAAATTCTTGAGATAAATCTACACATGCATATAATGCATGATATATATATATATATATATATAATATTTGGGATATTATATATGATGTACATTTAATATGTGCATATGATTCATGTATTACATCATGCATGAAATTTATGAAATATAAATATATAATAATATATATATATATATATATAATATTTATTATTCATGTAATGCATAAGCATAATTAATAGATATATATGATATATATTTATTATTATTTCCCCGAAATGGTTTCATCAGTTAACATCCATTTATGAGTGGATTAATGGTTTTTTGTTAATTCAATGTAATAATTCAGTGAATTATCCTAATAGAAAGAAGTGAATATGATGTGTTGGACAATCCTTGGTCTTCAGCTATTTGAGAGGATGGTATACATATTTTGGGGATGTGTGTGTAATACTTGTGAATCCTCTTCAAAAATTATATTCCTCCCATACCACTATTTATTTCTTTGAAAAGGTGCTACCACCCCATCAGATATTAGGAATAATTATGAAATGATCATGGATCCATTGGCTGATGTCCCCCACAGAGGTAGGGTGCTTTCATTAACTACTTTTAGTGATATTTTTAAATCACACTCAGTCAAAGGAAGAATATAGTTGTTTCTTCTTTTTTTTTTCTAGGTAAACGTTTTCCATTTTACATAAAAATTGTTACTATTATTATTAAAGATATTTATCTTACAGTTTTTGGTTGTATTTTGATGTTTATGGTCATCTAATATTTATAAAAAATCCACCAGTATAGCTCAGTTATGTTGTAGGGCCTCATTTTTATTTTATTATTTTTTATTATGTAAATATGATCAACCCAGTGTGTGGTCAAGTCTTTATAAATGTATATATACTCCAACATTTCATATCATTATTATTTTTTGGATGTTTTACTAATCTTTTACACTCTAATCATTTTCTATTCTGGGTTTTTCTTGGTTATTTTATTCAATTTTTTCACACTCTGATACAGAGGTATAGTCTCATCATCGTACCATTATAAAACCTCACTATTTTTTAGTAGCCTATGGTGTTTGAGGAGGAAAATCTAAGGTTCCATAATGACTTAGTACCATTAATGGTAATAGTGATCCGAGTCAGGGATGTTACAAAATTGTACCATAGGTATTATTATTTGTCTTACTATTTTGGGTATAGTGGACATACAACTTAGGAATGTGATGCGGCTTGCAACGTACCTCAGGTCAGTGCATCATGAACACCATTTCTAATGGGAAATCCTTCTTACTAAGGGAGGGACTATTTTTCCTTGATTGAGAGGTTATAGTTCTGTGATTTCACATCAGATTATGCACATGATGTTTAAGGTTTATGGTTTATTTTATAATTTTCACTTTTCTTATAGAGGTAAGAGGCATATTAGGAGAATGATTTTAAACATAGGGATTCACATGACATATATGAATGTTTTTGTGTGATTTATTAACTAAAAATGAGGAATATCTATTTAAAGTGTAAATAATATATCATACAATATTTTCCTATATATGTTCATAGTTGAATTATACTCAACTAGACTATCATACATAAGTTTCCCTTTTGATGCAATGTTATATGGTTCCTTGGGGATATGCTCATTGACAATGAAGTGGTACATGGTGATAACGTAGTAGGTTATTATAAGTACATGATTTATTAGAATAGGACCCTATGTAGGTCATTATTCCCAAGGTTCAGTTATTTAAAGTGACAGTAACAACCTATACAGTGTTTTCATATATATCATGTAATGAAATTCCATCTAAAAAATCTCATGATTAAGGATCCTTAACATGAATTGACTTGTTCAATGAGGTAATATATATATATATATATTGTAACGTCCCAACCCATCTCACCACTAAGAAGGTGGCCAGACTGGTCACCACGTGACATCAAGTGCACCTCATTGTACACGAGAGGATGCTAACTAGTAGTGAGGGTGTGTGAATAGTAAATAGGGAGACTATACCAACTTATCAGCGTTGTGTAGTAGTATAACAGAGTAAATAACAATCAATAGAGGAAGTGGTAATAACAATAATAAAGCAGTAGGAGATAGTTTTTTATATTATTGAACAGAAGTGTCCAATGAAAGTATATATAATAAATGAATGCATTATAGTGTATTAATACATGATAGAAATAATTAAACCATAATACATGCCTTTTAATACAATAAAATTAAGGAATCAAGAAATAGAAAGAAAAAAAATCCCAAACGATCTCTCTATGAGCATCCTGAGCTCAAACTATACCCTTTTCTCCTACTACAGGTACAAGCAAGCAGAAACAAGCAAGGTCCAAAGACCTGAAAACAAGAAAGGTTTACTCGGGTACCCTTCTGAAATTGCGGCCTGAGTAGGGTGTGAGATATAAATCTCAATAGGTTGGAACCACCGATGTCTAACCCAATCTAGATAGTTTATATAAATTAAACAGGGTTCAAGAATGAAAAAATAAATTAAACAGTACAGTTTAAATAAATACCCAGTTCCCAGCTTCAGCCCTAGGCTGATGTCTGGACATGTAATCAGTTCATTAGTATAGTGTTACCAGTTTATTCGTAAGTCGCATGTGACTATGTTGCCTACTGATTTCAAGGAGTTTCCTCTAAGGTAAAATAGTGCTAAGCAATGACTAGGCCTGATGGGCTTTAACCATAGCACCTACTTGTCAATGCTAGACCCAAGGAGTGTATCCAAGGTATCCCGTGATTGTATAAGTAGTGAAGGTTCCAAGACGTATCAATGCATCATGGAAAAGATATCCAGTGAGGGAGTTTCAGGGTAAAGACCAAGGTAATGTAAACTCACTGAAAGTTATCCCAATAGTATATGAGTCTAGATAAGGGGTAATAGTGTCTTCCAAGGAGATTAATCAAAGGAATTAAAAAATAAGTCACATACCGAGTCCTAGGAGTACATCCATGATAAAATGGGGCTATGAAAGGATTTGTTCCAAGGAGTGTATCGAAGGAACCTACATATTAATGTTGTATCCAAGGAGTCCTATAAAACTACATGGGGGAACCAATGGATATTTACCAGAAATCCAAAGATAAGACAAGGAATGAGATCTAGGTGGGTCAGAACCTAAGAAACCCATCCTTGAATTTGGAATAGGTTACATGAGTGATCATGGTATTATCCAATAAGAAACCATGACAAGATCAAGTATAACCATTCCTATTTAAAAAATAAGTCACGTAATGATTCATTTGGTTCAAGCCTTGTCTTAAAATAGTGTGGAAAATTCAAGTAGCATTGCAACCATTTATTTATTGGTTCAAGAAATTCCTTCCATTAGTGTGTAAAGGCCAGGTAGCATTACAACCAATTAGTAAAATCCATTAGGGAATATTCATTCATTAACGTTCACTCTGATACCATCCATCAACATGGTAAGGGGTGCTATGGACATGAAACCTTTTTTCAATTACTCTTAATAAGGACAAGTGATATACTTAGTAAAAATTCCAATTTACATTTGACATTTAATTTTCAAAACAAATAACTTACCTTTGGTAGGTATAGTGATGAGCACACATGGTACTTTAAATGATGCAATTCATTGGATAACTCAACTATTTGATATATAAAGTCTTACCATTATAAAGGTATGGCCAGGGCACACCCAAACGGTGGCCCGAATGTGTCAAAACACTAAACGACAACTATGGAAAACATCTAACATGGTTAAATCCAATTCATACCCGGTCCAAGTATGTAGGCAATACCTTGACCCTTTTAATTATTTCAAAAGGTAACTAGGTTTCTCTAATTCCATTAAGGCCATATCCTCAACATGCCATATTTCAACATAATATCAAGGCATAAAAATTTGAAACACAATAAGTCAACAAAAAAAGGTCTAACCACTAATTTTTAGCTTCATGGAAGCACACCTACATTTTAGGGTTTTAATTATAAAAAAATGAGACTTATTATCACACATATCATTTATCACCCTTTTTATTTTAAATATGAAACTTATTAAACATCATTTAAGAGCATCAAATATAGATACATCACTGTGTGAATTTAAATTCTAACAAAAGTGAAGAAAGTAATTAATTAAAGAATTTATATAATTAGAGGACTTGGAAAGGGACCCTAACTCAAGGTGGAACCATGTCATCCACTACGACGATGAACCAAAAAGAAGTGAAACATCCCCTAACAACTCAAATCCATACCTATTTAATAAAAGGGAGTCAAGGAAACATAAAGATCATAATTAAAGAGGTGTGAAACAAAGTAGAAGGTATAAACCTTACCATGAAGTGTTTTCGACAAATCAAAACCACCCGAACCACCTCTCTTTCTGCAGAAGTTGTCGAAACATGCACCCACCGGTCATAAGAGACCATTTTCACCAACAAAGAACAAGAGAAAACCAAAAATAAGATTACTCCTAAAGCCCTAGGGTTTATCCAAAATGTGTGGGGAGAAGAAGAGGAAAAAATTGGCCAAGAAAAGAATGGAATCAGGGTAGAATACCTTACCTTGATGATTCGAAGAAGAATCATGAAGAAATCAGATAGAAATGGATGACGATGAAGGATCCAGGAGGGGGTCTGAGTGCGAGGTGAAGGGGAGAACCCCCTAGTTCCTCATGATCTGTGGGAGAGAGAGAAGTTTGGGGTACTTTTGTTTTATGTTTTAATTGAAGTTAAATTTTATAATAATTAAAATCCCAAAATAGGGTCTCGCGCACAGTTTGATCCACACGGTTTTCCAAACTGGGACAAACTGTGCGAAGTCTTATGCCTCCAAGACGCACCCCGCTCCAGTAAGGGGAATGGTTTGGAAACCATGAGCATCTGGTGCACTATGCCACTGCCCCTTTTAAAAAGGGTTGCATGGTTAACTGTTGTAGGCCACACGGTTTTACTGACCATTCAAAAACTATGCGCCCCCTACTGTCATTTAAATTTGAAGTTTTTTGTGTCTTAAATTAATCGATCCAATCGGGAAACTTCTCGAGCATTCTCTTATTCCCAAAAAAATCACATAAGAGTTATCCTACATTTATAATTAAGTTTTGAATCTAGGTTTTAAAAACCATTGGTTAGGTATGTGAAGAAGTTAAAAAATTATATTTTAGTCCAGTTCAGAACATGGGATTCTAAAATCTAACCAACATAAAAACTTCTCATCCCCGAGAAGCCTTCGAGAACAACGAAAACACCACCCAACCTAAAAGGGTCACGAGGTTTCGTTCCAATGGATTCATTGCATTACTAATGACTAATATACCTTTATGCTTGTCTAAAGCATTCCAAACTTCTTTCTTTACAACCTGGTCCAACACTCAATGTTCAACTTAAACAAATAATTGAAGCTTACATGAGCCCGTTAAGATAGAGACAAGATCATGTCAAAGTCTCGGTAAACACTCAATAGGTGGTACTTCCCACCATTGGTCTTAACATAAGAAGGGGAAAATTCCAAACCATGGTACCTCCACCATTAGAAATTTTGTATAAGGAATAACTCTATGTGTTCTTACGACCCTCCTGACATGATTTCATTAAAAAGGAATGGTCAAATCCTGATCTACCTAACAGAAACTGGTCGAGTAATCTTTCTCAGATGACTTTTTTGACCTTGAGAGCACACTTTTCTTCACCTGGGAACGTGATTTAAAATATCCCCTAATAATAAAAACATTTAACTAAAGGAAGATAGAATTAGTCGAGAAACTTGGCCGAAGTATATCGTAGAAGTCTAGCTTACGTGGACGGAGAAATTCAAAATAAACAACTAGAGTCCATGAGTCCGAACAAGGAATTCCTACATGGGAACCCAGGAATCACTCAAGACTTACCAAGCCTCGAGGAGAACCTCTCTTTATATTGTAACACTCACAAAGATCATCCAACATTATCAACAACCTTTATAGATGTATCATGGTGTAATATCGATGCCCTCTTAGTGCATCGAGGACAGTGTCAATATAGGGGAAATGCTTGCCTCATAAGAAGAGTACACTAAGAGTATTTAAGATGGTTTTTACAGTTATACACACCTAGAAACTGGAAGATAAAATAGTTGAACCAAAACAAAGGCGTGCTTCCAAGAAAGCACCGACTCGATTTAAGACTTGCAAGCCTCAAGGACAAATAAGAAATAACCAGCCATTTTCCAATGGTTCACATAGGTTGGTATTATTATACTAGGAAGGAAAAATTGAAAAACATGACCGGACACTACCCACCTTAAGATTTTCCTAGTCGAAAGAGATGAAAATGAGATTCTCATACGTGTGCTATATTATTACAACAAGACTAGCGTGCCAAAATTCCTGAGTATTTTAAAAACCAATCCGAGTATAGGAATGAAACTGATTAATTAATTCTCAAGTCACTCTACATGGAGATGACCTGAGACTGCACTCAATAGTATAAGAGGATTTATTATGGAGTCATGTTGCTCCAAACAACTATCAACCTGGATGATGTCATAACGAGTCTCCCATTACTAAGAAAGAGATAGGGTCAAATGACCAACAAGCATCCAAACCAGCACGTGGCATGTATAACATGATGAAAACGAGAATTGGTCGATGCTCAAGACCATAAAAAGGTCAAGAAATACATGACCACCAATCCAAACAAGGGTATCACTTTAGAAATAAAATTCCTAATAGGGAAAATGACACCCAAACAACCCCAAGAGTGATTAAAGTTGCTGTACAAGAAAGGCATTTACTTTTTGAGGACAGTACCTACCACATGTTAGCCCTATACAAAGAACAACATTCAACCCTGAAACTGTGTCACATTAAACAAAAAGGTCACTAAGATCAAAATCCAATAATAACCCCATTTATATGAAAAATAACTCTTACAGAAAGTAATCCCGCTTCTCTTCCATGGAAACTCATGAGAAGTATGAACTACCCTTTAAATGAGTGTTTTAAATAGTGGAAACCGCTATAGGTTACATTTCCAAGCCTCTTACATTTAATCACCATTAATCTTTAATAATCAAAAGGTTCAATCAATACATCAAAGTACCATTTTCAGAACAAATCACAAGGTACTTGATTTTAACCAATTCCCCAAGAGAAAAATAGGCAAGTTTTGAAAAATTCATTTTTAAAAAACATTTTATATTAGTTGAAATTCCATTATTTTCAAGAAACTTATCAAAATAGATTCCTTTTAAAAAGAAAAGGTGACCTATGAGGCTCCCATTTTAACCAACACGGGTTCTCTAGAAGGCAACCTTATAGAAACCACACAAATTATAAAAAACAATTAAACACCCAAATGGGTAATCACATAAAAACATTCCTCAACTAACCTCTAGTGCCTCTCCCCTTACGCCAGAGGCTGCCGACTAGTAGCGAGGGTGTAAGGACAGTTAGTTGGGAGAAAATACCCTCTTTTATGTTTATAATCATTTCACAATGCATCATTTCATCACATTTAACACGGGTTTCCATTTTCCAATTCATGAATCAACCATACAATCCATGGATGGAAAATTGGCTCCCATTAGTCCATAACATAGTCAATTCAGAATTTAACATAGTTAAACATAATGGTACAAATTATATGGGTGTCAATCTACCAACCTGAAAATCACCCATAAACTTTACAGTTTGGCATTAGGCTCACTTCAGTCAAAACATACTTTACTTAACAATTGAATTTTGCTGCCTTTTCCCACTAGTTCAATTACATAGGTTACCATTTCCCAGCTATAAGGTGCCCAAACACATTAAAACTGAAAAATGACTCCCGTTATAACCACAACCAATAACATTTCCCATGCAACCATTTACATGTATCAATGTAAGACAACATGTTATGTCACTACAAACTACTAACACAGAGCAAAAAGCTTAAATCACTGAAGTGTGAGATTTTAATCATAGAAATACGTTATAACAAGAAGTAAGAATAGAAGCCATGCTAATTTATTACCTAAACAGGTATAAATCTAAGAATGGAATATCAATAAGGCACTAAATCATACTTATCAGGAAACATACTAATACAACTACATGGCCTGTCATATATGCATGGCCTGGAATATATGTATGGCAGGTGAATTTCAATGTTCCTAATATGGTGCATGCAATGAAACATCGTTTCCATAGAAGGCCAAGGAAAATTTACAAAATTAAAAAAAATATATGCAAAGGAATTTACACCAGTCAATCTAGGTGAAATCATATTGATTGTAACATCAAACATCATAAACGGTAGTCCCATCCCAGGACACTTGGTCATTTCCCATACATGGGTGATCAGTCCCAAGAATGGCTATTAGACAAGAACCGACACCATCCTAGTCTCCTATATACCAAACCAAAATAGTATGAAAAAATAAAAAACCACCACTGATGCCACTTTGTAACATCCCGACTCGGATCACCACTAAGACACTGGTCGGACTGGTCTCCACATGAATTCAAGTGTGCAACCTCGTACGCTAGAGGCAGCCAACTAGCAGCAAGTGTGTAAGGATAGTCAGTCAGGAGAGTATAACCTTTTATTAGAGTAGAATAGTGGTATAACAGAGTAATTAACAATCAACAGTGGATGTAGTAATAGCGATAATAAAGAAGAGGAAGATAGATTTTTATATTATTGAACAAAAGTGGAAAACCTCAGTTTATACAATATATGATTTCATGACAAGGTATTGATACATGACAGAAATAGTAAACAGTACAACATGCCTTTCAAAACAATACAATGAAGTACTTAAGAAAAGAAAAGAACAAAATGCCCAAAGGCTCTCTCCACAAGCAGCCTATACTCTAGCTCAGTCCATTGCTTCTACTACAGGTACAAGAAAGCAGCAACAAGCAAGGTCCAAATCCATGCGAACAAGAAAGTTCTACTCAGTTTCCCCAGTATAATGGAAACCAGAGTTGGGTGTGAGATATAAATCTCAGTAGGTCGTCACCACTAGTGTCTAACCCAATCCTAAGAGTTTATTTAAATTATTTAGGGTGCAAGCATGCATAAATAAAGTAAGAAGCTTAATGTAACTAAATACCCTTGTTCCTACTTCATTCCTCGACTCGTGTCTAGACATGAAATCCGTTCATTAATTTATTATTACCAGTTTATTCGTAAGTCACATGTGATTAAGTCACCTACCGAGTCCAAGGAGTTTCCTCCACGGTTAAATGGGGCTAAGCAATGACCAGGATTTATTGGCTTTAAGCATGGTACCTACGTTTCAATGCTGGACCCAAAGAGTGTATCCAAGGCATCATGTGATATTATAAGTAGTGAAGGTTCCAAGACGTATCAAGGATACCTAACAAAGAAATCCAGTGAAGGAGTTTCTGGGTAAGGACCAAGGAAACCTAAACTCACAGAAATCAAACTCAATAGTGTCTTAGTCTAAATAACGGGTAAGAGTGTCATCCAAAGAGAATAATCCAAGGTATTCCACAATAATATTCCTAGAGAGTCCAAGGAGTGCATCCAAGGTAAAATGGGGCTAAGAAAGGCCTTAGTCCAAAGAGTGTATCCAAGGCACCAACTTGTCATTGCTAGATCCAAGGAGTGTATCCATGGAATCTAGTAGTACTACATGGGGCACCCAACGATAGTATACCGAGCATACAAATATAAGGCAAAGAATGGAATCTAGGTGGGTCTGAACCTAAGAATCCCATCCTTGAATTTGGATTGGGGTACACGAGTGCTCATTGTATTCGTAACATCAGAAACCATGACAAGATTGAGTCTAACCATTCCTATTTTAAAAAGAATTCATGTAATGATTCATTTGGTTTAATCCTTTCCTTCTATTAGTGTGGAAAGGTCAAGTAACATTGCAACCATTTATTTATTGGTTCATGTTGTGCCTTCCATTAGTGTGGAAATGTCAAGTAGCATTCCAACCATTTTGTAAAATCTATTAAGGAATATTCATTAATTAAGGTTCACTCTGCTATATTCCATCAACATGGAAATGGGTGCTACGAACATGCAACATTTATTCAATTACTCTTAATAAGGTGATATGATATACATAGTATATTTGTCAATTTAAATTTCTCATTTAATTGTCAAAACTAAGCACCTACCTTAGGCAGGTAAAGTGATGAGCACACATGACACCTTCCATGATGAAATTCATAGGATAACTCAACCATTAGATATAAAAAGGCTTACATTTATAAAGGTCATGCCAAGCCACACCCGAACGGTGGCTTGAATGTGTAAAAACACTAAATAATAGTTATGGAAAACATGGCACATGGTTAAATTGAATTCAAAACCGGTCCAATCTCTTTGGTTGTGCCTTAGCCCTTTAACTTATTTCAAAAGGTAACTTTGTTTATCTAATTCCATTAGGTCCATGTCCTCAACATGAAGTATTTCAACTTAATATCACGGTATAAGAAGTTGAAACACAATAAGTCAAGCAAGAAAGGTCTAAACCCTACATTTTAGCTTAAAGGTATCCCACTTCTGTTGGAGGGGTTTTATTATAAAAACATGACATTGCTTATCGTACATATCATTTATCATATTTAGAATTTTAAATATGAAACATGATAAACTACATTTAAGGGCATACCATATAGAAAATTCACTACATGAATTTAAATTCTAAAAAAATTGTAGTTCATAATTAACTATTTCATTTACAGAATTAGAGTACTTGGAAGGGGACCCTACCTCATGATGGAACGAAGACGTCCACCATGACGAAGAACCAAAACGATGTGAAACCACCCATACCAACTCAACGCATACAAATTTAATAAAAGGGAATCAATGACACATAAAGAACTCCATTCGAGAGATGAAAAACAAAATAGATGTTATAAATTTTACCCTGAGACACTGTCGGTAGACCGAAACAACCCAAACCACCTCACCATTGGCAGCAATTGTCGGAACACGCACCCATGAGTCCAAATAGTCCATTCACACCAACCTGAAACAAGAGAAAATAGAAAATAATATTACCCCTAAATCCCTATGGTTCGAAAAAAACTTTTGGGGTGAAGATGAGGCCAAAATTGGCCAAAAAATGAAGGAAACTGGGGCATAGGAATGTACCTTGTTGATTCAAGGAAGAATTGTGAAGAAATCGGATGGAAAAGAAATCCGAATGAGGAGTGGGGGTCCAAGTGTGAGGCGAAGAAGAGAACTCGCTGGTGCATCATGATTTGAGGGGGAGTGAAGTGTTTTGGGTATTTTTGATTTAGGTTTTGCTTTTAATTAAATTTTAAAATAATTTAAATACCAAAATTGGGTGTCATGCATGGTTTGACTAGGCACAGTTTTCCAAACCCTGTGCAAACCGTGCAGAGTATTCTGCCTCCAAGACACACCCTGCACGGGCTAGGCACACAGTTTAGGAAACTATTCCCAAACCATGCGCTAAGCCACTACCCCTTTTAAAAAGGGCCACATGGTTAATTTTTTGGTCTACACGGTTTCGTAGACCATACACAAACCATGTGCCCTATGATGTCAATTTAACACTAGAGTTTTTTGGGTCTGAAACTTCTAAAACTTCTTGGGCCACTCGAGAAACATCTCGAGCCTTTTCCCATTACAAAAAAAGTCACTTAGGAGTGATCCAACTCTTGTAATTATGTTTTTAAGCTCGGTTTAAAAAAGTATCGGTTTAGTAAATGAAGAATTTCAAAAACTTTTGTATTTTTAGTCTAGTTTAGAACTCCAGAATCTACATATAAATAAATGATTACTAAAAAGTTTTTGATTCTCAAGGGATAAGTTTCATAGGTGGATGCTCGCTGAGAATCAGTTCCTATTGGGATGATGATTACAGTATTTGATGTTAGATGTATTATATTAGACCCATGGGTGGATGGTTGGGAATCCTAGATATTGTCGATTGTTTTATATGGGAGAGATTGTTTTCCTATGAGTTGTAACCATCCATGATACCTGATATATTTTCCTAGTAAGGAGACCTAGTGGCCTTGGATGTTTGAATCAGGATTTTGGAGATTTGGCAAGATTCGTTTTAAAATGTTCCCCTGAGATATAGGTTAACCTACAATTATGATTTCCTTTGAGTTGGGGAGAATGGTTATATAATCATATTTGAAATTAGTTTCTCTGATGTGTTGTTAGGTAGTGGTTTAGGCATAGAAATTCCTTGAGGATATTTTATATAGGCAAGGTGTTATTGGATGATCTACTTGGATTGGGAATGGGATAACTGGAGGATAAAAATACTATTATAGGAGTTTGAGGTAAGGAACGTGGATTCATTGATATGGTTTAGTATTGAAGATGATTTTTAAAGGGTATGACTAATTGAGATCATATCCCTATTGATCTAGGATTGACTTCAAAGAGTGAGTAAATGATCTGGATTTTGAGAATGGAACCGTTTAGCAGGAGATAGCGTGATATACCTTAGCATCAGTGAAGTGAAATGTTAGTAAGAAGAGTGTCAAGGGTGTTCCAGTTATATGAAACTAACATTTTTTAGATTATGGTCAATGTTTCAATCATGTGAGCCTAGTTTTTATGTGATGAAACTCATTGATCATGAGTCAAGATATATTGGTCATAGGATATCATGTGACCCCTGGGTTTCAATGATTTCAAGGTATTTCACTAGTTAAGCATCGAAACTCAGAAGTTATGAATTTTTAATGGTTGTGACTAGATGAGGATCATTGGATCTGATGAGTTGTTTATAGGATTAGTGGCACAAGTTTTTTTGATTGGAATTAAAATATCCCAACAGTGAGAGGTGTCATCGAGGGTGGATCAAAGTGTGATACCCTTGTTGTTTTGAGACCGGTCCTTGTAGAAATGGTGGGGGTGTTAATGATATCATCAATAGGCCTCATGAGGAGGAGGATGTCGTGTGAGGATTTATTTCCAGGGCTGATACCATTTGATCATAGACCAAAAGGAGTAATTTGTGTGAGATAAATAAACCTATTAAGGATGTGCTCGTTGAGTAGTTGTATATACCATATGATGGGGGAATGAACCATTGTCTATTTGAGATTATGAACCTCGTTATTGATGTTATTTTAGTGGTATCCATGGAAATAATTACTATGATATAGGAACAAGAAATTAATTGTTGTTTGTTTCCTGAAACTTGGGTGAGATAAGGTTAGTCCATATACAGTAATTGAGTTTGATGATGAATGAGACATGTGATTGGGGATTTATATTTCTTTTTGTGGTTTGATGATAACGAAACTCCTATAGTGGGGATACTTGTACTGGTCACGAGTGACACAACCCATTTTGGGTAGTGTTGTGGATGTCTAGGATCGATCATTGGAGGATTCTTATAGAAATCATATTTCCATGAGTAAATAAATCTGAATTTAGTCGGATTTATTCGTATATTCCATGTATGATTTTGGATGTGATAGTAAGGTAGAGTATATTTGTGGGTGTTAGGTTCAAGATGGTATGAGATTATCCCTATGTTTTTAATCGAGGATGAATTGGTAATCATGGGGGATCATGATTGTACATTTGTACAGTTGGTGTTTTAGCCATATAATTTCCCTGGGAGTTGAGCATAGGCTTTGGTGAGTGCATCTGGAGGATCATAGGTTGCCTTTGGGATTTAATGCATCATCGTCAATTGTGTTGGTGACACATTTATGTTGTTATCTAACCATTGTATATATGTTTTTAGAGGAGGTTTGACTATTGTTTCACATTTAATTTGATGTGGTGACTTAAGAACCATGTCATGTATTTAGTATCAGATTTAATGGTGGTGTTTTAGAACATGGTCGGAGATTTCATGGAAAAGTCGACATGGGTGGACTTCATTTCTGGGCAATTGAACCTCATTTGAATTATTTGGAGATTGAGTTTGAGTAGTGGTATTGGTATTAGGCATGTGAATTCACATATGTTTGGGTAAGGATATTGGGAACCGCTTCAAGGTCACTATTAAAACATCAAGATCATGTTTCGATATGAAATTACAATGGTGTAAGGCACCATAGATTGAGATTGACCTATTTTAGTTAGGTATTATGATGGGTAGAACCATGATATAAGAGATTAATTGGATGAAAAATTACTTTATTTATGTTTATTAGTTAGATAAGAGTTGTCTTAGTGATTGGATTATTAGTTATGAGAGCTAGATCGATTTTGGTGGCATCATAACCTTGAATTTAATGTTATACATTAGAAGAAAAATGAGAATCAGAGGATGGAACAGAGTTTTTTAGAAGAAATGTTATGACTGAGGTAGGTTAGGGTTTATTTTTTGATGGAATACAAGAGTTAATGAGTATAATAAGGGTTATGGTGGATATTTTATAATTCCTCTTGTTTGTATGGATTGGATATTTTGAAATAAATTTTAATTTTCAGAAATTTGAGGGCTACATTTTGAATTGGAATTTAGACCTAGATTCTCTGAGGTTATACACCTCTAAAAAATATTATTCAGTAATGTTATAGGGACTAATTGGTGTCATGAAATTATTTGAAGAGTGAAAGAGATAGGATACGGTGGTTGAGGCTACAGTCAGCTCCTACTACGGCCACGAGGGGTCCACTGGCTAGCCAGTGACCTAGTATGATCTAAAAAGTGGGGGTTTTATGGTGGAATAATTACCGTTATACCAACTTAAGTTTATAGAAGGGGTATTGCACTTATCCTATTTATTTTTTCATTGTGAACAGGATGGACGAGGCCCCTCCTCCTCCTTGTTTCCATTAATTTTGGTATAATTTTCTATAGTGTTATTTAGAGACTCAAGGTGAGTTCAACACATTGGAAATCACTATTATTACTTACCTCCATTTTTTTTAATATTTTACATATCTAGAAACGGATTTGATGATGATTACACTAGTGTATGGTGGAATTGACCGTGCATGATGGGGATTTCACTCTTCCTAGGAAGAGGGAGTAGCGACCTAGCCCCATATTTCCTAGAACCGGTGTCTACTAATAAATATGATGTCATGATTACAAGAAATAAAATCCCAAAATAAATATTAGTTTATAATTCTTGGTAAACTCGATGTATAAATGAAATGGAAACTTTACAGTAAATTCAATGTTCAATGTTCATAGGAGATTAAATATTTCAATGAGACTAAAAAATAAATAAATTAAGTACATGTGATTACTATCCCTAGAAAAATAAATCATAAACCATCTAGTAGAATATTAAGGATTATATACATACAAAAAATCCCAAGTGGAGTAAAATATAGGGTCATTACCATTGATGAAATAGAAGATTGACTTTTAGAAATATTCTTCAGGAAAATATCCTTTGAGTTAAAATAAATATAAAAATATTTTTCATCGAAATTAGCTTTAAAAAAAATCATTAAAATAATGCTTTTGAAGTTGGGAAGGAGGTTTCAAATAAATGATGGTGGAAAAATCCATAAATGCCCTACGAGGTAAAAAAATATTTCTTTTGTACAACAAAAGTTTATAAAATGCCTCATTTGGAAAGCGATAATATGATTCCTTCAAAGTGATTGGTAAAAGGAAAAAATGGTAAAAGTGTATTTAAAAAATAATTATAAAATATTTTTTGAATATTTTTTTAATAAAACATGGTTTTTAGAAGAAAATATGTTCTCCGACTAAAGAGTGAATTAAAGCAGGGTTTTCTTAAAAAAAAATTAAAACACATTGAGTTACACAGAGTGAAAAAATGGTACTAATACATTAAAATGTCATGAATAACAAGATTATAATGAAGTGTTTAATTTAATTTTTTTTGTATAATTCATTTTTATGGAAATTTCATAGAATTATCATCATGAATAGTCTTGAGGAAAATAATTTTTAAACATTTCAATGTGTCCCATAGAACTTTGAATCATTTATAAATCATAATCCTCATGGAAGAATAATATTTAATAAACGCATTAAATACCCTGAATTAAAAGTAATTAATTATATATAATTTCAATGTAAATGTATACACCATAAAAAAGAGACTATGTGCATAATAATAGAATGTGCCTTAGTGAAATGAAATAGAGACAAAATCTATTACACATGAATTGAAAGACCCACAAGTGATAGTCATCAAATGAAACATCTAAATACCATGAATATAATAGGTTTCAAGAAACTATATGTAACATTTTTGGTATTTACAGTATATATATATATATATATAATAAATTAGGTGCACAACCATAAATTATTTCTCCTGGAATGAAAAGGGAGGCAAGAATTCCGTATCTTTCATTTCCATTCTGGTTAACATCCTTTAAATTATTATATAATAAACTTATGTTAATATTATAACTTATTTAGAAGATTATTCTTGTTTATAATTACATTAATTTCACTTATTACTTTGTTGTTTACAACTACTCAAACAATTATGTTTACATCAGGTGTATTTAACACAATTCAGTTTATGTGTCAAAACAACTATTGTTGGTCAGCTATGGCCATAAGATTCATTATATAAAATATCCAGAATAATAAAAATTAAAAAAATTATCATATTCTGACATAAATTATGATTTAGAAATAAATTATTGAATATAAATTAAGAAAATGTGAATATATTACAATCATGGAGATGGTAGGTCGTACGTACACATGAGTAACATTCCCATTTTAAAATAATCATCATGGAAAGAAGGTAAGAGATTCAATAATTAATATAATTATAATTATATAATTAATATCATATTATTTAATCATGTATGATTACATATATAATTAAGTTATGTCAAAGGAATCACATCATGTCGGGGATCCGATAGTCCACACATCCCTGAACAACATAATCTCTTTTAATGTGTGTGGAGGGGTAATAAAGAAAATGATATATATATATATATATAATTTATAAAAATATTACTAAGTCATTAATATATTATTTATTTTTTTGTGTGACTTATGTTTAATTATGTCCATTCATTTATACATTCCATGTATTGTGTGAATGAATCACATCGCTTTGAGGGGGCGGTATTCCACACTACATCAAACGAGATTATAGTATTTAGACAAAATCTAAAGCATAAATTTATGTTATAGAAAAATTAAATAATTTTATAACATTATAAATAACATAAATATCATATTTAAATATATTTTCCACCATAATGGCCCCCATAAGAGATGATAATGGGTAATTGAATAATCATCATTTCGTGAGGTAGTAATTTTCTGTTCGCTTAAACAGTATGTTCACTTCCCATTAGATGGATGTGGGTGTAAGTTTAGGTCTATAAATTAGTATAAAAACATAATAGTATATTTAGTATACTTTTTATGTTATGTAAGATTATAATAAATATATTTAAGGGGGGTGGATAATGGAAATGAAACTAGAGATATTCTGAAAAAGACATTACATTTTAATCGGGTAACTTATTTTGGTTTAAAATAAAATTCATCCACTGAAGTTATTCATCCGAAATAGAGTCTTCTAGGTTTTTGGGATGGATTTTGGAAGTCCATTGTTTCAGATCTTGACCTAACATTATAGTTTGGAGAGTTTTGAGGGCGGGGTAGAGGTGGTGGCCATTTATAGGGAAGGAAAAGGACTCACTTCGTATTCTTGAAAAGAAGTTAGATGTACACATGTTCATACCAAAATAAAAAGACATAAAAAATCACAAACACTGATTAATGGAAGTTTAATGTCCTAAATATGTTCATAAAAAGTGTTTTGGACAAGTTCTTAGGTCATTTGGGCCCTTGAACATAGGGTATTAGTCCATTTAAAGCCTAATTACACCTTAATCACTATAATTAATATTAATCACTTTCACTAATAATTGTTTTTCAAAAATTCATTTTATATTATTAGAAAAAAATATATTATCTTGATTAAAATTTTGTATTTTGTATTTTTGAAATTAAAATCATAAAAGCAGAAAAATTAGTATTAATGCTAATCTCACAGACAAATGGATTAACTCGTTTCAGTAGAAAAATATTCAAAAGATTGTTATGATTTTATATTATATATAAAAAAGTAAAATTGCTTATAATGAAATAAATTGTATTAATAGATTTATAATTTACCCAATTTTACTTTATTACAAAATTATAATATAATTTAACATTAATAATTATTTTAAATGAAAAGGCAGTTTTTAGCTAAAATTTTGTATTTCTCACTACTCACTAAAAAAATAATGGTTCATAGAAACATCCCAAAAAATTACACTAATCTAATTTTGAAATTATGAATTATAAAATAAAATTTATTTTATCAAATTAAATTTACAGATGTTTCAAAATTAATATTTAAAATATGTTCTCCATTAAAAGGTGTTAGAAATTTTGTAATAAAAATATTGGTTTTTATATGAAATATTGGGTTTTCTATTATCTTATGCTTACCAAATATATTGGATGAATATAAAAAATAATTTATTGAATATGTAAGATATTTATTACAATAATACCACTCAGTAATTGTAATTAATTAAATCAATTGGTGTAAAACAAATTTGTGATCATAAAAATAGTTTTCTTTAAAAATATCATTTTAATATTGATTTTGTTATTTTATTCTTTTATATTTTATTTGTAACCAATGATGTAGTTTTGTAACCCTTATATTTTATTTATATAGTTAATAATATTTATAACTGATAGTTTATACCTTATTATATTAAATAATAATGTTTTAATTTGATATTGTTTCTCAGTAAGACTCGGTATTGCGTATAGCACAAGCCATCAAATAACGTCACTTTTTCATGTAACACAACATACATAGTAAGGTGGTTGTTTTTTATGATACACACTAACTCAGTGTCAAATGAATTTTTATCTAACATGGTGTTTCATGCATTAAAATATATAGAATATATTCTAAATAGTAAATATATTATAAAGTAAACATATATTATATTACCTTATGTGCTTACCGTCGCCTGTCATAAGCATTATCAAATTCTAGGTTCTTCATTTAGTTTTTTTCGGTGTTCACATTATCCCCGCCTTATTTAAATTGTGTCCTTGAAATTTAAAATCAATCATAGTGATATATTGGTTGATACTTCCTATGATTTAAATCCCACATCATGAGAATGTATCATGAGTATTCCTCTATAAAATAGATAATTAAATCTAAAAACGTCACAAGGACTACCATGTAACTAGGATTCTTATTAAAAGAACATTAGATTCATGTAGATTTATATACTTGCAGTAAAATCATAAATATATATAAAGATTGAATGAGGCCATCAATCCCAAACAAGTGAATGATAAATGGAATGTTTAGGGACTCAAATCCATAAATCTTTGAATATTTAGAAAGCCATCAGTTCGAAAAAAGGTAGGTATTATGACAACTTTTTTATTTTGATTTTATTATCCTAATGTTGGTTAATTAATTTAATGATCAATAATATAACAAAATATTCTTACTAGATAGGGTTCAATATCAAATGAACCATTATAATTTTTGGTTTTACATTGATCAAATTATAATTCATCCATTTAATCCAAAAAATTAATTACCAATAGCAAAAAATATTTATGCCTGAAGAACTAAAAGAAACATTTAAAGGTTTGTAAGTCCAATAAAATAGTGACCGGTCATAATATTTTTTATTGATTATCTCCCATCTTATATATGGTTAATAGATTAATTTCTAATCCTCAAAATTTTTACTAATAGTTCATCATTAATATTTATACAATAGATTTTTTAACTAAAAAGTGAAAATTAACAAGGACATTACATAGGTCAGTGGTTGTTGTGAAATCCCTATCATCCTTTGGTCATGGTTTCAAGACTAACAAACTTTTCTAGATTTGATTGGTTGTCACCCCACTGGTGTAGAACATTTTATTTACATTGGTTATTTTTCATTTTTTACGTCGGTTTTTAGCCGACGTTAATACGAACGACGTTATAAATAACATTTTTACGTCAGTTATTTAAAAACCGACGTAACAAACATAACATCATGGTGTTTATCACATCAGTTAATAAATAACCAACGTGAAAAAATCGGGGGGGGGGGGGGGTAGGGTTTATAACGTCAGTTATTATATAACCGCCGTGATAAACCGAGGGGGTTTATCACGTCGGTTATATAATAAGCGACGTTATAAACACGAGCATGGGATTTTATCATGTCGGTTATTAAATAACCGACGTGATAAACTCATGGGCGATGGTTTATCACGTCGGTTATATAATAAATGACGTGCTAAACCAGTCCAGGGGGTTTATCACGTCGGTTAATCAATAACCGACGTGATAAAGGGCCTGGGATATGGTTTATCATGTCGGTTATTTAATAAACGACGTTATAAATCATTTCCCAGGTCCTTTATCACCTCGGTTATAAAATAAATGACGTGATAAACCATGGAACAGGTGTTTATCACATCGGTTATGAAAATAACCGACGTGGAAGACAATTTTTTTTTAAAAAAATCGACTGCAGTCCTCTGCTCTCCCCCAGAATCAACCAGAAACCAAATCAATAATTCGTACCACAAAAACAGAAAGAGATCAAAACATGAACTAATGAAAATTTAAGCATTTACATTGATAACATATAAAACTTACCCCACTTGATAGCCCCCGCCCTCATGTATACCCCCTGAACAGCCCTCCCCCACCCCATTGGAGCCCCCACCACACCCCTAGACTGCCCCCCCCCCCCCCGACCCCCTGGACAACCCCAAACACCCCTCAACAACCCCCCCCCCCACCCTCCTGAACAGCACCCCTCACCCCACTTGACAGCCCCCACCACACCCCTAGACTGCCCCCTGACCCCCTGGACATCCCTAAACACCACTCGACAACCCCACCCCCACCCTCTTGAACAACACCCCCTCACACCACTTGACAAGCCCAATCACACCCCTGGACTACCCCCCAACCCCCTGGACAGCTTGAGACACACCGGGACAAACCCCCACCCTCATGTATACCCCCCACACCCTAGACAGCCCTCCCCCACCCCAATGGAGCCCCCACCACACCCCTGGACTGCCCTCCACCCTCATGAACAACACCCTCTCACCCCCTCACCCCACTTGACAGCCCCCACCCCATTAGAGCCCCCGCCACACCCCTGGACTACCCCCAACCCCCTGGACAGCCCCAAACACCACTCGACAACCCCCACCCTCATGTATACCCCCCACCCCCTGGATAGCCCTCCCACACCCCTGGACAACCCTCCCAAACCTGGACTCCCCCCCCCCCACCCCACCGGACAGCCCTCCCAGACCCCTAGACACCCCCCAACCCCGCTGAACACCCCCCACACCCTTAGAACCCCTCCCCCCAGACCAAAATCCATACCAGAAAAACCATCATAAGTAGACCAAAACAAGAAGTAGAGAAAAATTAAACATTCATATATATAACATTCAAAACATACACTGTCAACTTCAAAAAAAACTAAATCTCGCCTAAAAGACTACCAGATACACAATTATAGTGACAATATTCAAAATTACATTTTACATTACAAACAACTAAAATTTAATCAAACCTGTAAAATAATTTGACCACTCCACTTGTATGTGTTGGATGTCTTCAGCAGTATAGGGTTGAGGGTCATCCAAAGCTACAAATGAAAAGGATAGTAGTTAACGTGTATAATTAATAAATAAAATTGAAATATTATGGAATAGTTTAAGAGGAAATATTACCAGGTCAAAATTTACAACTATCCCAGTTTTTATTATTTCATACATAAATCTTAACATATAATATCTGTATTCGATGATGCCTTGTTGTTCATGACAATTTTGTTTGAATGAGTGTAAATTCAATATATTATTTTTATGTAATAAATCAAAAAGTACAAATTTTAAATGGATAATTACCTTCGCATTTACATATTTTATATTTGCATTCCTTTTCTTTGTGTTTTTTCGAAAGTAGGCCCATGCCCTGTTAGAAAATAATACGAATGGGGTAAATTTAAAATTCATTATAAGATATAAAACTTTTGAGAAATTGAAACTTACTTTTCCGATATATTCTTAAAACATTCCCACACATCACCATGGATAGAGCATATCTAATAAAGTGCTTTCTCGCTTGGGCAAAAAACCCCTAACATCCAATGATCACTGATAAAAGGAAATTTAACGTTAGTGGTTTTTTATGTTAAAAGATAATTAGCTCTTTGAGAGAGATGTGTTTCATACCTCTCACAAAAAGGAATCATCCAACATTGTGTGACTATATTCTTTTCAAGTCTTTCAGCAATATAAAGCATTATTTGTTCCTCATCCAATGAACATGCTTCAGGGGAAATCAATTGCAGGTCCATGAATCCATATACATCTGCCAGGTCATTCCTCTCACAAATTTTATAAAGATACCTAATACAAAACAAACATAAGTATACATTTTTAATAAATATAACGTAGGTAAAAGTTGTTAAGACTTACATGGAAAAAAATTTCACCATGTTGATGCCCAACATATATCCAGTAACAAGCTCCATGATATCGGTTTTCATAATCCCCACATTTATTTTACGTCCACAAACATGAGCTTCCATTGGAAACTCATAATGACCCACCAACAAATTTGAATATCTTGACAATCTGTAAAGACTACTAGAATCTATATCTGATTTCATAGCCATTTGTCTTTGTTATTGTCTATACAATATTTATTTACCTTTTAAGTATTCCTATAAAAAGAAATTGAAAAATGTATTAGTTTTCAAATGATAAATAAAACTTTAATAAAAAATATATATAACATTCATACCTCTATGGTAATGAGTCGAAGAAGTCTGGATGGCCAAATTAAAAAATGGTCGATATTGTGTCCAACTGTTGCCACCTCATCTGTAGGTAATGGTGTCCGAGATGATCTGTCTATAATATCTTGTACAGTGACCCTCTGATTCTCTACCTCTAATTGTTGATGATGAACTATATCTCCTATACAATATACCAACCCATATGCTACTATATGATGTTTAGAATCATCAACATACAACTCCCAATAAGTAAGAAGCTGTGAAGGAGGAGTAGGATAAATAATGGGGTCCGCAGGCTGAGGTGGGGGAGTGGGAGATACTAGCGGAGGTGGAGGATAAATAATGGGGTCTGCAGGGGAGGTGGAGGAGTGGGAGCTGTAGTCTGAAATTGTCTTTGCATGTCTACAAACATATACTACACCGATGCTCTAATATTTTCCTCCATCTTCGCATTAATATTATGAACTTCATCCTCCAAGGATTCTATTTTTTGTTTATAAACCCCTTCAACGTTAGAAGTTGAAGAACGTGGAAACACTTTTCTTACCGATACACATGTCGGATATCCTCTTACACGGCCAGGATATTCGGGCCTTCCCAATGCTACAGATAAAATATCTTCCCTCCCAGTAGCTGTAAATGTCCCCTGTAAACTCTTCTCCTCAAGAGAGTCCTGTATTAATTAATTCAACATTTCTGTAATGATTGGAATTATATGAAGAAAATGGTTAACTTAAATAAATAAAATAGATATATTACAATCATCTCAGCTATGTTTCTCGATTCTTTCGAATGATATTGCCCTTTTTTTCCCTTCCGAGCTCTCTTCCATTTTTCATGTCTAGATGAAGGGGATGGAGGGGTCACCTCTCCAGAGCTTGAAGACTCAGCTCTTAGTTGTTGAAATTTGTATGCCATCATTTTTCTTCCAAAAATGCATACCCTCCCCAAGATAAACTATGAGGGTATACATTTTTAGATTGGATCTCTTGATGAGATTTCCTTGTTTTCTATAAATTAATAATAAGAATTCATTAAAAAAACCTTAATAAGATCATTTATATAACAAATATTATAAAAGTTTACATTGCCCTTACCAAAAATGACTCTTTTCTTCTACTTTGAAAAAACTTTCTCCATCTGTCTTCATCTATAAAAGGATATATACAACATGGATTGTCATGACTCCTATGACCATAAATGAAATCAGATGAGAGGGTTGATTTGAAATCCCTCCATCTCCTGGAATACAATGATAAGAATTTCTTCATGACTCCTCCAGTGTCATTAATATCAAATGTCATCTGATAAAGAAGAGGTTAAACATATTATATATACTAGAAACATTTAAAGAATAGTCAAGCAATAGCAAAAGATCTTACCAAAATCGTCTCCCACAACTGAGAGATTATCGCTTTATCCACACTTCTCCAGTCATCATACAGAATGCTTACTTTTCTCTTAGCATGAGTTTCTATAAAACTATTAAAATATATTGCATTTGGACTTCTATAAATATCATCATCATCAAACTCAATGACTATCCTCTGATCCTGCGTACGAGCAAGTGGTAATTTTGGTAAACGTGTGCACCCATGTTTACCAACCTTTGAACTCTTTGTCATAATGGGAACATGTGAATGTTCCTCCCCAGAGGTATGACCAATATGCTCATCTCCAGAATCATGTGGTTGATCAACTAAATGATCTGTCATTATCCTTCAAATCGAAAAAACATACGTTAGTTCAAAAATATACAAATTCAAATATTTTAATAATACTGTAATCAGAAAATAGAAAAATGTACTAAGTTACTTAGTAGTAAACATTGGTAATATGGTAAGCATGTTAAAAAATGGTAAATATGGTAAATATGGTCAAGATAGTAAACATGGTAAACCTGGTAAACATGGTAAAGTAATTGTCACTAAACAAAAATAATAGATGTATAATTCATGTAATGGTAAACATGATAAATAAACTAAACAAGCTTAAAACAAACAAAAAATTATACTTATTTTGTTTTAAAACATTTTCTAATAAATAAAAATCTTTCAATATCTAAAACTTATGAAAAAAATAAATGTAAAAAAGAAATAAACATATGTTACCTGTAATTTTAGGAATGTACAAATGGATTGTTGTCCCAAATTCCATCGCCGTGATCGTTCCTTATGGCACAAACCATGTCTTCAACATGCTCATCATTATGTTCTGTTAATATTTCCATTGAAGTATGGATCTCACATAAATCAGCATCTTCATCAACTTCATCCTCACCAACATATTTTTTTCCCTTGTGAAACAACAACCCACTGCATATCTGATTGATCTACTACATATAAAATTTGTTTTGCATGTGTTTCCATTATAAAAGAATCAGATGTGTCTTCCAATCTATTCAGATTAACAAGTGTCATTCCAAATTCATCATGTCTGACACTATTGTTACCGATAAACCATTTATAGTTAAAAACATGAACTTTAATTTTAAAGTAATCAACCTACTATATATCTTCAATCACTCCATAATATGCACTTGATGCAGAAATTGCGTTTTTGTCCTTAACACTCGAAAAATGCATTGCTTCTGCAAACACCAATACACCACTATTCTGAACTGAACTTCTGTTGTCCTGAGCTTTCGTATGAAATGTATAGTCGTTAATGGCATAACCGGACCATGTTATCACATTTAAACATGGACCACCCACTATCCATTTTAATGTGTCTGATACATCTGATCTACCAAGTAAAGTCTTTTTAATCCCTGACAAAAAAGTTTTGTTGTGCTCATTCAAAATCCACATTTCTTTCTTCTTTGGATGACATTATTTCAACTCATTAATATGCAATGTGACATACGGTTGAGCGTCATCTATGTTATTCAAGATGTATGATTCTAACTTCTTCATTTGTTTAGCTGACAATGATTTGACTTTCAAGCCACAAATACCCTTTTTCTCATTAATAACTCATTCATGGCGAGATGGAGGCAAACCTATGTGTTTCACTACAGCCAAGTAGCTCGTACAAAACTCTTCTACCTCCTCAGAAATATACTTTTCAATAATGGAGGCTTCAGGTCAATATGGATTTTTAACATACCCCTTTAATATTATCATATACCTTTCAAAAGGATAAATCCAACGAAGATATACAAGTCCACAAAGCTTTATTTCTCGAACCATATGAATCATTAAATGCACCATTATATAAAAAAAAGTGGGAGGAAAATACATTTCCAATTGACAAAGTATAAAAATTGCAACCTTTTCCAAAATGTTCAAAGCATTCACATCAATCGCCTTGTTACAAATTGAATTGAAAAATTAACAAAACTTCATCATAGTATTTCTGACATGAATGGGCAATATTCCATGCAATGCAACTGGTAGAATTTGTTGCATCATGACGTGACAATAATGTGATTTCATAGCTATCAACTTCAAGTCCTTTAATGAGACAATTTTTTTTACATTTGAAGAATAACCTTGAGGCAAATTGATATCATGAAGACACTGACAAAAGAAAATTTTCTCCCTCTTCGATAATGTATGACAAGCCAGGGGAAGAAATGTTCATCTTCCTTTATGAGTGGGAGCTAACTCCAAACGTATTCCCATTGATAATAAGTCTAATATTGCATTCAACCCATCTTTAGTCTTTCCTTTATTATCTAACAATGTTCTAATCAAACAATCACATATATTCTTCTCTACGTGCATTACATCAATATTATGTTTAACATCATGATACCTCCATTATGGTAGCTCAAAAAATATTGACCTTTTCTTCCAAATATGTCTATCATTACCAGATTTCGGTGTCTTTCCCAATGTCACATCAAGTTTTTTCACCCTCTCAAAATACAGATTTGGGGATAAAGGTTTTGGAGCATTATAAAATTCTTTTGAGACATCGAATTCCTTTTTTAGTCTCCTATAAGGGTTATCCATAGGCAAAAACTTTCGATGACCCATGAACATTGTTTTCCTCCCATGATGCAATTGACAATATAACATCTATTGTTCACAAATTGGACATGATTTATGCCCTTTATCATTGTATCCAGACAAATTTCCATACGCTGGGAAGTCATTAATAGAGAACAGAAGCACTGCATGCAGTTTGAAAATATTCCATTTTATAAGAATCATACACCCTAATACCATCATCCTGTAATAGTTTCAAATCATCAATCAACAGTGACAAGTAAACATCAATATCATTTTAGGGTTGCTTTGGACCAGAGTTCATTATACTCAACATGAAATATTTGCACTTCATAAAAACTTCAGGAGAGAGTTTGTAAATTACCAATAAAACAGGCCATGAACTATGTGTGCTACTAAGGGTTTGGTATGGATTCATTCCATCTGTGCACAACCCTAGTCTGAGATTTCTAATTTCATTTCCAAATATAGAATAATGCGCAACAATTTTCTTCCATTGTGGACAATCAGCTGGATGACGTATTTTTCCATCACATACCTGCTCATCAGCATGCCATCTTAACCTTATTTCATCATGTGAATTAGCAAATAAACGTTTGAAACGATGAATTATAGGAATATACCAAAATACCTTTGAAGGGAGCTTTGTAATCTCTACATCAGCCTATGATTTGTCTTTCACCTTATACCATGATGTCCCACATTTAGGACACTATGAAAAAAATTCATATTCCTTCCTATATATAATTCAGTCCTTCGGACAGGCATGTATTTTCTTGTATCCCAATCCCATTGGGCATAATATTTTCTTGGCCTTGTAATGTGAATATGGAAGATCTTTATCTTTTGGAAGAATGTCTTTCATAAATTGTAGCAGCTCTGTAAAACTTCTGTCACTCCATCCATGTTTCGCCTTGAGGTTAATCCATCTTAACACCATCAAAAAAACCGTAAAATCTATAAAACTAGGATATAATGGTTTTTCAGCATCACCATATAGATGCGCAACTGTCAGTTCTATCTCAATTTGTTCTGCTACAATATCTTTAATCATTTCTCCAATTCTATCGGAGTTACCATCTTGTGAATCATCATCATAAGTGACATTTCGTACAGTTTCACCATGCCAAATCCAAGGGATGTAACTCGGATTAAAACCATGACAAATCAGATGATCTTTTATCTCTCTACTTTTCAACTTCTTTATATTCAAACATTTCAGGCATGGACAGAAAAAATGCCACTACTTGGAATATTTCATTTAGAAAATTCCAAAAAGGCATCAACACCTTCCTCATATTCATTTCTTATTCTATGTGCCATAATCCAACTTCGACTCATTATTACCTATAACAAATATCAAATATATATATATTTTTAATATAAGGCAAATAAAAGTTTATATGAAAAAAATCATAATTTGAATGTAAACAATTTTTGAAATATAAAACAAATCTATGCATATTTAAAAAAATATGCTTGAATATTATTATTAAAAAAAATATAGTTAGATATAACAGTTTTAAATTCCATTGAATAAAAGAAAACCATAGAGCCTACATGGTTGATAGGAAATTTGAGAAAATGGAGTAAAACTAAGAATCAAATCATATTTAAAATAAAAATTGAGATGGAGAAAATCACAATGTAAATCCAATCATCACGGCACAATCATCATGTCATAATATCAAAAACCACGATGTAGTAGTCAATCCCCTTGGAAACCCCCAACCCTCTGGACAACCCCCCACCCCCCCCAGAAAACCCCCAAAACCCTCTGGATAGGTCCCCACCCCCGCGGACAGCCACTCACACCCACCCACCCCCTTGGACACCCCCTGGAAACCCCCCCCCCCCCAACCCTCTGGACAGCCCCCCACCCCTTGGACAGCACCCCACCCCTCTAGACAGCACCCCCACCCCTCCTGGACACCACCCCCACCCCAAACCCCCTTGGACACCCCCTGGACACCCCCAAGCCTCTGGATAGCCCCCACCCCCCGGACAACCCCCAAAACCCTTTGGACAAACTTCCACCCCCTTGGACAGCCCCCCACACCCACCCACCCCCTTGGACACCCCCCAACCCTCTGGACAGCCCCCACCCCCTGGACAACCCCCCAAACAATGGTTTACATATAAAAACTAGGCATGGTGAAAAACTAAAAACACATTAATTTAATATATACTTTAGCATGAAATAGATCGAATTAAATATTATTAAATATGGCTATATAAATGATCGTATGATAATTAAAAATAACCATTGATATTCAACTAGTCAAATGATCACAAGTTTTCTTGATAACTAATATCATAATGAGGTAATGGATAATTCTAGAAATCATAAACATATTTCCAAGGCCTTGGCCAAGGCCTCAAAAAATACTAGGGTAAGCCCTCAGCAGAACCCATTTTTATTTGGAATCATGAGACATAGCGATGCATCGAAGGGCCATAGAGGTCAACAGCCATTGCATTATATGTCTAATAGATTCTCATATAAAAGAGGATACACATAAGCAGAAACAACACATGAAATATCATTTTTGAATTCGTACATTTAATCAATATCCATTCTATGTAGTAATATAGGTGAATGATATCATTAGTTGTTAATGACAACAAAAATTACCATCAATGTCAGGCATTCGTAAAACAAAAACAAACTAAATAGAAGTAGTTGAGGATTACATGAATATTGCACGTTGATCTAATAGATCTAGGGATGATAAATAAGATGATGATGGAAAAAAGAGTTAAGAGGGTTTGAAATAGAATAATCTTACATAATTTAAACACAAAAATCAAAATACATAAATATAGACTATCCGGGAAAAAAATGAACAAAATAAATTTGTGGAAGGCTTACTTGAGTGATGAGAGTTGAGATGATAGATCCGAGGAGATTAAATATGATAAAATATAAAGAAAAAATGAGTTTAATGCAGCGAGATCGACGAGTTGATTAGGGTTTACCGTGCGAGAGAGACGAGCCGCCGTACTGTCGATTGAAAAATTATAAATGACAGTCCATGGGGCTTATTAATTTTTTAAATGTTTTATAACATTGGTTATTTAATAACTAACGTTATAAAATGTATTTTACATTAATAATGTTGGTTATTATACTAACTGACGTTATAAATGTATCAGATACAACTTGTTTTTACGTCGGTTATTTTTTAACCGACGTAAAAAAATCCGTGTGTTGGTTTTTTACGTCGGTTATTCTATAACCGACGTAAAAAAGACATCAGAAATCACAGTTTTTTACATCGGTTATTGTATAACCGACATAAAAAACTTCTATGGGTTATTTTGTTACATCAGTTATAAAATAACCGACGTCAAAAATGCCTCAAAAGCCATGTTTTTTACATCGGTTATTTTATAACTGACATAAAAAACGACATATCTACGAGTTTTTTACGTCGGTTATCAAATAACCGACGTAAAAAACCCCGTGCTCTGGTTTTTTACGTCTGTTAATTTATAACCGACGTAAGAAACGAACACGCGTGATTTTTTACGTCAGTTATAAAATAATCGACTTAAACAACCTCATTTCACAGATTATCACGTCGATTATATATGACCAATATAAAAAATGGTGACGTAAATAACGTTTTCTGCACTAGTTCCCGTCTTATATGTTATTCTTTTCTAAACCCATATTAATATAATTTCCAAAATATATATGATGAACATACTTGACATTAAGTTAATCTCTAAATGGAATTTTAACTATGTATTTCAATACCACATCAATTCCTAAATACACCATCCATTTTATTTCTGCACAGTTCCTTCCTTGGTCTAGGGTTTATCAATAATATCAGTAGTTGGATTTCTAAATCAGGGCACCTTATCTTAAACCTAAAACTCTTTAGGTTTATCCCAGGTTACATTTTATGTACCCAAATCCTTGATATTGGTTTGTAAAGGAAAATTAGATTTTTTTTATTAATATCCCTAGGGTGTGTCAAACTAGGTGCATAGTAAGGCCTATTGTTGTGTACTATGTAACCCAAAGTCAAGCCCGGAACACCTTTTCATATTTGTTACTCCTATATACATATGTTATAGAACCACATCCACTTTTAGTATCCAGGTAGGTATGTATTGATAAACCAATCCACATAATCTTTACCATAGAAAAATTATAGGGTTTCCATCTATACATATTAAAATTCTACGTAAGTGAAATGTTTTTAAATCTTGTTTTTCCTAAATCTAATTCCCAATGTTGTTATTAAAGATCATTTGATACCAATGGTAGTGACCTGGCCCCAAATAGACTAAATTTGGTGTCTGCTACTAAATACATTGGAATTATTACAAGGAATCAAGCCTCAAAGATCTGGTCAGTTTATTATTCTTGGAAAACCAGATACCTAAATGAGTTTTTTATTACAAATGAATACATTGATTCAGCATATTTTTTTTCATATTTATAAATAAATAACTCTGAGTATAACACCAATCCATTAAGTAAATTCCTTCATATCTTTCATAGTAAGATTTAAAGATTCATAGGGAAAAAAAGATAATAATGGTGAGCTCAAATGCTCAGTAAGGGATAAATATAGTGGAAGAAATAATGAATCAATGAGAATAGTCAATATGTAAAGGTAAATAACTAAACACACATGCCATGTAAATAACAAATTGGATGTAACTACATAAGAAATATAGAAAGTTAATGAACGGAAACAAATTCCATTCAAATAACTTGATAATAAAAAATAAATACAAAAAGGTATGAAACTAAAACACATTCCATTAAATAAATTAACTGAAAATGAATTACAACCATATATATGTCGACGCAAAATCTATTGGATGAATATTAACTAGAAATAATGTTAATGCAATGCGTAATTATTAGATTCCATATTTATAAGTTAAATGGAACTGGTACTTTCAAAAGATAGTTTAACCACGCTAATTTGCATAAATAATTCATATCAAGAGACTACTGATGCACCAAGGGGTTTTCATTCACTGGTCTCCAACCTATAGGGCTTTCCTTAAATGGTCCCCAACCTATTTATTTCATATCCAAATCATTCCCCATATATCAAATAAATAATCTTCCCTGTCAAATTTATATATTGAATAAAGTATATAGATTTATAAATAATTACCCAAATAATAAAATAAATGTCAATGTTGACATTGTATATAAAATGTTATATAGTTTGGGCAATAGTAATATCCATGAAAAATGAAATGGGTAATTAAGAGGAAATTCAATGTTCAATGTTCATAGGAGATTGAATATTTCAAGGGGTCAAAAAAATAAATCAAGGAAGAGAATTTTAATACTATACTTGGCCAAATAAATCATTAACCAACCATAGTAATATTATTTATGGTATCAATACAACAAATCCCATGTGGAGTAAAATAGAGGGTGTTGTCAGTGATAAAATAAAAAACATACTTTTAAAAATATTCTTGAGGAAAATATACTTTGATTTTAAAAACACCTTTTTGAAAATATTTTTCATTGAAAACCCCTTTAGAAAAATTTCATTAAAAATAAACCTTTTGAAATTGGGATGGATGCTTCAATGAAATGACAGTTGATAAATCTTTACATGACGTAATAAGTAAATAGAAAATTCCTTTTGTAAGAAAAAGGATAAAAATGCCTCATTTGGAAAGAGATGTGAATATTCCTTCTAAGTGATTAGTAAAAGACAAAAAGGGTAAAGGTTTCTATACAAAATAATTTGGAACTAAATTTGAAAACATTTAAAAAAACATGGTTTTTAGAAGAAAATATGTTCTCTGACTAGAGAGAGAAATGATGTTGGGTTTTCATAAAAATATTTTATAAAGAACTTTGAGTAAAAAAAAGTGGGAAAATGGTGCTTATACATGAAAATGGTCTTGAATAACCATATAATAATAAAATTTATTATTGAAAAATTGCTATATAATTTCCTCAAATGGAAACTCCATTGAAATATCATTAGAATTAGTTCTGAGAAAAATAATATTTAAACATTCCAAAGAGTCCCATACAATTTTGTAACATTTTTAAATCATAAAACTCATGAAATATTAAAATTAAATGAAAGTGTTAAATCCCATAAAGGAAAATAATTCATTATATGTAATGTAAATGGAAATTTATACACCGTATAAAAGAAACTAGCTATATAACAATAGAATGTGCCACAATGAAATGAAATTGAGACAAAATCAGTAACATATGAATCGAAAGACTAAAAACTGATAATAATCAAATATAATTTCTAAATTACATAAATATAATTGTATTGGTGATATTATATGTCAATTTGAAAGTATGTACACTATATATATATATATATATATAAGAAATTAGGTTCAAAAATAATAAATTTTGCCTCACGAAAAGAAAAGTGAGACAGGAATTCCTTACCTTGTGTTTTCTTTTCGGTGAATGTGCATTAAATTATGATATAAAAATCTTAGGTTAATTTTTTAGTTTAACATAACCTTTTTCATGTTTATAATAACTTTTATTTCACTTATTACCATTTTAGGTACAACTACTGAAATAATTAAGTTTACAACGGGTGTTTTTGACCAAATTCGGTTTATCTGTCAAAACTACTATTGTTGGTCAAAAATGGTCCTTGGGTTATTTATATAACATGTACATAATAATAAAAATGAAATAATTATCATATTTTTACATCAATTATACTTTTAAAATCAATCATTAAAAATGGTTATGAAAATGAGAATATGTTACAATCATGGAGACGGTAGGTCGTACGTACACATGAGTAACATTCCCATTTTTAAATTATCATAATGGAAAGAAGGTAAGTGACTCAAAAATTTAAATAATGGTGATTATATAATAAAGATAATATTATTTAATCATGTGTATAAGTATTTATAATTATGTGATGTAAAATTAATAACATCATGTTGAGGGGGCGATAGTCCATACATCCACGAACGACGTTATCTCTATTAAAGTGTGTGAAGAGGTAATATAGAAGACGATATATATAAATATATATATTCTTTATAGAAAGATAATTATGTCATTGTAATGTCTTGGACCCTCCTGGTCCATTACTTTTTCTTTTTCTGGTGTTTGGTACACCCTGGGCGTAAGTCCGGAGGGCGGCATGTCGGTGGCAGGATGTCACCATAGTGCCACCCATCGGGGACACCGATCGGTGAGTCACAAATCAGTGTGACACATATCAGTGAGTCATAAATAGGTGTATCACTGATCGGTGTGACACCGGTCGGTGTGTCACCGGTTGGTGTGTCACCGATCAATGTGTCCTCGATCGGTGTGTCTTTGATCGGTGTTTCAGGGATCAGTGCCACACCTGATCAGTTCCATGAATGGTTTGTTGGGGTTTTCTTTTCCAATTTTTCCTATAACATCACCTTTATGTCCTTTAACCTTTATAAAGTTGTTTAAGGTCGTTTATCCCCATAAATAATGTTTTAAATCCCCTAAGAGTGGGGCGACCCTCAACTAACCTGTTTTCCTCTTTAAATAAAATCCTTTAATGGAAATTTGTTATGGATGTCCCCTATGATGAGAATTATTAAATAGAAATTAATTCCTTCATGTGTAACCTCCCAAATACGTGGTGAAACAATGATCTTACATTAAATACATTCAAGATTTTAGTATCCCTTAACTCTAGGATCTCACCTTTTTATTGCACGGGAATTCTTTCTTTCTTATTCTTGGTAGGTTTCTTTCCTTCCTTGGTGAGTTTGGAGTCCCCTATTCCTGAGGGTAGTGGTACACCTATGCCAGATCCTTTCCTTCTCTCTCTTGGATTCCTCATAGTTTTTCTACTACAAGCCGTACATCCTCTGTTCTTTGCACATGGAGAAAAACATCGATCGTTGATCATCAGGTAGGCATTTTACTTTGTCTCTCTTTAATATGTATCATGCGGGGTGGTATGAGTATTATCCTACGGGGGTGGATGCAACCAAACATTAATGAAGATAATAAATGGTTTTAAATAATGAATGGGTGTGTTTGATAGTGCTTCTATACTCCTTTACCCATTCTTATATGTTGTGAATTGTATGGGCTTATGTCCAATGAAAATTGTGGTTGTTTGTGGTCCTTTATTTCACACTAATTAACCACTGTTTTCTGGATATTTCTGTGATTGAATGGTTGTAACACAGAAACTAGTTAATCATGTAAACTCTGTTGATTAAATGGATGGCCAATGAATTATAATCCTTGTGTGGTCACCCTGTTTAACCAAATAGAAATACAAAACTAAATGAATGGTGGGATTAATCTAAAAAATTACTTACTCTGTTCTGATAATGTGTATGGTGATTCTAATTAATGCTTGTTTGGTGACATGGATAGGTATGGGATCCCCTGTTGTGGTGGAGTTTTTGGTTTGTGGATCTGAGGTCATTTGTGGTCGTATGTTGGGGTTTGGTTTGGTTCCTGTACTTTGAGGGATCTCACAGATCCCTTTTGTTGTTGAAAATTTACAAGAGAACTGTGTGTGAATGCTTATTTTTAGGGCTTGGTTGTTTTTCCTTCCTTGCCTTGTGGCTATTCATGTTAATTTCCTGGTAGTGAAAAATTATTTTAAATAGAACCACTTGATTGTGATAACAACAATGGGATAGAATGAGTATTTGTTTTCCAGGAATTAGTTGTGACTTGGTTATGGTCGGTGTGCTTCTTATGAATGAATAGTAATGAGGGTGTTTGTGTATGGGCTGGTTTTGGAACCCCTAGATTGGGATGAGTTCATGTTTACCTATATGCATAATTTAGTTCTTATGTTTCTTATTCACGCCCCACCCTTGTTGAGCAGTTCTTGCTGAACACCCTCACTTCATGGGAAAGGATGTTTTTCCCAACACTCCTATGAGTGGTTGGTTATTAGCTCCTTTTCTACTCCCTTCCCTAAATAGCCTAAGACTCTTCAGCCAGGCTGTGATGGCCTAAGGTCCATTTTAGCCCATGATTCTTCAGGCATGGTACGTTGTGCTGGTTGGCACAAGTATGTGTGTGTAGGTTGTTTCCCAAGTGTCCTCTGGATGAGGCCCAGGTGTCATCGGGCATGGTTGTAGTTGTTCTAGCCCAGGTTTCTTCGGGCATGGTGGTGGTTGTTCTAGCCCAGGTTTTAGCAGAGGTGGTTACATGTGGTTGTTGTGGCTGAGGTGTTTGCGAGCGGGATGTGTGGTTGCGGTAGCCCAGGAGGGTGTGGGCGGGGTATGGTAGTTGGACTGTGGTGAGAATGGAGGGGGAGGTCTGATGCATATGATTTCTTCAATAACTAGTGGGAAAGTGGTGCGGGGTACCCAAATATCGATGTTCTATTACTATTACTATACATGACTTGTGTTATATGGGGAGTGTGACATGGTGGGGTTGGGTGCATAGTTTCTTTTCTAGGTGTTGTGGTTATCTCCTTTTCCCATGTGGAATTAGAATGCCTCCACACTTTTATAAAAGAGATTTTGGTTTTACCTACTGAGAATACCTGTATACTCACCCTACATTTATAAAATAGTTTTCAAGTTTATAAGAGTACTTCGAGGACCGTGCGGGACCCTATTAGATCGAACGTCAGGACAATTAAAATTGATGATTTCTTTTCTATTAGTACTTCCCATGGGAGTTTTCTTGTCTTGTAGCTCTTATTATTGGATCATGCATATGGGAATGGATTATTTTGGCTTTACTTTTACATCCAGTTTTGGAGTTTTTGGGATTTACTATCTTATCTCCCAATCCTACTAAATAAAAAGGGAAATGGATTTAATTTTTCATCTGATTCTATACCCCTCATCCTAGTCGCCACTCCAGGATCTATTGAAGGAGTGTCTCAGGGGTCATTATCTCTCCTTCAATGTGAATAAGGAAGGGTCTGCAAATCTGTGGTCCCTTCTCTCATCTTGGATATGGAGGGTCATGAAAAAATGTTATCAGAGGTGATGGTTGAGAGGTAGGATGGAACTAGGGGCTAAGCACTGTGAGGATTGCATTGGATGGTAGGGATATAGTGTTAGGAAATCTTGGTGTGTGAAATAGGCCAGGGAATACCATCTAGGAAATGAGAATTTAGGGCCCCCCGTGATCTGATGCAAGGACTCGGGACCAACATAACGACCAGGTGAGGCTACAATAATTCAGGGTAGAGACCCTCGGAAAGGTACATACATCATAATGAATTGTGTTCTTGTATGTTCTAATTGTTCTGGTAATTTAATAAAAAAATGAGTTTAAGGAAAATTTGAAGGAAATATTCTACTCTACTCGGGCTTAGGCTTTCCTTTTATGCCTTCCAGTTATGGAACCCGGATGACAACCACGGGTAGTGCGGGCGATCGAGGCCCAATAGGCTGATATGGCTGATCGGCAGAGGACAAATCAAGATGAGGAGGATGATCAGTGTCAGAGGAAGCTTCATTCATTTCAACATTAGACCATCGGAAAGTAAGAGGGATGCATCTCAAACATGGAGACAGAGAGCTGGCACAAGGGGCTGGTGATAGCTTTCAGCTTAACATGGGATCTGGATGAGTACTAGGTTCTATTTCCAGCCAGTCAGATTGGAGGAGTAGGGCATCATTGGTGGATGCTATTCCTCAGAGAGAGGATGGAGAGTGAGGTTTTGTGGGATGACATCAGAAAGTAATTCCAGGTGGAATTCCATTCTTCCATGATGATAGCTGAGAAGAGGTAGGAACTACTCTCCCTTCAGTAGAGGAGTATGTCAGTGAGGGAGCTGGGTATCAAGTTCAAGGATCTCTCCTTCATTTTTCTCTGGACCTTTTTCTGGATGAGGAGTCTCAAGAGAGATGTTTAGAGGAGGCACTCCAACCTTTTCTTCAGCATGTTGTTACTCAATTCAAACTACCGATGTACTTTGAGGTCCAAAATAAGGATGAAGTGGTAGAGAGGATGCACATGCTGGGAGGTTTTCCGCGAGAAGGGAGCCAGTTGGGTTCATCAAAGGGGAAAGCCATCAACAACATGCCTCCAACATCAGGGCCTTTAAGGTTTTTTCTAGTGGGGAGCATCCACTATCAGTTCAATTTTCAATCTCTTAGTCCTATCCCATTCCATTCAGGACTAGGACCGATGTTCTTTGTCTTTGGTAGTCAGGGGAACCTCCAGAATCAATACTCGGACCATTTGCAGTAAAGTGGGTGTGGGTAGGTTCAGCTCCAACCTCCGTAGCAGTAGCTGGGATATAAAACTCCTGCTCCTCCGAGAGATGACATGGAAGGAGGAGGTTGACCCTAGGGTTCTCCTCAATGACCTTGACTAGGGTGTGTTAGGGGAGGTGGATGATAGACGAGAGGAGGAGGATTAGGGCGTGGGCAGTTTCACGTCGTAGAGGCAGCAGTTCCAGCAGGGTCGAAAGTCATTCGAGGTATGATCATCTTATTTAGCACTCTTTCATTCACCTTGTTTGATTCAGGAGCTACACACTCCTTTTTTACTGCTGGTATATCCCATGACTTGGGCTTAGACATAGAGAGACTCTCCATGCCCCTGGTGCTGAGTATGCCAGTTGGGAGTCATACCAGCCGTTTTGATGTTGGTCGAGGATGTAGAATGATTTTGGGACTGCATCAGTATAGTGGGGATCTTCCTCTGATGCAAATGCAGCCATATGAAGTCATCCTAGTCAATGACTAGATATTTTATATGCATTCCGTTATCGACTGCTTCTAGAGATGATTCATGTTCTCCATTGAGGATGGCTAGCATGTGGATTTTGTTAGCGAATGGAGTTGTTAGGTGGGGAGATGGCATGTAGAGCCTCTTTTTTCTATGTTAGGTGAGATTTAAGCTGAATCAGTGGATGATGAGATGATGGATGTTTCATGAGTTGTCAGAGAGTTCCTAGATGCTTTTCCCGAGTAAGTTTTCACTCTAGCCACTCGACGTGACGTTGAGTTTGGGATAGACTTACATCCCGGTTCCCAGATGATTTTTATGGAACCTTATCAAATGGCACTTTTTGAGTTTCAGGAGTTGTAGGTTCAGATTGACATGCTGAAGAAGAAGGGTTTTGTCTGACCTAGCGTGTCTCCATGGGGTGTTGTAGTTTTATTCTCTAAGAAGGATGATGGTGGTCTCAGGCTATGCATATACTATTGGAGAATGAATCAGGTAACGATCAACAACCATTACCCTCACCTGAGGATAGATGATCTCTTTGTCTAGTTGAGGGGATCTAGTTGATTATCTAAGTTCGCTCTGTGGTTTGGGTATTAGCAGTTAAGGTTGAAGTACAATGATATCCTGAAGACTACTTTCAGGAGAAGGTATGTGCACATTGAGTTTTCAGTCATGTCGTTCAGTGTTACGAATGCACCTGCTGAGTTCATGAGGCTCATGAACTCTATTTTTCTCATGTTTCAAGACTGGTTCATCATTGAGTTCATCAATGACATTTTTATCTACTCAAGATCATAGGAGGGACGTATTAAGCACCTCAGTTTGGTCTTGGAGATCCTTTGTTATCACCAACTCTATGGGAGGTTGCCCAAGTGAAAGTTCATGACACGAGAAGTTCATTTCCATGGACACATGGTTTCTCAGCAAGGGGTAGCGGTTGATATATCAAAGGTTGAAGCAGTTGTTTCTTGTGATGCACCCAAGAATGTGACAGAGGTTCGTAGTTTTCTGTTTTTGGTAGGCTATTATCGGAGGTTGATACCCGACTTTTCTCTATTTCTAGCTCCTTTGATAGCATTGACCACAAAGGACCAGGCCTTCATGTGGAGTGAGAAGTGTTAGGCAGCTTTCTGCTATCTGAAGGAAAGGTTGTTTAGTGCTCCAGTGCTCAGGTTGGCAGATGAAGGGGTGTTGTATGAGGTGTTTTTTGATGCTTCTAGACTTGTCATGTGGTGTGTGCTAGTATAGAATTGGAGAGTGATCTCATATGGGTCTAGGAAGTTACGTCCTCATTAGCATAACTATACCACCCATGACCTAGAGCTTGCAACATTAGTGTTCGCGTTGATGTTGTGGCGACATTACCTCATCGGGGAGAAATTTACGGTCTTCAATGATCACAAGAGTTAGTGGTATATCATTAACCAGTGGGACTTGAACATGCATCCATGAAGGTGGTGGAGTTTCTTCAGGACTACAACTTCATGATCTCGAACACTAATGGTAAGGGGAGTGTTGTGGAAAATTCCTTGAGTAGGATGTCATAGAGGGAAGCTAGTCTGAAATCCGTCGATGTTTGGAAGGCAATGGAGGAGTTGGTTTCCCTACACCTAGATGCAAGGCTGGAAGGTGGTATTGGTTGTCTTTTTCAGATGACAGTGTAGTCCTCTCTGTTGTAGAAGGTGGAGGAGTCTCAATGGGGAGACATAGAGAGTGAAGTGATGTGTGATTGGGATAACCAAGGCAATGCTCAGAAAGTGTGGTCAGAGGATGGTCAAAATTAGATGATTTTCTAAGGGAAGTTGTTTTTCCCAGAGATGATGCACGAGGGAGTTTTCTATGAGTTCCATAACTCACTTGTAGTGGTACTCCCATGAGTTTCCAAAATGTACAGAGGCCTGATGAAATAGTTGTGGTGGCCCGTGGTAAAACAGGCAGTGGTGGAGTTTATGGCAAGGTGCCTGGTGTGTCAGCAGGTGAAGGGTGAACACCACGCCCCTTGATGTTCCTTTTAGACTCAAGTTATACCTATGTGGAAGTGGGATGACATCTCATTGGATTTCATCCCAGGACTACCTGGGGTTCAAATAGGTTGTGATGTTATCTGGGTAGTGGTAGACCAGCTAACGAAATCAGCTCACTTCCTGGAGATCAAGGATTCGAGTGCGGTGGATGACTTATCACAAAGATATGTGGATGAGGTGGTGTAGTTTCATGGAGTTACAAGTTCCATAGTCTTGGATAGGGATGCTTGGTTTACATAAAGAGTTTGGAGTGTATTGCACCATTATTTTGGAACCTAGCTACACCTTAGAACTTCTTTCCACCACGATATGGATGGGAAGCCAGAGTGAACCATCAGTACATTATAGTATATGCTATAGGCTTGTGCTTTGGATTTTGGGGGATCATGGGATTGACATTTTCCATTAGTAGAGTTTTCATAAAATAATAGATATCACTCTACTATTGGCCTGGTACCCTTTGAATCCTTGTATGGGAGGCCATTTTGTTTGGTCATGTGTTGGACTGAGGTTGGGGAGGTAGGTGTTCTTGGCCGAGAGGTAGTGCAGAGCACAACAGAGAAGGTTCATCTTGTGTGTGAGAGGATGAAAGTAGCCATGGACCAGAAGAAGTTATTTGCTGATCGTAGGAGTAGGCGCTTGGAGTTAGATGCTAGAGACCATGTGTTCTTGAAGGTCTCCCCTCAACATGGGAAATGTAGGTTCGGTAGGAGGAGTAAGCTTTCTTCCATGTTTTTAGGACCCTTTGAGGTGTTGCAATGGGTTGGTTAAGTGTCTTATCATCTAGTATTATCACCACCTCTACGGAGGGTCGACGACGTTTTCCACATCTCCCATCTTGGTCGATATCTACACGATGACTACCATGTAATTGATTGGAGGGAGTTGCATATAAGGGACGGTGCTACCTTTGTGGAGAGACCAGTAAGGATGGAGGATTGTGAGGAGAAGGTGCTTCGAGGATGAACCATTCCCTTAGTCTGCGTTTTGTGGAGGAATATTGTCCTTGAGGAGAGTACCTGGGAATGGGAGACACATATGTGTGCCCAATACCTAGAGCTATTTTGAGTTTTTTGTATTTTGTCTGGTAATGTTTTTTGATGTAGTGGTTGACCTTGATAATTATGAAATGTGTTGGTTTCTTTGTTCTCTAAATGTGCGTGAAGAGTCCTGACTGTGGGAAGGGGAGGACCTGATCACTAATCAAGACGCATTTAAGGTGGATGTGAAAAAACCCATGCAGGCAATTCTGTGCCTCCCAAAGTGGATTGTATCATGACATGGAAGAAGGGACTCCCAAAATCATTTGAATGGATGGTATGACCTTTACATGTTTGTGTGGCTGATCGAGGGAGAGGTGTTCCTAGATTTCTTGGGTGGTTTGGCTGTGAGAGGTAACTTTCCAAGAAGTTGTTTGGACCCCTCCCTATACATCGGGTTTAGTTTTGATTATCGAGGATGAGAATAGTTTGATAGGTATCTAATGTTATGGATAAGATCCTCTCGGTCCATTACATTTTCTTTTTATGGTATTTGGAAGGCCCTGGAATTAATTCTGGAGGGTGGCGTGTCAGTGGAAGGATGTCACCGTGGTGTCACCCATCGGTGACACTGATCGGTGAGTCACTGATCCGTCTGACACCGATCGGTGTGACACTGGTCGGTGTGTCCCTGATCGGTGTGTCCCCAATCTGTGTGTCATTGATCGGTGCCACACCCGATCGGTGCCACGAGGGGCTTATCAGGGTTTTCTTTTCCCAGTTTTCCTGTAATGCCACATTTATGTCCTTTAACCTTTTTAAAGTGGTTTAATGCGGTTTTTATATCCATAAACAATGTTTTAAATCCTCTAAGAGTGGGGAGACCCTCAACTAACCCGTTTACCAGTTTTAATTAAATCCTTTAACGCACATGAGTTATGTCCACCCCTCTGATCAGAAATATTAAATAAAAATTAATTCCATCATGTGTAATCATCCAACTGCATGGTGAAACCATTATCTGACTATAAAACTGTTCAATATTTTCATATCTCGTAACTCTAGGAACATTCGTTTTTATCACACAGAAATTCATTCTTTCTTCTACTTGGATGGTTTCTTTCTTTCCATGGTGCATTTGGAGTCCCCCTTTCCAGAGGCTAGTGGTGCACCTATGCCAGAGCCTTTCCCACTTTCTCTTGGAGTCCTCAGTGTTCTTCCCCTACAAGTTGTGAATCCCCTTTTCTTGGTGCATGGAGAAAAAAATTCGATCTTTTATCATCAAGTAGGGTTTTTTCCTTCGTCTCTCTTTACTGTGTATCATGCGGGGTGGGTATGATGATGTTCTTATGGGGATGGATGAAACCAAAACATAAAAAAGATAATAAATTATTTCAATGAGTGAAGGGGTGTGATGGATAATGATTTTGTAATCCTTTACCCTTTCATATATGGTGTGAATTATATGGGCTTATGTACACTAAAAATCATGGTCGTTGGTGGTCCTTTATTGCACAATTATGAACCTTTGTTTTCTGGATATTTCTGTTATTGAATGGTTGTAACATGGAAACAGGTTAATCACATAAACTCAGTTCATTAGATGGATTCCTAATGAGTAAGAATCCTTATGTGTTCACCCTGGTTAAACAAATGGAAATATGGAACTAAAGGAATTGTGTGATTAATCTAAAAAATCCCTTCCTCTGTTTTGATGATGTGTATGGTGGCTCTTCTTGATGCTTGTGAGGTGACGTGGATTGGGATGGGATCTCCTATTATGGTACAGTTATTGGATTGTGGATATAAGGACGTTTGGGGCCATATGTTGCATTTTGGTTAGGTTCCAGTACTTCGAGGGATCTCACAGATCCTTTTTTTGTTGTGAATATATAGGAGAACCGGTGTGAATGATTATTTTTGGTTCTTGGTTGTTTTTTCCATTGGCTTGTGGCTATTCCTGTTAGTTGCCCGGTAGTAAAAAATTATATAAATTCAACCAATGTAATGTGATAACAATAATGGGATAAAAGGGGGATTTGTTTTCTAGGAATGAGTTGTGACTTGGTTATGGCCAGTGTGCTTTTTTGAATGAATAGTAACTATGGTGTTTTTATTTCGGAAGTTTTTGGATCCCCTAGGTTGGGATGAGTTCTTTTTCCCTATATTTATAATTCAGTTCTTATGATTCTTATTCATGCCCTACCCATGTTGATAACTTCATTCCAAACACCCCCCTTCATGGGGGAGGGTGTTTTTTCCAACACTCCTATGAGTGGATGGTTATTATCACATTTTCTGCTCCCTTCCCTGAATATCCCAAGACACTTTGGAAAGGCTATGAAAAATTGATGTCCATTTTAGCCAATGATTCTTTGGGCAGGTTATGTTGTGGTGGTTAAACCATGTGTGTGCAGGCCGGTTGTTTCCCAAGTGTCTTTGGGATGAGGACCAGGTGTCTTTGAGCATGGTAGTAGTTGTCCTGGCCTAGGTGTCTTCAGTCATGGTGGTGGTTGTTCTGTCCTAGGTGTCTGTTGGCATGGTTATGTGTGGTTGTTTTGGACCATGTGTTTTTGGGCAGGTTGTGTGGTTTTTGTATCCCAGGTGTGTGTGGGTGGGGTATGGTAGTGGGACTATGGTGAGAATGGTTGGGCAGGTCTGACGTGTAGGATGTCTTCAATAATTAGTGGGAAAGTGGTGCGGGGTACCCAAATATCAATTTGATATTACTATTATATTACATGACTTGTGTTATTTGGGGAGTGTTCCGTGGTGAGTTTGGGTGGATAGTTACCTTCCTAGGAGCTGTGGTTATCTTCTTTTCTCACGGGGCATTAGAATGCCTCCCCACTTGTGCACGAGAGATTTTGGGTTTCCCTACTATGTATACTCGTATACTCAACCTACATATATAAAACAACTTTTAGGTTTCCAGGATCACATTGTGGACCATGCAGGACCCTATTAGGTCAGACACAGGGACGGTTGACATTGCTACTTTCTTTTTTTTGGTACTTCCCATTGGAGTTTTCTTATTTTGTACCACTTATTATTGGAAGATGCATATTAGAATGGATTGTTTTGGATTTACATTTACTTCTAGTTTTAGTGTTGTTGGGATTTACTATCATATCTATCGATCTTAATAAATAAAAAGGGTGATGCCTTCCATTTTGTGTGTGATTATATACCCTTGGTGCTAGTATCCACTATGGTATCTATTGAATGCGGGTCTCGGGGGTCATTATCTCTCCTTTAACTTGAAGAAGAAAGGGTCAGGCAGTCTACTATCCCTTCCCTCATCATTGTGAAGGTGGGTCATGATAATCATGAATATATTATTGATTTTTTAAGTCACTTATATTTAATTAGTTCCATTTATTTGTACATTCCATGTATCGTGCGAATGAATCACGTCGCTTTGGAAGGGGTGGTCGTCCTCAGTTCTTCAAGCAAGATTATCATATTTACACAATAGGGAAAGCTTAAATGTATGTTGTAAATTAGAATTACAGAAGGATAAAACATTATAAATAACATATATATAACATATAGATAGAGTTTCCATAATAATGACTACCATAATAGGAGGTAATTGAGAATTGAACAATCATTGTTTCATGAGGCAGTAATTCACCTTTCAAAGAAATATTATGTTTGTTTCCCATTAGATGGAGGTGGGTGTAAGTGTAGGTATAACCCTTATTATAAAACAAATAATTGTATATTTAGGATATTTTGATTGTTTTATATGAATATAATAATGATATTTGATGGTCTGGAGAATGAAAATGGAACTAGAGAGATTGAGAAAAGACATTGCCTTTTAATCAGGTAACTTATTTTGGTTTTAAGCAAACAGCATTCGTGGAAGGTATTATGCCAAAAGGGAGTCTTATAGGTCAAGATTATGGATTTTGGGAGGCCATTTGGTATTTTCATGGCCAAACATATTATATTGGAGATGTTTGATGAATGGGTATAGGTGGTGGCCTTTTATAGGAAATAAAAATGAATCACATGGTATTCTTGTAAAGATGTTTTTAGACATGTTATTACATAAAAAAATCATAAAAAATCTACCCAAACTCATGAATGGAAGTTTCATGGACGAAATATTTCCCCCTAATAGGTGTTGTACAAGTGGCTAGGTCATTTAGTCCCTTAAACATAGGGTTTTAGTTCATTTTAAGACTAATTACACATTAATCACTATAATTAATTTTAGTCACATTCCATAATCTTTTTTTTTCATAAATTGTGTTTATTTTATAAGACCAAAAATATTATCTTGATTAAAATGGTTTATGTTGTATTTTAAAAATTCAAATCACAATAGTGGAAAAATTTGGATTAATGCTAATCTCACAGACAGACAAATTAACTAGTTTTAGTAGAAAAATGTTCAAAAGATTGTAATGTTATTATATTTCATTTAAAAGAGAAATTGATTCTAATGAGCTAAATTGTATTAATAGATGTATAATTTATCAGTTTTAACTTTAAACTAAATTTATAAAAATAATTTATCATTAATAATTATTTTAAATGAAAAGGTAGTTTTTAACTAAAACACTATATTTTTCACAATTCACTAAAAATGATGTTTCTTAGAAAAATCCCAAAAATCAACCCTAATATAATTTGAAAATTATTAATTCAAAAATTATGTTTATTTTATGAAATTAAATTGATAAAATTATAAAAAATTATATTCCAAATCATTCTCAATTAAAAGGAGGTAAAATGCCTTAATAAAAATACAGAGTTTTATGTGAAATATTGGGGTTTCTCTTATCTTATGCTTAACTAATCTATTAGATTAATATAAAATATAATTTATTGAATATGTTACATATTTTATAAATTAATATCACTCACAAATTGTAATTCATTTAATAAATTAAGTTAAAATATATTTGTGCACTACATAATAGTTTTCTATAAAAATATTCTTTTAGTATTTAATTTATTCATATATTAAAATGAAATTTATTTGTAACCACTGATGTAGTTTTCTAAACCATATATTTTTGTAAGTTAGTTAATAAAAATCATAACGTCTAGTTTATATTTTATTATATTATGTAAAAATGTTTTAATAAAAGAAATTTCACAGGAAGACTCCAAATTGTGTATACCGCAATCAATCAAAGAAGGTCACTTTTTCATGTAACACAAGATATAGAGGAAGGTTGTTGTTGTGTATGATGTAAAAAAACTCAGTGTCACATGTATTACAAGCTAACATGGTGTATCATTAATTAAAACATATATAATATATTTTAAAAAATTAATATATTTTAAAGTATATGAATATTATATTACCTTAAGCACTTGTTATCTCATGTCATACACGCTATCGAGTAAAAAATTCATACTTTAATTTTTTGGGGGCGTCAGAGAGGGTATCACATAATTTTATCTTCACACAACCAATCAAAGATTTGGTTTCAACATGATACATCATGAACTTTTCTATAGTATTTCATTAAATAAAATAAATTTAATGATATAAATGACTAAATGTGTAATATATTTGCCTTATTGTATGTTCGAGGGTGTGTTAGAGATGGAGAACACCCCCATTACTCAAAGAATTGGTGATCACTAGATACCCTATGAGTTAATAGGAAATATTCCCATTTGAAATTTGTTCTATTAATTTATTTAAATTCTTGTGATTACACTTTTGGGATTGATTACACTAATAAATGAGCGTGGGAATTGGGTATGTGCTTGCATGATCGTGGAAATTCTTAGGCATTAGCTGTTAGGTTGTGGAATCAATTTGGTTGGTGTTGTCAAAGATGTAGGTGTTCCTTAGTACACACCCTATGGATTCTTCTGTTATTATGGGGAATGAGATGTTTTCCCTCACCAATGACTGAGTTGTTCTATTTTAATGAAATAAATTGTCTTTATAAAATGTGATAAATTGATAAATTTGAAATGAATGACTTGAACTGAGAAATGTGAAAAGGCCATTGGCTAATTTATGTACTAGTTGATGTCTAATCTCCCAATGGTCATAAAATTACTTAGGAAAATATTTCTTGATATAACTGGACCCCCATGAAAGGTATTTATTTATTAAAATTAAAGAGGAATGATATAGTATCATAAAATTAGGAACCATTAACACCTCTTGGAAGAGGTAAGAAAACATGGAGAAGTTTTCCTCTATCAGACAATGGTGGACTTTCCTATAATTTATCTAGGACCTTCCTTGTTGAAGAAGGTGGTTCTTTAAATTTTGATGGCCCTATTAGGCCATAGGGTGACCCTGGTGAAACCTTAATGCTATTAGATTTTCTCTCTAGAGGTTAGGATGACCGGTTCTATCCTCTAGGAATGAATTTTCTTGGTGGTTATACTTTTAGTAGGATAAAATGAGTTTGATGAGAGGATCGACCTATAGTGTCCCTAGGGATTGAGATAATCTATGATCCATCTCCATAGACCATATCCTATGAGGAATACCCTTGTGGCCAATTTTACACATAATTTGTTATGATACCACTAAAGAGTATGATGCCCTATAAGCATCAGGTTATTACCAGAGGGAATATATTGAGACTGAGGGCTCCAAGTAGGGATCTTAAGTTGGAATTTGATTTAGGGGATCTATGGGAGCTTCCCTGATGATAGACGTACTTTGATAGTGTGTGTATTATATTATGTATTGATAGTTTATGGTGTCACCCTTGATCCTGAACCAAATTTGACAGTCATATATCTTAATGATGGTATTAAATTGATCTCATGACATACTTTATAAGATCTATTCTATGAGCCTGTTGATATGAATTGATGTGGCATAAGAAATACACTCTGGGATTAGTTTTGATATTATAAATGGAAAATACCCCATGTTTGGTGGTCGATAATACTAAATGGAAACCACCCCTTATATAGTGGTGGATAATACTAAAGGGAAAACATTCTATATAGGGTCATTATTGACACTAAATAAGAAACACCCATTGTAGAGTGGTCGTTTAAACTAAAGAAAACACATCTTTTAGGGTGGTCTATGATACTACATGTTGGTATACCAGGGATTTGGAGCTGGGATTATATCTTTTGGGAATATGAGAGAGTTTCTACCATGTTATTTATGTTAGAGACTTGTCGGTACTTCACTGTGCATGGTCAAGGCTCCTGCATTGCTAGATCTCTACCATTAGGAACAATTGTATACCGTGATGGATCATTCCCTCGGTTATTATTATGAGATAAAGAATTCTCCAGGACATTACACTATATATTATGGTGAGTTCATCCCTATGGTTATAATATTTTATATTAGGGTGGATCATAACCCAAGGTCATTACATGTATACTGGTGTGAAAACTCCATTATCATTGTTATGGTTGGCATGGTCAACATGATTTTATCAGAGATACTCTCACACTGACTAAAGAATGTGTTGTCGATTGGAGTCAAAGTCCGGAGGATTGACATTGGATTATTTATTTATTTATGGTAGTTTTTTAGGATCATGTCACATGTACATATTATTTCATTTATTGTATATGTATAGGACCACATTGATGGTTCCCTACCATGTTATATACTCATTTCCTGCTCGAGTGACCATTATACTTGGGTACCTAAGAATATCTCCCTTTCTGCATGCTCAACTAATCCTAATGCCTCATAGTGCATGATCAAGCTAGATGACATTGAGTGGGATTGGATATTTGGATGTGGTTCGGCTCAAAGATGTAGTAGAACCTCATTTTTATTTTATCAATTTTTTTGTTATGTATATATGATTGAACCAGGGGACGGTTGAGTCGGTATGACTATATGTATGATCCTACACTTCATATTATTATTATTTTTTGGATGTTTTACTTATCAAATATACTTTGGTTAATTTACATTGTGGTCATTTCTTGGTTATTTTATTCTATTATCATACACTCTGATAAGGGGTAACAGTCTCATAACTATATGACCACATACACCCACTAATAGTCAGAAGCCATTGGAATACATAGAGGTGCATGTGTAGTCCCATAATAAACCAGTTTGGATTCTATTCATTGTGAAATCAGTTGGGTTTTCCTTTCTACAACCCCCAGTGACGTCTTAAAGTTCCATCAACACTGGAGGTGCATATTTTAGTCATCTTATTTTATAGTTTCCAAAAACCAACTAAGTTAGTCCAGACTCGATACCTAAGTCATCCCATGACAATACTTGAAGTGATTTTCCAATCACTATGGGTGTAACACCCCAAGCTTCCATGGTACGCTTCTCTATGAATAATACAGTAGCGTGTGTTATATGCAACATCGTGTTCTAACACACACCACAACCATTCAAAGTGGCAATTATGAATATTAATACCTACTTTTTGAAATTTTATAAATTTTATCCTTCAAAATGGACTTCATTTTTAGATTCGGAATATCAAATTTAGCCTAGGGTAAAATTTTGGAACTTTTCGGATAACTTTTATATTTTGATGAATAGTGAAAATTACTACATTTTAATTAAAAACAAATTTTTTAATCAAAAGAATTAATAGTGATAAATTATTATATTGAGTGGTTTTAAAGTATAATTAGAATATAATTTTACCATTTTATCCAATGGTGGTCATTATAATTAACTTCACTTTGAAATTGGACATAAACAATTGCCAATCATTTGATTGATATTGTTTCTTAAAAACACGCTATTTGTTTTGACAACGAGAATTAATTATAAAAATAATTAATGAAACTTATATGTTTGTAATTTTTTAAAATAGACACCATTTTTTAATTCAGAATATCAATTATATCTTAGGGTGAATTTTTGGTATTTTTCTGAAAAAGTTCAATTTTTGATGAATAGTGAAACCACTAAGTGGTAGTTTAAAAACTAATTTTTCATGTAAATGAAACATTACCACTTCTGTGATTTGAATCTCAAAAATACAACATAAATGGTTTTCATTAGGAAGTAAAATTTGGTTCAATGGGATTAAAATAATTTTTTGGTGAATAGTAACTTTTAAGTTTAATTAATCGCGATTAAAGGTAATTAGTGAAATTTAAAGTAAAAATGATATTATAAAAATATGAAAATACCCTTACACATTTCCTACGCTTATTGGATGAGTCATGGACGACCATTACAATCCATCGGTCAACATTGGGACCCCATGGAGCCACCTGGGTAAGAAAATGACATAAATAACTTTTTATTTAAAGTAAAAATAAAAATGTCACAAACATGTGTTATTTTACAAAAACAATTATTACATGGGGTTATATAAGTTTACATTTCAACTATAAATATTAATTGGAAAGCTAAAAATATTTCCAACATCATTATATTTTTCTTTATAATTTATAGATATTAAATAAATTAAATATTTTTATGACACCAAGATGATGAAGCGATTACCTCATTAATTAACGATTAAAATAAAATCAAAAGATAATGTAAAATCTAAGACATACACTTGTCCAAAACCTATTGGATGAGTATATTTAGAACCCTTATCACCATATCCTCGAAATATATAAGTGTGGGACCTTTAAAATCCGAAACTCATTATATAATAAAGTAACATTTCATGACTTTCCAAGAGTACCCCTCCTCTCCTCTTATAAATGGCCCCCACCACTACCACCTTATTCACACCATAAAAGCCATTTGGCTCGGCAAAACTCAGAAAAAATACTCTCTCAACTTACCTCTCTTACTACTAGAGGCCTCAATTTGGGAATAATTCTTCCCAAGGAAGCTTTTGGCTCAAATAAAAAAAGAGTTACCCGATTTTAAGGTAATGTCTTCTATTATGTTATTTTGTTTTATTTTGATTCTCCAACCCCTTAAACTATTTTTATTCCATTATTTTGTAGCAAAAACAGTATCTTAAATATACTAGGATGTTTTTATGAGATGTATTTGATTTAAACTTACACACACCTCCGTCTAATGGTTAAAGAACATATTGTTTCTGTGGTTGGCGAATTTCTGCCTCACGAAACGATGATTGTTCAATCTTCTTTTAACACCACTCATGGTGCCCATTAATATGAAACTATTTATATATAGGATATATAATTTTTATTTTCTCCTTATTATTCTTTATTTATCATTTATGTAATACCTTTATGATTTCCATTATTGGTAGAGGTGATAATTTCATTTTAGGAAGTGCGGACTACCGCCCCCTCAAAGTGGTTTGAATCGTTAATGCCATATCTGGGACGTATAAAGGATGGAATAAATGATATTATATATGATATTATACTTTAATTATAATTAAACTTTATATAATTATGATTTCATTCCATTAAATACAAAATATAAATGAATGTAGCATTCATGCGTACGTATGGCTTACCGTCTCCATGAACGGTGCATTTCATTTCTCACCTATAAATGTTACGTAATATTATGAATGAATATATATAATGCATATATATGATATATATGATATATAAATCATTATTATAATTCATGATATATTGGATATTTTACCACATGAACAACTTGTAATTATAAAATCTTATTTTGGACTCAAGTACCAAAGATCGACAAAACGACCGTTATTTACAAAAATAATTACATATTTTTCATAACATGGTAATAAGTGATATAAAAGGAATAATAAAAATTAAAAAGGTTATTAAAAAATTATAAATTAACTCTATTTTATTATTTAGGAGGATAAAGAACGGTCGAGTCAATTCGGACACGAGGTAAGGGAACTTCTTAACCCAATTTCCGTTCTTTGGGTTAATCTCCTACTTTCAAATTATGTCATGATATTATTATGTCCTATCATGTATTTGTACTTTTTTTATATGTAATTATTGTGAATACACATAATAGATCTATTTTATTTAAGAAAAATGATCTTTGTAAGGGACTTCGTCTCAATCTCCTTTCATTGAGGCATATTTTGTTTTATACACAACTTTCTTTTATATGGTGTATAAACCCCTTTGACATTTACTTTTATTCAAAATGAATATTTTTTATATGAAGCGTTTTACTAAATGACAAAAGGGAATGTTTTTTTGTCGTACGTATGCAGAAACAACAACTTCTCTGCCGTCGTGGCCATTATTTGAGTTTTGGATTCCTCTATAATCCATAATTTTTTTAAATGAAAAATAAATACCATGATTTAATATTCTTTTATTTTGGAATTGAAAATGGTTTTCAAAGTGTTTTTATTATATCAATGTTTTGTATTGATATCTTGTGATTGAAATGTGGAAATGTTATTTTTCCTTTATTTATGTTTTATGTGATACGATTATGTTATGGTTTATGATATGTTTAAACCTGTTCATATGAGGAATGCATTGGACATAATAAGTGATGGGTGGAGCCCGCTATAGCTGCTCGATGCATCGATAGGTCTAATGAGACAAACAAGTGTCTTGGCACGAGGCCTTGAAAAAATCTTATTTGTAGTCTAGGTACAAGGCCTTGGCTACGTGGTTATGATAGTCTGGAATTATGCATTCCATCATTATGAAAGTGGTTATTGATATTGCATGTGATTATTCGACCAATAGAATATCCATGTGAATATGTAAATGGAATTATTTCATTTTATTTTTTCCATATTATGCTGAAGTTCAAGTTTAAAAGTCTTTTGTTTTAGTTATACATTGCCTTAAATGTTAATGTTTATTTATGAAAGCTTCCACTATATTGTTATCCTTACTGAGCATCTGAGCTCAACCCTTTCAATGTTTTAATTTTTCCAGGATGTGAAGAAGTATTTTAGGAATGACATGTAGGGATAGTCCAAAGGGGATATGAGTGTGGAAAATAGAGACTATGTTATTGTAGTTTTTCACTTTATGATGTAATGTAAAATTTATGAATCTATCTAGTGTTTCCAAGGCTACTAAACTAATTGGTCTTTCGAGACTTAGTCTTTTGTGATCATGCCAATGTTACGTAATAATAAACCGACTCTGGGTAACTAGGTTCAGGGGGTTACAGTTGGTATCAGAGGCAGTTTAGTACTAACCTTGGAATCTAGATTTAGATAAACTCTGATTAGAGAACATAGACCTAAGATAAAATTTGATGATTAATATAGATGAAATTCCTAGAATTTTGGTATTATAGAGATTTTGTGAGTTTTCCGAGCAATACATCCCTTTCTGGATACGAGTAGGTAGAGGCAGCTCTGGCACAGATGTACCTAGGGGTAAAACCCAAAAACACCGCTTTGAGCTAGACACGAACGGGAAATGGTGCACGATAATAGGCCTTGCTGCACTCTTGGTTACGACACTCCAGGGGGATAAGCTTAGGATAATTATCATTTTCTTTACAAACCATTATAAATGGTTTATGAGTATATACTTCCTCAAATAAAACATTTTTATGATTATAGTTCAATTTATGTTAAGTGTTTTACAAGTATGGAATTTTTTATTTTTATTCATAAACTAATCTAGTTTATTCCATTGTTTAGAAAAGGTGCCTAGTGGGGGGAACGGAAACCATATCAATGCACGCAATCCGTGTAGGGATTTTACTCATGCACAAGATAATTATTGTGGAGCTGGAGATACAACTAGTGATGATCAACTTATTACCATACGGGGACAACTCACTCGGGTTATGAATAATAACCTTACTCATATGGAGCACCCTGATCCGCAACATGGAGGATCAATGTTAGACCTCTTCATAAGGCAAAAACAACCAACATTTAATGGGGGTACAAATACATTAGTAGCTGAGAAATGGATAAACTCCTTAGAGAAAATATTCCACACCATGGGGAGTAGCGAAAGGGAGAAGGTTGTCATGGCAGTTTACCGCCTCACTAGAGATGTTGATCAATGGTGGTCATTGAATCAAAACACAAAGGAAGATAATGAAGTATCAAGTATTGAATGGAGGGATTTTATGGAAATTTTCTTAGAAAAATACTTTCCACATGACCATTGAGTAGATATGGAAAGGCAATTTATGAGTCTGAGGCATAAGGAGGATGAGAATGTCACAATGTATGAGTCTAACTTTACAAGGTTAGCGAGGCATGCTGCAGATTATATACGTAACCCAAGAATTAATATTGATTTTTTATTTGATGGTTTAAAACCATTTCTCCATCGAGCATTAGTCTCACAAACCTTCTCGTCGTACGAAGATATTGTCTCATGTGATATCAAGACAGAAAAGGAATTATCTAAGTCTTATGACTTTAAAGTAAAGCAAGAAAAGAAGAGATCTTCTGATCAATATGGAAATGGAAATAAGGGGAAGAAGGGAAAAGTTGAATATCATTCCTGCAGTAAATGTGGGAAGAAACACCCCGTTATTTTCTTTAAGGGAATGGGAGTCTATTACAAGTGTGGTGAAAAAGGCCACCAAGATCATGATTGCAAGGGAAAGAAAGTTGTTGTCAATGTGGAATGCTACAATTTTAGGTAAATGGGGCATTATGAAAATGAATGTCCTAAGAGTCAGGGAAAATTACCTCAGAAGAGGCCAAGGGATCAAGGCCAAGCTTATGTTATCACTACTGCTGAGGTTGAAGCTCCAAAAGACGTGGTGGAAAGTAATTTAATGGTTTCCTCGTGTTTAGAAAATGCATTATTTGATTCTGGATCATCGCATTATTTCATATCTTCCCAATTTTCTAAGAAAATTATATATTTCTAATTTGATATAACTAGAAAATTTTCAGTCAAAACTCCTAAGGGAAGTATCATTGCAACAATGTTTTGTGAATCAGTCCCCATTAGAGCACATAAACGATCTTTATCCCCTAATCTCACTGTCATATGTATGATTGAGTTTGATGTAATCCTCGGTATGGATTGGCTTTCGGACTATGATGCAAAGATTTATTGTAAGAAGAAAGAGGTTACGATTTTTTATGATGATGATAAGGAACACCTTATTTTTAGAGCTGACTCGTTACAACCTAATTCTTATTTAGATCCACCCCCAGTAGCTCAACTAAATTCAATTATTGGGGAGGAAGAGAATGAAATGACTAAGGGAGAGGAAAGGAATGTTAAAATAGAGGATGTACTTATTGTGAAAGAATATGTAGATGTGTTTTCGGAAGATTTACCTGGACATCCTCCAGAACGAGAAGCTGAGTTTTCCATTGATTTAATTCCTGGATCAAGGCCTACATAGAAGACCCCTTATAGAATGTCCACCATGGAATTAGTTGAACTAAATACAAAACTTGAAGAATTGAGTAATAAGGGATTCATTAGCCCTAGTTTTTCTCCATGGGGATCCGCTGTCCTTTTTGTTAAGAAGAAAGATGGATCTATGAGGTTGTGAGTTGACTACAGAGAGATCAATTCTATAACAATAAAGAACAAGTATCCCCTACTTTTCATTGATGATTTACTTGACCAACTGCATGGAGATCAATACTTTTAAAAGATTGACCTTCAATCTGGATACCATCAGTTGTGTGTGAAGAAGGAAGACAATCAAAAGAAAGCATTTCGAACAATGTACGAGAATTACGAGTTTACAATAATGCCTTTTGGATTGACTAATGCACCCTATGTATTCATGGATCTAATGAATAGAGTTTTCAAGGAATATATTTATGATTTTGTGGTGGTATTTATTGATGATATCTTGGTATAATCCAAAAGCTACGAAGATCATGAAAATCACTTGCACATTATCTTGAAGACTCTTAGAAGGCATGAATTATATGGTAATTTTAACAAGTGTGAATTCTGGATTCAAGAGATTTCTTTTCTTAGCCATATTGTCTCTAAGGATGGAATTTCTATTGATCCTTCTATGACCAAGGCAATCCAAGAATGGACAGAACTGATGAGTATAATTGAGGTACCCAGCTTTATTGGTTTGGCAGGTTATTATCGACATTTTGTCCATAATTTTTTCCAATTGGCTAACCCATTAACAAAGATCACACGAAAAGGGGTTAAATTTGTCTGGACAAAAGGGTGTGAAGAATGTTTTCAAGAACTGGAGAAAAGATTAGTCAATGCTGTTATATTGACTCTACCATCAGGGAATGATGGGTTCGTTATTTATAGTGATGCATCAATGAAAGGAATTGGTTGTGTCCTTATGCAGAATCATAGGGTTATTTCCTATGCATCACGACAACTAAAAATTCATGAGCAGAACTATCCTACTCATGATCTCAAATTAGCTGCTGTAATCTTTGCCTTGAAGATATGGAGACATTATCTCTATGGTGAAAAATGTGAGATATATACCGATCAAAAAATCTTGAAATATATTTTCTCACAAAAAGAACTCAACATGGGGAAAAGAAGATGGCTTGAAATACTCAAGGATTTTGATTGAACAATACACTACCACCCGAGGAAGGCAAATAAGGTTGCAGATGCTTTGATTAGAAAAGATCATGGAGTTTTGAACATGATGAGAGTGGAAAGGGATCCTATTTTCATGGATCTAGTAAAGATGGATATGGGAATCACCATGGAGGGTGAAACATCAAAACTTTTTCAAATTGATTCAAAACCATCTTTACTAGAAAGGATAAAGTGTTCTCAGGCCAATGATGAAGAGTTGAAAAAGAATATTAAAGCTGTGAATGATGGAAGATTGAGTGACTTTTATTATGAAGATGGAATTTTGAAATTTGTGAGGAGACTTTGTGTTCCAGATATACCTGATTTAAATAGGGAATTGTTGGATGATACTCATAGTTCCAATTTTTCTATACACCCTGGGAGCACAAAAATGTATAGATATTTTAAGGTACATTTTTGGTGGGACAACATGAAGAGGGAGATTGCAGATTTTGTGTCAAGATGTATGGTTTTTCAACAAGTGAAAGCTGGAAGGAAACATCCTGGTGGAGTATTGCAACCTCTTCCCATACCTAAGTGGAAATGGGATAATATTACGATGGACTATTTCATGGGACTACCAAAGAATCCTAGAAGGAATGATTCAATATGGGTCATTGTTGATCGTCTCATGAAGTTAGCACATTTTCTTGCTATAAGAGAAGATCTACCACTTGAATGTCTAGCAAGACTATATATTAATGAAGTTCTGAGACTTCATGGAGTACCCCTGTCGATTGTCTCAGATCGTGATCCCCGTTTTACATCACGATTCTGGAAAAGTCTTCAGAAGTCTTTGGATACTGAACTTCGTTTGAGCACTACTTACCACCCTCAAATAGATGGACAATCAGAATGAACTATTCGAACCTTATAACACAAGTTGAGATCATGCTCACTTGACTTTTAGGGTATGTGGGATCAATATTTACCTCTGGTAGAATTTTCCTATAATAATAGCATCCATTCAAGTATTCGGATGGCACCATATGAAGCGTTATACAGAAAGAGATGTCGCAAACCAACCTATTGGGATGATGTTGGTGAAAGAAAACTTGTTGGCCCAGAACTGGTGGAGGAAATGATGTAAAAGGTGAAGGTAATCCAAAACCACATCAAAGCAGCTCAAAGTAGGCAGAAGAGCTATGTTAACAACCGAAGGAAGGAGTTGGAATTTCAGGCAGGAGATCATGTTTTCTTGAAGGTATCTCCATGGAAGGGATTTATACGTTTTGATAAGAAGGGAAAATTGAGTCCCAGGTACATCATACCCTTCAAAATTCTAGAACGAATAGGGGCTGTAGCTTACTATTTGGAAATGCTGCCAAGTCTCTCCAAAGTTCATGATGTATTCCACGTATAATTTTTGAGAAAATACATGCCTGACCCAACACATGTACTCACCTATGAGGAATTAGAACTGGAACCTGATCTATCTTATTGTGAATAGCCCATCAGGATTCTTGATACAATAGAACAAGTGCTGAGAAACCGAACGACTCGTTTGGTAAAAGTTCTATGGAGAAACCATAAGATGGAGGAGACAACGTGGGAACCCGAGGAACTTATGATGATGAATCACCCTAGTATTTTTATATAGTTATATTATATGAAATTTTGAGGGTGAAATTATTTGAAGGAGGGGAGAATGTAACACCCCAAGCTTCCATGGTATGCTTCTCTTTGAATAATACAGTAGTGTGTGTTGTACGCAACATCGAGTTCTAACACACACCACAACCATTCAATGTAGCCGTTATGAATAGTAATACCTACCTTTTGAAATTTTATAAATTTTATCTGTCAAATTGGACTTCATTTTTGGATTCGGAATATCAAATTTATTCTAGGGTAAAATTTTGGAACTTTTCGGATAACTTTTATATTTTGATGTATAGTGAAAATTACAAAATTTTAATTAAAAACAAATTTTTTAATCAAAATAATTAATAGTGATAAATTATTATATTTAGTGGTCTTAAAGTATAATAAGAATATAATTTTACCATTTTATCCAATGGTGTCCATTATAATTAACTTCACTTTGAAATTGGACATAAACAGTTGACAGTCTTTTGATTGATATTGTTTCTTAAAAACACGCTATTTGTTTTGAAAATGGGAATTAATTATAAAATTAATTAATTCCACTTATATGTTTGTACTTTTTTGAAATAGACACCATTTTTGAATTCAGAATATCAATTATAGCTTAGGGTGAATTTTTGGTATTTTTCTGAAAAAGTTCAATTTTTAATGAATAGTGAAACCACTAAGTGGTAGTTTAAAAACTAATTTTTCGTGTAAATGAAACATTACCACTTCTGTGATTTGATTTTCAAAAACATGACATACATTGTTGTCATTATGAAGGAAAATGTGGTTCAATGGGATTAAAATAATTTTCTGGTGAATAGTAACTTTTAAGTTTAGTTAATCGCGATTAAAGGTAATTAGTGAAATTTAAGGTAAAAATGATATTATAAAAAAATTATAATACCCTTACACTTTTCTTATCCTTATTTAATGAGTCATGGCCGTCCAAGAAAATCCATGGGTCAGCTTGGGGACCCCATGTATTCACTTGGGTAATAAAATGACATTAATAACTTTTTATTTAAAGTAAAAAATAAAAATGTCACAAACATGTGTTGTTTTACTAAAACAAATATTACATGAGGTTATATAAGTTAACATTTCGACTATAAATATTAATTTTAAGGCTAAAAATATTTCCTACATCATTATTTTTTTTATAATTTTTATATATTAAATAAGAAAAAAAAAATTCTGACACCATGATGATGCATCGATTACCACATTAATTACCGATTTAAATAAAATGAAAAGATAATATAAAATATAAGACTTAAACTTGTAAAAAACCTATTGTATGAGTATATTTCGAACCCTTATAACCTTATACTCGAAATATATAAGTTTGGGACCTTTAAATCAGAAACCCGTTATATAGTAAAGTAACATTTCATGACTTTCCAAGACTGCCCCTCCTCTCCTCTTATAAAAGGAACCCACCACTACCACCTTATTCACACCTTCAAAGAGATTTGGATCGGCCAACCTCTTCCCAAATACTCTCTAAACTTCCCTCTCTTACTCCTAGAAGCCTCACTTTGGACAGAATTCTTCCCAAGGAAGCTTTTGGCTCAAGTCAAAAAAGAGTTACCCGATTTGAAGGTAATGTCTTCTCTTATGTTATTTTGTTTTATTTTGCTTCTCCAACCCCTTAAAACCTTTTTATACCTTTCATTTGTAACAAAATCAGTATCTTCATAATTCTAGTATGTTTTTATGTGAATTATTTGATTTACACTTACACACACCTTCGTCTAATGGTTAAAGAACATAATGTTTCTGTGGTTGGCGAATTTCTTCCTCACGAAACGATGATTGTTCAATATCATTTTAACACCTATCATGGTGCCCATTAAGATGACACTATTTCTATATATGATATATATTATGTTTATGTTATCCTTATTCTTCTGTATTTCTCATTTATGGCATACCTTTATTATTTCCATTATTGGTAAACACGATAATTTCATTTTAGGAAGTGCGGACTACCGCCGCCTCAAAGTGATTTGAATCGTTAATGCCATATGTGGGCCATATAAAGGATCGAGTAAATGATATTATATATGATATTATACAGGAATTATAATACACCTTTATATCATTATGATTTCATTCCATTGAATACGAAATAGAAATGAAAGTAGCATTCATGCCTACGTACGGCTTACCGTCTCCATGAAATGTGCATTTCATTTCTTACCTCTAAATGTTACGTAATATTATAAATGAATGTATATACTGGATATATATGATATATATGATATCTAAATCATGAATATAATTCTGGATATAAAGGATATTTTACCACATGAACAACTTGTAATTATAAGAAGTTTATTTTTGACTCAAGTACCAAAGATCGACAAAACGGCCGTTATTTACATAAATAATTACATAATATTCATAACATGGTAATAAGTGATATAAAAGGAATAATAAACATGAAAAATTTTATTAAGAAATTATAAATTAACTCTAGTTTATTATTTAGGAGGTTAAAGAATGGTCGAGTCAAGTCAGACATGAGGTAAGGGAACTTCTTAACCCAATTTCCGTTCTTTGGGTTAATCTCCTACTTTAAAATTATGTCATCATATTATTATGTCCTATCTTGTATTTGTACTTTGTTTATGTGTAATTATTTTGAATACACATAATAGATCTATTTTATTTAAGAAAAAGGATCTTTTTAAGGGACTTCGTCTCAATCTCCTTTCATTGAGGCATATTTTGTTTTATACACAACTTTCTTTTATACGGTGTATAAACCCCTTTGACTTTTACTTTTATTCAAAAGGAATATTTTTAAACAAATAGTTTTAATAAATGTCAAAAGGGAATGTTTTTTTTCGTACGTATGTGTCAAGAACAACTTCTCCGTCAACGTGTCCATTATTTGAGTTTCGGCTTCCTCTATAAGCCATAATTTTTTTTAAATGAAAAATAAATACCATGTTTTACTATTCTTTTATTTTGTTATTGAAAATGGTTTTGAAAGTTTTTTTATTATATCAATGTGTTGTATTGATATCTTGTGATTGAAATGTGGAAATGTTATATTTCCTTTATGCATGTTTTATGTGATACGATTATGTTATGGTTTATGATATGTTTAAACCTGTTAATATGAGGAATGTATTGGACTTAATAAGTGATGGGTGGAGCCCGCTATAGGTCCTCGATGCATCGGTAGGTCTCATGAGACAAACTCATGTCTCGGCATGTGGCCTTGAAAAAATATTATTTGTAGTCTTGGCACGAGGCTTTGGCTACGTGGTTATGATAGTCTGGCATTATGCATTCCGTCATTATGAAAGTGGTTATTCATATTTCATGTGATTATTCGACCAGTAGAATATCCATGTGAATAAGTAAATTGCATTATTTCATTTTATTTTTGCCATATTATGCAGAAGTTCAAGTTTAAAAGGCTTTTTTTAGTTATACATTGCCTTAAATTTTAATTTTTATTTATGAAAGCTTCTGGTATATTGTTATCCTTCCTGAGCATCTGAGCTCACCCCTTTCAATGTTTTAATTTTTCCAGGATGTGAAGAAGTATTTTAGGAATGACCTGTAGGGATATTCTGAAGGGGATATGAGTGTGGAAAATGGAGACTATGTTATTGTAGTTTTTCAATTTATGATGTAATGTAAAATTTATGAATTTATCTAGTGTTTCCAAGGCTACTAAACTAATCGGTCTTCCGAGACTTGATCTTTTGTGATCATTCCAATGTTACGTAATAATGCACTGAATCTGGGTAACTGGGGTTGGGGCATTACAATGGGATTTAAACAAGTGATAATGTATCCATACATAGGTATGTGGGAACAATTTCACCCTAAAATAATAATAATAAGTTATTATAACTTTTATGAAAATCTAAATGGTGATTTATACAATCGATTCCATATATATCTAATAAAACCAACCAAACATGAAATAACATAAATAAATAGTCCAAAAGGACATAATAAATATAAAAACAACTTGAAAATAAATAAAAAAATATCTTAGTGAAAATAAAGAAGTGTCCCCACATAAAAGAAACCAAAATATAAAATAAATATTTGGATTGATTTTCTAATACATAAACATCCCAGAAAATGAAAGAAAAATAGAATGATCGCACAACCAACTAAGTGTTACCCAAGGCTAATCACCACATCCATAAAATCCATACCCATATTAATATAAATATCTAAAACAAGATCATGAATTGGGAAATTTTATAAAACATTATGGTTATATACACAAATATAAGAGTTTATATAGGTTGTGAGTTAACTGTTCTAGAAAAAGTTCACCAAATATTTTATAAATTTATTTTTATAAAAAATTTCATAAATTATAGTTTGAACCATCTTTAGAATATTATGTTTTTCATAAAAGAAAGTGATTAGAAAACAAAAAATGTTGATTTACCCATAAATAAATATTTACATATTGTTTATATAAAATTAGTGGTATCAATACTTAATAAATGAAAACACTTTGAAACCAAAAATAGTGGATTTTTATTTTTCTTAAAAAAATAGATATTTTCTCCTCATTATAATACCTTTCTTAGAATCCCATATATAAAAAAGTATTTCCATTTTAATATTGAAATAATTCATTCAATACATATATGAAGATTATTTAAATAAAACTCATCCATAAAAGAATGAAAACACCTTAAAATCAAGAATCGTATATCAAATAAGAATAAAAAGGTAGAATAATACAAGAAAGGGGTGCCATATACTAAAAAGGGAACAATGGTATAGAATAGAGTGTGTAGTGGAAATCCCCTAGATAACATCATCATCTAGAATATAAGTGTGTTGGTAATCTCACTAGGTCCTAACAGGAGATAGTCTTGCACAACACTAATCATGAACCAACTATTATCCTATGTTTTCTCAAAAACATAAAACCACCTGAATCACTATCATTTGCCTCATCAAGTGTCCTCCCCCAACCATAATGCAATATATAACTTGGGTACACTTTTTTTCATAATCTAACTAGCGTATCATAACCCAAGAACATATAATTTAGCTACTTATGGTTGCTGTGAAATCATTTAAGTGAAGGTGAAAAAATAAATGAAACATCAAAGAAAAATGTATATCAATAGTAAATCAAAAAAGTAAAACCTCACCTCACCACCAACACCCTAATAAGAAATTACAACTATCACATACACAATAATCATAAAATAATAATTAATACACATATTATAAATCGGAATAGACTATATAGGGTGAAACTAAATGAATGGGGGATCAAGTTGAGGGATTCACCACATTATTTAAACAATTTTCATAAAGATCCAAATAAGTATTTCTCAAACAAACCTGTGGTTCTAGGTATTTTAAAACTCAATCATGATAAAAAAATTTATGAAAAAATTTAGAAATCAACACACTCTTTTGAAACTAAGAACATTTATCTCTAGACGCACTTTTAAAAATCAAAACACACCTTTTCATTGAAAAATATTCCAAATACCATGAATTCTCTCTTAATAAATCCAAAACAATTTCAAACACACCTTAAAATTTAAGATTAATTTCAAAAATACTGTAATTAATTTATATTTACACATTAAATTAAATTAAATAAATCTTTGAAACCAAGAATTAAAAACCCTTTGAAACCCCTTTATGTATTGTATATAAAACATGAAAATAATTTTATATACCCATCAAGAGAATCAAATATATGTGTGTGTGTGAGAGAGAGAAATGAGGAGAAATAGAGAGAGATGGATAGAGAGAGTATGTGTGTGTCTTAATAGTAAAAACATTTAGAAAATTTAAGTAACTCATTATTTTCGAAATTAATGGAATTACAAAGAAATACTCACCTCAATCATGTAGTATCAAATTTCATTTACATTAAAGAGACAAACCAAAAAAGAGGGTGAACTCCAGAAGACCTAGATGACATAATCCTTGATTTAAAACAAATACAAAACCCTAAATTCACCCCTATAGGTATTATGGTTCATGAGAGAAAGGAAAATTAAGTAGAATGGAAGAAGTTATATGATAAGAGAAAAAGAAAGATTTAACATTAAAAATAACTTATATACAAAGATAGATCTTTGAAGAATGTAGGAATTAGGGAAGGGATCCCTTGAGTATGCATGTGGGTTGATCGAATGATAGGAGGAGAAGGATAGGGATGAGAAGAATAGAATCAATGAGAGACAAAGATGGAAATTTATTTTTGAATTGACATAATTGAACAGTTTGGATGTATAGTTTACCAAAATATGTGGCAATTGTGATCAATTCAATGGAATAAATCCTAAACGCTCACATAGTTTCCTTGAAAAATTCTCTCTAACTATGTGAAATCAGTTCAAAAACACATTTAACTAATAGTTAGTCAAAAGGGTTGGTCACATGGTTCACCAAGCCATGTGTCAACTGTGGATCCCCCACAAAAGAACTGCAACACATTGCATGATTTCCATTCACAAATCCTCCAAACTATGAAGTAACTATTCAATAGAGATAAAACCCCTTAAAAATTAATTTTTAAAATCCATAACTCCCAGAATATAAAAACAAATTGGAATTATATATAATTTAAAGGAACAATGACATGAGGGGGTTAGAGGACAAAAAAATATAGTAAAATTTAAAAGGAATCATAGATACCACATTATAGAGTAATAAATAACAACCATCAATAAAATAATTTAAAAAATGAATATAATTAATATTAAACATAAAACATAACATAAAATATATCTAGATAATAAATAAAAATATAACAAATAACAAAAAATAAACTCAATTGAATTCACAAGAATAAAAATAAAAAATGATCAATAAAAAAATCAAGAATATTCAATATAACAATTAGAAAATATAAATATAATAAAAATCTATAAACAAAAATAACATGAATAATTATATTTTTCTATAAGCTGGAAACATAAAATCCATATATTTTATTATAACATCACATGAATTTTCAAACATTTTACATTATATATTTGACAATAAAATGGAAAATAAGAAGTTGTGAACATTTAAACATAAAAACATCATATATTTTATTTGAACTTATAAATTAATAATATTTTAAAAATTAAATATTAATTAATTATTAATATATTCGATTCTATTTTTTAAAAATTATAAATTAATCATAAATTAATATATAACTATAAATAATAAATAAAAAATCATTTATTTTCTACCATCATTTATTATTTATTTATGAATTCTAGAGAGATAATATTTTTGAATTCATATTTATAAATAAATTATAATTCATTACTGAATACAAGGGAAAATATTCTTGATGAAGTAAATATAACACAAGTTACTTTTGAATCTAATTTGAATTTAATGGGTGAGATAGAATGTGTTGTACACATCATCACTTTATGTGGACCTAGAAAATCCATTGAAAGAAGACCATAAAACAAATAATTCCCACTTTCAATGCACTCTACATTAGTATGAAGGTATTATTTCATTAAATTTGGTGCAGTTTATGAAATAATTTCATCTTAATATTTGAAATATTTCTATTTTTAATTTATATAACTTAATTTATTTTAATTATTTTGTGATTGTTTTTTATTTTTTAAATTTAGAATCCTTGGACTAATTCTTTGATTATATTAACAATAAAAATACTCTTTTAATAGGGATAAATAACTAATAAAAAATTACATGATATTATAGATCTTTTATATTAGTAATAGATTGGATCAGATCATAAGAATTTTTTTTTGTATAAATAAATTATTTTTTCGGGAATTTGAACCACTTATTAGTTTCTACAAATGAACCTTATTAGTGAAATTGAGGCATTTATTTATCTCAATCAACTTCAAAGGAAAAAAATTAAAATTTATTTTTGAGAGTTTATGATTGGGTCAGGTAAAATGTAATTAATCATTCTTAAAATAAATGTGTTTGATTTAAGGTGGGGATATTAATTCGTAGTTATCATGTAAATGGATTCAAAAACCATAAGATTTTTAATAATTATATTTTAGTTCTTCTATACCTTATTAATGAAATTGGATTGGGAATGAGTTTTAAGAGTCCTTGTACCAACCCATTCCAGATCCCAATGTGTCCAACCCAAATTACAAGACAAACAAATCTGCTTCTCAATTATCTACAACTTGAATAACATTGTGAGAAAAGTTATTTTATAATGGAAAAACATTTCCCTCTTTATAACATATGTAATTTAATATAAAAGCTCATGAAAAACATCCCTAACCCAATGATATGTTAGAAAAATAAAAATAAAACCAATACACAAAAGGAATAGAACTTTTATTCTAAAGGGTACCTATCAGGAAACTATGGTTATATAAATAAACAAATATATATATATTTATAATCCATAAAATCACTTTCCAAAAAGAAAACAACAAAAAAACCCAAAACATTCTTGTTTTATTTATCCACTAAAGACTCCAAATTTTTTATGATGACTCTAATCACTGAATTTTATGTGCCTTCATACACCCTTTCTTTTACATCACCTAAATCACATTCAATAATATCTACATGCATCCTAGATAATACATGTTTGGTATGAGTACATCATACCTAGTAGGAGATTGAAAGCGACAATATTTGCATATAGTTCACTCTAAATTTAGTGATTTAGTTAAACTATTCTTATTATTTTGGATTAAATTATCACATTTCATGGTTTGAGGAATAATTAGGAATTTAATAGCTAAAATAATTAAAAATTTATTTTTAATTGATTACCACATATTGTTAATTTTTATAATAAAGCCTAAAATTAATTTTGGGTGTTCTTAGGTTATCACAAGATTCCAAGATATGATTTTAAAGTCTTTTAATTTATTTTAAGAAGATCATGACACATTTGATGACGTTTTTGAAACAGTGTTATAGTGACACAAAAAATTCATAAGGAAGTTCTTCATCCGTAAGAGAATTCATTTCTGGCATAAGTAAATTCAAATGTAGACCGGTTAATTATGATCTGTATGATAGAATTATTTTAAAATGGAAAAGGATTTTTACATCATCAAAATAATTTATCTTAGGAAAGAACCCATGTGAGGTAATTCAGTTATATGTGCCACTCGTAATAGAATTTTTGTGGCAGGTAAGAGAATATGAGGAATTTGGAAGAAAAAATTATAGATATTTCCAATCCAATAGATGAATTTACCCTACATAAGTAAATTATTTTAGTAAACCTCATGTAAGTGTATTTAATTTTTAAAAAGTCATATAAAATAAAAAAATAGAGTTTATGGGAATATTCAACACTTTGATCATAAGACTTGGGCGACCATGTTAGCAATCATGCAACTAGTCAGTGGAATCCGTCTAGATTATTATGTTCATGATATTTTAATCAAGATCAAAAATAATCGAAGATATATATTTTATAGAATATAGGATCACATGGATATTTACGTACTACAAATAGAAATGGAATCCATGAGAAGAAAGAAAAGATAATGATCTCAAATGATTAAGGATCTTAGAGGTTTGACCATGTCAATGAAAATGGAAACATAGGATCTATATATGGAACATGAGTCTACTAATCGGGGGGATACTTGGACCCCTAAAGATTGATAAAGTTCTATCATTATAGATATTTTCTTTTCTTTTTTTTCTTATGTTTTTAATAACTACATCTACCTCGTTATTTTTCATTACACCTAAAATGGAGAGTAAATGTTATAAGTGATCCAAGAAAGGAATTAGATCCTTTTATAATTCTTTACTATGATATTTATTGAATGAAAATATATTTCAATTGAAATATTTCATTTTATACTATACAATCAATGATTTTAAGGAAATTATTTTTTAGTTTTTTTAGATTTTAATTTTTTACTAATGAGGTTAGAAATAAACTTTCTCCCTCTACCATATGAATGTTTTCTCAAAGTAATGGTATGTGTTTGGGGTGAGGGTCCAGAAATTACTATAATATGTGTCCAAATAGAAAGTATCATTGGAAGTTTTTGTGATTATCAATACCAAATTAAGAATCTCTTTGCTTGGTTGGGAGGAATTTAATAATTTTAACTCACCCAAGAAGGGGAGCTAGCTATGTAGTAATAATATTTGGATAGTCATCATAATAACTTTTGAAAAGGGTGATTAGAAAATAAATTATGAATTATTTAATTTATCAATTAGCATAAAGATAATTGAAACCCATTTTTGAAAACTATGATGATATTTCCAGTGTAAATCCAACCTTAAATCCATCACTTTATACATCATTATACTTTAAAATATTTAGAACACTGTTTTAATTTTTTTAAAAACACAAACTAAAAATAACAGTTTTCTCTAATACAAAGAGATAATAATAATTAACCACTCCTCTCTAAAGGACAGACTAAGTATACTACTATAATTTCATTTAACCTAGGAGAAATAATTTCTTTTTTTATACCCTATGATAGGTGTGTTATAAAAGGTAACCTCCTCCATCACTTCCTCACACCAATTTGAGCACTATAGCTCAACAAAACCCTACCCATTTATATTAGAAACATATTTTTTTTATGTTATAGTGGTTTTTTAAATTCAAAAATACCTACCCAAGATCACTTAAGATGATATTAAATGAAGTTCTCTGAAGAAGAGGTAATTGGCTTTATAGCCTCTTTCAAGTTTGTTTCTTCGTAGGATTCCTATTAAAATGTTGTATCCATGATAAAGTAATAAATTAAGTATAATATATATTTTTATATTTTATTATGATAATGGTACAACCAAATTCCACCTTTTAACCATCCTATAATAAACAAAGTCATTGTCCATGAATACGCACGACTTATTGTCTCCACACTGTGGTGTAATTTGATTTTCATTCCAAATTTATTTTGATTGGTAAAATGATGGAAATAATGGATATATATAATAGTTATGACATTATATGTATTCTGAAAAAATTAATATACCATAAACTGCCTTATCCTTTAACTATTGAGGGAAGGATATCATCGCTCATGCGTACATACAGTCTACCATCTCCATTATGGGATGTGATTCCTTTCCCATGTTTAATATTAAATAATGATTTTAAAATTATATATAATGATAAATATTATATATATATCTGACCTCAATATCGTTATGTATATTATGGAACTATATTATATGCAAAAAAACTAGGACTTACATGACAAATCATGTACAAGAAAATGAAGGAGTTTACACTCGAAACATGAATAATAGTGAAATATTATTAACAACATAGGAATGAAATTATATAATAGGATCATATATGTTATCATAAATATATATATACTTTATTTATAAATTATTAACTTGATTTGAACCATTACAAAAGAGGTTAAATCTTGTTCAATTAAAGTAAAGCGTAAGGTTAGATTTTTTCTCATACCACTTCTATTTCAGTGAGATATGCCTTATTCAACACTTATTTCCTTTATGTGTTGTACTGGCCCTTTATATATCATATCATTAATATCTTTATTTTTATGGTATTAAATATTTCATTTTATAATTATTTACTTTTATGGGGTGAATTATACAAATATTTCAAAGTTGTATGGGACACTATGAATTAAAAATATCTTTTTAAATAGATTATTTGATATTTAAATAACGATTTAGAAATTCAAGACATAGTTTGGGGACCTGTTAATGAAATCCCCATGATGAATCATTTGTCTCTTTAGGTGAAATCAGTTGGAAAAAATCAATCTTGTTTTTTTCCAAGTAGAATCATACGGGTATGTACCCATATACTTAAACTGGAAAGAGGATTAGTCTTGACAGTAACTATATAGATGATATATCTTTATAGTTCAGAAATTTGAAATTATTAATTTCTTTTATGTTAGTTATTAATATCCATATTATTTTCATGGTAAAAAAATATATGAAAGCATTTTAATTCTCAGTTTATTGATTACATGGTATGTGTGTTCACTTATTTACCTTGTTATATTCATTATGATCATTGATTCAAGTTAGCTTCTATTATGCTTTACGCTTACTGACCATTTTAGATCACCACAATATTATGTTTTTACTATGATTCCAAGAATTTTATTATAACTAATATTTAGGGTTGATATAGGATCATATTGGTGTTCTCAAATAATATACATTTTTTTTATTTTATATTTAAGATGTAATTTGAATTTCAAATATGTATCTAGTTTAGAAAGACTAATAAACTATTCAGTACACTAGGATTTGATTTATGGTATCTTATGCCAATGTAATAAAGAAAGGAACTTGATCTATTCTACCAGAGTATTGGTCTTTATAGGTAGTATCAGATAATGTTTACTTGAATCCTTCGGTACTGGATTTTGGAAAAAATAGATTAGGTGACACATACCTATGTCTAACTACTGAAGATAAGTCTAAGATAAGACCCTATAGATTTTTTAATGACCATGTATAACCTAGGATAATCCCAAGGATTTATATATTGATAAAGATTCATGATTTAATCATCTTATAAATTATTTTTCATAAATATATGATTGTGATATGTGTTTCTTAAATTATGGTTTGGGCTTTGGTCAATGGTTACAAATATAATAGTTATACAAGTAATTGTTTTACAAATGATGGTGAAGAGACTACGAAAGAAAAATTAAATGAAGGTGGTATTAAGGAATAATATAATGAAGTTTATTTAATGGTTTTATAATGATGTATAATGATTAAATTTATTTTGTATTTTAATTAAATAATTATTTCCTCAATAGTTCATTGGTTATAAGAATCTTGAAATATATAAGGATTGTACTATATTACTTATTCTTTAAGGATATGGAAGCATGACTATTTTCATTAATGTTTTCAAGGTGGTCATATATTTTACATATCACAATAATAAGTTCATTATGTTTTTTGGGGGAAAATATGATGTTTTGTTCATTTTGGAAATTTATAAACCTTTCTTTTAAATCTTTGGTCATTGAATTTAGACATAAGTATTTTGAATATGTATTAAGGTAACTAGTAACAGAATGGATTATGTATAAATTTTTATATTATTATTTTAGTTTAGGATATGATTTATCATATTGGAAAATTAATGATAACTATTTTGTTTTTTATAATTATTTGGAGGAGGAAAGACTGACATGAGAACCTTATGATCCATTAAAAGTTATTTAGTTATGAAAAAATCACTGATAAAATTTATTTCACATACTAAGGGGTGAAGTAAAAATAGTCATTAAATTTGTGGGAATGAATGTATTAACAAATTTATGAAATTTATATATATTCAAAAAATAAAAATTAATCAAATATATTTTATAATAATAAAATAAGAACAAATCAAATTTTAGGCATAAAAGAAGTATTTAAAAAAAAGGAAATTCTGTCGCCCTTTAATGGAACAGTTATTTTAAAAATATTTTTTGGTAAATTATAAGAAATATTTGAAGAAATAAACTTTTTATTTAAAATCAGAATATCAATATTTAATTTTATTTAATTTTTATTAATTTTTAGGTAAGGTTCATGTTTTTGAGTAATAGTGAAAAAATATTACCTTTTAATTTAGAATAGATTTTTCATCTAAATAATTTGAAGTGATAAACTATATATTTATTTTTTTTAAAAGTATAAATAGATCAATTATTTAACGTTAAATCCAATTTACATCATTTTAATCAATTTCACATTGATATTGGATATAAAAACATTTTTATTTTTTGAACATTATTACTTTAAAAATCTATTGTTTCATCCTGTCTACATGATTAATTTTTAATTAATTTTTTTGACCTACGTGAATTTAATTATGAAAAATATATTATTTATTTTGAATCAGAAGGTCCGAATTTAGTAAATAGGTCCCTTTTATTTTTGGCCAATATGAATTTTAAACATTGTAATTTTAATTACGACGGGTAAGGGTAAATCCGGTAATTAAGTGTAAAAATAATATTATAAATATTATAAAATTAACGTAAAACATGTACTAGTTTTATTTTATGCATGAATATTGATAGAAAACATTCTTGAGCCAATTTTTTGGCCTCTTGTATCTACTTAAATGACTTTATTTCCTTTATATTATTTTATTTTAATGAAATTCAAATATGTCATACTCGAGTTTTTAATAAATATTACATTTTTAATAGGTTGCTATTATAGTGATATTTATGAATATAGATAGTAAATTTAATTCTCTAATTTTTATCATAATAATGATAAATTATTTTTAATTTTTAGGAAAGAAAAAATTAGGATAAAGTCTTACCCAATGATGATGTTGTAATTGTTTAATTAATGGAATTGTAAAATAACTGATATTAATGAAATTTAAATAAATATAATTCTAGCTAATTAATGTCATCCATGAATTTTTAATATTAATTAAAAATACAAGGGATGTATTCATTGTGTTTTTCATATTTATCTTTAATATTGATATTTTTTAAAAGCCAAAGTAATGAATATTATCAAAATTGACACTAATGATGTCTTAAAATAAATAATATTTTATTAAATGGTGTAAATTTTAGTCAAATCTAAATTTCAGTAAAATTATTTTTGTTTTCTTGAATATTTAATTCATGATTCGTCTATGTTTAGTTTTTTTCTTTTATAGTAACAATATTAACCTACAAAATGTAAAAATTCATGTTATCATGGTAAGAGTTAAAGAGATTATATATGGGTTAAAACCAAAGGATAAGGATAATAATGTGGCCTAATTTTTTTTCTTCAAATTATAGTATGAAGAGTATTATATTTTTATAATCGTGATATTAAATTTTAGTTGTTTAATGTACACTTTTCAAGGAAGATAAAATATATATTATTTAAATTAATGATAGTTACAATATGTCAATCCCTTTGCATTTAATATCTTTTATGTGTCCACATAGGAAAAAATACAAGATATGAACGAAAATAAATGTAAATTTTGATTTTAATGAAGTTATTTTAAATATATATATTTATATGAAATTTTTAGGAATTATATAATTATGTTAAATACTTCTACAATAATAATATAATATTTATTTAAATAATCGAAAAATAAAATAATTTATTTTAAAATTATTACTTTTGATTTATTTGGGATGTTTTAATCAGTATAATGAATTTTATAGATATATGGTATATACTATAGATGTTTTAAATCATTATATTCAAATTTACACTATTTCATGATGTATTGGAAGTCAAATTAAATGAATAGTATCAAATATGAAAATAATGATATTTTATCGAATTAATATATTATTAAATTATATCAAAATTAAAAAAAACTTAACTAATCAAAAAGGAGATAACATATGGTCTAAAATTTATTACCTTATTCATTTATATGTCACTTTTAAGTCTCTAGGTCTAGAATAACCGTATTATATTTTAATATATTGAGTATTTCTAAAAGTGCCCCTCACCTAAATTAAAAAAGGAACCCCCTCCCTCACATCCTCGCACCATTTTGAGTTTTTATGTCATGTAATAAAATATTAAGGTAAGTCCTTCAAAGAATAGCTAATCATTTTTATCAACTCTTTCAAGTTTTTTCCTCTTACACTCTCTATTAATATTTTTTTACATGATAAATTAAAAAATAAAGTAAAATATATATTATAATTTGTTATTATGGTTATGTTACAACCATATTTCACCTTTTAACCATCATATGAAAAATATAAACACCACGTGTGCGTGTGTATGACTTATTATCTCCATGCTGTGGTGTAATTTATTTTTATTTCCTAATTTATTTGGAAGGGTATAATTTTGGAAATAATGGATAAATGTAATAATTTCAAAAATATATTTATTCTGGAAATATTAATATATCATACACTTCCATACTCTATTACGATTAAGGGAATGATATTTATGCTCGTGAGTACGTACAACCTACTGTCTCTACGATGCGATGCGATTCATTTCACATATTAAACATTCAATAATTATTATAAAACTATATATATTGAATATATATGATATAAATATAACCTTAATATAATTATGTATATGATTTAACTTTATCATATGCAAAATAATCAAGACTTATGCAACAAATCACGTATAGGACAATATAGCGGTTCACACCCGAAACAAAAATAATAGTGAAATATTATTAACCAATGAGTTGCAAAATGATATAATATGGTCATATATGATATAATAAATACAAATATGGTTTTTTATAAATTATTAACATTATTTAATCCATTATACAGGAGGATAAATCACGTTAAAATAAATAAATGCACTAGGTAAGGATTTTTCTCATCTCACTTTTATTTCAATGATATATGCCTTATTCAACACTTATTTATTTTGTGTTGTATATTTTCCCATTGATATATCATATCATGAATCAATTTATATTTATGTTGTTCAATGTTTCATTAGATAATTATTTACTTTTATAGATATTATGAATCAAATATTTTAAATTTTTATGAGACACTTTAATTTAAAAATACATTTTTAAATTGATTATTAAATATATGAGGAATGTTTTGGACATTAAAGACAGAAGTTGGGGACCGGTTAATGAAAGCCTCATTATTCATTAGTAGTCTCTTGATATGACATTAGTTTGAGATAAACCATTAATTTTTTTTTATTAAGAATAATATAGGTTTCTAACCATTAACTTATAATGGAAAGAGGATTGATCTTCACATTAACTATCTAGAGGATATATATATACTAATAGTTCAAACATTCAACATTATGCATTTACTTCATTTCTATTATTATTATCCAGATGATTTTCACAATGCTAAAATCTATGGATTCATTTTTATTCTCAATTTATTGATCACATGGAATGTTTGTACTGTTATTTACTTTTCTATGTTCATTATTCTCAATGATTCATGTTAGATTCTGTTGTACTTTACCGTTATTGAGAATTTCATCTCAACACTTTCTTATATATAATTTTCCATAGGAATCCAAGAAGTTTATTATGACAAATATGTAGGGTTAATCTAGGATAATAATGGTGTTCTCAAAGAAATTAATTTTTCTATTTTATATATAAAAAGAAATTTTAATTTTAAATATGTTTCTAGTTAACCACGAATGCTAAACTATTCGGTCCATTGGGATTTGAATCCTAGAATCTTATGCTAATGTAACAAAGAAATGCACAGAATCTGGGATACTGGTATTTGAGACATTACAAATTTGAACTTATTATTGATTATAAATTATGCTTATTCCAAATATGAAATCCATTTTCACCAATTAAAATCGCAAAAGTGGAATAAGTAAATTTAAAATTAATCCCGTAGACATGTCGTGAAAGCGGGGTTTTTAAGAGAAAAAGTTGAAAACACAGAATTGTTTTTATATCCAATTTCAAAGTCAAATTGGTACCAATGGCCAAAATTGGATTAATATATAGACAATTTATCATATTAAATATTCAAAACAAATTATAATATAATTTATTTATGTAAATAAATTAAATTAAAAACAGTTCTCAATTAAAATTCAATGTTTTTCACTATTCATGAAAAAATAAAACATTATAGAAAAATACCAAAAATTTATCCAAAGTATACTTTGATATTATAATTTCATAATTGATGTTTTTTTTTCAAATAATATTATAATGATTCATAAATTATATTTATATTAGGTGTTCCATTAAAAGGATATACAATTATCTTTTAGAAAAATACATATTTTTATTCATAAAATTGGATTTAAACATATCTAATTTATATAAAACACATAATATGAATGTTAAATAGTTGAATGGATATAATATATATATAATTAAAATAATTTATAAAAAATATTTATTATTTTTAATTGATTTAAAATTTGTTTGATTTCATAAATATATTTTTCCATTAAAATATTTCCTATATTTTTAAAAGGGTTTAATTTTAATTTTTAGTTAATTGGAAACCAAATTATTCTTCTTATATAAATTTTTAAACCATATTACCATAATTTAATTAATATTATTCATAACCATTATTCCAACGACTATGTGAAAAGAATAATAATATTTTACTAATAATATTAATAATATATATTAGTTCTGTAAAACTCAACCTTGTGTGTAATGAAAGATATTGATGGAACTCAACATCATGTGTAACTCAAGAGAGCATTGTGTTGCACATACCTCATGATAATCTAAGTGTTGTCTGTAGTGTAATATTAACATGGTGTTTTGTATAATTCCATCCAATCTTATTTTGTTCGTATAAAAAAACCTATATTGATTTTTGTGTGAAATGAAAAATGTTGAAAAGATTAAATTAATTCAAAAAAAAATTCAAAAAAATATCAAAGTGTTACAAAATGTGTTCACTCCGAGCCTATCATCATGAATAGAAATCAAAACCATAACCTCAATGGTTTGTGTGTACCTCAAATTTTTAAGTAATAAAAGTAAATTATTATTCCCACATTTCAAAATGATATTGTATTAAAAACTATCTTGATATAAACATTGTTAAAATTTCATGGTCTTTTCAGTGAAAACCCTAGAAACATGTTAAGAAGATCTCACTTGTCTTCTCCACACTAAAACTATGATGAGTGGATAAAAGATCAAGTAAAATGAAGGGAATTCTCCTTTTCATATGAGGAATAAGAAAAACAATACTTTTATAACTTATAATCTAGGGGAGATCAATGAATGAAAAGACATGATATGATAATTTCTTGGACAATTATTCCCTACCATAAAGGGTAGATCCATTAGAAAGGATATGTATGTTGTCATACAGTCTACTAGACAAACTATCTATGTGTACTAAAAATTAATTAAAATGTTATGTTTCGGTTTTCCACATCAATCCATTGAGTGAAGACTATTTATTTTCTACATTAAACAATGTTTGATGTACATTAATAGAAACATGATAGAAGAATCATCGAGAGGATCCTAATATATAAATAACCATAATATTCCAAGGTATTTATTTTTATGATTTCTCGAAATCATAGCAGTTTGACACAAGAGGTACCAGTACAAGCGACATGTGTGTGGTCAGATCTTGTGATTCATATCCATTGTTAGAATCAGAAATTGAATAACTAGAAGGACTTGTGAGATATATTTATTTAAAAAGATAGTTAAAATAAGAACTATATAAGGTTTTTAGTCTATATTATTCCTGTCATTATTTTAGTGAACAATGTATCAAAGTGTAAGGAAGGAAGAGTTTTTCAATAGCCTTATAACCAATTAAATTTCAGAAACAAGATCAAGGATGGAGGAGAAGTATCCAAATCTATTATGGATTGAAAATCAATAATTTAAAATATGGTCACCCAAAAAAAATTAGTACCAAACACACATCCCTTAACCAAAACAAAATCAAATCCATTATTCCCCATCCCTTCAATAACCTTACATGCAGTTTTACAACCAAACACCTTAACAAATATCCCATTTCCAAAAAAAAATAAAATATTTTGATTTGAAATCAACTAGAAACAAAACCCATGAATATTATCCATGATCCAAGGTGGAAGACCATAGAAATAAAGTAGAAGAGTTTGCAAATAAACATATAGTTTTTTGGGAATTCTATCCAGAAACCAAAATCAAATTCCAACATAAACAACCCATAACCCTAAGGAGAATGTGACTATAGTAACCACCATAGGTGGAAAGGATATTCAACCCATTAAACTAAATAATCTACAATAAAATTAAATAAGCAGTAAAAAATAGATGAAAAACCTAAATCTAACCAAGCACGAAGATCATGCTATAGAGGAGGCTAAACAAAGCCTTGTAGAACACGTTGTTAGAGATTATAGTGAGAAATTTAATTATCCCTTTAAAAGAGAAAAATATGTGGTGTTGAAAGCTTGGAAGGATAAGATGGACCATGAAAAATTTATTAAGGAGAAAAAAATAACTTCTACTTTTATTCAACCCAATAATGATTTAATATAAGAATATTTAATAGAAAAGACTCTAAAGGGAAATTCTAGAGGCATTATATAAATTGGAAACCAATATTCCCCTTTTATGCCGTCAATATGGTGAAAATGTATAATAAGTTTCTTCAGGAGAGGTACCCTGATATGCTGATATGATTTACTATTTTGTAATGTCCAAAGTTCCACCTTAGTTAAACCTCAATATAATTTAAAAACATAAATATGAATCAAAATATTACATTTGGGAAGATCCATACATATGTAAAATCTGAAATAATAAAGTGATAAGGATATTTTTATATAAGAATAAAATTGAATATATTTTTTAATATTATTATTATTTTTCATGTGGTGTCCACTTTAGACCACAAAGGACTTCTAAAATGGATTTTAAATCAGAATTTTATTGTTCCACGTTATTCAAATATCCTCATTAAATTTTCAACATAGAAAAAAATGTTATTTTGTTCTAAATATTTCAAAAAGATAATAAAAGAACCAAAACCCAATCAAATTTTTAAAAAAATTATGTTCTGTGAATATATTTTATTAGAACTGTTGCTATGAATTTTTCTATCTATTAAATTTTTTTACTGTAGATAATATCTCAAAATGAGTAGAATCTAATTCCACTAAAACGGATGATACCAATTTTATGTGTTCTTTTGTTAAATATAATATCCATTGGTGGTTTCGAATTACTAAATCCATCATCAATGATCAAGAGATATTTTTTGGAAACTTAATCATGTAATCATTAATTATGATATATAGAGTACAACATAAACTATTTACACCGTTTTATCCAAATAAAAACATTAAAGATAAGTTTTATAATAGATAAACAAATGATATTTAGGAAAATAATTTAAACCCAAATTAAAAAGACGAGAGCTAATGGTTGCAAGATGCATTACGAGATCACATGAAATATTACAAAACACCAATATGAAAAAACCAATATAGATTAGTTTATGAAAATATTTGTTACCTACCCATGGAGTTGAAACCCAATGTATATTTGGGCTATGATGGAGATGAATCTTGAATTGGATAGAGAAGGAAATGAAAGGACGCGTTGAATTAAATTAGAAGAGACGATTATGATAATTATAGAATTTACAAAAAAAAATAACTTGAGTAACTCATGAAACATTGACTCAATAGATTTAATTCCATCTCGGTTACTAGTTTCTACTATACACTTCAAGATTGAAGTTGATTCTAGATAAACATTATTCCAAATGAGAAGGTCCACATACATTTACTAATGTGTATAATTTTTGGGTTGTTCAAGTTGTGTAGGAAGGAAACAAGAACCCATTCTATATTAATTGGACTAACTGATTAAATTATTTGGAAGCTATCCCTAAGAACCAGTGGATTAGATCACACACCTCCATCCTATTTAATAATGAAGACTCGTTAGGTTGTACCTCCCCCAAACACATGATTGATTGTTGAGATTCCATTTAAAATCTATTGTTATATTAAATATACTATAATATATTGAAGAAACCCACTCATTTAAATGTTGGGGAGGGAATTATTTATGCTTAGGATTTTTAAATTATCTTATTAAAAATTGTTTATTTTATAATCTTTTTGTGTGTTTTTTATTCAATTTTTTTTATCTTTGAAACTGGTTGAGATTAAATTGAATTCCCTTGAATTTTTTTAATCTATCTCAATTATAGGAAATTTATTTTCCCTATTTACTCAACTAATATGAATGTCTTAATGAACTTAGTTTCAAATTATATGTATGTTCAATTCATTCAAGGTCCACAAACTATTGAATCTCATTCCACGACATGCTGCACTATATTTTAAATCATTTAACAAATAGAAATTTGATCCCATTTTGAAAACTTCAACAAAATTCCCTTTGTATTGAGAAAATGAAGAGATGTTTGACTAAACATAACTTTCTATGTAATCTTTACAAAACATGTCATCATTCAAGGAACTTATTATATAAATGACCAAGGCATTTTTTGAATAAAATTCCTCGTTATAATGAACTCAATATTCATTCCTACCTTTAAAAATGAACCTTATATACCTTCGTAGAAATGAATAATTTTTTTAGTAATACAAATAAAAATCAACATATCCCTTTATAACTTTATTTTGAATTTGATTCATTATCTAGGTTGATTTCTAGTGTGGTGTATGGGAGAATATGAGTTGAAATGAATAGTTTTTCTAAATCAATATGAGAAGAAAGGAAAAGTGACGTATCATTTATGTTGTCTGCTTGTGAGTTAAATCATGATAAAATGGTGAGAATCATTTCTAGTAATCATCCACAGACTGGAATGGAATTTTAACACCATTTTGAGATGAAAAGATCCTATATTTCCCTCACCAATCAAATCTGCATAGAAAACCTAGATTTAAAATCACATAAAAATGATACTGAAAAAGAGAGAAAGAGGGAAGAACATGTTGATTGTGCTAAATTTTTTAAAGGTTGGACTATCAATAAAGATAAGGGGGTTTAAGGGTAACTAGTGATATTTTCGAACTCATATTTTCTTGGAAATGATGAAATATGTGAAGTTTTCCTTGTATAATATTTTTGAAAGAATTTTTTGAAGTTTTTTAGAAGAATGGGATTGGAATACAAAAAAAATAATGGAAATAATTCCTAATATTGTACTATAAATAACTCACTCCCATATGAATAATATTCAAGGTCCTTCTTTTCCTTTAAAAGTGGAGCACATAAAAAAACTATAACCTGCTAAAAGAAATAAAGAAAGTGAATGTAGAATATTACTGAAATAACAAGGTTTGTGATATATCTCATAAAAATTAATATGAATGGAGTTTAATAAATAGAGGAAGGATATAAGGGGAAAATAAATTCATGTAATAAATTTAAAATCATGCATTGTGATTCATCCTAGAGCCAAAAATATTAATTTACCTAACAATTTTCACAATACAAATGACTACCATTAAGCCCCATGAAAACCCAGATAAATCATCATGTTGTTCTATAATAATTTAATCATTTCATGGAGATGAAGAAATTCGTCAATCCTATATTAAAACACACTTGAACATGTAGTGATAAAAACCTTGTTCGAAATTCTTACTTGTGTTTTGAGTGAAATATTTCTAGAAAGGTAGGTATATGTGTGCGTGATTGGATACAGAAAGTGAAAATAGGTTGAATTTAATGAATTAAGAAAATGGAATTTAAATCATTTAGGAGGCTTGATATCTTTTAGAGCCTGTTTTGGAATATGGGAACTCACACTAGATTAGAATTGTGAATTAGTCTTGGGTAGTCATCTAAAGCTTACTTGTATGCAGGTCCCAGGGTTAGGTGTGGCAGAATTGATTGAGTAAATATTTTCTTATATTCCATATTTAATTTTAATGATTTAATACCATAACTTTTTAAAATTTGTATTAAATTACCACATTTTTTTCTAAGGGTGGAATCCAATAAGAATCCATTAAAATAATTTTAGCACAAGACTATAACTCTATCCCAAACTCGGCATTGCGTTGAGGGGTTAGGGTAATATCATCCTGAGGTAAAACATAAAAAAACACCACAATAACAATGGGGAAATACACCACTTAATATATTTATAGATCTATTGACGACTCATATGTCAAGGAAATAAGGGGAAATTATTTCCCATCACCCTTCCATAAACCTCACATTCCAAGGATCACCACTCACCATCCATCCACAACAGAATATTGAATTCTACTCTAAAAATAGTCCACCACTGTGTGAATATAATAGAACCAATACATAATAATAATTACATATTATGGTTTTATGTGAAAAATAAAGAAATTTCGTAATGATTTATGTCCCCCTGTCAACAATATACATCCCTAAAACACATAAAAAACTAGAGTGGCCTCAGAATGGTGTGGATAACACCAGGGGTGTCGGACGCCTCTCCACATGTTTCATGAATTCTCATACCAAGGTGGTTAAATCAATGGAATATATATATATATATATATATATATATAATCTAACAAATAAAAAACCTAGGTATATGATAAACCTATCATACCTCAAACACCTCTGGGCCATATAGAACTAGTGGCTCAATCGTATTAATCTACCCTTAGGTGGATCCTCTACCTCATTGAAAATGGCCTCCACATGCATGATATGGTAAGAGTCTTAAATGGAGAGGTACATGTTGGGGATTCACTTTTCTAACTACAATCCCTTATATCTAAACAAAATCCACGTGAACAAGCTGCTAAATATAAGTCGGAAGGCCCTACTGGTAAAACTACCACATGGGAAACTATTATGCTACTAATGGGGGCCCAACTTCCAAAATCATACTGAACATCTAGGGCTAAAGAAAATGTTGGTTCTAGGTGTTTTAGAAGCGCCTTTAGTGGGTGGTATATTAATTTTTTTTACAAATAGTTTCTTAAAACCCCAATAGAAAATCTTTTCATGTTAAATTTATAATTAATTTTTTATTATTGGAGGGAAAATGATTCCTTGTATTATAAAAGATATTTTATAAAGATATTGATATTCCAAAAAAACACTTTTCATATTAACTTCGTTGTGTTATAAGGATCCAAGTGTTGAACCCACATAGTGGTGATCCACATGCACTCATTTGATATATATGTAATACTAGTTGATTTTTGGGTGCTAGCATGGTGAATCAATCATCTTGAATTGTTAGTCTTGAAAACTTAAATATCCTTCAATCATGAATGTGTTCTTCTCGCTCATGAGAATATTATAGGAATAATTTGAGAGAGAAATCCATTGTGGGAAATGATTCTCAATTCTATATTTTTATAAGTCAAAAATAGACTTAACATTCTATTTGTATATAGAGGTTTTAGATCAAAATATTATTTAATTTTATACCACTATAAATTATATTAAAATAATTTAAAAACCCCATGACCTATATTAATATTATTATTGTTATTATTATTTTATGGCATTTTATAACTAACACAATGAAAAATATTATTTTATTATCTTGTAAATTAAAATTCATCATCAAACACAACCTTGGTCTATATAAAATCCTCAACATTTATTCAATAACTGAATTAATTTTTTTATTCACATAAATAAATTTTTTATTCACATGAAAGGAAATAAATATTTACTAAAAATTAAATAAAATAAATAATTTATTCATGATCCAACAAATGAATATTTATTATATATTCACATAACTAAATAAACTATTTGTCATAGAATAAATAATTTTTTATTACTATGTGAATAGTTTATATCAATAAAACATGATGAAAATTATTCCTCAATCTTGAGAATAATATTTTTTCCAATAATTAAATTAAAATAAAATTTAATCATGATCAATGGAAATACATAGTGTCTGACCCTATAGGATTTTTTATCATTGGCATTAGGTAGGCTTCCGTAAAGTCCAATATTATTTTATACCTATGGATTATGGAACCTGAGAGAAAGAACTTAATATCGCAATGTCAAAAACTATATAAGGATGATCACTGTGTAATATAATCCCTTTAACTAAATATCTCCTCAAGAAGTTTGAAAATATATGTCATCAATCGTTATACTTGATACATATTTCATTGAATATCTAAAATAGATCATTACACCATGGCCATTGAATTTATGAGACATTTATATTTTAGTCAAAGGGATGAGATATCAACTTCTATATATATAAAAGGGAAAACATTTCCTCAACATATCTATTAATAACATGTTATTTTTTAGGCATCCAACATACCATACATCCCACCAATATATATCATGATGGTTTTTTTGTAAATCTATGTGTGTGATTCATGAAATGCATTAATGATAATATTAAATTATATGTACCATTAAACAGTCTCATGCATCAGAATATATGATGGAAAAAAAGATGTGGAATTCTTATTACTGGGTCTGTTCTCATAATCTCCCATCTTAGAGATTACTAAGTGTGGATATACTGAGAAGAAGCCTCATCCACTTACGAGAAATCACACCTAATGGTTTATATACTATGTTACCTATCATATATGTTATCCAACCATAGAACTATACTTAAGAATATCATCATATAACTTCATGGTTTTTATCATAGTGAGGAACTGATATGCCCTTATCAATGAAACAGAAACTATAGTACATTATCACATTAATGTTATGCAGAAGAAAAAACAATATGTGATAAGTTATTAATATTATTATTCACTTATTTGAATATATATCTAATCCAAGGTAAATAGTAGTTAGTTCTATGGCACCAACTTCAAAAAACTCCCACTTACACTAGAGATAACATCTAATGACTAGTTATTCCTCACATTAAAAGCATTCATCTACTAAGTATCGATGTAGTTTCTAGGACTACCGTATTTCCACAGCTAGGGTTGGTAAAGCCACATGTCCATGTAGTAAATATATTTAGAGAAACATTGATATCCTAATAAAATCCCTCAAGTAGTGATATAACCAAGCATCAACCTCTTGTTACCATGTTATAATCCTAAAATCCTGACTAAATTCTTATTTAAACATTATTATAAAATGATAAATCTATTTATTTTGGTATAACTCAAAAAAATAATAAGATGTTTTTAAAAACACTTTTTAAGATTTATCAGAATCCACAACATACTCGGATAATTTCGATATAGAAACAACTGTATATAATGATAATTTATTGAATATTACATTATCTATTTTTTCAATACTAGTTCAAATTGAACTAAATGAAAATAAGTGTTAAAATCCCTTGATTATTGTTATTCTCACTTCTCTAGAAACAAAGAACTCTTATAGGCTTACTCTTCCAAGTACAATAAGATAATTATGAATGTAAGTCTATGAAATTATGTTTGATCTATTTCATATTCACTTATTATGATTTACACATTAGTAATATAATATTTAAGTAAATATCATGGAACATGAGATGAATTCCTAGCACTTATTCTTGTGAATTTATTTTAATCTCTATAATCACTTCCTATGACCATGAATGTTTCAATGGAAGGATTATATACTAAAAAAATCTACCATTAATTTTTTTTCAACTTTTATTTATCAATACTATGTTAATATATATATTATGACTAGATTTATCAAACTCATAGGTCCATTTATAGATCTTGTTCCCCAAAAAATGGTTTCTACTATAATTAAAACTAATTGAAATTTAATTCCTTGTTTGTAACAAGCATCTATGAAAAAAAATTGTTTTACATATGTTACTAACATATCTATATTGAAAACTAATAGCAATCATATTAACCAGTTCAATACACATGTCACATATTCATTTGCAAAAGAATATTCTATGATCAATATGCATGATTTATTCATTAATAAATATATATTATCTACATATATTTTTGGAATTTATTGATTTCACCAACCCTTTTAGTAATTCCTTGTAGGCATATACCCTATGGTCACCTTTGGGTCACGTCATATAGACATATTTCATAGGTATTCCTCTAAATGAGGTGGCCTTGACTATCAGTATCTCAATATATGTATCACCCACCATGGTGAACATAAACCACCTCTTTGGTCATGAACACCAACACAGTATGTTTCTATTGAACTTCTCCACCCATTATGCTCAGTGGGGTCTAGTATTCTTATATCAACTCAAGTGCACCTAGATCCTTACAACATATAAGTTTAGTTTTCTACCACAATTTTCAAGGAAATAGTTTTCATTTATGAAAATATATTTGATATTAACTATATATTAATATCCTTATTAGTTGTTGTGTCATTAATTTAGTTCCACCTTAGTTTTTTAATATTCATTTGTAGCTAAGTATACTTTTTAATAAATTATTCTCAACAAAAAAATGGTAATTTGTCAATAGATTATTATCCTATCAAAATTAAAATGATATTCAGTAGACAATATGGTTGGTATATGCTTAGTTGTTGCAATGATATTTTGAAAAGACGTCTTAGAAGGAATGATGTAATATTTTCAATATATGTATGAATCATCATTGATCTTCCATTTAATACCACTATGACTTTGATATATATAAGAAAATGTGTTCTAGGGATAACCTCTAATCCATATATATTATCAATAATTACATGTATTATATTTTTTTCTAAAAATCCATCCTGGATATTCCTTAATCTCTACTCTGTGCACTCATTTACTTCACCAAGAACTTATAAAATTTCTAAAATAAATATCATGAAGTATATGAATTTACCTTTATATTCAAAATCATTCACATAGTTATGCTAAACTAACTCAAAAAGTTTTGTGATGAACCTTTATTTCTAAATTTTCATTTATCTAAAACATGATATGTAATTTGTTTGTATATTAAGTATCATATCCCAATTAAGACTAAAATTCTTGTATGGGTATAAAAAGGTCAACTACATTCCGTTTTCTTTGAAAAGTAATTATATTTCCACAACTATGTAATATTCTTATATTAAATATTTATCATTCATTGTAATTTTTATTTGTGATCAAAGAGTTACTGAACTATTTGTTTAGTATTAAAGTCCCATAATAATATTTATTCCAAAAATTAAATAATTACTCACAATGGAAAGCTAGTAACAAAGATAAATGTTTTGGTAATACTTATTACAAAAATCAATTAATCCAATATAGTAATAGGAAATAGTGATCACCCCTTAGCTCATATTGGAATCACCCTTTATCATCTCCTTTTGAGTTGACTCTACAACATTTCTATTCTTGATCGTTTCTAGTATTTGAATACATGTATATTGTAATAATATTACATTTAATACACAATTGTCAAATAGAATCTTGATGAATATAACTTAATTATATGGAACTACTTTTGTCTTCAATTCATTAAAATTTATTTTCTAGTTTATATTCTTTCCAAATAAGAAGAAAATATCCTACAGTTAATTCTTATTCCTATGATTCATTTATCCTTTTGAAGTAAGTCATAATTGATATTTTTTTATATTATAAATGGAATATTCATAATTTTCTATTAAAATTATCACCATTAGTGGTTGATAAATTGGTTTCAACCAATTCTTAACTACTTGATAATGTATAGACAAAATTTCCCTGAGTGATTTACCTAATACATTTATCCAGGATTGTAAAAATAAGGAAAAATTTGTGGATAAGGATAATAAGATAAGACCAATGTATAATTTATTATCTATGTGGAAGCCCAATTTATTAAGATGGACAATTTATCCCAGCATTGTGAAAGTATGATCATTAACTATACTTCCTTCTGCCAATTTACATAGATATAGTGAATTGAAAATCTAATTGATTTCAATCCTTTCCTTATCTTTTTCAAGAGAAAGAATATGAGATATTATAGTGTTTGAATCCATTCATTTATGTTTAATCAAAAACACTCTAGAAATATTTGATAATATAATACAATGGATATAAGAAGCATCCTTGATATTTTTTTGTAGGTATCCTTTTCACCATCGCTCACCAACTAGGGTGGAAGAATATGAGTAGGGGATTAAAACACATAATATAATTTTTTTTAAAATAATTCATCCCGTTAATTATTGTACCATATCCAAAAAATTGTCTTTATAAAGATATAACCTAATTTAAGGAATGATCACACTATTTTTGTGGGTTTTCTTCCCTTTTTCTATAATCTTTAAAATCCATTATTAGTACATTACATGATTAAAAATTATGCAATAAATAATAATAATTGATTTTATTAAGTCTCCCTCTATTTTATAAAGTCCTAATAGCTCTCACTAGTGAACTAGGAATGTATATATGTAAGGAAATTATAGTAGAAATGATCCATATACCCATTTACATAACCTTAAAAAGGGTTCATAGAGCTACATGATGGTATCTAGGTAGGAAGTTATTTCAAAACTATGGGCTTGAAATTCCATGATCTATTGAGTTGACTCAATAATCCCAAAATCCTAACTTGTATTTCCTCAATCCATACCTCCAAGTTATATCATGTCTAGTGAGGTTTATTTCTATTTATAAAAAAAAAATTTAGGTCAACCCATAACCTTCATAATAACACCTTGTTAAAATAAGTTTCCCAATGAAGGTTGATTAGACACTTAGCTCTAAGTATGTCCTTCCTAATCAAGTAATAGAAGAAATAATTAGATATAATATTTTGTTGAATTATTTTAAATTATTATGCATCAATTGTATCTTTTTTTTATCCTTTACATGGCTTGTAAATATTAAGTGTATTTTACTTAATTAATTAACCATGTTGAATAAAATATTTATGCATAATCCATTTATTTAAATTCCATCTTTGAAAATTAATTAATTAATTTTTGTGATCATAGTCTTACAACCACAAATTAAATAATACATAGATATATATACATAAATTAACTGATAATTATATTATATAATGGTTGATTTATTAATAAAACAACATATCAACCTATGACCCAGAGAAATAACTCATTTTGTTGTTCTTCGTATGAGTTAAAGAATTCCATATGTAATACTATGTGTCACTTGGGTTTTCATTATTATAGTTTTATCTTGAATCACCTCCCCATGCCATGGGATAATCCATTAATTATATGTATTTATAACTCAAACATATGTAAGGGGATCCAATGAATTGGTTAAGGGGAATTACATAAATGACCATGGACATGCAGGTCCATCATAATAATGGACGGAGGGATGACTTTCAAGACATAAAATTTCATTTAATATTAAATAATTTCAAACCCATGACATAAATTAAATTAAATTAAGCCAACTCATACAAAACTCTTATTCAATATCATGAACAATCATTAATATGTGAGAGTTATGAAAAGGTATACTAAATAACATTTATTTATATTCATTCATTATTTTTTAATATGAATATGATTGTATTAATTAATAAATTAATATACTAATTACCTTTCATCTTAATGACCATATTAATTATGTTGAAGATATCCATTATTATGAAATTACTAGAAATTAAATGGTAGTAACAAAAATTACAATAGATTATAATAAATTAATTTATTATTTTAAAAATATTTAAAACCATTATTAAATTTTAAAACACAGTTGGTGATAATCAATTTTAATAAATTTTTAATTCTATAATAAAAATTTTAATGTAGTTTAGATTTTCCAATTTATTTGAGACTACATATCGTGTACTTACATGATACATTCCATGTAACTTGATTGTCATGTACCCATGTTACCCACCTAGGGATTCAATGTGTTCCTTGGATAGACCACAATGAATTTATAGTCTAGCTACTCGCTATGCATCACTCTTTCCATGTGTTCTCTAGACCCATATAAAGACTCAATGAGTTTTTGAACATGGAACCACATGAAGTGTATGACTTACACACACCATCTCTTCCTCTTACCGTGTGTCTCCCTCACATGCCGAATAGATGAGAGTGTATTTAAAATGTGGGAAATAACGAACTAGACTGAATTTACAATATTTCTATACATTTTGTATGTCATTATCACTCTAGGCTATCATTCTAAAATAATTTTGACCGTGTTTATAACCACATGTGATACACAAATTTTTCTACTAAACTGTGTAGAATAGGTGATGTGTATGTCATTTACACACATTGTTATCCAACAAGCTATGTTCCTGGTTGGCCTAGTCCGTCTGTGGTGCGAATTAAATAGACTGTACGGAGTTATTTTTTGTAATAACATGTATCCCAATGCACATCCTAATATAGTGCACTTGGGTACATGGTGTGTATATTGATAACATACCATGTAATCCATTCATACCGACCAAAAATCTTATCACTTCCCAATGGTATCCCTGGATGTTCTTTATATGTTCATAATCCTTTATGAAAATGATATGATGAACAGTGAGAATTAAAATTTCAATAACATGATAATTTTAATTAGATTAAAGAATGAATAATATAGAAATAGAAATATCTGACCACTAATGTTTATATAGATAAATAATCAAATATTTAATTATAAATATGAAATGTGACCCCTTTGATTCCCCTTATAGGTTCTAGGGGAAGGAAGATCCTTTTATGGGAGATGTATTAAAATTTATTTTAACATAGAGTTTTCGGAAACCCCAATATAGGATCTTTTCAAATTAAATTTATAGTTAATTTATTTATGATCAGAAGAAAAATGTTAACTCTTCTTAGTAAATTTCTTCAATGTAGATATTGATCTTTCAAAAAATAGTTTTTTAATAAAATTCATTATGTTGAAAGTTGTAAGTGTATATTATTTATAGTGGTGATCCTCATATGCTCCATTCATCTACAAGTGATTCCTAATTACTTCTAAGATCAATTATTTTAATCCATAATGTTGAATTTTTCATCTTGGTTGCTTCAAGATCTTTTGGTCTTGAAGGTGTTCTTATCATTCTTGATAAAATTAGCAGGAGAATACATAATTTTGTTGGGATCAAATATTCTCAATTCTCAATTTTTTAACCCTACAAATTATAAATAAAACCATATATTTTTGGAGATACCTTTTAGATTAAAATATTATTAAATTTCATATCATCCCTTAAATAATATTATAATCTATAACAATCCATATTCATATTATTATTATTATTATTCTATGGAATTCACTAACTCACATAATGATAAATATTATTTTATTGTCTTATTAATTAATACTCATCATTAGAGGTGATCTTTGTCCACTCAAATTCCTCAGCATTTATTGAATGGATGAATAAATATTTTTATTCACTTAAATAAAAATTTTATTCACAAACCAAAAATTAAGAATGTATTAAATATTCAATAAAATAATTATTAATTACATATTCAAGTGAATAAATATTTATTATATATTACCATACCTAAAAAATTATTTATTAAAGAATAAATAATTATTTATTACATTGAAAATATTTTTGATCAATAGAAAGTGAATAAAATTATTCCTCTTTCATGAGAATAATATCTATTCTCATAATTAAATTGAAATAAAATTTAACAAAGATCAATTAATACACTTATTGTGTGACCCTCTAGGATTCTTTCTCATTAGCATTAGTTAAGCTCACCTAAAGTCCAAGATTACTATCCATCAACCAGTCAAGACACCCAAGAGAATGAACATAAAGTCATAACATTGAAAACCACATAAAAATTATCACCATGTTATTTAATCACATTTTCTCAATATCTAATCATGCAAGTTTTACATATGTGTCATCAACCATTATTCATGACTTGTACTTCATTGATTATCAGAAATAAATTTTGTTACACCATGCCCATGAAAATTATGCGATGATTATATTTTAATTAAAGAGATGTGATATAGATTTCCATGAATATGGTAGGGAAAAATCCTTCATTAAATTATCAATTAATAACATTTCATTTGACACATACCAAACATACACTACTTCCCGCCAACATATAGTGTGATAGTTTTTCCTTATAAATCTTAGTGTGTGAGTCATTAATTGTATTAATGATAATATTAATGTCTAAGGAACATTACATACACTCGTAGATAAGAATATCTGATGAGACCAAAACATGCGTAATTCCTACTTGTGGGCATATTATCAAAATCATCTATCTTAAAGATTACAAAGTTCAATATTCATGAGAAGAAACATCATCCTCTTATGAGTACTTACACCTAACAGTCTATATACTATGTTATCTATTATAGTATGTTATGGAAATGCCAAAATATATTTAAGTATATTATCATATCATTTTAATGTTCTCATCATAGTGGAGGATTGTTATGACCTTCTCTATGTGACTAATACTCTAGTATATTATCACATCCATGTTATATAGAAGAATAAACAATATGTTATAAGATATTTATATTAATATTATATTAGTCGAATATATCTGTAATCCAATGTAAAAAGTATTTGGTTCTAGGGTACTAAATCCAATAGGACACTTCCACTGATAGTGACCACAACATCTGCAACCAAATAACAACACATGAAAGCTACAAGTAGACGCATGAGTACTATCAAACCATGAGAGGTGTGATGCTGACTGCTTGGTCGATTTCCCTATCGATCAGAACCAAGACTAGCTTGTCATCTATGACCCTCCATATAGCACCCTGCAACTTAGAGGTCCTTACTAACTCTCAACTAGTGGTGATCTAGCCAACTAATTCACCCACTCCATTACTTCCACCCTATTTTGTACCTATAAATATAAACATAACATAAATGGGGGGAAATTTAGAATAAAGGGTTGGGAGTTCCTCCTCATCCAAGAACTATGTTTAGCACACTTTATTTGGAAAGATGTAAGGGGAGACTTTTTTAAGATCATTAAACTTAATACCCAGCTCCTAAATACCCATTCTCCCCTATTGAAAGAAAATAAACTCCTTCCTCTTCTCCAACATTAAAACCATTGATAATAGCATAGCCCTAAACTCCTACAAAAATAAATCTTGTGACATATCATTCGTCTTCCACTCCTATAGGGGTAGTGTCCACCACTGAATAAATGACCCCCTAAAATGTATAACCATGAGGGGAACTCAATACATGGGTTGGGAATGAATCAAGCCAAAAAAAGTCTCCAAATCCTCCTTCCAACGTTCTATCTCATGATTAGTGATGTTACCAACATAATTTTTTGGATATAAAATTAGAAGGGATGAAATGTTCACTTCATCTACACATCCTATTAAGCTAGATCAACCCTCCATTTATCAATAGGATTGTTTGGTATAACCTCTCCGACTCATACCACATGTGAGTGAAAACCAACTAGAATCTCTGAAAGGAATGGAGAAACACCAAAGCCTAGTAGCAATATATTTATTTCAATTCATTTATTCAATTAATTTTTTTATTCCCAGAACCACCCCATTAAAAATAGAACTCAAGCAAGTATGATTCATGTACCTCTCCTAGGTCTCTACCCAACAAGAAATGTCATTTTACATAGTAAATCAATATAGCATAAGGTCCTTTCATAGGATCAAAATAGGGAACTAAAATACTATTTTCTATCCAATATCCCTTTCTGTCATCACATACTAGGTTCAGCTAACATTATTTCCTTCCCCACCCATGCAGTCCCCACCAGTTCCAAACTCCAAACTCCACCCTATATCTTAAAAAAAACATTGATACCCCTATCTCATGACTCCCCCTCTACCGGTACCCCTCTTTAGCTAACATTGAAGAGAAGTAGGGACCCCTGAGTCTCGCTTCTAATAAGCCCTTAGTTAGTGACTTTCATTGAGGGTATAAAACACTCTAATGGAATTCATTACCCTTAATATCCCTTGATCATAACACAAAACCACCAATCAATCCACCATAATATAAATAAATAAACTAAATCTCATATAATAAATATCCCATAAGAAGGATAATAAAATAGATACTGCATATCCAAATATAAAATAATAACCAAACTAAACCATGTGGTAGTAACTGAAAAAGCCCAAGCTCTATGCTAGTACTTACAATATCATTCACCAAATCCCTCCTAGAAACCTTAAAATAGTTTTAATACACATAGGGTGATCATAACATAAATATTCACTAGGATCATACCCAAGGTCTCTCATACGAATGTGTAAATATCATACTAATGCCCTTGGGAACTAACAAGAGGACTATTGAGAACCTACATTGGTCCACTACTCCCCCCCCCCAACTCATCATGGCTCTCTAACTAAACAAAAAACCCAGTACACTAAAATAATATGATAAAAATGTAGATCAAGGAACCCTAAAACAGATTCCATGATGATTTGATACTCCCAACCAATGAGAATACAATCTTTTCTCACATCCATTCCAAACCCTCTAATAATGACACCAACCATATATTGCATCTCTTGAAACCAATAAGATATCAAGTCTTTTGGCACAAACCAAATCTCAATTCTCATAAATCCAACCACATATCACATCTCATATCAGGTAAAAATTGTAGTAGGTTATCATGAACATTTAGGATATCAACCTCTTTCCTTCCTCCTACCATGCATGACCCCCATCACATGTATCACCATACACCATCGATGTCATCAAAAGCTGTTGTTGAACGGTGATAGGGGTAGCGAAAATAGAAAACCATTTATATCCTCGTCATCCAGGATGTTATGGAAAACACCCCTAGGTATTTTGCTATCAGTTAGGTTACCTGACTCTAATGGGGTGTGTAGAAAATTCATAAATTAATATAAGTATATAGTAGTTTCACACAAGACCACACATATGGGTTCACAAAAGAAACTACACTTAAAAAACCATTAATACACTACTGGTATCATTCCACCATGAACTGCATATAATGAAGAACAAATAACCTTAAGCATCACATAAAATTCCACAACCTAGTATTTATTTTCTATTTATAATATAACAAAATATCTACCAACATTTTTTCATTTAGTTATTAATATTAAATGATTTTCCAAAAATTTATTTAAAAATAACACCATTTAAATATGATAATATTATTATTTCATTACTACTGAACCACTATCACGAAACCATCACATCAATCCAAGTATTAAACAACCAAGTCCACCATGCCACACATCACCAACACCAGCAAGTAGTATAATACTAAATCCACCAATCCATACTCATCAATGCCACCAAACAGAACACATCAAGTCAAGTATAAAATAAATATTCAATATTTAATTTTAATTTATCAACTTTAAATATTTAACCTTTTATAGGGTTTTCTCAAATACATCCATATGTATAATGAATAATTCTTTATTAAAAATATAGAATAAAACAACATCATAAACAAAAAGAAAACTGATAAAAACATACACATAACCTCATTCACTTTCAATTTCATTATTTTGGTTTATTATAATTATTATACTAATTAATGTAATTCAGATAATAAAAAAACAAGATAATTCCAAAAATGAAAATAAAATGAGATAAAAAGGATCCCCTACCTTAAAAGATGATTTCTGATTCACTATGAAAATCCAAATCCATAAAGGATGAACCATGGGGCCATAATAACACAAGGAATAATCAAAGAAATCAAAAATACAAAAATTTATTATCAAAATAATATCTCCAAAAACCTCAAACTCCAAACAACATAGTCGTTGTGAAACATACAAATAAACAAATATGAACATAGAGGGAAAGAGAAGAATAAAACTCCCAGAAAATATGATATCGAATACTTGGGAACCAAGGATTAATGGAAAATATCAAAGGCCATTAAGGCTCCCAAATCTCTTGAATTTTGCGGTAATTGAAGGGAAAATGAGTGAAATCAAATGGCAGTATGAATTTTTATTAATACAATAAATCACTTCATTCACGGTGATAATGGATGGTTCATTCCATGAACCTCATGTGGTTTAAATTTATCAAAAAAACAAGGTGATTGATCCAACCAAGCATCAGTAATTTCACATCATGAGTATATCCATTCACATCAAGAATCCTTTGAAGAAAAAACCACCAAAAATTCAACCATAAATATTCATGATGTGGATATCATTTTTGTAACAACCCAAAGTTTCATTAATGGAAATCCCTCTTGATCTAATTAAATGTATCTTTATGTAAAATGTTTATATAAAATGTCAACTTCTTTGGTTTTATGTTAAGAATTGCAACAGTTACTTTTATAGTCATTGAACAGTGATCACATGACTAGTATAAATATTGGGGTTTAACAAACCCAATTTACTCAGACAAAGGAAGCGATGGCCTCATCCGGTAGAATTGCTCCATGCGAAGCCCATTTGTTGGAGCTCCGAAAAGAGGGGGCATCTTTGGACTTCGCTCTTGACCAATCCCAAGCTGATCTTCGTCATGTCAAGCTCAAACGGGACCATCTACGGGAAAAGTGGAAGTTGATAGAGATTACCACTCGATCAATGTTATCCGAGCCACCACAAGAGTCTGTCACCATCGCACACCTTACCCTTAGGTCCTATGCGGCTGTTTTAAGGGGTTACGTAACAAAACGATATTACTATGTTCATGTACATTATTTTTGTATATAATAATGAATATACTTTCTGGTGATTATTGATACATTGTAAATAGTTTTTAAAGTAGAAATAGTGTTTTTATTATTATTTAATTAAGAAATCTATTTTATTAAATAAAGGGATTTTTGAATTAAATAATATTTTAATAAAATATTATTATTATTATTAAATTAATTTATATTAAATATAAATGATCTTATAATTTGATGAATGCAATTGTAATTTTTATTAAGGTTTGAAAGCCATTTTTGTCAAAACCCGTGAATTTTTGATAAATGTCGATTTTTATTTTAAAAGGGAAAATTAACATATTTAGAAAATTATTTAGATAAAATAAATGTTATTTCTAGAATCAGGACGTCGAAATTATCCAACGGTGAATTTTTTATAATTTTTTGAGAAAGTCAAATTTTTGGGTAAAAATTAAATACCATTTAAATATATAATGTGTTTTATGACATAATAATGACCCAATAGCGATGTAATAAAATACAATAAGCTTTATGTTCGGAAAAATATATGTTTTAACATTAAAACAATATGATTTGGGGTTTTTTTGAATTATTTTACAAAGCATTAATGGACCCCTCAAGACTTATTAAACATCTTGTCTTTTTAAATTATTTTCCATGGGAGTGTGACTCACCTCCACATAAGTAACCCCGTTGATTTAAGAAGTTCATAATTCGGCCTCATAAAATATTTTTTTCCTCTTCCCTTTTCTAAAAACCATGGGCAAAAACCATGGGATGGTTTGTGGTTTGGATTAGTTTAATGTAAGGGTCCCAAACCTAAATAATAAATAATTCCTTCACCTTTCCTATATAAAACCACCCAAGATCCCACTTCCTCCTCACTCAAAGCCTTTGGAGTTCGTCCAAACTCTTCCCTAATCACTCTATAATCCTCCCAAGGTTCCCCAAGCTCCCAGTAATCCTCTCTCAAGACTCTCTCTATCCTTTGGGAGCACACTTCCAAGTATGGGTTTTTCTTCCTTTCTCATTTTTTCCAATTTTCTAAATGTTGTTATGCTCTTTTAATTTAAATTATAAATGTTGGGGTATGGTTTTTCACCTCCCCCATACTTCCCTCTTTAAGTTTGAATGATGGGATATCCCTTTATCTCTCATTAAGTGACCCCCCATGTACACCCATTACTATGCTGAAATTCCAAAAGGAATTTCCCTCTCCTCATTTACATTCACACAATTATTTTGTATCATTAATCTAAATTCCATTACATTTGTTGGGACATGTATCTATATGACCCCGTTACTTTACATGTCATGTAAATATTATGAGACACCCCTTTCTATCTCATCAACCATTTTTATGAGTTCTTATGTCAGTCGTTATGCTGCCGAAATTGCACCGCGTTTTTTCAAGCTGAAGTCATTGTGTAGTGAATACCATGGCCATTTCTCTGTCAAAGGTATTCACATTTATGAACATTTAATTATTATTTAAAGTGCTTCATGTATGTATTCCAAATTCCTTTATCATGGAATAAATTATTATGTTGAATGATTCAATGTTTTATGATCCACATGGCACACTTATGCATGAAATGAAATGTTTAAGAAGGGTGCGCCCTTATAGAGCTGCAATGCATTAGGTAAAGTATAGTATCATGATACATCATGTTCAATGAGTTTTGACTCATTATAATTCAATTTAAATGAGGGTTTACCCGTGCTTCATGTGAAATGAGTATTTACTCATGCTTCATGTGCAATGGGCCTTGGCTCATGCTAATTCCTTGATAAGTGTTGTTGCCACATTTCTATGTTATGATTATCATGATTTCTCATGCCTTTATGTCCATGTTTCTCTTGTGATATATTGATATTCCTATTGTATAACATGTATTTTACTCCTCATTTATTCCATGTTTATTCAGTTATAGGGCTTTATAGCTCATAGTTTTCTTATGCATGTGCCCATGTTATCCCATGCAATGCTAAGTACGAGGGAATGTAGTGTTCATGTAAAGGATGTTTTCAATAAAGATGTTGTGTTTCATGTTTTAAGTTGGTATGTAATTATCCTAAGTCCCAAAGACATGATACCTCTCGATATTCTTTTTTTTATCAAGTGATTTTTTATGTAATAAATCACGTTTAAGTTTGTAATAAAAAGCAGGGTTGTCATAGTTGGTATCAGAGGATAGGTTTGGTTATTTTTGGGATTAGGATTAGAAAACCCCATTAAAGGCTTAATGACAAGACTAAGTATAATTAAAACATACGTATGTTTTTTTAAGTACTGATTAAGTGTTTTATCAAACAAATACATCCCTGTCTGGATACGAGCAGGTAGAGGCGGCTCTGGAACAGATGTATCCTAGGGGTAAAACCCAAAAACACAGTTTTGAGCTAGACTCTAATGGGAACTGGTGCACGAAAACGGGCCTTACTGCACTCTTGCTTATGAAACACCAGGGGGATATGTTTTGAAAAATTCACATGCTTAGTATGAACCCTTGTTAAGGTAATTAAAAAAATTCCCCTAAAAATATAAGTTAGAAAGTAGATCCTGAAAATCCTAGATTGAAACCTATAGACTAATGATTTGAGGAAATAAAAGTTTATTTATAAGTCATAATCTTTTGTCTTTGGATTACCCTTTATGTGTTACACCCAAACTTTCCTTTTATTCCAGCCAATGGCTGGTAATAGGAGGACTCGGGCTAACAACCGATGTGACGATCAGTGTGATGACTGAACTAATGAGATGCCCAATACAATGGGAGAAGGAATCGCAAACTTTCTCATGCTTATCTCTTTACTAAATAAAGATTTGAATAGAAACATGGGTCAAGAAAAAAGTCCAAACCCCCCTAAGAAGGAACAAGTCGCTATCGAGAGCTTCATGAGACAAAGGCCTTCTACTTTCAGTGGATCATCTGATCCCACGATCGCTGAACAATGGATCAACTCCATTGAAAATATCATCTCCATCCTTCAATGTTTTTTACATGAGAAGGTTCTCCTGGAAGCTTATCTTATGGGGGGTGAATCTGATCAATGGTGGAAGTTGATCAAAAATATGAAGCCTGAGGAGGAGATCGAGGCGTTTGAATGGAAGGATTTCTGGAATATGTTTTTCGAAAAATATTTTCCACGCACCCTCCGGCATAAGATGGAAAGGGACTTACTTTCCCTAAAGAAAAATGAAGAATAATCTATTGAAGTGTACAAGGAAAACATCACAAGGCTTGCACGATATGCTTTCGGATTTGTTGTTACCCCTGAATGCAAGGTTGGACACATATTTGGTGGGTTGAAGCCTTACCTGTGGAAAGAATTAGTGATTCGTGACTTCAACAGTTATGATGAAATTGTCTGATGTGCCCTCAAGGTCGAAATGGAGATCAGTGAATCATAGGGGTATCATGGGAACAAGAAGCGTAAGGTGGAATTAAATGCTGGCAGTTCGATGGATAAATCCAATGGTGCTAAGAAGATCCAGCACCCCACTTTCCAAAAGTGCGGAAAGAAGCACCCTGGAAATTACCTCAAGGGGACGAGGAAATTCTTTAGGTGTAGAAGAGAAGGGCACCAAGCTATTAACTATAGTCAAGAAAGACCCGTGGCTGCGACAGAGGAGAATAATTCTCCGTTCGAACCTCAACGCATTGTTCATTGCTACAAATGAAAAGAACCGAGGCATCTTTCAAATTAGTACCCTAATCCAAGGGTTTTCGGAGACAACCAACAACCTACAAGGCAGAAAGGAAGATCTTTGGCCATCACATCTGTCGAAGTGAACCCCGACAATGAAGTGGTGATAGGTATGCTAGTTATTCATTCAATAATAGTGAATGGTCATTTTTATTTAGGTTTTATGTATTCTTTTATATCTCAAAAGTTTAGTAGAACAATTCTAGCACCACCAGAAATCATGGAAGTGAAGATGTTGGTGAGTACAGAAAATGGGGAAATCATTACATCCCATGAATATAAGTCCTCTCATGTTATAATATGTGGATTGAATTTCCCAGTGAACCTCGTCATACTCCCTCTAGTGGAATTATATGCAATTTTTGGCATGGATTGGCTTTCCTTATATAGAGCCAACATAAATTTTCAGGAGAGGGAAATCATAGTCCATGTAGAGAATAGGTCCCCGATTCCTTACAAGTGTAATAAGGAAGATGAATCTCATTTAGCTCCATCATCTCAAGAATGGATATTATTGCCCTATGAGCACGTGTATCTGGCTCAGATGATTGGGTCCAAGGAAGAAACCATCCTTGAAGAAATTCCTATTGTAAGGGAATTCACTGTAGTGTTTCCTGAGGAATGTCCTAGTATCCCTCCAAGAAGAGATGTTGAATTCTCAATTGAACTTATACCAGGGGCACTACCAATATCCAAGACTCCATATAGAATGGTTGTAATGGAGCTTGAAGAGCTGAAGAAACAACTATAGGAGAATCTGGATAAAGGTTTTATACGCCCAAGTGCTTCACCTTGCGGTGCATCAGTCCTCTTTGTCAAGAAGAAGGATGGTTCAATGCAGCTTTGCATCGATTATCGTGAACTTAACAAAATCCCGATAAAGAACATGTATCCTTTTCCATGGATCGATGACTTGTTTGATCAGCTGTGTGGATCACAATACTTCTCCAAGGTAGATTTGTGGTCAGGATATTATCAAGTAAGGGTGAATAATGAATATGTCCCCAAGACTTCATTTCGTACAAGATACGGGCACAATGAATTCATAGTAATGCCTTTCGAAATCACCAATTCTCTAGAAATATTCATGAACGTGATGAATAGAGTCTTTAGAGATTACCTCGACAAATTTGTGGTGGTCTTTATAGATGATATTCTAATATACTCCAAAACCGGGGAGGATCATGAGGATCATTTAAGAACTGTACTAGATACTTTGCACAAGGATAAGCCCTATGAAAAGTACAACAAGTGTGAGTTCTGGTTGAAAGAGGTCACATTATTGGGTCATATCATCACAAGAAATGGGATATCTGTGGATCCCTCCAAAATAGATTCAATTGAGGGATGGACAAGGCCAAAATTGGTAACAGATATTTGTAGCTTCTTGGGGTTAGCTGGATATTATCGACGATTTGTGAGAAATTTCTCACGATTATCCAACCCTCTTACCAAGATAACTCTAAAGGGAGTAAAATTTTCTTGGAGTGATGAATGCGAAGAAAGCTTCAAGGAGTTCAAAAAGAGGCTTATCACTGTGCCCATTCTCACTTTGACCACAATTGGGGAACTTTTTGTGGTATTCGGGGATGCATCAAAGAAGCGATTAGGTTGTGTGTTGATGAAGAATGATATAGTGATATCTTATGCCTCAAGGCAGTTGAAAATCCATGAGAAAAACTATCCAATGCATGATCTGGAGTTAGCGGTGGTGATCTTTTCCTCGAAAATCTGGCGGCATTATCTCTATGGGGAGAAATGTGAGATGTATAATGACCACAAGATTCTTAAATATATATTCACATAGAAAGAGATTAATATGCGCCAGAGAAGATGGATGGAGATCATCAAGGATTATGACTATTCAATACATTACAACCCAGGGAAAGTGAACAAGGTGGAAGATGCCCTAAGTATAAAGGACCTTACAATTCTATCAATGATGAGAATTGAGAAGGATCCAATCTTCTTAGACTAGATAAAGATGGATATGGGAATCATAAATAATGGAACATCATCAATCCTTTCACAAATGATTTCTCAACCGTCTCTTTTAGAAAGGTTAAAGGATGCTCAAAAGGATGATGTGGGAATTTAAGAAAAAGTGGAAGCAATAAAAAAAGAAAAATCCTTGGGGTTTAATGTTAATGAAGAATGAATTGTGCGATTTGGGAAAAGAATATGTGTTCCATAATGTCTGTAGCTGAAGAAGGAACTTTTGGATGACGCATACAGTTCCAATTTCTCTATTCACCCAAGGATCACAAATATGTATCTAGATCTCCCAGAAAACTTTTCGTGGGATAATATGAAGAATGAGATCGATGTATACACATCAAAGTTCCTAGTGTGCCAGAAAGTGAAGGAAGAGAGGAAGAAGTCTAAGGGGATGATGTAACCATTGCGCATACCAGAATGGAAATGGGAGAACATCACCATGAACTTTGTCACTGGAATTTCGAGGACATGAAAAGGCAACAATGCAATCTGGGTTGTTGTGGACCATCTTACAAAGACTTCACACTTCATTGCTATTCAGGGAGGATTTCTAATTGGATCAACTGGCACAGATATATATCAGGGAAGTGGTAAGGCTGCATGGAGTACCACTTTCTATTATGTCGGACCGAGATCCAAGATTCCCCTCTATGTTTTGGAAGAGTCTTCAACATGCTCGGAATACTGAACTAAACTTCAGTACGGCCTATCATCCTCAAACTGATGGCTTATCCGATGGGACTATCCAAACACTTGAGGACATGTTGAGAGCTTTCTCAATGTACTTTAAAAGAGGATGGGATCGACAGCTTCCTCTGGTTGAGTTCTCTTATAATAACAGTTTCCACTCGAGCATCCAAATGGCACCATATGAAGCCCTGTACGAGAAAAGGTGTTGAACACCGACATGTTGGGATGAGGTCAGTGAACGTAAGTTGCTTGGACTAGAAATGGTCGAGGAAATGTCGGAGAAGGTGAAAACCATTCAGAAGCATATAAAGGCAGACTAGAGTCGATAGAAGAGTTATGCAGATAATCATCGATAGGACCTTGAGATTATAGTTGGAGATATGGTTTTTCTACACATATCTCCATGGAATAAGGCCATGAGGTTTGGAAATAGAGGGAAGTTAAGTCCAAGGTACATTGGCCCCTTAGAGATTCTTGATCGTGTCAGGTTTGGGGCCTATCTACTAGCACTTCCACCTACCATGGCCAAATTACATGATGTATTTCATGTATCCCTCTTAAAAAAGTACATACCAGACCCTTCACATGTACTCTCTTTTGTGGTGGTACAGTAGGAGGATGATCTTTCTTATGAGGAGCAACCATTAGAAATCTTAGATCATAGAGAAAAAGTTCTATGAAATAAGACAATGCCCCGCATCAAGGTCTTTTGGTGAAACCACAAGTTTGAAGAAGCGACTTGGGAATTTGAAGAAATGATGATGCTGAGTTACCCACATCTGTTTTAGTGTGGAAAAATGAAATTTTGAGGGCGAAATTTTTTTAAGGGGGGAATATTGTGACGACCCAAAGTTTCATTAATGGGAATCCATCTTGATCTAATTAAATGTCTCTTTAAGTAAAATGTTTATATAAAATGTCAACTTCTTTGGTTTTATGTTAAAAATTGTGACTATTACTTTTATAGTCATTGAAAAGTGATCACATGACTAGTATAAATATATATCTTTAACAAACCCAATTTACTAAGACAACGGAAGCGATGGCCTAATTCAGTATAATTTTCTCCATACGTAGCCCATTTGTCAGAGCTCGGAAAAGAGGTCGCATCTTTGGGCTTTGATCTTGACCAAGACCAAGCTGAGATTCATCATTTCAAGCTTGAACGGAACCATCTATGGGAAAAGTGGAAGTTGATAGAGATTACCACTCGAGCGATGTTATCCGAGCCAACCCAAGAGTCTGTCACCATCACACACCTTACCCATAGGTTTTATGCGGCTGTTTTAATGGGTTATGTAAAAAATCACTAGTACAATGTTCATGTACATTATTTTTGTATATAATAATGTATATACTTTCTGGTCATTATTGATACATTGTAAATAGTTTTTAAAGTACAAATAGTGTTTTTAGTTATTATTTAATTAAGAAATCTATTTTATTAAATTAAGGTATTTTTGAATTAAATAATATTTTAATAAAATATTATTATTATTATTGGATTAATTTTTATTAAATATAAATGATATTATAATTTTATGAATGCAATTGTAATTTTTATTAAGGTTTGAAAGCCATTTTTTCACAACCCGTGAATTTTCAATAAATGTTGGTTTTTATTTTAATAGTGAAATTTACATATTTAAAAAATTATTTAGATAAAATAAATGTTATATCTGGAATCAGGACATTGAAATTATCCAATGGTCAATTTTTTATAATTTTCTGAGACAATCAATTTTTTGGGTAAAAATTAAACACCGTTTAAACATAAAATGTGTTTTATGACATCATAATAAACCAATTTTGATGTAATAAAATAATATAAGCTTTTTTTTCGGCCAATATATGTTTTACCATTAAAATAATATGATTTTGGGTTTGCATTATTTTACAAAGCATTAATGGGCCCCTCAAGACTTATTAAACATCTTGTCTTTTTAAATTATTTTCCATGGGAGTGTGACTCAACTTCACATAAGAAACCCCATTATTTTAAGAATTTAAGACTTTGGAATCATAAAATATTTTTTTCCTCTTCCCTTTTCCAAAAACCTTGGGCAAAAACCATGGGATGGTATGTGTTTTGGATTAGTTTAATGTAAGGGGTCCCATACCTAAATAATAAATAATTCCTTCACCTTTGTTATATAAACCCACTGAAGCTCCCACTTCCTCCTCACTCAAAGACTTTTGAGTTCTTCCAAACTCTACCCTAATCACTCTATAATCCCCTCAAGGTGCCCTAATCTCCCAATAATCCTCTCTCAAGCCTCTCTCTAGCCTTTGGAAGCAGACTTCCAAGTAAGGATTTTTCTTCCTTTCTCATTTTTGTCCAATTTTCTTAATGTTGTTATGCCCTTTTATTTTCAATTATAAATGTTTGGGTATGGTTTTTCACCTCCCCCATACTTCCCTCTTTATGTTTTAATGATGGGATATCCCTTTCTCTCTCATTAAGTGACTCCCATGTACACCTGTTACAATGCTGAAATTTTGAAAAGAATATCCCTCTCCTCATTTACATTCAAGAAATTATTTTGTAACATGAATCTAAATTCCATTACATTTGTTGGGAAATGTATGAATATAATCTCATTATATTCCATGTAATGTAAATATGATGAGACACCCCTTTCTCTCTCATCAACCATTTTGATGAGTTCTTATGTCATGTTGTTATGCGGTCGAAATTGCACCGCGTTTTTCCAAGCCAAAGTCATTGTGTAGTTAATACCATGCCCATTTATCTATCAAGGGTATTCACCTTTGTGAACATTTACTTATTGTTTAAAGTGTTTCATGTATGTATTCCACATTCCTTTATCATGGAATAAATTATTATGTTTAATGATTCAATGTTTTATGATCCATGTGGAACACTAATGCATGAAATGAAATGTTTAAGAATGGTGTTCCCTTATAGCGCTACAATGCATTGGGTAAAGTTTAGTATCATGATACTTCATGTGAAATTAGTGTTGACTCATGATAATTCAATTGCAATGAGGGTTTACTCATGATTCATGTGAAGTGTTTATTTACTCATACTCTATGTACAATGGGACTTGGATCATGCTAATTCCTTGTTAAGTGTTGTTGCCACATTTCCATGTTATGATTATCTTGCTTTATCATGCCTTAATTTCCATGTTTCTCTTGTGCACTATTAATATTCCTATTGTCTAATATGTATTGTACTCCTCATTTATTCCATGTTTATTCTCTTACTGGGATTTATAGCTTCCGCTTTTCTAATGCATGTCCCCTGGTTATCCCATGCAATGCTAAGTACGAGGGAATATAGTGGTCATGTAAATGAAGTTTTCAATAAAGATTTTGTATTTCATGTTTTAAGTTGTTATGTAATGATCCTAAGCCCCAAAGACACTAGACCTCTCGATATTCTTTGATGTATAAAGTGAAGGTTTATTTAATAAATCATGTTTATGTTTGTAATAAAAAGCAGGGTTGTCATAATTTTATACCATGAATTATTCAAAAAATTAATTCCATGAAAATACAGGAATCAACTTTGTAAAATTTTACACTTCATGAATCAGTGATCTATAGTTTAAATCACCACCTACAGTTGTATATTTGACTCTAAATACTCACATATCTTCCTAAAACACAACTCAAATCTCCCTACACCAAAGACTCACAATTTAACAATCTATAAGGGTATTGGTTATTAATAAAATAATTGAGCCATAATAGTCCTTCAATGAACACATCCTATAAAACAATCCATTATATACTAATATATTCCTACTCAACTATATCTATAGGAAAAGATTGGGACCATGAAATGTTGTTTATAAATTCCCTTACCAACATGTCTGTTAAAAAAAACACCTACTCCCCTCCAAATAATATTTGGGTGTCTGTTTCCCTACTGATGTGGGTTTGGTAATGTGTGAAATCAGAGAGAATAGAATAATATCATGGAAACCCACACTAAAGGAATATGATTAGCCTTAGAATCAATTGTTTTTATCATAACATAGGAATATTGTCTACCCCTTCAATGTTATTGATAACAAATAAGCATACAAGAATCAATTTAAATATTAATTAATTCATCAGAAATTAATTAATACAGCATTATTCTTATTTTCAAGATTATTATTTTTAACTCTCTAAGTTAGGTGTTGATGTTAATATTTATTCTTTTCTTGTATTCTCATGTATTTCATCATCACATGTGATTACTAATACATAATCTCATTCCTTCATTAATTCATTTATCATTTCATAAACATTTGTGTACTCTAGGACTCTACCTATGTTTCCACGTAAAATATGCACTCGTGGTGAATAACATCAAACTACATCCTATGGTTGGAAAATATTCATATAAATAAAATTTCGTCATTGGTTCTACAAGGAATCATTAAAAATGAATTACAAATCTATGAAAAATCCCCACTTGAAACTCAAACTTCCCAGCCTTGTGTCACGCACCATTACAGATAACATAATTTTAAATAATCCTCACTATTATCGGCATCGACCATCATTGTAGCCCTAGTTACCGACACATTGCTCAGCATATAATCAAACATCAATATAGACTTATGCATACACCACATTAGATGTTTTATTTAACATTACTTGAAATATCATTCATTAGTGATAAAAAAAAATTATGTTGTAAGTGCCTTTAAAATCCTACAAATTTTATTCATTCTAAAAATAGAACTGATTAATGGACTCCTTATCAATACTAAAAAAAGAACAGATAAAGGGGTCCATTATCAATGCTATCTTATCAGTAATAAAGGGAACCTTTATCAACATATTTTTAGTGTTGATAAATTAAACTAACTATCTACACTAGAAATAGAACTATGTAATTCTTTGTTATTGCCATGTTCTATTAAAATTTTAGAACACTGAAGCAAAAAATACAAAATTAAATTGAAATAAAATTAACATAAAAATACAAGAAAAAACAATATATTATGATAATTTTAAACATTATTTTTTGAAATTACATTAGTACATAAAATTTATCACAAATATTCAAAAAGGTCAATTTTCCATTGTCTTTGGTCCTTCAACCCCTCTCAAAATAGCCCGGTCAAGCAACCAATTTCTAAAAAACACACTAGATTTAGAAAAAGACTGAACCTATATAAGAATATAATTCTTATTCTATTAATACTATAAATAAATAAATTAAACATAAATATGAAATAATTCATTAATAAAATATAATTTTTAAATAGAAACCCAACATTTTATGTCAAACGAATACCAATGTGTTATAGATTGAGGTGTGGATGATTTTTACATATCACAAATGACTTATGGATTTTTTCTTAAAGAATCAAAACAATTTTAATGATGTTTCTCACTTTTAGGAGTATTAGGTGTATTTTGAACTTAAGTTTCAATTTAAAAATAAAAACATACACTTTGAGACATTGTGTGGGCACCGTGTATCAGATTGAGGTGAGGATTATTACAATTAATAAAAAATGACTTATGAATAATTTTATAATTTATCAAATTAATATGAATGTAGCACTTTAAAATTTTAAATTAATAACATTTTACTTGATAACATGTATCGCACACATCACAGAGTGTGTAAGTGGATATAATACCCTGATTCTTTATAATATATTTACTATTTAAAAGAAATTAAAAATATCATATAGCTTTTAATTCACTCAAATAATAATTCATCTTTCCTTACATTCATGAACAACCTTGTTCGATAGCTAGTGTTAAACAAAAGACCATGTTTTAACCAAACAATAATGTAATATTAATATAATATTATTTTATCTAATAAGATACAAAATGTCCATTAAATTTGTAGTTATGAAAAGGCATAACTAAATAATTAAAATATATTTTTTACAAAAATATAAAATGACTTCATTGGTAATAAATAAATTATAAATTAATATAAAAATCAATTGAATATAATGGAAAATATTATTATTTTTAAGGTCACAAACATGTTTTACACAAATAAATTAAATTAATTAAAATTGGTGAGTGAAATTAATATGATATATATTATATATTAAATACAATATTTTTTGTATTCATTAAATATATTTTATAGGCATAAGATAAAAACAAACCCAATTGTATGAATAAATAATATATTTTTATTTTGTCATTTTTAACCCTTTTAATGGATAACCTATTTTAAATCAAATTTATGTATTATAAATGTAAAAATAAAAATAAAAATTGAAATATAATCTTAAAAATTAGGTTAGGGTAATTTTTTTTATTATTCTGTGAAGTTTCATTTGTTAATAAATAGTGAAAATTATTAAATTTTAGTTCAAAACTACTTCTTCATATAATTTATTAATAAAGGTAAATTACATTTTATATTTTTTTAAAATTTTAATTTGATCAAATTTTTATCAATTAAACAAATTTATATCATTGGAATAAATATCAATGTTAAATTTGATATAAAAGATAACCAATCTTTGTGACCTTTTTAACTTTAAACCCGGCATTATCATCCCGTCAGCAGGATTAAATTTAAATTAATTTTTCTACTTGTGAAAAAAAAATTAAAAAAGGGATTACATATTTGGAATAATAATAATTTATAATTTATAATATTTTATAATTAGTTTTCTTACCAAAAATATTATTGAAATTAGTTAAAATTAATTACAATGATTAAATAAAAATTAAGCTTAATTAGGGACTAAACCTTAATCTGAGGGGTCCAAATGAACTAAAAACTTGTTAAAGAGACATTTTATTGACATTTTTAGACCCAATACACACATGGATCTAAATTGGGCCACTATGGTGTCCACTTTCCTTTCTAAAAAATATGGGTGGAATTCCCTCTACCAAAATTTACTAGAGTGTCACTCCTCCTCCACTATAAAAAGGCCTCCTCTCCTCCCACATACTCATACCTCAAAAAACACATTGGATCAACCAATATATGCCAAAATATCTGTTCAATATCAATCCCCTAAACCCATAATCTTCACCTTGTTCATAAATCAATCCATGTAAGCCCTTTGGTTCAAACAAAAAAGTAGTTACTCAATTAATATGTAACATCTTTCCTTAAGCTCTTTTGTGTTATTTCTATTCTCCACCCATTAAACTCTTTTTGTTACATGATTATATAACAAAAACAGTATCCTAAATATACTAGTATATTTTTAGGGTAATATTTTTACCTACACTCACACATACTTTCATATAATGGGTAATGCACATAAGGTTTATGTATATGGTGAACTGCTGCAACACGAAATGATGATTGTTCATTTTTCTTTTACCACCTATCAATGTTGGAAATTATTATGTAAAATCTATTTATATATGTTATATATAATATTTATTATTTATTTATACTTATTTTACTCTTTTATAACACAAAACCTTACACTTAACATTTCGTGTAAATATGATAACATCTTTTGTGAAAGTGTGGACTACCACCTCCTCAAAGCGATGTGACTCGTTGAAGAAAATCAAGGAATGTATAAAGGATAGTTTTCATAAACCTATGTAACATATATAACATATATATGATAAATAAATTATAATATAAATATTTATCATTTACTTTTAATTCTTTTAATATGAAAAATAAATGAATGAAGCGTTCATGCGTATATGCGGTCTACTGTCTCTATAAACGGTGCATTTCATTTCTTATCTTGAAATACTTTTTATTATTCTAAATAAAAATTTAATTAATATATATGTGGTAATTAAATCATGGTTTAAATTATATATATTCTTAATTCATGATTTATATAATAATAACTACAAATAACACATTCAAACATACTTGAGAAAATAAGGCTCTTAACACCCAAAATAGTAAACATATTTAAAGATCGTCAACAAATAGGTAATAAGATAATATAACAAGATGATATATGATATAATAAAAATTATTATTGTTATTTTATAAGTTATTAACATATTTTAAACCATTATACATGAGGATAAATATCACACAACAAATGTATGTTTAAGGTAAGGGATTCTGTCACAATTTACATTCCATTGAGACTTATTTGTTTTTATGAATTTAGTTTCTTTTATATGGTGTATATAATACCATTTTAAATTTAATAACATTAATATATTTATTCTCATGATATTATATGTTTAATTTAATGTCTTAAATTCATGGGGATTGTGATTTAATTGTTTCAAAGTGGTATGAGAAACTTTGGAATGTTTAATGATTATTCTCCCCAAGAATGTTCTTAACGGTGATCTTTGAAATATAACTTCATTTTCTTATTGTTAACATTATGTTGAAATATTCACTTTATTATAATAATATTTCATTGGATATCCACATTCCTTGGCCATGGATATTATTATTTCCAAAACCGAGTACCATTTTTACATACGATGTTTACTTGAAAAAATATTTGATTATCTGGGGAATTATTGATAAATCTATATTATTTTTTAAATATGGAAATTTTATAAGGAGATTTATCTATTTTTACTATTAGATATTATGAATTACTTTAACATTCAATTACTGGTGGTTCCCAGACTTTACATATCCCCCTGATGCATCAATAGGATCTCATGAGACGAATAAGTCAGCCAAATTAAACAGGTTTCTAGCTGTAGTTTTAAACCATCTTGTGAAAGGTATTGAAGGTATATGTTTTCATGTTCCTTATACATAAATTAAAATATCATTTATTTATTTCATATATATTACTATTATTATTTTTATTATCTATGATATTTTTCAATGACATATCTATGGATGCATTCTACTCTCAATTTATTGATTCAGTGCCATGTATTTAAGTTTTTTAGCTTTCCATATTGATTTTTACATATATATTTATTTGATTGTAATTTGATATTAGTTATTTACTTTTCAATTTTAATTAATTCTCATTGATTTATTATTTCTTCCACTTTAATTACCCTTGGTGACCATTTGAGCTCACCTTTATTTTGTTTCCTTCCCTAGGTTATGAAGAAGACATATTTGAATAATTGTTCAAGGATGTAGTTTAGTTCATTTTATTATGAATCATGTTTGTAATTTATACATCCCAATGTATTATGGGTTTCATATATGCAATTTGGTCTTCCAATATTTCCAAACTAATCAGTCCTTTAAGATTTGATTATTTATAATCAAGAAAATGTAATAAAATAATGTAATGGCTCTGGGATTCTCGGTTTCAGGTTTTATAGTTGGTATTAGAGAAATATTAGAAAAAAAAATTGGAAACTAGAATTAGGAAACATATATTAAGGAACATAAACCTAAGATATACATTGAGGATATGTATATAAGAATATCCTATAACTTTTCTAAGGTATAAATTGTGTGTGTATTCCTAGAAATACATCCACGTATAGATACTAAAAGTGGTGTTGTTCTAAAACAGATGTACCTAGGTGTAACAAATCTAACATGGTGTGTCGGGACTTACGCGGTGTAACCTGGTATATGGAAACGAGCCTTACTATGTACCTTGTTTGACACTCCTTGGAGATATTCATAGGATATTTCACATTTTTCCATACCATTATAAAAGATTTGAAATTAATTATTTCCCAAAAGTAAAAAAAGTTTATGACTCTTTGATTTATGATGCATATATTTCTGTCGTGTGGTAAACCATATTTTGTGTTATGTAATGTTCATAATTTTAGGATCTAATCCAGTATATGCTATTATTTAGAATTGAGGACTATAAGGAAGAATGACATCAATAATCGTGGCCAATGTAGATGTTTACCTAATGATAATGTCTATGTAGCTAGTATTAGAACAAATAATGTTATGGAAATATTAGGTAATGTTAATTAGGTTATGAAACATAACCTTTCCTGAATGGAGAATCCTTTTCCACAATGTGATTCCTTGATTTTGGATCGCTTTATCTGATAGAGGCCCCTATAATTCAGTGGGACTACTGACCTAATGGAGGTTGAGAAATGGATTTAGTCTTTAGAGAATATATTTAGGGCATTGGGATATGGTGAAAAGGAAAATGATACACTTGTAGAGTATTTTTTGAATGGCTAAATAGATCAATAGTGGTCGTTGATCAAGAATACTAGGGAGGAAAGAAATTAGAACTTATGGAGTGGAGAATTCTTAAGGAGACATTATTTGATAAATACATCGCTCATGACCAAAAACCCTAGATAAAGATAAATTTCCATAGTTTAAAGAAAAAATAGGAATAAAGTGATATTGGATATAAAGCTATATTTACATGCTTATCTAGGTACACTACAAATTATATATGCAATACTAAGTGAAATATTGATCCCTACTTTTAAGGACTTAATCGAAGACTTCAAAGGGCACTGGTGTCTCGAAACATTTCATCATATGATGAAATTGTGTTTTGTTCCATCAAGATAGAGATAAAATCATTCAAGTATTATGGCTTCAATGGGATGTAGGAGATGAAGATAAAGGAAGAGAAAATAATAGATAAAACAATGAAGGGATCGAAGGATTTTCCCACTTGTGATAACAATGGAAATAATCAACTTGGTAAAAGATTAAAAGGATTGGGTGTTTATTATAAGTTTTGGGAAAATGTTCACAAAGAAAAATAATGTAATGGGAATTAGTAAAATGTTGTTATTTAGTGTTTAAATTCCAAGGAGATGGTTCACTATGTAAACGAATTCCCCAAACATCAAGATAATATACCTCAGAAGAAGAAAAGGGTTCATGTTTAAGGATATGTTATCAACAAAACTTAAGTGGAATGATTAATGTGATTCTATATTTGGATATAATATATATGTTTTAAAATTATTTTACATATAATGTTCTCATTATATGATTTATAAAATATATAAGGATTATACTTATGTACTTTTTCGTCATGTATTTTACATTATATATTAAATCGTACCAAGAAAATTTATTCATTATAAAGTTAAAATTTTCAGTGATCACATTATTGAGGGAAATAAAACCCTTGATATGTCTTATATTTTTAGATAATAATGAAGAAATTATTGGTTTGGATAAGTGTTGACTACCTTGGAACTGATTAATGACTTATCGACAAGTGGTCAATGCTATCATTGATGGGTTTTAAAATGATTTTGGATATAAGGAATATATCTAATAACATGTGTATTATATAATTAATAAGGATGAATTTATTTTTCCAATAAGGTTTTATGGTGATTTTAGTTTTTACCATATTTCTAAAGGATTCAAGATAGAGTTATTCACATGTTTGGAATGTGAAAATTTATAGCACCTTTATATTGATTAAAGGATAATGATAAGTTCATTTTGGAAATTTATTGACCTTATTTCTAAAGTAGTGGATCATAATATTTTTTAAAGGTTATCAATTTATGAAATCATTTAAGATGAACTTTGGAATTAATTTTTTAGATTGATATATTACATCACTGTACGATGAATCTAGTTCTAAGAGATGAAGTAGAAGTAGTAAAAGGAAAAATGAGATGATAGAATTGTTCTTGTATATATTTACCAAGTAAGTATATTTACTTATATTATAATATAGTGAAATAATTTTCCAACTCTAGGAAAAATGATATTCAAACCAAAAAATTTGTCCAAGTACCTTTGTTTTTGATGAATCAAATGGTCCCTTAGATGATCACTGATTTATGGCCTTGTGATTATTAACGTTATACTTACAAAGTTCTCTATCACAATCTACCAAAACATGATTGTTAGATTTTTCTTCTGTATCCATGTTTCCATTTCCCACCTATGTTCTCCTACTAAGGGACCTACTTACATGACCACTGTACTTTATTTTCTATCTTAAAAAGAATATGTGTTATTGACCCAATTTAGGATGTATATTTTTCAACAATAGTTTATTTTCAAATATCAATCCATACATTTATGATATCAAGTTTAAATTGAGAGGATGCAATTAAATTAAGGTGGAAAAAATGTGACACCTCAAAATTCTAAAGGATGAACACTGTAATAGATAATGTTTATCACCGCATCACCAAGTGCATAAGAAAATATAATACCCTAATATTTACAATCTATATACTATTTTAAATAACTTAATACTATCATATATCTTTCAATTCAAGAAAACATTACATTAAATTTTATTACATGCAAGAACTTCCTTATTCGGTAACTTGCATTACATGAAAGACCAAGTTTTAACCAGACAACAATACATTATTAAATTATTATTATTTAATATAATAATATACAACCTAGTTGTTAAATTATTAGTTATGAAAAGGGTTAACTAACCTTTGTAAATCTATGGTTTACAAAAATATAAATTTAATTCATTGGTTTCAAATTATTAAAAAATGAATATGCAAACCAATTGAATATAAAAGAAAATATTATTATTTTTATACTCAAATAGATATTTAACCCAACTAAATTAAATTAATTAAATTGTTTGGCTGATATTAATGTGATATATTTATATTATATTATATCAAATATTTTTTATATTCATCCAATATATTTTAAAGTATTAAGATAAAAACATACCCAATTTTATGCATAAAATACCAAATTTTAATTTAGTTATTTTTAGCACCATTTAAAGGAAAAACTATTTTAAATAAAAGTTTTGAAAAATTAATGGACTAAAAATGTAAAAATAAAATCCATATTTTAAATGAAAAAATAAAAATTAGTTTTGATTTTTTTTATTTTCTCTGAAGTTTGATTTTTTTAATAAATATTTAAAAAATCGGAATTTTAGTTCAAAAATGATTTTTAATCTAATTTATTGATTAAGTTAAATTAAATATTAAATTAGTTTTAAAGTTTAATTATATCACATTTTTATCAATTAATCTAATTATACCATTTTAATAAATTTCACTTCAAAATTGGATATAAAAACTTAATAAACGTTCAGATATTTTTACTTTTAAAACCCGTGTTGTCATCCCATCTGTGGGACTAAATTTAAATTAATTTCTACCACTTTTGTGATTAAAGTTTTTGAAAATGTATTGTAATTTTTTAATAATCATAACTTATAATTTCTAGTAATCTCAACTTAGTTTTTTACCAAAAATTTTAGTGAAAGTAATTAAAATTAATTAAATCAATTCGGGTGAAATTAAGCTTAATAAGGGAATAAAGCATTATCTTAAAGGACCAAATGACCTAGAAAATTTTCTTATAGCCATTGGATGGACATATTTAGACCATATACTCCATTTTGTATAAATTTTACCATTATGGTATCCACTTTCCCTTGGAAAACATATGTATAATTTTCTTGTCCCAGAATTTACAAGGGTGTCACTCCTCCTCCACTATAAAAATGCCTCCTCTCCTCCAGCTTCCTCACACTTCTCATGAAACATTGGATTGGCCATAATCTACCCAAATAGATCCTCAAAATATCTCTACTCAAATTATAATCCTCACATATATCAGAAATCCATCAATAAATCCCTCTTATTCAAACTAAAAGGAGTTATCTGATTAAGAGGTAACATCTTTCCTTAAGCTCTTTAGTTTTATTTCCATTATCCACCACATAAACTATTATTATTCCCTGATTAAATAAAAAAATATCATACTAAAAATACTAGGATGTTTTTCTGATAATATTTCAACATATAATCCCACAAAAATACATCTAATTGGTAATGGGCATATTGTATATGGGTACAGCGAACTACCGCCTCGTGAAACGATGATTGTTTGGTTTACTTTACCACCTTTCATGTTCTGGAATTATGACTGACATTGTATTTATATATTTTATATAGGATATTTAATATAAATTAATACTTATATAAATATTTTATAACATAAACCCTTACACTTTTCATTTCATGTAAATAAGATAACATCGTTTGTGGAGGTGTGGACTACCACCTCCTCAAAGTGATCTGAATCCTTCATGAAAATCATCGAATGAATAAAGGATGGTTTTTATAAACCTATATCAAATATATGAAATATATATGATACTTCATTTATAATATAAATATGTATAAGTTACTTTTAATTCTTTTAGTATGAAAAAATAAATGAAAGTAGTTTACATGTGTGTGTACGGCCTACCGTCTCCGTGAATTGTGCATTTCATTTCTTATCTAAAAATATTATGGATTATTCTAAATCCACATATTCTAAATATATATGATAATTAAATAACGGATTAAAATCTGGATTTGATGAAATTGTGATATATGTAAAAATAACAAAAAATAACATGTCAAAACATACTTGAGAAAACCTGGCAATTAACACCCAAAATAGTGAAAATAATAAAATATAGTTATCAAGAATATAATAAAATATTATAATAAGATTATATAAGATATAAAAAAAATATGTATTTTTATGGTATAATTTAGTAAAATATTTTACTCCCCTTTACAAGAGTATAAATACCACACCATAAAAGGAAGTTTAACGTTAGTGACTGTGTCTCAATTTACATTCCCTTGAGAATTATTTGTTGTTATGAACCTAGTTTATTTTATATGTTGTATATACTACCCTTTGATATATAATATCAATAATCTATGTATTCTCATGATACTATAGGTTTCATTTAATGTCATTCCTTTACGGGGATTATGATTTAAATGTTTCAAAGTGGTATGGGACACTTTGGAATGTTTAAATAATATTCCCCTCAAGAATTTTCTTAATGATTATCTTTTCAATATCGCTTACTTTTTTTATTGTTAAAATTTTCCTGAAACTATTAATTTTATTTTAAAACTATTTCATTGGATATCCAAATTCTTTAGTGATGGATATTATTATTTCCTACACTGTAACCATTTTTACATAGAGTCTTTACTTTACCAATTATTTTTTTATACTGGGAATTATTGATAAATCCATATTCTCTATTTAATATAGATATTTGATAAGTCATAATATTTGTTTCACCTATTATATATGAATAATTCTTTGGATAGGAAATGAAGGGTGGGTCTAAGACTTTATATAGCCCCTCGATATATGAATAGGTTATCGTGTGGTTAATAAGTTATCTAAATTAATTTAGTTCCTATATATAGTTTTAATCCATATTTTGAAAGGTCTTAATGGAATAGTTTTTTATGCCTTAGACATGAAGTACAAAAATAATCCATTTACTTCAAATATATTTTAGTTCTTATTGTTATTATCCATAGTATTTTGCATTAATGTATCAATGGATACATTCTATTCTCATTTTATTGATTATGTTTCATGTGTTTATGTTTCTTACCTTTCCATATATATTTTAACATATCTAGAAATTTGAATGGAATGTGTTATTAATTATTTTCCTTTACAAGTTAATTTATTCTCATTAGTTTATTATTGATTCTTCTTTACATACCCTTACTCAACATTTGAGCTCACCCTTATTATGTTTCCATCCACAGGTCATGAGGAAGAAATGTTTTAATAAGTGTTCAAGGATATAGTTTATTTAATTTTATGGTGTATCATGTTTGTACTTTCTAATTACCAATTTATTATGTGTTCATGTATGAAATTTGGATTTTTAGGACTTTTAAACTAATTGGTCCTTCAAGATTTGATTCCTTATAATCATTCTAATGTAATAAAATAATACATCGGCTCTGGGCCTCTCAGGTCAGAGGATTAATCTGAATTCATTTTCATTGCTTTAAGTATGTAATGTGTGTTTTAAACTAAAATTTAAATTTTAAAATAAAAAATAATTATTGAGTCATAATTGGAACACCATATATCAGATTGAGGTTTGGATAATTCCTACACATCACAAATAACTTATGGATCACTTTCCTAAGTTATTAAAATAATAGGAATTTGTTTTCTTAGTTTTGAGTATTTGATTTGTGTTTTGAAGTAAAATATCATTTTTAAATAAAAACACACATTTTGAGTTATATAGGTCACATTGTGCATTATATTGACTTGTGGTTGATTCATACATTCCACAAATTACATAAGAAATTTTTTTCTAAAGTATTAGTACAATATGAGTGTTTTTTATTATTTTTTAGTGGGTGACACATGTTTTTAAATAAAATAACATTTTTAAACTTAAAAATGCAATTTATTTATATCAGTCACATCATGTGTGGATGACTCCTATATGACATGAATTAATTATGGATTTATTTTCTAAAGTTTCCATACAATCTGATTTGTTTTTCTTGGTTTTAAGAGAGTGAGACACATTTTTAACTAAAATGTAAATTTTAAAATGAAAACACACATTTCAAGTCATATTGATCACACCATGTATCTGATTCTGGTGACTGTATTTCCTACCCATAAAAAATGATGTATGCATAATTTTTAATATGTATGAAAACAATATTAATGTGTTTTATTATTTTTGATTATGTGATGTGTGTTTTAAACTATAAATTAATTTTTAAACTCAAAACATTAAAATTATGTCATACTAAGAATACCATGTATCAGGTTGTGGTGCGGGTGATTTCTACACATAAAAATGACTTAAGGGACATTTTCTTAAATTATTTAAAAGAACATAATGCATTTTATAAATTTTTATTGATTGATGTGTGTTTTGAACTAACATTTCAATTTTAAATAAAAATAGACACTTTGAGTCATCTCGATCACCTCGTGATTCATATTGATGTGTGGGTAATACCATCACATCGAAAATTATATAGGGATCATTTTTCTAGAGTAGAGACACTATTCGAGAATCGTTTATAGGTTTTTAGTGAGTGAAATATGTTTTTAACTAAACTTTATTTTTAAAAATAAAAATAGGCCCTTTGAGTCATATCGGTCACATAATATTTTTCATTGAAATGTAGATAATTCATATATGTCAAAAATGACTTATAAATATTTTTCGTAAATTATTAAGACAATCTAAGGGAATTTTTTTTTGATTTCAATGAGTAACCCACATTTTTAACTAAAATGTAAATTTAAAACCAAAAACACATATTTCAAGTCATATTGGTCACCCAATGTGTCAGATTGAGGTTTGGTTAATTACAATGTGTCACAAATGGCTTATGGATTATTTTCTTGAACTCTCAAAATAATCTGAATGTGTTTTCTCTATTTTAAGAATGTCCCCCCATCATTTTTAATGAAATGTAAATTTAAATTGAAAACACTCATTTTGAGTCATTTCTAATTTTAAAACACACGTTAATGTATATAAATAGATCAAATAAAAAAATTACTCTTGGAATATAATTAATAGTACATGAGGGCATGGTCCTCATTGAATATTTTGTCAAGAATTGTTTTTTCTTTGATAATTATGTGATATTATTAGAGAACATAATAATCAAATTAAAGAATTCTTTATTAATTCATGCATTCATTATTTATATGAAAATAATCTAAAAACGTATTAGACAAAAATGATAAGGAAATTAACTAAAAAATAATAGATAAAATGATGATAAAATCAACTAAATAAGTAATAACAAGTCCCCTTTAAATGATATCTGTATACATTATGACTCCATGCATTATTCCCAGTCAATTATAAAAAAACTATTTTTACTATTTTTGACTATAGTACTATCAATAATTCTGATCATATTTGACAAATAAAAATAAATAATGGATTAATAAATATGTTAAATTAAATAGTCATTATTAGTGGAAACACCTCTTTGGGGATACTTGTTTGTTGATGGAATCTGATATCCATAACAAATTTTCATATTTAATTACCACAAACTTTATCATTAGTTTGTTTTAGAAAAGAAATAATCATTGATAAAAATAATTGATATATATATATATATATATGTTTTTATGTTGAAATATTATTTTATATAACCTTATAATTAACCACTTTTTAAAGTAAATAAGATTATTCTTCTCGTGGATTATCCCCATGATATTATTTTGATGATATTGAAACACCTCCATATATAAAAAAATTTATAAAAAGATAATCCAAAATTTATAAATAGAATTTTATATTTAAAATGTTTCGTGTAGTGTATTACAAATTTATTAACATCCTCACTGTTGTCAATTTTTTGGGAATCCATGCATTGAATATCAAAAAAAAGTACTTACAGTATCCATGTTGATTGAAATGAGTATCCAATGTGGGATAAAAAATCTAATAAGTAATGAAAGGCATTAAATATATTTTTTATGATTAAATTATATATTTTTAATGAATTTTTTTCTACAGAAGTAATGTGATGACTAGTGAATATAAATTTTTTCATAGGGGTTTGCCTTAGAATAGTATTGATATATATGCCTAAAAATTATGAATAGTATTTAACAATAATTAACATAGTAGATTGATTATTGGACAAACAAATTATGAAATCACACCTCATGTATAAATTTAAAACTGTAACTCCTGGCCATCCTTTCTTGGGGATTCCATATGCATTCCCAAGAATAAGAAAATCTGTAATGACTTATCCATAAATTTTTTATTCAAAATAAATTAGGATGTACCACAATTTTTTAACATTGTATCCATATAACCTTTTAGAGTTAGTAAGTGAGGATGTTGAATAGGTGGGGTAAGAGTACTTTCAGAAGGTGTTTTCGATCAACTGGTTGATCCTTTATATTGTTTTGATTCGACCTTTCATTTCCCCCATTCTCTTTCTCGATTTGTAATAACAATCATTAGTTCAGGCCTATTGTAATTAATTGGTAAAAGCTTTACATAAAAATAAATTATAAATCAATACCTCATGTTTGATATGTATTTTTACATTATCAAATTATCATGCTACGAAAGTCCCAACATCATGCTCGACCATATAAACATCAAGATAATCAAGTGGAATAATTATATTACAACTCAGATCATTATATATGTTAATTAGCACTCTAACAGGAACTTTTAAATGTTTTATATTGTGTAGAATAACTACTTGGATATTATACATTGTAACCCTCATAAAAAGGAGATGGGTGGGTGTTGATAGATATAAATCACATTCACTTCCACGATGAAGAATATAATTATAGGAAAGGTTTTTATTTCTTCTGGATTCACATTTCATATAAATATTTATGAAAAAATTGATTATGCATATTAAGGATGACCTTTGAGGTGAATGGATCACCTCAAAACTAGAGGGGGTATGGGAGGGGGGTCATTGTGTAGTGGTTGTTATTGTGTCTTTTCTTTTATTTGACTCCTTACAATTAAATTTTATAATAACTTGGACTTCCATTTAATGTTATCTTCCAAAATATATATTCATGTCTACATCTCATCAATTTTATTCTATTTATCCCCCGGTGAATTTATTTTCTCAAAATATGTTTGGCGTAAGACGCCAAAACCCACAGCTCTAACGTGACCACATTGTTATGGACACTTATATTATCCATTCATCGGGTACATCAAATGATTATTCCAATGTTTGAACTGGATAAAAAATAGAAGAAAACAAGTAATCGTTTTTTGAAATACAGAATTAAATCAGAACAAATATTTACTATGTCACACATTCACATATTTGTGATAATTTATTAATGTTTTTAACTATTGTAATCTTGTCTTTATTTACATGATCCCCCTTCCATAACACATGATGTAGGATGGAATTGAGTTTTTATTCTTTTTCATAAGTCTTAATATAAACAATAAAACATAATTATGTTTTTATTCAACATAAAAGTATTAATATAGATTTAAAATACATACAATTTCTTTCACGTGAACCGTACTACATCCTTAATTTGTGATAGTGTGCATTAGTTTTGTTTCATGATTCTTATTATCAGCACTCAATTACTATTTCGTAAATTAAAAACTCTTAATTAAATTAATTAATACATTTATTTTCATGAAATGTATTACCAATAAAAATGTAATAGAAAATATCCCTCCCCATGATGACCAATAAATGCATTATAGGTTTCATATTTTATTATGTGTTCACACTTCAATAGCAGGTGTGATATTCCTTTCACTTTAGCATACCTAAGATGATTCATAGAATGATTTTTTTGAATTACTCTATGACATTATCTAGTGAGCATTAACATAAATTTCATTTAGTGGTCATCTAGTATAAACGCACTCAACCAGGATAATAAAGAGTAAATCAATGTTGTGTAATTATTTTTTTTTAAATAAATAAATTTTATCATAATGTTACCTTAATATCTTCCAAAATTATTTCCTTAAGTATGGGAATAACATTATGTTTAATATATACATCAAGTGGATTATGCATTCAAGTGGTGATCCCAATTTAACTAATGAAAATGAAATTATATAAGTTAATATGATAATCATTTTCATTCCATCAAACCCTGAATTTAATGTATTTAATTCTCACCTTACTATTTTTTTTAACATTGTCAGGCTACGATGCTCCTATTTTGAATGGGAAATAGGTTATTCACCTTCTACCATATCCTTAACTTCAACAACATTAATATATTATTACTTGGGATTGGTAGAATCAACATGAGTAGAATTTTTTGGTTCCTATATATTTGGAGAATTATCATATTGAGAAACAAGTTGTTCCTTAGGATTTGGAGCACTGACCTGTGGATAAACATTTTATTTCTACACATTATGAGTATCAAAAAAATTGAGAAACAAGTTTTTTCTCCGGATTTTGGTGTATAGGCATGTGCTGAATCCATTATCAACTGAAAAAGTTGAAAATTTAATTTTTATTACATAAATACAATAATGAACATATAATAATATAAGGAAACACAATTTATATTACAAAAAATATATAACTTAATTATCGAACTCACTTTTTTTTATTAAAAGGTTGAATGTATTTGACACCTATATCAACTATAGAAATCCCCTAATTATGGTCTTCTCTAAAATACAAGACCCCATCTAAATTAATACCATCACAAAAATGATTGTAACATCCCAATGAAAGATTCAATCTTAGTTGAATTGACATTTGACCCTTCAATGATTTTAGTCGATAATAGAACAACTCACCACTGTTTGATTATAGGATATGGAAAATGAATTACATGTGATTTATGTTTTTCCATTGTAGATGGTTTATATTTACTCCCCTTCATATTTAAATCCATTTTTACATATCCTAATTTGTATATTTTTGATATACTCCCATTATCAACCTAATTGAATTGAAAAATAAGAATGTGGAATGTTGTATAATCATAGTCCCGTATTTTTTCAATGATCCAAAAGTAGGAAATATTCCCATATATTGGATTTCAATACATGATACCATATACATGGATCGCTTCAACCGTAAATGTAATTACACTATTTTTATTCTTAATACATTCATCATGTTCTATTGTATAAAATATATAGCCATTAATTATATATAAATTATAAGATAATACATGGAAACTTTTTCATCTATCTAGCCATCAAATATGTTATGAAATTGAATTCAAATTTTTAGTTGACCGTTTAAAAATATAGTCTCAAAACTATACTATAAATTATCCATTATGTGTATTTGATATTCATATTTCAAAATGTAATGGATTCAAATACCTAAGAATTACTTTGTGGGTTTCAATATAAGGATCCACCTCTAAACTATTATGATAAATGTAATGGTGAGACTACTCCCACTCTGTAATAGTAATTGTGAAAATATCTACTCTAGAAATTCTTTCACCCACAAAATTCCTGGTGGGATAAGATTTTTGTAGACTAGAGTTTTCCAAATTTTATAGGTAATTGGTATAGAAGTCATTGGATTCCACAATAATACATAAATCCAAAATAAAAATTTCTATAAAACTTCATTTTTTAGTAACCATTCAAAATATTCAAATATCATTCAATGGGTTATATCCATATATAGTGTATAGTACCACATAACAGAATCTCTCTAATCATAATAATCATCAAGTGAACCATCATATCCAAGAATGGTTGTTGCACGAAAATCTCTAAATAATATAATATGAAAACAATTTCGATTTCCGTAGTTGTAAATTTCATCGGGTATATAAATTTACTACATATAGATTTGAAAAATAAACAAATCATGGTTACTGTATGATGAGAAATTATTATAAAAATGAAATGTTAATTAATAAGCATTATATATTTTATAAAAACATGATATTCATGTCATTTTTATCCCTTTATATTTAAATAATCCCTTGACATGATATTTGATATATTTGATGAATTCCCCTTTGGAACCTTTACATTATTCAAGAATTTGAAAAGTCAATATATCTCTTTCCTTGAAAGAGTGTAATTTGTTGGAGGAAGAAAATTATTTTCCCCTTCACTGGTGCTAACTCTTCCCATATCCCCATGAAAATCATGTCCAACCTATCCTTTTTTCCATCCCTTTTTCAGGTTAATTTAGTATTGTTCTAATGACACTATCATATACATTTTATCACATGCATGAAAATAAGAAAATTATTGGGGTACAAAAAATTATAGTATGGTAATTTAAAAAACGGATCTATTTTTATAATTGGTTTTCATGAGGTTTTTGAAGAATGTTTACAAAATTTTGTGTCCATTTCATTTACATTCTCAAATATTTGATTGCCTTTTAGGAAATACAATGTTATAAATTCTTCAAAAATATCATCAGATGATGTTTTCTATGATTAGTATTTATGTTATTGGTGTATGAATCATTTATTTCCTTGAAACACAGTGTTCAATAAATATTTTAACCAAAATTAATTTGTGCCTTGTTTACAAATGGGTCACCCTTTAGTTCCATTAATGTTATATCTGGAAAATTTTCAATAAGTAGGAAAATCATTTATCATCCCATAAAAATGGCTCTTAACAAGAAATATTCATTTCTAAAATCATCATAAAATGTTAAACCAAAATCTAAAATTAATTTCAAATATTCAATTAATGGATCAAAATAAGCATTAATATAATTTATTTATTATTTTGGTCCTGATATAAACGGAGACAACAAAATGTATTTTCACTTCATGTATAACCATGGTGGAAAGTTATAATATACCAAAATAATTGGCCATGTACTATGAGTTCTTATTAGAAAACCAAAAGGATTCACTCCATCTGTAGATAAAGTAAGACAATATTTTATTAGATCGTTTCCATATTTCAGATACTCTAGATCAACATTCTTCTACAAGAGTCGGTTGGATGATAACATTTCTCATCTTTATTTCATGTATCTATGTGCCATGGAACTTATCTTTTAGTTTCCTCACATCCATAGGAACATAAACCTTTAAATGATTTGAAATTACCATAAAACATTTGAAGGACTTGATTCATCATTCTTATATCAAGACACACCACACTTTGGGAATTTTTAAAGTTATTCAGGGACCTTGTGAAATAGTATATAATCATTTAAACTTGCATGTATTCTTCTAATGATCATACCCATGGAATGTATCATTTATTTAGAATCATATGTTCAGAAAGTAATCTCATTACCCTATATGAGCATAACATTCAATAGATAAATTGGTTCTGAAAAGATGGTTCCACTCCATCCATTTCCATATTTTACATTATATATATTCTTTATGGATGAAAATGTTGTCTATTTTGTATAACAAACATTCAATTATGTCTTTTCACATATATTTAACTCCTTAAATAGTTATAGACATTCATAAATTTCATTTTCAACAGTCATTTTCATTTCCAAAATATGATCCTTATCATCATTCACACCTGTAATCATATCATCGATACAGTCTTCATCATTATCTATGCATGAAATCATATCATATGATAAAAAACATATAGTGTTATCCTAGTCTCTGTCTATATATAGTTTTTCCTCATGTTTATTCCAAAATTTATAAATTTTATATATTATAATAAAGATCATGTTTTCTTCCAACTCCTCTAGACTAATTAGCCTTGAATAACAACAGTGTAAACATAGACAATGGATTTAAGAAGGGTTATATGAATGATATTTTTCAAATTTGATGAATTATTTCCCCTATCTTCATACTATTTTATCATATGGTTGGAATATATCCATTTTTTAATCATATCCATCCGATTTTATTGAGTAATATTAAAATGTAACAAAATAAAAATAATACACATATTAAACGTGACATAGAAAAAATGCACGGCCTATTTATATTGTGCCAATAGTTGTGAATGATCTAATGCATTGCCCTCATTTTATTGAGTGGTAGTAAAGAAATCATAATTTTCATAAAATCAATATCAATAGAACCATAAGTCATGTGCACCAACGAATGGTGCAATCGTATCAATATTAAATAATAGTGTCAATAACAACAATAACTAGGAAAACATGGCCTTTATGACTTACATGGATTCATGAATCCTAAGAAAGACTTATTACTATGTTATTATGCATTACCAATCTCAAACCTATTATCTATATATAGGAATTCAAGAAAGTAACCCCTTTGATACCACTTCTTAACATCCCAACCTAGGATCCACCAATATCAAACCCTGAGCCAGTGGGACACATGGCCTCAACCATGCCTCCTCGTACCCTAGAGGATGTCGGCTAGACGTGAGTGTATATGGGTGGTATGGTGGGGAGAATATACATTCATGTTAAATAAGAACAATGGATACATCCAATAATAATAAGTAGATGTAGAATAATATAAATAGGTACAATCAATAAATGGAAGAAACATAAACAAATGACTGAATAAGAAAAACATATAACTGGAGAAGAATGAAATTCACTGAAAAATTGAATATATAACAATATCCTATAAGATAGTTCTTGATACATATATGGATTAATATAATTCTAGTACAAAGGGTAATATTGGAATAGAAATATATCCTTTATAATTAAAAGAAAAAAGGGAACTGAAAGAAAAACATTGCTCTATAGAATCCTAAGAAAAAGCTCGATCCTCTTCCCCTAATCTCCATCAAATGCAATATAGATCAGATACCTATTGAATGGTGATTCCCTCTACCAATACCTAGAGGAAAATAGTATTATAGGATTCCAAGGGAGTCCCTAGTATTTTGTGAAATAAAATCTCAGTAGTCCACCACCAATGGTGTCTCCGTGTAATCCTAGTATGTGATCGTAACTAAACAGTGTACAAGTATAGGTAGGGAAGTAAACCAATGATGAATAAATAAATAACCTCTCGCTTAGGTACCTAAAGGACACCTGGTGGGACTACCTACTTTATCTCATAAAAGGTAGATCTAATAATATCACAATATATATATATATTAATTAGATATATATATATATTGGTTGTTGGAGTGGATCAGGATGTAACTCGCATACATACAACACCACTCTAACAAGATGATAATCTCTACTCAAGGGGGTATATAAGATCTACATCTTAATATAATGGGATACTTCATGCCAGTCACTTGTGATAGGGAGTGAGAATTCCATGGAAACACATGAATATTGAACATGCCGCTCAAAATATCATCACCCATAACTTATCACTGGTGAGGGTCACCTTAGCCAACACCTGATGTAAGGAAGCATGAGTCTTCATGCCTAGGTGAGTCCCTTACCATTTGTATCTGACTCTATAAAGGGATTTAATAGGTATAAATATCATGGGTAATTACCTACAATCTATAATCTTTCATATAGTTAAATTATATATTATAAGCATGTTCGCATTTAAATATATGATCACAAGGAATTAACTTTTATTTCATTATGTCAAACCATTCAAATAATCAAGGAAGGATCCAGTATATAACATGAAACATGAAGATGAAAAGTATCATGTGTTCCCTTAACCTTGTTTAGTTCAATTTAAATAATTTCAAATAAAATAATTCCTTCAAGTGTAAGCCATTCAATAAAATTCATCTCACTCAATTTTCCTAAACATGGAAAATTGATAATAAGGAACAAGTTACAAAGTAATGCATCATGTTCAATGTATGTAAAGGTTCCTACCATCTTTAACTAACCATCCTACACAAACCAAACCATTTAATTTTCCTAAACATGAAAAATTGGCTTATAAGGCATAGGCATTAATGGAAGTGTCAAGGTCAACAAGTTGCACACCCATTTGGTCAATTCCAATTCTAATTGGTCCGAACACCAATGGTGTGTCTTCTCTTCAATTAAATACACATGAGATAAATGAAATTTCATTTAAAAGTCAAGCCAAGTCCAAAGGGTAGTCCAATGTATTTATACCATTTGGATAAAAAGACTAGTATCAAGGTGGCACAGCTAAGCGTGTCCAAGTAGAGTATGTGTAATTTCTAATCCCCTAAACATGGTTCAATTATCATGTATCATAGATCTATAGTCATTTATACATTGAGGAACAAACACAGCAGGGATTCATGGTGAACGCCAGCATACGACATAATGAAATAATTACAAAATTCCCAAAACTCAAATGGAAAATGATGTGACCACCTACATTAAGGATATAGTGGATGCCTCGCTCGATATCAACCTCATATTCAAAGTAGGTTTCAAGAGATCTAAGAAATGTTCCAAATCCTAGAAAATAGGGAATATGATCTTATATCCAAAAACTACAATGGATGGAATGAAGAACATATATAAGAATGATGCATGATGTTATAAATACCTAGTGTTTCCCAATGCATCCAATGGAATAAAGATCAGTTATCAGACGAAGGAGATATATGAGATACAAAATTAGAGGAGATTGGAGTTCTACAGAAGGAGAAACCCACTGTATAGCTACTTTAGGTAAGGAGAAATGGAATTATAGTTTATTAAATTAAGTGTTGAAAAATGGTCATTTTACACCAAAATATTTGGGTTGCACGACCATGTGCCTAAGCCTTCATGGTTATAGACAAACTGTGAAGCCTATAGTTGTTTCTTCCTTATATTTTATAGGTTTCTATCCTAGGATTTAGGGTTTAGAACAACTATATGGATGAGTCATTTAGCCCATTTTTAAGAACTTTGGGCTCTGAATGACCCCCAAACGCTCTCATGAACACCGTGACTTGATTAAGACTGTAAATTAAAGCCATTTAAGGTATTCAAAAAAACTAGTGATACATACCTTCATTGAAATTGTGTTTCATTACTCATTCAGATTATCAAATAATTTAAAATTTTAAATACAATTTACTAATTATAATTTTCTAATATATTATTGTTATACTATATTTTTAATTTTTGTTATATTTGAAACACTCACATTATAATGTTTTTAGATAATTGTTTTAGATATTAAATTAAAAATATACATAGAATTATCATATTGATCTCTCTTATATTATCCATCTTATTGTATGTATTTTATGTAATCTATTTGTTGTACATTGTACTCATTTTTAATTAATTATATTAAATTAAAACTACATGTTTAAATTATTACCTGTGAAATGTAAAAATTTAGTAATTATTAAATAGATGGATGTAACTCATCAAAAAAATATTATGAGAGTGGTTTTGGGGGATAAGCTTCTTCTGTACATGTTCTTGAAAATATTTATGTAGTTTAGATTATTATATAAGTTTTTCATTATCAATTTAATGTTGTTCTAATATATTAATGGTTTCTTTGTTATTTAAAAATAGGGAAGTCAATACGTATTTAGATATATGTTTTAGGTTTTGAATTTACTATGTACATTTTAATGCTATATTCATGTGTCAGATATAATCTCTCATTCTTCCAGTTCTATAGACAAAATATCAATTTAGGTATGGACTTATACATACTTTTTATGCAGTAAATGGTATGTGTATGTTCTATATTATAATCATTATGTATATAATAAATTTTTTTCAATCTTTACACATTCACTTAACTGAATGGGATATATCTAACTTCAATTATTTCTAAAATGCTTGACCTAATTCATAGAATAAATATTAGGGGTACATATTATGGATTAAATTGATTGAATAATGATTCATCAAAAATTATATACAGTTAAACTAACAAAATAAATACTAAGGGTATATATTACTATATACAAAATTTTCTTGTTGACTTTCTATATTTTCTTTATTTAATTAAACACTATACTAAATTCTTTTTCGTCATGAACCATGATTTTTTTCAAAAACAAACATTGTTTCATTTGAAGTTAACTTTAAAAAATAAGATTAAGATTACAATTTATTTATTATTTTATAATTTTATAATATGTTAAATATTTAAATTATTAGATATTATAACTATGTTTCTAATGTCTTTATTGCATGTCTTTATTCATTTTAAAAAATTAATTTAATCTAGTTCTTGTATTTAATGTATTACTACATTCCATGCCTATTATATTGTTCAAGTTTGAATGACATGAAGCTATTTTCAAATCCCAATATCTAGAATTCATAAACATTCTAATGTTTGTGTGGTATCATCAATATTATATCAATTGTATTACTTCCATTTGATATTTATATTTATTTCATTTACTATTACATGATGTCTTAATCACATTAAGTTGGAACTAACTCCCAAACTTTCAAACATTAAGAATACTATTAGTTATGGTTTAATTTCCTACATCTAATGTTCATATGCAAGAAAATATGATTTCCTAAATAGGTAGAGACTAGTTTACATTTCAACAATTTGTTCTCTTTATATAAAAAATGGTGAAAAAATTAATTATCATCAATATTTTCTCGTTTTCTATAATTGTTATTATATTATTTTTTTATTCATATTGTAATTCAAGAAATTATGTTTTTTAATATGTTCTTTGATAATTATTTGACTTAAAACTAATATTCATTACTATATCTATAATATAAAACTAAATGTTTAATATATTTTGATTTGTTAATTCATTTATACCTTCATCATAACACATCTAACCCGTCTTTAGAATTTTCTTCTCATCACTATACAACTTTTGTTCAATTTCCCTATATACCCTATCATATTTTTTAAGTTATTAATATGTATTAATTGAATAAAAGTTCTCCATATTTTTATTTCTTATTATATTCATTCTAATTCCAAGTAATGTGATTATAATCAGTTACTCTTACATTAATCAATGCATGTCATGATATATTCCCAATACGAGTCTTTAAATTACAAATTAAAAATTCCGTTTTTAGTTTGGATTCATCTATTTTTTCCATTTTATTAATCCATCATTAGTTTGATTTCATTAGTTTGATGTTATTTTTATTTATCATGTTATAGTCCCAATAGAAGAAGGTACATTTCATGTGGTGACACCAAGAATATCAGATCCTTATCTTGAAGTTTCATGTAATTGTATTCTTATTATTATTTACAATCACAATGTTCATGGATAGATTTCTAATTCTATGAATGTATAGTTAATAATATTTTTCAGTTTTATATATGGAATGTTATTAAACCATTAGATATATAAAATAAAATATTATGCTCTATAATTTAGAGTTGATATGGATACTGGATATTACACTAAACAATATTACTGGTGTTGGATTGTTTTTTCCAGTTGGTATAAATGCTGAATTATTATTTAATTTATATCTTTGTTTACGGCAGGTTATTACACTATAGCCTTAGTTTCAACCTATTTCTTCCATGGACTATCATCATATAATGACTATCATAGAACAATTTCATATCCTTTGACATATCACCTCATCTTCAATGTATTTTCCACGTTAGAAATTAAATACAAAGGTAAGGTAACAAAATTATGAAGGATTTTTCTTAGTTATTATACTATCTGTGAATTATTTCTCAACTTATAACATGGATGAATGTAAAAATAAATTTCCTTCACTTGGGTAAACCAAATAATTTTTAATCATGTTTTATATTTACTTTCCCTCGTGAAATTCATCAATAAATAGATTTGGGATCCCAAACATCAATAAAGTCTATAGATTTTAGTAAATTGAGGTGGACTAATATTACTATAATGGTCAACTTCATAGAATCAAAATTTCATCTTGGTATGCACTATTTATATTTTATAAATATGTATTTACGCTTTTTAGCATTACTTATTTCATATAAACACATAAATTATATCTATGGATGATGTAAAATCATAGGAAAACAATATTTATATTATTTATGACATATACAATCATATGACACATTAATCTAATGTATGTTGTGCATAGATTGAATGAATACACAGTTTTTAATGGTTTGGCTACATTTAAAAAAAATTAGGGGGTAAACTCTAATCAAATGACATTAAATTACCATGAAATCATATGACAACAACCATACTGTGATTGGTGAAATGTTGGAGTATAAAACACATCTATATAATTTGTTGTTTACTGGAGATGAATGGAAACACATTTTTAGTGTTTTAGAAACACTAAAAGATGCATGTAATGGACAAAACCATAACAAATGACCTCCAAATCATGTGAAATTATAGTAAAATTGTCATTGCATTATTGTTTATGTGTATGAGTAGATGACATGTCAATTTATGGTTTGATTTTCAAAGGATGATCTGAAATGAATTTTTATTGTTTTAAAACACTAAAATATGAATTTAATGATTAAAAGACCTCAGAATAATGTGAAATTATTGTATAATAGACGATGCATAATCAGACGTGTGGTGTACTAGTAACAACATAATATGTAGTTTTTAATGGTTTTATGCACTTCAAAAATGTTTGTTTCGGGGTCACCACCAACTGGATGACCTCTAAATGTTGTGAAATCATAGTACTACAACAGTACAGTAAATTGAGAGATGGTTGAGTATACAGAACATCAATCTGAGGTGTTGTTTTCCTAATATGACCTGAAACATACTTTTATTATTTTAAAAAACTAAAAAGTGTTTTATTATTTAGATAAATAAAAATGTTCTCAAAAGGAAGGAAAATCATAGGACAATATTATTAGTATTATTTGATACATGTACGATCATATGGAATGTCAATCGGATGTGTTGTATATCTAAAATGACTGAATAAGAAGTTTTTTACGGTTTAACACCCAATAAAAATGTGTTTCCAGTTTTCAGAAGCAACTAAATGGATTTAGATTGCTTTTAAATCAGATGAAAACAACTATAAAATGAATTTTGAAATATTAGAGTAGATGAAATTTCATTAAGTGGTTTTATTTTCTCAAGATTACCAAAAAACCAACATTTATTGCTTTAAAACACCAAAACATTTGTTTAACAGTCATATAAATAGAAAATGGACAATGAATGATGTGATGTCATAGGAAACCCATCTTAGTATTACTTTTGATGTGTAAGGGTAGAAAAAAACATCAATTGGATGTGGATTCTTTCTAGAATGACTAAATAAATTGTTTCAAAGGTTTGACGCCCTTTAAAACATTCATATGAGGATCAAAACCAATCGAACAGCCTTCAATTACTATGAAATCAGATGAAAAAATTTGTACACTGATTTAAATAATGGTTTAGTTGAAAAAAATTCAATATGTGGTTTCATTTAATATAGATGACCAAAAATACACTTTAATTTTTTGAGCACATCAAAATGTTTGTATAATGGTAATATACATAGAAACTAGCATTATAATGAGGTGAAATCATAAGAAAATGGTCTTAGTATTATTTTTATGTGTATGGGTAGATGGATCATAAATTGGACATATAGTCTACCCAAAATGAGTGATTAAATATTTTTTACAGGTTTAGACGTCAGTTAAAAACATTATATGGTGGATCAAAACAAAAAAAACAACCTCAAAAATAGTAAAAAATTAGACAACCACTGTAAAATGATTTTTGAACTAGTGGTGTATACATAATGTCAATCTGAGGTTTCATTTTTTTAAGATGATTAAAATTGCACTTATGTTGTTTTAAAACACTAGAACATGAATTTAACAGTCAGATCTATAGAAAATGTACTCAAAATAACAAGATATCATAGGAAAGCATTATTATTATTATTATTTGTGATGTGTATAATCTTATAAAAGGCCAATTAGACATATGATGCACTAATAATGACTGAATATATAGTTTTTAATGGTTTTATGTTTGTCAAGGGGGGATGGGGTAAAAACTACATGTACAATGAATTATGAAATAAAAACCTAGGAAGAATGTAAATCTGAGGTGTAATTTGTACAATGTGAGTCAAAACACACTTTATTGTTTTAAAACACAAAAACATATGTTTAATGGTTACATCCATAAACAATGTCCTCAGAATAAGGTGAAATCATAGGACAACCATATTAGTATTATTTGATATGTGTGAAAATAGATGTCATGTCAATCATACATGTGATCTTCCTAAAATAATAGAATATACAGTTTTTAAATATTTTATGCCATTTAAAAATGTGTGTTTAGGGTCAAAACCAATCGAATGGCTTATGAATATCAAGAAAATAGGAAAAAAAATATAGTTATATGTTATGTGATGTGTAAAATATAACATCAATTTGAGGTTTCATTGTTTTGGAATAACCAAAAACACATTTTTATTGTTTGAAAACACAAAAATGTGCCTTTAACATTCATATACATATCAAACACTCTCATAATGATGTGAAATAAAAAAGAAAACCCTGTTAGTAATATTAGTGATGTGTATGAGCAAACAAAACATCAATGGGACATGCTTTCTGTCCGTAATGAATGAATAAGAAGTTTTTAAAGGTGCAACAGCCTTTCAAAACATATATTTGAGGATGAAAATCAAACAAATAAAATTTAAATTCTGTGAAATCCTATCATAATAATCTTATAGCAATTTTTTAAAATTTCAAGTGGATGAAACATCAATATGAGGTATTTTTTTCTTGATATGACTGAAACATACTTCTATTGAATTAATACCTAAAAATATACATTTAATAGTCAAATATATAAAAATATTCCTCAAAATGAAGAGAAATCATACTAAAACAGTATTATTATTATTTTTGATTTTTATGAATAGAAAAAACATCAATTGAATGTGTGGTTTTCTCATAATGACCGAATAAGTAATTTTTCAAGGTTTAGGGTCCTTTAAAATGTTCATTTGGGGATCAAAACCAACAGAAAAAACTCTAAATATAGTGAAATATGTTGAAAAAAACAATATAATGATTTTTGAAATGGTGGAGTAGACATAATTAAAATCTGATATGTTTTTCATAGGATTACTGAAAATGCACTTTTATTGTTTTCAAACACTAAAACATGTGTTTAACAGATAGATAAAGTGAAAAAGGACTTAGAATGATGTATAATCATATTAAACCCATATTAATATCATATTTAATGTGTATTAGTAGATGATGTGTCAATCATATGTCTTCTTTGATTATAATGACCGAATAAGCAATTTTTAATGTTTTGAGGGCCTTTAAAAACATTTGTTCGGTGGTCAAAACCAACCAAACGACCACCAACTGCTATAAAATCACAAGTTAACAAATTCACACAAAATTAGGAAATATTATAGTATAATAAATGTCAATACATGGTATTTCATATCTAATATGACCCAAACACATTTGTGTTGTTTAAAAACACTAAGACATGTGTTTAATGGTTAGATCCACAACAAAATACAATGAAATTGGGTGAAATGATAGGAAAATCATATTATTATTACTATTGATGTGTGAGATAATACATCAAATCAATCAAATGTGTCATCTCCCCGGAATGACCAAATAAATTGTTTTTAAAGATTTGACATTGATTTAAAAACATGCATCTAGGGGTCAAAACCAATCAAATGGAATTAGAATTTTATTAAATAGGGATAAAAAAGTGTACAATGATTTATGAAATGGTGGAGTATATAAAATATCAATATGAGCATCTATTTTCCTAGTATGTTTGAAAACACATTTTTTTTATTTTAAAACACCTAAACATGTGCTTAACAGTTAGATCCATGTATAATAGTCTCATAATGATGTGAGATAAATGGAAAACTATATTAGTATTATTTTTGACATTTAATAAAGATAACCCGTCAATTGGATGTGTGTTCCATTAAGAACTGCTGAATAAGAAATTTTTAAAGGTTTGACACCCATTAAAAAAGATATTTAGGTAGTCAAAACCAACCAAATGACCCTTGAATGTGGTGAAATCAGATGCAAACAACCATATAGTAATTTTTTAAATGTTCATGTAGATTAAATTTAAATATAATTTTTGGTGTGCCCAGTATGACATGAAACACATTTTTAATGTTTTACGGCATGAAAACATGCAAATAATAGTCAAACCCAAAAAAACGACCTCTAAAGGAGGTCAAAGTCATAGAACATCCATATTATTATTATTTTTTACATTTTTTAGTAAATTGAACATCAATTAGATATGCGGTCAGGCAGAAATGACTGAATAAATAGTTTTAAAAGGTTTAATGCCCTATAAAAACATGTATTCATGGATGAAAACATAATTAATGGTCGTCGAATAACATAAAATCTATCGACAAAAACTTCACAATGATTTTTTAAAGGGTTGTGTGGACTAATAATTATTATGTGGTTTTGGTTTCCAATAGTAAAAAAACACCCATTTATTGTTTTAAAAAACCAAAATGTGTGTTTAATGGATAGATCTATAGAAAATCATCATAATAAAAATAAATTCTGTACAACCTTATTAAAATTATTTTTTTCATGTATGAGTAGATGACACATCAATCGAACATATGGTCTGACTTGAATGATCGAAAAAGTCATATTTAAAGGTTTGAGTCCCTTTAAAAAAATACATCTGAATGTCATAACCAAATGAAAGACCTTCAAATGCTATGAAATCATAGCAAAATAATTGTACAATGAAATGTAAAATGGTCAAGCATAAGGAATACCAACCTCAGGTGTCATTTTCCAAATATGATCCCAAAATATTATTGTTTTAAAACACTAAAACATGATTTTAACGATACGGTGCAAAAAAACAACCTCAAAATGAGTTGAAATAATAGTACAATTATAATAATATTATTTTTGATATATATGAATTTTAATAGGATGTGTGGTCTACCCAGATTGATAGATTAAATGGTTTTTAATGATTTTAAGAACTTTAAAAACAAGTGTCTGGATGTCAAATAAACAAAAAAAAACTTCAGAATACAATGAAATTGGATGAAAATGAAATTTTGGAGAATGTGTACCATCAATCCATAATGCCTTCTTTCTAGGATAACTGAAAACAAACATTTATTGTTTTAAAACTCCAAAACATGATTTTAAGGGTCATATCCAAATCAAAATTCGATGGAATGATGTGTAATCATAGGAAAACTGTCGTAGAATTATTTTTTATGTGTATGGGTAGATAAATCATCAATCATACATGTGGTCTATCCTGAATGACTAAATCAAAAGTTTTTAAATATATGATTCCCTTTAAAAACGTGTGCCACATGGTCAAAATCGACTGAATGACCTCCAAATTCAATGAAATTATATAACAACCATAAAGGGATTTTTGAAATGTTCAATCAAGTGAAAAATCAATCTAAGGTTTTATTTTCCCAATATGACCTAAAACACACTTTTATTGTTTTAAAACATTAAAATATGCCTTTAATTGTTAGATCCATAACAAATAACCACAAAATTTGATGAAATCATATGAAATATGAATTATTATTATTTGTGACATGTGGGTGTAGACTAAATGTTAATCATATATTTGGTCTGTCTGTAATGACCAAATAAGAAGTTTTTAATGGTTTTTTGCCCTTTAAAAACATACATCCATGGGCCAAAACTTTTCGAACGGCCTCTTAATGCCTTAAAATAAATAGAAAATAATATTATAATGATTCTATAAATGGTGGAGTTTACATAATTTCAATCTATGGTTTTTTTACTGAGATGACCAAAATCACACTTTTATTGTTTTTAAACACAAAAACGTGTGTTTAATAGTCAAATCCATATAAAATAGACTCAAGAGGATATGAAATCATAGGAAAAAAATTAGTATTTGTTTTATGTGTATAAGCATATAAAATGTTAATAATATGTGAATTCTAGTTATAACAATCTAATATGTTGTTTTTTTAATTCTGTTGTGATTTTGTTTCGAAAATAATAAATCTATAGCAGCCTCCATATGGAGGCTGATATAGGCTGGATCAAGTGACCCTATAGTGACCTCAATATGGAGGACTCAATAGTCTTGGTCGAGTGACACCTATATTGACCACCATTTAATAGTTTCTACAGGTACACTAGCCTAGCCTATAGTATACACTAATTCATAGATGATATAGACGATATGGATGGGCCAAAAGCATCTGTTGTTTAGTGGTCACTACATAGACACTATTGTCCTTTAGAGAAAACATTTGGGGGTATATAACGGCATTTTTTCTACTAGTGGTAGTAGTGATCCAACCCATTGGTCTTTACATATTCCAACCATAATTAAATTATTATGAAATTAGGCTTTCATTTTGTTTTCAATTTGAAATATACCCTATTTATTATTCTTCTAATTTGAATTTTTTAAACACATGCATGGAAAATTAGAGTTTTATTTTAAATTCTCGAGAGATATTTTGGATTTTAATGTGATGGGCTGATGCTCATTTCAACATGGACCTGTTTATTGGGTTGGCCCATCTTGAGTGGCATTGTCCTCTTCTCTCTATCTTTCTAGATTTTTCCTCAGTGTCGACATAGAGGGGGAGGATGTTTCCACTCTGATGTCTTCTCCCATCTCCTCCCTCTTTTCTCTATGTCTCCTCCTTCCCTTTTCCCTCCTCTCTCAACTCTCCATGAGTATGGGATATCTCACCCTATTATTGATGTCTCTTCGGTGCTCTGTTGATGGGTTAATTATAAATTTCATGTTTCTCAATGATGTCCCTCAGGGGGATTTTTTTGGCCGCGATGAAGTTGGTTTGTTCTTGAAGTCCATGGATACTCCAACCCTACTTTGACCTCATATTCCACTACACCTATCCATATTAGATATGTATTGATGATTTCATAGTGGTTTTGGGATATGTGGTTCAGTGGTCAGTGGATTTCTAGGTGGTCTTGACTTGGCACACTCTTATCTATAGTTTCTAGTTTCATCCCCACTATGATGTCTTTAGTTGAAGCCCTATATCATTATTTTCTTGATCATACCCTCAAATACCTCTTCTTCTATCTTATTTGGATCTTTTTAGGTGGTTATATAGAAGTTTAGGGACGTTTAATTTGGTTTCTGATTGGGCTTCTCACGTGACCTGAGTCAATTTTCTTTCTTTGTTGGTGTTTTGGTTCCATTCCTTCAAAGTGTCAACGACATCGTCTTTGGAAATGTTTTGGGTTTTCATATTTTTTTCCACATATTTTGGTGAATGTTTTTTAGCCTCTTCTATGGTTGTAATTTGATGATATTTACATTTTTTGTTTCTGTTTTTTTTGTTCATGTTTGGTTATGGTGGCGACCATTGGTTTGTTCATGACAGTGTTTTTCCAATGATGTAATTGTTTGATGAGGTGTGCTCACTCTCTATTGTTGGTTTGGTTACTTTTGGTTTTCTAGGGTATAACCATTACATGGTGTTTGTGTTCTATAGTAAATTTGACTTATTTTTTGGGCTACGACATTCTGGTGTGATGTTTTGATGGAAATGAAGAAAGTGGTGATGGATGAAAATGATGATAGTGGTGACTCGTGATGTTGATGGTTTGAGATGAGATTTATATTGATGTGGGTGATCTTAGATCATGATATTATTGGGTCCTATGATCCTTTATGATTTTTGAACTTTGAATTTAGAATTTATGAATTCTTTGATTTGGTCCCCGCATGAGGTTTTGGTTAACACTTAACAAAAAATTAGCATTTTGAAATCAAATAAAAATTGAATTTTCAGTCAAAGTTGTCCCATTCAGCCTTAAATATGTGTTAGCTTGCGTCTTCCTAGTAATTTATCCTTGGATATTTATTCCGAATCATTTATTAATTTTCTACTTAAATTATCTTCACCATCCATATGTTTATCCCTTTTCATTTCTATCACTCCATTTCTATTTCAATGTGGACTCCTAGTGGCCTATGATTAGTGGTTTTGTTTGGGATAAAAAATAGTGTCTAGGGAAAGTAATCAACCACTACACCTAATCTCTTCAGAATAAATTATTTTTATCACCCCACACATTTTTTCTCTCACGCCCGCTTTTATGTCTTGAACCATAACTTCATAATTTAATGATCAATTAGTGGTGATTCTTTGTGCTTTCCATCCTCCTGTATATATCGTTATTCTACAAATTATAGGGGAGTTATTGTAGTGAAATCATTTGAATACATGTGTGGATGAGTTCCTATGTAAAGAGTATCAAATTTCCATAATAAGAAAATACCAATGCCTCTATGAGGAATAAGAACCATATCAGTATCACTGGAATAGCTTCAAGATATTAGAATGATTGGACTGCTACGTCTGACTTTATAAGTATTCCCTTTAGTTATTTTATTCTTTCTATTATAATTGTAATGCATTTATCACTGTTTCCATCTTTTTTTGAGTAGCCTGTATATTGAATTTTTTTTCTTTGATCACTAATAAATCATGTGAGGTGGTTGGTGTTCATACCATGAACATTGGTCCTTACTAGACTGAATCATTTAAATCCTTGTTTCAATCTTGTATGGATTGTTTCTGGTCAATTTAACTTCTAAAAACCAATTTACCAACTATGTCTATTAGAGGTCATGGGTACTGCTACTAAAATGACACCTTAACCCACAAAATGTGGTATTAGGGCCTTATTGTTTCTCTTTCATTGTCAAATCTACTCTTGGTTTTAATTTGGTGTCTCTTTTGATTTCAATATTTAAATCTCATCCCAAATTTCCAAATTTTATCTTTCAATTTGTAATTAAATACACTATAACATCCATGATTCTTTAAAATTTTGAATCTAGTATGATAATCCTATATTTTTTTGATATCGGTCAATTATTAGGGTCGTATGATTAATACTATCCACAAATACATGGTATCTACTCATTTGTGTAAACATGTCAACAACTAGGTTTCAAATCAAGAAATTTCATAGTTACAAAGAATTTAATTTATATAGAATTAAGATAATATAATTTCTAGTTTAGAAACTATTAATTGAATATTATTTGGCTCTAATAAACCTATTGTGACTATATCAAAAACCAGATATACTTCCACTAAATATCAAGATGTATCCACTGATTTTTTAGTTAAGGCACATTGTTCTCTTCTACTTTTTCAGTGATAAATTTCCTAGAGAAGTTTCCATTGAAACTACTCCTGTTAGTATATGGATTAAACTAGAGAAATTATATAAGAAAACATCCATATATGTTATAATTTATAAAAAACCCTAAATGTTTATATTTAACATGAAACCTAAAATTTCAATTAACACCCATCTAGATGAATTCAATAAGGTGATGTTTGATCTAGCCAATATAAATGTAACTATTGATGATTAAGATCAATAAATGAACCATTTAATTTATTTAGATAATCCCTATATAATTTTTGTAGAGAAAATGATATGTGTTCCTGACTCCTTAAACATAGAAGAGGTTAGGTTATCCCTTATTAATAAAAAATGACACTCTAAACCTAGAATTATAGGTGATATAGATATATTTCTTCCGATAGGAAGACCACGATATAAGTCTGAAATGAAATATGTTAGTAAAAATAATGTTAAGAACAATAATTAACCTAATACTAGTTATTATTATAAAAAAATTTGTTTTTTTATTGTCGTAAGCCTGAGAATACAACTCACGAGTGTATGATGCTTAAACAATAACTTGAAATGAATCATCTCACTAACTAGTCTTTTATAGTGGATTTTATTTATGAAACACTTAGAGTTTGGAATGGTTCTAGCCATTACCTCAATCATGAGTGGGTCCATGACTCAAGATGGTCATTCCATATGTGTCCTTTTAGAGAGTCATTCCAAAATTTTATAGAAAGAGTATAAGGAGATTAAAATAATAAGAATAGATAATGGATTAGAAAATGTATTTTATAAAATTATTTAGTTCCATGAATATAATAGCATTACAATATAACATACTAATAGGGAAACCACCATACATAATGGGCAACAGAACTATATTAGGGAGACTCTTAAGCATCCTTGCATACTTGGGTCTCCCTAAATACTCCTACAAAGAGGCATCCACTATTTTAGTTTTACTCATTAATAAATTTCATTCCTTATCTAATCAATTAAAAACCATAGAATAACTTTGTAATTTTAAACTTCCCTTTTATAGTTATATAAATGTATTTGGTTTCACCCCTTATACTCATATGAAACAAATATGATGGATCATCAAGCTCTTAATTGTGTCTTTGTGGGGTGTCCTAAGGGTTTAAAAGTTTATAATATTTTGGTAGATAAACCTGGTCACTAAAAAATGAATCATTAGTAGAGATGTTGTGTTCCATGATTCATGTTCTATTAAAACCAAATCTTTCACACCTGGAAGTAGTGATCCAGCCATTGATGAGGCTAACGAAACTGAGACTCCAGCTCATTTTTAGGCAAATTTCAAGCCCCCATATCCTGATCCACAACCTATGAACCTATGTGATTCTGACTCCAGTACTAAATCAGATTCATAAGTTTATCCTCCTACCAATAATATAGACTATCAATTAACATGATATTGGGTTAGGAGGGTCCCTAGACCTCATACTTGGTTCATCCAATATGATATGGATTCTTATGCCTTTAATGATTTCCAATATATTATTGATGATGATCCTCAACCATATATGAAATCCATTAATGAAAATATATTCAAAAAGTGGATCTTTCCCATTGATTAATAAATTAATTGTTTAAGAAAAAATCACTTGTTTTATCATAGATAAACCACCAAATGCTAAAGTTATTGGCTGCAAGTCTATTTTTTAAAGATGGAAGATAACACTACTGGGGAAAAAAATCTATGTAATAATAGTTTCTAAGGGATTACTTCTGAGAAAAGGAATAGACTATTATAGTTTTTTCTCTATTTGTTATGAATTATTCAATTAGATTGCTTCTTTCTTTTTCTACTTATGGTTACCTTAACATTGGACAAAATTATGTTAAAACTTCATTCTTTCAAGGTGATTTAAATGGGAAACTTTATACGAAGCCTTTTAATGGTTACCATATAGAATTTAAATGTAACCAACTTTTCCTTTTAAATAAATCATTATATGGTTTGAAAAAATATTAAAGTCAAAGTTATATAAAACATTATTCCTTTATACTTGGTAACATTTTAATAAGATCTAGTATGATTCTTGTGTATATTTTATGTCATTTAAAAATAACATTATTTATATGTTGTTGTATTTTTATTTTATTATCATTATTTACAATAATATAAAGCTCTTTAATAATGAAATATATCAATTAAAAGTCACATTTGAAATGAAGGACTTAGGTGTATAAAAGAAAATTATAGGTGTAGAAGTCGTAAGGGATAGACCCAAAAACTTTTATATATGTCATAGAATTATTAAGTTCAAAAAATCCTTAAAATTTATTTGTTTGAATATCTCAATATTGTAAGTATAAATTTTGAAAAAAAATTAATAATTCGATATATCAATAACCTATTTCTTATTTGATATTTTTTTTATGTCTAAAATCACATTTTCTAAAATAGATAGTAGAATCATGTATAACATTATCTACACTCGGCACGCTATCTATTTTATAATCTACACTCTTAAAATGATCATGGATAGTCCATGGAAGCCAAATTGGCATGCCTTGAAGTGACTGAACTAGTATTTTTCATGTACTAATAATTTGTCCTTATGTAATGGTATAAATGTTGATACTACTAAATTAACTATTGGATATATAGATGCCGACTAAGAATAAAATATTGATACTAGAAAATCAATTTTTAGTTTTCTCTTCACTACTTGTGGAGGTCCTTCATGTAAATGAAATATGAAATAATTGGTTTCCCTTTCAACTATATAATAGGAATATATGGATTTAATATCGGATATTAATGAAGCTTTATGGATCAAAGGTGTGTATTTTAAATTTGATATTTATAATTCTATTATTAATTTGTATTGTGATATTCAACCTACATTACATTTATAAAATAATTTAGTATTCCATGGTACGTCCAAACACATAAAAAATATATTACATTTCATTAGATGTGTTATATAATCTAGAATCATGTGTGTCAATAAGATACATTTTGAAGATAACTCAACCGATAGTTTGGATAAATTCATGGTATTGTATAAATTCAAATATTTCATACATATGATGAATTTTGTTCCCATTCAATAACATTAGGTGCAAGAACATTTCAAATTTCAATTGAAAATAGAAGAGATTTTGGAAACTAGGATGTGATTTTATTTTCAATTTGAAATTTTCCTTGATTATTATTCTTCCAATTTGAATTCTTTTAATCACATGCATGATAAATTATAGTTTTATTTTCTATTCCTCATATTCATATTGGTTTTAAATGTTCTAGGATATTTTTAATTTCTACAAGAGACTATTTATTTGGTTAAACCATTCATCCTTCAGACAGTGTTATCATGTGGTTACCTAGTCAATGGTCCATAAATATTTATTCCTTTCTTTTGATTATTTTTTCACCCAACTTATCTTTGTTGTCCACCTATTTATCCATATTTATTTCTATCACTCTATTTATATTTTGGTGTTGAATCATAGAGGATTTTAATTGGTTATGTAGTTTCATGATTTAAATGGTGTTAGGGGGAATTGATTATCCCCTATATTCAGTCAATTCAGCATTGATTTAGTTTCTCTCCCCTCATTGTTTTCTCTCACTATAACTTTTATGTATGGAACCCTAGTTTTGATGTTTCTATTTATATAGATGGAGAAACTACAGGTTTTTCCCTCCTACATATATCCTCCTTTTATCTCTTGTAGTGGAGTTATTATCACATCATCTATTAAGGGTGAAGATCTGTGGCTGAGTTTCCAAGTGAAGAGCTTCTGACTTATAGACTAGAAAAGTTATAGTAGCTTTATGAAGATTAAGAACCTTATCAGTGTCATCAGTGGTGCTTCATGAGATTAGGATTTTCATGATGTTTTGTCTGCCATTTTAAGTATTACTAGATGTTCTTTTATTATTTGTTTGTGATTATAAATATTTTATCAACGTTTCCATCCATTTTGAGTAGCCAGAATGTTTTTATATATTTCATTGAGAATTAATATATTGTGTTAATTGGGTGGTGTTATTAACATTCACAGAGGTTTAAACAGGACCAAATCATGTTAATAATTGTGCTGATATTTACTGATTTTTTTCTTTATTCTATCTTGTAAAGATTTTTTTTAGTGAATTCGACTTCCGTAAACAGATGACCCAATTTGGTTTTTTATGGTTCATGTGTATTATTATTGTAAGTGCACCTTACCCCCACGTTTATCAATCAATCAAATCAATGATATAAATTTATAAATCATATGAAAATTTAAATTCATTATCCACATAATAAATTAAATGCAACTAAGGCCATAACATCATAGATTTTAATCCTCCCATAAGCTAGAGTGGGCCCATTCAGCCCCAAAAATTTATTCATTAATGAATAATAACTTTAATTATATCATGAATTATCTAGTTTATTATGCATAGGTTTTCCCATAATTAAGAGGCCTAAGGAAATAACAAACATTATCTAAAAACAACATATAATACTTCAATCATCAATTTCATGTTAAAAAAATTCCAATATTATTATTAATTATTCTTCTCATACCTCATCTATTTAATTAATTATTAAAACTATAATAATACTTTTTATCAATTTATATCCATATTAATAATGTTATGGAACATCAATATGAATAAAAATATGTACATAACACACTATCTAGTAAATATTTTGGGGAATCATATACAAGATTCAGTCAAAAAGTCTCAAATAATAATTTATATATGCATCATAAAATATTGAATTATCTAAACATGGAATATTTTCCATTTCAATTATCAATTATTCGGAATTATCTATAGAATTATATACATTCTATAGAATTTAATTATTTTAATATCATATAATAATATTTACACTATTACATGTGATTATTTACTTTTATAAATAATAACTAACATTTTTAAGTATGTTAATTTTATATTATCAAATAATATATTAATACTAAGAATTTTTTTAATCTAGTTATATTTCTAATATTATTTTCCAAAATGATAATATGTTATCATTCAAAAGTAGGTTATAATTTTTAATTAACAAGACTAACAAAAATATGTGATTTTTAATAATTATCAAATATTATTTAACAATATGAGATAACCATTCTATTTATTGAATAAATTTATTCTCAAGAATATGATATTATTTTTAATTCAATTATTTAATTAAAATATTCACAAAATGTAATTTAAATCCCATTTTTCTTTCATTTAAATATTTCTAGAATCTTTAAAAATAATCATTCGACAAACTTTTTTTATTACTATTTGATTATAGTTAATCACATTTTATTCATCCAGAAGAGTCTAAATAATGATAAAATCTCATTTTTAAAAATAAAAGGGAATTTATAGATACCATATCTAGATTTGAAGGCCCAACAGAGAAAAAAACAATCAAAAATATTGACTTGAAGTTATAATGGTTAGCAGTGTGGCATGAGTATAAAAAGAAGAACCATAGGGTTCACATGTTGATAACTCACATGGTACGGCTAAAGAAAACGTTCTAGATTTTTTTAAAGTTATATGAATGCTCCCGCTCACCTCTAGATGTGCTATACTTCAATTAATAAAGGAATAATTAGAGAGAGGTAGAGAGCTAAAGCGAATTGAGTTCACATATATTAATAATAATAAATGGAATGGGAGGAATTAAAAAATAATGGATGCAATTGTTTATTTTGAAAATGATTAAAAAAATAAATATTTTTTTAATGTCTTGAATACATGATTTTAAAATGGAAAAAATAAACACTTCCTATTGATTTTAGGCATACCAGTATATTTTCTTGGTTTTATTATCATTGCAATATTTAAACATTTTATTCTTAAGCCTCTAATTAAAAATACATCATATGTTTTATATTAATTTAATAGGTTTTATACACTAGAATCATTTCACATTCAGTCACATTCATTGTTGAATTTCCTCTTTTTCATTTTTTATAAATACATCGTTTTTAAATTATTGAGAACCCATAAAATTTATTTCACTCATTTTATGTTATTATCTAAAATAAAAGTATTTCCCCCTTCCAAATCACAACCCCCATCTCATGATTTACTTCTTTTAAACAATAAAATATTTCTCATTTAATATCATATAACCATTTATTATTATTATTATTATTATTACTATATTTAACTCGCATACTCTCTCTCTCTAAACATTTTACTCAAATCACATTTTGGAACATAAATCTGTAAATTTTGTTAAATTTAATTATCTTTATTTTTTATGAAAAAAAAAGAAGAAAAATTAAATTAATCTTAGTTTCAAAATAACAATGGACTTCATCCAAGGAGGGAATTTATCTAACCAATCATGTTTAATACCAAAAAGACCTAGATAATCCAAAAGAGTAAATCCTCTATACCACTCCATTTAGATAAAATAAACGAGTAATCCATGAAATGAGGGAGAAGAGACCAGATCCTGGGAATCACATAATCAAACAGTTGGAAACCTCTTTCTTTTTCCTGAATGAAATATATGATGGTGAAAAAATCAGATTTGATTCTGATATATTTTTATCCATTCTCAATAGAAAGAGACAAAAAACCATATTGCATGGGCCTCGACCACCGAAGAGTCCCAACATGAATGGGTCGAAGAATGGATGGCTGCAAAGATATATCCATAGGAGTTATAAACCATAAATCTAAACCCAATAATATCATTACCAAGAAGGGAAGCATCAATATTTATTTTTAGAACACCTAGAGGGGGATGATTCAATGAGGTGATATAAGGGACTCCTCTAAGACTCTCCATCTAAGAATCAACTTTCATCCACGTCATTAACTAAGATGTTTCCATTTTATCCTATAATACATTTGGTCTTTTGATCTGTATTAATATAACATCATTATAATGAACCTAATTGATCCATTCAAGCAAGAATTAAAATTCCACCTTCTCCATAGTAATAGATGAGTCCCGAGAAACCAGAAATGCCAATAGATCGGATCCCATCATGAAAAACATACCAATGTTCGGGAATCTCATAGTCTAAACAACCTTATATTTGGTAAAATGAAAAAAAAAATATGATAGGGGGATTAATTTTCAACCATGAACAATAAACATAGAGGGTCTTCAGACGTATAGAAAAAAAGAGGAGTACATTGGATGGTAGGACACTAGTGTATACCTTCCTCCCAAAATATTGAGCCTTGGGGGGACCTATAGATACCAAAGAACCTTATATATCATTTATTCAAACTAAATATAAGCGATGAGGGACATACTATAAGAAGACTTATTTGAGAATAGTCTTGAAAGCTCCTTACAACAATAAATACTAGCATCCCATATATCACTAATATAATGGATACTTTGAATAATTTCTAAACTCTTGTAATTAAATATTCTATAAAGTAATTAATTACACCATACATTACCTACCTTATTAAAAAGGGTGTACACCATAGCATCCTCAAATTCAGTGATTTATGGAGAGGTTTCCAAAATCCCATCATCTACAGAAATCCAAGGATCCTTCCAAATATAGGAAATGGAGCCATACACAATCCTATAAGAAATTACCTGATCGAGAAGGGCATGAGATCCCCATATAATAACCCAAAGGGAAGTAGGGTGATAGAATAGACCAACATTTTAGATGTTTTAGTATATAAAATTAGAGTCCTTGACAATCCATGCATAAGTAGAATTATGGTGTTGAGGTAGTTTATAGCATTATTTGGAAAAAATAGTATCATTGAAGAGGTTAAGATCATTGAAAACCATTCCCCCACATGCGTTAAGGGTGTAATTTTTATTCCAAAACATCCTATAATTTTTTTTCAACCAATTGTAATAACCCCGCTATAAAATGGAAATATGAGGGTAAATTTAATCAATAACCATGGCTAGATGTTTGAAAATAGACATGATATAGCCTGAAATCATAGGAATCCTATATTTAATAATAGTTTCCTTCCCTTATATAGTTATGATAATGGATATCTATTCATACATTTTTCTCAATCCTATCAAGAATATTTGAGAAAATGCATTTTTTGATTGACCAACAATCATGGGTGGCCTCAGATATTTATTATGTTAATCGACCATCTAGATACTCAAAACCTAAAAGAGATCATCCTTCATGCTCGTAGAAACCCCTTCACTTTAGGAAATTTTAAATTTATCCATATTAAAAGATATTTTTAGAATCATACTCATATATATGAATCATATTTCACATAGACATGCATTATTCATGTGTTTCCCTTGAAAAAAGAATAATTTCAACAACAAAAACAAAGATGAGAAATGGGTGGGCTTTATCACAAGACTTTTTCCTCATGGTTAACATTATTTATATCTTTCTAAAAAACTAGATAAGAAAACATCATCCCCCAAAATAAATATTGAATGGACAAAGGGATTCCTCTTTCCAAAGCACCCTATAGGGGGAGAAGATCTAATTGATATTTCTATTAACATTGATCCTAAAAGACACTATCGAGACGCTGCATCATGACCTCAATCCATTTGAAGAAAAAAAACCATTTTGATCAAATCAGCATGAATAAAGGACAACTTCGAATAATCATATTCCTTATCCATATCAATATTCCATGCCATAATACCTTTTTTATCATCTTCTCAACTTTTCAACGAGTGAAAATTTTCATGTGTGATGATTGCATTGTTTGTAATGATCCTTTTAGGAACAAATGTGATTCTATTTTCATATATAATAGATTGTAACTATGGATAGATACGATTACCCACAAATATATATGTATTTACACAAACACAATAACATTTTTTATCCATATATTGTATACTTTTTCATGATATACATAAAAATTTAATATATATTTAAATACAAATACATAAACACGCACATATATAAAAACCATTTCAAAACACAAATTTTATTCTGAAATTTTATAATAATTAAATTTAAATATATATATTTATATATATGATATAAAAAATAAAAATACCATATTTTATATTAGTAAAATATTTTACTAGTGAAAACCTCAATGCGTAATAAAATTAAATCAATGTGTAATATATTCATATCAGCAAATTACACTATTGAAATAATATTTATAGTTGCCAGTTATTTTCACACTATTTCTATGATATTGAACTTAGTCAAAAAAAAGTTAAATTGTATTCAAATTCAATAATATTGAATTATTTACAAAGATATAATGCTTCCTAAATTTCTAACACCTCTATGAAAACATCATTGGAATCTATCAACAACTAAGTAACACAAGGAAGGATTTGGAAGGATATCTCAAACCTTTACATCATCTTTATTTTTTTGTATTTACAATTATCTATCATGAAATCCATTCCAAATGATTATTACTTCAATTATTATAATATTCGTAATACTTTTTTTAATCCAACCACCTTTAATTTAGTTAAAAAATTTATTCTTAAAATTATTTCATCTAAGATTCTTATATTTCTTCCATTTATTTATTTCATATGGAATTAAATCTTTCATTCTAATTAAATTACCTTTTTTATTAGAAACATAATATATAATGAATGTATTTATTTATTAAAAAAATATATAATTAAGATTTATTATCACCTTAAATAAACTCATCCCCTTCCATGGATATTTTCATTATTTCAAAAATTGTTTTATTTTTATTTTGGAACCCAAATATGTATTATCTCATGTACTCTTCATATTTATTATCACCTCTTTTCAAAATTGTGTTTTATCATTCCATTTATGATGAGGATTTCAATAAAGGTAATTTAAAATATTAAAATACTTCTTCTTTATTTTTCATATATCTTATATTCCTCTAGTGCATAAAATTTTATTTATTTTCAAGGTTCCATTATTGGTATTTATTTCTAAATTATGTTTGAAGAATAATCCATGTGAAAATAACTTTGATGTGACCCTTAAATTCATCTTTTTAAATAATTTTAAAAATGTTTTTTGGAGTATTCTTTTATTATTTTGCTTCAATTTTCCAATTTTTTTATAAAACATTGATCACTTATTATGTTATGTTTCATGTATTACCCAATAAATGCTCTTATGAAGTTATAGGTCATACCCCATATTGTTTATAAGGGTTATGTTCTCTATCATTCCTTATCCTTACCTTGAATTTATTTTTCTTCATTTTGTTCATACTCTTCAATTTCATGGAAATATTCTATATCATTTACATTAGAAAAATTGATCATATATCTATTACACTATACAGTCTGAATAAATTCTAAATTTAAGGGTCTTTAAAAAGAAATATATTCCATTTTTATTAGGGAATTATTAACACTCCATATGCAGATTAATTCAATATGAATAATTATTTATTAATAAATAATTTTTATTAAGTATTATTTATTCACTACATTCATTTGATGAAAATATTATAATTATTTAGTGATAAGTGGGGCATAGAATTATAAACCCCTTTTATGAATCATAAAGTCCCATTAGGAAAATATGTATGGTAATTTAGTGTATGCCTTACTAGTTTATATATGATGTATTGGAAGAAGGCTTTGGTGTTAAGATTAATATTTTCATAAATATTAGTTCTATCATTATGAAATCAGTTAATATTATCCATGTGATTATTTACATTTCTATGTGCAGTGGTTTTCTTAACTTAGTGGAACAATCTCCATATAATTCTACATCAAACCATCGCTTATATTCTATAACCACCCCCCCCCCCCTCGAGTAGGTATTTATTAGGAAATTTATGAAAACATAGACTCTAACATTATGGTCAAGTTCATAATAATGTACCAAGAAGTTTGGAGGGATCATGCTTATGGTGTAGTATGGGTGTTAGGCGGTGCATTATGACAATATAGGGGCATTTTTTTGGTGGAAATATTTAAAGATAAATAATTGTGTCGGTGGCTATAAATCGGCACTCTAACCACCAACAATTATAATGTGGGATGAAAGGGTGACATGGCATGTGATGATCAGTACAATGAAACCATTCAGAAAATGCACGTGACTTGGAAAGTAGTGTGGTAGGGAACCACACATGCATTATTTAGTGGGTGGATTGAAAGGGTAATTGTTTTGTTGGAACCTATTAAACATACTTCCTCCTAAACATATTTATAATTTTTAATGGATGGGTTCCCTACCTTCATGGAAGGGTGTGTAATGACCTTCAAATGAGTGATACAATGCAATAATTGTTGGAAAAAGGTAGTACTACTGAAGACCGGTGACATAGAATGATATAGTATGTTCTTTTAGGCCATTGGATTATCTTATCTAAAGTTTCTTTATACCAAAATCATCTGGTCTTTCGGGCCATCTATAATTTGGGCCTTCAAGAAACTCATTTTAATAAAATTGGTCCAATGGGTGATTATCATTCCATATACAGATGGATGAGGCTTGATCAACTGGGGTGCATGGGTGTGTGTGTTATTTTTGGTTTGAAATACAATCTACATATTGTAGACTATTTATATTATCATATTATCTGTTGATATATTACATCCTCATGTAATCAGTTATATTAAATTATTTTATTATTAGTTATTTCTTATATATTATTCATTCTTTGTTTATTCCATTATATTTTTTATAAGATACCTCTTACTAATCATTTGATCTCACTCTTTTTATGTTTTCCTTTCCCTGGGGATATAAATAAGAGTACAATGTATTATATTTCTAGGTTTTTATCAAGTGTCGAGAATTTTTTGGGAGATGTTAAAGACATATTATAAAATAATAAATCCTTAGTCTAGTGTGAAAAAGAATCATTGGATGGTAAAGGTATTAGTTTTGTTAGTTAATGGTTTTTTACAAATCTCTAAAACATTAAACATAAATGGTATTGTGTGTGTTAGTGAAAAATATTTTTTGTTGATATTATAATTATGGATAGTTATGTTTTCATTACATTAGTTAGTTTCAAATCTTGTATGTAAATAATATGTTCATTTCCATTGGATCTAAGAGTATGGGTCTAAGATTCCAAGATTGGTATCAAAACAAGGTTTAGATATCTTTATTGGTAAGTAAGAGTACATGATTGAGGTACAGGTAGCCCTTATGTATGCTATGTGATTTGATGTGAAGTAAATTCTTGTTATTTCAATAAAATATTAATATATTTTGATAGAATACATGATTAAGGTATATATAACATGGAATGTTATTTTATTTAATTGGAGGATAATAGTTATGTTTAATTCTAGGAGCATATGTTTCCATGAATTTTGGGTTTAGGATACAATAAGAGTTCTATTGATTTAATTATTATTAGAAATTAGGATAATAATACATTAGTGGAAACCCTAGGGATGAATCTAAATTGAGGTAAACATCCTAAAATAATATATGTTATGGGATATCTAAGAAATTACATCATGATATGGATACACATAAGTGGATGTAGTCTCTGGATCATATGCACTTAATTGGGATCACCCTGAAAATGATTATTGGGTATTAGCTTAATCTTTACTCGATGAACAATTAATGATCCCAACTACACACCTTGTTTAACACTCTCATGGGATATACATTGATTGATTTATATGATATTTTCAAACCATTATGTTGGATTTAAATGGAAACTAATGGTGTGATATATAACTATCTAGATTCAAGATCTTAATAGGGAAATGCACATCGGAAACTTATGTTAAATTGAAGGAGTTATACGTTAATCCAATTATATAATAGTTTATCTCAATGTATCATAGGTTTAAATAATGTTTTTAGGAGAAAACATTTTAGGATGTCTTTTTCATATACACATATGGAAAAAAGGCTATACCCATGGTTTTTTTTGCGAAACCATGGATATAGGTCACCCCTATAGCCACATGGAATAAAATATTGTCGTGAGGACCTATACCCAAGTTTCTCTAAAAATATGTGGTATAGGTTATCCCTATACACATGGTTTTTCAAAAACGGTGGAAATTGGTTTTGCAGGGGGGATTTAAAGGGAAGACTGTAGGAGAAACTATACCAATAGTTTGACCAAACTATGGGTATTGGTTGGTACATTATTTTTTTATATTACTAAAAATAAAAATAAATAATTTATTAAAAATAAATTTTTAGACACACACACACACACACGTATATATATATATTTGAATATAATATCCAAAAATTAGGTTTATGATAGTGGTTAAGTCATTGTATTATAAGTGGAAGGTGTTGGGATCAATTCCCAGTGGTGGATTTTTTTAATAAAGAACCTACAACCATGGTTTGACCAAATTGTAGGTATAGGTTGGCCCATTATTATTTTTTATAATAATAACAACAATAATAAATTATTAAATATAAATTATTAGTTATATATATATATATATGTGTGTGTGTGTTTGTGAATATAAGAACACAAAATGTGTTGTCAAATTGTGGGAATGTCATTGTAGTATAGGCGGAAGGTACTCAGATTAATTCCCAACAGTGGATTTGTTTTAAATAAAGAACATATGCCCATGATTTGTACAAACTGTGGGTATAGGTTGGGCCATTATTTATCCATAATAATAAAAACAATAAGAAATTCTTTAATATTAATATATTTATAAATATATACATATATATAGATATATTAATATAAGAACACCAACTGTGTTATAGGATAGTGGTAACGTCATTAGAGTATAGGAGGAAGGTGTTGGGATCAATTCCCAATGGTGTATTTTTTCTAAAGGACCTATACCCATGGTTTGACCAAACCATGGGTATAGGTCTTTCCATAGAAATTTTCTTTACATATAGTGTGAGAACAATGGGTATAGGTGGTCTATACCAATGGTTTGGTCAAACCATGTGTATGGTCCTATTCAAACAGCTTATCCACCCAAAGTTCATATAACCATGGGTATAGCCTATAACCATGATTTTTTTGGGTTATGCACGTGGTTTTGAAATGTGGGTATAAGAAAATATTCTAGTTTTATATTCATATGATCATTTAATATGATTTTATTATATATTATTATAACAATTTTTAGTATTTGGTTTGAAATAGGTTCAGGAAAATGAAGTTGTGAAAGGAATGTCTAAATAAATTTCTACAAATTGTAGTCATCTAATGAAGAATATTTGACACAAATAGAAAATAATCTCAATATCTGTTAATTATAAAAGAAAATATGAGTTTCTTAGATTTACCTGAAATCATAGGATTCATATCTCATTAAAAATTATATTTTGAGTCCTAACTATCTTATAAATAACCTTATATATTTTCATTAACGAGTGATAAATAAAATTACGAGGACCTAATTTATTTAAAATTATAGAATGTAATACCTTTGGTTTTAGGGAAAAATTATTTCCTTAAACTATATATCTATCATTATTAAACAAGTATTTTTTCAAAAGAAATTAATTTAAATAGTGAATAAATCATACATGATATGAATCCGACTAATTACAATTTATTCAATAATAGTGGAACATTAAAATAAAATTATATGAAACTATGTATTACATTCTATGTAATATTATATACCATTGATGATTACATCCATTAAAAGTGACTTACATAAAATGGGAAAATAAATAAAATTAATTAATATCTTTAAAACAAAATATTCCTTGTATAATGCTCCATAATTTCTATGTAAATGTTTTTTAAATTAAATGGAATTATTTCGGGACCTAGCACTGAGACGACAAATGATTCCAAGGCCCGGGCTTCCTAGAATATAATTCTGAACTTTTAGTCAGTTCACTTAGGTAAACTGATGATCGGGATTTTCTAACTTTTGAACTAGTGCTTGGATCGAACATCTGAGGGAACCATTGAACTCGGAATGTCGGTATTCACCTTGAATGGACTTAACATCAACCGACAAGGGTATGATGGAAAAGATACTTTTCAGAATTTTTGGAAAATAATAAAATTACTTAGAAAATTTTATTTTATTTTCATTCACACCATTGAGTGGAGGACAACAATGATGTGGTGCAGCAACGAGGCAACAATGAGGAAAATTAAATGAGGATCATTAATGGCTTTTTGGGTAAGTGTAACAACTATGCTTTTTGATAAATGAAATAGCATAATGATGAAATGTGATGGCGTAGTAGAAATTTTGAAACTTTTTTTAATAAACAAACATGTTGGAGAGTTGAGAATTAAACCTTGGGGATTATCTGATGAACCTATGGTGAAATTCCTCTCCAATGAATAACAACAAACACTGGTGAAACCCTTGCCAATGACGAACACTAGAGGATCAGAGTGTGGCACCAAATCTAATGGAGAATGATATCGGATCTGGTAATTGTCGAACTGTGAAGAAAGAATGTGGATCACAGTTTGATGAAGACTTGGATCATCATCCATCACCTACAAGAGATATGAATACATATAGTTCTTACTTTGTGCTTGAATTCCCCATTCTTCATTCTAAAACAATGAATGTCGATCAACCCATGAATAGGTTGATCCATGGATCGGGTGTTCTTGCGAGAGGGTTCTTCCCTGGGGTTTTTGCATAGGGATTATTGATAGCTTGATAGACCTATGATCCTGAACCTCCCTTGTTTCAAATGTCTAACACGGAGGGCGTGGGCCATCACCAACATGGCCTGAGCCCCTATTACTTGTGCATTCTTCATGGATGAATTCTTGAAATGGTTTTAAGGAGAGTTTGAGGCTATCATAGTGAAAGAGGAATCCCTATGTTCCTGTAGGAAAAGATGGTTCAAGAAACAGGCCATTGAAGGATCTATGGTGGCCCATGGAAGGAATCGTCGGCGTGCCCGTCGGTGCACCGAGAAGACAGAGAGACATGGCCCACTAGCTATGGCATCATGGAAGTGCGGCATTGACCGATGCTGTGTGCAGGGGTGGCCCGCGTCTGGGCCACTGGGGAAAGCTGGCGGCACGAGGTCCGTTGACCGCGTGGGGGAGTACCAGCCAACCGGTCGGCCAACCACCCTGTAAAATATGAATGCACCAAAGTCACATCCGAAGGACTGAGACCAGTCCACTATAAAAACTACTTATAAGGGGAGGTGGTGCCATATAGCATCATCGGGAGACGAACCAGGTGCGGCTAAGCTGGTTCCGGGTAGGAGAAATTGGCCCACCTCAGTGGGTCGGGTTGTTATTGGTGGGTTTCATCCCACCAAGAGGACCAAGCCAACCGTGGGTCGGACCCAGTTAGGTCAGACCCTGGTCGGACTGGTCCCGGACCCAACCATCCCCTGTTTCAATAAATTGGATGTTACTAACAGACCGAGTGTCTTATTGATGCACCGTCTATGGAATGAGGACCCTCACAATGAGGTTTTACTTCTGACATACTCTATATGAGTTTTTGCGGAGATTTTCATATAGCTGGGTTGGATCAGACTCGAATCCAACTGGGCCCATTTTACAAAAATTCCCATATCATACAGGCTGAGTGTCTCTTCAACTCTTCATATATTGTGTTGGTACTATAACAACGAGATGATTCTTTGGGTTACTCAAAATCATACTTCCTTGTATTTGAGGTATAGCTGATTGATTGAGGAGAAGATCCTCCCCGAAACAAGTGTGCTAAGTGTGTGAATCCAGTGGGTGGATATAACATGAATAATGAGAGTGACACTTCATGGATCAGCCTGAGAGAGACCCTTAATGGATCAGAAAGAGGGTGATCCTTCATGGATCACTAGTAGAGAGACCATTCATGGGTCATCATGATAGCGACCCTTCGTGGATAAGCAGCAGTGTGACCATTCATGGGTCAGCAGTAGATCCACCCTTCGCAGATCAGTAGCAGTTCCTCTCAACAAAATAAGATGCTCTAGCTTTTCAAATAATCATCTTAACTTTGGTACTTATTTTATACCTAGTGTGAGCTGTGTATTTTTCCTTTTTCTTTACTTTGAGATCTTTCATTGTGGTATTTACATTGGGGATTTCTAAGAGACCTTGTAGGGTCTCTGGGTCACTACTGAGTATTGTTATACTCACCCTTGCACAGGCTTCACCCACACATGTCGTGTCTTGTGAAGACAACTGATGCTTTAACGTAGACCCTGGAGGTCCAGGACTTGGTGGAGCTCAATGAATTATTATTGGATGTGGAATTACTTCTAAAGCATTAGGAATCCATCCTACACATACCATTTAGGTGGGATTTTTATCAGGAAGACCTTGGAAATAGTGTTTTTCCTTTGTGGGATCTTGGGATTATATTTTTGGCCCATTTACTTTCAGTTCACACCCTTTTCCTCTTAGTGGTGGAACTTTGTGGTGGTTATATTTTTTTCCCTTTTTGGTTTTCATTGTGTTGTATTCCATGTCAGTATGTGTACAGGTTTAAAGGAAATGCCTTCCCTTTTTGGGATATACCTTTCTGGAGATAGTCACCAGCCCTAGGCCTATGGATGGTTGGCTTGGGGTAGTCACTGCACAGGCCCCAGGGGTCGGGTCGTGACGAAGTGGTATTATAGGGGAGATCAGTTCTACCAAAAGAACTAAGAGTCTATATTTTTGATGGGGGAAAATAGTGTTATGTATCATGAGTTTGTCTTTCAATCTGGGGAGTCCAGTGTTGGTACGGTGGCTGATGTATCCATACACCAGGACCTCGAATTATGTTTTCTAACTGAGTACATGAAAACATTGGTTTCATGTGGTTTGGATATGTTTTTCTATTTATATCTTTTGATTCATCTTACCAAGTATAACATATTGATCAGGGGGAATCTATTTCTTTATAGGATACCTCCAGAAAAATAGCCATCCAGGATTCCAGTGAGGGATCATGATGATGGCCCACCGAGCGATGAGGTGTCGATGTAGTGACCACTTACAATGATAGCACCTTAGGGTGGTGTTCCAGTACCACCACCACCCATAGAGTTACAGTTTCTTCCAACCCCACAATAAAATAGTGCATGACGACTGAGTGTACTGGACAAGTTCAAAAGACAAAGGCCTCTGAGGTTTCAACATGAGACAGATCCTCTGGATGCTGAGGATTAGATGGATGTAGTTATGTAGGTTTTCTCCTTTTAGAGACACCAACAGACCATATAGTGGTCCTAGCATCTTGCCATTTTCTGGTCATGGTAGGGAGATGGTGGAGCTTGATGCTCCATACACTCGAGTAGGTGACCCTTTCCTAGTTGGACTTTGAGATCCTCTTCAGGGTGGAGTTCTTACAAGAGACACTCTGGTCAGTGTGTATTCAAGAGCTACTGCACCAACACCAGGGCAGCCTGACAATGGTCTAACACTTGGAGAGGTTTACCGACCTCCCATGATATTCCACTAACATGGCATGGGACCCTTTATTCATCTCTCAATCCTTTGAGATGGGAATCCGATGAGAGATTAGGGAAATGATTATTTCACTTAGTATCCCGACACATGATCGAGTTATATAGCGAACTCTATAGGTGAAGAGCTTCCTAGCCGAGTAGGAATCGATGGTGACATCCACCACCAGACGACAGGTGGCTGAGTCATATATAGAAGGTAGTAGGCAGATGACATAGAGGCCCAAATGGGCCAGACCTTTTGGATAATCACCCCAGGGCGTAGGGTCATAGGTTCACAGCTTGCGTGGTAGAGGAGGTCAGCTGAGGGAGAGATTTTGTTACTCTTACGGTAGACAATGGCACATCACTCCCGATTGTCTAACCCCTCATGCAGACAATTGGAAAATTCTTGAGGGACCGCCGAGATAGCGGTAGAGGCAGAAGTAGGGCTGACAGTCTAGAAGTGGACATGGCAGAGGAGTAGGATGAATGGCTGGAGGTGGATGTACTTATGAGGCATTACCACAACAACCTCTAGGTGGTCTACCATGGGATTCAGGAGTAGGTAGTTTGGAGAAGGCCCTGCTTCAGGCAGTAGAGGCCTAAAATGCAGACTCTTCAGAGATGATATGAGGAATGATCGGTATCTTCTCCACTTTAGCATTAGTTCTTATAGACACATGTTCTTGTCACTCTTTCCTTTCCACAGACAATGTTTCAGGCTGGAAGATTCTAATGGAGTTGTTAGATCAATACATATTATTAGAGACTCCTATGGGAATAGATTCGATGATTACACACTGGTGTCAGCAGTGTGACCTTACTCATGGGGGTGATATCTTCGGTTGGGATCTCCTAGTAGCAACGTTAATTCCTTACGATGTCATCTTGGGTATGGACTAGTTATCTATAGTCCATGCTAAGATTGACTATTTTAGGCACAAATTGTGTTGTGTCTGTGAGGATGGTACTAGGTCTTCCTCCATGAGAGAGAAGGGAAACATTACAACACATAATGGACTTTCTCGGAGGAGGGTGAAGCTGATCACTCACCAGATTTCTAGCCTCACCCTCAGTGCGGTGGATGAGAGGATTCCAAGCTTTCCTTCAGTGGTGGACAATTATGTGAACATCTTTCCAGAAGATTTCCCAGGACTACCTACTCATAGAGAGTTGGACTTTTGTATTGACTTGTACCTAGGGAAGACACTAATATCTACACATACATATTAGATGGCTCCCACAGAGCTCTGGGAGTTGAGAGTACATTTGGAGGACATACAGAGAAAGGGGTTCATAAGTCCTAGTGCTTCTCTATGGGCAGCCCCAGTATTGTTTTCCAAGAAGGTAGAAGGGATCTTGAGACTATGCATGGACATATGGTGCCTAAACAAGGTGACTTTGAAGAACAAGTATCCACTATGGAGGATTGTTTACCACTTCGATCAGCTGAAGGGAGTGAGGTGGTTCTCGAAGATATACCATATATTAGGCTATCATCAGCTTTTGGAATGCGATGATGACATGTCGAAGACAACCTTTAGGTGTCGTTATGGCCAATATGAGTTCTTGGAGATGCCCTTTGTCATGAAAAATTCCCCAAACTGTTCATGGGACTCATGAACAGAATATTCCAGCCTTACCTTGATCATTTTGTGGTGTTATTCATTAATGATATATTAGTATACATAGCATAGGAGTAGGAGAACATTGTACACTTGAAGATAGTTATGGAAATGATCTGAGATCACCAGATTCAGAGAAATCTCTCAAAGTGTGAGTTCTAGATATGGAAGGTCCATTTCTTGGGACATGTCATCTCAGAGGCTTGAGTTGCAGTGGATCCAGCGAAGATCAAGGAAATTCTTTCTTGGGAGACACCCAGGAGTGTTACAGGGGTACAGAGTTTCCATGGGATGGTAGGCTGCTATCGAAGATTCGTACTCAACTTATCCAATGTAGAAGCACCTATGATGGCATTGATAAAGAATGGAAAACCCTCTGTGTGGACAGAGAAATTTCAGTAGAGCTTCTAGTAGTTGAGGAAAATATTTACTAGCACTCCCATCTTGAGGTTTCCCAAGGAGGGAATCAGCTATGTTGTATAATGTGATCCATTAAGAACTGGGATATGTTGTTCCCTAATGAAGGTTGATGAAGTGATTGATTATGGATCATGACACCTGAGACCACATGAGAATAACTATAAGACCCATGACCTAGAGTTAGTATTAGTGGTCTTTGCACTGATTATGTGGAGACAATAACTGATGGGATAGATGTTCATTATCTACTCAGACCACTAGAGCCTCATGGTCATATTTTCAAAGAAGGATATAAACCTGAGATATAGGCATCGAGTAGAGTTCCTCCAGGACTATAACATTGAGATAGTATAAACTCCTTCGGAGGGGAACATGGTGATGGAAGCTCTCAGCTGGAGATCGAGTTCACATTTACTGAACGAGGTTACAGAGTAGTTGGCCTCGTTTTGGATATACTTCGTGGATATAAATGAGATACTTTTATTTCAGTCGATGGTAGTTTCCCCTCCACTCTTAAAGTGAGTCAGGGAGGTGAAACACAAATACATTAGTTGCAATACTACATGTGCCAAGATAACCATAGGACATGCACCTGATGGACATTCTGAAGTTAGGGATCACATCATCCTTTTAAGAGAATGCACTTTTGTACCAATGGAATTGCGAGAGGAGGTGTTGATGGAGTTCCATACACCCCCCTTGGAGGTACATCCAGGAGGGATGAAGTTGTACCATAACCTCCAACATCAGTACTAGTGGATGGGGATGAAGAAGGAAGTGGATGAGTTTTTTTCTAGGTGCCACACTTGCCAGCAAGTGAAGGCTGAGAATCAGGTACCAGCAGGTTTAACCCAACCCCTTGAGATACTAGAGTGGAAGTGGGATGGTATATCGATGGACTTCGTAACGGGATTACCATGTATGTCAAGAGGAAAATATTCCATCTAGGTGATTATTGATTGAATCACCATGTCATCCCACTTCCTCTCTATTCTAGAGAAGGGTTCAGTAGATAGCTTTGGATGCCTCTATGTTCTGGAGATCACGAAACATCATGGGGTTCCTTCTACGATAGTCTCAGATCATGATGCACGCTTTACATCTCAGTTATAGAAGAGATTGTAGGAGTCCTTCAGTACTCATCTACACATGAGAATAGCCTTTCACCCACAGACTGATGATCAGACGGAGCAGACAATGCAGAACTTGGAGGACATGCTTCGTGCTTGTGTCTTGGAATGTGGTCGCAGTTGGGAGGAACACCTACCATTGATGGAATTTTTGTACAACAACAACTACCACTCAACCATCAGTATGACACCATTTGAGGCGTTGTATGGATGACCGTCCAAATCACCTTTTTGTGGGATTGAACCAGGGGAGTAAGCCCTCATAGGTTTGGAGATAGTGCAGGCTACCATAGAGAAGGTGCGGGTCATCCAGGAGTGGATGAAGTCTGCACAAAGTTAGTAGAAGTCCAATTCCTATGGGCGATGAATGGACTTGGATTTAGAGGAGGGAGAACATGTTTTTCTCCAGGTCTCACACCGATGTGGATTGTAGAGATTTGTCCAGGGCAACAAGTTATATCTGAGGTTCATCAGACCTTTCCATATTCTCAGAAAAGTTAGTGAGGTGTCATGCCGCCTAGCCATTCCCTCATAGATGCATAGGGGGCATGTTGTTATCCAAATGTCGCAGTTGAGGAGGTACGTGGATGATCCATCGCATGTCATTGACTGCGGCGAGCTAGAAATTGACAATGGGGAGATGTTTGCAGAGTTCCTGATGAAGATATAGGATCGACAGGAGCAGGTCCTTTGGGAAGGTCGATTCCTTTGGTGCGCATTCACTGGAATCATGAGAACCTATAGGATAGCACATGGGAGAGGGAGGATCATATCCGTTCTCAATACCACCATTTTTTTGATTATCCATTTTTTGGATTTCAGGGATGTAAAGACCCAATGTAAGGAGAATTTAATGACCTGGAATGTTCATGTAATTTTTTTAATATTATGAGGAATTATTTAGTGACTAGGTGCTGATAGGTCACATGATTCCGAGGCCCAGGTTGACCGAAAGGTAATTTTGAACTCTTCTTTAGTTTATATAAGTAAATGTGCGAGTGGATTTTTATAACATTTGAACCAGTGCTTAGATGAAAAATCTGAGGGCACTATTGAGCTCAAAACTCCAAGAATTCTCTAGAATGAACTTAACTTCAACTGGAAAGGGTCAGAAGAAAAATTTAATTTTCATACTTTTTAGAAAATAATAAAATAATGTAGAAAAAGTAATTTTATATTATTTCTCGTCATTGAGCGGAGGACAGCTTTGTTGTGGTTTAGTGATGAGGAAATGATGAGGTGCATTAAATGAGGATCATTAATGGCTCATTATGCAATCATAACCACTATGCTATTTCATAAATGAAGTAATGTAATGATGCAACATGGTAGCGTAATAGAAATGCTATGATGTGTTTCTTTTTTTAAACTAATGTGTTGCCGATTTGAGTATTCATCCTTGGGGATTCTCTGACGAACCTACGTTGGGATTCCCCTCTAACAATTAACAATGAATTTTGGAGAAATCCTCGCCAAAAATGAAAGCTGGAGGATCGGAGCACTACGACAAATCTCATGGAGAACAAGATCAGATCCGTGAATTGAAGAATAGAGAAGAATGATAGGTGATCATGGGTCAACGATTACTTGAATCATCATACATCACGTACGAGAGATCCAAATATAGGTAGGGATTTTTTTTCATAAAATCCTTGTTCATTATTCTAAAACAATGAACACGGATCAACCCCCGAATAGGTTGATCTACGGATCCAGTGTTCTTCTAGGAGGATGATTTCCTTGGGTTTTTTCATGGGGATTGTTGATAGCTTGATGGAATTGTGATCCCGAACCTCCCTTGTTTAAAACAACTAATTTGGAGGGCACAGGTCGACATGAACAAGGTCATAGCCCCTCTACCATGTGCGTTCTTCATGGATGAATTATCGAAATGGTGTCAAGGAAAGTTTGAGGCTGTCGTAGTGAAGGTTGTAACCCTATGGTACAGCAGGCGCAGACGGTTTGAGAAACGAACCACTAGAGAAACTTTCATGGCCCGTAGAAGGAGCAGTTGGAGCGTCGAAACTGGCAGTAGCCACAGGTGGATAGACGCAGCATGCCCATCAAGGCGCCATGATGGCCTTGAAGTGTCATGTCAACCAGCACCATATAGTTGGGCGGCCCACATTCGGGCTTCTCGGGTGAGCAGGCGGCAGTCATTTCGTCGACCGTGTGTGGGAGGACCCACTGATCAAATGGTCGGCCATGCAGGACAAAACGGACATGGCAGAGCCACACCCGATAGACCGTGATGGGTCTACTATGCAGACCGGTTAAAAGGTGAGGCAGCATCAGCTAGCTCTAACGGGTGATGAAATGGGCACGACAATGTCGCGTCCGGGATAGAGAAGTCTCCCTGCCTCAGCAGGTCGGGTTGATGTGGGTGGGCCACATCCTACTTAGCGGGTCGGGCAAACTGTGATCCAGAATTGTGGCCTAGTGGGCTGGGCTAGACCCAGTCGGGTCAGGCCTAGGTCATACTTGTCCTGGACCCAAACTGCCCCCATTTCACAGAAACACTTGTAACTAATAGATTAGGGATCTGATTGATGTCCCGCCTACAACACGAGGACCCTTGTGACGAGGCGGTCCTTATGAGATACTCTATGTGAGTTTTGGTGGAGGTTGGAATACAACCAATATGGATATGACTCGAATCCAACATGCCCCTTTTTAAAAAAAATGTCCATATCTTAAAGATAGTGCATCTGTTCGACATGTTGTATGTTGTGTGGGGACCCTTAGGACGAGACTATCCTTTGGGTTACTCTATGTGGAAATTAATGGTGGTTGCGGGGTGATTATTGGATGGAGGACAATATCCTCCCAAAATCAAGTGTGCTAAGTGTGGGAATCTAGTGGGTAGCTATGACATGAAGAATGAGAGAGACCTTCTGTGGATCAGCATGAGATAGACCCTTTGTGGATCAGTATAAGAGTGTCCCTTTTTGGTTTAATAGTAGAGAGACCGTTTGTTGATCATCCTGAGAGTGACCCTTCGTAGATCAGCATGAACGAGACCCTTCATGAATTAGTATGAGAGTGACCCTCTACGGATCATCATGAGAGTGATCCTTCGTGGATCAGCAGTAGAGCGACCCTTCTTGGGTCAGTATAAGAGAGACCCTTTGTGGATTAGTAGCAGAGCCCCTTAACAGAATAAGATGATCTAGCTTTATAACTCATAATCCATACCTCTGTACTTAATTTATACCTATTGTGAGTTGTGCCTTTTTCTTTGTTCTTCACTTTGAGATCTTTCTTTGTGGTATTTCATTTGTGAATTTCTGAGAGACATTCGGGAATCACGAGGACCCTAATGATTATTTTTATACTCACCTGTGCATGGGAATCGCCCACACATGTCATTTCTAGTACAGCCGATTAACACTTTCATGTAGACCTTGGTGGTCCTGGACTTAGTGGATCTCAGTAACTGAGGATTGTATGGGTCATTAGTTCAAGATCTCCAGGAATGCATCCTAAAACTACCCTTTAGGTGGTCTTTTGAGCAGTCATACCTCGGTAGTAGTGTTTTTCCTTTGTGGGTTCTTCATATTGTATTTTTGGCCCCATTACTTTCAGTTTAAACCCTTTTTCTCTCAATTGTGGTACTTTGTGGTGGTTGTACTATTTTTCCTTTGTGGTTTTCATTGTGTAGTATTTCGTGTCTATGTGTGTACAGGATAAAAATAAATGCCTTCCCTTTTTGGTATATGCCTTTCTGGTGCTAGTCACCATCCCCTGGCCTATGGATGGCAGGATTAGGTTAGTCACATCATGGGATCTGGGGGACAGGTCATGACACCTTGGATTCTATTCACCTTTTAGAATCACATTTAGTATAACTAAACCTATAATTAGAAATAACATCATGAATGGATAAATTATTATACAAAATACTAAATGAAAATTTATGAAATGACAATTATGATTTAATAGGTAATAATGGATTTAATTTATGGGGATTAACAATGGTAATATAGCCATTATAAAGGTAAATATGGTCATTGGGAATATATCTATGTTGTACCTCAATCTCTTATATATTTTTAAATAAAAACAAAACCCTTTTGGTGTTATAAACATTTCATTTCATGTATTTTCATCTCTCTTGTTTGAGTATCTTTATAGTTTTTCAACCCACCAAAGGATGGGTGAAAGAGGAGCTTAGAAGGATTTTGTGAAGCCCGCATATCCTGTTACCACTAGCTACTTGTTAGAGTGTCACCATCCCTCTGATGGCACTAGACAAAACCACTACAGCTATAGATAGACCACATACTACATGATGGGGCTCAGCGACTACCTGATGGAATCCAACCATAATTGAAGACTTCTAGGTATCCCACAGGCTACCAAGGGAAAGCTAGTGGCTACCTAGTGGGGTTGAGATAGAATGTTTTAGGTTTTATTAATGATGGTCATTAACAATGCTTTATCCCCCATTACTTCCTATCTCAACCCTTCTACCCCTTAAGGCTATAAATAGACCCCTTGGAAAATTGTTAATGTACATGGAACTAAAATTCTTGAAAATCGACTAGAGAAATATCAAATTTCTCTTGGTTACACTTGATCCATCAATTAAAATAAAAAGTGCATTGTCATTATAAATCATTCACTCTTCTATATTTTCTCTCTCTGTCATAAAGTTATTGATTATTATTTTGAGATATTATATACTAATATTAAAATCGATTATTCTTAACAAACCTTATCTTATTTTTATTGTCTTCTATGTTTATTGTTACCAATGAAACCAAGGTTGTTTTAGTTTATTGCTTTATTCCAGTCAAAATCATGTGTCTTTATACCATCATCCAACCTCATCAGGCCTAGATCGTAGTCATATGACCCCATGGGTATCCTATAATAATTTGGTTTCATTACCAAAAAACCATATGTTATTACCCACTGTAGTCACTTATCATACTAATGACTATCCCCAAAGGACAACACATATTCTATCATTTTGTTTTTTCCTCACTCACACAGACTCTGGGAAACTTCCTAGGAGGCCACCCATCCTGATACTGCTCCATGACAATCAAACATAACTATGGAGTTCTAATCAAGTAGGATCCAAAAAATAAAGACAAAAATTATTAACATGGGTAGTATCATTTAGTCTTTTATGTCTCACTTTTCTAGGGGTGTTACTCTATCCCCACATTAGAGCATAATGTCTTAGTTGTGGACCCCATACTTCAATCCCAAGTGGTTTATCTATAGTTCAAAATGGGTATTTCAATAAGCTATTACCCACCGGGTCACTTATCAGAATAATTACTATCCCCATTGGACAACGCATGTTCTATTAGTATTTTTTATCCGCTAACAGAAAGACACCTTAGGGAACTTCCTAAGAGGATACACATCACAACACACCTCCAAATCAAGCACAATTAGATATAGAGATATAATCAGGTAGGAACCCAAAAAGAAAGGTACACCTTTGTAACATTGGAAGTGATATTTATTCTTTTTGGTTTCACCTTTTCATGGGTGTTTTACTTACTTGTGGTGTTCTTGGGAACCACTGAAACCAAAGTATTTTTTCAGTTTCATTGATACTATAAAATTGATGTTCTATTATTTATAAACCCTAGATAAATTAAGGTTTGAGATATGGGGGATCAAAATTGATTTATTATTAAACTCCATTATTAAACTATATTCCTTGTCCTATATTTAATTTCTCTACATTTTACATGTTAATATCTTTAATTAAATTGTTTGGTTAATCTTTCATCATATAAATCACTTAATCTCTCATCTTCTATAAAAAAATCTCTCACTTAAATAATCTATCATTTCCTCTATGCTTCTACTCTGGTATTTCAATATAATTATAAATACTATTATGCTTACATTAATTAATTTAATTTATTTCTTAATTGTATATTTCCACCACTTAATTTAGTGGTTGTTTTAAAAGGCAATTCAACCGCCACTTTCTACATTACTCTATCAATTGGTATAAGATGTGAAATTGTTTTTAAAATAAAATTTAGACCTTGTTTTCAAAAAATTTTAAATGACATAATATATTTGAAAGAATGATATTTAAAAATGTATGATTCCAATAACACCCAAGATTCTATCAAAGGACACTCAATGGATCAAGCACCTTTATTTGATGGAATAGACTATGGTTATTGAAAAACATTCATGTCTACATTTCATATAATTATTAGTTATTCTATTTGTAAAATTATTTATCATGTTTATACACACACTCATGAATTGGAGAACAAATGAACTTATGATGATATTATAAATTATTAACTACATAGGAAGTCCAAGAATTATCTTCATTGCGGTATAGCTCATAATTAATTGAATAGAGTTTCTATATGTTAAACTGCTCATGAAGATTTTAAATTACATGTTGTTAGTCATAAATGCACTGAAAAAGTTAAACATACAAGACTTGATATGTATAAAAATATTTTGAATGTTTTATAATGGATACTATTGAATATCATATATATATTTGTTCTCATTTCACTAACATATTAAATGGAATAAAGTAACATAGTGATAATCTTACTACATAAACGGTTGGGAAGAAAATACTATGGGTCTTATTGAGTACTCAGTCTCCAAGGTAACTGCTATCCAAGAACTCATTGGTTATATCATTACCAATGAGATAACCATGAAATTAAAATATTAATGATAAGATATGGAGGTCAAGGATGTTAATAATATAATTGGATTTCAATTAATCAATGATGATTCATATGGAATTGATATCAAATTTGGAAACCTTTCCAAAAAATGAACAAATTCATTAAAAGGATGAAATCCTTCCAATATTCCAAAAGAGAGAAAATAACCCATGATAACCTAATATCATTATAACAAAAGGTACACCTTAAAATAGAGTTTCCCATATACAAAAATAATATTAAATAAAGGATGAATGGAAATAAAACTCTAAAAGTTTCTACATGGAGTGTATGTAATGATCCCTCTCCTCTTAAAAATCAAGTGATGATATAGTAAAATGTTTTAGGGACCAAAAAGAGGTAAGTGATGAGGTTTTTTCTTCCATGTTTAATTCTTCCTCCTCTTATAGTTCTTCTATCCATTTAAAGTATTTAGATAATAAATATACTAAACATAAACTCTCAAATAGTTTTTATGAACTTTCCATAATTTTTAATGATCTAAAACAGAAATATAATAAGGTTGTTTTTGAAATGAATAAACTTTTAAAAAAATTATCTATATATGAATTTGAAAGATAAACTTAATACTATATATTTTGGATATTATAGAAAATTATTATGAGATATCGTGAATGTGGAGTAGTTTTTCAATCTAATTTTAGTGAGTATTTTGAAATTTACAAAAACTTGTAATGTTTATCATCATTTTAGTGTTATTTATATGAAATATTTTATTAACATTTTTTATTATAAATTGTATAATTATAATTTTTCACAATATTGTTATCTTACATTACATAAATTTAATTACTATATTTTTAGTTTACATTTTTTTATTTGAATAATTTTTAATTTATTTTTTGATAATTATTTATTTGATCATTAATTTAAATTAAAATATTTATTAGTATTTAAAATTTTTAAATATACCAATTATATTAATTTTATTTTTCCCCATAAAAACACAACAAAGTTGTATTTTAGATTATAAAAACATAACTTGTATTGAAATGGCCATAATTTAGTTAAATTAATATAATTTTCCATGATATTTTTGTAATAAATCCATTTTTACCTCTTTTTTTATTTTAAATAGAATTCATATTTTACCCAATATTCACTATGGTAATGAGTAGTGGGAGTTTAATGAACACATTATTTGAAACTTCTATGGGATATCATTTGGATAATTCACATGATCTTTATGAGCCATTATTTAATCTCATAAATTGTGAGTTCGTCTCTTCACTCTTGAATAAATTTAAAAATAACATATTTCTTAAATTTATTTCAAAATATATAATCTCTTGAATTTATAGAAAATTATCTTATCTTTTTAATATATTAAATAATTTATTTTTTTTAATTTATTGAAAATCACTTAAAACATGAATTTATTTCAAAAGCTATTAATTTTGGAAATTATATTTATTAATATTTTTATTTGTATTTTTGGATTATCTATTTGTTTTTTAATGTCATTATTATTTTTTATGTTTTATTATTAAATAATTTATTTTCTTTATATTTTTGTCCTTTTGAGATTTATTGTTTCATAGTTACATGTATTTTAAATACACTAATCAAGATCATGAGCTTCTTAAAAATATATGTTTTCTCCAATGTTAATAATTTAAATTAAAGATTCAAAACATAAATTGTTTATATATTTTGAGAATTTGAATATTTTAAACTCATTTATTAAATATTAAATGCTTTTCAAAATCAAAAATCTGTTTTCACTAATATATTTATTAAAATTTTATTTTTCTTCTCTCTAAGGATATTTAATGATATTTAATGAAATTTTATCATCCTTTTTGTATCTCATTCTTATTCGATATATTTATGTTATCTTTATTTATACCAATTAAGGAATGTTTTTTTATAATTAAAAATGTTGAGAAATTTTTGATAAAGGTAGTTTATAGTTTTAAAGTTTTACATTGTTTATAAATTCTTTGAAATGTCTCGCAAAGGGGGAGATGTATTTTATTTTGAAGAATATCATGAAAAGATTATGTTTCAAAAGGCTTGTTTTAAATAACTTTTATATAATTGTTTTGAACATATATTGTGTTAAATTGTTATAAAATCCACTTGTTTTAATCTCTTGTGTATTGAAAATAATTTTATCATCTCATTTAAATTTCATTATAATATATTGAAATTCATTTTGAAATTTTCTTGGGAATATTCTAAGTGACTGTGCTCATCAAAAATTGGTAGATTGTTATACCTAAATATCTTAGATATGTTTTGATGATCACACACACATTTAGTTTTCTAACAATTTATTTTAATGTATTTTAATCTATATTTTTTAGTATCTTTATTGGTTTTATACTAACCAAACCATGGGTGCAAGAGGAGCCTAGAAGTATTTTTGTAATGGCGACGCCACCTATTACCACTAGGTTCCTGGTAGATTGGGATCATCCATCAAGTATAACTAAATAGAACCACCATAGATAGAATAATCCCAAAAAATACTTGTTGAAATCCAGTAAAGAATACATACAATGAGGTAGTTGATCGACTACCTAGTTGAAGCCAGCTGCTACTCGGTGGCATCGAGAAAACAAGTCAAATGGTACATTAATGATGGTCTTCAATGGCGCCATTAACCGTATTATTTTTCCATCTTGACCCATGGATTACCTAATTCTATAAATAGACCCATTGGAGTCATAGAATCATTCTTGGAAATAAAATTATCTGTAATCAATTTCATCAATCTCAAAATTATCCTAGTTACACTTGTCCTATCAATTCTAATAAAAATTGTGTTTTCATTGGAAATAATTCTCTCTTCTACATTTTATCTATCCCACCTAGTGTTTTTTGTTATTATTTTGAGCGATTAGAGACTAATATTCAAAGGTTTTGTGCCTAAAAAACCTTCACTTATTCATGTTTTCTATCAGGTTTGTGGTAATCGTTGAATCCAAGGGTGTATCAGTTTCTCTATTTATTCTAGTAAAAAAAGTGTCTTAATTTATAGTATCCATGTAACCACAAAAACTATGTTATTTTTCTAGGTTTCATGGATATGGATAAATTTGAGGTTTATTATTCATAAACCCTTAAACAATTGTGGTGCTATACGTAGGGGTACATAATCTATTTCCAAAATCCCTTATAAAATTGTGTTCCTTGTATTATATTTACATTCCAAATATTTTACTTATTAATCTCTTTAATTAAATTAATTAATTAAAATTTCATCACATATATCTCTTAATCTATTAACTTATGTAAATAAATATCTCACTTAATTAATATATCATTTCTATTACTCTTATTATTTTTTATTTTAATACTCTTTTCATTAATATTATACTTACTTTTATTCTTTAAATTTATCACCCATTTTCATAATTATGTCACTTAATATAGTTTTAATTTTTAAAAATAAATTTACCCACCTCTTTTCATCTTACTCCAAACAACAAGTCATTAAACATACATTTATATGATAGGTATACTAAAGTTATTATTATTAGTAATAAATTTAAAATAATATAATTCATAAATAATAATTAATGGAACAAAAATAGAATATTCAATTGAGATATTTATTTAAAAAATAACATTATGAATTACATATTATTATTATTAAAGTATGATATTATGTATTTAGAAAATTAAAATAAATATTTTAATATAAATGGATTGATAAAATTAAATTATTAGGATAAAATAATTAATTTTAATGGTATTTGGTAAAGGTTATTTAAAAGTTACTTTTTTTCAAAGAACTATTTTTTAAGGGTTGATTATATTTACCATAATAAAATTAATCACTTCTAAATAATGATATTAAATAAAATCTATTGATATTATATATAAGAAAATAAATTAACATTTATACTATAGTTATTACTAGGTATATAAGGAGAATAAATTCACTCCATGCTTAAAAATACATTCTTTCTAAAATTACTTTTTATGTGTTATAAACACCTATATTAAAATTAAACTATCACCATAAAAAATTGATTCTAATAAATGTTTTTCATATTTTTAATCAAAATATTCAAATTTGGTAATAAGAACATTTTCATTTTTCACATAAAAATAAATTACAAAAGTAAATATAAGTTACCATGGTGAAATAGTTATTTTTCAATGAATTGTTTTTATAAAAATTGTGTAATTTTTATTAATCTATTCGTGATGGATATAAAATGACTTCTAAGCATATAAAAAATATATATTAAAATAAATTTACTAATTAATTTATATAAAATAACAATAAAATCTCTTACTATTTAAAAAACATTTTTCTATGAGAATATATTTTCTATATATCTTATATCTTATATTTAAAATTTAATTTTCTATTAGATAAAAATTTATTTAGATTAAAAAGAGTATAAATATAAATTCATCACATTAAAATTTTGTAAGAATGGTTTTCTAATATTTTTAGTAATCTAATCATTAACATGGTAGATATTTAATCAAGGTTAATAAGGGTAGAAAATGATAAATTAATGTTGCTTGAGTTTTTTTTAATTATTATATAAATTAAAAAATCTTTGAGAACTTTTTTAGGTAGGAAATTTAATCCCATATGATTCGGTAATATTTCCTCACCTAACCCACCATAATCCCATGTAATTACATAATTTCCCCACAACTAAATTTAATTTCCATGAAAATGCCCTACTTTTTCACCAATAAAAGGATCTCACTTTCACCCCCATCAAGTAACACATACCTTTATAATTTACCTAGACAAGCTACCCATTTTACCTAATACAGTCCTCTTCTAAATGTTTTCATCACTTGGTTACAATAAAGTGTCCCAAGTCCTTCTTTTTTAAATATAACCTCTAGGGGAAGAATCATGTCCTCAATGTGAGTATTATCTACTCCCTAACCCTTTATTATCTATCATTAATCTCCAAAAATAATAATAAAATACTAATATAATGACATATATATCATTATTATACATAAATGTTTTTATATTTATTGAACAACCATATCTACTTATATCCCCTCTATTGGGAACAGAAAAACATTGCTCATGTTATGTGCCCACTATCGCCTCTATGAACAATGTATTTCATTTCTCATTACTGCCTTACTTGTATGGTACTAAAAATATATTAAATTAATAAAACTGATATTTATGGAATTATTAAGATCATATATATAAATTATGCATTCTATTAATATCTAACATGTTATTGATATAGCACCTTTTGTTCATTAATAATTATTGAAACAAGTTTGTCGCCAATTTCATATTCACTTATCATAACTGAAACTCACTTTCAATGGAATTTTAAATTTATAAATAATTATGTTAATTATATTAAAATTCATTTAAAAATTTATAAATTATGAAATTAGTTTCAAATAATGATGATTGACATCTACATTATGAAATTATATAAAAATAAATGTTATTAACATTTGATGATGAAAATAAAAAATAATTAACTAATAAATGTATGATAAATGATTATAATTGGATAGTATAAAATGAAATATTTTTTAATAAGGTTATAAAATAATATATTAATATGGTTATTTTTATTATATAGTATGTTAAATCACTAATGTGTAATTTATAAATAAAGTAAAGGAATATTTATCTCAATTTCATTTCCTTGAGACATACTTATTATTATACACCAATTTACATTTATAAGGTTTAATTATATCCCTATTAAAACCTATGTTTTAAATAATTTTTTTTCATGGGAGTTTCACTTTCATTTAATATCTCCCATTTCCCTTGTCATTGGATTCATAAGTCACCTAAGTTATAAGGGTTTTCATCTCAAATTCCATTCTTTCAGACATGCTTCATATAATGCTTCTATTTTCATTTATATAATATATATACTGACCATTTAATATATTTTACCATATATATATATATATTCATGGTAATTACATTTCTATTTCATGTTTTCTCATTCAAAGGGGTTTGATTCAAAAGTTACTGAAATCATAAGGGTTTTTAATAAAGTCTATTTACTTTCTTGAGATATAATGTTTCTTTATGAATTAAAATATTCCAAGTTTGATTTATTTTATTATATTATTGTATTAAATTTTATTTCCTCTATATTTGTATAGAATTAAAATTTCTTCTCATAAACTTATTTCAAAAATATCATGACATTCATTAGGTTTTTGTTAATTAAAACCCCTTTCATTGAGTTATAATCTTTTTTATTAAAATTATTTTTTCTAATATTATTATATTGATTCAATTATGTAATTTAATATAAAATTAACTATTTATTTACTATTAAATAACCCTTTTCAATTCAAAACTATTTCTTTACTGAATTTCATTCTTTACTAAAAAATGTAGTGGTTAATAATAATTTTCATCCCCTCTAATATGTTGTTTCTCTTAAATGTTCATATTCTTTATTTCCATTTTTTTCATTTTATATTTTGAAAATAATCAATAGTATTTTATGTGATATTAATATATCTAGTTATATATTTTCAAAAAAATGATTTATTTATTATTTAATGTGACATTCAATAAAGTTGTGTTGAAATTTTAAAAAGAATGTTTCTTTTATTTTTATATCATTTATCTTCAGGTACACATTTATTAACCTATAGATTAATTATTTTTAATGTTTAATTTTATTTAATTCATTATAAAATATTTTCAAAATTCCATTATTTCAAATTAACATTGAAATCCACCCTAAACATCATCATTTTAAGAAAATGTAAAAATGTTTTAGAAAATCTCTTTTTATGCTTTTTCATCTGTCTCCCTATCTATCTATATTATATATATTTCATATGGAATCATGTTTCATGTATTAAACACTAAATTCTCTTATGAATTTATATTTCAAACCATGCCTTTTTCATAAGAGTTAAGTTCTTTGTCACTCTATATCCCTCTGTTGATTAATTTTTATCCTTTATGTCCATGCTCTTTAATCTCATGGATTCATTTTATATCATTTACATCATTGAATTAATTGTATATCAATTACTATATATAGTGTAAATACCTTTGAATTTCATGAGTTTTTATAGATAAAGATATTCAATTTTTATCGTGTAATTTTTTAAAATATATATACAAGTTATGTCCAATATGGATAATTATTGGTTACTAAGGCATTTTTATTATGTATTATTTATTCATTACTTACATATGATGAATTAATTGATTTGTTTAGTAGTGGGTGGAGACCAAAATTATATAGTACCCTGATGCATCGTTAGGTCTAATGAGATCAACTAGTTTGGGTAATTTGTCATATTCCTTACCTATTTATATATGATATCTTAGCATTAAGGATTGATGGTAAGATTAAGATACCTAAAATTTTTAATTCAATTAAAATGAACTCAATTATTCTTATCCATGTGATTATTTACATTGTTTTTTATCCATGGATGCAATACATACTCATGTTATTAATTATATTAAATTATTTGATTATTATTTATTATTATTATATTATTAATGTTTTCTTTATTCCATGATATATTTTAATATATCCTACTATTTACTAAGCATTTGATATCACACGTTTTGAATTTACTTTCACCCATAATATGAGAAAGATCATTCTGTATAATCTATCTAGATAGTTATCGTGTAGGGAGAATTTTTTAGGTTATTTTGGAGAATTGTTATGAAATATGGAATCTTTGATTTAGTGGAAAAATTGTCCATTATATAGGAAAGATATCAGAATTTTTGGTTAAAGGGTTTTCCTAAATCTCTAAAAATCAAAACCTAAAAGTTTTTTGATAAAAAGTGACTCAATATCTATTGTACATATTTTAATTATATATGTTTATGTTTAGATAATTTCATTTGGTTTTAAATATGGCATGTAAAAAATATGTTTATTTTCACTTTATCTTGGAGTGTAGGTTTAGGGAATTATAAGTATGGTCTACATGCATCCCAAAAAATAAATGTAGTTTTTGATTACATCAGACCCATTAGGTGGTCACCACCTAAAACCCATATTTCAATCATAGAACCCAGTTCATGTAGATTCATTATTAATTATATATGTTATTATAATATATAAATAAGTAATCTATCATATATGTACTAGATTTGAATAATGAAACTGCATTGGGTTTGGTTTCCTAGTGGTAAAAAATTCACTATAGATCCAACTATAATTTGATCCACATTTAGAATCCCCATGGGTAAGAAACTATATATTATAATTTTTCGCTAAATTAACCCATGTATAAGAGAATTTGATCACCATATAGTGTTAGAATAGTCATATTGGGGTATTGTGTTCTAGAGTGGAAACCCGCAAGGGGGAAAGGAAAATGCATAAAGTGTAAATTCACCCCTCGCATAATTCTATTGTTTATATCTCTTTTTTATTGAGTACCTTTGAATTTTTTTTTAACAATACCAACACCCTTACACTTACTTACAAAATCATATAAGAACATAAACACATATATGTATCATAAATTATAACAAACCATTATCATTAATTTACATTACCTATATAAAACCATGAATAACTAGAAGCTAAAAATTATATATTTCATGGAATAAATAACAAAATAACATTCTAAAAATAAGATATAAATTCTACCTAAAAAATCATGTTAAAATTATGATTAAAATCATTTTTTAGAGAAATCTTCATTTTAAGTTTCTATCCCACTCTATCGTGTGTTTCTCTAAAAAGGCTCTAATATAGTTATATGAGAGAATAGGGGACAACATTAAGTTGATGTGTTGAAACCAATATTTTACAGTAGAGATAATAAGTTCACAACCATGTTCAAGATTTGAAAAACCCAGAAAAAAGGATTTTTGTGATTTATTTTATTCTTTGAAAATTAAAAGAAATCCAAAAAAGTAAATTGATGGTCTAACCTTAGATTAATTATGGTTAATCTATTGTAATAACATGATAGAGGAAAACTGAAATTACGCAATGGATTTATGATCTTGGATGAAAAGAGTTTAGGTATTTCCATTACTACCAATAAATTTAATTAATATAATAGGGAATCACATGGGAGGATGAAGAATGGAAGAGAGTGATTTAAGGGGAGTACCACTTTTTAAATAGTTGGGAAATCTATCAGGATAGATTAAATGGAGTTAAAATTTTAATGAAAAATAACTATTCATTCCCTATAAGAAACTATTTAGGGTTCTATTGGGTACCCATTAAAAGAACATTGGGTACCTAGTTGTTGAACTAGTTGCCTCTACTGCAACACTAGATACCATCGAGTACTTGGTGACCTTACAATGGTTGTCTGGTTCCACTCCTTCTCTTCTGCCACTTTTTATCCCCTCCCGATTCATTATAATTCCCTTAAAAACTATTTTAACTCAAAAAAACATTAGTTTAACTAATAATTAAATTAAAATTTAAAAGTAATATTTACCTGATATGAGGTAGGTTATTATGATAATGTTGAATAATAACCCTCAATTGTGGGATGATGATTCTTAATAGAACTTTACCATTAAACTAATTTTTATTGATACATAATTTGATTAACTTCCTAAAAAGATAATTGATTATAAAATTTACAAATCCAACACAAATCTTAGTTAAATATGGATATTTTTACATTAATTAATCTAATATAAAAATGGATTAATTATTATATTGGGAGTGTATTTAATTAAATTATTTACTAAATAATTGTAAAGCATGCTACTCACTTGAAGAATTTTGTTTATAGATTTAAATAATTTTAAATTTAACTGAAAATAGATCATTTAGATAAACACTACAAAAAAATGAAATGATAATAACTTTTTGAAAAGTGTCAAAATTTTAAAATGAGTCTCTAGAAAGAGGAAAATTTATATACATTAGAGTATCCACTTCCTCAAAAAATAGATGCTGATGATGCTGGTCAAAAGGATAAATATATATATAGAAACCATAAGAACTATTATCTTGATATTTCAATAATAAATATTATTTCTATGGAAAAATTATAGAATAAACATGAGTACATGTATTCATATGGGGTGAAGATGATTTGAAAATTATCTAAAAAAAGTGAGGGATGAGACATATGAGGTTTCAAAAGAATTATTTCAATGTAATATAAGAAAGGGTAATAAAATTTACAATCTTTTACTCAATATTATATGTTACATAAATGATATAAAAAAATTTGGGTCATCTATCAATCTAAATATGGATACAAAATTCATCCTAAAGTCATTATCAAAGATATTTCATCAATTAATTATTAATTATAACATAAATGGTTTTAAAAAGACTATATCTAATCTACTCAAAAAAATTTGGCTTGTTAAGAAATAAATTTAAGGTTATAAATAAATAATTATTGTGATAGTGAAAAATAATAATGTTAGATTGTATATCTAAAAAATTAAAAAAATTCACTATATGTTCATATACACAATTAATTATTTGAAAGAAAAATGAGGTTCCATTGAAGAGGAGAAATTTTTAAATTGTGATAAGGTTAGGAATTGGAATCATAATTTCCTAGGTACATAAGAGATTTATAAAACATCTAGAAGATTCTACTTCAACTATTTATGTTTAAAAAAATTATATACACTTTTTAAAATTTATGGTTATATGTATAATGACCCCCAAATACTTAGGCATGAATGTTATGAAATTTTAGTCAAGCCAAGTGTACTTTTGTACTTTTGGATTATTTGTGTGATTAGTGGAGGATGGGTGTTGAAATTAAATAAATCTACTATGGTGGTAAAAACCTACAAAGAATGATAGATATCACCTAGTACCAGATGGTCTAGTACCAGGTACCCAGTGACTAAATAAAAGGAGGGGGTTGTCCAAGGTGGAAATTAACAAGTCCCCTAGGTGTGAGGTTGGTGGGATAATTTGTAACTAGGTTTTCTTCATCAATTACCTAGTGTCCTCTTGATAATGTTTTGTTAAAAAAATAAATTTAATTTAATTTTTAATTAAATAATTATGTTATTACTTACCTCCCATTATGTTTTTCACCTAGATGCATAGACCAACTTTCATTCTCCAACTTATATTATTCATTCAAATTTATGATATATTTCATTTCATATATAGTTGTATGTTTCATTGTTATCATTGGATCATTATAAGTGAGTCTAACCTTTCTTTTCCCTCAATTCAAATTTCCTCTCACTTTTTTATTGCACCTTTCTAGAAACCCCTAAAATGGGATTTATGTATGAATTATTAATTTCTTCTGATTGAATTTTAATCAAATAATGATATTTAATGGTTGAAAATTTATTGAAATAGGGTAGATGGTAGCTATATTCTCCCACATTTTGATATGAGTTTTCATGTCATATAATATATGAGTATGGGCATGTGTGGGTGAGTTTTCAAGAATGGAATATGATGAAACTAAATTAGGTTTCCATGATTTTTTTAATAATGAATAGGGACTATATATCTTCTGATAAGTTCAATAAAACATATTATTTGAACACAAGGTTTCCAATGGCCATGTATCCTTATAAAATTAGAGATCTGATTAAAAAATTGAACCCACAAGGGGTGTATTTTCTTGTAACATAAATTAGAGATAATTGTGAGTCACTCTTAAAAATAATGTTAAAATGGGAATCTTAGGTATGGGTTAGAGTAACATCTCATATTTGTTTATGTAATTAATTTTTTTCATTTTAGGATAAAATATCGAACCCATTTAATTTTTTAATATAAAAATGTCATATTAGAGTTATATTTTACAAAATTTTGGGGTCATTATGTATATATTAATATTTAGAAAAGGTTTTCTAGATCAAACATTAGAACCAATAAGTGTATTAGTACACTTTAGATTCATATTAGAGTTATATATTCCAAAATTTTCAACAATTCTTCAAAATATTACCAACGTATAAAACCATATGAATGGTTTTCACCCTATGTATAAAATATTAAATATCATAGTGGAGGAAGAATATATTATGTATTGTTTTCCTTAATAAGGTAAAATCATTAAATATTAAATAAATATATTATACAGGGATGAAAATATATTATGTATACAAATTATCCTAATTGATATATCTTATATATGGATATATATATTACGCATATGAGTAAAATATTTCATAGAAAAAAAATTCTCAATGTTTTGGAGATATATGTATATATAATATATTTTTCAGGGTTGATTAGAAATTAAATAGTCAAAATAACTTAAATTTATTTGTATGATACTAAAGAGGATGGACATTATGCTATGTATCAATTTTCCCACAATGGAAAGAATATTATGTATTATTAAAGAGTTTGACAAATATCAAACATATTAGATATTTCAAAAAGTGAAATATATTACCAGTGAACAATAATATATTATTTGTGATGGAAGATACTATCTATTATTTCTTTAGATAAGGAAAAAACATCACATTTGGGAATGTATATTACATATGTTATGTATCTAAAAATTTGGCTAGGGAGAGAATATTATGTTTGAGCTAAAGATGCTAAAAATTGAAATTCACATAATATTAAATCCTTACATATTATAAAAACATTACACATGGGATCTTACCTTAGGAAACTATATTATTCATAACTTGAAATATTAGGTATGAAGTTTTTTCTAACAGAAAATCCTCACATGGGGTTAAATTTATTATGTATGAAGGAGGGGACGTTGATTTTTGTAAGTCCCCACTGATTCATAAAATTTTAAATATCTTAAATATGAGAATAACTAGGGGTATATATAATATATATGTATATTTATATTAACTATGGGCTCTCAAGGCAATATGTAACATATTTTTTGGATTTTTTCCAGGATTTCGATAATATTAACTAAATGTTTGGAGACGTATATTAAAGATAAATTATGGTATTTTATATGATTTTCACAATAATATTTTCATATATAGTTCTCTCATCCTACTCTTCATCTAAATGTAATATCTGTCTTGATTATTGATAGATTCATGTTTCATTTGATCTAAGTGATAGTTTCAGGTAAATTTGTAACTCCCTTTGATTTTTTTATTTTTTTCACATTGTTGATATACTTCTTTTAAGAAAGTTCTATGACTGATTATTCCACCAAATCATAGTATAATCATCTTAAATGGTGGGTCATTGGTTAGCTTTACAAAATGAGATCTTGGAAGAATGATTTCACTTAGTTTTGTGTGGATTCAAGAGGTATATCACTTCCCTAATTTATTTAGATATTTCCATCATTTTGGATTATATTTATGGGTTATATGAAATAATAAGTTGGGTATTTTATGTGATAAAGGTATAGATGGATAACAGGGGTGGTGAATGCCCATTTTCTTGTGGGTTTAGACTTCATAGATCTACAGTAAGTGTTTCTAATTTAGGGCCAAGATATAAACTCTAGAATTTATATTTATTAAATGTATAAATTAATAATTATTATTTAATAATTAAATTGAAATTTCCTTTGATAAAATTAGGGTATTTTTTTATAGAAAGTTTTTGTTTTGGATAGTATGAGGAAAGGTATGGGCATTCAAGCATTTAGAATTAGCGAATAACTTCACGAATGAGGTAGGTGGTCCATTAAACATAAACCTATGTGTACACATTTTTTAATATTGAATGTGATATTAGGTCACACATTTTATTTTATTTTTTAACACTAAATTGAAATTATATTGTTCCCTTCAACAAAAAATCCATGAGTAGAATAGAGGTGCATTGGGCCACAGTTGACTTATAGACACTAGTTTTTTGCTTGTACTATCAATAGTTAAGGGTTAAACTATAAATATATACTAAGAGACATAAAACCCATGGATGGGTATAAATTAATAGTGTATGAAAAGTGGACCTTGGATCAGATCCTTAGTTCCCTCTAAGTAGGGGACGGTGATGGAGTTGAAATAGATGCCCTATGGGTAGGCCTTGAAGAACCATGAGTTTTATTATATCCTTTGACAAAGTTGAATAGAGAATACTGTGAGTGTTCCTCCCCCACTAGTATGTGTGTACCTGCAAGGGATAATATTGGAAAGGATTTATGTGTAGGTTGGGGATGAGAGAACTAACCATGTATGGCATTGGAAGTGGGACATAATTTATGTCATATCTGTAGTGTGATGACTATTTTATATTTCAAGTGTGACTAATTATGACATCATGTGATCATGGTTTTGTTTAGGGAAACATCCCTTTGAGTGTCGAGATTCATCCATAGAGTAGGAATAATTGAAATAAATCAATGTGGTGTGTCCAAGATAATATGCGATCTGGGGGCCATGGATGGTTCCCATGTTTTGTGTTGACTCTGATGAGTGTTATATAGGAGGATAACACAGTTGTAATATTTTTTGGGTGACATGATGGGAGCATACTATGTGCGTTAGAGACCAATCTAAATGATGTGTTTTGGGTTCAGGTAAGTGGTCAACCCATTAGATATGATATATGGGATATAAATTAAGGATTTCATTCCACAAAAATATAATATATGATTTTAAGAGTGAAGCAGATATGTCCTTGGGTTTCTGATGATATGATATATGATTCTAATTAGGGGGAAAATATACCTATGAGCTTATAATGATGTGATATATGGTTCCAAGAGGGGAGCATATATGCCCCTGAATTTCAAATGATTTGAGTTATGTTTCGAGGCTGTGGAGAAGATATAACCTTAGGTGCGTGATGATATAAGATATATTTCTAGGTTGGGGAAAGGATATGACCTCAGGTTCTTGATGATATGTGATATATTTTCAGGGTGGGTAGGTTTGTGCTTCCCTTATGTTCTTGATAATATGATACATATACTGATTCTTGGGTGGGGCATCATTCCACTCATCTGAAATACTTTTTATTATTTATAGTATAATATATGGATCCCTATGATGGGTTTCTTTTATGATCAAAGGAATTTGACAATATTCGGATTTGATATTGTCGACATCATGTGCGACATTAGAATTCAAGGATCGATAATGTTTAATTTTTTCAGTTCTGGATAGTACTAATTATACTGCTCATATTACACATGCATGTATTACTTTAATGATTTTGTTAGAGACACTATTTATGGTGGATTACTGAGTTTTTATCACACCCTACTCAAGAATACCTAACACAATGGTATCCATACAGAACTCATGATCATAAGTATGGGTAGGGAAGAGGCCTAGTGTTGCATGATTGAGCTACATAGCTTGGGTGGAGTTAGAATATAAGGATCAGGATGGTAATAAAGGCCCCTTATATAATTGTTTCCTTTTTTATTTTGTATATGTGATCATCCTAATGGGAGATCAATTTGGGAGTATGTTGGACAACAATATTTCATTAGTTATAGCATGATTCTTGTTTATTAAATTATGAATACCATGATTATTATTATGGATTTTATTGATTATTTCATTTAGTCACTTCACTCTGATATGAGTGTATAGTCTACTAATAGTATCACCTTATACCCTCACTACTAGTTAGAAACCTATAGAAAATAGGGAGGTGGGCTTGAGGTCTTGTAGTACTCTAATCGAGACCCCAATGAGTGGTCTCACTCCATTTATTTATTGTTAGTACAGTGTCTAATTAATATTTTTATGAAATCTTTTATTGTTTAGTGGATAATATCTATTGGCCCTTAGAAAATTGGTGGGTAATGAAATTATATTCCTTAGAAATGTGATGATAACTCATTCACCTATTATATTATTATATATATGAATTACTTACATTTTTTATTGAATTAGTGATTTATAATTCACTCATTTATGTTATATATGAGTGATACTTCATTCACCATGGTAAATATATTTTTCGTACAACATCCACCCTTGTTAAATAGTAAGTGATGTTTCATTAACCTCGTATTAATGTTTTATAGTGATAAAGTATTCACTTTAATGATTATGTTACTGATGAATCATTCACCCAATGTATGGTAACAGTGATATGTCATTGGTGTCGCCCCACCTAACACATTATTTCTAGGTGTCCTAAATTGATTTTTCACCCAAATATACTATAATTATAGTGGAAGTATGATGTTAATCCTTTGGGTTATTTTTGGGGTTTTTTCAATGTTAATTCTTCAATCAATTATTTGAAGAGTAATTCAATGATTTTCAAATCGTGTAATCTTTAATCAACCGTAAATTGAATCCTATATGGGTTTACATCATTAAAAAATAAATAACTAAATTAAACAATCAACTAAATTAGGATGATTCATTGGGGATGTTTCATTAAATGAAGTTCTCTAGGATGGTACCTTGTTAAGTGTTGAGTTGTACATAATAAATCCTCACTATCCAAAATCAAGGGCATCAAAACCTCCTTGGTCTGGTAGGGTTTAATTAAAGTCTTAGAATAAAAATTTCTAGTTCGATTGGGAGAAACCTCATGGTAATTTTTATTATACATAATGTTCATAGGTATAATCATCGAAACTTATTTGGAGATCTCTCAACATGTTGTTCTTGGTCTGATATAATATATCCAGTAAATTGAAGAAAGACTAATTAAAGAAGATTCAAGGAAAATAAAATAATAACACAAAACAGAATAATAGAAAATTCTATAGTTACCCCAAATAATCCTCCATTGACATCCAAAACCCCAAAACATATGTAAAATTGTCTACCCATTAAAAAAATATGAAAAATAATCTCTTTTAACCAATGGAGTTCATCACAACAATAAGAAGAGGGGGGTACAAGACACTATTAGAAGAAATCTCTAAAATTTACATCAAATTAGTGTCAATATCTCCCACATCCAGGATTCATGACTTCATGGATGGTTAATTCCCCCTTATATGTCCAGATTTCCATTAATTCGCCAAAAACCAATGTCCCCCAGCAGTTAGGGGTCATAATTCCAGATCAAAGGGTGGTTATGGGAATATATAGAAGGTAGGTGCATTCATGTTTATAGGTTCATGGTAGTGATTAATGATTTTTATAACCATATTATAATTTTTTTCCATTATAATCATTCAACTTTGATTTTAATGGACTATTGGAGTGTCCACACAGTTTAGTTAAGCATGTACAACCCCTATCCATGATTTTGTCTCCACTGGCTCTATCTCATGTGGTTTGATTGATGGTACACATGGTTTGAATAACCATGTGGAAACCAGGAAATGCACACTACCTCCACAAATTGAGTCCTTCACAATTTACTTGGAAATATTCCATGGTTTGGGTGACTTATTAGAACCATTAACCCAGGAAATTAGGACTCAATGCCTTCGATTTTTCTCTGTTATATCTGATTCCTACCATATATCATCAATTATTCATAGGGTCACCAATAATCACCAATAAAAACATTATATCAAAGAATTAAAATTGGGATTGACAACCATTTTAAATATAATTTCAAATATAAAAATCACCCATGAATAAAAGTGCATCAAACTCTCCCACACTTAATCAATTATTTATCCTCAAACAATTAACAAGATAATAATTATAGAGGAAACATCAAAGTAATAAGTAGAAGTTTCAAAACTTATATATACCAAATGAAAATGAGTATTAAATGAATTATTAATAAAAAAACATATATACATCATTTAAGACTCATCAACCCTTAAAGAGAATTAATAATGTAGGATCAATTCAAAATTTCCAAATTTTTAATCATAAAATTCTATTTGATTAAAACTAAAATCTTCTTTATTCTTTTAAAATAATATCCATTAATTCATTTCCATCTCACCACACACTTGGTTAGGTTTTCCCAAGATCTCATTGACACCAAATTGCGGGATATCACTTTTATAGGACATATATTTTCATCGACTTACAACTTTGATGCAAAATAGAGGGTCATCTTTATCATGGGAATTAATTTTTAATTTCTTAAATTTTCATTGATATGAGATACTAGTAATGAATTTAAATTCCCATATTTTCCAAATAACTCACCTAAATGGATTGTTTGAGCAAGTCAACAGGTCATGGAATCAAGACTGTGTAATAACCATGTGTGCGGTGTCAACAATATCAACGAATCACTTCAACATTTTCATAAATTAACTTCCATTTAAATAGGTTAATTAATTTAAACCAATCCATATCAAGATCCATATTTAAACACATTTTTATGAATTCAAAATTATATAATTCTCCTTTAGTGCTTTAATGATCCTTCACAAAAAGATAGTCTTATCAATCGAAACATATGATAAATTTCAAAAGGATTCACCAAAATCAATTTTTATTTAATTAATATTATTGTGTGACATATATAACTGATCACAAATGGTTTTTAAGAAAAAAATACCATTCTTGTAAATTCTAATGGAATAACTAAAAGGGGTGCCAAAATATTGGGTTCCCTCCCCCATACTTAAGACCGAGCATGTCCCCGCAAGATCGTATAAGGGGATAAAGGGTTGGAATGTAAACTACATTCAAGGGAAGGGAGGAATAAAATACATAATGAATGAGAAAATTTGATGAATTAAAACTTATAGTGACCAAAACATTTTAGACATAAACATTATATCTTTTTAGATGGATATTCAATACATAAAATAATGATTCATGCTAGAATCGTATAGGTTTAGAGTCTTTGGAAACATGGATAGATTAATAACCAATTCATAAGAGATATAGATCACCTCAAACAAATTTATTAATGACCATAAACCTCCTTAAGTATATCAAACTTAAAAACATTCTTCATAAACCGAGGGAAGGAAATATATTAAAGGGTGGGATTAGATGCTCAGTAAAGGTAAACAAGGGAGATACCAATGATCAAATAATTATAACATGAGAATAAGTGTACAATTACATGAGATTATCATTTGAAACCCATACCCCTTATATCATAGATAATAATCATGAGTCATGGCATATATATTGTAATCTAATAAAGAATAACCCCTAATGGAATAAAAGAACATGAGATATAAGAGAATAAAATTATCATAAGACATAAGTCTTTTGTAAATATATAATCATAGAAAATATTTTCCTCATTAAATTATCACTACCAAGACTATAATAGTGGATTACTTTCACTCCACATTCCATCTTATCCTTCGTTATGGTTCACTTCCAAGACTATCATAGTGGATAAAGTCATTTACTGAACTGGGCTGACTCCCCATTCCGGTCTTTATTATCTCAAGAGATGTCTATATTTACCCAATTCATTAGAAGACTATTAAATTCAGAGATCACTTATAAAATTGTTAAAATCATATATATATGTTCCACAAGATCATTGAATATCATCATAACATAACTCATGGAAAGGCAATGGGATTTATAAAAATTTCATCACTTCATCGTAGCATGACACATGGAAAATAAATGATTTTCTTAAGGGATTAAACATAACTTAATTATCCCGTGAGAAAGAAATAAGTTTTATATAATCATCCTTAAATCATCGGCATCATAATCTATCCAAATAATTAATATAGAGAGTATAATTGTATAGTATCACCATTAAAACATAAAAAACATCAAAAGATATTATCATGGATGAAAGATTCCCTTAAATGATCACTTAAACATTACATGTGAAAAATACTGTAATGACCCACAATGCTATTAATGAAAATTTCTCTTGATATATTTTATTATATTATTGTAATATGGTTATAAAAAACATATAAATTACTTTGTTTTTGAGATTTTGTATTTCAAAAAACCATTAAGAATTGTTACAATTGCTAATATACTCATTGAATAGTGATCACATGATTAGTATAAATATATAGCTTAAACAAATTCAATTTACTCAGACAAACTAAGCAATGGACTCATCCAGTAGAATTGCTCTGTATGGAGCCCATTTGTCAGAGCTCAAGAAGGAGGTGGCATCATTGGGATTCACTCTTGACCAAGCCCAATCTGAGCTTCAACATGTTAAGCTCGAATAGAACCACCTATGGTAAAAGTGGAAGTAGATATAGACTACCACCCAAGTGGTGTTATCTGAGCCACCCCAAGAGTCTATCCCTATCTCACACATTACCCTTAGGTATTATGAGGGTTTTATAAGGGGTTATGTAACAATACCCTAGCACCATGATTTTGTGAATAATTTTTATATAGAATAAATAACATACATTAATTTTATTATTTTTACTTTGTAAATAGTTTTTAAAGAACAAATAGAATTTTTAATTAATATTCAATTATGAAATATATTTTGATGAATTAATGGATTTTTTAATTAAATCGCAATTTAATAAAATATTATTACAAAATTACATTTTATTAAATATAAATGATCATATAATATTTATGAATACAATTGTAATTTTTACTAAGGTTTGGAATCCATTTTAGTCAAAACCCATGAATTTTTTATAAATGATGGTTTTTATTTTAAAAGTAAAAAATAAAATATTTATAAAATTATTTATATAAAATTATTATTATATTTGGAATAAGTACACTGAAATTATCCAATGGTGATTTTTTCATAATTTTCTGAGACAGTGAAATTTTCAGGTAAAAATTAAATACCATTTAAATATATGATGTGTTTTATGACATCATAACGACCCGATAGTGATGTAATAAGATAATATAAATTTTTTTTCATCGAATGTATGATTTAACATTAAAATACTATAATTTTAGGTATTTTTTATTTATTTTACAACGCTTTAGTGGACCCTCTAAGACTTACAAAACATTTTAACATTTTAAAATGATTTCTTTGAGACTGTGAGTCACCTCCATATACGCAAGACTAAAATTTTAAGAAGATCAGATGTTGTAATTATAGAATAATTTTTTCCAATCCGATTTATCAAAAACCATGGGAAAAACCAATGAATGGTTTGGGGTTTGGATTAGTTTAATGCGTTGTGCCCAAAACCTAAACAATAAATAATTCCTTCTCTTTTACTACATAAACCCACCCATGCTCCCACTTCCTCTTCCATTAAATTATTTGGAGCGTGACCAACCTCTTCCCTCCTATCTCTATAATCCTCCCAAGGTTCCCCAGGCTCCCCAGAAGCCTCTCTAAGCCTCTCCCAAGCCTTTGGTATCACACTTCGGAGTAAAAGATTACTTCCTCTCTCATTTTTGTTCATGATTATTTATGTTATTGTACCCTTGTAGTTTCCATTACAAATGTTTGGGTATGATTCAGAGCCTCCCCTATACCTACCTACATATGTTTTAATGATTATATACCCCTTTATCTCTCATTAATGCCTCCCAAGTACACCAGTTACCATGCCGAAATTACGTAAGGGGTTTCTCTCTCGTCATTTACATTCAAACAATTATTTTGTTTTATGAATCTAAAATTCCATTACATATTTTGGGATATGTGTCTATATGACCCTGTTAATTTAAATTTCATTTAAATATTATTAGACACACCTTTCTTTCTCATCAACCATTTTTATGAATTCTTATGTCACGCTGTTATGCGACCGAAATTGCACCGCGATTTTCCAAGCCAAAGTCATTATGTACTGAATACCATGAAAATTTCTCTATCATGGGTATTAAGCATTGTGAAAACATACATACTTATTATAGACATTCATTTATTAATTCCAAATTACTATATTTTTTAATATATGATTATGTTTAATGAATCTATGTTATATGATCCATGTGGCACACTTATGCATGATATTAAGTTTTTAAGAAGGGTGAGCCCAGATAGATCTCCAATCCATTGGGAAATGATTAGTATCATGATACATCAAGTGAAATGGGAATTTACTCATTATAATAAAATTGAAATGAGGTTTTACTCATGCTATATGTGTTTTGATACTTGTCCGTTGCTAATATCATGTTAAATGTTGATGCCACATTTCCATGTTATGATAATCAAGTTATATAATGCTATTATGTTCATGTTTCTCTTATGATACATTGATATGCCTATTTTCAAACATGTATTTTATTATTCATGTTAGTAATTTTTTAATCCCTTAATGGGCTTTATAGCTAGCCATTTTCTTATGCATGTCCTTTGGTTATCACATTCAATGCTTTGTACAAAAGAATGTGAGTGGTCATTTAAAAGATGTTTTCAATAAAGATGTGTATTTAATGTTTTAAGTGGTTATATAATGTTCCTAAGCCCCAAATACACTATAAATATTGATCTACTATGTTGTAAAAAGTGAATATTTTTTGTAATAAGTTATGTTTGAGTGTGAAATAAAGAGAAGGGTTGTTATGTTGGTATTAGAGGATAAGTTTAGTTATTTTTAAAATTAGGATTACAAAACCCTAGTGAGGAATTTTGGAAAAGTATAAGTATAATAAAAACATCCCTAAATTTTGGTGATTATTGAGTAAGTTTTTAATCAAGAAAATACATCCCTGTCTGGATATGAGCAGGTAGAGGGATCTCTGGCACATTTGTTTATAGGGGAAAAATCTGAAAACACCGCTTTGAACTAGACTCAAACGGGAACTGGTGCACGACAATGGGCATTACTGCACTCTTGGTTATGACACTCCAGGGGGATATGATTTGGTAAGTTCATGAGAATAGTATGACCCATTATTAATGGGGTTTGAAATGTGTCAAAAGAATATATGTTGGGAATTAGATCGTTGAAAACATAGTAAAGTTAAGGAAATAAATGTAATTTATAAGTTATCCCTTTTTGTCTTTGGATTCCCCTTTTTTGTGTTACCCCAAAAATTCCTTTTATTCTAGACAATGGCCATTAATAGGTGGAATAAGGCTAATAACTGATGCAAAGATCAATGTGATGACTCTTCTAATGAGATTCTTAATCCGTTGGGAGTGGGAATCGCGAACTTTGTCTCGATACTCCCTCGGTTAAATCAAGTTTTGAATAGAAACATGGGTCAAGTGGAACGTTAAACCCCCACCCCCACCCCACCCTAATAAATAACATGTCACAATAGAGAAATTCTTGAGATAAAGGCCTTCAACATGTAATGGATCATCTGATCCATCAATTTTTGAACAATGGATCAACTCCATTGAAAAGATCTTCTCCATCCATCAATGTTACAAATAAGAGAAGGTTCTTATGGTTGCTTATCATATGGAGGGTGAAGCTGATAAATGGCGAACATTGATAAAAAAAATATGATGCCTAAGGAGGATATCGAGGTGTTGGAATAGAAGGATATATGTAAAATGTTTTTCGTCATATAATTTCCTCACACCCTCCAACTTAAGATAGAAAGGGACTTCCTTTCCCTCAAGTAGAAAGATGACAAATCCATCAGAGTGTATGAGAAAAACTTCACAAGGATTTAATGATATGCCTTTAGCTTTGAAGTTACACCAGAATAAAAGTTTGACTACTTCTATGGTGGAAAAAACATAGCCTATGGAAATAACTAGTAATCTATAACTTTGAGAGCTATGAGGAAATTGTCTGATCTGCCCTCAGAGTCGAAATGGAGATCAATGAATCTCAGGGGTATCATGGGGATAAGAAGCATATGGTGGAATTTAATTCCATTAGTCCAATGGATAAATCCAATGGTGGTATGAAAATCCAGCACCCCACTTGCAAAAGCTACATAAAGAAGAACCCTGGAAATTTCCTGAAGGGGAAGAGAAAATGCTTTAGGTGTGGAAGATAAGGGATCCTGGCCATTAATTTCCAATAAGAAAAACTTGTGGCTATGATAGAGGAGAGGAACCTTCCATTTAACCATCTACGAGTTGGCCATTCCTACAAATACAAATAACCAACGATCTTTTCAAACCAGTTCCCTTTTCCAAGGGTTTTCATAGCCAACCAACAACCTCCAAGGCAGCATGGTGGAGCTTTTTTCATCACAACCATCGAAGTGAACCCCGAAAACTAAGTGGTGATATGTATGCTAGTTATTAATTCATAAATATGGAGAATAATTTTTTATTCTTGTTCTACACATTCTTTTATATCCCGACAGTTTAGTAGAACAATCCAAACACAACAAATAATCATGGAAATAAAGATTTTGGTGATAATAGAAAATGAGGAAATCATTGCATCCGCGGAATATAACTCCTCCCCTATCAAAATTTAAGGATTGTACTTCCCGAAAAACCACTTCATACTCCCTCTAGTGAAATTTCGTGCAATTCCTGGCATGGATTGGATTTCCTTATATAGATCCAACATAAATTTCCGGGAGTGGGAAATCACTCTCCACATGGAAAATTGACCCCGGATTCTATACAAGTGCAAGGAGAAGGATGAATATTTTTTAGCACTATCATATAACACGTGGATATTTATTCCCTATGATCATGCGTATCTAGATTAGATGATTTTGCCTAAGGAAGAAACCATACTTTAAGGCATGCCTATTTGTGAGGGAATTCACTAAAGTGGTTCCCAAGTAATTTCCTGGTCTTCCTCCTAGAAGATATTTTTAATTCTCAATTTATCTTAAACCTGGGGCATTTCCAATATCCAAGCCTCCATATAGAATGGATTTTGTCGAGCTTAAGGATCTGAATAAAAAACTATATGAGTATCTGGATAAAGGGTTTATAAGCCAAAGTGCTTCACCATGGGGTGCACCAGTCTTCTTAGTCAAGAACATGGATGGGTCAATGCACCATTGCGTTGATTTTCGTGAGCTTAACAAAATCACGATAAAGAAAAATTATCCGCTCCCAAAAATTGATGAATTGTATGATTAGTTACGTGGAGAAGAATAATTCTCTAAGGTGGATTTGTGGTCGAGATATCACCATGTATGGGTGAAGGAGGATATCCCCAAGATTTATTTTTGTAAAGTATACAACCACTATGAATTCATAGTAATGCCTTTCAGACTCACTAATTCTCCCGAAATCTTCATGCATGTGATGAATAGAGTCTTTAGATATTACCTCATCAAGTTTTTGGTAGTCTTTATATATGATATTCAAATATACTTAAAAAATAAAGAGGAGCATGAGGAGCATCGAAACACTGTACTAGAGACCTTGCGAAAGTAGAATCTCTATGAAAAGTACAATAAGTGTAAGTTTTGGTTGAAGGAGTTCTCATTCATAAGTCATATCATCAAAAGCGATGGGATATCATTGGATCCCTCCAAGACAACTATAATTGAGCTATGGTTGAGGGCAAAATTGGTAACGGATATCTGTAGCTTCCTAGGGATTGCTGGATATTATCACCAATTTGTGAGAAATTTCCCATGATTGTCAAACCCTCTTACAAGGATAACTCAGAAAGGATTCATGTTTTATTGGAGTGATGAATGTTAATAGAGCTTCATGGAGTTGAAAAGGAGGCTTATCACTGCACATGTGTTCACACTACCCACAAGTGGAGAACTTTTTGTGGTATTTAGTGATCCTTTGAATAAGGTTATGGGCTGTGTGTTGACGAAAAATGAAAAAGTAATTGGCCATTCTTAAAGTCAATTGAAATATCATGAGAAAAACAATCTGACACATGATCTGGAGTTGGATACAGTAATCTTCGCTTTAAAATTTTGTTGCATTACAACTTTGGGGATAAGTGTGAAATATATACGGATAACAAATTTCTCAGGTATATATTAATACAGAAATTGTTAAACATGCACCAACGATGATGGTTTGATCTGATCAAAGACTATGTCTGCTCAATCTATTACCACCCTAGGAAAATGAACATAGTGGCAGATGCTCTAAGAAGAAAGGATTCAATGATTCTGTCATTGATTAGAATTGAAACGGATCCAATCTTTTTTGATTTGTTGAATATGGACATTAGAATCATAAAGAAGGGAACATAATTAATCCTTTCACAAATGATTTCTCACCCGTCTCTTTTGGAAATGTTATAAGATGATCAAAAAGATGATGTGGGAATAAATAAGAATGTGGAAACTATTAGAAAAGGTAAATCCTTGGAGTTCAATATTAATGAAGAAGAAATTGTGAGAATTCAGTCAAGACTATGTGTTCTGTCAAATCTGGAATTGCCGAATGAAATTTTTGATGATTCACAGAGATTGAATTTCTCCATTCGCCTAGGAAACACAAATAAGAATCGAGATCTCCTAGATAATTATTAGTGGGATAAAATGAATAAGGATATCACTGAGTGTACATTAATGTTCCTGGTGTATCAGCAAGTGAAGGCTGAGAGGCAGAAGTCTCAGGGGATGAGGCAACCATTACCTATGCCAGCATAGAAATGGGAGAATGTCACCATCGACTTTGTCACCAGACTTCTGAAGACATCCGAAGGAAACAATGATATCTTGGTTGTTGTGGATCATCTTATAAAGACTACACACTTCATTAAAATTCAGGAGGATTTCTCCTTGGATCAAATGGAATGAATACATATCAAATATGTGGTAAGGGAGAATAGAATACCACTATCGATTTTATACAATTGAGAACCAAGATTCACCTCTATATTTTGGAAGAGTCATCAACATGCTCTGAATACTGAGCTGATGTTTAGTATGGCTTATTATCCTAAAACTGAAGGCCAATCTATGAAGACTATCCAAACACATTAGTACATATTGAGAGCATGCTCAATGGACATCAAATGAAGATGGGATAAACATATTCCTCTAGTTGAGTTATTTGACAATAAACTTTTCCACTCAAGCATCCAAATGGATCCTTATGAAGCCATTTATGGGAAGAGGTGAAGAACACTGACATGTTGGGATGATGTTGGGTAGAAAAAACTCTTAGGTCCATAAATGGTCAAGGAAATGGTGGAGAATGTTAAGACCATCTTGCAGCATATTAATGTTTCTTAGATTCAACAAAAGAACTATGCTTATAGTCATCGATGAGACCAAGAGTTTGATGTTAGATACATGGTTTTCCTCTGTATATCACCATGGAATAGAGTTATGATATTTGGTAAGAATATAAATATTAGTCCATGTCACATCGGCCCTTTTGAGATCATTGATCGCATTGGAGCCGTGGCCTATTGACTATCACACCCACTGAACCTATCTCAAGTACATTATGTATTCCATGTATCACTCTTGATGAAGTACATTCCTGACACATCGCATGTACTCAGTATAGAGATGGTACCATTGGAGAATGACCTCTCCTATGAAGAGAATCCAGGGAAGATCTTAGTTCATTGGGAAAATGTTCTATGAAGTAAGACAATGCCCCTCATCAAGGTGTTGTGGAGAAACCACAATTTTTAAGAGGTAATGTGGGAATCTGAGGAATTGATTAAGAAGAGTTACCCACATCTTCTTTAGTGTGGGAAAATGAAATTTTGGGGGCGAAATTTCTTAAGGGGGAAAGAATGTAATGACCAAAAATTTTATTAATGAAAATTCCTCTTGATCTATTTCAATGTCTTATTGTAAAATGGTTATATAAAAAATATACACTTATTTGGTTTTATGATTTTGGATTTCAAAATACAATTAATAATTATTACCATTTCTAATATAGTCGTTGAATAGTGATTACGTGATTCGTTTAAATATAGGTCTTTAACAAGTCCAATTTACTCAAACAAAGGAAGTGATGGCGTCATCCAGTAGAGGATCCCCATACGAAGCCCATTTATTGGAGCTCCGAAAGGAGTTAGCATAATTGGGAATTTCTCTTGACCAATCCCAAGCCGAGCTTCAATACATGAAACTCGAACCAAACCTACTACAGGAGAAGTGAAAGTTGATAGAGATTACCACCTAAGAAATGTTATCCAAGACACCCCAAGAGTCTATCACTATGGAACACCTTACCATTCAGTCTTATGCGGGTGTTATAAGAGGTTATGTAATATGACACTAGCACCTTTATTACGTGTATTATTTTTGTATAGAATAAATAAAAGACATTCATTTTATAATTTCTACGTTGTAATTTTTTTTAAAACTCAAATAGTATTTTTTTAGTTAATATTCAATTGAAAATAAGTTTTGATGAATTAATGGATTTTTTAATTAAATAATATTTTAATAAAATATTAATACTAAATTAATTTTTATTAAATATAAATTATCGCATAATTTATATCAATACAATTTTGGTTTGAAATTCGTTTGTGTCAAAACCCATGAATTTTTTATAAATGTTGGTTTTTATTTTAAATGTAAAATTCAAATATATATAAAATTATTAAGAAAGAATTAATATTTTTTGGAATCAGGATGTCAAAATTATCCAATGGTTATTTTTTCATAATTTTTTCAGACTGTTGAATTTTTTGGGAAAAAATAAAATGTTGTTTAAATATATAATGTGTTTTATGACATCATAATGTCTGAATAGTGATGTAATAATATACAATTAATGGGGTGTTTGGAAAATATTTGTTTTACAATTAAAATAATGTGATTTTAGGCTTGTTTGATTTATTTTAAAAAAATAGTAGACCCTCCAAGACTTTTAAAACATTTTATCATTTTAAAATGATATCCTTGAGAGTGTGATCACCTCCACATAAGCAAGTCAAATATTTTAAGAATTTCAGATATTGGACTTATAAAATAATTAATTCCACTCCCATTTGAAAAAACCCATGGAAAAAACCATTGTATGGTCTGTGGTTTTGATTAGTATAATATGTGGTGCCCAAAACCTAAAAAATAAAGAATTCCCTCTATTTTTCTTGTATTAACCAACACATGCTCCCACTTACTCTTCACTGAAATCCATTATAGCTCGACCAACCTCTTCTCTCATCTATAAATAATCCTCCAAAGGTTCCCCAGGATCCCAATAATCCTCTCTCAAACTTCTCCCAATACTTTCTGATCACACTTCCATGTAAGGGATTTCTTCCTCTCTCATTTTGTCCGAGTTTCTTTATGTTGTTATACACTGTTATTCTCAATTAAAAATGGAAGGGTATGATTTTGAAGCTCCCCTATACATACATCCTTATGTTTAAATGATTAGATACCCATTTATCTCTCATTAATTCCTCCCAAGTACACCTATTACCATGTCATAATTCGGTAAGGTATTTCTCTATCCTCATTTACATTCAATAAATTCTTTGGTTTTATGAATCTAAATTCCATTAAATATGTTGGGATATGTATCTATATGATCCCTTTAATGTCCATTTAATGTAAATTTTAAGAGACACCCATTTATTTCTCATCAACCATTTTTATGAATTCTTATGTCACACAGTTATGTTGCGGAAATTACACCGCAATTTTCCAAGAAAAGTAATTGTGTAGGGAATACCATTCCCACATCACTATCAATGGTATTCACCTTTATGCACATTTTATTATTTATTATAGAGTTTCATGTATTATTTCTAAATTTCTTTATCATGGAATAAATGATGATGTTTAATGAATCTATGTTAAATGATCCATGTGGCACACTTAAGCATGAAATGAAATTTTTAAGAAAAGGGCACAATGATAGCAATCCAATGCATTAGGTAAAGATTAGTATCATAAAACCTCAAGTGAAATGAAGTTTTACTCATTATAATTAATTTAAAATAAGGTTTTACTGATTAACTATGAGCAATGATCCCATGATCATTCTAATATCATGTTAAATGTTGATGCCACATTTCTATGTTAGGATAATCTTGCTATATCATGCCTTTATGTTCAGGTTTATATTATGCTCCATTGATATTACTATTTACTAACATGTAATATATTCTTCATGTTATGAATTTTTTACTCCCTTACTAGTCTTTATAGCTCACCCTTTTCTTTTGAAATTCCTTAGGTTATCCCATGTAAAGCTAAGTACGAATGAATGTGTGTCGTCAGGTAAAATAAGTTTTCAATAAAGATGTGTATTTAATTTTTTAAGTTATTATGTAATTTTCCTAATCCCAAAATACACTAGACATATCTATCTTCTATGTTGTAACAAGTGGAGATTTTTTGTAATAAGTTATGTTTAAGTGGGAAATAAAGAGTAGGGTTGTTTTAAATACCCTTTTCATTTTCAAATCACTTATTTAAAATAATAAAATTCCATAAATATTAATGAAAATTTTTTCTTTGCAAATAACCTCAGGAACAAATAAGGAAATATTAAAATCAATGATTTTTCATGAAAGTGGAAAATTTCATTCATTTTATGTATGTTAGAATAAATATTCCTTTCATATTCTTAGTAAAAAATAAATAGTAATTCATTAAGAAAAAGACAAGAACATTACTAAAGAAAACAAGTATGTGGAATAAAAAGAGAGGAAAATGAAAGAAAACAGTTTCTCTTTAGAAAATTTATTTTCAACACAAATGCATGTCAAAGCATTTCCAAAACACGTTCGCACCCCAATGATAAAATATAGATCATGTGAAAATTAACCAAGTGATAAAATTAAATTATCTAAAAAATTTAGGGCATAAAACCACCTACCTAAGGAGAAGAAATTGTCAGAAAGTGTTGTGAAACCCCATTTGCTTCGTAATTGCAATAAAAACTAGATGTTGGATGAGCTGTTTGTGCAACTAGAGTTCAGGAAACAGTCGAGTGGTGTGATTCGAGCTTCTATTCACCGAGGAGGAGCACTGGAAGTGTGTGGCTTCCACAGAAACATCTTGATATTGTGAAGATATCGCAAATGATTAGGGTTTTAAAAATAGATCGGCACACTTTTATCAATGATTACAAATAAGCACTCATAAAGATCCCTTTTCTCAGCACTTATTACTTAACTACTGATAAAATGACTCTTTATCGGTGCTTTCTTAGCGATGATAAAGGTATGTAAATATCAGTGCATAAAATGCTCTGATAAATCAATATTTATCAGCAATAAAATATTAAAACTGATAAATGTTTATTTTATCAGTGTGTTGGTTAGCGCTGATAAAGGATTTATAATTATAATTATAAATTAAAAAAAATTGTAAATATTTATATATACTTAATAAATATTCATATATATATATATATATAGTAAATATATTCCTTTTTAAATATACTTATTATAATTTTATAAATAATTATTCATAATTATAGAAATATTTTTAAAAAGTAATTTTTATATCATTAAATATATTTAAATAATTATTCCAATATATATTTAGTAAATATATATAAATATAAATATAGTAAATATATTCATTATTTAAGTAATTTTATTTTAAATATAATGATTATTTATATATATATATTTATTTATAAATATATAAATACTTTCAAAAAATATTTATTTATTTATAATTTTAAATATATAATTATATAAATATAGTAAATGTACATTTATAAATATATTTATATATAAATAATTTTTTACATAATAATTTTTAACATTATTAATGAATGTCTCCTTTTAAGTGCATGAATCTATGTTAAAATTGAGTGAAATTTAATAAATTAAGAATATGTACGCTTTAAAAATATTTACACAATGGATTAGTTCGGTGTATGTGCATTGTATATAAAAATTCTTTATTTACGTATATGTAAAATCAATATAGCTCACTTTTGATCTATGTTAAATTAAAAATTCAAAGGACATTCAATTATATGATGGGTACTATGAAATTATAGTGAACATTTTTAATTCATATTAACTTGTAATTATAAACCACTACTCAATAAACATATGACTATATAATGTAAAGTGAATAAATATTTTTTAATATATAAACCATATATATATATAGATATATATTAATATATATCTATATATTTAATATATACAATTTAATAACATTAATTATAATAATTATATAATTAATAAAATGTTTAATATTTAATAATGTATAATCAATCTGTTGATTTTTATCAATAATTATTTAATTAATAAAACTTGTAATATTTTTTAAAAAACACATTTTTTATTTATTTTTTGTTTAATTATTTCATTTTATTTATATAAATATTAATCAGTACTAAAAATAGAGCACTGATAAAGGATGCCCTCTATTTGCACAAATATTAAATTGCTGATAAAGGATACCTTGTATCAGTGCTAAAATTAAAGTGTTGATAAAGGATATCCTTTATCAGCGCTAAAAATAATTTTCTTTTAAAGAATACCTTTATCAGTGCTAAAAATAATGTGATGATAAAAGGTAAAATTTATCAACCCTTTATTTTGTGCTGATAAATAGGCCATTTATCAGCATTTTGTTATAGCACTGATAAGTACCAGCGCTATTAAAGGTTTGTTTTTTAGTAGTGATAGTGGAGGTGCACGGTTTGTTTAATCAAATCAAACCCATGCATATGATTTTGGAATGTGAGTGTCAACCGCACATGGTTAAGGTAGTTAGTTTGTTAAAACATTCAAAAGTCATGAATATTGGCCTATATTTGAAAATAATGGATCCTTGTAACATTCTTATTTTTTTAAAAAAATATTACTATGTTCAATATTTTATACGACATGCAGAACTGATCGTAGGGAAACCATGAAATATTATTGTTTAAATATGAATGTTATAACCTAGCCATTAAATTAGTTGTTATGAATAGTATTAAACAAATTATGAACTATATATAAATTTATAACTTACTATTTATAACTTCATATTAAACAATCACTCAATTTTTAGTAAAGTCATTTTAGTCTTCAAAAATACATTTTTTTCAAAAGAATATTTTTATTTCTTTTTATGAGTGAATATTATAATTAATTTCTAAAACTTTTAAAAAATTTATTTTATTAAAATTATAAAATTTTTAAAATTATTATATCAAAAATTTATTAGGGTAAAGTTTTTAGATTTTTCTAAAAAGAATGATTTTTTTAGTGAATAGTGAAAAAATACAGCTATTTGTAAAATTGTCATTTCTTTTTAAAAAATTCAGAAATTTAAAAGTAACATTATGATTTTAAATTGATTTCAAATTTAAATATTTATTATTTAATTATAATTAATTTAATTAATTACATTTTAATCATATTTAAGCTATATTTTGGTATAAGTTCATTTTTTTTACTTTAAAAAAAATTCATGAAAACGGTTTTTCATCATATCTTGCGGGTCTATTTCTAAACTAAATTCTTCCAATTATGTGAATTTTATTTTTAAAAATGGTTTCTATATTATTTTAATTAATAGGTCTAAATTTTCAAAATGGTGATTTTTTTTAGTCATTATGAATAGTTACTGTAGTAAATAATTATCACAATTGTAAGGGTTAATCATGTACTTATGGTTTAAAATAATATGATACATAAAAAATTACCTAAAATAAGAATTTATCCTATTTTATGTGGTTATTTATGATATTTCTATCCAATTATTTAATATATGTCCACTTGGTTCTGTATTTCATTGATTTTGACCTTTACGACATTTAAGTAAAATATAAAGACAAAAATGTCACTTTCTTACTTTTAATATCTATAATATTTTGTGACATGAATAAAAAAATTATATTTATTTCAAATAATTAATTATAATTATAAATTATTTATTTATTATTTTAATATATTTTCAATTTTATGTTATGAAATAATTATCCTAAATTCATACACAACACCGACACAACATTTATTTAATAAAAAGAATAATAGAATAGATGATTTTGAAAATATTAGAAGTAAAATAATTTTAAATAATTAGTGTGTTAAAAAATATTGATAAATATAACCTATTATATATATTTTAAGTGATTATATTCTAATTACTTTATTTTCCAATTCAAAATAAATTAATAGTTCCTAAAATAAAATTAATGTTATTTTATAATAAATAATATTTTATTAATTGAATTAAAATTTATTATAATCCTATATTTGGACATTTATTTTTTTGTTTTTTAAAATATAAACCATGGTCCATTTAGTATTTAATTTCCCTTTTATAGTAACTATCTTGACCCACAAGTAGTAAAAAAATTTGTTATTTTCGTAATCATCAAATAGGGTTAACACAGGTTAAAACTAAAAGGTAAGGGTAAAAACATTACCTAAACGTGTCAAAATTTTATTTGATGAAATAATTTAGACAAGTATTCATCCGATATTATAATTATATCCCTTTTAATTCATTTTTCCATGAAAATTAATTTATATTAATTTAATATTATAGGAAATCCCAACTCTGCGTGTCCCCGCACTTTAAAAAGGGAACCCCCTCTCCTCTTTTCATCACACTTCAAGAACCATTTTTGAAGCCAATTCTGATCCAAATACCTCCCTAAAATCTCCTCCCATATTATATAAGTCTTATTTTATATATAATTCCAACCTTAGAGTTCTTAAGTTGGAAATAAAAGGATGTTGTCCGAAGAAGAGGTATAGTCTTCAATTGAAATTTTTAGTTTTGTTTTTTATTTTAACTTCAAAAAATATAATTAAAACATGATGAAATACTAATAAAAGTATTTTCCATATACTATGATATAATAATTTCAATTTCATAGCCTATATCTGTCTCCTCTTCAATCAAATGGGAATGGAAACCATCATTCATGTGTACAGTAAACTACTATCTCACTAACCAATGTAATCCATTTTCAATAACCACATCTCACAATTGTTTATAAAGATGGATTTAAAGTAAATATATCATACGAATGACTTATTTATAATTCTATAAAATTAATATAACATATATTTTCCTACCATTTTATTCATCTAAAAAAGATAATTTTGGTCATGTGTACGTGTGGACTACCACCTCCATAAAGTGATGTGATGCATTTTTCACCACTAAAGAACATGGATTGTATATATAAGTGTATTTAAAGAAATAATATAATATTTATGACATAATGAACACTATAAGATGATAATACAAATATTACCTTCTTTATATCATGACTATTGAAAAATTGAAACGTTACTCATGCGTGCATATGGCTTACCGTCTCTATGATTGTAACATAATCCATTTTTCATTAATTTATTTTATGGTTGGTATTAAAATTTTAATTGATATATAAAAATTTTATTTATTTCATGATTATTATTATATGTATTATATAATAATAATCTCTTTGACCTTAGTCATCTTACCAATGTGGTTTTGGACATATTATCCAAATATCATATAAACATCTCACAAAAATGATTAAGTTATTGAATATAACGTGATAATAAATAAAATAAAATGAATAATAAGCATGAAAATAATATTTAATCAAGTACAAAAATAACATAATTTTATTATTAAGGAATTTGATTAATGCATGTGATGATTCAAAATCAATGTATTGGGTCACTATAAAACACTTTTTTTGGTTTATGATCATTATCACTCTAACTTACTTTATATCTCACATTAATGTTATGGAATGCTTATAAATTATATATATATATATGTGTGTGTGTGTGTGTGTGTGTGTATCTCACATATGTATGTAGCTAATTATACCTTCTTTTTAAAAGGTTAATCCAATATTTATGATCATTTCTCAAATTTCTTCTTTAAAATATCTCTTTTGATTATGATATGTGGAATGATTATGCAACCAATCTTCTTTCCATGGGTAATTCCCATATTTATTCCTTATGATTAATTTCCTTTTTATGAAATTCATAATCATGAAAATTCAATTACTGGTGTGAATAAATATCACTCTAATTCCCTGGGAAAATCTTTTGTCTCATGATATATTATGTATGGGGTTAGGGAGTAAACCTAATCCACTATTGGACTATGTCCACCATGTAATGTTGTATTAGCATTTAGCCATGAATTATACATATTCCATGTTTTGTTTCTATTACAATTCATTTGATTCCATGATATTATGATACCATTTTCTTTATGTCATTCTCCAATGTGATTACTTATGATCCTTATATTTTTTGATACCACGTTAACTCACATGTTATGTTTCTTTGTCATTTCTATTACCTTATTGGGCCTTTTAGCCCACACATTTTCCTATGTATTCCCTAGGTTATCCAATGTAATTTTAGGATATCAAAAGGTTTTATTAGATCATTATGGATATTAAAATAATGATGTGCTATTTTCATGATAATTTTTTATGTACCTATTTTTTAAAATACATTACGCCTTTTTGATCATTGTTTTTTTATTAATGGATTTTTATGTAAAAAACATGAAAAAATATGTGTGAAAAGGATTAGGTTTCTATAGTTGTTATTATAGTATGATTTAGTTATTTTTTTAGATTAGGTCTATAATACTTTCGTGATAACCATAAGGATAAGTCTAATTCTAGGAAAATATCCTAGAATATTTGGTAAAGTATAGTGCAAGAGGATTAAAAAATCACAAATATCTAGATATTACTAGTGGATGTGGCTCAGGAACAGCTTTCCCTAGTAGAAATATCCCTGGAAAGGTATCATTGGTCATTGAAACGATTATCTCCTAGTGCACGAAAAAGCATCTATATTTCACCCTTTGTTCGAAACTTTCAAGGGATATTCTTTGGAAATTCAAAAACTCTTTATGAAAAATTATGAAATACTTAAAGAAATTTTTAGGCTAGAAAACCTAATAGAAAACATTACAATGGATAACATATATTTAATCCTAGAAACTCATAAGTTAGTATATAACTAACAATAATAATTTTTTACTTATAAGATTATAAATCTCCCTTTTCTATGTTTATTAGTTAATATATTATCATATTTTTCCATTTTTTAATTAATGGATGGAAATTGGACAAACAATTACAAGAACCTATGTCATAGGAAATGTGATGATTTAACTAATGATATTCCTATCCTTATGGTATTTTGATTAGAGAACATCATGGTAGTACAAGCTAAATGGGTGAAGTTATCACTAAAAACTTGAATCTTGTGGAACTCCATCCTTCTCCAAAGAAAGAGAAAGTTATAGTCGAGTATTTTATAAAAAAACACCTCCTACATTTAATAGATATTCATATCCCCTCATTACATAATAATATATTAAATCCATTGATAATATATTATCTATCCTATAACACTCAAAATAATGGAAAGTTGTGTTTACCATTTATCGTGTGGAGAGGGAAGTTGATCAGTGTTAAACATTGATCAAGAAAACAATTTCTAAAGAGGGAATTCATTATATATAATGAGTATAATTCAATAAAATATTTTTTTAATAAATATTTTTTCCAATCCCTCTATCGTAAAATGGATAGGGTGTTCCTTGGACTAAAGCAAAAGGAATATGAGTCTATCAGGGCATATGTGGAAAGCATAAAAAGGCATGAACGGTATGCCTCTCGCAGTGTCATCAAACATGAAATTATGGTGGAAAATTAATTTAGTGGGTTAAATCCAAGTCTATGAAAATGTTTATCAATTTAGGACTCTGAAAACAATGAACAGATTTAATATTATGCCCTCAAGTATTATATTGAGAACGGTTACTTCTAGTGGTCTTTTGGGAATGGTGATAAAAATATTGAAATTGATTTTTCTTTGGGATGATAAAAATATAAATTTAATTGAAGAAAGAAAAACCAACATATCATGTGTCAAAATTGTGGGAAGAATCACCCTAGAAACTATATCAAGGGAACTAAAAGGTTTTTAGAATGTTGGGAGGAGGTGAATCTAACCAATCAATGTCAAAAGAATATGAAGAATCCCAGTAATGTGACAGAGGAAAAAATGTTCATATCAACACTCATCCTATGGTATAATGTTTCAACTGCAAGGAAAATGAAAATTAAGCAAGCCAATTCCCTAAGATAAGGGTTGTCAGAGTCAATAAATAAAAATAACCTCTAAATCCTAGAGAGAAAGGAAAGGAATATGCTATCACTACTGCTAATGTAGATCCTTGTAATGATGTTGTGACAGGTGAACATGTTATTCATTCAATAATAGAAAATAAACATTTAAATTCTAGTTATATGAATTCTTTAAAATATTTATATTTTAGTAGAACTATTTAAACACTACCTCAAAACATGGTGGTTGAACTATCTTTAAGAACACAAAATTGAGAAATTGGTGCATCCCAAGTATATAACTCATACCCAAACAATTTTTTTTGTATTGAATATCCCAAAAATATCATATTTCTATCTTTAGTGGATTTTGATTCTATATTGTGAATAGGTTTGCTAAACATCAATTGTCGATAGTGGGAGATCACTCTTCGAGTCCCAAGTCATCCTTCAATTATGTTGAAGCGTAAGGAGGGGAATGAATCTACTATGGAATATTTTTCTCAAGAGTGGATATTATTTCCTTTTGAGTTTTTATATATAGCCCAAATTTTTGAGACAAAGGATAGAATCATGGTTGATGGCATGCCCATTATAAGGAATTACACAAATTTATTCCCCAAATAGTTTCTCGATCTTTCTCCTCTCTAAGAGGTTGATTTCTCAATCTAAATTATTACAAGATCTATGCCCATATCCAAGACTCCTTATATAATATCCACCATTGAGTTAAGAACTAAAAAACCAGTAATAAGAGAATACGAAAAAGGGTTTTATATGCCTGAGTGCATCACTATGGGGTGTGTCGGTCATCTTTGTCAAGAAGTAGGATGGGTCAATGCACATTTGTGTTAATTATTATAAAGTCTACAAAATCATGGTAAAGAATAAGTATCCCAAACCATGGATATATGAATTGTTCAGTAAACTACATCGGCCCTAGTACTTTTCTATGTTGGACCTTCGGTCGAGATATCACCAATTAAAGGTGAAGATGGATGATATTCCCAAAACTACCCGTTGAACAATGTATGGATACTATGAGTTCATAGGGATTCCCTTCGGACTCATTAATGCTCCAAAAATAATTATAGACTTAATAATTTGTAATTATGTATTACCTCAAAAAAATAAATTATAGTATTCTTAGATTTTATTATGATATAAGAAAAAATAATGGGGATAATGAGAGGAATTTAAATACAACACTAAAAATATATGAAAATATAATCTATATGAAAAGTACATTAATTGTAAGTTCTCTATAAAGAAATTATCATCGATCGTGTATGTTATCACCAGAAAAAAAGGGATATATATAGACCACGGTAAGGTAAATAAAATTTAGGAGAGTCTAAGTCCATCATCTTTAATAGAGGTCCATAGTTTCCTTTGACTAGCGGGATATCACTAATGATTTTTGAAAAACATATCATGGTTTTCAAAAATGATATCCAAGCTGACTCGAAGTGGGGTAAAGTTTTTCTAAACCATTGAATGTGAAGAGAGATTTAAGGAGTTGAAAAAGAGTCATGTCACTTCACTAATACTCACGATACCCTAAAGTGGGGAACTTTTCTTGGTATATAATGATGATTCAAATAAGTTTTGGGTTTTAAAAAAAAATTAAAACGTGATAACCTTGACCTCAAGATAGTTGAAATTTCATGATCTAAATAATCCCACACATGGTCTAGAGTAAGACACATGATCATTTCATTAAAAATATGATGAAATTATCTCTCTAGGATGAATTGTGAAATATATATGTATATTCAGAGCCTAAAATATATTTTATCATATAAGGATGTTAATATGTGCTAGTGAAGATGGTTAAAGTTGATCAAGGACTATGAATTCTCAATCCATTACCATCCTGGGAAAGAAAACAATGTTGTAGATTCTCTATGTAGAAAGGATTTAGTTACTTTATCAATGATAAAAATTGAGAAGTATCAAATTTTCTTATAAAATAAAAGGATGGATATGAGAATCATAAAGGAAAGAATATCATAATTATTTTCTCAAATTATTTCTCAATCATCCATTTTAGAGAAGAAAAATGATGCTCAAAGAGATGATATAAAAATTTAGATGAAGGTGGAATCTATAAGGTAAAGTAAATCCCCTAAGTTAAAAATTGATGAAGAATGAGTTTTAAGATTTCATCCATGAAAATGTGAATCATAAAATCATGATAAAGAGGAAGATATTTTTAAGGATTCACATAGATCAACATTCTACACCCCCTAGGGAGAACGAAGATGTGTGAAGATCTCGAAGGTCACTATTAGTGGGATAATATGAAGAAAGAGATCATGGAATATGCATAAAAGTGTCTGATATGTTAGTAAATGGAGGCTGAAAGGAAATATTCTTAGGGTGTGATGAAACCATTACCCATACCCACATGGAAATGAGAAAACATCACCATGGAGTTTTTCACCAGTCTTCCAAAGGCAGTAATAAGTAATAATGTCATATGGGTTGTTGTTCATTATCATACAAATACTACTAAATTAATTATAATTAAATATGACTTCTCACTTGATTGACATGTAACGATATACATCATATCGGTGGTGAGGCTATATGAACCACCAATATCGATTCTATATGGATGAGATTCGAGATTTACCTCCAAGTTCAAGAAGAGTCTCTAACATTCTCTAAATACTGAGTTAAAATTTAGTATGTCTTATCACCCACAAACTAATGACCAATATAATCAAAATATTCTGATATTAGAATACATATTGAGATCATACTCAATGGACTTCAAGGTATTATGGGATAAGTATATTCCTTCGGTCGAGTTCTCGTATAATAATATCTTTCACTCAGGCATCCAAATAGATCCTTATGAAGCTCTTTTTGGGAATAGATATAGAAAACCTTCATATTGAGTTGAAATTAGAGAATTAAAGATTTTGGGACTTGAAATGGATGATTAAATGGTAAAATATTTCATGACCATTCAACAACAAATGCGGATTTCTTAAAGTCAAAAGAATAGTTATGGGGGAAATCATTGATGGCACCTATAGGTTGAGGTTAGGTATGATGTGTTTCTATATATATCTACATTTAAGAGACTCATTATATATGTGAAGAAAATAAAAATAATACCCATGTATATATTCCCCTTTGATATTTTCAATCGCATCAGAGCTTTGGTTTATCGACTAGAACTCCCACCAAGCCTTCCTCAAGTACACGACATATTATATATATCCCTCTGGAGAAAATTCATACCAGATCCATAACATTTAATAAATTAATAAGCGGTTTAACAAGAAAATTATTTCTCGTATGAGGATAATCCTATACAGATCATTAACAATAGATATAAATTTCTACGCAACATGACAATGCAGCTAGTAAAAGTATTGTGGAAGAACTATAAATACAAAGAGGTAACCAAGGAATTGGAGGAATCCCTGAAGAACAAGTACCCTAATATTTTCCACCTTATTAATTAACATTAAATTTATTAATGGGGTAATAATGTAACACTGTATGTTTTTAAACAATATAACTATGTTAAATAGCATGTATGACATACAACACTAATCCTAAACAAACCATGAAATATTATTATTTGAATATAGTTATTATAAATAAGTCATTAAATTGGTAGATATGAATATTATGAAATAAATTATAAAATATATATAATTTTCATACTCTGTATTTTTATATTCTTAGTAAATAATCACTGAATTTTTAGTAAAGTTGTATTATTGTTTAAAAATATGTATTTCTTCCAAAATGATTTTTATTTATTTTTACGAGAAAAAATTATAATTAATTTATAGAAATTTTAGAAATTATATTTTATAAAAAGTACATAATTCTTTAAATCATCATATTAAAATTAACATAGGGTGAAATTCTGTATTTTTCGGAATAGAGTGATTTTTCCAGTGAATAGTGAAAAATAATGATGTTTGTAAAACTGACATTTATTTTCAATAAATTAAGTAATATAAAAGTCCCATTATGTTTAATTTTTTTAAATTAAAATATGTATTAATTATTTAGATTTAATTTCATTAATTACAATTGAATCATCTTTATAACCAATTTTGGTATATGTTCATTTTTAAGCTCAAAAATCATTTTTCTAAAAAATATTATTTTATCGTGTCTCACATGTCTGATTTTAAATTAAATTATAGCACTTAAATGAATTGAATCATGAAAAATGGATTCCATGTTTGTAATAATAATGTAAAAATTTGTTAAATAAGGACTTTATTTTTATTCATTTTGAATAGTAACTATAGGAAATAATTAGCACTATGGTAAGCGTAAGTCTGGTAATTATTGTTAACAATAATATGATACGGACTAAAAAATGACCCTAAAACTTGAATTTATCCTTTTTTCTAAGTGTATTTTGAAATGTTCATACCAATTCAAAAATATATGGCCACTTGGTGCTATATTTCTCTGATTTATACTTTTATAATATTTAACTAAAAGATAAAGACAAAAATGTCACTTTCTTGATTTTAATATCTATAACATTTTTTGTCACAGATAAAACCAACCTATGTTTTTTCTAAATATTACATTGAAATATAAATTCTTTTTTATCATTTTAATTTATTTATAATTTTATAGAAAAAATAATTACCTTCAATTCATGGACAACGTCGACACAACATTTATTTAATTAATGGGAAAAATAAAATAAATGGTTTTAAAAATATTAAAAGTAACATAATTTGAAATAATTATTGTGTTTGATGAAGTTTTTTATGAAATATAAAATATTAGATATTTTTTAATGGATTGTATTCTAATTCATTTATTCTCATGTTGTTTTAAAATTCAAAATAAATGAATAGTTCCAAAAATGACATTAATGTTATTTTATAAAAAATAATTATTAATTAAGTGATTTAAAATTTCAAAAAATACTATATTTTCCCAAGTGATATGGATATTGTTTAAAATAGAAATCATTGCCCTTTTATGGCCCAATTTTTCTTTTATAGTAACTATAATGACCCCTAAAGAGTAAAAAACTATTTTAAAACGGTAATCATAAAAAAGGGTTATCACGAGTTAAAACCAAAAGATAATGTTAAAAACATCACCTAAATGTGTCCAAATTTTATTGTATGAGATTATTTCTACCCATAATCATAAAATATATTAATTATATCAGTTTGTATCCTTTTTCATGAAAATTAATTTATATAAGTTTAATATTTTAATAAATTTTAAGATTTCCCCTCCCCTCACATATAAAAGGGAACCCCCTCTCATGTTTTCAACACACTTCAAGAACCATTTGGTTCAGTTGATACATAATCAAATACCTTACTAACATACCTTCCTAAATTATCTAGGTATTATTTTGGGAATAATTATATCCTTAGAGTGTTTGAGGTGTAAAGGAAAAGAAGTTCTCTAAAGAAGAGGTATAGTCCTTAACTGAATAATTTAGTTTTATTTCTTGTTATAACTCCTTATAATATTCCTATGACATGATGAAATAATAACACTTTTATATTCCAAATATTTATATTTTATTATTTTAATTACATAAGATATATCAATCTCCCCTTTCATCAAATGGGAAGCGAAAACATCGTTCGTGTGTAAAAATATTATCACCTCGTGAAGCAATGTAATTCATTTTCCTTCACCACATCTCATAGTTGTTTAAAATGATGAATTTAAAACAATTATATGATATTAATAACGTATTAATTATTCTATAAAATTAATATATCATATATTTTCCTACCTTTCCATTTATTGAAAAATGATAATGTCAATCATGTGTACGTGTGGACTACCACCTCCATAAAGTGATGTGAATTGTTTTTCATCACCGCTCTACATGGATGGTATATATAAGTGTATTTAAAAAAATAGGATATTTTTTATATAATAATAATTATATAAATATTTTATTATACTTATCTTCTTTCAATCATGACTGTTGAAAATTGGAAACGTTACTCATGTGTACGTACGACCTACCATCTCTATGATTGTAATGTAGTTTATTTTTCATAACCATCTATAATGATTGGTTTTAAATTGATAATATATGTATAAAAATGAAAATTAGGTAATGATTATTATTTTATATATTGTGAAATAATAATATATTTGAATTTAGTCAACATATCAAAGTGATTTTGCACATATGATCTAGGTATCACCAAAATTTCTGACATAAATGATTAAGTAATTGAATATAACATGATAATAAATAAAATTAACGAAATAATAAGGTTTAAAAAGGTTATTAATAAATTAAATTATTAAAATATGTTTATTATTTTGAAATATAAAGAAGGTATATGGCGATTTAGACTCAAGGTAAGGAATATCTTTAAAAAAACCCTTTTTAGGTTATGACCATTCTCTCTAAAACTCATTTAATCTATATATTTAATCTTATGTAATGATTCTAAAATCTATATGTATGTCTCTAACATATGTACATATCTTATTATTCCATCCATTTATTAGGTAATAAATGACTAATGATCATTTCTCAAATTCCATATTTTTGAAATCTCTTCTAATAAAGATATGAGGTGAGATTTTGCAACCCATTTTCATTCCTTGGGAAATTATTATGTTAATGTAGTATGATTGATTTAATTTTTTTGGCACTCGTAATCATGAAAATATTATCATGGTTTCACCTAGATATTTCTCTAATGCATTGGGTAAATCTATTTTCTCATTAACCATTATGTGTGGGACTAGAGAGTAAACCTATTCCATTATAGGACTCTATCAACCATATAATGTTATCTTGGAAGTTTGCCTTGAATTATACTTATGTAATGTTTTGTGTTTTTGCCAATTTTTCTTTGTTTCAATGATATTTTGATACCATGTTATTTATTTTATTCTCCTCTTTTATTAATCATGAGGTTTATATTTTATGATATCATGTTATACCATTGACTCACATATTTTGTTTCCTTATCATGTTTATTCACATACTAGTATTTTTAACCCACCCCTTTTATCTATGTATTCCTTAGTTTATCCCATATAGTATTGGGATATCAAACGAGTTTTGGAGTTCATTATGAAGATTAAAATAAAAAAAAACTTATTTTCATATTAACTTTTTACATTCCTAGTCTTCCAAAAAAACTTGTACTTTTCAATCATTATTTTGTATTAATTGATATTTATGTTATAAATCATGTAATAATAATTTTCAAAAGGTTTGGGTCATTATATTCCTCCCCATTTAAAATTAATTACTTCCATTAAAATGAAAAACTGAGTTTCCTAATTATTTTAAATAGTGAATTTAGGACTCCATAGAACATATCAAAATATACATAATATAAATTCAATCATAAATCAATCACTTTGTATTTATCTTATTATTATAACACATAAAATTAAAACACACTAAAAATATCTCTTAATAAAACACAAAAATAAGAAAAAAAATTCTGAAAGTTCATGAAATTTCAACTAACTTCATGATCAGTGATACTTTTAATTTCTTAATTTTTATTTTCATGGGATTCATGTCATGAAACATTGATATTGGAAACACTTCCCACTATTTCTCCTATATAAAAATATTGTGTCGGGTATTTTCCATTAACCTTTAATTACAAACCCTCAATCCCTTGAATCTATACTGCACCATGGAAGAATAGTTTAACAATATTGAATATCCTAGACCAATGGGGATAATCCTTATGGGAAAATTATCACTATTGACTTAATAAGTACCCCCTTATATCCAGGTTGGAAGTATTTTTGAGATATCATCCTATCCTGTAAAACCTTCTTATTTTCTTTGGAAATCAAGGCATTCTCATATTCCCCTCTTATAATTTCATGAAGATCACTTAGCTGAAACATCACCCTCTCTTCAGTATATTGGAAATAAAAATTATTTGCCTTAACTTACCAATATTATTTATATTCTAATTCAACTAGCATGTTTAATGCCTTTCCATAGACCTTTCTAAAAGGTTACATACCAATTGGAATCTTAACTTCTATTGAGTGCATCCATAATACATAATCGTTATTTTTAGACCAATCCTTCCTTAAATATTTTGTTATCTTTTCAAGATTCTTCCTGAGCTCTCAATTTAGCACCTCTATTTAAACACTTGTTTTGGGGTGATAAGGTGTTCCAGTTTTATTCTACACTTCAAATTTTTACAAGATATTTTTTAGAAAATTGTTGTTAAAATGAATTCCTCAATCACTAGTCAACATACATGGAACTCCAAAGTGGATGAATACATTCTTTTTCATTAATGAAACCTCTACATGTGTTGTTTTTTTGGGTTTTTTCAATGGACTCCACCCATATTGAGATGTTATTAAATAAAAAAATAATTAGGTGTATCCATAGTAGTCTGAAAATAGACATATGAAGATAATACCCCAAACATAGAACACATACACTTTGAAAATGGGTTTTTGGGAGTCTTAGATTGTTTCCCAATATTTCCAGTATGTTGGTAGTGATCACAAAAGGCTATGAATCATCATGAATCCTTATGTATCATAGGATAGAAAATTTTATATTGTAATATCACGAAAATATTATAGTCTTACAATTTTGTCATTTAAAAGGAGACGAATTAAAATATTCTAAAATATTTTTCACTTCCATCTTTGACACACATAGATAGATGATTCAATCTCCAAAATATCAAAATAATAGTAGATATTCCCAAAAATAATGCACCACGTTAGAAAAAAAAATTCCTTTACTAAAATTATATATGAAGGTGTAGTGATGCAATGGATAGGTAATTATAAATATTATTAAAACAATGGTATAGGTACTACCATTTCTTAAAAAATGTGTTGATTTAGTAAATATTCCTTGATTTCTTCATCCTATTCTACCTCAAGATGAGGAAACTCCAAGTGGGAAAAGTGATCTAAAATAAAGTTCTCAATCCCTTAATTGTCATTAATTTCTATTTCAAACTATTAGGGTGATAGTACCCAATGAATCAAACATAAAATAGAATAATTCTTTCATAATAGTTACTTGAGTGTGATGTGATATATATAGACAGTAACCCTGGACAACACAAATTATGAACAAAATCTATCAAATGAAATGTTCGCCCCCAGCATTTCAATATTTGTGGCGGTGAACTTCCCTTGGGCTTCATTTCAATGTGTGACATTCATAATAAGTAGAGATAAATATATGTTCAATACTCTATCCAATGGAATCCCTTATTGTATGGTCTCTTGTGTCACACATAAACTTGAATAGTTTATTCCAATATGGGGTGATCATGATTATAACCTCCACTAAATTTTTACTCAATAGCTAGAATTCCTTAAAACACGGATCCTTAAATTTAAAAATAAAAAATATCCTTATTCAAGATACTCATAAAGTTCTAGGAAATTTTAATGATGTTTTAAATAAACAGTCTGTAAAAAAACTGTATGCCCTAGGAATCATTAGATGGAAAAGACTAATGTAGGAATGTGAATATTTGATATTACCTCAATATTAGCTGGGTTTATATAAATACATTTTTCAATTATTCTATGTCCCAAGAAAATCCCATGCATCACTTTGAAGTGGAATCTTTTTCATCTAAAAATTAGGTTGGTTTATTCGCATCTCTCTATAATGACCAAATGATTCTTAAAGAACATGTTAAATTACCTTCCATATATTTGGAGGTTTTCTATGAAGACCTCTATTATTTACTCCACCATTTCATTGAAAAAGTCAATATTTTTTCATTATAATTTGTAAATATAATTTCACATTAAAAAATACATGTGATGATAGGTAAATTTCCCATAAGTGTACATGCATTTTCTTATCTATTGATCATCTAAAAGAAATTTAATTCTAGTAATGAACTAAATAACACTTGAGGAATGTAATGTCCGACCCCAGAAACCTAGAGATGGTGCCTTAGTTTATTAAATTGGAATATATAGAAGTAAATTACTTCTCAAAGTACCAAATAGTGTTGTATTTTTGGAATCCCAAATTACATAAATGATACACTTAATACCTCAGAAAAGAAAATAAAGCATAATGAAAATAAAATATCAGCATCATTGATACTCATTAAAAGGATTTCTCTTCATAAGATTATGAAATGAAAAATAATATGGTTGATCTAAAATACTCAGTAAGGGTAAGTACAATAGAATAAATAATTAATAAATGAGAATAAAACATTATGTCAATGTCAGTAAATTACAGCACATTCCATTATAATTACTGGATAAGGCATAATCTTTATGAAAAGGTAAACAACTGAAGCACATGACACTGAATCAATAAAATTAGAATGAAATGTATCCATAAATTTTATCATATGAAAATTTCAAGGAAAATAATAATAACTGAAATATCTATGAATTAAATTCTTAATTATTAGATGTCACATCTAAGGAACAGGAAAACCTATACCCTCAAAAATGTTAACAAGACAGTTTAAAACCGTAGGTAGAAACCTATTTAATTTTCAAAACTAATTGGTCTCATGAAAACATATTGATTCATAGAGGGGATATATAAAGTCTATGACCCACCCTTCATTTCCAGTCAAAATAATTCCACAAATAGAATAATCTAAATAAATAATATGCCTTATCAAATAACCATATTGGATAAATAATAGGAATTTATCAATAATTCCAATGAAGTAATAATGTTATATGAAACTTATAATATCATGAAAATAAATATATTCATGATATAATAGGTCTAATGGTATTATATAGACCATATAAAAGAAACTATGTTCATAGCATTAAAAGTTTTCTCAATTAAATGAAATTGAGATAAAATCCCTTACCACTTTGTAATCATTTTTTTAAAAGGTTTTTCATTTATCAATTTTTTTAAAAAATATTTCAATGTTGTTAAGGAATATTAAAAATATTTGGGCGTCACAATGGAAAGAAATTCTGTTCATTTCATAATATTTTAAAAATCATTTCTTTTACATTTGTAAGAAATATCATAAAGTACCTAGTTTTGGAAAACAAAAAGAATATTCCATTTAAAAAAAATGTAAAAAATAATTATGTGGTAAATATGACTTTAAAAAATCGTTGGATGATCAAAAAAATGAAAAAGTTTTTATAAAATACTAACATGGAAGAGAAATATTCCCTAGCAGAGACTTAAATAAAAACAATCCCAAATAACGATTAGATTGTGAAATTAACCATTAACACTTTATAATAATTTGAATCATATTCCACATGTAAGAAAATAATATATGGATAGAAAAATACCATAATATTTTGGATACGACTCATAAAACACATTCATGGGAAATAAATAAACCGTATATAAGAAATAGGTGATGAAAATGGTTTGTATCTCATAGAAAAAAAAGTGAGATAGATTTACCTTACATTGTGTTTCCTTTTTGTGTGAACATTATTTAACCTCATATATAATGGTTTTAATCATTTTAATAACATATTAATGAAGAATATTAATACTTATGATGTCATATATGATCTTATTATAATATCTTATTTCCCTTTTGTTAATAATCTTTCTTTGTTTTCACTATTTGTGATGTAAATTGCTTAGTTTTTTGAGTAAGTTTTGACATGTTATTTTATCATAACTATTACATAGTTCTTGATTTCATCATATAAAAAATGTAAACCATGCTTTAATTATCATATATATTTATTATATATGTATTCATAATAATCCATAAGGTTTAGAGATAAGAAATGAAATGTATCTTCCATGGAGATGGTATGTCGTATGTACGGATGAACCCTACTTTCATTTATTTTTCGTATTAAAATAATAAAAAGTAAAATTTATATATATGTATATTAAAAATAAATTATAATTTATATTTCATATATATAACATATTTTTATTAAAACCATCATTTATACATTCCATGTATAGTGTGAACGAATCACATCACTTCAAGGAAGCTGTAGTCCACACTTCCACAAAAAAAATGTTATCATATTTACAAAAAATGGAAAGTGTAAAAGTCTATGTTAAAAAATAATTAAATAAGTATAAAGACGTAAATATCATATATATATATATATATATCATATAAAATTAGTGTTTCCATCATAATTATCAACCAAGATACGAGGTAATGGAAAAATGAAATACATCGTTCCGTGAGATAATAGTTCACCGTACATGAACAGTATGTTTCTTACCCATTAGATAGAATCTTTTGTTAGTTTAGGTTGAAAAAATAGAATAATAATATATAATTATATTTATTATACTTATTTTTTAAAATAATCATCAAATAAAAATAATTAAATAGGGTATATGGAAAAAATATAACAAAAACGTCTGTTGATGAACGTTACCTCTTCTTTGGGTATCTCATTTTTGATTTGCATAAAAGGACTTCTTTTGTTTGATTTATGGCCAAATTAAGTCCTATATGATTAATTTAGGGTTGTTTTGGGATATTTTTATAGGTTTTATCTGAAAAATATTGGTTTTGAAGTGTACATAAAATAGAATAAGAGGTTTCCTTTTATAGGAGACGGTAGGGGACTCCTATAAATCTTCAAAATATTAAATTAATATAAATTAATTTTTAATTAAAAATTTATCCAAAGTGACTTATTACGAAGAAAATAGGATTATATATGGAAATAATCTAATCCAATTTTTTTATACATGATCACATAACATTATTACCCTTATCGTTTATATTTAACCCTTACTTAAACCCTTAACTCTTATCATGAAAACTTGTTTATTTATAATTTAACGGTAAATAAATTTACTATAAGATGCCAAAAAAACTATAAATGAGTCATGGGTGGAACTTAAAATCATATAAAAATTATTTTTCTAAATCGTGTATTTTTAAGAATTTTATATCATTTAATAAAAAATTATTTATTTTAAAATATCATTAATGCCAATTTTGACACTATTTATCACCTGACTTTCTAAAAATATCATAACAACATGATATCTTCAAACCAACTATTTTAACTAATCACTAACATGTCAAAGTAACTCATAAAATTTATGGATGACATTAATTATATCAAATTATATTTATTTTAATATTTTCAATATAATTTCATTGATTCTTCTATAAATTAAACAATTAGAGCATCATCATTGTGTCACCATTTAAGGTAATTATTTTATAACTAAAAATTATAAATAAATTACCATGATGCAGATAAACCTTATCATTATAAATAATATGTATTTTCTAATATATTCCTTACATAACTTCATTTTAAAGATATTTCACTTATTAAAAACAAAAGGGTAAAAATTTTAAATTTTAGTTGAATACAATATTATAAATGTCATACTCTAATCCAAGTGGATTTCAATCGATATAATTTCGTCCCAAGGATGATTATGGTTTAAAAACACTTATATAATTAATTTTTCACAACTGTGATGGTAATTTGATAATATTTATAATATACTTTTTATCTTTAATTACTTGATTTACCCATAATCACGGTAGTAAAAAAATATTACTAATGTTACTGTTCATATTGCCCGAAAATAAAAAGAAATTATTTCCATAATTTGAAACTTATGATTCCAAATATAGAATTCCTTCTTCCTAATTCAAACCACAAAAATGGTAGAAATTAATTAAAAAGTTATCTCATTGACGGAACGAGAAAATCAGTTTTTAAGGAAAAACATTCAAAAGAGTTAAATGTTTTTATATCCAAATTTAATGTGAAATTGATTCAAATGACATGAATTGAATTAAATGATAAAAAAATTGATCTATTTATACTTTAAAATCTCTAAAATATATGATTTAACACTATAAATAAAATTTATGAAAATTTTATTTTCAATTAAAATACTATATTTTATCACCATTAATCAAAACCTGAAATTTATCAAAAAATACCAAAATTTCAACCAAAGTAAATTTTTATATTAAATTTTAAAATAGGAAGTTTATTTTTACATATATAATATATGGATGTGTCAAAATTTGATTTAAAATATGTTCTCCATTAAAAGGTGTTAAAATGCCTTTATAAAAATATAGCCTTTTAATGCGTAAAATTGGATTAATTATTATCTTATGACAATAAAATAATTTAGATGAATATAATTATTTTAATAAAATATATAATATTTAAATTTCATAATTCAAATAATACTATTATTTTCCTCCAATTTAATGTATAGGTTATGATTTCATTTTAAATAATAATATTAATCATGGTTCATTTGAACTCGGTGTTGCACACAACGTAAGATATCGAAGAAATTGAATTTATTTAATATGGGACATGACGTAAAATAGTGGGGTGTTATATTCTATCCTCCTTTAATAAATTTTAACCTTTCAATTTAAACTTGGGATTGAACACTAGGGGTTTCAGTTTTCAAAATATCGTTGTTGAAATCCCACATCGGAAAAAGGATTAATGAGACCTTCAATTTCAAATAATGAATGGGAATTACAATGCTCAAAAAATATAACATGTACGAGGGTTTCATATAGGAAAACATGGATTTTTAATAGAAATCAAACCATCATGTTCTAATAGAGGGTGATTAAGAACATGTTTAGTTGATATTTAACAATCACAGAGCTATAAATTTGTGATGATCTAAGGGACCATTTGATTCATTGGAACAGAAGGTCCAAGGATAACATTTTTGGTTTCAAGATCTTTTCACTCAAGTTGGAGAATTAATTTTCTTCATAGACTAATAACATAAGTAAATATACTTACTTGACAAGTACAGTTTCATACTTTAATCAATTTCTACCATAAACTCATATTTTTCTTCTTACGATGAGTATTTACGATGAATTTTTCAGGCCTAAATATTCCAAATCAACTTATATGGATCAAAAAAAATCATAAAATAATAACTATATATTCCTCCTCTCATAATTCATTAACCAAAACCAAGATGGATAGGATAAGATAAGATAATTCTATAAAAATAATCTCCAAAATTCAATAGAAAAACCCAAATTTCAACATAGATCATTCAGTAAATAACTGTCCATTCTCAACAATATTCTAGACTGTGATTGAAACATAAAAAATAGAAGTATTTGATCTTATATCCTTCCAAATAACATCAATAACTCCTAATGTCTTATACTAAAAATTTAATTTTCTAAATCTCATAATCTTTATGGTTTGATAATTATTTCCATAAATAACTAGAGTCACCATAAGTCCACAATGAAATCAAATTTAACTACAAAATAAAATTCATCCTTTATTACTCATAATTTTATGTTTACCTTAATCTTATTGGATTCAAAAAATAGAGAAGGTCTTTTGAAATATCATTAATAATTTAATCACTAAATCATTTTACAAGCCCAAGGTCATGATAAAACACATTTATCCATTAGAAATTTTAACTAAAGAAATTTCATGCTAACCCATACATCACATAGAATAGTGGTTGGAACTACAACCTTGTTTACCTTCATTTGTTTGTTAAAACCCTATGGACTTTCTAGACATGATATGTTGCTATCTAGTTTATGATTTCCCTTTTTTCTAATACTATATTAATATAAATTACAAAATAAATATGATGGAAATCCATAGAATAAGGTTAATCACTAAATTTCCTTTTGAGTAAGGTTTTCAATACAACACTAATACATAAATACATCATCAATTTATTTCTACATATTTAATTTCTTGGACTATAATTTATATTATTGAAGAGGGCATTGACTCTGGTAATGCTCAGGTTCCCCACATTTTAGTAGATGAACTAGAATTGGATTCATGGGATGAGTTTTATTTCCATCCATCATACTCTTTATTTCTCATCATTAATTATTTATTCATGTCTTTCTTTCCCACATGTAAATCATTTATCCATTCCATTGAGACACTTTCTAGAGTTTCTCCTTCGTCATTTCATGCATGATTGAAATTGTTCCTTCTTTTCTCCATGGTACCACCACTAGAGTTCTTAGAAAACTTCATCGTTCTCTTATTTGGTGAATTAGGGAGTTGGTTAAGGTATATGTTGTTAATAATATTTCAAGGAAATAGATTAGGAATGAACATGATATCTTTACCTCTTATCAAAATCCCATTTTTTTCTCATCTCCACCACCATGTAAATCATGTTCAATGTTAACAAGACTCATTTTTGTTCCATCCATTGACTAAAACCAGAAAGCATAGTGTGAGTAACAATATTCATAATGAGAGAATTTTAATTTCATATATAGAACATCATGAAACATTATTTTTAATCTAAAACACAATAGGTTAAACCTAGGTTATTCGTTTTCATCATATATTCAAATCCTTCATAATGGTTTATAAAGAAAATGAGAATTATACTAAAAATATCCTTGGGGAGTGTCAAAACAGGTGTGTAATAAATCCTATTATTGTGCATTAGGATACGTCAATCCAGGCCCAATTCACCTTGTTAAAGTTGTTACCCCTAGGTACTGCTATTCCAGATCCACATACACTTTTTGTATCCAAATAGATATTCATTTGTAGGAAGTCCCAAAAAATCACCACCTTTCCAAAATTATAGGATATTCTTGTATAACTATCCTTAAATTCTATATTAGGGTTATGTTCCACAGTTTATGTTTTGTAAATGTTTTTCTCAAAGTTTCTACTAAAATTTCTCTGATATCAACTATAATACCCTGACCCCATAAACCCCGAGTCGGTGCCTTAATTTATTACATTGGAATGGATACATGTAAATTGAATCCTAAGGAACCAAACAGTTTCATAGTTTTGTAAAACCATATTACCTATATGACACCCTTAATGTAAGAACCTGAATCTTTTTTTTCATGTATGTCATTCATTTCAGTTGTTTTTTAAGTAAAAAGGGAAAAAGAAAATTTTTGGATTATATGTCGTGTGAATCCTTTTACACGTTGTGTACCCAGGCACCGGGTCCAAGCTATGTTTGGCCATGTCATAGCCGCATGCACGACCGTGTAATGACGTGGAAGGGCCACTTAAGTTGGGGACCGAAAAAGACACATACATATCATGTATCCTTAGTGAAAACACCGTTTATTTTTATTTTTAATTGATAAATCAGTCTAGGGTCACGTTCCGTTCATTTAAAACCCTTCTTTTTTGCTTTGTCTCATCTAGGAGCGACTGATGACCGAAGATTCTTCTCCAATCCCCCGACCTGTCATCTGTTATTTGAATTGATCTTTGTTAGTTACATTGGAATTGCATCGATGAGTTATCCATTATTTTGGAGCCTCATATCTTGATCTATCCTCTATTGTGAGATATCCTTGGTTGAATTTTGTGGATTTCTTTGTAGATCTATAACGTTCAGGGTCAATTCAAGGGCTGATGTTCAACAATATTGATCGTACAATGCTGATGTTGGTGGTTTGTATATTTCAGTAGTTAGTATTTCAATTTTATGTGAAAAGTTTTCCAATACCCTATATTGGGGTATAGCATATTTATGTATTTTAACCATGTGGATGTCTGTTATTCTTTTTTTCTTGAGTTAGGGCTCTTGTTTGTGAATAGGGTTATTTTTTCCATGCTTTGGAGGTGTTTTCCCATGTTTTTTTGGGTATTGACCATTGGTCTAGTTTTCATGTTAGGATGGTCTATTTTCCTTACATAGTGCTGTTAGGATGGAGTGATATTATTTGATATTATTGGTAGATATTTATCCATGTAGTATGTTGTGAATTACTTTGGTTGCTAGATACTGTTTGTCCATGATTGACTTACATAGGGCTATGGGAACCTGGTGTAGTCAGACCATAGGGGAAATGGATGCTGAGGGATTTTCCAGAGTGCTTGTTATAATTTTCATGTTGCGAGACCATAGGTGGGTGGAAATGAGTGCTCCCTCAAAGTGTCTATAGTTTCACATTGAGAGACCATAGGGGGAATTGGATTTTTAGTGCTTCCCCAGAGTGTCTGTAGTTTATTGATAAAAGTCCACTAGGGGAATTAACGCAGAGTGCTCCCTCAGAGGGTCTTTATTTAAGCTGGCCCAGAGGTGTTAGACTTTTAGTACTTCCCAGATGGTTACTTGTGATTGTTTTTTTATTATGTTGATAAATGTAAATAATTATAACTGAAAATGTAGGACTATTTACTTTTGAGTACTTCATTATTAGTGCTTAATTTTTCTTATTGCTAGCCATATATATTCACTCACTGTTAGGCACAGATCTTGGGGTGGTTGCCTATTGGGATTCGTCTCACACATTTTTTGGGTCAGGTTTTTGGGCCCAAAGAGATTATATTTTTGCATGTATAGATAAGGGCAAGCACCCTTCTACTTCAGGTACATGATTGTGGTGGAGCTGGAGAGCATGTGACCAACCAGAGGCTTGTGATGATATTGGAGTTGTATACTTGTTTTTTATTTTACTTTGGTTTAGTATGATATTTCAGCATTGTGACTTGTTTGAAAGCTTTCCTAGATATTTTGACATTCATCATTATTTATATATATGCTGCAGTTGGTTATTTACTATCAGTCTTAAGATGTTCACTATTGTAGGGTAATTACTTCTTCCACTACTGTTATCTGTTTATTTCGGTTGCGTCACCCTTCCAATGGTGGAATATTTTCCCCACTATCACACCCAATACCATCACTTCTAGTTAGAAGCCTCCGACATTTGGGGAAATCTGCATGAGGCCTTGTGACCAACTGGGCACCATCCACCTCTGAGTAGCACCCGGAACCGGGACATTACAACGTTGTATCAGAGGAATTATTTTCTTCTTGACTTACTGTTTGGAGAAAATAGTCCGAGATATGATGGAATAGTTCATTGGTAATAAGTTTTTCTCGAGAGTAGCTAACCCGTGTATAGGGAAAATCAAATTTACGTCGTATATTGTCATTTTATTTTTCATTGATATTATTACAGTTGATTTAATTTCATTGTTGGGTGATTCACCAGTTTTGTGCTATGATATTTTTTGTTATTAAGGTTCTATTTCTGTTGAAACCTGAAGAGATGAGATTATTTCATCTCATGCATCATGTAGTCACTTATTAGAGATCACATGTCATGCATTCTTTCTATGACGTTTAGGTTGGATTACTGATTTCATGTTTTTGTGATAGATGTATTGCTAGATATGCATGCTATTGTGATATATGCCTTTATAGAATAATTGTTGTTTGATAGGGTATTGCTAATTTTTTAATATCATTTGAATGAACACCAAACTTTAGTCCCTGAGGTGTTATGGACCCTCATCGATTGGAATTTGGTGGATAATTCCATTGTTATTCCTTGTATATGACATGTATAAGATTCCAAACATCGATTATCGGGGAGTATGGGCCCCCATGGATTGAAATTTGGAACTTTAATGTTTTATAGTGTTTTATGGGTTCCAGAGTAGTTTTTGAGTCTTACTGTCTTGAAAAACCCAGAATACCCTACGTAAATTGATGAATGTATGCCATGTATCCTTCTATTTGGGACGAAACTATTTTTCTTAAGTACACACTATGTAATTTATGTACACACGATGAAGTCTTTAACCACGGTATTGCATGTGTGTGCAGAGACATGAGGTTGGGAAATAACTGGTGGCACACGCCGTGTACCAGACGTACACACCGTGCTATATAGATCATGTGTCCACCTGTGCGACTAAGGAAAAATATGGATGAAACTTTGGTTATACATGTCGTTTCAAGCTTGAACACACTGTGTAGTGTAACCCATGTATCCGGTCGTGTGCCTAACAACACGGGTCAGTGAAATCCTTATAGTACACATCGTGTCTGGAACAAATAAGTTGTGTAGTCTCGTTATATTGGGACCAAGATGGATGGAGAAAGAAGTTTGAAGAGTTAGCGTTGGAAGAGTGTTGTCTTTTGTTTTCAAAGAAGATAAATCAATTCACTTTGTAAAGAACATAAAATCAGACGATGCTTTGCTGATTTGTATTTCAAAAATATCATAAGTTAGGAGAACTTGTGATGCAAGCCTTATAAAGGAAAGGGTGAGAAATGATGATTCCAATCATATACAGTTTTGATTGGAAGGAATGATGCTGTTAGAAGAAGGGATGTTTCAGTACTTCCCATTGTAATTCTGATGATGCAAGATCTGGTCTATCAAAGGATATATATATAACGATAGTGGAGTTTGTGATGAAAGCTGAAGAATGGTTATGGTAAGTAGTGAAGATAGAAATGACAATGCAATGGACAATCTGGGGGCGGCACAAAATCACAGTTTAAGGTGGCGACATTTTCCAGTGTTTGCCAAATTTTAGGGCCTGAAAATTGGAAGATGAAGATGTGTTTTTGGCAATAGATGTTGCGCAAAAGATTGAAGATGGTTTAGAATTTGGCGTGCTAGGCATGATTTAAGGTCAGAACATCGAATAATGGCAATGGCATGGAGTGTGCAGAAATTTAGGCAGGTTGTGCGAAAAAATAAAGTGATGCGCAAAATAGTAGCGTGTTGAGCGAAAAATCAGCGGGATGCACGCAAAATGAAAAGATGTGTGAAATATCTATGGGATGCGCGAAATAGAGGAATGATGTTTTCTGCGCAAAGGGTGTTTCAAGATAAGAAGATAGAAAATTGGCAAAGGAATGAGGTGCATGAAATATTGGAGCATTTCACTAAATAAGATGTTGCGTGAAAGAGTTTTTACGCGCATGAAGTATGTTTTATGCGCGGATTTTTGTTATTCATGCGGGGTCAAAAATTCCTAGAAATATTAGGTGAACCCCTCTCATTTATTAATTCTCAAAACTTAGAAGAAATCTTGATCTTTGGTTTGCGTGAAATAATACATTGAGTGAGTTGCACGAAAATAATGAAGTTTTCCCGAAAAGAGGACAGCTATGCGAAAAGAGAAAAATTTGCGCGGAAAAAGAGAAGTTGTGAAAAAAGAGAAAAGGTTGCGCAAAAAAGGGGATTTGAAAAAAAAAAGTTTTTCATGCCAAAAGTGAATTTTTACATGCAAGGAATTGGAATTGTGAACAAGATATCCTAAAGGCTGCGCGAAAAATTTGGGGTCTTCGCACATATTCAGTTGTGCGTACGGAAGTTCTTACCAGCTTCTAGGTAGGAAAGTGATGATTTGTACTTCAGAGATTATATCTGTTAAATTGTGAAGAAGCACTGAAATACTGTAATTCCCTATTTGTACTAAGAGGGAGCACATGCACTTGCGGATTGTTTTACAAGTGCTACACGAGTGTAAGGGTATATCCTACTCATTTTATTCAACATCAAAGGATTGTTTTCTATTGGATTGTGTGGTACTGGATTATTTCCATACCATACCAAGGATGTAGCTACTCTTGTTGAGTAGTAAACCTTGTAATTCTTCTGTTCCTATGGTTGTGTGTGTTCAGAAGAGAATAATATATTTAACAGGAGGTGAAGGTTGTTTCAATTCGAAGGAAACATAAAAATAAAAAGGTATAACTGATTCACCCCCTCCCCCTCTCAGTGATACTTGGATCCTGACTGGGAACTTCATGTTCTAGGAGGACTGTGTGGGTTATTCATGTAGAAGAACTCGGGTCGGAAAAAACTATTCAAGTACATGTCGTGTCTTGGGAGAACACGCTATGTGTATGGGGTGTTTCACGACCATGGTTAGCAGGAGTTCATGCACATGCAAAGGCATAAAGGAACACACTGTGTAGGGGTCATACACACAGTGTATCCCTATCTTAAAAAATGAATGATTTTCTTACCCTATTCATGCATTTCACTTATAATATTTAGTATTTGATAATCTTGAACTGATCTATGCACTTGACCTTGCAGAGTGATGCCACCACGACATCCTCCGGTTGTACTACATATTCCTGGAAATGATCAGACATCGGACATTTCTTGTCAGGGACTACCAGTAGATCATCCCTTCATGCATGTCTCTGTACCATCCATCATTTTGGATATAGGTTCCAATGCAAAATTACAAGAAGGCTTCATGAGGTTTATACAGACCTTCCAGGGAGCACTGTATCCTTGCATGTCAATGGAAGAGTTGAAGTGGATCTTTCAGCATCACCATCCTCCCACCTTCTCAGGGGATGGAGGACCTCAAGCATAGAATCATATTTAGAAGTCATTTTTTCTATCATTGAGCATTTGGAGATGCCTCAAAAGAGGAGATTGAAGCTCGATATGTATATGCATTGGTATTTTTCCAAGAGATGGTTGGATGTGATATCACGGGAAGGACTCTTGAAGTTTATGTCATGGGATGACTTCTAGCATGCCTTCTATGACTACCTCAACCCGGAGACTTCGAGGGTTGATCGAGCCTGAGAGTTTATGATTCTGGAGTAGGGTAATCTCTAGGTCCTTGAGTATTCTTCTCACGCCAGAAAGATGTAGTGATTCACACGCATTCAAGGATTTGATGAGTTATTTTTGGAAAAGAAGTTTATGGATGGTCTCAGGAATGAAATTTGATCTCAGGTGAACATCTTCAGGTTGAATTCCATCACCTCTATAGTCAACTAGGAAATCATCACAAAGTGCAGTATGAGGGATTATAAGGCTATGATCTAGAGAGGCTTGGAATCCGGATTCAGAACCCATCTGAATGATAGCAGGAAGCACTGTATGGAGTCTACGCATAGAGATCTAAGAAAATGGGAAACATCTACTGGTAGCTAGGTGGTGTGCTACCAGTGTGTGATGAGTGGGCATATGAGGTTACATTTCCCAAGAGACCCACTTGAGTACCTATCTTGTAGAAAGATTGTCTATATTTAGTGTTTCTATCAAATCTTCTCACCAGTAGTGGGTGATAAGGGTTCCTCTATGACTCCTCATTTAAGAGAATCACCACCAGTTTCTCATCAGTCTAGGAACTGGAGTTCTTCCGGTTGTCCAGGCTGAGGTGGAGGTCATGGACATTGTAGTCGGTCTCCAGGCTTTCAATGAAAATAGGGTGGATCATCTCAGGGTGGTCAATCACGGTCACAGGGTCATGGTACTAGCCAGACTTTTCCAATGGAGCCAACCTAGCTAGAGCAGGATCCCAAACCCTCTATAGTTTGAGGTACTATCCAAGTTTCCTCCGTTTTAGCTTCTGCACTTTTCGATATAGGGGATTCCCATAGTTTCATATTTGTTGCTATTTTAGAGAGCCCTAGGATCTATATACTTAATTCTATTGACTTCTTCATGTTGGACACTCCGTTGGCGACAAGAACGGGTAGTGTACGTCAGTGCAAAGAGTCCCCTCTTGAGGTAGGTGGGTGTAACTTCACATGGGATCATTATGTATTAGAGATGACAGGATATTATTTCATTCTTGGCATGGACTAGTTTCTTCCCTTCCATGATGTTATTGATTTCTATAACCACAAGGTAAGTTTTATGTCACCATAGGGAGGATCCTTTTTATATAAGGTCATATGGGATGTTCAGAAAAGTAGAGTAGGACCCAATCATCCTGGGTTGGGAGGAATTATATCCCATATTGCTAGTTTCTATCTGGATTACTAAGGGACTTCATATTTGTACATTCCTCTAGTGGTCAGTCATTTCAAGGATGTATTTCCAGATGACATTTCAGGAATGCCTCAGGAGCGAGAGGTGGAATTTTCTATTGTGCTTGTGGTAGGAGTGGCACTAGAGTCCATTTCTCTTTATAAGATGGCTACACCATAGTTACAGGATCTCAAGAAGTAGTTAGAGGATTTATAGGCGAAGGGTTTCATCAAATCCAGTCCTTCTCCTTTTGTTTCTCTTTTTTAGTTAGTGAAGAAGGTAGATAGTACCCTCAGAATTTGTGTGGATTGTTGGAAGCTGACCAGTTAATGATCAAGAACCGATATCCCTTGTCGAGGATTGATTATCTCTTTGATCAGCTTCAAGGATCCAACATGTTATCGAAGATTGAATTTTGATCCAGTTCTCATCAGTTGCGCATTAGACAAACTGATATACATCTTACAACCTTTCGAAGCAGGTATGGTCTATACGAGTATGTTGTTATGTCATTCAGTCTCATGAATGTGCATGCAGTTTTCATGGAACTGATGAACTGTGTGTTCTATCCATTCTTGGATTCTTTTGTGGTGGTCTTCTTGGATGATATCTTGTTGTACTCTCACAATCGACACAACCATGCCACACATATTTAGATCATTTTGATTACATTTAGAGAGCATCATTTATATTCAATGTTCTCTAAATTACAATTTTGGATGAACCAAATTCACTTCTTGGGTCTTGTTAACTCAGAGGCAGGAGTATCCGTACACCTAGAGAAAGTAAGAGCTTGTGTTTCCTTGGAGCATCCAAAGAATTTTTTTGTGGTAAAGAGTTTCCTATGGATGGATGGATAATACATATGATTCATACAAAGCATTTAACTCTTAGAAACGCCACTGGAGATCCTAACTAAGAAGGGTGCAATGTACTAGTGGACAGATCCTTGGGAGTCAGCCTTTCAGGAGTTTAAATGAAGGTTGACTTTAGCACTGATATAAGTTTTTCTAAAACCGGGAAAGATATATACTATATTTTTTGATGCATTAGGTATTGGTCTTGGAGTAGTGTTTATGCATGGTGAAGGATTTTTTGAGTACAAGTCTTGACATTTGATTCCACATGAGAGGAATTACCCAATGCATGATCTCGAGTTGGCTACACTCGTACATGCTTTATTTTGTTTGAGACATTATCTTTTGGGATATAATTCTGTGGTTTTCACTAACCAAAAATTTCACAAGTATATCCTTACTCAGCATGATCTGAATCTGAGATAGTGATGGTGGGTTGAATACCTTCAGTCCTTTGACATTATCCTTTCCTACATGCCTGGGAAAGGAAACGTAGTGGCTGATGCATTGAGCAGGAGGACACAGATGCAGGTAGTTAAAGAGGCCAGCAGTGAGTGGAAGCTTATGGCTCTATTCTCTAATATGCATTTGGAGATGCATGATAGAAAGGGGCAGACATTTGTTTCTTCTGTGGTTGTTACCTCTACTCTAATTGATCGATTGTGGATGGGGCAGCTATCAGATTCTGAAGGCCTAGCCTAATTGGAGAGTGTGTCAGGGGAGGACCCTATTCCTTGATGGACCATAGGTGAGGATGAGATAATTCATTTTTATTGGTGTGTATGGGTGTCAGAAGACATATGCGAGGATCTGATGTGGTGATTTCATTACTCAGATTGGGAAGTTCATCCTGGTGTCATCAAGATGTATCGAGATCTACACCGTCAGTATTGGTGGCCAGGTTCGAAGACAGATGTTGTTGGGTTTTCTATGAGGTGTTCCACCTGTCAGCAAGTGAAGGTGGAGCATCAATGACTAGCGGGGATTTTGTAGCAGTTACCCATTCCCGAGTGGAAGTGGAATGATGTCACGATGGATTTTGTGACAGTCTTGCCGATGTCACCTTGATGGAACGTTGCATTTTGGGTTTTCATTGATAGACTCACAAATATTTCACACTTCATTCCTATCAAGGAGACCTTCATTGTTTATGAGCTAGGAAGGTTTTATATTTGGGAAACTGTACATTTACATGGGGTTCCGCACTCTATAGTTTCATATAGGGATACCGGTTTTACATCTTGGGTATTGAAGGGACTACATAGGGCATTGGGTACACAAGCCCTTGTGAGTATGGCTTATCATCCTTAGATAGATGGCCAGTCCAAGCATACGATTTAGGTGGTAGATTAAATTCTTCAAGCATGCTTCCTATATTTTGGAGGTTCTTGGGAGAAGAACATACCTATTGTGGAGTTTTCCTACAATAATAGTTTTCAAGAAACTATTCAGATGGCACCTTACAAGGCTTTGTATGGTAGGCCATGCCAATCCCCCTTATGTTTGATGGAGGCAGGAGAGGCAGCTATGTTGGGACCTCATCTTTTCTAAGATACCACATAATAGATAGTGTTGATTCAAGAGAGGATGGCTACTACACAGTCACAACATAAGTCTTATGATGATACATGCAAATAGCCTCTGGAGATCGAGGTCGAAGACCAGGTTTTCTTGTATGTCACACCGAGGTTGGGATACATGTGGATTTGGAGAAAGGGAAAGCTTTCGCCATGATTTTTTGACCGTTTGAGCTTTTGAGGGAGTCAGGCCAGTTTATTATTATTTTTAGTTACCTCAGAGGTAATGGGCTATGCACAACGTCGTTTATGTTTCTTAGCTCTGACATTACTTCTCATACCCATCTCATGTTTTTCAACCTGAGGAGGTTGAATTGGAGGTGGATGCATAATTCGATAATCATCCTATCCAGATTGTTGATCGCAGTGTGAAGGTTCTCTATGGATGGTATGTCCCTCTAGTACTGGTGATATGGTAGCACAGGTGAGTATAGGACGAGACTTGGGAGAGGGAGGTTGATGTATGATCGCAGTGGCTGGAGCTGTTTGAGAATTCTTCTTCATCGCCACCTTGTTAGGGAAATTCAGGGATGAATTTCTTTATGGGGGAAGTTTTTAAGAACCAATATCTTCTTTTCAGGTATGTTATTCATTTCGGTTGTTTTTGTTGAGGAAAAAAGGAAGAAGAAAAATATTAGGTGTATACGCCGTGTACTTCATTGTACAATTCGTGTACCCCAACACCAATTCCAGGTCGTGTTTGGCCATGTCACAACCGAATGCAAGACCGTGTGAGGATGTGGAAGGGCTGATTAAGGCAGGGACCAGAAAAGACATATACATGTTGTGTATCCTTTGGTAACACGCTGTGTGTTTTTATTTTTAATTGATATATCGGACTGGGTCACATCTCCTTCACATAAAACCCTTCTTTTGGCTTCGTTTCATTTAGAAGAGACTGATGACCGACGATTCTTCTCTGTGCCCCCAACTCGTCATCCGTTATCTGAATCGAACACCTTCTATTGTGTTGGAATCGCATCAGTGAGTTCTCCCTTTTTCTAGATCCACATCTCTTGATTTCTCCTCTCCCGTGAGACATCCTTCGTAGAACATTTTGGACGTTTTTGTACATCTACGATGTCCTAGGTCAATTGAAAGGCTGAAGTTCAACTATATCGATCGTACAACGTTGAGGTAGGTGGTTTGTGCCTTCTATAGTTATTATTTAAATTCTATGTGCAAAAATTCCCAATACCCTAGACTGGGGTATTGCGTGTTTATGGATTTTAACCATGTTGTTTCCTGCTATGCTTGTTTTCTTGAGTTAGGGATATTGTTTATGAATAGGATTATTTTTCTAGTAGTTTGGAGGTGTTTCCCTTGTTTGTTTTGGTATTAACCATTGGTCTAGTTTTTCCTGCATGGATGATTTTTTTCCAAGATAAGTGTTGTTAGGATAGAGTGATATTATTTGATTTGCATTGTAACTGTTTATCCATGTAGTATATTGTGAATTACTTTGGATGAAGGATATTGTTTCTGAACGATTAACTTACAAAGTGATGTGCGAACCTAGTGTAGTTATACACTTGGAGAAATGGATGCTGAGGGCTTTCCTGGAGTGTCTGTTATACTTTTCACATTGTGAGACCGTAGGGGGTGGACATGAGTGCTCCCTCAGAGTGTCTGTTTTTTCATGTTTCAAGATCCTAGGGGTAATTAGACATTGAGTGCTTCCCTATAGTTTCTGTAGTTTGCTGATAAAATTCTACATGGGGAATTGATAGTGACTGCTTCCATAGAGATTCTTTGTTTAAGCTCAATCAGAGGGGTTAGATTGTGAGTACATCCCAGAGGGAAGCTTGTGATTGTTTTTTAAGTTTATAAATGTAAATGAATGTAATTGAAACTATAGGACTATTTAATTTTGATTACTTGCTTATTAGTGCTTCATTTTTATTATTTCCATCCATATATATTCACTAACTATGAGGCATAGATCTTTGGGTGGTTTTCTATTGGGATTCATCTCACACTCTTTCTGGGTCATAACTTTCGGCCCAAACCAATTATATTATTGCTGGTATAGATAAGGAAAAACACCCTTCTACTTTATGTACTTGATTAATCTAAAGTTGCAGATCTTGGGACCAAGCTGAGGGTTAAGATGTTGTTGGAGTTGTTTACTTATTTTCCCTTGTACTTGGGTTTAAAACTATATTTCAGAATTGTGACTTTTTTGGATTATTTCCTAGATATTGTGGCATGTATCATTATTTATATATATTTTGTTGTTTTTATTTACTATTATTCTTCTGATGTTCCCTGTTGTTTGGTAATTACTACTTCCACTACTGTTATATTTTTATTTCTGATGTGTTACCCAGCCAATGAGGGTATAGTTTCCCCACTATCTCACTTAAGGACCTCACTTCTAGTTGGAATACATTGGCTTTGGGGGAAATACGCTTGAGTCCATGGGACCAACTGGGTATAGGGCACCTCTGTTTGGCACCCAGAACTGGGATGTTACACTTAATACATTGGAAAATGAAATAAATCATAATGAAAATAAAATATCAGCATACTAGAAACTCATTCAAATTATTCCTCTTCATAACCTCAGAAACAAAAAATAATAAGGGTGATCACAGATGATCATTAAAGGGAATGTACAGTGGAAGAAATAATGAATAATTGGGAATAAAACTATATGGAAATATTAATAACTGAAAACACATGCCATTATAATAATAGTATAAGGCATAATCAATATGTAAATTTAAATAAATGAAACACATTCCACTTAATATATAAAATTAGAATGAAATTAATCCATATATTTTATTATATGAAAATATGATAGAAAATAATAATAATAACTAAAATATCTATGAAGGAAATTCTTAATTGTTGGATGTCATGTCTATGTCACCAGAGAACCTATACTGTCAAGGCCTTTCATAAGATGGTTTAAAATCATATGTAGAAACCTGTTTAATTTTCATAACTAATTTGACTCATGAGAACCTTTTGATTCATCGAGATGGTATATAAATTTTTGGCACCACCCATCATTTCCAATCCAAATCATTCCTCTTATCGAATAATCGAAATAAATAATATGCCTTATAAAATAACTACATTTAATAAGGAATAATATTTTATCAATAATTTACATGAAATAAGAACATTAAATTAAACTTATAATATCATGAAAATAATGATATTGATGATATAACCTATCAAACGGTAGTAAATTCAACATATAAAAGAAATTACGAGTATTACATTACAATGTGAATCCACTAAATGAAATTTAAATGAAATACATTATTACATTGTAATCCTTTATTTAAAAGGTTGCGCATTTATAAAATAAAATATTTTATTTCAAAAGAACCTTATAAACATGTAAAGTATGATTCAAAATATAAGAGTATATTGATGGTGGGAAATTCTATTCATTATTTATAAGATAAAAACAAAAATTTCTTTTTCTTTTGTATGAAAATTCATAAAGTACCTTGCTTTTTAAAATGAAAAGAAGATTCCTTTTAAAAATTTAAAAAAGGTTAAAAAGGGGTATAAATGAATTTTAAAAATTATTATAGAATAGTAAATATAATTTAGAAAAAAATTTCAGAAAAAAATATCATGTAAGATAAATATTCCCTAGTGGATACTTAGACAAAAACAATCTTGAATGATAATGAGATTGTAAAATAATCATTTACCACTTTATAATCAGTCAAATCATATTAACCATGAAAGATAAAAAATTATATAGATATTAAAATACCATTATATTCAAGATGAGTTTCATAAAATACATTCATGGGCAATAAATACCCCACATATAAGAAATAGGTGGTGAACAAGGCTTGTATCACACGGAAAATAAAACTGAGATGGAAATCCCTTAACTTACATTTCCCTTTTTTTATAACTTCTGTAAACCTCACCTATAATGGTTTTAATAATATTAATAACTTATTATAGAACCATATTAATACTATGATATCATATATGATCTTATTATAAAATTTTATTACCCATTTGTTAATAAAATTTCATTATTTTCACTTTTTCTACTTTTAATTGCCATGTTTCTCGAGTATGTTTTGAAATGTTATTTATCATTCATATTACTTAGATCATGATTTATTCATCTCTAGAATGTAAAAAATTAATTAATTATCATATATATTCTATATATAAATATATTTATATTTATAATAATTGATAATATTTTGAGATAAGAAAATAAAGGCATTGTTCATGGTGATGGTAGGTCATGGAAACACATGAATGCTAATTTAATTTATTTTTCATATAAGAAGATTAAAAATTAAATTATATATATTTATAATATAATTCCATTATCAAATATAATTAATATATATCACATGTTTTTATTAAAAATATCCTTTATACATTCCATGTATAGTTTGAATAAATCACATCGCTTTGAGGAGAAGGTAGTTCACACTTCCACAAATGATGTTATCATATTTACACAAGATGGAAAGTATAAAGGTATGTTCTATAATATAATTACATAATAATAAGACATAAATATCATACATATATCATAAAAAATAGCTTTCCATCATAATTATCAACCATGAGAGGTGGTAAAGGAAAAACGAACGATATCGTTCCGTGAGGCGGTAGTTCTCCGTACACGAATGGTAAGTTTGTTACCGATTATATGGAAGTATGAATAATTATAGGTAAAAATATTACAATGATAAAATATAATTATTTTTATAATAATTATTCTACTATTTAAAACTTAAATAAAAAAATTAATGGGGATAAAAGAATAAATAAATCAAAAACGTTTGTTGATGAACGTTACCTCTTCTTTGGATATCTTCTTCTAATTTTCAGAAAATGACTTCATTGGTTGGATTTATTCACAAATTAAGGCCTATAGGATGAATTTAGGGGTGTCTGGAGAATTGTTTTTGAGTTTTTGGATGATACAAATAGTTTATGAAGTGTGAATACAAGAGAAGAATTTATATCCTTTTATAAGAGAGGGGAGTGTCACTCTTGGAAATATTCCTAATATTAAATTAATATAAACTAATTTTTCATTAAAAATCACTCAAATGTGAAGTATTTATAATATTAGATGAGGAAATGTTTAAATCCTATGATACATTATTTTTTAGACATGTTTAGGTTTCATTATTATCCTTATCCTATTTATGTAACCATTAGTTAAACTCTTTAACTCTTACCATGACAACATGGTTTTTATACTTTAAGGGTTAATATAGTTTCAATAAGATAAAAAAAGGACCCTAAATGATTTAGGAGTGACACTTTAAACCTTATCCCAATTATTTGTCAAAATTTTATATTTTTATGAATTTTATATCATTTAATAAAATATTATTTTTTTTAAATATCATTAATGTCGATTTGGACATTATTCATCATTTGACTTTTTGAAAATATCATTACAACATGATATCTTCATGAAAACTCTTTTAACTCATTCCTAACATGTCAAATTAATAAATAAGTTTTTAAATGGTATTAATTATATCAAGTTATATTTATTTTAATATTCTCAATATCATTTTTTGACTCATTCATTAATTAAACTATTACTACATCATCATTATGTCACTATTTAGGGTAATTATTTTATCACTAAAAATTATAAATAAATTACCATGATTTAGATAAACATTATATATTTTTAAATACTACTTATATTGGAATATATTATTTATATAACCTTATATTAAAAAATATTTCACAAGTTAAAATCTAAAGTGTGACAAAATTGCATTTTCATTTAATATAATATTATAATTTTCATACACTCATCCAAGTAGCTTACAAGGGTTATAATTTTTGAAAAAGTATGATTTTGGTTGAAAAATATTCATAAAATGAAACTAGGAAAGTTTTAAGGTAATTTGATAATATTTATAATATAATTTTAACCTTTAATTACCTAATTTACCTTTAATTGTGGTAATAATAAATATTTCTAAAGTTACAGTTCATATTGTCCTTAAAAAAGGGACCTATTTACATAATTTATAGATTCTGATTCAAAATATGTAATTTATTTTTCAAAATTAAAATCACAGAATTTGATGATATCAATTAAAAATTAATCTTCTTGAGGGGATAAGAAAATGAGGTTTTTAAGTAAAAACGTTCAAAAGATTGAAATGATTTTATATCAAAATTCAATGTGAAACTGATTCCAATGATCTAATATGGATTCAAAGATAAAACTTTTATTTGATACTTTATAACAAATCAAATATATAATTTAATTGTATAAATAAATTTGATTAAAAAATTTGTTTTTAATTAAAATGTAATATTTTATCACAATTCATCAAAACATGAAACATATCAGATAATTACAAAAATTTCAACCAAAGTATATTTTTATATCATGATTTAAAATTATAATTTTATTTTTTCAAATATAATATATAAAAGTTTCGAATATTGGATTTAAAATAGGTTCTCTAATAAAAGGAGGTAAGACTGCCTTTAAAAAATAGAATTTTAATGCTTAAAATTGGATTTATTCTTATCTTATGCCTAAAAAATCATTTTCATAAATGTAAAAAAAATATTAAATATAAAATATATAAATTTAATTATTTGTCTAATACTATTTATTCCCTCCAAAATAATTTCCAGGTTATAATTTCATTTTAAATAATAATATTAATTGTGGTTTGTTTAAGCTCGATGTTGCATGCAACATATACTATCAAATAAGTTGAAACTATTTAAGAAGGAAAATAAAATGAAATCCTGAGGTTTTATAACGAAATACCATATTTTATTCCCTTCTTATTTCTCTAGAATTTGTTCCATGAATGGTAGTGGTAAATATTCATTGAGGGTGTAATCATTTAGCTAAAGACAATCTATAAAAATTCGCCAACCTATCACAACTTAGGTCAAAATATGCTCATTTATTTCATTTTAAAAAATTGTAAGACCTCCTTTATTCATAAAACCTTATATTGGGTTTACCCATGAACTTTCTGATATTGGTTAAATGATTATGGAATCTAAGATCATGATCACTTCCTCCTTGAAGATTTATTTCACCGGTGGGTTCAGTCTTCACTGGGGTTTCCTATAAGGTTTTACCCCTTCTTTTAGTAGAACCTTGTGAATATAAATACTAGGATTGATTACCTTGAGGTTCTCCATTTTACACCCAATATATTGAATTCTTCTCTTAATCACATTTAGTAACTCTAATTCTTTCAAAGTCGTTAGAGAGGACATAAATATGATCAGTAGAATTTATTTTCCCCTTAAATAACCATATTTTAATATTAAAAGAATGGGTTTCAACTATATTTGAGGTTCCATTAAAGTAAAAGAAACAAATGGATCCATATTTTCCCTTTACAATATATCTAAAATTACCACCCTTTTCTAATAATGAACACCCTAATCTGATAAATATTCTTGTTCTTATGATTTTTCATCAAGCATGTATTCATTATCTACAAATTCTTTTACTGATTATAGAAATCTTATACCATATTTTGTACATCCTTGGTAGTTTTCCAATGTATTGATACTATTCCATTCCTGATTTTCCATCAAGGAGGAATTATTTACATCGTTGACCACATTGTAGGAAACTTTATTATTTCCCATATAAAAGATGATATATCCTTAGTGAACATCGATATGTACCTTTCTTTTTGAAAAAAAAATTCCTCCAAAAATTAATGACACATAAACATATTATTATATATTAAGAATGATTAAATCATATAGATAGTTAAAATTCCCAACTTTTATCAAGACATCCTTCAAAAGGGACTTGAGATACTTGATAGAACTATGAGAAAATTGTGATGTTTCATGAGTGGGTTTCAACTCATCGATTGAAATTTTTGCAAATACTCTGAACAGAATTGAGTTCAAGATTGCACACAATTTGTATAAAGATTTACCAAATTTACACAAGCCAATAGTATAATGAATAGAGAATCTCCGGGGGTCTTTTTGTTTTGGAGGAATCACATGTTGTATCATCATTGAATACTCCTCATTAAAGGAAATGGTGCCAAAATCCTCTGTCGTTCTATTATTCATGGGAATATCTCAAGTAAATTATTTTATAGGTATGAATATGAGTTAATGCTTTAGAAAGTAATATATTTTATTAATATTATAAAAATGCATCCATTAAATTTTTGAACATTTGTTCTAACTTTTGTTTTTTCATCCTCTATAGAAAGGGTAAAGGTGATGCATATGGTGCGACCCCATCCTTTTAGTTATTTATAATTGATTTTTTATCCTTTAATATTTACTTCTTTGATGATGAGATATTGGGTTGAACTTCTTCCTCTATATATTGTGATGTTATGACTTGCTTCTTGACATATTCTATTGGGATAGGTTACTAATGCTCTTTACCACTTCTCAATGTTGTTACTTTTTCTTCCTCCATAGTATTATTCTGATTGTTACTCATGAAATATACTAGGTTTTCAACAAAAAATTTATTGGAAAGATAACGAATCTATTTTTAATATCTTTATATTGTTACCTCTTTATTTTAAAACCTTTTCTATATAGTAGTGATGAATATAGACATCATTGTTTCCACGTTGAATTTCAATTCCTACTGTGGTGGCAGATCTTGTTGTTGTTTCTCTTAAGGAAATGATATCAGGTGATGAATCTGATAACCTTGTTAGTGATAATAACTCCACTGGTATTAATTTCCTTATTATATTGACAATTAGGGATTTTTTGTTGCATTTATTTATATCATAGAGGTATTTGAGGCCCCAATTGTGAAATTAATTATTGTTTTCTACCCCAACCATAATTGGAATTATCCTACAATTTTGGATTTTTATATTGTGGAAAAAGTTATAACCACTAGTTTTTTGATGCATAACTAACTTTTTTAGTTGATTGTTATATACTATTGTTAATACACTCTCCCTTAGCATGGTTATAACTACATTTTTTTTATGTATTATTCTTTACTACTTAAACTTGAGTAGTCGAATTCAATTGAAGTATGTTGATTATATTGGACATTACATCAAGTTGAACAGGGAGAATTCTTGTGAATTCGACATTATGCATTCCCCTATTTTGGGTTCACCTTTCCAACATCCATTTGAATCTACTTGATAAAATATCTTCTAATAAATCGAACAACTCTTCAGGATCTTTTATCCTAATTTTTCCTTCGTCTATTGAATCTACAATAGATTTAGTTTTCATAGTTAGTCCTCTATAAAATTCATGTAAATTAATCCATAGGGGAATCCCATGATTTGGACACTTTCTCAATATATCATTTAAATTCTCCCAAGAATTGGAGGGGATCACTTTCATGTTGTGGGAAATTATGAAATCCATTAAGAATTATCATTTTTTTGGATGTGGTAAATATATATCAAGCAAGGATTCCATGTAAGAATGAATCATTGTGGAAACACCTTAATATAGTACTTTGATTTATCCATCAATGAAAATGGGAATAAGTGGAGTCTAACAACAATCAATGATACTATATTATAAATAAATATATCAAAAAACTCTTGAAAGTTTTCAAAATGAGCATTAAGATCATCACTTGGTAAGAAACCAAAATAAACCATGTATTTTATAAGCAATATGATAGCCAAAATTTCAAAAAAAAAGGCCTCAATAGGTGCCTTAAAAATACTCTAATTAGAACCATGAATTGAGGGTAAACCATACTTCATAAGAGTAAGTCGAGACAACATCTAAACTGGATGGTTCTGGTTCTCATATAGAACATATGTCAACATATATTGAGTCAGTGGGTGTTGGTTTTGGGGAATTTATTTTAATGGTTTATGTTGGAGGTATTTTTATTGTTCGAGATATATATATTATTTTATCTATTCAAAAAAATTATGGCATGAATTATGTTGGTTTCTTTTTTTGATTCCATGGAATATATTATATAAATGGGGGTGGTTATTATTTTTTTTACCCTATTGGTGTGAACTATTCATTCCTACCTTATTCTTGTACACCATATAGTCTAAATCCCTTGATAACATTTGGGACTTACACTTCTACATTGGTCATGATATTGTTCTGGGTGTGACCTCCCAAGAGTATTTGGTATCTCCTTGATATTGATTATTTAGCCTCTAGTTCAAAGAGGAATATCTCTATTATATTAATTATCTTAGAATGAGTAAGTTAGTGTATCATACACACATGATCTTTTATACACTAACACAACACACCAAGCATAAAAAATGAAAATAAAACTAATTGAAAATAAAAATGAGATTAATAACAGAATTTTCTATATTGTTTTTTCAATGTAATCAACTTAAACTCTTTAAAAACTACATCATAAGTATATTTACCTAGAAAGATGACATAATTTGTGTCTCTCTTCCTGAATGATTATTTCTAGGTGCCCAAAATTGAATTTTCACCCAACAATACAATAAGAATTATGGAAATATGGGATTGATCCATAGGGAACCTCTCATGTATTTTATAACATGAATTCGTTATTTATTTATTGATTGATTAATTCAGTGTTCTTTTAAATGTTCCAAGCTTCAATCGATCCTAAATTGAAACTTCCAAGGGATTATGTCCCCAAAGACATAATTAAGTAAATTGAATTTTTATATTAATAAGGATTATGCATTGGAGTTGTGTCCATCAATGGAGGTCATTGGGATGGTCCCTTATTGAGTGTAGTGTATTTAATAATAAATCCTCACTGCCATGATTAAAATAAATTAAAAACTCTTTTTACTTGTAAGGTTTAATTAAAGTCTTATAATTTAACTTCGTATTCTGATATTTAAATTCTATAATTTTCCCTAAGTCTAACCCATAGTGAAGAATATTGTTTGTAATTATTATATGTATAATCACCATAACTTATTTAGAGATCCTTGGAATAGTTTTTGTTTTCCTGATAAAACATACCCCCTGAATTAAAGAAATATTGCACAAATAAGATGAAGGGAAAATAAAACAATTGAATAAAACACAAAAACAAGGATATAATTACCCTATATGATCCCACATTATTTTCTAAAATCCATAAACACGGGATGGAATTTGAAACTCATGATAAAAATTAAAACAAACAAGCTCTTCATATCCATGGAGTTCATCCCAACAATATGAAGAGGGGGAAGTAAAATACCCATAAATAATAAATATTTAAAATTGAGTTCAAATGAGTTTTAAGATCTTACTCCTTAAAGATTTTTTCCTTATATAATTGTTGATAACCCCTCATTTGGTTAGAGTATCATTAATTGGTTAACCCCCAATGTATCCATGTTGTTAGGGGTCCTAATCCCATGTCCAAGGGTGTTTATTAGGGTAGATGTAAAGTAGGTGGCTGTTTTATTACTATTATGTGATTAAGGTGTATAGTTAGTTTAGTTTTATACCAACAACAATATTTTTTTGTTACTTCATCTTTGAATTGCATTTTTTTTTGGAATGTTTTCATGGTTTGGTTAACCATGTTCATACCTTGTAGATGGTCTTGTTTCCTCTAAATCAATCTCGCATGGTTTGAGGGTTGTCCCATAAAATTGAAATAACCATGTGGAAACCATTAATTCATCACTTTTTCTTTAAATTGAATCCCATGTAGTTTCCCAGGATGGGGTGCACAGTTTTGGTGACTTAGAAGAAACTACGCACCATGGAAAATGGGTCCAAATTCCTCTAATTTTCCTCCTAAATACCCAATTCATACAAAATCTCATCAAGTATTTATTGGGATACCAATACACACATATATTTACATGTTAAGGATTCAAATGAATGATAAGTGTGATTAAAATCCATTTTCAATTTAATTTAAAATATCTAAATGACCCATGTATACAACTGCATCAATCATTCAGCTTGGTAACTTTGTTGGTGATACATTATTCACCTTTTCAATTATATCGATCTTGTACTATTCCCCTTGTATAATTATGTTTGTGATATATCATTAAACATAATTATATAGTTACTGGTATATCAATTAATATTTTTAATGAGTATACCACTGCATAATTTACATTAGATATTGTTCTGAAGATATATCATTCACCATTGTTATTGTATTTGTGATATTTTACTTATCTTCATTATGATTTGGTGATATATCATTTACCCTTATCTAGTGGTATATAAATAAAATTTCTTATGTCCTTATTGGTATATCATTTACCCTTGTTGATGATAATGGTGATATATCATTCCCATTGGAAATTGTGTTGAAGATATATCGTTCTCCTTTGTTAGTTTATTTGTGACATGTTATTTACCATAAGTATAATTTAGTGATATATTATTCACCCTTGTCTAATGATGTGGTGAAAACATATTCACCTTAATTAGTAGTAAGTGTATTCCCCATTATCCTCAATTGGTTATTTGGTGATGACGAATTCACCCTATAGTTGTGACCAAAATATGGGAGGATCATCGTATTCTAGCGCCAGACAAATCAAGCATGGTCGTTCACTCAGAGTGTCTCCATATCCCCAAGTAACACAACTATGGTTTTTTTTAATTTATTTTGTTCTAATATTGTATTATATGTGCACCAATTTGTTATTATAGTTATTTAGGAACATCATTTTTAGTTGAAAGCTATGTATTATTTACCACATTAAGCATGTTCACCTTGGTGGGAATGAATACTTAATTATCAAAGTTTCAGGTAAGGGAAAGAATGCTAATGTAAATGGTTAAGTTGTGTTGAATTGATGGATTGGGAGGTGGGTGAGGATGAAGTCTTGAACACATATTTTAGAAGATATATTTGTTCTTTTATATATTTTTATATTTTTTGTGTATTATTGGACTATTTGTCCATATTTCACTTTATATATAAATTTTATAACATTATAATGAGTTCATATTTTGTTATATCATGTGATATGTTTTGTTTATGGTTGATTAATTACTATAATATATATGTTATGTTGTTATATTTTGATTAAGTTTTATTATTTCTTCAATTATTATTATAGTAATTTGATATTGGGTATAGTCTCATCACATCACGGATAAACCCTCAGTACTAGTCGGTAACCTATGGCATAATGGAATGTACACTTGAGGTGTTATAGATACTAGGCTTGACACGTTTCAGAATAACCAGGTTTGGAAATATATAAAGTGGTCCATAGACTTATTTTGTTTTATTTTTCTAATTGGTACGTCGTAGTTAGCGATAGGACCGGTCCAAACGTGAGATTGAACCTCTGCATGTGTTTATCTAACACAATATGGGGATAATCTAGGTTACCAGACTACCAGATTGTTGTCCTAGGTTTTTAGTGTTATGATTTTGATGATTATTCACGGAATATAGTGTGTGATTTAGTATTTATTATTTTACTCTTATACCAGGATGGTAAAAAGGAATTCGTTCATGCATCATATTCAACACGTATCATTCACATGACATTCGTATGGTTTTATGTGATTGATAACCTAATTAAAAAAATACATTTTTGTTATTAAGGTGTCAACAATAAGCTAATTTTTTTTCCTATATAAGTTATTGGTGTAACATGACTGAAACTGTAGTTATCAGTTTGTGCGAGGATATTATTACTTGATGACTGGTTATGGGAATTATATGTGTATTTTTTACATATCTTTGTGAGTTTCTGGGTAGGCTAGGTTAGGGTATTTTTTTAGTGATATGTGACCCTTAAGTGATTAGGCTGTATAGAGAGTAGCGATGTATGTTTCTTGTTACTACTTTTACTAAATTGTGGTATCAAGAAATATGATAGAAATATTTTGAGTCATGTGTTAATCATTTTAGTGATATGACACTATAATAATCATTGATAGAGTGTTAGGAGGGAGAGGATAACAATTCCACACTATCAATAGTATTGTATCCTCTTATAACATCATGACCTTCTATAGATGAGTATCTAATGGTGAAATTACTACGGTTCATATAGTCCATGGGTCATTTGGCTCCAAGAGTTCAACCATCCATGTTGAAATTGATGAGCTAGATTAAGTATGAATTCCCAAATATCATCATTTTTTTGGGAAAACATTATATTTTAGAAATATAGAGTCTCTCTAGAATATATTTTATGGGATTGAAACATCTCCTAATAAGAAGATAAATCTTGCGGTGTACATGATTTAGGGACCAAGGAAGTATTCATTGGATGTCGAAGTTCAAGCAAACTGACATAAGGAATTTTTCTATGAGGACATTTTGGAAAAGTTATTTGACCAATACTTCCATATGATCCTAATGATGGTCAGATATCTAGATTTTATGCACTTATTGAAAGAAGATATTTGGGTGATAGACTAAATCACTCCCTTTATAGAGTTTCTTCATTGATCACCAGTGTTATTTGGGTATGACGCTACTAGATTCAATCACATTGAGTATGTACTGACGTATTCTATCTGGATTTAGGTGCATATTATTTCCAAGAAAATTTTGATAAGAACATGAACCAATCCCTGATATCTAATAGGACCTTAGTTGGGTGTGGATCTACATGATAGGTTGTTTCTTCTACTATAACCTTAAGTTGGTCTTCTGTATATAAGAAGAATAGTTTTGATATTTCTTCCCAAGGAGGAAACAACCCATGGGGTAAATAATGAGTTTTATCTCTCCCCCATAAATGGAGGACCACCATTGAGTGCAATCTGTTTGGTAATCCATATCATATTAGGCTTGATGGTGATAGATTTCCTAAAATTTGCATTTTGTTGGACATATGGGGAACTTGAAGAGATTATATATGAGTAAAACTTATGGATCTAGTGGGTTTTTAACACCCCAAGATTTCATAGTAAGCTTCCTTTTAAATAATTCAAAAGTGTGTGTTTTACACAACATTGAGTTCGAGTACACCATGACCTATCAAACTATCCATTTAAAAAGAAATTATTGTAACACCCCGAGCTTTCATGATACACCTCTCTTTTAATAATGCAATACCTTGCATTGTATGCAAGTTCGAGTTCTAACACACCATGACTAATCAAAGTAGCCACTATGAATAGTAATACCCACTTTTTAAAATTATTGAAATTTTATATTTTAAAATGGACTTCATTTTTGTATTCTTAATATCGAAAATATCCTAAGTTGAATTTTTTGTAATTTTCTGAGAACTTTCAATTTTTTATGAATAGTGAAAAATACTTAAAACAACTTTTTTAATAAAAATAATTTATAGTGATAAATTATACTATTTAGTGGTTTTAAAGTCTAATTATAATATATTTTTACCATTTTATCCAATGGTGGTCATTAGAATTAATTTAACATTGAAATTGTACATAAACAATTGTCAATCTTTTGATATATATTGTTTCTTAAAAACACGTTATTTGTTTTGATAGTGGGAATTAATTATAAAATTAATTAATACAACTTATATTTTTGTAATTTTTTAAAATAGACATCATTTTAGAATTCGTAATATCAATTATAGCTTAGGGTGAAATTTTGGCATTGTTATGAAAAACTTCAATTTTTGATGAATAGTGAAACCACTAAGTGGTAGTTAAAAAACTGATTTTTCGTTTAAATGATACATTAACACTTCTGTGATTTGATTTTCAAAAATCCGACATACATGTTTGTCATTATAAAGTAAAATGTGGTTCAATGGGATTAAAAAAAATTTGGTGAATAGTAACTTTTAAGTTTAATTAATCGCAATTAAAGGTAATTAGTGAAATTTAAGGTAAAGATAATGTTATAATAATATGAAATTACTTTGACACTTGTCCTACACCTATTTAATGAGTCATTTACGTCCAATACAATCCATGGGTCAACTTGGAGACCCCATGGAGCCACTTTGGTAGAAAATGACATTAAAAACTTTTTATTTAATGTTAAAATAAAAATGTCACAAACATGAGTTGTTTTACTAAAACACTTTTAAAATGGGGTAATAAAAGTCATAGTTTTGACTATAATTATTTATTAGAAATATAAAAAGATTTCCTACAACATGATATTTTTTTTATAATTTTTAGAAATTAAATAAATTAAATTATTTATGACGCCATGATGATGCAGTGATTACCTCATTAATTAACGATTTTAATAAAATGGAAGGATAATGTAAAATCTAAGAATTAAACTAGTCCAAAGCCTATTGGATGAGTATATTTCGAACCCTTATCACCTTAGACTCTAAATATATATGTTTGGGACCTTTAAAATCCGAAACACATTATATAATAAAGTAACATTTCATTACTTTCCAACAGTGCCCCTCCTCTCCTCTTATAAAAGGCCCCCACCTCTACCACCTTATTCACACATTAAATCCATTTGGCTCGGCCAAAATCTTCCCAAATACTCTCCCAACTTACCTCTCTTACTCCTAGAAGCATCACTTTGGGCAGAAGTTATCCTAAGGAAGCCTTCGGCTCAAATCAAAAAGAGTTACCCGATTTTAAGGTAATGTCTTCTCTTATGTTATTTTGTTTTATTTTGCTTCTCCAACACCCTAAACTCATTTTATTCATTTCTTTTGTAAAAAAACCAGTATCCTCAATATACTAGGATGTTTTTATAATAATTATTAGATCTACATTTACACACACCTACATCTAATGGTTAAATAACATATTGTTTCTGTGGATGGCGAATTTCTACCTCATGAAATGATGATTGTTCAACACTCATATAACACCTTCAAAGGTGGCCATTAAGATGTCACTATATTTATATATGATATATAATATTTTTATGTTTTACATAAGATTCTTTATTTTTTCATTTATGGAATACCTTTATGAATTCCATTATGGGTAAACACGATGATTTCATTTTAGGAAGTGCGGACTACCGCCCCCTCAAAGTGATTTGAATCGTTAATGCCATATGTGGGATGTATAAAGGATGGAGTAAATGGTATTATACAATATATTATAATGTAATTATAGTATACCTTTATATAATTATAATTTCATTCCATTAAATACGAAATATAAATGAATGTAGCATTCATGCATACGTACGGCTTACTGTCTCCATGAACGGAGCATTTCATTTCTTACCTCTAAATGTTATGTAATGTTATAAATGCATGTATATACTAGATATATATGATATATATTATATCTAAATAATGAATATAATTATGAATATGATGTATATTTTACCACATGAACAACTTGTAATTATAAGAAGTTTATTTTTGACTCAAGTACCAAAGATCAACAAAATGACCGTTATTAGCTTTAATAATTACATAATGTTCATAACATGGAAATAAGTGATATAAAAGGAATAATGAACATGAAAAAGGTTCTTACGCAAATAGAAATTAACTCTAGTTTATTATTCAGGATATTAAAGAATGATCGAGTCAAGTCAAACATGAGGTAAGGGAATTTCTTAACCCAATTTCTATTCTTTGGGTTAATCTCCTACTTTCAAATTATGTCATGATATTATTATGTCCTATCTAGTATTTGTACTTTATTTATGTGTACTGATAGTAAATACACATAATATATCTATTTTATTTTAAAAAATATCTTTATAAGGACTTCGTCTCAATCTCCTTTCATTGAGTCATATTTGGTTTTATACACAACTTTCATTTATACGATGTATAAACCCCTTTTAATTTTACTTTTATTCAAAATGAATCTTTTTTTATGAAGTGTTTTTACTAAACAATAAAAGGAATGTTTTTTTCTTACGTATGCTGTGACAACGACTTCTCTGCCCCCGTGACTATTATATGAGTTTCGGCTTCCTTTATAAGCCATAACTTTTTTTTAAATTAAAACTAAATACAAAGTTTTAATTTTCCTTTATTTTTGTATTGAAAATGGTTTTGAAAGTGTTTTTATTATATCAATGTGTTGTATTGATATATTGTGATTGAAATATGGAAATTTTATGTTTCCTTTATGCATGTTTTATGTGATACAATTATGTTATGGTTTATGATATGTTTAAACTTATTCATATGAGGAATGCATTGGAATTAATAAGTGATGGGTGGAGCCCGCTATAGCTCCTCGATGCATCGGTAGGTCTCATGAGAAAAACTAGTGTCTTGGCACGAGGTCTTGACCAAATCTTTTTTGTATTCTTGGAACGAGGCCTTGGCTACGTGGTTATGATAGTCTGGCATTATGCATTCCATCATTATTAAAGTGGTTATTGATATTGCATGTGATTATTCGACTAGTAGAATATCCATGTGAGTAAGTAAATGGCATTATTTAATATTACTTTTACCATATTATGCTGAAGTTCAAGTTTAAAAAGGATTTTTTTAGTTATACATTTCCTTAAATGTTAATGTTTATTTATGAAAGCTTTCGTAATATTGTTATCCTTACTAAGCATCTGAGCTCACCACTTTCAATGTTTTAATATTTTCTAGGATGGGAAGAAGTATTTTATGAATGACCTGCAGGGATAGTCAGAAGAGGGTATGAGTGTGGACTATGGAGACTTTGTTATTGTAGTTTTTCACTTTATGATGTAATGTAACATTTATGAATGTATCTAGTGTTTCCAAAGCTACTAAACTAATCATTTTTCGAGACTTCATCTTTTATGATCATGCCAATGTTACGCAATAAGGCACTGACTCGGGTAACTGGGGTCGGGTCATTACAGTTGGTATCAGAGGAAGTTTAGTACTCACCTTGGAAGATAGATTTAGATAAACTCTGATTAGATCACATGTCACAAAGTTGACTTTGAGGATTTGTATAGAAGAACTTCTTAGAATCTTGTTTTTATAGAGATTTTGTGAGTTTTCCGAGCAATACATCCCTATCTGGATATGAGCCAGTAGAGGCGGCTCTGGCATAGATGTACCTAGGGGTAAAACCTAAAAACACCACTTTGAGCTAGACTCGAATGGGAAATGGTGCACGACAACGGGGCTTGCTGCACTCTTGGTTACGACACTCTTTGGGGATATGTTTAGGATTATTCTCATTTTCTTTACAAACCACTATGAAGGGTTATGAGTATATACTTCCTCAAAGAAAACATTTTTATGATTATGGATTATATCCATAAATTGTTCAATTTATTTTAAGTGTTTTACAAGTATGGAATTATGTATTTTGATTCATAAACTAACCTTGTTTATGCCATTGTATAGAAATTGCGCCCAGTAGAAGTAATGTGGACTCCATCAATACGTATGATCCAAAGAGTAAGAAGGATCATATCTTTCACGGTATTAAGCCAACATTTAGAAGGTAAATAGTCTCCCATGTGTTCTCAACATATGAAGAAATAGTATCATGTGTTAATAAGATAAGTAAAGAATTATCTGAGTCTTATGGATTTGAAGGGAAGAAAGAGAAGAAAAGGATGGAAGAGATAATGATGGATAATGGGATGAGGGAAAAGAAGAATTTTCCAATATGTGATAACTGTGGGAAGAAACACCTTGGAACATTCCTGAAGGGAATGAGAGTTTGTTATATGTGTGGAGAAAAAGGACACCAACTGCTTGACTGTAAGGGTAAAAAAAGGTTTCAAATGTAAAATTCTTCATCTGCAAGGAGTGGGGACATTACACAAACCAATGTCCAAATCATCAGAGTATGCCCCAAATGATGTTATTGGATAATAATCATGTTATGATACTACCACAGATGAGGAGGAATGATTAGAGTTATTATGTTGTTATTAAAGATTTTGGAATTTGAGTGTTGTATCAATGATGTACTAGTTATAATAATTATGGAGTATATAAGGATTGTATTGTTGTACTATTTCATCAAGGACTTGAGATTGTGTGGAACCAAGACAAGTGACTCCACAATAGGTTAAATTTTTGGATAATATATGGTTGAGAGAAAGATAAACAATAATATGGTTCTGATACTGAGATCGGGATTTTGGAATAATACATGATTGATTTGGATAAATTATATTAGATATTCTTAACTTCCTTGAAACTGATTAATGATTTGTATACATTTTTTGATAGAAGGAGTATATCTAGTATTCTATAAGGAATAAGGGATCATGAATGTAATCAATAAGGATTTATAGTAATTTAGGATGTTGTAGTCTTTTAAAAGAATACATGATGAAGGCGTTCACATGTTGTTACACGAAAAAAAGGATCTTCATTATATTTACCTTCCTTATAAAATTTGGACTGTGAGTTGGACAAAAGAATTTTGGATAACTATAATGGTTGGAATAGATTAATTTGAACCTTGGATAGTATTTTTTAAGGTTAAAACATTTCTGAAAATTATTTTTAGAATATTATAATACTATAGTTTTAGGAAAAGGACAACCTGTAGGTCGGGGGATAACCTGTCGTGTCGGAAAAAGCTGCAGGAATCAAACCCACAACCATAGTGCGACATACCTCTATTACCAACCACTAGCCTACATAAAGTCCCTGGTTATTATAATTATTTTTCCTAATCTAAATGGTATGTGGTAATATTTGGAACCTTATACAATTAGGATAAATAGAATATTTTTTAGTTCTTTTACCATTTTGAGTGAAAGATGGGTTTGTGGTAAAAATTTATTAAAGAATGAATGTCTACATGAAAAGTAAGTATATTTCCTTAAATTATTAGTAAATCTCTTAAATAAATTACTCAACATTATTAAATATAACTTAAAACAAAAAGGTTGTCAGTTAACTTTTCCAACTGGGGATTCAATGACCGTTTAACCAATCACAAGTTGGTGATTTTCTTGTGGTTAACTTTCTTCTAATCCTGTTTTATACAACTCTCCATCAGACCTTGATGGTTTGTTTTTCCTCCATATCCATATTTTCATAGAATCCTAGTATGGTCTATCTTAGGTGACCTTTTTACTTCTCTCTATTTCTTTTAAAGATATATTTTTATTAACCCTATTTCAAATGTGGGTTTTCCATAAAGTTATTTTCTATTTTCAACCTTTTTTTTCAAAGAAAAATTTCAAATTGCGAGGACGCAATTTACTGAAGGGGGGTAGAATGTAACACCCTGAGCTTCCACGATACACCTCTATTTCAATAATGCAATAGCTTGCATTGTACGCAAGTTCGAGTTCTAACACACCGCGACTAATCAAATTAACCGTTACGAATAGTAATACCAACTTTATAAAACTATAGAAATTTTATATTTCAAAACGGACTTCATTTTTGTATTTTTAATATCGAAATTATCCTAAGTTGAATTTTTTGTAATTTTCTGAGAACTTTCAATTTTTTATGAATAGTGAAAAATACTTAAAACAACTTTTTTTAATAAAAATAATTTATAGTGCTAAATTATACTATTTAGTGGTTTTAAAGTATAATTATAATATATTTTTAACATTTTATCCAATATTGGTCATTAAAATTAATTTAACATTGAAATTGGACATAAACAATTGTCAATCTTTTGATATATATTGTTTCATAAAAACACGCTATTTGTTGTGACAGCGGGAATTAATTATAAAATTAATGAATGAAACATATATGTTTGGAATTTTGTAAAATAGACATCATTTTTTAATTCAGAATATCAATTATAGCTTGGGGTGAAATTTTGGCATTGTTTTGAAAAACATCAATTTTTGATGAATAGTGAAACCACTAAGTGGTAGTTAAAAAAACTAATTTTTCATTTAAATGAAACATTACCACTTCTGTGATTTTATTTTCAAAAATACCACATACATGGTTGTCATTAGGAAGTAAAATTTGGTTCAATGGGATTAAAATAATTTTTTGGTGAATAGTAACTTTTAAGTTTAATTAATCGCGATTAAAGGTAATTAGTGAAATTTAAGGTAAAGATAATGTTATAATAATATGAAATGACTTTGAAACTTGTCCTACACCTATTGGATGAGTCATTTACGACCAATACAATCCATGGGTCAACTTGGGGTCCCAATGGAGCCAATTTGGTAGGAATATTACATTAAAAACTTTTTATTTAATGTTAAAATAAAAATGTCACAAACATGAGTTGTTTTACTAAAAAAACATAAATGGGGTCATACAAGTAATATTTTTACTTATAAGTATTTATTAAAAAGATAAAAAGATTTCCTACAACCTGATATTTTTTTTATAATTTTTAGACATTAAATAAATTAAATTATTTATGACACCATGATGATGCAGCGATTACCTTATTAATTAACGATTTTAATAAAATGGAAGGATAATATAAAATATAATAATTAAACTTCTCCAAAGCCTATTGGATGAGTATATTTCTAACCCCTATCACCGTAGCCTCGAAATATATATGTTTGGGACCTTTAAAATCTGAAACCCATTATATAAATAAAGTAACATTTCATTACTTTCCAAGAGTGCCCCTCCTCTCCTCTTATGAAAGGCCCCCACCTCTACCACCTTATTCACACTTTCTAGCCATTTTTCTCGGCCAACCTCTTCCCAAATACTCTCCCAAATTCCCTCTCTTACTCTTAGAAGCCTCACTTTGGGCATAAGTCTTCCCAAGGAAGCCTTTGGCTCAAATCAAAAAGAGTTACCCGATTTTAAGGTAATGTCTTCTCTTATGTTATTTTGTTTTATTTTGCTTCTCCAACACCCTAAACTTTTTTTATTCATTTATTTTGTAACAACACCATTATCCTAAATATACTAGGATGTTGTTATAAGAAGTATTAGATCTAAACTTACACACACATACATCTAATGGTTAAAGAACATACAATTTCTGTGGATGGCGAATTTCTGCCTCATGAAACGATGATTGTTCAACACTCATATAACACCTTCAAAGGTGTCCATTAAAATGTCACTATATTTATATATGATATATAATATTTTTATGTTTTACATAAGATCCTTTATTTTTCATTTATGGAATACCTTTATGATTTCCATTATGGGTAAACGTGATGATTTCATTTTAGGAAGTGCGAACTACCGCCCCCTCAAAGTGATTTGAATCGTTAATGCCATATGTGGGATGTATAAAGGATGGATTAAATGGTATTATACATTATATTATAATGGAATTATATTATACCTTTATATAATTATAATTTCATTCCATTAAATACGAAATATAAATGAAAGTAGCGTTCATGCGTACGTACAACTTATCGTCTCCATGAACGGTGCATTTCATTTCTTACCTCTAAATGTTATGTAATGTTATAAATGCATGTATATACTGGATATATATGATATATATGATATCTAAATCATTAATATAATTCTGAATATTATGGATATTTTACCACATGAACAAATTGTAATTATAAGATGTTTATTTTTGACTCAAGTACCAAAGATCGACAAAATGACCGTTATTAACTGAAATAATTACATAATATTCATAACATGGTAATAAGTGATATAAAAGGAATAATGAACATTAAAAAGGTTATTACGCAAATATAAATTAACTCTAGTTTATTATTCAGGAGATTAAAGAACGATCGAGTCAAGTCGGACACAAGGTAAGGGAATTTCTTAACCCAATTTCCATTCTTTTGGTTAATCTCCTACTTTCAAATTATTCCATGATATTATTATGTCTTATCTTGTATTTGTACTTTCATTATGTTTAATTATAGTATATACAAATAATAGATCTATTTTATTTTAAAAATGATCTTTGTAAGGACTTCGTCTCAATCTTCTTCCATTGAAGCATATTTGGTTTTATACACAACTTTCATTTATACGGTGTATAAACCCCTTTGACTTTTACTTTTATTCAAAAGGAATATTTTTATACGAAGTGTTTTTACTAAACGATAAAAGGAATTTTTTTCTTACGTATTCGGTGACAATGACTTCTCTGCCGCCGTGACTATTATATGAGTTTCGGCTTCCTCTATAATCCATAACTTTTTTTAAATGAAAAATAAATACAAAGTTTTATATTTCCTTTATTTTGGTATTGAAAATGGTTTTGAAAGTGTTTTTATTATATCATTTTATTGTATTGATATCTTGTGATTGAAATGTGGAAATGTTATGTTTCCTTTATTCATGTTTTATGTGATATGATTATGTTATGGTTTATGATATGTTTAAACCTATTCATATGAGGAATGCATTGTAATTAATAAGTGACGTGTGGTGCCCGCTATAGCTCCTCGATGCATCGGTAGGTCTCATGAGAAAAACTAGTGTATTGGCATGAGGCCTTGACAAAATCTTATTTTTATTCTTGGCACGAGGTCTTGGCTACGTGGTTATGATAGTCTGCCATTATGCATTCCATCATTATTAAAGTGGTTATTGATATTGCATGTGATTATTCGACTAGTATAATATCCATGTGAGTAAGTAAATGGAATTATTTAATTTTGCTTTTTCTATATTATTCTGAAGTTCAAGTTTAAAAAGGATTTTTTTAGTTATACATTGCCTTAAATGTTAATGTTTATTTATGAAAACTTCCGCAATATTTTTATCCTTACTGAGCATCTGAGCTCACCCCTTTCAATGTTTTAATATTTTCCAGGATGTGAAGAAGTATTTTATGAATGACCTGCAGGGATAGTCAAAAGAGGATATGAGTGTGGACTATGTAGACTTTGTTATTGTATTTTTTAGTTTATGATGTAATGTAACATTTATGAATGTATCTACTATTTCCAAAGATACTAAACTAATCGGTCCTTCGAGACTTGATCTTTTGTGATCATGCCAATGTTACGCAATAATGCACCGACTCTGGGTAACTGGGGTCGGGGCGTTATAGTTGGTATCAGAGGAAGTTTAGTACTAACCTTGGAAGCTAGATTTAGAAACACTCTGATTAGATCACATAGCCCAAAGTTGACTTTGAGGATTTGTATAGAATAACTTCCTAGAATCTTGGTATTATAGAGATTTTGTGAGTTTTCCGGGCAATACATCCCTATCTGGATACAAGCAGGTAGAGACGGCTCTGGCATAGATGTACCTAGGGGTAAAACCTGAAAACACCGCTTTGAGCTAGACTCAAACGGGAACTGGTGCACGATAATGGGCCTTGCTGCACTCTTGGTTACGACACTCCCGGGGGATATGCTTAGGATATTTCTCATTTTATTTACAAACCACTATGAAGGGTTATGAGTATATACTTCCTCAAAGAAAATATTTTTATGATTATGGATTATATCCATAAATTGTTCAATTTATGTTAAGTGTTTTACAAGTATGGAATTTTGTATTTTGATTCATAAACTAACCTAGTTTATGTCATTATATAGAAATGGTGCCCAGTAGAAGGAATGTGGACTCCATCAATACGTACGATCCAAAGAGTAAGAAGGATCATATCTTTCACGGTATTTAGCCAACATTTAGAAGGGAAATAGCATCCCATGTTGGTATCATGTGTTAATAAGATAAGTAAAGAATTCTATGAGTCTTATGGCTTTGAAGGGAAGAAAGAGAAGAAAAGGATGGAAGAGATAATGATGGATAAAGGGATGAGGGAAAAGAAGAATTTTCCAATATGTGATAACTGTGGGAAGATACACCTTGGAACTTTCCTGAAGGGAATGAGAGTTTGCTATAAGTGTGGAGAAAAAGGACACCAAGTGCATGACTGCAAGGGTAAAAAAAGGTTTCAAATGTAAAATGCTTCATCTACAAGTAGTGGGGACACTAGGCAAACCAATGTCCAAATCATCAGAGTATTCCCCAAATGATGTTATTGGATAATATTCAAGTTATGATACTACCACAGATGAGGAGGAATGATTAGAGTTATTATGTTGTTATTAAAAAAAATTGGAATTTGAGTGTTGTATCAATGATATACTGGTTATAATAATTATGGAGTATATAAGGATAGTACTGCAGTACTATTTCATCAAGGACTTGAGATTGTGTGGAACCAAGAAAAGTGACTCCACAACAGGTTAAATTTTTGGATAATATATGGTTGAGAGAAAGATAAACCATAATATGGTTCTGATACTGAGATTGGGATTTTGCAATAATACAAGATTGATTTGGATAAATTATATTAGATATTCTTAACTTCCTTGAAACTGATTAATGATTTGTATACATTTTTTAATAGAAGGACTATAACTTGTATTCTATAAGGAATTAGGGATCATGAATGTAATCAATAAGGATTTATGGAAATTCAGGATGTTGCAGTGTTTTAAAATAATACATGATGAAGGCGTTCACATGTTGTTACGTGAAAAAAAGGATCTTCATTATATTTACCTTCCTTATAAAATTTGGACTGTGAGTTGGACAGAATTATTTTGGATAACTATAAAGGATGGAATAGATTAAGTTGAACCTTGGATAGTATTGTTTAAGGTTAAAACATTTCTGAATATTATTTTTAGAATATTATAATACTATAGTTTTAGGAAAAGGACAACCTGTAGGTCGGGGGATAACCCGTCGCGTCAGACAAAGCTGTAGGAATCGAATCCACAACCATAGTGCGATAGGCCTTTATTACCAACCACTAGCCTACAAGAAGTCCCTGGTTATTATAAATAGTTTTCCTAATCTAAATTGTATGTGGTAATATTTGGAACCTTATACAATTAGGATAAATATAATATTTTTTAGTTCGGTTACCATTTGGAGTGAAAGATGGGTTTGTGGTAAAAAGTTATTAAAGAGTGAATGTCTACATGACAAGTAATTATATTTCCTTACATTCTTAGTAAATCTCTTAAATAAATTTCTCAACTTTATGAAAGGTAACTTAAAACAAAAACGTTGTCGGTTAACTTTTCCAATTGGGGATTCAATGACCGTTTAACCAATAGCAAGTTTGTGATTTTATTATGGTTAACTTTCTCCTAATCCTATTTTATACAACTCTCCATCATACCATGGTGGTTTGTTTTTCCTCCATATCCATATTTTCATAGAATCCTAGTATGGGCTATCTCGGGTGACCTTTTTACTTCTCTTTATTTATTTTAAAGTTATATTTTTATTAACCCTATTTCCGATGTGGGTTTTCCAAAAAGGTATTTTCTATTTTCAACCTTTTATTTTCAAAGATAAATTTCAAATTGCGAGGACGCAATTTATTGAAGGAGGGGAGAATGTAACACCTTGTGCTTCCATGATACACTTCTCTTTCAATAATGCAATAGCTTGCATTGTAAGCAAGTTCGAGTTCTAACACACCGCGACTAATCAAAGTAGCCGTTATGGATAGTAATACCCACTTTTTAAAACTATATAAATTTTATATTTCAAAATTGACTTCATTTTTGTATTCGTAATATCGAAATTATCCTAAGTTGAATTTTTTGTAATTTTATGAGAACTTTCAATTTTTTATGAATAGTGAAAAATACTTAAAACAACATTTTTAATCAAAATAATTTATAGTGATAAATTATACTATTTAGTGGTTTTAAAGTATAATTATAATATATTTTTACCATTTTATCCAATGGTGGTCTTTAGAATTAATTTAACATTGAAATTGGATAATAAACAATTGTCAATCTTTTGATATATATTTTTTCTTAAAAACATGCTATTTGTTGTGACAACGAGAATTAATTATAAAATTAATTAGTGAAACATATATGTTTGGAATTTTGTAAAATAGACATCATTTTTGAATTCTGAATATCAATTATAGCTGAGGGTGAAATTTTGGCATTGTTCTGAAAAACTTCAATTTTTGATGAATAGTGAAACCACTAAGTGGTAGTTAAAAAATTGATTTTTCGTTTAAATGAAACATTACCACTTCTGTGATTTGATTTTCAAAAATCCGACATACATGGTTGTCATTAGGAAGTAAAATTTGGTTCAATGGGATTAAAATAATTTTTTGGTGAATAGTAACCTTTAAGTTTAATTAATCGCGATTAAAGGTAATTAGTGAAATTTAAGGTAAAGATAATTTTTTAATAAAATGAAATGACTTTGACACTTGTCCAACACCTATTTGATGAGTCGTGGAAGACCAAGACAATCCATGGGTCAACTTGGGTACCCCATGGAGCCAATTTGGTAGGAAAATGACATTAAAAACTTTTTATTTAATGTTAAAATAAAAATGTCACAAACATGAGTTGTTTTACTAAAACAATTTCTAAATGGGGTAATACAAGTCATATTTTTGACTATAAAAATTTATTATAAATCTAAAAGGATTTCCTACAACATGATATTTTTTTTATAATTTTTAGACATTAAATAAATTAAATTATTTATGACACCATGATGATGCAGTGATTACCTCATTAATTAACGATTTTAATAAAATGGAAGGATAATGTAAAATCTAAGAATTAAACTTGTACAAATCATACCGGATGAGTATATTTCAAACCCTTATCACCTTAGGCTCGAAATATATAAGTGTGGGACCTTTAAAATCCGAAACTCATTATATAATAAAGTAATATTTCATTACTTTCCAAGAGTGCCCCTCCTCTCCTCTTATAAAAGGCCCCCACCTCTACCACCTTATTCAAACATTCAAGCCATTTGGCTCGGCCAAACTTTTCCCAAATACTATCCCAACTTCCCTCTCTTACTCTTAGAAGCATCACTTTGGGAAGAAGTCTTCCCAAGGAAGCCTTCGGCTCAAATCAAAAAGAGTTACCCGATTTTAAGGTAATGTCTTCTCTTAGGTTATTTTGTTTTATTTTTCTACTCCAACACCCTAAACTCTTTTTATTCATTTCTTTTGTAACAAAACCAGTATCCTAAATATACTAGGATGTTTTTATAAGAATTATTAGATCTACACTTACACACACCTACATATAATGGTTAATGAACATACTGTTTCTATGGATGGAGAATTTCTGCCTCACGAAATGTTGATTGTTCAACACTCATATAACACCTTCAAAGGTGTCCATTAAGATGTCACTATATTTATATATGATATATAATAATTTTATGTTTTACATAAGATTCTTTATTTTTCATTTATGGAATACCTTTATGATTTCCATTATGGGTAAACGTGATGATTTCATTTTAGGAAGTGCGGACTACCGCCACCTCAAAGTGATTTGAATCGTTAATGCCATATGTGGGATGTATAAAGGATGGAGTAAATGGTATTATACATTATATTATACTGGAATTATAGTATAACTTTATATAAATATAATTTCATTCCATGAAATACGAAATAGAAATGAATGTAGCGTTCATGCGTACGTACGGCTTACCGTCTCCATGAACGGTGCATTTCAATTCATACCTCTAAATGTTATGTAATGTTATAAATGCATGTATATACTGAATATATATGATATATATGATATCTACATCATGAATATAATTCTGAATATGATGGATATTTTACCACATGAACAACTTGTAATTATAATAATTTTATTTTTGACTCAAGTACCAAAGATCGACAAAATGACAATTATTAACTTAAATAATTACATAATGGTCTTAACATGGTAATAAGTGATATAAAAGGAATAATGAACATGAAAAAGGTTCTTACGCAAATAGAAATTAACTCTAGTTTATTATTTAGGAGATTAAAGAACGATCGAGTCAAGCCGGACACGAGGTATGGGAATTTCTTAACCTAATTTCCATTCTTTGGGTTAATCTCCTACTTTCAGATTATGTCATGATATTATTATATCCTATCTTGTATTTATACTTTCTTTATGTGCACTTATAGTAAATACATATAATAGATCTATTTTATTTTAAAAATTATCTTTTTAAGGACTTCGTCTCAATCTCCTTTCATTGAGGCATATTTGGTTTTATACACAACTTTCATTTATACGGTGTATAAACCCCTTTGAGTTTTACTTTTATTCAAAAGGAATCTTTTTATATGAAGTGTTTTTACTAAAGGATAAAAGGAATGTTTTTTTCTTACGTATGCGGTGACAACGACTTCTCCGCCACCGTGACTATTATATGATTTTTGGATTCCTCTATAATCCATAAGTTTTTTTAAAATGAAAAATAAATAAAAAGTTTTAATTTTCCTTTATTTTGGTATTGAAAATTGTTTTGAAAGTGTTTTTATTATATCAATGTGTTGTATTGATATCTTTTGATTGAAATGTGGAAATGTTATGTTTCCTTTATTCATGTTTTATGTGATACGATTATGTTATGGTTTATGATATGTTTAAACCTATTCATATGAGGAATTCATTGGAATTAATAAGTGACGGGTGGAGCCCGCTATAGCTCCTCGATGCATCGGTAGGTCTCATGAGAAAAACTAGTGTCTTGGCACGAGGCCTCGACAAAATATTATTTGTATTCTTGGCACGAGGCCTTGGCTACGTGGTTATGATAGTCTGGCATTATGCATTCCATCATTATTAAAGTGGTTATTGATATTGCATGTGATTATTCGACTAGTAGAATATCCATGTGAGTAAGTAAATGGAATTATTTAATTTTACTTTTTCCATATTATGCTGAAATTAAAGTTTAAAAAGGATTTTGTTTTAGTTATACATTGCCTTAAATGTTAATGTTTATTTATGAAAGCTTCTGCAATATTGTTTTCCTTACTGAGCATCTGAGCTCACCCCTTTCAATGTTTTAATATTTTCCAGGATGTGAAGAAGTATTTTATGAATGACCTACAGGGATAGTCAGAAGAGGATATGAGTGTGGACTATGGAGACTTTGTTATTGTAGTTTTTCACTTTATTATGTAATGTAACATTTATGAATGTATCTAGTGTTTCCAAAGCTGCTAAACTAATCGGTCTTTTGATACTTGATCTTTTGTGATCATGCCAATGTTACGCAATAATGCACCGACTCTGGGTAACTGGGGTCGGGGCGTTACAATTATGAATAGTATTAATATCATTTCAAAAATTTCAAAAATTTTATTTTTTTGAAATAGACTTAATTTTTCAATTCATAATATGGAAATTAGCTTCTAGTGAATTTTTGATATTTTTCTGAAAAGATTCAATTTTTGATGAACAGTGAAAAACACTGCATTGTAGATAAAAACCGACTTTTACAATTAAATAATTATTTTAACATTAATTTATATTAATGTAAAAATATATACATAATACATATATTAGTCCAATTTAAGTCATTGAAATAATTTTTATAATATAATTAGATATAAAAATTCATTGAACATTTTTAATGTCTTTTTACCCGCATTCTAGCCACATTAGAAGATTAATATTAAATGTTATTTCACCATTTCTGTGAGTTTCATTTTAAAAATATGACATAAATGGTTGTAGTAAATATGAAAAATGTGGTCTAATTGGATTAAAATAACTATTTTCGAATAGTAACTTTTCAATTTTATTTACCAGAGTTAAAGGTTAATAGGGTAATTAAAGGTAAAAATAATTTTATAATAATCATATATTATCCTATAACATGTCCCAATTCTAATGAATAGGCCTATATCGACAAAAATAACCTTTATTTATAAAATGTGACCCTTTTTAAGCCACTTGCATATGATTTAGATATTAATTATATTTTATTTAAAGAATAGTTAAAAACATCATATTCAGCTTTTAATAACTATACAATTTTTAATTTAGGGTCATACATAAGATCAATTAGACTATAAATATTCATTATAAATATAATACATTTATCTACATAATTATATTTCTTTTATATTTTTTAGTTATTAAATAATTTAATTTTATTATGACTCTTTGATGATGAGGTAATTGATTTATTAAAGGATGAATCAAATAAATGATATTAATAATATTTAAATAAATATATTTTGAATTAAGTAATGACATATAATAATTTTATAAATAACTTAGACATGATATTGACACATTTAAAGTATTGGTTTGAAGTTATCATGTTTTTTTGGTATTTTTAAAATTGAAAATATTGAATAGTAACAAAATTAACAAAAATGAGTTTTAATATTTTATTAAATGTTATAAAATTATAAAAATATAAGGTTCTGAATAATATCTTGGATAGTGATAAAAATTTCATAAATTATTCACTATATGTTCTCTTGGTATTTTATAGTAACTATATTGACCATGTAATGTAAAGATACAGGAAGACATGGTAAGAGTTAAACTATACAACTAAGGGTTAAATCTAAAAGCTAAGGTTAAATTTGTGACCTAAAATATATATAAAAATTTGTTTGAGAGGATTTAGACCCATCCTCATATAATCATAAAATTAAATAATTTTTTAACTATTAGAAACCGAAAATAAATTAATATTTTTAGATCTTCTAAAAGCACCCCTCACCCCTCCTATAAAAGGAAACTTCTCCTAGTATTAAATTCACACCTCTAATACCCTTTGGATCAGCCAAACCCAGTTCCTTTACTCTCCCAACATCCCTCATATAATCTTATATTCTAAACTTCAGGCATAAATCCATCATAAATATTCCTTTTGTGCCAATCAAAATGAGACACCAGGAAGGATGTAATTGTCGTATCACCTCTTCCAAAGTTTTTTCCTTCTTATAATACCACTGTATTTATTGTTTTTGTACTAAAATAATAAATCTTGTAACTTACACATGATTAGATTTTATTATAGTTATTTTACAACCATATTCTTCCTTTTACCCATCCTACGAATGATAATATCACCATCTGTGTGGATGTACAGCTTACTGTCTTTACGTCTTGGTGTAAATTTTTTTTCATGTGCACTTTATTTATATAGTTATAATGATGAATATAATGGATGTGAATAAAAAATATAACATTATATTTTTTATTTAAAATTCATATTCCATTAAATTCAATACCATTTTACAATTCAGTAAATGATATCATCCCTCGTGCGTATGTACAGCTTACCATCTCCACGACATGATGATACTCATCTTCCACATTCATCATCCAAGAATGATTTTAAAAATATATATTAATAATAAGTATTAAATATATTACATAGTAATTATACTATAATAATATATATATGTACCTATATCTAATTCACTTACTTCCATTCAATACGATAATAAAACGGAAACATCGTTTCTGCGTGCATGCGGTCTACCGTCTCCAAGAACTGTGTGTTCCATTTCATTTATCTATTTATTATATATATCTTTATATATATAATATATATGTAATCTAAAATATATATGTAATATAAATCATTTTATTAATTATGGAATTAAGTAAATCATGATCTAAATAATACAATAAAGAATAAAAATTCAAAACACGTACAATAAAGAATGCGATTATTACACGAAATATAGATTTAACATAGAAATTTTTAATAAAGGGGAAATATCAAGTCTTAAATGAATCATATATGATATAATAAATATTATTATTATTCGTTTAGAAGATAAAAATATGTTTAAAACCATTATACAGGTGTTTCAGACATGTACAGAGAGTATCAGCCCCAAGGTAGGGGAATTCTGTCTCACTTTTAATATTCGTGAGATATAAGCCATGTTTACCTCATATTTCTTTTGTGTTGTGTATTTAATGCCTATATTGTATTTATTATCAGGAATAAATTTATTTCATGGTATTTAAAGATTCATTTGATGATATCTAACCTATGATTTGAATGTTCAAAGTGGTATGGGACGCTTTGAATGTTTAAAGAATTAATTCTTTCTCCATTTAAAGATTTTTAATAATATATGCATATAAAGGATTATAAAGATCATTTGATATATATTTTTTAATTTCATTCAAATATTTTGAAAATGAATATTTTTAAGGTTTTATATAAGGGTCTCTTTAAATAAAACATCATTTTAAATATTTAAAAGATTTATTCTTTTAAAATCCTTCTCATTAGTGTCCATTCTTTGAAAACTGTTTTAATGATTTATTTATATAGAAATGAATGTTAAAAAATTTTAATATCTTTCAAATGTTTTCAATTGGTATGGTAATCTTTCATTAAAAAATATCTTTTTAAATTTCTCCTTTTATAAGTGTTCTTTTTTTAATAAATTATTTCTATGTAAAAAGGGTTATTTATCTCAAGATATTTTCAATGTTTTTATTATAGTGATTTCATCTATGTCAACATCATTTTTTGTATCTTATGATTAATTAATGTTGATTTATTATTATAAAATATTATATATTATATTAAAGTTTTTATGACATGTTGACTTTGGATGTGATATTTTTTTATACCATTCATGTTTTATGGTTAAAGTATTAACATTTCGTATGATGGTTTTAATAAAAAAAAAATTTCATGTTTCACGCTTTCCATATGATGAATGCATTGGACTTAATATGTGATAAGAGGGCCCACTGTAGCACCTTGATGCATCACTATATGTCATGAGATGAACTATTGTCTTAGCACAAGGCATTGATAGAATATTTTTTAAGGTATTGGAACTAAGCCTTGACGTAGCGGTTATGATGTCTGGAATTATGCATTCCCATTTTATGAGATTAGTTATTGATTTTACATATGATTATTCAACTAGTAGAGTATCCATATGAATCTTTAAATGGAATTATTTGATTTAGTCAGGCCATATTATTCTAAAGATAATATTATAAAAGTCTTGTCTTTTAGTTTTGTACCTTTCATTAAATGTTTATTCTTATTTGTGATAGCTTCTGTTATATTGTTTATCCTTACTAAGAATCTAAGATCAGCCCTTTATTATGTTTTATTTCGATAGGATTCCAAGAAGTGTTTTATGATTTGTATTTGGGTTAAGATAGGGGAATAATAGTGTTCTCAAAGTGGTATCTATGTTGTATTTTATGTACGAAATTGTACTGTAATGTTTATGTATGTTATCTATTCTCCAATACTGCTAAATTGATTGGTCCTTTAGGAATTAATTCTCTATAATCATGATAATTTATTAAAATAATGCACCAGTTCAGGGATTTTCGGTCGGGGTATTATAGTTGGTATTATAGGAAGTTTAGAAACAACCTTGGAAATTGATTTAGAAAACATTGATTAGGGATCATAACCCCAAGATAGACTTTGAGGTTAAGTATAGGATAAACCCCTATAATTTTTGTAATGTAGTGATTATGTGGATATTATAGGTAATACATCCTTGTCTCGATACTAAAAGAGGACTTGGTTCTAGGACAGATGTACCTAGGGGTAAAAACTATGACAAGGTGTTCCATGCATGACTTGGGGTAACTCGACACATGACAATGGGCCTTACTACGCGCTTGGTTAGACACTCATGGGGGATATGCTTATGATAATACATATTGTCTTTAAAAACCATTATGCAGGATTTATGAGTAAATATGTCCTCAAAGAAACCATATTTATGATTATGGATTAGATATGCATAAATTTATTAATTTATGTTATGTATTTTACTATTTTGGTATTATTAATTATGATTCATAACCTAATTTAGTGGTATCCATTGTTGAGAAATGGTTCCTAGTGGAAGAAATGGAAATTGTATCAATGCACGTAATCCATTTAGGAATTTCCCTTACATACAAGATAATTATAGTGTAGTTGGTGATGCTACTAGTGTTGAACATCTTATAACCATATAGGGATACTTGACTCAGGTTAGGAATAACAACTCTACCCATTTGGAGTACACTGATCCATAATGAATATGATCAATTTTAGACCCCTTCATGAGAAAACGACCTCCAACATTCAATTGGACTATAAATCCATTTTTCATATATAAATGGATAAGTTCTATAGAGAAACTATTACTTCCTTTGGGATGTAACGAAAGGGAGAATTTTGTCATGGTAGTTTACCATCTCTCAAGAGATGTAGATCAATGGTGGTCATTAATTAAAAACGCGAATGAGGATAAAGAATTAGAAAATACATAATTGAGTGAGTTTAAAGAAATTTTCCAAGAGAAATACCTTCCTCATGAATAGCGAGCTGATATTGAAAGGAAATTTTGGAGCCTGAGGGAAAAGGTTCATGAGAATGTTACAATTATGAGGCTAAATTCATAAGGTTAGAAATTCATGTTATAGACTACATACATAACCCAAGAATTAATATTGATCGATTATTTTATGGGTTAAAACCATTCCTCCGATGAGTATTGGTCTCATAGTATTTTTCATCATATGAAGATATAGTATCGTGTGCTATCAAGACAGAAAAAGAATTCTCAAAATATTAGGACAGTAAAGTATAGAAAGAGAATAATATAATGATGTTGAAATAGACAGATAAAGAGAAAATAGGAAATAAGGATTTTCCCTTATGTGATAATTGTGGGAAGAAACACCCTCGTACTTTTCTAAAAGGAATGGGAGTTTGTTAAAAATGTGGAGAAAAAGGTCCCTAGGCTCATGATTTTAAGGGAAATAAAGAAGTTGTGTGATTTTATAATTGTAAAGATAAGGGAAATTATACAAATAATTGTTCAAAGATTCAAGTAAATATGGCTCATAAGAATAAAATGTATCAAGGTCAAGCTTATGTTGTTACTACGGTCAAATTGGAATAATTATTGTATTTGTGTTTTTGGATTCAAGAATTATATTTTTTTATAAGAAAAATGTGATATATATAAGGAATGTTCTATAGTACATTTTTTTCATTAAGGTTTTAACATGATTAAGGTAATCATATGTTCAGTATGTGACAATAAGAGCAACGTTATGTTGTTTGGGGAATCTGATGTTACAAATGATTTTGGAAATTTAAAGGCCTTTTAGAGAGTGTTTGGATAGAAGTTTTTTGGATAACTCTAAATGTTGGAATGAATTAAGTAGAACATTGGATAGTATTGTTTATGGTTAAAAAATTTCATAATATTATTTCTGGAATTTTATAATAATATAGTTTTAGAAAAAGGACAACCCATAGGTTGGGCGATAACTCATCGAGTCGGACAAAGCTTCGGGAATCGAACCCACAACCAAAGTGTGACAAGGATTTATCACATAACACTGGACTACAGAATGTATTTGGTTATTATAAAATAGTTTTCTTTATTTAAATGATGTATATTTATATTTGGAAGCTTATACGATTAATATAAATAGAATATTTTTGAATTTTATTATCTTTTGCAGATAAGGATGAGTTTGTGGTAGAAATTAGTTAAAGGATGGAACTATACTTATCAAGTAAGTATTATTCAGTTTGTTCTTATTTAATGAAATTCACAAACTTTATGGAAAGGATCACAAGACCAAAAAAATTTCCTAGTACTTTCTTTTGTGATGAATCAAATGGTCCCTTAGATCATCATAGATTTATAGATTTCTGGTTGTTAAATTTCTCCAAAAAATGTTCCCTATCACTCTACATTAGAACTTGATAGTTATATTTTCTATCTTGTCCAGAGTTTTCTAACATGTAACCCTACTATGTGTTATTTCTGGTAACATTCTTACTTCACTTTCTTTATTTTAAAGTTGAGGTCTGATTAATCCATTTTTTCGATGTTGGGTTTCAACAAAGATATTTTCAAATCTCAAACCCCATGTTTTCAATCACATGTTTATATTTAGAGGCTGAAATTTATTGAAGGAGGGGAGAATTTATAACCCCATGCTTCCACGGTACGCTTCCTTTTAAATAATTCAATAGTGTGTGTTGTACGCGACACCGGGTTCAAGCACAGGAGAACCAGTCAAACTAGCTGTTTAAAAAGATGCTATGAATAGTATTAACCACATTTTGAAATTTATAAATTTTATTTTTCAAAATAGACTTTATTTTTGAATTTTTAATATAAAAAACATTTAAGGGTGAATTTTTGGTATTTTTAAAAAAACTTTCAATTTTTGAATAATAGTGAAAAAAACATCATTTTGGATAAAAATAAACTTTTTCATTTAAATTATTATCATAATTTAAATTTATTTTAAAGTAAAAATATATAAATAATATATATTACTCCAATTTAATTCATTGAAATAATTCTTATAGTATAATTAGTTATAAAAATTCATTGAATAGTTTTAACGTGTTCTTACCCGCCTTCTAGCCAGGTTAGAAGATTAGCATTAAACGTAATTTCACCGCTTCTGTGAATTAAATTTAAAAAATCAGATATATATGGTTTTAATAAAGATTAAAAATGTGGTAAAATATTATCAAAATTATGTTTGTTGAATAGTAACTTCTGAATTTTATTTACCATGGTTAAAGGTAAATAGGGTAAGTAAAGGTAAAAATAATATCATAATAATATAGAATTACCCTAAAAAATTCCCTAATTTTGTTTAAAATACATAATGATATTTATTTTATAATTTTTAGACATTGAATAAGTAAATTTAATTGTGACAACATGATGATGCAGAAATTGATTTGTTATAGGAAGAATCAAATAAATGATATTAATAATATTAAAAAAATTATAATTTGAATTAATTAATGAAATAAAATAATTTTATAGATATACTATACATGTTATTGATACATTTGTATTATTTTTTAGAAGTTATCATGTTTGTTTAATAATTTTAAAAATGAAAATATTGAATAGTAACCAAATTGACAGAAATAAGATTTTAAAATTAATAATATTTTATTAAATGATATAAAAATCATAAAAATATAAATTTCTTCCAAATAACATTTATAGTGATAAAAATTTCATAAATTATCCACTTTATGTTCTATTGGAATTTTATAGTAATTATATTAACTATGTAGTGTAAAAATACAAGAAGATGTGGTAAGTATTGAACTATTTAACTCAGGGTTAAATCTAAATGATATTGTTATATTTGAGACCTAAACTTGTATAAAACCTATTGGTTCTGTTTATTTATACCCATACTCATATTATCCTCAAATTAAATCTTTTTTGATCTATTAGATACCGAAATCAATTAATATTTTAAGATCTTCCAAAAGTTCCCCAAACCGCTCTTATAAAATGAAACATCTCCATCTCTATAATTCACACCTCAAATACTATTTGGCTTGGCCAAAACCTGCCAATTTACTCTCCCAACATTCCTCATATCATCCTAGAGTATAAAATTTGGGAATAAACCCATCCTAAAGAGTTATTTTGTTCAAATCAAAAGGAGACACCTTAAAAGAGGTAATTGTTTCATCCCCTTTTTCAAAGAAATGTTCTTCTTATACTTCTACTTTATCTATTTATTCTATAATAAAAAAATAAATCTAATAACTACCACATGATTATATGTTATTATAATTATGAAACAACCATATTTCTCCTTTTACCCATCCTATGAAAAACAATATCACCCTGTGTGTGTATGCACTGCTTATCATCTCCACAACATGGTGTAAATTGTTTTTCATTGTAAACTTTATTTATATGGGAATAAAGATTAATATAATGGATTTAAATAAAAAAAATTACATGATATTTTTTTCTTTATAATTAATATTCTATCCAATTCTATACAATTTAACCATTAATTAAATGATATCGTCTCTCATGTGTTTTTATTGTTTACCATCTCCACGGCGTGATGAGACTCATCTTCCACATTCACCATTCAAGAATGATTTTAAAATTTTATATTATAAATAACTATGAAATATATGTAATAATAATTCTACTAGAATAATATATATATTTTCATATATTTCATTCACTTACCTACATTCAATACGATAAAGTATGACCTACTGTCTCCATGAATGGTGTGTTCCATTTCATTTATATATCTATTATATATTTTAATATATAGAATATATATGATATTTAAATAATTTTTTTAATTCTTCATGTATGTTAATCATTATCTAAATAATAAAATAAATAATATTATGTGAGAACACATACGATAAAGAAAGCGATTATTAACTGAAATGTTTCTTTAACATAGAAATTACTAATAAAATCGTAATATAAAGTTATAAATGAATCATATATGATATAATAAGTATTATCATGATTCTATTAGAAGTTAATAATGTGTTTAAAACCATTATACAATATTTTCAAACATGTACTGAGAGTATCAAACCTAAGGTAAGGGAATTCTGCCTCGCTTTTAATATTTGTGAGATATAATCCATGTTCACCACCTATTTATTTTGTGTTGTGTATGTAATTACTCTATTGTATTTAATGTGATGAATAAATTTATCTCCATGTAATTTGAAGATTCATTTCAATATATTGGACCTATGATTTAAATTTTCGAAGTGGTATGGGATGCTTTGAATGTTTAAAGAATTAATTCATTCTCCATTTAAATATTTTGGATAATATATTTATATAATGAATTATAAAGTACATTTTATATAAATTTTTAATTTCATTAAAATGTTCTCCAAAAGAATATTTTTATACTTTTATATAAGGGAATCGTTAACTAAAACATCATTTTAATGTTTTTAACGATTTATTCTTCAAAAATACTTCTCATTAATGTAAAAGCATTCAAAATAGTTTTAAGGATTTATTTATACAGAAATGAATGTTTTAAAATGTTAAATCCTTTAAAAGTATTCAAATTCGTATAGGACACTTCGATTCAAAAATGTATTTTTAAATTTATTCTTTTATAAGTGTTCTATTTTGAATAAGTGGTTTCAATGTAAAAAATTGGCATTTACCTCATGATATTTTTAATGATTTTATTAGAGTACTTTAATCTATGTCAACATCATTTGATGGGTTTTATTTTTCATTGAGGCTGATTTATTATGATACAATATCTGATATTTTATTGAAGGTTTTTTGATATGTTGATTGTGGATGTGATAATTTTTTATACCATTCACGGTTTACAAATTAATTATTAAGATTTTGTATTCTAGTTTTAATAAGAATATTTGTGTTATGTTTCACCCTTTTCATATGAGAAACACATTGGACTTAGTACGTGATGGACGAGGCCTTTTACAGACCCTCTATGCATCTATAGGTTTCATGAAACAAATAAGTGTCTTGGCACAATCTCTTGATTAGATATTTTTTATGGTCTTGGAACAAAGCCTCGATGTAGTGGTTATGATGTTCGACATTATGAATTCCCCCATTATGAGATTATTTATTGATTTTACATGTGATTATTTGACTAGTAGAATATCCATGTGAATGTTTAAATGGAATTATTTAATTTCTTCATTCCATATTATGCTGAATATAATATTTTAAAAGTATTGTGTTTTAGTTTTGTACCTCACCTTAAAAGTATATACTTTTTTATAACAGCTTCTGCTTTATTATTTATCCCTACTGGGCATCTAAGCTCGCCCCTTTCTTATGTTTTGTTTTCCCTGGATGCCAAGAGGTTCTTTATGATTGATATGCATGGTAAACCTAGGGGAATAATGGAATTCTAAAAGGGTTATCTATGAGGTATTTTATGTTATAAATTTTAGTGTAATGATTATGTATGTAATCTATTTTCCAAGATAGATAAACGGATCGGCCCTTCAGGATTTGATTCCTTATAATCATGCTAATGTATTATAATAATGCACCAGCTCCATGATTATGGGGTTAGGGAGTTACATTGTGGTTCTAGTTAAACTCATGGATTAATAGAATGTCCAATAACTTCACCACTAAGTGGTATTTGGGGTTTATCTGGGAATTCTATTCCTGGAAGAAGATGTGGTTCCAAGAGGTGGTAGGGTGGTACCCATTAAGGAATTCAGGTGATAGGAGCTTATGGTCAGGGCTCAAGATTAGGGAAGCTTCATGCAATCAAGGAGATTTTTTTGGGCATATTTGGAGCCAAGAATTAATATATTAAAAATATTAATATATTTTAATGTATATACAAAAATCCTCTTTTTAAAAAAAATCCTGTTGTTTGGGACCTCTAAGGGGAAGTGTGAGACCATGATTGATTCTGAAACATGGGTTTTACCAGAGACACAACCTAATATTGGTTAGTTTTGAATGTTGAGATGGAGGTGGTCATTGTCATGTGCATTTTATTAAAATAAATTATTTATTTCTTTATATTATTTTAAATGAAAAAAATATAATCCTTTATAAATATCCCATAATATAAAATCATTATGGTTATCTATATAAACATGGTTATATTTTTTAGAAATAATATGAAGTCTTACTTGGTGTATCGCAATTGGATGAAGAATGATGGTTAGATAGAGGTGGATTGAGAGGAAGAAAATGTAGTGGGTCATCATCATTGTGGATAAATTAATTCTTCACCATTGATCAATCCTAAATCAGGGTAGGGAATGTTATTTTTTTCATTTATAACATTTTTATTTAATCATGAATGGATTAATTTATGGGATTTTATTTATGGAATTTTACAATCTTTTCATGAGATATAATATAATTATTTTTATTTAATTGTTATGATAAGTCCCTTTTATACCCTTATATCACCCATGAATGCCTTTGTTTTATTAACTTGGGTCTAGCTTACTTGTCCAAAAAAATATTTACTTTGTTCATATACTTCCTCTAACACACTTATTTGCATTATTCTCCCATAACACTTAGGTCCATGGTTCAACATATCTAGGGTGGGTTCGATCACGATAAAAACCCCCAGATTAATGGTGGTTACACAAATGATGTACGGTGTGGAAATTTTTGGATGGATCAGGATGGGTTGTGGGTTTTGGGTGATGCCTCTATAGATTTGGTATCTAAAGTGGTGACGATAGTGGCGCAGTGCGACTGATAGATTAATGCTGGGTTTGGATGGTCGTAATCCGTCCACCAGCGATGGATAAGGGATGGAAGACCCTATATTTGAAACCCATGACATGAATCAGGGTATAAGAAGTAGCAGAGGAATAGGTAAGTGCATAGATATTTCAGAGGTTGTTATGAAAAACCTGAAAACATTGTGTATAGTCCAAGAACACAAAATTTCTAGACCTCTCGTTGTGTTGGTTTGAATTTCTAGTGGAGATAAATATAACATGATGTATGCAACCCCATACACTTTATATGACTTTATTCTGTAAACCTGGTGTGTACTCGGGGAGTACATAAGAATGGGTGAAACTAGGAACCTGGGAATGACTAGGACTACATGGGAATGGTCCGGTACTTGGAAATAGCCTGGTACACTGGAACAACTCGACGTACACAAGCATGTCCAAAAGTACATCAAAATAGCCTGATACTCGTACATGACCAAATAAATGGGAACATATCAAAGTACATGGGCACATCCAGATATACACAAAAACTGGATGATATACACATGAATGACCAGGAGAACATGTCTAAGACCCAGGTGGCATAAAAACATCATATAGTACCATTACACTCAATATAGTACTACATGGATTTTCAATATAAGTAAACCTGAGAACATGGACATGTTTCTATGTGAGTTCCCATTTCGTGTGACCCCAGGTGGACACCGTGTACTTTTTTAGGCACTTAAACATTGTGTATCTTCTTCTTTTGGACATATATTTTGGCATGTGGGTAGCATATCAGGAGAATTTTTTCATTTACGCTGTGATGGAAGCCTTCATAAAGGATTTAAAAATATGAAATGAAGTGTTATGATGTGTGATCCCTCTTCAAGAAATACATTACTGATAGGTGTTATCAAGAGAGATCATAAAAGTGATGTTGGGGTTGGTGACCTTTCTATCACACTAGGGTGTGGGTACCCCATATTACTCTATCTACTGAGGGGAACCACCAGACACACTGCGGTCAAGGTACATTATCTACTGAGTGGAGCCCCCTAGACATACTAGGGTTTAGGTCCTCTATCTATTAATTAGAACCCCCCCCCCCCCAAATGCACTAGGGTGTGGGACTTCAATCTACTGAGGGGAACCCCCTATCACACTAAGGCCCGAGTCCTCTATCTAATGAGTGGAACCCCTCCCCCCATCACACCAGGGTGGGATTCCTCTATCAAATGAGTGGTACATCCCTATCGTTCAGGGCGTGGGTACTCTATAAGAGATCATGATCCTTCATGTTGTGGAGTAGTGGTGATGTGAAGGTCCTTTATAAGGATTTCCCAAACATACACACAAGATGTTAAGAATCAGATATGAACCTTTGGATATATAGGAAAACTCATCATCTTGTGCTATGCTGTGGAGATGGAGATCTCTTTTATCCCTAGTCTGGGATTCTTATTAGCATATATATTTTTCGAGTTCTGTTTCCCTCTTGTTTTTTCTTGATCTAACTTTTACAATATCTCTTTATTTCTTCCATTTTGGTTTTTGGGGTGTCCTAATGGGTATTAATATACACACCCCCTTCAAGGTATTTTCCCACACATGGTGTGTCTTGTGAAGATGATAGTAAGTTCGGTGGTGACATCAGTGGATCATTGTGATACTCATGTTCATAGGCCATATATGATGGTTGGACTAAGAGATCTAAAGCTAGGCTCTCTCAGTTTTACTCTATTACAATTGTTGTGAGGTTGGGACTCCATTTCTTGTTGGGTTTGTATTTTTCCACTTTACACATTTTTTACTATATCTTAATCTAACATATTGTTTGAGGTTTTTCATGCATGGTTTTTCTACTGAAGTTACAACCCATATTATTATTCATCTACACTTTTTTCAAGGATATAGTTGGGTGCATGTGTATAGGAAATTTATGAAAAAGGATCTCATTTTAGTTATTCCTTCTTAATTCTTATTCGTATCCCCTGAACTATTAGAGGTGAGCTTTGGATTGTCAGACACAACCTTTCACTATGTAGGTGGTGCCAAGAAGTTTGGGTCTTGGTAGACTATCATTAGATTAGTTCATTCCTTAGGATGGTGTTTGAAGTTATCCCCTCTATGAGGATTGGTTGAGACTTAGGGAAATGGTTTTAGAGTATCTCAATTATGTCTTTTAAGCTAGGAAACCTAGTTTTGTGCCACTGATGACATATCCATTCATTAGGATTCTAACTACATTTTTTCAACTCAAAATATTGAAACCTTGGTTTCATAGAAATATGGTACATTCATCATATAGGATTGAGTCCTCTGGATGTACTTATTGAGTCGACTCCCCATATATAAATGATCATATAACTATGGTACATCATGATCACTTTCAGGATTCCCTCATGAATAAATCCATCTAGGTTACTGATACTGGATCGTGATGAATATATATTGAATGATGAGTCCTCGGTTAGGGGTTCATCTCATGATTTGTTTCACCCATAAGGGTAGGGAGTAGTTCATCCACCTATTGAGTAGAAGATAGTACTAGTAGGATTGTCTGATGATGCTCATTTTCTTAGCATTCCCCATGAGTTCTAGCGTCAAACACCACTAAAGTTCCACAACAAGCCAGATCCTATGGTAGTGGGGGTTATTTTGAGTAACTAATATGAGTATTTAGGGTTGTGTAGACCCCAAATAATCAAATAATTTCACAAATAGATATTATTTTCTATTAAGAATTTTGATGATGGGTGAGTCTTTTCATGTAGTCCCATGATGAGATGATACAATCATGGACCGAATACACACATATTTAGGGTAATGGATATATCTAGGGTCTTAGAGAGATTCCTGGTGAACGGATTCCTCTCAATTAGAGCTGGTAGTGGTCATCATGGAGTTGAGTTATTTGTAGCAGCTGGAACACACAAAACATCAGGGTCTAAATGTAGGATATCATCCCACGGAAGGACTCAAGAATGTGGATCTATGGTGTTGGGTTCTCATAGAGTGATCTCTCATTAAAGAGATGTTAATTTCTAGGTTTTTGAAGGTCATGGTCACATGGAACATGATTTCCCAATTTGATGATCCATGGAGGGCAGACAAGCAGTGGGTGGACTGCTACAATAGAGGAAGCACCATGACCAGGGATCTTGAATGCATGTCATGGGTGGCCCATATGGAGGGGGTTCTATAATAATATCATGTGGAGCTCTGAAGAGAGGATATACTGGTGGAGGATGAATCTATGAGATACTTCCACCACCACCATCGGGTGTCCCATTCCATGCTCAAAAAGTTGGCATTCGTGGTTGAGGTTAGTTTCTTTCTATGATAACCTATGATCATGATCCATATGAGATGATTTGAGATATGATTTGTGTCTTTTATACCCTTTCCCCAATACTATTTGACACATTGGTGAGTCATTACTTTCTATCCTTATCTCTTCTGTGAGAGATGGAGATCCCAATTGAGTCTTTTCTCTGATAGTTATGGCTAGAGGTTTCAATAGTGAGTGATTCATAAATATTTTATATCTGCCAATAGTGTGAGCTAGAACTTGGTGGAGATAGTAATTTGGCGGACCACTTGTCTCTTATAATGAAAACTTTTTATTTAATTTTAGGGTTATAATGGTTTTCCAGAATTTGGGCCTAGATTCATTATCATCATAGATGGGTTAGATTCCTTCAAACAAATGGGGATAGATTTTCCTTTTTAAGTGAGAGAGATATCTTGGATGAGAGTGTGGGCCTTGAAAATAAGATGTTGAAACCCATCACCCATTAGTTAGTGATTTTATCGCCTATTGTATTGGTATATTTATGAATCTATATTTCTTCGGTAGTGAAGGAATATATAGATATATTTCCTGAGTATGTTCAAGGAATACCTAGGTAGTGAGATATGGACTTGTTCATTGAATTTGACCCCACGACAACACTGATATCCTCTGTGGCATATCGGATTTCCCCTACAGAGATCTCGGAGATGAGGGTGTAGTTGTAAGACCTTTGAGAGAAGGGTTTCAAAATCTCTATTGTATCCTCTGAGTAGCTCTATTGAAATTCGTAAAGAAGAAAAATGGGATCTTAAGGCTTTGTGTTGATAATCATCATCTGAACTAGGTAATGATAAAAAAAAGTACCACTTTCCAAGGACTAATTTACCAAATTTCCATGAAACATCAAATTGATTATGTTTTTAAATGGTATTTATTGCATAAGTTAGATCCTATGGTGTATCTCAAGGAGAATCGGATGTTCATAGTGTGTGTTTTTGATAAAAATTACTAAAATAGGGGGGTGGTTTTGAAATGGTTTTAAAAATAAAATGACTTAGTTAAAGAGTTTTATAGTTTAAAAACAAATGTTGTATTTGTAGAATTTTGAGAGAAGGTTTCAATTTTGTGTTCATTACAAATCTTGTTATGTTCATCATTCTGAAAAATACACATGGTTTAATTGAATCCTTTTATTCATGGTTTTCAATATCTCAATTCCCCTCTTTCCTCTAAAAATGATGCATAACAAGCCACCCCTTAACAAAAAGTCTTGTTGTCAGGTTTTGGACATCATGTATAGAATGAGGGCTGGAAACTCATAATGATATCTCATGGATGTTTGAGAGAAATAGGATTATTTTGTTTTCTTATAGTAACAACCCAAGATTACCATGTGAAATCACAACCCAATTGGTGTTCAGATAAAAAGTATTTCACTTGATTAAATTGAAAAAAAAACATTCAAAGAAGAATAAAGGTAACATAAACATTAATGAAAATTTTAAAACACAGATTTCACAAAACTAGTTGGATAAAATGTTATGTGACTCCCTCCCAAGTGTGTGTATCTCCCTAAAAATAATTTTCTATCATTTATCTCAACATCGAGAGGAGTAGGTATCTCGGGTGGAACTTGGCCTTCATCCAAGATCCCCCTATGAGGATAGGGGCCTCCAAAACTTCCAAGAATAGGATAAGACTCCTTTAGGTCTGAAAAATGGTATATATTTTCTACATCGTCTATCTTTCAAATGGGGTTCCCAAGGTACCTTTTTATAGGCAAAGTGGGAGGTGGTTTTGAGCATTATGATTTTGAGAAACTAATTGGCTCATGATTTTCAGTGGACATAAAATATTATCTCACTTTACACAAAACTAAATTTTTTTTACCCATGTAATTAATAAATCCTCAAAAAATTTTGCATAATTATGAAATCTACATCCCAAGATATGTAAAAAATAAAGAACACAATTTTTTATTTCGTGAAGATTTGGTTTCATGTATAGATCATTTTTTGGGTGCTTGATGGATGGATTGGGATTCTATATATTCATTAAAATTGTATAATAATACATTATAGATCATCTCAAAAACTTTCATACCAATTGTATTCATGGTTTAGTATAGTTATTCAATTCATTCCACATATGTTCTTGGGGTCTTATGCAGTTTGGCCCATTTTTCACCAAATTTGTCAAGATCCCTCTAAATAACCTCCACATACAATGAATTCATCCAAAAAAGTGAAATTAACCTTTTTAATAGTGATAAACAAAAAATAATTGAATCAAAAATTAAGTGAATTTTTTTATTAAATTTTTAATTAATGATATAATATTAGTTTAACACTGTGGTATAAGGGTGAAAATGAATAGTGTCTCAGTAAATGATCACACCACCACACCTAATGTTTTTCCCTCCAGGGAAATGTCAAATTTCCAAAAATTATGGATGGAGATATTCCCAAATTCATGAATATTTAACATCAATAGAAAATTTAATATCTGATAACAATGTGATCCAAGAAGAGATCACACCAGGGAATTAATCGCAGTGATCAAGGAAAAATATTCCTCCGAAATTGTATCAGAATGAAATTCAGGGAGATGAATGATACATATTCGATAAAATAATTTATCACTCAACAATGTCATTAACTCTAAATGTGGGTGTGAGACAAACATTCCTTTCTATTCTCTCCAATTTTTATCCAATATATATAGGTTATTTTAATAAATTCTTAAATTATTTTTTCCACTGAACCTACCGTACATCCTTTGCAATCAAATTTCAATATCCACTCACTTAATCATTCTATGAAGTCAAAACATAAACTTCTGAACTAAATATCACCATATGTTGTACATGTCATCACTCCCCTCATTTGTTATTATTGTTTTTTTTCAAATTTTCACTTGGAACAAGTCTCACACTTAACTCTCAACCCTCATTTGATCTCCTCATGAAACTAATTGTAATAGTTATAAAAAGTTAAAAGGTCGAGGAAGAGTGGTTTTTGATATTCCCTAAGTCTTGTCCTATATTTTTGTGTTATTCTTACTATTATTAATTTTATGGAATACAACTATCGGATAATTGGTACACACTCATAGTTTAGTCCAGTATATTAATGAAAAAGATTAGATAAGGAATGAATGAATGTAAAAATAATTTTGGAAATCTGTTAAATATTAACCTAACTTATATTTAACATCTATTAAGTAAGAAAAATTCACACTTCATGGTTGGGTGAAAAAAACGTATACAGAAATTAAGTGACATATTCTTCTGATAAACTACTCACACAAAGGGTACCATTCTTCCTAATGTTTTCAAAGTGATAAAACCATTTATATCATCAAAAAACAACAAATTTTCTAAAGAAATGTCACACCTAAATTTTAAATTAATGCCAAAACACAAATTATTTCATTGAAACAAAAAAAAATTACTATTAAAACAACTTGAAATAGAAAAATTATTCATGCATTTTCAATAAATTATTAATTGAGTGGGAATAAAAAATAAATATTATACCAAAAAAATTAATGGCGGAAGGTAACAATAATATAATGTAATAAAAAATAGATAAAGAAATAAATATGATAAAAAATCCAAACTAACCCAAAAATGTTCCCATCCCCCCCCCCACAAACACCTCGAGTGTGTACTATCTTAACTGTAAAAAAACAGATATCGAAAGGAAGTATAAAACTCGGTGGGTTTCATTGGTTGGTTTCTTCTTGAAATTGGTGTTCCTCAATCAGGGACTCCAAAATGGCTTTGTGAAAGTGTTTCAACTAATTCCCATTAATAGGAAAGGTTTTTTGGTTTCATTATTTTTAACCTAAATAACACAGAATGGATAAACATTAGTAATAATGTATGGGCCAGACCAGTGGGAAAGAATATTAGGTTGAGGAAAATTCATCCTTTCATTATAAAGGAGTACCTTGTTTCTAATGTGATATTAATGATGAAGGGTTAAGTGATCAGGGGAATCCTTTGTTCTCTCCTTATAAATTTAAATTCATGAGTTCTCATATAAATATCTTCCCATTTACTCCATCTTATGAATCATTAACTTCCTTTGATAATCTGCACCATAAATATTAGAATACATTTTTAATGTCCCATTAGGACCAGTGCTATATATCAACAGGGTGGTGATAACCATTTCCAAAAACTCACAGATATGGTGACATGCCAATTATAGTTTTGAAAGAAGTGTCGTAAGCCCATAATAAATCATCGAGTATAAGACTCTAATGTTTTATAGTTTATTAAACGATTTTTTCAAGAATCTATTTTACCATTATATTTGAAACCTTATATTAACCATTTTTCTATGGGTAATATGTAGTATACACTCAATGATCGACCCCATACTAATGAAAAGGAGATTGCAGTTTTTGGTTGTAGAAATGATAACACTAGTCACTAATGATGAACAGAGGTAATCCAAATCTACAAAAAAATTGGGTTCTCCAAAATTATAAAACTATATTTGAATCATATTTCCTTATGGATCATGCTTCTACCCATTTTAACATTTAATTAACTTTTAGAAGAATGTACAAGTTTCCAAAGCAATTAGAAAATTTTCAATTAATGTCAATGCCGCAAACCTCCAAAATGATATGAAAGATCAAAGGTTGTTATATCATCTCATTTACTCTAGAGACATATCCAATCTTCAACAGTGAGGAAAATATTTATATAAATCATGGGATCCCAAAATAGAGTTGGCCAAAAGAGACAAGAACTGTGGCCTTATAAAAAGTCCATTGGGGACTAAAGTGGACCCCACATGTAAGAGTGTGGTAGAACTTAAGGACATACTAAGACTCACTATAGGGAGTAAAATTCCTACGAACTTGATCACTACATGTGTACCAAGGTAGGGGTCATCTCAAATTTTTCCACATGAATAGTGTTTTAAATGGTCGTCTTAGTTTTTTTGAAATCTATAGGAATGAAAGATGTTACCAAATAATTTACAATTTTAGCATATCAAGGAATAACATCTTGCACACAATACATTTGTTTATTATGAAACAAGTCTTTTATTGAAACATATATGGATGAGTCAATGTTCTCAAATGTGGGTATCCTATTGAAATGGTTAGGTAACACATCCTCTACTCATTTTTTATCCATAATTTATAGATTAAATTCTCTAAGTATGAGCATCTAGTTAATGAGACATGGTTTGGATTTTGGTTTCTTAAGCTGATACACGAGGGATGTATGGTCTGAGAACAAAATGAATTTGGACCCTAAAAGGTATGACCTGAATTTATCCATGGAAAACAAAATGGAAAGGAATTTTATTTTAGTGTTAGTGTAGTTTTCTAGGGTAGGGTCCAGTGTGTGTGAGGCATAAACTGTGACATGTGGATCTTGGTCGACACTTTATTTGAGGACCTCGCCAAATTCATAGTTAGAGGCATCACGCATGAACTCAAATGATAAATCCCACTAAAGAGGTCAAATTAATGTGGGTGATTTGATAATCCATTTAAATGTTTTAAAAGATTCTTAAAATTATATATCACAGACAAATTCTTTTTCTTTTTGGAGTAATCGAGAGATGGGGAGTGAAATCATTGTAAAGACATGAATGAAACAATGGTAAAATCCCACATGAAGTAAGAAAGACTACCCATCCCACACATTTTTGGGAAATGGTAGCGATGAAATGGCATCCACTTTTGATTTATCTACTTGGATACCATCCCTAGAGATGACATGTTCAAGAACTATATGTTGTCACACCATGAAATGGAATTTATCATGATTTTAATATGAGATTATTTTTAATATAGTGATGTAGGATATAACCAAGACCTCTCAAACATTCATTAATAGAGGATACATAAACAATGAAATCATCCATGAATACTTCCATATAATTATCTATGTAATATGAATAAATACTAACTATACATCACTGTAAATTACCTAAAGTGTTAGATAAACTAAATGAAATCTTCCTCTATGAAAATGTGCCAAAGGGGAAAGTGAGGGTTGTATTTGCTTGATCCTCAGGTGAAATATATATCTAAAAGTATTCAGAAAACCCATTAAGAAAATAGTAGTGGGACTTCCCTTCTAACCTCTCTAGCATCTGGTTAATGATCAGAAATGGGAAATGGTCATTCCTAGTGTATTGGTTTTCTTAGCAATAGTCTATTCAGACACATGAACTATTTTGCACATGGGTTTGAAGCAATTAATCATTTTCATTTTTTATTATTGTTAGAGTATTTTTTTTGGAACAAATGTAACGGAACTGAAAATTTTGTTTCCAGATATGGGGTAAATGATTCCAACAGCCTATACTTTTGTGACCTACATTTTAACAACATCATGGAGGTTTGGGTTCATTTGACATTTTTCCTACCTCATTATTTTATCCTCATCATTTAAAAATATCTAATAAATACAAATTAATGTCTTAATAGTAGGAATGACAACAATAGTCTATACCAATGCTTATTTATACTTCCTCAAAAGCACATGTAGTCACAATTAATGCACTAGAGGGTGTGAACTATAAATGATGACAAGCATGTTGTTTTCATTCTCAATATAGGAATATTTTAAATTTTGAGGTAGTTGTTTAAGATCCAATTCAGTTGGATTTCGGATTGATGGTAGTGATTGTAAAAGTGGGAGGTCAATGATCTCATATAACTACCCAACAGTAACATCTTAAGAGGAGTAGTAATATTTTATAAGCTTAACAGTATCATCAGTGGTCATGGTATCATCAGTTCTCAAGAAATTATCAATTAAAGAACATGCTTGACATTTTTTCTAAACTAGTAGAACATGAAATGAATGACTCATTACCTAGAATGTCTATCAATCATAAAAACATATAAATGGGATCAAAGGAAAAAAATAAGTTTTTTTCAGGGTAAGGGAGGACATTAATAATATTACCTAAAAGTTAGAGATGTTCTTTGGAGGGGTGATTAATGTCACCTAGGATGTTGAAGTCAAAAATTAACCGACTAAAATCCATAGATAATGTACCATTGTGGACATTGACTATGTTTTTTTAGTTTTCAATAACGGAATTTTGAATATAATTGGGGAATTTCCATTCATCCTATCATCTTTAATTTTAAGCACATAAAAACAAGGAGGAAAAATTAAAATTTTCACCCTCATAAGAACACCCAATAACACACCAATAGGTTTTTTGGTACTCTGGTATTCTAGTTGAAAAAAAAATCAGCGGTATTAAGTTCAAAAACCTATAATTAGGATAAAATAGAGCAAGGCATCACAATACTAGGGGAAAGAAAATCAAGCATAGAATCAGAAAATAAATACTCCCTAATGGTGAATGGAATAGATAATGTTCCCAAACCATTTATTTGGAGGTAAGTGATGTATTTATCAATTTTAAGACTTTTATACCCAAGATCACCTTTTCATCACCTTGAAGTCACATTCAGTGTGTACACATCCCCATTAGAAACATGGCATATCATTGAATTTTCTTCATGGAAACAATCAAAGAGATGTAAAGCTTAACTTTTTGGAAGGTTTCCTTTGTTGTGTGGATATTTTCAGAAACGTAAGAGGAATGGTTTGACTTCATGGTTTATAAAATAAAACATTCATTCCATTGGAAGGGATTCTCTTAGGATAATTTTTTTCCACATTTTGACCATTTTCAATGGTTAGGATAGTGGTTTCCTTAGAAGGGGATGACTTTAATGGATATATAATTTGGATTTTAATTTGTTTTCCACTCTTAAGGGTGGTTTCACTGACATTTACCATAACCCTAGGGTTATTTAGTGGTTGAGGGAGTAGTTTACCTGACCCGTGACTTTGAATTTTCCCACCGAGTTACTGAGTTGGCCTAATTTAATTGTTAGATATTTTATGGATTATTGGGTGGTTTTTGGGAATTGGAGATTAATTGAGGATATTTGTTTCATCGTGTATTCTAAGATAGGCTCGGGTTTTGGAGGGTGTTGTTGGAAAGGTCTTTGTGGTGGTTGAGGATTTCCGGGTGGTGGTGGTGGTGGTGGATGACTACTTTTACCCGGTTGATTCCATGGTTATTGAGGTTGGTTTAAATACCCCACTTGTCAATATGGTTGGATTTATTTCCACCCAGGGTTGGATGGATATTATGGTTATTTCTTGATGGGTTGGTTATAGTGGTAGCTTTTAAAAATTGCATCAAAACTCTCAGAAGTTTCTTTCAGTTGAGGTGATTAGTCATAATAGTGGGTGTTAGTAGAATAAATACCATAATGGATGGGAGTAGGATATTGGAATATCCCTTGGGATAGTTAAAGCTATTAGATAAGAATACTTACCTCTTTAAAATTCATGTTCACCTTCTTCCAAAACTCAAAAATCTATATCTCATGGATACATAAAATTGGTATACTGAACCTTGAACCAAATTGTTGTGTGTCTGGAACAATAATTTTTAATAGGTTTCTTGTGGAAATTTGGATCTTATCCACTAGAGAACCACCTATGGCATCATCAATCATGTCTATATCAATAGGAATTAAACCATCATAAAAATATTGTATTAAACATAGATCACTTAATTGGTGGTGTTGGAAGCTTGAACATAACCTCTTAAATATTTCACCATTATTCATGAAGCGTATCCCCTTGAGATTGTCTTATCCCAAAAATATTTTTCATTATTATTATAGTTTGAGAGGTGGGAAAAAACTTTTCAATAAAAATGTGTTTCATGTCTACCTAGCCTCTAATAGGGGATTTAACATAATACAACCAATATTTTGCAGTTTTTTCTAATGAAAAAGGAAAATCCGTAATATTTATTTGTTCTCCATCCCCATTAGCATGTTTTAATGTAGAACACAGCGTATGAAATTATTTTAATTTCTTATTCGTAACTTCTCCAATGAGTTCATGGAATATTGGTAATAAGTTAATTAAATCAGATTAAATATCAAAATTTGGTGCCTTGCCTTGTATTTTAATATATGCGATATGGGTATCTATATAAAGAATGGTTAGTTATATTAATGTATAGTTATTTTAACCAATTTTATTTACATTTATTTTATTCTTGATTTTGGTTTTAGAAGAATAAGAAGTATCAAGAAGAGTTTCGTTGTTTTGTGTGTCCTCCTTCAATGGATCATTCTATACTTCTTGGGGCGATGATGCAAGATCCTCTCCGGTTCATGTTCAAAATAAATTCTTTCCTTCAATGAATAGTGTGTCATTAACAAGGCCTATAAAAGGAATATTTTATAAAAAACATAAAAAATGAATGATTAATAGAATAAAATAAATACTTACAAAATACACATTGTTTTTATAGTAAACACACACTAAAAACAAAAGTATTCCCCGGAAACAGTGCCAAAATTTGACCACGTTGTCCGGACACATTAACATGATAATGTTTCTAAATGGTATTTAAATAATATTTCATACCCTAGGTCATGTATCAATGATTTTTCAATGTTTAAAGTGTGTATTTTTAATAAAAATAACTAAAATATGGGGATGTTTTGAAAACAATTTTAAAAATAAAATTGATTATTTAAAGAATTTAATAGCTGATAAGTAATGGTAGTGTGTTTATAATTATTATATAATGAGTCCATTTCATGTTCATTACACATATTGTTCAGTTCATCATTAAGAAAAATATGCCTGGTTAAATTTAATTCTTTAGTTGAGGGTTTTAAATATCTCGATTCCCCTCTTACCTATTAAAATGATGCATACAGAACCACCCCTTGACACAAAAATCTTGTTTTCAAGGTTTGGTCCTCAATAATTGATTGAGGGATTCCAAATCATACTGATATATCATATATGTATTATAGAAAGAGGATCTGGTGTTGTCTAATTAAAACAACCCATGATTCCAAATTGAAATCTCAACCTAATCGGTGTTGAGAGAAAAAGTATAGCAATTGATTATAATGAATCAAATAATTAATAGAAATAGCATGTTAAGATAAAAATATCATTGTAATGTTTAACATAGTAATTATACATAATCATTAGAATAAAAAATGTTGTAACTCCCTACCAAGTGTGTGTGGCTCCCTCAATATGATTGTCCACTGTTTAGCTCGCCATCGAGAGGAGGAGGAGGCTTGGGCAGAACTTCAACTTCATCCTTGTTCCCCTATGAGGATAGGGGACTCAAAAACACTTAGGATGAGGAGAGGAATATTTTTTCAATCCAAAATGGAATATCTTCTCTCCCTGTCTGATCTTACAAATGGGCTTCCCAATGTTCCTTTTTATCGGAAAAGTCAAAGGTGGTTTTGAGCACCCAGATTTCAAGAAACCATTAGGTCCATGGTTTATAGTGTTCATATAGTCTTATCTCACTTTTAAGAAAACTGAAAAGTATTTTATCTACATATTGAATTACTAAATTGAAAATTTTGGAATCATTTCAAAAACTACAGCCCGAGATATGGATGAAATACAAAACACACCTTTTGATTTTGTGCAGATTTAGTTTCTTGGACTAATTATCTTTTTTGGGACCCATGATGGACTAATTGAGATTTTATATACTTATAACAGTTTTATCCCACTAAAGTTCAGATCATACCATAAAATTTCGTCCCAATTGGATGTAGGTGTTATTAGAAGTAATCATTTTAGTTCTCATATATTCTTGGGATCTTGCGCAGTTTGGACCATTTTTCTTCAACTTCATTCTGGGCCACCCAAATCACCTCCACATACAATGAAATCATCCAAAAAGTGAAATTATCCTTTTTAACATTAATAAAAAAAATAATTTAATAAAACATCATGAGAAATTTGTTATTAAATTTTGAATTTATTCTACAAAATCAGGTTAATATAATGGTGTAAGGGTGGAAATGAATAGTGAATCCCTATATGATCATTGATGACCACTTAGACCAGTTTAGAAGTGTGATATAGTTCTCAAAGATTGATCTTAGGTTTGGATACCACCCATTTATTTTCCATGAGGATGATATTTTGAACATGGAATTCTTATGCCTATATAGACACTATGAGTTCATAATGATGTCTTTCAGTGTGATGAGTGTCCCCATTGTGTTTATGGAACTGATTAATAGAGTCTTCTTTTCACACATGAACCAATTTTGTGGTTTTATTCATTTATGACATACTCATTTACTCTGAATCATAGTAGGGTCATGCAGAGCATCTAAGGATGGTTCTAGACTAACTTTGAGAGCACTAGATTTTTGGTAAGAATTAAAACTGGAATTTTTAGATAAATGAGGTTAAGTTTTGGGGGAATGCAATATTATAGCATGGATTATCCATGGCATTAGAAAATATTGATTTGTTTCTTTCATGAGATTCACCCAATTACATGTTATAGGTATGGATCTTTCTTAACATGGGGGGAACTATAGGGGGTTTATTGAGGAATTATCTAGGATCATAGCTCCTTTGACCACCCTAAAATAGAAAGGGTCTTTTATTACCTAAACCAAGAAATTTTAGAGATCCATAAAGTATTTTAGGATGAGACTAATTTTTTCTCCTTTGTTGAGACTACCAAAAGAGGGAATGGAGTTCGCAGTTTTTTTACGATACCTTTTGAGCTAGGATCAATAGTGTTTTAATGCAAAGGTTGGTCATGATCAAATATCGGTTGAGTTAGTTAGGACCCCATGAGAAAAACTATGTGACTCATGACCTAGAGTTGAAAGTGGTATTCTTATCTCTAAATATGCAGTGGTGCTATTTAATGGTCAAGTTATTTTTTGTGTACTCAAACCACCAGAGCCTCAAGTATATCTCCATTCAAACATATTTTAACCTGAAAAAGTGTTGTTTGTTTGGATTTCTGTAGAACTATTAATTCGAGATAGTATATACTTGTGGAAATGGTAATGTGGTAGTAGATCCACTTAGCAGGATTATTGTTCTCTCTTAGTGGAGGATTCAACTGAACATTTAGATTCATTATAGTTTTCCCTAGTGGAGAAGAGAGGTCCATCTTTTCTTTAATAAATTGTGGTGACTCCTCCATTCTTCAGTGTGTGAGAGAGGTTCGGTTAGTAGGAATCAAATCTGAGGTTCTATATGAACATATTTCCTTAGGAGATGTGTCAGATGGATTTTTCTAAGGATGGGAGAATTTCATTATTTTCTACGGATGTATGGTTGTTCTAGTAACATTATATGAGGAGTTGATGGAGGACTTTCAAACTTCTCCTTTGGATTTCTATCCTGGTGTGGTGAACACGTACAATTACCTTTAGTGGTAGTTTTTGTGGGATGGATTGAGGTAGAGTTTAGCCGAGTTCATATCTCGATGTCTCACATGTTAATTGGTGAAGGCTAAGCACCAAGTTCCAATAGGTTTGACATAGCCTCTTGAGATCCCAGAGTAGAAATGATATAGCATATACATATACAGTGTGATAGGGATTACATGGATAGTGAGAGGCCATGATGTTATCTAGGTTATTTTGGACCAACTCACCAAGTTGGAACACTTCCTTTCCATCCAGGAAAAAATTTCAGTGTAGAGTCTGTGGCAATTTTATATAAGTGATATCATCTACCTTTATGGGGTACCCATGACGATTGTCTCTAAACATGATGTTCAGTTCATGGAATGGTTTTGGAGAGTCTAATAGGGGTCCTTCAAGACCAATTTTAGGATGATTATTATTTTTCATCCCTAAAAGTATAGTTAGGATAAGAAAAATATCCAGGTGCTGGAGGATATGTTGAGGGCCAACATGTTAGAATTAAACTATAACTAGAAGGATCACATTCCATTGGATAAGGTTTCTTATAATAATTATTTTAAATATACTATCATCATGTCACCTTTTCAGTACATATATGGGAGACCCTAGAGGCTACCCTTGTGATGGAATTAGATTGGAAAGGCATATCTTATTGGTCAAGATATGGAGAAAGTGATGACATAGAATTTTTAGGAGATTTTTGGTTGTATGAGGACAGTCTAGAGAAAATAAAAATGTTAATTTGATCAATTTTATATGCCCTTGGAGTTCAATCAAGGAGAAAATATTTTTCTAAGAGTCTCCCAATGGTGAGGAATTCATAGATTTTTTAAGGGGGAAAGATATCCCCAAGGGTCATCAAGTTGTTTATAATACAACAGAGGGTTGTGGAGGTTTCTTATTTCATATCCCGTCTTCCATTGTTTAATTGATTTTATGATTCATTTCATTTTCTTCATCCCAAATCATTCTTTTTGTTCTTTTTCACTGGAACCTTGGGTCGCGGTTTGATATTTTTAGGTAGGTTTGTGTGCAATCGGACCCCTATATTCATGGTGGTTATAAGAAGGATGTATAAGATAGATATTGTTGGACGGATTGGTATGTATTGTGAATTGTGTGTAATTAGTCCATGGATTTAGGATCTAGAGTGGTAAAAAATAGTTTAGTGTGATGGATAGAGCTGTTTGAGGTTTTGGTGTCTAGAATCCGGCCATTGGTGTTGGGATCTATCCTAAATGACCATAAATTTGAAACCATCAACATGTATTGAGGTGGAAGAAGTGGAAAGAGTGGTGTGGAAAAGTGCATATAGAATTTTTATATTTTTATAAAAAACTTTACCATAAGATATTTAGTCCAAGAAAACATGTCATGTATCTCCCCAACAATCGTAACTATGGTTTCAAGCCTAAATAAAATCACACACCGTGTATGATTCTTTACATGTCATGTTTCCCTATGCTTGCGGCTCGGAGTGTGCTCTAGAAGTACACAGGAATGGGCATGATTATGAGTACACAAGCATAGCCCAGTACTCAAACACAATCAGGTATATGAGCATGGATCGAAGTATATAGGTACAGCTAGAAGTACATTGGAATGGATTGGTTCTCAGACACGAACAGCTACATGGTAACAACTCAATGTACACATGCCTAGCTAGATGTACATGGTTATGAGATTATGCACATGAGAACTTCCAATAGAAAATGGGTAAGCCCCATGTAGAATAGAAACATCATTAAGTACCATTACATATTGTGTGTTGCTTCATTTCCTATAAATTCATATATAATAGGGGCCACAACCAGGTTTCCAAGTGAGATCACACACCATGTGACTCCAGGTGCACACTTTTTACTTTTATAAGTTACTCCCACCTTACATATATCATTCTTTTGGACTTGGATTTTATCTTATGGGTAGAATATCCAATGTAGTTTTCAACATATGATGAAATGGTATCCTTTGTAGGGTATTTTTGAGATATGACGTGAGGTTTTACGAGCATGATGCTTCTCTTGGTGGCATTTGACTAAAAGTAGTGATCAGAAATGATCATTATCGAGATTCCAGGGTTGGAAACCCCCTTTTTCACTAGGGCACGAGTCCCCAATATTCCCCCATCTATAGAGTGGAATACCCCTATGGACTAGGGTGAGAGTCCTATATTTACTAAGTGCCACACCTAACACACAAGATCTTGGGTCCTCCATCTATATAGTTTCACCACCTGAAGCATCAGTGCACAACTCTACTATCAATTGAGTGGCACCCCTATTGCACTAGGGTGCATTTTCTCTATCTACTGAGTGGCACCACTCTATCACACTAGGGAATAGGCTCTCTATCTACTAATTAGTACCCCCTATTGCGCTAGGTCACATTTCCTCTATTAGATATTGTTCCACCTTAGGTTGTGGACCAGTGATGAGGTGAGGGTCCTCTGTATGGATTTCTAAGATAGACTTATGATATGTTGGTCATTAGAGATGGACCTTTGTATCTATATGAATACTCATCATCCTTGAAAAGAATATAGAGATGGATATCCCCTTTTTATATTTCTTGGGTTTCTTATGATTATATATATTTCTTGGGTTCCCCCCCCCTTCTTTGGTTTGATCTAACTTTTATAGTATCTATATATTTCTACCTTTATGGTTTTCAGGGCATCAAACTGGGTTTGAATATACTCACCCCTTCATGGTTTATTACCACATTTTTTGTATCTTATACTGATGAATGATAGTTAAACGGTGAGATTAGTGTAGCACAGTGATACTCAGGTGAATAGTCCACATTTGGTTGCTGTACTTAGAGATTAGGAGCTAGGATCTCTCAGTTTTCCTATATTCTAGTTGTTCTAAGGTTGAGACTTTATTTCGGGTTTGGTATGTATTTTTCCGCTTTGTACTTTGGTTTTATTCTTTCATCCTTTGATTTATTCCCTATGGGTTATTTCATGCACAATTTTCTCTAGATGTCACAGCCCTTTTTATTATCCCACAATACTTTTTCTTAGATATGGTTGGGTGTGTCTATACAGGTACATTAGAAAAAATAACCCATTTCTATTATACATTCTCATCTCTTTTTGGATTCCCCTGGTCTATTGGAGGGAGGCTTGGGGTTGTCACACTCAGCCTTACACCAGTTAGGCAGGCCCTGGTGGGTTCAGTCATGATAGGTTAGCAGGGATTTTGATAGTTGGCACATGGTTTCTCAAACCATTCATCCAAACCAATAACTCTTTTTCAGTAGACCGGGTGGGAGATCATAGTTGGAGTACATTTTTTCTAACTATATAGTCAAACCATGAAACTCTTCTAGAATCCTAGTGAGGGTGCATGATTATAGCTCTTTACTATTATCCTAACCTAGGAAACTATGTGAAATGGTTTGTAATCCCTTGAAATTTTTATTATGGAACTAAACCCTACCATCATAAATTCAAACCACCTCTTAATCAATCATAATTATATCTTTTGGATTTTGGAGGCTCTATTTATATGATTATGGATTCTCTAACCCCTTTCCCCATAGATTGATGTGTTGGTGGATGTGATTGATCCCTCTCTGATAAGTGAAATCTCTTTGACTCAGAATCCTTCTTTATTCTCTTTTATCCATCTTTGAGAGTGAAAAATCCTCATGTTTTGGGGGGGATATAAACCTTTATTTGATGAGTTATAATTCTAGGGATTCATTTTCTAACATCCATTCCATCAAATATTCATTGTCTGTTCTCATTTTTGGCAATTTATTGATCGCGTGATTAATGTTTGGTGGGTCCTTAAGGATTTTCCTTCACTTGAAACCTTGATTTTGTTGCTTTATTTGAAATATATTTTCAATTGATTCTCTTTAATTTACTAGATTTTATGTTTGGTTTTAAAAGGTTTATATTTGTGAAATAAATCCTTTTTTTCAAAGGATTGAAAACATTTGGGGTATTTTTTAGAAAAGATTGATTGAAATAAATATTGATTTGATGAAGATTCTTGAGAAAAATGAATTTAAATAAAAGATTATTTGGACCGATGAACTTAATTAAAACCCATGATTTGGTTTTGAAATTTAATTGGATTGTCCAAAATTGAATTTGGACATTTAAAATATGAATTGAATTGAAATGGATGAATTTACCATGATTTATTTATTAATTAATTAAAATCACATGTGAGCATGAGTAGTTAGTGGGTGAATGGGACATACATGCTAGGACTCTATCTCCCTATCAATGGATTCATGATGATAACTCGAACTAAAAAAATTTCTACATGACTTTCCCCGATTGGGTATTTAATGGTTATATCTTGATGGCCTAATATATAGGGATGTGTTCACAAATTGATCCATGATGATTCTATGAGAAATGTGAGGATAAGATAGACAAAAACTAACTAGTCATAGAAAATATTACAATGGTTCATTTTTTATTGGACTATTACATTCCAGTTATTATAGAAATGTTTTAATAATTTCCATTTGTTTTATTATAATGTTAATTTAAGGATTATACATTCCATATTCCTATTTTGAAAACATGTTTTGAAGGAAAATGTGGAAATATATTACCATTCCATATATTTATTTAAACTAGAAGAATAATGGTTTATTTGTTATGGAATTTTATATAGAACATTTTGTGAGATAATAATGGGATATGTTTCTCACACCCTATCATTGCCTTCGAGGAATTGTACATTATGTTGTGTCAAGTCTATGAAAAGTGAAAAAGCCGCTCAAAGGTGGTGGGTATGCTTGATTCATGGGGACTTGGGTGATAGTGGTGACCAGTGGAGCTTTTATCCACTCTATATATAGGTATTATAACTTTTCAACTTAATGTATATTGAGTTATTTTTTGATGATATACTATTTTGATATTTATTTTTCTATTTTTGGTACTTTTTCTCCATGATTAGAGTTTAAAATTCCAAATGCTCAGTATTTTGACTTCCTCTTTTATATATCTTTTGTTGGTTCTCTGGGAAAATTATTCTCTATGACCATGTATTGATACCATAGTTCTAGTTGCAAGCTCATGGGGATTTGAAACTCCCTTTAAAACATGTCAATATTTGATTGATTACTGGTGTACTAGGGTATTCAGGTAGGTTCACAACAAAATGGTGTCTTAGGTAGGTTGATAATCTTTCCTTAATGTTGGTATGTAGTCTAGGATGTCCCGGTAGATAGGATGTTGGAAGGTCCAGACTTAAGGGGTAGTTTATGAGTGATTTCCTAGATAGTTCACATCATATGGAGCCTTAAGTCACTATGGGAATTTAGGAAAATCATCCTTGAGGAAGAAATTGATCTTCTTCTAGTCTTTCTCCAAACTTGATCTCGGTATTTTGAAAAGCTATAAAGATGAATCTTGTTTAATTGAATTTGTATTCTTGTATCTTTTGATTGATTTGGTGATATTAGTATCTTTACTAAGGTTTTAATGATTTTTATTGATGTTGTGTAGTACCATTACCATAAGAAGATGTTTGAACAAACCTCATGAGGTAGATGCCAATGAACCATGGAAAGTGAACACTCCAGTTGAACAAAATATCCCTAAGATAGTGGTGAGTGTAGTCTAATCTCTTAGATAGGTACCCATGCCAATTCCCATCAAATATTCAATTGTGTAAATTATAAGGGATAAAACTATACATTTTATCAGGATTTTCATCAGAATAAACCATTGTCATTCTAAGGTTAAAATGAATCTTAAAAGGAAGAGGATTACTTGAAAAATATTGAGCTTGCTTTTTAGTTCTTGTAAAATCATGATTCAATAAAGGTGAAAGGTGTTACATTTAATCTTGAAGGGACTAGTAAGAGGTGGTGGGATTTGATTGTTATAGTGAATAAACTTGAATTATTATAGTGTAAAGACTATATATCTCCTTTCAAAAAGCAGATCTATCTAATGTTAATGGTTTTGGAAAGTTCTATAGAGTTTCTTATCCTCCAACAAGGCGATTGAACCATGAATCAATATTAAAACCACTTTTAATGAACTCATTCAATTTTATCCTTAGGTGGTATGAAATTAGAAGCTGAAGTCCCAAATATTTGGGATGGGTCTTCAATCAGATATTCAGTCTTTAGATTTCATGTTGAAGCTCACCTTTTATACAAATATGGCAGATAAGGATTTGATGGATGATCTTAACCATTATATTATTTTAGGGTTTATGAGAGCCCATATTACTCCTAATGGTTTTTTTGTTTGTTCCTTTAATGGAAATAAGAATAAATAAGAGTCTCATGGAAAATCATGACAATAAGAATCATTCAGACCTTCAACGGTGTCTTGCATAGGCCCATTGTCTTGATTTCAATGAGTCATTGTAAGACATTCATATCAAATTTCATCCAACGAACAAAAGATATGGGGTTTATGTGGTCACTTGGGACACCTACAGTTGTTATTTTAGGTGTTTTCAACCCCGTGTGGTGGCACATTCTCATCAGTACTTAAAGGTACTATGGTTCAATCAGATACTTCAAGAACTGAGGGGTTCCAACCATAGGCATTTATAATAAATCCTTTTCACATAGTTTAAATTCTCTAGAGGATGTTGACTTGGTTGTAGTGATAGTGAGTGGTTATATCACTATAAATTCAAATTTTTGACTGCATTATGAGATATTGGTGCTTCTCATTTGTTCATATCAACTCATATTTTGAATCTACTAAACCTTCATACAAATCTTATGTCTTATATGATGGATATTTCTATACCCCTTAAAATGAAGAGATATCAGGGTCTCTAATTCCCCTCTTGTGACCTCTCTTTATCAGAGACTGGTCTCACTTTGTATTTTCTAGTTCTCAATATGAACCCTTTTAATGTCATTATCGATATGGATATGTTAATTTACCATAAATCCTATATTTATTTTTATCTTTGGCAGGTATCTTTTACCACCCATGATGGGTTGTGCTATGTTTTCCTGAGAGAAATGGACCTAAGGTCATCTTAGGTCAGAGTACCACTTCTAGAGTTGGGTTGGGTGATATATATATTTTCTTTTGACCTAGATAAAGAATCCTTGAGAAGAAACTTCCATCAGTAGTTATTGAGTATCCTAACATGTTTCCATATGACTTTTATGGGTTATCATCGGTAATGGAGGTAGAGTTCTCTATTGACATGGTACCAGGTACCCAGCCTATCTGAATTCCCTCTTACTATATGGAACCAATTGAACTAGAATATTTAATGACTTAGTTTGATGATCTATTGAATAAAGGCTTTATTTTCCTGATTCTATCTCTATGGGAGGTTCCTATTCTTTTGTGACTAAAACTAAGAGTATGATTTACCTTTTCATTGAGTACTGTAAAATCAGACGATTTATGGTAAAGGACTAATATTTGTTACATAATATTAATTATTGGTTGACTAGTTTAGGGGGATGAAGTCATTATCAAGGTTTGATATTCAATCTGGTTATCACCATTATAGAATCAAGGAAACTAATTTTAGGAAGACCAACTACAAGAGTAGGTATGGACATTATGAGTAATTGATTGTGCCCTTCATCCTAACCAACTCCCTAGTAGGTTTTATGGTGCTGATGAATAGGATATTCCATAAATATCTTGATTCATTCATGGGGATGTTTATGGATTACATATTGATTTACTCTAAGACCGAGGATGGTCATGTGTGTCATTTGAGGGAAGTTTATGAAATTTTTTAGAGATCCCCAACATTATTACAAGCTATAAAAATATAATTTATGGATTCTGAAAGTGATGTTCTTGGGAAACATGGTCTCAAAATAAAGTATTTTAATTTTTCCTAAGAAAGTTAAAGTAGTAATAACATGGTAACAACCACATAATGTTTTAAAATTAAAATTTTATTTGTCGTAGTGGGGTATTACAACCAATTTTTCAAATATTGTTTGAATTTTGATTCACCAAAGACCAATCTCACTCGAAAAGTGGTAAAGTTCTTGTAATATTTGAAATTTCATAATCCTATTGATGATTTGAAATTACTTTTAACTTTTTCCCTTTTTTACTCTTCGAGAGGTTGGTCAAGGCAATGTGACCTTTTGTGACACATTTGGTTTGGGTTTGGGTTGTGTCCTCTTGCAGGGTGATCATGTGGCGGCCTATGGTTCCCAAAAACTTAGGTCACATGATAGGAACTATCATACCCATGAACTTGAACTCAGATATGTGGTGCATTCTCTTATGATTTGGAAACATTACCTTTTTCGATAAATTTTTTCCATCTATTACAATCACAAAATCCTTATTTATATCTTCTCTCAAAAATATTTTAACATGTGTTAGTGGAAATGGATAGTGCAGATGAAATCTTTGGATTTTGACATTTTTTACATCCCCGATAAGGGGAATGTCATTTCAGATGCTTTGAGAAAGAAAATTACAACTTTTGACATGAAGGAATCATTATAATGGTTTAATCTAATGGATCTATTTTCTCACATGTATCTAGGAGTCTGGGAGATTCAATATGAGATTGTTCTGGAAAGTGTTTAGTTAACATCCTATCTTCTTGAGAGCATTCATTGGGAGAAGTAGCTTGATGATGAGTTCTATGGAATTAAGGAATCTCTATATAGTGGGGATACCATGATTGAGTGGTATTTACATTATGATGTTATTCTATGTTTTAAGAATCGATTCATCATAAATTAACACTTAATAAAAGATATGATGGGGGATTTCCATAATTCTTAGTGGATGGTACACCCTAGAACAATGAATATTTTCTTTGACATTTGATGATGATTATGGTGTCCAGGTTTGAGATGATATGTTTCTACCTTTGTTTCTCATTATTATACCAGTCAATAAGACATTTCCAAGAACCAGAAACCTTAGGGTTTTCTCTATCCATATCCCATGCCGACTTATAAGTGTGATGAGATTTTTATGTAATTTTTTGTTTTGTTTCCACGTACCCATATATGGAAGAATGTGATATGAGTAGTGATTAATAATATAACCAAATCAAATCACATTATTTTTATTCATAATATCACAAATTTTGGGGACATGGGAAGGTTGTACATGCAGAATATGATCATATTTCATAGAGTTCTATATGTTATAGTTTATGATAGGTATCCCCAATTTACTTCTTATTTTTTGGAGAGGCCTTAAGGAGGTGATGTGATTGCTGGTTATTTTCATCACAACATATCATCTATAGAAGGATGAACATATAGAACGAGCTAAACATATTCAATAATACAATCTTCGTGCATGCATTCTTGACTTTGGTGTTGTTTAGGATAGCCACTTGGGACTGTTTTAGTTTTCCTATAACAATAGTTACCATTCATCTATCAAGATTTCACCATTTGAGGATTTTTATGTCTTTTTAGGTAAATATTCATTGTTTTGGTAGTATATTGTTGATGATTCTTGTGTTGGGCCTATCTTGGTCTAAGAGATGAAAACAATAATTTAGCTAATTCTCCATAGAACAGTGATGTCACTAAGAAAGTATAATTCCTATAATTAAAATATTATATTCTTGTAAGAGTTTTTAGTTGGTGACTAGGTGTATATGATATTTTCACCTTGGAAGGGTCATTGGTTAATTGGAAGATAGGGGAAACATGCACTAAGATGCATGGGAACCTTTGGGGTTATTGAGATGGTTGGAAAGGTGTCATACTGTTTGGTTTTTCCATCATAGTTGAGGTAAATTCCTAAAGTTTTTCATGTATAACATCTCATATTGTATCTCTTTAACCCATCATTTGATTCGAGATGGGAGAACCTTGATGGGAAACATAATTTATTTGTGACTGAGCATACAATTCATATTTTTTATTATAATATGAAGGTTCTTAATGGAAAACATAAACATTTGGTTTGAGTTCATTGAGATAACAGTTTTGATTTACATGAGAAATGGGAGTTTGAGGCATTTATGGTAGATTAGTGGCCTCTTATCTTTGATATATAGTCTTCCAAATAGGATTTCTAGGGAAAGAAAACATATATGGTGAGAAGTTTGTGACATCCCTTTACCATCTTTTGGTTTCTTATAAACTCTTATTTTGATCATCATTTCATTGGATATTGTTTCAGGATGTTTTGGGGGTATTTTGAAAAATTTTTGAAGCTTTTGGGGTGTGTATAGTTGGCGCATGGTAAGGTAAAACCATGCATTTTGGACAAGGATATTATGTACCATGTCTTTAGATTCTGGATCATGGTGCACGGTTATTTTTAACCCTACAGACTCCCCCTTAAAATATTTGGTATGGGCCTCTATGGATTGGAATAGTTGGTGCATATTTTTTCAAACCTTTCACCCTTTTTTAGTATCCCATGAGGGAGAGAATGGTTAGCATATAGTTTGTCTAACCATGAAACCAAACTATGAAACTCTTCTAGAATCTCAGTGAGGTTACATTGCTAGGCCCATGGTTAGCTCTAATTTTGTTGCCTAACCAAGGAAACCATGATAATGGGTTTTTAATCCCCTGAAATTTTTAATTAAGGACCCAAACCCATAGTTATGAATTCCAATCAACTCTTAATCAAACCTAATCCAAACAATTGGATTATTGAGGCTCTTTATAGAAACTTTTGGCTTCTCCATCTCCTTTCCTCTCAGATCAAAGTGTTGGTGGATGTTATTTATCCCTCTATAGTAATTGATTTCTCTTTTACTAGGAATACTCTTTTCTTATATTATATTTTTCTTTGATTGTGATGCATTCTATTACTGTTGGTGGATCTAAACCTTGATTTTATGGGTTTTAATTCTAGGGATTCGTTTTTGATCTTCTTCAATCCTGACTCTTCAATGGAAGTTCCCATTTTGGGTGATTGATTGATCATATGATTAAAGGTATATTTTTTCATAAGTATTTTACCTATATTTAAAACCTCAATTATTTACTTGATTTGAAATTTAATTTCAATCAATTTCATTAAATTGATTAGATTTGATAATTTGTTTAAAAAGTTATGAATTTTTGAAATAAAACCATTTTATAGATACTTGAAAACCTTGGGTTTATTTTTTGAGAAAATATGGATTGAAATAAATATTTATTTGATAAAATGATTTCATGATGATTATTTATAAAAATTTCATTAAATGATAGATGATTTGAAAGGCGTTAACTTAATTAAAATCCATGATATGGTTTTGAAATTGAAATGGAATATTGAAACATGAATTTGGGCATTAAAGATTTGAATTTAATTTAAATTAATTACTTTCCCAATTTTGATTGATTGATTTATTGAAACCACATTTGATCCTGAGTAATTAATCGGTGAATGGGAAAATCAAACCAAGACACTAACTCCCAAAAAATGGATTTATGTTGACAAATATAACTAAACCAAATTCCTCATGACTTTTATTGATGGTTTTTTGATTGATTATATCATAGTGGCATGAAATCTAGGGACATATTCACACCTTGAGTCATGATGATTGAATGATTAGTGTGAGGATCCAACAGGAAAGAACTAATATGCCTCTTTTCATATGACCACAAAACTTTTTTATTTTAATATTGTATACTAGTTATTGTATAAATATTTAATTCATACCCATTTTTTTATAAAATTTTTCATTTAATTAAATTTTTATATACTTTCCATCTTCCTATTTTAAAAAAAAATTAAAATGAAAAAAATGTATTATCATGCATCATATTTCTTTAAAATTGAATAATAAATGGTATATTTGTTCTGGAATTTCTTATAGAAAATTTGGTGAAACCATACAATGATAAAATTTCCCACACATTACCTTTAACATCATAAATTTTTAGATTATGTAATGATAAGTCTAAAACGGTAAGACCGTGTCATTCCAGACCTCTCAAGATTTGTGATGCCAATAACAACCATGACCAAGAAGTCGGGGAAGTTTTACTGGTCCAGTCCTTGTGAGAGATCCTTCTAGGAGTTGAAGGGAATGTTTAGACCACACATATATAATCCTTATCTATTACAAGTAAGGATAATACCATTTTTTAGGATGCATTAAGAATTTAGTTGTGAGTAGTCTTGATGTAGGATGATTTTTTTTTTTGAAAATTGGTTCTCGGATTTTGTCTCTAAATTCCAAAAATAGTGGTTCTAGAAATTAGTTTTGAATCCCAAAGTAATGGAAACATATAAACATGATCTAAAACCAGTGAAACAATACAAATTACAGATGTCTTCATATATAATGATTAGTTATGGAAGTATTCATTATTCACCAGTAGTAAATGTTAATTCAGATTGTTCAATTGGTTTCTAGCAGTGGTCACAGACAAGTAGAGGATCATTTGAAAATATCAGATAGGAATAGAACTAACTAAAATGGATAGTTTTAATATGAGTTATTTTATAAATTAATGATTAAGGTTTACTTTCATTTAACATGTTATCATATTCTTTGGAGATGATATAAAGTATCATTTTAGTTTCTCCTAAGTAGCATACCTACATGTAGGAACATGTATCTCAGGGGAGTGTTTTAATCTCATGGTCATATCTTCAATTATAGATTCTCATTGATATGGAGTATGACTTTTTATGAAATAGGTTAAATCTAGACGTTTTTTGTGTGAGTTTTTACTACCTTTTTCATGGTTTCTTTTTGGTTGTTTGTTTTGAATTCTCACCTTAGAGTTTAAATGTTTTTTGGATGGGGTGAAAGGATTATTAATTCTAAATACATTGATCTGTGGTATTTTGAGATCTAGATCTTTTAGAATAATCTTATTTCACATTTTAGGTTTCAAAGGTTTTGTTGTTATGAATATTCAATAGTGGTTTAATAATACAGATTAGATATTGGAATTTTAGTGTTTGTGTGACTTAGATATTGAATTCTAGAAAAGGTTAAAATTCCTAAATTTTATTCTTTTTTGTTTTAGTGGGGTTTTTTGTTTCAAATAATAGAATTATAATAATTAAATTTGAGTATAGACAAGTCTAAGAGAATGGATTTCAAATTATTAGAAAACTAGGTTGAAGATTACTTGTACTACAAGTATCTAGGGCTCTGTTATTGGGTTACAATTTTAAAGTAATGAAAAAGGATGACAGGAAATGTCTTAGCTTAAGGCACAGGGTGTGATCTGGATGTTTTTAGCCAAGAATATGGACTTTAATGTTCATTAGAAGAATATAAATTTATGATAAAATTTTAATCTTACAAACATGCATGATAATACTTATGTTATGAACATGGTGTTTATGATGTGATGAATTTCTTGTATGAGGATGTTTGAAGGAAGTTTAGTGGTCGATAATGCGAATTACTTAAACATGATTTGGATTAAATTGGAGTCCATTGGGGTTTAATTAATTAGATGTGTATAAACTTTTTTACTTCTATCAACACTTCAAAAATAAGGGGATGCGATGGTTACTATAGTGAGTAATTCATGTTTCAAGAATGACTTTGTATTCTAGAAAATTTATGATATGATTATGAATGAAGATATCTTGAAGAACGATATCTCCAGTGCTACGAGAACAATATTTAATGGAAGGGGTGATTTAATTGAAGAATTTATAATAATAATGGAGATAGTAACATATATTAGAGATGTAGGAAGTCAATAGGTCATATAAACTATTCATGTAGTCATTATATAATGAAGGGAAACATGTCAAAGGATTTTCATAAAATATGTGTTAACTTTAGAAAACCTGATTATATTTCATCTATTTAGTCTATAGCTAATTTTAAGTATTAAACATTGATTCTTAGAGTTGTAAGTTTTATGGATTCATGGATTCTTAATTATAGGGCTTCAGTTCACTCAACATCTGAGAATGGGTGCACGAATAATTATGTATCAGGATGCTTTTTGAATATTTACCTTGTGGATGGGGAAGCAGTCAAAATAGTTTGAAAATTTTATGTGAATTTAGATGAATGTTATATTTTTACTATATTTTCATGGAATTTAACACGTGTTGTGTTTACAAAAGAACATGATTTCCATTTGTTTGCTATGTGATACAAGTTTTTATAATATATTTGTAGATGGTGTGTGTAAGGTCACAAAGGGTTCCATGGTGGTGGTCTGAGGTGTGGAACATGGATTATTTTACCTGATTGGGATTTTAGAAGGTTCACAATATAACAAAACATCAACTTACATAAATGAAATTTTTAAATATAACTTTATCGGTTATATTAGTGAAAAGGTTTTACATATAACATCAATGAAGGATTTACTAAAGCATTGTCATGTAAAATATGAAACATGAAAATTTTTTGTCCTGGGGTAGCATCAAAAGGTTTCCCTTATGTTATTATTTAGGGAACCGAAGAATCAGAAGCTTGAGTTGGTTTATATGGATATATGGGGACTTCCATCAATTCTAACTCATGGGAGCACATTGTACTATGTTATATTCCTTGAATATTCCACATGAAAGGTGTAGGTTTTTTCACAAACAAATTGTGATATTTTGAACTCTTTCATCCAATAGAGATCCAAGAAAAAAACTGAGACTAGAATGAAGCTAAAAATCCTTCAGTGTGATAAAGGTAGTGAGTTTGGAGGAAATTTTTTTCAAATGTTCCATTGGATGAATGGAATATGGATGGATAAGACTATTCCTAGAACACCTAAACAAAATGTTCTTTTGGAATGGATAAATCTCACTTTTAATGAGATATAGAAGAGAATGAGGTTATGTTTCTAATTATTAGATATGTTTTGGATTGAAGAAGATAAAAATGATGTGTATCTTAGGAATTGAAGTCATTATGAACCATTATGGAGGTAACATATAGAATAACTCTATAATAAAGGACCATTCAAATTTAATCACCTAAAATTTCTTGGCTCAATCATGGATGCCCATATCGATACTATGGAAAGGGATAATTTGAGTTTTAAATATCTTATGTGTTTTTTGATATATAGGATTATAAAAAAATTATTCCTACTCTGAGATAATAATCAATGAAATTTCATCTAAGTCTATAATTACCATTCAATGAGAATATCCTTTTAAAGGATCAAAACTAGGCTAAAGATGAAATTATTGGTGAAGAACCAATGCCTTTAAAGGTTTAACTGAATATAGTTTGGGTGTTTCTAGATTTTTTAATGAGTGAAAAAATTCAAGTGTTACAACAAAGTTATGAAATGAAATATGTGGATCATGTTCAAGAAGTACCAGAATCTAATATACCAGAATGATTTAAGAATAAATAATATCAGGACAACACTTCCAAAGAGCATGGTCAAGAAGGAGTTAAATATTTGGGAATTAACTAGTATACCAGGGTCAAAAGTCCAGTGTAAAGGTTTGATTTACGAATTCACTTCCTTCTATTTACATATGGTGGAAACCCTAAAATCCTATATAAGGTGAGAAATATGAATAACTAATTACTATGAGGTTTATAAATAAAATAATAATTGGATAACAATTATTTTGATACATGGGATCTAATAAAACTTTCATTAGGAAATGGTGAACTATTTAACAAATGATTTAATCATCAAAGGGAATAAGTGGATGGTAGAAACCTTTACAAGGCAGAACAAGTAGTGAAAGAATTTCAAAAATATAAAGGTGTGTATTTTTGTAAAATTTTCACTCTTGTTGTCATACACAAAAAAAATCAAATTGTACTCATCCAATTTTCCTTGGAAGGGTAGATTTTTTAAAAACATGACACCAAAACTATATTCATTTATATAGATTTATAGGAAGAGATATACATAAAGAAACAATAAGGATTCATGCTGAATTTAATGGAAGGTCTAGTGTTCAAGATCAAACCGAGTTTGTATGGGATTAAGAAATCACCAATATAACGGAACTGGAAGTTCTTGTTGGGATGTGAATCTCACTTCAGTTTACCAGATAGGTTAAACCATATAATAGATATTCGGACAATAAAATGTCTCTAAGACCCAAAAAATCAAAGTAAATATCTCTTTTAGATATTAAAATGATTTTACGGTGATTTCATCTGATTAATGTGGGAATTTTTGATAGTTTATACAATGTATAGAATCAAGTTATAGGAAAATTATAGCTTTTGAGGTTCATTAGGACAAGAGGTGATGTTTCAGAAGGCTATTTTAGATAAATAGTCACAAATCTAGATAGAGGGACCTCGATAAATATAGGAAGCTTGTGTAGCTTGTATGACTAACTGGAGACTCATATAAAAGAATGTGGGGACCTACATGCATTGTGATCTTGTAATATGGGAATTATAGAAGCATAATCACAATAATTAATCAATATTAACCAGTTTTATTATTTTAATGTTTAATACTTATAAAAAAATATTATAATGGAATGAAATGGTCTTTATCACATGGACATTGGAATGATTTTCCAAACCATGTAATTTCAAATGTTATTTATGTCATATTTTATTCTTGTATTATTATGAGGTGTGATTTCTCTTGAGTGGTGTATAGGGATTTATTTTGTGTGGTGACTAGGGTGTGACTCTTCCTATCTTTCTATTCAATCTCTCATGGGATTCAATTCAGAATACTTAATTCATTCAACTACACATTTTTCATAGTTTTGATGTTTAATTATTAGAAAAAAGGTTTGGGGTTCCCAACAAGTGGTATTAGATCATATGGTTAGTTTAGATCACTTAAATCACACTCAAAGGAATCTTATGTTTTTTTTTCACTTTTTCCATAATGTTATTTTAGTTACATTGGGATTTCACTATCATCATAAGGCATGGAGTCAGATGAAGGTAAGGTCCAGGTTGATAAGTTAAAAAATATAAATTTTGGATTCTAGAGAATGTTGATGGAGGATCGTCTAATTCAAAATGACTTGGATGTTCCATTTACTGGTGTTCATCTGAAAAAAAAATAGATAAATAATAATGTGTACTATTGTATAAGAAGGAACTTGGGTTAGTGATGATTCCATTGGTATTATGCAATACATTTAACATCCATTAAGTGAAGACTACGGTTAATCTCATAAAGGCCCTGACACATATTAAAATGTTCATAATGTGGAGGTCATTTAATATGAGGTTTTTTGAAGGTATAATAGATCTAGATCATGTAAATGATATCAATATGGTCCAAGGGTATCTTGAATTAGTGAAGGTGAAATTCAGGAATGATGTATGGGCACTTCCACTACTATCATTTCTCCTCAAGTCATGGGATGTGATGGTATTGAAAGTGATTAATTCTTGTGGGAAATTCAATTTGGTATTTTAGGATATCTAGAACTTCATTGTCTAATAATAACTGCATAAGAGGGGATTTCATGCATCGTATGGTGATACACTCAATGTTAATAGTTGAGTGTGGTCACCCAAATAGAGAAATCAGAAGAATCAATTGGATTATGTGTCCCAAAAGAGGATTTGTGGATATTCAGCTAGTCTAGGTCATACATTTTGGAGTTATGGGAAGAATGGACACTTCAAGAAGGATTGTAGAAGTCACTAGTAAATCTTTGAAAAAGCATTAACTTTTGGAAGCTCAAATTTTGTAATTGAAGCTGAGGGCGATAACAACTTGTTACTTAGTGTCAATATTCCAGTATAGTCATGGGTGTTTGACTCAGAAGAATATTTCCACTCAATGAAAGTGTAAGGATTCATGTTTAGTTATGTGTTTAGGATGTTTGATAATGTGTATTTGGAAGATGATAAGGTTGTAGAGATAAATGGGAAAGAACATGTTAATAAATAGATGAATAATGAGAGCTTCTTATATATAAAATAATTTAGTCCTCTCATAGGGATATATAGGAATCTTATTTTTATAGGAAATCATGATGAGGTCAGCTATGGGACTAGATTACCCAATGGATTTTGGAATTTTACTCATGGTTCTATAGTGGTTTCATATGGAGTAAAGGATGGGACCCTATATATCACTAGATAATCGAATGCAGTGGTTTTTTTTATAGAAAAATTTCATAATATTCTGGTGTTTTGGAATTAAAAACATTGACATCAATGTGAGAAAATAATGAATGTTATGATAGAAAAAAGTAATGATAAGGCTTGATCACACTAAAATTGAAAGTTGTGAGAGTTGTGTGATAGTAAAAAAAGGGTTTCATACAACTTGAATGGAATGTTGTAAATGTGGGTTCCCTATACCCAACTTGAGTTGTAGTTTTTCAATACAATATCATATATATAGAGAGTTGTTTATGATTCAGTCCTACTATAATAGTCATTGTACATCTACATACACAATTTACATGGTAATGTACATGGAATATTTGTTGTATCAAAATGATATAGAAATTCCTATCTATAATGAGAAACATGAGATACTATGATAGTAATATTAAACATATTTCTTATAATTTATATTGTTACACTTAAAGGAAATAAATGATGTCTAACCATTAGGTTTTTAGGTATCATAAACATTGATAATTATTCTCATATTTTTCACACATGGTGGAATTAAGTAGAGGATGTCATGAGGACAGAACTGACTATAGGAACACCACATATTTCATGTGTCATTGGATGTTCCCATTTATAAGAATACTCATTAGTCTCTCAGTTTAGATTATTATCAATGTGGGTCCTTTGATCACATACTTTAATGAAATATAAAAACTATTTCATTTATATTGTTGTGGGGTAGCATGTGTTGGGTGTGTCATTGGTGGTTTGGAATAGATTGGATGATCACGATTGGATTTTTTACTATTGAGAGGAACATATATATTAGGCCCAATTGACCAGGATGGTAGCACGATTATTAAATCGATGACCATGGTAGAATAAGGTAATTCCTTCCAAATTTATTATTAAAATAATAAACAAATAATGTATGGGTAATGACATAAGTTGTTTGTATTATTTTATATGATGTTTTGAGACAAATAGGTTATATTACATGGTGTGTGTTAATAGGACGTTTTCATTGATATGACTAAACCTTATCTCCATATGGTCCATTTTGTGTTATGAGATACTTATCTTGGTCTATGAGTGTGACTCAATGCTATCAAGATAAGTTCCTATAGGGTCACACACAATGTGTATTCAAAGCTTACCCAATTCTAATGAATTGTAGTTTAGGACATAATAGGACCCATAGAGTGTGTTGAGTTATGTTTGAGTATGAACCATCATAAGAAATAAATAAATTCAATATTATTTAATTTTATAATAATAAGAGTTAAATTTGTTGAATCTAAATATTCACAAGTTGTTCAATTAATATAAAAAAAAATTACATGTAAATATTATTCTTCAAGTTTTATTAATATTTATGGGAGAAATGATTTGATTTAATGACTTATATTTCATCACATAATATTATTTTATAGTTACAAGTATGTGTGGGAATAATTTTTACATTAGTGAAACTATTATTGGTCTGTATATATTATTTAAATCTTATTTAGAAGGTTATACATGTTTATGGGATAAATTAAAATTTTCATGAGTATTATCCAACCAAAATAAGTTCATTGAGTCAAAAATTCATTAGTACTATTTCTCACTTGAATTTGGATGAATCAATCTCCTCACTCCTATATTCTATAGTGAGAAGGAGTTGATCTGAGCACCTTGCTATATGTTCTTCTTCCTGGGTTAAGAGAATAGTGTTTTTGTGATCATTAATGTGTCAAAGACTATATCTATTCTCTATTATAGCACTCACAAATCAACAATAAATTAATTGAAATGATTTTAAAGAATGTTTGGATGATCTAGAGGGTTGTAGATTTGTTTTCTTCAACCAACATTCATTGATGATGATCATAACCTGTGATCAATAAAAATTAAATGAGGTATAGTTTCAATATCATTTTTTATTCTTAATACAATCACACAATAACCTTGGGTTTAATTTTAGGAAGTTATATGATGGAAATAGTATTACAACATTGATCCAAAATGAATATTTTATTTTTTCTTGTTTTTTTACTTCCACTATACACCAGGTACAAACAAGTAGTATCAAACCAATCATGTGATTTCATAAACCCAAATTAATATTATATTTTCACTAATTTGAGTAGAATAAATCATAATGGTACAGACACCATTGAATGATCTTGAACATAAGGTAATATGACTATGTTATTTCCATTTGAAGATCGAATAATGGATATTTCAAGATAAAAATACATTAAAAAATAATATAACATAGATATTAATTCTTCCAAATAGTAACCCTTGGATGAATAATATTGTGGTTACTATTCATCCACTGTTGATTAGTTCTCTATTGTTTGGGTAGACTTCAAAATAAACTTGGAAGTATTTTAATAAAAAATAAAGGCTTGAGTATTGCCTTTGGAAAATTTAAAAAAAAATTATAAAGATGGAGCACTAAATATTTTATAAAAAAATAATAAGGTTGCAATCTATGCACTTCCATCCTGTAAACCATGAACCATGCAGAGTGGTTTAATAATGAATTATCCATTCATCCTGGTTTCCCAAACCCTATCCGGGATGGGTTGGCTATACCCGACCCAATAAATCTAGCATGGTCTATGTAAGGGCCTAGTACCTATCTAAGGTGTTTTCAATGGTCTGGGAAGCGTTAAAATTAAAAAAAAAATTAAAATATTTTGAATTATATAAATTAATTTTTGAGATAATTTTATAGTAACTTTATGAGTTAAAATTATTTAATGTAGTTTTCATTCACAATATATTCCATTTATTGGAATTATTTGAAAATTTAATTTTATTCTGAAATTTTTTTTCCTAATGACTGGTCATGTGCGAGACCAACCAATGAATGTCTAGTTATTTATTTATTTTTTTAATTATTACATGTGATATTTAATGAAGTAGTTATTTAATAAAGGGTGGTTTTTATATCATCTCTCACCCACCATAATATTTACAAGGGAATTCATGTCCACAAGTGATTATACTTATGTGTATCATTAATTCTCAATACTTCTCGCCTACATGTGAGTATTTAAGTATAATAAAATAAATGAAAAGAACTACATCTTGCACTAACACTTAGTGAAGTACCAAATAGTATGCAGATACATGGGATAAGGTGATTTTTGTAACTGATGTTAGCCGCAACTCAAGAGTTTTTCCTAGGATCTAGGTTTATCCATTACCACTTGATGGATTAATCATTAGAACAACACTCATGGTTATGTCATATTTATTTATTTATTCCTAGTTTATTATTTTTTAAATGATTTATTTATACATGTTCACAAAAAATAGTAAACAAGTATTAATAGATAAAATAAACATTCAAATTGAATTTTCTCTTTTTAAAGAATTGTTAAATTTTAAGTGAGATCACATAGAACAAACATGTTAAATAGAGAATGATTTCATAATTTGATAACAACTAAAATATTTCGATTAAAATATTATTTCAGAAATGTATTCCCCCACTTGTGTTTGAATGAAACCATAGTGTGATATTCTCATCATCCATTGTTGAGGACGCCTCCTCATATTGGAGATTTCTAACAAAAGTGGTGGGTCAACTTAAATAAAATTGGCATCTATAAAATATCCATACCTAGTATGGAAAAATTTTATAGTTAAACATTGATAAAATAATGTTTTTATTTTTTATATATTTAGACTTCACTCAATAGATCATAGATCAAAAAGTTAATATTGATGGATTTCCAAAACCATACCTTAAAATTCTCTTAGTAGTTGTGTAACCATAACTTGAACTATAAAGAGTGGTTTTATGGATCCTTGACACTAGAATACATAAGTAAATGATTAATCTGAATCTAGTAGTTGAGGTATTCTAGGATTTTATAAAATAGTGAGAGTCGTTTAAGATTAATAAATCAATCATTTCTAATAACTATTAATTAAGATAAAAATATTAATCTACTATAGTCTAATTTTATATGTAATGGAATGTAATACCATAACAAAACACTTTCATATTTATTGGAAAATAAACACATACTTACCAACAATAATTTCCATGAGTGGGATAGGTGCTCGCATATATTAATATGATATGAATGGAAATTTTATGTTCTAGAGTCCCCACTACCTATTGAGCCACTTTAGGAGGCGAGGGTAGAAAAATATTTTTATAGGATACTCGTGGATGACGAATTTTATGTTTACATTATAATCCTATAATAAATTTCTAGTGAGTTACAATTTTAAATTCAATACATTAATAAATTTTCCATGTTGTATATTCTTATAGAAGTTTTTTGGAATAAAATGAAGTGATAAATGAATGAGGTTATGATTACACTGAACTTGTGTAAATTAAAAGATGAATTAGAGTCTTTCAGAAAATCACATTATTTCATCCTCAACAACTAGTTAAGCCAATTTAATTTAACATTATAAATTTAAAATCATGGATAAATCACTTCAATGTCTTTTTGGTAAGGTTCACCAAGTTGATACAAACTTAAAAAAACATAATTAATTACTTCTTATAATGAACAAATTGAAATAAATGTTTGAAAATATAGGGATATTTCTAATTCAATAGATATTTATTTCATATCTATGAATCTAAAGGTAAATAGGGATATCATAAAACATGTAACAATTTGTTTCAGATATGGATAGAAAGTTCATTAGAATAGAGACTACAATGAATTGAATTAGATGAAATCAAAGTCTTCAACTTCATATATATTCATCATTTCTTGTGATATTTTTTTTTATTATTTATATGTTATTGGATGAAATATGTGTATCACACATTTTTACCCAAATATAGAAACTATGTAATATTATAAACATTTCAACAAGTAAGGTTTATTTTTATAAATATTCGAGGATGGGTGATTATGATGTTTTTAGTGAGGAGAACACAACTTCAATTATTTCATGTTCATTGGTTATATTTGAACTATTAATGTGGATTAAGTATAACCTAAATAATTATCTCATGAAACCATTGGACAAATAAAGTGATTAACTAATTTTGTAATGAATTTTCATTCGGTATCTCATACTCAACTAATTCTTCACTAATACTTGAATAGTTGGTAATAAATGATGAATATAAAATGTAAGACCCATTTGCGGAAGGATAAAACTTATTCAAGTAAAATCATAAGTAAATTTCAAGGAAATTCTAAGGAGTGTGTTTATACTCTTCAAGATAAAAAAATATTTTATATTACACATTATTTCTTATAAGTCATAATGACCAAGAATCCTTAAAAATTAAAGGCGATAAATCTAAAAAGATTCTAAAAATAATTCAAAAAGATAACTATTAAATATCTTTAGTAAAATTGAGATGTATATTCATGGTATTAATGAGTTTAATTTAATATATTAAAATAATTTATAAGTGAATAATGGAATATACTTGGTACTAAGAAACGAGATGCATCGGGCTATTAATCCAAAAAATATCTTAACCAACAATTCAAAAATCATGAAAAAGTAGAATGGATTTATTTCTAAACTCAAATTAAATAATAAACATTAGAACTACGTTATTATTAAATGAATTATCAATGATGAGTCTTCTATTTTTTCATTGATCATTAAAATGTAGAGTGGTGTAATTCATAAACTCACATTTTATTATACACATTAGAGCCATGATTTAAGTAAAATAGGCATCAATGTTGTGTCTTACAAGTAATTTAATGTCTTCCATTATATTTTAGATACATTTTTATTAGATAAATAGGCTAACCCATAACTAGATGCTAATTATAATGAAAAATGGAAATCATAAGCGTTTTAATATGAAATAAATCCATTATGTCACAAAAAATGTGTCTATACATAAAAAAATTAATCATAAGTTTATAAACAAAATTGTATTGAGAAAAATAAAAAGTTCATATAAGGTTATTATCCTAATGGTTTATAATGATATTACATAAATACTAAATATATAATAGTTAAAAACAAGTGAGATACTATATTTCTATAAGAGGATTCAAATATTTATTTGAGATGGTGAGAGAAAGACTAACTTGGATAACGTTGAGGATAAATATGAACAAACAGCCGACATGTGAACAAGTTGCATGATAGTTAGTAGGAAAGGAATGTCTCGGATACACATACATAATAAGAAAAATAAAACCAAATTGAGATGGTTTTATGATCACTAACCTAGGTGAATGAGTATTAATTGAGAATAATAAATCATTATACTACATAAAATTAGTAAATGATAATAAACTAAAACCTTATGTGAATAATAAATCAAATATGGATTCCATGTACCAAAATTCAGTTTTTTATTTCAGATCTTTCTCCAATTGATGTAAATTCATTAGTGGGTATTAAATAGAAACTATTCATGGGTGGTACAAGTGTGCTAAAAATAAGGCTCAATTGGTTATACCAAGTCTTCATTCTTCAATATATTATAATTCTACTTGTCTGAAAAACATTCCATGATCATTATATTAAGAATTGGATTTCAAGAACACTATTCTTTGAAGGTGACTATACGATATAACCATACAAGGTTGGTGACACAAAAAATCCAATAAAGAATAAATGTTATAGAGATCTGTTTATGAATTAATGAAAGAATCATGATCATAGAATATTCATTTGGAATGAGTTATTTACATATTCTATAAGTGGTTTGTGGGAGAACCATTTTTGAAGTAAAATATATAGATAAAATATGGAAAATATTTTTTGATATTATAGTTAGTCAAGACTAGATTTAAATTAACACTCTAAATATTGAATTAAAGTAGTGACCAAATTTCTAATAAAATAGATCTATTATGGATGATCTATGGGTTCCTTGGACCAAGTAAAAGTATATATAATGAAAAAATATTTAAAAATACAAGATTGAATAATTTGAGAGGGAATTTTTTCCAATGTAAAATGTCATAAATGTCTCTAAGAATACATGTATAAGACATATGAGGAGAATAAATTGGAGATCCAAACTATATATGCTCTAACTATAGATATATCACATATGTCATGCTACATATTAGATATGATACTCCCAAAACATGAATTATGATGGATAAATTTTAGATAAATCAATTAGAACTGTATAAATGATATTCAAAACTATCCAATAATTCTAAAGACAGTTCAAGTTATGTGTATTCAAAATATATTTAATTTGTTTGAGAATTATGGCCACATATTCACGTTTTACATAGCCTAGGTCTTCTGTGGCATGATGAAAATAGTCATTTCCATTTTCCCTCCCCCACTAGAGAGGGGAAGGGTCTCCCTAGAACCATGGATCATCCTTACCTTTTTATTCCTATAAAATTATAACTATTATCTTTCTATTATTTTGAATCAAGCTTCATCATATGGAATCTTCTTTTGATTAGGGGTTTTCTAAACTGTTTCATTCCTAGTAGGAGTTTAATGAGGCGTCAACTTTTCTCAACCACACCCCAGTGGTTCGGTTTAGCTTGAATCAACCATCAATTGATTCCTTAGACCAATTATTATCTGATTCATGGGATTTATAGGATCATGTTATCATTAGCCACCTAGACCCTGAATATCTCCTCATTCATTTTGTGTCTAAATAAGATCTGATCTCTGCCCAGTCCCCTTCCCTATGATTCATCATTGAATTACAGTTTTATCATATATAGTGGTCCTATGACTTACAATTAAATTATTATACTCCTAAATCACCTATTTTGGTAAGCTTTCTAGGGTTACTGTAACATTCAAGATTCAATTACAGTAAGCTTTTCTTTTTAAAGAAACAATAGAATAATATAAAGAGTTTTATTCAACAATGTGATTAAAAACTAAATTATAAAAATTTATAAATTTAATATTCATAAATTTGTTTCATTATTGAAATAATAATATTAAAATTAACTTATGGTGAATTTTTTTGAATTTTTTGAAATGATTTACTTTATAGTGAATAATGAAAAATATTTATTTTTTTAATTAATTTCATTTCATTTCATTAAATAAATTAATATAAAATTAAAATTATATTTCGGTTTTGGTAATAAATTAAATTATTATACATTGTTTTTATAATAATATACTCAAAAATAATAATTATTTGGGTATAGGTTAATTTTTATGCTTAAAAAACTTCTTTTAAATTATATTTTATTGTGTTTTATGAATTTATATTAAAATTAATTTATTTCACATATGTGAAATTAATATTAAAAAAATTATATAATATTTTTAATCAGGAGGTTAAAATTTGGTAAACCTATCAATTTTATTTTTAGGCATTATGAATTGTAACTATGGTAAAATTTATCACATTGGTAAAGGGTAAATTATGTATTTAAGGTTAAAACTTATTTTATAATGCCTAAATCTCTATGTGGAACTTTTGTTAATCTTATTTTATAATATATTTCAATTTTTACTAATAAATATTCAAAAAATTTGAAACTTATTTCCAATTTCCATTAATGATAACATTTATATTATTTTTTAAATTTAAAGTCAAAATGTCACTCTCTTACTTTTAAAATCTATAATATTTTATCATAACGGTAAAAAAATTATGAATGATTCAAAACTAAATTTAGGGATAAATTTTTTTTACCATGATAATTTATTTTTAATTTTTAGTGATTATATAAATACCATAAATATTTACACAATGTCGGCATAGTATTTATTCAATTAATATGAAATAAATAAATTATATTAAAAACTCTAAAAAAGATATTATCTTGGTGAGTTACAGTGACCCAAGAAAATTATATATAGATATAAAATATTAGATATTTTTTAAAAGTATATATTTTAATTAAATAATTTTATTGATGTCTTTAAAGTCAAATTAAATGAATAGTTTCAAAATGATGTTATTGATATTTTATGAAAAATGATATTTTATTAAGTAATTTAAAAAACATAAAAAACATGAAAGGGAATAATTAGGAACTTAAATGTTCTAGAATTTTATATCATTACCATTTATGATCAAATTATTACCTTAAAAGTAAAATTATAACCCCTTAAGATTGAAAAAGTTGTTTATGCGGTTATGGATAAAATTGTTTAACGAATGTGTAAAATCAATAGATAAGGTTTAAAATTCCACTTAAACATATAAAAATGTAATTTGTTGAATATATTTCAACCAAATAATATATTATATTCTAAACTATGGCCACATTGTTCCACTTTCACATCAAAATTAATTTATTATATTTAAATAATTTTAATAATTTCATGTGTCTTCTTTTCTTCATTAGAAAAAGGCATCGCATATCATCTCTTATATACAAAACATAGGGACTCATAGATAAAACAAAACCAAAAAAACTCTTATAAACATCCTTATAAAAGTTATATAGGTTCTTTTCTTCCTAAAATACCATCCCTATATCCCTTAAGAGAAGATCCAAATGAGCTCTTTCGAAGAAGAGGTAATCATCTTTACTGACTCTCTGAAAAAAAAATTATTATTCAGCATCCCCTAAATAACATGTAAGTAAAATAAAATAATAAATCCATTATTATAAATATATTTATATTTTATGAAGATTTTGGTTCACCCATTTTTCATCTCTTTTTTAACCTATGAAAAGTGAAAACATTGCTCGTGCATACACACAACTTACTGTCACTTCATAGCGATGTAATTATTTTTTCATCAAAACTTTACTTGGATGGTTATAAATATTTACCTAATAAATATATATTATATTTATTAAATAACTATTATTACATAATTATAATATCATATATACCTTCTTACCTTTCAATCCATTATAGGATGATAACACCGCTCGTGCATATGTGTGGACTACAACCTCCATGAAGTGATGAGATCCATTTTTCATTTACACTTTATGTTGAAGGAGATAATGATATATTTAATGGATATATATGATATTTATATAATTATTAGCATTCTGTACATTATTTATTCAGAATAAATGTACAATTATCATAGTTTCTATGACAAAACAAGCATGAGAAAATAAAGTAGTTAACACCTAAAACAGTGATAATAATAAATTATTGTTGATGAAATGGTGATAATATGTTATAAGAGGACCATATATTATATTATAAATATTATTATTATTATTATATAAATTAATAACATTTTTAAATCCATTTTAAAGGTGATTTAATCACATTCAACTAAGGGAAAACTAGGGGTAAGGGTTTTCATTTTGATTTCCACTCCATTGAAATATATATGGTATTATAGAAAAAATTAATTTTATATGGTGTATATATTTTCCTTTTTATTTATTTAACATGATTATATTTTTATTCATGATGATTAAATTTTTAATTCATGTTTCACTTTCAAGGTTTTACAATTTGAATGTTTCCAAAGAGGTATGAATTTATTTTATAATCTCATTTATTTAGGATTTCTCTTATTTTCATTTAAGAAATTTTAATATATATCCTTCATAAACTCCATATATTTTCTTATTATATGGATATTTAAGTATTTACTATGTTTTATTCCAAATATTCCTCAATTTATCAATTGATTCAATAAAATTATTATTTTAAATAAAATATGGTCTTATATCTCTTTTGATCGGGTATATTTTTCTTCAATGCCCATATTTTTCTAAATTTACTTTTAAACCTCGTTTTTATTTCTCAAATTTTTTATTAAGGAAATTTTATTTTATACCTGAATTTTTAAAAATGTTTTAAGGGAATATTTCTAATTTTTTCTAAAAGGCTTGTTTTGGACTTTCATTATAAAAATCCCAAAGGAATGTTTTTAACGTATAAGGTGTTAATATACATTCATGTCACTATAAATATTTTACACCCTTATGATTATTCTATAATATTTAAAATATTTTAAAAAGGAAAATTCTTAGGGAAACATATTTTAAATTTTTCATTTCCATTTTCTTCTACTATTTAAAATATTGGATTTTACTATAAAATCTACTTTTCTGATGATCATCTATCATCTCTTGATTAATTTTGTACTCGTTAACTTTATTTTGACCCAATCAATTTAAAATGATCATATTTAAATTGAAATTAAATTCCTATTAAATATCCATATTCTTTTTATCATGGATATGATTTTTTTCCTAAACAGTATGTTATTTCTATAAATGGTGTTTTAATCTTGATGTTAGTTTATTATCTGAGGAAATATTTATATTTTGTATTATATATTCAATAAAAAAAATATAGATAATGAATTTTATTTATGCATTTCATTTATTATTAAATGTATGAAGAATGAATTGGAAATTTAGTGATGGGTGGAAAGAAAAATTATATATCCACTCTATGCATCAACATGTATCACTAGAAAAATCAGTTGGCCAAAATTAGTAAATGGGTTTTAGGTGTATGTTGACCCATAGTTTAAATTTTCTTGGCATAAGGATTTGATGGTAGAGATATCACGACGTATGAAATCAAAATGTCCAAAATTATGAATTTCCTTCTTTGAGAATTCAGTTATCATTATCCATGATATTTCTATATTGATATTATGCATTTATGCATTTTATTCTGATGTTATTGATTAAATGGAACATGTTTCTAGTTATTTACCGTTTTATATTGATTATTCCTTATTTACTCATAATATATTCCATTATTCTTAACCCTTAATGAAAATTTGATCTGAACCTTGTTATTTATTCCTTTATCAAGTATATGAAGAATAATTCATTGAATGAGTTTCAAGGATGTTGAGCATTTTCTTTTGATATGTTTTATATTTTATTTTAAATGTAAAATGGGAATCATGTATATATCTAGTTATTCATGACTAATAAATTGATTGATCCTTCGAGATTAGATCCCTTGTATCCATGAGAATGTAATAATGTAGTGCCAACTCAGGTTTACTAGATTCGGGGTTGTTATAGTTGGTATCATAGGTTGGTTTAGTAGAAACATTGGGAAATAGTTTTTAAATGAACATATCTAACATGAGAATAGTAATAGTCCCTTATGGAATTTATGAAATTTTACTATTATAGGGGTTTTATTTTGTATATCAATATTCATGATGATTATGAGCTATCTTAGTGTGTTCCATTATATATTTATGGCACCTAATGCAAATAATAGAATCAACAACCATGGTCAATGTAGGGATTTCCCTAATAAGCAACCCAATATAACTAGTGCTGGAGCAGAGAATATCATGGACATATTAGGAAAGATAACCTCGGTTGTGTATAATGACCTTGAACATATGGAACAAAATTATGTTCTATGACATTATACACATACATTGGATCATTTTATTCTATATAAGCCTTCATATTTTAGTGTAATTACTAATCTAGTGGTCGCTGAGCAATATATTAAGTATTGTGAAAAGATATTTCTCGACATGGGATTTAATGAAATGGAAAATTTTATGATGGAAGTTTATTCTATTCTAGGTAATGTTGTTCAATGATGGATGTTGATCCAGAAGTGGAGAGCTTTTAATGTAGTATTCTTTAACAAATAATTCCCTCATGAGAAATGAACTAAAATGAAGAGAAATTTCCTCATCTTAAAGAAAATGATAAAGAAAACAGTTTAGAATGTAAGGTTTCCTTTACAATAATTTCCATGTATACAATAGATTACATTAATAATATAGAGATCTATATTTACCATTTATTTTAAGGTCTTAAGAAAAACATTCAATGGGAACTAGTTTCTCAAAAAAATCATCATATGATGAAATAGTATTATATACCATCAAAATAAAGAAGAAATTTTCTACATATAATATATTCATGGGAAATAACGTAAAGAATAGATTTACTGAGCATCAAGAAAAAGGTAAATATTCAAAGAGTAATAAGGTAACAAAGAAATTTCCATCATGTGAAAATTGTGGAATAAAATATCTTAGAAAATGTTTGAAGGGCATGGGAGTTTTTTATGAGTGTAGAGATAAGTGTCAATTGGGTAATGAAGTCATGGAGAATAAAGAGACATATATTGTATAGTTCTTCAACTATATTTAAATCGGGAATTATTCACACCAATTTCCCAAGCATTAAGGACACCTACCACAAAAGAGGCCTAGGGGGAAGGCCAAGCTTATGAAATCACTACATCTAAGGTTGAAGTCCTTAACGATGTAGTGGAAGTTACTTTATTAATAGCCTCAAATTTAGATAATTATCTATTGGATTATTTATCTTTACACTCTTTAATATCTTTTCTATTTTCCAAGAAATTAGATATTTCTTTTGGACCTTAATAAGGGAGTTTTCAGTTAACCCACCTAGTGGATATATAACTGTAACAAGGAAGTGTGAGTTAGTTCCCATTTTGAAAAATAAATATTCCCTATTTCCATACTTGATTATTATAACTATGTTTGATTTTTAGATAATCCTTTCTATGTATTTTCTTTTAAAAATAATGAAAAGATTTACTGCCAAGATAAATAAATTGTGATCCGTAATGATGATATACAAATACTTATATTTAGAGGGGGGATTTCATCATCTGATTCATGTATAGATCCACCCCTAGTATCTCTTCTTAATTAGATTCTTATGAAAGAAGAGAAGACACAATCTATAGATAAAAATGGTAATTTTAAAATTTAGGATGCACCTATTATAAAGGAATACAGTGATGTATTTCCTGATGAATTTCCTAGACATCCACCAGAATGTAAAGTTGAATTTTCCATTGATTAAGTTTATGATGCAAGAATTATATCAAAGACTCTATATACAATTGATAGTGTGAATTAGTGAATATGAAGAAACATCTATAAGAGTTTTGTGATAATATTTTTATATTCCCTAGAGTTTCACCTTGGGGATATCATGCTCATTTTGTTAATAATGAAGATATATTTATGACATTGTGCATTGATTATAAGGAAATAAATTCTATTACTATAAACATAAATTATCAAATTACTTCCATTGAAGACTTGTTTAATCAACTTAACAAAGATAAAAAAATTCAATGATTTGAATTTTTTCTAAATATCGTAAATTGTGATTAAATAAGGAAGATATTCTAAAGGAATAATTTCATATGAGGTATAGACATTACAAGTTTATGGAATTTCCATTTTAATTGATTAATTCAACCTCTATTTTTTAGTGGGTAATGAATAGGGTATTCATAGAATATCTTGATAATATTATTGTGGTATTTATTGACTATGTCACTGTGAAATATAAAATATATAAGGATCATGAGATTCACTTTAGAATAATTCTTGAGACACTAAGGAAAAAGTATTTATATGGTAAATTATGCAAGTGTGAAATATGGATTCAAAAAGTTTATTTTCTTGGCCATATTATCTCTAAGGATAGAAAAACAGTTAATCCAACAAAGAAAAAGGAATTCAAAAAATTAGAATGTATCAATGAATACAATTGAGGTACATAGTTTTATTGTATTAGTAGGTTACTATCATTGATTTTTTCAAAAAATTCCCTGATTTTATAACTCGTTATCTAAGCTTTCACATAAAGGTGTTAAGTTCACATGGAATATGTAATGTGAATAATTTTTTGAAGATTTTAATGGTAGATTAGGGAATGCTATGATTTTGAATCTACCATCAAGAAATGATGGATTAGTAATATATAGTAATGCATAGAAGAAAGGGTCTTGGTTGTGTCCTTATAAAGTAAGATAAAGTTTTTTCTAATGTATCAATGTAGTTAAAGACTCTGGAATAATACTCCCCAACTCATGATCAATAGTTGGTAGCTATAATATTTTCCTCTAAGATATGGAGTTTATATATCTATGGTGAAATATGTGAGACATACACAAACCATAAAAGCATAAAATACATTATTTCATAGAAAGTGACAAATATGAGGAAAAGGCGATGGATCGAGCTACTAAATGATTATGATTTATTAATACATTATTTCCTAGGGAAGTAAAATAAGGTAGAAGATGAATTGATAAAGAAATATCATGAAGTTCGGACCAAAATGAGGATCGACTGGGATCCTATGTTCATGGTTTTAGTGAATTCAAAGATAATAATTATTAGGTAGGGGGAACCATCTCTCCTTTTTAAAATGATTTACAAACAATATTTATTGTAAAAGATAAAAAATTAATATCCAAATGATGATAATTTTAAATAAGAAATTAATGTTGTGAATGATAGGAATTTGTAAGACTTCGTATATAAATATGGAACTATGAAATTTGGAAAGATGATATGTGTTCTATTTATACCTAATCTAAAAATTAAATTATTATAGGATATCCATTGCTCGAATTTCTCTATTCACCATGGTAGCACCAAGATGTAAATAGATTTGAAATAATATTTTTTATGGGATAATATAAAGCAAGAAATTACTAATTATGTGCCAAAATGATTGGTTTTTTAATAGGTTTAGGCTAAGATATAGTATCCCTGAGGATTCCTGCAACCTCCACCTATTCCTATATGGAAATGGGATGACATAACTATAGAATTTTCATTGGATTACCAAAGAATCCTTGAAATAAAGATTCAATATGGATTATTGTTGATTTCCTTTCCATATCATTACATTTTATATCTATAAGAGAATATTTACCTTCGTACACTTTTCATAACTCTATATTAATGAATTTTTAATAGTTAATGGTGCACCTATTTCATTTTTTTCTGATTTTGATCCAATATTTTCATTAAAATTATAGGAAATTATTTACATTGCTCTTGATATTGATCATAATTTGAGAACTCACTATCACCCTCAAACCGACGGAAATTTTGAAATGGATATTTAAAATTTAGAAGATATATTGATTTCATTCTCACTTGAATTTAATAGTATGTTGATAACTAAAATAAATAATTTTAATTTCAATAAGGGTATTATGTTTTCTAAAAGTAATTTTATAGTTGGGTATTATAATGTTTGGTAAGATATGAATAAATTGACATAGGTACATCAATCCTTTTGAAATTATAGAAATAATTGGATCTACGAATTAGCATATGAAAATCCCACCTAGCCTGTCTAAAGGACATAATGTGTTACATATCTCTTTATGGTGGAAGTACATGCTAGATACAATGTATGTTCTCACCTCTATAGAAACAGAATTGAAACCTCATTTATCTTATTGTGAAGAGACTTTATAAAATCTAGACAATAAGGAACATGTTTTGATGAATCAAATGACTCTGCTAGTAAAGATACTTTGTAGATATCAAAATATATAAGATCTGATATGGGACCCTAAAGAAATTATGATGAAGAACTACCCAAATCTATTTATGTGGTGAAATTTTTGAAATTTTGAGGACATGATTTTTTGAAGGAGTTAAGAATGTAACATTCGAGAATCAATTATAGAAAGATTTTATTTTCTAAATAATAAAAAACATAATATAAATAGATTTATTCTAGAATGTAATTAATAACTAAATTTTTACACCTGAATATCTTTATAAAATATTTTTCTTTAAATAATTTGATTTCTTTGATAGTTTTTGTTACACTATAGTGACCTAGGCTTAACATACATGGATATTACATCATTTTATATGGATATTCATCACATTAAAAAAATACATCCCTCAGTACCATAATAGTTTAGTGTCTTAAAAAACTTGGAAACATACTCTTTTAACTTGGTAAAAGATAATCAACATCTCCCTTAAAGTTCTTCCCCTTTATTACTCCTACTCAAAAACTTTCTTTATAACCTAGGGAAAGTAAACATAACAAAAGGGTGATCTTAGAAACTCAATAAGGGTAAATAAGTGAGATATTTAAAAATGAAATTAGTATATGTGAATAAGAACATGATCATAACATTATAATATCATACATTACATGTTAAAGATCAAAATCAAGAGTCATAACATAAAGATTACCAGTTCATAATACATGAATCATAAGGGAATCAAGGGCATGGTTCATGAGAGCATAACAGAGGAATATAACATGGAATTGTAGAATACACATAAGCATATAAAATATTATGTCAAGGCCACATACCAGGACCCTCATAACATGTTATCCTTTGGCCAATCACCTAGGTACCTTCTTCAGGCTTGGTATGACCTCTCGTGTATCATCTTGTTTCAGACTAGGGATTCTTTCTCATATACCATATTATTATGTGTTTGGGATACCCTCCTGTGTACCCTCTAATTATGGGCATGGGATTCCCTTTTGTATTCCCTCCTATTATAATATTGGGATTCCCTTTTGTATACCCTCTTGTTACTGGCTGGGAATTCCCTCCCATATACCCTCTTGTTTCAGGCTTCATATTCCCTCCTGTATTCCCTCTTGTTATAGTATTCGGATGCCCTACCATATAACATATTTTTACGGGCTTGGCATACCCTCCCATGTACCCTTTGAGACCATAGAACATTTACCATTACCCAATTAATTTGAGGGAGATATATGTCCCACTCCCCACAAAATGAAATCATACATTCATGTGCCATAAGATAATAAAACATTCATCATATCATGACCCATAAAAAGTGATGAGATTCATAAACATCATATCATAACCCATGAAATTAAATTTTTATCATAAACATGTCGTCATATAATAAATTATGTAAAAGATATAAGTTTCATAATCATTTCATAAAATCTTATCTTGTGAAATGAAGTGGTTTAAATAGTGTTTTATCACGTTATAACCTATGGAAGAGAAATGGGTGTTGTAAACATAATTCCATAAAAACATAAACCATTACTAGAAACAATATTAATGTTATCATTTATTAAAATATCTATTCAAGAATAAACTATATTGAACGATTTCATCTTAGATGGATAAGGATTTTGAAAGATCACTTGGAAAAGTACTTAAGGAAAATAACTGATCATTAAAACTCACTATTTTTAAGACATTGAACATTTTCTAAATCCTTTTATTGGAAACCCACATTTAAACTAATGAGTTTTTATATAAAAATAATTAAAAATAATCTTTATGAAAATATTTTTTCTTCTTTTAAAAACTCTTTTTAAACCATAAAACATTTTGAAAACATTTTTCTTTGAAAATAACCTAGAAAACTTATAAAAGAAGATTTTAAAACTATTATAAACACTTATTTTAGAAAAAATTAAATCATATAACTTGAATATTATTTTAAATTTTAATTTAAAAACCTTTTCAAAACGATTTTTAGTAACAATGTTTTTGAATAAAACGGATTTCGAACCGAAGAAAGAAATAAGGTCGGACTTTCATAAAAACAGTTTCATTATTTATATTAACTACCAAAGAGTTTAAAAGTGGTAAAATTACTTGTATATATAATGAATATATGTATGATATGAAAATTAATGATAATTCATGACATATGGATCGTAATATTTCATCTATGGAGGGATAATCATAAACAATCTTGATTAATGATGAGATAGTAATAATAAACTCTTACCACTTTGGTAACTTTGAATCCTAATCACAATAAAATAATAACATTAAATTTATCCTTAAATATCCTTAATAGAATTATATTCATGATATAAAATGTAAAATTTAATTATATACACCTCATAAAATAATATAGGTGCATAACATAAAATGTGTCTCAAAGAAGGAAAATTAATAGAAAATTTCTATATCGATTTGGTAACTTTTGAACCTTGAATGCAATAAAAGATATATTATGTAAATACTAATAAATTTTATGATAATGATAATATAAAACATTCTTGGTCATTATATAAATTAGTTTTGAATAAGTAATAAGTCTTGTAAAAATAAAAGTGAGACTAGAATTCACCTTTCACCTTAACTAACTTTTGAATCGGTGGATCTGTGAAATAATATAATCAATTTAAACATTTAATATAATTAAAAAATATAAATTCATGATATAACATGTAATGTTTCAGTATATACACCAAAAAACAAGAATAAGTGGTGAACATAGCATAGATCTCATATAAATGAAAGTGATATAATAAAACTCATACTTTATGAGTAACTTTTGAATCATGGTCCCCATGAAATTATAACATAAATTAAATATTTAAAAAGAATTAAATAAAACAAATTTATGATATAACATGTCATAGGGTAGTATATAAATCGTAGAAAAGAACAAAGTGGTGAATATGGAATGTATCTTATTAAAGAAGAAAAGTGAGATGAAATTCCCTTACCTTAAGTCTTGGCTGTCATTATACACATTAATACCTCTTATATAACAAATATATCTTTGTTATAAAAATACAAAATAACTATATTATGATATATAATACCATATATTATTTTTTATGACTTTATTTTACCCTTTTTTTAACAATTTCATGTTAAAATTACATTTCGGTTAATAACTGCTTTGTTTTTTTAAATATGTTTTGAATTTTTGTCCTTGATCCTATTAGTTAGATACTGATTTAATAATTTAAAGAAAGTAAAAAATGACTTAAATATAATATATATTCATTATATAAATATTTATAATTATGTATAAAATTTATAAATATGAAATGGAATACACTTTTCATGGAGATAGTAGGTTGTATGTACACATGAACGTTGTTTCTGTTTTATTATCGTATTGAAAGAAAGAATTTAAATTAAATATATGTATATATAATATCATTAAATTCAAATTATTTTTTTATATATAATATATATTTACAAAACTCAACCTTAATACATTCCATGTAAAGTTTGAACGAATCACATTGCCTTAAAGAGACAGAAGTCCACGCATCCCCAAATGAAGTTATCAGATGATGATAAATTATAAATCGTAAAGTTATATGTTATATAATAATTAGATAAGAATAAAGACATCATTAATATCATATATATCATATAAAAATAGTAATTTAGTCATTATTTACATCCTTGAAAGGTGGTAATGGAAGAACGAATGACATCGATTCGAGAGGCAGTAGTCCATCGTACACACGAATGATGGTTGTGTATCTCATTGATAGAAGTGTGTAAAATTGTAGGTCATACAATTAACATAATAAAATATCAGTATATTTATGATACTGATATTATTATATAATCATGTAATAATAAGAATTAAAGGGGTGGATAAATAATGAAAACAAAAGTTCTTGTTGAAGGATTATACCTTTTCTTGGGGTAACTCATTTTGGTTTTCCTGAAAGGGATTCCTTGGTTTGATTTATTCCCAATGTAAGTATTATAGGTTGATAGGAGGGAATTTTGGAGAGTATTTTTTCAGGTTTAGGATGATCAAAAGGGCTTGATATGTGTTAATAAGTGAATGGGGTGAGTTCCCATTTATAGTGGAGGAGTAGTGGAATTCTTATAAATATAAAAATGTAAACACTATTGAGAGGTATCGATTACATAATGTGCCTCCAATAAATGTTTATTTTTTATCCAAGTAATTATATTGTCTAAATATGGCCATAAAATGTATTTTTTACAAGTTTCTATGGTATTTGTCCCCATAAGTTAATGTTCTACCACTAAGTAAACTCGTTTTTACCTTAATCACCGTAATTAATTTTAATTACTTTCACAAATATTTTTTGTCAAAATCTAAGTTTACCATGCTTTAAATTTTAAATTATTTTGATTAAAAAAAATTTATTACATTGTTCAAAACCTAAACAAATAATTGTAAGAAATTAATTTAAATTTAATCCCATAGACTGGATGTAACAACAACTTTTTAATGTAAAAATTTTCAAATGTTTGAAAGGTTTCTATATCCAATTTCAGTGTGAAATTTATTCCAATTACCTAAAATGGTTTAATATATTTACAATTTATCTAAATATAATTTAAAACCAATATAAAATATAATTTAACTATATAAATAAATTATATGAAAATGCAGCTTTTAATTAAAAATCAGTATTTTTCACTATTCATCAAAAAATGAAACTTCTCAAAAACATACCAAAAAATCAACCAAAGTAAATTTTTATATGAAAATTTCAAAAATGAAGTTTGTTTTTTAAAATAAAATTTATAAAAGTTTCAAAAATTATATTTATAATATGATTTCTATTAAAATGTGATAAAATTACCTTTTAGAAAAATACATGATTTTATTCATAAAATTGGAATTATTCTTATCTTATGCCTATAAAATCTATTGGATGAGTTTAAAAATAATTTATTGAATTAATGATATTTAAATTTTATAAAAAACATTCATCAAAAGGTGTTTGATAAATTTATTATGAAAAAATGGTTTTTATACATAGAAAAATTGTTTTTTTAGAAAAGGAATTTCATTATTTTTAAATAGTTCTTACATTCATTTATAACTAATTGATAACCAAAGGACTAATTTTATATACATGTGTAAATAATATTTTCGAAAATTAGTAAATCTTATTTTTAACTACCATTCCAGTTTCTTGGTGGTAACTAGAATAATATATTAATAGAAATATTAATAGTATATTGTAGTTCAATAAAACTTGTCCTTGCATATAACGCAAGCTGTCAAATTATCTCAGTATTGTATGTATCACAAGACAAACATAGTGTATCATGTACTACAAGATTATCTATGTATTTCATGTAGTGAGATCTTGACATGGTGTTATGTGTAACTCATTCCAAACTTAGTTCTATCATATAACACAAGCAATATTCAATGTTGTGTGAAATGTACAATATCGAAAATATTTAATTAATTTTAAAAAAATCATAAAATATTAGGGTGTTGTTTTCAACCCTCCTTCAAATAAAATTTTCCCTTGAAATTTATCTGTGTTATTAAAGGATTAATACTTAAAATTACCATTCATATAAACCCACATTATAAAAATGAATACTAAATCTTTCTTTAAAAGGGGAAAGATGGAACCATAAAAGTTACCAAAAGTAACTCATAACTAGGTTTCCAATTAGAAGATAATAGGTGGTAATTAGTTATTAGATATCTAATAAAAGAGTAATTAATTATAGGGAGTGGTAAAGATCATTGATCACAAGAAATTGAATGATCAATGAAAATATAAGGGCCTCAATCTATAAATATGTGATGATTTATAAGACTATTGGTTAAAAAATGAAGGTATTAAGATAAATATTTTCCAATATCCTTTTCCTATAGTTTATAAAATATTTTTATTTCTAAAAACTTATAGAAATATATTTCCTGATTTCATTCCTTTTCTTAAGTATAATCTCACCCTTAAGTTTTTTCTTGGCCAATTTTCACTTCATCCCTTACTCCATGAAATGAAGTTGTATTTGTTATTCCTGCATCACTAGAAAATCACGAGAACTATAAATAATGAAAATTAATTTCATCAATCTTTAGTTATCATTACAAAAAAATGGTTAGAATATGTTATTCAATATGAATAAATCCTCATATGGAAATATAATACCTTAATCTCTAAAACCTCATCTAAATTTAAATTTAAACTATTCCATAAATGGTTAACCTTATAACCCTTTCGAAAGCTAAAAATCTAAAACAATAGAAATAAGGTCACTAAATTTATAAAAAATAGATTATCATTGATCCTTTATATATTATAAAGTAGGTATTGGTTTGCACATGCCAAACATGTGAATTCTTTCATCATATTTTGACTTGAAACATAGTAACAACCTTAATTATGAGAAAACCTTGTTGAAAACATGCATGCTTTATTATTCCAAAGATTATTGGATATATTCTTTAAATCTAGAAAAAGTTTTAAACTTCTTCCATGGTAATATAGACCAATGTTTTAATAAATAAATAATTAGTAGAATTGTGATTAATATTTTCCAATTAACTTTATCAATATAAATCATCTCTTTATCCAAGATAAACACATTTTTCTCAACATAAAAAATACATTAAAGGTCACCTCCCATTAAACAAATATCACTTTTCCATTAAATAACTTTTCTAGGTCATTAGAACCATTAAATATATTTTTTAAAATACTTAATGGAAGACATATACTTCTTGATTAATATATCATAATTCTTGAATTACAATACATATACACTTCAATCATATGACTTTATTCATAAAAAATTACTTAGTATTTATCATCTTATTACTTAATACCACATTCCTAGAATATGAAATATGAATCATTTCTTACAGTTCCTCAACTTCAATTTAATCATTATTCTTAAATTTAATGTAAACAATATTGTTATAATATCTCATACCATTCACATTGAATCCACCGTCTCTTTATATTCAACAATATAACCAATACTTATGAAACATTCATGATTCTCTTAATGATATTTCCACTTAGGGAATCAATTTTCATAATGCCCACAAGTTCCACATCTAAAACATTCAATGTTACCCCAGATAAATATAGTTCTTTATATTGACTAAGAATAAAAATTATAGTGTGAGAAACAATTATCATAACAGAAAACCACATAACCATAAAAATTTACATATTGATTTCCAAAATCACAAATCCTTCTTTTAAATATATGACACTTTAGGATTTTCATTGGAGACATCAATAAATATATCCTTAGAAATATCCATAAGTATCTCACTGATGTTTTCTCAACCTCATTTCAAAAGTTTTACTAAACCTTTTCTTTGATACCAATTATAGCATCTCATGCTTAACATACATGGAAATTACATCATTTTAGATGAATATTTAGTACTTTGAGAAAATAAATTCCTAAGGACCTAATATGTTAGTGTCTTTGGAAACTTGGAAACATAATCTCTTAACATGGTTAAATATATTCAACATCTCCTATAAATATCTTCCCTTTAGTAATCCTACATAAAACCTTTCCCCACAACCCGGGGAAGGGAAACATAAGAAAGGGATGACCTCAGATGCTTAGTAAGGGTAATCAAGGGAGACATGTAAGCATAAAATAATCATAAGGGTATGAGACCATGATCATACCATTAAAATATTATACCCTTCATATAAAAGATCATAATCTGGAGTCATGGAAAAAATATTGGGATTTCATAAGACATAAATCATAAGGGAATAAAGAGAATATTCCATGAGGGAATAATAGAGGAATAAGACATGGAATTTTGTAATACAAAAAATAATAGAAAATCCTATATCAATGCAACCTAACAAGACCTATATAACATGTTATTCTTGGGATAGTCATCCATGTACCTTTTTCCGGATTAGGATGACCTCTTATAAACCATATTGTTTCATGATTGGGATGTTATCCCATGTACCCACTCGTTATGGGATATGGATTCCATCCCATGTATCCTATTGTTATGGTCTTGATATTCCCTCCCATATTACCTCTTGTTCTGGGCTTACGATTCCCACCCATATACCCTCTTGTTATGGACTTGCGATTCCCCCTCGTATACCCTCTTATTATGGGGTTGAAATTCCCTCATGTATACCCACTTATTACGAGCTTGGGATCACCTCCCATATACCCTCTTGTTAAATGTTTGGGATACAATCCCATACAAAATATTATTATAGTCATGGGATTCCCTCCTATGTACCCTTTAAGCTCGTAGAGAATTTACCATTACCCAATGCATTGGAGGGAGATATTAGTCTCACCCATCACATGATGAAATCATACATTCATGTTCCAAAAGATAACAAAACATTAATCATACCAGGACCCATAAAAAGAAATGGGATACATAAAATTCACATCATAACTAGTGAAATGAAATGGTTTTCATAAAAAAATATTCATATAATAACATGGTTAAAATTTACTGGTTTCATAATCATTTCATCAAAGCGTAACCTATGAAAAGAAGAGGGTTTCATAATATTTTTATCATGGAATAACCCATAGAATAGAAATGGTTGTCACAAAAATCATTCCATAAAAATATAAACCATTAAAAGAAATAATATGAGTGGTATAATTTTATCATATCCCCAGAATATAATAAACTATATCAAAATATTTCATCTTAGATGGAGAAGAATTTTGATATATCACATGGATCAGCTCTTAAGGAAAACAACATTTATTTGAAAATCATTGTTTTTAAGACATAAAAAATTTTAAAAAACCTTTTCTTGGGAACCAAATTGAAAACTAATTGAGTAAGACTTAAAAATCATTTAAATTGTTTCCTGAGAAAAATAACATTTCCAATTTGAAAAATTATTTTTAAATCATAAAACATTTTGAAAACCTATTTCTTTGAAAATAACCGTGAAAACTTATAAAGGAAGATTTGAAACCCATTATAATGATTTTTAAAACTTAAAAAGTTTTTAAAATACATTTAATATAAAATTATTACCAACATTTTCGAAATCCTTTTTAGAATACATGGTTTTTAAATAAAACATATTTTCGGCCGAATAGAGAAATTAGGTTCGATATTCATAAAAACACTTTCCTTAGTTATCTTATATACCAAATTGTATATAATTAGTATAAATAATTTGAAATATCATGAATAACCATATTATATTATAATTCGTTAGAATAATTTAGATATGGATCATAATATTTCATCAGTGGAGGCATAATCATAAATAATCATAAAAAACGATGAGATCATAACAATAAAATCTTACCAATTTGGTAACTTTGAAACATAATAATCATGAAATAATAACATTAAATTAATCATAAAATATCATTAAAATAAGGATATTCATGATATAACATGTCAAATATAAGTATATAAACCTCGTAAAATAATATAGGTGTATAACATAACATGTGTCTCAAAGAAGGTGAATTGAGAAAAAATTACCTTACGGATTTGGTTACATTGGAAACAAGAATTCCATGAAGGATATATTATAAAAATACCAATAAATTTAAGTATAATTATAATAAAATACATTATTTTTTAGTATATACACCTCACAACATAAATGAGTGGAGATTAAGGCCTAAGTCTCGTTAAAATAAAATTGAGACTAGAAATCCCTTCACTACATTAGTGACTTTTGAATAATTAGATCCATGAAATAATAACTTAAATTTAAAAATTTAATATAATTAAATGAATTAGTCTCCTAATATAACATGTCATAGGTCAGTATATTCACCACAAAACAAGAATAACTTGTAAATATAGCATATATCACACAAAAATACAAGTGAGATGAGAAAATCCTTACTACATGACTAATTTTGAATCATGATCCCCATGAAATAATAACATAAATTAAATATTTTAATATCATTAAATATATTTAATTAATTATATAATATTTCATAGGGAATTATATACACCACACAAAAGAAGTGGGTGATGAATATGACATGTATCTCATGGAATAAAAAGTGAGATGAAATTCTCTTACCTTAACTCTTGAATTTTTTCATACACATTAAATCCTCCTATATAATAAATATAAGTTTATCATGTATATAAAGAAGAACCATATTATTATATATCATACCATATATTATTTTATTATTATTTTATTTTACCCATTTAATATCAAATTATTGTTAGAGTTATGTTGTGGGTAATAATCGCTTTGTTTTTGTGTATATGTTTTGACTTTTTATTCTTAGTCCACTTACATAGATCATGATTTAATTATTTATAGATCGAAAAAAATGATTTAAATATAATATATACTCAGTATATAATTATTTATAATAATCTATAAAAGATAGTTATATGAAATGGAATACAGCGTTCATGGAGATGGTAGGTCATACGTACGCATGAATATTGTTTCTCTTCTATTATCTTATTGAAAGAATGTAAGTAAATGACATATATGTGTATATATATATTATAATTAAATTAAAATTATTATTTCATATATATCATATAAATTTACTAAAACTAAAAATAATAAATTCTATATAAAGTGTGAACGAATCACATTAGTTTGAGGTGGCAGTAGTCCACATATCCAAAAATGAAGTTATCGTATTCCCAAAAACAGAATGCGTGAATTTATGTGTTATATAATTATTAAATAATAATATATAAATCATAAATATCATATATATCATATAAAAATAGTAATTTCATCATTATTCGCAACCATTAATGGTGGTAATGGAAGAACAAATGACATTAATTCATGAGGCAGTAGTCCGCTGTACACACGAACGATGATTGTATATCCCATTTGATGAGAGTGTGTAAAAGTGTAGGTAATACCCTTAACATAAAAACATCTAGGTATATTTAGGATAAAAATATTATTATATAAGCATAAAAAACTAAAAAAATTTATGGTTTTATAAGTTAAGAAAACAAAATTTCTTGTTTAAGGATGTTGCCACTTCTTTGGGAAACTCCTTTTGGTTTGCACTGAAGGGCTTCCTTGGTTGGATTTTTTCCCAAATTGATTATTGAAGGTTAATGATAGGTAAGTTTTTAGCTTATATTTTGAGTATTTTTAAGACCTAAAGTGATTTATAGATGTGAATAATTGAGGGTGATGAGTGCCCTTTTATAGTGGAGGAGGAGTGGTATTTTTGTAAATATAAAATCTTGACACATTTGAGAGGTCTCCCATACATCATGTGCCTAAAATAATTGTCCATTTTTTATATAAGGGGGTATATTGTCTAAATGTTTCCATTAAAATGCTTGTTGGACAATTTTATATGGTATTTGGCCCCTTAAGTTAAATTTTAACCACTAAGTAAACTTATTTTTACCTTAATCACTATAATTAATTTTAATTACTTTCACAAATATTTTTGGTCTAAACTAAGATGACTGTAATATAAATTATAAATTATAATGATTAAAAATATTTAATCCATTTTTAAAAATTATAAACACAGAAGTGGTAGAAATCAATTTAAAATTAATCCAACAGACAGGATGTAACAACGAAATTTTAAAGTAAAAAGTTCAAAAGTTTGATATGTTTTTATGTCCCTTTTCTTTGTAAAATTGATTCCAATGGCACAAATTGGATTAATATATATATAAATTATGAAAATTTACTTAAATAAAATATAAAATATAATTTATCCATATAGATAATTTGGATGAAAATTAAATTTTCATTTAAAATTCAGTGTTTTCACAATTCATCAAAAAATGAAATTTCTCAGAAAAATACCAAAAAGTTACCAAACGTAAATTTTGATATTATCATTTTTAAAATGAAATTTATTATTTTGAAATAAAAATTATAAAATTTTCCAAAATTATATTTAAAATATGTTCTCAATTAAAAGGTTGTGAAATTAAGTTTTAGAAAAAAATACATTTTTTCTTAAATTTGGAATTATTCTTATGTTATATCTATCAAATCTATTTGATGACTGTCAAAAAATTTGATTAAGTATATAATATATAAATTTTATTTAAAATATGCATCAAAATTAGTCCTTTTAAATTATTATGATAAAATGGTATTTATACATAGAAAAATAGTTTTCTTAGAAAATAAATTTCTTTATTTTCAAATAGTTCTTACTTTCACTTCTAACTAATTGATAACGAAAGGAATCATTTTATATACTTGTGTAAAACATATTTTTACACTTTAGTAAATATTATTCATAACTTAAATTCCAATAGATAGGTGATAACTATAATTATATTTTAATATTAATATTAATAGTTAATTATAGATTGGTAAAACCATGTCATTCATGTAATGCAAGCTATTGAAGGAACTCTGCATTTTATGTAACACAATCCAAACATATTATTGTATGTACCATAAGATAATCTATGTATTTCATGTAGTGAAATATTAGCATGGTGTTGTGTATAACAGAAGGAAAAATTAGTGCCCTCAAACAAAACAATCTATATTCTATGTTGCATGCAATGCGGAATATCAGAAATATTAAATTAATTTTATAAAAATCACAAAATCTTGGGGTGTTACATACACACAATAGTGATTTTAGAAGAATATTGAAACATTATTAAAATATTATCACCTAGTTATTAGATTATAGGATATGAATATTAATACCTAAATTATTAAAATTACATGGTCCATGGTAAAATGAATTCATTAGTTATAAAATGATTATAACTAAAAACCAAAAAATGAAAATGGAAGTGATATTTTTTCTGAAAAATTGTTTTAATAAATTAAATTAATCCATAGTGGTAAATTATTTAAATGAAATTTAAAAATTATTTACTTTATCAAATATTTTAATCATTCAAAAAATATTTTTCCAGGCATAAGATAAGAATAAATCCAATTTTATGCTTAAAATGTATTTTTTTCTAAAAAAACGTTTTTCTCACATTGTACACACATACTTTAAAATAAATTTAGAAAATTTATATGTATTTAATTAGATGAAATTAATTAAATAATAAATATCAATAGTTTAAATTTTTTTAAATAGGCCCCTTTTATTTTAGGCCAATATGAATAGTAATCATTGTAAAATTTATTACATCGGTAAAGGGTAAATCAGGTTAATCTAGATTAAAAATAAGTTATATAACCAAAAAAAATCATCCTAAATCTTATTTTATGGATTTAATCCAACCCTTATCACCTTTGGCTCTAATTGTATTAGTTTAATAGGCACGTTTCCATAAAAATAAATTATATATTATTTAAATAAAAGAAAGATAAAAAAATGTCACTCCCTTTGTTTATAATAACTCTTACACGTACATATGTTGAAAAAAATTTATAATAAACAAATATAAGTTTATATATTTTTATTAATAAATTTATTTTCATGATATAAATTTATTTTTAATTTTTAGTAACTATATAACCACCCAAATTTCTTATGAAACACCGATATATTATTTATCCAATTAATAAAAAAATAAATGATTTTAAAAATATTAAATGAAATTTAATTTTATTGATTTAATGTGTTCTGTAAATTCTATAAGTCGATATTTCATACTAGTTTTATAATATTATATTATATTCTGATTAAAAAAAATTCATTTATGTATTTTAAGTCAAATTATATTAACATTGTCTAAATTCATAATAATGATATTTTATGAGAGTAATATTTTATTAAATTACATAAAATCGTAAAAATATTAAAATTGGAAAAACAAGATAATATATTATCAAAAAAATTATTTATTTTCTATTTATTGGTCGTTTGGAACAATTAACCATGATATTGACTTCATTATATTTTAATCTTTTAAGAAATTCCAAGAGTACCCCCCCCCCTCTTATAAAAGGAAACCTCTGCATTCTATTATTCACCACACATTGAGACTTTTGTCTAAAAAATCATAAAATAATTTATATAATCCACTTCTCTAACCATATTTTAGTGGTTCTGGTATTCTTAAAAGACCAACTCCAGGGTCCTTAAGTGGAGATCTAAAGGAGTTCATTCTAAGAAGAGGCAATCTCCTTAACCGGTCACATTCTTTTATAATCTTTTTTACCTATACTAAAACTATGGTATTTATCATAAAATATTAAATTATGTACACTAAATATGACGAAATATTTTTATGATTATGAATACACCATTATAAACCCTCTTTTTTATTAAATGAGAAGTGAATGTATCGCTCATACGTATGTACACCTTACCGTCTCCATGCAGCGATACAATTCATTTTTCATAACCATCTTTTATGGATGGGTATTATAATAGTTTTAATATTTATATATGATATTTATGAAATAATTATACTTATTTAATGATAATATTGTATCTGAAGTTTGACCATCCAATCTTTTCGGTAATGATAATGTTGTTCGTGCGTACGTGTGGACTACCACCTTCACGAAGCGATGTGATTTGTTTTCATACATAATTTAATTGGATGGTAATAAGGATGAATTTGATGAATATATATATAGAATATATGACATAATAATTATTTTTTAATTTAGTCTTATTATTTACATTTCTTTCATTCCATTGGTCAAACAATGGAAACAACGTTCAAGCATACGTACGGCCTACCGTCTCCATAAATGATGTATTTCAGTTTTCTATCTCAAGATTTTATGGATGAATATAAATATATATATATATAATGAATATATATAATAATTATATCATGATTAATATTATATAGGTTATGTAACCAAGAAAAATTTAAAAGTATCAAAACTACTGAAATGAAATACTCATAAAAAATGAAATAGTTGACACTCGAAAACCATAATTTTAATGATGAATTATTAAAAAGAATAAGTAATTTTTGATAAAAGAGTTATTAAAATATTATAAAGGGATAATATATGATTTTAAAATTATTAAGTAGACTATGTTATAGAATTATAAAAAATTTAAATTTATTATACAGGAGGTTATGGTGCTATTGCGAAAGGCGGACTCAAGGTAAGGGTTTTATTTCACAGTATCATCAATATTCAAAAAAAATTACGTTTAAGTATCCATGGGAAAAAATATTTGATATTATTATTCCATATAAATGTTGTCAAAAAATGTTTCAAATAATTATTTTACTATTCTCATATGATTTTTCAAAGTTATTTTTACCCATGTTTTACGTTTTACAAAATGGTTTGAAATGAGTCATTTTATCATTTTCCAAATGAGGTACTTTGTGAAATTTAGGGAAAAAGTAAGTAAAGAATGTTTTCTAACATATACAGGATGAACATAATTTCCGACCATTATGAAAATTCCATGATTTGAAGATTTATTTACATATTTACAATTTTATTTTCAATGAACATTATTTCTTTATTTTGTGAATGGTTTTAGATTTTAAAAAGTGATTTTTTAAATTTGAATGGGTACTTTCCTAAATATGGTTTTAATTATATTTTAATGATATATCTATAGATAAAAAAACAACCATTGATTATAATTATTATTTACTGGTTTTATGATCTTGGGATATTGTATTTATTATTTATCTGTATGGTTTATGTTTATGATGAAAATATTAAATATTTATGAAACCTATTTCTTTTTAATGGGTTATGATGTGATGAAATGTTTATAAAATCAATTTATTTTCATATGTTCTGATATGATTAATTTTTTAAAATCTTGTGGAGAACATATGTATTATTTTCATTATGTGACATGTGGTACCAATATATAACTTCAATGAATTGGGTAAATTATTATATATCATGTGATAGTTATGGAAGTTTATGTGCTTGATCTGTTATGGGAAACAAGTCGAAGTGCTTGATATGTTGTGGAAAATAAGTAGATATGCTTGATCCATTATGGGAAACAAGTGTTGATAACTGATTTGATGGAATTGGTAATTAACCTTAACATATTAAATGGTTTCTATACATATTATGATGTCATGGAAATTTATGATATGAACTTATGGTTCATGATTGAGTTATGATGATTTCTCATTCTTATGATCATATTTTTTGAAATGATAATGTTTTATACACTAACTCATGTTTATGATATTTTTTGGATTTGGCATGAACTTAGTAAGTTATTTTAATGGTATAATACCCTTATTATTGTTTTATGATTTCAAATGATCATCGATTGATATCTCTCACGTTTACCCTTACTGAACATCTGAGATAACCATTTTATTTTGTTTCCATTCCCTAGGTTTTGAAGAAAGTTTTTTATAGAGTATGCCTATGAATTGTAATATGAGGGAATATATTTATGGCACATATTTAATATAATTCCTAAAATAAGAAGACTATATATCTATTCTCTAAATACTCTAAACCTTTATGGTTCTGATGTGGACGGTATTGTTATATATTGAATATACATCTAAATGGATGTAATATTTATATATGAAAAGATCAGTATGTCATGTAAATTCTAAAATTTTATAAAGTTAACTTTTTTTAAAAAAATCATTTTTTAAACAATCATATCAAAATCAAATTAGGGTAAATGTTGAGATTTGTTAGAAACGATTGATTTTGCAGTAAATAGTGAAAAATACTAATTTTCAAATAATTTCATTTCTTCATTAAATAAATTAATTTAAAATACCCAATATATTTTCTATTTGGTATTAAAATGAAATATTATACATTTTATTTATAATAATATAATCAAAAAAATTATAATTTTGATATTAGTTCATTTTTATGGTTAAAAGAACTTTTTCTAAAAAAAATTATTTAATGTTATAAATTTATATTATAATTAACTTCTATAAATTATATAAATTTAATCTTAAAATTTTGATAATATATTTTTAATTTTGAGGTTTAAATTTTTTAAATAGGTCCCTTTTAATTTTAGGCATTATTAATAGTAACCATGGTAAACTTTATCATATCCGTAAAGGGTAAATCGATAAATTAAGGTCAAAAATAATGCGATATGGATAAAAATCTCTAATATTTTTGTCTATATCTTATTTTATAAGTTTTTTTCAAAAAAAAATCAATATTAAAAATGTTTTAATTTCTTTCCACTTTCTATTGATTATAACATTTATATTATTTTAAGTAAATATAAACTACAAAATTAAACTCTCTTTTAATATCTATAATATTTTGTAACAAGGATAAAAACTACTTATGTTCAATTAAAATTTTATTTTAAGTGGAAAATTTTTTTTATCATGATTTTTTTTTAATTTTTAGTGATGAAACAATTACCTTAAATTCTTATGCAATATGGACAAAGTATTTATTAAATTAAAATAAAAATAATATAAATTACTTTAAAAACTCTAAAATTTTTATTTTTTTGTGAGTTATAGTGACCCATTAATTTATTAGATATATTGAAATATTATAGCTTTTAAAAAAGTATATATTTGAATTGTGTATTTTTCTTGATGTCTTTAAAGTCAAATTGAATATATAGTATCAAAAATTACAATATTGATATTTAATAAAAAATAATATTTTATTAAATTATTTACAAATAATAAAAATATAAAAATATGAAAAGAAGGATTATTAATGGTCTAAAATTTCATCCCTTGTCAATTTTGACAAAATTATTATGTTATAAGTAAAATAATAACTCTTTAACATTGAAAAATCATTACTATAGTTAAGCTTAGAATTATTTAACAAAGGGATTAAAAAAATATAAGGTTTAGAATACCACTAAAACCTATAAAAAATTGGGTTGAATTTATTTCAACCATATTCTATCTTATCTTTGAAATTATGTCCACATTATGCCACTTTCACGTGAAAATAAATTTATTATATTTTAATATTTTTATTAATTACATGTGTCTCCTTTCGTTCACTATAAAAATGAACCTCCTATCTTCTATTATATAACCCACCTAGATCCACTTATCTTGATAAAATAGTGAAAAAACTCTTATAAACATCTTTATCAAATTTATTTAGGTGTTGGTCTTCCAAAAATGTCACCTTTAAACCCCTTAAGAGAAGATCTAATGGAGCTCATTCAAAGAAGCGGTAATCATCAATATTGACTCTTCAAAATTTATTTTTTATTAAAATTAAAATAAATATATTGTAATCATTATAAAATAATAATTACAATATTATAAATATACTAATATGATATTATGATTATGTTACAATCATTTTCCATATCTTTTCCTTCATATGATAAGTGAAAACATCGCTTGTGCGTACTTAGGGATTATCGTCTCCACATAGCGGTGTAATTAATTTTTCATCCCTACATCACTTAGATGGATATGCTTATGGAATTATAATATCATATATTTATTATTAAGTTAAAATCCATTTATAAACTATATTGTCGCTCGTGTGTACGAGTGTACTACCACCTCCGCGAATCAATGTGACTCTTTTTTCATTTTCACTTTACATGAAAGGCAATAAAGATATATTTAATTGATATATTTTTGTATATATAATGATTAATATTTTGAAGATTAAGGAACCATAATCAATGCACAAAGATTGGGACTTCCACAAAAAAAACATGCATGAGGAAATAAGGAAGCTAACACAAAACAATAGTAATAATAAAATATTGTTGACGAATGAGTGATAAAATATTATAATAGGATCATATATGATATTATAAATATTAATATGATTCTTTTATAAATTAATAAAATGTTTATATCCATTATACAAGAGTTTAAAATACATTCAACTAATGGAAAATGTGAGGTAAGGGTTTTCATCTCAATTTCCACTCTATAGAGACATATTTGATATTGCGAATCTACGTACTTTTATGTGGAGTATATAATGCCCATTTGATGTATTTAACATGAATATATACTTATTTATGATGATTAAATTTTCAATTCGATTTACTATTTTTAGGGGTTAGAATTTGAAAGTTACCAAAGAGGTAATAATTTATTTTACAATCTCATTTATTTGGGATCACTCTTATTTTCATTTAAGGAATCTTATAATCTATCCTTTATAAACTCCATAAATTTTTTTATCCTCTGGATATTTAAGGATTTATCATGATTTCTTCCAAATTTTTCTCTCATTAGCACTAGAATCTAGAGAATCATTATTTTAAAAAAAATTATCTTATTTCTCTTTTGATGGGGTATATTTTACATCCATTTACATATTTTTCAAAAAAAATTTACAAAATTAATTTTCATTACTCAAATGAGAAACATATATTTTTTCTATTTGAATTCTTTTTTACAGCCTAATGTGAATACCCTTTGAGTTCATAGGGGTGTCAGAGGTGTTTGGGGATTTCTCAAAACCCATAACCCAACTCTAAGAGAAAAACAGTTGGGCCACACGGTAAGGATAAACTGTTCACTCCAAGCCATATGGTTTGAAGAAAGCGTTTGGGGATATATATTGGTCTAGAGGAGCCTTCATGGTTTGGGGAAACTATGTGGATGGAGGCACATTCCCATGCGGGGCACTTGTAATTTTTAACATATCCAAAATGAATGTTTTGCACACCATTTGAAAAAATGTGTGCAATGAATGTACAGGTGCTCCTATGAACAAAAGAGGGAGAATGGTTGGTTCATGGTTTGACCTAAGGTGTGGCCCATGATTTTGGGGTAAAATGACCAAATTTTAGTTAATTAGTTTATAACATTAAACATAATTTCATTCCTATTATGTTGGAAAACCGCTTATCATTGTGAGATCCTACTTGAGGTAATTTGTAGTTTTTGATACTTTTATTCCATCTAGAATCAAATTAGAGATTTGATTGTGTCATTGGATTAATTCCGGTGAGTAATTAATTCCTTTTGTTACATTATTCATTTAACTTCGGATCCATGGAGTTATTTAGGTGAAATTTAGTATGCCCTATTTTAATATTCTTTGTATATTCTTCATTTTTCATCAGATCGGAGTCGAATCAAAAGTTGATATCAAACGAGCACTCCACTATGGACCTGTGGTAGGTGGTCAATAAGTTTATAGAGTGATTTTATTCCTTATAGAGCTAATTTAAATTTATTCTCTCATTGAAATTTTTAGCATCACCCCAAAAATTAATTGAATAATTGAATTGAATGATTTGGATATTTTTTAGGTTTCCCTTGAATACCCTTGATATTTTTGGAGGTTTTTTCCCCAAGCCAAGGCCACCCATATGATGTCACATGTGAATTGAATTTTTCTATTCCTTTTTCAAACCACCCAAGGGATGTTTTAGTGCATTCCTAGTTAGATGAAGCCTCTTAATAAATGAATTGTGTTCAAATGAGATATTAGGATATGGTTGGACTCCTTTTCATGTTGTTTCTTTTGGTTAAATGATTTATATGAAATATTTATATGAGTGGGTAAACTTGTGGATTGTAAATTATTTTAAATTGATAATTAAATTTAATGGTACTGCATGCCTTGGTTGGTATACCTTAGATTTTGATTCCATTAAACGTTATGGGTGTTTCTCCAATGGGTCTTGAATGTTGAAGTAGATTCCTAAGATGAGATTTATCCTTGGGTATTTATTTTTTGGGATGATTTGGGCTTTGATACCCCTTGGATATAGTTTTCTTGGACTCGCATAGGACAGGTTTGGTAGACATGCTCCTAGGACTCTATTTCAATTCTTTACCAAGTTTCAATTGAGATGCCCCTTGGAGTCGATAAGGATTCCTGGTATTCTTCACCTTGGATCCTTCTCTTCATGGTCTCACACTTCCGATTATATGCCACAATTATGGTAAATGTGATATGCTTGATTCTATAGTGTGTTCGTGGTTTATTTGACACTTCTGGTCATAGGTAAAGTCCATGATTGCTTTGTTATAGAGGTTATATGACATGGTCATCGTTGGTATGTTATGTTTGGATATACAATGAGGTAGTGGGATTTATTTTTAATTTATTTTAAACTACCTTATTATAGGAGAATAACCCACATTTGTTCATGGATCCTAGTTGGGATATACAGTATCACTTATCTTGAAGTATATATGCCATGGGAACTTTAATTTTCTTAATTCTTACCTGTGATATATATTACACTCTAATTTAGCTTATAGTGCACATCCATGATTTTTTATAGACATTGTGGGTGGTGAAATACTAGGATTGTATCTCACACCGCATTCAGGCCACCTTTGGGTACCCAGAAATATTATATGGATGTATGTAGGGACCGGGGAAAGCGCCCATGGTTTAATGATTGAATATGTGCCATGTTAGGGGAAGGGGAACACTCGACTGAGCTGCAGCTCATCATGATATTTGTAGATAGATAATTTTTTTTCTTTTTGTATTTTCATACATGTAGTGTGATGATGTCAGTATACCTATTTTGGCTTCTTTATTGACACATGACAAATCATTCCGTATATTCAATTACTTTTATAATTTTTTATATATTCGGTCTTTTGGATGTTTATCTAATTTAAGTTCTTGTATCTAATTATAATATTGATTTTAATGATTTATACCATTGTGTTACATTTCAAAAGGAGGGAGTAGTCTACCAACAGACACACAGAAGGCCGTCGCTACTAGTTGGAATCCTCTGGAATTTGGGGAGATGCATTTGATGCCATGTGACCAATCGGGATCGGGGCACCATATAGTGGAATCTAGGTATGAGATGTTACAAATTGGTATCATATGGTTTATTTATTTTATACCTTACTATTTTGTGACAATATAAATGAGATTAAGAGTTATTTGGATTTTCTAATAAGTTGTCCCTGGGCGTAGATAACCCATGTACACAAAAATCCCAAATTACCTCAAATAGAAATTGTTGTTTTCTAGATTTTGACTATTAAAGTTGATTTTAGTCCATAGTTTAGTGATTAAATTAAATTATAATTTTATAATTGATATTGTTATGCTTTATATTTTTATTAAACCCGATGATATGAGGGTATTCCATCTCATACATCATTTAAGAATTTTCTAGAATTCAAATTCTATATATTATACCACTCTATATAAGGTTAATTACATGACATCATGACTTTATGATATATTCCTTGTGTAATATATCTGTTTTTTGTGATAGATATTGGGTATAGGGAACTGAGAAAACGTGGTTGTTGATTAGAGTGCATGTCACAACATAAACATTTTTTTCCTGATTAGGCTACAACAGACACTCTAAGCATCCAATTATGGCACATTGAATCATGGACCATGAGTCACATGGACTAGCACATGTTATGGTGTGGATTAGGTGGATTCCATATATTGATTCATGATGATTTTGGTCTCTTGTGAATCAAAATTTGTGAACCATTTGGTTCAACCATTTAAAATGAAATGTGATTCAAGTATGAAATTCAAATGGGAAATCGAATTATGAAATAGTGAAATTGTCCTAAACCCATCTTTTGAGTTGTAATATTTTTCATTGGTATTTGTTTAGGTGTGTGTTTGGTATTTTAGTTACATGCCACCACGATGACCTCTAATCGTACACTAGGAGAGTTGTGACGACCACCCTCTAGAGGTGGTGTGCCATGGGCTATCGGTGAATTTTCATATAGTGATAGCTTAGAAACCCATATTTTTATCGAAAACAGCTGCTGATGCATAGTTTCGTAAGGTTTTTTCTACATTATGAAAAAAAATCAGGGCAAACCACAACCTACTTTGTATATGGATGAGATAACATGTGCCTTCTAGTAAAAACATCCTCCCATGTTTTTTGGGGATGGTGGATAATAGACTACTGAGGTGTGGCTTGAGAATAATTTATCAATATTAGAGCATCTTGAGATGCCTTATGATAGGAGTGTGATTCTCATGACCTATATGCTATGTTGAGCAACAAAGTGTTAGTGGGATGTTTTGAACCATTATGACGGGATACGAGATATGGTTTGGGATTACTTCCAAACCAGGTTTTATGACTCATTTTACCTCGAGACTCTGATAGTACAGTGGGCTAGTGATTTCATGCGTCTAGATCATGGCACTACAATAGTTATGGAATATTTGGAAAGATTCACTAAGTTGTAGAATTTAATTCCTAAATACCTTGTTTTTGGGTTGTTGAGGTTGAGACTCTTTTAGGAAGTTCTCTGAAATGTTGTTTGATCCCCGTTCAATGTGTTTATATTGAAAATGATCACTGAGATTGTAAATCAGGCACTAAATAAGTAGCTAAAATTGAGAGAAACTATGGGCGTAGAGCAGAGCAGCATGGTCTCTCAACCTAGTGGTTTGGATTTTAATGGAAAGAAGAAACGTTTTGAGGCTTTACATAAGTTGAGTACCATCCATGAGATGAGAATGTGTAGCTCAGTTTTCTTTCATCAGTGTGGAAAATAGTGACACATGAGAAATTAGTGTGATTGGAACCCATTCGTGTGATGATATTGCATAGGGATGGGCCACATGCAATGTTTCTACAGGACAATTCATCCAATAGTGAGTGGAAGGGGGAAGCTCAAACTCTGGGTTTAGGAGTAGGTTTTACAGCTCTGTGTTTGGAAGGGGTTGGAGTTGTATTAGTTGTTATGGTCGAGGTGGTGGTGGTCGTGGTTGAGGTAGTCAGACCCTAGATGCACATAGACAGTAAAGTAGGCCAACTATAGGTTGTGAGGTTGTGGCATATAGTTGTGGTTCAATAATAATATTTTCTTTACGTCCTATACCTAAGTAACAGGGAACCGGACCATCTATGGTGATATTTATGATCTTAGTATCCTCTAATATTGTATCTTTTCTTTTTTACATAGGTTCACCACATAGTTTTATATCTGAACCTTTGATGGAAAGCCTTGGTCTCGTTATATAGTTTTTTGAGGTTGTTATAATTCTTGATACTTTGTTAGATATCATAACATATGATGTATTCTATTATAGAGAGTTCCCCCTTGATATGTGTGGGTGTGACTTAATATGGAATCTTTTCATCATCGAGATGAAAGGGTTTGACATCATACTCAAAATGGAATAGCTAGTTTATTATCGAGCCTAAATTGATTTCAATCACCATAGGGTGATGTTCACATCACCGAAAGGTGTAGTGTATATTCACAAGGGTAAATGGGATGTCTAGGTGAGCCGAGCTGGACCACAACATCATGGGATCGGAAAGATAATATCCCATATTGCTAGTATTTATTTGGATGATCTAGATGCATGTCTGGAAGATTACCCTTCATTGGTTGATCATTTCATGGATGTTTTCCTAGAAGAATTTTCTTGTTTACCTTCTAATAGAGAGCTTTATTTCCCCATCGAGCTATTTTTATGAGCTTCACTAGTATCCATTCCTCCTTACAGGATGGATACTATAAATCTGCAGGAGCTCAAGAGGATTCTAGAGGATTTGGAGTAAAAGGTGTTTATTCAACCCAATACTTATCAATGGGGTTCACTGATACTTTTTGAAAAAAAAATTATGACGGTACCCTTAGGATATGGGTGGATTATCAAAAATTGAATCAAATAATGGGTAAGAACAAGTATCCATTTTTTCATATAGATAACCTTTTTATCATCTTTGAGAAGCTTTATTTTTCTTGAAAATTTATTTGTGATCCGGATATCATCAGGTGATTTTCCAACTTACATAAATAACTGATACCTATTTTCATAATAGTTATGGTCTAAAAAACTATCTAGTTATGAAATTTAGTCTCAAAATCATGCCAACGGTTTTCATGGTGCTGGTAAATCATATTTTCCATCAATATCTGGATTTGTTGTGGTGGTTTTTTTGGATGATATCTTGGTGTATTCTCACAATCAACATGAACATTCCAAACATATTGGGATCATTTTGGATACACTAAGATTAAATTATTTAAATTCTAATATCTTAAAGTTCCACTTTTGGATAGATAAAATTCACTTCTTGGTTCAAATTATCTCAAAGATGAGAGTATCAGTTGACCTAGAGAAGGTGAGAGCTATAGATTCCTAGCATAATCCCAAGAATGTATTTGAAATACAGATTTTCCTAGGGATGGATAGATATTTTAGGCATTTCATGCATGAGTTATCATGCTTATCAACACCATTAATAGTATTTTCTAAGAAGGTTGTAAAGTCTTTATGGTCAGATGCCTATGATATATCTGTTGTACATCTCGTTACCCTCGTTGTTTGATTTTCATGATCACAATCACCTTCTTATTTATCTAATATTGTGTTTTAAGTGTTGTGGATGATAGGCAAGAGATTTCCAAAAGAATTGGCCCAAGAAAGCTGGCAAAGTGGACTGAAATTCAGTCCACCGGCCAACCGGTGTGATAGCACCGGCCAGCCGGTGGACCTGGCAGAGGCATTGCCCACTGCTAGGCTCCACCGGTCAGCCGGTGGCTCTGTCACCGGCCAGCCGGTGGCATCCTGGTTCAATAGTGAGACCTACTGTCTCACCACCGGCCAGCCGGTGGCCTTCTCACCGGCCATCCGGTGGCTCCTGGGCAGAAGCCTTCTCAACATCCAAGGCACCGGCCAGCCGGTGGACCTGTACCGGCCAGCCGGTAGCCCAGTCAAACTAGCCGTTGGCTTTGACCAGTCAACTCCCATTTGGCCTCCAACGGCTCTTTAAGCCTTTACAACGGCTCCGAAGACTCCCCAAGGGTTCCATGCCTATAAATAAAGGCCAAGGAAGCCCTGGACACTAACCGGAACTTAAATCAAGCCCAAGGACACCTTGTTGATCATTCGGCAATCCTCCGGCGAGACACCTCAAGGAACCCCAAGTGCTCCATCCAATTCCACATCCAAGAGCACCACCAAAGAAGCTTGGAAGCGGCCTTCAAACATCATCAATCAATCAAAGGCGCCCAAGGCTTCTCCAATTACGGGTTTTATCGTATTTATCTTTTTGAGCTTTCAAATTGGGTTTGTGCCTACAAACCCCAACTCCTTTTCTATTCCTCCTTCTTTTGGGTTTCACATCACCACTAAGGTGTGAAGAGGTTCACAAGCTTTTCCTTTAAAAAGCTTGAGACATAGGTGAGCTATCCTTCACCTGTAAGAAGGATAGTGGGTTCTTGCTAAACCATTAAAAGCAAGTGGGTTCTTGCTAAACCACAAAAAAGCAAGCTGTAATAGGTCCTAGTGCTACCTCAAAGCCTAGTGGGTTTCTTGCTAAAACCATTGAAAAGCAAGCGGTAGGAATCTCTCAACGGTTGAGTTGGGAGCGGAGACGTAGGCCGGGTTTTGGCCGAACTCCGTTATCAATTTCTTGTGTCTTGCCTCTTTACTTTCCGCTGCATTCTTTACTTTGATTTTAAATTGTTAATCATTTTTTTAAAGGCAATTCACCCCCCTCTTGCCATCATTCATCGTTTGTTCCGACCAAACAATATCCTTTCAATAGCTATAAGGGAGATTGAATTCAGCACCGGTCCTGATTATTTTAGATTTGGGTAGAAGCTATGCTGTATATTTTTATGTATTATGTATTGAGATAGGAGAAGTTATGATGTAGGGAGATAGATTTTTGAACTATGGGTCACAAAAAATGAGGCCATATAAGAGGAACTACCCAACAAACTATCTCAAGTTAGATTCAATTGTTCATGCTTTGCGCTATTAGAGAAAATACTTACTATGAGAGAATTTTGTGGTGTAAATATACCACAAAAGTCTCAAATACTTATTTACATAGCATGATGGGAATTTGAGGAACTAAAGGTGGGTTTAGTTCCTGTAGTCTTTTGACTTTGAGCTTACCTATACACCTGGAAAGGGAAATATAGTGGTTGATTCACTAAGCAGGAGCACTCAGAAACAGGAAGTTCAAGAGGCCAGTAGTGGGTGGAATCTTATGGATTTCTTCATAGAGATAGACATGGAGATACAGGATAGTCAAGGATAGCATTTTCTTTCATCCTTAGTTTTGACCACTATCCTTCTGGATAGAGTGAGGATGTTAAATCTATCATATTTAGAGGTCCTATTCATATGGGAGATTATGGAAGGTGATGAACCACCTCCTGGTTAGTCCATATGTGAGGATGAGATCATGTATATCCATGGTCACATTTGTGTTATAGTGAACATACACAAGGAGCTTATGTGGATGTTTCATGTCTCGGTTTGGACAATGCATCCCAGTGTCACTAAGATATATTGTGACTTGTGCTGTCAGTACTGGTCACTGGGTATAAATTGAGAGGTAGCTAGTTTTTTCAGGAGGTGTTCCACCTGTCAACAGGTGAAGGTGGAACATCAGAAAAAATTTGGGATTTTATAGTAGTTACTTATTCCTAAATAGAAAAGTGATGATGTGAAGATGGATTTCATGATGGGTTTTCTATGGTCGCCTCGAGGTTGTGATACTCGTTGGGTTTTTTTTGACATGCTCATAGAAGTTTCTCATTTCCAACTAATCAGGGATACCTTCAGTGTAGATAAGCTTGCGAGGTGGCATGTCTGTGAGATTTTACAACGTCATGGGGTCCCTATTACTATCATTTCATATAGGGATGCTTGTTTAACATCTATTTTATGGAAGAGTTTACAGAGGGTGTTTGGTACATAGGTGGTTCTGATAATATCATACCACCCACAGATTGAGGGTTAGTAAAAGTGTATTATATAGGTTATTGAAAACATACTATGAACATGTTTCTTAGATTTTGGGGGCTCTTAGGAGAGGCACATTTCCATGGTTTATGTTTCCTACAATAATAGTTATCAGGAGACTATACAAATGGAACATTATGAGGCTCTATATGATAGGTCATGTTGATCGCCCGTGTTCTAGTTAGAGGCAGGTGAGCCAACTTTATTAGGACCTCATCTCATGTAGTATACTTCTATGTAGTTCCAATTGATCAAAAAGCAGTTTGGTACTACACTATCTTGATATAAATCTTATGTTGATCACTGAAAATGACCTTAAGAGTTCGAGTTTGGGGATTGGGTCTTTTTATATTTTTCACCGAGGTTGAGACAAATTTGGATTTGAAGACAGGGTAAGCTTTCACCATGATATTTTAGGACATTCAAGATTCTAGAGAGAGTTGGGTTGATAGCCAATTAGTTTCAGTTACCTATGAGGTATGATAATATGTGCGATGTCTTCCACGTATCTCAATGATGTCATTATCATTCAAACTCATATAATTTTTTCAGACAATGGAGGTTGAGTTATAGGTAGATATGTCTATTGAGGAACATATGATTCATATATTTGATGGGAGAATGAAGGTTCTATTAGTACATTCAGTTCCTCTATTATGGGTGATATGGTAGCATTGCCTTTTATAGGATGAGACTTGGGAGTGGGACACCGACGTACATGATTAGTGACTAGATTTATTCTCACGCAATTCTTGACCACCCTTGAGTGGGAAATTCAAGGATGAATTTATTCAAGGGGGGAAGATTGTAAGATACTAGGATTTCATATGAGGTAAGGATATTTTTTTCGATTTAAATGCTTTCTTACGACCTAATTTAAACACACTTTAAGTTCATGGGTTTTTTGTAGGTGTTATGGGCTTGTTCAGAGCCCAGAACCCAATTCTAAGAGAAAAACAGTTGGTTTATATGGTTAGAGGAAACCATGTGAACAAATCCAAAAGGATTGATAAAACCATGTGGGGATGGACAATGGGATGGAGGAGTCTACACTATTTGGGGAAACCATGCAGCGCACCTACAATTTTAGAAGAGAAAAAAGGCATGGTTTTTTCACTTTTAGACACACCATGCGAGTTCCCCCTTTGCATAACAAAGGACACGCGGTTGGCGCATGATTTGGCCAACCGTGTGTCCAAATCGTGATCCTAGTATTTTGATGGAAAATGAAAAAAATTTAATTAATGAGTTTATAAATTTAAACTTAATTTAATTTTTCTTATGTTGGATAGCCTCTTGTAATAGAGAGCTCCTCCTTGATCCAATTTTTAGTTTTTGATACTATTCTTCCATATGGACATAGATTTGAGCACTGATCATCTCATTCGATTTTTTCTTGGGAGTACTTGATTCATTTTGTGTCATTATTCATTTAAATTTGGATCAATGGAGTTATTTAGGTGCAAGATAATAATCCATATTTTCGTTTCTTCATTTTTTTATTCTCTTATCTACTCATTTGAGTCGAATTATAAAATGATACTGGATGAGAAATCTACTACAGATCTATGGTAGGTGGTCTCTACTTTTTCCAAGTGGTTTAGTGCTTTATAGAGCTGGTTATCATTGTGTCACCCGTTGTAATTTCTGTAATCATCCCTAAAATGAACTAAATAATTGAATTGAATGATTTGAACTTGTTTTGGTTTCCCTTGAATACCATTGGATTAGTTGGAGGTTGTTTCCCCAAACCAACTCCTCCCATGGGTGTGCCATGTGAATGACTTTCTTTTTTGCCTTTGTTAAACCACCCCTGGGGTGTTTTAGTTACTTCCTGGTTAGAGTAAGCCTATTAATACATGAATTTAGTTCAAATGAGATATTAGGAGATTATTTTCATTATATTCATGTTTTTTTACTAAAATATTTATATAAATTATTATATGTGTGCGTAAACTCATAAATTTAAAATTCTTGTTAATTTTGGGATGAAATGTGATGAATTGAATGGTAGTGGATACCTTGGTTGGTATACCTTGGATTCTGATTCCATTAAACACTTTGGACCTTTCTCCCATGGGTATTAAATGCAATAGTGGATTCCTTGGATGATATTTCTCCATGGGTCTTGATTCTATGGGATGTATTGGGCTTTACTACCACTTGGATCTATATTTCTTTAAATTGTATAGGACATGTTCAATTGAAATGGTCTTAGGACTCCATTCTATGTCCTTACCATGTATCCATCAAGATGCAATTGGGACACGATGAGGATGACATGGTCTTATAAACCTTGGATCCCACCATTCATGGTCTAACACTTCTGATTATATGACATGATGATAGTAAATGTGATATTCTTGGTTGTATGGTGCGAACATCATTGATATGACACTTCAAGTTATATGGAAAGGTCAAAACTATTTTGATATACAGTTTATATGGTATGGTCGTTGTTGGTATGTTATTCATGGATGTATGGTGAGGCCATGGGAGTCATTTATATTTTATTTTATAGTTATGTTATTATAGGATCTTGACCCACATTTTTTAGGGAGCCTTTCTGGGCTATAGAGTATCACTTGTCTTATAGTATATATGACATGGTAATTTTACGTTTCTTAATTTTTACATGTGATATATATTGTACTCTTATTTATATTATATTACATAGATAGGACTTGTTATAGACACCTTGGGTGGTGACATACATAGATTGTATCTCACGCCCTCTTCAGGCCGCCGTTATGTACCCTAACCGGTTATATGGATGTAGTTTGGGACCAGGGAAAGCCACCATAGTTAGATTCTTGACTTTGTTCCATGTTAGGAGTATGGGAGCATAGGACTTAGTTGAGGCTCATGATGATATCTGGAGATAGATACTTTTTGTCCTTTTTATTATTTTGATACATGTATTGTACTAATGTCTATATACCTTTTTTAGATGCTTTATAGACACATGAAATATTATTTTGTATATGATATTACATCATGAATTTTTTATATATTCAATCTTTTAGATGTTTATCTACTTTTAGTTGTTTTAACTTCTTTCTATATTGATCTTCATGATTGTTACTGATGTGTTACGCTATTACAAGAGGGTATAGTCTCCCCAGAGACGCACCATAGGCCCTTGCTTCTAGTCGAAAGCCTATGGAATTTGGGGAGATGTGCTTGAGGCCTTGTGACCAACTAGGATTGTGACACCATATAGTGGAATCCATGTTTGGTATGTTAAAATCCATGACTTTTTAAAAAAGTTTCAAAGTAATCTTTATAATGGTTCCCAAAAAAATTGACTTTCTTTAAAAAAAGTTAAAGGGAATGTTTTTTAACATATACAACATTAATGAACTTTCCCACCTCCATAACTATGTTATTCCCTTTAGCTTATTTTATATGATTTCAATGATTTTAGAAAGGAACCACTTTATAAAAACTTATTTTAAATATTTTTTTTTTCATTTTCTTATATTCTTTAAAAGAATTTATTTTACTATAAAATCTAGTTTTCTAATGATCATCACTCATCTCTTGATTAATTTCATAGTCATTGACTTTCTATTGAAACATTCACTTTCTTATGATCATATTTCATTAGATATTACATTTATCTTAAATATCTATATTCTTTATATCATGTGTATGATTATTTTCTAAACTATATACTATTTTTACATATGTTGTTTTAATTTGAATGATATTTTATGGACTTTGGAAATATTGATATTTTGTACTCTTTATTCAATAAATACATTTATTGATAAGTAATATTTTTATGAATTATATTGATCATCAAATATATGAGGAATTCATTGGATATGTAGAGACCAGTGGATCTTGGAATTATATTACCCCTCAATGCATCTACGGGTCTTATGAGATAAATTAGTTGGCCAAAATTAATAAATAGTTTTTTGGTGTATACCTACTTATAGTTTTAACTCTCTTAGAATAAGGATTTGAGAATAGAAATATCATGATGTCTGAAATAATTATATCCACCATTATTCATTCCTTTCATTTTGAATTCAGTTATCATTATCTAATGGATTAATGTATTTATATTATCCATGGATTCATTGCATGCACTAGTAGTTATTGATTAAATGGAATGTTCTTCCAATTATTTACCTTGCCATATTGATTGTGCATTATTTACTCATAATAAATTACAATGTAATTAACCCTTACTAATCATTTGAGATCACTCTTATTTCGATTATTTTCCCTAGGATATGGAGATGAATTATTTGAATGGGTTTCAAGGATTTAGAAAATTTTATTTTGTTATTTTTTATATTTTATTTCCAATATAAAATAGAAATCATGTATGTATATGGTTCTTCTAGTTTAATAAACTGATCGGTCCTATAGGATTAGATACCTCATATTTATTTCAATGTAATAAAGTAGACATCATCTCTGGGTTACTAGAGTAGGGGTCATTAAAGTTACCATTGAAATTTCAAAGTCCTTTGATCCTCACGATGATAGGAAATATGGTTGGAATATATCTATGATTTTATAGTAGATACTAAGATTCTTTCTAACCCATTTCTCCTAGATTCAGCATTGAAATTGAGTTCTCAAAACCTTCGGTTCATTTTTTGTGGATATAGATTGATAATGAACATCCAAATCAAGAAAGTAGTGAACTTTGAATATTGGGTAGATTTTTGCTCCAATTTCAATCGACTTGGTCACCTCCAACATATTTATAGGCATGGAATGGTGAGATATAGGACTAATCCCTCATCTCTAATTCATGATAATAGTACTAATCCTATTGAACTTGGTGGAAATGATGTTTTTAATTGTCCTACAAGTATCTAGGCTAGGTATCTTGATAAAGTGGAGGCATTGTAGGAGGGTGACATTGACAGAGCTATAGTTCTAAAATTTCTAGTAGACTTAAGGAATAATCATCATACTACAGTGTCCTATTTATGCTTCCCTTCACTTTAGTATAGTTCTTATGCTTTATTTGTGGAATTTCCCTCAGTTATAAGGTAAGGTAAAATTGAACTTAATGGTTGTAGCTCTTGTAAGGTCTGGATGAAGTCCCAATCTAGTGGAAAGTACACTCACGATCACCTATTATTTCTATTGTTATAAATTCTCTAGAATTTAGGTCTATTCAAAATTTTCACTCACATGGAAAGAATATGGTCCATGAGTATCCTGAACATATAGTTTCTATCATTTTCTACTCACTTCAGGAGGAATTTAGAATTCATCAGGGTACTCTGAGAGCTCCATCAATCCATTCAACCATATATACAAGAAGTTAGGAAACCTCTTAGTCTTTGATTAAGAGGATCCAAGGGTGGAATATAGAGTAGGTGTAACACCCCGAGATTTTATGAAAAATATTCTTTTCATTAATGTCTTGTGTTTTACGCTACACCAAAAGGAGCTTGAAAAACACGCATCCTTGACTTTCCTTGCATTACACACAATCGCGACCTTCCTCGATAGCGTGTGTAGTACGCAATACCGAGTTTCACTAAACAACGATATGCTATTAAAATATTATTAAAACTAGCCGTTATGAATAGTAATAACCACTTTTTGAAATTTTGTAAATTTTATTTTTCAAAATGGACTTCATTTTTGGATTCGAAATATCGAAATTATCTTAGGGTGAAATTTTGGTACTTTTCGGATAACTTTCATATTCTAATGAATAGTGAAAATTACTAAATTTTAATTAAAATGAACTTTTTTAATAGAAATAATTAATAGTGATAAATTATTAATTTGAGTGGTTTTAAAGTATATTTCGAATATATTTTTACAATTTAATAAAATGTTGGTCATTGGATGTAATTTCACATTTAAACCAGTTATACACAAGTGTCAATCTTTTGATAGTTATTATCTCTTAAAAACACGCTATTTGTTTTGACGACGGGAACTAATTTTTAAATTAATTAATGAAACTGGTATGTTCTGAATTTGGTAAAATAGACATCATTTTTGAATTCTTAATATCAAATATAGATTAGGCCTAATTTTTGGTATTTTTCTGGAAACTTTCATTTTTTGATGAATAGTGAAACCACTAAGTGGTAGTTAAAAAACTGAATTTTTCATAAAACATAATTTTACCGCTTCTGTGAGTGGAATTTCAAAAATTCGAGAGACACGGTGAATATCAAGGACTAAAATGTGGTTCAATGAGATGAATATAATTTTTGGTGAATAGTAACTTTTTACTTTTTTTTTACCACGGTTAAAAGTAAATAGGGTAATTAAGGGTAAAAATGATATTATTATTACCCTAACACATGTCCTAATTATATTGGATAAGTGTAATTCAACCAAATACAACCTTAGGAATAAAATATGACCATTTAGGCCCACTTGGATTAGATTAGGACATTTATTATTAATTTACTTAAAGAAGGGTTAAAATAGTTAAAATCAAAGTTTAATAAATAAATCATTTTTAATATAGGGTTATACATAAGATAAATTCGACTATAAATATTCATTAGAAAGATAAAAATATTTCCTACATAATGGTATTTTATTTGTAATTTTTAGATATTAAATAATGAAATATATTTATGACACAAAGATGATGCAGTAATTATCTTATTAATGAAATATTGACATAATTGATGTTATAAATACCCAAATAAATGTAATTTGAGACTTTTTATGAATTAAAATAATTTTATAGGTTAATATGACATGTTATTATTAATTTAATTAACTTTTTTAGAACTAATCATTCTTTTATGAGTTTCAAAAAAATCAATTACTAAATAGTGTCAAAATTGACATAAAATAGTTTTTAAAACAAATATTATATTATTAATTGTTATATTATTCCTAAAAATATAATATTAGTACAAATGACTTAGATAAGGTTTTATAGATTAATAATAAACAACTTGGGGTTCGTTTTTATTGTTATAGTAAGTTTATTAACCTTATAGTGTAAGAACACAAAAAGACACGGTAAAAGTAAAATTATCTAACTTAAAGTTAAATATAAATGATAAGGTTAAAATAGGAACATAAACTTGTCTAAATTCTATTGGATGAGATTATTTCGACCCATACCCACCTTAGCTTTTAAATAAATCAATTTTGAGCTATTTAAAACCGAATTTGTCTTTATAATAAAATAATAGTTTTAGTTATTCCAAAGGTACCCCTCTCCTCCCTTATAAAAGGGCACCTCCTCCCTCTCTTCCTCACACCACTTTGAGACTTCAAGCTCGTCCAACCCCTGAAAAATTATCTTCTCAACTTCCCTATAAATATCCTAGAGGTTCTGGTATTCCTCAAAGACCAATTTTAGTGCCCTAAATGGAGATCTTAAAGAGGCGCTTCAAAGAAGAGGTAATTTCCGTTACCGATTCTTTCAACTTTATTTCTTCTTCCACATCTTATTTTTAGGTTGTTTCATTATGAAGTAATAACATCAGTATCACTCATATACTGATATTTTATTATAAGTATGAAACAACCCTATTTCACCATCTATCCATCCTACGGAAAACGAAATCACCGCGCGTGCGTACGTACGGAATACCGTCTCTACGCCGTGGTGAAATCTATTTTCCACCACCACCTTACTTGGATGGGTATAGTGGTGTAAATAATAACTATATATGATTATTTTAAAGTGATATTGATTCTGAAATAGTATACATACACTCCAATACAGTCCCACGATCATGAGAACGATATCATCGCTCGTGCGTATGTACGGACTACCGTCTCCACGACGCGATGAGATTCATTCTCGACGATAACCATTCATGAATGATTATAAAGCATATATAATAAGTAATCAAGAAATATATGACATAATAAAGATACTGTATTTATGTGTATATATATGTATGTCATCTACTTAATTCCATTCAACTCAATAAGGAAACGAAAACAGCGTTCATGCGTACGTACGGCCTACCATCTCCATGAACGGTGTATTTCTTTCCATTTATTGATCTATTATATATATGTATATTCTGAATATATATAAATCGTGTTTTATATTCTGGAATTAAGTAATCATGATTTAAGTAATCATATGAATAATTACAAGTCAAAACACGGATTACAAATGAAACAATTTTACCCAAAACGCTCTTTAACATGGAATTTACAAAAGAACGAGTAATATAAAGTCATAAGTGAACCATATATGATATCATAACAATGATTATTATTATGAAATAAGTCAATGACTTTATTTAAATCATTATACAGGAGGTTCGGACACTTACGAAGAAAATCAGACCTAAGGTAAGGGAAAATATCACAATCAAATTTTTATCCGAGATTGTTTATACTTTGGTATTTACTGGGGTGTATTTTATCATCCACATCCATGTTTCCTCAATATGTAATATTTATATCCTTCTAAAATAGTTTATATCCAATTTTACCCTTCGGTGAGTTTTTAGTAAAATATATGAAAGGAATCTTTTTTCATTTTTCGTACGAGGTACTTTTTGACTTTTCTGACAAAAATATGAGAAGAATGTTTTTTTAAACTTATACAGCATGAATGGATTTTTAAAACATTATTTCCAAGATGCTTCCTTTACAAGTTTTCAAGTTTATTTTTAATCAACTTCTTTTAGTTTAGAATTGTATGACATGTTAAGAAAGGAAAAGTGTTTTTGAAGTAGAAAGGATATTTTCCTCAAGAATGGAGTTCAAGAGTTTTATCAAAATTATTTTCCATCTAAGATAATATAGGGTTCTGTTTATATCCCTATTAGTACATGGATTTTATTATGTTGTGAAGGAAATATTTTTATGAATTCCTTTATCTTATATGAATTTTTTTATGATGTCATGTTGTTTAAGAATCCCATTTTTACTACATGGGTTATGCAATGATGTATGATTTATGATTTTGTGGCACACATAAGAATGGTATCATTATGAGATGGGTGGGACCTATATATACCTCCAATGAATTGGGTAAAGATTTTATAACTCATGAGATAGACATGTCTGGAATGGTAGGTTATACCGGTTCAGTGAAACAGGACTGAAACGAGGAGTGAACTCGGTTCAGAAAGGGACTTTGTCCACTAAGATAGTTTTGGAAATGAGTCTTGACTAATAAGAAATGATTCTCTATTATTATGTGTGTACGCCAAAAAGTTTCATGTTTTATGTCATTATTATTTGGATTACATTTCACTACTATGATTTGTCCCATGTTATGAAATCATGATCTCTTTTGCAGGTTAATATTTCCAAAAGATATGTTCTTATGAATATGATGTGATTGATATTTCTTTTGTTTACCCTTACTGAGTATTTGAGCTCACCCTTTTATGTTTTCTTTTCCCCAGGATATAAAGAAATGTTTTAGGGAAGAAAAAAAAAGTGAAGATCTTTATTGGGAGATGTTGAAGATCTTTCACCACGATTAGAAGATTTTATTCCGAGTTTCCAAAGACACTAAACTATTACGGTCCTTGTGTGTTTGTTTTTCTTATGTATTAAGTATTCTGCAAAAGTAATGTAATATTCATGTACGTCAAGATTCGGGTTTCTACAGTTGGTATCAGAGGAATGGTTTAGTCAACCTTTGGAAACTAGTATGCGAGAACTTTAGTGAGATCCCTATAGATATTTCTAAGGTATGTATAGAAATGTCCCTAAGGTTAAGTATAAGTATAGGTTATAGTACTAGAATTACGGTAACCAAAGATGTTAGATATTGAAGGTACTCCCCGTTTATTATGTTGTTTTCCCTAGCGTGATTTTTTCCACTCACACTATTCTTTTTGGGTTTTAGACAATAGCTGGAACCCGAAGGAACCGTGTTGATCAATGTAATGGATGATGAAATGATTGTCCTCCTGAACAAACAAATGTTATGGGAGATGGAGTGAAAAATCTTATTATTATACTTGCACAAGCTATGAATCATTCTGGACTTCCAAATGAGCAGATAAGGGAACAATATTCTATTGAGTCCTTCATGAGGCAACATCCACCTTCTTTCAGTGGGTCTTCTGATCCACTTGTTGCTGAACAATGGATCAGTACCACTGAAAAGATATTTTCAGTTCTTCAATGTTCTGAATATGATAAAGTCATCTTAGCAGTATATCGTTTGGAAGGTGATGCTGATCCATGGTGGAATCTTATCAAGAATACGTGGCCAAGAGATGAAATTGATTCCATGGAATGGGACGAGTTCAAGAACTTATTTTTCAATAAGTACTTCCCTCATATTCTTCGAACAAAGATGTAGAAGGAGTTTCTTGAACTAAAGAAAAAGGATGATGAATCTGTTGGTGTATACGAAGCGAATTTTACAAGGCTTGCAAGGTATGCATCTGGCTTTATCATCCAACCTGAAAGTAAAGTTGATCGATTCTTCAGTGGCTTAAAACCAAATCTTCTAAGGGCATTAGCTATAAGAGACTTCAGTATCTATGAAGAAATTGTGCATTGTGATATCAAGGTAGAAATGGAATTTGGTGTTACTTATCCATCTAGTAGTTTTGACAAGAAACGAAATATGGAGTTCAAGGAGAAATCTCAGAATAATGGTGAAAAGAAGATGAATGTTTCTTTATGCTCAAAGTGTGGAAAGAATCATGGTGGAGATTGTCTTAAAGGGACTAGAAAATGTTTTAAGTGTGGAAAAGAAGGTCATCGAGCAGCTGAGTGTCGAAGTAATGGAAAAAGGGTTTCTAATGATGTGAATAAAGAAAAGATTGTAGATAACGCACCACCAACACTTCAATGCTTCAAGTGCAAGGAAATGGGGCATTTTGCTAATAAATTCCCTAATCCAAGGGTTAGTGATGATCGACATGAGAAACAACTTAAGGAAAAGGACAAAGAGAAGTCACATGCGATCACTATTGGCGATGTTGAATATGACAACAATTTGGTGGAATTATTAAGTGTTTATTTAATGGGATTCCAAAATAATGTTGTATATAGTATCGTGGAATATTGGAATATTTATGTATTGGTCTATTCTGGTTTTCAATAATTTTATGATACTGGTAACCATGGAAAGTGATTGAGATATTTTTGGTAAGCAGATGATATGCGCATAATGAAGGGATAAGAAGATAATGAGATGTTTGATTGTATTCATGAGCTCATGATTGATATAAGGACTAAGTGATATCATGGTTTTAGTGTATAGAATTTTGAGGATTTTGGTATATGGAAAGTGTTAACTTTTAACTACATTAATGATTTCACTAAGGTTCAATGGGTATTCATTTTTCAAGAGAATACATGATTAAGGCCTTCGAATGTTTGGAATGTGACCAACAAGACATATATCATGATATACAGGGATCAACGATGGTATTAACATGCTTGTTATATGAACTCTTTGGTAATCGTTTTCACTATAATATGAGATTGGACAGTAGTATTATGGATAATCCAAAAGATTGGAATGGACTATGTTGTAAATAAGTTAGTATTGTTTAAGGATAAAAGTTTTTTCGATATTATTGATGGGATGTTATAGTAATGTAGTTTTAGAAAAAGGACAACCTGCAAGACGGGCGACAGCCCATCGTGTCGGACAAGGCTGTGGGAATTGAACCCACAACCGAAGTGCGACTGGACTTTATCGCCTACCACTGGCCTATAGGAAGTCCCTGGTTAGTAGAAACTAGTTTTAATTTATTACGCGGTATGATATATGAAGTATAAGTTCATTCTTGGAATCGTATACGATTAACTTCACCATAGATGGTCTTATGTATTTTTGATAACTTTTGTAACCTTTTGTTTGAGACAGATGGAATGACCCATCATTCTATCACATGATCTGCTAAAACTTCACGAATGAAAAATCCAACTTCATTTCTTTAAGAGATAAAGTGGAAATTGTCCAAGGAATGACCAACGGTGACACAGTACCAAAATCACGAAAGTATTTCTTCTAATTCCAATTTCATCAACTTTAGGAAAATGATCTTGAAAACCAAAAATGTTGTCCTAGTGCTCTTATATCTGATGAATTAGATGGTACCTTAGATCGTCACAAATTTATGGCTTTGTGATTGCTGGATTTTCCAAAGCCATGTTCTCTACCACTCTCCATCAGAACATGATGGTTATATTTCTCTTCCATATCTATATTTTCACCTATGTGGAAACCTAGTGATTAGATTATTTGGGTAACCATTATGTTTCATACTTTTGTTTTTAAATAATGGTTTTAATATTCCTTTTTACGATGTGGGTTTCTATTAAAGAAACTTTCAAGTAGTAAACCATTTATAACCCCGATGAATTTCGAGGGCGAAATTCATTTTAAGGGGGGTAGACTGTAACACCCCGAGATTTTATGAAAAACATTCTTTTCATTAATGTCTTGTGTTGTACGCTACACCAAAAGGAGCTTGCACAACACGCATCCTTGACTTGCCTTGCATTACACGCAATCGCGACCTTCCTCGATAGCGTGTGTAGTACGCAATACCGAGTTTCACTAAACAACGATATGCTATTAAAATATTATTAAAACTAGCCGTTATGAATAGTAATAACCACTTTTTGAAATTTTGTAAATTTTATTTTTCAAATTGGACTTCATTTTTGGATTCGGAATATCGAAATTAGCTTAGGGTGAAATTTTGGTACTTTTCGGATAACTTTCATATTCTGATTAATAGTGAAAATTACTAAATTTGAATTAAAAAGAACTTTTTAATAGATATAATTAATAGTGATAAATTATTAATTTGAGTGGTTTTAAAGTATATTTAGAATATATTTTTACAATTTAATACAATGTTGGTCATTGGATGTAATTTCACATTTAAACCAGTTATAAACAAGTGTCAGTCTTTTGATAGTTATTATCTCTTAAAAACACGCTATTTGTTTTGACGACGGGAACTAATTTTTAAATTAATTAATGCAACTGATATGTTCTTAATTTGGTAAAATAGACATCATTTTTGAATTCTTAATATCAAATATAGCTTCGGCCTAATTTTTGGTATTTTTCTGGAAACTTTCATTTTTTGATGAATAGTGAAACCACTAAGTGGTAGTTAAAAAACTGAATTTTTCAAAAAACTTAATTTTACCACTTTTGTGAGTGGAATTTCGAAAATCCGAGAGACACGGTTAATATCAAGGACTAAAATGTGGTTCAATGAGATGAAAATAATTTTTGGTGAATAGTAACTTTTTACTTTTTTTACCACGGTTAAAAGTAAATAGGGTAATTAAGGGTAAAAATGATATTATTATTACCCTAACACATGTCCTAATTCTATTGTATAAGTGTAATTCGACCAAAAACAAACTTAGGAATAAAATATGGCCATTTAGGCCCACTTGGATTAGATTAGGACATTTATTATTAATTTATTTAAAGAAGGGTTAAAATAGTTAAAATCAAAGTTTAATAAGTAAATCATTTTTAATATAGGGTTATACATAAGATAAATTAGACTATAAATATTCATTATAAATCTAAAACGATTTCCTACATAATGGTATTTTATTTTTAATTTTTAGAAATTAAATAATTTAATTTATTTATGACACAAAGATGATGCAGTAATTATCTTATTAATGAAATATTGACATAATTGATGTTATAAATACCCAAATAAATGTAATTTAAGACTTTTTATGAATTCCACTAATTTTATACGTTAATATGACATGTTATAATTGATTTAATTAACTTTTTTAGAACTAATCATTCTGTTATGATTTTCACAAAAATCAATTACTAAATAGTGTCAAAATTGACATAAAAGAGTTTTTAAAACAAATATTATATTATTAATTGTTATTTTATTCTTAAAAATCTAAGGTTTGGCAAAATGACTTAGATAAGGTTATATAGATTAATAATAAACAACTTGGGGTTCGTTTGGATTGTTATAGTTAGTTTATTAACCTTATAGTGTAAGAACACAAAAAAGACACGGTAAAAGTAAAATTATCTAACTTAAAGTTAAATATAAATGATAAGGTTAAAATAGGAACATAAACTTGTCTAAATTATATTGGATGAGAGTATTTCGACCCATACCCACCTTAGTTTCTAAATAAATCAATTTGGAGCTATTTAAAACCGAATTTGGCTTTATAATAAAATAATAGTTTTAGTTATTCCAAAGGCACCCCTCTCCTCCCTTACAAAAGGGCACCTCCTCCCTCTCTTCCTCACACCACTTTGAGCCTTCAAGCTCGGCCAACCCCTGCCAAATTCTATTATCCACTTCCCTAGAAATATCCTAGAGGTTCTGGTCTTCCTCAAAGACCAATTTTAGTGCCCTAAAAGGAGATCTTAAAGAGGCGCTTCAAAGAAGATGTAATTTCCGTTACCGATTCTTTCAACTTTATTTCTTCTTCCACTTCTTCTTCTTAAGTTGTTTCATTATGAAATAATAACATCAGTATCACTCATATAATGATATGTTATTATAAGTATGAAACAACCCTATTTCATCATCTATCCATCCTACGGAAAACGAAATCACCGCACGTGCGTACGTACGGAATACCGTCTCCACGCCGTGGTAAAATCTATTTTCCACCACCACCTTACTTGGATGGGTATAATGGTGTAAATAATAACTATATATGATTATTTTAAAGTGATATTTATTCTTAAATAGTATACATACAATCCAATACAGTCCCACGATCATGAGAATGATATCATCGCTCGTGCGTACGTACGGACTACCGTCTCCACGACGCGATGAGATTCATTCTCCACGTTAACAATTTATGAATGATTATAAAGTATATATAATAAGTAATAATGAAATATATGACATAATAATGATACTGGATTTATGTGTATATATATGTATGTCATCTACTTAATTCCATTCAACTCAATAAGGAAACAAAAACAGCGTTCATGCGTACGTACGGCCTACAGTCTCCATGAACGGTGTATTTCTTTCCATTTATTGATATATTATATATATGTATATTCTGAATATATATAAATAATGTTTTATATTCTGTAATTAAGTAATCATGATCTATGTAATCATATGAATAATTACAAGTCAAAACACGGATGACAAATGAAACAATTTTACCCAAAACGCTCTTTAACATGGAATTTACAAATGAACGGGTAATATAAAGTCATAAGTGAACCATATATGATATCATAACAATGAGTATGATTCTGGAATAAGTCAATGACATTATTTAAATCATTATACAGGAGGTTCGGACACTTACAAAGCAAATCGGACCTAAGGTAAGGGAAATTATCACAATCAAATTTTTATCTGAGATTGTTTATACTTTGGTATTTACTGGGGTGTATTTTATCATCAACATCCATGTTTCCAAAATATGTAATATTTATATCCTTCTAAAATATTTTATATCCAATTTTACCCTTCAGTGAGTTTTTAGTAAAAGATATGAAAGGAATCTTTTGTCGTTTTTCGTATGAGGTACTTTTTGACTTTTCTGACAAAAATACGAGAAGAATGTTTTTTTTAACTTATACAACATGAATGGATTTTTAAAACATTATTTCCAAGAATCTTCCTTTACAAGTTTTCAAGTTTATTTTTAATCAACTTCTTTTAGTTTAGAATTTTATTACATGTTAAGAAAGGAAAAGTGTTTTTGAAGTAGAAAGGATATTTTCCTCAAGAATGGAGTTCAAGAGTTTTATCAAAATTATTTTCCATCTAAGATAATATAGGGTTCTGTTTATATCCCTATTATTACATGGATTTGATTATGTTGTGATGGAAATATTTTTATGAATTACTTTATCTTATATGAATTGTTTTATGATTTCATGTTGTTTAAGAATCCCATTTTTACTACATGGGTTATGCAATGATGTATGATTTATGATTTTGTGGCACACGTAAGAATGGTATCATTATGAGATTGGTGGGACCTATATCTCCCTCCAATTAATTGGGTAAAGATTTTATATCTCATGAGATAGACATGGCTGGAACGGTAGGTTATACCGGTTCAGTGAAACAGGACTGAAACGAGGAGTGAACTCGGTTCAGAAAGGGACTTTGTCCACTAAGATAGTCTTGGAAATGAGTCTTGACTGATAAGAAATGATTCTCTATGATTATGTGTGTATTCCACAAAGTTTCATGTTTTATGTTATGATTATTGGGATTACATTTCACTACTATGATTTATCCCATGTTATGAAATCATGATCTCTTTTGCAGGTTAATATTTCCAAAAGATATGTTCTTATGAATATGATGTGATTGATATTTCTTTTGTTTACCCTTACTGAGCATTTGAGCTCACCCTTTTATTTTTTCTTTTCCCCGGGATATAAAGAAAGGTTTTAGGTAAGAAAAAAAGGGAGGATCTTTATTTGGAGATGTTGAAGATCTTTCACCACGATTAGAAGATTTTATTCCGAGTTTACAAAGACACTAAACTATTACGGTCCTTGTGTGTTTTTTTTCTTATGTATTAAGTATTCTACAAAAGTAATGTAATATTCATGTACGTCAAGATTCGGGTCTCTATAGTAGGGGTGTAGGTGCTTGTCCCTTACTTATAGGAATACATAATCATGTAGGGGTTTGTCTTAGGGTATAAGCTATTAAAAAAAATTCAACATATTAGTGGAGTTCAATGAGGGTACCAGGGACAATGAGGGTTTCAAAAACCCTCAGTCATAAGGGAAATATGGTACAATTTGGTGGAATCCTTGAGGTTGGGATTATAGAGTAGAGGAAAGAAGCTAGACTTGATATATATGAACATAAGAAGGATGATTAATTTTCCTCATTCTACTCTAACTATGATGTGGTAATCCATGATGCTACCTATCACCGCTCTGGTGAGAAGTTCATGAAGAGAAGTGGGTTAGATTTGGGGGATTAAACTGTTTATAAAGGGAAAACATCCAGATTCTGAAGAGACTACGCCAACCACCACAAACCAAGGATCACTCAATTAGTCAAGAAAATAATTAAAATTAGTCCAAAAAAAGTAAGATATAGTTAAGAAGAACATTGTCCAACAAAAATGGAAATTGAAGTTGAATCAGGAAGGTAGAACACAGAGATCGAAATTATAAGGGGAGTAGGTAGGACTATTTTAACACTTTTTATGCATTACAAGAAGAAAATTTAGGGAAAATCAATTTTAATGACACTGAGGAATTCTATGATAGAATGTCTGATCGATCCATTCAAGTGGACACCAATCATGAAAAATCAGATTGGATTGACTCCCTGTATCATATTTCGATTCAGGTTTTTAAGGATAAGAAGATTAACATGGAAGAGTTCATCATAACATGGGATAATATAGCATTAGAATTTAAGGATATTTTTCATGAGGATCTAGATTTGAGTCCATATTTGATTGTTTGGAGCCTAATTTGGATGTATGATTATGATTATTGAAAAATTTTCTGGAATGGATCTTTTTCTATCATTGAGTTTAATTAACACATCTTCGATTTCCAACTCAACCCAAAAAATTGTTTTATCTATAAAAATAAATAAAATGAAATTAGCTTGCAAGGGATATGTACTTGGTATTTGGATATAAAATAACCCTAGTTATTAGGGGACACCAATTAGTCTTCCTACAAATTAATTTTATCTTATATCATAGTAAGGATAAGAAAATGAGAAAGAGAAGATCATCAAATTAAATGGTATCAATATCTACAAATACTGAGTATGTTGTGGCTTCTTATGTAGCTAAAGGCATCTTATAAAATATTCAATGGTTTTTACATTTATTGGAACCATACCTAGAAAGTAATGTCTTATCATAATATAAATTATGATAATATGATGACAATTATGCTAGAAAATATGTCAAGGGTATGATAATGTAAAAAATGGATATACTTGAGGATATCATATCTTGAGGGAGTTTCACTCAAGGAGATGAAGTCATTGATAAAAGAATACCCATGTAAGAAAACATGATAGGTCTAATGTCTAAATCAACATCTCAACAAAAGCATGATTTTATCATGTGAGAGCTAACAAGTTAAAAGTTAACAAGTTAGATCTAGTAGAAGTGAGAGTGTTGTAAAAGTGGGTTATCTTAATCCAACATGAGAAAGCATTTTTTAATATCATATCAATATAAAGGGAGTTATGCATGATGTAATCTTAAAATAATAGTTTCAATACATTTTTATACACTTTTTTCATAGTAATTTCCTTATATTAATTGTTTTATAAAAAGGATATAGTAGTTCACATCTACAATGAGAAAATAAAGATACTATGAAAGTAAGATTTTACATATGTATTATAGTTTAGATACATCATACTAATAAGTTATAGATGATGTTTGACTGCCAAGTGTTGGGGGGATCATAAAAATTGATACTTCTTCTCATGATTTTTTTTTGGTGATCTTATGTATGGTAGGTCATAAAAAAACACCCACCAATAGAAACACCACTTGTTTTGGGTGCTATTAGTTATTAATATTTACAAGAACTTGTATTGGTCTATCAAATTTAGATCATTATTAATGTGTATTGTTTTACTTTGTACTTTTATATAAGGTGAAAATAAGGAAATTTATGTTGTATTGAGGTTTCTTTCATTGGGCTTGTCATTGATGGTATGGAATTGATTTAATGATCATGAAAGGATTTGCCACTTCCAAAAGGAAAAGATATCTTGAAACCAATTAACCAATATGGTATTACCTTTATTAAATCAATGTATATGGTAGAGGAATTTAATTCCATCAAGAATAGTCATTAAAAAATAAATAAATCATGTAAGGATGGTGATACACGTTTTTCATCCTTTTTTTATTGGATATCATGAGACAAAAATAATATATAACACAAAGTGTGTTCATAGGAGGTTGTTGTCTCTAAGAATAAACATCGTATCCTTAATAGTCATGATGTACTTCTATATACCACTCTTTTTCTATGAGAATGACTCATTGTTATTGGGATTAGATCCTCGAGGGTCGTATGCAAGGTGTATTAATAAATTTTTCCATTTCTAATGAATTGGGGTTTAGTAGCATAGTGGCCCCCATGGTGGGTGTCAGATTATATATGAGCTTAAATTATTGTAAGAAAACAATGTAATATTATTTTAGTTTATAATTATAAGTGTTGAATTTATTAACTCAAATTATTCACAAGTTATTCAGTGAATACAGGAAAATATTTTAAAAATTAATATTATTATTCAATGTTTATTTAATATTTATGGGATATATGAGTTAAGTTAATGACTCATATTTTATCATATAAAATTATTTAAATGTTATAAGTATTTTATGGAATAATTATTACATTAGTGATGTAGTTACTAGGTCACACATATTATTTAAGGCTTATTTATAAGTTTATAGATTTTTAGGGGATAAAGTTCAATTTCTGATAGTATTAACCTACTTATAAGTATAGAGAATACCAAATTCTTGGTTACTATTGATCAGTCGAATTTGGGAGCATCTCTATCATCTCTCACAAATTCTATAGTTAGAATAAGTCAATATTAGCACCCCAATACATTTTTTTCTTTCCAGGTTGAAGGAATGGAACTACGATAATTGATGATATGTCAAAGGATTCATCCATTCTCTGCACTAGCACCCAAAAATTAATGATTGATGCATCAATATGCTTTTTTATCTTGTGTTGATGATCTAGAGGGTTTCATATTTGGTTCCATTAAGTAATTATTTCTAATAATTAATGGATCATGTGTTGGATAAAAATAAAAAGAGATGCAGTTTGGATTTTATTTTTTGTGCTTAATTAAATCACATGGGATCCTTAAATTGATTACAACATGCTAGAAATGATGTTATGATGTTGATATAGTATGAAAATTTTATGTTTATATATTTTTATACTTCCATTGTACACCTGATACCAACTTGAACCAGATCCCAAATCTCATAGGATAAAATTAGTTCACTCAAACATTTGGGGATCAACACCTATCTGATCTCACAATGGGTATATTTACATTATAAAATTTATTAATGATGTTATGAGTAAGGAATGGATTTAATTTATCCAAATAAGTCTAATTAATTTAAATAATTAATTAAATTTAAGACCAAGGTGGAGAGATAAATATGTATACTAATAAAATGCATACAATCCAACAACTGTGGTGAATATAATGGACAGGACTTATGAAACTTTTAATAAAATAAAGGGATCGGGTTAACTGGAACTATTCTTGGTATACCATGATAGAATGGTGTGGAAATAAGGATCAATTTTATATTGATATAAAAGGTGATGGGTATGCGGTGCAGTCAGTAATGACCAAGGCCATTTGGGTAGAAGCAGTTAACATGGAAACATACTTGGTAAACTAATGTTTATTGGTTCCTATGGGATATGAAGTTTTGTAAAATCTATGACCTAGAAAAAAAATGTATGTTTTCCAACAAAAAAAATCTAGAATCATTTCATATGTTCTTATAGATGCTAAATATAGGTAGATACATGAGTAAAATTATAAGTAATTCTTCATTAGGGGATATGGAGTTGAAATTTTTGGATTCCATTTATGGGATGATGAAAAGTGAAAAATCATCATGAGTTAGGATGTTATATTTATTTATAAGGTTATGTGGAAGGAATGAAACTTGGTGGAGAAATAATTTAATGGAATATGATAAAATGTCAAAATACAAGTTGGTCGAAATGAGAGTACTAGATGATCAATAGGTTTGTTGAGTTTAAAAGAAATAATTGGAAGTCTTGATAGTAGATCTGTGAAAGATGTTCCAAAAGGTTCAAGGGCTATTAAGGCTTGAGTAGGATCACAAAAATTCAGGTCTTTGGAAGATAGAGTGTTAGAAAATACAATAATTAATAGATCTAATCTATAAGATATTAAAATATCTATTAGAGTTATAATGTTGGTTTAGAGGTTTGGGGTTGACTTGAACTTCTTTCATCTTATAGACTGTGGGGAACCAAAAATCCCAGATGAGGTGACCACTCTTAGTGACTTTAGATATTCAATTTCAGTAATGGATTAAGGGATGTATTCATTTATGTCTAATGTGACTTTATATATAACTAATCTAAAATGGGAGGAAATTACTTGAAAATAGGTGTATTTTCAATCGAAATAGGAGGTTGATGGGAAGAGAAGGTACAAGACATGGATGGTGGGGAAGAGATTACAACAGAATGAGGTAATTGAATACTCTAAAATTTTCTCATTAGTATTTAAGCATTCTACCATATAGATGGAGATAGGAATGGATGTTATGGATGATCTAAACAGGGAATTGGTTTACTAGATGAATAAAATTATTTACAATTTGAATTAGGTTCCATGGCATTGGAATTGGAATTTCAACACATTTATGGAGGATGAAGTATAATATAGGGAAACACAGACCATTATTTCTTCTGGGAGGCATGTAATGATAGTAATATCATCATGAATTTTATATGTGTGGATTATATATTTCAAGATATACTAAAAAATAAAATTATTTGTAAGTTGAAGAAGGATATGTTCAGAAGCTTCCAGATGAAAGATTTCAGAATTGTCGAGAAGATTTTGAGAATAGAGATCTATGGATATAAAAATATTGGAACTTTGGAACTATCTTAGAAGGAAAAAATCTTTAATGTCATCAAAAGTTTTGGGATGGCCAGATGATACCCAGTATTTAATCTATTGGATAGAAACTTTAATCAGTCCATGTGGAATGTGCCCAAAATGAAAGATGATATCATATTCAAGGAGAAGGTTATGTTTTCATCAGCTGAATAAAGTTTGTTTTTTGAGATGATTTGTACACAACTATAAATTTCTAGTGTAATGGGATTTATGACCTAATTCATGTCAAATCTTGTAAGGGAACATGGTGATGTTGTGAAAAGTAACATCTAGAACTTTAATGGAAGAAAATATAAAACATCGTACTTTAGAATAGATGGCCCTTTTGAGGGTATATTGATATATAATTTTATGTTGATTCAAAAACTTGGAAGAATTAAATTAGATTTTTGTTTAATAGAAGGGGATTATGGTCAGTTGGATATTATGAATGCAACACATTATTAACCTAAGTATAAAGGAATCATAGTATGTAGTTGCAATAGAAGTAGGGAAAGAGATGCTTTGGTTGATGCAGTTATTGAAGGATCTCAAAAAAAGTTAGGAGGGTGTAGTATTATTCTGTGATAATCAAAGTGTGATTCATTTGGATTAGAATATGGTGTTCCATTCACAAAAAAACATATTGACAAAAAATACCTCTTCATCAAGAACTTTCTAGAGTAAAATTATTTGGCTATAAAATATAGCTAAAATCCAAAATACAAAAGACATATTTACCAAGGTTTTATTCTAAGAAAGCCTTATGTAGAATTATGCATATGTGGGACTTTGGATAATAGTCATAGAAAGGATAAAACTGCTTATTACGGAAATGAGAGGATATTTTTTGCGATAATGTTTTTTAGAGTTTTAAAATATTCCCTAATGTGGGTGGGAGATTGTTTGTTTGTGATGTCCACTTTAGTTAACCAAACCTGGTGGATCAGAAAATAGTGAGTTAGATAATACGGTGTTTATGAGACTCAAACTAAAACATTATATCTATCTAGTGAATGGTAGAATAATTTAAGGGTGTTGTATTATAATGAATTTGGTCATGGGTGTTGGTTTAAACAATATGTGGAATCATGTTACTGGAAAATTATAGCTTGAGAAGTTCACCAGGACAATAGGTCAAGTTTCAGAAAGCTACTTGAGATCAAGAATCGCTATTATAAATAGAGGTACTACAATAGATATAAGAGTTCAATGTAACTTTTATTATCTATCAAAAACTTATATAAAAGAGATTGGGGACCTAAATTCATAGTGATCTTGTAATCAAGGAATTATAGAAGCATAGTCTCTATAATTTATCTATACTGATTAGCTTTTTCAATTGAAAGTGTAATCCTTATAACATTTTACTATAATATAATGAAGTAGTGTTTCTCCCATGGATACAAGACACATTATCATTGTAATGTAATTTCTTCTTCTCTTTACTTTATTATTCTCTAATTATATGTTTTTGATGTGTGAGTTCTCTTTATTATTGTGTGAGTATCAGATCTATGTGGTGAGTAGGGTGTGAGGCCTTCTATCTTCCAATACACTCAGTTGAGGGTGTTTATTTGGAAGATCTATTCTTTATGTTATGTACCATTAGAAGTTTTTCTGTATGGTGATTGAATGCAGGGTTTAGGATTCTCAATAGTTTTATATCTTTACGAAAGAAACAAAATCAGTGCAATGCAAATCATTACTACTACTATAAGGTGCATGATGATGGAAGTTTCATTATTATTAATCTCTATATTGATGGAATGATCTTAATTAGACTAGTGGAGGAAATTCTAGAAGATCTAAAGGTTTATTTTCCCATAATATTCCAGATGAAGTATCTTGGTTGTATAAAGAAGATGTTGGGGATAAGGATCATAAGTGACATAACATCTAGAACACTAAACTTGTATCGTTCAGAATATATCCATAGATTTTTGAAGAAATTCATAATGAGAAAATCAATACCTATGGGAACCCCATAGTTGGAAACTTTAAATTATCCAAGGAGAAATCACTTGAAATAAATAAGGAGGTTGAGTACATGGTGAAGGATTCGTGTGGATCAGATGTGGGAAGTCTAATGTATTCCAAGATTTGTATAAGGATTTATATTTCATGTGTGGCTTGTGTAGTTAGTAGGTTTATAGAGAATATAAGAAAAGATCATTTTGAGGATGTGAATTAGATTTTATGGTATCTTAAAGGTTTGATAGATCTGAAAATTTGTTTTAAAATGAATGATTTATTATAAGGATTTAAGAATTATGAATTTTATGGATATACAGACTCAAAGAAGTGCACCACTGGATTCATGTTTAATTTTTGAAGCACTATTGTAAGTTATATGCAAATACCCGAACCTATAGTTTCATTATTTGCCATATAAGTTGATTAAATTTAAATTATATATGTAAGGAACGATTTTGTGTGGATGAATATATTTTTAGATGAAATTTAATGATGTTAAGAAGTTTTCATGTTGTTCTGTGACACCTAAAGTGTGATTAACTTGACTATGAATTTTGGGTTTCACTCACACAAAAAAAAGATTCATAAGAAGTTACAATTCAACAAAAAAAATTATAATTTATAATTATATAGGTATTAAAGGTGAGTAGGAGTCTAAATCTAGTGGACATTCTTACTAAAGTCATAGTCAGGGAAAGTCTGGAGGATTGGTGTTCTTCAGTGATATTAGGATGATTGGTGATCAAAATAATGCAGAAGAAAAAAATATAATATAAGATTTGATATAGATGGGATATTATATATCATATTATATTTTGACTTGGAATAATTTAATGAACCCTTATAGATAGTATTCAAGTGATTGATAGTTAGGTTTTGTGAAACTACTTCTTGAGTTATTTCATTGAATTCTAAAAGGAGTGGTTTCAAAATTAAGATTCCAAACCAAGACCAGTGATCACATGGAACCATGATCTTGAACTAGTGACAACAACTAATTTTTGGGAGTGAGGATGTGGGAGGATGAGTTTTAAACACATGAATAGTTCATTGAAACTAGAGGTTAAGTTAGTTCATTCAACAAGTTGCAAGAGATGGACATGGTTGATTGGAGAGTCATCCATAACGACTGAATGGTGATGGAACCAATTGGAATGGTTGGATATTGTGGAAGTTTGACTATAAATAAATGAGTATATGTCACTTTTATTAGAAATATGTTCATAGGCATAGCACTGAATATAAATTCTTGATCTATCTTTTCCCATGTAGAACACCTACCTTTGGGAACTTGTAACACAGTGGAGTATTTTAAATATCTTGGTCAAATCTAAAGTAAAACTTCTTTCATACCAAATTTAATATAATTTTTTTATTGTGAGTGTTTACTTTTATTTTTTGGTTTTTTTATGAATTCTCACTTGGGAGTTTGAACGATGTGTGGCTGGGGTGTGAAGTTTCTCAGTTTTTGATACATTGATACATAGTGTCATGGGTTTCAAATATTTAATAAAACCTTGTTCTTAATTTAAGGTACCAAAGGATTGGTTGTTCTAGATCCTAGACACCGGCATAACAAAATGGGCGAGTAGTTTCTTAAGGGTTCAAGAATCTGAGGTCGCATGAGCGAAACTACCCGATGCACAATCTTGAGTTAGTGGATATAATTCATGATTTAAATTTTTGGAACCAAAATATGTTGGGAGAGATATTTATGATATACATTGGAAAAAAAATCTTGAAATATATATTTTTAAAGAGGATTGAATCTTCAATAGTAATGGTGGGTCGAGCACCTCCAAAAATTTGACCCCGGAATGGTCTACACCTATTGGTAGGGGATGTTATAGCTAACACCCAAAATAGGATGACTCAAAAACATGTTGTGTGGGAGGGAAGTGGTGAGTAATAGTTGATGGAACTATTCATTAAGATGCACCTTGATGTTCAGAAATTCCACGATTGGGATATCCTTACAGTTCTGAGCATTACCTCATCACATCTGTATAAATTGAAAGAGATACAAATGTGAGACTCTGATTGTTAGGACATGAATGATAATATATGGTAGGGATCCACCAATAGATTAGGCCCAAGATGGTGATGGGGTTTTGTTCATCAAATTATGATTTGTTATAACAATGAGCATGCATGAGGAGATGATATGAGATTCACACGCCTTGATATCTTCAGTTCACCTAGGTTTGACCATGATGTTTCAAAAAATTCCCAAATAATACTGGTGGTTTGGGATAAAGGGAATAAAAAGATTATTATAATGTTTCGTCACTAATAAATGGGAGATAGATAAGTACCAAAGATCCAGTGGCCTTCTTTAAACATTACATATTCCCAAATTTAATTGAGATGATGTGGAAATGGATTTTGGGACAGGATCATTGAGGCTACTTCAAGGAAAACCACAGTGTGGGTTTTCATTGACCAGTTGATCAAAGTGGCTCAATTCTTACCAACCAAGGAAACTAGTGGAAAAGTAGTCATTTGTGAAGGGTTATTTGTGATGAATAGAAATCTACAACAAATAATTGAGAATACCTAATTTTTGTGATGGATACAATACTCCATCACAAAAATCATTATTTGCAATGGATAATAGTGATGAACTATATAATTTGTCACTATTAACCATCGAGAAAATATTAATAGTGATGGATATCATGGTCGGGAATAAAACATTTTCCCAATATTATTTTTAGTGATAGACAATCTGTATCTATTAACCCATTACAAATATACTATAATTAAAAAGCAAGCAAACCATTTTCTCCCCCCTCCTCCAACGATTTTTGTTCCCCTTAAAACATCCATATCCTTTTATGTACTCATTGAATTGTCCACCCCAAAATCATCAATAGCACCTAATTTCTTATAGATTGAGGTTTGAATCCCCCATATATGGTCTCCTATTCTTTCCCCCTTCCTTCTTTTTGTGATTTACCCTTCCCTCTCACAAAAATTGATGTGGTTGAACCCAAGGTCAAAAACATTACCTGGTTTTTTTTTTTGGATTATTTAGTTTTTAGGGTTACTATAGGCTTATTCTTCTCTATTTGGATGTGCACTACCAAAGATGACATGTTTCGGATTCGTATGGCTTGATTACACGTTTTGAGGTATTTTTTCCAAGGTTTAACATTTATATTTAATATATTTTCCTATTTTGGTGTTCTTATTTATTTATTTTGAGTTTAATACAGATTTGTAATCAAAATATTATTTGAAAATTGTTTTCAAGGGTAGTTTCCAAGTATTTTCAAGAATAATTGCTTGTTTTAAATTTTTTTAAAAAGATTCCTCAATATAAGGTACATGTTTTTTAAGCCTCATATTATTAGTTCATATTTCATCTTGGATATATTTTGAGTTCTAAATAGGTATAGATTTGTGATTATATCATTCAAAAGTGGTGACAACATATGATTGATTAATATGTGTATATGATTTTTTTATGTTGGAACTATTACAAAGCAAGGTATATGTGTAATATTTGAACTACATGTTCTTGTTCATTGATTATATGAATTAATTTTAATGTAACATATCATTCTTCAATGATATTCAATTAATAATATTATAATATTTCATCTTTTCTCATGTATTATATTGGTTAAAATTACTTAACAATATTTATTAAAATTTTATTTATATTTAATAAATAATTAGTAGTAGATAATAAATATATGTAATAATTAGTAAAAAAAATTATTTGTAAAAAAATATAAAATTTACTAAAAATTATTAATAATTAAAAATAATTAGTTAAAATGTAGTAATAATTAAAAAAATTATTAATTATTATTAAATTATTTTAATAATTAATAAATAATTTAGAAGGTATTAGTAATAATTAGTAAATATTAGTAAATTATAATAATTTTTAATAATCTTTAATATATATATATAATATTAAGAGATACTTAAAAAGTAATTTTTATTGAAAACATAATTATTAATAATTAGTAAAAATTTTGTAATACATTGTAAAAAATATAAAAAATGCTATTATGAAAACATCACAGTAATTAGTAAAAATGTAGTAATAACTAAATTAATTAGTAATAATAATTAAATACTTCGTAATAATTAATCAATAATTAGTCAATATTAATAATAATTAGTAAATTTAAATATTAATTAATAAATATAATTCATAATTCATAAATATTATTAAATTATTATAATTGGTAATATTTTGTAAAAAAGTGTGAAATACGAATAATTATTAAAAATTAGTAATATTTATTAAAAACCCAGTTATAATTAATAAATAATTAGTATTAATTAATAATTAATTGTATAAAATAGTAAAAATACTAAATAATAGTAATAATTTAGTAATAACTTGTAAAAATATATAAAATAATTATTATTATTATTAAAATTTTGAAATTATTAATAAAAATATAGTAATAATTAAAATAATTAGTAATAATCATTAAATAATTTTTAATAATAAATAAATAAATAGTCAATAATATAAGTAACTAGTATATAATAGTATTAATTATAAAATATTATTAATAATTAATAAATGTGAATAATTTTTATAATTTGTAATAAATTATAAAAAAAATTATGAAATAACAATAATTTTTAAAAATTCAAAACAATTATTAAATTTTTTTATTAATTAATTAATCGATTTTTATTTATTGAAGATGTTCTAAGAGTTACGAAATAATTAATTTATTTTAGTAACAATTAGTAAATTTTAATAATAATTACTAAATATTATTAATAATTTTAAAATATTACTGAAAGTTGTGATGATTGGTTGTAACTTGAAAAAACATATAAAATATACAAAAAAATTTATTAAAAAATAATTAATATTTATTAAAACATTAGTTTAAATTTATAATCAATTAATATTTATTTATAAATATTTTTCATAATTAGTAATAATTAATAAGTATTAGTAAAAATTAGTAAAACATAGTAATAATTCATGATAAGCACTCATAATTCAAAATAATTAAAATTTTATAATATTTTTTAGTTATTCAAAAAGAGTAATAATTATTCTTATTTTTGTTTTTTAAATAATTATGAACATGGAAAGTAGACACTAGTTTCTATTACATGGTCTTAATTGTATAAATCATCATAAAAATCCAAACAGATCTGGTATAGATTATTTTGACATTGAGGGTGTTGAAATAATTATATCATTTGCATTGTCAATTTTAGAATTTGTTTTGAATGAAAAATTAAATATCCATATAAGAAATGTGATCTTAGTATATTCGAAATGTTTGAAAATGTTTGACTTCATCTATTGGGTTTTGGTTTTTGGAAAGATTATATTTTTTTGGTTTCAACCTGGTGAATTAAATTTAGTACAAAATGAAAAAAATGGTTGAGAATCCATCATTTTAGAATCTAGTATATGTGGGTTTTGTCCCATCTATTCAAGAAACAACTACTCATAATGATATTTGAAATCTTGAATTAGAACGATGTCATTTTTTCAATTTGTTAAAATATACTAAGGAGGACTTATATCTAGGATGCCAGATAAGAAAACATGAATCTCTTACAAAATTTATGGCTATTAAATTAGATTTTAGAATATCAAATATTTTTTCAATAAAATATTTTTTTGTTAAATTGATGTTGTCTAACCAAAACAAAGTACCATAAAGTTTCTATAAAATAAATAAATTGGACTATAATTTGGGTCTTAGTTATCAAAAAATATATACATGTTCAAATAAATACATCTTATATTATGGTGATTATGAATCAATTTTTAAGTATCCAATATATGGAGAATTATAGTATAGAGGCACAACATGTAAAGCCTATATTTCATGTAAAATAGTTGAGGTATTTCTAGCTACAATCCTTTTATAGTGTAAATTTATATCTTGCAACATAGTTGCATTGATGAAATGACATAAATTAAATATTTTCATCATTGAAATATTCAATAATCTATGTGGTGGTGATTCAAGGAAATAATTTGATTAGATACATCCTTTTTTCTCTTCAGAACCTTGTAAAATATGGCTGATTATTTCAAGTTTTTGTCCATTTAGTGCTTACAGCAATCAATATTATTGTTCGACTATTTTCATAACTCGGTATAACTTACCTACCTGTATTTTGATGAAGGAACCATATATATATTTGGTTATATTAATTATAGAACATCTGAAGAAGAATATAGATGCTTTTTTAAAACCATTATTGATGAGTTAATTTCATTATGGAACGATGATGTAACTACATATTATATAGTTACAAATATTAGTTTTACACTGAAGGTTCCATTAATTTAGATAATAAATGACTTTTCAACCCATGGTATGTTACCTGGATGGAGTATACATGGTCTTAAATCTGGTTCATACTATATGTCTAAGAACATAGCATTTTTTTTCTTTTCAGTGTAATTAAGACTGGTTATTTTGACTATCATCATAGATTTCTTAATGTGTATCACCACTCTCAAAGGAATAGAAATAATGTTAAAAAATATATAATTGGAAGAGATAAACCTCCAATAATGCTCTTAAGTATTCAGGTAAAATATATTGACTCTTCATTGCCTCATATTACTTTTGGACTGACTATAAATGAAAAAAAATATGGTTTTGGGAGAGATCAAAATTTGATAAAGAAAATTATTTTTTGAGATCTTTCATATTGGTCTAGTTTGTTGGCTCATCACATGTTATATTTAATTCATATAGAGAATATATTCTTGATAACATATTTTATACCATGTTTAACACACCTGTTATGAAAAAAGATAATATAAATTTATGGTTATATCCTTCCTAAATTTTAGGTGTCATGAACATGAATTATTTGAAGATGAAAGATCACATAATTTAATGAATCCAAAAGTAGATTAGAAAATTTCTAAAGAAAGTTATTTATTATACTATAAATTTATTATAGATTTGAGGTTACTATATGGTTATTATTCTAATTTGTATCATTACATCAAAAATAGACATATTATTGGGTTAAAAGCCATAAAAATTTCATAATGGAAAGACTACTTCCCGATAGTCTTAAAGGGTTATTGAATTATTTAATCTAGGATGAGTTGACCAAAATATCATATTTATTATGATATATTTATGCAGAAACATTATATTATGATGCATTTATTATGCTGTAAAAATATGTTGTTTTAATTTTATGTAAATTGGATAAAATATTCTCATCGGCCTTATTTGACACAATGGAACATTTAATATTGCAACTTCTAGATGAAGATAAATTTAGAGAGCGAGTACATTTTTATTGTATGTACTCATATGAGATACGTATATAAAAATTAAACTAGAATGTATGTAGCAAATAATCAGTTTAACGTTCAACTATAGAAAGGTAATTGTAGGAGGAAATTTCAAATTTATGCTCTTACTATTTTCAATATGAATATCCATCAAAACATAATTTCATGGGTCCTAATGAGGTAAATTTTGATGATTCCATGGACCATAAATTATAAATTTTTAATCATCTCGATCTTTATTTTGATGGTTATCATGAATGATTGACTTCAGATGAGGAACTTCACAGAGATCATGCAAATGTTTTCTAAATTGTTATTAAAGGACATGATTTGTGCAGTAAGTAATACATTTTATTATTATTTTAAATTTTTTAAGAGATATATTTATTAAAATTATTTTTTTATAGACTATATGATGATCAAACCAAAAAAAAATTTATACAAATTATCCTTACTTCTCTTGAATAATTTCAACAACAAAATTTTGCTTATTTGTTTCAAAGACTAATAAGTTATGTTTTTTATAATAAAACATTAATCCAATTTTTTAATGATATTTTTTATTAACAATTTTTATTATTTTCATGAAATTCAACATGAAATTGAAATTGATATTAAATTCTGTGTGTTAAAAACCCCTCTATCAAAATTGGTAAAATGTTATAATGGGTATGAGGTTAATGGATTTGGATTTCCTACTCGAATATATGGTGAATCAAATAAAACAATGAATAATGGTATTTTTTTTAAAGGATAACAACATAAAAAAGTGAAGCTAACTTTTATGGAATACAGGATGAAATAATTGAGTTATGTTATCTGGGACAAAATTATGAGACAATGTTTAAATGTCATTAGTTTTATTCTGATCAAAGGTTCCAAGTTCATCCATGACATAGGGTCATTAACATTAAATATATAAGTATTATTTCATCAAATGAAATATTTATATTGGAACATAAAACATATAAAGTTTATTATTGAAATTATTTCATTGTTTTGAGATATTTATATGACTATTAGAGTGTAATAAAAATGAAATCTCAATACATTCAGTTTCTAGAAAATGAAAATGGTTTCACAAATGTAAAAAATATTGAAATTTTTCATGAAACATCCCAAAATACATCTCCTACCTAATGAGATATATATATTGATGATGAATCCCCTTAGTTAAAGGATGGTGATATTGATAATATTGGTTAAGTAATCAGGGATGATAAAACTAAAAGTAGTACGTAATTTAACGATGTGGAATACGATGATTAATACATTTTCATTGACGATGATGAGGATGAAGATGACGAATTATGTATTATATTTAGGTATTTATTAATTTTTTATATTTTAAATCTATATTAATTATTATTTATATGTAGAATTGTTTGTTTTATATGGCTAGAGATGGTCTAAATGACCTATTTAGTTCCCTCACTAATGTTGGTAGTTTTTTAGTTTTTTATATTTGATATATGTATTAACAATTTTTTAATAGTAAGTTCAGTATATTTTTCCTGATATTTATTAGTATTTTATATTTCATATTGGTATTAAAAATTATTTATATGTAAGATTATTATATTCTGGTATTTATTTATAGTTAATTATTATATTATGATATTTTTTGGTTTTTTATATTTTTTATTTTTATTAATTATTATTTATATTTAAGATAATTATTATATTATTGTATTTATTAGTTTTTTATATTTTATTTTTTTATTAACAACTTTTTACTAGTAATTGTTTTAGTTTTAGATGGCCAAAGATGGTCCCAAAAATCTATTTCATTATATCATTGACAGCGTGCATCCTGATGATGAGCTTGATTCATCTAACCCATAGGATACTGCTACAACTCTATCAGTTGGGAGGGGGGACTGCCTTGGTAGATTTATTATTTTGGACCCACATCCATAAAGATATCCATCTATTGATTTTAATCATTTCTTACGAAGGAATGTTTAATTATTTACGATATTTATTTTATATTATGTATTTTTATTAAATTTCATAATAATATTCTGATTATTTTCTTTTATTTGTACAGTTTTTCACATTTTACTATTGAGAAGGCTGGTTTTATTTTATGAAATTATTTTTTAATGCCATGGATATCATGGGATTGAGTTCTAATTATTGCTCAAAATGAGACTTTAGACCATTGGATTGTATGTTAATAAATAATATATTTTATTTTAAATTTATTCAATTAGTAACATGTTATTTTTAATCTGATTACAGAATTTATAGGCTCTGGTCGATTATAGAATGATATCTTCTATCTGGGAATAATGATAGATTATTATATGTGAACATTTTCATCGGTTTTTACACAAACTAAGAAATAGAGTCAAGGATATTTAGCAGTATTTCTTCTCTCATCAATATAACTATATCTCATCTCATATATGGGAAGGATTGTGCTTCTATTGCATAAGTGATACTTTTAAGAGGAGGTCATCATATGGGCGCCAAAACTAGCGGAGGTAGGAAGTCCAACGTAGGACTGTGAGTCATGCTTTTAGTATACATTAACAATATATGGTAAGTGATATTCTTCATTAATGTATATATACTATAAATTTAAAATGTTTTTTATGTTATACAGATAGATACTAACCCCTATATTATAGAGTTAAAAATATATAAGAAGACATAAATTGATCCATTTACTAGATAGCTTGTCAGGGATGGACAGTGCTAGATTGTGGTTAATATTTTTTTATTTTACAAAAATTAATTTTATTGTTATTTTAATTTCTACTTATATTTGAAGAAAACATATGATAATATGACTTCTCTTTCATGATATATTAAATCTATGACCAAATTATATGGAACTTGTGAGTCAGGTTTTTGATGAGGGGGTTGGATAAAAACAACTATTCATGGTGTCAAGAAAGGCCAAGTTCCCAGTATTGGTTCACGATTGACGCCTACTAATTATTTTGGTACTTCTATGACGTCATTGGTCATATCAAAGGGAGAACGTATATGTTATTAGTCATCGTCCACTTCATATAATAGAAATTTTTTGCGATCTCAGGATGAGATGAGACATTAGATGTAGAGAGAGTGGGACGAGGATCATGAGTAGTAGTGTCAGAAAGATGATTATATTTTAGAGTATGTGTGATAGCTTGAATGTGGTGTTGGTATGGTGTTTACTCCCTCTGACTCTTCAAGTGATCCTCCTAACCTTGATACCAGTTCATCCTCAATTTTTTTTATAATTTTTGTCTCTTTTGGATTGATAAACATATTATGTGTGAAATGGTGTAATAATGATATACAATTTTTTATTATATTTAATTTTTTTCTAATTTTTTTTAATTTAATTATTATTTTTTGTTTTTTATCCAATTTTTTAATATTTATGTAATTATGATGGATTTTTCAATCCATCACATTTAGTTTTTAAAATAATTTATCCCTTTTTTTGAATGGGAATCTAATTCTATCACAAATAATTATTGTTTGTGATGATCCATCACAAAAAATTATTATTTGTGATGATCCATCACAAATAAGCATATTTTTTACATAATTTTATATGATGAGTTTTTTTAGATAGATTCCGATCACTAATGACTTAGCGAAAATAATTCATCACAAAATCATAAAACTACAATTCTGAGAAACATGTTTTATTGATGAGTTTGGCATGTTATATATACAGGAGATTATATGGATGCATGGTGTGCTAATGAGTATCATATCAAATAGAGATTCCCAATTCACATCTTGTTTTGGGAAGGTATTTCACAAAGGCTTAGAAACTAAACTAAAATTGAGTATAGACTACCATCCTCATACTAATGAGAATTCTTACCTCACTATTCTGGTTTTGAAGTCCATGTTGTGAGAATCGATCTTGGATTTGGATTGATCGGGGGAAATTTATTTGTCCTTAGAATAGTTATCCTATAATAATAGTTTTCAAAAATCCATTCAATTAATACCATTTGACGAATTTTGTAACAAAAAAATGTCAATATTCTCTATGCTAGATATAGGTAGGATAGTCTTCTATTATTTGCTTGAGTCCCATATATGAGACTATAGAAAAATAAATTATTTATTTGGAAGATCCTAATGGCCTCCAAATCAGGAAGTGATTATATATAGACTAGTGATTTCTACCATTATAATTTGAGCTAAGTGACTAGGTATTCATGATGTTGTCAACTTAGTTAGAAAATAGTCAGATTCAGAGAGAGTGAAAGTTATCACCCAAAATCATGGGTTCTTTAATGGTTTTCAAGGGGATCTGTACATTAGCATACCAATTAGATTTCATTAGAGATAAAGTGTGATGCACAATATATTACATATATCTCAACTTCATAGATTTCATCCAGACCCTTCACATATGTTGAGTGTTAATTATGTTGAGCTATAGAATAATGAATCATGAAAGGAATAACCAATATTCATAATAGACCAGAGTAAGAATATACATTGAGGGAATATGATACCTTTGGTGTGTGTGTGGTGGAATTATGGTCTTAATCAAAAGGATACTCAAGAGTGGAAGAAATAAATTAAAATATAGTAGGTATATATTTTCACCAATGAGGCTAGGTGATGCATCTTGAGTATGAGAAGACGTATGGTGGAGATCTTGTCATTGTTAGGTCCTAATATGATATAGAAAAATAGTCAAAATAGAGGTGAATTTATATTTTTAAAACATTTTTATAAATTATTATCATAGTTAAATAGTAATGTAGTGAAAATAAAAGTAAATAAAATAGGGAACATTTAATATTATTTTAGAAAAAAAATAGATTATATATCTACTCTTCAATACTCTAAAATTCAGAGAGAAGTGACACCCAACAAATGGAATCTATGCCTTTTTATGGTAATTTACAATGCTTTAAAAGGTATTTTTAACCTATGTAGGAAACACCCAAGACTTACCTTTTTATCCCCTGAAGGTGTAACTGAGCTAGCTTCCTTTTTAGGGGGTGTAAGAAACCAACCTTTCCATTTTTCAAACCCAGACACAAACAACATCTTATTTTATTTTACTGTCTAGGTACCACCCACATGTACCTTTTGTTGGGATCATATATGTTGATAATTATACATTTTAATGGGTAGTATAACCCAATATAATTATGCATAGAAAAAATAATATAAATAATTGGTACACTATTACCAAATTGAAAATGATGGGAGTTAGAGTGTCGATGAAGCTAAGATCACTTTAACAGTACAGATTCATCCCATTTAATTCTAATGAAGGGTTTTATTGTGTTGTTTGAATATTTGTACAACACCAAAATTTGTATCCTAGAAAGTATAGTTCTAGTAGAATAACCTCATAATATTTTCTCTATGAAATTTTACTGGTTCTGACATAACTATATATATAGAAATTTTTCACCATCATCGGTTTGTTGATCAAAATTCAAATGTCCATAGTCATTTTCGTGTTATCTTTCCCAAATCATGCAATGTACCATTTATTTTCCAAAATATATGATTACTAGATTTCTTTATTTAATATCCTAGGAACTAGATTTTTATAGTCTCTAAAATAAATTAACTCACAAAAAAATATTAGACAATTTATGTATTTAGGAAAATGAAATAATAATTAAAACAATGAATATGAAATTTTAAAACATAAATTTAGAATTCAATTATCACAATACAATAATTGAAGGAAATTGGTTTTCAGTTACATTTAAAACCATCGATTAGTTCTTCTATATAATTTATTTTACTTAGTGAATCCTAAAAAATGAAATAAGATCAACCATTCAAAATTCCTTGAATGTTTTTTTTCTTTTCATATTTTTTTCCTATATCTTTTCATTCTTATGAATGGATAAAGCACCAGGGTTTGAGCTATGCTTAAGTGGCCCTTTTTTCATTTAAATTTTTCCAATGATCTATATTCACACACTATACAATGTAGTCATCTATATTTGGTCATTTTAAATAGGTGAACAAAAAATGAAAAATGTCCAATACTACAATGTGTTGATCTATTTTAATCCTTTTCTAACAAGGAAACACCCAATGAAAATATTATCAAAATACCTTCAAATTCAAGAACCATTTAAATTTATTTTTCAAGTTTTCTGAATTCTTGAGTTACCTTTAAATAGGATGTGAAAAGGTATGTATATAAAGGTCATATATTGGTCAACGTAAAGGTAAACTATAATATATATACAATTCATAATGCTAGCATGAAAATTCAATAAGCTACATAAGGGTGAAAAGTTGTATTACTCACTATCTAAATGTAATTATGAGTTTTCATATGCTATGTAAAGGTATATAACAAAACTAAAGGTGCCATGTGGAGGTATTACATGATTTTTAAGGGTAATCCACAGTTTTAATATGCTTCATAAAGGTAAGAAATTTCCTTACTATGTAATTGTGGTTGAGAATCTATGTAATGGAAATAAGGAATTTTCACAAGTTACATAAGGGTAGATATTTAAACACATAGTTTACATAAAATGAAATAATTATCTTATATAAAGGTAAAAACAAGTTGTGTTATAGTAAAATCTCCTAGAAAATTATAAAATTTGTTTTTTACAGAATATATTAAAAATAATAATAAGAAATAAAATTAATAAATAATAAATAAATCATCAAACAATAAATAAATCATTATTCTTTTCATAACGTCGATGAAATATCCTATAAACAAAATGATACTTAATAATACTATGGTAAATTTTAATTACTTGGTTTATTCATGAAATTATCAAAACATTAATATATTTAAATATTCATTTCATAGGAAATAAAACAAATGATGTTTTTTAATTATGAAAAACAAAAATTAGATCATGGATCCACTAACAATATCCCGCTTGTTGATGATTATAAAACCAAACATTAAATTATAAAAACTCTCCCCATTTTTTAAGTTATTCAAAAAATTATGTTTCAATTGGGAAAGAAACTAACTCTACTAAATGTAACATTAAAAATAGATTTATAATTACCCTAAGTTAAATATTTATTATATGAAATAAAACTAACTCTTATAAATCTAGCTTCAAAAAACAAATTTAAGCTCTTTCTACATATAATAAATTTTAGAATAACAAGTAACATTTTAAAAAAATAAAAATATATTTAAAAAATGAATTCAAAAGCTCTAGAATGATTTTATAAACTTGTGTATATTAAAATATATGTCAAGGATCCACTATAAATAAATAATATTTTTAAATAATAATTTTTAAAAAAAATCAAAAACATATTTAAAATTCTAGATATATAAATTTAATATTTAATATTCAAAATCTCACAAACACCTGAAAAGTAAAAAATAATTACACTTCCATTATCCCAAGATCAAATATAGTTATCTCAATTTTAGCTAAATCCAAATTATTTTTAACATATCATAATGTTTTTTGTAAAAAAAATATTCCAAGTTAATATTTCATTTTTGAACATGATCTCTAAGAAAAAATGAAATCTAACATCAATGTTTTTAGTCCTAGAATGTTTAAGAAAGTTTTAGATACTGAAATAAAAGTGGTATTATCATAATAATTATTTATATTATTAAAATTAAATCGAAAATAACATAAATTTTTCTTAATATATAGTGATTATGAGAAATAATATGCAATAAAAACATATTCACTTTTAGTAGTAGATAAAGAAACTGAATCTTATTTCTTTGAACATAGAGAAACTAAAACATTTACTAGATAAATCACACATACCTAATGTGTTTCTTATCTAACTTTTTTTCACCAAAATAAGAATAGGAATATATAATAAAATCAAAATTTGTTTTTTCCTGGAAATATAAACCAAGATTTAAAGGTTCTTTAACAAATTTTATAATACTTTTAAGAGACTTAAAATGACTTTCTTTAGGATCACATTGAAATCTAGTATGTAGTTGGGGTTTGGTTTGAGTGGAAAATATCCTCGTAAAAATACATGTAAGGTAGGTTAAAAACCTATTAGTCCCCAAATATGTGTAATTTCCTAGGAGGCATATGAAGGGGTAGTGTGTTCGATAGGGGCGTTGTGTTAAGAGGGGTGTTTGCATGGCGAGTTTCAGTTTTGCTGCTTCATCAGTGAAAATGGAAAAACAGGCAGTACAATGTCCCCTGGTTGACAGTAGGGGTAGGTGAGTCTGGTGGGTTATTGTAGTGGTGGCACTTAATGATATTGAATCTTGGGATGATAGTAGGGTATCGATAGCAGCCTCTGATGGCCAAGATATGATGGTAGGTGGGCTTGCTCCAAGTTGGAGGAATTCATGGTAGTCCTGGGATGCAGTGGTTGATGGTGGTTCTAACCGAGCAAGGGAAGGTGGATGACAATGAGGGTTTGGTTGGCTGACATAGACCACTTTGATGGGATTTAGTGTTAGGTCGGGCTGGTAGCTAACGATGATCTGATGGGGATGTGATTTCGAGATGGTGGTAGGGGATTGATTTATTAGAACTAGCGACTTTGAAGGGAGTCACGATGCTGGATAAATTCAGTCATGATTGGGTCTATAGTCCTCATTTATTAAGGTCTAGTTTATCAGGTTCTTGTAGTGGGGTTTAGAACTAACTTGGTCAATAATGGCCATGTAATGGGATCCCTTTTCACAAAATAAAAAAATTGTGTTTATGTTTCAATAATAAAATAGGGGGACTTCCCCTACCTATTATAAAGATAAAAACATTGAAACCCAGTAAACATACAACCTAAAACAAGAAATTAGACCTTAAAAAAACTTAAATACAATAAGATTCAAATTATTCCTCTAAGAATCTTAACATCCAGTAATTTTTCATCTCCATACTTGTCATGTTTATATGAAGTACTCATAAGAGTTTTTTAAATTTTACATGAATCTAATCCAAATATTTTTACAAATTCCTTATCATAATTATATTTATAAAGAAAAATATCATCCTTCATTTGACATATATGAAGACTAAGAAATAATCAAAGTTTGATCATTAAACTCGTTACAAATTCACTAGTCATAAAATCTTGAAATTATTTACAAATATTTTCATATGGAGATCCACAAACAATATCATCAACATAAATTGACAAAATATAAATATGATTGCATTTGTTCTTAATAAATAATATTGGATAAACCTCACCATTCTCAAAACTATTTTTTAAAATAAATTTTGTCAACCTATCATTCCAATCTCTAGGGGATTGTTTCAATGTTTATAAAGCTTTAGATATCTTTAAAATATGATTTGAGAACTTTTGAATTTTAAATCCAAGTGGTTTTCTTACATAATCTTCTTCAAAAATCTTACCATTTAGAAAGTAACTTTTAATATCCTTTTGAAATTATTTAATACCATGAAAATATTAATGTGCTAGTAAAATTTTAATGGAATCCAACTAATCTATGAGTGGAAAATATTATTTGAAATAAATAGCTTATTTTTTTAATATCCTTGATAAACTAATATGTCTTTATTTTTAAATATTTTACCATATTCCTCCATCTTGTTTATAAAAATATATTTAGTTATAATAATATGAGGATCATTATATGAAATATCTAAATTTCACACGTTATTTCTATTAAATTGATTTAAATAATCTTTCCTGAACAAGATCCAATTATAATCATTTAAATATTCATCAACATTCTTTTGAAAATAAATAATAAATAAAAACATGAAAAATAAAAAAAAACATAAAAAATATACTAGTTTGAACATTTGATTCAAAATTTCCAATTATATTATCTACTGAATGATATTTATGTTTTTTCCAACTCCTATGATTGGGTTAGGAGGGTAAATGTTCATGCTCCCCCATAATATGTGCATTAGTTCAACTAGGTTCATCTTCTCCAAAATCAATGTCTCTAAAATCATCAACAATTTGATCCAAATCTGTATTCTCTCTTTTTAAATAACTTTTATCAAACCTAACATGAAATGTTTCATTAAAAACTATGGTCCTTTTATTATAAACCCTATAATATCCTAAAATATATCTTAATAAAATTTTGTATTAAATTTATCCAATACATCCTTCCTGTTATTAATAAAAACATTACAAACAAACACTCTAAAATAGAAAATTTTAGGCCTTATTCCCTTCCAAAGATTATAATGAGTCTTTTACAATATAGGTATTTCAATAATTCTATTTGATATATAAAAAATAATTTATAACTTCATACCAAAATAATTTAGATAAATTATATTGGTTTAAAATGGTTATAAACATTTCCTTAAGTTTTCTATTTTTCCTTTCCAAAACACTATTTTGTTTCGGTGTCCTAAATGCTAAGAAATAATGGAAATAACGATTTTTATCAACTATTGAAATTTCAGATTTAATAATTCTCAACCTCTATTACCTCTAATAGATATAATTCTGTAACCCTTTTCATTTTAAAATAATTTACTATAGGAAAAAACATATGAAAAGTTTTAGATTTATGAGATATGATTTAAATAGATGTAAATCTCATAAAATCATCTATAATAACTAAATCATGTTTCTCCACCAGAACTAAACGGTTTAGTAGTTCTCACAAAAATTAAATGACTAAGTTGAGAAGGCATTACCATGATTACGTCTTTGATAGATTTAGAATAGTTTTTTATCTTTCAAAAATAATTCACATAAATAGAGGTTTTCCATTTATGACTAGCATAACTAGAGAATAGTCGGGTTTTAAGAAAGATTGTGCATCAACCTAAAATAAACATGATCTAATATTTTATGCCACGAAATTTAATCAAATTTTATAACATTTAAGAATTTATCATTTTGATTAGTTGATTCTGTAAAATTAATTAAATAAATATTGTATTTTTTGGTGTAAAATAAGATAGATTCATACTTTAAAACTATACACTTATCATGTGAAATTTTAACAAACATTTTATCATCATATAGTTGAATTTTTTTTAGTAAATTATGTTTTAAACCTTCCACAAATAATACATTCGAAATAATGACAGAACTTGAAATTCCAACTTCTCCAAAAAAATTATTTTTCCTTTAAAATTATCAATAAATTTAACATTAACAACATCACGCTTACTGAAAGATAATAAATTTGTGATATTTCCAACCATATTTCATGACAATCCATTATTCATATGGAAAATATGTTTTTTTAATCCTCCAAGACATGTTTCCTACAAAAATAAATTTAAGAATATTTTGGTACCCATGAAAATCCAGATCCAATGGGATTAGTATAATAATTATTAGTAAGACATACCAATTTCAAACATGTATTTACATGTGATATAGGAGATATGATTTAGAAATAAAATCCTTCGTGTAAATAGTAGATTTTGGTGATATCAAGGAAAACCCAGTTGCATAATGACCCTTGATTTCATTTTCATCAAAAACTTTCTTATGTTTACCTTTAATATTTTTATATATTCCAGAAATATTGTTAATTATATAATTAAGAATATAAATATCTTTATAAAATTCATCAATAGTGGGATCCAAATCATATTTAGGAGATAATGTATAATTAGATTCACTAACTTGATTTGATGATTCCATTGAAAAAGAATTTTCCAAATCCTTGTCAGAACAAAAATCATGAAATGAATCAGAATCTTTCATACAAATCCATATAGTTGGATAATATTTCGTCTCATTCTTCTAAATAATTTTCTTATTATTGAAGTTTTTTAGCCTCTGACAATCCTACTTGATGTGGACTCTTTATATAATGATAAAAAAATACTTCTGTATTTTTATTAGAAACATTAATATCTTTACTATTATCCTTTTAATCCTATGTGGGATTATCCTTTATAAGTCATTGTGAGTTTCTTTTCTTATTTATATATCCCCTCTTTGTTATATGATAAGCACAATCTCTTTCACTAGGATGTATCTCAGAGTCATAATATTAAGTAGTAACTTTTTATTTAAAATCAATTTCATTCTTTTTCAAAATTGCTTTGTGAGAAATATTTTTAAGTTATAACTCATATTGTAATAAATATCTAATGAGCACATCAATATTATATTTAAACTTTTTAATTTCAACAACTATAACATTTTCAGCATGTATTTTATTAATTTAAACTCTTAATACTCTTTTAACCAAAATTGGATTATCTTGAGGTTCCCCCAAAGCACTAATTTTATTTACTATTTTAGTAAATATATGAAAAATTGTGAATAACAGTTTTAATCTTCACCCATTAAAAATTAATTATATTTATCCCTTAACATGCCTAGTTTTGTTCTTATTAACTTATTTCAAACAAAATTAGTAACTTTCAATATTTTCCAAATCTCATGAGATATTTTACATATAGATACATGGATATAGACATCTCTACCAATAGTATAATATAAAATGATCATTACCTTGTAATTTAGAACATGACTAATTGTATCATTACCAGTCAATGTATTAGGATCTACATCACGTAATTTGTAAGGATTGACTATGGTAGTCCAACTATCAATTCTTATGTGATTAAGTTGAGCTTCCATGTGTGATTTCCAATATTAATAATCTATTTCATCAAAGAATAGAGGACTTTTAGGTATCTAAGCATCATTTGTAATAGTTCTTACCATCTAAAAAAATTTCCCATATTTTTGTTATGTTAGGAATTGATTAATATTAATAAATACACACACACACACATAAATATATATATATACTAGAATAAGGGTTCATAATTAGATGTAAAATGTTAATTCCCAATATGAGGTGGTCAAACGGTCAATAGGGGTGAATTAACCTTCCTAAAATATTTTTATAGATTATTATCATAGTTAAATCTTAATTCAATGGAAATAAAAATAAATAACATGGGAGAAATGGTTTGGGTCAGGTTGATCCTATATCTACTCTTCACTAATCTTAAACTTAGGGAGAAATGACACTTACTAAATGGAATATATATCTTTTTATGGGGGAGTCATAACCATTTAAAATTTATTTTGAACCCCTAGAGGCACAAACCAAGACATTCCTTTTGAACCACTAGAGGCACAACCCAACTATATTTATTTTATGGTGGTGGATGAAACTAACCATTACTTTATCCAAACCAAGGCACAACTGAATTCCCCTTTACTTTATCCAGTTAGGTATAACCCGCACCTTTTAAAGGGTAGTATAACCTAATATAATTATTGAGATTCCCCCGACTCGCACATTTGGATCTAGTGCTAAACATACATAGTTTTAATAAATAGCATGGATTAAAAAATACTCCTGAGATGATAATTTTGGTGTACTTTGAACAAATTCAACTAAACTCATAGTATAATACACATTTTTTCACAAAAAATAATATCACATACAATGCTCTTATGTGAATCCGATCATTGAAATTCTTGGGGAAATGGAAAAATATAAGAAACATGTGAACTCAAATGCTCAGTAAGGGGATAAGTAATTACAATGAAAAAATATTCATAATCAATAATAGAAATTACCATATTAGAAATTTCATTTTTAAAGGAGTAATACATGGGAAATGATAAAAGAAGCATGATAGCACATTCACAATTCATGGCATAAAATGGGTTCATATTTCAAGAGAGTTAATAAATATAACATGGAATCAAACATAGAAACATGGAATAAGACATAATATTCCATAGAGTCATGATAGTCATTAGGATTATAGGAATGTGGAAACAACATAAAATAATACATCATAAGCATACGTCAAGAATTTCTACTAAGACAACACAAACATAGTGGATAAAGTCTCAAAGTGAATTGGGTTTACAACCCAGTCACATATATATCATCTCATAAGATTTAAAACTATAACCAATGAATTGACGGATTTTATATTTTTTATCCCTCCAATCACATCGTAATCTATACTTTTATATGTGTACAACATAAAGAAAATGTATATAAATTTATTAATAGTCATAACATAATAAACCCATTGAAATTAAAAGGGTATCCAATGAAATTAAAAAAATATCTAGGTAAATACCCTTCAATTAGGATAAAGATGTAAAAGGTATCTACGCCATATAGGTTAAAAGTTATACAGTTTAGTCAATAATTTCTCTAGTCAATCAATGTATAAGTATCTTGTTGAATATCCCACAATCAAGTTAAAAATAATATGATATTCACAATGTAATGGAAAATATCCTTATCAAATGAATTATAACAATGTGGTATTTAATAGTACATTAATGGTTTATAAATATCAATAGAAAATGATTCTTTATTATGGTTTTTCAATAACACTTGAACCATCAAAAACATATCTCACGCGAGTATCAAACAAAGTGTGTGGTTAGGCCAACTTTTTGTGCACTGAGTAAACATTGAGTTAATACCCAACTAACATTTTTCATGGTTGTTACCTCTGGTGGCATCAGTTCTAGATAATGTATCCACTAGTTTTTATTTAGGAAGGTATTTCATTTCTTTTAAATCCCACACCTTTTACTTTACCATAATTTCAGGATATTTCACAGGTGTAGAAATGTTTTTGCATTATAATGGATTATTAAAGTGGTATAATGAGAGAGAATGATGATCTATAATTATAGTTATAATAATTAATTTATAATAATAAATCATAATAACATTTATTATAGAAATGAAAATAAAACAAAAGGATTTCAAAAATAAAAGGAGTGGAGAGGCTAGGAATCCTTACTTTGGTATAATAACAGCTTATAAAAAGACTATAACCAAAGTAGATATGTAATATCTCAATAATAATACATAAAAATGATTCAAATACCCTAGAATTAAAAATTTGGAAGTCTTTTAAAAATAATTGAGATGATTTAATGATAAAAATAATTCAATTGAAAAGGAAAATTGAGGATTAGGGATCCCTTACCTTACAATGTATCTTCTTAAAGTGTTATAGGAAGTCTCCTGAACCCTAGAAAATCTGTGGAGAGTCTCATGAAAGATAAACTGAGAAGAAATTCATTCTTAATGGATTATTAGTGAAGAGGAAATGGATAATGGGTGGATATGTAAATCAAAAGAGATATATTTTTTATTTATTTCTAAACATAGGTTTTGGAGTTATAAATAATGAAAAAATTTAATTTTCATGGATTTATCCCATTGTTTCAAGAAATAGGAATTTGGTTTCGTATTTTACTATTTTTGGAGTCAAAATCCCATTAGTATATATAATTTTTTATGTGTACAAGATTCATTTTTATAAAGAAATTTTTTTAAAATCTTAAAATATACTTTAGGTTTTGTAAGATATGTTATAGCTTTATAAAAACAATCTTATTGATTTAAAATACACTATTTTAATGATAAAATCTATTTTTGGCCAAGAATTACCTTTATAGTATTTACCAAATCACTTTTATTTCATTGTGATCTCACAAATATTATAATTCATTCATACCGTACTTAATTTTTACACAAAAGTGTCTTGAAAAATTATAAAAAAATATATCATCGGAAAATTTCAACAAGCTAATTTTAAAAATTAATTATTTTTTATCAAATTAAAATTCTAAAATTTAAGAATTTATCTATCAAATAAAATCATATAATGCATTGAAAATCAATTTATTTATAATAAAACAATTTCTTTTATTATGTGTGGTTATATTTATATTTATTATCATATTTTAATTATTATATGTTTGATAATTAATTATTTATATGTGCAAAACATTTACATTCTATGAAATTATTCTTCTTTTGAAGTGGAATTCAGATTTTAAATACATAATTGAGAAAATGGTTGCAGTGAAACAAACTATATAAACTATGATTACAATGTTATGTCAAAGAATATTTTATATTTATAAAAACTATATTATCAAAATATTTTTTAATAATAACACACTACATAATAGTAATGAAAATTTCAAATGATAAATATTAAATAATTTTATTGTATTAAAATAATGTTACTAAACATTTTTTAAAGATAATTTTTGTCTAAAAACATATACATAGAATACGGTAAAACCATTCACAAATTAAATAAACTATAATTTAAGTAAAAAATATGATAAATTATTATTTTAGTACAAAAATTATCTTTAATAATTCATCATATTTTTCACCTAAAATGATATATGGAATTGCTTTAATTGTTATATGTTAAAATTTTGTGACTGTGGAATTTTAGAATTGTAAATGATTGATCAACTACTGTAGTGATAATAGTGGGACAAAATAAAGTGAAAAAAATGTGAAAATAACTGACACCATATGTAATGTGGAAACCCCCCCCAAAATGAAATGGGTGAAAACCCACAGGAAAATTGAAGGATCTCACTATGGGTAAAATTGGGTTCATATTCCCTCACTATAACAAAGAGAATATCCCTCATAATTATCTCTCTTGAATATATGGGGGATATGCCTCAAAAAATACCACACATAAATATTATGTGATGATGTGTGTTGAAGTTATTGTTGGAGGTAATGAAAATCCCATCAGGGATTATTTCCTCTAATGGGTAGGATCCCACTCCATTGGTGCATCCTCCTCTAGTGGATTGGTGTGGTTTGGACACCAACTATTCCTACCATTTCCTACCCCCTTATAAATTTGGGGGTGGTGGACATCCATAATAATAAATTCTGTCGACATATCTCCCACATAGAGATTTGATTGGGAACCAATCATCTCTTCACACATCATTTAAATCTTTTAAACCATGCTGCCCATGTCTCTGTGTGGCCACTCGAGGATATATACCATCGGAACTTATTATAGTTAATCAGTTTTATCAAGAAATCTTATATATTCTCATTAGTATGAATTTTCTTTATATCCACACATCCTTTCTCCATCACATATCATACAAAGTGATACTATATCCCAATTTTCTTTGTTCTGGAATGAAAAGATGTATTCTTTTTAATGGGAAAGGCACTCTGATTGTCAAAAAATAAAAGAATATTCTCATCCGTTCCTAATATCTTCCAAAAATATTCTCATCCAAATCATCTCTTTGAATGACTCTGTAGCTTCCATGTACTTAACCCCCATTGTCTAAAAATAGACAACATAGTATAACTTTGAAATCCTTCACACTGCTCCTCCTGCAAGAGTAAACACATAACCAATAATGGATTTCTTCTTGTCAGAATCACCTGAAAAAACTAAATCAACATATCCCCTGATATTAAAATTTGATCCAACATATTATAATTCAATATATGATGTCTCCTAGATGTATCGTAGGATCCTATTCATTGTGCTCCAAGGATCTCTTCCTAGATTCACCATGTACCAACTAACTGCTCCCATTGCACATGCAAGTGGCCTAGTACTATCCATAATGAACATGATACTCCCCACTACTAATTCATATGGTACTCTATACATCTTCATCCTCTCTGCTTCACTTTTAGGACTCATCATAGGGGACAGCTTGAAATTAGTAGGAAATTTGGTAGATATTGTCTTATAATATTTCATGTTGAATCATTTCAATAATTTCTTGAAGTAATTCTTATTTTATGGATAAATATTCCCATTATTTCTATCTTGATAAATATAAATCATAAGAATCTTTTTTTCTAGTCTCCAGTCCTTCATATCAAACTCCCTAGCCAACTTTTCCTTCAGAGCTCGGATCTGGTCATTGTTCGGGTCTCCAACCAACATGTCATCCACATACAGTATAAGAATGATATAATTATGACCATTTGAACCTATTATATATGCAAAAATATCTGAATAAAGTATTTTTTATCCAAGACTCTTGATATTGGAATCAAATTGCTTGTACCAACACCTCAGTGCCATCTTTAGACCATATAGAGATTCGTTCAACCTATAAACTAAGTTCTCTTTTCCTTCCTTTTCAAAACATTGTTATTGGAGAATATATATTTCCTTATAAATATCACAATAGATAAAGTCATTCTTCTTATCTAAATTCTCTAGATGTAAATTGTATGTCACACACATTTCCAAAACTATCCAAATAGTTATTAGTCTAACAGTAGGAGAGTATATTTTATTAAAACCAATAACATCCTTTTAAACATATCCTTGGACCACTAGTCTTGTACCACCTGATAATTTTATATCCCACATGATCATAAAGACACATTTTTTTTCTAATAGCCTTCCTTCCATGAGGTAATGGGAAAAAATCCCAAGTCTTGTTCTTATGTAGTGCTTCTAGTTTCTCATGAATCGCCACCATCCATGAGGACACATATGAACTCTATGTTTCTTACAAAAAAATAAAATGGATCTCCATCATCCATAAATATGAAGTGTGTAATATTTCTCTCAGTGATATAGATTGAGTTTAATACTAGTTCTCTTTTATCCCTAGTTTATTTTTGTGGTCCAGACTCTATCGTTATTTGATCATCACGCTCTAGTGATGATTTAGAGGAAACTGGTTCTTCCATGGGTTTTTACTCCACTTTGACTACTGTATTTTTTGTATTCCCTTTCCCCATTTCTCTATCAAGAATCATTTGTACATTTTATTCAAAAAAAATCCATTTTTATTGATGAAAAATTTTTGGGTAGTGGGATCCCACAAATGATACCCCTTCACACCATTAGTGTATCCCAACAAGATAGATTTCCTATATCTCAAATCCTACATTGATATTTTCTGGTCATTAAATAGTGCATATACAAGACTTCCCAATGTATGTAATTAATAATATTCATCAATTTTATCATCCAAAATATTTTTCAATGTCTTAAGATCAATCTCCATAGAAGGAGATCGATTGATCACATAAAATATAGTATTCATTGCTTCTACTTAAAATGTTTTGGAAATTCCTGTAGTCATTCACATCTCCCTATTCTATCCAATAGGGTTCTGTTCATCCACTATTCCACTCCATTCTTATAAGGAGTGTACACCAACATTAACTATCTCTCGATTCCTTCTCATTGACAAAAAGTATCAAACTTCTCTCTGGTATATTCTCAATCATTTTCAGTCCTAAAAAACTTAATCTTATTTTCAGATTCAAGCTCCTACAATGATTTTAATGTTTTGAAGAATTAAAAAACATATGCTTTCATCTTGATCGGATTCACCCATCATCTCCTAGAATAATCATAAATTAATGATACAAAGTAACATTCTCATCCTATGGATATAACTGCCGCTTTCCAAATGTTAGAATGGTTCACCTCTAAGATATCATTTTTTGTTAATGTATCGAACTTTAAATTGTGTTTTTTTGATAAACACAATGCTCAAAAATGATAAGAATACATTTGAATGAACATGTAGAAATTCTTGAACAGAAAAAGTCTCCAAAACTCATTCACACATATGTCCTAACTCCTGATTCCATAATGTCATAAATACATCCATTGAGGTGATAAATGAAACAACTATATTTTTATCCTTGTAAATTTCACACATAAACATGTATAGGATATTTGAGAACTTCTATTCCTTCATCACTATAAGTGTTCCATTCACAATTCTCATCCCTCCATTCTCAGTGTGAGTCTTGCATCTAATTTCATTAAATTATCCCAAAGACAGTATGTTCTTCTTTGGGTCTTTACATGGAGTACTCTATGGATGGTTCAAATAATGTCATCCTGCATATTTGTTTTATGGTTCTAACTCCAACTATCCTCATGGTGTGATTGTTCCCCAAGTACACAAGTCCTTTCCAGATAGTTTCATATTATTTAAACCATTTTCATTGGGATTTCTTGTGTCATATTTATCCTAATTAAATTATACATGCATTGTTGAGATGTTTTCTACTTCCAGTAGTCATTACTGCCTTACTAACTAGTATATCTCCATTCACAGAAGTAGTCACCACATTTCCATGATATATCTTTTCACTACTCTTCTTATTCCAAAAATCCTTCTCAGTATTCCCCTTCTTTCCACATCATGACAATTCATATTATTCTTCTTACTCCTTGATTTGGATCTTCTGTGATTTTGGGTCTGACTAAAACCACGCTCCATCATCACACATGTAGGCCTTTATTCAATTGTCTATAGGAAATTATCCTTCAATAGCATTTCCTATATCTTTATTTTCCACATTATAAAGTTATTCACATTAAATTTCTCAATCATGAATTTCACCACCATCTGGACACACTACCAGTTCAAAACCTCCACTATTTCATGATGGTGTATTTCCAAATCTCAATAATTTTTTTTGATTGAAAGATCAATCACAGTCACAATCACATAGCATACTCAAATTATTGAGAATTATTAATACCTAAAAAAAGTGAACAGTACCATGTCAAAACCTCCTCCGATACAACTTTTTATGATCTTAAATGATTGATTCACCCATATAGTGATAATTGAGAGACAAAATAAAGTTCAAAAAAATAGAAATAAATTTCACCAGATGCAATGTGGAAAACCCCCTAAAATGAAAGGGGTCAAAAAACCTCATGAAAATAAAATAATCTCATTATGGGTAAAATTGGGTGCACATTTCCTCATTATTACAAAGATAATATACCTTGTAATTATATATCTTGGATATATGGGGATTCCACCTCACAAAATACCACACATTAATATGATGGGAGAAGGTGCGCTAAATATGATTATTGGAGGTAATGAAAAACCCATTGGAGATCATTTCCTTTTATATGAAGGAGCCCTCTCTATTGGTTCCTCCTCCACTGGTGGTTTTGTGTGGTCTTTCTTATTAAGCAGTTAATTTGGAAAATATGGATCATGATAGGTCCCTTAAAATGGTTACTTTGAAAACATGGTTTTCGATGGCCATGTATCTTAGAAAAAGTGGTGATATAATTGGATAATGAAACCCAAAAGGATTTTCCATACTTATAATATGAATTAGAGAGACTTATGAGGTTATCTTGAGAATTCCTTATTGACATGATTCTTATGTATGTGTTAGGATAGTGGGGAATTATCATTATTACAGAATTTTTAATTGCTTAGTAGAAAATATGACATGAACCTTAGAGAATGGGTGGGTTACAGAATCCTAATACTTGAAAATGTGGTGATAAATCTTTAAAGTATATTATTATTATTATTATTTTCCTGAATATTGAATTAGTGATATATTGTTCACTGTTACCTGTTATATTCCAATGATACCTTTTCTAACATACATATTATGTTAATTATTGATTTTAAACCCTTTTTATGTAGTGGGTGATGTGTCTTTCACCAAGGCTTGATGTTTTATGGTGATAAATCATTCATTTTATGGATTATATTGGTGATTCATCATTTACCCAATGTTTAGTATCAATGATATAACATTAACCTTGGTTAATGTTCTGATGATACATCATTCACCTTGACTAGTGTATCGATGGTATATCATTCACCTTAGATAGTTATATCGTTGATACATCATTTACATTTCTTATGATCTTTCTGGTATATCATCCACCCTTTTTAATGAGTATGGTGATTCATAGTTTGCCTTAGATATTGTATCGATGATATATCATTCACCTTGGTAAATGTATTGGAGATATCTTATTCACATTGGTTATAGTTTTGTGACATAATATTCACCCTTTTCTACTGAGATGATCATAATTCGTTCACCCTATTTAGTGGTAAGGTGGTGTACTATATAACTTAGTAGGTTTTTCAATAATGATTCATTCACTCTGAGTAGTGGTAAGGTGGTATCTTATTCAACTCAGTTGGTTATTTATGGATGAATCATTCAACCTAATTAGTATTTAGGTCATGTACCATTCATCTCAGTTGGTTATTTGGTGCTAATTTCACCATCCATTTGTGACAGACTCTGGGAGTATTGTCCCATTACATTATTGGCTAAAACAAGTATGATTTTTGTAACATCCCTTATCTCGTTGCTCCCTCATGTAACCAGGTCAAGTTTGCTACTGGACTTTAGGTGTGCTTCACCATACCTAGAGGTTTATAACTAAAGTGAGTTGGTAAGGGATATTTTGGGGGAACTATAACATCAGGTACCAAGTTTCAATAATAGTGAAAGTAATATAAATAAACAAACCAAAAACTCAATTAGAATAAAGAACAAAGTAAATAGTCTAAATAAAAAACAAATCATGTAATGACAAGGTGAATGTTGATGAATGAAATATTGAAAACCATACAAGGAAAACACTAAAAATCTCAATAAAATACTTTATAAACCCTGGTCTTGAATCTCATGTTGGTCTCATCTCCAAACATCAACTCACCCAGTGAAATATTTCTGGGTATCAATCGGTGGCCTGAATAGGGTGTGAGTACAACTCAGTAGGCCAATAGCCATGTTGTTTAAATAATATGTTAAGAATATATGGTGCATGAAATAATATTATAAACAAGTATATTCATTAATAAATTAATATTACATATCAAATGACCATGTTGACCCTCAAGATCTTGGTTGACACCTAGGGTCATTCGAACCTAATTCCTCTCTATGCCAGATAACTTTGTCATGTGGTGAATCATGCATCAGGATGGGTTACTCATAGAGTTTATGGACTCTCCTACATCTGTATGGATCGACCAATCCATTGGTGGATTCTACTTCTAGTATAATGTCTCAAGTAACCAATTGGGCTCTATATGTATATCACATGCTAAAGTCTCTTATGTCTTCCCATGACACATGTAGACAAGGGGTATTGTGACCAATCACAATGGGATATATGTGTACTTCACCTTGTTGTATTATCTTACGTATTATTATGTGCATGTCATCCAAAGGAATGTAACCATTTCATTGGTATCCATGTGTACCTTACCATACTCAAGTCACTTACATCTTTTCATGGAACACTCCACAAAGGGGAAGGTATCCATCTCATAAAAAGTTGTGAATTCTCCTGCATCATGAAGAATCACTAGTGTCATGTCTCATGAGAAAGTGGATCAAGACCTGAATAATAATATTATAAATATCATGTATAAGTAAGCCAAACATATCATTTAATTCAAATAACTTGTTATTCCAACTTAGTCTATTTATACAGCTATCAATTAATAGAGAATTTATTATTTTTTGGTAGATCCTCCTACATCAGGATTAATCACCGCTATCAAAACATGTCAAGTTACCATTAATCATAAATTACATATTTTACTAAAATCACTTTATCATGAAACAATGGTTTATCACAAGGTCAAATGTAGGAAGACCTCTCAGTTGATCACAAGCCTAGTCTTCACACCAAGGACCTAGAGAAATCTATAATGAATTCCATGAGAGGTCTAAACATGTTAATTTCATCAAAACTATATGATATCCATGAAGGTAGTTCGTGCACAAGGTGTGTCAAATTGTTCGTATGTATTGAACATACTAGAATAATTTAAATATACATTTAGGGAGTTTTTCTAGACCACACAACTCTAGATTAAATAAGATGATGAAGATTCCACAATGTCCAAGGTGTAGTCTAGTTCCTCCTTCCCTTCAACAAAATACCAAGAAATCTTGTTAGTGAGAACATGAAATCATTGTTTGGGATAGTTAGTCTCGATCTAGGGTTCTCTTCATGGTAAAACCCATTAATTAAGAAAGATAAAAAGATTCAAATGGATTACCTATTATCATGTGGTCTAGAACACTGAGATCCAATGTGGTACTGCTCTTGGTTTGATGGGAAAATCAGAGGTCATCTGTGAAAGGGCTAAAATCAATATAAGGGTAAGAGATATCTGAACTCACAACACTAAAGTTTAAAAGAGATTGAGTGTATCACATTCATGATTTAAATAGGATATTCACATTGTGAATATCCCACTTTTCTACTTATGCCGAAAAATTAGTCACCTACAATTAAAATGCCAAAAAAGTCGATTTCACACCATGAATACATCTTATGATGTGGATTTATATTTCATGGACTACCCATGAAACATTCATGGTGTGAATGAAGTTCATGGGGACTTCCTGAACCATTCAGACCTTGTATAGATTTAATAGGGTCTTCCCTAAATAATTCATGTCATAAATTAGAAATTCAACACATTTATTCATTCTGTGGAAAAAACACACCTATTATTCTTGATTTCTCCTAAAATAAACCAAAATGAAACAAAGACATAATTACTAACGTCCAAACCAAAAAATAATTATTATAAAAGAGGTTTTCCAAAACATAAATAGGAATTTATTTAGAAAATATGAGATATTAAAACCTCCCCACTATATAACAGCGCATACCTATGATGCTACAAGCATCTCTATGGGGTGTCAATGAACAACTCTATCCCCTGTGTTCTCATAGAATATTACTTTCTCAAGTATCTTCTTTCACATTCCCATTCTGCTACTACACTTTCACTAAAGGAATGATCCTCCCCAAAAGATTCTTCTCACTATAGTCCATGATATGAATCAGATACTCCTCAAATGATGCATCACAATCCAAATCTCCTTCATCAATTTCCATCATATGAGAATGGTCATCGTGATATCTTTGAAGTTATCAAACACGAAACACATCAAGCATTGAATTATAGCACTGTGGAGGGGTCAAACAGTACACTACTTGATGAATCCTTTAAACTCTCTCAAATGATGTTTCCCTATCCTAACACAGCATTTCCCCATCCTAGGTGACTTCTAAAGGAAAACAAGATGACCAGCCTCAAACTCTAATGGTTAGTTTTGATGGAAAACGTACAATATATGATGGTTTTGTGTGGTTACCAGCCAATTCTTGATCAATTCAACCTGCTCAGACATCTCCTATATGATGGGGTTAATTTGTCTTTCTAACATGTTTATTTATTCCATTGTTTGGATCAATGTTTAAAAAAATATTTCTTTAATTTTAAAATTAATGAAATGCTTTAAAAAAATGATTCACTTTTCAATTGATGGGGAATTTCTAAACAATGGATAAAATAAAAAAATTATATAAAATATTTTATATAAATTCTTAATGTAAAAAATTAACAACAACAGTACAATATATTTCAAATGAAAACAAGTAAAAAACATGGTCATGTGCCAAAAGGTACGATAGTTCTAGGTTATTGGACTCCTCACACTCAAAGTCACATATAAATATTTGTATACACACATCCATTCAACACTAGTCAATAGGATATCATCACCATCCTATTGGGGATATGACATGTTGCAAAATTTGTTTTGGAATGTTGTAAATCATAGTTCATTATCAGAATAATTCACCAACTACCTTGGCTTGTATGTTCTCCAGTAAAAAATCAATGATGGCCAATTTATTTTAAAACAATTTAAAATACTATTAATCTCATTCTTCATTTAAAATATTCCAATTTCTATTTTAAAAACCAACCCATAGGGTTTTAATCAAAAAACAATCCTTTTACAAGATAAAACGCAAAGTGATATCTATCAAAACCATTTTATGAAATTATCATCAAATACAACTTTTGAAATCAATTCCATCAAATCAATTTAATAAGATTAAATTCAGAAATTTAAATCCCACCATTTTCTGTTAAACCAATTTCACAATTTAAATTCAATAATTTAAAATTCACCAATTTCCATAAATTTCAAAAACATTCTCAAATTCAATGGAATTGGGGGTTTTCTCAATTTCATTCCAAAAATCCAATTTCACAAATCAAATCCCTTGATTCAATGGAATTGGGTTTTTAATCATACAATTGAAATTAATTTCATCAAAATCAATTAATTGAATTTAAATCAAACAATTGAATTTAAATTAATCAATTTATGGTAATTAAATTGGGAAATCATAATAGAACCACCTACCTCGAGATCAAAGGATCTCAAAACACTGAACCCTAAATGGGATTTTCCTATGAATAACATCAAGAATGGGATCTAAGAAACAAACATAGGTTTAAGATCCAAAACAGAAGGTATTAGATCTTCCAAAAAATCATAGAGATCTATAAAACCCTAAGGATAAAAAAGGAGAGAGTGGGAGAAAGATAAAGGGAGGAGGAAACCTATTATATGGTGATCAAAAAAATTTCACCAAGATTTGATCCTCTTCTGGGAGGGTGTAGAGGATCCAAAATTTCCTCTTTGATGATCCCAAGTAAGAAGTAATAATAAGGGGTCATTCTAAGTCTGTTAGGAACATAAATGGGGGTTCCAAGATTTGAAAAATTAGATTTTCAGATTAATTTAAACTCACCCACAGTTTCTTGGGTGTATTCACATAGTTTGGACAACCTGTGTACACTAGCCATGCTCCCCTTTTTCTCCTGGTTCATATTTTCTCTTTGGTGGAGCCTTGTTTTTCAAACTATATTCTAGCCATAAAAAACTCCACTATCTATGTTTTCCCAGTTTCTTCTGAAAAGGAGAACGGTTTGGGAAACATGTCTACCAATTGTGAACTGGCCCAAAAACTTCTAAAAATTAAAAAACTTATTCTAGAACAACCTCAAATGAAACTCAAACAAAGATTGATCAAAGGAGGGATTTGGGAATACCTAAAAACTATAAGATGAGGTTACAACCTCCCCACCATAGAAACATTTTGTGCCTAGAAATCCTAAAGAGAAGCTTCTATGCCAAAAATATGAGTCCACTGCCCTCTAATCACTACCTCCCTCTCTGAAATATCATTATTATCACAACTGTACTATCATAGCACTCAAACTAAAGGTATCATCCACCCACATAGCACATTGGTTTTATAATGATATATCCTAATAGGCTATTCAGTCATGGATAACTCAGGTTCAACCTCAAAATTACTCCAACTCAAAAGATGACATGAATCAAATAGATATTTTTGTACCTGAGATACATGGAACACGTTATGTATCGATGTCACATATAGTGGAAGGGATAACTGATATGCCACTTTCCCCACCAACTCAATAAACTCAACAGTTCCTACAAAACAAGGATCAAGTTTTTTTTCCTCCCAAGATATCGATGAACCAACAAGGGTGAAACTTTTAAGAACACTTGGTTACCTACTAAAAACTCTAACATCCTATGATGATGATCAACATAAGACTTATGTTGGATCTATTAAATCAATATACTATGACTAATCATCTAAATCGTTGTTGTTTTCCTTTGAACCAAACTCAGTCCAACTAAAGATCTTTCACCAATCTCCAACCAACACACTAGAGATATGTATGTTGGGCCATAAAAGGCCTCATTAGGATCCATTCTGATCAGAAATTGATTAATATTGTTATAAAAAACTCAACCAACTGAAAAAGGTCATTCCAAGCCCCTCTAATGTCAAAAAAAACATGAATTATATCCTCTAGAATTTGTATATCTCTTCTTGTCTGGTCATTCGACTGTGGAAAGTCTGTTATAATCAAAAAAACCTGAGATCTCAGTGCCTCCTGAAGGCCTCTCCAAAAGTTAGAAGTAAACCAAGGATCCCGATCAAATACTACAGAAAATGTAACTATGTGAAAACGAACAATTTCTTTCACGTAGAGATTTTCTAAGTCCTCAACTTTGGTTGTTTAATGAAGGGGTATAAAGTGATCCTACTTATTCCGCCTGTAAATCATAACCCATATCACATTCTTCTTTTTATAGGTACACAGAAAATCAACCAAAAAGTCAATAGAGATCTCATCCCATGTCCAATATGGAACTATAATTGGAGGAATAAAACATAAAGTTTTCTGGTGCATGGTATTGACTTATTAGAAAGTAATAAAACGGGATACAAACTCATCAATACCTTATCTCATATATATCCACCAAAACTACCACCACATGTCATTGAACATCCTCAGGGTTCATGGGTGCATAGTCCACTATGAATTATGGAAATACTCCATAATAGCTTTCCTTACTGATAACAATACCATGAAATGATTATTATAACATAGAATTTCCTCTTTGGAGAATGACCACTTATCTATGGTGTACCCCACCAAAAATAGAGTCTCTAATACTACGAAACTTCACATCAAGATGTTATTCCAGAAGAATTGTCTCAGGAATAGGGGATGTCAACTGAATGTTGGCCATAGAAACCACATCACCTGATTCCTAGACTTCAATATGAAATTGTGAAAAAAGATCCATCAGGTTCCACTCATTTTTTGATTCTTTCATAGTCTAGGTTGCAGGTTTCCATCTCAAATCATCTGCAATGAGATTCCCTTTCCCTAGGGCATAGGTGATTTCGAAATCGAAGGACTTAAGGTACTACACCAAATGCCACTGGGAGAGATTCAGATATTTTTTAGAGAATATATTATTAAATATCTTTTGTTCTAAAAACATAGTAAACCTTTTATATAAATATAATTTTTCAACTCTTAAACTCATGACTCATAGTTTCATGTTCAAGATCATTGGTTGTCTAATTATTCTCATGTGGCCTAAGATGAAGAGAGTCATAAGCGATGATAGGATAACCTTGCATAAGAACGTAGCCCAAACATAAACTCAATGCATCAAAAAATGCCACGTATCCTTGCCCGACCTCTGGAAGATTCAACACCAAAATAGTAGTCAAAATACCTTTTATCTTAATAATATAATTTTTACATTTATCATCCCAAGAAAAAATTTCTCCAATTCGAGTTAAAGTTTTCATTAGAGAATCCAACATTGATAAGTCCTTAAAGAACTGATGATAATACCTCGATAAACCCAAGAACCATCGAATCTAGAAATCATTTTAGGGTTGTTCCCATGTCATAACAATTTTTACTTTTTTGGATCAAATAAAATACAATTTTTTGACACCACTTATTCCAATAACTTTACTTCTCATATCCATAAATTTCATTTTGAAAACATTGCATAAATTTTATTATTTCTCAATAATTTTAGAACTGATCTCAGATGATACACTTGATTCTCCTCGGATCTAGTGTAAACAAGTATTTCATCCACACTGACAACCAAAAACGCCTCAAGATACTCATGGAAATGTTGTTCATTAAAATCATAAAAAATACAGGAGAATTAGTTAGATCAAAGCGCATGAAAAGGTACTCATAATGGCCATACCTGCACCAAAATGCAGTTTTGTGAACACCAGATCCTTTTATTCTCAAATGAAACTAACTAGATCAAAGATAAATCTTCAAAAACTATTCCACCCTTTCAACTGATCAAACCACTAGTGGAAAAAAATCAACACGTCGGCATTTTTCATGTCTGTTCTATATAACCAACGTTCAAAGCTTTAAAAATTGATATATCACATCGGTTATTTTATAACTGACATGATATATCGATCAAGATCCATTTTTTACGTTGGTTATTTTATAACCGACATAAAAAATACAGAGATTAGATTTTTGACGTTAGTTATTTTATAACCGACGTGATAAAGCTCCATTTATAACATCGGTTATAAAATAATCGACATTATAAATAATTTTATACATCGTTTATTTAATAACCGACGTTATACTCTATCATTTCAGTTATTAAATAACCGACATTATAAAGATTTTAAATGATTTATCGTACCCTGTATTTAGTCATTCTATTTTCTTCGATCGGGTGACCTGCGACTCGTCTCTCCCACGTGGAAAACCTAGAAAGGATTCTTCAAAGTTGTACCCTCTAGCCTCATATTTCCAACATCAGTCATCATCATTATTGTCACCAGATCTATCAGGTCGACTCGCAACACTCCAGTAAGCCTCACACGACTCAGTTTCAGTTAAAATATTTCTCGATTCCCTTATATAATTTTTTGAGATGTTATATTTATATCTTTGTTCTTGTTGTCATGGTAAGTTTCATAGTGTTCATTTATATGATGCTAAATTCTTTTTTGATGAAAGAAACCATGGAAGTGATATCATGCAAGTTTAGGATTTTTGTTTGTTTGTGTGTGTGCGTGTACAGGGGGTGTCCAATGGGGTGGGGGGTTATCCATGCTGGTGGGTGGTGTCCAGGGGTGGTGGGGGTGTCCAAGGGGTGGGGTGTTTAGGGGATATCAATGGGGTGGGGGTGGTTTCCAGGGGGTGTGGGGGTTGTCCAAGGGTTTTGGGGGTGTCCAAGGGGGTGTGGGGTGTCAAAGGGGGTGGGGTAGGTGTCCAGGGGGTGTGGGGGATATCCTAGGGGGATGGAGTGTCCAAGGGGGTGGGGGTGGTGTCCAGGGGTGGGGGGATAAGGGGGTTGTCCAAGAGGATAGGGGTATCCAGGGGTGGTGTGGTTTCTAGGGAGGTGAGTGTGTTGTCCAAGGGGGTAGGGGTGTCCAGGGGGTGGGAGCTGTCTAGAGGGGTGGGAGGATGTCCATGGGGTGGGGGCTATCCAGAGGGTTCGGGGAGATGTCCAGAGGGTTGGGGTATCCAGGGTGTCCATGGGGTGGGGGGTCCAAGGGGTGGGGGATGTCCAAGGGATGTATCAGAGACATTAAAATGGGTAGTGGGTGGTCCATGTTTAAATGTGATAACATGGTCCTGTTATGACATTAATGGCCATACATTTCAGACAAAAGCTCATGACAATAGAAGTATAGTTCAGAATAGTGGTGTATTGGTGTTTGCAGAAGCAATGCATTTTTCAAGTGTTAAAGACAAAAACTCAATTTCTGCATCAAGTTCATATTATAGAGTGATTCAAGAAATATGGGAGGTTGATTAATTTAAAATTAAAGATCCAGTTTTTAACTATAAATGGTTTATCGGTAAAAACAGTGTCAGGAACGATTAATTTGGAATGACGGTTGTTAATTTGAATAGATTGGAAGACAGTGATGATTCTTTTATAATGGAAACACATGAAAAACAAATTTCCTATGTATTAGATCAATCAGATATGATGTGGGATGTTGTTTTACAAGGGAAAAACAATAAGTTGGTGAGGATAAACTTGATGAAGATGCTGATTTATGTGAGATCACTAATTCCATGGAAATATTAACATAACATAATAATGAGCATGTTTAAGACATGTTTTGTGCTATAAGGAATGATCACGACGAAGGAATTTGGGAAAACAATCCATTTGTAAATTCCAAAAATTACAGGTAACATTTGTTTATTTATTTTTTATATTTATTATTTTCATAAAATGATAGATATTGTAAGTTTTTTCCTTATTAAAATTCATATTAAAACAAATAAGTATAAGTTTTTGTTTGTTTTAATCTTGTTTATTTTACTTTATCATATATACCATTACATAAATTATATATCTATTATTTGTGTTCAATGAAAATTACTTTACCATGTTTACCATGTTTACCAGGTTTACTATGTTTACCATGTTGTTCTTCTTTACCATCTTTACCATCTTTACCATTGTTTAACATGCTTACCATATTAACCATGTTTACTATTATGTAACCTAATACAATTTTCTATTTTCTATTTACATTAGTATTGTAATATTTTAATATGTATATTTTTTAACTAATGATTGTTTTTTTTTGATTTGGTGGACAATGACATATCAATCAATTGATCAACCACATGATTATAGAGATGAGAATATTGGTCATACCTCTGGGGAGGAACATTCACATGCTCGTCTTGATGTTCCCCAATCTTCCTCATGTGCTTCCATTATGACAAAGAGTTCAAGAGTTGGTAAACATGGGTGCACATGTTTACCAAAATTATCACTTTCTCGTACATAGGACCAGAGCATACTCGTTGAGTTTGATGAAGATGATATTCCTATGGGTCCAAATTCAAAAGATTTTAAGAGTTTTGTATCAACTCGGGGTAAGAGAAAAGTAAGCATTTTGTATGATGATGGGAGAAGTGTGGACAAAGAGATAATATCTCAGTTGTGGGAGAATATTTTGGTAATATCTTTCTCTATTGTTTTTATATTCCTTAAATGTTTCTAGTATATATAATATGTTTAACCTCTTCTTTATCAGATGATATTTGATATTCCTGACACTAGAGGATTTAGGAAGAAATGTTTATCGATGGATTCTTGGAGATAAAGGGATTTCAAATCAAACCTCTCATCTGATTTCATTTTTGGTCATAGGATACATGACAATCCATGTCATATATAACCTTTCATAGATGAAGAAACATGGAGACAGTTTCTTTAAAGTAGAAGAAAAGATTCATTTTTGGCAAGGGCAATGTAAACTTTTATAAGCTTTCTTATATAAATTATCTTATTAATGTTTTGTTAATGATTTATTATTCTTAATTTACAGTAAAAAAGGAAATATCATCAGAATATCCAATCTAAAAATGTATACGCTCATAGTTTATCTCAGGGAGGGAATACATTTTTGGAAGAACAAATGATGGCAGAAAAATTACAAAAACTAAGAGTTGAGTCTTCAAGCTCTAGAGAGGTGGCCCCTCCAACCTCTCCATCTAGACATGAAGAATGGAAGATAGCTTAGATAGGAAAAAAGGGAAATATCTTTTGAAAGATTCGAGAATCATAGCTGAGAGGATTGTAAGATATATATTTTATTTATTTAAGTTAACTATATTATTAATATAATTTCAATCATTACAGAAATGTTAAATTAATTAATACCAGATTATCTTGAGGAGAAGAGCTCATAGGGGGTATTTACAGCTATTGGGAGGCATGATATTTTATCTGAAGTAATGGGAAATCCCGAACATCCTGGTCGTGTATGAGGATATCTGACAGGTGTATCGGTAAGAAAAGTGTTTCCATGTTCTTCAACTTCTTCCGTTGAGGGTGTTTATCAAAAATAGAATACTTGGAAGCTGAAGTTTATAATATTAATACGATGATGGTGGAAAAGATTAGAGCATTGGTATGGTCTATATTTGTAGACATAGAAAGACAATTTCAAACTTCAACTCCCACTCCTCAACCTCCCCATGCAGACCCCATTATTTATCCTCCACCTCTGACAGTAGTTCCCACTCTCCCACCTCATCCTACGGACCCCATTTTTTATCCTACTCCTCTGCCGCAACTTCTTACTTTTTTTGAGTTATATGTTGATGATCCTCAACATCATATAGTTTTATATGGGTTGGTATATTGTATAGGAGATACAGTTCATCGTCAAAAATTAAAGGTAGAGAATCATCAGGCCATTGTATAAGATATTATAGATAGATCATCTCAAGTACCATTACCTACAGATTAGGTGAAGAAAGTTGGACATAGTATCGGCCATTTTTTAATATGTTCATCCATACATCTGAAACTCATTACCATAGAAGAATTTATGCTATATCTTCTATTTTATTTTCTATTAAATTTGTTTTATCATTTGAAAACTAATATATTTTTCTATTTATTTTTATGAAATATTTAAAATTTAAAGAAATACTTTATAAACAAAAACAAATACAAAAGTCTATGACATTAGATAAAGATTCTAGTAGTCTTGACAGATTGTCAAGATATTCAAATTTGTTGGTAGTTCATTATGAGTTTCTAATGGAAGCACATGTTTTTGGACGTGCAATAACTGTGGGGATTGTGAAAACTGATATCATGGAGATTGTTACTGGAGATAAGTTTGGCATTAATGTGGTGAAATTTTTTTCCATGTAAGTCTTAACACCTTTTCCCTGAGTTATATTTATTAAAAATGTATAATTATGTCTATTTTTATTTGGTATCTTTATAAAATTTTTGAGAAAAATGAGTAGACAGATGTGTATGGATTCATGGACACGCATTTGATTTCCCCTGAAGCACATGCATTGTATGAGGAACAAATAATTATTTATATTACTGAAATATTTGAACAAAATATAGTCACATAATGTTGGATGATTCCTTTTTGTGAGAGGTATGAAACACATCTCTAAAAAAGAATTTATTATCTTTTAACATAAAAAAACACTAACCTTAAATTTTCTTTTATCAGTGATCATTGGATGTTAGGTGTTTTTTTCCCAAGGGAGAAAACACTTTATTAGATATGCTCTGTCCATGGCGATGTGCTGGAAATTTTTAAGAAAATGTTGGAAAATTAAATTTCAATTTCTCAATAGTTTTATATATTATAATGAATTTAAAATTTATCCCATTCGTATTATTTTCTAACAGGGGATGGGTCTACTCTCAAAAAAACACAAAGAAAAGTAGTGTGAAGATCAAATATGTAAATATAAAGGTAAATATCCATTTATAATTTTTAATTTTTTTATTTATTGCATAAAAATAATATATTGAATTTACACTCATTTAAAAAAATCGTGAACAAAAACACGTCATCAAATGCTGATATTATATGTTAAGATTTATGTATGAAATAATTACAACTGGAACAGTTGTGAACTTTGACCTGTTAAGATTTCCTTTTAAACTTTTCCATAATATTTCACATGATTTATCCATTATACACATTAACTAATATCCTTTTAATTCATAGCTATTTGATGACCCTCAACCCTATAGTGCTCAAGACATCAAACACTTACCAGTGGAATTGTCAAATTATTTTACAGTTTTGATTGAATTTTAGTTGTTTGTAGTGTAAAATTTAATTTTGAATATTGTCATTGTAATGGTGTATTTGGAAGACATTTAGGTTGGATTTTTTTTAAGTTGACATTGTATTTTTTTGAATGTAATATATTTGAATGTTTAATTTTTCTCTACTTCTTGTTTTGGTCTACATATGATGGTTATTCTGGTATGGATTTTGGTCTGGGGGGATGGGTTCCAAGGGTGTGGGGATGTCTAGTGGGGTGGGGGATATAGGGGTGTGGGAGGGTTTTTCGGTGTGGTGGGGGGTGTCTTGGGTGTCCATGATATTGGGGGTAGTCCACGGGGATGGGAGCATTTTCAAGAGGGTGGGAGGGTTGTCCAGGGGGTGTCTAGGGGTGTGGGAGTGTCCTGTGGGGTGAGGGGGGTTTCCAGGGGTGTGGGAGGGTTTTCTAGTGGGGTGGGGTGTCTAGGGTGTCCATGGGTATGGGGGGTTAGTCCAGGGGGTGGGAGCATTTCCAAAAGGGTGGGAGGGATTTCCAGGGGATTGGGGGCTATCTAGGGGTGTCTAGGGGTGTGGGGGTGTCATGTGGGGTGAGGGGGATATCTAGGGGTGTGGGAGTGTTTTCCAGGGAGTGGGGTGTCTAGGAGGGTGGGGGGTTGTCCAGGGGTGTGGGGGAAGTCCATGGGTGGGGGTAGTCCAGGGGTGTGGGGGTATCTAGGGGTGTGGTGGGGGATTTCCAGTGGGTGGGGGGGGGGGGGTTCTGGTATGGTTTTGGTCGGGTTTTGGTCTTTTTTTTGGTATGGGGGTGTCCAGTGGGGTGGGGGTGTTCAGGGATGTGGTGGGGGCTGTCCAGTGGGGTGGGGGTTTTGGTCTGGTTTTGGTCAGGTTTTGGTCAGGTTTTGGTCTGTTGGGGGGTTCTGGTCAGGTTTGGTTCTGTTTTTGGTTTTGGTCTGGGGGTGTCTAGTGTGGTGGGGGATGTCAAGGGGTGTGGTGGGAGATGTCTAGTAGTCTGGGGGGTTTCTAGTGGTGTGGGGGGGTGTCCAAGAGGGTGGGAGGGTTGTCCACTAGAGTGGGGGCTATCCAGGGGTGTGTGGGGGTGTCTTGTGGGGTGAGGGAGGTTTCCATGGGGTGTGGGAGGGTTGTCACGAGGGGTGGGGGTGTCCAGGGTGTCCATGGGGGTGGGGGCAGTCTAGGGGGGAGGGTTTCCAGGAGGGTGGGAGGGTTGTCCAGCCGAGTTGGGGGATGTCCATGGGGGTCCAGGGCTATGGGGGGGTGTCCAGGTGGTGAGAGGGCTATCCAGGGGTGTGGAAGGGATGTCTAGGGGTGTGGGGGTGTCCATGGTATCCATGAGGGTGCAGGGTGTCTTGTGGGGTGATGGTGGTTTCCAGTTGTGTGTGGGAGGGCTGCTAGTGGGGTTGGGGTGTCTTGGGTGTCCATGGGGGTGGGGGCAGTCTAGGGGGTGGGAGGTTGTCCAGGAGGGTGGGAGGGTTGTTCAGGCGAGTGGGGGGTGTCCAGGGGGTGTCCATGGGTGTGGGGGTGTCCAGTGGGGTGGGGGTTTCTAGGGGTGTGGGGGCTGTCTAGGGGTGTGGTAGTGTTGTCCAGGGGTGGGGGTGTCCTGGAGGGTGGGGGTTCTAGGGGTATGGCAGGGTTGTCCAGGGGTGTGGGAGTGTTGTCAAGGGGGTGGGGGTGTCTAAGAGGATGGGGGGGTTTTCCAGGTGTGTGGTGGGCTGTCTAGGGGGTCGGGGCAGTCCAGGGATGTGGGGGTGTCCAGGGGTGTGGTGGGGATTTTCCAGTGGGGTGGGAGGTTCTTTTCTGATTTTGGTCGGATTTTGTTCTGTTTTTAGTCTAGGGGTGTCCAGTGGGGTGGGGGGTTCTTGTCTGATTTTGGTCGGATTTTGGTCTATTCTTGGTCTAGGGGTGTCCAGTGGGGTGGCGGTGTCCCGGGGTGTGGTGGGGGTTGTCTTTTGGGGTGGGGGTGGGAGGGTGTCTAGGAGGGTGGGAGGAATTTCCAGGCGAGTGGGGGGATTTCATGGGGTGTCTAGGGGTGTGGGGGTGTCCATTGGGGGGGGGGTTCTAGGGGTGTGGGAGTGTTGTCCAGGGGTGTGGGAGTGCTGTCCAAGGGGTGGGGCTATCCAGGAGGGTGGGGGTTGTCTAGGTGTGTGGGGGGTGTCCAGGTTGGTGGGGACAGTCCAGGGGTGTGGGGGTGTCTAGGGGTGTGGTGGGGTTGTCTAGTAGGGGGGGGGGTTTATAGTCTATTATTGGTGGGGTTTTGGTTTGTTTTTTGTCTGGGGGTGTCCAGTGGGGTGGGGGTCCAGGGGTGTGGTGGGGGTTGTCTCGTGGGTGGGGGGTTCTGGTCTATTTTTGGTCGGGTTTTGGTCTGTTTTTAGTATGTTCTTTGTCTTTTTCATGTCTTTTGGTAGGGCATAGCAGTAGTTGATCGGTTTTATTAATAAAAAAAAATTACGTCCATTATTTTATAACCGATGTAAAAAATTCATTTGTATTAGTTTTAATGTCGGTTATTTGAAAACCGATGTAATAAATGTATGGTAAATGGTTTTTACATTGGTTATTTCATAACTAACTTAATAATTGGAAATGAATATTTTTTTATGTTGGTTATTTTATAACCAATGTAGTAGATATGTTTTCATGTCGATCATTTTTTAACCGACGTGGGAAACCGCTTTGAAGATAGGTTTATCACATCGGTTTTGAAAATAACCGACATGATAAATGCTTCGGATGAGTGATTTATGATGTCAGTTATATAATATCCAATGTGAAAGAGTATATACCACATTGGTTATTTAATAACTGATGTAATAAACCATGACTCTGAAGTGTTTTCCATGTCGGTTTTTTATCAACCGACATGAAAAACGCTTCGGATTTGTGTTTTTTACGTCAGTTTTAAAATAACTGTTGTAAAAAACAATGATTATAACGTCTCCTGTAATAACGTCAGCCAAAATCTGACGTAAAAAATAAAAAATAATTTTCATAAAAAACAATTTCTTCTCTAGTGAACATATCATAAAACTATGGAAATGGATACTTGTTCTTTACTATTACTCGATTGAGTTTTTGATAACAAACATAAAGGCAAAGTGAACAATTAGCTTTCTTACCAAAGAGAAATGGTACCGACCAAGGTGACACGCCCGGGCGTATAAAGACTTTATTTAGAATATCATCTAACTAAGACTACTAATATTTCATTTCAGTGGGTTCCATGTGGTAAGAGGGAATACACATTGTTTGAGTACCAGGCACTAAATCGATATAAAACTATACATCTCTTACCGGTGGAAAACTAGTGAATTATGAACGAAAAACATTGGGAAACTAGATGAAAACTAGAGATAGAACACCACTCAAATATTCCCACTCTAGATAAAATGAAAATGAATATATCACTTTCCCCAACTATGGATAATAAGGTCTTACTCTACTCAACCTTGGGTCTCATTATACTTGAAAGATTAAAAAAAACCCATCAAGTGTTGTAAAGGAGACCAATCAAAGATAAAAATCAATATATTATTTACTAGAAATGATCTATTTCTTCCAGAAAATTATGTCAACAGATTTTATGTTGAGAACAAACAAACTCTAAGAAATCCCAACATCTAATAGAGAGAGAAATAAATGCAGGACTATGGAGACCCTACCCTCTCTTTGTTCCAAGGGGTATAGTAATATCCATCAAATAAGTTAAAATATTTGTAGAGAGATTTATCATATTAAAATTATGGGTTGAAATAAATGAATCATATGAACTAGTATCAAATAGAGAAATCACTAATGATGAAGTTATAGTAATGGTACCTCTCATAGTCACTTGACCCATATCTGCTTCCTCTTGAGACTCTTCCACTATGTGAAGAATCTTTATTCAAGATTCATGTGGATGGAACCCCTTTGACTGTGGATCATATGACTGAACTATAGTTTTAATAGATGTTGATGATCCTACACCACTATGGGGAGAATAAAATACATGAAATAACTTCTATAATTGAATTTAATATCCATAGGATCAACAATTCTTGGGTGCCTCGGTGAAAACCCTCTTTGAATGCCATGGATTCTATACTGGTAACAAATCCGAGGGCCTATGTCAGGCACTATAGGAGGTCTAGAATGACCCTTCTACTAAGAAATTCCACAAGAATCATCACTCTTTCTCTTCCCCTTAGATTAATTAACACTTCCACTAGGAGAAAAAGAAACTCTTGTCAACCCTAACTTTCTAGCTAGGTCCATTTCGACCATTAGCGCTCTATCCAGCACACCATAATAATAAGGAAGCTTCTATATGAAAACCTGAGAATAGATATCTCGTTGAATTCCCAACTCAAATTGTCATGCCTTCAACTTCTCATTTGATACAATCTTCGGTGAAAACCTCACATGATCAGAATAATGGTTTACATAAATATTCAGGGACTTATCATACTTCTCAAGTATGAAGAACTCAGTATCCTTGTCCAACACCATTGAATCTAGATAGAACTAGTCAATAAAAACAAATTCTAAGTCTTTCCACTCTAATCCCTCATGTTTCTTCTATATCTCCATCATGTCCCACCATCTCCAATTAATTCCTTCAATAAGAAAGGTGGTTCACTTCATCTTTTTTTCCTTGGGTGTCTCCAAGAATCCAAAAAAACACTAGATCATGCTAAACCATTCCTAAGACATCTTGAAAATCATTAAATCCTTGGAATACTGGGGGCTTCTAGCGAAGGAACTCTTTAGAACTAAACTAGAAAATGTCTCTCTGGGGTTCCATAGCTAGATCCTGAATGGGAACTGTGGGTGGTGTCTATCCCAAATGTTGTATTATATGCATGATCACCTCAACCATATTTGAGTCCACAAGAGAATTTTCTCTTTGAGGTTCATCATAAGCTTCCTCGTGGATCTGATTTACATGTCTTCTCATAGGCATGATGATATAATGAATCAACAGACAATGTCAAAGACATCAGATTAATACTCAAACAGAGTAACAAGGAAAATAAATCCCAACAGATAGAACAACAAATATTAGGATTTCAATATATCAAAATCAAAGGTAGGGAAAATACTAGAATTAATATTTAAGACATTTTTCCAAAACCACACATGGTGACTTAAGATTTATTACAGTGAGAGCTGTTCAGGATCTCAATCACAACTACCTCCTAAATCCCAACAAGATTACACAACTGCACACTAACTTCAAGACCAAAGATCATCCTAGAGATCAAATACCACTTTTCCATTAACCAACCCAGGTACCCTATTAACCCAATAATTGAGCCAGTTCTGACATGGCCCGAAGAGTGTTCTTAATCCCCAAGGGTTGATGTCTAGCACCTGGAATCAAACAAAATGAATGTGGGAATAAATTTTTCACAAAAATTACCAAATAAATATAAAAAATTAATATTAATAAAAAATAAACTCCATAGGGATAGTGTAACAGACATAAAATAGGTAAACAAACCAAATGTACTATAATAATGCGCTATAAAACTGAAAGAACAGCCTAAGTCCCAACGAACTCAACTCTCGAATCCCAAATATCAATAGCTATAACCACCTATAAGTGGTTATTTTTTCCTACTTGAACCGGAAAGGAGATAATCTACAAACACATGAAGTCACAGGTGGGGTGTGAGCTAAAATCCTAGTAGGGTCTCACTAAGAATTCCATAAAAAGTTGCCACATTTTATTAACAAAATAAATATTTCAACTTTCAATAAACAGATTTGGAATTTCAAAATTATATTTAAACAAATCATATTTTACATTTCAAATGATTGAAATACATTAAAAAAATTCTTCACTTTTTAGTTAATGAAAATTTTCTAAACAATGGCATAAATAAATATTTTATATAAAATAGTTTATATAAAATAATTCATGTAAATCAGTTTACAACAGCAACAGAATATATTTCAAATACCAAAAAGAGATAAACATGGTCATGTACCAAAAGGTATGATAGTTCAAAGCTATTGAACCTCTCACACTCAAAGTGACCTGGAAATATGGGTATACACACATCCCTTTGACACTGGTCAAGAGGAGTTCATCACCATCCTGTCAGGGATGTGATGTGCTACATATTTGGTTTTGGAATGTTGTAAATTGTAAAATTTTATCCCAATAACTCAATAATTACATAGGATTTCATGTTCACTAGTAAAAAATCAATTATGGAAAAATTATTTTAAAACTTTGTTAAAATAAAATCCATCCCATTTTCTATTTTAAATATTCCAATTTTCATTTTAAAAAAGAAACACCTGGGTTTTTAATTTAAACCCTATCTTTTATCAAGATAAAACCGAAAGGTTTAGATAAAAATAATTTTATGCCAATTTCATCAAATAAAACTTTTGAAATCAATTACATCCAATAAATTTCATCAAATTAAATTCAACAATTTAATTTCTAAAATTTTCCATCAAACTAATTTTATAATCTAAATTCAACAATTTAAATTTCACAAATTTCCATCAATTTCAAAAACACTTTCCAATTCAATGGAATTAAGGGTTTTCCAAATTTCATTCCAGAAATATAATTTCACAACTTAAATACCCCTAATCAATGGAATAGGGTTTTTAATGAACCAATTGAAATAAATTTCAGAAAAATCAATCAATTAAAATTAAATCAAACAATTGAATTTAAATGAAGTAATTTATGGTTAATTGAATTGGTGAATAAAAACAGAACCACCTACCTTGGGATCAATGAATCTCAAAACACAGAACCCTAAATGGGATTCACCAATGAAGAACATCATCAATGAGATCTTGGAAACAAACCTAGTTTTAAGATTCAAAATAGCAGGTAATAGATCTTCAAACAATGCACGGATATCTACAAAACCGTAGGGATAAAATATGAGAGGAAGGTAAATAGAGAATGGGAAAAGGAAACCTACTGGGTGGAGATCGAACGTTGTTTGCGAAGCTTCAATCCACTTCTAGAAGGGTGTAGAGGGTCCAAAATTGACTTTGGGATACTCTCAAGGAAGAAGAAACCATATTGGGCATGATAGGTCAGTCTAACACCTAAATGGGGGATTTTGGGATTTTAAAATTAGAATTTTGTATTAATTAAATTTCATGCATGGTTTCCTAGGTGGAGTCACATAGTTTGGAAAAACCATGCATCCTATTTTTGTGTCAATGTTTCTCCTGGTGCATTGTTTCTCTTTGGTGGATGATGGTTTTTCGAACCGTGTGAAAGATCTGCAAAACCCCACTATATAGGTTTTCTTAGTTTCTACTAAGAAGTTGTAAGGTTTGGGAATACAATGTTCCAACTGTGCACTAGCCCATAAACTTTTGAAAATTACAAAATTTCTCCCGGAACAACCCCAAACAAAACCCAACCAAATAATGATAAAAAGGGGGTTGAGGAATACCTAAAAATAATAATAGGATATTACACTATGGTACTGCATCTATCTATATCTACTAGCTCAAATCATTAGCAACGATGTCATCTTTTCCTGGTGTGTAAGACAGCTCAAAGTAAAAGGAATTTAGATTCCCAACTCACCTCCTATGTTGAAGGTTCAGGTCTCATCAAGAAAAGATGTACTTGAATCTCTTCTAGTCTGTGTACACCACAATCCTGTCACCCAATATATAGTTTCTCCAACATCTCAGGGCATGTACCATCATAGTTAACTCTAGATCATGAGGAGGGTGATTAATCTCATTCATCCTATGCTATCTAAATCTATAAGTAACCACTTGATTCTCCAGTATCAAAACTGCTCTGAGTCCAACTTTGGATGTGTCACAGTATACGATATAGTCCTTATTGGCACAAGTAAGGTAGGTATTGGTGTTTAGGTTATCCTTCTCTTTAGTTATTAGAAATACCTCTCATAAGAATCGTACCAAACAAACTTCGCCCCTTTTTTTAGTCCGAACATCAGTGTTGTAGGATATGAGAGGTCCTTGATAAAATACTGGTAATATCTTTCTTAACTCTGAAATGTCTAAATCTCAAATACATACTTCTCCCATGATACAATTATTACAACCATCTATTGATTAACTACCACTCCAGCCTAACATGGCCCAAGAATTGCGCTAAATTAATGGTAAATTTACGATAAGTCAATCTCGGAGAAGATCTTGGAACCTCCCAAATGATTAAAGATATCACCAATTCAGGAAAGGGGATAACAATTCTTGATCATCACCTGGTTCATTATTTTATATTCCACACATAAGTGAAAATTCTCTTCATTATTCTTTGAACAAAGCACCAAATAACCTCACGGTGATGTACTAGGTCATATGAACCTCTTTTCTTCAAGATCTTCTAACCCAACATCCAACTCGTGAAACTCTTTTGGTGCCTTTCTATAAGGAGAGATTTAAACTGGATCATCTCTTGACATAAAATTGATTGTGAACTTGATCTCTTGCTGGGATGGTAATCCAAAGAACTCTTCTAGGAAGATGTTTTAAAATGTTCCACTACTAGACAAAATGTTTCATGATGCATTCTACCATCATCCAAAACAAGATCTATAAGATAATCCAAGTTTCACCTGAAAACGGTCCACTATTTGGGGAATTGTATCATGATGCATTCTTCCATCATCCAAACTAAGGTCTATTTTCTAAGTAATAAGATAATCCAAGTTCCACTTAATTAGACCCATATAACCCATATAGATATCTCACTCACCTAGGTGAGTAAAGCTAATATGTAATGACCAGACCCACTGAATCCCACCTGGCCAGAAAAAGGCCAAGTCACCACTACCGCAAGCCTACCTCCAATAGGCTAGGGGTTGGAGACCAGTTCGATGTAGGCATATCACGTACATAGGAAGCCTTAGACTATGGTACCTGTGCACATTCACACATATCCATCTCCATGCAACAGTTCATAAATAATAAAACTATTGATACAAAAATTAATACATACATCTATATATCACAGAGTATGACAACAATGGAAAAAATAAAATGGGAAAAATAGAGCCCATCAAAAATTGTAAGAGTATGACTTGTTCATAAGGTTGGGACTATTTTCAAATGCATGACCAGTGCACACCTCGGTCAGTCTAACCTATAGCTATGCTCCACCCACTCCTGGTATTCCAAGGATACTGGTAACATACCTTCCATCTATACAAGACACAAAATTTGAGAATAAAGCCTGAGTTGGGATGTGTATACAAATACTCAATAGGATCTCCAAAAACCTAAAATGAAAAGGAGAAACCAGAAGGCAGCAATCTTCTCTATCCCAAGACATAGGTGGAAACCTATGAGAGAGGGAACAAGAAACATAATCTCGACCACTCCTCAACTATACAATATTCTGTCAGCTCATCTCTACATGGTGTGCCAATCAAGATATGTGAAATCTCCACAAGGACTCCCATAAAAACTCAGATATATTCATCTTAGACACTAACCCTCATGAGGTCTCGACCTCAAATCCATACACATGATTCTATTGATTCTCAAAGGTATCACTCATTTGGGAGATCCCACTCCATGAGCCAGGTCCTCCCAGATGGTACTCACCTGATAGATATCACTCATCGGGAAAATCTCTCTAGGTTTAACTCAGGTTCCTAGCACCAGAGGTCCTATCTCCACTAATTTGTATCACGTGAAATGTCATAATAAATCAAGTGGATAGGCTTTCTCCTCATCACTAAACTCATATTCAACGGATCTCTAACTCCATTCCAAGTACCACGTGAAATGACATGAGATAAAAACTAGGGATTATCACCACACCGCTACACTACAGCCAAGGGATTTCTAACTTCAGACCATCTCTTGAAACCATTGAAGAACCCATATGGAGAGGCCCTTACCTCATTTAATCGAGGGAGTGTTAACTCCTAAAAAATATAGAACATGAAACCCAAGCGAGGGATAATAAGAAACACCATCTCGACCACTCCTCTATTATATAATACTAGGTTATCTCATCTTTGCATGGTGTGTCAATCATGATGTGTGACATCACATGAAGGAATCCCATAAAACCAAGATATATTCTTCTTAAACTCCAAGTCTCATAAGGTATTGAGCTCATAGCCAGCCACAAAATTCTTGAGGCTCAAAGGTATCGCTCATCCAGGATATCCCACTCCAAGATCCTTGTCATCCCTCATGGTACTCATCTGATGGATATAAATGATCATGAAAAGCTCTCTAGGCACAACTCTAGTTCCAAGCACCAGAGGTCATGTCTCCTCTATTTTTTACCCTACACAATCTCATAAGAACTCAAGTGAGTAGGCTTGTCCCTCACCACATCACTCACATTTGAGGGAGCACTAACTCAATACCAAGAATTATGCACAACCTCATGAGAGAAACAGTAGGGATATTTACCTTGTCTTTGTCCCACATCTGAGGGAATACTAACTCTTAACCATCTTGTGAAACCTTTAAAGAACCTTTATGGAGAGTCTCAGACCTCATCACATCGATGGATCACTAACTCCTCACTAGGTATTGCACATATCTAGTGGAGGGGACCGCTCCTCGCAACTGCTCTCCACAACTGATGGAGCTCTAACTCTCATGAAGGATATGCACCCCACCTATGCTCAAAGATAGGGGAGTACCACCCCATAGATAGAGGACTTTCACCCATGTATAGGGGAGTACTGTCTCTACCTATATGAATTTTATGGGGGACCGGCACCCTAACACAAAAAGGGAGTAATGACCCTAGTCGAGCATCTCTATGGATAGAGGACTTATGCCTTGATACAATAGGGGAGTATTGCCTCTATCTACACTCTCCAATGATCATTCCTAATCACTTCCATCATCAAGCATCCCCTAAGGAAGCTTCATGCTTGAAAAATATCACATCATATCACTAAATTCAAGATCATGTTCACCATCAAATCCTACTTGGAAAACCACTCAAGATAGGATACTATCAATCCTCCATTCGAATTTGGGAGTTGGAGCTGAGTGAGAGAGAAGTATTTAGAAGGATTACAAGGTGTGTTCCTCTTGGATGGCCATGTCGCTTCACATAGAATGTATTATCATTACATGGAATACATGGCATGTTTCCCTTGTTTAGTCCCTATCTCGTGTTCTTGGTCATGCCTGTGTAACAAAAAATGTGCATGTCTCCTCTGAACATGTACTAACAAATGGCCTTGTCCCTTGACATGGAGAGACTAGCCATGTCCCTCTTCCACACGACTTAGGTTCAATCTATGGCATATATCCCCAGTACCCGGCATATAGTCCCTAAAGATCATATTCCATAACTGAGAAGAACATACAACGTATGATTTTGTACAACAAGTTGTATGGTTGGGAATTCTGAACTAAAATCCCCAAAGGGCCACCCAAAACCCTAGATTACTACAGATCCACCCCATATCGACCTTTACAGGGTCCCTAACAATCTTCTAAGGGCTCTAAAACATTAAAAATTCATAAATGGGTACTATGATGTAAATCTCATAAATCCACCTACCTCATGGAGAAATATAGAAGCGTTGGGTCCAAAATGATGCTCGAAACCTATAGCACCTTGATCTAGTGACTATCGGTGTCAAAAAAAATTGGTAACGACGACACCTCCTCGCCTTGGTTCTTCCATGGTATGTCTATCACCCTACACCGAATAACATTATGTCACGTTGAGGGTAAACATAAGGTTATGAACTCAACTGTAGTCTCAAATTTCCGATCTGAGACTCTAATCGGGAGTTATTCCACTATTACTAAAAAACTTGTCACACTTGATAAAATATTTTTAATATTTTCAATATCATCACCGCTTCGATGCTCTCTAGGCCCCATAATTCTACTCCAACTCAATACATGGCTATATAAAAACCCAAGAAATATTCCAAAGTCTTACATAGAAATACTAGTGTCATGAAACTCTTCCCACCATCAATATTTTTAATCCTAAAAAGTGAAACCCTATACATTAGGGAGAAAACTAAGCTCTCTAGTAGATCTACCATGCCATGTAGCTCACTAGAGGGTTCCCATACTATCAACAAACAAACACTCAGGGGAACCATAATCCCAAATAATTTCCTCTATGGATAGAACCCAAACACAACCAGGTACCTCAAAATGTTATTCCACACCTACAGTTTAGCTCAAACAAGGCTGACATTGTGAAAAAAAGCATGCACATGTCTCCTTAGCTGAGACAGGTGGAAGACACTAAGAAACTAATCCAACTATGGTCTCAGGGTCAAGTAGTATGCCAATTTGCAGATCCAATACTGATACAAGAATAACCCAGTATTTCTTGTCCACCCTTGGATGAACTACACCCTCAACATCCATCGCTATAACAAACTCTAGGCCCATAAATGTTATCTATCACTAGATCCAACTAGTACAATGGTGACCTATAGGGCCTCCCAAATGTCTCATCCTGAATGTTTCCTCAAATGGTGTTAAGTTAATGGTGGAGCGACACCTACCCAAATCCAACATACAAAGATGAAACATGTTCTCAAGAACTCAAAAAGTTCACTCTACTATGCACAACCACCCCACTATTGGGTATACTACTAAGGGAAAAAACCTCTTCATCACCTCACCTCATAGCCTGACTGGTTTCATCATCAATCATTGAAAGGAATACATACTCCCCACCTTCAAAGAATCCATCAATGACATGTATATTGGATATCCATTCACGCAAGACCTCACAAACAAAATTTCATTGTTTTGCCTCCATGCCTTGCTAAAAAAGAAAAGGGTAACCATGAACAATTAGATACATGTTGAATAATCCTCAATAATCTTTCATGAATCCATGAATCCAAGAAAACGAGAGTAAAAACACGTGGGGATACCCAAGTGTACACACTGGGTCTTAACGGGACATCCTTTTGTAAACCTCCTACTGCATCATAGTTCACAAAGATACATGAGATTCAACTGATATGTTGACAAAAATATCGGGGCAGTCCCTAGGTGTCAATCTATGCATAAGAAAACTCTCAGTAGGGAGATAAACCTGACACATCCTTGAGTAGACGTACTCAAATCCACCACTATAGTAGGAAAGTGAAATCTCATAGCACTACTTCTATAAGGGCTATATGATCCATATGATGAAATTTGGTTGTATCTTCCCACACATGTGCTCATCCTACACATCCTGGGATCACCCCAACCCAAATGAGGAAATTCATACAAAAATACAAAGACACTATCACACTCACTAGAAAAAGACATTTAAAAATGGATGGTAGGAAACCCATATATATTGGGGAAAACATCATAGGGACTCTCTCTACATTTACAAAATGGTTCTATATGAGGCTCTTCCTTCACCAGAGTCGGGTCACACTACATATAGGTGTGCATGAACTCTAATCCTATTTAATGGTTCTCCCAAAAATAAGGGTCAAGAAAAAAGGATATATTAGTATTTATAGGCCTTGAACATGGGGTAATATTAGGGAAAAGTGGCTCATAACTCTGTGATAACTATATATGGGTTAGAATAGCCACATGTCGTACCTCAAACCACACTCGAACCACTATGTCAGAAGCCCTGCTTCCTGAAGTTCATCCTTTCACTCAGCCACCTATCTTCCATAACTATGTCCTTATCCAACACCTAAACACACCAAACCACCCCAAACACACAAGTTAAAGGAACTCGTCTGCCACACCGAGGCATTATCTGCTATGGGAGACAGTGACTCACCTGCACAATTTTGTATCACGTCACAAAATGAGGCTTGGTGTGGAAAATTTCCCACTTTCTCGTGAATCTGAAGCTACACCAAACATCACAAACATAGACCTCTATCAATGTTTTTGTCACCCTAGATAAGCCTAAAGAACTCTAGTGTAACTGGGAGTACTTAGAAATATCACTAAAACCCGAGTATCTTGGTGCAAGCCCTACTCGAAGGTTCATGCTTGAGAAAATGAATCTCAAACCATATCTAGGGAGTATCGTGGAAGGTATGTAAACCTCGAGAAATACTCTTCCACATTTATACTACTTTTTTGAAGCTACATAATATCTTCGATACTTACCAATCACAATGTGGATAGATAAAACTCTTCCTTGAAGAGCCACTCACACCTTATCCATGTGAGAATCATCTCATCGTGGTTATTCATCACCAAACTCTATCATCTCCCAGCCATGTCCTATATAATAATTTCTTCTATGACCACAATTTTATCTATAGGTGTCCTCATAATGTAGATAACACACTTGACTACCTCAATCCAATCATCAGCTCCCTAGGGGTATGGTTAACCCTGATACATAGGAGGTCTCTACAACTAAAACTCATGTAGTGCACTTAGCCTGCATGCATCCTCGACTTTAAATTTCAGCACCACATACTACTCAATTCTTGGTGGCTCTAAATATAGACCACCCAAAGATACCACCTCTTGTGTATACCCATGCACCACAGCCTCATCACTGGGCAGATCATCATCACCATCCTGTCATGGAACCCTGGAATGTTGCTATCATGGTAACATCGTGAAATCTAATCAGGACACATCTTGATTAATGAGTATATCAATTGAGCTTACTTGATGATATATAATCCAAAATCCAGTCCTATATGATGTATATACCAAAGTTTCCCTACAACTAGTACCTAAATGTTCTGACTTGACAAGAAGTTATCAAAGTCCTGATGTAAAGATACATTTCCCTCCACACCAATAGTGGAGTCTCTAACCTGAATCTGAACACAAAACACTTCAACATTATTACTGTAAATCCCTAAAAAATCTCACAGCTATACAACTCCTAACTCTTATCCTAAGTACCTTCTACGATACCACTCTGTAACGACCTGACCCACTGAGGCCCACCTGGCCGACATAAGGTCGAGTCACCCCTACTCCAAGACAACCTCTAATAGGCCAAGGGCTGGCAACCAGCACCTCATAGGCATATCACACACAAGGGAAGCCTTAGCCTAAGGTACCTATTGTCTGCACAATCCATAACATGTACGGGCAGAGTCCATATAGGGGTGAGTAAAAAAATACCTATTAGGTGCCCAAAAAATGAAAAATAAAAGGACTAAACAAAAACTCAACAGTCTACTACACCCTAATCCAGAGGAGGAAGCACAAGAGAGAGATAATGAGAAACATTGTCTCAGACACTCCTTGTCTATACAAGACCAGTTAGCTTATCTCTATATGGTGTGTCAATCAAGATGTGTGATATTTCCACAAGGACTCCCAGAAAGATCTAGATATATTCATCTTAGAATCCAAGTCTCATGAGGTCCTAACCTTACAGTCAGCCGTAGGATTCTACTAGAGGCTCAAAGTTTTTACTCATAGGGTAGATCCCACTCCACGATCCCTAGGATCCCTACTGGTTCTCAACCGAGAGATATCTATCATCAAGAAAAGATCTCTAGGTTCAACCATAGTTCCTAGCACCATAGGCCTTGTCTCTGTTGTCTTGTGCCCCGTGGAAGCTCATAAAAACTCAAGTGGAGAATCCCACCCCTCGCCACTACACTCACAGCTGAGGGAGATATAACTCCATACCAAACACCACATGAAACCTCAAGAGATACAAGGTAGGGGCCAAACCTCACATTTTTTTCATTTTTGAGAGAGTACTAACTCCTAACCATATTTTGAAACCTTTGAAGAACATATATAGAGAGTTCCACACCTCATCGCATCAAGGGTGAATTAACTCCTCACCAGGTATCACGCATATCAATTGGAGGGCCCCGTTCCTCAAAACTTTTCTCCATAGTTAAGGGAGCTTCAACTCCCATGGAGAAGTCCCTCCCTACAAGAGCTCGAAGACAGAGAAGAACCACTCTGTAGATAGAGTACCCGCACCTATGTATAGGGGAGTACCATCTCTACCTATATAGATGATATGGGTGACCCACACCCTGATGAGAAAAGGGAGTACCAACCCCAAGAGAACATTTCCACAGATAAAGGACTCATGTTTTAGTGCACTAAGGGAGTACCGTTTCTATCTACACTCTCTAGTGATCATGTCTGATCACTGTCATCAAAAATCATTGCCTAAGGAAGAATCTTGTTTGGAGCATCTCCTATATTATCTCTAACACTAAAACCATATCCACGACCACACCCATTGTTGAAAACCACTTAAAATAGGTTACTCGAAATCCTCCATCCAAGTCCTCGAGATAAAGATGCACGAGAGAGAAGTCTCCAAAGGGAGTAAACATTGTATACCCATAGTACATGTCATGTACCTATTAATCTACCTTTATTCATGTCCCCTCTCAATAATCAGTGTGTATTTTGGGAATACATAGTGTGTACCCCATGTCACACAACATGCGACCTCATCTAAACCCATGGGTGTGTCCTTAGTTGCACATGGTCCTGCTGTCCATGTTGCCACACATGGAATTTACCCTCAATACACAACATGTTCCTCTTGGTCTGGCCCCATCTCGCTTTCGTGTTTTTTACCATGTAACGTAGTTCATTCATGTGTCCTCAATCCATGTATTGAAACAAAGTCATGTCCCTTGACACAGAAAGATTTTCCATGTCCCTCGACCACACGATATGGGGTCACTACAAAGTGTATACCTCCAGTACATAGCATGTAGTCCTCAAAGATCATCTTCTCTGACTAGGAAGAACACACGGTGTGTGCATATACACTACACGTCGTGTGATCAGGAATTGTGGATGGGAATCCCTTGAGAGCCACCTGAAACCCCTGATTTCCCCAAATCCACCCCAGATTGACCCTCACCAAGGTCTCTAGCAGCCATCTAAGGGAATGAAACCCTTAAAACACATAAATGAAGATTGGGATATAAATCTTGTAAATCTGCCTACCTCATGGAGAAACTCCAAAGCTTTATATCCAAAATGATACTCGTAACCTGCTACACCTCGATCAAATGATGATTAGCATCAAAAAAACAATGATTAATGTCACTTAATTATAGGAGAACCTCAAATATCCCTTTCTTATGTAGGAATCCAATTTAGTGTATTAATTTAATTTTATTAAATTAATAAACCTCCATTTAACACCCAACCAATGGTCACCACCAATTGGGTGCCCTACGCCGAAAAAAATTATTTCACCCTTAAGGTAACCACATTCTGAACTCAACTATGGTCTAAAATTTTTTATCTAATAATATCATTGGTATTTATTCCACTTTTACTTATGAACTATCTTCGTGATATAAAATATATTTAATATTTTTAATATCACCACACTGAGGCTCTCCTGGTATCAGAATCCTATACCAACTCTGCATCTTCTTTCATAAATATTCAAAATTCTTACATGGAAAAACTATAGCTGCTACATACCCCTTTTAGTGATTGAAAGATAATTTTATTTCAATAAAAATCAATATGAGCATAGTAAAAAACTATTCAATCCATGGATAGAATAAAATCGAATTCTGTTATTTCTAGTATGAATAATTATGAAAAGAAACAGAAGCCACCAATTTGAAAATAACATTCCTTACAATATCTAATATTCTCTAATGTTACTCCTTATGGCATGTCAATGGTCATAGTTCTATAAAAGCTATATACATCAAGACATTAAAAAATTGAGTGGATAAAAATGGAATGTGATTCTTGCGTATCAAAAAAACACAATATATTGTTAACGATACAAAAATTATACCTCTAATGGTAGAAAGTACAAAATCTAGATTGTTCAGAGTGTACTACATAGTGTACAACTAACTCTCCCATTTTCTTGAGCTCAAGCCTGACTCCCCTATGTTGTTCATACTGGCTGGTATTGTCTCTCTTGCGTCGATATACCACATACCCTACCATAGCCTAAATGTTCAATGGAATTATAACTACTAGTCTATTGAGGACTAGCTATGTCCTTTCCCAAATCTAGAGTTTGTCTCGATCCACAATCATGGGTTTGTTGTTGTGGGATTCTGTAGAACTCATCTTGATGACTCATCTTTCCACAAGCACAGAACTCTGTAGAATGATTAGGAAAATGAATCCACTTATGTAAAGACTTTTCATACAGAAATCACTCTAATAGGCCATGATTATAAGATGGATGTTCACTCCCCTAGATCCTATCATAACTAATGTCTTGGAGAAAACTATCGTAGCCCATCCTAGAAAAACTTCTCTCTAACTTCCTCATCAACTTCTAAGGATGAAGAAAAATGCTACAGGTCAGTGAACTGTGTAGCATAGTCCATCACTAAAATGACCTCCTATGTCAAGTGAATGAACTCTCATGACCTCTCATCATGAAACATCTCTAGATATAAGTGTCTCAAGAACTGTGCCTCATATTCCTTCTAGGTTAGCTCCTATTACTAATAATATTTCTCTAAAATGTCCCACCAACACTTGTATGATCCTTGCAACATGTAAAAAAAATCTTCACCCTTCTATATGTAGGTTTCTCGATGTTACTTAAATATCATCTTGATAAACTCAATCCATAACTCATCTACCTTAGGGCCTCCCATCCTAATGAACATAGACAGATGATAAAAATAGAACTCTTTGGTTAGATCATACATCGAGGTATGGTGTGAACAGTCTCCCACCCAGTGGATTTCATGACTATCAGGAAGTTTTTACAGAGTTACATCATTCATTTTATACACCATATGTATGAGAAGTTCTTACATGACTGTGTTAGGAGCGTATTTATTACCACTCACCTGACGCTTGATTCGAATACATCAAGGAGGTATTTCCTCTTCAAAGGTTAAAGCACACCATAGAACATATGAACATACCAAGTTCATCCTAAAAAGGTGGCAATAACAAAAAAAACTAATGGCTCAAGGATTCTATGCTCTTTGATTGACAAGCAAATTGGCGTAACATAACAATTTTTTCATTTCTTTTTCTCAGATTAGAAAAGAAAATATATGTTACATGTAGTAAATTTCTCTCAAGCATGAACAATAAATGTCAACATGTATCCTTATGTGACTAAAATGATTCATGAATACCCATCTCATGTCATACTGACCCACAAGTAAAATATCAATAAATAGTAACACCACACAACAATTGAATCACACTATGTGAAATAACATCAAAAATGTAATAAGAAAACAACATAAACAACAATCTCATCCCTCAACACTCAATTTTTCTTTCACATGTGGTTTAGATAATATCATGCACAATATCATTACAAAGCTCCGACACATCTTAGTCTTTTGTAAACCTTTCCCAAATAGTAAGGAAATAGAAAAGAAACCTGACTCCTCTGATACCACTAAGTAACATCCCCTGACCTGGTGGTCCTCCATGTGACCAAGATGGGTTGTCTATCAGACCTTAGACGCACCTCCCCATACACCATAGGCTACAGAAGAGTAGAAAGGGTGTAATGGATATAGTGGGGAGACTATACCATCTCTTATAGGGTTGAAATGATAGAAAAATAATATCTTTAAACAAACAAGAAACTTAAGTATAATAAATAACAAACTAAAAAATCTAATTAATAGAATCGTGTAATAACAAGCTTAATATAGCTAGATGGAATATTTAAATTCATCTAATTAAAACACTAAAAAAACAATAAAAGGATTGTAGAGACCCGAAGCTTGACGTACATGGACATTACATTACATTTGCGGAATACTTAGTACATAACAAAAACACACACACAAGGATCGTAATAGTTTAGTGTCTTTGGAAACTCGGAACGTAATCTTCTAATCCTGGTGAAAGATCTTCAATATCTCCCATAAAGATCTTCCCTTTTTTTTCTTACCTAAAACCTTTCTTTATATCCTGGGGAAAAGAAAACATAAAAGGGTGAGCTCAAATGCTCAGTAAGGGTATACAAAAGAAATAAAAAAATCATATCATATCTTTTTGAAAATCATAACCTGCAAAAGAGATCATAATATCTTAACATGGAAAAAATCATAGAAGTGAAAATGAGATCACCATAATCATAACATGAAACTTGAAACTTTGTGGCATGCACACATAATCATGGAAAATCATTTCTTGTTAGTCATGACTCATTGCCAAGACTATCTTAGTGGACAAAGTCCCTTTCTGAATCGAGTAACCCTCGTTTCAGTCCTGTTTCACTGAACCGGTATAACCTACCATTCCAGCCATGTCTATCTCATGAGATATAAAATCATTACCCAATGCATTGGAGGGAGATATAGGTCCCACCCATCTTATAATGAATCCTTTCTTATGTGTGCCACATAATCATAAAACATACATCATCGCATAACACATGTAACAAAAATGGGATTCTTGAAACATCATAACATCATAAATAAATTCATATAAGATAAAGGAATTCATAAAAATAATTCCATCACAACATGAACAAATCAATTTAATAATAGGGATAAAAACAGAACCCTTTATTATCTTAGATGGAAAATAATTTTGATAAAACACTTGAACTCCATTCTTGAGGAAAATATCCTTTCTTCTTCAAAAACATTTTTCCTTTCATAACATGTCATACAACTTTAAAATAAAAGAAGTTGATTAAAAATAAACTTGAAAACTTGTAAAGGAAGCTTCTTGGAAACAATGTTTTAAAAATCCATTCATGCCGTATAAGTTAAAAAAAACATTCTTCGTACATTTGTCGGAAAAGTCAAAAAGTACCTCGTACGGAAAAACGACAAAAGATTCCTTTCATATTCTTTACTAAAAACTCACCTAAGGGTAAAATTGGATTTAAACTATTTCAAGTGGATGGAAACAATATTACATATTGAGGGAACATGGATGTGGATGATAAAATACACCCCAGTAAATACTTACGAATAAACAATCTCGGATAAAAATGAGATTGTGATATTTCCCTTACCTTATGTCCGACTTGCTTTGTAAGTGTCCGAACCTCCTGTATAATGATTTAAATCATGTTATTGACTTATTCCAGAATCATATTCATTGTTATGATATCATATATGGTTCACTTATGACATTATATTACCCGTTCTTTTGTAAATTCCATGTTAAAGAAGCGTTTTGGGTAAAATCGTTTCATTTATCGTAGGTGTTTTGACTTGTTGTTCTTGACATCATTATTACTTATATCATGATCTACTTACTTCCAGAATATAAAATATGATATATATATCATATATATTCAGTATATATATATATATAATAGATAGATAAATAAAATGAAAAACACCGTTCATGGAGACGGTAGTCCGTACGTACGCATGAACGCTGTTTTACTTTCCTTATTGTCTTGAAATGGAAGTAAGTAGATGACATACATATGTATATATATACATAAATCCAGTAGCTTTATAATGTCATATATTTCATTATTATTTCTTATATATACATTATAATCATTCTTAAATGGTTAACATGGAGAATGAATCTCATCGCGTCGTGGAGACGGTATTCCGTACGTACGCACGAGCGATAATATCATTTCTATAAATATTGAATTGAATTGGAGTGTATTATACAATATATTAGAATCAATATGATGTTGTAATAACTATGTATAGTTATTCTTTACACCATTATACCCATCCATGTAAGGTGGTGGTGGAAAATAGATTACACCACGGCGTGGAGACGGTATTCCGTACGTACGCACGCGCGGTGATTTCTTTTTCCGTAGGATGGATAGATGGTGAAATAGGGTTGTTTCATACTTATAATAACATATCAGTATATGAGTGATACTGATGTTATTACTTCATAATGAAACAACCTAAGAAGAAGAAGTGGAAGAAGAAATAAAGATGAAAGAATTGGTAACGGTAATTACCTCTTCTTTGAAGTGCCTCTTTGAGACCTCCTCTTAGGGCACTAAAATTGGACTTTGAGGAAGACCAGAACCTCTAGGATGTTTCTAGGGAAGTGTAGAGGAGAAATTGGCAGGGTTTCTCCGAGCTTGAGTGCTCAAATTTGTGTGAGGAGGAGGGGGAGGAGGTGTCCTTTTATAGGGGAGGAGAGGGGCACCTTAGGAATATCTCAAAATATTATTTTATATTAAAGTCAAAATCGGTTTATAATGGTTCCAAAGGGTCTTATTTCGAAGCTAAAGTGGGGATGGGTCGAAATCCTATCAACCAATAGGATTTAGACAAGTTTAGGGTATTATTTTAACCTTATCAATTAGATTTAACTCTAAGTTAAATAATTTAACTTTTACCATGTCTTTTTGTTTTCTTTCACTATATGGTTAATAAACTTACTATAACATGCCAAACGAACCCCAAATTGTATATTATTAATACATATATCCTTATCTAAGTCATTTGGCCGAACCTTAGATTTTTAGGAATAAAATAACAATTAATAATATAATATTTGATTTAAAAACTATTTTGTGTCAATTTTGACACTATTTGATATATGATTTTTGTGAAAGTCATAACAGAATTATATGTTCGAACCAAGTTGATTAAATCAATACTAATATATCATAGTAACCTAGAAAATTAGTGGAATTCATAAAAAATCTCAAATTACATTTATTTGGGTGTTTATAACATCAATTATGTCAATATTTCATTAATAAGATAATTACTGCATCATCGTTGTGTCATAAATAAATTAAATGATTTGATGTCTAAAAATTACAAATAAAATACCATAATGTAGGAAATCTTTTTAGCTTTCTAATGAATATTTACAATCGAATTTATCTTATGTATAACCCCATATTAAAAATGATTTACTTATTAAACTTTGATTTTAACTATTTTAACCTTTCTTTAAATAAATTAATAATAAATGTCCTAATCTAATCCAAGTGGGCCTAAATGGTCATATTTTATTCCTAAGTTTGTTTTTGGTCGAATTACACTTGTCCAATAGAATTAGGACATGTGTTAGGGTAATAGTAATATCATATTTACCCTTAGTTACCCTATTTACTATTAACCGCGGTAAAAAACGTAAAAAGTTACTATTCACCAAAAAATTATTTTCTTCTCATTGAACCACATTTTAGTCCTTGATATTAACCGTGTCTCTCGGATTTTCGAAATTCCATTCACAGAAGCGGTAAAATTAAGTTTTATACAAAATTCAGTTTTTAACCTACCACTTAGTAGTTTCACTATTCATCAAAAATTGATGTTTTTCAGAACAATGCCAAAATTTCATCCTAAGCTATATTTCATATTCCGAATTCAAAAATGAAGTCTATTTTACCAAATTCATAACATAGAAATTTCATTAATTAAATTTATAATTAAATCCCGCTGTTAAAACAAATAACGTGTTTTTAAGAAACAATATCTATCAAAAGATTGACATTTGATTACGTCTGGTTTAAATGTGAAATTACATCCAATGACCAACATTGTATTAAATTGTAAAAATATATTCTAAATATACTTTAAAACCACTCAAATTAATAATTTATCACTATTAATTATTTCGATTAAAAAAAGTTGTTTTTAATTATAAATTAGTAATTTTCACTATTCATCAGAATATGAAAGTTATCCGAAATGTACCAAAATTTCAACTTAGGCTAAATTCGATACTCCGAATCCAAGAATGAAGTTCATTTTGAAAAATAAGATTTACTGGATTTTAAAAAGTGGTTATTACTATTCATAACGGCTAGTTTTAATAATATTTTTATAGCATATCGTTGTTTAGTGAAACTCGGTATTGCGTACTACACACGCTATCGAGGAAGGTCGCGATTGCGTGTAATGCAAGTTAATTCAAGGATGTGTGTTGTGCAAGCTCCTTTTGGTGTAGCGTACAACACAAGACATTAATAAAATTAAAAAGAATATTTTTTTATAAAATCTTGGGCTGTTACATTCTACCCCCCTTAAAATGAATTTCGCCCTCGAAATTCATCGGGGTTATAAATGGTTTACTATTTGAAAGTTTCTTTAATAGAAACCCACATCGTAAAAGGGAATACCAAAACATGGCTTTAAAAACTAAAGTATGAAATGTAACGATTACCCAAATAAACTAATCACTGGGTTTCCACATAGGTGAATATATGGATATGGAAGAGAAATCTAACCATCAAGTTCTGATGGAGAGTGGTAGAGAACATGGCTATGGAAAATCCAGTAATCACAAATCCATAAATTTGTGACGATCTAAGGTACCATCTGATTCATCAGGTATAAGATCACTAGGACAACATTTTTGGTTTTCAAGATCATTTCCCTAAAGTTGAAAATTTGAATTAGAATAAATACTTACTTTATTTTGATACAATATCACTGTTGTTCGTGCCTTGAACAATTTCCACTTCATCTCTTAAATAAATGAAGTTGAATTTGTTATTCGTGAAGTGTTAGCAGATCATGTGATAGAATGACGGGTCATTCCATCTGTCTCAAACAAAAGGTAAGCAAAAGTTATTAAATATACATAAGTCATTCTATAGTGAGATTAATCATATATAGTTCCTAAAATGGACTTATACTTCATATATCATACTGCTTAATATAATAAAACTAGTTTCTACTAAACAGGGACTTCCTGTAGGTCAGTGGTAGGCGATAAAGGCCAGTTGCACTTCGGTTGTGGGTTCGATTCCTACAGCCTTGTCCGAAGCGATGGGCTGTCGCTCGTCCTGCATGTTGTCCCTTTTTCTAAAACTACGTTACTATAACATCCCATCAATAATATCGAAAATCTTCTATCCTTAAACAATACTAACTTATGTCCAACATAATCCAGTCTAATCTTTAGGCTTATACATAATACTGCAGTCCACTCTCATAATATAGTGACATCGATTACCAGAGATTTAATACTGTCGTTGATCCCCACATATCATAAGATATGTCTTGTTGGTCACATTCCAAACATTCAAAGTCCTTAATCTTGTATTCTCTTGAATACCTTAGTGAAAACATGAGTGCAGTTAAAAGTTAATACTTTCCATATACCAAAATCCTCAAAATTCTATATACTCAAACCATGATATCACTTAGTCCTTATATCAATCATGAGCTCATGAATACTATTAAACATTTCATTTTCTCGTCTTCATTATGCGCATATCATCTTATTTCCAAAAAAATATCTCAATCACTTTGAATACCACATCAATAAATATTGCAATACTCAATGATACAACATTATCCCATTACATAAACACTTAATCATTCCACCACATCGTTGTCATATTCAACATTTCCAATAGTGATCGCATGTGATTTCCCTTTGTCCTTTGCCTTCAGTGGTTGCTCATGTTGATCATCACTAACCCTTGGATTAGGGCAATTATTAGCATAATGCCCCATTTCCTTGCACTTGAAGCATTGAAGTGTTGGCGGTGCGTTCTCTGCAGTGTTTGATTTATTCACATCATTAGAAACCCTTTTTCCATTACTTCGACACTCAGCTGCTCGATGACCTTCTTTTCCACACTTAAAACATTTTCTAGTCCCTTTTAGACAATCTCCACCATGCTTCTTTCCACACTTTGTGCATAAGGAAACATTCATCTTCTTTTCACCATTATTCTGAGATTTCTCCTTGAACTCCATCTTTCGTTTTTGTCAAAACCATGAGATGGATATGTAACACCAACTTCCATTTCTACCTTGATAGCACAACGCACAATTTCTTCATAACTACTGAAGTCTCTTATAGCTAATTCCCTTCGAAGACTTGGTTTTAAGCCACTGAAAAATCGATCAACTTTACTTTCAGGTTGGATGATAATTCCAGAAGCATACCTTGCAAGTCTTGTAAAATTTGATTCATAGGTACCAACAGATTCATCATCCCTTTGCTTTAGTTCAAGAAACTCTTTCTCCATCTTTGTTCGAAGAATACGAGGGAAGTACTTACTGAAAAACAAGTTCTTGAACTCGTCCCATTCCATAGACTCAATTTCATCTCTTGGCCTCGTATTCTTGATAAGATTCCACCATTGATCAGCTTCACCTTCCAAACGATATACTGCTAAGATGACTTTATCATGTTCAGAACATTGAAGAACTGAAAATATCTTTTCAGTAGTACTAATCCATTGTTCAGCAACTAATGGATCAGTAGACCCACTGAAAGAAGGTGGACGCTGCCTCATGAAGGATTCAACAGAATGTTGCTCCTTCCTTTGCTCGTTTGGAAGTTCTGCATGATTCATAGCTTGAGAAAGTTGTGTGAGCATGGCTACAAGATTTTGCATTCCAGCTCCTATATCGTTTGGTTGCTCAGGGGTACAATCATTGCATTGCCCATCACATTCCGCATTAACACGGTTCCTTCGGGTTCCAGCCATCGTCTAAAACCCCAAAAGAATTGTGTGAGAGGCAAAAATCATGCTAGGGAAAACAACATAATAAAGGGTTAGTACCCTCAATATCTAACATCTTAGGTTTTGAAGATCGTTAGCGCAATTCTAGGACTATAACCTATATGTATACTTAACCTTAGAGACATCCCTAGACATACCTTAGAAATATCTCTAGGGATCTCACTAAAGTTCTCGCATCCTAGTTTCCAAAGGTTGACTAAACCTTTCCTCTGATACCAACTGTAGAGACCCGAAGCTTGACGTACATGGACATTACATTACATTTGCGGAATACTTAGTACATAACAAAAACACACACACAAGGATCGTAATAGTTTAGTGTCTTTGGAAACTCGGAACGTAATCTTCTAATCCTGGTGAAAGATCTTCAATATCTCCCATAAAGATCTTCCCTTTTTTTTCTTACCTAAAACCTTTCTTTATATCCTGGGGAAAAGAAAACATAAAAGGGTGAGCTCAAATGCTCATTAAGGGTATACAAAAGAAATAAAAAAATCATATCATATCTTTTTGAAAATCATAACCTGCAAAAGAGATCATAATATCTTAACATGGAAAAAATCATAGAAGTGAAAATGAGATCACCATAATCATAACATGAAACTTGAAACTTTGTGGCATGCACACATAATCATGGAAAATCATTTCTTGTTAGTCATGACTCATTGCCAAGACTATCTTAGTGGACAAAGTCCCTTTCTGAATCGAGTAACCCTCGTTTCAGTCCTGTTTCACTGAACCGGTATAACCTACCATTCCAGCCATGTCTATCTCATGAGATATAAAATCATTACCCAATGCATTGGAGGGAGATATAGGTCCCACCCATCTTATAATGAATCCTTTCTTATGTGTGCCACATAATCATAAAACATACATCATCGCATAACACATGTAACAAAAATGGGATTCTTGAAACATCATAACATCATAAATAAATTCATATAAGATAAAGGAATTCATAAAAATAATTCCATCACAACATGAACAAATCAATTTAATAATAGGGATAAAAACAGAACCCTTTATTATCTTAGATGGAAAATAATTTTGATAAAACACTTGAACTCCATTCTTGAGGAAAATATCCTTTCTTCTTCAAAAACATTTTTCCTTTCATAACATGTCATACAACTTTAAAATAAAAGAAGTTGATTAAAAATAAACTTGAAAACTTGTAAAGGAAGCTTCTTGGAAACAATGTTTTAAAAATCCATTCATGCCGTATAAGTTAAAAAAAAACATTCTTCGTACATTTGTCGGAAAAGTCAAAAAGTACCTCATACGGAAAAACGACAAAAGATTCCTTTCATATTCTTTACTAAAAACTCACCTAAGGGTAAAATTGGATTTAAACTATTTCAAGTGGATGGAAACAATATTACATATTGAGGGAACATGGATGTGGATGATAAAATACACCCCAGTAAATACTTACGAATAAACAATCTCGGATAAAAATGAGATTGTGATATTTCCCTTACCTTATGTCCGACTTGCTTTGTAAGTGTCCGAACCTCCTGTATAATGATTTAAATCATGTTATTGACTTATTCCAGAATCATATTCATTGTTATGATATCATATATGGTTCACTTATGACATTATATTACCCGTTCTTTTGTAAATTCCATGTTAAAGAAGCGTTTTGGGTAAAATCGTTTCATTTATCGTAGGTGTTTTGACTTGTTGTTCTTGACATCATTATTACTTATATCATGATCTACTTACTTCCAGAATATAAAATATGATATATATATCATATATATTCAGTATATATATATATATATAATAGATAGATAAATAAAATGAAAAACACCGTTCATGGAGACGGTAGTCCGTACGTACGCATGAACGCTGTTTTACTTTCCTTATTGTCTTGAAATGGAAGTAAGTAGATGACATACATATGTATATATATACATAAATCCAGTAGCTTTATAATGTCATATATTTCATTATTATTTCTTATATATACATTATAATCATTCTTAAATGGTTAACATGGAGAATGAATCTCATCGCGTCGTGGAGACGGTATTCCGTACGTACGCACGAGCGATAATATCATTTCTATAAATATTGAATTGAATTGGAGTGTATTATACAATATATTAGAATCAATATGATGTTGTAATAACTATGTATAGTTATTCTTTACACCATTATACCCATCCATGTAAGGTGGTGGTGGAAAATAGATTACACCACGGCGTGGAGACGGTATTCCGTACGTACGCACACGCGGTGATTTCTTTTTCCGTAGGATGGATAGATGGTGAAATAGGGTTGTTTCATACTTATAATAACATATCAGTATATGAGTGATACTGATGTTATTACTTCATAATGAAACAACCTAAGAAGAAGAAGTGGAAGAAGAAATAATGATGAAAGAATTGGTAACGGTAATTACCTCTTCTTTGAAGTGCCTCTTTGAGACCTCCTCTTAGGGCACTAAAATTGGACTTTGAGGAAGACCAGAACCTCTAGGATGTTTCTAGGGAAGTGGAGAGGAGAAATTGGCAGGGTTTGGCCGAGCTTGAGTGCTCAAATTGGTGTGAGGAGGAGGGGGAGGAGGTGTCCTTTTATAGGGGAGGAGAGGGGCACCTTAGGAATATCTCAAAATATTATTTTATATTAAAGTCAAAATCGGTTTATAATGGATCCAAAGGGTCTTATTTCGAAGCTAAAGTGGGGATGGGTCGAAATCCTATCAACCAATAGGATTTAGACAAGTTTAGGGTATTATTTTAACCTTATCAATTAGATTTAACTCTAAGTTAAATAATTTAACTTTTACCATGTCTTTTTGTTTTCTTTCACTATATGGTTAATAAACTTACTATAACATGCCAAACGAACCCCAAATTGTATATTATTAATACATATATCCTTATCTAAGTCATTTGGCCGAACCTTAGATTTTTAGGAATAAAATAACAATTAATAATATAATATTTGATTTAAAAACTATTTTGTGTCAATTTTGACACTATTTGATATATGATTTTTGTGAAAGTCATAACAGAATTATATGTTCGAACCAAGTTGATTAAATCAATACTAATATATCATAGTAACCTAGAAAATTAGTGGAATTCATAAAAAATCTCAAATTACATTTATTTTGGTGTTTATAACATCAATTATGTCAATATTTCATTAATAAGATAATTACTGCATCATCGTTGTGTCATAAATAAATTAAATGATTTGATGTCTAAAAATTACAAATAAAATACCATCATGTATGAAATCTTTTTAGCTTTCTAATGAATATTTACAATCGAATTTATCTTATGTATAACCCCATATTAAAAATGATTTACTTATTAAACTTTGATTTTAACTATTTTAACCTTTCTTTAAATAAATTAATAATAAATGTCCTAATCTAATCCAAGTGGGCCTAAATGGTCATATTTTATTCCTAAGTTTGTTTTTGGTCGAATTACACTTGTCCAATAGAATTAGGACATGTGTTAGGGTAATAGTAATATCATATTTACCCTTAGTAACCCTATTTACTATTAACCGCGGTAAAAAACGTAAAAAGTTACTATTCACCAAAAAATTATTTTCATCTCATTGAACCACATTTTAGTCCTTGATATTAACCGTGTCTCTCGGATTTTCGAAATTCCATTCACAGAAGCGGTAAAATTAAGTTTTATACAAAATTCAGTTTTTAACCTACCACTTAGTAGTTTCACTATTCATCAAAAATTGATGTTTTTCAGAACAATGCCAAAATTTCATCCTAAGCTATATTTCATATTCCGAATTCAAAAATGAAGTCTATTTTACCAAATTCATAACATAGAAATTTCATTAATTAAATTTATAATTAAATCCCGCTGTTAAAACAAATAACGTGTTTTTAAGAAACAATATCTATCAAAAGATTGACATTTGATTACGTCTGGTTTAAATGTGAAATTACATCCAATGACCAACATTGTATTAAATTGTAAAAATATATTCTAAATATACTTTAAAACCACTCAAATTAATAATTTATCACTATTAATTATTTCGATTAAAAAAAGTTGTTTTTAATTATAAATTAGTAATTTTCACTATTCATCAGAATATGAAAGTTATCCGAAATGTACCAAAATTTCAACTTAGGCTAAATTCGATACTCCGAATCCAAGAATGAAGTTCTTTTTGAAAAATAAGATTTACTGGATTTTAAAAAGTGGTTATTACTATTCATAACGGCTAGTTTTAATAATATTTTTATAGCATATCGTTGTTTAGTGAAACTCGGTATTGCGTACTACACACGCTATCGAGGAAGGTCGCGATTGCGTGTAATGCAAGTTAATTCAAGGATGTGTGTTGTGAAAGCTCCTTTTGGTGTAGCGTACAACACAAGACATTAATAAAATTAAAAAGAATATTTTTTTATAAAATCTTGGGCTGTTACAAGGATCCATAATCCCTAGTTTTGAATCCCATATTGGTCTTACCTCCAAACTCTAACCCATCCAATAAGCAATCACCAACGTAGGGCTTTATTCCCTTGTGAATACTTGCATCCATGAAAGTTGTTTGGGTACTAATTAGCAGTCTGAATATGGTGTGAGTACATCTCACAAGGCCAAAACTCATGACATATAAACAATAATATATGAATATATAGTTCATGCAATAATATGATAAATAGGGTATTAATTACTAAATTGATACAACACATAAAATAATTATGAAGACGCTCGAGCTCCAAGTAGACACTCAGGGTCAAAAAAACATGCTTCAGCTCCATGTTGCATATCTCTTTCATGTGGTAGATTCTCCTACCTCAGGATGGATCGGCCAAACCATTGGCAGATTCTACTAAATCATGATGAATTTTCAATATCATGTCTCAATTAACCAATCGGGCTCTATGTGTATATCCCCACGGTGGATTCTCTTAGGTAATTCCATGACGCACATCGCTAAGGGGTATTCTTACCAATCTCACTAGGCTCCATGTTTACATTATCATCTTGGGGTCTCTTATGTCTTCGCATGTGAACACCGTCAAGGGTAAAGTAACCATCTCACTAGGTTCCATGCATACATTACCAAGTTGGAGTCTCTTTCATCTTATCATGATGCAGGTCACCAAGGGGGAAGTATTTATATCATAGAAAGTGGTGTATTCTACTGCATCATGAAAAATCACCAGTTCCAATTATCATGAGATATTGGATTAAGACCTCAAGCATCATGTCATAAATATTAATTATAAGAAATCCAAACATGTCATTTATCACAAATCACATGTTATGCCAAGTTAGTCAATTAATACAGTTATCAATTAACAAGGCATTTATTCTAGGACCGTAGATCCTCATGCATGAAGATGAATCACCACTATCAAAACATGTCAAGTTACAATTTACCATAAATTACATTTTATTCCAAAATCAATTTGTCAAGACTACTAGTTCATCACAAGGTCAAGGGTGGGCACCCATATCGAGTGTCCGCAAGCCCGATCTCAACACAAAGAGCCCAATAGAATCTATATGAGGTCTAACCATGTTAATTTCATAAAAATTATTCATTATCCATTAGGTAAGTTTTTCACACTGTGTTCCAACACATCTTCACTTATTTTACTTACTAGAAGAATTGTAATAGACATTTAGGGAGTTGTTCAACACCATTTAACTCAATAGAAAAGAAGACAATGAAGATTCATCAATGTTCAAGGTGTAGTTAGGTTCCTCCTTCCATACCTTTAACCAAAAACCATGAAACTATATCAGTATGGACATCTAAAATAGGTCAGGATTATGTAGTCCTCATAAAGGTTTATCCTTAAAAAAAACCCATAGCTTGAGGAGAATAATCAAAGGGAATACCATTGATCATGAGGTTTATAAAACTAAGATCCAACATGGACTTGGTTTTGGTTCAAATGGGAAGCATCTGACGTCAGAAATGGAAGGGATAATATCAATATAAGGGTAATCGATATCATAACACATAGATATGAATAGGGGATTCACATTATGATTGACCCATTTTTCTACTTGCATTGAAAAATAAGTTGCCTCCAATTAAAACCCCAAAAAATATGATTTCAAATAATGAATCTATCTCATGACATGGATTTATATTTTAGGAACTGCTAATGAAACATTCATGGCATGAATAATGTTCATAGGGTATGATTGAACCATTCATTCCTTTTACAGATTTTGTGGGGTCTTCCCCAAAAAATTCATGTTGTAAATTGAAAATTCACGAAGTGAATTCTTTCTATAGTGAGAAATCACCTCCTTTTATTTTTGTCTCCCAGAACAAAAAAAACTAATATGAAGTATCTATTACTAATTTACAATAAAAAAATAACCAATCTCCAAGATATTTTTACAAAACATTTAGAGGAATATACCTAAAAAATATGGGATCTTACAATTACTCACCAGGGTGGATCCTTATCATTCAGTGATGTGATAATGGTTATGTTTATATTTAGTTTGTTACCATATTTAATTATTGTTTTTTAAAAAAGATTTATCGGCACTGTGGTGGTTGATTTCAAAGGATTAAATTGGGTGCAATCACTCATGTCGGGAATATTATCTTCGAACAATCTACAATAGGTTTTTTATGTGGAGCTAAAAACACACAATAGATTTCATATCTTTGACTCATGGGCCTACTTTCTAAAGGTAGGTGTTCACTGGGAAACTTGGCCAATGAAACTTTGGAACTCAAATTGGTCGAGATGATGGGAACTCAGGATCACCACACCCTTTTGGGGGGAAATATTTTCTATTTTGTGTCTCTTATATAGATTTAAGATGTGTTTCTGAATCCTTTGTTCATTCCCAAGTATGTATACAAAAAGAACCCAAGGTAACAATCAATTATGAACATGAATGGTTTAAGAATCGTCTTTATGTATCTGAGGTTATACATCAATGGAGGGATCAGTATGTATCTATGGTTCTCCATAAATTATACCCTTTTAAGATAGGTATTGGAGATTATTTGGTCATTTATTTGGACTATGATGGTTTTATGTCGTGTGGCGGGGCGATCTGAAGTTTACAGTGATCCTAGGGGGGTGGAAGTTGTTTTGGTGTCAGTATCAAACCCATAAGATAAGATTCATATGTATCATTGTGAGAGGAATCAATAATCACATAGATCAGTGCCACTTAACACGACACATCAACTTTTAAGGTAGTGTGATGAGGACCTAACCATTAATTTTAACATCATGCAGTAAATAAGCCTAGATAAAAAATTTATGGTCATGGATAGTGTGAAACTTATGCTGAGGAGGCTTGAGGGACCCGGAAAAGATGTGATCTACCAGGTGGTATGACCCTACTAAGAATATGGCCAACAAAACATTAGGGTGAATTTGGGTGTTAGATTTAGACCTCATGGAGGCTTTCTATGTATCTAAGTTAGTTAAGAATCAAATCTCCCATAGTTCTACAAGTTTGGGGCTTACACCAATAGTGGAGTCCCATTTGAGGGGACATGATTGGGGATTATACCGATTAGGAGGATAGAAAGGTGTCACTTCATTGGTAATATGGCCCTTTAAAGGTTTAGGTGTGGTTTGGGGGCTTAAACCGTGTAATAGGTGTGATTCATTTGATATGGTTGGGTCTTACACATAGGATATTCCCATTTGAGGTTTGGGATCATGCAAAAGTCATGATTGATGCTAACCTCTAAGCCCATGTGAGTCGTGATATATGTGAGAAATAAGAGAAATAAATAGATCTAAAGATCACTTGATCCCCCATGTCCACTAGTGGAGAAGGTATGTACCCAAAGGGATAGAGAGGAGTTTAAAGCGTCCATCTCCTTGCCTATTTTTTGTATCCTAGAGAGTTGAAGTGGAGAAAGAGTAATGCCTCCTATAATAAATAATAGGGTATTAATCCATGAGGTATTCAATTATTTCTGAAACCATAAAAATAAGATCAACTCATAGAAATTTAGGTTTGTTTGGGGCTTTAACGTAAGAGGATACCCATGTGTGTTTTTTGGAAGTCATCTCAAGATCATTTCTTCAAAAATCTTATCATTTATGTATAAGGCATATCATGTTTTTTATGGGAGGCATAATATGTTTGTTATATAGGGTATATTGTAGTTTAAAGTTGTTTAGCTAAGATGTTGATAGTGCAGTTTAACATCATGTTGTGGGGACAATGGTAGCATAGTTTAACGTCATGTTGTAGGGACGATTTACATACAGTTTAACATCATGTATCTAGGATGAATTGGAGAAAGATGCCTAGAAATGGATGGTGTGTAACCTATCCAAGATAAGACCTTCCTGTTTAAATTTCACATACTAGTTAGGTGATGGTATTTAAAGATCCATGTGCATAATGTTTCAACACATGGACTTCTATGGGGTGAACGTTAGCGACATATAAGGCACCACCCAAAATTTCATCAACCCACACTGAAAGGTTCATAGTGTTACACGCTATTTTTCATTGGGGTCAGTCATGGTAGAAAATGGTCCGGTTCAGAGGGCCAGGACCACATCCTGGCACTGATCCCATGTGGGGGTGAAACCCCCATGGTATTGACCAGTGGGCACAAACAATTCTACAAATGGGCGCATAAGGATAGCCTCATAGAATTTTTTGTGAAGGACCATCCATGATGGGAGTCCTCAAAGGGTACTTCCATGAATAAATTTTCCATTATGGGAGTCTGGAAAGGGTCTATCCTCAAAGCAATTGTCTGCAAAGGGTTGCCCATGAAGGGAGTTTGCAAAGGTTCCATCCGTGAAGGAACATCTATGAAGCATAATCCACAAAGAGTTCTCTGTGAAGGATTTCCTGAAAAGGGTCATCTACAAAGCATTGTCTATGAAGTTATTCTGTAAAGGGTTTGTCTACGCAGCAATTTTCCATGAAGGGTTTCCGGTGAAGGGATTCATCGAAGGGTTCATCTTCAAAGCCATTTTTCATGAAGAGTTTCTTGTGAAGGGAGTCCGTCTATGAATAACCATCCACAAAGTTTCATCCATGAAGAATTTTCCATGAATGGTTTCCTAAAAAGGTTCATCTGTGAAGCCTTATCCATGAAGGGATTCTACAAAGGGTCTTTCCACAAAAAAAATTATTCATTTGTGGGGTCAGAAACTGATGGCTCACACCGCAAACGACAATGTCTCCACATGGAATCTTCTACAAAGTGTCTTCCACATATGGTTTATGAGATGGGTCTCTATTAAGTCCCACCTACATATGGTTTATGGGATTACTTCCATGAAGAACTTTAGTTTAGAATATCTCCCACACCTTCTCTCGATCTTTTTTATCCATCCTATACTTAGCTCCCTCTCTGGGATTTTATAGAGGAATTGTGCAACCAGGTACTAGTTTGGTCGGTTTCAATGGGCCATGAGGTCTCATTTTATGGAGCCTAAGAAAGATTCCCCAGTCCGAGAATGATGTTGTTTGTGGGGGGAAGTTTTTCCTAGGGGTAGAAATCACCATTTGGCCCTGAAAATGACTTGGTTTCATTTTTGTACATCACCGGTACCATCTCATCCTGCAAACAAATTCATTAACATGGCTCTTCACAAAGTGATAGAACATCATGTGGATTGGTGGTTTGTGCAGAAATTTTTATGATGTAGCTCCAAACATTCTTTCATAGTTTCATCCCCATTGAACATTTCTTCAGCAAAATTGTGGCTCCAGTTTAATTGTTTTCAATTACCAAATCCATGGAATTATTTTATTATTACATTCAGAGTTTTTAGGACCTAAAAATTCCCCCTTCAGAATGGGTTCTGATTGGGAAGAAGAGGATACATTTTTTATGTAGAAATAAGTCTTGTTTGGAATTGGTTTTACTTCAAATGATCATGTAATGATCTAATTTTTTTTCTAATCCAAGGGACTCAGAAAGCATAGTTTGACAATATTTAGGGATACATGACATTACCTACACACTTTTTTTCTTTTATATTACCACTCTAATATTTTCTTAAGTCTATTTTTGTATGGACTCGTAGACGTAACTTGAATTTTTCATAGGCCTCTCTTTGCGGGTTTTCTACCTAACAAGTTTTGTGTCTCTTTTTTTATTGATCCATTTTTTCTTAAACCATGAAAATAATACGTTTCGAGAGATGGGACTGGTATTTTAACCATGGTACCCTTTGTGTGTATTCAACTTCATGAGTTTTTGGTCTATTTTTGCAGATAGTTTAGAGTCTAGAAAACCAGAATAATGCAACTGATGTTTTAGGTCAAACATCTTTGGCCATAACTTATGGGGTGATGAACTCAATAGGGATTACTGACTGAGAATGTCCCAATATTCCTCATATATTAATGGGGGATTTTTGGACCCGGGTTTTATGGTTTTTTAATCCAAGACACGATGTGAGGAAAGTACGTGAGGATTAACCATAAGAATGGTTTCCAAAATGATGTTTTTGGGGCGTACAGAGATAGGAAAAGACACTACTGGGGATGAATTTTCTTTTAGTTGACCCCCCCTAGTTTTTTTGTGGACAACATATGTATTTCAAACTGGGAAATATTGTACATAGTCAAAAAAATGTGTCCTTAGGACACTGACTCTCAATTTATGATGGACAAGTAATTTTTAAAAATTCATATTTATCAAGACCACGAAAGATGGATTGTCAAGGTACTGATGGCTGAAAATTATAAGGGAATCTATATTGGCACTATCCATGAATGAGAAACCCCTCCTACATGAATTTTACTTGTGTAATGGAGGTATAAATCATGGGGTAGTTTAATGTCGTGCAACTAGGATATAAACCATTTTTTTCATGTCTTTTGGTGAGAACATTAGAGAGATACAATTTAAGTTCATTTAGCTTTGTCCCAGGGATAAACAATTTCCCCTTCTCATGCAAATATGTTCAAGAATGATCCATCATCCTTATATATGAAGTGGAAAGGTTGTAAACCATGATATGGGGGTTTCAGAACTAGAGGGGTGATATGAGATGAAAACTTCATTAGGGTGTATGGAGGTAGGAAAAGTATCTCCTGAAGATGAATTTGACTTTGATTGATAGGATTTTCTTGGGAAACTTATGCAGAGCCAATTGGGGCATATTGTTCATAGTCAGAAAAAAGTTTCCTTGGGACACTAACACTCCATTTTCAATGGTCAAGGAGGTCTATGAAGATTTATACTTCTATAGACATGGTTTTTGGTTTGTGAAAGGAGAATTTCTAAAAATGAAATGATAATTTCATGTAGAGATTTCCTAAGAATTGGTAGAAACGTTTCCCTTACATAGGTCTGAATCATACATATGAATAATTTTTTTCAATATGGTTGGGCCCGATATGTAAGTCATGGGAATTGTTGTGTATCTTTTCAAAACAATAATAAAATCATACAAAGTTATGCGGAGTTTTTCCCACATATCAATCAAACTCATGTGTCCATAAGGGGAATTTTCCATTTGAATACGAGCTCAAGAATTGGGTGAGCCACCTATTGGACCCCCTATACAAATCTATCTCATGCATAGGAGAGTGAGGGAATTTTTTTGTTGTGGTCAGACTGGGAAATAAGATTTAGGTGTCACTATTTATCCCACCAAAGAAAGAATTAATCCATACGTAATTCTCATAGGGTTCCCCATGAAGGTCTAACCTATACATAGGGAGAGAATATTTTATATTTTTCTATGGGTGGACCCAGAATTATATATTCGGGTGTCACTACATATCCTACGATGGAAGGAATTATTCCACATTTAGTTCTGGGCATTGTGTAGTTTAGTGTAATGATACTAAGACATCAGTCGTGTAGTTTAACATCATCTGGTGAGGATGAAATGGGGTCTTGTAGTTTTAGATCACATGACTATGACCATTTTTCATAGAAACGATGAGTATTTGGAGACTCATCGGGTCAGGATGATCTGACATGCCTCGAATATGAGGGGTAAAGAAAGTGTTAACCATGATTCTATAGATTCTTGGATTAGTGGAAATGATATGAGGAAAAAATTTCATTAGGGATTACTAAGATAGAAGAGGCCTCTCTTGGGTACAAATTTTACCTTTATCTGACAGAACTTTATTATGGGAGACTTATGCAGAGCTAGCTGGGGCATATTGTGCATATTCAAAAGAAGGTGTCCTCAAGACACTGCCCCCCCCCCCCCATTGGATGGCCAGAGTAAGGTTGTGGAGATCTCAAATTTCTCAAGGAATATATTATAATGAATTGAAGTACTGTGTCTAGGTACATAAGAAACATTTAAACCATGATTGGGAATGGAGTGTGAGGTTCCCTACATAGATTTGATTCATATCTAGGGGTATTTTTGTTTCCTTGATAGATCCCTGAAGGAGGAACCTAAACAAAAGATATTATGCATGGATCTTTCATTTTATATAGGATATTGGAAAAAATTTCTTTACCCCATGGCTGGGATTAGGACACAAGGTCTAGGAATCACTATGCATCTCGTATGAATACATATGTAGTTCTTGAGGAACTATGCAGTTCAATTCCATGCAGTAAGGACACGAGTTCCCCAACATGATGAGGAAATATTATGGCTAGACCCAGAATTGAAGACATCGGTGTCACTACGTATCATGTGTTGTTATAAATCAATCCATACTTAGTTCTTAATGGTTGTGCAAGGAATCCCCTTACCGAAACACCTAATCCCACATGAGATGTGCTTGATGTGAGAACTAAGGGGTAGAAAAGGTTTATTCTAATACAAAGAGGAAAAAAATGAAGGATATGGAGATTTTAAATTTTTTTGGTTGGAACAGGATGTAAAATATGGGTATCTCTACATATCTCATTGTGGGTACAATCAATCCGTATGTAGTTCTTAAATTGGATCCATGTGTTGGTCAGACTCGTACACCGATAGGGGCATTTTTTCCTTTGATTAATTTGATTGTTTTGGTTGGACCCAGCATTAGAGACTCTGGAATCACTACATATCCTATGTGAATAGGAATCAATTCATATATATTTATGTTACCATTTACAGTTTAACGTCATGTAGTGAGTATAAAGGCAACTCAATGTGAAAGAGAAGGAATGTTGCAACTAGACCCGAAATCAGAAATTCATGTGTCACAATGTATATTGTGTCGGTAGGAATCAAGCCACATGTAATTCTAAATAGGAAATCTCTACACAGGTCTGACCCATATACAGAGGGTGGAATTTTTCCCATTGATTGTTTGATTATTGTGATTAGACCCAGAATTAGAGACACGGGCTTCACTACATATCCTGTGATGGAAGGAATCAAGTCACACAAAGTTATAAACTTGATTCCATGCACATATATATAATTCATGTATAGGGAGTGGGTATTTTTCTTGAAATAGACCTATAAATAATACCTACTTTGGATTCCCCAACATCAATTTTGTTTGTATGTAGGGGAGGGTTCATTTTATGTATTTCGTGTTTGGGCCTGGGACATGAGGTGTGGCCATCATTCTGTATCTCATAGAATGAGAATCAAGCCACATGTAGTTCTTGATTAATCATGTAGTTTAGCATCTTGAACTAAGGATGGAGGTCACTTGAAATGAAAGAATTATCATCACAGCTGGGCCCATGAATATAGATATATTCATCACTGTGTATCTTCCAAGGGAAAGAATCAATTTAACATGTAGTTCATGATGGAGAGATCCCTGCATAGGATTGGATCATACACAAGGAGGGTCATTTTTAACTTTTGGGGTGGTTGGATCAGGATATAAAATCCAAGTGTTTCTACATATCCTGTGTGGATAGGAGTAATGTAATAAATAGTTCTTGAATACAGCATGGTATATGAATGATGTCAAGGTAAAGGACCTCTTGAGTGAGAACATTTTGGTGTTGTGCAGTTTAATGTCATTTCATGAGGACGTTAGTGTCATGCAGTTTATTTTCTTGCAACACGGATGATGTAAAATTCAATTTAACATCATTGGATCAGGATGATTATTTATTTTATTTATGGGAAGTATGATTTCGTAGATTAGTGAGAATCATCACCCCAACATGAAAAGAGTCCTTGAGTCCGAAGTATAGTAAGAAAATCATCTTATGAATGGAGGTAAATTTGCAGTTGGGTCCGACATAGGTGTTCTATGAATCACTATGTATCCTGTGATGGAAGGAATCAAGCCACATGTAGTTCTTGATAAAGAGACTCCCTACATGGACTTGACTCTCATGCAGGGACATGTTCATTTTATCTTTCTCCCACAAATATATACCTCATGTGCGGTGAATCGTCTATTGAAATAAATATTCTTGTGTAGTTTGAAATCATACAATGAGTACATTGATTACATGTTGTTTACTGTCTTGTGACATGGGAAAAGAAGTCGTGCTTTTTAAGGTCATGCGACAAAGACCAACTATGCAGTTTAAATTCATGTCATAAGATGATATACCATGTGGTTTAATGTCATATCCTCAAGACAATGATTCCATTTTATTACATTAAATACTTCTTTAGGAAACTTGTGTTGCCGGGAGTCATGGTGAGATGTCCATCCATTGAAACTATGGAATACGATCTATTAGATTAGACCTTATATATGGTGTAAGGTACCTCTAATTTGGGTTCCAACGTTGTAGGTTTCTTTCTAGGTATTTTCAGAGTCCTAAGGACCCCCACCATCCCTCGTTAAAAGAATTATTAGTGGAGAACCATTTTTTTAAAGTCTCATGAGATTTGGTTTTGGTTGAATTCAAAATGATGCAAGGTATATAATATTTTCTCATCCATCCACCCCAATTCATGCAATCATTTCTAGGATTTCTCATCTATGGATAATTCTTCATAGATGAAAAATGAAGAGTGAGGAAAATTCAACATTGATGGGTAGGACCATCTCTGTCCTATATATTAATGAGTATGGGGTTTCATGTGTGATAGTGTGGATTGTGGTCTTGTAAGCCCACAAGTCATGTAAGAGTCTATCCAACCAGGACTTTTTATCCTCATCTACCATCTTATATAGTATATTTTATAGGTTCTTGTTAAAGTAATCTATATATCCATTATCCATTGTGTGATAACAGGATAAACTGTTGGACTTGATGTCATACTATTGATATACTTTCTCTAATTTAGTAGAACATAAATTGGTGTCATTGTTCATCATTATTATATGAGGGACACAAAATATAGTGATTATGTTGGCTTTCACAAAGATGACTATGTTCCTTGCCCCAAAATATTTGAGGGGTATAACTTTTTCACACTTGTAGAAGAAGTCGGCTGCAGTAATAATGTACTTGAACTATTTGGTCGTAGTGTGAGGAAATGGTCCCATGATTTCCATTCCCCATATATAAAATTGTAACCACCAGAACTATTATAAATAATAGTCCCCTTCTGTTTTAATTAAATACCTTATTTAGTCATATGGGTATAGAAAACACGTGCGCTCTATTAGTTTTATTATATCCTATTATATTTAATTGAACATTAAGAATCATTACCATTGATAATATATTCGTTGAATGGGGATCACATGATTAGTATAAATATAGGGTTTTAACAATTTATATTGTCACAGAAAAAAGAGGTGGTGGCCTCAAGTAGTGGGATTATACCCTATAAATCTCATTTATCTGGGCTTCTGAGGGATATATCATTTCTAGGCTTTTCCCTTGATCAAGTCCAAGCTGAGATTGAAAAACTTAATCATGAGACAAACCATTTATGAGATAAGTTCAAGCTCGTCGAGATCGTGGAATAAACCATGTTTTCCGAACCACCCCATGAAATCCCCACCATCGCACACCTTACTCTTAGGGAACTTTTTGGTGTATTAAAAATATATTTATGAATAAACTTTCAATATTTGTATTTCAATTATTTTTTATAGAATAATGAATATATTTTCATCCAAATAATGTTACTTTATTAATGATTTTTATTTTGATATAATAAAGTACAGTTTTTATTTTTGGTTAATATTTAAATTCAATTAATGAATTTATGAATTAATTTCATTTTGGAAAGAATAATTTTTTAAATTATTTTTATCAAGTTTATATGATCATATAATTTTTATAAATCCAAATGTGATTAGTTTTTATATGGGTTAAAAAATTGTTGTTGTTATAAAAACCCACCATTTCATAATAAATGTCTATTTTATTTTAAAAAATAAATTACCATATTTATAAAATTATTTATATAAAATGAATATTATTTTTGGAATCATAATTTCAAAATTATTCAACAGAGAATTTTTCATAATTTTCTGAGACACTCGAATTTTCGTGAGAAAATTAAATATCATATAAATATACCTTGTGTTTTATGACATCATAATGACCCAAAAGTGATGTAATTATTACTATAAATAGTATAAAAGACGAAATATATTTTTTACCTTTAAAATAATATGATTTCAATTTTATTTTATTTATTTTTTAAATCCATTATGAATCATCAAAAACTTATAATATATTTTAAGGTTTTAAAATCCTTTCTTTAAGAGTGTGACTCATCTCCACCTAAGAAATGGAATTATTTTTATAATTTCATCTATTTAACATATAAAATAATGATAAACAATCCTTTTTGGTAGAAACCATGGTCCAAAACCATGGGATGGTTTGTAGTTTGGATTATTTTATTATGTAGAGTCCAAAACCTAAATAATAAAGAAATGGCCTTAGTTTCCTATATAAACCCAACCAAAATTCCATTTCTCTTCACTCAAACTTATTTTATCACGACAATACTCTTCCCTACACTCTCTAGAGTCCTCATGAGGCACCCCCAAGCTCTCAAGAATCTCCTCCCAAACTGTTTAAGTCACACACTCAAGTAAGGGAGCTTCTTCTCCTTCAAAATCAAGAAACTTATTTGAAATTAGTTCTTTTAATTTCAATTTTTTATATTTTCATTAATTTATAATAAATATATTACTATATAATTGATTTTATTTTTATAATTTATTATTTATCTTCCCTCATTCAGACCCTTAACTAATCTGTTACTATGATAAATTTTCGTAAGGGATTTCTCTCTTCTCATTTCCATTCAAGAACTTCTTTTATGTTATGTCTCTTAAATTCCATTTTTCTTATTTTAGAATATGTTCTTCCATATTCGCATTAATTTACAATTAGTTTATAAATTATGAGATCTACTTTAAATCTCATTAAGCCTCCCATGATTCTTTACGCACCCCTATTACCGTAACAAAATATAGTTAGGATTCTTTTCTCTATTCAAGTTTCTTCATTACTTTATGTATTCTATTTACTAATTTATAATATTAGGATATTTTTTATCATGTCCCTATTACTTATAATTTAGGGTTTATGTGATGAGATACCCATTTATCTCTCATAAACCCATTTTTATGAATCTTTAAGTGATGTTGCTATGATTCTGAAATATCCTCATGATCTTTAATGCCAAAATAATCATGTAGTGAATACCATACCCATTTTTATCAAGGGTGTTCACATTTATGATCATGTAATTTTTTATTGGGGACTTAAATATATGTATTCCACACTCCTTAATCTGGAAATAAGTTATGATGATGAATGAATCCATATTTTATGTTTTATGTGGCACACTTAACCATGAGAATGAAATGAATATGATTGGTGTTCTCAGATAGTGCTCAAATGCATTATGTAATGTTTATTATCATAATATGTCACATTAGGTTATGGATTGAACCTATTTACTTTATGGTACTTTTTCCACCTTACTGTCTTGGTGGTTTATTACTTGAGCTATGTTAATGATTCAATGTTTTATGTTTTTATCACATTTCCTATGTTATGATTATCATGTTTTATCATGTCTTATTATTAATGTTCCTTTTATTCCTTATTGATATGCCTATTTTCTAACATGTATTATCATCTCTATGTTATTAATTGTTTATTCCCATACTGGTCTTTATAGATCACCCCTTTCTTATGCATGTCCCCAGGTTATCCCATGAAATTTTAAGATCAAAGGAGAATTTTGAGCATGTTAAAGATATTTTCAATAAAATATTCTATTTCATGTTTTATATTGTTATGTAATGTACATAACTCTTAAAGACACTATACTTATCAATCATACAGGTTGTATTAAGTGTATTATTATGTAATTAATCAAGTATTAATGTTTAATAAAGTGAAAATTTTTTATAGTTGTTCTCAAATGAAAATTATAGTTATTTTTGGGATTAGGATTAGAGAACTCTAGGGAAAGCCTTAGGGATAAGATTAAGAATGAGAAAACATCCCTAAATTTTGGTTAGTATTGATTAATTGGTTTATCAAGAAATTACATCCATGTTTGGACACTACAAGTTGACATGGTTCTGTCATGGATGTACCTAGCTGTAATGACTCTGATAAGGTGTTTCAGTCTCACTCAGGGTAACCTAGTACACAACGATGGGGCTTATTGCACACCTAGTTTGACACTCCCAGGGGATATTCTTTGATAAATTCATAATCTGATTATAAACCATTATTAAGGGAGGTAAAAATTCTCATAGGAATATATGTTAGGACATATATCATGGATAAAATAGATTGAAGCCTATAAATTCTTAAGTTAAAGAAATATTTATAATTTATAAGTTTTCTTTTTAGTGTAATTGGAACCCTATTTATGTGTTTAATAGTTTGGAAGTAGTCATCTGTAAGTCTATTTTAGATTAAGTTAATGGTTAGAACCCGAGTCAAAATGTTAAATGTTAGGTTATCATCCATAGTTCTAAATATTTCTTCAAATCCCAAATGTTTTGTAGAACTATTAGAACACCACCACAAATCATGGAAGTAGAATTGTTGGTGAAGACAAAAAATGGGGAAATTATTGCATCCCAAGTATATAAATCCTCCCTAGTCATGATTTGTAGGATGAACTTCCTAGAGAACCATGTCATAACTCCCTTTGGTTTAATTTGATTCAATTCTAAAAAATGGTTGATTTTCCCTATATATAGCCAAAATAAATTGTCTTCAGAAGGAAATAACTCTCTGAATCATGAATCATCCTCTGATTCTTTACAAGTATAAGGAGGAGGATGAATATTCTTTGTCACCAACATCTCCAGCATGGATATTATTTCCCAATAAGAAAGAGTATATATCTCAAAGGATTTATTCTAATGAAGGAATCAACCTTAAAGACATGCTCATTGTGAGGGATGATGCTGATGTGTTTCTTAGGGGAAATTATTGGTTTTCCTCAAAAAAAGGTTAAATTTTTAATCAAGATTATGCATAGGGTGTTTCCATTATCAAATACTCTGTATATAATGGCTATCGTGGAACTTGAGGATATGAAAAACAACTACAAGATAATCTAGATAAAGGGTTCATATGCCCATGTGCTTTACAATGGGGTGCACTAGTCCTCTTCATCAAGAAGTATGGGTCAATGCGCCTTTGAATTGATTATCATGACCTCAACTAGATCACAATAAAGAAAAAGTATCCACTCACATGGATTGATGACTTCTTTGAACTGGTACTTGGATCATAATAATTCTCCAAGGTGGATCTTCGTTCGATATATTATCAAATAAGGGTGAAGAAGGAATATATCCACAATACAGTGTTTCCTAATAGGTACGAGCACTATGGGTTTATATTGATTCCATTCGGACTAACTAATTCTCTAGAAATCTTCATATACTTGATGAATAGAGTTTTTAGATATTACCTCAACAAATTTTTGGTAGTATTTATAGATGATATCTAATATACTCTAAAATAAATGAGGAGCATTAGGATAATAAAATCATTGTCTTAAAGACCCTAAAAAAGAAGAATCATTACACTAAGCATAGAAAATGTGAGTTTTGGTTGAAGGAAGTTTATTTCTTGGGATATATCATCACAAGAAATAAGATATTTGTGGACCCTTCAAAGACAAAATCAATTTAAGGATGGATGAAGCCAACATCTATGACAGATATCCCTTGTTTCCATCGGTTAATTGGGTATTATCATAGATTTTTTAGAAATTTCTTGTTATTTTCAAACCTTCTTACCAAGATAACATGGAAGGGAGTCATGTTTTATTAGAATGGCTAATATAAAGATAGCATCATTGAGTTAAAAAGGATGCACATCACTATGCCTATGCTCACACTACCCACAAGTGGAGAACTCATAGTTGTATTAATCCATGCTTCAAAGAAGGGATTGGGATGTGTGTTAATGAATAATGTTAAAGTCATATCCTACACTTTAATTCAGTTGAATGTTCATGAGAAAAACTATCTCACGCATGATCTGGAGTTGGATGACATGATTTTACGTTGAAAATCTAGTGGCATTATCTTTGTGGGTAGAAGTGTGAGATATATACAGATCAAAATATCCATAAGTATAAATTAACACATAAAGAGATTAATATGCACTAGAGAAGATTGTTGTAACTCATCATGGATTAAGATTTCTCAATCCCCTATCATCCTGGTAAAGAAAATGAGATGGAAGATGCTCTCAGTAGAAAAGATCCAGTAATTCCATCATTAATGAGAATTGAGAGGGATCCAATATTCTTAGATTTGGAAAGGATGGACATCATAATTATAAAGGAAAGAACCTCATAAATCCTTTCAAAAATGATTTCTCAACCATATATTCTCGATAGGTTAAAGTATGCTAAAATAGGTGATGTGGTATTTCAGATTAAGTGGAAACTATAAGAATGAATAAATTCTTGGACATTAAAATTTATGAAGAAGGAATTTTGAGATTTGGGTCATAATTATGTGTACCATCTGATCAAGAGATAAATAATAAGATTCTGAATGTTGTACATAGGTCAACCTTCTATACTCACCAAAGAAGCACAAATATTATCAATATCTCTGGGATAATTATTAGTCGGAAGATATGAAGAAGGATATTGATGAGTATATATCAAAGTTCCCAATATGTTAGCATGTGAATCGTAAAAGTAAAAAAGTATAAGGGGATGATGCAACCACTACCCATAAAAACATGGAAGTGGGAGAACATCACTATGGACTTTTTCACTAGAATTTCAATGAAATCTAGAGGAAAAAATTCTATATGGGTCATTATGGATCATCTTACAAATATATATCACTTTATCAATATTTGATAGGACTTCTCATCGGATCAAATTGCATGGATATATATCAAAGAGGTGCTAAGGATGCATGGATTACCACTATCTATTATATCTGATAGAGATATGATATTTACCTCAACATTTTGGAAATGTCTCCAGTATTCTCAAAGCACTGAACTAAACTTCAATACGACCTATCATCCACAAACAGATGGCTAATCTGAGTAAAATATTCAGACACATGAAGACATGTTGAGAGTGTTTTCTATGGATGTTAAAGGAGGATGGGACCAACATCTTCCACTGGTCTAATTCTCCTACAATAATAGTTTCTTCTCAGGTATCTAAATTACATCATATAAAGCCCTTTATGAGGAATGGTTCAGAACACTGGCATTTTGAGATGAAGTCGGTGAGTGTAATCTCGTAGGACAGGAAATGGTTGAAGAAATAGCGGAGAAGGTAAAAATCATACAACAACACATAAAGGAATCCCAAAGTTAAACAAAAAGATCTATGTAGAAAATCATTGCTGATCCCTTGAGTTTAAAGTTGGCGACATGGTATTCCTACACATATCTCCACGAAAAAAGGTCATGAGATTTGGAAAGAAAGAATAGCTAAGTCCCTGGTACATCGGCCCCTTTGAGATTCTTGATCATGTCGGAGTTGTAGCATATTGACTAGTACTTCCAACTACCATGTCTAAAGTACACGATATCTTCCATGTATACCTCTTAACTGAGTACATACCAGATCCCTCATACATACTATCTTCAGAGGTTGTATAGTTAGAAAATGATCTTTTTTACGAGGATCAACCAGTGAAGATCTTGGATTGTATAGATAAATTTCTACATAACAAGACTAATAACCTTTTCAAATTAATATGGAGGAACCATAAGTATGAAGAGGAAACATGGGAACTGGAGAAATAACTGAAGTAAAATTTCCCATACTTGTTTTCGTCCTAGAATGTAAAACAAAATTTCAAGGGAAAAAAATCTTAAGGGGTAAAGAATGTAATGACCCAAAGTTTTATCAATGAAATTACCATATTATAATTATATATTATAGTACAATCATATAATATTACATATAAAACATAATAAAAACCTTATAAATAAATAATGAGTAAAATAATAGATATCTCTAGAAGTTAAAAAATGTACAACGATGAAATAGTAACTTAACCATGGAAATATTAATGTAACCCTTATGAATAGTAAACTAACCAATTGAAAAGTAACCTTACTAATTAAATTATAAATAAATTTTACCCATCTTAGAAGTGACAATATGATATAAATATATCATAGTATAAGTAAGTAAATATTTTTAAAATTATTAATTAAGTGTTCGTACTTTTGTAAGTCATGTATATTTTATTACAATTTTATGATTAATTTAAAATTTTAAAAGAAAATTAATTTTCCTAAAATTTATTCATAAGTAATTATTTTGATGACTTGTGATTATAAGATAATTTTAAGAGACCTATATTAATTTTTCAAAGTGTCATAAAAGAAACTTTAATTTGAAAATTTGTATTTTTCAAGTAAATTATGAGTTTAATTAAAAATTATATTTCTCATATTTAGTAAATTATTTTCATAAAATAGAGTTCATTTTTTAATTATGAACATTGAAAAATATTTGAGGTTAATTTTTTGGATTTTTCTAAAATACTTGAATTTTGGTGAATAGTAAAATATGATAGTTTATGATAAATGCTAAATAAACAAATTTATGCATCATTCTTGAGTAAAGGATGATGTAAATGTCCATTAGTTTGACCTCACATGTCACGACCCCCTCCCACCAAAGATGCCCCTCCTGATCTGGCAATGGTGAAAGGGAGATAATGACCCCTGAGTCCCGCCTCCTGTAGGCCCCGGGGTGGCGACTAGCACCAAGGGTATGAGTTTTCACAAATATGGGAGGCATTACCCTTTTTTATTATTTAGGATTGGGAAATAGGACAATTCAACCAACCAAAAGGAAAAGAAACAAGTGTATATAAATAAACCCAAACCTAGCCCACATGCATGTTTAAACAGTTTATAACAAGGTACAAGTACAAGAAATCTCAAAGTACAATACCAAAAGAAAACAAAGGTACAACAACAACAACAACTCCAACTGTCTGACTAGTAGGGTCTCGCACGGCCCTGGTAGTCCTCCTAGAAACCTGAAAGTAAATGTAGGGTGAGCATACAAGTATACTCAGTAGGGAAACCTAAAGCTCTTGTGCACAAGTGGGGAGACATCCAAATGTCCCGTGAGAACAACAGAAGAACCCTATCAAGGAATTCTATCCCCCCAACCTCACCAGCCACACTCACCAAAACACAAGCACAACTGGTAGTAGTATATAAGAAACAAGAGTATTGGGTACCCCGCACCATTTCCCTTTAGTTAGTTGCTCTTCCTAACGATGAATGTCCTGACGCTGCCACACTCTCCCCGCCCGCACACACCAGGTCCTCACAACCACGTATCCCACCCACACACACCTGGGCCTCACAACCATGTATCCCGCCCGCACACACCTGGGCCTCACAACCATGTATCCTGCCCGCACACACCTGGGTCTCATCCCGAAGATTCTTGGAAAACAGTAGAACCTGCCCGAAGAGTCTTGGGCTAAAACCACCCCAATCAAAACCTACCCGAAGAGTCTTAGGTGTAAGGTCACCTCAAGCCATCACAGCCTAGGGGAGAAGGAGTAGGAAGGAGCTAGTAACTAAGGGAAAAACACCCTCTCACATAAAATGGGAGTGTTCGGCACTAAGTTCTCAACATGGTTGGGGTGCGATAAAAACACAAATGATAAATAAATATATATATATACCAACCTCACAGCCCAACCTATGGCTTCTAAAAAGAGAAATTGAGCATGTGCCTCGGCACTGCTACTACGAAACATGCATAAAACAAACAAACCCAACCCCCTTTAGGTTTTCACATTTCAGTAGAAATAGTAATTTAGTTCCTTAACAACTGAGAAACTATCCACAACTAACCACACCAATCGTTCGTAAAAAATATCTCTGCCATCCACAGAACAAGTTAGGAAAAACATAAGCAGCACAACAAAGTCCCTCTTATCAACCAACCAACTCCATTGATTATTATTTCCGTTTCATTACCACACCCCGCCATTCATTAACTCTTCCACTTTTATTTATTAATCACAACCCATAACCCGTTCACATTAAAACCCAACCCTACAGCCCCGCTGCCAACTGCCATAACCACAACTGCATTGAAACCCGTACATCAATATCCCTTTAATACCATTTATTGCAGCCCCACTATCCGTTACCAACACAAAATTCACACCAACCCACAACCAAGTCAACCGCAGCCCCGCTGCTCACCCGATCCACAACAACCAACAAAAACACCCCCAACACATGCCACGCAACCAAGCCAACACCCACAAGTTCATTATTCCATTTTGTTTAACCGGGGTGATCACAAAAGGGTTCCAGATTTTTATTTAATCAGCCAACTTTATGTGATTATCCAATTTCCACATTCCACAAGCTTCCAACCCTAAGAAAATATAGAAGGATAGGGAAACATTTAATTTCATAAGCAAAGGCCCCCAAAAACCATGATTTTTAGTAGGTAGAATCTCATTCAATTCACAAATATAATATCACGGGATATAAAAAGTAAAGTAAGAGAAATCACTAACTTCCCAACCCCATTCTTTAACGAGTTATTATCTTTATTTAATGGTTCAAATGTTTCTCATGAAAAAAAAGGATACCCACCTCACATGATATACAAATTAGAGAGAGAAAGGTGAGATACCTACCTTAACAGGTTCCTATGTCCTTCTATGAACACGACCACCACGATCACAAGGCTTCTCCCCGAACGACTGCACCCACCAAGGACGTCGTGACACCACCGAATCAACAACACAAGAAACTTCCTCAACACAGAGATCACACACCATATCATTGAAAGAAAAAGGGAGAAGTAGGATCGGAAATAGAATACAAGAACAGAGGTTTAACATACCTTTTTAGAGTTGTTCGTCAAAGACCGTCGTTCCCGTCAATTATCACCAGTCTCCTCGGTTGGAAACTGCGGAGGGGAAGTCGAAGAAGAGGGAATAGAACAGGGTTTATAGTGTTCTCCTTTCTGACACGATCCTACAGCCACTGACGGATCGACAATCGGAGTCCAGATGGAGAAGTTATAGGAGGAAGACTTCTCGATCATCCAAGAGCGTCGTCGTGCAAAGAAGAAGCGATTGGTCTGGAAATAATCCGCGACCCATTCTTATATAGGAAATGAATAGGTAAAACAGTATGCAACATGTATTAATGAATACACGGTGTGACCGTACACCCATTACACGTTTTGACTGGTCAACACACGACATGTCACGCGGTTTCCACGCGTTTTAATAATAATGATAATTCTATTAATATTTGGTGTTTCGTTGACCTGAGTCATAAGTCATGAAAAGGTATTCATAATTGGTCTTAAAATGACCATCTTAATTACAGGATTACACTGTTGCTAATAGTTCGTCATTCCGACACCATATGAAGAAGTTACAGACTTTTTAAGTTTTGATCACCCAAAATAATAATACTATTATTTTATTATTATTATAATAAGTTAATATTTAGGTCAAAAGGGCTTGTGGCATGAATCTCTCCTCTTACTCCATGCGCACTCCCTTATATCATTATTGTATTACTATTATAATATATTAAATCAACATTATATAAAATATATGATATATTAAATAAAATTATATACAAAATATACGATTTATACAAGGGAAAGGGGGCATTCACGCCTCCCCCTCCCCATGTCATGTGCCTCCCCATTAATTTATTAAAATTTATTAAATAAAACCACTTTCCTTTTAATTTTATTATTATATTTATTATACGATCAATATTATTAATTTCATATTTCAATTTTGGGAGAACATATGCACAACCATTCCATGCGACTCAAAACAATTTCATTTAATTGAATTAAAAGACAAAACAAAATTAATATAACTTACATATTCAACCCCATTTTAATATATTTAATTTTATTAACCTCTCGCACATAGTTTTACACCATCATTTTTATTTATTGTTCTTCAATAAAAAAAGATTTCATCAACTTATTTTATTAACTCACCCACGTTATTGTTTTTAATAACAAAAAGATTTACGCTCGTCGCATTGACCATGTTAAACCACCCTGTTTGATATCTAAATCCGACCATGCCACGTCAATGTCGCGTAACATCCGTCAATTTAATTATTTTAATTCTATTTTTTTTATTTCACACTGATTAAATTGAAACCAATTTTATTAAATTAAAACCATTCAATTTAATAAACCTAATATAATGAACTCACCTTTAATTTTATGAATACACCACCATGCTTCCACTTGAATCTTCATTTAATTGTTTGCAAAAAAATACCATGACTCATTTCAAGAATTTCTCATTATTATTAATATTATGAATAATATTAATAACACAACACCCATTATTATTATTCAAATTTAATTTCAACAATTACTCAATTTATAGAAAACTTCATGTTTCATTTATCAATGTCTAATGGATCACACACCTTCCCACTTGGCATCATTAATAATAATAACACCCATTAAATCATTTTATCATGATTATTATTTTTAGTTTAATTAATCACACAATTTATGTAATCATAATTATTATTTAACATATTTTTACGTTATCATCAGTATTAAAATTATCATTATAACGTGCGTCGTGTTGACCACATTGATTTCAACAAAAGAATGGACCGGAGGGGTCCGGTCCATTACATCAGATACCTATTAAAACATTCTCGTCCTAGAGAATTAAAAACCAACCCAGAAAAAAAAGATTGGATCCGAACAACCACTCCGCAAGATACCTCTCAGGGATCTTTTCATAACAAGAAACAACCGAAAAACCTAATTATATGAGTTAGCAATTCCCTCTCCTATTTCAAGATATTATCTACTTTAGGCGGCACTAACTCGCCTGCACGGGTTTAATCGCATCCACATTAATGCGTCTTGATTAAGGACTGGTCCTTCCCACTTCCATATATTAGGATTTTCCAACTTACACTGACCCCAACACCATACAACCCACACACTGCCCAGACACATGGCTTGGGGAATTCCTTCTCCCATATCGAGATATTATCTGCTTTAGGCAGCACTGACTCACCTGCATGGGTTTAATCGCATCCATATTAATGCGTCTCGATTAGGGATTAGGTATTACCCTCCCCACATGATAGGGATCTTCACATACCTTTAAAGAAAAGCGGGAAATGACATAGCATTAAAAACTCACAAAAACAAGGTCCATGCCCAAAGAATGAGCAAAAGAGTTCCATCAATGGAGTGTAATGCTCTCAAAAAAACATAAAGGAGATCATTCAAGAGAACCCAAACATGTCTCTATCGATCTCTGGTCCTTCTAGAGATGCTGCCTCCGATGCATGCAACTATCCGCGCCCAGCTCCTCTGCCTCTCTGTTGACGTCCGCCTCTAAGACCATGTCCCGATTGGGATCCTTGAGGAACTCCTTGTGGCTGGCCACCACCTGCTCCATCTCCCCTCAGAGGGACTAGAGCCTGTTGCTGCTGGTAGGGTCTTGCCGGTGATTGGTGCTGCTGAGGCGGGCGCTGAACATGTCCATCTCCACCGTACTAAGCTTGGGTCGGGCACCGACTCTGAACGTTCCTGAAACCTCCACAAGAAAAACACTTTGGTCTTGGGCTCGTGAAAAATGGATGAGGACCTGAAGATCTGAACTGGAACTGCTGGGGCCTGCTCCCTACTGGCCTGAAACTGGAAGGTCCCATTGTAGGAGACATGCTGCTGACTGCCTTCCCCTTCGACGAACTTGGCTATATCCCCTCACGTGGTGCACCTCCCTGCGAGTGCATCCTTTCTACAACCTCCCCCTTCTTCTGTACTTCCAAGTACGTCGGAAGGGTGAATGGGGTGACAGTAAACTGGAGAGAAGGACGAAGTGCCTCCTCCAAACGTCTCGCCCGAGACTCCTCATCTGGAAAGAGATCTGGAGCAAAGCACAGGGGATCTTTGAACTTGATCCCCATCTCTCGCACTGACATACTCCCCTACTGAAGGGAGATTAACTCCTGTCGCTTCTCCGCCTTGATCATGGAAGAAAGGAATTCCTCTCAGAATTCCTTCTCAAAGTCAGCCCATGGAACCTCTACCTCTATCCTCTCTCCGAGGTAGAGCGTCCACCACTTTCGCATCGCACCTCTCAGCTGACTGACTTCTAGGGGAACCTAGTACTCCCTCGGAGCGTGGATCAAGGTAGAAGAGATCCCTATCTCTTCAAGACACCCCTCCGTCTCCATATCTGAAGTACTACCCTCTTACTTCTTGAGGGTCTGCCGCTGGAAAAAATTGAGAGTCTTCTGCCACTGGCTATCTTCCTCCTCTCGGTCAATCCTCAACTGATCGAACACCTGGATCTGCTGGGCCTCTGTCGTCTGAGCCACCCGGGGACGACGTCCAGGTGCCATAGCTATATTGTAAACAAGGTTTTCCTAATCCCATGTAGTAAGGAAATTTCTCAAGGTTATATTTTATCACATTATTTCAATTTCTTTCCCAGAACACCCAAATCAAGTAAAACACAATCATGATGATGCATGTACCTTCCCTAGGGTATCTATCCTGCAATCAATGTGATCTCACTTGGTCGTTCGGTAGGCTCAGAGTCCTTGCATCAGATCACGGGGGGCCCTAAAATCCCATGTCCTAGCTGGTCTTCCCTGGCCTATGTCACGCACCAAGATTAACTAACGTTGTTGCCCTGCCATACCATGCAATCCTCACTGTGCCTAACTCCAGACTTCATCCTATCTCCCAACCATCACCTCTGATACCATTCTATCACGACCCCCCCCCCCCCACCAAAGATTCCCCTCCTGAGCTGAAAATGGTGAAAGGGATATAATGACCCCCGAGTCCTGCCTCCAGTAGGCCCCGGGGTGGCAACTAGCACCAAGGGTATGAGTTTTCACAAATATGGGAGGCATTACCCTTTTTTTATTATTTTGGATCGAGAAATAGGACAAGTCAACCACCCAAAAGGAAAATAAACAAGTGTATATAAATAAACCCAAACCAAGCCCACATGCATGTTTAAACAGTTTATAACAAGGTACAAGTACAAGAAAGCTCAAAGTACAATACCAAAAGAAAATAAAGGTATAGAAAAAGCTACAACTCCAATTGTCCGACTAGTAGGGTTCCGCATGGCCCTGGTAGTTCTCCTGGAAACCTGAAAGTAAACGTAGGGTGAGTATACAAGTATACTCAGTAGGGAAACCTAAAGATCTCGTGCACAAGTGGGGAGACATCCTAATTTCCCGTGAGAACAACAGAAGAACCCTAACAAGGAATTATATCCACCCAACCTCACCAGCCACACTCACCAAAACAAAAGCACAACTAGTAGTAGTATATAAGAAATAAGATTATTGGGTACCACGCACCATTTCCCTTTAGTTAGCTTCTCTTACTAATGACGAACGTCCTGACGCTGCCACACTCTCACCGCCCGCACACACCTGGGCCTCACAACCACGTATCCTGCCTGCACACACCTGGGCCTCACATCCACGTATCCCACCCGCACATACCTAGGCATCACAACCATGTATCCCGCCTGCACACACCTGGTCCTCACAACCACGTATCTCGCCTACACACACCTGGGCCTCATCCCGAAGATTCTTGGGAAACATTAGAACCTGCCCGAAGAGTCTTGGGCTAAAACCACCCCAATCAAAACCTACCTGAAGTGTCTTAGATGTAAGGTCACCTCAATCCATCATAGCCTAGGGGAGAAGGAGCAGGAAGGAGCTTGTAACTAAGGGAAAAACACCCTCTCCCATAAAATGGGAGTGTTCGGCACTAAGTGCTCAACAAGGGTGGGGTGCGATAAAAACACAAAAGATACAGATATATATATATATATATATATACCAACCTCACAGCCCAACCTATGGCTTCTAAAAAGAGAAACTGAGCACGTGCCTCGACACTGCTACTACGAAGCATGCATACAAAAAACAAACCCAAACCCCTTTAGGTTTTCACATTTCAGTAGAAATAGTTATTTAGTTCCTTAACTACTGGGAAACTATCCAAAACTAACCACACCAATCGTTCGTAAAAAATATCCCTGCCATCCACAAAACAAGTTAGGAAAAACATAAGCAGCACAACAAAGTCCCTCTTATCAACCAACCAACCCCATTGATTATTATTTCTGTTTCATTACCACTCCCCACCATTCATTAACTCTTGCACTTTTATTTATTAATCACAACCAATAACCCGTTCACATTAAAACCCAACCCTGCAGCCCCACTTCCAACCACCATAACCACAACTGCACTGAAACCCATACATCAATATCCCTTTAATACCATTTATTTCATCCCCACTATCCGTTACCAACACAACATTCACAACAACCCACAACCAAGTCAACCGCAGCCCCGCTGCTCACCCGATCCACAACAACCCACAAAAACACCCCCAACACATGCCACGTAACCAATCCAACACCCACATGTTCATTATTCCATTTTTTATAGCCGAGGTGATCACACAAGGGTTCCAGATTTTCATTTAATCAGCCAAATTTACGTGATTATCCAATTTCCACATTCCACAAGCTTCCATCCATAAGAAAATACAGAAGGAGAGGGCAACATTTAATTGCATAAGCAAAGGCCCTCAATGGCCGTGATTTTCAGTAGGTAGAAGATCATTCAATTCACAAATATAATATCATAGGATATAAAAAGTAAAGTAATAGCAATCACTAACTTCCTAACCCCATTCTTTAACAAGTTATTATCTTTATTTAATGGTTCAACTGTTTCTCATGAAAACAAAAGGATACCCACCCCACATGATACACAAATTAGAGAGACAAAGGTGAGATCTCTACCTTAACAGGTTCCTATGTCCTTCTATGAACACGACCACCACGATCACAAGGCTTCTCCCCAAATGACTTCACCCACCAAGTACATCGCGGCACCACCGAATCAACAAAACAAGAAACATCCTAAACACGAAGATCACACGTCGTAGCACGGAAAGAAAAAGGGAGAAGTAGGATCGGAAAGAGAATTCAAGAACAAAGGTTTAACATACCTTTTTAGAGTCGTTCGTCAAAGACCATCATTCTCATCAATTATCAACAGTCTCCACGGTTGGAAACTGCGGAGGGGAAGTCGAAGAAGAGGGAACAGAACAGGGTTTACGGTTTTCTCCTTGCCGACACGATCCAACAGCCACTGATGGATCGACAATCGGAATCCGGATGGAGAAGTTAGAGGAGGAAGAGTTCTCGATCATCCAAGAGCGTCGTCGTGCGAAGAAGAAGCGATTGGTCTGGAAATAATCCGCGACCCTTTATTATATAGGAAACGAAAAGGTAAAACAATATGAAACGTGTATTAATTAATACAAGATGTGACCGTACACCCGTTACGTGTTTTTACTGGTCAACACACGACATGTCACGCGGTTTCCACGCATTTTAATAAAAATTAAAATTCTATTAATATTTTGTGTTTCGTTGAACTGAGTCATAAGTCATGAAAAGGTATTCATAATTGGTCTTAAAATGACCGTCTTAATTACAAGATTACACTGCCACTGACGGTTCGTCATTCCGACACCATATGAAGAAGTTATAGACTTTTTAAGTTTTGATCACCCAAAATAATAATACTATTATTTTATTATTATTATTATTATAAGTTAATATTTAGATCAAAAGGGCTTGTGTCATGAATCTCTCCTCTTACTTCATACGTACTACTTTATATCATTATTGTATTACTATTATAATATATTAAATAAAAATTATATAAAATATATGATATATTAAATCAAATTATATACAAAATATACGATTTATACAAGGGAAAGGGGGCATTCACGCCTCCCCCTCCCCATGTCATGCTCCTCCCCATTAATTTATTATAATTTATTAAATAAAACAACTTTAATTTTAATTGTATTATTATATTTATTATACGATCAATATTATTAATTTTATATTTCAATTTTGGGAGAACCTACGCACAACCATTCCATGCGACTCAAAACCATTTCATTTAATTGAATTAAAAGACAAAACAAAATTAATATAACTTACATATTCAACCCCATTTTAATAAATTTAATTTTATTAACCTCTCGCACATAGTTTTAAGCCATCATTGTTATTTATTATTCTTCAATAACAATCAAATTTCATCAAATTATTTTATTAACTCACTGACGTTATTGTTTTTAATAACAAAAAGATTTACGCTCGTTGCATTGACCACGTTAAACCACCCTGTTGGATATCTGAATCTGACCATGCCACGTCAATGTCGCGTAACATCTGTCAATTTAATTATTTTAATTCTATTTATTTTTATTTCACACTGATTAAATTGAAACCACTTTTATTAAATTAAAACCATTCAATTTAATAAACTCAATATAACGAACTCACCTTTAATTTTATGAACGCACCACCATGCTTCCACTTGAATCTTCATTTAATTATTTGAAAAAAAATACCATGACTCATTTCATCAATTTCTCATTATTATTAATATTATGAATAATATTAATAACACAACACCCATTATTATTATTCAAATTTAATTTCAACAATTACTCAATTTTTAACAAACTGCATGTTTCATTTATCAAAGTATAATGGATCGCACACCTTCCCACTTCAAATCATTAATAATAAAAACACCCATTAAATCATTTTATCATGATTATTCTTTTTAGTTTAATTAATCACACAATTTATGTCATCATCATTATTATTTAACATAGTTTTTACGTTATCATCAGTATTAAAATTATCATTATAACGTGCGTCGTGTTGACCACATCGATTTCAACAAAGGAATGGATCGGAGGGGTCCGGTCCATTACATCACATGATATATTTAATTTTTTTGGTCATGAAATTCATGTCTATTCATAGTTTTGAGCAAAAATATTAAACTAATGATTAAAATAATGGGAAACCACTCCCCTCACCCATTATAAATACCACCCCTCTTTACCTTCTCTCCTTACACCTCTCAAGCCTTGTACCTAGTCCAAATTCAATTAAAATATATCCCTAATACCCTATCCCACTTCTAGAATTTTTTGGTCTCATAAAAATACCAAAACCTCTCCCCTAAAGTGGTTCTCATGTATGATATATTCAAGAGCTAAATTCCTCTTTTATTTTTTTATTTTTTTTCATGTTCCTTTTTCACTTCTATCCTCACATATCCTAATACAAATTGTGTGAAAATCCACTACATTAAATACATTGGAATTTTTTTATGATTATGGAATAATTCATCATCATATCTCCTTTTCTTGTCCTTTTATACTAGAAATTAAAACACTATCTAAGATGTGTTAATTCATCACATTCAAGAAAAATGGGTTTTCAATTTCTTTTATCATCTTCAATTCTGGTCATAAAACCATTTTTATGGTCTAACCAGACTATAATATATGTTTTATGTCTAATATAAGGTTCTGAATATTTTTTAAAAATGATATTAATTTATAAAGAAAAATGTGTTCTTTGTGAAAAAACCGCCAATTAACCAAAACGATGATCATTAATGTTTCATATAATGATTCATCTTTACTCCAAATAACCAAATTAATTTTATAACCATGTAATATTCTATATGTTCAATAATAAAATATAAATCCAATTTTTTACAACCATTCTCATCTTACATGTTTATCCTTACATGTATATAAGAAAACCAATCATGAAAACCAAGGAATGAAATGCTCCCAAAACAATGAAATTGAACAACATAAACCATTAAAGAGGTCATGAATGAACTTAGTAAGGTTATAATAAATCAATTAAATGTATAATATGTTTTGGTAATATTAATTAATGAATTTAATTTCTTTATCCAGGACATTAAGATCGATTAAAGTACACCATCGTACTTAAGGTAAAAAATTCTACCCAAACCTTCATTATTTGTTTGGGTTATTCTATATTTATTTTTACCCAAATGAAGTTTCATATTACTTTTATTCACATATTCTAAATGATTTTTATATTCTCCTAAAAAATTATCAAAATTTATTCATCATTCTCTTTCAGGAATGTACATTTTTTAAATGATTCCCTCCTCAATTATTCCAGATAAGTAGGGACGTTTTAAGAGAACTTTCTGAATTCTTACCCATATTCAAGTACACTATATAATATGTTTTTAAGACAACATTATTTTTATAAAACCATTATTTTTATTATGAAAACATTATTATTTCACTTATGGTTTTATATAAAATATTATTCCCTTTTATGTTTTAAATGACATTTGATATTTTCTTTTAACCACACTAAAATGTTTCAATTCTAATGTTTCTTAACTACTATGTTTACATGTTATTACATCAAGTTGAAATAAATTTTCATGGTATATTACAATTATATCCTATTATTGTCCATTCATTATCTAATTTATTTTCTTCATATACATTTTCCTGATACTCCAATTTTTTACGCTTTATGACATGATTATGATACCCAATTCTGACCATGGGTAACCCTTAGGTTTATGTATGATTGATAATGTATGATTATATATTTGGTAATAATATTTATAAACATGTAATTATGGGTTATCCCATATAGTTCTCTAATGAATTCGGTAAATTTGAGTCTCATGAGATGTTATGTGCAACGGTCTTGTTGGTTAGCCTTGACCCGTATTACCATGTGCAACGATCTTGGTGGTTAGCCTTGAATTGTGCCTCTCTATGTGAAACGAGCCTTAACTCATGCTAATGTCATGTTTTATGTTTCAACCACATTACTATGACTTCATGTTTATATGATCCCATGTTTATATGTTATGAATCCATATGTTTCATGCCTTTTTATAACATTATGACATGCCTTCAAACCCATGTGTTAATGATTTATTCTTATGTTTATTTCCTTACCATGCTTTTTAGATAGTCCCTTTGTTCTTGTTATCCTTAGGTTATCCTATAAAGATGTATGATAACAATGGATGTTAGGAAAACATTATAAAGAATAAAAAAATAAATGTTTTATTTAGTCCCATGTTTCCAGTTTTATGTACCTAGTCTTCCAAGACACTATACTTTAAAATCCTTAGCTTGTAATATGATTCTTTATTATGCTTAAAATAATGTAATGATGTGTGTAAAAGGATAGGTTCACTATTTTTGGTATCAAAGGATGGTTTTCACACCCCTAATTTTAAATTTATTATTATGTCATTATTTCTTGGCTTTGGTTACTTTCGTCAAGTCTGGGGTTGATTTTTGGTTTAAAATTTTTAAGGATTGTTATTTTTGATGGGTTTCAGGATGGTGCACGACCACCGCACAGCTAGCGGTGACCGTGCGGTCAGCCTAAGTGACCGTGTGACTACCCAAATCTTAAAATAAATAAATTTTATAGGTTTTTATACATAAATAATAATATTATTATTATTGTGTAGATAATAATATTATTAGTATTATTAAATTGTTGTAATATTATTATTTCTAAAGTGATATTAATATCATTATTTTTAATTTCATTATTATTAAATAAATGAAAAAAATGTTATTAATGTGATTATTATTATTATTATTGATATTATTAGAATTACAATTATTGTATTATTGATATTATTATTATTTTTGTTGTTGTTTTTATCATTGTTATTATTTTTTAAAAAATTATTATAATTTTATTATAATTTTTATTATTATATTATTTGTATTATTATTATTATTATTATTATTTTGTTGTTATTATTATTATTATTATTATAAAATTTTAAAAAAATAGGAAGAAACATTTCCCCTCTTCCTAGTTTCCTTCACATTGCGCACCCACACCCCATACATCCGGTCCAGCACCCCCCCCCCCCCCCCCAAGTTTTATCCCAGCTTCGGCATGGTGTGGTTGTGTACTCCCCCTTCTGATCTAGCCAGCCTGGCCCTATGAAACCCAGCCTCCAAATCCCACAAATTCTTACCTTCATGCAATGGTGGACCCCTTATCCCTCTTCTTCTCTAGGTGAATAGTAAGGCCTTGCCCCTTTGGTTCTTCCATGTGTGTGCACTACCTTCCTGACGGTCAGGCTCCCCTTCCTAGGACCATTCCCATCTGGCGGTGACCCCCTGTTGGGAATTACTCTACCCCATCTGACAACCCTCCCTCTAGTAAATTTATTCCTATGTGTTGGTGTTTTCCTTAAATTTATCCAAACCCTAATGCCTTGGGTTCTGTTTTATGTGTTTTCTTCATTGTCTAGGGTGTGTGTTTGGTCCTCGAATCATTGTTTTTTACTTCCCTTGAGGTTCTATCACTTTTTCACAAGGTTGAGTTATTTTTTCCATGTATTTATTTCTTAAGTATTTTCTTTTGATGCTTTTCATTTTAAATAAATTTAATAAGTTGATTCACACCTCTTTCGCACCCTTGAAGATCTTATTATAGCATTTTGTAACTGATTTGGATTGTTAAAAAGATGTCTTCAAGGTTACTTATGTGCAATTCCTAGGGTATTAACACTTAGGGTGCTTATTATAAATTATGTTTTTCTAATAACTGGAATTGGGGGTTTCATTAATTATTTAGCCTTAATTACGGTGTGATAACGATTTTCTATTTCTAAACATTGTTTGGTGTGTTTGGTTTGGTATTGATATAGCTTGTTTAATGTGTAATATTTTTTGGAAGGGGGTTTTATGGTTTCAAGGGGATTTTTTAATGTCCTCTAAATAATGTGGGTAGTTTTTTTCTGGTTTTAAAGAAATTATTGGTTTTGTGAAAATTGTTTTGGGTGTCTTTTTGGTTTTTAGGAATTCCATTGGATGTTGGAACATCCATGGGCGCACTAGGTTCACACGTGGATGTTACCCTAAATAAAAATGGTTCCTCATAAATTTTTATTTCTTAAAACCCTGGTTATGTGGAGGGTTATTTATATTTTAAAGGATGTGGGTTCTCTTATGAATTTTCAAAGGAAAGGTTAAGAATTGAAACTTGCAGTGTTGCCCATTTGGCTCTTGGTGTGTGCGATTTGTTGAACGTATGGATAAGGGGTTGTTTGGGTTTTTTATAAAATTGTTAACACTGTAATGTTTTTGAAGGATTTTTATGGTAATATTTTAGTGTGAGTGTGAGAAGGGAAAATGACTATTTGGTAAACATGAATTATTTGGGTGCATGTTTGGATCTTAAGGCCCTATTTGGCATTACAAATTTTTAAGTGGTATTTGTGTGATGTTTAGGGTAATGATTTTGAACATGTCACGTTAAAGGCCCATTTGGAACTTCCACCTCTTGTGTAATATTTGTTTTGAATCTTTGAAAATATATTGTTTTGGAAACTGTGTGCCAGTTTTGAAACCTTATTGTTTTGTGAAATTTTTTGAATAGTTATATGTTATAGAAGTTTGGTTGGAACCTTCGATGATATGATGTGAATACATGATATAAGTATGTATGTATATATTTATGGGGAACCTATCTAGGGGATATCCCTTTATGGGTTATCGTATAGAGTTTCAATGTTTGGGGTAGGAAAGTGCGGTGGAAGAACATAAGCTGAGTCATGCATGTGAGGGCCTCCTACTAACACAGTATTACTACCACCATGGGTTCCAGGGTGCCTTTTAGATGATCGAGTGATGGTTTCTTTCTTTCCTCAATTAGAAGGGTTAGTACCCCCCTGGAGTTGTAGACTAGCTAGGAGGGATGTGCCACTTGTGAGGCTAGGTTAGGGCAGCTAGTCAGTTATTGACATAGGGATTTCACCATGCGTCGGCGGATGGTTCTGAATAGAGTAAATACAGGGGTCTTCTAGGGATGTTTATGATCACTCAAGGTTATTATATATGTTGGTTGGTTACTTTATCTATTTTATTTTTGGTATTTATTGCACTTAGTTTTCTATTTACAATATCTGTTTATTTTCAGCACAACCCTACTATCTTTTGGTTTGGGTTTTATTTTTAAAATTGTAGTTTGTTGTTGAAATTGAAGGCGGTGTGTGTTAATTTTAAAAAATGGAAAGATATTGGTTTTTAGTTAAAATTATATAAAATTAATTTTATTGATGTATTTAAACCCTGTGTTAACAAACATTGTTGGGAAAGGAAAACACTTGGATTATGTGGTATTTTATTACTAGGCATTTCAGTGCTCACCCCAACTTTAACATTTTAGTTTCAAGTTCTGTTAGTGTTGGATCACTCTCAGAGTGAACCGGGTCCTAATTTGGGAGGTGAACTAGAATTCCACATGGAGGTACATGTTTTTTATCTTCCTTCCATTGATAGTGTTTATCTTATTTATTTATTTTATAATTATTTATTTGACTTTATGGGAAAAATTGTTCCCAATGGCTTTATTTTGATTCCTCGCACTAGTTTCTATCTGGGGGGTCGAGAACGCCCCTCAAGACATGCCTCAGACCAGCTCAGGTGATCGGTTTAGGATTGACCCAGGTTGTTTCATGAAACAATAGTATTAGAGGAGGCCCTTGTTATTTGGGGTGTCTGGTAGATGGATTTTAGGACTATCAGGACTTAAGTGGTAGGTATGGGAAAGTCTTCATGAACCCTTGCTCAGTCCAAACCTCAAGTTTCCAGGGGTAGTCAAGGAATTGATTCCTTGTCTTGTTCTAGTTTTTTTAGATTGAGGCATGAAAATGGAGGCAATCCAATGTCATGTAGTGATTTCTCATAGAGTAGTGAACCATGTGATATCTAATTACCCAATTCAAGTTCCTCTAGTGTTATTTTCTACCTGAGTCATGGATCACTTCCATGACACCGATATGGGAATAGAAACTAGTCCCTCTCTTTGATAGTTCTGGGTAAGTGGTGTTTTGTCTTGGTTTTGGATAGTGTAAGTGTGTTTTTAAAAATTAAAAGTATTTTTGAAATGATGAAATATTATTTTTAATGGTTTTTGGATTGGTAAAATTTGTCTTAATGGAAAAATTTTAATCTTGAAAATTATGTAATTGTTTGAAATTGGTAAAGAAATGGAATGGATAGACACACATGGGACAGTTCTTTGGATTTCATGGGTTTTTATTTGAAATTAAAGGCTTGACCTTGTTTTCTAAAGGTGGTTTTTGAAAGGGATGCCTTTAGAGGTGTTTATATTTGTTTAGTTTTTGAGCCGGTTGTTGTTGGGTGAATCCACTATCATTAAAAATTCTCTATCTTGATATCGGTTTTGGATTTGTTTTTTATATGTTGTTCAGAAAATTCCTCCTAGAAAGGTCTCCAAGGTTACCAATAATTCAGGCATAATTTCTCATCCTTCTTGGATGTTTCTTGTCATTCATAGTGATTGAGTTATGTTAGTGGAGATTATGTGGCTTGAAGATGTTGAGTATGTCTTCAAGATATTGGTAACTCTGAAGGGTATTAGAGTTTGAGTTATCCTGGGATTGTTTTAGGGTCAATCTTTGGACAAATGGGAGTTGTTCACCCAGCCTTTAATGCAATTTGGGATGACATGGGATATCTTTAAATCTTTCTTTGTCTGATGTTTCATATCTGAAGAGGTGAAGTGAAGAACATGTAAGAACTCATACATAATCAATAATTACAATGGACAGTGAAGGCATATGTTGACCATTTCAAAGAACCAGTTTCCTTTTCTCCATAGGTAGCATCATAGGATTTGATGAAGACATCTCTTTTTATTGGGGGTCTTCACCCAGAGATCAAGGAGCGGTTCCTCTCTTCTAAGGACCATTGTTTTTTAGAAGCTAGTAGATGAGGCATTTCTAACTGAGTTCTTCTCTAGAGCACAAGTGGTTGGAAATCCAGTATCTCTTGCTTCTCATGAAGGTTCCCATCTGATGAGTGGGGTGTGCCAGAGGGACCTATTTCTAAAGAATATTCTATTGTGGTTCTGGATTCCTGTTTGTCAGACCATTCAGTGGTGTGCCATCAGTGTATACATTTAGGGCATTCAAATCCATCTTTTCACAACCTAAAATAGATGTTTCATCGTTGTGGACGTTTGGGTCATCTGGAGCAGTTTTACAAAAAGAGTCTCTTGAAAAGGGCATTGTGATTGGAAGATGCTAGTGTATGACAGTGAGGCAGGATATTCTTCAGTCATCGGAGCCCCAGCCATAGTTCTTGGGGTAAATCTCGCATGTAGTAAGTATTTGTCAGGGGTGTGAAGCCTCAGTCTGGGTTTTGATCCCCATGTTAGGACAGGAACATTTAAAGCCTATTCATTCTGGGTTCTCTACTATTGAAGTTATGCCATTGTTTTAAGCTCACAATTTCATTTTGAAGTTATAATGTACATTTTCTATTGTAATCCAAACATTTATGTTTCCATATTAGGGGTTTTTGAATTGTGTGTTTTTATTAATGTGAGTTTGGACCTTGTATATGTTGATCTCGGTTTAGCTGTGTTTATTTATAGATGTAAGTACCTATGGAAGAATTGAGGTTTGTAGTTATGGTTAGGTTAACTCCTTGGGTTAATTTCTTCTTGTAGTTTTTTTCTCTAGTGTTGGTGGTTTTTGGTCTTCTTTGATAGTTCCAAGTTTCCGTGGAGGTGTTGTTCCAATCATGCTATATAAGTTAGTTTGGATTGGTTGGGAGTTCACGCATTCCCCCTTCCTTCCTGGGGTGGTATATTTGGGTGTAAAATTTTGTGCTAGTTGAGTTCTTGTGGTTGGGAGAACCCTCTCATGTTCTCCCATTCTCTTATATTGAGGTTTCTTTCAGTTTTAATAGGGAATGGATTGAAGTTCTATCTATCATTTGGCTGGGTGACATTATAGGGACAGAAAGTTTGTGTGGTGGGGAGAATTGACACACCCTGACATTTAAATTTATTTTTATTTCATTATTTACTGGATTTGGTTACTCTCATTGAGGCTCAGGTTGAGCATTGGTTTAAAGTTTTTTCAGATTGTTATTCTTTATTGGTTTCGGGCTGGTGCACAGGCACCACATGGTTAGCGGTAACCATTTGGTTGGCCCAGGTGATCGTGTGACTACCAAAATCTTAAAATAAATAAATTTTATAAATGTTAATACTTTAATAAAAATATTATTATTATTGTGTAGATAATAATATTGTTAGTATTATTAAAAAAAATTAATACTATTATTTCCAAATTTATATTAATAGTATTATTTTTAAATTATTTATTAATATTATTATTATTAAAGAAATGAAAAAATGTTGTTAATGTGATTTTTGTTGTTGTTGTTATTATTATTATTATTATTACTATTATTGTATTATTGATATTATTATTATTATTATTTTATTTTTATTTTTATTATTTTCAAGAAAATGATTATAATTACTATTAGAATTTTTATTATTGTATTTTTGGTATTATTTTTATTTTTATTATAATTTTTTTATTATTATTATAAAATGGGGAAAAAAGGAAGAACCATTCCCCCTCTTCCTCGTTTCCTACGCACTATGAAACTGCACCCCATGCGTCTTGTCCAGTGAACCCCCTCCCCCCACCCACTAGGTTTTCTCCCTACTCCAGCGTGGTGCAGCTATATACTCACCCTTCCAGTTTGGCCAACCTGCCCCAGAACAACCCATCCTCCAATTCCCTCATGGTCCAACCTTCACGTGATGACAGACCCCTACACCCACTTCTCTTCTAAGAGTGCAACAAGCCCCCCTGGTTCATTCCTCTTGGCATGCTCCCAGCCTGGCAGCCAACCACCCCTTCCTAGCACCATTCCTATCTGGCAGCGACCCCATACTGTGTAATGCTCCATCCCATCTGATAACCATCCCTCCGGTAAATTTCGTCCTTATTTTTGGGGTTTTTCCTTCAATTTATCAAAACCCTAACTTCTCAGGTTTAGTTTCACACGTTTTCCTCATTTTCTAGGGTGTGTTCAGTCCCCAGGGAATTGTTATTCCTTCTTTTGAGGTTCCATCACATTCTCACAAGGTTGAGGTAGGTTTTCCATGTATTTCTTTCTTAAGGCATTTTCTTTGATTCTTGGAATTTTAAATAAATTTAATAAGTTGATTCATGCCTCTTTGTCACCCTTATCAATCTTATTATAGAATTTCAGAATTGATTTAGATTGTTAAAAATTTGTTTTCAAGGTTACTTATGTTAAATTCCTAGGGTATTACCAATTAGTATGTTTATTTTAAATGCAATTGTTCTACTAAATGGAATTGGGAGTTTTCATTAAATGGTTAGCCTTAATTAGGGTTTGATGACAATTGTCTATTTCTGAACTTGTTTTGGTGTGTTTGGTTTGGTATTGTTATATCTTGTTTAATGTGTAAAATGTTTTAGAATGGGTTTTTAGGGTTTCAAGTGGATCGTTTTATGTAATATAAATAATGTGGTAGTTGGTTATGGTTTCAAATGAAGTGGTGGTTTTGTGAAAATTGTTTTAGGTGTCCTTTTGGTTGTTGGGTGTTCCATTGGATGTTGGGACATCCATGGGTGCACTAGGTGCACACATGGATGTGCCCCAAATGAGAATGGTGCCTCATAAGTAGTGATTTCTTAAAACACAAGTTTTGTGGATGGTTCTTTAGATTCTAAAGGATGTGGGTTCCCTTGTGCATTTTCAAAGGAATGGATAAAAATGGAAACATGGAGTGTTTCCCGTTTGGCTCTTTTTGTGTGTGAATTGGAGAACGTTTGGCTAAAGGGAAATTTAGTTTGTTTATAAAATTTTCAACACTCTAATTTTTTGAAGGAGTTTTATGGGAATACTTTGGTGTGATTTTGAGAAGGGAACGCTCTTGTTTGGAAAACCAGAATTTTTGGGGTGCGTGTTTGGATCTTAAGGGCACGTTTGGAATTAAAAATGTAAATTTGTTATTTGTGTGATATTTTGGGTATTGGTTTTGGACATGTCAAGTTAAAGTCTCATTTTTCACTTCCAGTTGTTGTGTAATATTTCTGTTGACTCTTTGAAAGTATTGTGTTTTGGATACTCTATGCCCATTTGGAAACCTTATTGTTTTGTGAAATTTTTTAAATGGTTATATGTTATGGTGGCTAGTTTGGTACCTTCGATGATATGATGCAAATATGTGATATAATTATGTATACATATATTTATGGGGAACCTATATAGAGGGATATCCCTTTATGGGTTATTGTATAGAGTGTTCGTGTTTGGGGTAGGAAAGTGTGGTGGCAGCAAGTAAGGTGAGTCACGTGTGTGAGGGCCTCCTACTTACACAGTATTACTACCACCATGGGTTCTTGGGAGTCTTTTAGATGATCGGGTGATAGTTTCTTTTTATCCCAGATTAGACGAGTTAGTACCCCTCGAGTTGTAGATAGGCTAGGAGGGATTTTCCTCAAGTGAGGCCAGGATAGGGTAGCAAGTTGGTTATTGACTTAGGGGATTCACTCTACGCTGGTATGTGGTTCTGAACCAAGTACATCTCGGGTTCTTATAGGGATGTTTAGGATCACCCATGATTATTATCAATTCTACTTAATTACTTTATCTATTTTTTTTGTTGGTATTTATAGAACATAGTTTTCTGTTTACCCAGTCCGTTTAGTTTCAACACAACCCTAGTATCTTTTGGTAATGGCTTTATTTATAAAGTGGTAGTTTTTTTTGAAATGGAAGGTGGCGTGTGTTGGTTTTAAAAAATAGAAAGCTATTGGTTGTTTATTAAAATTGTAGAAAACTGATTTTATTGATGTATTTTAAATAGGTGTTGTTGGAATCTATTGGGAATGGAAAACACTGGGATTCTATGGTATTTTATAATGAGAATTTTGGTGATCACCCCTACTTTATCATTTTAGTTTCAAGTTCCATTAGTGTTGGATCTCTCTCAAAGTGAGTTGGGTCTAGATTTGGGTGGGGACCAAGAATGTCACATGGAGGTATGTGTTGTTTATCTTCTTTTCATTGTTACTGTTTCTAATTTTTTAGTTTATATTTATTTATTTGACTTTACGGGAAAAATTGTTCCCAATGGATTTATTTTGATGCCTGGCACTATTTTCCATCATGGGGGGATCAGGAATGCCCCTCTAGACACACCACAAATTGGTTCGGGTGACCGATTCAAATCTGATCTAAGTCAGTTCATGAAAAAATGGTATCATAGGATGCCCTTTTTATTTGGGGTTTCTGGTAGATGGAGATTAGAAAAGTTAGGACTTAGAAGGTAGGTATGGGAAGGGAGTCAAGAACCCTTTCTCATTCCAAACCTTCAGTCTCTAGGTGTAGTCCAGGAATATATTCATTATCTTGTTCTGGTTTTTTTTAGATTGAGGGATGAAAATGGAGGTGATCTGGTGTCAAGTTGTGATTTCTCATGGATTAGTGACCCATGTGATATCTAAGTTTCTTGTTCAGGTTCCTCTTAGTTTTATTATCTACCAAGGGCATGGATCACTACCATGTTACCGAGTTGGGGATAGACACTAGTCCCTCTCTCCAGTAGCTTGGTTTATGTGGTTTTCTGCCTTGGTTCTGGTTCATGTAAGTGTGTTTTTGAAAATGAAAAGGATTTTGGGAATTATGATTCTTTCTTTTAAATGGTTTTTGGATTGATAAAATTGGTTTTAAAGGAAAATGTTTTGGCATGACAATTTAAAAATTGTATGAAATTGGTAAAGAAATGGAATGGATAGACACACATGTGACAATTCCTGGGATTCTATGGGTGTTTATTTGAAATTAAAGGCTTGAACTTGTTTTATAAATGTGGTTTTTCAAAGACATATATTTGGCGGTGTTTATATTTGTTTGGTTTTTGATCCATTTGTTTTTTGGGAAAGCTGATTTCATTAATGTTGCTTTGTCTTGATATAGGTTTTGGCTTGGTGTTTAATATGTAGTCTAGAAAATGATCCCCAAAAGTTCTCCAAGGTTTCTAATGATTCATGCCCTATATTTGGTCCTTGTTAGACATTTCTTGTTATTTGTAGTGATTGAGGTCCATTAGAGGCAGTTATGTGTCTTGAAGAGGTCAGTCGTCTCTTCAGAATGTTGGGAACTCCTAAGGCTGTTAGAGTGTGGTTTTTCCTTGGATTGTTTGAGGGTCTGGATATGAATGAATGGTAGTGGTTCTCCCATATTCAATTCAATTTTGGATGATGTGGGATGTATTTAAATATGTTTTTGTCTAAGGGTTTGTATATTAAGAGGTGAAGATTAAAAAATGGAAGAGCTCAAGTGTATTCAAAAAGGACAACTGATAGTGAAGTCATATTTTAACTATTTCAAGGAATTGGTTTCCTTCTCTCCAAAGGTATAATCATAAGATTTTATAAAGACCTATATTTTTATTGGGATCTTTACCCAGATATCAAGGATTGGGTCCTCTCTTCTAAGGAACATTGTTTTGAGAAGCTAGTAGATGAGGAATTTCTAACTGAGTTGGTCTCTGGAGCATACGTGGTTGGAAATACAGCGTCACTTGCTGCTCAAGAAGGTTCCCCATCCGATGAGAAGGGTGTGTCTGAGGGACCTATTTCTAAAGAGACCTATTTAGTGGTTCTCACATCCTGTTCTTTGAACCATTCAGTGGTGTTCCGATTGTGTGGACTCTTAGGGAATTCAAAACCATCTTGTCACAAGCCAGTGAAGACATTCCATTGTTGCGCCTATCTAGCTCATCTAGAGAAGTTTTGAAGAAAGTGTTACATAAAAAGGATGTTTTGATTGGAGGATTCTGGTGCCGAACTGTGAGGTAGGAGATGATTTAGTCATTGGAGTCCCAGCCACAGGTCTCGGGGTAAATCTTAGGCGCAGTCAGGAGTTACTGAGGGTGTGGAGCCTCGGTCCAGGTTTTTTCATGTTAGGATTGGAATGTTTCAAGTATTTTTGTCCTAGTTTCTTTACTATTGAAGTTGTGTCATCTTTTTAAGAACACCATTTTTTTGTGAAGTTATGATGGTCATGTTATATTGTAATCCAAACAGTTCCATTAGTCTGGTTATGGTTTTTTGAATCATGAATTTTTTTTAAAGTGTGTTTGGACCTTGTATGGGTTGGTCTCGGTTTAGCAGTGTCCATTTGAAGAAGTAAGTTCCTATATAAGAATAAATGTTTTTAGTTATTCATAGGTTCACTACATGGGTTAATTTCTTCTCTAAGGTTTTTTATCTTGTGATGGGTTTTTTTTGTATTGGTCACGAGTTCCACGTTTCAGTGGAGGTGTTGTTTCGCTCTTACTATAGAAGTTAGTTTGGATCAATTGGGAGTTCTCGTGTCGGCCCCCTTTCCCAAGGTGGTAAGTTTGGGTGTTAAATTTCCATGCTATTTGAGTTATTATGGGGTGGATAACCCTATAATGTTCTCATATTCTCTTTTGTTTTGGTTTCTTGTGGTTTCAATTGGGAATGGATTCAAGTTCTATATATCATTTGGCTAGGTGAGATTCTGGGGGTAGAAATTTTGTGTGGTGGGGAGAATTTTCATACTACGACTTTTAAATTTATTTTTATTTATTTAGTTCTTGGCATTGGTTACTCTCGTTGTGTATTGGGTTAATTTATGGTTTAATTTTTTGAGGGTTGTTATTTTTTATGGGTTTTGGGATAGTGCACATGAACCACATGGTTAGAGGTAACCATTTGGTCGGCCCAAGTGACCGTGCGACTACCCAAATCTTAAAATAAATAATTTTTATAATTTCTTAAACCTTAATAAAAATATTATTAATGTATAAGTAATAATATTATTAGTATTATTAAATTTTTTTAATACTATTATTTCTAAAGTGGTATTAATAGTATTATTTTTAAATTTGTTTTTAATATTATTATTATTAAAGAAATGAAAAAAATGTTATTAATGTAATTATTATTATTATTATTATTATTATTATTATTAATTTTATTTGAATTACTATTAGTGTATTATTGATATAATTATTATTATTATTGTTCTGATTTTTAAGAAAAATGATTATAATTATTATTAGATTTTTTTATCATTCTATTATTGGTATTATTATTATTATGATTATGTTGTCGTTGTTGTTGTTATAATTATTATAAAATGAAAAAAAAGTGGAAGAAACATTCCCCCCTCTTCCAGGTTTCTTACACGTTGCACACCCACACCCACCAACATCCGGTCCGGAGACCACCCTTCTTTTCTCCCTGCTCCAGTGCAGTGCGGCTGCATACTCCCCCTTTTGGTCCGGCCAACCTACCCCTACACAACCCAGCCTCCAGTGCCCTCATAGTCCAACCTTCTGGGGACGGGGGACCCCTTCTCCCTATTCTCCTCTAAGCTTGTAGCAAGACCACGCCCCGTTGGTTCTTCCTTATGTGCTTGCTACTAGCCCGGGGGCCAAACTCATCATCCCGGCACCATTCCCATCAAGGGGCATCCCCCTACTTCACGATGCTCTGCCCCATCTGACAACCCTCCCTCCAGTAAATTTTTCCTTATTTATGGGGTTTTCCTTCAATTTATTCAAACTCTGACACCTCGGGTTGTGTTTCATGTGTTTTCCTCATTGATTAGGGTGTGTTTTTAGTCCTCAAGGCATTGTTCTTCATTCCATTGGGGTTCTATCAATTTCACACACGTTTGAGGTAGGTTTTTCATGAATTTCTTTCTTAATGAATATCCATTGATTCTTGGAATTTTAAATAAATTTTATAAGTTTATTAGAACCTATTTAGAATCATTGCTAATCTTACTTGAAAATTTTGGAATTGATTTAGATTATTAAAAATAGGTTTTCAAGGTTACTTATGTATAATGCCCAGGGAATTAGCACTCAGGGTGTTTATTTTAAATGTTATTGTTCCACTAAATGGAATTAGGTGTTTTTATTAAATGTTTATCCATAATTTGGGTGTGATGAAAATTTTCTATTTCTAAACATGGTTTGGTGTGTTTGGTTTGGTAATTATATAGATTTTTTTATGTGTAAAATGTTTTGGAAAGGGTTTTTATGGTTTCAAGGGTTCTTTATATCATCTAACTAATATGGGTAGTTGGTTTTGGTTTTAAATCAAGTGGTTGTTTTTTGAAAATAGTTTTGGGTGTCCTTTTAGTTTTTGGGTGTTACATTGGATGTTGGAATATCCATGGGTGCACTAGGTGCACACATTAATGTTCCCCCAAATGAAAATGGTACCTCATAAATGGTGATTTCTTAAAACCATGGATTCTCATATGGTTCTTTAGATTCTAAAGGATGTGGGTTCTCTTGTGAATTTTCAAAGGAATTGTTAAAAATGGAAACTTGGAGTGTTGCATGTGTGGGTCTTGGTGTGTGTGATTTGGCTAACATGTGTCTAAGGATCTGTTTGGTTTGTTTATAAAATTTTCAATAGTTTAGATTTTTGAATGACTTTTATAGGAATATTTTGGTGTGAGTTTGAGAATAAAAAAGGCACATTCAGTATGCATAAATTGTTTGGGTGTGTGTTCGGATCATAAGGGCCCCTTTGGCATTAAAAATGTAAAAGTGGTATTTGTGTGATGTTTTGGGTAAATATTTTTGGACATCTCATGTTAAAGGCCAGTTTGGAACTTACATCTCTTGTTTAATATTTTTGTTTACTCTTTGAAAGGATTGTGTTTTGGAAACTATGTTCCCGTTTGGAAAACTTGTTTTTTGGGAAATTTTTTAAATGGTTATATTTCATAGTAGCCTAGTTGGCACCTTCCATGATATGATTTCAATATGTGATATGATTATACATGTATATATTTATGGGGAACCTATATTAGGGGATATCCCTTTATGGGTTATTGTATAGAGTGTTCGTGTTCTGGGTAGGCAAGTGCGGTGGCGGTAGATGAGGTGAGTCATGTGTGTGGGGGACTCTTACATACACAGTTTTACTACCACCATGGGTTCTTGGGTATCTTTTAGATGATCAAGTGATGGTTTCTTTCAAGACACGATTATATGGGTTACGACCCCCTGGAGTTGTAGACAGGCCAGGAGGGATGTGTCACTATTAAGGCTAGGTTAGGGTAGCTAGTTGGTTATTGACTTAACTGATTCACCATAAACCAGAAAGTGGTACCAAACGGAGTATGTCTAGTGGTCTTATATGGATTTTTAGGATCACCCATGGTTATTATCTATTCTTCTTGGTTACTGTCTCTATTTACTTTTTGGTATTTACAACACTTAGTTTTCTCTTTACCCTGTCTGTTTATTTTCAGCACATCCCTAGTATCTTTTGGTTTGATTTTTATTTATAAAATCATAGTTTTTTTCTTGAAATAGAAGGTAGCGTGTGTTCTTTTTCAAAATGTGAAAGCTATTGTTTATTTATTAAAATTTTAGAAAACTCATTTTATTTTTGTATTTAAAACTAATGTTAATGGAGTGTGTTGGTAAAGGAAAAAAATTCTATTCTATGATATTTTCCAACTTTGAATTTTAGTGCTCACCCCTACTTTATCATTTTTCCTTTTGGTTCTGTTAGTGTTGGATCGCTCTTGGAGTGAACTGGTCCCTAAGTTGGGTGGTGACCTAGAAGGTCACATAGAGGTACGTTTTTTTATCTTTTTTCCTCTCTTATTGTTTATCTGTTTTGTTTAGTTTATATTTATTTCTTTGAAATTATGGGCTAAATCATCCCCAATGGATTTATTTTTATGCCCAACACTTTTTTCTATCCTGGGGAGATCGGGAACACCCCTTTGGACATGTTGCGGATGGGCTCGGGTGACCGGTTCAGGGTTGAACTAGGTTTGTTCATGAAAAAATGGTATCAGAGGATTCCCTTGTTGTTTAGGGTGTCTGGTTGATGGAGATTAGGACTATTGGGACTCTAGTGGTAGGTACAGGAAGGGCGTCATGAACCCTTACTCATTCTAAACCTCGAGTCACCAGGGGTTGTCTGGGAATTGATTCCTTGTCTTGTTCTGGTTTGTTTTAGATTAAGGGATGACAATGGAGGTGAGCCAGTGTCATGTAGTGATTTAGCATGGAGTAGTGACCCATGTGATATCGTAGTGCCCAGTTTAAGTTCCTCTTAGTGCTATTAACTACCTAGGGCATGGCTCACTACCATGTTACCGAGTTGGTAATCGACACAAGTTGCTCTCACCAATAGTTCGACGTAAGTTGTGTTTTGTCTTGGTTATGGTTGGTGTAAGTGTGTTTCTGAAAATGAAAATTATTTTCAAAATGATGATGCTTTATTTTAAATGGTTTTGGGATTGGTTAAATTGGATTTAAGGGAAACTTTTTTGGCTTGAAAATTTGGTAATTTTTTGAAATTGGTAAATAAATGGATTGTATGGACACACATGTGACAGTTCATGGGATTCCATGGGTGTTTATATGAAAATAAAGGTTTGAAATTGTTTTCTAAAGGATGTTTTTGAAAGGGATGTCTTTAGTAGTGTTTATATTTATTTATTTTTTGAGACAATTTTTTTGGGTGAATCCACTTTCAATAATGTTTCTTTGTATTGATATCATTTTTGTATTTTTGTTTTATATGTGGTTCAAAAAATGTCAACCAGAAAGGTCTCTAAGATTTCCAATTATTCATGCCATGTTTTTGGTCCTTATTGGATGTTGGTTTTTCTTCATAGTGATCGAGATCCATTAATGGTAGTTATGTGGCTTCAAGAGGTCATGTGTGTCTTCAAGATTTTAGGAACTCTCAAGGATTTTAGAGTTCTATCTATCCTGGTATTGTTTGAGGTTCCATATTTGGTTGAATGGGATTTGTTCACCCCATATTCAATACAATTTGGGATGATGTGGAATGTCTTCAAATCTATATTTTTCTAATGGTTCATATCTGAAGAGGTTAAGACAAAGAAAAGGAAAGAGATCATGTGTACCCAACAAGTCCAATAGACAGTGAAGGCATATGTTGATCATTTCGAGGAACTAGTTTTCTTTTATCTGGAGGTATCCTTACACGATTTGATGAAGGCTTATATTTTTATTGGGGGTCTTCACCCAGAGATCCAGGATCATTTCCTCTCTTCTAATGACCATTGTTTTTAGAAGCTAGTATATGAGTTGTTTCTAGGTGAGTTGGTCTCAGGAGAACGGTCCATTGGAAATCTGGAATCTCTTGCATCTCATGAAGGTTCCCCATCTAATGAGTGGGGTGTGCTAGAGGGACTTGTTTCTAAAGAGTCCTCTATAGTGGTTCTAGATTCCAGTTCATCGGACCATTTAGTGGTGTGTCATCAATGTGGACTTTTAGGCCATTTAAAGCCATTTTTTTACAACCCATCAAATATATTCCATCATTGCGGCTGTCTGGGTCATTTGGAGAAGTTTTTCATAATGTGTCATGTGAAAAGGATGTTCTGATTAGAGGATTCTAGTGCCTGACTATGAGGTAGGATATGCTTTTGTCATCGAATCCCCAGGTATAGGTCTCGGGTTGAAGCTCATGTACAGTCATTATTTTCTGGGGTTGTGAGCCTCAGTCTGGGTTTTGTTCCCCATGTTAGGATTAGAACATTTGAATTCTTTTCATTATGGTTTCTCTACTGTTGAAGTTGTCTCGTCATTGTATTCTCATCATTTCATTGTGAAGTTATGATGCATATGTTCTATTGTAATCCAAATAGTTCCATTTTCTGATTATGGTTTTTGAAATCATGTGTTTTTTTAAAGTGTGTTTGTCCCTTTTATGGGTTGATCTCGGTTTATTTGTGTTCGTTTGGATATGTAAGTGTCATTGAAGGAATCGATATTTCAATTTATGCTTGAGTTCACTTCTTGGGTCATGTTCTTCTCATAGGTTTTTTCACTAGTGTTGGGGGGGTTTTTTGGGTTGAGAGTTTCATGTTTAAGAAGAGGTTTTGTTTCACTTGTGCTATTGAAGTTAGTTTGGATCAGTTGGGAGTTCCCATATCGAATCCCCCTTATTGACGTAGTATTTTTGGGAGTTAAATTTACATTCTAGTTGAGTTCTTATGGTAGGGATAATCCTCTCATGTTCTCCTGTTCCCCTATGTGTTGGTTTCTTTCAGTTTGAATCGGGCATGGATTCATGTTCTATCCATCATTGGGCTGGGTATCTTTCTAGAGGCAGAAAGTGTATGTGGTGGGGAGAATTTTCACATCCTAACTTCTAAATTTATTATTATTTCATTATTTCTTGGCATTGGTTAATCTATTTGAGGCTTAGGTTGAGTGATGGTTTAAAAATTTTGAGGATTGTTATTTTTGATGGGTTTCAGGCTGGTGCACAGACAACACATGATTAATGGTAACCGTGCAGTTGGTATAGGTAACTGTGCGACTACCCAAATCTCAAAATAAATAAATTTTACAAATTTTTATACCTTAATAATAATATTATTAATATTTTCAATATAATAATATTATTACTGTTATTATATTTTTGTAATAATATTATTTCTAAAGTGACATTAACAGTATTATTTTTAAATTTTTTATTAATATTATTATTATTAAAGAAATGAAAAAACATTATTAATGTGATTAATGAGATTATTATTCATATTATTAGAGTTAATATTAATGTATTATTTATATTATTATTATTATTATTATTAATTTTTTTTTTGTTATTATTTTTAAGAAAAATGACTATAATAATTATTATAATTTAAATTATTATATTATTGTTATTATTATTATTATGTTTTTACTATTTTTATTTTTATTTTTATTTTTATTTTTATAAAATAGAAAAAAATTGGAAGAACCTTTCCACCCTCTTCCTCGTTTCAGGTGTACTGCGCAACCACACCCCCATGTGTCGAGTCCGGTGACCCCCTGGTTTTCTCCCTGCTCCAACATGGTGTGTCTACATACTCTACCTTCCAGTCCAGTCAACTTGCCCCTATGCAACCCAACCTCTAGTGCCCTCATGGTGCGACCTCCATGAATGGATGACCCCTTCTCCTTCTCCTCTAATAATACAGCAATCCCCTGCCCTTTTGGTTCTTCCCTATGTGTGCGCTACTGTCCAGGCAACCAGCCTCCCCTTCCCAGTGCCATTCCATCCCGGCGACGATCCCCTGTTGCGCACTGCTCCACCCTGTCTGAAAACCCTTCCTCTGATAAATTTATTCCTTATTTTTTGGGGTTTTTTCTTCAATTTATCCAAACCCTAATTCCTCAGGTTTGGTTTTACATGTTTTCTTCATTATCTAGGGTGTGTGCTTGGTCCCCAAGGTGTTTTTCTTCCTTCTGTTGAGGTTACATCACTTTCTCACAAGGTTGAGGTAGGTTTTCCATGTATTTCTTTCTTAAGGTATTTTTGTTGATGCTTGGAATTTTAAATAAATTTAATAAGTTGATTCCCACCTCTTTGTCACCCTTTCTAATATTTTTATAGCATTTTGGAATTGATTTCTCTGGTCAAAAATTGGTTTTCAAGGTTACTTATGTGCAATACCCAGGTTCTTATCACTTAGGTTGTTTATTTTAAATTCTATTGTTCCACTAAATGGAATTGGGGGTTTTCATTAAATGTTTTTCCTTAGTTAGGTTGTGATGACAATTTTCTATTTCTGAACATGGTTTAGTGTGTTTGGTTTGGTAATGCTATAGCTTTTTTAATGTGTAAAATGTTTTGGAAAGGGGTTTTATGGTTTCAAGGGGATTGTTTTATGTCATCTAAATAATTTGGGTAGTTGGATGTGGTTTTAAAGTAAGTGGTGGTTTTTTGAAAATAGTTTTGGGTGTCCTTTTGGTTGTTGGGTGTTCTATTGGATGTTGGAACATCCATGGGTGAACTAGGTGTAGACATGGATGTGCCCCCGAATGAAAATGGTACCTCATAAATGGTGATTTCCTAAAACATTGTTTCCATGTATAGTTCTTTAGATTCTAAAGGATATGGGTTCTCTTGTGCATTTTCATAGTGATGGATAAAATGGAAACTTTAAGGGTTGCATGCTTGGCTCTTAGTGTGTGTGATTTGGTGAATGTGTGGCCAAGGGGTTGTTTGGTTTGTGTATAAAATTTTCAACACTTTTGAGATTTGAAGGACTTTTATGGGAATATTTTTGTTTGAGTTTGAGAAGGTAAAAGGACCATTTGGTAAACCTGAATTATTTGGGTGGGTGTTGGGATCTTAAGGGCCCGTTTGGCATTAAAAATGTAAAAGTGGTATTTGTGGGATGTTTTGGGTAATTATTTTAAATATGTCAAGTTAAAGGCCCGTTTGGAACTTCCAAATATTGTGTAATATTTGTGTTAACTCTTTGAAAGGATTGTGTTTTAGAAACTGTGTTCCCCCTTTGGTAACGTTTTATTGTGAAATGATTTAAATGATCATATGTTATAGTAGCCCGGTTGGCACCTTCGATGATATGATGTGAATACGTGATATAAGTATACATGTATATATTTATGGGGAACCTCTATAGGGGGATATCTCTTTATGGGTAATCTTATAGAGTGTTTATTTTTGGGGTAGGCAAGTGCGGTGGCGGAAGGTAAGGTGAGTCACGCATGCGAGGGCCTCCTACTTACAGAGTATTACTACCACCATGGGTTCCTTGGCATCTTTTAGATGATTGAGTGATGGTTTCTTGAAAGACCCGATTAGACGGGTTAGTACCCCCTAGAGTTGTAGACAGGCTAGTATGGGTGTTCCACTAGTGAGGCTAGGTTAGGGAAGCTAGTTGGTTATTGACTTAGGGGATTCACTATATACTGATAGGTGGTTCTGAACCGAGTATATCTAGGGGTCTTCTAGGAATTCTTAGGATCACCCATTGTTATTATCTATGCTTCTAGGTTATTTTCTCTGTTTTCTTTTGGGAATTTACTGCACTTAGTTTTTTTACCCTGTCCGTTTATTTTTAGAAAAAACCTAGTATCTTTTGGTTTGGGTTTTATTTATAAAATCTTAACTTTTTTTGAAATGGAAGGTGGCATGTGTTGGTTTTAAAAAATGAAAAGCTATTGGTTGTTTATTAAAATTATAGAAAACTAATTTTATTGTTTTATTTCAAACTAGTGATAATGGAAAATATTGGGAATGGAAAACACTTGGATTATTTGATATTTTCCTACTACACATTTCGGGGACCACCCCTACTTTATCATTAAAGTTTCAGGTTTGTTTAGTGTTGGATCACTCTTGGAGAAAACTCGGTCTTGAGTTGGATGGTGACCTAGAAGGTCACATAGAGGTACATGTTGTTTATCTTCTTTCCATTGTTAGTGTTTATTTGTTTTGTTTTGTTTTGTTTATATTTATTTATTTGACTTTATGGGACAAATTGTTCCCAATAGCTTTATATTGATGCCTGACACTAGTTTCCATCATGGTGGGTCGTGAATGCCCCTCAGTAAATACCGTGGACCAGCTCTGGTGACCGGATCAGGGTTGACCTAGGTTGGTTCATGAAAATGATCTAGTTATTTTTGGATATTAGAAATAGATTACTTTAGTAAGAACCTTATGGATGATTCTAAGTATATGGAAACATCCCTAAATATTTTTAAGTATAAAGAAAGTTGTTTATCAAGAAAATACATCCCTATCTGGATACGAACAAGTGGATGTATATCTAGCACAGATGTATCTAGGGCTAAAACCTAGAAACACTACTTTGAGATACACTTTAATTGGAATGGGTGCATGATAACGGGCCTTGCTACACTCCTAGTTTTACACTCCCAAGGGATATGCATCGGTAAAAATATAATCTTAGTACAAAACCTTATTAAGGGGAAAAAATAAGAATCCCATAAGAATAAATTTGAGGAAACAGATCACGGATGATCTAGATTGAAACCTAGGGAATCAAGAGTTAAGATATACTTTTCCTTTTAGAGTTTATCATTTTATGTTTAAAGTTTCCTTTTTTATACTTATTAGATAAGTATTCATTCCCTTTAGTTTTACATTATTTTTTGTTAGTTAATGGAGGGAAATAGAAGAACATGTTCCAATAATCAATTTGATAAGCAAAGTGACAATTTCCCTAAGGATATGCCTGATGTTATGGAAATGGGTGCTCAAAAATTTATCATTGTAATTTCTCAACTATATCAGTTTATGAATAATAACTTGAATCAAATGTAATTCCCTCCTCCAAGGAAATTTTTTGTTGAATACTTCATGCAAAAAAGGTGTCACATATTTAGAGAATCTTCTGATCCCCTCATCACATAATAGTATATTAACTCCATTGAAAAGATATTTTTTGCCCTCCAGTGTTTATAAGAAGATAAATTCATACTAGAGGTTTATTATTTTGATGGGGAGCTGATCAGTGCTGGACACTAATCAAGAATATGAAGTCCCGAGAGGTAATTGATTCCATGGATTGGGTGGAATTCAAGAAAATGTTTTCCAATAAATATTTTCCCGGAACCCTCCATTCAAGATGGAAATATATTTCCTTGGACTTAAGAAGAAGGAAGATGATTCTATCTAGGCATATGAAGAAAAAATCACAAGGCTTGTAAGATACGTCTCTGGATTTGTTAGGAACACTGAAAGAAAGTTGGATCGCTTATTTAGTAGACTAAAGTGATGTCTATAAAAAGTTTTTGTGATTCGAGACTCCTATAGTTATGATAAGATTGTTCATTGTGACCTCAATGTTGAAATGGAGATCAGAGACTCTCAATGGTCTCATGGGATCAGTGATAAAAAGTGGAAAATGGATTCTAATATGGTTGGTTGGGAAAATAAATCCCATGACGGAAGAAAGATCGATAATCCCACATGTCAAAGTTGTGAGAAGAAGCATCCTGGGAACTATCTAAAGGGAACCAGAAATTTCTTAAATTATGGAAGAATGAGACATATAGATAAGAACTATCAGAGAGATATGAAGAATACCACTAACGTGGAAGAATAAAGGAAGGTTCAGATCAACACTAATCCAATAGTACATTGTTACAACAGTAAGGAACATGGGCATTATTCAAAAAAATTCCCTAATCCAAGGTTTGTCGAAGGAAATCAATAACAACCATCAAGGAAACAAGGAAGGGATTGTAATATCACTACTACTAATGTTGATTCAGACAATGATGTGGTGAAAGTTATACTAGCTATTCATTCAATAATCGAGAACTTACCATTTGATTTTGGTTCTATGCATTCTTTTATATCTTGCATGTTTAGTAGAACTATTCAAACACCACCTCAGAATTTGTAGGTTGAGTTATCTATGAGAACAGCAAATTGGGAAATTATTGAATCAATGGTTTATAACACCTTCCCACTAAATTTTTGTGAACTTAACCTCCCAGAAAATATTGTACTTCCTTTGGTGGAGTTTGATGTTATTTTGGGCATGGATTTGTTATCTTTATACACAGCCAAAATTAATTGTCGAGAAAGGGAGATAACTCTTCACATTTTAGAGTATCCTCTAATCCTGTAAAAGTGTATGGAGGAAGATGAATCTCCTTCAGAATCATCATATAAATTATGTATAATGTTTCCTTTTTTTTAATCATATCTTATTCAAATGATTGAGAAAAAGGAGATGATACTTCTCGAAGATATGCCAATTGTGAGGGATTACACTGATGTATTCCCTAAAGAATTTTATGGTCTTCTTCTTGATCAAGAGGTTGAGTTCTAAATTGAATGTATTTTGGGATCCCAACTTATATCAAAGACACCTTATAGAATAACCACTATTGAGATGAAAGAGCTAAAGAAATAATTATAGGAGAATCTAGGGAAGGGTTTTATACACCCAAGTGCTTCACCATGGGGTGTATCAATCCTCTTTGATAAGAATAATGATGGATCAATGTGGCTATGAATTGATTATCATGATCTCAATAAAATCATGATAAACAACAAGTATCCCCTAACTTGGATAGATGACTTGATCGATCAGCTATATGGGGACAATTATTTTTCTATGGTGGACCTTCGGCCAGGATATCACCAATTAAAGGCATGGAAGGAAGATATTCCAAAAACTACCTTTCGAATGAGTTATGGACACTATGAGTTCATAGTGATGCCCTTAAGACTCACTAATGATCCAACAATATTCATGGATTTAATGAATATAATCTTTAGAGATTACCCCAACAAATTTTTATTAGTATTTATAGATGATATTCTGATTTTGTCCAATGGAAAGGAGGAATATGAGGATCATTTGAATATTGTGCTGATGAATTTGTAAAGGGAGAAACATTATGCCAAGTACAGTAAATGTTAATTATGGATGGAGGAATTATAATTATTGGTGAATGTTATCACTATTAAAGGACTATCTATGGATCATTACGAGACAAAGGAAATTGAAGAGTGTCCTAGGCCAACATCTGTAACAGAGATCCGCAACTTTCTGGTTCTATTTGGGTATTATCGACTATTTTTTTAGAACTTATAATGATTTTCAAACCCAATGAACTAGATTCCATGGAAGGGAGTGATGTTCATTTGGACTCAAGAATGTGAGTAATTGTTTAAGGATATCAAAACAAGGCCTATCACTACACCAATACTCACACTCCCAATAACTGGATAACTCTTTTTGGTATACAGTGATGGTTTAGATAAGGGCTTAGGCTATGTGCTAATTAAAAATGATAAAGTGATAGCCTATGCCTCAAGGAAGCTGAAAATACATGAGAAAAAATATCACACACATTATCTAGTTTTGGAGGCTGTGATATTTACATTGAAAATCGACTGGCATTATCTCAATGGGGAGAAGTGTGAGATATATATTGATTATAAGAGTCTCAAATATATATTCATATAGAAGGATCATAATATTCCCTAGAGAAGATGGTTAGATCTCATCATGGATTATAAATTCTCAATCTACTAGTATCTTGGTAAGGTAAATAATGTGGCATATGATCTAATTAGAAATGATCTTGAATCATTATCAATGATGAGAATTGAAAAGGATAAATTTTTCTTAGATTTGCTGAGGATGGGAATGGGAATCATTAAGGGAGTAACATCATCAATCCTTTCTCAAATTATTTCTCCACCATCCCTCTTGGAGAAAATAAAGGATGCTCATAGAAATGATGTGGACATTTAGAAAAGGCTGTAAGATTTTAGAAATGGGAAATCCTCTATGTTAAAGATTGATAAGGATGGATTCATAATATTTGGTTCACGATTATATGCACTTTGCAATCTAGATATAAAGAAGGATATTCCGAATGATGCACATTGCTCAACCTTCTTTATTCACCCAAGGATCACAAAGATGTATAATGATCTCTGGGAGAATTATTAGTGGGACAATATGAAGAAGGATATTTATGAGTATACATCAATGTGCATAGTATGTCAGCAAGTGAAGGATGAACGGAAAAACGTCAAAGGGGATGATGCAACCACTACCCATACCAACATGAAAGTGGGAGAACATCACCATGGACTTTGTCACAGGACTTCTAAGGACATCTAAAGGAAACAATGCTATATGGGTCATTGGGTATCATCTTATAAAGATATCTTACTTATCACAATTTGAGATGACTTCTCACTGGATTAATTTGAATGGATATATATTAAAGAGGTGGTAAGGATACATGGAGTTCCACTATCTATTGTATCTGATAGAGATCTAAGATTCACCTTGAAGTTCTGTAAAGGTCTCTAGTATTCTCTAAGAGCTGAACTGAACTTCATTGCAGCCAATCATCCTCAAACTGATGGACAATCTGAACGAACTATTTAGACACTATAAGACATGTTGAGAGCATGTTCTATATACTACAAAGGAGGATGGTACCAACATCTTCCACTTGTCAAATTATCCTACATTAAAATTTTCCAATATAGTATCTGAATGACACCATATGAAGCCCTTTATGGGAAAAGGTGTATAACACCGGTGTACTGGGGTGAAGTCAGTGAGTGTAAGCTATTAGAACCTGAAATGGTTGAAGATATTGTGGACAAGGTGAAAACCATATGACAACACATCAAGATAGCCCAAATTCAACAAAATATCTATGCAGAAAATTGTCGATGAGAGCTTGAGTTTGAAGTTTTAGACATGGTATTCCTCCACATATCTCCATGGAAGAATGTCATGAGATTTTGGAAGAAATGAAAGATAAGTCCCAGGTACATCGGCCCCTTCAAGATTCTTGATCGTGTCAAAGTTGTGGCATATCGACTAGTACTTCCACCTACTATATCTAACGTTCATGATTTATTCCATGTATCCCTATTAAAAAAGTACATACCAAATCCCTCACACATACTATCTTCATAGGCGGTACATTTGGAAAATGATCATTCTTATGAGGATCATCCATTGAAGATCTTGGATCATAGAGATAATGTTCTACATAAAAAGACTAGTCACCTTTTCAATGTACTATGGCAGAACCATAAGTACAAAGAGGAACCATTGGAACTGGAGGATGAAATGAAGGAAAAGTACTCGCACTTATTTTCTGCTTAGAATGTAAAATGAAATTTTGATGGAGAAATTTCTTAAGGGGGAAGAATATAATGACCCATTTTTTTATCAAAGAAATTACCTTATTATAATTATGTATTATATTATAATAATATAATCTAACATATATAACACAATAAAAACCATATAAATAAATAATGAGTTAAATAAAAGGTATCTCTAGAAGTTAAGGAATGTGTACCGATGAAATAGTAACATGATATTTGGAATAGTAATTTGACCCTTAAGAATAGTAAACCGACCAATTGAATAGTAACCTCACTAATTAAAGTATAAATAAAATATATCCATATTATAAGTGAAAATATGATATAAAAATATCATAGTATAATAAAGTAAATATTTTAAAAATTATTAATTAAGTGTTAATATTTTTGTAAGTCATGTATATTTAATTACAATTTTATGATTAATTTTACATTTTAAAATAAAAAATTATTTTCATAAAATGAAATCATAAATAATTATTTTTATGAATTATGATTATAATATAAATTTATGATACCTTAATTAATTTCTCAAAGTGTTGAAAAATCAGTTTTAATTTTAAAATTTGATTTTTTCAAGTAAATTATGATTTTAATGAAATATTAAATTTCTCATATTTAGAAAACTATTTTAATAAAATGGAGTTCATTTTTGAATTCTATACTTTGAAAAATGTTTGGTTTGTATTTCTGGGATTTTTCTAAAATACTTTAATTTTTGTCAATAGTGAAATACGATAATTTATGATAAATGCTAAATAAATGAATTTATGCATCCTAATTGAGTCATGTATGATTTAAATGGAAATTGTTTTGAAATATCATTCTCTATTTAATATTTTTGGTCATAATAATTAAGATTATTCATAGTCTTCTGCGAAAAAAATAAACTAATGATTAAAATAATGGGAAACCCCTCCTCTCCTCCACTATAAATACCATCCCTCTTTACCTTTTCTCCTCACACATCTGAAGCCTTTTTCCTAGTCCAAATTCTATAAAAATATCTCCCTAATACCCTCTCCCACTTTTAATATCTCTTGGTCTCATAAAAATACAAAAAACATCTCCCTAAAGAGGATCTCAAGAAAGATATATTCAAGAGGTAAATTCCACTTTTATTTTATTTTATTTTATTTTCATGTACCTTTGTTTCCATTTCTATCATCACCTATCCTCATGAAAATGGTGTGATAACTCCAATACATTAAATGAAATGTAATTTTGTTATTCTGATGGATTAATTAATCATCATCAATCATTTTCCCTTCTATTATACTAGAAAAGAGAACACCATCTGAGATGTGTTAATTCATCACATCCAAGGACGACAGGTTTTCAATTTATTTTACCGTCTTCAATTCTAGTAATGAAACCATTTTTATGGTTTAACCAGACTATAACATATGTATTATGTATAATTTAAGGTTAGGGAATATTTTTTTCATGTGATATTAATTTATAAAGAAAAATGTTTTTGTTGTGATCAAAAACTGCCAATTAACCAATACAGTTATCATTAAAATTTTATATAATGATTCATCTTCACTCCAAATAAACAAATCAATATTTTAAACTTGTAATATTGTGTATTTTCACTAATAAAATATATCACAAATTCTAGAAAACCATTATCATCTTACATGTTTATCCTTACATGTATATAAGTAAACCAATCATGAAACCCAAGGAAACAAATGCTCCCAAAACAATGAAATTGAACCTCTTACCCCATTAAAAATGTCATGAATGAACCTAATAAGTTTATACTAAACTAATTAGATATATAATATATCTTTTAAATATTAATTAATGGATTTAATTTGGTTATCCAGGACATTAAGATTGATTTAAGGGCATTATTGTACTTAAGGTAAGGGATTCTGCATTAATCTACATTATTCCTTTGGGTTGTTCTGTATTTCTTTTTACCCAAATGATATTATCTATTATTTTTATGCACAGCTTCTAAATTTTGTTTATATTCTCCTAAATCATGTATTAATATCCATTCATCATTCTATTTCTGGGATATACATGTTTTTAAATGATTTTGTCCTCAATTATTCCTGAAAGGCAAACATGTTTTAAGGGAACTTTCCAAATTCTTACCCATTTCTAAGTACACTATATAATCTATTTCAAAGAAACCATTATTTTTATAAAACCAATATTTTTATTATGATAACCTTCTTCATTAACTTATGGTTTTATAATAAATATTATTCCCTTTTATTTTTTAAATGATCATTGATATTTTTCTTTAACCGCACTAAAATGTTTTAATTCTAAAGTTTCTTAACTACTCTTATTACATGTTATTACTTAATGTTTACATTAATTTTCATGATATATTCCTATTATACCCTATTATTTTCCTTGCATGATCTAATTCCTTTCCTTTATGGACATCTTTATCATACTTCCATTTGTTATGATTTATGTTATGATTATGATACCAAATTCTTACCATGGGAAACCCTTATGTTTATGTATGATTGATTATGTATGATTCTATATGTAGAAATCATATTAATGAACATGTTATTATAGGTGCACCGAGATATAGCTCCAACACATTGGGTAATGTTTAGTCTCATGAGACGTTATGTGCAACGGTCTTGGCAGTTAGCCTTGACTCATGATACCATGTGCAACGATCTTGTTGGTTAACATTAACTTATGATCCTCTATGTGCAATGAGCCTTGAATCATACTAAATTAATGTTTTATTTTTTTCCACATTTCTTTTACTCCATGTTTATATGATCTCATGTTTTTATGTTATGAATCCATATGTTCTATGCCTTTTTATGTCATTATGGCAGGCCTTCTAACCCATGTGCTAAAGCTTTATTCTTATGTTTACTCCCTTACTGGGCTTTTTAGATCATCATTTGGTTCATGTTATCCTCAGGTTATACTATGTAGATGTATGATAATAATTGAAATTATTATCTCTTTATGAAGATTAAATAATGAAATTTTTCATTTACTCCCATGTTTTTAGTTTTTTGTACCTAGTTTTACAAAACTCTATAATTTACAATCCTTGGCTTCTAATATGATTCTTTATTTTGCTTAAAATTATATAATGATATTTGTAAAAGGATATGGCCTCTATAACTTATCATTGGATCAAATTTCATGGATATATATCAAAGAATTCGTAAGGCTTCATGGATTACCACAATCAATTGTAACTAATCGAGATCTGAGATTCACCTCCAAGTTATAGAAAAGTCACCAAGATGATCTAAACACTAAGATGAACTTCATTACGGGATATAATCCTCAAACTAGTGTCCAATCTGAGAAGAATACTTAGACACTAGAAGACATGTTATGAGCATGTTCCATGGACTTCAAAGGAGTATGGGACCAATATATTCCTTTGATAGAGTTCTCTTACAACAACAGTTTTAAATCGAGCATCCAAATGGATCCTAATGAAGCCCTTTATGGGAAGAGGTGAAGAAAACTGACATGTTGGGATGAATTTAGGGAATTAAAACATCTATTTCCTAAAAATTCTAGGAAATGGTGACAAAGGTTAAGACCATTCAACAACACATCAAGGTTGATCAGAGTCGACAGAAGAGCTATGTTGACAATCATCGACAAGACCTAGAGTTTGATGTTGGAGACATGGTATTCCTATGAATATCTACATGGAAGATAGTGATGAGATTTGGGAATAAGGTAAATATTAGTAAAATATACATTTTTCCATTTGAGATCATTTATTGCATCAGAGCAGTGAACAATTGACTTGAACTTTCATAGAACCTATCTTATGTACTTGATGTATTGCATGTATTCATCTTGAGGAATTGCATACTAGACCTCTCAAATGTACTCAATCTATATGTGGTTCCATTGGAAAATGATCTTTCCTATGAGGATCATCCATTTAAGATGTTAGATCATATAGAAAAGGTTATATGAAATAATACAATTCAATTTATCAAAGGGTTGTGGAGAAACAAAAATTTTGAAGAAGCAACATGGGAACCAGTGGAGGTGATGAAGTGGAGTTACCCAAATATTTTTTAGTGTGGGAAATGAAAATTTCAAGGGTAAAATTTCTTAAGGGGGGAAGACTATAATGACCAAAACTATTATAAATAAAACATCCATTTTTATTTTAATTAAATGTTTTATTAATTAATATGGTTATAGGAAACACTTTCCCTCTTTTGGTCTTATTATATCCGATCAAATTTAATATACCATTAAGAATAATTACCATTGAAAATATATCCATTGAACATTGATCATATGATTAGTATAAATAAATGGCTTTAACAAATCCAACAGCCACAAAAAAAGGAAGTGATGGCCTCAACCCATACTATCATACCCTATGAAGCTCATTCATCAGAGCTTTTAAGGGAGATAGGATTTCTGGAATTTTCCCTTGAACAATCCCAAGATGAGATCTAATAACATAAGCATGAGGGAAACCATTTACGGGATAAGTTCAAGCTCATCAAGATCACGGCCCAATCCATGTTTGTCTAACCACACAATAAAATCTCCACCATCACACACCATACTCTTAGGGATTTGTTTTGTGTATTAAGGGATATGTATTAGGACTCTAGAAATATGAGCATGTATATAATTTTTTATTGAATAATTATTATATTTCCATACTATTATTGTTACTTTGAAAATGATTTTTATTTTGATACAATAAATCAAAAAATTTATTTTTGGTTAATATTCAAATTCAATTAATGAATTTATGAATTAATTTATTTTAAAATAATTAATTTTTTAAATAATGTTTTTCAAATTTAAATGATCATATAATTTTTATGAAGTGAAATGTAATTTTTCTAAAGGTCTGAAAACTGTTATTGTTAGAAAAAACCCACCATTTCTTAATAAATATCAATTTTATGTTAAAAGTGAAAAGTCAGAAGAAAATTATTTAGATAAAATGTATATTATTTTTGGAATCAGGCCATTGAAATTATCCAATAGTTAATTTTTCATAATTTTCTGAGATAGTCAAATTTCATGGTAAAAATTAAATATCATATAAATTTAATTTTTTTTTATGACGCCATAATGACCCAAAAGTGATGTAATAATTACTATAAATGGGTTCCTTAACCAAATATATATTTTACCTTTAAAGTAATTTGATTTTAAGTTTCTTTGATTTAATTTTTAAAGCCATTATTAATCCTCCAAAAAAAATAATATATTTTAAGGTTTTAAAATCCATTCTTTAAGAGTGTGACTCCACTCCACATAATAAAGGGAATTATTTAAATAATTTCGGGTCTAGAACCTATAAAATAATTAGAACCACTCCCTTTGGGTAGAAACCATGGGTCAAAACCAAGGGATTATTTGTGGTTTTGGATATTTTATTATGCAGATTCCAAAACCTAAACAATAAAGAAATCTGCCTTTTTCCTAAATAAACACAGCCAAGCTCCCATTTCTCTTCACTAGAACTCCTTGGAGGATGATACTCTTCCTTATACTCTATAGATTCCTCCCAAGGCACCCTTAGTCTCTCAAGAATCCCCTATTATGATTTTGAAGTCACACACTCAAGTAAGGGACCTTCTTCTCCTTCTTCAAATTCAAGAAAATTATTTGAAATTAGTTATTTTAATTTCAATTGGTTATATTTTTATTCATTTACAATCAAAAAATTACTATAAAACTAATATTATTTGAATTTTAGATCATTTATCTTCCCTTATTTGGACCATTACCTAAGCCTTTACTGTGCCAAAATTTCGTAAGGGGTTTCTCTCTTCTAATTTTTATTCAAGAACTTCTTTTATGTTATGTATCTTAAATTCCATTTTTATTAATTTGTAATATATTCTTCTATATTACCCTTATTATAAATTTAATGTATAAATTATGATATCCCCTTTCCTTTTCATTAATAAACTCATTATCATTTATATACACTCATTACCATGCTGAAATATAGTTAAGATTCTTTGCTCTATTCAAGTTTCTTAATTAATTTATGTCTTCTATTTGAAAATTTATAATGTTGGGATATTATTTTCCTATGTCACTATTTCTAAACATTTTATGTTTATGTTATTAGAGGACCCTTTCTCTCTCATCAACCCATTTTTATGAATCTTTAAGTGACACCATTATAATGAAAAAATTTCACCACGATCTTTCATGCTAAAACAATTGTGTGGTGAATACCATACTCATTTCCTATCAAGGGTGTTCATATTTATGAACATATAATTTTTTATTAGGGAACTACATATATGTCTTACAGCCTCCTTAATCGTGGAATAAATTATAATTATGAATGAATCCGTGTTTTATATTCTATGCGGAACACTTAAGCATGAGAATGAAATGAATATGATGGGTGCACCCAAATAGTGTTCCAATGCATTGGGTAATGTTTAGTATCATGATACGTCACATTCGGATAGGATGTGAACCTGATTCCTTTAGGGGACTTTTTCACCATGATGTCCTAGAGGGTTTATCCTTGACCTATATTTATGATTCATTGTTTTAAGTTATTTCCACATATCTCATGTTATGATTATCATGATATATCATGCCTTATTATTCATGTTTCTTCTATTCCTCATTGATATGCCTATTGTCTAACATGTATTACCTTCTTCATGGTATTCCTTTTTTATCCCCTCACTGGAATTTATAGCTCACACCTTTATTATGAATTTCCTCAAGTAATCCCATTTATTTTTAAGTCCAAAGGATAATTTTGAGCATGTTAATGAAGTTTTCAATAAAGATGTTATATTACCTATTTTGTGTAGTTATGAAATGTACCTAATTACCAAATATAGTAGAATTATCGATCATCCAAGTTTTATTAAGTATATTCTTATATAATAAATCAAGTATTAGTATTTAATAAAGAGAAGGGTTGTTATAAAAATGGTCAAAAGTACTTGGCTATGTGCAGCAACTCCAAAGGTTGGTGAATGAAGTTGCGATGAACCTCACAGAAATAAAACTTTTGGTGAATTTAGTAAATTCCTACATTAGAGTGGACCAGTAGTACCCAAGCCTTTATATTTGGGGAGAAATATTGAATCCTTACTGGTGAGCACTATAGACTCTGGTGTGTACTTCCTTTATTAAAGCAGTGGTCTCCTCTCCATCAATTCACCTGGGAAGGACACCATCAAGGCTTCAATTATAAAAAACATTTTGATGATTTTTTTCATTATACAAAAAAAAGTTAATTTATCGTCATTGGATTTTTCTCTTTCTCGGATCTATCTAGTGGGATTTCTTCATTATAATTTTAGTCCACAATGGGTGTCATTTAACTAGTGGAAGGACCGTATGGTTCGAGGATGGGACTAAATTCATTGATTTCTTCCATGTAGGTTTGAATGAATAGTGACACCATCTAATGGTGTGAAATTTCAGTGACTGTTTCATCCTGCTCGGGATCATCTAGTGTTATGGTAGTATTCGACAATGCATCGGCCTGGGCATTTTGTGATCGTGGGACATGAATTATTGTGGGTTCAAAATGGAATTTCACCATTAGTCCCTGGATTTGGTTTAGCAAGGGGATTAACTCTTTCTTTTTGATATCATAATCATTTTTAACCTGGTTTATGAGCAGTTCAAAATCACCATTTATCTTAAATTGATTTAATTGTACGTGAAGTTTCATCTCTAGACCTACAATAAGAGCCTGATATTTTCCTTCATTGTTCATTAACCCTTTTAATGGAAGGATTGAGTATGGTAGGACTGCCTTTGCTGGAGATATGTTCACGACTCATATCCCTTCTTTGTTGAGGCAGGGGTCTTCCATGCTCTTCCCTTTTGAGTTTCCAAATGCACCGTCAAAATTCATCTCCCATATTTGGGGGGGATCTTGAGTAGAAATACCTTTTCATTAGGTAATTCAACATCCAGTGAAGTTGTTTCTATCAAGGGGTGATCTATCAGAAAATATACTAATATCTAGAAATTGATATATTTTGTAGGCACAAACTGAATGTCAGACTTTTGCAAGATGACTTCCCACTGTGATAGATATTTGATCAATATCAGACGGTTGAGAGTATATTTGAGTGGGTTACTACGAGAGTCCAAAAGGACCTCATTATGCAGTAGGTAGTGCCTTAGTTTTTTGTACTGTAAAGATTAGCACTGGAAATATCTTCTTGATATCTAAATAACATGTCTCGTCATTGATAATGGTTCAACTGAGATAATATAGGTTGTTTTTGTTATTTTCATCTGTATTTTGTGTGAGGAAGGAACCTACTGATCTATCTATGATTGTTACATACAACATAAGTGGTATTCCTTCGACAGGAACCATCAACACTGGTGGTCTCAAGAGATATTTCTTAAGGTAATCAAATGCTTCTGGACAATCATCAGTCCACTGATATGTAACCCCTTTTTTATCAACCTGTTGAATGGAAGAAATTTTCCCACAAGGTTTTCTATAATGTGCGGAATGTAGGAAAGGTTTCCCTAATGTACTATCAATTTTGTGAGTTTGTGAGGAGATGACATGTCAAGGATAATCATTATCTTCTCAGAGTCAACATTGATGTCATGATAGCGTATAAAGAAGCTTAATAAATTCCCTGAGATTAAGTAAAAAAGAACATTTTAGGGGTTCATTTTCAATTTGTGTTGCCACAATTTGTTAATGATGGTATCAAGATCAGTTAGGTGGTCATATAACTACTGAGATTTAACAACCATATCATCAACATAGCATTCGACAAAATTTACTATGCAAGATTTGAATATGAGATGCATGGAACATTGATATGTAACACTAGCATTCTTCAAGACAAATGGCATTACCTGATATCAAAATACTTCTGGGGGCTTGAAGAAGATGGATTATTCATGTTTACAGACCATTCAGATTTGATTGTATCTTGAATATCCATCCATGAAGGAGGTAACCTTATATATGGTTGTTGCACTGATTAGTAGTTCTATGATTGGGACTGGGAAATCATCATTTGGGTAGTGTTGGTCTAGATACCTGAAATCGATGCAGAATATCATTTACCTGTTCTTTTTAATAGGGTTGATATTGGCAATCCATTTAGAATATTGGACCTCCCAGATGAAGTTGGCTCTGATGAGCTTGTCAACTTCAGCCTCAATTTTGGAATCATGTATCAAGTGCATCCTTTTGGCATCCTTTTTATAGTCCTAGTTGTCCTATGGTAAGCCTAGGTGGTGAGTAGTCACCTCAAGATCAAGTTTTTGCATTTCTGTGTAGTTACAAGAAAATACATCTTGATGATGCTTCAGGAAGGAGGTATATACTTCTTGTTCTTTATAATGCATGGTCGCACTGGTCTAGGTGGGTTGTGGATCTTCTTCTGTACCCTAGTTTATTTCTCTGAGTTTCTCAATCATGGTAAATACTCCCTCCTCAAATTAAGGAGAGGCATCATTAATGTCCTTCTCCACTTCTTCTTATTCATCGTCATCATTTCCACCTTTTTCCATAGGAGGATAAAATTATGGGACTAGTTCCCCAATGTTGGGGGAGGAGGCAACATCTTGGAATTCTAAAGATAAAGATACCTCCTATGATCCAGCTATCAGTGTGATATTTCCATGAAACTCTAGAGAGGTTGGAGTGAGAAATTAAGGAGTATATTTGTTTTATTTGGGTGATGAGACCACCTCTTCTATCTCAGTTGATGAGGTAGGGACTTTCTAGATCTCTAGGGATGGACTTAATGCACTTTCATCTAAGATTTCACCGTTATCTAGGGATTTCGTAAACTTTTCAACATTGTTGGTGTTAGATCAACTAGGTTAAATACCCTAATATGGGGTGAATTATGGTATACAATATTAAACCCACTACCCATTTGGATCTTGTTTCTTTGTCAAAAAAACGCACTTCTCTCTTTTTCTCATAGAAATGTATGAACAAAAACAAAATCACACATGAGACATGTCAATTTTACTTGGTTCACCCTCATTTGGATATGTCCAAGGAGTATACAACGACAATGTACTGATGTACCCAATCCATTAATCCTCGCTTCCAAATTACAAGGTTTTTCCTAGATCACTTCTATTACTAGGATCACTTACTTTACAAGGTATAGGGTCATCTCACTACTTTCCCTATGGTTACTCCTTGAGTCTATTTCCCTATCTCAATGATAGTGGAAAGGATCATTGTCTTCCACTTCCTTTGCTCACTACTTTGGAAAGGATCCACTCAAATTCTATGGACTTGTATGTCCCTTAATTTTCATTAATTCATGAATCCTTGACTATACATGGATTCTTTGTTGAAGTTTCATTTTCACCTGTAGATGAAATTCACTTTTCCACATACTTTTATTTTACGGAAATTACATTTGTGAACTATTTTAGTGCATTAGAAAACTTCTTTGAATCCTTCGCGAACTGACATGATTCTTCCACAAACAATATTGCACCCCATGGTGTGAGTGATTTGAGGACCACCAATTCTTCCAAGAAAAACTAATTCTTTCAGGGACTACTACTATTTCCATGAACTTCTTTTGATTCTAAGGATGGCTAATTCTTTGCGGACCGCCTCTTCTACATGGTCACTCTTCCTTTGTGAGCTATAGAGCCTTACAAAAACCCTTTCTTGGAACTATTCCTCATGAGCTACATCTTTCATGGAATTTTTCCCCATGAACCACTTCCAAATTTTCCACATTCTTCCTAGAGTGATGATCTTTGCTAAAGAAATTCAATGTATATAAATATCTGGTTAGTAGTCCTCATATAGGCAAATAGATCAAAAACCACCACTAATCCAATTTACCCAAACTTTTGATGTGATGCAACCTTCACTACATAATGCTATGCAGTTCACATAGTGCGCTGATACTTTACATCGGTCATTGTCTTCCGCAGATGAAAATACCTTTGTAGCACAAGCAATCACTACTACATTCCACAAACAACAAGCCATCCCACAAACTGATTTCCCTACGTGGTCCACGTAGCGCGCTTGTTGGTCCAAATAGTGTGGCTATGAAAAAATCTACCTTTTCTTAATTTCCTTCATCTTTCTAAAAAAACTCATTTTGTGGTCCATGAACTATGCTTCGTGGTTTTAAAATTGTGAACCCTTTGAAAAAAAATCGTCCCTTTCAAAAAAAACTCCCGATTTTGAAGCCCAAATATTTAGAAAACACTGGGAAACTATGCCTCCTTAAAAACCTACATCAGCAGTCATCAATCATACTCATTCGTGGTCATCTAGATTTTTCAACAAATAAAATCCACTCAAAAACACTGAGATTGCACCATGATGTTTTTCCCAATATCTGGGCTTAGTGGTCATGACTAAAATCAGTAGGATCGTTGAATATGTGTTTGAATGTGGACTCATATACTCTACCTGATTGATGGGTAACATGTATTCTTCACTGATCTGTTTAAAGGGGTTGACCGAGATCATTTTGAAACCATTAAGAGTGGTGAACAAAACAAAACCATCGACTAGGGGTTGTTTCCCATTCCTTTGATAGAATCCTTCGTCGATATAGTACAACTCATAGGATTCGAATGAGGCCTTATCGATGTACAACATCCTGATTTGTCCATTAATGATGTATTTGATGCATTGATGGTATGATGAGGGGATTACTGTGTTTTGATGCAACTAGGGCCTTCCTAGAAAGATGTTGAATTTCATATTCTACTGAACCATTAGAAATGTTGAGTTAGTCTAACGACTCATGTTTTGAGCCGAGGAAAAATTCCATGGGAATTTTAATTTTTGGAATTTAGTGGATGGATTGTTCTTTGAACAGATCTTCGAAGAATAATTCTGAGATTTGGAAAACTTCAATGTTTTTTTAGACTTGGGAAAATCCTGGGGGGTCCCTCGAGTGTCTTATCATGTTCTGAGAGTTCCGGATCTCGTAAATCAAAGGTTTGGGTGGTTTGGTAAGGGTGCATAGTTTATCTGAAACCATGCGACCCTCAATGGAAAACCATATGGCCTATTCAAAGGAAAATTAGTTCCCCACATGAGTGGCACATGGTTTACCCAAATAATGTGCCTAGCCTGCACATGTAGCGCCACTTAGGTAGTATGCTCGCATTGTTCATCACTCGGTTGGCGCACAATTTGGAAAACCATGCATCTCATTTTTTGGGGTAAAATGAGAAAAATCCATTAATGAGGTTAAATTTTCTTTTTCATCTTTCTTGTCCTTATTCAAGCCATGTGAGGATCTCCATAATCTTTGGGTTACTCCTCCTCATGATTATTCTAAGCATGGAAATAACTCCTCTGTCCATTTCCTGATTTAAACATTGTTGGTCTCTATGGATCCACATCGATAAGCTCTTGATTCTTTTAGAATCAATCTTCATTTAACCTTATCTCGATTGAGTTATTGAGGTGCAAGATCATTTTCCCTATTGTCATGGTGAATGTTCTTTTCTTATATATCTTCCAAACTAGATCAAATAGAAGATTTATATTTGATGAGTGGATCATCCTAAGTATGAGGTAGGTGGTCTACAACTTTTCCCCAATGTTTTCATTGATTTATAAATGTTGTAATTGTGTCGCATGGGGGATTTTTCCTCACAATGTCTAAAAAATTGTTTTCTTTATATTAAATTTACATCAAAACCATGAGTTATACCTGTTCATCCATATTTAGTAAATTAGAGAATGATTCTCTCAATTATGGACACCCCTTGGGTATGCCAATGTGAATTATACTTTATAATTAAATGTTTTAAATACCAGGAACACCTTATAAGAATTTGAATTAGACTTTAATTGGTTTTTCCTAGCAATAAAAAGATTAATTGATAAAGAGTCCTCATAAGTTCCATGTAAATCACTTTAGTGCCTTTCCATGTTATTTCATTTTCTAAAATTGTTTAAATTAGTGAATTGAGTTTTGATTATTCATTATAATGCTTAATTGGGTTAAGTGAGTTGTTTTATAAATAATGTCATTTTTTATAATAAAATTCCTAGGATGAGGTTCTTGAAATTAAAATTATAAAGTGGTGATTTTTATTTTATATCTTGGCTGGCTCTATTTATTTGAGGATTACCTATGCCCTTTGGTATTGATTGGAATATGACATGTTTAGTGCATGGCCTTCTGGATGTTCTTAAATGGATTTTCCCTCCATAGATATAGATTTTTAATGAACCATGATCCTCCTAAGGGATTATCTTACTTCCTAAATAGAATTGTCCATGTAGGGAATTTCCTCCTTTGACCATGGCACCTTTCCAAGTCATCCCTTGATATTATTAAATTGTAATTTCATGTTAGATGAATTTAATGGATTATATTATATAGGATTGACCATTCATGATGATGGTTTCCCATAAGTGATATTTCTATTTGAAATACATTAATAATGTAGAATGGCATATACAAGATGGATGTCCTTATTAATATGATTGACTATGTTTTGTTTAATTAAATGGCATGTATTAAATGGACTGGATTGATAATGATGGATTATCTTCCTTGAATGGATTTAATGTTTATAATGAAATAAATTAAGAAAGGGTGGTGAGTCCATGCCATTTATTTCATGCTATGTGAATTCCATAATTAAAATGTTATTCCTTGTTTATAATGGATTAATAGAAGTGGAGCATGAGAGATAATTCCTCATGGCTCTGGTTATCATTATTTTTATATGATTACACCTTAAATTGGGTGTGGAATGATGGTAAGGGATATTTTTAACATGGAGGAAAATCATGATCCCTTATATCAAGTGTTGATTCATGGTGTCTCAAACCATTAATACCAGTAGGATGTTGGGCTGAGTCGCCACACTCCCAGTTTAGAGTGATGACATGATTTCTCACTCACCATCCTGAGTTTCATTCATGACGTCTCATACTCTATTTGGATTTAGTTCAAGTATCATATTGCTTAAGCTTATATACTCATTTAAACTGGTTATGGATGACTGAGTTACATCAGGTCTAGCAAGAAGATAGTATTCCAGGTATATGGTCACTTACGTCTGCACGTACTTGGTTAAAATAGGTGGATGTGATATATAACTATTTTACATACATATATATTGTTACAATATATGTATGGTAACTGTCCATACTTCACTTTTCAACAGAGATCCAAAGTACGTAGAGCCACCATGTATCCTTTAGAAACCTGAGTGGGATGTTTTTTATTCATTTAGTTTTGTTTATTATTCATATTACCAGTACAATTATATACTTTCTATTTAAGGAATGGATTCAGTCATAGACATCGTGGGTGGGAACCTACTTGGATTATTATATAACAACCTACTCCGTCTACCATTCCATTGGGGTACCCGAGTATATCTCTTGTTCGCATGACCAGGGACCATTGCTTATTAATTTATGTGTGTACGTGGGAGTTAGGAGCACAGGACTGAGCCGAGGCTTGAGATGCTCATGGTGTTTTCCCCCGAGGATTTTGTTTCTTTTCTTTATTCATGTACTACCTTTTATATTTTTGTATGTTGTATGTCTACTGTTTAGTTTATGTAACATTATCCAGACATGCATGCATCTATTGTACATTGGTGTTTTCCATCTTTAATATTCAGTTTAAATTATTCTTCTACTTCTTTGTCATCTATTTATTATTTCTTCCACTATTTTCTGTTGTTTATTTTCTTTGTTACTATTTTTCTACTCTGATTATGAGGGTATAAACTCCCAAATATCACCAACTTACATCCTTACTGATGCTTGGTGGATTTTGGAATACAAGGAGGTGCTCTTGAGGCCTTGTGACCCACCAGTTTGGCTACCGTCTTAGTGGTCAGTCGGGTTGGCACATTAAAAATTGGTATCAGATCTTTATTTTTTATTTTTCTTACTGTTTTTTGATGGTGTATGGAAGACTAGTAATGTGTTGGCTCTTCGTAAATAGTCATGTATGGGACTGATCACCCCACCCATGAGAAACATTTCAAGTGATCAAGGCTAGGTTTGTTGTTTATGTTTTTTTTATATTACATTTGACTTTGATTTCACTGTGATTAAATGGTATAACACCCCAAGCCCACACTTTCGGACTCAATGCTTAAAATGTTGTGTATATTTTTTTAATAAAATACAACTAAAAATACACATAGCATTTACATTTCCAAAAACTTTTTTTGGTAAATATTTTTGGATAATTAGATGAAAATATTACATTTAAACAAACTGTGTAATATGAAGTTAAAAAAATAAAAGAGTCTTTGGAGTACTTCCTATTATAGAAAAAAAATCATCACTGATAAATCTACTAAAACTGTAAAAAAATGAATTTAAAACATAGTGTGATCATTTAAAATGACCAGTAAGGAGTTTTAAAACCATAAATAAATAAATTTAAAATATTTCCTTTGAATAAATGTATATAATTAAAATTAGGTTTTCCAAAACATTGATATATATATATATATATATATATATTATAAAACCATTAATTTCTAAAAATACTTATAATGGAAAAGGTCCTTGAGATTTAACTATTTAAAATAGTAATTTTTGGTGGGTCATTCATGATACTTTGAAAACCATAATAAAAACCAGAAGGTCACTAGTCATAACTCATACATAACAGAGTTCCCTTAAGACTTATGGGTTCACTCCCTATAATGTCACAAAACATACTAGTGTTAGTTTTCTAAAACACTTCCAATAGACCTACCTTTCCAATTAACCTTTCTTATCACATGCCATCAGTATATTCTTGAGATTTTCTAAAACAATTTTTAGGAGAATCTCATACTTTAAATAACTATCATTATTTATAAATGGAAAAAGAATTTAAATGCATACTTTTTCTAAAAATACATCAGATTTAATTTATAGTTTAGATTATGGTTGATAAAACAGAATTTTATTGAATATTTTATTGACAATAAATTAAATAATTTCCTCACATTGTGAAAAATATGTTAATTTATAAAATATTTGGGATTAGATCATTCAATTGAAAATTTGATGGAAATTCTAGTTTTACCATTTAAAAATTCACTGTAGTATTTTAGGTATAAATATTTTTTTGTAAATTATTTGAAAATAAATATTTTTAAATGTGTTCCTGACTTCCTGAGATATAAATTATATTGATTACATGGGAGCCGGATCATTAATTTTAGTGGAGTAAATGGGTCATGAAGACAAAGTTGGACTGAACTATCCAGATTATCCATCACTTCAACCTGTGGGCCATATCTTCTTCATCTGGACTTATATTGGGTCCAAATTTGGAGGCAATCTTGGAGACATGATTATGAACAAATCATGATTTTATAAGTCTAGACAATTCGTCCGTTTTGGAGGTCAACTATGCGGTGAAAGTGGGATTAAAACAATTGGACGAATTTCCCTTTCTCATTTAAAAAGGTTATGTAACCCTAGCCCTCCCCAACTCTATTTAATGGATTTTTTCACTCTTTGGGAGGGTTTTTAGAGCTTTTGGGAAGGTGTTTCATAAATGGTGGTTCTTGGGAACACCTCACAACCCTTAGAAGAAGTAAGACCTTGTGAAACGATCTATTCCAAGAAGGCTCTACTCTCCATCCTCCACTTTGTTTTTCATTGTTTTCATGCCTGCATCTTGAATTTTTATTCAATTAATATTATTTTTTATCCCTTTTCATATTTTTTTTATTGGTTTGTAATCTAAGAGTGGATACGAGATTGGGTGTTCCCCTTTCAATCCATTGCTTATAAAAAACGTCTCCATGATGACAACTCTTCCCATGGAAGAGTGATTTCCTTTGAAGTTGATCTAATATGTACACCCTTAATTTATTTATTTTGAATCCATAAAATTACTATAATTCATAATTTTGATCAATTAATTGAGTTTTAATTTTAATGATTACTTGATTGACTTTCACTTCACCGCGTGGTTAGGCTTGTGTAAAGCATGTGAGTGAAACCTCAATCAAAAATTATAATCAACATGGGATAGAATTGTAGGGTTCAAGTCTCATCACTAAGAATATTTATTTCTCAAATATATGGATTATATTCTTCCATAATTTACCATTAATCGTATGTTGGCTTTTGGATCACAACCAAAGTAGGTTTCTACGATTGGAAGCCCTGAAGCTGACCGAAGGCTCATTTTCCAATATTTTTGGTCGTGTTTATTTCTTTAGGGTTCGAGGGTTGACAAAGTTAGGAGATTACAATTGAATGAATTATAATCATATGGGATAAGGATAAATGAATGATTAAGTTGGTATATTAGATTGACTATGTCTTCTCATATAAGTGTTTTAAGGAAATTGTGTCTTTGATTGTTCCATCTCATTCACTTGTTTAAATTATTGTTTGAAAGTCAACCCCCCCCCCCAACATGTTTGTAATTTTTTTTACTTATTTTTTTTTCTTAAATCCTATTATGTGTTTTTTAATTCACTTCCTCCTTGAGAGAACAACCTAGGTCAGCCACTATGCTGCACTTAGTTAAATCACAAATATTTTTGAGAACATTTGCGGCAACACTCATCAAAATGGCATCGTTTATGGGTAGGAAAGTGTTTTAATCATCCAATTTTAGGTAAGTTATTTATTCTTATTTGTTATTTTTTTTATTTTAATTTTCTTTTCAGTTATTTCTTCTCTATCTCCTTTTTTTATTTTTTGGACCATCAATTGAAACCTCATTGAATGATATTGGTGTCCAATTTTTTTTGTTTCTCTTTTCTATGATTTATGACATGATCCCATCCTGAGGATCTCCATGATCTAGACCCTGATATTGAGCACAACCTTAGGGCTCGAATCAAACAATCTCGATCTACGGAAGGTGTCGACATTTACCCATTGGGGGAATTCCTCCTCTCTAGGAATTTTGAAAATTGAAACTCTTATAAAATATATTAAATAAGATACAATGGCTGAAAATAACAATAATAAACTCAATAGGACTATTTGAGAATTGGCTATATGTGATATTAATTATGAACCTACATGCATTGAATATCCAACTCTTTAATCATACATTGAACTAAAGTATGGGTTAATTCACCCTCTTCCAAAGTTTCATGGATTATCTGGTGAGGACCCCAACAAACACCTTAAAGGAGATATTAGGGATCAAGAAAGAACAAGGGGATTCAATGTATGAGTAATGTGAGCGATTCAAGTAGTTGGGTGCAAGCTTCCCACATCACCAAATTAATGAGAAACTCCTCATTCAATGCTTCTATGAAGGACTCACACCTATGGATAGAATCATGGTGGATGTTGCAGATGGAGGAGCATTGGTCGAGAAAACACCATTAGTTTCACATGCGTTGATCGAAAAGATGGCACAAAAATATCAATAATTTGCTGATGGAGGTACACCGCATGTTCAGGGAGTAAATCAGGTAATTACATATTCTATATAAAGTGATTTAATTGATACTAAGTTAGAATAATTGACCACTATGGTGAGGATAATTTCTTTAGCATAGAAGACATCCCAACCCCCTACTTTAAGGCCCTATGGCATTTTCAATAAGACAAACCACCCAACTGATTGTTTCCCCTGACTACAGGAAAAAAAAAGATTGTGTTGCAGTGTTTCTTGGGAGACCATATCACAAGCAGCAGCAACCACATCCCCAGAAGAAGCATGATCCATTTGCACCAAATACAACCAAGGATGGAAGGATCAAACAGACATGAGGAATGTCTATGGATAACTACAAGGCCCCCCTTTCAAAAAAACATCCAACAGCCTCCACCTTACCAGTAGGGTTTCCAACAACCCTAGAAGATATTTGAAGCCCAAGAATCAAAAATCCAACAACAAGGGTCTTATCAACCAAAGTTAAATTCTAATACTGATGTCCTTTTGAAAAAAATTGTTCCTTATCATCAGAGTGAGCTGAAGAGTCATGGTTCAGAGTTGAGATAGATGAAGAAACAAATGAGCTAGATTTCCACCACCCTCCATGAACTTATAAGTAATAATTCTGGAAACCTACCTTCCAAACCTACTCCAAATCCAAAGATGAATGTTAGTTCCATAACATTGATAATCAGGAAGAAAACAACTGATTCTTTTCCACCTACCATTCCACCGGGATTCACCATTACTCTGGAAAAGACCCATTCAAGAAAAATTGATGAGCAACCCAAGGAGAAAGATAAATGTGAGAAAAAGATTGATAATGTTCCACCTAAACCCCTTCCCCTTCTAAATAGTTTTGTACAAACCCAAAATATGGATGATGAGGTCATGCAAAAAGAAGTTTTGGATACATTCAAGTGTGTTGAGATCTACATCCATCTACTTGAAGCCATTAAGCAAATCCCAAGGAATACCAAATTCTTAAAATAACATTGTACTAATCAAAGAGGAATTAAGTGAAATGAGAGGATCAATATTGGAAGGAATGTTTCCATACTCATTACACTAACTCAAGTAATACCAACAAAGTTCAAGGATCTAGGGACATTCACCATCCCATTCACCATAGAATAGTTATGCTTTTCTGATGCTTTATGTGATTTAGGATCTTCCATAAATGGGATTCCTCACTCTGTATACTCTTATTTATATGTTGGTGAGTTGAAGCTGAAAATAGTAGTGGTGAAGTTGGAGAATAGAGCTAAAACATATCTGGTGGGAGTCCTTGATGATGTACTTGTTTGGGTAAGAGACATGATCTTTCCAGTAGACTTCTACATTCTTAAAAGGGAGGATGATAAAGTAAGTTCTTATGCTCAAATTATATTAGGTAGTATCTTCTTCAAAATTGGAAAAACTATCCTAAATGTCGATGAGGGTACACATTCCATGGAGTTTGGATATGAAGTTGTGATATTTAATGTTATGAAATCTATGATATACCCCTTAGAAGACCATTTTTCTTTTGTTATCTCCCATTTTGAACCACCAAGTAAAAACCCCATATAATTTTATTGTCCTATGCTTAGGGAGATTATGAGAATTGGTTCTAGTTTTATGTCTAAGAGAACTTACACACCCATTTCAAATGTACAAGACTCCCTTAGATTTGATTTTGAAATGGATTCATATTCTAATTTTGATCATGTGAAATCTGATTATGACATGGTTGTTGATTATTCTGATATATTTGATGAACTATTCTATGATTTTTATGATGCCTTTTCTGATAGTGATGCTCTTTGTGAAAATATTTTAGTTTCTTCACTATCTCTATCCATACAGTTCCACCTATATTGGAACTCAATCCATTTCCACCTAATCTCAAACACTCATACTTGTTGAGTGGTAAAAGATTACCTATAATCATTTCTAACAATCTATATTTTTAACATCAAGAAAATTTTTTGAATCTTTTGAGGTAGAACATTAGGGAAATTAGGTGGACCTTGGGTGGCATATCTGGTATTAGCCCCTTTATTTGCATGAATATGATTCTTTTGGAGGATGGGTCTAAGACGGTTAGACAACCCTAAGAAGATTGAACCCAACTCTTCTGGAAGTTATGAAAAAGGAGGTTGAAAAATTTCTCATGGAAGATATAATCTATCCCATTTCAGATTCTCAGTTGGTGAGTCCTATTCGGGTTGTTTATAATAAAAGCGGTGTTACTGTCATTAAAAATGAGAAAGATGAGTTAGTTCCAATGAGGGTGAAAATAGTTGGTGTGTGTGTCTATTGATTATAGTAAACTAAATCAAACCATTCTCAAGGACCATTTCCCCCTCCCATTTATTGATCAAATGCTTGAGAGACTAGTTCGGAAGACACATTATTGTTTCTTGGATGGATTTTATGGATATTTTCAGGTCCTTATAGATTTGGAGAATCAAGATAAGACTTCATTCACCTGTCACTTCAGCACATTCTCTTACTATAGGATGCCATTTGTACTTTGCAATGACCCATGTACCTTACAATGATTCAGGGTGAGTATTTTTTCTGATTTTCTTAAGACCTACAGGTAGGTATTTCTGGATGACTTTAAAGTATATGGATCCTAATTTGATGAGTGTCTAAATAGTTTGACAAAGGTGTCAAATCATTGTATGGAGAATAATATGGTCTTGAACTTTAAAAAATATCATTTCATGTTAGAGCATGGAATTGTCTTACGGAATGTAGTGCCAAAACACAAGATAGAGGTTGATAGATCTAAGATAGACATTATTTAATCCTTACCTTATCCTTCATGTGTGTGTGATATTAGATCTTTCCTATGGCATGTAGAATTTTATCGGTGCTTCATTAAATATTTTAGTAAGATTTCCCTTCATTTTTTTATTACTTTAAAAGGATTCGAATTTTATATTTGATGATTCATGTAGGGTATCATTTGATTAGCTGAAGAAGTGTCTGACCACTCCACCAATCATACATCCCCCATAATGGGACATTACTTTTGAGCTTATGTGTGACACATCCAACTTTTTAGTTGTAGATGTCTTATCAAAGAGGGTGGAGGGACATTCACATGTAATTGCCTATGAATTGAGGTTATTCGATTCAGCCTAATAAAAAAACAATATAATAGAAAAGGAGTCTCTTTCCATTATATTTTCTTTAGATAAATTCCATTCATATTTATTGGGCTCTAAAGTAGTTTTTTTACCATGAAGCTCTAAGGTACCTTTTGAAGAAGTCAGATACAAAGCCTATACTTATCTGATGAATGATCCTTATTCAAGAATTTTATATTGAAATAAAGGAGAAGAAGGGGTCAGAAAACTTGGTGACGGACCACAAGAGTAGGGTTACTCACACACTAGAGGTTGACACCTTATCCCAGGTACCACTACAGGACACTTTCCCTAATGAGAATCTTTATTCCATCTCAGTTATGCATCCTTGGTATGCTGATTTAGTGAACTACCTTGTTTCACATAAAATACCTAAAAATTTAAAGAAACATCAAGCCCAAAAATTAAAAAGTGAGTCTCGGTATTATGTGTGGGATGATCAATACCTATGGTGCATGTGTAGTGATCATGTTATTAGGGGGTGTGTTCCTGGTCATGAGTTTGATTCTGTTCTGCAATTTGGTCACAAACTTGCTTGTGGTGGACACTTTGTACACCAACAGATAGCTAGGAAACTTTTGGACTCTGTATTATATTGGCCTAACTTATTCCATGATGCCCCTATGTTTTGTAATTTATTCCCTCATTTCCAACACACTATGAACATTTCTAGGAGACATGAGTTTCCCAACCTCTCATACTATTCTGTGATATTTTTTATGTTTGGGGAATCGATTTTATAGGTCCTTTTCCAAGTTCAATTTGGTTTTTATATATTTTGGTTGTTGTTGATTATGTGAGTAAATGTGTGGAGGCTAAGGCCACTAAGACTGATGATTCTCGTGTTGTAGTGGACTTTGTCAAAGAACATATTTTTTGTAGGTTTCAAGTACTGAATGCCATCATTAGTGACCAAGGAACGCACTTTTGAAATCATAATTCGGTTTCCCTCCTTCGAAATTATGGGGTGACTCACAAAACATCAACACCATACCACCCCCAAACAAATGGTCAGGGTGGTGTTTTAAATAGGGAGTTGAAACAAATTTTGGAGAAAATAGTGCAACAAAATAGGAAGGATTGGAGCAAGATCTTGGATGATGCGCTTTGGGATTATAGAAAATAATACAAGACTCTTATTAGTATGTCCCCTTTTCAGTTTGTATCTAAGAAGGAATGTCATCTCTCCATGGAAATCGAGCATCAGGCTTATTGGGCTATAAAGAAATGCAACATGGATTTGGCCTAAGCTAGAATTCAAAGGAAGCTGCAAATTCAAGAGCTTGAGGATATTCAATTGTCCTCATATAAGAAATCAAGGATATATAAGGAAATATCAAAGTCATATCGTGATAGAATAATCCAACAAATAGAGTTTCATGTTGGAGAGAAATTCCTTCTATACAGTTCACAGCTGAAGTGATCCCTGGTAAGTTGTGTTCTAGATGGTTTGGTTATTATATGGTATCTAATGTTTTTTCTTATGGTGTAGTGGAGATCATGCAGGAGGACACTAGAAGGAGCTTCACAGCCAATGGGAAACTCTTGAAGAAATACCTTTAGGGACATTCTACTGATGCAGTGGATTTCATCACATTGCATGACCCCATTATCACTTGAGCATAACAGGATATTCCTAACCATTTCACTTTTATATTATTTGTCCTATTTAAAATTATGTATTTTATGTGCTCATATCTTCTCATGGTTTCACATTTAGGAAAATGTAATATTTTAAGTGTGGGGGAGGGGACAACATTTTGGGTGTAGATATTTTGGAATTTCATTTTTGTGTTTTATTTGTATTATGTGTTTTGTTAAAATTTTCAAAAAAAATTGAAAGAAAACACTAAAAAAACAAAAAATATATATCATGTAACATTCTCATTTGAAACATATGGAAAATTCATGTTTTTAAAAATTCATTGGTAAAATGATAAGAATGAGTAAAATGTTATCATCAAGGGTTGATTTTTTTATAAAAATGGAAGTCGTCGATGATTTGATTGGTTATGTCATAATAAAACCTTTTAGATTTTGACACCATTCATTGTGATTTTTGTTCATGGTAAATTATTTCATTAATTTATGCACACATATTTTCACACCATCAGAACTTGTGAGTTTCTCTTACCCAATTTAATTTATATTTTAGGTAAGTAATTCTTTTTATCTTATAATATGTTCTTTCCATATGTTCGTTTCTCTTCCGATCATTTCCATTACTATACCAGATTGACCAATGCATGTGAACCTAATATCTCACTATTGTACTATGTCAAATATATATATATATATCAAAATTAAAAAAATAATCAATAAATAGGGGATTGAATAAATGTACAACATGTGGGGATATTTAGGTCGGGAGCACATGGTTTGACTTCTGGGAATGCTTGAATGAGTGGGTTTTGGAATTTGATTGCAAAGGATGTTAAATAGGTTTGGTGTAATAGAATTAGGTAAGAAGAAATGTTTTTATTGAAATAAATATACTGGATAAAGGGTGGAGATACAATCTTGAAATGATTGGCACACACACACATGTGGGGATTTAGTGGCATGGTAGACCCATGAATTATTTTTTCTCTGATTAGTGTTATTAATCACACTGGATTTTGTTTTGATACAACCTATGAGATAATGAATTTAAAATTTATTGATATTGACTCTTGATTGGATTCTTACATTTCTTATTTTTCCACTATGGATTGTGGAATATGAACATGCATATCTTATCAAAAAAATATTTGGAATACATGATATTAGGTTTTACACAGGAGTGAAAAAGGGTAAGTGTGGGGGAGTTGATAAAATACAATTTTATTGAATATTTTATTGATAATAAATGAAATAATTTCCTCAAATTGAGCTAAATATGTTAATTTATATAATAATTGAGATTTGATCATTCATTTGAAAATTTGATGGAAATTCCAGTTTTACCCTTTTAAAATTCACTATAGTATTTCATGCATAAATATTTTTATGTAAATTATTTGATCTTAAAAATTTTTTAACAGTGTTACGGACATACTGATATAAAAATTCTATTTAGGATCTAGGAGTTGGATCATACATTTGAGTGGAGTAAATGGTCCATGAAGACAAAGTTGGACTGAACAATCCAGATTGGACATCACTTCACCATTTGGGATGTATCGTCTTTACCCGGACTTGTATTGGGACCAAATATGGAGGGAATCTTGGGGACTTGATTATTCACAAATCGTCCTTCTAGAAGGACAACCAATTCGCATGTTGTTGAGGTCAACTATGCGGTGAAAGTGGGATTAAAACATTGGATGAATTTCCCTTTCACATTTAAAAATTTTTGGTAACCCTTTCCCTCCCAAGTCTATTTAAAGGATTTTTTTACTATTTGGGAGGGTCGTTCAAGGATTTTTGAAGTTGTTTCCAAAAGGTTTGTTCTTGGGAACACCTCACAACCCTTGTAATAAGTAAGGCCTTGTGCAAATATCTCTTCTAAGAAGGATCTCCTCTCCCACCTCCACTTTGTTTTTCATTGTTTTCAAGCTTGTATCTTGATTTTTTGTTCAATTAATATTATATGTTTCTATTTTTTCATATTCTTATTTTTATTATAGGGATTTAATCTAAGAGTGGATATGATATTGATTTTTCCCCTTTCAATCCATTGCTTATGCAAAACATCTCCACGACGACAACTCTTCCCATGGAAGAGTGATTTCGTTTGTAGTTGATCTAATTTTTACTCCCTTCATTTATTTATTTTGAATTAATAAACATACTATAATTCATAAATTGTGATAAATTAATTGAGTTTTAATTTCTAATATTACTCGATTGACTTTCACTTGACTGTGTGGTCGGGCATGTGTAAAGTGTATGAGTGAAAACTCAACAAAAAAATCTAATCAACTTGGGATAGAATTTTAGGGTTCAAGTATCATCCCTAAGCATAATTAATTCTCAAATATAGGGATGATATGATGATATAATTGTTCAATTACCATAAGTTGGATTTTGGATCACAATCAAAGTAGGGTTTTGCGGTTGGAAATCCCAAAGTTGGTTGAAGGCTCATTTTCTAATATTTTTGATCGTGTAAATTTCCATAGGGTTCGGGGGTTGACAAGGTTAGGGGATTAAAATTGAATTAATTATAATTATATGGGATAAGTATAAATGAATGATGAAGAGGTAAGATCAGATCGACTATGTCTTCTCATATAAGTGTTTTTAAAGAAATTGTGTCTTTGATTGTTCCATCTCATTCACTTGTTTAAAGTATTGTTCGAAAGTCACAAAAACCAACCCCCCCCCCCCCCCCACACACACACACTTGTGTGTCATTTTTTTCACATATTTCTTTTTATTTCATTAATCTTTTTAAGGGTTGTTTAATTCACTTCCTCCTTGATAGAATGACCTAGGTCATCCACTGTGCGACGCTTAGTTATATCACAAATTATTTTGAGAGAGTGTGTGACAATACTCATAAATGGTCATACCTAATTACGTGTGACATACCAAGGGGTATAGATACAATTTAACACATGAAATGACAACTTTTTCATGATTAGCACAAAAAATAATAACTATTTTCATTTAAAAACTATGATTACACGTAAACATAATCCATAAATTGATAGATTAAGAATAAATTCTCTTCATATATAGATTTGAAAATAAAAGATTAACCCTTTTTAATAAATAAATTGATATACATATATGTATATACATAAATATATAATATATAATTATACCTTATACATAAAATGAGGTTTCAAAAATACAAGCAAACCGTTTGATTAACGATTTATCTTACAACATATTAGCTTAGAGATAAAAATTAAAACAAAACCTCTATTTAATAAAATATAAAAGATAGAAATATAGATACATATACATATATATATATATACTTATATATATGTGTATATACTTATAATCAACATAATTTTACCAAATAATAAAATTAAACTCATGTAAACCATAAGTTTAGAATTAAAATTTAAATCTAAACTCTGATCTTATATTTCTGAAGATAGATAATCATATAAGTATATATATACATAAATATATATATATATATATATTCATATATATTTATATCTTTGTAAAACTAAATTAACTTGATAAAAAATAAACTCATACAAACCATAGGTTTTAGAAATAATGTTTAAAACAAAAACCCTTACCTCATATATACTGTAAATAAATATCTATATATGTGAATATATGAATACACACACACACACACACATATATATATATATATATAACCCTTTGTAAAAAAATAATAATTTGATAAACCCTTACATAAATCTATATGAATAAGGGATTTATTAGTAACATAAATGTAACAAAATATTTATCATCAAAAATTCGTAAAGCAAAGATATAAGAATATATACATTTGTATATATACTTATATATATATATTAATGATGAAATAAAATATGAAAAAAATTTAATCCTCACATAAGAATTTCAAAATTGAAATTATACAAAATAGAAACTCTCTTACATATAAATATAACAATGAAATAAATAATCCTTGGATTTGAAAATAACATATATATATATATATATATTTGTGTGTGTTTAACAAACACATCTTGATATTACACATATATTTATATATATCATTATGAAAAATCATGGGTATATAAACATATATATATAACTTGGAAAATTGAATATAAAATTTCCTTTTACACAACCTTAAATTAAAACCTGAAAATAATTCTCTATAGGTAAAATCAGAACACGAAAAATATAATATATAATCTCTGTTACGTATTAGTGGAAACTGAGGTAAGGTGGAAAACAAATGTATGTTTATTAACTTAAACCAAAGAAGAGTTTTTGGCTCATATCATCCATCCATGGAGGAGGGTATCTCCCTAAGTCTCATATATTTATAAAAATATTGCTTGTGTCATAAGCTTCTGAAAGAAGTTGAGTTATTTTTAATTTTTTTAAATTAAAATAAACAAATACCCACAGCCATGGGTCATCATTGCATTCTTATTTTATTCCTATCTATCCATTAATTATAATTGTAATAATATATTACATTTTTCATTTTTTTCTAACTTTCCCATAGGTCATCATTGTTTTCTCCCTTGCTTTGTTATTTGAAATGCCTCTTTTATAATATTATATATTATTGTCAATTTTTTAAAATCATTTTATTCTCCTTTTTTGACTCGTTCCATGTTTTATTTAACTATTTATGAATTTCATTTCTTTTAAAATAAATCATTTTATCTCTTTTATACTTATTTTTCATTTTCTCTCTCACAGTTTTGGCATGCCATGTATTCCTCCTTTTTGTTTCCTAAAACGACCTCATCATTACAATAATATGTTATTATTTTATCCTCTATTATCTTATCAAATGAATTATCATTTTTGAATAAAACATAAGAATTTTTTTAAAACCATTTTAGCAATTACATATATATATATTCTTTTTTTATAAATAATTCAAATCACATTTTTTAAACGCATTTATATAATGTGCATTTTTTTAATAAAATAATTATATATATTTATAATTTATAAATTCTATAAAACAAAAAAAATAATATATATTTTCATATATTTAAAATATATTATCTTAAAAATATTAATAATAATTTTCTTAAAAATATTTTAACCTTAATTATTATTACTATTCTTATTTTCAAATTATATTTATTTCAAAATAATTATAAGATTATAATTAGTGTCAAAAATATTAAATTATATATATATATACACATTTCATTATATAAGGGTAAAATGTAATTATTTTAAGTTTCAAACAAATTTAATTATTTGAAACTTATATTTTTACAAAAATAACCAGGTAAAAATATTTATATTAAAATACTCTTTTAAATATAATAATACCACATTTAAAATATATATATACATATCAAAATATTTTTCTTTCAAATATAATAATATATTCAAAACATTACATATTACAACATACTTTAAAGTAAAGAATATACTTTAAATTATTTAAAAATATATTTATTTATAGAAAATAATATTTCATAAAAAGTAGTATTTTATAATCTATAATAAAAATATATTAGTTTTATAAAAATATTATTAAATTTTTTTTGATTTGTTTTAAATTATAATAAAATTTAAATAAATACTTAATTAATATTTAAATTTATTGTGGTTTTAAATTATTCCCCCATTATAAATAATTGTGTCCCTCCAATTCATTTTTTCAGACAAAAAAATAATTCTGAATTTCCCTCTTCAAAATTAGGAAAAACATGGAATGCTAAACTTATATACTCTACCGCTTAGATGACAATATATAATCTCTAAAGTTTTCTAAACCATTGATCTTATACCAACTCTGATGCGATGATCCCACACTTTCGGACTCAGTGCTAAAAATGTTGTGTATATTTTTTTAAATAAAAGATAACCAAAAATACACATAGCATTTACATTTTCATGAACTTTTACCGGATTAGGTTTTGTAGAATTATATACAAATATTACTTTTCAATAAATTGTGCAATATGAAGTTAGATAAATAAAAGGGTCTTTAGGGCACTGTCTCCACATAGAAAAAAATGTATCACTGATAAATCTACTAAACCTATAAAAAATGAATTTAAAATGTAAGGTGAGCATTTAAAATGCCCAATAAGGGTTTTTAAAACCATAAACAAATACATTTAAAATATTTCATTTGAAAAAATGTATATACTTAAAATTATTTCTTCCAAAACATTGAAATTTAAATAAATATATATATATATATAATAAAAGTATTAATTTCTCAAAATAGTTATAATTGAAATGATTTTTGGGATTTCTTCATTTAAAATAATAATTTCGGGTGGATCATTCATGATATTTAGCAGACCATAATAAAAATGATAAGGCTTATAGTCATAACTAATAAGTAACAATGTTGCCTTAAAAATTATGTGTTCACACTCTATAATGTCACATAACATACTTGTGCCAATTTTTTAAAACACTTTCAACAGACTTGCATTTCTCAATCCTAACCCGAAACATTTCAAAAATACGTACAAACTATTATTTTATTTAAAAAGAAAATAACATTTCTTATCACATGTCGTCAAAATATTATCAAGAGTTTTAAAACAATATTTAGGAGAATCCCATACATGAAATAACTGTCATTTTTTATAAATGGATAAAGAATTAAAATACATAATTGATCTAAAAATGCATGGGATGTCATTTATAATTTAGATGATGGCCATACCTAATTAGGAATGACATACCAAGCGGTGAAGATATAATTTTTCACATGAAATGATAGCTTGTTTAGTATTGGAACATAAAATGATAACTATTATAATTAAAAAACTAAGCTTACACATAAACTGAAATAATAAATTGATAGATTAAGAATAAATTCTAACTTCGTTTATAGATTTGGAAATAAAAGATTAACCTTTTTTAATAAATAAATTGATAAAAATAAATTTATATAGATAAATATATATACATATATATATATATCATTATACCTTATACATAAATTGATGTTTTGAAAATACAAGCAAACCCTTTGACAAACGATTTATCTTACAACATATTATCTTAGAGATAAAAATTAAAACAAAAACTCTATTTAATAAAATATGAAAGATAGAAATATAGATACATACATATTTACACACACACATAGATATATATATATATATATATATATATTCGTATAATCAATATAATTTGACCAAATAATAAAATTAAACTGATGCAAACCATAGGTTTATAATTGAAATTTAAATCAAAACTCTTATCTTATATTTCCAAAAATAAATAATCATATAATTATATATAAACACACACACACACACACACACACACACACATATATATATATATATTTATATATTTATATATATATTTATATCTTTGAAAAATGAAATTAACTTGATAAAACAAATAAACCCTTACAAACCATGGCTTTTAGAAATAAAGTTTAAAACAAAAACCCTTAACTCATATATACTCAAAAATAAATAGTTATATATGTGTATATATGAATATATATATACACACATATATATGTAACCCTTTTTAAAACAAAAATAATTTGATAAACCCTTACATAAATCCATATGAATAAGGTATTTATTAGAAACATAATTTTTAAGAAAAATATTTATCATCAAAAATTCATAAGGTGAAGATATAGGTATGTATATGTTTGTGTATATACTTAAATATATATATATATATATATATGTTGATGATGAACTAAAACATGAAACAAATTGAATCTTTACATAGGAATTTGAAAATTTAAATTACACAGAATATAATCTCTCTTACATATAAATATAATAATGAACTAAATAATCCTTGGTTTTTAAAATAACACACACACACACACACTTATATATATATATATATGTTTGATAAACACATCTTGAAATTACACATATATTTATATAAATCATAATTCATAATCTTGGGTATATAAACATATATATATATAACATGTAAATTTGAATGTAAAATTTCCCCTTACACAACCTTAAATTAAAACTTAAAAATAATTCTCTACAGTTAAAATATGAACACTAAAAATATAGTATATAATCTCCCTTACCTATTAGTGGAAACCAAGGTGGTGGGGGGGAACTATTGTCTACTTATGAACCTTAACCAATGAAGAGGTTTTGGCTTGGGTCTTCAATCCATGGAGGGGTTCTCCCTATGACTCATATATTTATAAAAAAAATTGCAGATGTCGTAAGCTTCTGAAATAATCTGAGTTATTTTTAATTTATTTAAAACTAAACTAAACAAAAAACCACAACCACGGGTCATTATTGATTTTTTATTTTGTCCATATCTGTCCAATCATTATAATTATTATAATATATTATATTTTTCATTTTTTTATAACTTTCCCATGGGTTATCATTTTTTCTCCCTTGCTTTGTTATTGGAATGCCTATTTCATGATATTATATATTATTATCATTTTTTTAAAGAAATTATTTTACTTTTTTACACGTTTGATGCTTTTTTATCTATACATGAATTTATTTTATTTTAAAATAAATCATTTTATCTATTTTATACTTCATTTAAATTTTCTCTCTCATAGTTTTTCCATGACATTTTTTCCTCCTATTTTGTTTCCTATGAAAACCTCATCATTACAAAAAAAAAATTGTATTTTATTATTTAGTATCTCATAAAATTAATTAGAATTTTTTTCAATAAAACATACAATTTTTAAATCATTTTGGTGTTATATATATATAATTATTTTTTTATAAATAATTCAAATCACTATTTTTTTAACACACATATATATCATGTTCATTTTTATAATAAAATAATTATACATATTTATAATTCATAAATTCTATAAAACAAAAACACAATATATTTTCATATATTTAAAATATATTATCTTGAAAATAATAATAATAATTTTCTTAAAAATGTTTTACCCTTAATTATTATTACTATTATTATTATTATCAAATTATATTTATTTCAAAAATAATTGTAAGATTTTAATTAGTGTCAAAAATATTAAATTATATATATATATATATATATACACATTTCATTATATACATATAAATATAAACATTTTATGTTTTAAGCAAATTCAATTTTTCGAAAATTATATTTTTGCAAAAATGAGCAAGTAAAATATTTAAATTGAAATAATATTTTAAATAAATTAATACCAAATTTAATATATATATATATATATCAAAATATTATTCTAGAAAAAATAATAATATATTAAAAACATTAAATAATAAAACATACTTTAAAATAAATAATATACTTTAACTTATTTAAAATTTCAATTATTTAAAGAAAATAATATTTAATGAAAAGTAGTATTTTATAATCTTGAATAAAAATATCTTAGTTTTATAAAAAAAATTATTAAATCCTTTATTAATTTTTTTTAATTATAAAAAAATATTAAATAAACACTTAAATAATATTTAAATTTCTTGGGGTGTTACAAATGGTGTCATTTCTACTGCTTATTGATTTATGAAATTTATGATAATTTACCCTTGGACTTGTATGACAAGGAAGAAGCATTACATGTGTCATTATAGGCACATAGAACTTCACATGTCATGCATATGTCATCCCATGTAGTTGCATTTTGGAGACTGTCTGCTGATTGGGATTTTGTGCCTTGCGTGATATGTCTATTTTTTGTTTTTTAACATGCCTCTATATAACAGGCATGGGTATTTATTTAGAATGTTGGTCTAATACCATTATTAGGTGATTATATTCCATTCTGCCTTATTATTTAGCATGTATTGACTATTTAGGTGTCATGTTTTTGTGTTTATAGCAAGTTTCTCAGTGTTACTTCTTATGATGACATATTAGTTTTGTTTTAAATATGTAATTTCTCACATGCACTAAATTAAATGGTTGTGATTAAACAGGAACCAGTTTTTAGTTCTAAGGTGTATGGTTTCCTTATAATTGAGAAAAGGTAACTTATATATTCAAACGATCTCTTGAGTGTGTAAATATATCTGAAGACCATTGAAAAATGTAAATGCTACTAAAGTGAAAATTTTAAAGTGAATTGGTATCGGTTAAATTGGAGCTACCCTACAAATGTATGGGTTCTTTATAAATTTGATGGTGACAACCCATATAATCAAACTATTGTATATGACTATTATATATTTTTTAAGGGTTATGAATGTTAAAGTTGTTTAATTTTGAATTCAAATGAAATGGTTGCCTTTATAAAGGCTTGTGACTATATCACACAGGAATGGAAATTCTATAGTTAACCTCTAAATACACAATTGGATCCAAGTAGGTAAGTTTGGACATGTTTCTTATGAGATAACCCATTATGGGTATTTATAATTTCGATAATGAAACAATTGTTATTTAGCTTCTTTTTAATGAACCCAGGTTGGTTTAACGAGACCCTCATAGATCACATTATATGATAAAAATGAATATATAATATAACTTATATGATAATGATGGGATGTCAATAAATGTTTATTGTTTAAAAAGGAATTTTTACAAGACTTGTCTGTTTTTCCTTGGAGTGTTAGTTTAATTAGGTACCAAGTGATTTTGTTTTTTAAATTGTACTTGAGGTTCAAGTTTAAATGCATTAAATGATTATAGATTAAATTTGAATTAATGTAATTACTTGAGAATGGAACCTAAAGTGGTGTCCTTTTCCTAAACCCTCGTTTAAGGGTAGTTTAATTTTCTCATTGAGTTACCTTGGAACTGAATCGTGATCATTTTTGGTAGGCCTTTCTCCCTTTTAGAAATGGCATAAATGATAGGTGTTGGCCTAAAGTAATCTGGTTGGCATAACCCGGCGATGGGTTCGATGCTTTCTACTTTGATAATGGGATATCCCATGGTAGGTAGAACCCTTAGAGATTAAATTAATTTCTAAATGTCATGTGTTTTCTGATTTTTAGTGTCGTTCAGGTGTCGTTGTACCTAGTATGGCTCTAACATTATAAATGAAATTCTTGTTCGGATGGGTGGTCATGGTATCATTGACCATTTTAATGGGAATCAGTATCGAGTACTACTCGTCTTTGGCAGGTTGGACATGTCGAGGGCATGGTCGGCCGCTTCGTAGGTATCATGACCCTTTCTTCTTCCTCGGTATTGGGAGACTTGGTATGTCGATGTCCAGGTTAATGGTTGTATGGGGAAGTATGAATATGGGATAAATCTTCTATACAGACCACCTGATACTTCGATACATAGGTTGGATAGCCTGTGGATAGTATTGAGGTGTTGTCTTACTTTTGGAACCTTAGGGTAGTATGTGTTCACGTACACAGTACCCATCGAGTTGTTAAATGATGTAATGAACCAGTTGAGTCCAGTGGGATCATCAATATTTGCACTGTTGAGTACGTTCTCAGTTCATCTCTGAAGTAGACTGATTTGGGAATTGAAGGAAATAATAATTGTCTCAATTCTTAGGGTGGAGAATTAAGATAATCAGGTGTTTTGAAATACCGGTTAGGTTAGTTTGTCTTTCAGGAAAAACATTTTGATGCTTGTGGTCATGACTCGGTGTAGTGTTTTCACACAGACATTTAAGGTGAGTTTGATCTAATGTGTTAATGAGTAGCTTTTCTATCACATATTTCAATGAATATGAAACTCCTATGGTGGGGAGCATCATGTCTGTTTTGGTGAATGTGTGTCCTTCCAAGTAGAAGGAACATGATGGAGGAGGACCATTTGGAAATGGTTGATCTTGCGTGAATAACCTTGAGGATTACAAGTAAGAATAGTGTTGGTGATATCTCGGTAGCATAACTCTAATGTGGTTGGATATGTAGTGACCCTTGAGAAACATTTTTGGTCTCTGATGGACTTCAGTGTTAAATTTTGAATGATCACATGATGCCTTAGTTGGTAAAGGCATCGTGGTTTAGTGAATTGTAGTGCATCGGTAGGTGAAGTTGAGCTTCCTTCAAGGGAAGTTGACCAGTAGTGTTTTGAAGGATCTTTCTAGTGATCCTCAAAATCCTATTAGTTTACTCATCTTAAAGATATGATCATGTCCCCTATCTTGACGTCATCCTTGATTCACTAAGAGAGTGTCGATTATATGTGGCACAATGTTTTAAAGGTTGTTGGGATTGTTTTGGTGTTTTTCTTAGTTTTTTATGCTAGATTCATGGTTCTTATCAATTCATGGTTAGTCCTGAGTGATACTTGGGTTCCCAAGTAGATGCACCTTGGACAAACACTTAGACACCAACCATTCTCTTTGGACTTTATCGCAAGGTGAATGCCATTATGGGCTCAGTTAATGATCTAATTTGGATGGATTATCTTTGCAACAACATCTCACTTATAAACATGGATTATAAACTACCTTGTCCAGTTCCTTGGACTCCAGTGTGATGAATATAAGATAATCTCAAACTTTTTCTTGGTCTCAAAGATAATTATTAATAATGGTGACAATTCCAGTGGGATGAATCTGGGTTATTCCCTTGTTCGTGCTGAGGCACGACAGTTTAAATGGTCAGGAGATGGATTGACCAAGGAACGTCGCTAGAATTATTTTATGGAATTCAGTGAACATGCTCATTGTGAATGTGAGATTCCTTGGAAAAGTTATTGTGGTTTAGTTTTAATTACATTGGTTGTCTAATCCATACATTGGGTAAATGTTCATCCAGAGGTGTCTCGACTCGTTATACTTCTTGTTTAATGTTTATGGTTTACTGGAACCATTTTAAGCATGTCACCAGGTTATGGTGTGTGTGATGTATGGGTCAGTTGTGTCTTTAATGGAAAGCCTAGATGACATGTTTCTATTAGGTCGATTGGGATTCGACCAATCCTTCTCGATGAGGTCCCTTATATATCCTCAAAAGTGATCGAGTTCTCATAGTTAAATAAATAAAATCAGAGAATCTCTATAATGGTTAGAGGTGTTCTTTGTAGGAAATTCTAACAGAGGAGGTGTCATGGCTCAAAATTGGCCACTTCTAATGTTAAGACCTTTGGTGGGTAGAACCATCAGTCAAATGCTTAAAGATATGACGATGTCATCATGTATTTAGCTAAATGGTCTTTTGTAAGCATCGTTTAGGATTTTCTATTATAAAAAAAGCATTAGTTGGGTTTTGACAGCTTAAGTGTCGTTTGTTTAAGAAATTCTCTGAGGTGCATTGGGCATTTAGAAATGCAACGCGACCATTTGAACGAAACATCACAACCCTTTTATATCAAGTGATATTTTCAATGTTCCTAAAGGCTTCTTAGGGATGAGAAGTCATATGGTGAGGAGGTTGTAATGACCCGGGTTTTGAGCCAAAGTAAAATTCAATGGGAATTTAAATTTTTGGATTTTATTGGATTGGTCGTTCTTTGAATCGAGCTTTGGATCATAATTCAGAGAATTAGAATACTTCAGTGTGTTGTTTTTAGACATGGGTAAAGGCTCTTGGGGTCCCTTGGGTGTCTCATCAAGTTACAGGATCATTGGGTCCAAGAAATCAAAGGTTTGGTTTGTTTGGTAAGGACGCACAATTTCTCTAAAATTGTGTCGCCCTCAGCATCAAACTGTGTGGCCTGGTCAAAGGAGGAGAAGTTCCCCGCACGGTTTGCGCATGGTTTACCCAAACAGTGTGCATAGCCCTTGAGGGTAGTACCACTTTGGTAGTATGGTCGCATTGTTTATCACACAATTGGAACATAGTTTGGAAAAACTATGTGACTAAGTTTTTAGGGGTAAAATGACCAAAATTACCTTAATAATAATAAATTACTCTTTTCTTATCCTTCCTATAGATTTTTGAGACTCTCATAGTGTTGTGGGTTCCTCCTCTTCAAGCCTATTCTGAGCATGGAAACAATAACTCTATCTGTTGCTCGATTCAATTGTTATCGGTCTCTATGGATCTACATCAATAAGCTCTAAAGGTTCCGGGTGTAGTGGAAGCATGTGGATGAGTGTACCCAACTTTAATTTAACTTTGAACAATGATCAATATGAGATCTTTCATGAGTATAAAATACTATATCTTTGGAATATATTTAAGAAAAAAAGAAAATAGAGAAGTCCTGAAACCATAGATAGGATCATCATATGTTAGTTATAATTAATTTAATTAAAAGACAATAATTACCTTGATGGAATTCTCTATCTGTTGATGTTTCCAGTCACGATCCAATGTGATCCGTTGTTGTGTTGTAGAATCTAAATGTAGGATTTTTCTAGCGGTGATCAACACATGATCCATATATCTCTGGATGTCTCTGAAGTGATCTCTAGGTGCTAGCGCAAAAGAGCCTTAGATTTCGGTGCCTGCTTCTGATCTCCTTGAGATCCACTTCTAAAGCGCTCTCCTTAATCCGGTAGAGGAGGATCTCTCTCGTAACTTGAGATCATTCTTAGAGGAAAGGAATTATCTCTTGTCTTGAGATATTTCTCCAGATCTGTTGTGCAGAACCACAAATAATGGCTAGCTTAATGAGAAGAATGTAATTTGGATTTATATTACATAGAATAATTAAATAATTAAACAATTATCCAAAAGAATTTATTCATTTAATTTAATTCTTAGTAAGACCCCATGTATAATAATAACATTTGACTATTATTATTACTTGAAATGCTCCCAATGAATTACACCTTATATTATTTAATTAATTAAATAATATTATTTCTCACAAATTCCCAGAAAAAATACATGGAATGTATATTAATATACACGACGTATATTTTTTCCATTTTCTTTATTTCTTCCATCATATTTATTAGACCTTGAATAATGACTAATTATTTCTTAAATAAATATCACTACATTATTCGGTAATAAATATATTATTTTTCCCACAATATATTCTCTCAAATATCTACTGTAAAAATAAATGTGATCAATCATATTTTAATAATTATTAAACCACAATAGGGAAAAATATTTATTCAACTTGTTAAATGAATATTTAACTGAGATACTTGAATATACTTAGTGTGTGACCCTCTAGGCCCATTTCTCAATGGAATTAGGTGGAGCCTCCCTAAAGTCCAAGGTTAGAGTCTAGAAACATGCCAATGCATCCATAGAGAAAGAAGTTAACACCACAATGACATGTCACCTCCTATTAATGCATACCATGTAATGTAATCCCTTTATCCTGATATTTCCAATCAAGCAGGTTGCAAGATAATTTCATAAACCCATGAGCTCGATTATTATTTATTTGACTTATCGGAATTGAACTTGCCCATTCTTCACTATGGCCATGAATTTATTTAGGCTATATCAATTCCATCAAAGGGCCTAATATATCAACTTCCATTATGGAATATAAGGGAAAAATCATTTCTCACATTTTCTATTAATGCAGTATTACTCAGGACGCACCCAACATATCCTACCCCACTGCGAACAATGTGTCATCACAGTTTTTGTCAATATATATAAGTGTCTGAGTTGTAATACCCATTAATAATAATATTAAAACCTAATGAACAATGCACATGTTCATAGATAGGAACATCCAATGACACTATGAAATGTGGATTTCCTATTGGTGGTTCTCGTTCTCATAATATACTCCTAGATATTACCAAGGGCCCACACCATGATAAGGAACCTCAAAGTTTTAGGATTCCTCGCCCTAATGAACATTATTATTTGTTTCACTCAAATAAGGTCATCCGGCCATAGATCATATATTCAAGAATAGTGTTAGGGAACATCTGGGTTCTCATTAAAGTAGGGATCCACTATGAACCTTTAGGGAAACTTCTATCCTTATGAAATTATCACATGCATTTTCATGAATAAGAACAATCAAGATGTGATAAGGTATTTATTAATATTTAAATCCATGAATAGAACTTCATCATAAAGTAAAAAGTATTTTTTTCTAGGCCACCAACTCCAAAAAACTCCCACTTGGACAAAAGCTAACTACTAACAACCTTTAACCCACTAGCTCTCAAATGATATTCATGCTTCTGCTAAGATAGGTATTTAGTCATGGGGCCTACCATATTCTCTGTTGTGGACACTCTACTCACTGTAACTTCACCCCTTTGATATAAATCCCTCAAGAGGAGATACTTCCCGAGAATCTTCATTGTCTGTTGATGTGACCTTGGTTATTTTTCAAGAGCCACCACTACAGTATTATCACAATATAATTTGGTAGGGTATTTACTACTAGGCACCACATTAAGCTCCTATACAAAGTTATGAATCTAGATGGATTACTTGGATGCATCACAAGCCTCTATATATTTGAAATCTATTGTAGAATCAGCTACTATTGGATACTTTGAACTCTTCCATCTCACATCTCCTCTATTAAGACAAAAAAACATATCTTGGTTCCAACCTCATATCATTATGATCTATAAAAAAACTAGTATCAGTATACCCTCTTATGACAAGCTCCTAATCTCCTCCATACACTAGGAATATATCCTTAGTTCATCCTAAATACTTGGGGATAGTCTTAACAAGAGCCCAATGTTATTTTCTTAGATATTCTTGATATCTTCCTACCATTCTCAGTTCATAGGAAACATCAGGCCCCTTAAATAACATGGCATACATGATGGATCCTATAGCTGATGCGTATGGGATCTTTCTCATCCTATCTTTCTTATATTGTGTCTAAGTACACATTCTCGTAGAAAGATGTAGGCCAGGTGACACTGGAACCAATCCCCTCTTGGATTGTTTCATATTAAATATCTTTAGTATATGGTCAATGTATGTTCCCTAACTTAGTCCAAGAAGCCTCTTGGATATATCATGAATGATATATATCCCTAGAATGTAGTTTGCTTCACCTATGTCCTTCATGGATAAACACTTGTTCAACCAGTCTTTAACTGACTGTAATACTGGTACATTGTTTCTAATAAGTAATATGTCGTCAGAATATACTACAAGGATAATGAATGCATTCCCATTAAACTGCTTATAAACACTTGGCTCACATTTACTCTAAATGAAACCAAATTTCTTTATAGATTCATCTAATAGAATGTTACCTGACTTGTATTCTTTATTTAATCCATAAATGGTTTTTTTCAACTTGAAAACCCATTTGGCTTCACCTGGTATCACAAACCCTTTTGGTTGTGTCATGTAGAAATCTTCCTAAAGGTTTATGTTAAGGAATTCTGTTTTGACATCCATTTTCCAAATATCATAGTCATGGTAAGTTTTTATGGAAAGTATGATTATTGTGGATTTAAAAATGGAAACTGGCAAGAAGGTTTCATCATACTTAATTCCTTGATGTTGTGTGAATCCTGTATCTACTAGCCTTTCTTTATAGGTTCTAACATGAACTTCCATGTCGATATTTTTCTTGAATACCCATTTCTATCCAACAGGCTTTACATCAACTGGATCATCGACTAGAACACAATATTGGTTTTGATACATGGAATCAATATCATAATTCATAGATTCTATCCATTTTTAAGATTCTTAGATCTCTGCTGCTTCCTTGTAGGAGAGAGTTTCATCATTGTCCAATAATAATGATTCACCATACTCAGTGACTAGGAAACCAAATCTCTCTGGTTCCCTTAGCTCTCATGAGTTCCTATATAGTACTTGTGTTTCTGGAACCTCTTCCAGGGGGACCTATAGAACTTGTTCCTGTACCAACTCTTTTGTATCTTGAGCATCAACTTCAGCAAATTCATTCTTGCTCCCAGTTACCTTTTTGAGGATGTGTTCCCTCTCAAGAAAGATGGCTTGTCAGGATATAATCACTTTCTGTTCTGAAGGGTTATATAGTTAATATCCTTTTTCTCCCTAGGATATCCAATAAAGATACACCTCATGCCATGGGGTTCTAGTTTGTTTCTTGATAAGGCCTTAACAAATGGGTCGCATCCCCATAGACGTGTGTGCAAAAAATGGGTTTCTTTACATTCCATAACTCAGAGGGAATTATATTTTCCACCATATTCAGTACTTAGTTTAATGTTTATGATTCATTTTGTAATGAATATCCCCAAAAAGATAAGGAACGATCTACATGAATCATCATCTACCTCACCATGTCCAACAAGGTGTGTTTCATCCTTTCACTAAAACCATTCCACTATGGTGTATAAGGTGGAGTGAGTGGAGATAGAATCCCAGAATCCCGAAAACATTCAATGAACTCTTGGTTTAGAAATTATCCTCCTCGATCCGATCAAAGATTTTTATCTTCTTACCAATATAATTCTTTACTTCATTTTTGAATTCCTTAAATTTCTCCAAGGACTTTGAATTATAGCTAATTAAGTATATATAGCCATAACTACTAAAATCATTAGTAAAAGTAATGAAGTAAGAATATCCACCTCTATCATCTACTGAAAATGGTCCACACACATTTGTGTGTACCAATCATAGAAGCTCTATGGCCCATTCACCATGTCCACTGAAAGGTGTCTTAGTAATTTTACCTTGTAAATAAGTGTGACATATATCAAGTGGTTTGAGCTCATTGGATTCTAAATAACCATCTTGGCAGAGATTTTTAAAGTGCTTCTCAATTACATGATCAAGATAGTGATTCCACAACTGGGTGTTGTATGAGTCGTGTGATTTTGTTTCATTATCGATTGCTAACACTTGTTTTTTGTAATTTAATACATAAAACTGTTATTTAAATGTGTCATACCATAAAATTCATTGTTCTTATAAAATAAACAACCCTTATTTCCAAACCTGAAAATAAATCCATCCATATCCAAACATGATACATAAAATATGTTCTTGGTAACACTAGGTACATAATAATAGGTATATAAAACCAAAAGTATTTCAGTTGGAAAAGAGAGATGGTAATTGCCAATGACCAACACAACCAACCTCACACCATAAAAGCTTGAAGATCAGCCTATCCTCTAGAAATATTTCTAAATCTACTTGGTTCATACATTTGAATATAGATGTGATCCCCACATACTATATCTAACACCTAATGTGTAGAAATGGAAAGATTACACTCGATAACAAAAACACCTTTAGCATCCCCACACTTCTAGGTTTAGTTTCTCTTCCAGTGGCCTGGCTTGACACATGAAAAACATACTACCTCTTATTTCTTTCCCTACATATGGATCTTCCTCTTCTTAAAGGGAAGGTGCTCATGGGATTCAGATTGTTTATAAATCCTTGTCCCCTTTTCCTTGTCCTTCCTCTTCTTATTCACCATAAGGACTATGGGTTTGTCACACCCCATGTCCTTATCTACTTGGAAAATCAAGGTTAAAAGTTCCGATATACTCTTCTCATTATTTCTCATGTTGTAGTTGACAATAAATCTAGAGAATATCTTGGTCAGTGATGATAGGACGAGATCTGTATGCAAATCATTTGGGAACATAATTCCTATGATTTCCAAGTGTTCAATGTAGCAAATAATCTTGACTACATGAGTCTTAGCTGGTGCAGAATCTTCAAGCTTAGTTGTGAATAAAGCATTAGAGATCTCATATATCTCATGTATCATCTTTTCTTTATAGAGGTCCATAAGGTGAGACATCATGTTATACGTGTCCATGTTTTCATGTTGCTTCAAGATATCATTAGACATGGTTGATAGCATGAAACATTAGACATATGTGGCATCATCCAAATATTTTATATAGAGATATATTTCCTCATCACAGGACTCATTTCAAGGAACTACCAGAACAGGCTCCTCCAGCACATACAATTTCCTCTCATGGTGAAGGATGACGTGTAAACTCCTCTTCCATTCCTGGAAATTTGTGCCACTTAAAAGTTTTTTGTTCTCAATTAAAGTTTGAAATGATATTTTTGATGTCATTTTTCATGTCGTTTCTATAAATTAAGATGAGAAAATATTTAGTACTTTATCATGATAAAATTGAGACAAATTAATAAATTAATTCTTGTTAGTCTCCCACTATTTTATCAAAATCTAATATCCCTCACCATTAACTTCAGAATATTATATTGCCTAAATATTCTAGTGGAAAGGATCCATATTGCCCTTTAGATCACCCCAACTAGGCTCAGTCAAGAAACTTTAAAGGTTTTAGGTAGTTATTCCAAATTCCAACTACAATAACTCATAGTTCCTTGATCCGCTGAGTGGACTCCCCAATCCTAAATTCTTTCTATATTGGATTTACTCAACCTTTTACTCTTGGTCACACCAAGTCCTGTTGTGGCAGTCAACCCTTGATGTGAACCAAGTCAATTCGACCCAAAAACTCGAATTAGAATTCCCCAATAATTGAAATCACCCTAACTAGGGTCGGTCAAGCACTTTTAACTATGGTTTGATTCTAACCAAGATTATTGAAGGCTATACCGACTTAATATTTCCTTGAGGGATCTTATCCTTATATGTAAATTTCTATTTTATTATCTCTATTACATGATTGTTAATATTAAGTGGGATATACTTAAGTGATTAAACTTGTCTAAGATAATATTTATGCATAATCCAATCTTATTTTAGTTATATCTTGCATGATAGTTTAATTCATTAATTATGTGATCACGAAAACACACCCAAAATAAATAAACCATGAAACTGATAGAAATAAAATAAATGGAATGATCATGAGATTCTTATATTATTTATTTTATCTAGTGGTTGATAAACTTACCCAATACCTAGTGGAGAAAACATATTGAACTTTTTGGTTTCATGTTTACAGTTTTCCACCTATCCACATTTTTATCTCCTTGGATTGGTTTCGTCTTGGCTCCAAACTTGAGCCGCCTCCACAAGCTTGGGATCTCCATACATTACATATGATTTTATCTCACACATAGGTGAAGGATAAAATGGGGTTTTAAATAAAATAAATCTTTGGAATGAAGGCCCTACATATTAATGGTGAGAAGGCCTTCTTGCCAACAAATATAATTTAAATAAATTAATTAAAAGAAACCATCCACATACAAAGGTCATGGTCTTTCTCATGATCATCCATACATGAAACGATATTTAAACATGAATAAAACTAGAATTAGATTCTTTAATAATTCTTATTTAGGATAAATCATGATCAAATTAGTTAATTATCATCTTTAATTAATCAATCCTTTTATCTTAAACCCTTTTTCTCAATTTCCTTGAGATTCTAATCCATCATAATTTTAAACAGATAAATCACTACTACAAATCTGACCTATAGCCATGGACCTATAGCCACGGTTCTATAGGTCCGTGGCTATATCTTATATACTTCCACGTTAATATCTTCATCCATGGCTATATACAGTAGCCCCATTTTTTTTCCAAACCTATCGGGAAACTCCCCCCCCCCCTCATGATTCCTCCTCCTCGTTGTTCCCTCCTCCTCCCCAAAGCCTCCTCGCCGACGCCTCCTCCGCGACGCGCCCTCCTTGTTGCGCCCTCCTCGCCGCACCCTCCTCCTCGCCGTACCGTCCTCGCTGACGCCTCCTCGCCACGCCCTCCTCCCCGGTGCCTCCTCGTCGACGCCTCCTCCGCGACGCGCCCTCCTCGCACAGGTGTGTTAATGATGGGCGCTTCGATTCTTCTATTTGTCGCAGTGTTTACTTGATAATAATTCTTCGATTCTTCTATTTGATAGCCCCTTCAAGCATTTTTCCTACACTCGATACTACTCGGATGGCTGTAGCGCTTCATCTATATTCATTTCCATGAGTTCTAATTATTGTAGAAACCATTCCATCATCTACTCTATCGAATCCAATTTCATCTCCATTATAGGATGCACTGACCATGATCCACAGACACTACCAAATCTCTAAATTAAAGCACCAAATTTGTTCTGTTTTGAACTTTAAATTTTATAAATTAATGTATATGTTTACACTTATAGGAGATGAAATTTTGGAAACCAAAGGTATTTAGTCAACAAGAAAAGAAGGGAAATTTTTTACAATGATCTCAAATGAATAGAGCATCTACACCATGGGCGTAATTGTTTAAATTCTATGATTTTTCTACTTAAACTTGAAAATTCACTTCTTTTTTTTTGTTGAAATAAATGGTTGGAAGTTTCCTTTTAATAAATTTTGTATGCTGAAATCATCTTGTTAAATCTGTTGGTTGTTTCTTCCTTTTTTACTACCTTTTTGTATTCAAATTCTGGTGTGTATTCTTATTTTAATGTTTTACTAAAAATCATTTTTGAACTTCAAATGTTAACATGCATCTACTTTAAAACCCATGAATATGTGTTGAAGTTGTTAATATAGTAACTACTGGGTATCATTCATACATTTTGTGTGATTGTTTGAACTCTATGTTCTTCATTTTTTTTAATATATTAGTTATATGCTTTGTTTTTAATTAGATAAAAAAATTCATTATTGTTACAAATTGATGCATATATCTAATTAATAATTTCTACCATAGGACGAGGTGTTTGGTGTTGGTTCTAATGCGGGCACGTTGGTATGCAACCGACAAGCAAGAGGGAACATCCATTCTTGGTAATGGGCATCTATGTGAACTTCACTTCTCAGTTATTTGTTTTTATTAGAGTGATATTAACATATTATTTTGTTCACATGTAGTTTTACAAACATAAAATAAAAATTTAATCATAGTTTTATGGTTGGAATTCTAAAATCTTTTTTATGAGCTGAATTTTACGGTACTCAATTGTTGTGCTCGATATGATTGTATCACCTTCTTTCTTCCATAAACCTTTTACAGTTTGATAAAGATAGGGTGCAACTGGTGATCAAATTTTTGAAGCTCTAATTTCTAACAGTAACTTTTCAAAACAAAACATTTTCCTCTCAAGTAAGCTTTGATTTGTGGTTCTTGCATCTACTAGTTTTGCAGGATACATGTTTGTATTCAGGAACATAAACACAAATATATTTCTTATCAATTATTTATTCTCTACATAATTACTTCTGATTTATTTTGATCTTTTTTTCTTTATTTCTTTTAGGTAAAATATAGGATTAGGGTGAAAAAGAAATATGCACCCAAAGTACTATTAAGGCACCATTTTGTATGATGGTAACATGTTGGTAAGTTCATTTATTTTTTTTACCATACTACATCATGTATGTTGAGAGGGGTCTTTGATTTGTGGTTCTTGCATCATATATTATGGTCTTTTGTTATATTTGTTGAAAATAGTCATTTTATGTCTTGAAGTGTTTTTGATAATATCTTTGGGATGTATTGAAGTATGACAGGGGGCTGGGTGGAGGGGGCAGGGGGCAGGGTGGAGGGGTGTAGGGGGCAGGGTGGAGGGGGGAGGGGGGGTAGGGGGAGGGGTGTCCGGGGGGAGGGGTTGTCCAGTAGGGGGGAGGGTTGTTCGGCAGGGGGGAGGGTTGTCCGGCAGGGGGGGAGGGTTGTCCGGCAGGGGATAGTGCTGTCCAGCAGGGGGGAGGGCTGTCCAGCAGGGGGAGGGCTGTTCAGAAGTGGGAGGGCTGTCCAGCAGGGGGGAGGGGGTCTCCAGCAGGGGGGAGGGGTGTCCAGGTAGGGGGAGGGGCTGTCCAGCAGGGAGGGAGGGGGTGTCCAGGCAGGGGGAGGGGTTGTCCAGCAGGGGGGAGGGGCTGTCCAGTAGGGGGGAGGGTTGTCCAGTAGGGGGAGGGCTGTCCAGCAAGGGGGAGGGGTGTCCATCTGGGGGGAGGGGTGTCCATCCGGGGGGTGTCCAGGCAGGGGGAGGGGTGTCCAGCAGGGGGGAGGGGTGTCCAGGCAGGGGGAGGGGATGTCCAGCAGGGGGGAGGGGTGTCCAGTAGGGGGAATTAAATAGGACTTAGACTTGGTTCATGCTATGAATTCTTCCCTTATTTATGAAATTGTGTCAATATCCCAAAACACTCCTATATATTTAACAGGGGTGAGTGGTATGTGAAAATCATCATGAAGATTCTATATACAGATGAACAAAAAATATTCTTGAGGAAAATGTTGGCTTAAGGAGTATGTCAACTCCTTTCACCACGAAATGAAATATAAAAACCTCTCATTATCCTACCATTTGTAGTTTGAGAGATTTAGTATGGATTTCTTCTATAGAATCAAGCTGAATTGGAACAGAAACATCCAATAGAGATCTTCCCACCCTGTAATTGATTGAGTCGATGAACCGGTGTATCCTACAAATGTTGGTCCCTATAATTTCTGTATAAAGATTTTGGGTTTCACTACTTATTTTTTAGGGGTCCCCATCATGGAATCACAATGGGACACAAAATGGGTCAAATTTTTCTTTGGGTCCCCTAAACCATTGAAAATTGGAAATTTAGTGTTTCCCAAATTTAGTGGGGAAAATTCAGATCACCCCCTTTAGGTTAAGGCTTGTTTTATAGTTGTACCAATTCCCACTATACCTCTATGGATTCTAATCAATCCATTAGAGAATCAATAGTTTTTATGAGCCCTTGAGGAATGTCTAGCTGAGAAGGAGCATGAATAGGTGCAATAGCAGGTAGAGTAAAATGTGGCAGCCCTATTAGTATATGTCATGTGTAACCTATAGGGTGAGGTCTGTAATGATGCTCCTAGACATGTTTTGGTTGTGTAAAAAATGTTGGGAACTCTCTATTTTCTATTTCTTGATTCATGTATGTTGGTTGTTGGTACCCCATGTTGATAGGATGTTTCATCTTAATTCTAGTTGCGGTAGAGAACCCTATTTGATAAGGTGCTCAAGTTGGTAGTACGATTTGAGGATCTGCTTATAGAATATATCCAGCAGGAATGCTACCTCAGAGAAGTTATTCATTGATTCTTCTCAATTATTTCAAATCTTCTACCTATTGATAAAATCCTTCCTCATGTGTAAGGGGTTCAACAACTTCAGTATGTGGTTGCAGTGTATCCTTAATTTTACTCTTTTCCTTGGTAGATAATATCTAAGGAGGTAATCATGGAGTGGTTGAGTGAATTCCAAATTTCAGGGAAAGCATCTGAAGGTTGTAAGAATTGGATGGTCCAAGAATTATTAAACATATAGGGAATTGTTAGCTTGTCCCCCTTAGCAATGAAGGTTGTAAGAATTGGATGGTGATCAGAATTGTGCTTTACTAGAGTGAAACAAGAGATGGTTTTCCAACTTCCATGAAGAGAGTGATTACCAAAGGCACGGTCAACCCTACAGTCCTTACTTCCATTTAGATTCCTCCTATACCAAGTGTATTTGGCACCAATCAGATTGGTTTCAATAAGTTTTAATTCCTCAATACAAGCTCTGAAATATCTCATTGTGGTAGCATTGGAAACATGTCCAATATTGTCATATGCATGTAAAATAGCATTGGAATATCCCATTATAACTGAGGGATCTAATATAACTCTTGAAATCTCATTCATGTGTTTCCAATGAGTTCTTCGACTGATGTAAGAGTAGAAAGAATAAACCATTTAACAAAAAGATATCTGACCCTCGTTAAGGAAGGTGAAAGTGATAATTTGGTTGTCCACTCAAAAATTGGAATGATTGGTAACATTATGATGGAAAACCAAGAAAATTATTTCAATACTAGTGATATCATTCACATAACATAGAAAAGAATTACCATTTTGGGAAAAAAATAACCAGAAGTGATGTTATTAGATTTTAGCTCAAAGATGCCAATGAAATCAGGTTTCCGTTTACTCACAAGAATCCTAAGGCAACATAATGTTCTAGGTTTGGCTAGCCCCTGGAAATTCTAGAAGAGGATACACATCATTGTTTCTGAATGGGGGAAAGTCCCCCTTTATGTTATTTCTTTGTTTCACTTTTTTAATTGGAGCTTCTCAACTCTCTCTTGTTGGAATGGTTGGTAGAATAAACTTGCTTTATAGTGAGCTGGATCCCCAACCTAAAATAATCTTCCCTGGTTTGTAATCCTTTCATTATAGGGTATGAATCTTTTATACTGATGTTTATATGTTGAGAAGGTGCGTGCTCTAACAATTTCATAGAGAGAGCATCCTGAGAAAATCAAGCTGCAAGTCTGTCATCCATATCAACTGTTTTTAATAATTCTGAGGTAATGAACTCCAAAAGAGGGATTTAGATTGCAGATTTAAAGAAAAAGAGAGAATATAATTCGATGCCTCTTGGAAAATTAAGGACTCTTTAGAAAAATCACTTAGTATTTCCGCACCATTAGCAGGAACTCCATTCCCTGCACCGAATAGTGCAGGTCCCCCTAGATGTCAAAAACATTTTCTTCATTGACACGACTAGAAGAGGTGATCCAAAAGAAATCAATTAAATGAGAAAAGGAATAAAATCTACTAATTATGATATGATCACGTCTATTGATACTTTTTACACACTATGAATTATAACTTTATTCACCTACCAATGCTGAACAGGGATGATAATGCAAGTCTTGATGACTGACCATAATATTATCTCTTCCAATGGATACTATGACACAACATTCAAGAGTGTTTTTTCTTCAAATTTTTCATGTATAGGGTGATAGATTCTAGGAATGTGATGCTGGGACTGCCACACCACATGATTTATATGTTTCCACCATTGACTCGGATGAAGGACAGTGGGAAAAATTGTTATAAAAATAGTAGAAGTTTAATTTTTGGGTGTCTTAAAAAATAGTCCACTGAGCTCATGAAAAAACATTTGAATTGCTGAATCACCCTACTATTCTCCCAACAGATCCTGATGTTGTGTAGAAATAATACTCAGTCCCATGATCCTCCAAGGGTCAAGAAAATAAGGTATAGGAAATGAACCTACACCAAGAACAAATTTGTGTTGGACACTCTTAGATATCACACATGAAAATATAAGGAAATGGGCACCAACCCACCAAATGAAACCATGACCACCTTCTAGACAAAACGATCCACCTAAAGAAGTTATTTGAGTAGACTAATCTTCTAATTAGTAACTAATCTTCGACCCCGTTATTGTCATAAATTTAATAGAAACCTTATCCAATTCATATCCTATAGCTGAAAGTAATACTAAACAATTCGTATCCCCCCACCAACAGCAGCCCCTCCATTTAATAACCCCCACCCACCGCCAAGCTGTCAAACAGAACAGATTGGAAGTCAGGTTTCATGTCCTCAAAGCACACAAAATTTAGAAAAGTTCTTGAATCGTCCCTACTGTTTTTTTTTACATCCACATTGCCCAAAAACTAATTCCCAGCTCACCATAAGCCTGACAAGGATAAGCTCTCTCTCTCTTTTATCCAGTTCTGATACCGCCATCACTAGCTGGTCCATTATGGACACTTAATGAGTAGGTTTTCACTGAAGGTAACCTTACACCCTATGCTACAACTCTATTCTGCTATGACAATAATGAGGAAATTTCATTGGGCCAATAGGGGGGGGCTATCCAGTAGGGGGGGCTGTCCGGCAGGGGGGTCGTCCAGCAGGGGGGGCTGTCCAGCAGGGGGGGGGGGGGTCCCGGGGTGCTGTCCAGGGGGTGTCCCGAGGTTTAGGGGGTCTAGGTGGTGTCCAGGTGTGGTTTCTAAGGGTGTCCAGTGGGGTTCCAGGTGGTAGTGTCTAGGGGTGTCTAGTGGGTGGTGTCCAGGGGTGTCCAGTGGGGGGCAGGTGTGATTACATTTATGATAAAAAGTTATGGAATTTGAAACCGATGAATTATTCACGTGTAAAAGATTTTTGAGTTTTCAATGGCAATATCTAACTTAGCTACTGGTAATGTTTGTGTTTTCCTGTAGGGTCTCAAGCATTAATTTATTGTTGATTTAGAGGAACAGTGCCATGCATACAAGTGAAGAGTGGTACACTTTGTTCATTTGATATATCAAATTTGGTTTTCCTGCACTTAAAATGTTATGTGTTATCTTGTGCTATTTTAAATCATGGTGCTGGTGGGCTGGGGGGTGGCAGGGGGCTGGGGGGGGCTGGTGTAGCTAGGGGTTGGGGGCTGGTGCAGGTGGGGCTGCGGGGGGGGGGGGGGGGGGGCTGGTGCAGCTGGGGGCTGGTGGGGGGGCTGGGGCTGGGGGGATGGGGGCTGGGGGGGCTGGGGTTGGGGGGGATGGGGTTAGGGGCTGGTAGGGGGGGCTGGGGGGTGGGCTGGTGCAGCTGGGGGCTGGGGTTGAGGGCTGGGGTTGGGCAGGGGGCTGGTGGGGGTAGGGGGCTGGGGGGGGGGGCAGGGTGCTGGGGAGGGCTGGTGCAGCTGGGGGCTGGGGTTGGGGGCTGGTGCAGGTGGGCTGCGGGTGGGGGGGGGGGGGGACTGGTGCTGGTGGGATGGGGGTGGCAGGGGGCTGCGGGGGGGGGGGGGGGGGGGGGCTGGTGCAGCTAGGGGTTGGGGTTGGGGGCTGGTGCAGGTGGGCTGCAGGGGGGTGGAGGTGGGCTGGGGGTGGCAGGGGGGCTGGTGGGGGGCTGGGGGCTCGGGGGCAGGGGGCTGCGGGGGGGCTGGGGGCTGGGGTTGGGGGGGGGGGGGCTGGGGGCTGGGGTTGGGGGGCTTGGGGCTAGGGGCAGGGGGTTGGTGCAGCTGGGGTCTGGTGGGGGGGGCTGGGGGCTGGGGGTCAGGGGGCTGGGGGGGCTGGGGGCTGGGGTTGGGGGAGGGGGGTTGGGGTTGGGGGCTGGTGGGGGGGGGCTGGTGGGTTGGGGGGGCTGGGGGGGGGGGGGGGTTGGGGTTGGGGTTGGGGGCTGGTGGGGGTGGGGGGGGGGGGGCTGGTGGAAGTTTGTAATCTGGTCTCTTCTTTCTTCACCTCAGGGGTGCATCCCCATGGTTTCAATGCCCAATTTATCACTTCGATTCCTAATGTTGAGAATGCTTGTGAAATTCACCTCTTCAGGTGAAATAACTAGATTGAGTCGAGTGATATTCTTGAGATATTCGATCCAATGAGTAATAAACCTCTATGGGACATTCCATGTTCTTTATTAAGAAGTCTTGGAAGCAATTTCTGAGTCAGACTCAATCCATAAGCAGCTCCGTCATGCTGAGGTGAAAAATTAGTTCTTGATTATTGAACAACCTTGAATTCCTTGTAGTACACACAATAAAAAAATGATTCCACTATTTCTAGAAGAAGATTCTATACCTGCTCGCTGCATCTAGCCTTGGAGACCTTATCCAATTCAGCTCCTATATCTGAAAGAAATACTAAACAATTCATATCCCCCCACCAACAAAATCCCCTCCATTTAATAACCCCCACCCACCGCCTAACACCGCCTAACAACCCTGACAGTTAACAACTATTTAACACAAGTTATCATACTGCCCCTAGTAGTTTATTAGACACACCCCTTTACATACCTTGACCCAGCAGCACCCAGCCCCATGACCCCTAACGTAGGTGCATCCTAGGACCCTTCACAGCCCAAGCAGAAGACTTCCAGCCTCGCCTCACCAGCTCCTCTCCAGCTCCTCTCCAGCCACACGACAACAGTCAGTAACATGCAGCCCCACATCAGGGGGGGAGGGCTGTCCAGCAGGGGGGAGGGTTTGTCCAGCAGGGGGAGGGATGTCCAGCAGGGGGGAGGGCTGTCCAGCAGGGGGAGGGGTGTCCAGTAGGGGGGAGGGGTGTCCAGGAAGGGGGTGGGGCTGTCCAGCAGGGGGGCGGGCTGTCCAGCAGGGGGGCGGGCTGTCCGGTAGGGGGGCGGGCTGTCAGGCAGGGGGGGCGGGCTGTCACGGGCTATCCGGCAGGGGGGAGGGGTGTCCGACAGGGGGGAGGGGTGTCCAGCAGGGGGGGAGGGGGTGTAACGCCGCGGTCACGCCATGGTCACGCCGCGGTCACGCCGCGGTCACGCCGCGGTCACGCCGTGATTTGGACCTGCTTCAGGACGACACCCTGCGACGGTTACTCCTCCAGGACGACACCCTACGGCAGTCACGCCGCGGTCACACCGTGGTCACGCCGCGGTCACGCCGTGATTTGGCCCTGATCCAGGACGACACCTTACGGCGGTTACTCCTCCAGGACGACACCCTATGGTGGTCACGCCGCGGTCATGTCGCGGTCACGCCGCGGTCACGCCGCAGTCACGCTGTGATTTGGCCCTGCTCCAGGACGACACCCTGTGGCGGTTACTCCTCCAGGACGACACCCTGCGGCGGTCACGCCGCGGTCACGCCGCGGTCACGCCGCGGTCACGCCGCGGTCACGCCGCGGTCACGCCGCGGTCACGCCGTGATTTTCCCCTGCTCCAGGACGACACCCGGTGGCGGTTACTCCTCCTTAGAGAAACATTGAATGGTTAGCTCTATAATTTTTCGTATTTCCTCATTCCTAAACTATATCTCCTCTCAGCACTGCCTCTCATCCATCTTTCCACAAAACGTGCATAGCAGGTGGTACAAAGGCTCAATTCAACTGAAAACATTGGTTTGGAATTGTCTGTCATATTTTATTGTACATGTATCACATAATATTTGTTCGGTAATTCTTATTTTTCCTCATCCTCTTCACATGTTGTCCGAACCAGGTCATCCTCATCCTCTACACATGTCGTCTGAACCGGATCAGCCTGTTGTGATGGAAATTCAATGTCTGCTTTTGGCTGTTTTAGATGAAATTCCTTCCATAATTCTCTCATCTCATGTAGCACTCATTGGGGGGGGGGTCTGCAGGAGGTGTCTAGGGGGTGTATGGGGGGTGTCCAGGGTGTGTCCAAAAGGTGTCCAGGGGGTGTCCAGGGGGTGTCCAGGGTGTGTCCAGGGGGTGTCCCGGGTGTGTCCAGGGGGTGTCCAGTGGGTGTCCAGGGGGGTGTCCAGGGGAGTGTCCAGGGCGTGTCCAGGGGGTGTCCAGGGGGTGTCTAGGGGGGTGTCCAGGGGGTGTCCAGGGGTATTTGTTTTATGGATTTGGACACCCTATATCCACTATTCTAAACCATGGATATTGGTTTATTGCCACGGTTTTTAACCGTGGCTATAGACATAATGCCACGGTTTAAAACCGTGGAAATATATTCTTTCCGACCTTTAGTATAGCCACGGTTGAAACTGTGGCTATAGATTTAAATCCACGGTTTGGAATCGTGGCTATAGGTCTAGGCCTATAGCCACACCAAACTTAGCCACAGTTCGAGGAACCATGGCTATTACCTATAGCCACGGTTTGAGGGCCTATAGCCACGGTTTAGAACCGTGTCTATATCCCAAATTTCCAGTAGTGAATTTATTTAAAATTATATTTGTACGTAACTTGTACATTTGAGGAAACCTAAATAATTACTCTTCATAACTACCCAATGAGTAGAAATGAAAATTATTGAGATCTTAAATTAAAAACACATATATAAAACACCTATTACGTGTCGTGCCCTAGCTTTACGCCCACACCATGGTACACGTCTCAAGGGTTTGTATAATATAATAATAAATTTTAATAAATTTACATAATTTTGATGAGTACACGGTGTGTACTATCGTTCATCGCCCATCAAAAGTACATGTCAGGGGTTACAACGAGAAGATGTACTTCAGAAATCTTTAGAGTACACGGTGTGTCTAGTGGAACACATGCCATTTAGTATTCACGTTACACGGTCTCTAGAGGGTCAAGCCGTGTACGGGGTACAAATTCCAACCCAAACCCAATGGGACTACACACCGTTTCCAGTGGGCCACACAGTGTTTAATTTAGAAATTATGTTCCACCTGTTCCTAGTCAACACGCGGAGGAATTAAGACTTATAAAAACTTCAATAACACAGCATTGTTTGGCAGACCAGTCTAGATGCATTGAACCTTGACTACAAAGTGTGTACTACTGAATAGACGCCATGTGTTCTAGTGTTTTATGGACATGAACCTTTGTCACCTCTAGATGAGATCCTATATTTTATTTTAATCAAAATTAAAACAAAAAAAAGATCATTTTGGTAGGGTGAACAACAAACAAAATAGGAGGAACTGAACTCGATATTCAGATTTATAGAATGATTAGCTTGAATTGAAAGAACTAAATTTTTAAATACATAAATCATCAATGGAAAACTAATTAATTATAATCAATTATATGACCCATCAAATACCACTTGTAGGTTCCGGGCATAGTGGAAGCACGTGGATGGGTGTGCCCCACTTTAATTTTACTATAAACAACGATCAATCTGAGATCCATCGCGATGATAAAATGCCAGATCTTCAGAATATAAAAAAGAACGAAAAAAGAGGTAAGTCCTAGAACTGAAGAGAGTATCATCATATGTTTGATATAATTAATTTAATTAAAAGTCAAGAATTTCCATGATGTAATTCTCTCTCCGTTGATGTTTTTGATCATGATCTAATTTGATCCGTTGTTTATTTATAGAAGTAAAGTGCAGGATTCCTCTAGAAGTGATCCACATGTGCTCCATGTATCTATGTATGTCACTGAAGGGATCTATGGGTTCTAGAACAAAGGATCATTCACTTGTAATGTCCACCTTCGATCTCTTTGAGAGCCGCTTCCAAAGTGTTCTCCTTGATCCAGTGGAGGAGGATCTCTCTCGTAACTTGAGAGAGTTCTTAGAGAAAAGTAATTCTCTCTTGGCTTAAGAGATTTCTCCAGATCCATTGTGCACAACCACAGAGAATGGCTAGCTTAATGAGAATAATTTAATTGGGATTTATATTACTTAGAATAATAAAAGAATGAAATAATTACCCAAATGCATTTATTCATTTCATTTAATTATTAGTAAGACACCATGTATAATAATAACTTTTGACTATTATTATTACTTAACATGCACCCTGTGAATTACACCAAATATTATATAATTAAATAAATAATATTTTTTCTCACAAATTCCCAAAAACAAACTACACGGTGTGTATATTAATATACACGGTGTGTATTTTTGTTTTTATATTTTCATTATTTCCCCCACCACATTTATTAGACCTCGAATAATGAATATTTATTTCTTAAATAAATATAACTACATTATTTTCTAATAAATATATTATCATGCTCACAATATATTCTCTCAAATAACTAGTGTCGAAATAAATTCAATCAGGCATCCTTAAATAATTATTAAACCACAATCGGTAATAATCTTTATTCAATTTTACAAATGAATATTTAACTGAGATACTTGGATACACTTAGTGTGTGAACATCTAGGCCACTTTCTCGGTGGAATTAGGTGGAGCTTTCCTAAAGTCAAAGGTTAGCATCTAGCAACGTGCCAAGGTACCTAGAGAGAAATATGTTAATGTTGCAATGACGTGTCACTTCCTAGGAATACTTAACATGTAATGTAATCCCTTTGTCTAGATGTCTCCAATTAAGATGTTTTCATGCTAGTGTCATCAACGCATTTGTTCGATTATCTATTCTTTGACTTCCCAGAATTAAACTTTCCCATTCCACACCATGGACATGGATTTATTTAGGCTGTATGAATTCCATCAAAGGGCCTGAGATATCAACTTTCGTTCTGGAACAGAAGGAAAAATACTTTCTCACATTATCTATTAATGTTGTATTACTCATGATGCACCCATCATATCATACCTCACTACTAAAAGTGTGTTTTTAAAGTTTTTTTCAATACATATAAGTGTGCAAGTTGTAATACCCATTAATAATAATCATTAAGTATAAGGACCAATACACACATCCACAGATAAGACCGTCCAATGACACTATGAAAAGTGGATTTCTTAATGGTGGGTCTCATTCTCATAATATCCTCTTGGATATTACCAAGGGCACACACCATGAAAAGGTGACTCAAATTTTTATGAGTCTTCACCCCTAAGATCCTGTATTATTTTTGTCCCTCAAATAACATCATTTGTCCATAGAGCATATATTCAAGAATAGTGTTATGGAACATCCGATTTCTCATCATATTCGGGATCCACTATGAACCTTTAGTGCATCACCTATCCTTTGACAACATCACATGCATTTTCATGTAGAATAATAGTCCATATGTGATAAGGTATTTATTATTATTCAAATACATGAATACAAGTTTATCATAAATAACAGAGTAGTTGTTTCTATGCCACAAACTATAAAAAGATCTTAATTCCTTTTGAAGCATTCTTCATTTAATCCCCCCCTCAATGGAGTTATTCAGGTGCAAGCTCATTTGCCCAATTTTCAGAGTGAATGTATGTTTCATTAAATTTCTTGTAAACTGGATCAAATAATGGCTTGATATTGGATGAGGGGATCGTCCCAAGTATGAGATGGGTGGTCTAAGAATTTTTTCTAAATTTTTCCTCAATTTAGAAATGTTTTCATTATGTCGTATGCCGGCTTTTGTCGTGAATTTCCTTAAAATTGGTTTCTTCATATTAAATTTACCTACATGCCATTAGTTATACTAATTGATCCGTATTTAGTAAATTAGAGGCTAATTCCATCAATTATGGAACACCCATGGGTGTACTTGTTTGAATTTCCATTTATAATTAAAAGTTTTAAATGATCAGAACACTTTCTAAGCATTCGACATAGACTTTAAATGGTTTTCCTTTGTAATCAAAAACCCAATTGAAAAAGGAATGTCCTATATTCAATGTAAATAATTTCAGTGACTTTATATGTTTGTTGTTTCATTTTCTATTTTTTTTAAATTAGTGAATCGAGTTGTGATTATTGATGCTTAATTGAGTTAAATGAATTTTTTGATAAACAATGTCATGTTTTTATAATAAAACCCCTTGAATAAGGTGTGTTTTCTTCAAAATTACAAAGTGGTGATTTGTATTTTATATCTTGATTGGAACTATTAATTTTGTGATTACCTATTCCCTTTGGTATTACTTGACATATGGCATGTTTATTGAACCAAGCTCCTCCTAAGGGCTTGGCTTACTTCCAAAATAGAATTTCCCATATAGGAAATTGCCTCCTTACCATGGCACCCTTCCAATTGATACCTTGAGATTATTAAATTATAATGTCATGTTAAATGAATTTAATGGATTGGATTATATAGGATGGCTCATTCATGATGATGGATTCCCTTGAGTGAGAAATTTATTTGAAATAGATTAAAAATACAGAATGGCTTATATAAGACGGATTCCCTTATTAATATAATTTACCATGTTTTTTTAATTAAATGGAATGTATTAAATGGATTAGCATGTTCATGATGGCTTGTCTTACATTAATGGATTGAATGTTTATAATGTAATGAGTTGAGAAAGGGTGGACAAGAAATTCCGTTTATTTCATGTTATGTACATGTCATAATTGAAAATTTATATCTATTTTATAATGGATTAATAGAATTAGATCATGAGAGGTAATGACCCATGGCACTAGTTATAATTATTGTTATATTATTACTCCTTAAATGGTTTGGGGAATGATGGTAAAGGATATATAGAGCATGATGGAAAATCATTCTCTTTTACATCAGGTGTTGAGTTAGGGTGTCTCGCACCATTGATACTTGTAAGACATTGGGATGAGGCGTTGTGCTCCCTATTTTGAGTGATGACATGATGGCTCACTCATAATCTTGAGAATCGTGCATGAATTATCACAATATATTGTGATATAGGGCATGTACCAAATTTCTTGGTCTTATAGGCTCGTTTAGACTGGTTATGGATGACTGAGTTACACCCGGTCCAGCCAACAGCTAATATTCCAGGTATATGGCCACTTACATTCGCACGTACATGGTTCATATAGGTGAATGAAATATATAACTATATTATATACATATATATGTATATATATTGTTACTATATATGTATGGTAACTGTTTAGACATCACTTTACAGTAGTGAGATGAAGTGGTTAGAGCTGCTAGGTGACCTTTAGAAACCTGAGCAGGGTGTTTTTATAAATCTAGTTTTGTTTGTTATCCATATTACCTGCATATTTTTGTACTTTCTATTTACAAACTCGATTTAGTCATAGAAATCATGGGTTGGAAGATATTGGGATTTTTATCTCACACCTTGCTCGGGCCACCATTGCATTGTGGTATCCGAGTATAACTCATGTTCGTAGTATGTTGGAACATTGCTTGTTGTTGTCTGTGTGTAACTAAGAGTTAGGAGAACATGAAAAAGATGTGGCTTGGGATGCTCGTGGATTTATCCCTCAGATCTTTTGTTTCTTTTCTTTATTCATGTACTGCCTTGTATACTATTTTTTGTTTCATGTTTACTATTTATTTTATGTAACATTAACTACAAGAAAATTGAAATTTCCTGGCAGTTATTTCTAGATATGGAGGTTGTTCAAACCGCCACTATATGCTTCTACGGCAGTTTCTAAAAACTGCCGCTAAATTGTGTGTCGGGAAACTATTTGTGGTGGATAAAGTGGTTTAGTAGTGGTTTATGGGAACCATCGTAGATGGCGCATTGTTGCAGTGGTTATATTGTATTTCATGGTGGTTTTTCAGGGCAGGGGATAACTTTTTTAGCGGCAGTTAAACCCTCCATTAAAAAAAGTAATGTCCTGCTAGGAAAAACCGTCATGACAAACAATATAACAACCACACACAAAAAAGCATGGATGATAGACCATTGTAGCAGCGGTTAGAACCGCCGCTAATTTTAAGACCATAGAGGCGGTTAAAACCACCTCTAATAGAAAAATATCAACATTTATCAGTGGTTAAAACCGCCTCTAAAGAGCATATTTACAAAAAAAACATAGTTTCTGGAGCCCCTGTACCAGTGCCTAGAAAAAAAATCATTCTAAGAATACTAAAACACCAATAGAATACATACTATAGTCAATATGAAAAGAGATGCTTAACTAAGAACAACCAAATGAATCGTTCCGTGAGTAATGGAATGCAGATAAACATATCACATGGCCATTAGACCATTAAACAAAATTATAAAAAATCATGTATGTCATATTTTATGAAAACAATGCCAAGATTAGTTTCAACCTATTCCATCTCTTCCAGTTCCAACCCTGAAATAACCATTCATATTAACATACATCCCACTCTCATTGATGCTAATTATTCTAAAAACGTAGGCCTCCCTACCCATACCTCATCAACCAATACCCATCTGAATATCACATAACATTATATATAAAGGCCTACATACATCGAAATAAAAAGGAAAAAAACATCAAATAGAGTCAATATGTAATCTAGTACCTAAAATAACAATCCATCCATTATAACCTTATTTAATTTTTTATGAGATATTATTTTATTGGGTGAATTATTAGGTTGTTTTTTTTGGGTTTTAAGCTTTATAAAAGCCTCTAAATGGTTACATGATAGAAACATGGTGATAGGAAACCATGTGGTTCTCCCCATAAAACCATGTGGATTGGTTGAAGAAGGATACTAGGTGGGGAATGGTTAGAACACAGTTAGAGATGATCATGAATCATTTACCTTGAAATATATGTGTCTCGGAATAAAGGAAAAAATAATTTTTAGCAGAAAATTTACCAAATGAGAATATTCATTCATTGAGGATGTTCTAGAATCTCATATTCAAATAAGGATGAATGGGGAGAAATGAGTCTCAGGGAAAGTAGAAAAGACCAAGAGTATCATGACTACCATGGAAAGTAGAAAATTTTGATGTTTAATATTTTTAAATTTTAGAAATGGAAATGTAGTGGTAAATGCATTGGGTTAGAAAATCTAGGATAAGTTATTATAATGAAAAAATGAATTTAGGAAAAATCAATCATCACAATAAAAAGTCAATATATATGGTGCATACCACACTCAAGAAATCAAGACATAAAATGAAACATCAGAAATCAATAAAATACATAAATGGAAACATGAGAAATAAATAAAATGTTAGGTTATGAAAATGTTTGGAGGCAACTATGTGCCACACATTATACATATACAAACTGACTATTACAATATTTTTCCACATATCAACAATACTACTAATCATTGTTTGATGATGAATAGATATCGTCACCCTCTCCATCTCCATCTCCACATCCTACTACCACTTGTAAGAACATTATATTGAAAATTAAATAGTGTTGCATATTTATATTTAAACTTAAAAAAATAAAAGTTTGTAAACAAAATGATTTTGAATTTTTCTGATTTACTTGCCAACTACTAGTCGATGCAATACCACCGGGGGATATCTGATCATCTCCTAATGTATATCAGTCAACGCTTTCTGAAAAGTGGATATCTATGCCCCCTAGCCTTGAACTGTGTTTCAAAGAGAAACAATCTCTCTCTAAGAATCTCCAGGTATAGACTGACTACAACTAGGAGTAGATGCAGCTACAATTCCTGATGGCCTGCCAAGGACCTCAGATGGTACGGGTCCCAAACCCATCCTGCACACTCTACCAGGATGCTCCTTCCCAAGGACTTTAGCAACCAGGTCATCCTAGGAGACTGAGTAGGAATTCCAAGGATTTGCATCCCATATTTATTTAATTTTTACCTATAAATAAAATATCAATATATATTAACATAGTTAAAACTTATAATAAGTTATTATAATGAAAAAATGAGTTCATACCCCCAACTTCATTGGAAGGCTCATTAACAAAACCTCCATTAGATTTTTTGTGAACATCCAACCACACTTCAGTTCAGGATGCTTCGTTCCCTAAACTCTGTGAGTGCCTTAAACAAAGATAAATCAACAATTTAATATATTAAATAGAAAATATTTTTCTTATAAATATTTAAACGTATAAAAATATTACCAGAGTCGATCGGCTTATAGAAAATCTTTTTGACCCCGCAGTGTGAGGGATGACTTGATTAGCCCGGTTTGATGCATTCTTTCTTGAGAGATCCTGAAATAAATAAAATGCAATTTAATATTAATTTATTAAATGTCATATCCTCTTCATATATTTGTATAAATGTAAAATGAGGTTATTATAATAAAATATATTTAAATATCATCTACTTCTCATCACGATGTCTGTCAACAATAACATTCCACTAATATTTGGGTACCCCATTGGGTAGATTCTCATACATTGGTTGGATGGTCAAAGAAGTATCATTTTCATCTATCCACAATCTCCATTTGAATTATTTCCATTTATTACCAATATTTTTCAACGTCCACTTTTGGGCTATCACATCAGCAACTGTAAAGTGGAAAAACATCCGTATACAGAAATTCATTTTGAACATATTAATAACATGACATTCAATTACACCATAATGTATTAAAATTACCTTTATTTGGGAATCCAAAACTTCATTTTTACAAATTAGAGGAATATTTCTCCAATCATCATAATAAATAGGAAGTGAAATGGACTTCGTTGCTAGATGGACTAGAATTTGGCCAAGTAATCCTGTGGCATCATACGTAGAGACCCCATACAAATCACATGGGACAACTATCTTCTCTACATTCATATTGCACACATCTTCAGTTTTTATATTTTTCTCCATAGTTTCATTTTGTCATCTTTAATGAACAAAACATTAGTATAAAAAGTGCAATAAATTTATTTATTTTAAAATTTGTACCTATAACAGTGACCCTCTAGTATGCCCATGATGAACTAGAAGTGGTGCACTGCCACCCCACTATTGAGGCTGTTGAAGGGGGAGATGACAACTCATCTTCTAAAGGGACGCTCATAGAGGGTGTGAGAGATAGTGTAGGGGGAGATGGTGTAGGGGGTAGGTATTTGGGGGCTTAGATACCATAGGGATGGAGACAGATGGATCGTCATTAGTTGCAGTAGTGGATGAAACAGTGTATCACTTCCTCCTTGGAATTCATGTCATTTAATCAAATAAAATTATATTCAGAACATATATTTCAAAAAAATATTCAGAAAAAAAATTAAAAATGATAATAGATTTCCAGTACTAACAAACAAAATATACATAACAATGATAATGAATGAGTGCACAAATGAAATTAGTAGTTTTTGAATAAATAAATAACTGTACATACAATCATTTTACCCTTCAATCATATCGATTTCCTGCTCCATTACTTCATCCAACTCATTCATCTTTCCTAGCCTAATATTTTCAATATCATGATGGACAAATAATTTGTCTTCTTATTGTTGATGAGATTCAATTTCAGAGGTCAAATCTTCCACTTCATCGCCCATATCATACAAATCTCTTTGTATTACGTGAGAAAATACACTAAACACTTCATTTACAAAATCATTCACATAATATACCATTTTTTATTGCGATGATAAGATATATGGATCATGTAATTCATGATCACCAACATCCATCAAGTGAGATAAGTTCACAGAAGTAAATTGCAAGGAATCTCTTTTAACACCTCTCATAATATCCATATAATTGAATTTGAATAAAACAATAGAAAAATTCCTGTGATAGTTTAATTCAATAATATCATGTAGATTTTAATAGTATCCCACTTCATTAAATGTAAGTATACCACTATTCTATTTTTTCAAACCCCTTTCTCGATCGACTATATGAAATCTAAAGTTTTCGTGTTGTAAGCGTCGAACTTTCAAACTTGTTTTAGAGGACCTTGAGTAAGAAACTTTAAATCTTCTAAAAAATCTTCTTGAGTATCAGTATTAATGATCTAAAGAAAGAAATATACTTCATTTGATTTACAAAATATATTTGTCAAACTAATATTCAAATTTATTGAAATAATTATGAACTTACACATTGTGAAAACCATTCTACAAGCTCTTTATTAACATCTTTCGTTATATCTTCCTCCTTTTGTGTTTGGTCTATCATTAGTCTCTTTGTTTTTATCCTAAACTCTTCAATAAATGGATATGAAATTTCACTATTCAGCAGCACATATCTATGTGCCTGTAATAATTCCAATTCTGTTAGTGTCACATTGTAGGTCCTCCCAACTGATCATCCAATAGCAGAAAATATTTTTGATTTCTGATGTATTTGAGGTTGACTCAATGTGTCGTCAACACGTCCAACTCGATTAAATCTTGTCTCAATATCATCCAAGAATCTAGAACAAAAGGTAAGACACTCCTCATCCAAATAGCCTTCAACAATAGAGCCTTCTTGTTGAGCTTTATTTCTCACGTATGATTTCAATTGCCCAAGATATCTGTGAAATAAAATAAACATAATTATGAATTTAATTAAGTGCCAAAAATTGTTTACTTAATTGAAAAAAATATAAATAAAGTACCTCTCAATTGGTTACATCCATCAAAAATGAATGGGGCCTTCTAATTTAGCTTCCTCGACCAAATTCACCGTTAAATGAATCATGACAGTAAAAAAGATGGAGGAAAGATAATCACCATTGCACAAAGGGTCAATAAAAACCTGTTGAGTCAAAATTTCTCTTTTGACTTCTATATATTTTTTGGAAATCACAAATGTCTTTTTAATCATATTTTACTGACCCTATCAATCGTATCGTACTGACTCTGTCAATCGTATCGTACTGACTCTGTCAATCGTATCGTATTGAATCTATCAATTGTATCATACTGACTCTGTCAATCGTATCGTACTGACTCTGTCAATCGTATCGTACTGACTCTGTCAATCGTATTGTACTGACTCTATCAATTGTAATCGTACTGACTCTGCTATTCATATTTTCATTACTTGTTTTGGTACTTAGTAAAAAACTCTTCTCATATTAATCATACTATTGTTTATCATCTTCATATATCTTGTTTTAACCAATACGATGTTGTTGAGTTAGTTACAAACTAATCAAAACGATGTCATTCTTTCTGTTTCAATATGACCGTTATGATGCCAGGTGTCCAAGTCCCTCTGAGTTTTTCAGATAAATATGATCGTTGGAGGAAACATGACCGTTGGAACCTGAGGCCTATAAATAGGAGGTCATTTGAAGCTGAAAGAGAAGAACGAAAGACTTTTGGAACAACTGCAATACTCTACTTCTATCAAGTTCTAGAGAGACACACTGTGACCTCTCTCATATACTTTGTGCGTCCGATCATTGTATCGAGGGATTTCAAGTAATTGAAAGACAGAGGTTCCGATTACCTACAAAATTGAGGGCTGCTGGGGATAGGTAAACGGACGGTCCAATCATCGTATTGAGGGCTGCCAGGGATAGGCAGACAGACGTTCTGATCATCGTATTGAGGGCTGCCGGGGATAGGCAGACAGACGTTCTGATCATCATATCGAGGGCTTACCAAGGTGTTGGTGAGAAACACCTTTTATCCTAGGTGAAAGGATAACCCTTCTCTTTGGGTCAAAAGAATTGTAATACTTTTACTTTCCCGCTTCTGCTTGTATTAGAAACGAATTTGTATTGTTTCCGTTCTTCTTTACATATTCAATTGTAATTGTTTCAATTACAATCATTCTATTACATATTGTACAGATTGATTCTATACGCTTTAAGGTAGAATCATTCATATTTATATTACTCTGATTATTGTGTTCATCTCGAATACAATTGTTTTACTTTTTATTAGTATTACATTACATCATACCATTTATATTAAATACAATTGTGGGTGTTTGTATTTGTATTAGTTTAAGACCTTTTAAACTAATCTCTTAAGTGTTTTAAATACAAAGTTTTTAAACCTACAATTCACCCCCCCCCCCCCTCTTGTATTGTTCCATCTAATAAACATATACATATACTTATTCGATCCAAAAATTGGTATCATAAGAGGTTTTCCACTGATTTTTATTACTAGATTTATTTCTTTCATAATACTATTTTCAACTACTTACTACACTAACGTGTGGAGTGGAAAAGTTTATTGTTTTTAGATGGAAGGAATGAACATTGGGTCAATAGACAATCTGAATCCTTCTAGACCACCTATCATTGATGGAAATGACTATGAGTATTGGAGAGATCGTATGAATACTTTCGTTATCAATACTGGTGTAGACAGTTTTATTATGCTTACTTGAGGTTACAAAATTCCTAACAAAGAAGTCAGTACTTTCACTAACCAAGAGAAGCAAGAATATCAACTGAATTATAAGGTACGCAATACTTTATTATGTTCTATGAACAGGAATATATACAGTCAGATATCTTCTTGTGAAGCTGCCAACTGTATTTGGAAGAAATTGGAAGTCACACATTTTGGTACATTCAACGTTATAGAAACAAGAAGAGAAATGCTTCGAGCAGAGTATCATGGATTTGTTTTTCCTTATGGAGAGCCAGTATGTAAAGTGCAACAAAGATTTATGACAATCGTCAACAGCTTACAATCTATGGGAGAAAAAGAACTTGATGATGAAGCTCTAGTTGATAAGATTATAGATATAATGCCAAATGAATGGGAGTCAAAAAGGACAGCTATTGATGAGAATAGAAAAGTTTCCCAGATTACTCTTGATGAACTTTTTGGAACTCTTTTACAGCACGAGACAAGAATGATGAGAGATGCTAATTTCAACAAGAAGAATAATGGGAATGGAAGTGTAGCCTTTACATCTAAAGCTAAAACACCTGAAAGGCTTACAAGATCCAAATCCAAGAAAGTTGTTTTATCAGAATCAAGTGATATAGATCACTCAGATAATGAGTTAGCCAATCTCGCTCGAAGGATGAACAAGATTGTGGAAAAGAAAGATTTCCAATATAGATTAAAAAAGAAAGATAGAAAGGATAAGAAAGATTCAGAGGTAACTTGTTATGAATGTAAGAAAGTAGGGCATATAAGGCCTGATTGTCTTTTACTGAAGAGAAAAGACAGAAAGGAGAAACTTTCTGAAAGAAATAAGAAAAGGTATTACAAGAAAAAGACAAAGAAATCATTGAAGGAAAATGATACCCGGAGTGAAAGTGGTAGTGATTCTTCAGATGATTCTTTAGAATATGGGTCCTCAGGAAAGAGAAATATTAGACTTATAGCCAGATTACCAATCGAAGATCATTGTCTCATGGCTAAGGTATACAATTCTGAAGCTATTAAAAATGTCTCTTTGAATGCAAATTATACTGATAATGGATTTTATGAATCTTCAAATGATGAATATTCATCATTAGAAGATGATACATTACCTTCTTTTGAATAAGTGTCAAGATTTTATAGATTACTTGAAAATGAAAATTCTAAACTCAAGAAGAAGCTTGAGAAAGAAAATTCTAGAATTACAATTTTGACTAAAGAAGTGTCATATCTTTCTAAGGATCTTGATGTGAAAACTTCTGATTTTGAAAGCATTTTAAAACCCCTTGATAAAGTTAAATCTGAAAAGGATAAACTTTCTAAGGACCTAGAAACTTTTTTTTCAAATAAAAATGTTTTAGAGCCTAACTCTAGTTCAAAATAAAATGTTTTGGAAGATAAAAAAATAGTTTTAAAACTAAAGTCCGAAATTTCCTCTTTAAAGAAATGTTTGTCAAACTTTACTCATGGAAAGGAAAACTTTGAAAAGATGTATTCTCAAATTAGACCTTTGAGAAATCGTTCTGGTCTTGGTTATACTTATTCCAAACCTGTTTTTAGTAATAACTATTTTGTTCCTAAAAAAACCTCCTTTTGTTCTAAGTGTCAATGTGGTGGACATTAGAGAAGAGATTGTTCTCTTAACAGAACTCAATCTTTAGGATTTCATAAAGCTCATTTTTCAAAACAAATGTGGATTCCAAAATTCTTTTATCTAACCCTTCTGGATCCAAACAAGTTTGGATTCTGAAAAACTAATTTTTTCTTTTTCAGGGAAATGAAAAGTGTACCAATAAGAATATTTGGTACATGGATAGTGGTTGTTCTCAACACATGACTAGAAACAAAGATCTCTTTGAAAAGTTTATCAAAACAAAAGGTGGAAAAGTTACCTTCGGAGATAATGCTCAAGGAAAGATTGTTGGTATAGGTAATATTGTTTTTCTTGAAAAAGTTCTTATTTCAAATGTTTTGTTTGTTAAAGGTCTTAGGCGCAACCTCATCAGCATAAGTCAATTGTGTGATGAAGGTTACCTTGTGAATTTTAGAAATGATAAGTGTATAGTCCACAATTCTAAGGATGAGTTCATTCTGTCTGCTCATAGGCAAGAGAATGTTTACACTATTAACTTAGAAGACCTTAGGAGCCAAAACTTACCCTTCTTAAGTGCAATAGAAGACCAATCATGGCTATGGAATAGAAGACTAGGACACTGTAATATAAGAAACCTTAGTAAAATTTCAAAGAAAAGACTTGTGAAGGGACTACCAGACCTTTCATATGATTCTTCAAAAGTATGTGATCCTTGTCAATTTGGAAAGCAACATAAAACTAGCTTTAAATCAATTAATGAAGTTTCAACTTCTAATGCATTACATCTAGTACATATGGATCTTTTTGGTCCTACACAAACTGGAAGCATTGGATGAAAATACTACATATTTGTATTAGTTTATGACTTTACTAGATTTACATGGGTCTACTTTCTCACAAAGAAATATGAAGCCTTTTCCTATTTCAAAACTTTTAGAGCCCAAGTAAAAAATGATAAAAAAAAATACCATTGATAACTATTCATAGTGATCATGGTGGTGAATTTCAAAATTCAGATTTTGAAACTTTTTGTAGTAAGAAAGGTATTACTCACAATTTCTCATCTCCAAGAACTCCTCAGAAAAATGGTGTTGTTGAAAGAAGATATCGTATTCTTCAGGAAATGACTCGAACCATATTGAGTGAATACTCAATTGCTAAGCACTTCTGGGATGAAGCTATTAGTACTGCCTGTTATACTATAAATCGTGTTTTAAATAGACCATTTCTTAATAAAACTCCTTATGAGTTATGGACTGGCCGAAAACCTAAAGTTTCATACTTCAAAGTTTTTGGATGCAAAGTATTCATTCTTAATACAAAAGATAATCTTCAAAAAAATTCACCAAAATCTGATGAAGGAATATTTCTAGGTTACTCCACAACTTCTAAGGCTTATAGAGTTTTCAATAAAAATACTTGTACTGTTGAGGAAACAGTACATGTGAAATTTGATTAATCTAATCCTTTTGGTTTCAAATTATCCCAACCTTTTTCCTCAGATGTGTTTTCAAAAGCTGATTATCAACCCTTGATAAAAGATCCTTCTGATAAGGAAAATACTCAAGAAGATACTTCTGAAACATTTACCACGGAATATTTTCTACCATATATTGATGAACAGGTTTTACAAAACCCAAATCAATTGTTTCTTAGGAATCATCCCAGTGATAACATCATTGGTGACATAAATCAACCTGTAAGGACCAGAAATTCCTTAAGAAATGAAATAGAACATCTCTCTTTTCTTTCCCAATTTGAACCCAGAAGTCCAAGTTAGGATTTAGGTGATGATTATTGGATCAAAGCAATGCAAGATGAACTAAATGAATTTGATAGGAATCAAGTCTGGACTTTAGTTGATAGACCTAAAGAAACAACTGTAATTGGTGTAAAATGGGTTTTCAGAAACAAATGTGATGAAAATGGAATCATTGTAAGAAATAAAGAAAAACTTGTTGCTAAAGGCTATAATCAACAAGAGGGAATAAAATATGAAGAAACATATGCTCCTGTAGCTAGACATGAATCTATTCGTATTCTATTATCCTTTGCAGCATATTTCAATTTCAAACTATTTCAAATGGATGTAAAATGTGCTTTTCTAAATGGTTTTGTTCAAGAAGAATTTTTTTTCGAACAACCTCCTGGTTTTCAAGACTTAAAACATCCTGATCATGTTTTTAAACTTACCAAGGCTCTATATGGTCTTAAACAAGCCCCTAGAGCATGGTATGATAGACTTACATGATTTCTTTTATAAAACAATTATACAAAAGGTACAGCAGATCCAACCCTTTTTATAAAAATAGAAAATAAAGATATCTTTATTGTTCAAATCTATGTTGATGACATCATATTCGGATCAACTCATAAATATTTAACTGGTTCTTTTTCTAATTTAATGAAATCTGAGTTTGAAATGAGTATGATGGGTGAGTTAAAATTCTTTTTAGGTTTTCAAATTTCTCAAAAACTAGAAGTAACTTATATATCTCAACACAAGTATATAAAATATTTACTCAAAAAGTATGGTTATGACAAGACTAAAAGTATTAGCACACCAATCGGTACCTCAAATACACTTGATCTTTATGAAACTGGGAAACCAGTAGATCAAACAATCTTTAGAGGTATGATAGGAAGCTTGTTATACTTGACAGATAGTCGACCAGACATAATGTTTTCTGTATGCTTATGTGAAAGATATCAATCTAATCCAAAAGAGTCTCATTTAAAAACCGTAAAGAGAATATTTCGGTATTTAAAAGGCACTATGGATTTAGGTCTTCTTTACTCTTCTGGGAATGATTTTGTTTTAAAAAGTTTTTCAGATGCTGACTTTGGCGATTGTAGAATGGATATAAAAATTACATTTAGAACATGTCATTTCTTAAGAGATTCTCTGGTTTCTTGGTCCTACAAGAAACAACACTCAGTAGCACTTTCCACTGCTGAAGCTGAATATGTAGCAGCTGGAAGTTGTTGTGCTCAAGTATTGTGGATGCAACACACACCCACTGACTATGGATTGATTTTCTCCAAAACTCAAATTCTATGTGATAATACTAGTGCCATAGCTCTTAGTAAGAACCCAGCACATCACTCACGTGCAAAACACATAGATGTTAGGCATCACTTTCTTAGGGATCACACACAAAAAGAAGATATTGTATTACAATTTATCGGAACGCAAGAAAAACTTGCTGACATTTTTACAAAACCATTACCTTCCGATAGGTTTGAGTTTATAAAACAGAATCTGGGAATGATTACATTAAAATAATCATTCATATCCACTTCCTGTTTTAATTTTTTCTCCTTACAGTAAATAACTCGTTTTGAAAGGGGGAGGACATCTCTTACTATTTTTTTCTATGTTTCTTTTTATATTATGATCTTTAATTATTTACTCTCCTAGTATGTGTTTTTGTTTTTCTGTTTATCGTATTGACATTTTTATCATATCATTTACTTTTCAGTTTATCGTATTGACAGTTTTATTTTTATACACCTTTCTTTCCATCGTATTGTCCGATCATGGTAATGATTTTCTTTTCCATCGTATCGATCGATGATGGTAATGATTTTATTTTCCATCGTATCGACTAATGATGGTAATAATTTTCTTTTCCATCATATCGATCGATGATGGTAATGATTTTCTTTTCCATCGTATCGACCGATGATGGTAATTATTTTCTTTTCCATCGTATCGACCGATGATGATAATGATTTTCTTTTCCATTGTATCGACCGATTATGGTAATGATTTTCTTTTCCATCGTATCGACCGATGATGGTAATGATTTTATTTTCCATCGTATCGACCAATGACGGTAATGATTTTATTTTCAATCATATCGATCGATGATGGTAATGATTTTCTTTTCCATCGTACTGACCGATCACGGTAACAAGATTGTTTTCCATCGGCTTTTTAGTTCATGGTAACGAGATTGTTTTCCATAGTCTTTTCAGTTCATGGTAACGAGATTACTTTCCATCGGCCTATCAGTTAATGGTAACAACTTTGTTTTCCATCAGTATGACGTTTTTTTTCATCGTACGGTTGTGTTTTCTTTTTAGCTCTACTAAAACCAACAATTACCTTACGTTCTCTGGCAGGTACTTTCCATTTTTTTATAATTTTTTTTCTTTCGTTTTTATCCTAACCATTGATCGGTTTTCCTCTAATATTGACCGTAGAAGATCAACGGTCACCCCTTTATCGCCTATAAATAGCCCCCCCCCCCTCCCCAAACCAACATTGGTTTTTCAGGTTTTGAGGCGAAGCTCTGCTCCACTACTTTTAAATCATCGTACGGTCTTTCATCGGCAGTATCCCTATGTCTCAGTATTCTACCAACACTCCTTCCGATATGTCTTCAAAGGATTTCTCGAAAAAAGACCTTTTAAGGGAAAGGTTAGTCTCCCGCGACTTCTATGATTCATATGATTCTACTATCAAGAGGATTATCTTGTTTTAAATATGGGATCATTTGTGTGTTGAAAAGCCTGTTTCTCAAGATCTGGTTCTCTTTGATGAAGTCTGTCAGTTTTACAAAACCGTATCTTTCAACAAAGATATGAATATCAATTTTGTTGTGTACGATAGAAAGTTATCTATGTCTGTGAAACAAGCAGCTCATTTTCTGAATGTCCTGATAGAAGGTGATTATTTCTGTCCATCTCATAAACTACCAGAGGAAGTAGGTACATTTAATAGAGAAAATGCTGAAAAGTCTTTGTTTGTTATAAATGAAGAAAAGAGAAAAGTGGATCATCTTTCACCAGACAATCGGTTTGTGACTTTATGGATGCAAGGTTTTATTATCCTAAGAAAAGGGGATAGATAAACTTTTAAAGTTTCTGATATCTTCGTGCTGGACTATCTTGTCAACATGAGAAAATTGAATCTCATGGGATATGTTTTCGAAACAATTAAGAATGTGAAGTCAGGGGCAATCAAATCTCATTTTATTATGTATCCAGCCATCCTTACAAAGTTCATTCTCGAGAGTATGAAGTTTTGCAACATTCCTTTGAAAGGAAACCTGATATATTTGAAGCCATCTTGGATTAGTAAGAGTACGATGAAAAAGTTGAATGTATGTTTTGATCCAAATTCAAAACTTTTTATAAGAGATGTAGAAGATGAATTGGCTCAAAATCAATCGGTACATATGCCAGCCAAAGACATTCCTTCTCTTGTTGTTCCTCAGAAGTCTGATCCTCAAACTAGCTCAAAGCCAAAGAAGAAGCCTAAGTACAATAAGGAAGTTATATCCAAATGGAGAAAGGATAAGGAAGAAAGAAAGGAAGGTGATCCAATGTTTGGACTTGATCCAGCCGAAGCCTTTGCGGAAAGAATAAGGGTAGAAGAAACCCTTAAAGTTGAAAAGAAAAAAGAAGTCTGTTTTTGAAAAGAAAGGCTCAAGACTTTGACATCTCTAAAGTCTTGAAAATGGTTGAGGATGCAAGTGCTCAACTAACAGATGAAGTGCATCAAGAACCCATCGTACAGAGTCTTCCTGAGAAAGAAAAAGGAAAACAAATGTTGGAAGAAATACAAGAAGTTAAAGAAGGCGAAAGAGATTTTCTTTTGGAATTTCTTCAGAGTTCAAAGAAGAGTAGGGAGGAATCAGTTCAAAAGTAGAGTGAAGGTGTTCAACAAACCCCTCATGTCGATCAAGCACCTTTTGAAACTTCTGAAACTCCGGATAAAACACCCCCTCAAGTAAAGCAAGGTGCTCAATCTTCTCATACTGAAAAAGTTATTGTCATCAGTGACAAAGTAGAAGAAGAAAGAAAAGAAAAAGAAAAAGAAAAAGGAAAACAGCCAGTTGTTGACTCAAGCCGAACAAATGAATTGCCTTCGTACGATGAGGATACTGATTCAAAACATACAATCTCTCTCAAGAAGAGTGACTATATTGTCCATGTTTTGAGAAGGGTTGAGAAGACCATTCCATATTTCCCTAGGCTAGAGGGGAAGATTAATTTTATCACAAATGTCTCTTTAATCGTATCGTAATGACCCTATAAATCGTATCGTACTGACTCTGTCAATCGTATCATACTGACTCTGTCAATCGTATCGTACCGACTCTGTCAATCGTATCGTATTGAATCTGTCAATCGTATCGTACTGACTATGTCAATCGTATCGTACTGACTCTATCAATTGTAATCGTACTGACTCTGCTATTCATATTTTCATTACTTGTTTTGGTACTTAGTAAAAAACTCTTCTCATATTAATCTTACTATTGTTTATCATCTTCATATATCTTGTTTTAACCAATACGATGTCATTGAGTTAGTTACAAACTAATCAAAATGATTTCGTGATTTCTGTTTCAATATGACTGTTATGATGCCAGGTGTCCAAGTCCCTCTGAGTTTTTTGGATAAATATGACCATTGGAGGCAACATGACCTTTGGAACCCGAGGCCTATAAATAGGAGGTCATTTGAAGCTGAAAGAGAAGAATGAAGGACTTTTGGAACAACTGCGATACTCTACTTCTATCAAGTTCTAGAGAGAGACATTGTGACCTCTCTTATCTGCTTTGTGTGTCCGATCATTGTATCGAGGGATTTCAAGTAATTGAAAGACAGAGTTGCCGATTACCTACAAAATCGAGGGCTGTCGGGGATAGGCAGAAGGACGGTCCGATCATCATATCGAGGGCTTCCAAGGATAGGCAGATAGACGTTTCTATCATCATATCGAGGGCTACCTGGGATAGGCAGACAGATGTTCCTATCATTGTATCGAGGGCTTACCAAGGTGTTGGTGAGACAGACATTTTATCCTAGCTGAAAGGATAACCCTTCTCTTTGGGTCAAAATAATTTTAATTCTTTTACTTTCCCGCTGCTGCTTGTATTAGAAATGAATTTGTATTGTTTCCTTTCTTCTTTACATATTCAATTGTAATTGTTTCAATTACAATCATTCTATTACATATTGTATCGATTGATTCTATACGCTTTAAGGTAGAATCATTCATCTTTATATTACTCTGATTATCATGTTCATCTCGAATACAATTGTTTTACTTTTTATTAGTATTACATTACATCATACCATTTATATTCAACACAATTGTGGGTGTTTGTATGTGTATTAGTTTAAGACCTTTTAAACTAATCTCTTAAGTGTTTTAAATACAAAGTTTTTAAACCTACAATTCACCCCCCTCTTGTATTTTTCCATCTAATAAACATATACATATACTTATTCGATCCAACAAAACCTCTCCAGGAGGTTTTTAAGATGAAATGGATGTAGATATTTCTCACATATTTTTCTGAAAAATGTGCATAATTGGAGTACAACAGAAGTAAATTTTTCAGGTAATAATGTACGCAATGCCAATGGTAGTAACTGTTGTAACAAAATATGTGAATTGTGACTTTTCAATCCATGTAACTTATGATTAATCAAGTCAACACACCTCTAGATGTTACTTGAATACCCATCAGATACCTTCACATTCAATAAAAATAGAAGTAATGTATATTTATCCCTATTTTTCATTTCAAAAATTTCTGGAGAATACTTTTCATTCTCATCTGGCCAGAGATCATGTTTTATGTTCGTTACTTGTAAGTATTTGAAAGCATTGAGATGATCCTTCGACATTCCATGCTCATTATGAAATGTGAAAATCAAATTTTCACAGACATTCTTCTCAATATGCATCACATCAAGATTATGCCATAACAAATTAAATTCCCAATATAGAAGTTTGAATAAAATAATTTTTTTCTTCCATTATTGTGTTCTGATTTCACTTGATGATGCACTTTGAACCCATTTCCCACAATCATTCAAATAATGAACCTTACCAAATTCGTTTTCAACATTTTCAAGTTGTGTTAATATTTTATAACCATTTAACAACTTTGGAGGTGGTCTATGATCAATGAAACCGTTAAATTTTGATCTGTTCAGCCGAAATCTATGAGATGCATTGAGAAATCTTAGATGGCATAAGAAGCACCATTTTCTACAATGAGGTAGCCATTTGGGATAAAAATAAAAGTTACAAATAGTACAAGCCAAACCAGTTTAAATTTTCCAAATAGATAACTTCCCAAGCCCAGAGAAGTCACTAATTGTCTAACATTAAAGCAGCATGCATTTTGAACATTATTTTAGAAGAAGCATCAAATATCTCAACACCGTTGCTCCATAACTTTGGTAATTCATCAATAAAATGCTTCAAGTATATATCAATATCATTTCCAGGAATATATTTTCTAGGAATAAACATCTAAATGATAAAATATGTTTGTTTTATACACATTCACAAAGGTCGATTGTAAGGGATCAAAAAAACTGGCCAATGCTATAACTGGTACTCAAAATCCCAAATGGGTTGAATCCATCGGCAGTCAATCCCAATTGAACATTACTAGGATCAATTGAGAAATATGGATGTAATGAATCAAATGTATTTCACGATTATGAATCTCTTGGATGTCTCATTAACTCATCATTGTTGTTATCTACAAAATGCCACTTCATGTGTTCGGCGGTTTTCGATGATATGAATAATCTTTTCAATCGAGGCTTTAAAGGAAAGTAATGAAAAACCATTGTGGGTGTGTTCCCTTTCTTCTTCTTCATGAAATTATGTTGATTGAGACTTCCAACATCACCCGTTGACTTCCATCTAGAAGAAGAACATTTTTTTCAATTCTTTCTACTTGAATCCTCTCACCAATAAGGCATACAATCATTAGGACAAGCATGTATTTTTTTTATAATTCAGACAAATCATGTTAACAAATTTTTTCATTTTATAAAAAGACTCAGGGATTTTTGCTTCAGGAAATGCATCACGCAACAATTCCAATATCATAGACATTTCCTTATTTTTAATTCCACATAGACATTTGATATGGTACAACTTCATTAGAAAATAAATCTTTGAATATTTCTAACATCCACTATACATCTCTTGATTTCCATTGTCAACTAAATCATGAAACGTATTTTCCTCAGTGAAGTTTTCTCTTACATTTTTCTCCACAGAATCAAGAGTATGATCCAATGATATTTTAAAATATTGATCTAGTTGTGTTACAATATCAAAAACATCACTTGTCACATTGTAATTTTTAGCACCCTCATCCAGTTGTTCTGTTATATTTTGATGTTGATATTGGTGTCTAGTAGTGTTGAATGCATCATTTATGAGGTTTTTCATTTCATTTTCCATTTTTGACAAAGGTGGGAGCTCATTATGTGGATTAACATCATTTCTCAACCTTTATGTAACATTAGATTCTCCAAGCGAAATCCAACACAAATATTGACCAGGGAATTGCTTCAGTATTAAATGTTCATAAACTTCATCTCTCTTCAACCATCTTCTAAATTTAAATTTAGGACATGGACATCTTATTCTCCCTTCAACAGATTGATTGGAAATTGCAAAATCTAAAAACTCCTTCAAACCCTTAATATACTGCAGTGTGTTCCTCAGTAATGTGATCTATCTTTTATCCATGTATATCACAATGTGCCTACACTATATTAAAAAAAATAAAACATATAGTTACTACTAAATAGGGAAAGATATCCATATATACTAGTTGAAAAAATATATAAATATGTTACATAAGGTTTTCCTATATAAATACATATGGAAAATCACTCACTAGAAAACTAAAGTACATATGTGCATGCATGTGTATGCTTATAAACATGTGATTAAAAAATCACTTGAAGAAAAAAGAATATAGTGAGTATTTTCTTATACAATATACATTTTAAGAAGATAGTGAGTATTTTGAGATATATTTGAGAAAGTTTAGCATTAGTAAAAATGTTAAGAGTTAAGATTAACCATTATATTAGAATTCAACTTGCAGATCATTGAGATATTTTCAAGTTGATCATTCTAATATAGAAATTTGTTGAATTGGAAGTATTATCTTTTAAAATTAATGAGAGTATACTGAACTAACTTTTATGCAAAGTTATTAATTATATTCAGGGTAAGTCATTAACTTTTATTCCTTTTATAATAGGAACTATAATTTTTAGTTTGATAATAATATAGAAAAATAGGTTTTTTCATTAACATGATATATAAATAAATAATATATAAAACATGCACTTTATCAATGAACAAATTTTTTAAAACATGGTATAAATATGTTTTTACTGAATCAATTCCAATTCAAAACTCATTCATCTATCCTTAAAACATCGTCCATTTTATAAAAAACCCTTGCATGGTTTAAAAATATATCAAAGGAATTTATAATAATGGCTAGAAATTTTTAAAAAAAATCCCCTCACTTGAAAGATTCAACACAACAAACTCAAATTAAGTAAGAAAAAAAATGATAACTATGAATAAAAATTCCTTATAGAAAGTTATAAAGTATTTCAATAAACAAGTGGAACAACACTAATCAATATTAGTACTAAATCATTGGAGAATCAATGCTTCAATGAAATTCCATCCAGGTAAAAAAGTAATACACAAGCTAATAAATAATTAAAGGCATAACACATGATAAATATCATGAGGAAACACATTAGGATCTAATGGGACAAGTATAATACAAGGAAATTTGGACCTAATTCCATCATGTTAATGGTCACACAACCATAAAATAAATAAATCTAAACCAAATCTCATCTGTGACACCCCACTAGCTCGGTACTTGCTATAACTATTGGTAACTAGAAAGTGTGTAATCTCAATGTCCCTAGAAATATCCCATGAATTCCCACTCAGTATCCTAGGGATCCTTATAAAATAACTAAAGGAGTTGATATGATTTTAAATTGAATGTCATACAATGAAAATAATAATATCCAAAGGCTAGCATGATAATGAAATACTTACCACATCCCACATTTAGCTTATAATGAGCCCCCTCCCATAAGAAAATCATGAATCACATCACAAACAACCATCACATGGATACACATGACATCATAAATAAATGAAAAGGGGATCAACAAGGGAACAACTAACAAATCAACTCAAATATCATATCACAAAGTTCCATCCAAGACTTTAAGTTATCACATATAATATATACATTAGTAAATCCTTTTTTAAAATGTTTTGGAATCCAAACACCAATATAAGGGAAATCATAATCATTTCCAAAACACAACCAACATAACCAAAATGAATCATAATTCCATTTCATAAAACAACATGTCCCTTTGAAACAAGGAAACCATTTAACTCCCAAAGGGTAAACAAATTTGAAAAAAAATCTCTTAAAATCGAATGACCATGTGTTTTTATTATATAAAACCATTCTTTTAATTTTATAAAACATGTCGAATGTATAAAATAAAAATCTAAATAAAAATTTCATTTAAACAAGAAATTAAAACTTTTAATCCACATGAAAACCAAGTTAAGTTATATAAAACCATTATAAACCAAACCTAGATAACCCACAGCCTCATTATCTGGATTTGAAATTAATTTATAAATCCAAGTACACATAAATATATTAAATATAATTCAATGAAATGGATACACTGGCCTCATGTGGTTAAATGATGTAAACTTCAAAGAATACCACTGGTTTAGGCCATAATAAATGAATCAAAACTTTTGGAAACCAAAAAACCCAATCTAAAACTACCATAAAAAAAATCTGCCATCCATGGACATTAGGGTTAGAGAAGAAAGGGTAAAAAGAGACAAAACAAGAGTGGGAGAGAGGGTAAGATCATACCTCTTAATCTGAATGATTAACCACCCAAAAATCACTTCAAATCCACTTATAGGACCTTAGGGAAGGAAAGAGAGCCCATGGATAAGCACTGATGATGTGAGGGTATAATGGGGTGGCTTGGTGTGGAATCCCCAATTACAAATGAGGAGAAAAGAATATATATATATACATACTTGGGTAGGCCACATGGTTGTCTAACATGGTTTACCAAACCATGTATCGACTATGTATTTGACATCACCTCATCCCCCATTAGTGGAATGGTTGCCTCACATGGTTTCTCTAACCATGCAGAGATAATGATCCCCTATTTCTATTATCACATAGGGATAAATTTTTTGACTGCACAATTTCTCAAATTGTATGTCTAACCATATACTCCCAAGAAAAACCTCTAAAACTCAAATTAATAACCATAAGACACCTCAATCCTAGGGGTGGAAACAACCACATGATCAAGAGTAAGAAAGTGAAAGCTTATGGTTTCAAAAACTCCCCACTATGACACTTTCCTCCTCAAGAAATTTTACAAGAACATAGGTTAAGTAGGAATGACAAGGCTACATTTCCTCTAACGAGGGCTCAACCATTAACCAACTTTCAAAACCTCAAAACAAAGGACACTTGGCATAATAAAACCATTCCTTGAGATAAAAAATTATGAAAAAATAAGAATTAACTAAAAAAATTAACTATGAGCCTTAAGAAGTAGGTGCCTCATGGAATGAAATTAAAGATACAACAAATATGTTTTTGGGATAGCCACTCCTATTATATTATTTGAAATTAGGAATATAAAAATTTACAATACTACTCCTAATAGCCTCATGAATTCAAAACTACACCAAACACAAAAAAAATAAAAACTAAATCAAGATTAACTAAAGTCACTATAGCCAAACTACATCACATCCCAACCAAAGTAATCCAAAATAATAACCCCACCATAATTGGAAGAAAACCCAAAGAGACTGATCATGGTTATCCCAACCGTTTTTAATTTCTCTATAATGGTGAAACATTAGATAGGAATACCCAAGAGGAAAATCATCACCAAAGTGACATGATTCCACTAACCATGAAATCCAAATTAAATCAATAAAATAGAACACATCCTATAGAAAAATTTATACTTCATTAGACCTAATCACTAAGAAAAGGCACTCCAGGAAATAAAATAAACACCCTTATATGCATGTTCCTCAACATGGAATGGCATGGCTCTAAACCCGGGTCATCGAACTACATGAATTTTAATTTAAGGATAAACACATGGAACACCAATCATGGAAATACTGAAGAAAACATTTAGCCTATAACTCTCACAAAATCATACCAAAACTGCACTATAATTGTATACAAACCTGCGTGGAGGGGAAAAAATGTATTCAACAGTGGCGATGGGTGGCAAGGCGCGCTGATGGGTGGAAAGAACCATCACCAGAGGTAGGGAGGCGATCTAGGGTTTGGGTCTCGTGGGGGTTAGGGGAAGAAGGTGGGGTCACAGGGGTCGTGGGGAGAAGGGGGTTCGGAGTCGGGTGTTGGGGGGAAGTGGCGCTGATGGCCAGCTAAAAACATCATCGGTGGCGGGGGGGGCGAGCTGGGGTTCGGGGATCGCATGGATTGGGGGAAGAAGGTAGAGTCACGGGGGGCTGAGGGAAAATGGGGTTCGGGGTTGGGGGGAAGTGTCACCACTAAAAAATGAGGTTTAGCTGGGGTTTTTAATAAACCTCCGCTAAACCCTTTTTAAAAAAGGTTTAGTAGTGGTTTACAAAACCACCGCTAAATTCGATTTATGTGGTAGTGATTATCATTGAATGCATGAATCTATTGTACATTGGCATTGGTTATTTTTTATATTTAGTTTATATTATTTTTCTTTGGCTATGTCATCCATTTTTTATAGCTTCCTCCATTATCTGTTGTTTATTTTCTTAGCTACTATTGTGTTACTCTGATCATGAGGGAATAATATCCCCACTATCACCTCATTACATCCTCACTGCTATTCATCACCCTTTGGTATATAGGGAGGCGCTCTTGAGGCCATGTGACCCACTAGTTCGGTTACCTTCATAGTGTCTAGTCAGTTTGGGACGTTATAGTCAGCTATAAGGTTTAAAAATTGGTCATTTATCTTGACATGACTCAATAGATTCTACTCATTTTTGTCTGATCCAGGTAGTGTTATAGAGGATGGTTCTAGGTTATCCTCATTGTAGCCAAACTGGTGAAGTTTCCTTACTGTAATGAGGTTAACTCTAGATTCATTGTCAATGAAGTGTTTTCATACATCAACACCATTTATCCTATTGGACACATAGAAGGGTATGATGTGACCTTTTATAACAACATTTTCATCTTGATCTATGAAAGAGACTATGGTGTGACATTCCATAGGATCGACCTCCATCTAATAGACATCAACAGTGACAACCCCAGCTTCAAACTCCTGAGGACTTATCAAATCCTCTATGAGTGTTTCCCAATGGTCTTTTGACAATCTTAGGGAATACAATATTGATATCTTGGATGGTACTAAGGCTAAATATTTTAGGATGTGATATTTATGGTCTAAATTTTTTCCCTTCCCTAAGTGGGGATGCTCTATCATGGTCACTTCAGGAGATTGAGTATGTGATATAGATGGATAGACCATCTAAACAAGAGTTTGAGGTACTCATGTCCTTGGTGGATTGGGTTGAACAGACCTACCTACCTACCTAGGGTGATCTAACACTTGTTCCTCCTATGATTGATATTCTAGAGTGATAAATTCAAGGTAGATTTTGTCCGATACAGGAGGATTTTTATGCTCTTGGAGAACTCTATGAAGGGCTCTTCCATGAGTTTATGAAACATTGAATGACTGAGTAGGGGTGCAGCTAGAATACTGGCTTCTATCGCGGTTGTTCCCTCCCCAATAACCTCAGTTTTTGCAGCCATGTCCTCTAGTTCCCCCCATCATATGTGGTAAACTCTGGTTCATATTAATACACATTGTTGGAGAATAGATCCATTAAATAGATGAAATTAATGGATCTAAATATAAAATCCTCATCTAATGATGATATTGCCTGACTGGACATTTCTATTGGCGTCATTTGGTGGGTCAATTCCCATTGTTCCATATTTGAGGGCATAAAATCTGAGTGTAAAATCTGACATTGAACTTGATTCAAATTCATCCTCATGCACTTCCTCCTTGGATTTATAATCAGAACACTTTTTAAAGGATGACTTATGGAGGTTTGTGGGACTAATGACATCAGTTGTGGTGAAAAATATGCAGCTATGGGCATAGTTGGTTGTTTCAACTATGCTTAGATAATACCATGAGTTTAGTTTTTTGTATTTTGAGTTATCAAACTATTAAACTTTTTTTCCTACTAACAACTTTTTATCACTCACCTCATTCCTCAAGAGAAGTGGTGGAAACATATGCCACTTGTGATGGTGGCCATTCCAATTTCACATGCCCAAAATCTACCATTTTATATTGGCTGTATTTGAAGATGAATCATTTATGAATAGTGTGTCTGAGTATCTGATGAAAGGGAAAATAATTCAGTTGGTTGTCGAGGCCTGACTAGTCGATCCTCTTGGGCTCTAGAAAGTGGGGAAACCATTGTCCATAGCGACTATAAAATAGTCATGTACTAGATCATATCAGAATAAGTAAACTTTGTTCCTTTGTTCCTTGAATTAACTTTGTCTGGGTCTCATTCTCTCTTCTTAGAGAGTCGGGGTTTATGTTGGCACCCAATGGGTGTTGCATGATATGGCGCTGGTTTTGGAGCTAGAGTTGGTGTAGAGGCTAGTTTAAGTGTGATGGATGTCACTTGTACCTTTTATGCTCTCTTCCCCAGGACTGGTAGAGTTATATGGGACTTGATCATAGTATGTTTTATGAATTATTCCATTCTTCGGGCAATGGCGATGAAATAATGAAACTCACATGTATATTTCACAAGGATAAGTGGCGTTCACAAATCATCGCAATGGTTATAAATAAATATAGATAGAATATCCTCTTGGGGAAGAAATTGATTCAGGGAGTAGGTCATCCCATTCCATCTAGAAATAAAATCCAAAACTCACTTGTTTTATTATTATTTTCAATTCGAGAGGTCACTGGTTGTTTTCTTTTTGAGTTCCTAGATGAACTTGAAAAGGAACAGCCGATGGAGGTCTTCTAATCTCATGATCAACCAATCCAGAAAACCGGTGTATCATATGAAGGTTGACCCTTTCAAGGTTTGTACGAATCATCTAAGTTTCATTTCTTATTGTTTCTTTGAAGTTCCCATCATGAGATCACAATGGGATGCATAGTGAGTCAGATGTTGTTTTGGGTCACCTGAGCCATTGAATATCTGAAACATAAGACTCCCAAACTATGGAGGGTGTTTCTCATCTAGTTGGGGTAAAAATTTTACTCTGGCTATATTGGCATGTGTTTCTCCTCCAGGTCTTCCAATCAAGTTGTCAATGACCCTATGGTGTCGATAAGAACTTGATGAGTGTTTGGTTGAACATGATCATAGAAAGGTGCAGAAATGGGAAGGATATAATGCACTAGTTATACCATTATGTGTGGCTGATATACAAATGGAGAAATATTTTGAGAATTAGTCTGAACCCATTCTGGTTGTGTCCTTAATAGGGTGAAATCTTAATATCCATCCATAATCGGGTCTAGGTAAACTGATGGTCTCAGCCACAAATTGGGCAGATGTCTTGGCCCCACTTCAATACCAACATGAACCCTTATTGTAGAGGTACACCTTCTAGAAGTGTATGTTGAGGCCCTACTTGTGGAGAATATTTGATAAGAATGCCACCTCAAATAAACTTAGTGTTCAGTCACCTCAACTATTTTGTCTCTTCCTCCTACCAAGTGAATTTTTCATCAAGCGTAGAAAAATCTTGCTCATTGGGAAGAGGTGGCGAGTTTTATGTGACCTTTATTTTATTCTACTCTTTGATATACATTTTATGAGGAGCCAGTGAGGGATTAGTTGAGGGAGAACCCAAATTTAGGGGGATTCTCTAGTTCTTGTACTCACTCTCATTATCAGTGTGAACTGTATTTTGGATGGAATCACATTATCCTAGATCTTCTATATTTTCATCATTTTCTATTTCATCTAGAGGATTAAAGTCCACCCCATTCACTAATTCATAATAAATCTTGGTTGTTTTACTTGCTACTGAAAGAGAAGAGGGTTGTTTGCACCCTTTCTTGGAAACCATCCTTCTTTTCTGAGATCCTTTTCCAGCTTCTTGGCTAAGAGTGACTTGGAGGGAACCTCTATTCAGCTTGGTCGTATGGATCCCTTATAGGGGAAATGGTTCACAAGACAGGAAGAATTGGGAGACATTACCATTTTATGTCCTCCCTAAACTGTAAAAGACAGATTTCCCTTGAGGGGTGGTTCGAGTAAAACTTTCATCATCCCTATGGGTTGGGGTTTCTCTCATTCTATTATTGTTGTTCCTTGGGCTATGTTTTCCACCCATAAGGGGTAAGTTTTTGTTAAAAACCCCTGAACCTAAATATTCAGGCTGATCTCGTACTACGGTGGCTTGTTCTACTTTAATCTCTCACTTGATCTTGTGTATCCTTGATCAAGCATGATCTTGATACAATGTCGAGTCTTCATGTAAACTACTCGCTTATAAAGACATTAGTAGTTCTTGATAATTGTCTTCCCCTAAGCAAAAAGTTTGTTGAAAGTTCTCAGTTGTCTGGTTCATGAGTTTTTCAACAGATTTCTCTTGTTAGAACAGACGCTTTTGAGAATTATTCATGGTCAAGTCTTATTGAGTGTGTCATTTTTCCTAAGTAGGTATTTTTCATAATATCTTCCTTGGAATAATTAAATTAGAGGATTTTGTTTCTAGTGGGTTCTACTGAATGGAGCATGAGGTGAAATACACAGATTCAGGTTCCCCCCATATCCAGTTGTAAACATTAGGTAGGGTGTTGAAAATTAGATGATTCAAATTATACAATACATAAAGGCATATTGATTTAATATCTTTTCATGTATTCTCTGATTGTGATCACCACACAGATGGAAGGCCTTCCAAGTCGATTTAATGATGATTCTCTTCCAATATTTTGACATGGGAGAGTTTTCCAGAGATTTAGACAGATGTTGTGCATTCATTCTTCTAATAATGTATCTAGAATGTCGAACTAAGAAGTGAATTATATGAAAAACATAATGGTTATGTCATCTCTGGTTAAATTATATCTCATGATCATCATATCGTTTTTGTCTTCTACCAGAGACTCTTTTACTTGATCTGCCCAATGTGAGCGCATCTTAACTATTTGGTCACAAGTAACGGGGCTAGTAGGCATCCCATTGGTATGGGAATGGTTTTAGGGTGTCTTAGAGGATAAATTTTTCTTCATATCATCCTATGATTAAGAAATTATGTCCCTTATCATTGATAGGATATCTAGCATGTCAGACTCTATCTTTCGATGCGGCTCAGAATATGAGGGATTTCTAATTTTTGACAAGGAAAGTGGTAGAGCCAATAATTTAAATTATTTTACTTTAAATTTTAATGTTTTTAATACCATAAAATTTTTAATTTATGGGAATGTTTCACATTTTATAGTTTTAAATGTATTTTTAGATTAATTGCAAAAATGGTATATTTTGGATTTTAACTGTTTTATTCTTATTATGTATTTTTTCCATAACATTTTATATAGTGATAAAAATTGTGAAATTTTTATTTTTTATGTTTCTATGTTCATTAGAAATTATTTCATTATTCTGTACCTCAAGCTTAATTCATCATATAGAAGCCCAAATCCAGCTCATAAGACAAACCTCAAGATCTTTGTATAGATCTTGAGAATTTTATTTTTTGGTCTATATCTCTTAAATGGTTGGCCCAAATAATCTAACATTCTACATGGATAAATAAGACATCCATAGGAATAAATTTTATTGATATGGACTCACTTTATTTGGAATTCTTCAAGGTCATTAATACATGATAATGTGGAGCATTGGAATATGAACAATCATCCCGGCCCGAATAAATATCCAAAGTATATTATCTATATATATCTTAACATGTGGAAAATGAAGATTAATGTTTTTCAGTCGATATAGGATAGATATACTAACAAATTTTTAGAAGAATAAGTTCCCAAATTTTGTCATTTCTATGTGATACCATGTAGAATATTTTGGAATATATTTTTGGATCCAATTTTTCATTCCCTTTTCTTATAAAAGAGTACTTCATTCCAATGGGTTGTCAACATAGGATGGCCATTTTATAATGAATTATGGTTTTTTATGATTTAATGTTGTTTTAATTTTTTAATGTATCTTTTTTGATCTTCTTCTCTTCTCTTTCATTTTCTATTTTGTGTTCCCTGGTCTGGATCCTTCTAATCTCCATGAAAGTGGAGAACTAACTCTCATTGTTGTTTGAGGGGGGAAGTGGTGGTTATTTGGTTTTTTGTGATTAAATGTTTCTCTTTATTTTGTTCAGTGAATTTAAATAGTGTTTAAATGGGTTTGGTGTAGGTTTCATCCAACTTTCACAACTATTTAGTTCTTATTCCCATTTTAATCTTATTCCTCTCATTCATCGTCAAAATGTTGCATCTAGGGTGAAGTAGTATTGTGGTGATGAAGTGAGTGAGTATCATCTTGCATGTGATAGGTATCTATGGGATAATAAATATTCATAGAAAGGTTTTGTGTGATATTTTTATCTCAACATTGATTAGAATGTTGAGAATAATTTTTTTAAATAACAATGATTTCATTATCATGATCTCCCAAGAATGACAATGATTATTCACTAACTTCTTTGCGTCTTATCTTCTCTAGTGAGTTTTGTTTTATTATTTATGTTTTTATTTCATTAATATATATATATATATATATTATCATTCATTTCAAATCCCCGTTATATTAGTTTAGTAGTGTATTAGTTAGTTTATAAATAGAGATAATAGAAAAATTGGTGCGTGTAAGAGACTTCCGCGAGAGATCACCCCTAGGGTGCACACTATATTTCATTATTAGGTGATAATAATTTATTATTTAAGAGTTCGTGAAAAATATCTAGCATCAATTTGGAATCGTTATTGGAGAGTTCAATCACTTTCACACATTGTTTTACAAAAAAACATAAAAAAAATCATAAATTTCAAAAACCAAAAAAATGACCTTTATTGTATATCATTATTTTCTTCGTTCAAATATGGAATTTCAAGCGAATTTTTCATAATATTTTAATTTTAACATTATAAATTATTTTATCAAACAAGTATCACTAAAGAATCATTTAGATGAGAATAAAAAATGATAGAAGAGTAAGAGTAATCAAATGGCATTTATTTCCTTTTCCTTGAAGTAATTCGTAACTCAAAAGGATAATCAAGAAAAAGAGGAATCAAAACTCTTTTATCCAAAATTTTCAATTGAAGAGACATGTGAGAAATAAATTATGAAGTAAATAGCCTCTAACCTATCCATACCATTTCTAGATGAGTTTGAAGAAGAAGACTTTCCAGCCGATGCACATGTGGGAGATCAAGGAGAATTAGATGAATATTGGGCTGATTTTGTAGAAGCTAAAAAGGTATGTGACTCTACTATATTTGATAATGAAATATCGGTCTCTCTACCTCTATATTTCGTGGAATAAGATTATAGTGTACTTTTTGAGATTATGTTTTCAATTTTGGTGTCGAAATGAATCCATTTATAAGAAAACAAACTTGAAAGGGAAGATTTCTTTATTTATTCTTCATATTTTAATCTTATTCAAGAAGTTTTTTATATTTATATTTTTCTGAAATTTATAATACAATGAAAATGGAGAGAAGGCCTTGGATGTCAAGGAAGATTCCACCCAATTATTGTTGGTTGAATAAGTAGAGTTGGACAAGCTGGTAACGGTATGACTACCTTCTCTACAACAACTTGCATACCATATGGAGGAGGACACCACAGAAGTTAATAGGGAGCATCCCTATTTTCTTTTCCTTTAACTATGGAACTCAAAATCTATGTTTCTTATTTTCTTGGGGGTTCATAATTTTCTTATATTATTTGGGGTTCTCCATTCTTGGTGTCTACTCATAGAAACTAGAAAAGTCGCATGTGATGGTTCATCTCAAAAAAATCACACTCATCATGTGATTGGGGATAATCCACTACAACTGTCTGACTAGGAGAAGTAAAAACCTAGTATTTTCATAGAGTTATAAACCAATCACTATCCTTTTTCTTTACACTTTATATTTCAATTTTCTTATTTTTCTTATGTATTGTGATTTCATTGTTGTAGTTTCGAAGTTGTAGTGGTTAATAGCTTAACTCATGGTTGTCACTGAAAAATAAATCTGGTTATGTTTTTCATTTCATTTATTTTATTTTCTACCAAATATAAATTATGTGTGTAAAATATTCTTGATCTAATTTGAGCTTAAAAGATGGTAGTAATGTAATAAGTGTGGAGGATGAATGTTAAGTTGTTTTTAATAATTTTTTATGTTCTTACATTTTATTTTTCGTGTCCTTATCAATTTTTCAGGTTTTAATTTTTCATTTTTTTTTTGTTTTTTTAGGATTCTATAGCTGAATAAAATAATTTTAAAAATTCAAACCATCTTGGTAATTTTTACACATTGATTGATTTAATTTTTTTACGATTTAAATTATTTTTGAAAAGATTTTGGTTTCTTAATTTTCAATCTTTTCATTTGATAAAGTTTGATCGATTGTGAAACTCATAATGCTATTCATATTGAAAATATTTCCTAACCTGAGAGTTTTCTAAAAGTTTTTGAAATTTTATTTACATTTCTCTTTTTCTTGAGAGTCTTGATACAAGTTGTGTTTTTCAGATTTTATTTTTTTTTTCTCTTTTTCAAAGCTGTTAGAGTTTATGGAATGTGTTAAATATGATTAAGGCACCACATTGAAAGAAATTTTTTATATTTAACTCTAATTCTAGTCTATCTTTTCATATAACCTTTATTTATCTCCTACTATCCATGAAATACCATGTTATTAAGTCATATTGCAAGTCATTTATCCATTTCCAACATATTTAAGAAGTTAAATGCATGATTATTGTTGAACTCAAGTGTGGGGAGAGTTAAGTTCTAGTTTTCTTTCCTGAAAATTTTGTTTGAGATGAAATGAAAAAAAAGTGTTTTCATTTTTACTACTTCTTTTATGGAATAATTTTCATGATGTAAATATGGATGTATGGCCTAATCTATCATTACAATTATAGGCAGGGTGTTCATCAATATTTGAATATTAAAAAATGTTTGTCTTTTCCTCAAAAAATATGATTCTAAATAGAAATTAGGATATAAATTCAAACTGAAACAATTCTACATCTGAGAAAAAGAGGGAATAAATTAATTGATTCTAAAATTAGAAGTGTGAACTTCCCAAATAAATAAATATGTGTTTAGAGGTGATTTATTTTTTACTGATTAAGGAGAACATAATTCTAGAGCATAACTATTTTCATGCATTTATTTCTCTTTAGAGTTTAACCCTCCTCATTCTGTCTAAGAGGTTTTTACATTTAAAATCTGTCAACCCTCAACCTCAGAAAAACCCATGAAAAAGATCTCATTATTGAAACATTTTTAACTCTGTAAAGTGGAGGTAGTATGAGTATAGAAAGCCTATGGAAATCATGTATGTTCTTGGGAATGAGAAAAACTCCACATAAAAAACCTTGAGTTAAAAGAGAAATATTTTTTTTCTAGGGAGGTAGTTACAACATGAACATGAGAATTAATATGATGTATAATGAATTATTATGCCTACTTGAATGTCCTTAAGGCCTTCACTTTTTTAATTTATTTTTTCCTTACAAGCCCCGAAGGCTAAAGAGTCAATTACATGACTCATAAGTCTTAGTGTAATTCATCCAGACAAGAAAATAGGAAACTAATCCTCCATAGAAAATTTTATGATATCAGCATTCTGCCTTCATAGGGTTGGTCGGCTAGTTGTCCTATGCAGAGCTGCACATGCCTGATACCAATGAAAAATCCATACCCTCATAATCTTCCAATTCTAGTTATCTCTACTCTGGTCAATGCGCCTACTTTGAATCTTCAAAATTCTTATTATTTTTTAGAATTTAGGAGATTTTAATCGACGTAGGAGACATAACGTTTTTTAAATAAAATAATTGATCTGAGTTGTCATTTATTCTTTGGGAAGTTTTTTTTTACCTTGATATAAGATGATTTCTCAGGAGTTCAATATTTAAGCATTAAGTAATTGACAGAGCAAATATTTTTTATTATTTTACCTTTAATTTAAATGTTTTTAATCCCAAAAATATGTTATTTAAAGGGAAATTGTAACATTTTATGGTTTTAAATGTATTTTAAGGTTATTTACAAAAATGGCATATTTTGGATTTTAACTATTTTATTTTTATTATGTATTTCTACCATAACATTTTCTATAGTGATAAAAATTGAAAAATTATTCTTTTGGGGGTTTCTATGTTCATTGGGATTTATTTCATTCTAACCCAAAGCTCAATCCATCATATGGAAGCCCAAATCTATCTCACAATATGGGCCTCAAAATATGTGTATAGATATGGAAAATTTTATTGTTGGGACCATATCTCATAAATGGGCATCCCAAAGAAGCTAAAATTCAACATGTATAAATAAGAAATCATAATGAACAACTCTTATTTATATGTCCCCGCTTTATTCATCCTTCTTTAAGGTCTTTAATTTCTGATAATGTAGAGCATTAGAATATGAACAATCAACCTGGGTAGAATAAATATCTGTAGTAAATTAGTTATATCTCTCTCAATATGTGGAAGAAGCAAAAAAAATTGGATCGATAGATGAGATATATAAAAAAAACTTTTTAGAAGAACACTTTTCCAAATTCGTTTATTTATCTAGTATACCCTGTGGAATATTTAGGAGGATACTTTTGACAAAAAAAATTTCATTCCCTTTGCCTATATAAGAATACTTCATTCTAAAGGGTTGGTAACTTGGGTTGGAAATTTTCTTTATAATTTGGGTTTATTCTACTATAATATTATTTTACTTTTTTAATGTAGCTTTCTTTATCTTATCCTATTCTCTTTCATTTTCTATTTTGTGTTCCCCCACAGTAATCCTTCTAAACTTCATGTAAGGGGATAACTAACACTCGTTGTTGTTCAAGCGAGGGAGTGGGGGTTCTTGAGTTTGTTCTGATTAAATTTATCTCTTTATTTTTTTCTGATAATTTAAATATTGGTGAAATGGTTTTGGTGTTGGATTCACCCCACTTTCACTGTTATTGAGTTCTTATTCTCGTTTTAATCTTATTTCTCTCCTTCATCATCATAATATTGCACCCAGGGTGGAGTAGCATTGTGGTGATGATGTGAGTGAATATTATCTTTCATGAATAGGGTCTATGTGGGATAATAACAATTAATGGGATGGTTTTGATTGATATGTTTGATCTCAATATTTAGTAGAATATTGGGAATAAATATTTTTTTAAAAAACAATGATTTCGTCACCACGGTCTTCCAAGAACAACGATTCTTCACTGACTTCTTTGTGTCTTAATTTCTCAATTGTATTTTTTTTATTCTTTGTGTATTTATTGAATTCATATATATAGATATATTATGGTCATGAATTTTAAACCCCCCTTTTTATATCAATTTATTAGCATATTAGTTAGTTTATAAATAGTGATAATAGAAAAATCGATATATGTAAACAGCTTCTGTGAGAGAGAGACCCTAGGGTGAAAACTATATTTCATTCTTAGGTAATAATAATTTATTGTTGAAGGATTCAAAAAAATATCTCTCATCGGAAATAGGATTGCATTCTTGTCAACCTAAAATATCACTATGGGAAGGACCTTCACAACGGGTGCTATCATGGAGATGATTGTCATCATAGCTCAATGTTTAGCTCTAGGGAGAATTTATACAGCATATACCCAAGGACAAACCTTCAAGACAAATGATAGAAATGGGTGGACCTTCTTAATATTTTATCTTCTCTCCATGAGGAGGTCTATTTTGAAACTCATTAAGAGATAAGATCTTGTGATTGATCGGTTTATACCCACGAAGGAAGCCTTTGTGGTAGATGCTCTGGGGAGGACCTCCAGATCTATTAGTAAAAATATTGTGGGGAGGGCCTTCATAACTGCTAATGTCACTCCCATAATTTGATAACAACTTTGAAGGATCCTAAGCCACCATTTATAGATGTTTTATGGGATCAACAACAATAGCTTTCGACAGAGCATGGTTATGAGTCTGCATTTCATTTTCCAATTGTATTTAAAGTGATTTTTTTTAGTCACTCTCTTAGGGGTGATAGAGGTCACTTGATGTAAGTGAATACCATTAGATAAAAATGTCTATTTGATTAGCTCCCATGGTGCTACAAATATATGTCAGTAATCTTCTAGAATTTTATGTCTACCCTAGGTGGCTATCGAAGTAGATTTATGCCCCCTATTTGAAATGGGAAATTGTGTCTGATCATGTTGTCCATTTATAGCAGGATATCACCAACAACCCTTTTGGATGAAAGAAGGGTTCCATGTATGCTCCTGAGTAGCCCCCCTATTGTGTGAATGAGTCACCGCACTTGAGGAGGTAGGGTTGTGGGCCCAACTCTTTTCTATTTTTGTGGACATTGTTACATCTTAACAAGTTCATAGGATATGTTCATGGATTGATATCTGATCATCCATCATTACTAAAATCTGTTGAGAGATTTCCTTGGAGGGAATGCGAATATACGCTCATTCTATTATTGGGGTAGGAATATGTATCGGCTTCGATCCTCTAGTTCCTATCAGTAAGTTCTGATAATCATCTTGTATAGGGTAGAGGTAGGAGTTTTCCCCTAATTTATAACTAGGATATGCCAGCTTCTTTTTCTGATTTTCATCATATTTGACTAATGGACTTGATATGCATTCATAATAATTTTCATCTGCTCGTTGACTTCCGACATATTTACATGATAGACTTGATATTTGCAAACAAGAATTTTCATCTTCTCATTTATTATTGTCGTATTTGATTGACAGACTTGATATGTGTGTGCAGGAATTTATGTCTGCTCGTAATTTACCACTGTATTTGGTTTTTGGGCATCATATGCATCTGTAGAAGTTTGAATGTACTCATAGTTTCTCATATTATTTTAATAATGGGTTTGATGTGAATAGGAAGGAATTTGTGTCTATCTATAATTTTTTTCCATATTTACATGGTTGGCTTCATGAGAGTGAACAATATTATACGTCTTCCTATAGGCTTTCATCATATTTTCATGGTGGACTTGATGTTGGTGTGAAGTAATTTTCATCTTCTCATAAGTTGTGGTTGTATTTTCCTGGAGGGATTATTTAACAAAAGAATAAGTAAGAAGAAATGTTCCTAATTTTCTGATCACCACCCTTTTCATGACGGCATCCTCTTCATGGAAATTTTTTTGGGTCGCACAACATTGACAATGACGATTATCAGCAAGGGCCCTTAGACGGGACCCATGTGTTGTTGGGATAAAGTTGATGGCAAACACTTCATCAGCCACCTTCAGGTAAGGGAGGATCTCATTGTCACATTCTGGGGACAAACCCCTAAAACAGTTTGATATGGCTATTGGAGTCGTCTGGTTCTTGATTTCCAAACATCACTGAATGGAAAGCTGATGAGGTTTTATAGACTGGAGGACCTATAAAGCTGCCTCCAGGGTGAGGAGAGTACCATTCTGGTGGTACTCCCTAACTAATGCATTCGAAATCCAAAGTTATAGATGATGGTGTCCTCTTTTTATTCTAGGACCGTGCATGTACAATGGGTGATGCATGTGTTTATGAGAACTGGTGATATTTCATTGGATTGAATAGTTATGGTAATATTACCCCACATTAGGTCCCATTCACATACAAAAATGGAAAGGGATAAATGAAACCATCAATTACACATGTTTTCATGAGATTTTACTTTGTCAGAGGTTTTTTATTTGTATTTTTCATATACATTGCTGAAACTCTTCACCAGAACTCTCTTTAATCCTAGGGCATCTCACCAGATCTCACAAACATGAACATTCTATTGTGCAAGTCAGGTCATTGGCCAAACAGATAAATTCATCTCCCACTCAGCGTCTTCAAAGCCAAGTTTAGAATGCCTTGGTTGGGAAGTAACACTATAATGGAACTCTCCCCACCCTATAGGCAGCTCGACATGATCTCGAGTCTATAAATCATCAACATTTTTTCACCCAATGATGGTCGACAATCCAAAACCAGACGGCTCCAATAGTTGTTTTCAGATCCTATCCCCAAAATGTGATAATGAGTTCCTCCCTTACCTTAGGGAGGTTGAGGAATTATCTTCTAGCAACTTCATCCCAATAGCACAGAGGTCTCACCCAAGTGCCTCTATCGTTAATCATTATTGTCAATGTCATGTGGCCCATCATCCTTACCCTAAAAAGGGCTAAAGTCAAATGGACCTAGAACCCTAGGGCGGCCCACAAAGGCGATGATCACACAATCAGGAATATGTCATCAACCTTATTCTTACTGAATAATCTCATCAAGTAATTCTACATAAACCTATGAGTAGATGAAAATCTCTACTCACCAACTTCAAGTCTGCCATGAAAATATGGTACCAAATTACAATCAGATGTATATTCATGCACACTCTCATGAAACTCATTAATTAAATATGATGAAAAACTAAAAGCAGATGCAAATTCATTCACATAAATCACATTATATTTGAACGGTATCTAATGAGTGTTGTTCATGAATCCAAAAAATGCCCAACAACTCTCATATCCATGACTCTTGGACCTACTTTACAAAAGCAAGTGTTCGCTCGGTAACTTGGCCAATGACACTTTAGAAATCACATCGATCAAAAAGATGGTAAGTTAGGATCATCAAACCCTTTTGGGGGAACCATTACCTATTATAGAATCTCTTTTAGATTTAAGATATGTTCATGAATCATTTTTCCATTCTCATGTATGTATACATTGATTACCCTGATGTAATGATCAACTACAAACATACATAGTTTCATAATCATTTCTATGTATCTAATGTTATCCATAAATATATGGATTTGTATGTATCCAAGGTTCTCCATTAATGATACCTTTTTCGTAGAGGGATCAAAGATTCATTAATCATTTATTAGGAAAATGTTTTTTTTAAGCCGCATAGTAGGGTGCTTTAGAGTTTACCTTCATTTAGAGTGAGACAGAAGTTGTTTTGGTATTAGGATCAAACCCATAATATGATATTCCTACGTATCCTCATGAGATAAATCCTAACTCACATAGTTCTTTTCCACTAAATATGACACATCTCCTTTAGGGTCATGTGACGAGAACCTAATCGTGCATTTTAAAATTATTTCATAAGAATGCCCAGATGATATCTGGTCAGGGTTACTGTGAGACTTACCCCCAAGGTGGCTCAAGGGACCTAAAAGAGATGTGATCTCCCAGGTGGATATTCCCATATTAATAATATGACTTAGATAACATTATGATGAATTTTAGTGTTAGATTTAGACATTAGGGAGGATTTATACGTATCTTAGTTAAAAATCAAATATTATGTAATTCAGAAAGATTGAAGCTTACTCCTATTATGGAGGCCCATTTAAGGGGACATGATTGAGGCTTATACTGAATATATGGATCATAAGGTCCCACTTTATTGGGAATATTTAACATTAAAATTTGAGGCATGGATTGGGGGGATTTCACTATATAGGAGGCTCAATTGAGTGGACATGGTTGTGGATTAATATTAGGGGATGCCCATTTCAGGTTTGGAATCATGTAGATTTCATGATCACCGCTAACCTATAATGTATAGACCCAAAGCTTTTCGTACATGGACATTACATTACTTTTGCGGAATACTTAATACATAACAAAAACAGACACCCAAGTACCGTAATAGTTTAGTGTCTTTGGAAAATTGGAACAAAATCTTCTAATCATGGTGAAAGATCTTCAACATATCCCATAAATATATTCCCCTTTTTTTTCTTACCTAAAACCTTTCTTTATATCCTGAGGAAAAGAAAACATAAAAAGGCTTAGCTCAAATGCTCTGTAAGGTTAAGCATAGAGAACATAAAACAATCCATAAACATTTGAATTCAAAAACGTGAACATCAAATCTAAACATCAAAATCTTGAGCAATGACATAAATCTTGGAAGTATGTAATGAATATATCATAAAGAAACATTAGTAATGGTAAAATATCATGGGAATAAAACATATAATTGTGGAAAACCATTAAGCACATGTTATTATTTTCATAGTAGCCAAGACATTGCAGCCAAGACCATCCTAGTGGACAAAGTCCATTACTGAATCAGGTTTACTTGTAGATCCATCCATGTCTATCTCAAGAGATATAAATCATTACCCAATGCATTGGAGGGATATATAGGTCCCACCCATCTCATAATTAAATCATTCTTACGTGTTCCACAAAATAAACATAAATCATTTATCATAACCCAAAGAATAAAATCGGTTTCATAAACATCATCCCATCATAACATAATCCATATAAAACAAATGGATATAATTTCATCATAAGAAAATTGAAACCATATAAATCATAGATACATTATACTTGAAACATACACATATGAAATAATTTCATCTTATATAGAAAATGGTTTTGATAAAACACTTGACATGAATTCTTGAGTAAAATATCCTTTCTTCTTCAAAATTTTTTTCTTTTCACAAAATGCCTTGAAATTTTAAAAGAAAATGATTTTGGTGAAAATAGTCATGAAATATTTTAGGGTAATATTCATTAAAATAAGGCGTTATGAAATAGTAAAAATCTTTTCATGCCGTATAAGTTAAAAAACATTATTCTCGTACTTTGGCTGGAAAAGTCAAAAAGTATCTTGTACTGAAAACGAAAAAAGATTCCTTTCATATCTTTTACTAAAAATTCACCAATAGGTAAAATTGGATTTAAATAATTTTAGGAGGATATAAATAATATTACATATTGAGGAAACATGTATGTGGATGATAAATATTCCCCAGTAAATTCTGAAGTATGAACAATCTCAAATAAAAATGAGATTGTGAGATTTTCCCTTACCTTAGGTCTAATATGAATCGTACGTATCTGAACCTCCTGTATAATAATTTAAATAATGTCATTGACTTATTATAGAATCATATTCATTGTTATGATATCATATATGGTCATATTTTTATCTTCGTATTAGTAATATTTCATTGTTACTTGTTATTCGGGTGTTCATTGCTTTATGTTCTTATGCATGTTTTGTAGAATAAATTCGTATTCCTCTTTTTAGGTTATAGATAACTCATTTACAGAATGTTATTAGTGTATTATATATCATATTTATTCATTCAATTCATTCAATTCATTTATATAATCATTATTCAATGAAGATCATGTAGAACGAGTCGCATCACATCGTGGAGATGGTCAGCCGTACGTACGCACGAGCGATGATATCATTCTTTTGATATTAAAATCATATGTAATTGGATGTTATATCATATATAAAGAATCATAATAATTTTATATTTATTATTTATATCATTTATACTCATTATCATACCCATCCAAAAGATGAAATGTTTGAATAACAAACTACACCACGACGTGGAGACGGTAGGCCGTACGTACGCACGTGTGATGACTTTTTCATTCATATGATGGATAAAATAACTAATATGGTTGTACCATTTATAATAAAATTAAAGTATATATATTTTAATAGAGTTATTATTTTAGAATGGAAACAAAAAAGAAGGAGGAAGTGGATAAAGAAAGGATCTTGAAATAGGTGGTGAGATATTTACCTCTTCCTCAGGTTCTTCCATTTGATTTGATCAAAAGGGCTCCTTAGGTTAGATTTCTGACTAAAGGAAGGCCTATAGGATTAAGGGAGGAAATTTGAGAGATTATTTGGTCAGGTTTTGTCCAATCCAAATGGCTTTGGAGGTGTGAATTATAGAGAAGGGGCAGTTCCCTTTTATAAGAAGCGTGAGGGGTACCTTAGGAAAAACTTAAAATATTATTTTATAATAAATTCATATTTAGTTTATAATGGATCCAAAGTGACTTATTTCAAGTATAGGGTGGGGATGGGTCGAAATATTCTCAAACAATAGGTTTTATACAAGTTTATGTTACCATTTAAACCTTATCATTTAGATTTAACTCTAAGGTAAATAATTTAACTTTTACCATGTCTTCTTGTATTCTTACACTATATGGTTAATAAACTTACTATAAACTACCAATAGAATACCAATTGGTTCATTAATTTCATATATATTATTATATAAGTCTTTTAACCTAACCTTAGATTTTTAGTTATATAATATCAATTAATAATTTAATATTTGTTTTAAAAACTCTTTTTTGTCAATTTTGACACTATTTGGTATGTTGTTTTTTCTAAATTCATAACAGCATTATTACTTCTAACAAGATTCATCTAACCAACCCTAATATGTTATATTAACCTAGAAAATTATTTTAATTCATAAAAAGCCTCAAATTACATTTATTTGAGTATTTATAATATCAATTATGTTAATATTTCATTAATAAGGTAATTACTGCATCATCATTGTTTCATAACTAAATTAAATTATTTAATGTCTAAAAATTATAAATAAAATAACATTATGTAGGAAATATTTTTATCTTTATAATTAATATTTATAGTCGAATTAATCTTATTTATAACTCTATATTAAAAATGTTTTACTTATTAAATATTGATTTTAACTCTTTTAACACTTCTTTGAATTAAATAATAATAAATGTACTAATCTAATCCAAGTGGACCTAAATGGTCATATTTTATTCCTAAGGTTTTTTTTGGTAGAATTAAAATTATCCAATAGAATTAGGACATGTGTTAGAGTAATAATAATATCATTTTTACCCTTAATTACCCTATTTACTTTTAACCGTGGTAAATAAAAGTAAAAAGTTACTATTCTACAAAAAAATATTTTTATCTTATTGAACCACATTTTACTCCTTGATATTAACTGTTTCTCTCAGATTTTCGAAATTCAACTCACAGAAGCGGTAAAATTACGTTTTATGTAAATTTGCAAATTCTCCTTGGAGGTGGGTAAAAGACGGTAAAAAGTTCAATAAAATTTTTATATATCTAAAATTATTATAAAATTACTCTAATAAATTACATTAAACTTATATAGGTAATATGTATCTATTTTTACCTAAAATAAACTTAAATAAAATAAATAATTATTTAAATACAAATTCGGTTTTATACTATAACTCAATGTTTTTCACTATTCATCAAAAATTGAAAGTTTTCAAAAAAAATATCAAAACTTCACCCTAAGATAATTTCGATATTCTGAATCCAAAAATTAAGTCCATTTTGAAGGATAAATTTATAATATTTCAAAAATTTGGTATTACTATTCATAACGGCTAGTTTATATCATATTTTAATAACATATCGTTGTTTAGTGAAACTCGGTATTGCATACAACGCAAGCTATCGAGGAAGGTTTCTCTTGCGTGTAACGCAATCCAAGATAGTGTTGTGTGTAGTGAAATATTCCTTTGTTGTTGTGTATAACATAATACATAAAAACAAAATATTTCTCATAAAATCTCAGGGTTTTACATCTAAATCCTTTGCTTGTTTTGATATCCTAAATAGGTGAAGAGGAGAAATAGTGTGAGCTCATGCAAGAAAGGTTAAAAGCTTACTCGAGGAGGGATGCCCTTATTTCTGGAACCATGAGAAGAATATTAACTCATAAAAATTTAGTTTTTGTTAGGGCCTAATAGGATGTCCATGTTTTATGTTTGGTAATCAGCTCACGATCATTACATGAGAAATCTTATGACTCGTGTATAAGGCTTGTCATATTTATCATAGGAGGCATCCAATGTTTTTTATATAAGGTAAACTACAATTTAAAGTCGTGTATGAAAGACTATATCATCACAATTTAACATCCCACTATGGGGATGATAGTGGCACAGTTTAACATCATATTGTGGGGACAAAAACAATACATTTACTGTAATGTAGTATGATGATTAGGAGTAATATTTCTAACATTATATGGTCAGGAAAACTGGGAGGAAGATATATAATAATGGATGATGTTGAACTTACACAAAAGTATCCCTTTCTGATTCAACCTAACATATAAGTCGGGTTATGGTATTTCAAGAGACACATGAGAAATGTTTCAACTCATGGGGTGGATGTTATGGCCATATGAGGCGCAACCCTAAATGTCATCGATGATCCAAAGGCATTTCACCAATGATTTAAGGTAGGTTCTTCCTCATTCCCTCTCTCTTATACCTATTCTAATTCTTTTTTTACAATGGTCTTGGAAGGGGAAAACAAACGAAAAGACTATCTAAACACATGCAGGGAGGCTCTGAACTGAGACATCACATAAAACCACCATTGGGTACAACTACTAGGATGAACCCATGAGGAAAATTCCAATTATTTTTATCACATATAGAACTTAGTTATATTTATGCCAAATTCACCATAGCGTGGTGGAATCAAATCACTACAAAGGGCCTTTTTATAGATTTTTCATCAATTTGGGATGAAATTGGTCGATGAATCATTATTTTTTGTGGGGACTTTTTCTGACATTAAACTCGAGTGTACCAAGGATATTACACTTTGTTTCTCAATTAAGCTTATGAAGTGGTGGTTTGAACATTACATACATAGGTTGTTCCTGAACATTACCTATCTGTATGGTTATGCATTTATTATATGGACTATAAACATGAGTGGGAGGGTGAGAAGGACTCAATTGGGGAGTCATAGGGGTTTCCTTTATATGAGACATATGGAACCGAGTTCCCTCTTTTATTAAGCATTGAGGAAAATTTATATCATCATAAGTCTTCTAAATATGGTTCTTTCTACCACTTCATTATTTTCACCCTAAAAGGAAAAACCCTACTCTTAGCATTCTCAATACTTTTGGAATCGTGTAATTTCATGACCAGTTATTATGAAGGGACACTGAATGTGATAAAAAATATTGAAACTACAAAAACAATATTACAATAATCTTCCAATGATAGGCTGCAAACTAACAATAACCAGAAAGTAATGGTGATTAGTGATTCATGAAATCAAATGATGAAATCAATCTAACATCAAGCCACTAATCATTAGTCATACCTTATCTCAGAATGGGAATAATTCTGAAAATTCGAAATAGCTATAGTATACAATGAAGATACGAAAGAAAAAAATTACTCTACTAGAAAAAACATGTCAAGGAAATAGAAAGGGTAAGAACATAACAAATCATGTAGAGATCTAATAATTCCTTTGTATTTAAGAAATCAAATTTAATCATCATTTTTAAAATGGTAATAATATTTAGAAAAAAAGAAAATTAAAATACTGAAAAAATAAAAAGTGATTTTTGTGTGACCATATAGGGGAAATATGTAAAAGAAAAATGAGAAAATAGAACATTTGGGTCTCTACAGTTCAGGTCTCCATAAGGATTGAACGTGAATTATTCTCTGAATAACAAAAGTTGTATCCACAACAGATCATCCTTAGAGACTTGAGCAGTAGAAAGGAACACGTAGACAGATATAGAAAAATGAAAATCAAAAACCAGTGAATAGAAATTTTTCTAAGGATGACCCAAGAGATCTCTATTTCCAGCTCAAAACCCTAGTTTCTCCATCAAATCGAGGATTTAAATAGGGCTAGTGGTGAGATAAAATCATCTCCAGTTCACCCTCAATCAGACTCTTCATTTATAATGGGGGGTGGAAACATGTTTACAAAATGTTACTTGGTGGTAGATATTTAAAAATGGACTTGATTTCATTACAATCATAAATTTTGAGAGGATATATAAAAATTGTAAGGGGGTTATGATAAAAAACTATGACTATTAAAATTTTTCTTATTTATCTTATACTTACATTATGTATATTTCAATTTCGTGTTCTCGACACACTATCAAACGTTCAAAAAATATATGTTTTAATTTTAAATATTATTTTCACTGACTAGTTGGATGGTTCTGATTATTTATACAATCCATTATCTATACTAAATCAGGTAAAATTTCTTACATGTGTCATCACCACATCAATTATTCGTTATGTGTCTCCCCCTCCTTCATTTCCTCTCTACCTACCCACATTACCATTATCCCAATTTCCTCAACACACCCTGACTCTCATCCCCACAATCCCATCTCTGCATCACCTCCCCAACTCTCCTCCTTCGCATTGGATCCCCCTCTGCCTCCTCCTATGCATCAGCCTCCGAAACCTCCTCTTTCGTTGCATTGGTGTCTACCTCCTCCTCCACATTGACATCCACCTCATCCTCTTCTTCTGCATTGGTGTCTGACTCCTCCCCTGCAATTCCCTTCACCTCCTCCTCTTCTTCCATGTCAATTTCTACATCCTCCTCCACACCAGCCTCCATCTCCTCCTCCACATTAGCTTGTGCCTTCACATCATACTCTTCATGGGCCTCTCCCTGTGAATTTTCCTCAAACTCCTAGGTAGATTTTTGAAATAGAATCTGATTCTGGTTTCCTCAATCCCCCTTTACACACTACGGGCACCCCTAAATTTCCAAAACTATAATTGTATTTCCCTCCATACATTTAGATCAAGAACCTCATCCTCTATAATTGGTGGGTTTCAAATTTTTTTCCCTTATGCAGGGAACCTAGGATCTAAATCCTAGAACCATGTTTCTCTCCAAATGAATATTTCCACCTAGTTCTCTTCCACGTATCACTGCGTTCATTTTTTTATTTGGTTTAATTTTACATTAAAAAAAATAACTAATGTTTGTTTATTTTATGTTATGTAGTTCATGTCACACTAATTCCTTTTATTCTCAATTCTTGGATTCTGAGGAACCTCACTAAGGAAAACTATGTGGTATCAATTTTATTTCTTTCATATTTAAATTATATGGATATATATGGTATTATAAACAATGACAACATTTTAAGTAGATTATTTTTTAAATATATATATATATATTACATAGGCTCGAGGATGGGGATAAAAAATGAAATTATATCTAATCATGCGTGGGGAGGCTCGAAACCGAGACCACCCTAAATACCACCACAAGACCCAACCAATACATTGTGCCCAAGGGGATATTGTCTTCAAATATATATTTTCAATAGGAAATTTCAGAGTTTTTTAATGGTTATATATTATACCATGTGTATATTAATTTTTGGTTTTCATTAATTTTTTAAATTTCATTGTCCAAGGTAAGGTTAGATGTAATTGTATTATTCAAAGGTTTTTTTTTATTTTTTTTTTAAAAAAAATTTCAAGGTACTATATGTTTAGAACATAAATTGTGTATAGTTGAATTAGAATTATTTTTAGATTATTGGTTTCTCAATTCCATGTTTTTATTCCATCTTTTTATAAAAAAAATATAATTCAGTTATCAATTGAATTAGGGTTATTTTTAAAAATTAATTCAATATCTTATTTTGTGATTTTCATTATTGATTTTAATATTTTGTAATATTATTTATAATGATTTACTGTTTGTTTACCTTTTTCAATTTTGAATCATTTATTCCTTTTCTAATTTAGTTACCCAACATGAAATACTTCAATCTAATATATATGTTTTGAACACACATTCATAGATATATCTATAGAATATGATCTGTGATCTCAATAAGTGAATATACTTCTATTTGGTTTCATGTATGAAAAAATAACTTCCATTGATAATTCTTTTTTCAACTTTTCATTATTAGAACTTTAAATTTATTTCATTCCATTGGTATTATCTCAGATCATAGAATATAATAATTTTTTATGCTATCTTTGGTGTAATTTGTTTTTATTATCATTTAATATTTTTATTCATTTATTTAGAATACAAGTTTCTCAATTCCATATTGTTATTCCAGTGTTTTATGACAACAATGGAGGTCAGCTAAAATTTTCTAATTTTTTTTAAAAATTTTAATTTTGTTTACCAATTATTTTTTTAAACTAAAAATAAATGAGGGGTTTTCTTTTACATGATCCTTAAATTATTTTATATAAATATGTTTTATTATAAGTTTTGATGTCTCACCATGTTATCACTAATCTAATGAACATGGTATTGTACATTTCAAGGTTCTTGTGGATTCGTGCATTTTTTTCTTGCCATGTATGTCTCTCAGTGTTTGATATTATTAACCATTTAAATATTTTAAGATCTTCAAGATATGATCTGTGATATCAAGAAGTGAATCTACTTCTATTTGGTATCTGTTATGAAAAACCAACTTCCCTTGATTAGTCTTTTTTTCTAATTTTCATTGTTTCTATTATAAATTTTATGTTCATTTCATTCCATTGAAATTATCTGAGATCATAGCGTTTGTTAATTTTTTTTGTGCATATATTTTAGTGTAATTTCATTTGATCTTGTCATTATGTTTTTTTATTCATTTCTTTAAAATGAAGGTTTGTCAATTCTATATTATTATGCCAACATTTTATGAAAAAATGGAGGTTAACTATTAGTTGAATTATAATTATTTTGAAAAATTAAAATAATATTTAATAATGTGGTTTTCATTGTTGATTGTTTTCTTTTCTTATATACTTTATTATTATTTATTATTTATTTACATTTTTTCACTTTAAAATCATTTATTCTTGTTCTAATTTAGTAACCCAACATGAACTGCTTCACTACAATATATATGTTTTTCACACACACATAGATATATCCATAGAATATGATCAGTGACCTAAATAAATAAATATACTTCTATTTTGTTTCAAGTATGAAGAATTAACTTCTCTTGATAATTGTTTTTTCTAATTATCATTATTTTTATTAGAAACATTAAATTCATTTCATTCCATTGATATTATTTGAGATCATAGTATATAATAATTTTTTATGTAATTTTATTTGTTCTTGTCATTTAATATTTTTATTCATTTTTTTAGAATTCAGGTTTCTCAATTACATATTGTTATGTCAGTGTTTTATAACAAAAATGGAGGTCAGCTAAAATCTTTTGATTTTTATTTGAAATTTTAAATTTGTTTACAATTTATTTTTTTTAAAATACAACAAAATGATGGGTTTTATTTTATTTAATACATAAATTATTTTATCTAAATTTTGTTTCTTTTAATTTATGATGTCTCACCATGTTATCACCACTCTTGTGATCAGGGTAATGTATATTTTGATATTCTTATTTACTTATGTTTTTGTTTTTTCCCTGCATGTCTCTCAGTGTCTGATATTTTTACCCATTTAAATATTTTAAGATTTGAAAGCTATGATTTGTGATCTCAATAAGTGGATATACTTCTATTTGGTTTTAGAGATGAAAACCCAACTTTCCTTGATAATTATTTTTCAAATTTTCATTTTTTTTATTTCAAACTTTAAATTCATTTCATTCCATTGATATTATCTAAGATCATAACATATAATAATTTTCTGTGACTTTTTTTTATAATTTAATTTTTTCTTGTCATTTAATATTTTTATTCATTCCTTTAGAATGCAGGTTTCTCAATTAAATATTGTTATTCCAGTGTTTTATGATAAAAATGGAGGTCAGCAATCAGTTGAATTATAATTATTTTAATAAATTATGTTAAATATATTATTTTTTGGTTTTTATTGTTGATTTTAATATTTTCTTATATTATCTATTTTGATTTATTTTTTTTACCTTTCTTAACTTTTGAATCATTTATTCTTTTTATAATTTAGTTACCCAACATGAACTACTTCATTATGATATATATGTTTTACACACAAATGCATAGATATATCCATAGAATATGATTTGTGATCCTAAGATGTGAATTTTCTATTTGTTTTCACGTATGAAACCCAACTTCCCTTGATAATCATTTTTTCTAATTTTTATTTTTTCTATTTGAAACCTTAAATCCATTTCATTCCATTGATATTATCTGAGATCATAATGTATAATATTTTTTTGTGTTCTTTTATTTGTTCTTGTCATTTAAAATTTTTATTCATTTATTTAGATTTCATGGTTTCTCAATTTTATATTTCTATACAAAAAATTTATAAAAAAGTGGAGGTCTACTATAAGTTGAATTAAAATTTTTCTTTAAAAATTAACTAAAGATTTATTTTTAATTTTCATTGTTAGTTTTAATTTCTTTTCCATATTCTCTCTAAATTATGATTTATTTTTTTCCTTTTTCTACTTTTGAATAATTTTTTCCTTTTTAAATTTTATTTCTCAACATTAACTACTTCATTACTATAAATATTTTCTTCACATACATACACACACACATATAAACATAATATGTATACACACACACCCACACACTTAACTATTCATTTAGGACATATATATGCTCTACATATATACTTATAATAATCCCTTCTTTGAATCCTTATTGGGCTATATAAAGATGCCAAATAGATTTTATAATAACTAATTTCAAATGTAAAAACCTATCAATCCATGATTAAAGTGGATATCTTGAATTTAATAGGATGATTAGTGTCTTCTGATTGTTGTTATGATAATTGATATAACATTCCTCTTACTAGATATTTCATCCATATTATTATGAAACATAAAAATTAGTTACCAGGCCCCGTTCATTAGAAAGATAAAAAATGTGATAGGTGGACTAGATTTAATGCAGAAAAATGACATCTAACCAAGATGAATATATTATTTTAGAAAGTATTGATTATGTTAATATATCTAATAGGTTTAAAAAAATTCACTTGGTATTTAATTTTTCAAGTTCATTGGTAGGATCTATTGTCATCTTTTTAATTCACATCACATGTCATTTATGTAAAGACAATTGGAGAAATGCTTTCCTTGGGATTAAACTCATGACTTGGTAGGTAATGTTATAGAAGCATTAGAATAAAATGATTTTTTTTCAAAATATTAAATATTAAATCATAGATTATTAAGAATATTCACTATTTTTAATGTTGGTTTGGGATTTGATGATATCTCCAATTATGAGGAGTACATGCTAGATTCTTATGGAGATGTTTTTGAGACAAAAATATCTCAATTATATTAGAGTTAGACATTCATAAAATATAAATCTTGGCCCAAATTACACCATTTTTTTCATTTATCCTTTGACCCTTAATCATTTTAATTCATCCCAAGATTTATGAATATTTTATTTTCTAACTCCAAGATTGATGAATACATAAACATAAATAATAATGAAGGTGACACAATCATTGTAGATTAAGTATAACGTAATATTGGGCATCAACATTAGGTTGAATACTTAATATTATCGGTAAATATAAAGTGAGGTGAATATCTATTCTAACTCCAATATTGAAGTAGAAATAATGTAATATTTGGTATCCTAGAAAGAGAGGTTTTAGTATTAAAAGACTGTATTATGTACGACTTCATTATAGTATTTATTTTCTTTCATCAACTGCAAACATGTATATGTTTGAAAAATAATATCATGTACATAAGAAAAGTATTAAGAATTTATGTTCTTCCATCTACTATATTAAGTTTTGTATTCCTTTAACTGTATGAATATAGTGCATAAAATCAAAATAGTCCACTAGTAACAGTATGCATAACAGTTTAATGATTTATAATAATATGTATCACTTGTAGTATGAAAATCAGTTTACTAGGTGCATAAATCACTATGAAAATTTTTAAATCTCAATCAAAAGTAGTTAGTTACTGAAAATAATTCTTTTAACTGAGGGTTTATAGAATTTATCACACAAAATTTCAAATATTCATCACTATGAAAACTAATTTATAGTATCACCGGTTTTAATATTTTCACAATATGAAATCTCAAAATCATACATTGACTGAAATTATGTACAAATATTTACATTTAACAGATTTAAGAGAATAATACCTTCTATATAATGGAAAATAAATTCTTTATACTTGTATTCATGTTGTAAGCAGTCACTGTGCACACAACATGCATATACTATATTGTATATTTTTTTTCAGTAGAATTCATCTAGAATTATTCATGTTGCTTACTTAATAGATTATAGTTATTTACATAACTGTATTTACTATATTTAAAATTTCATTTTCTTTATTCCCTTAGAAAATATATAAACTTATATAGTATATCAAATCAATTTTTTTACTTTGGTTTGGATGAGCTGTTTCCTGGTTCTTTATAAATACTTCATATTTTTCATCCCACATATATCAGTTACCTAATATATTTTGTGAAGAGATATTTACAATGAAATTTAAAATATGAAATATTTCTAGATAGATAATCTTGAAAAAAATTAAATTTTGAATCCCTTATTTCTTGATGTTCATTGTATTGATATTTTTTCTTGTCATTACAAGTCAGCTACCTTTATTGTAATGAAAATTAGGTATGGTGTTTATCAAAACATTTGTAATCATTATTCTATTACCTTTTTATTAATGCATGATTTTTATTGAATGCCAAGACAATTTTTACTCTCATTTCACAACCATTATCAACTATACTTTTTATTTCGTTCTTCACATGATTGGGATCAACAATAAAGATCACCCATTAAACACAAGAAATGATGAGTGTAATGTCCAAGTGGAGATGATGGACATGCAAGTAACACCAATATAGTAAGACAATGTTTGGTTTTTGTAAAATGTATGCACTTATATGTGTTTTCATATTCTATATAAAGTTATTCTCTATAGAGCTTCGTATTTGTATTTATTTTTTAGTATACAAAAGGCCCTCAGGTGATGAATATGGCTCAAAATCAATGGGGAAGTGGTGTTGAGGACATGGTATCTTAACATGAAAGTGGTGAGGATGATGATAAATGGTGACAATGACCACTAGAGGTGTTTTTGTAGCATCCGAGCATGGATTCTAGATTAATGGGAAACAAAAATGGAAAAAATTGTGAAGGTAATGGTTCAAATTGTAGATAGCTAAAGGTTATGGATCTACAATTATATAATACAAGTCATATGAGCACTGAAAAATTTCATGTATGCATTTGTAGCATTGAGTTTTTTGTAGCTTATAAATATCACACATTGTGTAACCTTTTGAGTTATTTCATTTATATCTTCCTTTCAGCAGTGTTTTATGTATGGATATCACATAGGGTGTGACTGAAGGTCACACACCATGTTCTATGAAGCCACACAACCTAGGGAGTGGAAGAGTACAAACAAAACCACCCTATTCAACATTGGTTGGGGTACACATAATATTACATGGATAGAAGTACGTGCCCATTACATTCTGTGACCAGAAGATCACATCTCATGTACTATTTTTTCTTTGGTGTTTTTCATATCTTATTGCTTGGGTGTCAGAATCAAATAAGTAAATAGTCTTTTATAATCGAATTTTAATATATATATATATAAATATTGACTGATTCTCATATTCATTAGGGACCATTTAAAAAGAGTATTGTGATGTTCTAGGTTCTTATCTCTACAAAGTATGTGATAGAGTTTCGTCAAAACATTTGAAGAAAACATTGGGCTCAGGTATTCCCCTAGTGAAATTCTGATGTCAGGGTAAAAATTAATCAAATTATTATTACTCTAGAATTTTGGTCCATGAGTCCTTCGTTTCAGGTAGTTTGAGTATGGGGTCATCACTCCCTTGATCCTGAAGAGGTGTGGGTATCCCATACTACTGTTGGAGTCAGTACTCCCCCACATGATGGGGTGCGATACCTTCACCTATAGAAGTTTATAATCCCCCATGAGATAGGGTATTAGTCCTCAAGGATTTATGCATACATTTATTTAAATTATAAACACATGTACACATAAATTCACATCTATATTTTTATAGAATGTTTCCAGCTCCATGTGCCACCACTAGCCTTTAGACCATTTCCATGTGTCATAATCATCCCAATCCATTTCTTTCTCCAATTTCCTCCCAGTCTCCCAATGAGTGACATGTTTTGTATATCATCACCACAATTTTTTGAGTGTGTGAATGAATTTTTTAAATTTAATGATCATGTCATGAAAATGTATAGGTTGGGTACTAGTATTATATATTTAATTCCAAATTAGACCATTTTATTTATTAAATCGCCATTATAAAGGTACTCTTATCATATGTTGATATAGTTTTAACTTATTTATTTTTTATCCCCTAATTTGATGGTCTAATTAATAAATCAATACACACTATAAAGTTTTGAAATGGGTAACGCGGTGTATTTACTTATTTATTTTAAACCCCCGTGTGAAAAATTTATTATCCAATTGAGGTGGTGTTTAAAAAATTATATTAAGTAATAATATTAATTTTATAAGCCTAATATTAATGTTTTCACTCTATTTGAAACATAGTTATACTTCCATTACAATTATAGAAATATATCCCAATATAAATAATATTCTAAAAATAATTATATTTATTTACCACTTTAATTTTTTGTATTTATTTTATATAAAATGTGAACTATTGTTGTATTCTTATTCCAAAAAATAATAATTTTTTTACTTCTAGTTATCATCATGTCAAATATTACCAAACAAGAATTCATCATTCTTGATGTTATCGGTGGTAATCACATGCTCTAGGAAATAGATATTGAAATATATCTTGAATCAATTGATCTCACAAAAAAATAAAGAAAATAATTAATAAACCCTTCAAAATAAAACAATAACAATGATCTTCCTTAAAACACATCTTTACGAAGAACTAAAATGTGAATATCTCACAAAAATATATCTATGCAAGCTATGAAAGAGTTTGAAAGGGAGATATCATCACCAAAAAGAGATTATTCTTCTCATGATCCTTGATTGATGGAATACTTTACACTTTTAGGATTGTAAAAGGATCAATGATTACAATTTTCTATGTATAAAAATGTATCATAATTAAAATATTTTGGTATTAGGGTTAAAATAGTGATTTTCTTGAAAAGACATATACAACTTTTCATGCATATCACATAACCCTATGACATCAATATTTTTAGATTTGATACCCTACAACCAACTAATTTGTAGTTTTGATTATATGTATATTCATTGTCTTGAAAATTAAAAAAAATTATCGCATGATGAGTATTCTTCTACATAACATTAATCTGATAATGTCCTTAGAGTATCGGTTGTATCGAAAGGTCATAGCAATTTTTGACTATGATGAACACCTTAAAGCACAATGATGATATTCTTAATTATATTTTCTATGTCTATATGGAATCATCTGATTGGAAAAAAATGATATAGACCATTGGGGGAAGTGGGACAATATGATATTTAGACTTATTCTCATGGAGTTCTCCCTTAGTAATTTTCAAGATAGGGGTTATGAGAACTGACCCGCTTTTAGGAATTCCACATGTTCTTTTTGTAACTATATATTCTCACATGTGAATGTGTGTATTGGTCCATAGACTTTAGATTATTATTAATTCACATCATGAGTTTCCTACTTTGATGTATTATTGAAAACTGGAATGACCTATGCTCGAAGTGAAGTATGATACATTGGGTGTGTCATGAGTGATATGACATTAAGGAATAATCCAGGAGAGGATCTTCTCCACCCCGAGTCGATAGAAGTTAATATCTATAATCCTTTGCATTGAAGATTCACTAAAATAAATAAATAGAATATTTAATTTAGGTTCATTTATCTCTCATGCGGTTTTTTTAAATGATAATCCATTATGAATAGATTAAATGACTTGAATATTCAATGAATACGATTCAATGAATTAATGAAAGTAAAAATAAATATATATGGATACATAAACATGGACAACACATCTCATTTAATAAAACACATCATGAATGACTATATAAACATATGTTTTACCTCATGTTTGAAACAAATTATTGTAACAAAGCATCTCAATTATCTCTTCCTCCCATACTGTTGTTCATCGTTAGAGACAATGGCTCTAACTCCTGTTCAACATTTGGCTATCCTCATGATATGATTACAGATTCATTAGCTAAAGTTTCCCTATCAAAGGTAGTGTAATTTTGTTCACTGTTTCATGATATTTATCAAGCATTATCCTTTGCTGAGGAAGAATTAGATTGCTATTGTGGACATTTCTCAGGTACTTGGTTTTTACAGCTTTATTTATTCATTGATTCTTGAAGATAGATTTTTATATTTTTGGGTTATCATCTACTGCATATGGTCATATGATGATCATATGAAACCCATCAGTGGTATCAAAGTCAAGACTTATTTTAGGAATTAAAAACTTTATTATTTTATGAAAAAATCATTTTCATTATAAAATGAGTTTTTTCCTGTTCGGAAATAAATATGAAAATTCAAATTTTGTAATCAAATAAAAGGTTTATTTAATTATTTATGGTATTCATATTTATAAATTTTTTTATAAAATGGGAATAAAATTAATAATATAAGATTAATAACAAAATTATTAACCTTGTCAAATATGAAAAGTTCATATTTATTACTCATCTCAATGAAAATAAATAAAGTATTTATTTTAATCAAGTGAATTGAATTATGAATTGAATTATATTATTTGTAAATAATGAGAAATATATTTTTAAATATTTATAAAAATTTATAAATTTGGTATATAAATTTATTATCTATAAAATTTGTATGGTTATTTTATAAATATTTTTGAAATACCATTTGACAAATTAAATCACATGTTTTATGATATAGAAATAAATGGTTTACTTAGAAATCATAAAAGGTGATTTATAATTTGTTTATAAATTACAACATATATGATATTTAGATTATATAAAATTGTTTATATAATAGATATTGAATTTAAAAATATTTATAATTCATGAAATTTCATATAAATGTCATTTAATATAAAATATGAACGGGTTATTATTGAAATGAATATAAAAATATTTATATCCTTAATAATTTATAAAATGTTTATAATTTTCATTTAATTATGAATAGTTCATAAATGTCACATGTTTTGAAAAATTAATAAATTTTTTATTTATCTGATAAATTTCCTTGATATTCATGGTTTTTTCATAATTAATTAATTTGAAAATTTTCAAATTAAAGGGGCCTTATTTTGAATATTATCTAAGACACATCAAAAATTGATTTGATAATTAATATTATCAAGGTTTAAATAACAATTAAATCTATGATATATAAATTATGAAAAATGTTTACATAATAGAAATTGAATTATATATATTTTATAATTCATATAATATCATATATTTAAAATGAAAATGCCATATAATGATAAATATTTTATATTTTATATTGGAAATATAATAAATAGTTTATATTTAAAATTATAGAATATTCATAATTTTAAAAATGAAATTATAAAAGGGTTTATAATTAACATTTATTTATTAAATTGTTTATAAATATTTATCTCATTTTAGACATTTGAATCGTTCATTTATTTAAAGGTTATTCCTTGTTTTATTCATAGTTATAAATTTTTTATATTATGAATGATTATATTCCAACGTTTATATGATAAATTGCTTCTAGGATAGATCCTTTCATTACATGCTAGGTATGATAATGAATTTAGTTTTTCATATACCTTGAACTCGATTTTTAATTGGAGAAATAAAAGTTAAATGGAATAAAATTTATTGATTGGTATAGAAACGTGAGAATTGTTCTCAAGCAAGAGGAGAAATTCTATATATTGGAGTTACTACTTCTAGAGAAATCCACTGGGAAAGATATTCCAAAAATAGGGTCAGTTGTCTGTAATAAGATTTTAATGGAGTCTATAGAGGTTTCAACTCTTATTCTTGTTACCATGGACCTCAAGTTTCAAAAAAAACAAGAGTCTATGGATGGTTTCAAAATGATATAATATTTAAAGAGGCTCTATTAAGAAAATGAAATGTATGATGTTTCAAAATCCCTTATTTGAAGTAAAATGGAAGAATAAACCTTAGTCTCCACCCATGTACTCGATATGATTGGGTATGTTAACAATTTGGAGATTTTGGGTTCACCTCTTAAGCTAGAACTTACTACAGATTTCATTCTTCAATCACTCCCATAAATGTTGTAACAGTTTGTAGTTAACCAAAAAATGAATGAATTATACAAACCTTTTCCACATCTCATTAACATGATAAGGATTTTTGAGAAGTATGTGGGAGTTCAAAGATTAAGTACCATTATGATGGTACAAAAATAGAAATGTAAAGGTTATGGAAAGAAAGGATAGAAAAGTGGCCATGAAGGGTTTATGCCACCAATTAATAATAATATGAAAAGAAAAGGAAAATTCTACCATTGTTTCCATAATGTCTATTTGATGATAAATTGTCCTAAATACGAAAAATGTCTCAAGAAATAAAATGGAGAACTACAACAGGTATGAATATTATAAATTTCTATTCTTTGATTCTGATGGGTATACAATACCAACTATATATTTTACAAATTTTGTAATATATAGGAGTTTAGAAGTTGAAATGAAGAATTGATGTAACTTCTCTGACCTAGGTTCCACTGAACTGGTTCAATGAGTCGGGTCGTCACATGACCTCAAGAGCACCTCCCTATATGCTAAAGGTTTCTGACTAGGAGTGAGGGTCTAGATTATTCAAGTGGGGATACTCTGCCCTATTTATCAGACTAAGACACAATATATTATAATATAAATAGTAGAAACAATATGAAACAACTAATAATATGCATATCCAAACATATCTTAAACTGTGTACAGTAATAGACAAAAGAAAATATGTCATGTCATGCTCCGATGCCAAGTGAACAAAACCCAAAATAAATACAACTATGTAATCCCCAAAATAGGCTGAACTCCAAGTTGGGAAACTCATCCATGAAAGCACCATGTCCAACTCAACTCCTTAGCATAGGGCCCTTGCCCTTGTCTTGGCCTGCAAGCATGAAATCTACTCTGTTTCCCAATGGAGGTCTGAGGAGGGTGTGAGTACAACTCAATAGTCCACCACCAACAAGGTCTACAAAATATTTAGTCTAATTGATAGTGAATGCAAGTATAAATAAATGGAATGTAAAGTAAAGACATTTCGGGGGGCACTCGTTAACCTTTCTCAAAAAAATTATTACTATTAGGATTGTTTTTATAAGTTCATTATGTACATAATTTCATCATTTAGTTCATCATCAACATTTACTCCATGAGTCAGACCATTACCTTATTCACACAATATTCATGGAATTTATCATTCCTCATAATGGAAAAGGTTAACTACCTATCTCATTAGGGATGATAATTTCAAGTAATCATCACACTTACCTTGGAGCCCCAATCCCATAATTTTCATTGAATACAACCATTGGGGGAATAGAGCATCAGTCTTACTCCCAAATCTGTGCATTCCTAGGTATGTTAGAGGCATCAGTCTAACCCTACCCATGGGAGGAGTATCAGTCCTTAATCCCACCACCAATCCATGTCCACATGCTTATTTATCCATTCACTACATTTATCCATATCAAAACCAATACAACCAATACAAATAACAATCATGATTCACAACAACTAACATGGGATTTAATGTTATCCCATAGCATGTTCACAATACCATTTTACATTACACAACCCATTATCCCAATTCTCTATCTCAAGTCTCATCCCATTAACCATATTCATCAATTCACAGTCCATTACCAATCCCATGGGTCAACATTTCACATAAACCCTCGATCTTAGGGTTTTCAACATAATTCATTTGCCACAAGGCATAATCCCCATTTAACTAATTTATCCCATTTTTTATTACCATGCCAAAAAATCCCTTAAGCCATTACTAAGAATATCCACATGATAATAATTCATTTCCACTCCCATTCAACATTTCAAAATTCTTATCAAGGTTTCTATATTGTCACAATGAAACCATAATCATACTTAGCTAACATCTAAGTCTGAAAAGTATCAGTGCACCCCATGGGTGGCCCTAAAAAGGTCCAGTCATCCACCATGTTTCCTATGGAGACCATGAGGGTTTCAATTCATCCTTTAGACCCTTTTCACATCAAATCTCAACAAAGTATCAAAATCACAACAAGGTGTAACCAAGAAATAAACCCAAGCATGTAAAAATATCAAAAAAAACCTATGGGATATCACTTGTAGACCACCTACCTTGAATTCATTGATGAATACGCACCTAATAGATGCATTGGATCCCTATTCAACACCCCTTTGAAGCATAAATCTACATATCACTGGAAAAGAATGCTTTTAGATATTCCTAATGATATAAGGAAGAAATGTGAACCCTACACTAAAAAGTGATATAAGAGGGAGATTAGCCTTACTCAAATCATCGATTCGCAATTGATGTCACTCCAAACAACCTATTGATGAGGTATAGATACCTTTAGAAGCTCTTGGGAGATTTGGTACTTTACTGGGGTTGAAAGTGGAATAAATGAAGAAATACCTATTTGGTGTTTAAAATCATGTAATGGCATTTTTGTAAATTTCTCAACTTTATTAGCCTTCACGGATTACTGGCATAGTTTTTCAAACTATGCAAAAACTGAGCGAGCGCTACTTTCCTAAAATCACCCCTCCACATGGTTTCTTGGGAATTACAGACTTTTATCTTAACCTTGAAATAACTGTTCACAAGCCTCTATCCAAGGATGCATGGTTACCTAGAATGATCTGTATGGTTTTCACTAACAGTGCACAAAGTGTGAAACATGACCAAAAATTCCTTTATCCTCTATTTTCATGTCCTGAACCCTCAGAACACCCCTAATACTTCTCATAAACTTTGGGAACACTTATTTGACCAAAATAAAGGACTTAAACTGAAACATAAACAAAAATATACCTTAATAAAATTCTAAGATCTTACAACCTCCCCACCTTAGGAGGAATCGTCTTTGAGCCACCCTTCCCAAATATCATTGGGTTTCCGAAGCAAAGTTATTGGGCCAATGGGCTCACATATTGGATTCTCGCTCCCAAGTTTCTTCATGGATGTTTCCATGCTTCCATAAAATATGAACTAGAGGCACCAACTTACCCCATAATACCTTCTCATTATGATCCACAATACTATCCAGATGCTCCTCAAAGGATGTGTTAGGATCGAACTTAACATCATCAATATTTATCACATGAGATTAATCTATATGATATTTCCAAAGTTGTGAAACATTAAAAACATCATGCATCCCACTATACCACTGTGTAAGAGACAATCGGTAATCCATCAGTCTGATCCTCTCCATTATCTCAAATGGCCCCATGTACCTGGGAACCAACATTCCCTATCTATGAATTAGATGGTGACCCAAACTTGGTGACATTCAAAGAAACACACTATCCCCCACCACAAAATCAAGAGGTTTATGATGCGGATCCGCATATGACTTGAGCCTGCTCTGAGCTATCATCATGCATTTCTAAATCAAATGAACTTTCTCTGATATATCATACACGAGACTCAGTCATAACAGCTCATATTCTACAGTCTCTAACCAACACAACGAAGATCTACACAACCTCCCATAGAGTTCCTCAAAATGATCCATCTAAATTGTAGCTTGGAAAAAATTATTGTAAGAAAAACCAATGAGTGATAAGTCTGTTTCCCATTAACCATCAAAATCAAGTACATAAGCTCTCAACATATCCTATAATACCTGAATCATACACTTAGATTGCCCATCCATTTATGGGTGATAGTCCATACTCAACAAAACCTAGGTACCGATCAACTTCTGTAATCCCTTCCATAAGAGGGATTTGAAATGTGGATCATGATCTGAAACTATGGATCTCAACACACTATGAAATCACAGTACTTCTTGACTATACAACTCACCCAACTGATCAAATGTGTAAGTCTCATAGAAAGGTAAGAAATTAGAAACTTTTGTCAATTGATACACAACGACCCATATTGTGTCATTCTTCTGAGGAATCCTTGTAAGTCCCATTACAAAGTCCTTTTTTATATCATTCCACTTCCATTCTTGAAATTTTAAATGACAGTAACAAACCACATGGATACTGATGCTTAGAATTCACCTGTTGATAGGTAAGGAAATGTATCATGAAACCCACAACATTTTTCTTCATTCCCAGCCACCAATACTGCCTATGAAGATCAAGATACATCTTAGTCAATCCCAGATGCACTTCCCACTTCAATGCATGGAACTCGTTCATCAACTCTTCATGAAAGCACACTGGTACCACCACACAACCACTAACAGATATGATTCCATCACCATCCAAGTACCAACTAGTAGGTTCCTCCCCACCTTTAATAATTTCCTTAGTATCCAAACACTATAGATCCTCCAACTGGATCTCCTTGACCAAACTCAAAAGCACAGACTCAGTTGCTAATGACACAAGGGTTATTTTTTCATGCCAAACCTACACCTCTATGTGAATCTCTACAAACAAGGCCATCATTTTCCATTCAGTGTTGGATTCTTGAACCACCTAATTTTGAGTCTTCCATCTCAGATAATCTGCAACACTATTCCTTTTCTCTAGTGTGTAAACCAACTAAAAATCTAATAATTGCAGGTACTTGACCCACCTTCACTAAAAAAAGTTTTAAATCCCTCTAAAAGAAGATATAATTCAAACTCTTGTGATCAGAAAGCATCATGAATCATTCTACAAATAAGTAGTGCCTCCAACACTTTAAGGAATAAACTACATCATCTAGATCAAGATATTGAGTGGGGTAATTTATTTCATGTGGTCTCAATTGTCTTGACCTGTAAGCAACAACTTGATCATCCTACATTAACACAGCCCCAAGTCCCACACCAGACGCATCACAGAACAGAGTGTACTTCTTACTAGGTTTAGGTAAGATTAGAATCTGTTTGGAAATCAACAACTTCTTTAATTCTTGAAAAGAAATTTCTCCCACCTCTAACCACTCAAAATTAACACCCTTCCTAGTTAATAATGAGAGTGGTGCTTCCAAATGGGAAAAATCCCTAATGAACCTCATAACAAAAAAATCGAAAACTCCAAACATCAGAAACACTCTTGGATTACTCCCATGAAACCATAGCATGAACCTTCCCTATATCCAACGACACACCTAAAGTAGAAATGATTTGTCCTAGGAAATTCACTTTATCAATCTAGAACAGAAATTTTGATAGCTTGGAATAAAGCCTATGATCTCTCAATGTACTCATGATGATGTCAAGATATTGGCCATGATCGTCAAGAGTTCGTCAGTACACCAAGATTTCATCAACAAAGGAAACCATGAACTGATCTAGATAGGGGTGAAATATATGGTTTATTGTCCCTAAAAACATATCTAACACATTGTTCAACCCGAACAACATCACTAAAAAATCATACAACTTGTACCTGCTCTGAAAAGCTGTTTATGGTACATTAGAAGGTATCACCCTAAACTAATGATATCCTGATCTCAAATCAATCTTGGAGAACACCAAGGCACCCCTCAGTTGGTCAAACAGGCCATAAATTCTAAGAAGTGGGTATCGGTTATTAACCAACACCTGAATCAACTTCTTATAGTCGACACATAACCTCAACGACCTATCAGCCTTCTTAGAATACAACACAGGTGATCCCCATGGTGACGTACTAGGTAAAATGGATCCCTTCAGCTCCAACTCTTCAAGATGTGTCTTAAGCTCCTGTAGTTATCTTGGAACCATTAAATACAGTGGAATGGAAATCGGACCTACCCCTAGCAGCAACTTGACTGTAAAATTAACATCTCTCTTAGGTGGTAGCCCTGAGAAGTCCTCAGGAAACACATCCTAAAACCGATCCACCATAGCAGGAAAGAGTTTTTTCTCTACTTCTCCATCATCAAGAACAAGGCATGCCACTTAGGTCATGATATCTCCAAACTATTGAAAAAATGGACCTACACATCCTTCTCGAACATCCCACTAACCACGAATGACAAAACTTTCTCCATCGGGAGACATAAACTGTAACACCCCAAGATTTTATGAAAAATATTCTTTTCATTAATGTCTTGTGTTGTACGCTACACCAAAAGGAGCTTGCACAACACGCATCCTTGACTTTTCTTGCATTACATGCAATCGCGACCTTCCTCGATAGCGTGTGTTGTACGCAATACCGGGTTTTACTAAACAACGATATATTATTATAATATTATTATGAGCTAGATGTTATGAATAGTATTAACTAAATTTTGAATCTTATAACATTATTATTCATCTTTCTCATTTTCTAAAACATGGTATAAGAACAAAATAAATTTTTCGGGTAAAATAAGTATTTTTCAAAAAATGCAGTTTTGCCGCCTGTTGATGGCGCACCCACTTTAAATCTAGTTTTTTACATGTTTATAAGTTAAATTTGAAAAAATAAAATACTTCTTTGGAATAATGAAATAAAAATTTACTTTGGATAAAATTTTCATATTATTCTGGTAACTTTCATATTTTGATGAATAGTAAAAACACGCTATATTTTAATTAAAAACAAATTTTTTCATCCCAATAATTTATATGGTTAAATTATAATATTGAATGGTTTTAAAGTATAAATATAATATATTCTTTACATTTAATATAATGTATGTCATTAACATTGATTCTACCTTGAATTCTTAGGATAAATCAATTCAATCTTTTGCAATGTTTTAAAGAAAAACCCGTTTTCTTTCGACAACGGGATTAATTTTAATTTAATTTATGAAACTTTTGTGTACTGAATTTGGAAAAATGGATTCCATATTTGGAATAAGTGGATCCAAATTATGTTAATAAGCTACTTTTTATTTTTGGGAATTATGAATAGTAACTACGGTAAATTTTATTTACCATAGTTAAAGGTAAATCGGGTAATTAAGGGTAAATATAATATTATAAAATTACCCTAACAAATTTCAAAATCCTATTGGATGACTAAAAGTCGACCCATATCACCTAAGGGTCGGATTATATTCATTTAATGGACTTTTTTCCAGGAAAATAATTTAATTATTATTAAAACCAAAGAATGTGACAACATGTCACTTTCTTAAATCTTATAAGTATAATAATTTTAATTTAGCGATACACTTCATGAAACATTGAACATGAATAGTCTCCAGAAATATAATACAATTATCTATATCATAGGAATTTATTTAGAATTTTTATGGATTAAATAATTATCATTTATTATGACACAAAGATGATGCAGTAATTGTCTTATTAATGAAATATTGAAATAATTGATGTTATAAATACCCAAATAAATGTAATTTTAGACTTTTTATGAATTAAACTAATTTTATAGGTTAATATAACATGTTAGTATTGATTTAATTAACGTTTTTCGAACTAATCATTCTGTTATGATTTTCACAAAAATCAATTACTAAATAGTGTCAAAATTGACATAAAATAGTTTTTAAAACAAATATTATATTATTAATTGTTATTTTATTACTAAAAATATAAGGATCGGCCAAATAACTTATATAAGGTTATATATATTAATAATAAACAACTTGGGGTTCTTTTTTCTTCTTATAGTAAGTTTATTAACCTTATAGTAAAAGAACACAAGAAGACACAGTAAAAGTAAAATTATTTAACTTAATGTTAAATCTAAATGATAAGGTTAAAATATGAACCTAAACTTGTATAAATTATATTGTATGAGAGGATTTCGACCCATACCCACTTTATCTAAGAAATAAATCAATTTGGATCTATTTAAAACCGAATTTGTCTTTATAATAAAATAATATTTTTAGTTATTCCAAAGGTGCCCCTCTCCTCCCTTATAAAAGGGCACCCCCTCCCTCTCTTCCTCGCACCACTTTGAGCCTTCATGCTCGGCCAACCCCTGCCAAATTATCTTCTCCACTTCCCTAGAAACATATTCGAGTTTCTAGTCTTCCTCCAAGACCAATTTTAGTGCCCTAAAAGGAGATCTCAAAGAGGCGCTTCAAAGAAGAGGTAATGTCCGTTACCGATTCTTTAAACTTTATTTCTTCTTCAATTTCTTCTTCTTATGTTGTTTCACTATGAAGTAATAACATCAGTATCACTCATATACTGATATATTATTATAAGTATGAAACAACCCTATTCCACCATCTAACCATCCTACGGAAAAAAAAAATCACCGCGCGTGCGTACGTACGGAATACCATCTCCACGCCGTGGTGAAATATATTTTCCACCACCACCTTACTTAGATGGGTATAATGGTGTAAATAATAACTATATATGATTATTTTAAATTGATATTGATTCTGAAATAGTATACATACACTCCAATACAGTCCCACGATCATGAGAACGATATCATCGCCCGTGCGTACGTACGGACTACCGTCTCCACGACGCGATGAGATTCATTCTCCACTTTAACCATTCATGAATGATTATAAAGTACATATAATAAGTAATCAGGAAATATATGATATAATAATGATACTAGATTTATGTGTATATATATGTATGTCATCTACTTAATTCCATTCAACTCAATAAGGAAACGAAAACAATGTTCATGCGTACGTACGGCCTACCGTCTCCATGAACGGTGTATTTCTTTCCATTTAATGATTTATTATATATATGTATATTCTGAATATATATTATATATAAATTATGTTTTATATTCTGGAATTAATTAATCATGATCTAAGTAATCATATGAATAATTACAAGTCAAAACACAGACGACAAATGAAACAATTTTACCCAAAACGCTCTTTAACATGGAATTTACAAAAGAACGGGTAATATAAAGTCATAAGTGAACCATATATGATATCATAACAATTAGTATGATTCTTAAATTAGTCAATTACATTATTTAAATCATTATACAGGATGTTCGGACACTTACGAAGCAAATCGGACCTAAGGTAAGGGAAATATCACAATCTCATTTTTATCCGAGATTGTTTATACTTTGGTATTTACTGGGTTGTATTTTATCATCCACATCCATGTTTCATCAATATGTAACATTGTTTCCATCCACCTATAATTTTTTAAATCCAATTTTACCCTTGGGTTAGTTTTTAGTAAAAGATATGAAAGGAATCTTTTGTCATTTTTCGTACGAGGTACTTTTTGACTTTTCCGACAAAAGTACGAGAAGAATGTTTTTTTTAACTTATACGGAATGAATGGATTTTTAAAACATTATTTACAAGAAGATTCCTTTACAAGTTTTCAAATTTATTTTTAATCAACTTATTTTAAAATTGTATGACATGTTAAGAAAGGAAAAGTGTTTTTGAAGTTGAAAGGATATTTTCCTCAAGAATGGAGTTCAAGTGTTTTATCAAAATTATTTTCCATCAAAGATAATAAAGGGTTCTGTTTCTATCCCTATTATTACATTGATTTGATTATGTTGTGATGGAATTATATTTATGAATTCCTTTATCTTATATGAATTGTTTTATGATGTCACGATGTTTAAGATTCCCATTTTTATTACATGGGTTATGCAATGATGTATGATTTATGATTTTGTGGCACACATAAGAATTGTATCATTATGAGATGGGTGGGACCTATATCTCCCTCAAATGAATTGGGTAAATATTTTATATCTCATGAGATAGACATGGTTGGAACGGTAGGTTATACCGGTTCAGTGAAACAGGACTAAAACGAGGAGTGAACTCGGTTCAGAAAGGGGATTTGTCCACTAAGATAGTCTTGGAAATGAGTCTTGACTAATAAGAAATTATTCTCTATGATTATGTGTGTATTCCAAAAAGTTTAATGTTGTAAGTTATGATTATTGTGATTTCATTTCACTACTATGATTTATCCCATGTTATGAAATTATGCTCTCTTTTGCAGGTTAAGATTTCCAAAATGTTATGTTCTTATGAATATGATGTGATTGATATTTCCTTTGTTTACCCCTACTGAGCATTTGATCTCACCCCTTTTATGTTTTCTTTTCCACAGGATATAAAGAAAGGTTTTAGGTAAAAAAAGGGAAGATCTTTATGGGAGATGTTGAAGATCTTTCACGACGATTAGAAGATTATATTCCGAGTTTCCAAAGACACTAAACTATTACGGTCCTTGTGTGTGTGTTTTTGTTATTTACTAAGTATTCCAAAAAAGTAATGTAATGCCCATGTACGTCAGGAATTGTGTCTCTATAGTTGGTATCAGAGGAAAGGTTTAGTCAACATTTGGAAACTAGGATGCGAAAACGTTTGTGAGATCCCTAGAGATATTTCTAAGGTATGTCTAGGGATGTCCCTAAGGATAAGTATACGTATAGGATACAGTCCTAGAACTATGGTAACGATCATAGAATTTAACCTACGAATTTAGATATTGAGGATACTCCCCTTTTATTATGTTGTTTTCCCTAGCTTGATTTTTTCCTCTCACACTATTCTTTTTGGGTTATAGATGATGGATGGAACCCAAAGGAACCATGTTGATCAATGTAATGGACAATGCAATGATTGTCCTCCTGAATAAACAAATATTATGAGAGATGGAGTGAAAAATCTTATTGCTATAATTACACAAGATATAAATCATTCTGGACTTCAAAATGAGCATAGAAGGGAACAATATTCTATTGAGTCCTTCATGAGGCAACGTCCACCTTCTTTCAGTGGGTCTTCTGATCCACTTGTTGCTGAACAATGGATCAGTACCACTGAAAAGATATTTTGAGTTCTTCAATGTTCTAAACATGATAAATTCATCTTAGTAGTATATCGTTTGGAAGGTGAAGCTGATAAATGGTGTAATATTATCAAGAATACGAGGCAAAGAGATGAAATTGATTCCATGGAATGGGACGAGTTAAAGAACTTATTTTTCAATAAGTACTTCCCTCGTATTCTTCGAACAAAGATGGAGAAGGAGTTTCTTGAACTAAAGCAAAAGGATGATGAATCTGTTGGTGTATACGAAGCGAATTTTACAAGGCTTGCAAGGTATGCATCTGGATTTATCATCCAAACTGAAAGTAAATTTGATCGATTCATCAGTGGCTTAAAACCAAATCTTCGAAGGGAATTAGCTATAAGAGACTTCAGTAGCGATGAAGAAATTGTGCGTTGTGCTATAAAGGTAGAAATGGAAGTTGGTGTTACTTATCCATCTCATAGTTTTGACAAGAAACGAAAGATGGAGTTCAAGGAGAAATCTTAGAATAATGGTGAAAAGAATATGAATGTTTCCTTATACTCAAAGTGTGGAAAGAAGCATGGTGGAGACTGTCTTAAAAGGACTAGAAAATGTTTTTAAGTGTGGAAAAGAAGGTCATTGAGCAGCTGAGTGTCGAAGTAATGGAAAAAGGGTTTCTAATGATGTGAATAAAGAAAATACTGTAGAGAACGCACCAACAACACTTCAATGCTTCAAGTGCAAGGAAATGGGGCATTATGCTAATAAATGCCCTAATCCAAGGGTTAGTGATGATCGACGTGAGCAACCACTTAAGGCAAAGGACAAAGGGAAGTCACATGCGATCACTATTGGCGATGTTGAATATGACAACGATGTGGTGGAATGATTAAGTGTTTATGTAATGGGATTCCAGAATAATGTTGTATATAGTATCATGGAATATTGGAATATTTATGTTTTGGTCTATTATGGTTTTCAATAATTTTATGGAATCGGTAACCATGAAAAGTGATTGAAATATTTCTGGAAAACAGATGATATGCACATAATGAAGGGATAAAGAGAATCTAATATGTTTGATAGTATTCATGAGCTCATGATTGATATAAGGACTAAGTGATATCATGGTTTGAGGATATAGAATTTTGAGGATTTTGGTATGTGGAAAGTGTTAGCTTTTAACTGCATTCATGTTTGCACTAAGGTTCAATGGATATTCATTGTTCAAGAGAATACATGATTAAGGTATTCACATATTTGTAATTTGACCAACAAGATATATCTTATGATATATGGGGGATAAATGATGGCATTCACGTGATCATTTTATTTATACTATGAGCTTGGATGGAAGTATTTTAGATAAGCCTAAAGATTGGAATGGATTATGTTGGACATAAGTTAGTATTGTTTAATGATAGAACTTTTTTCGATATTATTGACGAGATTTTATAGTAATATAGCTTTATAAAAAGGACAACCTGCAGGACGGGTGACAGCCCATCGCGTCAGACAAGGCTGTGGGAATCGAACCCACAACCGAAGTGCGACTGGCCTTTATCGCCTACCACTGGCCTACAGGAAGTCCCTGTTTAGTAGAAACTAGTTTTATTATATAAAGCAGTATGATATATGAAGTATAAGTCCATTTTAGGAACCATATATGATTAATCTCACTATAGATGGACTTATGTATTTTTTGATAACTTTTCTAACCTTTTGTTTGAGACAGATGGAATGACCCATCATTCTATCACATGATCTGCTAACACATCACGAATGACAAATTCAACTTCATTTCTTTAAGAGATGAAGTGGAAATTTTCCAAAGAACGACAAACGGTGAGACTATACCAAAATCACGAAAGTATTTCTTCTAATTCCAATTTCATCAACTTTAGGGAAATGATCTTGAAAACCAAAAATGTTGTCCTAGTGCTCTTATATCTGATGAATTAGATGGTACCTTAGATCGTCACAAATTTATGGCTTTGTGATTACTGGATTTTCCATAGCCATGTTCTCTACCACTCTCCATCAGAACATGATGGTTAGATTTCTCTTCCATATCCATATTTTCACCTATGTGGAAACCCAGTGATTAGTTTATTTGGGTAACCATTACGTTTCATACTTTTGTTTTTAAAGAATGGTTTTGGTATTCCTTTTTATGATGTGGGTTTCTATTAAAGAAACTTTCAAGTAGTAAACCATTTATAACCCCGACGAATTTCGAGGGCGAAATTCATTTTAAGGGGGGTAGAATGTAACACCCCGAGATTTTATAAAAAATATTCTTTTCATTAATGTCTTGTGTTTTACGCTAAACCAATAGGAGCTTTCACAACACGCATCCTTGACTTTTCTTGCATTACATGCAATCACAACCTTCCTCGATAGCGTGTGTTGTACGCAATACCGGGTTTTACTAAACAACGATATATTATTATAATATTATTATGAACTAGCCGTTATGAATAGTATTAACTAAATTTCGAATCTTATAACATTATTATTGGTCTTGCTCATTTTCTAAAACATGGTATAAGAACAAAATAAATTTTTCGGGTAAAATAAGTATTTTTCAAAAAATGCAGTTTTGCCGCCTTTTGATGGCGCACCCACTTTAAATCTAGTTTTTTTACATGTTTATAAGTTCAATTTGAAAAAATAAAATTATTCTTTGGAATAATGAAATAAAAATTTACTTTGGATAAAATTTTCATATTATTCTGGTAACTTTCATATTTTGATGAATAGTAAAAACACGATATATTTTAATTAAAAACAACTTTTTTCATCGCAATAATTTATATGGTTAAATTATAATATTTAATTGTTTTAAAGTATAAATAGAATAAATTTTTACCATTTAATATAATTTATGTCATTAACATTGATTCTACCTTGAATTCGTAGGGTAAATCAATTCAATCTTTTGCAATGTTTTAAAGAAAAACCCGTTTTCTTTCGACAAAAGGATTAATTTTAATTTAATTTCTGAAACTTTTTTGTATTGAATTTGGAAAAATGGATTCCATATTTGGATTCAGTGGATCCAAATTATGTTAATAAGCTAATTTTTATTTTTGGGAATTATGACTAGTAACTACGGTAAATTTTATTTACCATAGTTAAAGGTAAATCGGGTAATTAAGGGTAAATATAATATTATAAAATTACCCTAACACATGTCAAAATCCTATTGGATGACTAAAAGTCGACCCATATCACCTAAGGGTCGGATTAGATTCATTTAATGGACTTTTTTCCATGAAAATAATTTAATTATTATTAAAACCAAAGAATGTGACAACATGTCACTTTCTTAAATCTTATAAGTATAATAATTTTAATTTAGTGATACACTTCATGAAACTTAGAACATGAATAGTCTCCAGAAAACAAATACAATTATATACATCATATGAATTTATTTAGAATTTTTAGGGATTAAATAATTGTCATTTATTATGACACAAATATGATATAGTAATTGTATTATTAATGAAATATTGACATAATTGATGTTATAAATACCAAAATAAATGTAATTTAAGACTTTTTATGAATTAAAATAATTTTATAGGTTAATATGACATGTTAGTATTGATTTAATTAACTTTTTTCGAACTAATCATTCTGTTATGTTTTTCACAAAAATCAATTACTAAATAGTGTCAAAATTGACATAAAATAGTTTTTAAAACAAATATTATATTATTAATTGTTATTTTATTCCTAAAAATCTAATGTTCGGCCAAATGACTTAGATAAGGTTATATATATTAATAATAAACAACTTTGGGTTCTTTTGGATTCTTATAGTATGTTTATTAACCTTATAGTATAAGAACACAAGAAGACACGGTAAAAGTAAAATTATTTAACTTACTGTTAAATCTAAATGATAAGGTTACAATAGGAACCTAAAATTTTCTAAATTCTATTGGATGAGATTATTTCTACCCATACCTACCTTAGCTTCGAAATAAATCAATTTGGAGCTATTTAAAACCGAATTTGGCTTTATAATAAAATAATATTTTTAGTTATTCCAAAGGTGCCCCTCTCCTCCCTTATAAAAGGGCACCCCCTCCCTCTCTTCCTCACACCACTTTGAGCCTTAAATCTCGGCCAAACCCTAAAAAATTATCTTCTCCACTTCCCTAGAAACATCCTAGAGTTTCTGGTCTTCCTCAAAGACCAATTTTAGTGCCCTAAAAGGAGATCTCAAAGAGGCGCTTCAAAGAAGAGGTAATGTCCGTTACCGATTCTTTAAACTTTATTTATTCTTCCACTTCTTCTTATTAGGTTTTTTCATTATTAAGTAATAACATCAGTATAACTCATATACTGATATGTTATTATAAGTATGAAACAATCCTATTTCACCATCTATCCATCCTACGGAAAACGAAATCACCGTGCGTGCGTACATACGGAATACCATCTCCACACCGTGGTGAAATCTATTTTACACCACCACCTTACTTGGATGGGTATAATGGTGTAAATAATAACTATATATGATTATTTTAAAGTGATATTGATTCTAAAATAGTATACATACACTCCAATACAGTCCCACGATCATGAGAACGATATCATCGCTCGTGCATACGTACGGACTGCCGTCTCCACGACGTGATGAGATTCATTCTCCACTTTAACCATTCATGAATGATTATAAAGTAAATATAATAAGTAATAATGAAATATATGAAATAAGAATGATACTGGATTTATGTGTATATATATTTATGTCAACTACTTAATTCCATTCAACTCAATAAGGAAACGAAAACAGCGTTCATGCGTACGTACGGCCTACCGTCTCCATGAACGGTGTATTTCTTTCCATTTACTGATTTATTATATATATGTATATTCTGAATATATATTATATATAAATCATGTTTTATATTCTTAAATTAAGTAATAATTATCTAAGTAATCATATGAATAATTACAAGTCAAAACACGGACGACAAATGAAACAATTTTACCCAAAACGCTCTTTAACATGGAATTTACAAAAGAACGGGCAATATAAAGTCATAAGTGAACCATATATGATATAATAACAATGATTCTGATTCTGAAATAAGTCAATGACATTATTTAAATCATTATACAGGACGTTCGGACACTTACGAAGCAAATCGGACCTAAGGTAAGGGAAATATCACAATCTCATTTTTATCTGAGATTGTTTATACTTTGGTATTTACTGGGGTGTATTTTATCATCCACATCCATGTTTCCTCAATATGTAACATTGTTTCCATCCAACTATAATTTTTTAAATCCAATTTTACCCTTTGGTTAGTTTTTAGTAAAAGATATGAAAGGAATCTTTTGTCATTTTTCGTACGAGGTACTTTTTGACTTTTCCGACAAAAGTATAAGAAGAATGTTTTTTAACTTATACGACATGAATGGATTTTTAAAACATTATTTCCAAGAAGCTTCCTTTACAAGTTTTAAAGTTTATTTTTAATCAACTTATTTTAAAATTGTATGAAATCTTAAGAAAGGAAAAGTGTTTTTGAAGTTTAAAGGATATTTTCCTCAAGAATGGAGTTCAAGTGTTTTATCAGAATTATTTTCCATCTAAGATAATAAAGGGTTCTGTTTCTATCCCTATTATTACATTGATTTGATTATGTTGTGATGGAATTATATTTATGAATTCCTTTATCTTATATGAATTGTTTTATGATGTCACGATGTTTAAGATTACCATTTTTATTACATGGGTTATGCAATGATGTATGATTTATGATTTTGTGGAAAACATAAGAATGGTATCATTATGAGATGGGTGGGACCTATATCTCCCACCAAATGCATTGGGTAAAGATCTTATATCTCATGAGATAGACATGGCTGGAACGGTAGGTTATACCGGTTCAGTGAAACAGGACTGAAACAAGGAGTGAACTCAGTTCAGAAAGGGACTTTGTCCACTAAGATAGTCTTGGCAATGAGTCTTGACTAATAAGAAATGATTCTATATGATTATGTGTGTATTCTACAAAGTTTCATGTTGTAATTTATGATTATTGGGATTTCATTTCACTACTATGATTTATCCCATGTTATGAAATTATGCTCTCTTTTGCAGGTTAAGATTTCCAAAATGTTATGTTCTTATGAATATGATGTGATTGATATTTCTTTTGTTTACCCCTACTGAGCATTTGAGATCACCCCTTTTATGTTTTCTTTTCCCCAGGATATAAAGAAAGTTTTTAGGTAAAAAAAAAGGGAAGATCTTTATGGGATATGTTGAAGATCTTTCACCACGATTAGAATATTATATTCCGAGTTTCCAAAGACACTAAACTATTACGGTCCTTGTGTGTGTGTTTTTTTATGTACTAAGTATTCCGCAAAGTAATGTAATTTCCATGTATGTCAGGCTTCGGTTATCTACATAAACATTAGCTGATGTCGATAAAAATCCATACATACTTGATACTCCACTAACCAATCCATGCCCAAGATCAGTTCAAGAGCTAACATCTTCATAAAAACAGATCCTAAAGGAAAACATATCCACCATCAACTATAGCAGAACCTTTAAACCACCTTATATTCTCAACTCGCACCCCCAAAGGAGTGTCGAGTGACATAAATCCACACACACTTTCAACATCTTGGCCCAACACTACTACAAACTATGCCGAGATAAAAGAATGTGTGGAACCTATGTCAAATAGAGAATTTTCAAGTATAGAAGATACAAGAATCATTCCTCAAATGGTACAAGGTCTAGCCTCACCACCTCCAGGTGAAGACTAAACTGCGTGCAAATGGCATGTCTCTCTACCCTAAGATCTAACCAGAGTACCCTACACTGCACTTCCATGTTGGTATGAAGGATCTATCCCCATAGTTCCACGTTCACTAACCCTACCAGTATGGCCTATGGAGATCTAAATTCATTCCTGATATGGGGTAATAGATCCACTTCCAACACTGTTCATTGATCTATAACCTCCAACATTTTCCAACTATTGTGGGTTCCTATAGAACCTCTGCACATGTCCCATTTCCCATATTATCTACACTCAAAAAATGGTTGGGAACACTGACTTTTCACATGTATTTTCCTTCCACAGTGATAACAAAAAACTCGATCACTAACCTGACATACTAGTTCTTTCTTCTAGTTGTGATCTCCACTGCTACCCTAGTGGAAATTCTTGAAATGGTGCTTCCTACTATTGGAATTCGCGCCACTAGTTCACCCCACTGGGACATCATGTCTACTTATAGAGGCCACTTTGAGGTTTCCTTCTGAGATGAGGGCCTAATCCAACACCTCAGAAAACCTCTTCAGCTAAAAAATATTTACTTGGGATCTGATCTCATGCTGAAATCCATCCTGAAATCACATTTCCATAACTACCTCATCTCCCACTAAAGTAGGGAAAAAATGCTATAATTCCTTGAACCGGCCTGAATAATCCATTACTGGCATCACCCCTTGTTCAAAACTCATAAACTCCATATCCTTCTCCTTCCTTAAGGTTTATAGGTAGTAATGATCCAGAAATATTTCCTAAAAAATCTTCCACATAATTCCCTCTACTTGTTCAGTCTGAGATAAGATATCACACCAACTCTTTTCATGGTCCCGCAATATATAGGCTACCAACTTAACTCGCTTCTCAGAAGGAGTCACCAGATGATCAATAATTGTACGGGTAGACTCTATCTAGAACTCAACAACCTCTGGACCACCCTCTCTGGTAGATTTCAGAGGGTATTTCAGTTGAAACTCTCTGGTCAACTCGAACATACTCGATGTGACTCACCCTGGGTATAATTCCATTATCTGTATAAAAGAAGAAAAGTTTTCATGGAACTGGTCTTCCCTATAATCCTGAACCACCGGGTCTTCTTACTCTACTATTGGGGGATCATTCTCAGCAACATCCTATGATCTCCCAACTAGAACCCACCTTCATAATGGCATTTCTATATAATTCTAAACATGAACTTTTTAGAACACAACAATGAAACTTTCACAAGGCATAAGGAAAGGCTCATCACTATCCACAAACAAACCATTTCTCATGCACTTCCCATGGATTTATAATATCTAGAACACTACCCTTAACCATACTTCCTATATCTATGGCTAACACAGGGTTACTAACTCACATCATTACAAGCCCTACCTTTTACACCTTTTTAAAATAATTTCCATATCCCAATTTACTTCCACAACATTTTAATTCACTTACCTTTCATTACCAAGCATCATTATTTAATTATTACTTAACACTCTTATTTCCCTTTTTACCCATTTATATCATCCCATTAGATAACATTTCACAATTTTCAACAAAATCAAACTCACTCTACCCATTATGTCCTGTACACCCATCCTTCGTGAGTGTGCATACTATGATGCATGTAACTTATATACATAGGTTCCAAGAATGATGTAAGAATGCACAACCCTGTACCATTCCAGTCATAAGAAAAATATCAAAATCTATCACATCACACCACATGTGCATCACCCAATGGTGAAATATCATCAAATATAATAACACACAACAAGAACAAAAAATTCCACCCTGGGTGACTTAGGTTTTCCCCTATACTTGTGTTAGCTACTCCCAAACACGGGCTCATTACCAAGGCCTAACATTATACTAATCTCAAGTCTACCATTCCTACATAGTAAGAAAGAGAAAATAACCTGCCTCTGATACTACTTTCTAACATCCTTGACCCAGGTGCCACTAAAGTGGTTCCGCGAGCCGGGTCGTCACATACCCTTAGCATGCCTACCCATACGCTAGATGTTTCTGACTAGTAATGAGGTTCTAGACTAGTCATGTGAGAAGACTATATAGTCTTTATCAGAGTAATACACAACATATTACAATATAAATAGTGAAAAAAATATGAAACAACCAATAACATGCATAGCCAAACATCTCCCAAACTGAGTACAACCACATAACAAAGTAAATATGTCATGTCAGATCTAATGCCAAGTGAAAAAAAACCCAAAATAAAGAAAAATATGGAATCCCAAAAATGGCCCTGAATCCAATTTATGAACCTCATCCATGAATGTCCCATTTCCAACTCAACTCCCTGGCATAGGGACCTTACCCTTTTCTAGACTTATAAGCGTGAAATATTCTCAGGTTCCCAACATAGTCCCGAGAAGGGTGTGAGTAAAACTTAGTAGGCCACCACCAATGGTGTCTACAAAATATCTAGTCTAACCGATAGTTCCAATAGGTATAAATAAATGGAAAGAAAAGGAAAGATAATTTAGGTTACACTCATTAACCTTTATCTACATTACTATTACTAAGAGGAATATTGTGCCTAGATCATTATGTACATCATCTCTTCATTTAGTTCATCATCAACATGTAGTCCATGAGTCAGACCATTACCTTATTCACACAATATTCATGGAATTTATCATTCTACATAAGAGAACAACTTATGTCCCTATCTCACTAGGGATGAGCATATCAAGGAATCACCACACTTACCTTGGAGCCTCAGTCCAAGTATTTTCATTTAATACAACCATTTGGGGAATAGAGAATCAATCCAACTCCCCAACCCATGAATTCAGGGGTAGGTTAGAGGCATCGGTCCAACCCTACCCATGGAAGAAGCATCAGTCCTTAATCCCACCACCAAGACATGTGAAAATTATTATATATTCATTAACCACATATATCTACATCCCAACAAATACAACCAATAATGATCATGATCATGATTCACAACAATTAACATGGGATTAAATGTTATTTCATAGCCCGTTCACAATTCCATTTTACACTACAAAACCCATTAGCCCAATTTTATATCCAAAGTCTCCTAAAATTGACCATATTAATAAATTCACAAGCCATTACCAATCCCATGGGTCAAAATTTCATATAAACCCTCCCTCAAAGGGTTTTCAACATAATTCATTATCCACAAGGTACAATCCCCATTTAACTAATTTAACCCATTTATTAACATAGAAAAAAATACCTTAATCCATTTATAAGCATATAAACATTACAATAAATAATTTCCAATCCAATTCAACATTACAACATTCTTATGAAGGGATCTATATTGTCACAAGGCAACCTTGCTCAAACTTACCAAACTTCAATGTTTCGAAATCATCGGTGCACCACGTGAGTGGCCCTAAAAAGATCAAGTCATCCTCCATGTGTCTCATGGGGGCCATGAGGGTTTAAATTCATCATTTAGACACCCATCACACCAAATCTAATCAAAGGATAAAAATAACAACAAGGTGTAACCAAAAAATAAACCCAGTCATGAAAAAATCTCAAACGAAACTATGGGATATAACTTATAGGCCACCAACCTTCAATCTATTGATGAACGAACACCTAATATGTTCCTTGGATCTCAATTCAACACCTATTTGAAGCATCAACCTATATATCACTATAAAATAAGTTTTATGAGCTTCTGAAGGAGATAAAGAAGAAATGTGAACCTTACACCAAAAAGAGAAGCAAGAGGGGGATTAGCCTTACCTGGATCTTCGATTCACAGCTGAGGACACTCCAATCAACCTAGAGATGAGAGAGAGACAACTTTGGAAGCTCTCAAGATCTTTGATTCCTCACTAGGGTTCCAAGATGCAATAAATGATGAAATCCTGAGTTGGGGTTTAAAATCCCAAAAGGTAATTTTTGTAAATTTCTGAACTTTATTGAGTCACACAGTTTCCTCGCATGGTTTTCCAAACTGAGCAAAAACCGTGTGAGATCTACTATCCCAAAATCACCCATCCACATGGTTTCTAGGGAATTCCACATAGTTATCTTAACCATGCAATCTCCATGTGCAGGCCTCTATCCATGGTTGCACAATTACCTGGGATTATCCGCATAGTTTCCACTAACTGTGTGCAAACAGTGCAACATGCCCAAAAATTCCTTTTTCCTACATTTTCTTGTCCCGAACCCCCGAAACACCCCCAAGCCTTCTCATGAACTTTGGGAACACTTATTTTACCAAACTAAAGGACTTAAACTGAAACATAAATAAAAAACTACAGTAAGAAAAGTCTCAGATCTTACAATTAAAGGATGGAACTTGATGTGATGGATTAAGTGGTTGATATATAGATTTCTTATAGCTATAGTAGATTTTTTAAATGTGATTTTTTTTATTATTTAATTTTTAAAACAATTAGTTTTTTTTGAACAAATGAGGTTGTTTTATTGATTAAAATTTGATTTCACTAAATTTTATATCGAAAATAGATATGGATAAAACTGTTTTATCCATGGAAAATAATTTATCCATCTACGCTCTAAACACATAGAATTCCATATGAGATATGAAAAAAATAGTTCGTTTGTCATATATTCATAATAAATGGAAATAAATGTTATTTTATAAAACAAAAAGAAGTTTTTGTTGTATATTAAAGTAATATTCTAAAGATAATATATTTTCAAAGAAGCTTGTGGGAGTATGTTTCGACTTAGAGAAATTCAAAGTTAACAAAAAAATATTGTAACAGATTTAGTTTAAGTGAATTTTTACATTATATCCTAATGAGTTAGGATATGAGAGAGTAAAATAAAATGTACATAGTTACATTTAGTTACTATGATAAAGTAAATATCATTGTTATGATTGCTTATTTACAAAGTGAAATTCACTTCATTTCCTAAAAATTTTAGGAATTTTTTATAAAGAGAAATGTAAATGGTCACATATGTTTACCAAAATGAATCGAATTACACTTTATACTAAAAGAGTTTAGGATATGATGGATAAAAATGTAAATAGTTGAATTTGGTCATTATAACAACTAAAAATCCCTATTCCCTAAAAGTATAATGTTGGTCAGTACAAAAATTGTAACACTTGGTATCTTACAAGTGTTTAGGGTTTGGTGGAAAAGAGAAATGTAAAGAGTTACATTAGTTACCATAAAAAACTGGATATCACATTATCCTAAAAGAGTTTAGGATGTTCTGGTAAGGTGATAATGTAAATAGTTAAATCATCTACAAAATATTTTAAGGAAAACTTTTGATAGAAAAGGTTTCAAGGATGATGATGATGTACTTAGAAAGATTTCTAAGAAGACAAAAAAGTATAACATTATATTATTTGATGTTATAAAGCTAAAGAGATTTAATATGGTTTCAAAGAGTTAAACTTTAGGAATATGATTCATATATCTCACCATTATTCAGACTAGCTTGCTTCATAAATGTTACTCACTAATAGGTTAGTCAGAGTATTTTATTATATGGTCACATAGGGACATGGTGGAAATTACATATATATGTAATGTTTAGAAAATGAATCCATTGTTGTAGAAACCACATGAGGTTCGTGTTATATATCTATAAGATATCAGTTGTAATGGTTGTAAAAATATCATGTATTTATAATAAAGAAATTATACATTTATCATTCATTCATTCATTTATACTGTAACTTACTTTACATTAACGGTTGAATGATAAATATCCCCTAAAATTAAAAACATTGAGTTGTCCCTAACTAATGATCATCATGGAGTAAAAAGGGTTGTGATGATATATAATGAATAGCTTGAAAATATTCTTATATCTGTTGAAAAGGGTTGTATGTGGGATATTAAAAAATAGATTCTTGAGGTAATTAGTATAGACTTATTACATGGACTGATCTGATAAAGTATATATCATGGAATTTCATATGGTAATAGATATACTTAAGGGTGTATGCTTATTATTAGTCATTCTTACTTGAGGTTGGTGAGATACCTAGTGTGATAACCTTTATACTTTGATACCCTACTTACATAATTCACCATATGAACTTATATCTAATCAGGCAGTGGTTGGGTATTTTGGTGATCGTGTCATTGGTTGGAGTGAAACCAATATGGGATTTGTCCAATTGTATGATAAGAAAATACATTTAACCCTTTATTGAATTAGATTAAAGAAATTCATGGAAATGAGTAATTATTTCACATATGATGTGTTAAACTACTTATATAAGTGAAATGTGATGTGATTATCATATAGATGAATGACATGTGATGTATTCATCCAATTGGTCAGTTTTCTTCAAATAATCTAGAAAATGATTAGATTATTATACTATATTGACATGTTTCATGTCTAGTGGTCACTCAATGTCCTGTAAAAAGGGATTATATAAAATACATATGATCTATATGATACAAATTTTGGGGGAAATGTTCATATAGTGATATGATTATGTTTGATGGAGACCATGCTAGATCCCTTAATAGATTGACTTGAAATGATATTTTTCTAGACGATGATCTTTGCTTACATATACAAAATAGAGATTTCATAGTTGTCTTCAATGATGCTAAGTCCCATAGGGTCACATAGTTAGGCCCTTAGATAAGGATAACACCTTGGGAAAAGTGTTTCTTCAAAATAAAGAGAGTTTGATGAAAACCATATCCAAAAGAGTTGGGATAGATTAATAAATACATGTGAAAATTTTAAGAGAGTTACATATTTTATTGTAAGTGGGAGATTGTTGAATATGCACTAAAATAAATAAATGGAATATTTAAATTAGTTGTAGTTATCTTCTTCGTGATTTCCTTAAATAATAATCCAATATGAATGGATTAAATGAATTGAATATTCATTTAATAGGATTAAATGAATTAATGATAATGGGAATAAATGTATACGGATATATAAATATGGATAATGTGTTTCATTTAATGAAACATGTCATGGATTTCTATATATAGGGATTTGATCCCTCATTTTGTAAACAAATTATTGTGAGAAAGCCTCTCAATTATCTCTTCCTCCCATAATCTTGTTCATCATCTGATAAAAATACAATAGAACCCATTAAGCATTTTGGGTATCATCCCGATATAATCATAGATTCATTGGCCAAAATTAAACCCTCATAGGTAGTGTGCTTTTGTTCAGTACTTCATGATCTTTATCAAGTATTCTTGTTTTCTGAGGAAGAAGAAGACTTTTGTTGTTAGTGTTTTCCAGGTACTCTGTTTTTACAATTTTATTTACGTGTTGATTCGAAAAGATAAATCTTTCTATTTTTGGGTTGTCTTCAACTCAATATATTCATATGATGATTATAATAAACCTATCACTTTGATGGAAATAGAACAGTCAAATTAAGTCCATGGATATAGAGGTTTATCGACAAGTTCATTTCTAAAAATTCAAAGAAGGATATATCAATCATATAGGTTAATTACACAAGTGATGTAACATGCTTTATGAGATATAAAGATTGATATATTATACTATATATGGTAAGAGTTCATAGGAGATAGTCATAGCTACGACCCATCCTGGTCTTTTTAGGGGCCATGATGTGTGGATAGATACCACTTTTGCTCTCTAAGTTTGAAAAACTACTATCAAAATGAAGGCCTAGAGGGTCACACACAAATTATATACATAGGATCCACTAATTTAGAAGAATCAGAGTTTAGGATGAATCGGGACCCATGTATGGGTGCAAGTGGATGTTCAAGTGAATGATTTCAAATAAATTAGTTCAATTATATTATTATAGTTTAGAATAATGATTATTGAATTTATTTCTTAAGGCATTCACAATTTATTTAATTATAAATATGTGAATATGAGAAAAAATTTATTCATCATATGAATATTACAATTTCAAGGTTTGTTAAATAATCACAGGAGAAAGGATCCAAGCTAGTGGATTGTGGTTCATCACATGACATTTAATAATGTCACTAGTGAGTGGTGAAATAATCTTGATATACACGGCTCGTTTAATTCTCTATTCATGTCATTTTAGGCTGGTTTAAGAGTTTTAACTTATCCAATGTCATTAAAAAATTGTAAAGTTAAGCCTAACCATTTATTCTTATTTTGTAGCCATGAATATTTTGGTATTCCCTTTGCTTGAATTCAGATAGTTTCTCACTTATCCTCCCTTACATAAAGCTTCTAGATTGAGAAAGATAAAAAATGGATTGATCTAAATTCAAGGATCAATCACGTGATCTTTTTTTATTAATAAGGGCATATTAAGGTCTATGTTTTTCAGTGCTAGCACATGTGAATCGCAACATAATTTTTACAGAGCTCTAATACACATGTGGATGATCTAGAGGGATTCTACTTTGGTGTCTTCAAGTAACGATGACCAATAGATGAGTAGATATAACCAGAATCACAAAATTATACAAAGGTATCATTTTCAACACCATGATATTTTATAATATATTTCTTTTTAAATAAATTTAATTTCTTCGATAGCTTGTGATACACGCAACCTCACGCGTAAATGAAATTTAATATATTATATCTTTATAACTGTTAAATTAGAGGTATGAATGAAAATAACCATATTTTAAAAATATGTATAAATTTTTTATATAAATAAAGTATATTTATAAATAAGAAATCAATTTTTAATAAAGTCATTATATGTTTTAAAAATACATTTTCCCTAAAAAATGGTTTTTATTGCTTTTTGTGAGAAAATAATATAAATAATTTTTTCCAATTTTAGAAAATTTATTTGAAAAAATGAACTTTTTTTTGAAATCAAAATTTCAAAATTAACTTAGATTTATTTTTTGATAATTTTCTAAAAGGTTTAATTTTTATGAATAGTGAAAAATATTGATTTTTATGAAAAATTATCTTTTCATTTAAAGCATTTACAAAGTACCATTTTATTTTAAAATTATTTTAAAAGTAAAATTAGTTTATTTATATTATGATCAATCCAATTATGGTAATTTTAATTAATTCTATTTTGATTTCGGTATAAAACTTTGTAAACATAGGAAAACATTTTTTATTGAAAATTGTTTTTCTCTGCATTTTGCGAGTTTATTTTAAAAGTAATTTCAGAAACTTTTAGATACTGAATTTGATAAAATGGATTAAATATTTTGAATTATCATGTCCATATTTTTTAATGAGACCACTTTTTTGTCATAATTAATAGTAAAAATATTAAAAATTTATCACCACAGTTAAGGTTAAAACATATTTATGGGAGGGGTTAAGCCAAGAGACAAGGGTAAATATGCCAATTAAACTTGTATAAATCCTATTTTATGATCAAATTTATATCTAATAATATTCTAACTTAAAAAATATATCCATTTGGAATCATTTTTTCTTGATTATGACATTATTATTTTTTATTCTTTTAAGAAATTCCAAGTGTATCATCTCCCTCGCTTATAAAAGGACACACCTTTCTCTTATTTACACCAATTTTAGCCATATATATTAACCAAAACCTACCCATTTAAATTATAAAATTCCATATACATTAATTATGATTTCTGGTATTCTTAAAATACCATTCAAAGGGTACTTAAGAAAGGGTCTAAAGGAGGCCTATCGAAGAACGATAATCATCTTACCTAGTCTATTTCAATTTATTTCTTCTTATACCTCCACTGAATCTATGGTGTTGAATATAAAATAATAAATTCAATATCCTAAATATAATAAAATTTTATTATGATTATGGAACCACCAATATACACCCTTTATTCGATTAAGTGGAAAGTGACAGTATCGCTTGTGTGTACATATGGACTACCACCTCCACATAGCGATACAATTCATTTTCCATCTCCATATTTTATGGATGATTATTATTATGGGTTTAAAGATTATATATTATATTCATCACATAATTATTATTTTGGAATTATAATATAATACATACCTTCTTACCATCCAATTTGTTTGAAAATAACAACATCATTCGTGAGTACGTGTGGACTACCACCTCCACAAAGCGATGTGATTAGTTTTTCATTTAAACTTTACATGGATGGTAATAAGAATATATTTAATGAAAATATATAATATAATAATTATTTTTAAATGGTGAGTTATTATTTACATTTCTTTTTTTCCATCCATCAAAAAGTGAAAACAACATTCATGCTTACGTACGACCTACCATCTCCTTAAACAGTGTAATTCATTTTTTCATATATATTCTTTATGGATGACTATATATACATATAATGAATATATATTATATTTTTATAATGAATAAAATTATAAATATTATGGAACTATGATAAAATTACAAGGATCATAACCACTAAACCAGAATTCCCATGAAAAATTAAACAGCTAGCATCCAAAAACAATGATTTTAAAAAGGAATTATTAGTAAATTGGTGTTAAAATGTTATAAGTGGATCATATATGATATTATAAGTATGTACATTAATTTGTTATATAATTATAATAAATTTAAATTTATTTTATAGACGGTGAAACTGCTTTCGAAGAAAGTCAAATTTGAGGTAAGGTATTTTTCTCTCACTTTTATTTATGTGAGACACATGTCATATTCACCACTTATTTATTTTTTGTGGTGTATATACTAACAATGAATTTGTTTTATGATTATTTAAGTAAAAGTATTTGGATCCTACAATCCATATAATTTTATAACATTCATGATGTTTTGATATGGAGATTACCAAAGTAGTATGATTATTATGTTATATTCTCATTGTTTGTCAATATTGTTTATGATCAAGTTTTCGATGATGAAAATTTATAACATATCTATCAATAAACCCATTAATTTTATTATCCGTTCTTTATTTCTTAAGAATACATGTTTTCATTTCATTATCCTCTCTTTAATAACTCAGGAGACAAAAAGAATGTTTTTATGGAAAATCGACTTTATTTTTATCCTCAGTTGAAATTCATTTTTCTTCCAGGTATATGTTTTCTAAAAAATTAGTAATGATTTGATTGTTATCCTTTGCCTGTTTAAATTCATTTTTTACCTATGATTTAAATTTTACAAAAAAAAATTAAAATTAATCTTATTTTTATTTTCATAATGAGGTAGTTTTAACTTTTTATCGAAAATGTGAAAGGAATATTTATTTTAACATACATGGTATGAACATAATTTCCTGCCATCATGACTTCTCAATGATTTTAAGCATAATTTACAATTTTAAAAGTTTATTTTCAAAAAATATGATTTCCTAAATATTTTAGAAATTTTTTTATTTTAAACAATTTATTTCAAAGTGAAAAGGTTATTTTTCTAAAAAATGTTCTAGTGACATTTTAAAGGCATTCTTGATCAATGATAATATACTTTGATGTTACTTATTCTTTACAGGGGATATGACCCAATGATTCCATACACTTTCATCCTATGTATGTCCTATGATGATGATGATTTATGGATGATTCTATAAAATCAATTTATTTACTATAGGTTAATTAAGTTATGATGAAACCTTTATGAAACCTATTTATTTTCTATAGGTTATACTATTATGATGTGATAAAATTTTTATGAGACTAATTTACTTTTCAAAAGTTATACTATTATGATTTTTTTATGATGTTATGCCACAAATATGTAATATTTTAATTATGTGATGGGTGGGATTAGAATTATATATCACTCCAATGCATTGGGTAAAGATAGATGTCCCATGATATAATAAGGATTAAAATTATGAGTGAACCAAGTTTAGTAAGGTAATTTTTCCATCATATTAGTTTTGGGAGTAAACCTTGACTAAGGATATGATAGAATGTGGAGTGAAACCAATCCACTATTATAGTCTCGGTAGTGATCCTTCATTAAGGAAATGATTTTCCATGCTTATGTATATTCCAAAAACGTATGTCGTATTCCAATGTTATGCTCTTATGGAACATGTTCTTTGATTCCTTTATGATTCATGTCTTATGAACTACCAAGCTTTAGGCCATGATTCAAGATTATGATTTATGATATGCAGGATATGATTTTAAATTATTATGTTCACATTATCATACCATTATATTCATGTTATGATTAAATTATTATTGATATATACCTTGTTTACCCTTACTAAACATCAAATATCACCCTTTCTTATGCTTAATTTCCATAGCTTATAAAGATAGTTTTTATGTTTTATATGTTTAATAGGGGTGATATTTATGAATAACGTAGTGGGATACAATGCATGTATCTTATGAATATGTTGTTTATGAATAAAATTATACAAATACAATAGAACTATATGATTCTAGTGTGGATCAAAATTTTATGTTTTGAATATTCATATAATAAGATATGGTACCTATGTATGAAAATATTTATTTTTTATAGTTGGTACCAGAGCTAGATTTAGTTACTTTTGGAAACTAGGATGAGAAAAATTTAGTGAGAACCCTTAGGATAATCCCATGTATAGGATAACTTCCTAAGTTATGGTAAATAAATGGGTGAGGTTTTACTATAAAAAATCTATTTCTAGATACAACAAGTGGGTGTAGTTTTTTCATAGATGCATCTAGGGGTAATAACCCTGAAAAGAGTTGGTTATGTATATCTTAGTCATCATTCTGGTTCTTGTGAGTTTGTCCTAATTGTACACCAATTTTAACACTCTTGAGGTATATTCTTGGATGACACACATTTTAATTTTGATTCATTATGAAGGATTTTAATAGATATTGAGAATGAATAACCTAGATTATACCTAAGGTGTTATAGATTGAAAAGTAGGTTTCATGGTTTAGACATTCTATGAATGATTTTTCAATTTAATTAATTATTCTTAATGGCCATGAAAACCCTTTTTGTTTTAGTCAAGTATTGAAGATTGAATGTAAGGTCCTAAACCCTATTAGACCAAAGTTAGTGGTTACTTTATTACATTGGTGCTAGATACAAGCAATCAAATCCCAAATGACTGAATATTATAGTAGTCTTGTAAAAGTAGATACATACATAAAATTCACATTATATTTGAAAACATGAAATAAAATATAGATTTTTCTTTGATAAAACCATTATTAACTTTAGTATATCCCTAAATATCAATCATAATACACTTCCTGGCATCCTAGGTAAAGGAAGCATAATTAAGGGGTGGGCTTTAATGCTTAGTAAGGGTAAGTGTATAATAGAATCTATCATGAATAAATAGGTCATAATCAATATGGAGAGGAAAATAAATGAAACCCATGAAATTTAATCAATAAATTGAACATGAATAATAATATATAAAGAAAAAATTATGATCAAATAATGAAATCTGAATAATCACATGACCTTAAAACATAGCCATGGATATTCTAACTAATCGAATAATGACATGGACATCAGTAACTAATTTCATAATAATGGAATGAATAATTTCATACATCTGAAAATTTTTATCAAGTCCTTGTTCCAAGATATCTTTACCATCAATGCCTTGTTCCAAGATATCTTATCATGTCCTTGTTCCAAGATATCTATCATATTAAATGTTAATACGTTCCCTAACAAATAAACATAATCACAAACCATTTAGAGTAATTTGGAAAATGGTCTCAAAATAGTACATCCCATTCAACCGATCATAAACCATCTAGAGAAATAATAAGGATATTATCATTATAACATTTTCCCAATAGAGTATGAGGTAAAATGAGGTGTTTTTTCATCAATTAATAGAAATAGCATAAAAATTATATTAGAAATATTATTTAGTAAGATATAATTTTCACTTTTAAAATAACTTTTAAAAACTAAAAAAATAAAAAATAATTGGAAAAACATTTTTTTTAAAGAACCATGAAAACTTGTAAGGTAATCTTAAAAAAAATTAGTGTTCATGATGATGTATAATTCTCTACATTCCAAGTATATTAAAAAATGATCCCTTTCACATTTTTAATTAAAAGTTAAAAATTACCTTGTTTGGAAAATGAAAGGAATATTACTTTTAGAACATTTGGTAAAAATGCAATCATGAGTAAAAATATATTTAATAAATAATTTGGATAATTTTAAAAATAGTATTGAAAACATTTTTAGAAAAGATGGATATGGAAAAGAAAACATTTTCGAAGGAAAAGAGATATAAATACGGATTTTCATAAAATCACTTTTTCAATAATTTTAAGTAAAAAATAGAGGAAAATGGTACTAGTAATAAATATATTAGAATAAAATTTATTATTTTCATGAATGATATATTATAATATTTCACCATTAAAAATTTAATCCTAAAAAATATCGATAAATGATGATATTGTATAATAAACCCTTACCGCTTGGGAAAATTTTGGATCATATCCCACATAACATCAAATAAAACCTTAGATACTATGAATAAAATGGTATTCATGATAAAAAAATTTGGTAGTATATACACCACACAAAATAACTAAGTGTTGAATATTGTATATGTCTCATGAAAGTAAAAGTGATACGAGAAACCGTTACAATGATCATAACATTGAAGTGGGAATTAATCTATGAATATATTATGTGTGTCAAATGTAAATACAAATAGATCAATTATAAATAAAACATATGATAATAAAAATTCATTAAACATATGATCTAATAATATCAAGGAAATCTAATAAGTAATATAACTCTATAGAAAAAAATTGAGTTATGAAACTCTTTACCACTTGGTAAATTTGAATTCAAAACCCATTTGGATTAAATAATTAAAATTGAAACATAAATTTACATTAATTATTATGTATTAATTATATTACATGTATAATGGTCATTATATACACCATATAAAATAAATTACATGTATAACATTACAATATGCCCCAATGAAAAAAAAATTACGACAAAATCCCTTATATCAGGTTTAATTTTCTTTGTATGTGTACATACCTCATTTATCAAAAATATAAATATATTATATAAAAACAATCATGTATTTAATAACATATTTTATTTAATTATTGTATTTCATGACCCAATTATTCAAAATTATTTGTTAAAATCACTGTTTCGAGTGACAATTGCATCATTTTTCATGTATATTTTGATTTTGTATTTTTAGTACTTTTAATTTGATCATAGTTACATGATATATAGAATTTAAAACATGATATAAATATCATATATATTTCTTATATATTTATTTATATTAATCCGTAATATTTAAAGATAGAAAATGCATTACACTGTTTATGGAGATGGTAGGCCATACGTACGAATGAACATTGTTTCCATTTTATCGACATATAGAATGAAAGGAAAATAAATATTAATTCACCTTGGAATAATATTTATTATTTTATAAATAAAATTTATATTAATCACATTCATCCTTATTACCATATACATAAAAATAAAATGAAAAACATTTCACATCACTGTGTGGAGGCGATAGTCCACATGTATGCATGAGCGACAATATTATTTTGTAACAGATTGTAAGGTAAGAAGTTAGATGTGAAATTATATTTAAAAAAAATTATTTCATAAATATTTTATATATTCATTAAATTTATCCTTACTAACATCTATGTAAAGCGCAAAATAAAAATGAATCATATCACTTCGCGAGACAGTAGTCCCCCGTACACATAAGCGACGTTATTGTATCCCCCATAGAATGAAAAGTAAGAAGTTATATGTAATTTCGTAACTATATAAGTATAATAATTTAGAAAATATTATATACATATGTTAAATTCATCATTATATCCATCCTTGAAAGGTGGTGATGAAAAATTAATTACATCAGTTTGTGAGATGGTAGTTCGTCGTACACACGATTGACGATTTCGTTTTCCATTTTACGGAAGTGTAGATAGATATAGGTAATTAAATTAAAATAATAAAATATCAATATATATTATATAATGGTTTTATTATATTATCATAGTGTAATAATATTTTAATGAGGTTCAATAAAAAATTAAAAAATATGCATGTTTATGAATTTTACCTCTTCTCCAGAGATCCTCTTTAACATTATACTTGAAGCCTTCTTATGAGGTTTACCTAATCAGAATAAGGCCTATAATATGTGATTAGGGATCTAAGGGAGATTTTTTGGTAGTTATTGGATTAAACAAATTTATTTTGAAGTGTTAAGATAGGAGGAGAGGGGTGGCCTTTTTAAGTGATGGAGAAGGCACACTTGAAATTTTTCAAAAGAAAAAGTGACACCCATTTTTTCACATCATAGAGGGAAATAAAATTGTAAATATTGAAACATGGATTATATTATTCCAAATATGACTATATAATATGAATTAGATAATTTTTGGGTCATTTTTAACCCTTTTCCTTTTATTTTAACCCTTGTAAACTCGTTTTACCTTAACAGTGGTTAATAAATTTTACTATTTTTAATATTCATTATAAAAAAATATTAAGTTGAAAATATTATATAATATAAATTATTATGATTCCAAATTTTGAATCCATTTTTCCAAATTCAATTCACAAAAATAGAATAATTCAATTTAAAATTAAACCCACATACACGTTGAAAAAACTGTTTTTTTCCATAGAAAACATTTCAATAGTTTAAAAATATTTTATATAATAATTCAATCTGAGATTTATTCCATTAACATAAATAATATAAATTTTAATATAATTTGACTAATATTACTTTAAAAAAAATCAAATATAATCTAAACTTTTAAATAATTTAAACGAAAAAGCAGTTTTCAATAAAAACATTATTTTTCACTATTCATCAAAAATAATTAAAATTTTTGGAAAATTATAAAAAATTCATCGAAATATAATTTTGAAATTTATATTTCAAAAATGAACTTTAATTTTTCAAATAAATTTTCTAAAATTTTTAAAATTACTTTTAAAGTACACGAGCAATGTGCGACGAGACCGCCATTTAGAAACATATAGCTTTTCAAAAAACATTTTATTTTATTTAAAATAATTCAATTTTATTTTTAAACAATATAAAACCATTTAATTTGTTTTATACATATATAAAAAATATAGTTTTCATAATTTTGTTATTCATGTTCATACCCACCAATTTAAGATTAGGTTATAATGATCACATTAAATAATAATATTTTAATAGTATATTGCAGTTTGTGTAAACATAGTGTTGCGAGTAATGAAAGACATCAAAGATATTAAATTTAAATAAATCTATTTCACGGGTTTTTTAAGCTCGGTTTTGTATGTCGTATATTCTATTGAGAAAATTTTTTGTTCTTTTGAAATATCAGGGTGTTACATTCTACCCCCTTAAATAAATTGTGTCCCCGTAATTTAATTTTGATCTAGGTAATTAAGGCTTTAACATTTGAAAACACCTTTTTTGGAAACCCACATAGTAAAAAAGTATTAATAAGACTTCCTATTGATAAGAGACAAATAGACGTATGAAATTCATCTATAATAACACATTATTGGGCATTTAATTAAGAAAACGATGATGGGATGTGAATATAGGGACATGAAAGAAAAGCATAAATAATTATGGAGAGTGATATATATCATCAATAACAATAATGTGAATGATCTATAAAATTTAATTATCAAAAATCAAAGAAAATTATTAAGTTAAAAGACCATTTGATTCATCAAAAATGAAAGGAAACACTTACCCACAAAGGGACTTCTCCTGTTTGGTTCTCATACACCACCAATCTCCTCAAACTCATTGATAAGGGTAACTCCACCCTCAATTTCTAACTCATCGTGGTAGGCATCATGGAATAAGTCATGCACAAATCTCCCTAGCCATGATGTTTGGAATACATCGAGCATCTGTTCTAACTATGATTGTAGGTTCAAGTGGTGTTCCACCTCACTAACCCAACATAGTATTGGAACAAGGGCCTATAAACCTCAGATATATCCACCCTTCCCAAAAAAACTTGAAACCCTCTACCAAGTTATATCTTCTCACTAAACTCCAAATACTATTGTTAATGGTCCAAAAATAACACTTTACATTACTGCCCAGTCCACATTTTCCTTTGGATGAACTTCACCCTTTATAAACATCACTATCACCAACTCTAGGCCCACAAGAACTATATCTCACTAGCTTTTACCAGTATAGATATGAAATGTATGGTCCCCTATACATGGTTTCAAAAGTTTCTACATCGATAGTGGAGTAGTAGAAGTTGTGATATGAAAACTCCATCGATGGTAGATGATCCTCCCAGTTATGACCCATAAATGACATGAAAAACCCAAGAATGTTTTCTAGAACCCACGCAGTTCACTCTACCTAGCCATCTATTTGGGGTAAAAACACTATGCTCAACCTCAACTTAGTCTCAACAGCCTCCCACGTCACCTATATAATCATGAAGTGAAGTGAGCATCCTGGTATGAGATGATAATTGAGGGAATTCCATGAATCCTAACTACCTATTTCATGCACAGACATCCCAAACCCTCCACTAAGCCCTACACTTGGATGGTTAGGAAGTGAGAAAACATGGAATTATAGTCTACATACACTCATATAGAATTATGACCTATCACTATTCATGTAATCCCCTATCATGAAAACATAATGATACAATCCCATTTCCTCTTCCATTTGGAACCTCAACCTCCACCCACAGGTAGGTGAGGCATCAAGAAATAAACTCATCAATAAGTTACAACATCCTTGGCCACAAAACCTAATTCTAAAGGATCCCTGATACATTCTCACCTCTACCTAGATGCATTACTAAGGGAAAAAATTTCCTTAGTAACTCCTCTCACAGTGTGACTGGTGTCATTGTCCATCCTCGAAAGGATGGCGTACTCACCACTTTTATAAAATCCATCTAGAACATGTCTAGTGGATATTTGGTCCTGAAATATCTCAAATAAATATCCATAAGTTGTGGCTTCCTAGATTGATAATGAAGTGGAGGGGTAATAACCATTTACTGGAGATATGCTACAATATCCCCACCCACAAAGGCAACTGTAAAGATTTCAACTACTATTTATGTTCTTTAAATAACCATAGGATAGAAAACCTCACTACAATCATTTACTGTCATGACCATGTTCTTAATTGGATCTCAATCTAGCAATGACTCAACCTTTGTTGGGTCCATTGTCACACCCATGACTGAGAGAAGATTTACCAAAAAGGTGGACCTCCTGAATCCATAACTGACTCTATGGGTTCTTCCTATAAGACCAGTACTCTTAGAGAATGTACCAAACCACCCTCAAATGTCTCTCATGTTCCAACTTTTATTCTAATTACATAGGGGTTCCATTGGAGAATACTACCACAAACCGGTCCAAGAAGGATTTAAATGACCCGATTCAAAAGTCTCTTAAACACCATTAGGGAATACAAGACACCAAAGAGTATCACCATAAACTCAATGAAACCATAGTGTCCTTAGAAATACACCATCATTACATCCTCCACTCAAAACAAGAGCTAGTGACAACTTTTCCTAATGTAAAACTCTAAGAACCACTTCACACCTAACCACTAGTTGAAGAATTCATCAATTCTTAGGGGTGGATACTCCTCCCTGATAGTCACTTGGTTCACGTGATGTCATCCACACATAACATCAAGCTCTCATCCACCTCCAAGGTTAATAATACAGGGCTACCTAAGTGAACACACTAGTTCGAACAAGCCCCTACTCTGCAGATTCCTTGAACCACACCTCCATCTCTTATATCTATATGGGGTAATCAGATATACTAGTGTAGATATTGGGATGCCCCTCATACAAGTCCATGTAGAAAAAAACTCTTTATGGGGAGGTAGAACTTCCATATCCTTAGGGAAGACTTCCTCATACCTCACCCACATCAAAAAAACAGAAAGCTCAAAACATCCATTGCTCTAAGGGTCATACTAGCCAATTGATAAGAAATAATCTATATCCACTTATACAAAACCTCATCCTACTTTTACTGGGATTCCTTCTCATCAAAGAAGGGTAAACCCTACCTCACTAACTTGTGTACTTTGTAACCCCCTGGTAATATTTAACTAAGTATATATGGATTAAAACTATTCCATACTGAGGAAAACATAATAGGGCCTCCCCATATGCTATGGAAAGATTCCATGAAAGGATCTATAACCTCTCCGAGTTAGGTCACACTGTATGTAGAAGTGTGTGATCACCAATCATACTATACAAGATCCTCCAAGCATAGGGTTCAATCAAAAAGGCTCTAATGGAATTTTCGGGACTTGAACAAGGGCTATGTCTAGGGAAATGTGGCTCATGAAACTATATTGAAACTATTTCTGGATCAACGAAGACACATGTCACACCTTAAACAACACTCAAAGCCTTCGGGTCACAAGATCCTACCACCTAAAGTTATCCTTCCTCCTAATCACCCGTTTACAATAACCAAGGCCTACTTTGGCACCTTTTCATATAAAAACATTTAACATACAAGTTAAAGGAACACATCCACCACACCTCAACACTATTCTATTTGGGTGGCACCGACTCACCTACATTATTTTATCTTACATCACAAGAATTTGTCTTAGTGTGGGAACTAGTACCTCTTCCTTGCATGTATAAATACCTATCAAACATCACCAAAATAGGGCTCTACCAACATACCACTCCATCCTAAGGGATTATCACCACCAATAACACCATAAATAGGAGTCCTATCCAAGAAGTAATTTCACACCACATGCTCATTCCAGTCCTCTACTACCTGGAAAGGGGTTATGCCAAACCACTAAACTTGGTTGGTCCTTATCTTTAGAACCTGAGATGCAGAATCAACATATTCACATCATCTACCAGTACCACTAGAGCCAACTGGTTCTCCATGAATGATATTGGTCATGAGTGAAATAATTAGGTCCTTTGGGATCCACACAAGCCAAAAAAACCAGGACCACTACCTCGATCCAATCCTCCACTTTCTGAGGGTCTAGATCATTGCAAAACCTAAGTGGTATTTATCACAAGAACTCATGCAATGTGATAAGACCACGCACACCATCGTATTACCCTTCTAATACCATAAACTACTCAACATCTGGATGATCATTCATCTAGTCTATTAGAGGTGGGTCTATGTGCTTATCAATAGGCGGTAGAACTGTTCAGTGCCTACCTAGAGGAAACACCTCGTGAATTTGTCCATGAATTGAGGCCTCATCACTCACTTGGTCATCAACACAAAACTATATTCAAATCCTAACTCATTATCATCGCAAAGGAATCTTGATATTTATCAATATGTACCATGGTCAAGGGTCATATATGGGAAGTTTAATCAAGAAGGACAATCAATAGACTCAATCCTATATGATGCAGGTACCATTTGTTCCCTACAACCAATGTCTCAATATACTGAGTCGATCAGCAGGTATTTATATTCCTAGTTTATAGATATATCATCCACCACAAAAATATTGGGTTCTCTATCCTAAAAGATGCACTCAAGACAGATTAACACTATTTCCCTACGTTACCAAAAAATCCCCACCATGGGTCTGTCTCTATACAGAATTGAAGATAAACTACCTTTGATGCCACTATATCATAACCTGACCCACCGGGGGCTAGCTAGCTTGTAAAAATTCAGGTGTGATAACCCCAAGCCTACCTATAATTAGATATAGGAAGGTAAAAAGAACTAAGAATATATAAATAAAATAGGAGGCCTTAGCCTAAGTACCTGTACACGCACACATAACCATCTCCATAGAAAAAGTGCAGAGGAATAATAAAATAATGTGACGTATAGAGTGTAACCATGCATGAAATAATCTATAAGTAAAATATTAGAGTATGATAGTATAAACTAAATCATAAAGGGTAAAAATACCCACCCAACTATAACTAAATTCCCAACCTAAAAACAACTATAAAAAGGAAATTCAAAGAGATCCTGATTCTAGATCTCCAAATTTGACCACCAAACACGGTCAATGCACCCAAGTATCAATATGCTCCATTGATGTCACCACTGATCTACCTATCATTTTCATAAGACATGAAACATTCAGAAAAATACTATGTAGGGGTGAGAATATATATACACATTAGGATGCATTGAAACCCACAAATGGAGAAATATAAAGATACAATAGTAGTAAGATCGAACCATAATTTTATGTTAATTAGAACATGAGAAAGAACCATAATAACCTAGATATTCTAAAAAAGAATCCAAAATAAGAGAGAAAGGGGACCTATATATCCACTATTTAGATAATAATGATGATTCATCCTGGATCTCTAAGGGTCCATCCCTAATTCCCAACATCATGTGCCAATATGCTGACATCTATGTGAAGGTCCCACACTTAGACACTTCTCTCAATCATCAAGGTGGAACTATCTCCAATTGTGGTTCCATGTAACCACATAAGATACAGAGTTAAGGGATCACTCCTCTCTACTACACATCCCAATTAAGGGAGCAATATCTTATATTTATGCATCTCTTGTAAACTCACAATACTCAGAGTGGAGGGATCACACCTCACCACCGCACTCCACAACTAAGGAGGCTTAATATCCAATGGAGGACCCATGCACAGGTGTATTGGGGGGTTCCACTTGGTAGATAGAGGACCTGTGCCCAAGTATAATAGGGGGTACAACTTGGTAGATGTAGGACCCACATCCTAGTATGATAGGGGGTAGCACTCAGTAGATAGATTACCCACGCCCTAATACGATAGAGAGTACCACTCAGTATATATAGAAATTGTGCTCAGATATGATGGGGGTACCACTTAAAGGACCCAAACCCTAGTATGAAAGGGTGTTCCCCTCTGTAGATAGAGGACTAATGCCCTGGTATGATAGGGGTACTACTCAATAGAGAGAGGATTTGTGCCATAGTGTGTCAGGGGGGGTCCACTCAATAGATAAAGAACCCATGACATAGTACATCATGGGGTTCCACTTAACCTAAGAAAATATAATGGGGGACTAATTCCCTAGTGTGATAGGGGTTTCCAACCCTAATATCTTTCTTATGATCTCTCTCAATCAATGTCATCACTCAAGCATCGCATAAGGTTCATGCTTGAAACACCTTACATTGTATCCCATGCTCCACTATAAATGGTTCCATCACATTCTATGTGGAAAATTAATCAGGATAGGATACTCATAGGAAAAAAATTTAATTCTAAAGGAGACACAAAGGGTAGAATCTCATATGAGAAGTACACGACGTGTGTGTATGGTCACACAATATGTGACCTCAACTTTTCACCCGGTTGTGTTATCCCTAGGACTTGGATTGGTAATCCATTTCATAGTATATGGTGTGTATAGGTGGCACATGACATGTCTCGGCCACCTAAGGCCTTCCCATGTATTCCTAACCCATGCCCAGGTACAATGTCCTTGCCTTTCTACACTATTTGTATCCAAGTACATAGTTATTACTTTATACTCTAGAAGTTCACATGTACCTAGATGTTTCCATTCCCATGTACTCCCAATGTACATGTCAAGCTTCCAGTACTAGTTCAAATGCTGTTTACAGGTCACACACTATGTGTGATCTTTATCTCTGCCTAAAACCCAACTGCCACAGCTAGAGGACTACATGAAATGTGTTCTTCTAGGATACAAGGCGTGTAGTTGGGAATTTTTTAGAAACCTAATTTATTAAATATGATCCTAGATTCATCATTTATTCCAATGTTGGAACCAATTTAACTACTCTATTTTCGCTGAAATTTAAGGAGACATCACCATCCATCGATTCCCAGCCTCTAATGGTTATAAATCAGAAGTCGGATTGTCTAAATGGGAATCCTTTATGTCTACGTTGTTGCTTAGGATCTCAAATCCATGAAAAAAACATCAACATCTCTCATCTAACCTTGATTCATCCCAAAATTACCGACTCGTATGTTGTTCATGAAATAACCTAGAATCTGGGGTTTGATTGCACTCAAACACACCCCGATAATGTTGAATTGTTACCACATGGGACAATGAAAAAGAACACAAATAACGGTGGGGGGAAATCATAAGAACAAGTTGAATCCATCATTGGACAATGAGGCCTCATTAAATGATCACATAAATAGTAACAAGGATGAAATAAAAGGCATAACAATAATAAAATGGGTTTTATAACACAATTTATGATAGGGATCATATGAATAATGACAATCCCCAACAAAATAAATTAGATAATAAATCCATGATTCATCTTTAATCAAAGGTTAAAAAAAACAAAAATAATGATCCCTAATTTTATTATGGATCAATCATTGGTGAAGAACATATCTACTAGTAATGAATAAGAAGATCCATTGTGTTCATCATCTGTATCACAGTCCACCTTGATTAGTTCATTAGGGAATTTTATTTTATAAATAATGAATGTGATTCCCATGTATAAAAGTAATTTAGTGGGAGTGAAGTCGTTTTACTAGTAGTATATATCGATGAAATATTAATAATTGGAAGTAATATATCAGTATTACATTAAGTTAAGATATGGTTGAACATATGCTTCTCCATGAAGGAAATAGGTGAAATAGTACACATTCCAAGGATCGGGATCATTCATGATAGATATAAGAGGTTACATAGGCTAAATCAGGTTACATACATTGACTAGATACTAAGGATATTCATTATATAATAATACAATAGGCAATTGGTTCCCATTTTATATTGTATACATCTCTCCAAGGAAATTTATCCTCAAAAACAAGAGGAGAGAGAGAGATGATGATGAGTAGAATGCCTTACACTTTTATGATAGGTTTAATCATGTATGAAATGTTATGTAATGGTTTTGATGTTTCATACACCTTGATCATGGTAGAAAAATATCAAAAAGATCGAGGAGAACAACATTGAACTACAATAAAGACTATCATAAATTATCTAAGGTGTACTAAGGACATGTTCCTACATTATGGAGGAGAAAAGGAACTAGTCATCAGAAGATAAAAAAATGATCATTTCTGTACTAATCAGGATGATCTAAAATCATAGATAAGATATTTATTCTACCATAATGGAAGAGTTATGATCTTGAGGAGATCAAAGTAGCTGGTGGTCATCAATTCTACACTAAAGACTGAATATATTATGACTTCTGATGAAGCTAAAGAAATAGTTTGGATATGAAACTATATCTAGGATCTTGATGTGGCTTGAAGTAGTAAAGATTATATCACACTATATTGTTATAATACTATAACAATGGTTCTAGCTAAGGATCCCATATCACATCAATATAAGAAACATATACTTCAGATTCATCACCTCTTGAGGGATTTTTATCAAAGGGGTGATGTTCAAATAAGTATAGTTCCCACAAAGGATAACATGGTGGACACATTGACTAAATATTTATCTTATTAGAATCACAAACATCATGTCATAGATAGTATACTGAGAGTCATTTGTAGTCATCTCTTGTGAAAATGGGAGTTTGTTGGAGTTGGTACCCCAAAAAAACTACTTTATACTTTCGATTACCTATATATTCATAGTCTTTAATATTAAAAAAATATCCCATGATGAGTGTTCTTATATGCAGAATTAATCTGATAATTTCCTTAGAGTATATATTACATTAAAAGGTTATTGTAGTTCCCCTCTATGATAAGAACCTAGAAGTGAAATGACTATATTCATAATTATATGTTTCATAGATGGATGACATTAATGAATAAGTCAAGATATATTTTGTCCCTTCCAAGTTAATGGAAGTTGATATCTCTATTCATTTGATGGAAATAAATCTATCTTATTAAGTCCATGGCCATGAAGTTTTATCAACAAGTTATTTTTTGAAAATTACAAGAAACATATATAAAGAATATAGGTTAATGACACAATTGATGCAAACTTCTTGACTAGATATTGAGATAAAGGGATTATATTACATGATAAGAGGTTATAAGAGGTATTCATAGCTATGACATAGAATTTTCTCTTTAGAGGAAATTATTTAAATCTAGATACCACTCATAGTCTATGAGTTAGACTCACTGTTATGGATATGAGGTTCTATAGGGTCCCACACAAAGTGTATTCATAGGTTCCAACAATTTAGGTGAATTGAAGTTCAGTATGAAGTGGTACCCACTAATGGACATCCAAGTGAAAGAACATAGTTAAATAAAGTCAATATATTATTATAGTTTAGAATAATTATAATTAAATTTATTTCTCAAGGTATGCATAAGATATTTAATTATATTTAAGTGAATATAAGAGAGTGTTATTTATCAAAAGAACGTTACACGTTTAAGGCTAGTTAAACAATTATGGGAAGAATGTGACAAGTTAATTCCTCACGGTTCATCATGTTGAATTTAATAATATCAACCTTGAGTGTTAAAATATTTGTGGTAGGCATGACACGTTTACTTAGCTATTCATGTTTTTTAGGCCTATTTAAGAGTTTTAACTTATCCAAGGTAATAAAAGCAATTTTGAAAAGTTAAACATAACTTTTTAAGATCATTTTGGGACATTATGTAATGCCTCGACCCCAGAATCTCAGAGATGGTGTATTATTTTAATACATTGGAATGATTACAAAGAATCAAAACCCAAAGTACTGATCAGTTTAGTAGTCTTGGAACATGTATTACATACATGATCATTACATTACAATTTCTTATGTAAAATATATCATAAAAAACCCTTTGAGAACACCATTATTCACCTAGATTAACCATTCATATCAATTATAATAAACTTCTTGGAATCCTAGGAAAATAAAACATAAGAAAGGGGTGAGATCAGATGCTCATTAAGGATAAACAGTATAGAATAAGCTGTCACAAATAAGAATAAACATTTAAGTCATTGTGAAAAACTAAAACACATGCCTTTTAAAATATTATCTTTAGCATAATAAGGAATGAATAAATAAAATAATTCCATTTAAACATTCACATGAATATTCTACTGGTCGAATAATCACGTGTAAAATCAATAACTAATCTCATAATGAGGGAATGCATAATGTCGGACATCATTACCACTGCATCAAGGACTCATTCCAAGACCATAAAAAAATATTCAATCAAGGATTTATGAAAAGATACTAGTTTCTCTCATGAGACATAACGATTCATCAAGGGGCTATAGTAGGCCACCCCATCACTTACTAAGTCTAATTCATTCCTTGTATGAAAAGGGTGAAACATAACATAAACATTCATATTATAACTAGAATACAAAATGTTAATACTTTAACCATAAACCAATAATGCTATAAAAAATATCAAATACACATTCAACATATCATAAAACCATAAATACAGTATGGTATATTGTATCATAATAAATCAACCTCAATAAAGCATAAAATCCAACAAAGGATTTTGGCATAGATGAAAGTACTCTAATAAAATCATTAAAAATATCTTGAGACAAATACCCCTTTTTTCCTTTGAAATAATTTATTCAAAATTGTACACTTATAAAGAAGACATTTAAAAATATGTTTTAGAATAAAAGTGTCCCAAACCTCTTTGAAAATTTTGAAATTAATTAACATTTTAAAATTTTCATTTCTATATAAATAAATCCTTAAAACTATTTGGAAATCATGGACACTAATGAGAAGGATTTTAAAAGAATAAATCTTAAAAACATTTAAAATGTTGTTTTAATTAAAGATTCCCTTATATAAAACCATAAAAATATTCCTTTTGAAAACATTTTAATTAAATTAAAAATATATATAAAATTATCTTTATAATCCTTTATATACATATATTATCAACAATATTTAAATGGAGAAATAATTAATTATTTAAACATTCAAAGTCTCCCATACCACTTCGAACATTTAAATCATTAGTCTGATATCTTAAAATGAATATTTAAATACCATGAATATCATTGTATTAATGATATCAAATAAAATATAGGCATTACATACACCACACACAAGAAATTGGTGGTGAACATGTCTTATATCTCAGGAATATTAACAGTGAGACGAAATTCCCCTACCTTAGGCATGATACTCTTTGTACGTGTCTAAAACTCATATATAATAGTTTTAAACATATTATTAGCTTCAAACAGAATCATAATAATATTTATGATATCATATATGATTTATTTATAACTTTATATTACCTGTTTATTAATAATTTCTAAATTAATGCAACATTTTAGGTAACAATCACTTTCTTTATCGTACATGTTTCGACTTATTATTCTTTATCACATTATTTAGATCATGATGTACTTACTTATAGAATGCATAAAATGATTTATATATCATATATATTCTATATATAAATATATATAATAAAAAGATAAATTAAATGAAACACACCGTTCTTGGAGACGGTAGGTCGTACATACACATTAACGTTGTTTCCGTTTTCTTATCATACTGAATGGAAGTAAGTAAATGACATATATGTAGATATGTACATATATATATATATTATTCCATTATAATTATTATTTCATATCTTTCATACTTATTAAAAATATATATTTTTATAATCATTCTTGGATGGTGAACATGGAAGATGAGTCCCATCGAGTAGTGGAGACAGTAAGTCGTACGTACACACGAGCGATGAAATCATTTATTTAATGGTTAAATGGTATGGAATTTTATGGAATATGAATTTTACAGAAACAATATCATGTTATATTTTTTATTTTCATCCATTATATTCATCTTTATACCCATAGAAATAAAGTGTACATGAAAAAAAATTACACCACGCCGTGGAGACGGTAAGCCGTACGTATGCACACATGATGATATTTTTTTCGTAGGATGGGTAAAAAGAGGAATATGGTTTTAACATAATTATAATAACATCTAAGAATGTGGAATGCACTGTAATTATTTTTTTAGTATGGAAAAAAATAGAAAAAGAGGAAGTAGAAGAAGAAAAGAACTTTGAAAGAGGTGATAAAACAAATACCTCTTTTCGGGTGTCTCCTTTTTATTTTCACAAAAGGAATTATTAGTATTGCTTTATTTTAAAAGTTTAGCCTCTATGACGATATGAGGGATGATTGGATTGTAAATGGTCATGGTTTGGTAGAGCTAAAATGGATTGGATGTGTGAATTAAATAAAGGGAGAAGTTTCCTATTATAAGATGGGTGAGGGGAACTTTTGGAAGATCTTGAAATATTAATTGATTTTCTACTTATAATAGCTCCAAAACAATTTAATTCTAGGATAATATGAGTATGGGTAGAAATAATCTCAAAAAATAGGTTTTAGACATGTTTAGGTCACAAATATAACCTTATCTTTTAGATTTAACCCTTAGTTAAATAGTTTAACTCTTACCATGTCTTCTAGTATTATTACACTACACGGTTAATATAGTTACTATAAAATGCCAAGAAAATATAAAGTGGATAATTTTAAAAAAAATTATCACTATCCATTTTATTTGGAAGAACCTTATATTTTTATGATTTTTATATCATTTAATAAATATTATTTATTTTAAAATCTCATCTATGACAATTTTGTTACTATTCAATATTTACATTTTTATAAATATCAAACCAACATGATAACATCTAACCAACACTTTCAATGTTTCACTAACATGTCTAAGTTATCTATAATGTTATTGTATGTCATTAATTAATTGAAATTATATTTATTTTAATATTATTAATATCATTTATTTTTTTATTCCTTTAATAAATCAATTACTACATCATCATGGTGTCAAAATTAAAATTAATTATTTAATGTTTACAAATTATAAAAACAAATATCATTATGTAGATAAATTTCTTATATTTATAATGAATATTTATAGTTTCATTTATCTTATGTATAACCCTATATTAAAAAAATTAGTTGATAAAATTTGAACATGACATTTTTAACTCTTCTTCAAATAAAATATAATAAATGTCATAATCTAACACAAGTGGAATAAAAAGGATAAAAGGTTAAAACTAATGGTGATTTTGGAAGAAATAGACTTATAAAATATAATTATGACCTATTTTATGGTAATTTTATATTATTGTAATATTATTTTTACCTTTAATTACCCAATTTACCTTTAATCATGGTAAATAAAATTCAAAATTTACTATTCAAGAAAAAATAATTTAATCATATTAGACCACATTTTTCATCTTGATTACAACCATGTATGTTGCATTTTTGAAATTAAAATTATAGAAGCAATGAAATTAAATTTAATTCTAATCTTCTAATGTGGATAGAAGGCGGGTAAAATGATGATAAAATATTCAATGAATTTTTGTATCTAATTTTATTATAAAAATTATTCAAATGACTTATATTGGACTAATATATGTATTATGTATATATTTTTACATTTAAATAGATTTCAATTAAAATAATTATTTAAATGAAATGTCGGTTTTTATCCACAATGTGATGTTTTTTATTATTCATCAAAAATTAAAAGTTTTCAAAAAAATGCCAAATATTCACTGTAAGTTAATTTTGATATTAAGAATTAAAAAATTAAGTCTATTTTAAAAAATAAAATTTATAAAATTTCAAAATGTGGTTAATACTATTCATACCCACTTTTTAAATGGCTAGTTTGATAGTTCATGGTGTGCTTGAACTCGTTGTTGCATACAATGCATGCTATTTAATTATTTAAAAGGAACCATAAAATTAAAGCTTTGGGTGTTACATTCTCCCATCCTTTAATAAATTTCATCCTCTCCATTTAAACTCGGGGTTGAAAACTATGGGTTTGAAATTTAAAAATATCTTTGTTGAAATCCCACATCGTCAAGTGGATTAATAAGACCTCTATTTTAAAATAAAGAAAGAGAAGTATGAATTTACCAGAAATAACACATACTAGGGTTCCATGAAAGAAAACATGAACATGAAAGAAAATATAACCATCATGTTCTAATGGAGATTGATAGAGAACATTATTAGGAGAAATTTAACAACCAGAAAACTATAAATCTATGATGATCTAAGGGACCATTTTATTAATAACAAAATAAAGTATTAAGATTTTTTTTGGGTTTTATGATCCTTTCCCATAAGTTTAAGAATTTCATAGAATAATAGCAAAAGGAAGAATAATTACTTGACAAGTATAGTTCCATCCTTTATCTAATTTCTACCACAAACTCATCTTTCTCTCTAAAAGATAATAAAATTAAAAAATATTATATTTATCTTAATCGTATAAGGTTATAAATATAAACATATATAATTTAAATAAATAAAACTATGTTATAATAACCAGGGACTTCATGTAGGCCAGTGGTAGGTGATAAAGCATTATTTCACTTCGATTGTGGGTTCGATTCTTGCAACCTTATCTTACACGGCGAGTTGTCGCCTAACTTGTGGGTTGTCCTTTTTCTAAAACTATTTTATTATAACATTCTAGAAATAATATGATAAAATATTTTAACCTTAAACAATACTATACAATGTTCAAATTAATCTATTCCAACCATTGGAGTTATCTAAAATACTTATTTCCAAACTCTCTCTAAAAGGTCTCCAAATTTTCAAAATCAATTATAACACCAGATTCCCCAAACAACATAATGTTCCTCTTATTTTCACATACTGAATATATAATTACCTTCATCATATTAAAACCTTAATGAAAATAAAAAGTATTGTAGTATAATCCCTATATATATCACAATCATCTTAAAACATAATATAATTCTTGAATCCAAAAACTCAAATACATTAATTATTCCACTTTGACCTTGGTAATTGAATAACCTTTACCTTGATCCATTTTCTTCTTCTATGACATATTTACTTAACAATTTGGACAATCATTTGCATAATGTCCCATATCTTTACCATTATATCATCAAACAACTTTATTATTTTTAATACAATCACAAGTCTGGTGACATTTTTCTCTACATTTTTAATAAAATCGCATTCCTTTTAGGCAAGTACCAGGGTGTTTCTTCCCAAAATTATCACATAACGGAAAATTCTTCTTTCCTGTTTTCCCTTTATCTGTCTATTGATCCAACTTCCTCTTCTTCTCTTGCTTTACTTTAATTTTATAATACTTAGAGAATTCCTTTTCTATCTTGATAGCACATGAGACTATATCTTCATATAATGAAAAATATTGTGAGACTAATGCCTATTATAGGAATAGTTTTATCCCATAAAATAATATATCAATATTACTTATTGGATTACATATGAAGTATGCATCATGCCTTGCTAACATTGTGAAGTCAGCCTCGTATTTGCAACATTCTCTTCCTCCTTCTTCCTCAGACTCATAAATTACCTTTCCATATCATCTTGTTGCTCATGAGGAAAGTATTTCTCTATGAAAAGTTATTTAAACTCCCTTAATTCCATATTTTCTACTTCTTTATCCTCCTTCATGTTTTGAATTAATGATCACCATTTATCTGCATCACCTGAGAGACGGTAAACTACCATGAAAACTTTCTCCCTTTCGTTACTTTACAAATAAAGAAATATTTCCTCTAAAGTACTTATCCATTACTCATCCACAAATGGATTTATAGTCCAATAGAATGTGGGAGGTTGTTGTCTTAGGAAGAAGTCTAACATTGATCCTCTGCATTGTGGATCAGGGTACTTCAAATGGGTAAGGTTTTAATTCATAACCTGAGTCAGCTATCCCAATACGGTTATAAGTTGTTCAGCACTATTTCCATCACAAGCTCAACTATAATTATCTTGTATATGAGGTAAATCCCTACTTAAATTACATGTATTTATACAATTTCTATTTCTTCCACTAGGAACCATTTCTAAATAATGGAAAATACTATATTAGGATATAAATCATAATGTATAATTCCAAACTAGGAAAATATGTAACCTAAATTGAAAAATTTATGCTTATCAAATCCAAAATAAAAAATATGGTTTCTTTGAGTACATATTTACTCATAAATCCTTCATAATGTTTTACAAGGAAAATATGAATTATCCTATGCATATCTCCTAGGAGTGTCAAACCAAGTGCGCAGTAAGGAATGTTGTCATGTACCAGGTTACCCGGAGTCAATCCCGAAACACCTTTTTGGATTTTTTAGCCTTGGGTACATTTGTGCCAGAACCACATCCACTTGTAGTATCCATACAGGGATGTATTGCATGTAATATCTATATATTCACTACTTTACCAAAATTCATGGGGGTTCATCTATATTTATCTTCAAAGTCTATCTTAGGGTTATGATCCCTAATTTATCTTTCTAAATCTATTTCCAAGGTTGTTGCTAAAATTACTCTAATACCAAATGTTACGCCCTGAACCTGAAAGCTTAGAGCTGGTGAATTATTTTAATACATTAGAATGATTACAAGGAATCAAATCCTGAAGGACCGATCACTTTAGAAGTCATGGAAAATAAATTAAATACATGATTATTACATTACACTTTTTAACATGAAATATAGATTAGATAAACCTTTTATAACTCTATTATTCCCCTAGCTTAACCCTGCATATCAATCATAAAACACTTTTTGGCATCCTGGGAAAATAAAACATAAGAAATGGGTGATCTCAAATACTCATTAAGTATAAAAATTATAGCGGAAGCTGTCACAAATGAGCATAAAATTTTAAGGAATGGTAAAAAACTAAAACACAAGCCTTTTAAAATATTGTCTTCAGCATAATATGGAAAGAAAAAATCAAATAATTCCATTTAAACATTCACATGGATATTCTACTAGTGGAATAATCACATGTAAAATCAATAATTAATCTCATAATGAGGGAATGCATAATTTCGGACATCATAACCACTATATAAAGGCCTCATTCCAAGACCATACACAAATATTCTGTCAAGGTCTTATACCAAGACACTAGTTTGTCTCATGATACCTACCAATGCATCAAGGGGTTATAGCAGGCCCCATCCATCACTTAATAAGTCCAATGCATTCCTCATATGAAAAGGGTTAAAATACATAAACATTCATATTAAAACTAGTATACAAAATGTTAATACTTCAACCATAAACCATGAATGATATAAAAAAATATCACATCCACAGTCAACAAATCATAAAACCTTAAATTCAATAAGGGATATTTTATCATAATAAATCAACCTCAATTAATTATAAAATATAATAAATGATGGTTACATAGGTTAAATTACTCTAATAAAATCATTAAAAATATCTTGAGATAGATAACCCTTTTTACTTTTAAATCATTTATTCAAAACCGCACACTTATAAAAGAAGAAATTTAAAAAGATATTTTTGAATCAATTTGTCCCATACCACATTGAATCTTTTTAAAGGAATTAAAATTTTAAAATATTAATTTCTATATAAATAAATCCTTAAAACCATTTTGAAATCATGTACATTAATGAGAAGGATTTTAAAAGAATAAATATTTAAAACGTTGAAAAATGATGTTTTAGTTAAAGAGTCCCTCAAAAAAAACCTTAAAAATATTCCTTTTGAAAACATTTGAATGAAATTCAAAATATATATATATAATTATCTTTATAATATTTTATATACATATGTTATCACAAATATTTAAATGGATAAAAAATTAATTCTTTAAACATTCAAAGCGTCCCATACCACATTGAACATTTAAATCATAGGTTTAATATATTTGAATGAATATTTAAATACCATAAAGATAAATGTATTCATGATATTAAATAAAATAGAGGCATTACATACACCACACACAAGAAATAGGTGGTTAACATGGATTATATCTCATGAAAATTAAATGTGAGATAGAATGCCCTTACCTTAGGTCTGATACTCCCCGTACGTGTCCAAAACTTATGTATGATGGTTTTAAACATATTATTAACTTCTAATGGAAGCATAATAATATTTATGATATCATATTTTATTCATTTATACCTTTATATTAACCTTTTATTAGTAATTTCTAAGTTAAAGAAACATTTTGGGTAATAATCGCTTTCTTTATCGTACGTGTTTCGACTTATTATTCATTATCATATTATTTAGATCATGATTTAATTACTTATAGATTTCATAACATGATTTATATATCATATATATCATATATATAAATATATAATAAATAGATAGATGAAATTGATCACACCATTCATAGAGACGGTAGGCCATACGTAAGCATGAACGTTGTTTTTGTTTTCTTATCGTATTGAATAGAAGTAAGTGAATGACATATATGTAAATATATATATATATATATTATTACATTATAATTATTATTTCATATATTTCATACTTATTAATAATATATATTTTTATAATCATTCTTGGATGATGAATGTGGAAGATGAGTCGCATTGCGTCGTGGAGACGTTAAGTCGTACGTACGCACGAGCGACGATATCATTTCTTTAAGGGTTAAATGGTATGGAATTGAATGGAATGTAAATTTTACAGAAACAATATCATGTTATATTTTTTATTTACATCCATTATATTCAATACCCATATAAATAAAGTGTACATGAAAAACAATTTACACCGCGGCATGGAGACGGTAAGCCATACGTACGCACGTATGGTGATATTGTTTTTTGTAGGATGGGTAAAATGAGGAATATGGTTTTACCATAATTATAATAACATAACATTATACACAAGGTAATTTAGTTATTATTTTATTATGTAAACAATATATAAAGAAGAAGTATAAGAATAAAGGAACTTTGAAAGAGGTGATAAAATAATTACCTCTTTTCAGGTGTCTCCTTTTGATTTACACAAAAGGACTCCTTTGGATGGATTTCTGCCCAAAGTGTAGCCTCTAGAATGATATGAGAGATGATTTATAGGAAATGGGTAGGATTTGTCTGATCAAAATGATATTGGAGGTGTGAATTAAAGAGAAGGAAAAGTGTCCTTTTATAAGAGGGGTGAGGGGCACTTTTGGATAATCTTTATATATTAATTGATTTTCAATTTCTAATAGATCAAAAATTATTTCATTAGAGAAGAAGATTAGTATGGGTATAAATTCTCTCAACCAATAAGTTTTAGACAATTTTTGGTCACAAATGTGATCTTATCTTTTAGATTTAACCCTTAGTTAAATAGTTTAACTCTTACCATGTCTTCCTGTATTTTTACACTATATGGTTAATATAGTTACTATAAAATGACAATATAACCTAAAGTGGGTTATTTATGAAATTTTAATAACTATAAAAGTTATTTGGAATAACCTTATATTTTTAGGATTTTTATTTCATTTAAGAAAATATTATTTATTTTAAAATCTCATTTATGTCAATTTTGTTACTATTCAATATTTTTATTTTTAAAAATATAAAACCTACATGATAACTTCGAACAAAAAATCCCATGTGTCACTAACATGTCTAAATTTTATATAAAAATTTTTGATGTCATTAATTAATTAAAATTATATTTATTTTAATATTATGAATATCATTTATTTGATTCTTCCTTTAATAAATCAATTACTGCATCATCATGGTGTCACAATTAAATTTAATTATTTAATGTCTAAAAATTATAAAAAAAAATATAAGTATGTAGATAAATTTATTATATTTCTAAAGAATATTTATATTTTAATTTTTATTATGTATAACCCTATATTAAAAATGGTTTAGTTATTAAAATTTGAATATGACATTTAATACTCTTCTTTAAATAAAATATAATAAATGACCCAATTTAACAGAAGTGGCTTAAAAAGGATCACATTTTCTACCTAAGGGTGATTTTGGTCTAAATAGAATTATCCAATAGAATTAGGACACGTTTTAGGGTAATTTTATATTATTATAATTTTATCTTTACTTTTAATTACCCTATTTACCTTTAACCGTGGTAAGTAAAATTCAAAAGTTACTATTCACCAAAAAATATTTTAATCCTATTAGACCAAATTTTTTATATTTATTACAACCATGTATTTTTTATTTTAACATTTAAATTTATAAAAACAGTGAAATTACATTTAATGCTAATCTTCTAATGGGGCTAGAAGGCGGGTAAAAAGATGTTAAAAATGTTCAATGAATTTTTATGTATAATTCTATTATAAAAATAATTTCAATAAATTAAATTGGACTAATATATGTATTATTTATATATTTTTAATTTAAAATAAATTTAAAATATAATAATTATTTAAAGGAATAATTCAGTTTTTATACACAATGTAGCGTTTTTCACTATTCATCAAAAATTGATAGTTTTTTGAAAAATACCAAAACATCACCCTAAGATAATTTTGATATTGCGAATTAAAAAAATAAGTCTATTTTGAAAAATAAAATTTATAAATTTTCAAAATGTGGCTAATACTATTCATAATCGCTTTTTAAACGGCTAGTTTGATAGGTTGTGGTGTCCTCGAACTCGATGTTGCGTACATCACACGCTATTCAATTATTTAAAAGGAAGCATACTATGAAATCTTGGTTTTCTAGACATGAATATTTTGGGGGTACATTTTCATGAATCTGAATATTTTCTCTCCACTCCTCCCTTCTCTCAAGCTTCTAGAGAGATAACTATTAAGAATAGATTGATCTAAATTCAGGGATTAACTGTGTGATCTTTGGGTGATCATAGGAGAATCATAAGGTCTTAATATGTCCATTATATCACATGGGAATCAAAAAAAGACATTCTTGGAGATTATTTTCCATGTGTGGATGATCTATATGGTATCTACTCTGGTGCCTTTGAGCTACAATGATCATGAGACAAACAGATACCTATGGGATTTCAATGTTCCACAAAGGTACCATTTTGATTTAATTTTCATACATAAATTGAATTTCATGATATCCTTATCATGAATCAAGTATTACTATACCAAATCAAGTATTTTATATTATATTCAATGTTGAAAATTAAAAAAAATCAACTACTTTCATACTTTCTCTATGTACCCAGTACCTTCAAATATCACTTTCAAGGGTATACTAAATATGACACTCCATATCCTTAACAACTCATAAATATGAGTTTAATAGAAAGGGTATATATTTCTTAAATTACCATTATCTTTTAGGTTTATAGTTTTATTGAATTATGAAATAAATTACAAAACAAAGTGGACACTTCAACTCAATATCTATTTTTTCATAAAAAAAGATTCTTAAATTTAACCTCACGTTTCATTCAAAACACTTTTTATTCAATCAGAATGTGTCACCATTGACCTTAATATAAAAATAACACATTCTAAATACTTTTTAAAAATATGTAAAAACTTGAGATGAGAAAAAAATCTCATTAAGGTATCTACAAATAAAAAAACATGTTAGTCCATTTTAAAAATATTTGAAATCCAAAATAAATTTTTCCTTTTTATAATAAACATTGAGATCAAATGTTCATTTACTTACTAATGAAATAATATTTATTTCCTAAAGTTTTTCATAAAAAATTTTCAATAAAAAAATTAAGGCCAAATTATAATCAAAGAGGTTTTTTTTAAACATGAGAACCCATGAAAAACATTTTCTTAAAAATCATACCTTTCACTCTTGAAAAGGGTTATAAAATTTCTTAAAAAATAATCTTGTTTGATTATCTTATGAAATAAAAATATTTTCATAAAAATTATTTTTAAGGATAAAAAATTCAGGTAGTTACCTTGTGACATCATCTTCATATCACTCTTACAAATAGATTAACATATTCGGTTAATTACATGATAATTCTCTAGAGAACAAAATAATTTCCAAATTCATTAGAGAGGTATATCAGGATCATCCTAATAGTTCCATATGCAGTAGAAGTACCTATTATGCCTATGTAAAACTTTTATTTTTTTTCAAATTTTATGGATTATTCATAATTTACAAGATGTAAACGTTATGACCAATTTGTTTCATGAATAATATTGAAAAATAAAACACCAAAACCAAGAGAATATATTTCCATGACAATTTTATAATTAATTTATGCACAAGAAGAAAGTTTGATCTTGAGATATTTATTCTTTGAGGATGTTAATTTTTCTCACCCGAACAATGTAGCATCATTGCAATGTCAGGACCCAATATAGATCCCCTCTAGCGATGATCTGTATGTGCTCCTTTGATCTATGAATAAGGATGATGGATTTCTAGGTGCTATTATAACTTATTTATCATTTTGAGTTATCCACCTTTGACCACTTCACATTATTTTAGGATTGAAGGAATATATCTTGTTCTTATCGTTCTTGATAGGATGATAGGAGGAGGTGGATCTTGAGTGGAATCCATTGTTCATAATGATTAAACTTCTCTAGAATATGATAAAAATATATTTATAGACCTAGGGTTAGGGTTTAATATTTAATTAATTTCACAAGGGACCTTTAATAAAATATAAAACCCTGAGAAACACCATCCCATGTAATAAAATAATAATAATATTTTATTCCATGGCATGCACTCAATGTTGCGATGATAAATATTATTTTACGGTCTTGAAAATTAATATTTATAAACTGACCTAATATTGGTCCGCTCATCTTCTATGACATTTATGGAATACCTAAATAAATATTGGTATTCAATATTTATTCATCCATTCAATAAATAAATATTCAATTCAAAGAATGAAAACTAAATATTTTTTTAATATTTACATGACTAAATAAATTATTTATTTAATAAATAATTATTTATCACAATTTAAATAACAATAGATAACTAAATATTGTGTATTGGCATAATTAAATAATTACCATATGAATAAATATTTATTTAATATTTCTGGTCATTTAATAACCCTTGAATAAATATTAACTCTTAGTCTCGAGAATAATATTTATTTCAATTGTTCAATATAAATAATGTTTAGTTGAGACCAAAGGAAACACTTTGTGTGTAACCCTCTAGGCCTCTTCCTTAGTGGAATTTGGAATGTTTTCTTAAAGTCATAGATTACTGTCTAGCAATGAGTTAAGGAACCCATGGAAGAATAATATAGGTCACAATGATAAAATCATATTCAAATGTTCACTGTGTAATTTAATCCCTTTGTTATGATATCTCATCAAGCAGGTTGCATACTCATGCCATCAATATATATACATGATATGAATTTATTTGAATAATTGAAATAAACTCATCATTACAAAAGGACCATGTAATTTAATGTGAGTATTTCATTTTAACAAAAGTGCCAAGATATTAACTTCCATAAATGTGGAAGGTTCAAATCCTTCCTCAACTTATTCATTAATAAAACATTATTCATGAAACACCCAACATACCCAACCTCACTATGAACTGTATCATCATGGTTTACGACAATACATCAAAGTGATTGAGTCACGACATTCCTTATTAATAATATTAAATTATAGATACCATTACACATTATCACATATAGGAATGTTTAATGCCACATAAACTTGTAGAATTCCTAATGGTAGGTTTGTTCTCATAATATCCAATCTTAGAGATTACCAATAGTGAACTACATGATATAAAGTCTCATAAGCTTATGATTACTCACACCTAAATTCAACATTCCATGTTCCCCAACATAGAATTTTATCCAATTGTAGAATAATTTCTAACAATATCACCATATAATTTCAAGGTTCTCATCATAGTATAGAATTGTTATTCCCTTTCTAATGTGACAGATAAAATGGGACATTATTAAATTAATGTCACACATAACTATGAATGATATGTAATATGATATTTTAAATAACATTCCCTTATTTTAATATACATGATATCTAAAGTATAAATAGTTGGTTCTAGGACACTAAATCTAGAAGACTCCCACTTGGACTAGAGATAAAAATTAATAAATTTAATTCTCTATCTCTTACATGATGATCATGTTTCTACAGAGTCAAGGATATAGTCAAGGGGCCATCCATGTTTTCTTTTTAGAGGATTATCTCATTTAAACTTCACCTCTCTGAGAAAAATCCCTGAAGTGATGAGATTTCTGAAGTATGTGCTTCATCCACTAATGTGATCTTACATCTTTTTCAAGATCCATCATTATAGTATTATCATAATATAGTGTGATAGGGTCTTTACTTCTTCGAACCCATCAAGATCTTGGATGAAATTGAGAATCCAAACTTCTTATTTAGATTCCTAAAAATCCACAATATACTCAGACTCTATTGTATAATTAAAAACCATGACTTTCTTTGAGATCTTCTAGTTATGATTTTAGATCATCTTGATCTATTTTGAAACTAGAATCTGTATATACCCTGATGAATAGTTCATCCTCTCCTCCATAGATCAGGAACATATACTTAGTACATATTAGATACTTAAGGATAGTCTTGACTACCACCCAATAGTGGTCAACTAGGCCAACTTGATATGTTCCTACCATTCTTAAGGCATAGATGACACCTATCCTTGAAAATAGAATAACATATATGGCTGACCCAATCACTGACATATATGGAGTCCTCTCCATCCTCCATCTTTCCTCGTGTGTCTAAAGACACATTTTCTTATAAATATGTATACTATGTGTCTAGACACCCAAAATTCTCATACATAGATATCACATATTAATAGACAAATATTCATTTCATTTCAAAAATACATGTTCAAGGACCATATTTGTTTAGTTCTTTTGGAGACTAGGTAAACAATATTCTTATTTAGTGAAAGATATTCCCCTTTGATACTCCTAAAAAACTTACCCTACACAAAACCTTTCTTTATAAAATGGGAAATGAAACATAAGAAAGGGTGATCTCAGATGTACGGTAAGAGTAAACATGGGAAATATGAAAACATATTGTGAGAATAGGGGTATGAGAACATGAGCATAACATATGAAAACCATACCCTTTATATCAAAGATAAAAATCTTATTCCATGGAATAAATATTATAAGTTTATAAGACAGGAATCACAATTAGATCAAATAACAAGATCCATGTGAATATAAAATTGGCATAAGACATGGATTTTTGTCATGCATATAAGCTTATAACATTGTGAACATGTATAAATAGAAACAAGTTCGATCATTAAGTTAAGGGAATGAAATCAGGCCCTCACATAAACCTATGGGCATGAATCCAGGTAAATGCATAACCTTATGGACATGAAATCTAGGTCTACACATAAAACTATGAACATGTAACCCGGATCACACATAACATTGTGAATATGTAATTAGGTTCAAACATAACATTGTGAACATGTAATCCGGTTCATGATTATCATATTAACTCATGATTTATCTATATTTAACCAATTAATTAGAATGAGATATTGGTCTAACCCATTACATAATTCATATATTAGTGTGCCACAAGATCATATAACATTCATCAAATCATTACTCGATCAAAGGTGTATAGTTACATAAACATTAATTTAATGTATAACCTATGGAAAGAAAAAGGATTCATAAACATCTTTTCATCATAATCATAAAACTTCCAAAGGAATAATAAATATGTGATCATTGTATAGTATCCCTAATAAATCTTAAGTAACATCACAGTATGTATTCTTAGATGGAAAATGATTTTGAAAAATCACTTAGAATAATTTTTGGGGAAAATAGCCTTTCAAATTTAAAAAACAATTTTTAAAACATAATTTTTTTAAATCCTTTTATTTGAAAATAAACTTTGAAAATTATCAAGTAATATTTAAAAAATTGATTTTTTATGATGGTAGAAAATGTAGTACACATTAAAACAATGATTCTTTTCACATTTTTGGTAGAATTTAAACGGGCCTTCTTTTGAAAATGATATGAAGAATACTTTTGAAAAAAATTTAAAAAAAACTAAAACATTTGTAAAATTATTTAATTGGTTAATGTTAAAACATTTTTATAAAATATGGATATGTAATAAAAAGGGTTTTCAACCAAAGAGAAATAAATTTGTTTTTTCTTAAAAACATTATTTTGAACACTCGAGTCTATAAAGAGAGGAAAATGAAGGAAAAATGTATTATAATTATATAACCAGTGTAGAATAAGATTCATGAGTTTATTAAAGTATGTATCATAATATATCATTATCAAAATCATAAACATAAACAATCTTGATAAACATTGAGATTATATCATAAAACCATTTCCACTTTGGAAAACATTGAATTATAATCCCCATGAAAGAGAGATCCTAAAATAGATATGTAAATCCAAATAATTTTGAGGAAAATCACCATAAAATGAAATAATGGGAAATATATAAACCACATAAAAGAAATAGGTGTTGAATATGACATGTGTCTCATAGAAGTGAAAAGTGAGACGAAAATCCATTACCTTAAGTCTCATCTTACATCGTACACATTCGAACCTCTCGTATAATAATTATAAGTTTGTTATAAATTTATTAAATAACCATAACTAATATTTATCATACCATATATTATTTACTTATGACATTTCATTACCCATCTATTAACAATTCCTTATTAAGATTACATTTTGAGTAAAAACTGATTTGTTTTTCATGTATGTTTTGGTTTAGTGTTTTCGGTCCTTTTACATTGACCATAGTTCTATAATTTTTAGAATTTAAACCATTATATAAATATAATATATATTTATTATATATTTATTTATATTAATTCTTAAAATTTATAGATAGAAAATTAAATTTACTATTCATGGAGATGATAGGTCGTATGTATGCATAAACGTTGTTTCCATTTTCTCAATGGATGCAATGAAAAAAGGTAAATAATATATTGAAATTATATAATAATTTTTATGTCATATATATCACATTTATTTACTAAATATACTCTAATTACCTTCCATTAAAATTGTTAGTGAAAAATGAACCACAATGCTTCGCGAGGTGTTAGTCCGCCGTACAAACGGATGATGTTATCGTATCCCCCAATGAATAGAAAGTAAAAAAAGGTATATTTGATATAATAATTTCAGAAGTATAATTATTTTAAATATTTCATATATATTAATTTAATATATCATTATTACCATGCATGTAAAATAGAAATAAAAAACACATCATATTGGTTTGTGAGGAGGTAGTCCACCGCACACAGTTTTGACATTATTATTTTTCAAAGGGTTGGGAGGTAAGAAGGTATATGTAGAATTATAATTATAGAGATATGATAATATCATTTATGTCATATATAAAAATTATATCCATCATTATATCCATTATTTATAGGTGGATATGGAATAAAAATAACATCAATTCGTGAGGCGATAGTCCGTCGTACACAAGAATGATGATTTTGTAACCCATTTCGTGGAAGGGGAGATAAATATAAGTTATGTAATTAACATAATTACATAATATTATATGTTATATAATATTTTTATTATATAATAATAATTTGTAAATAATTTAAGGAGGTGGAGGAATAAATAATATAAAATGCTCGGTTATGGATGTTACCTCTTCTTTGGACAAAGTCGTTTGGTTTACACCAAAAGGATTCGTAGGATGTTTTTATGAAAAAAATAAGGATTATTAGATTATATGATGGAAGTAAAGATTTTATTTAGGTATTTATTATTCTATACAATGTGTTTTGTAAGTGTTAATAGGAGATGATAGGGTATGGCCTTTTATAAGTGATATGAGTGGCATACTTGTATGTTTTAAATGTGTTTTTTACAACTTTCTAGGTAATTTGACCCCTTATCTTTTTAGTTTAACACCTGGTGAACCCATTTTAACATTAACAATGGTAATTAATTTTTACTCTTTTTAATATTCATTATGAAAAAAATATAATTTGACCATATTATATAATATATATTATTATTATTAGAAATTTTTAATATATATATTCAAATTATATTCAAATAATTGGAAAATATTAATTTAAAATTAATCTTGTAGATGCTACGAAAAAATGGTTTTCCAAAGAGAAAAGTTTAAAAAGTTTAAAAATAGTATATATCAAAATTCAATATAAAATTGATTCCAATGACCTAAATTGGATTAAATGATATATAATATAACTAATTTTACTTTTAAAACCATATTAAAATAATTTGGATGTTTTTAAATGCATTAAAAGAAATGGAAAATCTTAATATAAACCAATATTTTTCACTATTCATAAAAATATATATCTTTTTAGAAATTTATCAAAAATTCACCACAAGATAATTTTTACATTATTATTTCAAAAATTAAGATTATTTTTTCAAATAAATATTTTAAAATTGAAAATAATTTATTTAAAAATAAGTGCGTAAAAGGTGACAAAACTTCGTTTTAGAGAAATATAGTTTTTAAGCATAAAATTAGAATTATTCTTATTTTTTGTATAGAAAACACATAATATGGATATAAAATATTTGATTAAATATAATATATATATATATATATATCATTAAAATCAATCACTAAAAGTGATTTTTTTAATTTTTTGAGTCAAAACATGTTTGTGCACAAAAAAATAGTTTATTAGAAAATGATTTTCTTTATTTTCAAATGGTTCTTATTTTCATTTATAATTAATTTTCCATCAAATAATTTATTTTATATACATTTTTAAACCATATATTTTTATAATTTATTTAATATTATTCATACTCACCATTCCAACAGCTTGGTGATAACTATCATAATAAATAATAATATTTTAATAGTATGTCACGTTTGGTTTAAACTTAGTGTTGCATGTAACAAAAGATAAAATCATTATTACATGTAATCCAAGATAAAATCAATATTTTGTGTAATAAAAAAATTGAAAAGATTAAATTTTTTTGAAAAATAAATATTTCACAAAATCTTGTGGTTTTACATTCTACCCCCCTTAAAATGAATTTCTCCCTCGAAATTCATCACTTTAGTACCAAAAAATAAGGATAATTCTGCCTTATTATATTCTTAGGTTCCCACATATCTTTCTAAAGCTAGTGGATTCACCACAAAACATTGACCTAGTGAGTGTTCTTATTCCATATATCTTTCACGTATTATTTTGAATCTCCATCGGTTGTTCTTCATAAGAAATATCATGCTCCAGCGGTATAACCTTTGAGTTTAGTACATGTGATGGATCAGGTATGTACTTACTCAGGAGATATACATATAACATAATTTTAACTTGAGTGAGATTTTTTTGAAGCACCGAGAAATAATCTACGGTCCTGATACAATCAAGGATTTCAAAAGGTAATGATATAACTAGGGCTTAGTTTTCCCTTATTTATATATTGCATTGTTGATTATTATCATAAAATTTCTATAAACATTTTAGGTCGGTTATGTGTTTCAAAATGGATCTTACCATATCATCCATTTCATCGATTATCTCATGTCATAATAGATTTCTTTTGGTATCTTCATTGCATTACATTAGAGTTCTACACATCTTTCCATAAAGGAATTAAAAAGGAGACATCTGAATTCTTGAGTAAAAGCTATTATTGAATGAAAACTCAAATAGAGGGAGGTGTTGATCCCAACCACATTTTAAATACATATAATAAGATCTTATAATATCCTATAGGGTTTGAATTATTCTCTCATATTCACCATCTATATAAAGATGATACATAGTGTTGTAATAAGACTTCATATTAAGAGCTTGTTGAATACTTCACCAAAACATTACAGTATACTTCAGACCCCGATCAGATACAATTGAATGTGGTACTCCATGAAACCTTACCACTTTCTTAATGTATATTCTGGAAAGTGGATCGAAAGAGAATTATTTTCTGATAGCAATGAAGTGTGCTAACTTTATAAGGTGATTGACTGCAACACATAACACTACAGCAGAAATTGTGTTTATTATTGGTTTTTTAGCGGCGTTTTTGGAAATTGTCACTAAACCTTTTTTAAAATTTTTTCGTGGCGTTTTATAATAAACCACCGCGAAACATTTTTTTTTAACATTGTTGACCCTTCCCCCCACCTCTTCCCTCTTCTCACCCTGCTTCCCCCGCTTCCCCTAGTCCCCGGCTTCCTCCGCGACCCTGGCCCCTCGTGACCCCGGTGAACCCACGACACCAGCTACCCCGGCGACCCTGCGACCCTAGCGACCCCGCGACCCCGGTGACCCCGGACCCCAACAACCCCGTGACCCCGCTTCCCCCCGGCCCCCTGTGACCTCGGAGACCTAGGTATATTTATCCTTCACCTTTTTTTATCCTTTTTTTCTTCTCATCTTTCATTTAGATAATTCTCCAGCATTCTTAATGGTCTATATGTTTATGAGATTGTGATTATGTGTTTCCTTGTTTCATTTGGAGTCCTTTGGTTAAGTAATGTGATTTGGGGACTTAAATTGAGGTTTTAATTTCTAAACCCTTCACAAACCTTTTTTTGTTTGTTGATGATGTAAGACCAAACCTAGTGATACCCATGGAATATGCCAAAACCTTGAGAATAGTGAAATAAATTGGTGAATAGTAAAACGGGGTAAATGTTAGAGCAAATGTGTTTTAAATTTTAATTGGGAATGTGTGTGTTGTAAAAGGGTAAAATTAAATGATTATATGTAATTCTTTTTGAAATTCCCAAGGGTCTCTTGAAATGGTTTGAAATATGTGTTTAGGATATTAATTTGGTTATGAATTTTATATGATGAAAATGGTGTTTTAAAGGTGGGTTTTATTATGATATTTCAAATTATTATTTAAATTTGGGGTTTAAAAAATATCTTATGAAAACTCTAAATGTTTGGTTTGAATGGTTGATTTAGAAATTAAATCCTTGAGGAATTTTTTAGTTTTAAAAGTGGAATAACCATGTTTTAAGTGGTGGATTCAAAATGATTTCAAATGAGTACTTGAATTATGTTTATAACATTATTTGGTTTTAAAGGTTTTTTGGGACCATAATAATTAATTGGATATACTCTTTAGTGAGATATAACCCATGGGGATGTTGTTTTCATGTGAACATTATTATGAAATGAACTAAATGATGAATGCTACTAGTTAACAAACCATGATAAGGGGGTGTATGGAATAATGGTATATGTGTAATGGGTTATATATGTGAAAGATAAATGTGATAAATGTTTATAGTTATAAATGGTAAATATGTTCAATGGTTGTGTTTTTTAGTTAATAGATTAGTTAGTGATAAAGAATCATGTTCACATGGATTAATAGTGGGTGGGGTATTGGATTGAGGCTCCTCCAACAGGTTGATCAGACTGAAACTTTAGGACCACCAAAGTATTGTATGGGTTTGGGAGTAATACTGAGGATCTACGTCCCTAGTTAATGAAAGTGTAAATTCACTTAGATTGAGGCTATATGGTGAGGTAATTCACATATACATAATCTCCAAGAGGAGGTAATGTAACTGTAATAACTAGTACTCGCCCGTGCTATTGCACGGAGCATTCGATTACTAGTTTTTCTTTAAATAAGTGATTGATATTTAAAAAAAATTAGAAGAAAATGAATTGTTGAATAAATTATAATTATAATGTAATGGTGTATGATAATATAATCCTACCTCTGATAGACAAATCACCGGATCCAAAACCAACAGGACTGACCCAACCTGACCTGCTGATAAAAAAATCACTGGATCCAAGATGATGGCTGGATTCTAGCCATCCTTCTGTGGATATTTGAATAGATAAAGATTTTGTCCTGTTGTATTTAGACAGTGGTAAATGAATGGGATGTATCAATTTCAAATCCTTATTAACCCAAAACAACAAAAACTGAACGAAAAAATCACAAATTCCAAACCGTAAAACCATCTTACCCCGTCATCTTGAATGGATCTTCAACAAAAGGTAGTTGTGACTGAAGAGAAAAGAAAATATATTATTAAAATAGAATAAAATGATCAACATATACATGAAAAAGAATATGATAACTAAAATAAAATAGAATAAACTGATCCAGTAATACATGAAGATGCAAATTCATTTTTGCTAAATTTCATCAATATACCTTCTAAATCACTGCCCAACTGGTACCTAAAAATGAAAAATCATTTATTATTAGAACAATTGCAACATGCATATAGAAATGGACTCAAAAACAGAGTAAAATCATGAATGTGACCTGTTTTGACCTATCAAATGTGATGTTTTGATTCAACCGAACATCAACTGTACCACAAATATTTAGGGGTATACGCCTGTATGAACATAAAACAATATATAAAAATAGAATCAGATTAGTACAATCAGATCAGTAAAATGTGTAAAAACCAGTTACCAATCGGGGGCAGCATACAGTGAGTTACTTTCAAATAAGTTATGCGTACTCTGCATGATGTAATATACATTTTTATACATACAGGAATTCATAAAATAGATATGAAAAAAAAAGTAAACACAGTCAGCATGTATTAATAACATACATGTATTAACAGGTGAGTGTGAATTTCACTCTTTTCAAGTGCAATGGGTCACACAGGTCCTGGAAGCGGTAATATATAGGGATAGTTATGTAATGTAAGTTGGAATGTTTGTTTGAAAGTAATAATAATGTTACCAGTACGGTAAGATGACCTAGAACCAATATCTACCAAGACTGAGATGCAAATGCTGGGAGGAAACTCGCGTAGTTTGTAGCACTGATTGAGCATGGGAAATCCCGTGTGGTGGAGGCTGTGAAGGAAATGGAAAGCTGGCACGGTTATGATGCAGTTTCCCAGGTGTCTTTGGGAAATATGAGATGGATAGTTACACATAGGGTTCTTGGTATGATGTAGTTGACTAGGTGTCTTTGGTTGGGATTATATATAAGGTATTGGAGCACTTGGACATATGAAATTGGAGTTTAGTTCAAATAGGGTTGGTCGATAAAAGTTTTGGTGTCCATATGTGTGTTCCAATATCCTTCATGTTATAACCCAGTGAGTTACACATAATTCTTTGTTCCCATTTATGATTACTTAGTGTATCCAATTTCCTACCTAGATTGAACCCATATCCCTTGATTTTTTTAATTCAGAACCATTTCTTGGTGGATGTTTATATAGTTATTTAGTAATATCTTGGTGATTATTTATGTTCATTTCTTGTTTTAGTTATTTTTTTGTTTTACTATATAATGAGTTAAATCTACCCATGTTTTACATATGAATTGTATATTTTTTACTAAAATGGATAAATTTTGTGACTTATGTATTTTAAAACTTCTATATGTGAATAATAAACTCTATAACTATATTTAAAATAAGTATTTTTGAATCTTTTTTCTAAAATGAATTACAAAATATTTCTAGGACTATTTATATCCCACTTTTCATACACATTCATGTGTGTGTAACTTTTATCTTTTCATTCTAATTCCAAGATTGTGATTTATAGTTATTTGTTTCCTCATGTTCCATTAATGGAAATTGGAATGTTGTGATTTTTTGGGGATCACATGGAGATGTTTTGAGTTGTGAATATGGTTGTGACGTTTTTTGGGAAATTTTATTGTGAGATAGTTCAACTAGGTTTATTTTGTATTTAAATTTTATTTGTATTTTATTTCTCTATATGTTATCCAAACTAGATGATTTTTCATTAATATGTATAGTCTTGGATGAAAGTAATCACTTTCATTGAATATTATGTTTCTGTAATCTTACACTATCGTATATATGAATCACTTTCTCTATTTAGTAGTAACTATGTGTTTTAATTTTTTTTATTATTGTGTAGGAACATTGTGATATACATGGATAAAAGTTGGATCACATTGCCGAGGAACACACCTCAGTATGTTAAGGGTTTGAATGAGTTTTTAGATTTTTTAATTTATAATCGATTCGTTTTAGGGAGAATAATATGTCCATGTCCTAAATGTAAATTTAGAACATGTTTGAAGAGAGATGAAGTTTATGAACATTTAATACTAAAGCAATTCACTGGTCAATATTTGTGTTGGGTTTGGCATGGAGAATCAAACGTTATAGAAAGATTGAGTACTGATTTTAATCCACAGAATGAGGTCCCAAGTTCGTCGACAATGGAAAATTAAAGGAAAAACCTCATAAATGATGCATTTGGAACTGCAAGACACCACTATCAGCATCAAAACATATCAGAACAACCAGAAGAGGCTGCTATAAATTACAAAGTGACAAGTGATGTTTTTGAGACTGTAACACAAGCAGATCAAGATTGTAACATATCATTGGATCCTCCTCTTTATTATGTGGAGCCAAATGTAAGAGAAAACCTCACTGAGAAAAATGTGTTTCATGATTTAGTTGATGATGGAAATCAAGATTTGTATAGTGGGTGTTTGAAATATTCAAATCTTTCATTTCTGCTGAAGTTGTACCATATCAAATGTCTATGTGGAATTATAAATAAGGCAATGTCTATAATATTGGAATTGATTTGTGAATTATTTCCTGAAGAAAAAATCATAGAATCTTTTTATGATATGAAAAAAGTTGTTAACAAGCTTGGTCTAAATTATACAAAAATACATGCGTGTCCCAATGATTGTATGCTTTATTGGGGAGAGGATTCAAGTAGACAGAATTGTAAGAAATTTTTTTCTTCTAGATGGTAGTCAAAGGGTGATTTTGGAAGTCTGAATGAACATAATTTCATGGAGAAGAAGAAAAGTAACACACCTGCAAAGGTTTTGCATTACTTTCCCTTGAAACCTCGATTGAAATGATTATTCATGTCATTGAAAACCACCGAACACATGAAGTGGAATTCTGTAGAAAAAATCAATGATGGGTTAATGAGACATCCACAAGATTCCCAATCAGGGAAGACATTTGATTCATTACATCTATATTTCTTAGTTGATCCTAGGAATGTTCGATTGGGATTGGCTGCCGATGGATTCAACCCATTTGGGACTTTGAGTACTAGTTATAGCATTTGGCCAGTTGTTTTGATCCCTTATAATCTGCCTCCGTGGATCTGATTGAAACAAACATATATTATCATTTTGATGATTATTCCTGGGAAAAAAATGCCTGGAAATGATATTAATGTATACTTGCAGCCTTTGATTGATGAATTGTAGGAGTTATGGAGCAACAATGTTGTGAAATTTGATGCTTCTTCTAAAACAATGTTCAAAATGCATGTTGCTTTAATGTGGACCATTAGTGACTTCCCTGGGATTGGGAATTTATCTGGTTGGAACACTAACATAGGTTTGGCTTTTCCCATTTGTAAATTTGATTTTGAGCCCAAACGTCTACCTCGCAGTAGAAAATCGTGCTTCTTGTGCCATCTAAGATTTCTCAATACATCTTATAGATTTCGGCTGAAAAAATAAAAATTTAAAGGTCTCATTGATCGTAGACCACCTCCAAAGTTGTTAAATGGTTCTGAAATATTGACACAGCTTGAAAATGTTGAAACAAAATTTGGGAAGGTTCATCATTTGAATGATAGCGTAAAACAGGTCTGAAGTGCATCGTCAGGTGAAATCAGAACGTAACAATAGAAGAAAAAAATTATATTATTCAAACTCCTGTATTGGGAATTTAATTTGTTGCGGCACAATCTTGATGTGATGCATATTGAGAAGAATTTCTGTGATAATTTGATGTTCACATTACATAATTATCATGGAAAGTCGAAGGATCATTTCAATGCTCGCAAAGACTTACAAGTAATGGACATAAAACGTGATCTCTGGCCAGATGAGAATTAAAAGTATGCTCCGACCATTTTTTTCAATGAAAAATAGGGATAAAGATATATTCCTTCGAATTTTAAAGAATGTGAAGGTATATGATTTGTATTCGAGTAACATATCAAGGTGTGTTGACTTGAAGAATTGTAAGTTAAAAGGATTGAAAAGTCATGATTCACATATTTTGTTACAACAGTTACTACCATTGACATTGTGTACATTATTACCTGAAAAAGTTACTATTGTTGTACTCCAATTCTACACATATTTTAGGCAATTATATGAGAAATATCTACATCCATTTCAGCTTTACAACCTCCAGGAGAGGTTTTTATTGACCCTTTGTTCAATAGAGATGATCTTTCTTCCATCGTTTTTTACTGTCATGATTCATTTAACTGTGCATTTGGTTGAGGAGGCAAAATTAGGAGGCCCCGTTCATTATCGATGGATGTATCCAATTGAGAGGTATTTTATTTATATGTTTTTCATTTAAGTAAACAATTTTTCGAATTTAAATAAATGCATAATATTATTATTTAATTTCACAGATATCTTGGGCATTTGAAAGCATACGTGAAAAATAAAGCTCAACATAGAAGGCTCTATTGCTGAAATTTATTTGGCTGAGGAGTGTCTTACCTTTTTTTCCAACTATTTGGATGACATTGAGATAAGATTTAAATGAGTTAGATGTGTTGTTGACACATCCACTCAATCTCAAATGCATCAGAAATCAAAAAAGTTTCCTGTTGTTGGCCGATCAGTTGGGAGGACCTCAAATGTGACACTGACAGTATTGGAACTATTACAGGCACATAGATATGTGCTGCTGAATAGTGAAATTGTAGAACCATTTATTTAAGATTTTATGATGCAAAAAAAGAGATTAATGAGATTCCAAACACAAAATGAGAAAGATATAACGAAATCTGTGAATAAAGAGATTGTATAATGGTTTGCACGATGTGTAAGTTCATAAATATTGAAATAAATAGAAATATTAGTTTGACACATACATTCTGTAAATATATTAAATTATATTTATTTTTTCAAATCATGAATACTAATACTCGAGAAAATTTTTCCAAATATTTAAAGTTTCTTTCTAGAGGTCCTATAAAAAAAGTTAGAAAGTTCGACGCTTATAATGTGAATGGATTTAGATTTCATAAAGTCGATCGAGAAGTGGGTTTGAAAACACAAAATAGTGGTATATTTACATTTTATGAAGTGGGATACTATGGAAAGATGCATGGTATTATTAAATTAAACTACCACAGACATTTTTTTGTTGTTTTATTCAAATGCAAATGGGTCGATATTATCAATGGTGTAAAAAGAGATTCATTGAAATTTACTTCTGTGAACTTCTCTTGCTTGATGGATGTTGGTGATCGTGAATTACATGATCCATATATCTTAGAATCGCATGAAAAAATGATATATCATGTGAATGATTTTTTGTATGAAGGGTGGAGTGTAGTTTTTCATGTAATAGAATGATATTTGTATGATATGGGTGATGAAGTGGAATATTTGACCTCTAAAATTGAATTTCATCAACAATGGGAAGCATAATTATTTTTCCTTCATGATATTGAAAATATTAGTCTAGCAAGGATGAATGAAGTGGATGAAGCAATGGAGTAGGAAACTGATATGATTGAAGGGGAAAATGATTGTATGTACAATTATTTATTCATTCAGCAACCACTTGTTTCATTTCTGTAGTCATTCATTATCATTGTTATATATATTTTTTCTGTTAGTACTGGGCATCTATTATCATTTTTAATTTTTTTTCTGCATAATTTTTTTGAAATATATATTCTGAAATAAATTTTATTTGATTAAATGATAGTAATTCCAAGGAAAAAGTGGTACATTATTTCATCTAGTTCTGTGACAGATGATGATCCATCTGGCTCCCTCCCCACGACATCTGAGGCACCATCTTCCTACACCCCTGCACCATCTCTCACACCATATGTGGGTGTCCCATTAGAGGATAAGTCGTCGAATCCCCCTTCAGAAGTCTCAGTAGTAGGGCGGCGACACGCCCCTTCTAGTTCATCACGGACATACTGAAGTGTAACACCCCGCCCCTACCTCATTGGCTTGAGGAGGCGGTGAGGGCTACTTCACCTTAAGCAACGTTCCCAAGATTCCAAAGGCTGACAATAAATGTCGAGGGCTTCAAGATCAAGTTGGGGAATGATTTTCCCTCAATAACAAACCAACCAAACATTCATAACTAAATGATGCATGTCAACAAAACCAAACTCATACATTACCAAAGACAACAAGATAATACATAACGATCTCACATGCCAACACAACCCAATACAACATCATAGCACAATGCGGAAGACTCGACAATAAACACCACAAGTCATGACACCACCACATCTCCACACCCAGCTCCAAGATCCAAGCTCCACCAAGACATCACAAAGCTCCACTAAAGGAGGAATATTCCTTACCCTTGCCCACGTCATAATACACAACATCTGCAAGGGAAAAAATGTTCCAAATCAGGGGGTGAGTACTAAAACTCAGTAGATTTTCCCCAAATGACTTCTCTATACACACCACTAGGATAAAACCGTTATCACATTTATATAAAACAGTTTATATAAAATAATCACAAGTGAAACCATTACCATAATCCAACCACACTCTTACCAAGCCATTCCTCCCAAACCAAACCACAAAAATAAAGCCAAACGGACATGCCACAATCCATTACATCATTCACACATTAGCACAACAATTTCATCTTGTAAATTAATACACAAAAACATCCACAACAACCAAATGTTTGCGCTTCCGTCCAACCTGTTCACCCATTCAAAACTAGTGGCTCTTCCCATCCACTTATCCTTTGATGGTGGCCCTTCCGTCCACTATCCATCCCCCTTCATTATAGTGGTACTTCCCACCCACTTCCACACAACATTTCAACATTCACAACCAAGCATTCAACATCATGCAATCAACCAAATTCCATTGAATATAATTCCACCTCAATAAATCCCCATTTATTGAAAACCATTTTCCATGCCAAACCCCATTTCAATAAAACCAAACTTTTTATTGAAACCCATTTTCCATCAATCATTTCACAACTCAACCATAGCATTCCATTTTAAAATCCCCATTTTAAAATTTACCACAATAGCATTTCACCATGAAACCCCCTTTTTCCCAAAAATCCCCAAATGGATTTCCAACCAATTTCACATAACAAATACAAATAATTTTCATCACAAAAAATTAATTGTAACATGTAACCACTAATTATAACCAAGTGGAGTATAGAGAGAATCCACCTACCTTTAGGGTTCCGACGAACTCGACCCACAAACAATCGCACCTCAAATCCGAAAAACGCACCACCGAAACTTCTCTAGATCCCTTCCCCTACCATTCACAAGCCTTAAAATCATCATCCACGGCAACCCCAACCCTAGATCTACACAACACAAGTGTAGATCTAGAAAACCAAGAAAAAAAAGGATAAAGATCTAGAGGAAAACACAATAGAAACAAGAGGAGAGACTTACCCGGAGCAATCACCTTCAAACCACCTGGAATCCTCTTCAAAATACTTACAAACCAAGTGGGAGAGCACCCTAGACCCCTGAGAACCCAAAATACCAAGTGAGGATTGAGTGGGAGGAAGAGAGGAGTGAAATGAGGCAATCTCGTGTGAGCTCAGGTTTTAAAACTCTAACTTTAAGTGGTTGCACGGTTAGCCCGCACGATTTGGAAAATCGTGCCCTAACCATGCGCACGCCACTGCCTCGAGAGCCAGAGTCCACATGGTTTCCTTGTATAGTCTGGAAAACTATGCGCAGGCCGTGCGTAGCCTACTGCCTCCCCCTACACGGTTTCCTGGAGCATCCGCACGGTTTACACTAACCGTGCTCAAACTATGCACCCCTTTAAAAGCCTCCAAACACATCCTAAACCATTCCAAACTCTCACAACCTATTCCCAACTCATCCCATGCACTTTAAACACATGAAAATTCATAAAAAAGGCTATATACCTCAAACCGAAGGTGCTACATTCTCCCCACCATTGGACTTTCCGTCCTTGGAAAGTAGTGAACCCACCCTTTGTCGAAAGTGTTCGGGCCACTGCTCGATCATCTCTTTATCCCGCTCCCAAGTCTCCTCTTGAATCTGACCATATTGCCACAAGAAATGAACTAAACCGATGATTTCACCCTGAAAGAATTTTTCTTGCCTATCCACAACTCGCACTGGCACGTGCACCAATGAATCATCTCATTCTAGCTCAACATGATCCCAACGAATCACATGGTCACAATCTGGCTGATAATTTTTCAACTGCGACACATGAAACACATTGTGAACCGCACTAAACCGTGGTGGAAAATCCAAACGATAAGACACCTCACCAACCCACTCAAGGATCTCAAAAGGCCCAATATACCTCGGAGATAACTTTCCCTGCTTCCCAAAATGATGATGTCCCAACCTAGGAGAGATCCTCAAGAACACATGATCACACACCTAGAATGACAATGGCCGTTGACGATGATCCGCATATGATTTCTGACAACTCTGAGTCGCCTCCATTCTCTTCCTAATCAACTTGATCTTCTCCGTAGTCTCCTGGAAAAGGCTCAGTCCAACCATCGAGGACGCTCCCGTTTCCACCCAACATAGTAGAGAACGACACGGCCGCCCATACAATGCTTCACACAGAGCCATCGGTATGGATGCCTGATAACTGTTATTGTACGAGAACTCAACCAATGATAAGTGCTCCTCCCACGAGCCACCAAAATCCATAACATAAGCCCTCAACATATCCTCCAGAGTTTATATCGTACTCTCAGATTTACCATCCGTCTGAGGTTGATACGTTGTACTCATCGTCAACTGAGTTCCAAGGGCTTGCTGTAAGGATTTACATAAATGAGATGTAAAACTCAGATCTATATCTGATACAATCGAAACTGAAACACCATTCCTCTTTACCAACTCCCAGATATAGATTTTCGACAGATCCTCCACCGTATGAGATTCACCAATTGGGTTGAAATGGGCCAACTTCGTTAGCCGATCCACTATCACCCAAATGGCATCATGCTTCCTGGCCATTCTTGGGAGACCTGTAACAAAATCCATCGCTATATGCTCCCACTTCCAAACTGGTATTGGTAAATACTGCAACATTCCTGCTAGCCTTTGATGCTCTTCCTTGACCTACTGACAAGTCAAGCATCTCGAAACAAACTCAGGCACTCTCTTTTTCATACCCACCCACCAGAACTGCGCTTTCAGTGCTTTATACATTTTATGAATTCCAAGATGAACAGCCCACCTGGAATGATGATACGCTCTGAGAAGATCCTCCTAACAAGCAACGGGTACCACCATATGATTCCAAAAACACAAAATTGAATCTCCATTCAGTTGCCAACCCTCAATGGTCTCCCCACCATTGAGTCTTGACCCCATGGTCACACACTTAGAATTGGATATCTGTGCCTCTCTAACTATGCCAACCAAGTCAGGAATCACGAAAACCGAAAATAAGACCGCTCTATCACCCTGGTCCTCATATTCCAACTGCATATCAGCTACAACTGACATCAACTGACACTGTTCTGATGTCTATTTCACCACCTGAGCATATGATTTTCTTCTTAATGCATCTGCCACCAAATTCCCTTTACCTGGTGTGTACATTAAGTCAAAATCAAACATTTGGAGATATTCCATCCATCATCTTTGCCTCAAGTTCAAATCCCTTTTTGAGAAAATATGCTTCAGTCTCTTATGATTTGTATATGCTGTGAATTTCTCAGCGAAGAGATAATGGTGCCACACTTTCAAAGCATGCACCACTGCTGCCAATTCCAAATCATGAGTTGGGTAGTATTTCTCATGCACTCTCAACTGTCATGAGCCATATGCAACCACATGATTCCCTTGCATTAGAACACATCCCAACCCTGATCCCAATGCATCACAATACACCACTCACCCTTTTCCTAGTTCTGGAAAAACCAAGATTGGTGCTGATGTAAGAAGACCCTTTAGCTCTTCAAAACATTGATGACACTGTTCATTTCACTGGAATGGAACATTCTTTCTTTTCAAATCTATCATCGGCGAATCCAAATGTGAAAAATCACTAACAAAATGCCGATAATACCCAGTAAGACCAAGGATACTTCATATCTCAAACACATTCTTTGGCAGTTTCCACAAAACAACAGCCTCTATCTTTTCTGGATCCACTGAAACACCCCTTTCGGAAATCACATGGACAAGAAAACAAAATTCATGTATCCAAAAGTCACACTTTGACAATTTGGCATACAAACGATGGTCCTTCAAGATACCCAGCACTATCGCCAAGTGCTGCTCATTCTCCACCCTTGTATTTGAATATACCAGAATATCATCCACAAACACCACCACAAATGAATCCAGATATATCTGAAATATCTGATTCATCAATGACATAAACACCGCTGGTACATTCGTTAGACCAAAGGGTATAACCACATATTCATAATGGCCATATCTACTTCTGAAAGCTATTTTAGGAATATCCTCCTTCCTCACCAGCTATTGATAATATCCTGACCTCAGGTCGATCTTGGAGAACCAATGGGATCCCCTCAACTGGTCGAATAAATCATCAATTCATGGAAGTGGATATCTATTCTTTATCTTAACTTGGTTAAGTCTATGATAATCAACACATAGCCTCAAAGTTCCATCCGCCTTTTTCATAAAAAACACCTGTGCTGCCCATGGCGACGTGCTAGGTCGGATAAACGCTTTGTTCTCTAATTATTCCAACTCGACTTTCAATTCCCATAATTCAGTTGGGGCCATCCAATAAGATGCAAGTGATATAGGACTGGTCCCCGGAAAGAGATCAATTGTAAACTCCACTTCTCTTAGAGGAGTTAACCCAAATAATTATTTAGGAAAAACATCTATGAACTGGTCCACCACTGCAGGAAGGACACTCTGATCAACACCATCTACCGATTCCAACGATAAAGCCGCCAACTAATACGACAATGTACCAACTGCTGGTGCCAACAAACTCATTACACCCTGCCTTTCATGCCTCTCTCCTCTAAAGAGATGTCTAACACCATCGTGTGTCGTAAAAGCCACTTTTCACTCATCACAGTCAATGTGGGCCTTAAACTCCACCATCCAATCCATTCCCAGGATTACATCATACCCATCCATCTCAAGCATTGAGAAATTCCACACTATCTCAACCTTGCCCACAATGATACAACATTCTCTACACAAGAAGTCTTGACACTCTCTTTGACCCAGAGGAGTTTGAAGTTTCAAAACCAAGGGCATCATTTCTAACTTTAACCCAAGAAAATCAACCACACGTGCAACAATAAAAGAGTGTGAATCACCCGTATCAAACAGCACTTGCATCACAGTAGAATTTAAAAGAATAGTAGCTCACACCGTGGATGGTCCCAACTGATCATCCAACACAACCTGCTCAGCTCCAAACACATGTTTTCTTTCCACACTCTGCTCTTTATTTCTCTGTTGAGGCATCATGGTATTCCGTGAATCACCATCACCCACTTTACTCTGTTGTTGAGGGGTATGCTGCTGCCCCCGTCCCATCGAAGCATACGACGTCTGTGATCCCTGAGGAGTGTCACGCGCACCCAACCTTGGATCATTCTGACAATAACGCTGCAGATGCCCAATCTACTTACAATTATGACATGCCTGAGGTTGTGTCATACAATCCCGCTTGATGTGGCTGGTAGAACCACACTAAAAACATCCCAACTTGCTTTGGGGATTCGGAGGAAGATTCACCGATCCTGCCATCAGATTATATGCCATATTATCGCCTTGGGAATAAATGTCCCTCTTCCGCTTGAACCCAGAGTTATAGTTCCCACTATTCTCCATGGGTACCACCATGCTTCCTCTGCCCAGAGCGCCCAACAAATCCCGCTCAGCCTGTAACAGCCCAAGATTTTATGAAAAATATTCTTTTAATTTCACTAATGTCTTGTGTTGTACGCTACACCAAAAGGAGCTTGCACAACACGCATCCTTGACTTGCCTTTCATTACACGCAATCGCGACCTTCCTCGATAGCGTGTGTAGTACGCAATAACGAGTTTCACTAAACAACAATATGCTATTAAAATATTAATAAAACTAGTCGTTATGAATAGTAATAACCACTTTTTAAAATTTTGTAAATTTTATTTTTCAAAATGGAATTCATTTTTGGATTCTTAATATCTAAATTAGCTTAGGGTGAAATTTTGGTGATTTTCGGATAACTTTCATATTTTGATGAATAGTGAAAATTACTAAATTTTAATTAAAAACAAATTTTTCAATCGAAATAAATAATAGTGATAAATTATTAATTTGAGTGGTTTTAAAGTATATTTAGAATATATTTTTACAATTTAATACAATGTTGGTCATTGGATGTAATTTCACATTTAAACCAGACATAAACAAGTGTCAATCTTTTGATAGTTATTATCTCTTAAGAACACGCTATTTGTTTTGACGACGGTAATTAATTTTTAAATTAATTAATGCAACTGATATGTTTTGAATTTGGTAAAATAGAAATCATTTTTGAGTTCATAATATAAAATATATCTTAGGCCTAATTTTTGATATTTTTCTGAAAACTTTCAATTTTTGATGAATAGTGAAATCACTAAGTGGTAGTTAAAAAAAACTGAATTGTTCATAAAACTTAATTTTACCACTTCTGTGAGTGGAATTTCAAAAATCCAAGAGACACGGTTGATTTCAGTAAGTAAAATGTGGTTCAATGAGATGAAAATAATTTTTTGCTAAATAGTAACTTTTTACTTTTTTTACCACGGTTAAAAGTAAATAGGGTAATTAAGGGTAAAGATGATATTATTATTACCCTAACACATGTCCTAATTCTATTGGAAAAGTGTAATTCGACCAAAAACAAACTTAGGAATAAAATATGACCATTTAGGCCCACTTGGATTAGATTAGGACATTTATTATTAATTTATTTAAAGAATGGTTAAAAGAGTTAAAATCAAAGTTTATTTAGTAAAACATTTTTAATATGGGGTTATACATAAGATAAATTCGAATATAAATATTCATTAAAAATATAAAAAGATTTCCTAGATAATGGTATTTTATTTGTAATTTTTAGACATTAAATAATTTAATTTAGTTATGACACAACGATGATGCAGTAATTATCTTATTAATGAAATATTGACATAATTGATGTTATAAATACCCAAATAAATATAATTTGAGACTTTTTATAAATTACACTAATTTTATAGGTTAATATGACATGTTATTATTGATTTAATTAACTTTTTTCTAACTTATCATTCTGTTATGATTTTCACAAAAATCAATTACTAAATAGTGTCAAAATTGACATAAAATAGTTTTTAAAAAAAATATTATATTATTAATTGTTATTTTATTCCTAAAAATCTAAGGTTCTGCAAAATGACTTAGATAAGGTTATATATATTAATAATAAACAATTTGGGGTTATTTTGGCTTCTTATAGTAAGTTTATTAACCTTAAAGTGTAAGAACACAAGAAGACACGGTAAAAGTAAAATTATTTAACTTAATGTTAAATCTAAATGATAAGGTTAAAATAGGAACCTAAACTTGTCTAAATTCTATTGGATGAGAGTATTTCGACCCATCCCCACCTTATCTTAGAAATATATAAATTTTGAGCTATTTAGAACCGAAATTGACTTTATAATAAAATAATATTTTTAGTTATTCCAAAGGTACCCCTCTCCTCCCTTATAAAAGGGCACCTCCTCCCCCTCTTCCTCACACCACTTTGAGCCTTCAAGCTCGGCCAACCCCTGCCACTTTATCCTCTCCACTTGCCTAGAGACATCCTAGAGGTTCTGGTCTTCTTCAAAGACCAATTTTAGTGCCCTAAAAGAAGGTATCAAAGAAGCACTTCAAAGAAGAGGTAATGTCCGTTACCGATTCTTTCATCTTTATTTCTTCTTCCACTTCTTCTTCTTTAGTTGTTTCATTATGAAGTAATAACATAAATATCACTAATATAATGATATGTTATTATAATTATGAAACAACCCTATTTCACCATCTATCCATCCTACGGAAAAAGAAATCACTGCGCGTGCGTACGTACGGAATACCGTCTCCACGCCGTGGTGTAATCTATTTTCCACCACCACCTTACTTGGATGGGTATAATGGTGTAAATAATGACCATATATGACTATTATAAAGTGATATTGATTCTGATATATTGTATCATCCACTCTAATTCAATTCAATAATTATGGAAATGATATTATCGCTCGTGCGTACGTACGGACTACCGTCTCCACGACGCGATGAGATTCATTCTCCATGTTAACCATTTAAGAATGATTATAAAGTATATATAAGAAATAATAATGAAATATATTACATTATAAAGATACTGGATTTATGTGTATATATATGTATGTCATCTACTTAATTCCACTCAATTCAATAAGGAAACGAAAACAGCGTTCATGCGTACGTACGACCTACCGTCTCCATGAACGGTGTATTTCTTTCCATTTATTGATCCATTATATATATGTATATTCTGAATATATATTATATATAAATCATGTTTTATATTCTATAATTAAGTAATAATGATCTAATTAATCATATGAATAATTAGAAGTTAAAACACGAACGACAAATGAGACGATTTTATCCAAAACGCTACTTTAACATGAATTTTCAAAAGAACAGGTAATATAAAGTCATAAGTGAACCATATATGATATAATAATAATGAATATGATTCTCTAATAAGTCAATGACATTATTTAAATCATTATACAGGAGGTTCAGACACTTACGAAGAAAATCGGACCTAAGGTAAGGGAAATATCACAATCTCACTTTTATCCGAGATTGTTTTTACTTTGGTAATTATTGGGGTGTATTTTATCATCCACATCCATGTTCCCTCAATATGTAATACTATTTCCTTCCTTCTACAATAGTTTATATCCAATTTTACCCTTCGGTAAGTTTTTTGTAAAATATATGAAAGGAATCTTTTGTCGTTTTTCGTACGAGGTACTTTTTGACTTTTCCGACAAAAGTACGAAGAATGTTTTTTTTAACTTATACGGCATGAATGGATTTTTAAAACATTATTTCCAAGAATCTTCCTTTAAAAGTTTTAAAGTTTATTTTTAATCAACTTCTTTTAGTTTATAATTGTATGACATATTAAGAAAGGAAAAGTGTTTTTGAAGAAGAAAGGATATTTTCCTCAAGAATTCATTTCAAGTGTTTTATCAAAATTATTTTCCATCTAAGATAATATAGGGTTCTGTTCTTATCCCTATTATTACATTGATTTGATTATGTTGTGATGGAATTATTTTTATGAATTCATTTATCTTATATGAATTGTTTTATGATGTCATGTTGTTTAAGAATCCCATTTTTATTACATGGGTTATGAAATGATGTATGGTTTATGATTTTGTGGAACACATAAGAATGGTATCATTATGAGATGGGTGGGACCTATATCTCCCTCCAATGCATTGGGTAAAGATTTTATATCTCATGAGATAGACATGGCTGGAACAGTAGGTTATACCAGTTCAGTGAAACTGGACTGAAACGAGGGTGACTCGGTTCAGAAAGGGACTTTCTCCACTAAGATAGTCTTGGCAATGAGTCTTGACTAACAAGAAATGATTCTCTATGATTATGTGTGAATGCCACAAAGTTTCATGTTTTAATTTATGATTATTGTGATTACATTTCACTGTCATGATTTACCCAATGTTATGAAATTATGATCTCTTTTGCAGGTTAAGATTTCCAAAAGTTATGTGTTTATGTATATGATGTGATTGATATTTCTTTTGATTACCCTTACTGAGCATTTGAGCTCACCCTTTTATGTTTTCTTTTCCCCAGGATATAAAGAAAGGTTTTAGGTAAAAAAAGGAAGATCTTTGTGGGAGATTTTGAAGATCTTTCACCACGATTAGAAGATTATATTCCGAGTTTCCAAAGACACTAAAATATTATGATCCTTGTGTGTGTGTTTTTGTTATGTACTAAGTATTCCGCAAATGTAATGTAATGTCAATGTAAGCCAGGCTTCAGGTCTCTACAGTTGGTATCAGAGGAAAGGTTTAGTCAACCTTTGGAAACTAGGATGTGAGAACGTTAGTGAGATCCCTAGAGATATTTCTAAGGTATGTCTAGGGATGTCCCTAAGGGTAAGTATACGTATAGGATATAGTCCTAGAACTACGGTAACGATCTTAGAATTTAACCTAAGATGTTAGATATTGAGGGTACTCCCCCTTTACTATGTTGTTTTCTCTAGCATGATTTTTGCCTCTCACAAGATTCTTTTTGTGTTTTAGTTAATGGAGGGAACCAGAAGGAATTCGGTTAACATTGAATCCAATGGACAAATTGGTGACTATGAGCAACAAAATTGTGTAATTCCTAGAGAGAAAGATATTGTGATTATGCCGAATCATTCATCGCGATATATGATTAACAAGGTGAAATTTAGTGGTATGCCTAATTCATCAATGAAGAGGAAGATAAACTATTATTCATGTTCGCATGTTGAGGAGCATAAATAAAGGAAGATTGAGATTTCTAAAGAAGGGAAGAAGAACCTTAAGGAATACCTCAAATGGAGGGACCGATGTTATATGTGTGGAGAAAAGGGTCATAGAGTGACAGACTGTTATGGAGTTCAATGTCTTATTTGCGGAGAACATGGGAATTACCCAACTCAATGCCCTGACCTAAAAAGTTACTTCTAAATCAAGGAAAGACTTATTCCAGGACAATCATTGAAGTGGATGGACTGAAGTGTTTATGTATTGGTATTCAAGAATAATGTTGTTGAGGTACTTTTATGGTGTATTGAAATATTTATGTATTGGTCTATTGTGGTTTTCAATAATTTTAAGGTACCGGTAACCATGAAAAGTGATTCAAATATTTTGGAAAGTAGATGATATGTGCATAATGAAGGGAAAACGAGAAAATGAAATGTTTAACAGTATTCATGAGCTCATGATTGATATAAGGACTAAGTGATATCATGGTTTTAGTATATAGAATTTTGAGGATTTCCGTATGTGAAAAGTGTTAACTTTTAACTGCATTCAAGTTTTCACTATGGTTAAATGGGTATTCAAGAGAGTACATGATTAAGGACTTTGAATGTTTGGAATGTGACCAACAAAACATATCTTATGATATATGGGGATCAATGATGGTATTAAATCTCTGGTAATCATTTTCACTATGTTATGAGAGTGGACTACAGTATTATGGATAAGCCTAAAGATTGGAATGGATTATGTTGGACATAAGTTAGTATTGTTTAAGGATAAAAGTTTTTTCGATATTATTGATGGTATGTTATAGTAATATAGTTTTAGAAAAAGGACAACCTGCAGGACGGGCGATAGCCCATCGCGTCGGACAAGGCTATGGGAATCGAACCCACAACCGAAGTGCGACTGGTCTTTATCACCTACCACTGGCCTACAGGAAGTCCATGTTTAGTAGAAACTAGTTTTATTATATTAACCAGTATGATATATGAAGTATAAGTCCATTTTAGGAACCATATATGATTAATCTCACTATAGAATGACTTATGTATATTTAATAACTTTTGGTAACCTTTTGTTTGAGACAGATGGAATGACCCGTCATTCTATCACATGATCTGCTAACACTTCACGAATAACAAATTCAACTTCATTTATTTAAGAGATGAAGTATAAATTGTTCAAGGCACGAACAACAGTGAGATTTTACCAAAATAAAGTAAGTATTTATTCTAAACTTTAGGGAAACGATCTTGAAAACCAAAAATGTTGTTCTAGTGCTCTTATATCTGATTAATCAGATGGTACCTTAGATCGTCACAAATTTATGGATTTGTGATTGTTGGCTTTTCCATATCCATGTTCTCTACCACTCTCCATCAGAACATGATGGTTAGATTTTTCTTCCATATCCATATTTTCACCTATGTGGAAACCCAGTGATTAGTTTATTTGGGTAACCGTTACGTTTCATACTTTAGTTTTTAAAGATTGGTTTTGGTATTCCTTTTTATGATGTTGGTTTCTATTAAAGAAACTTTCAAATAGTAAACCATTTATAACCCCGATGAATTTAGAGGGCGAAATTCATTTTAAGGGGGGTAGAATGTAACAGCCCAAGATTTTATGAAAAATATTTTTTTAATTTCACTAATGTCTTGTGTTGTACGCTACACCAAAAGGAGCTTGCACAACACGCATCCTTGACTTGCCTTGAATTACACGCAATCGCGACCTTCCTCGATAGCGTGTGTAGTACGCAATAACGAGTTTCACTAAACAACAATATGCTATTAAAATAGTATTAAAACTAGTCATTATGAATAGTAATAACCACTTTTTTAAATTTTGTAAATTTTATTTTTCAAAATGGAATTCATTTTTGGATTCGTAATATTGAAATTAGCTTAGGGTGAAATTTTGCTGATTTTCGGATAACTTTCATATTTTGATGAATAGTGAAAATTACTAAATTTTAATTAAAAACAACTTTTTCAATCGAAATAATTAATAGTGATAAATTATTAATTTGAGTGGTTTTAAAGAATATTTAGAATATATTTTTACAATTTAATAAAATGTTGGTCATTGGATGTAATTTCACATTTAAACCAGACATAAACAAGTGTCAATCTTTTGATAGTTATTATCTCTTAAGAACACGCTATTTGTTTTGACGATGGGAATTAATTTTTAAATTAATTAATGAAACTGATATGTTTTGAATTTGGTAAAATAGAAATCATTTTTGAGTTCATAATATCAAATATAGCTTAGGCCTAATTTTTGGTATTTTTCTGAAAACTTTCAATTTTTGATGAATAGTGAAACCACTAAGTGGTAGTTAAAAAAACTGAATTGTTCATAAAAGTTAATTTTACCACTTCTGTGAGTGGAATTTCAAAAATCCGAGAGACACGGTTGATTTCAGTAAGTAAAATGTGGTTCAATGAGATGAAAATAATTTTTTGGTGAATAGTAACTTTTTACTTTTTTTTACCACGGTTAAAAGTAAATAGGGTAATTAAGGGTAAAGATGATATTATTATTACCCTAAAACATGTCCTAATTCTATTGGACAAGTTTAATTCGACCGAAAACAAACTTAGGAATAAAATATGACCATTTAGGCCCACTTGGATTAGATTAGGACATTTATTATTAATTTATTTAAAGAAGGGTTAAAAGAGTTAAAATCAAAGTTTATTTACTAAAACATATTTAATATGGGGTTATACATAATATAAATTCGAATATAAATATTCATTAGAAAGCTAAAAAGATTTCATACATAATGGTATTTTATTTGTAATTTTTAGACATTAAATATTTTAATTTATTTATGACACAACGATAATGAAGTAATTATCTTATTAATGAAATATTGACATAATTGATGTTATAAATACCCAAATAAATAAAATTTGAGACTTTTTATAAATTACACTAATTTTATAGGTTAATATAACATGTTATTATTGATTTAATTAACTTTTTTAGAACTTATAATTCTGTTATGATTTTCACAAAAATCAATTACTAAATAGTGTCAAAATTGACATAAAATAGTTTTTAAAACAAATATTATATTATTAATTTTTCTTTTATTCCTAAAAATCTAAGGTTCGTCCAAATGACTTAGATAAGGTTATATATATTAATAATAAACAATTTGGGGTTCTTTTGGCTTCTTATAGTATGTTTATTAACCTTATAGTGTAAGAACACAAGAAGACACGGTAAAAGTAAAATTATTTAACTTAATGTTAAATCTAAATGATAAGGTTAAAATAGGAACCTAAACTTGTCTAAATTCTATTGGATGAGAGGATTTCTACACATCCCTACCTTAGCTTTGAAATATATCAATTTGGAGCTATTTAAAACCGAACTTGACTTTATAATAAAATAATATTACTAGTTATTCCAAAGGTACCCCTCTCCTCCCTTATAAAAGGGCACCTCCTCCCCCTCTTCCTCACACCACATTGAGCCTTCAAGATCATCCAACCCCTGCCACTTTCTCCTATACACTTCCCTAGATACATCCTAGAGGTTCTGGTCTTCTTCAAAGACCAATTTTAGTGCCCTAAAAGAAGGTCTCAAAGAATCACTTCAAAGAAGAGGTAATGTCCGTTACCGATTATTTCATCTTTATTTCTTCTTCCACTTCTTCTTCTTTAGTTGTTTCATTATGAAGTAATAACATAAGTATTACTCATATACTGATATGTTATTATAAGTATGAAACAACCCTATTTCACCATCTATCCATCCTACGGAAAAAGAAATCACCGCGCGTGCGTACGTACGGAATACCGTCTCCACGTCGTGGTGTAATCTATTTTCCACCACCACCTTACTTGGATGGGTATAATGATGTAAATAATGACCATATATGACTATTATAAAGTGATATTGATTCTGATATATTGTATCATCCACTCTAATTCAATTCAATAATTATGGAAATGATATCATCGCTCGTGCGTACGTACGGACTACCGTCTCCACGACGTGATGAGATTCATTCTCCATGTTAACCATTTAAGAATGATTATAAAGTATATATAAGAAATAATAATGAAATATATGACATTATAAAGATACTGGATTTATGTTTATATATGTGTATGTCATCTACTTAATTCCACTCAATTCAATAAGGAAACGAAAACAGCGTTCATGCGTACGTACGGCCTACCGTCTCCATGAACGGTGTATTTCTTTCCATTTATCGATCCATTATATATATGTATATTCTGAATATATATTATATATAAATCATGTTTTATATTCTATAATTAAGTAATAATGATCTAAGTAATAATATGAATAATTAGAAGTTAAAACACGAATGACAAATGAGACGATTTTACCCAAAATGCTACTTTAACATGAATTTACAAAAGAACGGGTAATATAAAGTCATAAGTGAACCATATATGATATAATAATAATGAATATGATTCTGTAATAAGTCAATGACATTATTTAAATCATTATACAGGAGGTTCTGACACTTACGAAGCAAATCGGACCTAAGGTAAGGGAAATATCACAATCTCACTTTTATATGAGATTGTTTTTACTTTGGTAATTACTAGGGTGTATTTTATCATCCACATCCATGTTCCCTCAATATATAATATTATTTCCTTCCTTATACAATAGTTTATATACAATTTTACCCTTTGGTAAGTTTTTTGTAAAAGATATGAAAGGAATCTTTTGTCGTTTTTCGTACGAGGTACTTTTTGACTTTTCCGACAAAAGTACAAAGAATGTTTTTTTAACTTATACGACATGAATGGATTTTTAAAACATTATTTCCAAGAATATTCCTTTAAAAGTTTTCAAGTTTTTTTTAATCAACTTCTTTTAGTTTATAATTGTATGACATATTAAGAAAGGAAAAGTGTTTTTGAAGAAGAAAGGATATTTTCCGGAAGAATTCATTTCAAGTGTTTTATCAAAATTATTTTCCATCTAAGATAATATAGGGTTCTGTTCTTATCCCTATTATTACATTGATTTGATTATTTTGTGATGGAATTATTTTTATGAATTCATTTATCTTATATGAATTGTTTTATGATGTCATGTTGTTTAAGAATCCCATTTTTATTACATGGGTTATGAAATGATGTATGGTTTATGATTTTGTGGCACACATAATAATGGTATCATTATGAGATGGGTGGGACCTATATCTCCCTCGAATTCATTGGGTAAAGATTTTATATATCATGAGATAGACATGGCTGGAACGGTAGGTTATACCAGTTCAGTGAAACAGGACTGAAACGAGGGTGACTCGGTTCAGAAAGGGACTTTGTCCACTAAGATAGTCTTGGAAATGAGTCTTGACTAACAAGAAATTATTCTCTATGATTATGTGTGAATGCTAAAAAGTTTCATGTTTTATGTTATGATTATTGTGATTACATTTCACTTCCATGATTTACCCCATGTTATGAAATTATGATCTCTTTTGCAGGTTAAGATTTCCAAAAGTTATGTGCTTATGTATATGATGTGATTGATATTTCTTTTGTTTACCCTTACTGAGCATTTGAGCTCACCCTTTTATGTTTTCTTTTCCCCGGGATATAAAGAAAGGTTTTAGGTAAAAAAAAAGGAATATCTTTATGGGAGATTTTGAAGATCTTTCACCACGATTAGAAGATTATATTCTGAGTTTCCAAAGACACTAAACTATTACGATCCTTGCGTGTGTGTTTTTGTTATGTACTAAGTATTCCGAAAATGTAATGTAATGTCAATGTACGTCAGGCTTCGGGTCTCTACACAGCCAATGAGGCTCTATTCACCATCTCTATGTAATCATCTATACACAGCACCTCTATCTTTGAACAAATTTCTTTCCTTAACCCCACTTCAAATATTCTTGCCTTCAACGATGTGCTACCAGCCACCCTGGGTGCAAACCTCACTAATTTCATAAACTTAGCTACATACTCCATCACGGACATAATCTCTTGCTTCAAACTAAATAAATCAGTCGTACGTTGAATTATTAATGTATGTGGGTAGAATTTTTTATTAAACAATTCCTCAAAGCCATCCCACATCATACCATGGTCCTTCCCCGCTTGGACTACCAACTCACACCACTGAAGGGAAAGATCTACCAACATATACATGTCCAACTTCACTTTCATCTCTATAGGCATTCCCAAGAACTCAAAGATCTTGTTCATCTTATTTAACCATGCTTCTGCCCTCTCTGGCTCTGAATCACCCCTGAAGATGGGTGGACTCTGCTTTTGAAACTGAACCGCATGATAAGCATTCCTTGGTTCATTCACTTTATTCCCACTTTCCATAGCTTGGAAAGCTTACACTATGCTTTGTACTAGATGTTGATTCACCTGAGGCTTAGATGCTACCACATTCTCAGCAGCCTCCTCCGGTTGGTCTCTACGACGCCTACCCAGTGCCATTTCTATAAACAGAAAACAAACCATGAGTCTCACTTCCGTAGACATCAAGAATTCCCATTTCAAATCACTTTAAACTGCACTAACACAACAAGGCTTTCCACAAGTTCATATTTCCCATGTTTCACTATTTTTGAAAACCAAACCATTTTCAAAATACCACCAGTTTCCATGTTTCAAATCCTTCGGTTTTGAAACACAATTCAAAATTTTAAAAATCCACACATTCCTATCATACCATAAATCATTATACCCCAATTTAATATGCATCCTATAGGGAAGTCATTTCTACCATGCATTCCATGCTCATCTCATTGACTATACCCACGACAATGAGATATCCAATGCCTATAAGTGTCTCCAAAACACTTATGTACCCAACTCCCTGGTAACATGAATTTCAGCGTAAAAGGGTTAGCTACATCCTTTTATGCTATAAATTCCAAGTTCCGACATTCCTAAACCTTGCTACCATCCCGACTCAAGGAATATACCACAACGAATGTCAACACCAAATCCGATAATCAACTCCACAGGACCGAACAAGATGATACCACTTGTAACACCCCACCCCTACCCCATTGTCTTGAGGAGGCGGTGAGGGAAACTTGGCCTTAAGAGACGTTCCCAAGATGCCAAAGGCTGACAATAAATGTCAAGGGCTTCAAGATCAAGTTGGGGAACGATTTTCCCTCGATAAAAAATCAACCAAACATTCACAACTATATGATGAATGTCAATAAAACCAAACTCATACATTACCCAAGACAACAAGATAATCCATAATGATTTGAAATGCCAACACAACCCAATACAACATTAGAGTACAATGCAGAAGACTCAACAAGAAACACCACGAGCCATGACACCACCACAGCTCCACAACCAGCTCCAAGCTCCAAGCTCTACCAAGACATCACAAAGCTCCACTAAAGGAGGGAGATGCCTTACCCTTGACCACGTCACGATACACAACATCTGAAAGGACACCAACGTTCCAAATCAGGGGGTGAGTACTAAAACTCAGTAGGTTTTCCCCAAATGACTTCCCTACACACGCCACTAGGATAAAACCATTAGCACATTTATATAAAACAGTTTATCTAAAATAATCACAAGTGAAACCATTACCATAATCCAACCACACTCTTACTAAGCCATTCCTCCCAAACAAAACCACCAAAGGAAATCCAAACAAACATGCCACAAGCCATTCCATCATTCACACATTAGCACAACAATTTCATCTTGCAAAGAAATACACAAAAACTTCCACAACAACCAAACAGTGGCACTTCTATCCAACCCGTTCACCCATTCAGAAATGCATAAACAAAGTCTATATACCTAAAACTAGGGGTGGTACATGGAGTGTCACTGTCATAGGTACAAATTTTAATTAAATAAATTTATTACATTTTTTTTATACTAATTTTTTTCTCATTGAAGATGAAAACAATGCAACCATGGAGAAAAACTTAAAAAGTTCAGATGTTTGGAATATGAATGGTGAGAAGATAGTTGGGCCATTTGATTCTTATGGGGTCCCTACAGATGATGTCACGGGTTTACTTGGCCAAATTCTAGGCCAACTGGCAACGGAGCCCATTTCCCTACCAATTTCTTATGATGATTGGATACATATGCCTCTTAGCTGAAAAATGAAGTTTTTGATTCCCAAATAAAGGTAATTTTATTACATTATAGTTTAATTCAATGTCATGTTACTAATATGTTTGTTTCCTCGACGGATTTCGCGGATGACCTCTTGGATGGGAGATTAAAACGTTCTGATCGGTTTCTAGCGGGTTTGTTCGTAGAACCGGAAACATACAATGATTCCACATCCGTTTGGACCTACTTTCCAAAGGTAGGCGCTCATTAGCTTGTGGACTGATGAGGCTTAGGAATTTTCATTGGTCGAGAGGATGGGAGGTCGGACTCATCACACCTTTTTGAGGGGAATTATTGTCTACTCCGGGACTCTCTTTATAGATTTAAGTTATGTTCGTGAATCCTTATTACATTACCAAGTATAAAATGTGCTATCCCTTAGTTTTAACAATCAATGATTAAATATGCAAGAAATTTAGAAAATCTTTTATATGTATTCGAGGTTCTTCATCAATAGAGAATCATCTATATCTGTTTAGAGATTCTTGGTCAATGGAATCCTTCAAAACATTTGTATAAAAAGTCTATTGTTCATTATGATGACCAGGCTGGTTTTAAAGCCACTCAGTGGGGCACTTGAAGTTTATCGTCATTCAGAAGGACAGTGATTATTTCAAAGTTGGGATCGAACCCATAAATGGGCTACCTACGTATCCTTTGTTTTGGAAAAGGAATCAGAACCCACGTATTTTGAGTAATGGAGTATGATGTTTATGATTGATGGCTCAAAGATGAATGTCATAATTACTTTTACACTCTAAGCTCACGTGAGTCATGCTCGGTGTGAGAAACAAGAGATATTGGTAAAAAATTAGACAATTGTGCCATGAAAGATGCAATCATAAGAATTTGTTTGGGGCTTATGTATGTATGACTGCCCAGATAGATGAAGGTTTAGGATTTACTTTTAGGGAGAAAATCCATGAACAGGGTCCATAAAGTTATATGTGCTTCATGGAGATTTTAAAACTCTAATCTTGGGGCTTACTCCTAAGGAGGATTCCCAAGTTAGGAGGGGATTTATGATTGGGTTTTACTCCTGAAAAGGAAACCCAAGTCAAGGGTAAATTAGGACTGGTTAAGAGAAAATTAAGGGGGCTTGGGATTTACTCCTGAAAAGGAAACCCAAGATTATGACTGGGACTTACTCCTGAAAAGGAGACCCAGGTTAGGGGACTTGGGGCTTACTCCTGAAAAGGAAGCCCAAGATTATGACTGAGTCTTATTCCTGAAAAGGAGACCCAGGTTAGGTATTAAGGTTTGGGGCTTACTCCTGAGGAGGATGCCCACCTTAAAGGATTTATAACTGGGGATTATTCCTAAAAAGGAGACCCAAGCTAAGGATTCTCTCATCTTAAAGGATGAGGTTAAATGAATGAACTCTCAATCTTTGGTGACATAAGGATATTTAAATCACTAGGTTTTGAGAGATATTCCACAGAATTCCTTTCAGATGAGGAATTCAAATCAAGAAATCATGCCATAAATGGCTTTTAAGAGTGTCTTGAAGACTGAATCTTGAAAAGGAAAGGTGAAACGACTTGAGAGGGTTAAAATGGGCAAGATGGGCACCCAAAAAGATAGGGGCGCGCAAGTCTTGAAAGGCGCGCAAGTCTTCCGTGGGCGCGCAAGTATTGGTCGCGCAGGTATACCTGCGCGGCACATGGTGTACTTGCGCGATTTTCAACCAGCATTGAAATACTTGAGCGATTATTTTTTAAACCCTTTAGAATTTTCTTGATGTTCTTCCAGAAAAGGGACGCACAAGTTATATTGAAGGAAATAAGTCGGTGCGCAAGTGTTTGATAAGTTTCAACACTTAGGCCTTCCTTCTTCTCTTTAGATCTTCTGTTCTAGGTAATAAATTACCTTAGAAGTGTTCCGGAAGCTTTGAGAAGAGACTTGGGCGTCGGGAGCTTCAATCCGAGTTTCTGGAAAAAGATCCTCTCGAATGGGGGGCCCACAGGGTCTATTTATAGGCAAAAGAAGACCCCGGGCGGTTACCACTTAGGTCGCGCAAGTCACTTGCGCGACCAAGAGCGTCGCGCAAGTGTACTTGCGCGACCAAGAGCGTTGCGCAAGTGTACTTGCGCGACAGTGAGATAGCTTGCGCGGTGCAGTTGTTGTCGATCCTTTGTTCATGCCTTTGTCGATTTTTGATGTTTTCTTCAAAGGTTGAATCACTTTGAGCTCAGATATTCCCTTTTCCAATCTTTAGATTCTGTGATGAAAGGAGCGTCAACAAAATTCCCCCCTCAGAGTTGGATCTGGAGAGAAATGAGGATTTGACTCTGAGGAAATCGAATCCATCCAAAGGAAAAGGGGGGCGCGCAAGTCTTTAGTGCGTAGAGGGCGGCGCGCAAGTTTGCGTCGCGCAAGCCTTAAGCGCTCTGGGTACGGCGCGCAGATAGGCTTCCTGGCCTATAAATACATGGCCTTACCTCCGTACAAGCATCCGGATTTCCGGACTTCATACCTTCTCGAGCTCTCGCCGCGCAGGTCTTCCTAGCCGCGCAAGTCGCTCTGTTTTCTAGTGTTTTCCTTGATGTCGCACTACTATAAAGGTATTTGTACTTGCGTGGTTTATACTTGCGCGTCAAAAACTAGTGCGGCACACAGATACTTGCGCGCCACATTTTAGACTTGCGCGATTTAATGCCTTTGCCATTTTTTCAAATTTCTTCACAAATTTTATGAAAAATAAACCCATTTAAGAGTTAGTTTATTCATCTTTTGTGCAGATTCAGTGGTTCTCAAGGGAATTGGAACGGCTGATGAACTGGCTAGCAAGCGGATTGATGACATGATGAACATTATTGGCCATGATTACTATGATATCTGCAACAGCACTCTCCCATATTTGGCTAAGTACTTGAAGAAATATCATCCTAATTTTCCATAGAGCATCCATCTGCCTTTGTGTGGTCATGGTCATCTGCAAGAAGTCAATGTTCCAAATGAAAACAATTATACACCTGAGATGCAGCTGCACTGCTACTCCTCTATTTCGGTTATGTTGTGCATTAAGAGCAACAACAACGGTGCGAACTTTCAAATTCGTCCTCCATGTCATTTCCTTACATATATGAAAATGGAAAACCCATGGGCTGAAATGTTTTTTACTAATGGTTGGTGGAGAGAAGAAAAACATGGTATTAGATCAATATATAAAAAGAGTACTCTTTCCAAATGGCTCTTTACTTCCAATGCTCCATTCTCAAATCCATGTATCCATCTTCCAAGTCTCTTGGACAGAAACAGAGTCACTGTTTGATCAGCAGAAAATTTTCTCAAACCGCACTCAAGAACATCCTTTTACAATTGTTCCAAGAAGAGCTGGTATCACTGCATCTCTTATTGTATCCAGTTGAATGAATTAATTCCAGGTGGTTGCTAATGAAGCTCGGGATGTCGTAAATCAAATGAAGTGTTATGTTGAAAGCCTCTTGTAATTCTCGAAAAAGAGAAGAGACTCCAGTCTATGGATGTCCTTCTAACTCTTGTGTATCAATGAAAAACACTTATGTCTTCAATCATTTGTACCTGCATTCTTTTCACTACCTGCTTCAAATTTACTTAAGCCAATGTGCCCAGTAAGCATAGTTTGATTTTTACTAGGATTATTTACAAATAATCCTACAAACTTTGAACCTTTTAATTGCTCAATATTACCTAAATCATACAAAAAATGTATATTTAGTGAGCTGGAACTTGACTTTTATTCAGAGTTCCTTTGTATTTTGTGTGGGCAGTTTAAAGTCATGCACGCCGGACATAAAGGGGATAATGTTTAAGGTCGAAATAGCTTTGACCAAAATGGATTAGAATTGACACAATTCCTTGAAAGTTCATCTGAAAACATATTACCATACTCAAGTATGAGGGAAAATATGTAAAATATGGCTTAAGAATATTTGAATCTGAGGAATGATATGAAAAAGAGCTAAAAGTCATTAGAAGAAGTAGTTTCCAAGAATGAAGTTACTATTATTTAACAAAACCCATTAGGGGGTTGAATTATGCAGGGCCACCTATGGGCATTGGCTGCATGGTCAAATAAATAGTATCTTTCGGCTGACAAGTCTATTATTTGGACTGTTTATGCAAGTCCACCTATGGGCACGTGCTGCATAGTCAGGCAAAAGAACTCCCAGAAATTTACTTTTCTGGTGCTAAAAGCCAGTGAAAGTTTATGGAGATTCAAATTTTCTAAAGTATAGAGTTTGTTGTATGGAAAGAGGTACTTGAATATGGAGAAGATATTTCCGAACAAGAATATCGAAGAACTGGATGAATATCACTCCTACGAAGGTCTGACCCAAACGTAAGGAAGAAGAATAAACCATAGACTTGAATACTTTCAGATCATTAAAAAGGATATGGGACAAATATGTTAAGGATGGCTATTTTTTTGCGGATCCCTACATACTGTCGTTTAAGACAAATAAGGACAAAAGAGGCATTCTTCCCAAGAATGAAGTTACCATTATTTAACAAACACGTTAGGGGGTTGAAATATGCAGGGCCACCTAAGGGAATTGGCTGCATGGTCAAATAAATAGCATCTTTCAGCTGACAAGTCTGTTATGTGGACTGTTTATGCAAGGCCACCTATGGGCACGTGCTGCATAGTCAGGCAAAAGAATTCTCAGAAGTTTGAAATTTTTGTGACTAGAAGTCATGAAAAGGGTTATGAAGATCTGAAAGTATTTTAAGGTTAGGATTATAACACATAAAGATGGGTATTGTCCAATGTATGTAGAGATACATAGGTCAATGATAACCATAATCATGTTGTGGCTGGGTCCTGAATTGAAATTTTGGACTTCACTACGTATCTCATAAGAATGAGAATCAAGCCATACGTAGTTCTTGAAATGCAGTTTAACGTCGTGCAGGACGAAAGTATGAGTGATCTTAGTTTAGGGTCATAGAATTCGGACCATAATAATGAATACACAGTGTGTGTTTTCATAAGGACTTTTCAGCCAAGGGACTGAAAGTGAAATTTGGGGTTAGGCCCAAAAGACTTGGGACTGGATTCGAGGGATACTCGAATGTTCCTATGTATCCCATAAGGATGGGAATCAAGTCCACGTAGTTCTAGAATTACCCTTTGTACAAATTTGGTTCGTACATGTGAAGGGTGAAAGGGGACTTTAGTGCAATGATGATTTAACCTAAGATAAAAAGTTCAGGCATTACCGTGTATGCACGTAGTCTTTTGAAAATGAAACATGATTTAAAAAAAATCAATGTCAATAATGGTTCCTTCTCAAATGAGGAAATCAAAGAATATTGTAGTTTATTGTCGTACCGTACAAAAGTGTTGTATAGTTTAACGTCATATAACAAGGACGAAAGTGAATCAATGTAAAGATATTGATTCCAGGGGCGGTTTCACGAATCAACATCACATGAGATGGTGGTGAACCGATGTGAAGAGATTGTTTTTGGGCTTGAACCCTAGGAGGTTGCCTACATACCCAGCCTGGAGGGAAAGGATCAAAGTCCATGTAGTTCAATTAAAGAATGAATTAATGATCAAGTTGTTCTTGGGGATAATGATCTAATAAAAAATGTTGTTGGGACTTACACATGGTTAGTGGCCCAAAGGGAGTATTATGGTTGATATTCGCTCTAAGCTCACGTGAGTCATACTCGGTGTGAGAAACAGAGGTAATAACAACCTTAACAATGCACAGTTTAATGTCATGTAGGACATAAAAAAGGGACTATGCAGTTTTAAAGTCTTGCAGTTAGGACTATTGGTGCTGCACAATTTAGTGTCATGTAGCAGGGACAAAATAACAGTTTAATGTCATGTAGGACATATCAAGGACTTTCTGTACAGTTTAGCGTCATGTAGTTAGGACGATGGGGACAATACAGTTTAACGTCATATTGGACGAAAGGGGGATTGTGCAGTTTAATGTCATGCAGTAAGGACAAAAGAGTGTACCATTTTAACGTCATGTCGGCCGAAAGTGCGAATAGTTTAAAGTCATATGCATGGACCGTGAATGGTGCAGTTTAATGTCATACTGGACCTTTGATGATTATATAGTTTAACGTCTTTCCGGACGTGAGGTACTTTTATACAGTTTAGCGTCATGTAGTTAGGACGTCATAGTTTAATGTCTTGCTGGACATAAATAGTTTATGGTCATATACATGGACCAGGGATGATGCAGTTTAAGGTCATGTTGGACAGTTTAGGGAACTTTTTCACAGTTTAATGTCGTGTGGGATGAAGTTGCAGTTTAAAGTCATACTGGACCATTGCTGTATAGTTTAATGTCATATAGCAAGGACGAACTGGTACTGTACAGTTTAAAGTCATATAGCTCTGACTAAGGTGAACCAATATGGGGATATCAGTTCTGGGGACTTTTTACAGTTTAACGTCATGCTGGACGTTGGAAGTGCCACACAGTTTAATGTCATGTTGCTAGGACACAATATAGTTTAATGTCATCTCGGACAAAATATAGTTTAATGTCATCTCGGACATAATAGTAACCAATGTGACAGTTTAACGTCATGTTGGACGATAAGGGAACTGACACAGTTTAACGTCATGCTGGACGATTAAAGTGCCACACAGTTTAATTTCATGTTGCTAGGACACAATATAGTTTAATGTCATCTCAGACAAAATATAGTTTAATGTCATCTCGGACAAAATATAGGAACTTATGTACAGTTTAATGTCATGTAGATAGGACATAATACAGTTTATTGTCATGTAGGACATACTATCATGAACCAATGTGATTGTTTTGGATCTGGGAACAATATTTTGTGTTTATACAAAATACTTCTTCAGAAATCTGGCATTAGTTGGAGTCGTGATGTGTTCTCCATCCATTGAGATTAGAGAATACGCTCCATTGGAGTAGACCTTATGTATTGAATAAGGTCCTTCCCATTTTGGTTCAAGCTTGGGAGGCTTCTTTCCTGGTATCATTGGTGCTCTGAGAACCAATACCAATTCTCCCTGAATGAATGAATGAATGAAGACGAACTTTTTTGTTAAAAGCTCGTGCTATTCGATTCTGATAGATTTCCAAGTGGTGCAAAGTGCACAATCTTTTCTCATCTAACTGTTCCAATTCATTCAACCGCTTTTGGGATTCCTCATCTGTAGATAACTGATCACAAATGGATATTCTGAGTGAGGGCAATTGAACTTCAATTGGCAAGACTGCTTCTGTTCCATATACCAATGAATATGGAGTTGACCGCGTTGCATTGCGAGTGGTAGTCCGATAATCCCATAAAGCATGAAAGAGTTTATCAGGCCATGACCTCTTATCTTTATCCACCATCTTTTGCAGTATATTTGAAAGAGTCTTGTTGAAGGCCTCTATCTGGCCATTAGCCGCTGCATGATATCGAGATGAATGGTTGGACTTAATGTTGTATTCTTGAAACAATTTCTTTACCTCAGAAGAACAGAAGTTGGTGCCGTTTTCCGTCAATATGGTATGAGGGACACCAAATCTAGTAATGATGTTAGACTTGATGAAGCTAACAATGAATTTAGAATTGACTTCTTTGAGAGGTACTGCCTCTGCCCATTTGGAAAAGAAATCAGTAGCAGTAAGAATGTACTTAAACTGCTTGGTCGTAGCTGAAGGGTAAGGTCCCACTACATCTATTCCCCATGTGGAAAATGGCCATGAGTATTTAGCTGTATGAAGCAACTCTGGAGGTTTATGAATGAAGTTGGCATATACTTGGCATGAATGACACTTCTTTGTGAAATCAACACAATCTTGTATCATTGAAGGCCAAAAGTATCCAAGCCTTCGAATTTGATCAGATAGTCTATGTCCAGACTGGTGGGCACCACAGACTCCTGCATGCACTTCTTTTATGCCAACCATTGTCTCTTCACCATCAATACATCTGAAGATAAATCCATCAAAACCACGTTTGTAGAGAATTTTCTCAAGGTGGTTTGGGCTATCATAAAGAGTAAACTTGACCACACGTCGCTGAATTTGCTCTTTCTCGGCTCTATCAGGTGGAAGTGTTCCATTTTGAAGGTATTCCCTGATAGGTGACATACATCCTGTAGTATGACTATACGGTTCAGGAATGGGACTAATTTCATTAATTTCCTCTGTTATGACTTGAACATAAGGTGAAATTGCATGACGGTGGGCAATACAGATGGTTGTCTCGTCCTGATTTGGATCTGCTAAAGTTGTGGCTATATTAGCCAGTGCATCAGCTTGAGCATTTTGTGATCTTGGGACATAAGAAAATGTCAGTTCTGAAGGGAATTCCGACATTAACTCTCTGACGTAATCATACAAAGGGATTAATTCTTCTTTTCTGATGGCATAATCCCCATTGACTTGTTTGATTACCAGGTCTGAATCACCTTTCACCTTTAAGTGATTCACTTGTGCTTGAAGCGCTAATTCCAAGCCTGTAATGAGAGCTTGGTATTCAGCTTCATTATTGGTACCACTTTCCCACAACAAAAAGGAATAAGGTAACACTGCCTTATCTGGAAAAATGAGCACAATTCCTAAACCAACTTTGTTGAATTTAGGATTTTCCATTTTCTTCCCTGTTGGACTTCTAGAAGCACCATCAAAATACATTTCCCATGTTTGAGGACTCTCTTGAATAGAGAAAACTTCCTCATCAGGGAGTTCGATATCTGAATACGTGTCTTCCACTGAAGGATGTTCATCCAGGAAATCAGCCAGAGCTTGGCCCTTAATTGCCTTTTGAGACACATACTGAATGTCGAACTGCTGTAGAATAACCTCCCACCTTGTCAGACGTCCTGTAAGCATTGGACGACTAAGGATGAATTTGAGCGGATTATTACGAGATACCAATTGGACCTCGTGATGTTGCAGGTAGTGTCTCAGTTTCTGAACTACAAAGATTAATGCTAGGTAGCACTTTTCAATACTTGAATACCGGGTTTCTGCTTCAAGCATAGTTCTAATGAGATAGTAGAGACTATTTTCATTCCCAGCATCATTCTTTTGAGAGAGAAAGGCACCCAATGATCGCTCTAAAGCTGTCACATAGAGGATAAGCGGTCTACCCTCAACAGGTGGCATGAGTACTGGTGGACTCAAGAGGTATTTCTTGAGAACATCAAATGCTTCTTGACATTCTTCAGTCCACTGGTAAGTGACTCCTTTCTTCAATAATTTGGTAAAGGGTAAACTTTTGCCTGCCAAATTAGCGATGAAACGCCGAATGTAGGCTAAGTGTCCTTGAAGTCCTCTTAATTCTTTCAAATTCTGAGGAGGTGACATACCAAGGATTGATTTGGTCTTCTCAGGATCGACTTCAATACCACGATGGCGTACAACAAAGCCGAGGAATTTTCCTGAGGTTACCCCAAAAGCACATTTTAAGGGGTTCATCTTTAAATTATGTTGTCGAAGCTTGTGGAATATGACTTCCAAATCAGCCAAGTGATTAGAACGTTGTTTAGATTTAACCACCAAATCATCTACATAGCATTCAACAAACTTCCCTAAAAGAGGTTTGAAGATACGATGCATGGCGCGTTGATATGTTGCACCTGCATTCTTTAAACCAAAGGGCATCACCCGGTAACAAAACACACCTTGAGGAGCTCTGAAGGCTGTATATTCCTCATCTTCTGAGGCCATTCGGATCTGATTATATCCAGAATATCCATCCATGAAAGAAAGTACTTCATAGCCAGCCGTCGCATCAATTAAGAGTTCTGTAATCGGAACTGGGAAATCATCTTTAGGACAATACCGATTAAGATCTCTGAAATCGATGCAAACCCTAATTTGTCCATTCTTCTTCTTTACAGGGACAATATTAGCCAACCACTTGGGATATTGAACTTCTCTGACGAAGTTGGCTTTGATCAGCTTATCCACTTCAGCTTCAATTTTGGAAGCATGGGTTGGGTGTGTTCTTCTCGCGGCTTGTTTAAAACCTCGATGTTCTTTTGGTAAACCCAAATGATGAGTAGCAACATCAGGATCGAGCCCAGGCATTTCTGTATAATTCCAAACAAAAATGTCTTTATTTTGCTTTAAAAAAGAAATATACATCTCTTTCTCTTCAAGGGTCATGGCCGCACTAATTAAAGTGGGGCGTGGATCTTTCTCTGTACCCAGATTTACTTCTCTGAGTTCATCCACAGTGGTAGAGATACCCTCTTAAAATGCTGGAGGAGCATCTCTAAGATCTTCCTCTTCCTCTTCATCATGCGTTATTTCTTCCGTTTCTACTAGAAAAGTAGATGAAAAAACGAAATTCTCATGATCATAAGAGATGTCAAAATTTTCACATTTTGAAGAAGAAGCTTCCATTTCCGACCCTATTGATGATAAAGGGTCTTCTTTGGGAATCAAAGGGGAGATGATGGATCGAGAATCGACATCATTATTCACCTCTGGTTTTTCTATAACTTCTTCTGGCCTGATTAGCGAAGTATAGACTTGTTGGACTTCATCACCACTTATGCTTTCATCACTACTTGGTAGGTTACCAATTTCTCCCATGTTGTCTGGCTCGATCGCCGTAATTGACAATATGGATCTTTCCATAAGAGTATTTTGATTTGGGCCAATTTTTTCAATTTGACTGATAGGTAACACATAATCTATACTCATATGTGAAAATGGATTTATTGGAATTTTCTCCAAACCATATGGAGCATTAACTTTAGTAATTTCCTTCATTGTAGATTTTTCTCTTCCCTTCATGTGATAAAATTCCGCCTCAATGTATTGAGACTCACATGTCTTGAATGGGGCCTTATCACCATACAATGTTCCAACTTGACCATCGAAACAGTATTTGAGACATTGATGGTATGATGAAGGAATAGCTGCATGCTGATGTAGCCAGGGTCTTCCAAGCAAGATATTGAAAGCTGAGTCTTGATCAACAATCATGAAATCCGAATTGGATACAAGATCTCCAAACTGAGTTCTGAGTGTAACTTCTCCCAATGGTTCTTGTTCATTTTTATCATATCCTTGTAACATCATGGTAGAAGGAGATAAATCAGATTCCGTGAGGCCCAATCGACGAAGTGTACGAATGGGCATGAGGTTGACTCCTGAACCATTGTCAATGAAATCTCTTCGAACCTCTACACCATTGACTTTGCCAGATAAGTACAAAGGTTTTATGTGCTCATGCACAACATCATCTTCATCTTTATCAGTAAAAGATATCACTGCATGGCATTCTGCAGGATTATTCTCTATGTGATAGATTTCAGCTGCAGCAATTTCAGCTTCAAACTCCTGAGGACTTGACAAAGCTTCGACGAGTGCTTCCTGAAGATCTTTTGACAGATTCAAAGCATCCAAAATTGATAACTTGGATGGTACTTGGGCCAAGTGTTTCAATATATCATACTTTTGATCTAGAGGTCTGCGTTTCCCAATAGGAATATGCGGTTTAGCAGGTACCTTGGAAGCAGATGCTTTGGAAGCTGATGCATCTTGTATTGAAGCTGGCAACATCCTTGGTTTTGGCAGATTAGACTGATTAGATCCATTTACTTTCTGAGATAAAGAAGATGGAACTTTTAATCGGTCTTCCAAAATAACTGTGCCAAAACTGAGTTGGCCATTGGCAGAAGAACTTGCTTGTTCTTTTTGAGCTCGCTGAAGGGCTCTACCACGAGTTTCTACTGCATATACAGTGCTAGAAGGGGTAGAATTAGAGTAGTGGCTTCGGAAAGATCCACGTCTTCCCCTATATCCTGAACCTCTAGAACTTCCTCGGGTTCCCTTATTTGATACAGGGAATTCAGGCTCATCAAGACTGGAATATGGATCTGTTAATTGAATCATATTAACAGAACCGAAGATTAACTCTTCGTCTGATAAAGACTCTGCCTGGTTAGCCTGTTTAGGCTGTGCCGTTTGGTGGGACGGTGCCCGTGGATTTGGAGTAGATGGCATGAAATCTGTCAGAGTCAAATACAATTTAGGCTTTGATACAAACTCATATTCTCCTAATTCCTCTTTCTTCTTTGAATTGCGCTTCCCTTTTGAGGATTTGTATTTTGATGGAGGCTTTACTGCAACTTTTGTAGGAGACACAATTGTCTTCTTCAATTGTGTTCGCAAAATGGAATGGGTCCGATTGATTGTCTTTCTGACCATCCAATCATCATATTTTTACGCAGTTTTGCTTTTGACTTCCTGCCACTCGCCTCCTTCCTCTGGATCTGTAGCAGTAATACACGCTACATGAGCTGAAGAACCCTTCAATTTGACTTGTCCCAAGTCGACCATCTTTTGCAGGAGGTCTTTAAAGACAAAACACTCCTGGATGGGATGCCCCAACATTTGATGAAAGGGACAATAATTGGGATGGTCTTCATCTCCTTCCTTGTTTGGCCTCTTGGGCACTGGTAATTGAACCAAATTATTTTCCAGAGCTGAAATGAAGTAACCAGGAACTTGCTCACTTCGGAAAGAGTATGTTTTACTCTTCATATCCTCAAATTGTTTTCGTCGTTGATCTTTTTGATCATTTGGACGAAACAGTCTTTGTTGTTGGCGTTCAGGAGGTGGAGCCATTCGAGAAGATAAAGGTTTTTAAGTAGAAATAGGTACAGGTGCTTGTTTAAGCATAACTGTAGCAGTTTCCGTTTTACCCATTCTCCTTCCTGGAGCTGATGGAATTATACGAGATTTAACCTTAGCCTGTATAAGGGAATCTTCAATCTGTTGAGCGATTGAAGTAAGGTCTCGAAACCCTCCTGTGTATTTCACAGGGATCAATGGCGTGCGTAATTCGTCACGCAAATTTGCCACACAGATTGGCAACAATTCCTCCTGAGGGAGTGCTAAACTCAAGGAATACGTTAATCCCTTCCAATGAGAAATGAAATCAGAGACTCTTTCATTCTCCCTTTTCTTGCAGTTTGTAAGATCGAAAACTGTCGTTTTTGGCAAAGTTGAGCTAAACTGAAGAAGGAATTTTTGACGAAGATCCTCCCATCCGATGACTGACCGGGATTGCAAGCTTGTATACCAGACAAAACCTGTTCCTTGCAAGGTTCGCACGAAGCATCTGAGTTTCACTGCTTCTTGCTGCTCTGGAGTTCCCATCATAGGATCACAACAAGACACGTAATGCGTCAAATGTTGTTCGGGGTCACCTGATCCATTTAAAGTAGGGAAAATAGGGTTTCCAAAACTGGATAGAGGAGAAATTGAATCTACCCATTCAGGGTAAACTTTCTTTTCAGGTTGAACTTGCGCCCGTTTCCCTTCCATAGTTTCTAACCGAGCTGTTAATGACTCAATAGTAGTTATTAACTTTTGAGAAACATCAGGTTGAACTTGGTTTTGGGTAGGTGCGATGAATGGAGCTTGGACAGACGTGGTGGTTGGTGCTGCAACTGATGGTAGTGCTGCCAACCGTTGTTGCGTTTGACCCGTAGGATTAGACCTCTGAGGGTGTACTGATAAAGGAGGATATTCCTGATCCATCTCAGTAGTTACAACAAATTCCTTCGGCTGTCGGACTTCAGCATCCTTAAGAAGAATACTACTCTGAAGTAGTTTTGCATTCAACCTTCTTAATTCTTTCATTTCTTCCTCCTGTTGTGCAAACCTTTGCTCTAATGAGAGGGATTGACCTCCTTCAGAGGAAGGGTGAGAAGTAACCTGATTCTTTCATTTCCCCTTATTGGATCCTTTTCGGAGAGGGGGAAGTGGGTTACTTGAAGGAATAATCAGATTTTGGGTAAGCCTTTGATTACATGTGTGCACACCTTCTTCATTTAGGTCTGTGTGCGCAACTTCTTGAGCGGGAACCTCTTCGTCTGATCCCTCTGGTTGAGCCTCATCTGGTGAATCAGCAGCAACGGCATTGATGACATTAATGGATGCATATTGCATGGAATCCTTTCTATCAGCATTTCTGTGATATTGTCTTCTTCCATGTCCATGATGAGACATGGCATTCCATTGAATTGATCCCTCAGGAACTTCTTGGAGAACCGTCACTTGGAGAGAATCTCCTGATAGCTTGGCTCTTCATTCCTCTTGAGGCTTATTCCCTAATCGAGAGAATACTGACTTTCTCTGAGGGAGGGATTGAGGATTTGAAAAAGTCCCCAGTCTGGTGGACTGGGGATGTTTCTGCTGCTTCCGCTCAACTCCTCGAATCCCATTTGTTGACTCTGAGGGTTGGGTTAGAGAAGTCCCCAGTCTGGCAAGCTGGGGTGTCTCTTGACATGCTATGTCTGAGATCTTCTTAAAATCCTTCTTGATCTTGCGAATCTTAGTTCAGAAATTAGCTGGATGCATTAACCTGTATCCACTTTTATCACCTGGTTCAACAGACCGTTGGATGATTTCCGAAACTTCTGTCATTTGATGACGTGTTTGCTCCATACGAGAGGCTTGTGCAATATTCTCGCCTGCTTGATGTAGGAGAAATTCAACAACTTGTTCTCTATATACTTGATTTTGAGAGGAACTAGTTGAAGCATGTTCTTGAGCAAACCTTTTATTATGAACAAAGCCCATTGACTGTGGCCGACCATGGGCAATAACATTGCATGAGACCATTTTCGGCGGGCTTTGCTGACTGGAAAGCACTATGAAATGTAGTGCTCCGTGAACACCCCATCCTCTGATATGAACATCAGATGGAGCATTGGCAATTAACTGACGCAATTTTCTTAGTGCACCAAGGCATGAACGTTGAAGGGTTCTCTGTTTCTTTTCAGCCTTCGGATACCGAGAGACTGATAGAGATGCCAAATCAATCTGGCGTTGTAACCCTTCTATTATCTTAATATGATTTTCATAATCACCGTAAGATAATACTTTCTTCTTCAATTGACAAAGAGTCTTCCATATGTTGATACGAATATCATGGATTCCATCATCCGTCAACATCTTTGGAATGTCGTATTGGGAGTCATCCAAAGGCCAAAACATGACTGGTACTTCACCTTTTGCCAGTTTTTTTCTCATGTTCAGCATTTCCTCTTTATCATTAAATGAAGATTCTTCTACCTGTTTGGACCAGAATTGGTGTTTCCTTGTTGCTTCATCGGATTCAACAAGATTGGTAGAGAAATCACTATTCATGCTGGAAGATGAATGACCCAGGGATGGTTCGGAGAATAACCTGAACCCCAGGCTATCTTCTGATGGAGAAAGAGTTTCACCTGCCGATAGTAAAGCATCAGACATGACTGGTTTTACGTTTGCAAGTGCCTCGAGATAGGATGGCTTTCTCGTCACTAGATTGCCTTCTGAAGAATTTTCGAGACAACGTGAATCACTACTGCGGAGAGGACTTTCGCAGCGAAGTTCATCACCATGAGGAGGAATTTCATGATGGGTTACAGCAAAAGATGAAATCTCTTGCTTCTTGGTCTTCTGACCACACAGAGGGTTCCTGTGGCTCTCATCTGAAGAAGAAACTTCAAGATTGACCGAACTTTCATGAAGCAAGCCTTCATGAGGAAGTGTCTGTTGAAGACCTTCAAAATTAATGTTCCTGTTATTGAGAACTGAGGGAGTAGAATCTTGAATTCCGACAGATAAATGTCTGAGGGCTTCAAGAACTCCAGCATCGAGCAAGGCCTTGTTGCAGATTGGCCTTTGATCTCCTGACTGTGCTGGGCGGATCTTTTTCTTAGATGCCTTCTTACTCACTTTAGAAACCACTTGTTGACGAAAGTGGTTACTCTGAGCAGGTGTATGTGCCTGATCAGGAAAGATGGTCAGGTTAGGATGACGATATCCACTCAAATCAGGTGTATGTGCCTGACTTGGTTGTCCGTTTGATATGGGGGAGTATGTCCCATAACCCTCTTGGACTGGAACAGATGTGTGTGTCTGTTCCGGAGTGAATCGTTGATGTGTCACTCCACTGCTAGGGATAGATTTATGTGTCTTTCCCTGAGATGATGCTGAAGCTGTTATGATATCCTGGCAAGCATCCAGAATATGAGCAGGAATTTGCTTCTTCTCTTTCACCATTGACAAAATATGTTTGGTGACTTCAGCCACCGGAACGGGGATATAAGTCCATTCTGAGCTTGGAGTAGGTGTATGTGCCTGCTCCTGTCCTCCTTTTCCTGTTAGTGAATCCTGACAGTACTCAAGTGTGGAGGCAGAGAGTTGATTCTGCCACCTGTTTGTCGTCGGGGCTTTCCGACTGACTTCTCCGTGCGCTACCAAGCGAGACTGTTGGTAGGCTTGATTAGTATTAGCAGGTGTATGTGCCTGCTAATTACACTTCGGCAAACGCGGTTGACAAGATCCATAATATGTAGTCAGACGAGCCTGCTGACTAACTGGTGATGTATAAGCAGGTGTATGTTCCTACCTATGGTACTCCGCCGGAATTGCCTGGCAGGATTGGCGTGATGCTGCCAGACGAGTCTGCTGGACAGCGTAATTAAAACAGGCATGTGTGTATGCCTGCTCGTTGTTCGCCACCAAGTTAGGTTGGTGGACTTCTCCGGAGATGGCAGGGATGACAACCTGCACATTTTTTACCAGATTCCGTCTCTGGCGGTTCATCTTGCATGCTCGGGTTCGAGGAACCTAAGCTGAATGCCTGGATTCGGTACCCTCATCATGTTGAGGGCGCACTACTGCACGATTCTGGCAGCGATTGTTGATGGGATCCCTTGGGAAGGACTCCTGTCTTTTTGAATTAAGGTCCTGCGGGACCTGCTCATTCACTTCCTCAGAGTAAGGGAGTGAATGGAAATTGCGTTCCGGGGATAACGACCCGAAACGGTTGGAGACGGTAGTCAGCACCGCCTGCTTCTTGATCGCTGGTCGCCGTTGTCCGGACGACCAGGTAGAGTTGTTAACTTGGAGGGCTTGACGAGCGGCCTCCAGAGTTGGGATAGTACCGTTGCGATGGTACTCCTTAACCAGTGCATTAGAAACGCAGCGTTGAAGATGCTGAGTTGGTGATGTCATCCTCAGAGCGGACGACGTTCCAGCAGGAGTAGTAGCATTGGTTTTCACAGCAGCAGACCTCACATTAAAGGTGTTCACAGCAGCAGTATTCACAGGGGTGAATTTAAGGAAAGCCATTTTGCAGAAGATCTTGAGAAAAGAGTGCTTGTTCCATGTAACAGACATAATCAAGATGAATCCGGCCACTGCATCTTTTGGATGAGAATATGTCAATGATTGCTTTGTTGGCCCAAGGGGCCTAACAAATAATAAGAACATCACTTTAACTTGGTTAAGGATTCACGTCGGGTTCACCATTTTTTGTTTCCTCGACGGATTTCGGGGATGACCTCCTGGACGGGAGATTCAAACGTTCCGATCGGTTTCTAGCGGGTTTGTTCGTAGAACCGGAAACATCCAATGATTCCACATCCGTTTGGACCTACTTTCCAAAGGTAGGCGCTCATTAGCTTGTGGAATGATGAGGCTTAGGAATTTTCATTGGTCGAGAGGATGGGAGGTCGGACTCATCACACCTTTTTGAGGGGAATTATTGTCTACTCTGGGACTCTCTTTATAGATTTAAGTTATGTTCGTGAATCCTTATTACATTACCAAGTATAAAATGTGCTATCCCTTAGCTTTAACAATCAATGATTAAATATGAAAGAAATTTAGAGAATCTTTTATATGTATTCGAGGTTCTTCATCAATAGAGAATCATCTATATCTGTTTAGAGAATCTTGGTCAATGGTATCCTTCAAAACATTTATATAAAAAGTCTCTTGGTCATTATGATGACCAGGCTGGTTTTAAAGCCACTCAGTGGGGCACTTGAAGTTTATCGTCATTCAGAAGGATAGGGATTATTTCAAAGTTGGGATCGAACCCATAAATGGGCTACCTACGTATCCTTTGTTTTGGAAAAGGAATCAGAACCCACGTAGTTCGAGTAATGGAGTTTGATGTTTATGATTGATGGCTCAAAGATGAATGTCATAATTACTTTTACACTCTAAGCTCGCGTGAGTCATGCTCGGTGTGAGAAACAAGAGGTATTGGTAAAAAATTAGACAATTGTTCCATGAAAGATGCAATCATAAGAATTTGTTTGGGGATTATGTATGTATGACTGCCCAGATAGATGAAGGTTTAGGATTTACTTTTAGGGAGAAAATCCATGAACAGGGTCCATAAAGTTATATGTGCTTCATGGAGATTTGAATACTCTAATCTTGGGGCTTACTCCTAAGGAGGATGCCCAAGTTAGGAGGGGATATATGATTGGGTTTTACTCCTGAAAAGGAAACCCAAGTCAAGGATAAATTAGGACTGGTTAAGAGAAAATTAAGGGGGCTTGGGATTTACTCCTGAAAAGGAAACCCAAGATTATGACTGGAACTTACTCCTGAAAAGGAGACCCAAGTTAGGGGACTTGGGGCTTACTCCTGAAAAGGAAGCCCAAGATTATGACTGAGTCTTATTCTTGAAAAGGAGACCCAGGTTAGGTATTAAGGTTTGGGGCTTACTCCTGAGGAGGATGCCCACCTTAAAGGATTTATAACTGGGGATTATTCCTAAAAAGGAGACCCAGGCTAAGGATTCTCTCATCTTAAAGGATGAGGTTAAATGAATGAACTCTCAATCTTTGGTGACATAAGGATATTTAAATCACTAGGTTTTGAGAGATATTCCACAGAATTCCTTTCAGATAAGGAAGTCAAATCAAGAAATCATGCCATAAATGGCTTTTAAGAGTGTCTTGAAGACTGAATCTTGAAAAGGAAAGGTGAAAAAACTTGAGAGGGGTAAAATGGGCAAGATGGGCACCCAAAAAGATAGGGGCGCGCAAGTCTTGAAAGGCGTACAAGTCTTCTGTGGGCGCGCAAGTATTGGTCGCGCAGGTATACCTGCGCGGCACATGGTGTACTTGCGCGATTTTCAACCAGCATTGAAATACTTGAGCGATTCTTTTTTAAACCCTTTAGAATTTTCATGAGGTTCTTCCAGAAAAGGGACGCGCAAGCTATATTGAAGGAAACAAGTCAGCGCGCAAGTGTTTGATAAGTTTCAACACTTAGTCCTTCCTTCTTCTCTTTAGATCTTCCGTTCTAGGTAAGAAATTACCTTAAAAGTGTTCCGGAAGCTTTGAGAAGAGACTTGGGCGTCGGGAGCTTCAATATGAGTTTCTGGAAAAAGATCCTCTCGAATGGGGGGCCCACAGGGTCTATTTATAGGCAAAAGAAGACCCCGGGCGGTTACCGGGCGGTTACCACTTAGGTCGCGCAAGTCACTTGCGCGACCAAGAGCGTCGCGCAAGTGTACTTGCGCGACAGTGAGATAGCTTGCGCGGTGCAGTTGCTGTCGATCCTTTGTTCATGCCTTTATCGATTTTTGATGTTTTCTTCAAAGGTTTAATCACTTTGAGCTCAGATATTCCCTTTTCCGATCTTTAGATTCTGTGACGAAAGGAGCGTCAACAATGTTCAAAATGAATTTCTGTATACAGATGTTCTTTTAATTTACAGTTGCTGATGTGATAGCATGGAAGTGGATGTTGAAAATCTTGATAAGAAATGAAAAGATTTCAAATATAGATTGTGGTGTGATTTCAACGATACTTCGTTGACTGTGCAACAAATGTATGAGAAGCTACCCAGTGGGTACCGAAAGAACAGTGAAAAGTTTTTTTTGACAGACATCGTGATGAGAAGCGGATGGTATTGAAATATATATTATTATTTGATCCTCATTTTCCATGTATACATGTATATGAAGAGGACATGACATTGAAAACATTACTGTTAAATTTTATTTTATTTATTTTAGGATCTCTCAAGACAGAATGCATCAAACCAGGCTAAGCAAGTCATCCCTCACACTGCGGGCTCCAAAAGCTTTTTTAGAAGCCGAACGACATTGGTAATCTTTTAATTATTTTAAATATTTATAAGACAATATTATCTATTTAATATATTGAATTGTTTATTTATCTTTTCTTAATGCTGTCACAAAGTTTAGGCCATGAAGCATCCTGAACTGATTTGTGGTTGGATGTTCACAAAAAATCAGATGGAAGTTTTGTTAATGAGCCTGCCAAAGAAGTTAGGGTATGAAGTCAATTTTTTATTATAATAACTTATTATTAGTTTTTTCTATGTTAATATATATTGATATTTTATTTATAGGTAAAAATTAAAGAACTATGGGATGCCAATACTGGGAAGTCCTACTCAGTCTCGCAGGATGACATAGTTGCTAAAGTCATTGGGAAGGAGCATCCTGGTAGAGTGCGCAGGATGGGTTTCGGACCCATACCATCTGAGGTCTTTGGAATTCCACTAGGGATTCCAGCTACATATACTCATGGTTATAGTCGATCCATACCTGAATATTCTCAGAGGTAGATTTCTTCTCTATGAACCATAGTTCAAGATCAGGGGGCTTAGATATCCGTTTTGCAGAAAGCAATGACTGATATACATCAGCAGATGAGCAGATATGCCCCCGGTGGTAGTGCATCGACTGGTGGTCAGCAGGTAAATCACAAAAAATAAAAATCATTTAGTTTTAAAATTTTAATTGGTTTTAAGTTTTAATATAAATATGCAACAGTATTTAATTTTCAATATAATGTTCTTACAGGTGATAGTATAAAGTGGAGATGGAGGTGGAGAGGGTGATGGTGGTGGAGAGGGTGATGATGCATCATCAGGCAGTGAGTAGTTGTATTGTTGATGTGTTGAACAAATATGGGAATAGTTGGTTTGTATATGTACCATGTGTGGCACATAGTTGCCACAAAAAAATTTCAGGTCCTAACATATTCTTGATTTCACATGTTTCCTTTTATGCATTTTATTGATTTCTAATGTTTCCTTTTATGTTTTGATTTCTCAAGTGTGGTAAACATCATTCCAGTTAGGCCTGTTTTTGAATTGGTAGTCGAGATTTTGGATGACTAGGAGTTAAACCCATTATTTATGTGTTGAATAAATTCTCAACGCCTAATATTATAATATGTAATTATTCAATATCATCATCCAAGAAGGTAAACCCTTTTGGAATTGGTACGCTATGACACTATGAATCACAAAAACATGTGGATTGATAAATCTTTATTATGAACTATTTTCTATGAAACCAATAGATAATGATTTTCATTTTCTATAATACAAACATAACCTTGTTTTCTATTTGAGCCTAATATGATTCATGTTATATTAATCCTGATTTCCTAAAATTATTCATGAATATATAAAAAATTACATGTCGTTCCATGAATAAAACCTTAGAAAACAATAATATCTCACAGCTATCATATCACCCAAGGTGAAATAACATCCAACTATAACATCAAACAACAAGAACAACAATCCCACACTGAGAACCTGGGTTTTCCCTCATATATGGGTTAGATAATACCACAAAAAACAAATTACCAGGGATTGAAACACCTTAATATCAAATAAAAATTTCAAAAAAATTATTCAATAGAAAATAAAATGGATTTGATACAACATTGTGATGTTATTACCTAGGTTCCACTAAACCAGTTCCCCAAACCAATGTGCCACATGACCATAGGAATGCCTCCTCATATACAAGAGGCTTCCTACTAGTATTGAGGGTCCAATGAGGTATGTGGGGATAATATACCATCTTTACCAGTGTAAAACAACCGTATAAATGCGTTTTACATTTTTATTAACAACAATGGTAATTCATTAATCATTTCAAATTCATATACTGTGGTGCACTAATCAGTTCACTCATATTCTACATATAGGATTTTGTGCCTAGAAAGCCATGTAAATACACTATACAAGAATAGGAAACTCCATATACATCATATCAAGTCCATTATGTCAAATTTCATGTCTAGCCATCCCACATCAAAGATAAGGAATTCCTTATAAAAAAATTCTTACCCATGGGTGGGATCTATTGTGTCCCTCAACATTTACTAATCCATCAATACACATTCCATAAGGTCAAATGCACTTGAAATTTTTTAAAAATTACAATATCAAGGGTGAACCTATTTAATTTCACCAATATTCACATAGTTTATCACTTTCACTGCTCTTAACGTCATTTCATAACTATTCTATTTTACTATTCATTCATAATAAAAACCATTGTACATATTTTCAATTCCATCTTATAAAATGGATATTTCAACATTTTCCATTCATTATTTATCCCCTTAGTTATCTCACAACCCATTTAAACATAAAATTTATGATAAACCACTTATTCCATTTTGACATGCTAAAAATATCTATAATTTGTTTAATATCATAAACCATTCAATTTATCATTTAATAACTAAATTCACATGTTCAAGGGATTGGAATACCCCATGGGTGGACATAAACCCAGTCCACTCTTCATAAATATATCCAAAAATATCCTTGAAAGGTCCAACACATCATTGATTTGATGTTATTTTATGAGATTGTGTCTGGTTTGATTTGTTTTTCAGGGCAGTGGTGCAGTGGAAGTAGAAAATTTATATTTTTTTTGTCAGCTTTTCATAGAGGTTTTAATAGCCGCTAATAGTATTCAGGTAATATAGTAGAGGCGGTTAAAACCACTAATAAACATATGTATTTTTTACGTTTCGTGGTGGATTTAACTGCCACTACAGAGTGGCATAACCCGTGTGCATTCCACAGCAGTTCTCATGACTTTAGAAACGGTTTTATGGCCACTGGATTTTATTTTATTAGTGGCGGTTATAACCGCCGCTAATAAAAAAATTAGGGCTCTTAAAAACCGCCTATAAAGTGATAAGAACCACCGTGAAATGAGGTAGCTATGACGCTTTTCTTAAACCACCGCTAAATGGAAAAAACTGCCGCTAATAGTTTGCCGACACCGAATTTAGAGGCAGTTTCTGTAAACCGCCACCAACTCATGTAGCGGCTGTTTAAACCACCGCTAAAGGGAAGTTTTCATATAGTGTAATTACCTTAATACCAAAGATACGATAAACCCAAAAGCTTACTGGTACCTTTAATCATTTTCCCACAAAGTGTAAAGTAATTCCTCCTCAAATAACTTTATCACTAAAACATATACAAAACCAAAGGGTTGTGTTTCTATAAATTTCTCTTAAAATATAATTAATCTTGTTAAAATACCATAACATAAAATCTAAAAATGGATGTTAATGACTTTGAACTTATTCTCAACATTAAACTAATAAACTCGTGATGGTATCCATAACTATTAAGTTAATCTTACATGGAGATATATACAAATCAAAATGTTAATTCACCCTTCATTCCTTAAATAAGATATTATCTTATACAAAAACATTTTTATTAGAATCTTGGGTTCATCCTTGTACTGATAGAGTATCAAATGTGATTTCATTATTCCAAAATCCATGTAGAGGGAGATAATCACCTAAAATTTCACTAAAGGATGAATAATAAGATTTTCATAAGGCTCATTCATATAAAATCAAGAATGAAATTTTCAACTATGGATGGGAGGATAAGTGTCACTAATTATCTTGATTCACTTCATCTAATGTGATTTAATAATCATTCCCTTTATCCTTTGTATTCAAAGGATGTGTGGCTTATCATCCACATTAGCCCTTGGAATAGGAAATTGATTTTCATAATTCCTAAAATACTTGCACTTGAAACACTAGAATGTGGGTGGTGAATTATATAGATATCTATCTCTATTAATTTCATATATTGGACTCTTCACATTACTTTTACATTTTTTTTCTTGATGGATAGGCTTCGCACACTTTTAACACCCTCTTATTCCTTTTAAGAATTCAGTTGAGTGTTTCTTCCCAAATTTATAGCATATAGGGGACTAAAATTTCTTTCCACCACATGATTTATTAAAGTTCTCATAAGACTCAATATTTATTTTCTTATAAAAACCTTGGTAATGGTTGAAATATATTTTTTACATTTCTACCTTCAGTGCACATTAAATGACTTATTCACAGATACTAAAGTATCTTATAGCCAATTCCTTTCAAAGAATTGGTATTAAGAAATCAAAGAATCAATCAATTTTTCTTTATTGAATGATGATTAAACCAAAAGTGTACCATAAAAGTCTTGAAAAACTAGCTTCATAGGCACTAATAGATTCAATATAATTCTGTTTGAGCTCAAGAATTTATTTCTCCATCCTTGTTCATAGATTATGAGGGAGGTGCTTACTAAAAAAATATCCTCCTAAACTCATCCCATTCTATAGAGTCAATTACCTCCTCATGACTCATATTCTTAATAAGGTTACACTATTGATATTCTTTTACTTTTAAATGATAGAAAATCAGAATGAATTTTTCATGCTCTGAACACCAGAGAATGAAAAATATATTTTCAGTGGTATTGATCCATTACCTAGTGAATAATGGATCAGTAGACCCACTAAAAGAGGGTGGACATTTCACCATGAAGGACTCAGTAGAATTTTTTTCCCTCCTTTTCTTATTTCAAAGTTTAGAATTATTAAAAGCTTGGTAAAGTTGTGTGAGCATAGAAATGATTTTTTTTTATTCCATATCACATAACATTTAGTTTATTTGGAGGAAAATCATTGCATTTTTCATTTTAGTCAACATTAATATGGTTACTTTGGGTTTTAAACATTAAAAAAATAGAATACATAGTGTGAGAAACACTGATCATAGTGGAAAAATAAATAATCATGAAAAATAATTTATAGGATCTTTAAAATAGGACACCTTATTTTCAATCTATGACACCTTATACTTAACCTAGGTTACTCATAGTCATTATTAAAATCATTCATGTTGGTTCTTAAAGAGTTTATAAATTTATAAAACATATCCTCAAGGAGTGTCAAACAAGTGCATAATAAGGATCATTATCTTGCACTAAGGGACAATCAAGTCCATCTCAATGCACCCATTTCAAAGTTATTTCCCCTAGGCACCTCTTTCCTAGAGCTACATTCACTTGTAGTATCCATACATAGATATAATTTCTTGGAAAACACTCAATATATCCTTTACCAAAATTCTAGAACATTTTCGTATACTTTAACTCATCCATAGATTTATCCTTAGTTATATATCTATACATATCATTAGAAATATCCCTAGGGATCTCACTAAAGTTCTATTATCCTAGTTTCCAAAGGTTAACTAAACATTTCAACTAATACCAACTATAGAGACCCAAACTTCTCATACATAGATTTCACATCTTAATAGATTAATATTCATTACATTTGACAAATACTTTCTCAAAGAACATAATGGTTTAATGCCTTTAGAGACTAGGTATACAATATTCCTATTTAATTAAATATCATCAACATATCTCATAAATATCTTACCCTTTTTTACTCTTTAAAAACATACTCTACTTAAAACCTTTATTCATAACATGGGAAAAGAAACATAAGAAAGGGTGAGATCATATGATCAGTAAGGGTAAACATAGGAAATATATAAACTTTTCATGATTATAAAGGTAGGATAACATGAAAAGAACATATGAATACCATACCCAGCATATCAAAGATCAAAATTTTGTTTCATGGAATAAATATTGGCAGTTCATAAGACATGAATCGTAATGAAATCAAAGAACATGCACTATGAAAATATAACATTGGTATAAGACCTGGATTTATGTAATACATAAAAGATTATAACATTATGTACATGTATGAATAGAAACATGTCTACTCATTAAGTTAATGAAATTAGACCAGGACCTCACATAAACTTATAGACATGCAACTAGGTCCATACATAACCTTATGGACAAGAAAAATAGGTCCACACATAATACCATGAACATGTAATTAGGTTCACACATAACATTATGAACATTTCATCAGGTTCACGAATAAAATTATGAACATGAAATCATGTTCACACATATCATATTTACTCATGAGTTATCTATATTTAACTAATGCATTTTAGGGATATATATGTACCGTCTATCACATAATCCATAAATCTATGTGTGAAAAGATTATAAAACATTCATAATATCATAACCTGTGAAAAGGTTTCAGGTTCCATAAATAATTAATTATAGTATAACCTATGGAAAAAATTGATTTCATAAACATCTTGTCATCATAATCATAAACCATCTAAATAAATAAAAAATGTGGTATAATTGGATCATATCCCCAGTAAATCTTATATAACTTTAGGGGAAGTCATCTTAAATAGAAAATGATTTTAAAAAATCACTTAGAACATATATTAAGGAAATCATACATTCCACTTTGAAAAACACTTTTTAAAACATATTTTTTAAAAATAATTTTCTTTGAAAATAAACTTGGAAAATTGTAATGAAATATTTAAAATACTAAGTGTTCATTATGAAAGAAAATACAGTACATGTTAAAACAAATATTCTGTTTACATTTTTAGTAAAATCCAAACATGCCTTGTTTTGAAATCAACATAAAGATTCCTTTTTAAAACACATTGTAAAAATTAAAAAATGGGTAAAATTCAATAATAAATCCTTTGTGTAATGTTAAAAAGAAATTAATACATTTTTAGAAAACATGGATACTGAAGAAAAAAGGTTTTTTACCGAATATAGAAATTAAGTTTTTTTATTAAAACAATTATTTTGAAATCTTGAGTGCATAAAGAGATGAAAATTACGGGAAAACATCTATTCTAATGAAATAACTAGTGTAGAATAAAATTTATGAGTTTCTTTAGGGATGGATCATAATATTTCATCATCAAAATCATAAACATAAAAAATCCTGATAAACGATGAGATTGTATCATAAAACCATTATCACTTTGGTAACATTAAATCATAATCCCTATGAAAGATAGACACTCAAATGGAAATTTAATTCCTCATAATTTTTAGGAAAATCATCATAAAATAAATTCATTCATATTATATAAACCACATATAATAAATTGGTGGTGAATATGGCATGTGTCACATAGAAGTAGAAAGTGAGATGAAAATACATTACCTTAAGTCTCAAATTCCTTCGCACATATTAAAACCTCATGTATAATATTTATAGGTTTATTATATATATATTATATAACCTAACTCATATTTATCACATAATATATGATTTACTTATGACTTATCATTACCTATTTATTAACAATTCCTTGTTAAGATTGTGTTTTTTGTAATAATTGCTTTGTTTTTCACATATGTTTTGGTTTGGTGTTTTCATGACTTTTACATTGATCATGGTTATATAATTTACATAATTTTAACCATTATGTAAATATAATATATATTAAATATATATTTATTTAGTTAAATCCATAAAAGGTAGATATAGATAATGAAATACATCGTTCATGTTGATGGTAGCTCGTATGTATGCATAGACATTCTTTCCATTTTCTCGAAGGATAAAATGAAATAATGGTAAATAATATATTACCATTAAATAATAATTTTTATTTCATGTATATCATATATATTAATTAAATTTACCCTAATTACCTTTAATGAAAATCATTATATAAAAATTAATCGCATCGCTTTGCGAGGGGATAGTCTTCCGTACACATTAATGATGTTATCGTATCCCCCATGGAATAAAAATTAAGAAGGTATATGTGATATAATAATTATAAAAGTAACATTATGTTACATTTATCATATATATTCATTTAATCTATCCTTATTACCATCAAAATAAAACATAAATGAAAAACACATTACATTGGTTCGCGAGGCGGTAGCCCAACGTACACACGAGCGATGTTATTTTTTTCCAATGGGTTGGGAGGTAAGAAGGTATATATGGTATTATAATTAAATAGGTAGAATAATATCCTAAATATCATATATAAAAATTAAATTCATCAATATATTCATCCATGAGATGTGGTGATGCAAAATTAATAACATTGTTTCGTGAGGTTGCAGTCTGTCGTACACATGAATGATGATTTGGTATCCCATTTGATGGAAGAAGAGAAGGATATAGGTTATTCTGTTAAACAATAACATATAATTATATGGTATATACTGGTTTTATTATATAAATATAATTTAACAATAATTTAAGGAGGTGGAGGAAGAAATAAAATAAAACGCTCAGTTAGGGACGTTACCTCTTCTTCAAAAAACTTCTTTTTGTTTTCACCAAAAGCATTATTATGCAGGATTTATGACCAAATAAAGCTTATATGATCAGATAATGAAATTAAGGAAGTTATTTGGGAAGTTATTGGAATAAATAATTGGTTTTGGAAGATTAAATAGGATAGGATAGGGTGTGGCCTTTTATAAGTGAGCTGAGTGATATAATTTTACTTTTCTAAAATAAAAAGGTGTATCAGTGTTTTTCACATGGAAAAAGGATCCAAAATGGTACGTTACATAACCTTATAGGTTATAAGGTCGAAATATGTCTATAAAATGGGCTTTTTATAATTATATAATTCATTTTACCCCTTATATTTTTAGTTTAACCCCCTAGTAAACTCATTTTAACCTTAACAGTGGCAATTAAGTTTTACTGTTTTTACTATTCATCAAGGTAAAAATTTAATTTGAAATTATTAGATAATATAAATTATTCTTATTAAAAATAAGGAATCCATTTTTATAAATTTTATTCATACAAGTGGGAAAATATAACTTAAAATTCATCCCACATACATGATGAAAAAATGGTTTTCCAAAGAGAAAAGTTTCAAAAGTTTTAAAAGTTTATAAATCAAAATTTAATATGAAATTGATTCTAATGACCTGAATTATATTAATATATATATAATTTAAAAAATTTTACTCTTAAAATCATATTAAAATAACTTTTATGTTTTTAAATTATTTAAAATAAATGACAATTCTTAAAAAAACCAATATTTTTCACTATTCATAAAAAAATTTATCTTTTCTGAACATTATCAAAAATTCACTCCAATATAATTTTGAAATTTTGAGACAAAAACTTCTCATATATAAATATATTACATCTTAATAGATTAATACTCATTAAATTTGAAAAATACATACCCAAGTACTATAATGGTTAGTGCCTTTGGAGACCAAGTACACAATATTCTTATTTTGTAAAAGATCATCAACATCTTCCATTAATATCTTCCCCTTTTGTACTCTTAAAAAACATACCCTACTTAAAACCTTAATTAATAACCTATAAAATTTAACATAAGAAAGGGTGAGATAATATGATTAGTAAGGGTAAACATAGGAAATACATAAATATATCATGAGCATAAGGGTATGAGAACATGAGCATAACATATGAAAACCACACCCTACATATCAGATATAAATATTTTATGTCATGGAAAAAATATTGGCAGTTCATAAGAAATGAATTATAATGAAATAAAATAACATGATCCATGGTAACATAAAATTTTCATAAGACAAAGATTAATGGCATACATATAAGATTATAACATTGTGGGCATGTATAAATAGAAACAAGTACACTCATTAAGTTAAGGACATGAAATTAGGCCATCGCATAAAATTATAGACATAAAACCTGGTCCACACATAACCTTATGGATATGAAAAGAAGGTACACACATAACATCATGAACATGTAATAAGTTTCACGCATAACATTGTGAACATGTCATCATGTTCACACATAACATTGTAAACATGTAATCAGGTTCACACATATCATGTTTACTAATGAGTTATCCATATTTAACAAATTTATTATAGGGATATATAGGTCCCATTCATCACATAATCCATAAATCCATGTTCCAAAAGATTATAAAACATTCATCATATCATAACCTATGAAAAGTTCTTAGTTCTATAAATATTTCATTATAGTATACCATGTAGAAAGAACTGGGTTCCATAAAAATATTGTAATCACAATCATAAACCATCCAAATAAATATTAAATATTCTATCATTAGACCATATACCAGGAAAATCATAATTAACAACAGGGGATGTCATCTTAGATGGAAAATGATTTTAAAAAATCACTTATAACATTTCTTGGGGAAAATAGCCTTTCTATTTTGAAAAAAACTTTTTAAAACTTATTTTTTAAAATAATTTTATTTTAAAATAAACTTTAAAATATATAATGGAATCTTTAAAATACTGACTTCCCATGATGGTGGAGAATTCTATACACCTTAAAACAAAGATTCCTTTCACATTTTTGGTAAAATCCAAATGGGCCTTGTTTTGAAAACAACATGAAGATTACTTTTTAAAATATTTTTTAAAAATTAAAAAATGGGTAAAATTAATTAACAAATACATTGGATAATTTTAAAAAAAAATTAAATTTTTTTTATAAAACATGGATATGGAAGAAATATGGTTTTTTACCGAAGAGAAAAATAGAGTTGATTTTTCTTAAAAACAATATTTTGAACTCTTGAGTACATAAAGAGAGAAAAATGGAGGGAAAACATGTATTATCATGAAAAAAATACTATATAATAAAATTTATGAGTTTCTTGAGGGATATATCATAATATCTCATCATCAGAAACATAAACATAAATAATCCCAATAAGTGATGAGATTGTATCATAAAACCATTACCACTTTGGTAACATTGAATCATAAGACCCATGAAAGAGAGATTCTCAGATGGAAATTTAAATACAAATAATTTTTAGTAAAGTCATCATAAAATACATTAATGGTCATTATATACACCACATATAAGAAGCTGGTGGTGAATATGGCATGTGTTACACAGAAGTAAAAAAGTGAGATAAAAATAACTTACCTTAAGTCTCAACTTCCTTCACACACATTCAAACCTAATATATAATAAATAGAAGTTTATTATATATATATTCTAGTAAAATAATTTTATTTATCATACCATATATGATTTACTTATGAATTTTTATTACCTTTTTATTAACAATTCCTTATTAATATTATGTTTCAGGTAATAACTACTTCATTTTTCAGGTATGTTTTGGCTTGGTGTTTTTAGTCCTTTACTCTAATCATGGTTATATAATATCCAAAATTTTAAACATGATATAAATACCATATATATTAATTATATATTTATTTAGTGTAATCCAAAAAAATTAGAGACAGAAAATGAAATACACCGTTCATGGTGATGGTAGCTCGTACGTACGCATGAGCACTGTTTCCATTTTCTTGATGGATGAAATGAAAGAAAGTTAAATAATATATTACCATTAAATAATAATTTTTTTAATATATATAATATATATTTATTAAATTTACCCTAATTACCTTCCGTATAAAGTGTTAGTGAAAAAATAATCACATCGCTTCGCGAGGCGGTAGTCCACCGTACACATGAATGACAATATCATATTCCTCATTGAATTTAAAGTAACAAGGTATATCTGATATGATAATTATATAAGTATATTTATTTTACATATATCTTGTATATTCATTTAATCTATCATTATTACCATAAAAATAAAATAGAAATTAAAAACACATCACATCGATTTATGAGGAGGTAGCCCACTATACACACGGGCAACATTATTGTTTTCCAAATGGTTAGGTGGTAAGAAGGTACATGTAGTATTATAATTAAATAAGTATAATAATATCATAAATATAATATATAAAAATTTAATCCATCATTAAATTCATCCATGATATGTAATGATGGAGAATGAAGAACATCGGTTCGCGAGGTGGCAGTCCACCGTACAAATGAATAAATATTTTGTATCCCATTTAATAGAAGTGGAGAAGGATATAGGTTATTCCATTAATATAATAACATATAAGTATATTGGAGATAATTTTTTTATTATATCAATATAATTTAGTAATAATTTAAGGATGTGTGGGAAGAAATACAATAAAACTCTCAGTTAGGGATTTTACCTCTTCTTGAAAAAAGTTATTTTGGTTTGCACCAAAAGGATTCTTAGGTTGGATATATGACTAAAATAAGGATTATAGGGTTATATGAGGTAATTAAGAAAGTTATTTGGGTATTTCTTGTCTGAAATAATGGTATTTTTAATTGTGAAGAGTATAGGAGAAGGTGTGGCATTTTATAAGTGAGGCGAGTGATACACTTTTAATTTTTTTTAAAATAAAAAGGTGTATCCAGGTTTTTCACATGAAAAAATGATCCAAAATGGTCCATTATAGAACTTTATATGTTATAAGATCTATTTATGGTCATAAAATGGGTGTTGGAAATGTTTATATTCCATTTACCCCTTATCTTTTTAGTTTAACCTCTGGAAAACTTGTTTCAAGCTTAACCATGATAATTAATTTGTACTATTTTTACAATTCATTATGGTTAAAAATTAAGTTTAATTTATTAGATAATGTAAATGATGATTATTAAAAAATATTTAATCCATTTTTATAAATTATATCCATAAAATTGACAAATTTTAATTTAAAATTATTTCCCCACACGCGATGAAAGAACAGTTTTCCAAAGAGAAAGTTTCAAAAGTTTAAAAAGTTTATATATCAAAATTCAATATGAAATTGATTAAAATGACCCCAATTGGATGAATATATATATAATTGAACTAAAATTGCTTTTAAAATCATCTTTAAATAATTTTTAATTCTTTAAATTCTTTAAAAGAAATGAAAATTGTTAATAAAAAACATTATTTTTCACTATTCATCAAAAAATCTAAATTTTCATAAAATTATCAAAAATTCACTCCAACGTAATTTTGAAATTTTTATTTCAAAAATAAATTTTATTTTTTAAAAATATTTTTTATTAAATTGAATATAATTAAATTTAAAATAAGTGCACAAAAGGTGACAAAACTATTTTTTTAGAAAAATATTATTTTTAAGCATAAAATTGGATTTATTCTTATCTATTATCTAAAAAATACATAAGATGAATGTTAAAAAAATTATTGGAAATATAATATATACATTTCATTAAAATCATTTTCCAAAATTGATTTTTTTAATTTATTTAGGTAAAATGCATTTGTGCATAGAAAATTAGTTTTTCAGAAAATGATTTTATTTAATTTAAAATGGTTTTTATTTTCAATTATAATTAATTGGTCACAAAATAATTTATTTTATATTTATTTTTAAATAATATATTTTCATAATTTATCTAATCTTATTCATACTCTTCATTCCAATGACTATGTGATAATTATCATATTAAATAATATTATTCTAATAGTATGTTATGTTTCATTTAAACTAAATGTTTCATGTAAAGAAAGATAATTTCAGTGTTGTGTGTAATAGAATCTAAAACCAGTGTTTCATGAAACTCAAAATATCCAAAAGATTTAATTTTTTTGAAAAAAAAAATATTTCACAAAATCGAGGGGTGTTACAATGTGACTATGGAAACAATTCCCTCTTAGATTATTCCATCCAAAATTTATTCGATATATTATCAATATATGAACTTTGAATTAGTCCAAGTATCCTATTAGATCTATCATAATGAATCTTGATCCCAATAATATATTTTTCTTCACCAAAGTCCTTTATAGAGAAGTATGCATTCAACCAGACTTGAACAGACTGTAAGACTGATATTTTGTTTCTAATGTATAGTTTGTTATCAATATAAACTATCATGAGAATGACCAAAATCTAACTAAACCTTTTATATACATAAGGATCACATTCATTCTTTTTAAAACCAAATTCCATTATGGATTCATCAAAAAAAAAATTCAATGACCTGGATTCTTTCTTTAATCCATAAATTGATCTCTATAACTTACATACTTTGTTTTAATCCTTTAAAGTCACAAACCCTTTAGGTTGTGTCATATAGACATCTTCCTAAAGGTTCATGTTAAGAAAATATTTTTTGAAAACCATATTAAAAATTTCATAGTCATGGTAAGATACAATGGAAAGTGGAATTCTAATTTATTTTATCATATAAACTAGTGAAAATATTTTGTCCTAGTCTATGCCTTAATGTTTTTTGAACCCTTTTGAAGCCTGTCATTCCTTATAGGTACTAACTTTTCCACATATGTCTAGTTTCTTCTTGAATAACCATTTACAACCAATGAAATTTATATCCACTAGATGATCTATCAAAACACAAACTTGGTTGTGGTACACGGAATCTATTTCAGAATTCAAAGCTTCTTGACAGTTGGCAACTTTTGTGCCACATACTTCTTGTAGGTTATGATATCATTATTATCAAATAATAATGATTCACTATCCTCACTAACTAGAAAATATATAATTCTAGTTCTTTAACCTTTCTCATACTCATGTGTCATAATTGTGTTTTCAGGACATCCTTTTCCATGGGGCTTTGTGGAATTTGTTCCTATGAAAACTCTTGTGTTGAGTGTGGATTTCATAGAATTCTGTCTCAATCCCACTATCTCTTTTAGATATATGATCCATATTAAGTAATGTGGTATTTATTTCAAACAAAACATTTTTATCTAAAGGTTCGTATAATTAATTTCCCCTTGTTTCCATGAGATATCCTATAAAGATACACTTAGTGCCTTAGGGTGAAAGTTTGTTTCCATAAATGTCCTTAAAAAATTCTTCACATCCCCACGCTTATATATGTGATAACATGAGTTTATTTCCATACCAAATTTCATATGGAATATTTTTTCCTATTTATTTGTCACTCTATTTAGAATGAGTGGTGTTTTCTATAATGAATGTCCCCAAAGGATAATGAAATAATCACATGAATCATCATTGATCTCATTTTGTCTAATGGGGCATGTGTCCTCCATTAACTTACACCACTCCATTATGGTGTATAAGGAGGAGTGATTTGGGATAGAATATCCAAATCTCATAAATAATCAATGATGTCTTGACTAAGATAATCTCCACTATGGTATGAGATGAGTTTCTTAATTTTATTATTAAGATGGTTCTCAACTTCAATCTTGTATTCCTTAAATTTATCAAAAGAATTAGATTTATACCTTAATAAATAGATGTATCCATATCTACTAAAATAATTATTTAAAGTTATGAAGTATGAGTGCCCACACCTAGCTTCAACTAGAAATGGTCCATACACTTCATAATGAACTAATTCAAGAAACTCATTTTCCCTTTCACCTTTCCCAGTAAATAGAGATTTTTTCATTTTTCCTTGTAAACATGCATGAAATACACAAATTGGTTTTAGTTAAAATGAATATCAATATAAAACTTGGTGTAAACTGGTCAAATTTTTTGTTTACATGAACTAGATAGAAATTCCATGGTTGAGTGTGGTATGAGTCATGTCAACTATTTTTGTTATCGATCTCCATTACTTGTTTTGTGTAATCCAAAACATAAAGACTGAAGTTTAAACATGCCATAGTATAAAAATTATTTCTTTGTAAAAGAAGAAAAATTTATTCCTAAATTTGAAAATAAATCCACCTCTATCAAGTTTATACATATAAATAATGTTTTTACTGACTGAAGGTATATAATAACAATATTTTAGAACCAAGATCATTCCATTTGGAAATGCGATGTGGTATTCCCCAATATCCACAATAGTAATTTTGGTTTCATTGGATACTCATACATCAACCTAACCTTATGAAATCTACTAGAATGTAATTGGTTCCTATTTCTAAATAAACAAGTGAGTTACAAATTCTATATCTAATACATAATTTGTAGAAACAAATAGATTACAATTGATAAAAAACGCACTTAAATCTTTCCCTTTATTATTTTTTTGAGTGTAATTTTTATTCCAATGACCCTTATTTCCATATGAAAAAAAACATAATCATGTTTCATTGATTTCCTCATGATCATTGTCATCTTGTAAGGGTTTTGATAAGAATATTTAGACTTGGATTTAGTCTTGGATCTCTTCACCAAACCTTTCTTTTTATCCACCATAATGATATAAAGATTTTTTTTCTTCATATCCTTGTCAAATTGGTGAAGTAGAGTGATAAGATAAAGTAGAGACTTATTTATTTTATTCATATTTAAATTTTCAACAACAATATAGAAGCTTCGAGGGAATGCTGAAAGAATGAGATCAGTGTTAGGTTATTCAAGTACTTTAAACCCTAAAACCTATAGGCACCTAATATAGCTAATAATTTTGACTACACAAGTCCCAATTAATACACCTTATATAAGATTTCTTGTAAATGTAACCTTGGAGATCTCAAAACCTTCCCATATTTCTCTATCCCGATAAAGATCATAGAGATGTTGAAGCATGCTATAAGAATCCATGACTTCATGGGACTTCATGATTTCATTAGACATGGATGAAATAATTAAAAGGACTATATTTGAAAGGTCATAAAAAGGTTTGGGATAACCAGATTCAAGATTATCTCAACTCCATTAGATGAAAACATAAATCAGTCCAAGTAGAAGTTTCCTAAAATGAAAGATGATATCACATACAAGGAGAAGTTTATATTTATCTTAGTAGTAGAAATTTTTATGTCTGGGATAATTTTTACACAACCAGACATTTATTCTATAATGGGAGTTATAATCCAATTATTGTTGGATCTAAGAAGGGAACACAGGGTGGTCGTGAAAAGGATCTTTCGGCACTTAAAAGGAATGGAAGATATGGCCTTCTTCTTTGTAAAAATTGGTCCTTTATGTGGTTATGACGATATATACTTTTATAGAGATTCAAACACGTGGAAGAGTTCAACTGGGTTTTTTTTATCTATGGAGGAATGATTTTTAGTTTGATGTCATGACTATAATACATTACTACCCTAAGTACAATGGAAGCAGGATATATAATTATAATGAAATTAAGGAATGAGATGGTTTGGTTGGTGTGGGTTTTGAATGATCTTGAACAAATTTATGAGTGTGGAGTGTTATTTTGTGATAATCGAATTGTGGTTCATTTGGATTAGAATCTGGAATTCCACATATAAAAAAATATTTACCTAAATTACCACTTCATCTAGAACTTTCTAGAGGAAAAATATCTAGCTATAAAATATATCCAAAATCCAAAATTCAAAAGACATATTTACCATGGTATTAGTTTAATAAAGTCTAAGGTAACATTATTCCTAAGTGGGACTTGGGAGAATAGAAGAAGAAAGGATAACACTTATTTTTTTGGAAATGGGATGATATTTTTTGTGCTAAAGTGTTGGAGAGTTTTAAAATGTTCACTAAAGTGGGTGGGAGATTGTTTGGATGTGAAGCATGCTTCATTTGTCTGAATAGGGTGGATAAGATGACAGTGATTTAGATGACACAATGTCTATGAGACTCAAATTACAAAAGCTGATCACTCTAATGAGTGGTAGAATGATATAATGGTGATGTCATTTGATGAATGTGTGCACGGGTAGTGGTTTGAAAAACATGGTAAATCAAGTTACTGGAAAATTATAGCTTGAGAAGTGCACCAGGAAAAGAGGTCAAGTTTTAAAAGGATACTAGAGATCAACAAACACTATTCCAAATAGAGGGACCTCCATGTATATAAGAGGTCAGTGAAAATTGTATGACTATCTAGGAAATCCTAAAAAATAGAGTGGGGACCTATATGCATAGCCATATTGTAATCAAGGAATTATATAAGCATAATCTATTCAATTAATCTATACTGGTTATGTCACGACCTGTCCTCGAGACCCGTGTCGTGACTACCCCAAGCCCGCCTTCCATAGGCCAGGGGATGGCGACTAGCACCAAGGCGTAATTCCCGGTAACAAGGGAAGGCATTGACTTTGTAAAGTAAAAAAAACACCACAGAGCAAGCAAGCATTAGAAGTAAACACTAAGTAAAAACTGGGTACAATAGTAAGTGCGGAAAAGTAAGTGGGCCAGAATACAAACCCAAACTGAAATTAAAGTACAACTCGAAAAGGGAAAATAGCAATTGAAAGTAAAACCGCAACGTCGAGCCGCCCACTGGAAGTCCCACCTAAAGGGTGATTACAGATAGCCTCCACAGCTCCTCGGGTCTAATCGTCCGCTCCAAGTACGTCCCACCCAGTGGTCCACCTCCAGCTATCATCCTGCTCCGCAAGCCTCAACCACGATCAGCGTTGTCTGTCGTCTGCAACCAACACAACGTAGTGCGGGCATAGCCCGTGCAGGGGTGAGTATAAGCTACTCAGTAGGGACCCCGAGACCCCCGAAGGTCTCCCGGAATCCACAAAAGATAATCCACAAAGGAAAGATACAATCACGAAGTAACATCTGACACTGCTTAGGTATATTCCCATACATATACCTAAGTCACCAATTCCAGTTCGCTCTAGCCTCCGAGCCCAAGCACAACCCAGTCCACACAGGAAAACAAAACGTAATCCACACAGGATAGCACAACACAATCCACAAAGGAAATAAAAACAGAATTCAGCTCACACCGGTATACTTCTACCTATGACGATAGAGATGATCAGATATAGCCACTGATTCATCTAAGTCGTCGGACCCACAAAGGATCGATAGGTACTAACCCCCGCAGTAACCCACAAAGGATCTGACCCACAAAGGATCGATAGGTAACTAAACCCCGCAATGACCCACAAAGGATCGATAGGTAACTAAGCCCCATAATGACCCACAAAGGATCTGACCCACACAGGATCGATAGGAAACTAACCCCCGAAATGACCCACACAGGATCAGACCCACATAGGATCTATAGGCACTAGCCCACACAGGACCGCTGAGTGTTGACCCACATAGGATCGGACCCACACAGGATCTGTAGCACTGATCCACGTAGGATCGCTGAATGTTGTAGTCGTCGCCGTCGAATCCACCAAGGATCTCTGTACAGTCGTCGTCGTTGGAGTCGCAGCCAGCTCTAGGGTTCCCGCATACAGCAAGCTCATTTGGGAGGGTCTACTCCACGAGCCGAGAGGCTGATACATCAACTGACACACAGTCCAGAGTTGATGTATCCAAAAGTTCCGTATCGTCAATGGAAACTCGACGTCACAGACGACGCGTCAATCAGACGCCCGGTCTAAGAGTTATTGGCTTTTTCGTCCCAGGGGCCCGGTTGGTTTTGAGTCAAAACCAACCCGACCGTACTCCACCTGCGCCCAAACCTCGAGCGGAGTAATCCAAAAGGTATGTCTCACTTATATTATTTGAACAAGGTCGACGACATGTCGATCGGACGTCCGGAGTTCAAGTTATAAGTGTTTCCGCTCCGAGGGCCCGGTTGGTTTCGTGTACGAACCAACCCGGCTGAACCCAAGGTGCTCCGAAACCTTGATTGTGATATACCCAAACGACCATCTCGATCCAAGTATCGCATCGCAACTGAAGGTGCGTCGATCGGAGGCCCGTAGCTCAAGTTATGGGAAACGGACCAAAAATGGTTCGGTAATAAGGGGTTCGGGCCCGGTCCGACCCGGCCTGGGCGCGGCCCGGCCCGACCTGGGAGCGGCCCGGTCTGGCGGACCGGCCAGGCAGCCGGCCCGGCGCGCGGCGCGCTTGGCCCGCTGGCCAGGGGCCCGGCGGGCGGCGCGCTGGGCCCGCGTGCAGCAACCGCGACCCAATTATGGGGCCGCTTAGTCCGGCGTGGCCAGGGGTTTTCGAACCCTCGGGTCCTCCATGGTCTGACCGGCCCGCTCCAGCTGGCCGGCTTCTGCCGCCACGGGACCGGCAAGGCCGGTCCCCTTCCTCCGACGCCGGCGGCCCAGTACCGGCCGCCGGTTCTCCTGCATCGTCGTGGCCCGGAACCGGCCACGACCTTGGTTCATCCGGTGCCGCGCGACGGCGCCGCGCCCTTCCGCCGCGGCCCCACTCCGGCCACGGTGCTTCTGAGGTCCTCTGGTGCGACGTGACGGCGCCTCATCCTTTGTTCATCTTCTACGGCGTGGCGCGACGGCGCCGCGGATTTATTGCTTCCAACGGCGTGGTGTGGCGGCGCCGCGCTTCTCCGCTCTCCCTTTTTACAATGCCCGCGCGGTGCTTCGGAACCGCGTTGCCTTGCTCACCGCATCAAAAATCAACAACCAAAAAGGGGAGGAGTGTCGGACGTGTTCGTACAGCCTGACCTCCTACCGTTATCACGATAACAAGCGATTCAAGGAAGGGAAGATAACGACGGAAGAATACACAAAAGAGAAACGCATAAAACCCCTACCTCAACGCTGTCTTCGAACGAGCGTTCATCGCGGAATTAACCGTCGCGGAAGAAGAGGGTCACCGCGGAAGAAGAGGATCACCGTGGAAGAAGAGGATCGCCGTTGGCGTTAGTTGATCTCCGAGGAAGGCGTCTCTCGCCGACGGAGGTTGGCGTTCTTCATTGGTGGTAGATTGTTCTTCGTGTTCTTCGCCGAAGAACGAAGAATCCTCTCTTTTTTTCTCCCAAAGCATTAACACAACACAACCAACTAAATAAAATAAGTTCAACACTTATTTTATTATCGACCTAAGCTTTTGAAATTCAAAAGATAATAAACGAACAATTAATTCGTTGAATTAATTGTAACGATTTAACTGCCTAATTTAATGGGGCGTTTCTTAACCAGAAAACGTAAGGCTTGACTTTCATTAAAAGAGGGGGTTGCGGGTGCGTTACTTAGGAGTGAAGAAACGGTGGGGCTCATGTGGGACCCACCTCACAAATATCCTACCAAGTTGGTAGGATATTGTGGGTTCCACCTCATCTGCTTAACTTAGCTTAAGCGGCTTTAAGTGAAATAAAATAAAATTGTCTCACCCCTTTTTATTTTATTTCATAACTTAACCCCAAAAATTAAAAACCACACCCAAGAAAACGCACCTCCGAAAAAGGCATTTCTAAGAAAATATCGGCGCTGCGATTCCATCGGTACCCTCGGAATTCGATTCTGAGCACCTGTTCAAAAGTTAGAAAAACTCGCTCGTTCGTTCACTGAACATACCTGAGCTAAACTTCAGAAAATGATTCCGGGCACACCGGGCCTCAGAATCAGGTGCCGTCAGAAACTGTATTCTTGTAAAATTCCAAAGAAAATTAAGAAAAAAATTCCTTTAATTTTACGTTCCTTTACATTACTCCCACCTCAGGGATTTACATTCCCGTAAAGATACATCAAAAACTAGGGAAACAAAAGTGGGTACTGAGCATGCATTTGAGCCTCCCGCTCCCAAGTGCTCTCCTGGAGGTTCTCGTGATGCCATATGATGCGCACTAGAGTAATCTACCATCCATGTAGGACCCGCTCCTGTCAATCCTCAATCTCCATCGGGTCCTCCGCAAAAGTCGCCCCATCATCAACGTCCAGCTCCCCATAGTCAATGATATGTGTCGGGTCGTGTACGTATCTCCTTAGCTGAGACACGTGGACGACGTCGTGCACCCGGTGCAACTAAGGTGGTAGAGCCAGGCGATAAGCCACCTCACCAATCCTACTGAGGACCTGGAAGGGTCCGATGAAGCGCGGAGATAACTTGCCGCCTCGGCCAAATCTCCATAATCCACGTCGAGGTGAGACCCGCAAGAAGACGTGGGCGCCATCCTCGAACTCTAGTGGCCTCCACCTCCTGTCAGTATAGGACTTCTGCCGGCTCTGAGCTGTCCTCATCTGCTCCTGGATGACCTGGACCTTCTCTGTCATGGACTGGACCATCTCTGGTCCCACAAGTGCTGACTCCCTAGGGTTTGTCCAGCACAACGGTGATCTGCAAGGTCAGGCGTACAACGCCTCATATGGTTCCATCCCGATGGTGGAGTGGTAGTTGTTGTTGTACGCGAACTCCACCAAGGGTAGGTGGTCCTCCCAGCTGCGACCAAAGTCGAGGACGCATGCGCGGAGCATGTCCTCGAGAGTCTGAATGGTCCTCTCCGTCTGACCATCCGTCTGAGGGTGAAAGGTGGTGCTCAGACATAGCTGCATCCCGAACGCCTCCTGCAACCCCTTCCAAAGCTGGGAAGTAAAGCGATCATCTCGATCGGAGACGATAGATGATGTCACACCATGAAGCCGCACAATCTCCTGAACGTAGAGACGTCTCAAGCTCTCCACTGAGCCCTGCTCTCTAATGGATAAGAAGTGTGTTGACTTGGTGAGTCGGTCGACAATCACCCAAATGGATTTGTGACCTCTGGAAGTGCACGGAAGTCCGGTCACGAAGTCCATAGATATGTTTTCCCACTTCCACTCTGGAACCTCCAAGGGATGAACCAAGCTTGCTGGTACCTGGTGCTCTACCTTCACCTACTGGAAGGTGAGGCATCAAGAAACGAACTCTGCCACAACCTTCTTCATGCCCGGCCACCAGTGTTGTTGTCTGAGATCCTGGTACATCTTCGCCACTCCAGGATGTACCGCCAAAGGAGAAGTGTAAAACTATCTCAGCACCTCCTCCCGCAAAGCAACTGGTACCAAGGTATGTCCTCTGAAAAGGACTTCGTGCTATCCTCCTATGGAGAATCCATCAGGTGCCTGTCCTGAGGATATCTGTGCACGCCGCGTCTCACAGTCAGCGTCCCCACGTTGTGCCTCTCTGACCGGATGCAGTAGTGGAGGAGTGACTATGAGTGACTGAAGGAAGGCTGCTCCATCTCTATCCATGAAGGATATCTGCAAAGCAGCTAGCTGCTCTGTCGCCTCCTCAATTAGTTGAATGCCCGTCCTCCTCCTGAGAGCATCGGCCACTACGTTCCCCTTCCCAGGAGTATAGACTATCTCAAAGTCATAGTCCTGGAGGAACTCGAGCCATCGCCGCTGTCTCATGCTCAAGTCCTTCTGAGAGAAGATGTACCTGAGACTCTGATGGTCAGAATAGACCGTAAAGCACTCGCCCATCAGATAGTGTCGCCATGTCTTCAGAGAGAAGACCACTGTTGCTAACTCCTGTTCATGGGTAGCGTAGTTCTTCTCATGTGGCCTCAACTGACGTGATCTATAGGTGATCACTGCCCGCTCCTGCATCAGGACACATCTGAGTCTGGTCCCTGATGCATCGTAGTAGACTACGTACCCTACTCCCTCCTCCAGCAACCTCAAGATAGGTGCGCTGGTCAATCTCCGTCTCAGCGCCTGGAAGCTCTTCTGACATCTGTCTGACCACAAAAAGCGTTTCCCATTCTTCATCAAAGCTGATAGTGGTGCCGCAAATCTGGATAAGTCTGGCACAAATCTTTGGTAGTATCCAGCTAGTCCCAAGAAACTACGCACCTCTGCCACGCTACTAAGTGGCTCCCAAGCTAGCACTGCCTCGATCTTCATAGGATCCACCGCAACTCCCGCCTCAGAGATGACGTGTCCTAAGAAGTGGACCTCACGTATCCAGAACTGACACTTAGAGATCTTTCCATAAAGCTGGTGCTCTCGGAGTCTGTCTAGTACAACCCGCAAGTGGTAGGCGTCCTCCTCCTCAGTCGTCGAGTATATAAAAATGTCGCCGATGAAGACCATGCCAAATCGATCGAGGTATGGCTGAAAGATCCCGTTAATGATGCCCATGAACACTTCGGGGGAATTGGTTATGCCGAAGGGAATAACCAATAACTCATAGTGTCCATACCGAATTCTAAAGTCCGTCTTCTGCACGTCCTTGTCCCAAACTCTGAGATGATGATAGCCTGTCCTAAGGTCTATCTTTGAGAACCACCATTATTCCTTGAGCTGATCGAAGAGGTCATCAATCCTCGATAGAGGATACTTGTTCCTCACTGTCACCTGGTTCAGGCGACGATAGTCTACACACAGTCGTAATCTCCCATCCGCCTTCTTGGCGAACAATATCGGGGAAGCCCAGGGTGAAACACTAGGTCGGATGAATCCCTTGCCCTGCAAGTCCTCCAACTGTACCCGTAGTTCTCAAAGCTCAGTGAGGGCCATCTGATATGCTGGTGTGGATATCGGGGTTGTCCTGGTGTACAGGTCAATATAAAAGTCTACCTCTCTGTGAGGAGGTAGTCCTAGAATGTCGTCGGGAAAAACGTTCGCATACTGATCCACCACTGCAGGAAAACTAGGACTCTTCACGTCAACTGATCCTAGGATGAGGCTAGCCAACTGATGAGTAATGGGTTATCCTCTCCTCTGTGAGAGTCCATCCTGTACTGTGAAGGCTCCCTTCTCGCCGGTGAAGGTGAACCCACTCCCATCGGTGCGTACACATCGCACCTTGCGCCTAATACAGTCAATCTGAGCATGGACTATGGATAACCAATCCATGCCCAAGATGACGTCATAAGGCCTTGACGCGGCTAAAAGAAGATCCCAGCTGAATCTATCGCCTCCTATAGTAAGCTCACACTACCGGCACCAGTGCGTAATCGTCGAGTCTGCTCTCGTAGGAGTCTCTAGCCATATTGATCGAGCCAACGGCTCTGTCGGAATCTACGAGCTCCAAACAAGGGAAGCGGCTATGAAAGAATGACTCGCTCCTGTGTCTATAAGAACTGCAGCAAGGGTGGAATAGACACAGATTGTACCTCAAATCATCTCAGACGTGCCATGGTCGTAGGCCTCCGCTGCCTGGAACTGTGCCTGTCTCTGCCCTCCAGCTCCCTGTGGTCTGGGTGGACCTCCTGGTGGTGGTGGTGGTGGTAGAGCCTCAAAGCGTCGCCCACCACCTCCTGCTCGGCCAGCTCCTCTGCCTCATCCGCTTGCTCCCTGAGGACCGCCACGGTCAACCCTCTACCTCTGGCTGGGTGTCCCCTCAACCGTCTGCTTCTCCTCGGCACGGCGGGTCGGGCAGTCACGAGCCATGTGGCCCTGCCCGCCGCATGTGTAGCACTGCCTGCCTCTCGAAAGACTGGCTCGGCACTGTGTGCCCCGCACTATTGAGCCAGTGTCCTGAGGTCGTCTGCCTAAGGGTCTGGTCTTCCTGGACTCATGAGTCATCCGTCGAATGCCTGCTGCAGAAGACTCTGGTATGTGTCACCTCGCGGTAGGCCTCGCCGCTGAAGTAGGCTCAACAAGGAAGTTCTCGATCAAAAGGGATCACTCCATCACTCATACCTGGTTCGGAATGCTAAGGGAGATCAGCGATGCCCTGATCTCATACCTCAATCCCTGCTCAAAGGTCCGGGCCTGGAAGAATGGGTCTCGTACCATGTCTGTCGAGTAGCGCGAGAGATTGGTAAATCTCGACGAGTACTGGGAGACCGTCAAGCTGCCATGCCGCAGCTTAAGAAGCTCATGGATGCGCACCGCACGGAGGGTGGCTAGGACGAACTCCGAGTGGAAGAGGCTCTCAAAGTCCGTCCAAAGAAGAGATTACTCATTGTGCACCTGGAGCATCAAGCTCCACCATCTGCCTGCTGCCACGTGCAGTAGGCTCGCTGCGAGGATCACCATGAGGTCTGCTGGTGTCCTCACTAACCTGAAAACCCGTAAAACAGCCTCCAGCCAATCCTCAGCTACCTGAGGGTCCGTCTCCCTGTGAAACCAGGGTGGTCGCTGGCGCTGAAACTCATGCAGTCCACTAAAAAGATGGGCATCGTTAGCGACTGGGGCTGGTAGCATCGGTGGCTTGGCGGGTAGAGGTATCGCTGGTGCCTCTGCTGTCAAAGGGCCCTGAACCGAGGCCTCGTCGCTCGGCGGGCTATCATCACGTACAACTCTCGGAACCCTAGCTGGCTGCCGTCATGGGGCCATCCTCATAAGAAACAGGTGCTCCACGGTCAAAAAGTATACCTGGTGAGCTGACATATAGTAATCATAAAGAAAACTTGAAACACACATGCAATCAATGTTTTCGTGCATTAATTCGGAAATCAGAGGTCAGGGTCCTGGTGTACGGATACGTCGGCCACCGCACCAACATTGGATTCCCTTGATTGATAACCACACTCAATACTCTTAACACTATTGCTTCACATAGAAAAAAAGATCAGAGTCCTGAGTTCTGCGGCAGAACCGAACTCCTCTGATACCAATTTGTCACGACCCATCCTCGGGACCCGTGTCGTGACTACCCCAAGCCCGCCTTCCATAGGCCAGGGGCTGACGACTAGCACCAAGGCGTAATTCCCGGTAACAAGGGAAGGCATTTCCTTTGTAAAGTAAACAAACACCACAGAGCAAGCAAGAAGTAGAAGTAAACACTAAGTAAAAACTGGGTACAATAGTAAGTGCGGAAAAGTAAGTGGCCAGAATACAAACCCAAACTGAAAGTAATGTACAACAAGAAAAGGGAAAATAGAAACTGAAAGTAAAGTCGCAACGTCGAGCCGCCCACTGGAAGTCCCACCTGAAGGGTGAGTACAGATAGCCTCCATAGCTCCTCGGGTCCAACCATCCGCTCCGAGTACGTCCCGCCCAGTGGTCCTCCTCCATGTACCGTCCTGCTCCGCAAGCCTCAACCACGATCATCGTTGTCCGTCGTCTCCAACCAACACAACGTAGTTCGGGCATATCCCGTGCAGGGGTGAGTATAATCTACTCAGTAGGGACCCTAAGACCCATGAAGGTCTCCCAGAATCCACAAAGGATAATCCTCAAATGAAAGATACAATCATGAAGTAACATCCGACACTGCTTAGGTATATGCCCATACATATACCTAAGTCACCAATTCCAGTTCACTCCAGCCTCCGAGCCCAAGCACAACCCAGTCCACACAGGAAACCAAAACGTAATCCACACAGGATAGCACAAAACAATCCACAAAGGAAAGAAAAATAGGATTCATGTCACACCAGTATACTTCTATGTATGACGATAGAGATGATCAGATATAGCCACTGATTCATCTAAGTCGTCAGACCCACAAAGGATCGATAGGTACTAACAACCGCAGTGACCCACAAAGGATCAATAGGCAACTAACCCCCGCACTGACCCACAAAGGATCGATAGGTAAATAACCCCCACAATGACCCACAAAGGATCTGACCCACACAGGATCGATAGGTAACTAACCCCCGTAATGACCCACACAGGATCGGACCCACACAGGATCTGTAGCACTGATCCATGTAGGATCGCTGAGTGTTGTAGTCGTCGTCTTCAAATCCATCGAGGATCTCTGTACAGTCGTCGTTGTCGGAGTCGCGGCCAGCTCTAGGGTTCCCGAATACATCAAGCTCGTTCGGGAGGGTCCGCTCCATGAGCCGAGATGCTGATACATCAACGGACACATAGTCCATAGTTGACGTATCCAAAAGTTCCATATCATCAACGGAAACTCGACGTCACAGACGGTGCGTCAATCGGACGCCCGGTCTGAGAGTTATTGGCTTTTTCGTCCCAGGGGACCGGTTGGTTTTTGAGTCAAAACCAACCCGAACGTACTCCACCTATGCCCAAACCTCGAGTGGAGTAATCCAAAAGGTCTGTCTCACTTATAGGAATCCAACAAAGTCGACGGCTCGTCGATCGGACGTCTGGAGCTCAAGTTATAAGTGTTTCCGCTCCGAGGGCCCGGTTGGTTTCGTGTACGAACCAACCCGGCCGAACTCAATGTGCTCTGAAACCTTTAGTTCGATATACCGAAACGACCGTCTCGATCCAAGGATCACATCTCAACTAACGGTGCATCGATCGGAGGCCCGTAGATCAAGCTATGGGCAATGGACCGAAAAAGGTTCGGTAATAAGGGGTTCGGGCCCGGTCCGACCCGGCCCGATACCCCCAAGGTCGGCCCAAACCGGGTCCGGGTCCGGCCCACTTGGGCGCGGCCCGGTCTGGTGGACCGGCCAGGCAGTAGGCCCGGCGCGCGGCGCGCTGGGCGCGCTGGCCAGGGGCTCGGCCAAACGGTCGAGCCGTTTCGGGAGCGAGGGGCGCTGCCCCCACGTGCAGCAACCGCGGCCCTATTATGGGGCCGCTCTGTCCAGCGCGGCTGGGGGTTTTCAAAACCCCGGTTCCTCCATGGTCCGGCCGGTCCCCTTGCTCTGATGCCGGCGGCCCGGTACCGGTCGTCGGTTCCCCTGCATCGCCGCGGCCCGGAACCGGTCACGGCTTTGGTTCGTCCGACACGGCGTGATGGCGCCGCGCCCTTCCGCCGCAGCCCCACTCCGGCCGCACTGCTTCTAAGGTCCTTCGGTGCGGTGCGACAGCGCCGCGTCCTTTTTTCATCTTCTACGGTGCGGCGCGACGGCACCGCGGATTTATTTCTTCCAACGGCGCGGTGCGACGGCGCCGCGCTTCTCCGCTCTCCCTTTTTACAATGCCCGTGCGGTGCTTCGGCACCGCGTTACCTTTCTCGCCACATCAAAAATCAACAACCAAAAAGGGGAGGAGTGTCATCCATGTTTGTGCGGCCCGACCACCTCCCGTTATCACAATAACAGGCGGTTCAAGGAAGGGAAGATAACAACGGAAGAAGACACAAAAGAGAAACGCATAAAACCCCTACCTCAATGCTGTCGTCGAACGAGCGTTCATCGCGGAATTAACCGTCACGGAAGAAGAGGGTCACCATGAAAGAAGAGGCTAACCGCAGAAGAAGAGGATCGTTGTTGGCATTAGGTGATGTCCGAGGAAGGCGTCTCTCGCCGACGGAGGTTGGCGTTCCTCGTTGGCGGTAGAGCGTTCTTCGCGTTCTTCGCCGAAGAACGAAGAATCCTCTCTCTTTTTCTCCCAAATCTTTAACAAAACACAACCAACTAAATAAAATAAGTTCAACACTTATTTTATTATCGACCTAAGATTTTGAAATTCAAAAGATAAGAAACGAACAATTAATTCGTTGAATTAATTGTAACGATTTAACTGCCCAATTTAATGGGGAGTTTCTTAACCAGAAAAACGTAAGGCTTTACTTACATTAAAAGGGGGGTTGAGGTTGCGTTACTTAGGAGGGAAGAAGTGGTGGGGCTCGTGTGGGCCCCACCTCACAAATATCCTACCAAGTGGGTAGGATATTGTGGGTTCCACCTCATCTTCTTAACTTAGCTTAAGCGGGTTTAAGTGAAATAAAATAAAATTGTCGCACCCCTTTTTATTTTATTTCATAACTTAACCCCAAAAATTAAAAACCACACCCGAGAAAACGCAACTCTAGAAAAGGCGTTTCTAAGAAAATATTGGCGTTGTGATTCCATCGGTACCCTTGGAATTCGATTCCGAGCACTGGTTCAAAAGTTAGAAAAACCCACTCGTTTGTTCACTGAATGTACCTGAGCTAAACTTCGGAAAATGATTCCGGGCACACCGGGCCTCGGAATCAGATTCCGTTAGAAACTGCGTTCTTGTAAAATTCCAAAAAAAATTAAGAAAAAAATATCCTTGAATTTTACGGGCCTTTACAGGTTAGTTTTTTCAATTGAAAGTGAAATCCTTGTAATGTTTGATTACAATAGATAATAGTAGTGTTTCACCCATGGATATAGGACATATTATCTTAGCAATTTAATTTATTATGTCCTTTCCTTTATCGTTTTCCACCTTTATGCTTATGAGGATTTATTTCTCTTGAGTGTTGTGTTAGGATAAATCTGTGTGGTGAGTAGGGTGTGAGGCCTTCCATCTTCCAGTACACTCATTTGAGGGAATATATTTGGAAGAACTATTCTTTCTATTGAGTATTGTCGGGATTTTTTATGTATAATTTTTGGATGCAGGGTTCATGGTTCCCAATAGTCGGATGCTTTATGAAATAAAAAAAATTGTTCAATGAAATTTGGGTCAATATTTCTTCTAGAAGGTTCATAAATATGGGAGTTTCATCATTATCATTTTCTATGTTTATGGAATGATATTAATTGGATTGGTGAAGAAAATTTTGTAATTGTTAAAGATAGAATTGTACATAAGATTCTAGATGAAGGGTCTTGGTTCTGTAAAGTGGATATTGGTGATGAAGATCAGATGGAACATAACTTCTGGAACACTAAACCTATCTCATTTATAGTATATCCAATAGGTGTTGAACTTATTCGTAATAATAAAACAAAAACTCAAGATCACCCCCCTAGTTGAAAACATTAAATTATATGATCATAAATCACCTAAAATAGATAAGGAGGCAAAGTACATGGTGAATGTTCCTTATGAATCAAGTATGGTAAGTCTAATTTATTCCATGATTTGTATAAGGATAGATATTTTACATGTGTTTGGCATAGTTAGTAGGTTATTTTAGAATCTAGGAAAGGATAATTGGAAGGCTGTAAAGTGGATTATATGGTATCTTAAAGGTTTTATGGATCTGACACTTTGTTTCAGAAAAAATGATCTATTACAAGGATTTACAGATGCTAAATTATGGGGATATACAAACTCAAGAACATGCACCACTGGATTCATGTTTACTTTTTTAAGCACTTTTGTAATTCAAAGACTCTAAACTATAGTTTCATTGTTTAACATAGAATTTTATTATGCTGTAATTACAGAATTAGAGATAGAGTTGGTGTGGCTAAATATATTTTTTGGGGAAATTAAAAGAAGTTAAAATGTTTTCATGCTCTCTATGACACCCAAATCATGATTAACTCAGCTAAGAATGTTGTGTTTCACTCACAGATGAAATAGATTCATTTGAAGTTCCACTTCATACAAAAAAATCAGATTAAAAAATTATATATGTAATAAAGGTGAGTGGAAGTCAAAATTCATTGTAAATACTTACTAAATTCATAGTCTAGGAATGTCTGGAGCAGTGGTTCTATTTATTAGGATTGGGATGATTGGTGATCAAAATACTACAAAAGTTACAATATAATGGAAGATTTAAACTAGAATTTATATTATACAATATATTTGATTTTTACTTGGAGGAATTTAATGGACCCTTACAAGAAGTCTTCAAGTGGGAGATAGTTAGGTTTAGTTAAAAATACTTCCTCAATTGTTTCTCTGAATTTCAGAAGGTGTGGTTTCAAAATTCAGTTTCCAAACCAATACTAATGTACACATGAAACCATGATCTATAACCAGTGAAAAAAGATGATTTTTAAGAGTGTGTAGGTGGTAGGATGAGTTTCAAACACATTCATTATTCATCAAAAGCATAGGTTAAGTCTTTGCATTCAGCAGGTTGTCGGTGGTGGACATGGTTGATTGAAGGGTCATCTGTAAAGATTAGATGGTAGTGGAAGAAATTAAAATTGTTGGATATTGTGATATTTTTCTATAAATAAATGAGTATGGGTTACTTTCATTGGATATTTTTTCATATGCTTTGGAGTGATTGTAATGTCTTGGTCAATTTTCTCCTAAGTAGTGCAACTGCATTTGGTAACTTTTAAATTGGTGGAGTGTTTGTAATATCTTGGTCATCTTTAGAGTATTAATTGTTCCAAACCAAATTAATTCCCAGTGTTCTATGTGCGAGTGTTTAATTTCATTTTTTGATCTACTTTTGTTGTTTTATATGAATTCTCACCTAGGAGTTCAAATGATGTGTGGTTGGGGTGTGAGTATTTTTAGTTTCAAATACACTGATCCATGGTGTCATGAGTTTTAAATCTTCTAGAAAACCTTATTCCTCATTTCAGGTTCCAAATTTTGGGTTGTTCTAAACCTCGGATAGTGGTCCAATAGAATGGGTGAGTAGTTTCTTAAGGGTTCAAGAATCTGAGGTCATATGAGAAAAACAACCTAATGCACAATATTGAGTTAGTTTCTATTATTCATGCTTTAAAGTGTTGGTTCCATAATATGTTGGGAGATATATTTATGATATATATTGAAAATAAGATATTAAAATATATATTTTATAAGTGAATTGAAACTTCAATAGTGAAGGTGGTTCGAGCACCTCCAATCATTTGATGATGGCATGGTCTACACCTCTTGGTAGAAGAATGTTATGTAATTGACACTCAATGGGATGACTTAGGCCCATGTTGTGTGAGAGGGAAGTGGTGAGTGATAGTTTATGATCCTCTTCATTGAGATGCAACTTGTTGTTCATAAATTTCATGATTGGGCTATCCATATAGTTCTTAGAATTACCTCATCACATTTTTAAAAAGTAAAATAGATTCAAATTTGAGACTTTGATTACTCATTCATGAGGGATAATATATATGGTGTGGATCCACCACTATATTGGAACTAATATGATGATGGGGTTTTTTATATCTAAGTCAGAGTTGTTATACCAATGGGATTTCATGAGGAGATGATATAAGATTCACACGCCTTGAGATTCACAGTTCACCTAGGTTTGACTAAGATATTTTATGAAATTCACCGAAAATACTGGTGGTTTGGGATAAAATACATATAAGGATTATTATAATGGTTCCTCACCTATCAATTGGTGAAGAATTATCACAAAATACACAATATTATTATTTAATAATTACATATTCCCGACTATAAATGAGATGACATGGCAATGGATTTTGGGACAGGGTCATTAAGGTTTTCATATGGCAGTGGCATGGTATGGGTTATCATTGTCCTACTAACTAAATTGGATCATTTCCTACCAACCAGGGACACTAGTGGAAAATCTGTCATTTTTGATGGGTTATTTACAATGAAAAAAATATGTCACAACTAATCGATAACGCCAACATTTTAAAACAAAAAATGTGGTCTGTCACAAATATCATTATTTTCAATAACTAATAGTGATATACTATATTTCCCATCTCTATTATCCATCTAAATAATATTAATAGTGATGGATATCATGGTCCATCACAAAATATTCTCCCAAAATTATATTTAGTGATGGGAAATATGTAGCTATTAACCCATTGTAAATAAACTATAATTAAAAATCCTGAAAAACATTTTTCATCCCCTCCTCTCATGATTTCCTTTCCCCTTTTCATAGCTATATCCCACCGCACACCCGTCTAACGGCCCACCCCAAAATCATCTGTCACACTTAATTTCTTACAAAATGAAAATCTAATCCCCCATGTATTGACTCCTCCTCTCTCTATTGGAAATAAATATTTTTTTGTTTGAAATGTATATTGGTTTGTGATTACTATCAATACACATTGGGTTGATCAAGGAGTTTTCAAGAAAAGTGATCTTACATTACATGCTGACAAAAATGTTGAAGGTGGCATAATTTCATAGTGTTTGAAAAAAAATGGATCCAAAAATTAGATAAAGTAGAAAGGTGTTTTGGTAAAGGAAGTTTCACGCAATATTGAAGGTTGTTTCAAAAAAATTTCACAAGGCACGTTTTGGGATCATCACATAAAAATAAGGAAAAAGTAAAAAATTGTGTGAAATATTTAATTGTGCATGAAAGATGAGGTTTCATGGAAGAGACTTATGCACCCAATGAGACATCAAAAATGGTTTTCCATGCATGGTGAGAGTCTTGTATGCAGGGTCATCGAGGACTATAAATATGAAGCTACCCCCATTTATGACTAATAAATTTTTCAATGAAGATTTGGTAGCTCTTCCATGTGAAAGATTTTCACGTGAAAGATTTAAACATATTAAATATTTTATGAAAGGTGATCCTTGAGTCGATTTGAACCAAGTAAACCCCATGGTGGGGTTGCATGAAATATAGGGGTTGAGAAAAAGAAATATTACATGATAATTCCAAAACCTTCATGCAACAATAGGTGTTACATGTAACAATAGGTGTTACATGTAATCACAATATTGATCTTATAATTGGTTTTAGATATCTAGTTTTCTTGATCAGTTCTTTCAAGTGCATCAATTCAGGACAACGGTGAAAGCATAGTCTCATTCTAGTCATAGACAAAGACTTCAATGCCAATATTTTGAAGAGACCTTCATTTCAATAAACTGAGTAAGACTTATCTTAAAATAGTGAGCTTCGGGGAGTCAACGAAAGATTTCTAAGGGACGCAGTGAGCTGTCCCTAAAATCTTCTAAAGGTAGTGTTACTAGAATAGAGTAACTATTTCTAAACTTCTGTATTCCATAACAAGTGAAGATTAGTGGATTTATGTTTTAATGGCATGTTTTTGGTGTATTCTCCTTGGATTATCCCTTAGAGGTGAACCAAGTAAAAAAAATTTGTTATCACTTTTTATGTGATTAATTTGTTTATTGTACATTCTCATTAGATAGGTTTAACAGGTTTCTACCAATATTAGAACAAGATACTTCAATTTAATAAGAAAAATTCAACACCTTGATTCACCCCTCCCCTCTCAGGGTGTTATGAGGTCCTACAAGTGGTATCAGAGCCTACATGCTATTGGTGTTAAATTTTCTCTTCTTTTCTATCATGGATAATTCAATAAATGTCAAGGGAGTCCCTCTATTTGATGGAAGAAACTTCCAGATTTCTAAGAACAAGATTAGATCCCATATAAGATCGATTGGAATGGAAGTACTCTTTGCAACTTCATAATGGATTCAGGTCACTGATGCAATATGACTATATAAGAATGAAACTGATCAAAAAATGATTGATGTAGATGCCATAGCTCAGAATTACCTCACTAAATATCTCTCTATGATAAAATTTATCTGAATGTTATGAGTTTTAGTTCAGCCAAGTATACGTGGGAATAACTAGAAAATATATATGAAGGTGATAATAAAGTGAAGGAGGAGAAACTCCATGTTTTTCACAATGTGTTTGATGATCTCAAAATGTATCCTGATGAAAATGTTGATGCCTTTTTCAATCAAATTACTGAAGTTATAGGAGAAATTTGATGGATTGGTGAAGAAATAAAAGACATTGACATTGTAAAGAGAATCTTAAGAAGACTTCCACCTCTTTATAACCAAAAAGTGTCATCCCTTGAGGAAATGGATCTTTCAAAACTTTCTTTAGATGATATTATGAGTAGTTTGGTAGAATATGAAATTAGAGTCAAACCAGAGGATGCAACAATCCATGTTAGCAAGGAGATGGTATTCAAATCCATGGAAAAACATGAGATTTCAGGAGATTTTATTGAAAAAGGTAATGATGAAGATGAACTTATTTATCTATTTTACAAGAAATTAAAGAGAGGAAAAGGGAGATTTAAATGAAATATAACCTTGGCATGTTCTTGTTGTGAAAGAGTTGGGAACATTACCTCATGGTTATCAAGTAAGTTTAATGATGAATAAAGTGACATTGGAAACTCACAGAATCCTAAAAAAAGGTTTTCTCAAAAGGGATACTTAAAATATGGAAAGAAATTATAGAGAAAGTGTTTTTTCTATAAAGAATAATATGATAATAATGAATTATTTGAGGAAGAAGAACCAAAGTTTAAATCTGGAACCCAAGTGTCAATAATGGCTATAGTTGAAAATTCATAATCATCTAAAGATAAATCTAGAGATAATCAGTTTATTGCTGATATTAATCTCAATTTTCAACTTAAGGATTATCTTGGTAATCTTAAGAATCAAAGTAATATATGAAAAAAGTGGAGAGAAATTGTGGAAGATCCATCATAATATGTTGATCAACTTGAAGATAAAATTGATCGACCAGAAGAAGTAGTAAAAGAAAATTCTACAATTATTGAAATATCAAAAGATGTAGTTTAATTGAAGTTTGGGATTGAATAACAAGAAAAGGTCATCACTGACCATACATCCAGACTGGAAGAGAAGTCCAAGGAAATTTAGGGTCTTAAAGAAAAAGTTATTACTCTAAGGAGTAAACTTTAAAGTGAATAAATACAAAGGAAACAAATAATAAAATACAGTTTGGAATATGCTCAGATATTGAGCTAATAGAGAGAGCTAAGCATGGTTCTGGAGGAGTAGAGAAGGATTTGTATGATCAAATATCCACATGCATGGGGAAAATGGAATTGTTTTTTATACTAAAACATCAAAGGTTAGAAATAAGGTGAAATAAAATAAAGGGAATCTAAAAATTGGACATATTGTAAAGTCGCCTGAAGTCTTAACAAAGAAATCCCCAAATAAAACAAAAATGAAAAATGAAAACTATCAATAGGTATCCATAAATTATCATCAGTAAAAATATCTTCCTAAGGAAGGTGACATGAGGAGGAATAGAAGTGATAGTACATTTCCTCTTATGAAATGTCAATTTTGTGACTATCTGGGTTATATCATGTCATAATATGAAGAGGAAAGGAGATATTTGAATGAGGAAGTGCTAGAAAGTCAACAAAGAAGAAAAAATTCATATCCTACATCTTATATAATAAATAGTTTCTACTGATTTTTTTTCCATTATTCTAACTTTGTCCATAATTTTTTTTATTACATGCAAAGGAATGATAGGAACAATATATACAGAATTCAAAGAAGAGTCAATACTCTCCAACCAGACAGTGTTTCTCTTACAAATAGGTTTTCTCCTCTAGAATAAGAGTACGAGTATAATGAACCCATGAACATGGAAAAAAGATTTGAAAGTCCATATTTATCCTTCACTCAATATAATATTTTATAGAAGGAAAAGAAAAAAATTGAGAAATCCAATATTTTAGAAATCACTCTCAAAAATACAAAGAATTGAATCACATGGAATATTGATAGGGGTGACCATCCCATATGACGAGAAATGCATATTTATTGAAAAATGTAATGAAAAGGGTCAATGGAATATCTAGGTTCAGCAATGATGGTGCTTTTAAAATTAAAGGCAGTGGGATTATAGCACTGGTGAGCAATAAGCTTACAAAAATTGAAATTATTTATGTAGATGGTTTGCATCACAATATTCTTAGTGTGATTCCACTCAATGAATCAATACTTATATTGAAATTCAATCATAATGTGTGAATAATAAAATAAAATATAGGTAATTCACTCATGAAAGGTTCCATAACAGATGGAAACTTATACCAGGTTGATAGTAGATAAAATATTTTATACTTATCTATTGATGAAGAAAATGACTTGTGGCACTAGATATTGGGGAACATTAATAAAAAATACATGTAAAAGATATATAATATTAATATATTCATGTATATCCTGAATCTAAAGTGTGAATGGGAAAATAAATGTGATGATTTCATATGAGGGAAGTTGGTCAGCACTTCATATCAGCCAAAGAAGAAAAGGGCATCAAAGCTTATTGATCTCAACCATACAGATGTATGTGGTTTGATAAATATTGTAGTATAATGGCTTGTGTGATGGTTATAAAAAGGAAACAAAAAGTGTTTTATTGTATGAAAACTTTTCACTGAATAGCCAAGAATGATATCAGGTAAATAATCAAAGTTCTATGATCTGAAAATGGAGGTGAATACACATCCATTGAATTTGAAAACTACCTAGAGAAAAATGGAATAAAACATGAGGTGGATGATTTAATAACTGAATATAAAAATGGACATGATGAGTGAAAGAATTGAAAGGTAAACAATATGGATTGAACTATACTAATTGGGAGTCGCATCCCTGTCTATTATTGGAAATTGGTTGTTCAAGCTATAGTGTAAACATAAAATTGAACAGGTCTTTATATGGGAGAAACAAAAACACCATATTAGTTATGGAATGTAAGGAATCCTTCTTTGAAGAATTTTCATGGTATCAAAAGTAAATGTTTCATCCCAAACAAAGGAGGAAATCAAGGAAAGTATGGTGATGTCGCTGATGAGGTAATATTTCTTGGATACTTAATGAAGTGTAAAGATTACAAGTTCTTCAATAATCACCTTGGAAGAATTATGGAAAGCAGTGATGTAAATATCATTGAAGATAAAACCACAAATGACCCAAATAATTCTTATGTTAAAATGATAGAAGATAAAGAAGAATGTGGATGTGGAACATGTGCAAATATAGAAGTAGAGGAAGGCATGAAAAACATTAAGGGATCACGGCATGATGTTGATTTATAAAAAGAATTATAAAAGGAAACCATAGCTGAAGAAAATTCTTCTAAACCTCATAGATGAAATCAAAGAGTGTAAATTGATCAATCTAACGTCCTTAGGGATTGGACATCATGCACATATACTAGTAGAATGTGGAATAAAGTACAATATTCCTTTCTATCAGCTGTGGAACCATCCTCATTTGATGAATATGTAAAAGATAAATCATGGGTTGAATCCATGAATGAATAACTCAATCATACTAATAAGAAAAAGACATTGGATCTTTTTAAAATACCTGAAAATCAAAATTTTCTTCAAAAACAAATTTGATGAGTATGGAGGTGTGATTAGAAACAAGGCACACCTAGTATGTAAAGGCTATGCACAGATTGAAGGAATTGATATCGAAGAAAACTTTTCTCCATTGGTGACTGATGTGAGCGTTTTTGTCGTAAAACCCTCAATCAATATTTTCCTTTTTAATGTAGCACAGTGGTGACCACAGGGTTGTCTCTCGAGGAGGTTGCAGTTCGAGTTGTAAAACTGTCACTTTTGTTATTTTATTTGTTTTTAATGAAATGAAAATGGGGGTTTGATTAAAAATTTGAAAATAAAATTTTAATTAAATACTAAACTAAAATAATTTTAAAGGAAAGATAAAGTGGGTTTGAAATCAAGAATAAAAATAGCAGTCGCAGACAAGCTTCACCCTCTCGGACACTCCCCTCTTCCTTGTATATAAAAAATATCTCTTATTTTAAATTCCTAAATGTACCCCCAAGTACCCCCAGGTTTATACTCAAATTTGAAAATAAATCATATTTAAGACTTCAATATGATTTTTGTCCCACCTATAGAAGTGATTCAATTACTTAAATACCTCCAAGTAATTGAACCTAATTGAATTCGCTATGCTCAATGGAAAACCTCACCAAAGAATTTTAAATAGAAAAGTCAATTGTTCTACTTTATAGACGGAACAACCATAAAAAAAAATGTGTTGAAAATATATTTAAGAAAGAAAACAACCATATTCATTCAAAAATATAGGTTCAAGAGAAATTCAAAAAAGAGATTACACATTAAAATCCAAACTTGGAAGAGAGTGTCTGCTGGGTGTCACAGTCCGCAACCACTTTCCGCTTAGCCTTCAATCACTTGAGAAGCCTTCATCTTCTCTATTGAATCTTTAAAGGATGTCATCTTCTTAAGGATAGAAATCTTCACCTTCCCCTTCGCTATCTCAAGAAAAATCCTTTTTGTGACGGATGGTGTGGTGAAAAATAGAATATTATTTAGAGGTAGGAGCTCCTCTCCTTTTATAGGTAGATTTCCTCATTAAAAATTTGTCGCGTTTTAGACCCAATAATTGGCTGATTCACGCATGGACCTCTTCATCACTATTGTTCATAAATGTTTTTTCCATCCACCCTAAAAATTTCAGATTAATTGGACGCGTATTGAAGGAGTTATGGTTTTTCTATTGAAACTCGATTTCTCTGGATGAAGCTTCCTGGAAGCTTCCTTCAAAACTCTATCACTCAACGGCCATCATAAAGGATTCCAAACGGCTTGAAATTTAATTTTGAGGCTCTTCTTGGAGTCCTATGTCATATCCAGGTGTAATATCATAATTTGGAGTAGTTTAGCCCGAAATTTGTTTCCATTATCAATGTAGGGTCAATGCAGTCCGCCCGGAAATATTGTCAAATTCGTTGATTTTTTTTGGGCATCTAGAATATCGATTCAGACCCTGGTCCTGAAGAAAAAGTTGAAGAAAATAAAATAAGGGTTCAAAAAAAAATCTAATAACAAAATTTGGAAATATATTTGATAATAAATGACCAAAATACCCCTGTGATAAAAATCTGTTTAAAATCCAGAATTATGCAATTTAAACTTTTTATCCCAAAACACACTCTAAATCCAAAATTGTTACAAATAAGATCAAATTGTTAAATTTTTTAGGTTTAAATAATTTAAATATACATTAAAAATATTGGAAATATTAGCTCTATCAATTCCACCACACTTGGCTCTTGGACTCCTGGACAAGTGAGCACGGCATCAAGAAAAATAAAACACATACCAATGGAGTTTACCAATTTACCACAATGAATTAAAAAGATATCATGCCTCATTAAAGAAAAATATTTAAAATTATAAATTCAAATCTTTCAATCCATTTCCACTTATTTTTTCTTCTCATGGACACAACACACTTACCTCACAATCATTTTCTCTCAGCACACAATATAGATTTGCAACAAGGCTTTTCTCATCCAACTCATGCAAGAATTACCATAGGCTTGATAAATTTCTACATCTCCACCCGATGTGAACCAAGAACATGTGATTATCATGAGGAATTTACAGGGTTTTTCTGTGGCTTGGGGTTGGTAGGTTTCAAATTTGAAAAATTTTGTGGCTGAATAAGGAGGGTTTGGCTCTTTTTGAAGAAGAAATGCATGATTCTAATTTTTACTCAAGTATAGTCTCCTCCATATTCTCCTAAAATAATCAGCTCTGATCTTCTGTTTTCCACCCCATTCCATCAATATTTCAGTAGAAAATATGACTTTTTTTTAAAGCTCCAGATTGGGCACAACTTATTTCCATTGTGAGCTCCAGACAGGCACAACTCCATTTCATTTGAGAGCTCCAGATAGGCACAGATCCATTTCATTTGAGAGCTCCAGATAGGCACAGCTCTCAGAAAAATATATTCCATCATCACAAATATTCCTTCAATGTTTAAATATTCTCCCAAAACAACACCAAATTAGGTATCACATCATGAGTCATCTTCCTCCCCCCCCCACACACACTTAAGTTCAATTAGATCATGCATTTATACTTCCAGAGCAGGTTGGAAAGGGAAATTTAGCTTGTAATGTGGCTAACCTAACAGGATATACATGGATACTAAGGGCTCAAGAAGGATAAAATGTTCAAGGAAGGCCTAAATAAAAAGGATAATCATGAAAAGGAGGCTCCAATATTCAAACAAATTCTTCAATCATTTTAATCACAAGTATATCAGCCCTCAAGTTTTGATAGAAATAAATCAAGTTCTGGTTTAAACAAACATTAATTGGTTCTCTCAACAAAGAGTTAAATGTAAAGAAGATGTAAAAATGGGTCCAGAGGCCTCACAGGAATGAGAATTTCAATCATAATGTCATTGATATGTGCCATGAGATTTAAAAATTAGTGGTCATTTCAAGAATTTTCCAAATTTTTGAACTTGAAACAATGTCATTTTCAGCATTCATTTATTTTTAGTTTCAAAGGATCAGTTGGTTCACTCCATGGCATGAGTTTCAAATGAAATTCAAGAAATTCCAAAACCTTTTTTTTAAAAGAAACACGATGAAAGAAAAAAAATGGAAAGAAATTTTGACAACAAAAAATTTCAAAAAAAAGTTCATAAAAAATCTACTCTACCCAGCATTGTATCCCCCCACACTTATTCTATGCAATGTCCTCATTGTGTAGTTTTTTTTAGCATGAAATTCAGGAAATTAAAGACAAAGAAAAAATAAATGATAAGGAAAGACACAACCTTGCATCAATTATATTCTGCGTCATGAAGTTTAATTTCCTCCCCTGGAGGATCTTGAAAATTTTCTCGAAATAGCTTCAGCCGATGCCCATTGACAGTGAATGATGTCTCTTTGTCTAGATCTTTAATCTGTATTGCACCAAAAGGAAAAACATGAGTAACAATGAATGGGCCAGACCATTTGGAACGAAATTTACCTGGGAAGAGTTTCAATCTGGAATCAAATAGTAGAACTTTGTCTCCCTCCTTGAAGTTTTTGTTGAGAATCCTCCCATAATGAAAGGCTTTGCTTATCTCTTTGTATAACCTGGAGCTTTCGTATACATTATTTCTGATCTCCCCCAACTCCTGTAAACAATATTTTCTTTCTTTTCCAGCTGAATATAGGTTCATGTTACATGTTTTTACATCCCAAAAAGATTTGTGTTCTAACTCAACTCGTAGATGACAAGCCTTTCCATAGACCAATCTAAATGGTGACATTCCAATGGGGGTTTTGAAAGCAGTTTTATGGGCCCAAGTAGCATCATCAAGTCTCAAACTCCAATCCTTTCTATTTGGGTTCACTGTTTTTCCTAGGATTTGTTTGATCTCCCTATTAGACAACTCATCCATTCCATTTGTTTGAGGATGATAGGGCATAGAGACCCTATTATTAACACCGTATTTCTTCAAAAGAGATTCCAAAGTCCTATTACAAAAATGGGTACCTTGATCTGTAATTAGAAACTTTGGAAATCCAAACCTTGAAAACAAATTTCCTTTCAAAAATTTGGACACAATTTTAGCATCATCAGTTAGGGTGGGGATAAACTCTACCCACTAGGACACATAATCAACATCCAACAAGATGTAGAGATATCCAAATGAATTAGGAAAAGGCCCCATGAAATCCATTCCCCATACATCAAAAACATCACAAAACAAAAGTGGGTTTTGTGGCATCTCATTCCGCTTGGAAATGTTTCCTTGGAATTGACAATTTTTACAGGTTTTGCAAAATTCAAAAGCATCTCTAAAAATGGTGGGCCAATACAATCCATAATCAAGAACTTTTCTTGCTGTTCTTTGTGGTCCAAAGTGTCCTCCACAGTTTAATGTGTGGCAGAAATGTAGGATGGATTGAAATTCAGAGTTCGGAATGCATCTTCGTATCATTTGATCACTACCAATGTGCCATAAATAAGGATCATCCCAAATTTATTTCTTTGAATCACTCACAAGTTTATCAATTTGATTTTTGGAAAACCAGTGGGGGTGTTCATCAGAATCCAAATAGTTTACAAGATTATAAAACCATGGTATTTCATTTTGAGCAGCAAATAAATCCTTATCTAGAAAGGTTTCCTTAATTGGGGAACACAACTGAAATTTTCTATTCCCAATAGAAGGTATCCTGCTCAAATGATCAGCAACAAGGTTCTCACATCCTTTATTATCTTTTATTTCAACATAAAACTCTTATAAAAGTAGAATCCATCTCAGAAGTCTTGGTTTTCGCATCATGTTTCTTCATCAAGAATCTAATTGCAGAATGATCAGTAAAAACAATCACCTTGGAGCCCAGCAGATAACTTTTAAATTTGTCTAGAGAAAAGACAACAGCCAGCAATTCTTTCTCAGTTTTTGTGTAGTTTGATTGGGCTTGATCAAGAGTTCAGGAGGCATAGGAAATCACATGAGATTTCTTTTCCATCCTTTGACTCAATAATTCCCCAAGAGAAAAATCAGATGCATCTGTAATTATTTCAAAGGGAATGTCCCATTTAGGAGGTTGAACAATGGGAGGGGTTATCAATCTTTTTCTCAGCTCATGAAACGAATTTATGCAATTCTCATCAAAGACAAATGGAACATATTTTTGGAGTAATCTGGACAATGGAAGAGCAATCGTACTGAAATCTTTAATGAATATCCTATAAAATCTAGCATTCCCAAGGAAGGATCTCACATCTCTCACAGTTTTTGGGTATGGTAATGAAGAAATGACCTCAACTTTGGATTTATCAACTTGAATTCCATCACGGGACACAACATGTCCAAGAACGATCCCTTTAGCAACCATAAAATGACATTTTTCATAATTTAGAACAAGGTTCTTTTCAATGCATGTTTTCAGGACAAATTCCAATCTTTTCAAACATCTTTCAAAATATGATCCATACATAGTGAAGTCATCCATAAAAACTTCCATGCAGGTTTCCAAAAATTCAGAGAAGATTCTTATCATACACCTTTGAAAAGTTCTTGGGGCATTACATAAACCGAAGGGAATCCTTTTGTATGCAAAAGTTCCAAATGGGCATGTGAAGGTGGTTTTCTCTTGATCCTTAGGTAAAATGTGAATCTGAAAATATCCAGAGAATCCATCCAGAAAATAGTAGTGGGTTTTTCCAGCTAGTCTTTCAAGGACTTGATCAAGGAATGGTAACGGGAAGTTTTCTTTCCCTGTAACCAAATTGAGTTTCTTGTAATCAATGCACATTCTCCATTTATTTGGAAGACTTATGGGGACAAGATCACTAAATTCATTCCTTGAGATTGTAAATCCACTTTTTTTAGGAACAACATGGATTGGAATTACCATTGACTATCAGAAATGAGAAAAATAATTCCAATAGCCAACAAGGTGGTGACTTCTTTCTTCACAACCTCCAAAAGTGTTGGTTTCAGTCTTCTTTGAAATTGTCTTACTGGTCTAGAATTCTACTCCAGTAAAATTCTGTGCATGAAAACCGAGGGGATGATTCCTGTTAGATTAGAGAGAGTCCATCCTATAGCTTCCTTGTGGGACTTGAGAACTTCCAACAATTGGTTTTCATAGAATTCTGACAAATATTTTGAGATGATTATAGGGAATTGTTCATTATGACCTAAGAAGGCATACTTGAGGTTATCCGGAAGGGGTTTCAATTCTACCACAGGTGGGTTGGTTTCATTGATAATTGGGAACTCTTCAGAAGTTTGATTGTTTGTTGAAGCTCCATGTTCATCATGGTTATCTCTTTCTATGATATCAAGACTTGTTTCATGTGAAAAATTGGAAACCTCTCCTAGAATACCACTAACAGATTCAGTGGTTTCTAGAAATTCATCTTCATTATTTCTCAGATATCCAGTCTCAACATCCCAAGACTTTTCACAGTCTCCAATTTCATCCTCATTTTGATCTGATTTAGTATCATACAAATTTCCATCTTTTTTCACATCAGTTGGTATTTCATCGCAGAAAAAATCAGGTACCATGCCAGATGAAAACCAATCAATCATGTTTACATGGGGAGTTGAATGATCCTCAACTGGGTGTTTCATTGAATGAAAAATGTTGAAATGAACAAAATCTCCTCCAAATTCTAGTAAAATTGTTCCCTTGGGAACATTGATGATTGCTTTTTCTGTTTTTAGAAATGGCCTCCCTAGGATTAGGGGAGCATGTGTGCTGAACCAGTCATCTTCCATATCCAAAACATAGAAGTCAACAGGAAAAATCATGTCTCTCACATGAACGAGAACATCCTCTATAACTCCAGCGGGTTTGGTGGTACTTCGGTTTGTGAGTTGAATGATAATTCCAGAGGGTTTTAAGTCTCCAACCTGAATAGATGAGTAGACAGAATGTGGCATGACATTGATGGAGGCCCCTAGATCAAGAATCACATCTTTGAATTCACATTTTCCAATGGTACAGGGAATAGTAAATGTCCCAGGGTCTTTACACTTGACAGGAAGTGCATGTTGAATCATCGATGAAACATTCCTTCCTAAGTTCACTTTTTCACCTCCTTTGAACTTTCTCTTGTTGGTACACATGTATTTCAGAAAATTAGCATACCTCGGAATTTGTTTCACAGCATCGAGCAATGGAATATTTACTTGGACTTTCTTGAATGTTTCCAAAACCTCCTTATCCAATTCTTTTTCAGCACTTTACTTTGGTGGTGGTTCACACCTTGGATAAGGTAGTGGAGGTTTGAATGTTTCTGGGGTATTCTGAGTATGTTTTGGAGGAACATAAGGACCAGACATCCTCTTCCAATCATTCTTTTTTCTTTCAAACAAGATTTCTTCTCTTGACTTTGAGTTTCTATCAACTTCAGATTTTTCATCATTTTTATCAAGGGTAGGATTTTCATCAACAGTATCAGCAGATGGCTTGATGTTCTCAATCTGAGGGTTTTCAAATTTTCTTCCACTCCTAAGTTCAATTGCACTCACATTTTCCTTCCCATTATTCCTTGGATTTACTTGTAGTTGTGATGGTAAACCACCACTCATTTTATTTGTTATGCAATTAATACCAGAGGAAAGTTGACCCATTTGAGTCATCAAGGTATTCATTTTGTTATCTTGTTGTTTTGTGTATTCTTTTAGTTCCCTCATTTCCTCTTGTTGTTTCCTCATTTCTTCTTCAAGGTTCCTATCAGAGTTTTGAGTGGGAGGGGTAGGGTGAAAATTTCTTCCAGAATGAGCATTGGCTTTCTCATTGAAATATCTTGGTTGAGAATTACTTGATTGTACTTGTAAGAATCCTCTCAGTTGTTCAAGTTGAAGAAATCTTTTATTTGAGTTGTTGTTCCATCCTTGATTGAAATTTTGGTTGTTTTGAAATGGTCTTTGCTGGTTTGGTTGAAATGGTCTTCCAGGAAAAACTACATTGCAGTTCTCAGGAGGCTCTTGCATTTGCGGGCATTGGTCACTAAAATGTTCATTTGAAGAACAAATCCCACAGTGGACATGTAGTTGGAAAGCCGCTTCAGGTTTGGGTTGGTTTGGTGGGGTGTTAGACAACATTGTTGACCTTACCATGGTGGTAAGATCAGATAGTTGACTTGCAATTGTGTTGTTTTCAGGACTAGTAGTAGGGAATTCTTGTGCAGCTTTGACAATAATAAGGCCTTTGGTTCCAAATTGTTGGGAATTATGGGCCATGTTTGCAATTAAAATCCTAGTAGCAGCTGGTGTCTTATCAACTAAAGCTCCTCCTGCAGCAGCATCGATCATACTTCTATCAGTGAGACACAATCCTTCATAAAAGTATTGAATGAGAAGCTGGTCACTGATTTTATGATGGGGGAAACTAAAACAAAGACGTTTGAACCTTTCCTAGTATTTGTGAAGAGTTTCTCCTTGTGTCTTCCTAATTACACAAATCTCCTTTCGAATGGAGGTAGTTCTAGACGCAGGGAAAATTTTTTCAAGGAAAATCTTTTTTAATTCATTCCAATTTCTAATCAAGGTTGAGTGAGAATAGAAAAACAATTCCTTATCAACTCCATCTAGAGAAAAAGGAAATGACCTAAGCTTCATTTGATCGGAATTAACTCCATGAGGTTTCATGTTGACACAAAGGTAACTAAATTCTTGGAGGTGTTTATGTGGGTCCTCGCTAGGCAACCCATTGAATTTGGGAAGCTGGTGGATGAAACCGGACTTGATTTCAAATCCAGCAGGGGCATCAGGGTACTCTACAGGATTCTCTTGATTTTCGTCATAGGACGAAGCCAGTTCTTTCAAAGTTCTATTTTCAGCCATTTGGATTTCAGTTTCAAATAAGTCCCTCCTAGGTGTATTGGTGGAAGATTCACAACTTGAAACTTGTGGATTATTACCTCTAACCCTAGTGTGAAAAGATCTATCAATTTCTGAATCTAAAGGTAACAAGTTCGGTTCAGAAGTTCGGGTCATGAAAGAAAAAAAACTAAAATAAAATCAACTCTAGAAACCTCCCCGGAAACGGCGCCAGTTGATGTGAGAGTTTTTGTTGTAAAACCCTCAATCAATATTTTCCCTTTTAATGTAGAACAGTGGTGACCACAGGGTTATCTCTCGAGGAGGTTGCAGTTTGAGTTGTAAAACTGTCACTTTTGTTATTTTATTTGTTTTTAATGAAATGAAAATGGGGGTTTGATTAACAATTTCAAAAATAAAATTTTAATTAAATACTAAAATAAAATAATTTTAAAGGGAAGATAAATTGGGTTTGAAATCAAGAATAAAAATAGCAGTCGCAGATAAGCTTCACCCTCTCAGACACTCCCCTCTTCCTTGTATATAAAAAATATCTCTTATTTTAAATTCCTAAATGTACCCCCAAGGACCCCCAGGTTTACACTCAAATTTAAAAAGACATCATTTTTAAGACTTCAATATTATTTTTGTCATGCCTATAGAAGTGATTCAATTACTTAAATACCTCCAAGTAATTGAACCTAATTGAATTCTCTATGCTCAATGGAAAAATCTCACCAAAGAATTTTAAATAGCGAAGTCAATTGTTCTACTTTATAGACGGAACAACCATCAAAACAAATGTGTTGAAAATATATTTAAGAAAGAAAACAACCAGATTCATTCAAAAATATAGGTTCAAGAGAAATTCAAAAAAGAGATTACACATTAAAATCCAAACTCGGAAGAGAGTGTCCGTCGGGTGTCGCAGTCCGCAACCACTTGCCGCATAGCCTTCCATCACTTGAGAAGCCTTCATCTTCTCTATTGAATCTTCAAAGGATTTCATCTTCTTAAGGATAAAAATATTCACCTTCCCCTTCGCTCTCTCAAGCTAACTCCCTTTTGTGACGGATGGTGTGGTGAAAAATAGAATATGATTTAGAGGTAGGAGCTCCTCTCCTTTTATAGGCAGATTTCCTCATTAAAAATTTGTCGCATTTTAGACCCATTAATTGGCCGATTCACGTGTGTACCTCTTCATCAATATTGTTAATAAATGTTTTTTCCGTCCACCCTAAAAATTTCAGATTAATTGGACGTGTATGGAAGTAGTTATGGTTTTTCTATTGAAACTTGATTTCTCTGGATGAAGCTTCCTGGAAGCTTCCTTCAAAACTCTATCACTAAAAGGCCATCATAAAGGATTCCAAACGGCTTGAAATTTATTTTGGAGGCGCGTCTTGGAGTCCTCTCTCATATCCAGTTGTAATCGCATCATTTGGAGTAGTATAGGCCGAAATTTGTTTCCATTATCAATGTAGGGTCAATGCAGTCCGCCCAGAAAAATTGTAAAATTCGTTGATTTTTTTTGGGCATATAGAATATCAATTCAGCCCCTGTTCCTGAAGATAAATTTGAAGGAAATAAAATAAGGGTTCAAAAAAAATTCGAATAACAAAATTTGGAAATATATTTTATAATAAATGACCAAAATACCCCTGTGATAAAAATCTGTTAAAAATCCAGAATTATGCAATTTAAACTTTTTATCCCAAAACACACTCTAAATCCAAAATTGTTACAAATAAGATCAAATTGTTAAATTTGTGAGGTTTAAATAATTTAAATAGACATTAAAAATATTGGAAACATTAGCTCTATTAGTGACACTAAAGGCAGTCAGTCTTTTCCTTGACATAACAATTCAAAGAGGATATAATGTTTATCATATTGATGTAAAAAAATAATTCTTAAATGGTGTTTTTAAATAGGAAGTCAATGTTGAACAACTGATGGGTTTTCTAATTAGTTATGATGAATTGAAGGTTTGTAGATTTAAGAAGGCACTCTATGGTCTGAATCAGACACCATGATCTTGGTATTATTGTCTCTATTCTTATCTGAAAAAGCTCGGATTTAAATTAAGAGGTTTCGATTGCAACCTCTATGTGAATAATTTTAAGGAAGATCAATATATTGTGTTGGTGTATGTAGATGATATTATTTTTGGTGGAAGTAGGCTGAGATCTATGGAAGAATTTTGTAATAATATGAAATCATAATTTTAAATGTCTATGATTGGTGAAATCACATACTTCTTAGGGTTCTAGTTGATTTAGAAGTGGGATTACACATTCATTTCTCATACAAAGTATGAAAGAGAAGTGCTGAAAAAATTTAATATGCATGACCCCAAACCAATGTCGACTCTGATTTCAGTTGGAATAAAACTTGGAAATCATGAGGATGGAATTGTTTGGATCCTATCGTGTACATGATAATCATTGAAATCCTATTATACTTGACTACAATATGACCATATATCATCTTTTCCATATGCTTATTAGCCCGTTTTCTAGAAAATCCTAAGGAAAAACATATAGAAGTGGTGAAAATAACCATGAGGTACATTCAAGGTACTCACAATTATGGATTATACTTTGATGAAGGAAGATATAATGAACTATCATCATTTTATGATGCTGACTGGGCTAGAGATATGGTTTATAGAAATTCCACAAGTGGTGGATCATTCTTTATTAAAAATAAATGTGTGGGATGATTGAGGAAGAAACAAGAAAGTACTTCTCTTAGTGCTACTGAATAAGTGTATATCTTTGCTAAAAAGGCTTGTACTTTGCTATATGGATGAAGAAAAAAATGACTGATATTGGTGATGCGTTGAAATAACCAATGGTGATTCATTTTGATAACAATAGCATGATTTATTTTATAAAGAATCCCATTCATCATTCTTTTACTAAACATATTGAAATCAGATATCACTTTATCAAAGAAAAAGTTGAACAAGGCATGATTAAAATGAATTATATTGGAACTGAGGATCGAGTGGCTAACATACTGACCAATCCATTGTAACACTACACCAAATTTAGTAATTAGCCCTGGTCCTTCAGTGGTGGTTTCTTAAATCACCGCTAATTGTTTTCAAAAATATAGTGACAGTTTTTAAAAAACCACCGATAAAACGTTTTTTTTAAAAACAACACTTATTCCCCCCCCCCCAAGCCCGACACCCCCACCCCCTCTTCCCCTAACCTCATCGAACCCCTCATCGTCGGCCCTTGACCCCATCGAATCCCTTGCTGTCGGCCCCAGACCCCATCGAACCCCTTGCCCCATCAAACCCTATCCCCTCGCCACTGGCCTCTAACCCCTTAGAACCCTATCTCCTAACCACTATCCCCCAACCCCATTGAACCCTAGCCTAATAAATCCTAGCCCCTTACCAACCCTATTCCCTCACCACTGGCCCCCTTTTCCCCCTCTCCATAGACCCCCTTCTTCATTGTTACCTTAATTCACTATCAATCCCCATTTTGAGGTAATTCACCCTTTCATTATATATTTTTTGATTTTATAAAATGTTTCAGTTTGAGCATGGTTATGTTCTATATAAGGTAACCTTTTATTTATGTGTATCTGATCACTTGACCAGTAGGATGAGATTATTATCATGAGTTAGGAATACTCCTAATTGGATGCATGCATTTTTTGTTTGTGTTTGTGAATGTGGAATTGATATTACAATTTTATGAAATAGATAAATTATTTTTTATGTTTATATTTAATTGAAATAAATTATTATGTCATTTTGGATTTTCCCCCTATAATTTTATTTATATTTTGAACTGTGAGATAAGTATTTCTATTCCTAGTAGTGTGTGGGGTAATATTTTGGTTGGATTCCCTACTGGGTATGATTATTATCCCCATCCATATGAGAATTGGTGTATATTCCTGGAATTTATATACTTACACCCCAACTATAATCTACCTATAAATTTTAATTTATGCTAGGGACATGAAATGAGGAAGAGGGTGTGCATTGAGTCGGTAAGTTTGTGTACATAGTAGATACAAAATTTGAATGTAGAAAGTCATTTTTATATTTTTCTTATCTTATATGGTCTCACTAATATACCTAGGACTATCCAATGATATATGATCTCGACACTTGGCATCTAAAGTTTTTATGTATCTCTGGTCACTTGATAGTTACTCGACACTAGAGTTTTCACATTTTAACTCCTTTATTATATTTGTTTGATTGTTATGAGGTACATTTTTTTTACCATTGTAACTTCCTTGATGTGATGTATTCCTCATATGTACAGGGTACATAATCGTACTTCAATATAAATTATTGAAATTGGATTGTGATACATTTTTCAATGATTTATTAAAAGAATATTTTTATTAATAATAGATTTCAACATATATTTTTTACTTGGGTTTCTTAATGGGTTTTAAATTAAAAATGTAACTCTTTTCTACACTACTTTCCTCACAACTAGACTTTATGGATTTCAATTATCATTTTTAAAATGCTTCATTATTTACCATATATATTTATAGGATCATATAGTACTACTTATAGCTTTGGAATAGTATCACATAGTACTATGTATAGTTTTGGAATAGGAATACTCAATCATCCTGAAAATATAGTTTCATTAAATAGACATTAGACATTATATCCCATTTTTTGTGTATATTTAGGTGAATTTGTTTGATCACCTTGATAAATTACTGGTAATTTTTCTTTAACATGATTTTCTCTCAAATAGTATTGATATTTATTTTCCTCTTGGAGATGTTAATTAATTATATTTAGAAAAATTATTGATTTAGGCATGAATTTATAGAAGACATTTATATTCATATTTCTATTTAATCATTGAACCTACGTTAATGATTTGGACTAGTAATATTTATAGAGGTAATTTTTAAAGCATGGAATATAATCAAATCATAATTTACTAAGTATTAATTTATCATATTATGATAACTTCAAAATTTAATAATACGAATTTAGTAGAAAAACTTCTAGTTACATCTATAGGCAATTTAATGATGACTACCACAAAGTAATTTGCTGAACTAGAAAAATTAAGTGATTTATTCATGAGGTCCTCCACCACTAGAAATATAAGTGAAGCATTATGTGACATCCCATTTAGTAATTATATGAATCTTCTTATATGAATCTTCTAATAACTACTTGGGTTGTGGTTTTTTCAATTCTATTTGTCTCTTTTCATATTTAGTAATAGTTATGTGTTTTAATTTTTTTTAATAATGTGTATGAATATTGTGATATATATGGATAAAATATGGATCACATTACCGAGGAGCACACCTCAGTATACTAAGGGTTTGGAGTATTTTTTATATATTTCAATTTCCAATCGATCTGTTGATGGGAGAATAAGATTCCCATGTCCTAAATGTAAAGTTAGAATGTGGTTGAAGAGACATGAAGTTTATGAACAATTTATATTGAAGCAATTCCCTGCTCAATATTTTGGTTGGATATGGAACATAGAATTGAACATTATAGAAATTTTAGGACTAATGTCAATCGAAAGAATGTGCTCCCAGCTTTATCGACAATGAACAATGAAATAAAAAACCTTATTAACAATGCATTCAACATTGCAGGACAACAACATAAACATCAAAACATATTAGAACAACCATTTGAGGGTGGTAAAAATAGAAACATGAAGGTTGATGTTTTTGAGACTATAGGACAACCAGATCAAGATTGTAACATATCATTGGATCCTCCTGTTCATTCTGGGAAGACTAATGTGATATAAAAATTCATTGAGAAGATATATGTGTTTCATGGTTTAGTTAATGATGGAAATCAAGAGTTTTATAGTGGATGTTTGAAATATTCAAAACTTTCTTTTCTGCTGATGTTGTACCATATCAAATGCATGTGCGGAATTACAAATAAGGAGATGTCCATGATATTGGAATTTTTGTGTGATTCATTTCCTAACTAAAATATTTATGAGTCTTTTTATGACATGAAAAAAAAATTTAACAAGCTTGGTCTAAATTATACAAAAATGAATGCATGTATCAAGGAATTTATGCTTTATTGGGGAGAGGATTCAAGAAAACAGGATTGAAAAACATATTATTATTTTATATAGAAGTCAATGAGTGATGTTGGAATTACGAATCAACATGTTACTATAAATAACAAGAGAAGGAACATATCTTTAAATGTTTTGCGTTACTTTTCTTTAAATCCTCGACTACAAAGATCATTCATGTCATCAAAAACTGCCAAACACATGAAGTAGAATTCTATAGATAATAAAAATGATATGTTAATACAGAAACAAGGAGATTCACAATCATGGAAGGAATTTGATTCATTACATTCATATTTCTCATCTAATCCTATGAATGTTCAATTGGGATTGGTTGTTGATGGATTCAACCCATTTGGGACTTTGAGCACTAGTTACAGCATTTGGATGGTTCTTTTGATCCCGTAAAATCTACCATAGTGGATTTATATGCAACAAGAATGTTTTATCATTTAGATGATTATTCATGGAAAAAAAATTCCAATAAATGATATCGATGTATAATTATATATTTTAATTGAATAATTACAGAAGTTATGGAGAAATGGTGTTGATACATATGATGCATCTTATAGAACAATGTTCAAAATGCAAGTTTCTCTAGTGTGGACCATTAGTGACTTCCCTAGACTTGGTAATTTAGCTGGTTGTAACACTTACATAGTTTTGGTCCTCAGTTCCATTAAGGCCTTCAGTCCACCCAAGGCCTTTAGGCTAGTAAGGTTTTCAGGTCACCTCAAGGCCTTAGAGCCACCTCAAGACCTTCGATCCACCTCAAGGCCTTCGGGACACCTGAAATGATGCTTAAATGATCAGATAGACTCTACAAGGAGAAGACTCCAGATGGGGATTCAGAGCAAGTGCATTCACTAGAGAAGAAGCTAAGAGGATTTTTCAGAAAGAGAGGGTATGGAATTTCCATTGGGACCAGCTTGTGCTTGCATGGGAAACCTAGACGAACATCCATGAAAAGGTGGAGAGATGATATCACGATGAATAAGATGGGAGGAGGAGTTCTAAGTATAGTCTTTATATTTCCTAAGACCTACGGGTCATGTAATCTCTGAGCCTATGTGCCTTGTAAGGGTTCCACCTCATCCCTTGAAAGGGGGGTTATCAAAATCAATAAAAAAAATACCTTCAGGCCATTTAGGTCAGTAGAAAATGGTGCTTATTGTGGCACCAAATATTTCTTGAAGCATCTCATAGATTTCAGTTGAATAGGCCAAATTTCAATGGTTCTATTGATCATAGACCACCTCCAAAGTTGTTAAAAGGTTCTAAAATATTAGAACCAATTGTAAATGTTGAAATATAATTTGGGAAGGTGTGTAATTTGAATGATAGTAGTAAATTAGTTCTAAGTGCATCATCAAGTGAAATTAGAACAGAACAATGGAAGAAAAAAATATTCTTCAAACTTTCATATTTGGAATTTAATTTGTTGTGTCATAATATTGATGTGATGCATATTGAGAATAATGTTTGGGAAAATTTGATCTTCACAATCCTTAATGAGAAAGTAAATCAAAGGATCATCTCAATGCTCAGAGTAAATTACAAGAAATGAACATAAAGCGTGATATCTAGCCAGATGATAATCGAAAGTATGCTCCGCCAATTTTTGAAATGAAAAATAGGGATAAAGATACATTCCTTTGAATTTTAAAACATGTCAAGGTATCTAATGGGTATTCAAGTAACATCTCAAGGTTTGTTGACTTAAATCCCTATAGATCACATGGATTGAAAATTCACGATTCACATATTTTGTTACAGTAGTTTCCACCATAGGCATTGGTACATTATTACCCAAAAATGTTACTACTGTAGTACTCCATTTTTTCACATTCTTAAAAAAACCATGTGGGTAAACTCTACAACTATTTGATCTTGAAAACCTTATGGATATATTTTTATTGACACTTTGTGAAATGGAGATGATCTTTCCTCCATCGGTTTTACTTTTATGATGCATAGGAAGCTAAATTAGGAGGCCTCGTACATTATCGATGAATTTGTCTAATTAAGAGGTACTTTATTTATATGTTTTTAAATTAAGTAAACAATTATCGTAACTTCATTAAATAAACAATTATGTTTTTTTCTCTTAATTAATAAATATCTTGGGCATTTTAAATCATATGTGAAAAATAAATCTCAACCAAAAGGCTCTATTTCTAAAGGCTATTTGGAAGAGGAGTGTCTTACCTTTTTTCTAGATACTTTGATGATATTGATATAATATTAAATCGAGTTAGAAATGTTGATAACACATTGAATAAATCTCAACTACATGAGAAATCAAAAATCTTTCCTACTATTGGCTGATCAGTTGGGAAGAGATCAAATGTTACACTGACATAAATGGAATTGTTGCAGACAAATAAATATGTGTTGTTGAATAGTGATATTGCAGATCCATTTATTAAAGAGTTGAGGATACAAACAAGGACAAAAATGATAGGTCACACACAAAATGAGAAATATATAACAAAATCTCTTAATAAATAAATTGTATAATGGTTTTAAGAACGTGTAAGTTCATAAATATTGCAATCAATTTAAATATTAGGTTGAAACATAGAATTTATAAATCTAATAATGTATATATATTTTTTAGATCATTAATATAGATACTCAAGATGAGTTGTCATAATATTTGATGTTTCTTGCTCGAGGTCCTCTAAAATTGGCTAGAAAGTTTGATGCTTACAACTTGAATGAATTTAAATGTCATAAAATTGATCAGGAAGAGGGTTTGAAAACATAGAATAGCGGTATATTTATTTATTCTAAAGTGGGATACTATGGAAATTTGACTTATATTATCAAATTAGACTACAATGGGAATTTTTTAGTTGTTTTATTCAAATGAAATTGGGTCTATTTTATTAGGGATGTTAAAAGATATTTCTTTCAATTTACATCCGTGAACTTCTCTCGCTTGATGGATATTAGTGAACATGAGTTGCATCATCCGTATATCTTATCATTTTAAGAGAAAATGGTATATTATGTGAAATATTTCATGGATGAATGGTAGAGTGTGGTTTCTCATATAAAACAAATAGGTTTGTATTATATAGTGATGAAGTGGAAGATTTGACCTCTGACAATGAATCCCATCAACAGCAAGAAGAGAACTTATTTATCCATCATGATATTCAAAATATTAGTCTTTCAAGGGTGGATTAAGTAGATGAAGTAATTATAGAGTAGGAAAACAACATGATTAAAGGATAAAATTATTGTATGTGCAGTTGTCCATTCATTTATCAACCACTTATGTCATTTGTATAGTCATTCATTATCATAGTTATGTACATTTTTTTGTTAGTACTATACATCTGTTATCATTTATAATTTTTTTCTTCATGAATTTTTTTGAAATATATGTTTTGAAGTTACTTTTATTTGATTAAATGACAATAATTCCAAGGAGGAAGCATTATATTGATGCCATTCGACCCTTAGCAGTGACGCAACATACCACTCTTGGTTCTTCACGAGGATATTGGAGGGTGACTATAATAGGTACAAATTTTAATATGAATAAAGTTATTGTAGTTTTTTTATACTACTAACTATTTTTTCATAAAGTATGGATACAATTATACTATGTAGAAAAATATAAAAAATTTATATGTTTGGAATCTAAACAAACTAAAGATAGTTGTCCAATTTGACTGTTATGGGATCCCTACGGATGACGTTGTGGGATTATTTGGCTAGATTCTAGGCCAGCTAGTAGTGGAGATGGTTACCCTTCCAATTATTAATAATGATTGGATACATATGACTTTAAGTTGGAAAAAATAATTTTTTTGATTCATAGATGGTAATTTTAAAACATTATGGTTTAATTGAATGTCATTATGTTATTAAATTCTAAAATTTTTAAAATTAATCTCTTTAAATAGATTTTTTTCACTTTCTCATTGCTGATGTTATAGCATGAAAGTAGAAATTGAAAGAATTGGTTGATTTATATCAGAAGACGACCAAATTTTTCCCCAGTGATATGCGTCGATGACTGGGGGTGATCAGGTAAATCAGAAAACTTCATAATCATTTAGTTCACAAACTTTTATTGGTTTTAAGTTTAAATATAAATATACAACACTATTTTATTTACAATATAATTATCTTACAAGTTCATGTAGTAGGAATTAGATATGGAGATGAATATGGATATGGAGATGTAGAGGGGGACAAGCAGAGTTCATCTGGCAGTGATTAGTGGTCTTTTTTATATTTTGGGTTAATATGGAATGAGAATATTTTTTGATGTATTATTTGTGACACAAACCTGAAATAATTTATGGTTGGATTTGAACTAATATACTTTTTTTATGATTCCATATTTTTTATATATGTTTGATGTTGTGTTCTTATGATAGATATTTTTTGTGTTACTAATAGGTGATACACTTGGTTTTTATTTTTTTCATTTTAGGGTAGTTTTGGTGGTGCAGAATCTGTAGTTGACATTTTTTTGTAAATCAACATTTAGAAGCAGTTTAAACCACCACTACATATGGAATATTTTTATTCACGGGGATTAAAACCATCGCTATAATATGTATTTTTATTTTTTTTTGGTAGTTAAACACTACTGGAAATGAAAGGTATACCAACGATTGAAACCTGTTATTATAGGGTGGAGAATAGTTGGTATAAATTATACCAATGGTTTTAGAAACCATAGCCAAGTAATCCATGACAATAGAAATATACCAATGGTTTGAGATAAACTGTTGGTATATGTGATGAAATCTACTCTATACCAATGGTTTTATGTAAACCGTTGGTATAGAGTTCTTATAAAACACATAGGCCAACGGTTTCAAAACCATTGGCATATCTTTTTTAGTCTTCCATTCACCCCTATACCATTGGTTTAAACTGTTGGTAAAGGTTTTTTACCAACCGTTCAGAACCGTTGGTAAAAAAAATAAATACAGAACCTATACTAATGGTTTAAAACCGTTGGTATATGCTTTGTTGTACAATTCACACAACAGCCTACTTTGTGTGCTACTGTGTGAATTATACAGCAGTAAATTCATAATACAGTACAATACATAATAAGGATACATAATTAAAAACTGATAATTAGAATGATACATAATTTAATAATCAATTATGAATATAATACATTAAAAAATGAATACGTAATTATATGTGATATAGAATTAAGAATACATACAAAATTTCATTTTTTATAACACATACACGATTGAATTCAGAAATTAGAAGCTAATAACCCAAAATAAGGAAATGAGTGAATGAATTCAACCAAACACAAATATAATTTCATGGTTTGGGGTGGGTGTCTTTGAACTTAGTGATAATGATAATGGGTGTGTATCAATGAGCTTATGTAACTTAGGGAATATAGTTATCCTTTGCGTATTAAATTTCATGTTTTTTATAATAGGGGTAGGAGTTCCTCACATGAGAAGTGGATTTTGTGTGGCTGGACCATGGATCGTTTTTCTAAAGTATCAACACATTTCGAATACATTTGGTCAGTTTTTTGTATGCTAGTTTTTTTACTTAAAATTATGTTCATTTTAAACAAAAGAGAGACAGTTAGAGTGATATCGTCCACACCGTGCCTTGGATTGAGGTGGGGTTGACTTGTACACATCACATATGACCCATGGATAGTTGTCCTAAAGTATCAATACAATAGGAATGTTTTTGGTTGGTTTTCTATATGCCAGTTGTTGTTTTCACTTAAAATGTTGTCCATTTCAAATAAAAGTGAGACACTTTGAGTGGTACCGGCCACATCGGGCCTCAGATTGAGGCTCGGTTGACTCTTACATTTCATAAATGATCCATGTATTGTTGTTCTAAATTATCAACACAATTCGAATATGTTTGGTCAGTTTTCCATATGTCAGTTGTTTTTACTTAAAACAGTGTCCATTTTAAAAAAAATGAGAGACACTTAGAGTGAAACCGGTCACACCGTGCCTCAGATTGTGGTGGGGTTGACTCATACAAATCACAAATGACCAATGGATCATTTTCATAATGTATCAACACAATCTGAATGCATTTGGTTAGTTTTTCATATTCCAGTTTTTTTTTCATTTAAAATGTTGATCATTCTAAATAAAGGTGAGACACTTTGAGTGGTACCGGTCACACCGTGCCTTGGATTGAGGCAAGGTTGACTCATACACATCACAAATGAATCATGGATTGTTGTCCTAATGTATCAACAAAATATGAATATGTTTGGTCCATTTTTCATATGTCAGTTGTTGTTTTCACTTAAAATTATGTCCATTTTAAACAAAAGAGAGACATTTAGAGTGGTACCAGCCACACCATGCCTCTGATTGATGCAGGGTTGACTCATACACAACAAAAATGTATCATGGATCATTTTACTAAAATATCAACACAATATGAATGTGTTTCGTTGGATTTTCGTATGCCATTTGTTGTTTTCACTTAAAATGTTGTCCATTTCAAATAAAAGTGAGACACTTTGAGTGGTACCGGCCACACCGAGCCTCGGATTGATGCGGGGTTGAGTATTAAAAATCACACATGACCAATGGATCGTTTTCCTAATGTATCAACACAATATGAATACGTTTGGTTTCCATATTCCAGTTGTTTTTACTTAAAATAGTGTCCATTTTAAACAAAAGAGAGACACTTTGAGTGATACTGGCCACATTGTGCCTCGGATTGAGGCAGGGTTGACTCATACATGTCACATATGACTCATGAATCGTTTTACTAAAGTATCAACACAATACTAATGTGTTTTGTCGGTTTTCTGTATGCCAATTGTTGTTTTCATTTAAAATGATGTCCATTTTAAACAAAAGAGAGACATTTAGAGTGGTATAGACCACATTGTGCCTCTTATTGATGCAGGTATGACTCATACACCTTAAAAATGTCCCATGGATCATTTTCTTAAAGTATCAACACAATTTTAATGCGTTTGTTTGGTTTTCCGTATGCCAGTTATTTTTTCATTTAAAATGATGTCCATTTTAAACAAAAGAGAGACATTTAGAGTGGTATCATCCATACCATGCCTCTGATTGATTTGAGGTTGACTCCTACACATCACAAATTTCCCATGGATAGTTGTTCTAAAGTATCAACACAATCCAAATATGTTTGGTCAGTTTTCCATATGCCAGTTGTGTTTACTTAAAACATTGTCCATTTTAAACAAAAGAGAGACACTTAGAGTGGTACCGCCCACACCATGCCTCAGATTGATGTGAGGTTGACTCTTACATGTCACAAATGTCCCAAGGATCATTTTCCTAAAGTATCAACACAATCCTAATGCGTTTGGTTAGTATTCTATATGCCAGTTGTTGTTTTCACTTAAAACGTTGATCATTTCAAATAAAGGTGAGACACTTTGAGTGGTACCAGCTACACCATGCCTTGGATTGATGAAAGGTTGACTTCTATATGTCTAAAATGTCCCATGGATTGTTTTTCTAAAGTATCAACAGAATCCGAATACATTTGGTCCATTTTCCATATGTCATTTGTTGTTTTCACTTAAAATGTTGTCCTTTTCAAATAAAAGTGAGACACTTTGAGTGGTACCAACCACACCATGACTTGGATTGAGGCGTGGTTGAGTCTTACATGTCACATATGACCCATGGATCATTTTCCTAAAGTATAAACATAATCCAAATACATTTGGTCAGTTTTCTGTATGCCAGTTGTTTTTACATAAAATGGTGTCCATTTTAAACAAAAGAGAGACACGTTGAGTGATACCGGCCATACCATGCCTCATATTGAGGTTGGGTTGACTCGTACACATCACATATGACTCATGGATCGTTTTCCTAAAGTATCAACACAATACAAATGCATTTGGTCAGTTTTTTGTATGTCAGTTAGGCAAATCGTGCAATAACAGTGATAATATCTTATACTAAAACTATAGACATTGTGCATGATGTGCATCCCCTGTTTCATGGTTAGGTAAAATCATGAAAATTTATTCTAATATATATCCCTATATGGTAGGTAAATACCTTTTGGGATGAACTTAAATATTTTACTAATCGTGAGGCATAGTGTTTTTCTACTCCGACCGAGGTTCTGAGCTCCGAACAAGCCCCAGAATCCCCATAAACCATTATAACATCATTAGGCTTCTATATTTGGTCAAAAATAAGGAGTTATACTGAATTAAAAAATATCCATACCAGAGTGAAAAACCAGGTTCTTATAGTCTTCCCATTTAAAGGAACTCAACCTGAAGTTCACCTTCAATGGGTGGTAAAAATTTATTGAGAAAAATTCTATCTGGGGGGGTTGTCCGGGGTCCAGGGGGGCTGTTGTGGGAGCTTTCTAGGGGGCTATCTGGGGGGTTGTCTTGGGGGCTGTCCGGGGGGCTGTCCGGGGGTTGTCCGGGGTCCAGGGCAGAGGTGGGGGTGCTATCCAGGGAGCTCTCCGGGGGCTATCTGGGGGGATTTCCAGGGTCTAGGGAGGAGGGTGGGGGGCTGTAATGGGTGTGTGCAAGGTGTTATAGGATTTTATGTAGAATGAAACATCTATATTAAATCAAAAATTAAATGTCATAAATATCAGTCAAAATGTAATGGATCAATCTTCACCTGATCACAATCACCATCACCACTGTCATCATCAGCCTCATCCTCACCGCCATCCATGTCCTTGTCATCATCCTCGTCTTCGTCCTTTTCATTGTTCCCGTGATCATCCTTGACCCCATCCTATTCGTCATCCTCATCCTCATCCCCGCCCTCTCCCTCACCTTCATCCTTGCCCTCGATCTCAGCATCATCATTATCCCCAATATCTTCCTCTTTAGCATCCTCGTCATCACCAGAAACGGCATCATCTCGACCACCACTAGAACTTCTACCTTGTGCATTGAGTAATGAACCAATATATGACATATATGTCTGACAATCCGCACTGGACTCTGGTTGAAGTGATGAAGATAAAGCTTTGATCAGTTTCATAAATTATTTCTCCCTCATTTGAATCTGTTCTTCCAACTCTGTGTACCTTTTATCAGACTGTCTTGCTTGCCCCTTGACCTGTTCCAACTCGGTGGTACTATAATAGATACCTAGAGAGGACCAATACCTCATCGAGACTATATTCTTACCAGTTCGGCAGCGTACTCGACCAGAGTGTTCATCTCCCAAAACCTGATATAAATGATCGTGTGGCCCAAAATTGTTAGGCTCTTGGGAATCAAGTTCTTCTAAAGCAGCCTATTAAAAATATTAATATATTATTAAATTTTAAAATATATATTAAAATTTGAAATAAACAAATTAAAACTTACAATATTTTCTTGTGTCGGTTCATTAACCACAGTTCCATCTTTTTTCCTTCTACTCGAGAAAAACAATGTTTCTCCAGGGAGACGTCCTTCAATATTCAATTTGTGCTTCTGTAATGACATTGAAACAATATAAATTGAAATTATTATCATATATTAAATATTCAATAAATCACATAATTTAAGTAGGAAACAATACAAATGGAAAGTCCTAAAGAAAAATTATAAACAACTATATCGTACCAGCTGCCTCTCATGATCTGACATAGTAGTGTGCCCCAAAGTGTGGAGGTATTGCTTTGAATAAATGTTTTTTTGTTTTTTTCAGAATATTCCTAAATAATTTTCAATAATAAATAAGATAATATTAATGAAAAATATGAAAACTATCATTTAAATACCTCAAATGGGATTAATACCTTAAATTTGGTAGTCGCCCAATGGGTAATCATTTGGCGATATTGCTCTATCAGGCAGTCATCCACGATAGGTACTATCTCCAACTCTGTTCCCACTCTATCACACCTGCCAACATACAAGTCATTCTTATAATCTCTCTAAATCTCTCCTAACTCCTTTAAATGTGATGGTCGTGCACCCTCGCCATCAGGGAATTTAAACCGAAGCTGACACCCAATAGATTAATTCATATAAATACAAAAAAAAAATACTACATTAAATCCAATAGGTTTTTTACCCATATTTGTGCCCACACATTATCCTTGACTTTGTGTGCCAGATGTCTCCAAGAGAGGGGGCTAACCAAAATGATGTCGGAGTATTTGGATAGCTTCGCCAAAAAACCCCGACATTCCTGTCCAGGTTTATCAATCATCTATCCATCATCATTGTATTCAACCATCAACTATGTCTGGAGGTTCCATACCACACTCAAGAAAGTAAGCCCCCTCCCCCACCTCCTATCAGTAGATGAATCTGTTATTAAAGAAAAAATATCAGTACAAGTTATAATAAAAATAAATTTTGGTATAAAAATTTGTTAGAGTTATATAAATATACTTGTGGTAGTCGGATCAATGGTTGTCACTGGATGTGCAGAAGCTGATGGAATATCCTATACAGGTGGAGTGTACCTCAGTGTACTCTCCTCATCCATATACTGTGTTAGAGAAGGAATCGAAGAAAGTGGAATATAATAGCTTGGATATAATGAACCAGAAGAAAAAGATGATGGCACAAACGTCTGGCCAACTGGTAGTGTAAAAATCGGAGGCCTAAATAACATGTGTGTCCCTAGAGACACACCAGGATCAAAATGGGGCGTAGAAGATACGTATGTGGTAGGGGAATAGTCCAATCAAGTATGACCAGTGGATCGTCTAACTCTCGCACCACGAGCCATCGTACCACCAGCCTCAGTACCGGGACCACCATATGATCGTCTAACTCTGACATCACCCCCCTCCTACCATCATCCTCTGTACTAGGAGCAATATCAGGCTCCTCATCAGATATCTCTCGTCTAGGGGGTGGATCTTGAAAAAAAGTTTAACACAAAAGTAAACACATGATATTATAAGTTATTGAAATATATATATTTGAAATAAATTACTCACAATAGGGATGAGTGGAGGAATTACCATCTGTGTCATCTGACGATTATTTTATGTCATCTTTATCCACCACATATCTTAAATGGGTGTCATTTCCTACAATGAAAACAAATATGGAAGTAATTAGAAACAGATAACTAATGTGTAACCCAAAAAATAAAATATAGAAAAACCATTCTGATAAAAAAACATAAAAAACAGAATATTTATGGTGGTTTGAAGGTAAGTACTAGGATACACACTCTGAATTATGTAAGTGAAACATGTAGTTGAGAACACGACTGTATGATTCTATATATTTCCCACCACAAATTTGGGTTCACAATCAAATCTGACAATTGAGCTATTGGAGTCATCATAAGTAATAAATAGATTGCATCCAATTGCAGTAGGGATAGTTTCAACTTCATCATCACCATCATCAAAAACATGTATGGGATTTACTTCAATAATTACACCGAATTTAGGATGACGATGATCTTTGACATAAAAAACTTGTTTTACCATTGATGCCAATACACATGGTTCATCGGTGGAAAGAGTGCGAGTCTTGTCAATAACTCGAAATCTACAATCATCAATAAATGTGTCTTGCCTCATCATTAAATCAAGCCATTGACATTTCATCATCATGACTCAAACATGTGAGTAATAATCCAAAATTATTATTTTCTACATGACTCCATAATAAGATACATTTTCAAAATGATGTCTATTATCTGATGAACTGGCATAATAGTCTGTTGTGGCAATTAGCATAACACCATCATGTTGTGTTCTCATGTTCCTTGTTCGTTCAGTGATAATAAATTTGTATCCATTGATCACAAGTGATTTACAAGCACGGACCATGGTATTAGGACCAAAATCCAAAGCTCTTATTTCCTCAAAAACAGAGTCTGCAGGAAAACTCGATACCTGAAATATAAAAAATTGTAAACTTAATTAAATATTATTTTTATTTAGTTTTTACAGAAATATTTTTACCTTCAATTTCAACTAAGAAGAAAAACTTTTTCTATGAAAAGTCTCTTTGCTTCTCAAAGATAAAGAATAATTCTTTCTATATATAAATTTTGTATGTTCCTTGTAGATAAAAGTAATTATAGTTTAACAAATATTTAAAATTACAAGAGATAAGATAAGAGATACATGTACAATTTACTTACTTGATATACTTATCAAACAAATCACAATTGAACAACACTATGCACTACTGGAAAACTAACCTTTACCGACGGTTTGGAACCGTTGGTATAGGCCTCCAAACCGTTGGTATAGCCTATACCAACGGTTTGGAGAACCGTAGCCAAGTAAGCCGTTGGGAAAGGTCTATACCAACGGTTTTCCAAAAACCGTTGGTATAGGTAATATGAAATCTATACCAACGGTAATGGAACCATTGGTATATAAATTCCTAAAATAAAACATCCGCTGGGATTTGATCCCAGGACCCCTCGTTTATAATCGAACGACTTAACCACTAAGCTAACATCACTTTTTTAAACATAATTTCATAAATATATATATGTATTATCATAATTATTTAAAATTTTGATTTATATAATGTTCTCGGTTAGTAGATCTGGAAAAAAATTAAAGAACCTATCCCAACAGTTTTCAAAACCGTTGGGATAGGTTAGGGGTGGGTTGAGTTTTCAGGTCGAAGGTTGGATTTTTTGGGTGTTTTTTCCCAACGGTTTTGGTGAACCATTGGGAAACGTCACTCTTTCCCAACGGTTTTGGTGAACCGTTGGGAAAGAGGCTCAAAACACACCCTTTCCCAATGGTTTTGGTGAACTGTTGGGAAAGAGGCTCAAAACACACCCTTTCCCAACGGTTTAGCATAAACCGTTGGGAAAGAGTGACCCTTTCCCAACGGTTTTCCAAACTGTTGGGAAAGGTGGTGAAATCTATGGCTTTCCCAATGGTTTTGGTGAACCGTTGGGAAATGGTAGCTATACTAACGGTTTTTACAAACCGTTGGTATAGAAGTGTTGGGAAAGATCATCTTTCCAGTAGTGATGTGATGTTCCATCTCTCTCTCTTCAAGGCATAATGTCATAAATGTATATGATCCCGGAATTCCTCCTGTCTGAGGAAGTGATGGAAAACTGGGTTTAATTTTCTCATACTGTTCTTATTAATTTCTCATTGGTTTGTTTATTCTTGTAGTAAGATCAGACAAATACATTGAGCATAAATCCATACATTCTTGAGCCAAGTAACCATTCACAATAGAACCAACAGGATAATTCCAGTTCCGAACATATGATTTCAATGCGTACATGTTTCTTTCGGTTGGATACATCCAACGGAAAGCAATGGGTCTTCCAAGAAGTATTTCGGTCAGAAGATGGACAGTCAGATGAAACATGCATGTAAAAAATGATAGAGTGAATATTTTATCTAACTCACACAAAATTAATGGTGTCTCTAACAACAGTTTTTATAAGAAGGATTTGGAAAAATTCATAACAGAAAGATCCCTAAACAAATAGCACAACCGAATAACTGATACTCTTACATTATTGGACAAGAGATGACGGATTGTTATTGGAATCAACTCATGCAAAAGGACGTGATAATCATGAGTCTTCAAAGATTTAATCTTCAACTCTTTTCTGTTGACCCGTTTTGATATATTTCTTGAATATCCATCAGGAACTTTAATAGTCTCTAGAACTTCCAGAAATTGATTTTTTTTTTCAGCAGGTATCATCACATAAGAAGCACATGGAACATTCCATTTATTTTCACTAATACAGAGAGGATGAAATTCTAGTATGATCCCACAATCTACCAAGTCATGCTGAGATAGTAAATCATCTTTTGTCTTCCCCTTGACATTTAGAAGAATCTAAAGTAACATTTCACATATATTCTTTTCAAAGTGCATTACGTCTAAGCAATGACGTAACAAGTTTTTTGACCAATAAGACAACTCAAAGAATATACTCTTCTTCTTCCAATTGTAACAGGTATCATTGGAAACATTATTCCTCTTTCTAGATTTCATTACACCCTTCCCAAATGAATAACTGAAATCTTTCAATTCATTAAGCACATCAGTCCAAGACATACGCTGAGGTGGATCGTCAGTCTCCATGGTATTGTCAAGTCTTCGACGATTCTTTCTATATGGATGGTTCATTGGAAAGAATCTTTAATGTACCATAAAACTAAAACTATGATGATATTTCAGTCTTCTCAATCGATTATACTTTATAAAAATAGGACATGACAATTTTCCTTTTTTTCTCCATCTAGACATCATTGTATAAGAAGGAAAATCATTGATCGTCCACATAAGCACAACACTCATCTGAAATATGTCTTTCGAACATGCATCGTATGTGGGAACACTCACATCCCAAAGAAGTTTAAAATATTTTATTAAAGGTTTCATTTATACATCTATATCATTGTCAGGATCAAAAGGGCTAGATATCAGTATACTCAAGAAAGTGTAAGGCTTTTCCATACACAACCATGGGGGAAGGTTATAAATGTGTATGAAAACCGGCCATGTGTTGTGTGAAGTAAGCATCTGCCCAAATGGATTAAAACTGTCACATGAAAGACCCATTCTCACATTACACACGTCAGCTGCAAATTCAGGATATTGAGCATCAAATCTCTGCCATGAAAATCCATCTGCAGGGTGAACTAACTCTTTATTATTCTTTTTTCTCTTGGTGTCATACCATCGCATTTTTACTGATATTTCATCAGACATGAAAAGTTTCTGTAATTTTGGGATCAATGGAAAGTTACACATTACTTTTTGTGGCACACGAGATGGTGTTCCATCATCTTTTGGCTTCTATTAGGAGGTTCCACATTTGATACAATCATTTCTTTCAGCAGTTTCCTGCCAAAAAATGTTGCAATCATTAATGCAAGCATGAATTTTTTTTTGAGAATCCAAGTTCATCAACTAACTTCCATGCCATATAGTGGTTTAAGGGAATATCTGCATCATCTGGAAGTAATTCCTTCAATAAGGTAAGAATGTAATCGATTGCATTATTTGAAATCCCATACATAGTTTTCCCATGAAACAATCGGATTAAAATTCCAACTTTTTCATTTTACCACATTGTCGATATACTGGATTCGTTGAAGCATCATTCAATTTTTTCACCCTATCAACATCATCATTTTCATTTTACGCATCATGTGTGCTTGTATCAAAATCTTGTTGGCTGGAAATCCTTTCCTTCTCATGATTCCAAATAAATGGAAACTGATCATATATCAAACTCTCCAATTCATTCCTATCATTTGGATCATCAACATTTAGAGATTCCATTTTCTCTCCATTGTGATACCACACATAATAGTTTGTTTGGAAACCATATTTGGTTATATGATAGCTAACTACTTCATTACTCAACCAAGATCTTCCAACACAATTAGAACATGGGCAGTGTATGCGAACACTATCTAAAGCTTTTTCAAATGAAAAATCTAAAAAGATGTTCAAATTATTTTGAAAATTAGTTGAAATCTGATCAGTTCAGTACATCCAACTTCTATCCATTCTGTAAAAAAATTGAAATAAGTCATTTCAAATCAATTCAATAATATTGAAGTTCAATCAAAAAAATATTGATATAAATGAAAATTGTTTACTTTATAGAAAATCATAACTAACACATTACTCTATATGAGAATAATATTAAGAAACACAACAAAATACAGTGTATATAATAAAATAAGATACAGAATTTCTAATACCTATATTCAAGGATTGCCCAGTAAGATATTGGAAGTGAACCAAGGAATACATAATCCTTAAGGGTCTTGTTGGGAGTACATGAGTTTTTTACTTTAACTTCTTCAGGGAAATCAGGATGAGGAGTAGGATAAGGATCACATCAAAAGTAGTTATGGCATCATCAAGTTTCACCTTAACCACAGATTAAAGGATCATAGGTTTGGGTACATAGATTATAGGTTGGTAGCGTGTATTCATTGAATCATGTCCCAATTGATTTTGGAGAGGGACCTTCAATAGTTATAGGTATGAATTTGATTAGAAACACCTATAAAAAGGATATCCAGGAACTGTGACATCCCAAACTAGGATGCCACTCACTATTGACCCAAACCCAGATGGCCACATGGCCCCAAGCACATCTACCAAAATTCCAAATGTTATTGACTAATAGTGAGAGCCTTTGGTGTGTCTGGGGGAGACTTTTCCCTCATTACCTAAGTTGGAAAATTTTAATATTATCAGTTAAAAAGTATAAGAAAGATAACAATGGTAAAATATTGTAAATGGATGAAAATAACCAAATCTATAATACCAACTAATAGTAGAATCAAAAACCAAATGATGGTAATGTATGTCATGTATCAAGAAGAAAAACATAGTTACAACTAGTAGGATGTAGTACTATATAAGAGGCTCAATAAATTCTAAAATTCAACCTAGCTTCTTGAGATACAACCCAATAATCTGCTACATGCTCCATCCTATGTCATGTGAGTAGTCATGAATCTATAAAACGGTGATTCCCCTTATCTAAACATATAATCATGTAGTTTATCCAGGTACCCAATGGCATCTCGAACAATGTGTGAGATACAATTCGTGTAGGTGACCACCGAGAGGTCTATAACTATCCAGTCTATTTATATAACATTTTAATATAATGATATGATAAATTAAAGTGACAAATAAAAAATCTAAAAGGGTTTTCTATGGTTCTAGATAAAAAAACTAAAAGGTTTTTCTAGGTTAAATCAAAACAGAAAAAAAGCAGATACACGTCAAAATCAAAACTTAAAACTAAAATATTATATAAATATCAATAAAAATAATGTACCACTTAAGAAAATACCTAATTTGGGATGGTTCGGATGAAGATTCAGTAGCTTGGATGGGGGAATCCGAGATTCCAACCGTTCGAATGGAGGAACCAAGATGAACCTGAGAAAGGTGTTGTCCGAATGGGGGATAGGTGCTCTGATCGCGGGGGGCTACTGTCAAATTAGGGTTCTGTCTGAATGGGGGAGAGGAGAAGGTCCATGCAGTGCTATTAGGGAAAACCTTTACCAACGGTTTTTAAAAACCATTCGTAAAGGTACCCTTTCACAATGGTTTTCCAGAACCATTGGTAAAGGGGGGGGGGGTTAGACTTCTTTTGCAATGGTTCACTAGAACCGTTGGTAAAGGGTGTCATGCACCTAGTTTTACCAACAGTTTAAGAAAACCATTGGTAAAACTCTTTTTTACCAACAGTTTAAGATAACAATTGGTATATAAGTGTTGGGAAAAACCCCTATTCCAGTAGTGAAAACTGTCACTAAAAATGACACACTATTATTTAGTTATGGTTGTAATTAGATTAGCAGAATTTGTGTGGGGGAATTTTTTTTGTATTTAGCGGCGATTTTAACAACTGAAAAATCCTCCTCCCATTAGAAAACTACTGTAAAAACAAAAATAACCACCACTAAATACAATTTCTATGAATATTACTAGAAACCACTGTTAAATGGAATAAATCATCACGCATTGGATGTGGACACACGATTTAGCAGTGGTTTTTTGAAATCATCATAAAACCATGTAGCGGAGGTTTATACCGATAACAATCAAAAAAACTACCACTACTAATCCCTTTTCTTGTAGTGGTAGCACATGTGTTTGAGAAACATCATTTGAACCTCAGCATTCAATCACCACCTAGTGCATAATGAGGTTACATATAATCCCCTCTCTCCAATTGTGTTAAATTTTTTAATCTTTTTGTTGTAGTAATGCAAGTTTATAGGGGAGATAAGATCTAGGGGAGTGTGTTTTGAGCTCCACATGTTCAATAATAGGTTCTTGGGTTTATTTATAATGGGGGAGACTACATAAATTCAATGATTTGAGGTTTAATGAATTGAGGTTATAGGAGAAATGAGAATTTATCGGATAATTGAGAAAAAAGGGGGAGAATGAAAAAATTATGTTTTGTTGGTTGCTGGCTTTTTACCAACCATGCAATGATTTTGTGGCACGATGAGAATCATGTGTTACAAGCAGCAGTTCAAGTCATGCAATGATTTGACATATTTAATCATTCCAAGACATGAAAACAAAATTCTTACTTCTCATCTTGTTTTCCACACTGATCTTAGCTCACGTAGACTGAGTGTTAGCTAAGTTTTTTCTTGTGTATCGGGTTTTGATAGTGTGGTTGATGGTTTATTGAATTTATCTAAATATTTCCAACAAACCCAAAGAGGGATATTATTAGATTCTTAATAATTTATTTCTAGAAATGGATTTTTATTTTTTTTTTTTGTTAATCCACATTAGTTTGATCAAGGAGTTTGCAAGACAAGTGATCTTATAGTATAGGCTGACAATAAGGTTGAAGGTGCCGTTGTTTCCTAGTGTTTTCCAAATTTTTGGGTCTAAAAAATAGAGAAACGAGAAAGGTTTATTTGGAAAAGGAAGTTTCTCACAATATTGAAGTTTGTTTTTAAATTTGAATTAAATACATGTTTTGGGATCATCGCATAAAAATATGAAAAAGGAAAAAATCACGCAAAAGATTTTAATGTGCGTGGAAGATGTGGTTGTTCAGAAGAGACTTACACACCCAATGTGGCTTAAAATTTTTTTTTCATACACGGTGATAATCTTGCATGTAGGGTCATAGAGGGATATAAATATGTGGCTACCCATTCAAGACTAAGAACTTTTCCCAATGAATATTTCGTAGCTCTTCCACGTGAAAGATTTGCGGATGATTTATGCACAGTAAATCTTGCGCACAAGGTGATCCTTGAGTCAATTTGGACCAAGTACACCCCATGGTGTGGTTGCATGAAAGGTAGGGGTTGAGAAAAATAAATCTTGAATGAAAACTCCAAGACTTGTGCACAAGAACAAGTGTTTCATGCAAGTTCAGTGTTGAGCATCTAACAGGTTTTAGATATCTGATTTGTTTGATCAGTACTTTCAAGTGCATCAATTCAGGACAATATTGAAAGAAGAGTCTTGTGTTAGTCAAAGACAAAGACTTCAATGCTAATCTGTTGAAGTTACCTTTAAGTCGATAAATTGAGTAATACTTCTCTCAAACAAGTGAGCTAGGGGGATTCAATGTAAGTGTTCTAACGGACAAAATGAGTTATCCCTAAAATCTTGTAAAGTTAGTGTGCCTGGAACAGAGTGACTGTGTCTAAACTTCTATACTCCATAACTAGTGAAGATTAGTGGATTTAGGTAGGACCAAAACATTTACGGTTTATGCTCCTTGGATTATCCCTTAGTGGTGAATCAAGTAAAATTTTTGTGTTATCTCTTTGCATGGGATTTCATTGTTTACTACATATTCTCATCAGATAGTTTTAACAGGTTCCTACCAATGTGGGAACAAGATCTATCACTTTAATAATAAAAAGTTGACACCCTAATTCTCCCCTCCCCTCTTAGGGTGTTTCAGGGTCCTACACTCTCTCCCTTCCTTCTTTTTATGATTGGTTTGATTTGATTTGAATAACTACTAATTTAATTTAAAGAAAATATATTAAAACATACACTTACTTATTCTAAAACAATTAATGGAGATGAGTTGATCCTAAGTTGTTACTAGGGTTAGATTGGATGCATTTATTTTCTTATAACATTCATTTCACTAATTCAAGATGTATCCAAAAAAATGATATAATTCCTCAACATCATTCACCAATTTAATCCCTACACCATTCCAAGGATAATCAACAATGCACTTAGAGGATCAATTTAATTATCACTCCAAGGAATTGGATTGTACTAGCACTCGAAATGTGTCATTGTTAAAGTTGGCGAAGATGAAGAAGAAATTAATCATCAAATGGAAATATTAAATTAATGAAATGATTACAAAATTTTAAATCATAAAATAACATCCAATCATCCCCATTCAACTCCTTAGGACCAACCCATAAGGGGTTAGCCCTCCATTTATACTATTAAATAAATGGAAGCGGGAAGTCGACTTAAAGAAGCGGAATTTGAGAAGAAAAATAAAACAATAAAATGATCACTCCACCGTTGTGTGAATAAATTCACAAGTGCGGGTGTGAATAAATTCACACCTTAAAGAAACGGTATCAAATTGATAAAAATAAGAAAAGAAAAATATGAAATGAAGAACTTTTATTAAGAACTAATGTGATTCAAATAACTTACATGAGAATGAAGAACGATTACAACATCAAATGGACAGCAAAACATTACAATGAAACAAAGCATCCAAGATCCCTAAATTCACCACCACTCTTGCCTTAAATAGGAAAAAATGAAGCCTTGGCCGAGCCCCCAACATCCCATGTGCCTTTAATTAATTATTTTGGGGAAAGGTGGGTGGAACATTAATGATGAGAGACTTTTCCACTTCTTGCCCCGAAGTTGCAGCCAGCTTGCATCCACCGGAAAGACGCACCTAAAGGACCTTCTAGAAGGCAGAATTTGAGTGGGTCTTAGAAGACTTAAATTAATACCCCAATGTCCCCTAACATAATGTAAACTTTCAGCCCAAAATACTTTGTGGTTCGGGAGATATGACTGAAATAGTGGGCTGTTTTTCTGGGCCGCAGACTCTGGACCAAAATTAAATCTTCAACTTGGGCCACCTTAATCACCACCATTGAGAACGAATTAGCACTGGCTCCAGAATAATTATTTGTTACCCTATATGTATTCTATCCTTAAATAAATTTTCGGGTTCATTGGGCTTGTATTGTGGGACCCATAGTCCGATCAGTGGGATGATATCCAATCTGCCTTCTCCAGAATTGTTTCCTTTAATCGCCAAATATCTCCATCATCCTTTATTAATAATCCATTGATCCCTGAATAAAAAATGTTCATAATTAAGTTCATATCCATTTAAAAAAATATAAAATTAAAATATGTATATTTACATTCTTTAAAATCAGATGAAACATTGGGCCTAAATTGGTGCACATTAGGCATGAAGTGCACAAATGATGAGAATGAATGTTCAAAATGTAAAATACACTAAAATGGTATTTATGAATAGCAAGGCACATGAAAACTACATATATTAGCAATGAATATTATCCTCTTACAGTGGCTAATCAATGATTTTCACTTCCCTCTCATAGAAATTGTTTTGGTAAAACCCTATGTCAAAAAAATTACCATTTTTTTGTTTTATTCAGTATTTAGGGTTACTGTAGGTTTATTCTTCCATATTTGGGTGTCTTCCATAAAAGGAAATGTGTTTTAGTTTTTCACGGGTTGATTACACTTGATTTAAGGTTTTTTGTCCAATGTTTAGCCTTTAGATTTATGATATTTTTATATTTGGGTGTTCGTATTTATTTATTTTGAGTTTAATATATATTTTCAATCAAAATATGATTTAAAATTTATTTTGAAGGGCATTTTCCATGTTTTCCAAGATTAATTGCTTATTTTAAATTTTTTAAAATGCTTCACCGATATAAGGTACATGTTTTTTTAAGCCTCATATTATTATTGCATACTTGATCTTAGATATATTTTGAGTTGTGAATAATATAGATTTATAATTATATCATTTGAAGTGGTGACACCATATGATTGATTAATATGTTTATATGGTTTTTTTTAAATTATTACAAACTATGATATATATATATATATATAATATTAGAACTACATGTTCATGTTTATTGATTGTATTAATTATTTTAATGTTATATATCATTTTTCAATGATATTCGATTAATAATCTTATGGTATTTCATATTTTATCATGTTTGAGATAAGTTATAATGTCGGAGTAATATTTAGTAAAATTTTATTTATAATTAATAAATAATTAGTATTAGATAATAAATATATGTAATAATTAGTAAAAAATCAATTACTTGTAAAAAAATATTAAAAATATTAAAAATTATCAAAAATTTACAATAATTAGTTAAAATATAGTAGTAATTAAAATATAGTATTAATTATTACATTATTTTTAATAATTAATAAATAATTAGGAAACATTAGTAAAAATTAGTAAATATTAGTAAATTATGATAATTTTTAGTAATTTTTAAAAATATATATAAAATACTAATAACTATTAAAAATGAGTAATATTTATTGAAAACTTAGTATTTAATAATTAGTAAAAAATTTGTAATAACTTGTAAAAAATATATATATAATACTAATATCTATTGATAATTTTCAATAATTAGTAAAAATGTAGAAATAATTAAATTAATTAAAAATAATCATTAAATAATTTGTAATAATTAATTAATAATTAGTCAATATTAGTAATAATTATTAAATGTTAGTATTAATTACTAAACATTATAAATAATTTGTAAATATGAGTAAATTACAATAATTTGTAAAAAATTGTAAAAAAATGAAATATTAATAATTATTAAAAATTAGTAATATTTATTAAAAATTCAGTTATAAATAATAAATAATTAGTATCACTTAATTAATAATTGTATCAAATAGTAAAAATTAATAAAAATTAGTAATAATTTGTAATAATTTCTTAATAACTTGTAAAAAATATAAAAAATACTAATAATTATTAAAAATTCAAAATAATTAGTAAAAAGGTAGTAATAATTAAAATAATTTATAATAATCATTAAATAATTTGTAATAATAAATAAATAAATTGTTAATATCAGTAATAATTAGTAAATGTTAGTATTAATTAGTAAATATTATTAATAATATGTAAATATGAGTAAATTAGGATATTCTGTAATAAAATTTATGAAATACTAATAATTATTTAAAACTCATAATAATTAGTGAAATTTTGTAGTAATTAATTTATTTATTTGTAATTATTATATAAGTTATAAGAAATAAGAAATAATTAGTCAATTTTAGCAATAATTAGTAAATGTTAATAATAATTAGTAAATGTTATTAATAATTTCTAAATATGGGTGAAAATTATGATGATTTTTAGTAACATGTAAAAAATATAAAATATATAAAAAATCATTAATATTTGTTAATATTTATTAAAACTTTAGTTATAATAAATAAACAATTACTATTGATTAATAAATATTTTTAATAGTTAATAATATTTAATAATTATTAGTATTAATTAGTAAAAATTAGTAATAATTCATGATAAGTAGTCATAATTATCCATAATTAAAATTTTATAATAATTTTTAAGTAGCCACAATGAGTAATAATTATTCACATTTATGTTATATTTTTAGATAATTATAGAATCAGGCAGTAGAAACCAGTTTCTATTATGCGATTGTGATTGAATAAATCATCACAAACATCCTAATGGATCTTGTATAAATCATGTCTATATTGAGTGTGTTGAAACATTTATATCATTTTCATTTTCAAATTCATAAATTTTTTTGAAAGAATAATTAAATTTCCATGTAAGAAATGTGAACTTAGGATATTTTAAACATTTGAAAATGTTGGAATTCATCTACTATGTTTTGGTTTTAGAAAAAGATTATATTTTTTTGTATCAACATGGTGAATAAAATTCAGTATAAAATACATTTTTTTGGTTACGAATCCATCATTTTTGAATTTATTACATGTGGGTGTTGTCCCATCTATTCAGGAAACAAAAAATCATAATGATATTCCAAATAATGAATCAGAACCATCTCAATTTTACAATTTCTTGAAATCTACTAAAAAGGTCTTATATCCGGGTTGCCTGATAAGAAAAATTGAAGCTATTATAAACTTTATGATTATTAAATCATATTAATGTAATATAAAATATTTTTTTTGGTCTAATATTTTATTTGGTAAAATAATTGTTTCATAATGGAGATACATTACCTATAAGTTTCTATGAAAGTAAGAAGTTCATACATAATTTATGTCTTAGTTATCAAAAGATATATGCATGTTCAAATGAATGAATCTTATATTATAGTGATTATGAATAGTTAATTAATTTTTCAACATGTGGAGAATTGAGGTATAAAGAGGAAAAACAAAGAAAATATAGATTTAATGTGGAATAGTAGAGGTATTTTTCAACTACACCCCACATGAAAATTCTATTTATGTCTCACAACACAACTGCATTGATATCATGACATAAATAAAATATTTTCATCAGTAAAAGATTTAATCATCCCTGTGTTGGTGATTCTTAGAAACAATTTGATTATATATATACTTTTTTGATTTAAAACCTGATAACATACAGTTGAGTCTTTCTAGTTTTTTCCATTTAGTGCTTATGATAGTCAATATTATTATTGGTCTGTTTCCATAACTCTGTGAAACTTTCCCCCTTAGATGTTGATGAAGGAACCATATATATATTTGGAACTATTAATTTAAGGAAATGTAAAGAATAATATCGATGTTTTTTTGAAGAAACCAGCTGAGGAGTTGATTTAAATATGGAATAATGGTGTAACTATATATGATATAGTTACATATCAGAATTTTACACTGAATGTTCCATTAATATGGATATTCAAAGAATTTTAGGCACACGTTATGTCATTTGAATTGAGTACTCATGTTTTAAAATCATTTCCATACTACATGACTAAGAACAAAGTGTTTATGCTTGTCAATGGAAGAAATGCTTATTATTTTGATTGTCATCAAAGATTTATTCCAATGGATCACCCTTTTCAAAGGAATAAAAAGAATTTTACAAACGGTGGAATTGAAAGAGACAAACCTCCAACAGTGATATTAGGTATTTAGGTAAAATTTATTATCACTTCATTACCTTCTATTACTTTAGGATAACTATAAATAAAAATAATATATGGTTTTGGGAGAAACCATAATCGAATAAAGCAAAGTATTTTTTAGGATCTACCATATTGGTCTAATTTGTTGGTTCATCACATTTTTTATGTAATGAATATTGAGAGGAATTTTTTTGATAACATGTTTTATATTATGTTGAACACACCTAGTAAGACCAAAAAAATGTAAAGTCACAGTTAGATCTTGCACAAATTTTTAGGGTTCCTAAACTTGAATTTTCTGAAGATGATGATCACACAATATAATTAATCCAGACTCAGCTTACAAACTTTCTAAATAAGGTCTCTTATTATTATATCAATGGATTGTACATTTTAGGTTAACATATGGTTATGATTCTAATTTTTCTTGTTGCGTGAAAAAGGACATTTTATCGAGTTAGAAAGTCATTACTATAATGTCATAATGGGAAGACTACAGCCTATTAGTCATAAATGATTGTTGAATTCTTAAATATAGGACATGTTGGGTGAAATATAATATTTATTCTTATATATTTATACAGAAACATCAGATTATGATGCATTGAGTGTGATATAAAATATGTTGTTTTAATTTCATGTAAATTGTAGAAAATATTCATGCCATCCTTCTTTGAATCAATAAAACATTTAATATTTCATCTTCCATATAAAGTAAATGTGGAGGGTCAGTACAATTCTTATTAATATACCCATTTGAGATATTAATGAAAAAATCAAAGAAGAAATCACATAAAAAATAATTGGTTGAAGGATCAATTGCAGAAGTGTAATTGTTGGAAGAAATTTCAAATTTCCCATCTTATCATTTTCAATATGAATATCCTTCAAAACATTATCACATGGTTCACAATGATGAAAATTTTAATGATTTCATAAACCATCGGTTGTTAGTTTTTAATCCTTTTAAGCTTGGTTTTGGTGGTTATCATGAATGACGGATTTAAAATAAAGAACTATATAGAAATAATAAATTTTATCTACTCGATTGTGAATAAATGAAATGATTTTCATAGTAAGTACTATTTTAAAAAAAATTAAGATATAAATTTATTTACATTATTTTTTTGTAGACTAGAGATGATCATATTAAAAAAAATTTATAAAAATTACCCCTACCACTCTTGAAGAATGTCAACAACGGTATTTTTCTTATTGGTTTCAAATACTGGTAAGTTAAGTTGTTTATGAGGGAAAATTAAAACAATTTTTTAATAACATCTATTATTAACATTTTTTATTGTTTGCATGCAACACAATATGAAAAGAAAATTGATAGTTGATTATGTTTATTGAAGAATACTCCATCTAAATTGGTAAAATATTATAATGGGTATGTGGTTAATGGATTTTGATTCCATACATGAATATATGGTAAATCAAATAAATCAATGAATAGTGGTGTTTGTTTGAAAGGATCGCATCATAAAGAAAGTGAAGTTATCTTTTATGGGATGTTGGATGAAATAATTGAGTTATGTTATATTGGACTAAATTATGTGACAATGTTTAAATGTCATTGGTTTGATTCTGATCAAGGGTTTTGAGTTCATACATGACATGGAATCAATGAAATTAAATTTAAAAGTCTTGTTGCCTCAAATGAACCATTTATAATGTCACATAATTCACATGAAGTTTATTAAAAAATTATTGTTTTGTTTTGAGATATTTAAATAATTGTTGGAGTGTAATAAAAATTAAATCTCATGATAATTAGTTTCTTGAAAATAAAAATGGTTTTGTGGAAGTGTAAGTGCAACATATTGAAATTTTTCAAGAAACATCCTCAATACATCTCTTACTCGATGAGATATAAATATCAATGATAAATCCACCAATTTAAGTGCCAATGATATTGATAATGTAGATGAAGTAATAAGGGATGATAAAACTGGAAGTATTATGGAAGTTGATGATGATGAAGAGGAATATGAAGACATTGTAATCAATGAAGATGAAAATGATGTATTATATTGGGGAATTTATTAATTTTTTATATTTTATATATGTATTAACAATTATTTATAGGGAATATTATTATATTTTTATAATATTTATTAGTTTTTTAAATTTTATATTTGTATTAAGAATTATTTATAGGTAAGATTATTATATTTTGGTATTTATTTATTGGTAATTATTATATTCTAATATTTTTTAGTTTTTTATATTTGATATCTATATTAATAATTATTTACAGCCAAAATAATTATTATATAATAATATTTTTTATTTTTTATTTTTTATATTTGAATTAATAATTTTTTATAGGTAAGATTATTTATTTTAGATGGTTGAAGATTGTATCAATGATCTATTTCATTCTCTCACTGATGTTAGGCTTACTAATGATGATCTTGATTCATATGACCCTTATCACTACTATAAATCCTACCTATACCAATGCATCTATACCAATGGTTTATAAAAACCCTTGGTATAGGTCCCCTTTCCAAACTATTTTGCCAAAAGTGTTGTGAAATGGCAGTTTGAGACCACTTTTCTCAACGGTTTTCCCAAACCATTGGGAAAGGGTCCACTTTTCCACACGGTTTTCCCAAACCATTGGGAAAGGATACTTTGAGACCACTTTTCCAAAATATTTTCCCAAACTGTTGGGAAAGGGTCCAATTTTTCCAATGGTTTTGGAAAACCGTTGTGAAAGGGTACTTTGAGACAACTTTTCCCAACAATTTGGGAACACCATTGGGAAAGTGTCCACCTTTCAAAATGGTTTTCCTGAATTGTTGGGAAAGATTCCATTTTTTTCAATGGTTTTGGAAAACGATTTGTAAAGGGTACTTTGATACCACTTTTACCAATGGTTTGGGAAAACTATTGGGAAAGGGTGGGTACCTATCCCAACAGTTCTTAAAACCATTGGGAAAGGCCTATCCCAATGATTTTGAGAACTATTGGGATAAGTATCCTTATTTCCTATGAATACTTTTGTTGAATATCATCAAATAAATCAATATATAAATTACATATATATATATATCCAAATATATTCACAAATTTAACTATAGGATAGTGGTAAAGTCTTCAATATATAACATGTAGTTTGTGGGTTCAAACCTCCACTCTAACTTTTTTTTAGATTTACCTATCCCAACGAGTTTCAAACTATTGGGATAGGACTTTCCCAACACCAAATCACCTAAAATATTCCCAAACCATTGGTATAGGATATATTAATGGTTTGGGGACCTATACCAATGGTTTAAAACCATTGGTATATGCAATTTTTCCATTAGTGCAGGATGATACTACATCATCGTCTATTAGGTGGGGGTTCATCCTTGTAAATTTCTGATTCTGGATCCTATTCTAGAAAGACATATATCTCTTTATTTTGATCATTTTTTACATAGGTATGTTCAATTATTTAAGGTATTTATTTTTTATTAAGTTTTTGAATTAATTTTATAAATAATATTCTAATTATTTATTTTTTTTTTCACAGTTTTCACATTTATCTATTGGGAAGGTTGGTGTGATTTTATGAAATTACTTTTCTACACTATGGGTGTCATGGGATGAGTTTACCATTATTTTTCGAAATCAGATATCCGACCATTCAATTATATATTAATAAATGACACATTTTATTTTAAATTTATTTAATTAGTAGAATGTTGTTTTTAATTTTCTAATATAATTTATGGAATCCAATCAATGATGGAATGGGAGCTCATATTTGGGAGGAATGATAGATTTGTATACATGTACGTTTTCATTGTTTTTTACACAACCAAAGAAAGAGAACCATGGATAGAGCCTATTTTACTATTTTCAACCAGTATTGATTCTCTCATTGACTAGACTACATCTCGGCTTAGGTATGGGATGGATTGTGCTCCTACTGGATATGAGATACTTTTAAGAGGAGTTCATCATATGGTCATCAGAACCAGTGGAGGCAGGATGTCACACATAGGTTTGAGAGTCCTGCATTTGGTATACATTTATGACGTATGGTAAGTAATATTATTTATTAATGTATATATACTTTAACTGTAATTTTTTTTATTATATAGGCCTCTACTGTCTCTTAAATTATGAAGGTTGATGTTTACAAGAAGATTCACATTGAACCCCATACAGGACGTATTTTTAGCGATAGCCCGAATGGACCAAAAGACTTATTTTTTACTTTATTATGGATAATCCCCCTTTTAAGGGTTTAAGGGGAACCTGTACATGACTCCTAGGCCCTAGGAACAAGGCCTGACTGAACCTCAAAACATGAATTGAAGTCCTAGAGGCATACCATGCCTAATACATGACCTATAGGCCAGGCCCACTTGAACTGACCCTCCCCAGCTTCTGCTTCATTGATCACCTATCTCCCCACCTTGCATTGATGATCGGCTAGTATTTCCCCATACAAATCTGCACGATGCCTGGTCCCCATGGAGGCTTCCATACCCTCTTATTCTTCCAATCCAGTTAGCTCTACTTCTGGTGGCTGCTACTCTTGTTGATCTGATCCTCTTCTGGGGCCTGTTCTGTGTGAACTTGGCAACTCCATGGTCTACGTGGCCCGAAGCCCCTATGGCCTAAAGTCCTTTGATGACCCAAAGGCCCTTGAGACCCATTGTCCCAAACTGGTGGCACGAAGGCCCAAATTGGGTGAATAGTTTTGGCTGCTATAGTACCTCTACAGTACCTAGAAATTCATCTCCACCCGGTTTTGAACCTGGGTCTCTTGGATGCCAAGAAGGATCCCTTACCACTTGGGTACGGGCTCATTGCCTTTTTAGCGATAGAAAACACCGAATTATGATTTTTTTATATTTTATTAAAATTAATTTTATTTTTATTTTAATTTATAATTATATTTGAAGGAAATGTATGAGGATATGAATTCTCATTCACAAGCGATTCAAGACTAGACCAAAGTGTATGGCACTTGTGAGTCAAGTTTTGATGAGGGGATTTGGATACAGTAAACTATGGATGGTATTGTGAAAGGATGAGTGGCTAGTATTGGTTCATGTTTAACACCTACTAGTTATTATAGTACTTATAGGATGTCATCAGTCAGATCAAAGAGATCTAGTGTCAAGTTTTCATCATCATAGGCTTCACAGTATGAAGAGAGGTTGCGATATTAGGATGAGATGATATAGATGATGCAGAGAGAGCAAAGGGAGAAGAATGAGTAGTAGTTTCAGTGATATGAGCATAATTTCGAGTATATGTGATGGCTCGCGTGTAGTGTTGAAACGGGGTTTCCTACCTTGAACTCTTTAGGTGATCATCCTCTCCCTAATTCCAGTTTATCCTCAATTGTTTTTATAACTATTATGTATTTTGGTTTGATAAACATATTATGAGTAAAATGGTGTGATAATTTTATGCGTATTTTTATTATATTTAAATTTTTTCTTATATTTTTTATAATATTTTTTAAATTTTTTTCCTTTTTTGTAAATATTTAATTAATTATAATGGATTTTTTAATCCATCACAATTAGTTTTTTTAAAAAAATTATACCCTTATTTGGGACGTGAATCACATTCCATCACAAATAATTATTTTATATGATGGTCCTTCACAAATAAGAATATTTGAGACATCATTTTCTGTTATGGGTTTTTTGTGATGGATTCCCATCAATAATGACTATTACCGATTGGAATACATTGAAAATATGTAAAAATCCAATTGTGGGAAACACATTCTATTGATAAGTTAGTCATGTTATTATACAGGAAGTTGTATGAATTCATGGTGTGCCAAGGAGTATCATATCAAAAAGAGATGTCCAATTTATATATTGTTTCTTGAATAGATTATATAAATCCATGGAAATTGAGATAAAATTGATTATAGTGTACCATCCTCATATTGAGGAGCATTTTGAGCTCACCATTTGAGTTTTTAAGTCCACGTTTTGAGCATACATCTTGGATTTGGGTAGATCATGGTAATGTTATCTAGACTTATAATAGTTGTCCTATTACAATAGTTATTAAGGATACATTCAATTAATACATTTTGAGGCATTATATGATAGTTTTTTTTCAATATCCTCTATGATAACTAGAGGTAGGATATAATTCTATTATTATATTAAGTCTTTTATATAGGACTTAGGAAAAATAAATTGTTGGTTTAGAGGATATCAGAGACCTCAAAAATCTAGTAGTGGTTATACATAGATTGGGGTTTTCTTCCTTTAAAATTTGAGGTAGGTGACTAGGTATTCTCGAGGGTATCATCTTGAATATGAAACATTTATATTTAGAGATATTTAAAGTTATCACCCTAATTCATGGGTCCATTCGAGGTTGTTAAGAGGATCAGTTCATTAGTATACGAATTAGCATTTCCTCATAGACATTATGTGATGCACAGTGTATTCCATATATCTCAACTTCATATATAACATCCATACCCTTCACATGTGATTAGTGTCAATGATATTGAGTTGGAGATTAATGCATCATGCATGGTATAACCAATATGCATAATGGATCAGATTAAGAAGATGCATTTTGGAAAAATGATACTTCTGTTACATGTGTGGGGGTAGAACGGAAATATCCAAAATGAGACTCGAGAGTGGAAGTCATACATGAAAATATAGTGGCTAAATATTTTTACTGACAAGGCTAGGTGATGCATCTTGAGGATGAGAGGATGTGTGGTAGGGAGATTGTAATTGTTAGGTCCCAATAAGAGATATCCAAATATTCAAGAGGGAAATGAATTGAAATTTTTATTTTTGTATAAATTATCATCAGAGTTAAATATTAATGCATTGGAAATAAAAATAGATTACATAGGATAATTTTTATAGTAGCTTAGATCAAATTAGTTCTACATATACTCTTCACTTATCTCAAATGCAGAGAGAAATGACACCCAATAAATATAATCTCTAACTTTGATGGGTAGTCACGACCCTTTACAATGCCTTTTTAACCCATAGAGGCTAAAACTTATAATTACCTTTTTAACCCCTGGAGGCACGACTCAACTACCATCCTTTTGAGGTGGTGAAAGAAACTAACGTTTCATTTATCCAGACCAAGACACCACCAAAATATTATTAACTTTTACTAGAATGGAACAAACCACACATACCTTTTAGTGGGGTGGTATAACTCAATTATTCTACCTTTAAAGGGTAGTATAACCAAACACAATTATGCACGCACAAAATAATATAAATTAGTATTTAAGTAGAGCCAAATTTAAAAATATGTGAGTTGGAGTGTTGTGGAAACCAATATCACTTTAAAAATATAGCTTCATCCCATTGAATTATAATCTAGGGTTTCACAATGTTGTTTGAAGATGTGTAAATCACCACAATGTGTAGCCTGGAATGTAAAGTACAGGTAGCAGCACCATGTAAAATTTTATCCATGAAATTTTACAAGTTCTATCAGAATTATATATAGAGAGTTTCTTCACCATAATTATCTTGAAGATAAAAATTTGAATGTCTATAGTTTTCTTCATGTTAGATTTACCGAAGCATGCATTATCCCATTTATTTTCCAAAATAGATGATGATTGGACTTCTTCATTTATTCCCATGGGAACTCTATTTTTATAGTCTTTAAAATAGAATAACTCCCAAAAAATGTTAAAAAAATTATACATTTATAAAAATGAAATAATAATTAAAACAATGAATATGAAGTTTTGAAATATTAGTTCAGACTCTGATTAGTGTAAAAATATTATTAAAGTAAAATGGATGTCGACCATGTTTAACACCATGGATTAGAGTTCTTCTATAAGCTATTTTACTCAATGAATTCTAAAACATGAAATAATCTTGGCCATTAAAAATCCCTTGGAAGTTTTTTTTTGTCGTTTTTCATGATGTTTTACTATAGATTTTCAACCTTATGAAAGTATGAAGCACCATGATTTGAGATATGCCGAATTGGTCCCCATTTTTCATCCAAATTTTACCCATGATCCATGTTAACACACTCTACAACATAGTCATATATATTTGGTCATTTTACACAAGTGGTAAAAATATAAAAAATGATCAATACTAAGATATATTGATCTCTTTTTTTCCATTTTGAATAAGTAAACACACAACAAAAACATTATCATAAGACTTTGAAATTCAAAATCATTTAAATTTATTTTTCAAGTTTTTTGAATTATTGAGTTACCTTTACATAGGCTACAAAAAGGTAAGTACATAAAGGTCATATGTTGTTCATCATAAAAAAACTATAATATATATACACTTTATAATGGTATTATAAAAATTCAATAAGCTACATAAGGGTGGGAAGTAGGTTTAATCACTATGTAAAAGTAATTAGTAGTTTTCATAGCTTGTGTAAGGTATATAACTCACATAAAGGTATCATGTAAAGGTACTACATGCTACATAATGGTAATCCATAATTTCAATATGTTTTATAAAGGTAATTAATTTTTTTACTATGTAAAGGTGGTTGAGAATATATGTAATGGTGACAAGGATTTTTCATAGGTTACATAAGGGTAGATATATAAACACTAATTTTACTTAAAGTACAATACTTAGCTCATGTAAAGGTAAAAACAAGTTGTGTGATGGTAAAAAATCCTAGAAAACAATAAATTTTTTTGTATAGAACGTATTCTGAATAATAATAAGTAATAAAATGCATAAATAAATAATAATTAATTAAATAATAATTAAATAATAAATAAATCTTCATTATTTTCTTAACATCAATAAAAGATCCTATAAACAAAATTATACTTAATAATACTATGATAAATTATAATTACTCATTTATTTAAGAAATTATCAAAATATTAAGACTTATAAATACTTATGTCAGAGGAAATAAAACAAATAAAGTTTTTTAATTATGAAAAACATAAAGTGGATCAGGGAACCACTAAAAATCTCCCCCATGTTGATAATTACAAAACCATGATTTAAATTAACCCCCCCCCCCCTCTTTAAATTAATCATAAATATTGAGTTTCAATTGAAAAAAAACTAACTCTTATAAATTTAACATCGAAAAGTGATTTATACTTACCCTAAGTTAAATAATTATTACTAGAAAAGAAACTAAATCTTCTAAATTTATCATTGAAAAACAAATTTAAGCTCCCATAAATATAATTATTTTTAGAAAAACAAGAAACATATTTAAAAAATGAAAATAGATCCAAAAAATTTAATTCAATAGTTGTAGAAAACTTTTCTAAAATAGCATATTTCCAAATATATGTCAAAGAGCCACAACAAAGTAATAATCTATATAGATAGTAATTTGTAAAAAATCAAAAATAGATTTAAAATTATATATTTATGAATTTTATATTAAAAATTCAAACTCTACCAAACATATGACAAGTAAAAAATAATTACACTTCCATCATCCCATGATTAAATTTAATTTTATCAAATCTAGATAAATCCAATGGTTTTGTAAAAATATCATAAAGTTAACTTTATATAAAAATAGATTCCATATTAATATTTCCTTAAAGAACATGATCTCTAAGAAAAAATGAAATCTAACGTTATTGTGCTTAGTCCTAGAATGTTTAAGGTATTTTTATATATTAAAATAACAACGTTATTTTCTAAATATATAGGTATATTATCAAAATTAAATCCAAAATCATTTAAAGTTTACTTAATCTATATTGATTGTGATAAATAAGATACAAAAAAACATATTCAATTTTAACATTAGATAAAGAAACTGAATCCTATTTATTTGAACCTAGAGAAACTAAACATTTACCAAGTAAATGACACGTATCTAATGTGTTTTTTCTATCTAGATTTCATCCACCAAAATCAAAAATGGACTGGCTAATCAAATCAAAATAAGTTTTTGAAGAGAAAAATAAACTATGATTTAAATATCCTTTAAAATATTTTATAATCCTTTTGAAAACATTCAAATGGATTTATTTAAGATCACTTTGAAATCAAGTATACATACAAGATGAAAACATAAAATCAAGCCTTGAACCAGTTAAATCCAACAAGATACCAATCATTCCTCTAATAATCTTAATATACACTAATTTTCAGCTTTATCCTTATCAAGTTTATATGAATCACTTATAAAAGTATTTTAACTTTTACATGAATATAATCCAAATATTTTAACTAACTCCTTATAATACTTATATTGATTAAGAAAAATATAATTACTACTTTAACAAATGTGAAGACCAAGAAAGAATCTATGTTTTATCATTAAACTCTTATCAAATTAACTTGTCATCAAATCTGGAAATCCTTTATAAAAAATTCCACATGAAGATCCAAAAAAATACCATAAACATAAATCTACACAATCAAAATATCATCTCATTTCTTCTTAATATATAAAGTTGGATCAGCCTTTCCTTTCTCAGAACTATTTTATAAAAGGATATTTGTTAACCTCTCATACTAAGATTTATGATATTTTCTTGAACTAGATAAATCATTAGATAAATTTAAAACATGATTAGGAATCTTTAAATTTTTAAATTTGGGTGGTTGTATTGCATAAACTACTTAAAAATATAATTATTTAGAAAGGAACATTTAATATTCAATTGAAATAATTTTAAGCCATGAAAATATAAATGAGATAATAATATTATAATATAATACATCCTAGATATGAGTGAAAAATATTCTTCAAAATCAATACATTCTTCTTATTAATATCCTTGATAAAATAATCTGGCATTATTTTTAATTATTTGACCATGTTTATCCATATTGTTTCTAGAAATATATTTAGTTATAATAATATGAGAAGCATTAGGTGAAACAAATAAAGTTGGAACATTATTTATAGTAAATTTATTTAACTCATCTGCATGACCAATATCTAATTATAATCATTTAATTTTTCATCAACATTGTTTGGAACAAAAATAAAAAATAAATCATAACAAACACAAAAGTTCATAGAAAATATCTTATTTTTAACATTTGATTCAACATTTACAATGATATTAATTGTAAAATGATCCTTATGTGTTTTCCAACTCCTATGATTGGGTTGAGAGGGTAAAATTTCATGATCCCCCTTAATAGGTGCATTAGTTCTGCTTGGTTTATCTTCTCCAAAATTAAAGTCTCTAAAATACTCAACAATTTGATCTAAATCGGGATTATCCATTTTTAAAGAACTTTCATCAAACTTAACATCAAAATTTTCTTCAATAAATAAGTATATTTTATTATAAACCCTATAATATTATAAAAATATTCCTTCATTAAATTTTTCATTAAATTTATCCAATACATCCTTAATATTATGAATAAAAACTTTACAAAAAAGACACTAAAATAGAAATTTTTTATTTTTCTTTCCTTCCAAAATTCAGACGTGTTTTTTTCAATATAGGTCTTAAATAATTCTACTTAATATATAAAAATAATAATTTACATCTTTGAACCAAAATAATTTAGATAAATTGTATCCACTTAACATGGTTTTAGACATTTCTTTAAGTGTTCTATTTTTTCCTTCTGACAACACCATTTTGTTTTGGTGTCAATGAAGTTGAGAAATTATAAAAATAACCATTTTCATCATAAAACTATTTAAATTTCATATTTAATAATTCTCAACCTATATCACATCTAATGGAGATAATTAAATACCCCTTTTCATTTCTAACTAATTTAAAATAGGAAATAAACTTTGAAAAATTGTGAGATTTATGTGATAAGAAATAAACCAATGTAAATATCATAAAATCATCTATAATAACTAAAAAATATTTCTTTCCACCTAAACTAGTAGGTTTAATAGGCCCAAAAAAATTAAATGGATAATTTGAAGAGGCATTACCATGCTTACTTATTTGATAGGTTTGAAAGAGTTTTTGTTTTGTTAATATTTTAAACATGAGTCACAAAAATAGGAGTTGTCCTTTTTAAGTTCTGGTAACTGTAAAACAGTTTGGTTTTTTGAAAGCTTGTGCATCAACCTGAAATTAACATGATCTAATATTTAATGCCACAAAATTTCATCAAATTTTATAGAATTTGTGAATTTAACATTTTGGATTTTTGATTCAACAAAATTAATTGAATAAATATTTTATTTTATTTTGTTATAAAATAATATAGATTCATTATTTAAAACAATACACTTAACATTTTGAAATTTAACAAACATTCCATAATCACATTGTTAAAAAATTATTATTAAATTATGTTTTAAACATTCCAAAAATAATACTTCGAAAATAATGAGAGAATTCTAAATTCCAGCTTCTCTAAAACAGTTTACATTTCCTTTAAAATTATCACAAAATGTAACATTACCACCATCACATTTATTTAAATACAATAAATTTTAATGTCACCAATAATATTTCATGAGCATACATTATCTATATAGAATATATCCTTTTTTATTCTTCAAATACATGTAACCTCTAAAAATAAATTTAAGAATGTTTTGGTACCCATGAAAATATAGATACAGTGGGATTAGTATAATTATTATTAGGAACCCATACTAGTTTAAAACATGAATCTACATGTGATATAGAAGATAATTATTTAAAAAAATCCATGGTGTGACCAAGAGATTTTGGTGATCTCAAGGAAAACTCATTTTGATAATGACTCTTCATTTGACATATTAAACATGTAACACTTGAAACATTTCCACTTAATCATTTAAAAATGAAAGTAATATATAATTTAGGTAATTTATTATCATAACCAATTACAGTATTACTTTAATTTAGTTTATACATCCTTACTATTTCTTTATAATTTTTCCTTGAACAAATCTAGACAGATCTGTTTTCAAACATTCAATTTCACTTTTTAGTTTTTCATTCTCTTATAGAACACTATTAAACTTCCTTTATTTATCCACATTTTTCAAAGAAATATAATCAATGTTTCTTTAATTTTCTTTCATTAATTTTTTATTTTCATCATGATTTTTTTTAGTTCAATGTGAGTATAATTTAAATTTGTGCAATCATATTCTAAATCATATTTTAAATCCTTAATGTTCTCTTCATTACAATCTAAAGCATATTTATTTAGATTTTTATTTTCATTTAGAACTTTCTTATGTTTACTTTTAATATTTTTATACACTCCGTTAAAATTTTTAATTTTATGATTAATCTTATTGATCTCTTTATATATTTAATCAATAGTGGGATTAGAATTAGATTCATAATATGAATTACAATCAGATTCACTTGCTTGATTTGATGAATTCATTAAGCAAATGTTTTCCAAATCCTTATTAGAACTAGAATCAATACTTGAATCAAAATCTTTTGTACAACTCCATCTATCTACATAATCTTTCTTTTCATTCTTGTAAATCATTTTCTTGTTCTTTTCATTTTTGAGCTATGGAAATAATACTTGAAGTGGTTTATTTTTATACACTCATAAAAAATACTTTTGGATAACTATTATAAAAATTAATACATTTCATATTCTATTTTTAATCATATTTAGGGTGATACTTCATAAATATTAATGATTTTCCTTTCTTATTTCCATATTCTCTCTTTGTTATATGAGCATCACCACCTCTTTCAGTGGCCCATAGTTGTGAGTCAGGAGAGTAAGTTGTTACTTTTGATTTAAAATAAATTTATTTCTTTTTAAAAATCTCTTCTTGAGAAATATTTCTGAGTTCTAACACATATTTTAACAAGTACCTAATAATCACATCAAGAGTATATTTAAAAATTTACTCTTATAAACTATAAATTTCATAGCATTCCATTTATTAGGTAAAGATCTTAAAACTATTTTAACCAAAATAGTATTATCTAGAGTTTCTCCCAAATCACTCATTCCATTTACCTTTCTATTAAATTTTATGAAACAATTGAATAATAGTTTTAATCTTATCCCACTTTAAATTCTTTATATTTATCCCTTAACAAGCCTGGTTTAGTCCTAATTAGCTTATTTGAACAGAAATGAGTAACTTGTAATATTTTCCAAATATCATGAGCTATTTTACATACAAATACATGGATATAGATATTTATACTAATAGTATAATATAGAATGGTCATTACCTTTTAATTAAAAATATATCTAATCACATCATTACTAGTCAATGTATCAATATCTACTTCAATAACTTTGTAAGTATTGAATCTAATAGTCCAACTATCAATGATTAGTTTCTTAAGTTATGATTTCATGCATGATTTCCAATATCAATATTATATTCCATCAAATAATAGAGGTCTTTGAGGTATCCAAACATCTTTTTTACTTGTTCCTTCTATCTTAAAAAGATTGTTTCCCCTTTACAATTAAGTTAGTAATTGATTAGTATATATATATACCAAAACAAGGCTTAAAACTCTGATGTAAATTATTAAGTCCCAAGAGGAGATGGTTAAATGGTAAATAGAGGATTAATTGAACTTTATAAAATATTTTTATAGATTATTATTAGAGTTAAATATTTATGCAATGGAAATAAAAATAAATAACATATGAGAAGTAGTTCAGTTAAAATTTATCTAATGTCTACTCTTCACTTCTCTTAAATATAGAGTGAAATTACACTTACTAAATGTAATATATGACTTTTAATAGGGGATTCATATCCATTTAAAATTCCTTTTTAACCCCTAGTGGCACAACCAAGACTTTCCTTTTTAACCCTTAGAGGCACAACCCAACTAGTTTCCTTTTGAGGTGGTAGAAGAACCCAACCTTACCTTTATCTGGACCAAGGCACAACTGAAATCTCATTTACTTTGTTCGGTTAGGCCAACCTTTGATGGGGGAGTAATAACCCTTTAAAGTTACTTTTTAACCCATAGTGGCACAACAAAGACTTTCCTTTTTAACCCCTCGAGGCACAACCCAACTATTTTACCTTTGAGGTGGTTGAAGAAACCAACCATACCTTTATTCGGACTAAGGAACAACCAAAATATAATTTACTTTATCTAGTTAGGAACAAATTTCACATACATTTTTTGGGGTGGTATAACCCAATAACCCTACCTTTTAAAGGGTAGTATAACTAACACAATTACTGAGATTTCCCAGACACACATTTCTAGATCTGGTGATAAACACACATACTTTTAATGCATCACATGGATTAAAAAATCCCAATATCATAAGTTTGATGTACTATGTACATATTCATCTAAACTCGTGGTACAATACACATTTTTTCCCACAAAAATTCATTTCACAAACAATTATCTTATGTGCATCCCTCCATAGAAATTCCTAGGGAAATAAAAAAACATAAGAAAAGGGTGAGCTCAAACAATTAGTAAGGAGTTAAACAATTAAAATGAGACAATATTTATTAATCAATGATAGACATGGCCATTTTAGAAATGGAATGACTAAAGGAGTTAGATATATGAAATGATAAAAGAAGTATGAGAGAATATTCACAATTCATGGCAGAAAATGGGGTGAGACTTCATGAGATCCAATAAATATAACATAGAAGTAATCATGGAAACATTGAATAATATATAAGATTTCATAATAGAATGATAATCATGTGGGTTATAGAAATGTGGAAAAAATATAAAAAATACATCATAAGCATAATTCAAGACTCACTACTAAGAAAACATAACAAAGTGGAAAAAATTTCAAAGTGAATTGGGTTTACTACCCTGTCCCATACATATCAACTCATGAGATTTATAACAATAACCAATTCATTAGAGGATTGTCTATTTTTTGACCCACACATCACATCATAAAATGTACATTTATATGTGTTCCATATAAGGAAAACATGCATGAATTCATTACTACTCATAACATGATAAACCCATATATTTTAAATGAGTATCCAATGTAATTAAGTAACTCTCTTGGTAAATACCCTTCAATTAAGATAATGATGTAAAAGATATTTACATTATATAGGTAATATGTTATATGGTTTAGTTAATAATTTACCCAATCAATAAATGTATGATTATCCAGCTGAATATCACACAATCAACTTAAAAATAATATGATATTCATAACATAATGGAAATTAACCTTATCAAAGGAATGATAACAAGGTAGTAGTGAAGAGTACTTTCATGATTTAGGGATATCAATAGGAAATTAATATTAATCATAGTTTACAAAGAGTATGTGAATCATCCAAAACATATCTCACAGGAGTATCAAACTAGGTGTGCAGTTAGGCCCACGTGTTGTGTACCAAGTAAAGATTGAGTTAACACCCAACTAACCATTTTAGGGTTGTTATTGTAGAACCTTTGTGATGTTTTTAAAAAACATTATTTATCAAAAACTAAACTTTTCTGTAAAATGATGTTTTTGTTCTTCAAGATCAGACATGGGCCATCAATATGGGAAATCAAACTCATCTCATCTACATGAGTCAAAAAAACTAGGAAATTAGAATGATAATTTGGTGGAAATTTAGAGACTATTGGGAATCCATCTCAGGAAGAATTGGTCTCACAAGATGTTGAGTGATACTGAAAGGTCGGTAAGTAATAGAATATCCAAGTATTAAATATGAGGATACTTTTCTGATAAAGAAATTATTATAAATCATGAAGAAGTTATGATATAAGTTGGAGTTTATGGAATAGAGGAGAATACGATGTAAAGTCTTCTAGCTACCAATCATCGGTGTGAGGAACACCAAACACAGAAGGATGTAGATCATTGGTATGAGAATCATCAGTGTGACAATATTATATGGCTTTAAGAATGATATTTCTAAGTGAAGAAGTCATAATGATGTGGAATTGTTTTGAAATAATATAGTGAAGTCAAAATTTAGAAAGTTTTCATACTTCCTAACCTCTATCATACGATATTGTACCAGACATGAAGATCTCATAAATCATGAAAATTTTCATGATAAAATCTTTTGAATAAATGGAGGAATAAAAAATATTGTATCATTTCCAGAAATCAAGAAACAATTTACATAGGATCCAAAATTATTGGACAAAAAAGTTTTTAGAAGTCTAAAGGACTTATAGCTAACGAGGTTTGAATAATATCAAATTTTTAGAGTGAAGTTTAAATTATAAAGACAATTATATCATAATGAGAATTCAATTGTTATGAGGATTCCATCGGACTGACATTGAGAAGTAAAGATGATTAGACTAACTGTAAGAAGGAAATATGATCAGACTAACTCTAGTAAGAAAATATGATCATACCAAATCTAAGAAGGAAAGTAAATCAGGCTAACTCTGAAGAGGATAGTCAGGTGGTAATGAGTAGTGCAAGATAGTAATATCGTAATGAGAAAAGTAAGAAAGATAGGTAGTGGTGAGATAAAGAAGTTTCATCATAATTAAACTAAGTAATTTACATCTAACTAAAGCTGAGAAAGTTAATTGTACTAAAGAAAAGTGAGTTTGTTTGAGAAGAATTATCTCGGAGAAATCATGAGAATTTTTGAAGTAAACTTTGAAGTTTAAATTCGAGTGTTTTTCATATTTTTAAAATTTAGGTATCTTGAAAAAACATTTATCTTCTGACATTTAATATTCCAAGTTACCAATATATAAAAGAACAGTTCATTCAAAACATTCGATGTTTTCTAGTGTGGAAAAGGCAAAGCACTGCATAATTCTTGTCAAAGTTTTTCCTCTCAAGATGAGACCTCATTACAAGGTCAGACATCTAAAAGTTTTTTTATTAGAATGAGGAAGATCATACTGAGAATTTTTAAAAAAAATTAGTTTTTTAGATTGATAATAGATTCATTGTACTGAGTCCATCAGACTGAATTCATTGGATTGAGAAAGTTTGGATAGAGTTTTGAGTAGTTTCTAAAAGTGAAAGTTTTGTTATCCAAATAGAACAAAAAGTTTCTTCTGACACATAATGAGAAAGGGAGAATTTTATTTAGTCGATTAGATTGATTCAATCATACAAATTTCATTGGAATGAATGCCATCAAACTCAGGGTCATTAGACCTAGAAAATTTTGTGGAGAAAGTTGAACAAAGTATTTATTTATTTATTTTGGTTCAATTATTTTTAAGAAAATTTGTAAACTGAAGGGCGTTAGTATAATAATTTCTATTAGGAGATAGAAGGATTGTAACAGGAGTTGGAACAATTTTTATTCACTTCTTCATAATAGTGAATTTCCATATACCCATGGGAGTGGCTATGGAAAGGATATAGGTTCTCAAACTGAGTCAAAGCCTTGTAAATATCATGTGTTTTAATTGCTTTCCTAATTGATCATGCGTGAGTATTTATTAAAATATGACAAGGGTATAAACTTTAACTGCTTGAAGAGGATAAGTTTTAAAAGTATTGAAACTTATAAAAAGTCAACAATTGATGTAACACCCTTCACAATTGTTATTCTATCCTTTGGAACATTAATTAGTATCAAAGCCAAGGGTCCCTTAATGAATCCTTATCATGGATATCCTCAATTATTTCAATGGTAGAGTAATTCCCACATTTGATGAAAAAATTATTATGGATGAAAAAATAGGATCATTCCTTATCACCTATATCTTGGATTGGAACTTATTTGTGATATTAAAATAGGGTTCCCACCTTTTGAGAAATATTAACCGATGAAATTTACTGATAATAGAAACATTGAAGTTGATGGAAAAGATACAAGTTATATTCTAATGCCTGTTATAAAATGTGTATATAAAGTTGATGGGTCTCAAAACATCAAAGATCATATGGTACAAGCTGGAAAGTATTTCTAAAGGGAATACTAGAGTGAAGGAATCAAAGCTACAAATCTAGCATAGTAATTATGAAGAAATAAGAATCTGAGATGAAGAAACAATTGATAAATACTTAACCAGAGTAAATTACATTGTTTGCAACATTAGAGGATTCAGAGATATCCTAGAACGTTATACAATTGCGAAGAAACTCATGAGAAATATTTTGGATAGGTTTGATTCTAAAATCTTCTCTTTAGAATATGAGGATGATTTATCTCTTGATTAATTTCGTAACTTTCTTATTGATTATGAAATGAAAAAATATCCAATGTTCCAAAAGAATATTAAATATAATACAAGGAGTATAAACTTAAAACAGAACTTTTTGCATGTCTTGAGAAAAATAGAACTCTCAAGAAATATATCAAAGTAATGAAGAAAGATTGTGAATAAGTTTCTAAAGTAATAAAATATTTCATTAATCTTGAGGAAGGATACATCCAAGAAATCTTAAGATATAAACTAATAATTGATGAATAGTGAAATATGGTTGAAGATCTTAGTAAGAAGTTGGAAACTAAGGAAGAAGAAGTTGACAAGTTTCAATAAAAAATTATTGAGTCTAAAACTTACTTGAGAAAGATGAATGAAAACATCAACAAAGATTTATAAGTAAAATTAGAAACCTCTAAATATGCTGAGAGATCTCAAATCAAGAATAAGGTGAAATCCCCACCTACCAAAAATAATGTTTCATCTGATTTTTCTAACATTTCAGGTTCCAGAAAAATTGTTGGGTAAGATTGGGAAAAAAAGGGTGTGAGAAACTTATTTCATCTAAAAAATATGAAAACCCACATAGAGGAAATATGGTCTATGAATAGATATTATTACAGCAGGAAGAAGTTATCAACATCAACAAAGTTTCTATAAAGAAAAATATTACTTTAATAAAAATTCAAGATTTGATGGCTATTGCTTTTTTTGTGTAATCTATGGGCATAGAGCTTATAATTGTTGGCATAACTTGTTACTTACTATAATAAGGTTTGAAAAAAGTGAAAACAATGGTGGAAAGAGGATGAGAAACTTTCCTAACCCACAGGAAGTTAAAAAAATAAAAATCTCAAGATATTAGAAAATTTCCAAAAAAAAATAATTTCTGGAAGGAGTTTTTTGAAGATGTGATCAGGTTATTTATCATGTCAAAAAGATATATGACACTCATTCTGGAACAAGTTTCTTATGATAGAAAATAACTGGTAGATGAAAAGAATGAAGTTGAGGAAAGATATTTTATTTTTTAGAAAACTTTTAAAGAATGTAAAAGGAAAAAAAGATAGATACTTGATAGTGGTTGTTCTTCACATATGATATGTGATATAAAAATCTTGAAACATGTTGAAAATAATGATGGGGGAGCAGTTAAATTTGATAATAATAGTTCCTTAAAAATCAGAGGAATTAGAATGGTTGGTATAGAAGAAGAGAAGTTTAAATATAAGGATTTTTTATTTTATTTTTATGGGATAAAACATAATTTACATAGTGTGAGTCAAATTTTTAATGAAGTAAAAAAAGTGATCTTCATAAAATATTCTTGAATTATCAAAATTGTGAAAGATGTAAAAGTTACTACAAAAGGTTAATGAACCAGTGGGAATCTCATCAACTAATGTTATCTTAGTTCTAAAGATGAGAATAAGTTATGGAACTAGAGACTTGACCACATTGGGAAGAAAATTATGAACAAAATTTATAAAGTTGATGCTTCCTGTTATTTGCTATAATTAAAAAGAAGATATGAAGATGTTTGTGTTACTTTTAAAAAAGGGAAGATGACTAAAAAAAATCATAATATATTTAATATCCAATCTACCAAACCTCTTGAACTTATTTATTAAAATTTATGTGGGTCGATGATATATCAATCAAAAAGGGAGATTTATACTCTATAAATTTTATTAAAGATTTAACTTAGATAAAAAAACATCATGTTTATAAAACCAATGTCAAAGGATATAGAAATGTTTAGGATTTTCAGAAAATAAGTTGAGAAATAAATGGGGATTATATAAAGAAGTTGAGAATAAATAGTGGTACCTAATTCAAAATAAATGATTTTGAAACTTATTTGAGAAAGTGTGGTATGAAACATCAGTATAGTGATACCTATACTCCATAAAAAAATAGAGTAGCAGAAAGAAATAATAGAAGTTTGGTGAAATGAGAAAAACTATGTTAATAGAATACACACTTTCAAAGTTCTACTAGTGATAAACTTCTAGTACTATTGTACATATTTAGAACAAATGATTTTTCAGACCAGAAACCAACATGACTTCTTATAAAATGTAGTATTACAAAAAAACCTCATTGAAGTACTTAAAAGATTTTTTAAGTCCGTGTTTACTTAAAATAACAAATCTAGATATGGGAAAGTTTGATGAAAAAGTTGAGGAAGTAACTTTTATTGATTATTCACCTAATGGAAGAAGTTATAGATATTGGAACTGTAATATCCCAAGGTTTTCTAAAAATAAATTGAAAATGCTTGAAATTTTGTTTAAGGTATATATTTATAAGTATCCTTTAAACATAATTTTATTTATTCTATGATTTGAATTTCAAGAAACTGTCATCTACAATTGGGTTCAGTATGTTATTTAGAGTCTGATGAAACAAACTTGTTTTTTTGGTGAATAGTAACATGCCCTTATGAATAGTAATATGAATAGTAATATGACCTCATGAATAGTAAATAATAATATTATTTTATTTTCCCATGGAAATAGGATAATGGGATCTTAATTAATTTTCCAATGTCACATGAAACTAGTTGCACTTAAATATTGTTATTTTTCGAATTAACTGTGACTTTATTTAAAAATTAAATTAATAATATTTAGAAAATTATTTTTGAAAAATGGAGTTCATTTTTGAATTCTACACATCGAAAAATGGTTGGGGTAAATTTTTGGTATTTTTCTGAAACTCTTGAATTTTCGGTGAATAGTGAAATACGATAAAATACCGTATAATCAATTTATCGGTAAATATGCACTATTTATGACATCATAAGTGATGAAAGGCCACTTTCCTCGAACTCACTTGATATTTTCACTAATTAAGGCCACTTGATTTGAGATTATTCATAGTCTTGATAAAAATATTATAATAATAATTAAAATAATCTAAAATACCTCCCCTCCTCCACTATAAATATCACCCTCACTCCACTCTTCCTCTCACACCTCTCAAGCCTTGAGAATTGTCTAATTTCTGCCAAATTCCCTCCCCAATCTTCTTCCCCATGTCCTAGAGCTTCTGGTCTCACCAAAAGACCAAAATCAAAGCCCTTAAGAAGGATCTCAAGGAGAAGAGATCAAGAGGTAAACATCCTCTTTCATTTTCATTCTTTCCTTCCATTTTATGTTATTCTCTTCCTTTCCCTTTGTCTTTTGTTGGGATATTTCATTTAATATTTCCCCTTACTGTCCAAATTTTGTATGAATGATGAGATATTCCATTCCTCTCATCAATCTTATTTTTATGAAATTTTAAGAGACGTCGTTAGGCTGCCGAATTTTTGTAAGAAATTTCTCATGTTTTCTTCATTTCAAGATTCCCTTCTCTTCGTTCTTCACCCCCTCTTATCCAAGAGGCATGAAATCTCCAGAATCATGTATATTCTGGATGTTGTCATTTTTATGGAAAATTAAAAATCATTATTCCTCTCCTCTCTCACTTACTTAAAGAATCAAAAAACATTGTCCATTTGTGTCGAATTACCGATATCGTGGACGATGTATTTTCAATCTCCATTAATTCTTTCAAGTCTGGTCATGAAACCATTTATATGGTTGAACCAGGTTATAATATATGTTTTATGAATCATATAAGGTTCTGGAATTCTTTTTTACTCATGATTCAAATTTATAAGACTAAATGAAGTTGTAATTATCAAAGAACCACTTAAATTATCTAAACGAACATAATTAATGTTTAACTTATAAATCATCATCATATAAAGCACCAAAGTGATAAATGGTATAATTTATGGTACTGGAATTATGTAAATACTACTCCATTCCAATTCTGTAGTTTCACTTCCAATCAACAAGAACGATTCTTCATGAACCGATTGTGAAAATCACATAAGAACTCACCCAAAATAATGCAAGGAACAAAATACTAACAATTAAGGGGTGAAATGAGGTTATGAAATGACCATATAATATGTTATAAACATGAACATGTTTCTTTAAAGTACTAATAACACTCTTTTAACCATTATACATGAGGTTTAAACAATTTTGAAGTAATACAAGCCCAAGGTAAGGGAATTCTTAACCCGATTTCCATTCTTTGGGTTAACCTTCTACTTTATAATTTATGTGCTATTTAAATTTTTTGTGTGATGGGTTATGTTTATATTATGTTTAATTATGTGTATTTACAGAGTATATACATATTCCATTCACTCAATTAAGTCTCACTTCAAGTATATGTTGTTTATAAGTGACTTTTCTTCTAAAATCCTCTTTTAAAATTCTGTTTTATAAGATTCAAAGGAAATGTTTTTATGCTATTGTTTATGTTGTATGATTATGTTTTGTTATTTGGAATTGTTTATGATGAAGGGTGGGACATATATTTCCCTCCAATTCATTGGGTATGAGTAAGTTGGAGGTCGGCCGTATGGTTACTCCAAGTGTAACTGTGATGGTTAAACAAAGTAAGGTAGCCGTGAGGGTTACAAATTTTAAGGTAGACAAGATGGTTACAAGATTATGTAAGTAATTCCCCAATATACATCTATGATTATAATTATGTTTGTTTTGATCTTGTTTAAATCTCATGTTACACAAAGTAAGATTTTATGGGTGGAAAGCATGTCTTTTGAAAATATTTTCATACGTCATACGTATTCATGGACTAATGTGATTTTTTTTTCCTTCGTTTCATACCTTACTGATCTTGTGTGCTCATCCCAAGTTTTTAAATGATTTTTCACAGGTTAATGATGAGTAATACAAGGAAGGAAGACATGTTAAATGTTGAAGAATTGACAAGGAGTCTTGTTTTGTGTTTTAATGTTTTATATTCTGAGGAGAATGGAAACTGATTTTATGGTATCCACTATGTAACAATGTGTAATGTTATGAATGTTTTGTCTTAATTCTCTAAAGATATAAACTTGAAAAGATCCTCAATGCATAATGAATTGTTTTATTAAATAAATTCAAGATTATGTATGAAATAAGTGCGGGTCCTTATAGTTGGTATCAGAGGATGGTTTAGATAACTTTAGGGGTTAAGGTGGTGCTAATAGAATACCATAAATAATTCTCACCCTATGTTTAATTTGTTATAGCATTTAAAGATTACCATGTTGATTCATCTAAGAAATGTTTGTTTAGAATGGTTGTCTGCAGAAGGAACATGGATGCTGAAGAGGATAGGAACCGACAGAATGACATCCTTCCTGATCAACAGCCCGGAATGGTAGGGATTGGAACCGAGCAGTTTGTGACAGTAATGGCTCAGCTAACACAGGAAATAAATGGTGGTGGCATCCATGCAAGAGGACAAATAGAAGTACCCCAACGGAACATGACAGTGGTGGAACATTTTATGAGACAACATCCTCCTGCATTCAATGGATCTTCTGACCCAGTGGCAGCAGAAGGATGGATTAAAGCCCTTGAAAAGATATTTTATGTTATGGGATGTTCGGACAATCAAAAGGTAAGTCTTTCCATTTATTGTTTTGAAGGGGAAGCTGATCAGTGGTGGTAAATGGTAAGGAATATCAGGGTTAGAGAGGATTTTGATGCCTTAGTATGGGATGGATTTAAAAGTCTTTTTCTTGAAAAATATTTTCCTAAGGTGGTGCGACTTAGAATGGAGAAACAATTCCTTGAACTGAAACAAAAGGAGGAATATTCAGTGGCTATGTATGAGGAGAACTTCACCTGACTGGCGAGGTATGCTCCAAATATTATTCTGGATCTCGATAGCAAAATCAACCACTTTTACTTAGGATTGAAGCCAAGGTATCGAAGGGTATTGGCCTCCCGTGAATTCAAAAGTTATGAGAAACTTGTCCGATGTGCTGAGAGGGTAGAGATGGAGTTTTCTGACGATCACATGCAATTTGGAAACAAAGAGAGGAAGAGGTCCAATTGGAAAGCAATGGGTAAGAATCAACCAATGAAATCTGGTGGTAAGAAAATACAGTTTCCAGTTTGTGAAAAGTGTGGCAATAAGCACCCTGGGGAATGTCTTATCAAAACTTGGAAGTGTTTTAAATGTGGTAAGTTTGGACATATGGCCCGAGATTTCAATGAAAATGATCCAAATACTAATCCTGATAAGCAAACTGTAAAGTGTTTTAAATGTGGTGAGATGGATCACTATGCAAATGCCTATCCAAAGAGGGATCCAAATGATGCAAAGAAGCCAGACTACAAGCAGAAAGGTGTAGTGAGATCCTTTGCGACTACGTCAGCAGATGTCGGGCCATCCAATGAAGTTGTATCAGGTACTTTGTTTGTTCACTCAGATTTTGCTAAAGTTTTGTTTGATACGGGGTCTACACATTCCTTCATCTCTGAGAAATTTTCGAGTGAATTGGAAATATCACCTCAACAAATGATACCTGAACTTGTTTTTAAAACACCAGGGGGAAATGTTATAGCAAAGAGGAATTATAAGAATATTTCTATTGTGGTATGTGGAAAGAATTTACCTGCAAACCTTGTTGTTTTACCCTTAGTCGAGTTTGAAGTTATTCTGGGGATGGACTGGCTTTCTGATTATCATGCTAAGATTGACTGTAGAGCTAAAGAAGTTTTTTTTCAGAAAGAGTTTCAGTTTGTATACAAGAATGAACCCATACAATTGATAACATATCAAGAAGCTGAGAAACTACTGAAAGATGGAAATGAAAGTTATCTGGCTCATATTGTTGAAAACAAGGGAACTATTCAAATCAATGATGTGCCAGTGGTAAATGAATACTTTGATGTTTTTCCTGAGGAGTTACCCAGTGTCATACCTAAACGAGAATTCGAATTCACAATTGACTTATTTCCTGATGCTATGCCAATTTCAAAACCCCCATATCGTATGGCTCCAATAGAACTTCTTGAATTGAAAAATCAGTTGCAGGATTTTCTTGTCAAAGGATTCATTCGTCCCAGTACTTCACCATGGGGAGCCCCTGTTTTGTTTGTTAAAAAGAAAGATGGTTCCATGAGACTTTGCATTGATTATAGAGCTTTGAATAACATCACTGTTAAAAACAAGCATCCTTTTCCTCATATTGATGACTTGTTTGATCAGCTCCAGGGAGCTCAGTACTTTTCCAAGATTGACTTGATATTCGGATACCATCAGCTGAAGGTGAAGGAGGATGACATCCTGAAAACAGCCTTTCGTACTAGATATGGGCATTATGAATTTGTTGTTATGCCATTTGGGTTAACTAATGCACCTGCTGTATTCATGAATCTTATGAATAGAGTATTTCATGAGTTCTTGGATAAGTTTTTGGTTGTATTTATTGATGACATTCTGGTTTTTTCTAAAAATAAAGAGGAGCATGAAAAACATCTAAGGGTTGTTTTACAAACTTTAAAAGAAAAGAAACTATATGGAAAATTCAGAAAGTGTGATTTTTGGTTGCAACAGATTTATTTTCTTGGGCACATTGTAAATAAGGATGGAATAACAGTTGATCCTGCCAAAACAAAAGTAGTTGATGAATGGACAAGACCCACAAATGTTACAGAGATTCGTAGTTTTCTGGGCTTAGCAAGTTATTACCGACGCTTTGTTAAGAACTTTGCACGGTTATCTAGCCCAATAACGAAGTTAACACGGAAAGGGGTTAAATTTGTTTGGACAGAGGAATGTGATGTTTGTTTTCAGGAACTAAAGAAGAGATTGGTGAATGCTCCAGTTTTGGCCTTACCTTCCCGGAATGGTGAGTTTGTCATCTATAGTGATGCTTCTTTGAAGGGACTTGGTTGTGTTTTGATGCAGAATGATCAGGTAATTGCCTGTTCTTCGAGACAACTTAAACCTCATGAGCTGAATTATCCCACACATGATTTGGAATTGGCATCTTTGGTTTTTGCTTTGAAAATATGGAGGCATCATCTATACAGAACCAAATGCCAAATATATACTGACCATAAAAGTATTAAGTATATATTCACTCAGAAGGAATTAAACATGAGGCAGAGAAGATGGCTAGAACTGATAAAGGATTATGACTGCACGATTAATTACCATCCTGGAAAAGAAAACAAAGTAGCGGATGCCTTAAGTCGGAAAAATCATGCATCATTAACCATGCTACATTTGGAACGTGATCCCTTGATTAATGATTTGATAAATTTTGGCTTAGAAGTTGTTGGTGCAGGGAATATATCTGTTTTGTTTCAGGTTTCAGTGCAGTCTTCGTTATCAGACAGAATTATGAAAGCACAGAGGGAAGACCGTGAGCTACAGAAAAAGGTAGAATTGGTTAAAATGGGTAAGTTTCCAGAATTTAATCTTGATAAAGATTGTGTTTTAAGGTTTGGAAAAAGGTTGTGTGTGCCTTGTGATTCACAGCTGAAGAAAGAATTGTTGTGTGAAGCTCGTAGTTCTCCATTTTCTGTTCATCCTGGAAGTACTAAGATGTACAGAGACCTTCGGGAGTATTACTGGTGGAATGGGATGAAAAGAGATATTGCTGATTTTACAATGAAATGTTTGACATGTCAGCAGGTTAAAGCAGAGCGACAGTTACCGAAGGGGATGCTTCAGCCTTTGCCGGTGCCAGAATGGAAATGGGAGAATATATCCATGGATTTTGTGGTGGGACTACCAAAGACTTCTCGAGGTAACAATGCGATATGGGTTATTGTTGATCGGCTAACAAAGTCTGCTCATTTTCTTTCTATTCGAGATACAGTGACATTAGATCAGCTTTATCGATTGTACCTCAAAGAGATTGTCAGGTTACATGGAGTTCCTCTTTCCATTGTGTCTGACTGAGAACCCAGGTTCACTTCTAAATTTTGGAAGGGACTTCAGAAGTCTTTGGGCACAGAGTTGAATTTCAGTACAGCTTTTCATCCTCAATCAGATGGGCAGTCAGAACGAACGATTCAAACTCTGGAGGATATGCTTCGAGCTTGTTCAATGGACTATCAGGGAATTTGGGATCAGCATCTTTCACTAGTTGAGTTTTCTTATAATAACAGTTTCCATTCCAGTATTCAGATGGCACCTTTTGAGGCCTTGTATGGAAAGCGGTGTCGGACTCCTGCGTTTTGGGATGAAGTCGGTGAAAGAAAGTTGATGGGGCCAGAATTAGTAGAAGAAGTGTCTGAGAAAGTGAGGATGATCCAGCAACACATGAGGATAGCTCAGAGCAGGAAGAAAAGTTATGCAGATAACAGAAGGAAAGACTTCTCTTTCAAGTTAGGTGACCATGTTTTCCTTAAAATATCTCCTTGGAAAAGTGTGATGCGTTTCGGTAAGAAAGGGAAACTAAGTCCACGGTTCATCGGTCCTTTTGAAATCTTGGATAAAGTTGGAACAGTTGCGTACCGCGTAGCTTCGCCTCCGAGCTTGTTTCAGGTACACAATGTTTTTCATGTTTCGATGTTGAGAAAGTATGTTCCAGATTCATCACATGTCATGAGGCCGGAAGAAGTTCAGCTAGCAGAGAACCTTTCTTATGAAGAAAAACCAGTTCAGATTCTTGATCGAAGAGAACAGGTATTGCGGAATAAGGTAATCCACCAGGTAAAGGTTTTGTGGAGAAACCACATGGTTGAAGAAGCAACATGGGAGTCTGAAAATTCTATGAGGTAAAAATAACCTCAGTTGTTTAATAAGTAAATAAAATTGCGAGGATGCAATTTCAAGAAGGTGGGGATAATGTAATATCCCAAGGTTTTCTAAAAATAAATTGAAAATGCTTGAAATTTTGTTTAAGGTATATATTTATAAGTATCCTTTAAACATAATTTTATTTATTCTATGATTTGAATTTCAAGAAACTGTCATCTACAATTGGGTTCAGTATGTTATTTAGAGTCTGATGAAACAAACTTGTTTTTTTGGTGAATAGTAACATGCCCTTATGAATAGTAATATGAATAGTAATATGACCTCATGAATAGTAAATAATATTATTATTTTATTTTCCCATGGAAATAGGATAATGGGATCTTAATTAATTTTCCAATGTCACATGAAACTAGTTGCACTTGAATATTGTTATTTTTCGAATTAACTGTGACCTTATTTAAAAATTAAATTAATAATATTTAGAAAATTATTTTTGAAAAATGGAGTTCATTTTTGAATTCTACACATCAAAAAATGGTTGGGGTAAATCTTTGGTATTTTTCTGAAACTCTTGAATTTTCGGTGAATAGTGAAATACGATAAAATACCGTATAATCAATTTATTGGTAAATATGCACTATTTATGACATCATAAGTGATGAAAGGCCACTTGCCTCGAACTCACTTGATATTTTCACTAATTAAGGCCACTTGATTTGAGATTATTCATAGTCTTGATAAAAATATTATAATAATAATTAAAATAATCTAAAATACCTCCCCTCCTCCACTATAAATATCACCCTCACTCCCCTCTTCCTATCACACCTCTCAAGCCTTGAGCATTGTCTAATTTCTGCCAAATTCCCTCCCCAATCTTCTTCCCCACGTCCTAGAGCTGCTGGTCTCACCAAAAGACCAAAATCAAATCCCTTAAGAAGGATCTCAAGGAGAAGAGATCAAGAGGTAAACATCCTCTTTCATTTTCATTCTTTCCTTCCATTTTATGTTATTCTCTTCCTTTCCCTTTGTCTTTTGTTGGGATATTTCATTTAATATTTCCCCTTACTGTCCAAATTGTTTATGAATGATGAGATATTCCATTCCTCTCATCAATCTTATTTTTATGAAATTTTAAGAGACGTCGTTAGGCTGCCGAATTTTTGTAAGAAATTTCTCATGTTTTCTTCATTTCAAGATTCCCTTCTCTTCGTTCTTCACCCCCTCTTATCCAAGAGGCATGAAATCTCCAGAATCATGTATATTCTGGATGTTGTCATGTTTATGGAAAATTAAAAATCATTATTCCTCTCCTCTCTCACTTACTTAAAGAATCAAAAAACATTGTCCATTTGTGTCGAATTACCGATATCGTGGACGATGTATTTTCAATCTCCATTAATTCTTTCAAGTCTGGTCATGAAACCATTTATATGGTTGAACCAGGTTATAATATATGTTTTATGAATCATATAAGGTTCTGGAATTCTTTTTTACTCATGATTCAAATTTATAAGACTAAATGAAGTTGTAATTATCAAAGAACCACTTAAATTATCTAAACGAACATAATTAATGTTTAACTTATAAATCATCATCATATAAAGCACCAAAGTGATAAATGGTATAATTTATGGTACTAGAATTATGTAAATACTACTCCATTCCAATTCTAGAGTTTCACTTCCAATCAACAAGAACGATTCTTCATGAACCGATTGTGAAAATCACAAAAGAACTCACCCAAAATAATACAAGGAACAAAATACTAACAATTAAGGGGTGAAATGAGGTTATGAAATGACCATATAAGATGTTATAAACATGAAAATTTTTCTTTAAAGTACTAATAACACTCTTTTAACCATTATACAGGAGGTTTAAACAATTTTGAAGTAATACAAGCCCAAGGTAAGGGAATTCTTAACCCGATTTCCATTCTTTGGGTTAACCTTCTACTTTATAATTTATGTGCTATTTAAATTGTTTGTGTGATGGGTTATGTTTATATTATGTTTAATTATGTGTATTTACAGAGTATATACATATTCCATCCACTCAATTAAGTCTCACTTCAAGTATATGATGTTTATAAGGGACTTTTCTTCTAAAATCCTCTTTTAAAATTCTGTTTTATAAGATTCAAAGGCAATGTTTTTATGCTATTGTTTATGTTGTATGATTATGTTTTGTTATTGGGCATTGTTTATGATGAAGGGTGGGACCTATATTTCCCTCCAATGCATTGGGTATGAGTAAGTTGGAGGTCGGCCGTATGGTTACTCCAAGTGTAACTGTGATGGTTACACAAAGTAAGGTAGCCGTGAGGGTTACAAATTTTAAGGTAGCCATGATGGTTACAAGATTATGTAAGTAATGCCCCAATATACCTCTCTGATTATAATTATGTTTGTGTTGATCTTGTTTAAATCCCATGCTACACAAAGTAAGATTTTATGGGTGGAAAGCATGTCTTTTGAAAATGTTTTCATACGTCATGCGTATTCATGGACTAATGTGATTTTTTTCCTTCTTTTCATACCTTACTGAGCTTTTGTGCTCATCCCAAGTTTTTAAATTATTTTTCACAGGTTAATGATGATTAATACAAGGAAGGAAGACATGTTAAATGTTGAATAATTGACAAGGAGTCTTGTTTTGTGTTTTAATGTTTTATATTCTGAGGAAAATGGAAACTGATTTTATGGTATCCACTATGTAACAATGTGTAATGTTATGAATGTTTTGTCTTAATTCTATAAAGCTCTAAACTTGAAAAGATCCTCAATGCATAATGAAGTGTTTTCTTAAATAAATTCAAGATTATGTATGAAATAAGTGCGGGTCCTTATAGGAACAAATGTTTACAAAATTTGGTGGACTCATATGATGTGAAAGTTATTAAAAATAAAAATTCCTTAACAAAAGTTATTGAGAATGATGAGGAGGATAAACTGAAGGTTTCCAATGAAAGTGATAATGATACAAAACAAACATATAGAGATTTATAAGATTCATGTGATAAGGAAATTTTAGTTGGGAAAGAAACTTTGAAATTTCCTACCTTACAAAAACATGTTGAGAATGAAAATATTCTTGGGAATCATAAGGCTCTAGTTAAGACTATAAGAAATATGGGATTAGAAAATAAAACTTTACAAATTTAAAAAGTTAAATCAGAATTAGTTTTAGAAGTTATTCTACACAAATAATGGATGAATTATATGAATGAATAATTGGATCAAATTGAGAAAAATGAAACATGGGAAATTTTTTCACATCTGAAAGTTAAAAATGTTATCGAACCAAAATAGTTTTATAGAAACAAGTTGAATGAACATGGAGAAGTTTCAAGAAAAAAGGAAAGGATTATTTGTAAAGTCTATGTAAAGGTTGAAGATGTGGATTTTCATGAAACCTTTTCTGTTTTTGTAAGGTTAGAAACTATTAAAATGTTTATAGTAGTGGCTGCTCACCAGAATTACAAAGTAAATCAGATGGATGTAAATTCATCATTTCTCAATGGAGAAATTTAAGAATAAGTTTACATTGAAAAACCTTGTGTTTTTCTAATTGATGAGGATAAAAACAAATTTTATAAATTTAAGAAATATTTTTATTGGCCAAAACCATCTCTACATGATTAGTATTAAAAACATGACAATTTTTTGAGAATGTTGATTTTTTCTAAAGAAAAAGTTGATAGCAACTTATATGTCAAATATGTTTACTTTGTAAATCTAATTGTAATTGTTTATGAGGATGATATAATTTTTACTAGGGATAGAGAAGATATTTGTGAAACATTTTTTGAAGAAATGAAAAATAACTTTGAGATGTAAATGTTAAGATAACTAACTTTATTCCTTAGTTTACTAGTTCAACAAAAACAAAAATACATTTTCATATCTCAAGAAAATTATTTCGAGGAATTTTTGAAAAATATTAGCATTGAAGAATCAAAAGAATTTTATAATCCGATCCTAGTGGAGTTAAAGTTGAGTAAATATTATTTTTGGAAAAATTTAGAATCAGAAAGTCTTTTGGAAGATGATAGGAAGTCTACTTTACCTCATAGCCTCAAGGCATAATATTTTTTATGCTCTGACTTTGTGTGCCAGGTATCAAAGTAATCTAAAAGAATCACATATGTTGTAAGAAAAAATAATTCTGAGATTAGTAAAAGGAATAACTTCACATGGGTTGTTATAAAAAATAAATTGTGAGATGAAGTTTCATGGTTATACTGATGTTAATTGGGATAGAGATTGTAATGATAGAAAATAAAACTCTGGAGGAACATTTTTCTTGAGTGAATGTTTTGTAAGCTGGCATAGTAAGAAACAAAGTTTAGTAAATTTGAGCATATCTGAATCAGAATATGTTTTAGCTACTCAGTCTTGTACTCAGATTTTGTTGATGAAAGTTTATCTAGAATATTTAAAAGTAAAAGTTTCTAAACCATTGAAGGTAATTTGTGATAATCATAGTGTAATTGATATTTCTGAAAATCAAGTCCAAAATTAAAGATCAAAACAAATTGATATAAAGTTTAAATTTAAAAAAGAGAAAGTTTCTGCTAGAGATTTTTTTCTAGAATATATCTCAATGAAGTATGAAATTGCTGATATCTTCACAAAGGCAATGCCAAAAGAAATGTTTGTTGAGTTGAGGAAGAAACTTCATGCTCATCCTCCTCTAATGACTTTAGAAATCTCATTAGGAAATTATCCCACTATGCTTTGGATTATGTTGACAAAGGGGGAGAGAAAGTTACAACTTTGTAGTTTTTACTTATCATTCTTTTATGAATCTGAAGTTGTGGTTATCATAAAATTGGGGAGAGAAAGAGAAAATTTAAAAAAGTTAAAAGTGAGGAGGATTTTATCTTTACATGACCACAAAATTTTCTTGTCATTGAGGGATGAAATTCCATAAAAAAATTTACTTTATCTAGTAGTGTGGTGTCAGGACACTCTCTTTGAGAAAGTCCATGTTTTGGTAAAAGTCAAAAAACTTGATTTTTTTACAAAAGTTTAGTTGTGAAATTTTTATAAGAGTTGAAAAGGTTTTTAACCAGTGTTGTGAACAAATAAAAAGGGGGAGATTTAAGAACCTTTATGGTGTTTTTAACAAAGTTTTGTATTTGTTGACAACTACCTTTATTTGTAAAAGAATGTTTTTGGTCTTTATGATCGGACCCAGGTCATCGGTATGGGAAATCGAACTCCTCTCATAGGAATGAGTCAACAGAACTAGGAAATAGAAATGAAAATTTTATAGAAAGTTAGAGTCTATTGGGAACCATTCTTAGGAAGAATTGGTCTCAGAAGATTATCAATGATAGAAAAAGGTTTGGAAGTAATAGAACTTACAAGTATTAAATCTGATGATTCCTTATTGATCATGAAGTTCTCGGAAATCATGAAGAAGTTATGAAAAAAGATATATTTGATGGAAGAGAGGATAATGTGATGTAAACCCTTCTGGATTCCACTCAATGGTGTGAGGAACACCAGCCATAAAATGATATAGATCATTAGTATGAGAATCATCAGTGTGAAAATATGAGAAGGCTGGAAGAATGATCTTGCTGAGTGTGGAAGTTGTAATGTCAATGAAGAGTTTTGAAATAATATAGTGAATTCATAAGATATAATATTTTCATACTTTCAAACCTAATTTACATGATGATTTACTAATCTTGAAGTTATCATAAATCATGAAAACTCTAATGATAAAATCTTTTGAATAAATGGAGGAATCGTACATATTGTATCGATTACAGATATTAAGAAAAATTTTGTATCAGATACATATGTACTGGAAATAGAATGTTTCATAATTATAAAGGATTTATAGTTGATGAGGTTTGAAGATTTTAAAATTTTCAAAGTGAAGTTACCATCATAATGAGAATTGCATCGTAATGAGAATTCCATCGTTATGAGGATTCCATCGGATTGACTCTAAGATGGAAATATGATTATACTAAATTTGATAAGAAAAGATGATTAGATAGACTCTGAGAAGGAAAGATGATTAGAATTACTCTGAGAAGTAAATTCAATTAGACTAACTCTAAATAGGATAGTTAGATTGTAATTAGAAGTGAAATATAGTTAGATCGTAATGATATAAAGATAGTCAGATCATAATGAGTAGAGTAAGAAATTCATATCATGGTGATCTGAAGAAGTTTCATCATAATTAAACTAAGGGAGTTACATTGGACTGAATCTAAATAATTTAATCGAATTGAAGAAAAGTTAGTTTGTTTGAGAAGACTAATCTCAGAGTAATCTTGAGAAAGTTTTAATAATTCAAAGTTGAAGTTTAAATGCAAGTGTATTTCATATTATTGAAATTAGGGTAAGAGGGAAATGTTTTCTAGTTTCCTGCCTTTGATATTCAGAGTCTCCTATAAATAGAAGCATGATTCCTTCATAACTTGAAATTTTTTCTTGTGTGTAAATGGTGGAGTGCAGTATAATTCTTGTCAAAGTTTTTCTTTCTGAACTAATACCTCATTATAAGGTTGAACATCTAAAAGGTTTTTTTACCGGAAAAAGGAAGATGGTACTAATAATTTGAGTAGAGTTTGAGTTTTTCATATTGAGAATGGATTCATTTTACTAAGTCCATCAGAATAAATTCATCAGACTAAGGAAGTTTGGATTGAGTTTTTAGTAGTTTATAAGAAGCGCAAGTTTTATTATCTAGAAAAAACAAACTCTCATGACAAGTATTTTTTTCTCTTGGACCATTTTTAGTAGTGGTTGGGATATTTGTTTCCTTAGGAGGGGATGAATCTATTGGAGGGGTCATTTAGATTTGAAGATGAGTTCCACTACTAAGGGTGATGACACTAACATTTCCTATATCCCTAGGGTTAACTATTGGTTGAGATGGTAGTTTACCCAACCCAAGAATTTTAATTTCCCCCACCAAGTTAGAAAGTTTGACCTTCAGGTGAAGAATGAGAAAGAGAGTGTCGTATTAAGTTGATTAGATTGATTCAGTCATACTGATTTTATCATATTGAAGGCCATCAGACTCATGGTCATTGAACCCAGAAACTTTTGTGGATTAGATTGAAAAAAGTATTTATTCTTTTTTTTGGATTAATTGTTCTATAAGAAACTTCACAAACATACATGAGTTAGTATAATAATTTATATCAGGAGATATAAGGTGTCTAATGGGAGTTGAAATAAGTTGTATTCACTTCTTCATAATAGTGAATTTCCATAGACCCGTGAGGTGGCTATGGAAAGAATGTATGTTCTCACACTGAGGCCAAACCATGTAAATCTCATGTGGTTTACTTGATTTCCTACTTTTTTATGCATGATTATTTACTAAAAGATGATAAGGATGTAAACATTAACAGGTTTCAGAGTTTATGTTTTATAGGTATTGAAACTTATAAAAAGTGATCAACTAATTAAACCCTCCTTATCAGTTATTATTTGATCCTTTGTAACTTCAGTTTCCCCTATGAACATGTGTGCTAAAGAATTCATCTACCATTTTATATCCAGAAATAGATTTCAATTCTATTAAATCTCACACATTTTACTTTACCATAATTTTAGGATATTTCATACCTATTGGCACCCTTGTTTTAAGGATCAAAAAAACATGTTTATCATGTTATTAATGAGTTTTATTTTTTATGGTAGTATATTACAATATAAGATAGATTGGTGAAAGTTTGGCTAAGTATGGGGATGACTCGCCATTGAAGATGAGTCACCTACAGGGTTGAATCACCATTAGACATGACTCGCCATTGAGGATGCTGCCAGAATGAAAAATTTTATAAGTATTGGAGACACCCACTACCGGCTATGAGTCACCATCAAAACATATTTTTGGAAAATTATGGGAAATACCAACCACTAGAGGATGACTCCCTATTGAACCAAGAATTTTGTCTAAGTGTTGAAAACACCTACAATTGGATATGACTCATGGAAAATTGAAAAATTATGGAAATGTCCTACTACTAGACCTCAGTCACCATTTAAAATGACCTTCCACTAGAATGGAAATTTGGAAAAGTGTTGGAATGACCTTATACCAAGATTACATACATTTTATCATGACTCGCTACCATCTCAAGTCATCACCAGAGTTGTCTCGCCATTCAATAAGATCCACTGTCACTATTTTTGTTTATTTTGAACTAACTATTTCTAACAATAATTTTATCAAATTTAATGTTGCAACTTATTTTAATGATTTCTATTAATATATTAAATATTTTCATTAAAGTGTATTTCAGTCATCCATTATGCGGAGAAGACGATTCAGATGATTCTCTATGCATTCTACTATTAAATGAAGGAGAAGACTCCCTTATACAGAGATAGAGAAAATATATAGAGTGATAGAAAAAGAAATAGAGAAATAGATATATGCACACATGAGGTGAGATGAAACATATTACAATATCCTGAAGAGTGCCACTTCCCAAGATCTTACATGAAGCATTATTTCCTACACATGTCTATAAAGAAGTAGAGCACAACAATCATTTATTTTCATCCCACAGTCAGAACAAAATAGTTCACGACACACTGTTCTACTGCAATTTTCAGAAACACGACTCAACCTCATGATCAAGATACACTCAAGGATGTTGGAGTTGGAGTCCTAGGACTAACTATTTTTACTTTTATTACATGAATATTTGATGTATTGAATATTAAAAAACATCTTATTACATATTTTTTATTGTTATGCATGACTCTAATGTAATAATGTACTAGAGTATATGTCGCATTGATAAGGTCATAGTAGTTCCCCACTTTGATGAGAACCTTTATGTGCTATGGTTATATTCTTAAATAATGTTCTACAGTTGGATAACATAATATGATGGGACACATAATATATAGGTTGTTAGGTGTGAGTACTTATAAGCATATGAAGATTCTTCTCATGAAGTTCGCACTTGGTAATCTTCAATATGAGAGATTATGACAACAGACCCACCAGTAGGAATTATGCATGTTTTGGTGTCATCGTATATTCCTATCTATGAGCGCATGTGATGGTAATTAGTCTTTAAGATTATTCTTAATTCATGTTACAAATTGTGTACTTAGATTTATTTCGTAAACCATGACGATAACGATTCATGGAGAATTTGGATATGTTGGGTCCATCATGAGTGACATGTTGTTGATGAATAATTAGAGGAAGTATTTTTCCCTTCAATCTTTATGGAATTTGATTTCTCAACCCATTGATTGGAATAGAACTATCTCATATAATTTCAAGTCCATGGTGTAATGACATGTTTATTTCAAATAGTTAAAGAAAGACATATCAATCATATAGACTGGTGGCATAGTTATGCAACCTGCTTGATGAGATATTGTAACAAAGGGATTATATTACACAGTGATAATTCTTATGTGGTTGTCGATGTTAGAGACATTAAGTTCTTTCTATTGGGTGCCTTGACCCGTAGCTAGATAGTAATATTGGACTTTAGGCAAGTCTTCCTAATGACAATGAGAAAGAATCCTATATGGTCACACATTAAGTGTTTCTGTTGATATCGATTAAATTATATTTAAGTTTAATTAATGGAATAAATTTTATTCTAATGTCCGAGGAATAATTTTATTCAAGTTATATTGATCACATAAATTAAATAAATTTTTATTCTATGACATGTGAATAAAATATTTATTTTATTTATTAAATATTTTAATAATTATTTATTCACTATATTGTGAATACAATATTTATTTATGAATAAAATATTTATTTGATTGTTCAATAAATGATAGAGGAGTTCAAATGGATCAAGATTGAGTCCGGTGATAGATATTAATTAACAATACCATTACATAATATTTTTTATCATGCAAGTTGGAACATGCCACAAAATAATAATGATATAATTATTATTATGTGGAATGATATTTATTAATGGTAATAACTGTTATTTAATAGCTGATATGTAATTAAATAATATTTTAACTTAAATCCTAACTCTATAAATAGATGGTTATGTCTATTGTGTAGAGCATCCAAAATTTAGAATAGAGAATTGTTGCACACAATGAATTATCTATAAACTTCTCATTCTCTCTCCCTCTCAATAATGATAATTCCAAGAGAGATTTATTTAAGGATGCAGAATCAAGAACGAACAACCCAAGACATTTGACTTGCCACGCTAGCACCTGGAGATCGAGTAGTGTTTCTCATAGATCATAGGAGAACATGTGGATCACCGCTAGATAGATTCTATCCTTGGATCCTTATAGTGGAATAAAGGTAATCCAAAAGAGTCCTTTTGGATGATCAATATTCACAAATGAAGAGATTTCCTAAGCCCAGGTATTTATTTATTCAAATATTAAATAAATTAATTATAAATTTTATGTGCAAGATCCTTGCTCTTGGTTTCAAGAAACAATTATTAAATGAAATTTTAATATATCACCCACATTTGCATGCTTCCGCTGCACCCAAAACCAACAAGTGGTATCATAGTGGTCATGTTTAAATTTATAATTATTTATTTGATTGTATATCTATGAACAATTTTGGTTATATTTTCATTTCAAGTTATTCATTCTTTAATCCTATTTGAATTAACATGTATCAACATATTAATCATGTGTTTTCGGTGTTTCATTTTCTTAAAGGATTAAGAACAAATGAATAATTTCTAGAGATTTCATTGGGAAGTTCCAAATCATGGGACGATAAAATTGGGTTACACTGTGTGCAGCTGGAGAAGACACCATATACCCTTGTGCATTGTATTTAGATGCGCTGAGCAATTAATTACAAGTGGTTTTTTTATTGTACACCACATGTTGACTAGGAAAACTTCTCACATAGAAAGTAGATACAAGGTGTGTAGCGGGGATGTACACACCATATAGTTCAGTCGAGTTAACACACTGAAGCCCCAAGTGTGTGACTTGGATATACAAAAACAGAGTTACTTGGCGTGTAGCTGCATGTACACACTGTGTAGTCTCCCATTAATGGAAAGAATTAAAATTACATCAAATTTAAAAATTTAAGCATTAAAACTTTACTTTATTGATTAAAAAACTGTTGTGTGTTTGACAATTTAATAATGGTTTTAAATAATTTTAAATTGTCAATTAATTTATTGTAATTAATATGTCATTTTTGGTTCTGTAATTCGTTTTCCATTAATTCCATTAATGACGGGCATCTCTAAATAAGAATGGATGATCATTAAGATGAAAAATAATTAATTAATTAATTAATATAATCCCATTTATCTTAAATAATAATATATTGAGTAAAGAAATGAATGTTAGACATTTAATTTTGTGTATTCTTTTCATTTATGACCATTCGTGAGCTTGAACAAGACTTGTGTATGTGTTTTAGGTTTTAATTTAATTTATTACATGAGTTTAAAATTATTTAATGTTAAATTAAATAATGTCCTATGAGTCAACCCTCCCTCCATTACTATGTAGGATCTATGTGTCCAAGGATAATTATGTAACCCCCTTTAACCAATCCTTTGGTTCCCCTCACCTATGTGTGAGTAATAAATATTTGTAATTAATGGAGCATCCCAAGATGCATGGAGGTGGTTCAAGATATAACCATAATGTTGTCAACCTAGGTGATATATAGGTGGATAGGTGGAATGTTGTAACTCATGCCAATTCTGACAATAGGAGTTATTTCCCCTATGTTAAAGGTTGATTTAATTATTTCTCATTAAATCAACCATTATATAAATCTCATGAACAGGTCATTTAATTAATTAATTATTTATATCTATATAATTATTTATTTTTTGGATGCAAGACTGTGATCACATAAATAAATGAATTAATGTGTAAAGACAAAAATTAAATAAATGAATTATGCGTAAATGTATTATCTAACATGGTTAATTAATTAAGTAATATCCACTTAATATTAACAAGACTTGTAAAGGATAAAACAAGATAAAATTTATGCATAATAAATTAAAATCCCTAAATTAAATATTAATTCATACTAATCCTTCCATTACATGATTGTGAATGAAACCATATAACTAAGTTTAGTACATGGATAAAGTCTGGAAACTTACTTTATTAGGGAGTTCTCATGAGAGTTTTGGGTTGACTTAACTAAAATTTTATTGAGTTTAATGGAAAAATTCTATTAAATTAAAATATGTAGGAAAGTTTTGATAAAATCCAAGTTAAGATTTTAGGATAGGGGAATCCACTCAATGGATTAGGGAGCTACAAGTTCACAATTAGAAAGACCACATACCTAATTAGTTTATTGTGGTTTTCATGGACAAAGTCTAGATCATTAAGAAAATAAATGGGGATCCTTTCCACTATAATGTTAATGAAAAATAGAAAATCTGATTTTAATGATGAGGGATATTGAAACTTGATAAAATAGTGGGAGATTTAATAAATAAATAAATAACAACATTTAATTTATTATATCTCACTTATTTTTTAATCAAGAAAATTATTAATAATCTTATATTTTTTAATTTTAGAATAAAAATGATAAGTTCATCATCCGCACTATCCCTGATCAATATTGTAGAAACATAACCTACTAACTGGAATTTACTTAGAGGAGTAGTTTAGACGCCTTCAGGTTGTGTTATTCCATGAACTGAAATTTTATGTGCTAGAATCCTCAATTCTTGATTCGTCTTCTAAAGAGGCAAGTGATGAGTAGTTCCTTGTCTATGAAAAACATTATAGGGACATGGTCGACATTCAATGTTTGATTATTTCATCGAGGTCTAGTGAAATAATTAAGTCTCATGGAAACATGGATTCATATAGAATGATTGAGCACCTCCGCGTTATTTACCATGAGAGAGATAGATAGGATCATTTTGATATTTACAAGTCACTCATTCATAAAAATCTTGGAGAGGTTTTCCTAGATAGTCCTTACATATTCAATATTATTGTCTAAATTGAGCACTTAGATGTTTTAGGGATTAAACTCCCTGAATAACTGGGCATCGATCTCATTCTATCATCACTTCCTTATAGATTCTCCAGTTTTGTTGTGAATTTTATTATAAACAACATTGATAAGTCTCTACCAGAACTTCTTACTCTTATTATCTAAGTAGATAAGGATACAAAGCATGAAAACCATTCCATACTTATGATGAACAAATAAAATGGAAAATTAAAGATCTTTAAGCCCAAATCTTCTTCACTCCCTTCCAAGAAGAGGAATATCAAGGGGAAAGAAAGGGAACATGATGCTGTCAATTTCTAATGTGGCAATAAGGGCCACTAGAAGAAAAATTGAACCCAACCAAAGAATCAAGGGGAGTTTTTAGGTTTGTTTGTTATCATGTGAAATTTATCTATTTCTACAAATTGGGTATTAGATACATCTTACGATGCTCACATATGTATCAAAATATTGGAACTAAGTAGATTTAGAAATATTTATCAAGGAGAGGTAGATCTTTGAGTAGCCAATAGAGATAAACTTGTTGTTGTAGCTATTAGGGACTACCACCTCATGTTGCCAATTAGAATGATCTTAGTTTTAAAGGGTTTTTATTATGTGCCTTCAGTTACCAAAAACATTATTTTTGTGTCCAGACATGATAAAAATGTATTTATTTTCAAATTTGGGAATAAATGTTTCTTATTTTATAAATATAGAATTTTTTATGGTAAGGTGCATTTAAATAATGAACTTTATGTGTTGGATTACACAAACCAACGAATAGAAATAGATAAGGAAGTTACTTCACATGAATCATATCACACCCAACTTTGGAATCATCGGATAGGTTATGTAAATGAAAATTACGTGACAAAATTACATCAAGATGGATATTTAGAGATTTTGAACTAAAACCACTTGGTATATATCACACATGGTTACAAGGGAAAATGACAAGATCCCCATTTAGGGAGAAAGGTGAAAGGGCTAAATAGATTCTTGAATTAGCTCATACCAATGTGTGTGGACCATTTCCTATTGAAACAAGGGGTGGGTACTCATACTTCATAAATTTTACCAATGATTTTAGTAGATATGCATATTTATACTTAATGAGGTAGAAGTTGGATTATTTTGAAAAATTCAAGGAATATAAGAATGAAGTTGAGAACCATCATGGTAAGAAGATTAAGAAACCTCTCTTAGAATGTGGTGAATAATATCTTAATCAAAACTTCATTGATTGTCTATGGGAGTTTTGGATTTTATCTCAAATCAATACTCCTTATATGCCTCAGTGGAATGGTTTAAGTGAAAGGAGGAACCAAACCTTATTGGACACGATGATACCAATGTTGATTCATGCAAGTCTTCCATTGTTCTTTTGGGGATACGTGTTACAAATATCAGCATATATACTAAATCGAGTGCCAACTAAAGCATCATACAGTATACCATAACAATTATGGAATGTAAATAAACCTTTGTTATATTAATTACATGTGTGGGGTTGAGAAGAATTTTTATATCCTCTTTAGGTAACAAGATTGCACCCCGAGGCACAAAGTGTATCATTATAGGATATCCTAAAGAAACAAATAAATAATACCTATGTAATCCTTCAGAAAAAAAGTTTTTGGTTGATATAAATCCCATATTTCTTTAGGAGGGTCTTATCTATAAAAGATATAGGGGGGTGATATTGAATTTGATGAAGTTCGGGCTCAAGATATACAAGAGTTGGCATAAGATTAAATTCCACAAAGCCCCATGGAAGAAGAAATTATTCTAGAGACACAATTACTGTGTAGAAGTACTAGAGAGGTTAGAGAACCAGAACGATATAGTTTTCTAGTCACTGATGATTATGACACTATTAGTTGATAATAATGATCCCCTAACCTATAAGGGAGTATTAAGTGGAACAGATGTTGCAAAGTGGCAAGAATCCATGAATTCTGAAATGGATTCCAAGTACCAAAACCAAGTCTAGGTTTTCGTAGAACCACTAGTAGATGTAAATCCCATTGGATGAAAATGGTTATTCAAGAAGAAATTGTACAAGGAAGGACAATTCAATACCTATAAGGTGGAACTGGTTTCAAAATGGTTTAAACAGCATCAAGTCATTGACTACGATGAAACATTTTCACTAGTTGCAATGCTAAAATCCATAAAAATTATACTTATCATTTAGGATTTACATGATTATGAGATTTGGAAAATGGATGTCAAAACATCCATCATTAATGGGAACCTTTAGGAAGATGTCTATATGACACAACCTGAAGGGTTTTTGACTCCAAAGGATGCCAACAAGGTATGAAAGTTGAAAATATCTATTCATGGCCTAAAGAAAGAATCCAAGTCATGGAAAATTAATTTTGATGAGGCTATAACATAATTTTGTTTCATAAAGAACAAATGAAAGGCATGTGTCTATAAAGGTTTTAGTGGGAGTTTAGTCATTTTCTTAATAGTATATGTTGATGACATATTACTCATTGGAAATGAAATACAAGTCTTACAGTCTGTTAAGGCATGGTTGAATAAATGCTTCTCTATGAAGGAATTGGGTGAGACAGCATATATTCTTGGGATAAATATCCATCATGGTAGATTAACTAGGTTTATAGGCCTAATTGAAAGTACATACATTGAAAATATACTAAATATATTTATTATGGAATAATACAAGAGGGAATTTTTACTAGAGTCACATGGCATTCATCCTTCCAATAAAATGTGTGCTCAGAAACATGAGGAAAGAAACAGAATGACAAGGATTACATATGTATCAATGATTGGGTCAATCATATATGATATTTTATTTACTATTCTAGATGTCACTTAAGCATTAGTTGTGATAGGAAGATATCAAGTTGATCTAGGTGACCACCATTGGATGGCTATCAAGACTATCCTTAAGTATCTGAGGTTTACTAAGGATATTTTCCTGGTTTATAGAGGAGATGAGTAACTAGTCATCAAAGGATATGCATATGTCAGTTTTCAAACTGATCAAGATGACATGAAGTCAAAAATGGGGTACATATTCACTTTGAATAGAGGTGATGTGAGCTGGAATAGCTTAAAGAAGGTGGTGGCTGCAGATTCTACACCAGAGTCTAAGTATATTATGGATTCTGAGGTAAATAAAAAAGTAGTATGGATGCACAAATTTATCTAAGAGCTTGATGTGGTAACTATCAGTAAATATCCCATCACACTCTATTGTGACAATACTACAGTGGTGACTCTTTCAAAAGATCCAAGGTCACTTTAGTGGATGAAGCACATACTTCAGAAGTATCATCTCTTGAGGGATTTTTCTTAGAGTGTGAAGTTTAAGTGAGTAGTATTTTCATAGAATACAATTTGTTGGAACCATTGACTAAAGCCTTGATTCAGCAAAAACATGACTATCATGTGAGGTCTAGCAGACTGATGGTCGTAGGTATTTGGCTCTAGTCCAAGTCGGATTTTGTTGGAGTGGGTGTCCTAAGACCAACTATTTTTACTTTGATTACATGAATATTAAATATATTAAATATTAATAAAACTTATTATTACATATTTTTTCTATTCTTCATGACTCGAATGTAATAATTTCATAGAATATATGTTACATTGATAAGGTCATAGTAGTTCCCCACTATGATGAGAACCTTGATGTGCTATGATGATATTCTGAAATAATGTTCTCCAGTTGGATAACATACTATGATGGGATGCATAGTACATATACTATAATGTATGAGTACTTGTAAGAATATGAGGATTAATTTCATGAAGTTCACACCTGGTAATCTCCAGGATAGGAGATTATGAGAACAGACCCGCTAGTAGGAATTCTGCATGTTTTGGTTTCATCAGATATTCTTATCTACGAGCAAGTGTGAAGGTACTTATACTTTAATATTATTATTAATTCATGTTACAACTCCCATACATAGATGTATTTCATAAGCCATGATGATAAAATTTCATAGAGAAGTTGGATATGTTGGGTCTGTAATTAGTGACATGTCATTAATAAATAAGTTGAGGAAGGATTTTCCCCTTCCATATTTATGGAAGCTGATATATCAGTCCTTTTATTGGAATAGAACCATCACATTAAATTACAAGGACAATGTGTAACACTGTATTTATTTCAGATAGTCAAAGAAATACATATCAAGCATATAGTTTGGTAACATGGTTACGCAACCTTCTTGATGAGATATTATGACAAATGGATTATATTATGTAGTGAGTGTTTGTATGTGGTTATTGAAGTTATGGCATTAAGTTATTTCTCTTAGGTTCCTTGACCCATTTCTAGATAGTAATCTTGTACTTTAGGCAATCCCAACTAATTCCAATAAGAAAAAATCCTAGAGGGTCACACATTATGTGTTTCTGTTTATCTCGATTAAATTCTATTTGAGTTTAATTAATGGAATAAATGTTATTCTCAAGTTTGAGGAATAATTTTATTCAATTTATATTGATCACATAAATTAAAAAAATATGTATTCACTATAATGTGAATAAAATATTTATTTATGAATAAAATATTTATTCTGTTGTTTAATAAATGATTGGGAAGTTTGAACAGAACAAGACTGAGTTCGATGACAAATATTAATTAACAATACCAATACATAATATTTTTTATTATAAAATTTGGCTCGCACCACAAAATAATAATGATATAATTATTATTATGTGGCACATGATTTATCAAAGGTAATAAATCTTATTTAATGGCTGGTATGAAATTAAATAATATTTTAACTTAAATCCAACTCTATAAATAGATGACTATGTCTATTTTGTAGATCATCCACAATTAATAAAATAAAATTTTTGTGCATAATTAGTTCTCTCTCAACTCCTCATTATCTCTCCCTCTCAATAACAAGAAGTGCAAGAGATATTTCTTCAAGGTCTAAAAATGAGCAATCAAGAACGAACAATCCATGACATTTCACTCACCACACTAGCACCTAGATATTGTGTGGTGTTTATTAGAGATGATAGGAGAAAATTTTGATCATCGATAGATGAATTCTATCCTTGGATCTATACAACACAATGAAGTTAATCTAAAAGGGTCCTTTATGATGATCAATATTCACCAATGAAGAAAGTTCCTAAGACCATGTATTTATTTCCTCAAATATTAAATACATTAATTATAAATTTTACATGAAAGATCCTCACGATGGGCTTTAAGAAATAATTATTAAAATAATTTTTAATATATCTCCCACCTCCACACACTTCCACTATGCCTGGAACTAGAAAATGAGTAACAAGCTTCAGATATTATCAGACCAAGCAACAATATCTTCTTTACACCATTATTTTCTTTGTCTTTTTAGCTTCTTTAAATTATGATCAGTGTGTGTTTTACTCTATTTTTTAATGTGCACATTGTCTCCGGAGATTTAACTGAAAGATATTATATATCTTTTCAAACTCTCTTTACACCCATTTTCCCACGTGTTGTGGAAGAGGTCCCTGTGTGGCCTGTATTTTTTTATTCCCACGGTTGTTGTGGGAGAGGTATCTATGTGTCCTTGATAGATTTTTTGTTGTACACCTGATATAGGCTATGGATCAAAGATAATTTTATATAATCTTCTTGTCATAAGGTGATTTCCAAATGGAGAGGATTAAGTTTTAGCTTGAGACTGAACCTCTTGTATTTTATTCTGTTGTGTGTTTTGTTTAATTTATATGCTTTAAATAGAATCTGTTTTAAACTATAAATAAAACTAATACTTTGATATTTCTTCTTAATTAGTGTTTATATAATGTTTTCATAGATTAAATTTATTTTAAAAGTTAAATTATTTTTCATAATTGTTTTAACTGAGACTTAATCAATCCCTGATAATTTTTTAAAAGATTAGAACTTATATCAATCTATTATTTTGATTAACTTGGATATTTTAATTATTTTTGGAATTTTATTTAAACATTTTTTAGACATAAATTTTTATTGGTTACTCAATTCACCCCCACCCCCCTCTTTAGATAATCACTCCAAAAAACATTTTGTATCAAAGTTTTTTGAATGGTGATAATTATGCTCAGTGGAAAATAAAAATGAAAATTCATATTGAAAGTATGGGGTTTGAAATTTGGTATACTATAGAGGATATATATGAGTTACCTAATACTCTTAGAAAATACCCATATGATTCTACCAAACTTTCTTATAATAATAATTGAAAATCCATGAATTTTGTTTACTATGATTTAGGAGATGAAGAATTCAATATAATATCTTCTAGTAAAAATTATTTTGAAATTTGGGATAAATTAGCTATTTCACATGAGGGGAATAATGATGTGAAAGAAATGATATTTAATACATATAAAATTAGATATGATACTTTTAATATGAAACCAGATGAGCTAATTTCTGATATGTATCTCATGTTCAATGAAATAGTGAATACAATGAGCTCCTTGGGGAATCCTATGTTAGACAAAGATTAAACTATGAGACTACTGAGATGTATTCCAAAGAGATGGAGAGGGTCATCTATTTCTATAAGATAATCCTAGTACATCTATAAACTACATGTCAAGGAATTTATTGGGAAGTTTATGATGTATGAGGAAGAACTTAAGGTAAATCATGAATAATATGATGAACCTAAGAGAAATATATTTATTTAAAGAATACTGCATCCAAAAAAGAAACAATAAAAGGTACCATTTTAAATCTTTGATGATGATGAATCACTAGTGTATAGTGATGAAGAAATAGCCCACATGTTCATAAGTTTTAAGAAATTTTACAAGGAGAAGAAATTCTTCAAAAAATCAAGATATAAAGGAAAGTATTATAGTAGAGGAACTTGGAAAAAGGACTGGAAGAGAGATGAAAACTCAAATTAAATTACCTAGTATGAATGTAAGTGAAAATATAAATGTTAAGGTTGATTATATTAATTTTAAGTACAAGAAGAATTATGAGGATAAAGACATAAAATATAATAAATACATGAATTCTATATGGAGTTCCTTTGGAGACAGCTCTAGTGACTCTGACTTAACTTGTGAAGATATGCCTGATAGATCCAATATGTGCTTCATTAAAAATGTTTCTAAGGTAATTATTTTATCTTATTTACTTAATTATAATCACTCTAAAAATTAAAATGATGATAATATGTTAAGAGAAGAAATTTTTGAGTGATGTAACATTCTTGAGGATAATTTTAATGAACTCAAAGACAAATATAATTTATAAAGAAACAACAGGTTTTATTTTATAGAATCAAAAATAACCTCGCTATAGAAAAATAAAAGAATGCTCAATTGTTAAAGGAAAATATATATATGAAATTTTCAAATGTAAAACTAAAGAGGTATTGGAAATATTTACAAATGGAAGGGAAACACTTGATAAAATTTTAGGGAAACAATTGTTCTTAAATAAATTATTATTATAGGCTATCAACTTGGATAGATAAGAGTTTTTAAGAGAACATTTATTCCAAAGATCAAATATAAAAATTCCACTGCTAGTTATTATTCAAAAGGACCTGATAATGTTTTTATTTCAAAAAGTTTACAATCAACTTATAGGAAACCTATTAAACAAATTTGGGTTCCTAAGTCATTAATATATAACATATCTGGACCCAAGAAAATATGGTACCAAAATAATTCTTGATATAACCTTTGTTTTGTATAAAATATGCTTTAAGAGATCCTATAGGAATCTATGGGAATTGGACAGTAGTTGTTCCAAACATATGATAAGAGATTAATCAAGATTCAAGAAACTCAGAAAGTTTGATGGTGTTCATGTCACATTTAGTGATAATTCTAAAGGAAATGTCATTTTCCTTGGTAAAATTGGTAACAATAACTCATTTTTAAATTATAAATTACTTTTTATTGATTGTTTAAAATATAAATTTCTTATTGTCTCACAATTATGTGATGATGGTTTTCATGTGAAATTTGAAAACAATGCTTGTAATGTTTTTAATTCTAATGTGTTTACTACTTTGAGAAATGATAATGTATACTCTATTAATATTGATTCTTTGATTTCTCAAAATGTTTCTTGCTTAAGTACCTTCCATAGAGAATCTTGGCTTTGGCATAGGAGACTATCCCACTGTAGCATTCACTCACTTAGAAATCTTATTAAGAAGGGGTTAGTCAGGGATCTACCCAACCTTGAATTCCAAAATGATAAAGTCTATAACCCCTATCAAAAAGGGAAACAATATATGATTTATTTTAAATTAAAGAAATTAGTTTCAACTTCTCAACATGTTGAGTTGGTTCATATGGACTTGTTTAGACCATATGTAGTTTTTAGTCTAAATGGGAAGCACTATGTCTATGTACTTGTAGATGATTTTCTAGGTATAATTGGGTATTATTTTTATCTCACAAAAGTAAAGCTTGTTTTTATTTTCCCAAGTATTCTAAATCTTTAGAAAATCTATGTGGACTTAGACTCAAGACCTTAAGAATTCACCATGATTGTGATTTTGAAACTCAATACTTTGAATCCTTTTTATCAAAAAAATGGCTATAGTCATAACTTCTCTTCTCCTAGTACCCCTCAGAAGAATGTAGTTGTATAAAGAATAAATAAAATACTTCAAGAGATAGCCCAGACTATGCTTAATGAATTTTACTTACCTGTTTACATTTGGGAAAATGCTATGAACACAACTTGTTATATAATTAACAAAGTTTTTATTAGACATATCTTAAAGAAAACCCCTTATGTACTTTGTAATAGTTGTAAGTATAAGGTTAATTACTTTAGAGATTTTAGTTGCAATATCTTTTTTCATAACACTAAGGATAATATTGAATATTTTGCCTCTAAAAGTGATGATATAATATTCCTTGGTTATTCAACTTCTAGTAAATGTTATAGAGTTCATAAAAAAATAACCAAGATAGTGGAAGAATATTTTCATATCAAATTTTATGAGATAGATCCACATGATCCTAATAATTATTTAGAAAACCTAGAGGATGATATATCTACTCTGAAAATAAATTCCAAACCTTATGATTATACTGTAAAACATGCAGAAAAATCATATGGTTCTGAGGAACATCAAGAACCTGAACCTGAACCTATAGAGAATCCTGAGGTAACCATCCATTATTTATCTAGAGCTATTAGGACTGGTAAATACCATTCTTTAGATGCTATTGTTGGAGACCTATATAAAGGTAAACAAACTAGCACTTCTCTAAGAAACCCAGTTGAACATCAAGATTTATTGTCTCATCTTGAACCTAAGAACATAAATGATGCAATTAAAAATGAATTCTGGGTAATGGATATGAAAGAAGAACTCAATCAATTTAAAATAAATAAAGTTTTGGAACTTGTAGATAGACCCAAAGACACCTTGAATATAATAATGAAATGGGTGTTTATAAGCAAGGATGATGAATCGGCACAATAGTAAGGAATAAGGCTAGACCAGTTTCACAAGGGTATAGTTAAGAAGAGGTTATAGACTATGAAGAAACCTTTTCACATGTTTCCAGACTTGAATCAATTATAATATTTTTTACTTATACAACACATATAGATTTCAAACTATATAAAATGGATGTCAAAAGTGAATTCATAAAAGGGTATATAGTTAAGGATGTTTTTATTGAACAACCCCATGGATTTCAAATCCCTCATTTTAAAAATCATGTTTTTAAATTAACAAAATATTTTTATGGTTTAAAATAAGATCTTAGATCATGGTATGATGGAATTGGATCTTTTCTTATTTCAAAAGGATTTTCAAAAGGTGTAGCTAATTCTACCTTATTTATAAAAAGAATTTCAAAAGATGTTTTAGTTATTTAATTTTATGTATATGATATTAATTTTGGATATTTTAAAAATTCATTATGTAATGATTTTTCAAAAATAATGCAAAATGATTTTGAAATGAGTTTAATAGGTGAACTGAAATTCTTTCTTGGTTTTCAAAATTTTCAAAATAAATAATGATTTTTTTAAATCAATGTAAATATACTAAATACCTTTTAAAACATTATAATTTGGATAACACTAATAATAGTCATACTTCTATGAGTACTATCATGACCCGTCCCAGTGGGGACTATGTTGTGACTCCCTAAGCCCACCTTCAATAAGCTAGGGGCCGGTGACTAGCACCAAGTAGGAAAATATCTAACATGGGAGGCATTTCCTATGTACATATACACACACACACACATCTACAAACCTACAAAATGATGAAATGTAAAAACCACTAAGTAAATAATGTATCCATACCACTATATCCCACAACCAGAGTATGACAAAAGGTAAAGTAAATTAAACAGGGCTAGAATACAAGCCCACCAAAAAGAGTCTATAAACACAAGTCCAATCTGTAAGAAAAAGGTGATGGGGATACTTTCTATAGATGCAGGAATACACATCAACCTATCTAGTCTCACAAAGCATCGTATGGTCCTAGACTTCCTAGGACTTCATCAAAAGGGTCAATCGTCTACACAAGACACGACACATTCAGGAAAAATCTGTATTGGGGTGAGTATAAAAATACTAAATAGGACACCCCAAAACCAAAAATAAATACAGTAATGAAATGTGCAATCATCTCTACACAGGTATATGTCTACAGAACATGTAATAAGAATATCGAGATATACTCAAATCAAGACACAAATCCTCGAGGTAAGTAGATTCCACTGCATACCAAACCTAGGAATTTTTCCCAATGATTTCCACAAAGCAATCATCTGAGAGAACACACTCCTGAGTTTGATAGCACTGATGACGTCCATACGAGTGGCCCTACTCATCGAGTCTCTCCATGAGAGAGATATACTGATAGATCTGAAGAGAGATATGATACAACAGATGAGGATCACAACCAAGGACATAGGGTGATTCCAACCACTCTATCTGGATTAACCTGCTAAGTAGAGGATCAATGCCTGATAGGATTGGTCACGTCAATACCAAGGACTCTACCTAGGTCATGAAGATAAGTTAAGGATCCTGCATCATGCCTCTCAGTGGATTCCAACAACTTTATCCATGAAGTCCTACTGAAGGGATTATAGTCCTAGGAGTAGGAAATTATTCACACCTTCCTTTAGGGAAATGATAAAGGGAATGAACCCTAATGAAACATTTCTAAGATATGGAGGATAAGTAGATCAAGCCATGTAATAAAGGGTACACAGCATGTATTAGGGCCACAGGTCATGTCCCTTGACTCAGGGTACTACCTGTGTACAACATTCTATGTCTTTAGAACATTTTGTGTAGAAGAGGGGCACACAATATGTAGAATAGGTCACATGTCGTGTCCTTGCATCTGGGGTATGCCAGTGTACTCCAGCTATGTTCCAGTGTACGAAGACATCTCGTGTATCCTTTCTTGTGTACCAGTAAGCAGGGTGGTCAATGTAACTGGTCTAGGCCAAGCCATGTGGGGAAGTACACACTATGTAGGCAACCCTTGTACTTACCCCATGTCTGTGTACTTCCTAGGGTACACACCGAGTTGTCCAGCGATGAACACACACCATGTAGCTGGGACTACATTCCATGTGTATCAGGTTTTCCAGAAATCTGTGTTCTTCCTCCACACACCTAGGCCAATTCTCTATATCCTATTCGGGTGGTCTGTTCACCTCAAAACTTTATATCCAGTTCATTTCTCCATCGCAACACCAAATTGATGGGTCTCATACCTTCAATCGGTTTGTAAATTTGATTTCATCCATTCCCATGCAACTCACTCGAAGAATGGGTTCTCCTAAATCGCTTTGATCCATCCACCATCATCATTATTGCACCTATGTCGATTATTCCCAATGATGGATCTCCAATTTTGGATTGTTTCACCAAGAATCTAAGGCGTAATAGTCGATTGTTCAAAGTTGGGGGAATAATGAAGAATACGCATGAAGAACTCAAGAAATCGGGGGAGAAAATGCATAAGTAATAACCCCAAGGAATGAACCTCGGACATTATTTATTCCTGGCTTGATCCATTTCTGTAATAATGATAAACAAATCAAGAAAAAACTCTAGAATCGAATCTTGACAAACCCTGTAAAATCATTTCATCTCGCAAGTACGAACAATCCATCGTCTAATACATTTTTGGATTAGTCTATGTTAATCATAAGAATAAAAAATGGAGAAAATAATTGAAATAATTCATCCTACCTCAATTTTATTTGATCACTGATGAAGAATAGTCCTTTTTCATTGTTGTTGTTGAGATCTATCAAGATCATCATTCGTCAATCGCTGATTCAAAGTCTCCTAATTTTATGTCAAAAGGATTCTATAGAGATTCTCTATCCAACATATCCAGATAATTAAAGGGTTATGGGGCTAAATTAAGTGTGAAGGATTGTCTTATATCAACTGTTCAAGGGTCTGGTGCTCTTCTAATGTGTATAGAGGCACTCGGGTCGAATCCTTAGTGATGACACTCTTTTTATAGTCGATTGTTTTTTTGATTTTTCTTTTTAATGGGGGGTTTTTTGCAGAGATTAATTAAATTGATTAATGTATGATTTTTGATTGATTTAAAAAATTTATAAATATTGGGGTGAGTTCGTTATTGGGGATTTAATCTTATTATATCATTGAGATTTTCTTTATATTTAATTAAATTAACACCCATTTCATAAGATGACTTTGATCAGAGTTCCCAAGTGTTAAAGCTTTAATCCAAGCCATAACTTAACTAGGGGTCTAATCATAATCAGTACTTATTTATGTTAGTGTATTTTTGGTTCAAATAATCTATGTAATTCACATTTTAAACAAAACATGTCATTAATCCACGAAATTTTAAGTTCAACATACACAATGTTAACCTAAAGAATATTCATCGAGCAAAAGATCTCAATAAATTTATATCCCCAAATTATGACTCACCCCAATGGTAGATTTACTCAAAACTTTATATGGTTATTATTATGGTAATATGTTTTTATGGTGATTAATTATAAATAGAATGAAAATAATAGGATAATAACAGAGTTTTGCATCGAACACACACATGAACGTTGATGAGAATTAAAAATAGGCTTTTGATTGAATGAGGAAGAAAAATAAGGGAATGGGTTTCAACTTGATTTAAACTATTTTAAGAGAATTAACATTTAATAACAGAGGTTAGATGATTAAAATAGATTAATAATAAGAAACATTCATTAAAATTCTATTGAAATGAAAACAAACTTATATGATTACAAATAAGAAGAACACAAAAGAACATGAAAACAAAGAGAGGAGGAAGGGTATATCAAGTGAAAGATTGAATTTGGAAGATCTCCAAATCCTTTTTTAGGGTCTTGGTCATGCCAATATATCCTCCTTTTCTCTGAAATTCCAAGTCCTTTCAAGGAGAGAAGGGGGATGTATTTATAGCCCAAGGAGGTGGATAGTTTTCATTCCAAATATTCCCCTCCAATTGGATCACCAATTTGATACTTCATATAGATGAATCTGTAAAAATAGTCTTATTAAAAATTATAGATATTAATTTTGAAAGTATTCCCTCAAAATTTGGTTTCTATTGGACTTAAGGATCCAAATTTATGCTGGTTTTATTAAACAATTTTAATCTATCCATTTCGATCCAGACTTTCTTGAAGTCCAAAACGTGAATGAGTTTTTGAATATGAAGTTTCCCTAAAATCCAAATAATTTATTCTAAAATTTTTTCCATATATATCTTTTATTTCACACTGAGAAATTTCATCTCTAATTGATGTCTATATCAAAATAAAATTCCATAATTATGTCCTAGTTTTAATTCCTAGATAGGATGGTGGGTTGGACTTCATAGAATCATTTGGTCCCATTTTGGTGGATTTGGGACTTGAAATTTTTATCCAAGATGTATTTTATTGTCCTAAATATTTTTTGGTGGAGATTTAATGATTTTGGCTTTTGGATTGAGCCCATAAATTCAATCTTAAAGGATGTCCCAATTTCTTCACAGATTCTTTAGGCCTTATTATGTGGACTATATGACCATTTAAATGGCCGAATGGATCAATGATTCCTTCTAATGATATGTTTTAAATTTAATAAGTAATCATAATAAACAATAACCATACAAGTTAGACAAGTAGGTTGATAGTTATAAATAAAATAGTAAACTAACTCGACTATATTAATTCAAATAATGCTCAAAATTTATATCTAGTATTAAAACATGGGTATTTCACACTAATTATGAATTTTACATGAAAATTACTAAAGGGAGTAGAAAAAAATTATGAATAAATGAATAAACTAAACTCCCCCACACTTAGTCTTGTTATTTTACTCATTTACAACAAATATAAAAATATAACAAAATTATTCTCACTCACTAAAAAATATTAAAAAAAACTTTCCCCAGAAGGGAGGTTTAGAACATTTCACTCATCCATATTGAATCCCACAACAAATTTTTACAGAAACAATATTCCAAAAACAATTCATTTTTCATTCTCAAATTAGAAATGGAAAATGTATGCACTCAAAACATAATCCTCTCAATATTATAAAATTTTATTTCTGGAGTTTCACTCATTCACCAACCAAATGTGAAAATATTAGATTTTTAAAGAGATCTAATCTTGAATTACCTATAATAAGGTGAAAAATAATCAATAGGTATTGTTTTAGGGGGTTTTTTATGGCTATGGGATGGTATGAATTTAATGTCCAAGAGATAGGAAAAGAGTGGTAAAACACTAACATGGAAAAAGAAATGCATAATTTGAAAAAATACATGGAAGGTTATGGAAACACATATTCACTAGGGAATTATTGTGTGAATGATGACACAAAAGAGATGGATAAAATTTTAAGGGGATGAAAAGATGAAATATTTACAAAACACAAAACTTCTTCCAAAGACATAAGTGTTCTTTTTTTTCTTTTCTTTTCTTTTCTTTCATTTTTTTCAAAAGTTGAACTTAAAACAGATCTCACACTAATCTCCCAACCCATATTTGATCTCCTCAAGACACTAATTTTAATAGTTATAAAAATATCAAAGGTTGAGAAAGATTTATTTTTTACCCTCCCAAGACATAACCCATTTTCTTATGTTTTTTGTTTTTTTGATTTTTTTTTCTATTTTTTAACACTTTTAAATAACATGTAAAAAATGCATAAATGAAAATACATTCCAAAAAACACTAAATTAAAACCTCTCCCCCACACTAAAATAGATTATTTCCCTCAAGCATATTATAACACACTGAAAATTAATAAATGGATACCCAAAATGAAAACCATTTCCCCCCTCCACACACATAAATTTCAATAAATTATGCAACAAAATTCCATGTAGATGTTGGGTGGAACAAGGTATTGGGATTGTATTGTGGCTATAAAATAAAAGGTTTTTATAGGCTTGAAGGGGATTTAAAAAGGAGGATTAATGTAAGGTAATAAGAGGTTATTTGGATATTGTGATTCTCATGTGGTTCAGAAAATGAATTTATCATATTAATGAACACCAAAGTAGGAAATTCAACTTGAAGGTCCACAAAATCAAGACTCATTGTCAGGGGTGAATAATACACAACATGAAAATATAGTCATAGGTGAGCTTGGAATAAAATATAATGTTGTTCCTCATGGTTGGGGAAAAATTATTTTCCAAATCAAAAATTGGGAATTCAAAATGTTTTGGCTTTGACACGAGATTCTTTATTCAAATTTTTGATGAAAAAAAAATTGAGATGAAAACATATCTTTGGACTCTCCAAAATAGTTGGAAAATTTTTAAAAAATGGATGGTGAGTAATTATGACTCTTTTTTCATTTGTTTCTTTAGTTTTTATTTATTTATTTATTAGTTTTTTATAAAGACACACCCATACAAAAGATAAAGAGTAAATAAAAAGTTTTATGAGGAAAGTGGTAAATAAAATGACAATGAGAGAGTAAGAAGAAAATAGAGAGAGAGAAGGAAAGATAGAGAATATGAGTTAAATGGAAAGAGGTGCCCCCTGGTTTGGATTTGGTGGGTCTCCATCTTTATCTAGTAGTGGGTCAACTATACAAGTTTGGGATCGCATGGAAGTCTAAGTGGTTCCTGAGATGTGTGTCCTCTAATGGTGATGCTTTATCCAATATTCATAAACTGTGAATTTCCTTTTGGAAGTGGGGTCTCGGAATTGCACTGCACCAAATGGGTAAACATTAGTAATAATAATAGGAGCATACCAATGTGAATTAAGCTTACCTGGGTGAAGCTGAAATCAAGAATTTAAGAGTAGTAACTTTTCACCTTCATGGAATACCTTTCACTAGATATTTTTTTTCAAGGAGTGTCTTTTCCTTCTCTTTATAGAGATTGTAATTATCATAAGAATCTAGTCGAAGCACCTCCAATTTATTTAACTACAACAATCTCTCTTCACCATATTTTTTACAATAAAAATTACAAGTTTTCATAGCCCAAAAATACTTATGTTGGATTTACACTAGTAAATGACATGCTTTACCAAAAACTAGACTAAATGGAGACATCCCAATGGGTGTTTTATAGGAATTTTGATAATCCTAAAGTGCTTCACTAAGTAATTCAGGCTAGTATTTTCTGGTGGGTTTTACAATTCTCTCAAGAACACTTTTCACTTCTCTATTAGAAAGTTCAGCCATGCCATTTTCTTAGGGAGGATATGCAGTTGAAGTTTTACTTACAACCCCATTCTTTTTTCAAAAGATATCCCAAGGTCCTATTAAAAAATGATTTCCTAAGTCACTTATCAAGGCACGTGATGTTCTAAATAGATGGAAAATATGGTTTTTTAGTAACTCACTAATAGTATGTGTATCATCCTTCTTAGTGGGTTTGGCCTCGACCCACCTATAAACATAATTGTTCGGAAGAAGAATTTATGAGAATCCATTGGAGGATATAAATGTTCCAATTAAATCTATGCCCCAAACATTGAAGATCTCACTAAATATTAAATTATTTTGGGGAATTTAATTTATTTTTTAAATTGTACCAAACTTTTATCAAGTTGGACATGATTCAGAGAACTCATGTGTGTCCTTGAAGAGTGAAGGCCAGAATAATCCAAAGTCTATGACCTTTTGGGAGTTCCTTTGTGGTCCAAAGTGTCCACCACCAGGTATTGAGTGACAAAATTCCAAGATGGAGGAATATTCATCTTCATAAACACGTCTCTTAATTACCATGTCAGCCTCAATTTTCCTAACTTTATTATCTTCCCAAAATATAATTTTTAATCGCTTTTCATCTTCAATTTTGGCTATTTTGAAAAAAAATCAGAAAAAACACAAGCAACCAAGTAGTTTACAATTGGGTCATACCATGGTAATTTTGGAGTGATGAATGATAGGTGCTCAGTTGGAAATTCCGAATCAATTATTTCAAAATGATAAGAATTATAATTTCTACTCATGTGATCAGCCATAGGGTTTTCTTTTCCAGGACTATCTTTAATCACAGTGTCAAACTCTTAGAGCATAAAGATCCATCTAATTATCCTTGGTTTGGAATAACTTTTCTTAAGTAAGAACTTTAAAGCTGAATGGTATGTAAAAATGATGATTTTGGCACCTAAGAGATAGGGCCATAATTTATCCAATGCAAAAAACCATATCTAAAAGTTCCTTCTCAGTCACAGTGTATTGAGATTCAGTTTCATCCAAAGTTTTTGGGGTATAATAGATGACATGAGTAATATTTTCTCTTCTTTGACCAAGAATGGCTCCAATAGACCTATTAGAAGCATCACACGTTAATTCATAGGGTTAGAACCAATCTAGGGGTTGGATTATCAGGGTAGATGTAAGAACGTATTTGATTTCAATAAAGGCTCTCTTACAAGCCTCATAAAAATGTAATGTAACATAATTTTGGAGTATCCAAGTGAGTGAGAGGGAAACCCTAATGAATTTATTGATGAATTGCTGATAGAAACCATCATGACCAAGGAATGAATGGATGTGTCAAACTATTGTGGGTTCAAGAAGATATTGGGTCACCTCAATTTTAGTAGGGTCAACTTGAATACTATCTTGTAAAATTATGTGTCTCAGTACAAACCCATTAGTAACCATGAAGTGACATTTTTCATAATTCAGAACAAGGTTGCATTTGACACACTTTGGTAAGACTAGAGAAAGTGAATGAAAGAAGGATTAAAATGATTCACCATAAATGGTAAATTCATCCATGAATACCTCCATGAAATGCTCATTGAATTTAGAAAATATACTCATCATACACCTCTAGAATGTTTTAGGAGTATTACAAAGGCTAATAGGTATTATCCTATATGCATATGTTCCAAACGGGCAAGTGAAAGTAATCGTTTCTTGCTCCTAGGGGCTATTGGGATTTGGAAATATCTAGTGTATCCATCAAGAAAGAAATAATGTGACTTTTAATATAATAATTATAAAATTTTATCAAGGAATGAAAGGGGGTAGTGATATTTTTGTGTTTCTTTATTCAATTTTTGATAATCTATGCACACACACCGCGTAAGAACCCGGATCTTCGTTTTAGTTATGTCTTTCCTTTTCTGGAGTTTTTGAGAATTTTTGGAGTTTCTGGAAATTTTTTAAGTACACATCGTGTACTTTATGAGTACATGTCGTGTACTCTTTTCCTGCTCGAAACCGTGTGTTGGCCATGTCCGGACCACACACATGGTGTGTAGGTGTGACGTGGAGGCTGATTTTGGTGGAGTACGAAAAAACGCACTACACACCATGTACTTTAAAAATACATGGCGTGTACTTTTCTTTTTTTCACTAAATGGACTGGGGTCGTGCCTCATCGTCATAAACGTCTTCATCTAGGTCTGGTTCGACTGAGAGATATCGTACGGCCATGAAACTTCTCCAGATTCTCGAGCCTCCATCTGTTCTCCGATTCGAGATCTGTCGATTGTGTTGGAAGCGCAGCAGTGAGTTCTCCCTTATGCTTAAGCCTTGTTTTCCAATTCTTCTTCTTTATCAAGTTATCTAAGGTTGAACGTTTTGTGAGTTTTCTTAGATATACAACATTATAGGGAGAATCAGTCTTCGTGGTTCAAGTATATAGATCTCCTAGTATTGAGGTAGGTGGTTTGTGACTTACCGTTGAAATTATCTGAGTTTTATGTGCAAATTTCCACTGATACCTGTAAACAGGGTATTACGTGTTTACCCTTTTCCCTTGTTGTTTTCCTTCCTTGATTGTATTCTTGTGTAGAGGTAAATTGACCATGTTAGAGGATAATATTTTGTGCTTGGATGTATTTTACCTTGATTTGTTCTGTTTACAACCTTTGGGTCTCGTTTCCATTCGATGCGACACCTGTTTTCATGCCTTAAAGTTATAGGTTGAAGTGAAACTCATTACATGCTTGTTGCCTTATAGACTGTTTAGCTAATTAGATCTATAGGTGTACTTTGGTTATCCAAGTAGCTCTATAGGTTTACTTTGGCCTTATAGCATTATTATGCACTGACTGGCACGGGGCTGAGAGAACCTGGTGCTATAGACTATAAGGGATAGACCGAGTGAGCTTCCCAGAGAGTCTTAGATATTATAGCCTACAGGGGATGGACCGAGTGAGATCCCATAGAGTCTTGGATTTTATATACTACAGGAGGGTAGACCGAGTGAGCTTCCTCAGAGAGTCTTACCTTGTTTTATTCTCTTTAAGAACCTTCCCAGGCTAGAGGAGGAATTGACCGAGCAAGCTTCCTCAGAGAGTCTGTGGTATACCTGAGGCTATAGAAGGAATTGACTGAGATAGCTTCCTCAGAGAGTCTCTAGACCTTGGGGATAAGAAGGTTAGAACACGTGATCTTCCTCAGAGAGTCCCTGAATACCCTAGACTATAAGGGGAATTGACTGAGTGCGCTTCCCCAGAGAGTCTGATAAATTCGTATGACCAAGCCAGAGGGGTTAGGCTAAGTGCACTGCCTAGAGGGTTGTGGTACTTCTTGGATAGGACCAAAGGGGATGATTGCAAGTAATTCACAGAGGGTTTTCAGTTTGTTAGCTATTTTATTCACTGTTGTTGTTAGTTTTGCTTTGATTGCTGTTGTATCATCCTACTTTACTGCTTACTTTTACTGCCTATTGCTTGGTGTTGTTGTTTACTGCTTATTGTACACTTACCTGCCATATACTCACTGACTATTAGGCACAGATATTTGGGTGAATGCCTACTGTGATTTAGTCTCACACCCTATTTGGTTCATGCTTTTGGTCCCAAACAGATTATGTTGTTGTAGGTATAGACAAGGGAAAGTGCCCTTCTACTTCTGGTACTTGATTGCTTGGAGCAGGGGATCATGGGACCAAGATTTGGATTGTGATGCTGAGGAGCTGTTTTATTTTATTTTGTACTTGTTTTGGTACTGTGTTGTTTTCATCATTGCGAATTGTTTGGATGCTTTCCTAGATATGTATCATGCATCAGTTTATATATACATATATGCTCCAGTTTGTTGATTTAGTTTTCCGCTGTTTATTATTGTTGGTTAGTACTGCTTCTGCTATTGCATGTTTATTTATATCTGTTGTGTACTCTACCAATGAGGTCATAGTTTCCCCACTATCACACCCAAGGCCCTCACTGCTAGTCGGCAGCCTCTGGTGTTTGGGGAAATGCTCTTGAGGCCATGTGACCAACCGGGTATGGGGCGCCTCTAGGTGGCTTCTGGAACCGAGATGTTACAAAGTGGTATCAGAGGCGTTCTTTTCTCTTGCATTACTATTTGGATACTTTATCCAGAGATAGGACAGATTCGGTACTTGGTAATAGTCTGTGCTCAGGAGTAGCTAACCCGTGTATAGGGAAAATCCATACTAGCTCGTTTATTGCAGTTTTCTGGTTTTGAGATTTTACGGTTGATATGATCTCACCTAGAGTGAATCACATTCCTTGTGATGTTATTTTTTTGATATTACAGTTCTATTTCTGTCACAACCCGATGATATGAGGGTATGCCATCTGATGCATCATATAGGCCCTTGTAGAAATCACATGTCATGCATTCTTGCCATGCCATCTAGGGTGCATTAGCGATTGCATGCTGTTGTGATAGACTTTGTGTAGATTATGCATGCTGTTGTGATAGATGATTGATATAATCTTTTCTGCTTTGTTAGAGGATTTTTGTATTTTAATTTGTTTAAATGAACTCCAAATTTTGATTCTTGATGTGTTATGGGCCCTCTTGAATCGAAAATTGGTGGATCATGATCCTGTTTTCTCTTGTACATGACTGTAGGGGATGGAAAGCTTTGATTCGCGGGGAGTATGGGCCCTCACGGATCGGAATTTGGCATCTCTTTGCCTTGTTTTCCATGTTTCTGGGCTTCTGTGTAGTTTTTGAGCTACTACCCAGAAAAACCAAGAATACACGGTGTGTACTTTCTGGTTACACGCCGTGTAGTTTTCAGGCCGTGTTTTTGACCGTGTGTGCAAAAACATGGTGTTGTGAAAATAACTTTAGGAAAACACCGTGTAGTGTAGAGCCGCGTACCCGGCCGTGTCACTAACAACACGGGTCGGGGAAGCTCCAGTAGAACACGTCATGCTGTAAAGGAACACGTCGTGTAGTTCTGTCTAGGTACCCGGCCGTGTCACGAGCAACAGGGGTCGGCGTGACCTTCTCTAAGACATGCTGTGTTGCTTTCGGAACACGTCGTGTTGTCTTTCCCAGGTACCCAGTTGTGTCACGAACAACATGGGATGGTGTCACATTCTCCTATACACACTGTGTTTGTTTAGAACACGCCGTGTAAGGGCCATACATGTAGACAGCCGTGTGACTAACAACACAGGTTTCTGAGATAGTGTCTGGTACACGTTGTGTCCCTAGGGAACACGCCGTGTAGTCTGAGGTTAGTTTGAACCGTGTGGGTTAGCCGTGTAAGGAGACTCGAGCATGGGTTTAGAGTTCAAGTACACGTCGTGTGTGGGAAAAACACGTCGTGTAGTCTTTCCCAGGTACCCAGTTGTGTCACGAACAACATAGGACGGTGTCACCTTCTCCTATACACACCGTGTTTGTTCGGAACATGTCGTGTAAGGGCCATCCATGTATACAGTCGTGTGACTAACAACATGGGTCTCCGAGATAGTGTCTAGTACACACCGTGTCCCTAGGGAACACGCCATGTAGTCTGAGGTTAGTTTAAACTGTGTGGGTTAGCCGTGTAAGGAGACTCGGGTAGGGGTTTAGAGTTCATGTACACGCCATGTGTGGGAACAACACGCCATGTAGTTTGGGGTGTTACATGACCTATCGGGCAGGGGTACACGCCCTATCAGGCAGGGTACACGCCCATTTTAATGGCTTAAGCAGACACATCGTGTAGTTTATATACATGTCGTGTAGTCATGTTTTGTAAAACTTGATAGTTTCTTCCTCCTGTTCTCATTTTGTACTCCTGTGTTTTCAGCCTTTGTTAATCCTGATCTAAGGTGTGCTTTTGTTTTTTCAGAGCTATGCCTCTGAGACGTCCTACAATTGTACGTCAATTTCCAAACGGTGATCAAACACTGGATATGGAAGATCAGGGACCTCCTGCAGATCCTCCTGTTGTGCCAGCCTTGGCACCAGCAGTTATACCCATCGCAGGCGTCGATGCGCAGTTCAGGGAGGAATTCCTGAGGATGATGCAGACCTTTCATGGAGCGCCATCTTCTGCCCCGTCGAAAGCTGAGTTGACACAGGTTTTCCAGCAGTAGCATCCTCCTACTTTTTCAGGGGATGGAGGAACCCGGGCTACAAAGTCGTGGATAGAGGCCACATTGACAATCTTTGAGCACCTAGAGATCCCTCTGGAGAAAAGGGTAAAGCTGTCTACTTATATACTCCGGGACACTACCAAGAGGTGGTGGGAGGTGATCTCACGGTCAGGGCATCATCAGGATATGTCTTGGGAAGAGTTTCGACACACCTTCTATGACTACTTCTATCCGAAGACCCTGAGGGCCGATCGAGCTTGGGAGTTTATGAGTCTGAAGCAGGATACTCTTTCTCTTATGGAGTACTTGTCTCGTTTCACTGAGCTGCAGCGTTTCACACCGATCCCAACAGGGGATGAGTTGTTCCTTGCTATGAATTTTGAGGATGCACTCAGGAAGGAGATCTTTTCCCAGGTGAATATCTTCCAGTTGACCTCTATATCCTCCATCGTTAACTAGGTGCTGATCACTGAGCGCAATCTGAGGGATTCTGGAGCAGTGAGCCAGGGCGGTTTGATATCCAGGGCCGGTGTTCCTCCTACGGATAGTAGAAAGCATCGTAGAGACTCTTCTAGTGGAGATCATGGTTCGTGGGATGCATCTTATGGTATCCAGGTTGTATGCTACTAGTGAGGTAGGAGTGGGAATACTAGGCCTCAGTGCCAGAGGGATCTGATGGAGTGCTGTTCTTGCGGAAATATTCTCCATCTTCAGCATTTCTGTCACATCTTCTCACCTTCAGCTATTGGTAGGGGTTCCTCTATGACCCCGAGTTCTGGAGATGCTTCACCAGTTTCCCACCAGTCCTAGAACTGGAGTTCTTCCGGCCATTCAGGCAGAGGTGGAGGTCGTGGTCGTGGTGGTCAGTCACTAGGTCATCAGCGACAGTAGATTGGATCAACTCAGAGTGGCCAGCCAGGGGCGCAGGGCCACGGTGTAGGACAGTCTTTCACCGTGGAGCAGACCTATCAGCAGCAGGATCTTGGCCCTTCTACAGTTCGAGACACAATCTTAGTAGCCTTATTTTTATCTTCAGCTCTTTTCGATGCTGGTGCTTCCCATAGCTTTATCTCTGTTACTGTCATGGAGAGCCTTGGGCTCTGTATCTTTTCATCTGCCGACTTTTTGACTCTGGACACGCCTTTGGGAACAAGGACATCTAGCATACGTCAGTGCAGAGAATGACCTCTTGAGGTTGTTGGGTGTCATTTCTTATGGGACCTCTATGTCCTAGAGATGACGGTCTATGACGTCATTCTTGGTATGGACTTGTTTGTTCCTTTCTAGGAAGTCGTCGATTTCTATCACTGTAGGGTGAGTTTCGTATCACTTGAGGGCAGATCTTTCCTTCATAGAGGCGAGTGGGATGTCCAGGAGGGTAGATCTGGACCAAATCATCATGGTCTAGGGGAATTTACAGCCCAGATTGCCGGTCTTTATCTGGATTACCAGGGGATTTCATAGTTATAATTTCCTCCAGTGGTGGATTGTTTTAGGGATGTCTTTCCAGAGGACTTTTCAGGTTTACCTCTAGAGTGTGAGTTAGACTTATCGATTGAGCTCGTTCCAGGAGTGGCACTGGTGTCCATTCCTCCTTATAGGATGGCTACACCTGATTTGTAGGAGCTCAAGAAGCAGTTGGAGGAGTTGCAGGCAAAGGGTTTAATCTGACCCAGTACTTCTCCTTAGGGTTCACCTGTCCTTTTTGTGAAGAAGGAAGACGGTACCCTTCAGCTTTGTGTGGATTATCGGAAGCTGAACCAGTTGACGGTCAAGAACTGATATCCCTTAACAAGGATCGATGACCACTTTGATCAGCTTCGAGGAGCTCGGGTGTTCTCAAAGATCGACTTGAAGTCTGGTTATCATTAGTTGTGCGTTAGACCATCAGATATACCTCTAATAGCTTTTAGGAGCAGGTATAGTCTTTAAGAGTATACAGTCATGCCATTCGGTCTTACGAACGCGCCAGTCGTTTTCAGGGCACTGATGAACCGATTGTTCCATCTCTACTTGGACTCCTTTGTCGTGGTCTTCATGGATGATATTTTGGTGTACTCTCACACTCAACACAACCATTCCACACATCTTGAGATCATTCTGAGTACACTGAGAGAGCATCGGATGTATGCTAAACTCTCTAAGTGTCACTTTTGGATGGATCAAATTCACTTTCTGGGTCATGTTATCTTGGAGACAGGAGTGTCAGTGGACCCATAGAAAGTGAGAGGTATAGTTTCCTGGGAGTATCCGAAGAACGTCTTTGAGGTGTAGAGTTTACTAGGGCTGGCTGGATACTACAGACACATCATTCAGGACTTCTCGCGCCTAGAAGCACCATTTACAGGTCTGACCAAGAAGGGGGGAAAGTTTTTATGGTCAGATTCTTGTGAGTCCGCCTTTAAGGAGCTGAAAGGGAGGTTGATGTCAGCACCGATACTAGTCTTTCTAGAGCTAGTCAAGGTCAATACTATTTACTGTGATGCTTCAGGTATCAGTCTGGGATCCGTGCTTATGTAGGGAGATGGATTCGTTGCGTACGGGTCTCGGTAGTTGAGGCCACGTGAGAGGAACTACCCAGTGCACGATCTGGAGTTGATAGCAGTTGTTCATGCCTTGTGCTGTTGGAGACACTATCTTCTAGGAGAGAACTTTTTGGTTTTTACCAACCACAAGAGTCTCAAGTATATCTTCACTCAGCATGATCTGAATCTGAGACAGTGCAGGTGGGTCAATTATCTTCAGTGTTTCGACTTCGAGCTTGCCTATACACCGATAAAGGGAAACGTAGTGGCTGATTTGTTGAGCAAGAGAACTCAGATTCAGGCAGTTCAGGAGGCCAGTAGTAAATGGAATCTTATGGATATGTTCTCTGAGATTCACTTGGAGGTTCACGACAGACAGGGGTAGACTTTACTTTCTTCTGTAGTTGTTACCTCTACACTTCTTGATCGGGTACGAATGAGGAAGCTATAAGACTCAGAGGCCTTGGTCCTTCTGGAGAGTGTGTCAAGAGGGGACCCTCTTCCTGGATGGACAGTGGGAGAGGATGAGATCTTTCATTTCTAGGGATGCGTATGGGTGCCAACAAACATACGCGAGGAGCTGATGCGGGATTTTCATTCCTCAGTTTGGGAAGTTCATCATGGCGTCACCAAGATGTATCGGGATCTTCATCGCTAGTACTGGTGGCCAGGTATGAAGAGAGATGTTGCTGGTTTTTTCATGAGATGTTCTACTTGTTAGCAGGTGAAAGCAGAGCATCAGCGACCAGCAGGGCTTTTACAGAGGTTACCCATTCCCAAGTGGAAGTGGAACGATGTCGCGATGGACTTAGTGACCAGTTTACCGAGGTCACCTTGGGGAAGTGATGTTGTTTGATTTGTCGTCGTCATGCTTATGAAGGTTTCACACTTCTTGTCGATCAAGGCGACCTTCAGTGTTGATGATCTGGGACGACTGTATATCTGAGAGATTGTACGTCTACATGGAGTTCCACACTCCATTGTTTCAAACAGGGATTCGCGCTTTACTTCTCGGTTCTGGAAGGGATTTCAAAAGGCTTTGGGTATATTAGTACTTTTGAGTACAGCATACCATCCCCAGACAGATGGCCAGTCCGAGCGTACAATCCAGGTGCTTGAGGATATGCTCTGAACTTTCATTCTAGACTTCGGCGGTTCTTGGGAGAAGCATATACCTCTTGTAGAGTTCGCCTACAACAACAGTTTCCAGGCGACCATTAAGATGGAAACATATGAGGCTTTATACGGTAGGCCATGTCGATCACCCTTATGCTGGATGGAGGCAAGAGAGGCAGCTTTGTTGGGACCTCATCTTGTTCAGGAGACTTCAGAGCAGATAGAGCTGAATCGAAAGTGGATGGCTATATCACAGTCTTGGCAGAAGTCTTATGTTGATCAGCGGAGACAACCTCTAGAGTTTGAGGTTGGAGATCAGGTTTTCCTGCATGTCGCACCGAGGTTGGGACATAAGAGGATTCGGATATAGGGTAAGATTTCATCGCAGTACGTCGGGTCATTTTAGGTATTGGAGAGAGTTGGGCCGGTTTCCTACTGGTTGCAGCTACCTCAGAGGTACCGGGCTATGCATGACGTCTTCCACGTCTCTCAGCTTCAACGTTACTTTTCAGACCTGTCTCACGTCTTCCAACCTGAGGAGTTTGAGCTTGAAGCGGATGCGACATTTGAGGAGCATCCTATCTAGATTGTCGATCATAGTATGAAGGTTATCCGAGGTCAGTTTGTTCCTCTGGTATGAGTGCTATGGAAGCACGGGCGAGTACAGGACGAGACTTGGGAGAGGGAGGCCAAGGTTTGATCGCAGTGGCCGGAGCTGTTCGGGGTTTCTTCTTCTACGCCTCTCTAGGGAAATTCAGGGGTGAATTTATTTAAGGTTAGAAGTTTGTAAGAACCCGGATCTTTGTTTCAGGTATGTCTTTCCTTTTCTAGATTTTTTGATAATTTTTAGAGTTTCTAGAAATTTTTGAAGTACACATCGTGTACTTTATGAGTACATGTCGTGTACTCTTTTCCTGCTCGAAACTGTGTGTTGGTCGTGTCCGGACCACACACATGGTATGTAGGGGTGATGTAGAGGCAGATTTTAGCAGAGTACAGAAAAACCCACTACACGTCGTGTATTTTAAAAATACACGCCGTGTACTTTTCTTTTTTTCACTAAACGGACTGGGGTCGCGCCTCATCATCATAAACATCTTCTTCTAGTTCTGGTTCGACCGATAGACGTCGTACGACCGTGAAACTTCTCCGAATTCCTAGGCCTCCATCCGTTCTCCGATTCTAGCTCTGTTGATTGCATTGGAAGCGTAGCGGTGAGTTCTCCCTTCTGCTTGAGCCTTGTTTTCCAATTCTTCCTCTTTCAAAAGTTATCTAGGGTTGAACATTTTGTACGTTTTCTCAGATCTACAATGTTATAGGGAGAATAAGTCATCGTGTATGAATTATATAGATCTCCTAGGATCGAGGTAGGTGGTTTGTGCCTTACCGTTTAAAGTCTCTGAGTTTTATGTGCGAAATTTCCACTGATACCCGTGAACGGGGTATTGCGTGTTTACCCTTTTTCCCTTGTTGTTTTCCTGCCTTGATTGTATGCTTGTGTAGAGGTAAATTGACCATGTTAGAGGATAATTTGTTGTGCTTGGATGTATTTTCCCTTGCTTTGTTCTATTTACGACCTTTGGGTCTCGTTTCCTTTGGCTACTACACCTGTTTTCATGCCTTGCGGTTATAGGTTGAAGTGAAACTCATGACATGCTTGTTGCCTTGTAGACTGTTTAGATATGTAGCTCTATAGGTGTACTTTGGTTATCCTAGTAGCACTATAGGTGTACTTTGGACTTATAGAATTATTATTCACTGACCGGCACGGGGCTGAGAGAACGTGGTGCTATAGACTATAAGGGATAGACCGAGTGAGCTTCCCAGAGAGTCTTAGATATTATAGACTACAGGGGATGGACCCAGTGAGATCCCAGAGAGTCTTGAATTTTATAGACTACAAGAGGGTAGACTCAGTGAGCTTCCTCAGAGAGTGTTACCTTGTCTTAATCTCTTTAAGAACCTTCCCAGGCTAGAGGAGGAATTGACCGAGAGAGTTTACTCAGAGAGTCTGTGGTATACTTGAGGTTATAGGAGGAATTGACCGAGATAACTTCCTTAGAGAGTCTCTATACCTTGGGGATAAGAGGGTTAGACCATGTGATCTTCCTCAGAGAGTCCCTAACTACCCTAGACTATAAGGGGAATTGACAGAGTGTGCTTCCCCAGAGAGTCTGATAAATTCGTATGACCAAGCCAGAGGGGTTAGGCTGAGTGCACTGCCCAGAGGGTTGTGGTACTTCTTGGATAGAACCAGAGGGGATATATGTAAGTACTTCCCAGAGGGTTTCTTGTTTTTTAGCTACTATTGTTGGTTGTGCTTTTATTGTTGTTGTATCATCCTGCTTTACTGCTTACTGTTACTGCCTGTTGCTTGTTGTTGCTATTTACTGCTTATTGTACACTTACCTACCATGTACTCACTGACTGTTAGGCACATATCTTTGGGTGAATGCCTACTAGTATTTAGTCTCACACCCTATTTGGGTCATGTTTTTGGGCCCAAACAGACTATGTTGTTGCATGTATAGACAAGGTCAAGGGCCCTTTGACTTCCGGTACTTGATTGCTTGGAGCAGGGGAGCATGGGACCAAGCTTTGGCTTGTGATGCGGAGGAGCTGTTTTATTTTCTTTTATACTTGTTTTGATACTGTGTTGTTTTCAGCATTGCGAATTTTTTGGATGCTTTCCTAGATATGTATCATGCATCAGTTTATATATACATATATGCTCCAATTTATTCATTTAGTTTTCCATTGTTTATTATTGTTGGTTATTACTTCTTCCGCTATTGCATGTTTATTTATATCCATTGTGTACTCTGAAAATGAGGGCATAGTTTCCCCACTATCACACCCAAATCCCTCGCTGCTAGTCGGCAGCCTCTGGAATTTAGGGAAATGCGCTTGAGGCCATGTGACCAACTGGGTACGGGGCGCCTCTGGGTGGCTTCCGGAACCAGGACGTTACACGCCATTTGTTTCTCACATGATTTGTGATGACCCATCCATGTTCATTTGTGACAATATTTATCCCTCCCTTCTTAGGTACCACCTAAATCAAAATAACCCAATCACTATCAAAAATTGGGTAGATAATACTAGCTTGAAGAGGCTTGGTGATATCTTCCCTAAGTACCTCAAGGATGAGTTGATTGAGTCTTTTTTTGGTTGTCTAATTGGTTTTAATGACTCTTCAATATGGATGTGATACATGAAAATATAAAGTTTCATTCCTATTATGACATATAGGTTCTAAACTAAGGCATTTTTTTCTTCTAACAACTGAACACTTTTGGACTCCTTGGTTTCAGTAAGTGTGGTAAATACAATGACAGGATAAGAGTGATCATGGAAGAGGAATGCATATTTCAGGTGTGTGGGAAGAGGTTTCGGATCAGTATCATCTTTCATTTTTTGGCTAGAAAACTCAATAATGGAAGAATGGATTTCAGTTGTTTTTTAGTCATTTTCTTTAATATTGTCCAAGGTGGAATAATAGAGATCAGAGTTGATATGGTATTTAAGAGAGTTTTGAATATCCTATAGATTGATAAAGTCTATGAATGAATGGTCAACATCAACTTCCCCATTAATGAATTGTTTAATCATGGTGAAAATATCACAATCTCCTCTATCATTAGAACATTATGAACATGCTGAAATGGGGGTCAATCCACTCTCAGAAGTATCCTTAGAAGCATGGATTGAGAAGGTAGAGTGATCCTCTGATGGGTATCGCATGGATTGAAAGATATTGAACTTCACTAGTTGGTCACCAAATTCCCTGTATAGGATGCCTACATGGACATAAATCTTAGTTCTTATTTTTAGTAGGAATGGTCATCCTATAATTAGGGGAGATTGAGAAAAGGTCTTCTCACCTTCCATTTCAAGTACATAGAAATCAGCTAGGAATATAAGATCATTAGCTCAGACAAGGATATCCTTAATTATTCCCTCAATACTGGTTGTGATTTGATTATCCAATTAGATGACAATGCCTATTGGGTGCAAGGGACCTAGACCAAGGTTGGAGAAGATGGATTTGGGCATGAAATTTATTAATTCTCCTAGGTCTATGAGTGAATAATCAAAGTTGGAACTCCCTATTTGGAATGGAATAGTAAATGTCCCTAGATTTTTTAACTTCATGGGTATGGAATACTATTTTGAAACATTATCGATGGTCCTAAGTTATCTATTATGGGTGCACAACTCCTTAATAAACTTCGCATACTTAGGAATTTTTTTGATGGCATCTAAGAGGGGTATGTTCACTTCAATACCTATAAACATGTTAAGAATTTTAGGATCAGGTTTAAAGGAATTCATGGTCATAGAAACATCTTGAGTAAAAGGAATTGGGTTCCTTAGATAAATAGAATGGGGTGAGGGAGTGTCTTCAGGTTCCTTTCCTTGTTTCTTTTTCTTTTCATTTTCTAGGTCAACATTTAAAGGAGAGTTGGAGGACTCCTCATGAGTCATGGAAATTTTCTTTCCTGATCTAAGTGAAATTTAACTTAAATTGACTTTGGGGTTGGGTAATGGTTGAGTTAGGTGATGGGGAGAATTTTTTTTGTTGATTCTGGCTTAGGTGGGATACAAGTTGACCAATTTGGGTTTCAATATTTTTAAGGATAGAATGGGTGAAGGAGGCAGGATCTTCTACAGCACTTTTTCATGGTTGCATGGAAGAAGAGGCATGTACTGTATTGGGATTACCTTGATGTTGGTTCTTAGAAGAGTTCTTATATTGTTTTGGGAATTGGGAAGTCTCATTAGGATAGTAGAATCTAGGAGGAGTAAGAGGAGGATTGATCTTTTGAGGTTTTGGAACAAAATGATAAGTTTATTGGAAGTTTCCACCTCATTGACCATATTTTAATTGGTTAGGATTTAGAGGAGGTAAATTATGGGGATGAGAAATGGGATTACCATACCTCAATACTAGGTTAAAGGTAGAAGAGAAGGTATTATAGTGGGGTTGGTTGAAGTTCCTAATGAACTGACCTGATTATTGAGGGTTGGTATTCCTCTAAGAATATGTTGCATTGAGCTCCATTAGTCTGAATGAATCAGATGGATCCTATTAAAGTTGTGAACATGTTTCAGTTGGATGAGATTGTGGGATACAGATTCTAAAATTCTTGATAGGTCTAGGGAACATAGATTGTGGAGAATATGAGGTTGGGGCTTTGGAAGCCACCACTAGTAGTCTCAAAAGACCTATAAGTTCACTCATCCACTCATTCATCTTGTTGGGATCTAAGGATTGATTCTCTTGGACTTGTTTAACTTGACCATGTGCTTAGGTATGGAATTTTTAGGTATTTACATCCATATTTCTTATGATATCTCATGTAGTTTCAAGAGTTTTATCAATAGGATCACCACCACCTTCGGAATCAATGAGAGTTCTCTTCATATCCAATAACCTCTCATAGAAGTATTGGATCAAGAGTTAGTTGGGGATTTAGTGATGTGGGAAGGTTGCCACAATCTTTTTGAACCTCTCCCAGTACTCATGGAGTGATTCATTAGGGAATTGATAGACACCACTTATTTTGTTTTGGATAGAAGCAGTATCAGAAGCATTAAAGAATTTCTCTAAGAAGAGTTGCTTCATGTCATTCCATGTGGTTATGGAACCAGGTGGGATGTTGTAGAGCCACGACTTGGTAGAGTTAGCTAGAGAGAAAGGGAATGCTTAGATATTTATTTGTTCTTTAGAAACCCCTTGAGGCTTCATGGTAGAGCACACAACTTGGAACTCTTTGAGATGAATATGAGGATCCTCACCATCTAGCCCATGGAAATGAGGTAGAAGATGAATCAAACCTGATTTGAGTTCAAAATCAGCCTTAATTTTTGTATATTCAATACCATGGGGTTGGTAATTCATATCAGGGGCAACGAGTTATTTAGGGGTTTATTCCCTAGGATTGAAAATATCTAGTTCAATTAGTTGGACAATGACTTGATCTTGAGTGGTTTGATTATCTCTAATGTTCCTCCCATGTTGGCGAAGAGTTCATTATATTTCAGGATCAAACAGATTCGGTGGATTTTTTGGAAGGCTATGGGGCATTCAAATAAATTTTTAAGGATGAGGAAGGTGGTTTTTTATTTATGTTTTTTTCTATTTATTATTTTTATGAGAAGGCAGGTTTTTATTTGTGTGTTTTTTAAGAAAATTTGTTTGGTTTATTTTTTAATTTTATTATTTTTTTTTAAAAAAAATAAAAAACTAATGAATACTTAGTGCACCATCCCCGACAACGGTTCCATTTGAAGAGTGGATGATTGTCTCCTATTGACCGTTCAAGGGTCTGGTTCTCTGCTAATGTGTATAGAAGCACTCAGGTTGAATCCCCGATGATGGTACTCTTTTTATATTCTATGGTTTTTTAATTTTTATTTTTAATGGGGGTTTTTACAGAGATTAATTAAATTAATTAATGGATTATGTTTGATTTATTTACCAATTTTATAAAGAATGGGGTGAGTTCATTATTGGGGATTTAAGCTTATGATATCATTGAGCTTTTTTTATATTTCATTAATTTAACAACCACTTTACAAGATGAATTTGATCAAAATTATCAAGTTTTAAGGATTTAATCCAAGCCATTACTTAAATTGGGGTATAATAAAAATCAGTACATGTTTATGGTAGTTTATTTTTTGTTCCAATAATCAATAGAATACACATGTTAAACAAAACATGTCATTAATCCATAACATTTTATGTTCAACATACACAATGTAAACCTAAAAAATATTCATTTAGAAAAATCTTTCAATCACTTAATATCCCAAAATTATAAATAAAACCAATGGTATATTTTATCATCCATTAATATGGTTATTAATATGGTAATATGTGTTCATGGTGATTAATTATAAATACCACAAAAGTAACGAGATAAGAAAACATTTGTGCATCAAACACACACACGAACAGTGATGGCAATTAAAATGGACTTTCGATGGAATGAGGAAGAAAAATAAGGGAAGGGGTTTAAACTTGATTTAAACTATTTTAATATAATTAATATTTAATAACATATGGTGGATAATTAAAATAGATGAATAAGAATAAACATTCATTTAAATTCTATTGAAATGAAAACAAACTCACATGATTACAAATAAGAACACAAAAGAACATGAAAACAAAGAGAGGAGGAGGGTCTATAAAGTGAAAAAATGAGTTTTTAGGATCCTAACAAGACTTTTTTAGGGCCTTTTTCATGCCAATATATCCTCCTTTTCTCTGAAATTTTAACTCCTTGCCAGAAGATGTGGGGGATGAATTTATAGCTCAAGGAGGTGGACTGTTTGCTTTCCAAATATAACCCTCCAATTGGCTCTCCAATTTTATACACCAAAAAGTATAATATGGAAAACTTTTCTTATGAAAACTTTTATATATGAATGTTTAAAGTATACCCTAAAATTTTTTCATCCATTGGACTTAAGGATCCAAAGTTATGGCAGTGTAATTAAACAATTTTAATCTGTCCATTTTTATCTATACTTTTTTAAGACCAAAATTTGAATGGGTTTTTGAATAGAAATATTCCCTAAAAGAAAAATAATTTATTCAAAAAAGTTTTCTGCCTATATCTTGTATTTCACACTGAAAAATCTCATCTCTAATTGATATCTATATTAGAAGAAAATTCCATAATTGTAGGCTAGTTTTAATTTCTGGATAGAATAGTGGAATGAACTTCATAGAATCATTTGGGTCCCCTTTTGGTGTATTTGGGCCTTGAAATTTTTATACAAGATGTATATTATTGTCATCAGACTTTTGGTAGAGAATCAACAATTTTTAACTTCAGGATTGATCCCGTAAATTCAATCTTCATGGATGAACCAGTTTCTTCATAAATTCCTTAGGCCTTCTAGTGTGGACCATATGACCATTTAAATGGAATAATTGGTCAATTATTTATTTTAATGATATTTTGGAAATTTAATAAGGAATCCTAAAAAATAATAATAATACAGTTTTAATAATTCGGGAGATATTTATAAATAAAATAGTAAACTGACTCGATTAGATTTATTCAAATAATGCTCAAAAATTATATTTAGTAGTAGAATTGGGTATTTCACACTAATTATGCACTTTTACAAGAAAAATAATAAAGGTAGTAGACAAAAGTTTATGAATAAATGAATAAAATTACTAAATCTATATTTCTAACCAAAAATACCTATCTAAATATCCATTTCAAAGCGTCGATGATTTGAAAAAAAAATCTCAATTTATTTTATTCATTTAAAACACCTATGAAGAATTTCCACGATCAACATGATTCAACCAATGTTAGGTCACACATGGGGTAAATACATTGTCTCGAACTCAATGGTGCCCTCATATTTCTAATTCCGGCACTTTTTTTTATGTTATTCCACTTTTTCAGGAAACATGTGTGCACGTGCAATTTAATATTTTAATATATTTTAAATATATATTCTAAGCACATCGAGCCTCAGATTCGTATGTTGTCTTAGCTCATGGTCTCAAAATTAATCCATATAATATTTAAAAATAATAAAAGAAAAATATGTGTCATTAAATTCTCCATACCTTGGGTCTTTATATCCCTTAAAAGTCAAAACAAAGGCTGCACAAAAAGATGAGGGTACTGAACATGAATTTGAGCCTCTCACTCCCATTTTCTATCATAGAGATTCTCGCATTGACACTAGAAACATGAAAAAGGAATATATCTCCCATGAATGATCATTCCACCATGACCAAAGTCCAACATGAAAGTTGGCAGCATGTCCTCTAGAACCAGAATGGTCCACTCAGTATGGTCGTCTATTTGTGGATGAAACACTGTGCTCAAGTGTAATTGGGTCCCAAAGACCTCATGTAATCCCTTCCACAACCAGGATATACAAAAATCATCATGATCTGAAACAATCATCAATGCAACTCCATGGAGTTTAAATTTATTCTAAACATAGAGGCATCCCAAGCTCTCTACTGAACTCTACTCTCAGATAGCTTGGAAGTGGGTTGACTTGGAGAATTGGTCAAAGATCACCTAGATGGCATCATCTCCCCTAGACACACATGGTAAACCCATAAAAAAGTCCATTTATATCCCATCCCACTTCTATTTCTTCAACTCAAGGGGTTGAGCTATACTTGCTGGAACTTGGTGTTCAACCTTCACTTGCTGACAAGTGAGGAATCAAGAAATGAAATCTTCCACTCTCTTATTAATCTATAGCCACCAAAACTGAATTCATAGGTCCTGGTACATTTTTTACACACCTGGATGTACCACCAATTGGGATGTATTAAACTCCCTCAGAACCTCCTCTTGCAACGCCATTGGTACTTCTATGCATCCTTTGAAAAGAATGACATGCTCCCCACCTTTTGAATATCCATCAAGAGTATGCCCTGTGGATATTTGAGAATGTGGAGTCTCGTAGTTGGTATCCCCCAAGTTTCCCCTCCGTGAATTATTGTCAGAGTGGCGGGGTGAAACCATTGAATGGAGGTAAAATACTCCATATCCATTCACCAAGAATAATTGTAATGAGGCCAACTTCTTTGACGCCTCATTCAGCAACTACGAACTAGATCTCTTTCTGAGAGAATCTACCACCATGTTCCCCTTCATAGGAGTATAAAAAATCTCAAAGTCATAGTCCTAGAGAAACTCTTTCCATCACCTTTGTCTCAAGTTCAAATCCTTCTAATATAATATATACTTGAGACTCTTGTGATTGGAGTAGATGATAAACTATTTGACCATCCGGTAGTGTCGCCACATCTTCAATGTAAAGACTACTGCTGATAACTAAAGATCATGGGTCAGGTATTTCTAATCATGTTATCTCAACTGGTGTGAACCATAGGCAATCACTACTCACCTTTTAATAGGGACACAACCAAGACCGATTCCTAATGCATTTCAAAACACAATATACTCAACACCCTCCTCTAGTAATCTAAAGGTCACAATGCTCCTCAAACTCTACCTCATATATTGAAAATCCTACTGGTACTTCTCTGTCCTCATTAATGGTTACCCCTTTAAAGTCAAAGCTATCATAGGTTATGATTTCATGGATAAATCAGGTATGAATCTTCAATAATAGCCTTCTATTCTGAGGAATTTTTGTGCCTCTATCACATTCTTATGTGGCTCACATGCTAACACTACCTCAACCTTGGTCGGGTCCACTTCCACTATATCTACTGAAATAACATGTCCCATAAAGTGGACTGCCTAAATCCAAAACTAAGACTTTAAGAGTTTCCTATAAAGATGGTGCTCTTGAAGTATGTTGAGTACCATCTTTAAGTGTCTTGTGTGCTCCTACTCTAACACTGAGTACATAAGGGAATTGTTGATGAAGACTACCTTGAATCAGTCTAAGTAAGAATGAAATATATGGTTCATGAGTCCCATGAACACTATTTTGGTATTCTTCATGCCAAAGGGAATCACCAAGTACTCATGGTAACCATAAGGACATCTGAAAATCATCTGTAGTATAACCTCATCCTATACTCACAGCTGGTGATAACCTAATCGGAGTTCAACCTTCGAGAACCATCATGATACTCTCAATTGATTTAAGATATAATCGATCCTTGGTAGTGGATACTTATTCTTTAGTGTCACTTGGTTCAAGTGTCGGTAGTCCACACACAACCTCAATCTCCCATTTGCCTTTTGGAAAATAAAACTGGGGCTGCCCAGGGTGAAACACTAGGTCTCAAGAATCCCTTACTCTGTAAATCCTCTAATTGCACCCTCATCTCATGAAGCTCTATAGGAGCCATCCAATATTTTGGTATAGATATTAGTGTCATCTCGGGGTGTAAATCAATTCATAATTCTATCTCTCAGTGGGGAGGTAATCATGGAAAATATTCAGAAAAGACGTCATCATACTCTTCCCCCACTACTGGAAACTGGAAGCTCATAACATCTGTTACATTGAGGGATAGGCTAGAAAAATGAAGAGTAATCAGTTGAACCCTCATAATCATGAGTCTATCCTGTTCTTCCTTGGTTTCCTTTTCACTGAAAAAGGTAAAAATCATTCCATAACTACGAACACATTGTACCCTTCTCTTAAACCAATAAATTTGAGCATGAACTATGGATAACCAGTCCATACCAAGAATGATTTTGTAAGGACTCGACGCCACTGCCAAGAGATCCCAACTGAAACTCTCACCTCCAAGATTCAGGACACATTCTCGGCACCAGTTCATGATCATTAGGTCTCCTCTAGTAGGAGTCTCCAAGCGTGAGGGTCAAGTCAATGGTTCAACCAAAATCTTTAAGTCTCTAACAAGATTCATGGAAACAAAATAATGACAAAAAACTTTGTCTATAAATATATAAACTAAAGTAGAAAATACACATATCTTACCTCAAATAATTCATGGATCCTATGGGTCATAACTCTCGACTGCTTACAGTTGTTCCTACCCCTATCCTCTAGCTCCCTAAGACTGGTGTGGATCATTTGGGGGTGGTGGTGGTAACATGTTGAAACATCGACCAACTTTTACTGCTCTCCCATCTCCTCTTCCATGTCCACCGCCCTAAAGATCTTCCTAATCATGTTTTTTGTATCTTCCTTAGTGTCCTGTCTATGGATTCTCTATCAACTGTATAGTGGGTCATACAATCTCGGGCGAGATGTACCCTACTGTCATATGAGTAACATCGCCTTTCTATGGGCTGACTAGACCCACCCTGTGAGCCCTGAACTATAGGTCCTCTATCCTAGGGCCTCCTCTTGAAACATATCATATGTCAAGGTCTCTGAGACTAATGTTGTCCCAAAACTCCTGAGGTCTCTACTCCTTCTTTACAGCTACTGACAACCACTAGTTGTATCTGCTTAGCTAAGAAATTGTTGACCACCAAAGCATTCTCAATCACCCCAGCATAATTTGGAATGCATAGAGGGATAAAACTGGCTTGGATGTCTCTATGCAGACCTCACTCAAATGTCAAATCCCTAAAATACTAATCATTTACCATATCCAATGAGTACCTGGAGAGGTTGGTATGTCTCAATGAATACTCAGATACCAACATGTCATCCTTATGGATCTATAGTAGCTCATGGATATGCATAACCCTTAGCTTATAAGGTGAGAAATCATCTCTGAAAATATTCTCAAACTCTAACTATGAAAGAATCACCCTGTCATAATATTGGGTAACTAAACTCCACCATCACCCTATTGAGACATATAGAAGGCTCACTGTGAGGACCACCATCTAATTTTTTGGTGTCCTGACTAGACAGAAAACTCAGGCCACCACATCAAGCTAGTCCCCAGCTGCCTGTGTGTCAGGCTTAACTCAGAACCTAAGGGTTATCTGCTACTGAAACTCATGAAGAACGCTCATCTTACGCACCTCATCCAATGGTACTTTAGGTACCACATGCTAATCTATAGGTGGTGATATTGGTGGTGCACCACATAGAGGTAACATCTAGGGAACTAATCCCTATATCAAAGCCTCATCACTAAGGGGGTCATCCTCATGATCAAGCTACTGAATCCTAGATTGTATGAACCGTGGATGCATCTTGTAAGAAAACAAGATATACCGTGGTCAATGAGTATATCTGGAGAGGTGACTCAAGAAGGACATGGAAAACACAACCCATTACTATATGATGCATGTACCATTATTTTCTTGGAAACTAGTGTTCTCATGTACTGAGTCAAAAGGTAGGTTATTAGAGTCTTAGTGTATGGATACATCAGCCGCCGAACCAACACCGAAGTCCCTAGTCTGAAAGCCAAACTTGAAACACTTAACATTGTTTCCACAAACCAATCTCATAGAATCTCAGTCATAAAGTAGAACTAACTGCTCAGATACCAATATGTTAGGACCCATCTCAGTGGGGCCTATGATGCGGCTCCCCAAGCTCACCTCCAATAGGCTAGGGGGTGGTGAATAGCACCGAATAGGCACATAACTAACATGGGAGGCATTGCCTATATACCTGTATACACACACACATCTCCAAGCCCACAAAATGCTAAAATGTAAACACCACTAAGTAAAAAAATCATGTATAACAAAATATCCCACAAATAGAGTACGATGGATGGTAAAGTAAAGTAAACTGGGCCAGAATAAAATCCCACCAAAAAGTGTCTATAAACACAAGTCCAACCTATAATAAAAAGGTAGTGTGGATACAGTTTATAGTCGTAAGTACACACCTCAACATGTCTAATCTCACAAAGCACCGTCTGGTCCTATTCCACCTAGGACCCCATCAAAAGGGTCGATAATCTACACAAGGAATGACACGGGTTGGAAAAGCCCATCTAGGGGTGAGTAAAACAATACTTATTAGGTCACCCCGAAACCACAAGGAAATACAAAAAAGGAAATTACATTCATCTCTATATAGTTATATATCTACATAACATAAAACAAGAATATCTAGATATACTCAAATAAAGACACACAGTATAGAGGTAACTAACACCCACTATATACCAACCCTAGGAATTAAGTTTGAATATTTTCACATAGCACTCATCTAGGATAACACACTCTAGAGTTCGATAGAACTAATGAAGTCCATCTAAGAGGTACTTCTCATTGGGTATCACCATGAGAGAGATACACTAATATATCTGAAGAGAGATACGATGCAACAGATGATAATCACAACCAGGGCCATGGGGTGATACCAACAACTCCATATGGATTAACCTGTTAAGTAGAGGATCAACATCTGGTAGAATTGGTTATGCCAATAACAAGGACTCTACCTAGGGCACGAATGTGAATAAAGGATCCCACACTAATCCTCTTGGGGGATTCCAAAACCTCTATCTAGGAAGTCATGTTGAAGGAATCACAGTCCTAGGAGTAGGAAATGATTCACACCTACCTTCTGGGAAACGATAAATGGAACGAACCCTAACAAAACTTTTCCAAGATACAGAGGAAAATTGGCTCAAACCATGTTATAAAGGGTAAACGGTGTGTATTAGGGTCACACGCCTTATCCCTTGACACTGGGTAATTCTCATGTACAATGACATGTGTCATTAGAACATGTCATGCAGAAGAGGGGTACACGACATGTAGAATGGGTCACACACCTTTTCCTTGAACCCGAGGTCTACCCGTGTACTCCAACCATGTGATAGTACATGAAAACATTCCTTGTATCCTTTCCTATGCACCAGTACATGGGTTAGTTCATGTAATTGGTCCTATACAAGCCGTGTGGGGGAGTACATGTCATGTAGGCAACCCGTGTACTCCACCCCGTGTTCGTGTACTTCCCAGGGTACACACCAAGTTGTCTAGTTATGAACACATGTTGTGTAGCTGGGACTACACTCCTTCTATATCAAGTTTTCCAAAAAAATTGTGTTACTCTTCCACACACCTCGCCCGATTATCCGGATCACATTTTGGTGGTCTGTTCACCTCAAAACATCATATCTAGGATCTTTTTTTCATTAAAACACAAAATCATCAGTTTTTATGGTTTCAATTGGTTCAGAAATATAATTTCATCCATTCCCACACAACTCACCCGTAGAATAAGTGCTCTCGAATCACATCAATCCTTCCTCCGCCATAGTCGTCGCACCTCCTTTGAGTCGTCCTGATGAAATATCTCTAGTTTCAGATCATTGTGCCAAGAATCAAAGGCGCAATGATCGATTGTTCAAAGTTGGGGGAATAATGAAGAATACACATGAATAATTCAAGAAATTATGGGAGAAAATGCATAAGGAACAAACCTCTACCGTTGTTTTTTCCGGCCTCAATCCATTCCTGTAATAATGATAAACGAATCAAGAAAAAACCTCTAGAATCAAACCTGATAAACCCCGCAAAATCATCCCATATCGCAAGTATGAACAATCCATCGGCTAATATATTTATGTATTATTTTTGGTTTTTGGTAATAATAAAAAATAGTGAAAATACTCAAAATAAAGGATCATGCCTCAATTTGGTTTGATCGTTGAAGAATAATGGTCTATTGTCATTGTTGTTGACAAGATCCGTCAAGATTGGAGTCTATCAATCGCCAATTCAAAGTCTCATCATTTTCTATTAGAGGGATCCTCTATAGGTTCTCTCTCCAAAGACTCCATATAATTGTATGTTTAGGGGGATAACCCTGGATTTCTGACAAAAAGAACTATTTAAAGGTCCACCTCGTTGTGTCGACAATTTGAAATAAAATAATATTTTCTCAATTTATTTTATTCATTTAAAATGCATGTGACAAATTTCCATGATCGACCCATGCCGTGAAATGTTAGGCCACGCTTAGGGTAAAGCTGATGTCCTGAACTCAATGGTGACCTCATATTTTTTATCTAAAAACCCATTTATAAGTTATTCTACATTTTTAAGAAAACTACGTATGCGTGGTATTTAATATTTTAATATATTTAAAACATTTTTTCAAAGAACATAGGGGTACATAATCTCACTCTGTCTCAATACCTAGTCTTAAAATTAATCCATATAATATTTAAAAATAATACATGGAAAATTTTAGTCATTACAAGTACCTCTAGTAAATTGGATCTTGATGAAGCTGGGAAATCAGTGGATCAAACCAAATATAGTGGGATAATTGAAATTCTTCTCTAATAAATTGTTATCTAGCCTGAAATTATGGTTAGTGCATGTATATGTGTTCATTTTCAAGAAAATCCAAATGAGACACACTTAGTTTCTGTAAAAATTATTTTTAAATACCTTAAATATGCTTCCAATTTAGGACTATTTTACTCAAGAGGACAAGAATTTGACTTAGTTATTAAGATGATGATTCTGGTAGTTGTAAGTTAGATATAAAAAATAACCTCTAGAACATGTTTCCTTTTGGGAAAGTCACTAGTATCTTGGTTTAGTAAGAAAAAAATTCTATTGCATTGACAACTACTAAAGTTGAATACATAGCTACAGGTAGCTGTTGTGCACAAATTTTTTAGATGAAACACGAATTGCTAGATAATGGATATCAATTTAGATATGTCCCTGTAAATTTTTATAATAAAAGTTCTATAAAAAATTTTAAGAATCTCGTATCTCATTCTAGAACAAAACAAATTGATATAAGATAGCACTTTTTGAGAGATCGTTTCAAAAAGGGTGATATAACTCTTGAATACATTGAAATTGGATATCAGATTGCTGATATATTCATTAAGACTTTGTATTATAAGATAATTAAATACAAAAAACATGAATTAGGCGTAATTTATTTTGGTTAAGTATAAATTTATGGGACTCACCATTGAGTTTTACCCAACATTGAGTTTTACCCATCGTTGAGTTTTACCCACAGTTGAGTTTTACCCACCTTTGAGTTTTACCCACCATTGAGTTTTACCCACCACTGGAATTACCCACCATTGTAATTACTCACCATTGGAATTACTCACCATTGGAATTACTCACCATTGGAATTACTCACAATTGGAATTACTCACCGTTGGAATCAATTTTCCTTTGTAAATCTATCATTATTTTTGTTTTAAGTCTCCATTGATAATTTATCTCTATGAGTTATTTATTTATTTATTTTAATTCAATTAAAATTCTATTTCAATTTTAATTTTATGAATCCATAAATTACCAAATGATATAAATTATACATTTTTATAATTCCAATGCTCACTCCCTCATGCATTTTCTCTCGATCCTTGATGTGACCTTTTCTCTCCCAATAATTGACCTTCCTTTACCTTCATTTGAATCTTCATAGCTGAACATCATGGTTATAATGAAGATCTCTTTGGTTTCTTCTCTGGATGATTCGCGTCCTTCAAAGAAGTAGAAAATATAATTGAGTTGTTCAGTTGTTGTTGATCTAGTGAACCCAAAGCTTGGTAAGCATATAGTATTTCTAGAAAAAGAACTTCAAGTCATGTTGTTACTTTTAAGAAATTCTTTGGAACTCTAATTTCTTCACAACCAGGTATGGGTAGAATGGTTTTCATCTAACTAGAATCCTTTCTATCCAAGGTTGGTGCACCAGTTTTTTCGATTTTTTGAGTTTATCTTTGACGAAAATGAAGACTGGTTAAGAAGTAGAATCAATGGTCGAAAAGTTTTATTTTCTTCAAGATAATGTACTAGATGTTTGAGAGTTCCTTTTGAAGGAGTTTCAAATGATTATCAAGGAATTTTTATGGATGACAGTGATACTTTTGTTTATGAAGATGCATTGGTTGTGTTAACTTGTAATGGTATTTTAAGAAGTCCATTTTACACTGAACTTGATGGTGAATTCTAGTTAATTTTAAAGTTTATCCAGCATATGATGTTTCCAAGGAAAGGTTACTTTTCTATAATGATGTACCAAGATGTTTTTATTTTATATATTATAAAAATAGGAGAAAATATCAACCCATGTAGATATCTGATGATTCACCATATAGAGATGTGAAAACCTTCTTCAAGATCCAATAACTTAATCTACCCTATGTTTATTTCAGCTATTCTATAGGGAAAATGTTTATTTAGTGAAGGAGAATAATCGGTAGTGAAATTTAGAGGTTTCTACATCACAAGAGTGATTTTCAAAAGGATGAGAATTAGTTGGAATCCTTGGAAGAAGCAATGGGCGGATGATGGTGAATAGATATATGATGATTTCAATCCAGTTGATAATCCTTCTAGACCAAAAAATATTGTGGATCATGGCATAGAGCCACATGAGTTGGTTGAGTATTCATATGAAGAAGAGAAGGTTTACTCCTTAAGAGATGAGGAAGGTTAATTTTATATGGATGAAGTTAGTGACTCAGATTTACCTCAAAGTGCCACAACTATATATTTTGGTTCTCTTAGTAAAGCTAGGTCTTTCCCTACGAGAGAGAATATCTTAAAATAATGAATTAAGAAAGAATAAATAAAATTATATGGTGAGGAACAACTAAAGAGTTCTTAAAAATCCTCTGAAGAAAATGGAAATGGTGAAAATGGTGATGAGGATGAAGAAGAATAAGAAGAAAGAGGAGAATCTAAGGAATGTGATGGAAATGGAAATAGAAATGGAAATAGAGATGGAATTTAGAGTTATGGTGGTTATAATGGTCATGGTGTATGCATTAGTGCTTAGTATATTGATATGACTCAGGAAATTATCTCTTCTACACATTTATCTAATTCTAGATCTGAAGATAGACCAAGCCTAGTTACAGATGTGGATAGAAAATCCATGGAAGAGAAGGAAACATCATTCTAGGGAGAGGAATCACCTAGTATGGACAGTTACCAAGTTGATCCTATTTTTGGTGGAGATATTATTGTACCTACATATTATTTTCAGAAGGAAGTTATTAAACAAATAGTTTCTAATAAGACAATTGTTGATTAGTCAGTTGTTGAGAAGTTGGAGGTTGAGCCTACTACTATTGAGAAAATAGTTGGTGTGTAGAGATCTAACGTGAATATGAGTGTTGTACCTACTGTGATTGAGTCTATAGTTAATGACTCTTCTATTGATAAATCTCATAGCAAGTATTCTGTTAGTTTGATGGATCCAATGTTTGAGGAATGAGATAAGTTTCATGGGTTTCCACCAAAGCATGGTGGACCTGATCTTTGAGAAATTATGGATCCTAAGGGATCATTAGTTGATCATATTGATGTTATTGGTTAGTTGGAGAGATTTGATTCTAGTATTTATAGAAGTTATTAGTTTTATACATCCTTACCAACCCATCTCATTTCTCCAGTACCAATTGATGTTGTCACCAAAGGTGACTTAGATTCCTGTAGAGAAAATATTTTCTCTAACATTGGTTTATTGTTCAGAAATCAACCAGACTTGGTTACCAAGATTAGTGATAAGGATGCAATAAAGTTATTGGATATTGTGATTCAGCACATTCATCCTGATACGATGCTTCATATTAGAGAAATGGAAGGGGAAATATGAGGCTAGAAAGAGAGATGGAATTTCTGAGAACTACAATGGAGGAGATGAGATATTATTTTTCAGACTCCATGGATGATTTATTAGAGAGAATAGAGAATCATTCTTCCATGGATTCTTCATCAAATGATTCAACTCATACCTTTTATGTTTATTTCATCAGGTTTGTTGTGAGAGAAGATCTTAATGTTGTTTAGGTGATGTATCAGATCTTCCTAAGGAAACTTTGAGAAAAATCTGATATAATAGTGATCATGTCAATACGATGTTTAGAGATTATATGAAATACATAAAGTATGATATAGATAATATCACAAAGGCTATAAAGTATTATCTATCTTAGATATATTCTAAGAATTATCTGATTTATCATTTCAAGTCCCTAGCTAAAAATATGAGGATTCCTTTAGTGACTCAAGAATTTAAAGAGAAAGTGAATCAGTTGAAGGTGATGAACTCAGTGCTAAATTTATTTATGGAAGATAAAAATAATTTATTTAGTTATATGGATATAGGAAGAAATGTCATTATGGATTTAACAAATCATATAAAATCTTTTCTATATGTTTCTAGAACTATTGTGATGGCTCAAGATGACAAACTAGTTACTACTCATCTTACCCCTCTAGCCTTTGATCCAGATTTCTTTAGACTAGGTGTAACTAAAAATCCAATTTCACCCTTTCTTTATCCCTTCCTTCCAATCAATTTATCTTATAGAGAAGAAATCCATCATCTAAGGCCTATCACTATCATATATCCTCCTTCTCTAACTGATGCTCCTACAGCCATTCTCGTTGTTACTTCAGGCTCTGCTACTGATCCTTCTACTTCGGACAAAGGGAAGTAAAAAAAAGAACCTTTGATTCCTTACATGTAACCTTAAAATCATTGACATCATAATTTTTTTCTTTGATGAGGATGCTTTTGTGTAACCTTTTTGTTGTATCTTTTTTGGCTAAACTTAATGGTAATTCTCTTATTCATGTTCTATTCTCTTGGATTTCCTGTTTTATTTTTTACTTTTTGATAATCCCAAAATGTGGAGAAGGATCTATGGCATTTATTACATTCATTTATTTTATATAGTCGTATTCTTTGATATCAGTTCTTTGATACCATACTGATATTCCTTATAATTCCATATCTGTTTAATTACTTTCTTTCTGTTTTCTATTAAATTTCCTTTGATATCATGTATATCTTATTTACCTTTTATGTCATGGTTTATAAAATTACATGATTTGTGATCATGAAAAATGGGGAGATAGTTAGAAACCATATTTCAATGATCAAAAAATCATGTTTATTATGTTATTAATGAGTTTTATGTTTTATGGTATCATATTACAACAAAAGGCAGCTTGGTGGAAATTTGGCTAAGTATGAGAATGACTCACCATTGAATATGAGTCACCATTAGGGATGACTCAGTGTTAATCATGACTCTCCAATAAGGATGCCACCAAAATAAAAATTTGGCTAAGTATTGGAAACACCCTCTATTAGGTATGAGTCACCGTTAGAATAGATTTTTGGCAAAGTATGGGAAAGACCTACTTCCAGAGGATGACTCACTATTGAACCAATAATTTTGGCTAAGTGTTGAAAACACCTACCTTTAGAGATGACTCATATAAATTTGAAAAACTATGGAAAATACCTACCTCCATACGCGTGTCGCTATTGAAGATGACCTACTACTAGAATAGAAATTTGGAAAAGTGTTGGAATGACCATCTTCCAAGATGACTCATTGTTGATCCTGACTCACCACCAACTCAGGTCACTGTCAGATTTGCCTCACCATTCAAGAAGACTCTCCATCAATATTTATAATTATTTTTAATTAACTATTTCAAATGACTATTTTATCTAATTTAATTCTGAAACTTAATTTTATGATTATTATTAATCTATTAAAAATTTTCATTAAAGTTTGTGTTTCATTCTTCTAGTATAAGGAGCATAATATCCAAATGATTCTCCCTACATGATTATATTAAATTAAGGAGCATAATCCCTCATGAATAGATAGATAAAATATACAAAGTGATCAAACAAGCAATGGATAAAGAGATACATGCATGTGTGATGTGAGATGAAACATATTACAAGATCCTAAAGAGTGACACTTATGAGAGCTTACACAAAGAATAATTGCCTACACACATCTGTGAGGAAATGGAGAAAATAAAACATTCAGTTCCTTACCACAGTCAGAACAAAACAGTTCTCGATAATCTATTCTACTGTGATTTTCAGAAACACAACTCAAGCTCTTGTTCAAGCTACACTCAAGGAGTCACAAGCTTCAGATATTATAATACCAAGAAACATTATCTTCCTTACACACTTATTTTCTCTATCTTATTATTTTATTTAAATTATGAGAAGTTTTTGTTTTAATCTATTTTTTAACATGCACACTGCCTCCTATTATTTAACTGTAAGATAATAGATATCTTCTCAAACTCTCTTTACACCTGTTTTACCATGTGTTGTGGAAGAGGTCCCTATGTGGACTGTAGTTGTTTATTCCCATGGTTTTTGTAGAAGAGTCCCATACATGGCCTGGATATCTTTTCTATTGTAAACATAATCTAGGTTATTGATCAACGATTATTTTATACAATATGCTTAGTAGTAGGTGATTTCCAAGTTGAGAGGATTAGGTCTTAGCTTAAGACTGAACCTCTTTTTTTTATTCCGCTGTGTGTTTTATTTCTATGCTTTAAATTGAATCTATTTTAAACTGTAAATAAAACCACTAATTTGATATTTAGTCTTAATTAGTGTTCATATAAGGTTTTTATTGGGTAAATTTATTTCAAAAGTTAAAGTAGTTTACATAATTCTTCTAACTGAGACTTAATTAATCTTTGATAAAATTTTTAATAGATCAGAACTTATATTGATCTTATATTTTTAATAACGGGGTTGTTTTAATTATTTGGGAGATTTTATTTAAACCTATTTTAGATATAAATTTTTATTGGGTACACAATTCACCCTCCTTCTTTAGATACTCACTTTGACCAACATTTGGTATCAAAGGATTTTCAAAAATCTTTTTAACTGTGATTTTGGTTCTATTTTAAAGATCTTAAATTTTTATCAATTCTAAATTTATTTCTTTTAATGGATAATATAAAAGAAGTTTATTCCACTAATTGACCTCATCTCTTTAATGATAATAATTATGCTTAGCAGAAAACAGAAATGAAAATTTGTGTTTAAAGTATGGGATTTTAAATTTGGCCTTCCATTGAGGATAGATATGAGTTACCTAAGACTCTTAAAAAAGACTAGGATGATGATACTAAACATTATTATAATAATAATTTAAAATACATGAATGATATTTAAAATGCTTTAGGGTATGAATACTTTAATTGGATATTTTATCATAAAACTGCTTTTGAAATTTGGGATACATTATCTATTTCACATGAGGGAACTACTAATGTGAAAAAAATGATATTGAATACATATAAAATTAAATATGATGCTTTTAATATGAAACCTAATGATCTAATTTCTGATATGTATCTCAGGTTTAATTAAATAGTCAATACAATGATCTCTTTGGGGAACCCGGTGTCAAACAAATATCAAATTATGAGACTACTGAGATGCCTTATAGAAAGATAGAGAGGGATATATGTTTCTATAAGAGAATAATGTAACATCAGTAAACTGCCTATCAAGTAATTGATTGGGAATTTAATGATGTATAAGGAATAACATAAGGTCAATAGAGAAGAAGATCATGAACCTAAGAAAAAATATTTTTCTTTCAAAACTACTGCATCCAAACAAAAAAGAAGCAGCCCCAGAAGAAGATTCGGAGTAGGTGCACTCACTAGAGCAGATCCAAATGGATTTTTCAGAATGAGAGGGTATGTATATTCCATCGGGACCATCATTTTCTTGCACGGGAAGCCTATCCAGATGGCTATGCGAAGGTGGAGAGCTACTATCATGATGTAGATGTTGGGGAGGGGTAGTTCCTTGTAGATAGTCTAGTTAAATTCCCTAAGACCTTCGGGTCATGTAATCTCCTAAGCCTACGGGCCATGTAATCTTTGAGCCTATGGGCCTTGTAAGGGTTCCCCCTCATCCATTGAAATGGGGGTTATCAAAAATAAATAAAAAATTAAGGCCTTCGGGGCATTCGGGAAAATTAACTTGAAAAAAGGTCTAGAAGAAAGATGACAACCCAAATGAAATTAATTAATATGAATGTAAGAGAAAAGGAAATGTTTTGGATTATTGTCTTAGGATGAATTATAAGAATAATTATGAGGATAAGGATAGAAAATATAATAAATCCAAGAAATATACATAGAATTCCTCTGAGGACACCACCAATGAATCTGACTCAACTCGTGGAAAGAATCCTGACAGAGCCAACATGTGATTCCTAAAAAATATTTGTGAGGTATCTACTGTATCATATTTATTTAATTATAATCACTCTAAAAATGAAATTGATGATGATATGTCAAGAGAATAAATTTTAGAGTAATGAAACATTCTTGAGGATACTTTTAATGAACTCGAAGAAAAATATAAAGTTCTGAAGAAACAAAATGTTTTATCTGTTAGTATCAAAACTGACCTCACTATAGAAAAATAGAAAAATTCTCAATAGTTAAATGAAAATATAGAACTGAAAGTTTCAAATGAGAAACTAAAGAAATATTTGGAAATATTTACAAATGGAATATAAACACTTACTCAAATTTTAGGGGAAAAATTGATCCAAAATACATTACTGGTCTAGGCTATCAACCTAGACAGAGAAGAGTTGTTAAGAGAACATTTTTTCCTAAGTTTAAATCTGAAAATTATGATGCTAGATATTATTAAAAAGAACTTAATAATGTTTTTATTTTAAAAAATATATAATCTTCTTATAGTAAACCCATTAAGAAAATGTGAGTTACTAAGGATTTAATCTCTAACATATCTGGACCCAAGAAAATATGGGTACCAAAATCATTCTTGGTATACACTTTGTTTTGTATGAAAACTGCTTGAAGAGATACTATAGGAATCTATAGTACAAGGACAATAGTTTTTTGAGGCATATGATTGGATATTACTCAATCTTTAAGAATTTGATAAAGTTTTATGGTGTTCATGTCACCTTCAGTGATAATGATAAAGGAAAGATCATTAGACTTGGTAAAATTAGTAACACTAACTTGGTTTTTAATATATAAATTAAATTTTTGTTGATGGTTTAATATATAAGTTTCTTAGCATCTCAAAATTATGTGGTGATGATTTTCATATGAAATTTGAAAACAATTCTTGTAATATTTTTAATTCTAAAAATGATCTGGTGTTTACTGCTTTGATAAATATGAATGTATATGTTGTTAATCTTGATTCTTTTGATTTCTAAAAATGTTTCTTGCTTAAGTGAATTTCATAGAGAATCTGGGATTTGGTATAGAATACTAGTCCATTGTAGCATTCACTCACATAGAAAGATTACTAGGAAAGGGTTGGTCAGGGATCTACCTAAACTTGAATTCTCAAATGACAAAGTCTACAGCCCCTTTCAAAAAAGGGAAACAACACAAGATTTATTTTAAATTAAAGAAAGATGTTTCAACTTCTCAACCACTTTAATTGGTTTACATGGACTTGTTTAGACTATCTGTAATTTCTAGTTTAAATGGAAATCATTGTGTCTATATACTTGTAGATGAATTTTCTCGGTATACTTGGGTATTATTTTTAGCTCACAAAATTAAATTTTTTTCTTATTTTACCAAGTATTCTAAATCTATAGAAAATATAACTAGACTTAGAATCAAGACCTTAAGAAGTAACCATGACCGTGAGTTTGAAAATCAAGAATTTGAATCATTTTTCTCACAAAGTGGATATAGTCATAACTTCTCTGCTCCGAGGACCCCTCAGATGAATGGAGTTATAGAATAAATAAATAGAAAACTTCAAGAGATATCCCAAACTATGATTAATGAATATGAATCACCTGTCTAATTTTGATAAGAGGATATGAACACATCCAATTATAAAATTAATAAAGTTTTAATTGGACCTATCTTAAATAAAACCCCTTATGAACTTTGAAATAGTAGGAATCCTAATGTTAATTACTTTATAGTTTTTGTTTTCAAATTTTTTATCCTTAACACTAAGTATAATATTGAAAAGTTTTCCTATAAAAGTGATGAAATAATTTTCCATGGTTATTCAAATTCTAGTAAATGTTATATAGATTTTTACAAAATAAAAAAGATAGTGGAAGAATATGTTCATATAAAATTTTATAAGATAGATCTACATGATCCTAAGAATTATTTATAAAACCTTGATGATGATTTATCCACTCTAAAATTAAATTCCAAATATTTTGATTCTACTATAAAACATGCAGAAAAATCATGGTGTTCTGAGGAACATAAAGAGCCTGATCCTGAACCTATAGATAACCCTAAGGTGGCCATCCCTTACTTCTATATAACTTTTAAGACTCTTAAATACCATCCTTTAGATTCTATTGTTGGATACCTTGATAGAGGTACACAAAATAAAGCTTCTCTAAGAAGCGAGGTTGAACATCAATCTTTATTGTCTCATCTTGAACCTAAGAACATCAATGATGCAATTAAGGATGAATGATGGGTAATGACTATGCAAGAAGAACTCATTCAATTTGAAAGAAATAAAGTTTGGGAACTTATTGATAGACCCAAAGACACCTTAATTATAGGCACTAAAAGTTTGTTTAGAAACAAGGTTGATGAATCTAGCACAATAGTAAGGAATAAGGATATACTAGTTGCATAAGGGTATAGTCAAGAAGAGGGTATAAAGTATAAAGAAACCTTTTCACCTACAGCCAAACTTGAATCCAATAGAAAACCATTAGCCTGTGTAGCACATGTAGATTTCAAACTATATAAAATCTATGTCAAAAGTTAATTATTAAATAGGTATATAGTTGAGTATGTTTTTGTTGAAAACCCTCTAGATTTCAAAACCCTCATTTTCCGAATTGTTTTTTAGAATTAAAAAAATCTTTTTAGGGTTTAAAATAAGCTCCTAGAGCTTGGTATGATAGGCATAGCTCTTTTATTATTTCAAAAGGATTTTGAAAATTTGTATCTTATCATACCCTATTTATAAAAATAATTTTTTAATATGTTTTAGTTGTTAAATTTTATATAGATGATATTATTTTTAGATCTTCTAAAAATTCCTTATTTACTGATTTCTCAAAAATGATGCAAAATGATTTTGAAATGAGTTTAATGGGTAAACTAAAAAAATTTATTGGTTTTCAAATTTTTCAAAGTATAGAAGGAATTATTTTAAATAAAATTAAATATACTAAAAACCTATTAATACATTATAATTTGGATAACACTTAGAGTATTTATACTCCTATGAGTACCACCTATAAATTGGATCTTGATGAAGCTAAGAAATCAATGGATTAAACCAGTTATAGTGGTATGATTGGAAGTCTTCTCTACTTAATTGCTAGATGACCTGAAATTATGTTTATTGTTTTTATGTGTTCTCATTTACAAGAAAACCAAAAAAGAGTCACACTTAGTTACTATAAAAATTATTTTTAAATAGCTCAAATGTAATACCAATTTAGGACTATTTTACCTAAGAGGAAAATTATTTGACTTAGTTAGTTATTCAAATATTTATTTTGGTGGTTGTATATTAGATAGAAAAAGAACCACTTGAATATTTCACCTTTTAGTAAAGTCACTAGTATCTTGGTGTAGTGAGGAGTAAAATTATATTGCATTTTCATATTTTAAAAGTTGAATACATAGTTACAGGTAGTTTCTGTGAAAACATTTTTTGGATAAACGCACATTTCCATGTTAGGATATCAATTCTGACATGTCTCTATAAATTTTGACAGTACAAGTGCTATAAAAATTTCTAAGAACCCTTTGTCTCACTCTATAAAAAAATATATTGATGTAATATATCACTTTTTGAGAGATTTTTTTCAAAAGGGTGATATAACTTTTGAATACATTAGAACTAAACATCGTCTTTCTAATATATTGACCAAGCCACTGAATTTTGAGAGAGTGATCTACATCAAACATGAATTAGGATTGATTAATTTCTGTTAAGTCTAAATTTATAGGACTCACCATTGAGTTTTACCCACCATTGAGTTTTACCCACCATTAAGTTTTACCAATCGTTGAGTTTTACCCACCTTTGAGTTTTACTCACTATTTGAATTACCCACCATTGGAATTACTCACCATTGAAATTAATCACCTTTGCAGTTACTCAACATTGGAATCAATTTTCCTTTGTCAATTTACCATTGTTTTTGTTTTAATCCATCATTGCTAATTTATATTTATGAGTTATTTATTTATTTATTTTAATTTTATTCAAATGATATTTAGATTTTAATTTTATAAATCCCTAAATTCCCAAATGATGTAAATTAGACAGTTGTCTAATTCCAATGCTCAATCCCTCTCACCTTTTCTCTTAAGCCTTTTTGTAACCTTTTCTCTCCTGATCATAGTTTAACATCATGGTTAGAGTGAATATAGCTTCAATTTCTTCTTCAGATGAGTCACATCCTTCAAAGAAGGCGAAAAGAGAATCAATTAATTCGGTTTCTATTGATCCAGTGAACCCCAATATTTATAAGTATATAGTTGTTCCAGAAAAAGAAGTTCAATCCAAGTGGTCACTTTAGGGTAGGTCTTTGGTGCTCTGAGTTCTACACGACCAGGGATGGGTAGAATAATTCTCATCTAACCAGAGGCCTTTCTATCCTAGGTTGGTGCACCGGTTTTATCAGTTCATTGAGTTAAGTTTTGTGGAAAATTAGGACTTGGTAAGAAGTATAATCAATGGTCGAAAATTTTTCATTTATTCAAGGTAGTGGCATAGGTGTTTGAGAGTTACTCATAAAGGATTTGAAAATTATTATCAAGGAACTATTCTAGATGATAGTGATAATTTTGTTTATAAAGATGCCTTGGTTGATTTAATTGGTGATGTAATTTTAAGATGGCTAGTTTCCATTGAAATTGATGATGAATACCAATTCCATTTCAAGTTTATCCAACATATGTTGTGTCCTATGAAATGTGAATTTTCTGCAATGATGTATCAGTGTGATTATATTTCATTTCTTATGAAAAGAGGATAAAATATCATCCTATGTAGATATCTAATGATTCACATGATGGATATGTTCAAACCATCTTTGAGATAAAATTCCTTAATCTACCCTAAGTTTATTTTGGTTATTCTAGAGGCCAATGGTCTAATTGGTGAAGGAGAAGAATTTTCAGTGAATTGTGGAGGTTTCTGCATCATAAGAGTGATTCGAAAAAGGATAATGATTAGTTGGAATCCTTAGAAGAGGTAATGGGTGGATGATTGTGAATAGAGATATGATTATTTCAATCTAGTTGATCATCCTTCTAGACCAAAAAATCTTGTGGATTATGGCTTAGAGCCAGATGAGTTGGTTGAGTATTCAGATGAAGAATGGGAGGTTTCTACCTTAGGAGATTAGGAAGAGGTAATTTCTATGGATGAAGGTAATGAACCTGATTTAGCTTAGATATCCCCAATTATATCTTTTGGAACTCCTAGTACACCTAGGTCTCTCCCTTTCAAATAGACTCTCTTAAAATAAGGAAGTGAGGAAGAAGAAATAGAAGTATCTGGTAAGGAACAGTTCAAGAGTGCTTCAAAATTCATTGAATAAAATGTAAATGGTGAAAATGGTGATGAGGATGAAGAAGAAAAAGGAGGATAAGAAGATGGGGAAGATTATGGAAATAGAAATGGAGATATAAATAGATATTTAAATGGATATGGAAATGATAGTGATGGAGGTTATGATGGTCCTCATGGAAGTATTAGAGATAAGGATATTGAGATGCCTCAGGCACTTATCTCTTCTCCACATTTATTTGTTTCTAGATCTGAAGATAGGCTGATCCTAGTTAAATATGTGGACAAAACTACTAAAGAAGAGAAGGAAGCATCAGCTGAGAGGAAGGAATCCTCAATTTTGGACAGTCACCCAGCTGATCCTACTATTGGTGAATATCTTAGTGTACCTAAAGATGATTTTCATAAATAATTTGATGATATGAGTGTTGAAAAGAATACATTTTATGATCAGTTTGTTGTTGAGAATTTTGAGGTTGAGTTTTATATTATTGAGAAAATCATTGTTGTGAAGAGATCTGATGTGCATATGAGTGTTGTACCTACTATGGTTGAGTCTACAGCTACTGGATCTTCTATTGATAAATATTATAGTAAGTATTATGTTAATTGTATGGATCCCATTTTTGAGGAATGAGATAAGTTTATTGGGTGTCCACCAAATCATGGTGGACTTTATCTTTGAGAAATGATGGATCATGAGGGATCATTAGTTGATCAGATTGATGTTGTAGGTTGGTTGGAGAGATTTGTTTCTAGTGTGTCTACAAGGTCTGATCCTTCTGCATCCTTACCTTCCTATGTTGTTTCTCTAGTACCAGATGATGTTTTCATCAAAGGTGGCTTATATTCCTTTAGAGAAAATATTCTATATGACTTTGGTTTATTGTTAAAAATCAACCTTCCTTTATTACCAAGATCAGTGATAAAGATGCAAGACATTTATTGGGACTTCTGATTCATCACATTCATCCCAATATGATGCTTCATATTAGATAAGTAGAAGTGGAAAAAATAATGTTAGTTATAGGGATATAAGTTATGAGAACTACTGTGGATGAGATGATATCTTCTTTTGCAGACTCCATGGATTCTTTGGAAGAGATGATAGATAATATGTCTTCCATGGATTCTTAATCAAATGCTTCATATCATACTTTTATTATTGATTTTATCAGGTCTATTTTGAGAGAATAGCTTCGTGCTACTTCAGGTGATGTACCAGATCTGCCTCAAGAAACTTTGAGAAAAATCCTACATAATAGTGATCATGTCCATATGATGGTTTGAGAGTATATGAATGACATCAAGGCTGACATAGACACTATCACAAAGGATATAAAGTATTATATATCTCATATTAACAATAAGAATGAGTTGAATGCCCATTTCAAGTTCTTAGCTGAAAATCTAAGCATGGCTCTAGTGACTCAAACATTTAAAGAGAAATTGAATCAGTTAAAGGTGATGACCCCGGTGGTAAATTTATTTATAGAAGAGAAAAAGGATTTTTTTAGTGCTATGAAGTGAGAAGGAAATATAATTATAGATTTCATAAATCTTATGAAAACATTTCTGAATGTTTCTAGAACTATTGTGGTGGATTAGGATGCCATACTAGTTACTGTTCATCCAACCCCTCTATCCTCTAATCTAGAGTTCTTCAGACTTGGTGTAACCAAAAATATGAATTCACCCTTGTCTTATCGCTTCTAGCCATTAATTTTATCTCCTAGATAAGAATTTTAGCATCTAAGGCCTATCATTATCAGAGATCCTCCTTCTCTGACTGATGTTCCTATAACCATTCCTACTGTTACTTCAGTATTTGTTTTTTATCCTTCTGCTTTAGACAAAGGGAAGGGAAAAGCACCTTTGATTCCTTCCACACATCTTGAGAATAGTTGACATTAGACTTTTTGTCTTTGATGAGGACGTTCTTGTGTAACCATTTTGTTGTATCTTTTTTGGATGGACATAATGGGAATTCACTTATTCATATTTTGTTCTTTTGGATTTACTATTTTATTTTTTATTTTTTGATAATCCCAATAGGTAGAGATGGGACTATGGAATTTATAGAATGTATTTATATTATATAGTCATATTATTTTTATATTAGTTATTTTATACCATAATGATATTCCTTGTGATTCCATGTCTATTTAATTCCTTTTTTCTATTTACTATCAAATTTCCTTTGATATCTTGTGTATCTTCTTTAACTTTGATGTCATGGTTTATAAAATTCCATGATTTTTGATCATCAATAAGGGGGATATTTTTTTCACCCTTATTTTAATGATAATAAAATCATGTTTCTTATGGTATTAATGTGTTTTACATTTTATGGTAGCATATTACAATAAAAGGTAGATTGGTGGAAGTTTGGTTAAGTATGGGAATGACTCGGCATTGAAGATAAGTCACCACCAGGTATGACTCACCATCAGACATGACTCACCATTGAGGATGCTGCCAGAACAAAAATTTGGCTAATTATTGGAAACACCCACCATCAACTATGATCACCATCAGAACATATTTTGGGAAAATTATGGTAATGACCAGCCGCTAAATTAGGACTTGCCATTGAACCAATAATTTTGGCTAAGTGTCAAAAACATCTACCATAGGAGATGAATCATGTAAATTTGATATATTATGGGAAATACCTACCACCAGACATGAGTCACTATTGAAGATGACCTACCACCAGAATAGAAATTTGGAAAAGTGTTGGAATGACCTTACACCAAGATGACTCACCATTGAGCCTGACTTGCCACTAGCTCAAGTCACCACCAAAGTTGTCTCACCATTCAAGAAGACTCACCATCACTATTTATGATTATTTTGAATTAAATATTTCTAATAGTTATTTTATCAAATTTAATGCTGAAACTTATTTTAATTAGTACTATTAATAAATTTCATAGTTTCATTAATGTGTGTGTCAGTCATCCATTACGAGGAGCAGAAGATCTAGAAGATTATCCCTATATGCAACTATTAAATAAAGAATAAGAATAAATTGTTCATGGATAGATAAAATATACAGAGTGATCAGACAATAAATAGATAAAGAGATACACACACATAAAGTGAACTGAAACATATTGCAAGATCCTAAAGAGTTCCACTTACTAAGAGCTTACACAAAGAATTATTTCCTACACACGTCAGTGAGGAAGTGTAATAAATTGAACATTCAGTTCCTTTCTATAGTTATAATAAAAGATTTCATGACACTCTGTTCTACTGTGGTTTTCAGAAACACAAATCAAGATCCTATTCATGCTACACTTAAGGAGTCACAAAATTCAAAGCTTATCCGACTAAGAAACAATATCTTATTTACACTCTTATTTGCTATGTATACTTATTTTATTTACATTACAAGCAGTGTGTGTTTTAATCTATTTTTTAACAAACACGCTATCTCCTGAGATTTAACTAAAATATACTAGATATATTCTCAAACTCTCTTTGCACATGTTTTCCCATGTGTTGTGGAAGAGGTCCTTATGTGGCATGTAGTTTTTTATTCCAAAGTTATTATGGAAGAGGTACATGTGTGGCCTTGATATATTTTCTTTTGTACACCTGATCTAGGTTGTGGATCAAAGATTATTTTATATATTCTTCTTGCAAGAAGGTGGTTTCCAAGTGGAGAGGATTAGGTCTCAACTTGATACGAAACCTCTTGTATTTTATTTCATTGTGTGTTTTGATTTTTTTTTGTACACTTTAAATTGAATATGTTTTAAAATATAAATAAAACCACTTCTTTGATAGTTGGTCTTAATTTTTTTTTATATAATGTTTTGATTGAGTAAATTGGTTTCAAAAGTTAATTTAGCTTTTATAATTGTTTTAACTGGGACTTAATCAATCTTTGAGAATTTTTTTAAAAGATAATAACTTATATTGATATTTTAGTTGAATTAACTGACCTATTTTAATTATTTGGGGGATTTTATTTAAACCTATTTTAGACATAAATTTTTATTAGGTACTCAATTAACCCCTCCTCTTGAGATACTCACTTAAACCAACAACTACTATGGGAAATTTTGAGCATTATAACATCTTATAAAGGTGATATAATGAGAGATAATGATTATCTCTCATTAAAAATATAATAAGTAATTTATAAGAATAAATCATAATAACATTTATCATTGAATAGATAATAAAATGAAATTATTTCAGAAATAAAGGTATAGAATAGGTTAGGAATCCTTAATTTGACATAAAAACAACTTAGGAAGATACTATAATAAAAGCAGGTAAGTAATATCTCATTAATAATATATCAAAAGGATTATAATACCATGAAATTACAAGTGTGGTGGTATTTGAAAAATAATTTAAATGATATCATGATAAAAGGATTGTAATTGAAAAATAAAGTGGGGGATCTAGGATCCCTTACCTTACAATATTACTTCTTAAAACTTATTAGGAACTCTCTAGAACCCTTGAAACTCCTTTTAAAGACTCTTGAGAGGAAAAATGAGATGAACTTCATGCTCAATTTATTTATAGTGAAGAGGAAAAGGATAAAGGGTGGATATTTATAGCAAAAGAGAGATATTTTGTAGCGCCCTGACCCCAGATACCCAGAGTCGGTGCATTATTACATAACATTGGCATGATCACAAGAAAGATCAAGTCTCGAAAGACTGATTAGTTTAGTAGCCTTGGAAACACTAGATATATTCATAAAGTTTACATTACATCATAAAAATGAAAACTACAACAACATAGACTCCATAGTCTACACTCTTATCCCCTCATACTATCCCTGCAGGTCATTCATAATTTACTTCTTCACATCCTGGGAAAAATATAACATAGAAAAGGGGTGAGATCAAATGCCCAATAAGGATAACAATATAGTGGAAACTTTCATAAATAAGAATAAACATTTAAGGCAATGTAAAACTAAAAAAAGCCTTTTAAACTTGAACTTCAACATAGTATGTCAAAAATAAAATGAAATAATGCCATTTACTTATTCACGTGGATATTCTACTAATCGAATAATCACATGAAATATCAATAACCACTTTCATAATGATGGAATGCATAATGCCAGACTATCATAACCACATAGCCAAGGCATCGTACCAAGACTACAAATAAGATTTTTCCAAGGCCTTTTTCCAAGACACTAGTTTGTCTCATGAGACCTACCGATGCATCGAGGAGCTATAGCGGGCTCCACCCATCACATATTAAGTCTAATGCATTCCCATATGAAAAGGTTTAAACATAACATAAACATTTGTATTAAAAACAGCATACGAAATGTAAATACTTCATCTATAAACCATGAATGGTATAAAAATAACACATCCACAGTCAAACATATCACAAAACCTTCAATACAATATATAAGTTTTGTATCATAATAAATCAACTTCAAATAAGCATAAAATCCATCAAAGGATTTTGACATAGATGAAATCAAAACTCTTTTTAGAGAAATATCTCTTTCTATTTTGAAATCATTTAAGAGTCATATATTTATAAAATAAAAAATTCTCTTTGAAAATATTCTTATAATCTTGTAAGGGAATCTTTGACGATTTTATAACGGCAGAAAATAGCCGCACCCGCCGTATAAGTTAAAAAAACATTCTTACCATAATTTTATCGAAAAGGTTAAAAAGCACCTTGTTTGGAAAACGACGAAAAGATTCCTTTATAAACCTCTTATAAAAAGTCAAACAAGGGTATAAATGACTTTAACCCATATTATTGTAAATAGTAAAAATGTTTTGAAATACATTTTTAAGAAACATTGATGTGGATGATAAATAGATCCCAGTAGATTATTACGTATAAACAACCTCGGATAATGAAGAGATTGAAAAATAAACCCTTACCTTGTAATTTTCCTTGGTTGTGGGTAGGTTAACCTCCTATATAATGGTGAAATAATTGTTATTAAATTATACAAGAATCATATACATAAATATGATATCATATATGATCTTTTAACATTTATTTGTTAATAATATCTTAGTATTATCGTTGTTTTGGGTGTTAACTTACTCATTTTCTTTTATATGTTTTGTTACGTAAGTCGTGTTTGTCATGGATAGGTTGTATCAGAATCATATCCAGAATGATATCAAGTCCTTAGATACTATTATTAATCATAAAATGAGAATTATACTTGAATGGATATGATGGATAATGAATCTCATCGCATTGGTGGAGACGGTAGTCCGTACGTACGCACGAGCGATAATATCATTATTTTGATATTAAAATAATATATAATTGGATGATATATCATATATACAGAATAATTATCATGTTATATTTATTATTTACATGAATTACACATTATAATTATACTCATCCAAATAATAATTTATTGAATAACAATTACACCACGTCGTGGAGACAGTAAGCAGTACGTACGCACGTATGGTGACAAGTTATTCAAAGGATGGATAGAATACTGAATATGGTTGTACCATATTTATAATAACATCACAGTATATATAAGATACTGGAGTTATTATTTTATAATGGTAATAACAAATAAAGAAGAAGTGGAAGAATAATGGAACTCGAAAAAGGGTGGTGAAATCATTACCTCTTCTTCGGGTTCTTCCTTTTGATTTGATCAAAAGGGCTCCTTAGGTTGGCTTTCTGACTAAAGTAAGGCCTCTAGGATAAATTGAGGGAAGTTTATAGAGTATTTGGGCAGAGTTTGGCCGAGACAAATGTATTTTAAGGCGTGAATTAATGAGAAGGGGGAGTTCCCTTTTATAAGAGGGGTGAGGGGCACCTTTGGAAAAGCTAGAAATATTATTTTATAATAAATTCATATTCGGTTTCTAATGACTCCGAAGTGGATTATTTAAATTTTAAGGTGGGGATAGGTCGAAAAACACTCAAACAATAGGATTTAGATAGGTTTGGGTTACTATATTAACCTTATCTTTAAGTATTAACCCTTAGTTAATTAGTTTCACTTTTACAATGTCTCTTTGTATTTTTATATTATATGGTTAATAAACTTACTATATACATCCAAGAGACCCCCAAGTGGTCCATTAATTATAAACCTATCATGATATAAGTCTCTTCGCCGAACCTTACATTTTTAGGAATTTAATATCAATTAATAATATAATATTTTTTTTAAAACTCTTTTATGTCAATTTTGATACTATTTGGAAAATTGATTATTTTGAAAATCATAACAGAATTATTACTTCAAAAAAAGTTAATTAAATCAATCCTAACATGTCATATTAACCTATAAAATTATTGGTATTTATAAAAAGTCTCAAATTACATTTATTTGGGTATTTATAATATCAATTATTCTAATTTTTCACTATTATGGTAATTACTGCATCATCATTGTGTCATAAATAAATTAAATTATTTAATGTCTAAAAATTATAAATAAAATATAATTATGTAGGAAATCGTTTTATCTTTCTAATGAATATTTAAAATCGAATTTATCTTATGTTTAACCCTATATTAAAAATGTTTTAGTAAATAAACCTTGATTTTAACTCTTTTAACTCTTCTTTGAATTAAATAATAATAAATGTCCTGATCTAATCCAAGTGGACCAAAATGATAATATTTTATTCCTAAGGTTGTTTTGGTCGAATTAATCTTATCCAATAGAATTAGGACATGTTTTAGGGTAATATTAATATCATTTTTACCCTTAATTACCCTATTTACTTTTAACCGTGGTAAATAAAAGTAAAAAGTTACTATTCACCAAAAATTATTTTCATCTCAATGAACCAAATTTTAGTCCTTGATATTAAACTTATCTCTTGGATTTTTGAAATTCCACTCACAGAAGTGGTAAAATTAAGTTTTATGAAAAATTCAGTTTTTTAACTACCACTTAGTGGTTTCACTATTCATCAAAAAATGAAAGTTTCCAGAAAAATACCAAAAATTAGGCCTAAGATATATTTGATATTATTAATTCAAAAATGATTTCTATTTTACCAAATTTAGAACATATCAGTTGCATTAATTAATTTAAAAATTAATTCCCGTCGTCAAAACAAATAGCGTGTTTTTAAGAGATAATAACTATCAAAAGATTGACACTTGTTTATGTCTGGTTTAAATGTGAAATTACATCCAATGACCAACATTGTATTAAATGGTAAAAATATATTCTAAATATACTTTAAAACCACTAAAATTAATAATTTATCACTATTAATTATTTCGATTAAAAAAGTTGTTTTTAATTAAAATTTAGTAATTTTAACTATTCCTCGAAATATGAAAGTTATCCCAAAAGTACCAAAAATTCACCCTATGCTAATTTCGATATTACGAATCCAAAAATGAAGTCCATTTTGAAAGATAAAATTTATAAAATTTTAAAAAGTGGGTATTACTATTCATAACGGCTAGTTTGATTGGTTGTGGTGTGTTAGAATCTCAAAGTTGCGTACAATGCACGTCATTGCATTATTCAAAGAGAAACGTACCATGGAAGCTTGGGATGTTTCATAGTAAATTTTTTGATGTCCCCATTCTAAAAAGTAAATTTATTTAGTCAAATTGAATATATAAAAGTTTAAAATATTGGATTTAAAAAGGGTTCACTATTAAAAGTTTGTGAAAGTGCAATACTGAAAATGAATTTGTTCTTACATTATGTCTAAGAAACTCATAATATGGATTCTAAAATTATAAGGATTATATAAAGTTTAAAATTTAGTTAATACTATTCATAACCTCTTTTGAACGGCTTGTTTGGTAAGTCATGGTGCGCTTGAACTCGGTGTTGCGTGTAGTGCAGGTTATTGAATTATTTTGAAGAAATAACACACTGTGAAATCTTGGGGTGTTACATTCTTCCCTCCTTCAATAAATTGCGTCCTCGCAATTTGAAATTGTTCTTCGAAAATAAAAGGTTGAATATAGGAAATATCTTGGTGGGAAAACCCACATCGGAAATTGGGTTGATAAAATTTAGTCTTAATAAGAGGAAAAGAGAAATGAAAGGGTCACCACCAAATTATGATCTCTATTCGGAGAACATTGGTGGAAATTTGAGACATATAATTGGAGGAAAAACGTAAATATTTATAGGTAGTGATTGAGGTCATCAATCACAAACAAGTGTAAAATTGAGGGCCTTAAATTCATCAATCTATGATGATTTAAAATACCATTGTTTCAGCAAAACATATGGTATTAGGATAACACATTTTTTGTTTTAAGATCCCTTCACTACAGTATAAGAATTAATTTATTCATTGAATAAAAGAAGTAGAAAAATATATACTTTACAAGTAGATTCTCATCCTTTAACTAAGTTCTACCACAAACTCATATTTCACACTAAAAGATAATAGAACTTAAAAATAATATTCTATTTATCCTATTCATATAGGGTTAAAAAAATGAATTTATAATTCATCTAGCATAACCATTAAAAAAATGACATTATTCAATCCAGGACATCACGTGAGTCAGTTTTAGGTGATACACCCTTGTCTCCCTTCGGTTGTGGGTTCAAGTCTCATGGCCTTACCGGATGCGACGGGTTTCCGCCCGACCTCCGGGTTGTCCTTTTATGGAAATCCAAAATAATCCAAACTAGAACTATCCAAAATACTTCAGTCCAAAATTTATAAGGAAGGTAAACACAATGAAGATCCTTTTTTCCGCGTAATAACATGTGAACACCTTCATCATGTATTCTTTTAAAACACTGCAACATCCTGAATTACCATAAAACCTTATTGATTACATTCATGATCCCTTATTCCTTAAAGAATAATAGATATAATCCTCAATCCAAAAAATGTTGTAAACCCCAAAAATGATGGAATATACAAATCATTAATCAGTTTCAAGGTAGTCAAGAATATCCAATATAATTTATCCAAATCAATCATGTATTATTCTAAAATCACTACCTCGGTATCAAAACCATATTATGGTTTATCTTTATCTCAACCATATATTTTTCAAAAATTTAAGATGCTATTGAGTCACTTTTCTTTGTTCCGCACAATCTCAAGTCCTTAATGAAATATTACTGCAGTACAATCCTTATATACTCCATAATTATTATAACAAGTACATTGTTGATAAAAAATTCAAATGACATAATCAACATAAGAACTCTAATCATTCCTCTTCATCTTTGGTAGTATCATAACTTGATTATTATCCAATAGCATCATTTGCGGCATAGTCTGATGACTGGGACATAGGTTCGTGTAGTGTACAAACTCCTTTCAAATGAAGTATTTTACATTTGAAACCATTTTCTTACCCTTGCAGTCACTTACTTTGTGCCCTTTTCCTCTACACTTATAACAAACTCTCATTCCTTTCAGGCGAGTTCCAGGGTGTTTATTCCCACAGTTATCACATATGGGAAAATTCTTCTTTTCCTTCTTCCCTTTATCCATCTTTCCCTCTTCCATCCTTTTCTTATCTTGCTTCCCTTAAAATCCATAGGACTCAGTAAACTCTTTACTTATCTTATCAACACATGATATTATTTATTCATATGATGATAATACATTGGAGACTATTTCTCTTATAAATTCTGTCTTAAGACCATGAAAGATATTATCCTTCTTTCTTTTTGTATCATGTGCATTGCTGGAGTTCTCATTCCTTCTACTGGGTACCATTTCTAAACAATGGCATACAATAGATTAGTTTATGAATAACAATACCTAATCCCAAACTTGTAAAACACATAACATAAATTAAATATTTTATGGATATAATCCATAATCATAAAAATGTCTCCTTTGAGGAAGTATATACTCATAAACCCTTCATAATGGTTTTTAAAAAATGAGAATTATCCTAAGCATATCCCCCGGGAGTGTCGTAACCAAGAGTGCCGCAAGGCCCGTTGTCGTGCACCAGTTCCCGTTCGAGTCTAGCTCAAAGCAGTGTTTTCGGGTTTTACCCCTAGGTACATCTATGCCAGAGCCCCCTCTACCTGATCGTATCCAGACAGGGATGTATTGCTCAGAAAACTCACAAAATCTCTACAATACCAAAATTCTAGGAAGTTCTTTTATACTAATCCTCAAAGTCCATCTTAAATCTTTGTGCTCTAATCAGAGTTTATCAAAATATAGCTTTCAAGGTTTTTACTAAACTTCCTCTGATACCAACTATAATGCCCCGACCCCAGATACCCAGAGTCAGTGCATTATTACATAACATTGGCATGATCACAAGAAAGATCAAGTCTCGAAAGACCGATTAGTTTAGTAGCCTTGGGAACACTAGACATATTCATAAAGTTTACATTACATCATAAAAATGAAAACTAAAACAACATAGTCTCCATATTCTACACTCTTATCCCCTCATACTATCCCTGCAGGTCATTCATAATTTACTTCTTCACATCTTGGGAAAAATATAACATAGAAAAGGGTTGAGCTCAAATGCTCAGTAAGGATAACAATATAGTAGAAACTTTCATAAATAAGAATAAACATTTAAGGCAATGTATAATTAAAACAAAAGCCTTTTAAACTTGAACTCCAATACAGTATGGAAAAAATAAAATGAAATAATTCCATTTACTTATTCACATGGATATTCTAATAATAGAATAATCACATGCAATATCAATAACCACTTTCATAATGATGGAATGTATAATGTCAGACTATCATAACCACATAGTCAAGGCCTCATGCCAAGACTACAAATAAGATTTTGCCAAGGCCTTGTGCCAAGACACTATTTTGTCTCATGAGACCTACCGATGCATCGAGGAGCTATAGCGGGCTCCACCCGTCACATATTAAGTCTAATTCATTCCCATATGAAAAGGTTTAAACATAACATAAACATTCGTATTAAAACTAGCATACGAAATGTAAATACTTCATCCTTAAACCATGAACGGTATAAAAATAACACATCCACAGTCAAACATATCACAAAACCTTCAATAAAATATATAATTTTTGTATCATAATAAATCAACTTCAAATAAGTGTAAAATCCATCAAAGGATGTTGACATAGATGAAATCAAAACTCTTTTTAGAGAAATATATCTTTCTATTTTGAAATAATTTAAGAGTCATATATTTATAAAATAAAACATTTTCTTTGAAAATATTCTTATAAGCTTATAAGGGAAGCTTCGACAATTTTATAACGTCCGAAAATAGCCACACCCACCGTATAAGTTAAAAAAACATTCTTACCTTAATTCTGTCGAAAAGGTTAAAAAGCACCTTGTTTGGAAAACGACGAAAAGATTCATTTATAAACCTCTTATAAAAAGTCAAAAAAGGGTATAAATTAATTTAACCCATATTCTTGTAAATAGTAAAAATGTTTTGAAATACATTTTTAAGAAACATGGATGTGGATGATAAAGAGATCCCAGTAGATTATTACGTATAAACAACCTCGGATAATGAAGAGATTGCGAAATAAATCCTTAACTTGTACTTTTCCTTAGTTGAGGGTAGGTTAACCTCATGTATAATGGTGAAATAATTGTTATTAATTTATAAAAGAATCATATACATTAATATGATATCATATATGATCTTTTAACATTTATTTGTTAATAATATCTTAGTATTATTGTTGTTTCGGGTGTTAACTTACTTGTTTTCTTTTATATGTTTTGTTACGTAAGCCGTGTTTGTCATGGATAGGTTGTATATTAATCATATACAGAAAGATATCAAGTCCTTAGATACTATTATTAATCATAAAATGATAATTAGACTTGAATGGATACGATGGAGAATGAATCTCATCGCGTTCGTGGAGACGGTAGTCCGTACGTACGCACGAGCGACAATATCATTCTTTTGATATTAAAATAACATATAATTGGATGGTATATCATATATACAGAATCATTATCATGTTATATTTATTATTTACAAGAATTACACATCATTATTATACCCATCCAAATAATAATTTATTGAATAACAATTACACCACGACGTGGAGACGGTAAGTCGTACGTACGCACGTATGGTGACATGTTATTCAAAGGATGGACAGAATACTGAATATGGTTGTACCATATTTATAATAACATCATAGTTTATATAAGATACTAGAGTTATTATTTTATAAAGGTAATAAAAAATAAATAATAAGTGGAAGAAGAAAGGAACTTGAAAACGGGTGGTGAAATCATTACCTCTTCTTCGGCTTCTTCCTTTTGATTTGATCAAAATGGCTCCTTAGGTTGTCTTTATGACTAAAGTAAGGCCTCTAGGATGAATTGAAGGAAGTTTAGAGAGTATTTGGGCAGATTTTGTCTGATCCAAATGGCTTTGAAGGTGTGAATTAATGAGAAGGGGGAGTGCCCATTTATAAGAGGGGTGAGGGGAACCTTTGGAAAAGCTAGAAATATTATTTTATAATAAATTCATATTCATTTTATAATGGCTCCAAAGTAGATTATTTAAAGGTTAAGATGGGTATAGGTCGAAAAACACTCAACCAATAGGATTTAGACAGGTTTCGGTTACTATATTAACCTTATCTTTAAGTATTAACTCTTAGTTATTTAGTTTCACTTTTACAATGTCTCTTTGTATTTTTATATTATATGGTTAATAAACTTACTATATATATCCAATAGACCCACAAGTGGTCCATTAATGATACACCTATCATGATATAAGTCTCTTTTCCGAACCTTAGATTTTTAGGAATTTAATGTCAATTAATAATATAATATTTGTTTTAAAAACTCTTTTATGTCAATTTTGACACTATTTGGAAAATTGATTTTTATGAAAATTATAACAGAATGATTACTTCGAAAAAATTTAATTAAATTGATCCTAACATGTCATATTAACCTATAAAATTATTGGTATTTATAAAAAGTCTCAAATTACATTTATTTGTGTATTTATAATATCAATTATTCTAATTTTTCACTATTATGGTAATTACTGCATCATCATTGTGTCTTAAATAAATTAAATTATTTAATGTCTAAAAATTATAAATAAAATATCATTATGTAGGAAATATTTTTAGATTTCTAATGAATATTTACAATAGAATTTATCTTATGTTTAACCCAATATTAAAAATGTTTTAGTAAATAAACCTTGATTTTAACTCTTTTAACTCTTCTTTGAATCAAATAATAATAAATGTCCTAATCTAATCCAAGTGGACCTAAATGAAAATATTTTATTCCTAAGGTTTTTTTTGGTTGAATTAAGCTTATCCAATAGAATTAGGACATGTGTTAGGGTAATATTAATATCATTTTTACCCTTAATTACCCTATTTACTTTTAACTGTGGTAAATAAAAGTAAAAAGTTACTATTCACCAAAAATTATTTTCATCTCAATGAACCACATTTTAGTCCTTGATATTAACCGTGTCTCTCGGATTTTTGAAATTCCACTCACAGAAGCTGTAAAATTAAGTTTTATGAAAAATTCAATTTTTTAACTACCACTTAGTGGTTTCACTATTCATCAAAAAATGAAAGTTTCCAGAAAAATACCAAAAATTAGGCCTAATCTATATTTGATATTATGAATTAAAAAATGATGTCTATTTCACCAAATTCAGAAAATATCAGTTGCATTAATTAATTTAAAAATTAATTCTCGTCGTCAAAACAAATAGCGTGTTTTTAAGAGATAATAACTATCAAAAGATTGGCACTTGTTTATGTCTGGTTTAAATGTAAAATTACATACAATGACCAAAATTGTATTAACTGGTAAAAATATATTATAAATAAACTTTAAAACCACTCAAATTAATAATTTTTCACTATTAATTATTTCGATTAAAAAAGTTGTTTTAAATTAAAATTTAGTAATTTTCACTATTCATCAAAATATGAAAGTTATCCGAAAAGTACCAAAATTTCACCATAAGCTAATTTCGATATTACGAATCCAAAAATGAAGTCCATTTCAAAAGATAAAATTTATAAAATTTTAAAAATTAGGTATTACTATTCATAACGGCTAGTTTGATTGGTTGTGGTGTGTTAGAATCTAGAAGTTGCGTACAATGCATGTCATTGCATTATTCAAAGGGAAACGTATCGTGGAAGCTTGGGATGTTTCATTGTAAATTTTTTGATGTCCCCATTCTAAAAATTAAATTTATTTAGTCAAATTGAATATGTAAAAGTTTAAAATATTGGATTTAAAAAGGGTTCACTATTAAAAGTTTGTAAAAGTGCAATACTGAAAATGAATTTATTCTTACATTATGTCTAAGAAACTCATAATATGGATTCTAAAATTATAAGTATTATATAAAGTTTAAAATTTAGTTAATACTATTCATAACCTCTTTTGAACGGCTTGTTAGGTAAGTCATGGTGCGCTTGAACTCGGTGTTGCGTGTAGTGCAAGTTACTGAATTATTTTGAAGAAATAACACACTATGAAATCTTGGGGTGTTACATATTTTTTATCAATTTCCAAACATAGGTTTTGGACTCTTAATTTATAAAAAATAAAAATTCATTGGACTATTCAAGGATTTAGCCCATGGTTTCTAGAAATGGTATGTTTTTTTAGTATTTGAATAGTTTATGAGTCAAACACTCATTAGTATATATTATTTTTGATGTGAACAAGATTCATCTTCATAAATAATGATTTTTAAAATATTAAAATATACTTTATGTTTTGTAAGATCCATTATAGGTTTAGAAAAATAATATTATTATTTTAAAATACATTATTTAAAAATAAAATACATTTTTGGTCAATAAATACCTTTATAGTATTTATTACACAACTTTTATGTCATTATGATCTCATAAAACTTACAATGTACTCATATTGTATTTAACTTTTACCCCAAAATCCAACTATCTTAGAAAAATATAAAAAAGTCACCATTGGATAATTTAGACATTTTTATTTCTAAAATGAAGTATTTTTTATCAAATTAAAATTCTAAAATTTAGGAATTTATCTTTCAAATAAATTCATATAATGCATGGAAAAACAATTTATTTAGAATAAAACCACTTATTTTGTTAATGTTGATTACATTTATATTTTTTATCATCTCTTAATTATTATATGTTGGATAATTTATTATTTATACTTATAAAACATTTAAATTTTATGAAATTATTCTTTAATTTAAGTGGAATTTAGTTTTTAAATACATAGTCGAGAAAACTATTTTAGTGAAACATTCTATATAAAATATGATTACAATGTTATGTCAATGACTACTTTATATTCTTAAAAACTACATTATCAAAATATTTTGTGATAATAACACGCTATGCATAAGAAGAATTACATTTTCCAATGATAAATATTATATAATTTTATTTTATTAAAAACATGTTACTTGACATTTTTTAAAAGAAAATAATTTTCTAATAACGTATACATGGAATACAGTAAAAACATTCCACAAATTAAATAAACTATAATTTAAGTATAAATTCATGATAAAGTATTATTTTAGTGAAAAAATGATATTTAATCATTCATCATGTGTTTCACATAAAATGATATATGTCATTGATTTAATGGTTGTATGTTAAACTTTTTTTACTATGAAAACATTTGTCGTACTTTGATGTCCATATAATGACTTACCAAGAAAAAAAGTAATTTAGTTATAATGAATCGTGAATATAGTAATAGAGATTTTATAAAACCATAAAATTCCATTATACTTGAATTGACATTTTAATGAAAAAATTTAAAGGAAACAACTTGGGTGATAAATATGTGTATGAATTCATTTAACATTTACATTTATAGGTTAATAAAGAAAATAAATAAAAAAATATTCAGTGTAAATCTTGGATGTTACATTCTACATCCTTAAAAAACTTTGTCCTCCTAATTTTACTCAATGATAAACACTCACTAAACACAAATATTCACTTAAATGTTATCTATAATAAAGAGACATTATAAATACCTAAGAAATATTAATCCTATGGGGTCATACCAGTTATACTTATCCTAGTAATCTATATCCAATGTTTATCTTTCTAAGTCTCTATACCCAAATATTCAAAATCCCAATTCCCTGAAATAATAATAAAATGATCTAATACCAACTGAGATGCTCTAAGAAAACACTTCCTAATATAATTTTAAACCGACATATTTTTAATAAATCATGTAGATTACAACAAATAGCCAAGATCAAAATTTCGGTGTCTTTGGTAACTAGGTACATATCCATCTAAGATCATGGTATAATAAATATTTCTTCTATAAAAATCCTTCTCACATAAAACTCTTCCATGTGTATCCCTTCATAGAAATACTTGGGTAATGAGGAAACATAAGAAAATGGTGAAATTAAATTATCAGTAAGAGGTTAAATAATTATAATGAGACAAAATTTCATAATCAATGAAAAACATGGCCATGTGATAAATGGAATGATTCAAAGAGTAAGGAATAAGATATGATAGATTAATTATGAGATCATATTCACAATTCATGACCTAAAATGGGGTGATATTTCATTAGAGTCAATAAAAAAAAACTTGGAATCATAGAAATATGGAATAATATATAAGATTTCATGGGATAATGGTAATCATGAGGGTCATATGATTGTAACAACAACATAAAACAGACATCATATGCATAAGTCGAGGATCACTACCAAGACAACATAGAATAATGGAAAAAGTATCATAGTATATTGGGTTTACTCCCCAGTCTCATACATATCATATCATGAGATATAAAACATTGATCGATTCATTAAAGGGTTTTATAATTTGGTATCCACTCATCTCATTATAATATGTGAATTCATATGTGTGCCACAAAATGAAAACATACATAAATCCATTAATAGTCATAACATGATAAACCCATGAAAATTAAATGAGTATCCAATGAAATTAAGTAATGCTCTAGGTAAATACTCTTCAATTAAAATAATGATGTAAAAGGTATTTACACCATATAGGTAAATGATTATATCATTCAGTCAATGATTTCATTAGTCAATCGATGTATAGGTCATCTAGGTGAATATCCCACAATCAAATTAAAAACAATATGATATTCAAAGTGTGATGGATGGAACCCTTATCGAGGGAATGGTAACATGGTAGTAGTCAATATTACTTTTATGGTGTAGGGATATCAATATGAAATGATCCATAATTATGGTTTTTAAAGAGTAAGTGAAGAATTCAAAGAAAATTTCTCAGGAGTATCAAACCAAGTGTGTAGTTAGACCAACATGTTTTGCATCAAGTGATGATTGAGTTAACACCCAAAAAACCTTTTTCAGTGTTTCTACCCTAGATTTCATCTGTTTCAAATCCTTCATCCACTTATTTGTATATATAGGTATTTCATTATTAGAAAATCATACACTTTTTACTTTACCAAAATTTTAGGGTGTTTCATGGATATAGAAATGTTTGAGCATTATAATGAATTATGAAGGTGGTATAATGGGAGGGAGTGATGATATCTCATTAACAATATAATACGGAATTTATAATAATGAAGCATAATAAAATTTCTTATTAAAAAGGAAAGGAAACTAAAGTATTTCAAAAATAAAGGTATAGAAGAGGTTATGAATCCTTACTTTGGCATAATAATGGTTAGACAAAGGCTATAATGAGAGGAGACAAGTAATATATCATTAAAAAAATATCAAAAGGGAGATAATACAATGGAATTAAAAGTGTGGTAGTAATTTAAAAATAATTAAAATGATATCATAATAAAAGTATCTCAACTGAAAAAGGAAAGAGGGGAATTAGGGAACCCTTATCTTGCATTGTAGCTTCTCAAAGCTTGATAGGAACTCCCTATAACCTTATAAAATCTCTGGAGAGAATATTTATAGGGAAAATGATATTATATTAGTGTTTAATGGCTTTATAGTGAATATTAATGAGATAATTAATTGGTATCTATAGTAAAAGAGAGGGATTTGTTTATTAATTTCAAAAAATAGGCTTTGGAAGTTAAAAAAATGAAAAATAAATGGTCTTCCCATTGTTTTTTTTCATGGTTTTTAAAAAGGGGAAGTGATTTTTAGTATTTAAATATTTTATGAGCCAAACCCCCATTAGTATATATTATTTTATATGTGGATAAGATTCATTTTCATAAATAATTTTTTTAAAATCTTAAAATATACTTCAAGTTTTTGAAGATTCGTTATAAGTTTTAAGAAAAATCTTATTACTTTAAACTACATTATTTTAATTATAAAAACTTTATATCATTTATTAAATCACTTTATTTCAATATGATGTCATAAAAATTATTTTATATTCATACCGTATTTAATTTTTACCAAAAATTTAAACTATCTCAGAAAATTATAAATTAATTGTTATATATTTTTGATGTGATAATTTCAAAAATAAAGTACGTTTTATCAAATTAAAATTCTAAAATTTAGATATTAATCTTTTAAATAAAATAATATAATACATGAAAAAATAATTTATTTAGAATTAAACCATTTCGTTTGTCATGGGTGATTGAATTTATATTTAACATCATATCTTACCTATTATATGTTTGATAATTAATTATCTATACTTGTAAAACATTTACATTTAATGAAATTATTCTTCAAGTTGAGGTAAATTTAACTTCTAAATATATAATTGAGAAAACCATTTTTTTGAAGCTGACTATAAGTGTTATAATTAAACGATATGTCAATGACTTATGTTTTAAAAAACTACATTGTCAGAATATTTTATTATAATAACACATTATACATAAGAGGAATTAAATTTTCAAATAACAAATATTACATAATATCATTTTAATAAAAAACATGTTACCTAAAAAAAATTTAATGGAAAATAATTTTTAAATAACATATACATAGAATATGGTAAAACCGTTTACAAATTAAATGAACTATAATTTAAATAAAAATTAATGATAAAGAATTATTTTAGGGTAAAATTGATATTTAATAATTCATCATATTATTCACATAAAATGATGTATGAAATTACATTAAATAGTTATATGTTAAAAATTTTGACTATGAAAACATGTATCATACTTCGATAACCATATAATGAATTAATTACCATGAAGATAAGTATTTTAGTTATAAAGAATCACAAATATAGTAAAATGGATTTTATAAAACCATAAAATTCCAGCATACCTGAATTAATATTTTTTTTTAAAAAATGTTAAGGAAATATATTAGTTTATAAACATGGGTAGAAATTCAATTACTGTTTAAATTTATAATTCATGAAAGAAAATGAATAGAAAATTCATTAGAAATCCATAATGTAACAGTTACCCACAAAAATAATAATAGAAAGTGGTACAATAGAAAAAAAAAATTAAAATAATGAGATATGGAGTGTTGTGGAAGCGAAGATAACTTTAACATTATAGATTTAGTGAAATAATGTTCATTTGATGGTTCTGTAGTGTTATTTGAAGATGTGTACAATACAATGATGTGTATCCCAGATTGTATAGTTCAATTTGAATCACCTCGCAATATTTTCTCCACATAATTTTATTGGTTCTGTGAGAACCCTATATATATTTTCTTCACCATCATTGGTTTGAATATCAAAATTTTAATGAACATAGTTGTTTGCATATTTTATTTCCCAAATCATGTAACATCCCACTTATTTTCTAAAATGACTGACGATTGGAATTATTCATTTATTCTCCTAATAACTAGATTTTTTCTTTTCATAAAACAAAATAAATCACAAAAGACATTATAAAATTTATGTATTTAGTAAAACAAAATAATAATTAAAATAATGAATATGAAAGTTTGAAACATAAATTCAAACTCTGATGAGTGGAAAACTATAATAGAAGGAAAGTGGATGTCAGCCATTTTTAACACCATGGTGTAGTGTTCTGTAAGAAATTTACACAGTTAATTCTGAAACACAAAATAATCTTGAACATGTAAAATTCCTTGAATTTTTTTTCTACAACCATTTTTTATGCCTATTTTCGATGGCTTTTCAAATAAATGAAAGGATGAAGCACCAAAACTTGAGATATACTAAAGCGATCCCTGTTTTGTATCTGAATTTAACCTACAATACATGTTCACACACACTATGAAATATTCATTTATATTTGATCATTTTACATAGTTGATTAGTAAATCCAAAACTCTTAGTACTACAACATGTTGATCTCTTATTGGTCATTTTGAATAAGGAAAAACATAGTGAAAATATCATAATACTTTAAAATTAAAAAATCATTTAAATTGATTTTCACATTTTCTAAGTTACCTGTACGCAGGCTGTGTAAATACAAGTACATAAAGGTCATGTTCTTTTCATCATAAAGGTAATCTGTAATATATATGTGTCGCATAATAGTATCATGAAAATTCAATAAGCTACTTAAGGGTAGAAATCAGGTTTACTCGCTTAGAAAAGTTAATTGTGAGTTTTCATAGGCCATGAAAAGGAATACAACTCACATAAAGGTATTATGTAAAGGTATTGCACAATAAGCATGGGTAATCCACAGTTTCAATATGCAGCATGAAGGTAACTTATAAAGGGTAAATATATAGTTTCAATATGCTTTGTGAAGGTTAGAAATGTCCTTACTATTTAAAGGTGATGAGAATTAGAATAAAGGTAGTAGGTAATTTTTATAGGTTATGAAAGGGTAGATATTTAAACACTAAGTTTACATAAAGTTCAATACTCTACTTATGTAAAGGTAAACCAAGTGGCGTAAGGGTAAAAACTCTTAGAAAAATTTGAAACCTGTTTTGTTAAAGTATCCAAAATAATAATAAGGAATACAATATATAATTAATTAAAAAATAAACAATTAATAAATCATTATTCTTTTCTTAACATTAGTTCAATATCTAATAAACAAGATGATACTTAATAATACTATGATAAATTATAATTACTAAATTTATTCATGAAATTATCAAAACATTAAGACTTATAAATATTCATGTTAGATGCGATAAAACAAACAAACGTTTTGTATTTATAAAAAAAATAAAGTAGATCAAGGGTCTACAAACATCAATGACCCCCGCATACCAAGGTATAAATTTAATTAACTTTCAGTCAAACCATGTTTATTTTGGTGGTTTTGGGATATTGTAGTTATTGATAGAGATCAGATTTGGAATTTGACAAAACAAGTATAGTGGTAAAAATATGTCAAGGATAACATATACCACCAAATAATTTATGGTATGGTATCGGGTACCCTATGGCTAAGGTAAAGGAGGAAGTGTTGGGATGTGAATATTATTTTTATATTAATATAATTTCGTTCACCGATTTTACATTTACTAAAAGTTGGTTAGTGAATGGTATCAAAACTAGGTATGCAAGCAATGATAGTTCAACTTGTCAAGTAGTGGCAAGGTCATCAGAAGTTTGTATCTTCTGATGACATCAAAGACGGTCCATAATGTTTGTTGAAGACTCTGGAATGAAGTTTCTAGGTATGGTTATCAAAAAAACATTTTAAGTCAACATAGTTACCATAAATCACCGGTGAAAATCCATATAGAGGCTCTTGTATGAATGTGGGATGGTTGTGTTAAGTGGACAACCGGCTAGAGTTTCCTATGAAGGAAAGTGGGGACCAATATACATAGTACATCCTAATTTAGAACAATAAAAGTTGAAGTGTATAGTGATTAGATAATTGTAAATATTTAATCCTATATAATGGAATTTTATTAATTATTTTTTTATTTGAATGTAATACTTACTTATAATGAATATAAAACAAATTTTCAATGTTTCTCCCATGAATGTAGGACAACTTGTTTGAAGCCTATTAATATCCTATGTTCATTTATTATTTTATTTACTTTTGTTTCTTGTAATTATATCAACTTGAATGTTTTCGAAGCATTACTTGAGTTGTGTGTAAGGCCAACTTTGTGCGATGGGTAGGGTGCATCGACTTCCAACTTTCGGTACACATAGTGTCAAGGTAAGGTGAAGTTTCGAATATTTGATTTTTATATTGTGCTAATCTACATTTGAGCATCCTATGGCCTCAGCAATAAAAATTATTATGGCCTTATCTGAATCTTAGGAGATCAATTTGAGGTTTTTGGCTTCCCAATAGAGGGTTTTCCTAGGTGGTTCATCATCCAGTCGGGTGGCCAGTTTGGTGGAGTGAACTGGGTACCCAGTGGCCTCATACTGTATTTTTTTTAAAATAATTTAAATTAATTTTAAATTCAAATTTTAAGTTATAAATTACCTCCCCCTCTCTTTTCACCTAGTCTCACGAACCCCCTAAATTCCCTTATTGTGTTCTTCCAAAGTGGGGTCTCTTTTATTTTATCTTAGATTAAAGTATCATTGGTTTCATTTGATCACTATGAGAAATTCTAACCCTTCTCTTCCATCTATTATAGTTTATTCTCACTGCTTTTTTATTATTCATAGGAAATACCTAAAATGAGGGTTTATGTTTGAATTAAGGATTTATTTTAATTAAGACTTAATCAACTAAAAACATTTTATGATTGAGAATCTATAACTACAAGGTAAGTGGTCATTAGATTCTTTCATAGTTTTATATGAGTTTCTTGGGTCGTATGATAAGTTTGTGTAGGTAGGTATACACAAATGACCCTAAATGATACCAAATCAGGTTTTTTTCTTGTTAATCAGGGAGTATAGACTATATGGATCATGATAGGTCCCTTAAAATTTTTACTTTGAAAAGATGGTTGTTGATGGCCATGTATTCTAGGAAAAGTGGTGATATAATTGGAGAATGGAACCCATAAGGGGTTTCTATGCTTATAATATGAATTAGAGAGCCTTCTAAGGTGCTCTTGAGTATTCCTTGTCAATATAAAGCTTATGTGTGGGTTAGGAAAGTGGGTAATTATCATTGTTACCGAATTTTGGATTGTTAGTAGAAAATATGACATGACCCTTGGGGAATGGGTGGGTTATATAACCCTAAGCCTTGAAAAGGTGGTGATAACTTGTTCACCTATATTATTATTTTTATGATAATGAATAATTTGCCTTGACTATTGAATTAGTGATTTATTGTTCACTATTACTTCTTATATTCCAATGATACCTTGTTCAACATACTTATTATGTTAATGATTTATTTTACACCCTTGTTAAGTAGTGGTCAATGTATCATTCACCCAAGGTTTATGTTCTATGGTGATAAATCATTCATTTTATAGATTATATTGGTGTTGCATCCTCTTCCTGACGTATGGTATCAATGATATATCATTCAACTTGGTTAATATTATGATGATACATTATTCACCTTGACCAGTGTATCGATGGTATATCATTCACCTTAGATAGTTATATCAATGATACATCATTTACCTTTCTTATTAATGTGGTGGTATATCATCTACCATTTTTAATGAGTATGTTGATGAATAGTTCACCTTAGATATTGTATCAATGATATATCATTTGCATTGGTTAATGTATTGGTGGTATCTTATTCACCTTGGTTATGGTTTTTTGATATAAAATTCACCCTTATCTTGTGATATGTTGAAAACCCATTCACCCTGAGAAGTGGTAAGGTGGTGTCTCCTTTAGCTCAGTAGGTTATTCGATGATGACTCATTCACCCTGAGTAGTGGTAAGGTGGTATCCCGTTCAACTCAGTTGGTTATTTGGTGATGAATCATTCACCTTGAGTAGTATTAATCTAATGTATCGTTCAGATTTGTTGGTTATTCGATGGTGACTTCACCATCCATTTGTGATCATAATATGGGAGTATTGTCCCATTCCATCATTGGATGAAACAATTATGATTTTTGTAATGTCACCCAGCTTGGTGCTCCCTCACGTGATCAAGTTAGGTTGGCTATTAGACCTCAAGCAGGATTCCCTATAACCAAAGGTCAGTGAATAGAACTGAGGATGTAAGGGATATAGTGGGGAAACTATAACATCTGGTAAAGAGTTTCAATAATAGTGAAAATAATATAAATAGACAAAAATGAAACTCAATTGGAATAAAGAACAAACTAAATAGTCTAATTAAAAAAATAATGCAATGACATACTAAATTTAGTTGAATGACATGCTAAAAATAATACAAGTAAAACACTAAACAAAATCAATAAAAGACTTCATAATCCCGGATCTCGAATCTTATATCGGTCTCATATCCAAACTCCAACCCATCTAGTAAGAAATCAACCAACATGGTGAAATATGACTGGGTACAAATTAGTGTCCCAAATAGGGTGTGTGAATAAATTAGTATGCTGACACCCATGGTGTTTAAAAAATATTTTCTGAATATATAGTGCATGTAATAATATGTTAAACAAGTATATTCATTAATAAATTAATACAACACATCAAATAACCATGCCGACCCTTGAGCTATGGGTTGACACCCAGGTTCAACCAAACCTACTTTAGCTCCATGCTAGATATATCTATCATGTGTTGAATCTTGCATTAGTATGGATCACCCAAACCGTTTTCAAATTCTCCTACATTGGGAAAAATTGCCAGTATCATGTCTCAAGTAACCAACTAGGCTCCATGCATATATGCCATACTGGAGTCTCTTACATCTTCCCATGGTGCACGTTGCTGAGGTATATTATGACCAATCACACTAGTATCTATGTTTAAATTACCATGTTGGAGTCTCTTACATCTTCCCATGTACACATCATAAAGAGGAAATCAAACATATCAATGGGATTCATGCGTACATTTCCATTCCAGAGTGTAATAACCCGGGTTTTTGTATGAGGTATGGGTCCATTATTTTTCAATTTTAATTCTTAAATTTGGCCTTACATTAATACACAACTTGATCACAGGTGTTAAGAAAGTGTTTGGGTCTTGTTCAGAGCTTGGAACCCAATTTTGGGGTGTTTTAAGCCTGGTGCACGGTTAGTGAAAACTGAGTGGGGCATGTCGCATTGTTTGACTAATCCATGCAAGGATAGACAGAGGAGGTGTACAGGCTACACGGTTTGAGAAAACCATGAAGGAAGAGTCACACACCTGTGTGACTAGTTCTACAGTTTTTTTAGAACTTTAAAGTGTATTTTAGAATGGTTTTCACACGGTTAGTAAAGCATGCAGGTAAACCGTATGGGTTCCCCTTAGCCTATAGAAAGTTGTTCAAGGTTGGTGCACGGTTTTCCAAACCATGTGACTCATTATATTTTTAGAATTTATAATTTTTTAATTAAATTAAAATTTATATTATAATAAATAATTCTTCATTTCTTCTATGAACATTAACCTAAGAATTTAGAGAGATCCTTTGGTGGCTAAACGTCAATTTGAGCTAGGATCTTAGTTTGATCTCCAATTCAAGTATAGTTTGTCTCATCGAATCCGCATCAGTAAGATATACATTCCTTTCTAGTAATTCCCCATTCTTATGGCTGTCATATATGCTATTTGGATTTTGGATCATGTGACCTAATTTCTCATTCTTAGTCCATTCTTCATATTTATCTTAATCTGAGTCGAATCAGGACTTGATACTGGATGAGCACTCAACTACTGATATAAGGTAGGATTTTTGTACTTTTCTTTCATATTTTGGTGCTTTTCAGAGCTATCAACCTTTACGCCACCCACTGAACTTTGTAGCACGGCTCCAATTTTTAAGTGATAAATATAATTGAATTTAATATGACCCATTAGGGATTAACTTAGGTTATTTTTTTATGTGTTGGTGGTTTTTTACCCAAACAATGTCACCCATGGGGTGTACTTTATGATTTTACCTTGGTTATGCCTTGTTAAACCATCCAAGGGGTGTGTTTTGATCTTGCCTTGTTATAGGGAGAAAATTATAAATGAAATGAGTTGTATTGGATGGTTAGAAGGTGGATTTCCTCCTTTACCTTATTATAATGTGTTGAAATTTAATTGGTTAATTGTCGAATTAATCAAATGGATTATGTTAAAGTTGTGGTTGAATACATGAGTTGGTACACTCATTAAATTCCATTCTTGTGAGTTGTGAATAATTATTGGGTATACTCATTAGAAATTTTGAATATGAAATAGAATACATGAGTGGGTATACACATGATATTTCATTGATTTGAAATGTGATTAATGAGTTGGTATACTCGTTGTATGGAATTGGATGCATTTGATTACATGAGTGGGTAGACTCATGTGTGATGAATGAATTGGTATGGAATAGAGATTGTGATAGATTCCATGGATGACACTCCAAGGATCTTAAATGTGGTAGTGGATACCCTGGATGGTGATGTTCCTTGGGTCTTGATTCTATGGGATGCCTTGGGTTTTTCTACCCCTTGGATCCAGCTTGCTTGGAATCATATAGGGCATGATGGTACACATGTTCCTAGGACTCTAAATAGTTCCTATACAGAGTTTCCATTGAGATTCTCATTGGACTTGATGAGGATTCCTTGGTCTTCAACACCTTGTATCAAGCCCTATATGATATGAAACTTTGGTTATTACAGTGTGGCCTTATAAATGTGATACACTTCATTATATGGAAATCCTATGAGAATATGATATGCTTGGTTATATAACAAGGTTGTTGTTTTTTGATTTGGTTTCGTTAGATGGAAAGGTAATGTGGACAAGATACACATGGGAGTACGGTGAGGTCATGTTGCTTGTTTATATTGCTTGTAGCTACCTTTATAGGAGTTAACACTTGTTACGAGGAACCTTGAGAGTATGTTTGGTATTACTTTCTTGAAATGGTTATATTCCTTGGGCCTTCACACTTACATTACTGCTTACTTACACTTATTTAGATTATTACATTGTGCTGCTTAGAACTGTATAGACCTTTGGGTGGTTACCTACTGGTATGTTTATCTCACACCCTATTTGGGATGCCTTGGTGACCCAAACAGATTATATGGTAGTAGGTATTGATAACATAAATCACCCTAACATAGGTTATTGATTTTTTGCTTGGGAGATTTGGAGAATAGGACCAAGTTGAGGGTTTTGATGCTACCATGATACCTTTTGGTCTTTTGGTCATTTGGATACTTGAACTGTACTATATTGGCATGTACCTATTTTTGTTGTTTTCTAAATACATGTACCATCTATATCATTGTATATGATATACTAATGGATTTGTTATATATTCTGATTTTCTTTTATGGAATCTGTGATTGTTTACTACTTTTACAATATATCTATTATTGTATTTCAACTATGTTACACTCTGGTGATTAGTGCATAGTCTCCCCACTAACACGCCTAGGCCTTCACTACTAGTCGGCAGCCTTTGGATTTTGGGGAGATGCATTTGAGGCCATGTAGCCAACCAGGATCGGGGTATTGTTGAGTGGAATCCTGGTCTAGTACGTTACAAAGTTGTATCAGAGGTGTTTATTTTCTATTTTTTCCTAATATTTGGAGACAATATATAGGGATAGAAAAGTATTGGGATTTTTTAATAAGTTATTATTGGGAGTATCTAACCCATGTATAGGGAAAATACAAATTTCCTTGAATTGAATTGTTATTTTTTGGATTTTAATGATTACAGTTGATTTGATTCCACCATTGGGTGATGCACTTGATTTATGTTGTTATTTTTGATGTGATTATATGTTCTATTTAGTTTCAACCTGATGAGATAAGGTTATTCCATCTCATGCATCATGCAAACACTTATTTGAAATGACATGCCATGCATAATTATATGCCATTTAGGATGAATTAATTTACGTATACTATTGTGATAGGTGTTTTTATATTTTTTCCTACTATTCTGATAGACTATTGTGGAGTGGATAGAGAAAGTGATTTCATCTTTTAGTTCATAAGGTGTATGAGCCTTATGGACTAAAAAATGACATAGTTTTTGAATTTTTCATTTAAAGTGAACTACATGTGATATGGTATGAATTATATGGGCATCATATTTTGGTTCATGAGGTGTTATCAACCCTCATGGATTGGAACATGTTGAACCATTAGTACAATATTGTATGGAATTTAATGGAAATGACTATATAAATTCAAATGAATATAGATTGTTAATTTTATTTTTTATATAGATACTTGACCTAGACCTAGATTTTGAGTGGGAAAGCGATAGAGTTTCTAGTGGTTTCGGTGACTGTTCTTTATACATCCTTAGATTTAGGAGCAGGTTGTGGGTTGGCTTGATTTTAGGAGGGTTTTGACCTGTCCTAAACTTTTGAGATATGACTTTGATATCATTATTTTCTAAGGTGTGTGTTTGGAATTTTAGAGGAATGCCACGATGATGACCTCAAGTGGTGTTCCAAGAGGGTGATGGCGATCACGCTCTGGAGGTGGTGGACCATGGGCTACAGGTGGATCCAACTTTAGTGTCAACTGTGGCACCATCTTCCATTTTAGAAACAAGTACTAAGGCACAGTTCCATGATGGAATGTTTTTCTTTTTTTAGACTTCTCAGGGGTCACAACAGCCTGCCATGTTTATTCCTGAACTGACATGTGTGTTCCAGCAGCAACATCCTACCACATTTTTGGGAGATGGTGGTCCATAGGCTATTGAGTTGTGTCTGGATACTATACTAGTAATCTTAGAGCATCTTGATATGCATTCTTAGAGGAGGGTAAAGATCATGACATATATTCTATATGGGTCACAAAATGCTGGTGGGATGTATTGAACAAGGTTGAAAAACTGTGAGATATGGGTTATACTGATTTCCACACCCAGTTCTATGACTACATTTATGTCGATACTCTGTGGGTAAAGTAGACTAGTGAGTTCATACTTCTAGAGTAGGACACAATGATGATTATGGAGTACTCGTCACACTTTATAGAGTTGTATCATTTTGCACCGACATACCTTGCTGATGAGATATCTAGAGTGAGATGCTTCGAGGAAGGTCTCAAACATTCTATCAAATCTTAGTTCAATGTGTTTAGATTGACCTCTATCATTGATATTGTGAATCATGCCCTAATTACAGAGTGTAACCTGATGTAATATGGGTGTGTAGAATAAGGTAGTACAATTTCTTGACCCAATGGTTCAATGTCTTTAGGTAGGAAGCGCCATTTTGAGGCTTCCCATGAGATTAAAACCAGTCAAGATGTTAATATTGGTAGCTCATTATTTTTCCATCAGTTTGGAAAGTGGGGCTATATGAATAATCAGTGAAACCATGACCCAGTCAAGTGCCAAGATTCTGGAAGGATGTGCCATGTGTAGCGGTTTTGCAGGACCTTCCCTATAGCTATGAGTAGTAGGGATCATATATGACATGTGGTACAGGAGCAAGTTTCTCAACTCTGCATCAAGAAAGGAGCTGAAGTAGTGTTGGACGATCAAGGTGAGGTAATGGTGGTCATGGAAGAGGTATCCAAGCACCAGTTACATCGATATATCAGAGTGGACCTACTCTAGGTAGTGAGGTTGTGTCACAAGGTCATGGTATAGGCCAGATATATTCTATACAGCCTATCCCTATAGAGTATAGTGTGATACTATCTACAGTGAGAGGTACAATTTTGGTGGCCTTTACTATTGCATCTGCTCTTTTTGATATCGGTGTTTTGCATAGTTTTATATCTACACCTGTTTTGAAAAGACTTGGGCTTGTTGTTTTGTCTTATGAGAGAGTTAGGATGCTAAACACTTCATTGGGTATCAGAACAGAGGATGTACGCCAGTGTAGGGAGTGCCCCCTTGAGGTTGGTGGATGTCAATTCATATGGGATCTTTATTTACTTGATATGAAAGGGTTTGACGTCATACTTGAGATGGACTGGCTAGTAACTTATTGAGATTATGTTGACTATCATCGTCGTATGGTAAATTTCATATCACCAAAGGGTGTAGTTTATACTCACAAGGGAGAATGGGATGTCCAGGTGAGACAAGATGGACCAGATCATCATGAGTAGGGTGGGATGACAACCTAGATTGCTAGTTTATATCTGAATGATCAGGGAGTGAGTTAGGTGGACTTTCCTCTATTGTTTGATCTCTTCATGGATGTATTCCTGGATGACTTCTCTGGTTTACCTCCTAAGATGGAGGTTTAGTTCTCTATTTATCTAGTTCCAGGAGCTATGCCAGTATCCATTCCTCCTTATAAGATGGATACGACAGAGTTGTAAGAGCTCAAGAGGTAGCTAGAGGATTTGGAGGCGAAAGGGTTTATTTGAACCAGTACTTCTCTATGGGGTTTGTTGGTACTTTTTTCAAAAAAAGGTAGATGGTACCATTAGAATATGCATGTATTATCAAAAATTGAACCAGCTTATAGTTAATAAATGAAATACCTTTCCATGGATAGATGATCTATTTGATCAGCTTTAAGGAGACCGAGTGTTAGAAAAAATTAATTTGATATCTGGATATCACTAGGTATGTTTTCAACCTATGACATACCTCATATAGCCTTTCATATAAGGTATGATCAATATGAGTATCCGGTTATGTTGTTTGGTCTCACAAACGCACTAGTGGTTTTTATGGAGCTGATGAACTGAGTGTTCCATCCTTACATATATTCATTTGTAGTGGTTTTCATGGATGATATCTTAGTGTATTCTCACAATTGACATGACCATGACAACCATCTTGAGATCATTTTGAATACATTGAGATAGAATCAACTATACTCTAAGATCACAAAGTGAAACTTCTAGATGGATCAAATTCACTTCCTAGGTTACATTATCTCTGAGACAGGAGTATTAGTAGACCCATAGAAGGTGGGAGTTGTAGTTTCCTAGGAATATCCCAAGAAAATTTTTGAGATATGGAGTTTCTTTGGGATTTTTGGATATTATAGAAGTTTCATACAGGACTTCTCATGATTAGTAGTGTCATTGATGGCTTGACTAAGAAGGGTGTGATGTTTGTATGGTCAGATTCATGCAATATAGCATTTCAGGAGCTGAAAGGGAAATTGAATTCAACATTGGTCTTGATACTGATAAATCAGGACAAGTTATTCACATTATATTATAACACAACAAGTATCGGGATGAGAGCAGTGCTAATTCAGGGGAATAGAGTTGTGGTGTACAGGTCTCTGTAGTTGAGGTCACATGAGAAGAACTACCTGAAACACAATCTTGAGCTAGCTACAATTGTTCATGCATTGTGCTGTTGGAGGCAGTATTTACTGGGAGAGTATTTTGTGGTGTTCACAGACCACAAAAGCCTCAAGTATGTATTTATATAGAGTTATATGAATCTAATATAACGAAGGTGGGTGGAGTACCTATAGTATTTTTACTTCAAGATTTCCTACATGCATGGTAAAGGAAATGCAGTGGTTGATGCAATGAGTAGGAGGACTCATAAATAAGTAGTGAAACCAGACATTAGTGAGTGGAAACTTATGGATTTGTTCTCTGGGATGCACTTGGATGTGCATGGCAGTTAGGGATGGAATTATCTATCATCCTTAGTTGTGACCTCTACCCTGCTGGATAGAGTGTGGATGGGGAATCTATCAGATTTAGAGGATTTAGTCCTACAGGAGAGTGTGGAAGGTGAGGACCAACCTCTTGGTTAGACCATAGGCGAGGATGAGATCCTATATATCCCTATATGTTTATGTGTTCCAGTGGACATATGTGAGGAGATGATGTGATAATTTCATGCTTCAGCGTGTGCAGTGCATCTCGGAGTTACTAACATGTATCGTGACTTGTGTTTTCAGTACTGGTGGCCTGGTATAAAGTGTGAGTTAGCTAGTTTTTTTACGAGGTATTCCACCTATCAATAGGTGATGGTGGAACATGAGCGACCAGCTAGGTTTTTACAGCAGTTACCTATTCCCGAGTGGATATGGGATGATGTCATAATGGATTTCATGACTGAATTGGCGAGGTCTCATCAAGGTAAAGATGTTTTTTTTGTTGTTGATAGTATCATGAAGGTTTCACATTTATTTTCGATCAAGGAGACCTTTAGTATTGATTCTATTGGAAATTTGTATATCTGTGAGACAGTATGAATTCATGGGGTCCTATACACTATCGTTTCAAATACAGATGACCATTTTATATCTTGTATCTAGCAGAGTTTGTAGAGGGTGTTGGGTACATAGGTTCCTCTGATCATATAATACCACCCTCATACTGATGGCCAGTCATATCATACGATACAGGTGCTAGAGGATATGTTTCAAGCATGTGTCCTGGATTTTGGGGGCTCTTGGGAGGGGCATATTACCCTGGATGAATTCTCCTACAATAACATTTATCAGCTGATGATGCGGATGGAAACTTATGAGGCTTTGTATTGAATTCCATTTCGATCACCCATGTGTTGGATAGAGGCAGGTGAGGTAGCTTTACTAGGACTATGTCTCGTGTAGGATACTTCTGAGTAGGTCCAATTGATTTAGAAATGGATGGCTAATTCATAGTCTCGTGAAAAATCTTATGATGATCATCATAGATGACCTCTAGATCTTGAGGTTGGGAATATGTTTTTCTTGTGTGTTTCACTGAGGTTGAGACACATATATATCAAGAGATAGGGTAATCTTTAACTGTAATATGTTGGGTCCTTTGAGATTCTGGTGAAAGTCAGTTCGGTAGCCTATCGGTTACAATTACCTCAGAGGTACCAATCCATGCATGAATTCTTCCACGTATCTTAGTCGTGCCACTATCATTCAGACCATATCACATTTTTTATCTTGGGGAGGTTGAGCTTCAGGTTGATGTATCCTTTGAGGAGTATCTGATTCGTATAGTTGACAAGATCACGAAGTTTCTCTGAGGCTGGTCAGTTCCTCTAGTATAGGTGCTATGGAAGCACATCCATATATAGGATGAGACTTGGGAGTGGGAGGCCAATGTATGTGCTCAGTGGCCAGAGTTTTTCTCATGTGAATCCTGACTAATCTTTAGAGATAAATTTGGGGATGAATTACTATAAGTAGAAGATTGTAAGAACCAAGGTTTTATTATGAGATAAAAATCCCTTATTTTTCAATTTGAATTCATAAATATGGCCTTACATGAGTACCCAACTTGATCGAGGGTGTCGATGAGGAATCGGTAGCTATTTCATAGCCCATGACCCAATTTTGGGGTGTTTTAATCCTAGTGCACAGTTAGTATAAACTATGCGGGGTAGGCCGCATAGTTTGAATAAACCATGTGAGGCTAGATAGAGGGGGTGTACATGCTACACTGTTTGAGGAAACTGTGTGGGAAATGGTTCATTCCCATCCGACCAGGTTTTCAGTTTTTTTAGAACTTGATAGTGGATTTTGACATAGTTTTTGCGTGGTTAGTAAACCATGCGGGGAAATCGTGAAGTTTCCCCTTAGCCTATAGAAATTCATGCATGGTCGGTGCACAGTTATCCAAACTATGAGTCTAAACCATGTGACCCTTGCTGTTTTTAGAATTTTATAATTTTTAATTAAATTAAAAATTCTATTCTAAGACCTAATTCCTCAATTATTCTACAAAAAACAACCTAAGCATTTAAAGAGATCCCTTGGTGGATAAACTTAGATTTGAGCCCGATTCTCCATTATATCTTTGATTAAATCACGGTTTGTATCATTGGATCTACATCGATAAGATCTAAATTCCTTTTTAGTCATTCCCCATTCTTCTGTCTATCGGTTGCACTGTTTGGATTTAGGCTCATATGCCCGAATTTCTTGTTTTTCATCTATTATTCAGATTTCTCTGAATCTGAGCCAAATCAAGACTTAATACTGGATGACCACTCCACTACTGAACTAAGGTGGGTTTTATATACTTTTCTTTAGGCTTTTGGTTCTTTTTAGAGGTATCAACCATTACACAACCCGTCGGACTTTCCGGTGTGGCCCCAATTTTTAAGTGATAAATTGAATTGAATTAAATAAGACCTTTTAGGGATTAATTTAGGTTTCTTTGTGATGTTTTGGTGGTTTTTTCTCAAACCAAGGTCACCCATGGGGTGTGCCTTATGATTTCACCTTGGTTATTCCCTGTTAAACCACCCAAGGGGTGTGTATTGATCTTACCTTGTTATAGGGATCAAATTATAAATGAAATGAGTTGGATGGGATGATTAGGAGATGGATTTCCTCCATTAACTTGTTATAATGTGTTGAACTTGAATAAGTTAATTGTTTAATTGATCAAATGGGTTATGTTAAAGTTGAATCTGAATACATGAGTGGGTACACTCATTAAATTCCATGCTTGTGAGTTGTGAATAATGAGTGGGTATACTCATTAGATATTTTTAATATGAAATGGAATGAATGAGTGGGTATACTCGTGATATTTCTTTGGTTTGAAATGTTATTAATGAGTGGGTATACTCATTGTATGAAATTGGATGTATTTTATTACATGAGTGGGTAGACTCATGTGCGATGAATGAAGTGGTACAGAATGGTGATTGTGATAGATGCCATGACTGGATCTACATGGATCTTAAATGTGATAGTGGATGCCTTGGTAAATGATGCTCCTTGGGTATTGATTCCATGGGATTCCTCAAGCTTTTCAACCCCTTGGATCTGTCTTAATTGGAATCACATGGGAAATGTTTGTACACATACTCCTATGACTCCAACCAGTGCCTATACCAAGTTTCCACCCAGATGGTCATGGGACTCGACGAGGATGTCTTGGTCTTCAACACCTTGAATACAGTCCTTCATGTTCTAACACTTTTTTTATTATGGTGTGGCCATAGAAATATGATACACTTCATTATATGACACATGCGTTAGAATTATGATATGCTTGATTATACGGAAATGTCATGGGTTGTTTATTTGGTTTCATTATATTACAAGGTCATGTGGACAAGATATGCATGGGAGTATGACGGTGATGTGTTGCTTATTTATATTGCTTGTAGATGCCTTCTCAAGAGATGACACTTGTTGTAGGGATCCTTTAGAGGTTTTATTGTATTACATGCATGAAGTGGTTATATTCCTTGGGCATTTACACTTACATTATTGCATACTTACACTTGTTTAGCTTATTGCATTGTGATTATTAGATCTATATTGACCTTTATATGGATACCTACTAAGATGTTTATCTCACACCCTGTTTGGGATACCTTTGGGACCCAAACACATTATATGGTTGTAGTATTTGACAAGGGAAATCTCCCTAACACAGGTTGTTGATTTTCTGTTTGGGAGCATTGGAGCATAGGACCAAACTGAGGCTTGTGATGCTACTGGGATACCTTTTGGTCTTTTTGGTATTTTTGATACTTCAATTGTACTGTATTGACATGTACTTATTTTACCTATTTTCTAGGTACATGTACCATATTCATCATTTTATATGAGATACTTCTAGATTTTTTATATATTCTTGTCTTTCTTGTATGGAATTTATAATTGTTCACTGCTTCCACTATCTATCTGTTGTCATATTTCTATTATGTTACACTCTGGTGATGAGGGAATAGTATCCCCACTAACACACCAAGGACCTCACTGCTAGTCAAAATCCTATGGTGTTTAGGGAGATTCACTTGAGTCCATGTAGCAAACCGGGCTCAGGGAAATATTGAGTAGAATCTGGGTCTGAGAAGTTACATGGAATCACTTACATCTTTTCATGGTGCACACCACCAAGGGGAAAGTATCCATCTCATAACAAGTTGGGGATTCTTCTATATCATGATGAATCACAGGTTTCATGTCTCATGATATAATTTATCAAGGCCTCAAGAATGATGTTATCCCTCATCACGAGAGTGTAATACATTTGAAATACAATAACAGATAGATAGTGGGAGCAGTGAACAGTCATAGATTCCATACAAAAAAGAGAAGAATATATAAAAAATCCAAAAGTGTATCTATCAAGAATCATGTCAACAATATCAATTATAATCAAGATAAACACTTCATTTATCAAAAATCACATGTTATTCCAAGTTGATCAATTTAACCAATTATCAATTAACAAGGAATTTATTATTTGTTGGTAGATCCTCCTCCATCAAGATGAATCACCACTATCAAAATATGTCAAGTTACCATTTATTATAAATTACTTGTTATAAAAAAATAAATTTATCAAGAATTTATGGTTCATCACAAGGCCAAGTGTAGGCACACCTCTCGGGTGTCCACACGCCCAGTATCAATTCCAAGGAACAAGAAAAATCCATGGAGGAATCCATGGGAGGTCCAAGCATGTTAATTTCATAAAAACTGTAAATTATCCATTTAGGTAAGTCACGCACATGGCACATCAAAAAATTCATACTTATTTCACATACTATAATAATATAAATAGAAATTTAGGGAGTTTTTCTAGACCACCCACCTCAAGAGAAAGGAAGATGATGATGATTCATCAATGTCTAAGGTGTAGTCGAGTTTCTCCTTCCTTTCAATTGAAAACTAAGAAATTTTGTCAGTGTGAACATGAAAACTAGGTTCAGGTTAGTTAGTCATGATATAGGGTTATCCTCATGTAAAAACCGTGAATTAAAAAAGAGAAGAAGAATCAAAGGTATTACCTTCGATCATGAGGAACAGAAGACCAATATTTAATGTGGTCTTGCTTCTGGTTCAAAGGAGAAAACTCTGAGGTCATATGAGAAAGGACTAAAGTCAAGATAAGGGTAATAGATATAAAAACACACAACACTAAAGCTTAGAATAGATTTGGTCACAACACATTCATGACGTGAATAGGTGATTCATGTTGTGAATAGATCATTTTTTGACTTACACTGAAAAATCAGTCGACTCGGATTAAAAAACCAAAAAGAAGATTTGACACCATGAATCCATCTCACAATGAGGATTTCTATTTCATAGAATACCCATGAAACATCCATGGCATGAATGAAGTTCATGGGGTCTACATAAACCATTCACACCTTATATAGATTTCATGGGGTCTACACCAAATAATTCACATTATAAATTGTAAATTCAAGACATGAATTCGTTATGAGACCAAAACTCACCTCCAATTCCTACTTTCTCCTAGAACAAACCAAACTAATACCAAGCCATGATTTTCAAGGTCCAAACTGAAAAAAAAATTGTCTCAAAGAGGTTTACTAAAAATTAAAGAGGGATGTATTTTGAAAAGACAAGATCTTAAAACTTCCACACCATATACTAGCTTGTCCCTGAGCTACTCCAAGCATCCCTATGAGGTATCAACCAACAAGTATAGCCACTGTTTCTACATATCATATTCTTTTTCATAGGTATCTTCTTTCACACATCCATGTCAATACTGAGAGGACCGGTTTGGGATATACCTAACACTGAGAGGGGGGTGAATCAGTGCTGTAGACTTTTGAAACCAATTCCAACTTTCTATCCCTGTACCACTTGACCTGTTAGGATCTTGATTCTATTATTCTTTTTTCTCGGTCACATAAAATAATAGAAAGCAGTAAAAATATTCACATGATATTTTTACAAGGTTCATAACTCAATGAAAGCAACTAATTATTTCTATGTATGGTGATGACTAGTACATGGATTTTATATTATAATGTGATATAATATTATAGTAGATCAACTAGGAAAACAATCCTCTAGTCAGTGTGAGTCCCTACACTTTGGAGGGGGGTGGGAAACAATCCACTTCCCTAGACTTGTTGTAGCCTAGTCCAACTAGAAGATTCCTTTCTAGATATTTATATTGCCTATGGAGAGAGTCTTATTACTTCTTCAAAAGGTAGTTTCTTCTCTTTATCTTCTTAATTTCTCTTCGGTTGTTTAATTGCAAAGTAGTAGGCAAGAAACTTTCTTCTTCTCTCTCTTCTTCTCTAGTTCAAAACCAACTGCACTAGTTCTTCTACTTTCTTCTTCTTTAGTGCAACAACCAAATTCACTCTTCTTATTATTTCTTGGAAGGTATCACATACACCTACGTGATTGTTCAGAAAATGAGGATCATCTCACTCAACATCATCAGAATTAATTATTCTCCTTTTTTCATGAATGCATGTGATCATACATGTGGCATTTAGGTTGAACCTTCTCTTCCTACTTCTTTTTGGTGCAGTTAATATGTGTTTAACTGAATTTCACCCTCTTTGTGTATGCATTCAAGCATGAATATATTCTTAACTTATTCCCACTTCTCTTTATCTCTTTCACTTGGTTTGGGTGTTCTTAATTTATGCACATGAGTGAATTCATGATATATTATCAACCAAACCGAATGCACATTCTTCTCTTCTTCTCCCTTTCTTGTGTGATAACCCTAAAGGGTGTAGATATTTAAGCGCACACACACACTACCTCCTATATTATATTTCTCTTATTTCTCTTTCACTTAGTTAGGGTTTTTATTTAGGTTTATATATGTCTTTCTTCAAACCCAAATGGGTGAAACCCTTTCCTCATGTGAACTCCTACTTCACAGAACTACAGACGGCCTTGAGATCCTTCAAACAATACACATGCGTGCATTCATGTATGTGTTTTCCTTATTCATTAAATCTAATTATTATTCAATAACTAAACCCCTTTTAAAAAAATAGGCCGTGTGTACCTGATAGAGTTCTTTTTCACTTCATGAACCCCAGAGGTTCACTGTTCTTCATCATGCAAGGGCTGCATGGTTCTACTTCTTCACAAATCTCAGTGAGAGGTTGAGGCTCAACCACTGGCTTATTATTGAATGGCATTTGAAAATCATAGATGCGGTTTTAGAAAACATATCATCAGTTTGTGGGAAATGGTTCTTCTCAAATCCATTTGAGAGTGCGTAGAACCTATCGAGGTCTTATGGGGTCTCTTCTTCACAGAGCAGAAGGCTCACAGGTCCTCATGATTTCTCTTCACAAATAGAAGTATGAAGTACTCTATTTTTTGAAATAATATCTCTCAAGAATGTGGGAGAATCACACTTAAATAAGCTCAGGCCTTCTCCTTTTATAGGTTATAGAAACTCCTCCTTTCGTGTTCAAAATCCATGTGAACATCTGTGATGATCATGGCTTTGAAAGCTCAGGATATTCGACATTTTGAAATCTTCGAATCCGAATTTTAGATATGATGAGATCCTTAGTTTATTTCCTTTTTCAAATGATGAATCCTCTCTTCATGCATGGAATCAAGGATGCATTTATGTATCTCATTCTTAAATCAAGCACACATCTGCATGGCCTCGAAAACTACATTTTCCTCGGCTGAACTGAGTTCTTCTTATTTGAGTTATCTTTATGAATACAAGATGTATATTTTATGTATGGTTTCAGTTTGATCCAATATCCCTCACTATGTTCGAATGATCCTTATTTGTTAGACAGAAGTGGATCATCATTATTCGGTCTTCACCATTGGTGAGTAGCAGTGGCGCTAGTGAGCACTAGAGATGAAAGATGATGGCTCAGGCTGGTTCAAACATTGGGAGGATTGGACATCTCGGGTTCATACTCATGAAACATGGGATGGATGGGTGGCTAATATTAGATGATGGAACGTGAGATTAGGTGAGTGGACACAATTTCATGTGGGATCAGATGAACGACTAAGATCGCTCAATTCATTAAAAACTTTGTCTCATGTCGAAACGGAGACATGACATTGTTGTGATTTATCAATCAACTCATCCCAACACTAGCTCATAATTCTCCTCCCTTCTCCATGGTACCACCCTATATCATGTTCTTCAGGCGCGCTCTGCACCCACCCTATGCAAGCTTTGGCCCTTACTCTACGGGACCACACAACACCCACTCTCTGTGGCTTGTGGGCTAGCTCTGGTTGGATTCCACATGGGCACGGTCGACTTTGTTCCCAAATGAGCCTTGGGTTGACGATATCTAGATATCTAGTGGTCTATCCAAATTTTTTAAGTAAAGACAATAAAAATACTTAGTAGAAAACTAAGTATGCACTAAAATTCATGGCCATCTTTAAACACAAACCAACCCATGCATGGCCACCTTTCTCTTCCTCTTGTAATCTTCTTCAACCACCATTATTATAATTTTATTTTTGTATTATCAATTCCAAATAACTTAAATCATCCTTAAAATTATTCTACTTCAATATTGTAAATAATTTTCCACTTTTGATACAATTTCTTTGAACATAGGAACAATGCATAAATCGTCTGAATTGATCAACATGGAGAATTTACCAACTGTGGAATCCAATGCTATGAATCCATAACAATTATATAGGTATATTTACGTTAACCAATATCCATATAAATTATAGTTCCTTATTCATTTTTACCATTACTAACTACTGTTGATAGAAAATACAACTTATACACAAAGTGGTCCCAACAAATATTGCACTTGCAAAAAAGGAACAATCTTCCCCTAAAAATTATTCTCACTACAGTTCATGATATGAATTAGATGATCCTCAGATGATGCATCAACATCCAACTAATCCTTATAAATATCCATCACATGATAAGGGAAATCGTGATATCTCTGAAGCTGTAAAATGTGAAACACATCATACACAGTGTTGTAGCACTGTGGAGGGGTCAAATGGTACACTGGTTGATGAACCCTTTCAATATCTCAAAAAACCTGAAAAACTTTCTTTCTAGCTTCCCATACTTCCTAAAACAGAGTTTCCCTAGCCTAGGTGGCACATGAATGGAAAAACGATGACCAAAATCAAACTCCAAAGGTCATCTTCAATAGCCAGCGTATGATATCTATAGGCTTTGTGCGGTCACTAGCTACTTCCTGATCAATTGAAACTACTCATACATATCCTATATAAGACTATTTCAAGTGAGTCCTAAATCTCCCACCCCTAACCAGAAAAAAGGTGAGTGGAACAATATTCCATATAGATCCATTAAAGGAGACATTTGGATCGATGTAAGAATGACATTATTATAAGAAGACTCCAAAATTTCCACACGATGCTCCCATGAACCACCAAAGTCCAAAACACAGGTTTGCAACGTATCCTCCAGAATTTGAATTGCCCATTCAGATTGACCATAGGTCTAAGGATGATTGAATTCCCTCATAAAAATCCATGATATTAGTGCCTCCTAAAGAACCTACTGAAACTAGGATGTGAAATGAGGATCTCGATTGGAAACAATACTCCTTCGAACATCATGTAGCCAAAGTATCTCTCATACATAGATATTACCCAGATAATTGATGGTGAAGGTCTCTCTAATAGGAAATAAGTGAGACACCTTTTTCATTTGATCCATGACCATCCATACTACAACATTCTTGCAAATTGTCCTAGGTAATCCTTTCACTAAATCCTTAGTGACATCATCTCACTTACATTCCATAATGGGTAAAGGATGAAATAACCCAGTAGACATATGATGATCAGTCTTCACCTATTGATATGTGATACATCTATCCAAGAATCCATTTGTCTCATTTTTCATACCTTCTCACTATTACTATCTATGGAGATCAGAATACATATTTGTCAGACTTGGATGTACCACCCATTTAGAAACATGGAACTCTCACATCAGCTCCTTTATCAATCCCATAGAAACCCAGACATGGTAATGGATATGAACATCACCATTTCCAAGAGACCATTTTTATGGTGTCTCCCTACCATATAAGTTTTCCCCTATAGCTAAGTCCTCTAGATCATATAACTATTCTATCTTGATCTAGTCTAAAATAACATTTATAACAAATGTTGAATTCAAAACTACTCATACCTATAACTCTTGAACATCTAAATGCATGTCTATAAAGAGTTTTATCAGCCTCCACTCATCAAAAGACTCTTATACTGCCCCTATCTACGTATTTTAGCTCAAATCATCAACAATGATGTCTTCTTTTCCTAGTGTGTAAGCCAGCTCGATGTAAACTGACTTTAGATACCCAACTCACCACCTCTATTGAGGGTCCAAATATCATTGAGAAAATATGTACTTGAATCTCTTGTGGTCTATGTACACCACAAACCCATTACCCAATAGATAGTGTCTCCAGAATCTCAGGGCATGTACCATTACAGTTAACTCTAGATCACTAGTAGGGTGATTCCTCTCATGCGGCCTCAGCTATCTAGAGCCATAAGTAACCACTCAATCCTACTGCAGAAAAACTACTTAGAGTAAAACTTCAAACACATCTCATTACACTATATATCCCTTACCTGGCATAGGAAATGTGAGGATCAATGTTGTGGTCATCCTCCTCTTCATCTCCTAGAAATACCTCGTACAAGAATCTAACCAAACAAACTTCACCCCTTTTATGGTCATTTTGGACATCAGTATTTTCAGACAGAAGAAGTCCTAGATAAAATGTCGATAATAGCCTTCTAAATGAAAAAATCTCTAAATCTCAAAGACATACCAGTCCCAAGATACAACGGTTGAAACCTTCTATGGATTCACTACCACTCTAGCCTCTAAGATAACATGGACCAAGAAGTGTGCTCAACTATGACGCCCCGACCCCGGTAGCCCGGTGTCGGTGCTTCGGTTATGGTGTGCAATTTATTTCGCACCAGAAGAAACAAATAAGTCGCACATCATAACCCATCAGGAGGAACTTTCTGGTTTAGATCCTGGAGAATCAGGGACAACAGCTTTGCTCCTTTACTTTCTGAGCTAGGAACAAACATCCAAGTCTGGGAAAGGCTCTATCAACCTGTAAAAAAAATTAACATAAAACATAGGGTGAGCATTGAAATACTCAGTAAGGGGTTTTTGAAAATACTTAAATAAAACTTTTGAAAACTACGTTGAGAAATACTTTTCCATACTAAGAAAATTTCTTAAAAGAAAATCATCATGACTAAACAAAGGTTGATACATCAGAGTTAAAGTACTTCATACATATGCATTAAAACACTTAGCGTCAACTCCCTGCGTAAACAAGATATGCATAATAATAAAAAGGCATGGGTTTCATGAAGCAAAGTGTCCATAAACAAGAAAGGTGTGCATGAACAACAAGTGGTAAACATTATCAGAGTCGCGCACAAGCACATTATCTAAAAAAACACATCATGACATGATAAATGTAATGCTACATTTGTAACAAAAATCCTGAAAAGAAACTGGACATGCTTCAGCATTTCCATATCATATGTCTTGTATATTTCCTTTAAATCTGATACTCATAGGTAAGGTTCTTTAACCAAGGTTATTCCTCTAATCGGAATAAACACTAGGTTGGTCATAAACAAGAAATGTATGCTGAAGGACTCATGATCTCTGTGTCAAGGCCTTGTGCCATGACCTAAGGGTAAAAACCCAATCTGACTGTCTCGAGAACTATCGATGCATCGAGGAGCTTACTTTTACCGGTCTCCAACCCGGAGGGCTTACTTTAACCAGTCCCCAACCTGGAGGGTTTTCTTCTTACCGGACCCCATTCCGGGTAGTCCCATACATTTCCCACATGTTGATAAGGTCAAATATTCAAGGTGTCCCATACCACTTTGAATATTAAATTTTCATTTCATATTACCCAAGGTGTCCCATACCACTTTGGGTAATACCATTTTCATTTCTCATTACCCAAGGTGTCCCATACCACTTTGGGTAATTTTAGTTCTTAGTTCATTATCATGTTGAGTCATATGCATGAACAATATGAATAAGGTAACAATTACATAAATGGTTTACAAATGCATGATATGACAGATAAACTTGAGAATATGGAATAAAAGAAGGCATGGTTAAGCAAGCATACTATGTGTGTAGAACAATTATTTAAGCACATAAAATGATGAATGTGTGAGACTTTCTCCCATGGTTTATTAAATGATGAGTTCCTAAAATACTAGTACAAGAAATTGAACTACTTGGCATTAACTATTGTTCTTTACTGGTCATAGTACTTGCAACAAATCTCCATCCGCTAATAATTACTGCGACATGCTTGGTATAAAAATAATAAACACTTGCAATCTTTAAAATTCCGACACCTGGAAATAAACCACTTTAAAAATAATAACTTTCATTAATTATTATTCTTCTCTGGTCATAGAATTTGATGTTACACTCTGCCCACTAAAAATCATTGCAACGAGTTTGGTATAAAAATAATAGAGGATTTCTACACGTTAACATAACCCTTAAATCCATACCCTTTTAAAATGAGATTAAAACAGGCATAAGCATATCCAAAAAAAAAACATAAATCATTTCAAAGGCAACATTAATCAAGTTCATTGGTGTACCCTTAGATACAGAAATATAAAACAATATAGGCAAGCACTAAAACCCTACATGCATAAAAATATTAATTACAGTTTCTTGAGGGTTTTCAGATTTTAATCGTAAAAACACATACACGAATAAGGATGTATAGTTTTCCTCATAAATTGAGCTTGGTACACTTAGAATCTTAACACCTCTAACTACTTTTTAGTTTGAAATTAAAAACCTCATGGGGGTTAAAATGTTCATGTAACTATAAATACATAAATATATAAAAACTTTGTTTTTATTTATAACATAATTGCACTTAATCCAAAGTCCAAGTTCGCATCAAAAATATTTTTCCAAAGTTAATTATTCATCTCTTAAACATAAAAACCTAATTTCATTCCAACATAATACCTTACATAAGAATATAGTTATATAAATTTATATAGATTACATAAAATCCAACATGTTAGGAATTGATTTTAGGAAAAAAAAAACCCTTTTTCAAAAGTATAATTCTTAGTGTAAAAAAAAATACAGAATAATCTTGGATACACTAAAGAAATATGGGTTTGATTGATGTGTATACATATGTATGTACTTATATATATATATACTCAAAACCATAAAAACACCATACACTTGAGTTTTAGGTTTGTAAAAAAAAGTAGGGTCGTTAAAGCAAACTTAAAAGTGATATCCCTTTTATAACATGAAGGAAACACCCCTTGTAAATTGTTCAAAACCGAAGCATATGAGTTGTATACACTTATATATATATATACTGTATATATTGTGGGTATAATAGTATAGGTTTCCAAAAAAAACATGAAAACACCCTTAAAGGAGAGTGCTATTCTTAAACTGTGGGGCTTGCATGTTGAATATGTGTATATAACAACAATTTGGATATGTATATACGTATATATACTTATATATATACCGAGTACATATAGTGTTTTACCTAAAACCGAAAAAACACCAAAACACCCTTGGTGTTTTCTGGGTAGTAGAACGGTTAGCATATATATATATATATATTCCTTTAACTATTAGGCGTATATATATATACTCATGTATATAAAACATGAACCGGGAAGAAATGTGTGGGGGGGAAAAAAACAGCCGTGGCACCCTTACTGAGCAAGAGAGGCGCTCGCCGGAGGGTGGCTTGCTGGGTGGCCGGTGAACCAGGAGGAGTTCTGGTGGCTTGGAGATGCTGCGAGGCGACGGCGAGGCGGCGGCAAGGCTGGTGGCGCGAGTTGGTTCCGGAGGTCCCTGTTTACAGTGGGGTTTCTCGGTTCTTAAAGGAAGACGATCCGAGGGAGTTAGGCCGAGGCTACGGAGGTGGGTGCGCGAGGTCAACTTGAGCAGTGGAGAGGGTAGCGTCTCGTGAAATCCTGGCTTCGGTTCGCGGGTCCCTGGCGCGAGGTTGAAGAAGATGGTTTTGCGGAAAAAGGAAAAACAACGGAGGAGATCCGTCTCGGGAGAAATCGGATGGACGTGGAGAAACAAGTGTTTCTAAAACACATCAACGGTCAAGATCTTCCCAGGCGAGATCGGACGGAGGAGGACGGTTGCATGGCCAGCAATTGCTCCGCCGAACAGGAACAACGCGTTTTTAAAAGAAATAATAATAATAAACAGATTACTTTTAAATGGAAAAAGGTATATAGCATTTAAAATGAATTTTACACAGTTTAACACAAATATTTAAATTAGAGATTCCAAACTAAAAATCCCATTTTAGATTATGTAAAATACCCCATAAATCTTATAAATTTTATAATTATAATACTAAACTTTTAGTAGGGACTTATATATTTAGAAATCAAAAATCCAATTTATAACTTACTTCACTTGTTTATTTATAAAACTATGTTTAAAAGACCCGTAGTTTTTCTATAATTCAAAACACATAATTTTAGAGATTCGAAAAGATACATTTTTCAATTATTGCTGATACCTCGTCCGACACATTTTAAAATATCATGTTTTCCACCACATAAATACCGTCATAAAAATAGATTCATTTTCAATAATAGTATTTTATTTTAAAACTCGAAAATATAATTCTAATATTTTGTATAAAAGAAAATTGAAATACCATAATATTATAAAAGCGTTATAAAGACAAAATTTTATAAAAAGATGCTCTTTATCCCTTGGAACCCAACGGTCCAAAAAAAACGGTCATATTCCCTTTTAGAGGTCCATTATAAAAGCAAGGGGGTAGGATGTTTTATATTTTCAAAACACCGGACCCTTGGCGGATGGCTCTTCTCATACCTCTGGTGCTGAGTGCGTGCGCGGTGATTCCGGCGGTTATACTTTTCACACTGTTGGATCCAGAAGACGATGACTATCCGATTGCCCGTGTTGTGGTTCTTTGTAGTCTTGCTGTGGCCGTGTTAGGTCTTGTGCAGGGTACTTTCAATTAGATGGGTCTTGTTGTAATGTATCTTTTAAATATATAACAGTTTATCGTATTCTTCATGTTTGATTTCTACTCGAATTCTTTATCCGCACACAAACCATAAAAAGAAAAAAACAAGAGATATCATTAACAAGCACAACATTGTTTACTTGATCCAGTTTATAAAACCTGGGGCGTTACATTATCCCCCTCTTAAAAGAATTGCGTCCCCGCAATTCGATCGGCGTACAAACACTGACTTACTCACACAGCTTCTCTGTCACCCTCGGTGGTGTCCCTTTACCTCCAAGGCCCATGGAAGAAGTTACTATTCAACTCAATCCCCAGGGCTGAACAGAGCTTGTGGGTCTCCTCTTCCCAAATACATTTTTGGCAAAGTGGATCGTGGTTGAAGCCAAGCTCCCGCTTGATGCAGGTGGTTTTCCAGAGATGGGAACGAGTGACATCAAGCTTCGAGACATCTTCTTGGATTTGGTTCCTAAAGATCTCTCGAACCATTTCATAATTGAAGGATTCTATGAAAGATCCAAAATCACAGAGCTCCCCAAGCATGCTGAAGCACAGGATTTGGTACATAAAGACTGCGCGGAAGTCCAACTGCTTTGCAGCTTCTCCAAATGCCGGGAAGGCCAACCATTTATTATTCAAGGTGAAACACAGGAAGAGTCCCTCATAGTACTTTCCTTTCTTTTTATAATTCTCAAACAGCGCACTAGCCATTAGGTTATACACAACTTCGGAACCTCGGAAGATTCGAAGGACGTTCGAGCTTTTCGATATTTCATAGAGGGTTTTGCACGTGAGTCGTAAGTTAACAAAAGTTTGGTAACATGTTGAGCAGGATTTTGCTACGATAGTCTCTATGATTTCTGTAGGGAGAGTCAAGAGTCTAGGCGTGGTTTGCTGTCTTTCCATCTGAAAAGTTTAAGAACAAACCCTACTTAGTAAAACATTATCAATGTTTTTGTGTTGTCCTAATTTTCCAAGGTTGCCTAAACCATTCCTCTGATACCAACTATGACGCCCCGACCCCGGTAGCCCGGTGTCGGTGCTTCGGTTATGGTGTGCAATTTATTTCGCACCAGAAGAAACAAATAAGTCGCACATCATAACCCATCAGGAGGAACTTTCTGGTTTAGATCCTGGAGAATCAGGGACAACAGCTTTGCTCCTTTACTTTCTGAGCTAGGAACAAACATCCAAGTCTGGGAAAGGCTCTATCAACCTGTAAAAAAAATTAACATAAAACATAGGGTGAGCATTGAAATACTCAGTAAGGGGTTTTTGAAAATACTTAAATAAAACTTTTGAAAACTACGTTGAGAAATACTTTTCCATACTAAGAAAATTTCTTAAAAGAAAATCATCATGACTAAACAAAGGTTGATACATCAGAGTTAAAGTACTTCATACATATGCATTAAAACACTTAGCGTCAACTCCCTGCGTAAACAAGATATGCATAATAATAAAAAGGCATGGGTTGCATGAAGCAAAGTGTCCATAAACAAGAAAGGTGTGCATGAACAACAAGTGGTAAACATTATCAGAGTCGCGCACAAGCACATTATCTAAAAAAACACATCATGACATGATAAATGTAATGCTACATTTGTAACAAAAATCCTGAAAAGAAACTGGACATGCTTCAGCATTTCCATATCATATGTCTTGTATATTTCCTTTAAATCTGATACTCATAGGTAAGGTTCTTTAACCAAGGTTATTCCTCTAATCGGAATAAACACTAGGTTGGTCATAAACAAGAAATGTATGCTGAAGGACTCATGATCTCTGTGTCAAGGCCTTGTGCCATGACCTAAGGGTAAAAACCCAATCTGACTGTCTCGAGAACTATCGATGCATCGAGGAGCTTACTTTTACCGGTCTCCAACCCGGAGGGCTTACTTTAACCAGTCCCCAACCTGGAGGGTTTTCTTCTTACCGGACCCCATTCCGGGTAGTCCCATACATTTCCCACATGTTGATAAGGTCAAATATTCAAGGTGTCCCATACCACTTTGAATATTAAATTTTCATTTCATATTACCCAAGGTGTCCCATACCACTTTGGGTAATACCATTTTCATTTCTCATTACCCAAGGTGTCCCATACCACTTTGGGTAATTTTAGTTCTTAGTTCATTATCATGTTGAGTCATATGCATGAACAATATGAATAAGGTAACAATTACATAAATGGTTTACAAATGCATGATATGACAGATAAACTTGAGAATATGGAATAAAAGAAGGCATGGTTAAGCAAGCATACTATGTGTGTAGAACAATTATTTAAGCACATAAAATGATGAATGTGTGAGACTTTCTCCCATGGTTTATTAAATGATGAGTTCCTAAAATACTAGTACAAGAAATTGAACTACTTGGCATTAACTATTGTTCTTTACTGGTCATAGTACTTGCAACAAATCTCCATCCGCTAATAATTACTGCGACATGCTTGGTATAAAAATAATAAACACTTGCAATCTTTAAAATTCCGACACCTGGAAATAAACCACTTTAAAAATAATAACTTTCATTAATTATTATTCTTCTCTGGTCATAGAATTTGATGTTACACTCTGCCCACTAAAAATCATTGCAACGAGTTTGGTATAAAAATAATAGAGGATTTCTACACGTTAACATAACCCTTAAATCCATACCCTTTTAAAATGAGATTAAAACAGGCATAAGCATATCCAAAAAAAAAACATAAATCATTTCAAAGGCAACATTAATCAAGTTCATTGGTGTACCCTTAGATACAGAAATATAAAACAATATAGGCAAGCACTAAAACCCTACATGCATAAAAATATTAATTACAGTTTCTTGAGGGTTTTCAGATTTTAATCGTAAAAACACATACACGAATAAGGATGTATAGTTTTCCTCATAAATTGAGCTTGGTACACTTAGAATCTTAACACCTCTAACTACTTTTTAGTTTGAAATTAAAAACCTCATGGGGGTTAAAATGTTCATGTAACTATAAATACATAAATATATAAAAACTTTGTTTTTATTTATAACATAATTGCACTTAATCCAAAGTCCAAGTTCGCATCAAAAATATTTTTCCAAAGTTAATTATTCATCTCTTAAACATAAAAACCTAATTTCATTCCAACATAATACCTTACATAAGAATATAGTTATATAAATTTATATAGATTACATAAAATCCAACATGTTAGGAATTGATTTTAGGAAAAAAAAAACCCTTTTTCAAAAGTATAATTCTTAGAGTAAAAAAAAATACAGAATAATCTTGGATACACTAAAGAAATATGGGTTTGATTGATGTGTATACATATGTATGTACTTATATATATATATACTCAAAACCATAAAAACACCATACACTTGAGTTTTAGGTTTGTAAAAAAAAGTAGGGTCGTTAAAGCAAACTTAAAAGTGATATCCCTTTTATAACATGAAGGAAACACCCCTTGTAAATTGTTCAAAACCGAAGCATATGAGTTGTATACACTTATATATATATATACTGTATATATTGTGGGTATAATAGTATAGGTTTCCAAAAAAAACATGAAAACACCCTTAAAGGAGAGTGCTATTCTTAAACTGTGGGGCTTGCATGTTGAATATGTGTATATAACAACAATTTGGATATGTATATACGTATATATACTTATATATATACCGAGTACATATAGTGTTTTACCTAAAACCGAAAAAACACCAAAACACCCTTGGTGTTTTCTGGGTAGTAGAACGGTTAGCATATATATATATATATATTCCTTTAACTATTAGGCGTATATATATATACTCATGTATATAAAACATGAACCGGGAAGAAATGTGTGGGGGGGAAAAAAACAGCCGTGGCACCCTTACTGAGCAAGAGAGGCGCTCGCCGGAGGGTGGCTTGCTGGGTGGCCGGTGAACCAGGAGGAGTTCTGGTGGCTTGGAGATGCTGCGAGGCGACGGCGAGGCGGCGGCAAGGCTGGTGGCGCGAGTTGGTTCCGGAGGTCCCTGTTTACAGTGGGGTTTCTCGGTTCTTAAAGGAAGACGATCCGAGGGAGTTAGGCCGAGGCTACGGAGGTGGGTGCGCGAGGTCAACTTGAGCAGTGGAGAGGGTAGCGTCTCGTGAAATCCTGGCTTCGGTTCGCGGGTCCCTGGCGCGAGGTTGAAGAAGATGGTTTTGCGGAAAAAGGAAAAACAACGGAGGAGATCCGTCTCGGGAGAAATCGGATGGACGTGGAGAAACAAGTGTTTCTAAAACACATCAACGGTCAAGATCTTCCCAGGCGAGATCGGACGGAGGAGGACGGTTGCATGGCCAGCAATTGCTCCGCCGAACAGGAACAACGCGTTTTTAAAAGAAATAATAATAATAAACAGATTACTTTTAAATGGAAAAAGGTATATAGCATTTAAAATGAATTTTACACAGTTTAACACAAATATTTAAATTAGAGATTCCAAACTAAAAATCCCATTTTAGATTATGTAAAATACCCCATAAATCTTATAAATTTTATAATTATAATACTAAACTTTTAGTAGGGACTTATATATTTAGAAATCAAAAATCCAATTTATAACTTACTTCACTTGTTTATTTATAAAACTATGTTTAAAAGACCCGTAGTTTTTCTATAATTCAAAACACATAATTTTAGAGATTCGAAAAGATACATTTTTCAATTATTGCTGATACCTCGTCCGACACATTTTAAAATATCATGTTTTCCACCACATAAATACCGTCATAAAAATAGATTCATTTTCAATAATAGTATTTTATTTTAAAACTCGAAAATATAATTCTAATATTTTGTATAAAAGAAAATTGAAATACCATAATATTATAAAAGCGTTATAAAGACAAAATTTTATAAAAAGATGCTCTTTATCCCTTGGAACCCAACGGTCCAAAAAAAAACGGTCATATTCCCTTTTAGAGGTCCATTATAAAAGCAAGGGGGTAGGATGTTTTATATTTTCAAAACACCGGACCCTTGGCGGATGGCTCTTCTCATACCTCTGGTGCTGAGTGCGTGCGCGGTGATTCTGGCGGTTATACTTTTCACACTGTTGGATCCAGAAGACGATGACTATCCGATTGCCCGTGTTGTGGTTCTTTGTAGTCTTGCTGTGGCCGTGTTAGGTCTTGTGCAGGGTACTTTCAATTAGATGGGTCTTGTTGTAATGTATCTTTTAAATATATAACAGTTTATCGTATTCTTCATGTTTGATTTCTACTCGAATTCTTTATCCGCACACAAACCATAAAAAGAAAAAAACAAGAGATATCATTAACAAGCACAACATTGTTTACTTGATCCAGTTTATAAAACCTGGGGCGTTACATCAACTGATGGTACCCTAACGTCAAGTCAATCTTGAAGAAGATCCTAGAACCTAGTAGCTAATTTAAGAGATCATTGATTCATGTAAGAGGATACTGATTCTTGACATTCATCTAGTTCATTCATATATATTCCACACATAAGTGAAAATTACCTTCATACTTCTTAGAAAAAGGCATTGAATAATCCCACAGTGATGTACTAGGTCATATGAACCTCTACTTCCAGATCTTCCAACTGAACTTCCAACTTATGAAAAAAATTTGGTTATTTTCTATAAGGATAGATAGAAACTGGATCAGCTCCCAAAACCAACTCTATTGCGAACTTGATCTCCCACTTGGGTGGTAATATAGAGAACTCTTTAGGAAATATGTCTTGAAAATATTCCAGTACTAGAGGAAATGTATCATGTCGCATTCCTCCATCATCCAAAACAAGGTTTGTTTTCTAAGCTGTAAGACCATCCAAACTGCACTGAATCCGTCCTGTATGACCAGCCTAGAGATCCCACTCACCCAAGTGAGTAAATCTACCCTATAATGACTCGACCCACTACAGCCCACATAGCTAGTGAAATGCCAATATGCCACTACTCCAAGCCTACTTCCAATAGTCCAGGGGCTGGCGACCAGTTCTGAGAAGGTATATCACACACAATTGAGGCCTTAGCCTATGGTAACTTTATGTACATACACACATCCATCTCCATGAAACAGTGTATAAATAATAAAAATATACATAAAAAAATGAATGAATATATCTATATCTCATAGAGTATGAGAGTTCTGGTAAACATAAAAGGGGGAAAATATAATCCCACTAAAAATTGCAGGAGTCTTACCTACTCAGAAGAAGGGAACTGTTGTCAAATGTATGATCGGTACATGCCTCGGTCAGTATAACTAAGAACTATGCTCCCCCCGCTCCCTATCCTCCAATGACACCGATAGCATACATATCATATGCATAAGACACAACATGTGCATGCAGATCCTATTTAGGGGTGAGTATAAAAATACTCAGTAAGCACCCTAAAAACCTAAAAATAAAAAGGAGAAACTAAAGGAAAATAGTTTGATCTACCCTAATCAAGAAGAATAAACCCAATTGAGAGATAACAAGAAACACCATCTTGACCACTCCTTGGTTATACAAGATAAGGTCATCTCATCTCCACATGGTGTCTCAAAAAAGATGTGTGACATTTCCACATGGACACCTAGAAAAAACTAGATATATTCGACTCAGACTCCAAGTATCATGAGGTCTCGAACTCACAGTTAGCCATAGTATTCTATTGAGGCTCAAAGGTATTTCTCATATGGGTGATCCCACTCCATGAGCCCTATCATAACTAATGGTACTCATCTGATAGATATCATTCTTCAAGAAAAGTTTTCTAGGTCCAACTCTATTTCCTATCACCAGAGGTCCTATCTTTGTTATTTTGTGCTTTGTGCAAGATCATACGAACTCAAGTGGAGAAGCCTACCCCTCACCACTACACTCACAATCTAGGGAGATATAAATCCATATCAAGAACCACAGGAAACCTCAGGAGATAAAAACTAAGGATCTACACCACACCGCTACCCCACAGCCGAGGGAGTAATAACTCCAAACCATGTTGAGAAACCTTTTGAGAACCCATATGAGGAGACCCAAACCTTTTCACATCAATTGATCACTAACTCCTCACCAGGTATTGTGTGTATCAATTGGAGGGGCTCACTCCTCACAACTATGCTCCAAAGATGAGGGATCTCTTACTCCTGTGGAGGACCCGTGCCCCACCAGAGCTCGAAGATGATGGAATACCACTCCATAGATAGAGTACCTGGACCCTTGTATAGGGTAGTAGTGTATCTACTTGTAAGAATTCTATGGGGGTCCCACAACCTAATGTGATAGGGTAGTAGTGACCCTGGGTGAACATATCTATGGATAGACGACACACACCATGGTGTGATAGGGGAGTGTTGTCTTTATCTGCACTCTCTAATGATCCTACCTAATCACTACCATTTTCAAGAATCACCTAAGGAAGCATCACACTCATAACATCTTTCATAGTATCACTAATACCAAAATCATGGCCACCATCATTTCCAACGCAAAAATCCACTCAAGATACACTACTCACAAGCCTCCATTTGAGTCCTGGAGATGGAAATGCATGAGAGAGAAGTCTTCAAAGGGAGTACATGGTGTGAACCCATAGTACACTAAATGTCTCTATAAACCAAACACTAGTCATGTCCCCTCTCATTACTCTGCATGTATTTTTGGGAATACATGGTGTATACCGCATGTCACATGGTGTGTGACCTTGTCCAAACCCATGGGCATTTTCTTGCCCGCACATGGTTTGGATGGCCATGTCTCCTCACACGGCATCTACCCTCAGTATATAGATTACATGGCATGTTTTTCTATTTCAGGACCGATCTCGTGTTCTTTTTCATTTCCATGTAATGAAAAATGTGTCTGTGTCCTTTTATTGTCTACTAACACACGACTATGACCCACATCCACATGAACTTGGGTCACTACATTGCGTGTGTCCCTAGTACATGGATTATAGTCCCCAAATATCATCTTCCCAGACTAATAAGAACACATAGAATATTCCCATGTACTACACATCATGTGATCGATAATTTTGTATGGTAATCCCTTACGGGCCACCCAAAACCCCTGATTTCTCTAGATTCACCCACGATCTACCCTCACAGGGTCCCCAACAATCGTATAAGGGCTCTAAAACCTTAAAAATGAATAAATGGGAATAGGTATGTAAAGATAATAAATCCACCTAACTCATGGTGAAACTTCAAATATTTGGGTCCAAATCGATGCTCGGAACCAACTGCACCTCAATTAGGTGACAATCTATATAAAAATGGTGAACAATGGCACCTCCTCGCCTCGGTTCTTCCTCAGTCCATCTGTCTACCTATGCCATCAAAATTTATGCCATGCCTATGGAAAAAACCCATATTCTCAACTCAAACATATTCTTATATTTCTTATTCGAGACTTTGATCAGTAGTTATTCCACTTTTACTAAAAAAACAGCCCGCACGTGATAAAAGATATTTAATATTTTTAATATCATTGCACCGAGAATCTTTGGGCCCCGGAATCTCACACCGACTCAGTACATGGATACATAAATATTCCAATAATTATTTTTTAAGTGTTACATAGAAAAACTAGTGTCAATACACTCTCCCCACGTTCAAGGTTTTTCATCCTAAAAAGAGAAATCCTAGGCATAAGGGAGAAAATTGATCTCTCAATTGTATCTCCCACACCAGTGATCTCACTAGAGGGTTCTCATGCCTTTTACAAACATGCACTTAGGGGAACCACAATCCCAAATAGGGTCCTCTCTGGTTAGAATCCAAACACCACCAAGAACCTCAAAAACTTATTCTACACCTACTATCCAGCTCAAACTAGGTTGGAATCATGCAATAAATAATTCACATATCTCCTCATCTATGACTGGTGGAAAATACTAAGCACCCAATCCAACTGTGGTCTCATGGTATAGTAGTACCCCACTTCACTAACCCAATGCAGATACTAGGATAAACTTCTATTCATCATCCACCCTTGGATGAACTACACTCTCAACATCCATCACTAGCACCAACTATAGGACCAAAAACACTACCTCCCACTGGCTTTGACCAATAAAAAAGTCACCTTTAGGGCCTTAAAAATGTGTCCTCCTAAACGTGGCCTCAACTAGTGTTACGATGATGGTGGAGAAACAACTACACCATGACAACATGAAAACCTAAAGAATATTCTCTATAACACAAATAGTTCTCTCTACTATGGAAAACCACCCAAATCTTGGGTGTAAAAATGAGGGAAAGAAACCACCTCAACACCTCTCCTCATAGCCTGACTAGTGTCATCATCATTCCTTGGAAGGTAGATGTACTCCCCATATTTGTAAAATACATTAAGAACATGTCCATTGGATATCCGGTCATCCAAGAACTCCCGAACATCATCTCCTAGTTGTGCCTCCCTGCCTCGTTGAAAAAGCGGAGGGGTAACCATGAACAACTAGAGACATTTCATGTCATCCTAAAGCATATTGAATTCATCCATGATGTTGATCACATGAGGGTACCAACAAAAAACATAGGGATTACCAAGTGTACACACCGGGTCTTACCAGACCCTCCTTTAATAAACCTCCAACTACACCACAGCTCATGAAGCTATATGAGGGAAAACTGATATGCTAACGAAAATATTAGGGTAGTCCCTAGGTGTCACTCTATGATTAAGACAACTCTAAGTGGGGAGGTAAAAATGGAATTTCCCCAGATAGATGTCCTTAACTCTAACACTATATTAGGAAACCAAAATCTCATAGCACTAATACTCCAAGATCCATACGTGCCATCTAATAAAAATTAGTTGTATCTACTCACACATGAGCTCATCCAACATAGCCAAGGATCACTCGAACCCAAAGGAGGAACTCCATCCCAAAATCCAGAAACACTATCACACCTACTGGATACATCCATCAAGCATGGATAGTAGGAAACCCATCCATATTGAGAAAATCATCATAGGACCTCTCTCTACCACTATATGAAGGTTTTATATGAGGATCTCCCTCCACTAGAGTTGGTTTTCACTACAGATAAGAGTGCATGACCTCCTGTAAGAACTCAGTTTTTTACTCAGGTATGGATCCTTTAATTTTAGGTCTAAATCATTAATTTTGACCTAATATGGATGCCTAATGAGATAGTAAAGTTTTTGAGGGTTTTCGGGGCTTGTCGGAGCCTAGAACCCATCTTTTTGGAGAAAACAGACTATGTGCATGATTTAGTGTAAACCGTGAAAAATTCCACATGGTTTGGAAAAACATGTGTATGGTTTTTTTAGACAGATCCACCTTGCATGGTTATCACATGGTCGTGCAGCCTAACTATGTGAGAAACCCTTTTCCCCGGGTATTTGTGCATGGGTTCCACAAGTTTTGACAAACAATGTAGACAAAACCATTCAGGCAGAGCCGTCCCGCACAGTTTGCGCACGGTTTGATAAACCATGTTGACAAAACGTGTGCAGGCTATTTTTCTGAGTAATTTTTACAATTTTTTCCTTAATGATCTATTAAGTCACCCCTTCTTCCTTAATTTGAGTTTATGCGTGATTGACCTATTTCTCTCTCAATTTGGGGATTTTTGAAGATCTAAACATGGAATCAAAAGATATTATTTGTCTATCATCTGATCGAACTTTTTTTCGTCATATTGGATATGTAACGGTAAGTACTTGAGTCCTATTTAGTTGTTCTTATTATCTTTTTCTATCGACCTAGATATCGCCATGTGAGAATTTTCACTCTTTTTTAGATCTACTCCAATTCGAGGAAAACTAAGGGCAGATACCGGAGGAGAAGGATCGTACAACCCTAAGGTGGGTGGTCTATAACTTATCCCTAAAGTTCGTTGATTTTGGAATGTTCATGTGGGGACCACCAGTTTTTTTGGAAACCGCTTCTTAAATTTACATGTCATGATTATACTTGTTAGAATCATATTGTTATGATCTTTCCAAATATGTGATTAGTTCTTAGTGGTTACACCCACAACTCAATCCGCCTCATATAGAAGGTTATTCCATAATTGGGTTTTTAGTGTTTCGGAATGTTTGAGCCACCGTTTGGGTGTTCCCTTGCTTGAACTTGCTAAATGTGAGTCTTCTTATAATAAATGTCTTTAAATAATGAGAATTTCCTAATTTTATGTACCATTTATGCTCACCACTTGACCTGCTGAAGGAAAGTGCTTTCAAATTGATTATTGAATGTGAAATTTGAATAGGAAAGTATACTAAGTATATAAATTAGCCTTATCAAATGAGTTTGAATAAAGGTTACATGTCCATAGAACCCCTTTCCATGTTGATGGAAGGTAGTGAGTTAGCCTCAATAATTGAATATTCCATAATGGTTAATAAATACTTGACTAAATGGTTACAATGCTACTTGGCCTATCCACGCTAATAGAAGACAAGGCTTGGACTAATAAATAAATGGTTGCAACTCTACTTGACCTATGCACACTAATGGAAGGCAAGACTTGAACAAAATGAATTATTACATGATTATCATATCAAATAGGAATGGATTGACTCAAGCTCACCTTGGACTCTAAGAGGAGAATACTTTGGGCCTCAGAAACACCATTTTGATTCAAGGATCCAGTTTTCTTAGGTTGATACCCACCTAGACTTCGGTTCTTTTTTATTCCTTAGATGCTTGGTATACTACTATAGGGTCCATTTCATTATTACAGGATACCTTTTATACACTCCTTGGATCCATCATTGGCTAGTAGGTGTCGTTGTGAAAGTCTATAGGGTCCTTTCTTTTCTTATACTTGTTTTACCTTAGTCGATCACCTTGGACTTGATAGGTGCCTTATTGAGGAATTCCTTGGATTACGCTCCTTGGATTACACTCTTACCTTTTAGCTAGACTCATATACTACTGAGTTAGCATTCCATGAGATTTATATTACCTTGGTTATTACCCTGGAACTCCCTCACTCAATATCATTGTCAGGTTTTCTTGTTACCTCTTGGGACCTTCACTACTTATACTATCATGAGGTGATGTCAGTGTTGGTTGTGCCTCACGTGACCTATTAACATTAAATGGTAATTTCTTAATTAATGAACTGGTTACATTTTTAGACACCAGCTGAGGGCTAAAGCGGTTAATTGGGTATTTGGTTATATTATACTACTTTCTTTACTTTATGTATGCATGCCTACATACTGTTGTGTTCCATTACATGGTCCGGATTTTATAGACACCATTGGTGGTGGCCCACTAATATTTATCTCACACCCTCTCCAGGTGTCGTTTGGTACCTGAAGTAGATTACATGGTTGCAGGTATTCAAAAAGGGAATAATATATCTTCAAATACTTGATTGCTTTCTGTTAGGATGGATCTTGATAGTAGATGACTGAGTTGGATCTCAGGATACTTGGAGTAGTCTATGTTTTCTTTTACTTTGTGGAACTATTATGCATATTGTCCTCTATCCATGTTTTCCAGTTTTCTAATGACATGACATTACATCATCAATTTTTCAATTGATATAGTTTTTAATTTACTCATCTATATACTACATCAGTTTTCTTCCGTTGTTTATTTATATAATTTATATTGCTTCCACTGTTTACGATTCCTTTATATTCCTTCCGCTATGTTACACTATGCTAATGAGGGCATAGTCTTCCCACAGACACACCCTAGGCCCTTTCTATTAGTCAGAAGTCTCTGGAATTCGAGAAGATGCGTTTGAGGCCATGTGGACCACCGAGCTCGGGGCACCCGTTAAGTGGAATATGGGTCTGGGACGTCACACCTTTGATACTCTTTGATGGTTCATCCAAGCATAAGGTTCAAGAAAAAAGGATCCAATAGTATTAATAGGCCATGAATAGGGGATAATCTTAGAGAAAATTGTCTCACAAATTTGTGTTTACTACATTTAGGGTATCACAACTGCATGTCGTACCACAAACCACATTTGAACCTCCATGATAGAATCCCCTTCTGCCTGAAGTTCATCCTTTACCTCACCCACCTGTGCGACACAACCAAGGCATGATGTGACACCTAAACACACCAACCCACCCTGAACACACAAGTCAATGGAACTCATCTTCCACACCTCAACACTATTTTCTTTGGAAGACACTGACTCGTCGGCACAGTTTTGTATCATGTCACAAAAATGAGGATCAGTGGGGAAAGTTTCCATATTCCTTGTGAGTAAGAAGCTACACCAAACATCACCAACATAGATCTATACTGACATCCCATGTCATCCTATATAAGCCTCAATCACTCCAGTGTAAGTGGGAATTCTCATCGATATCACTAAAACCTGGGTATCCTAGTACAATCCATGCTCAAAGGTTCGTACTTAGAAAGAAAATCTCGAACTATATTCGAGGATTATTTTAAAAGGTCTATAAACCTCACCAAATACTCTTACATGGTTATACTACTCTGTCGAAGCTAAAAAAGCTCCTGGATATTGTAACACCCTGAGATTTTATGAGATATATTCTTTTTAATTTCTTTGATGTCTTGTGTTATATGCTACACCAAGATTAGATTTTGCTATAAGAAGCACTTTATTAGATTTTAGTATGCGCAACACTATTCTTGGCGTGTGTTACACACAATTTCAAGTTCTTTGGATATAATTCATTTCACGCAAGACCGAGTATAAGTGAACAACTAAATATTATTATGGTAGTTATCACCTAGCCATTAAAATGGATGGAATGAACAGTGTTAACTGAATTATGAAAATTTGGTTTACATATGTTTGTATAATTATTCTTTGGAAACCAAATTAAGTAGGAAATTAAATAAAACCCAATTGAATATAAAGGATGTGTTTTCTTGAAAAAAATAATATTTAAATGAAAATAAGTGAGTCTATACAATTATAAAATCACAATTTATGGATTTTATTAGTAAAATATATATGTAATATATTCAATTTAATGTTTTAAATTCATATAATATAATAAAAAATTCAATTTTTTGGATAAAATAAGTATTTTTCAAAAAAATACAGTTTTACCGCCTTTTGATGGAGAACCCTTTTTAAATTTAGTTTTTGACAATTTTATAATTTATATTTGACATAATAAATTTATTATTTATAATAGGGATATAAAAATTTACCTTGGTTTAAATTTTTGTATTTTTCTAATGAAATTCATATTTTAATGAATAGTGAAAAATATTACTTTTTAATTCAAAACTGCTTTTTCATCTAATTTATTTATATAGTTGGATTATCTTTTTAATTGGTTTTAAAGTTTAATTAGATTATTTTTTTATCATTTAATCCAATTTTGGTAATTGGAAGTAATTTTACAATGAAATTAGATATAAATTCACATCAATCTTTTGATGGTTTTTACTTTTAAAAAAATCGTTTTCTCATTTTGACGATAGGAATTAATTTTAAATTAATTACTCCAACTTCTGTGTTTTGAATTTTCAAAAAAAATATTCAATATTTGGAATAAATGGGTCCAAATTATGTTAAAAGATTACTTTTATTTTTTCTTATATTATGAATAGTAACTATGGTAATTTTTATTTACCGCAGTTAAAGGTAAATCGGGTCAATTAGGGTAACAAACAATATGATAAAGATAATAAAATTACCATAAAACCTTTAAAAAACTATTTTATGAATTAAAGACAACCAATATCACCTAGGGGTCAGAATTTATTAATTTAATGGACTTTTTTCTATGAAAGTTATATAATTATAATTAAAACAAATGAAAGTGACAACATGTCACTATCTTATCTCTTATAAGTATAATAATTTTAATATAGTGATAAACATGATAAAACTTCTAAAATAAATAGTATAAATAAATATAATGAAATTATATACATCATGTGAATTTATTTAGAATTTTTAGATATTAAATAATTACCATTAATGATGACACAATAGTGATGTAGAAATTATTTTATTAATAGAAATATCAAATAAATGGTATTAAAAATCTTAAAAGAAATATAATATGAACTAATTAATGTGATACATAAATTTTCAAGGTTACTATGACATGTTAGGACTTCATTAAATATTTTTTTTCGAATTTATCTTCTATTTGGATTTTATTTAAAATCAAATAAATGAATAGTGACCAAATTGACACTATTAATATTTTATAAAAAATAAAATATTATTAAATTATTTAAAAATCATAAAAATATTTAAAAATTAAAAAGTGAAAATTATAAGGTCTAAAATCTCACAAAGTATCCAATTATGGACAATTGAAAACACATAAGTAAATATTTATAACCATTTATTATTTAGAATATTATTACTATAATTAAAATTAAATAGATTAAATAAGGATAAATCAAAATGATATGGTTTAACATATAATCAAAAAATGTCTAAATTTTATTAGTTGAGAGGATTTAGGCTCAACCTCATCTAATATTTTAAATAATCCACTTTGGAGGCATTGAATTAAAAAAATAATTTATATTGATTTAATAGTTTTGGTATTGGCAAAGGTGCCCCTCCCCTCTCTTATAAAAGGGCACATATCCTTCTCTTTTAATCACACCTATAAATCCATTTTTCTCGGTCTATACCTACCAATTTCCTCTCCCAACTTCCCTCAATTCATTCTAGAGGCCACTCTTTTGGTATAAATCCATCCTAGGGAGACCTTTTGTGCAAATCAAAAGGAGATACTTGAAAACGAGGTAATCGTTTTATCACCTCTTTCAAAATTCTTTTCTTCTTCTACTTACTATTATTATTTTGTTCCCATACTAAATTAATAAATCCAGTATCTTCTATATTCTAATATGTTATTATAATTATGGTACAACCTTATATCTCCTTTTATCCATCCTACGAATAACAATACCACCATTTGTGTGTGCATACGGCTTACCCTCTCCACACCGTGGTGTAATTTTTTATTCAACAAGACTTAATTTGGATGGGTATAATGATGAGAATAATTTATTTAAATAATTAATATAACTTGATAATTATTATTTATAATTAATATATCATCCAATTTTATTCTATTTAACCATTAAGTGAATGATATCGTCACTCGTGCATACGTACGACCTACTGTCTCCACGACATGATGAGATTCATTCTCCACATTAACCATTCAAAAATGATTATAAAGTATATATAATAAATAATAATTAAATATATGGAATAATAATTATACTATATTTTTGTGTGTGTGTGTGTATCATTTACTTGCTTCCACTCAATTCAATAAGGAAACGAAAACAGCATTTAGGCGTACGTACGGCCTACCATCTCCATAAACGGTGTATTCTATTTCATTTATCTATCTATTATATATACTTATATACTGAATATTTATGATATATAAATCATTTTTTATATTTTTTAAGTAATCAAATCATTATCTAAGTAATAAGATCAATAATAACAAGTCAAAACATGTACGATAAATAAAACGATTATTACCCAAAACGTTTCTTTAACATGGAATTGATAAATAAAAGGGTAATATAAAGTCATAAGTGAATCATATATGATAAAATAAATATTATTATGGTTCTGTTACAAGTTAATAATATTTTTATACCCACTCTATAGGAATTTCAGATACATATGTAAGAAATCAAACCTAAGGTAAGGGATAATTTTGCAATCTCATTATTATCCGAGATTGTTTATTCGTAAGTATTTACTAGGGTATATTTATCATTCACATTAATGTTTCATAAATATATAATATTATTTCTATTCTTATAATATTTTTTAATTTAAAATTTCACCATTGTTGAAGTTTTATTAAACAGTATAGAAGGAAACTTTCTTTCCTTTTCCATATGAAGTACTTGTTGACTTTTCTACCAAGAGTACGAGAAGAATGTTTTTTAACTTATACAGCATAAACGGATTTTTAAATCTTCATAATGGCTTATTTACATGAATATTACTCTACAAGATTTCAATATTATTTTTAATTAAATTATTTTCTTTTAAAATTGTGCGGCATTTTGAGAAAAGAAAACATTTTTTAAGAAGAAAGGATATTTTCTTCAAGAATTAAGTCCAAGTGTTTTATCAAAATTATTTTCCATCTAAGAAGACATAGGTTTATCCCTATTATTACTTTTATTTGATTGTGTTTGTGATGGAATTATTTTTATAAAATCCATATATTTTATATGGATTATGATAGAGTGATGTTTAAGAAACCCATTTTATTTCATGGGTTATGCTATGATGAATGATTTATGTTTTTGTGGCACATGTAAGAATGATTTCACTATGAGATTAGTGGGACCTCTATATCCCTCTAATGCATTGGGTAAAGATTTATATATCATGAGATAGAAATGACTGGAATGGAATATAAATCTGGTTTAGTAATACAAGGTTGGAATGGTAAGTAAATCTGGTTTAGTAATACATGGTTGGAACGACAAGTAAACCCAGTTCAGTAACGGACTTTGTCCACTATGATGGTCTTAGAAGAAATGCCTTGGATACTATGGAAATAAAATCATTTAATTATTTGTTTTCCACAATTCCATGTTTTATTCCAATGTTATTCTATCATGCTTAATTTTCCTTTATGATCTATGCCTTACGTATTGAGAAGATTTATTTCATGACTCAAAATTTTGATATTTAAACATTATGTTCATGTTTTTAAATTCTTATGTTTATGGTTTATTTTATGTTTTAAATTTTTACCCTTACTGAGTATTTGATCTCACCCTTTTTATGTTTTCTTTTCCCTAGGATACAAAGAAAGGTTTTAGGTAGGAAAACAAAAGGGGAAGATCTTTATGGGAGATGTTGAAGATATTCTACTAAGTTAGAAGATTATGTTCCAAGTTTCGAAAGGCACTAAACTAATATGGTATTTGGGAGTATATTTGTGTCATGTATTAATTATTCCACAAAAGTAATGTAATGTCTATGTACATCAAGCTTTGGTCTTTACAGTTGGTGTCAAAGAGAAGGTTTAGTCAACCTTTGGAAACTAGGATGCAAAAACTTTAGTGATATCCCTAGAGATATTTCTAAGGATATGTCTAGGGATTTCCTAAGGATAAGTCAAGTATAGGTCAAAATCCTATATTTTTTGTGATAATCATGACTAACCTAAGGTTAAACTGAAGATATCATAGATTGAAATATTATAAATAATTTTCCTTACTTATGAGTTCCTAATCTATGATATGTATTTCTCACACTTTTCTTTCTGGTCTTTGTCAATAACTAGTACTACATGGAACATTGTTAACCAATTAATGTTTCAAATGTGAAAATTATGAATATCAGTTTCCTAAGTGGAAATATCATGAATAGAATCATGAAGATGGTACAAGTATTGGTTATACTACTAAGGATAAAGAGATTGTAAACAAAATGTTAAAGGTATATGATTTTCTTTCAGTGTTGTTTACATTAAACCTAAGAATCATGAGTTTGAGAAACCTTAAGACATTATTCATATTTTAGGTAATATGAAGATGATGGATCCTAAGTAATGGTTTAAGAATAAAGTTATATTATTGAGGTGTATATGTTTCGTAATTCAAAGATTATGTTATATGAATCATGAAATATATAAGTTTTTTCAGAATAAGTTTTTCATTAAGGATTAGAAAAGATATGTTTAATAGTTCTATGGATCCAAAACTTGTTTTAAGGGTAAGGTGATATACTTGTAAAACACATGATTAAGGGAAATATAAGCCTTAATATGTCCCTTGTGTTAAGATAATGATGTTTGGATAAATATATATTGGATTTGAATAAGTAAATTGGATGCTACTAGTTTCTTGGGAACTAATTATGGAGTTGTTGAAAAGAGGGTTATGCTATCACGGATGAAGTATAAAAAAATTTGGGACTTAAGGAATATATCCAATATATTTTGGAATAAGGTAACATTAATTTTTTCAATAATTATATATGGAAATTTAGGTTATTACCATGACTCAATAAAATACATGATAAAGGTGTTCACACTTTTGGAATGTGACCAACTAGAGATACCTTGTGATATATGGGGGATAAATGTTAAGCTGAGTAAGTGAACCTTATTATATAGTTTTAGATTTTATGCTTTTATAATGATTGTAATGTTATAAATTTATAGAAAGTTTAAGTTAAAATTTATATGGAATTAGTTATAATAAAGTTTTATCGCACCATAGGTGGACTTATGCATATTCGATAACCTGTGTTAACCTTTTTTTTTTGAGATAGATGGAATGTCTTATCATTTTATTTATGGATTGAATGATCTGTTAAAACTTCAAGAATGAAAAATTCAACTTCATTTCTATGAATAATAGATGAAGTGTAAATTGTTCAAGGCACAACCAATGATGATATTTTACTAAAATCAGGTAAGTATTTCTACTTATGTTCTTCAACTTTAATAAAAGGATATTGAAACCAAAAAATGTTATCCTAGTACCTTCTTATTTGATGAATCAGATGTTCCATTAAATCGTCACAGATTTATTGATTTTTTATTGTTAACTTTATTCTAACCTTGTTCTCTATCACTCTCCATCATAACTTTATGGTAAGATTTTTTCTTCAATATCCATGTTTTCACTTCCCACCTATTTTCTCCTATGTGGAAACCCAATGATGAGTTCCTTTGGGTAATCATTATGTTTCTAACTTTCCTTTTTAAAATGAAGATTTATTTTTCCTTTTTATTATGTGGGTTTCTATAAAATAAACTTTCAAGTAGTAAACCTTTTATAACCCTAACAAATTTTGAGGGAAAAATTCATTTTAAGGGAGGTATAATGTAACACCCTCGAGATTTTATGAGATAGATTCTTTTTAATTTATTTGATTTCTTGTGTTGTACGTTACACAAATATTAGATTGTTCTATATATAACACCATATTATCTTGTGGTATACGCAACATTATCATTGGCTTGTGTTACACACAATTTCAAGTTCTTTTGATATAATTCATTTCATACAAGACCGAGTAAAAGGGAAAAACTAAATATTATTATGGTAGTTATCACCTATTCATTAGAATAGATAGAATGAATATTGTTAACAAAATCATGAAAATATAGTTTACATATGTTTATATAATTATTATTTGGTTACCAAATTAATTAGTAAATTAAATAAAAACCAATTGAATATAAAGGATGTGTTTTTCTGAAAAAATATTTAAATGAAAAGATGTGAGTCTATAAAATTATAAAATCACCATTTATATATTTTATTAGGGAAATATATATATATATATATATATATATAATATATTCAATTTAATGTTTTAAATTCATATTATATAATAAAAAATTCAATTTTTTGGATAAAAGAAGGATTTTTCAAAAAAAAATACAGTTTTACCGCCTTTTGATGGAGAACCCTTTTTAAATCTAGTTTTTAACAATTTTATAATTTATATTTTACATAATAAAATTATTATTTTGAATAAGGATATAAAAATTTACCTTGGTTGAATTTTTTTTATTTTTTTGATGAAATTCATATTTTAATGAATAGTTAAAAATATTACTTTTTAATTTAAAACTGCTTTTTCATCTAATTTATTTATATAGTTGGATTATATTTGTAATTGGTTTTAAAGTTTAATTATATTATTTTTTTTATCATTTAATCCAATTTTGGTCATTGGAAGTAATTTCACATTGAAATTAGATATAAATTCACATCAATATTTTGATGGTTTTTACTTTTAAAAAACCTCGTTTTCACATTTTGACAATAAGAATTAATATTAAATTAATTACTGCAAATTATGTGTTTTGAATTTTGAAAAAATGGATTCCATATTTTGAATCTATGTGTCTAAATTATGTTAATATATTACTTTTATTTTTTTATATAATGAATATTAACTATGCTAATTTTTATTTACCATAGTTAAAGGTAAATCGGGTAAATTCAGGTAACAAACAATATGATAAAGATAATAAAATTACCATGAAACCTAAAAAAATCCAATTTTATGAATTAAAGTCGACCAATATCACCTAAGGGTAGAAATTTATTCATTTAATGGACATTTTTCCATGAAAGTGATGCAATTATAATTAAAACAAAAGAAAGTGACAACATGTCACTCTCTTGTCTCTTATAAGTATAATAATTTTAATATAGTGATAAACTTTATAAAAATTAAAACATAATATTATAAATAAATATAATTAAATTATATACATTATGTTAATTTATTTATAATTTTTATATATTAAATAATTACCATTAATGATGACACAATAGTGACGTAGAAATTATTTTATTAATAGAAATATCAAATAAATGGTATTAAAAATGTTAAAAGAAATATAATATGAACTAATTAATGTGATACACGAATTTTATAGTTGAATATGACATGTTATGAGTGTATTAAATATTTTTTTTTGTAATTTATCTTATGTGTGGATTTTATTTAAATTCAAATAAATGAATAGTGTCAAAATTGATACTTTGATATTTTATAAAAATAACATATTATTAAATTATTTAAAAATCACAAAAATATTTAAAAATTAAAAATTGAAAATTATAAGGTCTAAAATTTCATAAAGTATCCAATTATGGAAAATTTAAAACACATAAGTAAATATTTATAACCATTTATTGTTTAGAATATTATTAACACAAATAAAATTAAATAGATTAAATAAGGATAAATTAAAATAATAAGATTTAAAATAACATCAAAACATATCTAAATTTTATTGGTTGATATTATTTCAACCTAACTAATCTTATATTCAAAATAATATACATTGGAGGAATTTTAATTTAAAAATTAATTTATATTAATTTAATATTTTTGGTATTTCTAAAGGTTCCTCTCCTCTCTTATAAAAGGGAACCTCTCCTTATCTTTTAATCACACCTCTAAATCCATTTTTCTCAACCAATCCATTCACATTTCCTCTTCCAACTTACCTCAATTTATCCTAGAGTCCACACATTAGGCATAAATCCATCCTACAGAGACATTTTGTGCAAATCAAAAGAAGATACTCGAAAAAGAGGTAATTGTTTTATCACCTCTTTCAAAATTAATTTCTTATTATAATTTCTCTTATTTTTTGTTCTCATAATAAATTAATAAATACAGTATATTATATATTCTTATATTTTATTATAATTATGGGACAACCTTATACCTCCTTTTACTCATCCAACAAATAACAAAATCATCATGTGTTTGTATGTATGACTTACCGTATCCACACTGTGGTGTAATTTGTTATTCAAAAATACATAATTTGGATGGGTATAATGATGATTATAATGTATTTAAATAATAAATATGATGTGATAATTATTCTGTATAATTAATATACCATCCAATTATATACCATTTACCACTAAGTGAATGATATCATCGCTCGTGTGTACGTATGGCCTCTCATCTCCACGACGGGATGAGATTCATCATCCACGTTAACCATTCAAGAATGATTATAAAGTATAAATAATAAATAAGAATGAAATATATGACATAATAATTCTACTGGATTTATGTGTGTGTGTTTTTGTATATATATATATATATCATTTACTTGCTTCCATTCAATTCAATAAAGAAATGGAAACAACATTCATGCGTGTGCAAGGCCTACCGTCACCATGAACGGTGTATTCCATTTTATTTATATATCTATTAAATATATTTATATACTGAATATTTATGATATATAAATAATGTTTTACATTCTGGAAGTAATTAAATCATGATCTAAGTAATAATATCAATAATAACAAGTCAAAACACGTACAATAAATAAAACGACTAGTACCCAAAACGTTGCTTTAACATTGAATTAATAAATAAACGGGTAATATAAAGTCATAAGTGAATCGTATAAGATATCATAAATATTATTATGGTTCTTATAAAAGTTAATAATTTTTTTAAATCCACTATATAGGATTTTTGGATAGATATGGGGAAATCAGACCTAAGGTAAGGGATAATTTTGCAATCTCATTATTATCCGAGATTGTTTATTCAAAAGTATATACTAGGGTATATTAATCATTAATTTTCATGTTTCCTAAATATATAATATTATTTATATTATTATAATATTTTTTAAAGTATATTTTACCCATTGGTTAAGTCTTATTAAATATTATGGAAGGGAACTTTCTTTCATTTTCCATACGAGGTACTTTTTGACTTTTCCAGCAAGAGTACGAGAAGAATGTTTTTTTAACTTATACACCAAGAATGGATTTTTACATATTCATAATTCCTTATTTCCATGAATCTTACCCTACATGATTTCAAGTTTATTTTCAACTAAATTCTTTTCTTTTAAAATTTTACAACATTTTAATAAAATAAAACATTTTTGAAGAAAAAAGGATATTTTTCTTAAGAATTAAGTTCAAGTGTCTTATCAAAATTATTTTTCATCTAAGATGACATAAGTTTATCCCAATTATTAATTTTATTTTATTGTTTTTATGATGAAATTATTTTTATGAAATACATTTATTTTATATGGATTATGATTGAATGATATTTAAGAAACCCATTTTATTTCATGGGTTATACTATAATGAATTATTTATGTTTTTGTGGAACGTGTAAGAATGATTTAACAATAAGATGGGTGGGACCTATATCTCCCTATAATTCATTTGTTAAAGAATTATATCTCATTATATTAACATGACTGGAATGGAAAGTAAATCCGGTTCAGTAATACAGGGCTGGAACAGTAAGTAAATCTGTTTTAGTAATACATGGCTGGAATGACAAGTAAACCCAGTTCAGTAATGGAATTTGTCCACTATGATGGTCTTGGAAGCAATGCCTTGTATACTATAGAAATCATATTATGTGATTATTTTTTTTCCATAATTCCATGTTTTATGCCCATGTTATTTTATCATGCTTAATGTTCCTTTATGATCTATGTCTTACGTACTGCCAAGATTTATTTCATGACTCAATATATTGTTATTTAAACTTTATGTTCATGTTTTTACATTCTTATATTTATGGTTTGATTTATGTTCTCAATGTTTGCCCTTACTGAGAATTTGAGATCACCCTTTTGATGTTTTCTTTTCCCCAATATATAAAGAAATTTTTTAGTTAGGAAAACAAAATGGGAAGATATTTTTGGGAGATGTTTAAGATGTTCCACCAAGTTAGAAGATTATGTTACAAGTTTTCAAAGGTACTAAACTAATACAGTCTTTGGGAATCTGTTTGTGTCATGTATTAATTATTCCTCAAAAGTAATGTAATGTCCATGTACATCAATCTTGGGTTTTTACAGTTGGTATCAGAGTGAAGGTTTATTAAACCTTTGGAAACTAGGATGCAAAAACTTTAGTGAGATCCCTAGAGATATTTATAAGTATATATCTAGGGATTTCCTAAGGATATGTCAAGTATAGGTCACAATCCTAGGGATTTTGTGATAATCATGACTAACTTAGGGTTAAAATGAAGATATCATAGATTGAAATATTATAAATAATTTTCCTTACTTATATGTTTCTAAAATATGATATGTATTTCTCACACTTTGGTTTCTAGTCTTAGTCAATAACCAGAACTACATCGAACATAGTTAACCATTAAATGTTTCAGATATGGAAATTATGGTAATTATGAAGATCAGTTTCCTAAGAGGAAATATCATGAAGATAATCATGGTGATGGTACGAGTATTCTTCATAATACTGAGGATAAGGAGATTGTAAAAAAAATGTGAAATGTATGTGATGTTCTTCCTTTATTTTTTACATTAAACCTAAGAATCATGATGTTGAGAAACCTTAAGACATGATTCATATTTTATGGAAGATGAAGATTATGGATTTTGAGTAATGGTTTAATAATAAAGTTGGATGACTGATCTGTATATGTTTTGGAAATTAAAGATTATGTTATTTGAATCATGAAATATATAAGTGTTTTCAGTATAAATTTTTCATTAAGGATTGGAAATTATATGTTGAATAGTTATAAGGATCCAAAAAGTGATTTAAGGTTAAGGTGATATACTTGGAGAAAACATGATTAAGGTAACGATAACCCTTAATATGTCCCTTATGTTAAGATAATGATGTTTGGATAAATATATGTTAGATTTTAATATGTAAATTGGATGTTGATAGTATCTTGGGAACTAATTATGGAGTTGTTGACAAGAGGGTTATGTTATCATGGATGAAGTATTCAACTTTTTTGGACTTAATGAATATATCCAATAAGTTTTTGAATAAGGAAACATTCATTTTTTCAATAAGGATATATGGTAATTTAGGTTATTACCATGACTCAAGAGAATACATGATGAAGGTGTTCACACTTTTGGAATGTGACCAACTAGAGATACATTGTGATATATTGGGGATAAACGTTAATGTCACGACCCGCCCTCGGGGTTCGTGCCGTGACTACCCCAAGCCCGCCTTCCATAGGCCAGGGGCTGGCGACTAGCACCAAGGCGTAAATCCCAGAAAAAGGGAAGGCATTGCCTTGTAAAGTAAACAAACACCACAGAGTAAGCAAGCGGAAGTAAAACACTAAGTACAAAAAGAAGAGCTGAAAAGTAAAAAGGGGCCAGAAATACAAGCCCAACTGTAAAGTACAACTCGAAAGGGAAAACAGCGACTGAAAAGTAAAGCTGCTACGCTGAGATGTCCACTGGAAATCCCACCTGAAGGGTGGGTACAGATAGCTCCTCTGCTCCTTGGGTACCGCCATCCGCTCCGAGTATGTCCCGCCCAGTGGTCCACCTCCGGGTACCGCCTCGTCGTATAGTCCACCTCCAGGTACCGTCCAGTCCTCGAACCTTCGGCTTCTGTCAGCACTGTCTGTCGTCTGCAACCAACACAACGAGGTGCGGGCATAGCCCGTGCAGGGGTGAGTATAACGATACTCAGTAGGGACCCCGAGACCCTCAAGGTCTCACTAAAACCAACAAGGATAAACACAAGAAGATCTCAACAGATAAACCTTACTTAGGTATATGCCCATACATATACCTAAGTTATCAAGTAACCCATCTCAATCATGAGGAAACACAAGGATTGTGAAAACGACGGATAACCACTACCCGGGTATATGCCCATACATATACCAAAGTTAGCAAGTGATCCATCTCAATCATGAAGTAAACACAAGGTCAAAAGTCTCATCTCAACACAGGATTTTCATTATCGAAACCGTAACTGCTGAAAAGCTCCGTCTCTGGAGTGTACAGTGGTCCTGTCACGACTCCGAGGTACTGCTCACTAACCTAAGACTGCTGAAGTACTCCTCCTGTCGAGTACTGCGGGCCAGCCACCCAAACACAGTAGTGCTTCCCGCCGAGGTATGTCACCCAAACACCGTAGTGCACACCCCCTAGTAGCCTGCTGAGGTACTCTCCGGACGAGCACCGCGAGTCTGCACTGTCACACAGGTAGTGCTCCGTCCGCCATGGGTCTGCACCTCAGAAAGTAGTGCTCCGTCCACTGGGCTAGTCGACTCACTCCAAGTCGAGTCGGTCAAGCAGTCGTCAGGTCTCAGCCAGCTACACGGTCTCCGTACATCGCATGCTCGTCACTGGGAGGGTCCTCTCAACGAGCTACAGGTCGATACTCCAAGTATCTCAAAGTCCCTCGAAGAAGTGTCTCAAAGGTCCGTCTCGTCACAGGGGTCTCAACGCAACAGACGGCGCGTCGATCGGACGCCCGGTCTGTGAGTTATTAGCCTAATCGTCCCAGGGGCCCGGTTGGTTTCGTGAGCGAAACCAATCCCGGCCGTATCTCAACTGTACTCCGAACTCCCATAGGATATACTCAAAGGGACCGTTACTCAACGTAACCACCAACGCCGCTGACGGCTCGTCAAGCGGACGTCCTGTCTGAAAGATATCAGCTTTCCCGTTCCAGGGGCCTGGTTGGATTTCGGGTACAATCCAACCCGGCCATACTCCGACTGTATCCAAAACTCGGGCGGAGTATGTCAAAAGTTCCGTCTCATCAAGAGGAAGTCAACGAAATAGACGGCGCGTCAATCGGACGCCCGGTCTGTGAGTTATTGGCTTTTTCGTCTCCGGGGCCCGGTTGGTTTTTAAGGCAAAACCAACCCGACCGTACTCCACCTGCGTCCAAACCTCGGGCGGAGTATGCCAAAAGATCCGTCTCATTAAGAGGAATGCAACGCGACTGACGGCGCGTCAATCGGACGTTCGTGGCTCAAGATATGAGCGTTTCCGCTCCGAAGGCCCGATTGGTTTCGTGAACGAACCAACCCGGCCGAACTCAAAGTAATCTGAAACCTTGAGTGCGATATACCGAAACGACCGTCTCGATCCAAGGATCGCGTTGCCGCAGACGGTTCGTCGTTCGGAGGTCCGAGGCTCAAGTTATGAGCCAAAAACCAAATCTGGTTCGAAACGGGGGGGTCCGGGTCCGGGCCGACCCGCCCGACCCCCCCCTGGGGCGGCGCGGCGGCGCGGCGGCGGCGTCAGGCGCCGCACGGGCTGCGCACGCGGGGGCTAAGCCCCGCGGTTCTTCAAAGTGGCGCGGCCTTTGTGCCGCGCCTGGGTAACAAAACGGCCCCACGTGGGGGCCGGTTTTGGAGGGTCAAACCGGGGGGCTGATGCCCCCCCCTTCATGGAACTGCCCCCCTCTTAAAGAGGGGGGTTTTATGTGCTGGCCGGGGGAATTATTTCCCCCGGTTTAAAGACATCCGGCCGGCCAGCTGGCCGGCCGGTTTTTCTCCAACGGGACCGGAAATTCCGGTCCCCTCCTCGGCTTCCGACGCCGGCGGCCCGGCCGCCGGTCTTCTCTTCCGCCGCGGCCCGGAACCGGCCGCGGTCTTCTCGTCCTGCCGCGGCCCGGAACCGGCCGCGGTGTTCGTCGTCCGGCGCGGTGCGACGGCACCGCGCCCCTTTCGTCGTGCCAAGAATCCTTTCAACGCGGCGCGACGGCGTCGCGTTCTTGAAGATTTTTCCTTGGCGTAGCGCGATGGCGCCGCGTAAAATATTTGCACGATCATCCGCGTGGTGCGACGGCACCACGCCACTTGCTTCCTCACGTAAGAATAATCAACATGAACGATGGAGGGGGGTTCGGTCGTGTTCGTGCGGTCCGTCCCCCCTCGCGTTAACAATAACACTTATATAAAAATATTTAAAAGCCTCACGTAGACATGCGATCCACGAGCAAGAAATGGAATAAATAAAGAATTAAACAACAACCCCTACCTCGGGTATAAGTCGAGGATTTGACTATGTCCGCGGAAGTCGACGTCGCGGAGATCGGGCGTCGCGGTCGTCGTTCGTCAAATTCGATGACGAAGGGATGCGTTCGAAGAGACACGACGTTGGCGAAACTTGCACGCCGACGAAGGTTGTCCGAAGAAGAGGTGGCGTCCCCTTCGTTGACACGGTGAACGAAGAAAGGAGGTGCGGCGTTCTTCGTCGGAAAAAGAGCGTTCCTCTTCAAGTCTTGAGGAAAGTCAAATAATAAAGAAAACAACGAACTCAAGAACCTCTACCTCGATAGTCGCACGTTGACGTAGTCGTGAAATATCGGTGTCACGGAGGAAGAGTCGTTGTCGAATCTTCGTATGCCGACGAAGAAGGTCCGAAGAGGAAGCAGCGTTCCCTCTTGTTGACACCGAGGACGAAGAAGAGAGGCGTCGTTCTTCGTCAGAGTTTGAGCGTTCTTCGTTCTTCGAAGGTTCTTCGTCAAGTTGAAGAAGAAGAAGAAAAACTTCCAAAGCTCTCAAGAAATCCTCCCAAGGTGTTAAAAGAATCCCCTAGAATAATATAAGCTTTAACTTATATTATTACATAACTTAACCACAAGAATTTCAAAGGTTTGAAATTCAAAAAGGGTTTAACTCCCTTCATTAATTAAGTAACTCAAGTTGACAACAATTAATGAAATGAGTTAAAGGGGAGGTTTTGAGAGAATTTGAGGAGTTGGGATTCGTGTGGACCCCACCTCACTTAATCCTTCCAAGGGAGGTTAAGTGGATGTGGGTCCCACTCCCAACTCCCTTTGGTAGGACTTAACTAGTTAAAAAAAATAAAATTTGTTCCTCACAAATTTTATTTAACTTAAACTTAAAAACCCAAAAACTAACTTTCAACCCACAACAAACGCAACTCCCGAAAAGGACTCTTTAAGCGAATATCGGCGCTGCGAGTTCATCGGTTCCCTCGGATTTCAATTCCGATCACCGGATCAAAAGTTAGGAATTCCCGCTCGTTCGTTCACTGAACGTACCCGAGCCAAACTTCGGAAATTAATTCCGGGCACTCCGGGTCTCGGAATCAGGTGCCGTCTGAAACCGCGCTCTTGTAAAATTCTAAAGAAAATTAAGAAAAAATTTCCCTTGAATTTTACGGGTCTTTACATTACTCCCACCTCAGGGCTTTACGTCCCCGTAAAGATACAACAAAAACTAGGGAAACAAAAGAGGGTACTAAGCACGCATCTGAGCCTCCCGCTCCCATGTGCTCTCCTGGAGATTCCCGTGCCGCCATCTGTTGCGCACAAGAGAAATCGATCGCCCAAGTAGGACCTGCTCCTATCGATCCTCTATCTCCTCCGGAACCTCCGTAAAAGTCGCCCCAACGTCAACGTCAAGCTCCCCATGATCAATGATGTGCGTCGGGTCGTGCACGTATCTCCTCAGCTGGGATACGTGGAAGACGTCGTGCACCCGGTGCAACTGAGGTGGTAGAGCCAGGCGATAAGCCACCTCACCAACCCTGCTGAGGACCTGGAAGGGTCCGATGAAGCGCGGAGATAACTTGTCGCCTCGGCCAAATCTCCGAATACCACGTTGAGGTGAGACCCGCAATAAGACGTGGTCTCCATCCTCGAACTCCAGTGGCATCCGCCTCCTGTCAGCGTATGACTTCTGCCGGCTCTGTGTTGTCCTCATCCGCTCCTGGATGACATGGACCTTCTCCGACGTGGCCCGGACCATCTCTGGTCCCACAAGAGCTGCAAGATTTCTTCTTTGCCGATAAGAGAAACCTGGTCTCATCCCCTGGATGAACCACATTCTTTGCCTAATATAGTCAATCCTAACATGGATGATACTAATCCATACCAAGGATGACGTCGTAAGGCCTCGACGCTACTACTAAGAGATCCAACCGTTACTCTCGCCTCCAAGGGTTGAGTCACACTGTCGGCATCAGTGTGTGGTAACTGGTCTCCTCCAGTAGATGTCTCACAAGTGAGGGTCAAGTCAACAGTCAACTGGAACCTCTTAGTAACATCACAAAAGAGGAAAGGAATGAAAACATCACAAAGTATGCGTCTTTTATTATTGCAGCTCATAATACAAAGATGCTACACAAAAACAACATCAACATGGAACTAGAAGTACAAGAGACGTATCCACTAGTTCCGCTCCTGTCCACCTGCTTTACTGTTGCTCAAGCATTTGTCGCTGCCTCAACCTCGGTGGCTCCCCCCAAGCCTGCGGATCGAGGAGTCGGACAGTCACGTGCCAGGTGACCCTTTCCGCGGCATGAGTAACACAACCTGCTCCTTGCACGGCTAGCTCTGTTCCCACTCCGGGTGCCCTGCACCACCGGTCCTAAAACCCGAGATCGCCCATCTGCTGGTCTGGTCCTCCTGGACCTCTGCATCATCTGTCTACTGCCCACAGATGACTCGGCTTCTGATCGAAAAAAAACACGCGGCAAAGGCAGAATCTCCTGTACACGCTCGGGGTGTAGAGATACTGGCACAAACTCCACCCTGAAGAAGGTCTCGAAGTCTTCCCATGCGAAGTTCATCTCATCGCAGAACTGAAACAAGTGGCTCCACCACCTACCTGCTGCTGCGTGTAGTAGGCTCGCAGCGAGGATCACCATGAGGTCTGCTGGTGTCCTCACTAGCCTAAACACTCGTACCACTGCCTCCAGCCAGTCCTCTGCAGCCTGGGGATCCGTCTCCCCGCGAAACCTGGGCGGTCGCTGGCGCTGAAACTCATGCAGTGCGCTGAGGCGACGTGCATCGTCAGCGGCTGCTGCTAGAAGCATCGGGGGCTCGGCGGGTAGAGCTACCGCCGGTGCCACTGCTGACAAAGGGCCCTGCACCGAGGCCTCGTCGCTCGGTGGGCTGTCGTCACGTTCGATTCTCGGAACCCTAGCTGGCTGCCGTCGTGGGGCCATCCTGAAGAAACAACGTAACACGATCAAACGATTATACCTGGTGAGCTGACCTGGTTTGAGCTGTTTTAAGGGGAAAAAACTTTGAAAACACACACGCAATCAGTGTTTTCGTGCACAAAGTCGGAAATCAGTTGTCAGGGTCCTGGTGTATGGATACGTCGGCCGCCCGCACCAACACTGGACTCCCTGAACTGAAAACCACACTCGGTACCCTTATCACTATTGCTTCACAGAAAGAAAGATCAGAGTTATAAGTTCTGCGGTAGAACCGAACTCCTTTGATACCAATTTGTCACGACCCGCCCTCGGGGTCCGTGCCGTGACTACCCCAAGCCCGCCTTCCATAGGCCAGGGGCTGGCGACTAGCACCAAGGCGTAAATCCCAGAAAAAGGGAAGGCATTGCCTTGTAAAGTAAACAAACACCACAGAGTAAGCAAGCGGAAGTAAAACACTAAGTACAAAAAGAAGATCTGAAAAGTAAAAAGGGGCCGGAAATACAAGCCCAACTGTAAAGTACAACTCGAAAGGGAAAACAGTGACTGAAAAGTAAAGCTGCTACGCTGAGATGTCCACTGGAAATCCCACCTGAAGGGTGGGTACAGATAGCTCCTCTGCTCCTTGGGTCCCGCCATCCGCTCCGAGTATGTCCCGCCCAGTGGTCCACCTCCGGGTACCGCCTCGTCGTATAGTCCACCTCCAGGTACCGTCCAGTCCTCGAACCTTCGGCTTCTGTCAGCACTGTCTGTCGTCTGCAACCAACACAACGAGGTGCGGGCATAGCCCGTGCAGGGGTGAGTATAACGATACTCAGTAGGGACCCCGAGACCCTCAAGGTCTCACTAAAACCAACAAGGATAAACACAAGAAGATCTCAACAGATAAACCTTACTTAGGTATATGCCCATACATATACCTAAGTTATCAAGTAACCCATCTCAATCATGAGGAAACACAAGGATTGTGAAAACGACGGATAACCACTACCCGGGTATATGCCCATACATATACCAAAGTTAGCAAGTGATCCATCTCAATCATGAAGTAAACACAAGGTCAAAAGTCTCATCTCAACCTAGGATTTTCATTATCGAAACCGTAACTGCTGAAAAGCTCCGTCTCTGGAGTGTACAGTGGTCCTGTCACGACTCCGAGGTACTGCTCACTAACCTAAGACTGCTGAAGTACTCCTCCTGTCGAGTACTGCGGGCCAGCCACCCAAACACAGTAGTGCTTCCCGCCGAGGTATGTCACCCAAACACCGTAGTGCACACCCCCTAGTAGCCTGCTGAGGTACTCTCCGGACGAGCACCGCGGGTCTGCACTGTCACACAGGTAGTGCTCCGTCCGCCATGGGTCTGCACCTCATAAAGTAGTGCTCCGTCCACTGGGCTAGTCGACTCACTCCAAGTCGAGTCGGTCAAGCAGTCGTCAGGTCTCAGCCAGCTACACGGTCTCCGTACATCGCATGCTCGTCACTGGGAGGGTCTGCTCCACGAGCTACAGGTCGATACTCCAAGTATCTCAAAGTCCCTCGAAGAAGTGTCTCAAAGGTCCGTCTCGTCACAGGGGTCTCAACGCAACAGACGGCGCGTCGATCGGACGCCCGGTCTGTGAGTTATTAGCCTAATCGTCCCAGGGGCCCGGTTGGTTTCGTGAGCGAAACCAATCCCGGACGTATCTCAACTGTACTCCGAACTCCCATAGGGTATACTCAAAGGGACCATTACTCAACGTAACCACCAACGCCGCTGACGGCTCGTCAAGCGGACGTCCTGTCTGAAAGATATCAGCTTTCCCGTTCCAAGGGTCTGGTTGGATTTCGGGTACAATCCAACCCGGCCATACTCCGACTGTATCCAAAACTCGGGCGGAGTATGTCAAAAGTTCCGTCTCATCAAGAGGAAGTCAACGAAACAGACGGCGCGTCAATCGGACGCCCGGTCTGTGAGTTATTGGCTTTTTCATCTCTGGGCCCGGTTGGTTTTTAAGGCAAAACCAACCCGACCGTACTCCACCTGCGTCCAAACCTCGGGCGGAGTATACCAAAAGATCCGTCTCATTAAGAGGAACGCAACGCGACTGACGGCGCGTCAATCGGACGTTCGTGGCTCAAGATATGAGCGTTTCCGCTCCGAAGGCCCGGTTGGTTTCGTGAACGAACCAACCCGGCCGAACTCAAAGTAATCCGAAACCTTGAGTGCGATATACCGAAACGACCGTCTCGATCCAAGGATCGCGTTGCCGCAGACGGTTCGTCGTTCGGAGGTCCGAGGCTCAAGTTATGAGCCAAAAACCAAATCTGGTTCGAAACGGGGGGGTCCGGGTCCGGGCCGACCCGGCCCGACCCCCCCCCCCCCCCCACTGGGGCGGCGCGGCGGCGCGGCGGCGGCGGGCGGCGGCGGGCGGCGGCGGCGGGCGGCGGCGGCGCGGCGGCGCGGAGGCGGCGGCGCGGCGGCGGCGTCCGGCGCCGCACGGGCTGCGCACGCGGGGGCTAAGCCCCGCGGTTCTTCAAAGTGGCGCGGCCTTTGTGCCGCGCCTGGGTAACAAAACGGCCCCACGTGGGGGCCGGTTTTGGAGGGTCAAACCGGGGGGCTGCTGCCCCCCCTTTCATGGAACCGCCCCCCTCTTAAAGAGGGGGGTTTTATGTGCTGGCCGGGGGAATTATTTCCCCCGGTTTAAAGACATCCGGCCGGCCAGCTGGCCGGCCGGTTTTTCTCCAACGGGACCGGAAATTCCGGTCCCCTCCTCGGCTTCCGACGCTGGCGGCCCGGCCGCCGGTCTTCTCTTCCGCCGCGGCCCGGAACCGGCCGCGGTCTTCTCGTCCTGCCGCGGCCCGGAACCGGCCGCGGTGTTCGTCGTCCGGCGCGGTGCGACGGCACCGCGCCCCTTTCGTCGTGCCAAGAATCCTTTCAACGCGGCGCGACGGCGTCGCGTTCTTGAAGATTTTTCCTTGGCGTAGCGCGATGGCGCCGCGTAAAATATTTGCACGATCATCCGCGTGCTGCGACGGCACCACGCCACTTGCTTCCTCACGTAAGAATAATCAACATGAACGATGGAGGGGGGTTCGGCCGTGTTCGTGCGGTCCGGCCCCCCTCGCGTTAACAATAACACTTATATAAAAATATTTAAAAGCCTCACGTAGACATGCGATCCACGAGCAAGAAATGGAATAAATAAAGAATTAAACAACAACCCCTACCTCGGGTATAAGTCGAGGATTTGACTATGTCCGCGGAAGTCGACGTCGCGGAGATCGGGCGTCGCGGTCGTCGTTCGTCAAATCCGATGACGAAGGGATGCGTTCGAAGAGACACGACGTTGGCGAAACTTGCACGCCGACGAAGGTTGTCCGAAGAAGAGGTGGCGTCCCCTTCGTTGACACGGTGAACGAAGAAAGGAGGTGCGGCGTTCTTCGTCGGAAAAAGAGTGTTCCTCGTCAAGTCTTGAGGAAAGTCAAATAATAAAGAAAACAACGAACTCAAGAACCTCTACCTCGATAGTCGCACGTTGACGTAGTCGTGAAATATCGGTGTCGCGGAGGAAGAGTCGTTGTCGAATCTTCGTATGCCGACGAAGAAGGTCCGAAGAGGAAGCGGCGTTCCCTCTTGTTGACACCGAGGACGAAGAAGAGAGGCGTCGTTCTTCGTCGGAGTTTGAGCGTTCTTCGTTCTTCGAAGGTTCTTCGTCAAGTTGAAGAAGAAGAAGAAAAACTTCCAAAGCTCTCAAGAAATCCTCCCAAGGTGTTAAAAGAATCCCCTAGAATAATATAAGCTTTAACTTATATTATTACATAACTTAACCACAAGAATTTCAAAGGTTTGAAATTCAAAAAGGGTTTAACTCCCTTCATTAATTAAGTAACTCAAGTTGACAACAATTAATGAAATGAGTTAAAGGGGAGGTTTTGAGAGAATTTGAGGAGTTGGGGTTCGTGTGGACCCCACCTCACTTAATCCTTCCAAGGGAGGTTAAGTGGATGTGGGTCCCACTCCCAACTCCCTTTGGTAGGACTTAACTAGTTAAAAAAAAAAAAATTGTTCCTCACAAATTTTATTTAACTTAAACTTAAAAACCCAAAAACTAACTTTCAACCCACAACAAACGCAACTCCCGAAAAGGACTCTTTAAGCGAATATCGGCGCTGCGAGTTCATCGGTTCCCTCGGATTTCAATTCCGAGCACCGGATCAAAAGTTAGGAATTCCCGCTCGTTCGTTCACTGAACGTACCCGAGCCAAACTTCGGAAATTAATTCCGGGCACTCCGGGTCTCGGAATCAGGTGCCGTCTGAAACCGCGCTCTTGTAAAATTCTAAAGAAAATTAAGAAAAAATTTCCCTTGAATTTTACGGGTATTTACAGTTAAGTTAAGTAAGTGAACCTTATTCTATAGTTTTGGATTTTCTACTTTTATATAGATTGTAAGGTTATAAATTTATAAAAAGTTTAAGTTAAACGTCAGATGAAATTAATTAGAATAAAGTTTTTATCTCACCATAGGTGGACTTATTCATATTTGTTAACCTTTGCTAACCCTTTTTTTAGAAAAATGGAATGTCATATCATTCTATTTATGGATCGCATGACCTGATAACACTTCAGGAATGAAAATTTTAACTTCATTTCTTTGAATAATATATGAAGTGGAAATTGTTCAAGGCACGACCAACGATGAGATTGTACTGAAATCAGGTAAGTATTTCTGCTCATGTTCTTCAAATTTAAGAAAAGGATCATGAAAACCAAAAAAGTTATCATATTACCTTCTTATCTGATGAATCATATGGTCCCTTAAATCATAATAGATATATGGATTTATAATTGTTAACTTTCTCCTAACCTTATTCTCTATCACTCTCCATCAGAACTTGATGGTTAGATTTTTTCTTCCATATCTATGTTTTCACTTTCCACCTATTTTCTCCTATGTGAAAACCCAGTGATGAGTTACTTTGGGTAACCTTTATGTTTCTAACAGTCCTTTTTAAAATGAAGTTTTATTATTCCTTTTTATTATGTGGGTTTCTATAAAATAATATTTCAAGTGGTAATAATTTTATAACCCTGACAAATTTTGGGGGTGAAATTCATTTTATGAGGGGTATAATGTAACACCCCGAGATTTTATGAGATAGATTATTTTTAATTTATTTGATATCTTGTATTGTATGATACACCAAGATTAGATTGCTCTATACTCAAAATTGTATTATCTTGAAGTATACACAACACTATTCTTGGCTTGTGTTACATGCAATTTCAAATTCTCTTAATATAATTCATTTCACGCAAGACTGAGTATAAGTGAACAACTAAATATTATTATGGTAGTTATCACCTATAAATTAGAATGGATGGAATGAATAGTGATAACTGGATTATGAAAATATTATTTACATATGTTCATATAATTATTCTTTGGTTACCAAATTAAGTAGGAAATTAAATGAAAACTAATTGAATATAAAGGATGTGTTTTTTAGAAAAAAAATATTTAAATGAAAATAAATGAGTCTATAAAATTATAAAATCGCTATTTATGGATTTTATTAGTAAAATATATATTTAATATATTCAATTTAATGTTTTAAATTTATATGATATAAAAACAAATTCAATTATTTGGATAAAAGTAGTATTTTTCAAAAAAAATATAGTTTACCACCTTTAGATGGAGAACCCTTTTTAAATCTAGTTTTTGACAATTTTATAAGTTATATTTGACATAATAAATTTATTCTTTGGAAGAGTGGTATAAAAATTTACCTTGGTTGTAATTTTGGTATCTTTCTGATTAAATTCATAATTTAATGAATAGTGAAAAATACTGCATTTTAATTCAAAATTTCCTTTACGTCTAATTTATTTATATAGTTGGATTATCTTTATAATTAATTTTAAAGTGTAATTATATTATGTTTTTTTCATTTAATCAAATTTTGGTTATTGGAATTAATTTCAAATTGAAATTATATATAAATTCACATTAATCTTTTGATGGTTTTTACTTTTAAAATAAAACTGTTTTCTTGTTTTGACAACAGGAATTAATTTTAAATTAATTACTCCAACATTTTTTTTTTGAATTTTGAAAAAATGGATTCCATATTTGGAATAATTGGGTTCAAAATATGTTAATATATTACTTTTATTTTATTTTTTGATATTATGTATAGTAACTATGGTAATTTTTATTTTCCACAGTTAAAGGTAAATTGGGAAAATTAGGGTAACAAACAATATGATAAAGATAATAAAATTACCCTAAAACATTTAAAAATCCTATTGGGTGAATTAAAGTGGAAAATATCACCTAGGGGTTGGAATTGATTCATTTAATGAACTTTTTTCCATGAAAGTGATGTAATTATAATTAAAACAAAAGAAAGTGACAACATGTCACTCTCTTATATATTATAAGTATAATAATTTTAATATAGTGATAAACTTGATAAAACTTAGAAATTATATATTCTAAATAAATCTAATGAAATTATCTACATCATGTTAATTTATTTCTAATTTTTAGAGATTAAATAATTACCATTAATGATGACACGATTGTGATGTAGAAATTATTTTATTAATAGAACTATCAAATAAATGGTATTAAAAATATTAAAATAAATATAATATGAACTAATTAATGTTCTCCATGAATTTTATAGTTTAATATTACATTTTAAGAGTGTATTAAATATTTTGGTTCGAATTTATCATCTGTGTGGGTTTTATTTAAATTCAAATAAATGAAGAGTGTCAAAATGACACTATTGATATTTTATAAAAATAATATATTATTAAATTATTTAAAAAGTAAAAAGTAAAAATTATAAGGTGTAAAATTTCATAAACTACCCAATTAATGAAAATTGACAACACATAAGTAAATATTTATAACCATTTATTATTTAGAACATTATTACCACAATTAATATTAAATAGATTAAATAAGGATAGATCAAAATGATAAGGTTTAAAATAAAATGATAAGGTTTAAAATAAAATAAAAACATGTATAAATTTTATTGGTTGGGAGGATTTTGACCCAAAATAATATTATATTATAAATATTCTACATTTTAGGCATTTGAATTTAAAAATTAATTGATATTAATTTAATATTTTTGGTATTTTCAAAGGTGCTCATCCCCTCTCTTATAAAAGGGCACCTCTCCTTATCTCATAATCACACCTCTAAAGCCATTTTTCTCAGCCAATACCTACCCATTTCTTCTCCCAACTTCCCTTACTTCATCCTATAGTCAAAACTTTGGGCAGAAAGACATCCTAGGGAGACCTTTTGTGCATATCAAAAGGAGATACTCGAAAAAGAGGTAATTGTTTTATCAGCCCTTTCAAATTTCTTTTTTTCTTCTACTTCCTCTTCTTATGTTTTCCCATACTAAAGTAATAAATACAGTATATTATATATTATGAGATGTTATAATAATTATGGGACAACCTTATACCTCCTTTTATCTATCCTATGAATAACAATATCCCTATGCGTGCGTACATACAGCTTACCGTCTCGATGTCATGGTGTAATTTTTTATTCAACAATACTTAATTTGGATGGGTATAATTATGAGTATAATGGATATAAATAATGAATATAACCTTATAAATATTATTTATAATTAATATAACATTCAATTCCATACCATTTAACCATTAATTGAATGATATCATCGCCCATGCGTACGTACGGCCTACCGTCTCCACGACGCGATGAAATTCATTCTCTATGTTAACCATTCAAGAATGATTATAAAGTATATATAATAAATAATAATGAAATATATTACATAATAATTCTATGGGATTTATGTATATATATATATATTATTTACTTGCTTCCAATAAATTCAATAAGGAAACAGAAACAGCGTTCATGCGTAGGTACAGCCTACCGTCTCCATGAACGGTGTATTCCATTTAATTTATATATATATTATATATATTTATATAATTAATATTAATTATATATAAATCATTATTTACATTATATAAGTAAGTTAATCATGATCTAAGTAATAATATCAATAATAACAAGTCAAAACATGTACGATAAATAAAACGATTATTACCCAAAACGTTGCTTTAACATGGAATTGATAAATAAACGGGTAATATAAAGTCATAAGTGAATCATATATGATATAATAAATATTATTATGGTGTTTTAAAAGTTAATAATATGTTTAAACTCAATATATAGAAGTTTTGGACACATATAAAAGAAATCAGACCTAAGGTAAGGGATAATTTTACAATCTCATTATTATCTGAGATTGTTTATTCGTAAGTATTTACTGGGGTATATTTATCATTCACGCTCATGTTTCATAAATATATAATATTATTTCTATTTTTATACTATTTTTTTAAAGTAAATTTTTCCCATTTGTGATGTCTTATTAAACGGTATGGAAGGAAACTTTCTTTCATTTTCTATATGAGGTACTTTTTGACTTTTCCGATAAGAGTACGATAAGAATGTTTTTTAACTTATATGGCATGAAAGGATTTTTACATATTCATAATGCCTTATTTCCATGAATCTTACTATACACTATTTCAAGTTTATTTTCAACTAAATTCTTTTCTTTTAAAATTGTTCCACATTTTGAGAAAATAAAATTTTTTTGAAGAAGAAAGGATATTTTCCTCAAGAATTAAGTTCAAGTGTTTTATCAAAATTATTTTTCATCTAAGAAGACATAGGGTTATCCCTATTATTTATTTTATTTTATTTTTTTATTATAGAATTATTTTTATGAAATCCATTTATTTTATATGGATTATGATAGAATGATGTTAAAGAAATCCATTTTATTTCATGGGTTATGCTATGATGAATGATTAATGTTTTTGTGGCACATGTAAGAATGATTTCACTATGATATTTGTGGGACCTATGTCTCCCTCAAATGCATTGGGTAAATATTTATATCTCATGTGATATACATGATTGGAATAAAAATTAAATCTGGTTCACTCATACAGGGCTGGAAGGGAAAGTAAATCGGGTTCAGTAATACATGGTTGGAACGACAAGTGAACCCAGTTCAGTAATGGACTTTGTCTACTATGATAGTCTAGGAAGTAATTCCTTGACTAATATGGAAATAATATTGTGTGATTATTTTTTTACTGAAATTCCATGTTTTATGCCAATGTTATTTTATCATGCTTAATGTTTCTTTATAATCTAGGCCTTACGTACTACCAAAATTTATTTCATGACTCAAGATTTTGATATTTAAACTTTATGTTCATGTTTTTACATTCTTATGTTTATGGTTTGTTTTATGTTCTCAATTTTTACCCTTACTTAGCATTTTATCTCACCATTTTTTTTATTTTCCCCAGGATATAAAGAATGGTTTTAGGTAGGAAAACAAAATGGGAAGATCTTTATGGGGGATGTTGAAGATCTTCCACTAAGTTAGAATATTATGTTCCAAGTTTCCAAGGGAACTAAACTAATATGGTATTTGGTTGTTTTTTTGTGTCATGTATTAAGTATTACACAAAAGTAATGTAATTTCCATGTACATCAAGCTAGGGTCTTTATAGATATGCACCGATCGCAATGTGGATGGATAAAAAAATTCCTAAAGAGTCACTCAAACTATATCCAAGTGAGTGTTGTCTCATCATGGGTATGGGTAACCAAACTCCATCATCGCATATCTGAGTCCTGAAGAAGACTCACCTCTAGGACCACCATTTGATTATGAGGTTTCCTCACAATGTGGAAAATGCATTTGAATACCTCAAACTAGTTATCATCTGCCTGGGGGTCTGGTTGACCCCGATAATTGGGAGTTTTATGCCTCTGAAACTCATGCATCACACTCAGACTATGTGCATAATTAGATTGAATTTATAGCACAACTTGATGCTCAATAGGTGGTGGATCTAATGTAAGACCACCCATAGATACCACCTCATGTGCTGACCCATGCATTGAAGCCACATCACTAGGTGAATCATCATCACAGTCCCTCCATGGAACCCTAGTTTTATATCATCATAGTGACATAATGAAATTGAATCAAGATGCATCATAATAAATTAGTATATCTGGGGATATTACTCAAGGACATAGAACCCACAACCTAGTCCTATATGATGCATGTACCAAAGTTTCCCTGTAACTAGTTCCAAAATGTTCTCAATCAATAAGAAATTTATCAGATTCCTAATGTATGGATACATTATCCAGTGCACCAACATTTTAGTCCCTAACCTAAAATTCTAAATTTAAACGTCTCAAAACAATCTCCATAAATCCCAAACCAAACTCACAACTAGAAAAATCCTAACTCTGGTCCTAAGGACCTGCAATGATATCACTCTGTAACAACCTGATCCACTAAATCCATCCTGATCAGGGAAGGTCGAGCTGCCACTACTCTAAGACCACCACTAATAGGCCAGGGGATAACAACCAGCACTGAGTAGGCATATCAAAAACATGGTAGGCCTTAGAATATGATACATGTCGTTTTCACAAGACAAGATAGGTTCAGGAAGATCCTGTGAAAGAGTGAGTATAAAATTACCATTTATGTGCCCCAAAAACCCAAAATAAAAGGGAGAAAATGAAATTCAACAGTCCACTCTACCCCAATCTAGAGGAGTAAAACCAATCAAGAGATAATGGGAAACTCCATATGAGTCACTCCTTGGCTATACAAGACTATTCATCTCATATTTATATGGCGTTTCAATCAAGATGTGTGACATCACCACAAGGACACCCAGAAAAACCTCGATATATTCATCTCAGACTCCAAGTCTCATGAGGTCCTAACCTCATATCCAGCCACATGGTTATACTATAGGCTCAAAGTTATCACTAATCTAGTAGATCCCACTCTACAAGCCATGTAATCCTTGATGATACTCATCTGAGAGATATCACTCATCAAGAAAATCTCTATAGGTCCAACTTTGGTTCCTAGAGGTCCTGTCTTTATTGTTTTGTGCCTCACTCAGGATCTTAAAAACTCATGTGCAGATACCTACCCCTCGCCACTATATTTATAGTCTAGGGAGATCTAAATCCATACCAAGCACCACATGCAACCTCAGTAGAGAAAAAATTAGGGTCCTGCACCTCACCATTTCCACACTACTGAGGGAGTATTAACTCTTAAACATCTCGTGAAACCTCTAAAGAGCCTATATGGAGGGTCTTATACCTCATCGCATCGAGGGAGAACTAACTCCTCACTAGGTATCAAGTGTATAAAATGGAGGGGTCCAATACACATAAATATTCTCCATGGCTGGGGGAGCTCTAAATCTAGTGGAGGACTCACTCCTTGTCAGAGATCAAAGATGGTGGAGCATCAGTCTGTAGATAGAGGACTGTGTATAGGGGAGTACCATATCTACCTATATAAAGGCTATGGGAGACCCACATCATGATGATAAAAGGGATTCATGACCCCAAGATAATGTATCTATGGTTAGAGGACTCATGCCCTGGTATGATAAGGGAGTATCATCTCTATCTAAACTCTCTGGTGATCATGCACGATCAATGTAATCATCAAGCATTACCTAAGGAAGTTTCATACTTGAAACATCTTGAAAATTATCTCTAATTCCAAAACCATAACCATAATCATGACTAAAATAGAAAATCACTCAGAATAGGATTCTTGCAGACCTCTATCTAAGTCTTAAATATGAAGATACGTGAGAGAGAAGTCTCCAAGGAGTGTACATGGCGTGTACCTATAGTACACAGCATGTCTCTATAAATCTTTCCCCCGTCATGTACCTTATCAGTACTTAGTGTGTATTTTTGGAATACACAACATGTACCCCATGTCACAAAATGTGTAACCTCATATGAACCCATGGGTGTGTCCTCACCCACACATGACCTGGTAGGCCATGTCGCCTCACATGACGTGTACCCCTAAAACATGGTGTGTTCCTCTTGGTCGGGCCCTAGCCCATGTTCTTGGTTGTTCTTGTGTAACACAACTTGTGTCCATGTCCTATGACCATGTACTGACACACGTTCATGTCCCTTTACATGATGAGATTGTTCATGTCCCTTAGCCACATGACATGAACTCACTACACAACGTATACCTCCAATACACAACGCATAGTCCTCAAGGATCATTTTACTGTTGGATTGATATAGACTAATCTATTTGGATGTTGTTGGGATGAATTATTGCAGTCAATACTATGCACCAGGTCACTATATTAGCTTATACTAGGGTGGCAGTGATACTATAGGGATGCGGACTTCCAGCCACCTTTCACTATAGCACATCAGACTTTTTGTGTTGTTGGTGGAATAGCGCTTCATATTCTTTATTATCTCAATTCAGGATATGGTTTTTTTGTGTAATAAACTCTAATATATCCATATAATTTTTCTCTTGGATATTATATTGAAGTGATTATACCTCTCCGTGGACATATTGATTATTCCTGAACCATGTAATTCTCAGTTTCCTTAGATCTTCTTCTTATTATTTGGTTTTTTTGTTTTACTCTTCTATTAATTGTCTATTTTTTGTGACTCCTAGAGTTTCCTCAACAATAGATATCAAATTTTGAGTTTGGATTTATCAAATTGAATGATGTTTATGGAAGAAGTTGAGGTGAATATTTACCACTTCGATAGAAATGAATTTAGATAATGAATGATACAGATCGACGACTATCTTTATCAAAATAAAATTTATTTTCTGCTTCTGGGTTTAAAGCCAATGAACATAGAAAAGTCATAGTGAGAGATACTAGATTGATAGGTTCTAGAATTTTTGCACCTTGTAATGGCCAAAAATGTAGCATTTAACATCATAGAGGAGAAGATGATGATTGGGCTGATGAAATCTATCATGAATATGTACGAGAAACCCTCAACTCCAAACAAAGTGCACTTGATGTGATAATTGTTCAATCTAAAAATTATTGAAGGAATAATTTCTACGAATCATGTCAAATAATTCAACACCAACATAATTCAATTGACATCAGTGGAAAATGGACTTGATGATGAGGTATGTGCACTGGTTTTACTATATTCATTACTTGAAAGTTGGAAAGAAACTGTAACAACAGTGAGAATTTCTTTGAGGAATAAAAATCTAGCTCTGAAGGATGTGAAAGACCTGATCCTTAATGAGGATATTCAAAGGAGAGAATCAAGAAGATTATATAGTTCTGCTCTAAACATTGAAGGAAGAGGAAGATACGTGTAGTGAGACAATCATAAAGGATGATCAAAGTCAAGAGGAAAGATTCGAGACAAGGCAAAGGGGACTAGTACTACCTGGTGGATTTTTTAGAAGAAAGTACATATCAAGAAAGAGTACAGATAAAAACAGAAGGCCCCTAAAACTAATGGAGAAAACATGGTAGTTGAAGGAATTGATGGTGTTTTTCTACTAAGAATGGATAGCACAATGGAGTCTTTAATTTTAGACTCAGGGGTGTCTTTCCATTCAACATCAGAGAAGGGTTTTTTGAACAACTGTGTTTCTAGAAATTTTGGAAATGTACATCTTGCTGATGATTAACCTTTATAGATTATGGGGAAGGGTGATGCACAGATCAAGACCAACAATGGGAGTCTGCTATTTTTGGAAAATGTGAGGTATATCCCTAGCTAAAGAAGAAATATTATTTCTATTGGGTAGCTTTATGATGTAGGCTTCAGTACCACATTTACTGGTGGTGCTTAGAAGATCACCAAGGGAGCCATGTTCATAGCTCGGGGAGAAAATAATGGTACCATGTACAATATGATAGAGACTTTCATGGACATGGTTTCATCATTAAATGATGTTGTGAATTCACAACTGTGGCACTACAGGCTAGGCCACATGAGTGAGAAGGGGGTGAAGATTTTGGAAACAAAAGGACTTTTACCAGAGACAGTTGGTTTCTTTATGCTTTAAATAAATTTTCTCACTATCTTGATTCTTATAAATCATGACTCATTTTTGTAAACTATATTTAATTTTTTTTATAATGAATTTATTTTATGAATGATTTAGTATAATTCATTCTGTGAATATTACTACTTAAGTCTATATACAGATATTTGTCTAAGTCTGAGAAACCGTGAGTCTACCACTGGTTCTGTTTTTCTGGAAAAGTACCTAGACACCGTGACCAGACACTGTGACCAGACACTGTGACCCAGACACCGTGACCCAGACACCATGACCAAGACACCGTGATCCAAACACCATGACCATACACTGTAACCAGTTTCAGATCTGTTGAAGTCTGTGACACCGGTTCCTCGCTAAGACGTCGTTCAAAGTTTGGTAAAAGTTCAGACACCGTTATCCTAACACTGCATCTGTGCTACCGGTTCATGATCTCTATACAATTATTCCATCATAAATGTTTCACCGCTCAAAGTCAAAGAAGAATACATTGTTTTGTGGTGACACGTTTCCAAGTAACACCATTTCCAGATAGACTGTGGCACTATTATTTAATCTGTTTTTTTTTTCATTTTCAATTTAATTTCTAACGATCATATTTGAGTCTTTTAAATGCACTGACATAATTTATATTTCTTTGTTTACATGTCATCTGACAGTATAAGGTACGAGGTTCATAATACATGCATCATGTCAGCTCCAACACATTCACTCCAAGAATAAAAAGAAAAGTGTGTCCCTAAAACAAGTGGGGTGGTAGAGAAGCAGAAGCACGAGCATTCTTGAGAAAAGAACTGACACATGCAACAAGATACATCTGAAGAACACACGAAGCATTCATGAATCCAAAATCTTGGATGCCACATATCATAATCAAGAACATATTCGCAATAAAAACTCCATGAAGAACATGAGCCAGATCTAACTGGAAATCAGAGCACCAGACTTGCGATACTTTTTTTCTCACAAGAGGACCTAATACTTGAATCTGCTTTATCCTAGAAGTATATAGAAACATATAATAACACTCAGAGCACTTATAACCTTATCTCATCATCTTTTCTCTATTGTGTGTTGTTTTTATATTTTGAGAAGTGTGTGTGTGTCTGTTTTAAAACACACACTGTCTCCTGCACTAAACTGAAGGATACAAGATATACTTCCTCTCATATCTTTTTACACTTGTTTACTCCCACAGATTAGTGTGAAAGAGGTCCCTGTATGACCTAGTAGTTCATCCCATGAAGAACTATGGAAGAGTTCGTGTGACCTGGACAGTCCTATGCACTGTTTTTTACCCTGATCTAGGGTGTGGATCAAGTTTATTAATATAAAATGCTTGGTGGAAGGTGATCACCAAGTGGAGTAGAGTAGGTCTCATCTTGAGACTAAACCACTTTTTTTATATCCGCTATGTTTTTTAATTTAGTTTTCTCTGTTTTAATATATAATTTAGAAATCACTAGATTTAATTTGAAAGTTAATCTTGAACAGAAGTTATAATTGTTTTTCCTTATTAGCATTACTTCAAAAGTAATATCAATAACTGATATTGAGATTACTAAGAACTAATCAATCTTCTGAGAAGTTATTCATATAGTCAAACTTTCCTAAACATATTAACTTGATTAACTGGGTTGTATTTATTTTTATTAGGGAATCTTTTTAAGAAAACTTTTCAAATAGAAATTTCTATAGATACTCAATTCACCCCCCTCTTGAGTACTCTACTCCGACCAACATTTGGTATCAAAGGAGTTTTGTTATTCCTGTTAAGATTCTATTTTTGAAACTATTCCATGGTGGTTTTATTTTTACTTTAAATATCTATAAATTTATGTTAATTCTAAATTTCTAGCTCTTTCAAAATATTTCTTTATTATGGATAATAGAATGGAAGGTGCTGCAACAAAAATACCACCATTCTTTAATGGAACCAATTATTCCCAATGGAAAATTAAAATGAAAATACATTTAGAAAGTATGGGTTTTGAAATTTGGTCTTCAATTATAGATGATTATAAGATTCCTGCTACTGATAGAATCACTTGGGATGACTCAACCAATACTACCTATAATAACAATTGCAAATCCATGAATTATTTATATTTCTCTTTAGGAGGTTAGGAATTTAACAATATTTCTTCATGTAAAACTGCCTATGAAATTTGGGATACTTTCTCTATTTCACATAAAGGAACTTCTAGTGTGAAAGAAATTATACTTAATACTTATACTATTAAATATGATAACTTTAAAATAAAACCTGATGAGCCTATTTCTGACATGTATCTCAGGTTCAACGAAATTGTCAACAAAATGATTTTTCTTAGAAGAGAAGTTACTACCAAAGAAAAAATCATGAGGATTCTCAGATGTCTATCTAATAGATGGAGAGGAACCTATATCTCTATTAGAGAGTCATGTGACATCATCAAATTACCTGTAAAAGAACTCGTTGGGAAGCTTATTATGTATGATGAGGAGTTGAAATTCAACAAGGAATAGGAGGATGAACCCAAAAGAAAATATGTTTCATTTAAGACCACCACCTCTAAACAAAAAGAAAAAGGGAAATTGGAAGTCTCTGTATAATTTTATTGCAGTGAAAAATCATCACCTGACAGTGATGAAGAGATGGCTCAATTAGCTAGGAGATTTAAGATATTTTATAAGAAGAAGAAATTTTTCAGAAATCCTAACATCAAAGGAAGATATGATCAAAAGGGAAGCTGGAAAAAAGATTGGAAAATAAGTGACAAGTTTGATGAGATAGTATGCTATGAATTTAAGAGAAAGGGACATATAAAATCTTACTGTCCCAAGCTCAAGTAAAAAAAGAAATATGAGGATAAAGATAGAAAGTATAAAAAGTCAATAAAAGCAACATGGAGTGCTTATGAGTATAGTTCAAGTGACTCGGAATCTTCACATGATGAATAGGCTAACAAAGATGATTTTTGTTTTATGAAAAACACATATGAGGTAACAATGGAATCCCCAGTACACAATTCCTATTATTCTGGAGATGAAATTGATTCTAAAAATATGTCTAAAGAAGAAATGTTTGAGTACTGTGATATGATTAAAGATACATGTAATGAACTAAAAGATAAATACAAGTCTTTAACGAAATGGTATTCTCTTACCTCAAATATTAAATCTGAAATTACTATAGAAAGAGAGAAAAATGTTCAATTACTCAAAGAAAACAATGAACTAAAGCTATCTGATGAGAAATTGAAAAGGGGCCTTCAAGGTTTTAATAATGTTAAAGATAATTTGAAACAAATTCTAGGTAAATAGATTGATCCTAAATATACTATTGGTATTGGCTATCAACCTGGTAAAATAAATTTTTGAAAAACCAATTTTGTTTCTAAGTCTAGGACATACAACTTTACTCCTAGTTCTTGAAAACGTTTATCTAGTTCAAATTATGATATACTCTCTATTGTTTCAAGATTTTTTTGGACCAAATAGAGTTAAATTTTCAAGCACTTTACATAATTCTTATAGGAAACCTATGAGGCAAATGTGGGTTCCTAAATCACTAGTCACTAATATTACTGGACCCAAAAAAATATGGGTACCAAAGTCTGTTTTTATTTGACTATTTTGTAGGAAAATTGCTTACAAAGCTCCTATAAAAGCTTATGGTACTTGGACAGTGGGTGTTCAAGACACATGAAAGAAGATTATTCATGCTTCAAGAACTTAATAAAAATTTATGGTGGAAATGTCACCTTTGGTGACAATTCCAAAGGAAAAAATCATTAGACTTGGCCAAATCGGTAACTCTAACTCAGTTTTAATTTTTAAAGTACTTTTTGTTGATGGATTGAAATATAATATTCTCAGTATTTCACAACTATGTGATGATGGATTTCATGTTAAATTTTAAAATGATGATTTAAATGTTTTTAATTCTAAAAATGAATTAGTGTTATCTACATTGAGAAATGAAAATGTATACTCTGTTAACTTAGAGTCTTTAGTTTCTCAAAATGCTTCATGTTTAAGTTTATTTCACAAAGAGTCTTGGATTTGGAATAGGATACTAGGATACTGTAATATTCACTCCCTTATAAAGCTACCTAGAAAAATATTAGTCAAATATCTACCCAAACTTGAGTTTGCAAATGATAAAGTGTGTAATCCTTTTCAAAAGGGAAAGAAACATAAAATTTCCTTCAAACCAAAGAAAGAAGTGTCAACTTCTCAACCTCTCAAACTGGTTCACATGGATTTGTTTGGACCATCTAGAGTTTCTAGTTTAAATGGGAAGCACTATGTTTACATTCTTGTAGATGACTTTTTGAAAGTGCAGTCGATTGTCGCTTATCGACCGGTCAAGGTTCTGGTGCTCTGCTAATGTGTATAACAGCACTCGGGTCGAATCCTCAATGATGACACTTTTTAACAGTAGATTTTTTTTAGTTGATTTTATTTTGATTGGGGTTTTTTTGTATAGATTAATTGAATTTATTGATTGATTAATATTGATTTAACAATTTGATAAATATTGGGGTGAGTTCATCAATAGGTAGTTAAACTTGTGATATCCTTGATCCTTGCTTTATATTGCATTAAATTAACACCCATGTCACAAGTTTACATTGATTGGAATTCCTAAGTGTTAAGGCTTTAATCCAAGACTTAAATTAACTGGGATTATAAGCTCAATCAGTACTTGATTTTTGTAGTGTATTTATGGTTCCAATAATCCATGGAATCCATATGTTAAACAAAATATTTCATTAATCCATGACATGTTAAGTCCAACATACACAATGTTAATTCAAATAATACTCATCGAGAAAAAACTATCAATCACTTAACATACCATAATTATAACTCACCCAAATGATATATTTACTCATCCATTGAATTTATTAGTAATCTGGTTATAATTATTATGATTATAATTTAAGAAGAGAATAAAAATAAAGGGATAAGAAAAAGAGTTGCCCCAAACACACACACACAAACGGAGAAGGGAATTAAATACAGACTTTAGATTGAATGAGAAAGCAAAAGAAGGGAAGGGGATTTAACTGGATTTAAACTATTTTAAGAACATTAATATTAAACTACATAAGGTTAATGATAATAATAGATATTTAATAATAAACTTTCATTAAAACAGAATTACAAAAACAAACACTTACATGATTACAAACGATGAACAACATAAAAGTAAATGAAAACAAAGAGAGGATGAAAGGTCTATCAAGTGAAAAATTAAGTATGGAAGGTCCTCCCAATCCTTTGAAAGGGATTTGGTCGTGAAAATAAATTATCTTATCTTTTGAAATTTCAATCATATGCAAGGAGAATAGGGGGTTGTATTTATAGCCCAAGGAGGTGGACTATTTGCATTCCAAATCTTCCTCTCCATTTGAATTTCCAATTTGGCTATTCAGATAACTGAATATCGAGATAGACTCTTCTTAAAAGTTGTACATAATAATTTTGTATGACTAATCTCAAAACATAGAGGAATTTGGACTTATAGATCCAAAGTTATGGCCATTTGATTGAACAATGTTAATCTTTCCATTTCAATCCAGACTTTTTAGAAGGCCAAAATGTGAATGGGATTATGAATAGGAATATTCCTTCAAATACGAACACATTCTTCAACAAAGTCGACAAATTATATATCCTCTTTCACACGGAAAAATATCATCTTGATTTGATGATTACATCATGAGATGTGTCATGAATAGTTTCTAGATTTTAATTTCCATCCAGAATGGTGGGATGTACTTCAAAGCATCATTTGGGCCCCTTTTATTTGGATCTGGGCCTTTAAATTTTTATCATAGATGTATTGAATTGTCCCCTGATTGTTGGAGTATAATTAAATGATTTGGACTTCTAGAGTGAGCCCATTAATTCTATCTTCATGGATTTTCCAGTTTCTTCACAGATTATTTGGGCCTTTTTGTGTGGACTATATGACCTCTCAAAGGGAAGATTTGGCCAAAGGTTCCTTATAATGAAATGTTTTAATTTGAGTAGGTATCCCTAAAAAAATAATCATGAAATTTGGATAATTATGGTGAGTTTTATTATTAAAACATTAAACAGACTTGAATCTGGATGAATTCAAATAGTTCTCTAAAATTATATTTAATATTTAAACATTAATATTTCACAAAAATTATGCACATTTCATATAAAATCAATAAAGGGCGTATATAATAAGTTGTGAAAATATTAATAACATAAACTCCCCCCACACTTAGTCTTGTGGTTTTCCTCATGTACAAAAATATAAAACCATGAAAAAAATCATTTGCACTCACCATCAAATATTAAATTTTTGTTTTCCCCAATCAGGGGAGATTTACACAATTTCACTCATCCCTATTGAATTCCACCACAAGTTGTTACAGAAACAATGTTACAAAAAAATTAGTTTTTCATGCTCAAATTTAGAAATGGAAAATGGTGACACACAAAACTTACACCTCTCAAGATGATAAAATTAATTTATGGAGCTTCACTCATTCACCAACCAAAAGTGAAAACCCTAGAGTTTGTAAGAGCTCTCAACTTAAAATACCTATACAAAAGTGAAAAAGAATTGAGAGGTCTTTTTAAGGGGTTTTTCTATGGCTATGGGATGGTAGGAAGATGATATCCAAAAGATAGGAAAAAGGGGGATAAAACACCAACATTGAAAAATCAATGCACAGTTTTTTTGAAATGAGACATGAAAGGAAATTGAAACACATATTTATGAGGGAATTAAAATGTAAAATAAGACAGAAAAGAGGAAGAAAATGTTAAGTGTATGAGAAGATAAAATATTTACAAACCACAAAACTTCTCTCAATAACATAAGTGTTCATTTTTTTTCTTTTTTTTTTCTTTTTTGCATTTTTTGAAAGTTGAACTTGAAACATATCTCACACTCATCTCTCAACCCACAATTGATCTCCTCATGACACTAATTGTAATAATTATAACAAGATCAAAGGTTGAGGAAGAGTGATTTTTGACTTACACAATACACAACCCATTCTTATTTTCATTTTTTTTTCTTTTTCAATTTTTTTTAACACTTTTCAATATCATTTGTACAACATATATACATTCCCAAGCCCCACTAAAGGACAACCTCTCCCCCACACTTAAAGTGATTTTTTACCTTAAGCATATGATAACACATTGAAAATCAATAAAAGGGAACCCAAAAATGAAATACATTCCCCCCACACTTAAATTTAAAAAAATTATACAATGAAAATCCATGTTGATATTGGGTGGGATAAGGTATTGGGCTTGTAATGTGGATATCAAATAAAATTTTTTCATAGGCTCGAAGGGTCTTTCAAAATGATGATTAATGTAAGGGAAATGGGAGGCTATTTGGCTATTGTGATTCTCATGTGGTTCAAAAAATTCCTCTATCATATTAATGCACTCCAAAGTAATAAATTAATCTCAAAGGTCCAAAAACTCAAGACTCACAAATGGGGGTGAAAACACACATTTTGAAAAGATGGTCATAGGTGGCCTTGGAATGAAAGCTAATGTTGTTCCTCACGGTTGGGGAAAATAAATTTCTAAATCAAAAATTGAGCATTCAAAATTTGTTGGGTTTGACACAATATTCTTTATCCAAATTCATGATGAAAATACAAAAAAAATTGAGATGAAAACATGTCTTTTGACTCCCCAAAATGGTTGGAAAAAATTTCAAAACTAGATGGTGAGTAAGTATAACTCTTTTTTTCATTTTTTTTGTTATTTTTTTAGTTTTTTAGTGTTTTTTAAATACACAACCACAAAAAAGAGAGAGATAAAAATAAAGGGTTTAATGAAGAAAGGGGAAGAAAAAGAAATATATAGAAAGAGGAAGAGATAGAGCTAAAGGGAAAGAGGTGCCCTCTGGTTTGGATTTGGTGGGTTACCATCTCCATCCAGTGGTGGGTCAACTGCAGAAGTTGGAGATTCAATGGAAGTCAATGTTGTTTTAGGATTGTGTGTCCTCTCATGGTGATGCTTTAACTGATGTCCATTAATTGTGAATGTCCTTTTTGAAGAGGGGTCTTGTACTTGCACTGCACCAAATGGGTAAACATGAGAAACAATAAAAGGACCTTCTCAACGAGAATTAAGCTTACCTGGGTGAAGCCGAAAATGAGAGTTGAAAATAAATACTTTTTCACCTTCATGGAATACCTTTCTCAGGATGTGTTTGTCATGGAGTACCTTAGCCTTTTCTATGTACATATTGGAATTCTCATAGGATTCAATCTGAAGTTCCTCCAGTTCATCCATTTGCAACAATCTTTCTTCACCAAATTTTTCACAATCAAAATTACATGTTTTCACAGCCTAAAAAGACTTATGTTGGATTTTAAATGGTAAATGACATGATTTACCAAATACTAGCCTAAAAGGAAACATCCCAATGGTTGTTTTATAGGAAGTTCGATAAGCCCAAAGTGGTTCACCAAGTCTTTCAGGTCAGTCTTTTCTGGTGGGTTTTACAATTATCTCAAACACTCTTTTCACTTCTCTATTAGAAAGTTCAGCCATTCCATTTGTCTAGGGGTGATATGAAGTTGAAGTTTTATGTACAAATTCATTCTTTTTCAAAAGAGATTCCATGGTTTTATTACAAAAATGGGTTCTTAAGTCACTTATCAAGGCATGTGGTGTACCAAATCGGTGGAAGACATGTGTTTTTAGGAACTCACTAATAGTATGGGAATCATCCTTTCTAGTGGGTTTGGCCTCGACCCACCTAGAAACATAATCAATTTCAAGAATAATGTATGATAATCCATTGGAAGGGGTGAATGGTCCCATGAAATCGATGCCCCAAACATCAAAGATCTCACAGAAAATTAAAGGCTTTTGGGCATTTCATTTCTCTTTGAAATTGTGCTAAATTTTTTTGCAAATGGGACATCATTGACAGAACTCATGTGATTCCTTGAAGAGTGAAGACTAGAAGAATCCGGAGTCTAGGACCTTTCAGGATGTCCTTTGTGGTCTAAAGTGTCCACCTCCAGGAAGTGAGTGAAAAAATTATAAGATGGAAGAATGTTCATTTTCATCAACACATATCCTAATTATCATGTCTTCCCCAGTTTTCAAAAGTTTATTTTATTCCCAAAAATAGTATTTTGAATCAATTTTCAACTTCATTTTTTGTTCTTTTGAAAAATTAATAGGAAAAACACCAAAAACCAAGTAATTTACCATTGGGGAATACCATGGTATTTTTTGAGTGAGAGATGAATGGTGCTTAGTGGGGAATTCAGGATCAATGATTTTTAAAAGAGAAGAATTATAAATTCTACTCAGGTGATTAGCCATAGGGTTTTCTTTTCTAGGTCTATCACTGATTTCAAGGTCAAACTCTTGGAGCATTATGATCCATCTTATTAGCCTCGGTTCGGATTCACTTTTCTTGATTAAGAACTTTATAGAAGAATGGTCTGTGAAGATGAGGATTTTGGCACCTAAGAGATAGGGCTAGAATTTATCTAAGGCGAAAACCACTACTAAAAGTTCTTTTTCAGTGAAAGTGTAGTTATATTGAGTTTCATACAATGTTTTTGAGTCATAATAGATGACATAATGAATCTTTTCTATTCTTTGACCAAGAACAACCCCAATGGATCTATTAGAAGCATTAAACATCAACTTAAAGGATAAGGACCAATCTGGGGGTTGGATTATCAGGGCATATGTAAGAGAAGTTTTGAGTTCAACGAAGGATCTCTTGAAAACCTCATCGAATGGAAAGTGAAACCATTTTGGATAAACCAAGTGAGTTGGAGGGAAATACTACTAAAGTTATAGATGAATCTCTGATAGAAACTGGCATGACCAAGGAATGAACGTATGTCTCAAATAGAAGTGGGTTCAGGAAGTGATTGGATCACTTTAATTTTGGAAGGATCAACTTCAATACCATATTTTGAAACTTTTTTCCCTAGAAAAATACCATCTTCAAACATGAAGTGACATTTTTTAATACCATCTTTTTAAACTATGTTCCCTAGAACAATCCCACTTCAATTTTTGGTAGGTTCAACTTCAATACCATCTTTTGAAACTATATACCCTAGAATGGGTTGTATCTTGGGTGGGTCAAAAATAACTCTTACTTAACCTTTGATCTTGTTATAAATATTATAATTAGTGTCATGAGGAGATCAATCATGGGTTGGGAGATGAGTTTGAGATCTGTTTCAAGATCAAATTTCGAAAAAATAAAAAAAAATGAACACTTATGTCATTGGAAGAAGTTTTGTGTTTTCTAAATATTTCATCTTCTAATCCCCTTAAAATTTTCTTCCTCTCTTATTTATTTCTTCACACGATAATTCCCTTTTAAATATTTTTTTCCATTTCCATTCATGTCTCATTTCAAAAATAGATGTGCATTGTTTTTTCCATGTTGGTGTTTTACCCCCTTTTTCCTATCTTTTGGATATCATCTTCCTACCATCCCATAGCCACATAAAAACCCGTAAAAGGACCTCTTTATTTTTTAGCACTTTAGGATAGGGAGTGGAAGTTTTGAGCTCTTACAAACTCTAATATTTTCACTTTTGGTTGGTGAAAGAGTGAACCTCCATAAATGAATTTTATCATCTTGAGAGGTGTGAGTTTTGAGTGTCCACATTTTCCATTTCTGAATTTGGGCGTGAAAAATGAATTGTTTTTGGAACATTGTTTATGTAACATTTTTTGGTGGAATTCAATATGGATGAGTGAAATATTCTAAACCTCCCTTGAAGTTTGAAAAGAAAATTTTAATATTTTTTGGTGAGTGAAAATGATTTTGTAATGTTTTTTATATTTGTTGCGCATGAGGACACGCACAAGACTAAGTGTGGGGGAGTTTATGTTATTAATATTTTCATGAATTAATATATACTCACTTTACTGATTTTATATGAAATTTGCATAATTTTTGTTAAATACTAATGTTTTAAATATTAAATATAATTTTAGAGCACTATTTGAATTCATCTAGATTCAATTATATTTAATTTTTTAATAATATATCTCACCCTACTTATCTAAATTTCATGATTCATATTTTTTAGGGTTCCTTGCTCAAATTAAAACATTTCATTAGAAGGGACCTTTGGACAAATCTTCTATTTAGAGGTCTATATGGTCCACACAAGAAGGCCTGCAGAATCTGTGAAGAAACTGGACCATCCATGAAGATTTAATTGTTGGGATCAATCAGGAAGTCAAAAATCCTTTATTATCCTTAAACGTTCAGGGGGAAATGTAATGAGTCTTGGATAAAAATTTCAAGTCCCAACTCCAAATACAAGGGGCCCAAATGATTCATTTAAACTCAACCCACCATTATGGCCAGGAATTAAAATCAGTACAGTATTCATGACATGTCTTCTGATCTAGATATCAAATCAAGCTGAGATTTTTCATTGTAAAATAGGATATATATGTGGACTACTTTTTTTAAGAAATCATTCGAATTTTAAGTAATATTCCTATTCAAAAATCTATTCAAATTTCGTCCATTGAAAAAGAATGGATAGAAATGGATAGTTTAACTTTGTTTACTAAAACCACCATAACTTTGGCTACATAAGTCCAAATTCCTCAAAATTTTGATATTAGTAGGTCAACATTATTATATAAAACTTTTAAGAAGGGGATATCTCGAGATTAATCTTTATATATTTCCAAATCACCGAGACTAGTAGAGGGGTAGTTTTGGAATGAAAACAGTCCACCACCTTGGGCTATAAATACATCCCCTCCTCTCCTTTCAAAAGGGTTGGCATTTATGAAGAGAGAAGCATAATTTGGAACGACCGAATCCTTTACAAAGGCTTTGTAAGACCTTCCATACTCATGTTTTCACTTGAGAGACCCTTCCTCCTCTCTTTGTTTCCTTTTACTTTTGTGTTCTTCATTATTGTAATCTTGTAAGTCTTTTTTTTAATTCTGTTTTAATAAAAGTTTCTTCTTCAATATATCTTATTCTCATCCACATTTTTTAGTTTAATATTAATGTTCTTAAAATAGTTTAAATATAGTTGGATCCCCTTCCTTTCTTTTGCTTTCTCAATCAATCTAAAGTTTGTTTTTAATTATCATCATCGTGTGTGTGTGTGTTCGATGCACCACTCTTTTCTTATCCCTTACTTTTTCTTATCTTCTTAATTTATCATCATAATCATTATAACCATATTACTAATCATTTCAATGTCTGAGTAAATCTTTAATTGGGGTGAGTTATAATTTAGGTATGTTAAGTGATTGATAACTTTTTCTCGATGAGTATTCTTTGAATTAACATTGTGTATGTTGGACTTAACATGTCATGGATTAATGTCATATTTTGTTTAACGTATGGATTCCATGGATTATTGAAACCATAAATACACTACCACAATCAAGTAGTGATTGAGATTAGAATCCTAGTTAAGTTAAGGCTTGGATTAAATCCTTAACACTTAGGAATTCCAATCAACGTCAACTTGTGACATGGGTGTTAATTTAATGCAATACAAAGCAAGGATTAAGGATATCACAAGATTAACTACCTATTGATGAACTCACCCCAATATTTATCAAATTGTTAAATCAATCTTAATAAAACATTATCCATAAATTATTTCATAATCTCTGCAAACAAACCCCCCAAATAGAAAACAATCAACTAAAAACAATCGACGATTAAAAAGTATCATCACTAAGGATTCGACCCGAGTGCTTCTATACACATTAGCAGAGCACCAAAACCTTGAGGTGGAGATGTGGATCCTCACTGGCTAGCCAGTGGAAATGTGGAACCTCACCAACTAACCCGTGGAAATGAGGAAGAAGATGAATGAAACTCGATTTGAGTTCGAATTCAGCCTCTATGTTTGGATATTTAATACCAAGAGGTTGGTAATTCATATTAGGGGAACCAAGTTCTTTAAGTGTTTGTTCCCTAGAATTGGACATATCTAATTCAATTGGTTGGATAAGGATAGGTTCTTGAATGAGTTGATTATCTCTTATGTGCCTCCTAAGTTGGGGAAGTATTCTCTCAATTTCAAGGTCAAACAAATATGAGGGATTTTTTGGGAGGCTATGGGGAATTCAGAGAGATTTTGGAAGAAAGGGGAAGACGGGTTATTCTTTGAGTTTTTTTCCTATTTATGATTTTTATGGAAAGGTGGGTTTTTCTTTGTGTTTTTTTATTTATTTTTTAAACTTTGTTTTTTTTACAATAACTAGAAAATAAAGACTATTTAATTGCACCATCCCCAGAAATGGATCCATTTGAAAGCATGGACAATTATCGCCTATCAACCGGTCAAGGTTCTGGTGCTCTTCTAATGTGTATAGCAGCACTAGGGTCGAATCCTCGGCGATGACACTTTTTAATAGTCGATTGTTTTTAGTTGATTATATTTTGATTGGGGGGGTTTGTTTGAAGAGATTAATTGAATTTATTGATTGATTAATATTTATTTAACAATTTGATAAATATTGGGGTGAGTTAATCAAATGGTATTTAAAATTGTGATATTCTTGATCCTTGCTTTATATTGCATTAAATTAACACCCATGTCACAAGTTGACGTTGATTGGAATTTCTAAGTGTTAAGGCTTTAATCCAAGACTTAACTTAACTAGGATTCTAATATCAATTAATACTTGATTTTGGTAGTGTATTTATGGTTCCAATAATCCAAGGAATCCATACGTTAAACAAAATATGTCATTAATCCATGACATGTTAAGTCCAACATACACAATGTTAATTCAAAGAATACTCATCGAGCAAAAGCTCTCAATCGCTTAACATCCCTAAATTATAACTCACACCAATGAGAGATTTAATAATCCATTAAAATGATTAGTAATATGATTATAATTATTATGATGATAAATTAATAAGAGAAGAAAACGAAATGGATAGGAAAAGAGTTGTGCCCTGAACACACACACACAAACGGTGAAGGGAATTAAATACAGGTTTTAGATTGAATGAGGAAGCAAAAGAAGAGAAGAGGATTTAACTTGATTTAAACTATTTTAATAAAATTAATATTAAAATATAGAATTTAAATGAGAATAAGATATATTGAAGAAGAAAATTTCATTAAAACATAATTACAAAAACAAACACATACACGATTACAAACAATGAACAACACAAAAGTAAATGAAAACAAAGAGAGGAGGAAAGGTCTCTCAAGTGAAAACTTGAGTATGAAAGGTACTCCTAATAATTTTAAAGGATTTGGTGGTTCCAATAAATAATCCTCTATTTTTAAATTCCAACCATATGCAAGGAGAATATGGGGTTGTATTTATAGCGCAAGGAGGTGGACTGTTTTCATTCCAAATCTTCCCCTCCACTTGCACTGCCAATTTAGCTATTCATACAGCCTAATATCGAGATATCTTCTTATTAAAAGTTTTATATAATAATGTTGGGCGAATAATATAAAAATTTTGAGGCATTTATATTTATAGAGACAAAGTCATGGCCATTTGATTAAACGATGTTAATCTGTCCATTTCAATCCATACTTTTTAGAAGTCCGAAATGTGTATGGGTTTATCAGTATGAAGATGCCTTAAAATATGAACAATTTATTGAAAAAATTTGCCGATTATATCTTCTCTTTCACACTGAAAAATCTCATCTTGATTTGATGATTAAATCATGATCTATGTTGTGAATAATGTCTGGATTTTAATTTCAGGCCAGATTGGTGGGATGGACTTAAAAGCATTAGTTGGGACCTTTTTCTTTTTAGTTAGTACTTTAATGTTTTATCCAAGATGTATTAAATTGTCCCCCTACCTTTGGAGGAGAAATAAAATATTTTTACTTCTAGAGTGAGCCCAGTAATTCTATCTTCATAGATTGTCTAGTTTCTTCACAGATTATTTGGGCCTTTTTGTGTGGACCATATGACCCCCTCAAAGGGATGATTTTTCCAAAGGTTACTTCTAATTAAATGTTTGAATTTGATTAAGTAACCTTAAAAAACAATAATCATGAAATTTAGATAAGTATAGTGATAGTTATTATTAAAACAATAAATAGACTTGAATCTGGATGAATTCAAATAGTGCTCTAAAATTATATTTAATATTTAAACATTAATATTTCACACAAATTTTGCACATTTCATATAAAATAATTAAAGGTAGTATATAATAAGTTATGAAAATATTAATAACATCACTTTTATAGATATACTTGGACTTTCTTTTAGACTCGAAAAAGTGAATCCTTCTCTCATTTCATCAAATATTCTAAAACTGTAGAAAATATTAGTAGACATGGAATTAAATCCTTAAGAAGTGATCATGGTTGTGAGTTTGAAAATAAATAGTTTGAATCCTTTTGCTCACAAAATGGATATATTCATAATTTCTCTACCCCTAGAACACCTCAACCGAATGGAGTTGTAGAAAGAAGAAATAGAACCTTGTAAGAGATTTCTAGAACCATGCTTAGTGAATATGTATTACCTATTTATTTTTGGGATGAAGCTATAAATATAGAATGATATATTATTAATAGAGTTTTTATTATACCCATTATTAAAATAACTCCATATGAGTTATGGAACATAGAAAACTCAAAGTAAGCTACTTCAAAGATTTTGGTTGCAAAGTCGGTATCCTTAATACTAAGGACAATCTTGAAAAATTTGAATCCAAGAGTGATGAAGGAATGTTTCTAGGATATTAAATCTCTATTAAATCCTATAGATTATTTAACAAAAGAAATAAATGTGTGGAAGAATCTGTCCATGTCAAATTTGATGAGACAGATCCACATGAGCCTAAGACCACTCTAGATAACCTCAAGGATGATGTGTAAAATCTGGAAATCAATTAAAAATCCTCTAACCATCCTGTAATGGAATCTGTGAAAACTTCCAGTTCTAGAAAATTGTCAGATTCAAGTCATAATGAACCCAAACCTGTTGAAGAACCTAAAATCACTAGTCCTTCTTTTTCTAGAGTTGTTAGAACCCTTAATAACCATCCTTTAGATGATGTTATAGGAGATTTAGATCAAGGAACTCAAACTAGATATTCTCTTAGAAATCTGGTTGAACATCAAGTTTTCTTGTCACAACTTGAACCTAAAAACATTAATGATGCTATCAATGATGAATTTTGGGTGATGGCTATACAAGAAGAACTTAATCAGTTTTAAAGGAACAAAGTTTGGAAACTTGTTAATAGACCCAAAGACACATTTACCATAGGCACTAAGTGGGTGTTTAGAAATAAGGTAGATAAATCAAGTAATATAGTTAGAAACAAGGATAGATTGTTTGCACAAGGATATATTCAAGAAGAGGGAATTGACTATAAAGAGACCTTTTCACTAATAGCTAGACTTGAAGCCATCAGAATCCTGCTTGCTTATGTTGTACATCTGAATTTCAAACTATATCAAATGGATGTTAAGAGTGCATTCCTAAAAGGGTATATAGATGAGGATGTATTTGTTGAGAAATCCCATGGTTTTACAAATCTTGACTTTCCAAATCATGTTTTTAAATTATCAAAAGATTTGTATGGTTTAAAACAAGCTCCAAGAGCTTGTTATGATAAATTAAGTACTTTTCTTATTTATAAAGGTTTTAAGAAAGGTATAGATGATCCTACCCTTTTTATAAAATGAATTTTCAATGATGTTTTAGTAGTTCAAATTTATTTCGATGATATTGTCTTTGGATATTCAAAAAATTCTTTATGTATTGAATTTTCTAAAATGATGAAAAACGAATTTGAAATGAGTTTCATGGGTGAACTAAAATTATTTCTTGGATTTCAAATCTTTCAAAATAATGATGGTATTATTTTAAATCAAAGCAAATATACTAGAGATATTCTAAAATATTTTGGCTTGGATAGCACTAAAAGTAGTGAAACTCCAATGAGTACTACTTGTAATTTGGATCTAGATAAAGATGGAAAATCCATTGATCAAACCATTGAAAGAGGAATTATTGGAATCTTGCTCTTATTAACTACTAGCCGACCTAAAATTATGTTTAGTGTATGTATGTGTGCTCATTTTCAATAAAATCCTAAGGAATATCATTTAAATGTTGTTAAGAGAATTTTCAAATACCTAAAGCATACACCCAATCTAGGAATGTTTTATCCCAGAGGATAATCATTTGAGTTGGTTATTTTGATGCTGATTTCAGTGGTTGTAAGTTAGATAGAAAAAGAACCTCTGGAACATGTCACTTTTTAGGCAAGTCACTAGTATCATGGTGTAGTAATAAACAAAACTTTGTTGCATTATCTACTACCGATGATGAGAATGTAGCTTCTGGTAGTTGTTGTGAAAAAAATTTGTGGATAAAACACACATTATTAGATTATGGATATCAATTCAAGCATTTACTTGTAAATTGTGACAATACAAGTGCTATTAAAATCTCAAAAAAATCTTATTTCACACTCTAGGAAAAAAACATATTGATGTAAGACATAAATTTTTGAGAGACCATTATCAAAAAGGTGATATCACTTTGGAATTAATTGGAACTGAATATCATCTCGCTGATACATTAACCAAACCATTAAATTCTAAAATAATAGATTTAAACATACTTGAATTGGGAATGATAAATCTTAAGTAGTAAGTGTACTATTTCACAACTTATTGTTTCACAGTTTATGGTTCCACAAGTCACGGTCTTAAGATTACTATATAACTCTTATGGTTCTATAGTTTACTATTTTAAAAGTTATTGTTTCAGGTTTATGGTCCCATAGTTACTATCTCGTAGTTACTGTCTGGAACATACTATTTCAAACGTTACAGTCTCACCGTGAACATCTATTTCAGTCTCACCATAAAGACACTTTTCCATTTTATTTACATATTATAACCCATATCGCTGTGAATGATTACTTTATTCTTTTACTTTCCCGCACTTTTGAATTTGAAAATATTTATATCCCTAAATGATTAAAAAGAATGAGGTTTCACTCTTTTCTTCACCCGAGATCTCTTCTCTCAAACTGTAAGCCCTCCTTCAACCCCTCAGATCTCTATCTCTCTCAAACATTCATTTAATGCCTAGGATGAATCGCCCATCTTCTTCGACTCCTGAGAAGCACAGATCTCAGTAGAAAATGAAAAGAGCACTGAAGATAGCATCGAAAGGTCCTATGAATCTAAACCTTGTTGATAGAATAGTGGTACTAGAAAAAGAAATCTGCCCTAAGTGACTGCTGTCAAGTAAGTCTCTAGTGTTGAAAGTACTAAAAGAGAAAGGATGGCTGGATTGGTTCATAAAGGAGACAAGGTTGATTTACCCAAAGCTAGTTACTCGATTTTATCAGTTCTTTCAATTCTAATTTGATATAGAAGATTGTTTTGTTGTGAGAAGCCAGATAAATGGCCAAATATGTACCTTTTCTTTGAGGTTATGGGCTTCTTGCCTAAGGATACCTTGAGAGGGAATTTTTGAGGAAAACTAGAGAGGTCCTCCTCCTCCAAGTGAGATCTTTGTTTTAGAAGAAACCTTGGGAATCATGGCTGGAAATAATACAAAAATAAGAGATATTGTTGTTGAGCTAGATGGTGAAACCAGATCATTGTTTAAGTTTGTTCAGAATCTGATTAGTCCAAGAAAAAGATATTTTACTACACTCAAGTATTAGGATGTATTTTTTATACATATTATGAAGAATGGACACAAAATTAACCTATGTGAGTATGTTATACTTCATATGTGTGAGTTGATAAAGACACCCTCAAATTCAACCTCTTTGTTTTACTCAAGGTTAATCTCTTCTATGCTTCATGCTAAAGGGTTAGTTGGATCGGATGAAGAAGTCATTAAGGACTATGAATTTTGTATCTCAAAGGTTATAGTAAAAAGGATGAAAATCAGTTGGAATACATGGAGAAAAGTATGGGTGGAAGATAATGAGAGTTTTTATGAAAAATTCAACCCAATTGAGCATTCTTCAATATCTAATAACATTTCTGATCCTGGTCTAGAACCAGATGAAATTGTTGACTATCCTGATGAGGAGGAAGAAGAAGAGGTTTTTGCACCTACAGGGGAAACTTTCCTGGGTAAGGAAGATAGTGGAACTGTTCCTCAAGTCATAGCTAAGAAGGATGTACATGTTCCTAAAAGAACTATTGTTTTAGTATAAGAATCTACTTCTAGAGAAGAGTATGTTTTTAATGTAAAGGAAAAGTCTATTCTGGAAGAGCATCTAGAAGAATATATTTCTCTTGAGAAAGAATCTGATTTTGAGGAACACTTAGAGGAACAAGATATTCCGGAGATTATTCCATATGCTGAGGAAAGAATGGACCAATCCTTTTAGTTGGCTAGAAAATACATGGGTGAAGCTGTTAGGGATGAAATTTTGGAAATAGATCAAAAAACTAAATCTCTTAGTCCTATGAAATATGCACTTGTTGAGGGGGAGCATCACCCTAATCTGGAAAGTGTTGAAATTCCTAATCCAGATGATCAAATAATTGTGGATACATGGTATAAATTCCCTAGCTACTTTGATGTGAATGATTCCCAAGAAGCCTTGGTTAAAGGTATAAATTTGTCTATTGTGTTTCAATTGAAAACGGTCTATGCTCTTGAAGTTATTTATGCAAAGGAACCTAAGCCTGTCTCAGCTCCTATTTCTGAACCTTCACAATAACCTTATACCTTAGTGATTAAGGATGGTTTGAAAGCCTTTGGAGCTACTTTATTAACTGGAGTTAAAAATCTCATGAACACCCAACCTGCTCCTGTGAAAAACCTAAGTAAAAGAGATGAAGCCCTATTGTTAGAAAAGATCATATGGCATATTCATCCAAAAATGCTTCATGAAATTAAAGAGGTCAAAATTGAGAACAAACAGTTGAGTAATGAAGTAAAGTCTCTCAGATATGTGGTTAAAGATGTGTAGAGAGTGTTGAAATCAAGACCAGGTCCTGTTTGTCATCCTATTGAGAATGTTATTGGCCAGATTCCACAGGAAGTTGTCTCTGTAATTAAACCTAACCTAACTTTCTTAGCTGACAAGGTGGCAGAAAGAAACAAGAAAATAGTTCAATAAATGTGTGAGCTTGTTATTGGTCTCAAAAAATTGACTGATGAGTATAAGATATGTATCTAGAAAGTTATGAATCAACTGAAGTCTCTTACTTCAGCTGTTACAGCTTCTAGTACCTCTGGACAGTTATCTCAACCCTTTTTTGACAGTGATCTTCTTATAATGGTTGTTAAGGATGAACTTCAATCAGTGCTAATTGTATTTGATAAAGAGTCTTTATCTATGGTTTTCAAGAATAGTGACCAAGTTCTTTATTTGGTAAGAATTCATTCCAAGATTTCAAATGATTCTCAGGAAGAAATTACTAAGAATGTGGATTTCTAATTCAATATGAATTTCTCTAAGCATGATATGATAAACCATTTCAAGTACCTTGTAGAGAATCTAAAAATCCCTCATGTCACTCAATCTTTAAAAACTCAAGTTCAAAAGATGAAAGATGTCACTCCATTGTTGGAAATGTTCATGGTGAACAAAGATGACTTTGATAAAGCGATGCAGTATGGTGGTGAGATTATTTCTGACTTCATCAAGTTATTGAGGCCTTATCTTCATGTGCAGAGCACTGCTATTGTCGCTCCTACAGCTACACCCTTGCGGCCTGGTTTTCCTCCTTCCTCCACTACTTTTGCCTCTACCTCTATGTCTGTCTTTCAGGCTCTAAGTCATATCAGACATGTTATCCTTGACCAACAATTGCCTCGGTCTTCCACAAACCTACCTTGGACCCTTATATTTTTGAAGGACTCCCTCTTCCTTCTCTGGAAGTTTGTTCACTCCTTTCTTCAACCTCTACCTCTGCTCCTATGGCTTCTTCTGATGTTGCTGCCAAGAGCAAAGAGAAGAAAGCCAGTGTTGAAGAATAGTGAACACTATATTTTGATAGAGATATTTTTTGTTGCCTACTATTTGTGATGACACATCTTTCTCCATCTAATGTATTATGCCCTATTATTGTCTATTCTCTTATTTTCCTTTGTACTCTTTTTTATAATCCCAAAAGGGGGAGAGACACATACACTAAGAATAGATATCTCACTCATCTGATTTGTGATTATCAAAAAGGGGAATATTTTTTGACTCCTCCTATTTTAATCATGTTTTAATGATCACAAATCCTATAAATCCTACAAATCTTGTTTAATCTGTTTCCAGTCATGTGTAAAGATAGTTGGTTTATTTATGATTTAAATAAATTTTATCATGATCTTGATTCATATAAATCATGAATGATTTTTGTAAACTATATTTAATTTGTTTTATAATGAATTTATTTTATGAATGATTAAGTTTAATTAATTCTATGAATATTACTACTTAAGTCTATATACAGATATTTGGCTAAGTCTGAGAAATAGTGAGTCTACCACTGGTTCTAGTTTTCTAGCAAAGGACCTAGACATCGTGACCAGACACCGTGACCAGACACTGTAACCCAGACACCGTGACCCAGACACCGTGACCTAGACACCTTGACCCAGACACTGTGACCAGACATAGTGACCAGACATCATAACCAGTTTTAGATATGTTGAAGTCTATGACATCGGTTCCTTGCTAAGACACCGTTTGAAGTTTATAAAAGGACCACACATCGTGATCCTAACACCGCATATGTGCTACCAGTTCCTAATATCTATACAACTATTCCATCATAACTGTCTCACCACTCAAAGTAAAATAAGAATACATCGTTTCGTGATGACACCATTTCCAAGTGACACTGTTTCCAGAAAAACTTTGACACTGTTATTTAATCAGTTTTTGTCATTTTCAATTTAATTCCTAACGGTCATATTTGCATCTTTTAAATGCATTAACATAATTAATATTTCTTTATAGTCATGTCACCTAACAGTACTAGGTACGAGGTGCAGAATACATGCATCATATCGGATCCAACACATGCACTCCAATAATAAAAAGAAAACTATGGCCCTGAAACAAGTGGGGTGGTAGAGCAGCAGAAGCACGAGCATTCTTGAGAAAAGAACTGACACATGAAACAAGATACATATGTAGAACACATGAAGCATTCACGAATCCAAAAGCTGGGATACCACATATCATAATCAATAACATATTCTCTATACAAAAATCCATGAAGAACATGATCCATATCTAACTAGAAACTAGAGCACCAGACTTGCGATACTTTGTTTCTCACAAGAGAACCTAATACTTGCATCTACTTCATCCTAGAAGTCTAGAGCTACATATAATAATACTCAGAGAACTTCTAACCTTATCTCAACATCTTTTATCTATTTTGTATTGTTTTAAGCATTTGATCAGTGTGTGTGTGTCTATATTAAACACACACACTCTCATGCACTAAACTGAAGGATATAAGATATCCTTCCTCTCATATATTTTTACACTTGTTTAATCCTATGGATAAGTGTGAAAGAGGTCCCTGTATGACATGGTAGTTCATCCCATGAAGAACTATGGAAGAGGTTTTATGACCTGGACAGTCTTGTGCACTGTTTTTTACCTTGATCCAGGGTGTGGATCAAGTTTATTAATATAAACTACTTGGTGGAAGGTGATCACCAAGTGGAGTGGATTAGGTCTCATCTTGAGACTGAACCATTTTTTTTATATCCGTTGTGTTGTTTAATTTAGTTTTCTCTATTTTATTGTATAATTCTGAAATAACTAGATTTACTTTGATAGTTAATCTTTTACAGAAGTTATAATTGTTTTTCCTTATTAGAATAGCTTCAAAATTAATACTAATAACTGATAATGAGATTAATGATAACTAATCAATCTTATAATAAGTTATTTGAATAGTCAAACTTTCCTAACCATATTACCTTGATTAAATGGGCTGTATTTATTTTTATTGAGGAACCTTTTTAAGAAAACTTTTCAAAAAGAAATTTTTATAGATACTCAATTCACCCCCCCCCCTCTTGAGTACTCCACTTCGATAAACATATCCCTAGATTAAGAAGAAATATTATTTCTATTGGGTAGCTTGATGATGCAATCTCAGTACCACATTTAATGGTGGTTCCTAGAAGATCACCAAAGGAGGCATGTTCATAGATTAGGGAGAAAAGAATGGTACCCTTTACAATATGACAGAGACTTTCATGGGCATGGTTTCATCATTAAATGGTGTTGGGAATTCACAAGTGTGGCACTACAGGCTAGGACACATGAGTGAGAAGGGGATGAAGATTTTAGAAACAAAAGGACTTTTACCAGAGATAAAGTTAGTGGATGTTGGCCTTTGTGAAGACTGTATTTTTAGAAAGTAGAAGAAGGTTTATTTTGCAAGAGGAGGCATAACATTAAAGGATGGGAAGCTAGACCCAGTGCACACTGATGTTTGGTGGAATGCACCAGTAAATTCCCTTGGAGGGTCACAATATTATGTGACATTTATTTATGACTCTGAAAGGAAGGTATGGGTTTGCTTTATGAAAATAAAATCTAATGTGTTTAATATGATTTAGAAGTGGAAGACCATGGTGGAGAATGAGTCAGGATCAAAGATAAAATGTTTCAGTTCTGAAAATGGTGGAGAGTATGGAAGTCAGGAGTTCATAGAATACTGTTCCAATAATGGAATTTAGTGGGAGAAGACTATCCCAGAAAGACCATAGTATAATGGTTTAGCTAAAAAGAAGAATATGACACGGAATTAACGTTTTAGGAGCATGAGGTTGCACTCAGGTATACCTAAGACCTTCTTGGTTGATAAAGTGAACATGGAAGCATGTCTCATTAACAGGAGTCCATATGTACCAATGGGAGAATTTATACCCAAGGAAATTTGGTCTAGTAAAGAGGTAAGACTAACATTTATGATTCTTTGGAGGTTTGTAATATGTACATATTGATGATAATTCAAGGGTCAAGCTTGATGATAAGTCCAAACCATGCTTCCTCATTAGCTATGGTGTTGATGAGTTTGGTTATCATTTTGGGGATGATCTCAACAAGATGGTCATCAGGAGCCAAAACATGGTATTTAATAAATTCATCATGTACAAGGATCTCCATGAAGCTAAAGATGAAAATGTGAACAAAGAATCAAAGTGAAAAGAGTAATGGAGATTGAAGGTGTACCTAAGTATGAGACATTAGAACTAGTGGAACCTACTCCTCCAATGGAGTTGAGGATATCAACAAGAGTGAGAGGTCATGTGCAGAGGTATTCACCATCCTTACATTATATGTTATTGACTGAAGGTGTAGAACCATAATGTTTTGAAGAGGCAATGCAGTTGAAGGAGTCGAGCAAGTAGGAGCTGGTTATGAAGTAGGAGATTTTCTCATTACATGATAACAACACTTGGGAGTGGAAAACTATACCAAAAGGAAATAAAGAAATGAATAACAAGTTGGTAAACTGGGTCAAGGAAGATAATGATGGAAATAGGAGGTAAAAATAAAAGTGGGTGGGGAAAGGATTTTAACAAAAGGAATGAGTGTATTTCACTGAATTTTTATCACCTGTAGTGAAGCTTACCACCATCCAGGTGGTTCTCAGCATTATGGAATCTGAAGACTTGTATCTTGAATAGATTTATGTGAATACATCTTTCCCTCATGGAGATCTGGAGGAAGAAATATATATGTAATTTCCAAAGAGATATGTTGAGTCTGAGAAGGAAGGCCTGGTGTGAAAACTCCAAAAGTACTTATATGGGTTGAAGTAGGCACCTAGGAAGTGGGTGAAAAAGTTTAATGAATTAATGATTAAAAATGAATACAAATGATGTGGAATGGATCAATGTTTCTACATCAAGTCTTTTTGTGATGAATGTATTATAATTCTTATATACATGGATGAAATTATTATTACAGGATCGTGTATGAAGAGAATTGATGAGTTGAAAGGGTATCTCGCTAATGAGTTTGAAATGAAGGATCTTGGAGAAGCTAGCAAGATTTTGGGGATGAATATCAAGAGAGACCGTGTAGTTGGAACCTTAATGTTATAACAGGATGAATACATCAGGAAGGTTCTAATAATATTCAATATGATGGAAGAAAATCCAATATCTATTCCCTTGGAGGTCCATTTCAAACTATCAAAGGTAAATCACCAAACACAGTAGGAGAGGTTGAGTACATGGAAAAGGTTACATACAAATTAGTTGTTGGAAGCCTGATGTATGTCATGGTCTGCACTCAAATTAACATTTCTCATGCAGTGGGAGTTGTGAGCAGGTAAATTTCTAACCTTGGAAAGAAACATTGGGAAGATGTGAAGTGGATATTGAGGTATTTTAAGGGTAGCAAGAAAGTATCTCTTTTCTTTGGGAAATGAAATTCATTTCAGGGGTATGTGGATACAGACCTTGGAGGTGAATTAGATAGTAGGAGGAGTACTGCAGGTTATTTATTTACCTATGGAGGAACTACAATAATTTGGATATCACATTTACATAAGGTGGTGGCTTTGTCCACCACAGAGGCAGAATATATTGTTGTAATAGAAGCTGTGAAGGATATGGTTTGGCTGAAGAACTTCTTGGATGAGCTGGGAATAAAGAAAGATGAGAATTTATTGCACTGTGATTGTCAAATTGTTATACATATTTCAAAGAAAATGGTGTTTCATGCCCAGATGAAGCACATTCAGTTGAAATAAAATTTCATCAAAGGTTTGATACAGGATGGTTTGTTGAAGTTACATAATATTTGTGGAACCAACAATCCAGTAGACATGTTGATGAAGCCAATGGTAATACAGAAGATGAAGCACTAATATGACTCTATTGGTCTCCACTAATGAATGGAGGATGAGATGAAGAATATGGGAGGACACCTTGGGATAACAAAAAGAAAAATTCTGGTGTTTCATGAATTGTCATCTTGAAATTGAAGTTGTGAATGGAAATCACGACATTGGTGAGTGAATAACTGGAGGAAATTAGATTAAGTAAGTGGTCTAAGTTAGTGTCATCGAAGCAGGTCAGCGTAGTAGATCAAGATCAAAGTGAGATATTTTTGGATTGATATAACATGATCCATTTAGATGATGTTGGGTTGAATGCTTGCGGCCCATACTATGCACCAGGACACAACTCAGAATTTGGAGACAATAGTACCATAGCTTCATGGACTTCCAGATACTGTCTATTGTAGTATCTTGGTCTTGGGTGTCTATGACACTATAGAAATGCAAAATTCCAACTGCCTTTCACCATAGAATAATAGACTTTCTATGTGGTTGGTGGAATAGTTCTTCATCTTCTTTATTATCCCAATTCAGGATAGGGTTTATGTGTGTTAGAAACTCTGATATATCCTAGTAATTGTTATCTTAGATTTCATAGGTAAGTGATTCTTCCTCTCCATAGATGTAGGTATTATTCTTGAACCACATAAATCTATGTATCCCAATATCTTCTTCCTGTTCTTTTTATTTTAGATTTTAATCTTCTGTCAATATTTTTTTGTTATGACTCCTAGTGTTTCCACAACACTTACCTGAATGGGAAGAGCACACGGTGTGTGATCCTTCACTACATGGTGTGTGATCAAGAATTATGAATGTAAATCCCCTACGAGCCACTAGAAACCACTGATTTCTCCAAATCCACCCCAGATCGACCCTCAACGGGGTCCCTAGAAGTCTTATGAGGGAAATAAAACCTTAAAAAATCATAAATGGGGATCAAGATGTAAATATCGTAAATCCACCTACCTCATGGTGAAACGCCAAATCTTTAGGTCCAAAATGATGCTCAAAACCTACTACACCTCAATTTTATGACGATCGGCATCAAAAAACAAGGATTTATGGCATGTCATCATGGGAGAAACTCCCCTCCCACATTCTATATGTAGGAAGCCAATTGGGAATTATTAATTTAATTTTATTAAATTAATATACCTCTATTTAATACCCTACCAACGGTCGCCTCCAACTAGGAACCCTACGCTGACAAACATTTTTTCACATCTAGGGTAAACCCTGCATTCTGAACACAACTATGGTCTCATATTTCAGATCTAAGACTTCGATTAGGAGTTATTACACTTTTAATTAAAAACTGTACATGTTTAATAAAATATTTTTAATATTTTTAAATCACTGCACTGAGGCTCTCTGGGATACAGAATCTTGTACCAACTCAGTGCCTACCTTATAAAATATTCCAAAGTCTTACATGAAAAAACCAGAGTCGCTAAATATCCCCTTCTAGAGATTGAAAGATAACTATATTCTGATAATAATAAATATGATCATAGTACATAACTAGTCAATCCATATCCAGAATCAAATTGAAGTTTTTTATTTCCAGCATGAATAATTCACAAAAGAAATGGGAGCCACTGATTTCAAAAGAACATTCCTTGTAGCATATGATATTCTCTGACCGCACTCTTTACATTGTGATGATGTTCAGTTTCATCCAAGATCTCTACACCAAGCCATTTGAAATTTGAGAAGATAAAAAAGGAATTTGATTCCCATGTATCAAACAAAACACAGGATAGTGTTAATGATACAAAAATTGTACCTATGTCGGTAGAAACTCCATCATCCAGATGGGTTAGAGTGGATAAAATAGTGTGTAGCTGACTCACCTCTCTGCCTTGAGCTCCATCCAGACTCCCCTATGTTATTCTTGAAGGTTGGTATTATCGCTCCTATGTCGGGGTACCATATCCCCTACCTTAGCCTGAACATTTGATGGAACTCCAGCTACTAGTCAGCTGAGGAGTAGCTAAGTCCTTTAAAAACTCTTGAGTCTGTCTTAATCCACTCCCTTGGATCTTATGTTGTGGTCTCTTACATTACTTCTAAATATGACTCATTATACCATAAGCACAACAACCTGTAGTGGGATTTGGATATTGAATCCAATTTTTTCAATCCTTGACACACTGACGGTCCATGATTCGTAGATGGATGTTCACTCCCCTGTATCTTATACCCGCTAATGTCATGGAGGTAATCATCATAGACCATCCTAGAAATACTTTTCCCTAGATACCTCATCAATTGTTAAGGATAAAAATGCTACAGGTCAGTGAAGTGTGTATCATAGTTCATCACTGACATTCCCTCCTATGTCAAGTTCATGAACTCATGATCCCTATCATCCAACAACATCTCTGGATATAAGTGGCTCAAGAACCTCACCTTATAGTCCTTCCAGGTTAGATCCTCTTTCTGATTAGATTTCTCCAAAATGTCCCACAAATTCTTGGTTGATCCTCACAACATGTAAGCAATAGGATTCACCCTCCTATTTGTGGTTTTCTCGAGGTTCTTAAAGATCATCATGGATGAATCAATCTAGAACTCATCTTCTTAGGGGCCTCCCATCCTAATGAATATAGACGAATGCTAAAATTGGAACTCTTTGGTCAGATTAGACATTGAAGGTACAATCCAAACAGTCTCCCTCCAAATGGATCACATGACTCTCAAGAAGTTGTCACAGACATAGATCATTCATTTGATTCTTTAGAGATGCATGAATTTCTGACTCAACTATGTTAGGAGTGCGTTTTTTTCCACTCTCCTGACACTTTATTTGAAGACAACAAGGATTCATTTCATATAAAAAGGTTAATACACACCTTAGAACATAGGAACACAATAAGTTCAACCTCAAAAGGTGACAACAACATAGAACTTCTAGGTCAAGTATCCTCTGCTCTCAGATTGAAAAGCGAATTGGCATAACATAACAATTTCTTTCATTTCTTTTTCTTAGATCAAATAGGAAAATACACATTACATGCAGTAAATATGTATATAGAATGAAAAATACATGTCAACATATATCCCTACATGCCTAAAATGATTCATTCATACCCATCTCATTCCATACTGACCCACAAGTAAAATCTCAATAAAAAGTAACACCACACAACAAATGAATCACACAAGGTGAAATAACATCAACACTGTAACAAGAGAACAACATGAACAACAATCTCATCCAAGGACACTCAATTTTACCTCATGCATGGTTTAGCTACACTCATGAACAAGATCATTACCAAGATCCGACACATATTTTTCTCTTTCCTACCTTTCCCAAATATTAAGGCAACAGAAAAGAAACCTGACTCCTCTGATACCACTTTGTAGTGTTCCCTGACCTAGTGATCCCTCACGTGACAAAGTTAGGTTGGATATCAAACCCAAGATGCACCTAATCGTATTCCATAGGCTATCGATGATTAGTGAGGGTGTAAGGGATATAGTGGGGGGACTATACCATATGGTACAAGGTTTCAATAATATCAAAAATAATATAAATAAACAAACAGGAAACTTATGAATAATAAAGAATAAACTGAACAATCTAAATAATATAATTATTTAATAACCAGATGAATATAGCTAAATGACATGTTGAAAGTCATACAAGTAAAATACTAAATAGACTATAAAAGTTTCCATAATCATCGGTCTCAGGTCCCATGTCAGTCTCATCTCCTATTTAGTTACCAATTAGTGACCCAAACAGGGTGCGAGTACAACTTAGTAGGCCAATAATCATCATGTCTAAATATATAATGCATGAAACAATATGATAAACATGGGTATTAATTAATAAATTAATAGGACACATCAAATAAATCTATCAACCCTCGAGCTCCAAGCTGACTCCCAGGGTTAACCTAACCTTATTCAACTCCATGATGTATATATATATCATGTGATAGATCCCCCTATTATGCCAATTTGGTCAATTAATCTAGTTATTAATTAACAAGTAATTTATTCTATGTTATTAGATCTTATTGCATCATAATGAATCATCCCTATCAAAACATGTCAAGTTATTATTTACCATAAATTACATATTATGCCAAAATCGCATTATCAAGACTACTGGTTCATCACAAGGTCAATGGTAGGCACACATATCGAGTGTCCACAAGCCTGATCTTAATGACAAGGATCCAACAAAATCCATAGGAGGTCTAAACATGTTGATTTCATCAAGAATTTTCATTATCCATTTAGGTTGGTCTCCCACACAGCATGACAATGAATTCTCACTTATTGAACATACTAGAACAATTGAAATAAACATTTAGGTAGTTGTTCTAGACTATTCACCTCAAGTGAAAAGAAGATAAAAAAGATTCCTCAACATCCAAGGTGTAGTTAGGTTCCTCCTTCCTTCCCTTTAATCGAAAAATATGAAATTATATCAACGTGGGAATCCAAACTATTTTTGCATTAGGTAGCCTTGGTCAAGGGTTCTTATCATAGAAAAAACCCACATTTTGAGGAGAATAATTGAAGGGATTACCTTTGATCATGAGGTCCAAAATACCAAGATCCAACATGGACTTGATTTTAGTTCAAAGGGGAAAACCCTGAGGTCATCTATAGAAGTGATATTGTTGATAGAAGGGTAAGAGATATCAGAACACATATATGTGAATTGGGGATTCAAATTATGAATGACCCATTTTTCTACTTGCACTGAAAAATCAGTTGCCTTTGATTAAAAAACCAAAAAAATATGATTTCACGTTGTGTATTGATCTCAAAATGTGGGTTTCTATTTCATGATTTGCTCATGAAACATTCATGTAGTTAATGAAGTTCATAGGGTATGCCTAACCATTCAATACTTGTATAGATTTTGTGGTTTTTACCCCAAAAAATTCACATCAAAATTTATGAATTCACAACATGAATTCATTATATATCCAGAACTCGCCTCCTTTTCCTACTTTCTCCTAGAACAAACCAAACTGGTACCAAGTCTCGATTACCAAGGTCCAAAAAAACCAACTGATCTCAAAGAGTTTTATCCAAACTTTAAAAGGAATGTACCTAAAAATAAGGGATCTTACAATTTCTCACTAGGGTGTCCCATTAGCAGTCAGTGATGTGATAATGGTTATGTTTATATTTAGTTTGTTATCATATTGAATTATCGTTTCTAATGAAAGATTAATTGGTGTTATGGTGGTTGATTGTAGGGTATTAAATTGTGTTCAATCACTCATGTTAGGCACATTATCTTCGAATGGTCTCCAATGGGTTTTTTTGTGGAGATAGAAATCCCCAATGGCTCTCATATCCATGACTCATGGACCTACTTTCTAAAGGCATATGCTCACTGGTTAACTTGTCCAACGACACTTAAGAACTCACATTAGTTGAGATTATGGGAATTCAGGCTCATCGCACCCTTTTAGGGGGAACTATTGTCTCTTACAAGGATCTCTCATAGATTTAAGATATGTTCATGAATAATTTTTTCATTCCCAAGTATGTATATGCAGATCACCCTAAGGTAACAATCAACTACGAACATTCATGGTTTCAGAATCATATGTGTGTATCTAAGGTTATCCATCAATGGATGGATCTATATGTATCTAAGGTTCCCCATCAATGGTACCCTTTTCATATAGGGATAAAATATTATTTGGTCATTTATTAGTACAATGGTGATTTTAATCCATGCAGATGGGTGCTCTAGATTTTACCATCATCCATGGGGGACAGAAGTTGTTTTTATGTTATGATCAAACCCATGATATGGTATTCCTATGTATCCATGTGAGAGTAATCAGAGCCTATATAGTTTAGTTCCACTTAAATAGACACATCACCTTTTAAGGTCATGTGATGATAACCTAACCATGCAGTTTAATTTCATGCAGTAAGAACGCCCACACATAAGGTTCCTAGTCAAGGATAGTGTGGGACTTACGCTGAGGTGGCCTGAGGGACCCAGAAGAGATGTGATCTCCCATGTGTATATGACCCTAATGAGAATATAGCCCATAGATCATTAGGGTGAATTTGGGTGTTGGTTTTGACCCTCAGGGAGGCCTCCTGCATATCCTAGTTAGTTAGGAATTAAATCCCAAGTAGTTCGGTAGGTTTGGGTCTTACACCTATAGAGGAGTCCCATTTGAGGGGAAATGATTGGGGATTATACCAAGTAGGAGGCCCGTAAGGTTCTTATTCATTGGTAATATGGACCTTTGATGCTTGAGGCATGGGTTCAATGCTTACACCATATAGGAGGCCCAATTTAGTGGATATGGATGGGGCTTAAACTTAGTGGATTCCCATTTAAGGTTTGGGATTATACATATGTCATGAACATCGCTAACTTCTATGCCCACGTGAGTCATGCTCAATGTGAGAAACAAGTGGAAGAAGTAGATATGAAGATCACATGATCCACCCAATCCACTAGTGGACATGGTCCAAGCCCAAAGGGAGAGAGATATAGAGATGGATTTGAAGCATTCATGTCCTCACCTATTTTGGTATCCTAAATAGGAAAATAGGATCAAGAGTGTTGCCTCCTACAAAAAAATCTAAGGGTTACTCCAGGAGGGATGCTCTTATTTCTAGAACCGTGAGGAGACTCTCAACTCACGAAAATTTAGGTTTGGTTAGAGATTATACCTAAGAGGGTGCTCATGTTTTTCATTTGGTAGTCATCTCATGATCATTACATGATAAATATTATTATTTATGTATAAGGTATCTCATGTTTGTCACAAGAGACATCCTATTTTTTATATAGGGTATATTATAGTTTAAATTTTTGTACTTGGGGCTATGGAAGAAAGGTTTAATGTCATGTTTATAGGATGATGAAATCATAGTTTAGTGTCATGTTGTGGGGGATGATAGTAGAATAGTTTAACTTCATGTTGTGGGGATGAGTTCTATATAGTTTAACATCATGTTTCTATGACAACTAAGAAGAATATTCCTAGAAATGGATGGTGTGGTACTTACACAAGAGAGTCCCTTTCTGGTTCAACATGGCATAAGAGTTAGTTTATGGTATTTCAAGAGGTGTATAAGGAATTTTTTTTCTAATGGTATTATATGGGGTGGACATTAGGGCCATATAAGGACCATCTATGGAGTCATAAAAGGGTCCATCCATGAATAAATTGTCCATGAAGGGAGTCCACAAAGGGTCCTTCCGTGAAGCAATTGTCTATGAAGGTTTTCCCATGAAGGGAGTATGCAAAGTGTATGTACACAAAGTACCATCCATGAAGCGTCATCCGAAAAGTATTTTCTATGAAGGGTTAACTACAATTGGTCATCTGTGAAGCATTATTTGTCAAGGGTTTCCCGCAAAGGTTATCTCGTGAAGCATTGTCTGTGAAGGGAGTCTTCAAAGGGATTCCAAAAAGGGTCCATCTGAGAAGAAATTTTCCACAAAGGGTTTCCCATAAAGGGAGTCCAAAAAGGTTCTATCCGCGAAACAATTGTCTACAAAGGGTTTCCCACAAATGGATTCCATAAAAGAAATATTTGTGAAGCATCATATGTGATGCATTGTCTATAAATGGTTTTCCTCAAAGGGTATTGTATGAAGCATTGATCGTGAAGGGAATCTGTATAGGGTCCATCCATAAAGTAATTTATTCATTATTTGGATCATAAAATGAGTCCTCATGATAAAAATGACACTACCTCTGCATGAAATATTCTTTAGAGTGTCTTCTGTATATGGTTCAAAGGATAGGGCTCCATGAAAGACCACCCGTATATAGTTCACAGGATGGCTTTTTTGATGTGGTTCAGGTGTGGGATTTCTCACACACCTTATCTCTATTTTTTTATTCATCCTCTCCTTATTTCACCCTATAATATTTTATAGAGGAAAGTCACAACTGGCTATGAGGTTGGCTAGTTGTGATGAGCTTTGGGACCTCATTTTTGGGAGCCCAAGGAGGACATCCCAGCCCACAAATGATTTTTTTTTGTGGGGGGAAGTCATTTTCATGGGAGGAAATCATTGTATGAACCTAAAAATGATTTGGTTTTTTTATGAAAAACTTGAGGTACCATCTCATATCATAAATGATTTCATTCTTGGGTTGCTTCATAAAGTGACAGAACACCATATGGAGTGGTGGTCCATGTAGCGGTTTTTACTATACAGCTTTGAACCTTCCTTTGTAACTTCATCCCCTTTGAAAATTTCTTTAACAAAAAAGTGGCGTTGGGTTCATTTTTACCTTTACAATTTCCATTGAATTATTTTCTCCTTGCATGTGGAGTTTTTAGGACCCAACAAATGCCCCCCATTAGAATGAGTTCTGATCAGTACAAAGAGGTGGTTGTTTCTATATAGAAATTAGTTCTGTTTGGAAATGGTTTTAATGTGAAATATCATGTAATGCTCTAATTTTTTATTTATCTAAGGTAATAAGAATTCATAGTTTGAATATTTTTATGGATACATGAAACAACCTACAAACTTTTTGTATTTTCTATTATCACCCTAATATTTTCCTAAGTTTACGGTAGTATAGACTTAGTGGGCATAACTTGGATTTTTCTTAGGCCTTCCTTCGTGGGTTTTTGACCTAACAAGTTTTATGTCTTTTTTTATTGATCAATTTTTTCCTAAACCATGAAAATCATAGGTTTAGCGAGTTGAGACTTCACTTTTACCTAGGGTTCTATTTATAGGTTTTCTTCCTGGTGAGTTTTGAATCTATTTTTGTAGGAATTTTAGAGTCTTGAAAACTAGACTAAGTAAACTAATGTTTTAGGTCAAAAAAAATTGATAATGACTTATGGGGAGAGGAGCCCAATAGGGATTACTGACCAAGAATGTCCCAATATTCTTCTGACTTGAATGGAGAATTTTTAAACTTTGGTTTTATGGTTTCTGAATCTGAGACATAATATTGGGAAAGTACATGAGGAGTTACAGTGAAAATGGTTTCCAACATGATGTTTTTGAGGTGCACATAAATAGGAAAAGCCTCTCCTAGGGACAAATTTGTCTTTGGTTGAAAGATCCCCCCCATTTTTTTAGGGAAACTTATGTAGAGCCAACTGGGGCATATTTTTCATAGTCAAATAAAATTTTCCCTAGGAAACCGAATATATATTTATGATGGCCAAGTAATTTTTGGAAAAAAAAATATCTCTCAAGAGCACGATGGGTGGATTTTCAAGGGAATGATGTCTAAAAATGAAGAGGGCATCTGTGTCAGCACTATCCATGAATGAGAAACCACTCCTACATGAAGTTGACTTTTGCAAAGGAGGGATGAATAATGGAACATTTTAATGTCATGAAACTAGGACATTAACCATGTAGTTTAATGTCTTTTGAAAAGGAAATTTGAGAGATACAGTTTAAGGTCACTTAGCTTTAACCTAGGGATAAACTATTTTCCCTTTTCATATTAATTTGTTAAATAATGATCCATAATCCTTAGGTATGAAGGGAAAAATTTGTAAACAATTATCTAGGGGTTTCTGAATTTGAGGGGTGGTAAGGTAATAAAACATTATTGGGGAATATGGAGATATGAAAACTATCTCCTGAAGACGATTTTGTCTTTGGTTGATAGGATTTTTTTGTGGGAAAATTATGCAGATCCAACTGGGGAATATTGTGCATAGTTAAACAAAGGTGACCTCAGGACATTGATTCTCCATTTTTGATAGACAGGGTGGTTTATGGAGATTTATAATTCCTCATACATAGTGTTTGGTTTGTGAAAGGATATTTCCTAAACACGGAAGTAACACTTCATGTCAAAATTTCATGATAATGGGTAGAAACATTTCCATTACATGGGTATTACCCATATATAGGAAGGATTTTTTTCATTACTAATGGGCCTGAGATATAAGTTTCAGGCATCACTATGTATATCATCAAAATGAGAATCAATCCATAAATAGTTTTGGGGAGGTTTCTCACACATTGATCAAACTCTAGTGTGGGGAAGGGGCATTTTCCCTTTGAATATGTGCTCATGAATGGGGTGAGGTATATATTGGACCCCCTATATAAATCTAGCTCATGAATTAGAGAGTAGGGCAATTTTTTGTTGTGGTCAAACTAGGATATAAGATCCAGGTGTCGCTATGTATCCCATAAAATTGAGAATCAGACCATACGTAGATCTTATAGGGTTCCCCAAGCAAGTCAGAACCATGCATAGGGAAAGGAAATTTTCTAAATTTTGTTTAGTCTTGACCCAGGATTGGATATTATGGTGTCACTATGTATCCTACAATGGAAGGAATCAAACCACACATAGTTCTTAGTATCATGTAGTTTAGTGTCATGTGACTAGGACATCAGTCATGCATTTTAACATCATGCGGTGAGGATGACATGGGTTCTTGTAGTTTTAAGTCATATGAATAGGTCCACTTGTCATATAAATGATGATTATATAGAGGCTCAATGGGTTAGGATGTTCGACCATGCCTCAAAAGTGAGGGGGAAAGAAAGTATAAACCATGATTCTAGAGATTCTTGGATCAGGAGAAATTATATGGGGGAAAATGTCATTGGGGCTTATGGAGATAGAGGCGGCCTCTCATGGGGATGACTTTTTCTTTAAATAACATGCATTTTTTGTGGGAACCTTATGTAGAGACAACTATGGAATATTGTGCATAGTAAAACAAAGTTTTCCTTAGAACATATACCCCCTATTTATGATGGCCAGAAAAATGTTTTGGAGATCCTAAATTGCTTGGGACACAAAATATGATGAAGGGAGGGATTGTGTATGGGTACATAAGAAACATTAATACTATGATTAGATATGGAGTGTAAAGTTTCCTTAGATCTAATTCATATGTAGGGGTACATTTCTATTTCCTTGATAGGTACTTGAAGGAGGAACCCAAACTTAAGATCTACTACATGGATCTTTGTTTGTATATAGGATATGGGGACATTTTGTTTCTTTACCTTATGGATGGGACTAGGACATGAGGTCTAGGTATCACTATGTATCTCATATCAATCCATACATAGTTCTTGAGGCACCATGCAATTTAATGGCACGTGGTAAGGCCAAAGGTTCCCCAACGTGAAGAGGAAATATTGCGGCTAGACCTAGGATTGAAGATTTGGGTGTCACTACGTATCCTGTGATGGTAGAAACAATCCATACATAGTTCTTAATGGTCATGTAGGGAATACCCTATTAAAACTCCTAAGACCACATGATCTATGATCAATGTGAGAAATAAGGGGTGAAAAGTGTTTATTCTGCCACACAGTGGTGAAAAAATGAAGGACATGGGCATTTTAAATTTTTAGTGGTTGGACCAGGATATAAAAGCTGGTTGTTGCTACGTATCTCATTATGGTGAGAATAAATATGTATATAGTTCTTAAAATGACTCCCTATATATTTTAGACCCATACACCAAGAGGGGGCATTTTTTCATTTGATTGTTTTGATTATTGTGGCTAGACCCAGGATTGGAGACTCGGGCGGCACTATGTATCCTATGGGAATAGGAATCAAGAAATATGTAGTTATGTGACCCCATACAGTTTAACATCATGCAATGAGGATGAAGGTAACTTAACATGAATGAGGGGGAATGTTGTGGATAGAACCGGAATCAGAGATTTGGGCATCGCTATGTATCCTATGTGGGAAAGAATCAAGACACACATAGTTATGAATGGTAACACTCTTTTCAGCTCCAACCCATATGCAAAGGGGCATTTTTTCTATTGATTTTTTTATTTTTACAGCTAGACCCAGGATTGGGAGACCTGGGAATCACTATATATCTTGTGATGGAAGAAATCAATCCACACATAGTTCTAAATGTGCATTCCTATATAGATATTAATCATGTTTAGGGATAGGACACTTTGCTTGAAATGGACCTATAAATAGGACCTCCTTTGGAGTCCCCTATATTTATTTTGTTTGTATGCATGGAATGGGGGATTTTTTGTATTTCATGGCTACTCCTAGGACATGAGGTATGGGAATCACTATGTATCCCATATAATGAGAATCAAGACGCATGCATTTCTTGATGAACCATATAGTTTAACGTCTTGTGGTAAGGATGGGGGGTTACTCTATGTGAAATAAATATCATCACGGCTGGGCCCATGAATAGAGATCCATGCATCACTATGTATCCTGCATGGGTAAGAATCAAGACACATATAGTTCTTGATAGAAATGTCCCTGCGTGGGACTGTCCCACAAGCAGGGAGAGGGAATTTTTTTTACTTTTTAGGTGGGTGGATGAAAGTGTGGATGATTGTCGCCTATCGACCATTCAAGGTTCCGGTGCTCTGCTAATGTGTATAATAGCACTCGGGTTGAATCTTCGGCGATGATACTTTTTAATAGTCGATTTTTTTTAGTTGATTGTATTTTAATTAGGGGGGTTTGTTTTCATAGCTTAATTGAAATGATTTATTGATTTAAAAAGTTAATAAAGATTGGGGTGAGTTCATCATTAGGTAGTTAATCTTGTGATATCCTTGAGCCTTGCTTTATATTGCATTAAATTAACATCCACTTTACAAGATAACGTTGATTGGAATTCCTAAGTGTTAAGGCTTTAATAAAAGCCTTAAATTAACTTAAGGTTCTAATCTCAATCATATATTGTTGATGGTGATGTATTTATGGTTCCAATAATCCATGGAAACCATACATTAAACAAAACAAGTCATTAATCCATGACATTTCAAGTCTAACATACACAATGTTAATTTGAAGAATATTCATCGAGTAAAAGATCTCAATCACTTAACATACCTAAATTATAACTCATCCCAATGAGAGATTTACTCAGCCATTTGGGTGGTTAATAATATAGTTATAATGATTATGATGATAAATTAAGAAGATAAGAAAAATAAAGGGATAAGAAATAGTGGTGCGTCGAACATACACACACAAACAATGATGAGAATTAAAAATGGACTTTCGATTGAATAAGGAAGAAAAATAAGGGAAGGGGATTAAACTGTATTTAAACTAATTTAAGAAAATTAATATTATTTAACAAAAGGTGGATGATAATAATAGATATTTAATAAGAAACTTGCATTAAAAAAGAATTACCAAAAAAAAGACTTACAAGATTACAATAATGAAGAACACAAAAGTAAATAAAAACAAAGAGAGGAGGAAGGGTCTCTCAAGTGAAAACTTGAGTATGGAAGGTCCTCCCAAGACTTTTTCAAGTCTTTGGTCGTTACAATTGATGCTCCTCTCTTCTGAAATGCCGACCCTTTTGAAAGGAGGAGAGGGGATGTATTTATAGCCCAAGGTGGTGGACTGTTTGCATTCCAAATCTGATCATCCACTTGAATATCCAATTTTGCTATTAATACAAATAAATCTAGAGATATATTCTTCTTAAAAGTTGTATATAATAATTTTTTCTGACTAATATCAAAATTTAGAGTCATTTGGACTTATAGATCCAAATTTATGGCGGTTTGAGTAAACAAAGTTAAACTGACCATTTCTATCCATAATTTTCAATGTCCAAAATGTGAATGGAATTTTGAATAAGAAGATGCCTTCAAATTCGAATGATTTATTCAATAAAGTCATCCACCTATATCTTCTATTTCACACTTCAAAATCGCAGCTTGATTTGATTACAAGATCAGAAGACATCTCATGAATACTGTACGGATTTTAATTCCTGGACAGAATGGTGGGATGAGTTTAAATGAATCATTTGGGCCCCTTTTAATTGGAGTTGGGAATTTAAATTTTTATCCAAGTCTCCTTAAATTGTCACTTGAACATTTTAGGAGAATGAAAGAATTTTGAATTCTGAATTGAGCCCAGTAATTCAATCTTCATAGCTATTCCAGTTTCATCAAAAATTCTTTATGTCTTCATGTGTGTTCCATATGGCCCTTCAAATGGAATAATTGGTCCATGATCCCTTCTAATAAAATGTTGGATATTGAATTAGGAATCCTAAAAAATAATAACCACACAATTTGGATTAGTAGGGTGATAGTTATTATTAAAACATTAAAAAAATTTGAATCTGGATGAATTCAAATAATGATCTAAAATTATATTTAATATTTAAACATTAATATTTCACACAAATTATGCACATTTCATATAAAATCAGTAAAGGGAGTATATAATAAGTCATGAAAATATTAATAACATTAAATCACCCACACTTATTCTTGTTCATGTCCTCATGTGCAATAAATATAAAAAAATAACAAAATCATTTTCACTCACCAACAAATATTAAAATTTTGTTTTCCCCAATCAGGGGAGGTTTAGAGAGTTTCACTCATCCATATTGAATTCCAACACAAGTTGTTACAGAAAAAATGTTCCAAAAACAATTCATTTTTTCATTCTCACATTTATAAATGGAAAATGGTGGCACACAAAACATACTCCTCTCAAGATGATAAAATTAATTTTATGGAGTTTCACTCATTCACCAACCAAAAGTGAAAATCATAGAATTTATAAGAGCTCTCAGATTCCATTCCCTATCCTAAAGTGCTCAAAAATCAAGAGGTCTTTTTAGGGGGTTTTCTATGGCTATGGGATGGTAGGAATTTAATGTCCAAGAGAGAGAAGAAGAGGGGTAAAACACCAACATGGGTAAAAAAATGCACAATTTTTTTTAAATGAAACATGGAAGAAAATGAAAACACATATTTACAAGGGAATGATTGTGTGAATAAAGACACAAGAGAGGAAGAAAATTTTAAGGGGATGAGAATATGAAATATTTACAAAACACAAAACTTCTCCCAATGACATAAGTGTTCTTTTTTTTCTTTTCTTTTCTTCTTTTTTTCAAAAGTTGAACTTGAAAAATATCTCACACTCATATCCCAACCCATGATTGATCTCCTCAAGAAACTAATTTTAATAGTTATAACACGATAAAAGGTTGAGGAAGAGTTATTTTTTACCTACCCAAGACATAACCCTTTTTTTGTTCTTTTTTTTATTTTGATTTTTGATTTTTTTATTTATTTATTTTTTTGAACACTTGTAAATAATATTTACAAAATTACATAAATGAAAGTATATTACATTCCCCAAAACCCACTAAATTACAACCACTCCACCACTCTAAAATGGATGCTTTCCTTCAAGCATTTGATAACAAGGTGAAATCAACAAAGGGTACCCAAAATGAAACCCATTCCCCCCACACTTAAATTTCAAAAAAAAAATATGCAATGAAAATCCATGTTGATATTGGGTGGGATAAGGTATTGGGATTATAATTTGGCTATCAAATAAAAGGTTTTCATAGGCTCAAAGGGGATTTCAAAAGGAGGATTAATGTATGGTTAATGGGAGGTTATTTGGCTATTACAATTCTCATGGGGCTCAAAAAATGCCTCTATCATATTAATGCACACTAAAGTAGGAAATTCAGCTCGAAGGTCCCCAAATTCAAGAATCACAAATGGGGGTGAAAAACACACATTTTGAAAATATAGTCATAGGTATCCTTGGCATGAAAGAAAATGATGTTCCTCACAGGTGGGGAAAATCATTTTCCAAATCAAAAATTGAGCATTCAAAATTTGTTGGTTTTGACACAAGATTCATTATCCAAAGTCATGATGAAAATACAAAATTTTTTAGATGAAAACATGTCTTGTGAATCCCCAAAATGGTCAGACAAAATTTGAAAATTGGAAGGTGAGTAAGTATGACTCTTGATTGTTCATATTTTTTTAAAATGATTTTTTTTAGTTTTTAGGTTGTTTTTAGTTTTTTATAAATACACACCCACACAAAAGAGAAAGAGTAACTAAAAAAATTGTGATGAGGAAAGTGGTAAAAAATGAAAGAGAGATGGATAATAAGAAAGAGGGAGGGACAGGAAGAGATAGAGAGAGAGAGAAGAGGAGTTAAAGAGAAAGAAGTGCCCCCTAGTTTGGATTTGGTGGGTTGTCGTCTCCATCCAGTGGTGTGTTTACTACAGAAGTTGGGGATCCAGTGGACGTTAATTTGGTTCTAGGATTTTGTGTCCTCTCACGATGATGCTTTAAACGATGTCCATTAACTGTGAATGTCCTTTTTGAAGAGGGGTCTTGGACTTTCACTACACCAAATGGGTAAACATTAGTAATAACAAAAGGGTCTTCCCAATAAGAATTAAGCTTACCTGGGTGAAGACGAAAGCAATAGTTGAAAAGAAATACCTTTTCACCTTCATGGAATACCTATCTCAAGATGTTTTTGTCATGCAGTACCTTATCCTTTTCTTTGTATAGATTGGAATTCTCATGGGAATCAAGTTGAAGCTCCTCCAGTTCAGCCAATTGCAACAATCTTTCTTCACTAGATTTTTCAAAATCAAAATTACAAGTTTTCACAGCCCAAAAAGACTTATGTTGGATTTAAACTGGTAAATGACGTGCTTTACCAAAAACTAGCCTAAAAGAAAACATCCTAATGGGTGTTTTATAGGCAGTTCCATAATCCCAAAGTGTTTCACCAAGTCTTTCAGGCCAATCTTTTCTGGTGGGTTTTACAATTCTCTCAAGCACTCTTTTTACTTTCCTATTAGAAAGTTTAACCATGCCATTTTTTTGGGGGTGATATGTAGTTGAAGTTTTACGTATAACCCCATTATTTTTAAAAATATATTCCATGGTTTTATTACAAAAATGGGTTCCTAAGTCACTTATCAAGGCACATGGTGTGCCAAATTGGTGGAAGATGTGTGTCTTTAGGAACTCACTAACAGTATGTGAATCATCCTTTCGAGTGGATTTAGCCTCGACCCACCTAGAAACATAATCAACCACAAAAAATAATGTATGAGAATCCATTGGAAGGGTGGAATGGTCCCATGAAATTGATTCCCCAAACATCGAAGATCTCACAGAAAATTAAAGGCTTTTGGGGAATTTCATTTCTCTTTGAAATTGTGCCAAACTTTTAATAAGTGGGACATGATTGACAGAACTCATGTGAGTCCTTTAATAGTGAAGGCTAGAAGAATCTAGAGTCAAGGACCTTTCAGGAGGTCCTTTGTGGTCCAAAGTAGCCACCACTAGGGCATTGAGTGACAGAATTCTAAGATGGAAGAATGTTCATTTTCATCAACATATCTCCTAATTACCATGTCAGCCCCAGATTTCCAAAGTTTATTTTCTTCCCAAAAATAGTATTTTGAATCACTTTTCAACTTCATTTTTTGTTCTTTTGAAAACAATTCCAGGAAAACACCAGAAACTAAGTAATTTACAATTGGGGTATACCATGGTAACTTTGGAGTGAGAGATGAAAGGTGATCAGTGGGGAATTTAGGATCAATGATTTATAAATGATAAGGATTAGAAATTCTACTCAAGTGATCAGCCATAAGGTTTTATTTTCCTGGTCTATCTTTGATTTCAATGTCAAACTCTTGGAGCATTAGGATCCATCTTATTAGCCTCAGTTTCAAATCGATTTTCTTGAGTAAGAACTTTATAGAAAAATGTTCTATGAAGATGATGATTTTGGCACCTAAGAGATAGAGCCAGAATTTTTCTAAGGAAAAAACCACTACTAAAAGTTCCTTTTCAGTTACAGTGTAGTGAGATTGAGTTTCATCCAAATTTTTGAGGCATAATAGATGACATGAGGAATTTTTTCTCTTCTTTGACCAAGAACATCCCCAACGGCTCTATCAGAAGCATCACACATAAACTCAAAGGGTAAGGACTAATCTGGGGGTTGGATTGTTGGGGTAGATGTAAGAACAGTTTTGAGTTCAACGAAGGCTCTCTTGAAAACCTCATAGAAATGGAAAGTGAAATAATTTTGAAGCAATCGAGTGAGTGGGAGGGAAATCCTACTGAAGTTATAGATGAATCAATGATAGAAACCAACATGACCAAGGAATGAACGGATGTCTTGAACAGAAATGGGTTTTGGAAGTGATTGGATCACTTCAATTTTGGAAGGATCAACTTTAATACCATCTTTTGAAACCATGTGTCCTATAACAATCCCATATGCAACCATGAAGTGGAATTTTTTAAAATTTAATACAAGGTTAAACTTGACATACTTTTGAAGTACTAGAGAGAGTTAATTCAAGAAATATTAAAATTAATCACCATAAATGGTAAAGTCATCCATGAAGACTTTCATGCAGTGTTCAATGAATTCAGAAAAGAAACTCATCATACACCTCTAGAATGTTGCGGGAGCATTGCAAAGGCCAAATATAATTATCCTATATTCATATGTTCCAAAGGGACAAGGGAAAGTAGTATTTTCTTGGTCCTAAGGTGCGATTGGGATTTGGAAGTAGCTGGTGTATCCATCAAGAAAGCAATAGTGTGACTTTTCGACTAATATTTCGAGAATTTGATCAAGGAATGGAAGAGGGTAGTGATCTTTTCGTGTTTCAACATTCAATTTTTAGTAATCAATTCACACACGCCATTTGTTCTTCACTCGAGTTATGACTAACTCTCCATGTTCATTTGTGACAACAGTTATCCCACCTTTCTTAGGTACAACTTTAATTTGACTAACCCATTCACTATCGTAAATTGGGTAGATAATACCAGCTTAAATAATCTTGGTTATCTCTTACCTAACTACCTCAATTATGAGTGTATTGAATCTTATTTGTGGTTATTTAATTGGTTTGGATGATTCCTCAAGATGGATGTGATGCATGAAAAGAGCAAGGTTGATTCCTGGTATGTCATCTAGGGTCCAACCTAAGTCCTTTTTGTTTTCCTCTAACACCTGAACAAGTTTGGAATCCTCAGTTTCATTAAGTGAAGTAGAGATAATGACAGGATAAGAGTGATCATGGAAAAGGAATGCATATTTCATGTGTGTAGAAAGAGGTTTCAGATCAGTCTCATCTTTCATTTATGGGTTAGACAACTCAGGAATGGAGGAAGGGACTTCAGTTGCTTCAAATTCACTTTTCTTGATACTGTCTAAGGTGGATCAGTAGATATCAGAGTTGATGTGGGATTCAAGAGAGTTTTCAAGATCCTCTAGATTGATGGAGTCAATGAATGAGAGGTCTACACCAACTTCACAAATTATAACTTGTTTAATCATGGTGCATATTTCACAAGATCCTATCTCGTTAGAAAATGATGAACATTATGGAATGGGGTTCAATTGACTCTCAAAAGTGTCCTCAAAAGCATGGATTGAGAATGTAGAGTGATCCTCAAATGGGTATCTCATGGCTTGGAAAATGTTTAACTTGACTAGTTGGTCACCAAATTCCATGGATAAGATGCCTGAATGGACATAAATCTTGGTTCTAGCATTCATAAGGAATGGTCTTCCTAGAATTAGGGGATATTGAGAAGAGTTCATCTCACCTTCCATGTCAAGGACGTAGAAATCAACAGGGAAGATAATATCATTCACATGAACAAGTACATCCTCTATTATACCCTCAGGAATAGAAGTTCTTCAATTGTACAATTGAATGACAACACCCATTGGGTGCAAGGGACCTAGACCAAGGTTAGAGAATATGGATTTATGCATGACATTAATCGAGGCTTCTAGTTCTATGAGTGCATCATTGAAGTTGGAACTTCCAATTTGTCAAGGAACCGTAAAGGTACCTATATCTTTTCACTTTATGGGAATAAAATTTTGGGTGGAAACATTTTCGAAGGTCCTAAGTTGCCTCTTGTGGGTACACAATTCCTTAAGAAACTTGGCATACTTAGGGATTTGTTTTATGGCCTCTAAGAGGGGAATTTTGAATTCAACATTTCTAAACAAGTCGAGCATTTTAGGATCAGGCTCAAAGGACTTATTTGTATTAGAAATGGCTTGAGGAAAAGGAATTGGGTTCATAAGTGGAATGGAAGGAGGAAAGGGAATGGATTCATATTCCTTTTCAAGTTTATTTTTCTCTTCATTTTCTAGGTCATCATTTAAAAGGGGGTTGGAGGACTTATCTTGAGGCTTGGCAATTTTCTTTCCTGATCTAAGTGCAATTTTACTTACATTACCCTTGGGGTTGGGTAATGGTTGAGCTGAGAGTTAGGAAGAATTTGATTGTTGTTACTAGCTCATGTGGGATGCAAGTTGACCAATTTGTGTTTCAATGTTTTTGAGGCTGTAACGGGTGAATGAGGAAAGATATTCCACTGCAATTTCCCATAGTTTCTTGGAAGAAGAGGCTTGTCCCGAATTAGGATTACCTTGAATTAGGTTCTTGGTAAAGCGATTGTATTGGTTTGAGAATTAATAAGTCCCACTAGGATAGTGGAATCTTGGAGGAGAAGGAGGAGGATTTCTCCTTTCTTGTTGAGGAACAAATAGATAAGGTTATTGGAAGTTACCAACACCTTTACCATATTGGAAATGGTTTCGGTTTTGAGGAGGGAATTGAGGTATGGGGTTTCCATACCTTAAGCCTTGGTTATAGGAAGAAGAGAATGTCTCAGAGTGAAATTGGTTGAAGTTTCTAACAAAATGACCTGATAGTTGAGGGTTGGTGTTCTGTTGAGCATAGGCTGCATTGAGCTCCATTGGTCCAGATGGATCAGATGGATCATCTTGAAGTTGTGGGCAGGTTTCTGTTGAATGAGCTAGAGAGTTGCAAATTACACAGTTCTTGATAGGTCTAGGGAACAAAGATTGTGGAGAAGATGAGTTTGGGGATTTGGTAGCCACAACTAGTTGTCGCACAAGACCTGTAAGTTCAATCATCTACTCTTTCATCTTATTCGGCTCTATAGATTGATTATCTTGAACTCGTTTTACTTGAGCATGTTCTCAAGTATGGAATTGTTGTGTGTTTTCATCCATGTTTCTTATGAGATATCTTGCAGGTGTAGGAGTTTTATCAATAAGAACACTGCCACTTGCGACATCAATGAGAGTTCTCTCCATAGCCAATAACTCGTCATAGAAGTATTAGATCAATAGTTAGTCAGGGATTTAGTGGTGTGGGTAGGTTTCAACAAGATTTTTGAACCTCTCTCGGTACTTATGGAGTGATTCATTTTGGAATTGACGAATACCGCTTATTTCCTTTCGTATAGAAGCAGTACGAGAATCAAGAAAATATCTCTCTAAGAAGAGTTGTTTCATGTCATTCCATGTTGTTATGGAACCAGGAGAAAGGTAGTAGATCCATGAATTAGCAGTTTCATCTAGGGAGAAAGGGAATGCTCGAAGTTTGATTTGTTCCTCAGAAACCCCATGAGGCTTCATGGTAGAGCATACCACTTGGAACTCTTTAAGGTGGAGATGTGTATCCTCACCGGCAAGCCTGTGGAAATGAGGGAGAAGATGAATCAAACCCGATTTGAGTTCAAAGTCATCCTATATGTTTGGATATTGAATACCAAGAGGTCGGTAATTCATATTAGGGGTAGTGAGTTCTTTAAGTGTTTGTTCCCTAGGATTGGACATATCTAATTCAATTGGTTGGACAAGGACAGGTTCTTGAATGAGTTGATTATCTCTTATGTTCCTCCTAAGTTGAAGAAGTGTTCGCTTAATTTTAGGATCAAATAAATATGAGGGATTGTTTGTAAGGCTATGGGGAATTCAGAGAGATTTTGGAAGAAATATAAAGGTGGGTTTTTCTTTGTGTTTTTTTTCAATTTTTTTAAAAAAAAATTGTTTTTTTGGTTTTTTTTTAAATAACCAAAAACTAACGACTAATTAATTGTACCATCCATGGCAATAGTTCCATTTGAAAGCGTGGTTGATTGTCTCTTATCAACCATTCAAGGTTCCCGTGCTCTGCTAATATGTATAGCAGCACTCGAGTTGAATCCTCGGTGATGATAATTTTTAATAGTCGATTGTTTTTAGTAAATTTTATTTTGATTAGGGGGGTTTGTTTGCAGAGCTTAATTGAAATGATTGATTATTTTAACAATTTAATAAATATTAGGGTGAGTTCTTCATTAAGTAGTTAAGCTTGTGATATTCTTGAGCCTTTCTTTATATTGAATTAAATTAACACTCACTTCACAAGATAACTTTGATTGGATTTCCTAAGTGTTAAGGATTTAATCTAAGACTTAACTTAACTTAAATTTATAATCTCAATCAGATCTTGTTGATGGTGGTGTATGTATGGTTCCAATAATCCATAGAAAACACACATTAAAGAAAACAAGTCATTAATCCATGACATGTTAATTCCAACATACACAATAATAATTCAAATAATATTCATCGAGCAAAAACTCTCAATCACTTAACATACCTAAATTATAACTCACCCCAACGAGAGATTTACTCATACATTTGGGTGGTTAATAATATGGTTATAATGATTATGATGATAAATTAAGAAGATAAGAAAAAGAAAGGGATAAGAAAATATTGGTGCATCGATGATGTTATTAATATTTTCATGACTTATTATATACTCCCTTTACTTATTTTATATTAAATGTGCATAATGTGTGTGAAATATTAATGTTTTAATACTAAGTATAATTTTTGAGCATTTTTAGTAGTCCAATTGAGTCAGTTTACTATTTTATTTATAAATATCACCCTAATGATCCAAATTGTGTGGTTATTGTTTTTTAGGATTCCTAATTCAATATAAAAAATTTCATTAGAAGGGATCATGGGCCAATTATTCCATTTGAAGGATCAAATTTACCACACAAGATGACCCAAATAATATGTGAAGAAACTAGACCATCCAAGATGATTGAGTTACTGGTCTTACTCTCGAATCCCATATTTTATGAAACTCCACCATGTGTTCTTGACTATCCAAAAGAATCATGGATAAAAATTTCAGGGTCCAACTCTAATAAAAAGGGGGCCAAATGAATCTTTGAAGTCCAGCCCACCATTCTGGCTGAGAAATAAATCCAGTACAGTATGCATGACATATCTCATGATGTAAGAATCCAATAAATCTGAGATTTTTCAGTGTGAAATAGGAGATATAGTAGGCCTACTTTGTTGAAGAAATAATTCGTATTTTAAGGCATATTCCTATTCAAAAACCCTTTCACATTTTGGACATCAAAAAGACTGAATTGAAATGGACAGATTAAAATTGTTTAATCTTTCGGCCATAAATTTGGCTACATAGGTCCAAATTCCTAAAAATTTTGATAATAGTCGGAAAACTTTATTATATAAAACTTTGAAGAAGGATATTTCTCAAGATTAGGCATTCTGGATAGTCAACTTGGCGATGCAAGTGGAGGGACAGATTGGGAATGCAAACAGTCCACTCCTTGGGCTATAAATACTCTCCTCCTCTCCTTGAGAGGGTTGGAATTTTAGAAGAGAGGAGATCATATTGGAACGACCAAATAATTTCCAAAGGATTGGGAGGACCTTTCATACTCAAGTTTTTACTTGAGAGACCTTTCCTCCTCTCTTTGTTTTCATTTAATTTTATGTTCTTCATTGTTGTAATTTTGTAAGTCCTTTCTTTTGTAATTCTGTTTTAATGAAAATTTCTTCTTCAATATATAGTATTCTCATCCACCTTATGTAGTTTAATATTAATGTTATTAAAATAGTTTAAATTCAGTTGAATCCCCTTCCCTTCTTTTTCTTCCTCATTCAATCAAAAATCCGTTTTTAATTATCATCATTGTTCGTGTGTGTGTGTTCGACGTACCACTCTTTTCTAATCCCTTTATTTTTCTTCTATTATTAATTTATCATCATAATCATCATAACCAGACTATTAAACACCCAAATGGCTGAGTAAATATCTCATTGGGGTGAGTCAAAATTTAGTGATGTTAAGTGATTGAGAGTATTTGCTCGATGAGTATTCGTTAATTTAACATTGTGTATGTTGAGCTTAATATGTCATGGATTAATGACATATTTTGTTTAAAATGTGGTTTCCATGGATTATTGGAACTATAAATACACTAACATAAACAATTACTAATTTAGATTAGAATCCTAGTTAAGTTAAGGCTTGGATTAAAGCTTTAACACTTAGGAATTCTAATCGACGTCAACTTGTGAAGTGGGTGTTAATTTAAATGCAATATAAAGAAAATCTCAAGGATATCACAAGCTTAACTCACTAATAATGAACTCACCCCAATCTTTATCAATTTGATAAATAAATTATAGTCAATCAATCATTTCAATTAAGCTCTGCAAACAAACCCCCCTAATCAAAATACAATCAACTAAAAACAAATGACTATTACAAAGTATCATCGCTGAGGATTCGACTCGAGTGCTGCTATACACATTAACAGAGCACCGGAACCTTGATCGGTCGATAGGCAACAACCGGCTGTGCATTTCAAATGGCGTTGTTTCCAGGGATGGTGCTTTATGTAGTCATTAGTTTTTGGTTATTTTAAAAAAACCCAAAAAAACAAAGTTTAAAAAAAATGAAAAAAGAACACAAAGAAAAACCTGCCTTCCTCATAAAAATCATAAATAGAAAACACAAAGAAAAAAAACCTTATTCATCTTTCTTCCAACATCTTTCTAAATGTCCTGTATCCTCCCAAACAATCCCTCAGATTTTTTTGACCCTGAAATTGAGCGAACACTTCGCCAACTTAGGAGGAACATAAGAGATAATCAAATTTTTTAAGAACCAATCCTTGTCCAACCAATTGAATTAGATATGGCCAATCCTAGGGAAGAAACACTTAAAGAACTTACTGCCCCTGATATGAATTACCAATCTCTTTTTATTCAATATCCAAACATAGATGCTGACTTTGAACTCAAATCAGGTTTGATTCATCTTCTCCCTCATTTCCAAGGGCTAGGAGGTGAGGATCCACATCTCCACCTTAAAGAGTTCCAAGTAGTGTGCTCTACCATGAAGCCTCAAGGGGTTTCTGAGGAAAAAATCAAAATCCGAGCATTCCCTTTTTCCCTAGCTGACACTGTTAAGTCATGGCTCTACTACCTTCCTCCTAGTTCCATAACTACATGGAATGACATGAAGTGACTTTTCTTAGAGAAATTATTTCTTGCTTCTCGTATTGCTTCTATCCGAAAGGAAATAAGTGGTACCTGTCAGTTCCCAAGTGAATCACTCCATGAGTATTGAGAGAGGTTCAAAAAGCTTGTTGCAACCTGCCCACATTACCAAATTCCTGACCAACTCTTGATCCAATACTTCTATGAGGGGTTATTGGATATGGAGAGAACTCTCATTGATGCCACAAGTGGTGGTGCACTTGTTGATAAAACTCTCACAGCTGCAAGAGATCTCATAAGTAACATGGCTGAAAACACACAATAATTCCATACTCGAGCACATGCTCAAGTAAAACAATCCCAATATAATCAATAAATTGATCTGAACAAGATGACCGAGTGGATGAGTGAAATTACAGGTCGTGTGCGACAACTAGCTATGGCTACCAAACCCCCAACCTCATCTTCTCCATAATCAATGTTTCCTGGATCTGTCAAAAAATATGGAATCTGTAACTCTCCATCTCATCCAACTGACACATGTCCACAAATTCAAGAGGATCAATCTGATTCATCTTGACCAATGGAGCTCAATGCAGCATATGCTCAGTAGAACACCAACCCTCAACTATCAGGTCAGTTTGTTAGAAACTTCAACCAACCACACTCTGATCCCTTCTCTTCTTCCTATAACCAAGGCCTTAGGTATGGTAATCCCATATCTCATCCCCCTCAATTCTCTCCTCAATACCCAAACCAGTTTCAATATGGTCAAGGTGTTAGTAACTTCCAACAACCTTATCTTTTTATTCCTCAACCTCAAAGGAATAATCCTCCTCCTAGATTCCATTATCCTAGTGAGTCTTCCCAATTCCAAAACCAATACAATCGCTTTCCCAAGAACCAAAATATAGGTAATCCCAATACAGGACAAGCCTCTTCTTCTAAGAAACCATGGGAAAGTGTAGTGGAAGATCTTGCCTCCTTCACCCGTTCAAGCCTCAAGAACATTGAAACCCAAATTGGTCAACTTACATCCCACCTTAGTCAGCAGCAACCATCCAATTCTTCCCAACTCCCAACTCAACCATTACCCAACCCCAAGGGTAATGTAAGTTCAATTACACTTAGATCATGAAATAAAATTTATATGCCTCAAGATAAGTCCTCCAACCCCCCTTTAAATGTTTACCTAGAAAATGAAAAGAAAAAGAAACTTGAAAAGGAACCTGAAACCATTCCCTTACCTCCTTCAATTTCACTTAGGAATCCAATTCCTTTTCCTCAAGACATTTCTAATCCAAAGAAGTCCTTTGAACCTGATCCTAAAATGATCGACATGTTTAGACGTGTTGAAGTCAACACTCCCCTCTTAGATTCCATAAAACAAATTCCTAAGTATGCCAAGTTTCTCAAGGATTTGTGTACCCACAAGAGGCAACTTAGGACCTTCAAAAATGTTTCAACCCAAGATTCCATACCCATTAAGTACAAATATCCATGGACCTTTACAGTTCCACTCCAAATTAGAAGTTCCAACTTTGATGATGCACTCATAGACCTAGGAGCCTCAATTAATGTCATGCCCAAATCTATATTCTTCAACCTTGGTATAGGTCCCTTACATTAAATGGGTATTGTTATTCAATTAGCCAATCGAAGCACAGCCAGTCCTGAGGGAATAATTGAGGATGTCCATGTCTGAGTCAATGATCTTATCTTCCCTGCTGATTTCTATGTCCTTGACATGGATGGTGAGATGAACTCTTCTCGATCTCCCCTAATTCTAGGAAGACCATTACTCATGACTGTGAGAACCAAGATTGATGTCCATTCAGGCATCTTATCCATGGAATTCGGTGACCAACTGGTCAAGTTCAACATTTTCCAAGCCATGTGATACCCATCTGAGTATCACTCTGCATTCTCAATCTGTGCTTTTGAGGAAACTTCTAAGAGTCAATCTAACCCTAATCCACTATGTTCTTCATGTTCTAATGACAAAGGATCTTGTGAAATTTTCACCATGATTAACCAAGTCATAAATGGTGAAGTTGATGTGAACCTCTCATTCATAGACTCCATAAATCTAGAGGAACTTGAAAACTCTCTTGAATCCCACATCAACTCTGATCTCTATTGCTCCACCTTGGACAGTATTAAGAAGAATGAATCTGAAGCAACTGAAGTCCCTTCCTCCATTACTGATTTTTCTAACCCACAAATAAAAGATGAGACTGATCTGAAACCTCTTCCTGAACACCTGAAATATGCATTCCTTTTCCATGATCACTCTTATCCTGTCATTATCTCTTCTTCACTTACCGAAACTGAGGAGTCCAAACTTGTTCAAGTGTTAGAGGGAAACAAAAAGTCCTTAGGGTGGACCCTAGATGACATACCAGGAATCAACCCTGCCCTTTTCATGCATCACATCCATCTTGAGGAGTCATCCAAACCAATTAGACAACCACAAAGAAGACTCAATCCACTCATCCTTGAGGTAGTTAGGAAGAGATCACGAAGCTTCTTTAAGCTGGTATTATCTACCCAATTTCTGATAGTGAATGGGTTAGTCCAATTCAAGTTGTACCTAAGAAGGGTGGGATAACTGTTGTCACAAATGAATATGGAGAGGTAGTCACAACTCGAGTGAAGAATAAATGGTTTATGTGCATCGACTATAGAAAATTGAATGTTTAAACCCGAAAATATTACTACCCTCTTCCATTCCTTGATCAAATGCTAGAAAGATTAGCCGGAAAGTCACATTATTGATTTCTTAATGGATACACTGGCTAATTCCAATTCCCAATCACACCTTAAGACCAAGAAAATACTACTTTCACATGCCCCTTTGGAACATATGCATATAGAAGAATTCCTTTTGGACTTTGCAATGCTCCTGTAACATTCCAGAGGTGTATGATGAGTATATTTTCAGAATTCATTGAACACCGCATGGAAGTATTCATGGATGAATTCACCATTTATGGTGAGTCATTTGAATCTTGTTTGAATTCACTCTCTTTAGTCCTCCAAAAGTGTGTCAAGTGCAAACTTGTGTTAAATTTTGAAAAATGTCACTTCATGGTTGAAAATGGGATTGTTCTAGGGTACATAGTTTCAAAAGATGGTATTGAAGTTGATCCTGTCAAAATTGAAGTGATCCAATCACTTCCTGAACCCACTTCTGTTCGAGACATCCATTCATTCCTAGGTCATGCCAGTTTCTATCGGAGATTCATCCATAACTTCAGTAGGATTTCCCTCCCACTCACTAATTTACTATAAAATTATTTTACTTTCTATTTTGATGAGTTTTGCAAGAGATCCTTCATCGAACTCAAAACTGCTCTCACGTCTGCCCTGATAATCCAACCCCCAGATTGGTCCTTACCCTTTGAATTGATGTGTGATGCTTCTGATAGAGCTTTTGGGGCTGTTCTTGGTCAAAGAATAGAAATAATTCCTCATGTCATCTATTATGCCTCAAAAACATTGGATGAAACTCAATCTCACTACACTGTCACTGAAAAAGAACTTTTAGCAGTTTTTTTGTCTTAGATAAATTCTGGCCCTATCTCTTAGGTGCCAAAATCATAATCTTCATAGATCATTCTGCTATAAAGTACTTACTCAAGAAAAGTGATTCCAAACCGAGGCTAATAAGATAGATCCTAATGCTCCAAGAGTTTTACCTTGAAATAAAAGATAGACCAGGAAAAGAAAACTTTGTGGCTGATCACTTGAGTAGAATTTCTAATTATTCTCATTTTGAAATCATCAATACTGAATTCCCTACTGAGCACCTTTCATATCTCACTCCAAAAATACCATGGTATAACCCAATTGTAAATTACTTGGTTTCTGGTGTTTTTCCTGAAAATTTTTCAAAAGAACAAAAAATGAATTTGAAAAGTGATTCAAAATACTATTTTTGGGAAGAAAATAAACTTTGGAAAACTGGGGCTAACATGGTAATAAGGAGATGTGTCGATGAAAATGAACATTCTTCCATATTTGAATTTTGTCACTCACTTCCCGAAGGTGGCCACTTTGGACCACAAAGGACCTCCCGAAAGGTCCTAGACTCTGGATTCTTATGGCCTTCACTCTTCAAGGACTCAAATGAGTTTTTTCAATCATGTCCCACTTTCCAAAAGTTTGGCACAATTTCCAAGAGAAATGAAATGCCCCAAAATCCTTTAATTTTATGTGAGATCTTTGATATTTGGGTCATCAATTTCATGGTACCATTTCTCCCTTCCAATGGATTCTCATACATCCTTATTGCAGTTGATTATGTTTCTAGGTGGGTCGAGGCTAAACCCACTAGAAAGGATGATTCACATACTATTAGTGAGTTCCTAAAGACACACATATTCCATAGATTTGGCATGCCTCATGCCTTGATCAGTGACTTAGGAACCCATTTCTGTAATAGAACCATGGAATATCTTTTGAAAAAGAATGGGGTTGTACATAAAACTTCAACTGCATATCACCCTCAAACAAATGGCATGGATGAACTTTCTAATAGAGAAGTGAAAAGAGTGCTTGAGATAATTGTAAAAACCACCAGAAAAGACTGGCCTGAAAGACTTGGTGAAGCACTTTGGGCTTATCGAACTTCCTATAAAACACCCATTGGGATGTCTCCTTTTAGGCTAGTTTTTGGTAAAGCATGTCATTTTCTAGTTGAAATCCAACATAAGTCATTTTGGGCAGTGAAAACTTGTAATTTTTATCTTGAAAAATCTGGTGAAGAAAGATCTTTGCAATTGGATGAACTGGAGGAGCTTCGACTTGAATCTTATGATAATTCCAATCTGTACAAAGAAAAGGATAAGGTACTCCATGACAAACACATCCTGAGAAAGGTATTCCATGAAGGTGAAAAGGTAATGATCTTCAATTCTCTATTTCAGCTTCACCCAGGTAAGCTTAATTCTCGTTGGGAAGGTCCTTTTGTTATTACTAATGTTTACCTGTTTGGGGTAGTGCACGTCTAAGACCCCTCTTCCAAAAGGACATTCACGGTTAATAGACATCGGTTAAAGCATCACCATGAGAGGACGCACAATCATGGATCAACATCGACTTCCATTAGATCCCCAACTTCTGTAGTCGACCCACCACTAGATGGAGATGGAGACCCGCCAAATCCAAACCAAGGGGCACCTCTTTCCCTTTAACTCTCTCTATATCTCTTCCTCTCTCTACCTCTTTCTTCTTCTTCCTCTCACTTTAATTTTTTTTACCACTTTATTTATCAAAACCTTTCTTTTTAAATTTCTCTTTTTTGTGGGTTTATCTTTATAAAAAAACAAAAACAAAAACCTAAAAAACAAAAAAAAAGCATCTTAACAAAAAAAAAGCATCTTAACAAAAAAAAAGCATCTTAACAAAAAAAATATAAAAAAAAATCAAGAGTCATGCTTACTCACCATCGAGTTTTGAAATTTTTTCCAACCATTTTGGGGAGTTAACATACATGTTTTCATCTCGAAATTTTTTTATTTTCATCATGACTTTGGATAAAGAATTTTGTGCCAAAATTAAAAAAAATTGAATGCTCAATTTTTTATTTGGATAATGATTTTCCCAAACTGTGAGGAACAACATTTGATTTCATTCCAAGGCCACCTATGGAAATCTTTTCAAAATGTGTGTTTTCACCTCCATTTTTGAGTCTTGAGTTTGTGGACCTTCGAGCTGAATTTCCTACCTTAGAGTGCATTTATTTGATAGAGGCATTTTTTTGAACCACATGAGAATCACAATAGCCAAATATCCTCTCATTTCCCTTAAATTAATCCTCCTTTTGAAAGCCCCTTAGAGCCTATGAAAACCTTTTCTTTGATAGCCACATTACAAACCCAATACCTTTTCCCACCCAATATCAACATGGATTTTCATTGAATAATTTTTTGAAATTTAAGTGTGGGGGGAATGGATTTCATTGTTTGGGTACCCTATTATTGATTTTCAATGAGTTATCATTTGTTTGAGGGAAAGAATCCATTTCAGTGTGGGGGAAAGATTTTCATTCAGTGTGTTTTGGGGAATGTAATGTACTTCCGTTTATGTAATTTTGTAAATGTTATTGACAAGTGTTCAAAAAAAATCAAAAATGATGAAAAAAAATCAAAAAAACCAAAATTGAAAACATGGGTTGTGTCTTGGGTAGGTCAAAAATCACTCTTCCTCAACCTTTGATATTGTTATAAATATGACAATTAGTGTCATGAGGAGATCAAACATGGGTTGAGATATGAGTGTGAGATCAGTTTCAAGGTCAACTTTCTAAAAAACAATGAAAAAAAGGAAAAGAAAAAAAAAAGAACACTTGCATTATATTCTTATTGGGAGAAGTTTTATGTTTTTTAAATATTCCATATTCTCATTACCTTCATATTTTCTTCCACTATTGTGTCTTTCTTCACACAGTAATTCCCTTGTAAATATGTGTTTTCATTTCCTTCCATGTTTTATTTCAAAAAAAATGTGCATTGCTTTTTCTATGTTGGTGTTTTAACCCTCTTATTCTCTCTCTTGGAAATTATATTCCTATCATCCCATAGCCACAGAAAAACCCCTTAAAAATACCTCTTGATTCTTGTGCACTTTGGATAGGGATTGTAAGCTGAGAGCTCTTTCAAACTCTAAGATTTTCACTTTTGGTTGGTGAAAGAGTGAACCTCCACAAATGAATTTTATCATCTTGAGAGGTGTGAGTTTTGAGTGTCCACATTTTCCATTTCTAAATTTAAGCATGAAAAAATGAATTAGTCTTGGAACATTTTTTCTATAACAACTTGTGGTGGAATTCAAAATGGATGGGTGAAATATTCTAAACCTCCCCTGATTGGAGAAAACAAAATTTTAATATTTGATGGATGAGTGAAAACGATTTTGTCATGTTTTTATATTTGTTGCACATGTTGACATGCACAAGACTAAGTGTGGGGGAGTTGATGTTATTAATATTTTCATGACTTATTATATACTCCCTTTACTGATTTTATATTAAATGTGCATAATGTGTGTGAAATATTAATGTTTTAATACTAAGTATAATTTTTGAGCATTTTTAGAAGTAGTCCAATTGAGTCAGTTTACTATTTTATTTATAACTCTCACCCTAATGATATAAATTGTTTAGTTATTGTTTTTTAGGATTCCTAATTCAATATAAAACATTTCATTAGAATGAATCATGGGCCAATTCTACCATTTGAAGGATCTCATTTACCACACAAGATGACCCAAAGAATTTGTGAAGAAACTGGACCAGCCAAGATGATTGAGTTACTGGTCTCACTCTCGAAGCCCATATTTTATGAAACTCCACCATGTGTTCTTGATTATACAAAATAATCATGGATAAAAATTTCAGGTCCCAACTCCAAGAACAAGGGGGACAAATGAAGATTTGAATTATAGCCCACCATTCTGGCCGAGAAATACAATCAGTACAGTATGCATGACATATCTCATGATATAAGCATCCAATCAAGCTGATATTTTGTAGTGTGAAATAGGAGATATAGTCAGCCGACTTTTTTTAATAAAGAATTTGGGTTTTAAGGAATATTACTATTCAAAAACCCTTTCACATTTTGAACATAAAAAATACTGAATTGAAATGGACAGATTAAAATTGTTTAATCCACCGGCCATAACTTTGGCTACATAGGTCCAAATTCCTAAAAATTTTGATAGTAGTCTTCCAACTTTATTATACACAACTTTGAAGAAGGATATTTCTTGAGATTAGGCTTTTTGAATAGCCAACTTGGCGATGCTAGTGGAGGGAAAAATTGGGAATGCAAACAGTCCACTCCTTGGACTATAAATACTCTCCCCTTCTCTCCTTGAGAGGGGTTGGCATTTTAGAAGATAAGAGATCATATTGGCACGACCAAATCCTTTCCAAATGCTTTGTAGGACCTTCTATACTCAAGTTTTCACTTTATAGACCTTTTCCTCCTCTCTTTGTTTTCATTTACTTTTATGTTCTTCATTGTTGTAACTTTGTAAGTCCTTTCTTTTGTAATTCTGTTTTAATGCAAATTTATTCTTCAATATATCTTATTCTCATCCACCTTATGTATTTTAATATTAATGTTCTTAAAATAGTTTAAATTCAGTTGAATCTACTTCCCTTCTTTTGCTTCCTCATTCAATCGAAAATCTGTTTTTAATTATCATCATTATTCGTGTGTGTGTGTGTTCGATGTACCACTCTTTTCCAATCCCTTTATTTTTCTTATATTCTTAATTTATCATCATAATCATCATAACCATACTATTAAACACCCAAATTTATGAGTAAATATCTCATTGGGGTGAGTCAAAATTTAGGGATGTTAAGTGATTGAGAGTATTTGCTCGATGAGTATTCGTTAATTTAACATTGTGTATGTTGGACTTAATATGTCATGGATTAATGACATATTTTGTTTAACATGTGGTTTCCATGGATTATTGGAACCATAAATATACTACCATAAACAAGTACTGATTTAGATTAGAATCCTAGTTAAGTTAAGGCTTGGATTAAAGCTTTAACACTTAGGAATTCTAATCGACGTCAACTTGTGAAGTGGGTGTTAATTTAAATGAAATATAAAGAAAAACTCAAGGATATCACAAGATTAACTTCCTAATAATGAACTCACCCCAATCTTTATCAATTTGTTAAATCAATTATAGTCAATCAATCATTTCAATTAAGATCTACAAACAAACCCCCTAATCAAAATACAGTAAACTAAAAACAAACGACTATTACAAAGTATCATCACCGAGGATTCAACTCAAGTGTTGTTATACACATTAGTAGAGCACCGGAACCTTGACCAGTCAATAAGCGACAATCGGTCGTGCATTTCAGTCGAACACACACACACGAACAATGATGAGAATTAAAAACGGACTTTTGATTGAATGAGGAAGAAAAAGAAGGGAAGTGGATTCAACTATATTTAAACTAATTTAAGACTATTAATATTATTTAATATAATGTGGATGAGAATAAGATATATTGAAGAAGAAACTTTCATTAAAACGGAATTACAAAAAAAATACTTACAAGATTACAATAATGAAGAACACAAAATTAAATGAAAACAAAGAGAGGAGGAAGGGTCTCTCAAGTGAAAACTTGAGTATGGAAGGTCCTCCCAAGCCTTTTTAAAAGCTTTGGTCATGCCAATTTATGCTCCTATCTACTGAAATGACAACCCTTTTGAAAGGAGAGGAGGGCATGTGTTTATAGCCCAAGGTGATGGACTGTTTGCATTCCAAATCTCACCCTCCACTTGCATCGCCAATTTGGCTATTCAGACAGATAAATCTCGAGATATCCTATTCTTAAAAGTTGTAGATAATAATGTTTTCGGACTACTCTCAAAATTCGGAGTCATTTGGACTTATGGAGACAAAGTTATGGTGGTTTTATTAAATAAAGTTAAACTGTCCATTTCTATCCATACTTTTTCAATGGCCGAAATGTGAATGGATTTTTGAATAGGAATATGTCTTCAAATACGAATGACTTCTTCAAAAAAGTAAGCCTACTATATCTCCTATTTCAAACTGCAAAATCTAAGCTTGATTTGATGACTAGATCAGAAGAAATGTCATGAATACTATACTGATTTTAATTCCCAACCAGAATAGTGAGATGAGTTTAAATTAATCAGTTGGGCCCCTTTTCTTTGGATTTGGGCCTTGAAATTTTTATCCAAGACTCCTTAAATTGTCACCCGAACATTTTAGGAGAATAAAGGAATTTTGAATTCTAAATTGAGCCCAGTAATTCAATCTTCATAGCTAGTCCAGTTTCATCACAAATTCTTTATGTCTTCTTGTGTGGTCTATATGGACCTTCGAATGGAGTAATTGGCACATGATCCCTTCTAATGAAATGTTGAATATTGAATTAGGAATCCTAAAAAATAATAACCACAAAATTTGGATCACTAGGGTGATAGTTATTATTAAAACATTAAATAGACTTGAATCTGGATGAATTCAAATAGTTCTCTAAAATTATATTTAATATTTAAACATTAATATTTCACACAAATTATGCATATTTCATATAAAATAAGTAAATTTAGTATATTATAATTCATGGAAATATTAATAACATCAGTGGACTAGGATGTAATTAAAATCTAGGCATCACTACGTATCATGTGTGGACAAGAATAAAGCCATATTTAGTTCTTGAATATGGCATGGTAGATGAATGATGTTGGGGGAAATGTCCTCTCAGGTGAGAACATTATGGTGTTACACAGTTTAACGACATACCGTGAGGACATTGGTGTCATTCAGTTTATTTTCTTGTGACATGGATGATGTACCATGCAGTTTAACATCACGCAATCATGGAAATTGTGTCATGTAGTTATGGGAATGATGATTTCACAGACTAGTGAGAAATATAACCTTGATGTGAAAAAAGGCCTTGAGGGAAAAGGATGGTAAGAAAATCATCTTGTGAATGGAGGGAAATTTGCAACTGGGCCTGACACAATAGGTCTAGGCGTCACTACATGTCCTACAATGGAAGGAATCAAGCCACACGTAGTTATTGAGAAAGATAATGCCTACATGGATCTAAATATCACATGGGGTCGGGGGAATTTATTCTCCCCCCCCCCACACCCACACACACACACACATATCTAGATCATTTGCATTGAATTGTCGATTGAAACAATGATTCTCATATAGTTAAATGTCATGCGGTGAGCACATTGATGTCGTGCAGTTTATTATCTTGCGATATAGACAAAGAAGTTGTTCTATTTAAGTTCATGCAAAAAAGATTGACTACACAGTTTAACGTCATGCCATTGGATGATGTACCATGCAATTTAACGTCATGCGATCAATATGATGTATCATGCATTTTAACATCATGCAATCAGGAAGATGTACCATGCATTTTAATTCCATGTGATTCGGATAATGATGTCATGTGATTACATGAAATACTTTTTCAGGAACCTTTCATTGGTGGGTGTTTTGGTGAGTTGTTTTTCCATTGAAATCATAGAATAATCTCCATTAGGGTAGACCTTATGTATGGCGTAAGGTCCCTCCCATTTCAGTTCCAACTTTAGAGGTTTCTTTCTAGGTATCATTGGAGCCCTAAGGACCAACACCATCTCTCTTTTGAGGAAAGTTCAGAGGTGAACCTTTTTGTTAAAGGATCACGTGATTTGGTTTTGGTGGACTTCATAATGATGCAAGGTATGCAATATTTTCTCATCCAATCACTTCAATTCATCCATCCATTTCTATTATTTCTCATCTATGGATAATTGATCACAAATGGAAATGCATAGTGAGGGAAATTGATCCTTAGTGGGTAAGACTGCCTATATCTCATATACTAATGAGTATGGGGTTGCTTGTATGGTAGTGTCATTCGTGGTCCGATAAGACCACATGGTATATATAATCTTGTACAACCAAAACTTTTTATCCTTATTTACCATCTTATAGAGTATATTTGATAGGTTATTTTTTAATCTCTCTATATTTCTATTAGTTGTTTCATGGTAATAGGATGAATGGTTGGACTTGACTTCATACTCTGGATATAGATTCTCTAATTCAACAGAATAAAAATTGGTGCCATTTTCTGTTAGTATTGTATGAGGGACATCAAATCTAGTGATGATGTTTACTTTCATGAAGCTGACAATGTTCCTTGACCCTAATTCTTTGAGGGGTATATCTTGGGACCACTTAGAGAAGAAGTCAGTTTTAGTAAGAATGTACTTGAACTACTTGGTCGTTGTGAGAGGATATGGTCCCATGACATTTATTCCCCATATGGAAAATGGGCAGGAGTATTTGTCTATGTGAAGAAACTCCGGAGGTTGGTGAATTAATTTGGTGTGAACCAAGCATAAATGGAACTTTTTGGTAAATTTAATGCAGTCCTGCTTTAGAGTGGGCTAGTAGTACCCAAGACTTTGGATTTGGTGAGAAATATTGAGCCTGACTGGTGAGCATCATAGGCTTTGGTGTGCACTTCCTTCATGACAATAGTAGTCTCTTCTCTATCAATGCACATGAGAATGACCACATTAAGGATCTGTTTATAGAGGACCTTTTGATGATTTGTATTTTTATACAAAACAAAGTTAATTTCTCATCTTCAGATTTTCTCTTTCCTATCTCTATCCGATGGGAGTACTCCATTATAATGGTAGTCCAAAATGGGTGTCATCTATCCAGTGGTAGGACCATATGGTTTGGGGATGGAACTAGCTTCATTGATCTCTTTCATGTAGGCTTGAATAAATGGTGAGACCATCTGACGGTGTGCAATGCGGATGATTGTTCCATCCCGCTCTAGTTCGGTTAGATCTATGGCTGCCTATGCCAGTGCATCGTCCTAGGAATTTTGTGACTATGGGACCTAACTCAATATCGGTTCCAAAGGTAATTATTTCATTAGTCCTTGGACATGGTTTAATAGTGGGATTATCTCTTCCTTTTTTATAGCATAATCATTGTTAACCTGCTTGATGACTCATTCAGAATCACCCTTTTATCTTCAAGTGATTTACTTGTACCTGAAGTGCCAGCTCCAGCCCTACAATGAGATCCTGGTATTCTACTTCATTTTTCATGAACCCTTATTATAGAAAGAAGAATTATGGTAGGACTTCCTTTTCTAGATATATGATCATGACTCTCAACCCCACTTTATTGAGCTTGGGTTCTTCAATCCTCTTCTCTTTCAGGATTCTAGATATACCATCAAAATGTGCCTCCCATATCTGGGGGCCTTCTTGAATAGACAAGACCTCTTAATCAGATAATTCAGTATCCAATTAAGTATTTTCTTCCAAGGGTTTATCTAACATGAAATATAATAATATCTTTCCTTTGACCACTTTAGGAGGCACAAAATGAATGTCAAACTACTATAGGATATCCTCCCACCATGACAGATGTTCGATCAACATCGAGCAGCTGAGAATGTATTTGAGTGGGTTACTACGAGAGACTAAATGGATCTTGTGATGCTACAGGTAGTGCCTCAATTTCTAGACTACAAATATTAGCATCATAAAATACTTCTCAATATATGAATAATGAGTATCATCATCGATCATTGTTTGGATGAGATAATTGAGGATTTTTTCTCTCCTTTCATCATTATTTTGAGCGAGGAAGGTACCCAATGATCATTCTAAGGCTGTTACATAAAAAATAAGCATACTTCCTTCGATAGGTGTCATTAGAACTAGTAGGATCAAGATATATTTCTTAATTTTGTCGAATAATTCCTAAAAATCATCAGCCCACTATTATGTAACCCCAATTTTCATCAACCTGGTGAAGGATAGAAATTTTCCCACAAGGTTGGCTATAAAGAATTGAATGTAGGAAAAGTGTCCCTAGAGTCCTCTCAATTCTATGAGGTTGAAATTATGTGACATGTCAATGATATACTTTGTCTTCTTGAGGTTTAATTTAATGTCAAGATGACGTACAATGAATATAAGTAATTTCCCTCAAGTCACACTGAAAGCACATTTCAAGGGATTCATTTTCTGATTTTGCTACCGCAATTTGTTAAAGAGGGTCTCAAGATCAGCCAAGTGTTCAGAGTGTTTTCGATATTTAACCACCATATCATTAACATAGCATTCGAAAAACTTTTCCAAGAAGGGTTTGAAGATGTGATTCATGGAAAATTTGTATGTAGTGCCAAAATTCTTTAAGCCAAATAGAATTACCTAATAGAAAAATACTCTTTGGGGCCTTGAAGGCAGTGGATTATATATATTCCAGAGCCATAATAATTTTATTGTATCCTAAATATCCATACATGAATAATAGAGCCTGATTTATAGTCATTGCATCGATTAGTAGTTTTGTGATCAAGACTGGGAAATCATCCATCAGGAAGTGTCAGTTGAGATCCCTAAAATTGATACAGAATCTGATTTTCCCATTATTTTTTTAACATGGATGATATTGGACAGCCATTTGGGATATCAGACTTCCTAAATAAATTTGTCTTAGATGATCTTGTTAATTTCAACCTCAATTTTGGTATCATGTTTTGGGTGTGTCTTGGCTACATGTTTATAGTCCTGGTTGTCCTCTAGTAAGCCTAGGTGGTGAGTGGTCACCTTAGGATCGAGTCCTGACATTTCTATGTAATTCCAGGAAAATACATCCTGATGTTGCTTCATGAAGCAGGTATATACCTATTGTTCTTCATAAGACATGGCTGCACTGATCTAGGTGGGTCGTTGGTCTTCCTTTTTACCAAGGTTTATTTCTCTGAGTTCATAAATGGTGGTGGAGACTCTCTCCTCAAATGTGGAGGGGAATCCTTAAGGTCTTCCTCATATTCATCTTCCTCCTCTTCATATTTTCCCTCTTATTTCATAGGAGAAAGTAATGAGACAAGTTCCCCAGAGTTGGGATAGGATCCAATATCATGGAATTCTGAAGATAAAGTGACTTCCTTTAATCCAACTATTAGTTTTTTATTTCCTTGAAACTTTGGAGAGGATGGAGTGAAATATGGAGAAGGAGTGTCTTCGTCCTCTTTGGGTGATGAGACCACCTCTTCAACCATGGTTGATGAGGCAAGGGACTTCTTGGAGCTCTAGGGATGGATTGAATACACTTTCATCTGAGCTTTTACCATTGTCTAGGGAGTCAACAAACTTCTCAGCCCTATTGGACTCAGTGGTCAGGACTGAAATCATGAGGATTGTTGAATATGTGTATGAATGTGGACTCATATACTCAACCTGATTGATGGGTAACATGTATTCTTCATCGAGAGGATTAAAGACATTGATCGAGGTTGTTTCCATACCATTCAAAGCAGTGATCCAAGAAACACCATTGACCAAGGGTTATTTCCCTTTCATTTGATAGAATCCTACATCGATATAGTGTGACTCATAGGATTTGAATGGGACCATATTGGCATGAAATGTCCCTATTTTTCCATTAATGAAATATTTGATGCATTGATGGTACAATGAGGGGATTTCTATGTGTTGATGAAACTTGGTCCTTCCTAGTAAGATGTTGAAGGTTGTGTTCTTTCGAACCACCAAAAATTTTGAGTCGACTACAAGTTCTCCAAATTGGTCTTTGAGATTGACTTATCCCAATGACATTTTCTCACTTTTGTCATAGCCCTGCAGTGTCATAGAGGAAGGTGCTAGGTTATCCTTATTTTATTCCATCCGGTGAAGTGTTCATATTGAAATGAGGTTAACTCAAGATCCATTTTCAACAAATACTTTTCAAACATCGACACCATTTATCCTTCTAGACATATACAAGGGTTAGATGTGTCCTTGTATAATGGAATCTTCATCTTGATCAGTGAAGGAGATAACCGTGTGACATTATGTAGTGTCAGTATCTTCCTAATAGAACTCGGTAGAGGAAACCTCATCTTCAAACTCCTGATGACTTAGAAAAGCCTCTATGAGTGCTTCCCTAAGATCTTTTGAAAAACTCAGGGCATCTAGGATTGATAGCTTGGTTAGTACTAAGGATAATTATTTCATGATGTCAGATTTTTGTTCTAAAGGCATGCACTTCCCTGGGTGGGGATTCTCTTTCACATGCACTTTAGGGTATTGAGTATTTGATGTATATGGATCGACCCTCGAGATAGGAGTTAGAGGTACTCCTTTCCTTGGTGAGTTGGGCCAGGTAGGCCTGTCTGACCATTGAGGATGATCTGAAACCTATTCCTCTTCTGATAGATATTCTATAGTCATAGGGTCAGGGAGGATTTTGGCCAATACAAGAGGATTTTCCTACTCCTGGAGAACTTGATGAAGGGTTCTTCCGAAAGTTTATGTAACATTGACAGCCCGAGCAGGGGTATGGATAGAATTTTGGCTTATGTCGTGACTACATCCTCCCTGGTATCCTCGTCTCCTATGGCCTCTTCCTCTGGTTCCCCAATAGAATATAGGGAACTTGGGTTCATATTCATACTCATCGCTAGATAAGGGATACACTGAATGGATGAAATTAATGGAACTGAAGATTAACTCCTCATCTAATGATGTCTTTGTCTGACTGATTGTTTCTATTAGTGCCATATGGTGGTTTAGTGCTCACTGCTTTTTATTTGAGGGAATAAAATTTTATTGTCAAATCCAAATTTGGCCTTGATGCAGGTTCATCCTTTCGTACTTCCTCCTTTCCTTTTCAGTCAAGCTACTTTTTGAAAGGCAGAATTCTAGAGGTTTGTGGGGCTGATGACATCATTTGTGTTATAGTGGATGTAGATAGAGGCATAGTTGGTTATTTAAACCGTTATTATAGAATACCATGAATTCGATTGATATTATTTTAAGTCATTAAACTATCAAAATTTTGTGCCCCTCTACTAATAGATTATTTCCACTTGCCTCCTTCCATGGGGGAAGTGGAAAAAACATATGCCACTTGTGATTGTGGACTTCCCAATTCCACCTAACTGAAATCTAACATTTTATACAAGATTTATTTGAAGATGAATCATTTCTGAATGGTGTGATCTAGTATCTAGTGAAAGGGGGAATAATCTATCCAAACATCAAGGCCTACCTGGTCGGGCCTCTTAGCCTCCGGTAGGAGGGGAAAACCATTGTCCATATAGGCTATAAAATAGTCATGGACTTGATCATCTCAGAATGAGTAAAATATTTTTCATCATTCCTAAAATTGAATTCTCTTGGATCCCCATCACTCATCCTGGTGAGGTGGGGGTTCCTCTTGATGACCAAGGGATACTGCACGATATGGTGTAGGTTTTGAAGCTAGGGTGGACGCAGAGGCTAGTTTAAGTGTGATGGATGTCACTTATGACATTTTTACTCTCTTCCCAGGTACAGGTGGAGTTATCTGGGACTTGAGATTATTTTATTATATGAAGTATTCCATTATTTGGTCAATGGAAGAGAAATCGTGAAACTCACTTATATATTTCATTAGGGTGAGTGGCGTTCTCATCTCATCGTGAAGGTTATCAATGCAGAGAGCGAGCATATGCTCCTGGGGAAGCGGTCGATTCAGGGACTAGGTCATCCCTTTCCATCTGGAAATAAAATATGAAACTCTATCATTTTATAACTACTTTCAATTCGAGAGGTCCCTAATTGTTATATTTTCCATCATTAAGCTAAACTATAATAGTAAATCCCAATAGCAGTATTCCCATCCTGTGATCGAACGAGCTGGAAAATTGGTGTACCATATGAAAGTTGTCCCTTGCAGGGTTCTTAAGAAGAATCTAAGTTTTACTGCTTCTTGTTTCATAGGATTTCCCTTCATTGGATCACAATGGGATGCATAGTGGTTCATATGTTTTTCTAGGTCACCTGAGAAAATGAATATCTGAAATGTAGGACTCCCTAAATTTGAAGGTGGTGGGGTGTCGCTCACCCAGTCGGGGTAAGGTTTCCGCTCCAGCTGTATTGGTGCATGCCACTCCTCCACAACTTCCAATAAATTTTTAAATGACTTGATGGTGTCGATAATCCATTGATGAGTATTCCATTGAATAGGAGCCTAGACAGGCACAACAATGGGCAGGATCTGACGTGCTAATTTTTCACTATGTGTAGTTAATATCCAATCGGGGAAATCTTTTTAGGATTTTCCTAAACCCATTCTATTTGTCTTATTAATAGATAGAAATCATGATATCTATCCATAATAAGGTTCAGGTAAACTGATGGTCTAAGCACCGAATTAGGAAAATTTCCTGGCCTTGATTCAGTCTTTGGGATGAACCCTTGTTGTTGAGGTACACCTACTGGCAGTGTATGTTGAGGCCTTACCCTAGGAAAATATTCAATATAAACACTCCTTCGTAAAACCTCAGTGTTGAGTCACCTCATCTCTTTTATCTCTTCCTCCTACCAAGAAAATTTTTCTTCAAGCATAGGAAGCTCGTCCTCATCGGGAGGAGGAGGTAGGTTGTATACAGCCTTATATTTATTATTCTCTTTGATAGATATTCGCTAAGGAGGCGGTGAGGGATTGGTCAAGGGAGAACCCAAATTTAGGGTGATTCTTTGGTTCGGGGTATGCACACCTTCATTCTCAGAGTGGACTATTTTCTGGATGGAACCATCCTCTCTTAGATCTTCTACATTTTCATCATTTTCGATTTCATTTGCATGATTAATGTATATGAAGTTCACCGATGCATAATGCACTGTGGGTGTCATACTGGCTGCTGAATGATAGGATGGTTGTCTGCATCCTTTGTTGGACCTCTCCCTCTCTTTATGGGATGCTCTTAGATCTTATTGGAAATGAGTGACTTGGAGGGAACCTCTATACATCTTGGTCATACTCCTCCCTTCTGGGGGAAATGAGTCATGATATAGGATGATTTTTCCAACCTTGGGGGGAATTTTTTGTTAAAAATGTCTCCAGCTTTGTGTGTTGGGGCTGATCTCGTATTGTGGAAATTGTTTTTGTTTTCACTACCCACTTGATATTTCACATCCTTTTTCTAGTGTGATGTGGATACAATACTGATCCTACATGCAAAATTATTTCTTCTAAGGACATTATCAGCACTTGATGATTGGATTCTTTAAGAGAGAAGTCTGATGAATGTTATCATTTTCCTGGTTCGGGAGTTTTTTTATGGCGTTCTCTCATTAGGCCTGACACTTTTGAGACTTATTCAAGGTTGGTTCTTATTGAGTGCATCGTATTTCCCTGATTAGGTATTTTTCTTAATAGACACCTTGGAATAATGACATTATAGGATGACATTTCCAGTGGGTTCTGCTGAAGGGGGTATTAGGTGAAATGAAAAGATCCATGTTCACCCCATCCCTGGATATGAACACCAGGTGGGGAATTGACAATTATATGATGAAACTTATGCAACGCATTGAGGTGTTCTGATTGAATATCTTTTTATTGCTTCTCTGTTCGTAGTCAACGTGCAGACGGAAGGGTTTCCAAGTTGATTTTATGGTGATGCTCTCCCAATATTTTGACATGGTATGCAAACCCGTCGTAAGGAAAGAATTTTTCTTTCATGTGGTGGAGAGTTATCCAAAGATTTAGATGGATGTTGTTTATGAATTATTCTAACAATGCCTCTGAAATGTTGAACTGAGAAGTGGTTAAGGGCCAAAACATGATGGGTATTTCATCCCTGACGAATTGTTTTCTCACGAGAAATATATCATTTTTTCTTCTGTTAGAGAATCCTTTACATGATCTGCCCAACTTGATCACTTATTGACTATTTTGTTGCAAGTAGCAAGGATAGTAGGGGTATCATTCATGTGGGAATGGTATGGGGGTGTCTTGGAGGATGATCATTGCCACAGGCCATCCTCTTGTTGATAAAGGATATCATTTGTCATTAATTAGGTATCTATTGTGTCTGGCCCCATATTTCTAAGTGCCTCAGAATGTGTGGAATTTCTCATATTTGTCTTGGAATGGGGAGGAACTTCTTGTCAACATAAAATATCATTGTGGGGAGGACCTTTGTGGTGGGTGATATCATGGTGATGACTACCACCATAGCTCAATGTCCAACTATAGGGAGAATTTCTGCAACGCATACCCTAGGGAGGACCTTCAAAGAGGAAAACAACTAGGGGAGTACCTTCTTATTGTTTGATCTTCTAACCAGGAGCAAGGCTAATGTGACACTCATCAGGATATAATCTCTCTTTATCGATTGGATTGTGCCCATGAAGGATGCCTTCGTGGTATATTCTATAGGGAGGACTTCCAGAGTTGCTGGTAAAAATGTTGCGGGCAGGAAATTCACAATTTCTACTGCCACTCCTATAATTTGGTTATGGATTGGCAGGATCCTAATCCACAATTGATAGATGTTTTATGGCCTCAAGAACTCCATATTTTAGCAGAGTAGGGTTATGAGTCTTCTCTTCATTTTCCAATTTCCTTTGGTGTGATTTCTTTTCAGGTGCTCTCTTATGGGTTACTGGGGATGCTTGTTGTAAGTGAAAACCTTCATATACGGGTGTATGTTCGAGTAGCTCCCATGGTGCTACTAGGATATGAGGATAAGGACATAAAATATAATATATCCATGAAAACAACATATAATTCCTCTAAAGACAGCGCCAATGACTCTGACTTAACTCATGAAGAGAATCCTGACAGAGCTAACATGTGCTTCATGAAAAATGTTTTTTTGGTACCTATTGTATCTCCTTTACTTAATTCTAATCACTCTAAAAATGAAAATGATGATAATATGTCAAGATAAGAAGTTTTTTAGTATTGCAACATGCTTGATGATTATTTTAATGAACTCAAAGACAAATATAATGTTCTTAAGAAACAATATGTTTTATCTACTAGTATCAAAACTGAGCTCACTATAGAAAAATAGAAGAATGTTAAATTGTTAAAGGAAAATATAAAACTGAAATTTTCAAATTATCAACTAAATAAAGACTTGGAAATATTTACAAATGGTCGAGAAACACTTACTCAAATTTTATAGAAAAAAATTTCTCCTAAATACATTACTGGTCTAGGATATCAACCTAGACATAGAAGAGTTTTTAAGAGCACATTTGTTCCTAAGTTCAAATCTAAAAATTATGATACTAATTATTATTAAAAAGGTTCTAATAAAGTTTTTATTTCAAAAAAAAATATTCTTATAGGAAACCCGTTTAGAAAATATGGGTTCCTAAGGATTTAATCATTAAAATATATGGACCTAAGAAAATATGGGTACCAAAATCATTCCATGTATAAACTTTGTTTTGTAGGAAAACTTATTGAAGAGCTCCTGTGGGAATCTATAGTACATGGATAGTGGTTTTTCTAGGAATATGAAAGGAAATTACTCAATCTTCAAGAACCTGATAAATGTTGATTGTGGTCATGTCACCTTTGGTGATAATGCTAAAGGAAATATGATTGGTCTTGGTCAAATTGGTAACACTAACTCAGTTTTAATTTTTAAAGAACATTTTGTTGATGGTTTAAAATATAACTTGCTTAGCATCTCACAATTATGTGATGATGGATTTCATGTGAAATTTTAAAACAATGCATGTAATATTTTAAATTCTAAAAATTCTTTGGTGTTTACTTCTTTGAGAAATGAGAATGTATAGACTTTTAGTCTTGATTCTTTGATTTCGCAAAATGATTCTTTTTTAAGTAACTTTCATAGAGAATCTTTTCTTTTGCATAAGAGACTAGTTCAATTTAACATTCACTCACTTAGAAAGCTTACTAGGAAAGGGTTACTCAGGGATCTACCCAAACTTGAATTCCCAAATAACAAAGTTTGTAACCCCTATAAAAAATGGAAACAACATAAGATTTATTTTAAATTAAAGAAATAAGTTTCAACTTTTAAACCTCTTGATTTGGTTTATATAGACTTGTTTGGCCCATATAGATTTTCTTGGATAAATGGGAAGCACTGTCTATGTACTTTTAGATGACTATTCTAGGTATATTTTGGAATTATTTTTTAGCTCTCAAAAAGTGAATATTTTTCTTATTTTACCAAGTATTCTAAATGTTTATAAAATCTAAGTGGACTTAGAATCAAGACCTTAAGAAGAGACAAAGGTTGTGAGCTTGAAAATCAATACTTTCAATCCTTTTTTTCAAAAAAATGGATATAGTCATAGCTTCTCTACTCCTAGGACCCCTCATCAGAATGAAGTTCTAGAAATAATAAATAGAGCACATTAAGAGATATCCCAAACTATGCTTAATGAATATGACTTACCTATCTAATTTTGGGAAGTGGCTGTGAACATAGCCTATTGAATAATTAACAGAGTTTTAATTTGACCTATCTTAAAGAAAACCCCTTATGAACTTTGGAATAGTAGGAATCCTAAGTTTAAATACTTTATATTTTTTTGGTTGAAAAGTCTTTATTCTTAGCACTAAGGATAATCTTGAAAATTTTGCCTCCAAAAGTGATGAAACAATTTTCCTTGGTTATTCAACTTCTAGTAAATGTTATAAAGTTCTTAAAAAAAGAACAAACATAGTGGAAGAATATGTTCATATCAAATTTGACGAGTTAGATCCACATGAGCCTAAGACTTATTTAGAAATCCTTTAGGATGATTCATCCACTTTGAACTTAAATTCCAAAAATTTCGATTATGCTATAAAACATGCAGAAAGATCATCCATTTCTGGGGAACATAAAGATCCTAAACCTGAACCTATAGAGAACCCTGAGATGAATAACCCTTCTTTATATAGATCTCTTAATACTCTTAAATACCATCCTTTAGGTGCTATTTTTGGAGACCTAGATAGAGGTACACAAACTATAGCTTCTCTAAGAAACTAGGTTGAACATAAAGCTTTATTGTCTCATCTTTAACCTAATAACATCAATGAAGATATTAATGATGAATTCAGGGTAATGGATATGAAAAAATAACTCAATCAATTTGAAAGAAATAAATTTTGGTAACTTGTTGATAGACCCAAAGACACCTTGACTATAGGCACTAAATGGGTGTTTAGAAACAAGGTTGATGAATCTAGAACAATAATAAGGAATAAACCTAGACTAGTTGCATAAAGATATAGTTAAGAAGAGGGTATAGACTATGAAGAAACCTTTCCACCTATAGCAAGACATGAATCCATTAAAATACTGCTAGCCTATGCAACACATCTAGATTTCCAACTATATCAAATGGATGTCAAAAGTGAATTCTTAAATGGGTATATAGTTGAGGATGTTTTTGTTGAACAACCCCCTAGATTTCAAAACCCTCAATTTCAAAATCGTGTTTTTAAATAAAAAAAATTGTGTATGGTTTAAAACAATCTAATGGTGTTTGGTATGATAGGCTTAGCTCTTTTCTTATTTCAAAAGTATTTTCAAAAGGTATAGCTGATCCTACCATATTTATAAAAGGAATTTCAAAATATGTTTTAGTTTTTCAATTTTATATAGATGATATTATTTTTTGGATATTTTAAAAATTCCTTATGTGCTTATTTTTCAAAAATAATGAAAAATGAGTTTGAAATGAGTTTAATGGGTGAACTGAAATTCTTTCTTGGTTTTCAAATTTTTCAAAATAAGGAATTATTTTAAATAAAATTAAATATACTAAAGACTTTTTAAAATGTTTTAATTTGGGTAGTACTAAGAGTAGTGATACTTCTATGAGTACCACCTATAAATTGAATCTTAATGAAGCTTGGAAATCAGTGGATCAAACCATTTATAGTGGTATGATTGGAAGTCTTCTCTAGTTAACTGCTAGCCAACCTGAAATTATGTTTAGTGTGTGTATGTGTGCTCATTTTCAAAAAAACCCAAAATATTCACACTTAGTTGTTGTAAAAAAAAGTATTTTTAAATACCTCAAATCTACTAAAAATTTAGGACTTTTCTGCCTAAGAGGATAAGCATTTGACTTAGTTATTCAGATACTGATTTTGGTAGTTGTATGTTAGATAGAAAAGGTACCTCTAGAATATGTCACAATTTGGGAAATTCACTTGTATCTTGATGTAGTAAGAAACAAATTTGTGTTTCACTTAACTTTTGAAGTTGAATACATAGCTCTAGGTAGATTTTGTGCACAAATTTTGTGGATGAAACAACATTGATATGTTATGGATATCAATTCCAACATTCCCCTATAAATTGTGACAATACAAGCGCTATAAAAATTTATAAGGACCCTATATCGCACCCTAGAACAAAATATATTGAAGTAATACATCACTTTTTGAGAGATTGTTTTCAAAAGGGTGATATAACTCATGAATACATTGGAACTGAACATCATCTTGCTGATATATTCACTAAGACTTTGAATTCTGAGAGAATAAACTACATCAAACATGAATTAGGAATGATTAATTTTGGTTAAGTCTAAATTTCTAGGACACACTATTGAGTTTTACCCAATGTTGAGTTTTACCCACTGTTGAGTTTTACCCACTGTTGAGTTTTACCCACCATTGAGTTTTAATCACCATTGGAATTACTCACCGTTGGAATTACTCATCGTTGGAGTTACTCTTCATTGGAATAAATTTGTCTTTGTAAATTTATCATTGTTTTCATTTTAAGCCTCCATTGCTAATTTATCTTTACAAGTTATTTATTTATTTATTTTAATTCGATTCAAATTCTATTTCAATATTATTTTTATGATTTCCTAAATTACCAAATGACATAAATTAGATGTTTGTCTAATTCCAATGATCACTCCCTTGCGACTTTTCTCTCAAGCCATATTGTGACCTTTTCTATCCCAACTGTCAAACTTCATTCACCTTCATTTGAATATTCCTAGCCGAACATCATGGTTTGAGTGATGAGAACTTATGTTTCTTCTTTGGATGAGTGGCATCCTTAAAAGAAGTAGAAAAGATAATTGAGTTGTTCAGTTGGTTTTGATCTAGTGAACTCGATCTTGCTAAGCATATAGTTTTTCACAAAAAAGAAGTTCAAGACAAGTGGTTACTTTTGAGAAAGTCTTTGGCGCTATAATTTATACATGAACAAGGTTGGGTATAATGGTTTTCATCTAACCAAAGGCATTTCTATGCTCGGTTAGTGCACCAGTTTTATCAGTTCATTGAGTTCAGTTTTTAGGAAAATGAATACTGGGTAAGAAGAAGAATCAATGGTTGAAAAGTTTTCTTTTATTTAAGAAAATGGGATATATGATTGAGAGTTCCTCTTGACGGAGTTTCAAATTATTATCAAGGAACTATTTTGGATGATGGTGATAATTTTGTTTATAAATATGCCTTGGCTGAGTTAACTGGTGATGGGATTTTAAGAAGGCCAATTGCCACTAAACTTGATGGTGAATGTCAGTTTCTTTTCAAGTTTATCTATCATATGTTGTGTTTGAGGAAAGGTGAATTTTCAATAGTGGTGTATCAGGATGTTTATCTTTTGTGTCTTATGAAAAGAGGAAAAAAGATCAAACTATATAGATATCTAATGATTCACATGATGGAGATGTGAAAGCCTTCTTCAAGATCTAATTCCTTAATCTACCCTAAGTTTATTTTGGATATGCTATAGGAAAAAGTTCTAGTTGGTGAAGGAGAAGAATATGTAGTGAAATGTGGATATTTCTGAATCACAAGAGTGATTTGAAAAAGGAAAAAGATTAGTTGGAATCATTGGAAGAAGCAATGGGTGGATGATGGTGAAAGGATATATGATTATTTTAATCTAATTGATCATCCTTCTAGACCAAAAAACATATGGATACTAGCTTGGAGCCATATGAGTTGGTTGAGAATTCATATGAAGAAGGGGAGGTTAATGCCTTAGGAGGTGAGAAATATTTATTTTCTATAGATGAAGGTAGTGACCTAGATTTACCTCAGAGCTCCCCAACTATATATTTTGGTGCTCCTAGTCTACTCGGGTCTCTCCCTTCTAGATAGACTCTCTTAAAATAAGGAAGTGAGGAAGAATAAATAGAAGTATCTGGTGAGGAACAATTCAAGAGTTCTTCCAAATCCTATGAATAAAATGGAAATAGTGAAAATGGTGATGAGGATAAAGAAGGAGGAGGAGAAGATGAGGAAGATTATGGAAATGTAAATGGAAAAGGAAATGGAGATTCAAGTTATAGTGGTAGAGGTTCTGATGGTCCTAGTGGATGCATTATAGCTAAGTATATTGGTATGCATGATGCACTTATCTTTTCTCCACATTTATCTATTTCTAGATCTGAATATAAACAGAGCCTAGTTAAATATATGGATAGAAAATCTAGAGAAGATAAGAAAGCATCGGTTGAGGGGGAGGAATCCCCAAGTTTGGATAGTCACCCAGTTGATCCTACTGTTGGTGGAGATCTTAGTGTACCCTTAGATGATGTTCAGAAGGAAGTTCCAGAATAGACAATTGTTAAGCAGATAGTTGTTGAGAAGTTTGAGGTTGAGCCTGCTAATATTGAGAAAATTGTTTTTTTTATGAGATCTTATGTAAAGATGAGTTTTCTACCAGCTGTGGTTGAGTCTACAGTTTCTAACTCTTCTGTTGATAATCTCATTGCAAGTCTTCTATCAGTTGGTTGGATCCAATGTTTAAGGAATGGGATAAGTATCGTGGGTGTCCACCAAATCATGGTGGACCTGGTCTTTAAGAAATAATGGATCATAAATGATCATTAGTTGATCAGTTTTATGTTTCAGGTCTGTTTGAGATATTTTTTTCTGGTGTGTGTAGCAAGTCTTATCATGATGTATCCTTACCTGCCCCTACCGTTTCTCCAGTACCAATTGATTTTGTCACCATAGGTGACTTAAATTTCTTCATAGAAAATATTCTCTCTAACTTTGGTTTATTGTTGAAAAATAAACCTACCTTGGTTACAAAGATCAGTGATAAAGATTCAAGTCATTTGTTGAGTATTGTGATTCCGCACATTCAGCCCAATATGATGCTTCATATTAGAGAAGTGGAAATAGAAAGAAAATGTTATAAAGAGAGATGTAAGTGGTGATAACTACAGTAGAGGAGATGAAATCTTATTTTTTAGACTCCATGGTTTCTTTGATAAAGAGGATAGAGAATATGTATTCCATGGTTTCTTCATCAAGTGATCCACCTCCGACTTTTGATTTTGATTTGATTGGGTATGTTGTGATAGAAGAGATTCATGCTACTTCATGTAATGTACTGGATTTGCCTCAGAAAACTTTGATCAAAATCCAACATAATAGTGATCGTGTACATATGATGGCTAGAGAGTATATGAAAGACATGAAGGTTTTCAGAGAGACCATCACAAATTCTATAAAGTATTATCTATCTCAGATTTACACTAAGCCTGAGTTGAATGCTCATTTCAAGTTCCTGGATGAAAATATGAGGATACCTAGAGTGACTCAAGAATTTTAAGAGCAATTGAATTAGTTTAAAGTGATGAACTTGGTGATAAAGTTATTTATGTAATAGAAAAAGGATTTCTTCAGTGCTATAGATAGAGGAGGAATATCATTATGAATTTAATAAATCTTATGAAACCCTTTATGCTTGTTTCTAGAATTGTTGCGGGAGCTCAGGATTCCATACCAGTTACTGCTCATATAACCCCTCTAGCCTCTGATCCATAGTTCTTTAGACCCAGTGTAACCAGAAATATGAATTCACCCTTGACTACTCACTTCCAGTCATTTAGTTTATCTCCCATAGAAGCGGACCATCATCTAAGGCCTATAATTATCAGCAATCCTCCTTCTCTAACTAATGTTCCTATATCCATTCTTGATGTTACTTCAGGCTCTGCTACCGATCCTTCTATTTCAAAAAAAGGGGAGGTAAAAGCACCTTTTATACCTTCCACATAACCTGAGAAGCATTGACATTAGACTTTTTGTCTTTGATGAAGATATTGTTGTGTAACCTTTTTGTTGAATATTTTTTAGCTAAACTTAATGGGAATTCTATTATTCATATTTTGTTCTCTTTAATTTCCTGTTTTATTTTTTACTTTTTGATAATACCAAAAGGGGGAGAAGTATCTATGTTATTTATTGAATTTATTTATTTTATATAGTCGTATTCCTTTAATATCAGTTCTTTGATACCATACTAATATTCCTTGTGATTCCATATCTGTTTAATTCCTTTATTTTTATTTACTATAAAATTTCCTTTGGTATCATGTGCATCTTCTTTAACTTTGATGTCGTGGTTTATAAAATTTCATGATTTGTGATCATCAAAAAGTGGAGATTATTGGAAACCTTGTTTTAATGATCACAAAATCATGTTTATTATATTATTGATGAGTTTTATGTTTTATGGTAGCATATTACAATATAAGGAAGATTGGTGGAAACTTGTCTAAGTATGTAAATGACTCACCATTGAAGATGAGTCACCACCAGGGATGACTCACCGTCAGACATGACTCGCCATTGAGGATGCCTCCAGAACAAAAAATAGGATAAGTATTGGAAACACCAATTATTATCTATGAGCCGCTATTAGAATAGATTTTTGGTAATGTATGGGAAAGACTTACCACCAGAGGATGACTAGCTATTGAACCAAGAATTTTTTTTCTAAGTGTTGAAAACACCTACCATCGGAGATGACTCGTGAAATTTTGAAAAAGTATGGAAAAGACCCACCACCAAAACTGGGTCACCATTGAAGATGAACTACCTCCAGAATGGAAATTTGGAAAATTATTGGAATTACCTTTTACCAAGATGACTCACCATTGATCCTGACTCATCGCCAGCTCAAGTCACCACTAGAGTTGTCTCACCATTCAAGAAGACTCACCATCACTATTTATAATTATTTTGAATTAACTATTTCAAACAGATATTTTATCGAATTTAATTTCAAAACTTAATTTAATGATTTTTATTAATCTATTGTAGAGTTACATTAATGTGTGTGTCATTCATCTAGTATGAGGAGTAGAAGATCCAGATGTGTAAAGACCCATAAAATTCAAGGGAAATTTTTTCTTAATTTTCTTTGGAATTTTACAAAAACGTGGTTTCTGACGGCACCTGATTCCGAGGCCCGGTGTGCCCGGAATCAATTTTCGAAGTTTGGCTCGGGTACGTTCAGTGAACGAACGAGCGGGAATTTCTAACTTTTGAACTGGTGCCCGGAATCGAATTTTGAGGGCACCGATGGAACCACAGCGCCGGTAATTGCTTAGGAACTCCTGTTCCGTAGTTGTGTTTACACGAGTGTTGATGATAAAAATTGTGGAAGTTATTTTATAATTAATCTACAAATTTTTATCTTTTTCTAAGTGTTTAGTTCTTGATGGAAGTTGGGTAACCACCCAACCTCCTTTGGGAGGTTATGAGGGTGGTGGGGTCCACACGAACCCCACCCCTTCATATCCTATAACCCCTCTCAACTCCCACTTTAATGTTAATAACATATGTTTACTTAACTTATGTAATTAATATGGTGAGTTACATGTAAGTTTTTGAAATTCAAACAATCGAATTTCAAATGCTTTGTTGTGTTAATAAAATAAGTTTAGAACTTATTTTATTAGGGGTTGGTGTTGGGTTGTTTGAGATCTTTTTGGAGAAAAAGCTAAGGAACACCTTCTTCCTCGACGAAGAACGCGAAGAACACCGTTCTTCAACGAAGAACTTCTCCGCCGAAGAACACGGTTCTTCCGCGATGCCGTATCCGCGACACGACATTCTTCTTCTGCGTCGTCTCTTCCGCGACGGTTTTCCGCGACGAAATCGCCGTCAACGACTTCGAATCCTCGCTTCGCGACATCGACGTTCTTTCCCCGCGACGCCCGACCTCTGCGACGCTCGTCTTCCGCGGGTCGTTGACGAACACTGTTCCTGAACTGAGGTAGGGGTTTTGTTTATTATTGAGTTCGTGTTTTCTTCCAACTTGTCGATCTTCATGGATTTAAACCTTTTGTTATCGAATAATGCGAGGGGGTCAGACCGCACAAACACGGCCGACCCTACTCCTTAATTTTCGTGTTGATTCCTTTGTGGTTTGGTTCGGGAAGGTGTGGTGTCGTCGCACCACACGGAATCGAGCGAAAGGAAACGTGCGGCGCCGTCACGCCGCGTCGTGGAAAGAAGTTTAAGAACGCGACGTCGTCGCGCCGCGTCGAAGAAAACCGAAGATGCCGCGGCCAGAGCGGGGCCGCGGCGGAGGGGCGCGGTGTCGTCGCACCGCGCCGGACGACAAGGGCCGCGGCCGGTTCTGGGCCGCGGCGGAGCAAGGTGACCGGCGGCCGGACCGGGCCGCCGGCGTCGGAGCCGGAAGGGGACCGGCCATTGCCGGTCCCGTTGAGCAGGAACCGGCCAGCCAGGTCGGGCCGGCCGGAAGGGGAGGAACCGGGGGAATTAAATTCCCCCGGCTGGATTCAGGCGGCCCCAATTAAAGGGGCCGCCGTTTTCATAAAGGAGGGGCAATGCCCCTCCCTTGGCTCACGCGCGGTACAAAGGCCGCGCTAGCCGCGCTGACCGTGCAGGCTGGCCGCCGCGCAGGCCGCGCCGCCGCCCGGGACGGGTCGACCCGGTTCGGCCGACCCAGGGGGGTACTGGGTCGGGCCAGGTCGGGCCCAGACCCCCTATTTTCGGACTGAGTTGGTTCAAACGCCCATATCTTGGGCTACGGACCTCCGATCGACGCACTGTCAGTTGCGTAGCGATCCTTGGAACGAGACGGTCGTTTCGGTATATCGCACTCGAGGTTTCGGAATACTTTGGGTTCGGCCGGGTTGGTTCGGATACGAAACCAACCGGGCCCTCGGAGCGGAAACGCTTATATCTTGAGTTTCGGACGTCTGAATGACGTGTCGTTGACTTTGTTGTTTTCCTCTAAGTGAGACGGATCTTTTGGCTTACTCCGCTCGAGGTTTGGATGTCGTCGGAGTACGGTCGGGTTGGTTCGCTCACGAAACCAACCGGGCCCTTGGAACGAAAAAGGCAATAATTCATAGACCGGGCGTCCGATTGACGTGTCGTCTGTCTCATTGAATTCCTCTTGATGAGACGGAACTTTTGGCATACTTTGCCAAAGTTTTGGTTGTTGTTGGATAGTGGTCGGGTTGGATTGTACCCGAAATCCAACCGGGCCCTTGGAACGGAAAAGCTGTTATCTTTCAGACCAGACGTCCGTTTGACGAACCGTCAGCGGCGTTGGTGATCACGTGGAGAAACGGTCCCTTTGAGTATACCCTATGAGATTTCGGGGTACAGTTGAGATACGGCCGGGTTGGTTCGCTCACGAAACCAACCGGACCCCTGGGACGAAAAGGCTAATAACTCACAGACCGGGCGTCCGATTGACGCGCTGTCTGTTGCGTTGAGACCCCTATGACGAGGCGGTCCTTTGAGATACATATTCGTGGGACTTTGAGATACTTGGAGTATCGACCTGTAGCTCGTGGAGCGGACCCTCCCAGAGACGAGCGTGCGGAGTACGGAGACCGTGTAGCCGACTGAGACCTGACGACTGCTTGACCGACTCGATTTGGAGTGAGTCGACTAGCCCAGTGGACGGAGCACTACTTTGTGAGTTGCAGACCCATGGCGGACGGATCACTACCTGTGTGACAGTGCAGACCCGCGGTACTCGTCCGGAGAGTACCTCAGCAGGCTACTAGGGGGTGTGCACTACTGTGTTTGGGTGACATACCCCGGCGGGAAGCACTACTGTGTTTGGGTGGCTGACCCGCGGTACTCGACAGGAGGAGTACTTCAGCAGTCTTAGGTTAGTGAGAAGTACCTCGGAGATGTGATAGGACCACTGTACACTCCAGAGACGGAGCTCTTCAGCAGTTACGGTTTCGATAATGAAAATCCTGGTTTGAGCTGAGACTTTTGACCTTTGTGTTTACCTCATGATTGAGATGGGTCACTTGATAACTTAGGTATATGTATGGGCATATACATGGGTAGTGGTTATCCGTTGATTTCATGATCTTGGTGTTTTCCTCATGATTGAGATGGGTTACTTGATAACTTAGGTATATGCATGGGCATATACCTAAGTAGAGGTTATCTGTTGAGATCTTCTTTGTGGTTATCCTTGTTGGTTTTTAGTGAGACCTTGAGGGTCTCGGGGTCCCTACTGAGTATCGTTATACTCACCCCTGCACGGGCTATGCCCGCACCTCATTGTGTTGGTTGCAGACGACGGGCAGTGCTGACGGAGGCCGAGTGTTCGAGGACTGGACGGTACCCGGAGGTGGACTACACGACGAGTCAGTACCCGGGGGTGGACTTCACGGCGAGACGACACTCGGAGGAGGTTGACAGGCGAGAGCGTTGTGGAAGCTATATGTACCTACCCTTCAGGTAGGATCCGTGGTGGACGACCAGGAGCTACGCCATCTGTACCTACCCTTCAGGTAGGATCCGAGGAGGACGACCCAGGAGCCGCTTCCGTCCTTCCAGCTGTTATCTTTTCTGTTGTACTTGTTCAGTTGTAGTTGTACTTTCTTTTGGGTTTGTATTCTGGCCCATTTAATTTTCAGCACTTTCTTTTGTACTTAGTGTTTTACTTCCGCTTGTACTCTGTGGTGTTTTGTTTACTTTTATAAAGGCAATGCCTTCCCAGTTAACGGGATTTACGCCTTTGGTGCTAATCGCCAGCCCCTGGCCTATGGAAGACGGGCTTGGGGTAGTCACGGCACGGGCCCCGAGGACGGGTCGTGACAAGATGATTATCCCTATATGTTGCTGTTAAATGAAGGAGAAGACTCCCTCATATAGTGACAAATAAAATATACAGAGTGATCATACAAGCAATATATAAAGAGATACATTCACATGTGAAGTGATTTGAAATATATTGCAAGATCTTGAAAAGTTCCACTTGTTGAGAGATTACACAAAGCATTATTGCCTACACACATCTATGAGCAAATGGATCACATACAACATTCAGTTCATTCCTATATTCAGAAAAAAAAAAGAGTTCACGACACTCTGTTTTACTTTTATTTTCATAAACATGACTCAATCTCCTGTTCAAGCTTCACTCAATGAGTCACAAGTTTCAAAGCTTATCAAACCAAGAAACAATATCTTTTTTACACCCTTATTTGTATTGTCTATTTATTTTATTTACATTATGAGTAGTGTGTGTTTTACTCTATTTTTTAACATTCACACAACTTATTTATATTTAAATAAAATATAATAGATATCTTCTCAAACTCTCTTTACGCCTATTTTCCAACATGTTGTGGAAGAGGTCCATGTGTGGCTTGTAGTTTACTCCCACAATTGTTTTGGAATAGGTCCTTGTGTGGATGGGATAGCTTTTTTTTGTACACTTGATCTAGGTTGTGGATCAAATATTATTTTATATAATCTTCTTGGCAGTAGGTGATTTCTAAGTGAAAAGGATTAGGTCTCGGCTTGAGACTTAACCTCTTGTATTTTATTCTATTGTGTGTTTTGTTTTATTTCTACACTTTAAATTGAATTTGTTTTAAACTGTAAACAAAAAATAATACTTTGATAGATAATATTAATTAGTGTTTATATAAGGTTTTGAATGAGTAAATTTGATTTCAAAAGTTAAATTAGTTTTCATAATGTTTTTAACTAAGACTTAATCAATCTTTAAGAAATTTTTTAAAAGATCATAACTTATATCAATCTGATATTTTGACTAACTGGGTTGTTTTAATTATTTGGGGGATTTCATTTAAACTTGTTTTAGATATAAATATGTATTCGGTACTCAATTCACCCTCCCTCTTGAGATACTCACTCCGACCAATATTTATTATCAAATGATTTTCAGAGTATTTTTAACTTTTATTTTAGTTGTGTTTTAAAGATCTTAAATTTCTATCAATTCTAATTTTAATTCTTTCAATCGATATTAGACAATAAGGTTCTACTGCTAACAAAACTCCTTCCTTTAATGGTAATAATTATGTTCAGTGGAAAATAAAAATGAAAATTTATATTTAAAGTATGGGATTTAAAATTTTTTCTTCTATAGAGGATAAAAATGAGTTACCTAAGACTCTTGGAAAAGACTGGGATGATGCTACCAAACTTACTAATAATAATAATTTCAAATCCATGAATGCTCTTTACTGTGATTTAAAAGATGAATAATTCAATAAGATATCTTCTAGTAAAAATGATTTTCAAAATTTGGGATACATTATCTATTTAACATGAGGGAACTGTTAATGGGAAATAAATGAGATTGAATAAATATACAATTAAATATGATACTTATAAGATGAAACCTTATGTGCTAATTTCTGATTTGTATCTCATATTTCAATGAAATAGTCAATACAATGAGCTCCTTGGGGAATCCAGTGTCAGACAAAGATAAAATTATGATACTACTGAGATGTATTCTAGAGAGATGGAAAGGGACAATTGTTTCTATAAGATAATCCTATGACATTAGTAAACTACCTGTCAAGAAATTGATTGGGAAATTGATGATGTATGAGGAAAAACTTAAGGTCAGTCATGAAGAAGATGATGAACATAAGAGAAAATCTATTTCTTTCAAGATTAATGCATCAAAACAAAAAGGAAAAAAAAAGATACAAGTTGAAAGATTTGGTGATAATGAATCACCAGAGGATAGTGATGAGGAAATGGACCATATGGCCAAAAGGTTTAGGAAATTTTACAAGAAGAATAAATTATTCAGAAAACCAAGCTACATAAGAAATTATGATAGTAGAGGAACTTTCAAAAAGGACTGTAAGAGATATGAAAACTCAAATTAAATTATCTTCTATGAATGTAAGTGAAAAAGGACATGTTAAGTCTCACTATATTAAGTTTAAGTATAAGAATAAGTATGAGGATAAGGATAGAAAATATAATAAATCTATGAAAGCTACATGGAGTGCCTCTGTGGACAGCTCCATTGACTCTAACTCAACTCATGAAGAGAAGCCTAACAAATACAACATGTGCTTCATGAAAAATGTTTCTAAGGTACCTATTGTATCCCCTTTACATAATTATAATCACTCTAAAAATGAAAATTATGATGATATGTCAAGAGAAGAAATGTTTGAGTACTACAATATGCTTGAGGATACTTTTAATGAACTCAAAGAAAAATATAAAGTTCTGAAGAAACAGCATGTTTTATCTACTAGTATCAAAACTGACCTCACTATATAAAAAGAGAAGAATGATAAATTCTTAATGGAAAATATTGAACTGAAATTGAAAAATGAGAAACTAAAGAAAGACTTGTAAAGATTTAAAAATGGAAGAGAAACATTTACTCTAATTTTAGGGAAACAAATTCTTCTTAAATATATTACTGGTCTAGGTTATCAACCTGGACAGAGAAGATTTGTTAAGAGCACATTTGTTCCTAAGTTTAAATCTGAAAATTTTGCTGCTAGATATTATTCAAAATCACCTAATAAAGTTTTTATTTCAAAAAAATTACAATATTCTTATAGAAAATCCATTAAGAAAATTTTGGTTCCTAAGGCTGTAATCTCTAACATATCTGGACCCAAGAAAATATGGGTACCAAAATCATTCTTGGTATAAACTTTGTTTTGTAGAGAAACTCCTTGAAGAGCTCTTGTGGGAATCTATGGTACTTGGATAGTGGTTTTTCTAGGCATATGATAGGAAAGGGTTAGTCAGGGATTTACCTAAACTTGAATTCCCAAATGAAAAAGTTTGTAACCCCTATCAAAAAAGTAAACATAATATTTCTTTTAAATTTAAGAAATAAGTTTCAACTTCTCGACCTCTTTAGTTGGTTCACATGGACTTGTTTGGAACTTCTAGAGTTTCTAGTCTAAATGGAAATCACTATGTCTATGTACTTATAGATGCATTTTCTAGGTATACTTGGGTATTCTTTTTATCTCACAAAAGTGAAACATGTTCTTATTTTACCAAGTATGGTAAATCTATAGAAAATATAAGTGGACTTAGAATCAAGACCTTAAGAAGTGACCATGGTCGTGAGTTTTAAAATCAATACTTTGAATCCTTTTTCCCACAAAATGGATATAGTCATGAATTATCTGCTCTTAGGACCCCTCAGACAAATAGATTTGTAGAAATAATAAATAAAACACTTCAAGATATATATCAAACTATGCTTAATGAATATAACTTACCAATATACTTTTGGGAAAAGGCTATGAACATAGCCTGTTATATAATTAACTGAGTTTTAATTAGACTTATCTTAAAGAAAAACCCTTATGAACTTTGGAATAGTATAAAGCCTAAGGTTAATTACTTTAGATTTTTTTGGTTGCTAAGTATTTATTCATAACACTAAGGATAATCTTGACAAGTTTTCCTCCTAAAGTGATGAAAGAATTTTCCATGGTTATTCAATTTCTAGTAAATGTTAGAGATTTTTTAACAAAAGAACCAATACAATGGAAGAATTTTCTCATATCAAATTTGATGATACAAATCCACATGATCCTAAGACTTGTTTAGAAAAGCTTGAGGATGGTTTATATGCTGTGAACTTAAATTATAAACCTTCTAATTCTGCTATAAAACATGCATAAAAATCATACAATTTTGAGGAACATCAAAGCCTGAACTTGAACTTATAGATAACCCTAAGGTGATCATCCCTTCTTTCTTTAGATCTTTTAAGACTCTTAAATACCATCCTTTAGATGTTGTTGATGAAGACCTGGATAGAGTAAACAAACTAGAGCTTCTCTAAGAAACCAGGTTGAACATCAATATTTCTTGTCTCATCTTGAACCTATGAACATAAATGATGAAATTAATGGTGAATTATGGGTAATGGATATGCAAGAATAACTCAATCAATTTGAAATAAATAATGTTTTGTAACTTGTTGATAGACCCAAAGACACCCTGACTATATGCACTAAGTGGGTGTTCAGAAACAAGGTTGATAAATCTAACATAATAGTAAGGAATAAGGCTAGACTAGTTGTACAAGGCTATAGTCAAGAATAGGGTATAGACTATGAAGAAACATTTTCAACTATAGCTAGACATGAAGCCATTAGAATACTGCTAGACTATGCAGCACATCTAGATTTCAAAATGTATCAAATAGATGTCAAAAGTGAATTCTTTAATGGGTATATAGTTGAGGATATTTTTGTTGAATAATCCCCTATATTTTTAAACCCTCATTTTCTAAATCATTTTTTAAAATTAAAAAAGTATTTGTATGTTTTAAAAAAATATCCTAAAGATTGGTATGATAATCTTAACACTTTTCTTGTTTCAAAAGGATTTTTAAAATGTGTAGTCGATCCCACCCTATTTATAAAAAGAATTTCAAAAGATGTTTTAGTTATTCAATTTTATGTAGATGATATTATTTTTAGATCTTCTAAAAATTCCTTATGTACTGAGTTTTAAAAAAATGATGCAAAATGAGTTTGAAATGAGTTTAATGGGTGAACTGAAATTCTTTCTTGGTTTTCAAATTTCTCAAAATAAAGAAAGAATTGTTTTAAATCAAAGTAAATATACTAAATACATTTTAAAATGTTTTAATTTGGATAGCACTAAGAGTAGTGATACTCCTATGAGTACCACCTGTAAATTGGATCTTGATGAGCTGGGAAATCAGTGGATCAAACCATTTACAGTGGTATGATTGGAAGTCTTCTCTACTTAACTGCTAATTAACCTAAAATTGTGTTTAGTGTGCGTATGTGTGCTCATTTTCAAGAAATCTCAAAAGATTCACACTTAGTTTCTGTAAAAAAGTATTTTTAAGTACCTCAAATATACTACCAATTTGGTACTATTTTACCCAAGAGGACAAGCATTTGACTTAGTTAGTTATTCAAATACTGATTTTGGTGGTTATAAAATAGATAGAAAAGACACCTCTAGAACATGTCACCCTTTGGGGAAGTCACTAGTATCTTGGTGTAGTAAGAAACAAAATTTTGTTTCACTGTCATCTGCTGAAGCTAAATACATAGCTATAGGTAATTATTGTGCACAAATTTTGTGGATGAAACGCACATTTCTATGTTATGGATATCAATTTTTACATGTCCCTATAAATTGTGACAATACAAAATTTCTAAGGAACTTTTATATCACTCTAGAACAAAACATATTGATGTAAGACATCACTTTTTGAAAGATCATTTTCAAAAGGGTGATATAACTCTTGAATACATTAGAACTGAACATTAGTTTACTAATATATTCACCAAGACATTGAATTCTGAGAGAATTAACTACATCAAACATGAATTAAACATGATTAGTTTTGGTTTAAGTATAAATTTCTGGGACTCACCTTTGAGTTTTACCCACCGTTAAGTTTTACCCACCATTGAGTTCTACCCACCATTGAGTTGTACTCACCATTGGAATTATGAACCATTGGAATTACCCACTGTTGGAATTACCCACCATTAGAATTACTAATTGTTGGAATTACTCACTGATGGAGTTACTCACCATTGGAATCAATTTTCCTTAGTCAATTTATCATTATTTGTGTTTTAAGCCGTTGTTGCTAATTTATCTTTATGATTTATTTATTTATTTATTCTAATTTGATTCAAATGCTATTTTGATTTTAATTTTACGAATCCCTAAATTCCAAAATGATATAAATTATATATTTTTCTAATTACAACACACACACCCTCACACCTTTTCTCTTGAGCCTTGTTGTGGCCTTTTCTCTCTCGAGCATCAACCTTCCCACACCTTCATCTGAATCTTATTATCCAAACATCATGGTAAGAGTGAGGAGAGATTCAGTTTCTTCTCTAGATGAGTCGCATCCTTCAAAGAAGAAGAAAAGAGAATCGATCCGTTCAGATGTTGTTGAGCCAATGAACCCTAAGATTTATAAGTGTAGTTTTTCCTAAAAAAAAGTTCAAGATGAGTGCTTAATTTTGATAAAATCATTGGTGCTTTGAGTTCTTCACAACCAGGGATGGGTATAATATTTTTCATCTAACTAGAGGCCTTTCTATCTTAGGTTAGTGCACCGGTTTTATCAGTTCATTGAGTTTAGTTTTGAGGAAAATGAAGAGTGGGTAAGAAGTAGAATCAATGGTCAAAAAGTTTTCTTTTCTTCAATATAGTGGGATAGATGTTTGAGAGTTCCTCATGAAGGAGTTTCAAATGATTATCAAGGAACTGTTTCGGATGACAGTAATACTTTTTTTTATGAATATGCCTTGGATAAGTTAATTGGTGATGGGATTTTAAGAAGGCCAGTTGTAACTGAACTTAATGGTGAATGTGGGTTGTTTTTCAGTTTTATCCATCGTATGTTGTGTCTGAGTAAAGGTGACTTTTCTATAATGAGGTATCGAAATATTTATCTTATGTATCATATTAAAATAAGAGAAAAGATCAACCTGTGTAGATATATGATGATTCACATGATGGAGATGTGAAAACCTTCTTCGAGATCCAATTCATTAATATACCCTAAGTTTATTTTGGCTATGCTAGAGGCCAAAGGTCTAGTTGGTGAAGGAGAATAATTTGTTGTAAACTATGGAGGTTTCTACATCATAAGAGTGATTTGTCTCTTCAAGTTCCTCACTGAAAATATGAGGATGCCTCCACTGACTCAACAGTTTAAAGAGAAAGTGAATCAGTTGAAGGTGATGACCCCGGTGCTAAAGTTATTTATGGAAGATAAAAATGATTTCTTCAGTGTTGTGAATAGAGGAGTAAATATCATTATGGGTTTCATAAATCTTATGAAACCCTTAATGCATGCTTCTATAACTATTATGGTGGATTAGGATTCCATACTGGTTACTACTCATCTAACCCCTCCAACCTCTGATCCAGGGTTCTTCAGACCTGGTGTAACCAGAAATTCGAATGCACCCTTTCTTGGTTGCTTCCATTCGTTCAGTTTATCTCCCAAATAAGCAGACCATCTTCTGAGGCCTATCATTATCAAAGAGCCTCCTACTCTGACTGATGTTCCTATAACCATTACTATCATTAATTCAATCTCTGTTGTTGATCCTTCTACTTTGGACAATGGGAGGGGAAAATCACATTTGATTCCTTCCACACAGCCTGAGAAGCATTGACATTATACTGTTTGCCTTTGATGAGGATGTTTTTGTGTAACCTTTTTACTGTATCTTTTTTGGCTAAACTTAATTGGAATTCTCTTATTTGTATTTTTTTCTCTTGAATTTCCTATTTTATTTTTTTTTTACTTTTTGATAATCCCAATAGGAAGAGAAGGATCTATGGAATTTATTGCATTTATTTATTTTATATTGTCATATTATTTTGATATCATTTCTTTGATACCATACTGATATTCCTTGTGATGCCATATTTTTTTAATTCTTTTCTTTCTGTTTACTATAAAATTTCCTTTGATATCTTATGTATCTTCTTTACCTTTGATGCCATTGTTTATAAAATGACATGATTTTTTATCACCAAAAAGGGGATATTGTTGGCACCCTTGTTTTAATGATCACAAAATTAGACATGACTCACTGTTGAGAACGCGGCCAGAACAAAAATTTGGCTAAGAATTGGAATCACCTAGTGTCAGCTATGAGTCACCATCAGAACATATTTTTGGAAAAGTATGGGAAAGACCTACCGCCAGAGGATGACTCACCATTGAACCAAGAATTTTGTCTAAGTGTTGAAAACACCTACTGTCGGAGATGACTAATGGAAATTTGATAAAGTATGGAAAAGACCTACCGCTAAACCTGAGTCACTGTTGAAGATGACCTACCGCTAGAATGGAAATTTAGAAAAGTGTTGCATTGAACTTCCGCCAAGATGACTCACCATTGAACCTAACTCAACACCAGCTTAAATCACCACTAGAGTTGTCTCACCGTTCAAGAAGAATCACCATCACTATATTTTATTATTTTGAATTAACCATTTCTAACATCTATTTTATCGAATTTAATGTCGAAACTTATTCTAATGATTGTTATTAATCTATTATAGACTTTCATTAAATTGTGTTTCAGTCATCCTATATGAGGATCAAAAGATCTGGATGATTCTCCCTATATGCTTCTGTTAAAAGGAGGAGACTCCCTGTTGTAGAGATAAAGAAAATATACAGTGTTCAGAAAAGCAATAGAGAAATCACTACTAGAAAAACGGGTAAGGGATGCGCTACACTCTTATCAGCGCTAAAAAAAGCGTTGATAAATGGGACCCCTTTATCAGCACTTCTTTTAGTAGTGCTGATAAAGGGGGGATTTATCAGCACTTTTCCTGAGCGCTGATAAATGTTAAGTTTCAAAAAAGAAAAAATTTCATGAAAAATGATATTTTGTTATATAAGTATATTTATATTGATATAAATACAATATATATTTTTTAAAATATGTTATAGATACGTATAAATATACTATTACATTTAATATATAAGAAATTTATTGAAAATGGCTTCAAAATATTTTTAAAAAAATATTATTAATTAATAATTTTCTAATTATTATCGATTAAAAATCATTTAATACCAATTTGAAGACACAAAAAATAAAAACACTTAATAAAAGATCTAAAATATGTTGAAAATGTAACTCAAATTTCAAACGGTCATAACTTTTGATCCGGGTGTCCGTTTGAGCTCTACAGCATATCAAATCGAAGTCTGCGACGAGCTCTATGCGCTAGTGATCGAGACAAAGCCTCTATCACATTTTTTGAGCCCAAAAAAGGCCCAGAAGGCCTCCAAAACTGAGTTTTTAGTCGGGATATCCCGATTTTTTAACATTCAAACAAGTATAACTTCTAATTCGAATGTCCGTTAGACCTGTATCAAATATCATATCGAAGATTGTTTCATTTTCTTCGATTTGACTGGTTGTGGCGTTGAAACGGAATTCTAGATTATAAGTTATAGTCGTTTTAACATTCTATGGCTTTTCAAATACACATATATATGTATTTGTTCATAAATATATGTGTGTGTAGGTGGGTGTGAGTGTCTATGTGTGTGTCTGTGTGTTGTATATATGTATGTATTTATTTATTTACTTATAAACACACATCAAAAACATATTTTTTCATAAATGTATTTAAAACTAATCTTTATAAGTACATTCTATGGCTTTTCAAATACACATATATATGTATTTATTCGTAAATATATATGTGTTTGCGTGTGTGTGTGTTAGTGTGTTGTATATATCTATGTATGTATGTATTTATTTATTTATTTATTTATTTATAAACACATAAAAAACATATTTTTTCATAAATGTATTTAAAACTAATCTTATAAGTATATATTAATATACAAATAAATATACGTAAAAAAATTATAACTAAAAATATATATATATAAATATATTAATATACAAATTAATATATATATACTAATATATGAATAAATATATTTATATTAATATGAATCTATATCAACATATGAATAAATATAACAATATAGATATAGATATATCATTAAATAGATAACAAAACGAAATGGCATAGTGGTAAAGGTGCTGCCGCAAAAAGGTCTCAGGTTCGAGTTCGAGTGGAAGCGAAGGGGGTGCGTGCGTATGAGGATGCACGGGAGGGCAGCGCGCGGGAGACCTCCTAGCGCTGATAGCTAATAAAGGGGGTGTGAAGCACTGATAAAAGCACTCCCCGCATTATTTTTAATTTTTTTTATTTTTTTTTAAAAAAAATTTACCTTTATCAGCGCTTTTCAGAGCGCTGATAAAAGGGACCCCTATATTAGCACTGAGCTTTACAGCGCTTTTTTAGCGCTGTTAAAGCCCGTTTTGAGCGCTGATATAGGTCGTTTTTGTAGTAGTGATGAAGTGAGTTGAAACATATTGCAAGATCCTGAAGAGTGCCAATTTATGAGATCTTACACAAAGCATTCTTACCTGCACACATCTGTGAGGAAGTGGAGCACATCAAACATTCAGTTCCTTCCCACAATCAGAACAAAATAGTTCACAACAGTTTGTTCTACTGCGATTTTTAGAAACAAGGCTTAAGCTCATGTTAAAGCTACACTCAATGAGTCACAATCTTTAGAGCTTGTCAGACTGAGCATCAATATCTTCTTTACACCCTTATGGGCTCTGTCTACTTATTTTCTTTACATTGTGAGCAGTGTTTATTTTACTCAGTTTTTTAACATGCACACTATCTCTTGAGCTTTAATTGGAAGATACTAGATATCTTCTCAAACTCTCTTTACACCTATTTTCCCACGTGTTATGGAAGAGGTCCTTGTGTGCCTTGTAGTTTTTTATTCCCATGGTTGTTGTGAAAGAGGTCTTTGTGTGGCCCGAATAGCTTTACTATTGTACACCTGATCCAGGTTGTGGATCAAAGATTATTTTATATAATCCGTTTGGTGGCAGGTGATTCCCAAGTGGAGAAGATTAGCTCTCAGAAGCTCTTTTATTTTATTACACGGTGTGTTTTGTTTTATTTATACGCTTCAAATTTAATTTGTTTTAAATTGTAAACAAAACGAATACTTTGATAGTTAGTCTTAATTAGTGTTTATATAAAGTTTTGATTGAGTAAATTAATTTCAAAAGTTAAAGTAGTTTTCATAAATTTTTTAACTGAGACTTCATCAATCTTCGAGAATTTTTTTAAAAGATTAGTTTTTATATCAATCTTTTATTTTTATTAACTGGGATGTTTTAATTATTTGGGGGATTTTATTTAGACCTATTTTAGACATAAATTTTTATTGGGTACTCAATTCACTCCCTCTTAAGATACTCACCCCGACCAACAAAAGCTATGGAAAAGTTTGAGTAATAAGACAGCTTATAAAGGTAGTATAATGAGAGAGAATGGTGATCTCTCATTAAAAATATAAGGAATTAATAATAATAAATCATAATAACATTTATCATTGAAAAAAAAAAGGAAATGAAAGGATTTTGAAAATAAAGGTAGAGAAGAGAATGGGAATCAATAATAACAACTTAGGAAAAGACTATAATGAAAGAGGGTAAGTAATATCTCATTAAAAATATATCAAAAGGATGATAATACGATGAAATTACAAGTGTGGTAGTATTTGAAAAATAATTTAAACGTTATCACGATAAAAGGATTACAATTGAAAAGGAAAGTGGGGGGGTTAGGGATCCCTTACCTTACAATATTACTTCTTATAGGTTAAGAGGAACTCTCTAGAACCCTACAAACTCCTTGGAATGACTCTTTAGAGGAAAAATGAGATGAACTTCTTACTCAATGTCTTTTGAGTGAAGAGTAAAAGGATAATTGGTAGATATTTATAGCAAAAGAGGGAGATATTTTTTTATCAATTTCCAAACAAAAGTTTTGAAATCTTAAGTTATAAAAAATAAAAATTCACTAGAATTTTCAAGGATTTTGCCCAGGGTTTCTAGAAATGGGAAGTTTTTTTTAGTATTTTAATAGTTTATGAGTCAAACCCCCATTAGTAATATTATTTTGGGTGGACAAGATTCATTTTCATAAAGAATTATTTTTAAAATATTAAAATATATATCATGTTTTGAAAGATCCATTATAGGTTTAGAAAAATAATCTTATTACTTTAAAATACATTATTTTAATGATAAAATCCATTTTTGGTCAAGAAATCCCTTTCTAGTATCTGTTACATCACTATGTCACTATGATCTCATAAAACTTAGTGTATTCATATCGTATTTAATTTACAAAATTATACCATTGGATAATTTTGACATGATGATTTAAAAAATGAAGTATTTTTTATAAAATTTAAATTCTAAAATTTATGAATTTATCTTTAAAATAAATCCATATAAGGCATGGAAAAAACATGTTACTTAACATTTTTTTTAATGAAATTTTTTGTCTCATAACATATGCATGGAATATAGTGAAAACCTTTCACAAATTAAATGAACTATAATTTAAGTATAAATCCACAATAAAGTATTCTTTAGTGAAAAAATGATATTCAATCATTCATCATATGTTTCACATAAAATGATATGACATTCCTTTAATGGTTATATGTTAAAATTTTGTGATTATCAAAACATGTATCAAGCTTTGATGGCTATATAATGACTTACCTTGAAAATAAAAAGTAATGTAGTTATAACAAATCATGAAAATAATAAGAGATTTTATAAAACCATAAAATTACATTATAATTACATTGATATTTTAAAGTAAAAAATTTAAAGCAAACAACTTAGGTCATAAATATGTGTAGAAATTTGTTTAACATTTAAATTTATAATTTAAAAAATAAAATGAATAAATAAATATTTATTGTAAATCTTGGATGTTAAATTCTAACTCCTTAAAAAAATTACATCCTCATAATTTTACAAAATAATTAACACTTACTAAACTCAACTGTTCACTTGTATTTTATCTATAATGACATGTTATAAATACCTAAGAAATGTTAATCCTATGGGACCATACTAATTATACTTATGCTGCTAATTTGTATCTGATGGTTATCTATCTAAAGATCTATACCCAAATATTCAAAATCCTAATTCCCTACAATAATCATACACTACTCTAATACCAATTGAGACACTCCAAACCCACACTTCCTGATCTGATGTTAAACATACATATTTTTAATACATCATTTAGATTAAAACAACCCCCAAAGATCAAAAGTTTAGTATATTTGGGAACTAGATACATATCCATCTAAGATCATGGTATAATAAATATTTCTTCTAAAAAAATCCTTCCAACATACAACTCTCCTATATGTATCCCTTCATAGAAATTCTTGAGAGAAATGTGGAAACATAAGAAAATAGTGAGCTCAAATGATCAGTAAGAGTTTAAACAATTACAATGAGATGACATTTCATAATCAATGACAAACATGTGAGAAATGGAATGATTCACAGTAAGACATAAGATACGATAAAAGAATTATGAGAGAATATTCACAATTTGTGACATAAAATGTGGTGAGATGTCATGAGCCAATAAACATAACATGGAATCATAGAAACATGACATAATATATAATATGTCATGGGAGAATGGTAATCATGAGGTTCATAGAAATGTAACAACATAAAACATGACATCATATAGTTGATTGCGTTTACTCATCAGTCTCATACATATTATCTCATGAGATATAAAACATTACTCAATTCATTAAAGGGTTGTATAATTCTGGATCCACTCATCTCATCATAACATGTGCATTCATATATGTGACACATAAGGAAAACATACATAAATCCATTAATATTCATAACATGATAAACCAATGAAAATAAAATGAGTATCCAATGAAATTAAGTAACGCTCTAGGTAAATACTCTTAAATTAAGATAATGATGTAAAAAGTATTTACACCATATAGGTAAATGAGTATAGTTTAGTCAATAATTTCATTAGTCAATCAATGTATGGGGTATCTAGGTGAATATCACATAATAAACTTTCTCCTAGAAAAATTGGTGATATAATTGGAGAATGGAACCCACTAGGGGTTTCCATGCTTATAGTATGAATTAAAGAGCCTTTTGAGGTGCACTTGAGCATTCCTTGTTGATATGAAGCTTATGAATGGGTTAGGCAAGTGGAGAATTAGCATTGTTACAGAATTTTGGATTTCTTAGTAGAAAGTATGACATGACACATTGGGAGGTGGCTTACAGAATCCCAAGACTAAAAACGTGATGATAACTCTCACCTATATAATTATTTTGATGATGATGAATTGTTTTCCTTACCTATTGAATTAGAGATATATTGTTCACTCTTATTATATGCCAATGATACCTTGTTGAACACAGTTATTAGGTTATTGATTGATTTTCCACCCTTATTAAGTAGTGGGCGATGTATCATTCACCCAGGCTTGTTTTATAGTGATCAATCATTCATTTTATGGATTATGATAATAATGCATCATGTGCCACTCGATGTACAGTATCAATGATATATTGTTCACCTAAACTTTTGTATTGGTGTTATATCATTCACTTTAGTTATATCGACGATATGCTCATTTACATTTCTTATGAACTTGGTGGTATATCATCCACCCTTATTGAGTATAGTGATGCATAGTTCATTTTAGATATTGTATCAATTATATATCATTCACCTTGGTAAATGTATTGGTGATGTCTTACTCATCTTGGTTATGGTTTTGTGATATAATATTCACCCTTGTCTACTTATATGTTGATAACGCGTTAGCCCTGTGTAGTGGTAAGGTGGTGCCTCATTCAACTCGCTAAGTAATTTGATGATGACTCATTCACCCTGAATAGTGGTAAGGTGGTGTCATGTTCAACTCAGTCAGTTATTTGGTGATGACTCATTCACCCTGGGTAGTATTAAGGTGATGTCTCGTTCAGCTCAGTTGGTTATTCAGTGATGACTTCACCATCCATTTGTGATCATACTATAAAAGTATTATCCTGTTCTGATATTGGACGAAACATGTATGATTGTTGTAACGTCCCCCGACTTTGTGTTCCCTCACGTGACCAAGTCGGGTTGGCTAATGGATCTCAAGCATGCATCCCCATACCCAGAGATCAACAACAAGCAGCGAAGGTATAGGGATATAGTGGAGAAACTATACCATATGGTACAAAGTTGAAATAACAATAGAGTAATATAAACAAACACAAGCGAAATAAAGAAAAAACTGAATAGTCCAAATAAAAAACAAAATCATGTAATGACATTATGAATATACCTCAATGACATGATAAAAACCATACAAATAAAACACTAAACAAACTCAATAAAATACTTCATGAGTTCTAATGTCAAATCTCATGTGGGTCTTGTCTCCAAACTCCAACTCATCCAGCAAACAAACAATCAACCAACGCGGTAAAATCTATCTGAATATCAATCAACAGCCCGAATAAGGTGCGTATAACTCAGAAGAATGTCACTCATGGTGTTTAAACAATATTGTCTGAATATATAGTGCATGCAATAATATGATAAACAAGGATATTCATTAATAAATTAATACAACACATCAAATAACCATGCTGAGACTCGAGCTCCAGGTCGACACCTAGGGTCACCCAAACCTCCTTCTGCTCCATGCCAAATTTCTCTCTTATGTGGTGAATCCTGCATCAGGATGGATCGCCCAAACCGTTTATCAATTCTCTTGCATCGAGACGAATTGACGGTATCATGTCTCAAGTAACTGGCTGGGCTCCATGCATATATCTCATATTGGAGTCTCTTACGTATTCTCATGTGCACATCATCAAGAGGAAAGTAACAATTCATGGGGCCCCATGCATACATTTCCATACTGGATTCACTTCTTGTCATGGTGCCCACCACCAAGGGGAAAGTATCCATCTCATAACAAGTTCTAGATTCTCTTCCATCATGACAAATCACAAATGTCACATTTCACGAGACAATGGATCAAGCCCTCAAACATTGTGTCACCAATATCAAGTATAAGCAAGCAAAACATATTATCTATCACAAATCACATGTTATGCCAAGTTGGTCAATTTATCCGATCATCAATTAATAAGGCATTTATTCTTTATTGGTAGATCATCATGTATCAGGATGAATCACCGCTATCAAAACATGTCAAGCTACCATTTATCATAAATTATATGTTATACCAAAATCATGTTATCAATAAATGATGGTTCATCACAAGGTGAAGGTAGGCACACCTCTCAGACGGCCACAAGCCTGATCTCAACGCCACGGACCCGATGAAATCCATGGCAAAATCCATGAGGTATAAGCATGTTAATTTCATAAAAAATGTACATTAACCATTTATGTAAGTCAAACGCATGGCTCCATACATATATCTCATGTTCGAGTCTCTTATGTCTTCCCATAGCACACGTCTCCAAGGGGTACTGTAACCAATCACACACCGACTCTATGCATGCATTACTATGTTGGAGTCTCTTACGTATTCCCATGTGCGCATCATCAAGAAAAAAGTAACCATCTCATGGGGCTCCATGCATACATTTCCATATCGGATTCACTTGCATCTTGTCATGGTGCACGCCGCGTAAACATGATAAAACTTTTATCAATAATAATGGATAATAATTATTTCAGTGAGTGACACTTTTTGAACTAAAATGTCAATTTTAAACTCATAATACTTCGATATGGATGGGTCAGACATTGGTTGACATTCACTTGGGTTATCCCAACCAATGAGATTAGTCACATTCTTTTAGGCTATCCTCTAAGGGGGATGTATTAGGAAGCCAACTGCATGAAATATAAATTTGGATATTCTTTTTAAGAACAATTTTTATCTAAAAACAGAAAATAAGGACAATGAAATGAAAAAATAAAACACATTTTTTTGTTTAATCACCATCACACTCCTTATCCTTAGATCTTATGTACCGACTCTGGGTAACTGGGGTTGGGGTTTTACTGTTGGTATCAGAGAAGTTTAGTACAAACCTTGGATGCTAGATTTAGATAAACTCTAAGGGGAAAATATTCATCTCATAACAAGTTCTAGATTCTCTTGCATCATAACGAATCACAAATGTCATATCTCACAAGACAATGGATCAAACCCTCAAACATCATGTCAATATCAAGTATAAGCAAGAACATATTATTTATCACAAATCACATGTAATGCCAATTTGGTCAATTTATCTGGTTATCAATTAACAAGGCATTTATTCTTTGTTGGTAGATCCTCATGTATCAGGATAATCACCGCTATCAAAACATGTCAAGTTGCCATTTATCATAAATTACATGTTATACCAAAATCACATTATCAATAAATGATGATTCATCACAAGGTGAAGGGTAGGCGCACCTCTCGGTCGGCCACAATCCTGGTCTCAACACCAAAGACTCGGTGAAATCCATGGCAGAATCCATGAGAGGTATATGCATGTTAATTTTATCAAAAATGTACATTATCCATTTATGTAAGTCACACACATGGCGTATCGATGCGTTCATACTTATTGAACATACTATAAGAATGAAAACAGACATTTATGGAGTTGTTCTAGACCACCCACCTCACGAGAAAAGAAGGCGATGAAGATTCCTCAATGTCCAAGGTGTAGTCGAGTTCCTCCTTCCCTTCAACTGAAAACCAAGAAATTTTGTTAGTGCGAACATGCAAATTAGGTCTAGGTTAGGTAGTCCTGGTCTAAGGTTCTCATTGAAAACTGGATAATTAAGAAGGAGAAGAAGAATCAAAGAGCTTACCTCCAATCGTGAGGTCCAGAACACTAAGATCCAATATGTTCTTGATTCAAGCGATATCATAATGTACAACAATGAAGTTAAAAATAGGGTTGGGAGCGGCAAATTCAAGACATGAATTCGTTTTGCAACCAAAACTCACCTCTTCCTTCTTTCTTCCGGGATAAACCAAACTGATACCAAGACACAATTACCAAGGTCTAAACTGAAAAACAATTAGGCTTAAAGATTTTTACCAAAACTTACAGAGGGACGTATTTGGAAAAGACGAGATCATACAACCTCCACGCCATATACTAGCTCATCCTCGAGTTGTTTCAAGCATCCCGGTGGGGTATCAATGAATAAGTCTAACCACTGCGTCCGCATATCAAATTCTCTTTATTAGGTCTCTTCTTGCACACGTCCATGTCGCTACTTACCTTGCAATAAGGCAGGATCTTCCCCCAAAAATTCTTCTCATTACGGTTTATGATATAAATTGGATGCTCAAATGAAGCATCAACATCCAACTCAATTTCATCAACATCCATCATGTGAGAAGGGTCATCGTGATATCTCTGAAGTCGTGAAACGTGAAACACATTGTGCATGGCAAAGTACTCATAGTGACCGTAACAACATCGTCCAGGAAAGGTTGAGAGATCCGGTTCTTGAGTCTCATGAACACCGTTAGGGTGTTTGTCACACCAAACGGCATGAAAAAGTACTCATAGTGATTATAACGACATCTAAATGTCGTTTTCGGTATATCTTTATCTCGTACTCGCAGGTGGTGATAACCTGATCTGAGGTCAATCTTTAAGAATCATCACGCCTCTTTCAACTGATTAAAGAGGTCATTGATCCTTGGTAGTTGATACTTATTCTTCACAATCAGTTGGTTAAAGCGTAGGTAATCCACACATAACACCTCACGCTCTCGTCTGCCTTTCGGCAAACAAAACTAGGGGCACTCAGGGTGAAACATTGGATCTCACGAAGCACTTCCTCTGCAAGTCCTTCAACTTTACACTCAACTCACGAAGCTCTGCGAGAGTCATTCGATGGTGCAGATGTAGATATCGATGTTGTCCCGGGGTGTAGATCAACTGATGAGTAATCGACTGCACCATCTTATATGTGAGTCCATCCTGCCTGAATTTCTCTTTCACCGACAAAGAAAAATTGTGTTCCATCAATGCGGACACACCGCACACTTCGCCTAAAATAGTCAATCTGAACATGAACTATGGATAATCAATCCATACCAAAAATGACGTCGTAATAACTCAACACCGCTATAAATAGATCTCAACCAAAACCCTCGCCTCCCAGAATCAGGTCAACACTGTCGATACCCAGGGTGAAACATTAGATCTCACAAAGCCCTTCCTCCAACTGTACACTCAATTCATGAAGCTCTGCGGGAGTCATCTGATATGCAGATGTAGATATTGGTGTCGTCTCGGGTGTAGATCAACTGATGAGTAATCGACTGCACTCTATTATGTGTGAGTCCATCCTTCACTGCATGGATTTCTCTTTCACCGACAAAGAAAAACTTTGTTCCATCAATGCAGACACACCGCATTCTTCACCTAAAACAGTCAATCTAAACATGAACTTTGGATAATCAGTTCATACCAATAATGACGTCGTAAGAGCTCAACGACACTACAAATAGATCTCAACTTAAACTCTCACCTCCCAAAACAAGGTCAGCACTGTCGAGTCAACGATTCAAACGAACTCGAGTCTCAAATAAGATTCGTGGAAATAAAAAAGAATAACTAGCACTCGTGTCTATCAAAACTGCAGCTAGGTGGAAAAGGCACACAGATCATACCCTGAATCATCCATATATCATCCGATATGCAGATATAGATATTGATGTCGTCCCGAGGTGTAAATCAACTGATGAGTAATCGGTTGCACCCTCTTATGTGTGAGTCCATCCTGCACTGTCTGGATTTCTCTTTCACCGATAAAGAAAAACTTTGTTCCATCAATGCGGACACACCGCACTCTTCGCCTAAAATAGTCAATTTAAACATGAACTTTGGATAATCAGTTCATACCACGAATGACGTCGTAAGAGCTCAACGACGCTACAAATAGATCTCATCTTAAACTCTCACCTCCCAAAACTAGGTCAACACTGTCAAGTCAACGGTTCAAACGGACTAGTCTCAAACAAGATTCGTGGGAAAAAAAAAGAATGACTAACACTCGTGTCAATCAAAACTACAGCTAAGTGGAAAAGGCACAGATCATACCCTGAATCATCCATGTAGCCTCTCTCCTACCCACAAACTCCCTGAGCCCAGCGTGGGCCACCTGGGAGTGGCGATGGTAATAGGTTGAACCTCCAACCACCTCTTGTTGCCCTGTCTACCACGTCTGCCGCCATACAGCAATCTCGTGTCAGATAGCCCCGATAATGACAAGAGAAACATCGATTGTCCCTTAACTGATTTGAGCCACCTTAAGAGCTTGCACCGTTGTAATAGAGTCCTAGGATCACCTCCTAAAGCATATGACCCGCTTGATGCCTATGACTATCATCAGCTACCAATTTCTAAGGTCTCAGCTATAGGGTGTCTACTAATGTCTGCTCTGCCAAAAAACATTCCACTAACAGGACTCGCTCAAGTACCACAACATAAATAGAAATGTTAAGGAAGATAATTGATACCCTGATGTCCCAGCGTAAACCCTGATCGAAGGTCCGAGCTCTGAAAAATTGATCTTGTACAATATTCAAGGAGCGCGAAAGATCAGTAAGTTTCACTAAATACTCTGTCGCGGTCATATTGCTCTGCTGCAAATGCAAAAGCTCTTATATGCGTACCAATCACAACATGGCTAGAGTATTCAGTGAAGTTTACTAATCTTTCGCACTACCACGTCTATCGCCCTACGGCAATCTCATGTTAAATATCCCCGACAATGGGAAGAGAAACAACGTTTGTCCCTTAGATGATTTGAGCCACCCTAAGAGCCATGCATCATTGTCACCAAGTCCTGGAATCGCTTCCTAAAGCATCTGACCCGCTTGGATCCCTGTGACTGTCGTCGGCTACTTGTTATTGAGGTCTCAGCTATCTAGTGTCCACTGCTAGTTCCCAATAATGATGTCTGCTCTGCCAGAAAACATTCCACTAACAGGGCTCGCTCAAGTACCTCAACGTAAGTAAAGGTGTCAAGAGGGACCACCGATACCCTAATGTCGCAGCGTAAACTCAGCTCAAATATCCAGGCTCTAAAAAACTAGTCTCATACCATATCCAAGGAGAACGAAAGATCAGTAAACTTCACTGAATACTCTGTTGCGGTCATACTGCCCTAAGGCAGATGCGAAAGCTCTTGTATGTGTACCAATCGCAACGTGGCTAGAGTATTCAATAAAGTCTATTGATCTTTCACACTACTCCTTAAATATGGTACGAAACCAGTTCTTCATAGCTCAAACCTTGAAGCAAGGCTTATGTTAGGACATCAGGGCACCAATGGTCTATGTTATCATTTCTACATATGTTGAGATACTTGAACGAAGCATGTTAGTGGAAAATTTTCTAATAGTGCAAACACCAATATCAGGAGCTAGCAACAAGCACCTAGTAGTTGAAACCTCGACAGCAAGTAGCAGACGACAGTCACAGAGATACAAGCAGGTCAGGCACTTCAGGGGGCAATCTCAGGACTCAGGGTCAACAATGAAGAGCTCTCAAGCTAAGCTCAAAACAACCAAGGGACGAACGATGTTTCTCTTACAATGGTCAAGGACATCTGACAAGAGATGGCCCGACTCGTCGTACAGCTGATTGAGAGACAATCAAGTGATCGTCAAGACACAGACAGAAACAGGAGCCAAGGCGAGGGAGGGCTATCTTTTCCACCTCAACTACAGTTTTTATAGATACAGGTTCTAATAATTCTTTTCTTGTTAGGAATCTTGTTCAAGACCCGAAGATTCCAGTTGATTTGTTGACTCAGCCCTTACGTTTGGAGACTCCTACTAAAGAGACTCAATCACGCACTAGTGTCAAGAGTGTAACCTAACTCTTAAAGATGAGAGTTTCAGTTAGGACTCAAGGATGATCCAAGGTACAATCGGTATCTTTTCCACCTTAACTGCAGTTTTTATAGATACAGGTTCTAATAATTCTTTTCTTGTTAGGAATCTTGTTCAAGACCCGAAGATTCCAGTTAATTTGTTGACTCAACCCTTACGTTTGGAGACTCCTACTAAAGAGACTCAATCACGCACTAGTGTCAAGAGTGTAACCTAACTCTTAAAGACAAGAGTTTCAGTTAGGATCTCTTAGTAATAACGTCAAGGCTTTACAACGTCAATCTTGGTATGGACTGATCATCCACAATTCATGCTCAAATTGACTATATGTGCATTGTGGCAGAGTGTGATGTGTCCGTAGTGATGGAACCAAGTTTTCCTTTGTTGGGGAAAGGAAAATCCAGTCAACGCAGAATAGACTCACAGATAGGATGGTGCGGCTAATTACTCATCAGTTGGCTAGTCTCACCCACCGTGTTGTAGATGGATGATATGAGTCCTCAATTTCCTACAATGGTGGCAGAGTATAAGAACGTCCTTCCCGAAAATGTTCCAAGTTTACCTCTCCATTGGGATATGAAATTCTGCATTGATCTACACCCCAAGACGACATCGATATCGCATGGCTCCCGCAAAGCTTTATAAGGTGAGGGTACAGTTGGAACTCACAAGGAAGAACTTCGTGAGACCGAATGTTTCACCCCGAGCAGCCCCCATTCGGTTTGCCAAGGCAGACGAGAGCCTGAGGTTATGTGTGCATTACCGACACTTAACAAGTAACCGCAAAGAACAAGTATCCATAACCAAGAAATCAGATGGGAGGCTGAGGTTATGTGTAGATTATCGATGCTTGAACCAAGTGACCATAAAAAACAAATATCCACTATCAAGACCTCTTTGATCAGTTGAAAGGGGTGTGATGGTTCTCAAAGATTGACATCAGATGAGGTTATCACCAAAGACAACATTCAGATGTCACTACAATCACTATGAGTACTTGATGATGTTGTTTGGTGTGACAAACACCCCAGCAATATTCATGGGGACTCATGAACCAGATTTTTCAACCTTAAACCAATTCGTGATAGTCTTCATCGATGACATCCTAGTGTATTCGACGTTCGAGAAAAACACATGAGACACTTAGGGATGGTCATTGACACACATTTCAAGAGCACTAACTTTACATAAAGCTCTTGCAATGTTAATTCTGGTTTCGTGGTCCATTTTTTGGAACACGTCATCACAAAGGCTGAAGTTGTAATGGATCCAACGAAGGTTGGGACAATGCTTGTTTGGGAGCCACCCAAGAGTGTTACCAAGGTGCGGAGTTTCATTGGATTGGCAAGGTACTATCAGAGGTTTGCAATCGATTTTTCCAGAGGCAGCAGCCTTGACAACTTGGACATGAAAGAGCCGGTCTTTTGTGTGGACATAAAAGTGCCAACAGTGCTTTCAAGAGCTAAAACAGAGGTTAACAAGCACTCACATCTTGAGGTTACCAAATGGGTCGAGTACGTGGTGTTATGTGATGTATCAAAGACCGAACTTCGTTGTGTCCTAATACAAAGGCAATCGGTGATTGTCTATGATTCACGCCAGTTGAAACTACAAAAACAAAACTATGCAATTAAAACCACAAAAACAAAACTACGCGACTCATAATCTTAAGTTGGCAGCAGTAGTATTCACTTTAAAGATGTGGCAACACCACCTAATGGGCGAGCAGTTTGTTGTCTAGTCTTACCGCAAGAGTCTAAAGTATATACTCAGAAAGATTTGAACTTCAAACAGAAGTGATAGCTAGAGTTCTTCTAGGACTGCGACTTTGAGATTTGTTTATACTCCTGTAAAGTAGAACGTGCTAGCAAATACACTCAAGCATGAGATCTAGTTCGTAGTTGTCGAATAAGGCGTTGGAACAGTTGGTCATGTTGCAATTATCCTTCATGGGTGAAGATGGAATAGCTTACCTCCTATCGATAGTTGTCACCTCTCCACTCTTACAACAAGTCAGGAAGACACAGTTTGAGGATATCAACTACGAGACTCTACATGCTCAAACATCCACAGGGCATGCTCCTAATGGATATTCAAAAGATGTAGAGCACATCATCCTTTTAAAATTACACACAGTAGTATCATCAATGTTACGAGATGAGATTCCGAAAAAGTTTCATACATCCCCTTTGGAGGCTGAGCATAAAGTTTTGGTGGGTTTAACTCAACCCCTTAAGGTGCCAAAATGGAAATAAGATGGGATATTGATGGATTTCATGACAGGCTTACCACGTACAACTAGGGGACGCGATGTCATCTGAACGATTGTTGATCGACTCATCAAGTCTGCTCACTTTGGCATAGTTCAATAAAGAGATGGGGATGCCTTTACGTTTAGAAGATAATTAGACTCTGTAGAGTTCCATTGGTGACTGTTTTTTATTGTGATGTTCGCTTTACATTTCGATTGTGAAAGGGATTGAAGGAAACATTTGGGCCTCAACACTTGAGCACAACATTTCACCCGCAAACTGACGGCCAAACATAACAGACCATTCAAGTTCTGAATGACATGGTGAGTTTGCATGTTAGACTTTGGTCGTAGTTGGAATGATCACCTACCATTTGTGGAATTAACGTACAACAATAATTATCATTCCACCATTAGTATGACACCATTCAAGGTTTTTGTACAGACGACCCTGCAAGTAGCCAATTTTTTGAACTAGCCCAAGAGTGTCAACAATCATGGGCATGAAGTTAATACGAGCTACTATATATAAATTGTGCAAGCCATCCAAAAGCAGATAAGGACTGCACAAAACTGTTAGAAGGCTTATGCTAACAGGCGACAAAGACCTTTGAAGTACGAGGAACAACTGTGTTCATATAGGTATCACATTAAAGTGGATTATGAAGCGAAAAGTTATCACTAAAGTTCATTGTCCATTTTCAAATACCGCGTAGAGTTGACGATGTAGCATACTACTAGGCTCTATCTTCAAAGTTAGACCAACAACGCAACAAATTCCATATGTCGCAGCTAAAGAGATACGTGCACGACTCATCACACGTCATCAACTAGGATGAGTTTGATATTAAGGATGAAGCTGCTTTTACTAGATACCCCATAGAAATTGATAATCAGCATGAGATAATCCTTCATTGGTGGTCAATTTACTCTATGCATATTTGATGGTAGTACAAGAATCTTTATGAGAGCACTTCACAGCAAAAGACCCAAATTTTTGCTCAGTACCATCATCTTTAAGTAGCTTTTATTTTAACGCGCACGACAACTTTTTCACAAAGTGCCCACACCGATTAATGGTATGTCACGTCAAGTAAAACCATCATTCTAAATACAGAGATGTATTCGATGAGACTCAAACACAAGACATTGAATGCTCAATTTATTCAGAGAAAAGAGCTATGTTACAAAGAAAAACAGACAACATACAAGGACATGTATTTTATTTTTCTTCAACACGTCGACATACTCCCCTCTAAGTTCACAATTATAGCTTTTGTCTCGAGGTTGACCACTAAACCCTAAAGACCTAAGCGTCATTCAAGGAGAACTTTCTTAACATACAAGGGTGCATGATCAAATCATGGATCGCCACACTAGCAGAGTTTTAAGGAAATCATAACAAAAACAACGCAATTGTTCTTCACCAACAATTGATCCAAACTCAAGGTAGGGTATCATATGTAGATTTCCATTGGATATAATTGTTTATTTTGATTTGTACAGATGAGATTCTTTCCAAAATTTTGTGGTTTATGGATTTCTCCCTTCATTTTTCGGACATTCGTCGTGAACGTGCCCTTTTAACTCAATATTCGACAAAAACCCAACAATTGACCATTGCACATCAACTTTACATATGTAGATTTCCATTGGATATAATTGTTTATTTTGATTTGTTGATTGTGTCCCTCTTCAATTATCCTTCTACGATAACAAATCAAAGTCAACAGATGAGGTTTTTTCCACACTTTTGTGGTTTATGGATTTCTCCCTTCATTTTTCACACATTCATCATGAACACTCCCTTTTAACTCAATATTCGACAAAAACCCAACAATTGACCATTGTGAAGCTGCTTTTCAACGCATCATCTGTGGGTCTCAATGAGATATGGAGTTTGAGCCTCAACAAATACAATCTATATTGTATGTTGTGTGCCCTAATTACATAACCTTTTCTTTTAATAAATTGAGGTTTAGACCTCAACTTTTATAATAGATCATTTACTTTGGTATGATAATCTTTTTTAAAAAGGTGAACAAAGACCCCCACCCTTAAGCAGAGAAAAATCAAAACATATGAAACTTCACATTATTCTAATCTTTTTAAAATCAACACAAACTCCTATGAGATAAAATTAAAAGGGGCATAACATTATGGGAAGCTTTCATCAACATGAGCCTTATTAGTGAGATAACTCTTATGGAGAAGACCCGTACCAAAACTCTAGGGTTCAAAAGTAGGAATAATGTAGTTCGGTAGATAACTAATGAGCCACCAGGTACCCAATTAGGTTCCTAATTCAATGACATTAGGTACTAATGAAGGCTCCAAGGAGTCATTTATTGTACGGATTGTAAACATGGGTGGGAAGGTGAGACACCATAAGCACACATGTGACAATCTGAAATGGAACCATGTTCCCACACTTATTGAGCATTGAGGACAATTCAGATCGTTATAGGTCTTCTAAATCTAGTGCTTTTAGCACTTGGACATTGATGGTCATATTGTACGCAAAAAATGGGGGGGGATGGGACCTTAAGGGGAGCCTAGTGTTTATTTTGAAGGTGAGGCAACATCTAGAGTGGTAGCTTGTTCAACATCATTTTATGATTTAATGCAATGATTGTGTATAAATCATTTAATCATGATAAACAATGAAAAATTTGACAATAAATCAAGTTAGAGCAACACCAACACAAAAATAAATTACCCCAAAATGGAGCATATAAGGGGGGAAATCTATCACAATATTATGGTCTAAACAACCCAAAAAAAAGATTGGGACGAAACAGTGGTACGCTAAATATGAAAAACGCTAAATATGAAAATTCAATGTACATAAACTCTATTTACTTCGTTATAGCGTGGTCTAAATAAATTTATTTACGGACAGATCTAATTTACAACTAAATTTAAAAATAAAAAAAAAAGAGGGCCTGTGTTAAATTCTACCTCTTCATTCTTGGCACCCTGAAATGAAAAACTCTACTCTTAGCATCCCCAGACCAATTGGAATCGTGTAATTTCGTGACCAATTATTATTGGGGGACACGGAATGTGATAAAAAATATCTAAACTAGACAAACAAGATTACAATCACCTTCCATTGATCGGCTGCGAACTAGCAAGAACCAGACAGTAATGTTCATCAGAGATTCATGAAATCAAATGCTGAAATCAAGCTAACATCAAACCACAAATCATCAGTCATACCTCGTCTGGGAAGGGGAAGACTTCCGAAAATTCGAAACAGCTACAGCATACAATGAAGATACGAAAGAAAAAGATTACTCCGCTGGGAAAAGCATGTGAAGGAAAATGGAAAGTGTAAGAACATAACAAAGCACTAAGAGAACTAATCTTGCCTCTTGGGTCCAGTAAATCAAATATAATCAGCATTTTTCAACTGGTAATCATCTTCAGAAATAATGAAAATCGCAATACTGAAAAAAGAAAAAGTGATTGTTTGTGTGGCCATGGAGGGGAAATATGTAAATGAAAAACGAGAAAAGGGAACGCTTGGGTCTCTTCAGTTCAGGTCTCCATAAGGATTCAGCATGAATTGTTCTCTGAAGAACGAAAGTTGTATCCACAAGCGATCATCATCAGAGACTCGAGCAGTTTAAAGGAATACGTAGACAAAAATGGCAAAATTAACATAAAAAAACAATGCATAGAAATTGCGCGAAGGACGACCCAAGGGATCTCGAGTTCCAACGGAAAACCCTAGTTTCTCCGTCGAATTGAGGATCTAAATAGGGCCAGCGGTGAGAGGAAATCGTCTCCGGTTCAGCCCCAACCGGTCACTCCATTAATCAGGGGGGATGGATACGCGTTTACAAAACGCTACGTGGCGGTGGATATTTAAAAACGGACTCGGTTTGATTACTGTCATAATGTTCGAGAGGATCTGTAAAAATTGTGTGTGTGTGGGGGGGGTTATGATAAAAATTATGTCTTTATTTCAATTTATTTTATTTATCTTATACTTGCATTCAGTATGTTTCAATTTTTTCTATCAAAGGTTCAAAAAAAAGAAATGTGTTTTAATTTCAAGTATTACTCTCACCGCTTAGTTGGACGGTTATAATTATTTATACAATATTATATATTTAATGTCAAATTGGACCGTTTTATTTATTTAATCATCATCATAAAGATTGTTTTAATAGGTACACACTATAAAGTTTTGAAATGGGTAACACGGTGTATTGAATTATTTATTTTAAACTCTCACGCGAAATATTTACTAACCAATTGAGGTGGTGTATAAAAAACAGGGTCGGTCCTGGGGCAAGCCCAGCAAGCCCATGAGCTAGGGCAACAAGAAATATTTCTACTGTACCTATACTGTATAAGCACTGTAGCAGCTTGGAAGGGGCAACATTTATGCTTCTGGTCTTGGGCAACAAAATTGACAAGGGTGTTCCGGGCCGGTCCGGATAAAAAACTATATGAATCAATAATATTAATATTATAAGTCTATTCTTAATGTTTGCACTCCTTCAATATGGTTATACTTTCATTATAAATATATTTCGATATAAATAATTTTCTACAATTAATTATATTTATTTACCGCTTTTATTTATTGTATTTATTTTAAGTAAGATGTGAATTCTTGTTGTATTCTTATTCTAAATAATAATAAAGTGTTTTTCCTTCTAGTTATGATCATATCAAATCTTACAAAACTCGAATTCACCATTCCCGATAATACTTGAAGTAATCACATGTTTTGGGCAATAGATATTAAAATGTATCTTGAATCAATGGATCTCGCATAAACAATTAAAATAATAAAAAATCACAAACCCTTCAAAATAAAACAGTGACAATGATCTGCCTCAAAATGCATCTGGATGAGGGGCTGAAATGTGAATATATCACGGAAAGATATCTTTTGAAGATCCGAAGAGTTTGAATGGGATATATGTTTATCAAAAAGATATTATTCTTCCTATAATTTATGATTGATGAAATGCTTTACACTTCTAGGACCGTAAAGGGATCAATGATTACAATTTTGTTGTGTATAAAATTGTATCACAATTAAAATATCGCGGTATTAGGGTTACAAACGGTGATATGCTTGAAAAGACATATACGACTTTTCATGCATCTTACATAACCCTACGACATCAATATTGTTGGAGTTGATGCCCCGTAACCAATTAATTTGTACTTTCGATTAGACGTAACATCAATAGATTTTTTATCACATGATGAGTATTCTTTTACATAACATTAATGTTATAATGTACTAGTATTGGTTGCATCGAAAGGTCGTGACAATTCTTTGTTATGATGAAAACCTTAAAGTGCAATGATGATATTTTTAAATATATGTTCTATGAACGGATTACATCATCTAATTTGACATAGATGATACAAGTCATTGGGGGTAGGGGGCTTATAATATATTTGGACTTATTTTCATGGAGTTCTCCCTTGGTAATCTTCAAGATACGGGTTATGAGAACTGCCCCACTTGTAGGAATTTCACATGTTCTATGTGTCATTAGATACTCTCATATGTGAATATGTGAACATGTGTATTGGTCCTTAGATTTGAGATTATTATTAATGCACATCATGAGTCGTGTATTTTGATATATTGACGAAAACTGTGACAACTTATGCTTAAAGTGAAGTAGGATACACTGGATGTGTCACAAGTGACATGACATTAGGGAATAAGCCAAAGGAGGATCCCCCCTAACCTGTGTCAATGAAAGTTAATATCTCTAGTCTTTTGCATTGAATGTGCGCTAAAATAAATAAATAAAATATTTAATTTAGGCGCATTTATCTTCCACACGAGTTTCATTAAATGATAATCCATTATGAATGGATTAAACAACTTGACTATTCATTGAATAAGATTCAATGAATTAATGGCAATGAGAATAAATGTATATGGATACATAAACATGGCCGACGCGTTTCATTTAATAAAATGCGTCATGAATGTCCATATAAAGGGATGTGATCCCTCATGTTGTAAACAATTGATTGTGAACAAGTCTCTCAATTCTCTCTTTCTCCTATACCATTGTTCATCATTAGAGATGAAGACGCTAGCACCCCTTTGACATTTGAGTATCATGCTGATATGATCGTAGATCCGTTAGCTGATGTCCCCCCCTCGGAGGCAGAGTACTTTTGTTCATTGCTTCATGATAATTATCAAGCATTCCCATTCATCAAGGAAGAAGAAGAATGCTTAAAATACCTTTTGAAAAATTAAATGACATGCTTTATGATATTTAGATTATGTAAAATGTTTACATAATAGAAACCGAATTATAAATAGTTTACAATTCATATAATATCATATATTTAAAAAGGAAATTCCATATAATGATAATTATTAAAGAGATCATATTAGAAAGAATATAAAGAGTTTATATTCAAAATTATGGAATGTTCATAATGTTAAAGTTGAAATTATAAAAGGGTATATAATTAGCTTTTATTTATGAAATTGTTCACAACTGTTTATCTCATGTTTAAATATTTGAATTGTTCATTTTTATAAAGTTTATTCTCTCATTTATCCATACTTATAAATTATTTATATTATGAATGACTGTATTCCAAAGTTTATATGATAGATTTCTTTTAGGATAGAGCCTTGCATTGCATGCCAGGTATGATAATGAATTTAATTTTTCATATACCTTGACCTCGATCTGTAATTGGATAAAGAAAAGTTAAACGGAAGAAACTTTCTTGATTGGTATAAAAACTTGAGAATCATTCTCAAGCAAGAGGTGAAATTCTATGTACTGGAGCAACCATTTCCAGGGAAATCCACTAGGAAAGATATTCCACAAACAGATTAGATGTCTATAATAAGCATCTAAAAGACCCTATAGAGGTTTTGAATCTTATGCTTGTTACCATGGACCCCAAGTTCCAAAAACAACATGAGTCTATGGATGCTTCCAAAATGATAAACACTTTAAAGAGGCTCTATCAATAACTGTAAGGGTTGGTGTCCTGAGAACCAACTGTTTTGTACTTTGATTACATGAATGTTCACTTATTATATATTGTTCATTATTATACATGACTATAATATAATAATATCTTGGAATATTTCTTGCATTGATAAGGTCATGGAAGATCCCCGCTATGATGAGAACCTTGAAATGCTATAACAACATTCTTAAATAAAGTTCTACGGTTGGATGACATACTATGATAGGACACATAGTATACAGACCGTCATGTGCGAGTACTCGTAAGATGACGAGACTCTCTCTCATGGAGTTCGCACTTGGTAATCTCTGAGATGGAAGATTATGAGAACAGACCCACTGGTAGCAATTCCGCATGTCTTGGTGTCATCAGACATTGCTATCTACGAGCGTGTGTAATGGTCCTTAGATTGGAAGATTATCATTAACTCATGTTATGACTCGCGCACTTAGATTTACTGACAAAAACCGTCACGCAGACAGTTGGCGGGAAGTAGGGTACGTTGGGTGCGTCATGAGTGACATGTTGTTAATGGATAAGTCGAGGAAGGATTTGTCCCTTCCATTTATGGAAGTTGATATCTCGACCCTTTGATTGAAATATAACGGTCGCATTAAATTCCATGGCCATGGTGTAAATGACGAGTTTATTTCAGGTAGTCAAAGAACGACGGATCAAGCATATAGGTTTATGACACTGCCATGAAACCTGCTTGATGAGATATCGAGACAAAGGGATTAAATTACACAGTAAGCGTTCGTATGAGGTGATACGTCAATGCAGCGTCAACTTCTTTCTCTTGGGTGCCTTGACCCATTGCTAGACATTAATCTTGGACTTTAGAAAAGCTCACCTAATGCCAACGATAAAGAGGCCTAGAGGGTCACACACTAAGTGTATTCAAGTATCTCAAGTAGAATAAAGATTATTCTCGTGCGTGGTTTAATAATTATTCAAGGAAGCCTAAATCATTTTAATCATGGAGGAAGAAGGAAATGAAGAACAAGATATACACGTTGTGTATTAATAGTTACAAGTTGTGTAGTTTTATTTATGGAAAGGAAATGAATAAATGAAAACAAGATATACACGCTGTGTACATTTAATGTACACGCCGTGTAGTTTTCAATGAAAAACAAGTACACACCGTGTATTTATTAATACACACCGTGTAGTTTTTCCATTCGGGATTTTGAGGATATAATATTGTTTTAAATGATATTTATTATAATCAGTGTGGGTGCATGTCAAGAAATTAATTATTCAACATGGGGGTTTTAAATAAGAGTCAATGAAATAAATAAAACGCGTAATGCGTTTATTTATTGTCATAACTCTACAACCTCAAACCTGATTATAAATATCCTCACAACCCTAACTCTTTTCCTACCCACACACAACAATTCTGGAGAATTCTTTCAAGCCCGAAAGAACCTCTTCCTCCAAGAACGCTCTCAAGACCGAGAGAGATCCTCTTCCATCGGATCAAGACGATCTAAGGCGGACAACACAAGCAAAGGTTTCTCCACGCTAGCACTCAAAGACTCTTTTAGTGACGTCTCGAGATACGAGGTACACGTGTGGATCACTGCTAGAGGAAGTCTACACTTGGCTTCTACGACGCAATGACGAATCACATCAGAACGTGATCAAGAACATCAATTTAGAAAGAACACCCAAAAGGTATTTCTTTCAATTAATTAAATTAATTATAATCAACCTGTAACGATCCTACTTTGGGGTTCTGGGATAAACCTTCTTCTTTGTCTTTTTCTGTGATTTGATCTGTGGAGACTGACATTTATCGTCGTATTGATCCCGGATTGATCATTGTTAATGACAAAAAGCCAAGTGGGCACATCCACCCACGCGCTTCCGCTGTGCCCAGAACCTTTAAATGGTATCAGAGCGAGGTTACAATGTTGATTATAGTTATTTAATTTTCGTTGATAATTTACGCATTTATATTTGATTCAATTCGAAATACATCATTCTATTAATCAGAATAAACGAGATCTATTCTTCCTCCTTCATTTCTCGATTCATATCACAGAAATGGATTTTTAATTTTAATTTTGATTAAAATAAAAACGAGGATTTCATCCGGAGGAGTTGCTCTTTCTGTCTGTAAAACACGGGATTACACGGTGTGTAATTAAAACTACTCGCTGTGTACTTAGGTTCAATGAACCAGTACTGGTCCGCCAAACCACGCCGTGTGAATTGATTATGCCTAAGTATTAATCATGTCGTGTTGACCAGAATTGAACGACGCGTGGGAACCGGAATACACGACGTGTATGTTGGAACAACACGCCGTGTAGTTCAATCTGGTCCAGGTGAAACCGTGTACAAGGAGAAGTCGTGTTCTGCGTACACGGGATTGCCAAGCTGGTTACCGCGTAACAAGGAAGTACACATCGTGTATGATTCATCTACACGCCGTGTACTCCAAAATTTCCAAAGTACAGAAAATACGCCAAAGCCCCCGGCACGTACTTTGGATAAAAGGTGAAAAGAAATACACGCCGTGTAATTATAAACTACACGCCGTGTACTTTCCAGAAATGGAATTTCACCGGGTTTCCTCCAAAGTACAAAGACCCGTACAAGGAATATGGATGAGAATAATCTCAAGGAAATTCAGAAAGGAATTTAAGATAAATAATTGATTAATTATAAGATCATAATTAATTTAATTCGAGCGCGTCTTATCTTAAATGAAAGAACGATTAAAAGAATTTGAATTCTAAATATGCGTAAATGTCGTTGCATGCTATGGATGATCATGAGCTAGACCAAAGACTCTTTGTATGTGTATGGTTTCATTTAAATTTATTTAATTTAAATTTGTTGGCCTGCGAGCCTTATTCCAATAAAATGTAGGGCTTGCGTGCCCATGGTTTCTTTAATGTAAACCCATGTAATGGAGGATCTCCCAAGCCAGAGGAGACGATTCAAATCCCGAAGCCGAGGCGAAAACGACGCAAGAAGATACAAAGGTGGATAGGTGGGAGCTGCAAAACACGAACCAACAGGTTCAAGGTATTTTCCCTAGGTCAGGGTTAGCTTATCAAAACCGCTAGATAATCTAACAAATATAAGCTCATGATCATGCCATCTTATTTTATTTCTGTCTGATTGCATGGTTTATTTATTATGTATGTGTTGTCGTGATCACATAATTAATAAAATGAACAAGCATGCAAAGATGAAATAAAATAAAAACCGGACTATGCGTAAACATTATCAGAACATGGTTAATCACTTAAGCAAGCATCACTTAATATTAACAAGTATGTGATAATGCGAAACTATGCATAAAGGACTAAAATCCCTCAATACCATATTAAGTCATACCAAGCCTTCCGTTACCTGATTAAGGGAAAGACTCAATAAAACTATGTGTTTGACCAACCCTTGTTGGGACACTTACTTTTATAAAGGAAGCCCTTATGAAAGGTTTCAGGTTGACTTAACCATATTACATCAAGAGAAGTAGCCCTTGCTAGACTTGGTGTAATATTAGAGGAAAGAGTTGAGGAAATCCAAGTCAGGATTTCAGGATTGGGGAGTCCACTCAACAGATCAAGGAACTGTAAGCTCACAGTTGACAAAGACCTGCCTACCTAAATACCTTCAAATAGCTTGACCAACCCATGTTGGGGTTATGCGAAGAGAAATATGGATCTTTGCCACTAGAATGTTAAAGAAACTGGACATTCCGAGTTCAATGGTGAGGGCCATTGGGACTTGATAAAATAGTGGGAGAATTAATTAATTCATTTATTATTTCTCATAAAAATGTAATCGAGAAAGTACTGATAAATCTTCTCTTTTAATTTGTAGAATCGAAATAACAAACTCATCAACCACATTTTCTCTGCGATCAATACTAGATAAAGACAATATCCTCACTGGCAGTAACTTTCAGGAATGGTTTAGGCGCCTTCGGGTTATCCTACGCCATGAACGAAAGTTTTATGTGCTGGAGTCCTCACTTCCTGATTCTCCTGCCCCAAGGGCGAGTGATGAAGAATTCATAGTCTATGATCAACATTTGAACGACGATCTCGACGTTCAATGTTTGATGCTATCATCGATGTCTAGTGAGATCATGAAGTCTCATGAAGAAATGGATGCCTATAGCATGCTCTAGCACCTCCGTGGTCTATACCAGGAGAGAGCAAGATAGAAAAGGTTTGAGATCTCCAAGGATCTATTTCAGAGCAAGCTTGGAGAGGGTGCCCCAGCCGGGCCTCATGTGTTCAAGCTCATTGGCTACATTGAGCGCTTGGAGGTTCTAGGGTTTAAACTCCCCGAAGAACTGGGCACCGATCTCATTTTTGCATCACTCCCCCAGAGCTTCTCAAAATGTTTTGTGAACTTCAATATGAAAAACATTGAGAAGTCTCTGGATGATCTTCTTACCCTCATTCGCCAAGTGGACAATGACATGAAGCGTGAAAAGCCTTCTGTCCTCATGGTGAATAAAAGGAAAGGGAAGGCAAAGAGCTTTAAGCCCAAATCTTATTCAAGACCTTCCAAGAAAAGGAAGATCAAAGGGGAGGTAAGGGAACATGATGCTGTTTGTTTCGCATGTGGCAAGAAGGGCCACTGGAAGAAAAAATACACCCAGCCAAGGAAGCAAGGGGAAGCTTCAGGTGCATTTTTTATCGAATGCAATCTATATGTTTCTACTAATTGGGTATTAGATACTACTTATGGTGCTCACATCTATATCCAAATATAGGAACCAAGTAGATTCAAGAATATTGATCAAGGGGAGGTAGATCTACGAGTAGCCAACGGAGCCAGACTTGCTGTTGTAGCTGTCAGAGACTACCACCTCACGCTGCCAACTGGAATGATCTTGGTGTTAAAGGGTTGTTATTATGTGCCTTCTGTTACTAAAAACATTATTTCAGTATCCAGATTATATACTGATGGATTCATGTTCAAGTTTAGAAATGAATGTTGTTACTTTTATAAAGATAGCATTTGTTTTCTTAGGGCACATTTATATAACGACCTTTATGTGTTAGACTACACAAACCAAGTAATAACAATCGATGACAAAGTCAATTCACATGACTCATACCACACCCAACTTTGGAATCACCAGCTAGGTCATGTCAATGAGAAACGTTTGACAAAACTACATCAAGATGGGTATTTAGATTATTTCGAACTAAAACCACTTGGTGTATGTCATGCGTGTCTATAAGGCAAAATGACTAAAGCCCCATTTAGTGAGAAAGGTGAAAGAGCTTCTAGAATTAGTTCACACAGATGTGTGTGGGCCATTTCCAGTTGAGGCAAGGGGTGGGTTCTCATACTTCATAACTTTTACTGATGATTTTAGTAGATATGGATATATCTACTTAATGAGGTATAAGTTAGATTCTTTTGATTGGTTCAAAGAATACAAGAATGAAGTTGAGAATTAACTTGGTAAGAAGATTAAGAAACTCTGCTCAGACAGAGGAGGAGAATATCTTAATCAGGACTTCATTGATTTTTTACGGGAGTTTGAGATTCTATCTCAGCTCACTCCTCCTTACACGCTACAGTGGAATGGTGTAAGTGAAAGGAGTAACCACACCCTATTGGACATGGTGAGATCAATGATGAGTCATGCGAGTCTTCCATTATCCTTTTGGGGATATGCATTACAAACAACAACACACATACTAAACCAAGTACCAACTAAATCGATAAATGGTATTCCATACGAGTTATTGAGTAGATGCAAAGCCATGTTATTGAATTTACATGTGTGGGGTAGCGAAGCATTTGTTAAGGACTCTTCAGGTAACAAACTTTCACCCCGAGGCACAAAGTGTATCTTTATAGGATATCCCAAGGAAACAAGGGGATATTACCTATACAACCCCTCAGACAAAAAGGTTACAGTGACAAGACACACCATATTCCTTGAGAGGGATCACATCTTCAAAAGAGATAGTGGGAGTGAGATAGACTTCGATGTAGTCGAGGCTCAAGATACACATGAGTTGGTACAAGAATAGATTCCACAAAGCCCCGTGGAAGAACAATCTGTTCCAGAGACACAAGAACTGCGTAGGATCACGAGAGAGGTGAGAGAACCAGAACGATATGGTTTTATTGTCACAGATGATGGTGACTCATTATTGGTTGACAATGATGATCCTCTTACCTACAAGGAAGCAGTTGAAGGAACAAAAATTTCCAAGTGGCAAGAAGCCATGAATTCTGAAATGGATTCCATATACCAAAACCAAGTCTAGATTTTGGTAGATCCTCCAGTTGATGTAAAGCCTATTGGTAATAAATGGGTATTCAAGAAGAAACTAGACATGGAGGGGCAAGTCAGCACCTACAAGGCATGACTGGTTGCAAAAGGTTTTAGACATCGTCAAGGAATTGACTATGATGAAACCTTTTCACCGGTTGCGATACTGAAATCCATCAGAATCCTATTGGACATTACCTCTTACCATGACTATGAAATTTGGAAAATGGATGTAAAAACAACATTCCTTAACGGGAACCTCCAGGAAGATGTCTATATGACACAACCTGAAAGGTTTGTGACTCCAAAGGATGCCAACAAGGTATGCAAGTTGCAGAAATCCATTTATGGATTAAAGCAAGCATCAAGGTCATGGAACATTCGTTTTGATGAAGCCGTAACGGAATTTGGATTTGTTAATAATGAATGTGAGCCTTGTGTCTATAAGAGGTTTAGTGGGAGTGTAGTCATTTTCCTAATAGTATATGTTGATGACATATTACTAATTGGAAACGAAGTACCTATATTATAGTCAGTTAAGGAATGGTTGCATAAATGCTTCTCCATGAAAGACTTGGGCGAGGCAGCATATATTCTTGGGATCAAGATCCATCGTTATAGATCAAAGAGAATGCTGGGCCTGAGTCAAAGTGCATACATTGACAAGATACTGAAGAGATTTAGTATGGAACAATCCAAGAGGGGATTGTTTCCAGTGTCACATGACATTCATCTTTCCAAGAAAATGTGTCCTCAGACACATGATGAAATAAAGATAATGGAAAGGATCCCTTACGCATCCGCGATTGGGTCAGTCATGTATGCTATGCTATGTACGAGGCTAGATGTTGTTTACGCATTAAGTGCGGTAGGCAGATATCAAGCTGATCCAGGAGACCGCCATTGGATGGCAGTCAAGACTATCCTTAAGTATCTAAGGCGTACTAAGGATATGTTCGTGGTTTATGGAGGAGATGAAGAACTAGTCATCAGAGAACATGTAGATGCTAGTTTCCAGACTGATCAAGATGATATGAAGTTGCAGACCGGATACATCTTCAGTTTGAATGGAGGTGCAGTGAGTTGGAAGAGCTCAAAACAAAGTGTGGTGGTAGATTCTACAGCGGAGTCTGAGTATATCGCAGCTTCTGAGGTAGCTAAAGAAACAGTATGGATGCGAAGCTTCGTCCAAGAGTTGTATGTTGTACCGAGCAGTAAAGATCCTATCACACTCTATTGTGATAATAATGCAGCGATGACACTTGCAAAAGAGCCAAGGTCACATCAGCGGACAAAGCACATACTTTAGAAGTATCATCTCTTAAGGGATTTTTCTCAGAGAGGTGAAGTTGCAGTGATCAGTATTTCCACAGAAGACAATGTTGTGGACCCCTTGACTAAAGCCTTGACTCAGCAGAAACATGATCATCATGTGAGGTCTAGCGGACTAAAAGTCATAGGCAGTTGGCTCTAGTCCAAGTGGGAGTTTGTAAGGGTTGGTGTCCTGAGAACTAACTGTTTTGTACTTTGATTACATGAATGTTCACTTATTATATATTGTTCATTATTCTGCATGAATATAATATAATAATGTCCTGGAATATTTGTTTCATTGATAAGGTCATGGCAGATCCCCACTATGATGAGAACCTTGAAATGCTATAACAATATTCTTAAATAAAGTTCTACGGTTGGATGACATACTATGATAGGACACATAATATACAGACCGTCATGTGCGAGTACTCGTAAGATGACGAGACTCTCTCTCATAGAGTTTTCACTTGGTAATCTCTAAGATGGGAGATTATGAGAATAGACCTGCCAGTAGAAATTCCGCATGTCTTGGTGTCATTGGACATTGCTATCTACGAGCGTGTGTAATGGTCCTTAGACTGAAATATTATCATTAACTCATGTCATGACTCGCACACTTAGATTTACTGACGAAAACCGTCACACAGACAGTTGGTGGGAAGTAGGGTATGTTGGGTGCGTCATGAGTGACATGTTGTTAATGGATAAGTCGAGGAAGGATTTGTCCCTTCCATTTATGGAAGTTGATATCTCAGCCCTTTAATTGAAATAGAACTGTCACATTAAATTCCATGTCCATGGTGTAAACAACGAGTTTATTTCAGGTAGTCAAAGAACGACAGATCAAGCATATAGGTTTATGACACTGCCATGAAATCTACTTGATGAGATATCAAGACAAAGGGATTAAATTACACAGTAAGCATTCATATGAGGTGATATGTCAATGCGGTGTCAACTTCTTTCTCTTGGGTGCCTTGACCCGTTGCTAGACAGTAATCTTGGACTTTAGGCAAGCTTACCTAATGCCAATGAGAAAGAGGCCTAGAGGGTCACACACTAAGTGTATTCAAGTATCTCAAGTAGAATAAAGATTATTCTCATACGTGGTTTAATAATTATTCAAGGAAGCCTAAATCGTTTTAATCATGGAGGAAAAAGGAAATGAAAAACAAGATATACATGCCGTGTATTAATAATTACATGCCGTGTAATTTTCTTTATGGAAAGAAAATGAATAAATGAAAACAAGATATACACGCCGTGTACATTTAATGTACACACCGTGTAGTTTTCAATGAAAAACAAGTACACACTGTGTATTTATTAATACACACCGTGTAGTTTTTCCAGTCGGGATTTTGAGGATATAATATTGTTTTAAATGATATTTATTATAATCAGCATGGGTGCATGTCAAGGAATTAATTATTCGACCTGGGGGTTTTAAATAAGAGTCAATGAAATAAATTAAATGCGTAAAACATTTATTTATTGTCATAACTCTACAACCTCAAACCTGATTATAAATATCCTCACAACCCCAACTCTTTTCCTACCCACACACAACAATTCTGGAGAATTATTTCAAGCCCGAAAGAACCTCTTCCTCCAAGAACACTCTCAAGACCGAGAGAGTTCCTCTTCCATCGGATCAAGACGATCTAAGGCAGACAATTCAAGCAAAGGTTTCTCCACACCATCACCTGGAAACTCCTTTGGCGACGTCTCGAGATACGAGGTACACGTGTAGATCACCGCTAGAGGAAGTCTACACTTGGATTCTACGACACAATGACGAATCACAGTGGAACGTGATCAAGAACATCAATATAGAAAGAACACCCAAAAGGTATTTCTTTTCAATTAATTAAATTAATTATAATCAACCTGTAACGATCCTACTTTGTGGTTCCGGGACAAACCTTCTTCTTTGTCTTTTTCTGTGATTCGATCCATGGAGACTGACATTTATCGTCATATTGATCCCGAATTTATCATTGTTAATGACAAAAATCCAAGTGGGCACATCCACCCACACGCTTCCGCTGTGCCCGAAACCTTCAATAACAAGCAATACCTAAAACGTATGAAGTTTCAAAACCCCTTATTCGAAGTAAAATTATGGAAGGAACCTCAATATCCACCCATGTAATCAATATGATTGGGTATGTTAACTATTTAGAGATGCAAGTTTCACCTCTTAAGCTGGATATTACTATAGATTACATTCTGCAATCACTACCGGAAAGGTTTCAACAGTATGTTGTTAACTACTGTAAGAACTTGTTTTTTCACTCAGGTATGGATCCTTTAAATTTTGGTCTAATTCTCTTTTATGGAACTAATGTGGATGCTTAATAAGTTAGTAAAGGTCTCAGGGGTTTTCGGGACTTGTTTGGAGTCCAGAACCTGGATTTTGGGAGAAAAAGGCATGTCGCATGGTTAGTTTAAACCGTGTGAGGTTGGACAGTGGGATGGAACATGGTGCATAGTTTGATCTAACTGTGTGAGTTGGGTCGCATAACCGTGCAATAATGTATGTAATTTTGGAATTGGAATTTCACATGGTTAGCACACAATTTCCCTTACCATGTGACCTAATAGTGCGGTATGCCCCTTCATACAACTGCTCATGCATGATTACAATTTGGAAAACTGTGCAGCCAAACCATGTAAAATAAATTTTTGGGAAAAATCACCATTTTCTTCCTTAAATGAATTTTTTTCTTAAACCCTTCTTCTCCTTTTGTTTTCTGATAAAAAAACCCTCCCATCACCCTCTTTTTGAGATTTTTAAAGCATATTCTAGGAATTCAGATCTATCATCCGTCCAAAGTCTGATTGAAGCGTCATCTGTCTCGTTGGATCCACACTGGTATGTTCTCAATTCCTTTTTCATCTTTCGTCATTCTTCTTTCTATCAATGATGCTACTTAGATGCAGGCTCATATACCCCCATTTCAGGGAATTGATCTACTCTTCAGATCTAATCTAATCTAGACCAAACTAAAGGATAATAGTGGATGAGGAGAGTCATGTGAGCCTAAGGTAGGTAGTCTATAACTCATTCATTGATTTCCATCATTTTATAAATTGCCATGTCTTCATGCTGATTTTATCAGGTGTCGATTTTTGAATTTATATGTCTTACATATAGTCGTTAGGACCATATTCCATGACCCTTTCCATATATGTTAATCATAATTGGTGGTTATGTCCACAACTTCATCCATCTCATGTAGGATGTTTTACCATAATTGAGTTTCTTGTGTTTTGACACGTTTGTGCCATCATTCTAGTGTGCCTCGGCTTGAACCTTTTATTGGTAATCCTTCCTATATTAAATTACCATTAAATAGTTTAATTTTTGAATTGATCATGGCAAGTACCATGTGTGCTACACGCTTGACCCGCCTAAGGTAAGTGTTGGAACTTATTTAATGAATGTTAAATGGTAAATTGGAAAGTATATGATATAAATTTAACTTGAACTAGTTTATATTAATGGAATATTAGTGGTTTCTCATCCTTAGAACAACCTCATCATGTTATAAAAGTTAAAGGAGAGAACCGAGTAATTAAATGTGAAATGACTTAAATAAATGGAATGGTTGTATGCCCCTTAGCCTTATCACACTAATGAAAGGCAAGGATTGAACCTTTAACTTATTAAATGGTACGACCATCACTTGGATTAATTGATTTATTGAATTAAATGTAAGGTTCTTAATTATACATATGAACCTTGAAATAATTATAGGTATGGTTAGACTTGAGATAGTTCTTGGATTCCTAAGGGAATGCCTAAGTAATCATGGATGCCATTCCGATTCAAGGATGTCGGTTGCCTTGGTTGACACCCACCTTGGAACCCGATCCTCATCTATCAGTGGATTCCCGATATGACACTGTAAGATCCCTCCTTTACTATTACAGGATGCCTTAGATACACTCCTTGGATCCAGCATGACTTATACAGACACGAGGTGCCTTGGTTATATCATTGGTCTTAGCTATAGCTTATCCTATTTTACCTTGGATTTATTACTTGGACTCGGTTAGATCATACTATTGTGGAATACCTTGGATGATGCTCCATGGATTACACACTTACCCCTTTAGCCATTCTATATTTATTACTGAGTTAGTGACCCTTGAGGTCTAGGTTGCCTTGGTTATTACTTTGGAACCCTTTTTATATTATAATCACCATGGTTGCCTTGTTATGTCTTGGAACCACCACCACTACTATCACGAGGTGATGTTAGTGTTGGCTATGCCTCACGTGACCTGAATAAGTAAACTAGAAACTAATTAATTAATGAACCAGTTGCATGTCTAGACACCAACCGAGGGCTGAAGCAGGTACTTGGGTATTTACATTACTGTATTGCTTTACTTTTATAATATGCATTCTTGCACACCTTCAATTTATATTACACATACATGATTTTATAAATGTCATTGGAGGTGGCCTACTGAGATTTATCTCACACCCTATCTAGGTGCCTCTGGTACTCGACTAGACTAAATGTATGCAGGTGTTGACAAATGGAATCATAAGGCTTTAGACATTTGATTACTTGCTGTCTTAGGACAGAGCTAGTAGCAGATGACAAAGATGGAGCTTGGGATAATTTTTTATTCCCTTTTTATACATTTGTATGGCATGATTGTCTACTTCTTGTATACCTATTTTCCAGCTTTCTAGATACATGACATATTATCATTAGCTTTTGTATAGTTATTCTAGTTGTTTCGGTTATTATAATTATTGTATCTCCACTGTTCCATCTGATTAATTATTATGGTTTTGTTATTTACCTGTTATATCATATCGATCCACTATACTACAATCTAGTAATGAGGGAATAATCTCTCCAGAGACAGACCCTATACCCTCACTACTAATCAGAAGGCTCTTGCTTTTGGGGAGATGCACTTGAGGCCATGTGGCCCACCAGGCTCGGGCACCCCTAGTTGAATCTGGGTTCGGGACGTCACAAAGTGGTATCATAGCCAGTTCCTTACTTGATTTACTCTTTGGAGACAATATATCAGAGATTCTAAATTCTTGGAACTTGGTCATAAGTCATACTTGGGTGTTGCAAACCCATGTTTTGGGTAAATGCCGAGTTTCCTGAATTAAAATTTATTGTTATGCATTTTCCAATTACAATTGATATCATTTCATCATTGGGTGATGCACATGATGTGTTGTGGTTATTATTATTATTTTGATTGGGATTCTATTTCGTCCTTGGCCTGATGATATGAGGGTAAGAAGTATTGTTACATGAATCATTATAGGCACCTAGAATTTGCATTTTATACATATTTCCATGCCATATAGGTTCATTTTACTACTTTTCATTGATTGATATGCCTGTGATTATTGAGTGAGCCTTACTTTGTTTATATGCTTATGCTGATTTTGGGCTATGATTTAGTGACTTCATGTTTCAAGTCATGAGGTGTTATGGGACCTTGTGGGTTGGAATGAGTAATTCACCAAATCAAGCCCTCAATTAGAAATTCAATTAGGTGTTAATATTAGTGATAAAGAGTATGATCCTTGATTCACTAGGGCTGACAATTCATTTTAAATGTATCTTAGTATATGAACATGATCAAATGAAAAATGAAGAGTGAAACATGACTTTTAAAATGAAATGGTTGCACATACTTATCCCACATTGTCATGTTTATGAAAAGTAAAGGAGTGAGCCTAACAATTAAATATAAAATGAAATGAAATGGTTTCTAGTAAATGATGAGGAAAGGTACTATTGACCATTCGTCTACTATAACCTTTGAGGTTTATACTTGAGAACTTACTGATACCTAAAATTCTAAGAAGGTAGTTGGGGTAGAATGCCTTAGGTAGTGAGCCTTTCTGATGTTTAGCTTCTGTCAGTGTTGCTATTTATCTTCTTTAAGCTTATTCTGAGACGTGTGCTTGGAATTTGTACACCAATACTGTCATGACATCCTCATGTTGTGTTCTAGGAGGGTGGTGATGACCATGCTCCAGACATGGTGGCCCCTAAACCACCAGTCTTACCTATAGGAGTGACACTTAAGGAACCACCTTCTATACCTAATTTGGGAATTAACTCTCAAGTTTGAGATAGTTTCCTACATATAATTCAATCCATGCATGGTGATCCATAGCTTGCACCTATAATGGCTGATCTGAACCATGAGTTCTAGCAATAGCATCCTTCTACCTATTCAGGGGATGATGGTCCACAAGATGTTAAGTCTTGGCTAGAGGCCACCTTGTCTATCTTTGAGCATCTGGAAACGGATCCAAAGCAGAGGGTAAAGCTTGCTACATACATGCTGCGTGATTCATCCAAGCATTGGTAAGATGTAGTTACCTAGAATAGTAGCCATCAGGGCAGGGTATGATTTGATTTCCAGACTTCCTTCTATGATCAGTTCTTTCCTTAGATGCTGAGAGCTGAAAGATCTAGAGAGTTCATGCATCTCGAGTAGGTTTCTATGTTAGTTATGGAATATTCAATGCATTTCACTGAGTTACAATGCTTTTCATTGCTTCTAGCCAGTGATGATATTACTTGAGCTAGATACTTTGAGGATAGGCTTCAGTATTCCATCCATAATCAGGTGAATGTCTTTCGTCTACCTACCTTTTTCAAAATAGTCAATCCAACTCTTATCACCGAGTGAAACCTAAGGGATGGTGATAGTACCAGACATATAGGACCAATGCTGCATTGGACCAATTGTTCTTCCGGTAGTATGAAACATTCCCTGGAGGTTTCTCATCAAGGAAGTGGCAGCCAGATTACCCATGATGATAACTCGATGGTGTGTCACTAGTGTGGAAGATAGGGGCACCTAAATCCTCAGTGTTATAGAGACCCTATGGAGTGTCAGGCTTGCAGTTGTATGGGGAATCTTCAGAGATTCTGTCATACCTTTCCATCAGCTTCTAGTAGAAGAGGATCCCCACCAGCTCCACCTTTAGGAGAAAGTTCTTTTACACCACACCAGGTGAGGAGTTGGAGTAGCGCCGGTAGGACTGGCCGAGGAGGAGGTTGTAACTGTGGTAGCCATAACCCTAACTACCAACAGTTCCAATAGAGTAGTTTTGATCATGGTAGTCTAACTGTTTCATAGGGCCATGAATCAGGTCAGTTTCATGCTTTACAGATGATACCCTAGGATCAGGGTGCAGGACCACCTATAGTAAAAAGTACTATTCTAGTAGCCTCTATTATATTATCTACTTTATTTGATACATGTGCTTCACACTATTTTATCTCCTTATCTATCATGGAAATTATCAGACTAGAGATATAGTTTTACTGTGGTGTATGACCCTGGATACACCATGGGGAGTATGGTCAGAGGGAATACACCAATGTGGGGATTTCCCCCTTGAGGTAGGTAGTTATCCCATTCTATGGGACCTCTTTTTTCTTGAGATGACAAGTTTCTATTTCATTCTTGGGATGGATTGGTTGGTTATGTATCACGCCTTTATAGATTTCTATCACTACACGGTATCGTTTACATCACCAGAGGGTAGCCGTTATCTATACAAGGGTGAGTGGGATGTCTATAATAGTAGAGTTGAACCAGAGCATCATGGGCTAGGTGGAGTGACCGCCCATATTGCCAATCTCTTCATCGAGGATCACAATTTACTTGAGACTGAATTCCCTCCAATGGTAGATCATTTCAAGGATGTATTTCCCAATGACTTCTCTATCTTACCTCCTGAGAGAGGTAGATTTTACGATCGATCTTGTTTTAAGAGTAGATCTAGTGTCCATTACTCTATACAGGATAGAACCTAATGATCTCCAGGATCTCAAGATATAATTAGAGGACTTGGTGGCCAAAGGTTTTATTCAGTCGAGCACTTCCTCTTGGGGTTCACCTGTGCTTTTCACTAAGAAGGTGGATGGGAACCTTCATCTATGTGTGGATTATAGATGGTTGAACTAGCTTATAGTCAAGAACTGATACCCACTTCCTTGAATAGATGATATCTTCAACCAGCTCTAAGGAGATAGGGTCTTCTCTAAGATCGACATGAGATCATGCTATCATTATGTGCGAGTCAAGACATCAGACATACCTCATATAACTTTCTGTAGTAGGAATGGTCAGTATGAGTACCTCATTATGCAATTCAGTCTTACAAATATGCACACCATTTTCATGACTCTGATGAATAGGCTGTTCCACCCATATTTGGATTCCTTTTTCGTAGTATTTGTGGATGACATCTTGGTGTATTCTCAAACTCATGGAGACCATGCTAAGAACCTTGAGATCATTCTAAGTACACTAAGAGAGCATCAAATTTATGCCAATCTTGATAAGTAAAACTTATGTATCGACAAAGTTAACTTCTTGGGTTATATTATCTCATAATCAGGACTATCTGTTGACCCAGAGAAATTTAGTGTTGCGGTTTCGTGGGATCATCCCAAGAATGTATTTAATATACGGAGTTTCTTGGGGATGAATGGTTATTAACAACATTTTCTACAAGATTTATCATGCCTTTATTCACCTCTTACTGGTCTTAAAAAGAAGGGTGTTATGTTCTTGTGGTTAGAAGCATGTGAGAAATCCTTTCTTGGGAGGCTTGTCTCGACATCAATACTGATTCTTCCAGAGCTTAGAAAAGGCTATATCATCTTCTATGATGCATCATGCATTATCCCAGGATCATGGATGATATAGGATGACATAGTTATTGCATATGGATCTCGGCAGTTGAGGCCTCATGAGAGAAATTACCCAATGTACAACCTTGATCTAGTAGCAGTTGTCTATGTATTACATTACTGGAGACATTATCTATTGGGTGAGCACTTTTTGGTGTATACAGACAAAAAGATCCTTAGATAAATCTTTACACAACATGAATTTAATCTCAGACAACAAAGATAGGTCAAATATCTACAGTAATTCGATTTCGATCTTGCCTATATGTCTGGAAAGGGAAACGTAGTCATTGACGTGCCAAGCCGGAAAACTCGGGCATATGACATATGGTAAGCAAGTGATGAATGAAAATTGATGACTCTATTTTTTGAGATTCATCTAGAGTTTCATGACAATCATGATTAGTCGTATCTCTCAGCATTTTCAGTTACCTCTTCCCTCATTAAGAAGGCGAAGAGTAGGTAATTTTTAGATCCTAAGGTCTTGTTTCTCTATAAGAGTATTTCAGGAGCTAACCCACCTTCAGATTGGTCTATGGATAGAGATGAAATCTTGCATATACATGGATGTGTCTAGGTTCCTACAGATATGAGAGAGGATTTGATGTGCGAGTCCTACACTTCTTAGTGGGCACTTCATCCATGCATCTCTAAAATGTATCGGGATATGCGATGCCAGTATTGGTGGTCTGGAATGAAACGTTATATAGCAGGATTAATTACTAGGTGTTCCACCTATTATAAGGTGAATGTGGAGCACCAAAAACTTGCAGTCTTATTACAGACACTCCCAGTTCTAGAATAGAAATAGGAAGATGTTGTCATGAAATTTGTAGTCGGTTTACCTAGGTCTCCTAGAGGTAGAGAAGCTGTATGGGTTTTCATTGATTGAATGATGAAAGTATCCCTCTTCATTCCTATCCAAGAGACTTTATCAGTTGATGAGATGGGAATATTGTATTTCTGTGAGATTATATAACCACACGGGGTTCCTTTCACTATCATTTCAGATAGGGATGCTCATTTCACATCATGGTTTTGGTAGGGGTTATAGAAGGCTATGAGTATACATGTTCTTCTGAGAACTTCTTTTCACCCACAGACTGATGGACAGTCAGAACATATGATAAACATGTTAGAGGATATGCTCTGAGAATGCGTTCTTGATTTTGGTAGTTTTTTGGAGAATCACATCACTATCATCAAGTTCAACTATACTAATAGCTTTCATGTGACAATTCAGATGACTCCTTTTGAGGCCTTGTATGGTATGCCATTTCGTTCACCCCTATGCTAGATAGAGGCAGGTGAGGTAGCCCTACTAGTCCTTGTCTCATGCATGAGACTTCAGAGCTGGTCAGGAAGCGTAAGTCTATTGCACAATCTAGGCAGAAATCTTACGTCGATTATCATTGAAGACCTCTAAAGTTCAAGGTTGGGGATCGTGTTTTCCTATGGGTATCGCCCAGGCTAGGGTATAAACAGATAAAGAGGCAAGGGAAGTTGTTGCCACATTATGTAGGGTTGTTTGAGATCCTAGAGAGAGTCGAGCTGGTATCCTATCTGTTGTTATTACCTCAGACATTTTATGATATACACGACGTCTTTCACATTTCACAACTTCATTGATACCATGTTGACCCATCTCATACTTTTTATTCCAAGGAATTTAAGATAGATTTCGATGCTACCTTTTAGGAGTATCCTATACACATCGTTGACCGGAGCACAAAGGCTCTTCGAGGATAGTCTATCCCTCTAGTACGGGTGTCATGGAAGCATGGCTGTGTGCAGGATGAGACTTGGGGATGAGTTCCTTTAAGGGGGGAAGACTGTAAGAACCCAATTTTTCACTCAGGTGTGGATCCTTTAAATTTTGGTCTAATTCTATTTTATGTACCTAATGTGGATTCCTAATGAGTTATTAAAGGTATTAGGGGTGTTTGGGTCTTGTTCAGAGCCTAAAACTCAACTTTTTGGGATAAAAAGGTCTATCACATAGTTAGTTTAAACCGTACGAGGTAGGACTCATAGTTTGTTTAAATCATGCGACAATGGATAGTGGGTTGGAGTAGGGTGAACTGTTTGATCTAAAAATGCGAGTTGGGCCGCATGGCCGTGTGATAATGTCTATAATTTTGACAGTGGAATTTCACATGATTTCCACATTATTTCCCTAACTATGTGGCCTAACCCCTTCCTACAGCTACTCCTGCACGATTGGTGCATGGTTCAGAAGACCGTGCAAATGATTTTTTTTGGAAAAATTACCATTTTTTTTCTTAAATGAATTGTTTTATTAAACCCTTATTCTTCTTTTTTCCCAGCACACAACCCCATCCCATATCCCTCTTTTTGATCTTTTTGAAACCTATTTTAGGAATTTAGATTAACTGTCCGTCCTGAGTCTAGTAGAAGCACCGTCTGTCTCGTTGGATCCACATCACTATGTTCTCAATTACCTTTTCATCTTTCTTCGTTCTTCTTTCTATTGAAGACACTATTTAGTGTTGGACCCATGACACTCCCGACAACAGACCATATACCCCATATCCCACTAACTCATGTGCTGCACTCCAATAGGCCACTCAACTAGAACAAGTATCCTGGATATCTCCCCTAGCTAGATGGGGATTTATTTTCCCTCCCTAGAGAATCAAACCCGGGGCTGAATAACATAATAACCACTAGGGAGCTTCTCTGGTACCACTATTCCATATGGTATAATGGTACTCATGACACTCTCGGATGACTGTTAAGCCAGAGGTCTCTGGTTTGAATCATGGGGGAGGCGTATTAAATCTTGGTAGGGCCCGGGGACAGTACCTCTCACATGGAGGCGTAACTCCCCAGTGGCCCGGTCCGAAAGTTAGTGGGCGTAGGGCCTGACCAGACTACGATCCAGTTAGCAGCATAGGTCTGTTATAAAGGCACCTTTTTGAAAGTGTCATGAGTCCAACAAAAAGGTGCCTTTTTAACAAACCTACGCCACTAACCGGGTCGTAGTCTAGCCATGCCCCATGCCCGCTAACTTGGCCACTCAACTGGCATAATAACCACCAGGGAGCATCTTCGGGTCGTAGTCTAGTCACTCCCCATGCCCTACACTTGGGTTACTTATCTCTTAACATGGACACTCAACTGGGATGAGTATCGTGGATATCTCCCCTAGCCAACTGGGGATTTATTTCTCCTCCCTAGAGATTCAAACCCAGGGATGAATGGCATAATAGCCACCAGGGAGCATCTCTAGTACCACTATGCCATATGGTATAGTGGTACCAGAGAAGCTCCTTGGTTGGTTAAATGCCAGTCAGCCCCGGGTTCTATTCTCTAGGGAGACAAAATAAATCCCCAGCTGGCTAGGGGAGATATCCACGATACTCTACCTAGTTGAGTGGCCCAGTTAAGAGTCCACTAACCCGAGTGTAGGGGTTGGGGAGTATCTTGGTCCATTTCAGGAGCGTTATGGGTCCAACATTTAGATGAAAACTCATATATGCCAATTTCAAGGAATTGATCCATTCTTCATATCTACTCCAATCCAGGCTGAACTAAAGGCTAATACTAGACAAGGAGAGTCATACAAGCCTAAGGTAGGTGGTTTATAACTCATTCCTTGATTTTCATAATTTTATAAATTGTTGTTCCATAACATCAATTTCATCAAGTGCCGATTGTTGAATTTATATGTCTTGATTACAACCATTAGGATCATATTCCATGACCCTTTACATATATGGTAATCATCATTGGTGGTTATGTCCATAATGTCATCCATCCCATGTAGGATGTTTTACCATAATTGAATTTTTAGTGCTTTGACATGTTTGATCCACCATTTGGGAGTGGCTCAACTTAACCCTTCTATTGGTAAGCTTCCCTATATTAAATGATCATTGAATTGTTTAATTTGTGAATTGATCATGGAAAGTACCATGTGTGCTACACACTTGACCCGCCTAAGGTAAGCGCTTGATCTTTTTTAATGAATGTTAAATGGTAAATTGGAAATTATATGGTATAAATATGACATGGACTAGTTTATATTAATAGAATGTTAGTGGTTTCTCATCCTTAGTACAACCTTGTCATGTCATGAAAGGTAAAGGAGAGAACCAAGTAATTAAATTTGAAACAACTTTAATAAATGGAATGGTTGTATACCCCTTGGCCTTGTCACACTAATGAAAGACAAAGCTTGAACCTTCATCTTATTAAATGGTATGCCAATCACTTGGATTAATTGATTTTATGAATTAAATATAAGGTTCCTAATTATACATATGGACCTTGAGATACTTATAAGGATGGTCAGACTTGAGATAGTTCTTAGATTCTTGAGGGAATGCCTTGAGCACTCGTGGATGCCATTCCGATTCGAGGATGCTGGTTGCCTTTGTTGATACCCACCTTGGAACCCAATACTCATCTATAAGTAGATGCCTGGTATGGCACTATATGATCCTTACTTTACTATTATAGGATTTCTTGGATACACTCCTTGGATCCAACATGGATTCTATAGAAATGAGCTTCCTTGGTTATATCCTTGGACCTAGCCATAGCTTATCCCTTTTTACCTTGGATGTATTCCTTGGACTCGGTTAGACCATACTATTGTGGAATGATTTGGATGATTCTCCTTGGATTACACTCTTACCCCTTTAGCCAGACTACATTTATTACTGAGTTGGTGACCCTTGAGGTCTAGTTTGCTTTTTTTATTACCTTGGAACCCTTTTTATATTATTATCATTATGGTTTCATTGTTACATATTGGAAAAAATAATAATACCATCACGAGGTGATGTAAGTGTTGGCTATGCCTCACATGACCTAAATAAGTAAACTAGAAACTAATTAATTAATTAATTGGTTGCATGTTCAAACACTAGCTTAGGGATGAAGTAGGTACTTGGGAATTTACATTATTGTACTACTTTACTTTTATAATATACATTATTACACACCTTTAATTTATATTATACAGACAGGATTTTATAGATGCCATTGGTGGTGGCCTACTAATATTTATCTCACACCCTATCTGGGCACCTCTAGCACCCGAACAGACTATATGTATACAAGTTTTGACAAAGGGAAGCGTAAGGCTTTATAAACTTGATTGTTTGCTTATTTAGGACGCAACTAGTAGTAGATGACCGAGATTAAGCTTGGAATGCTCAGAATAGTTTTTGATTCCTTTTTTCTAATTCTTTATGGAATGCTTATCTGTTTCTTATATACCTATTTTCTAGCTTTCTCAATACTTGACACATTATCATCTACTTTTGTATAGTTATTCCAATTGTTTTAGTTATTGTTATTATTGTTTATCCACTATGACATCTGATTAATTATTATATTTCCTCTATTTAACTATTATATCATATTGATCCATTGTGCTACACTTTGGTAATGAGGACATAGTTTACCCATGGATACACCCTAGGCTCTCACTGCTAGTCGGAAGCCTCTCGTGTTTGGGGAGATGCGCTTGAGACCATGCTACCCATCAAGCTTAAGGAACCCTCAGTGGAATCCAGGTCCGGGATGTCCCAAATACAACATGAGTGAATTATTTAAACCTTTGAAAGATATCCTTAACATTTTAAGGATTTTTGAGCAGGATATGGGTGGTCCTAGCTCGAGTAGCATTATGATGGTACAAAAAGAGAAAGGTAAAGGTTATGAAAAGAAAGGAAAGAAAAGAGGCTATAAAGGATTCATGCCACCAAAGATGATCATATATCACTAGAATGAAAACATTATACAAAGGTTCCATTTGTAACACCCTGAGATTTTATAATATATTTCTCTTTAAATAAATTTAATTTCTGTGATAACTTACGATACACACAACCCTAAGTCTAAATGAATCGTAATGTAGTATACTGTTATAACCAAACCATTAAATTATATGTATGAATATAAATAACTAAATTTAAAAAATATTTATAAAAGTTTTTTATAAATAAAATATATTTATAAATGAGTACTAAATTTTTAATAAAGTCATTATTTGTTTTAAAAATACATTTTCCCTCAAAAATGGTTTTTATTTCTTTTTGTGAGAAATAATATAAATAATTTTTTCAATTATAAAATGTATTTGACAAAATTAACTTTATTTTTGAAATCAACATATCAAAATTATCTTATATTGATTTTTTGATAATTTTCTAAAATGGTTAATTTTTCTACGAATAGTGAAAAAATATTGATTTTTATTGAAAAATTTCTTTTCATTTAAAGCATTAACAAAGTCCCATTTTAATTTAAAATGATTTTAAAAATAAAATTAGTTCATTTATATTATGAATAATCCAATTATCATCATTTTAATTAATTTTATCACTATTAGAAAACCATGATATAACTATAGTTTATAACCGTGGAAATAGACCCTGAAATCGTGCCTATAGTTAATATCCATGGTTTCACTGGTCATGGATCCTAATGGAATGGATATAGTGAAAGGTATATAGCCATAGTTAAATCCAAAAAATAGGGCTATTTCCATGATTAAAAATTATGGTGTTAGACTCTACCACTTAGATTTAGTGCCACAGTTTGTAACTGTGGTGGTAGGGCAATAGTCATAATTCAAATGATGGTACTAGGTCTACTACCACAATTGTAAACCATGGCTACATCCTTATATTTCCAGAAAAAAATAGTAGGTATACTTCCATGGTTTACAATTATGGATAAACCCTTCTATTTACAAAAAAATATTAGGTATACTGCACGACACTGCACTACACCCTGTACTGCACACTACACCACACTCTACACACTACACTACCTGCATTGCTTGCACCCTGCAAAAAAAATCCACTAGAAAGAAAATAAACCAAAAAATGATTCCAAGACATGACTCAACCCTTAAAAATTTAACAAATTTGAATTCAATTATTTTTACAATACTGAAAAGACCCACTAAAAAAACTCTACCCATGCCATAACTAGTCCCCTTCCCCAAAGATGTATAAATGTTAGCCTAACCTACTACATAAACAGAATGATGGAGCATATGATCACTGAAAAAAGAATATGTGGTATCCATGAGGAAAAATGAATAAAAAAAATATTAACTAAAATTTTAAAACATGATCATAGGTTAAACAAATAGAAACATACTAAGCACATCCTAAACCATAGCTTCACCATCCTCCTTTCTTTGTCCTAGATCTATAAAGAGGGATAAATCCAAGATCTGAACAGAAAATGATCTTGGTCGGATGATCATTTCCACTAAACACCACCAAACAAATCCCCTTACTCTAATAATAGTGCACCATTTCTAGGGTTCATACATTTTACATCAAACCCACTCAAACAACATCAAAATAAAAGCAATTACTACTGACCATATTAGATATCTCTGTATCTTCTTATGAAATAGATAATGAGAATGAATATAAAAATTCCTATAAAATTTATTTTAAATCCAAATCATAAAGAGATGAGTGAGATTAACATTTGTAACTATGATGGGGATAAATTATAGATTTAAGGATACAATGAGGTAAAATAACAACTTTCCAGAAAGTAAAATAGGATGCGGTAAAACCCTAACTCGGGCAATGATGGAGAGTATGACAATGGTATGGATCTCTGATGACTGCAATGATGAAGAATGAGGGGAAACTTCTACATATATATTTCAATTTTTTCCCATGCCCTCAAATGAGATAGTCATAGTGCAATAAAAATAGTTATAACTTTTTATTAACATGTTTAGAGTTTTCAATTTTTGAACCTAGTCTATTTACAAAAGAAAAAAACAAAGTGAATCAAATAAAACAAATAAACTATATTTCAAGGGTTTTAAATCATGGAAACCATTCATTTATGAAGAAATAGAAAATAGATGATCCTTGATAGTGGTTTTGTTTGTGTTTGGATCCTATATGTATTTGGGGTATTAAAGTTGGTGACACAATGAATATATTGAAACCAATTCCACTTCCTCAATTCGTAAAAATTATATATTTATGTTTAATGTTTTTGGGTCATGAAATTTAATCATAAACAATTTTAAAATGGATATATACTTGGAATTGTACTAAGATAAAAATGAGACCAACCATGAACATATTTAGTCATCAAACTATGTATGATACAAAACTAATTAGTGGGTCATTAATCAATCTATCTTTATTTATATTTTAACTTTTTTTCCATATGAAATACCAATATCCTATAGAAAAGTGAACTTGAAATAATTCATTAGTGAACATGGAATATGAATGTCCACCAAAATGTCCACTAAAATGTCTAGTGCTACAAGTAGATAAGCATGTACACTGAAATTTCCATGTAATATGTGAGAATAACATACTCAGTGGGCACCACAAATGTACCTTAAATTAGTAGTGAAAAATTTGGTGTATATGTGAACATGTATACTCATTTACATACATGTTTTATGAAATTTATCTAATAGTTTTCATCAATAAAAACATGGTATTAATAATAAGTGAGTATCAAACAGTTGAATTCAAGACTATGATTATGGATTTTTTTCTATTGGTATATGAATTTTTATCTTGTCCATGAGGAGTCTCCTACTGTGAGTGCATAAAGTATTAGCCCTAGTATATTTACATGAAGAGTTTTCAACCAATGCCATCTTGTCTACATGAGAAACCATTACTCACATGAATAAGTATCACTGCCTAGGAAAATCATTCATGTTCTTCTATAATGATACCTTGTTAGTCTAAAAATTCAGCGACACTTATACGAAATCCTACTTGAGCTCCAACCCATGAAGTGACCCTACACACTATGAAATTGTATATATTTTTCTACATTTGAATTTCTATAGATATATTGTATTGGTTTTTTAATATGCTATAAAACACTATAATAATAAAGAGATGCATGTGTGTGTGTGTGCATTGTGAGTTGGAAGCAACTATACGTTCTTATTGAGATTGAAGATGGGTATAGCACTTACCAAAATAGAGTAAGAAGAATCAATTACACATGAATCATAGTAACACATTATTAAAACACCTTTATAAGATGATTCAGGGAAGATCCCAAAATTGAACAGTTATATAATATTCCTTCAAAAATTATATAAGAGAACCTAGAATACCAATTAAATTTAAAAACATAAAAATAGGAAATATGATTGCAATGATAACCTTGATTAATAAAGAGATGATTGAGATTTATTATCTACACCCTACTTCACATAAATCCCTACCATGAATACACTATATAAGACAACCTTCTGCACTTAAATCCCTACACTTTCGTCAGTTGTTAGGCCTTGCAACTTACAACAGAATAAAAAAAACAACAAGGATAAAATATAAATAGAACTCAAATAGAATACAATATATATCATAATAATTAAAACACTTAAATCTATACCAAGAATATAGTTTATAAAATAACCAGCTGCACCTAAATCCATACCCAGACAACATCACTCAAACAGAAATCAAACCTTCCATCTTGCAACGGAACAAAAAAAAACAAGTATACAATATAAACAGAACTCAAACAGAATACAATATATATCACAAGAATTAAAACTATCTCCAAGATAAACAATATAAAATTTCAATATCAATATCATCAGAATAAAACAAAATTATATGATAAAATTCAATTTATAAACCTAGAATAAAATTTACATATGAAATGTACCTCAATATCAACATCACTATAACCATAACAACCTTCATAATCTCCTACAAAAACACTAATATCATTATCACCTCCTCTCATACCACTAACACCATCATCGTTATGAGCATCAACATCCGCATCAGAATATTCACCTAAATCAGTGGTAGGAGTTGAAGAATCCTCATAAACTAACCCAAAATATATGTAATGGTGTTTCTCGTTCAAAATGAATAAATTAAACATAATAAATTGAAAAAAATGTGAAATAAGTTTAAATTTAGTGAGAAAATAGGATATCCATTGGTAAATTATCCTATGGACTACTAATATACAATATTAAGAATGGTGTTAGATATCTAAATAAATAGTTGAAAATAAGTTACATATTTTAACTCTTTGAGAAAAATAATATATAAATAAGTGGAAGAAATGTCTATTTAATGAGATGTAAAAGATAAACATGTGATAATATGAATATGTCAATGATAATGTGACTAAATTTATGTCAACCACTATATGTGTTCATTTACATATGGTCCTAATGATCCATCTGTAAGTGAAAAAATATAAATAAAACATATAAAAATAACTATCTAAACACAAATATAAGTTAGAAAACCACTCCAAAACCTTAGATATAATGTTTATTTAATTTCAAACAGTAGATGCATATTGAAAAAATACATATTAATATAATCATATATGTTTTATACCTACCATATTCATATTGTTCCATTAAATAAGTATACATTAGTTACTTTTATTATGGTTTTCCTAACTCTGAATAAATACATAGAGTATGAATATATGGGAATGTAGAATGGTGTAGTTTAAAAACTATTTTGGAATAACTAAAGTACAAATATAGGGAATAAAGTAAGCTATTTAGGCCTTAATATTTCCATAAATTTGGGAAAATAGTTGATTTTTTTATTGAGGAAATAGTCACAATTAGCTAAAAAAAAATTCCTACAAAACCCAGTGAAGTCTATTGAACTTCTCACCTATGGTTTTAATTTTCACAAAACACTCAATTATGTATCTACGGTTTCATTTAAGTGTTTTCCAATTTCAATTTACTGGCTTTATGCCTTGACTTTGTTAAACTTAAAGATGATATTCAAAGGCATTGATGAATCGTGTGGAAGGAATGAACTTGTGTTAAATCATGTATTAAGTACATGACATGAATTTTGAAGACCAAAAAAGGCTTAGAATAGAGGAAAGGATGGATAAGGAATCCATCAGAGCTGTAAAGACTGTAACTGATAGTCATTACCATGTGAACAGATTGGAATATCTTCAAGAAGTCCACCAGCTACCTGGACTGGATACCCGATGGACTCTCAGTGGCTACCCAGTGGACATCATAGACTTTTAGCGGTTCTTCCAAGATCATAGGCTAGTCGGTGGCCTCATACCATCTAGTCGATGGGTTCGAGACAACATGGTCAAAGAGCCATAATGGAATGGTCAAAATGCATTGAATTTGGGGTGTGAAAATAAATGTTTTCTTGTGTAAGCATTAGTTTAAGCATTAGAATAAGCATTGTATACCTAAAAAATATGATTGTATCTAAGTATTTGTGTAATTATAAGTAGGAGAATATGTATTTGTTAGGAATTATATTTTATAGTCTTTGTATATTTTAGTATTTTTCAATGTGTAGGTATTATTTTATTTTTATATTACAACGATCGACATATTTGTTATTCTTTATATATAACCTAATGTAGTACTTTTTCTTATCATTTTTATGTTAATGAATGAATCTTAATAAAGTTTGAAACATTTTATATTCATGCATGTGAATGTAGAAAAATTACATAGAAATTATTCAAAATATATGAGTAAGTATAGAGTTTCCACAGATAAGGCTATACAAAAGAGGCAATGGTATTGAAAAATACATTTCATACAATACTATATAATGTATCAAAGTAAAAATGTTACTCATGTTTTAGATGTCAATGAATGAACTATAAAGTTTAGGTGTGTAACGTAGAGGGGTGAATGCAATATGTCTACAACTATGGTGTTCTATAGAAATATCGAAGTTGATGTAAATAAATCTTCAGATTAACTGAACCAAGATTGGTATATGAATATCAAAAAATATGAAACCATTTCAAAGGAAAACACTTGAATATATCATATGATGCCTACTTGTTCTTTTCAAGTTTTGTTTTCTTTATGAATATTTTTGGAGTAAACTATTCTTGAATCTCCTTTGATGTTGAAGTTCGATGATTGAAATCATTTAAGACTACTACTTTCAAGAAATATTTCTTCATCAAAATCATGAGGCAAATCTCTAGAAATAACACATTATCCAAAATGTGAGAGGTGATAAAGGATTTGATTTATAAAGGAAGCACCAAACAGTTTATATATATATATAATTAAATACATTTTAGTTGATTAAATTTAAACGATGTTATAAAAAAAATTTACATATGAAAGTAAAATGCATAATGGAGGACTATAGGGAATGTATATAGTTCATAAATAGTCTATTCATAGGAAGCATTAAAAAATTTATTTTAATTGAAGTATATAGTTCATACTTGAGGACTTTACAAAATGTATATTGTTCATTCTATAGGCACATCATTTCATACAACTATGACTATGGATTTGTGTATGTATATTTATGAATAGTATTATTTAGACAAATCAATTTTCCAAAAATATATATCTTTATAAATAGAATTAAAATATGCGTGAACATGAAAAAAAATATATTTAATTTTTTTGAAATATTATAATTGTAATATATTTTTCTTTCTAAAAAAATACATTCATAAGGAATTTTAAATTTCTCAAAAATAATAATAAACTATTTGAAAAAAGAATATATGAGATGAATAAATATTTTTTCCCTAAAAAATAGAACATCTAAGAAGAATTTAAAATCCACATTCAGTTACAAAAAAAATATAATAGGAGGACATGTTACAAATAACACACAAAAACTGTCCAATAATTACTTTGGACTTAAGAAATCCATATAAAAATAAAAAATAAAAAAACAATAATTTATAAAAAAAGACATATTTCAGTGACGTTAATTATCAAACAATTATATGCAATTTTTATTAAAAATAATGAGTTACAATTGAAGACACAATATGTTTTTGATACTTTTCAAAAATAAATTAGATTTTAATATGAAGCAAAGTACAATATAAACTGGTAAACAAATATAAATAAGGTGAACAATTAAAGGAATGAGTAAAAATTAAAGAAATACACTTAGATGAAAACTCTAAAATATAATGAAAAACAAAGTGTAGATTAGAGACATCGAAGAAGCCTAAAGGAAAATTTAAAGAAATTAAAAGAAGATAAATTTTATTTTATTTTGAGTAATTAAAGGATATGAGAAATGGATAATATTTTATAATTTTTAGTTGTTACTCCATGATAACATGTTTTAATTTTAAAACAATAAAAAGTAAATATTAGTAATAAAGAAATAAACAACTTAATTTTATTGAAAACTACAATGTGAATGTTGTAGTAATAAATAAAATGATTTAAAAATAAAATTACATTTGAAAAAGATCCACACAACACAATGAAGTAGGTAAAGAAACAATTTAGTATATCACAGACAGAAAACTAACCTTCATATTAAGTTCATCAAAAATTTCAAAGTCATCTATAATTTCATCAAAGACAAATTATTTATCGCACAATTTCAATCTCAGTTGCATAATGCCTATTTTCAACTACAACAACACATTTAACTTTTACGGAACCTTGAGCTAATGTCCCATCACACAGTAAAAATCACTTGATTCAAACAATCATGAATTAAAAAAATTGGAAAATTAACAATATGAAAATTACAAACCAAGCATAAAATATAGACATCTTGAAACCAGAAAGCATAAAAAATTAATTACTAAAAAAATTAGTGGTGGGGAAAAATTGAGGGAGAATTTAGAAATTGTGTGATGTGTGGATAAACTAATAAAAAATGATAACATAACATTCCCCAGACCCAGATAAATGAACATAAAGTTAACAATCAAAGTCGGCCTAACCAATCATCAATTTAAATCTTTCCTATTGCAGTGTTTGAAAAACATGCCTATGGAATTGAAAAAAACCACATTTATGCCTTCATAGAGATCTAATTTAAAAAGTAAAACTCACAACTTAACTAATAAAGTGCTTTAAAATATGAATTTTCATGTCTAGAACTAGTTAATGCACCTATAATTGTATTTTGGGAAACTTGGAATACTGAAATGGAGTTGAATAGGGTACTTGGATAGACTCGAACACTACACTAAAATTTCACCTGGAAATACAGTAATTAAAAATTCATTGGGCATCAAATGATCAACTTGGTCACTTTATATTGGAAATTGATACTTTATTAGTATATAAACAACTAAATGATGTCTTTTTTGCTATGTATTTAAGGAATCAAATAAAGTGTACGCTTGAACAACTGATTCTATAATTGTGTTGTCTTGAAAACATAAATAAGAATACTTTTTAAAGTTCTCTATAGTATCTAGAATCTGAAAAATGTATGGCTATCTAGGAATCCTAATCTTTTAATATTATGGAGTAAGTTAGATCACATGATTCTACAATCAGTTTACAAAAATCGTAGTTTTCAAATCACTCAACAAAATTAGGAATGACAACAAATTAGAACATACCATAAAATTAAACAATTACCAAGAATAAACCATAACATCAAAAAACTGCAATAACAAATTATCAAATACTCTAGAACAATATTAATGTAAACTTTATTATAAGAAATCATTTCCTTATAACTAAATTGACACAACCTCATAACATTTCTAGCTAAAATTTTCAAGAGTATTAAGAAAATTATAACATATTTGAAATAAGAATATAGAAACCAAAAGGATTCAATCAAAATAAAGGGAATCAATGAAAAATGATCCACACCCGAAAATCAAGGATTAACAAAACCATTACTATTTATCTTTATATGAAAACAAATAAAGGCTTGAAAATCCATAATATGAAAAAATTAACCAACCATAAAATGAGTTGTCATGTAATTGAAGCGTTGAAACTCACTCACAAGGAGTAAAAATCAGGCGTCCACTATGACACCAGTGGCAGTAAACCTATTGAAAATCATTTTTCATAGTAACCCACTATCTATAAAATGAAAATCCACAATTTAGATTTGAGACTTTAAATGAAGCTATCATGTTAGAGAAACATTAAAAGAAATAATGAAAATACATACCTTTGGGGTCCAATAATCTACGAATGTGAGTATTCAATATTTCATATTCACCATAATAGAACCATTCAATTCACCGAGATAATTAAATAATAACCATGTTCCTAGGGAACATTTTATTCATGTAAATTTAAGAATAGATAGAGATCCAATATTATTCATAAACCTCCATGTATTTAGTGCTTATAAAGAAAAACACATTTGCAAACCATTTTTAATACTGCATGAAAAAGAAAATGACTGGCTAGAAAATCATTTTTTAACTGAAAAGAAAAATGAAGGAATATTAATTTAAAGTAAATGTTACTGTAGTGATAGTTAGGAAATAAAAAATGAAATAGAAAAAATATATTTTTAGTAATTTATTTCATTTGTATAAAATATTTTATCAAGAATAGATGTACTTATATGGATCTTAAAATAATTGAAATTACATGTAATAGAGGAATTTAAGATGAAATGAAAATTAAAAATGTGTTAATTTTTTTAGATGAACATAAATAAACCATAGCTACTGATATATTTATTAAATACAGGTGAGACATATAAGAAAACTAGATTCACATGAAAACAAATTGCAGTCAGTCATGGGTATTGAATATTATCTGAAGACACGAGTGATTAAAATCAATATAGCTAACAATATATATATTCATAGACCATTCGGTTTCTTATAGGACAAAATATCTCATCAGTAGTTTAGGTGAAATTTTTAGAGGTTTATGTGATTTGGATATGGAAATATAGGAAATTTTTTGTGGTTAAAAACTGGATGGACAAATACAGGGTGCATTATTATAGAGAATAAGTAACGTTGAAAGCATATAGAAATTATGATTTATGGGTATCAAACTATAAACAACAAAGATGAAATCAAACTTGAGTAGGAATAGAAAAATCCCTAGTTTTTTATAATAATATTTTTTTTCATAATTGACACATTAGTAGTAGGGGGAGAACCTTGAAAAGTGCCATCAATTGAAGAGGTATGACTGAACGATCACTAGAGATAGGTATGAATTGATTGGGAGAGAAGCTTTTGTGAAGGATTAATTGCAAAAATATTAACATAAAGTGTAGGGTTCAGATCAGGTAGATCCTACTCATGTAAGGTCTCAATTTAGCTGACACACCAATTGGAGGAGGAACATGTGATGAAGGGGGTGGATGAGGAGAGGAACACAAGATAAAGGGGATGAGAGGGATCACATGAGGGATGGAGGAACTAAATATAGAATATGGTGAGGATCTTCCAAGGGAGAAGGTATAGGTCACCAAAAATTGGCTGAGGGAGAAGGGTTTTGAGGGAGGATATTGTGGGCTGAAGAGGAGCTGTGAGGGAGATAAAACTTTTGAGGACCTGTTGCCATGAGCACCTTTTTCCAATGAGTTTATCTATTCTAAAGCCACAATTTTAAAATATACATGGTTATATATTGACCTATAGACATTTACCAATTAAACCGTGGCTATAGGTATGTGGCTATAAGTCATTTTTCTAGTAGTGTATGTGGATTTTGGCATAAAAACTTTGTACACTTAAGTAAACATTTTTTCATGAAAGATTTTTTTCTCTCTATTTTGTGTGTTTATTTTAAAAGTAATTTGAGAAACTTTTAAATATTGAATTTTAAAAAATGAATTATATATTTGGAATTATTATGTCTAAATTTTGCAATGGTACAACTTTTTTTTCATAATGAATATTAAAAATAGTAAAAAAAATCACCGCGGTTAAGGTTAAAACGAGTTTACTGGAGGGGTTAAACCAAGAGATAAAGATAAATATTCCAAATAAACATGTATAAATAATATTATATGGCCATATTTAAACCTAATACTATCCTAAATTCAAACATCAATCCAATTGGATTCATTTTTCTTGAGTATTACATTAATATATTTTATTCTTTTAAGAAATTCCAAGTGCGTCATCTCCCCCACTTATAAAAGGACACCCCCTTTATCTTATTTACACCACATTGAGTCATCTATCTTAACCAAAACCTACCCATTTATCTTCTAAAATTACATATACATGAATTAGGGGTGTTTTCATTCTTAAAAGACCATTTTAAGGGTCCTTAATAAAGGATTTAAAGGAGGCCTTTTGAAGAAGAGGCAATCATCTTACCCAACCTATTTCAATTTTCTTCTTCTTATACCTATACTAAATCTGTGGTATTAATCATAAAATAATAACTTAAGAATCTTAAATATGATAAATTTTTATTATGATCATGGAACCACCAATATACACCTTCTATTCTATTAAATGGGAAGTGAAAGTATCGTTTGTGCATATGTGTGGACTAACCCTACCACATAACGATACAATTCATTTTCCATCACCATATTTTATGGATGGTTATTATGATGGGTTTAAAATTTTTATATTATATTCATGAAATAATTATGCTTATATAATTATAATATAATACCTACATTCTTACCTTCCAATCTGTTGGAAAATAATAACGTCGTTCGTGAGTATGTATGGACTACCACCTCCACAAAGCGATGTGATTTGTTTTTCATTTACACTTTACATGGATGGTAATAAGGATATATTTAATATATATAAATATATGATATATATGATATAATAATTATTTTTTAATGGTGAATTATTATTTACATTTCTTTCATTCCATCCATCGAAAAGTGAAAACAACATTCTTGCATACGTATGACTTACCATCTTCAAGAACGATGTAATTCATTTTCCATATCTATCCTTTATGGATTCCTTTATATAAATATAATTAATATATAATATATTTATATCATAAATAAAATTATATATATGATGGAACCATGATCAAATTACAAGGATCATAACCACCAAACCAAAATTCTCATGAAAAAAGAAACAACTAACATAAAAAATGATGATTTTAATAAGGAATTATTAATAAATGGGTGTTAAAATGTTATAAGTGGATAATATATGATATTATAAGTATGTAAATTAATCTGGTATATAATTATAATAAATTTAAACTTATTTTATAGTATGTTAAAGTGATTTTTAAGCAATTCAAATTTGAGGTAATGGATTTTCATCTCACTTTTATTTATATGAGACACATGTCATATTCACCACTTATTTATTTTATGTAGTGAATATACTACCAATGAATGTATTTTATGATTATTTCATGAAAAATATTGTGATCTAAAAAATACATATAATGTTATCTCTTTCATGGAGTTTTGATATGGAGATTAACAAAGCAGTAAGAGAATTATGTTACAATCTCATTGTTTATCATGATTGTTTATGGTTAAGTTTTTTATGATGAAATTTTATGACCTATATCTAAATAATCACATTAATTTTATTATCCTTAGGTTATTTATTAATAATAATTTTTTTTCCTTTCATTTTCCTCTCTTTGAGAACTCAAGATACTAAAATAATGTTTTTAAGAAAAATTGACGTTATTTTTATCTTTGGTTGAAAATCCTTTTTCTTCCACATCTATGTTTTCTAAAAATGTTTTCAAGAATGATTTGAATATTATCCTATGCTTTTTTAAATTCATTTTCACCCATTATTTAATTTTTATAATTTTTTTAAAATTAATCTTCTTTTCATTTTCCGAATGAGTTATTTTTGACTTTTTACCAAAAATGTGAAAGGAATCTTTGTTTTAACATATACAGTATGAAACAAATTTCCCACTGTCATGACTAATCAATGATTTGAATCATACTTTAAAAGTTTCCAAGTTTATTTAAAAAAAATTCCTCAAAATTTGGGAAATTTTTATATTTTAAACAAGTGATTTCAATATGAAAATGGTACTTTCCTCAAAAAATGTTTATGTGATCTTTTAAAGTCATTTTTCATATATGATAACATCCTTTGATGTTACTTGTTGTAGAATCACAAAAATTTATGAAATATATTATTTTAAATTAATTTAAATTATTTAATAGATTTTTTACACATAATACATAGTTTATCTCACTTTACACGCAACACCAAGTTTATCTTGCATTGAACGCAACATCGAGTTCCTTTGATGACTTATGTTATACAAAAGCCCGAGTCTTATCAAATAAAAATATATTATTAATATTTTTTTGATTATTATCACTTATCAATTGTAATTATTGGAATGAATATAATTAACTAAATTATGAAATCATAGTTTTCACATGTTTATAAAATGAACTCATTGGTTACCAATTAATTAGAAATGAAAATAAAGACCAATTGAATATAAAGGATGCCCACTATTGGTGGTGGGGTGGTAAGGGTTTGGGTGGGGTGAGGGGCAGGTAATGGGGTTAAGTCCCCAGGCCTGTGATTTACTATAATTTTATTTCTTTCGTTGTGTTCTGCAGCAGTGGATGTAATCGACCTGGTGAATATAAAGGATGCGTTTTTATGAAAACTATTATTATGAACAGAATGATGTTTTATCTTAATAAATTAAATTAATCACTATTAGTGAAAGATATCAATGAAATTTATAATATATATATTTAATAAAATGTTTTTAAATTCATCCAATATGTTTTATAGGGTTAAGATAAGAATAGATCCAATTTTAAGCATAAATTTTTTTATATTTTTAAAAGATAGCTTTACCACCTTTTAATGGAGCACCTATTTTAAATATAATTTATGAAAAGTTTATAATTTTTATTTTAAAAAATAAAATTTATTTTTTAAATTGAAATATCAAAATTTACTTTGGGTTAATTTTTGGTATTTTTCTGAGAACTTTCATATTTTAATGAATAGTGAATGACACCAAATTTTAATTGAAAATTACTTTTTTTGTATAAAAAATTTATAGTGTTAAATTATATTATTAATTATTTTTAAAGTATAATTAGGTAAATTTTATATCATTAAAACAAATTTAGTTCATTGGAATAAATTTTACATGAAAATTGGATATAAATTTATTTCAAACTTTTAAACTTTTCTCTTGAAAAACCCACTATCTCACCCTGTCTATAGGATTAATTTTAAATTAATTTATACCAATTATGTGATTATAATTTTAAAAATTTATTCCATAATTGGAATTAGAATAATTTATAATTTTTATTAAGTTAAACTTAGTTTTTTTTCAAAAATATTAGTGAATGTAATTAAAATTAATTATAGTTATTAAGGTAAAAACGAGTTTACTTAATGATTAAAATTAGAATATAAGGTGTAAAAATGACCCTAAATTTGTCTAAAAATTATTTTATGACCATATTTAGACTATAAAACCTATAAGGTTATATAATAGTCCACTTTGGTCCCTTGTGGGACAATTAAAACAAGGGTAGCACTCAAATCTTTTCAAGAATACCTAATGTGTCAATTTCCCCACTTATAAAAGTCCTCCTATCCTTTTCCCCTCATCACACCTATAAATCCATTTTGGATCATCAAAAACCTTCCCAAATAATCTCCCACAATCCCTAATCACATAATATAATCCTAACTTTGGGAAAAAATCAATTCAAGGAAGCCCTTTGGTGTAAACCAAATGGAGTTACCTGAAAAATTGTTAACATTCTTCAACGATCACTTTTATTTGGTTTATTTCTCCACCCCTTCAACTAATCTTATTCCATGATTATATAATAAAATTAGTATCCTTAATATACTAAGATTTTTTTTTTATTTTAAGGGTTCTACCTACATCTATAAACACTTCCATCAAATGGGTAACAAAATCACCATTCGTGTGTATGATGAATTACCGCCTCACGAAATGATGTCGTTAGTTTTTCTTTTACCACATCTTATGGTTGGGAATTATGATAAACATATTATTTTTATATGATATTTATAATTTCTTTATACTTATGTAATTATTATATAACACATACCTTCATGATTTCCATTTTGTGGGAATATGATAACATGTTTTGTGGATGTGTGAACTACCGCCTCCTCAAAGCGATGTGATACGTTCACCCTTTACATGGAATGTATTAAGGATGGTCATAATAAAATATATGATATAAAAAAATATTTATGACATTAATTACATAATTATATATCTTTAAAAATAACATATCATTTTCTTCTTTCCATTTCACGCACTGAAAAAGTGATAACGTCATTAATGGACGTGTAAACTACCGTCTCCTCAAAGTGATGTGATTATTCCTTTTTCATCACCATATCACAAGAATGATATATATATATATAAGTATATATAATTAAATAATATTATATTTATGATATAATGGTCATTATATAAATATAAATATTACTTACCTTCTTTCCAAAATGATCATTGAAAAATGAGAACGTTACTCATGCATACATACGACCTACCATCTCCATGATCGTAAAGTTGATTCATTTTTCATAAACATATTTCATGTATGATTTTAAAAGTATAATTTATTTAAACATGTGAAAATTATTTCATGTTTATTATTATTTATATATTTAAATAATGACCTCATTAACCATAGTCGACCTATCAAAGTCAATTTTGACACATAAGCCGAATATGGTCGAAACATACGACTTAAACATTATTGATTAAGTAATTGTATATAACTTGTTTATAAGTGAAATAAAAGTAATAATAAACTTTTAAAAGGTTATTAATCAAGTAAATAATTATCATAAGTTTATTATTCAGGAAGATAGAGGACAAGCATGACAAATCAGACTTTTCATGAGGCATACATCATAATCACCACTTATTTATTTTATATAGTGTATATGATGACCCTATTGTATTTTATATCATGAATAAATTTATCTTCATGGTATTTAAAGATATATTTGAATTTATCTATTTCATGGGTATTATGATTCAAAATTTACCAAGTAGTAAGGTATTTATTAACTCAATTTTCATTCATTGGGTTAAACTTCTATGTCATTGGTTATGTTATGCCAAGAATATGTATGAAATGTCCTATGATTGTTTTACACTATATGTCCACTTTTATTGTGTGGATTTAAATTTTTCAAACATAATTATTTCATTAATTTATTCTCACTTCAATGATATGATCTTTTTAAGGGGTTTTCTCATCTCACTTTTATTTATGTGAGATATATTCCATATTCCCCACTTATTTTTATTATGTGGTGTATATAATTCCCATAAATGTATTTTATTATTATCATCCTTAAATTTATGGGATTTTTCATATCATTTTGATGAAATATCTTTCATGGGGTTTATGTTTTCAAAGTTTCCAAAGCGGTAATGAATTTTTGTCTCAATTTTCCTTCTTTGAGATGTTCGTTATGTTATGCACCTATATTCCTTTATAAGGTTTATATACTGATTATTTAACATGTTATATCATGAATATACTTATTATCATGATATTATAAGTTTTATTTAATGTTATTACATTCATGGTGTTAATTATTCAAATGTTTCAAAGTGGTATGGGATGCTTTGGAATGCTTAAAGATTATCTTCCTCAATAATGTTTTAATGATATTTTAATGGTATTTCCATTCATCAATGTCAAAAACCATTTTTTTTACTTATAAATTGGATATATTTTTTATTCATACCATCCTAATTATTTTTTTGATGGATTAAGATTGTTTCAAAGATATTATTTTGGGACCAATTTCTTTTCCATGGGTTAATCTTATTTCAACAAGATTGTTTTGGAACCTATTTCTTTTCCATGGGTTAATCATGTTCCAAAGATATTTTTATGAAACCTGTTTGTTTTCCATGGGTTTATTATGTCATATAAAGATTATTATGGAACCCATTTCCTTTCCATAGGTTAATCATGTTTCAAAGAGATTGTTATGGAACCCATTTATTTTCCACAGGTTAATCATATTTCAAAGATATTATTGTAGAACCCATTTATTTTCCATGGGCTAATCAAGTTATGAAATGGATAATGGTTGTTCCTATGATTTTGGATGAAATTAAAGCTTTTATGTGTTATGGTACTTGGAAATTTGATGGTTTTTTATGTGATAAACCAATGATGGGCGGTTTTGTGATAAACCAATGATGGGTGGTTCTGTGATAGACCAATAATGGGTGGGTCTATGATAGCCCTCTAATGCACCGGGTACGAAAGTTAGCCGTATGACTATTCCATTTGTAAGAGTGGCATGTATGGAAGTTGACCGCATGTTTATTCCATTTATAAGAGTGAAAAGTATAATGATGTCCCAAGATACTTTCATGTGTTTCTTTATTCTTTCTATAGGTTTATAATGTTTCTAATGAACGAGATTGATGCCACATAACTCATGATTATTGATTCTGATTAATCTTACCTTTTCCATGTTTTCATATTTTATGGTCCAGGTATTTATGGGTATGAGTTCATTTATGATTCGTTCATAAACTTTGATTATGTCATCATACCCTTATACACTCTTATTGTCATTGGTGACATTTAATTATTAATGCTTATGTTTAACCTTATTGAGCATTTGATCTCACCATTATTATGTTTCCTTTTCCCTAGGTTTTAAGGAATTATGTTTAATGATTTATATATATAAATTATTTCAAAAGGATGATGTTGATGACCTATTATGAAATAATAAAAGTTGGGTTAAATGCGAGAAATGTTCTTTTGATGACTTATGAGTCCAAGTTGATATGAGTTGTTTATGTAAGAATTTTTCCTAATTCTATAAAACTCTAAACCTAAAAGGTCCTTGAGTTTGTACATTTTCCAAGTTTTCCTTTTCATGTTGTAAGGTTTAGATGAAAAATTTGGGTCACAATTATTAGAATCAAAGCTAGAAATGTATAGTTATGGATTGTAGCACAGGATCTGAGAGTGTGGAATTTGGGCTGTTATAGTTGGTATTAAAGGCTAGTTTAGAAAAATTTTAAGATTAGGATGTTTTCACATGAGGTTATCTTAAGATTTATTCATACCATCATAAGAACATAAGCTTAAGGTTTATCATAAGTTCATAGTCTTAAGACACCCCATTTGATGTTTTTTAAGTAGAAAAAATTTTGAGCTTATTAATGAAATTTTAGGATAAATTTTATTGGATTTAAGTATATGTAAAACATTGGTTTAATGTGAAGTATTCCTTTACTTTTTTCAGAAATAAGTTTTAAGATATTTTTAACCATCATGGTTTATATGATCTTGGATATTGAGGTAATTATATGAACAAAAGTATTATTATATAGATAACCACATGATGGAAAAGTGATTTAGTGATTAAGTGACTAATGTTACTTCAAAATAAGATACCATATTTTAGGATTGAAATATGGAAGGTATGAGATAACCCTTAAGGTTAATACACCATTTGGTTTTGATTTTATTGAGGTTATTTGAGATATAGGGTTATGGGATGATTTAGTTTCAACTTTTAGTATTACTATTGAATTTTGAACATTATTTTATCATATAAAGGTTTATTCATTTTTGGGAATTATATTATAATGTGGTGACCATTTTGGTTTTGGTTAATGTATAAAGATAGGTGGAATATCTTGACCATCCCTTGTATGGTTATGTGGTCTTTAAAATTTTATTTTAGTGCTTAAGGTGTGAAAAGTTCATCTTGAATACTCATAATATGGAGAAAAAGATGAGATCTTGGTAAAGGATGAAATTAACTTATCAATTAAGTATATTTATTTATGTTTTTATTCAAGATGGTGAAATAAATCCTTCAAATTTTGCAAAAAAGATTTTGAAAAAAAATTATCTTATTACTATATTTTCTGATGATATAAATGACCTTTTCCACACCTATTTGGTTTGTGGTTTTTTCATTATTTACTTCCTTTTTACCACATTCTCTATCACTCTTTATTAGTCTATGGGAATTATATTTTCCTTCTAAATCAATCTTTTAATTTCCCACCAAAGTTCTCCCTATGTTGAATACTAGTTATGCGTAACTTCTAGTGACTTTTATGTTTTTAACCCTCCCTTTTTAAGAGGATGTTTTATTAAACTTTTTTAGTGATGTGTTTTTCAATAAATCAATTCTAAAAATGTTAATAATTTGATAACCAAGACAAATTTTGAAGGTGAAATTCATTTTAAGGGGGGTAGGATGTAGCATCCCAAAATTTTAGGAAATATCTTCTTTTAAATTAATTTAAATTTTTAATAGATTATTTTACACATAATACATATTTTATCTTTCATCACATGAAACACCATGTTTATCTTTTGTTTCACAACATCAAGTTCCTTTGATGACTTATGTTACACACAAGCCCGAGTCCTATTAGACAACAATATTCTATTAATATTATTATGATTGTTATCACCCAGATGTTAGAATGTATGGAATGAATTTTATTAAATAAATTATTAAATCATAGTTTAATTTTTTTTATAAAATTAATTTATTGGTTACCAATTAATTATAAATGAAAATAAAGACCAATTAAATATATAGGATGTGTTATTATGAAAACTATTTTTATGACCAAAATGATATTTTATATTAATAAATTAAATTAATCACTATTAGTGAAATATATAAATTAAATTTATATTATATATATTTAATCTACTGTTTTTAAATTCGTACAATAAGTTTTATAGGGTTAATATAAGAATAAATCTAATTTTAAACATAAAAAGCTATATATTTTTAAAAGGCAGTTTTACTGCCTTTTGATGGTGCACATATTTTAAATATAATTTTTGAAAATTTTATAAATTTTATTTGAAAAAATAAACTTAATTTTTGAAATAATAATATCAAAATTTACTTTGGGTTAATTTTTGGTATTTTTCTGAGAACTTTCATATTTTGATGAATAGTGAATGACACCGGATTTTAATTGAAAACTGCTTTTTCATCTAAATAATTTATAGTATCAAATTATATTATTAATTCGTTTTAAAGCACAATTAGATAAATTTTATATAATTTTAATCAATTTTGGTCATTTAAAATCAATTTCACTTTGAAATTGGATATAAAAACACTTCAAACTTTTGAAAATTTCTCTTGAAACCTATTGTCTTGTCCTGTCCGCGGGATTAATTTTAAATTAATTTCTACCACTTCTGTGATTGTAGTTTTAAAAAATAGATTCCATATTTGGAATAATAATAATTTATAATTTTTAGTAAGTTCAAATTAGTTTTTTACCAAAAATATTAGTGAATTTAATTAAAATTAATTACAGTTATTAAGGTACAAACAAGTTTACTTAATGATCAAACTTTGAATATATGGTGTAAAAATGACCCTAAAATTTTATAAAAATTATTTTATAGCTATATTTATACCATTTAACCTATAAGGTTCTATAATAGTTCACTTTATACCCTTTTGGGACAAGTAAAATGTGGGTAACACTCAAATCTTTTCAAGAATACCCGATGTGTCCTTTTCCCCACTTATAAAAGGTCTCCTATCCTCCCCCTCTCAACACACCTTTAGATCCATTTTGGATCATAATACCACTACCAAAATAAGATAAAAAATCCCTCATACCATCCTATAATCCTAAATTTGGTCATAAACTAATCCAAGGAAGTCCTTTGGTGTAAACCAAAAGGAGTTACCTGAAAAAGAGGTAACATTCCTCAACGATCACTTTTGTTTTATTTATTTCTACACACAGTCAATTACTTTTATTACATGATTACATAATAATATTAGTATAATAAATATAATAATATGTTTTTATGTTAATATTTTTACCTACACCTGCACACACTTCCATCAAATCGGAAACAAAATCACTATTCATGTGTATGGAGAACTACCGCCTCGTGAAACGATGTCATTCGTTTTTCTTTTACCACCTATTATGGTTGAGAATTATAATGGACAAAATATTTTTATTTTATATATATGATATTTATAATGTCTTTATTCTTCTGGAATTATTATATAACACATAACTTCATGCTTTCCATTTTGTGGGAATATGATAACATCGTTTGTGGACGTGTGGACTACCACCTCCTCAAAGCAATGTGATACGTTCACACTTTACATGGAATGTATTAAGTATGATTTTAATAAAAATATATTCTATAAAATAAATATTTATGATATTAATTACATAATTATCTATTGGTACATATAAATTATCATTTTATTCTTTCCATTTCACACACTGAAAAAGTGATAACATCATTTGTGGATGTGTGGACTATCGCCTCCTCGAAGCGATGTGATTCTTCATTTTTCATCACAACATAAAAAGAATTATATATATATAACTATATATAATTAAATAATATGGTATTTATGATATAATGGTTATTCTGGAAATATAAATTTTACTTACCTTCTTTGCATAATGATCATTGAAAAATGAGAACGTTACTAATGCGTACGCATGGCCTACTGTCTCCATGATCGTAACGTTAGTTCATTTTTTATATACACATTTAATGTATTATTTTAAAAGTATAATTTATTTAAAAATATAATAATTATTTCATGTTTATCATTCTAGATATATTTAAATAATGATCGAATTGACCATAGTCGACCTATCAAAGTCAGTTTTGACACATAAACTGAATATGGTCGAAACATCCAACTTAAACATTACTAATTAAGTAATTGTATACAACTTTTTTTTAAGTGAAATAAAATTAATAATAAACTAGGAATATTATATTAAGTAATTAGATAATTAATATAAGTTTATTATTCAAGAATATAGAGGGAAATCAGGACAAATCATACTTAAGGAAAGGGATTCTTGTCTCACTTTTACTTTCGTGAGACATATTTCATAATCACCACTTATTTATTTTGTGTGGTGTATATAATGACCATATTGTATTTTATATCATGAATAAATTATCTTAAAGTTATTTAAAGTTTCATTTGAATTTATCTATTTCATGGGGCTTATGATTCAAAAGTTACCAAGTAGTAAGGGATTTCTTAACTCAATTTCCATTCATTAGGTTAAACTTCTATGTCATTGGTTATGTTATGCCAAGAATATGTGTGAAATGAAGTCTGATTGTTTTATACTTTATGTAAAATTTTATTTTTTAGATTTACATTTTTTACACATAATTATTTCATTAATTTATTCTCACTTCAATGATACGATCTTTATAAGGGTTTTTCTCATTTCACTTTTATTTCTATGAGACATATTCCATATTCACCACTTATTTTTATTGTGTGGTGTATATAATACCCATGAATGTATTTAATTATTCTTATCCTTAAATTTATGTTGTTTTATATATACTTTTTATGATCCCATTTTCATGGGGTTTATGGTTTCAAATTTACCAAAGCGGTAATAGATTTTTGTCACAATTTACCTTTTTTGAGATGTTTGTTATGTTATACACCTATATTCTTATATAAGGTGTATATACTTTTCCTTTGACATGTTATATAATGAATATATTTATTCTCATGGTATTATAAGTTTTATTTAATGTTATTACATTCATGGGGTTAATGATTCAAATGTTTCAAAGGGTTATGGGACACTTTGGAATGTTTAATGATTATTTTCCTTAAGAATGTTTTAATGATATTTTAATGGTATTTTCATTAATCAATGTCAAAAACCCTTGTTGTTACTTATCCTCCACTAGGGATATTTTTTATTGATACGATCCTCATTATTTTCTAGATGGATTAAAATTATTTCAAAGAGATTATTTTGGGACCCATTTCTTTTCCATGGGTAATCATGTTTCAAGGAGATTGCTTTGGAACCCATTTATTTTCTATGGATTAATCATGTTCTAAATATATTTTTATAAAACCCATTTAATTTATAAGGTTTTATTATTCCCTAAAGATATTTTTATGGAACCCATTTCCTTTCTATGGGTTAATCATGTTTCAAATAGATTTTTATAGAACCCATTTCTTTTCCACGGGTTAATCATGTTTCAAAGAGATTGTTGTAGAAACAATTTCTTTTCCATGGGTTAATCAATTTATGAAAGTGATAATGGTTTTTACTATTAGTTTTTATGAAATAAAATATTTTATGTGTTATGGTACTTGGAAATTTAACGGTTGGTTATGTGATAAACCAATGATGGGTGGTTCTGTGATAAACCAATGACGGGTGGTTCTGTGATAGACCAACGACAGGTGGGTCTGTGATAGTCCTCCATTAATTGGGTATGGAAGTTTTCCATATGGATATTCCATTTTTAAGAGTGACATGTATGAAAGTCTACCTCATGGTTATTCCATTTATAATAGTGAAAAGTATAATGATGTCCCAAGATGACTTTATGTGTTTCTTTATGCTTGCGATAGGTTTATAATGTTTCGAATAACCGAGTTTGATGTTAGATGGATCATTATTATTAATTATGATGACTCTTACCTTTTCCATGTTTTCATATTTTATGGTCTAGGTATTGATGGGTATGATTTATTTTATTATTCTCTCATGCACTTTGATTATGTCATTATACCCTTATGCACTCTTATGTTCATTGATGACATTTAATTGTTAATGCTTATGTTTACCCTTACTGATTGTTTAAGATCACTATTCTTATGTTTCCTTTTCCATGGGTTTTAAAGAATTATGTTTAATTATTTATATTTATAAATTATTTCACAAGGATGATGTTGATGACCAATTGTTAAATAAGAAAATCTGGGTCAAATGGGAGAAACGTTCTTTTGACAACTTATTAATCAAAGTTGATATGAGTTGTTTATGCAAGAGTTTGTCTTAATTATATAAAAATATAAACCTAAAATTTCCTTGAGGTTTTACATGATCTAAATTTTCCTATTAATGTTGTAAGGTTTAGATGAAAAATTTGGGTCACAATTATCGACATAAAATACAGAAATGTAAATTTAGGGATTTCCGTATAGAATCTGGGAGTGTGAGTTCTAGGATGTTATACTTATTCTTTACCATGTATATGATCTAATGATTCCATCCATTTTCATTATTTGTATGGCCTATTATGATGATGATTTATGGATGATTCTATGAAATTCATTTCTTTCCTATAAGTTAATTAAGTTATGATGAAACCTTGATAAAACCCATTTATTTTCCACGAATTATACTACAATAAAATGATAAAATGTTTATGAAACTTATTTCTTTTCCATGAGTTATATTATTATGGATGTTTTATGATCTTATGGAACAAATATGTATGATTTTCATTATGTGATGGTTGGGATCAGAATTATATATCCCTCCAATATATTGGGTAAAGATAGATATCTCATGAGATGATAAGGATTGGAATTGGGAGTGAACCCAGTTCAGTAAGGGACTTTTCCATTATAATAGACTTTGGAGTGAACCTTGACTAAGGATATGATGAAACTGGGAGTGAAACCAATCCACTATTATAGTCTTTGTAGTGAGCCTTTATTGAAGAAATGTTTTTCCATGCTTATTTTTATGCCAAAAACTTATGTCATATGCCAATGTTATGATCTCATGTCTCATGTTCTTTGATTCCTTTATGATTCACATCTTATGAACTACCAATATTTGTGCCATGATTCATGATTATGATATATGATATGTAGTTTATGGTATTTGAATGTTATGATAATGTCCTCATACCCTTATGGTCATGTTATGTTTAAATGATCATTGATATATCCCTTGTTTACCCTTACTAAACATCAAATCCCATCCTTTATTATTCTTCCCTTCCTTAGGTCATGAAGAAATGTTTTAATTTTTATATGTCTAATAAGGGTGATAGTTATGAAGAACTTAGTGGGATATGATGTAGATCTCTTATAAATAAGTTTTTTATGTATCCAAGTTTCCAAAGACACTAGACCTTTATGATTATAGTGTGGATCATAATGTTATGTATTGAATATTCATCTAATAAGATGTGATATCTATGTATGAAAAGATTGAGTCACTATAGTTGGTATGAGATCTAGGTTTAGTTACTTTTGGAAACTAGGATGAGAAAATTTTAATGAGAACCATTAGGATAATACTATGTATAAGAGAACTTCCTAAGTTATGGTAAAAAAAGGAGTGTGATTTTTTTTATAAAAACATCACTGTCTAGATACAAAAAGTGGATGTTGTTTTTCTATAGATTAATCTAGGGGTAATAATGTAACGTCCCAACTTGGAATCCACTAAACTAGTGCTCCGATCCGGTTCGCCATAAGGCCTCAAGCGTGCTTCCCTGCATGCCAGAGGCTGCCGACTAGCAGTGAGGGCCTAGGGTGTGATAGTAGGGAGACTATGACCTCATACCAGAGTAAGAAAACAGTAGAAATAACTAAGTATCATACACAATGGAAAGTAAACAGAGTGCAGAATCAATAAAAAACTGAAATATAACAAGCTGTAATAGTAAAAATGCTGTAAAATCCCAAACAACTATGTAATAAAATACAACACTGGTCACCCACAGGGCCGACCATACAAATACAAGTACAAAAGAAACTGAAAGTAAAAGTACATGGCTCTACTACTAACTCCGAGCCAATCCATGTACCCGATCTCCAGAAAATGTCGAACTGCATCAGCCCAATAAGTAGAACCACTCGAGCAGCTCTGCTCGATCATGCAACACTGGGCCTCAACCCTATCCACCATGCAACTCATTCTTAAACTGAAAAGCAGACATAAGTTCTACACGTACACCAAGGTGAATGTGCAGGGGTGAGAAATAATCTCAGTAGGGAACCCCGACAAGCAACCTATAACTGTGCTGCTAAAAGTGTATGCAACAACAATGTGCTCAGCCTAGCTGGAACACAACAAAAGGAAGTAAACGAAACGTGCAACCATAGTTTAACTCAGTGTATTTTATCCCTGTCAATTGGGAAAGTGACACCATGGATTTCCATATCTATATATGTACACATGTATAGTCCCATACCTATACACATATACATAAATATGAATATTCACGATTAAATGATTCAAATAACAAGAACAACATCAGCAGTCGATCCTTGGGACCTTAAGCCTGATCTCCTGGACTTTCTATTCAAGGGCATTGAGCTGGAAGTCATGCCACTCAAGCCGTGTATCAAATAAGTCGATCTCTGGGTTCGTAATCCCATAGACATGTACCTACTTCATCCAAAACCGGAGATATGCCTCTGAACAAGCTAACCAAAACAAGCAACCCTCTAGTTCAAAAAATCAAACACAAGCAAGTAGATAACACAACAGGTAACCCTCTAGGAAGTACTCACAGCCATCCCCTATGGTCCTACCTAACAAGTACCAGGAACCCTTTGGGAAACACACTCGGTCTAACACATCTGGTTCTGTATAGGAATTCAATAAAGACTCTCCGAGGAAGCGCTCACGGTCTATCCCCTTATAGTCAAAAGTAAGGCAAGACTCTCTAAGGAAGCTCACACAGTCCATTCCCCACATAGTTTAAGGTAGTCAAGGAATCTCTGAGAAAGCTCACATGTTAATTCCCCTTATAGCCCCAAGGTCTAGGACTCTCTGAGGAATCTCACTCGGTCAATTCCCCTTATAGCCCAGGTCGTTCAAGTAAAATACAGACTCTATGAGGAAGCTTACGTAGTCTCTCCCATTTTAGTCTAAAGAAATCAAGGATTCTATGAGGAAGCTCACTGAGTCTATCCCCGTATAGTCTATAATGTCCAAAGACTCTCTGAGGAAGCTCACTCGATCTATCCCTATATAATCTATAATGCCCAAAGACTCTCTGAGGAAGCTCACTCGGTCTATCCCCTTATAGTCTATAATGCTCAAAGACTCTCTAAGGAAGCTCACTTAGTCTATCCCCATATAGTCTACTACACCAGGTTCTCACGGCCCCATGTAAGTCAACGAATAGTAATGCTATATGGCCAAAGTAAACCTAAATAACTACTTGGCTAATCAGTCTATAGCATATCAAGCATTTCAGATAAAACCACTCCATCCTAAAAATACTTGGCATGGAAACAAGGCATCCTAACAGGCAAGCTAGACCAAACGGTCAAAATCAAGTAACATGGGAAAACACATCCACAACAAGGTAAATAACCCCATTTACAATCAAACCACCTCTAATCAAGCACACAAGGAATAGTAGGCATCCCAACAAACAAGAAAAATTCCATGTGTCAGGCTCAGCAGCCACCAACCAGGAAGCACCTCTGGTAAACACTACAACATCAACAAACCAAGTCAGATATAAACAAACAGTGAGGGTGGCCCGAACGCCCAACCCAACAATACATTCAAATCCCAAAGGTATTACTAGTTTGGCACAGGTTCTAGGTGACACCCGATCACCATCTCTACCCAAACCCGACATAACAACTCAGGGTTGTTCAAACAACAATCACCCACTGGGTCCCTCAAGTCAAATACTGAGGAAGCATCATACTTGGGATTCTACTGGTAAATACGAGCGAAGGCATCCTACGTGGGATCCATAACAAAGAGTAAGGGAGGAATCATACACGAAATCCTCAAAGGAAGGACAACATATGAATTTCATAACATGGTTCCTATCAAAGGAAAAAGAGGAGAGGGATCCTACAAGGAACTACCAAGGTCATTCCACAAGTAAAGGCATCCCTCGGGGGATCCTTAGAAGTATCCGGTCTCATAGACTCATAGTCCAGAAGGGAACATCTCACAAGGGTAATGTCCTCTAAATCATAGGTTATGGGAGATAACTCATAGCTCATCTCCTATTAAAGGTATCAACTAAGTTGGTCCGAACACCCAACCTATCATCCACGCCAAGTCTCACTCTTAGGTGTCAACTGAACTTGATAACTGGAGGAGGAACCCCTAAGTTTAGATAAAAAATCCAAAACCCCATTTAGATGACCTCTAAATGTCAAAATGATTCCACCATTGTGATCTACGTGAAAAAATGCTCAGAATCAACTACTCACACGCCCAATTATGACTTCTAGAGCATAAGATATCTCAAAACTACTAAACTAAAGTAGTACATGGCCAGAGCACATGGCCAGAGCACATTGGGCCTGCCTGTGTAATAGTACACGACATGTACTTTACTGTACATGGTGTGTACTATTCACAAAAAGTCACCTCGTGTTTGTTTTCACTAAAACACATTCCCAAGTACCATTACACAGCGTGTACTCAAAGTACATGGCATGTACTCGCTAAAAACCACTATTCCGTGTTCTATTTCACACGGATGGCCACACGGCCACCGACTACACGACGTGTAATTAAGAAAAATTCATCTTCCCTGAACGGGAAGAACACACGGTGTGTACCCCTGGAATACACGCCGTGTATTCTAGGTTTTCCGACGGGAAAACCCTGAAAACACCCGAAACGCTTGTTTTCGTCCCCATAACATTAGATCCAGCCTTAAGAGGCCACAAGAAAGCAATATAAGGCTTAAAAAACTTAAAACAACATGTTTAAAGGGGATATATGGAAAAAACATAAATGGCCCTACCTTTGGGTGGAAACTGCCGAAGCTTTGGTTGATTTCACAAGAAAATCCTTGGTATCTATCGACATCGTTCTCAAAGATCTGACTAGATAACCACAGACCTGAGAAACAACACCCAATAAGGGGTTAAACAGAAAGGCATCACATGCCATATTGGCCAACTGGGGTCACTACACCACCTATACATAAGGACTGATTCATCATCCTCACACTAACACCTCAACATAGATCCACATAACCTGCCATCAGAGTAAAAAGTATGTGTAAGAAGACCCAACGGTCTCAGTCGTCAGTAAAAACACACACTAGAAGTCCTATTTTCTATGAATCCTACATGCCTAGTATGATGCATGAGATGCCTCTTTCCTTTTCCAGCCAAGAGTCAAAATACACCTCTGGCCTCTTACCCATAGCCAAGAGGAGAGATCCATAGTAAATCAAAACACCACACAACATGTGAGTCTCTCAAGGAGAAAATCATATACAACTGTAACACTGCAAAATCAGAACAACAATCCCAAACCCTGGAAAACAGGACTTCTTACCAGAACAAGTGTTCTCGACGCACCAGCCCGATATCCATCATAGGTTTTGACACATTCCTAATAATCCTGTCTACCATATCCCAAATAATAAATACCAGGAAGAAAACTTGCTTCTCATACCACTTTGTAATGTCCCAACTTGGAATCCACTAAATTGGTGCTCTGAGCCGGTTCGCCACAAGGCCTCAAGCGCGCTTCCTTGTATGCCAGAGGCTGCCGACTAACAGCGAGGGCCTAGGGTGTGATAGTGGGGAGACTATTCCCTCATACCAGAGTAAGAAAACATCAGAACTAACTAAGTATCATACACAACAGAATGTAAATAGAGTGCATAAGAAATAAACATATGAAATAGAACAAGATGTAATAGTAAAAATGATGTAAAATCCCAAACAACTATGCAATACAATACAACACTGGTCACCCACCAGGCCGACCATACAAATACAAGTACAAAAGAAACTGAAAGTAAAAGTACAGGGCTCTACTACTAACTCTGAGCCAATCCACATACCCGATCTCCAGACACCGTTGAACTCTAGCAACCTGATTAGTAGAACTACTCAAGCAGCTCCGCTCGATCATGCAACACTAGGCCTCAGCCCTATCCACCATATAACTCGTGCTCAACCTGAAAATCAGACATAAGGTCTACACATACACCGAGGTGCATGTGTAGGGGTGAGAAATAATCTCAGTAGGGCACCCCAAAAAGCAACCTATAACTATGTTACTAAAAGTGTATGCAACAACAATGTGATCGACCTAGCTGGAACACAACAAAAGGAAGTAAACCAAATGTTCAACCACAGTTGAACTCAGGGTATGTAATCCCTGTCAACTGGGAAAGTTCCACCATGGATGTCCATATCTATATACGTACACATGTATAGTCCCATACCTATACACATATACATAAATATGAATATTCATGATTAAGTGATTCAAATAACAAGAACAAAATCAGCAGTCGATCCTTGGGACCTTAATCCCAATCTCCTGGATGTCCTATTCAAGGTAATTGAGCTAGAAGTCGTGCCACTCAAGCCGTGTATCAAATAAGTAGATCTTTGGGTTTGTAATCCCATAAACATGTACCTGCTTCAGCCAACACCGGAGATATTCCTCTGAACAAGATAACCAAAACAAGAAACCCTCTAGTTCAACAAATCAAACACAAGCAAGCAGATAACACAACAGGTAACCCTATGTGAAGTACTCACAGCCATCCCCTATGGTCCTACATAACAAGTACCAGTAACCCTTTGGGCAGCACACTCGGTCTAACCCCTATGGTTCTGTATAGGAATTCAATAAAGACTCTCTGAGGAAGCGCTCACGATCTATCCCCTTATAGTCAAAAGTAAGGAAAGACTCTCTGAGGAAGCTCACACAGTCCATTCCCCGCATAGTCTAAGGTAGTCAAGGAATCTCTGAGGAAGCTCACATATCAATTCCACTTATATCCCCAAGGTCTAGGACTCTCCGAGGAAGCTCAACAGTCAATTCCCCTTATAGCCCAGGTCATTCAAGTCAAATACAGACTCTTTGAGGAAGCTCACGCAGTCTCTCCCCTTTTAGTCTAAAGTAATCAAGGTCTCTATAAGGAATCTCACTTAGTTTATCCCCGTATAGTCTATAATGCCCAAAGAATCTATGAGGAAGATCACTCGGTATATCCATGTATAGTCTATAATGCCCAAAGACTCTCTAAGGAATCTCACTCAGTCTATCCCCTTATAGTCTATAATGCCCAAAGACTCTTTGAGGAAGCTCACTCGGTCTATCCCCATATAGTCTACTACAACAGGTTCTCACGACCCCATGTAAGTCAATGCATAGTAATGCTATATGGACAAAGTAAACCTACAAAACTACTTAGCTAATCAGTCTACAACATATCAAGCATTTCAGTTAAAACCAATCCATCTTAACAATACTAGGCATGGAAACAAGGTATCCTAACATGAAAGCTAGACCAAACAGTCAAAATCAAGTAACATGAAAAAACACATCCACAACAAGGTAAATAACCCCATTTAAAATCAAACCACCTCTACTTAGGAACACAAGGAATTGTAGGCATCCCAACAAACAAGAAAGATGCCTCGTGTTAGGCTCAGTAACCACCAACCAGGAAGTACCTCTGGTAAACACTACAACATCAACAAACCAAGTCAGATATAAACAAACAGTGAGGGTGGCCCGAATGCCCAAACCAACAATACATTCAAATCCCAAAGGGATTACCAGTTTGGCATGGGTTCTAGTTGACACCCGATCACCATCTCTACCCAAACCCAACATAAAGACTTAGGGTTGTTCAAACAACAAGCACCCACTGGGTCCCTCAAGTCAAACACCGAGGAAGCATCATACTCGGGATTCTCCAGGTAAATACGAGCGAAGGAATCCTACGCGGGATCTATAGAAAAGATTAAGGGAGGAATCATACATGAAATCATCAAAGGAAGGACAAAATAGGCATTACATAACATGGGTCCTATCAATGGAAAAACAAGAGAGGGATCCTACATGGAACTCCCATGGTCAGTCCACAAGTAAAGGCATCCCTCAGGGGATCCTTAGAAGTATCCAGTCTCACAGACTCATAGGCCAGAAGGGAACATATCAAAAGGTGAACATACTCTAAAGCATAGGTTATAGGAGATAGCTCATATCTCATATCCTATTAAAGGTCTCAACTAAGTTGGTCCGAACACCCAACCTATCATCCACGCTAAGTCTCACTCTTAGGTGTCAACTGAACTTGATAACTGGAGGAGGAACCCCTCCGTTTAGATAAAAAACCCCAAAACTCCATTTATATGACCTATAAATTTTAAAAGGATTCCACCATTGTAATCTATGTAGAAAAAAACTTATAATAGACTACTCACACGCCCAATTCTGACTTCCAGAGCATAAGATATCCCAAAACTACTAAACTGAAGTAGTACATGGCCAGAGCACATGGATATAGCACATTGGGCCTACCTGTGTAATAGTACACGACATGTACTTTACTGTAAATAGTGTGTATTATTCACAAAAAGTCACCCCATGTTTGTTTTCACTAATCCACATGCCCAAGTACCACTACACGACGTGTACTCGCTAAAAACCACTATTCCGTGTTCTATTTCACACGGCCAGCCACATGGCCACCGACTACAGGGTGTTTACTCAAAGTACACGGTGTGTACTTAAGAAAACTTCTTCTTCCCAGAACAGGAATAACACATGGTGTGTACCCCTGGAATACACACCGTGTATTCTGGGTTTTCTGACGAGAAAACCCTAAAAAAACCCGAAATGCCCGTTTTTGCCCCCGAAACATTAGATCCGGCCTTAAGAGGCAATAAGCAAGAAATATAAGGCTTAAAAGACTTAAATGGGATATATGGAAAAAACATAAACTGCCCTACCTTTGGGCGGAAACCACCGAAGCTTCGGTTGATTTCACGGCTCCCGGTTGCCGCACGCCGACTCAGCGCATCGAGAGCTTCGAATCATTACCATTCTTGCCTCCCAAATCTCTTTATTTCTCAATATAAATATCTCCCATAGGTCATGTCCAAGGGGGTGGTGTAGGATACGTTCACAAGGAGGAGGAGGAAAGAAGAGAAGGAAGAAAAGAAAAGAAAAGGAAAAGAAGAAAAAGGGGCCTGGGCCGGCCCCGACGCCCAACATGAGTTTACGACTTCCCTAGGAAAAACTACCAATTCCGGAATAAATGGAGCAAAAAATATCTCAATACAAGGATCTGTTTAAAATTTATTTCCAAACGAACCTACACGAATAATTTAATAATATTAAATATTAAATATTCCGCCAAAATTCGAACAGCTCAGATTTCCTCCAAACTCCTATCCTAGGGTAAAATCCCTATTTCGGGACCAACAGAGCTGTCAGAAAAATTATCCGAGATCATCTGGTTGGGGAAAATGACCATTTTACCTCTCATGAGCATCTAATAGAAAAAATTCAAATTTTTGCTCAAAACTACAGTCCGGAAAAACATGGGTTCTTACAAATAATCCCAAAAATAGTTGGTTGTGTATATATTAACCATCATTATAGTTCATGGTGAGTGTTACATTACTAAGAACCTAGTTTAATACTCCTAGGGTATATTCTTGGATAAATCACTTTTCTTTATGAACCATTATGAAGGATTTGAATAGATTATGACCATGAATAAACTAGTATAAACCAAAGGTGTTATAGATTGAAAAGAAAGTGTCATGGTTTAGTCATTATATGAATTATTTTTCACTTTAATTAATGATACTTAATGGTAATGAAAACCATTTTGGTTTTAGTTAGATATTAGATATTGAATGTAAAGTCCTCAACCCTAGTCGACTGGAGTAAGTGGTTACTTTATTAAATTGGTGCTAGATATAGTGATCACATCCTAAAGGAATGAATATTTCAGTAGTCTTGAAAAAATAGATACATACATGAAATTCACATTACATTTGAAAACTTGAAATACAATATAGATTTTTCTTTGAGAACACCATTATTCCCTTTATCATATCCCTACATATCAATCATAATACACTTCTTGACATCCTAGTGAAAGGAAACATAAGAAAGGGGTGAGAACTAATTCTTAGTAAGGGTAAATGTATAACAGAAGCTATCATGAATAAATATGTCATAATCAATATTACAAGGTAAATAACTGAAACACATGAAATTTATTTAATAAATTTAATAGAAAGAATAATATGGAAGGAATAAATTATGATCAAATAATTCCATACAAATAATCACATGATCTTGAAACTTAACCATGGGTGTTCTAACTAATTGAATAATAACATGGACATCAATAACTAATTTCATAATGATGGAATACATAATGTTGGGCATCTAAAACTTTCTGTAAAGTCCTTGTACCAAGATATCTATACCATTAAGGCATTATGCCAAGACATCTTACATAAATGGGTAAGGCTCTTGCCAAAAACCCAAGATATTTTGGCTCATGAGACCTATCGATGCATTAAGGGGCTATAGCGGGCCCTTCCCATCACTTACTAAGTCCAATGTATTCCTCACATGAAAGGGGTGAAACACAATCAACATAAACATTCATATTGAAAATGAGATTAACTTAGTGCTAAATGGGTTTGGAGTGTAGACTAATGAGAGAATGAGTTGGTATTTATAAAAAAAAGAGAGAGATTTGTTTATTAATTTTTAAAAAATAGGGTTTGGAAGTTAAAAAAAGAAAAATAATTGGTCTTCCCATTGTTTTTTTTTCACATTTTTAGAAAAGGGGGAGCAATTTTTAGTATTTTAATAGTTTATGAGTTGAACCCCCTTTAGTATATATTATTTTAGTTGTGGATAAGATTCCTTTTCATAAAGATTTTTTTTAGAATCTGAAAATATACTTTAAGTTTTTGAAGATTCATTATAAGTTGTAAAAAATATTATTATTACTTTAAAATACATTATTTTAATGAGAAATACTTTATAGTATTTATTAAATCACTTTATGTCAATATGATGTCATAAACATTTTCATATATTCATACCGTATTTAATTTTTACCCAAAAATTCAACTATCTCAGAAAATTATCAATTCACTGCTGGATAATTTTGACGCGCTAATTTAAAAAATGAAGTCTTTTTTATCAAATTAAAATTATAAAATTTAAGGATTTATCTTTTAAATAAAATCATATAATACATGAAAAAAATTTATTTAGAATAAAACCATTTCATTTGTCATGGGTGATTTCATTTATATTTATTATCATCTCTTAATTATTATATGTTTGATAATTAATTATTTATAATTGTAAAAAATTTAAATTTAATGAAATTCTTCTTCAAGTTGAGAGAAAGTTAACTTTTTAATACACAATCAATAAAACCATTTTAGCAAAATAGGTAATAAACGCTATGATTAAATGATATGTCAATGAATTTTATATTTTTAAAAACTACATTATCAAAATATTTTATTATAATAACACACTATACATAAGAGGAATTATCCCCACCATTGGTGGTGGGGTGGTAAGGGTTTGGGGGGGTGAGGGGCAGGCCGTGGGTTCAAGTCCCCGGGCTTGCGATTTAATTTAATTTTCTTCCTTGTGTGTGTGCCACTTTCACGGTTGTACCCAATTTTTTACATAAGAGGAATTAAATTTTCAAATGATAAATATTACATAATTTCATTTTATTAAAAAACATATTACTTAAAAAATTTAATGGATTTTTTTTCCAAATAACATATACATAGAATATGGTAAAACCATTTACAAATTAAATGAACTATAATTTAAATAAAAATGAATGATAAATAATTATTTTAGGAAAAAAATTATATTTAATCGTTTATCATATGTTTCACATAAAATGTCATTAGACATTACTTTAAATATTTATATGTTAAAAAAATTTAACTATAAAAACATGTATCATACTTTGATAACTATATAATGTCTTAATTACTATGAAAATAAGTAATGTAGTTACAACAAATTGTGAATATAGTAAAATGGATTTTATAAAACCATAAAATTACAACTTACTTTAATTCATATTTTTTTTAAAATGTTAAGGAAACAATTTAGTTGATAAATATGTGTAGAAATTAAATTAACGTTTACATTTATAATTTATGTAAGAAAATGAATAAAAATATTCATTAGAAATCCAAAATGTTATAGTTACCCACACAGAAAATAATAGAAAGTAGTACAATAAAACAAAATTTAAAACAATGAGAGATGGAGTGTTGTGGAATCCAAGACCACTTTAACAATATAAATTCCACACATTAAAGTCCAACTGATGGTGTTGTGGTGTTATTTGAAGATGTGCACAACACCACAATGTGTAGCCCTGATTTTATAGTTCAATTAGAAGAACCTCAAAATATTTTATCCACACAATTTTTTTGGTTCTATGAGAACCCTATATATAGAGTTTCTTCACTGTCATTATCTTGAAGATCAAAATTTGAATGATCGTAGCTTTTTACATGTTGGATTTCTCAAAGCATGTAACATACCACCTATTTTCCAAAATGACTGACGATTGGAATTCTTCATTCTTTCTACTAGGAACTAGATTTTTTCTTTTTGTAAAAAAAAAATAACTCACAAAAAAATATTAGAAAATTTATGTATTTAGAAATACAAAATAATAATTAAAACAATGAATATGAAAGTTTGAAACATAAATTCAAACTCTGATGAGCAAAAAACTATAATCAGAGGAAAGTGGATGTCATCCACATTTTACACCATGAAATAGTGTTATTTAATCCATTTTATTTAGTGAATTCTAAAACAAAAAATAAGGCTGACCATTAAAAATTCCTTGATTTTTTTGTGACCATTTTCATGTATTTTTTCATTAGATTTTCAAACTTATGAAAGGATGAAGCACCATGACTTAAGCTACACAGAATTGATCCCTATTTTTCATCTGAATTTAACCTGTGAGGAATGTTCACACACTCTATAGTGTAGTCATCTATATTTGATCATTTTAAATAGATGATTAGTAAATCCAAAACACTCAATACTATGATGTTTTGATATCTTATTGTTCGTTTTGAATAAAGAAACACACAGTGAAAAAATCACAAGACTTTGAAATTCAAAAAGAATTTAAATTGATTTTCAAGTTTTCTAGGTTACCTTTATATAGGCTATATAAATACAAGTACATAAAGGTCATGCACTGTTTAGTGTAAATGTAAACTGTAATATATATGCATTTCATAATAGTAACATGAAAATTCAATAAGCTACATAAGGGTACAAGTAGGTTTACTCAATTCTTAAAGTTAATTGTGAGTTTTCATAGGCCGGTCAAAGATATACAACTCACATAAAGGTATTATGTAGAGGTACTACATGATACACAAGGGTAATCTATGGTTTTAATATGCTACATGAAGGTAACTCGTAAAGGGTAAATACAAAGTTTCAATATGCTTTGTGGAGGCAAGCAATTTTTTTACCATGTAAAGGTGATGAGAATAAACATAAAGGTAATAAGAAATTTTAATAGGTTGTGCAAGGGTAGATATTTAAACAGTATGTTTACATAAAGATTAATACTCAGCTTATGTAAAGGTAAAACCAAGCGGTGTAAGGGTAAAAACACTTAGAAAAATTTAAAACCTATTTTGTTCTGAATGTATCCAAAATAATGATAAGGAATAAAATAAATAAATAATTAAAAGAAATAAAAAATAAATAAATCATCATTATTTTCTTAAAATCAGTGCAATATATAATAAACAAGATGATACTTAATGATACTATGATAAATTATAATTAATCAATTTATTTATGAGATTATCAAAACATTAAGACTTATAAATATTCATGTTATAGGGGATAAAAAAACAAAGTTTTTTAATTATCAAAAAAATAAATTAGATCAAGGGGACACTAACATCAATGACACCCATAAACCAAGGTATGAATTTAATTAAATTTCAGTCAAACCATGTGTATTTGAGTGGTTTTGGGTAGTTGGAGTTATTGATAGAGATTAAAGTCGAAATTTAAGAAAACAAGTATAGTGGTAAAAATATGTCAAGGATGACATATACCACCAAATAATTGATGGTATGGTATCAGGTACCTGGTGGATAAGGCGAAGGAGGGATTTTTGATATGTGAATACTAGTTTAAGATTACTGGAATTTCGTTCACTGGTTTTATGTTTACCAAAAGCTGGTCAGTGGATGGTAGTAAAACTCAGTATGCAAGCAACGACAGTTCATCTCTTCAAGCAACAACAAGGTCATCAGAAGTCTGTATCTTCCAATTCCATCAAGGACAATACAGAATGTTTGGTGAAGAATCTGAAATGATGTTTCTAGAGATAGTTATTAAAACAAACAGTTGAAGTCAACATAGTTACAGTAAATCACCAATGACATTCCATATGGAGTCTCATGCATGAATGTGGGATGGTTGTACTACATGGAAAACCGGCTAGAGTTTCCTATAAAAGAAAGTGGGGACTAATATGCACAATACATCATGATTAAGAATGGAATAAAGTGAATTGTATGGTAATTATATAATTTTAGAGAGTTAATCCTCTATAATTAAATTTTATTAACTATTTTGTAAGTTGAATGTAATACTTACTTCCAATAAATATAAATAAAATCTACAGTGATTCTCCCATGCAAGTAGGAAAACTTTTCTGAAGTATATTAATCTCTTGTGTTCATTTCCTATTTTACATACTTTTGTTTCTTGTAATTATATTTCCTTGAATGTTTGTGAATCATTACTTGTGCTGTGCATAAGGCCAACTTTGTGAGATGGGTAGGATGCATCGACTTCCTACTTTCGGTACACTTAGTGTCAAGGGAATGTGAAGATTTTATGGTTTGATTTTTCCATTGCGCTAATCTAAGTGTGAACATCTAGTGGTATCAACGATCAAACTTCTGATGCTCTTATCAAAATCTTGAGTGATCAATTAGAGGTTTTAGGCTTCCCAACAAAGGTTTGTCCTGGGTGGGACATCATCCAACTGGGTGACAAGTTTGGTGGGGTGCACTTGGTACCCAATGGCCTCATACTGTATTTTTTTAAATAATTTAAATTAATTTTAAATTCAAATTTTAAGTTATAACTTTCCTCACCCTATCTTTTCACCTAATTTCCCTTCTTGTCTTATTCCAAATTGGGGGTATCCTTCATTTGATATTAGATCAAAGTATTATTGGTTTCATTAGATCATTGTGAGTGATTCTAAAATTTCTTCTCCCTCTATTATAATTTCTTATCACTGATTTATTTTTAATTAGAGTAAATCCCTAAAATGAGGGTTTATGTTTGAAATAAGGATTTATCCTAATTAAGATCGAATCAACTGAACACATTTAATGACTATGAATCTATAACTACAAGGAAAGTGGTCCTTAGATTCTATTACAGTTTTATAAGAGTTTCATGTGTCGTATGATAAGTGGGTGTAGGAAGGTATTAAAAAATGACCCTAAAGGAAATGAAATCAGGTTTTTTTCTTGTTAAGTAGTGAGTACGGACTATATGGATCATGATAGGTCTATTAAAATGTTTACTTTGAAAACATGGTTGTCGATGGCCATGTATCCTAGGAAAGGTGGTGATATAATTTGATAATGAAATCGATAGAGTTAATATTTTCATTATTATTAATATGTTTTTTAATGATTTAATCCCTCTAAATTATCCAATTTGAGTATATTTGCATCATTTAAGTGTTTTTGGTGTATTTTGGGCTTAAATGTGAAAATGGGGTAATTTTGTAAAATTGAGAGTTTTATATAGCTTCTGTTTTTCAGAAAAAAAAATTTATAATATTGGTCCAATTGAAGTGAATATTTTTTTAGGCTTTATATGCTCGTGGGTTTCAATTTTTTCTTCTGTACCAAGACCCAATTCAAAACCCAATGGTGCATAAAAATCAATCAAGTAGAGAACTCAGTCTGTCTGGTAGAATTGACCCCACCAAATTAAATCTACAATATATCATTCATCCGACCTTAAAATGAGGTTATTCAAGATGGTGTCGATAGAGGACATTCAAAGGATGGTTAAAAATAAATTTCATAAAAAATGAAGCTCATCAAGGAATATTTTGGGCATATCCAAGTGGAGTGGGTGAAATAATTTTTGGTGGCCAGAAAAGTAATGGTCATTTATTAGACCATATCTTTCTTTACACCTGTCCAAATACTCTAAAATTTTGAGGGCCTATATAAAACTTCATTAAAAACATTCTATAAGAAGGGACCTAAGTGAGTTTTAGACTTATGGTGGGCATAAAAAAGGAAAACTTCTGGAGGAAAGATTCTGGAGAATAAAATTTCTGTTCTTTCTTTTCTTTTTTTACACTTCTTATTCTTGTAATGTGTTATTATTGACCATTATTCACAATTACCCTTACCATGGTGGAGTAAAATTCTATGTTATTAGGGAAGGAGAGGTTTTCAATTTTGTATTTGTAACGCTCCAGCCCCAGTTACCCAGAGTCGGTGCATTATTACATAACATTGACATGATCACAAGAAAGATCAAATCTCGAAAGACCGATTGGTTTAGTAGCCTTGGAAACACTAGATATATTCATAAGTCTTACATTACATCATAAAAATGAAAACTAAAATAACATATTTTCTTAATAGTCCACACTCATATCCCCACATACTATCTCTATAGGTCATTCATAAATTACCTCTTCACATCTTGGAAAAATAAAACATAGAAAAGGGGTGAGCTCAAATGCCCAGTAAGGATAACAATATAGCGGAAACTTTCATAAATAAGAATAAACATTTAAGGCAATGTATAACTAAAACAAAATCCTTTTAAACTTGAACTTCAACATAGTATGGAAAAAATAAAATGAAATAATTCCATTTACTTATTCACATGGATATTATACTAATCGAATAATCACATGCAATATCAATGACCACTTTCATAATGATGGAATGCATAATTCCAGACTATCATAACCACATAGCCAAGGCCTCATGCCAAGACTACAAATAAGATTTTTCCAAGGCCTTGTGCCAAGACACTAGTTTGTCTCATGAGACCTACCGATGCATCGAGGAGCTATAGAAGGCTCCACCCATCACTTACTAAGTCCAATTCATTCCTCATATGAACAGGTTTAAACATAACATAAACATTCATATTAAAACTAGCATACGAAATGTCAATACTTTAACCACAAACCATGAATGGTATAAAAATAGCACATCCACAGTTGAACATAACTCATTCGATACAATATGGAAGATTGTATTGTATCATATTAACCTCAATCGATAATAATGAATGATATTGACATAGATGAAAATAACCATCAAAACTATTTGAGAGAAATATCCCCCTTTTCTTGAAAACATTTATAAGTCACACTATTTGTCAAGAAGCCGTTTAAAAATAGATTTTTGAATCAAAGTGTCCCATACCACTTTGAAACTTTTAAAAGGAGTTTTAATTTTAAAACTTTAATGTCCATATAAATAAATCCTTAAAACCATTTTTAAAACATGGACATTAATGAGAAATATTTAGAAGAATAAGTCTTTAAATCATTTAAAAATGGTATTTTAGTTAGAGTTTCTAACCAAAAGAGAGACACTTGAATACAAATAATTGAGGTAATAAAAACTTTTTAATATCATGAGAATAAAGGGATTCATGATATAATATGTCAAAGTACATTATATACACCACATAAAAGTGATTTGGTGTATAACAATAAAGAAGTCTCAATGGAATGAAAATTGAGATGAAATATCTCATAAAGGCCGTATCCTTAGGTTAAGGATAAATAAAAGACATAATTATGTGTGACAAATATAAATACACTAAATATCATTGGATATTCAGTGTAAAACAATCAAAGGACATTCACACATATTCTTGTAAAAACAACACAAATGAATTGGATGTTTATCTCAACAAATCAAGATTGAGTAAAAATTACTCTTATCAAGTTCATACCGATGACTTGAGAATTTATCAATGGAATGATTATGTGTATAAAAAGTATATCCGCATAAAGGGAAGTGGAAATTATGACATAATCAAATGAATAGTTATTCCACACATAATCTTGGAGTAAAATAATCAATGAAGTATGCGTGAAGCCGAATGAGTGGAAATTGAAATTTCAAATTCCCTTATCGATTTGGTAACTTATGAAACATGCACCCATGAAATAAGGATCATAAAATGATGATGTAAATACACATAAATTAAAGTATATTACAAAATTAATACAATCATGGGCAGTACACATACACCACATGCAATAAATAAGTGGTGAACAATGGAATTCTCAAGAAATTAAGAGTGAGATAAGAAACCCCTTACTTTGTACTTTTACCTTGGTTGACGGTAGGTTAACCTCCTGTATAATGGTTAAATAATTGTTATTGAATTATACAAGAATCATTTACATTAATATGATATCATATATGATCTTTTAACATTGATTTGTTAATAATATCTTAGTATTATCGTCATTTCGGGTGTTAACTTACTCATTTTCCTTTATATTATTTGTTACGCAAGCCGTGTTTGTTATGGATAGGTTGTATATTATTCATATCCATAATTATATCAAGTCCTTAAACATTATTTTTAAATCATCAAATGATAATTATACTTGAATGGATATGATGGAGAATGAATCTCATCGCTTTCGTGGAGACGGTAGTCCGTACGTATGCATGAGCGACAATATCATTCTTTTGATGTTAAAATAATATATAATTGGATGGTATATCATATAGACAGAATAATTTTCATTTTATATTTATTATTTACATGAATTACACATCCTTATTATACCCATCCAAATAATAATTTATTGAATAACAATTACACCACGACGTGGAGACGGTAAGCCGTACGTACGCACGTATGGTGACAAGTTATTCAAAGGATGGATAGAATACTGAATATAGTTGTACCATATTTATAATAACATCACAGTATATATAATATACTGGATTTATTATTTTAGAATGGTAATAACAAAGAAAGAAGAAGTGGAAGAAGAAAGGAACTTGAAAAAGGGTGGTGAAATCATTACCTCTTCTTCGGGTTGTTCCTTTTGATTTGATCAAAAGGGATATTAGGTTGGATTTCTGATAAAACTAAGGACTCTAGGTTGTATTGAGGGAAGTTTAGAGAGTATTTGAGCAGAGTTTGACCGAACCAAAAGGATTTTAAGGTGTGATTTAATGATAAGGGAGAGTGCCCTTTTATAAGAGGGGTGAAGGGCACCTTTGGAAATGCTAGAAATATTATTTTATAATAAATTCATATTCGGTTTCTAATGGATCAAAAGTGGATTATTTAAATTTTAAGGTGGGGATAGGTCGAAAACCACTCAACCAATAGAATTTATACAGGTTTGGGTTACTATATTAACCTTATCATTAAGTATTAACTCTTAGTTAATTAGTTTCACTTTTACAACGTCTCTTTGTATTTTTATATTATATGGTTAATAAACTTAATATATACATCCAAGAGACCCCCAAGTGGTCCATTAATTATAAAACTATAATGATAGAAGTCTATTGGACGAACGTTATATTTTTAGGAATTTAATATCAATTAATAATATAATATTTGTTTTAAAAACTCTTTTATGTCAATTTTGACACTATTCAATAATTGATTTTTGTGAAACTCATAATAGAATGATTACTTTGAAAAAAGTCAATTAAATAAATTATAATATGTCATATTAATCTAGAAAATTAGTTTAATTCATAAAAAGTCTCAAATTATATTTATTTGGGTATCTACAATATCAATCATTTTAATTTTTCACTATTATGGTAATTACTGCATCACCATTGTGTCATAACTAAATTAAATTATTTAATGTATAAAAATTATAAATAAAATACCATTACATAGGAAATATTTTTATCTTTCTAATGAATATTTATAGTCGAAAATCCAACATATATAACCCTATGTAACAATTATTTTTCTAAAAGATATATTCTTGTGTCATTTTTGTATTCATTTTAACTTAATTAAAATAAAGTGTCCCTATCACTTACAAGTGGCTCCATGGGGTCCCAAAATAGACCCAAAGATACCCATGGTCAGAAATGTATCAACCAATAAGGTTAGGACACATTTTAGGGTAATTTTTTATTATTATAATATTATTTTTTAACCCTTATTTACCGGATTTACCCTTTAACCATGGTAAATAAAATATTTACCGAAGTAATTATTCAAAATGTCTAAAAATAAAAGTTACCTATTTATACAATTTGAACATCCTGATTCCAAATATGGAATCCATTTTTCAAAATTAAAAACACAGAAGTGGAAGAAATTAATTTAAAATTAATTCCTGTTGTTAAAACAAAAAACGTGTTTTTAAGAGATAATAACTATCAAAAGATTGACACTTGTTTATGTATGGTTTAATTGTGAAATTATGTCCAATTAAAAACATTGAATTAAATGGTAAAAATATATTCTAAATATACTTTAAAACCACTCAAATTCATAATTTATCAATATTAATTATTTCGATTAAAAAAGTTGTTTTTAATTAAAATTTAGTAATTTTCACTATTCATCAAAATATGAAAGTTATTCGAAAAGTACAAAAATTTCACCCTAGGATAATTTCGATATTCCAAATCCAAAAATGAAGTCCATTTTGAGAGATAGAATTTATAAAATTTCAAAAAGTAGGTATTACTATTCATAACGACTAGTTTGATTGGTTGTGGTGTGTTAGAATCTCGAAGTTGCGTACAATACACGCCATTGCATTATTCAAAGGGAAACGTACCATGGAAGCTTGGGGTGTTACATTATTTCATGAGTTCTTGATATTAATGTTTTAAAATCCTCTTTTCTCTTCTTTGAATCAGTTTCAATTTCTTATAACACTTTTTATTATCATTTACAATTGTATATGATTTTAGATTATGTTGTTTATTTATATTTGGTAAATGATAAATATATACATCCACTAGGTTCTGGTTTATAAAAGATGGAATATACCCGGACTTAGTGGTGAATTACTCGGTGATCATCGGTATGTGTGTGAGGAGTAGTGAATGTTCTTGATTGCTTGTGATAAACAAGACCCGATTGAGAATTGCCTAAGATAATTGGGGGTATTTGCTACAACTATATTACACATTAGAAGGAGAGTATAACAATATGAGGTTTTAGTAAGGTTTATTGTCACATTTTTATTTGACCAAGGGAGTGAGAAGAAACGATTGTGGATTCTCACTCTTAACGATTTAGCAGAAGAGAATTGGGTAAAGTGAACTGTGATAGAATTACAATTGAAAAACCAAACCTAACATGATCACCATTTCATATCATTGATTTAAATCACATCATTTGTCAATTTGTTTTAAAACTTTCACTTAATTTCTTTACTTTATTTAGTTTCTTTCTTGTATTTTCAAAATCATACAATTTCAAAAACAACATCACTTCTTTCTCATATTTTAAGTGACAAACACTATTTTTGAGCACTCCTCTCTAGATAAAACCTAGGTAACCCACTATAATACATTTTAACTTAGGTTATATTTGTTTTTTACAAACCCCACAATAGGCATGTGTCAAAACTTGGCACCATTTCCGGGGAGGTAGTGCCAATATTTCTTTTTTTTTTCTTTCTCTTTTCATCTTTTCTCTTCAAAATTGCATGAATAAAACCTCAAAATATGAACCTTTACCCATAGATCCTGAAATTGAAAGAACCTTGTTGAATAGACTTAGAAACCTGAATTTTCAATCTGAATTTGAGGAAATTTCTCTTTTAGACTCAATTGAAACTTCAAGTGTTCACTCTGAGCCTATCATCATGGTTGAAAATCAAAACCAAACACTTACCTCTATGCACCACAATTCCTTAATTAAAACAATAAAATTGTCATGCCAGTATTACAAAATTATTTTGAAATGAAACCTAACATGATTCCTTTGCTTCCAAAGTTTCATGGTTTGGCAGGTAAAGATCCAAACAAACACATTAAAGAGTTCACACATGTGTGCTCAACTTTCAGACCCCGTGGAATTATTGAGGAGCAGGTAAAGTGGAAGGCATTTCCATTTTCATTAGATGGGGCTGCAAAATAATGGTTGTACGACCTACAGCCAGGAGACGTGCATGACTTGAATGACTTGGTAATATGTTTTATGCAAATATTATTCCCCACCTCTAGAAGCACAACTATTCAGAAGGAAATCTACGCCATACAACAATCATTTGGAGAAACCCTTTACGAGTACTGGGAGAGATTTAAGAATCTATGTGCCAGATGTCCGCATCAATCCATTGAGTAACATCACTTTCTTATCTTCTTCTATCAAGGACTACTGGAAAATTACATAAACCTTCTTGATGCATCATCTGGAGGTGCATTGATTGACAAGTCACCATAAGAAGCCAAGGGCTTGATTGATAAGATTTCCCAGAACTCGCAGCAGTTTGGAACAAGAGGTATTGTAACAAGAGGTATTCATGAGGTATACACTTCTCATCCATCAACCTTATTAGAAACTAGGATTTAAAAGCTTAGTAGTTTGGTGAGACAGATGGCCTTGAAGCAAGTTAGTGACCAAAAAGCACCAGCTAAGGTATGTGGTTTATTCTCATCACCTGATCATTTCACTAACCAATGTTATGAAATACAGGGAATGGAAACATGCTCAACAAACTTTCATCCAAGGCAGTTCCAACAAAATCAAGGATGTAGAGATCCTAACCAAGTCCAATATGGGTTTGGAAATCAGCAGAATCAAGGTAGACCCCCATACCAAAACTAGTTTCAAAACCGACCACCATTCCAGAATCAATTCCAGAACCCACCACCATTTCAACATAAACAATATTATAACCAGCCTTATTACCAAAAAACAACCACTTTCCAAAGAACCTATGAGAATCCATCCACCAATTCACAACCTCCAATTCAAAACCAACAACATAAATTTGAGTTTAAAGGACTGGAAAACACTGTTAAATATTTTTCCAATAAGTTTGAAAGTCTCATGGGATTTCTAACCAAAAATCCATGTAAACTCCCTTCCAAAACAATCCCAAACCCAAAAGAGAATGTTATTATTGTAACTAAAAGAAGTGGAAAAGAACTACCACCACCATTCACCATTGAACCTGAAACAAGAATACCTGATCTGGGAGAGAATAAAGTTGGAAATGATGAAAATTCTATGAAAATTCATCGGGAAGAAGATAAGAAAGAGGAGGAGGAGAAGGATAAGCCAAGGAAGAAGAAAAAAGAAACACCATTTCAAAGGAAACAAAGGGAGAAGAAATATATACCCCCACCATTTCCATCAAGGATGATTGAATCAAAGAGGTTGAAAGAAGAAGCACAACAAAAATAAATTCTGGACACCTTCCAGAAAGTGGAAATCAACATACCTCTACTTGAAGCACTAAAAAAAATTCCAAAGTATTCTAAAATATTAAAGGATATTTGCACCAAGAATAAGAGACTTCAAGGGAATGAGAGGATCAATTTGCGAAGAAGCGTCTCAACCCTTATCACACCACGATTTCCAACCAAATGTCAAGATCCAGGGATGTTTTCTATTCCATGAACCATTGGTTAATTAAATTTCTATAATGATTTGTGCGATTTAGGTGAATAAATTAATGTATTTACTCACTCAGTATATAATTATTTGCAGATGGGAGATTTGAATCCCACAAGAGTGGTGGTCCAGCTTGCAAATAGATCCACAGTTTTTCCAGCAGGAGTTCCAGAGGATGTCCTAGTAAAAGTAAAAGATCTTTTATTCCCTTCTGACTTCTATGTATTGAATTTTGAAGATTATAGGATCCCATCACACTCACCCATCATTTTTGGGAGACCTTTCTTGAAGACGACCAAAACCATCATCAATGTCCATGAAGGGACACTTACCATGGAGTTTGGAGACAACACTTTCCACTTCAATATTTTTGAATCCATGAGGCACCCATCAGATGACCATTCACTCTTGACACTCTCCCATGAAGATTGTACAGAAAAAAATGAAGAATTAGGTATGTTTCATGAATTCTTATCATTAGGAAAGAATTTTTCCATTAAAAATATCACTTAACATATGGATTCCCAAATTCCTAGATATTCTGATTTCCTGTTGGAAGAAGAGGTAAAATCTGATCTATTTGATAATTTTTTAAATGATGATGAAGATAATATGATTTCTTGTGTGTGGATGTAAAACCATTGGAAGTGGGGAACCTTAATTTAGTTTCATCCCTTAATCATCCACCTGATCTAGAATTAAAACCAATCCCAAATGATTTAAAATATGTTTACCTTATAGAGGGAGAGAAATTACCAGTAATAATTGCTAATAATCTATCTAAAACTCAAAAAAAATAATTAATTGAGATTTTGAGAGAGAATGTCCAAGCAATAGGGTGGAGCTTAGGTGATATCCCTAGAATAAACCCAAAAATTTTCTCACATAGAATTTTTCTTGAAAGAGATTCCAAACCTGCCAGACAACCCCAAAGGAGGATAAACCCCACCCTGATGGAGGTTGTGAAAAAAGAGATTGAGAAGCTAGGATAATCTATCCCATATCAGATTCACAATGGGTTAGCCCCATTCATTTAGTTACAAAGAAAACTGGCCTAACCATTGTGAGGAATGAAAAGAATGAATTAATCCCTGTGATAATTCAGAATAGCTGGAGAGTGTGCATAGATTTTAGGAAGTTGAATCAGGTCACTTGAAAAGATCATTTCCATTTCCCTTTCATTGACCAAATGCTAGATATATTGGCAGGGAGAACTCATTATTGCTTTTTGGATGGATTTTCAGGTTATTTTCAAGTACCCATTGCTTCCGAGGATCAAGAGAAGACTACCTTTACTTGTCCTTTCGATAATTTTTCATACAAAAGGATTCCATTTGGATTGTGTAATGCCCCAGGTACATTTCACAAGTGTATGGTAAGTATATTTTCTGATCACATTGAAGATTTCTTGGAGGTTTTCTTAGATGATTTCAAATTTTTTTGGAAATTATTTTGACCATTGTTTGAAAAATATTGAATTTTTTTTTGAAAACTTGCATTGAAAAAAACCTTGTTTTGAATTTTGAAAAGTTTCATTTTATGGTTGAGAGAGGAATTGTCATTGGGCATGTCATTTCTCAGAAAGGCATTGAAGTTGATAAATCAAAAATTGAAGTGATAAATTCTTTTCCTTACCCAAATTGTGTGAAACATGTTAGATCATTTTTAGGACATGCAGGATTCTATAGGAGGTTTATCAAAGATTTTAGTAAGATTTATCTCCCTCTCTCTAGATTTGATTTTAATGGTTCATGTTGGAAGCCTTTGATGAGTTGAAAATGAGATTGATTACACCACCAGTAATGCATCCACCCAATTGGGAAGAACCATTCGAGCTACTTTGTGATGCTTCAAACCAAGCTGTTTGAGCAGCCCTTTCTCAGATAATTTTAGGGCAGGACAAAAGTCATTGAATATGCCTCAAAAACCTTAGATTCAGCCCAATTCAACTACACAACAACAGAAAAAGAGTTTTTAGCAGTTGTTTTTTCTTTAGAAAGATTTAGATCATATCTGCTTGGAACTAAAGTCATTGTGTTTTTTGATCATGCAGCTCTTAGGTACTTGATGAAGAAGGATGAAGAAAAACCAAGGCTAGTGAGATGGATGCTACTCTTAAGGAGTTCAACATAGAAATCAAAGATAAGAAGGGATCTAAGAACCAAGTGGCTGATCACTTAAGTAGACTACCCAACACCGCTGAAGTTGAAATTACAGACACTAAACCACTAAATGATCGCCTTCCAGGAGAGAAGTTGTACTTGATTAAAGGAGAAGTACCTTGGTATGCTAACATGGTAAATTATCTGGTAAAATCTCAGGTCCCATCTCATTTAAATTCTCACCAAATTCAAAAATTGAAATCTGAATCTAGATATTACACCTGGGATGATCAATTTCTTTGGAGGATTTGCAATGACCAAATGATCAGAAGATGTTTGCCTAAAAATGAAATTGAATCAGTCTTTAATTTTTGTCACACATTAGCTTATGGAGGCCACTTTGGAACTCAAAGGATAGCAAGGAAGTTTTTAGAATCTGGACTTTATTGGCCAACACTTTTCAAAGATTATCTTGAATTTTGCAAACGATGTGAAAAAATGCCAGTTTACAGGAAATATTTCAAATAGACAAGAAATTCCCCAAAATCCACTTAATTTTTGTGAAATTTTTGAAGTTTGGGGGATAGATTTTATGGACCCTTTCCCAATTTCATTTGGAAATTCTTATATTCTTTTTGTTGATGATTATGTTTCCAAATGGGTGGAAGCAAAAGCCACCAGGACTGACGATGCTAAAGTTGTTTGTGATTTTGTCAGGTCTAACATATTTTGTAGGTTTAGAGTTCCCATATCCATAATTAGTGATCAAGGGACTCACTTTTGTAATAGGAGAATGGATTATTTGTTGAAAAAGTATGGGTTGCATCATAAAACATCAACTCCCTATCATCCACAGACTAATGGGCAAGCTGAAGTGTCCAATAGGGAAATTAAAGGAATTTTGGAAAATAATGTTAATACAAATAGGAAGGATTGAATCCAAAGGTTAGAAGACACATTATGGGTTTATAAGATATCCTATAAAACCCCAATTAGAATGAGTCCATATAGGCTGATTTATAGGAAAATTTGTCACCTACCAGTGGAATTGGAACACAAGGCATACTGGGCTGTGAGGAAGCTGAATATGGATCTTGAAAGTGCTGGGAAAGATAGAAGATTATAGTTATAGGATTTAGAAGAAATTAGAAGGGAATTATTTGAAAATTCCAGGATTTACAAATAGAGAATGAGAGTGGATCATGAAAAACTAATCCAACCAAAATACTTTCATCCTGGAGACAAAGTGTTGTTATTCAATTCAATACTCAAGCCGATGCTAGGTAAACTTCATTCTAGGTGGGTAGGTCCATTTATAGTTACTCATGTATATCCTTTTGGTTCTATGAAGATTGTAAAGGATAAAGAGAAGGATCCATTCACTGTTAATGGGCACAGGTTGAAGAAATTCCATTGGACCATGCCATCTGAGCCAATGGAGGAGATCACACTCCTACAACCTGTTTATCAATAAACTCCATCAGGTCATACCTATCCTTTATATTTTCTTGATTGATTTTATTCAATTTCAAATATTCTTATGTGTTAAATCCATTTGAATTCATTGCAGACACTGCATCATTTAAGTGTGGGGGAGAGAACCTTTATAGTTTAGGATTTTTATTTTTTGTTTGCTTTTCTATATTTTTTTAAAAAAAATGTGTGTGTTTCAAATTTTGTGTGTTTATTTTTAAACTTTTGTGTGTTTTTTTAAAATTTTGAGCTGAAATGATTATCTTTGAAATTTTTAAAACCCATGTCCATGGGAGAAATAATTTATTCCATGAAACTGAGCTTAAATGAATGCTGAAAATGACTTTGTTTCAAGTTCAATTCTTTGGGAATTTCATGAAACGTACTCGAATTTTTGAATCCCATGCCACATATCACTGTCTTTATATTTGAAATCACATTCCTGTGAGGCTTCTGAACCTATTTTTTCGTATTCTTTACATTCACATCACTTCTTGAGAGAACCAAATAATGCTTGATTTAACTAGAATTTGATTTATTCCTATCAAAACTTGAGGGTTTTAGGTACATGTGTTTTAAATGATTGAGGAATTTCTTTGGATTTAAATCCCCCTTTTCAATAGAATCCTTTTTAAAATGTCCTACCTTGAACATTTTATCCTTGTATCCTTTAGAATCCATGAACAGCCTATCAGGATAGCCACATTACAAGCCAATTTTACCTATCTAACCTGCTATTGAAGTAAAATTGCATGATCTAGTTAAACTTAAGTGTGGAGGAAGATGTATTGTATTGTACTACCTTATTTGGGGATACTTTGGGTGAAAATAAAATGTTGAAGAGATGTTATTTCTGCTGAAAAAAAACCATTCTGCTAAAAGCTGTGCCTTTTCTGGAGCTTTCAGGATGAGAGAAGTTGTGCCTTTCTAGAGCTTCTAATGAAGAAAGAAAGTTGTGCCTTTTCTGGAGCTTTCAAGAAATATTATTTTTGAGAAGATTGAAATGTTTTCTACTAAAATTATGAACTGTGTGAACATTTTTTGATATTTCATGATGAAGGAGCTGATTTTCTACTAAGGGGAGTGAAGAGGAGACCATACTTGTGTTAAAATTAGAGTAATGCAACTTTTCTTCAAAAAGAGCCAAACCCTCTTCATTCAGCCTCATAATTTTCACATCTAAATCCTACCAACCTAAAGCCACATAAAAAACTTGAAAATTTCTTATGATAAACATATTTCTTTGACTCACATCGGGTGGAGATATATGAATTTATCAAGCCTATGGAGACCCTTGTATGAGTTTGGATGAGAAAGACATTGCTAAAAAAAATTGAAATTTGTGTGATGAGAGATAATAAAATTTAGGTAAGTGTTTTGTGTTCATGGGAGGGTAAATGAAGAGGAAATATATTTAATAATATGAAATTAATAAATTTAAATAATAGTTTTTCAGGAGGCATGATATATTTTGTTTCTTTTTGTCAAATTGGTGGATCTCATGGATATGTGTTTTGAATTTGCTTTGATTTTATTTTGATTCTGACTTGTCCAGGATTCCAAGTGATAAGTGTGGGGGAATTGATAGAGTTAGTATTTTCATTATTATTAATATGTTTTTTAATTATTTAAACCCTATCAATTATCCAATTTGAGTATATTTGCATCATTTAAGTGTTTTGGTGTATTTGGGGCTTAAATGTGAAAATGGGGTAATTCTGTAAAATTGACAGTTTTATATAGCTTCTGTTTTTCGGGCATAACTTATATAATATTGGTCCAATTGAAGTGAATATTTTTTTAGGCTTCATATTCTTGTGGAATTCAATTTTGTCTTCTAGACCAAGACCCAATTATAAACCCAATGATACAGAAAAATCAATCAAGTAGAGAACTCAGTCTGGCTGGTAGAATGGACCCCACTAAATTAAATCTACAATATATCATTTAAACGACCTTAAAATGAGGTGATTATAGCTGTTTTAGACAGAGGAAATTCAAAGGATGGTTCAAAATAAATTTCATAAAATATGAATCTCATCAATGTATCTTTTTGGCGCGTCCAAGTGGAGTGGGTGAAACAGTTTTTTGGAGGCCAGAAAAGTAATGGTAATTGATTCGGCCATATATTTCTTTAAACCAATCCAAATACTCTAAAATTTTGAGTTTAGATATAAAAATTCATTAAAAACATTCTATAAGAAGGGATCTTAGTGTGTTTCGGCCGTTTGGTGGGCAGAATAGAGTAAAAATTATGGAGGACAGATTCTGGAGGATCAAATTTCTATTATTTCTTTTCTTTGTTTTACACTTATTAGTATTGTAATGTGTTATTTTTGCCCCTTATTCACAATTACCCTTACCATGGTGGGGTAAAATTCTATGTGATTTGGAAATAAGAGGTTTTCTATTTTATATTTCATGAGTTCTTGCTATTAATGTTTTAAAATCCTCTTTTATCTTCTACGAATCAGTTTCAATTTCTTATAACACTTTTTATTATCATGTACGATTGTATCTGATTTTAGATTATGTTGTTTATTTATATTTGGTCAATGATCAATATCTCCCTCCTCTAGGTTCTAGTTTATAAAAGATGGAATAGACCAGGACTTAGTGGTGAAGTACTTGGTGATCACCGGTACGTGTGTGATGAGAAGTGAATGTTCTTGATTGCTTGGGATAAACAAGACCTGATTGGGAATTTCTTAAGATAATTGGGGGTATTCGCTACAACTCTATTACACATTGGAAGTAGAGTAGACCAATATGAGGTTTTAGTAAGTTTTATTCTCAAATTTTTATTTGACCAGGGGAGTGAGAATAAACGATTGTGGATTCTCACTCTTAACGATTTTGCAGAAGAGAATTGGCTAAAGTGAACTGTGATAGAATTAAAATTGGAAAACCAACCCTAACCTGATCACCATTTCATATCACTGATTTAAATCACATCATTTTTCAATTTTTTTTAAAACTTTCACTTAATTTCTTTAATTTATTTAGTTTCTTTCTTGTATTTTCCAAATCATACAATTTCAAAAACAACATCACTTCTTTCTCTTATTTTAAGTGAAAAAACTATTGTTGAGAACTCCTCTCTAGAGACAACCTAGGTAACCCACTATAATAAATTTTAACTTAGGTTATGTTTGTTTTTTCCACACCCCACAACAGGCACATGTCAGAAATCCACAAGGGGTTTCCATGCTTATAATATGAATTAGAGAGCCCTCTAAGGTGATCATGAGGATTACTTGTTGATATGAAGATTATATATGGGTTAGGCTAATGGGGGAATTAGCATTGTTACATAATTTTGGATTTCTTAGTAGAAAATATGGCATGAAATTTGGGGAATGGGTGGGTTACAGAATCCTAAGCCTTGAAAATGTGGTGATAACTCGTTCAACTATATTATGATGATGATGATGAATCGTTTCCCATGTATACTGAATTAGTGATATATTGTTCACTCTTACTTTTTATATGCCAATGATACCTTTTTTAACCTACTTATTAGGTTAATGATTGATTTACACCCTTTTTAAGTAGCGAGAGATGTATCTTTCACCCATGCTTGATGTTTTATGGTGATAAATCATTTATTTTATGGATTATGTTGGTGATGCATCATCCTCCTCATGTATGGTATCAATGAAATATTTTTCACATTGGTTAATGTTCTAACGATACATCATTCACCTTGACTAGTGTATTAGTGGTATATCATTCATATTAGATAGTTATATTGGTAATACATCATTTACCTTGCTTATGAACTATATGGTATATCATCCACCATTTTTAATGAGTATGATGATGCATAGTTCACCTTAGATATTGTATCAATGATATATCATTCACCCTGGTTAATGTATTGGTGATATCTTTTTCACCTTGGTTATGGTTTTTTGATATAATATTCACACTTTTCTAATGATATGTTGATTACTCATTCACCCTGAGTAGTGGTAAGGTTGTGTCTCATTCAATTTAGTTAGTTATTTAATGGTGACTCATTCACCCTGAGTAGTATTAAGGTGATGTGTCATTAATCTCATTTGGTTATTCAATGATGAATTCAACATCCATTTTTGATCACAATATGGGAGTATTTTTCCATTCTAACATTATCCGAAACATTTATGGTTGTTGTAACTTCCCCCAGCTCAGTGCTCCATCATGTGACCAAGTCAGGTTTGCTACTAGACCTTATACGTGATTCCCCATACCCAGAGGTTACTGACTAGTAGTTAGGGTGTAATGGATATAGTGGGGAGACTATACCATATGGTACATAATTGAAATAATAGTGGAAATAATATAAATAAACAAACAAGAAACTCAAGCAAAATAAAGAACAAACTAAACAATCCAAATAAAAAACAAAATCATGTAATGACATGTTAAATGTAGCTGAATGACATGATGAAAACCATACAAGTAAAACACTAAACAAACTCAATAAAAGACTTCATAATCCATGGTCTCAAATCTCATGTTAGTCTCATCTACAAACTCCAACCCATCCAGTAAGCAATCAACCAACGTAGTCAAATCTGTCTGGGTATCAATTTCCAGCCCGACTAGGGTGTGAATATAACTCAGTAGGTTGACACCCATGGTATTTAAATTATATTGTTTAAATATATAATTAATGAAATAATATGATAAACAAGGATATTCCTTAATAAATTAATACAACACATCAAATAACCATGCTGACCCTCGAACTCCGGGTTGACACCCAGGGTTAGCCAAACCCGCTTTAGCTCCATGCCAGATATCTCTATCATGTGATGAATCCTATATCAAGATGGATCACCCAAACCATTAGTAGATTCTTCTGTATTAGGATGAATTTCTAGTATCATGTCTCAAGTAACCAATTGGGATCCATGCGTATATCTCATGCTGGAGTCTCTTATATCTACCCTTGGCGCACGTCGCCAAGGGGTATTGTGACCAATCACACTAGGATCCATGTGTAAATTACCAAGTTAGAGTCTCTTACATCTTCCCATGTGCATGTAATCAAGAGAAAAGTAACCATATCAATGGTATCCATGCGTACATTTCTATATTGGATTCACTTATATCTTGTCATAGCACAAACCTCCAAGGGGAAAGTTTCTATCTCATAACAAAATGTGGATTCTCCTACATCATGATTAATCACTGGTGTCATGTATCATGAGATAGTGGATCAAGACCTCAAGAATCATGTCATCAATATCAATTATAAGTAAGACAAACATATCATTTTTCACAAATCACATGTTATTCCAAGTTATTCAATTTATCCAATTATCAATTAACAAGGCATTTATTCTTTGTTGGTAGATCCTCATACATCAAGAAAAATTACCACTATAAAACATGCCAAGTTACCATTTATCATAAATTACATGTAATACCAAATCAAATTATCAAGAAATGTTGGTTCATCACAAGGTCAAGTTTAGGTACACCTCTTGGGTGGCCACAATCCTGATCTCAACGCTAAGGACCTAGCTAAATCCATAGGGGAATACATGGGAGGTCTAAGCATGTTAATTTTATCAAAATTTTACATTATCCATTTAGGTAGGTCGCGTACATGGTGTGTCAAAATTTTCGTACTTATTGCACATACTAGAAGGATGGAAATAGACATTTAGGGAGTTATTCTAGACCAACCACCTAGAAAACCAACAAATTAAGAAATAAAGAATAATCAAATGGATTAACTTTGATTGTGAGGTCTAGAACACCAAGATACAACATGTTCTTGCATCTGGTTTGAATGGGAAAACTCAAAGGCCGTCTGTGAAAAAAGTATAGTCAATAAAAGGGTAAGTGATATCATAATGCACAACACTAAAGTTTAAAAGAGTGTTGGGAATGACACATTCATGAAGTGAATAAGGTATTCACATTGTGAATAGCCTATTTTTCTACTTATGATGAAAAATAATTTGCCTCGAATTAAAAACACAAAAATTAAATTTCACACTATGAATCCATTTCATGATGTGGATTTCAATTTCACGGACTTCCCATGAAACATTCATGGCATGAATGAAGTTCATGGGGTCTTCTTGAACCATTCATGCCCTGTACAGATTTCATGGGGCCTTCCCCAAATAATTAATGTCGTAAATTGGAAATTCATGACATGAATTCATTATATGGACAAAAATCACATCCTATTCCTACTTTCTCCTAGAACAAATCAAACTGATACTAAGACATGATTACCAAGGTCCAAACCAAAAAACAATCGAGCTCAAAGCATCCCTATGGGGTATCAACAAACAAGTAAATCCATTATATCCACATATCAGATTCCCTTTATCAGGTCTCTTCTTGCACATGTCCATGATGCTACTGCACTTACACTAAAGGCACGATATTCCCCTAAAGATTCTTCTAACTATGGTCCATGATATGAATCAAATGCTCTCAAAATGATGCTACAACATCCAACTCTATGTCATCAACCTCTATCACATGATAAGGGTCATCTTGACATCTCTGAAGCTATGAAACTTGAAAAACGTCGTGCATGGTGTTGTAGAGATGTGGAGGGTTCAAATGAAACACTACTTAATAGGACATTTCTACTATCTCAAATGGCATGAAAAACCTAGGCACTTGCTTCCCTTACTCCCTGAAATGATGTTTCCCCAGCCTAGGAAACACTCAAAGAAAAACATGATGAAAAACCTCAAACTCCAAAGGTCGTTTTTGATGGTCAGCATATGATATCTATTGGATTTACATGGTCACCAGCTACTTCCTGACCAATTAAACTTTCTTAGAAATCTGCTACATGAGACTAGGTCCAATGGGTGCTAACTCTCCTCCCCAACTAGAAAAAAGGTGAGTATCACGGGCTTCCATATAGAGCCTTTAAAGGAGACATTTGGATCGATGTTTAGAAGATGTTATTAAAAACCAAGATCCATGAGTGCTAGATGATTCTCCCATAAACCAAAAAAGTCCAAAACACTGGTTTGTAACATATAGTCTCAAATTTAAATCACTTGTTTAGATTTTCCATCTTTCTAAGGATGATAGAATGCACTCATAAAAACTTGTGATATAAGTTCCTCCTGAAGCCCCTACCAAAACTAAGATGTGAAATGAGGATCCCAATAGGAAATGATACTCCTTTGAACATAATGTAGCTGAACTATCTCTCACACATAGATACTACTCAGATCATTGATGATGAGGTCTCCCTGATAGGAAAGAAGTGGGATACCTTTTTCAGTCGATCCATGATCATATATACTGGAACTTTCTTGTGAGGTTTCTTGGGTAATACCTTCATGAAATCCATAGTGACATCATCTCACTTACATTCCAGAATGGGTAAAGGCTGTAACAACTCAGTAGGACTTTGATGCTTAGTCTTCACTTGCTGATAGGATAGATATCTCTCCATGAATCCCGTTATCTCCTTTTTCATCCTTGACCACCAGTATTGTCTACGTATATCACAATACATCTTTTCCAGACTCGGATGTACCACCCATTTAGAAGCATGAAAATATCACATTAGATCCTCACCCAATCATGTAGAAACCCATACATGGTCATGGATAAGAACATCACCGTTTCCAAGAGACCATCCTGATGGTGGCTCCCTACCATAGAAGTTTTCCCTCAGAGCTAAGTCATCTGGATCAGATAATTGATCCATCTTGATCTAGTCCAAAAGCATGGGTATAACATATGTCAAATTCAAAACTAATCATCCCTATGACTCTTGAAAATCTAAATGCATGTTTTCAAAGAGTGTCATTAGTTCCCACTAATCACAAGACTCATGTACTGCCTCTATCTATGTCTTCTAGCTCAAAGCATAGGCAACGATGTCATCTTTTCCTGGTGTGTAATCCAGCTCGAAGTAAAAGGAATTTTAATACCCAACTCACCTCATCTATTGAAGGTCTAGGTTTCACCAAGAAAATATTTACACGAAGCTCTTGTTGTTTGTGTACACCACAAACCTCTCACCCAATAGACAGTGTCTCTAGCATCTTAGGGCGTGTACCACTATAGTTAACTTCAGATCATGAGTATGGTGATTCCTATCCCGTAGCCATAACTATCTAGATCCATAAGCAATAACTTGATACTCCTGCATCAAAATTTCTCCGAGTCCAACTCCATATGCATCGAAGTACCCGATATAGTCCTTACCTAGAACAGGAAATGTGAGGATCAATGCTAAGGTTAGCATACTCTTCATCTCCTAGAAATCCCTCTCACAAGAATCTGACCAAAAAAACTTCACCCATTTCTTGGTCAGTATGAACATCAGTGTTGTTAGACAAGATAAGTCCTAGATAAAATGTCGATAATATCATACTAAACTCAGAAATCCATTAATCTCAATGATAAACCACTCTTAATATAAAATGGTTGCAACCATCTCTGGATTCACTTCCACTCAAGCCTCTAAGATAACATGGCTCAAGAAGTGCACTCAACTGATGGTATCCTAAACTCAAGTAATTCTTGGAGAAGATCCTAGAACCTCATAGATAATTGAAGAGATCACCGATGAATGAAAGGGGATACTGATTCTTGAATGTTATCTAGTTTAGTCTTTGATATTCCACACATAAGTGAAAATCCCCTTCACCCTTCTTAGAAAAAAGAACCGGAGAACCCCATAGTAATATACTAGGTCGTATGAACTTATTTTCTTCTAGATCATCCAACTAAACTTCTAACTTATGAAAATCTATTGGTTCTTTTCTATAAGGAGAGATAGAAACTTGCTCAACTCCCAAAACCAACTAGATTGCGAACTCGATCTCCCTCTTGGGTGGTAATCCAGATAACTCTTCAAGAAATATGTCTTGTAAATGATCCACTATTAGAGGAAATGTATCATGCTACATTCTTCCATAATCCAAAAACAAGGTCTGTTGTCTAAGTCATAAGAAAATCCAAGCTGCACCGAATTGGTCCCGCACAACCAACCTAGAGATCCCACTCACCCAGGTGAGTAAAGCTACCCTATAACGACTCTAACCATTGGAGCCCACCTATCTAGTGAAAGGATGGGATGCCAATACCCCATGACTACCTCCAAAAGACCATGGATTGGGGACCAACGCCGAGTAGGCATATCATGCACATAAGAGTACTTAACATATTGTACCTGTATGTATGTACACACATCCATCTCTATGAGAAAGTGAAAAAATAACAAAACTATTGATACAAAAATTCATGAATACATCTATATATCACAGAGTAAGATAGTGATAGAAAACATAAAAAGGGAAAAATAAAAGCCCACAAAAAAACTGAAAGAGCCTGACCTACTCAAAAGGAGGGGAGTGTTTTCAAATGCATGACTGGTACACGCCTTGGTCAGTATAACCCAAAACTATGCTCCACCCACTCCCAGTACTCCAAGGACACTGATAACATACCCATCATCTCCACAAGACATGACATGTATGGGAAGATCCTGTGTAGGGGTGAGTATAAAAATAATCATTAGGCACCTAAAAAACTAAAATAAAAGGGAGAAACTAAATAAAAATAGTCTTATTTTCCCTAAGGCATAGGAGGAAACCCAAGAGAGAGAGAATAAGAAACACCATCTCTGCCACTCCTCAGCTATACAAGACTAGGTCATCTTATCTCAATATGGTGTTTTAATCGAGATGCATGACATTTCTGCAAGTAATCCCAGAACAACCTAGATGTATTCATCTCAGAATCCAAGTATCATGAGGTATACACCTTATAGCCATCCACACAATACTATTGAGGCTCAAAGGTATCACTCGTCTAGGAGATCCCACTCCATGAGCCCTTTCATCCCTAATGGTACTCATTCTAGAGATATCACTCATCGAGAAAAGTTCTCTAGGTTCAAATCTAGTGCCTAGTACCAGAGGTCTTATCTCTACTATTTTGCGCCCCACACAAGCTCATAAGAACTCAAGTGGAGAGTCCCTTACCTCACCACTACACCCATAGTCGAGGGAGCTCTAACTCCATATCAAGCACCACATGAAACCTTAGGAGAGAAAAAGTAGGGATCTGCATGCCCCATAGCTGAGGGATTACTAACTCCTAACCATCTCAAAAAACCTTTAAATAACTCATTAAGAGAGGCATGCACCATGTCTCATTAAGGGATCACTCACTCCTCACCCAACTAGAGGAGGAAACCTAAGCGAGATAGAACAAGAAACACTATCTCGACCACTCCTTGGCTATAAAAGACTAGGTTAGATCATCTCAACATGGTGTGCCAATCAAGATGTGTGAAATCACCATAAGGACTCCCAGAAAAAACTAGATATATTCATCTCATACTCCAAGTTTCACAATTTCTTGACCTCACAGCTAGCCACATGATTCTTTTCAGGCTCAATGGTATTTCTTGTCTAGGAGATACCACTCTATGAGCCCTTTCATCCCTTATGGTTCTCATCTGAGAGATATCACTCATCAGGAAAAGCTCTCTAGGCCCACAAACACTTTCTCTCACTAACTCCGACCAGTATAATAGTGACCTATAGGGCCTCCGGAACATAGCCTCCCAAACATGGACTCAAATAGTGTTATGCCAATGTTGGAGTGATAAATTCACGAAACCAACATGAAAACCCAAATCATGTTATCCAAAACCTGAATAGTTCTCTCTAATAGGCATAAAACCCCCACTCTTGGGTGTACTATTAAGGGAAAGAAACCTCCTCAACACCTCACCTCACATCCTAACTGGTGTCATCATCAATCCTTGAAAGGTATACATACTCCCTACCTTTAGAAAATCCATAAAGAACATGTCTAGTGGATATCTAGTCATGAAAGACCTCACGAACAAAGTCTCCTAGATATGCCTCCCCGCCTCACTAAAAAAGAGGAGGGGTAACCATGAACAACTAGAGACATGTGGATCATCCTCAATAATATCACATGTATCCATGATGCCGAGAACACAAGGGTATCAACAAATAACAAAGGGATACCCAAGTGTACACATAGGGTCTTACCAGACCATCCTTTCATAAAACTCCAACTGCACCATATCTCATGAAGCTACATGAAAGTCAATCTATATGCTAACAAAAATATCAGGGCATTCCCTAAGTGTCAACCTATGCAGAAGACAACTCTCAGTGGGGAGGTAAACCTGACACGTCCTTAGGTAGACATCCTCAACTCCACCACAACAGTAAAAAATCGAAATCTCTTAAAACTACTGCTCCAAGGTCCATATTAGCCATCTGATAAAATTTATTTGTATATTTCCACACATGATCTCGTCCTACAAAGCCTAGGATCACTCCAAGACAAAGAAGGAACACCATCCTAAAATTCAAAAATGTTATCACACCCACTGGAGGCAACCATCTGAGCATGGATGGTAGGCAACCCATTCATACTGAGAAAATAATTATAGGGCCTCTATCTACTGCTACAGGAAGATTCTATGTAAGTCACTCCATCCACTAGATTCAGGTCACACTACATATAGGAGTGTATGGACTCTGATCCTCTCAAATAGAGACTCCAAGCATAAGGGTCAAGAAAAAAGGCTCCATTGGTATCGCTAGGCCTTGAACATGGGATACTCTTAGGTAAAAGTGGAACACAACTCTGTGTTAACTACAATTAGGGTAGCACAACCACATGTCATACCTCAAACCACACTCGAACCTCCAGGCCAAAAGCCCCTTTTGGCTGAAGTTCACCATTTCCTTCACCCACCTGTTTGGCACAACCAGGGCCTGCTCGAACACCTAAACACACCAACCCAACTTGAACACAAAAGTCAATGGAACTCATATACCATACCTAGACACTATCCTTTTTGGGCGACATTGAATCACCCGCACAATTTTATATCATGTCATAAAAATGAGGCTCGGTAGGGGAAGTGTCCCTCTGCCTCATGAGTCTAAATCTACACCAAACATCACCAACATAGATCTCTATCAATTCCCTACATCACCCTAGATAATCCTTGAGCACTCTGGTGTAAGTGGTAATGCTCAACAATATCACTGAAACCTAGGTATCCTGGTGAAATCCCTGCTCGAAGGTTCATAATTGAAAAAATGAGTCTCAAACCATATCTATGGAGTATCATGAAAAGTTTTTAAACCTCTCCAAATACTCTTCCATGGTCATACTACTCTATAAAAGCTACATAATCTCCTGTATATGCACCAATCGCAAAGTGGTTAGATAAAACTCTTCCTAAAGAGCTTCTCAAACTCCATCCAAGTGAACATCATATCATCATGGATCTACATCACCAAACTCCATCATCACCCAACCGAGTCCCATAAAATACTCACCTATAGGACCACCATTTGATTGGGAGGTTTCCTCACAATGAAAAAAATGTATGTGACTACCTCAATCCAATAATAAGCTGCCTGGGGGTCTAGTTGGCCCTAATACCTAGGAGGTATCTGCCTATTAAACTCATGCAATGCACTTAGCTTGCATGAATCCTCAACCTGAACTACCAACACAACCTACTTCTCAATGGGTGGTGGCTTGACTTGTAGACTACCTAGAGATACCACCTCCTATATAGACCCATGTAGTGAAGCCTCATCACTGGGAAGATCATCATCACAATCTCTCCATGTAACCTTGGTTGGATATCATCATAGTAACATTTTGAAATTGAATTAAGATGTATCACGATCAATGAGTATATCTGGAGAGATTACTCAAGGAAATAGAACCCAAAACCCAGTCCTATATGATGAATGTACCAAAGTTTCCCTAAAACTAGTGCCTAAATTTTATGAGTCAACAAGAAAGTTATTAGAGTCCTGATATATGGATACATCAAACACCACACCAACACTGGAGTCTCTAACCTGGAAGTCAAACTCAAAACACTTCAACATTGTCTCTATAAATCACAAACCAAGCTCACAGCTAGACAACTCCTAAATTCGGTCCTAAGGACTTGTTTTGATACCACTATGTAACGAACCGACCCACCGAAGACTGCCTGACCGGAATAAGGTCAAGCCACCACTACTACAAGCCCACCTCTAATAGGCCAGGGTATGGAGACCAATGCCGAGTAGTCATATCACACACATGAGACTCCTTAGCCTATGGTACCTGCCGTTTTCACAAGACACGGCATGTGAGGGCAGAGCCCATGCATGGGTGAGTATAAAAATACTTAGTAGGTTTCCTAAAAACCCAAAATAAATTAAAGAAACTGAAATTCAATAGTCCACTCTACCCCAAGCCAGAGGAGGAAACCCAAGTGATAGAGAATGAGAAATTCCATCTTGGTCACTCCTTGGCTATACAAGACTAGTCATGTCACAAACCAGGATAGGTCGTCATCCGACCCGGCGCCTGACCCGGTCCGTGACATGGCCCGAAGGGTGTTCCTGATCCCCACGGGCTGACAACTAGTGCCGGGCACCACAATGTGGCAGTTGGGAACAATTTAGCACAGAAAAGACATAAAAAATCGATATAAACTAAGAAAGGTAGTTAAATACTTGCAATTGAAAAAAAAACAAGGATGAACAATTAAACATACCTCCAAGTGACCTCATGGGTCACCACCAAACAAAAAAACAAGATTACTGCAAGAGTGATCCAAAACTAGAACCCGAAACTGAAAATATAAAGTAGGCGTGAGCACTGAGATGCTCAGTAGGAAAGACAAAATACAACCACGCCCTATGCCACTGCCTTTAATAAGAGATCCAAATCATTCTAGTTTGAAAATAAGTCATAATAAAAATAATATTTTTCACTCTTTTCAAATTAAAATAACAAGCTTGCATTTAAAAGAAAAAAATTTCTTTAAAAATAGGTTTTTAAGTATGAATTAACATTTCTTAATTTAAAGGAGGACAATTTAGATTAAAAATATGGTTTTCACAAAAGATGGAATAAGCATGAAACAACTAAATTGAAAATAGTATCACAAGCACCACAGGAAGTCCCTAAGAAGATAGTGTTAGTTGGGGACCTAGGATCTTCATGTCTCGGTGAAACATGGCTTAGAAGGCCACAACCCTCAGAAAACATGGCTTAGAAGGCCACAACCCTCAGAAAACATGTCTTAGAAGACCACGACCCTTAGTCATTCATATGTTTAGTTAGTGTTGCAATCGTCAAAACTGCAGTGATACCGGGTCAAGTCACATCTGGACCACTAGACCACAAGTCCTAGTTCACCCACCTAGATACCCAGGTTTCCCATTGTGCTCTGGTTTAAGTGGTGGTGAGTTTTTATCAAGCAAGCATATATGTACACAACACTTTCTTTATCCAAAAATCAGTCAACCTCTCACCACCGTTCTCCCTCCTTAAGCGCATCCCCCCTCTTTTACGCCACATAAAGCATAAGAATCAACACTAGGAACATATCACAATTCATATTTTAACACTTGAATTACATTTCTCAAACTAGGGGGAATGCCTCAAGAGGGGTTTTTCCAATTTTTAAACCATTTTCAAAGTGCCAAACGGGCCCCATTAATTTACAAATAACATAACCAATCAGAAAAACAATGTTTCTAAACATCTTTAAGTTCCAAAAAATCTTCTTAAGAATCCATTTGAACAACTAAGGCACCACACTTTAAAAAAACACGCTTTAAATAAATCAAACCATTGAAGAAATGCAAATTACCAATTAACCCCAGATTTATTCCAAAATTCATGCATTCTTACAAACTAACCAAAACATGAACTTCCCTCTTTTTAAAGTCTTGAAATAATCTATCTTTATTCAAAAATTAACCTTCACAACACACATGCTATCCACTTAGGAAAAACCACTTTAAGGATTTATCATTTCAAAACCAATTTAGCATAAAAAGGGGTATTGCATTTTCAAGCATGGTCGGGATCATATATATCAACATGAAAAAACAAAAGTTGGAAACTTTATAAATTATGCATAGAGAATGAAGAACCATTTTTTTTCAAAGACACTTCTAAGCATTCAGTGTGCCAAGCTAGAAAACATATCTAAAAGAAGGATACACATTTTTAATCGTGAAAGTGAACCATTAAATATAAAGGTATGTCCAATGCTAAGCATCGCTAACACTTTTCATAGCATGTATATACTATTTAATTTTTAAAACACTTTTTAAAGAACTAAAGCATTTATGGAATTCAAATTGAAGGCATAGGCATAGGGGACCTACATCAAACATGACACTATTTGCCGACGACCACCCAAACTGACACTTGGTGCATACACACACATGAATTTACACACACACAAATATACATACACCCCTAACTGTAATGCACATATTCCCTGCACCATGAGGGAATATGCACAAATAGGGCATATATATATATATATATATATATATACGCCTTACCATATGCATATAAATGTAGGAAACCTCGACACCCGCAACCCAAAGTCATCGCAATGAGGTCCAACACACTACACATATAATTTAATAAAACAATTAAATACATAACCAATCTATAAAACATTTCAAGATAATGTGACAAGGATTTTCACCAGTAACACACTCAATTTCAAGTAGGAAAAGCCACTTAAAAAATCAAACACACAATTAATCGTTTTGAAGATCACTTTCACACCACGCATGCAATTGAACAAATCAATAAAGCAATTTATGAAACACTTCCACATTAGCAACACAAAATTTACACTAAAAAATTACCCAATTTCATATCAAAGAACCACTTTAAAATCATCCTCACATCGTAACTATAGAAAAACATGATTCGAATCATCTATAAAAATTAAATAAATCATTTACACCATTTATAAAACATTCTAAAAAGGAATAACACGACATAAAACAACAACACAGCCAAAAAACTCTTCTAAGGCCAAAAGCACACCAATAACATGTCAAAACAGAATTCACACCCCTTGCACAACATAATAAAACACTAATACAAGACTAAAAATGGGGTTTTCATCACAAACGCACTCCACACCATATGATCATGCCACTAAACAAATCCAACAAATGATTAACTTCAAGAAAACCAATTTTTCACAAAACAAATAAATTAAAGAATATGATAAATTAATTAAACAAGAAAATTAATTCATTAAATAATATTTAAATGCAGAACCACCTACCTCATTGTAGAAAAAATTCATGTACTTGGTGCGCAACTCCATCGCACGACAACCGCACCAAAAAAAACTTAGATTTAATGCCAAAAACAAGACATCGAACCAAGTTCATCAAAATTGGACCCTAAAAACATAAAACCCTAATATAAAACTCTTCTAGAGGAAGAAAACAACCAATCAAAGTGGAGAGAATCTAAGATAGGGGTTGCAGGAGATTGGTCGAGCAAGATAAGGGGTTTTTAGAGGTGTGCTGCGCCGGAAGAGGGGGGGGGGGGGTCTCTCCAGAGGTGCACCGGGAAGGGGGTTCGGTGTCGTCGAAAGGAAGAGTCGCTGGGAAGAGTTTTGTCGTATGGGGAGTTCGGCTGAAGCACCGGAAAAAGGGGTTTTGTTCTGGGGGTCGCGTGCACAAGGGGAGTCCGTCCGGAGGTGCTGCGTGCTAGTGGGAGTCGCACTGGAGGGTGGCTGCCTAGACTGGGAGGGGGAGTAGGGGAGGCACATGCTCCTTGCTGGATGGGAGGAGACACACCGGTCCAGTTCACCGGAGTAGAGAGGAATGAGGGAGGATGGCCACTGCGTGCAAGGGGGTGCACCTTAGGGTTTGGGGGGGAATGGATGTGTGACAAAGGAGAGAGGGGGGAGAGAAAGTGGGGAAAAAAATAGGAACCAATAATAAAAAAAGGTTTAAACCTACTTAAAATAATAATAAAATTAATGATAATAAAAATAATAATAAAAATATGTTAATAATTTTACAATTATGACAAAAGTTTTAATATCAATAGTCTAATTAAAGTATTAATAAAATTAATAATAATAATAATAATAATCAATTAGTGAATTTAATTTTAAAATAGATAGTATTGATAACAATTTAATACTAATTATATTAATAACATTTTTTTGATAATGATATTATTAACAACTTTTCATAAAAATAATATTATCATATACACAATAATAATAATATTATTATGTTTTAAGTATTTTTCCTCGTTTTATTATCACAAAACTGTTATCATTTTAGGTAGTGGGAAATTGAAAGGTCAATTCAGGTCGACCACGCAGTTACCACCAACTGTGCGGTGCCCGTGCCCCAGTTTGAAACCCATAAATATTATTAAACTTCAAACTTTTCAAATCGGGACCCCAAACTCAACATTTCCAATGATGTGAGACCCCGAGGAAGAATAAAATAAAAGAGAGTGCGAGGTCGGGGTGTGACAATTATCCCCACCACAGACACTTTCTGCCCCCAGAAAGTCACCAGGCCAACAATTAACACAACTCAAGTCCATACCCAGACAAAACCAAAGGAAACTGAGAAACTCGGGGTGACCATTCCAAACACACGTCACACCTGACCAATTAAAGTAGAGACCACCGTATAAGAATGAGGTGAGAACATGAGAGGGTTCTCCCCACCAAAATAATTCCACTAATACAAAAACATTGAAACCCAAAGACACCACCTTCGAGGGGGCCAATGCTGGAAATCCCAAACCAAAATCATTCAATTTCTTCACATGGACCGAATAACATGCTATAGATTTTAAACAAAAAGTTTTCTACGAAACAACCCAACAACCCAAGGATGAGAAACTAAATCAACACCTCCCACACTAACCAAATAATAATACTCACTGCAACTGGAGACTAGGGAATCCCTATCCTGAACTCAACCCACTTTCTCAATGCCAACAGAATAATTCCACCACTAGGGTTAAACCATTGCGGGGAAAACTGGAACACCAGAACACTGGGATGGAGGAATCCCCTAAAAAACTAAAACACACTAAAGGAAAGCCCATGGAGAGGCGCTCGAACTAAGATAGGGCCCATAAACACCACCCATTAATTTCCCGAAACCAAACATTCCCCTAATGAACACAATTGAGACCAAACTCTCAATCAGGATGGGTTCGTTTACTCACAGGTCCAAAACCCTTCAAGGAATTCGAATGATTTAGAAACCACCCCAAGAGAAGATAATGCCACTTGGATTGAGTTAGAACGAGATCATCACACTACCACAATAATAATGAGCTTATGACAACGATAGGAACATAACAAGGAAACTTTGGATATTTCCACCCCAAATTTGAGAACAAGATTTGGACCGAGGTTCTATACACCCTCGGCAAATCCTGACTGTGCACGTGCTTCACCCTGAAACCTGTGGTTGGGGCCCTGATTGTTGAAGCATATCCTTCCTCACAGTCAGACATTTTTCATCCTCCATTTCCCAACTTCTTCCTCCTGATGATTCAAACGACCACAATGGTGGTATGTTTTCAAAGAGATGCAATGTGACATATTAGAATGCCTGAACCGGCCATACCGATGGCACATCAAAATGAGGTATGACGAACTAGATGACAGATCCTACGAGGAAAGATCAATATAGGCGGGTTCCTCTGGCATGTGATCCTCACCAGATGGAGGACCCTTAAAAAATCCAATCACTACCAACCGCAACCCAAACTCCAACAACGGTAAGACATTCTACCTCCACTAGCCCAAAACTGGACCTTTAAACTGAAACAACACAAACCTTAACAACCTCAGGAGTTCCCAACAACCCGAAGACACTCTAATTCCACCAACCACAGAACCATCTATAAAAAACGTAGACTAAATCATTAAACAAGAAACAATCGATTTGGTCTAGAATTGGGAATATCTCATTAACTACTTTTGGAGAATTTCTGGGCAACACATTGTGGATAACATGGGAAACACAAACTAAAAACGACATCAAGCCAAATAATAATCAAAAGGAACACCCCAAGCTCAAAACAACCAGCTCAGAAGCCAAACGAACTCAGGAACAACCAAAAACATCTTTTTAAAATTCCAATTTCTTTTAAATTTTCAAAATCATTGCATTTTCAAACAACTTTCATTCTTAACACATACTCATATAAACCAAGATCAAAACAAAACACAACCAACAACAAACCATCGAAATGAGGAACTAATGCATATGCCTAACCCGATGACATGGTGGTGAGCCATGACCCAAGTAAGGCATGACGCTAAGTGGACCTTGAAACAGGAACTTGGACTCCACATAGGTCACCACCCCATGTGAGGCTGCAATATAACCTGATTTGTCTCCATTGTCATCCCTCAATCCAAAATAACCCAAGACAAAAGACTCTAATCCCAAACTACCCCAGGTAACTCGAGGATTGATGTGAGCAAGAGTTCGCGATGCTCTTCCCACGCCAACCCCCCGAGTCCCAAAAATCCTAATATTTTTCTACCAGACACCCCAAATAACAAGAACCTCCTATGATACCATTTTTTCACAAACCAGGTCGGGTTATCATCCGGCCTGGCGCCTAACTCGGTCCGTGACATGGCCCAAAGTGCATTCCCGATCCCCACGGGCTGACAACTAGTGTCGGGCACCACAATGAGGTAGTTGGGAACGATTTAGCCCATAAAAGACACAAACAATCGATATAAACTAAGCAAGGTAGTTAAATACTTGCAATTGAAAAAAAGGATGGATAGTTAAACATACCTCCAAGTGACCTCATGGGTCACCACCGAACACAGAAACAATCTTACTGCAAGAGATATCCAAAACTAGAACCTAAAAATGAAAAGGTAAAGTAGGTGTGATCATTGAGATGCTTAGTATGAAATCCAAAATACAACCACGCCCTATTCCAATGCCTTTAATAAGAGATCCAAATCATGCTAGTTTGAAAATAATGCATAATAAAAATAATGTTTTTCACTCTTTTCAAATTAAAATAACAAGATTGCATTTCCAAGAAAAACATTTCTTTAAAAATAGGTTTTTGAGCATGCATTAACATTTCAAAATTTAAAGGAAACCAATTTAGATTAAAAATATGGTCTTCAAAAAAGATGGAACAAGCATGAAACAACTAAATTGAAAATCATATCACAAGAACCATGGGAGGTCCCTAAAAAGCTAGTGTTAGTTGGGGACCTAGGATCTTCGTGTCTTGGTGAAACGTGTCTTACAAATCCAAGACCCTCAAAAAACATGGCTTAAAAAGCCACGACCCTTAGAAAATGTGGCTTAGAAGACCACAACCCTCAGTAATTCATATGTTTAGTTAGTGTTTCAATCTTCAAACCTATAGTGATACCTAGTCAAGTCACATCCGGTTTAAAGACTCGGAATTTCCATGATTTTTTTTAATTACATGGGAACTTTACGAGTCCACGAAAATTGACCGCACGTGATTCCGAGGCCCGGAGTGCCCAAAATAAATTTCTGAAGTTTTTTTGGGTACGTTCAGTAAACGTACGAGTAGGTTTTTATAACTCTTAAACCGGTGCTCGGAATTGAAATCCGAGGGCACCGTTGAACTCGCAACACCAGTATTCTCTTAAGAGGATCTTCACCTCGACGACAGTTGGTCGAGGGTGGAAGATAGTTTTTGGGGTTTTCGTGGATAATAATAAAATAAAATGAACTTCACTTTATTTTATTTTTGTGCCACCATGTAGAAGTTGGAGGTGGGTTCCACCAGGATTAAACCTCATTGTGGGTGTTGAAGTGTGGGGAACACCCGACCATAACCTCTCATGAGAGGTTATGGTGGTGGGGCCCACTCGAACCTAACCTCCTGCGAGAGGTTACGGTGTGGGGACCATCTGAGACTAAACCCCCCCCCCCCCCCCAATTAAATGAGGGAGAGATTCTTGACCACCTCTACCCATTTAATGGTGCAACCACCTCCCTTCTTAAGTGTGTCAACTCCTCTAAATTAATTAATCCAAATCCTCCTAATTAACTAATTGAGCCAATGCTTTCAATTAATTGTTTAGCCCATTTGAATATTATGCCAACGATTTAATAGGATTTATTAACTCTATTATTTTTGTCTTGGATCACTTTCATTTTGGTGGAACTTGGGAGAGGAGAGAATTTGGGAGAAAGATCCCAACGAAGAATGTATTCCACCGACGAAGAACGTTCCAACCGATGAAGAACGTCGACCTCGACCTCAAATTCAACTTCCTTCCTCAGAACCTCCTTCGACGTGGGACGTGTTCATCTACAATGAATCGACGTCCACCTTCTCATGCCAACGTCGATGATCAACGAACAAAGGTAGGGGTTTTATTTGAATATGATATTATTCCTTTAATTCTTCCCTTCTAAAACAAATAATCATTATGGATGATTTTCCTTGCAGGTTGGGAATGATTTTTTTGCGGGAAGATGTGGGGTGTTGATGAAATATTCTTCTTCTATATTCATCTTGGTAATTCTTTTAAATTCAAGAAATATTGAACTACTTGATACCACCATAAACACAGAGGGTGCAGGCCAAGCCAACATGGCCCGACCCCTCCATAATTCTTGTTTGTGATGTTCTTCAGAATGGAGACAAGGTGACGAGATGAAGAATGCGACGAAGGCAACGAGTGTGCTCCCCGCGGCCTCCGTGACCCACGCCACCCACCGGCTGCACCATCCGCCGGTTGAACCAGCCCGAGCCGTGCTGTGCCCCGGCCAAACCGGCTACGGCCTCGCGGTGCCCTGGCCTTGCCACCCTGGCTCTGCCCTCCACCCGAACAAACCGACCCCGACCACCCCATCCGCCGGCCGAACCGGATCCGCCGACCCGAGCCGAACCGCGACGCCCTCCCGGCCGCCCGCACCTCCCAGCCTCCGCGCACCTTGCCCACCCCGTGCGACCTGCATGCTGTGCGCACTCCACATTCTTTGTACACTCCGCGCGCCCCGTGCCGCCACTAGCCGAACTGGGCCTCCAGCCTCTGTGCGCCCCACGGCTCTACCTTCCGCGCACCCCATGCGCCCCGCGCCGCCACCGGCCAAGACGGACTGCCGGTCCCAGCCGCGCCACCCCGGTTCCTAGCTGATCCGCCTGAGCCGCCTCCTCGCGGTGCCCTCAGGGCTGAACCGCCCTCGCGCCAACCCACGACCGGTCCGCTCCCTTGTGGCATGCTGGGCTGGGCCCAGCGGGTCAGGCCAAACCCAAAGAGATGGCTTGACCAATGGGCCAGGCTAGACCCAACGTGCCAGGACGGGTCAACCCAGACCGGGTCGGCCCATATGGGGTTGGGCCGGGTCGGACCGTACTCGGGTCCACTCTGACCCTTTACTTTTTTTGGCCATATTATTGGCACCTAACGTCCGTTTGATGAACCGTCAGCGACGCTAGTAATATTGGAGCATTACAGTCCCCACGAGTATACCCCACTAGATTTTGGGGTATAATTGAGATATGGTCAGGTTGGATCATGCACGAATCCAACCAGACCCCTGGGACTAAAAGGCTAATAACTCACAGACCGAGCGTCCGATTGACGCACTGTCTGTTGCGTTGAGACCTCTATGACATGGAGGAACTTTGAGATACTTATCCGTGGGACTTTGTGATAGTTGGAGTGTCGACGAGTTGCTCGTGGAGAATATCCTTCCGGTGACGAGCGAGTATAGTGCATGGACCTAGTAGCTAGCTGAGATCTGACAACTGCTGACCAATTCGACTCGGAGTGACTCGACTAGCCTAGTGGGGAGCACCTTAGTGTCGCGACAGACCCACATCGGAGGAGTGCCTGGTTGTGGTGGCAGACCCATGGTACTTGACAGGAGGAGTACCTCTGCTGGCTATTAGGAGGAGCTCCTTGTTGTGGCGGCAGACCCACGGTGGGGAGTGCCTTGGTGACGCAGCAGACCCACGGTACTTGACAGGAGGAGTACCTAAGAAGTCCTAGGTTAGTGGGAAGCACCTTGGTGTCATAGTAGGCCCACTTTACTCGACAGAGGAGGAGTTCTCCAGCAGTCATGGTTTCGATAATGTGAATAAAATCCTGGTTGAGCTGAGTCAACAACTTTTGTGTTTACCTCATGATTAAGATGGATTACTTGATAACTTGGGTATGTGTATGGGCATATACCTAAGTAAGTTTATCTATTGATTTTATGATTTTTGTTTTATCCTTGTTGGATTTTGTGAGACCTTGAGGGTCTCGGGGTCCCTACTGAGTATCGTTATACTCACCCCTACACGGGCTATGCCCGCACCTTGTTGTGTTGGACGCAGACGACGGGCAGCGCTGACTGAGGCTGAGAGTACTAGGACTGGACGGTACCTGGAGGTGGACCTTACGACGTATCGGTACAAGGAGGAGATGGGTGAACATGGAGTGATAAGGAGGCGATCTGTACCTACCCTTCAGGAAAGAACTTCGGAGGATGACCCAGTGGATGTTTTTATTTTTTCCTCAATTGTTCTTGTACTTTCAGTTTCCTGTACTTTCTAGTTGGGATTGTATTCTGGCCCCTTTTTACTTACTGTACTAACTTGTCAGTTATTCAGTTTACTCATGATCGTATCAGCTGTGTGTGTTTATAGGTTATAAAGGCAATGCCTTCCCAGTTTTTGGGAATTATGCCTTTGGTGCTTGTTGCCAACCCCTGGCCTATGGAAGACGGGCTTGGGGTAGTCACGACATGGGCCCCGGGGGATGGGTCGTGACAAATTGGTATCCAAGGAGTCAGTTATACTGCAGAACTTAGGACTCTGATATTTCTTTTCTATGAAGCAATAATGTTAAGAGTAATGAGTGTGGTTCTCAGTTTAGGGAGTCCAGTTTTGGTGCGGCGGCCGACGTATCCATACACTGGGACCCTAACTTCGGATTTCCGACTTAGTGCATGAAAACACTGATTGCGTGCGTGTTTTCAAAAGTTTTCTTTAAGTCAACTGAACCAGGTCAGCTCACCAGGTATAATCTTTTGACCATGTCACATCTGTTTCTTTCAGGATGCCTTCCCGCAGAAGACCATCTAGAGTCATGAGAGTTATACTCATAGATATCCCACCGAGAGATGAGGCCTCAGTGGTGGGCCCTTTTCCAGCGGAGGCACTAGCGGTACCACTCCCCATTGGGCCACCGATGCCACCAGCCCCAATAGCAGACGATGCATGCCACTTGAGCATGTTGCACGAGTTCCAGTGCCAAAGGCCACCCAGGTTCAAGGGAGATATAAACCCACAGGCAGCTGAGGATTGGCTGGAGGCTGTGGTGAGAGTCTTCTGACTGGTAAGGATACCAGCAGAACTCATGGTGATACTTGCTACCAGCCTTCTACAGGAAGAAGCAGGCAGATGGTGGAGCTTGATGCTCCAATTTCACGATGAGATGATGCTTCTCTAGGCAGACTTCAATAGCTTGTTTCGAGCAGAGTTTGTCCTAGCGACTCTTTGCGTAGTGCGCATACAAGAGCACTACAGGAAAACTGGATATTTGCGACGGGTGATTTGCGATAGGATCCCATCACAAAAGGTCTTTGCGATGGGGATCCATCAAAAATCGCACGTTGCCAAAAACGGCATCGCAAATAGGTGTTTTTGCGGCGGTCCCATCGCAAAAAGTTTATTTGCGACAGTATTTTTCCCCCGTCGCAAATGAGTATTCGTTTATATATAAAAAAGGTATTTGCGACGGGCCATCGCAGATATATTAGTTGTGACGGGTCGGAATCCCGTCGCAAATGAAAAATTTAAAAAAATACTTATGACGAAGGTATTTGCGACGGACCGTCGCAGAAAGGTTTTCCCGACGGGTATTTGTCCCGTCGCAAATGGTACAATAAAAAAACATTTACGAAGGGAATTCCCGTCGCAAATGTTCCCGTCGCAAATATTAAAAAAAATAAAAATAAAATAAAATAATTATTACAAATTGTATAATATTATATAAAAATAATAATTATATTAATAATATAAAAAAATTATATTATTATAATATAAATAAAAAAATATATAAAATATAATTATGAAATATTAATATAAAATAATAATAATATGAATACAAATAATATAATATAATATAATAATAATAATAATAATATTAATAATATAAATAAATTATATTATTATGAGATTAATAATAAAAAATATATATAATATAATTATGAAATATTAATATCAAAAAATAATAACAATATGAATATAAATAATATAATATTATATATTATGAAATATTAATATCAAAAAATAATAATAATAGTACTAATATTATTAATATAAAAATTTAATATAATAATATTATTATTAAAATAAAGATACATATTTATGAAAAAATAATATTAATATTATTAATATTAATAAAATTATAAAATTATAAACTTCTCAATATTAACAATAAATATAAAATATTAAAAGTAATATTAATAAAATAAGCAGACATTAAAAATAATACTAATAAGTAATAATATATTAAAAAAAATAAAAACAAATTAAATCACGTAATATTCGTACCAATATGAAAGAGGAATCGTAAATAGTTAATATGACAATAAAATACGAACTCAAATGTTTATTACATCTAAAAAATAACTGGGGGTGGATAATCTGGAGGACCTGGAGGACCTGGAGGACCTGGAGGACCTGGAGGAGGTGGTGGAGGAAAATCCACCCCTAAACTATGAGTCAGACGACGCATATACTTCATATAATCCTAATGTTGCTCCTCATATCGACGTCTCTCCTCATCCTGCTGCTGACACATCTGCTCCTACCATCGACGCATCTCCTCATCGTGCTGCTGATGCATCTGCTCCTGCCCCTGATGCAAATCCTCTATAAGCTGACTCTGAGCACGCAGTTGCTCCTGATACTGTGAGGCAAAAGATGATGTCTCTCCACGATCTCCTCTCGAGTTGGACGCCAACATCGCAATAGTACCATAATAAGCTGCATGAGTCAAATGAGAGCCGATACCAACTACTCATCCCTTTTCGTAGCTCTATTGGGTCGCCTGCATCCATGCCGTCTCATCAAAATGGTGGGCACTAGTCTGATCACCCGTCTCGTCTTGACTCTCAGCCTGTGTCTGAGAGGTCACGACCTCATATGAATCCTTAAGTTTCAATTATAAATTAAAATAATGAAAATATTATATGCATTTAATTTTCAAATTGAAAAGAAAATAATACTGACCACAATCTGACGCTGGCGATCACCTCTAATCTCTCCAGTAGCCAGGTCAGTGTACATCCTCCGATAAACGCCGTACGCCGAAATACCAGGCTGCTCTTCTTCCTATATGAATATAAAATAAACTGTTTATATTTAAAGTTATATAAAATATTAAAAAAAGTACTTACCAGATGCTCTCTATGCGCACTGAATGTACGACTACTGGCTCGATGCGTCACCTCTTATCTCCCCCGATTCTGTCGACCCAATGCAGATCTCCTCTGAAACCCACCACCCAACCAGTGTGTACATAATCCATCCCAAACGTGAGATGAAATATACTCTGGTCGGTGGGCTCTACAGGACTCATCAAATTCTGTCACTCCGGCTTTCTTCACAGCCATCTTTATCAAATTTTGCAAAAACTGACGAAAACTGTCACGCATAAACACCACCCATGCCGAATGGATAGTGGAACACATGATCTCGTCGATGAGATACCATAAACCCTAATATAAAGTTATTAATAAATGAATTAAATTTCAAAATAAATAATATTTAACTACATACCAGCCAATGATCGAACTTGGCGGCCTGCACATCAGCAGGAATCTGATCTCATGTGATCCAGGGATGAGAAAAATAATTGCGCAAGATAGTGCTCCCCTGTCCAATAGATATATGCATAAAACTATGGAAAAAGAACAAATAATCAAAAAATTAGAATATTAATAAATTATAATGAAAGATAACTAAAATACAAAGGTTACCATACCACCACGTGTGCGCATCGAATCCAAGAGGTGGACATCTCTTTGGGATAGGATCTGGAATCATCAGTCTTTCAAGACCACGCCCCCTCCGAGTGCTCCCTGTAGTGCCAATATCCTGAGGGTCAGATGACTCAAGAACCTCATCATCCATAGGTAGATCAACCTCCAGCAACTAACAAAACGTTTCCGAGTCCATCTGAAACATGAAATGATTGTTATTAGCAAACAATTAAAAATAACTATTATGTATAGATATATATTTGTTATGATTCTAACCATCATTTTACTGTGTCAATGTCCATCTTCATCATCATCTTCATAGTTGTCAATGTCAATGTCTTAATCTTCCTCATCAACATCATCAATTTCCATATTAGTTTCACTTTCATCATCTCTTGTCATTTCAAATTCAGTTGTAACATCATTGACAACATCATCACCATCTACCCTTAACTGTGGGGTTTCATCCTCGATATTCATGTAATTATGGAAACAAAATTAATTTTTTTGAGTAAAGATTACTAGATTGGGACTATAGTGTTGGTGAGGCATCTGATATATCAATATAATGGAATCTGATCGACATTATTTGTAATCTCTACTTATATAAATTTTTTTCATTTAAAACATTTTTACATTCCTTTTATTTGAATGGGTTAGGTTTCTATTCCATTATTTTGTCATATCCCATGATATACTAATTAACCTTGGTACATCGTTTCTATTTCAGGATAACTCAATGATGATTTCTAGATAGTATTCATTAGTATCACCCAAAAGATGATCCCCTTAGTGGTGGGGATTCAATACAAGTACTTGTTCAAGAGTTATTTCCTATTAGTGTTTTTTTAGTCAAACCTCTACCTGTCTTGTAGATGATGGTACCCACAACACAATCAGATGTGGTGTGTAGTTTGGGAATGAATCATAAGCTTCAATGTTAGTGACCTCCCATGTTTAGGGGAGATATAGACTGATATATAAATAAGTATTAGATATAGGTAGTAGTGTCGGTATTTCACCTCATTATGATAGCTATATATCATCCTTATTTATATTTATGAATGCTGTTGGTACATCTTAGTGGTTTTATCATATGATTAGGTGACTATTTTATGGAATGAGTTTGAGATTCTCATTAGGGAGGATTAATATATAGTGATGATGTGATTAGTTCAAATCAACGATCCTTTACCGCTACAATGTGGCACCATGAAGTAGAAAAGTATCCATCTAGCTTAACAATACAATTTGGATACTCGATGGGAATTCTTCATGATTCATTCATATAGGAGAGAAACATTGAGTGAGTTTTATATAGATATATATAGGATAGTGTTATACATCTATACATTCAAAGATATTCTGGAGTGAAAGAAAATCCCTTGGTGAAAGATAAATTTCATGTCAAGTAGTAATTGGTAATGGGTTCCTGGAGTTAGTACATAAGGGATTATAATTTGGTAGATACTAGATAATGATAGATGGTGGGACCCAGATGTGCTGGATGTTCTTGGGGGTGGTCGCATAACTAAGGAATTTTTGTTTTTGGATCTCAGGATTAGTCTAGTTAGCCAAGGGAGATGAATTTACACTCTTTTGACAGAAAAGGGACACATTCTTTAAGATTTTATGACCCCCATATGACTGTTATATAGATTGTGGAGGGGCCACCTAGGATTTGGGAGTGGTAGGAGTAGGGAGTTTAATATAGTAGATATTGTTTTTGTGGATCAGGGAGAGAATCCGGTGGTGTTGGATGGTTTTACATGTTTCCACCACCACACCGAGGTTATCTCATCCATTCTTAGGGATCTTGTGGCCATGAGAGAGGAGAGCTGAATTTCAGGAAGGCCTATGATCTAGAGTATTTTAGGATGAATAGGGGTATTATCTATGTTATTTTACATTAATTAAAGTTATTATAGTCCTAGGCACACACCACTCTTTTCTCACTACATATGATGTTTGATACGATGAGATTTTTTTGAGCCCTTAGACTGACCATTATACTTGGAGACTCTAATCAAAAATAAATTTGTGATAATTATGTTTTTTGATTGTGTGATGTGATGAATAGAGGAGGTATTTTATCTTGAGATATTCTAGTGGCATCGTTGAGGCCATAAAATTTCATCTTAGGTATGGACTAACTATAATATTTTCATGTACAGATTTAATATTTTAGAAAGAGTATGTAATGTTGTTGCATTGGTGGGACATGTTATTCCATCATTGTAGAGAAGGAGAACTTCGTGGGGGAAAGATGGACATATACATTGGAGGGTATAGGTAATTACTCACCATTTTTCTATAATAACTCTAAGAGTAGTGGATTCAATGGGAAATAATATTTTTTCTATAGTGGTAGAGTATGGGGATGTGATTATTGAGTACATTATATTCTTAACACCCCCAATAAACGTTGGAATTATGCATCTATATACAACTTTGGAATTCCATTATATCTATTCCATCATATTAAATGGATCTTGCAGAGATTTGAATGTAGAGATTTCTGGTCAAGGATTTTATACTGAAGGGAATTTTGATATTATGTGTTTCCACTAATATAACATCTATGTTTTTCACCAAGAAGGTGGATGAGAGCTTCATGTAATGTGTGGATTATTGGTTCCAAATCTAGGTTCATATGAATAATATGTTCACACTATTGAGGATTTATGAAATCATTGATATGTTGATAAGGGAATGATGTTCCACAATGACTGACCCTATTTTAGGCTATCACAAACTATGATTATGGGTTAAGGATATACTAAAGGTAAAATTCAGGTGTTTTTATAATGACAATGAGTATATGATTATCCCCTTTAGAATAAATAATTCCATATTAGTAATCAAAGAACTCGTGAACCATATCGTTAATCATTTCATAGAATGGTTTTTGGTGGTCTTCATCAACAATATCCTAGTGTGCACAATGTATGAGGAGGATCACAAGATCCAGCTGATGATGATACCTAAAAACCTCTTAGATAACATTCAGTAAGTTAATCCCTAGAAGTTTCAGTTATGGATTTTTGAGGTCCAATTTATAGGACAAGTCATCTCAGCTGCTGGTGTAGTAGTGGGTCTAGAAATGTTCTAGTTAGTGTAATATTGGGTGACTCCAAAGAGTGTGATAGAGGTTAATAACATCCTTGATTGGTTATATAATATAATAAATTCTTCCACATTTTTTCTACAATTTCAGTGCCTATGAATTATATGAATAGGAAGTGGCATCTCTTCAGGTGGATAAAATGATGCCCATGGGTTTTTCATTTGTTGAGGTTTAGGTTTATGGTCACAACCATCATAATATTTTTAGACATGTGTGACATGTAAATATATCCATCAGAGTCTATACATGGTTTTGTTCTAATATATAGGCTGAAAGTTATTTTATATGGGTCTTGATAACTGGGATTTCATGAGTAGATCTATATGACCCATAATTTTGTGTTTTCATTGGTAGTCTTTTCCCTAATGATGTAGAGACACTACCTTGTGGGCGAGTGGTTATTCATTTATTCCAACCACAATAGTCTCATGAATATCTTCCCTTAAGAGGAACATAACATGAGATAGATTCAATGGCCATAATTCATTCAGGACTGTTAATTTGAGATAATCTATAATCCTGGGATGTGGAACATGGTTGAAGATGATCCAAGTAGGATATATTGTTCCCAGTTGATGGCCGACATGATGGAATAGTTTTTTGCATCATACATTCCTTTAGAAAATAAGGATTATGCTCCGTATCTTCAATCTATTTATGTCAACCCACCACTTATACATAATTATTGGGATGCTTAATATAGATATATGAATATTTTGGCCTTATATACGTAGATATCCCCTAGAATTGATCCTATTGTATTCTCTAAATGTGGGGATCATGTTATCCTTTTCAGATGATGGATTATGGTACCCATTTCATTATGAGGGGAGGTTATTTCAAAGTATTATATGTACCCTTTAGAAATAAATTCACGCATGGAGTTGATGTACCGTGACCTCTGACATAATTTTTCATGTTCATACAAGAAGATTTTTTTAGAAGAGTTTTCCTTTTGAGGCCTCAATTGTCAGTATGTTAAGAAAAAGCACCATGTTATAAACTTTCTATCTCAACCATAGTGGTACCAGAGATAATTTGGTATGGAATATCTATTTAATAAGTGATTGTTTTACCAAGTGTTTGAAAAGGGCCTGATTCCATCTAAGTGATCGTAGACCAACTCACCATGTCATCCTTCTCCCTAGATATTCAAGATAGTTGTTAAGTAGTTATCTTGGTATGAAATTATGTTTAATAGATAGTCTATATCCATACATTTACCTTGATGACCATTTCAGACTGTGATGCTCACCTAACATCATTGTTATGGAAGGTATTGTAGGAGTACATTGGAACTCTATTTCTTATTATCATGAATTTTCACACCTAGACTGTTTGAAATACTAAGCGTACCATTAATTTTTGGTAGGACATGATGTGATATTGTTTTTGATACTTTGGTAAAAGTTTAGGATGGTAACATACCTATTTTTTATTGAACATTCATTAACTTATACCACTCTGAAACTGGTATGGAACTACTAAATCTCTTGTACAGACGACACTACATGTCACTATTGTGTTATACTGATGTTTGTGATTCATCACTCCAAGATTTGTGGTTGGTTTTAAGCTACAATAGAGAATGATTAGTTCATCTAGGATAAGATGAGTGATGCACAGATCCATTCTAATTCCACTAAGGGTCAATGCTGGCATCCTGCAGAATTTGAGGACGGAGACCATGTGTTCATGAAGGTCTCACCTCAACATGAACTATCATTATTTATTTGGGGTAAAAAGGAGTACCTTACACTCATTGTACATTTTCAAGTATGGAATATAGTTTGTGATTTTTTGTACCTCCCAGATGTACCACCATAGTTAGACCTGGTACACAATGTCTTCCACCAATCGCATCTAAAGAGATATGCGCATGAACCATCTTATGTTATCAACTAGGGTGAGCTAGAAAATTAGAATGAAGATAAATTTATTATTACCTAATGGAGATCATGGATCATCAAGATTAGATTCTACTTGGGTGAACGATTCCTATGTTTCATGTCTATTATCAGCACATGAATCTTTAGGAGAGAACCTAGGAGAGGGAGGATCATATGTTAGCACATTAAACGGGTATATTAGATTATTAATTTATTCTATTTGAGATAAAAATCCCTATTAAAAGGTTAATTTTATACTTTTATATATTTTATGTAATTATTTAAAATATCTCTACTGTTATTTTCAAAGCTAGGTGCTAAGACATCTTCACATTTCGAGGCTCAACTAGCATGAAATTTATATTTGAAAATAAATAAAAATAATAATAAAATTGATGATCATTTTTTATAAATAAATATTTAATAACATATAAATGGAGTTTTAAATTGGAAATATAATACCAACATTTATTTTTGGATTTGGTATTTATATTCGGTTTGACATCATTTTTTTCAACTTTGGTCATTTGTAAAAACATTGAGGTAGACATAAATAATAATTACAATAGTAAATGAATTAATTTTATTTAATGTGATGTGAAGACATAATAATCCATTATATAATAAATTTTATGTACTAGTATTAGTGTTAGCCACATAAATCTATGTATTGAGGGAGATCATTCAAGTAAGGCTTGAGGAATTTTGATGATAGATTAAGGATTATTCATGCTAGTGAATATTGAGGATCTAACCAGTGAAAATGACTCAAATTCATTATTCATTATCATTTGATCTATCTCAGGGTAGTATGTTTTAATATTGTGGATTTATCCATATTTTAATTTCTTATACTTAACATGAATCAATCTACTATCAAATTTGTCATACACTAGGAATTTGGTTATTATTCTTGGAATTTCTGGAATTACCATAGTGTTTAATTATATATAATTTATTTTCATTTAAATGGAATTGAATCAAGGAATCAATGAACATTGGATGAGGAATGTTCCCCATGTTTTTGTTTTTTAATTTCTTCACTAGTTCATCATGCGTTTAGTACCTGTGATTGTTTTGGAATGTGGTTCAAAAAAATTACTGAGAAATCAACCTTTGCACAGTTATTTCCAGATGCAATGAATTGATTCCAAAAATGATAGTTCATTATTATTGATGGATCATGATTCATGGTTGTTAATGTGTATTGGGTTCGTATTAAGGGCCTCTATTTAGAGTTTTTCCATGAAGCAGTGTAATAGTTCAATGAAAATGGTTTACCAATCAGTTTGGATGGCTAGTAATTGTTTCTATTTTGGTTATCGAGCTCATTTGATTCAGATCTACGATGTATGACCATATTCATGGATAAAATTGCTATAGTAGTGGAAGATGGGGAATCTTTTTTATGGACTAAAGGTAATGTATATTTCCCAAAATCATTACATGTAATGGAAGAATACATGTTTTCTATGGGGCCATATATATTGTTCTTGGGTTACAAAAGAGGACAAATATAAAATGTCATGTGACATGTATCAAAAACCATGTGATCCTTACATGGAAGATTGACATGTCTCTCATATGATACATGGGATGATATTTGGGCATGTATACAACATGATTGGAGTTCCTGATATGAATTGTATACTCAAACATGGCTAGGTATATAGATATAGACATGTATATAGGGTAATGGACCTGGAAAAGGGTTAAGATATAGTGGTTGAAAATTTCATGAAGGTACGTTTTGTGTTATAATAGTACACACCATTTAGTTATACTATATTGAATTAGAGAAATTGTTCCCCTTATCATGGAAGAGATTCATTAAGGTTGACTTACCAAAATCCCCTATTGACGGTATAATATGGAATTACAACATAAAAAAATGAGCGTGTCTTATCTATGATATTTTTTATATTGATTTGTAGGAATCCCTCAAAGATTCTAGGATATTATCCACTAACATCTTATTAACTAGGTGGGGTTCCTTGAACTGTTGTAACAAACTATACATATTAAATTATCCCCTAAATAGATGGTTAATATAGATTATGTTAGATGTAATTAATCCATTGTGTTGGGTCTAATGAACCAACCCATGATACCATTTAAACTGATACTTGAGCTGATTCTCCACTAAAATGAAGAGAATTTACAATATCCATGGGCTGGAAAAAAGAAATGGGGCATAAAAAATTACCATTGGGAATTATTTACCCATCAAAATAAAACAATAATAGATTAAAATGTGGATACAATATTATACATTTCGATCAGTACATACATATAATGTATTAGAAGACACTAAAAAAATTAAAATTGTAACATAACCACTAAAACCCATATCTTGGGGGTCCATGACCACCCAACATGTCCCAAATCCCCCAAACTCGGTCACCAATCATATCCCACAAAGGAAGGGGGGATAACAAACACCTTTTATAAGATAATAATTATTGCAAACACAAAAAGGTACAAGCAGTGTGTGAGTTAAATAACCCAGTAGGATTCCAAAAAATATTAAATTCATTTACAAAACAAGGTAATTAATATATGATAAAAAATAGTAAAAATGGATGAAAATTAATCTTATTTTGTAAAGAGAGTTTTAGGTATTTAAAATCAGTAATTAAACTAGACCAGTAAAATATTCCATTTAAAAATTCTAAAACGAAACGTTTTTTTAAATGATTTGAAAACCATTCCACAGGCAGATATTGGATAATCAAGAAAATATGGGAATGTTCACTTGATATGTAAGGATGAATATGAGTCAATATGATAGAGTCATTGTTCATAATATCAATAAATCAATAAAGAAACACAATAGTGAGGCCAAATTTTTTATCTACCAAGTAAAAAAGCAATGCATTTAAAATACAATTATTTGGAATTTAAAAATAATATTTAAAAAAAATCATGATTTACATTTCAAATTATGAAATATTTTAAAATAAATATCTTAATATAAAATATTATATAAAACTTTTTATATTAATTCACAAGGAATGTAAAAAAATTCAACCAAAATATCATATATTTAAAATAAAAACAAGAGATGAACATGGTCATGTTCCTAGTATGTACAATAAATCTAGTATATAGGTAACCAACACTATGAATACAAAAATGTATTTACATAATACCATTGAAATAATTCTGAAAGGATTTATAACTATTTCCAAAAGAATGGGATATTCTGATATGATGTTTCAAAAATGGAAAATTGTGATGTTTTGTCCAATATAACAACCTAAGTACATAAGTCTTGAATGTTATCTAGTAATAAATGTTGTCGTACATTTACAATAAGACTAGTTAAAATACAATTAAATACAATATCCTATTTCAATATACAAATTATATCTTTAAAACACATATTGGGGTCTTAATAAAAACCATTCCTTTTCACAATGAAACCACCTGGTTTCTATCAAGACCATTTTGAAATTATTTCTCACAAATATAGATTTGAAATCAATTCCCAATTTCATTTCACAATCCAATTTCTAAATTTAATAGGAAAATTTATTTTTCCTGCCATTTCATTAATTTTATCCCACACCCCCAACTCCATGGAATTGGGATTTTTCACAAATTTTCCATTAAATAAATTTCAATATTACAATTCAACAATTTAATAGAAAAAATTTCCATCAAAAACAAAAACCTAAATTGAAAGCCTTTTAATTAATTTCAACAATCAAAAAGTGTAACCATACCCGCTTCTTTTCACTATTCTTCATTATAATGGTAAACAATCTATGAAAAAAATAATCAATTCATTTCAAATCATCTTAAAAAATTATATATTTAAAACTATAATAATTTCCACTTCCATTCACAAATAATAATTAAAATCCAAAATGATCCTGTAAAACAATCATCACTTTTATGTATCCAAGACGCATTTAAATTAAGTATTATAATTTTAAAAGGAATAAATTTTTCTCAAAACATGGGTATACACCCTATATCCATGAAGATGAAACATTAATTTCAAATAACCAAAGAAAAAACATTTAAAAACAATATCTAATTAATTCAAATTACTTTCATCATCAATTAATAAATTAATTTATTTAAAACTATTTTGAAAACATCCAATAGTTCAATTCATTTAATTAAAATCATAGAAGCATGTTAAATAAATCAATCCTCTGGTCAAAGACCATTTAAAGGATCAATACCTGACCACAACCCTAAATTTCACCATCACATCCATTAAAATGTCCTCAAAATTTATTCTAAAAAACCATTACATTAATCAATTCTCTAAAAGGAGAGAGAAATCAAATTCAAATCCATTTAATTCTTGCCATGTCTAATTCTAGGGGAAATTGGTAAAATAATATTTTATGATGAATTAAATGGATAAAATCATCGAAGATGTGTTGTAAAATTAGAAAAAGTGTATCTATGAATTATCTAGTAACAATGAATCAAAAAAATAAGGAAAGTCATATAAAAACATACATGGAATATTAGGAATCAGACCACAATGAATCTGAGATGTGTCAAACTCATTGGCGATCACCAGATATAATAATATTGAAGCTGAAAGAAGGTATAGGTGTTCCTTGATCTACAATTACACATAAACCAGTTAGGATCCCAAGAAAACTCAATCCATTCATAACCTTTTAGAAGAAGGAATCAATATGAGAAGGGGGATCCACAACCGAGAAGAAGAGAAATCATTAGAAGAAGATCATTTCTTAAATTGAAACATAGATCTGCCAAGAGATTAGGTTTGGGAATCCAAAATGTTTCGAGAGGGATCAAAAAATCCAAAGGATTGATTTAGGATTTTATGTGAGGATTTTAGTGTTAATTAGTGGGCTTTCTGGTGATTAATTACAATTTTTAGATGGATAATTTCCACATAAACTCTTTCCAAGTTTATGTTTCATGGTTTTAACCAAACATGCCATATTATGCTTCCAGAACTGAGCCAATGAAAGTGTTGAAAAGTTTTTATGCACACATTATCGAACCATGTTTTAGTCATGAATCACCCTAGTATGTAGGTCGCAAAAATTGAAAACAAATGTTCAAATTAAGAATAAACTGTGTGTAGTCCCAAAAACTCTAAAAGAGACATTAAAAACTCAAGAAATGAACCATGAAGATACCCAATCATTGGGTAATAAAATAATTGTGTCAAAAATATAAAAAAATGAATGGACTATTAATACCACCCCACCATAGGACATTTTTTCCCAAAAATAATCCAATATTAAAGATACAAATGAACTCACCAGAAGGTAGAATATGTACCATATCTACAATTCTACATCAACAAATTAAGATACCACAAAACTCGATGCTTTCACAACCTTTTTGAAAATATACTCAAGATAATAAGGGAGATCCAGGATCAAAAAACAAAATAACTCACTAGAAGATGATAACCACTTTGATTGGAGCATCGATCCTTTATGAAATGATGTTATGGAAGTAAAACTATCTCAAGAGGCTTACAGAGATCCAAATAATCGATTTAAGTTCTAATATAACGATTTTAGGGTAAATTAGGGGGTTTTCACTTCATTAGTTACAATTTTCATAAGTTTAATAACCATGTTCATAGTTTCTTGGGCTAATTAGCTTGGTTTTCACTAACCATGTGCAAACCGTGCTCTTAAAATAGAGCCACTGGAAGTGTTTATTAGTTTCGATGCATACATTATCAAACCATGCATCAACTATGAGACCCCCCAACTGTATAGGTTATACAATTTGACAAACCATGCTCAAACTATGTGCAAACTAGGTGTAGTCCCAGGAACACTAAAATAAATCCAAAAAACACTATAAACTACCTGTGAATATACCAATCGTTTTGTAGAAACACATAAAATCAAAAAACAATATGATATATTGGGTGTAACATCATCCATGTATAAATATATTCTTACTTACATGGCATACATCCTCACAGAGAGGCCCATAAATCATTATATATTCAATAGATTCTATCAGTGATGTTAGACTCAAAGAGTGAATTTTTCCAAGAAAATGTAGGTATTGAGAATAAATCCAGATGTTAGGTTGTTAATGATTTTGTGACCATGTCATGAGACCTAATGTATACTATTGGTGTAACTATGTATTTTATTGTATATCTCATAATATGATTGTCATATCCTATGACGAGATGACTACCATTGATTCAATATTTTTTTGTGATGGTTGGGTGTCGATCATGGTATTTTTATAACACCACTACATGGGATTGTCCAATATGTGCCATGTTTTATAAAAAATACCATCTATTAGATGGGTTTCATGGTGGACTAAGATAGAACGAAGCATAGATTTGGGCAAGAAAATCTTGGGATTAGAACATGAGTCACATTCAACTATTTTCCACTTTTACTATTAGGATGGACTTATTAACATTTTTTGGTGGGCTCGTATTTCTCCATTCCTAGTTCCTATTATTTTTTATGCACTAAATGTTGGATTTAGATATATATATTCATTGGTATCAGTTTTATTTTATAATTAAGTATAATATAGGCTTTTAGATTTGTGTGTACACATAGTTTCATTAGGAAAAGGCCTCCAATGTAAGTGTTATACCTCCCTGACACCGGTCTCCTTCTCTTAGAATATTGGATTCCATATAGGTGTTGTCACCCTTAGCTAATTAATAGCCATGTTGGTGCTAGTGGGGTTTTTAATGACATTTCATATGCTCTATTATTTCACAAATATCAATTTAAAATAAATTATTAAATTCTTTATATAATTATTGATATTTATTTCAACTCTTAAATATATGTATTATTATATTTTATTCAATTATTAAATTTATATTCTTCACATTGATCGTTCTGAGGTTAATTTTTTCATGATTCTAAATATTCATTTTTATAATGCTAATCTTCAATGGTCATGGTCAAATGGATCAAAAATATTAGATAGGTGCATAATATATTGTCTATATCATTTAATATGTATGTAAGATAACTATATTAGTAAAGATTAACAATTTAAAAATTTATTCTCAATAATTTTTTATACAATTGAAATGAATTAAAACGTTTACATTTGAAAACATTATTATCATTAGTAATTTTCAAGTATAATTTTTTTAAAATTTAATTGTTTTATTATTAAGGCCATATTAAATCAAGTAATATATTTTTATGAAAATCAATTATATTATTATGTGAACATAAAATGAATGTGTTCACATAGGTAGTATAATAGTACATTGTATGGATGATTTTTATTAGGTGGGTTTAAAAGAAGTGAAATGTTAATATATATATATATATACATATATTTGAGTTTGATAAATCTATTATATTATGATTATGATATAATTGTATAGTTACTTGTAATAATTTTTTGTGCCTAGGATGGGAAAAGTGGATAATTAAAATGGAAAATATTACTTCTGACATCCTCACATTACATTTTGAGTATCATGTATTGGATTAGATCTAAAGCAACAGTAGTAGGGACATTTTTTCAAAATAGTGTCCAATGATTATGTTTAATATATGTTAGAGAGGTATTTATATCATTCAATTGGATATAGTTTTTTTTTGATTTTAGGACAACCATGTAGAGGATACGTGCTTACGCATCTAATGGAAAGTGTTATCTTTGAATAAAATATTGATTTTTATGTATAGTGAAGACTATGACTAGTTTTATTTATAATTCATTAAACATTTTGGTATTTATTAACTTTTAGATATAACTTAAATTGAATGGAATCAAAATAATATTTTATTTTATTTTTTAAAATAAAAATATTATTTAATAAACAAAATGAAAAATTTTATTCTTTAATAACATACATATAGGTTTAGAAATTACGTTAACTATTTTAATTGTAATTTTTTTTCATTAAATATATTGTATTCTTGATGAATGTATTAAATTATTAAGGTATTATTACATCATTACGATTTCATAAAATTAAATTTATATAAATAAATACATTTTCTACAATTATTCTATTTATTTTAAAAAAATTAACCCACTATTTTTTTAAAATGATTAATCCAAAATTGAGATAATATTTAATATATATAGTTAATTTTAATTTTTTTGTTTTTATTTATATGTAATTTTTTTACTAAATATGATATAACATGTATTATTTAATGGTATAATTATTTATTATTTTTATAACACTACTTGGGAAATAATTTCAATAATTTATAAAATTATGTGTTAATAATTTTATTCATTATTAATATTATTTATTATGAGTTTCATTACTCACAATGGTTGGGATAAAATTTCATTGGTATGTTATTCTTACAATGACTTATTAGTGTCTCAATGATAATATATTAATTATACTTTTTTAAAACCCATTTATTATTTGTCCTTACTCATTATCACAATATTAAATAGATTTCATTTCATTTTAAATTTTAAATGAAAATTTTATTAATATTTTTTCCATTTAACAATTTTAATAATGGGTGAAATATTTCTAGTTTTCATTGACCATGTATGTTTTAAAATCAATCTAATATTATTTTTTCATTTTTACAATTTTAATTTTTATAGAGAGTACATAAAATTTATATAAAAATCATTTTTTATTGAGTAATATACTATTTTTTACATTATATTTAGAATTAGACATAAACTAATAGATTAACCACTTTATATTATATATAATATATCATATTAAATAGTTTAGGGCATAAAATTCACCCCCCTTTGAAAATATAATCCGTTAAATTTCTAATAAAACCCTAATATTAAAATTTTTGGGGTAGTTTTGTTTCATAATATTATTAGGTTAACATATTTCATATTAATCCTATTGACTTCACTATAATTTATTTTTAATATGATTGGACATATTTCATATAATTTTATAAATTTGATCCCTGTTTTTGTCTCGTTTCTCCACATAAAATAGATTGTTCTTTGTCTCTACCACCTGTAGAATCTTTAAGTTGGTTATGCGGAATACACTATATATATGTGAATGATGTGTTAGACAGGTACATAAATATACGATTCAAAAATTGTGATTATGAACTTGAAAGGTTATTATATACATAGGAATTTAATTTTCCTTCATCAAAAAGCTCATAAAGATATTTTATAGAGAATAGTTAAATAATAATATTTCTCTAACCCAAAAATCCTTCTGATTTCAAAAAATATCAGCATGAAACCCTTTCTAACTATATTGTACTCTCATATATTTATATATTGAGTTGTACATATTGAACATTTATACCACCAATTTTGGTCCCGATAAGATACATAATCATACTCCATCCCATCATATATGAGTTATTAACAAAATTTACTAAAGAGATTCATTTTATACCCTTTATATTTTTCAGTGGAATATATTTTTGTGTGATAACATGATATTTTAAGTATATTTTCCTCATATGTCATTAATGTTTATAGGGAATATACTAACAATTTCAACTAAATATTGAATGGTTCTTTTAGTTCGACAATTTTAATTATGATGATATATTTTCCTAATGTTTAACTCTACGATCAATGACATTTAACGGTTAGTACAAAACTCTTCAGTTAACCCCATATATTGATTATATAATATTAATAATTTATTCCATTGTATCCTCACTAAATATATTATATATATATTATGAAATTCATTTTGGGGGAATTATTATCAAATGGAAATGAAGTGATCATTGTAATATGATCCAAAAACCCCATATAGAAATATTTCATAATGATTTATTTAGCTGGACTGTCAAAACAATAAATGGTGATATTATCCCATTTTTTGTTGTTAAGGGTAATGGATGTATCATCTCCTTAGATATCAGTCATAACATATTTACATTCAAAGAACATTGATGTGTATTTAGAAATAACCTTATCTATATTATACAACAGTAAAATCTCTCATTGATCAATATATAGCCTTATAATTAATAGGCCGATATAAAATTTTGAGTTGTTTCCATCATCTAGTAGATCTTTATTTATCTGTGATGTGGATAATATACATAATTATATTACAAATAAAAACACTCTATATTCTAAAATATTGAACATTGTAATTTTTCACATCATTACTACTTATTCCATTAGTTCAATCTCTTTATCATCATTTTATTCAACCATAATATTATATATATGGTAGATTATTGAGAAATAGTTTGAGGAATGAATGATATCTTGCATTTCATAATGAGTGGAACTCCTCAACTCATCTAATATATGAATATTGGATCGCTATCATTCCTCATCAGATTAAATGTTCCATGTCAATTTTTATCTGAGTATCTACAAAAATGTTAAATTTTAATGGATGGTAATGTACTATGAAATCATTATAATTTAATAATCATAATCATCTTCTTCGGTGAATATTCTGATCCTATTGTTTGAATATATAATTTATAAAATTTTCATATATATATATTTATGACATACTATTAACTGTAGATATAATATAACAAAAGCATAAAGGAAAAAATTATTGTTTCAAACTCTAAAACATGTTTCAGGTAATAATTAGCATACAACATAAATTTTCAGGAGTAAGTGACTATCTATTTATCTCTATTAATAAACACACAAATCCTTTTTAGATGTATCATTTTATACCATAGTTTTCACCAATATTTTTTCATTTCTCACATTTTCAACAATGATCTAAGGATTTCACACATTATGGAATAATAATTATAGAAGGTAATACATGAGGTCCTAGTATATAATGAGACACACCTTGGGAAACAAAATCATACTAGGAATTTACTCTTAGTGATTAAGTGCTTTCACTACCACCCATAGCCAAAAAAATATGCCTAGCCACCAACCTGCCGACCAGGACAATTCAACCAATGATTATGTGGGACCATTATTTGACCAAAAACATGGGAGTTATCCTAATATAACCAGCAGAATTGAATAGGAGTATAGCTCCCACATGATATGAGACTAGCATGTGTATAAGTCCTATAGTGAGCAAGCCCACAGGTACATGTCCATAGGTGGGATGAATACCATTGGGTGGAGGTGATTCATATGGTACATGTACTGAACCCATTGCATGCTCTAACAAATAGTAGGCAACAATTAGATTATATACCAAAGGGGAGGCATAACTAGAATTCGATGTCGGAAAATATTTTTATCACGGGATTAAATTTGGTTCGCCCGATCATGTTGTTCGACGATCTGCACCGCCCAATATCACCTCCTACTGATCATAGTCAACTATTTCAATATAGTGGCCTATGTGTTCATGTCTGTAAATCCCACGCACCGTGAGACCAACATCTTTCACCTTTTGTCCATTCCCCATCCTCATCCTCCAAACACACTGGTTCGACATCCCAAAGCACACCCGACGCTCTTCTTTCTTCACTGACATATCATTGATACTGAACTAATATCTTTGCATGTCGAATATAAGCAAAATAATTCCTTAGAAGATCCAAAACATGAGCTACACAAGACATCGATGAGTGTCCCCGGTAACACTCGAAGTTGTCACTCGATCATTCTTTAATAATGAGACCAAATGGAGTATAGTCAACATATGCCATCACAAGCTCTACCAGCCTTCTGTGTGAGTATTTGGTAGTACTTAAAGCATTAAAATGATTATTCTTTGACCATGCATCAATGATTAATGCAACCGATATTTTTTCGCAATCATTTTTATGATCGTAAATCCCTTCCGCATTTGATTATTTTCCAACCCATTTAACTCGGATCTTCAAGGATCATGTGATTCCATGGGGATAAAAAAAGAATCACATGCTCAAATAAAATGATTATATGATGTATCAAGTGAAGGTCATGTGAAAAAATATCCATCACTACCTCTCCAGTGCAATGATTCCTTCATCCCATGAAAACCATTTTGAAACTCATCCTCATATGACCTATATAAACCCGCTACGATTTAGAAAAATTCACGCGTGAGGGGGGGGGGAAGCATTATAATAGAAGTGATGCCAGAAATAACCATCCAGAGGACTCATTATGTAATAATGAATGATCAACCCATGATATTGTGATGATTATGTGGTCCCTTAATGAACAGAAGTTCATGCGACAACTGATTCTTGCATGATGTCCTCCTCACATCATAATGCCTGCTTGGGTTCAGACATCACCAATGAAGGGCGCTTAACTAGGATTGTAGCCTACCTTCGGCCTTCTAGTTACAATACCTCCGTGATTCATGATTCATCCATGAAACCATGGGCATGTTTCATCTCATTCATCAAATACCCCCCACAAGTCCTTTGTGTGCTAGAAGAGTCCACTACAAGACCCTTTGGTGAAGACATGTAAATATTAAGAATATGGTGGATTGATGTTGTGAACTTATGATCCCACATGTTGAATATATTGGATATTGATAACTAAGATTAGAAGTCCCCAATATAGGTGTTCTTAAAGTGCGGTGCCTCCATACACCATCAGATATGTGATCATGCATGCCACCTTCAGTATTGGGTGAACACATTTGTTAGTACATGTGACCACAACAAACAAACCCGCCCACGGTCAGAAAATATTTCACAAGTCCCCATTTAATACATTCTATTCATAGTGAGATATCACATGAGACTATGATATGTGTAGTACGAAGCTATCTCATAGCCATGCATCCTTCATTGTAGACCCAGACATATCCCACTCATGTGATTGAAAATAACCTCATATGACCCTTTGGTGGTCATGTAGTCACATAAATGAAAATGAACCAATAAGAATGCAATGACTCATGTGAAATTTCAAACCCTTGATCATTTAATTCCCTCATGAAGCTTCTATATATTCCTTCATACATAAACATGAAGGCTTTGATACATATTCCCTCAGTCCTGACCACATAGAATATCGGAAGGCATTATCCATGGTCATGCGAGAAGCCCCTATATCCTGTGATGTCTTGATATAGCCTCAAAAGTGGCCTCCTCGACATGGGGGCTCCACACAGACACTCTTAGCATCATGAAAAATGTTGAGGGTATACGAACCATGGACCATGAACCCCTTACCATGAAATGTATGACTTTACCCATGCATGTGGTTTGGTTTTACACACATCCCCCATGTATCACCACCAGGACCATTACAATACCTCTATTGAATACCTGAAATCTCATTAGTGGACATGCACCTTGAGGTTCCTTCATGCAAGGTGTTCCCCATAAAGCATGTGTAAAACAATGGAACACTTGAAAATCTATGAGAAGACTCTTATAATTAGTATTCATCACTGAAAAGGAAAATATTTTTCCCAATGGGAAAAAGAATAATACCTTTTTATGCATGCATGTGGTTCTCAGATAGACTCAAGACCCTAATTATATCTTCCGGACCCCGCTACCTGAATGATTTAAGGAGACATAATCCAAATACCCTTAGATAGATTCAATTAATCCTTGTAAAACCTTATACATGACATGTTGATCACAAGACACGTCTGTGATAAGTTGGGGTGACCCTGTGACAACACATAGGCCTATCCATTTTGACATGCGATAGGGAGAAGATAGGCCGGGATGATCATGTGACCACATATAGTCAGGTCTACTTTGATCATTTGGAGGACCACTGACATTTCCTCCTTACCACAAGGAATTATTTGGATATTCATGAGAAACATCATGATTCCCTATGGAAAAATTGGATTAGTCCACAACATTCTTGCACACACTCCACAAGACCCATATCGGTCACATGAGGAATCATAAAAAAACAATTAAATAATATTAACACTTCTCATGAAATCTCGCATAATCCCTGACCTCTATATAATGAGATAAAGGAGATCAAAAGGGAGGAGGTGATAGTTACTCTTAGTCTCTGAAACACATGTTAGGAAACCAGGACATCCACAACATTTCTACGCAAGACCTCCTGACACGTCATACAAACATCCTATTTCGATCATGCCCGAGACCTCAAACATGCCTGCACTTGTCATGCGAAGAACATTTGACATGTATACCTAGATCAGCTAAGGAAACCAAAGATAAGTCAATTGATCACTCATAAAGACCCTATACATTCCTTATTTGGTCATAAAAAGCATCCAAGATGTGATTCTTCAACCATTTTAATGCATTTAAGGCATGCTGAATGATCCTGAAACAACCTTGGAAGGGTCTTCTATGTCAGATTGTTTCCACGAACATATCTAGAAGACCATCAAGACATACCTAGTAGATGCTCAAAAAATGCTAAAAAAATCTGTTGGGACATTCCATCCTTGACTGGAAGGCCTACATGGACTCATTCTATGTGGACCTTATCCCATAATCTTCAACCGCATTCCCCATTGATAAAGAAAGTGTTCTTGACGAGCATGGGTCATGACCTCATATGACTCTCTCGATATCATTATCTTATACATACCAACTTGTTCATCACCACATATATTTAATCCGTCAAAGTATAAGTACAACTGTAAGAAACATGAAAGTGTAATCCCTGACCAATGACTTGATATGAGTGCACCAATTGTGAAATATTTGACTATACACCTTGATTGAAGATATAATATAAATATGTCCTCAATCATAGGGAACCCATTTTTTCATAATCCCCTAGAATTCCTAAATATGTAGTGATGTCCATAATGTATCTTAATGTGATAACCTACATTATTTAATCAACAGGTTAGGGTACAACTAAACCACTTGAAATCAGATTCTCTCCATAAATGGGATATGTATGAAGCCTTCCTAAGGCCTGAGCATCAGTGGGAATCCACTTTAGTGTAATTCCCTATCTATTCCTATTATATCTATGATATGGGATTAAATCTTCTCATATGTATTCCATTTGTTTTCATCAAAATATGAAAAGAGGACCCATGAATGGGAATCATTCTATGTATATTCCTTGATCATGCTCCCAAGTACCACAAATCCATCCGCGGGTTTGGGATGAACTAAAATACAAAGAAATTGATTCTCCAAATAACCAGGATATATAGGAAGCCATCCAAAGTCCCCATCTACACACCATATCCTCTATGAGGTGGATAATGATTCCCAAAAAAGAAAACTTTAATGTGTAAGCCTCGTACGTGCGTTTTTTCATGTAATGTGTCAAATCAATCAATGTATCTTGTTTCTCACATCGATCATGAATCGCATGGTATTAGAGGAAAATGATGATTGTACCTATAGCATGGTGATAAATCCCAAACATAGGATCCTAAAAATGGGAATTTAAGTCTAATTACATCCCATATCTGTTCAAAGGGCTAAATTCTCAATAGACCTATCAAGGGATGTCTCATATGCATAATCTACACCTAGGGAATCTATTTTTGCATCACCCACACCATAGATGCATGTCACAAGAACTAAAAAGAATCTGATTTTTTTATTAAACTGGATTTATAGGATTCCTCATCTTGTTCCAAGCCCCAAATTCACATCATTACCATATGATATTAGACATCCTGGATAGGTCCAGTCATACAACCTTAAACCATGCCAAACGAACTACACGGGGTTTGATTACTTCCTTCAAAAGATACATTGGACACCTTATAGAGGTTTAATCCCATCTTCCAGACACCATCCACCCCTCTGGGAAATAATAAACTCTAGACTACTCGATCATGGCCATGGTCTAAATCATCAAGATAAAATAATAGAGCAATAGAGAGGCATTGATATGAACATGTTAGTAATTATCAACACATGTTTGTAATAAATAAATTTACACAAGGGTAACCATAACTATATCAGGGACCAGGAAGGATTTCATGAACATTTATTAAATCTATTGGAGAGTCCCACATTAGGAAATAACCCCCCCAGGGTTTGGTGAGCCAGAATTCCCATCCTATTGACCAATGCTAGTCCCCAAGAGTTGATGGGCCTAAAAACCCAGATGAATGGTAAGATTTGGAAGTACGGAATGTACACAACTATAGATGAGGAGACCTTTTGGAGTTTTTAGGAAAAGTTACAATGGTATACCAATAGGTAAACCCCATTCCACACCATATTTTCTGACGAAAAAATGTTGAACATGAAATGAAATCCATTAAATATTTCATCCCTTTTAAATGTCAAAATTAATAGATTTTTCAGGTCTTTTCAGGTCAATAAATGTTTTTCTCATTACATAAAAAAATTATCAACAAAATTTGTCTCTTTTAACCGCACAAAAAATCACATAAAAAAGGGATCCTCTCATTATCCTTTAGCAGTGAAATGAATTGATTGAACATGTAATCATATATATGATGATGTACTAATAATGTGTCAACTTACATTACTCAAGGCTTCAATAGATTCCTTGAAATCGAAATGATGTGATCAAATGTGCCAAATATTTCGAGATTGTTGGAAAGGCTACTTTGATCCTAAGGCATCATCATACATTTTCAACAACACACTGCCTTCATCATTGGTTGGGGAACATATCTTGCTAGGAATACCACATTAATTGATCCATCATGACTCTAGATTTAGATCATTAAATCCTTCATTAGATAGATTACCACCAACCGACTTTCCCGCCAAAGGTCACAAGAGAGAAAGGGACCCTTATCGCCACATTCAAACACTTCGGGAAACTGTCGTTGGAATGTAGTGACGTACACATTCAATATGTTAGGGTGGTGTATGAGGAGATTCAAAATGAAAAAAACATCCACTTAATAGATGTATAAGTGGTCTCTCAAATTTTTTGATCAACATTGCTAATATATTGGTCATGATTCCATAGGGATACGAAGAGGATGTTGTTCTCACTATAGTTGTCTAGGTTGGAGATCTCAATAGGAGATCCCACCTAGGGAATAAAAAACAATACAACTATATATAATTATAATATCCATACTAATGATAATATTTTATAGGTCCATGAGTGTGCACCAATGGAGGCCCATTATCAATCCTAAATCACTGCTAGTGAGGTGCCTATGACTTCATCACAACTGGCGTCTGTGATTGTGAAATCTCAGGGAACACCCCAAAACACTGAGGTGGGGAATGTTTAACATATTTTACATTTTTATCATCTAAATTTGGGGATTAAACCCCTAAAATGGTATCATGGGAACTGAACCCACAAATTGTATATTGGTGACTAACTCATCAATGTGGTATTCTCAAAAAATGAGGAGGACTAGTTTTCCTTTGTCTTAATCAATACAATATCAGTTAATTGCTGAGACTCTCCATCTAATCTATTCGAGAATTATCCTAATGTGTATAATAATACCTTCATGAAGTTTTTGGGTACACATTAGTTTTTACTACCAACTTGTACTATAATGTGAGCACAAAGCCCCACCAGTATCCACCAGGAATCGTCCGAAGGTGTTACCAATCATAGTGGTATTACAAAAGGCTAGGAAAATGGATTATATGGAAAATTAAAGGACTGGATTCAATCTAATAGATCTAAATCAGATATACCATCATCACCCCTCAAAATTCCATCGACATAAGAAGGTGTTTTTTCATGGATTCCTCAAGTCGAACCCTTGAGATTTACTAGGCAGTTTCTACAGAGGAAATAATCGCTCAACTCCAATGAGTGAAAAGGGATATCTATGAAATAATTATGGGAATACTCCAGAGATATCCACCTTTAGATGATGTCCCTGGGTGTTCTTTTAGAAACCCACATTTCAAGGAACTTCCCCATGACAAAGGGCTGGGGTCATTTTAATATTTATAGTGCCCTCATCTGTTAAAATCTAATAATTCCACCACCTAAACCTATCCAATAAGGTTGGGTTTATTTCCATAATTTCCACCTCTACATTTGAGTTATTTTGGAAACTATCCGACCTCAGGTGTCACCATAAAACATCTGTGAGATTTGGTGTAACTTAATCAATGGGAAGAGCATACAATATCTAAGACCCCCAATTATTTAGAACCTTCCCCCACATCAAAAAATACACGGACTCTTTACTACAGAATCTAGACTCATCCATACACCCTTAAATAGTGGCACATGTAATATGTGAGAGAATTAGTTAGTTCATTCATCTCTTAAAGAACAAAAGTTAAAAGTATATTCCTTCGGAGCCAAACATGTTCTATGGTATATCGATTATGCCATGGAGAATGGTTTTAGAGATCTTTTGATGTCGATAAATCTGAATGAATCATGGTTGGTAGAACATAGGTTCTATTTTATTTTCCATCTACATCTCTGAAATACAGTATGAGGTATTTTTTCCATTAAAGACTAGCTTCAAGTGTAGAAGGACATGGAAATATTAGAGCCACTAACAAAAGAATCCCCACTCCAGGTACCTAATCACTCTGAACATAATGATCCAATTGTAAAGCATGGAATGATCCGCTTACCTCACAAGGATAAGTGACCATATTTCATATTAATATTGAACAAACCACACTCTTTCTAGACAAAACATTTCATTGAATAATTTTAATATTCCATGGAATGTGGTATGATGGAACCCCCAACAGTGAGAAAGCCACCTTAGGGGGGATCTATAGGCCATTACAACTGTTTCCCCTACCACTGAAATCTTGGGAATATAAGAAAAATCTTCTTTTACTTCAATGAAATGTAGAAGGAACATGTATCTACAGGTTTGATATAGTTAAAATATCCCAAAAAACACATTCAATATGCATAAGTTTTATCCAACATCATTTCTAAGGGCCATCCTCCTGAAAGGATTCTCAACATTCATCGTCACCGCATAATTCTTATCTTCATGGAAACACATCCTTATTTCACAACCCTAAACAATATGAAAACACATCATTACATCATGATATTAAATTCCCTGGTCGATGTCTTTAAAAAAAGATGTTAAACTCCATGGTTTCTTGATAAAAATGTATGGATTTGTTCTTGTCATCACTGGATATGTAGTGATGTTCAAATCTCTATTCGTGGCCTGAATAATAGGATTATTTTCCCTACACGTCATATAATCCATCATCATTTCCTCATGACATTAAACTGCATGGTTAATGTCCTTACACCATGATTTTAATATACAAAATTCCCCTATAACAATGTATGGATTGATTGTTATTCAAAATGAGTTACATAGAGAAACATTGATCCTATATCCTAGTCTAGAAACTACATCATAAAAAAATAACCTTGTTATAACCCTCTTTTCCCCCTATATTGTTGGAGAACTTGGGTTGGTCTTTGTTTCTTACAGTGAGCATAGATCATCTGAGTTAAGGAATTATAAACGGGATTTACCCTCAAAAGTAAGGAATTGAGGTGCATAATGGATCAAGTAAAGTCTTAAATATAAGGAAAAAAAGGTGTACCACAAGTCCTCACCACATTATTTTTAACTGAACGATCAATGTCCTTACCGAAAGCCATTACACAGAATGGTTCTCAATAAACTACATGTTTAATGGTTCTCATTATCATGAGACAGATATAAATGCCCAAACATCCCCTCATAGAACAAAACATGATGTTCCCCAAAAAATCATGTCTATCCACCTCCATCCTAACTGCATGAAACTAAATAACATGGAAAATCAAAAACTACATGTTTTGGTTCCTTCCCAAATAGGATATGTAGTGACTCCTAGATCATCAATCCTAGGTCTATCTGAAACTGCCAATGGAAATAATTCCCACCTCTACATATGAACCATACTTGTCTAGATTATTTCCAATTACAAAACTATATGAGTATTGATTCTCATCCTTAGGAGATATATACTGATGCCCAAATATTTCGTCTTCGATCCCAGCCAAATGTATAACCAATTTTTTGGGATATTTGGAATGAGTTTTCTTGGATAAGTGCATGGTGTGGTAGGGACCTCTTTCATCCTAATTCACATCAAGATGTTTCCTGAAACACTAATTCACATCTCTGCATTGGGAACTCCATCTTATGGTCCAACCCACATAACATTAAACTGTCTGCATGTGTCCTTACAACATGAAATTAAATGATACCTTATCATAATTAATACATGAAAATAAATAGCACCATGATCTTCTTCCTCACCAAAATTCATTAAACTACACGTACATCCCAAAAAATTTGTGTCTTGATTAACATTTGGAGGAGATAAGTTGTCCCAACCTCAATATTTCCATTTTCATGTCATTTGTCACATTATTACCACATGATGTTAAAAAAGATGGAGGAAAATCATTACCTCATGAAATTAAACTACATGGACATTCATCTTTACCTAATGACATTAATCTATGTGGAGAACACCTTGGTTGAAAGACATTAAAACTACACGACAAACATTCCCACTACATGATGATAAAATTTTCATACCATCTACAATTTTTTATTCATTATCAAAGAACCATAAGAGACTTACATTATTCAAATAATGAATTGGGTTCTTATACAATCATTTGAAATAACATCAATCATTGTGCAACAATTCACATCTTGAATGCCTCATATTTACAAAAATCCTTTTAGTACCCTTGAATAGGAAAAAAGAGATCTCTCAATTGGCCATGCTACTAATGAAAAATGGATTTTGAATCACCAAAAGGTGAAATCATGGTGAAATATAATTTTCATCTACACTCTCATAAGCCTAACATCTTCACGATAGATTCTATAACACCATTTTGTTTTTGGTTATCCCTCGAATGATTATTTAGATAATTTCCCATGATTTGAGGAACTCGATCCATGATTTACAATATTTCTACCTCTAGCTAAGAAGGTTGTTAGAGTACTCATAACCATGGGTGTACTAATGAGCGTCTTTAGTATCTTCTTAAACATTAGGTTATGCATGTAATGAACATAAAATACAATCTATTTTGTCAACATTTTTTGACCTTAAACTGTAGCCAATAATGGTCCAAATCAGAAGACCATAAACTACTAATGTGGGAGAAACAAAACATTTCAGGATAAAATACCATAAAGGGAATAATAAGAAAACTTCATGTCTCCACCTTCTAAAATCTTCATCTCTATAGTTTAAACATGATTTTTTTCAAAAATAAATAAGCCATAAAGCTCATATGCACTACTATACATCCACAGTAAAACCCAGGCTATGCTCGTAAAATTCCCTAGTCTCAGAAAAAATAGGTAAATGATTTGTCAAATATATTCATTTTGAGATTAAGATTTAATGGTTGTGTAATGATTTTTATAGTGGATAAGACCTTCTGGGATATTAATTTTTACATAAATATCGCATCATTACCTAAAGAATCTTAGGTACTCACAAGCATTTCATCTCCCATGCCGAGTAAAATAGATTTCATAGATCAAAAATGATACTAATGCAGAAGGGTTCATACCCACTGACCATAGAAATCCTGGACCAATATAAAGTTATTTTTGATTATTATTATATTGGCATTATCCTGGGAGAACATATCAACCCATTGTGTTTTAATATATCCCTAAGGTGACTGTCTCATAACATCCTAATGACATGTGCACTTTGGAACATGATTTAAAATATTTGTATCAAACTATTCAAGAGTATTTGATATCCTCTAAGTTGCATTAACAAATTTTATACCCTTTATTATGTTCCAAATGCGACCCTGAATTATTAATCCTTTTAGTGGCACACATATCCTGATTTGAAACCACAAGGAATGAGGCACGAGCTATTCAGTTGGATCTAATTTTCCTTAGGGCACCAGAATGATTCCTGGATAACATTTCCTCCATACCCAACATAATAATCTGAATTTATGTGCCTTAAAAAATACTTCATAGATCCTATAAACTAAATTATATTTATATGTTCATCCATGATACTAATTTATAGGGGTTTCATACCCATCAATCCAATAAATTTTTTTCCAGCATAAAGGGTATCCTAATCCATGTGAGCCTTAATGAAACATGTCAGAAACTGACCCCCAAGAGTATTAAAAGAATTTTTCAAGTATATCAATCCATTTCCATATTACTAGGATGAGGCATTTTGATTGTGACATATATCACCCACTCCTCAACTATCTAATAGGGTTATGATTTCCTATAATTTCATCCCCAATAATATTTACATCCTATACCTCTTATAATTCACTAGAAAAGAGTACATATCATCATTTCATAGCCATTACATCGATGCTTAAGTGTTTTAATGCACTAACTAAAGGAATCTCCTCCTTATGAGAAATGGACTCCAATCCTCATGAGCTATATCAACACTATGATTGAACTCATCAACTCAAAGGGTTTTGAGTCATACCTAGTCTACCAGCACCATATTCCAAAAAACAATCTAGTGGTAATACATCAAACTATATGAAAACCAAAATTATGTATCTAGAGGAACCTAAAGAGTAGTTATAAGAAGTTCCGAGCTATAATAACATAATCTATAGTACTCAAAAGTTCTGAAATCAATGATCTTAAAGTGCATCACAATTATAGAAAATATTTTGGTACATAAAATAAGATGGGACAAGATACATGCCATGGTGAATACTAAATAAGGGAATCTTAGGAAAAAGTATAGTTTATTCTAGTTAGACATATACATTTTGGGATTTATGAAATATTGAGAATCACTAAAAAAGAATAGGAACATAGACTATTCTGGAAGACAATGTTTAAGAAGGTGGAAAAAGGAAAAAATCCATGTTCATGCCTGCTAATTCTTCCCCCATAATAGATTAGAGAAAAGATAGGGAAAAATGAAAGAGATTTATGTTTTTTGGGGACTGCTATATGGCCCTAGTAGAAATCGATATATGCTCACTAAGTGCGTTGACATTGGAAATAGTTAGAGAATTCAATAGTTGGAATGGATACCATGTCCAAATTGTCCTCATCAATAAAAAAGTGTCAAGACTACATGAGTAGGTGAATCAATGAAGCAATTATTATCATTTGGCATTCAAAAAATTTCCTAAAAAGAGAAACCATTGGGATTCCAGAACATAAATCCAGAAAATTGGATCTATTTTGTATTATGCACAATGGGAATGCATCATGGATGATCTAATCACGTCTAAAATATGCCATGGTTCTCCACTTGGGATTTTATCACCAAGTAGTTACACTCCCCCTCATCTGTGTGATTCATATCAATATAAGGATATTCTTCATATAGTTCATTACCCGTGAACATATTCCCCCTGTGTGTGAGTTTGATCTATGTAGTGGTATACTTAAGAACTATGGGTGGATTGATTCCCATCATCATGTAATATATAAAGACATTCAAGTGCTTTACATCAGATCCAATAAAAATTTTCAATCCCAATCCCTATTCAAATTTTGTATTTACATATATTTCAATTTCATTATACCCATGCCCTGAGTCAATGTTTTGTCATATATTGTATTTAGATGAGAGGTTGTTTCTAGATTTATTATCTTCATAACACTTGGGAGTTCCTCAAATATACTCCCAATAGATCCCCTCAAGATGTTCAATATAATGGATCATCAAACATTCAAATATGAAGCAATGTGATTTTTGTTACCTTATAATCACATTATCATTATGAAAAATCACATTCTAGGAGGGTGCATTTTTTTCCCCAATATTTGTTCATTTCTCACATTTCTGTCAATGATCCAAGAACTGATCCTAATGATGGAATAATACAAGGATAATGGAATAGATGATGGAATAGGGTTTATGAAGATAAATCAAGGGGTCATACATCCAACTAATAATTTTACTTTTATTGATCAAAGGTTTTCAATACTACACTTAACCAAATAAGAATGGCTAGCCACCATCTAGCCGGAAATGACAATTAAACCATGGTTTCATTGGGACCTAAAGTCAACCAATCCCGTCGTAGTCATCCTAGGTAGACTAGTAGACTGGTAGGGGAGTATAGATCCTACAAGAGATGAGTCATGATCATGTATAGTGATAATGGTGCACAAGCCTCCAAGAACACACACATAGGTGGGACAAATCCAGATTGGTGGAGGTGATACATATGGTACAGGTGCTGACACGGTTACCATCTCAATAAGTGGAAGTTGTGTATTTTATTATATACTGATGAGAATTTGGGGCTATATTTCAATGTGGGATGACATTTTTTCAACATTATCATATTTGGGCCCTCAGGTCATGCCGTCTGACGATCCACACAACCAGATCTCAAACCTTTTTGATCCCATCCATCAAATTCATTTTAGGGCCTCATCTGTTCAAGTATGAATATCATGTACACATCAAGACCATCATCTTCATCATCTCATCCATTCGCCATCCTCAACCTCCGGATGCACTAGTTCGATGTCCCGAAGCACACCTGGATCTCACATGTCATCACCTCCATATCTTCGATACTTTTGTAATATCATAGAGATTCTAAGACAACCATAATGATCCCTCATGATATCCAAAAAGTGAGCTCCACTAGAATTCCATGATAGTTCTTATCAACACTAAAATAAATCACATGATCATTCTAGGATCATGTGACCGAAATGAGTACATGCAGTCAAATCCACCATGATCTCTACTAGCCATTCACAAGAGTCTCTAGTAGTACTCAAATATAATTCATGATCATCATATCAACATCTGAATGATATGAATGAAAATGATGAGTCATCATAAGAATTTTAATGACCAGAAACTCCTTCCACTGTCGAATTTCTTACAACAGATTTAAGACTACTTTTCAAGGATCATGTGACACAATGAATCACATGATCAGATGAAATGATCATGTGACATCGCAATTAAGGTCATGTAATAAAATCAACATCACTTCTTATATAGTGAAACACATCATTCATCCCATGAAATGTGGAACCATAATCAGCTTCATGTGGCCTATATAAGTCCAATTCCATTTTGAGAAATGCACTTATAAGGGGGGAACCAGAATACTAGGGTATCTAGAGACCAACTATCAAAGGACTCCTTATGTAGTTACAAAATCATGATGTATTATCTCTTAATGATTAGATGCTCACTTGAAGAAAAAATGGCTATATGACACATTATTCTTGAACGATGTTCACTTGACTGTGTGAGACTCGCGAAACTCGCAACATTTCTAAAGAAATGTGTTTACCCATACATAAATCCCACCAATAGTATTGTAGTGAAAAGACCTACCTAATTCAAATTGATTTTATAAACACTTGTACATGTTCATATCTTCCATAAAACAACTCTATAATTCCTTAGCATTATGGATGAAGCCACTGTGAGGCCCTTTGTCAAGGACATGAAAATAACATGATTAAGGAGGCTAGATATCATAAACCGATGATCATACGGGATTCCTGACATTGATTTCAATAACTAATATAGGTATTCACTAATTTGGGAATTCTGCATGTGTGGTTCCCTCATGCACCCTCAAATAGGCGGTCATGCTAGCCTCCTTCTATCGTGCATGTACACCTTTTCTAGTACATACAACCACAAAAAACTGAACCTCTCACAGTCATAGACTCTATTTCAAGACTCCCTCAAGGTCATTCTTGTTGTAGGGATCAACCAGACGAGTATCCAAGAGGTTCACTATGAAATGAGCCTTTATCCATGCATCATTCATTGTGGACCAAGATGCATACCTCATGCATTCTTGAAAACCTTCTCACATGACCCTTTAGAGAACATTCCATCACATAAATGTACATGAACCAGAATGTTTGAAAGCCCTATTGTGAAACCAGAACCCCCAAATATTATGATGCCCACATGAAGTTCTTGTGTATTCCTTCATCCATGAATAGAAAGTCTTTAATACATAGTACCTCGCTAATGGCCACATGGCGTACCACATGCCCCCTTCTGTGATCATGCGAGAAGACCCTTTGTCCAATGACATCTGCATCTATCTTTAGTAGATCCCACCTTGACATAGAGGGCCCCACATACACTCATATAATGAAAAAAACATTGAGGGTATGTGACCCATGGTCCATGAAAACCTCACCATGGAATTGACAATTTTACCCATGAATTTGGAGGTTTCTAACATACTACCCCCATGTATCATCACATGGTCCATCATAAGGCATTGATTGAAGATGTTCGATCACATAATTGGACAAGGACTATGTGATTCCTTTACACAGGGTGTTCCTCATCAAGAATGTGTGTTACCTTTACACACATGAAAATATATGATCATACCCTTATAAAAGGATTTAATACCTTCCTATGAAAATATTGTCTAAATTGAATTAATGTATAATCCCTTTTGATGTGCAGTTGAAAAAAATGAATGGACCTTGGACCCTATGTATATCCATTGGACCTCACAACGAGATTTTTTGGAGGACACATGATCATTATACCCTTTGACGGTCTTGTGATATCCTTTAGAGACCATGTACATTCCATGATGATCACATGAAAAATCATGGATAGGATGGGGTGACCCTGAGGAAAACCATAGTCATGTCCATGTTGACATGTGAAGGGTTGAAGATAGTTTAGGATGATCATTAATCATCATATAGTAACATATAAATTGATCCTTCATAGGAATCTTGACATGTCATCCTCATAATGGAAGCCCTTGGGTTTTCCCAAGAAAATCTGCAACACCCTAAGGACAAACAATATTTATCCCCAACATGATTTCACACTGACCACAAGAACTATATTGGTCCCATGAGGGACCATAAAAAATTAATTTAATATCCTTGACATTGCTCATGAAATCTCACATAATCTCTGAACACTAATGAATGAGAAAAAGGAGATCAAAATGGAGGGGGTGAGAGAATCTCTCAGTCTCTGAAAGACATGTGACACCCCAAGGATTTCCACAACATTGCTCCACAAGAAATTCCAAAAAAGTATATATGTCTTCCTATATTTGATCATGTGAAAGACCCTAGACTTACATAATCTGGTCATGTGATGAACCTTTGACTGGTCTACCTTGATTAGTATAATAAATATGAGATAATTTAACTGGTCATGTGTGAGACCAAGTCATGCCCAATTTGGTCATGCGAAGCATGTTTGTTGTGAGTCCTCTCCCATATGAAGGAATCCAAGAGGCATGATAATTGATCAATAAAAAACCCTAGTATATGTCTACTATGTTAGATTAGTGCCCCGACATATTTCGAATACAATAAATAATTTCCCAATAGATGACCAAGGAATGTTAGAAAAATCATCTAAGAGATGCCAAACTTGTATGACAATCCTACTTGGACTCATGCGAAGTGGACACTACCTAAGAATCATATGCAGCATTGAAAATTGATAAGGGATGTATCCTTGATGAGCTAGGGTCATGCCATCATGGGACCCTCTCGATATCATTTTCTCAGACATACCATCATGGTCATCACCATATCTCATTAATTCATCGAAGGACAAAGAATGAGTTCATCCACATGTATTCTCAAAATGTGTTCCCCAACTGATGACATTATATGAGTGCACCAATACTGAAATATCAGAGTGTAGGCCCTGAATACTGATAAAATATAAATATCTCCCCTATCATAGCACACCCATTTCGGAATAAGACCCTGGAATTCAAAAAATCTTATGGATGTCCATAATGCATCTGAACAATATCACATAAGATAGCCTGCCTGTAGGTTAAGGAATACTGAACTATGAGGACTCTAATTATCACTATAACCGAGATACATATGATGCATTCCTAAGGCCCAAGTTCCAATGGGAATCAACTTCAGTGTAAGTACCTTACAATTCCTATTATTCATACTACAGGGAATTAAATATTTTGATAGGATTTCCATTTTATTCATCCATCTGCAGACTAGAAGATGACTTATGAAAAGCATCATTCTATATATAATCCTTGATCAAACTCCCAAGTACCTCATATCAATTGATGGGTTTTCTAATGAACTAAACTATGAAGAATCTAATTCCTACCATAAAAAGGATATGTTGCAAACCTTCTAAAAGCCCGTGCTACATTCCACATCCTCAGTGAGTTGAGTGATCATTCCTCTCAAAGTGAATCTTTAATGTGTAAGACCTATACATATATTACCTAATTTAATGTGTCCAATACATCACCATATCTTGTTTCTCACATGGATCATTACTCATCTTTGAATATAGTACATTGATGATTATACCAATAGCATGAAGAGAGATCCCCGATAAAAGATCATAATACTTGGGATGTTTGTCTAATTACATCGCATTTTTGTTCATAGGGATATATCCTCAAAGAAGCAATAGAGGGTAGTGTAATATGAATAAGACTCACATAGGGACACTAATGTCACATATCCCATGATATAGATACCCATCACATGAAATACATAGACTCTAATATCTAGATTAAATAGGATATGAAGGACACCTCACTAATGTACGAGACCAATATTCGCATCCTTACCACATGAAGTTAATCTTTTTGGATGGATCCAATCATTCAACCATAAACCATGTCAAATGAACTACGTGGGTATATATTACAGCCTTCACAGGATACATATGACACCTTTTAGAGGTTTTTTCCAATATATAAGAGACCAGCCATCTCCCTAGGTAATAATGAACAATAGAGTACGTGAGCATGGCCATTGTACAAAAAATCATTATTAAATAAGAGATTGATAGAGATCCCATAATCTACAAGTATTTATCCATATCGACACATGTTAGTAATAAATATATTTTTATATGGGTTACCATTCCCATATTAGGGACTAAAAAGTATTTAATGAACATATGTTAAAAATATAAGGGAGTCTTGGAGTAGGGATTAATCCCCACAAAAAGGGTGCGATGAGCCCGACATCCAATACTCTCAACCAATGCGAGAACCCAAGAGTCACTAGGCATGATAACATATATGACTACTAGCCTTTTAAAAAGTAGTTTTGTAGCATGCTATAGATGGGGGATCCATTGGGAGTTTCTTGGAAAAGTAAAAATTGTATCCCAATAAGAAAAGCCCATTCCTCATCATATTTTCGGATGAAACAACCACACAACATTACTTAATTTATGGTATTGGCATTGCTGGTTCACTAACTATCCTCTGCATTATATTCATGAATCAATCATCATATTTATTTATCAATCTAGACAATACTCCTTTTGAGTAATATTGTAATGTTGGTCTAAAAATTATTAAAAAATTCTCAAACAAATTGACAATTTTTATATAATAAAAATAAAATACAAATCTATATAATTAATATATCCATTTACAAGTCATCATTTTCAATAATCATTAAATTATCAATGGATATACCCTTTATTATAATCACATTCTCTAATAATGTTTCATTTTATTTATTGATATTAATATTCCTATTCATTTTGAAGAATTTTCCCTTTTTCAATTTATTTTACAAAATTCTAAAATTATTTTAATTTTCTCATTTATTTTGGAGAATAGAAAAACATCATCTATAAAGGGCTCTGATTTTTTTGAGGTAATATATAAAGAATTAATTCATTATATCAATTAATATTTCTAGTACTTTAATTATTCAGAAATGAATATAAATGAATTCATAGATCCCATATTTTTTTTATGAATAACAGTCTCGTAAATATATCTTATTTAAACTATAATTTATTTCATCCTAAAAGAAGGTAGACCATTAAGATTTTCGATCCCTACATTGTCGATGAAAAAATACATAATATGCGATAGAGGGTAATATTTTTATCATGATCTTGTTAAACTCATGATAATATTATAAAATTGTAAGGAAGGAGAAATTATGCCCCATATAACATCAAATTACATAGAAATGATAATAAAGATATTTTTAGTAAATTATTCTAAAAATGTCAAATGGAGAGATTTTAAATAACTGACATTCTATGATTTTTCCACTTTCTATTCTTACATATAGTTTGACATGCATGTTCCATGGTGGTGTTTGCATACTCATAGTAATATATCTAGATTTTATGTATTTCATATTACCATAATTAAAAAATTAATTCCCTATTAATGAATTATTTTCTTGTATACCTAGACAAAGTTCATATTCATGTCCAAAATTAGTGGTTTTAATTACATAATAATTCCTTGTTCAAATATATTAAGATGATGTATTATTTCATTAATCCAATATAAAACATTTCTTCATGTATTGATTATAAAAATTTCCATTTTACTTGAAGTTGATACACTAGTATATGGGGGTAATTTGGAGGAAACATCCTTTAAAAATTCATATTGATTGAATTATTCCATCCAATTTGGAATTCATGACCTAGATTCATATTGTTTCTAAAGTAAAATAATTTTCTTATTATATTGAGTTCGATTCAAGTTTTATTCTTCCAACATCACTGAAATGCAGGTAGTTGAACCTATTTTTCATCAATTGGTTTATTTTATGATAATCCTATGTTAAATTCCTTTATAAAATTTTTCATCAAAGCTCAAAGTATCATTTGGATTCTATGATCTCCATCACTACCTAAAAGGAATAAAAAAAATTTCCAACATCCTTCAATTCATAAATCACTAAATATTTCAATATACATGGTTTAATGAAAATAATTATTTTTTGGAAAATGATTTCACATTCTATGACATATATTGATGTTTTCTAAGAAGTCCTGTGGTTTTTTATTTAAAAAACCAATTTATTCCTTAAAAAATTTTTGGTGACCATAAAATCAAAAAACTATATTTGTATTAAAAAAAATGAATAATGATTTTATTGAAAATCCTTTTGTTTAATTTTTCTCATTCTATCATGATTAATTCATCCTTTGGGATGATATTATTGATCACTGTCCACCGTTGATGAGATAAATATCTAAGATGAAATTATATTTCTAAAATCAATAGAGAATATATTTTAATTTCACATTTGAACTTATCAATTACTATATGATTAAGTGATCAGAAGTTCAACCCAATGTGTGTGTTTTTTATATTAAATACTCAACAAGAAATTCATTCATTTTTTGGGCATTTATTAAATCCCCATAATAAATTTTATTATTAAAAATTTTATTAATTTAATAAAGAATGAAAACTATGTTTTTGGATCCCACTATTATCATATTTAGAATATTGTTTGGGTAATAATTAAATTAAATATAAAATTAAATTTTGAAAGAATTACTATAATTTCAATCCAATTAAAAACAATGGGTTTTGTATGAATATACAATAATTAATATTAATATTTGGGAGAACATTGGAACATAAATTTAAAGAATCATAAATCAAATGCATGTCTAAACGTATGACTTTAATGACATAATATTTGTTATTTATAAATTAATTAAATTATATTTCACTAACCTGATAAAAAATATAACTACACCATATTATGATACCATATAAAATTACATATACCTCATTTACATAATATTACAACACCAATCCCAAATATTTAACTTTAATACAATCCCAAAAATCTATAGGACCATTGTATTTGTAATATTTGATACACCATGAAAAGATTTTAAATAAAAAAATATAATCCCTAATTTATTTCTTTTTAATTTTATCAATTATTTTTTTATACTCCTATTATTTCATTGGATATCAAATGAATATACATGAATGAATGAGTTTTCTAAAAAAAATAATAACAAAAAAATAAGTTAAATAAATGGTGAAATATAATTATATTCTTTAATCGAATAAGAAAATCAGTAAAGAATGGGGTCATGCATTATTACCTCAAAACATAGAATAAGATATAATTTATATTAGCGCAAAACTAATCAAATGAATTATAATAATGTGGCATATTTATAGGAAATTCCCCAAAAAAACTTGAGTCCTTCCACTGAGACAACTTATTATTATTCACAAAGATAATCATACCATATATATATTTATATAATATTATATATAAATTTAGACACCTTATCCCAAACAATAACCATCTTAGGAGATATAAATCATTTAATATGTTTTTTCGTGGTGCTATAATTCTTGGTCAAAAAATTTTCATAATATGTCATTCATATTTTTGATAAATAAATGAAACAAAAAAATAATAAATAATAAATAAACACTTGAAAAAGTAATTATAAATATAGTAAATCCATAAATAATTAACCATTTAAGTATCATGAAATATTTAAATAAAGCATGTGATTATTAAATATTTTTAAATTCATAAAAAAATTGATTTAAAAATTTAAGTCCTTTTTCAATGTCAAAAAAGCATTAGGAAATATTATATAGAAAATGAAATTATAAAATGTGAGAAGTTATATTTAAAATGGATTAGAGAATATGTTTTCCCAAAATTAATAAATGGAGCCAAATATTTTATGTTTATAAAAAGAGAATTTTTGTAATCTAATATGTAAAATAATCCATATGATAATTAAACATGAAAATCATGATGGCATAAACTATTTTACTTTCTTATGTTTAATATAATGAAAAGGATGGATATAGAATTAGAGAGACATCTATATACCTAGAAGGTATATGGTGAATAGATTGATGTTTGTAAATTAACTATGTAAAACTTATATATAAACAACATAAATGGAATGAAAAAATATGGGGGGAATATAGAGAGTGATTGAGAAAATAACCCCGAGTATAAGAAATAGACCAAAGGAAACATCACCTCATGTCCTTAATTACATTAAATGATCCAATAACCTCATAAATTATCATGTTAATTTGATAAAATAATTTCTTATAGACATTATATTACTTATTGAATATATTTAATCCATTTAATATCATATTTCCTTATGTTATTATAGAAAAATAGTTCACATCAAACCTTTTGAGATTTTCAGTTTATTGAATCCAAATTTTCATTATGGTCATGATAATGGTCAATGGTAATTCTCCAATGATTATATATTCATTGGAAGTGTCATATTATAATATTTATATCATTTCATAGGTATGGGAATTCAATAATATACATGGTATTAAAACCTTATTGAATTTTTCATAGTATTATAGTTATATACTATTAACATGTGTATGATTTTATACTTCTAATATCATTATTATAATAATAATTATATCATTATTGAATAATAATCATTAATTTTAATATAATAATTCTATATTAAATATGGAAATTTATTTTTAAGAATATATATAAAGTGAATAAGTAAAAAATAAACCATCATTGTTCACGTTGGTTGAATAAATGAACCATATGGAAATGCTATTTTATGGAAATTTTAAAGAATTGGAAAAAATAAATATTTACAAAAAATATACCTGGATATTAGTAATATTTTAATGTCCATTTTAAAATTTGGTTTCTTATGGATGGTGTAAGATGAGAATATGAATGAAAAATATTGGTTCTAAAACCATTAAAAGTCCACTTTGAGTCAGCCTCCTTGGATTTAATCTTAAAACGTCATAAAATGTTATATTAGTTTTTGAATATAGATAAAATAAATATAGATGTATTTTAGAATATATTTCTCAAATTAATAGGTTTTTGGACGTGATTAGAATGGTTTGGAAGATGGTTGTTTATATTTCCAACAAGGAAGATTATTTTTGAAGAAAATATTTATTAATTTCTAATTTAAGCTTAAGAATAATAAATTTTAAAACTGTTAGGCCCTTCATTAGTGTTTGATTTTGAAATATTTCTCTATTTTTCATTTAATAATATCCAATATTTATTATAATATTGGATGTGAATTTTTAGAGTAATCAATTTTTTTTAACTGAATCTTTTGTCATTCTATTTTTGATAATTGGTTTATTAATTTGGAAATTGAATTTATTATATATTAGTGAATTATTTAACTCAATAAATATATTTAAATTCATGAATTTCATATCAAATTATTGACTTGTTATTACATAAATTTTTTTTTAAAAAATATGTGATACAAAGAAAAACTATATAGTTTTACTCTTAAAAAAATTACTTCCTCCTAAAATAGTATAAGTTCTACAAAAAATAATGTCAACATTACTATTTCAAATATTTGATACATTTTTTACAAAATAAATTCCTATATTTGAAAATTTCAATATATAAATTTTAGTATGTAAATATTATTTTTCTACATAAGTTTAATAATCTCATATTAAAATGTATACATATGTTTCATATATGTTAAGAATCATGAAAAATTATTTAAAAAAATTATAGTAATTATATGTAGATATTGTAATCTTTGTTAATATTAATTATTTTGAATTTTACTATTCTCAATTATAATGATACTGTTTGTACGGTCGGTTATTATACCACTGATTTGCTACATTTTAAATTTCATATTATTATTATGATTCATATAAATAACCTATATATATTTCATATCGAATTCCTGAAATATTTATCCACATTCCATAATTTTGATTTATAAAATATCAATATTTTATTTAATATATTATTTAATATGTTTATGATATTTCTAACATACCGTGTCTATATAGATATTCAAATTAATTTGATGTCATTTACTTACTTTATTTACCGAATTATGTTATATTTAATTTTATTTAGTTTTATTACCCATATGTATAATAATTTTTGGTGTTGACATAAAATAATATTTCTTATCATTATCTTGTTCATCTGATTTATACTTAAATATATCAATCCTATATATATTGAGAAGGATAATTTTTATACTAAAGAGTTAGGGTCATCACATTCTTCCAAAAAATAAATATTTTTTCCTATAAATATCAGTTTAAATATTTATATCCTAATATATTTGCATTATGTTTTTTCATTACTTCTATATGTTTGGTTTTTATTTATCATAATTATGATTTTATCATATCACTTTGACAAGGTGATTGGTCTTTCATTGAGTTCTCAATATGCACGAATCATTATTTCCAAAAAATTATTTTTATATGAGTGATTATTCTATAACAGTACCACAAATGGAATCAATACATTTGGGGAATTAATTTATATATATTTTATAGAGGGATTTGTGGGAAATATTTCATAGTTGATATAGGTTTGGTGGAAGGGAAAAATCACATGACACACCTCCAAATTTGATAGTAGTAGAATGATCCTTTCCAAAATTTGATTATAATATGATGGAAATCCCAACAATGTTAGTTATGTATTGTATGGTCGAAACAAAAATATACATAATAATAGTAACTAGTGATATATGAGTAATTTTTTCCATCTATTCGTAATCCTCCTTAATTGGGGAGTCCAACATGTTGGGATCCTGAAATGATTTGGAACTAGATTGTATCTTATATCAACTTTATAATGTTTTCCTTTCTAGAACCATCTCAATTCAAAACTCATGAGATATCCAAATCTTGTGATTACACCTAACATGATTAATATACATCCTAAGAATATAAATAACATCTAAAAAGTCCTTTATTCCATAATAAATGTTCAACTCCTTCCTAAATGTTTAATTACTAGTGATATATTTTCCAATAATCAACATGTAATCAACATTAAGAAATATTATCATGAAAAATACAATAAAAACTATTTGATGAAAATGGATGGATTAATATTAATCCTCTCATACTCATTTTTCTCCATGAATAATTTAAATTTACAATACAATTTCATTGATTCCTATTTCAATATATGTAATATTTTCTTGTGTTTTCATACTAGTATTTTTTTTCCATTCACATGAAATACATATTGTTTCTCTATGTATATCACCTCTTGAATATCACAATATAATAATTTAGTCTATATATATAGTTGTTGAAACTCATAGTTTAGACTAATCAACAAACTAATAAAACTCTAATAGCAAGAATTTTTACAATAAAAGAAAAAAAATTGATGCCAATTTCATTCATCTTACTTAGTTCCATAACATTCATTCTAGATATATTGAACAACTTTGGGATTCCATATTTTCAATTGATTTTATATGACAACTTCTTCTTGAGATTATTTTTTCCATCTGGTAACTACACCAAATGAATTGTATCGTTAATTTACAATGATATCATATCCTTTTTTCATGGAATATTTCAATTCCATCATAAGATTAATAATGATGAAATTATGTTAAATTGTTTTCTCTCCCACATCAGTGAGAATCACATTCAAATATGGTGGAAATCTACAACTCAATTTTCCTGCTCTAGCGGATCTCCTAAACTATTCATTGGGTGGAATGTATTTTGGAATATCATATGATGAAGACATATCTTTAGATGATGACATATTACCTATTAGTGATGTATCATCTATTTTATTTATCTATATCACACTAGATTGAACTACTTATTACTATACTTGTTCAAAAATAACTATAATTTCCAAATACTATTTCTTCCCTACATTTTCTAGATTCTAAAAATATTCATTTTTTTGTCAATATGAAAACACTAATATAATATTATGATTATCATATTGGTGATAGGATTCTAGAGTATGTTTCTAAACTCCTCATGAGTATACCTCAAAAAGAAACAAAATTTTCCATTTCAATCCATCCAAGTGCTCTTGTCTTTCAGAATGTAAATAAATGTCATGGATCCAAATACCTTTATGTGAATATATGAAGCATATATAACTATTCAAACCCTTTATGAACAACATAGTTCATAAGAATTGATGTACAATTTTTTCGAAGATAAAATTATTTCCTCATCCCCAATGATGTTGGGTAAAATTTAATTTGAGAGCACGCATCTGATTCTATAAAAAATTATCATCATCTCAAAAATACTGTTATGTTGAGGCATCTTTGGTATTTATTTTTCTATAATGAGCTAAAAATGCATGTTTTACTCTTCCAATAGACCCAAATACTCTCCTCTAGTTTGAAATCAAACACAATTTAAATAATTTTTTGTTTATCTTTCAACCTTCACATTAAACTTCTTTAAATCATCACGCACTTAATATATTTGTTTCATAAAATATTCCCTCAATATTCTATAAAGATCATCAATTAATGTAAAAAAAATAAAATATCACCAATCATCGATATACATCGATCAAATGGCATGAAGGCCTTCATTTTTTATTTTTTTAATAATCCACCTTTTAAGGGGTGAGGTTGAACCCTTACAAGGCCCATATTCATAAGTAATACATCGACCATAGGCCTTATAGGAATTCATTTCCCATAGGTTTCAATCATTACATACTACCCAGAATAACTACATGGAACTGCTCCTCCCCAGAATCTTCATTGTGAATCAGCTCTCTACTTTCACTTGGCTATTTGGCTAGGCTATCCCATGCATGCATAGGTTTCTCTTGATGGAAGGTGTCATTCCCTCTCATTATTGAAATACATTTAGCTTCTGCTATGGTGAAATATCTTTTCTCATCATCTTTATAGAGCTTGTTCCTTGTAGGTTGTCTGGTTTGTATCTGCACTTAAGGTGGCCCGAAGGCCTTGAGGCAGCCCGTAGGCTTTACTGGCCCGAAGGTATGGGTGGCCCGAAGGCTTTAGAGGACATAGGACCAAATCGGTGGCCCAAAGGCCCAAACATGGGCAAATTCTCGGATGCTACAGTGCCAAACAATTCTTACTACAGATCCTGCTACAGTCTGATACCGTACTGCATAGTTCCTTCTATATTACTGATACAATGCTGCAAATTATTCCTCCCCCTGGATTTGATATCGGGTTGACTGGATGCACTTAAGAGTCCTCACCGACTGGGCTGAGGATCATGTGCTCATCGATATAGTTTTTATCAATTCATATATCAGTGTGAATAATATATAAAACAATCACTTTTCAAGAGGGTAAATAACCATGATATGATATTCTATGTTTTTCCCTTGATAAAATCAACCAAAGTATCCAAATGTGTATCATTTATCCTTGGAAATAGATTCATTTTAAAGATAATTATGTATCCTATCATGCTCATTAGACCATGATGTTAGTTCTTAAATTCCATAGGAAAACATTTCTGGCTGTATTGACTTCTCCTCCACGTGGTCTGACATATATGTGATAAAGGGACATGTATTTCTTTCCTTTTGTAATTAATATGTTAACATTGGTTGGAGTAAATTTCTTATATCGAAATAAATTGACATGTTAATCATCATCAAGAATTTCATTTGATATCATATTAAGGAAAATATCATGAACATGTCGCATATACTTCAACACTGACATACATCTAATATTATTTTCCAAAAAATATTACAATTTAAAATTATTTTTGATGCCCCGTTATTACCCATCTTCACGTGTCTAAAACACCAAAATGTGTTGCGTGCGTGGAAATAACTTCTAGAGGGGACATGGTAGAAGGAACCAAAATCAATAACAGATGACTATTATCAATATGCAAGATTGTCTTACTCATATTTCTAAATAATAACTATATATTAGTAGAATAATAAATCATCCTTATTTTGGATGTTTACTTCTATATACCTGTTCCCTATTTAATATTTCCAATACCCCTTAATGATATGTTTGGTCTTTCTGTAGTTGTGGAATATCATGGAATATCTCAATCAGGATTTTCGATCATTTTCTTCTTTATAGACATTGGCCACGAGGTTATCTTCAACTTATTCTTCCCTAAAATTCTGTCTGTATCTTCTATTTTAGTGAAAAAACCTTTATTTTAGGTGTACATCCCTCATTATTATTTCTATGTTACTCATTAATCATTTTATCTTTCACTATTTCCATAGTTATATTTCCATCTGGAGGGGAATTGTTTACTGAAACAACCAGTATAACCCACATGTTCAGTAAAGAACTCAATATCAATATTGCATATATATCAAAATCAACCAAAATTTTCTCTAAATTCAACTAATTAACTATACCTTTTAACGTGTTCACATGTTCTTGATCATAGTTACCATATTAGAAATCCATGTTGAAATGTCGAAAAATCTTTTTTTATCTATTATCTATAGTAATTCATGTATTCATATTATCTAATTTTTTACATAAAACACAAGAATCATGTAAGATAAAAAATTTCTCAATGATACTATTATTGATCCTATACTTGATTTGGGAAGTAAAAATTTTGTTGAGTATGATCAACTCTACATCAATTGGAAGGGTACTGGTAGATTTCTTCTCAATAGATTTTCTTATAATTAAGTATTCCACCCCATTAACTATAATATGATTAGTTTACTCCAATATTGGTTTAATAAAGTTGTAATATAAAAAATATTCTTTATTTTTTGGTATCTAGAAACATAATTAAAAGTGTTAACTTTAACCACCTTACTATTATTTTCATGAATTGATGTAGTGGGAATCTCAAAAAATATCATTATACAGAAGAATCTGGAAAAGTCATATTAGCTGGAAAAAAACACGTGTCACTGAAAATAGAGATGTCTATATATGATATTTCCATAATAGGTAAAATGTTCTAGACAAATAGAGGATGTATCTCTGATGTTTCTTTCTATAATAGTCACTAGATAACCTACTAAAAATATATTGTTTGTGTGAATAATGTTGTATCCTACAAAAATGGGTCATGTAGCACTATGTTGTTTACCAAACCATTAACCACCACTTTATTATTTTTGCCAAATATATATTTTATTTTGTTTTCACAATTAGAATTATCTTGAAAAAATTGTTATAAACCAATCATCAAGAATTTATTTTGGCCACCTTCTACTTTTTGGTCACTAGAAAATCATTCTCACCATCATTTTATCAAGCCTGATGGTTCAGATACCAATTAGATGGGGTAGAGGGAGTTATAGGTTACTAGAAAAACACTTATTGTGAAATAAATAAGGGGTAATAATTTTTTTCTAAAAGAATTTTGAGATCCACATGGGAATGGGGGTTGTATTACTATTATATCACTTAAGTTAAACCATCTTATGATAACAAATACCTTTTTAATTCATGTGATTTGATAAAATTTTATTAGAACATATTAAATTATGTCATGTTTCAGTTGAAATGGTTTATCAACACGTCAATTCAACCACCACAACATGATTAACATATAGTTCTTTGGCTTCCATCCAAGGAGGATGTTTCATATTTTAATTTTTTCTCATAGAGGAAATAGCTTAGTAGATTTATACCAAAATTATAAGTGGCCCCCATAATAACAATAACATACATTAAATCTAATTTATAAAGCATAAATATGAAATAAAGTATATAATGATTTGGAACCAATGATATATCATCCCAATGATCTGAGAGGGTGGGGATAGAACCTTAGCCGGGATAACAAGAGTTATGGGGACCCACCATGCGCACTTTGGTCAGATATCCTATTGGATAGTTGAGAGGTGGATGTTGAGACCAAAAAAAAAATGATGTTTTAAATGACTGAAAATGAGTCCCCCCAAATGTATGGGTGTAACACCCCAAGATTTCATAGTGTGTTATTTCTTCAAAATAATTCAATAACTTGCACTACACGCAACACCGAGTTCAAGCGCACCATGACTTACGAAACAAGCTGTTCAAAAGAGGTTATGAATTGTATTAACTAAATTTTAAACTTTATATAATCCTTATAATTTTAGAATCCATATTATGAGTTTCTTAGACATAATGTAAGAAAAAAATTCATTTTCAGTATTGCACTTTTACAAACTTTTAAAAGTAAACCCTTTTTAAATCTAATATTTTAAACTTTTATATATTCAATTTGACTAAATAAATTTACTTTTTAGAATGGGTACATCAAAAATTTACAATGAAACATCCCAAGATTCCACGGTATTCTTCTCTTTGAATAATACAATAGCGTGTGTTGTACGCAACATCGAGTTCTAACACACACCACAACCGATCAAACCAGCCGTTATGAATAGTAATACCTACTTTTTAAAATTTTAGAGATTTTATCTCTCAAAATGGACTTAATTTTTGGATTTGGAGTATCGAATTTATCCTAAGGTGAAATTTTCGTACTTTTCGGATAACTTTAATATTTTGATGAATAGTGAAAATTACTAAATTTTAATTAAAAAAAACTTTTTTAATCGAAATAATTTATATTGATAAATTATGAATTTGAGTGGTTTTAAAGTATATTTAGAATATATTTTTACCATTTAATACAATGTTGGTCATTGGACATAATTTCACAATTAAACCGAACATAAACAAGTATCAATCTTTTGATAGTTATTATATCTTAAAAACACGCTTTTTGTTTTGACAGCGGGAATTAATTTTAAATTAATTTCTGCCACTTCTGTGTTTTGAATTTGGAAAAATGGATTCCATATTTAGAATCAGGATGTTCAAATTGTGTAAATAGGTAACTTTTATTTTTAATGATTTTGAATAATTACTTCGGTAAATATTTTATTTACCATGCTTAAAGGGTAAATCCGGTAAATAAGGGTTAAAAAATAATATTATAATAATAAAAAATTACCCTAAAACTTGTCCTAACCTTATTGGTTGATACATGTCCAACCATGGGCATCTTTGGGTCGATTTTGGGACCCCATGGTGCCACTTGTAAGTGATAGGGACACTTTATTTTAATTAAGTTAAAATGAATACAAAAATGACACAAGCATATATCTTTTAGAAAAACAATTTTTACATAGGGTTATATATGTTTGATTTTCGACTATAAATATTAATTAGATAGATAAAAATATTTAATACATAATGGTATTTTATTTATAATTTTTAGACATTAAATAATTTAATTTATATATGACACAATGGTGATGTAGTAATTACCATAATAGTGAAAAATTAAAATGATTGATATTGTAGATACCCAAATAAATATTATTTGAGACTTTTTATGAATTAAACTAATTTTATAGGTTAATATGACATTTTAGGAATGATTTAATTAACTTTTTTCTAAGTAATAATTATGTTATAATTTTTACAAAAATCAATTATTGAATAGTGTCAAAATTGACACAAAAGAGTTTTTTAAAAAATAGTATATTATTAATTGATATTAAATTCCGAAAAATCTAAGATTCGGCCAAGATACTTATATCATGATAGGTGTATCATTAATGGACCACTTGGGGGTGTATTGGATGTATATAGTAAGTTTATTAACCATATAATATAAAAATACAAAGAGACATTGTAAAAGTGAATCTAATTAACTAAGAGTTAATACTTAATGATAAGGTTAATATAGTAACCCAAACCTGTCTAAATTCTATTGGTTGAGTGGTTTTCGACCCATACCCACCTTAAAATTTAAATAATCCACTTTGAAGCCATTAGAAACCTAATATGAATTTATTATAAAATAATATTTCTAGCTTTTCCAAAGGTACCCCTCACCCTTCTTATAAAAGGGCACTCCCCCTTCTCATTAACTCACAACTTAAAAGCCTTTTGGTTCGGCCAAACTCTGCCCAAATACTCTCTAAACTTCCCTAAATTCATACTAGAGGCCTTCCTTTAGTCATAAAGCCAACCTAAGAGCCCTTTTTATCAAATCAAAAGGAAGAACCCGAAGAAGAGGTAATGATTTCACCACCCTTTTCCAAGTTCCATTCTTCTTCCACTTCTTCCTTATTTTTTATTACCATTCTAAAATAATAACTCCATTATCTTATATATACTGTGATGTTATTATAAATATGGTACAACCATATTCAGTATTTTATCCATCCTTTGAATAACATGTCACCATATGTGCGTACGTACGGCTTACCGTCTCCACGTCGTGGTGTAATTGTTATTCAAGAAATTATTATTTGGATGGGTATAATAATGATGTGTAACTCATGTAAATAATAAATATAACATGATAATGATTCTTAATATATGATATACCATCCAATTATATATTATTTTAATATCAAAAGAATGATATTGTCTCTCGTGCGTACGTACGGACTACCGTCTCCACGAACGCGATGAGATTCATTATCCATCGTATCCATTCAAGTATAATTCTCATTTGATGATTAATAATAGTATCTAAGGACTTGATATCATTCTGGATATTATTAAGATACAACCTATCCATGATAAACATAGCTTACGTAACAAAACATATAAAATAAAATGAGTAAGTTAACACCCGAAACAACGATAATACTAAGATATTATTAACAACTCAATGTTAAAAGATCATATATGATATCATATTAATGTATATGATTCTTGTATAATTTAATAACAATTATTTCACCATTATACAGGAGTTTAACCTACCTTAACCAAGGAAAAGTACAAGGTAAGAGTTTATTTCACAATCTCTTCATTATCCGAGGTTGTTTATACGTAATAATCTACTAGGATCTCTTTATCATCCACATCCAAGTTTCTTGAAAGTGTATTTCAAAACATTCTTAATATTTTACAGAATATGGGTTAAAGTCATTTATACCTTTTTTGACTTTTTATAAGATTTTTATAAAGGAATCTTTCTGTCGTTTTCCAAACAAGGTCCTTTTTAACCTTTTCGACAGAATTAAGTTAAGAATGTTTTTTTAACTTATACGTGGGTGCGGCTATTTTCCACCGTTATAAAATTTTCAAAGCTTCCCTTACAATCTTATAAGGATATTTTCAAAGTAAATGTTTTATTTTATAATTATGTGACTTTTAAATTATTTCAAAATGAATATTTTAAGAATTTCTGAAAGGTACTCTTTATCAAAATCAGAATTTTAAATGTTTTAAAGATTTATCTTTATAAATATTTTTAATTAATGTACATGTTTTCAAAATGATTTTAAGGATTTATTTATGTGGACATGAATGTTTTGAATTGATATTTCTTTTCAAAAGTTTCAAAGTGGTATGGGACACTTTGATTCAAAAATCTCTTTTAAATTACTTCCTTAATAAATGTGTGACTTTTAAATGATTTTGAAAAAAGTGATATTTCTCTCAAATAGTTTTGATTTAATCTATGTCAACATCCTTTGATAGATTTTAAGTTTATTTGAAGTTTATTTATTATGATACAAAACTTCCATATTGTTTTGAAGTTTTTGTGATGTGTTTGACTGTGGATGTGTTATTCTTATACCATTCGTGGTTTATGTATGAAGTATTTGCATTTCGTATGCTACTTTTAATAAGAATGTTTATGTTATGTTTGAACCTTTTCATATGGGAATGCATTGGACTTAATATGTGATGGGTGGAGCCCGCTATATCTCTTCGATGCATCGGTAGGTCTCATGAGACAAACTAGTGTCTTGGCACAAGGCCTTGATAAAATCTTATTTGTAGTCTTGGCACGAGGCCTTGGCTATGTGGTTTTGATAGTATGGCATTATGCATTCCATCATTATGAAAGTGGTTTTTGATATTTCATGTGATTATTAGATTAGTAGAATATCCATGTGAATACGTAAATGGAATTATTTCATTTTTTCCATACTACGTTGAAGTTCAAGTTTAAAAGGCTTTTGTTTTAGTTATACATTGCCTTAAATGTTTATGCTTATTTATGAAAGTTTCCGCTGTATTTCTTACCCTTACAGAGCGTTTGAGCTGACCCCTTTCTATGATTTATTTTTCCCAATATTCCAAGAAGTATATTGTGATTGATATGCAGGGTTAAGACAAGGGAACAATGACATTCATAAAGGATTATTTATTTTGTTTTGTATGTTATGAAGAGTAATGTAACATTCATGTATGTAATCTATTTTACAAGACTGCTAAACCGATCGGTCCTTTGGGACTTGATTCCTTGTAATCATACCAATGTATTAAAATAATGCACCGACTCTGGGTAACTGGGGTTGGGGCGTTACAGTTGGTATCAGAGGAAGTTTAGAAATAACCTTGGAAACTAGATTTATATAAACTCTGATTAGATCATATAGCCCTAAGATAGACTTTGAGGATTAGTATAGAAGAACTTCCTAGAATTTTGGTATTGTAGAGATTTTGTGAGTTTTCCGATCAATACATCCCTGTCTGGATACGAGCAGGTAGAGGCGGCTCTGGCACAGATGTACCTAGGGTTAAAACCCAAAAACACCGCTTTGAGCTAGACTCGAACGGGAACTGGTGCACCACAACGGGCCTTGCTGCACTCTTGGTTGCGACACTCCCATGGGATATACTTAGGATAATTATCATTTTCTTTACAAACCATTATTAAGGGTTTATGAGTATATACTTCCTCAAAAGAGATATTTTTATGATTATGGATTATATCCATAAACTATTTAATTTATGTTATGTGTTTTACAAGTTTGGGATTAGGTATTGTTATTCATAAACTAATCTAGTGTATTCCATTGTTTAGAAATGGAACCCAGTAGAAGGAATGAGAACTCCAGCAATGCACATGATCCAAAGAGAAAGAAGGATCATATCTTTCATGGTCTTAAGCTAGAATTTATAATAGAAATAGTCTCCCATGTATTATCATCATATGAGGAAATAATATCATGTGTTGATAAGATAAGTAAAGAGTTTACTGAGTCCTATGGATTTGAAGGGAAGCAAGAGAAGAAAAGGATGGAAGAGAGAAAGATGGATAAAGGGAAGAGGGAAAAGAAGAATTTTCCCATATGTGATAACTGTGGGAAGAAACACCCTGAAACTTGCCTGAAAGGAATGGGAGTTTGTTATAATTGTGGAGGAAAAGGGCACAAAGTACGTGACTGCAAGGGTAAGAAAATGGTTTCAAATGTACAATGATTCATTTTCAAGGAGTTTGGACACTACGCGAATCTATTTCATAGTCATCAGACTATGCCGCAAATGATTCTATTGGATAATAATCAAGTTATTATACTTCCACAGATGAAGAGGAATGATTAGAGATCTTATGTTGATTATGTCATTTGAGTGTTGTATCAATAATGTACTTGTTATAATAATTATGGAGTATATAAGGATTGTACTACAGTACTATTTCATTAAGGACTTGAGATTATGTGGAATAAAGAAAAGTGACTCAATAGCAGGTTAATTTTTTGGAAAATATATGGTTGTGAGAAATATAAACCATAATATAGTTCTGATACCGAGGTAGTGATTTTAGAATAATACATGATTGATTTGGATAAATTATATTGGATATTATTGACTACCTTGAAACTGATTAATGATTTGTATATTCCATCATTTTTGGGGTTTACAACATTTTTGGATTGAAGGAGTATATTTATTATTCTTTAAGGAATAAGGGATCATGAATGTAATCAATAAGGTTTTATGGTAATTCTGGATGTGGCAGTGTTTTAAAAGAATACATGATGAAGGTGTCCATATGTTATTACGCGGCAAAAAGGATCTTCATTGTGTTTACCTTCCTTATAAATTTTGGACTGAAGTATTTTGGATAGTTCTAGTTTGGATTATTTTGGATTTCCATAAAAGGAAAAGCCAGAGGTCGGGCGACAACCCATCGCGTCCGGCAAGGCCGTGAGACTTGAACCCACAACCGAAGGGAGACAAGGGTGTATCAACTACCACTGACCCACGTGATGTCCTGGATTGAATAATGTCTTTTTTTAATGGTTCTTCTAGATGAATTATAAATTCATTTTTTTAACCCTATATGAATAGGATAAATAGAATATTATTTTTAAGTTCTATTATCTTTTAGAGTGAAAGATGAGTTTGTGGTAGAACATAGTTAAAGTATGAGACTATACTTGTCAAGTATATATTTTTCTTATTCTCTTATTCAATGAAGAAATTAATTCTTATACTGTAGTGAAGGGATCTTAAAACACAAAATGTGTTATCCTAATACCATATGTTTTGCTGAACCGATGGTATTTTAAATCATCATAGATTGATGAATTTAAGGCCCTCAATTTTACACTTGTTTGTGATTGATGACCTATCTCACTACCTATAAATATTTACGTTTTTCCTCCAATTATATGTCTCTAATTTCCACCAATGTTCTCCGAATAGAGATCATAATTTGGTGGCGACCCTTTCATTTCTCTTTTCCTCTTATTAAGACTAAATTTTATTAACCCAATTTCTGATGTGGGTTTTCCCACAAAGATATTTTCTATATTCAACCTTTTATTTTTGAAGAACAATTTCAAATTTTGAGGACACAATTTATTGAAGGAGGGGAGAATGTAAAACCCCAAGATTTCATAGTGTGTTATTTCTTTAAAATAATTCAATAACTTGCACTACACGCAATACAGAGTTCAAGCACACCATGACTTACCAAACAAGACGTTAAAAAGAGGTTATGAATAGTATTAACTAAATTTTAAACTTTATATAATTCTTATAATTTTAAAATCCATATTATGAGTTTCTTAGACATAATGTAAGAACAAATTCATTTTCAGTATTGCACTTTTACAAAATTTTAATAGAAAACCCTTTTTAGATCTAATATTTTAAAATTTTATATATTCAATTTGACTAAATAAATTTACTTTTTAGAATGGGTACATCAAAAATTTACAATGAAACATCCCAAACTTCCATGGTACACTTCTCTTTGAATAATGCAATAGCGTGTGTTGTACGCAACATCGAGTTCTAACACACACCACAACCGATCAAACTAGCCGTTATAAATAGTAATACCTACTTTTTAAAATTTTAGAGATTTTATCTCTTAAAATAGACTTAATTTTTGGATTCAAAGTATCGAATTTATCATAAGGTGAAATTTTGGTACTTTTCGGATAACTTTAATATTTTGATGAATAGTGAAAATTACTAAATTTTAATTAAAAACAACTTTTTTAATCGAAATAATTTATATTGATAAATTATGAATTTGAGTGGTTTTAAAGTATATTTAGAATATATTTTTACCATTTAATAATATTTTGGTCATTGGACATAATTTCACAATTAAACCGAACATAAACAAGTATTAATCTTTTGATAGTTATTATATCTTAAAAACACGTTTTTTGTTTTGACAGCGGGAATTAATTTTAAATTAATTTCTGCCACTTATGTGTTTTGAATTTGGAAAAATGGATTCCATATTTGGAATCATGATGTTCAAATTGTTTAAATAGGTAAATTTTATTTTTAGACATTTTGAATAATTACTTCGGTATAAATTTTATTTACCATGGTTAAAAGGTAAATCCGGTAAATAAGGGTTAACAAATAATATTATAATAATAAAAAATTAGCCTAAAACATGTCCTAACCTTATTGGTTGATACATGTCTGACCATGGGCATCTTTGGGTCGATTTTGGAACCCCATGGTGCCACTTGTAAGTGATAGGGACACTTTATTTTAATTAAGTGAAAATGAATACAAAAATGACACAAGCATATATCTTTTAGACAAACAATTTTTACATAGGGTTATATATGTTGTATTTTAGACTATAAATATTAATTAGAAAGATAAAAATATTTCCTACATAATGGTATTTTATTTATAATTTTTAGACATTAAATAATTTAATTTATATATGACACAATGTTGATGCCATAATAGTGAAAAATTAAAATGATTGATATTGTAGATACCCAAATAAATATAATTTGAGACTTTTTATGAATTAAACTAATTTTATAGGTTAATATGACATGTTAGTAATGATTTAATTAACTTTTTTTGAAGTAATAATTCTGTTATATTTTTTTTAAAAATCAATTATTGAATAGTGTCAAAATTGAAATAATAGAGTTTTTAAAACAAATAGTATATTATTAATTGATATTAAAATTTAAAAAATCTAAGGTTAGACCAACAGACTTATATCATGATAGGTGTATCATTAATGGACCACTTGGGGGTTTCTTGGATGTATATAGTAATTTTATTAACCATATAATATAAAAATACAAAGAGACATTGTAAAAGTGAAACTAATTAAATAAGAGTTAATACTTAATAATAAGGTTAATATAGTAACCCAAACCTGTTTAAATTCTATTGGTTGAGTGGTTTTAGACCCATAACCACATTAACCTTTAAATAATACACTTTGGATCCATTAGAAATCGAATATGAATTTATTATAAAATAATATTTCTAGCTCTTCCAAAGGTACCCCTCACCCCTCTTATAAAAGGGCACTACCCCTTCTCATTAAATCACACCTTAAAAGCCTTTTGGTTCGGAAAAAATCTGCCCAAATACTCTCTCAACTTCCCTCACTTCATCCTAGAGGCCTTTCTTTAGTCATAAATCCAACCTAAGATCCCTTTTGATCAAATCAAAAGGAATAACCAGAAGAAGAGGTAATGATTTCACCACCCTTTTCCAAGTTCCTTTCTTCTTCCACTTCTTTCTTATTTGTTATTACCATTCTAAAATAATAACTACAGTATCTTATATATACTGTGATTTTATTATAAATATGGTACAACCATATTCAGTATTCTATCCATCCTTTGAATAACATGTCACCATACGTGTGTACGTACGGCTTACCGTCTCCACGTCGTGGTGTAATTGTTATTCAATAAATTATTATTTGGATGGGTATAATAATGATGTGTAACTCATGTAAATGATAAATATAACATGATAATGATTCTTTATATATGATATACCATCCAATTATATATTATTTTAATATCAAAAGAATGATATTGTCGCTCGTGCGTACGTACGGACTACCGTCTCCACGAACGCGATGAGATTCATTCTCCATCGTATCCATTCAAGTATAATTATCATTTTATGATTAATAATAGTATCTAAGGAATTTATATCATTCTGGATATGATTAAGATACAACCTATCCATGACAAACATAGCTTACATAACAAAACATATAAAATAAAATGAGTAAGTTAACACCCGAAACAACGATAATACTAAGATATTATTAACAACTCAATGTTAAAAGATCATATATGATATAATATTAATGTTTATGATTCTTGTATAATTTAATAAAAATTATTTCACCATTATATAGGAGGTTAACCTACCCCAACCAAGAAAAAGTACAAGGTAAGGGTTTATTTCATAATCTCTTCATTATCCGAGGTTGTTTATACGTAATAATCTACTGGGATCTCTTTATCATCCACATCCAAGTTTATTGAAAGTGTATTTCAAAACATTCATACTATTTTACAAAATATGGGTTAAAGTAATTTATACCATTGTTTGACTTTTTATAAGATGTTTATAAATTAATCTTTCCGTCGTTTTCCAAATAAGGTCCTTTTTAACCTTTTCGACAGAATTAAGGTAAGAATGTTTTTTTAACTTATACGGTGGGTGCAGCTATTTTCTGCCATTATAGAATTTTCAAAGCTTCCCTTACAAGATTATAAGGATATTTTCAAAGTAAATGTTTTATTTTATAATTATGTGACCTTTAAATGATTTCAAAATGAATATTTTAATAATTTTTTAAAGGTAATCTTTATCAAAATCAGAATTTTAAATGTTTTAAATATTTATCTTTCTAAATTTTTTTAATTAATGTCCATGCTTTCAAAATGATTTTAAGGATTTATTTATGTGGAAATGAATGTTTTGAATTGATATTTCTTTTCAAAAGTTTCGAAGTGGTATGGGACACTTTGATTAAAAAATCTCTTTTAAATTACTTCCTTAATAAATGTGTGACTTTTAAATGATTTCGAAAAAAGAGATATTTCTCTCAAATAGTTTTGATTTCATCTATGTAAACATCCTTTGATGGATTTTAAGTTTATTTTAAGTAGATTTATTATGATACAAAACTTCCATATTTTTTTGAAGTTTTTGTGATGTGTTTGACTGTGGATGTGTTATTCTTATACCATTCGTGGTTTATGGATGAAGTATTTACATTTCATATGATAGTTTTAATACGAATGTTTATGTTATGTTTGAACCTTTTCATATGGGAATGCATTGGACTTAATATGTGACGGGTGGAGCCTACTATAGCTCCTAGATGTATCAATAGGTCGCATTAGACAAACTAGTGTCTTGGAACAAGGCCTTGACAAAATCTTATTTGTAGTCTTGGCACGGGGCCTTGGCTATGTGATTATGATAGTCAGGAATTATGCATTCCATCATTATGAAAGTGGTTTTTGATATTGCATGTGATTATTCGATTAGTAGAATATCTACGTGAATAAGTAAATGGAATTATTTCATTTTTGCCATACTATGTTGAAGTTCAAGTTTAAAATGCTTTTGTTTTAGTTATACATTGCCTTAAATGTTTATGCTTATTTATGAAAGTTTCCGCTGTATTACTTACCCTTACGGAGCATTTGAGATCAACCCTTTATATGTTTTATTTTTCCCAGGATTCCAAGAAGTATATTTTGATTGATATTAAGGGTTAAGACAAGGGAACAATGGCATTCATAAAGGATTATTTATGTTGTTTTGTATGTTATGAAGAGTAATGTAACATTCATGTATGTAATCTATTTTCCAAGACTGATAAACCGATCGGTCCTTTGGGACTTGATTCCCTGTAATCATGTCAATGTATTAAAATAATGCACCGACTCTGGGTAACTGGGGTCAGGGTGTTTCAATGGGTCACCTATAAAACAAAAGGGTACCTTTTTTTTTAAAAAAACTCCACAATTACATTAATATTGTAGGAGGTTTAGTAGTTTGGGGGTTGATTGGAAATAGAGATTATTCAATATGGAGTGAGAATTTTTCACTTATAGAAGAAATAATTGTGTTAAGGCCTCCGAGTTTTCCATCTATAAACATATGTGAGGTGTTATAATTACAGTTAGAGTTTGATATCATCCACACAAGGGGAGAACACAAGCGATATCTAATTCATTTCCAGGAAGGTAGTTAGAAATAATGGATACAAATATCTAATAGGTAAAATCATATAGAATCTATCCTAGAATCTATACAAGATTCGATTTTATATCAACCAAACATAGGGTAAGATTCACTATATTTCATTCAAATGGGGAATATGACCCCAAGATTGAACACCATTTTATTAGGAGAAAAAGATGTTGATGATGATTTTGATGTGAATAATAGTTGTTCTTGGGGAAAATTATCACCCAAATGATCTCTCTTTAGGTAAAATAGGGCCACCAGATAGGGAGAGTACTGAATACCACTATTAATTATATTTTTATTATGAGTGTTTAATGTGCACGAAATTTAATTTAATTAAAATATAGAAAAATTATCTAATTAAAAATAGATTATTCATGTGTATTTATAAAGTTTTTATTCTATGGTTATATAGAAATTTTTTAAGATCATTGAATATTTTAAATGGATCATATGATAAATAAGTGAAAAAATAAGCAGTATTGTGTTTTGTTAATAATGAGGTTTTACAAGATAAAAACCATATAACCTTGATTTTATTTGAATTTATATTATGTTGACTAATGTTGACTCAATTTAACATTAATATAATGTTAATGATTTTTGTTCAATACCAATAAATCGAATTAATGTTACATGGTTTTTTTTAATAATTTTATTCAATTGTAAAATTTTAACATGAAATTAAGCATTTTCTATTAGAATTCATGGGTTTGATATGAATAAATTAGTGTTTTGGTGTTAAAAAAATTTGCAATGATTTATTAAATGCTAAAAATATTTGAGAAGTGAATTTGTTTGTTTAAATATGTGTATTTAAAATTTCATAAGGTCATAATAATTTATATTGATGTTATGTGAATTTTTTTGAATTAAGGATGTTAAGAAAATGATTATTTATATTTTATAACATGTTACCTAGTACTATAAATTATTATTTTAGGATTGAAATTATTTTTTTCTAGGAAAAATTTATCAAAATGTGTCCAGACGATCAATTTATGGGTAAAAAAATAATTAATGGTGATGTTTAATGTGCATATATTTATTAATATAAGAATTTAGAATTAGTTTTCAAATTTTTAAATGTTTAATGTTTTGGAATCTGTGATTCAATTCCTAATAAACATGAATTTTTATTATATTAAAAAATAAGAGTTAAATTTCATTTTGAAATCATATAAATTTCATAAATATATATTTAAATTTTCTTGTGTTTCATTAATTTTTTTTAATTGTTTCCCATAAAATACTTTTGAGAAAATAAAACATGTTAAATTGTTAATGTTTTCGAAATTGGTGAATGATGTTAAATTGGTTAAAATAATATTATTAAATAGATTAGAAATGATGAAATCATGTGTATGAATTACATGGTATTGATTGAAATTAATTTATTTAAATTTTCAATGAATAAGTAATGTTTTCCATGTAAAAGATATATAAATATGACTCAAGGGAATGCATTAAATAAAAAAGGAATAATGTTATAAGATATAATGTGGTGATGAAAAATGATGTGAATTAATTTCTCTAATTGGATTTTTAGTAATGAAGATTGAGATAATTATTCTAGGTGAATTTGTTAATATGAAGAATTTCATATTTTCACTTATTATAGTTTAAAATATCAATATTTTATGTAAATATGATATCATTATTAAATAATATGAATGAAATGATTGATTTATGTCATGGAATAACAATGGGATTGGTTATGTTGTAAGAAAATCATTTTCTTAGGCTATTTTGAAATTTTCCCTGAGATTGAAAAATTGTGAATATATTTATATATTACATGTTTTTGCAAGGGACTTTATTGATTTGGTAGTTTTTATGAGCATCCTTTTATATATGTTCTTATCATACACTTGTAAAGGATGAAGTAGGTATGCGTAATTCATATATGGTGTATAAAGATTTAAAAATTATTAATATATATTGTTTATATATTGTTTCAATCATTTAATAAATTTATGTTATAATCAAATTATCATATTAAAATACTTGTAGTACATTGTGTTATAGAGAAATATTCTAGGATTTTATCTCTCACCTCGTACATACACACCTCATGTGAATATACATTATATAACTAGAACTAATGGTGAATTAAAGGGACCATTGAAACATGAGATATTATTGGTAGAAATTTAAGAGCTAATGTTTCTTACATTTTTTCAATACCAAAGTAGAGATATATTTTATAAGTTTTCTGTAATGTTAATTTTGAAGCATTTTCTATGAAATGAATATATGTTTTACTAAAAATCTCTTTGGGTATATATATGAAATGGGAATTTTTGGAATTTAGTTTTGTATTTTTAATATATATTATTTATTATTTCCACTTATTAAAATAATTTAATTCATTAATATTTGTTTTCATTATGTGGTGTAACGTACAACGTAAATCACTCAATAAGTAAAACTGGCTATTGAGGCTAGTCATTAGTATATGGTGTTCTTTAAATAGACATGGGATCCTAGGGAATTTCAACATTATAGAATAGTCATTCTGGAGTACAACATTATAGGTCTTCACATTACTATGTTTCTTATATTATTTCTGATCCTTATTTTTTATGTTCCTTTTATTATAGGTTCTTTGATTCACCACATATGATATATTTTATTCAATGAAAACCAATAATAGTCAAGGCATTGATAAATAGAGTTTAATTAAATATTATTCAATTAATAGTTTTTTTAAATTTTCATCTATAATGTTTTACAGAAAGATAATTATAATGCCACCATTCTCGATATACGTCCCAATGTATATAATTTTTCATAAAATTCTAGTTGTGGATAACATATTTTCTAATTTCATAATTTTTCATGCAAATATATGAGATATAATATTTACAACATATATAATTATATAAAATTAGATATCGTATAGAAATAAATCACAATATTTTTATCATGTTTTAATAATTATAAAGTCCACTTCATGTGGGAAATTGTTGTCAGGTAATGTTTTACCCATACTATAATATAAATGTTTTATATCATGGGTTTTTCCATAAATATAAAATTTTCAATCAATATTTTATTATACTATATAATGTTTTGTGATTGGTATTTAAGACATGTCATGTCAATATTAAAAAAATATATTTTATTTTTTTATTTCTTCATATGTGATGGCCTAAAGTCACAAAAAAAATACATATGACATTTGAACATATAAAATAATTATTGAAATAAATATTTTTTAAATTTTTTATATATAATCATCAATATAATAATTCTTTACCTATTTATTTAATCAATAATTAATATATAATAATAAATATTATATTATTAATACAAATAATTGTATAATAATCAACAGTTAATTATTTTATTTATATCAAGTGATTAAATTTATAAAAATTTTAACATCATTTAAGATTTATTTTTTAGAAAATTAAAAGATTTTTTATATTAAAAACCCATCATTTCAACACTGGGTATATTTTTTCCATATTAATGGGTTTATAAATCTACAACAAATTTTTATTCAAGACAATTTTTATTGATTAAAGAAGGTTCACCATAATAGACTAATTTAAAATTAAATTGTTCTTAAAAATCATTATATCATGTGAAAAATATTTGAAAACATACGAAGAGAGAAAAAAAGAACTGTAAGGGAAATAATATAATGGAAACCTTTTATTCCTTTAAAAAAAAGAAAAACCGTTGATATTTTTTACATTTTTTTTCCAAAAGACATCAACCATATATGTAAATTATAATCAAATTTAAAATTTAAACAATGATCAAATAATAGTCTTTTAAAATAAATATTAATCATAACAAAACATTGAAGGAATCATGTGAAATAATTAATTTCATGATAAAATTCCTTAATTTTTTTTCATTATTAAATGATCTTGAGAGAACATATAATAAAAAATATCATTTTTTACATTTTTACATCAAAACATTTTCGTAAAATCTTATACTAAGAATATAAAATTCATGTACATATCATGGGAAATCATCATTAAAATCACACATACAAGCAAACTTACAATGAAAATCCACTAATAATAAATTCCAATGTATAAAGATTAATATATTTCTATTTTACTCAAGCACATTACCCATTAAATTAGAGGTATATTTCTTGATCACCTACCATCAGAGCTATATCATGCTAATACATTACTTTATAAAATGTCCAAAAACCATAGACTAAGAAAAAAAAAGCTGAAATCATGAATTTATATAATGAAAATAATTAAATTTCAAATAATCTCCCATAAAGAAAAATCACTATTATTTATCTAATAAAATAATTAAAAAGATCATTTTCTATCAAAAAAATCTAGATTTTTTCCCAAAATAATGGAAATATAATATTTCTTGGAAAATGGTGAATTGGGTAGAAGAATCGTGATAATAAATAATATTCATGGTGGCTGTTAAAAAAATTTAGATCCTTAAAAATTAAAAATAGTAATTTAACTAATTTGTAAATTTGTCTAAATTGAACCATACATGAAATATTTAATAGATTTTTATTTATTTATTATGAATTTCATTATTATTGAAATTAAACTTATACATTCATATTTATTTTATAGAAGAAAATTATTGGAACATCTAAAAGAAATTGGATATAAAGGGGCTAATTTTAAATGAAATTTTTTAAAAAAATATTTAAAATTAAATAACATACCTAATGTCCTTACTAGTTTGGAATTTTCATCTGAATCCTCATCCAGGGAAAGCCTCCATTAGTGAACACCTTAAACCATCATGGACTGCACTTATGGAAGAACAAGGAATATGTTTCATGGGTATGGTAGTTTGGAAGTGATTAGGTTTTTATAAGTTAATCCAGGGGAATCAAAAAATATAAAAAAGTGAGCACGAGATGTGTCCATTTATATGTGAGGGGAAAAGAACTTTGGTTCATATTCATTGTTTAAAAAAAATATAATGGTTATTTCATTGGAAACCAGCATAATAGAAACAAATTTTGAAATATAACATTAGGTATTTTTAAAATTAAATTAATAAATAACATTTAAACAAGTATAATTTTTTTGGTATTTATATCTTAGTTTAACCCCTTAAAATCCATTTAAACATTACCTTGATAGCATGAATGTTTACAATGGTAAATTATTTATTTGAAAAAATATAGAAGTGAATATGTAACCAAATTCATAAGTTATGATTAAAATTATAGAATTTGATTTATTTGGTTAAATTAATTTTTGTGAAAGAATATTATAAATATAATTTTAAAAAATAAAATAAGAAAACACTTTTTTAAATGTCATTTTATGTATAAAATTTATTATATAGTAAAATAACACATAATTTTACTAAAATTGTTAATATTTTATAATTAATTAAAAGAATAATATTTGACATTAATGTGGTTAAAATAGAGATTGGAACCTTCCAGACACTCAATTAATGTTATATTATAAAAATAGTTATCTAAATAAAATGAAAATTAGGATAAAAAAGGGAAACATATGTTTCCAAATTAAAAATATTATATAATTTTTTTTCTTTAATTCATAAACACATAATTGGTATATATAAGATTTTTATTATTTTTTAATTCAAGATAGCATCATGATTATTCCATTGATGTGACTATAAGAAATCAATATTTTCACTGTTTCCCAAAAACTTAACCATTATAAAAAAACTGGAAAAATACACCTCATACAAAATTGAGTAATTCAAATAAAAAAATGAATCCATATTTAGCAGATATTTTTTTTAAACTTTTAATATTTATCATCAAAATAAAACCACGTAATATATAGGAAATCAATTTAATATAATATATTTACCTTTTTTTGATTAAAATATTACCTAATTATAGAGAATATGACACTATAAAATCTAATCATGAATATTTATAAGACATGAAATTGATTCATATTTAACATTACCCTGTTTGTAATGTTCTTTCCTTTAAAATAATTTTAATCCACCCAATTTCATTTATTACCTAAACATGTGATAGTATTTTTCATACATAGATTTTCTAGATTTCCATATTTCCTCTTCCAACATATTGTTATTAAATAAAATAAATACAAGGACAATCACCTTATTCCAGTTCACCAACTCAATATTAGATAGATTCTAAAATTTCTTTTCTTTATATGTAATATTAATTTCTAATTATACCAAATTAGGTATCAAAACACATGATTCATTAGTTACATATTTCTATAATAGAAAAACATAAAACTCATCATAATACAAAGATAAAATCAAAGGTAAAAATGTTTCATAATAAAATAATCCCACTATTTCAATAATTTCATATAGGATATTATACTAACAACATTGTTTTATTTTAAAAAAAACACATAACATATTTCTATGTACATATTTTGAGGAAATATTTCCCATATTCCTCAACTAAATGATCATTCATATGGTTTTCTATGTATATGTTCTACCTACATTGAGAACCAATCATATAATACTGAATTATCTTTAACTTTTACAGTATTTAACCTACAAATTACAACCCAAAGAACTTTCTTCCACCAACGAAATCCGAAAATCCTGTGTTTGACACCATTTTAAATATAATTCTTCAAATGGTGTCAAATTTATACTATAATGATTCCTATTATTATAAAAAAATTCTACTAAATAAAACATTATCCCAACATCCATGATATTCTAAATAATATCCAAAATCACATCCCTTAATGTTTGAATTATTCACTCCAACTTTCCAATAGATTGTGGATGAATTTTTATACTAAAATATAACTTAGTACCAAAGGAATTTTGATGTCTATTAAAAATATGTGATGTAAGTCTGGGTTCATAATCAAATACAATTGAAATAGTAATTACATCAGTCATTACTATCTCTTCATGAGACTAAAAATATTTTCTAAATACATAGTATATTCAATAGGGATAAAATTGAAATATTTAGTGAAAAATTAAAAAATAACACATATCACCATATTACCTACATATGAATTCAAAAATCCCCAAAACAAATCCACAAGAATGTTTTCCTACTTCAATTCTAGAATTTTAAAACACTGATACATCCCATTTTGTAGTTTTTGTTAAAATTTAACATATTGAAAAGACAAATATTTCTAGTGAAAGTATTTAACAACATTCATTATTCATTCCCATAAAAAGTATTATTTAGGTCCCTAGTACAACATTGTGCCACAGGATTGAAATGAATATGGACAGGTGAGAGCTTCACATAACGATTGTTTATTCAAATGCAAATTACCCATTACACACAACCACTTCCTAATACTTATAACACATTGTTTTTCAATATTATATTTAGGCTACATAACATTAACAAAAAAATCACTCTTTATTTAATATAATGATCTTATTTATGCACTTATATAATTTTTTATGATAGATAAGAATGTATAGAAACCTATGTTGAAAGAGAAGGGGTTTCATCATTGAAAATTTCTATGCTAGTATTCATTAAATTACCAACTAAAAAATTATGTTATATATATATTTCATAGATAATTACGGTATATATTTTTTAATCAAGTTTTATACTACCATTATTGATTTACCTAGATAATAGTGAAATCCTAATCCTTTATGAATTATAACTATCTCCGTTATGTCTAGATAATATTTTTTTAAGTGAATATATACATCAAAATTTTATTTTCACTATACATTTAATTTTTTTTAAAATAAAAGATTAAACTAATTTTTAATGACAAGTACATAACTCTAAGATCAAGATATTTCAAAGGGTTTTTATTCTCATGGGTTATAATTGACGTCAATCATATACAATTACACAATAATTATACATCAAAACAGAGCAATAGAACATTAATGAATCACCCCTATAAATTAAATTTTCCACATTTCAGTATGGGATATCAAAAATTGGAGATCTTAAAATATTAATTTTAGTTCCTATAATCATTATTATCAATCCTTTATCTAGATGAATTGTAAATAATCTTGATTAAACAATGATTTATGACCTATATAATCTAGAAATGTTTCAACTCACCATTGGTAATTTTACATTAATTTATTTGAACATCAAATCAAAATTATATTTGAAAATCTTATCAATTATTACACCACATTATCATTAGGAGGATCTAATTATGTGAAATATCAGTTAACATGTTTCTAAGAAATATAATCTATTATTACCAAATACATTTGTGCTACATTTTACATCAAAATAATTTTATTTTAATGTTTAAAAACATTAGATAGTTTTTTATCATATAATTTTTAATTTTTAGAATAATCCATAATGTTAACATTAAAACTAATATAAAAATTATCCAAATATTAATGGAAAATATATTAATAATATCCATTAGTAAAAGTATTAATATTTTTACTTTAATGGAATAAAAAAATTCATAATTATCATAGCTAGTATGAAATTTCATTCATGAAATATATTCCTCCTTTAGTTTTAGCTTATGATACACAGAACTGAGATGAATCTTCAAAAAATATCGAGCACCCTAGATCTGATCAAACAAATCATTGATATGAGAAAAAAAATACTTATTACTAGAAGTTATGTTATTTAGTAATTCATAATAAATACAATGCTTCATTGATAAATCCCACATTTATTTTAAAAAGGTCACCCCTTGTTTAAGTTCTAAGATGAATAAAAACCTTACCATGTAACCGTTGAGACTTCTTTAGAATTTATAAAATCTCATAAAAACCATTAAATAAGGGGTTTAATGTTTTTTTAACATAATTACTATATAAATAGTAAATTAAATATCCAAATTAGAAAAAATATATAGGAATATCGTTAAGAAATACATTGAAATATTCACAAAAAATTTGAACATCACTAATTTGAGTGGTTCTAATATTTTCAATGATACACATATAATAATTTTCATAATATTAATGGATTAGTTTTCCAAAAACATGATAAGATATAATATGTATAAAATCATTTTTATATCTCAAATGAAACTAAACCAAAAAATAGAATATTAATTATTTTTCTATATAATTAATATTCTCTTTATATAACAAAAAATCCATACCTACAATAACATCAAAATGTACTAATGTTTATATAATATAATATATAGGAAAAATCAATCCATAAATGATAATATGAGATCTTATATAAATCAATATTATTTAATAAATTATGCCAAATATTTTTATAAATAGTTATATCTTTATTTATAGATATGATATTTCCATTTTATATGAAAAATGATAATAAATAAAATAATGGGAAGACCATGAATTAACCAAATCACATCTATGATTTGAGAACACATTTAATATAATTTTCACTTGGTCATTTGACGGTCCATAAAACTCATATGTAAGAGAATATTATTTTTATACATTATTTTCTTTACTATTTTGATTGTATATATTCTTTACACCTTTATTTGGAAAATTAAATTCATAATGGAATTTTACATTAAAAATTAATAATTTTATCATCAGCTTCACAACATTTTCTAATCATTAAAAATATTATTTCCTTTATATTGATAAGCTTGATATCTCAACAAACCACATTGGAAAAACATTATGTATCTCATTACAAATTCCCTAGAATGATTCTAATCATAGTTATCAAAAATATATATGTTCAATTTTATACTATATGATTTCATTAATGTATGACACCATATTTAATTCCACCTAGATCTTTTCATTTTTTTATTTTTGAGAAAGATATAAAAATCCAACATTACATTCTCATTATATCTAAAAAATTTCGTTGTATTTTCTAAATACATGATTAACTAAATAACTTAGAAAATTGGATTCCATCATAAATAATGTCAGTGATTTTTTTATCATGGTTCACAATAAAATTTGGTGAATATCTTGAAAAGCGTTAAATTTTTTTATAAGAGAGAATTGAGTGTTGTTATTTTTTCTTCTACTATAATAATTTACATAAAATAACAATTATGTGAAATTTAGGAATATATTTCTCAAGGAAATGATCATTAAATTATATTCATTCCATGAAATCATTCTTATCATTTTTAGTGATGTTCTTAACTAATGTTCAAAAACTAAAATATTTAAAAATAGTTACCTTTTGATTTTCTGAAGAGTCCAAATCAATGAGTCCTTTTTGTGACTACTTGATTCATCATTTAGCTATCATAATGTCTAGAGTACCACAAAATTCCATATGATTTTTATGAAATAATTCACTATAGGATTGTTCCTTTATTGAGACTGGAGTCTCTCCCTTTTAGGGGTGACACTGTGAATAGCCTATCTCATCATACTTGACACTATGATGACTGTTTTCTCAATCATTATAACATATTGGGTTATAAATTAGAAGGATATTATACTATTAATTAAATCCCAACCAATCTAATCTACCACATATATGGGAGACCACTCTAAATAGAAAGGATTAGTCAATGTAACATGTAAAACCAATAAACCTCTCTAATAATAATATGACTATATATTATAATATATCAAATGTGAATTTATAAATGATCATAACCTTTAAATTTAACTACAAATTTCCTCCAATAATATATATAAAAACCCATATAAATTTCAACCTGTAATTAAATGAATTTTATTAGGGGTTTAAATTTCATATATTTAAAGGATATTACAGGTTTATAGTTTTAGTTAATTAGGAAAAATAATTCATAAAACATTTTACACTATACCACAATCTATAAACTTTCACATAATAATAGGTTTTTAAATTTATTACCATATCATCAAGTAAAATTTTTCTCCTTTTAAGATGGGTTATCATTGTTGAATTTTTTAACTTTATAAAGTTCATACACACCATTATATCCTGTAAAAAAATAGAAAATGTGTGAAAAGTAAAAATATCTCATTACGAAAAATAAATTAATGGAACTACATCAACGAATTTTAAAACACGAAAACCCATGATAATTTTGACCCTTTTAAAAATAAAGCATTGGTAATATATGTAAATCATATCCATATATAAAAATCAACCATTACCATGAGAAAACCCATTAAAACCCAATAATTAGAATGTGAAAACATTTAATGAATCATCATTAGGAAATAAATCATGAAATCATTTCCATCAAAATAAAAAATCCACCTTTACAGTTGCATAGGAAATCATTTAATCAAAAAGACCATTAGCATAACATTTTAAATCAAATTACTTCCATAAAATACAATATATTTGTTATATAAATCATATAGGAATCAAGTTAAATTATGTTTATAGTCACCATTACAAGAATCCTTATAATATAATAAAATTCAGGGCTTTTCAAATACTTAGGATAACCTTATATATATATCACATTACCCTATACTTTTCAAAGATAAATTAGGCTCACCTATCATCAGATTTACCATAGGTTGAACCATTTTAATATAAAATTTACATGACCATATAATGAGAAAAACATTGTAAATCCTTCATTTCTATTATAAGACATATTAAATATGTCATTAGATCCCATATGTATAATAACTATTTTTTATCTCAATTAATGAGATGATATTTCCTTTTATTTTGGGAAAACATTTAATATTGGTAATTTCCAAAATAATGGAAATAGTATATTTAATGAAAAACCATGAAAACATACTAAAGAATCATTATAATGAATAATGGATATGAATTTTGAAAAATTCAATCATTCATAATAAACTTAATAAACAATATTTTTACACTTTCTCAAAATAGTCAAAATTACTTTTTAATGAAAACATTAAAAATATTAAATTCAAAAATTTCTTAAAGAATGATAATATAGTTAAAAGGGTCCCTAAAAATTTATTTTATGTATAAATAAGAAAATTCTTCAATTTTTTTTAAAAAATAGATATGTTGTAGAATGATGGAAATTGAAATTTTTAAAACATGATTTTAAAGAAAATCAATTATCACGTGTCCTAACATGTTTCAAATGTTTATATAACCCATACGCCTTGAATAATCTCCTTTGGTATACATAATATTCCTTCAAAGATTACTATTTTTGGAATATTATTTCCCCTATTTCATTTAGATTATAGTTGGGAATGGTATCTATATTTATCATTCATATGAGGGGGGTTCAATGTTTTCGAAGAAGTGAGTAGAAGAGGTTCCATTTTATAAGCCAGTGGAGTTTCACTCTTGTAAAATTTTAATTATTTAATATTATATAAGGACTGTTTCATGGTAATGTGGAAAAAAATAATCAAATAGTCAATGATAATTTGAGTTACAAATAAAATACACCCAATCAACCCCATTTAGTGTTTTTTAATATTGTTTTATGCCGTATCTATTAGTTTTACCCCTCATAACCCATTCTAATAATTAACATGATAACATGAATTTTATAAAATGGAAACATATTAATATGAATGGAAATTAGAGATAATTTTTTATAACAGTTAAATTTTCTAAATATATAATTCATTTAATTAGATTCAATTTCTACATGTGGCATAAATTTCCTTTTATATTTATTTGTAAGACGCAATGAAAAATAGTTTTTAAGAAGAATCATTTTTATTCATAAAAAATATTTGACTCAACATCATGTATAATATTGAATTTCAGGAAATTTTTTATTTTTTAATATATTGATAGATTTTTTTGTAGAATTTATAACATAAACGAAACAAATGGAACCTCCCAGCCACATGATTGAAGTTCATGAATCAAATATATCTTCTTTTTAATAAAATATAACTATAGTTCAAAAAATAAAATAAAATTTTAAAATTTTAATTATAATTTTTTAAATATCTTTATATTACTACATAAACAATTAATTAGTCATAAAAAGATTTTTATTAAAATTAATGTGAATATTAAATAATAATGATTTTAAAAAATATATAGTTTTTTTAAAAAATGGCATTTCCAGTATTCACATAAAAATATATCATTTCAAAAAATACACAAAATATCACCCAAAAGAAGTATGAAGAATAAAAAATTAATTCATTTTTATAAAATTAAAATTAAAAATTTATCAATTTATATTTTAAATTAATCCATGTAATAAATAGAAAAAAATAATTTAATTAAACATGACCATTTTTGATTGAATAATTACATAGGATTATTTCATATATCATGGATATAATAAATCCAATCAATATTCTATTTATGTTATGAAATTTATTTTAAATCTTCATTACTTGGGTTTTGACTATTAATAATGTATTTATTTATGTTAATATATTTTAATTTATGTTAAAATTTTTATACCATGTATATGAGAGGTACAAGTAAGGTATGCCATATGATTTTGTTTAATTCAAGAAATCCTATATATTGGTTGTTATAAATTTAATTATAAAGGTTTATTATAATTGTTTTTTAATATTAATATTGGATATTTACATATATGTAGAGTACTTTAGGGATGAGGTATGTGATCTTGGCGATTGTGGTTTTGTTAGAATGGTGATAAAATATCTACGTATCATTCCAATGTTTATTCTACGAATGTTTTATTTTATTTTATTTAAGATATTTAATTGAAATGGATTAATGTGTCTTATTCATGAGATCAATTTGGATATATATATATATATATATATATGGACAAATTTACTATTTAATTGGGTTAGGTAAAATTAATTTTTAGTTATGTAAATATATTTTAAATTAATATTTTTAAAATATATTAAAATAGTAAATGGTGTAAGATAATAAATTAATTATAAAAAATAATATATATAAATATATATATATATATTGATAATTCATGAGAAAAACAGAATTCTGGAGATATATAATTGAATGGTGAGACAAAAGAATATCAAAAAAATATTATATGTTAGATCCCAAGAAAATTAAGAAAAATGTGAGAAATTTGATCATATAAATAAGAAGTTCATGAAAAATCTATGTTCCCATGGATTGTGTCATATGTTTAATGTCACGTAATGGTGATATTAAAATAACCAAGTCCCAATGTATTCAATTAGCTACACATTAATTAGTGACAAAAATATGATATGGTTCAAAGAGGAATGTAGTATGGGTATTTTATATAATGAATAAGGTGTTGAGTTGTTTCTCCCACTTTAAAAGATTCATATCTGATACAATAATCGAATAAAATAGCTAATTGATAAGTAATAAAAAAATTAATCAAATTTTTGAAAAAAGGATTTTCTCCTACTAATAGACGTGATACATGAGGTCATTATTTTAATTTCATTATGCTCAATAAAATTCATTAATAAATAGACAAAAAACAATATACTCAGTGGATAAATATTCCCAATTATTTATTATGAAATACATTATGAGAAAATTTTTTAAATCGATTATATGTTTGACATATTATTAAATGTATCAATGATTATTATTTATTAGTTTTCTTAATGGGAATAATTTAAAAAAACATGGCATTAATAATATAGAAACAATTTTTTTTATATTTTATTAATGTGTATTAGATGTATAGTTTGCATCCAATTTTTATGTTTTTGTAGAAAGAAAAAAATTGAATAAAATTTAAGAATATTAGAGTAGATATACACAATTTCAGTCATCATAGTGGTATTTAATTTTTCTTCCCAAATATGTTCTACCCATATTTCATAATATAATTTAAGAGTTCAATATTTATTATGATGTTTCATCAGGAAATAGAATTCCAATATTATATATTTTTATGAAAAGAAATGATTTTTACTTATAATTTATTATAGGATTTCATTATTTATGAATGAATTGTTTTCTCACAAATGAAAATATAATAAATGTTTAATATATTGAAATAGGATATAATATGGCCTCAAATAATCATGAAAATAATTTAATTATAGTTTATTATATGACCATTTATGTAATGGGAAAGACCTCTCGGGTCTATTACATTGTGAGAATCAAGTGATTAATCTGTCCTATGAGGTCGTGGTGAATCATTTCAACTGTTTTCTAAAATTTCCTATATTTCTATGTTATTCAATGGAATCTCATCACAAAGGTGACTGGTACTAATTGTGACTCACTAATGGTGGAAGGCAATTCATCTTGATGGTGCCTCACATCCAACAGTACATATCAATAGTGTTCACTTGGTGAATCTGAATCCCTCATGGTTTCTCACCCTAGTAGTGGATCATTGGGGGAATATCACCATGGCGATCTCTTTCTTGTGGGGGATCACTGGTATTCACTCATCTAGTGGTACCTTAGATATCGCTCGCTAGCGGGGGATCACTGGGGGTTTCTCATCTTGTGGTTCCTCATTTATAGATTCCATTTCTGGTGGTATCGCTCCTAGAAGTGGCTCACAAGTGGTGGTATTCATCTCATCCCGGAGGTTCCACTTCGAGCGGTACCACATCCGGCGGTGCTTTTTCAATAGGTGCCTCATTGGTGGTTTATTGTTTAGAGGTGTCTCGTGAATAGTATTTCCAGTTTCAAATCTTCCATTTTTATATATTCATTGAAATAAAACGAATTTAATTCAAAATTTAAATTTATTTGAGGCCAATTCAAAGGGTATGAATGATATCATTAATTTTTTAGAGTTCATAGGATTTTAATTGTTCAAAATTCTTCTACTTTTAAAGACCCACCTTTATTAGAAAATCAAAAACGTATCTAAACTCATGTCTCTATTTTGATCTTCCCAAAGACAATATATAATTTTCACCTTCTTCTTACTACTTTAATTCTCTTCATATGAGAATCTATCAACCCTTATTCATGTCGGAGTCAAGTAAACTGCTATATCAATTGGTTTCTAATTTTACGTGGAGTTTTTCCTTCTACATGTGCACCCCATTTCGGTGCAACCAAGAAGTGGAAATTTTCTTTATTATGAGTATGTTTTCCTTAAATATTATTAATCATGTATCACACGAAATGGGTATATAAATTTTTTTCATTTGTGAATATAGTTTCATTGTAATCAATTATGATATTTGAACAACTTAAAGATCAATATAAAAGAGGATGGGAAAAGTAACACATGGTTTGTTGTGTTATGTTTTTTTTATATTTTTATTTGTGTGGGATAAATAACCATAAAAAATCATGGATGTTGGTGCTCCTTTTTTCACGCTGAATGATTTATGGAATTTATACTGTTTGTTTTACATTTAATTTTATATATTTAATTTTTTTTAAACATATATATTCATCTAATTAATGGATTCCTGAGGATCATTGAGTGTTTGTGATAACCCTTAAATTAAAAAGTGTAATTATTGACCGGATTCTATGTTAAATCATAAATACATTTTTATTTGGTTTGTGAGGTTTTGTGGTAGTAGGGATGGTTTTTCACATGGGGTTGGTCATGTGTATATGTTGATCTATGCATATGTAACTAGATGTTGTTGTGAGTTGGGGGTTTGTTATTGTTGGTATGGAAATTTTGGAAGGTTGAATTAGAAGAAGGACAATAGTGAATTGTATCGGTAATTCCAATGGATTTTCTAAATGAGAATCAATAATTAATATTCCTTATATCTAGAGGGCTAGGTATGATGTGTCTTAAATGTGATTTCATATTAATTTATCATGGATCATCACCATCAGAAACCATGTTCTTTGTTGTTTGTTGTGCATAATACATTCCTTGGTAGTAATGGAGTAAATAAATAATTGTCCAATAATGTTTGGATTGGATTATTCTGGTTTGGTTACCGAAATAGAAATGTTTTAATACATTGGTTGGTAATGTAAAAATTGTTTTCTTGTATGATGTGTGGTGTTCTGCATTTAAAGGTAGTAGCAAAGATGATAGTGTTATGAGTTGGTGGTTTGTTTGAGAACCTATTTTTTGGTCTAGAGTGAATTCTATCATTATGAATATAATTTTATTTTTCATTGTGATTTCAAATTACACCCCAACCACGTTTGGAACTATGTGGCGAATACCCCCATCATCATGGGGGAAGGTGTCTTTCCCAACATCTATTGAGGAATATACGTGGCTGTGTACCGACTCTTTTCTTCTATCTCTTCTAGATGAGGAATTAATGGTATAGAATGTGATAGTTGGAGGATTATTAGTGTCATAAATTGTGCTTGTTATGGTCCATGTGTCTTCTAAAGAGATCTGATAGCCTAGGTTCTTGCGGACTAGGAGGTAGTTCTTTCTTATGTGTCTTTGAGATGAGTTGTCATATGATTTATCAGGTGTCTTTGGGTTGATATATGAAGAGATGTATTGGGGGGACCAGGTGTATACGGGCATGGTATGTTGTGAGGCCCGAGAGTGTAGAATAAAGATGTGATGTGGTATACAGAAGGGATGAGAGCACCAGGACATTCGACATTGGGCTGGAGCGGCATACCAGTGGGAATGTGTTGTTGGGTACCCTATCATTAATGTGATTTGAATTATATTACATGAATTGCATTAATTCGTGATTGTTCCTTGGTGAGGGTGTGAGGGAAATTATATATTTTAGGTGTTGTATGGTTCTTCTATTTTCCCACGAGTTTATTAGTATGTCTATTTCATATGTGCATGTGATTCCTTAGTTTTCATAATGAGTATACTTGTATTCTAACCCGACATATATAAAACTATTTTCAGGTTTATTGGAGGATTTCACGGATTGTGATGGACCTTACTATCTTAGATCTTGAGAGTTTTTGGGTCACTTCTTATCATTATATTTGGGTATTTACAATGGGTATCTTAAGGTTTTTGTAATAATTTAATTTTATATATACAAGGGGTATGGTTATGGACATCCTTTATTTTTGTTTCTTGGAGTTTCATTTCGAATGAATCATCTTATCTCCCGATCATTTTTTCTTATAAAAGAAAACACCTCCCATATTTTGAGATTTCTACACCCTTAGTCGTAGCTGCTAATCAAGAGCCTACTAGAGGTGTGAATCGGTGGTCATTATTTGCCTTTAATTATTTCCAACATAGGAGGTGTGCCTTTAAAGGTTGGGGGTCCTAACATAGTGGTATCATAGCTTATGGTTGAGAGATAAGATGGAATTTGGAGATTGTATTAGTGAGGATTTCATGGGATGGTATGGAAATAGTTTCAGGTTACATTAGTGCATGACATAAGATAGAGAGATAGACATGGACATGATATTTTATCCCCCTCATGTGATCTAGTGAAGATAATCTATGCTTGTTAGGAGACCAAGTTAGATGGACCTCCTTGTAGGGTATAGACCTTGGAGAGGTATATTCATCGTACTGAGTTGTGCTCTTTTTTTAATTGGGTTCCATTGAGAAGGTTAAAAGGGATAAAATTAATAAATTAAATGAAAATTAATTTTAGTAAATTTACAAACTACATAGGATTATGAAATATTTGTTTTACATTTAGTTAGGGATCCTAGTAATAGTCCGCATGTGGCTAAGGTAGTAGATGTTTCTCAGGATGATTCAGTTAATTGTTTTGGGGTTTTTCTTCTCGAGTAGGATGATCATTTTTTGAATATGTTGCAAGATTTCCAGCGATAGAATTTGGAAATGTACGATCAAATAGTTTCATATATGGATAGAGATATCTAGTGGAATGATCTTGAGATTTCATTTAGATCGATACAGGACCTAATGGGATGCTGGGTCCCTTTGATGGTTAGTTAGATTCATGGAGCTATGCAATAGTGGTAGATATTGTTTCTAGGGGATCAGAAGGAGGAATGAAATTTGTGGGTTGACTTATAGAAGGATTTCTGAGATGAGATCCTTTCATTCACCATGAAGGTTGAGAGGAGGATGAAGTTACTCTCCCATTAATAGGGCTGTATGTCAATATAGGTGCACGATATAAATATCAAGGACCATCACTATTTTTCTATAGATATTTTTCTAGATGTGATATCTCATGTCAAAAAATATGAGATGACACTCTATCCTTCTATCATGTATGTTTTTACTAGTTTTATGTTAATTATGTATATGGAGGTTCTGAGGAAGTCTAATGTAATTGAGTTGATGCACTCTAGAAGAGGGATTCCCAAGAGGGGATCCAGTAGTGTTCTTCTAGGGGAAGTGTTGTTAGCGGTTGATCTCATGTGATAAGAGCTTCGTTTTTGACTGGAAAGGTGATGATTTCAAAAGATTCCTTTCTGGACTCCTAGTGTTGGTGGTTTGAGTGATTTTACTAGGAGATTCTTGAAATTTCATTGTTAGGGTTTTATGGTCATCACCAAAGCCAGTTCCCAGTAGTTCCATGAGCTATGTTCGCTCAGGGTGGATAGGTTCAAAACCAGCCTTAGCAGTAGTTTCCAATGAGTCCATTTCATGGTAGGGGCATCGAGATTTCTCTCTACCAGTGGGTAATAGGGTCGGTAGAATCCCACCTAAGGATATTCCACATTTTTAGGGATGATGACCCAAGCATTTATGTGTAGAATTTCATAAGAATAGAAGTACAGGAGTTGGTAATGGTTAGTTTCACATAGTGAAGGTAGTAGTTTCAGAGGTGCCAAATATCCTAAGAGGTATGATCTTTGTATTTAGTACTGTTTCTTGTTAATTGTTTCATCCATATGATACTCACTCCTTTGCTACTAAAAATCTATCTCATTCTCTAAGTTTAGATATAAATAGGCTTCCCATCCCACAGGTGTTGGGTATTCCAGTTGGAGGATACACTATCTTCTTGGATGTGTGATAGGTCTATAGACTAATGATGGGACCACATCAATACTCTAGGGATTTATTCTTTCTACCAATGTCACCATAAAATTTCATCCTCGGTATTGACAGTTTTTATTTTATATAAGCTATTATCGTCGGATTTCTGATGTGAGATGTGTTTTCAGATTCAGATGGCCAATGAGTGGTTCTCATTTATGATAAGTGTTATTAGGTTAGAATTTGGAGTGTGGAGCCCCTTTTTTCTTTGTTGTCTGAATGGTCAGAAGAATTTGTTGACCCTTAAATGGTAGAGGTTCCTAGGGTCATTAGGGAGTTCCAAGATGTTTTCCCCAAGGAGGTAGTGATGCTACACCTTTGACGTGATTTTGAGTTTGGGATAGACAGGATTCTTGGTGATTATATTATTTCATTGGATCTTTTTCGAATGAATCATTTAGAGTTCTGGGAGTTGAGGATTCAGATAGATGATTTTATGAAAAGGATTTTATCTATCCTAGTGTATCTTCAAGGGGTGATCTAATATTGTTTTCCATAAATATGGATGGTAGTCTGACACTGTTCAAAGACTACCAGAGGTTGAATCAGGTTACAGTAAAGAACTGTTACCCTCTACTGAGGATATATTTATTTTAGACTTGTTGCTAGGGGATAGTTTGTTTTCTATGATTTATATATGCTTTTGATGTCATTAGTTGATGATGAAGGAGGGAGATATCATGAAGACTGCCTTCATATGTAGGTATGGAACATCATGTTTTTTGTCATGCCATTCTGTGTGAAGAAAACAAAATCCTAGTTTATGGGAATTAAGAATTCTTTCATCCATGGCTACCTTGACTTATTCATCTATTTATTCATTGATGACATCTTAATATACTCGAAGTCAGAGGAGGATCACACTAAGAATCTCAGAACTATAATTCATGTTCATCGATTCCAATAGATTTATGGTATGTTTTCAGAGTATATGTTATGGACACAAAGGTGCATTTCCTCAGTTATGTGGTTTCTCAACAAGGTGTGTCCATAGACCCATCAGAGGTTGGTGTAGTTGTATCAGGGGCATTAACCCAGAATGTCAATGAGGATTGCAGTTTCGTTGGTCTTACAGTGTATTATCATAGGTTTTTATTAGGGTTTTCTGGAGTTTTGGCCATATTTATAGCTTTTAATATGAAGTAAAAATCTTCATGTGGAGTTATCATGGTCAGGAATAATTTGGAGACCTGGAATGAAAGTTGGTTTGTGCACCAATGCTCTAGTTTCCAATAAAAGGGGTTGTTCTTGTGGTGTTTTTTGATGATTCTCGTTTGGCTTGGGATGAATGCTAATGTAGCATTGAGAAATGGCCTCTTATGGGTCTAGGTTGTTACATCTCAGTGACCATTACGAATATACCCCTGATCTGGAACTAGCAATAGTTGTGTTCGTACTGAATTTGTTGTGAATTTAACTCATTGGGGAGCACCTTGAGGTCTTCATGGATAACATTATATTGAGTTATATCATTTATTAATTTTACCTTGATCAACAATATTGGAAGATAATTTATTTCATTTAGTATTATAAGTTTGATATCATCTATAGGTCAATAAAGGGGAATATTATGGATGATTCTTTGAAAAGGAAGCTGTAGAAGGATGTTTTTCTAGAATCTGTGGATGCATGTAGAGTGATGGAGGAGTTGGAATCCATTCACATAGATAAAAGAGTTTATCATGGTATAGGTTGTTTGTTTTTTGGTATGGTGAAATATTATCTAATTCAGTAGGTGGGGGATTCTTAGTGGGGATACCATGATACAAAGGTGATCTGCGATTGTGTTGGCCATTGTGATGCACCATAGGGATGATCAGAGGATAGTCGGAACACGATGTTGTTTCAAGGAATTTTGTTTGTTATGGTGGTTATTCCTATAATAGTTCATCATTTTTTTTATATCTTACCATTGGGGGTACACCCATGAATTTCCATGAGGTACCATGTCTTGAGGTTGCAGTTTTGGTGGCAAAAGATGAAATAGACAATTCCAGAGTTTGTTGATCTGCTCTTCTTTATCCAATAGGTAAAGACAGATCATCATGTTCATGGTGGGTTTTTGAAACCCTTGGATGTTCAATAGTGGAAATGAGATGAAAAATCGAGGGATTTAGTCCCATGGACACTGATATCTCAGGGTGGATATTATTCTATCAGAGTAATAGTGGATTCATGGAAAAAATTGGATCCCTTATTAGAAGTTTCCATGTGAGGCATAATGGATTCATTAGCTAAGTGGTATATGGATGAGGTGGTATAGTTTTATCTAGGTCTGCAGTCCATTTTCTTAAATAGAGACACACAATCTACCTCCCACGTCTGGAGGGGATTGCAGCATGCCTTTGGAACCCAGTTACACCTCATCATTCTTTTCCACCCACATATAGATTGGAAAAAAGAACAGACTATCCAGACATTGGAGGATATGATGTGGGCTTACGTCATACACATTAGTGGATCTTATATATCATACATTCTTTTGGTAGAGTTCTATTATAATAGTTTCTATCTCTCTTCCATTATCATGGATCCTTTTGAGGCCATGTACTGGAGACACTATCATTTTCTGTTGTGTTGGAAAGAGTTTAAGGAGATAACTATTCCCAATATCGATGTGGGGTAGATAATGATTGAGAAAGTTTAGCTTGTTTGTGAGAGGAAGACAGAAGTGCAGGTCCCTCAGAATTCTTATAGTGATCAAATAATGAGGCCCTTAGAGTTTGAGGTTTGGGACCATCTGTTCTTGAAGGCATCTCCTTAAACTGTGAAATAGAGGATTGGAAGAGGGATTAAGCCTTCTTCTATGTTTTTTGGGCACATTGAGATGTTGGGGAAAGTTGGTGTGGTAAAATAATTTTTGACATTGACGTCGTGGTTAGAGAGGACCTTCGAGGTCTTTTACCTCTACTTGCATCATCTATATCATCATGATAAACCCCATGTCATTGACTAGGGAGATTCAGAAATCATGGTTGAACCATATTTTTCAAAGAAAATAGTAGATATCTAGGATCATCGATAAAAGGTTATGTGTGGATGGACCAATCTTTGGTTTGTGTGTTGTGGAGTCATTATGGAAAAGAGGAGAGTACTTGGGTGTGATAGACATAGATGCATTTCTAGTAACTAAAGTTTTTCTAATATTTATATTCTATGTTTATCAATTTAATTTGATGATTCAACCATGATTTATGATATGATATTTTTCAGTTGGTTTGGGGTGTGTGTCCAATAATGTGTGTTAATGTTTTCACATATAAAAAAATTGAGGACCTGATTCCTAATCAAGTCACATTAAATGTGATGAAAATATATTAGTGCCAATGAGCCTCTGTCACCCAGGGTGGATAGTATCTTTACATGTAGGACATAATTCCTGGATTCATTTGTTCCGACACTGTTGGTTTTTGTTGTTGTGAAATGTGTTTTTTGATCAATTGGGATGACATGATGAGGCCTCGTTTATAGATGATAAAGGTGGTATTCTTAGTTGTAGAGTTTTCCACTACATATTTTGAACAACTCAAGGTGATTTATCATTTAACGTTGACTTGTTTTTTTGATTTTATAGTTTCAAGTGTAATGAGATCCTTGATAGGTATCTTGAATGATGATATTTTAGAACCTTCCTCTCATTCCATCCGGGTTGGTTTTGAGTTCTCATGGGAGAGTCTGGTTTTAGAGTTATCAGATGCAGTGGACCAGTCCCCTCTGATCCATTACATTGTGAGAATATACTGCTTGAGGTGTCGTTGGAGGTCAAGACGAATCACCTCAACACTTTTCAAAAAGTTCCATTTTTTTGAAGTTTTCTAATGAAATCTAATCCCAACATTGCCTCGCACTAACAGTGAGTCACTAACAGTTGCAGGTAGTTCATCATGAAGTTGAATCCTGTCCAATGATGTCTCACCCTAATCGTTACTCGTTGGTGGTGGATATCTAGTAGTATCTCACCCTGGAAGTGGCTCGTTGGAGGTAGATCACCCTGGAGGTTACTAGCTAGCAGTCTCTTATCCACTGGTGCATTGGCAGTCACTCATCGGTGGTGGTTCGTTGGCGGTCACTCATCTGGAGGTCCCTCATATTGTGGTGTATTGTCTACTGTAATCTCTCCTTCCTATGACACAATGAAAGTGTCATTATTCTCATCTTAACAGTTCATATTTCAGCGGTGCCTTATCTGGCAGTTCCCACTATTGTGATGCCTCGCTAGGAGTGCCTTGTCTGATAGTGTCTCATAAATAATGTTTCTAGATCTAGTTAATACTATTGACGTATTATATGATGTAAAATGAGTTAAATTAAATATTTAAATTTAATTGATACCACTTCATATGACATAAATAATATCATTAATTTCCTAATAGTTTGGGGGCATTTATTGATCAAAACAAGTGGTCATGACCAGATACACTGTTAATGGAAATAAAAAATGTATCTAAACCCATGACTCTATTTTGATATTTCTAAATCCATGATACACATTCCCCCTTATTATTATTTTTTTTCTACTCATATGGGACTCCCAAAACCCTTCTCATAGGACTAATGTAAATTTCTGTAGAAATTGTTTCTTGATTTTCCATATTGTTTTTCCTACCACATGTGCACCACTATTTTGGTGTTATCTAGAAGTGCTGATCATATTTTTTATATTATGTTTTTACTACATATTTTTTAATTGTATATCATTTGGTGGGGGGGGGGATACAGATGGTTTCCGTTGTGAAAATAGTTGGCTTTGAGGTAATTATGATAATTGAACCAGTTTAAGATCAATATACAAGGGGCTTGGAAAAGAGACGCGTCTTCTAGTTGTGATGCTGTTTTTTATGTTTTAATTTGTATGGGATACCTACCCAATGAATATTTTGGCCTTTGGGGTTCCTTGTTTTCACACTAAATGAATTATGGAATTCATGTTGTTTTGTTTCAACATAACATTTACATGTAAAAATTGGTCAACCATGTATACTCGGTGAATGAATTGATTCCCCATGATCATTTCGTTTCTATGATAAACACTGAATTAACTGGTGTAATTAATGACATGATGTCTTGAAAAATCATAAATAAGTTTTTCTTTATTTCATGGGGTTATGTGGTTGTGGGAGTGGTTGTGCACATGGAGAATGTTCTGTGGATATGTAGATCTTATAATATGTTGCTAGATGTGGTTGTGAGTTGGATTGTATTTTCTTTACTATAATGGTTTGGGTAGGGTGAAAACAGAGAAGGAAATTAGTGATTGGTATGGCTAATTATACTACAGTTTCTTCATGATTAACCCGAAAAAAGAATCCCTGTATAATGAATTTGTGGTACAATGTGTCTTAAATGTGAAGTCCCCTTAATATATCATATATCTTTACCTTATGATGTTGTGTTTGGATCAGTAGTTTTTCAAGTAGTAATGGAATGAATAAATAGTTTCATTATAATGTTTGGAATGACATTGGATTATTTGGTTAACTGAATGAAAATAGTTAAATAAATTGGTTGTGAATGTGAAATGGGTTTTTTTGGCTTGTATTGTGGTGTTGTTTATTTAGATGTTGCAGAAATGGTGGTAGGATTGTGAATTAGTGGTTTGTATAAGAACCCATAGTTTGGGCTTGACTTATTGTTATCATATACTTATATACTTGTATTTTTATTTATGATTTCATTATGAACCCCACCATAGTTGATCACTATGTTCCGAACACCCCCATCATCAAGGGGTGGGTGTCTTTCCCAACATTAGGTGAGAAGTATAGATGGATGGTTACACATTATTTTATATTATCTCTTCAAACATAGGTAGGTATGTAATATGTTATAATGGTTGTTGGTTTATTAGTATCATAGATGGTGGTTGTGATGGTCTAGGTGTATTCAAGTGAGATTTGATATACTAGTTGAATGTGGGTGAGGTGGTTGTGATTTCCTATTTGTCTTCGGGATGAGATGTGATATTCTTTAACATGTGTATTTGGGATGATCTATGATGTGATGTATTGTGAGCCCCAAGTGTTTGTGGGTGGGTTATATTGTGAGGCCCATGTTTGTGAAGGAAGGATGTGATGTTTTAAACGGAAGGGATTTTATATCTAGGATGTTCAATGTTGGGTGAGAGTGTAACACTAGTGGGGTTGTGGTGTGGGGTACCCTATCATTGAAGTGATTTATATTATATTTATATTGGTGAATTATTTGGAAAGCATTCTATGGTTAGTTTGGGAAAGTTAGTATACCTATTATGTGTTGTTTGGTTATGCTGTTTTCAATTGGGTGAATTAGTATACTTCATTCACATGTGATGAGAGACATTAATTTTCCTACCTAGTATACTAATATACTTACTCTACATATATAAAACTTTTTTTAGGATTCTAGGAGGAAATCCTAGAAAATACTGGATCTTTCTAGCTCGGATCTCGATAGTTGATGAATAGATACATAACTTTACTTTGGGGTATAGAATTTGGAGACCTTATTGTATTTGTAAATGTTCTGTTTTATAAATTCTAGTGGGATGGTTTTGAATTTAATTTATTTTATGTATTGAAGTTTCATTGTGACTGATTAATCATATCTGCTGATATTGTTTCCTTATAAATGGTAATGTGTTCTATATTTTGATGTGTGTACACCATTTGTGGTAGTCCCTAACATGGGGGCTATTGGAGGCGAGACTTAGGGGTTATTATCTCTCATTCATCATTTCCAACCCAGTTGGGGTATCATTGCAGGGAGGGGTACTGCAAATTTATCTCTTTAAGTGTATCCATTTAATATTGATGTGAAACACTTTAGAAAACACTATATATATGGATTTTATGAATAATTTTATTATGAATAAATTAATTAATGTAAATATTTATTAATTATTAATACGTACAATGATACATTAAGTGGAAAATTGGATAAAGAAATTGGGTTACTAGATATTATACATTTAGATGTATATAGACCAAAAAGTATAAATAAGATGATGGGAAATAGTACTTATTTTACATTAATTTGGAGAATATTTACTATTTTTTTTGTTTGTCATAGGAAACATGTCTGAGACCATTTAAATTCATAGGAAGTCAAAAAAAAATTATATAAATGACTAAATCAATGTACTGTGGTTGTATAAATATATTTGGGTGTAGAAAAATCAAGCCAATTTTTTATTGATCACTAAGATATTTTAGACTTGATTACCAAATATCTCAACATAGAACACCCTAAATGAATGACATGAGGAATCATACATGGTTTGAAATAGTCTAATAATAGATGTATTAAGTGTGACCTTACTATTTCAATTAGGATATATTATATATGAATAATTATATTACAATGTAACAAAATTATTTTTGAGGCCATCATATATAAACCATATAATATATAAACTAGAAGGAATCCAGAAATGTATATTAGGAGGGGTTTCTATGGTTAAATATATATGATTTATTTTTATATAAAACATTCCCCACATTAAAAAATCGGTTATTTTTTAAATAAGTAAATTCATGTATATTATTTATTGAAACCCACATAAAAACCGTTCTGTGTCTCAAACTCATATTTTCTATGATAAGAAATATAATAAATAGGGATGTGGTAAGATAATGTTTAATATAAATATTATCTTTAAAAATAAATAAAAATGGTAGTATAAATTGAAATTTATTGAATTATATAAAAGTTCATTGAGATAAAATTGGATTAGGTTACCCATGAACATTATGATATTGTAACTATTTTGAGGAGTTTGAGTCGTACATATTTTATTTTATAGAAAATGATAATTAATTAGACTTAATAAATGATGAATCCATAAAATAAACTTTTTTTTAGAGATATATATTTCAAATTAATTGTTCTAATATAGGATATAAGTGATAAAATATTTATTTTCTAAACCAAAATTTTTACATGGTAAATGAACTTTAATTCATCGGTGCAATTGAGATCCTGTGGGTGTATTCACAGAAAAATTAAATATATGCTATTGTGGCTACATATTTTTATTTCATAGTGGAAATGGATAAATAATTTCTTGGTTATAACTATGATATGACCTTTTCATGGTTAGATATGAAAATTTTATTTTTTATATTTAATTCAAAATTAAATCATTACATTTATGAGATATATCATGTATATATAGTAATTACATTAATTCACATGAATCTGACCATGTAAAATTTCATGATATATATTTATGGTGTTTATAATCGAAATGGGGTTTCCCATGTATTCATGTTGTAATGATCTATTTTTGTATTGAAGAATGATTATTAAATTGGTAACATACAATTTGATGATTCAATAAATAGAATTGGTTTTATCATAAATTTGAATGAGTTTTATATATATTAGGTTATTATATGTAATTTCATTGTGTATTTGGTATTTTATGTTAATTATATACTACACATCATTATATCCATGTTTTAAATTCAGTAACTATATAGTTATAAAAATTAATTTTAATTAAATATATATATAATGTAACCTATATTCTACATATGAACGTCAATTGTCATTGATTAATGTTTTTTACTAATTTAAGAAATGAAATAAAAATTTTATAATAAAAAATAGGTTTATCGTAAATTAATCTAATAAGAAACTATCATAAGTGTTAAATGGTGTGATTCTAAAAATTATTTTATTTTCTTTAATTTTTTTAGAAATGAGTTTTTATATAACCTCCCTTATGATATTAAAATTAGTTTCATCATGTATTTTGTGTTCCATTCATAATTATATGTCTCGTAGTATATGATAATTAATAGGTAATAGTTATCATATCCCTGTGAAGAATATTATATTGTAACAAATAACATAAATAATTAGTTTTGTATAATGAAAGAAGTATTGTTAGACAATAGTGGTGAGAGATATCTCATTATAAGGGAATCAATTAACTCCATATTCTACGAAAACATATTTGATTCAATATATAAATTCAGGTTTTTATCGTGCATCAATGGTATGGCTATTAGCTAGGATATTTTAAAATAACAAAATATGATTGACATGGTAATTGAATAATTTTAAATATTTTATCAGATGCTATAAGAAATGTTGTTTAGATCAAGATGGTTTTTATTAAATGTTGGGTAGTTCCTAATATATTAGAAATAATGAAACTTTTTTAGGAAACAACAGTGTAATTAATTATTTAATGATACTATAGTCATACAATAGAACAAAATTCATTATTTATAAATATTATCAAATTTGATAAATTACTTATCCGGTGAATGTAAATATATGTTGGGAGGTTTTAAAGGATATTTTGATAAATCAATTGAAAAAAAAATTATGTTTCAAGGATAATGTGGTTATATAGTGTCGTTTTGTATTAGATATAAGGGAGACATTCTGTGTTTGATTTTTTAATACTATTATTTTCATGATTTTTTAATAAATGAAATCTCCATTTAATATTCATTCAGGTGTGTGATATATTTTATATTAAAGATTAATTACAGAAATTCATAAAATTAAGACTGTGAACTATCCCTAATAGATAATTATCATTCATTATTATATTGTTTATATTATATTTTATGATTAGAATTTGTTGGAACTCATATGGGATGTAGAATTAATGAACTAGATAATAAGGTAACTTTTAATCATTTTGACATATGGATGTACATCAAATGGAATTTAAAATAAATATTCATTGACATAGTATATGGGTTTATTACATACATTCACTAATATTACAAATGTTTTTCAGTGTACCATTAAATTTAACATTAATACATTTATTTAATTTTTATTATATCCATGAGGCTCATCTAATATTTGTTGGTATTCTCTATTATTGATCATATTTTTTTGTTCCTTATGTAATGCGTAATTTTCAATAACATATGAATTATTTATCATTTTGGGCCTCTATATAATTAGATTAAGCAAATTAACAACCATGGTTAATTATGTGACTTGTGATGTGCTCATTTACTTATATAAAAAAACATGTGATGTATTCATTTAGTGTTTCCAGTCAACTTTTATGTAAAAATGTGTAACTTCGGATATATGAAATCGATGTACTCCCTATATCACGTTTGAATTATTTTATTAGATAAATGGATTATATGAATATACATATGATTTATGTATATATGTATCGTATATATGTTATTATGAATATTTGAGAATTATTTATGGAGATCATTCATGAGCCCTGTAAATATTGATATGAAATGACATATTTCCTTAGGAATATCTCTACATACTATTACAGAGTTATAATATATAATGATTTTCAATAATATAATGGAAACATAGTGATACATAGTTACATAAAATTATAATTAATTTTGTTATTAAGAGTATATACTATATAATAGTGTTTATAAGATAACATATTAAAATTATTTTTTACTTAATTTTCATAATGTGTTGTGAAACACATTTAAAGATTTTAAATGCATCAATGAATGAAAAATATTTTAATTTGTATATTTTTACTTAATTAATAATATAACTTGAATTATTATTATATCACCACTCATATTATGGTTTTCAAATGAGATATGAATTTCTGTTGAGTAAATATATATTATAGAGTAGATATTAAATTTGGTATTGTTTATTAAACACATGAGGATGAATTTATGAAATGTAACAAAAAGATGACTTATTAAAGAGATTAATGGTAAATTTTTTTAAATGAAGTTGATATCATAATGTATAGTGTAAAATTTTTACAATTGATAGCGTGTTTATTAAATTCATGTTAACAAAGTAGTTACCTTGAATTAGGATAAATAGTCGACAAAAGAAGTTTATAGAATTACTATTTTTGACATGAGTTGGGATACATATTAGTTGAAATTAAATTCTTTCTCATATTATTTATTCTAAAAGGTACTGGCATAGCACACTAAACAGAAATTACTAGAAAATAAAAGAATATTATTTTTTTCCAACTACAATTTACTGATAATTTTTATATTTGTTTATAAAACTATTTAGTTTAAAAAGATATTATGCTCAATCCCTTTCAACTATAGTTTACAATAATTACCATCAGTAACTAATATTTATTTTCATATATCTATTTAATTCCATCTAATATTTTACCAATAATTGCATTTTCGGGTTTATCATATTTATAAAAATAATTATTTTTCTAAAAAATAAATAAATTACTCTTTAATATAATTAGAAAAAAATATTTTACCATTATAGAAATATAATATGATATTATTTTCAATAGAAAATTATTCTAGGAAAAAATTGAATAATGATTCATTATCATTTTATCAAAAACAAAACACTATAAAAATGTCCAGCGATATACTAAAATAAAATATTGATAAATTAATAATAATTAATTAAATAAATTTTTGATTCAATATGTATTTATATTGCTATTTATTGTAAAATATCTCAATATATTGGTAATTGATAAAGGAAAAAATCATAAGTCATAAATATAAAAAAGGTAGATGACACAGGTATGAGTGGATGAATATGTTTATATTTTCGTTAATATTTTAAATTGATTATTATATAATAAATAAAACACACATGTAAGGATTTAAAAATTATTCCCAAAAAAATAAATAAATTAAAAATATATGAAATTAATCAGAATAATATCATATAATTATTGAGGATACATGTGTGATTAAATATATAAGTAACTACTTATTTTTTAATATTAATCTCTTTAAAAAATAATAATAATTACATAATAAATAAAACAATAAAGAAAAACATCAATAAGAAAAATATTGTTGTATTATTGGAGATATATGTATAAAATATTATTATAAAAATTAATTTTTTTCTAATAGTTAATTCCCTCATATTTTTTTTAAAACCATAATAAAAACCCCCACCTACCACTACAACACCTCTTTCACAAGCCACAGTTTTGTACAATATTCCTAACCAGCCACACATAATGCAATCTTCCTTCCCAATGAATTTGATATCCCTCCCCAGACCCTCAATATCACTAATTGACATCATCACATTTCATAAATAATGTTGATTGGGCATGGAGATATAGTCACATCCACCACACCCCTTCACCCCTTCCCCATATCTACAATAGCCACCACTACCCACTGCTCTAAATATACTTCCTCCATATATAGTATAATTTTTTTCTACTACCCACCCCTCTAATTCATCACCACCATAGATATCAGTCACATCCAATCTACTATTGATCCCCTTTGATAAACCATCTTCCTTGAACTGTCATGTCTTCCAATATATAACTTAAAGGGAAAAACATAGTCCCCACTAATCCTCCTCTATGTTACCATGGATTAAACAACAATATTAGGTTCACCTTATGAAAAGTAATAATAACTAATTAGGAATTGTAGTATAATATTGATTTTAAATTTGATATAATTATTATCTTTATAATGTTTTCTTATTTGTATTATATTTATTTCTCAACACTTCAACACATCTATGTGATATATTAAAATTCAAAACTAATTGGAATATATTAAAATTTCACTCATCCATACACTGAATTACTAATCCTCTTAGTTACTTGAGATAAATAGTCAAAATCCATTTCTTAGACACAATTCTAACCCTTCTTAAGTGATATGTTCTCTATAATAGATGTTATTTTGTTAAATTTATTGGTAATATTATATATATATATTTGGATTAGATAAACACTTATTTTTCATGATTAACTAATCTTAAAATCCTCTTATAGTGTTTTTATAATAATTTCTAAAGATAGTTTCACAATGATCCCCATTCTTAAATTCATTTTTCATTCATTTTGTTCATATAAAAATAAGATCAATTAATAATTCATTTTAGTTTTCTAAGGGATAGGCTATTTATAATATGTGTTAAGTGATATAAATTGTTCAATTTTTTTCTTTTTATAATATACAAATCGGTATATATTCAGGATGATTCTATTTCATGAAGGTGTTATCTTGATAATTTATTAGTGTCACCTAGAAACAATACTTTAGATCATATATTTTAATTACATATATTACTTGTTTAATGTTATATTTTCTTATTTAGTATTATTATTTATAATATGTTTTTTAAATATCTAGTAATTGTGATTATAAGGATTTTAGATTTGAAATATGATTTGTGAAAAATTTATTTAATAATATTATATACAACTAAATTTGATATCTTCATAGGAAATCCAAATTAGAAATTTTATTAGTAAATAATGTGGTGGTTTCCATCTGTTCAATAATTTTTCATGCATAGTTTTTAGAATCATCCTAAGTAATTCCCAAAAATATCAAAACATACCAATCTCACGTAATTAATTGAATATATAATTTACATATTTAATGAGATAATACTTATTTCATGTTTCTACATTAGTTTTACTTCTCAATTTTTCAATGACATAAATAGTATGATTTTATATATTCTGCATTTAAAATTAAGATACACATATCTAAAATATGGTTATATTTTATAATATCATTATATTTTAAAAGATGATATTATAGAAAAAAACTAGTTTTCCGATAATGTATATTTAATTTTAACATGTTCTTGGTAATTGAAAACATGAATTTTTAATATATATGTTTTTTATACATAAATTTTAAGTACCTATTAGAATAATTACTCAGTATGGGGTTTTAAAAAATGTATAAATTATGATTAATAAGATTATCATATTTATTATATTTTTACATATTTAAAAATTTAATTTATAATTCATTTTCATAACTCAAATTGCTTATACCGAATTCAGGTGTGTTATGTGTAATCTTAAGATAAAAGGTAATATTATGGAAAAATCTCGCTCACCCACTCAAATATACAACATTTAGGTCCATCTTTTAAAGACCATTATATTACAATAAACTTATTTGAAATGAATTTATCAATTTTGAATTGAACATATTTATAATCTTATCTCAATATTTTATGTATTATTCAATATCATCAAACTCACAATATAGAAGAATTATGGTTAAGGATGAACCTTCTCTTATAATCTCAGTTTGGATGCTAGAAATAATACACCCATTGGCCACCATTGTTATGATACTGATATAGAAGAATTATTCCCCTATAATTTTATAAATTCTAATTTTTTTTCACCTGGGGGTATCCTATAAATGGTAGTGTCCTCAATTTATAGGAATCATTTCCACTAAATTCTATCACTTCTATATTAATTGTAAACTTCTTTTCCTTCATGTAATATTTCAGAATTTGAACCAGTCAACATGTAAACCGTGATTATCATAAATAAATGAGATTTCTAAGGTCAATTCCAATTATGTGGAGATATTCAAGACCCTTGGTTATAGGTCAGACCCCAACATGATGTTTCTAATCATTTTTCTAATATATATGGTTGTACCTCTTTTTAGAAATAAGATATAAGTATTCTGAAACATGTGGGTAAAATTGTATTGTGGTGTGGACATTAATCATGTGGAACTACCTCTCTAAATATTAAATTGGGACGAATATCCTATTGTGTCTTTAACATTCCATTGTCATATCTGCCTACGTCTATTTTCTTTTCCACTTCCAATTTAAGGACCAACACAATGTAGCCGGTACCCCATCCCACATTGAAAATTTAGGTGCCCTAGCTCTACAATTTATAAAAAACTGTTAAATTTTCATAACAATGATCATATACAGAGGTTAATGTACCCATACTACTATTGTGTGCTTCCATACACAAATGATGTTATTATATAACGGCCTTGAAACCTCTCATTCCATGTGCTAGTGTGTTCCTATTCTTATGAAAGTATTACACATTCTCTACCTCTTCATCATATAGGTCGTTCTCCATATGTGTGACTTTTCGTGAAATACGTATTGGTCTAATGTGTATTTATTTCTTTGTATCAGTGATGAGATATGTTTTCCACCCTCTTAACATACACAAAATGAAATTCATGTATAATTTAATGGCATAATAAAAAATCTATTTTCCTTTTATATCATTCTCTAAAATTCCATGAAAATATAAAATAAAAATATATAAATAACAAAAATGATTACATGAGTTTCATTAATAAAAATACATTAAATTTATCATACATTATTTCTAAAATTATTAATAAAAATTATGAAATCAAATCCCCCACTCATAAATAATGGTTATCATCAAACATTTATCTCAATGATTAATTAAAAAAGAGACACACAATATACTAAAATTAAAATAAAAAATTAATGAAATAGACAATTATAAATATGGAATATAAAATTTTCATGGGTCAATTATGAAAAATTATTTTAATATCAAATTATTCAAAAAGTATTTAATATTCACCAAAAAATGTTATATATTGTTATTTTCCTTTTATATATTCATGAATCTATATCGATCACTATTAAAATTTCTATCATAATCCTTCACTCTGAGTTTTTTTCTCTCGATTCACTCATGGTAAAATATAAATATTATTTTTTCCTCATACCATATACACTTCCACCTTACAAATTTAATGGAATAATATCTATATTCTCCACTAGGTTAGGAAAAATCATATAAAATCATGAATACATTTTCAATTATGATCATATAAATCTATGATTAAGTTATATTAGTCCATTGATCGATATAAAAATTAAATTTTAAAGAAGTTTTTTATCTATGAGTACCATGTTTGAAAACTGATGTAAATTACAATGAAAATACCCTCTTTAATACATACATCTTCCTCTACCATAATCTCAAATTAATGCAAAGAAATATGAAAGATCTATTGATGAGAAACCCCTCTAAATATTCAATCATTTTTAATTTTATCAATGAGTCAAAAATTGATCTCTGAAAAGACTCGAATACATCACCCTAACACAAATAATAAAAATCATCAGTCATGTGATGGTTATTTTTACTTCCCATAACACTAACCCAAAAATATTTTACTCTTATTTTTTTTCCATTTTTAATTATTTCATATAGGGATAAATATTAGATACATTGAATAATGACATGAAACTTCTCAAAAATCCAATAGAATACCCAAATCATTTTCCCTTCCAAACATAATATCTCTTTATTCATGAACTCCATTCCATATACCATTGAACATTTAAAATCATGAAAAATATAAGAATGTGGCTTGGAATGAAAAATGATGCATGAAATATGTTTTATTCATGTCACATGTAATTCATGTACATCAGTTGCCAGAACTACGATCAATTTATGAGATCTCTCAATGATACTGAATACAACATGAAAAATTATTCAATGATATATTTGTTGCCATTTTTCAATTATCATTGTGATCATGGTAAAATTTTCATTTTAGTTAGTGATGTTTCTAATGTTTACTGATTAAATTTATTATAAAATATTAAAAAAAATAGTCTAAAAATCATTCTAGAATGGGAGGAATAAAATTTTACTTATTTAATCATTGAATGTTTTCCAAAAAAAGAAATCAATATAAATATATGAAATTCAGAGAATAAAATATGGAAGGAAAATTTCAAATAAATTTTACTAAAGAAATCATAATTCATTGAATTTAAATTTCCAATACGAAACACTAATAACTAAGTATACCTATCTAAATTATTAATTTTAATCTAATTGAAAAAAACAACAACATGGATTAATGGTGTTCTTAAAAATTCCATGTGACATTGATCAAAAGTAAATCATCAAATTATGTGTTAATTTTAATTCATTTCACTAAATCTATATAAAAATTCTAAAAATCATGTAGGAAAACTAAAATCTAAAATAACATTTTAATACTATGTTATGATTCACTTTTTCAACTCATAGAATTCAAAAATTGTGATTTATGGTGCTAAAAAGAAATCTACAATATAGAATAACAATGTACATGAAATTATAGTTAAAATTTAGGGGATCAGGAGGATTTAATATATCCTAAAATGCATGTACTAAAAATCACATAATGATATTAAAAAAAAAAAAATTAAAACTCAGGTTTCTTCCAACAAATTAATTTTATTTTTCTCATTAATCTCAACCATGCAAAGTAAAACTTGTTTAGGAGCTGTCAAAACATGATCCAAAAAAGAGTTAATTATAAAAAAGACAATGTGTTGTCACATGGTGGTTTATAAAGATGAGTATGATAGTCACCAAATTCATCTTCATCCAAAATATTTGAAAAGTAGTATAAAATCATAATATACAATATTTATATTGACACCACAATTTATCTATTTGATAGAGAATGAACAACCAAATTGGAATTAGTATATAAATGTGTGACATAAATGTTGAGTTATTCACTAATCTAAAGACATTCAATCCCAATCGTAATCATTCTCTTTGGAACATTCCTATATAAATACTTCAACATTCCATCTTAAATTTTTTAGTCTGATTCAATCCATAGGAACCTCCATCCATAATGAAAAAAATATTTAATGGTTGTATACATTTACCACATTTAAACTTCAAGAACATAACCATTACTAATGAAATGGTAGAAGCATTCTTTTACAAAGAACCTATTGGTGTAGTAGACACAACCTTAACCAGAGGGGATAGTTTGATTGGATGCCACACCATAAAAAATAACATTCAATCATGATGTGATCTAGGGGATTCATCAAATGGACGTTAATAAAAAATGTTTTATTGACACAACAAAAAAAACAAATTTTATTAGAGATGACATGGTGCCAAAAATCATATTTCATTGAAACTTTATAAACAATGGAGATATCAATAACATCCCTATGTATGAAAGTGCTTCATACATAAAAAGAGGGTTTAATATTTTCAAAGGAAAGACCATTCATATTAATTAATATATATAATTAATGGATATAGTGGAAGCTATGAGAAATATTCCATGAATCTCTTCTCTACTACCAGATTTGGTGATAAAAGCCATCATTTCTTCATATATGTTCATATTAATCCAAATTTTAAATTCTTGTTAAATTTATCCCTATATCATTCTAGAAAAAATGAATTATAAAAATATATGGTTTATGTTATCCTCATTTTGAAAATAAAGGTAGATTGTTAATGCCATCGGTAGCCCTGAATATTATAATAAGAACTGAGTAGGTAGCCCCCTCCTCCAAATTTTCATGAACTATATTGTGGATGTGGGATTGAAAAATTGAATCATGAATTTAGGGATCCATGTTTGTACAATAACATAACCATCACAACTGTACCTATAAAAATCAATGCTACTCAAATGGCCAAACGGGTTTGGTGCCATGACAAGAGAATCATTGTCTATATACACATGCCTCTGACCCACCATATTGATGTGATCCAGATATAAAAAATGTACATCATCATTACATGGAATTCTAGAAATTTAACTATTTTTCATGTCATCACGAACCATCACATCTTCATGTAAGGACTTGGACATCTATGATGTGATACAAAAATTATTGGTGGATTTATAATAAACTAAATACTTTGAACGTTTCCTGATATCTTGATAAGTGTATCATATGGAATCTAGATAGACGATAAGATATTTTAAAAGTATCAATTTAACAATTTTTGGGCGAATCTACTGATAATGAAATCCAACTAATTTGTATCATATTTTATATAATTCCATATTAATTTTTTGAGGATTTCTCCATTTAAGAGTGTCAAACAATTAATTCTTAATCCTCCCATTTCAATGGGTTTGACACAATATTTCCATTCCATAATGATAATATTTTTATTAGAGATGGATTTAGTCTAGGATAAATTTATTATAAAGAAATAATGTTCCTTGATTAGTAATTTGGCCTATCTATACCCATATAAAGTGTAAACAAGATTGATTTTATCACAAAATGGTCCAAACAAATCCTTACCACTTGATTTTTTTCCAATTGTAGGATTCCATTTGGGATATTTTATTATAGTAGATATAATCCTGGTAACCTCTTTTGAAATTTCATGAAAAGTGGATCTCCCCAAGGTATGTGTAATGTGGTGATCCCCTCCTCTCCAAGGGCTTTGACCATATTATTATTCATTTGAGATAACATCTCTATCACCCGAAAATAGAAAGGATTTTTTCCAATTGATAACCTTTATAGAAACCATATCATAGTGACCAAAAATATCATTGATGAAAGATATGGTTCTGCTATCAGATTGATCCAAAATGATGATATCACCAAAATAAAAGAGATCTGAGTGGGTGAAGACCCCTTTTACTTCCATAATTTTTCATAATATCCATATTTTACAATATCATTACGAAAAAAATAAGATAATATTCATTATTCTATTCAAGTTTCTTGTTGTATTTATAACATTTATCCCATTTATTCATGATTTTTTACATGGTGTAGTGTTTGTTGAGGTGGAAACTCCCCCAATTAGAACATAAGTCAATGGGATGTCCAAACATGTTAATACTCCAAATACTACACATTTGAGGGATGAAAATCAACCAATTCTAGAGATTTTTATATTATTTCATATGAAACTTTGTTTAATCCATATTATTCGTATTTGAAATCCTAAGGGTATAACAAGAACTGACACCATAGCCATGTAATGAGGTTTAATTTTTGGTCTGTCCAATTTTGGTTCCCCTCTTCTTCTACTTATCCATTACACTGCTATATAGTTTTTCTCAATGGGTATTTATTTTTAGTATTTTTTTACACTTATTATCCATCATGTCATGTAGGTTCTCGCATTATTATTCCACTCCAAAATCCCTCTATACATCTTTTTATTCTAGAAGGAATTTTAATTTTTCCCAATTATCCACCTCTTTCTTAGGTTTAATTGTTTTTTTACATGGAAAAATCTGAATTATCATGATTATGAGATCTAAAATATTATATCATAGCTACCCTAGTCTTACTATCTTAGTGTGTAATCCTATCATGAAAATAATATCCATGATTATGAGTCCCACTTTTCGAATTGGGTGTGGTTATTATACTCTTGATTTTCATTTATGCTGCCAATGTTGTTGTTGGATTTAACTCTCTTGATCACCAATATTCTATGAGATTTTTTATAGCTCGATCACTGATTAGATGTGGCCCTACATTCCTACTTGTACCTAAGATCACTAACCCAAAAATAGTTTCACATAACATTGGAAAAAATAAAAAAGTAAATAATATTGGATGTAATCTGAAAAAAGAAAAGTGGGAATGAATTTAATTTTCTAACAAAATAATTCATAATAAAATTTTCACCTAGAAATGGAGAAAAAGTCAACAAGTCTAGAAGACAACGTTAAATCATATGTATAAATAAAATCTATAAATTTATAAAACCCAAATAACACTATCTACAATGTGAAGAGATGTGGTCTTGGAATGGTCGGTCCCATGAAAAAAGTGTTATAGAACTCAATAATTTTGAAGATGTAACATGCCTATAATACACAGTTAAATCTTTCATGAAAATTAAATTTAAAAATTTTTAAAACCCAAACTACACTAGATAAAATATGTAGAATAATATTAAGGTTTGTATCAGTATTAGGAGGAAATTTATTATAAATGATAAAATAGTTTATCCATTTTTCATGATTAATGAAATTAATACTTAAATATAAGGGAATAAATTTGTATTTTAGTCTTGAAGGAAATGATGGAAATAATAGAGAACAGTTCAATTTCATGTTACTCATAAATTTTGGTCAATTAATTCTTTCTTATAAAATTATTAAATCAATTTTATAAAAGACTCTTTAGTGATATACAATATATCCTATCAGTATCAATTTGAAAATTCTAATCCCATAGGTCTTTTTATCTTGGGTAATCTAATAAACAGAGTTCTTATAACATTAATCTCATTGTGGATGATGAAGTTAAAATTTTATCTCACCCCCACTCCCCTTAATTACAATGGGTCTCATCCCTAATACATATTCACTCTCACTAGATGATAGGAAATAAAATATTTAATCACTCAAAATGAAATTAACAACAAATAAAAATTCATAACAAGTAATTAGTATTAATCATAATGTATATATATCCAACCCAAAAATATAAACACCCCTTCAATAATTTTTTATTAATTACTAATATGTCAACCATCATGAATGACATATCCATTTGAGGGAATGGAATAGATAATATTGAATTTAAATAATAATTCCATGCAATATTGGATATATATGATTATTACTCACAGAACAAACATATGAATTTTGAAATAAAAAGAGAATATAAAAAATGAAATGAATGTTCTAATTATGCAGCATCATGGATGAAATTGAACCTTATAAATAGGGAGGTACACTTGGGGCCATGTTACCCACAGAGTAGGTGAAGATTTAAGTGGATTTTTTTCTCAAGATATTACATGACAATTAATTGATGACATTTTACTTTTGACACATTATCAATACTATTTTCTGAGATAGATGTTCGAGGCTTGGGTAGGCAAGAACTTAGAGTACTATAGTAAATGGGAAGTGTCACTTTTTATTGGCCATCAACATAGGAGAGATGTGATATGACTTTGGTCAGTATGTGATATTTGACACATGTTATTGTGTATCCACTTGAGTTGGATGTGATAAGACCACAGTGGTGATCATGTACGTGGACTATCCCAACTGATAGAATGTGTCACATTGATGGGGTTATCCACTCAAATATGATATTTTTGGATAGTTTCCAATGTTACACATACAATTACACCAAATTTGATATGTTTAAATTTTCCTACTGACATAGTTAGAAGAGCCTACCCCCAATGACCATACATTTTTTTGATACTTGTGTGATATATTGTTGATATATGTACCTTGTTTATATTCTTAGTATACATATGTATATCTTATGAAATTTTATTAGGGGAAATTGGTTGTGAAATACTATTTATTGTATTCACACCCTAATTGAGCATTTCCATGAGCCTTTAGATAATATTATTAGGGATATTTCAAAGGTAAAGGGCTAGGTGTTGGATATTTGTATAGGGGGAGCGAGATGATGCGAATATTATTGTATGGAGTTTTAGCGTTGCATCAATTTCTATTTTTATATTACTAGATTTCCATGAACCTCATATTTTTGTTTATTTTAAATTATTATATCATCTATGATGTAATCATATTTCCTCATATACTATTATTATTTACTTTATTTATATAATGATATTATTTTTCATTGGTCACATGAAATGATATAAATGGTATAGTCTATACATGGTTTTTATCGAGTAACTCACTGATATTTTTATCCCTCTATTGTATGTGGAGGCACTGCTGATGTCATGTTGAATCCGACTGAAACTACGTGGGTTGGGTAGGGTTATTATAGTTTTTAAGGACACAATGAGAAACAAATTTTAAAGAAATTATATTTTTATGATTAAAAATAATTTTACAAGAAATGAAGTATAATTTTGATTCTCACAAATTAAATTGGGGTATAATTATACACATTAAGGTTATATATATTTTAGAACCCAACGAACCATAATGTAACATCCAAAATAATTTAATCAATGTTAAAGAATCAATTATTTTATATGCATAAAATATTACATGGGTTGTAAATAGTCAACTATTGGTTTCAAATTTCAATATATTGTTAGTAAAAGATTTAATTAACTAAATTGAAATATTTTAATATGAGACATGTGTTTTATTAATTTTTATATGAAACTTGCGTCGTGATTATTTCATTAATGTGATAGTGTTGGAAAATTGTCTTACACTATTCATAAAAAATAAACCATTATAGAAAAATAATAAAAAGAAACCTAATGATGTTATGATAAATATAAACATTATTTCTATTAAAAAAATTATTATTTATGAATTTATTTATTAAATCAATCCATGTAATAATTATAAATGTAATTTAGTTTAAAAAAACTATTCCCTTATTTGATTGAAGAATTATATAAAATTGTTAAAGAGAATGTGGCTCTATAAAATATAATCATGAATATTTATTTGACATGAAATTAATTTATTATTAACAATACTTGGATTTTCACAATTATTGTTGGTATGATTTAATTTATTTGTTTTAATAAATTTATATAGTTTTTATATAATGCATAAGAGTGTTACATGTAAGGCGTGATATATGATTTACTTTATTTCATCAATTAATATTATTTTTATTGTTATAAATTTAATTAAAAATGTTAATAATTATTTATATATATTGAATTGATAAAAAAATTTAGTATTTATCTATTTATGAATTTACATAAGGCTAAGCCACACCAATTTGGGTATTACGGTTTTGCGTGAATGGTTATTTACTAGCTACCTAGTAAGCAATAGCTTCCACTATGTATGATCTTTTTTATTGATATGATTGTAAACCATTAAATTAATGGGATTTATATAACTTATTCATGAGTCACATTTGTATATATGTGTATATAGTTTACTTTTATTCAAGTCAAGTAAGATAAATTTTTTGGTATATATATGTATTATTATTCATCATTTTTATATTATGTTAATATTGTTTAGGTTGTATGTTATAAAATTAGTTACTATAAATTATTTATACATGTTGATATTTAATGAGAATAAAAATATTCATGAGTCATATATTTGAATGGATTGACTATGAAAAATCTATATATATTGATTCTTATATTCTCTCATAATTAAGAAATAAGTGAGGACCATGATTATTCAAAAGGGAATGTCTCGAAATTCATTAATATCAATATGTTATCCTATATAATTTGTGTTGGTTATGGGTGAGTTAAAAATTACTAATTCCTTATAATCAATTGTATTCAATTGAATAGACATGGAATAATGACACACATACGATTCATTTCATAAATGAATGGGCTTGGATAATGTTTATGATGAATTTGAAATTGTGTTGTCTTCCCCCTTATACAATTGTCATAATGGAATCAATAGTTTAATTCAATAGCTATATTTTGAGATAAATTAAAAAATGACTCAATGTTTTGAAAACAATTATTTTAACACACTATAAGAAATGATATATTAGGTTACTATATTATTAAGATAATGTTCAATAAAATTCCATATTCAATCGGTAAAAAACATTATATTAAATTTGAAATTTTATAAAATTGTTTATTATAGAATACATTGGGAACATTATTTTGAGATCTATTTTATAATTTTTCTATTATTAAATAGATTAATATCTATGATTGAGATGTTTTATTAGTGTTAATAATTCATTTCACCAAGATGTGTATAATATATATATATATATATATATTTATCTTTATTTTAATCTAGTAATTATATGTTAGGTGTGCATACCATTATTGTGAAAAGGTAAAAAACTCAAGAATAGGATAAAATTGATAAATTAAAGATTGAGTGTATAAGGACACTCCCTTAAACATTAAATAATCCCAAATTAAATGAATAATTCACATTAAAGATATTTTCAGGTTTAGTGTTTTTTAGAATTAGGCCATAACTTTTACATATCAAATTGAATATTACAATTAGACACTACTACTAAGTATCTATTTTTACATAAAATAAAAAAAACATGTCTAGTTCCAAGTTTTAGACATCATGACTTTTCCTTGATATCATCATGGACCCTTACTCATCTTTAATTCCTGTGAAAAAAATTTCAAAAACTTGGGATGAGTATAAAAAGCTCAGTAAGGGATATAATATAAGGAACAAAACATTTACCCATTAATAAATACAAAACAATATAACCATACTTTTCAATAATAACATACATTATGATATAATAAGATTTATGAATAACAAAAAGGAATCATAAATCATAATGATAACTTATGGCATAAATTAAATACATACATTATAGTTATCACAGCTATGTAGGTAGTTACATTGGATTACCCATTATTGTATATTCCCTAAATATCTTTCGAGAAACATTAACGTTTACCTCTGCTACGTTACCCAATGCTTTGGTGAGATAACTCAGGTTGACTCACCCTAGGTTTATCACGCAACCTACCATATACGTAAACAATTACCAAGAACCATAACATATTCCTAACACTTAAAACAAGAATAATCTAAATATAAAATTTCTACATTTCAATCACAACATATCATTTCAAGAGGTAGACATAATCATTGCTTTATCAATCCATTTTCGAAACCATTTAAAACATTTAACAAATATATTTTTGATTCAACGTGTCCCATACCACTTTGAAAAAGTTAAATAAATTATCATTAGAAAACATTAATTTCCATATTAATTAATCCTCAAAACCATTTTTAAAACATGGATGTTAATGATAAATATTTATAAGAATAAATCATTAAAACATTTAAAATGATATTTTAGTTATAGTGTTCTCATCAAAATGAGAGACTCTTGAGTAAAATTAATTCAGGAATAACATTGAATAAGAACTTAATAATATCATGATAAGTAAGGGATTAATGATATAATATGATAAAGGACTGTATATACACCATATAAGAGTGAATTGGTGCATAACAACAATAAAGTTTCAATAGAATGTATATTGAGACGAAACCCCTTATGAAAACTGTATCCTTAGATTAAGGATAGATCAATTACATAATAATGTGCGACAAATATAAATACAATAAATATGATGGGATATTCAGTGTAAATCAATCAGATAAAATTCACACATATTTTTGTGAAAAAAACACCAATGACATTGATGTTTAACTCAATGAATGAAAATTGAGTTAAAATAACTCTTATCAAATTCATATAGATGACATGAAAATTTATCAGTGGATTGATTATGTGTATCAAAAGTATATCCACCCAATGTGGAGTGTAAATTACTACATAAGTTAATATATAATTATTTTTTCACATAATATTGGAATAAAATAATAAATGAAGTATGTGTAAAGCCTAATGAGTGGAAATTGAAATTTTAAATTCCTTTACCGATTTGGTAACTTACAAAACATAAACCCCAGGAAAGAAGGATAATAAAATGAAGATTTAAATACCAATAAATTAATTTATATTATATCAATAATATAATCAGGGGCAGCACAGACACCATAGAAAAGGAAATAATGGCTAATATAGCATGAATCTCAAGGGACTAAAAAGTGAGATTAAAAAACCATACCAAGTTGTAATCAATCTATTCATATAAACAAAAGTTAATAACCAAAAAATTAATCACATGATAACATGAATATAAAGAGAAGAAAGATAATATATAACACATGGATGTACACATTTCACCACATGCAATAAATAAGTGGCGAACAATGGAAATCTCACAGAATTAAAAGTGAGTTAAGAATCCGCTTACCTCGTGTCTGACATGACTTGTTTGTTCCTTGTAATTCCTGAATAATAACCATTTGTTAATTTATACAGGATTAAAAACCTTTTTCAATTTTATTATTCATTTCATATCACTTATTACCATGTTATAAACATCATGTAATCATTTAAGTTAATAATCACCGTTTTGTCGATATTTGGTACTTGAGTCAAAAATGACCACCTTATAATTACAAGTTGTCAATGTGGTAAAAATTCCATTATCTATAGAATTATATTTCTGATTTATATATTATATATGTAATATATATTCATTATATATATATATATGTATTTATAATATTACATATCATCTAGAGGTAAGAAATGAAATGCACCGTTCATGGATATGGTAAGCCGTACGTACGCATGAACGCTACTCTCATCTCTATTTCGTATTTAGTGGAATGAAAACATAATGATAGATAAGTATATTATAATTATAGTATAATATAATATATAATTTTATTTACTCCATCCTTTATATGACCCACAAATGGCATGAACGTGTCATATCACTTTGAGGGGGTGGTAGTCCGCACTTCCTTAAATGAAATTATCGCGTTTAACCATAATGGAAGCCATAAAGGTATGATATAAATGAAAAAATTCATAATAATAAAGAAAACATAAACACAATATATATCATATATAAATACAGTTCCATCAAAATGGCCACCATAAGTGGTGGTAAGAGAATATTTAACAATCATCATTTGATGAGGCGTTACTTTTTCGTCCATAGAAACAATATGTTCTTTACACATTATATGGTGGTGTGTGTAAGTGTAGTTCTAATAATTACCATAAAACAACCCAATATATTTAGGATACTAGTTTTATTATAAAATAAATGCATAAAAATAGTTCAAGGGGTTTTAGAAGGAAAATAAAAACAAATTACATAAGAGAAGACGCTACATTTAAATTGGGTAACTCTCTTTGGTTTGAACCAAAGTGTTTCTTGATGTGCATTCTTCCTAAGTTAATTCTTATAGATAGAAGAGAGGGAACATGATAGATTATTTTGGTAGGGGTTGGAAAAGCCAATGGGTATGAGAGGTGTGAGGAATCATTAAGATGTGGTGTCCTTTTATAAGGGTGAGGAGGGGATCTTTAGGAAAGTATTAAAATATTATTTTATTATATAATTATTTTGGGTTTTTAAAGATCCAAAAATCATTAAAGTCTAAGATAAGATGACTCATGGTTGAAATAAAATCATTCAGTAATAATTGGACATGTTTTTATTATTTTTTTAATATTTATTATCTTATTTATTTAAATCATTTATTAATGAGGTAAACACAACATCATTATTGGGTCACAAATAAATTTATTTATATGATGTCTATAAATTAAATTAAAAATAAAATAATTTAGTAAATCTATTTATTTATCCAATGAATTTTTATAGCTGATACAATAAATTATATGACCCTATTTAAAAATTAATTTACTTAAATATATTTGTTTTTGTCATTTTGGCCTTTAAGTTAATTTAAATAAAGTGTCATTATCACTCTTAAGTGGCACCATGGGGTCCAAAAACAGACACAGGGATTCCGATGGTCTGTCATGACCCATCCAATAAGTTTAGGACAATTGTTAAGGTAATTTTGTGTTATTATGATATTCTTTTTACCTTAAATCACCCTATTTATCTTTAACAACGGTAATTAAAACTCTAAAGTCACTATTCACCAAAAATTAGATTCATTTTATTGAACCAAATATTAATTATTAATAACAATAATGTATGTTGGTTTTTCAAAATTCAATTCACATAAGAAATAAATTTCATTTAAATGAAAAAGTCATATTTTTAACTACTACTCAGTGGTTCCACTATTCATCAAAAATTAATTTTTTTTAGAAAATTATCAAAAATTTAGCCTAATATATATTTTATATTCCTAATTAAAAAATTATGTATGTTTTACCAAATTCAAATCAATGATTTTGGATTATTTAATTTTAAATTAATTCCTGTTGTTAAAATAGAAAGTGTGTATTTAAGAAATAATAACTATCAAAAGATTGACACTTGTTTTTTCCCAATTTCAAAGTGAAATTTTGTCCAATGACCAACATTAGATTAAAAAGGAAAAAATATAATCTAATTTAACTTTAAAACCATTTAAAATAATAGTATAACCATATAAATAAATTAGATTAAAAGGCATATTTGGATTAAAATACTGTAATTTTCAATATTCATTTAAAATTGAATTTTATCATGAAAATGCCAAAAATATACCCAAAGTAAATTTTGATGTCCCGATTCTAATGAAAAATTTTATTTTGTCAAATAGAACATATAAAAGTGACCAAACGTGATTTAAATAGTGTTCACCATCAAAAGGCCGTAAATCGACCCATTAAAGAATATTAGAGTATTAATGTTTAAAACAGATTCCTTATTATTTTTTATCCACTAAAATTTATTGGATAAATGTAAAAAAAATTAAAAAACATGTATAATATTTTTTTTCATTAGTTTTGTTTATTCCTACCATTACAACGGCTAGGAATTAACTACAATTTAATATAATAATATAATAATATTATTTTCCATTACAAATCAACATTATGTGCTATGTAAGATTTCAAAGAAAATCGTTGTTGTGTATTGTGAATTCCATCAAACATATAATCCCCTTTAAAGTAAAATTAATAATTAATTTTAAAATAGTACTAAATATAAAAATTTCATATTCTTTATTTACCAGGGATTTTACATCCTTCCCCCCTTTTGGGAATTGCATTCTCACAATTATAAAATTGGGCTCAGAAACATTATTGAAAGTTCCACATCATAAAAAGAGTAAACAAATCTATAAGTTTAAAATAAAGGAAGATACGCACAAAGGTCACCCAAGATAAAAGATAATAGGTTTCCTTGAAAACAAGGATACGAAGGAGAAAAGAAACAATAATGTTATGATGGAGAGTGATAGGAAAAATCATTAGGAGAAAGTTAAAGAGGTATTTTCATTGCTTTAATAATAAATGAGGCTTTGGCCCCAATCTTTAAAAAATGTAGACTTTCATCCTTTACTAAATTCCTACAAAAAACTCATTTGTTTCTTCAAACAACGAGTCTTCTAGATGAGTTTTTCATATTGAAAGTGCTATAATCTACTTCTATGGAATCACATAATCAAAAAAAGATGAACTATATTATTCCCATGACTTTAGACATTAACCAAATCTTAAATTGTTAGTAGAAGATCAGATAATCCCCAAAAAGGAAAATCTTTTACAAAAATAAAAACTACTCTTAATCTCCAAATTTTTTCAAACAATACCCAAGGTTTTACAAAGTCCATTCAATAAACAACTTTGTCTAAAATTATTCATTATAATCAAAAGTAATATTTAAACATAAATCTCAGAAGGATTTAATCACATAATCTTCTATGATAAATCTTATCATTTTTCTCCAAATAACATTAGTTACTCTTAATGTCTCATATTGAAAAGTAATTAACCTCATCACATATTCTCCATGTTTGTATAATCATTTATAAAGAAAAACCAAAATCAATATATTCTTTATTTATAAAATCATCTAAATAAAAATAATTAGTCACACTAACCTAGGAAATCCCATAGTCCAGTGGTAGGTGATAAATCCCAATCGCACATTGGTTGTGTGTTCGATTCCCACAGTATTGTTTGACATGATGTGTTATCATGCAGTCTGCGTGTTGTCATTTTTCAAAAACTATATAATTTTATAACCTTCCAAAAAAGTGATAAATTTATCAAAAATAACCATAATATATTTTAACCACAAATTTTATCTAATAACTTTCATTTTTCATCCTAAACATATTAACCTGTAATTGCATCATATTTAAGGATAATATAAACCAAAATGGTTATTTATAACTATATCCACAAAAGAAAACATAATTATTCCTTGAATAACATTTTCATATATCATATTTATGGGTTACCCATACTATAAAAAGACTTCTAATGTAATCCCATCATCAAAAGATCCTTAATACTTTTAAGCATTTCACCATCCTAAAATCTACTATAACACTTGAATACCTTGTATGCTGACTTTATACTCAATAAACATTCTTCATGATCCATTAACCCTTCCCTTCCAACTTATTCTTCAATAATTATTTCCTAAAAAAATCAAGAATCAAATCCTAAGATTTAATAATGTCTAAAGATAAGTTAAGAAATAATCCATACCTTTCATTGGTTATTGTCAGTTTCCTCCTCCTCAATAGTAATGGAATTAGGTATTGGTAACCATATATTTGTATGATCTTGGTGATCCCATTCCCGAAACTTCCTTGTAAGAAATTTGTTTTTATAATAACCATGCACACCACATTTAAAACATTAAATTGATTCCTCAAAAAGAACTTCATTCCCTTTCTTATAGTCAAATGGGTGCTTCCTTTTTCCATGGTAAGTACTTTATTACCTTCACATCAACATCAAAAAAATATTCCCATAACTTTGAAAATTTTCCAATTTGTTTATTTCTACATCCTTGAAACCTAAGTTTTTGAATATACATACCTTTATGATTATTACCTGAACTTCCATGGGGATTTGATTCTTTTATATTAGATGCCTTATAAAAATCACCAATGTTCAGGTGGTTAATCATGAATCCATATAGTTGGTTGTGAATAACCACAAGATTTCTCATTGTAGCTCCCATTTCATTCAGTTTCTCATTCATAAAACCATCACAATTTTATTCACATCCACTGTTACTTTGGTTCCTTCTATATCTCTACATTTACTTAGAACAAAAAGATAAGTGTGAGTACATCAGTAAAATCATCACATAATAACTTATGATGATGGTAAATACTAATATATATTTATTCATGTTAACTTAAACTCATTCAATTTATCTAAAATAACTATGACCCTTTCATAAATCCTAACCATTATGGAAATGTTACTTATGCTTAAAGAAAACCCTACCCTCTAAAGTTATCTAAACCATCCTCTGATACCAAGAATAAATACCTGATCTAAAAATTACATAATCCTGAATTAAATGAATAATTCACATTAAGGATATTTTTAGGTTTAGTGTTTTATAGAATTAGTCCACCACTATTACATATCAACTTGAATATTACAATTAGATAGAACTACCCAATATAATTTTTTTCATAATATAAAAAAAGATGTCTACATCAATGTTTTTGACAATATGAAATTTCCTTGATCTCATCCTTGACCCATATTTATCTTTAATTCATGTGGAAAACATATCAAAAACACGAGATGAGCATAAAAAGTCCATTAAGGAATATAAAATAACGAAATAAAATATTAGAAAATCAATAAATAAAAAACAGTGAAACATTACTTTTCAATCATAACATACCTTATGAAATCATAATATTTATGAATAAAACACAGAAAACATAAATCATAAAGGTAACTTATGGAATGAATAAAATACTTAAATTATAGCTGTCACAACTACATAAGGAGATATGTTGGAATACCCATCACAATATATTCCCTAAATCTATTAAGTGAAACAGTAAAGTTTACCTATATCATGTTACCTAATGCATTGGAGAGCTATCTCAAGATCACCCTCCCAAGGTTTATCATGGAACCAAACGTATACGTAAACAATGACCTAGAACCATAACATATTCATAGAACATAAAAGAATAATAACAGTAGTATAAAATTTCCACATTTCAATCACAACATATCATTTCAAGATATAGACATAATCAATGCTTTATCAAAACATTTTCAAAACCATTTAAAAAATTTAATAAAGAAATTTTTGAATCAAAGTGTCCCATACCACATTGAAAATTTTAAATAAATTATCATTTGAAAAAATTAGTTTTCATATAAATAAATCATTAAAATCATTTTTAAAACATGGACATTAATGATAAATATTTAGAAGATTAAATCATAAAAACATTTAAAAAAATATTTTAGGTAGAGAATTTTTAAAAAAATGAGAGACTATTGAATAAAAATAATTGATAAATAACATTAAATATGATCTTCATAATAACATGAGAATAAAGGGATTCATTATATAATTTCTAAAGGATATTATATACACAATATAAGAGTTAATTGATGAATTATAATGATGAAGTCTCAACGGATTGTAAATTGAGATGAAATACCTTATAAAAACTGTGTCCTTAGATTATGGATAAATCAATTACATAATAATGTGTGAATAATATAAATAAAATCAATATGATTGGATATTTAGTGTAAATCAATCAGATAACATTCAAAAATATTTTTTTAAAAAACAACACCAATGACTTGGATGTTTAACTCAATGAATGGAATTTGAGTTAAAATTACTCTTATCAATTTCATATCGATGACATGAGAATCTATAAATGGATTGAATATGTGTATAAGAAGTATATAAATACAAAGGGGAGTTTAAATTACATCATAAGTAAATAAATAGTGATTTTAAACATAATCACGGAGTTAAATAATCAATGAAGTATGCGTAAATCCAAATGAGTGGAAATTGAAATTTGAAATTCCCCTACCGATTTGGTAACATAAGAAACATACACCCCATTAAAGAGGGATCATAAAATGAAAAAGTAAATACCAATAAATTAAATTATTTTATTCCAATAATACAATCATGGGTAGCACATACACCACAGAAAAGGAAATAGTGGATAATATAGCATGAATCTCAGGGGAATAAAAAGTGAGATTAAAAAACCGTACAAAGTTGTAATCAATCAAGTCATTTGGAAAATAGTTAATAACTACAAAATTAATCATATAATACCTTGAATATAACGTTAATATTGATAATAAATATAAAATGTCTATATATAATCCACCACATGCAATAAATAAGCGATGAACAATGGAAATCTCACAGAATTAAATGTGAGTTAAGAAACCCCTTGCCTCTTGTCCGACTTGACTCATTTGTTCCTTGTTATTCTGGAATAATAAACTTAAGTTAATTTATATGGGATTAAGAATCTTTTTCAATTTTATTATTCCTTTTATATCACTTATTACCGTGTTATAAATTTTATGTTATCATTTATGTTAATAATGGTCGTTTTGTCGATATTTGTACTTGAGAGTAAAAAATGAACACCTTATAATTACAAGTTGTCCATGTGTTCAAGAGTCCATTATCTCCAGAATTATATTTATGATTAATATATTGTATATAGAATATATATATAGTATATATATGTATTTATAATATTACATAACATCTAGAGTTAAGAAATGAAATGCACCGTTTATGGAGATGGTAAGTCGTACGTATTCATGAACACAACTTTCATTTCAATTTCGTATTTAATAGAATGAAAAATAATGATACATAGTTATATTAAAATTATAGTATAATATAATATATAATTTCATTAAATCTATTCTATATACATCCCACGTATGGTATGAATGATTCATATCACTTTGAGTGGGCGATAGTCTGCACTTTCTGAAATTAAATTATCACGTTTACCCCTAATGGAAACCATAATGGTATGCTATAAATGAAAAATAAAGAAAAATAAATAAAAAATAAACATAATATATATCATATTTAAATATAGTGTCATCATAATTTCCACCATAAGTGGATGTAGGAGATGTTTGAACAATCATCATTTCATGAGGTATTAGTTTGTCATTCATAGAAACTGTATGTTATTTATCCATTAGATGGAGGTTTATGTAAGATTATTTATAATAAATATTATAAAAACATCATAGTATATTGAGAATATTGTTGTTGTTATAAAAGAAAATAATAAAAAGAGTTTAGGGGGTTGGAGAAGGAAAATAAAACAAAAGAACTTAAGAAAAAACTTTACCTTTAAATTGGGTAACTCCATTTGGTTTGAACCAAAAGGGTTTCTTGATGTGCCTTATGCCTATTTTAAGGATTCTAAGTGGAATACAGGGATATTTAGAGATTATTTGTTCTGGTTTTGGATGATCTAAGGGGCTTGATATGTGTAAGGAATGGGTTCGAAGTGGTGTTCTTTTATAAGGTGGAGGAGGGGCTCTTTAGGATAGTGTGTGAATATTATTTTATTATATATATTTTTTTGATTTCTAAATATCAAAAACTCATTGAAGTAGAATATAAGATGTATCAAGGTCTAAATAAAATCATCTAATATAAATTGTTTAGGTTTTTATTATTTTTATAATCATTATAATCTTATTTTCTTTAAATCATTTATTAATGAGGTAAACACTACATCGTTATTGTGTCATAAATAATTTTATTTGTTGGATGTCTAAAAATTAAAAAAATACCATGAATTAGGAAATATTTTTATCTTTCCAACTAATATTTATAGTATAAATGATAACTTATATAACCTTATGTAAAAATAAATTTACTAAATGATATTTGTTTATGTCATTTTTGCCTTTACTTATGTTAGTTAAAATAAATTGTCATTTTCACTCTTAAGTGGATCCATGGGATCCCCAAATAAACCCAAGGATGAGCATGGTCTGACATTAGCCATACAATATGGTTAGGACTATTTTTAAGGTAATTTTGTATTATTATGATATTCTTTTTACCCAGAATTACCCTATTTATCTTTAATCGTGGTAAATAAAATTCATAAATTACTATTCAACAAATATTATTCTCTTTTTATTGAACCCCATTTTACTTACCAATAAAAACCATGTATATAGTATTTTTGAAATTCAATTAATAGAAGTTGTAAATTTCATTTAAAAGAAAATGTCATATTTTTAACAACTACTTAGTTATTTCACTATTCATAAAAAATTTAAGTTTTTCAAAAAAATACCAATAATTCAGCATAAGATATATTTGATATTACAAATTCCAAAATTATGCCCATTTTACCAAATTAAAAAAATTGATTTTTGATTAAATAATTTAAAATTAATTCCAGTTGTCAAAACAGAAAGCGTGTTTTTAAGAAATAATAACTATCAAAAGATTGACACTTGTTTATAACCAATTTCAAAGTGAAATTTCTTCCAATGGATATCACTGGATTAAAAGGTAAAAATATAATATAATTACACTTTAAAACCAATTAAAAATATAATCTATCTATATAAATTAATTATATTAAATGGAATATTTGAATTAAAATACAGTATTTTCACTATTCATTAAAAACAGAATTTTATCAGAAAAATACCAAAATTTTTCCCAAAGTAATTTTTGATGTACTGATTCTAATTTGTTTTATTTTTTTAAATAGAACATATAAAAGTGACCAAAACTAAATTTAAATAGGGTTCTCTATTAAAATGTGGTAAATCAACCTTTTAATGAATATAAAGGTATTTATGCTTAAATCGGATTTCTTCTTATTTTTAGCTGCTAAAATTTAATGGATAAATGTAAAAATATTAAACAAACATGTATAATAATGTTGTAGTTAGATTTTTTCATTCCCTACATTACAAAAGCTAGGTGTCAACTACCATTTAAAATAATAATAATTTTATATTATTTTCCAGTACAACTCAACTTTGTGTGCAATGTAAGATTTCAAAGAATCTTGTTGTTGTGTATCAGGTCTGCCATCGAACATATAATCTCTTTTATAGTAAAATTAATAATTAATATACAATTATTACTAAATATTAGAATTTCATATTCTTTATTTACTTGGGATGTTACAGGGTGTACATAGTTGTAATCATCAATATGTTATTGCATTTGAGGTTCTAAAATGTGATCTAAAACAGCCTCATTGGTTAATTTTATCATTTTAAAATTATTTTAATTTTATATCCAGAAAAATTATTTTAATTTAATTATATTTATATTAAAAGAAATTATTTTTATTCATAATTGAGTTCTAGATTTCTAGAAATGTTATTGAATTTTCTTTTATATAATGATATTATAGTTTATGTATTATACATTCAATTATAAATATGTTTTTCTCTAATAATAATGTTAATAATTTAATTATAGTTTATTCTAATACCAATTATCATTTGAATTTATCCATCGTAATATTGAATTGAAAAAAATAAAAACTCTATATAATTATACGTTTAGAAAAATTTGATTATGGATCATTTGATTAATGTGAACCTTTTTTATCTTTTAATATGTACAATGATCGCTTTTGAGGAAAATGTGGAAGGGAAATTGAGTTATTGGATCTTATAGATAGTTATGTATATGGAAAGATGTGCGCATAAAAATTTATTTCTGTATTAATTATTCTACTAATTAATTTGTGAGTATATTCAGTATTGTTATATGTTAATCAAGATACACATGTTTGGGAAATTTGTAATGATTAATCAGTGGGAATAAAATTTATATAAACAAATCAATATATTAAGTAATATTATCTAAATATATCAAGGTGAAGACTAACTTAGTTAATATTCTATTGACTATCCAATATATTTTTTGTTAGTTTCAAAAATATCTCCTCATGAACCACAATACAATAATGGCATGAAAAATTATACATGATTTGAAATGGAATAATAATTGATGATTGCACTTGACCTTCTTATGTCATTCATGAGATATTATATAAATTTTTTTTTATTAAAATACAACTACATTATATTTAATCCAAATATATAGAAACCATACATGATATAAACTAGGTGGTAGCCAAAAATTTATTCTATAAGGGATCAGTATAATTAACTATAAGTATGATAATAAAAATTCAATAATTATCCACAAATAAGAAAAAATAATCTTTTCCTCAAAAAAAATTAGAATATTATTCTCCAAACCCCACATAAAACAATTTTTTTTCATTTTAAAAAATAATTTTCAATGAGGTGTAATATGTCATATAGGGAGTTAATATGATGAATATTAAAAGATAAAATGTTAATACCAAAAAATAAATATAGTTGTAGGTATATAAATTTATTCAATTAAATAATAGGTTATACATGATAAATTATACTAGGTCACCCAAGTAACATTAATGATATTTTAGAATTTGTGAATAGTTTGGGTGATAAAATTTTTATAGAAATTATTAATGAATTTGATATCAAACATGATGAAGACATAACATACCTAGTTTATTTTAGTCTAAAAATTTCAAAACACAATATTTAAATGTTTAATATTGGAGAAAAAATTGGTCTTCACCAACAAAATTAAAAACATGGTGTGTTTATTAAGTCAAAAGAGTTATATATTTTTTATAGTGGATTACTCATAGAAAATGTAAATTAGATGGATGTTTTCTTACCGATATATATTTCTTAATATAAAGGGATGTAAAAAAATTCATGATGTTAACTATGAAGTGACCTTTTCTTGGGATTAAATGATTTTTTTTATATTTCATTATAAATTAACTAATTATGATTATGATATATATTAAATAAATATAATAAACATTTTTATTCTTTTAAAATAAATCATGGAAAATTACAGGATATATATTTATGGTTTATAAAATCTAAATGGGGTTTCTTAGTTATAAAAGCTTGAATAATCCATTTCTATATTAAAGAAAGATTATTAAATTTTAAACATATCTTTTGATGATTAATTTGAGAAATTTGGTATCCTTTCAAATGTGGATGGTTCACATTTATATTGGGTTATTTGTTTTATTTTTATGGTAATATTTTATTTTATATGAATTATATATAATACATCATATATAAAATCAACAAATTGAACTCTATAATTATATAGTTACAAAATTCATTTTAATTAAAGATAATATTAATGTAACCTATATGATACTTATGAACTAAAATAATAATATGTTAACATGGCTTATAATAGATAGTTACAATACATATATTAATATACTGATAAATATATTTAGCATGTATTACTATAATAAGGGATTATCAGAAGTGTTGCACGGTATGATTCTAACAATGATTAAATTTTCATCAAATGTGTTAGAACGGGGTTTCCCAGATGTAATTAAATAAGATACTACATTTACCTCCATCAAATATTTCTTGTATCATACCTAATACAGTGTCTCATATTCAATGATAATTAATAATATATTCTTATCTTATATGATTTAAACACTATGTATTATAAAAAATAACATCCTAAAATACATGAGTATAATAAAGGTCTTATTAATGGTGTTTAGTGCTGAAGTGGGTCTTATTGTAAAATTATGACTAATTGCTATATTAAAAAAATTAAAGATTCAATATATCATTATAGTTATTTATTTTACATCAATTATAGATAAATTTTCTTGGAGATGTTGAAATTAACCGACATGATGGACTTTATAATAGATGCATAGTAAATAGTTATATCATATTCTATAAAATTTATAGTTTAGATTTAGATGATAATTACTAAACTTTAGGTAGTTACATGTATTTTATGAATAATGAAATTTGATTGGGAAGAAACATAAAAATTTGTTTAGGAATTACATTATGGTTATATAAGAGGATTAACACATTATATATAAATATCATCTCATTTGATAATCTATTGATATGGTAAATATAAAGATATATAGGGAGGTTATAAATGATATTGTGTGAGAAATATGTTTTCAAATTAAAATAAAATGTGTTACATATCTCTTTGGGGTATTAGATATATGGTAGAATTTATGTTATTTCCAATTGGAATATAAAAGTTTTATGGATTTATAATCGAAGAAATGTTATTTTATAATCCTTCATTTCTATTTATTAATTTAAATAATCTCTAAATGATAGAAATATATCAATATAAGACATTGATTTGAAGGGGAGTGCTCTTCATGCTCTCCGCAGTGGGTGTTGTCTACGCTCTCTATAGAGGGAGATATATATGGTCATATTATCCATTCTTCTAAGGGTTTTGACTTATACCTTGGCTTCTCCCCTTTTATCATTGATCATACTGTTCGATCTTCCCTCTACATTAGTTCATGTTTTTTTGGAATTTTTTCTATGGTTCAATTTTTTATTCTGTTGAGGGTATTTTTTTTAGATGCCCGTCGCTACCATAACCTACTCTGTAATTATATTCCTTCTTCCACCCTAGATCGGGGATTGTGTGGTGTTATCAAGTTACATTGGGATTATGTTTTAGTATAAATTTCATAATTAGATGATTCTTGAGACTATCTCTTATCCTTAGCCTCCCAAACCCAATTAGACCTAGGGTTCCATCACTTATCTAGATATCATAGTATGAGAAATGGGTGAAAAGGGTTTTGGGCCATAGGTTTATATTCATCATGGTTCAATTTTGGTTTTCATCCCTGGAATTATTTATGGTACCATTCCATGCATTTTTCTTGCGTTTTCCATGGTTTCATGTTGTTATCCTCCTCAAATGAGGTTTTTATTTTCAATATCTGTCTCATTTTCTAGTGCTGGTTGTATGTGGAGAGATGTCATAATTTGGGTTTCTAAAGATGTGTTTTATCATTATAGTGTCATGTTATAACATTGAATATGGTGATGTTGTTTGTTTGGAGGAGATGGCATATTTTAATCCAATGGTTCTTATCAGTGTTGTTACTAATGTTGACGAATTTAAGTTGGTGATGTGTTTGATGTTGTGATAAAAATGATGGTGACATGATGGATTTGAGACTTGGTATATATAATGATTCATCTTACCTTTATTAGCTTAGTTATCTTCTTTGGTTCTAGTATTCCTCCATTATCTTTGAGGTGGAACAGTGTTATAGAATTTAAGGTTCTTTGGGATGTGTGTTCTTTTAGCCAATTCTCAAAAATCGACGGTGGTTCCGTTATGTTTTTCCATTGATAGTCCATGCAACATCGGTTTTTCATGTAATCAATGATGGAGTAGAGGTCGGCGGTGCTGAGGTATAGAGGCTAAATATGTTGGTAATGTATTACAAGAATACATTGATGGTGTTTTTATGGAGACATGATGATGGCGATGAAGTGTGTGGTCCTCGATGGTTTGTGTCTCGGGCAGATCCTAGATAATGGATCAAAATTAGTTTGATGACATTTTCTATTTGAAATTTGGACTTTCTGGGGTGTTTTTTTTAAAATATACAATGGGAATGAAATGTGGAATATTTTATGAATTTTTTTATTTTGATTTTTTTGTGAAATCAAAAATCACACTATAAGGTCCTGAACCAAATGGGGATCAGAGTAGGAAGCATTCACCAGAGCATTTCCATTTGGATTTCAATGAAAGAGAAGGTTTAGATTTTCCATTAGTATATGGCCCAAGAAACCATGTAGTGGAAAGCTAACCAAGTAGTCATGCGAAGGTGGATTCTTGACATCACAATGTAGTCATTGGGAAGTTGTAGTTCCTCATAGTCATGATTTTGGATAAAATCATTCATGATTTTAATTGGTTGAATTAAATGGAACTAGTGGTTTCTCAGTTTTTCCTCAATAGTGTTTTGATAATAAAATAGTTATTTTTCAGTCAGTTAGAAATTGTTTGATCCCTAGTAGTTGATTATTATATTTTATTATATGGTTTTAACAATATTATTACATTAGATTACACAGGGAATCATATGTGATTTAGAATTTATCAATGATATAACTAGTGTATCATCTAATAATTTTTGACACATGAAATCACATTATATTGAATGTAAAATATATGTTAATTAGATTAATAAGTTGTTTTATACATTATATTAATCAATATTACTTATTTTTATCAATGTAACATTAATTTTGACCTTCATACATTAATTTCATTCTTAAAAATCCATAGAGGATAAGCTAATAAGGGGTGGTATTATATATGGATGATCATGTTGTAGGTTTTCTATAACAAATGTCTAATTTTACCTCATTTTTAAATGTTTTATCATTGGAGACTTTATAAAATTAGAATATGTATATTATTGGCCATTTTAGTAATGTGACATTGAATGATCATGTCTAGTTGGATAAACAACATGTGACTTATTCGGTTTTTATATCCAATATACTTTAGAGAATCAACAAAGTGTAAGTTGGGCTATTTGATATTGATGTTCTCCCAATATCATGGCTATAAATGTGTATTGAATAAATGGGTTATATATCTATACATATTATATATGGAGAAAAATATGGTATATGTGGTTTTATTAATATACGACTATTTTAAAGGGGTATCACTCTGGACAACATTTTATGATTCATATAAATGATATATTTCATGAGTCTATAGTCTATATACAATTATTGTGTTGGAATTTAAAATAATTTTCAATATTATAATGTGAAAAATGATCACACATAATGAAATAAAATGAGATTAATTTTCTTTTGATATTATAAGAAAAATAATAGATAACATATAATAATATATTCCGTTATGTTTTAATTTATGTCTCTAAAATTATTCTGAATTGTGAATAATAATTTAATGGACTCAATTAATGTGTAATGTTGATGTTTATATATTTTCACATTATTTATAACAAAAAATCTGTTATTATGTTAACACAAAACATATCTTGGTATTAACCTTAGATATTAATTTTTATTGTGTACAAATATTTTGTACATAATATATGATATTTGGTATGGCGTTTTCATCATTTTATAATGAATTTATGATTGTTAGAATACAAATAAATTTTAAATTTGTTTAATGATCATTTTTTATTAATGAGTTTAATATAACTATGCATACCATTGGATTTTTATCATTGACCAAGTGTCTATAGAACACATCAACACAATGGATTCACCATAAATTTGTAATGATAGTTCTATAATTTTTTTATAGAATTATAATTTGTGAAAATGATTTGTGATACATAGTAGTTTATATTAAATTATTCATCTCATATTGTTTACTATAAATGTATCTACTATAACACAGTGAATAGAAAATCCAGGGAAAAAAAGTTATTTGATCCAATATTAATTTAGTGATATTTAATATATAATTTGGAAAATATGATTAATTCAAACAGATATTATATCATATTAATTTCATTTAAGGACACAAATAATTATTTTTAATAATAGATGATCATGTAAAATTTTTTATTTAATACCAATTAATAGTTTAAACCTAATTTAATATGTCGTTTTATAATATTAGTAATTTTTTTTTATTTTCAAATAAATCAATTTTTGTTAATTATTCAATCCAATAAATAAATTACCATTAGAAAAAAATATAAGAATAAGATTCTCAATTGTAATTTTTTTTAGAAACACCTAAATATATATTTTATAATATTTCACTACTATCATTATATTTTTCAAAAATAATTTTCTCATATATGCTAAAATAAAATAATAATAATTTCATTTTTTCATGAAATTAATTTGTGTAAGAATAATTGTTGATATTAATTATTTATTGATAAATGTCTAGATTTTTTAAAAGTCATATCATATTAAATCTGGACTCATAAACATACAAAATAAATGGCGGCCATTTACCCAGGTATATAGGGATGCTTATCTCTATATCCTTTTGAATATTAAATTTTTATTATTATCAACCGAAAATAATTTCTCTAAGGGATTTAAATTTATTAAATATATATATATATATATATATATTATAGTAAAAATAATATGTAAATAAATAAGAAAAATATTTTAACATTATTAACGACATATATATACTAAAATTTTGAAATAATTATATTGTAACAGTGAAATTTCTATAAAAAATGATAATAAATCCACAATAAAGAAAAGGACACGAAAAAATACGATAAAAAATATATTAGAATTATTAAGGATATAAGTATTAATAAAATTCATCAATAATTACTTAATAATTTTTAAATACATCCTACTATTTTTTTTTCAAATCTATAATCAAAATCCCTATCCCCTACAACCGTACCTCTTACAACTTTCTTTTAGTTCTCCCAAATATTTTTGACCCACCACTGTTAATGTTAGATACCTTCCTAAAGTCATCCTTCTTCCTCCCCACATCCTCTATATGACTAATCCCCTTCCCTATCTTAAATAACATAATTTTTGGTGGAATATTGTTATAGTCACAACCATATATCCCCTTCTCCCCTTACTCTGATCTATTATATCTATAAATACCCACTTATGTACATCTACTGCCTCCACATCTAATAATAGTATGGATCACTGCCCATCTGTCTGACATGTTGGAACAACTATGATCAATCCATTACAATATACTATTGATATATTCTAACCTACCATATTCCATTACCAATATGATATTCTAATTTCTATCTCGAAGAATTCACATTAATCCCTACTTTTCAACTTCTGAGCTAGGATAAATAGAACCAATGTTGTAGGTCAACCCTATGATCTGTGAGACGAAATTATTATTCCTTCTAGTATGATATCTATTTATATTTTATGGAAATATTTGTTTTTTAATTTTTTATTATTTATTTTGAATTTTTTAATATAGAATATTGAAACAACTATGTGGGATTTTAAAATACAAAAAAATCAGAATTTTTTTAAATTTATTTCATCTATATTATGTATTGAAATTCATTAAATATCTATAAAAAATATTAAAAATAAAATTTTTGGACATTCTTTCAGCCCTTTCCCATGGATATGGGGTCTATAACATGTGGAATTTTTAACTATATGGAAACCACATTATATATTTTTTATAATTAAATTAACAATTAGTTTCCTTATTTGCATATGTTTTATCATCTATTTGTACTTTTTGTAAGTATTTTCTATCATTGTTTACCATGATCTCTTTTCTTTATATTCATATTTCCATGTATTTTATTCATCTTATAATACTAGAAAATTGATATTTTTGCATGTTTTTATTTTTTGGGTGGACTGTAATATGTTCTAAGGGATATTAAAGATCAAATGTTATTCATTTGTTGAATAATTATTTTAGACTAGTATTCAATATTTTTTTATGCCTTGGTGGTGTTATGTTCATAATTATTTACATTATCATAGTTAAAATTCTTTTGAGTGTATGATTGAATTTAAAAACTTGATAATTTAATACTATTTTTTGTATTTAGTTTTATTATCTAAAATATATTAATTAAATCTCAACTAGTTGTACTTTTTAGGACATTACATTTCATATATTTTTTCTAATTTTTTTTAATTATAACAATGGTAATCCAAATATATATCTTCATAAGTGATCCAATTTAGAAATTGTATTAAAAAGAAATGTGACAGGGTATATTTTCTCTAAAAACACATTTCATAATTTTTTAAATCTTCATAAATACTACACCTTTTAAAAAAAACAAAAATAACATGTAATTAATTGATTATATTATATCCTTGATTTTCTAAATTATATTTAAATCATGTACATATTAAAATTTTACTTGTCAACTAGCCAATTATGTGCATGGTGTGGAGTTATTTAATTTTTATTTAATAATATTATAGTAATGTTCTAAAAAAAATTTATCATAGAATATCAATATAAATTTCAATTTGATATTATAGAAAAAAATGGTTTATTGTTTAGTTTCAATTTCAATATTATTTTATAACTCAAAGCATGATTTTGAAGGGTATACCTTTTTTGAGTGTAAAAATATTGACGACATATTAGAATTCTTACTCAAAATGGGTTTAAAATTTTGTTGAAATTTTGATTTTAAATATTATCATGTTTATTAGGTTTTCTAATCATTTTTAATTTTAAAAGTAATTAAATTTATTTTATAATTTGTTTGATATAAAATATAATTATTCTTTTATTTTCAAATAAAACACATCCCAAAAATGATATATTAATTTTTTTAATTCATACTTTCTATCACTATAATATCTGTATACGAAAATATAAATATTTTCATCAAATTTAAATGATAATTTAAGATATTTTTTCAAAAAAAATTATTTTCCAATGTTGTTTAAAAATATTCATATGAACACATTTTGTAATCAATTCGTTCGCATATTTATCAACCAATAAAAATTAAATTTTTTTGTTCGATATATAGATTATTTTACCTTTTTCATATAATATATAATATAAATGAAATCATGTTAGCTTCAATGGGATGCTTTAATTTTCGATATATGACATGATTTTATAATGTTTTATATTTTGATAGTCACATTAATGAATGTCCTAATTTCATCTATCTCATTTTATTCATATGCAGAACAAAATAATTATTTCCCTATAAATGGTTAGTGAAATATATATACATTGTTTTCTTATATCACGTATAATAAAATAAAAAAACTAAATATAAATATATATTAATTTATTCATAGTTATTTTTTGTAACATCCCAAGTAAGTAATGAATAATATATATTTTTATCTATGTCTATTAATGAATTAGATAGTGTTTTAGAGGCTTAAAATGAGAATAAATCCAATCTTAAGCATGAAATACACTAATATTTTTAAAAGATTGTTTTACTGCCTTTTGATGGAAAACCATTTTTAAATATATCTTTTGAAAATTTTATAAGCTATGTTTTTCAAAATAAACTTATTCTTTATGATTGGGACATCAAAATTTACTTTGTGTGAATTTTTGGTATTTTTCCGATAAAGTTCATTTTTTAATGAATAGTGAAAATGTTGTATTTTAATTCAAAACCTATTTTTAATCTAATATATTTATATGATTATATTATCTTTTTAATTGGTTTTGAAGTGAAATTAGAATATATTTTTACCATTTAATCCAATGGTGGTCATTGGAATCAATTTCACTTTGAAATTGGACTTAAACTGGTGTCAATCTTTTGATACTTATTATTTCATAAAAACACGCTATTTGTCATGACAATGGGAATTAATTATTAAATTAATTAATGTAACTTATATGATTTGAATTTTGTAAAATAGACATCATTTTTGAACTCAGAATATCAAATATAGCTTAGGGTGAAGTTTTGGTATTTTTCTGAAAAACTTCAATTTTTGATGAATAGTGAAACCACTAAGTGGTAGTTAAAGAAACTGATTTTTCATTTAAATGAAACTTTTCCACTTCTGTGATTTGATTTTAAAAAATCCGACATACATGGTTGTCATTAAGAAGTAAAATGTGGTTCAATGAAATTAAAATATTTTTTTGGTGAATAGTAACTTTTATGTTTTTAATCGCGATTAGAGGTAATTAGTGTAGTTTAAGGTAAAAATAATGTTTTAATAATATGAGATGAGCTTGAAACATGTCCTACCCTCATTTAATGTGTCATGGACGACCAAGAAAATCCATGGGTCAACTTGGGGACCCCATGGATCCACTTTGGTTGGGAAATGACATAAATAACTTTTTATTTAATGTAAAAGTAAAAATGGCACAAACATGAGTTATTTTACTAAAACAATTTTTACATTAGGTTATACAAGTCATATTTTTGATTATAAATAGTAATTGGAAAGATAAACAGTTTTCCTACAACATGATATTTTTTTATAATTTTTAGACATTAAATAAATTAAATTATTTATGACATCATGATGATGCAGCGATTACCTCATTAATAAAGGATTTAAATAAAATGAAATGATAATGTAAAATCTATGACCTAAACATGTCCAAAACCTATTGGATGAGTATATTTCGAACCCTTATCACCTTAGACTCGAATTATATCAATGTGGGACCTTTTTAATATGAAAATCATTTTAAAACAAAGTAACATTTCTTTACTTTCCAAGAGTGTCCCTCCTCTCCTCTTATAAAAGGCCCCCACCTCTACCTCCTTACCCACACTTCAAAAGCCTTTGGCTCGGCCAAACCCTACCCATTTTGTCTCTAAAATTACCTATATTACTACTTGAATCCTAACTTTGGGCATAAGTCTTCCCAAGGAAGCCTTTGAGCTCAAACCAAAGGGAGTTACCCGATTTTAAGGTAATGTCTTCACTTGTGTTCTTTTGTTTTATTTTGCTTCTCCAACCCCCTAAAATCTTTTTATTAATTTCTTTTGTAAAAACTAAAGTATCTTAAATATACTAGGATTTTTTTATAAGAAGGATTTGAGCTACACTTACACACACCTACATCTAATGGTTAAAGAACATACTGTTTCAGTGGATGGAGAATTTCGGCCTCCTGAAACGATGATTGTTCAAAATTATTTTAACACCTTCAAAGGTGGCCATTAAGATGAAAATATATTTATATATGATATATAATATGTTTATGTTTTCCTTAATCTTATGTATTTTTCATTTTGGGCATACCTTTATGGTTTCAATTATGGGTAAACGCGATATCTTCATTTAAGGAAGTGCGGACTACCGCCCCCTCAAAGTGATTTGATTCGTTAAATACCATATGTGGGACGTATAAAGGATGGAGTTATGATATTATATATGATATTACACTAAAATTATAATATACCTTTATATCATTATGATTCCATTCTATAAAATATGAAATATAAATGAAAGTAGCGTTCATGCGTACGTACGACTTACCGTCTCCATGAACGGTGTATTTCATTTCTTACCTCTAAATGATTATGTAATATTATAAATGCATGAATGTACTGGATATATATGACATATATGATATCTACATCATGAATACAATTCTTGATATAATGGATACATGAACAACTTGTGATTATAAAGGGTTTATTTTTGACTCAAGTACCAATGATCGTTAAAACGACTGTTATTAACTTAAATAATTACATAGTGTTCATGACATGGCAATAAGTGATATAAAAGGAATAATGAACTTGAAAAAAGTTCTTAAACAAGTAGAAATTAACTCAAGTTTATTATTCAGGAGATTAAAGAACGACCGAGTCAAGTCGGACCCGAGGTATGGGACTTCGTCTCAATCTCCTTTCATTGAGGCATATTTTGTTTTATACACAACCTTATTTTATACGGTGTATAAACCCCTTTGACTTTTACCTTTATTCAAAAGGAATCTTTTTTATATGAAGCGTTTACTAAATGACAAAAAGGAATGTTTTTTTCGTACGTATGCGGCGACAACAACTTCTCCGCCGCCGTGACCATTATTTCAGTTTCGACTTCCTCTACAAGCCATACCTTCTTTTTAAAAGAAAAATAAATACCATGTTTTACTTTTCTTTTATTTTGGTATTGAAAATGGTTTTCATAATGTTTTTATATCAATGTGTTGTATTTATATCTTGTGATTTAAAGGTGGAAATTTTATGTTTCCTTTATGCATGTTTTATGTGATATGATTATGTTGAGGTTCTTGGGCATTATTATGAAGACGGGTGGTTCCGTGATAAACTAAGGGCAGGTGAGCCCGATATAGCTCTCCAATTCATTGGGTAACACGAAGGAGTGAAATGTTAAGGTTTATCCAAAGATATTTAGGGAATATACTGTGATGGGTATTCCAAACGTAACCAAGAGGGTTACTCCCTACGTAAGAATGTTATGAATTCCTCAAGTTAACTTTATGTATTATGATTTATATGATTTTATTCATGATTTTATGAGGTGTGTTAAAGTGCTTATGTTTTATGGGTAAAGTATGATTTCATTCTTATGTATACATGTACTCATGTTTCTTTTCCATATTTTTATATCCCTTACTGAGATTTTTATGCTCATACCAAGTTTTTGAAATGTTTTTCACAGGTCAAGGGAAGGGTATATGATAATATGATAGTGTCAAGGAAGTGTCAAGAAAGAATCCATGTTTTATTTTAAATATATTTCCATTGATGGGAAAAATGAATACTATCTTTTATGTAACCACTTTGTTTAAATGTGGAATGTAATGAAAGTTTCATGATCTAATTCTATAAAACTCTCAACCTGAAAAGATCCTCAATGTGTAATCTTGTAATAACTCAAGATTAAGTAAGGTTTAAGACTGGGGCCTTATAGTTGGTATCAGAGGTCAGTTTAGACAACTTTAGGAGTCAGAATTCTCCTAAATGATTATCCAAAAATATTTTTTTTATGGTCAAATTGAAATGATATAGCATTTGAAGATTAACATGTTGCTTAGCCTCAGATATTTCTTTGTTAAGAATGGGTTTTCATAGAGGAAAGAAAACAGCTTTTCTGTGAAGGCATACAAAGGGAAATGTCCTTTCAAATCAGTATCCTGAGATGGTCAGAATCAGAAATAAATAGTTTGTTGTAGTGATGGCTTAGTTGACTCAGGTGATAAATGGTGGTTGTGTCTATTGATGATATTTTGGTGTTTTCCAAAAGTAAATAAGAGCATTAAAGTCATTTAAAAGTTATTTTGAAAACCATAAAAGAAATAAATTGTATGGGAAATTCAGCAAGTGTGAGTTTTGGTTACAACAAATTTCTTTCCTTGGACACATTGTTTCTAAATATGGGATAACTGTTGATCCTGCAAAAACAAAGGTTGTTGAAGAATTACCAAGACCCACAAATGTAACAGAGATTCGTAGTTTCCTTGGTTTGACAGGCTATTACCGAAGGTTTGTTAGAAATTTTTCACGGTTATCTAGTCCAATGACTAAGCTAACTTGGAAGGGTGTTAAGTTTATCTGGACAAAAGAATGTGATGATTGTTTTCATTAGTTGAAAAGAAGATTGGTGAATGCTCTAGTTTTGGCACTTCCTTCCAGGAATGGTGAGTTTGTTATATACAATGATGCTTCATTGAAAGGACTTGGTTGCGTCCTAATGAAGAATGATCAGGTAATTGCTTATGCTTCACGACAGTTTAAAACTCATGAGGTAAATTACCCTACACATGATTTGGAATTAGCTATTGTTGTTTTCACTTTAAAAATTTGGAGGCATCATTTGTATGGAGTAAAGTGTGAAATATATACCGATCACAAAAGTTTAAAGTATATATTCACTCAGAAATAATCGAACATGGGACAGAGGAGATGGCTAGAATTAATCAAGGATTATTATTGTACAATTCATTACCATCCAGGAAAAGAAAATAAAGTGGCTGATTCTTTGAGTCGAAAAAGTAATGCTTAATTAGCAATGTTGCATTTGGAACGTGATCCTTTGGTTAAGGATTTGGTGAACTTTGTCATAGAAGTTGTTGGTGTAGGATGTTCTTCTGTTTTGTTTCAGGTATCAGTGAAATCTTCTCTATCAGACAGAATCAAGAAAGCACAGAAGCAAGACAGTGAGTTGCAGAAAATGGTAGAGCTGGTTCAGAAGGGTAAGTTGCCTGAATTCAACATTGATAGTGATTGTGTTTTGAGATTTGGGAAGAGATTGTGTGTGCCTTGTGATTTATAGTTGAAGAGAGAGTTGTTATGTGAAGCTCATAGTTCTCCGTTTTTAGTTCATCCTGGCAGTACTAAGATGTACAGAGATCTGTGAGAGTATTACTGGTGGGATGGAATTAAAAGAGATATTGCTAATTTTACTGTGAAGTGTTTGACATGTCAACAGGTTAAAGCAGAGCGGCAGTTACCGAAAGGGATGCTTTAGCCTTTACCAGTGCTAGAGTGGAAATGAGAGAATATATCCATGGACTTTGTTGTGGGATTACCGAAGACCCCTCAAGGTAATAATGCAATCTGGGTTATTGTTGATCGCTTGACTAAATCTTCTCATTTCCTTGCTATACGAGATAGTTTTTCCCTAGATCAACTTTCCCATTTGTATCTTAAAGAGATAGTAAGGTTACATGGAGTTCCTATCTCCATTGTATCTGACCGTGATCCCAGGTTCACTTATAACTTTTGGAAGGGCCTTCAGAAGTCGTTGGGTATTGAATTAAATTTTAGTACAACTTTTCATCCTCAATCAGATGGGCAGTTAGAACTAACAATTCAGACATTGGAGGATATGATACTTTCTTGCTCTATGGATTATTAGGGAAGTTGGGACCAACATCTTTCTTTGGTTGAATTTTCATATAATAACAGTTTTCATTCCAGTATACAGATGGCACCATTTGAGGCATTATATGGGAAGCAGTGTCGAACTCTAGATTTCTGGGATGAAGTGGGTGAAAGGAAGTTGATGGGACCATAATTGGTAGAAGAGATGGCAGAAAAAGTTCAGATGATATAGAAACAAATGAGAACAGCTCAGAGCTGGCAGAAGAGTTATGCGGACAACAGGAGGAAGGATCTATCTTTTGAGGTAGGTGATCATGTTTTTCTCAAAGTCTCACCAGGGAAAAGTGTGACGCGATTTGGTAAGAAAGGAAAGCTGAGTCCAAGGTTCATTGGACCATATGAAATTCTGGAGAGAGTTGGATCAGTTTCTTACCGAGTGGCTTTACCTCCGAGTTTATCTCAGGTACACAATGTTTTTCATGTTTCGATGCAGAGAAAGTATATGCTAGATCCATCTAATGTTTTGAGTCTAGAGGTAGTCCACCTGGAAGAGAACCTATCATATGAGGAACAACCGGTCCAGATTCTTGAACACAGGGAGAAAGTGTTACGGAATAAGGTGATTAATTAAGTAAAGGTTTTTTCGAAAAACCATATGATGGAAGAGGCAACATGGGAATCTGAAAATGCAATGAGGGATAAGTACCCCCATTTATTCGATAAGTAAATAAATTGCGGGGACGCAAGTTTTAAAGGGGGGAAGGATGTAACATCCCAACTAAGTAATGAATAATAGATATTTTTATCTATGTCTATTAATGAATTATATAGTGTTTTAGAGGCTTAAAATGAAAATAAATCCAATCTTAAGCATGGAATACACTAATATTTTTAAAAGATTGTTTTACTGAATTTTGATGGCAAAACATTTTTAAATCTATCTTTTGACAATTTTATAAGATATGTTTGTGAAAATAAACTTATTCTTTATGATTGGGACATCAAAATTTACTTTGTGTGATTTTTTGGTATTTTTTCGATAAAGTTCATTTTTTAATGAATAGTGAAAATGTTGTATTTTAATTCAAAACCTCTTTTTAATATAATTTATTTATATGATTAGATTATCTTTTGAATTGGTTTTGAAGTGAAATTAGAATATATTTTTACCATTTAATCCAATGGTGGTCATTGGAATCAATTTCAATTTGAAATTGGACTTAAACTGGTGTCAATCTTTTGATACTTATTGTTTTATAAAAACACGCTATTTGTCATGACAACGGGAATTAATTATTAAATTAATTAATGTAACTTATATGATTTGAATTTTGTAAAATATACATCATTTTTTAATTCAGAATATCAAATATAGCTTAGGGTGAAGTTTTGGTATTTTTCTGAAAAACTTCAATTTTTGATGAATAGTGAAACCACTAAGTGGTAGTTAAAGAAACTGATTTTTCATTTAAATGAAACTTTGACACTTCTATGATTTGATTTTAAAAAATCCGACATACATGGTTTTCATTAAGAAGTAAAATGTGGTTCAATGATATTAAAATAATTTTTTGGTGAATAGTAACTTTTATGTTTTTAATCGTGATTAGAGGTAATTAGTGTAGTTTAAGGTAAAAATAATGTTTTAATAATATGATATGAGCTTGAAACATGTACTAACCTCATTGGATGTGTCATGGACGACCAAGACAATCCATGGGTCAACTTGGGGACCCCATGGAGCCACTTTGGTTGAGAAATGACATAAATAACTTTTTATTTTATGTAAAAGTAAAAATGACACAAACATGAGTTATTTTACTAAAACAATTTTTACATGGGGTTATAAAAGTCATATTTTTTATTATAAATAGTAATTGGAAAGATAAAAAGTTTTCATACATCATGATATATTTTTTTTAATTTTTAGACATTAAATAAATTAAATTATTTATGACATCATGATGATGCAGCGATTACCTCATTAATAAAGGATTTAAATAAAATGAAATGATAATGTAAAATCTATGACCTACACATGTCCAAAACCTATTGGATGGGTATATTTATAACCCTTATCACCTTATCCTCGAATTATATCAATGTGAGACCTTTTGAATCCGAAAATCATTTTAAAATAAAGTAACATTTCTTTACTTTCCAAGAGTGCCCCTCCTCTCCTCTTATAAAAGGCCCCCACCTCTACCTCCTTAACCACACTTCCAAAGCCTTTGTCTCGGCCAACAACTGCCCATTTTGTCTGTACACTTCCCTATCTTACTCCTTGAATCCTCACTTTGGGCAGAAGTCTTCCCAATTAAGCCTTTGAGCTCAAACCAAAGGGAGTTACCCTATTTTAAGGTAATGTCTTCACTTGTGTTCTTTTTTTTTATTTTGCTTCTCCAACCCCCTAAACTCTTTTTATTAATTTATTTTGTAACAAATACAGTATCTTAAATATACTAGGATGTTTTTATAAGAAGGATTATAGCTACACTTACACACACCTACATCTAATGGTTAAAGAACATACTGTTTCTGTGGATGGCGAATTTCGGCCTCCCGAAATGATGATTGTTCAAAATTATTTTAACACCTTCAAAGGTGGCCATTAAGATGAAACTATATTTATATATGATATATAATATGTTTATGTTTTCCTTAAGCTTATGTATTTTTTATTTTGGGCATAGATTTATGGTTTCCATTATGGGTAAACACGATATCTTCATTTAAGGAAGTGCGGACTACCGCCCCCTCAAAGTGATTTGATTCGTTAAATAACATATGTGGGACGTATAAAGGATGGAGTTATGATATTATATATGATATTACACTGGAATTATAATATACCTTTATATCATTATGATTCCATTCTATAAAATACGAAATAGAACTGAAAGTAGCGTTCATGCGTACGTACGGCTTACCGTCTCCATGAACGGTGCATTTCATTTCTTACCTCTAAATGATAATGTAATATTATAAATGCATGAATGTACTACATATATATGACATATATGATATCTACATCATGAGTACCATTCTGGATATAATGGATACATGAAAAACTTGTGATTATAAAGGGTTTATTTTTGACTCAAGTACCAATGATCGTTAAAACGACCGTTATTAACTTAAATAATTACATAGTGTTCATGACATGGAAATAAGTGATATAAAAGGAATAATGAACTTGAAAAATGTTCTTAAACAAGTAGAAATTAACTCAAGTTTATTATCCAGGAGATTAAAGAATGACCGATTCAAGTCGGACCCGAGGTATGGGACTTCGTCTCAATCTCCTTTCATTGAGGCATATTTTGTTTTATACACAACCTTATTTTATATGGTGTATAAACCCCTTTGACTTTTACGTTTATTCAAAAGGAATATTTTTTATATGAAGCGTTTACTAAATGACAAAAAGGAATGTTTTTGTCGTACGTATGCGGCGACAACAACTTCTCCGCCGCCGTGACCATTATTTTAGTTTAGACTTCCTCTACAAGCCATACCTTCTTTTTAAAAGAAAAATAAATACCATGTTTTACTTTTCTTTTATTTTGGTATTGAAAATGGTTTTCATAATATTTTTATATCAATGTGTTTTATTTATATCTTGTGATTTAAAGGTGGAAATTTTATGTTTCCTTTATGCATGTTTTATGTGATATGATTATGTTGAGGTTCTTGGGAATTATTATGAAGACGGGTGGTTCCGTGATAAACTAAGGGCAGGTGAGCCCGATATAGCTCTCCAATGCATTGGGTAACGCGAAGGAGTGAAATGTTAAGGTTTCTCCAAAGAGATTTAGGGAATATACTGTGATGGGTATTCCAAACGTAACCAAGAGGGTTACTCCCTACGTAAGAATGTTATGAATGCCTCAAGTTAACTCTATGTCTTATGATTTATATGATTTTATTCATGATTTTATGAGGTATGTTAAAGTGCTTATGTTTTATGGGTAAAGCATGATTTTATTCTTATGTATACATGTACTCATGTTTCTTTTCCATATTTTTATATCCCTTACTGAGCTTTTTATGGTCATCCCAAGTTTTTGAAATGTTTTTCACAGGTCAAGGGAAGGGTATATGATATTATGATAGTGTCAAGGAAGTGTCAAGAAAGAATCCATGTTTTATTTTAAATATATTTCCATTGATGGGAAAAATGAATACTATCTTTTATGTAACCACTTTGTTTAAATGTGGAATGTAATGAAAGTTTTATGATCTAATTCTATAAAACTCTAAACCTGAAAATATCCTCAATGTGTAATCTTGTAATAACTCAAGATTAAGTAAGGTTTAAGGCTGGGGCCTTATAGTTGGTATCAGAGGTCAGTTTAGACAACTTTAGGAGTTAGAATTCTCCTAAATGATTATCCAAAAATATTTTTTTATGGTCAAATTGAAATGATATAGAATTTGAAGATTACCATGTTGCTTAGCCTCAGATATTTCTGTGTTAAGAATGGTTTTTCATAGAGGAAAGAAAACAACTTTTCTGTGAAGGCATACAAAGGGAAATGTCCTTTCAAATCAGTATCCTGAGATGGTCAGAATCAGAACTAAACAGTTTGTTGTAGTGATGGCTCAGTTGACTCAGGTGATAAATGGTGGTTGTGTCTATTGATGATATTTTGGTGTTTTCCAAAAGTAAATAGGAGCATTAAAGTCATTTAAAAGTTATTTTGAAAACCATAAAAGAAATAAATTGTATGGGAAATTCAGCAAGTGTGAGTTTTGGTTGCAAAAAATTTCTTTCCTTGGACACATTGTTTCTAAATATGGGATAACTGTTGATCCTGCAAAAACAAAGGTTGTTGAATAATTACCAAGACCCACAAATGTAACAGAGATTCGTAGTTTCCTTAGTTCGACAGGCTATTACCGAAGGTTTGTTAGAAATTTTTCACGGTTATCTAGTCCAATGACTAAGCTAACTCGGAAGGGTGTTAAGTTTATCTGGACAAAAGAATGTGATGATTGTTTTCATTAGTTGAAAAGAAGATTGGTGAATGCTCCAGTTTTGGCACTTCCTTCCAGGAATGGTGAGTTTGTTATATAAAATGATGCTTCATTGAAAGGACTTGGTTGCGTCCTAATGCAGAATGATCAGGTAATTGCTTATGCTTCACGACAGTTTAAAACTCATGAGGTAAATTACCCTATACATGATTTGGAATTAGCTATTGTTGTTTTCACTTTAAAAATTTGGAGGCATCATTTGTATGGAGTAAAGTGTGAAATATATACCGATCACAAAAGTTTAAAGTATATATTCACTCAGAAAGAATTGAACATGAGACAGAGGCGATGGCTAGAATTAATCAAGGATTATGATTGTACAATTCATTACCATCCAGGAAAAGAAAATAAAGTGGCTGATTCTTTGAGTCGAAAAAGTAATGCTTCATTAGCAATGTTGCATTTGGAACATGATCCTTTGGTTAAGGATTTGGTGAACTTTGTCATAGAAGTTTTTGGTGCAGGATGTTCTTCTATTTTGTTTCAGGTATCAGTGAAATCTTCTCTATCAGACAGAATCAAGAAAGCACAGAAGCAAGACAGTGAGTTGTAGAAAAAGGTAGAGCTGGTTCAGAAGGGTAAGTTGCCTGAATTCAACATTGATAGTGATTGTGTTTTGAGATTTGGGAAGAGATTGTGTGTGCCTTGTGATTTATAGTTGAAGAGAGAGTTGTTATGTGAAGCTCATAGTTCTCCGTTTTCAGTTCATCCTAGCAGTACTAAGATGTACAGAGATCTGCGAAGGTATTACTGGTGGGATGGAATGAAAAGAGATATTTCTGATTTTACTGTGAAGTGTTTGACATGTCAACAGGTTAAAGCAGAGCGGCAGTTACCGAAATGGATGCTTCAGCCTTTACCAGTGCCAGAGTGGAAATGGGAGAATATATCCATGGACTTTGTTGTGGGATTGCCGAAGACCCCTCGAGGTAATAATGCAATCTGGGTTATTGTTGATCGCTTGACTAAATCTGCTCATTTCCTTGCTATACGAGATAGTTTTTCCCTAGATCAACTTTCCCATTTGTATCTTAAAGAGATAGTCAGGTTACATGGAGTTCCTATCTCCATTGTATCTGACCGTGATCCCAGGTTCACTTCTAACTTTTGGAAGGGCCTTCAGAAGTCGTTGGGTATTGAATTAAATTTTAGTACAACTTTTCATCCTCAATCAGATGGGAATTTAGAACTAACAATTCAGACATTGGAGGATATGATACGTTCTTGCTCTATGGATTATTAGGGAAGTTGGGACCAACATCTTTCTTTGGTTGAATTTTCATATAATAACAGTTTTCATTCCAGTATATAGATGGCACCATTTGAGGCATTATATGGGAAGCGGTGTCGAACTCTAGATTTCTGGGATGAAGTGGGTGAAAGGAAGTTTATGGGACCATAATTGGTAGAAGAGATGGCAGAAAAAGTTCAGATGATATAGAAACACATGAGAACAGCTCAGAGCTGGCAGAAGAGTTATGCGGACAACAGGAGGAAGGATCTATCTTTTGAGGTAGGTGATCATGTTTTTCTCAAAGTCTCACCATGGAAAAGTGTGACGCGATTTGGTAAGAAAGGAAAGCTGAGTCCAAGGTTCATTGGACCATATGAAATTCTGGAGAGAGTTGGATCAGTTGCTTACCGAGTGGCTTTACCTCCGAGTTTATCTCAAGTACACAATGTTTTTCATGTTTCGATGCAGAGAAAGTATATGCTAGATCCATCTCATGTTTTGAGTCTAGAGGTATTCCACCTGGAAGAGAACCTATCATATGAGGAACAACCAGTACAGATTCTTGAACACAGGGAGAAAGTGTTACGGAATAAGGTGATTAATTAAGTAAAGGTTTTGTGGAAAAACCATATGATGGAAGAGGCAACATGGGAATCTGAAAATGAAATGAGGGATAAGTACCCCCATTTATTCGATAAGTAAATAAATTGCGGGGACACAAGTTTTAAAGGGGGAAGGATGTAACATCCCAACTAAGTAATGAATAATAGACATTTTTATCTATGTCTATTAATGAATTATATAGTGTTTTAGAGGCTTAAAATGAAAATAAATCCAATCTTAAGCATGGAATACACTAATATTTTTAAATGATTGTTTTACTGCATTTTGATGGAAAACCATTTTTAAATATATCTTTTGAAAATTTTATAAGATATGTTTGTCAAAATAAACTTATTCTTTATGATTGGGACATCAAAATTTACTTTGTGTGAATTTTTGGTATTTTTCCGAAAAAGTTCATTTTTTAATGAATAGTGAAAATGTTGTATTTTAATTCAAAACCTATTTTTAATATAATTTATTTATATGATTAGATTATCTTTTGAATTGGTTTTGAAGTGAAATTAGAATATATTTTTACCATTTAATCCAATGGTGGTCATTGGAATCAATTTCAATTTGAAATTGGACTTAAACTGGTGTCAATCTTTTGATACTTATTGTTTCATAAAAACACGCTGTTTGTCATGACAACGAGAATTAATTATTAAATTAATTAATGTAACTTATATGATTTGAATTTTGTAAAATAGACATCATTTTTGAATTCAGAATATCAAATATAGCTTAGGGTGAAGTTTTGGTATTTTTCTGAAAAACTTCAATTTTTGATGAATAGTGAAACCACTAAGTGGTAGTTAAAGAAACTGATTTTTCATTTAAATGAAACTTTGACACTTCTATGATTTGATTTTAAAAAATCCGACATACATGGTTTTCATTAAGAAGTAAAATGTGGTTCAATGATATTAAAATAATTTTTTTGGTGAATAGTAACTTTTATGTTTTTAATCGTGATTAGAGGTAATTAGTGTAGTTTAAGGTAAAAATAATGTTTTAATAATATGAGATGAGCTTGAAACATGTACTACCCTCATTTGATGTGTCATGGAAGACCAAGAAAATTCATGGGTCAACTTGGGGACCCCATGGAGCCACTTTGGTTGAGAAATGACATAAATAACTTTTTATTTTATGTAAAAGTAAAAATGACACAAACATGAGTTATTTTACTAAAACAATTTTTACCTGGGGTTATACAAGTCAGATTTTTTATTATAAATAGTAATTGGAAAGATAAAAAGTTTTCATACATCATTATATTTTTTTTGTAATTTTTAGACATTAAATAAATTAAATTATTTATGACATCATGATGTTGTAGCGATTACCTCATTAATAAAGGATTTAAATAAAATGAAATGATAATGTAAAATCTATGACCTACACATGTCCAAAACCTATTGTATGGGTATATTTATAACCCTTATCACCTTATCATATAATTATATCAATGTGGGACCTTTTGAATCCGAAAATCATTTTAAAATAAAGTAACATTTCTTTACTTTCCAAGAGTGCCCCTCCTCTCCTCTTATAAAAGGCCCCCACCTCTACCTCCTTAACCACACTTCCAAAGCCTTTGTATCGGCCAACCCCTGCCATTTTGTCTGTACACTTCCCTATATTACTCCTTGAAGCCTCACTTTGGGCAGAAGTCTTCCCAATAAAGCCTTTGAGCTCAAACCAAAGGGAGTTACCCTATTTTAAGGTAATGTCTTCACTTGTGTTCTTTTTTTTTTATTTTTCTTCTCCAACCCCCTAAACTCTTTTTATTAATTTATTTTGTAACAAATACAGTATCTTAAATATATACTAGGATGTTGTTATAAGAAGTATTATAGCTACACTTACACACACCTACATCTAATGGTTAAAGAACATACTGTTTCCGTGGATGGCGAATTTCGGCCTCCCGAAATGATGATTGTTCAACATTATTTTAACACCTTAAAAGGTGGCCATTAAGATGAAACTATATTTATATATGATATATAATATGTTTATGTTTTCCTTAAGCTTATGTATTTTTCATTTTGGGCATAGCTTTATGGTTTCCATTATGGGTAAACACGATATCTTCATTTAAGGAAGTGCGGACTACCGCCCCCTCAAAGTGATTTGATTCGTTAAATACCATATATGGGACGTATAAAGGATGGAGTTATGATATTATATATGATATTACACTGGAATTATAATATACCTTTATATCATTATGATTTCATTCTATAAAATATGAAATAGAAATGAATGTAGCGTTCATGCGTACGTACGACTTACCGTCTCCATGAACGGTGCATTTCATTTCTTACCTCTAAATGATTATGTAATATTATAAATGCATGAATGTACTGAATATATATGACATATATGATATCTACATCATGAATACCATTCTGGATATAATGGATACATGAACAACTTGTGATTATAAAGGGTTTATTTTTTACTCAAGTACCAATGATCGTTAAAACGACCGTTATTAACTTAAATAATTACATAGTGTTCATGACATGGAAATAAGTGATATAAATGGAATAATGAACTTAAAAAAGGTTCTTAAACAATTATAAATTAACTCAAGTTTATTATTCAAGAGATTAAAGAATTACCGAGTCAAGTCGGACCCGAGGTATGGGACTTCGTCTCAATCTCCTTTCATTGAGGCATATTTTGTTTTATACACAACCTTCTTTTATACGGTGTATAAAACCCTTTGACTTTTAAGTTTATTCAAAAGGAATATTTTTTATATGAATCATTTACTAAACAACAAAAGGGAATTTTTTTGTCGTACGTATGCGGTGACAACGACTTCTCCGCCGCCGTGACCATTATTTGAGTTTCGGCTTCCTCTACAAGCCATACCTTCTTTTTAAAAGAAAAATAAATACCCTGTTTTACTTTTATTTTATTTTGGTATTGAAAATAGTTTTCATAATGTTTTTATATCAACGTGTTGTATTGATATCTTGTGATTGAAAGGTGGAAATTTTATGTTTCCTTTATGCATGTTTTATGTGATACGATTATGTTGAGGTTCTTGGGAATTATTATGAAGACGGGTTGTTCCGTGATAAACTAAGGGCGGGTGAGCCCGATATATCTCTCCAATGCATTGGGTAATGCAAAGGAGTGAAACGTTAAGGTTTCTCCAAATAGATTTAGGGAATATACTGTGATGGGTATTCCAAACGTAACCAAGAGGGTGACTCCCTACGTAAGAATGTTATGAATGCCTCAAGTTACCTTTATGTCTTATGATTTCTATGATTTTATTCATGATTTTATGAGGTATGCTAAAGTGCTTATGTTTTATGGGTAAAGTATGATTTCATTATTATGTATACATGTACTCATGTTTCCTTTCCATATTTTATATCCCTTACTGAGCTTTTTATGCTCATCTGATGTTTTTGAAATGTTTTTCACAAGTCAAGGGAAGGGTACATGATATTATGATAGTCTTAAGGAAGTGTCAAGAAAGAATCCATGTTATATTTTAAATATGTTTCCGTTGATGGGAAAAATGAATACTATCTTTTATGTAACCACTTTGTTTAAATATAGAATGTAATGCAAGTTTTATGATCTAATTCTCTGAAACTCTAAACCTGAAAAGATCCTTAATGTGTAATCTTGTAATAACTCAAGATTAAGTAAGGTTTAAGGCTGGGACCTTATATTTTGTTTCTCTTATTCTAATTATTTACCTTGAAACTTAATCAGATTCAGTTTTATGGATTTTTTTGTAAATAGGGTTGATAATATTGATTGTTAGAAATTTTAAATGGTTTGTAATAAATGGTTTAGGGGTAATAATTTATATTTATAGGATGATTTGTAAAACATAATTGTTATTTAAATTTTGATTGAACTATATATAAATGGTAGCGTATTGAATATTTTAGATTTTTTATCAATGATCTTAGATGAAATGAGATTCCAAAACATGATAGAATTAAATTTTCAATTATCTCAATTGATGTTATGTTTTATATTATAATTATCCACTAATTTTTTTTATATTTTATAAATTTTTTTCTTTTATCAAGTGTTAGATTTGGGTTGAGATGATTCATTCCATAAGTGAGAGAAAAGAGATTTTCATAAATGAGTGGAGATGATTAACTACTTTCAGCCACTTCTGGCCAATATCTGGGTAAGAGTACTTTATGCAAATAATGTGAGACTACAATAAATGATAGCCACTATTTTTTCTAGGTTATGACTTAGGGGGAGAACTTCATGAATGGATCATGTCACTAATGAGAATCATAATAGTTACAACTGATGTGTGATAGAAACTAACTATTGATTAATTATATATAATTTCATGCTATTCCTTTTAGAGTAAAAACATATTTAAGAATTATTCTTATAAGTTTCATGGATATTTTTGTCTTTTCATAGAGCTTGATTATTTTTTTTAAATTCTTAATGTGGTTGTCCGTTTTCAAAAAAACCATTAGTTAATTTGAGTGTTATACATGATACTTTTTTAATTCTTATATAATAGGTAATATAAATAATATAAATATAATTATATTATTATATATATTGTAATGTTTAATTTAAAAATATTATAATACATAAAAATAAATTCTTTTTGATAATACCCTTTCTAAATAGAAATAAATTATTAGTATTTTATTATAATATTGAGAATAATTTTATTGAAATATATATCATTAATATAAAAATGTTGTTTATTTTTTACCAATATATATTATCTTTTTTTAATGTTATAATTTCAAGAGGGATATTTTATTTCTCAAAATTATATTTAGAGATATAGTTTTTACCATTAATTTACTGTAAGGGAAAAATATATTAGTATAATTTATTAAATTTATAAAATATACCATTACCAAAAATATTCCCTAGTAAAAGAAACAAATCTATTATTTCTATTATATGATATTGGAAATTTCAAATTTTGTGGAACAAAATTAGTGTAATTATTCAATAGGTTTTTACATAAAGATATCCATTAATCAACTTGTTGGATAATTATCATTATAACATAGTATAGACTGCATGTTATTATTTATATGAATTTAAATTATTATACCTATAGATCCTTTAATTATTTTTTGTCTATATTCAATATAAGATATAATATATTTCATAAAATCCCATAAATATTTATCATTTCCTATCATTAGTTTTATATTTTTAATTTGAAATTAAAATTGGAGATATGTTTCTTTCTATTTAACATTATTGTTGTTATGTAGATTAATATTTCATGGTGTTATATATTATTATGTTTCAACAGAGTTATATATTATTATTATTTTTTGGTTATAATATTGAATATTTCCCACATAGAAATCCATGTTTTTCTTTTGTAGAAGTTAATTTACATATGGTTCTAAACATTAGTTAAGGTAGATATAAAGATTATGGGATACAAATATATTTTTTAATGTTTTGAATATTTTAATTAAAATATGTGTATGAGGATGATTTATAATATTTACCCTTACCTATTTCATAGTGCGTGGTCTTGGTAGTGTGTATTATAATTATTTGAATTTTCATTAAACTATTTATTTATAGATATTTTGAGCAGTGGTTAATAATACTAATTGATAAGGTATAAAAATTAATTGTATAAAAATATATATGTTTTATGTGAATTGTAGGATTTATATGTATACATGTATTTTTTATTGTTATATATCCATTAATTCATTAAAATTTCCATTTCGACATCACCTTCACTTGATATCAATTTAATTATAATAAGTTTTAAAAAATTCCCCAATCTATATAATATGAATTGATATTGGGATGTTTTTTATGTTGTTATAATGATTTAATGATATGAGTGATATATTTACTTAATTACGAGGGTGAACACAAAACAATAGTAGATGTGTATTATGGTTTTCGGTAAACTAGTACTAGTTTTATAGGGATATATTGATATAAAAAATCTTTAGTGTGTGATTTATTATATCTATAAGAGGATTTGAGATAGATAATTATTTTGGTAATCCCTGATTTATAATTAGTTTGTTTATAATTCCATTTTTTAGTTGGTTTTTATTTAATAATTAATTCGTACATGGTTGAAATAGCATTCCCAATTCACATTGACAATATTGATAGTACTCGATGATTTATCAATTGATAATATTACACCCATACATGTTATTTATATATTATTTATACACTATCAAGTTAATGTTCAAGAAAGTGTCAGGAGAAAAACATTTCATCCAAATACTTTCTAGAGTTAAATATTATAATTTTTTTAATTGGGGTATTACATATTATAAGAACTTGAAATTATTAATCCTTTTTTTGTACATCATATGATATTATAGTAAAATTATTATTTTATTTATCAAATAAATTTCATTATATATAACATAGCCTCTTAATTTTTTATGTAGATTATACTTTAATGGTAATCATATGATATAGGTGTTTTTTGACATTTTAGATAATCCCCAAAACATTGTACATTATAGTCACAATTAAGGTTCATGTATCATATGTTTATATTGTAGGGAAAAGTATAGGTGAAATAATTTAGTGAATGAAATCATTATTAATATTAATGGGTAACAAAATTGTGCATTTTATATTATTTACCTCATATGAGTTGGATTAATAATATATAATCTAGTTTTTATAACAACATCAATCATTGTGATTATTTAATTTGAAAATTAATCTTAAAAAATATTTTTATTTACAATAATGATTTATCTTATCTCTAAAAACCAATATTATAATAATATTTTATATTGAAAAAAATTATCTTTTGAAATTGAAATAAATCTATTAAATTATATCTCATGAAAAAAAATTAACTCATTTTATTTTCCATAAAACTGTATTTATTTAATATTAATTTCATTAATTACTATAAGATATATCTATTTGAACCAATTATTTCACATTGGTAAAATATTCATCAAAATTTATAAAGACACACAATATATAAGAACAATATATTTGGGAAACCATGTAGCATGTGAATTGGAACCATTAGCGTAGTTGTGTCAATATTGTCTCCATGAAACATTTTCAAATATATTATATAATAAATTTCTAAATATTTTTTTTTAAAAAAAATCCTTCAATTTTTTAATTTTTTAATTAATAATTGATACTTCATGGTATTACTGATATATATTATAGGATAAAAATGATACATATTGTAGAATAAAAATAATGAAGTAGATACTCAATGTACAAGAGTGTGGGGGGGGGGGATGAATTGTATACTTTATAAAATTCTTTTTGAACTTTTAATGTTGGTTAGAAACCTTTCTATTGTTTAACTTTGTTGAACAAGGTAAATTCACAAAACCTCTATGTTCTATAAAATTTCTTGATTCCGTAAATTTAGTTCCGAAAATGAGATTCCGAAAATGTGGTTCCAGAAATGAAACCAGTTCATCAAACTAACTAGATTCTGGAAATGAAACTAGATCAACAAACTAACTAGATTAAAAAAAATATAGTTATGGAAATAAAACTTAACAGAAGTTTAAAAAAATAATGATTCTACATTAAAGTGTATAGAATCATATTTTATCAGAGTACAAGTATAAAAATGTATAAAATAGTTATACCTCCCTCAACAACAAAAATACAGCGGAAAACAAACTTAAAACAGTACAAGCAATAAGTATAGATATATTTTAACCCAAAGAGTAGGGTATAGAACTAAATTGGATAAAGGTCCCATGATATATACTTTTAAGAATGACTGTCTTACCCAAACCTAGGTAAGCCCTCAATCCGAAGATCAGTATCTATCTTGCTATTCCCGCAAGCCCTCGATTTAGAAGGAAATCAGAACCTCTGTCTTCCAAATCCAGAATCCCTAGATCAGCATGATCAGAGTCTACACAAAGCAAGTATAAACAAGTTTTTCACTCCCAAAAAAGTTGTTCACATCATCCGCACGAAGCACTGAGAGTTGAAATTCCCTCTCTCTCTTGAAAACAATTCTATAGTCATCCAAAATTCCAAGAGTTAAAAGTCTTTTAGTAGTATTGATCTCGTTCAAATGTGCTCTTATTTATTGGTGCAACTTCAACGGTCGACTCTCTCCTCCTACGATCATATTTTTCAATGAATTTCAGAGGGGCCTATATAAGTGTCACTCAAACAATGGTTAGTTAATAACAGAATGCATGACATCGTTTTATGACTCAAACTAGAGTATGTAAAAATATGGTTTCTTTTCTTAAACCATTTTTCAGAATGTAAGGAAAAATATAATTCTGTATCTAAGTAAGTTTTCCTTAAAAGTATATAATACGAGAATATTTGGATTCTGTTTCTCATGAATTTGGAATCAAAATTCTATAGAATTCAGAGTCTAAATTCATAAGAATTCAGAGTCTGAACATAGAATGTTCAGAATCATAATTTACAGAGTTCGGAGTCTGAACTTAGAAAGTTCAGAGTCTAAATTTAGAGAATTCAGAACCGGAATTTGGAACCTAAAAACATAATGCTCTATATCTATTTATATATAGGATTACGAGGATTTAGATGTGAAAATAAATTTTATACTAAGAATGAAAATGAGTTAGGTTATAATATGAACATTGAGAAACAGTTAAGGATAAATTTTCCTTGGGGAAGGCAATTTTTTTTATCAAGTAAAATATTAGGGAAAATAAGACATGCCTTAAGATAGGGTGTTTGCTATTTTCAAAACATGAAGGAATTTAGAAGCAGTAAGGAATACTTATTGACTCAATAATCTCCTCAGACATGAAGTAATTGAATAGTCAAAAAGAAGGCTTATTGACCAAATAGTCTCTCCCTTTTTAGAAAGCACAAACATCCTTACAAAAAAGAGAAAAAGAATATAAGGATCTTGAAATTTTATGGACTTATAAATTAAACATATATCTATTTACACATGGGAAATAATGAATATTACTAAGCCCCCCATAGTATTTTTAAAAACCAAGGATCTTATTCTTGATTTCTCGATTGAGACTTATTATTATATTGCATACAAAAATATTCTGGGATAAGGACTCCCCCTTAGATGAAATCCCCCTTACTTAAGGAAATTTCTTCTTTTACATTGTATTCTTTTTTAACATTCCTTTCTCCCCCTATGTGATTTTCAAAAATAATGAAAGGGAATGGAAAAGGAAATGTGGTACATTAAATATTAGTACTTGATAAATAAAATATAAAGATCCTCCCAAAATTTCACTACGATTGAATAAATTTATATAAGGATAGAATACAAAAAAAGATAGGAATTAAAAAAAATTATCCATACTTCTCTATTAGCATCGACTTCTTTTCTATTGTTTTAAGCTTCTTGAGTTCCTTTTGAACTTCATCTGCTCGTTTGAGATGCTGATCCTGATCATCAGATTTCTTTTCTATGGCATTGATTCTACCTTCCCGAGCCTTATGTTATTCTACCCGCCCCTTTAGAACATCTTCTTGCTTAGAAATTTTTTTGTCAAGTTCGATTCTATGATCTCTTTCTCTCTTCCAACTCTGAGAAACTATATAAAACTTCCCATTTAGATATTTCAATTCCTAAATAAGAGAATTCTACTATATAGTTAGATTCTCCTCAAAACTATTTCAGAGATACTTTATTTTCACATCATCGGTGTCAAATGCGTTATTGACCCTTTCTTGGAACTCATCACAAATTATAATGTCTTCTATAGTTTTCATTGCCCATCATTTCTTTTTCTTTTAGGATCTTTTATGGTCTTCGTAGTTTATGAAAAATGTTTTGAAATCGGCCTCATGATTGACGCATTTATCCATTACCATAGATACTGAATCTGATTTCTAATTTAATGAATGTTGAAGAATTTGGCATATCGAGTCAATACTTGTAAATATTGGAATTGTTCCAAAATGTTTCTTTAATGACTATACTACAAAATAATTTCCCCAAGAGGATGATTCTGAATCAAAAAAATTTCTTGGAGAGGATTATTTTTCTTACTCTACAACGTTCATCTTTGAAGATCCACATGCATCTTTCTTCTTAACCACAACCTTGGTAGGTGTATTAACCATCACCTGTATTCCCTTATCATCTTTTGGAATGGATTCCTCTTGATCAGGTGATTCATGCTCAATATCGGATAAATGTACAATTTTATCATCCTCTATCTCTTCTTTTTCAGCTACTACCTTAGCATCCTCTGGATGAATGAAATCTCTATTGATTATTTCTTCTTTAGATGGTTTGTCTACTTTGTCTTCAGCATTCTCCTCATTCTTCCTAGGAGTATAATCTTAGATGATTCATCTTCAGTGGTTCAGAATAATAATTTTTCTAAAGGACTCTCCTTATCATGAAAATCCTCAACTTGCTTTATCAGATATTCAATATCACCACTACCTTCTTCATCAACTTCTTCTTATTCTTCTACTACGTTTTCTTCTTCAGTAACTTCTTATTTATGTTTTTTCTGGAATCACAAATTTGTTACCAGGGTCTCAGGTAATGGTTCAATATGGAAGGATTATGGTACCAGAAAATTCTCAGATGTTTTCTCAGCAGCCTTCAGAAGTGATTTCACAATCTCTACCTCAGACAACATCTTCTTTAGCTTCTTTTCTTTTTCTTGATTATAAAGTTCTTCAGATGCCTTTTCATTCAAAAAAATTTCTTCAGCACTATCCAAGATAAACATAGGATACGCTTATTTCATATTCTTCTTATATTCTCTCCACTTCACTACATCTTCATTAGGATATGATTTTTGTTTCTTTAGCTTCAGTGGTGCAGATTGGGTTTCCTTATCCATTGGAGTTTTTTCTTTTTCTTCCACAACCTTCAAATTCCACTTCCTTCCTCCCTTCTTAGAGGTCTCACATACCACTTGTTTCTTTGAGATAACTTCAAATTTTCCCTTGAGAAACTCATAGAATTCTTTAGATTATATAGAGATTCCAACTTTTATTCTTCTCAAAGTATCATCACTTAACAGCATGACCTTTCAATTCCTTGACTTAGATCTGCAAGGGATATTGAAGGATTCTAGACAACAAACAATCATCTTATAAAAAATGGTTGGATAAATAATTATCTGAGCCTTCAGATTTCCATTCTTAATATTATAAATTGTTCCAAGGATATGACTCAAAAAGTTTATTTTCCATTTGTTTACCAAGTAATCTAGGATGTACATATCGCTCTTCTTCAAAGTATCCTTCTATATTTTTCTTTGTATGATAAATCCTTGAACCCACAATTCAAAAATATGATAATTTGTAGTTAGGTGATGAATTTTCAGAGTCTTTACCTTTAAACGACCATGATATGACATGGCCTCCACCTTATCAAAACAACCTTGAAAATCAGACAACTTATGAGAACAAAACTCAACTTCACCATGAACCAGAATACCAACAAATCTTGCAGCCTTGGTGTTAGAAAGAAAATATGTTTTTCCATAGCACATGAAAGAAAACATACTCCTCCCTTCTTCCATGAAGAAAGTCACTAACTCATAAAATTCTATTAAAAAATATGGATAAATAAAATCCCGAAATTTTAGTTTTGAAAGGCATATGCTTTCCCATCCATTCAACTTTATATTCATGGAAATAATAGAATTTTACTTCGTGAAAAACTTAAGATCCACTAACCATTATCTTTGTATTTTCTATTCAGTGATTGGTTTGACAATTGAAATATCTTTCTAAGAAGAAACTTCAGCAGACATTCAGATGTAAGAATGATCTGGGAAGTTAAGAACGAGCTTTTGTAGGAGGGAATTGCTTCCAGATGAAAAGGATTGAGTTCTGATGTGGGACAAACAATAGAGGGTCCTTTATATAGGCAAGTGGGTTGATGATTCTACTTACATACTCAATCCAACAGTTGAAAAACCTTCTGATCAAATCTGACCATTGAGATTAAGTCAGAAAGAAATTTTTATAGATTCCAATATTTTGAGGTTTTTAAGAAAAACATTCGGATTCAAGAAAATATGAATATGAAAAATTTAAAAATAGATAGAAAGAGCAACAAATAAATGGTGATTAATAGAATTTAAGAACAAAAACATACCTTTCTGATTTCTAGGAAGAATATTCGTAATGGGGAAAATTCTAGTTGAAGAACTTTAGATTCCAAAAATTTGATTATGAAAATTTTCAATACAAAAATATTTATTACCAAAAACATCATTACAAAAATTTAAGTACGAAAATATTCATTAAGAAAATTTTATGTAGAAAAATTTTCATTTCGAAAATTTTTATGTACAAAAATTTTCCTTACAAAAAATTTAAGTAAAAAAATCATCATTCTGAAAATTTTATGTACGAAAATCTTTATTACGAAAATTTTATGTACATAAATTTTTATTACGAATATTTTAAGAACATAAATATTCATTCTGAAAATTTTAAGTATAAAAATCTTTGTACAGAAAATTTAAGTACAAAATTTTTCATTATGAAAATTTTATGTATAAAAATGTTCATTCAAAAAATTTTAAGTACCAAAATCTTCATTACGAAAATTTTAAGTAAAAAAATTTTCATTACGAAAATTTTGAGTACAAAAATCTTCATTACAAAAATTTTAAGTAGAAAAAAAATTTAACTACGAAATAATTTTGATTAACAAGAAAATGTACTCCCCCTATGAATAGGATCTTGTTACTCTAAGAAGATGGGTTTCAACAATAAGTTAACATGGAATATTACATTATGGTTATCATTCCAACTTTTTTTAATGTATTTAAATCTATCGGAGGGTGATGATTTTGTAAAAATATCTGCAAGTTGATCTTGTGTTCCGATAAATTGAAGAATAATATTTCATTTTTGTGTGTGATCCCTAAGAATGTGATGCTTAATATCTATGTTTTGTTTCATGAGAGTGATGTGCATGGTTTTTTATTAATGAAATGGAAGTAGTATTATCACACAAAACTTGTGATTTGGTAAAACTCATACCATAGTCTATGAGTGTGTGTTGCATCCACAACACTTGAGAAAAAAAAACTTCCAGCTGCTACATATTCAGCTTCAGCAGTGGAATGTTCTTCTAAATTATTCATTCTTCAAGAACAAGAAACTGATGAATGTCCTAAGAAATGACAATTTCTAGATGTAATTTTCTTATCCATTATACATCCATCAAAATCAGCATCGAAAAAACATTTTAAAAAAATAATGTCCAGAAGTCTAAAAGATTCCTAGATCCATGGTTCCCATTAAATAGCGAAAGTTCCTTTTCACTACCTTTAAATGAGATTCATCAGGATTGGATTGATATTTTTCACATAATCATACTGAAAACATTAAGTCTGGATGACTAGTTGTCAATTAATGTAGACTTTCTATCATGCCTCTAAAAGATGATTGATCTACTGGTTTCTCAGCTTCATCAAGATCAAGTGAATTTGAAGTACCAATGGGAGTACATATATTTTTAGTGTTTTCATATCCATACTTTTTAAGAATATCTTTAATATAATTATGTATGGATATATAGATTCCTTCTAGTTTTTTAGAAATTTGAAAACCATAGAAAAATTTTAACTCACCCATCATAATAATTTCAAACTCGGATTTCATTAGATCTGAAAAGTAATCAGTTAAATATTGATGAGTTAAACCAAATATAATGTCACCACCATAAATTTTCACAATTAAAACAATTTTCTTTTCTTTGTTTATAAAAATAGTTGGATCAGAATTTCCCTTATCATAATTATTTTGAAGAAAAAATCTTGTAATTCAATCATACCAAGCTCAAGGGTCATGATTAAGTCCATAAAAATCTTTTGTATGTTTGAAAACATTTTCAAGATGTTTTGAATCTTCAAATACTGGAGGTTGTTCAACAAAAACACCCTCTTTAACAAAACCATTAAGGAAAGCACATTTAACATCAATTTGAAAATGTTTGAATTTGAAGAATGCTACAAAGGAAAGTAGAAGGAGAATGGATTCAAGTTTAGCTACTGGAGCATATGTTTCATCATAGTTTATTCCTTCTTGTTGTTTATTTCCTTTAGAAACCAATCTAGTTTTATTTTTTACTATGATTCCATTTTAATCACACTTATTTCTAAAGACCCATTTTACTCTAATAACAGATGTTTTTTAGGTCTTTCAACCAAGGTCCATACTTTATTCCTTTCGAATTAATTTACCTCATCTTGCATAGATTTTATCCAATCATCATCACATAAATCTACATCAGTGATTTTTGGTTCTAATTGGGAAAGGAACTATAAGGCCCCGGCCTTAAACCTTACTTAATCTTGAATTAAATGAATAATTCACATTGAGGATCTTTTCAGGTTTAGATTTTTAGAGAATTATGACATAACTGTTACATCTCAAAAGATTAAAAAGTAAACTAAGTTTCCATAAAATAAAAACTCTTAAAAAGAAACATGTCTAGTTCCATGTTTTAGATAGCATGACTTTCCCTTACTCCCATACCTGACCCTTTTCCACATTAAGTCCTATGAAAAACATTTCAAAAAAACTTGGGGTGAGCATAAAAATATTAGTAAGGGATACACAAAGAATGGAAACTATTAGTTTTTCAAACATCAAGTAAACCATATATACTTTATCAAAGTAATACCTTCACCTTCATGAAGTAGTAAAAACTCTTCACTGAATAAAATATCATTACTTACCCTTTTGTAACTAAAGGATTACCATAAAACCCATATAAAGAACACATAACATATAAATGTAACTTGGGACATAAACATACTTAAGTGGAATAACCATACGGTCGACTTCCACACATATCACTTAATGGAATAGCCATACGACCAACTTCCATACATACTTATTGGAATAGCCATATGGCCGACTTCCATACCCAATGCATTGGAGGTTATAACATAACCACCCATCCTGGTATTCACGACACCACCCGTCTTATGATTTATCACTTAACCACCCGTCAAATGTCCAAGTACCATTATAAGATTATAACATATAAAACCAATATAAAGGAATGATAACATTTCCACATTTCAATCACAATATATCATTTAAATATATTGAAATAATAGAATCCTTTATCAAAACCATTTTCAAAACCAAAATACATAAAAGAGTATATGGTATTTATTTTATTTTAAAAACATTACAGCTTGTTGAGGAAGCCAAAGATCAAAAAATAATCACGGCGGCGGAAAAGGTCGTTGTCACCGCGTACGTTAAAAGAAACATTCCTTTTTGTCGTTTAGTAAAACGCTTTGTATAAAAATATTCCTTTTGTATAAAAGTAAAAGTCAAATGGGTTTATACACTGTATAAAATAAAGTTTTGTATAAAACGATATATGCCTCAATTAAAGGAGATTGAGATGAATTCCCTTACCTCGGGTTTGACTTGACTCGATCGTTATTTAACATCCTGAATAATAAACTTGAGTTAATTTATACTTGCTTAAGAACATTTTTCAAGATTATTATTCCTTTTATATCACTTATTTCCATGTTATAAACATTATGTAATCATTAAGTTAATAATTTTTGTTTTGTCGATATTTGGTTCTTAAGTCGAAAGTGGACTTCTTACAATTACATGTTGTTCGTGTGGTCAAAGGTTATTTATATCCAGAATGACATTCCTAATTTGGATATCATATATATCATATATATCTAGCATATAAATGTATTTATAATATCACATAATCATTTAGAGGTAAGAAATGAAATGCACCGTTCATGGAGACGGTAAGCCGTACGTACGCATGAACGCTACTTTCATTTCTATGTCATATTAATGAAATTAAAACTAAATGAGAGGTATGTATATTTTAATTACAGAATTATATTAATAATTTAGATGTAACATACATCATATATATCCATTATATATATGTACTTATAATAGTACATTACATTTGGGGATAAGAAATGAAATGCACCGTTAATGGAGACGGTAAGCTGTACGTTCGCATGAACGCTACTTTAATTTCTATCTCATACTTTAATGGAAATAAATAATAATGATATAGAGGTATATTATAATTCCAGTATAACATCATATATAATAACTTTAAATCCATCCTTTATACATCCCACATATGGCATTAACGAATCAAATCACTTTGAGGGGGCGGTAGTCCGCACTTCCTAAAATGATATTATTGTGTTTACCCACAATGGAAACCATAAAGGTATACCACAAATGAAAAATACAGAAGCCTAAGGACAAAATAAACATAATATATATTATATATAAATAGAGTAACATCTTAATGGCCACCATTAAAGGTGTTTAAAAGAATATTGAACAATCATCGTTTCATGAGGCAGAAATTCGCCAACCACAGAAACAGTATGTTATTTAACCATTAGATGTAGATGTGTGTAAGTTTAGCTCAAATTATTCTTATAAAAACATCCTAGTATATTTAATATACTGTATTTGTTACAAAATAAATGAATAAAAAGAGTTTAGGGGGTTGGAGAAGCAAAATAAAATAAAAGAACACAAGTGAAGACATTACCTTAAAATTGAGTAACTCTCTTATATTTGAGCTCAAAGGCTTACTTGGGAAGACTTCTGCCCAAAGTGAGGCTTCAAGGAGTAAGAGAGGGATGTGTAGAGACAAAATGGGCAGGGTTTGGCCGAGCCAAAGGCTTTTGAAGTGTGGGTAAGGTGGTAGAGGTGGGGGCCTTTTATAAGAGGAGAGGAGGGGCACTCTTGGAGAGTAAGGAAATGTTACTTTATTATAGAATGAGTTTCGGATTTTAATGGTCCCACATTGATGTGTTTCGAGGATAAGTTGATAAGGGTTCAAAATCCACCCATCCAATAGGTTTTGGACATGTGTAGGTCTTAGATATTACATTATTTTTCCATTTTATTTAAATCGTTAAATAATGAGGTAATCACTGCATCATCATGGTGTCATAAATAATTTAATTTATTTAATGTCTAAAAATTATAAAAAAAATAACATGATGTAGGAAATCTTTTTATCTTTCCAATTAATATTTATAGTCAAAAATATGACTTGTATAACCCCATGTAAAAATTGTTTGAGTAAAACAACTCATGTTTGTGACATTTTTATATTAACATTAAATAAAAAGATATTAATGTCATTTTCCAACTAAAGTGGCTCCATGGGGACCCCAAGTTGACCCATGGATTTTCTTGGTTGTAAATGACACATAAAATAAGGGTAGGACATTTGTCAAGTTCATTTCATATTATTAAAACATTATTTTTACCTTAAACTACACTAATTACCTCTAATCGCGATTAAAAACTTAAAAGTTACTATTCACCAAAAAATTATTTTAATCCCATTGAATTGAATTTTACTTCTTAATGACAACCATGTATGTCGTATTTTTGAAATTCAAAACACATAAGTGGTAAAATTTCATTTAAACGAAAAATCAGTTTTTATAAGTACCACTTAGTGGTTTCACTATTCATAAAAAATTGAAGTTTTTCAGAAAAATACCAAAAATTCACCCTAAGATATATTTGATATTACAAATTCAAAAATGAAGTATATTTTACAAAATTCAAAACATATAAGTTGCATTAATTAATTTAATAATTAAGTCCTGCTGTCAGAGCAAATAACGTGTTTTCATGAAACAATAAGTATCAAAAGATTGACACTAGTTTAAGTCTGATTTCAAAGTGAAATTAATTCCAACGACCACTATTGGATTTAATGATAAAAATAAATTCTAATTTCTCTTTAAAACCAATTCAAATGATAATCTAATCATATAAATAAATTAGATTAAAAAGAGGTTTTGAATTAAAATACAACATTTTTCACTGTTCATTAAAAAAAATGAACTTTATCGGAAAAATACCAAAAATTTACACAAAGTAAATTTTGATGTCCCGATTCTAAAAAAGAGTTTTATTTGGTCCAATAGAATGTATAAAAGTGACCAAAACTATATTTAATGATAGTTCGCCATCAAAAAGCGATAAGTGAACCTTTAGTGAATATTAGGGTATAAAAGCCTAAAATTGAATTCTTTTCGTATTTTAAGCCTTTATCTTTTATTGGATAAATGTAAAAACATTTAAAAACATATATAATCATATTTTAGTTATTTATATCCATTTCCTCCAATACAACAACTATGTGTTAACTACCATTTAAAATAATATTATTTTATTACTAGTGTGCAACGTAAGATTTCAATGAAACTCTTTGTTGCGTATCGGGTACGCTATCGAACATAGAAACCCCTTTAAACTAAAATTAATATTTAATTCGTAAATATTAATAAATATGAAAATTCTTTATTCTTTATTTACCTAGGATGTTACATCCTTCCCCCATTTTGGGAATTGCATCCTCACAATTTTATTCACTTATCAAAATAAGTGGGGGTAATTATCCCTCATAGCATTTTCATATTCCCACGTTGCCTCTTCAACCATATGGGTTTTCCACAAAACCTTTAACTGGTGGATTACCTTATTTTGCAACACTTTCTCTCTTTGGTCAAGAATCTAGACTGGTTTTTCTTCATAAGAGAGATTCTCTTCCAACTGAACTACCTCTGGGCTCAAAACATGAGATGGATCTAGCATATACTACTCAACATCGAAACATGAAAAACATTGTGTACTTGATATAAACTCGGAGGTAAAGCCACTCGGTAAGCAACTGCTCCAACTTTATCCAGAATTTCATATGGTCCAATGAACCTTGGACTCAGCTTTCCTTTCTTACCAAATCGCATCACACTTTTCCATGGAGAAACCTTGAGAAAAACATGATCACCTACCTTGAAAGATAGATCTTTCCTCCGGTTATATGCATAACTCTTCTGCCTGCTCTGAGCTGTTTTCATGTGTTTCTGAATCAACTGAACTTTTTCTGCCAACTCTTCTATCAATTCTGGTCTCATCAACTTCCTTTCACCCACTTCATCCCAAAAAGCTGGAGTTCAACACCGCTTCCCATATAATGCCTCAAACGGTGCCATCTGTATACTAGAATGAAAACTGTTATTATATGAAAACTCAACCAAAGAATGATGTTGGTCCCAACTTCCCTGATAATCCATCGAACAAGCTCGTAGCATATCCTCCAAGGTCTGAATTATTCGTTCTGACTGCCCATTGGATTGCGTATGAAAAGCTGTACTAAAATTTAATTCAGTACCCAATGACTTCTAAAGGACTTTCCAAAAGTTAGAAGTAAACCTGGGATCACGATCGGACACAATGGAGAGAGGAACTCCATGTAACCTGACTGTCTCTTTAAGATACAAACGGGGAAGTTGATCTAGGGAAAAAGTATCTCGTATAGAAAGGAAATGAGCATATTTAGTCAAGCGATCAACAATAATTCAGATTTGATTATTACCTCGAGATGTCCTCGGTAATCCCACAAAAAAGTCCATGGATATGTTTTCTCATTTCCACTATGGCACTGGTAAAGGCTGAAGCATCCCTTTCGGTAACTGCCGCTCTGCCTTAACCTGCTGACAAGTCAAACACTTCACAGTAAAATCAGCAATATCCCTTTTCATTCCATCCCACTAGTAATACTCTCGCAGATCTCTGTACATCTTAGTACTGCCAGGATGAACTGAAAACGGGGAACTATGAGCCTCACATAACAACTCATTCTTCAATTGTGAATAACTAGGAACACATAATCTTTTCCCAAAACTCAAAACACAATCATTATCAATGTTAAATTCAGGCAACTTACCCTTCTGAACCAGCTCTACCTTTTTCTGCAACTCACTATCTTGATTTTGTGCTTGCTTGATTCTGTCTGATAGGGATGATCTCACTGATACCAGAAACAAAACAGAAGAACTTCCTACACCAAAAAATTCCATGCCAAAGCTCATCAAATCCTTAACCAAAGGATCACGTTCCAAACGCAACATTGTTAATGAAGCATTACATTTTCGACTCAAACCATCAGCCACTTTATTTTCTTTTCCCGGATGGTAATTAATTGTACAATCATAATCCTTGATTAATTCCATCCATCTCCTCTATCTCATTTTCAATTCTTTCTGAGTGAATATATACTTTAAACTTTTGTGATCAATATATATTTCACACTTTACTCTATACAAATGATGCCTCCAAATTTTTAAAGCAAAAGCAACATCAGCTAATTCCAAATCATGTGTAGGGTAATTTACCTCATGAGTTTTCAACTGACGTGAAGAATAAGCAATTACCTAATCATTCTGCATAAGGACACAACCAAGTCCTTTCAATGAAGCATCACTGTAGATAATAAACTCACCATTCCTGGAAGGAAGTGCCAAAACTGGAGCATTCACCAATCTTCTTTTCAACTCCTAAAAACAATTATCACATTCTTTTGTCCAGATAAACTTAACACCCTTCCGAGTTAGCTTAGTCATTAGACTAGATAATCGTGAAAAAATCTCAAAAAACCTTCGGTATTAACCTACCAAACCAAGAAAACTACGGATCTCGGTTACATTTGTGGGTCTTGGCCATTCTTCAACAACTTTTGTTTTAGAAAGATCAACAGTTATGCCATCTTTTGAAACAATGTGACCCAGGAAATAAATTTGTTGTAACCAAAACTCACACTTTCTAAATTTTCCATACAGTTTCTTTTCTTTTAAGGTTTACAAGATAACACTTAAATGACTTTCATTCTCCTCTTTACTTTTAGAAAACACTAAAATATCATCAATAAAAACAACCACCATTTATCACCTGAGTCAACTGAGCCATCACTGCAAAAAACTGTTTAGTTCTGATTCTGACCATCTCAGGATACTGATTTGAAAGGTCATTTCCCTCTGTATGCCTTCCCAGAAAAGATGTTCTATTTCCTCTATGAAAAACCATTCTTAATACAAAAATATATTAGGAGAAACAACATGGTAATCTTTAAATTCTATATCATTTCAATCATACCATAAATTAATTTATAATTTAACAATTTTATAACTTCTAAAGTTGTCTAAACCGACCTCTGATACCAACTATAAGGCCCCGAACTTAAAACTTACTTAATATTGAATTAAATGAATAATTCACATTGAGTATATTTTCAGGTTTAGAGTTTTAGAGAATTAGGACATAACTGTTACATCTCAAAAGATTAAAAAGTAGACTAAGTTTCCATAAAATAAAATCTCTTAAAAAGAAACATGTCTAGTTCCATGTTTTAGATATCATGACTTTCCCTTTCTCCCATCCCTGACCCTATTCCACATTAAATCCTGTGAAAAACATTTCAAAAAAAACTTGGGGTGAGCATAAAAAGCTCAGTAAGGGATACACAAAGAATGAAAACTGTTAGTTTTTCAAACATCAAGTAAACCATGTATACTTTATCAAAGTAATACCTTCAACTTCATGAAGTATTAAAAACTCTTCACTGAATAAAATATCATTACTTACCCTTTTGTCACCAAAGGATTACCATAAAACCCATATAAAGAACACATAACATATAAAGGTAACTTGGTACATAAACATACTTAAGTGGAATAACCATGCGTTCGACTTCCACACATATCACTTAATGGAATAGCCATACGGCCAACTTCCATACATACTTATTGGAATATCCATACGGCTGACTTCCATACCCAATGCATTGGAGGTTATAACGTAACCACCCATCCTGGTATTCATGGCACCACCCATCATATGGTTTATCACTTAACCACCCATCAAATGTCCAAGTACCATTATAAGATTATAACACATAAAACCAATATAAATGAATGATAACATTTCCACATTTCAATCACAATATATCATTTAAATATATTGACATAATAGAATCCTTTATCAAAACCATTTTCAATACCAAAATACATAAAATAGTATATGGTATTTATTTTATTTTAAAAACATTACGGCTTGTTGAGGAAGCCAAAGATCAAAAAATAATTGCGGCGGCGGAAAAGGTCGTTGTCACCGTGTACATTAAAAGAAACATTCCTTTTTGTTGTTTAGTAAAACGCTTCATAGAAAAAGATTCCTTTTGTATAAAATTAAAAGTCAAAGGGGTTTATACACCGTATAAAAGAAAGTTTTTTATAAAATTATATATGCATCAATGAAAGGAGATTGAGACGAAGTCCCTTACCTCGGGTCCGACTTGACTCGATCGTTCTTTAACGTTCTGAATAATAAACTTGAGTTAATTTCTAATTGCTTAAGAACCTTTTTCAAGCTTATTATTCCTTTTATATCACTTATTTCCATGTTATAAACATTATGTAATCATTAAGTTAATAATGTTTGTTTTGTCGATATTTGGTTCTTAAGTCGAAAGTGGACTTCTTAAAATTACATGTTGTTCGTGTGGTCAAAGGTTCTTTATATCCAGAATGACATTCCTGATTTGGATATCATATATATCATATATATCTAGCATATAAATGTATTTATAATATCACATAATCATTTAGAGTTAAGAAATGAAATGCACCGTTCATGGAGACGGGAAGTTGTACGTACGCATGAACGCTACTTTCATTTCTATGTCATATTAATGGAATTAAAACTAAATGAGAGGTATGTATATTTTAATTACAGAATTATATTAATCATTTATATGTAACATACATCATATATATCCATTATATATATGTACTTATAATAGTATATTACATTTGGGGATAAGAAATGAAATGCACCGTTCATGGAGACGGTAAGCCGTACGTTCGCATAAACGCTGCTTTCATTTCTATCTCATAATTTAATGGAAAAAAATAATAATCATATAGAGGTATATTATAATTCCAGTATAACATCATATATAATAACTTTAAATCCATCCTTTATACGTCCCACATATGGCATTAACGAATGAAATCACTTTGAGGGGGCGGTAGTCCGCCCTTCCTAAAATGAAATTATCGTGTTTAACCACAATGGAAACCATAAAGGTATAAAACAAATGAAAAATAAAGAAGCATAAAGAAAAAATAAAAATAATATATATCATATATAAATAGAATGACATCTTAATGGCCACCATTAAAGGTGTTTAAAAGAAGATTGAACAATCATCGTTTCGTGAGGCAGAAATTCGCCAACCACCGAAACAGTATGTTCTTTAACCATTAGATGTAGATGTGTGTAATTGTAGCTCGAATTCTTCTTATAACAACATCCTAGTATATTGAAGATACTATATTTGTTACAAAAGAAATTAATAAAAAGATTTTATGGGGTTGGAGAAGCAAAATAAAACAAAAGAACACAAGTGGAGACATTACCTTAAAATCAGGTAACTCTCTTAGATTTGAGCTCAAAGGCTTCCTTGGGAAGACTTCTGCCCAAAGTGAGGACTCAAGGAGTAATAGGGGGATTTGGAGAGACAAAATGGGCAGGGTTTGGCCGAGCCAAAAGCTTTTGATGTGTGGGTAAGGTGGTAGAGGTGGGGGCCTTTTATAAGAGGAGAGGAGGGGCACTCTTGGAGAGTAAGGAAATGTTACTTTATTATAGAATGAGTTTCAGATTTTAATGGTTCCAAATTGATGTGTTTCGAGGATAAGGTGATAATGGTTCGAAATCCACCCATCTAATAGGTTTTGGACATGTTTAGGTCTTAGAGTTTACATTATTTTTCCATTTTATTTAAATCATTAAATAATGAGGTAATAACTGCATCATCATGGTGTCATAAATAATTTAATTTATTTAATGTCTAAAAATTATAAAAAAATAACATGATGTAGGAAATATTTTTATATTTCCAATGAATATTTATAGTCAAAAATATGACTTGTATAACCCCATGTAAAAACTGTTTGAGTAAAACAACTCATGTTTGTGATATTTTTATTTTAACATTAAATAAAAAGATATTAATGTTATTTTCCAACTAAAGTGGCTCCATGGGGTCCTAAAGTTGACCCATGGATTTTATTGGTCGGCCATGACATATCCAATAAGGTTAGGACATGTGTCAAGTTCATTTCATATTATTAAAATATTATTTTTACCTTAAACTACACTAATTACCTCTAATCGCGATTAAAAACTTAAAAGTTACTATTCACCAAAAAATTATTTTAATCCCATTGAACAACATTTTAATTCTTAATGACAACCATGTCTGTCGGATTTTTTAAATTCAAAATACAGAAGTGGTAAAATTTCATTTAAACGAAAAATCAGTTTTTATAAGTACCACTTAGTGGTTTCACTATTCATCAAAAATTGAAGTTTTTCAGAAAAATACCAAAAATTCACCCTAAGCTATATTTGATATTCCGAATTCAAAAATGAAGTATATTTTTAAAAATTTAAAACATATAAGTTGCATTAATTAATTTAATAATTAATTCCCGCTGTCAGAGCAAATATCATGTTTTCATGAAACAATAAGTATCAATAGATTGACACTAGTTTAAGTCCGATTTCAAAGTGAAATTAATTCCAAAGACCAATATTGGATTTAATATTAAAAATATATTCTAATTTCACTTTAAAAAAAATTAAAATGATAATCTAATCATATAAATAAATTATATTAAAAAGAGGTTTTTAATTAAAATACAACATTTTTCACTATTCATTAAAAAAAATGAACTTTATCGGAAAAATACCAAAAATTTACACAAAGTAAATTTTGATGTCCCGATTATAAAAAAGAGTTTTATTTGGTCAAATAGAATGTATAAAAGTGACCAAAACTATATTTAATGAAGGTTTTCCATCAAAAAGTGATAAGTGAACCTTTAGTGAAAATTAGGGTATAAAAGCCTAAAATTGAATTCTTTTCGTATTTTAAGCCTTTATCTTTTATTGGATAAATGTAAAAACATTTAAAAACATATATAATCATATTTTAGTTATTTATATCCATTCCCTCCAACACAACGGCTATGTGTTAATTACCATTTAAAATAATATTATTTTATTACTAGTGTGCAACATAAGATTTCAATGAAACTCTTTATTGCGTATCAGGTATGCTATCGAACATAGAAACCCCTTTAAAGTAAAATTAATATTTAATTCATAAATATTAATAAATATGAAAATTTATTATTCTTTATTTACCAGGGATCTTACAAGAACACTAGATATTATACTTCATTCCTTAAGAAACTTCTAGTCCTTACAGGTTGATTTACATCACCAATGATACTATCACTGGGAAGATTCTTTAGTAACAACTGATTTGGGTTTTGTAATACCTGTATATCAACATGGGGTAGGAATTATTCTAGGGTCAATGATTCAGAAATATTTTCTTGAACATTTTTTTATCAGAAGGATCTTCTATCAAATGTTTATAATAAAATTTGAAAACACATCTAAAGATGTTGGATGAGGTTGTTTAAAAACAAAAGGATCAGTTTTATCCAATTTTACCTGTAATGTTTCATCAACAGTAGAAGTGTTTTTGTTGAAAACTCTATAGGACGTATAAGTTGTAGAGTAGCCTAAGAAAATTCCTTCATCAGATTTTGGTGCGAATTTTTGTGGATTATATTTAGTATTTAGAAAAAATACCTTGCAACTGAAAACCTTCAAATAGGAATGTCTAGGTTTTCTACAATTCCATAACTCATAAGGATTTTTATTATGAAATGTTCTAATCAAAACACAATTTATAATATAACAAGTGGTACATACATCTTCATCCCAAAAATGTTTGGCTACCGAATATTCACTCAACATGGTTCTTGTTATCTCTTGAAGAATTCCATTTCTTCTTTCAACAACACCATTTTTCTGAGGTGTTCTGGGACCTGAGACGTTATGAGTAATGCCTTTTCTACTACAAAAAGATTCAAAATCAGAATTTTAAATTATCTTCCATGATCACTATGAATATTTATCAAAGGAAGGGTTTTCTCATTTTTAACTTGGTCTCTAAAAATTTGAAAAAAAGAAAAATCTTCAGATGTCTTTGCTAGAAAATAGACCCACGTAAATCTAGTGTAACCATTAACTAAGAAAAATACATAATATTTGCCTCCAATGCTTCCAGTTTGTGTTGGACCAAAAAGATCCATATGAAATAATTTTAATGCATTAGTGGTTGATACTTCACCAACAAATGTAAAACATGATTTATGTTGCTTTCCATATTGACATGGATCACAAACTTTTGAAAAATCAAATATAAGATCAGGTAGATCCTTAACTAGTCATTTCTTATAGAGTTTTCATATGTCCCTAAGGTTACAATGTCATAACCTTCTATGCCACAACCAAGAATGATCTTCTATTTCAATTTGACAAGGTAGATATTGGATCAAACTGTGTTCTATGTTCAGTGTGTAAACACACTCTTGCCTAAGGGAAAAAATAATAAACACTTCCGTGGAATGGTGTACTAATAACTTCTCATTCCTAAAATTCACAAGGTAACCTTTATCACATATTTTACTTCTACTAATGAGGTTGTGCTTAAGACCCTTAACAAATAAAAAATTTAAAATAAATGTTTTTAAAAGAAGAACAATGTGACATATACCAATAATTTGTCCCTTAGAATTGTCTCCAAAAGTTACTTTTCCTCTTTTTATCATGATAATATTTTCAAAGAAGTTTTCATTCCGGTCATATACCGAGAACATCCACTATCCATATACCATGTTTTGTTGTTGGAAAATTCTTCATTTTCCTGTAAATAAGAGAGTTATACTTTCAGAATCCAAACTTTCTTGGATCCGGAATTATTATATAATAAAATTTTGGATATCCACATTTTTTTAGAAAAATAAGATTTATGAATCCCAAGGGATTGATCATTATTTTAAGAACAATTATTCCTCCAAATCCCACCACTTTGACATTTAGTACAAAAAAGGGGATCTAGGAGGAACAATATAATTGTTTCTAAAAATAGGTTTTTCATGAGATTAACATAACCCTTGATTATTACCATGAGGTCGGATCTGAGAATACATATAGTTAAAATTTTACTTACGGGAAGTAAAATTATCAAGAAGTTTCTTGAAATAAATAATTACAGACTTTAGTCAAAGGATTAAAATTCAATCCTCTGGAATAATAGACATAGAGTTATGTTCATCTTCTAAAACATCTTTTTTCTCAAAATAGTTTTCTAAGATCCTTAAAATGCTTATCCTTCGCTGAATTTTCTTCCTCATGTTTCTTAGAATGATTTTCTAAAACATATTCTTTCTTTATCAAGATCTTTGGTAAGATCCGAGATTTCTTTTTTTTTTTAAAAATAGATTCTCTAGATTTTCCGTTTTTGAGTTTCTTAAAAACTTTATAATTTATTATTTCTAGAAACTTGGAAAATCTAGAATCATCCTCATAGGAAGGAAAATCATTATCATTATCTGATGAAAAATATTTCTCATCTGAAGAAAAATATTTATTAGGAAATATTTCACTCAAAGAAATATTTGTTAAGGATTCAGAAGTTCGTACCTTAGCCATAAAACATTGATTTTGAAATAGAGTTTGGGATATTAAACCAATATTTTTTTGCTCAGAAGATTCATAATCTGAAGAATTGTCAGAAGAATATCCACCAATGGAACTCCAAGTGTCATTAGATTTTATGACTTTCTTATGTTTTAATCTGTATAATTTAGTATTTTTTCTCTCATAATTCCTATACTTCTTGTCTCTTTTCTTATGTAAGGCACAATCAGGTATGATATGACCAGTTCTTCTACATTCATAGCATGTCACATCTCCTTCTCTCTTATATTTTCCATATTTATTTTTGTATCTATAATGTAAGTTCTTCTGCCCAACTATCTTGGTCATCCTTCGAGCATGATTAGCTAGCTCATTTTTAGAATGTTCACTTTTACTATATTTAGATTGAACAACAACCTTCTTGGATTTTGATATTGTCACTCTCTAAGGAGTCTTGGATTTCATATGTTTTGAAGTAGTAGTAAAAGAAACACCTCCATTACCATTCTTCTTCTGAACATTATCAACATATCTCTTCTTTTGAGTCTCATGTTGAATAAGAGTTTCAAAAGGTTCATCCAGAGTAATCTTTGGGACTTTTCTGTTTTCATATATAGAAATTCTCTTTGAATCCCTCTCGTTAGGCATGATGTCTATTATCTTGTCTACATGTGCCTCGTAAACCAATACTTTTTCACCCATCTATTGTAATATGCTGATAATAGTCATAAATCTCTATTGTACCTTACATATAGGGTCTCCATATGGAAAACAAAAACCATGGTACTCAACTCTAAGCATAACTCTTCTTGTTTCAATAACATTGGAAGTACCAAAATGTGTAACTTCAAGTTTCTTCCAAATACAATTAGATGGTTCACACAAATAAATATGTCTATATATATTCCTGGTCATGGAACACAACAATGTATTGTGTACCTTATAGTTAATTTTATATTTTGACTTCTCTTGATTAGTAAAATTTATGACTTCTTTATCAGGAATCTTGTAATCTCCAGTAAGCATATCAAAATTGTCCACTCTATTGTTAATAAGAAAAGTTTGCATATGATCTCTCCAATATTCATAATAATTCCCATCACAAATATGTGGTCTAGTTGGATTAAGGTTATCAATTGAACCAATGTTTATTCCTACCATCTTAATTAAAATATTTCCACACAAACTTTTTAGTAATTAAAGTTTGTGAAAAAGTATAAAAATATCCTAAACAAGGAAAATATAGAACAATGAAAAACATGAGAAAGAAAACATATATGTGAATATAAGTATTTCAGAGACCAACCTATGATACAAATTTCAGGATTTAAATGATAATGATTGTAGTATCGAAATAATGTTATTGATTATCAATGTACAAGAGGGTGGGTGAATTGTATACTTTAAAAAATTATTTTGGAACTTTTAAAGTTGGTTAGAAACCATTATATTGTTTAACAAAGTTAAACATGGTAAATTCACAAAACCTCTATTTTCTACAAACTTTCTTGATTCTAGAAATGTAGTTCCAAAATGAGATTATGGAAATGTGGTTCCAGAAATGAAACTAGTTCAACAAACTAACTAGATTATGGAAATGGAACTAGTTCAACAAACTGGCATGATTCCAGAAATGTAGTTCCAGAAATGAAACATAACAGATGTTTACAAAAACAAATATTCTTACATAAAGTTTATAAGAACTTATTTATTTAGAGAACAAGTATATGAAAGTAAAAAATAGCTATACATTCCTCAAAAACCAAAATACAGTGGAAAACAAACTTGAAATAGTACAATTAACAAGTATAGAAATCATTTAACCCAAAGAGTAGGGTATCCAACAATCGTGGATAAAGGTCCCTTGATATATCAATTCAAGAAAGTCACTCTTAACCAAACCTAGGTAAGCCCTCAATCCGAAGAGAGGTATCTATCTTACTATCCCCGCAAGCCCTTGATTTAGAAGGAAATCAGAACCTCTATCGTCCAAATCTGGAAGCCCTCAATCAGCATGATCGGAGTCTGCACAAAGAAATTCTGAACAAGTTTTTCACACCCGAACAAGTAGTTCACATCATCCACACAAATCAATGATATTTAAAAGAGCCTCTCTCTCTCTAGAAAACACTTCAACTGCCATCCAAAAGTCCAAGAGTTTAAAGTATTTTTGTAGTATTGAGATTATTCAAATGAGATCCTATATATAGGTTCAACATCAACGGTCCACTCCCTCCTCCAACAATCATTTTTTCCTTGAATTTCGGAGGGACCTATATATGTGTCACTCTAATAATAGTTAGTAAATAATATAATTCATGACATTGTTTTATGAATCAAACAAGAGTATGTAAAAATATGGTTTCTTAGCTAAAACCATTTTTTGTAATGTATGGAAGAATGGTATTTAGAATCTATGTAAGTTAACCATCAGATTATATAATACAAGAATATTTGGATTCTGTTTCTCAAGAATTTGGAATCAAAATTCTATAGACTTCAGAGTCTAAATTCATAAGAATTCAGTGTCTGAACTTTGAATGTTGAGAATCTGAATTCAGAGAGTTCAGAGTTTGAATTTAGAAATTTCGTTGTATGAATTTTGAGAATTCTAAAACTAAAAACAGAATGCTCTATATCTAAGTATATATAGGATTCTGAGGTTTTATATATGAAACCAAATTTTATACTTATAAAGGAAATGATTTAGGTTATAATAAGAACAATGAAAAATAGGTAACGGTAAATTTTCCTCCGGGAGGGAAAATTTTCTTTATCCTGTAAAATCATTTAGAAAATGTTATTTGAATTAGTTTGGGTGTTTGTGATTTTCAAAATATGAAGGAATGGATAAGTCATAAGAAAACCATATTGAATCAACAATTTCCCCAAACATGAAGGAATGGAAAATTAATAAGGAAACATTATTGACTTAACATATATATCCTCTCTTTTAATTTTACCATTTATAATTTTCTAAATATTTCATAATTTATATGTTTGAAATTTTCCAAAACTATATGAAATTTATTCCCTTTCACGTGTTTCCAGATTTTGTAATTTTGAGATATTCCTAAAAATTAATGACCCAAAATAAACTATATAATTGAGGATCATGAAGGTAATATTTATGATTATTTGGTCTAGGGAATATATTTTTCAACAAAACATTATAGTATAGCTATGTTAGGAAGATTGTCTAATGTAGAATTTCACATGAATATATGAAATATATGATTTAATTAATGATAATTTAATCCATATCAAAAATGTTCCCATGATTTTAAAAAATAATTTCACATTATAATAGAAAATTGAGGACTAAATTAATGGTTGTAGACCAATCATATATAGAACATATCGAGGAAATTCCCAAAAATAATTATTAATAATAATTTACTCTAGATATTTCACTAAAATAAAATCAATGGGAAGATTTATTGTCAATTTTATTTGAATACATCTTATAGAAAATTAATCTACAGAAAATATAATATAATGATCCATTAGGAAAAATTAAATGTAAAATTACATTATTATGGTTTAAATTATAATAAAAAATAATATTTAAATATCAAATAAATATCATTATAAAATAATTACATTATACGTGTTTTAATAATCATTAAATCTAGATAACTACCAATATAAAACTTCTTCATAAAATTCAGTCAAAATATTTGAGGAATAAAATTTTCAATTTCTTAATTATAATAATATTGTTTCTGGATTTTTTTTTATAATTTTACTTTTGAATATTCTGGTGAAATATCTCTTATGAATAGTTTTATTTTCTATTAGGATATTTATAAAGGAGAAATCATAGTGTTAATTTTAAATATAGATCTTTTTCTTTGAAATTATTAATGATACAATATTATAGGTAAAATTTTGTATGCTTATTAACAATTTATACTTGATTTATTATCTTAATATTATTAAATATGATAAGTTTATTGGGATTTAATGGAGTTTATTCTAGAACCATATATTAAAAAAAATTTGAAGGGGATTTATAGTAGATATTTATAGTATAATTTTTGATAGATAATATATAATGATTTTTTTGATATTTTCATAAAATATTTATAAATGAATTTATAAAAAAATATATATGATCTTTTTCATGTAGACATATTATATAAATTATCTATCTTAAATGATAAATTTATAGTGATGTAGTATTTTGGGAAGTTATACAACAATATTATTTTAAGAATAAATTATTAAAAATAATATTATTAAGTATATTATATTTTTATTGATTAATAGTATTCTGTAAATTTGAAACATATAGTTGAAATATTGAGTTCATATTTACACAATAGGAATCCAATAAAAAAGGTTCAGATTAAATATAACTTATATTTAAAATGTTTTATGACTTCTCTATACATATGGAAAATAATAAATCCAATTATATGTTAGATGTTGAAGAAATGATCATGAGTTAATGAATCAATGATATATTTCGAATAATAAGTGATCAATTTTGAAATATGTGACTATATATTAACTTCTTAAAAAATTAACATCATGGGTTAAATAATGAATTAGATGTAACTATAAGAATGAGAATAAAGGATTACCACATCCATGATAATAATTTTACTATAGAGTGACAATAATCATGAGTTTGAATGTGAAATTGTTTTATTCGTGAGAAAAAACTACAATATATGTATGATAATATTTTCATAAAGAGAGCTATCGATTAAAAAAACACATATAATTATTTAGTGGGTAGAACCTCTCATAAAGAAAGTGTTATATAAAAAACAATATATAATATAATGAATATTACAACCATTTGTTGCCAATATATATATATATATATATATATATATATATATATATCGCAACTCAACCTTATTAAAATCCCACCAAACATCATTAATTTTTTTTCATGACACCATAAGCCATCATCCAATAGGCATCAATTTGGGGAATAACATCAATGGATTAAAACAAATATATAGGATTCATCACCCTAAAAATCCACCCACAATAAGATAAAATACAAAAATCAACAACAATATAATATAAATTTAAACCAATAAAACAATTCAAGCAATTCAATAAATAAATTAAATCTCTAAAATTTTACTAACAAAAAAATTCATATATCAGTGAATCAGCAAATGCAATCCAAAACCAATTCATGAGATAGTAAATTCTATGTCAATCACCAACTCCATCTTAAAAATATAATAAGTAATTTTTTAATATAAGGGAAAACCATTATACATAGTAGGATCATTTCCAAACTCATAAATTTAAATTTTGATTAATAATAATAAATCCTTAATGATTAAATAAAAATACAAAAATTTCCCCTCTATCATTTGAACTACGACCCAACCTTACCAACAACCCCTCAGAAAATATACATATATTCATGGAAAAAATTTTAGACATAATAATATTAGGTTGTATTACCCTCAGTTTCGGGAAAATTACCCTTGGTTTATGTATTTTTAATTTATATAATTCTTGGTTCGTATCTCAGGAGGTCGGAGGAGGATTTTTTTCATTTATTAAAATGTTTTTTTGGAGGTACAGAGTCTATAAATTGATAGTTTAAACCATAATCCACATATAGGGATCCATAAAACATATATAGGGTTTCAATTGGTGGGCTTTATATTGCCCCACAATTCTGAAAAACCATGCATGTTCCCAATAAAAAACCTCAAAAATAAAAGAGTGGAAAAATCATGGTTGGAACATTGTTTATCTAATGGTGTGAGCCAACCATGTGGTGTGTGGAATTTAGAATGTAATATTTTTTGGTCAGTGAATCTTTTTAAAAACCATAATACCCAAACTATGCATCTACCAATCATTCCATGTAGCATGAGCACTATTGATGCACAGTTCCAAAAACTATGTGATGTAAATATGCTAAAATGATAATGACCTGAAAATTGTGGTTTAATCAGTATTAAGTCCATAAAACCCTACATTTTATGTATTCACAAATGATAATTAATTATAATTAATCCATTGGTGGACATGATGGTCCCTTTTTCCTAATGAATATTTTTGATGAATTAAAGTGTTTGGTTGATCTGTATTCACTCATATGTAACTGTTTGTATCTCCCCTATTATATCCATGTATTTTATATTTCTCATATTATGATGTCTATATCTCTATGGATATATCTACATTCCTTTTTAAAAATCATGATGAAATAATTTTGGATATTTTGAATCAAAAATATTTAACATAAGGATTTTGGATATCATCAAAATACTCCTTATTTTCATCATTCATTGATTGGTAGGTGGATTCAATATCATCTCCATCATTCTGAAACATGATATATTATTTTTGATTAAAATATTTTCTAGTAATTCTTGTGAAATAATTCTATATTTTAGGGAATTCCATTTTTATGGTTTTATAATTTCTAAGAAATTGGATGATTTCCAAAAAAACCCCATATATTAAATTATTAAAATGTTGTTTCTAAATTTATAATATGGTTTTCCTAAACCTAAAGTTTTTAATGAATTTTTTTCATGAAATATATAGTTTTATATGAAATGGTTGGCATGGATTCTGGAAAACATAGTTGAAATGATTTATTTTTAGATATAAACCTGAGGATGGGTTGTGTTCCATTATGGAACCTAGTTATTGGTTAGATTGTAAAGACACGGTGGATCGATAAAAGACTAATAATGTGTATATATATATCACATAAATTGATTTTTTTTTTGATTTTTTCGGAATACATAGTATTGGGTATTAAAAAATAAGAGAAATGAATTAAATTATTTATTATTATTTTTCATTAAACAACATAATGTTTTGATATAAACTGTTTAATCTATTTTATATAAATGTGATTTCTTGTTCTGTTCCTAGTATTGTGATTCGGGATTTCATTTTGGAAATCCTACTCATTTAATATGCACCCCTACTGGGGAACATATGTATGTTTTCACATGTAATATATCAATACATAGAAGTGGGTAATGTATCATATTTATCTAGAGATTTATCTTGATACATGGGCTTGGATTATTGAGTTGGATATTGGAGCAATATGTATGGGGTATTTACATTGATTTTTCCTTATTAGATTTTTTTTTCATGTTTTTATGTCAACCAACTATTGTTGGTTCATCGGATAATATTTGGGATCCCATGGTGTTTTTCATTTAAATTATATATTTCCATGGATATTTATTGTTCAACAATGAGAGATTATTTTTTTATTATGTGAAAATCATTCCCCAATAATCATTGAATCCCTTACCATTGATTTCCTAATTTTAGTGTCCTGTTGTTGTCTGGAAATGCTAGTGGATCCTCCATCACTTATCTATAAAATAAAGAGGGGTAGTTGTAAAAAATGGGATTAGATCTATTTTGTGGTTATCCATTTGTTTTCATGGGATGATATCAATGAAATAATATATTTCAAACATGAAATGTAACAGTTGGTTCCCACTTGAAGCACAAACACCACACCTTAAAATTGATGTTAGGTCATATCTCGCTGGGTACCACCAAATTACCCACAAACACATGGTCTCCACCCCAGGGACCATCCATATTCTTGAATGGGTTGTCAAAATAATTATTATCTACACATGACAACACATGTTCTTTGCAATGCATTTTTTTCCTCACTTACACACATCTTGAGAATCATCCCAACTGGAACCCATCCTAATTTTACTCCATAAAAAGATGATTTACTATGGAGTTCTAATATGGATGGCTTCTGAAAAGAAATATGCACATTGTTTACATGATTCATGTTAATTAGTAATCATATGATTTATCATTCTGAGTTGTTACATTAACCCATACATTATATAACAACATCATTATTGTAGACCCCGCATCTCTACCCTGGTAGTGCACTACACTTAAAGATGAGTCTCTACTGAGACACCAATGTAACAAATGGGCCATATTGATAGCACATACACCCCACCATATTATCTTTATCTAGCCATGGATCTCTAGGTACTATGAGTTTACCTCTAGACATGTGGTATCCTTCTTGGGACGCATCCACAAGCCCGAATGGGTCATCAGAAAATGGAGTTTACCCATAATCAAACACATGTTACTTATAGATTTCTTTGTCCTCACTCACACACATCTTAGGAAATGTCCATGATGGTCACCCATCCTGATCACTACCCCATTCCTTATATGATTAATTGTGGAGTTCTAGTAAGGTAGGTTCTTGAAAAAAAGGTTCATCTTGTTTACATGAGTCATATAATTTAGTCATTTAAACTTTTATCACTCTAGTGTGTTACATGAAATGGATTAAATAAAAATATTTTAGTATCCATTTGTGGTGAAATTAATGTTTTAAGAGTGGTTCGGTAGAGAATATGTTTTAAAAACTTATAAGTACATTTTATCCTCACTATCATGGGTTTAGTAAATGAGTGTAGCATATAATGCATTTGTACTAAGACTTATCAGTAGGATTGCATTATTCATTTGGTATTTTTTGATTTTTTATATGTGGTAAACAATAAAATAATGGTTGAATTTTGAAATTTAAACCAATAAATCATGTTTTAAATTGTGACATAAAATGTTATAATACTTAATCTTCTAGTGAGTGGTGACTTTATGGATCATTGTTCTGGGCATATAAATGAAATCTAGTAGATGTTGTAGAATCCAAGGGGAGGACGATTCAAAAAATGTGAATACTCCAAAGCTACAGGTGAAAAAATACAAAAAATGACCATATTAGAAGGGGTTATAACCCCTTCTAAAGACATTAGCGGCGGTTGTGGGAAACCAACACTAATGTGCTTGCCCACTATTAGTATATGAAGTTGTGAGGAAGCACTGCTAAAATCATAATGAATTTAGTAGCGGTTACACTAGAAGGGGTTTAAACCCCCACCAATTTTGCCCGAAATTTACCACATTAGCGGCGGTTATAACAAAACTGCCTCTAATCTAGGGATTTAGAGGTCGTTTTATCTGCCCCTAATGGCGATTGCATTAGGGTGCATTAGGGGCGGTTGACCCGGGTCTGTGCCACCTCACCCAGCGCCCCTGTGGACACCCCTATGACGCCCCTGTGACGCCCCTCTTGACGCACCACGCCCCCCTAGGACACCCATGGGACGCCTCGATGTTGACACCCACGCCCCACGCCCATGTGCCCCTCCTGTGAGCACCCTGTGAAACCCTAAGACACCCCCACCCCTCGCCACATTGTGAGACTCCTGCCCCTTACCCCCGCCCCTCGCCCCTGTGACACTTTGCACCCCCGACTAACACCCCTATGATGCCTCGTGCCCTTGTTGACACACCTCTGATGCCCCTTACCCTTGCCCCATGCCCGCGCCCCTATCGACACCCCCACCGGCATGACCGCACCCTTATTGACACCCTGCACCCTTACCCCGCGCCCACACCCCATGGACCTTGCCCACCCTTTCAATGCGTGGTCGGGCTTGTGCGCCATGGCCCAACTACAAAATGAATCTCCTTGGTTTCGAACCCGGGATCGATTTGATACAGCACACATGAAAGAGCCACAAGGCTACACGGAGTTATGATTATAAGAGACGCTGGATTATTTTTAATCATATCAGGAAGTATTATATTATATTATATATATGTGTGTGTGTTTAGAAATTTAGACAATATAATATATTTGTATATATAAAATATATTTCTTTATAATATAATATATATTTGTGTATAATTTTTATATATAATATGTATTTATGTATAATTATAATATATTTGTGTATAATATATATATATATACACATATTGGGGTTTATTTAATATATATAAATTCATATTTATACATATATTAATAATTATATTTATATTTATGTGTGTGTGTGTATTTTTGTATTTATAGATATAATATAATTATAATATATATTACACATATACTAAATTAAATTCATTTATATTATATATTAATGTATTTAATTATATACATTTATATTATATCACCAACACACATATATATACATAATATTCTATACAACAATATACATAAAATAATTATAAAATTCATATAAATGTATTTATAATAAAATATTAATAAAATAATATATATTATAAATAAATAATATATTTATATTTATATTTAATTTTAATTTTAAATTTGTCTAAATTAGGTAAATTAGTATACATAATCTAATGTAAATGAATTTATACATAAATATACAATACAAATGTATTTATGTAACTGTGTGGGTAATAATAATGTTATTACTTATTATATGATAAATATATATGTACGAAATTAATTTATAATTAATATGTTATATTACAATATACATAAAATAATTATATAATAAATATAAATTTATTCACAACGAAATATTTATAATATAATATATAATATAAATAAATAATAGTTTTATATTTATATTCGTATTTATATTTAAATCTTTATTTAATTTTGTCTAAATTATGTAAATTATTATACATAATCTAATATAAATGTATTTATACATATGTATACAATAAAAATGTAATTATTTACTTGTATGTGTAACAATAATATTATTAATTATTATATGATATATATATATATGTACAAAATTAATATATAATTTAAATTTAATGATAAAATATATGTCAAATAATTATATTATATATATAAATTTACATATAATGAAATATTTATAATACATATAATATAAATATAATATATATATATATGTTTATGTAAATTTATATTTACTATTGTCTGTATTATATATATTTGTATACATAATATAATATAAATTTATTTATACAAAAACTATACAACAAAAATGTATTTAATAATAATATATATATATATATATATATATATATAATATAAATCATAATATAAATGAATAGTATTTATAAAACCATATATAAATTTTATAAATTCAAATAAATATATTTATAATTACATTTATATTATATATATCAATATTGAAATATATATATATATATATATATATTTTGTTTATATGTATAATTATTTATTTAAAATATTTATATAGCATCCTTATATATATGTGTGTTATAATGTATTTAAAAACATTCATATAATGTGTTTATGAAATATATATACACACACATGCACACACCCACATATATATTAAAAAATTTAAATTTATATGAGATTTATTTTAGAAAATAAATAAAAATATAGATGGAGTTTAAAACCCCCTCTAATCAAAGGGATTTTCAGTGGTTCCTAACCCCCATAAAATTTAAAAAAATAGAGGGGGTGAACAACCCCCTCTAATGTAATAAATTTGAGGTGGTTCAAAACCCCCTTTAATTTCTTAAAATAGGTGGGGTTTAAAAACCCCCTAAAATGTCATCAATTAGAGGGGTTACAACCCCCCCCATAATTTCTCAAATTCTAAGGGGGTGAAACCCCACTCCAATTACTTAAATTTGAAGGGGTTCAAAACCCCCTATAATGTCATGAATTAGAGGGGTTAAAATCCTCCTCTAATGTCATCAATTTGAGGGTGTTCAAAACACCATCTAATTTCTTATATTTGAATTGGTTCAAAACCCCCTCTAATCTAAGTGATTAGCGACATTTCATGAACCCCCAATAATATCTTAAATTAGAGGGGGTTGTAAACCCCCATTATTTCCTTTTAAAAAGTCAATTATATTTATATATATCCAAAGACATTTTATATATATAGCTCCTCTAAAATCCAACAAAATATATATTTCAACTAATTATAAAATTAGGAGTGGTTTTGATATAACCTGATCTAAAATCAAACCAAATATTAAAAAAATAATGATAAAAAATTTAGAGGGGGTTATGATCCCCCACTAAATTTGATGATTAGAGGAACTTGTGCACAATACCTCTTTATTTTATATTGAAAATTATTTTTTAGGGGCTTAAGAACCCCCTATAAAATCGATGATTAGAGGGGGTTTTGCAAAATCCCATCTAATGTTATAGAAAATGAATTGAAAGGGGGTTATGGAGAAACCCCACTAAATAACCCCCTCCAATGTAATGTTTTTTATAGTGAACCATGATTTTTTACATCATCATTCATGCTTCCCAAAACATTGATAACATAAACCATAATGAAGAACGTAGATAAGTGGTGCACTTTGATCCGTTTCTAAGGAAGAACACATCATGAATTTAGAGGGATTCAAAACCATAGAATGTAGAGGTATGGATGAATAGGATGAAAGAAATATAAATTTATTTAGGAACTCCATCTAATCTTGAATCTATGCTTGAATCCTGCATATTTTGGATCTAGCATGTCAATGGTGGGATTTAGAGGGTTTTTATAAAACAGAATTAGGTATTACATGGGATGATTTTGAAGAATTTTTCGATAAAAATATAAATACTCACACGTTCATAATTTCATGTCCAATGAATTTTTCTATCCTAAAGATAGAGGATCTCTTGGTAATAGGGAATACATCAAAAGTTATTATTTTCATCCACATTTCTTGGGAATATACTATAAGTTCCTCATTGAAAGTACACTTGTAACACCAATTTATTTTAAAATAATAACATTTTTTAATAGTTTATGAGTCCTAAAACATTGAGTTTATATTGAGTTACATGAATAAATATTTTATATCTTCAATTACACCCAATAATGATTTTAGCCTTCATTATATGAAATAATTGGTTTCATTGAAATGATTTTGTTACAATGAATGTTGAGTCTTAACGATCTAGAATATATTATTTATATTATTATTTAATATCATAATTATTTCCTTGTAATAATTATAAATGTGGAGAGTATGAATAAATAACCTGAGAAAACATATATATTATAAACAATTATTTGTTATCAATAATTTTTAAATAAATTTTTAACTATTTGAAAGGTAATGGCATGTTTTCTGAAAGTATGTACTTTTTCTAGAAGGAAAAACTCATTCATGGATCACATAATAAAAAATTAAATTTTATGAAGTTTAGAAAATTTATATGAAAAAGAATTCAATATTTTTGAAATTAGAAAACCAAAATTTTCTTTGGGTGATTTTTTGGAACTTTTCTGATATGTATTGTTTTATTATGAGTTGAAAAAATACTTAATTTTAATAGAAAATGAATTTCAATTTAAATAGTTAGATTATATTTTTATTTTTTTCCATGAAAAATAATTTTATTTTTATATCAACTAATACAATTTTCATGACTATATTTATATTTATTTTGAATTTTTATATAAAAAATGTGTAGTTTTGAACATTTTCTCTTTAAAAAAGGTGATTTTTTATTATATATATATGATATGTTTTAAATTATATTCTTCTACTTATGTGATATGAATTTGGAAAAATTCATTTTATTTCTAGAATTAGAATAAATTATCCTATCTAATATGTCCAACTTAATTTTTTACCACAATGAATGGTGAGAAATATTTAAATTAATTACTACGATTAAAGTATTAATGAGATTATTGTGGGTTATACATAATAGATAAGGGGTAAAAGAACCTATAAAATGTTATAGAACCTCATTTCTAGTAATTGATAGAACCATATTACCATAGGATATATTAGTATGAGTTATTAGAATAATATTCAAATTAAGTAAACTATATAATAAATTTTCTCAATAAAAAATCAAAAAAGGAACCTTACATTCATTTAATATATATAAAGATTTTGGATAGGTAAAAAAATATCATAGGTTAGGTTATAAATATTATTCTAAAATATAAATGAGTTATTTTTATAAATATCATTTATTATAATTTTTATAGATAAAATGATTACATTAAATGCTTAAGAAACTATAACATAATAATTATTAAGGTCATAATTTAGTAAAATATATGATACAAGAAATATTAAAAGTTAAGTAATTGAATGAATTTTTGAGTTCAATTTATTTTTTTTGAATCACCAATCACGATAAAATGGTGTGAGAATAATATATTTAAAATAAATTATTTTCATGATATTTTAAAATTAAAATTATATGAGTAATTTCTAAATTGATAAAAATGTTATTTTATAAAAAATCATATATTATTAAATGATATAATACGAATAAAAATAAAATTTTATTATTTTTTTTAATTTTAATATTTATAATATATTATCCCTAAATTGACCATTTTTTAATTTTCAATGAGTATATTTATAAGTAAATTGTTAAAACTCTGTTAATGTCATTATGGTAAAAATAGTATTTTTTTCATTAAATGAATTTTTATTAATTTTAATTTTACAAATAACAATGATTTTTATTCAATAAATTAGATTTAATATTCAAAATCATTGTATCAAAATCATCTAATAACCCCCAGTTTAAATTAGTAATATATAATAAATTTCCTAGGCTTGAAATCTTGTTACCATAGTGAAAAAAACTGTATTGGTAAAAGTAAGAAAACCATGTAGTTGAGGAAAAGAAGGATAATTTCTTTTTTTTGTGGTAGGTGTTTCTATAAAACATAAACCCTACCATCCATTATTATTCACTTTTTTAAGAACATGAGGTGACTCATATGTCCCAATTGTAAATATTTTTTGGTTATTTACAAGAATTCCACACCTCCTCAACTATAAAAATTGAATTCACTCTCCCTCATTCTTAAAAAAGTAAACCAATTTGTATTAGAAAAATAACTTCTTATATAACCCCAAAACATAACTACTCACATCCTATTAGACTTTTTGGTTATAAATTTATCATGTGAATGATTTAGTATGATCCTAGGGAGAATTAAAGAAGATGAGGGAATGTTCTTCAATGAGCTTCATTATTTTCATACTTTTTTAAACCACATTAAAATTTTAAAATACAATGATGTTATGAAAATATAATTATATTTATTATAATGGAATATTTTTTAAAAAATAACATGAACAAAAACCATCTTAGCTCTATCAAATGGGTGATTAAATCAATATTCCTATGTACTACTGACTACCAACTTGCGGACATATATAGTTCATTTTTCGATTAGCACCTATCATGGATAGGTAATAAGATGGATATATAGTATATATATGATATATATATATAATAATTATACTTATTGAGTCATTATATATTTTATAAATTATTAATTTCAATTCCATAGGTGACATGATAACATCCCTCGAGTGTACAACATAATACCACCTCTTAGAGCGATGTGATATATATTTCATTAATTATTTTCATGGAATGTGTTATGTAATAATTTTAATTATTATACAGTATATACATGAAAAAATATGAAATTGATGACACATTCATCATTCAAGAGATTTATTGTATAATTTTACTTTTTTAAACATAAAGAAGATAAAATCGTTCGTATTTGTGTAAACTACTGTCATCCAAAAGGGATGTGACTATATATTAATCCTTAAATTAAATTAATGTATTATATACGTATAATTATGTAAATAATATATTATATATGGTTTATTATAATTCAATGAAGATAAAATATTACAGAAAGAATTTCTATAACAGTCATTGAAACATGGAAATCATTACTCTTTAATATGTATGACCTTCGTCTCCTCGATAGTATCATAAATTATTTTCCATTTAAATTATTCATGATTTTTAATAAAATAATAATTGATTTAAAAATATTATAATTATTTCATGATTATAATTAGGTATATGATATAACAATAAAATATACAACAAAACCCAAACTTCCATTACAAATAATGAATGAAAAAACACGGAATATAACACACGCAATAAGAAAAATAATGAGACAATATTAATTAAAGTGTGTTAGAAACTAATAGTAGGTTTATATAGGATATTATAAATATGATTATGGTTATGTTATAAATTTATAACATATTTAAAACAACTATATTGGAGTTTAAATACTGACTGATCAAAAAGACATGTGAGGTAATGTGTTTTATCTGAATTTATATTTCATTAAGGATAATTTATTATTACACACCAATTAACATTTATTTTTGTATATACTACCTCCTTGACATGTAATACTGTAATGGCCCAGGTGTGTGCGGGAGGGTGTGGTAGTGGGACTGCGGTGAGAATGGCGAGATTGGTTCGATGCATAGGATGTCTTTAATAACCAGTGGGAAAGCGGCGCGGGGTACCCAAACATCGATGTGATATTACTATACTTTACTTGACATGCGTTATTTTGGTAATGTGCCTTGGTGAGGCTTGGGTGGATAGTTTACCTTGTTAGGTGTTTGGTTATCTATTTTTCCACCGGGCATTAGAATGTCTCCTCACTTGTGCACAAGAGTCTTTGGTTTCCCCTATTGAGTGTACTTGTATGATCACCCTACGTATACAAAACTGCTTTCAGGTTTCCAGGAGGACTTTAGGGATCGTGCGGAGCCATACTAGCTTGGACCTTTGGGGAAATTTCTATTGTTGTTTTCCTTTTCATGGTATCTTTTCACCATTGGAGTTTTGGGACTTGTATCTTTTACCTTTGAACATGCATATGAGAATGGTTTAATATCAGTCGTACTTTCACTTTTAGTTTTGGTGTTGGGGGATTCACTATCTTATATCACAATCCTATTAAAAGAAAAGGGGAAATTTCTTCCATTTATTGTGTGATTACATACCCTTGGTGCTGGTCGCCACTCTAAGACCTATTGATGGCGGGTTTCGAGGGTCATTATCTCTCCTTAAACTTAAATAAAGAAGGGCCTGGCAATCTTCTGACATTTCCCTCCTTTTGGTGAAGGCGGGTTGTGACAAATACCATGATTAAATCATAATTTATTATATTTTATGTTTCAATCTGAATTATTCATCCAATTAGAATTAACTTTTAAATTTCTATATGTTAAATGTCATTGTGAAATCTAACATTATATTGTGATTGTTAACATTCTATTGATGATATCATATTCTTGATCATTTTTCACTGGTCATTGAATTTAAATTAATTATATATAGTATTTTAAGATTGATATGATTATTAAATAAATATTATACCATATCTATATAATGTGTGTACTTTTAATATTATTTGATTAACTGAGAGAATATTGATAAATATATACCTTTTACTCAATACTGATATTCCATGATAAGGAACATAGTTCATTAAATAAATTTATTATTCAATATATGATGAATTATTAAACCATAAAATGATTGGTGGGTCCCAGTATGATATATCCCATTAATTAATTTTTAGGTATAAGGATACAATTTAAGTGGCCAAATTAAATACATTTATACATGTAGTATTTATGCTATATTATGAAAGGTATTGAAAGGACGCTGTCTCACACACTCTCGAAAATATTTATTTGTTATTTTTTAAGTGCAACACAGTGGCTATCCTAGGTCATTCAATCAATGATGAAGTAAATTAAACAACTATTGATGGGCTTTAAATACGTATTTAAATTGTTCAAAACAAAGGAAATGAAATATGGGGGGTTGGTTTTGTGACTTTTCAAATAGTAAATTAAACAAAAAAATGGGAAGCAACAATAAAGAGAAAATATCTTAGAAACACTTATATGAGAATACATAGTTGATCTAATCAAACCCCTTAACCATTCATTATAAATTATCCTATATAATTATAATTCATTGAATAATGATCCCCTGACTTTGTTAACCTCCAAACCCTACAGAAATTAACACAACCACAAATATTTGTGAAAATGTGCCCTAGGATAACTTCGGGACCATCTATTGCAGCACCATAATTTGATTATTATCCAAAAGACAACTTGGGGTCAGTGGTAAATTAGGGAATAATATCTTCCATGGATTTGAGAATTAATTGTGTTTAAGGATGATACTTAAATCGTACAATTCTTTCCTAATGTGATTAAATTTTGCGATTGAGGTTTCCATCACAAGGTTTACACAAGCATGACCACGCAGTCAATTGCATGTCGATTGAGTCACATAAAAATTAAAACTCAATTAATTGATCAAAATCTATGAATTACAGTATGTTTACAGATTAAATATAAATAAATGAAGGGAGTGGGGATTAGATCAACTACAAAATAAATCACTCTTCCATGGGTGGAGTTGTCATTGTAGACACATTTTGCATAAGGAATGGATTGAAATGGGATTACCCAATATCATCTCCAATCTTAGATTCCAGACCAATAATTAAAATAAGAAGATGCAAATAGACGAAAACATATAATTTATTGAAGAAAATTCACGTTACAAGCACAAAAACAAGTAAAAACAAAGAGGAGGTGGGAGAGGAGAGCCTTCATAGAAGAGAACTTTGTAGAAGGCCTTAATTCTTCCAAGTGTTTTTAGTTGTTACAAAGAGACACCCATTCTTCCAAATCTTCCCTTCACCTCGAAAAGCCCTCCCAAAGAGTTAAAACCCAATTTAAATAGATATTTTGAGGGCTAGGTTTACATAACTTTTTTAAGTGTGAAATGAAAACTCAAAAAATATTTTATTCCAAGTTGAACCGCATAGGTGACCTCAAGAATTCGTGTATTGACCATACATATAGAAGGATTATTTGTTACTAATTATTTCCCCAAGATTACCTCCAAATTTCAGCTCAATTCAAGTTCGGATGAAGATGATAGGGCCCAAATAGTGAAGTGGTGTCCAATCTGGATGGTTCAGTCCAACTTTGTCTTCGTGACCCATTTACACAACTCACATGCATGATCCATCTCCCATGTCCTAAATAGAATTTGTATCCAATTAAGTCAGGAACACAATTAAAATATTTTTAAGTCAAAATATTTTACATAACAATATTTATTCTTTAAATACAACAGTAAATTTTAGAAGTGTAAAACTGCAATTTTCATCAAATTTGCAAATGAATGATCTAATCTCCAAAATTTCACAACTGATCATATTTATCATAATTATAGGAAGTTATATCATGTATTATCAATAAATTATTCAATAAAATTTGGTTTTATCAACTCTCTCACACTTACCTTTATTCACAATTGGGAAAAACCCCATATCAAGTAAATATCAAACCAAAACTAATTTTAAAACACATATCCTTGAGATCCAAAAATTACACACCAAGAAACAAAATATATCATGCCTCATAAAAACCCATTATTTCAAGTTATCCATTTATATCATTCAATATATTTTCACTTTATTTATCCTCTCGTGCACAAAACACATACCTCACTTGAATTATCTCTTATCACACAATTTTCAATTTTTAGCAATGTCTTTCTCATCCATACTCATACAAGGGTCACCATATGTTTGATTAATTCCTAAACCTCCACCAGATATAAGTCAAGTACATATGATTATCATGAGAAATTTTCAGTGATGTTCTATGGGTTTAGTTTGTGGGATTATGATGTGAACAATTCTCAATCAAAATGAGGAGGGCTTGACTCTTTTTGAAGAAAAATTACATTAATCTAATTTCCACATAAATATGGTCTCCCCCTCAATCCCCATATCATCAATTAATCTAAATCCTCATGAAAATAAAGGAATATTTACACCATTCAACATTTCAGCAACAAAAATGTCAATCTTCTCAAACATGATTTTCTTGGAAGTCCATATAGGAACAACATTCTTTCTTCATCAGATTCTCCAAAAGGCACAATTTCTTTTATCATAAAAGCTCCCGAAAGTATCAACATTCAATAAAATGATTTTTTAGTTAAAAAAACGTCTACTTAAAATTTAATCATCCACACAAAGTATCAAAAAAGGTGGTATCATAACAAAATACAGCTTCCCCCACTATTATGTTCAACATGATTATGCAATTTCACTTCAAGAGTTGGTTGTATACGGAAAAAATGGCTTGTAATGTGGCAAACCGAAGAAAATGTTGATAAATTATAAGGGTTAAAAGCATTAAATGTTCAAGGTATTCCATTATATATAAAAGTATTCTTTAAAATAAGGGATTTAATACCAAACAAATGCCTCAATCATTTAAACATAAGTACCTCAAACCCTCAAGTTCTGACAAGAATAAATCAAATTATGGTTAAATCAAGCTTGGTTTGGTTCTCTCAAGAAATTAGGTGACTGTAATTAATATGAAAATAATGGTTTATAAGCCTCACAAGATATTTATTTCAAATATAAATACAATGGGATGTATCATGGGGTTCGAAATTCAGAGTACTTTTCATGAAATTACAAAATATTTTAACTTTAAACAATGTTTTTTCTGCATCCATTTAAGCTTGGTTTCATGGGATAAATTGTTTCACTTATTTATATTGATTTTTAAATGGTGATGAGAATCAATTAATCTCAAATGTTTAAAAAACAGATAAAATATTAGAAAATAAACCCACAAAATTTGAAAAAACACGCATTTTTTTAAACAGGAAAACAATTGAAATTACTAATATAGAATGTTCCCTCCTAAACACATAAAATATTGCACTATACTCAATGTGAACCCATGAGATGATATATGAAAATGAAATGAAGAATTTTAAATAGGAAAAATAATAAAAAAGTTAAAGGGTTAGGAACAGCCTTATATGCTCAAGTGATGATGGGGTCATGCAGTGTGATGAAATCCACTACATTAGTAGGAAGTCCCTAAATGTCTCTCTTCAAACATTTCCCATTGACTATAAAGCTCCTTTATAAGTCTTCTTGTGTGATATCCATTGCACCATAAGAAAATTCATTAGTCACAGCATAAGGACCTAACCATCTAGAATGCAACTTACCAGGCATCAACTTCAGTTGTGAACTGTATAGAAGGACTTTCTCTCCAACATGAAACTCCTTTTATTGGAACATTTTGTCATGAGTTACTTTTGATCATTCCTTATAGATCCTAGAGTTCTCATCTGATGAAAATCAATTCTCCTCAAGATCTTGAATTTGTAGCTTCCATTGGATTCCACCTTGGGCCAAATCCATGCTGCATTTCTTTATTACCCAATATTCTTGATGCTCAACTTCGACGAGGAGATGAAACGATTTACCAAAAACAATACAAAATGAGGACATACCAATGGGTGTCTTGTATGATATCCTATAATCCCACAATGAATCATCCAAGCACTTGGTCCAATCTTTCTTATTTGGCTGCATGATGTTCTCCAAAATTTGTTTCAACTCACGATTTGAAACCTCAGCCTGAATATTTGTTTAAGGGAGGTATGGTGTTGAGGTTTTGTTTGTCACCCCATACATCTGAAGAAGGGAAGAAAGGTTCTGATTGCAGAAGTGTGTCCCTTGGTCACAGATGATGGCCTTCGGTACTCCAAACCTACATAAAATATATGCTTTGAGAAAGTCCACAACAACATGAGAATCCTCAGTCCTGGTGGCCTTAGCCTCCACCCATTTACTCAATTATTCAACTGAAACCAGAATATACAAAAAACTAAAAAAACTTGGAAAAACCCAGAAAATTGATGCCCCAAACATAAAAAATCTCACTGAATAATATGGGTTTTTGGGGCATCTCACGTCTTCAAGAAATGTTCCCAGTGTGATGGCAATGAGAGAATGACTTAAAAAACACATGGGCATCATAGAATAAGATAGGACAATATAATAAAGAGTCTATAACTTTTCTAGCTACCTATTGGGGTACAAGGTGTCCACTAAATGAAATTGTATGACAAAAATGTAAAATAGACCCAAACTCATGATCAGGAACATACCTCCTAATAACTTGGTCACTACACATGCGCCAAAGGCATGGATCATCCCACACATAATACCGATACTCACTTTTTAATTATTTTTCTTGATTTTTCTTTAAATTTGCATATATTTTGGATGCAACAAGGTAGTTCAATAAATCAGAATACCAAGGATGCATACATGAGATGGAATAAAGATGCTCATCGGAGAATGTGTCTTGAAGTGGTACCTGGTCCAAGGTGTCATCCTTTAGTGTGGGAGTAAGCATGTTCATGTGGTCATCCACAAGGTTTTCCCACACATTCTTGTCCTTTATCTTAATATAAAATTCTTGAAGAAGGAGCATCCATATAATTTTCCTTGGCTTTGCAATCGACTTCTTTAATAGTTACCTCAGAGCTGCATTGTCAGAAAAAACAACTACTTTAGAGACCAATAAATATGAATGGAATTTATCTAAACCAAATATAACAGATAAAAACTCCTTTTCTATTATTGTGTAGATTTATAGGGCTGAATCAAGTTTCCTCGATGCGTAGGACATCACATGTGAACGTCTCTCCACCCTCTGAGATAAGATAGCTCAAACTTTGAAGTTGGGGGAATCACACATAAACTCAAAAGGAATATCCCACCATGGGGTATGTAAGATAAGTGGAGTGGTAATACATTGTTTTAGCACATCAAAGTAATTCCTACAAGAATCATCAAACACAAAACCAGAATCCTTTGGATGTAATCGCGAAAAAGGAAGAGAATTCTTACTAAAATCTTTGATGAAGCACCGATAAAATCTTACATGCCCTAGGAAAGATCAAACATAACACACACATGAAGGAAAAGGTAGGGATGAAATAATATATACCATAGATCAATCAACCTCTCTCCTCTATTTTGACACTACATTTCCTAAGACAATTCCATTCTCTACAATGAAATGACACATTTCAAAGTTCAAGACCAGATTCTTCTCAATACAAAAATTCAACAACATTCCCAAAATAATTAGTCATTCATCACATGAGGCTGCATATACTATAAATTCATCCACAAATACCTCCATGTAGGTCTCATGAAAATCAGAAAAAATACTCGCAATGCATCTCTGGAAGGTACATGGGGAATTGGAAAGTCCAAATGGCATCCTCCGGTAGGAAAATGTACCTAATGGACATGTGAGTGTTGTCTTTTCCTAATCCTCCAGAGCAATTAGTTCCAGAAAATATTCAGAAAATCCATCAATGAAATAATAATGTGTCTTCCCTACAAGTATCTCAAGCATTTGATCAATAAATGGTAGGGGGAATTGTATTTTTAAGTAGACTGATTTAGTTTCCTATAATCAATACACACATGCCAACTATTTTGAACCCTCATTGGAACTAACTCATCTTTCACATTTTTAACAACTGTTACTCCACTTTTCATAGGCATAACCTGAATATGACTTACCCACAACGAATCTAAAATGGGAAAGATTATACCTACCTCGAGAAATTTATCATCTTCTTTTTGAAAATCTTCTAGAAGGTTTGGATTGAGTCTCCATTGTGGCTGCCTAACCAGTTTAGCCCTATCCTCTATGAGAATCCCATTCATGCCAATGGAGGGAAAAATACCTGATATTTCATCTAATGTCCACCCAATTGCTCTGATATTCTCCCACAAAAGATTCAAAACCTTTTCATCATGTTTAAAAGGGATATTGTTAGGAATGATAATAGGTAATTTTTCACACTTAACAAGTATGATTTTTTGAGATTAGGTGGAAATGGATTGAGTTCCAATATAGGGGGTGATGTATGGATGGAGAAATTGAAGGAACTGAAGGAGGAGAACAATGATCATTAGTATCATACTATAAATTATCAAAATCATAGAATAAAGAATCAAATCCATCGGTATACTAAACAACCATGTCATAATTAGAGTTAAAATTATCAAAATCAGAATATTATTCCACTTCAAAATCAAATCTGAGAGAGTATTGTGTATTATAAATAGGTGTGGAGGTACTCCTAGACATTAAACTAGAACCAATACTCAAAATTTCCCTATGAATAGGACAATCAAAATCCCTATAGTTTTTATTTGGTTGTTCAAAATGAGAGATAAAAAAAACATAATGGTCCTCATAGGGGTACATCTTGGATTCCATAACATTAAATATCACAACATTGTCCCCAAACTCTGTGGAAAGTGTACCCTCATTGACATTTATGACATTTTTTTCAGTTTTGAGGAAGGGTCTACCTATGATAATGGGAGCATGGGAACTTACCTGATCTTCCTCCATGTTAAGCATGTAGAAATATACTGGGAAGAATACATCTCTTACCCATAAAAGTACATCTTAAAGGAATCCTGCTAAATATGTTGTAGCTCTATTCTCCAAATGCACCACTACTCTCATGAGCTTCAACTCACCAACCTATAAAGAAGAGAATACATAGTGAGGCATCACATTTAAGGAAGATCCTAAATCAGTAAGAGCATCATAAAAATGCAACTCCCTTATGGTGCATGGGATAGTGAACGCCTCTAGATCTTTGAACATTGATGGAATTGATAGAGTTAGTGTAATGTGTGCTAACACATTCCTTCCAAGATTGATCCTCTCAATTCCCTTGATCCCTATTCAATTGGTATAATGTTCCTTATGAATTTCTCATACCTTGATATTTTCTTGATGGCTTCAAGTAGAGGAATATTGATCTCCACATGCTAGAATTTGTAAAAAACTTCTTTTCTGCATCGCCTCTTCGGCCATATTCTTAGTTTGTACAACTCTGTTTGGAAATGGAAGGGGTTTAGGAGGAACATCATCAATCTTTTTCTTACCTTTATGTTTCTCCTTGTATTGCAAATAAGTTGGTGTGGAATTTGGATTTTTTGGACTGGAGGTGAATCCCGGTGGAATGGTAGGTATATATGTATCATTCATTTACTTACCACTTCCCATTGTGATGGAACCAACAATACCCTTGGGATTTGGAGTTTCTTGGGAATGTAGATTTCCAGAATCCTTACTTACCAATTAATGGAGTGCAATGTCAATTTGTCTCATTTGAGTCTTCAACTCCCTCAGCTCCGAACCGTGACTCTTCAGCTCATTATGTTGATTAAGAACATTTTTTTTTGAAAATATCATCAGTTTTAGAATCTACCTTGGTTTGGGAATTCCCTTTTTGTTGATTTGATGACTCTTAAGCTTCAAATCGCCTTTGGGGTTGTTGGAAACCCTGTTGGTAAGGTGGAGGCTGCTGGAAGTTTTGTTGAAAAGGGCGACTATGTTGTTATCCCAAGCCATACCCCTTTTCTGATTGATCCTTAAGCCCATGGTTATATATTAGACCAAATGAATAAAAATTCTTTTGGGGATGTGGATATTTTTGCTTCTAATATGGTCTCCAAGGAAACACTACTTCACAATCTTCTGTTTCTTGTAGTTGCGGGCAACAATCAATTGGGTGGCCTGTCATAGTGAAAATTCAACAAGGCCTTGAAAGAGGGTGTTGGGATGTATTTTGTTCCAGATCAATATACGTCACAATAGTTTTTAATTCCTCAAACTTGGTGTCAATCAAATGACATTCAAGAGAAGACGGACTTACCTGATGTACTTCTCTCAAATGTGGTGTACCTTGATCACAAAATTGTAGGGAGTTTCGGGCCATTTTTTCAATCAACGCACATGTAGCTACTGGTGTCTTGTCCAAAAATGCTCCTCTAGCTGCATCATCCACTATTCATATCTCCATAGGTGTGAGTCTTTCATAGAAGTGTTGGATGAGGAGTTTTTCACTGATTTGGTGATGTGGGCATCCTGCACACAACTTCATGAATCACTCCTAGTACTCATACATTGACTCCCTATTGTCTTTCTTGATCCCCGATATCTCCTTTCGAATGGATTTGGTCCTTGATTATTGAAAACATCTATACCAGAAATGAGGTTTCAAATCGTTCCAACATGTTACATCTTTAGTTGTAAATAATACATTCATCCTGTCACAGCTCCATCAAGTGAGAATGATAATTCTCTAAGTTTTGTTTGATTATAATAAAAATTTCTGGGTTTAAGGGTTGATAAAACCACATTAAATTATTTTAAAAGTTTTTTTAGATCCTCACCAGATAATTCATGAAACGCATGAAGAAGACAAATTAACCCATATTTTATTTCAATGTCCGATTCGTGATTAATGTATGCAATACAATTTAGATGATAGTTAATAACATGTGAAGAAAATTCCTAAATAGTTATATTTAGTTCATTTCCCTTATTTTTGTCCATTAGTTATAATTTTATGGTGGAAATAGAATTGTTTCCATTTTTAATTTTCTTGGAGTGGATAAATTCTCCAATTATTTGAACGTTGATACTTCTCGTAGACTGAGAATGTCTGATTTGAGCACTAAGGCTACGTTCAATCTCTGGGTCAATATCTATGAGATATTCAGGATTATTTCATATCATAAATCAAATAAAAATGAAAAGTAGGAAAGTTGACCATAGTAAAATACAAATGACAAGTTTGAGTTGATGGTCTAAAAAGAAGTAGAAGAAAATAAAAGAAGAACAAAAGAAAATTTTTTAGATTAGATAAAGAAGGAGGAAAGAAGAGGTGAAAAAAATAAAATTTAAAATAAAATAAATACCTATAATTAGTTGAAATAATTACTTGTATCCCCGGCAATGGAGCCAATTTTAATGGTTGTTTTCGCACATTCCCTCAAAAATATTTATTTTTGATTTTACTATGTGGAGCACAGTGGCTGACCTAGGTCATTATCTCATAGTGAAAGTGAATTAAAAAACTATTAATGAGATTTAAATAAGTATTTAAATAGTTCTAAACAAATGAAAAGAAATATGGGGGGTTTGTATTGGGACTTTTCAAATGGTAAATTAAACATGAAAATGGGAAGCAACAATCAAGAGACAATTTTTTAGAAATTATTATATGAGAAGACATTATTGATCTAATCAAAACCCTACAACATTACTTTATCAATATCCTATATAATTATAATTAATTCAATTACAATCCCCTATCCTTTTTAACCTCTAAACATTACAGAAATTAACACAACCACAAATATTTGTGAAAATGAGCCCTCGGTTAACTTCAGGACCTTCAATCACAGCACCCTGCTTTGTTTGTGATCCAAAATCCAACATGTGTTAAGTGATAAATTAGGGATTAATATCTTCTCTATATTCGATAATTAATTATATTTTGGGATGAGATATTAACCCTACAATTCTATCTCGAAGTGATTAGATTTTGCGATTGAGGATTCACTCACACATTTTACACAAGCCTAACCACATGGTCAAGTGCAAGTCGATTGAGTCACGTAGAAATTAAAACTCAATTAATTGATAAAAATGTATTAATTGAATTATGTTTATGGATTCAAAATAAATCAATTAAATGGATGGGTATTAGATCAACTATGAAAGAAATCACTCTTCCATGGGCGGAGTTGTCATTGTGAAGATGTTTTGAATAAATAATGGATTAAATGGGGAATACCCAATATCGTCTCCACTCATAGATTCCAGACCAATAAGAAAAATAAAAATATTAATAGAGAATAATATATAATATTTATTGAATAAAATTCATATTACAAGCATAAAAACAAGGAAAAACAAAGAGGCGGTGGAAGAGGAGAGCCTTCCTGGAAGAGAACTTTGCACAATGCATTACTTCTTCCACGGGTTGTGAGGTGTTCCCAAAATACACCATTTAGTCCAAAACATCCCTAAGCCTCTACCATCTCTCCCAAGAAGTTAAAACCCCATTTAAATAGTGTTTTTGATGGATAGGGTTACATAATGTTTTTATGTGTGAAATGAAAACTCAAAGAAATATTTTGTTCCACATTCACTGCATTGTAGACCACCATATCACGTGAATTGTCCATTATTATGGGAAGATTATTTGTTCCTAATTACGTCCCCAATCTTCCCACCAAATTTGGGCTCATTCCATGTCTGTATTTAGAAGATACCACCCAAAGAGTGAAGTGTTGTCCAATCTGGATGGTTCTGTCCGGCTTTGTCTTCATGACCCATTTACACCACTCAAATGCATGATCCAGCTCCCATGTCCTAAATATAATTGTTATTATACAATTTCATGAACATGTTTAAAAAATATTATGTTAAAATATTTTACATAACAATATTTATGCCCGAAATATTATAATGTATTTTGAAAAAGTAAAACTGGAATTTTCATCAAATTTTCAAATGAATGCCCTAATCTCAAATATTTTATAATTGATCATATGTAGAATAATGTGTGGAAATTATATAATTTATTATCAATAAAATATTCAATAAAATTGGGTTATATCATGTATTTATTGTAGAGGAACCATGATGCTTCAGAATATGGTGTCCATTAATTACACATTATATTCATTCCGATGTTTTTTATTATTACCCATGATATTTTTACTAAAATATTACTTAAGGATGCATTATATTAATTGTTTATTTATTAAATGGAATTAGTTTTCAGTTATTAACCTAGCCATATTTATTGGTCCTTATTAAGTTATTTAAATTTCACGTTTGATTTCTTATTTACATTTAAATATTGAATATGATTGTTGAGTCATTATATCTTCCTATGTATTTAACAATTAATAAGAAATTGAGATCACCATTATTTTCTTCCATTACCTATGTTTTCAAGGAGTTATCTTTGAATGAGTTTTGAAGGATAAAATTCTATAGCTTTTGTTATGAATTGAGTATTATTTTATATTCCCAATGTAAAATAGGTATCATGTATGTATTTGGTTCTCCAAATTTGATCAAATGATTGGTCCTTCAGGATTTTATTCTCGAATATATTCAATTGTAATATTGTATGTGACCATATCAGGTCTACTAGGGTTTTGGTCTCTAGTGTTGGTATCATAGGATTTTTATTCTACACCATTGGAACTATACTTTGGAAAAAATATACTAGGGAACATAACCCTCTAAAAGAAATGTATATAATTACTTTATAACATACTAATATTTTGTTAACTAAGAGACTATGCAGTTGTTCCTATGAAGAAATCCCTATCTGGATACTACAGGTAGACGTGGTTCTTGGACCAATGTACTTACAGGTAATAACTCTAAAATGATGTGTTAGACATAGATCGAGTGTTACCATGTACCTCAAAACAAGCCTTACAATACACCTAGATTCAAAATCCCATGGGATATGATTTGGATATTTCCATAATAATTTACAATCTATTATGAAAGAATTAAATATAGTCATATCCCAAATGAAACCATGTTTATTATTATGATATTAACAATAAAAAAAAATTATATTTATGTTTCATTTTTTTAGATTATACATTATGTTTCATAATGATATAATCTAATATAGTGAATTATATTATTTATAAATTTCCCATAGAAAATGTAATGATAATTGAATAAATGTACGTGATCTAAAGAGTAAAAATCTCCATTTTTATACAGGCTTAATCCCATATTTCAAATTGAACTAGTCTGCCAATAATTTTCATTACATGAGGTTATAGTATCATGTTTTTACAAGACTTAGAATGAATTATAAAAATATAATTTATCATATGGGAATCCAAAGATAACGTGTTTTGAATGGATCTACCCACATGTAATAGTTGTGTAATGAATCTACAAATAAAATTCATGAAAGGATTGAGAGTTTTTCATAAGTGTGGGGATAAAGTCTAACAATCTCATGATTTCATGGAAAAAAAAACAAATTACCATGTTTATGTTATTTAATTGTATGTAGATGGGTCAGTATGCCAACAAATTCATCAAGTTACATGGGGTAATACCATAGACGAAGATAAGGGTTCATGGTCAATATTATGATATCAATTTTACTGTAGTAAAATGATTAATAAGATTGTGTATTTGGATCGATGAAATATGTTGTAAAATAATTTTATTTATTACTTCCTCATTATAAGAATATTTAAATATATATGGATTTTCTTTTAGTACTATTTCATTAGGGATTTGATAATATATGTAATACCATACCAAAAATCCTAAAAATGATTCAGAGAAAAGATGAGCTTTTTGGAAAACAAATGATTTAGTGACAAATAACATGTAATATGTTATAGGTATTGTGTTAATGATTATGGGATAAATAAATAATTTATATCGATAATGTAAATTAGATAGCACTAATTAAATTCTAATTGATTGGTGATTTAATAAAAATATATTTTTTGCCATAAAAAATGGTTTCTACAACATTTTTGGAATTATAAAATATATAAAAAAATCTATGATTTATTTAATAAATAATGAATCATGCATATTTTCAATAATTTTTTTGGTAATTCGAGTTATCATAATTTTTCAAAAGAATACATGTTAAAAACATTTACATATTTGGTATGAAATAATTAATATATTCTTCATGTAGTTATATATTTTAATGATATGTTCATTTTGGAAATTTTTGGACCTTATTTACAAATCTTTGGATCCTAATTTTTTGGAACGTCTATAAGAATAATCATTTACCAACTAAATTATGCAGAACATTAGACAATGATTTAGACATGCATTTATTACATAACCATATGATTATTTATAAATACCGGATTCACTTTTCTAACCATATTGATTTTATAAATTTTTAATGATATAAGGAAGGACTTCTTACTCTTTTATGGATCTTACGAACGATAAAATGTTAATTTTAGTTATTTAGACATAAAAAATTAATTTTTGGATATTTATTTCATAGAGTAAGAGAACATTTATAAATGAGAAAATAAATAATTTAATTTTTTAAGAAATAGAAACATATTGTGTAAGTATATTTAAATACATTCTTAGACAGTAAAAGATATCATCAGATCTAGGAAAAAAGATATCAAAATAAAATGTTATCATAAAACCGTTATTTATGTTGAATCTATGGTCATTAAATTCATCATATATTTCTATTTATTACACCCTTAAATTTTATTTATCATTTAATTTAATATAATCAATGGACTCTATCATTATATATAATTATTTATTATTTTCTTCCATGTTTATATATTCACTTTCTACCAATATTCTTTTATGTAGAATCCTAGTCATGTAAATATTCTAGATAAAATTTGTAGGTCCCATTCTTTATTCTTATGTTGGTGTTTTATTTTCCCTCTTACGATATGTAATTTTAAAAATGTTTTTATAAATATCAAACCATTTTCTACTGAAACAATGTTTAAATTGGGATTATGTAATTTGTTTAAGGTGGGGGGAATGTAACCCCGCAAAAATCATAATGAATAACATTTTATTCAATAGAATACTTGACATGAGACATTTTATTTATATTGTGTTACATGTCACAATATGTTTGAATTTAATTAGAGAGAATACTATGTTTAACTTCCATAATAAGAAACAACATGTTTCTTTTGAAATCTTATATTACACACAAGGATGAGTGTTAACATACCACAATATAATATTAATATTTTTACTAAATATGATATTTATCACCTTAATATTGGTATGGATATTGATTATAAGATTAAATAACCTATTAAAATTTATATTATACACTAATATATTAGTTATTTATTAATAATAATGAAAATAATATTCATTTGAATGAAAAACTACTTTTTTATGAGAATCAATATTATTTCGAAAAGACAGTAAAATAATGCTTCTCACACCTAATTTAAAATTAATTTTTAAAAAATTATAGAAAAAATATATATAAAATAATCATAATTTTAGAAATATAAATATTAAATATATCTTAGGGAGAATTTTTTATATTTTTATGAAAATTTTCTTTTTTTGATTAATAGTGAAAAATAATTAATTTTAATTAAAAACTAAATTTTCATTAAAATTATTAAATTATATTTTTAATTGGATTAGAATTATAAATAGTACAATTTTATATCAATTAATTCAATTTAGATCATAATAATTGTTATTAATTTAAATTTCGATATGTAAACATTATCAACTTTTAAATTTTTTTACTATAAGATAACTAACATTCTAGTCGCTTCTGGGAGATTTAAATAAAATTAAATTATGAAATTATTTGGATTTGAATTAAAAAAATAGATTTAATATTTTTTATTTTATTAAATAATATTAATTAATAATAACAACCTAATTTCTTACAAAAATTATTAGTGAAAATGGTTAAAATTATTTATCATGATTAAGGTCAAAACCTTTTTATCTGGGGTAAACATTAATAGAAAAAGATTAAAATTACCTACCAAAATAGTAAAAACCAATTGTTTGTCTACATTTAAACCATTATTACAATATTATCACCCTTTATGAGTTATTGGGATACTATTCTAGGAATGTGTCCTATATAATAAGTCAGGTAAAGAAAAAGACAAAGGGTACATTCCTTATCTATAATATTTATAATGCATTGGGATAGGGAAAAACATTATCGATTTGGTTATAAATTTTACTTTAAAATATGAATGAGTTATTCATGCCATTATACCTTATTTTATATTTTTTATATGAAATAATAACATTAAATGGTTAAGAAATTTCAATACAGTAATTATTTACTGAATAATAAAATAAAATTAATGATAAAAAAATATTAATAGTGAAATAAATGGATTGAATTATTTTATTCAATTGATTTTTACATTAATATTTATAGATATATAGTCTTTATAATAATATATTTTAATTACATTATTTTAATGATGTTCTTAAATTTAAACAAATGAATAATGTCCAAATTTACGTTAATGTTATTTTATAATAACTATATTTTAATTAATGAATTAAAATTACTAATAAAACAATATTATCTTAAGTTATTTTTTAAATATAGATAAATAAAATATTTTTCAAATATTTTCCCATATTTTCTTTTATAATAACTATATTGACATCAAAATAGTAAAAAATATCCTGGCATTGTTTGGGTAAAAACAATTTTTTTTCACATTACATGTGGTGTATTCTTATTAACTTTACACACAAATAGAATTTTTATTTAATAAATTAGATTTATGTTTTAGAATTAGTGCATATATATTATATAATAATTTTGACTTAAATTTAGTCTTAATGGAAAAATTATCTAGGTTATAAAACAAGTTACAACTATGAAAACACAATATAGAAAAATTAGGGAATGTTGGATGTCAGGGATCAAGATGAAAAAAATGATTTTGTTTTTCTATGTTAGAGGTGTTTATAAAAAAATATAACCAACCCTATATTATTATTATTCAATTTTTAGTCACGTGAGGTAAGGGAGATGACCCAATGGTGAATACTTTTGGGTATTTACAATATTCAATTCCTCCTCAACAATAAAATGGGAACTCAATCTCCCCTTCTAAAAACACTATAAAAAGAATTTTTTCATCCAATACATACAAAAATAACTTCCCAATATCCATATCAGTATCCTATAATAATTATTTTTGGAATAATTTCATCCTATAAATTATTTATTGAAAACCTAAGTGGACTACCTATAGAAGTTGTAATGTTCTTCAAGAATCTTTCTTATTAAGCTTATTCGTACAACTCCTTAATTTTTTTATTAAAACATGATGATATAAAAACAAGAGTAATTTTTTTATATTTTGTTGTTTTATTAATAATTTATTTACATAAAATAAAATCCACTTAATTCTAATGGTTTTAAAAATCATTGTTTATGTGTACAACTGAATACCTCTTCTTAAAATGATGTTGTTATTTTTTCTATTACAACCTCTCTAAGATAGGTATTATGATGGATATAAAGTATAAATATGTTATATATAACGTAAATATTCCTATTCAGGTTAATATATTATATATAAATTTTTAATTTACATTTGGTAAGAGTCATGATGACATCGCTCGTGTGAACAGAGGGTTGTCGCCTTGCAAAGCGATGTGATCCATCATTTCAAATGTTTTACATGGAAACTAATAAAGAATACTGATAATTATTATATGTGATATACCTAAAATAATTATTATATTATGTAAATATTTATCATTATAGAAGGATAATATATATTTTCATTTTTTTACACTTAATGATGGTAACATCATTCGTGTATCTGTAGATTTTCACCTTCCCAAAATGATGTGAATCTCTTTTCATCACTATAACACATCAGTGATATATAATAGTATAATTAATTAAATAATATTGTAATTAATATATTTTTATTTTTATTTAATGATAAAATATTATTAGAACCCTCATTATAATGACCATTTAGAAATGAAAAATGTTATTCATGCTTTCGTATGACATACTATCTCCTTGATCACGACATACATCACATTTCAAAACCATCATTAATTATTTGATTTAAAAATAAAAATTGTGTAAATCTATTATAATTATGTCATTTATATTATTTTATATATTATATAACTATTTAGTATACATAATAACAAGAAATTTTATAAAAAAATGATCAAACAAGGTAATTAACACATGAAACAATAAAAATAATGAGCCATTATTAATAAACTGGTGGTAATATATTATAATAGGATCATGAATGATATTAATGATATGTGTAAGTTTATGTTATAAATTAATAAAATATTTGAAAAAATCATACAATATGTTATATAAATTTCAACCAAATGGACATATCTGGTAATGTATTTCGACGCAATATATTTTTCATTAAGACTTATTAATTATTACACAACTATTCATTTTTATATGGTTCACATACTGACCCTATTAAATTAAATATGATGATTCATTTATGCTTCACTGTATTTTATTTTCAATTTTAAATATTTCATTCAATGGGATTTGACATGAAAATTAAAAAGTGTTAAATGTTATTGTGCAATCTAACTTTGTTCTATGATTTTAATATTTCTATTGAAGAAATTACATTCTTTATCATTTTTCATTAGTTATTACATTAATGTTAAATATAAAAATTATTTTATTATATATATTATTATTTCTTAAACCATATACCATTTTTCACTTATGGTGTGTACTTGGAATGTTATTTGTCTAATTGGGAAAAAATTGTTAAATCTGCATCATTTTCCCAATATGGATAATTTATGATAAGGAACATTATTCATTGATGAAATCGATTATTTCAAATTTGAGGACTGATTTTCAACTTATGTGATGGTTTGGTCCTATAATTATATATTTCTTGATGCATGGTAGTGCTCATGAGAAAAATTAAGTGGCCAAATTAAAAGTGTTTCTACTCATAGTGTTAAAACTCTATTGTGAAAGGTCAAAAATGTTTATATACCATGATTCCTATGAACATGGTGTGAAGTAATTTATAATTTCTTTCATTTAGAATTAACGTATTATCAATAATGATATTATCACTGTGATATTATCAACGTATACATTTCATTCATAGTTTATTAATTAAATGGAATGTGTTTTTAGATACTTACCTATACATATTAATTATTCCTTATCTATTTTTTTAAATGAAATATGTTCCAAATTATTATCCTTTTTATGTTTATTTTGATTATTGACCCATGATATCATCCACTATAATTTACCGCTACTAATTGTTTTATCCCACCCTTATTTTGTTTCCTTTCCCGCGGATATGAAGATGATATCTTTGAATGAGTTTTCAGTGTTGATGTTTATTAGATCTTATTATGTTCAATTTTTTATATTTAAAATGTTAAATGGTTATCATGAATGTAAATGGTTCTCTAAATCTATGAAAAAGATTAGTCGTTCTGGATTTGACTCTATTAATCTATACAAATTTAATAATGTTCAGATTCAAATATGTGTTGTTGGAGGTAGGGTTTTTACAACATATATAATAGTCAGACCTGTGACAGGAAATTCATTTGAGGACTTATTTACTTTTCTTTTCATACTATATAGATTTTTTAAAATGAGAAATTTTGGAGGAATGTGATATTTCATGGAATTAATCTCAAGGAAGTGTGATTATCACTACATGAATTGTTAAGAACTCAAATTCTTGGAATAAGAGGAATCTGGACACATACATCCAATGGGGTGGAATTTCATAGAACCAAAAAACATGGTCAGTTATTTTTCATTCATGCACCAAGATTATGATACCATGTTTTTAGTTAAGTTCACATGAGCATATCAAGAGGGATTGTACACCACCACTTAGAGCATGTCATAATATTAACTATATGAAACATCTAAAATTTTATTTTCATAGTAATCCAAACATTATATGTTTTAATTTCCCACATGTTTCTTTAATACTATTTTCTTTAATGGGTTATTGTTTTCATAATAACTCCCATTATTAGAAACAATGAGGTAAGAAGATTCTAGGAACAATATGACAACTCAAAAAATTATATATAATTTTGAAATTAAAGATAAATGGATACTGAGTAAGAAACTATAATTTATAAACTAGGTTATCAAGGATGACCAATATGGTCCTTATACACTAGAATGTTTGATTAATGATAATTATAACTATATGCGATCCTTGTTTGATACATGCACATCCTAATATTTTATTACTTCTCTTATTGTTCATCATATGGGTTTTCATGTTGATATAATTTCTTATATTTTAAAAATAAAAACTCCACTATGCTAATAATAATGTGAATAATTTATGTGTTCAACATTACTAGTGACTATCAATGTGTTAGAATCATTGTTGGACTTCTCTATCCTTTAGATTTAAATATATGATTTCATATTTGGGATAGATTGGTTGATGATTTTTTCTATTATCCATTTTATTTATGGAAGGTGAGTCTAAAATCATTTAATAGGATAAATAATATATTTAAGAGATAATGAGAAACATATTCAACTATTGTAGATAAATTAGTACTGGTGGTGGGATCAATCACATATCAGTTGGTAGTGATTATGTTATAGTAGATAGATGGGATCAAGAATATAGAATTTCCAACCAATGTAGACTAGATTCAATATGTTTTGGGAAAAAATTCATTGGGCTTCAATAGAAAGATAGAAGTGATTGTTATGACTTTCTCATACCATAGAAAATTACAATTTAACTTACATTATATTGGATGACTACAACAGAATGAAGGGAACTAAAAACCAACAAGAAGAGTCAGATAAAAAATGGTTCATTTTACCATGCACATCTCATTGGGTAACATCAGTCCTTTTTTTGATGAAGGCTAATATAAATCATATTAATTATTAGGATTATAGTAATTTTAAAAAATTTATGATAAATAACCAATATCCCCTTCCTCAATTTGTTACATGTTTCATTAATTGATGGGGGCCAAATGGTTGTCTAAAATGGACATATATTCAAGGTATCCCTAACTATGAATTCAAAAAGAGGTTATTCTTAAGATCAATCTGAATCCATTAATGAAATTATGAATATGAATGAATGCCTTTTTGAATCATAAATATGAAACTAGTGTTTATGAAAATTATTAAAGGAGTATTTCAAAGTTAGCTTGATTCCTTTATTTTGGTGTTCGTTGATGATATCATTATTTATTGGAGAACTAAATCATATCATGAAGAACATAAGAATATATTGTTAAATATCAAGTGGGAGTGTTGAATTTATTCAAATATGTCAATAATTTATTTATTGATATAATATATATGTTTATTTGGTCACTTTATCTCTGTAAAAATTATTTCAATTGGTGTTGAAAATATAGAGGATGTTATCTCATGGAAACAAAAAAAATGATTTTTTATTGAGGATTGGTGATTCTATGGCATAGAGATATACTATGATTTTTTCATACATTATTTTTTCACAACATGACACAAAAAAATTAATGATGAGAAGGAATGGAGATAAATTCCAATAGATAAATGATTTCTATTAATATTTAGATAAAATCAATATTCTCTTTATGTTGGAACCTTGCCTTATTTTCCTATGTTTAAAATAGGATACATGGTTTATTGTGATACATTAGAATATTTGATTTGATGTGACCTCATGTAGGGATATCAAACCATATTTTATGGAGCATTATAGTTATAGGTTAATCAGAAAAACTACTCAGAACTCAATTTGGTACTAAATCATGTATTCAATGGTTTTAGAACATGGATTTATTATATCATTGGTGAGAAATTTTAATTATTTTAAAAAATAAGTGTTTGAAACACTTTTCTACATAATCAGACATCAACTTATGGTAGTGAATAAAGATGGAAAATATTTAGATATTTGAAATCAACATCATGTATTAACTTTGTAATGGGAATCATAGGAAAGATTCTTTGGGATATAAGTCTTTTTATGAGTTAGATAAAGTATAATTTTATGAATGGTTATTAATTTCAGTTGAAACTCACATACTTTTGGATTATGAATAAAAATTTTACTCTATGGTAAGCTTTATATAATCTTCAGCTCCAGATTGTTTGGAATAAGTAGAGGTAATTAAGAAATCATATCTAGATTGTTTGAACATGAGGTAAAATCTCAATTATGGGGAAACAATTAGGGTATAGATGTTATGTCGATGATTTATGGTATATTCTTGTGAAAATATTATCAATCCTCTAAAAAGAATAATATTTAATTCTCATGACCAGTCAAAATGGGATATTCATCATAGTATTTAAAATATGTATAAGTAATTGATATTTTTATGGATGAAATGATTGTTGATAAAAGGGGATAAGATTATCCAACAATGAATTTCCTTTTATATTATAATTGAAGAGAATTAATGACCAACTATTATTATTCAGTATTTAATGATTCATATGCCAAAATGAGTGAATATAGCTGTATAATTTTTGATAGCTCTTCAAAAAATGGTTTAGAAACATGATTCCATATGGGTAATTGTGGATAATATCATGAAGTAGGACATCATCATCCAAATTTCTTAATATAATATGTTGGAATATTTGTTCAAACTTAACACAGTGGAAATTATAAAGATGCATGGGGTTTCAGTTATGATAGTGTATGATAAGGATCATAGATATACATATTGATTTTAGGTATACATACAGAAATCCCTCGGAACCCAATTTAATATAAGTAAATATTATTATATTCATATGGGTAGAAAATTTGAGAGGGAAGTCCAATTATTAAAAGATATTTTTTTGGTGTTTTCTGCTAGTTTTTTGAGGCTCATGGGAAGAGAAAATCAATTTGTGGAGTTATCATGTAATAGTAATTATCACACCTTGAAACGTATGTATCCTTTCAAATTGACATCTTTTTCACTCTCTATTTTTTTGGGTCCAAACATGTCATAAATAATTTATGAAGCCTATAAATATACTGGATAAAATGTAGAATATTTAGATAAACATATTTAAAGGGAGATGGATCTGAGTCATCAGAAATATTATGTGGATCATCATCCATGACCATTATCTTTTGAAGTATCTAATCATGTTTTTTTGATAAAATCTCATAGGCTTGGACATTATCATTTTTTAAATGAAAGGCAGTTGTATCATTGTAAAAATAGCCTTTTGAGATACATGAACATGTGGGTGATGTGTCTTATCAATTAACACTACCACAAAAGTTCATTAATGTTCATAACGTGTTTCCTTTAACTCAATTGAAGATATATTAGTTTGATCCAAACCATGTTATTTGATACTACCATATTTACATTGAAATGGTTAATATTTAAATTTGAGTGTTAATCAATATTGACGATAAGAAAGTGAAAATATTTTCTTATATAATCATTGGTTTGGAATGGTTTTTATGAATTCATAGTCATATTCTAGAAGTGCGCGGGACTATGTGTTTGGGATTCTATATAAATGGCCTAATATATATTCAAACAACTAAAGGATTCAAAATTATTTTAATAGAATGACCATTGTTGGGTAGAAGGTAACACACTCAGTTTTTGGTATGTTACCCTTGTTTTATTTATGTTGATCATAAATAATTTATGGTTAATGATTCACGAAGTTCAATGTGGTTTAATCTTGTTTCGGAGTAGCTTATAGAGGTGAATGGTTAGTTCATGTTTATTAGAAACAATTAACCACCTACAAGAAACTGTGAAACATGTTTTGGGAGTTTACCAAGAATTTTCAATTTTTGAAAATGTTGTGTGGAATGAATGAATGTTTGGGGTTATGAAACTAGGACCCCATGATGGTGCACAATTTTTCAGAACATGTAGTTCAAAAAATGTGGCTACATGTGTTTTCTAGTAGCTAAAGTGTGGTTGGAAAACTATTTGACAATAAATGTTACCTAGTAGTGGGATAAAGAGTTCATGAAATAAAAATTGTGGTTTAATTTGGAATAAGGACACATAAAAATATTGTTATCCTATTTCCTGTGATCTCTAATTCATTTTCCTCTCATGGATCCCAAATATATTCCATTCAATCAAAAAACAATTTTCCTAGAATCACAGTGCATTAATGATCTAGATTCACTAGAAAGTCTTGGTTTCTCTATCTCCGATTATATCTAATAGATTTTTCTCACCTATATAATGAGAAATAGTCCAACATGGAAAAATATATCTTCTTTATTGAATATCATGGGGTGATATTGTTGAGTATTATTAGTGGAATAAGTTTCAATGCTAGATCTAGGAGATCTTAACACCATTATTCTTTTTTTCATCCATTGAAAGGTAGGTGGATTATCATTTCTCTCTACTATTCTAAAACATTAAGGCAAATTATTAATAAAATTATTATCATGAAATATTTTTACATTGATTGTTTTATTTTTCATGAAGACCATTTTTTTCTCTAGTTTTGAAAATTTGATGATTTTCAGAAAAACCATATTTTCATAATTTGGAAATTCTATTTTCAAAAATATTTTTTTTATACACATATGGTGTTTGATGAATTATTTCCATAGTGATTTAGTTTTATTTGATATTTACTGTAATGGTTTGTTTTCATACATTGTTAGAATTAGATTATTTATATACATGAGCCTGAAAAAGGGCCATGCGCTATTAGGGAACCTCAATTTTGGTCACCTTGTGACAACTTTAGTGATTTATGGGAGGGAACTGATGAATATGAAACAACTAGTAGGAATGTATGTTTCTATTTGAATGTGTGGGATAATTGTAATATGTATTAAAAATTATGTGACTTTATTTGACATATTTTTAATTATATTCCTAGGAATTACTTATGGTTTAGATATAATCTTCTGAAACAATTTATATTAAAATATTCTATTTAAATGTGATAACTAGCTCTTATATTATTGAAACAAGATTGGTATACATAGGTTAAAATATTACTAATTTTATACTCACCCATTTCTTTCAATATCTAGTGGGTTTGTATAATTAATCTACATGGACAATAGAAAGGGGAAGGTATCATATATCTATTATTATTCATTTGGATTCCATGGCTGGGTTCACTGGAGTGGGATCTTGGAGCTGGATTGATGGGGTATTTTCTTGTTTTTTGTTTTGTTATCCATATGTTATTATTAGTTTTTTTCATGATTCCAATGTCACTATGATATTGTTCATTGTTTCATTTTTATTTATAGTTACATTTTTTTATTCATTAATTATATGGAGTTACTTGGTAATTTATTTTTCAATGTCGATAGGTTATTTTTTTGATAATGATGATTTTCCACCAATGTTATTTGAATCACTTGAAAATAATTTCCAATTTATTTATATTTGGGATGGCACCAATGGAATGTTTCACCTACATTAATTATTAATAAAATGATTAGGGATGGGAAGTTTAATAAGTTACCCCATGCCAACTTCCTCTTCAAACCAGATGACCACAAACCTCCAAAAAATTATTCCCAGTAATCCAATGACCTCTACATTTTTATATCCATATACCATATAACTAGGTCATAATAACATAACTTATACTTATTTTATGAATCCAAATAATCCCATCACTACTACATATTTATCATATTGTATCATCATTACCATATTACCACATAATGTAACCATATGCCAAAATATTCTATCTATGATAATATTAATCATTTATAGCATATACTATTCCTAGAAGACTGAATGTGGAATGGGTATTTCATCCATTTCACATCCATCATAGATGTTAGGGAAAATACAAAAACACAAAACCATATATTGGTTTCGATCATGTAGACATTGGTAGGTGGTGGTGTGTTAGAAATACTAAGAACTATATGTAATATGATTCAAAAAAAAAATTTAAATTATCAAATACAAAACCTCTAAAACCACAACCATCCCTATATTTATTCCATCACACATCCTTATTCACAACCTCTTATACCCATAACCCATACTAAGATCATACAACCACTGAAAAATCACATAAATTATCATTTATAATTTCATATTAACTGAAACATTAAAAAATTATCCTCCATGATTATACTCAGCATGTAATATTATTTACAGCTTCTATAATTTCATATAATCACTATCACAACAATATTAAAATCTCATTCACCACAATTTATTTTAAAAAACATAAATTGTTAATTTTTTTGCATAATTTTTACAAACACCACCTATTTTCATTTTCAATATTTATTCAAACATACATATTCCTCGGAATGTACAACTTATATCTAAATTATTCTCTCTATACCATCCTAAAATTTCAATATAACCATTTTTTGGAGTCCCTAATATAGATTCCCAATCAATATCAAAGTCAAGGTGATGTAGAATTTAGTGGAATTTCTTCTTCCACTAGGGTTGGTGATTAGGGTCACTGGTATTGGTACAGAGTATGAGATTTTTTATTATTTTAATAATTAAAAATAATACATAGACATATACTTCTAAAAATCGGGAACCATACATCTATTTTTATGACATTCCCAAACACAAATTTCATAAATTATAGAAAATGAACGACTAACAAATAATGAGTAAAAAACAACACTTTATTATTGTAACCTTCATAACCATTATGAAATATAATTTATATAATATACCATCATAGAATAAATGGAAATACATGTAATAACATAAAAAATAATATAAAAATGTTTTAGGGACTATGTAATTATTTCCCCATGCAACACAATCATTCAAATTTAATCCATGTTTTATTCTAGATACAAAATCTAAGATATGGATAGAACAGACATGAATTTATAAAATATTTTATATAAGATTTTTATTACTAAAATATCTTTAGGAAATGGTTACATGAATTAGGAAAAAATATTAGTAAGAGAAAAATTTATTTATATTTATAATCTAATAATTAAAATACAGAATTTATTAATTTTAAGATATAAAATAATTGAAATTTGAGACTAAAATACAAATAAATAATATTTTAACATCACATTTTATGTCACTTTTATGTTATATAAATATAAAAAAATTATTTTTTTGATCTATTAAAAATTTCATAAAAAAGATAGAAATCAATTATTAAAAATTTTATCATGTGTTTTATTTTCTAATTGTTATGAAATGATAAATTATAATTTTTAATAAAATTAAATTATTTATTTATTAATGATGTTTGATTTATTTGTATGATATTAAATATTTATTGAAATATTATAATTTTAATCTCTCATCAACATGTAAAAAACAATATTTTTGTACAGTGAAATCTATTCATTTAAAATGTTTCCCATGCCTCTTATACTTATTCAAAATGTTCCACCAAATCCCATTTGATAATTTATATATCCAAATTGGATCTCTCACAATATCACCTTCTCTCTCTCCATCTCGCTAATGTGGGTTTGTCCTATCTCTACCCACATTATCATACCACTCCATTATTTTGTCTCTGTCCTAAAATGCATTGTGTCACTTTCCATCTAAGAGTATCTTACATCAATCCTCTCCCTCCTTACTGATTTATCGCATTATGATATGAGTACGTCCCTATTGATCATGTGTCCAAATATTATTTAAATATGAAAGGGAACCATAATAATCCATAATTATCGATAAATCATTGATGACATTCAACTCTGTATCTTAATAAAAAACTGTGGAAACAATCCGACCTAAAACAAACTAATAGTCATATTAATTAGATATATTGTTAAATAATTGAATTCAAATAATCATCCATTATCATATAAAATTATTAATAGGTAAATGACTCCTTTTAAATTTTTCATCAAATTCCATGATGTATTTAGAATATCTATGTAAAATTTCATAGGTTTCTCTTACTTCATAAATATACTGATATAATTTCAATTTATTTCTAATTTAATGTAGATTTTAATTTTTATCAGATCAACCATTTATTTTTCATCAGGGTAAAATGCCAATTTTTTCAATATCAATTACATCGTAGATAATTAGATTCAAATAAAAATATATTCTTTTATATTCACTTCTGTTTTAGTATTGATTAAATAATAGATTTTTTTTTGTAAAAATTCCTTGTACATGTTTAATAGATAAAATTTTATATTTCTATCTATAAAATTATTGAAACATATAATTCCTTATTTCTTTAAAAAACATTATATTAGGAGTATGTTAGGAAATAGCCTCATATATATATTAATAAAATAAGTTATTATTTCTAATTATTGAATCTTTAACACTAGTCCTGTAACTATTTTCTACCCCTAATACCATTTTCTATTTTAAATGTAAATCTCTGAATGTTTTCCTACCATATTTTAGGAAGGACATAAAATAGTGTTTTACATCTTTTTCAATATTACTCTCAATAAAATAAAAATTTTCCTTGATGGTAAGTGTAAAATTTATCCTTAATGGAAATGGTTTCCTTTCATGTAACATCTTTAAATTTATTTAAAATCCAATTCATCTACTAAATATCATTATTAAATCATTTTATTGGTTCATTTATTATCCAAAATAGATTTAGGAGTATCCATTTCTTCATCATTGATTCTTAACAACTGGGTATAACCGTCATTAATAGAATTAATCATTATAATTGTATTAATTTATTAAATATAGAATTTTAGATTTATTATTATTTATTTAAGAAGGTAAATATTTTATGTGTAATAAGAATTCTTTATATTTTAAGGACATTAGATAGCATAAAAAATGTGTTATAGAATAATAAAAATCATCTTTTGTGATATAAATTTTCTTGAGGCTTGAATTTTTCAATGTCCATGTACCCACAATTTATGATTAATTCACTATGTTTTCCATTTTCAATCCCAAGTATACATTTATTACATTTTTGGTAGTTTAATATATAGATCCTTTAGTAATTTATAAATTCTAACAAACACAATATATATAACATATATTAGTAATCCAACATTATTGTTTAAAAACATAGTTTGGGATTCCAACCAAAAAAATCAATTATATGGGTCACTAATTTAATCTATGTTGTGAAATATAAGGGGGAATTACTTCTGGAAACTATTATAAATAAGATGGATGTTTTTTATGTTGGACCCTCATACAGGTATTGCAACCCTAAAATTCTCTTTTCCACTATAGTTACCATACTCTATATTCCTTAAATTATTGATCATTGAAATAACATAGATTATTTCAATGGTGAAATGTATCAAATTTATTATATATTTAATTAATAAAAATATATATATCTAGAAAAATATTTTCATATAAAGTATGATTACCTTTTACTATTCATTCAATTAAAGTGATTCTTTTTTTAACACCAAATGATAGAATAAAAAAATTATCTATTTAAAAGAATGAAAATTATGAATTACATAACATGAAGGATTTTATTTGTTGAAAAATATTTTCCCAAATAGGTCTTCTATAAATGATTATGAAATTTCTTATTTGAATAAATAATTTCATTTAAATTTATTTAACATATTTTCTTCTAAATAATATTAATGGTGGTTATTTATAAAATACAAACTAAATAATTTTTACAAAAAAACATATAGTAATTTTTAATTGATATAAATAGATTCAAACATAATTCAAAATCATTAAGAGTGAATATTACTTAGAAACAGAAATGAAAATATATAATTTTTATATTTATATATAATGAAGGAAAAGTTTTCAAATAGTGTTTTAAAAATTCATAAAATCGGTTTTGATGTTGTTTTTAATAAATATATTGAATGAAAATATTTTTTTATGTAAAATAATAAACACCAGTTTTTTTTAAAAATTTCCATCCTAATTGAAATAATATTGGTTTGAATATTTATAATGTGTTATTAAAGTCTCTTTTAGAAAACATTTATGTCATTGATTTATTATAATAAAAAATAATATCTCATTGTTTCAAATTATTTCTCAATATTGTGTGTGTTTTCTTTAAAAATTACTGACACAACATATTTTTATATCATTTGACTATCAATTATTTTTGGAGTTGGTTTTCTAGAATCAAATTATTTTATCTTTTATGTTAAACTATTTTAATTTTTTATTAATATAAAAATTATAGTCACATCATGATTATTCTTCTACATGACATAGTATTTAATAATGTTTTAAGAGTAGTTGTTATACTGAAAGGTAGTAGTCATTATCCTCTATAGAGATAACCTAGATGTTCCATGGATGTACTATTAAATATATATTATATATTCAGATTAAATTATTTTAGGAAAAAATAATAATACTCTAAATAGGATGGAGACTCGTAGGCTAAGTGGATTTTTTACATGGTGTTCATCCTTTGTAGTTTACCCTGTATGAAATAATAAGAATAATACAACAAGTAACGAATAATCATTATTTAATTTTATTAGTTGATCATATCCTTAGATGTGTGTATTGGTCCTTATATTTTATGCTTATTATTATTAATGTGTGTTATTATTTGTGTATATTGATGTATTGAAGAAAACCACCATGACATATCTTCATGCAGAATAAGTATATGTAGGGTGTGTGAGGATTAATATTTCATTAATGAATAATATAAGTGATGTTTCACCATATGTTCATTAATTTAAGATAATTTCACTATCCATTTAATAAATTATATATATCTTAAATCAATCCATGGTCGTGCAGATTTTTAGGTATGTATAATATCTAAAAAGTCAATGGAAGATACATCGAGAACATATGTTGATTAATCTCCATGAAACCTACTTGAATAGAGATATCACGATAATGGTTTAACAATACACAATAAGTGTATGTATGTTGTTTAATGTCATTTTGAAATTAAATTCACTCTCTATGAGGGCTTTTGTGTTTCTAGAGGAAAACATTGGAAATTGTGCTACATCAACTAATTCAATTAAGAAAGTGGCCTACAGGGTCGCACACTAAGTGTATCAAATTTTTTTGTTAAATAATAACATTATTTATTAATTAATAACTAGAAAAAATATTATTCATGGGTATGTTTTAATAATTATTCATGTCTTCATAGATTCATATATTCAATATCTATTTATTAGAGATAATTTTTAATGAGTAAAATATTAATTAAATCTAGTTTTCTATTTATTGAATATAATTTTTTTCATTTATTGGATGATATTTCAGTGATATTCATTTATTAACTATATATTCATTATTAAATGTCCTATGAATATTTTTGAGGAATGGTGGACCAAATTTAATGCTCTATAGATAAATAATATATGTTTAATATTATCTAAAAAATAATATTTAATATATTTCATGAATTTAAGGCATGTTATGAAAGGATTATTATATTATTATTATTAATATGGGGTTTATAGTAATTAAGATAAATAGTTATGGACTATGAGAAATTATTATTTTTTAGGCCTAGTAGTTTATAAATCCATTTATATTATTTTATTTGGTTGTGCACAACGACATTCATCAAAAATATTGTGAATGATGAGGAGGGATCCCTATCCAGGTACACACTCAATATTTGTAAGTGATCCTCCACCACCACCAATCTTGTGTCTATAGAGTTGAAATAGAACACTTCTTCAAGAGATTCATGAGGCAATTAAAGGTAAATGATAAATGCATAATGATCTACTGTTCTAGCACACTGAGTTTCCTGTGGCGATGGTTTTATGTTTGTGGTACATGTGTAGGTCAATGCTGGAAGGATTATACATTTTATTCCGTCAATGAAACATTGTTACTATTTTTAGATGTTTCTAGATCCATAAATGATGAATGAATTTATATAAATTTTATACATTAGTTTTTCAATGTAATTTTTATTAATATATAATAATATGGTTCCTTGGTTTCATCATTCCTCCATAAATTATTCACTAATTCATTTTTTGTTGATCCTGATATTCATTATCTTGTAAATATTATATTAATCATCAATTAAAAAAAATATGAGTTGGTAATTCCCCATCTGACACTTCTTCTATGTCTATAACCATCATGTGGAATAAGTGCAGTCAAAATATTATTTGTAAATATTTTTATATTGTTGATCGATTTATGAATTTATGAGTGGTTTTAAATTCCTATTTTATTGTTATTTTATCTGAATCATGATATCATCTTATATTCTTATTTTTAATTCAAAATATAATCAAATATATTAATTTTAGGAATGATATTTATTCAATAAACACATTAGGAGGTGAAGAGTATTCCAAAAGGATAATAGAACATTATATTCCATATAGCATGTTAGTACAGTCCATGTAATCATGTTCACTGCACCAATAATTAATTCAATTCATAACTATATATTACATGTTGTGTGTATTTAAATACAAAATGTATTATCCCAGACAACTTAGTGTACATTTTGGTTGAACACACATTGCATAACATCCTTACACAATGTGCAGTTCATTAGTCAATGAAAAAACATTTATTTCGGTAACTAGCCAACGTGACTGGTAACCATGTAAATCAGAGACAACATTCCATATAGACAACGTACATGTAATTTAATATATTATTTTTATAAAATTCTAACACACTGTGTACCTTGGAATGTTCCTCTGATATATGGTGAAACAAATACATGTCATGTAGCTAGATTGTACAAACCACATATATTCCAAATAACAAAGAATCATAAGTAATTTAGTATGATATGTAAACATTGTAAAAAGGAGTTCAATATAGGATTTATGTTGTTTTCACATTCCATGTAATGGGATATATATATATATATATCTGTAATTTTTAATGAATTTTTATTAAATGTTTGAAGTTTAATATCTAGTATAATTCGTAGTACACTCATTACTCAATGTAAATTGAAACACAATATTCTAAACAAATATCATATTTTCTGTTATTTCATTATGTGTATATTACATGCATTCAAATTACGTGTCAAGACTTTTATTCGACATTTCACATGGGAATAAATTATATGAGTATAATACACATTTTTTAGTTTTGATGGGTACTCAACATGATTTCTCCAAGGTTATTTTTTGTAATAAGTTAATTTGGAATACATATTTTTAATTTGTTAAAAATTATGATAGGTTAGAATATCATAAAAAATTAAGAAGTTAATTATGATAAAGTAACAGAATATCTAAAGAATATAATTAATTGATTCAAGATCAGTTTTTCAGAAATAATAAAAATAAAAATTCAATGATATTTATATTAAATGCTTCATTTGAAGCATTCAGGTAGTTAATTAAGTCCTAATAATAGAATTTTTAATATTATTGATTTTTCTTTATTTTTTTATTTAATAAAAATCACTTAGTATGCATCATATATTCTCTAATTTTATATTTTCATGTGATCCTATGGTTTCATTTAGGTAATACCCTTGGCAAGTAATTTGGTTCATCTAACCTATAGGTGAGTAAAAGCTTATGTAATGGGAAAATCTCTCAATCAAGTGTAATTACATCACCTTTAGAGACAAGGAAAAACAAATCAAAGATTTACTTTTTTGGATTGGAGTAATAAATCAATAAGAAACATAAAATATATCAAGGTACTTACCCTCGGTCAAGGGACAATTTATCATTTGATAGAGAAAAAAAAGTTAGTAAGAGGTTATTATGATAGAAATTTATTATACTATTTTTTATCGTTTCATGGTTATTTAATTATATATGAATTTTAAAGATAAAATGAATTAATGAATTAAGGAGAATTTATGATAGAACATAAATTAATGGGCATGGTAGTAAATGTTATTGAAGAAATTGTTAATCACATAAGTAAATACACATAGAATTAACATATATTTAACAAATATAAATTGGGATATTAACACATAAAAATAATGTTTCTCAATTATTCATTTTTTATACAGTGTTCCCTTCTAATGAATATGTCAAAAATGAACCATAGCTAAAAGTACTTTACTGACCAATGATGAGGTGAATTCATTTATAGTGGAATTATAATATGAGTTTTTGGGTTGAATAAACTTAATTCAAATCATGGGTTGACTAAAAAAGTGCGACTTACAATAATGATGAATGAAAGGATGTGGGACTAAAATTTAATAATTTATAGATTTGGATGTCTACTAAATAGATAATGTAATCATGAGTTAATTCAGTTTTTTTTATGAATTCCAATTAAAAAAACTCTAAATATCATGATCATCCAATGCGATGGTTATATGAAGGGGAATATAGATCCTTTCCTCTATAAATTACAAGAAACATGATTTTCAAAGGTGAGTGGTGGGGGATATTGGGTTTCAATAAATTAGTGGGATATTAATAAATATAATATTAATTTATTTATATAATTTTAGCATATAATTTACTAATATAATTCTTAAATTAATTATAGAAAATGATATAAATATGGATTAAAACATATCATTATTATCCATACCTGATAATGATAAACTTATTACTTGCAAAATTTTATATGTTTTTCAATGGATCTTATAAAACATCATATAACCTAAATGATAATATTATTTACCATAATAACATATCCTGAAGAGCCTAGAAAATATTCTAGTGAGGAAGAGTTGTCTCTTCATAAGAAACATTTGAACAATTCTACAAATATTCACTGTTTTATTCTATTATCCATGATCAATGAGCATCTTTAGAAACATGAGAAAATTGATTCTATAACAAGATGTATCACCATTAGGATATCTATCATGACTAGGTGGGACAGTATATATATTTCCTCTCCAATTATTTATTTACATATAACATTAGACATTCAACACTATTAGTGGCTCAAGTTATAATTATGATTGGCTACAAATAATGATTACACTTGTCTGGATTAAATTCCCAGAGGAATTTTGCATGGATATCATACTTTTCATACTACCTAATATTTCATTGGGTCAGTGATTATTCATTGATTGTAATGGTGATTGGCTTGTGTTTCTTTTCAATCCACATTGGGTTGGTCAATGAGTTTCCAAGATTAGTGATCTCACATTTTAGGCTGACAATAATGATGAAAGTGGCATAGTTTCCTAGTGTTTTCTAATTTTTTGAAACTAAATTTTGAGATTTTGTTTTATTATAAGGATGGATTTTCATGTTGGGGTGACAGGTATGTGGACTGTGAGGTATAGTTCATAGACCGAAAAAGGAGTATGCAGAATGAGATTTCTACATAGTCGTATATTGCAGATTGCTAAGGATGGTATGCAGACCATATGGGGGAAACAATTCAAGGGAAAAAATGGTACATGGGATGTTGACAGATTTTTGGAGGAAAATGGTTAAAAAAATGTATTTTTGTTTTAAAAAACGAGAAATTGATTTGAGGAGCCAAAAAATGTTACATTCGCAGAAGATATCGACCGCCACAACGGAAAGGCGCTACGTGGACCATTGATAGAAAATGGTTCACATAAGGATCATGGTGTGCAGGGGCTATACAACATAAAAGATATAGAACATTTCGTTTTTCAAGATTTTAGTATTTATTTACCAATATAAGGTTCACTAATCCCATCATTACGAGGATACACATTCATTAGATATCCAAGAAAAATTCAGCGACGTCTATATTTTTTTGGTAAGAGTACAACCCGAGTAAGGAGAAGATATTTGTAAGGTGGATTTTAGGAAATACGAAGTGGAATATAGATACAGTCTGCTGAACATGTTTTGTGTCACAGTATATCATGAAATGTAAAAAAGTTATTGAATTAGGGATATTTTATAGAATATGGTTCGAAGTGGTCTGTAGATACATTCTACCCCTTCATGTTTAAAAAGGACTAACACACTATAGATACGGAATTATGAGCCATTGCAATGGGTTCTTAATTCTGAGCCCATTGTGTAACCCTGAAAATAAATTAATGATATGAATTGGTTAGCAAAGTCCAACCATTTATCAAACAATAATATAATCATGTAAATTTATACTAGATAATGAATTTCTAATAGGTAATCCATTTATGGAAAGAGTCTTAAAACACATTACCTGGTCTATTGGATAACTAAATTAATTTGACAATTCCATTCATGGGTTGTGGGGTAGGGACCCAATTCATGGTATACCCTTATGAACCAATAAATATATCAAATATTGATATTTACAGTATGAAATACCCATCAATGGTGGTTATAAAATTTAAAACAATTTGAAAATAGGCCTATAAGGTTGAGAACAGACATTGGGGTGGCATAAGTAAAGGAAATCCTCCCATGGGGTTGATTTACCACTATCTAGGGTCACATTTGGAAAGGAAAGGCTTTAAATTAAATTTATTTAGTATATTAGAGTCATCGATATATGTGTATATCTCACAGAACAGTGGAGGCTGTTATAAAAAGATGTGAAGGATGGGGATAAAACACAGACCCCGTAAGTTCGTCTTGTAGTTCATCCCACATATAGAGTCTACCATTGATTCGAACTATAATGAAAGATATAATATAAATCATCAAATGACCTAAGAATGATAAAATTATCTTTCACATAAATAGAGAAATAGATAATTTAAGCTGTGATAATTATATGTAATTGAAATATATAACTGACATCAAGCATTCTAATTGATTTGAAGGTGAGAGATTTAGAAGATGGATGAAGGATCTATCTCAAAAACTATGAAGAGTTGGATAAAGATCATTATGATTAGAGAGGTGATTAAACTCAAGAATAATGGAGGAATAGTATATGGTTTATATTAAAACATTTCAAGGTTATATTAATAAATTCACCCACAAATTAAGGGGGTATGGTATGGATGCATGGTTGGCCAAACTATGCGCCAATCGTGTGCCAAGACACTTTTCAAGTGGACCCTCATAAGGGATATGTGAATGGTTTGGTTGACCATGTGAAATCCATGAAAGATTCCTCCTAAAATAAAAATAGGTGACCCATATGGTTGTGCTCATAGGGACACACAGTTTTAGAAAAACCATGTGGTCCCCAACACCCCACTATATGAAGCAACGTGGTTAGAGAAATCATGCAGGAAATGATTCATAGTTTCTACTAAGTGTTAAAATAATAATTCATATTTCGAATTAGAGGATCCTATATATTATCAAGACCTATACACCCCCATGAGTCTATTAGGATCATTATTATGGTCAATCCATGTAACGTAAACCAAAAACAAATTTTCTGCATCTTTGATAAAATCCAGGATTCTACAAACTACCCCCATTAATACAACTCATCCCTGTGTTTTCCTACCATGTTTGGTATGAATTAATCATTGAAATGTTTTTCCCACTACACAAGTACATCGGTCTCCCGTACCTACATCTCATTTCATATGAATAGTTCTTCTATAGCACCTGGACCAAAGGAACTGACCTACCTCAGAGTTCCTTTATGCTATGATCAATGATACATATCAGATTCTCCTCGAATGATGAATACACTTCTATATTGATATCATTTGGGTCAAATGAATGAGATAGGTCAACATTATAATGATTATTTTTTGATACAAGTAAAGTTTCATGAATGTAATGGTACCTACAATCTAACCACCACAAATAGGATACCAGTATAACTCCCTCCACTATCTCAAAATACCCAGCATATCCTGGTTATAACATAACCTATCTATAAATGAATATATAAATCAATCAAGGTAATACCCAAATAAATAATTAATATCCCAACTCAAAATCAATAGGTTAATGGAAATTATTTTTATAAGATGTCATCCAATACTAAGGTGTATCCATACACTTCAGAATCTGCTGGAAAAAGAGAAAAAGTATCCTGAGTGAGATAAGGACCCAGTAGAGATATCTCACCTTAGTCTATCTAGTACATAGGTAAACATAATGGTCTACTATAAAGGTTCTCATTCAGAGACATATGAATCCTTTACTAATTTTTTTATAGGTAATCCCAACTAATGAAATATTATTTCCCCATGAACATCCGAAATCAATGATATAGGCCTAAAACATATCACTTTACACCCATATCGATAACTTTGATAGCCTATCAGTCTGAGAGTGATATGTTGTACTCCAGAGAATATATGAACACAGTGAATTTAACAACCTTTTATATAACCTTGAGGTAAAATGGGAGTATTGGTCTAAAATTATAGAATGGGGAAAGCCACAAAGGCAATGTATCTCCTGAATATAGACCCCCCCAAGATAAAAACCTGAGAAGCTCTCTGGTTGGAAGAATGTGTATGAACATGTCCAACCTATCGATGATACCTGATTCTAAATCATTTCCTTCGGGGGTATTGATAAATATATCATGAAATACCAAGGTTACATTGTTCTTGTTCCATTCTAGGATATATAGAAGGAATAGATGCCCATATGGTTTTTGGTCTTCTACCTTCACCTGCTGATAGTTAGAGCACCAAGTGATAACACATGCTATCTATTTCATCATACATAGCCACAAATACTGATGATGGATGTCTAGGTATATCCTGGTATGTCAAAGATGATGTGTGTGTGTATAAAGGCATTAGATTTGATCATCAACTCTTCAAATATATATTAATTCCACAAAATATTCCCTTGAATGGGTAATGTGTCATTTCAATCAACACCCAAAAAGGGAGATGATTATGTACTATGATTATGCCTCTCAAAATGAGGCCATTAAAATCATATAACAACTTCATCTAAACCCATTCCAAGACTGTGGATGTTAGGATGAGAGCTACTAAGACAGGTTTCCCCTATTGTTCATGAACTTCCGGGTGCATTTTGAAAAATTGATTCATCAACTGCCCCTCAATATTTTCCCCCTCGATGAAATGATTTTATGTATTTTAGATATATCCATATTCTATGACATTACCTTTTCTGAGTGTGTAATCAATCACATTATTGATGGACTGTAGGTACTCAACCCACTTGCATTTCTTGAGATTTGTATTTCACTGCGTGTATATGTACTGAAGACTTTTATGGTTTGTGTAGATGATGAAATGATCACATAATAATTAATTCCTCTATAATTGTATGGAATTATCTAAGGGTGTTAGATAAATATCGAGTGTGGGTTAATTCCACTCATGAGGCCCAAACTGGTGGGAATCATTGGCCATGAATCGATCACCCTACATTATCATTGTACCCATCCTTATTCTTGAAGAATCATAGTAAACTGTATTACTCTTGACTAGATCTGATAAAATCAGGATCATTACTAATGTGTGACTTCTCTTCTAAACCTAAAAATTCATCTCATATGATTCATACTAGATGAACCACACAAAATATATTTTATTCCTATATGAGGCATAAAAAATCATGTGATGTACAGAATGAATCGCCTATAAAAGTTAGAAAACCAATAGAAACTACAAAGGTTAAACACAGTATTAGGTTTCTTCCTCGAATAATAAAAGTTACTTAATTTGTATCAATTGATACAGTTTTCTTAGTTATGATATGTACCTACAACTAAAACATTCTAATTTAAAGTATTCATTTTTCATGATTTATATATAGCTGGTGATATATCTATGAATTCAGTGAGATCTCACGATTATTATCATGATCATTTTAGTGAAAGAATATACTAATATGTTACAATAAATAGATTACCAAAATGGAACCAATCAATGATAAGAAAAAATGATTCATTTGACCTATAATGACTATTAGAGCATTCGTTATAATGAAATTCATAACCAGATACTCATCAAAATTATACCTCTATTAAAATGTTTTACGTGGTATGTATGATGAACATACATGAACATGACGATATCCCAACCTCAAATTGAAATTAGAGGGAAACATTTTCTTTGATTCATGTCTAGTATTTCATCTATATGAGGTCATGGATACCAATTATTCACCATAATCATGATTAGTTAGTTATAAACCACACAAAATCTATGGGTACCATCCACCTTCTTTTAAAAATGGAGCGGTTACCCCTATGGCGATGTGATAGGTTAGAATTAAATTATTGCCTCTACATCATAAAAAATTATAGCGAGTTAATATTTCTCAATAGAATTCATCACATATGATGTAATGGAAAAATTTTCAACACCTGATACAAGTTTTCTAGTGAACTGGCCCTCTATATCAAGAGGTAAGATGAATAAATTTTCTTGAAATATATCTATAAAATGATTTATCACATGATGAAATTGTACAAACCAAATTCATTGATCAGTCATAATATAAATCGAAATATGGAATGTCACTCAAGCTATACTATTACACTTGTTTCTATCTATACATACCAATATATTAAATTCACCCTTATGAGTATACATGATGCTATTAGGTGATGTGAGTGACAGTTGATGGTGATAGAATTCTAGCATGGCTCAACAAGGAACACTCCCATCCATACAAAAAATGACATCAAATCTAGTTATGTAGAGTATTAGAAGCACCATAGAAAATGGTACCCATATATTTCTAGGGTTAATTCCTTGGACTGGAATATACCCTCTTCTCTAACTCGTAATAGTGTTCCAAGATTCATAACAGCAATGGAGTACTCTATCAGTTGGCATAAACTTCACATAGTTTTTGTATATAGAAAAGTGTGTGATACACCTATATTAAATAATGTAGATACTATTATGGTAACTACCATAATAGTACATCATATAGTATAATTCACTAGACTCTTATACTCGGGCATTGGATGAACATCATAGATATGGCCACAACTATGGGCCTGAGATTATGCATTAGTAGATTCAGTAGTTACACCCTGTTGACTATGAATATATTATTCTTGAGTACCTTAGCCATGACCACCACCTTGGCCTAATCGGATGGTAGAAGACAAAATCCTTTAATGATAAGGAATTGATGATGTTGCACCAGATTTTGGTGATGGAATAGAACCCACCTCACATCGTACTGAAGGAACAACTTGTAAGTTACACTGGAGGCGACACATCCTTCCATAATCCTTGAACTCAATCAGGTTCCTCATGCACTAGATATCTTTGTGACAATTCCGACCACACTGGTGACCCATCAAATTATAGAATGTGTGGTCCACATTGATGGAACTTTTCCAATATTTCCACTATAAATGCCACATCCTACTTCTAGATAAACCACTACTTAGCATAGAAGCTGCACATCCAAGTTTCACATCACCTGATTCCATTAGGTGATGCTTAGTGATGATTTCCTTGTTCACTATCTCTAAAATTAACGTCATTTTAATATGTTCACCTATTTTCAGATGGCATGGAAATTCCCAGCCTTTAATCACCATGTATTTGTCAGGTCATCACTGAAAAAGGTGAGTGAAAAAAACTATAATTTAGTTATGTGAGTTGAAAAGTTTATCACTAACATTTCATATTTATAAAGGTCCATAAACTCAGAAAAATGGTTTATTAACTGTGTCCGGATAAATATGTAGTTGAAGAAGGTTTTCCAGAAGTTTTCCTAGACTATATACTGATCTCGAACATCCTGAGTGAGAACTTCCCACCAACTATTGGTGATGTGATGTAGCATGTTGTTGTCGAGCATGACCCTCTACATAGGAGGTATCTTAATTTTCTCTAAGATATAAATCATTTCATCCAGCCATGACTCAATAGCCTGATATCCTCTGTCCCATGTGACGGAGGGAGGATGTTTCTACTAAAACACTAGATTTAGCTCTTCCATAATAGGGGAAGGCCAAAAATAACCATATAAATAATATTTTAAATGAATGAAATGATCATGGAACTCGGCCTTAGTATCCAATATAATATCATTAGATAGTTCACTATGTGGCACTACATGAGGTACTAGGGATAGATCAGGGCCCACCACTATCTAATTGTGATTACCACCACTAACTTTTCATATAACATGATGGATTCATTATGAAATTCATCTATAATCTCCAAGATCATACCTCATATATGTATTATACCATATAGGAAAAGTGATATATAAAGGACCAGTGAAAATATTACCCATAAGCATATTCCAACCCTTATCATTCTCCAGGATCAAGGTCAATGTGATCCGAAATATTACACCAAAGGGTTATTGGATACATATACTACTATTCAATAATAATTTCTAGTCAAGTTCAAGGTCTCGTATCGCATATATAACATGTCCATTTCATTTTTAGTTTTTTTTAATTTTAAATATTAATTCCATAACATATTAAAATTCATTCAAATTTTTGAATTACATGTATAATCATTTATTATTTATAAGGGCCTAAACACATTATAATTTAAATTGAGTTACCTATTTAATCATAATCATTACATGTGCTATCCCATGTGACCAATGGTCCATGGATTAATGATCAATAACATGCTTCTTAAGGTTTATGCAATAACCTTCGCATGAAATCACTGTTATGTCAAGATAGAAACATTAAGTACTAATTATGATTTTGTTAGTACTATTTGGGAAATTATCATGCCTCCAGATAAAATAATAATGGCACTAAATAGACTAAAAATATAGGAATATAAAACAATAAACAATAAAATAGAAATCACACATTGATATGTAGATATCGAATTTTGTAATGAAGAACATTTAAATCTTAATGTTCCTAGTATAATTCATTTATTATACCATGTCAATCAACTAAAGGTTACCACCACATATGAATAAAATCAACATTAGTAACATCACAAAAAAATCGTGTCATATAGCGCAGAAATTGATTAAACTGTAACGAGATCATGAAATAGCAGCAGTTACCCATTAGGACTCCCATCCAACTCTACCTACATTTGCATAATTTTGTGATTTTGAACTAAGGTAACAGGTGAAGTTAATGTGAGTGATATGATGTGTATAGAGGTTGATTATCCCAAATCTTGTGAATGGTTTTGGTATAATGTTCATTGATTTTTAAAATTCATCAATAATTTCATATTAAAAATAAAGCAAATAATTTTTACATCACTGTAACTTCTTTATAAAATATATTTAGTCACCATGAGCCTATTCTTGGTTGTTCTAATAGAATTAAATTTATGGAAATAAGGTATTATTATAATTCCATTTCCATGGGATTCCATCCAATATGACCTAGTAATAATATTCTAAGATTAACTATAGTATTTGTGTAATTACATCATGAAATAACCTTTAAGACTTTCCCGAGTATCACGTGTAGGGGCCTAAATCTCTCTTATGTCATGGTACAAACATCATTCCACCAAGAAAATTAACTTGGTCTCCTCTATGGAACCAATTTATCTCATTTGGATGTAAATAGGAACTATTTCTCATTGATACTATCCTAGGAAAACATAATTTCTCCTTGGGCATGTTTGAAAATCAATAATAATTTTTTTAAGACATGATCATCCCTTACAATGGATTCCTAATTCAGAACCCACTATATTTCCCTAAAGATAAGGTAAGGGTATGCCATTCTTAGAAAATACAAACCATATATTGAAAAAATATTTAGAACCTCAAGGCATATTTTTCAATGAATTCCTATTTAGTAATCAATTTTGGGAAAAAGGATTCTAGAACATGGACAAACCGATTGAAAAAATCAATTAGTATGATAGCCCCACTCATGGAATGAGGTGTAGTGGAAAACTCCTAGTTCACTATTCTAATCAATTCAAATTTTCAACTCAATGTATTTATTATTTTCTTATTGTCCTCATTGGGTGTATATAAATTAAAAAAATAGGTCTCTAATATGGAGAACCCACAATGGGGTGGAACATGATAGGGTGGTCAACCCATGAGTTTGGTTTTCCATGATATAGGGTCGTATTTGTACAGGTAATTATTTCAATTAAATTTATTTAGAAAATATGTGGCACATCGAAGGAGTCTATTTCACAGCAAAACGACTCAGTTTATAAAAATAAATGAAATATGGGGAAATTCATTAGACCACCTAATATAGTTTTGTTGTTCATTCCACCTCTAATGTCATCCTTTTATATGATCTATAATGGAATATATAAGATAAATAATCAAATTTTATGAAAATGGGGAAAATGAGATTGCACATAAATAGTGAAATATAGGATGGTAAAATGTATAAGTAGATGGAAGGTGAATATTGATCTTACCCAGAGAGTCCACATGGATCCAATGGTGAGATATCTGGATGAAGGATGAATGATTTATCTCAAAACATAGATAGAGTTGGGGAAAAAATATCAAGCATGTAGATGTGATGAGCCTTCTAGAGAGTAATTGAGGAATAAAACAGGGTATAACGTAAAAAATTTAATGGGTAAGAACAAGGATTTACCCACACAAGTAGGGGAACAAGGTATGGCTGCATATTTTGGAAGACCTTATGCCATCCATCTTCCAAGACACTTCCAAAGAGGATCCTCGCATGGGATAGGTTCATAGATTGTCTAACCATGTGAAGCTTGGAAAAATTCCCCTCCAAAAAAACTGTAGGTGGCATGCATGGGAGTGAACCTAGGGAAGCACAGTTGTAGATAAATAGTGTGTCCTTTTAGCACCCCACTATCTAAATATACACAATTTGAAAAAAAATGTTGTCTGGGCCGCATGGTTACTATTACCCATGTGGTACAGTCCAACTCATCAAAATTTGGGGATATGGTTTTAGAACAAGCATTGAACACCATCCAAGACCTCCATGTATCAATCATGAATTTTTATTAGGGCTAAAAATTGTATTTAAAACCACTAAAAAAGAGTCCATGCCTTTAATAAATGCTAGAAATTAACAATAATGGAAAAATTTAACCTATTAACAATTTAATTAAAATTCTATTGATTAATTCTTATGTTATAGTGAAGGTTTAAAGCAAAAAAATAGATGATATGGTTAGGTAAAAATTATGATAAATTAAAAAAACATTAAGGTTTTAAAATAAAAAGACCAATTAAAATAATTCCTAAATTAATGGTCTTGGGAAGGAATGTAAAATGTAGAAAAAGTATGATAGTAATCCTAGTTATGAAGGTACTATAAAAAAAAATCTTCGTTGCTGACTATTGGTGCTTCTTCATGATTGGACATTAGGATTTTGTGGGTTAAAACAACATAACATTAAAAGAATACTATAGAAGTCCTACATTCAAGGGGAGTAGATCAGAATAAATGTGGAAATTTACAATATATAAGGAGATTTTATATAAGAAAATTAATATTGTAACATCCCCGTTCCAGGTTCCACTCAACGGGTTCCCCGAACCCGGTTCTCCACGTGACCTCAACCGAATTTCCCCAAACACCAGAGGCTTCCGACTAGCAGCAAGGGACCAGGTATGATAGTGGGGAAACTATGCCCTCATTTGTCAAAGTGTAGTGCAGCGGAATAAAATAAAATGCATACAACTACAGCGGAAGCAATAAACCATACACATTTAAAATAACAACTACAGTAAAGGATAACCAACATTTATATATATATGATGATGCAACATGTCTTAAGTTCTAAGAAAATAGCAAGAACATGTTACAAAATAGTATAGTACAATTCAATACAGATTATAGAAAAACCAAAACAAAACATCTGGTAGCATCGTGAGCCTAATCCCGGTCCCATTATCCCCTACTCCTCACCAGCAATCAAGTAACTGTATAGGGACCCTTGCCCTTATCTACACCTGCAGAAACGTAATCTTTTTGGGCCGAAAAGCATGACCCAAATAGGGTGTGAGAAATAAATCTTAGTAGGCACCCACCAAAGACTCGTGCTCAACTGTGTATAAACATGCAACAACATCATACAAAAGTAAATGTAATAAACTAAGCAGTACTCAAAAGTAACTATCTTTACCAGTTATTTCCATTTTAACATTCATTTCATTATTTATTATTTAAGAAACCACCATAGTGAATTTTTATGTAAACCGTCAGTGTCCTCAGACACGAAAACCCTTACCCTCAGGTAATCAGAATCTTGCCGTTAGGCATAACAGATATTGCCCTCAGGCGTAAAAAGTTTCGCCCTCAGGCATAGAGTTTATTACCCACAGGCACAAAAGGAGTTTCCCTCAGGCTAAGAGAACATTTCCCTCAGGTTAATACCGTCATTCACTTAGGATATAGTTAAACACTTCCATCAGGCACAAGTAACCAGGCCATGCCCAACATGTAAATAAGCAGTTCACATAAAATTCCTCTCAAGGCAAAAGCAATGCACAAAATAATTAAGGCATACCCTCTGGTATCCTGGCCAAATAGCTAAACAGAGGAACACACCCTCGGGGTGGTCCTAGATTCAAGCAGTGATCCCAAACAGCATTTTAATATCATATTTAATTACCTATAAACTTCTAGGTATTTAAAATAGCCATGGCCTCATCCACAAGACACCCCAAATATGGGTTCGTAGCTCAAAAACACACAAAAAACGCACGACATTTGAAAAAAAACACCAATCCCCCTACCTTAAATGCCCCAGATCAGTATACTCGAACGACGTTCCATGAATCGTCCTAGAACGTGGTAGATCTAAGGTGAAAGAAAACTCGCTAAAATTCAAATAAATTCCCTTAGAGGAATAATTGGTAAGTACTACTCTAGGAGAAGGGAGAGATTACCAGTGCGGTTCCAGGGAGATTGACGGTGCAGAAAACGAATTCCCGATGTGCGCTCAACGGATCTCCAAAGCTCCGACGTCCCTCTCCCGCTCCTTCCTCCGGTTCTAAGCCTTCCCTATGAACATGGGAGGCTACTTCCCATTTTAAGCGAAAAAACAAAGTACACGGCATGCAATTCCTTTTTTTTAACTGTTCCACTGGCGGTTTCCCGCCACTGTGGCATTGTTCTCCTGCCGACATGACTAAAAGGCGTTTCTACATTAGTACACGGTGTGTGCTATCGCACAGCTGGCCATCGCCTTACTATTCACCTGCCGACTGGCTACATGGGGTGTAAGGGTCCACTACACGGTGTGTAGTCGGTCTTTACACCCTTTGTTGACAACATGGATACACACCCTGTGTACTTTTACCACACGGCCAAAAGTACACGGCGTGTGGAAAATTACACGGCGTGTATTTCCAAAATGTGGGATTTTTCCCCATATTCTTTTTTTTCTTTAAAATACATAAGGAAAAGAGAAAACAAGAACCTATACCTCAAAAGTATGAACATGGTTCTTACAAACATCCCCCCTTAAAGAAATTCATCCCCAAATTGCCCTTCCAAGGGTGGTGAAGATAAAGCCGTGAACAACTCCGGCCCCTGAGCATGTACATCTGTCTCCCGCTCCCATGTTTCATCCTGCACTCGGCCATGCTGCCATAGCACCCGTACGATAGGAACTGACCGGCCTCGGAGAACCTTCGTGCTCTTATCAACAATACTAATCAGATTCTCCTCAAATGAAGCATCTATCTCAAGATCAACCTCCTTAGGCAGAAAAATGTGAGACAATTCTGAATGATAGCGGTGCAACAGAGATACATGGAAGATGTTGTGCATGTATTAGTACCTCTGTGGTAACTGAAACTAATAGGCAACCGGCCCGACTCTCTCTAGAATCTCAAATGTCCCCACATACCTTGGTGAAAGTTTTCCCTTTCTCTTGATTCGTCTGTGTCCCAACCTTGGTGAAATACGTAATAAAACCTGATCCCTAACCACAAACTCCAAAGGTCGTCTGTGGTGATCAACATTAGACTTATGATGAGACTGCGCGGTAGCCATCCACTTCTGAATCAACTAGACCTGCTCAGAAGTGTCCTGCATGAGATGTGGTCCCAATAAAGCTACCTCACCTGCCTCTAACCAGCCCAAAGGTGATCGGTATGACCTATCGTATAGAGTATCTTATGGTGCTATCTCAATAGTTTCATGGAAACTATTATTATAGGAAAACTCAACCAGGGGTATACGCTTCTCCCAAGAGCCCCCAAAGTCTAGTACACATGCACGCAACATGTCCTCAAGCACATGTATCGTAATCTCTGATTGACCATCAGTCTGAGGGTGGTAAGATGTGATTAAAAGCACCTGTGTACCCACTGCCCTCTGGAAACTCTTACAGAAATCAGAAATAAAACGGGTGTCCCTATCTGAAATGATAGAACGAGGAACCCCATGAATACGTACGATCTCCCGGATATACAACTTCCTGAGCTCGTCAACACCGAAGGTCTCCTTGAATGGAAAAAAGTGAGATACCTTCCTGAGTCTGTCCACAACAACCCACACAACATCATTGCCTCAAGGTGACCTCGAAAACCCGATAACGAAATCCATCATGACATCATCCCATTTACACTTTGGGATGGATAACTGCTGTAATAGTCCAGCTGGTCTCTAATGCTCCACCTTCACCTGATGACAAGTGGAACACCTCATAACAAAACCAGTTACATCACTCTTCGTACCCGGCCACCGGTACTGATGTCTCAAGTCATGGTACATCTTGGTAACTCAGGGATTAATTGAACAAGCTGAAACATGAAACTCCCACATCAGATTCTCGTGTATATCCCCTGGAACCCACACTCATCCATGGAAACGCTGAATTTCATCATCGCCTATCGTCCAACTAGGAGGAGGGTCCTCACTTGCCACAAAATCCTGTAGAACTAGGCCTTCTAGATTAGATAGATGTCTCATCCTCACTCTATCTAGGAGGGTAGAAGTCACAACCAAAGATGAAAGATATGTCTCCCCCTGAATGTCATGCAACTCCAAATGCATCTCAAAGAACAAAGCCATGAGATGCTACTCACTACTAGCCTCCTGTACCGCATGTATCTGAGTCCTCCTGCTCAGTGCATCAGCTACAACATTAACTTTACCAGGTGTATAGTCTAGCTCAAAATTGAAGTACTAAAGTTATTCGACCCACCTTCATTGCCTCAGATTCAAGTCACGCTGAGTAAAGATATACTTGATACTTTTGTGGTCGGTGAAAACAACAAAAAGATCTCCCAAGATATAATTCCTCCAACAAAGTAACACATGAACCACTACATCCAACTCGAGATCATGTGTCGGGTAATTCCACTCATGTGGCCTCAACTGCTGATACCCGTACACAACAACTCGATCGTCCTGCATCAACACTACTCCCAGACAATACCTGATGCATCACAGTAAAATGTATAGCTCTTCCCATGCCCTGGGAGTATCAGGATCAGTGATGATGTCAACCTTCCTTTCAGGTCTTGAAAGCCTGTCTCGCAAGATTCCGACCAAACGAACTTCACACCCTTCTTAGTCAGACCCGTCAACGGTGCTTCTAAGCAGGAGAAGTCCTGTATGAAGCGTCTTTAGAAACCAGCCAGCCCCAAGAAACTCCGTATCTCAAACAGGTTCTTGGGATGATCCCAAGAAACTACTGCCTTCACCTTCTCTGGGTCTACTGCATCTCCTACCTCCGAGATGACATGACCTAGGAAGTGAGTCTGATCCATCCAAAAGAGGCACTTTTAGAGCTTAGAATATAGCCGATTCTCTCTCAGTGTACTCAATACGATCTCAAGATGGGTGGCATGGTCGTGTCGAGTGTGAGAGTAACCCAAGATATCGTCCACAAATACTACCACAAAAGAGTCTAGATAAGGATAGAACACACGATTTATCAGAGCCATGAAAATTGCTGGCACATTCGTGAGTCCGAACGGTATAACCAAGTACTCGTACAGACCATATCTAATCTGAAAAGCCGTAAGCGGTATATCCGATGGTCTCACACGCAGCTGAGAATATCCTGATCTCAAGTCAATCTTTGAGAACACTCGTGCCCCAAGAAGTTGATCAAAAAGATCATCAATCCTCAGAAAGGGATATCGGTTCTTAACCGTCAACTGGTTCAGCTTCTGATAATCCACACAGAGTCTGAGGGTACCATCCACCTTCTTCAAAAAAAGGACCAGAGAAACCCACAGAGAAGTACTTGGTCAGATAAAACCCTTTTCCTGTAACTCCTCTAACTGCCTCTTGAGCTCCTGAAACTCAGGTGTGGCCATCCTATAAGGAGGAATTGACACCAGTGCTGCCCCTGGCACAAGCTCAATAGAGAAATCCACATCTCGCTCCAGAGGTAGACCCGAAAAGTAGTCCATAAATACATACCTAAAATAATCAAACACCGGAGGGAAATCCATCTGACAAGTCCCCTGATCATCTAGATATAAAATCACAATCTGGGCTATCACTCCACCTCATCCACAATGCTCTGGTCCAGCTCGACTCACCTAAACATCCCAGTTTCCCTTGTATAGAAACTCTCCACCCCCTGGTGACGTGAAACTCACCCTGCGATGATAGGAGTCTACAAAATCTCGAAAGGGAACCAACCAGTCCATCCTGATAATGATGGCCAAAGCTTTCATCTCTAAGAAATAGAGGTCCCAAAGAATTTGACACCCACCAACCTCAAGGGGGAACTCCTTGTACTAACACACACCAGCTGTTCTAGTCCCCAACATAGTGTCTAGCGTCATGATATCAGAAGAAGTAGAAACACAGAGCCCAAGACTCTACACAATGGGCACATATATGAAACTATGTGTATCAATCGTATGGAAAAGTACTGAAAATAAAACAGAAGCTACTAGAATTGTTCCTATGATTGTAGAAGGTCCCATATCCTACTCATGCTGGGTCTGTTGCACTGCATATGCCTGCCCAGTGCCGTGGCCCTGCGACACAGCCCGACTACCCTGAGCTGTCCCGCCCTGCTGCCTCTGAGATCCTGGTGTCTGGATACCACGGCCACGAACACTATCCCTTCCTACACGCCCTAACGTATTCCAGTACCCTGACTGGTAAGAAGCCCCTGGTCCTTCCCCCGCACGCGGAGTCTACACAGAACCCCTCTCAGTAGCCATCGGTGGAAACACCCTACAAAATCACTACAGATGACCCATCTTTCCGCAAGCTCGACACTCCATTGGATCATGTGGATACTGTGGTCTCTTGTGCCCCTCTTTACCACACTGGTAACACCTGACCTGACCACCTGAAACATCCTTCTGTCTGGTACTTCCACCCTGAGAGAAGCCTATCTGTCTCTTCCTCTTACCAGTATAAATAGTACCGGAAACTGGTGTTGAACCACCCAGACCCACACCACTAGCTTCCTGTAGGTTCTTCTCTGTAATCAGCGCCTGATTCACAATAGCATGTACTGAAGGCAACCTGAAAACATTCACGAGCTCTCAGATTTCATACCGAAGACCATCCTCAAAGCGCTTGGCCCTAAACGTCTCATCACCCACCAAAACGGGTGAAAAATTCTGATGCTCGGTAAAGCGAGCAGAATAATCCATCACTGACATAGCCCCCTGCTATAGATTCATGAACTCTCGAGCTCTATCTACCCTCAGCGTCTCTGGAAATAAGAAGTTGTAGAAGACTACCAGAAAATCTTCCCACGCCATGTCTCTATGATGCTCTGTCTGGGTGGTAACATCCCACCACCTCTTGGTGGAATCATGAAGCATGTATGTCGTGAGATTGACCCTCTTCCCTAGAGGCCTCTAAAGATGTTTGGAAATAGTCTCCATCGATCCTAGCCAAGACTCCATAGCCTGTGGTCCGCCATCCCTTGAAAACATAGGCGGATACTGCTGCTGGAAGATACAAGTAAGCTCATCCATAGATGTGGAAGCTTGCGGTGCTCCCTGAATGGTCTGCATGAACCGCATAAAGCCTTCAAAAAATTGCGAATCTGCGCCTGTGTCCGGTATAACAGCTGGCGCCGCATCTGGCTCTGCTAGAGGATCCACTGGTAGCCCATGTCCCACAATATCTGGAGAATACTCGTTGCCACTCTCCTGGATAACAACACATGAATGTCTAGGCTGCATGACACTACAAGGTCAAAAACAAGCCTTAAATTCAAGATTATCAAATTTGAAAGCGAAGGAACCACAAAGGGAATAAGAGGAGTAAGGCACTTCAAGATTTTCAAAACAAGACTACACGACATGTATAATGACTACACGCCATGTACCTGACTTCCCTTCCCTGCTCGGGTACTTCAACACGACTAAGCCACACGACTCTCGTTGAAAAAAACTACACAGCGTGTATTTTAACTACACGGTGTGTATGTTGTAATTTTCCAACTTCCCGTGTTGTTTGTGACACGGACGACTACTCGGGTTGATACTACACGGCGTGTTACACCCGCACACGGCGTGTTACACCCGCACATGGCGTGTACACCACCCTGTTTCCTAGTCACACGGCTAAGTCCACACGGTCTGTCCTCAGAGAAGACTGCACGACATGTCCCATAAGTACTCGGAGTGTACTAGATGAGCTCCACCGACCCGTGTTGTTAGTTACACGGCCGGACACACGGCTCACACTACACGGCGTGTTCGATACAAACACGTGGTGTACACGAAAGGATTACACTGACTCGTGTTGTTAGTTACACGGTCAGGTCCCCAGGTCCGACTACATGGCATGTTCCATAATGTACACGATGTTTATGTCTTAAGGTCTCCTTCATCCGTGTTTGTTAGTTACATATGCGGACTCCGGGTCAACACTACACGGCAAGTACGTATGGTACACAACGTGTTCGCCCCAAACATTTCCCTTTTTCTGTGTCCCTACCCACACGGTCTATGACACGGGAAGATACAACACAACGTGTATTTAGTGTACACGACATGTACTCAAAAAGATTATTATTCTTCCTGAACAGAATAACATAAACAGCGTGTTTAAGGTACTACACAGAGTGTATACTGGGTTTTCCAGATAGTATGCCTCATAAACATCCCTAGAACCTAGAAAGACTGAAAAAACAATACCTAAGTGTCAAATTCTAATTCGTGAGGGCCCATACTCCCCATGAATCAAATTTTGACATCTTATCTGTGTTATAACAAAATAAACAGCAAATGATCCACCAAATTCTAGTCAATGACGACCCATACTCCCCAAAACCCAAAGTTTGGCGTCCATTCTTTTAACAGGCTCATAACAAAATACCCTATCACTTAGCAGGTATTTATCAAGCTGCTATCACAACAAAATTCTATTCTAGCACAAAAACTATCACAACAACATGAGAATTCTAATGCACCTACATGGCATGGAACTATGCATGACATGTGATTTCTAGCATGTGCCTAAATAATGCATGATACAACATACCCTCATCTCATAGGGTTGCAACTAAATAGAACCCATAGATAAAATATAAACAGTACAATCAAAAGTGTCACCCAATGGTGAAATCAAATCAACTATAAATTTCAAAATTAGTAAAATTGCAACACGGGGTAAATTGGATTTTCCATGAACACAGGTTAGCTACGCTCCAACACAACTTATTACCAATAACCGTGCCATCCTATCCCTGAATAAGGCTCCAAATAGTAAGTTAAAGAAAAGAACCGTCCTATAATACCACTTTGTAACATCCCGGTTTCGGGTGCCACTCAATGGGTGCCCCAACCCGGTTCGCCACGTGACCTCAAGCGCATTTCCCCAAACGCCAGAGGCTGCTGACTAGCAGCGAGGGCCCACATCTGATAGTGGGGAAACTATGCCCTCATTTTTCAAAGTGTAGCGTCGCGGAATAAAATAAAAATCATACAAAAACAGTGGAACCAATAAACCATATACATTTAATATAAAAACTATAGTAAATGATAACCAACCGTTATATAGATGATGATGCAACATGTCTTATGTTCTAAGAAAAAAGCTAGAACATGTTACAAAATAGTACAATACAGTACAATACAGAGTACAACAAAACCAAAACAAAACTTCCGGTAGCATCATGAGCCTAAGCCCAGTCCCATGCTCCCCTAATGCTCAGCAGAAATCAAGTGCATGTATAGGGACCCGTGCCCTTATCTACACCTGCAAAAACATTATCTATTTGGTCCAAACAGAATGACCCAAAGAGTGTGTGAGAAATAAATCCCATTAGGCACCCAACAAAGGCCCGTGCTCAACTGTGTATAAACATGAAACAATAACATGCAAAAGTATAGACAAAAAACTAAGCTGTACTCAAAAGTAACTAACTTTACCAGTTATTTCCATTTTAACGTTGATTTCATTATTTATTATTTAAGAAACCACCATAGTGAATTTCTATGTAAACCGTCAGTGTCTACAGATATGCAAAACCTTACCTTCAGGTAATCAGAATCTTTCCCTCAGGCATAACAGATATTTCCCTCAGCCGTACAAAGTGTCTCCCTCAGGCACATAGTCTATTTCCCATAGGCACGGAAGGAGTTTCCCTCAGGGTAAGAGAACATTTCCCTCAAGCTAATATAGTCATGCCTTCAGGCTATAGTAAAACACTGCCTTCTGGAACCAATAAACAGGCCATGATTAACATGTAAATAAGCATTTCACATATAATTCCTCTCAAGGAAAATTTAATGCACAAAATAATTATGGCATACCCTCGAGTATCCTTTCCAAATGATTAAACAGAGGAACGCACCCCCGTGGTGGTCCTGGATCCAAGCAGCGATCCCAAACAACATTTTAATTTCATATTTAATTAACTATAAAATTCTAGTTATTTAAAATAGCCACGACCTCAGCCACTCGACACCCCAAATATGGGTTCGTAGCTCAAAAACACACAAAAATGCACAACAGTTGGAAAAAAACACCAAGCCACCTACTTTAAACGCCCCTAATCTGTATACTCGAAAGACGTTCCATGAATCTTCCTCGGACAAGGTAGATCTGAGGTGAAATAAAACACACTAAAATGAAAATAAAATCCCTTATAGGAAGAATTGGAATACCTACTCCAGGAGAAGGGAGAGCATACCCATGTAGTTCCCGGGAGATCGAGGGTGAAAAAAATGGAATCCTGACGCGCGCTCGGCGGATCTCCAAATCTCCGGACTCCCTATCCCACTCTATCATCTGGTTATTAGCCTTCCATATGAACAGGGGAGGCTAATTCCCCTTTTTAGTGAAAAAAACAAAGTACACAGTGTGTATTTCCAAGTACAAGGTGTGTACGTCACATTTTTTTAACTGTTTCTCTAGCGGTTTCCCGCCAGCGTGGCATTGTTCTCCTATCGACATGACTACATGGTGTGTCTACATGAGTACATGGTGTGTTTTGTCGCAAATCTGGCCACCGCCTTACTATTCGCCTACCGACTGGCTACACGACGTGTATGGGACCACTACACAGCGTGTAGTCAGTCTTTAAACCCCTCGTTGCCGACTTGGCTATACACCCTGTGTACACTTCCCACATGGCCAAAAGTAAACGGCGTGTGGAAAATTACATGGTGTGTATTTCCAAAAGTTTGGATTTTCCCCCATTTTCCTTATTTTCTCAAAAATACTTAAGGAAAAGAGAAAATAAGAACATGTACCTCAAAAGTAAGAACCAAGTTCTTACAAATATAATAGTAGAAAATGATTTAATGTGATTTAAAATTTTAATGATTAATATAACATATGTGGTCTGATAAAATAAATTGTTTATATGCACTGTCAAATTATTAATCATTTTTTAATATTAAGAGATGAACATAATGAAAATAATTTTTTTTAATATATAAAATAGAATAATATTCCATGGTAGATCAACAGGTGAATAAATATGTCTAATTGATATAATTACATAAATAAACAACTCCATAATAGATTGATAATATTTATAAAAATATTTTTATGTAATCAATGAAATCATACTTCTACTATGAAAATAGAGTTCACACCATATACAACTATAAATAAGAAATGAATATTGAAATTAATATAATAAATATGAAATGAATATGGGAATCAATATCAGAGAAAATTAATAATATATGATTATATGAAGACATTCCAAAATAAAAAATTAATTACAAAGGAAAGGTAACTCAAAAACATTGGAGTGTCAACATTGATGATAAAAAAGAATAATATTTCAATAAATAATTTTGAATTATTTTGATTGGTCATGTGTAATATACTAATGAAATGTAATAATATGATGATGAAGTAAAAGCATTATAAAATGAAAAAAATTGAATGAAAGTAGATCTACATAATGAAGAACTCAAATTCCATGAGTGGTTATCAAAAATAGAAACTCATGTTCTTCCAAAGTATTATCTAGAAGGGGAAAAGGACTGAAAATAGTGAAATAAATCAAATTACTTTTCTACCAAATAAATATGTGATAATGATTGAAAACATTACTAGGGGAAGAAACTTCACTACTAAAAGATGAGAAGTCATCCACAATTGAAAAAATAACGATCTATAGTATTAATATAGAAAATGATATACAATAAAAAGAATATGTTCAGTTGACTAAAGAAGAGTATTTAAGATATGAGAGAAAAAATTGATAAAATAGTCCATGAAATTCTTACTAAGCTAGTATTGTAAGATAATAATGACCTAGATTGACGGGAATCTCTCAGTATGAATGTTACATCAAAGAATTATATAAGAAATATGTTATTCCCCATTATTTAATATTATTTGATCATATATGGAATTATTTAATGAAGATGTTTTTTTCTTACTTCTTTTTATTATGAATATATTTTTCATCATGGAGTATACTAACATCCATAAAACAAATGAAGAAGAGTTCATCCTTTATGGGGGAGAAACAATTGAGAAGTGTAGTCATTACAGAATTCTGGTGAATCTAAAAAATATAAATCGATTATAGATTTTTATTTATGATTTAACTCAGTTATACTAATTACATGATCCATGTTTATAATAAATATGTGCATCAAAGTGGAGAATTTGAATATTAGAAATATCTTATATAGGGGGATTAAATTAATCATACTATATAAATTTATTGAGTATTTATGGGTTAAGTGAAGGTAATATATTACATAAAGGTAAATTTGGTTTTAATTCCCTTGGAATGAAAGATAACAGATTAATACCACATGATGAATTAGTTAATATAAAACACAGAGGTCTATGTGAAACTATACATGTTTTCTACAACAGGTTAACTGAAATAGACATATAACTAACTATGTAAAAGTTAATTTCTAACAAATCATTTGGTATCATCATCCTCATTAAAAGTTCACCAAATGAATCCTTTACCTTTATTATTAATAATTGGGAGAAGAGACATTTAATTTATTTATGGGAATGGTATTTACAACATGTCTAGAGGGAAATAATGAAAATACTAACTGGATGTTTGATGAGTATGTTTTTATTTTATTTTTTAAATATATTATAATGTATCTAAATGAATTTATGATTTCATCCTTTGGAATAGTAATTTATTTTTGAATGAGTATAATGGGAATAAATTGTGAAATATTGAAGGTGATAGATAATGATTCTTATATGATAGTTATAGATTTACTTGATTTTATTTGGTAAGAACATTTTTCATGTAAATTATGATGATTTTTTAATAAGACCTTAATATAAAATACATATTTAATTTATGCTAAGGGTCATACATTTTACTCAAAATGATAAATTGTTTTTTAAGAAAAACATGAAATATTATTATTATGGGTTAATATGTGTGAAGAATTATGATTTGAAATTTAATTCTTATTAATATGTAATAATGTGTGAATAAGATCCCATTTTTTTGATGGGTTGAAATTTTCAAAGGAATTGGATTTTTTAATTTGATGGACAAGCCAAATTTAAAATTTATCATTGTAATAAAATTAATATAGTCAAGACACATGAAATTGCAGTTTTTTGATAGCTTTTAATGACTATAGGGGTTTTACAGAATAAATATGAGTTTTGAAAGTGTTGTTCTTAAATAAAATTATGTTTTGGAGAGACATATTAGGGTGCATGGTAGGAACATGTTTAGTTCTAATCAATAAAAACCAAAATTATTGAATACAAACATCGGTACTCAATTATTTTAGAACCATTTAATGGAATAGTGTTGGGTATCATGCATAGTATAGGTGCGTAGAGGGACTCACAAGGTTTGTGTTTAGTTTTCTGAATATGCATTGCAATTGTGTGAGGTGAGGGGTGTGAGATAGTTCCAAAGGCCTGGTTGGTGCATTATTTCCTTAACCATTTTCATGATCAACGTGGGTTGTGTCTCTTGGGTGGTATTACTTGAATAGTTGGTGCATGGTTAGCCTAACCATGTGAACTATCTATGTAACTCATTAAATAAGTACAATTTACCATTTCCCCCTCATACCCTAAATGGAATTCATAAGTACTCAATTGTGTCACCCAAAATCCTACCAAAATTCCTTCCCCCTCCTCCCCTTTCCATGGATGATTCTCTTTCAATCATGGTTTGATTTGAATTCCATAAGATGAATTAGAGGACTGGAGGTATATTTAAGGATCCTATTACAACATTTCCTTGATTTATTTTCCCTTATAAAAACTATCATTATGAAAAATAATATTTCCAATTTATATCACGTTCATTTGATTCTTTATTTGGTCTTATTTTAGAAAAAATATAAGCTTGATAATGTATGAGTGAATCATCATTGGTATAAGGTAGGAGGTCTATTACTTTTCCGTCAATGTTTCATTTCTTATACTAGGTTTCTATTTTTATGTGCACCATTCATTCCACATATTTATCTTAGTGTGAAACATATTTAATTTAATATCTGGACCATAAACATGACATTGTTTAAACACCATGAATTGAATATTGGTTATGACTTCAACATAGATCACCACTTTGGTTTTTTCCTATTATATACCCTCATTGAACACTTTTCTAAGTTACCAAAATACATTGTATGTTTGTTTGGATTGAATCATAACACATGAATTGATTGAATGATATTAAATTATTATATTAACTTATAATACTCAATGTATTCTTATAAGGACCATGTCAAATTATTAATAATCACTCTTCATAAAAATTCAATTAAATGAGAAGTAATATTAATATAATTCAATTAATTAAACCTTGATTATGAGTCACATTTCATTATCAGAGGTTGATGACAATGATTGAATCATCCCTTAGGGTGTGTAATATTAAAAATTTTACATTATCATGTTTTTCATATGTAACCAAACACACCCACAAAGTTGTTTTATTTTACAATAAATGATTATATGACTAACTGTTGTTCAGGGAGTAGTGAAAATGGATTCGGTATCCAACTCTCCACTTTTATTTTTCTCACCATATACTTGGAAAATTCCCTATATATTTAAAGGAAATGTAAAATTAAATACATTGATATATTCCTTGGGAGAAAATAATATAATAAGAGGAATTTTCAAATTGGAAAATCAGAATGTATATTTCTCATGGATTATATCTAAATAAATAAATGTAAGATTCCTATTTATTATAAAATTACATGAGAGTTATTTTTATTTTTAAGAGGAATTCATTAGATGATAATGTTTGATAAATTAAATAGAATAAATTATGAATGATTAAGAAGTTATGGACATGGAACTCTAAATTTTTCTTTAAAAAAATGGTACATGTTATTCATCATTATTTATTGGAAATTGCTGGTCGTGAAATTACTTTCTATTTTTTTGGAGATTCAATGGACATGATGTTCCATTATATCTAACTATATGAAATTGAATATGGAATGATTCAAGGAGTTTTTTATCATTTGGACATGGTGTTCCATACAATTTACTATATGTCATTAGTAATGATTCCCCACATCCCATTTATTTAGATGTTTAGATTGATGTACTTATTTAAATTCAATACCATAGATGTTTATCATTGAAAATGTATGTATTAGTCACATACTATGGGTCTTAGGTTTATTTATAATAAATATAAATTTTCAATGATTTTTGAGTATAGGAAAAGTTAGGTATAATCCACTGGGGATCCTATGAGGAACATAAGATCGACAAGGTTTTTTATTAAATCATTTATTTACTGAACTTATTATTTTAACATCACATTAATTAATTTATTTTCATTGATACTATTTTCATTAGACACTATTGATAATTGACTACTTTGTAATAAACACACCCTGTTCATACAACTAATTTTTACCCTGATCGGAGTATCGATTTTAGGTTATGACCATGGATAGTTCCTCTTGGATGTAACTCATTATGAACATGGAATTGTCATGGAACTAGGAGCCAAATATGTACTTGGTATGCCTACAATGATTGGGTTTTATTATTACTAGTATGTACCTATATTTTATATGAATTTCAATATATTTATAGACATTTGTTTACAATATAGTATGTTAATGAATGTATATTTTTATTAAAACATCACATATAGTATTTTTATTACAATACATTAAAAAATTATTTATCTCTTATTGTATATTATTATTATTATTTATTCCACTATTAAATATAGATCCAGATGTAATAGTCTCCCCAACATACCACATTCAATCATACACTACTAATCTGAAGCCTCTGGAATATGAGGAGGTGTTCTTAAGGACTTATTACCAACCATCCTAGTTACTATTTATAGATTGGGCATGAAATGATGTGACAAAACAATTTTAGAATATTCTATTTCTTATCTTTTGATATTGGTCTAGTAGATAAGATACATGAAAATTTTCATAAACTGGTAAATAGATCATGTATGGGGATAACTAATCAATGCATTGGGGAAAGATCATTTTTTCCATGAATAAGACTGATGTTCCTCTTGTTTGTAGTTAAATATGGTTATTATTTAAATTGATTAATTTTTTTACATTTCCAATAGTAATTTATTTAGAACATTTATACATTCCTATAACACCAATTAAGATGAGGTGTGTTCTTATGTCAATTTAGGCACATAGTCTCACATGCCATTATAATTATTTTTTTTATATTGCATAATTTAGTAATATTTTAGCATTATTATTTATACATCATTTGGGATTCTTTTCTTGTTGGATTCCTGTATCATCTTCAAATGTGATGTCATTCATGGATATATCTATTTCATTGTTTTAAGTTGTTAAAATAATGTTTCTTCATAAATCGACATGTTTATTATCAGGTATATCTTTATTATGGTATCTTTAAAAAATTAATTTGTGTAGTGAAATGTTTTTGATTCAATTAATAAATTAACATGAATGGAATCATCAAGTATAAATAATTTCATTTAAAAAAAACATATACTTTCTTATGGATGTTTATTAAACAGAATGATACATGTATTTTTTTTGTAGAGGTTGTCTCAATAACATGTGAATGAACACCCACACATGATAATATAATGTTTTAATTATTCAATTCATGTAGGTTAATCATATTAGTGTATTATCATTTGATAATTTACTTAATGGTAGATGTAATTATAATTGTTAATTTTGATAGTTAAATCTATATGTAATTGTTGTTACTCAATTGGTGTGTCATTTTCAACTTATAGTGTTTTGTACCTCTATTAATTGGGAATAATAAAAAATATAACGGAATCATTATATTCATCAATCAATCTTTGAGTGTGAGTTTTATAATCATATACCAAAGATATAACCTAACTGAGGGTGATTTGAAATGTTACTATCTTAATAGTTATGTGTTTCACTTAAATTGGATACCGATTGTAATTTATAGAGTGTTGAATCAATGAATTGGGAATAACTACACATATAACTGGACCCATGATTGAATGATTTGACCTTAGTAGGTATATTCTATTATTATAATGACATATTAAATAATCAATTGGGGGTATTATTCTGTAATATGAGATTCTTACTTAAATCTTGAGTGTCTATTTAATCAAAGATTTTAAAAATATATGGTGGAAAATTACAAGAACAATCCCCATTTATTGATAAATGTCATTTTTTAAAATTTTTGAGAATTACTTTTAAGAGGTTTAAGTTAATTAATATTCAAACTATATCCTATAGATTATTTGACACTATAGTATGGAATTTAAATGTTCTTCAACATATAAAATATGTGAGATTATTGTATAAATAATGGATTAAAAGGATGTTGTGAGATAATTTTCATATAGTGTAATTTTAAATTATCTAGATAGAGTGTCAGGTGTAGTTTCTTCTAGTACCTAGTCTTTTGAATATATGAGTAATTTGAAATTTTTTAATTAATGTGATGTTTTTTAATGGATTTAATAAATCCCTTCCATCATGTTGATAACCATGAACCATATTCTAATAGTAAATTTTAATGTTTCCATGAGATGTAATTTGAACTACGACAAATTGTATTATAGGTATCAGTGAGATTATTTATTGATATTTCATAATCCTAAATGTTATATAGTAGATATTTGTGACATTTTACCCATGACAGTAGTTTTATTATTGATATCTTTTTTATATAAGGTGTTATCTAGATATTATATCACCACTAATAGAAAAAGACCATATACCAATGGTTTGGAACCATTGGTATAGGACTCTATAGCATTGGTATAGCCTATAGAAATGTTTTGGAGGAATTTTGGATTGTTTTCTGTTGGTATTTTTCATATGAAAAACTGATACCAATGGTTTTATCAATCATTTGGTATAGTTAATTCAATAAATAAAACCCTTCTAGTTTTTTATCCTAGCACCTCCAATTTATAATCGAACAACCAACCCACTAACATAACAAGAAAATTGTGATCATAATTTCAAATATATATTTATATTCATAATTATTTTAACTTTTTCATAATTTAATTTTATTTTAAAATATATTCTATAAACTGTGTAACTATACCAATGCTTTTGAGAACAATTGGGATATGTTTGTTAGTTTTTAGTTATACCAATAATTTGGATGAAACCATTGGCAAAGGGTTGAACTATAGTAATGGTTTTTTCTATAAATGAACAATAAGAATGATTTTTTTCCAAAAACATTGGTATAGGTCTTAATTAGTGATCTGTACCAACTAGAAAATGGGAAATTTTGAGAACAAAGAATGGCTCGCAAAGCGCTCCTCAACGGGCGACTCGAAACCCTAGCACCCGGCCTGTTCTTCGCTGATCCCTGCTGATGGCTAGTTTTGATCCGACATGGGAGCTCCCTCCTCCTACTCCGGTTGCTGCTGAAGCAGACTCTACAAGAATTGAAGTGGGAGATATAGAAATCTCTCTTCGCTCCTCACCCATCTCCTTTCGCGATGCCTTACATGGGGCAGATTCTAGCGATGCGAGGGTATGTAAGCAGCCTCTCTTTAAGAAGCTTGAAGATGGTTGTTTTATGGTTGATGCAGGTCCGGAAACTCTGAAGAAAAGGATACGGCTGTGTAAATACTCGACTCTGGGTCGGGTGACATACTCCACAGGTGATCGACCTTGGTCTCTTCTGGAGCTCAAGAACAGAATAGCCCACTGCTGGGGCTCTTCGAAATGGAGGATGATCCCCATCGGTAAGGGGTACTACCATTTTCTCTTCGGCACTCAAGATGAACTGGACCAGGTATGGAAATTCGGCAATTTACAACTTAAGCCTTTTTTTCTCAGAATTCTTGGTTGGGATCCTAATTTTAATCCATTCACACACAAAAATCACATGGCTCAAATATGGGTTAGAGTTCATGGTCTAAATTGGTTCTATTGGCATCCAAAAATCCTAAATGATATTGCTTCCTGCATTGGGACTCCCATAAAAATTGATCATATAACATTGAATGGGGAATTAGGACTCTATGCTAGAATAATGGTTGAGGTTAATCTAGCTATTGAACTGCCTTCCAGCATTATTTTTAATTCCCCTGACTACAAAATTGAGCTCAGAATTGAATATGAAAAGAAGCCACCATATTGTGAACTATGCAAATTGATTGGTCACAACCTCTCAAATTGTAGGGTGGTTAGAAAACAAATGGACCCTCCAATCAATAAAGATTGGAAAGAAATAAAAGATTTCAAAAAGGGGTTGACTACCTCTGTCAAACCTCAGCCCCCCAATAAAGAAAAGCAGGACATTTGGGTTAAGAAATCCAATGTACTGTCATCTCTGGAGGGAAAATCCTGGGGGGATTTAGTTGAGGAAGAGGAGACCCTCCAAAAAAATTATAATCATGTTATTGTTTTGCATGATACAATGGCTGTAAGGGGTGAAATTAATCACATTTCGGCCACTGATGTTTCTTCCTCACATACTCTTGCTTTGGTTGAACATGCTAGTAGGGACTTGGGGTCAGATGCTTTTGCCCCTGTGGATCTTATTGTCAACCTTGAGGTCTCCAATATAACAACAAGCGAATTGGTAAAATCTGCAGACCCAGGTTATTCAAATCCTTCTATTTCTCCTGTAAAGAATACTATGACTAATGATGCTGTCAATTATGAAAATGATGCTATTAACTCTTCTTATATTTCCACTGTCACTGCACACAACACTCCCTTCTCCTCTGCTGATGATTCTGTACAGCCTGTAATTGCTGTCCAAACTGCTAGTATTGTTTCTGTAATAGGGGTCCTGGCACCTCATTCTCTAAATGGTGATACCTTAGCGACCGACGCCTCATCCAACACTACACACACTTCTGAACCTGCTCCTGCTACATCTGTTTCTATAATAAATCTTCCATCATCTGCTTCAGAATCCGAAAATCTGGAACCTCATGCTGTCAATCTCGACACTGTTATGGCTAGCTCTGCCTATAGCACTGCTCCTGATCCTATTCTTCCCCATAAACCAACTCTTACTGATAATTACTGAACTACTAACAATGTCGGGCCTCCACCCCTTGCTGAATTGCAGACTTCTAATATGGAAAAATATGCTTCTGCAAAACCCATTCATTCTACTTCTGTTAAATCCATCAGCTCGGCTTATTCCTCACAGGTTGATAAATCTCTCACAGCCTCTGATCCCTTGGTTCAGAGCCCTCCAAAAACTACAGAAGTCAGTTCTTCTCCCTTGGATTACACTGCTATCCGGAATTCCGCACATACTCCAGCAGATCCTTCTGCTGCTCAAGCTGATGGTCTTGGCATCACAGCCTCTGAGCGCATGCCTGGCACTGCTTCTAGCAATGAGGCACCTTCTAATGCCAATACTCAGACATCCAATCTAAACTCTTCTTCCTCCCCTATGGTCACTCGATCGCAAAGGAAGAATGATTCTGGAAAATCCAAAAAAAAAGAAGGGTTCCAACCCAAAACGCAAATAGAAATGAATTTTCTCTATTGGAATTGCCAAGGATTAGAAAACAATGACACCTCCACTAAAATTAGGAGGCTTATAAACACTCATAAACCTCAACTCTTTACCATCTCTGAACCAAAAGTTAATTTCAAAGCCAACTACATGAGACTTGGTGATCCTACCTATAGTTTTTTTGGCTCTTGTAAACATGGTACTCAAACGGACTCTATGTGGATCTTTTATCATAATTCCCTTCAAAATGTGCACATCTTTAAAAACACAGATCAGCAGGTTACTTGTGATTTCTTGTTTAACGGTTGTCTCTTTCTTTGTACTATGATTTATGCCAATAATAGATATCAGGACAGAAGGACTTTATGGCATGAGCTTTCCGATATGTCCCACTCAATTAAGGAGCCTTGGGTAGTTATGGGTGATTTCAATGCCATTCTAAGCCCTTGTGAAAAAATTGGTCCCTCACATCTTACTATTTCTTCAAATGAATTTAGGTCAAATATTGATGACTGTAGTCTTTTTGAAGTTACCCTCACTGGTGCCAAATATACTTGGTACAGAAAACATTATAATAAAATGGTTTCCAGTAAGCTTGATAGATCCTTTTTCAACATGAAGGCCCTTGATACCTAGGATAATATTTCTAGTATAACTCTGCCTAGAATTAATTCTGACCGTCATCCTATCTTAGTGAGCTTCTGTATGATCAGCCGTAAGCATATTCTCCCCTTTAAATTTAATAATGTGTGGTCCTCGAACCCGGATTGTGTCTCTCTTATACACCGCACCTGGAACTCTATGTGCCACCATAAGGATTTATTTTCCTGTATTTTTAAGTTAAAAATCCTAAAACAATCCCTTAAAAGTTGGTGTAAATCTACAAGATCTCAAATTGACCTTGAAATTTCCTCTCTTGAAAATGATCTTAGTCATGCTCAAACGCAAAACACTATATCTGATTTCAGTTTGGATCCTCAGCTGGAAGCTAACCTTGCCCTTAAACTTAATTCTTTGCCCACTTTTAAGGATAATCTTCGTAAACAAATGTTTAGGACTAAATGGATTGTTGATGGAGATCGTAATACTAAATTTTATAATTCCCTTCAAAGAATAAGAAAGGAAAATCGTCCTCTTACCAAGCTTATTCATGACGATTTGCTCATCGATACTGAAGATGCCATAACAGATCATGTCACCTCATACTTTTACAACATTTTTAATGGCCTGGATAGAAATATTGACATCAGGGCCAATATTATCCCCTTACTGGTTGATGATAGAGACAATGAAACTCTTTTAAGCTCACCGCTTGATCAAGAAATTAAAGATACTGTCTTTGGCCTTAATCCAGACAGTTCACCTGGTCCGGATGGGTTCAATAATGGATTCTATCAAAAGCATTGGGATATTATCCAAAAGGATGTTTGTAACCTTGTTAAAACCTTTTTTCCCATGGTTCTCTGCCTCATGGTATTAATGCTCAATTTTTAGTTTTAATACCTAAGGTTGAAAATGCTTTGGAGATTCATCAATTCAGACCCATTGCTCTCATTAATACTCTTTATAAGATCATTACTAAAATAATTGCGAATAGGCTGGCGCCCATTTGTGACAAAATAGTGTCATGGAATCAATTTGGTTTCATTAAAGGTAGGGCCATTCAGGAATGCATCTGTCTGGCCTCGGAAGGTACCAATAGTCTCAATAAAAACACTAGAGGGGGGTGTGTGGCCATTAAACTGGATATCAGAAAGGCCTTTGACACTATTTACTGGAATTTCATCTTCAGGGTTTTAAATAACTTTGGATTCTAGGACTCTTTCATTGGAAGACTAAAAACTCTTTTCAGATCTACCTATATTTCTATTCTAATCAATGGCTCTCCTAGGGGATTATTCAACTGTTCTAAAGGTGTTAGGCAGGGTGACCCTCTATCGGCCATCCTCTTTGTCATTGCTGAGGACTACCTAAGCAGACTTCTAAATAGTCTGGTCGCTCAAGGTTCCCTGAAGCCCATACAAGCTTCCAGGAACTTAAATATCCCTACCCACCTTTTATATGATGATGACATCATTCTTTTTCTTAAGGGGGATCAAAGGAATATTCATGTCTTAAAACAAGATCTTAATCATTATGAGGAAGTCTTTGGTCAATCGATATCCTGGAATAAATCATACATTTATTTTGGAAAGAACTTTCCTGTCCGAAGAAAAAATACCATTACTTCCTACCTTGGAATTAAAGAGGGACTCCTCCCTTTCTCTTATTTAAGTGTTCCAATATTTTGGGGTCGTCCTAAGGCTAGCTATTTCACTAATATCACTGAGCAAATTATAAACCAACTCTCTACCTGGAAAGGAAGATCCCTCTCTATGGCTGGCAGGATTTGTCTAGTCAAATCGACCATTGTCTCTAAAATGGCATACTCTATGATGATTTACAAATGTCTCGCCAGCATTTTTAAGAAGATCAATACCTATATCAAAAACTTCATCTGGACGGGTAGTATTCTTGAAAGAAAACTTGTCACTATTCCCTGGAAAACCTATTGCAAACCTCTCGACAAAGGTGGAATTGGTATTAAAAATTTAAAGATGTTCAATAATGCTCTCCAAGCCCGTCTTACTTGGCATATCATCAATGGTACTTCCAAAGATTCTGATTTCTTGAACCTTAGATTCCGCACCAAGCTTTTAAATGGGAATCTCAAGTACATTAACACTTCAATTTGGCCCTCAATTAGAGACTCGTATCAGAAGATCATGGAAAATTCTAGATGGATGGTTAGTGCTGACTCTTCCATTAATTTTTGGTGCGATAAATGGTGTGGTAACCCCTTGATATCTCTGTTACCACCTAACATCACTCCCGATGACTATAATCTTTCTATAAAGTATGTCTTACAATATCACAGGCATGCTCTCCCTGAAAATATTGCGTAGATCATTGATAATCATCATTTTTCTTATAATGGTGATTTCCTTGTTTGGGAACCTGCCCCGAATGGCATCCATGACTCCAAAAACTTCTACAAGCATTACTTTTCTGAAAGTGATTATATTTTACATTGGGTGAGTCATTTTGATAAGTCGTGGATCAAACCTTCTAGGCTTACTCTCATTTGGCGAATTTCCCATAATAGATTACCCACTGAAGCCTGTCTTCAAACCTTTAGCATTCAACTATGCTCCATTTGTCGCTTGTGCAATCAACACAGGGAAGATGCAGATCATCTATTTTTGTCGTGTGCGACGACATCTGCTTTATGGAATTATGTTTTTGACTTATTTAATTGCAGATGGTCCCTTTCTGACACTATTTGTTTGTCCCTTAACAAGTGCACTAGCTATTCTTTCTCTCCTCAGGTTAAAAATCTACTGCTTACGGTGGTGGCGGAACTGCTTCATGTGGTCTTGTATGCTAGAAATGACATCATTCATAATAAGCTCTCATTCAGTTTAATTGTAGACAAATCTTGAATTCTTATTGCGATACATGAAGCTGCTTCCATTCAAAAAGACTGTTGCAACAACTCGGTAGGTGATTTTGAGATCCTTCGTCACCTTCGTATGCCCGGCGTCTTCCCACGGATCAAATGTTCATTTGAAGTATTCTGGAAATCACCGATGTCAGGATGTATCAAAGTGAATGTTGACGGTGACTCCAAAGGTAACCCAGGCCCTGCCGGTTGTGGTGCTATTTTTCGTGACTCGGCTGGTCTTTTACAGGGTTTCTTCTATGCCGGCTGCGGCCATTCCTCTTCCCTGGAAGCTGAAATGCTGGGTGTCATCCACGCCGTTGATTTTTCCCTTCAAAGAGGCTGGAAATAACTCTGGATTGAAAGCGACTCTACTACTATCATTCATGCCATCTGGAATGGTTCCATTCATCTGGCTTGGTCTCTCACCACTCTTTGGATGAATTGTCTCAACGCTCTACATGGGATTGACTACATAGCCACTCACACCTATCGGGAAGCGAATACTGTTGCAGATGCTCTTGCCAACAAAGGCATTCATCAGACCATGACTTGGCTGAACTCTTTACCTGCTGATTTATTATCTTTGTTTGATAGAGATTGTAAAAGAATTCCATATTTTCACCTTTTGTAACTTTTTTCTTATCAATAAGATGACTATTTTTCCAAAAAAAAAATCTATACCAACTATTTTGAAGAAACAATTGGTACAAGGTGGCTACATGAGACCAATACCAATGGTTTCTCCAAAACTGTTGGTATATGTCTCTATATGGTACCTATGATAATAGTTGTTTACAAACTATTGGTATAGGTATATTGGTATAGGTCCAATCTCTATTAGTGAACCCTTTGAGATAAGAATAAAATAGACATCGATGTGAGTTTCCAGGCCTGATGAGGGGGTTCTGTCTGACAATTTCAATTTTTCGAACCATTTATTTATAAACAACACCACCAATGAGATAAGTGGTTTTTTAGTAAGATCAACCTTGAAGTGGTATTATCATATGTGGATATAGATTGAGCATTACCTTATTTTATTTTTCATTGGCATTGTGACCCTATTAAGACTCCCCTACTAGGATTGTTCAATGAGTAACTAGGCCAAGTAAACTAATTCATGTACAATGATGTCATTAAAAATATATTGATATGTTTTAGCCATCATAGTTCAAACATATTTTATATACCATTAGTTCATATATTTAGAGAGAGTTTATAGGTGTGTTATATATTATTATTAGAGATCCTTAAGAGAAATATAAGTCTTATGTGAGAGACCTTTTTGATAGATGACCAGAACAAGTCACCATGTTTTTACACTATGTCAATTGGGATAGGAGGGATCTCTATAATCCATTAGCATTGGCATAGACCCTATAAATTAATCTATGATTGGTTTCGTCAAAGGTGTCTGATGGGATAAATTCTCAAGGATTTATCTTCTATTTAAAGAAAATAATCTTGTTTTAATTCTCATTTCTAGGATTATGTATATGAGGATATCAATTTTTTTGATATAGGAACTGTGATGCCGACGATTTTTAAGAAATTTTATAAGGCTCATTTTTATTGATAATGTATTCGATTGGAAGTGATGATTGGATTTCTAAACCATTTTAATAGAGGTTTTATTTTTTTATTGCAAAATTATGAAATGAATCCCTAGGAATAGAAATCATGGGATAAATTATATAAAAAGTGAGGAGATGGATTTTTAGGTTTAGTTCGTAGGGATATCTTAGGATGTTAAAAAATGGGTAATGTAGCATTGTAATAATGGACTTATATATGGAGGAATCACTAGTATAAACACCCCAAACATAGTATCCCTGATTTTGTGGTTAATTTACAATATTCAAACTAGATAGATGGAATCACATCCAAAATGTTTTAATAGTTTTGGAGTCTTGTAAAAGAAGATTCATACATGATTCTCAAATTACAGGAGAACACTCAAAATATAACATTGAATTTTCATTCAATACAGTATTATTTCATTAATAATAAACCATATTGTAAATCATAATTCAATTTTTTGGAATCCAAGTTAATTTAAAGATAATAAATTAACGATCATAGATACTCAATAAGGGTACATTTATAGACGGATATTACAACAATAAAATAAAACATGAGTAATATAAAAGTGATTTTATATAATAAAATATTACACATAACAAATACTATTAAATAAGGTACTAAATAACCAGATTACATAACATCATAAATAATAAGATGAACTATAATAACTAGTTTCATAATTACATAATTCATAATATAGGACATCATAAACTTATTATCAAGGCCTCATTCCAAGACGTCATGCAAAAATGGTTAAGGATTAAAAAATACACCCAAACATGTTTGTCTCATGAGACCCACACATCTATCATTGATCTATATTTTTCCACTCTTTTATCATAATTTTTCCAATACATTCATCATATTACAAGCGTGAAACAAAATAAATATAAACATTCGTATTGGAAAACCATAATATGAATTATTAATAAATTCATTAAAAACAATCATAATTATAAACCATCCATTTAAATATAAAGAATGTTATCAAAATATTACATCCCTAGTAAATAAAATATTCAAAAAAATATCTATTCATAGATGTCTATAGATTAAAATTATCACATAAAAATTTTTAGAGGAAATTATCCTTATCATGTTTTGATTACTTATTTAATGTCAAAATAACCTCCCATAAATTAAGGAACATATATTATTTGAAAATTTTGTTTCATAATATTAATGTAATCTAAATATAAATTACTTACCATTACTATAGATAATTCTAGAAATCATGTATATGTTATAAGATAATTTCAGTCACACTATAGAAAAGATGTTTAAAAGTACATCATTTAGAAAATAAAAATAATATACCTTTTAAACCAATTTTATGAAATTTAAAAAACAACTTATAATTTCACTAATAATTCATTTTTAAAATTTTAAAAATATCTCTTAATACATTTTAAGTAACAAATTGAAAAGAAAAATTAATGTTCATGATTGTAAGGAAACAAATGCCAATTTTCATTAAATATTTTATATTGGAATATTGAGTAAATAATGAGTGAAAATTGAAATTAAATATTTATATTTATCATAACAGATATAGGTGTAGATTATACATTGGGTTTAATGTAAAAAATATGTTCCCAAATGGTGACACAACTATACAGATTTTTGAATATTGATGAGATTGTGAAATAAAATATTACATAAGATCTGATTCCAATCATACATATATGATCATCAAATATAATAAATATAAATTTATTTGAAATATTTTCTATAAAAATAGAAATATATATCATTCTATATATTAATTAAATATATTCATTTATCATATATTTTAAACAATTCATCATAAATATATTTGTTCTGTATAATAACTAAATTGTTTTTCAGGTATGAATTGGTTCTGTAGTTTTATTCATTGTTCTATGACCATGCTTACATCATATAAATAATTTTAATCATTATATAAATTTTCAAGATATTAATTATATATATATTTTGTTTTTATCCAAATAATTAGTGATAAAAAAAAATAAAAAAATAGTTAATGGAGATGATATTCTATATGTTTGCATGAATGATATTTCCATTTCCTTAAAATATGAAATAAAGGAAATGTATTTTATATTTAAACTATAATAATTTTTTAATGATAATAGTTATCAATTATATTAAATAAATCAATTATTATTACTAACCATGTAAAAATAATTCAAAAAGCGATTTAGATTGCTCCAGGGAGGCTGTATTCCACATTTATGATCAAATAACATTATTGTTTGGTAACAGATTGGTAGGTAAGAATGCAGATTTTATAATATAATTCCATAAAAATATCTATTTTAGAGATATCATTTTAATACATTGAAAACATCATTATATCCATCCCTAATATATGAATATGGAAAAAAATTACAACCATTTATAATGTGATTTTCCGCCGTACACAAGATTTACGGTTTTATTTCCCATTTGGTAGAAGATGAGAATGATATACGTTATTTAATTAATATAAAAACATATAAATATATTTTATATAATATTTTATTTTATTTTATCATATTTTATGAATATTTTAATGATTTTGAAGAATAAATGAAATTAATATTAAAGTAAAATAACTATAACTATTATTTAGACAACATATTTTGGTTTAAAACAAAAGCCTTTATTGAAATGTATTATGATGTATTCTGGATTTTTAGTTCATGGGGATTTGTTTATGTAAATTATTTGGGTATCTATTTAACCAAAAAGGCCTTTAATTATAGGTAGGATATGATAGTGGTGTTCATTTATAAGCTAGTACAATGAACACTTGGAATTTTTTAAAAGAATTAAATATACCCACATTTTACACTCACCAAATAGATCAAAATTATACTATTCACAAAAAAGAGATTAAATAATGTCTAAATATTTCATGAAAATATAAATGTAAAAATTATTTAGTTCCTTTTATCCCATATCATTTTAGCTTAACATTCGTTAAAACCATTTTATCTTTAACTATGATAACCTATATTTAATGATTTTTAATATAGAATATAAAAAAATATTTGTAGAATATATTAGTTGAATAATAAAAAAAATTATTAAAAAATATTTAAATTTCATATAAATTAGTCACTAATAATGATTAATTTAATTTATCATGATAAAATCACATTAGTCACATAAAAATACTCTTTTAGAAAAATAATGTTTTAAGCATAAAATTAGATTTATACTTATCCAATGAACCAAAAAATTTGACAATAATGATAAAATATTTTATTAAATATATAATATATAAATTTCATAAAAATTGTTCACAAATAATGATTAATTTAATTTATCAATATAAGAACCCATTGCGAACATAAAATAGTTTTTTTGAATAAAAAAATTTTCTTTTACATTTAAATGATTTAAATTTGTACTCTAATAAATTCATAACCAATATATTTATTTTATAAATGTGTAATCCATAAATATCTTATAATTTACTTTTTCTTATTAATACATAATTATTTAATATATATGTTGTAAGTTTATACAATTTTTGGATTCATTTTAACACATGGTTGTGTATATCTCACGCAATAAAAATGAAAAAATTAATATAATAAAATATTTATCATAACATTACAAAATATTAAATTCGTCACTCATACCAATATTTTTAACTAAATGTTTTCATGGTAAATAATTTCTATATATGTGAGGGTAGCTCTTCATCCTGACTTCCTCAAGATCACACATTACTTCCTAAATTTTATGATTTCTCCAAAGTACCTTTAGCATATGAGTCTTATGATTCCTCAATAACATCTCAGTAGTTTAAATAATCTGGATAGGATCTTCATAACAAGATATATCTATTTACAATTATTTTTTTCTATAAGAGTGTACATGGTTTGGATTTGGTATGTACATCTTTAACAATGATATATAGAACAAATCATGTACTTCATAGAGTCTTAGTGTAATTTCCAAATAGTAATCCATAGCTCCAATTCATTATAGGATTTAAAAATATTAAGAATACTAGTGGATCAATTTCACTTTCACACCAAACCATATAATACCCTTATGTGGATAAAATCTCAATATAACATGATCTCTCACTTGAAATTTCAAATCATTACTTCTATTATCTACATAGAATTTTTCTTCATTTAAGCATCGTTAATTATTTTTTTATTTGTCTTTACTATTTATATTTTTTCCTCTAAAATTAATAGTCTAATAACATCACTTCCCCAAACATCATACAAACATTTTAGTGTATGACATGTCATTCCATATAATGCTTCACAAAACACCATTTAAAATCCTGAGTGGATCATATTTTCTTAGGAGATTTTTACCAATGATAAATAATATTCCCATATACCTAAAAAGTGTTTTGAGAATGTTATCAACATTTATTATGTTGTTTGAATATTATTTTAAATATTTATATTGGTTTTAGTATGATAATCACTAATAAAATATTGATTTGTTTCAAGAGCCTTCAACATAATTTTCTTGAAGCTATATGTTAATCATAAAACATGATTAGATATAATTGAAAATGATCACCATTAGATCTTAAAACATTAAAAATAAAGTGTTGAACAAGTTGTGAAAGAGTTAAATCATCACTTATAACAATTAAGTGTGCATATTTTTTAAGGATATCACCAATAACCCATATTTCATCATTGTTCCTATGAATATTTAGTAATCATGTAAAAAACATCAATGTAATGTCTTCCGATTTCCCTAAATGAAAAGGTATAGGTTGTATGAATCCTATAATGTTTTGTATCATAGTCTTAATCTATTTAAAAATTTATCATATTCATGTATAATCATATATTTTCTATATCATACTATATTAATAGAAATTTTCCTTCTAATAAGTATACATTATGGTGCTAACCGGGTGTATAGATAAATTTATTCTATGAGAATCATCCCAAAATTTCATTTTCAAATCAAATATATATTTAAGGAATAATTTCGTTATATATTTTTGAATACTAAATTCATATATGAATCCTATATATTTATTTTCATTCATCACATTAATCTTATTTTGAAAATTCACATCCACATGTTGGAATCATTTTATCATTTCTAACAAAGATACAGTGAAATTAATTTGAAAAGGTAATAACTTACCATCTTAATTAATAATTCATAGACCATTCTTTACTAAATCCATGAATATTGGATCTATTTTCATCCTTATTTAGATTAAGACACCTAGAAATTGTTGGCTCAATGCATCTACTAACAATTTTTTATTCTGTGGGTGGTATTGTATTGGGATGTAATATTCTTTATGAATATTCATCCATATCCTTTTCCACATATTGATATTTTTTAAAAATAGTTATTTAAAACTCATATTATTCATATATATATCTCACACAATTCACACTAGATATAATGACTCAATATCATCAAATAAAATAATACATTTTAAGACTCACGATAATGGGGTTAATTTTTTTTTCATGAATCATTAACTACATTCATTTGAAAATGTTCATTAACAAGTCCCTTATTCTATTCATCACTATAAGTTACAAATACATAATAAAGAGATGGAGGATTTAAAATTAGATAATTCACTATTATCTTATCCAATTCATCAAAACATTCATCACATCACTCTTTCAATTTGAAAATAACCCCTTTATGAGTAATCTTGTTTAACGATTTAGCTAATCATATTTTTTTAATCAAATTGCCAATAGGTACCAGGTAAATGCTAGAAATTATGTACCATGGATTTCATTATTGGTTTTTTCCATTCCGGGAAATTCTTGTTATTCAATGGATAAAATGAGATTCCATTCATGGAAATAAAAATGTCATAGAAGAAAAATATTCTAAAGCCAAAATTAATATTTTTTTTAAAATAACCACAGAACTTTTATCTTCAAAGAGTCTCATTAAGGATCCAAAAGTGATCTCTGAATCCAAATTTCACGTAGAGAACTCCAAGATATAACTAATAAATAATATAAAAAATTGATATTTCATGAATAATATGTTCATTAGATTCATAATTATAGAGGATAAAGTAGTAAATCCAATGGAATTACATTAAACTCATAATGGCCATGCATAATTCTAAATAATGTATTTATAATATCTTCCTTAGTTTTCAATTAATTAAACCCATAATGATTTTAAATAATTGAGAAATAGTGAGCTGAATGATGTTGATCGAACATGTCATCAATGTAAGGTTTATGATTCTTATTCTTTATCATAATGACATTGACTTCCCTATAATTAATTCATAATTTCATAAATCGATCATTATTATAATAAAAAAGAACATGTTATCTCTAAGGTAAAATAGAAGGGATAATAAATATTATATCACATTTCCCTTCTTGTAGTTTCTTCAACCCTACCAATTCCATGTTGGATATTCTATTAAGGGTATTTGATATTGTTCTTACCTTAGGGGTTAAATCATTGGAAAAATAAAGATCATGCTCTGGTAGATGTCTAGGTAATTCCTCTGGAAATTGATCAATTTACTAATATAAAATAATTATATCTGGAATTTGTAGAGTATCATTTTCACCCATATATTGTGCCTTCTCTTATTCCATAAGAATATAATTTAGAAAATCAATTGAGAGCGTATATATCAATGAATATATGGATGAAGTATCCCCTATAAGAATATGGAAATTAACATATTCATCACCAAATTTAATTTTCATTCCTATGAAATAATGTTTTTCATTATATTTTTAATGATAGTATAAAATATGTTAAATACATAAATACACCACATGTATACTAATGGAATTACAAAACAAGAACAATTTATGTGATATATTTTGAATAGATTGATACATCATTACTGAATTTTGACATCCATTATGTTTCTTGACTGATAACTCCCTTCTTCGGGTTTGGGGACAATATATCATTTTATAGGATATCATAGAGGATATTAAATAGTGGCATTAATCAGAATCAAATAATCAACTCTATGAATATTCAGATATGTTTCAATCACCTACAATGATATTATAAAAATTTAAACCCTATCTATTCTAATGGGATAAACATGGCATTTCCTCATTGGAATGTTCTACTTCAAATTCCCATGATGTAGGGGAAAATCATTTTAATTATGAAATATCTCATTATATTTTAATAATTATACATTTTTTGATTCCTTTTTCCCATTCAATAATTGGCCTTGTGGCCTTCAACTCCACACTTAAAAAAACACTCATTCCCAATATGAGTGTTCTATGTTGTTTCTTTCAACATTCATTACATGTTGAAAATTATAACCTTCCCATAGACCCTTTCACTATATTTTACTTTCTAGAGTTCTCATACACCTTTTTTATCTTTATTTCCTTCATATCCATAAGACATATGTAATTATATCACATTTGTGATATCATATGATAGTATATATTAATATGATGGAATTATTTTGGATAATTTTGGCCCTTGAAGGATTTTATTAATACAAAAAATGAAATATTTAATATTTATCTTTGTATTACATATATATTCTAAAGCATTACATGATAAAAATTTAAGGTTTTATTCATTTATATGTAATTTGTTTCTTAGGTTCAGGACTATACACTATATCTTCTCATCTATCATGCATTTTTTTCCTTTGATAATACCTTAAAATCCATTGATTCTCTTCTGTATATTTTATGCGTATTGTTAGTGATTAAAATTAATAAACACCATTACTCTTCATTATCTGAGTGATATTAAAATTACTTAATAATATTCTTCATTTCAATACTTCCCAAAGAGAAGAATATATTCCCTATGTAGATTATCAACTTCATAGTTATAAAAGGATTTTTAGTTCAATTTAATGATTGAAGTTTATGATTTCAAAATAATTCTAACATATTCACACCCTGTTGTTTATAATTTGGATAATTTATGATGGAATTTTGATATATAATAACCCATATCTTCTTTAAATATATTATTATAATTTTCACATCTCCAACTCCCACATCAATGGTTTAACTAGTAGATAATTCCCTACATTGATTGTGAGCAATTTTATGGGTCACATTCCTTCATCTAGGCCCCTTTAATATTAAATTTCATTCACTAGATTATATTATAACATCAAGAATTATACTTTATAATTCAAAACTACTAAAACAATGAACATAAATAGAAACATTCTGGAACAATTAATATCATAATCATATACATGGTTTTATTGAAAATATTCTCAAATAATAATATTTTAAAATAAATCATAATGGGTATTATATAAAATTTGAATTAATATGTAAATATGTCCCATGTTTTTAAACAAGGTAAAATTTATCATCAGAATTTGCTGTTCTTTAGAATAGTGACTTAGATGTACTCAAAATAATCTTTGAAGGGTTATTACCCAATGATTTAACTTTCATAAAACCATTTCCAATTGTAGTATATATATAGAGATGTATTTATATGAAAATAGAATAATTTATACACATAAAAACTTGAGGATGTAATCCAATACATAGAGATATCCTTAATGTAAGTCATAGGGTTATATTTTGTAATCTGTGTTATCTTAAATTTTATTCACATGATTTCTATTAAACATACACATATAAAAATTATAATGACCACAAACTTTGTACCCATGTGTATGTTTTTAATTTATTACATTAATAGTAGACATAAATTCAGACGGATAAATTAGTATATTAGACCTGGAAAACTTGATACAAACATGAATTCCATATTGTAGTTGAAAAAGTAATATAAAACAAAGTATTTCATATGATAAATACATTATTCTATTTTTAATAACTCAATATATCAATCATTAAACATATCTTGGAATCTGGATAAATTTATAAATTGGGGCGATATTAGATTCACACTATGAGTATGCCTACAATGAAAGAAAGCACCATGTATCTAAAACATGAATAATATAACTAATATATAAAATAATGAAATATTTAATATAAATAATACAATAAAACTGGGGACTAAATTAATTGAAAAAAACAACATAAATAATATTATAGAATAAATTACTAGTTTCATAATGATAAAATGTATAATGCTGTAAATCATAAACATACCATCAAGACCTTGTTCCAAGATGTCAAAAATAAAGTTGTAAGGACTTACCCAATAACCCAAACTATTTTCCCCATGATTCCTTCCAATTAATTGAGTTTTTGTAGTATTCCATACCTATAACATACCAAAGATAATGAATTCATCACATGAATGTGGTAAAACATTATCAATTTAAACATTCATATAAAAAAGAATAAGATATGTTATTGATTTCCGAAAAAAATAAGATTAATCTTAAACCATGTTAATTTATATAAAAATTGGTGTCAAAATAATACATCCCAGATAATGTATAATACCCCCCAATAAAACTAGATCAATATGATTATATTTTAGAAGATAATTCGATGAATTATTTAATAAAATATTCTTTTCACATTGGAATCACTTATATGAATCCCAAAATACATACGTAATATTAACGAAAACATTTTCTATGAAAAAATATAAAAAAATATAAAGTAATATTGAATTTAATTAGTTGTGATAATGGTTATAAATTACTTAAAATTCATCCATTATAAAAAAACATTCCTTTCACACTATTGTAAATAAAAAAAGTAACCCAATCAAAAATGAAATGATGATTCATTTTAAAAAAACTATGAAAAATTGAAATCTTGGGTTAAAATTTCAATAATAAATAATTTTCTGAATTTGAAAAACATAAGATTAGTAATTTTATGAATAATATTTATGTGGAATAAAAATATTTCTGAATGGGTATACATAAATATCAGTTTTCCTTAATATAATATTTTTATATCCTGAGTACATAATGATAGGGTATTTAATGATAAAAATATAATTTATATGAATAATAATAGGATAATAAAATATATTTAGGTTATGGTATAATATTTTTCCAATAAGTAATATAAAAGTAAATAACCTTGAATATTTGTTATATTGGGAAATAAATCCTTACCTCATATACGATTTCCTTTGAATGTGTATGAAATGCATGTAGAATATATATATATATATTAAATCTATTATAGATTAATAATAATATATTTACTATTGTATAAGACTTAATGATATTGTTTTACAACCTAATTATTAACAAATGTTTTTTAAAAGAATTCCTTTCTGGTTAAGAACTACTTTTTTCATGTATGATTTGGTTTGTTAGTTTCAATCCATTTACATTGACCACAGTTCAATAATATGAATAAATTTAATAATTATATTAATATAATATATATTCATTATATATGTATTTAGTTAAATTCATAATATTTAGGGATATAAAAATGAATTAGATCATTCTTATAGATGGTATGCCATATCTACACATGAAATTTATTTCCAAATTTTTAATAGATTGAATAAAAGAATAATAAATATAATTTGAAATTTATATAATAATTTTATATCATAAATATCACATGTAATAATATAATTTATCTTTATTATCATCCATGTAAATATAATTAAATAAATTAATAACATCTCTTCTTAGATGTCATAATCCGTATTTACGCACTAGTGAAATTATAAATTTTCAATATAATTTTAGTTAAAAACTAATATGTGATATTTTAATTAAAAAAGTAAAGTTATTTCATATAATATTTTTAAGATTATACATAAATTCATCATTGAATGGTTTTTTAATAATAAAAAATAATCTAGATCATGTGGATGGATGTAAATAAAGTATTTGTTAATTTTATGGTTGAATAAAAAGGCTTTTGATGTGTGGAGATGATGGGAGAGATGGTGTCCTTTTTCATGTGGGGAGATTACACACAAAGAATTTTTTTAAAAGAATAAAATCTAACCATGTTTAAACACAACAAATAGATAAAAAATAAATCATTATAAAAACAAAAATGAGATATGTTCGAAATATGACCATCCAATATAAATTATAATTTGTTTAATTCATATTAACCAATATATTTCTTAATTTAACCCCATGTGAACCCATTTTAACCTTAACTGTGGTAAAATATATATATATTTTTTACATTAAATTATTGATAAAAATTAAGACATTTATATTAGATATTTCAAAAAATTAATCTGTATTTTTAAATTAAATTCATAAAAGTGAAATAACATAGTTTAAAAGTATACTCCAAACATGATGAAATTGAAGTTTTCTAAAGAAATTATTTCATCAAAATAAAATGTTTTTTATAAATATTACATATATAATGGATTGAATTGAACTAAATTGGATTAAAAAATTTATATTTGTAATAACATTTCTATGAAAGAAATTTATTTTTTATCAATTCATTAATTCACATTAAATTTAATATAAAAATTATTATTTTCATTATTCATCAAAAAAATTAATTTTTTCATCAAAGTATAAAAAATAAATTCAATGATTATATCAATGTGTTGATTTAGAAAATGTTGGTAATTTTTTAAAATACAATTTAATGAAGTGCTAAAAATCAATTTAAAAAATAACTCCGTAAAATTAAATAAATCATATTCTTTGAAAATTAAATTTTTATGAATAAAATTGTACTTATTATTATCCCCAGATAATAAAAACCATTACATAAATTTTAAGAAAATTTATTAAATATTGAATATTTCTTATAAGAATAATTAACCAATAGTGACTAATTAAATTAATTATTCTAAAATTACATCAAGCGATTAAAAATTCCAAAAAACATTTTTATACTTTATAATGATGATGATTATTATTCTGATTAATTGATAACCAATGAGTTTAGTATGTAAGTGTGTAATACATATACCTTCATAATTTAGTTATTACTACTCATAAAAAGTAACTTATTGGATTGTTTATACTGGTATAATATTTTACAGTTAATTATGACATAGATTTGGGTAAATCATATGATATAAAAGAGAATTAATTAATTCAAAATTATTTTTATATAGTAAAATTGAAGGGTTATACTATGAAAGGACGATTCAAATCATTAAACTAGTTTTATGGGAGTGTACACCTTCTATTCTAAGTTAGATAACAATGATATATGCTGGTTGTGCGTGGTAGCATATAAATAAATAATCTGTGAGCATTCGTGTGCGAGTTGAGGACTGATAGTTCCAAATAAGTGATACTTTCAATTAGGGAGAACCATAATTTTTTTTAAATTAAATTATTTTTTCTATGATGAGGTATAATTTGGAAATATTCTGGGTTCATTGACACAGTTCACCCATGGTGGTCCTAGATTCCCATTGTTATGAGCCTTGGAGTCAAGGATTAGTCAAAAATAGTATAGGCTATTTTTAAGTGATCTTGGATTAGAGAGGATGATAAAAACTAGTGAAATGAATCTTATTTTACTCATGGTTTTATATTATCACACCAAAAATCATTATTTCATCCCTAGTATGCTAAGAGAATGAGTTATATATTTTTAAGGTAACATAATTTAATTTATGGTTTTACGAAAGGAAAATATGGGAGTCATGTTGATGGAGTAGAATAACATATTCATGAAATTTTATATTACACCATTGTCCATTAGGGGTGGTTATCCTCAATGGATGTTGAATTTTTGTGAATTCCATGGGAACCTTTTTCAGGAAGCAATATTTGGTAAAGAGTGATGTTTGTGTTGTAACTTTGGAATGGGTGGGTTCTTTTCCATGTCGGTCATTATTTTCAATGTTATAAAAGGCATAAAATTTCATTAATATAAAATTATCTATTATATTGATGAATACAACTCACATAAGATGTATAATATGAAGAATTGTTTTCGTTGGAGACCCAATTGTGAGAAGGGTTTTCAATCCATGAAACTCGTTTTTGGATGACTATTTTCGATAGAAAATTCTATTGGATAAATTAAACAATGTACAATTTGTTTTCCTTGTAATTTCTAGGCAGTGATATGAATATAGACATTTGTATTCTATGTGTGGCTATTGGGCCGAATTTCTCTTATGATGGTCGAATGAGTTTGGATCATCTTTGTGGGGGTTGTTGAAATATAGTGTTATTATATGTTTGACAAAATTTTGGTTCATCCTGAAGACATCAATGGAAGATTGGTATTTAATTCCATGATTTTTCTTGTAATTGTCATGGTATTCCTTGGAGAAAAGGGTTTGACAACTATTTCAAGTGATGTGTCCACTGTTAAGATGGTAATCTTTCAAAACAAGTCAACATAGGGTACTGATACATGAGTTTGAAAAAATAGATTTTATTGAGAGTGAGAACCCCATATGGATTGTAGTTGGGACTAGACATGTGAATTTCGGTGGTATGTGGGATATTTTCATGAAAAATTGACTTGAATATGACATGTTGTGTTGATCATGGAGCAAGAATATGAAGGGATTAAAATGATTAGTGAACTATTTTATAAACTTGAAATGAAATCATGTGGGTTATGTGTTTGAGAATGTTCCAAATTCATGGTTGGATTATGGTTTCCTTAACCATGTTTACGAACTATGTGATGGGTGGATCTTGGAATATGTGAGCATCACTTTTGGTTCACGATTAACCTAACCATTCACCTCATTAAATAATATAAAATTCACATTTTCTCTTATGAAACATATTTTATTTTACCTATTTTCCTCCCTCATTTGACCTAGTATCCCTTCACGCCTATCCTATCCTATCTCATCCTTCAATGGGTGATTTTCCTTTAGTCATATTCATATTTTAATGTCTTCCAATTCATTAAAATAATTGAGGTATATCTAAAAATAATCTTTACATTTTTCTTTATTTCCCTTCCCTATATAAATTCAATTGGTGTGTGACCTAATAAACCCAATTCTATGGCAATACATCTAATTCTACAATATCTCCTAGATTGGCCTACACCAATTCTTGATAATAGAAATTTTAAGATAACATGGTATAAGGTAGCTTGTCTATGGATATTTCCTCAAATTATAATATATTATATTATGTTTATATTGTTCTGCATGTCGTACATTATGTGAATCCCTTCTAAAAGGTAAATTACCCTAAATTAAATCCCTATACCATATACATAATGCTCTTGGATATCTTTTACATAGTTACATGTTTTGACCTCAAATTAGATCACCCATTTGGGTGAGTGATAACAATTACACTCATTTTACACTATTATAAATTGAAAAAAACACCACACATGTGTGTTACAGTTAATTCCTAAAATTTAAAATATCAACTGATAAAAAAAATTATTGAATTACAGTAGTGTACGTGTACATATTTAACCCACGATAAATTATGCATTAAAAAAAGGTCAAAAATTTAATTGAATGATAATTTGGAATCCTATGAACAAATTGATTCAGAAATTATTATAAGCCCCCTATCACAATAAGTGGTTGATGACCATGGTTGAAACAAACCATAGGGAATGTGATATTTGGTTTTTTATATGTTCATGATTTTCCTAAGTATATAAACACCCCCTATGATTTGTAGGAATATCTATAACGATTGAATGACTAAATGAATTTGAGAGATAGGTGAAATTGTAATATGTATAATGACTTCTCCTTTAAATATTATCATATTAAACATCATATTTTCATTATATATGTAATTAATATGTGAAATTAATTATTTTGATGTGTGACATGAAAAAAATAAATCAAATGATTAGAGGTTTGTTCTAATTATAAATTTGGCATGGATATTTCCCATTTCCTGGAACAAAATTAATAAATTTAACATGTATATGGATAATTTAATACCTTGAGTTATATCTATATTCCATAATTTAATTCAATGGATGTGAATATATGGAAAAGATAATTTAATGAATTATAAATGATTATGTGATGATAAACATGATGACACTAATAATTTATTAAAATTATAGGACATAGTGTTCCTCATTTTTTTTTTATAATTGTTGGAAATGATGTTCCTATTCAATTGTTAGGATTTTTTGGACATGACATAAAACACTCAATAGCTTCAATGTATTGGATATGTAATTTCTAAATTTTTTAAACTATTTGGAATAATGTTCATTGTATTTTATTGGTCGGTTTTTGACATGATTCTACACATCTCCATTATTCAATTTTTTAGGATTAATTTCATTATTTAAGTATTATTACTTAGATATCAATCACTAAACATGGACACCATGGAGATATACCATGTGTCCAGGGTTTATTTATATAAAATTTAAATTCTATGAGTCATTCCAATGTAGGATGATGTAAGTATAGTCGACCAAGGAATTTTTGTAGCACATGTCCCCAAGGTGGGTTTTTTCATAAATCAATACATTGTTACACTTATTATTACACCTTCAAATTACATTATCTGTTTTTAGATACTTGATATGTATTGCACAACATTACTGGTGGCCATCTGAGTTTTACTGACACCCTATTCAAGTAGTTGATTGGTTCCTAAAAATATCTCTTGGTTGAATGATAGGTTAAAGAGTTATTACTCTTTGCAATTAGTTTTTATAGATGATAAAAACACATGTATCATGGGAAATATATTTTACTAAAACTACCTACTATAGCTCAGTTCATTTTTTAATTATTCATTTCTCAGTCTATATGTATAGTACATAATACTCATTGTCTGTTGAATGCCCTTTAGTATATGAATTAAAAATTCATTTATGGATGTTTGTGTTTTTACATTTTGGTCGGTATATTGATTACTATCTATTTATGATTTATTTATTCTATAATTTTCACTTAGATGTTGAAATTGTACATTTAATTGGCATATGTCTAGAATATTCCACATCCATTTAGCCAATTATACCACGTAGCAGATTCACATATACTATTTATCTACCTATCCATATATAGTGTAGCCAATTTAATGATGAATCCATTTTATGTATTTGAATCATCCAAGAAGCTGATTTCTATATAGCTTATTTCCACATCGATGTAACCGAATTTCAATGAGAGTCATGTAGTCAATTGCATGACTATTCTAAATTTCAATGTAGTTAATTTATATTTATTATTTTTAAAAAAATAAAAAAAGTTCAATGTGGATATTTACATTATTAAAAAATAATCATTTATGATGATGATGAATTATACTATGTAGAATATTTCATAAAAATGAGAGAATCTTATATTTTTTTGAATAACTCATATTTGGGGATGCTGATATTTAATTATCACATGAATTATGGAATCATATATCTCTAGGGTATTTTCATAAATATTTGAATATAAATTTCAAATAGTCTAAATGATATATATCCATGTATGATATAAAGAAAAGAATAATCATTTCATAATGAAAAAAGGAAGTTTCAAAAGGGTATTCCATGATCTGAGGCATGGGGGAGATTAAGTTAATGTTTTGAATGTCATCACCATAGCATTAACATAATTCCAAAAATCATGAATTGGTAAAAAAACTTTTGGTAAACACACTATAATACTCAAAATTTCATGATATTGAAAATTTAGTAAGGAAATACACATTAGAAATTTTAAGATATAATAAATATTATAATCATTTTTAATGGGTCATTGAATTATGCTTTTAATCGGAGATATTTTTATAGATGAAATTAATGAAGTAATAAATAGAAGAGAGTTGTTTTTTCCTTGCATATATATATAAATATCAAGGGATAAACATGAGATATGGTTTTTATAAACCCTATAGGTCTCTTATTTCCATAAATGTGAAAAACTAATCCTGAAATTTAATTTCAGAATGAGGAGAATGTGTCTTTCGATAAACTATTGATCAATTTTGAATAAAAAACCATCCGTGTTTTGTGATGTAAATTTATATGATACTCACTTGAGAATGATAAGTATAAAAATTTTACTTACTATAGTGTAAGTGATAACAAATATTTATTTATAGGAAAATAGAGTGACATAAAGGAAATGTTTGAGAGGTTCTACAAAGAATATTCATCCCAAAGATGAAGACATAGTGTTATTCCCTTTATTATCTATGTGTGATTTAGTACCAAAATGATTTTTTATTTAGTTCACAAAAAAATTTCGATATTACAGGGTTAGAAACTAGGATTTTTTGAGAAACAATTCTAGGTGCAACGTTTTAGATCATAGTTAGTAATAATAGTGTGGTATTATATTGTGGCACACCATAGATTTTTTATATAGTTTTATAAAGGTTTCCCAAACTATGTGTATTTTAAATAATGTTGAGTCAATAAGGTTTCATTATTAAATTTACATTGATTTATGTATTGAAAATCACAAACACTCTATCCCAAGGCCGTTTTTATTTCCAATAAGATTTATATAAATAAGGAATGCATCCTTCCTCAAGGAAATTTTCTCATTACCATTGTTTTCATTTTTCATGTTATAGTTTATCTAAATATAAATCATTTAATTTCTATGCGTAAATTTCGGTTTCATATCTAAAACATCAGAATCTTATAAATCCTTTGATTTAGTTTATTTTGTTTTTAGATTCCGAATTCTCTAAAATTAAGATTATGAATTCTCTAAAATTCAGATTATGAATTCTATGAAATTATGATTCTGAATTCTTTAAAATTCAGATTCCAAATTCCTTAGAATTTTGATTCTCAATTCCTCAGAATTCCGAATCTGAATATCTCAGAATTGTATTTCAGAATTCCTTATAATTTAGAATCTGAATTCCTATGAATTCAGCTTCAGATTTCCATATAATTTAGAATCCAATTATTCTGAATTCAGATTATGAATTCCTCAGAATTCAGATTCTGAATTAATTGGAATTCAGACTCTGAAATCTATAGAATTTAGTTTTAAAATTCCATGAAAAATAGAATCCTAATATTCATTATTTATATTACTCATGAGTTTATTTTCATAGACTCCAAAAATTATATTTTAGTTAGACTACAAAAAATAGATTTGGTTGGGAAACCATATTTTAATTACCCCTGTTATATTTAAGGAACAATTTCATGCAATCTAATTCTAATTAATGGTTGTTTGAGTGACACGAGTACAGGTCCCTCCGAGATTCAAGGAAAAATATGATAGTGGGAGGAGAGATCTGACCATTAGGAAAATGCATAAAAATATGTTCTCATTTGAATGAGATCATTAATGAAAGATCCAGCAATCTAGAGATTACATATTGCTTAAGTTATTTCGAGAGAGATAGACTCTCATGCCTTGTGCGTGCTAAATATCTTGTTCAGTTTTCTTCGTGCAACTCTAATTATTGATATGTATAATCAATGACATCTGGGGATAGAAAAATTGAGGTTCTGACTAACTTAATGTTTGAGGACTTCTGGGGATAGAAAGATAGTGGTGTCGACTACCTTAATGTTCGAGGGCTTGCATGGATAGAAAGATAGATTCCAATATTTCTATCAAGGGTTTACCATGGTGTGCGTAAGACATACTTTCATGAAATTATAAATAATGTTACCATTATCCAAGTGTATTGGATACCCTTATCCGTGGGTTAAATTATTAGATACTTTTTAATTTATTTGTTTTATGTTTATATTCCGTTGTATTTTGATAATGGGAAAAATTCTAATCTTCTTATACATTTTTGATTTTTTTATACTCTGGTAAGTAATATTTAATAAGAGTTAATTTAGAATCTTTTCATAGTAAACTTTTCTTATATTTCATTTCATGAACCATATTTTTGGAACCCAGCATGTTTGTATAACTATGTGGTCTTGTGAATTTACATTATTTATCCTTGTTAAAAATAGTTTTTCATAATATTAATATGGAATGTTTTTAAAAATTCAATTCACCCCCTCTTATAATTGAGAATATACATTCATATTTTGATCCTACGATTGGTATTAGAGGATGTCTCTAAAATACTTATATTCACATATAAATTTTTTTTCTCATTTTTCATTATTCTAAATATTTTACTTTCCTAGTATTTTTACCCTTATTTTAAAACCTTAATATTAACAAGTTTCTGTGGAAATATATTTTCTTATAGATGGAAGGAATGAATGTTTGTTCAATGAAAATCTAAATCTTACAAGACCACATATATTGGATGGGAATGATTATGAATATTTTAGAGATCATATGAAGACGTTTTTTATTTATACTGGACGGGACAACATTGTTATGCTTACTGGATATTACAATATTTCTGATAAAGAAGTCAGAACATTTACTGATCAAGAAAAATCATAATACCATCTAAACTAAAAGGTACACAATAAATTGTTCTGTTCCATGACCATGAATATATATATATATATATATATATAGTAATATGTCTTCTTGTGAAGCTGCAAATTGTATTTGGAGGAAATAGGAGTTTACTCATTTTGGTACATCCAAGGTCATAGAAATCAAAAGATCTATTATTAGAGAAGAATATCATGGATTTATATTTCTTTATGGAGTACCAGTATGCAAGGTACAGAAATGATTTATGACTATTGTTATCAATTTAAAATCCATGGATGAGGAAGGTTTAGATGATGAGGCCCTTATGGACAAGATTAAAGATATCGTGCCTAATGAGTGGGAATCTAAGAGAACAACTATTGATGTAAATATGAATGTATCTCAGATTACTCGTGATGAGCCTTTTGGAACTATTATTCAACATGAGGCAAGAATGATAAGAGATGATGATATGAATAAGTAGATGAATGGAAATGGAAGTGTAGCATTTAATAAATCTAAATCCAAGACTCCTGAATTGGTTACAATATCTATGTTAAATAAAGTCACTATTTTATCTGAATCTAGTGAAAGTGAACATTCTAAGAATGAGCTAGATAATCTTGCTCGAAGGATGAACAAGATAGTTGGGAATAAATACATTCAGTACAAATATAAGAAGAATGTAACAAAGGATAAGAAAGTCTTAGAAGTCACATGTTATGCATGTAAAATAGCAGGGCATATAAGGCCAGATTATACTATGTGTAAGATAAAGGATATAAATGAAAATAATTATGAAAAAATAGAAATAATTACTAAAAAACCAAAGCTAACAATGCGTTGAAATCCAATTAAACATAGAGTTCCATTTATGGAGACAATTTTGATGAATCCTTAGATTATGAATCTTCTGGTCAGAATAATCTTGGATTACTAGAAAGATTATCTATTGAAAATCATTGTATAATGGCCAAGTTACACAATGATGAATCTATAAAAAATATTTCCTTAAATTTTATTTATAGTGATAATAAATAATATAAACCTTTAGATGAAGAATATTCTACTAATAAAGATAATACATTACTTACTTATGAAGAAGTTTTGAGGTTTTCTTAACTATTATAGAATGAAAATTCTAAAGTCATGCAAAAGATTGATATTGAAAATTCTCTAAATTCTATTCTAACTAAAGAAGTATATGATATTTATAATGATCTTGATAATAAAATTTATTATTTTCAAATTATTTCAAAAAACCGTGAGGAAGTTAATTCTGAGAAGGATAAACTTTCTAAGGATCTAGAAAAAGTAATTTATAAAAAAAATATTTTAGAGACTAACTAGAGTTTTAAAACTAATTTTTTGATGATAAATACATTGTTGTTAGACTGATGTTAGAAATATTTTATTTGAGAAAGTGTTTTTCAAAATTTACGTTATGTAAAGAAAACATTTTAAGATGTATTCCCAAATTTAACCTTGAAGGAATAATTCTGGTTTTGGTTATACTTATTCTAAACCAGTTTTTAGTAATAATTATTTTTTCCTCAATGTTCTCCATTATAAATTGAATGTCAGTGTGGTGGACATTGGGTGAAAAAAATCTTTTTAAAAAAACTCATTCTTTAAGTTTTCATAATTTTTATTTTTCTAAGAAAATGTAGAGTCCTAAATTTTTTCTTTCTGATGTTTCTGGATCCAAGAATGTTTGGGTTCCGAAAGTCTAAAAATATTATTTTCAAGGAAATAAAGATATTACTAATAAAAACACATGGTATAGGGATAGTGGATGGTCCCAGCACAAGACTGGTAACAAAATCTTCTTTGAAAATATTATCAAGACAAAAAGAGGAAAAGTAAATTTCAGAGACTATTATAAGGCAGAAATGATTAGTATATGTATCATTGTTCTTCATGGAAAAACATTTATTTAAAATGTTTTATATTTTAAAGGTCTTGTACATAACCTTATTAGCATAATCCAATTATGTGAGGAAGGTTACCTTGTGAGTTTTTGGAATGAAAAGTGCTATGTAAACAATTCCAAGGAAGTGTTAATTTTTTCGGTGAATATGCAAGAGAATGTATACACAGTTAACATAGAAGACATTAGAAGCCAAGAACTACCTTACCTTAGTGAAATGGAAGAACTATATTGTTTTTAGAATAGAAGGATATGACACTATAACCTTAGGAACCTATGAAAACTCTCTATAGAAAGACTAGTTTAGGATATACCAGAGTTTAGATTTGATTCTTCAATAGTTTTTTATCCTTGTCAATTTGGAAAGGAACATAAATCATATTTTAAACCATTCAGTGAAGTGTCAACTTCTGATGCATTGTAGTTGGTGCTTAATTTTATTTTTGGTCCAACACAAACTGAAATCATTGGATGCAAATATTATGTATTTTTCCTAGTTGATGATTACACTATATTTATGTGGGTCTATTTTCAAGCAAAGAAAACAAACATTTTATCTTATTTCAAAAAATTTAGAGCCCATGTTAAAAATATGGAAAAGCTTACACTGATAACTATTCATAGTGATCATGGAGGGTAATTTTAAAATTCTGATTTTGAAACATTTTGTAGTATAAAAGCCAAAACCTATAACTTCTCAGCACCAAGATCCCCTAAAAAATAGTGTTGTTGAAAGAAGAAACTGAATTCTTTAAGAAATAACAAGAACTATGTTGAGTGAATATTCTATAGATAAACACATTTGTGCTAAAGTTGTATGTACTGCTTGTTATAATAAAATTCAAGTTTTGATGAGACCATTTCTTAATAAAACCCTCTATGAGTTATGGAATGGTAGAAAACCTATACTTTCCTACTTCAAGGTATTTGGTTGAAAAGTATTCACTATGAATAGAAAAGATAATATACATAAATTCTCACCCATGTCTAATAAAGGAATATTCTTAAGATAATCCATAGATTCTAACGCTTATAATGTTTTAAATAAAAAACAAATGTACTGTTGAAGAAACAGTACATGCTAAATTTAATGAAGCTAATCATTTTGTTTTTAAACAACCACAACCTTAATATTCTGATGTGTTTTCAAAAACTGATTGTCATCCCCTAATAGAAGATCCTTCAAATAAGGAAAATGTTCAAGAAAATGCTTCTGAATCATTTAACCCAAAATATTTCCTACCATATGTTGATGATCAAGTTTTATAAAACCCAATTCAGTTTCTTCTAAAAAGTCATCCAAGTGATAATATCATTGGTGATGTGTATCAACACGTAAAGACTTGAGGTTCATTATGAAATAAAGTAGAACATATAGAATTCCATTATCAATTAGAAACAAAAATCACTGATGATTCTTTAAGTGATAATGATTGGATTAAATACATGTAAGATGAGATAAATGAATTCGAAAGGAATATTGTCTGGACCTTGGTTGAATGATATAAGGAAATGTCTGTAATTGGAGTAAAAAGGGTCTTCCTAAATATGTGTGATGAAAATATAATCATTGTGAGAAATAAAGAAAGATTAGTTACTAAAGGATATAATCATTAAGAAGGAATATACTATAAATAAACCTATACTCCAGTATCAAGACTTTAATCTATATGTATTCAACTTTCCTTTGTAGAATTCTTCATCTATAATCTTTTTCAAATGAATGTTAAATGTGATTTACTTAATGAAGATGTTCAATAATATGTTTCTGTTGAACAACCTCTTGGTTTTGAAGATACAAATCATCATAAACATTTTCTCAAACATACCAATGCTTTATATGGATGTAAACAAGCCCCTAGAGCCTAGTATGATAGAATTACATGTTTTTTGTTACAAAACAATTATGTTAAGGGAAATGATGATCCATACCTTTTATAAATAAAAATATGAGAAATTTTTTGATTATTAATTTTTTTATGACATTATATTTGGTTCAACTCCGCAATATTAAACTAATTCATTTGAGAATATAATGAAATATGAGTTTGAAATGAGTATGATGGATGATTTAACGTTTTTCATAGGTTTTCAAACATCTCAAAAACCAGAAAAAATCTATATATCCAAACATAAGTATATTAAATATATTCTTAAAAAGTATGGATATAACACTAAAATTATTAGTACTCCCATTGGTACCTAAAATTCACTTGGTCATGATGAAGCTGGGAAACTAGTGGATCCATCATCATCTAAAGGTATGACAGGAAGTCTACTATACTTGATACCTAGTCATCCGAACATGATGTTTTTAGTATGATTATGTGAAAGATATCAATCCAATCAGAAGGAATCAAATTTAAGGGAAGTTAAAAGAAATATTTTCTCCTTAAAGGGAACCATGGATTTAAGACTATTTTATACTTCTGGATATGATTTGGTTTCAAAATGTTTTATAGATACTGATTTTGGTGGATGTAGAATGGATAAGAATAATATATCTGGAACATTCCATTTCTTAATAGATTCATTAGTTTTTTGGAAATGAAAAAATCCACACTCAGTTGCACTTTCCACTGTTGAAGCTGAATATATAGAAACTGGATGTTGTTGTGCCCAAGTTTTGTGGATGTAACACACACTCACTGACTATTTTATGAGTTTTACTAAAACAAAAATATTTTTTTGATAATACAAGTTACATTTCCTTACCTAAAAACCCTACACATCACTCTCGTGCAAAAAACATAGATATTAGGAATATCTTTTTTAGGGATCACACACAAAAAGGAGATATCATTTTTCAATTTATTGGAACATGATATCAACGTGATGATATTTTCACAAAATCATTACCCTCTAATTGATTTTAATTAATTAAACAAATGTTAGGAATGATAAGTGTGAGGTCATATTCTATATTAACTTTTTATTAAACCTATCTCCATAGTGTAAGAAACTCCATTTCATAGGGGGAGTACATTTGCTTGTTAGTTAAAAGATTTCATATTCTATAATTCTTCATAATTTAAAATTTTTTGTATTCTAAAAGTATTCATAATATAAAATTTTTTGTATTATAAAATTTTCATTAATCTAAAATATTTCGTATTCTAAAATTTTCCGTAATCAATTTTTTTTACATAGTCAAAGTTTTTCATAGTCAAAAGTTTTGTAATCAGATTTTCATAATCAAAATTTTCATTTAATTTATTTTTAAATTTTTCTATAATCTAAAGTTCTTCAAGAATAATTTCCATCATTACGATTAATATTCTAAGAAATATTAATGTTATGTATTGTTTATTAACTTTTATTAATCATCTTTTATAAGTTTGTATTTTTATCTTATTTAAGAAACATTTTCAGATAAATTCTTTTTCTTAAATCCGAATTTTTATCTTAAAAACCTTAAAAGATCGGAACCTATCAAAATAATTATTCGGTTATTGTCTCAACCATCATATTTAATCAATATTATTTCAATCATTGGATCAACCATGGATATTGAACTGTCGCCTCAGTAGCCTATATAAGGACCCCTTATTGGTTTTCCCATATCGATTTTCATTCTATTGTGTGCTGAATCCCTACAATTGTACTTAAGGTCACTCACAATATTAATTGTTTGCTTAATTCTTAATGTCTGTAAACACGTCTCCTCGGAAAGAGATGTCGACTGTAAAGAAAGTTTTTGAACGGAAGATATACTGAGAAAGGATGGTCAATCTGAATTTTATGCTAAGTATTACTCTATCATTTCAAAGAATATAAAGACAAATGGATGGTAAATCCTTTGTATATCGAAACCAGGGGAATAGGATCTGGTCTATCTGAGGATGTTGATTGAATTTTATGAGTTAACAAGTTTTTTCAATGAAGAAGGGAGAGATAAATTTTTATTCTAGAGCTATTGGATGACTTATTATGTTTCTTACAACATGGTGGCATGTTTGATCGAAATTCCTTATGAAGGAGACGTAGAATTTTGTACTAAAAAATTACCGGATGCTTCAGGACCTTTTGATAAAGAGAAGGCTCTAGAACGTCATGGTTTGAAAGGAGGTAAGACTCTGAATATTTTTCATCTATCTACAAACCATTGGATTCATGATTTATGGGTCCAAGGTCTTTTTAATCTGAGAAAAGGGGATAAGAAAATATTAAATAAAAGTGATATCTATATTCTGGACTTCTTGGTGAACCTCAGGAAGATTAACCTGGTCTAGTACATATTGGTTATGATTGAGAATATCATGAATGGAAATATGATGTCTCAAATTATCTTCTATCTAGCTTTTCTTTCAAATATTAGTGTTCTTTTCTCTTAGTCAGTCAAAATTCCTTGAATTTCAAAGCAAAGGAATTTCAAGGTGATGTTTTTATGTGATTATACTCTAAAGAGAATGAATGTTATTATTTCCAGTTATTCAAGATAATTTTATGATTTTTCCAAAGCTTAAATCCATTCTCTTTCCAAGAAACTGGAACTGCATGAGACTTCCAAGAAGGGTGGAAAGAAGTAGAATGTGGGAGAACTAGAAGAAAAAGGAAAAACTCATGTGGCTAATGAATATCAGTCTGCAACTTCAATACCAAAGAAACCAAACAAATATATCGATGATGTTGAATCAATGCGGAGAGAAGACAAGTAAAATAGGATGCAAGGGGAGGATATGTTTAGCTTGGACCCTATAGAATAAAAATCATTAAAGATAGTGGCTGCTGAAGAACTTAAGAATCAATAGAATGAGAAGAGGCAATTGAACAAGTTGTCTGAAGCTGAAATTTTACAATCACTTATCAAGGATGCTGTGAAAGCATCTGAAAAAATAACACTGCCAGAATCATTTTTGATAGAATCACATCCTGAGACTCTTTGAATAAAAGTGGTGATTCTGGATCCCGAACATGAATAAGAAATTGTTCATGAAGAAAAATAGTAAATTGAAGAAGAAAAAGAAGGAGATTACAATGATGATGTCATAATGAAAGTTTAAGATTACTATGAGAAGGAGAGTCCCTCTATAAAATTATTATTCCTGACATCCCAAGCTGAATCCTCAAAACATGCTATACTAGGGAATGAAGGGAATGATTAGGAATAAGTAAAAAACCTTATGAAGAAGAAAGTAGTGATCATGATTTCATTCATCTGGAAGATCAAGAGGCTGATTCTGAAATAGAGGAAGTTGAGGAAGAAGTTACTATGCAATTATCAGATAGTGAGCATGAATCAACCAAACTAGATGATATCATTCAAAAAGTTGATAAGGGAAATCATGGTTTGTTCTATACTCATAAAAACTCTATAGTGAAAAAAATGTTGTTGGAAGTTCGTCAAAGAGGAAAGATGAGGAGTTAGATAAAGAACCCTCACCAACCAAACTTTTTGATTCCGAATCATCCTCCTGTGGATAATATTTGGAGATACAGTCATTGAAAAATTTTATTATAACTATTCCATTATAACCAAGTATTGATTCATGGTGTCAATTTCTTCAACATTAGATGAATCAGAAATTAGATTTAGTATCCATGGTTATAGATAAATTTGTCGGAATCGCGGAAGATTTCAAATCATTTCTCATTGGTTATGAGGATAATGAATGATATTTTAAGAAGATTACAAGATATTAAAGGAAGTTATTCGAAGACCTAATATCTTTTCATGAATTTCAAGATAATGTCAATGATTTCTTCCACACCAAAGATGAAAAGTTTAAGGATCTTTCTAGGAGATTTGAGGAAATGCTGACTCTTGAACACAATAATCAGAAGAAATAAGTTAAGGATATTAATGGGAAACATAATTATGTGGCCTTGAATTTAAAGAGGGGACATGATCTCACATTTGAATATGAAGAGAAGCAGGTTAGGCAAGAAGAAGTGTTGAAATCTCAAGCTGAATGTCTTAATTCACAAGAAGAAATGATTAGATCCTTAGAGAAGAAATTTGAAGATGAAGATCAGCTGCTTGAGAATATAGAATATGATCACAAGGATCTAATGAAGTTTAAAACCATTGTCAAATATATTATGCTGAAGTAGAAAGAAGGAAAATATTTTCAATTCTGAACTTTTTTAGAATTTCTTCCTTGTACAAATTCTTTCAATATTAATAAGATTCTAGTTGTTCTCCATATATTTGATTTTTTATAGTAATTTTTGAGGTACCAACCATTTCTTCCATTCCCTCTATTACTTTTTGAAAATCACAATGGGGGAGAAAGGAATGATAAAAAAATACTAAGAAAGAATAGATTTCATTAAGTAAGGGGGAGTTCATCTAAGGGATAGTTCTTACCAATGAATATTTTCATATGCAAGAAAAAGAAATATCATATTTAGGTAATCAATAATACAATATATTGTTCTTTCAACACCTAGGGGGTAGTTATTTTTATTCACTTTGATACATAATTAAAGGGAGATACCTTTTTTATTTTCAAATCCATAAATATTCTAAGTCCTTATATTGTTTTTCGGAAGTATTTTTGTGCTTTCCAAAAATGGGGAGATTTTTGAGTCAATATGTTTTCTTTTTGACTTTTCTATTTCATAATATTTTGAAAATCAAAAACACTATATCCCAAGTAAATATTTATTTCCCTTATTATTTTAATATGAAAAGTTTCCTTTATCAGGAAAACTTTATCCTTACCTTTTTTTTCATTTATCATGTTATAGTTTCTCTAAATCTTACTCATTTTATTTAAAAGTGTAAATTTTGGTTTCATATATAAAACATAAAAATCCTATAAATACATAGGTATATGGTATTCTGATTTCAAATTCTGAATTCTCTAAAATTTTGATTCCGAATTCTCTGAAATTTAGATTTTGAATTCTCTGAAATTCTGATTCCGAATTCTATGAAATTCATATTACGAATTCTCTAAAATTCAGATTCCTAATTCCTCATAATTCTTAATATAAAATCCTCAGAATATGGAATCCATATTCTTATAAATTTGTATTCCCTTTTCATCTGAATTCGACTGCGAATTGCTCAAAATTTAGACTCTGAATTTCTCATAATTTTTACTCGGAATTCCTTAGAATTCGGATTCTGAATTCCTCAAAATTTTGATTCCTAATACCTCAGAATTAAGAATCTGAATTCATTGTAATTCAATATCTGAAATTTATAGAATTTAGGTTCCAACTGTCTTTTCATCATAGAGCAAGAATATGAATGGATTAAAATGATTAGTGAACTATTTTATAACTTTGAAATGAAAGCATGTGGGTTATGTGTTTGAGAATGATTGAAATTTATGGTTTGATTATAGTTTCCTTAACCATGTTTATGAACTATGTGATGGGTGGATCTTTGAATGTGTGAGCATCACTGTTGGTCCATGATTAACCTAACCATTCACCATATTAAATAATATAAAATTCACATTTTCTCTTATGAAACATAATTTATTTTACCTATTTTCCTCCCTCATCTGACCTAGTAGCCCTCTATTCCTACCCTATCCTACCTCATCCTTCAATGGGAGAATTTCCTTTAGTAATATTCATATTTTAATGTCTTATGATTCATTAAAATCATTGAGGTATGACTAAAAATAATCTTGATAATTTTCCTTGTTTCCCTTCCCTATATAAATTCAATTGTTGTGTGACCTAATAAAACAAATTCTGTGGTAATAAATCTGATTCTACAATTTCTCCTAGATAGTTCTAAACCAAGGCTTAATATTAGAAATTTTAAGATAACATGGTATAATGTAGCTTGTCTATGGATATTTCCTTATATTATAATATAATATATTATGTTTATATTGTTCTGCATGTTGTACATTATGTGAATCCCTTCTAAAAGGTAAATTACCATAAATTAAATTCCTATAACATATACATAATTCTCTTGGATGACTTTTACATAGTTACATGTTTTGACCTCAAATTATATCAACCCTTTGGGTGAGTGATAACAATTACAATCATTTTCCACTATTATAAATTGAAAAAAACACCACATGTGTGTGTTACAGTTGATTATTAAAATTTAAAATATCAAATGATAAAAATAATTAATTTATTGAGTTACAGTAGTGTATGTATACTTATTTTACCCACTATAAATTATGAATTAAAAACAATGTCAAAAATTTAATTGAATGAATATTTGGAATCCTATAAAAAAATTGATTGAGAAATTATTATAAGCCTCATATCAAAATAATTGGTTGATCACCATGGTTGAAACAAACCACAGGGAATGTGATATTAGGTTTTTTATATGTTCATGATTTTCCTAAGTATATAAACACCCCCTATGATTTGTAGTAATATCTATAACTATTGAATGACTAAATGGATTTGAGAGACAGTGAAAATGGAATATGTAGAATGATTTCTCCTTTAAATATTATCATATTATAGATCAAATTTTCATTATATATGTAATGGATATGTGAAATTAATTATTTTGATGTGTGACATGATAAAAAATAAATCAAATTATTAGAGGTTTGTTCTAATTATAAATTTGGCATGGATATTTCCCATGTCCTAGAATTAAATTAACAAATTTAACTTGTATATGGATAATTTAATACATTGAGTTATTTATAGATTTCAATATAGAATTCCTTGGATGTGAATATATGGAAAAGTTAATTTAAGGAATTATAAATGATTATGTGATGATAAACATGACGACACTAATAAATTTTTAAAAGTATAGGACATAGTGCTCCTCATTATTTTTTCAAAATTGTTGGAAATGATGTTCCTATTCAATTGTTAGGATTTTTTGGACATGACATACTATACTCACTAGATCCATTGTATTGGATATGGAATTTCTAGATTTTTTAATCTATTTGGAATATTTTTCACTGTATTTTATTGATTGTTTTTTGACATGATGCTCCACATCTCCATTATTAATTTTTTAGGATTAATTTAATTATTTAAATATTATTACTTAGATGTAAATCACTAAACTTGGACATCATGGTGATATACCATGTGTCCTTGGTTTATTTACAAAAAATTTAAATTCTATGAGTCATTCTAAAGTAGGCTGATGTAGGTATAGTTGACCAATGAATTTATATAGCACATTTTCCAAATGTGGGTTTTTCATAAATCAATACTTTGTTACACTTATTATTACACCTTCGAATTACTTTATCTATTTTTAGATACATGATATGTATTTCAAAACATAACTTGTGGCCATCTGAGTTTTACTGACACCCTATTCATGTAGTTGATTGGTTCCTAAAAAAATATCTTGGTTAAATGATAGGGTAAAGAGTTATTCCTCTTTGATATTAGTTTTTTTAGATAAGAAAAACACAAGTATCATGGGATCTATATTTCACTAAAACTACCTACTATAGATCAGTTCATTTTTTTAATTATTCATTTCTTAGTCTAGACGTATAGTGTATATTGCTCATTGTATGTTGAATGCCCTTTAGTAGATGAATTACAAGTTCATTTATGGATGTTTTGTGTTTGTACATTTTGGTTGGTATATTGATTACTTTTTATTTGTGATTTATTTATTCTATACTTTTCTATTAATTTATAAGTTCCTCATATTTTATTACTAATCTAGAATTTATTATCTCTATAATGTTCCACCATCTACCCCTCACTGCTAGTCAAAATCGTTTGTCATAAAGGGTGATGTACTTTTGGAAATTTCATTAATCAGTTAGATAACTATTTACAGAGTGAACCAAATCAAGAAATGATATAAAGTAACATAGTATACACAAATATAAGAAGTTTTATGATGGTAAAAATATTAATTTTCTTTAACGAATTTTTAACAAGTCTTAGATGTTGAAATTGTACAATTAATTTCCATATATCTATAATATTCCAAATCCATTTAGCCAATTCTACCATGTAGCAGATTCACATATCCTATTTATCTATCAATCCATATATATTGTAGCCAATTTAATGCCGAATCCATTTTATGTATCTGAATCATCCAAGAATCTGATTTCTATATAGCTTATTTCCTCATCGATGTAGCCGAATTTCAATGAGAGTTATGTCGTCAATTGCATGACTATTCAAAATTTCAATGTAGTTAATTTATATTTATTAATTTTAGAAAAAAAAAATTCATTGTGGATATTTACAAGATTAAAAAATAATAATTTATGATGATGATGAATTATACTATGTAGCATATTTCATAAAAATTAGGGAATCTTATATATTTTTTTAAATAACTCATATTTGGGGATGGTGATATTTATTTTTCACATGAATGATGGAATCATATGTCTCTAGGGTATTTTCATAAATATTTGAATATAAATTTCAAATACTGTAAATGATATATATCCATGTATGACATAAATAAAAGAATAATCTTTTCATAATGAAAAAGGAAGTTGCAAAAGTGTATTCCAAAATCTGAGGCATGGGGGAGATTAAGTTAATGTTTTGAATGTCATCACCATAGCATTGACATAATTCCAAAAATCATGAATTTTTAAAAACAACTTTTTTTGAACACACTATAATACTCACAATTATATGATATTGAAAATATAATAAGGAAATACACATTAGATATTTTATGATATAGTAAATATTATAATCATTTTGAATGGGTCATTGAATTATGATTTTAATCGGTGATATTTCTATGGATGAAATAAATATTGTAATACATAGAAGAGAGTTGTTTGTTCCTTACATATATATATATATATATATCAAGGAATAAACATGATATATGGTTTTTATAAACCTTATTGGTCTCTTGTTTCCGTAAATGTTAAAAAATAATCCTCAAATTAAATTTTGCAATGAGGAGAATGTGTATTTAGAAAAACTATTGATCAATTTTGAATAAAAAACCATCCGAGTTTTGTGATGTAAATTTACGTGATACTCTCTTGAGAATGAGAATTATAAAAATTTTACTTACTATAGTGTAAGTGATAAAAAATATTTACTTACAGTAATATAGAGTTACATAATGGAAATGTTTGAGAGGTTCTATAAAGAATATTCTTTCCCAAAGATGAAGACATAGTGTTATTCCCTTTATTATCTATGTGTGATTTAGTACCAGAATGATTTTTTATTTAGTTCACAAAATAGGTTTTCGATATTATCGGGTTAGAAACTTGGATTTTTGGAGAAACAATTCTAGGTGCAATGTTTTAGATCATAGTTAGTAATAAGAGTGTTTTATTCTATTGTGGCACACCATAGATTTTTTATATAGTTTTATAAAGGTTTCCCAAACTATGTGTATTTTAAATAATTTTGAGTGAACAATGTTTCCTTATTAATTTTACAATGATTTATGTATTTAAAATTATAAACACCCTATCCCAAGGCCGTTTTTATTTCCACTAAGATTTATCTAAATAAGGAATGAATCCTTCCTCAAGGAAATTTTCTCATTACCATTGTTTTCATTGTTCTTGTTATAGTTTATTTAAATCTTACTCATTTTATTTCTATGTGTTAATTTCATTTTCTTATCTAAAACATCAAAATCTTATAAATACTTAGATTTAGTGTATTTTGTTTCTTGATTCTAAATTATCTAAAATTCAGATTTTGAATTCTCTGATATTCATATTCTGAATTCTCTGAAATTTTTATTCTAAATTCTCTAAAATTTGGATTCCGAATTCCTCAGAATTCTGATTCCCAATTCCTCTGAATTCAGAATCCGAATATCTCAGAATTCCAATTCCGAATTCTTCAGAATTAAGAATCCGAATTCCTATGAATTTGGCTTCATATTTCCCTCGAATTTAGATTCCAATTATTCAAAATTCAGATTCTTAATTCCTCAAAATTCAGATTCCGAATTCATTGGAATTCAGACTCTGAAATCTATAGAATTTAGTTTCAAAATTCCATGAAAAATAGAATCCTAATATTCATGATTTAAACTACTCATGAGTTTATTTACATAGGCTCCAAACATTATATTTTACCTATACTACAAAAAATAGATTTTTTTGGGAAACCATATTTTACATAACGCTATTATATTTATGGAACAATGTCATGCAATCTGCTAATAATTAACGGTTGTTTGAGTGACACGAGTACAGGTCCCTCCGATATTTAAGGAAAAATACGGTAGTGGGAGGAGAGACCCGACCATTAGTAAAATGCCTAAAAATATGAGCTCATTTGAATGAGATCATTAATTAAAGATCCATAAATCTAGAGATTACATTTTTCTTAAGTGATTTCTAGATAGAGAGACTCTCATGCCTTGTGCGTACTGAACATCTTGTTCAATTTTCTTCGTGTGACTCTAATTGTTGATGTGTATAACCGAGGACATCTGGGGATAAAAAAAATTGAGGTTACAACTACCTTAATGTTTTAGGACTTTTGGGGATAGGAAGATAGATGTGTCGACTACCTTAATGTTCGAGGTATTGTAGAGAAAGCAAGATAGATTCCAATATTTCTATCAAGGTCTTACCCTGCTGTGGGTATGTCATACTTTCATGAAAGTATAAATCATGTTACCATTATCCAATTTTATTGGATACCCTTATCTTTGGGTTAAATGATTTGATACTTTTTACTTGCTTTGTTTCAAGTTTATATTCTGTTGTATTTTGATAAAGGGAAATATTATAATATTCTTTTACATTTTTGATCTTTTCTATACTCTTATAAGTAATATTTAATATGCGTTAATGTAAAATATTTTCCTAGTAAACTTTTCTTATATTCCATTTCAGGAACCATATTTTTGGATCCTAGCATGTTTGTAGAACTATGTTTTCTTGTGAATTTACATTATTTAGCCTTGTTAAAAATAGTTTTCCTTAATGTTAAAAATGAATGTTTTTAAGCATACAATTCACCCCCTCTGTAATTGAGCATAGACATTCATATTTTGATCCTACGATTGGTATCAGAGGACGTCTCTGAAATACTTATATTCACATATAAATTTTCTTTCTCATTTTTCATTGTTCTAAATATTTTCCTTTCCTAGGATTTTTACCCTAATTTTCAAACATTACTATTAACAAGTTTCAGTGAAAAGAAATTTTCTTTTAGATGGAAGGAATGAATGTTTATTAAATTGAAAATATAAATCTTACTAGACCATATATATTGGATGGGAATGATTATGAATATTTTAGAGATCATATGAAGACATTTTTTATTTATACTGGATGAGAAAACAATGTTATGCTTACTGGATATTACAATATTTTTGATAATGAAATAAGAACATTTACTGATCAAGAAAAATCATAATACCAACTAAATTACAAGGTACACAATAAATTTTTCTATTCCATGAACATAAATAAATATATATATAGTCATATTTCCTTTTTGTGAATCATCAAATTGTATTTGGAAGAAATTAGAGTTTACTCATTTTGGTACATCCAACGTTATAGAAATAAAAACATCTATGCTTAGAGAAGAATATCATAGATTTATATTTCTTTATGGAGTCCCAGTATGAAAGGTACAACAATGATTTATGACTATTGTTAACAATTTACAATCCGTGGATGAGAAAGGTTTGGATGATGAGGCCCTTATGAACAAGATTACAGAGTTCCTAATGAGTGGGAATCTATGAGAACAACTATTGATGTAAATATGAAAGTATCTCAGATTACTCATGATGATATTTTTGGAACTCTTATTCAACATGAGACAAGAATGAGAATAGATTCTGATATGAATAAGAAGATGAATGGAAATGGAAGTTTAGTCTTTAATAAAACTAAGGCCAAGACTCCTGAATGGGTAATAAGATCTATGCCACATCAAGCCATTATATTATCTGAATCTAGTGATAGTGAACAATCTATGAATGAGCCATATAATCTTGATCGAAGGATGAACAAGATATTTGGGAAGAAATATATTCAGTACAGATATAAGAAAAATGTAATAAAGGATAAGAATGACTCAAGAGTCACATGTTATGCATTTAAAATAGCAGGGCATATAAGGCCAGATTGTCCTATGTATAAGAGAAAGGATATAAATGAAAATAATTTTGAAAAAAATAGAAATAATTACAAAAAAAAACAAAGCTAAGAATGCTTTGAAATCCAATAAAACCTAAATTTCCATTGGTGGATACTATTCTGACGAATCCTTATAGTATAAATCTTCTGGTAAATAGAATCTTGGATGAATAGCAAGATTACCTATTGAAAATCATTGTATAATGGCCAAGTTACACAATTCTGAATCTATAAAAAATGTGTCCTTAAATTATATTTATAGTGATAATAATTATTATGAACCTTCGGATGAAGAATCTTCTACTAATAAAGATAATACTTTACTTACTTATCAATAAGTTTTGAGGTTTTCTTAACCACTATAGAATGAAAATTCAAAAGTCATGAAAAATATTGATAATGAAAATTCTATAAATTCTATTCTAACTAAATAATTATTAGAAATTTATAATGATATTGATAATAAAATTAATTATTTTTAAATTATTTCAAAAAACCTTGAGAAAGTTAATTCTGAGAAGGATAAAATTTCTAAGGATCTAGAAAAAGTAATTTCTAAACAAAATATTTTAGAGACTAACTCTAGTTTTAAAACTAATGTTTTGAGGATAAAAACATTTTTATTATACTTATGTTAGAATTATTTTATTTGAGAAAGTGTTTTTCACACATTACCTTATGTAAAGAAAACATTTATAAGATGTATTCCCAAATTTAACCTTGAAGGAATAATTCTGGTTTTGGTTATACATATTCTAAACCAGTTTTTAGTAAATTTTTTTTTCAATGTAATCAATTCTAAATTGACTATCAGTGTGGTGGAAATTGGGTGAAAAAAATTTCATTAAAAAACACATTATTTATGTTTTCATAATTTTTATTTTTCTAAGAAAATGTGGATTCCTAAAATTTTTCATTAGGATGTTTCTGGATCCAAGAATGTTTGGGTTCCGAAAGTCTAAAAATATTATTTTCTAGAAAATAAAGATATTAATAATAGCAACACATGGTATAGGGATAGTGGACGGTCCCATCACAAGAATGATAACAAAAACTTCTTTGAAAAGGTTGTCAAGACTAAAAGAGGAAAAGTAAAATTCAGAGACTATTCTTACGGAGAAATTATTAGCATATGTATCATTGTTCTTCTTGGAAAAACATTTATTTCAAATGTTTTATTTTTTAAAGGTCTTATACATAACCTTATTATCATAATCCAATTATGTGAGGACGGTTAACTTGTGAGTTTTAGGAATGAAAAGTGCTAAGTACACAATTCCAAGGAAGTGTTAATTTTTTCGACGAATATGCAAGATAATGTATACACAGTTAACATAGAATACATTAAGAGCCAAGAACTACCTTACCTTAGTGAAATGGAAGAATTATATTGTTTTTGGAATTGAATTTTAGGACACTATAACCATAGGAAACTATGAAAACTCTCTATGGAAAGACTAGTTTAGGATCTACAGGAGTTTAGATTTGATTCTTCAATAGTTTGTGATCCTTGTCAATTTTGAAAGCAACATAAATCATGTTTTAAATTGGTCAATGAAGTCTCAACTTCTGATGCATTATATTTGGTGCTTATTGTTATTTTTGGTCCAACACAAACCGAAAGCATTGGATGAAAATATTATGTATTTTTCCTAGTGGATGATTATAATAGATTTATGTGGGTCTATTTTCAACCAAAGAAAATTGACATTTTATCTTATTTCAAAATTTTTAGAGCCCATGTTAAAAATAAGGAAAACCTTCCACAAATAACTATTCATAGTGATCATGGAGGAGAATTTTAAATTTCTGATTTTAAATCATTTTGTAGTAGAAAAGACATAACCCATAACTTCTTATCACCAAGAACCCCTAAAAAATAGTGTTGTTGAAAGAAGAAACTGAATTCTTCAAGAAATAACAAGAACCATTTTTAGTGAATATTCAATAGATAAACACATTTGTGATGAAGCTGTAAGTACTGCTTGTTATACTATAATTCAAGTTTTGATTAGACCATTTCTTAATAAAACCCTCTATGAGTTATGGAATGGTAGAAAACCTAGACTATCCTACTTCATGGTAGTTGGTTGAAAAGTATTCATTCTGAATAGAAAAGATAATATACATAAATTTTCACCCATGTATGATAAATGAAGCTTCTTAAGATACTCTATAACTTCTAACGCTTATAGTTTTTTAAATAAAAAACACTTGTACTGTTGAAGAAACAGTAAATTCTAAATTCAATGAAACTAATCATTTCGTTTCTAAACAACCACAACCATAATCTTCTGATGTGTTTTCAAAAACTGATTATCATCCCCTAATAGAAGATCCTTATAAAAAGGAAAATGTTCAAGAAAATTCTTTTTAATCATTTACCCCAAAATATTTCCTACCGTATGTTGATGAGCAAGTTTTACAAAACCCACGCCATTTTCTTCTAAAAAATCATCCAAGTGATAGTATCATTGGTGATGTATATCAACCTGTAAAGACTAGAAGTTCATTATGAAATGAAGTAGAACATACAGAATTCCATTATCAATTAGAACCAAAATGCACTGATGATTCTTTAGGTTATAATGATTGGATTAAATACATGCAAGACGAGCTAAATGAATTCGAAAAGAATAATTCCTGGACCTTGGTTTAGATATATAAGGAAACGTCTTTTATTGGAGTAAAAAGGGTCTTCCTAAATAAGTGTGATGAAAATGGAATCATAGTGAGAAATAAATCAAGATTAGTTGCTAAAGGATATAATCATCAAGAAGGAATAGAATATAAAGAACCCTATGCTTTAGTACCTAGACTTTAATCTACATGTATTCAACTTACCTTGTATCATTCTTTATCTTTAATCTTTTCAAATGAATGTTAAATGTGATTTCTTTAATAGAGTTGTTCAAGAAGATGTTTTTTTTGAACAACCTCTTGGTTTTGAAGATACAAATCATCATGAACATTTTCTTAAACTTTTCAATGCTTTATATGGACGTAAACAAGCCCCTAGAGCCTAGTATGATAGAATTAAAGGATTTTTGTTACAAAACAATTATGTTAAGGGAAATAATGATCCATACCTTTTATAAAGAAAAATATGAGAAATTTTTTGATTGTTAATTTTTTTTATGACATTATATTTGGTTCAACTCATCAATCTTTAACTAATTCGTTTGTGAATATAATGAAATATGAGTTTGAAATGAGTATGATGGATGAGTTAATGTTTTTTATAGGCTTTCAAACTTCTCAAAAACCAGAAAAAATATTTATATCCAAAAAAAGTATATTAAAGATATTCTTAAAAGGTATGGATATGACAACACTAAAAGTATTAGTACTCCCATTTGTACCTGAAATTCACTTGGTCTTGATGAAGTTGGGAAACTAGTGGATCAAAAACCATCTAAAGGTATGACATGAAGTCTACTATACTTGATAACTAGTTGTACGAACATGATGTTTTTAGTATGATTATGTGAAAGATATCAATCCAATCATAAGGAATCCCATTTAAGGGAAGTGAAAAGAAATTTTTGCTACTTAAAGGGAACCATGTATTTATGACTCTTTTATAATTCTGGATATGATTTGGTTTTAAAATGTTTTATGGATGGTGTATTTAGTGGATGCAGAATGGATAAGAATACTATATCTGGAACATTCCATTTCTTAGGAGATTCATTAGTTTTTTGGAAATGCAAAAATCCACACTCATTTGCACTTTCCACTGTTGAAGATGAATATGTAGCTGCTGGATGTTGTTGTGCCCATGTATTGTGGATTTAACACACACTCACTGACTATGTTATGAGTTTTCCCAAAACAAAAATATTTTTTTGATAATACATGTTCCATTTCCTTACGTAAAAACCCAACACATCACTCTCGGGTAAAAAAAAATAGATATTAGGAATATCTTTCTTAGGGATCACACACAAAAATGAGATATCAATTTTCAATTTATCGGAACACGAGATCAACGTGATGATATTTTCACAAAATCATTACCCTCTAATTGATTTGAATTCATTAAAAAGATGTTAGGAATGATATGTGTGAGGTCATATTCCATATTAACTTCCTTTTGAAACCTATCTCCATAGAGTAAGAAACTCCATTTCATAGGGGGAGTACATTTCTTTGTTAGTTAAAAGATTTCATATTCTTTAATTTTTTGTAATTTAAAATTATTTGTATTCTAAAATTATTCGTAATATAAAATTTTTCATATTCTAAAATTTTCATTATTCTAAAATTTTTCGTATTCTAAAATTTTCCGTAATCAATTTTCTTTTTCATAGTCACAATTTTTCGTTGTCAAAATTTTCATAATCAGATTTTCATAATCAAAATTTTCATTAAATTTGTTTTAAAATTTTTCTGGAATCTAATTTTCTTCAAGAATAATTCCCATCATTACGAATAATCATATAAGCCATCTGGATGTTATGTATTCTTTCTTAAATTTTCTTAATATATTTTATAAGTTGGTATTTTTATCTTATTTAAGAAATATTTTCAGATAAATTCTTTTTCTTAAATACAAATTTTTATCTTAAAAACCTTAAAAGATCAGAACCTATGAAAATCCTTCTTCGGTTATCGTCTCAACTGTTAGATTTAATCAAAAGTATTTTAATCATTGGTTCAACCATGGATGTTGAATCATCGCCTCAGTCGCCTATATAAGGACCCCCTAATGGTATTCCCAAATCGATATTAATTCTCTTGCATGCTGAATCCCTTCTGCCCTACTTAATGCCATTCACAATATTAATGGTTTTCTTAATTCCAATTTTCTGTAAAAACCTCTCCTCATAAAGAGATGTCGACTGTAAAGGAATTTTGTGAATGGAAGATATGATGAGAAAGGATGGTCAATCCCAAATTTTATGCTAAGTATTACTCTATCATTTAAATGAATATAAAGAAGAATGGTTGGTAAATCCTTTTTATATCGAAACCAGGGGCATAAGATCCGGTCTATCCAAGGCTGTTGATTGAATTTTATGAGTTAACAAGTTTTTTCAATGAAGAAGGGAGAGATAATTTTTCATTCTAGAGCAATGGGATGACTTATTATCTTTCTTATAGCAAGGCGACATGTTTGATCAGAATTCCTTATGAAGGAGACGTAGAATTTTGTACTCACAAATTACCAGATGCTACAGGACATTTTGATAAAGAGAAGGCTCTAGCTCGTCATGGTTTGAAAGGAGGTAAGACTCTGAAGAATTTTCTTCTATCTACAAAACATTGGATTCATGAGTTATGTGTCCAAGGTCTTTTCATTATGGGAAAAGGGGATAAGGAAACCCTGAATAAAAGTGATATCTATATTCTGGACTTCTTGGTGAACCTCAGTAAGATTAACCTCGTCTAGTACATATTCGTTACGATTGAGAATATCATGACTGGAAATATGATTTCTCAAATTATATTTTATTTACCTTTTCATTCTATGATTAGTGTTATTTTCCCTCAGTCATTCAAAATTCTTTGAATTTCAAAGCCAAGGAATTTCAAGGTGATGTTTCTATGTGATTATACTCTAAAGAGAATGAATGTTATTTTTTCCAGTAATTCAAGAGAATTTTATGAATTTTACGAAGCTTAAATCCATGCTCGTTCCAAGAAACCAAAAGTAAATGAGACTTCCAAGAAGGGTGGAAGGAAGTGGAATGTGGGGGAACTAGAAGAAAAAGTAAAAACTCACGTGGCTAAGGAATATCAGTCTGCAACTTCAATACCAAAGAAAAAAAGGAATATATCGTTGATGTAGAGGAAATGTGGAGAGAAGAAAATTAAAATAGGAAGGAAGGGGAGGATATGTTTATCTTGGACCCTATAGAAGCAAAATAATTAAAGATAATGGCTGCTGAATAACTTTAGAATAAATAGAAATAGAAGAGGCAGTGAAACAAGTTGTATGAAGATGAAATTTTACAATCACTTATCAAGGATGCTGAGAATGAATCTGAAAAAATCGCACTGCCATAATCGTTTTTGATAGAATCACATCCTGAGACTCTGGGAATAAAAGTGGTGATTCCGGATCTAGAACATGAAGAAGAAATTGTTCAGGAAGAAAAATAGGAAATTGAAGAAGAATAAGAAGGCGATTACACTGATGATGTCATAAAGAATGTTTAAGATTACTATGAGAAGGAGTGTACCTATGTAAAATAATGATTCCTGAAATCCCAATCTGAATCTTCAAAAAAAGATACACTAGGGAATTAAGGGAATGATCAGAAAGAAGTAAACATACCTTATAAAGAAGAAAGTAGTATTCATGATTTCATTCTTCTGGAAGATCAAGAGGCTGATTCTAAAATAGAGGAAGTTGATGAAGAATTTATTGTACAGTAATTAGATAGTGAGCATGAATCAACCAACCCTGAAGATATCATTCAGATAGTTGATAAGGGAAAGCATGGTTCGGTCTATACTCATAAAAAATCTATAGTGAAAAAAATGTTGTTGGAAGTTCGTCAAAGAGGAAAGATGAGGAGTTAGAGAAAGAACCCTCTCCAACCAAACTTTTTGATTCCGAATCTTCCTCCCGTGGATATTATTTAGCGATACAGTCTTCGAAAATGTTTGTTATAACTATTCCATTACAACCAAGTATTGATTCATGGTTTCAATTGCTTCATCATTAGATGAATTAGAAATCAGATTCAATTTCCATGGGTAAAGATAAATTTTTCAGACTCGCGGAAGATTTCAAATATTTTCTCACTCGTTATGAGGCTCATAAAAGATCATTCAAGAAGATTAAAATCTAGTCAAGGAAGATATTATAAGACCTAAGAGATTTTGATGAATTTCAAGATAATGTCAATGATTTATTTCACACCGAGGATGACAAGATTAGTGATCTTTCTATGAGGTTTGAGGAAATGATGACTCTTGGACACAATACTCAAAAGCAATAAGTTAAGGATATTAATGGGAAATATAATTTTGTGTCCTTGAATTTAAAGAGGGGATAAGATCTTGCATTAGAATATGAAGAGAAGCAGGTTAAGCAAGAAGGAGTGTTGAAAGCTCAAGCTGAATGTCATAATTCACAAGAAGAAATGATTAGAGCCTTTGAGAAAAAATATGAAGATCAAGATCAGCTACATAATCATATAGAAGATTATCACAAGGATCTAATGAAGTTGAAAACCATTGTCAAAAATTTTATGTTGAATGTTAAAGAAGGATATTTTTTTTTCAATTCTAATATTTTTTAGAATTTCTTCCTTACACAAATTCTTTCAATCTTAATAAAATTATAGTTGTTCTCCATATATATGATTTTTTTGTAGTAATTTTTGAGGTACCGACAATTTTTTCCATTCCGTCTATTAATTTATGAAAATAACAATGGGAGATAAAGTAATGATAAAAAATACTAAGAAAGAATAGATTTCTTTAAGTAAGGGGGAGTATATTTAATGGGTAGTTCTTACCAATGAATATTTTTGTATGCAAGAAAAAGAAAAATCTTATTTAGGTAATCAAGAATGAAACATGTTGGTATTTCAACACCTAGGGGGTAGTTATTTTTATTCATTTTGATTTATAATTAAAGGGAGATACCTTTTTATTTTCAAATCCATAAAAATTCTAAGTCCTTATATTCTTTTTTGAATCGATGTTTGTGATTTTCAAAAAAGGGGAGATTATTGAGTCAATATGTTTTCTTTTTGACTTTTCTATTTCTGAATGTTTTGAAAATAAAAAACACTCTATCCCCAGTAAATTTCTATTTCCCTTAAGATTTTAATAAGAAAAGTTTCCTTTATCTGGAAATTTTTCTCCTTACCTTTGTTTTCATTGTTCATGTTATAGTTTCTTCAAATCTAACTCATTTTATTTAAAAGTTTAAATTTCGGTTTCATATATAAAAAATCAAAATCCTATAAATCCTTAGGTATACGGTATTCTGATTTCATATTCTGAATTCTCTAAAATTCAGATTCCAAATTCTCTAAAATTTAGATTTCGAATTCTCTGAAATTCTGATTCCGAATTCTCTGAAATTCAGATTCTGAATTCTTTGAAATTCAGATTCTAAATTCCTCATAATTCTTAATCTAAAATCCTCAGAATATGGAATCCATATTCTTATAAATTTAGATTCCCATTTCATCTGAATTCAACTGCGAATTTCTCAATATTCACACTCGGAATTCCTTAGAATTTGTACTCGGAATTCCTTAGAATTCAGATTCCGAATTCCTCAAAATATTTATTCCTAATACCTCATAATTAAGATTCTTAATTCATTGTAATTCAGTCTCTAAAATTTATAGAATTTAGGTTCCAAATTACTTTAAAAATAGAATCTAGATATTCATGATTTATAGTCATCATGTTTTTATTTACATGGACTTCGATATTATTTTTCCTTGGACTCCAAACAAAAGATTGGGTTGAGCAACCAAATTTTACTTACCGATGTTATAGTTATGAAATGATTTCATGAAATATATTTCTAATTAACCATTTTTTGAGTGACATTTGTACAGGTCCCTCATAGATTCAAGGAAAAATATGAATGTTGGAGGAGGGAACCGACCATTGGGAAAATGACTATAAATATGATAACATTTGAACAAGCTCATTAATGAACAATCCGTCAATCTAGAGATTACATGCAACTGAAGTGATTTATAGAGGGAGATACTCTCATTCCTTATGTGTACTGAACATTTTGTTTAGCTTGCTTCATGTGACTCTGATTTTTGTTGTGTATAATCAAGGGATTCCGTGGAAAGCGGGACAGAGGTTCCGACTACCATGAACTTTGAGGAATTTCGGGGACCAGAAGATCGTGGTGCCGAGTACCTTAAAGTTCAAGGGCTTATGAGGATAACAAGACATATTCTGATATTCCTATGAAGGGCTTACCCAAGTGTGGGTAAGAAAGTCTTTCTTGAAAGTATAAATCAAGGGACGTTTATCCAAGGTTGTTGAATATCCTTTTCTTTGGGTTAAAAGATTGCATACTTGTTACTTTTTTTTGTTTCATGTTTATATTCCGTTGTATTTTTATAAAGGAATAATGTATAATATTCTTATAAATTATTGCTCATTTTTTTAAACTTATACGTAAGATTCTGTACACTTGAAGGTAAGATCTTTTTCTAGTAAATTTTTCTTATGTTTAATTTCTTTAACCGTATTTACAGAACCTATCATCTTTATAGAACTAAGAGGTCCTAGTAATTTACATTGTTTAGCATTGTTAAACATAATTTTTAAGGTTAAAAATAAAGTTTTATAAACATTCAATTCACCCCCCTTTTTTAACTGACTATCTACATTCATATTTTGATCCTATAAAGAAACCATGAGGATCTATGGGTGTTTATATTTAGTTTTCAAATAAAATAAATATGTCTTTCTTAAATAATTCATCTCTTTTTTGGTATCCACGCACCATATTTTTCAAAGAGATCAACACTATGCATAGTTTCACAAACCATGGGGCCTAACCATATTCCCGGGCCCAACCAACTAAATTTTTTTATTTACTTATTTCTATATAGTTTTTAATATCTCCTCTCATACTAATCACTGTTAATCTAAATCTAATATTATCCCCATTATTCTAGATACTTATACCCATTCTTCCAGGGTGGTTTTCCTTCATCCTTTGTTGATATATTCAGTGGTTGTTAAATTTTTTATATAGAATTTATCATTTTATTAGAACCATTATTTATCTATTATCCCATTATAAATTTTGAATGATATTGGGGTATGGATTTGGGATCTAAGGAATTTGATAGTAGAATTTTAATGTTTTTATGGATATTTACTTATGTGGACTATACATACTCATTTATAATCTTCATTCTCAAAGGCAATACGTATTCCCACCCTTCATAAGGTAGGTTGCACAATTAAATGTTTATAACACATGACATTAATTAACTTCATGAAATATTCTATGGATTGTTCAATTAAATGGTTTATATTTATATCAACTTAGAATGATTTGATGCGTAGAATTTTTTAATTGGGTTTTGTTTAAAAACATATTTACGCAAAGTATTGGTTTTTTGAAATTCATTATTGGTAATTGTCACTCAATTTTTTTATTAATGGATACAGTAAAGAATTAATTAGAAAATGTTTTTAGAAATTCTGATCATGTATTTAAAAAGATTTTGGAAAACAGAACACATGTAGATCCTTGGGTACATCAGGAAATGGACATACAAAACCATAGTGTCTATGACACCAATAGGGGTTATTTTTTTGAAATTGATACACTATAGAATGAATCAATATTAGTAGGATTAATGATAAGATTTTTTTATTGATTATTTTTACATCCTGTGTCCAAGTATGTATTATTAATTATTATAAAAAAATTGGGATTGGTTTTATAGATACAGATTCTTTTGATTTCTAGTTTCTCACATGATTATAAAAAGGTGTATCCATTGATGGTTTTACTTGTGATTTCAATAAATCTTACATGTACTTGTCATATTTCTCATTTATGTGAATATTTAATTTAATTATGAGAATAAAAGGATGTTTTAATAAATTATTTATCCAAAAAATAATCTTTTAAAAAATCTATTTGATTAAAAAACTAATATTTTCATGGTATTATAATTTTTATAGATTCTTTGTTGAAATCCTATTTGGATTCATCCTCATAACCATCTTTTTCCTTTTCGAACATAAAGATGTGGGTTTTATAATATATGTAATGGGAAGAAATGAATTTACATGACCATATTTATATAGTTATCATCACCTTCATAGTGATGTGGAATGGAGGTAAGATATGGTTACATGAAGACTCAGTGATGGTATTCTCACCTTTTATTTTCATGATTATCCTTTTTCTTGGACTGTATATGTAATGGATCTATTCTTCCAAATAGTAATATTTTTTTTATTATTTTTTGTTATTCATGATATGTTTTTTGTTTTTTTCTATCTTCACCATGTTGTAGCACAAAATAGAAGTCATATTATTTTTTCATAGGATGGTTCGTTACACTAAGATACATTGCACTCACTACCATGAAGAATAAATTATAACCGAGCTGGTATATTCTAATTATTATTTTGGTCAAATAATTATATATTATTCAGTTTAATAAATATTCATATTACATTTATTAATAAAGGAACAGACAAGGAATACTATTTTATTATTGCATATATGATATATAACATTTGTTTTATTTGAAACAGAGGCATCCCATCAGATTACTACAGGATAATATGGAGGCTGATAACTTCAATATCATATGGAGACCATCCATTCTCTATAATTTGATAATTGAGGAAGAAGATAGTTTTTATTTTTTTCTTTATTCAATACTAATATTATATTTTGACAGTGATGTAATAGACGAGGACTAAAAATAGTGGAACAACATTGAGATTACATTGGATTTTAAAGATCTATTATTTGAGGAATAAAAGCTCATTAATTTTTGTTGTTGACTTCCTTGAGTTTCATGATCAATATATTTGTTAATGATATTTTAAGGAATCATTGACGAACTTGTGGTTCAGAATAAACAACACCATTGGTGTAATGGTTCATACATTATAAATTATTTCATTTATATTTTAATCTAAGTGGGTGTTACCTATCTGAAATGTGTATTAAAATTCATCAATACATATGATTACTAAAAATAATAGTGATAATAAAAATTTTAAAATAATAATAGGTTTACCATGACATGTAGTAGGATTTCTCATTGAGGTCAGACCTTATATAATCATCATGTGTGAATATTTATTATATAATATACATTACATGGGTATGTGATCATTGAAGGAATATTTTAGACCTATTACTTCAAACACAGGGATATGTTTTAGAGTAATAGGGTGTAATTTAAAAAATATTAAAACTCATCAATAGTTAACTGCACTTATTCACCCACCTATTTTTTCCCATGAACAATTTAACTGGGATATACATATAACAAGAAACCATATTGTTATAAAACATGGTAATAAAATAATAAAATCCTACATAATAAATTAAAATTTTATAATCATGATTCATGACATAATATTTTTTTCATAACAGAAATAAAATTTAAAAATGGCGAAAAATAAACAATAATCAAACATGATCCTCGAGAACATATTATAATGATATTATTATTCCGAAAACATAAAAATATAACATTTTAATAATTTATAAATTGTAATAGGTTTAAATTATTAATTTCAGGGAATTATATTTGGTCCTTATATAAGTATATGAATAAGATAATAGGCCAATTTAGTAAATATTGGACATGAATCTAAGTCCATATATTAACTTCTATACATGAAAACCTGGGTAAGAATAATTTTGTGAGAAATAAATAAGGTTGTTGCATAAAATATTTTCTCATGAGTTGTCTATATTAAAATAATTCCTTTGAGAGATATAAAATTCTAAGAATTCTTATCACATAATCATAATATAAAATTCAAAATATAAATAAAAAACATTCATTAATTCATCATATCATAACTCATTGAAAATATAGAGTTCTAACTCACTAAATTTATATGAACATGCATATAGAGATGAAATAACTTTCATGATTATTTCATCCCTAAATCATAATCATCATAAGACTTCATGAAAAGAGAATTGTATAGTATCATAATGTCAAATCCTTAAATAACCATATAAATTATTAAATTATGATGAAAAAGATGAAAAGTACATTCTAAGATCATTTCTATATTTATTTTAATACAAGAGGATTATATCAATTTCATTTAACATTTTATCTAATAATTCCTTAATAACATGGAAAATAGTTTTCATTAATATTAATTAGGGTAAATTGTAAATTATTCTACCATGAAAATATTGGTAATGATGGTTGTAATTTTTTTTTCAATTCAAATAAGTTAAAATGAATAATTCCTTCCATAATTTTTTAAAATTTAAAAAATATTATGTTCAGAATAATTTTATTTCAAAATATTACATTAAAAAAATGGAAATATAGTATAAAATGTTGTAACAATGACCTTTTTAAAACACTTAATGCATAAGTTTAAACTTCACTACAACAATTTTGAAGAGTATACATGTTTGAATATATTCGTTGAACAAAATGAAATAATGGGAATATTTTCTCAAAATATATATCATGATAAGATTTAGTATCAATGATAGAATTATAGTTAAAATATATAAAATTTTGGTAATATATTGTGAAAAATACATTATATGGTGTCTAAATAAAATACCCATATAATTTTTTTAGTTGAAATTAGTAATAGATAATTCTGAAAAGAAATGAGATTGTAATATAGACCCCTTACCTCAACTCTCAACATGCTTTGTACAAATTTTTACATCCAATATAATAAATTTAAATATTTTAAAAATTTATTAACGAAAATTAATCATATATGAAAAATAATTTAAAATTTACTTATTAAAAGTTTTCACTTATTGATTAATATATCTTTATTAAAATCACAATTTCAGGTGATAACTACTTCATTTTTCTTAAAGGTTTCGGTTCGGAAGTTCTTGTACTTACAAATTACCACACTTACATAATCTATAAAATTTTAATCACCTTAATAGTAATATATATAATTATGAAATAATAATTTTTAAATATTCATATATAGAGGGGATAAAAAATTAATTACAAAACATCATGGATAGGGAAGTTTATATGTATGCACTAGTGGTGTTTCTAGTTTGGTAAAGATAAAATGTAAGAAATGTGAATAATAATTAATATTACTATATGTATAATAATATTATTTATATTATATCTATTTGTTTAATCTTTTATAATAACCATAAAAAATATGTTAAAAAGAAAATGAAAACACATCACTTCATAGAGGTGGTAGTCCAAACATAAGCATGGGCATTATTTTCATTTATCATATGATGGAAAGGAAATGGATAATTTGTATTCAATCATAACAATAAAAAATAATTGTATTAAAAATAAATTAATAATATTTATTTAATGGATACAATTTATTTATTGGAGTTTTTAAAATAAACAGTATTCTATATACTCAATCAAGAATTATAGAAATTCATTGAGAAACATCATTTGGATTACTCTTTATTACATGTAAGGATATAAATTTCTATAGACCATAATATTTAAGACATAGTTACAGAATCTTGGATTGTATTTGGTTTTTTATTTTATAATCTATAAGGATAATTTTAAAAAAAAACTGGTTTGTGGTTGTACCCTTTTATAAGTGAGGGGAGGGGAACTATTGGGAAAACATAACCTACTATGTTAATATAAATTCAATTTTATATTAAAAATAAAATTGATATATTTAGAATATCATATGAGTATCAGTCTAACTATAAATATATCATAATATTTTTTCATCTTGGTGTGATTTTTCAACCCTAATATATTATTTTTAACCCCTTAGAACCCTTTTGGTGATTACATCAATATTAATTTTTTTACACTTCAAGTGTCAATAATGTTAAAATAAAAAGATATGTTCACAATAAGTGAAAAATGCTTTATATGTTTGACTATAAACCATCTCTTATCCAATTATAATATTTTATGAATTTTATATCTTTTAATATATTGTAATGATTTTACATATTATAAAAGTAAATATATTTTTTAGAAAATTCATGTTGCATGAATTTAATAAAATCACAATAAAAAATAGAATTTTAATATATAATTTAAAGAAAACACTAATATTTTATCCTTATCTAAAAAAATAAATTAATACTATAAATTACCTATATTATATTAATTTTTTAATTTTTAAAATTATTTATTTGACTTTTCTTCTACCCTAAATGAATTTTGATGGGGTTGTTTAAGAATTAATGTAATTATCTCAGCACGAAAAAAATATAAATTTATCACTATGAAAAAAATTCATCCTTATTTCAAAAAAAAATTTCAACAAAACATATCATATTTCTGTCCCAATGATAAAAAAATATAATAAAACAGAGTGAAATTTTGTATTTATTATTAACATAAAATAATATAATGGTTATTATGAATGAAAAATGACACCTTATTTCCTTATAATTGAATATAGGATGAAGATGGTCGATAAAAAAAATCCATTATAAATGAGGACGGTGTTATATTTTTATGGTCTAATCACATTATCTTTATCAATAATTATTATATTTACCAATATAGAGGTTAAAGTTTTTACCATGGTTATAATTTAGTATGACTAAAAATTAAGTTAAAATTATTACATAATATTAGTTATAGTGATTCAAAATATAATAATACATTTTTAAAGATTCAATTTCTATTATAACTATAAAATAATATTAAAATTTGTGCTGTATTGAAAAATATCTATTTTTTTTAAAAATATTTTCAAAAATAAAACTAAATCTACCATCATTCATTTCTATATAGAAACTATTTAATTAAAGTTAATAATTTTTAATAAATATAGTTTGTATATATTTATTTAAAATGATTCATCAGTAGAGATTAATTTTAATTATTATGATAAAATATCAATGTATTCATAGTATTTTATTTTTTGAAGCACATATCTATCTACCTTAAAATATGTTAATTAAAATATCTAACCATATGATAACTGATTATTTTTATTTTTTATATTTATTCAATAATTTTAATTAATTATTTATATTATTCATCTATTTTGAATCAAAAAAAATTATTAATTGTTATCACAATAATTAATAATAACACAAAAGTAATGTACAATTCATTTAAATGTGGTTTTACATTTATAGTATGATCTCAAAAAATGAATTTATTAAAATATAAATTTAACATTAATTATTAAGGGTTTTTCATGCTACCCCCATTATTAAAATTTCACCCTAGAAATTCCATCAAATTAGTATAAATAAAAGAGGATAATTCTATGTCATCACATCTTCAGGTTCCCACGTAGCTTCTAGGAATTTATAATTCCTCCAGGAAAGAGGAAACAGGTGAGTAGTCATGTTCTATACCACTTTTTCTCTATGATACATGACTTTTATTGGTTTTAAAAAATTGAAAAGAACATTATGTATTGGTATAAACTCCAAGTTCAATAAATGTGAAGGATCATATATTTAATTCTTTCAGAGAGATATATGGAACAAAAAATGATCTTGAGAGACGATCAGTATGATCCCCTAAGATATGTAGCCATGATGAAATTAATAATAATCTTGAAATTGATGATATATCTAGAGTAGAAAATTTATTTGATTATAAATATCATAACCATGTTACATAGGTAAATTCATTGTAATAAGTTATCCCTAACATTTAATCCCATATCTCAGCGGTGATTATCATAATTACTCTTATGTCAACTCTAAGCTACCCTGATGTGACACTAAATAACACTTAACATTTATGAAAATTCCACTTCCAGAATAAGTCCCAAATGCTTTCATTCGATATCTTCATCAATAAATATTGAAGTTCCTCCTATTTTACAATAGTTTTCATCAAAAGTATCTATCTAAATTATTTTTTTAAAAACTATTATTATATAGAAACACCCCTAATGGAAGGTGATGATCCAAAAGAACATTTAAATCAGTATTAGAGGTTCATAACATTCCTTCAAGAGTCTGAATAATCATTTGATATTGTCCAACTTCATGAGGATGATATTCAATACAAAAACAACAATTTTGTATCTAGATCCAACTGAATTCTTTTCTAGAACTATGGTGGTAAACCTCAGATCCCCATTAGATATAATAGAATGAGATACTCCATGAACTATCACTTCATCGTTAATATTTTTCTTGGAAGTCTAATCGAGAGATAAATTTCTTATAATGGAAAAAAATATGTTGATCAACTATAACCCAAAAATAATTCTGACCTTATGATGTTTTTTGGGTTCCCAATGATAATAACTATGGTAATATTTCCCATTTCCCTTCAGGTAGGTGTAATAGTTTTAACATACTCTTAGAATTATTTATATCAATATAGAACTTCCTACATACCATGAGTTGGGATACATACCACACAATATCTATTTTTCTGTTATAAAACTCGGAATACCTTTTAATAAATCTATAAATATTCATTATTTAGGTATTAATAAATAATTACTAACTAAGATAATCATACAATAAATTCTTATTCAATTATGGTAGTAATTGGAAGAATACAAGATTTTTATTAGTTATAATTCCACCATAATAATGGTTTAACCTAAAATTTTTTATAAACTTCTTTTTCAGTTCAACATCCTCCATATGTTAATTTTTAATCCTCATATGTATAGATGGTTGAACATTCATCTTATAAATATACGATCTATCACCATTCCAAATTATTTTATGATATAACGTTTTAAAGTCCTTAAATATTCATTGTAATTCAATTTTAAAAATGACAAAAAAACAGGGATGGATTTTCTAACTCATATAACCGTCCACCATGTTCGCCTTCCCGTGGTGGTAATTCATAATGAAGTCATAATAATTAAAAAACTCTAATACTTATTATGCGATAAAAATTATTTCTGTGTGAATATATAATTCATGATTTTATTATAAGAATATATAACTAAAATTCAAACATATAGATAATTCCTCCACATTTTCAAGTAAAACGTTATTGTAGAAAACTATAAATTAAAAGTTGGGTAATTTTAATCATGATTTTCAATAGTTTTAATGAATAATAAATCACTATATCATTGTACATGAGGAGTAATACATGCCCCTTCATTAATGTATCACTATATGCTCCAAAACCATTTTCAATATTGGGTATTATACAAAAATGAAAACAATCCAATCAACTCTATAAATCCTTGATATCTATTTAATATTATTTATCCACAAGGATAGACACCCATTTCAAGTCAAATTATTGAGTGTATTATACAGGCATGAGAGATATATCATAAAGTGATGGTGGTATCTAGACAACCAAAGAAACCTATGTAGCTCAGTTACCATTGTTGTTCAAGTTAATTTCACAATAACATTCTTTAATGAATTATCAACTGATATAGACTATTTGAAATTATATGATCCATTACTAACTCATTGTATATCCAAAATTCCTCAATAATTTTTTCAAATAACTTCTCACTCCTTAGGGGTTTCAACCCCATACTCAAATGTTATTCTTCATCTTCCTTTATATTTCAATATATAATAATATCATCTATAATTACTATAATAAATTAATCTACTTATTATCTAACGAAACTATTTATTAAATACATGAATATATTATAATAATAGGTAAGTCTAAATGACATAGCAATGAATTAATAATGGCCATATCATATATGATAGGATACCTTTTTTATGCCCTCTCTCTCACATTTTACATATTTATAACCAAATGGAATATCAATTGTGGAACAATATTGAGTTCCTCATAATTAATAAAATAGATAATCAATCTGGTTTAGAGTATAGTTTATCTTAATAGCGATCCTATTATGTTAAATATAATCAATAAAATGATGCATTGATCCATATTTATTTTTTAAAATATGGAGAGGTGCACCCCATTGTGATAAATAAGGGAGTATAACTTCATTTTATATATTCTAAGGGAGTTTCTTCTATATATAATATAATTCTATCATGCATATTCCATATTGCATCTTTTTAATGGGTTTATCACAATTCCTGGTTTCTATTGAAAATAAAACATCATTATTTGGGGAAGGTTGGAATATTCTTCAGGAAATACATCATAATTTTCCTAAAAAATATGATAATATTAAATATTTAGATTCTCCCAAATAGTTTGATCAAAATATACCTTATGAATAAGTAAAAAACCAATCTGATATATGAAATTTTGATGGGGATTTTTTGTTCATCCATGCACTGATAGATGATCTCATGTTTATTCAGAATATGAAATGTGATATCGGTTCCTTAGAAATTGATATGTGATCTATACTAATAACACCATTCCATACCAAAATGTCCTAAAATTCTACTTGTTTATGAATTTGAATATTTATTGGATAAAATTACTAAAAACATCCATTAGATAAGATTTATAAACAGTTTTTTCAATCATCATACCAAAGCATTTTTTAACATTTAAAAAAATATATAATTGATGATGTGGTAATTTGATATCATTTTAAAATTATTCATATATAAATTAGAAGGTAATACCAAAATCAAATGAAACATTTTCAATTCTACAATTCATGATAAGTTTATCATTGGCCAAATTATTCTCATATTCCACATTAACAATTGCGATTGAATACAATTTCCTATTCCTATTGACTTAAGAGAACTCTGATGATTAATATCCTCATTATCCCTTTGGATCATGGTGTTGATTCTCATAATGACAAAAATAATTTCATATATACCCCTGAGCTATTGGGGTGTATTTTATTTAGCTTTATCTCTATATATTTAATTTATTGGACTCTTCCAATTATTTATAAACTATTTATCTTGATGGCCATGTCTCCCACAATTCAAAAACTTAATCATTAAATGCATTAAATTAAAAATGTTCTCAATCCAAAAATTATGTTATATAGTAGGATAAAATTTCTTATTCCCTCCATGTGACGTAACACAATAGATTCCAAGGAACTAAATATTCCTTGTAATATCATAATAACAATGAGGGTTTTAGTTACTATTACCAATTTCAGTTAATATAGAACAATTTTCTCTTAGACTCCAAAGCCTTTAAAGGATAATTCCCTCATAATATTTCTATTTAAAAAAATAATGAATCGATAAATCTTTCTTTCTATGTCAATGATAAAAACAAAATCACACCTCACAAGTCTAGAATTTTTTTCTACTTTCGTACCATTGGTTTCATCATCCTTCTACTTCCACAACATAAAATCTATATCCAAAATAGTATAAAGTGTTCGATAAATGTAATTATTGATAAATCACCACATAAACTCATATTATTTTATAGAGTTGATATTCTAATCATTCCGTATAATATTGATAACGGTCCACCATGAATATGTTTCACCTTTGATGTGATATATTTCTATGAATCATTTCTGATCCAATGATAATTATATAATTGAAAATGCATTTTCATTCTCATTGATGAATTATTCATCAACTATTGGAACAGAATACCCACATAAATTTAGTGGATGTTTTCTAATAAATGATAAAATGTAGTGATTCTACCTCTTGGATATATTTAAATCATGATATGATTTTCACTATTACCAATATAATGAGAATTTAAAGTGATCATTTTCAGAATGTGTTACATACCATCTCTCAGAACATTATGTTACTCACGGGTATGTTAATTTCATTGAACATAACATTCATTGTATAGAAAAATCATTCTAGTTCCTACCCTTGAAAAGAACCAAAATCAAAGTGTAAGAATCAAACCTTAATAAAAAATGTTGTAATGCCCTTACCCCTGAAGCCCGGAGCTATAGAATTATTTTATTATATAGACATGATTACAAGGAATCAAATCCTAAAAGACCAAACTGTTAAAAATTCATGTAAAGAAATATTATATACATGATAACTATAGCATATTTGGGAACAGGAAAATACAAATATGATACATAAAAATTAAATAAACTACATCCTTGAACGCTTTTTCAAATATTACTTCTACATAACATGGAAAAGGAAAGGTAATAAGGGTGAGCTCAAATGGTCAGTAAGGTTAAGTAAAATGGAATAAATAATAAATCAATTGAAATAAACAATCATGTAAATACAAATAACTTATAACGCATTCAAATAAATAATCTAGATAAGGAAAATTCAATACGGTATGGTATGAAACCAAAACACATAAAATTTAATCAACGAACTGAAAATTAAATATATCCATAGATATGTTAATGCAAAAAAACTCATGGAGTATAATAAATAAAACTAAAATAAGGAAATTATTAATTATTATTTACCATGTTTCTATTGGACATGGAACTGTTATAGTTAATACCTTTTACAAAATGGTTTACCTATCAGGTAAAACCTAGATATTTGGTTCGACTATTTCGTCTCGTGAGACTACATATACATCGAGGGGATATATATATTCAGGCCCACCCATGTCACACAAGTCCAATGAATTAATCATATATAATAATAAATTTAAATTATAAATAGTATTCTTTAATAAATATCATTAGTGAATGGAGGATACCAATCTATCAATTATTCCGCAATTAATCAAATCACTATCAATGTAAACACCGTATGTAAATTGATATATGGTTTACGAAATAAAAATATCAATCATATGAAAATATGGATATTTAAAATAAATAATTTGAACAAATGATTAACATAAAGTGATTGTATTATGATAATGCTAAAATCACAAAATGAAATATGATTTCAAATACAATCATTGAGAACATTTTTTAGGAAAATAATCTTTAAATAATCCAAAGCGTCTCATTCCACATTGAAATGTCTGAATAATAATCCCAATTATAGGAAAAACTAAACCATATAGGATCATAAGATTAAGGATATTTATGATATAAGATGTCAATTCGGAGTATAAACACCACATATATGTGAATTGGTTCATTAGAAAAAATATGTCTTAGTGGAATTCATATTGAGAGTAAATCCCTTACCTTAAACTAGCGTTTCATGGTAGAAATTTTCCCCATGTATATTTGTTTAAAATATGATACTAACTTATGATATAAAAATAATAATATTTATAATATCATATATCATACTTTTATAAAATCTTATTACCCTTTTCTTAACAATAACTGATTATTTTCAATATTTCGGGTGTTGATTGGAAGTTTTACGCAGTATGTTTTGGCTTCTAATTATTTTTACTGTTATATAGATCAGGATTTAATTATTTTAAGAATTTAAAGAATGATTTTATTATCATATATATTCAGTAAATTTTTATTTATAATAGTTTATAATATTTGGAGATAAATAATGAAGTGCACCGTTAATCGAGACGTTAGGTCGTACATATGCATAAACGCTAAATTCATTTCATTATCATATTAAAAGGGTGAAAGGTAATTGATAAGTTGGTATATTATAATTCCAATATGTAATATTTTTTATAAATGTAACATAAGATTTTTAAAACCATCCTTTTTATAGTCAATGTATAGTGTGAATGAGCCGCGTCGCATTGAGAAGGTTGTAGTGCACATTTCAACGAACAATGTTATTGTATTTACATAATATGGTGATTATAATGGTATTAGTTATAAAATAATTATTTAAGAATATATAATTAATAAATATCATATATATCATATATAAATATATATTCCATCATAATGGCCTCCATGATAGGTGGTAAAGGAAAAATGAACAGTCGTTGTTTACTGATGCGATAGTTTACTGTAGATGTAAACAATACGCTCATTACCCATTAGATAGAAGTTTGTATAAGTGTAGGAGGATACCATAGTATAAAAACATAATAGTATATTTTTTATACTTTTTAACTTTTATAATAATGTAATTATAATATTTTAGGGGGTGAGTAATGAAAATCGTACTAAAGAGCTTGAGCAAAGATGGAACCTCTTAATCGAGAAACTCCTATTCGATTTCACCAAAGAGCTTTCTTGTATTTGTTTCTGAAAACATTTAGGATTAATAGTTTAGTTGGGATATTTTTAGGATATATTTTTGGATATATTGGTTGTGCCAATGTGTCTTGATATGTGTGAGGAAGTGGGAGGATAGGAGGCCTATTTATAGAGGAGGAGGTTTGTCACACTTGTAATATTTTGACAATGGAATTACACAAGCATCTTTCAAAATCTAACCTAATATAATAAATGACCCCATTACATAAAATTTATTATAGGGTGTATATATGGAAATCCAATGTCTTTTTTGATAAGTTTATATGAAATTTAGGTGTATATGATAAATGTTTATTTCTTTATTAAGAATAATTTTTCCTTCATCATTGTAATTAATTTTAATTAAAATCATTAATATTTTCATTCAAAAACTAAATTGAACTTATTAATAGTTATACATTATTATGATTCCAAATCTGGAATACATTATTATAAATTACAGTTATATAATTTGTTGAAATTAATTAAAATTTAATCCCACTAACGAGACGACAATGCATATTTTTTAGTTAAATACATCCAAAAGGCTATTATATTGTTATAGTAAATTTCAAGGATTAATTGATTCTAATGATCTAAATTGGATTAAATGATAAAAATATTATCTAATTACACTTTCAAAACATTTTAAAATATAATAAAACACTATGAATAAACTATATGAATAATAAATTTCGTATTATATGTTATTATTTTTCTCTATGTAATTTAGAAAACGAAACGTTACATCAAAATACCAAAACATTACCCTAAGATAATTTTTCTGTATTAATTAAAAATTTTAAGTTAATTAGGATAAAATAATTTGATAAAAGTCTCAAAATTTGTATTTTGAATGGGATCTTGATTAAAAGGAGGTATAATTGCCTTTATAAAAATAATGTATTTTATGTGTAATATTTAAATTGGTCTAATCCAGTGTTTATAAAATATATTGGATGAGTGAAAAATATTTAGTTGGATATATAATATATACATATATTATATTAGCATCAATCACAAATTATAATTAGTTTAATTTTTTAGGATAAAGAATCTTTGTGATCAGAAAAATATATTTCTATAGAAATATTGTTGTTATATGCAATTGGTTATTATATTTATTACTAATTAATTAAAAACAAATTAATTCATTTTATATTTTCATATATTTTCATGAGATAGTTATTAATATTCATAACATGTAATTTAACATCTACGTGAAATCTTATTATATTAAATAATAGTTTTTAATAATATATTATTTTTTGGTAATACTATGTCTTGTGTGTAATTAATGACATTGAAGAATCATATTACAATATGTGATGTATTAAAACTCATTGTTGTGTGCCTTGAAATACAATTTATTTTAAATAATAAATTTATTATAAATTATTGAGATATCGCGTTCTCTTACATGCTTTGTTTTGTGTGTCATACATGATATCAAATACAATATTCATACTCCATAATTTTGAGATATCGCAGTCTCCCCACGTTATTTAAATAACATACTCACATTTTGAAAATGATCTTAGTAATACAGCGATTAAAAATAAACTATTTTTTAAACCCACACATAATAAAAAGTGTCAATATCACATCTTCATAATAAGAGATAAATGAATGTACAATGGTCACATTACTAGGTTCCGTAGTAGGAGAACCTGTGTGGGAAATGCAAATGTGGATATGGAATAAAAACAATCCAATAATAAATTTCAGATATAGAGTGATTGAAAACATTTTGAGATATATTTTGTTAACCAAAAAACTATAAAACAAATGTGTTAATAATTGTCATTAATATCATTAAAATTAATCATAAAATGAAACATTTTAGTCTCAAAACCCCTATTTTCTATAGATGGTTAATTCTACCACTCTATAAGAATATAAGTAAATATAAATTTCTATACATAAAATCTTATAAATTCATTGTGTGATAAACTATTTCTAAATTCCTTCTTATATAATGATGTAATACTAAAATCTATAAAAAAAATTAAAGATCAATAGAACCAATTTCATAAATGGATAAATTATCTAAATGATTATAATCCATTAATTTAGATATAATTTTAGTAAATTTACAATATGAAATTATCATTATCCTTTAATTATCATGAAGAAACTCTAGATTTTCACATTCCAAACATTTTAATAAATTCATTTTGTACCATATTGAAATGTGTTAAAAACATGAATCACCATAAAACCTTATTGGAAGAATGATTTCCTCATTATTACATAAGTAAAACCCATGTCAATGGTTATATTCATTTAATAAAAAAGTGTTGTAAACTCCATAAACATGTTGATAAATTATTAACTATTTCCATGGTAGTAGAAACTTATCCAATTCAATATTTTCACCTTTATTATTTCAATATCAAGAACATATTAAAGGGTTTAATTTCCCTTAATCATGTGTCATAAAAAACATTTATCTGTATACTAAATATATTTATTTGAACCTTTCAGCAAATGATCTAAAATCCTTAACAAAAATTTTTTATAGTACAATCCATTCGAATTTTATAATTAATATAATGATTAAATGATAAAAAAAATACTTTTACAATATTTTTCATAGATCCAAATACAGAAGAAAATTAATCATTCCCGTTTAGTTGTGTTAATAACATATTCATGATCACTATCCCCTGACTTCTTCTGAGGTATATTATTAAAAATTTGGGGATTTTTTTGTGTAGTGACACTTCTCTTGGAAGTTTTAACACTAATTAGTAGGCTTTTTATTCTTCCCTTTGTATTATTTTTCTTGGGTACCCTTTTGTTTGAACATATAACAAACTCCCTTTCCATTCAATTAATTAAAATGGTGATTATTTCTATAGTTCCCAATCAATGGAAATTGTTAAAAAATATTCTTCTAATTTGATGCATTTAATTTTAATTGGTTTTTACAGGATCTCTTATTCTATTGGTTTCAGTTGAATTAATCATATCTTCATAATTAATTCTTCATATTGATGTTACCTAAAAATACTTAATCATATAAATGAAAAATAAAATAAACTAGTTCCCTTAAAAGATTTGGATTAATACCTTAATGTAAGTGGTCAATATTACACTCTGTGATACATATAGTATTAGTACCACACATAGATATCCTTGTAATGGTAGCCTCAAAATCTACAACACTCTCTTATTCACTTTGCAGTAATAAATGGGGCTTCCTCTTCATCTTGATTTTTTTATCACAACAGAAGTATTTATCAAAGAATATCCCCTTTAATGTATCCATTACATGGGTTCAATTTGTTATTCCTCCCTAGTATTCTTGATCAAGGACCACTATTTCTCATCATCACCTTGGAACAATAAAACTCAATTGTATCCTTTTCAGTTTCAACACATCCTATCTCCATGAATTTCTTCTCCAAATAATTAATCCATTTCTCAGAAAAATTTTGTTAGTAGACCCACTAAACGATTGGGGATTATGTATCACAAAGAGATCCATCATAGAAGATTCTTGTCTTGGAATATGGTTCTCTATTAAATAATGGTTATTTTTCATATCTTATTTATATTTCTTTTATATTTCCATAGTTTTCTATGTTCCAATACTTGCAGTATAGGTTTCCTCAGCAATGAATTGTATACATTTTACAAGAGTATTAACACAATTTTTCATACTAGGAAGTATTTCTAAACAATGGAATACACTGAATTAGAACATAAAACTATCATCATTGTATAATTATAATTATGGTGGAGGTCATAATATAAATTTATACCTTGGGAAACCTAGAATTATAAACTTTGGTTACTTTTGTGTAATAATTAATTTCAAATTCTTCATAATGGTAGGTAATGAAAATGTGAAATATCCTATTAATATCCCCCAAAGAGTGTCCAAATAAAAGTGTAGTAATTCTCATTTTAATTTATTAGGTTACATGAAGTCTTTCAAGACATACCTTGTGAGATTTGTTACTCCGAGGTACATCTATACCTAAGCCACATCCACTTGTAGCATCCATTCAAGGATGTATTTATAGGAATTACCTCATAATCATATCTTACATAAATTATAGGATGTCCTTATATACATATATTTAAATTCTGTCATATGGTTATGTTCCATAATATATGTTTTCTAAATATAATATCCAAGGATGGTAAAAAAATTATTTTATACAAACTGTAATACCCCAACCCCAGAAGCCTAGAGTTCATGCATTATTATTTTTTCATTAGCTTGATTACAATGAATAAATTCTCAAAATACTGATCAGTTTAATAGTTTTCTATTGCCTAATTACATACATGACACCCATAATATAGTTGAGAAATAGTAAATAAAAACATGATACATAATAATGAAATAAACCAAATCGTGTAATTATTTTTCAAATAATTATTCTCAATTATGTAGGAAAAGGAATCCTAATAAAGTTTATCACAAATTTAAAGTATGTCTAACAATAATGGAATAAAAAATTATCATCGAAAAAATACAAAATGGGAAGGAATATAACTTATAAAACACGGAATTTAAATAACTAGATAAGGAAAACTCAATATGGAACATTAAGAAACTGAAACTATTATAATTTAGTAAATGAATTGAAAATTAAATTTATCGATATATATTTCAACGAAAATTATCTTGGATGAAATTTAACTAAACCTAAATGAGTAAAATTATTAATCATTTTATTCCATGATTTTCTTTGTACATGTAAACATTACCATCAAGAAAATTCTAATGGAATTTAGGCTATCGAGTAAAAACCCATCTATTTTGGCCAACTTTTTCATCTCATTGGACAACCAATGCATCGAAGGGATATCTATAAACAGGAACCACTAGTATCATATATGCCCAAATAATTATTCATATCCAATAATCAATATAAATAATAAAAAATATTCGTTATCATATATCTGTATTAAATGTTTGATACCGATTTATCCATTATTCCATAGTTAATCAAATAAATTTCAAAGTAAACACCATATGTAAAATTTTATACTATTTAGGAAATAATAATACACATCATATGAAAATATGAAAATTAGAATAATTTTCTAAAGAAAACATATTACCAAAAAGTGATTTATTAAATAGAATGTATACAATGTAAAGACCCGCAAATTTCAAGGAATTTTTTTTTAATTTTCTTTGGAATTTTTCAAGAGCGCAGCTTCAGACAACACCTGATTCCGAGGCCCGGTGTGCCCAGAATCAATTTCCGAAGTTTGGCTCGGGTACGTTCAGTGAACGAACGAGCGGGTTTTTCTATCTTTTGAACCGGTGCCCGGAATCGAATTCTGAGGGCACCGATGAAATCGCAGCGCCAATATTTGCTTAGAAACGCCTCTTCCGGAGTTGCGTTTGCTCAGACGTGGTTTTTAAATTTTGCGGCTTTAAGTCAGAAATAAAATAAAGTTTGTGCGACAACTTTATTTTATTTCACTTAAGCTTCTTGGAAGCCATTTGAAGCCACTTAAAGGCGGCTTGAACTGAGTTGAACTGGATAGGATGCTATCCAGAAATATCCTACCCCCTTGGTAGGATATTTGTGAGGTGGGGCCCGCACGAGCCCCGCCGTTTCTTTCGCTAAGTAACGCACCCGCGAAAACCCATCAAAGTAACTGAAAAGTCAACCGACGCGTTTTCTTTAATTCTTAACAGACCATTTAATTGGGCGGTTTATTTCGTGAATTAAATGGGCTGTTTCCTTCGTGAATTAAATGGGCTGTTTCGCTCGTTGAATTAATTCAACGAACTGATGGGCCGTTTCTTACGCTTTTGCGTTTGTTGGCATGTTTATAAAATAAGACCAACCTAAAAATCCTTTGAAAGGATTTGAGAGGATCTTTGTTTCTTCGTCTCCCCGCGAAGAACGCGAAGAACGCGAAGAACGCGAAGAACGCGAAGAACGCCGGCGACCGGAATTCGACGACGCACACCGAGATCTGCGACGTCGACGAGCCTTACCCGCGACGTTCTTCGGCGACGCCCCTTCCTCCGCAGCCGATCTTCGTTCGGCAACTAAGGTGAGAAACGAATCGTTTGAATTCTCCCTTTTTAATTTCGATATCAACGGATTTAAATTAATTAAATCCGTTTGATCTTGATCCGGAGATTGGCGACGCGACGCCGGATACCGCGACGACGCGACGATCCCCCTTCTTCCGCGACGAGCAATCCCGCGACGATCCCTCGTTCGGCAACGACAGCTGCGAGGTAAGGGTTGATTTGAAATATTTTTCCTTTCCTGTGATTTTATTTCTTTTAAAATAAGGAACCGATCACGGAACAATTTTAAATTTATTTAAAATTGTTGATTTGGTCGTTTCTTGTTTCTCCCGTTGTTTATGACTAACGCGGAGGGTGCGGGTCTAACGAACAAGACCCGGCAACCCTCCGCCGATCTTCCTTTTTGTGCGGATTTGGTGGGCGACGGCAAAAGCACGACGCAAGGGCCATTTGTTGATTCCGCAGTAAAGGACGCGTCCCGGGAGGAACAATGGCGCAGACGGGAGGCAAAACGGGCCATCGGAGCAACTCCAGCGGCCCGCGGAAGGTGGCGGCGGTGCCCGGCGCGCCGCCGGAGGAGTCCGCCGCGGCCGAGCCGCGGCGGCGGCGAACCGCCGGACCGCGTCCGCGGTCCGGCCACCCAGCACGCGGCCCGCGTTTCTCCAAAGCCGCGGGTTTGACCCGCGGCGGCTCACTCGGCCGCTCGGCCGAGGCCGAGCCGGCCGGTCCGGTCGGCCGGGCCGCGCCCAGGCCGACCCGGTTCGGCCGACCCAGGGGGGGTTCGGGCCGGGTCGCCCCGGGCCCAGAACCCCCGTTTTCGGGCCCTCTTCGGTCTTTCGCCCATATCTTGGGCCTGGGACCTCCGATTGATGAACCGTCAGTGGCTACGCGATCCTTGGATCGAGACTGTCGTTTCGGTATATTACACTCAAGGTTTCGGAAGACTTTGGGTTCGGCCGGGTTGGTTCGTACACGAAACCAACCGGGCCCTCGGAGCGGAAACGCTCATAACTTGAGCTACGGACGTCCGATCGACGTACCGTCAGCTGTGGTAGTTTCCTCTAAGTGAGACGGAACTTTTGGCATACTCCGCCCGAGAATCGGATACAGGCGGAGTACGGTCGGGTTGGTTTTGCCCTAAAAACCAACCGGGCCCCTGGGACGAAAATGCCAATAACTCTTAGACCGGGCGTCCGATTGACGCGCCGTCTGTTGCGTTGAGATCCTGTTGTCGATACGGAACTTTTGGATACATCAACTTCGGACTACGTGTCAGTTGATATATCAGCCTCTCGGCTCGTGGAGCGGACCCTCCTAAACGAGCTCGCTATGTGCGGGAACCCTAGCGCTGGCTGTGACTTCGACGACAGAGCAGAGATCCTCCGTGGACTGCGACGACGGCAGAGCAGAGATCCTCCGTGGACTGCGGCGACGGCAGAGCAGAGATCCTTCGTGGACTGCGACGACGGCAGAGCAGAGATCCTCAGTTGACTGCGACGACGGCAGAGCAGAGATCCTTCGTGGACTGCGGCGACGACTGTGCAAAGATCCTCAGTGGACTGCGTCGACTACTGCACTCAGCGATCCCACGTGGATCAGTGCTACAGGTTCTGTGTGAGCCCGATCCTACGTGGGTCCTTACTACCGGTTCTGTGTGAGCCACTGCCTACAGGTTCTGTGTGAGCCCGATCCTGTGTGGGTCTTTTGCGGGGGTTAGTACCTATCGATCCTTCGTGGGTCCGACGACTTAGATGGATCAGTGATCATCTTTGACGTCATCTGAAAAAGTATACCTGGTTGAGCTGAATCTTATGTTACTCTCCTTTGTGGATTGTGTTGAATTATTCTATGTGGATTTACTGTTTACTCTCCTTGTGGATTTGAGTCTTGCTTTCCTTTGTGGATTGAGTTGTTCTTGAGCTCGTGAGCAGAGCTAGAATTGGGGACTTAGGTATATATATGGGCATATAACTAAGTCGAGTCAGATGTTACTTCGTGATTGCATCTCTCTTTGTGCTATATCCTTTGTGGATTTCGGGAGACCTTCGGGGGTCTCGGGGTCCTTACTGAGTAGCTTATACTCACCCCTGCACGGGCTATGCCCGCACCTTGTTGTGTTGGTTGCAGACGACGGACAACGCTGATCACGGTTGGGGCGTGGAGCAGGACGGTACCTGGAGGTGGACCACTGGGCGGGACGTGCTCGGAGCGGACGTGGGACCCGAGGAGCCTGGAGGCTATCTGTACCCACCCTTCAGGTGGGATTGCCAGTGGACGACACGAGGCCGCCTTCTTTTCTTCAGTTGCTGTACTTTACTTTTTAGTTGTACTTTACAGTTGGGCTTGTATTCCGGCCCCCTTTACTTTTCTACACTTTACTTTCCGCTTGCTGACTCTGTGTGGTTGTTACTTATAAAGGCAATTCCTTCCCTGTTTACCGGGATTTTACGCCTTGGTGCTAGTCGCCAGCCCCTGGCCTATGGAAGGCGGGCTTGGGGTAGTCACGGCACGGGCCCCGAGGACGGGTCGTGACAAATTGGTATCAGAGGTGGTCGGTTCTACCGCAGACTCTGATCGTCCTTTCTTTCTATATGAAGCAATAGTGTTTAGTGTATTGAGTGTGGTTATCAGTTCAGGGAGCCCAGTGTTGGTGCGGCGGCCGACGTATCCGTACACCAGGACCCTGACTCCTGATTTCCGACTTAATGCATGAAAACATTGATTGCGTGTGTGTTTCATGTTTTCTTTGTGATTACTTATGTCAGCTCACCGGGTATACTAATCTGCTTTATGAAAGTCTCAAGTTTTCCTTGTGATTACTTGTGCCAGCTCACCAGGTATACTGTTCTGACTGTGGTGCTCTTGTTCTCCTTTTCAGGATGGCCCTGCGACAACAGCCAGCTAGGGTTCCGAGTGTAGGGCGCGACGGCAGCCCACCGAGCGATGAGGCCTCGGTGCAGGGCCCTTTGCCAGCAGTGGCACCGGCGGTAGCTTTACCCGCCGAGCCACCGATGCTACCAGTACCAGACGCTGACGATGCACGTCGCCTCAGGGCACTGCATGAGTTTCAGAGCTAGCGACCGCCCAGGTTTCGCGGTGAGGCGGACCCCCAGGCCGCCGAGGACTGGCTAGAGGCGGTGGTACGGATCTTTAGGCTAGTGAGGACACCAGCGGATCTCATGGTGATTCTCGCGGCGAGCCTCCTGCAGGCGGCGGCAGGACGATGGTGGAGTTTGATGCTCCAGGTTCACGATGAGGCATCCTTGCTCTGGACGGACTTCGAGAGCCTCTTCCGCTCTGAGTTCGTCCCGGCCACCCTCCGAGCGGTGCGCATCCAGGAGCTTCTCCAGCTGCGCCAGGGCAGCATGACGGTCGCTCAGTACGCGGCGAGGTTCACTGACCTATCTCGCTACTCGACCGACATGGTACGGGACCCCTTCTTCCGGGCCCGGACCTTCGAGCAGGGCTTGCGACAGGAGATTCGGGCGTCGCTGATCTCCTTCAGCATTCCGACCCAGGCGGGAGTGCTGGAGCGAGCCCTCCTGATCGAGAGCTTCCTGGCAGAGCCTTCTTCAGCGGCGAGACCTAGCGCAGGGCGGCAGGTAGCTGAGTCTTCGGCAGTAGGTAGCCGACGGATGACTCTCGGATCCAGGCAGACCAGACCCCCACGCAGACGGCCTCGGGACACTGGCTCAGCAGTGCAGGGCACACAGCGGAGTGCCAGCCTTCCGAGAGGCAGGCTATGCTACTCCTGCGGCGGGCAGGGTCACATGGCTCGTGACTGCCCGACTCACCGATCAGAGGAGCAGAAGACGGTGGAGGGGCCACCCAGGCAGAGGCAGAGGGTCGACCGTGGCGGTCCGCAGGGAGGAGGCGGACGAGGCAGAGGAGCTGGCCGAGCAGCGGGTGGTGGGCGACGCTTCCAGGCTCTACCCCCACCACCACCAGGAGGGCCACCTCGACCATAGGGAGCTGGCGGGCAGGGACAGGCCCAGCTCCAGGCAGTGGAGGCCTACGACCCCGACATGCCAGAGATGATTCGAGGTACGATCTGTGTCTATTCCACCCTTGCTGCAGTGCTTATAGACACAGGAGCGAGTCACTCTTTCATAGCCTCTGCCCCTGTTCGGAGCTCGGAGATTCCGACTGAGCCGTTGGCTCGATCCTTACGGCTAGAGACTCCTACGGGAGCAGACTCGACGATTACGCACTGGTGCCGGCAGTGTGAGCTTACTCTGGGAGGCGAGAGCTTCGGCTGGGATCTCCTTGTAGCGGCGTCGAGGCCTTACGACGTCATCTTGGGCATGGACTGGCTATCCACGGTTCATGCCCAGATCGACTGTTTTAGGCGCAAGGTGCGATGTGTTCGCACCGACGGGAGCAGGTTTACCTTCACCGGCAAGAAGGGAACCTTTGCAGCACAGGATGGACTTCCGCGGAGGAGAGTGCAACCCATCTCTCATCAGTTGGCTAGCCTCATCCTAGGAGCAGTGGACGTGCGGAGTCCAGCTTTTCCTGCAGTGGTGGACCAGTACGTGGACGTCTTTCCCGACGACGTTCCAGGGCTACCTCCTCGTAGAGAGGTAGACTTTTACATCGACTTTTACCCCGAGACATCCCCGATATCTACTCCAGCATATCGGATGGCCCCCGCCGAGCTTCGGGAGCTGCGGGTACAGTTGGAGGACTTGCAGAGCAAGGGGTTTATCCGACCCAGTGTTTCACCCTGGGCTTCCCCGATTTTGTTCGCCAAGAAGGCGGACGAGAGCTTGCGACTGTGTGTCGACTATCGTCGCCTGAACCAGGTGACAGTGAGGAACAAGTATCCGCTGCCACGGATTGATGACCTCTTCGATCATCTCAAGGGAGCGAGGTGGTTCTTGAAGATAGACCTCCGGTCAGGCTATCATCAGCTCAGAGTTCGAGACGAGGACGTGCAGAAGACGGCCTTCAGGTGTCGGTATGGCCATTATGAGTTCTTGGTTATGCCGTTCGGCGTAACCAATGCTCTATCAGTGTTCATGAGCCTCATGAACAGGATCTTTCAGACATACCTCGACCGATTTGTCGTTGTCTTCATTGACGACATTTTGGTATACTCGACGACTGAGGAGGAGCATGCCTACCACCTGCGAGTTGTGCTAGACACACTCCGAGAGCACCAGCTTTATGGAAAGCTCTCAAAATGCCAGTTCTGGTTACGTGAGGTCCATTTCTTGGGGCACGTCATTTCTGAGGCGGGAGTTGCAGTGGATCCCGCGAAGATCGAGGCAGTGCTAGCTTGGGAGCCACCCAGGAGTGTGACAGAGGTGCGGAGCTTCTTGGGCCTAGCGGGATACTATCGGAGATTCGTGCCAGACTTCTCCAGAGTTGCGGCACCACTCTCAGCGTTGACGAAGAAGGGGAAACCCTTCGTGTGGTCAGACAGATGTCAGCAGAGCTTCCAGGAGCTGAGGCAGAGGTTGACCAGCGCACCTATCTTGAGGTTGCCTGAGGAGGGAGTTGGATACGTAGTTTACTGCGACGCATCAGGGACTGGACTCGGGTGCGTCCTGATGCAGGAGCGGGCCGTGATCGCCTACGGATCACATCAGTTGAGGCCGCATGAGCAGAACTACGCCACTCATGACCTGGAGTTAGCAGCAGTGGTCTTCGCTCTGAAGACTTGGCGGCACTATCTGATGGGCGAGCGCTTCACAGTCTTTTCTGACCACCAGAGTCTCAGGTATATCTTCTCTCAGAAGGACCTGAACCTGAGACAACGGAGATGGCTTGAGTTCCTCCAGGACTATGACTTTGAGATAGTCTATACTCCTGGAAAGGGGAACGTGGTAGCCGATGCCCTCAGCAGGAGGACGGGCATTCAGCTACTTGAGGAGGCGACGGAGCAGCTAGCCTCCTTATAGATATCCTTTGTGGATAGAGACGGAGCAGCCTTTCTTCAGTCTCTCACAGTCTCTCCTCCACTTCTACAGCGGGTCAGAGAGGCTCAGCGTGAGGACGCTGACTGTGAGACCCGGCGTGCACTGATATCCTCAGGTCAGGCGCCTGATGGCTTCTCCCTTGGAGCAGGGCACGACATCCTTTTCAGAGGACGTACCTTCGTACCAGTCGCTTTGCGAGAGGAGGTGCTGAGAGAGTTTCACACTTCTCCCTTGGCGGTGCATCCCGGAGTGGCGAAGATGTACCAGGATCTCAGACGACAGCACTGGTGGCCGGGCATGAAGAAAGCTGTGGCAGAGTTCATTTCACGATGCCTCACCTGCCAGCAGGTGAAGGCAGAGCATCAGGTACCAGCAGGCTTGGTACAACCCTTGGAGGTCCCGGAGTGGAAGTGGGATGGCATATCTATGGACTTCGTGACTGGACTTCCACGCACTTCCAGGGGTCACGACTCCATTTGGGTGATTGTCGACCGACTCACCAAGTCGGCACACTTCTTACCCATCAGAGAGCAGGGCTCAGTGGAGAGCTTGGGACGTCTTTATGTCCAGGAGATCGTACGGCTTCACGGTGTGCCATCGTCTATCGTCTCCGATCGAGATGCTCGTTTCACTTCCCGACTTTGGAAGGGGTTGCAGGAGGCGTTTGGGACGCGGCTCCATCTGAGCACAGCCTTCCACCCTCAGACGGATGGTCAGACGGAGAGGACCATACAGACACTCGAGGACATGCTCCGTGCATGTGTTCTCGACTTTGGTCGCAGCTGGGAGGACCACCTACCCTTGGTGGAGTTCGCGTACAACAACAGCTACCACTCCACCATCGGGATGGCACCATACGAGGCGTTGTACGGCAGACCCTGCAGATCACCATTGTGCTGGACAGACCCTGGGGAGTCAGCACTCGTGGGACCAGAGATGGTCCGAGCCACGACAGAGAAGGTCCAGATCATCCAGGAGAGGATGAGGACAGCTCAGAGCCGGCAGAAGTCATATGCTGACAGGAGGCGGAGGCCACTAGAGTTCGAGGATGGAGACCACGTCTTTTTGCGTGTCTCACCTCGACGTAGTTTACGGAGATTTGGCCGAGGCGGCAAGTTGTCTCCACGCTTCATCGGGCCTTTCCAGGTCCTCAGCAGGATAGGAGAGGTGGCTTATCGCCTGGCTCTACCACCTCAGTTGCACCGGGTGCACGATGTCTTCCACGTGTCTCAGCTGAGGAGATACGTGCACGACCCGACGCACATCATCGACTTTGGGGAGCTGGACGTGGACGATGGGGCGACTTTTGCGGAGGTCCCAGTGGAGATCGAGGATCGATAGGAGCGGGTCCTACGTGGGCGGTCGATTCCTCTTGTGCGGGTCAGATGGCAGCACGGGAACCTCCAGGAGAGCACTTGGGAGCGGGAGGCTCAGATGCGTGCTCAGTACCCCCATTTGTTCCCCTAGTTTTTGATGTATCTTTACGGGGACGTAAAGCCCTGAGGTGGGAGTAATGTAAAGACCCGCAAATTTCAAGGAATTTTTTTTTAATTTTCTTTGGAATTTTTCAAGAGCGCAGCTTCAGACGGCACCTGATTCCGAGGCCCGGTGTGCCCGGAATCAATTTCCGAAGTTTGGCTCGGGTACGTTCAGTGAACGAACGAGCGGGTTTTTCTATCTTTTGAACCGGTGCCCAGAATCGAATTCTGAGGGCACCGATGAAATCACAGCGCCGATATTTGCTTAGAAACGCCTCTTCCGGAGTTGCGTTTTCTCAGACGTGGTTTTTAAATTTTGCGGCTTTAAGTCAGAAATAAAATAAAGTTTGTGCGACAACTTTATTTTATTTCACTTAAGCTGCTTGGAAGCCACTTGAAGCCACTTAAAGGCGGCTTGAACTGAGTTGAACTGGATAGGATGCTATCCAGAAATATCCTACCCCCTTGGTAGGATATTTGTGAGGTGGGGCCCGCACGAGCCCCGCCGTTTCTTTCGCTAAGTAACGCACTCGCGAAAACCCGTCAAAGTAACTGAAAAGTCAACCGACGCGTTTTCTTTAATTCTTAACAGACCATTTAATTGGGCGGTTTATTTCGTGAATTAAATGGGCTGTTTCCTTCGTGAATTAAATGGGCTGTTTCGCTCGTTGAATTAATTCAACGAACTGATGGGCCGTTTCTTACGCTTTTTGCGTTTGTTGGCATGTTTATAAAATAAGACCAACCTAAAAATCCTTTGAAAGGATTTGAGAGGATCTTTGTTTCTTCGTCTCCCCGCGAAGAACGCGAAGAACACGAAGAACGCCGGCGACCGGAATTCGACGACGCACACCGAGATCTGCGACGTCGACGAGCCTTACCCGCGACGTTCTTCGGCGACGCCCCTTCCTCCGCAGCCGATCTTCGTTCGGCAACTAAGGTGAGAAACGAATCGTTTGAATTCTCCCTTTTTAATTTCGATATCAACGGATTTAAATTAATTAAATCCGTTTGATCTTGATCCGGAGATTGGCGACGCGACGCCGGATACCGCGACGACGCGACGATCCCCCTTCTTCCGCGACGAGCAATCCCGCGACGATCCCTCGTTCGGCAACGACATCTGCGAGGTAAGGGTTGATTTGAAATATTTTTCCTTTCCTGTGATTTTATTTCTTTTAAAATAAGGAACCGATCACGGAACAATTTTAAATTTATTTAAAATTGTTGATTTGGTCGTTTCTTGTTTCTCCCGTTGTTTATGACTAACGCGGAGGGTGCGGGTCTAACGAACAAGACCCGGCAACCCTCCGCCGATCTTCCTTTTTGTGCGGATTTGGTGGGCGACGGCAAAAGCACGACACAAGGGCCATTTGTTGATTCCGCAGTAAAGGACGCGTCCCGGGAGGAACAATGGCGCAGACGGGAGGCAAAACGGGCCACCGGAGCAACTCCGGCGGCCCGCGGAAGGTGGCGGCGGCGCGGGTCGCCGTCGCGGCGGCGCCGGCGACCGGAGGCGGCGGCGCCCGGCGCGCCGCCGGAGGAGTCCGCCGTGGCGGCGGCGAACCGCCGGACCGCGTCCGCGGTCCGGCCACCCAGCACGCGGCCCGCGCGGGCCGCGTTTCTCCAAAGCCGCGGGTTTGACCCGCGGCGGCTCACTCGGCCGCTCGGCCGAGGCCGAGCCGGCCGGTCCGGTCGGCCGGGCCGCGCCCAGGCCGGACCGGACCCGGCCTAGCCGGGTCGGGCCGGGTCGGGCCGACCCAGTTCGGCCGACCCAGGGGGGGGTTCGGGCCGGGTCGCCCCGGGCCCAGAACCCCCGTTTTCGGGCCCTCTTCGGTCTTTCGCCCATATCTTGGGTCTGGGACCTCCGATTGACGAACCGTCAGCGGCTACGCGATCCTTGGATCGAGACGGTCGTTTCGGTATATTACACTCAAGGTTTCGGAAGACTTTGGGTTCGGCCGGGTTGGTTCGTACACGAAACCAACCGGGCCCTCGGAGCGGAAACGCTCATAACTTGAGCTACGGACGTCCGATCGACGTACCGTCAGCTGTGGTAGTTTCCTCTAAGTGAGACGGAACTTTTGGCATACTCCGCCTGAGGATCGGATACAGGCGGAGTACGGTCGGGTTGGTTTTGCCCTAAAAACCAACCGGGCCCCTGGGACGAAAATGCCAATAACTCTTAGACCGGGGCGTCCGATTGACGCGCCGTCTGTTGCGTTGAGATCCTGTTGTCGATACGGAACTTTTGGATACATCAACTTCGGACTACGTGTCAGTTGATATATCAGCCTCTCGGCTCGTGGAGCGGACCCTCCTAAACGAGCTCGCTATGTGCGGGAACCCTAGTGCTGGCTGTGACTTCGACGACAGAGCAGAGATCCTCCGTGGACTGCGACGACGGCAGAGCAGAGATCCTCCATGGACTGCGGTGACGGCAGAGCAGAGATCCTTCGTGGACTGCGACGACGGCAGAGCAGAGATCCTCAGTGGACTGCGACGACGGCAGAGCAGAGATCCTTCGTGGACTGCGGCGACGACTGTGCAGAGATCCTCAGTGGACTGCGTCGACTACTGCACTCAGCGATCCCACATGGATCAGTGCTACAGGTTCTGTGTGAGCCCGATCCTACGTGGGTCCTTACTACCGGTTCTGTGTGAGCCACTGCCTACAGGTTCTGTGTGAGCCCGATCCTGTGTGGGTCTTTTGCGGGGGTTAGTACCTATCGATCCTTTGTGGGTCCGACGACTTAGATGGATCAGTGATCATCTTTGACGTCATCTGAAAAAGTATACCTGGTTGAGCTGAATCTTATGTTACTCTCCTTTGTGGATTGTGTTGAATTATCCTATGTGGATTTACTGTTTACTCTCCTTGTGGATTTGAGTCTTGCTTTCCTTTGTGGATTGAGTTGTTCTTGAGCTCGTGAGCAGAGCTAGAATTGGGGACTTAGGTATATGTATGGGCATATACCTAAGTCGAGTCAGATGTTACTTCGTGATTGCATCTCTCTTTGTGCTATATCCTTTGTGGATTTCGGGAGACCTTCGGGGGTCTCGGGGTCCTTACTGAGTAGCTTATACTCACCCCTGCACGGGCTATGCCCGCACCTTGTTGTGTTGGTTGCAGACGACGGACAGCGCTGATCACGGTTGGGGCGTGGAGCAGGACGGTACCTGGAGGTGGACCACTGGGCGGGACGTGCTCGGAGCGGACGTGGGACCCGAGGAGCCTGGAGGCTATCTGTACCCACCCTTCAGGTGGGATTGCCAGTGGACGACACGAGGCCGCCGTCTTTTCTTCAGTTGCTGTACTTTACTTTTCAGTTGTACTTTAGAGTTGGGCTTGTATTCCGGCCCCCTTTACTTTTCTGCACTTTACTTTCCGCTTGCTGACTCTGTGTGGTTTTTAGTTATAAAGGCAATGCCTTCCCTGTTTACCGGGATTTTACACCTTGGTGCTAGTCGCCAGCCCCTGGCCTATGGAAGGCGGGCTTGGGGTAGTCACGGCACGGGCCCCGAGGACGGGTCGTGACATACAATCACAAAAGGATGTGAGATTGTGAATATAATCATTAAGAACATTATTGAGTAAAATAATATGGTAACATTATAAAGTATATCATACCATATTGATACATTCAAACAATAATCACTTTAAATGATAAAATAAAACATAAATTTTAATGAAATTATAGATATTCATGATATAACATTTAAAATGGAATTATAAATACCATATAAATGTCAATTGGTTCATAACAACAAATAAGTCGCAATGTAATTAATATTGAGACAAAATACCTTACTTTAACAATCCTTTTGTTGTGTTGTATTTATCCTACTATATAGCAGTTTATAATATGTTAATAACACATTACATAAACATAATCATGTTTATACTATCAAATATCACATTCTTATAATATCTTATTACCCATTTGTCAACAATCCCTCATTATCATCACTATTTTGTGGGTAAATTGCCCAGTTTTCTTAAGTATGATTTCACTAGTTATGGATTTCTCATATTACATAGATCCAGATTTTGTATTCTATATAATGTAAAACATTATTTTGTTATCATATATATTAATTTTAAATATATTTATAATAGTTTTTAAAATTTTTGAAAAAATAAATGATGTGCACCTTTTGTGGAGATGATAATCAACACGAACAGATGAACACTACTATAATTTATTTTAAAAATTAAGAGGATGAAATGTAAATTATATATATGAATACTATAATTCTTATATCATATAAATATTTTATAGGTTACATAAGTTTATATATATTATCCTTTACACATATCATGTATAGTGTGAATGAGTCACATCACATTGTGGCAGTGGTGTCCCCCACATCAACAAATGATGTTACTGTATTTTAAAAAATGTAAAGTGTAATGATAGGCATTATAAAATAATTAAATAAGATTAAATACTTAATAAACTCAATATTTATCATATATATAAATATATTTTACATTAAAATTTAAAATTTGAGAGGTGGAAACTATAACACCCCAAGATATTTTAGTACATTGTCTCATTAAAGTAATTCAATAGCTTGCACTCCACACAACACTGAGTTCTAGCGCACCACTACATACCAAACTACCCATTCAAAAAGTGGTAATAAAAATTATTAACTGATTTTTGAGTCTTATATACTCTATATAATTATAACATTCATATTACGGGTTTCTTAGACATAACATAAGAATAAATTCATTATTTCAGATAAAAGAAGTATTTTCAAAAATTGTAATTTTAATGACTTTTAAAGGAGAACACTTTATAAAAAACAATATTTGACACATTTATATATTCAATTTAACAAAATTTAATTTTTCTTCAGAATAATAACATTAAAATTTAGTTTGGATAAGTGCTTTTACTTTTCCGATAACTTTAATATTTTGACGAATAGTGAAAAATACGATGTTTTTATTGAAAGCAACCTTTTTAGTCAAAATAATTTATAGTGTTAAATTATTAATTTGAAAGGTTTTGAAGTATAATTAGATTATAATTTTATCATTTAATACAATTTAGGTCATTATAAGAAATTTACCATTTAAATTGGACATAAACACATTCAATCTTTTGATAGTTTTTACATATTAAAACACCCTTTTTGGTTTTGAAAATGATAAATAATTTTAAATTAATAAATAAAACATATATGTTTTGAATTTTGTAAACTATAATTAATTTTTGAATTCAGAATATAAATATATCTTAGGGTGAATTTTAGTTAATTTTCTCAAAACATTCAATTTTTTAATGAATAGTGAAAAACACTACATCCACTATATTCACTAAACCTATGTGTACCCAGGATAAGGTGTCAAGCAACCAAAGAACCACGTCACCAAATAACCCGATCAAATTACCATTTCACCTACACTGAACTACCAAAACTCCACTCATATCCAACGCATTTCGACGAAACCCGACGCTTTCCTCCACAATTGTGTTTCCTTCTCCTAGAAACTTTCTCCCACGGATCCCCGATTAGGGTTTCCTTCTCCCAGCTTCTTCCTCCCGCAGATCACCTTCAAAGAAGGCCTTACCAACTAACATCTTCCGGCCTATGGTTTACCTCTTCTAGTTACTTCCACAGAGATCTATCCAACAACATCCGCCATCTCCTTCCCAGAACATACTGACTCTACTGCCCTTAAAATCCATGCTTCACCGTCGTCTTCCTCTCACCTTATTATCATTCTACATCAATTTATTCTGATATTGACGTTAGTTTTGAAGTCATTGTCTCATCCGATTATAAGTCGACGTTGACTACTAGATTCTGAGCTCTACCACTCATCCGAAGATAAGGGATTTTCGATTTCTTCTACTGCGTCACCGCAACCGTCTGCTACACCTACTACTACCAAAACCAGAAACCCTATTCCATTGCGTTGGCTGCTGGAGGACCAAGGGATACTGTGAAGAACCCACTTTATAGTAAAACTTTGTTGAGGTAATAGTTTTCTTACTATCACCCAAACTATACAACCTACAACATTCAATTAACTATGTATTTTACATTACCCATTAACCGCGCAAGGAATTGCTCCTGACAACGATTAATCTTGTTATTTTCATAACTACTACTGATGAAATTCACACTATGAGTATATGTTGAATTATATGGAAACACATACCTCTTCTTGCATTGATATAATAATCTATTTTATTGCCTCTGACTAAATAGTTCTCAGTACATTGGAACACATACCTCTTCCTGTAGCTATCATTTTGTTATTACTATTACAATTTTTCATAGCAGGGTCTGATTTCATTGTTGGTGATGTGATGTGACTTCCTTTTGAGGTAAGATCTATAGGAATTAATTGCACTATCCTTTATGAGATATTGTTTTCATATTTATTAAAATTATTCAAACGTCCCACATTTATGTCTTCTTCATTGAACCCAACTACCATTGACTATTGCGAAATTAGTGGGTATTTTTCAATCACATCCCTGGTTGCGAGTCATTAGAAAATTGGAGGATGGGTATAGATCAGGTATCCTTCAATACAGTAATATTTCCTTGTAGTAAGATAATTATCAATAGGTATCAAAATTCACATGGGTTTTTTGGTTCTCTCTTTTGTGTACAAATTATATAATAATCATATTTAATGTATCACTCTACTCAACAACTTTGTGGAATTCCTTTATTTAAGGTGACTGTATAATTGAATTAATGCATAACACTGCTCAGCTCATATGGTTTTTGAGTTATTATAGTAATTTTTAATGTGTTCTTCAATATCATTTCAATAATCCTCTATTATCTATCAGATGATTCTTTCCATCTTTACCTGTGTATATTTTATCATTATATTATAATGGACATGTTGGTATGTTTACTTATGTTTATCTTCAGGTATATCATTTTATCCTGGTAATTTAATGTTTTTTTCCGGTTCTACTTCATTTTTTTCTCATTTGAATCATTCATAGAATGGTATAATTTCTAATCTGCAGATACATGACTGCTTCCTCTAGAGGTAAAATTTATTGAAATTAATCAAATTCATATGTATGAGATATTGTTTTTATGTATTTCAACATTTTCTTTTAATTTTTTTGCAACTTATAGGATGTCAACCCTCCCTCCCAGAAATCATTGAAGTTGTAGGTGTACTTTTAGGGACTGTTTTCTATGCCCAGGGTCTCTTCTGTATATAAGATGACATTACTGGATAAGGGTGTTGTTTTTCTCTCATGTGGCTTAAATCACAATGGATTATCATGCTTCTGGGCTGTGAGTTAATGGATATGAAATGACTACTTATGCTAGTAGGTCCCTGAGAGCTTTACAGGGTTTTCTATAAACTCGATTTATTCCTATCTTTCAAGACTTCTGGGGTTTTACCTTCATGATGATGTGTTACATGAATTCAATGTTTTTTACGGTTTTCTAGATATCTTATCTTTCTTACGCTGGATAGTGTCTTTTTCACCCTGTTCACGGATCTGCTTTGAGGAGTTGATGCTATCCTGGACATGCAGCCCTGTTTGTTTGATGGTAGGTATTTTTTTACTCTTTCTTGGGCTGCTTTCTCCACTGGAATTTTCTCTATTTTCTGATTAACTATTTGATAGCTTTTTGGCAGTCCATCGATGTCTTCTTGATGTTTCAGTTTTGAACAAAGTGTAAGCTTGGCATGGTCTACCAGCTCATGTACAACACCCCATGCACCTGTTGAAGAATAGCTAGACTCATCATGTAATTCCCTCTATTTTCCTTCAGTTTTTTTGGCAATAAAAAATCTGGACAGCAACCCATCAACCTGTTGAAGTTCAATTCATACTGTTCTTGAAAGCATAAACAAACATCTCGGTTCTTATGTTTTCAAATTTGGTTCTTATGATGCACTACTGTTTTCAAATTCACATGATGCACTACTTTTTTTTCAAGTAAAAAATCATGCACTATTTTCTCATTAAAACATTCACTAATTTCTAAAATAGGAAAACATGCAATACTTACTGAAGTGGTAAAACATGCACTACTTTTTGAAAAATTCAATAATATCTCATTCAAAACAAAGTACAACATCCAGGTTTTTATGATTTCAAATGTATTTCATATTGTTTTTAAAAATATCTTCCACTGTTGTCAATGTTTTTATGTTTTCCAATTTTTTATTGCCAAGTGATCTCCCTATCATTTAATTCACGTGATGCACTACTGTTTTTTTATGTTCTCCAGGTCAATTACTTCTCATGATACAATATTGTTTTTTTCATTGACAAATGATGTTAATCCTATTGGTGGAATAAATGGGCTATGTAAAATCAACCAGCCTTCAATCTTACCAGCCATCACAGCTAGTGGATTACCTATATTTTCACATGCTGAACATATCAGTCGAAAAATGAGATACATTGAACATGATGATTTCTCACTTGTTTCCATCATTTATTGCACATGTTGTGTTTAATGAAACATGTCAATTTTTTTGAGAATATATGTTATATGTACAATGAATAAGGTTACAAATAGAAGGTACATGTATGTTTACCCCTTATACATGCATGCATGACAACAAAATATGCCCTTTTTTGTATACTTTTTTAAATGTTGTTGATTTTTCAGAATATATAAAGTCTGTTTACATCCCTAATAACGTCACATATTCCAACTTATGTTGTATAGAATTATTGAAATATACCATTTTGTCTAATAAATAACTCCTTGAAAAACTTCTAAAGCATTTATTACATTCTGTTTGATTATCTATTTTTTCAATTCCTACCATTACCCATCCATGGAACATGAAAGATGTTCAATTAGACTGTGTGTGTTTTATATTGTATTCCATTTGTATATGTGTTCTAATCCATTTTCATTGTTTATTTATGCTCCATTTTCCAGTCTTGCCGATTTGAAATCACAATTATAGAAACATTTTTAACATAATCTTCTCTTTACTATTATGTGTTTTTATTCACTTTCATTACATTGAACCTGTTATTGGTGGATATGTGAATTATATATCTTCCCAATTATGTGGGAAGACAATGTATATGTGTTTTAAATTTATATATGTTTTAACTGTTATTGACTTAAAACTCCATTTTATCTCTTGAGAAGTTTAGCAAGCCCCATAGTGGAACATTTATGGATATATATGCCTTTGCAACCCCATATGGTGTAACATGGGATTTCTATTTCCTAAGTCAGGTGCATACTCAAGAGTTTTTTTGGGAAAAATAGAAGAGCTTGAATATTTGGTTTTTCATTTTATTTGTTTTTTAAATACATCAATCGTATGATTTTTTAGAAGTTTATTTCTTAAGGTCCCATTCTCTCTGGAATAAGGTGAAACCAAGGGGGGGGGGGTCTCAATATTTAACATAGAATAAGGTATGCTGGTAACTGTTACTATATTGTCGGATTTACACCTTTATTTTAAAATACTATAAGGGGAGAGGATGTAAATATTGGATCCATTGAGTGGGTGATAGATATGAAACTCTCCCTACACTACTTTGATTTCAAGTAAAAAACCATTCCCCACATTCTCATTAAAACAGTAACTTCTTTCTCAATTAGGAAAACATGCACTACATACTCAAGTGGGAAAACATGCACTACTTTTTCAAACTTTCAATACTATCTCATTCAAAAAAAGTACAACATCCAGGTTCGTATGTTTTCAAATGTATTTTAGCATTTTTTAGTAACATTTTCCACTGTTGTCGTTGTTTTTTATGTTTTCCACTTTTTTATGGCCAGATTCTCTCCTTGTCATTTAATTCACATTATGCACTAATGTTTTTTTATGTTCTCTTGGTCGATTACTTCTCATGATGCAGTACTATTTTTTTTAATTGAAAAATGTTGTTGATCCTATTGGTGGAATAAATGGGCTATGTAAAATCAACCAGCCTTCAATCTTACCAGCCATCATAGGTAGTGGATTACCTATATTTTCACATGTTGATCAAATCATTCGACAAAGGAGATATATTGAACATGTTGATTTCTCATATATTTTCCATCATTCATTGCACAGGTTGTGTTGAACAAAACATGGGATTTTTTTTGAGAAGATATGTTATATGTACAATGAATAAGGTTTCAAATAAAAGGTACATGTATGTTTACCCCTTATACATGCTTTCATGACAACAAAATATGCCCTTTTTTTAGTATACTATTTTAATTGTTGTTGATTTTTCTGAATTTATGCAGTCTGTTTACATCCCTAATAACGTCAGCTATTCAAACTTATTTTGTATGGAATTCTTGAAATATTTCATTTTTTCTAATAAATATCTCCTTGAACAAAATTTAAAGCATGTATTACATTTTCTTTGATTGTCTATTTTTTTTAATAAAAACCATTACCCATCCATGGCATATAAAAGAGGTCCAATTAGACTGTTAGATGCAGGAACTGGGAAATGAGTAATATATTTTTCCAATTCATAATAACCTGGAACTACCAAGGCTGTCGAGCCTGGGGAAGCAGTAGTAGGGTTTCACAGGTCAACATAACTAGGAACATTCATTACTGCAGGAATAAATAAGCCAAAATCAAAACACACAGAATCAAAAACATTAGCAAGCTGAAAACATTGTACTTCCTGGGAACCTGAAATAAAACATTATCCCCTTTTCATGAATTGAATACATCTGTAGTGGATAGTGACAATAAATCCCCCACCCTATCCATATCCTAATAAACATAATGACAAATAAGATTGATACAAATAGGCTCCATCCTCCTAATTTATGAGACAATAATGGAATATGAGACCAGGTTTTAGTTCCTAAATCCACATTCGACATGGTAGAATTGGATCCCTGTACACTATAAATTATCTGAGAAAAATACATAACACAATATACTATACTTGAAAAAGGATGTCTCATCAGAGAAATTATCATATCATTAATGGGTTTTCAAATATAAGACACCAGATCCTGTGATTTCTTTAACCCAAGACATGAAAGTTTAGATAATTCAAATTACTCAGATCCTGTGATTATTTTTCTGTATAATATCCAAAGAACATATACTGAAATATCTTAAATATTCTTAGATAATTCCTTTATATTATTAATATGATCCATTAATATTATATAACAATATTTAGTTTTTTTAGGTTCATTGGAAGGATTATGAGGCACTAGAATAGGCATCCAATGCTTGATTTTCAAGGGTGGTTAATTAACCTTTCTAGCATTCTTGGAGAAGGCATTCTTGTGCAGTTTTTAGTGTTTAATTAACCATTGTGTAATTTTCAATCTACCTTCTTCCAAAAATATCCATAGAAGGTGCGATGTATTCTCTTCCCATTTATCTTCATTTGGTTATTCGTTTTAAAAATCCATTATTATATAAAAATATCAAATCTATAGAGTATGTTTTGGTTATATCTATTCTGTATACTATATATTTTCACATGAATATTTCATATCCTGCACATGAATATTATCGTCATATTTGAAAATATACCCCTTTTAACTTTTATCAATATTCTAATTAAAACAGAATGTTATTTGATATAGTTTATTTACATAATATGTATTCCAGCCCCCTCAATCCTTCAACGCATTGTTTTTTATTGGTTCTACTCATTGAAAACATTTTCTATTGGATTGTTCAGGGTAAGGTTTCTTCTTTTAAATGAATTTATAATTGTTTTTTGACATGTTTGTTTGATATATCTGCAAACTGATTTCATTCTATTGGTTCATTCCTTTTTCTTGGTAGAATCAGCTTATAAATCATAATTTTTGAATAAATAGATTCCTTGATATTGTTACTTCACTAAAATCTATATTCTCTGATATAGATTTCTATTTTTATCATTTCTTTAAATTTTTTTCTTCTTGAGGTTTTCATGAAGATGGGTGATGGGTCATGGTTTTTGGATGGTCGGTAGTGGGAAATTGCAAGCAGTGGCCACAATTTTGTGATTTCTATATATTTAACTGTTCAGCTGTCGAGGCCGGTGGAGGTTTTTCTTAGGCCTGCGATGTAACACCCCAGGTAAATAAAGAATATGAAATTTTTATATTTATACGTATTTGTGAATAAAATATTAATATTACTTTAAAGGGGATGCTATGCTCGATGGCATACCCAATACGCAACAACGAGTTTCTTGGGAATCTTACGTTGCACTCTAATAATAAAATAATATTATTTTAAATGGTAGTTAACGCCTAGCTGTTGTGATAGTGGGAATGAATAGAACTAACTAAAAAATGATTTTATATGTTTTTCAAATATTTTTACTTTTTACAATAAATGTTAGAGGATTAAAAATGCGAATGAATCCAATTTTAAGCGTAAACATTCTAATATTCTTTAAAAGGTCGATTAACCACCTTTTGATGGATAACCTCTTTTAAATCCACTTTTTGAAAATTGTATGTGTTATATTTGACAAAATAAAATTCTTCTTTAGAATTGGGACATCAAAATTTACTTTGTGTAAATTTTTGGTATTTTTCCAAAAAAGTTCAATTTTTAATGAATAGTGAAAAATGTTGTATTTTAATTCAAAACATCTTTTTAATCTGATTTATTTATATGATTAGATTATCTTTTGAGTTTGTTTTAAAGTGAAATTAGAATATATTTTTAGCATTTAATACAATAGTGGTCATTGGAATTAATTTCACTTTGAAATCGGACTTAAACTAGTGTCAATCTTTTGAAACATTTTGTTTCATAAAACACGCTATTTGTTTTGACAGCGGGAATTAATTGTTAAATTAATTAATGAAACTTATATGTTTTTAATTTTTTAAAATAGAAATCATTTTTGAATTCGGAATATCAAATATAGCTTAGGGCGAATTTTTGGTAATTTTCTGAAAAACTTTAATTTTTGATGAATAGTGAAACCACTAAGTTGTACTTATAAAAACTGATTTTTCTGTTTAAATGAAAATTTTCCATCTTTGTGTTTTGAATTTCAAAAATCCAACATACATGTTTGTCATTAAGAATTAAAATGTGGTTCAATGGGATTAAAATAATTTTTTGGTGAATAGTAACTTATTAAGTTTTTAATCGCAATTAGAGGTGATTAGTGTAGTTTAAGGTAAAAATAATGTTTTAATAATATGAAATGACCTAGAAACATGTTCTAACCTCATTGGATGAGTCATGGAAGACCAATAAAATCCATGAGTCAACTTGGGGACCCCATGGAGCCACTTTGGTTGGAAAATGACATAAATACCTTTTTATTTAATGTTAAAATTAAAATGACACAAACATGAGTTGTTTTACTAAAACAATTTTTAAATGGGGTTATACAAGTCATATTTTTGACTATAAATAGTAATTGGAAATCTAAAAATATTTCCTACATCATAGTATTTTTTTATAATTTTTAGACATTAAATAAATTAAATTATTTATGACATCATGATGATGCAACAATGACCTCATTATTTAATGATTTAAATAAAATGGAAAGATAATGTAAACTCTAAGACCTAAACATGTCCAAAACCTATTGGATGGGTGGGTTTAGAACCCTTATCACCTTATACTCGAAACAAATAAATGTGGGACCATTAAAATCCGAAAATCATTCTAAAATAAATTAACATTTCCTTACATTCCAAGAGTGCCCCTCCCCTCCTCTTATAAAAGGCCCCCACCTCTACCTCATTACCCACACTTCCAAAGCCTTTGGCTCGTCCGAAACCTGCCCATTTCGTCTCTCCACATCCCTCTCTAACTTATTGAAGCCTCACTTTGGGAAGAAGTCTTCCCAAGGAAGCCTTTGAGCTCAAACCAAAGAGAGTTACCCGATTTTAAGGTAATATCTTCACCTGTGTCCTCTTGTTTTATTTTGCTTCTCCAACCCCCTAAACTCTTTTTATTCATTTATTTTGTAACAAATCCAGTATCTTAAATATAATAGGATGTTTTTATAAGAAGTATTCGAGCTACACTTACACACACCTACATCTAATGGTTAAAGAACATACTGTTTCTGTAGATGGTGAATTTCTACCTCACGAAACGATGATTGTTCAACATTCTTCTAACACCTTCAAAGGTGGACATTAAGGTGACACTATATTTATATATGATATATAATATGTTTATGTTTTACTTAATCTTCTGTATTTTTCATTTATGGAATACCTTTATGGTTTCCATTATGGGTAAACGCGATATCTTCATTTAAGGAAGTGCGGACTACCGCCCCCTCAAAGTGATTTGATTCATTAATACCATATGGGGTACGTATAAAGGATATATTTAATGATATTATATATTATAACATACTAAAATTAAAATACTATTATGTATCATTATGTTTTAATTCCATTAAATATGAAATAGAAATGGAAGTGGCGTTCATGCGTACGTACGGCTTACCGTCTCCATGAATGGTATATTTCATTTCTTATCTCAAAATGTTATGTACTATTATAAGTACATATATATAATGGATATATATGTAATATATTACATCTAAATTATGTATATCATTCTGGAATTATAACATATATATATATATATATATCTCATTTTGTTTTAAATCCATTAATATGACAAAAAATGAAAGTAGCGTTCATGCGTACGTACGACCTACCGTCTCCATGAACGGTGCTTTTAATTTTTATTTCCAAATGCTATGGAATAGTATAAAATTAATATATACTGGATATATATGATATTTAAAACATAAATACTATTCTGGATATGATGTACCTATAACTACATGGAAAATTATTTTCCAACAAGTTCAATTTTTGACTCATGTACCAAACATCGACAAAAATGTTTGATATGAACTCATATTATTAACCAATTATTATAACATTAAAATATGTGATATGAACTGAATAATAATCTTTAGAGGTCCTTAAGCAATTATAAATTTACCAAAGTTTATTACTCAGGAATATAAAGAAACGAACAAGACAAGTTGGACTTGAGGTAAGGGATCTTACCCCTCTCTTTCTTTTTAAGTACACTCTTTTATGTCATTCCTTTTAATATCATCTTTCTTTATGATTGGGATTTTCTTTTATATTACTATTACTGTAATTTTTTTATGTTCATATGATTAGAGACGCTATTTTCTCTCATAAATCCATTTTGGAAGTTTTGATTGGCCCCGTTAGGCTGCCGAATTTTCGTAAGAGATCCAACCTCTCTCTTTCTTTTTTAGTACTCTCCTTTATGTCACTTCTTTTAAACTCCTATTTTTTATGTTGGGAGATGTTATTTTATATTCATATTTCTTTAAATGTTATGTTAATATGGTGAGAGACCCTATTTGATCTCATCAATCCATTTTTGGAAGTTTTAAGTGGCACCGTTAGGCTGCCAAGTTTTCGGAAGAGATTTTTCATCTCACTTTTATTCCTGTGAGATTCATGCTACATTTGCCAATATTTCCTTTTGAGTGGTGTATGTAATCTCAATTATTCTAATCTTTGTGTAACATACTTTTGTTTATGATTATTTACATCAATGTTTTATAGTCCTTCTTTCATGGGGTGTACGTTTCGAAAGTTACCCAACTCTGTAAGGGGACCTTTCACCCTCCTCTTTTTAAAAGACTTATTTTGTTATGTATTTTAATTCACATAATTTTATGTTGGGATATGTTCTTATATATCCTTATTGATGTCAATTTTATGTCCAAGTGATGAGATACCCTTTTCATCTCTCATCAAATCATTTTCGGAATTTTGAAGTGACACCGTTAGGCTGTCGAATTTTTGTAAGTGAATTTATTAACCCAATTTCCATTCTTTGGGTTAATCTCCTACTTTCAAATTATGTCATGATATTATTATGTCCTATCCTGTATTTTTACTTTCTTTATGTATAATTATATTAAATACACATAATAGATCTATTTTATTTTAAAAATGATCTTTTTGAGGGACTTCATCTCAATCACCTTTCATTGAGGCTTATTTTGTTTTATACACAACTTTCTTTTATATGGTGTATAAACCCCTTTGACTTTTACAATTATTCAAAAGGAATATTTTTATATGAAGTGTTTACTAGACGACAAAAGGTAATGTTTTTTTGTCGTACGTATGCAGCGACAATGACTTCTCCGCTGCCGTGACCATTATTTGAGTTTCGGCTTCCTCTACAAGCCATACATTTTTTTTTAAAATGAAAAAAATACCATGTTTTACTTTTTTTTTATTTTGGTATTGAAAATGGTTTTCATAATGTTTTTATTATATCAATGTGTTTTATTGATATCTTGTGATTGGAATATGAAAATGTTTTTTTTCTTTTATGCATGTTTTATGTGATACGATTATGTTATGGTTCTTGGGAATTATTATGAAGACGGGTGGTTCCCTGATAAACTAAGGGCGGGTGAGCCCGATATAGCTCTCCAATGCATTGGGTAATGCAAAGGAGTGAAATGTTATGGTTTCTCCGAAGATATTTGGGGAATATACTGTGGTGGGTATTCCAAACGTAACCAAGAGGGTTACTCCCTACGTAAGAATGTTATGAATGCCTCAAGTTACCTTTTATGTCTTATGATTTCTATGATTTATTCATGATTTGATGAGGTATGTTAAAGTGCCTATGTTTTATGGGTAAATTATGATTTCATTATTATGTATATATGAACTCATGCTTCCTTTCCATATTTTTTATAACCCTTACTGAGCCTTTTATGCTCATCCCAAGTTTTTTGAAATGTTTTTCACAGGTCAAGGGAAAGGTACATGATATGATGATAGTTTCAAGGAAGTTTCAAGAAAGAATCCATGCTTTATTTTTAAATATGTTTCCATTGATGGGAAAAAATGAATACTCTCTTTTATGTAACCACTTTGTTTAAATGTGGAATGTAATGCAAGTTTTATGTTCTAATTCTCTAAAACTCTAAACCTGAAAAGATCTTCAATGTGTAATATTGTAATAACTCAAGATTAAGTAAGGTTTAAGGCTGGGGCCTTATAGTTGGTATCAGAGGTCGGTTTAGATAACTTTAGAGGTTAGGGTATCCTCTAATCATAAGTTACATTACCATAATGGTTAGGATTTCAGAAAGAGTCCTAGTTTTAGATAAAGTGAATAAGTAAGTATATCTTAGTGGTTATCTTCCTCATTAGTACATTATGGTTTTGTTGATATACTCACACTGACATTTTTGTTTTTAGTGAATGGATGGATCTAGCAGGAACCAAAGTGACAATAGGTTTGAAGGAAACTGTGGTGGTTCTCTGATTAAGAGACTGGATGAAATGGGGTATTCAATGAGGAAACTCGTGGTTGTTCTAAACCAACTATCAAGGAGTCATGATCATCCACTTGAACCTTGTTATGTTATGTAATGAATCATGTACTAGATGACCAATCAATGTGGAAGTTCAGGTAATAATTATAAAGGTAACCATTTGGGTTTATATGATCCTTACTTTTGAGGTAATTATGGGTTATTATATGTTATGATGGAAAATGAAAGGCATGAGATAAAATTGAGCTTAAAATATTTTATGATTATTTTTGAATATTTTATCTCATTTTGGGGAAATGTTTTAAGAATTATATAGTTTTGGAAAAAGGAAAACACACAGACCATGTGACAACCCGTTGCGCCAGACAAAGCTGCGGGAATCGAACCCACAACCAAAGTGCGACTGGTATTTATCACCTACCACTGGACTACGTGAAGTCCCTGGTTAGTTTAACTAATAATTTTTAGTTAGATTATTTTATGAATTATGAGTAAGCTGATTTTGGGTTATCTATGGAAATTTATTAACCTATCATGGAGGATATGTGATTAGTTTAATTACTTTTCAATACGAGACTTTAAGATCAACTGATGTTATTTGGAGATAAAAGTTAATTTGTACCTTGGAAGACTATGTGATTAAATCCTTCAAATATTTGGGTTTCAATCTTAGTTTGGTTTACATTGAAGAATTTTATGGAAAAATTGTTTATCGAATGGTCCTCGTTGAACTTTGGGTTTTGTTGGACAAATTTTTGAGATTAAGAATATATTTTATTTTTATAAAGGGTTATCCTTTTTTGGATTATCTGATCTTGTACTAAACTTTTTTGTTTTGGTTTTGGTTAAAGTATAAAGACATGGGAAGTATATAGTTCTCTTTTGTGGATTAGGTGATTATCTAGAAGTTGATTATACTACTCTTAATGTGAACAAGTCTTCCTAAATACTCGTCTTTTGGAAAAAATATGAGTTTGTGTAAGGAATCTAATAAAAGTTGAAAGTCAACATGAAAAGTGATTATGTTTCCTTATGAATAAATTCCTCATTAAAAAGTAACTTAAAACAAAAATGTTGTCTATTAACTTTTCCTACTGGGGAATCGAATACCATTTAACCCATCACAAGTTTGTGATTTTCTTGTGGTTAAGTTTCTCCTAAACATGTTTTCTATCACTCTCCATCAGAACATGACCCTATGTTTTCTCCTCCATGTCCATGTTTTCCTACACGGAATCCTAGTATGGGTTAACTCGGGTGAACTCTGTACTTATCTTTCTTTATTTTAAAGTGATTGTTTTACTGACTCTTGTTCCGATGTGGGACTTTCAAGGATGTTTCTAAGCTCAATTTTAAAATTGCGAGGACGCAATTCCCAAAAGGGGGGAAGGATGTAACTCCCCAGGTAAATAAAGAATATGACATTATTATATTTATACATATTTGTGAATGAAATATTAATATTACTTTAAATGGGATGCTATGCTCGATGGTGTACCCAATACGCAACAACAATTTTCTTGGGAATCTTACGTTGCACTCTAATAATAAAATAATTTTATTTTAAATGGTAGTTAACACCTAGCTGTTGTGATGGTGGGAATGAATAGAACCAAATACAAAATTATTATATATGTTTGTCAAATATTTTTACTTTTTTACAATAAATGTTAGAGGATTAAAAATGCGAATGAATCCAATTTTAAGCGTAAACATTCTAATATTCTTTAAAAGGTCGATTAACCTCCTTTTGATGGCGAACCTCTTTTAAATCCACTTTTTGACAATTTTATGTGTTATATTTGACAAAATAAAATTCTTCTTTAGAATCGGGACATCAAAATTTACTTTGTGTAAATTTTTGGTATTTTTCTGAAAAAGTTCAATTTTTAATGAATAGTGAAAAATGTTGTATTTTTATTAAAAACCTCTTTTTAATCTGATTTATTTATATGATTAGATTATCTTTTGAGTTGTTTTTAAAGTGAAATTAGAATATATTTTTTCCATTTAATCCAATAGTGGTCGTTGGAATTAATTTCACTTTGAAATCGGACTTAAACTAGTGTCAATCTTTTGATATATTTTGTTTCATAAAAACACGCTATTTGTTTTGACAGTGGGAATTAATTATTAAATTAATTAATGCAACTTATATGTTTTGAATTTTGTAAAATAGAAATCATTTTTGAATTCGGAATATCAAATATAGCTTAGGGTGAATTTTTGGAAATTTTCTGAAAAACTTTAATTTTTGATGAATAGTGAAACCACTAAGTGGTACTTATAAAAACAGATTTTTCCGTTTAAATGAAAATTTTCCATCATTGTGTTTTTAATTTCAAAAATCTGACATAAATGTTTGTCATTAATATGTAAAATGTGGTTCAATGGGATTAAAATAAATTTTTGGTGAATAGTAACTTATTAAGTTTTTAATCGCAATTAGAGGTGATCAGTGTAGTTTAAGGTAAAAATAATGTTTTAATAATATGAAATGACCTAGACACATGTCCTACCCTCATTGGATGAGTCATGTCCGACCAAGACAATCCATGGTTCAACTTGGGGACCCCATGGAGCCACTTTGGTTGGAAAATGACATAAATACCTTTTTATTTATTGATAAAATTAAAATGACACAAACATGAGTTGTTTTACTAAAACAATTTTTAAATGGGGTTATACATGTCAGAGTTTTGACTATAAATAGTCATTGGAAAGATAAAAAGATTTAATACATCATAGTATTTGTTTTATAATTTTAAGACATTAAATAAATTAAATTATTTACGACATCATGATGATGCAGCGATGACCTCATTATTTAACGGTTTAAATAAAATGGAACGATAATGTAAACTCTAAGACCTACACATGTCCAAAACCTATTGGATGGGTGTATTTCGAACCCTTATCACCTTATACTTGAAAAAAATCAATGTTGGACCATTAAAATCTGAAACTCAATCTAAAATAAAGTAACATTTCCTTACTTTCCAAGGGTGCCCCTCCCCTCCTCTTATAAAAGGCCCCCACCTCTACTTCCTTACCCACACTTCCAAAGCCTTTGTCTCAGCCAAAACCTACCCATTTTGTCTCTAAACATCCCTCTCTAACTCCTTGAAGCCTCACTTTGTTCATAAGTCTTTCCAAGGAAGCCTTTGAGCTCAAACCAAAGGGAGTTACCCGATTTTAAGGTAATGTCTTCACTTGTGTCCTTTTGTTTTATTTTGCTTCTCCAACCCCCTAAACTCTTTTTATTAATTTATTTTGTAAAAAATCCAGTATCTTCAATATACTAGTATGTTTTTATAATAAGGATTCGAGATACACTTACACACACCTACATCTAATGTTTAAAGAACATAATGTTTCTGTGGATGGCGAATTTCTGCCTCACGAAATGATGACTGTTCAACATTCTTCTAACACCTTAAAAGGTGGAAATTAAGATGAAACTATATTTATATATGATATATAATATGTTTATGTTTTAATTAAGCTTCTGTATTTTTCATTTATGGCATACCTTTATGGTTTCCATTATGGGTAAACGCGATATCTTCATTTAAGGAAGTGCGGACTACCGCCCCCTCAAAGTGATTTGATTCGTTAATACCATATGTGGTACATATAAAGGATATATTTAATGATATTATATATGATACCATACTGGAATTAAAATACTATTATGTATCATTATGTTTTAATTCCATTAAATATGAAATAGAAATGGAAGTAGCGTTCATGCGTACGTACGACTTACCGTCTCCATGAACGGTAAATTTCATTTCTTATCACAAAATGGTATGTACTATTATAAGTACATATATATAGTGGATATATATGTAATATATTACATCTAAATGATGGATATCATTCTGTAATTATAACATATATATATATATATATATATCTCATTTTGTTTTAATTCCATTAATATGACAAAAAATGAAAGTAGGGTTCATGCGTACGTACAGCATACCGTCTCCATGAACGGTGCTTTTAATTTTTATCTCGAAATTCTATGGAATAGTATAAAATAAATATATACTGGATATATATTATATTTAAAACATCAATAATATTCTGGATATGATTTACCTATAACTACATGGAAAATTATTTTCCAACAAGTTCAATTTTTGACTCATGTACCAAACATCGACAAAAACGTCTGATATGAACTCATATTATTAACCAATTATTATAACATTAAAATTTGTGATATGAACTGAATAATAATCTTTATAGGAGGTCCTTAAGAAATTATAAATTGACCAAAGTTTATTATTCAAGAATATAAAGAAACGAACAAGACAAGTTGGACTTGAGGTAAGGGATCCTACCCCTCTCTTTCTTTTTAAGTACACTCTTTTATGTCATTCCTTTTAAGTTCATATTTCTTATGATTGGGATGTTATTTTATATTACTCTTACTGTAATTTTTTTATGTTCATATTCTGAGAGACCCTATTTTCTCTCATCAATCCATTTTGTAAGTTTTGATTGGCGCCGTTAGGCTGCCGAATTTTCGTAAGAGATCCAACCTCTCTCTTTCTTTTTAAGTACTCTCATTTATGTCACTTCTTTTAATCTCCTCTTTTTTATGTTTGGAGATGTTATTTTATATTCCTATCGATTTAAATTTTATGTTAATATGGTGAGAGACCCTATTTGATCTCATCAATCCATTTTTGGAAGTTTTAAGTGGCGCCGTTAGGCTGCCAAGTTTTCGTAAGGGATTTTTCATCTCACTTTTATTCCCGTGAGATTCATGCTACATTTGCCAATATTTCCTTTTTAGTGGTGTATGTACTCTCCATTATTATACTCTTTGTGTAACATACTTTCGTTTATGAGTATTTACATCAATGTTGTATAGTCCTTCTTTCATGGGGTGTACATTTCGAAAGTTACCCAACTCGGTAAGGGGACCTTTCACCCTCCTCTTTTTAAAAGACTTCTTTTGTTATGTATTTTAATTCACATACTGTTATGTTGGGATATGTTATTATATATCCTTATTGATGTAAATTTTATTTCCAAGTGATGAGATACCCTTTTTATCTCTCATCAACTCATTTTATGAATTTTGAAGTGACACCGTTAGGCTATCGAATTTTTGTAAGGGAATTTCTTAACCCAATTTACATTCTTTGGGTTAATCTCCTACTTTCAAATTATGTCATGATATTATTATGTCCTATCCTGTATTTTTACTTTCTTTATGTTTACTTATAGTAAATACACATAATAGTTCTATTTTATTTTAAAAATTATCTTTTTAAGGGATTTCGTCTCAATCACCTTTCATTGAGGCATATTTTGTTTTATACACAACTTTCTTTTATATGGTGTATAAACCCCTTTGAATTTTATGATTATTCAAAAGGAATCCTTTTATATGAAGCATTTACTAGACAACAAAAGGGAATGTTTATTTGTCGTACGTATGCGGCGACAACGACTTCTCCGCCGCTGTGACTATTATTTGAGTTTCGACTTCCTCTACAAGCCATACCTTTTTTTTAAAATGAAAAATAAATACCAAGTTTTACTTTTCTTTTATTTTGGTATTGAAAATGGTTTTCATAATGTTTTTATTATATCAATTTGTTGTATTGATATCTTGTGATTGGAATGTAGAAATGTTACGTTTCCTTTATGCATGTTTTATGTGATACGATTATGTTATGGTTATTGGGAATTGTTATGAAGACGGGTGGTTCCGTGATAAACGAAGGGTGGGTGAGCCCGATATAGCTCTCCAATGCATTGGGTAACGCAAAGGAGTGAAACCTTAAGGTTTCTCCGAAGAGATTTAGGGAATATACTGTGGTGGGTATTCGAAACGTAACCAAGATGGTTACTCCCTACGCAAGAATGTTATGAATTCCTCAAGTTACCTTTTATGTCTTATGATTTCTATGATTTATTCATGATTTGATGAGGTATGTTAAAGTGCCTATGTTTTATGGGTAAAGTATGATTTCATTCTTATGTATATATGTACTCATGTTTCCTTTCCATATTTTTTATAACCCTTACTGAGCTTTTTATTCTCATCCCATGTTTTTTGAAATGTTTTTCACAGGTCAAGGGAAAGGTACATGATATGATGATAGTGTCAAGGAAGTGTCAAGAAAGAATCCATGCTTTATTTTTAAATATGTTTCCATTGATGGGAAAAGAAATGAATACTATCTTTTATGTAACCACTTTGTTTAAATGTGGAATGTAATGCAAGTTTTATGTTCTAATTCTCTAAAACTCTAAACCTGAAAAGATCCTCAATGTGTAATCTTGTAATAACTCAAGATTAAGTAAGGTTTAAGGCTGGGGCCTTATATGCGATGCCGATATGGAAGAGCGGGGGAGAGTGGTATGAGTAAAGGGAGCAGACAAAGTTGATTTCTATGTAGTTAGAATTCATGTTTATTATTAATATTTAAATATTCTATTGTCTTCTTAAAATTATGCATTGAACCATTTTTTTGCAGATACATAACTGGATAATTGTGTTGTATCTAGGTTAAACAGTAGCTATATTTTCTTGAACTGTCATTAATTTTATCTTGAATATTTTTACCGCTCCCGTGAGTTGAATTTCAAAATTTTTAGAGGAACGATTGACATCAGTAAGTACAATTTGGTTCAATAAGATGAAACTAATTTTTAGTAAATAGTATCTTTTGACTATTATTTACCGTCGTTAAAAGTAAATAGGGTAATTAAGGGTAAAAATGACATTATAATTACAGTATCACATGTCTTAATTCTATTGGATAAGTATAATTTGACAAAAAAAACCTTAGGAAAAAATATGTCCCTCTTTTTTCCACATGTATTAGATTAGTACATTTATTATTATTATATTTAAAGAAGAGTTAAAAGAGTTAAATTCAATGTTTAATAACTGGACAATTTTTAATATAGGGTTACACACAATATAAATTAGACTATAAATATTCATTATAAATTTAAAAATATTTCCTATATAATGTTATCTTATTTATAATATTTATACATCAAATAATTTAATTTATTTATGACACAATGATGATGCAGTAACTACCATATTAATGAAATTTTATAATAATAATTATTATAAATATCAAAATAAATTTAAATTGAGACTTGTGCAAGGTAAGGGTTAATTTCACATACTATGACCATTATATTTTATCCTATTATTCTATGAATAAATTAATTCCTAAACTATATGTAAGGGATATTAAAACCAAAAATTTATTATCCTAATACCTTGTGTTTTGTTGAACCAATGATATTTAAAATCATCATAGATTGATGGCTTTGAGGCCATCAATTTTACAATTGTTTTTGATTGATGACCCCAATCACTAGCTATAAATATTTACGTTTTCCCACATATTATGTGTCTCTAATATCCACCAATGTTATACTAATTGATATCATCTTTTTTGTGACTTTTTCATTCCCTTTCCCTATAATTAAGATTAAATTTTGTTAACCCAATTCCCGATGTGGGTTTTCCAAAAAGCTATTTTTCTTTTTTTAACCCTTTAGTTTTGAAGAAAAATTTCCAATTGCGAGGATTCATTTTATTGGAGGAAGGGAGAATGTTACACTCCATGATTTCATAGTACCTTGTCTCATTAAAGTAATTCAATAGCTTGCGCTACCCGCAACACCGACTTATAACGCACTACAACTTATCAAACTAACCATTCAAAAGGAGGTTATGAATATTATTAACTAAATTTAAAATCTTATATACTCCATATTATTTTAACATCTATATTATGTGTTTCTTAGACATAATATAAGAAAAAATTCATTTTCTCGGATTAAAAAAGTATTTATCAGAAAATGCAATTTTACCGCCTTTTAATGGAGAGCCATTCGTAAAACAAATATTTGACACTTTTATATATTAAATTTAAGGAAATTAAATTATTCTTTATAATAAGGACATAAAAATTTAGTTAGGATAAATTTTTGGTACTTTTCTGATAAATTTCATATTTTGACGATTATTGAAAAATAGTATGTTTTAATTGAAAACAACGTTTTTAATTGAAATAATATATAGTCCTAAATTGCGAATTTGAATATTTTTAAAGGATAATTTGACTATATTTTTTATGTAGTACAAATTAAGTCATTATAAGTAATTTCCATTTAAATTTGACATATACACTGGTCAATCTTTTGATAGTTTTTACTTTTTAAAAACCTTTTTTTGGTTTTGGATACTAGAATTAATATTAAATTAATAAATACAACTTCTAGGTTTTTAATTTGGTAAAATATAATTAATTTTTGAATTCATAATCTCAAGATTTTCTTAGGGTGAATTTTTTGTATTTTTTTGAAAACATTCAATTTTTATAAATAGTGCAAAACAATCCATTATTATTTAAAACTGATCGTTTATTTAAATAATTATTTATTTTGTTTAAATTTATTTTAAGGAAAAATATATATATAATACCTATATAAGTTTAATGTAATTATTTGGAGTCATTTTTTAATAAAATTAGATTTATAATATTTTATTGAATTTTTTATCATCTTTTACCCACCTTGTAGACACATTAGAGAAATTGAAAAAAAATTAATTTTACCACTTCTATGAGTTAAATTTCATAAATCTGAGAGAAAGGGATGAAATCATTAAGTAAAATGTGGTTCAATAAGATGAAAATAATTTTTGGTGAATCGTAACATTTGACTTTTATTTACCACCGTTAAAAGTAAATATGGTAATTAAGGGTAAAAATGATATTATAATTACCCTAACACATGTCATAATTATATTGTATAAGTATAATTTGACAAAAAACAACCTTATTAATAAAATACGATCCTATTTGGTCCACATGGATTAGATTAGGACATTTTTTATTATTTTATTTACAGAAGTTTTAAAAGAGTTAAATTCAAAGTTTAATAACTAAATGATTTTTAATATAGGGTTACACAGAATATAAATTAGACTATAAATATAAATTATAAAGAAACAAATATTTCCTATAGAAAGGTATTTTATTTCTAATTTTTAGATATTATATAATTTAATTGAATTATGACCCAATGATGATGTAGTAATTACCTTATTAATGAAATATTTGAATAATTGATATTATAAATATAAATATAAATGTAAAATCAGAGTTATGATGAATTCACATAATTTTATAGGTTAATATGACATGTTAGGGTTGTTTAAATAAATTTTATTCTAATTTATAATGTCTTTTTGGAATCCAAATTAATCAAATACTAAATTTTGTCAAAATTGACATAATTGAGTTTTTAAAACAAATTCTATATTATTAATAAATATAACATTACTAAAAATATATGGTTCAGCCAAAGTACTTAGACAAGGTTATATATATAAATAATTTACCTCATGGGGTTCTCTTGGATTGTTATAGTAATTTTATTAACCATATAATATTAAAATACAATGAGATATGGTAAATGTCAAAATTTTTAACTAAGAGTTAAATCTAAAAGATAAGGTTAATATGATGACTTAAACTACTCTAAAACCTATTGGATGAGATTTTTTCTACCCATCCCCACCTTAGAATTTAAATAATTTATTTTGGATCCATTATAAACCGAAAAGTATTTTATTATAAAATAATATTTCAATCTTTTCTTAAAGTGTCCCTCACCTCTCTTATAATATGGCACATACCCTTATATTAATTTCACACATATAAAACCATTTGGATCATCCATACCCATTAAAAATATCCTCCCAACATTCCTCCCTTCATCATGGATGTCTTCCTTCAGTTAGAAAGCTATCCTAATGAGCTCTTTTAATCAAATCAAAAGAAATAACATGAAGTATAGGTAAATATTTCATCACCTCTTTCAAGTTATTTTTTTCTTCCACTTACTCTTTATTTGTTGTTACCATTCTAAAATAATAACTCCAGTACCATCTATATAGTTTGATGTTATTATAAAAATGGTACAACCATATTTTTTATTCTATCCATCCTATAAATTACAAAGTCACCATACGTGTGTACGTATGGATTACCAACTCTATGTCGTGGTGTAGTTTGTTATTCAAACCCATAATTGTTTGGATGGGTATAATAATGAGTATAACTAATGTAAATAATATATATATATATATATATTATTAATGATTCTTTATATATGACATACCATCCAATTACAAATTATCACACCAGAAATATAATGATATTGTCGCTTGTGCATACGTACGGATTACAGCCTCCATGAAGCGATGTGATTCATTATCACGTTCACCATTAAATGATGATGATAAAAAAATATTTTATTAATAAGCATTTGATATATGAAATAATAATGCTACTAGATAAATATATGTGTGTGTGTGTCCTTACATATATCTTATTCACTTACTTCTGTTCAATACAATATGAAAACAGAAACAACTTTTATGCGTACTATGGCCTACCGTCTCCATAAACGGTGTATTACGTTTTATATATCTATCTATTATATATATTTATTTAATAAAATATATATTATATATAAATCAAGGTTTATATTTTCTAAGTATTAAAATAATTATCTAAATGATACTATCAATAATAACAAGTTAAAACACATACGATAAAGAAAGCGATTATTACCCAAAATGATAATTTAACATGGAAATCATTTTCAAAGGGGTATTATAAAGTCATAAATGAATCATGTATTATGTAATAAATATAAATATGGTTTTTTATAATTGAATAACATGATATGGTCATTATATATGTGGATAAACATACCCTTGAACAAAGGAAAGTGCAAGGTGAGGGTTAATTTCAAAATCACTTTATTATCTGAGGTTTATTTTACATATCTATTGGGTCATATTTAATATCCATGACCATGTTTCAAGAAAGAGATTTCAAAGGGATTATTTTAAAGGACTTTTTTACAATAACATCATTTTAAATTTATTAAATAAATAATTTTCTAAATCATTCTCATTAATGTCCATACATTCAAAATGGTATTTAATGTTTTATTTATATGGACATGAATGTTTTTAAAATATCAATTACATTCGAAAGTATCAAAGTGGTATCAGTAAATTTGAATAAAAAATGTCTTTAAATGTCTTCCTTTCTAAATTTTGTGACATAAATATTTTCATGAAAAAGGTATATTTCTCTCTAAGAGTTTTACAAATCATTTTCAACTATGTCAACATCCTATGATGGATTTTAATCTTTTTTGAAGTTGATTTATTATGATAAAAATCTTACATATTGTGTTGAAGGTTCTGTGATATGTTTGATTGTGGATGTGTTATTTTTATAACATTAATGGTTTATGGATAAAGTATTGAAATTCCATATGGTAGTTTTAATATGAATGTTTATGTTATGTTTAAACTTTTTCAGATGAGGAATGCATTGGACTTAGTTTGTGATGGGCGGAACCTGCTATAGCTACTTGATGCATCAGTAGGTCTCATGAGACAAACTAGTTTCTTGGCATAATGCTTTGAAAAAATCTTATTTTTAGTCTTGGCACAAGACCTTGACTATGTGGTTATGAAGTCTGGAATAATGCATTCCATCATTATAGAAGTGTCAATTGATATTGAATGTGATTAATAGACTAGTAGAATATCCATGTGAATATGTAAATGGAATTGTTTTATTGTATCATTGCTATATCAGGCAGAAGATTAATTTTAAAAGTCTTTTGTTTTAGTCTCATAAATTCCCTTAAATGTTTATTCTTATTTATGAAAGTTTCCACTATATTTTTATGGTTATTGAGAATCTGAGATCACCCCTTCGTATGATTTAATATTCCCAAGATACCATGAAGTGTATTATGATTAAGAAGCAGGTTTAAGCTATGGGATTAATGGTGTTCTCAAAGGATCGTTTATGTCGTGTTTTATTTTCTAATGTGTATTGTAATGTTCATGTATGTAATCTATTTTCCAAGACTTCTAAATTGATCTGTCTTTCAGGACATGATTCCTTCTCATCATTCCAATGTTATGTAATAATTCACAGACTCTCGGTAACTGGGGTCGGGGTGTTACAGTTGGAATCAGAGTAATTTTAGCCACAACCTTGGAAATAGAATTAGTTAAACATAGATTAGAGAACATTACCCAAATATAGATTTTGAGTGTTAGTATAAAAGAACATCATATAATTTTGGTATTGTAGATTTTTTTGAGCTTTCAAAGCAATAAATCATTGTCTGTATATGATTTATTCATGATTTAACCAAGGAAGCCTTTGAGCTCAAACCAAAGGGAGTTACCCGATTTTAAGGTAATGTCTTCACTTGTGTCCTTTTGTTTTATTTTGCTTATCCAAACCCCTAAACTCTTTTTATTCATTTATTTTGTAACAAATACAGTATCTTAAATATAATAGGATGTTGTTATAAGAATTATTATATCTACACTTACACACACCTACATCTAATGGTTAAAGAACATACTATTTCTGTGGATGGCGAATTTCTGCCTCACGAAACTATGACTGTTCAACATTCTTTTAACACCTTCAAAGGTGGACATTAAGATGACACTATATTTATATATGATATATAATATGTTTATGTTTTACTTAAGCTTCTGTATTATTCATTTATGGCATACCTTTATGGTTTTCATTATGGGTAAACACGATATCTTCATTTAAGGAAGTGCGGACTACCGTCCCCTCAAAGTGATTTGATTCGTTAATACCATATGTGGTACGTATAAAGGATATATTTAATGATATTATATATGATACCATACTGGAATTAAAATACTATTATGTATCATTATTTTTTAATTTCATTAAATATGAAATAGAAATGGAAGTAGCGTTCATGCGTACGTACGGCTTACCGTCTCCATGAACGGTAAATTTCATTTCTTATCACAAAATGGTATGTACTATTATAAGTACATATATATAGTGGATATATATGTAATATATTACATCTAAATGATGGATATCATTCTGTAATTATAACATATATATATATATCTCATTTTGTTTTAATTCCATTAATATGACAAAAAATGAAAGTAGGGTTCATGCGTACGTACGACCTACCGTCTCCATGAACGGTGCTTTTAATTTTTATCTCGAAATTCTATGGAATAGTATAAAATAAATATATACTGGATATATATTATATTTAAAACATCAATAATATTCTGGATATGATTTACCTATAACTACATGGAAAATTATTTTCCAACAAGTTCAATTTTTGACTCATGTACCAAACATCGACAAAAACGTCTGATATGAACTCATATTATTAACCAATTATTATAACATTAAAATTTGTGATATGAACTGAATAATAATCTTTATAGGAGGTCCTTAAGAAATTATAAATTGACCAAAGTTTATTATTCAAGAATATAAAGAAACGAACAAGACAAGTTGGACTTGAGGTAAGGGATCCTACCCCTCTCTTTCTTTTTAAGTACACTCTTTTATGTCATTCCTTTTAAGTTCATATTTCTTATGATTGGGATGTTATTTTATATTACTCTTACTGTAATTTTTTTATGTTCATATTCTGAGAGACCCTATTTTCTCTCATCAATCCATTTTGGAAGTTTTGATTGGCGCCGTTAGGCTGCCGAATTTTCGTAAGAGATCCAACCTCTCTCTTTCTTTTTAAGTACTCTCCTTTATGTCACTTCTTTTAATATCCTCTTTTTTATGTTTGGAGATGTTATTTTATATTCCTATCGATTTAAATTTTATGTTAATATGGTGAGAGACCCTATTTGATCTCATCAATCCATTTTTGGAAGTTTTAAGTGGCGCCGTTAGGCTGCCAAGTTTTCGTAAGGGATTTTTCATCTCACTTTTATTCCCGTGAGATTCATGCTACATTTGCCAATATTTCCTTTTTAGTGGTGTATGTACTTTCCATTATTATACTCTTTGTGTAACATACTTTCGTTTATGAGTATTTACATCAATGTTGTATAGTCCTTCTTTCATGGGGTGTACATTTCGAAAGTTACCCAACTCGGTAAGGGGACCTTTCACCCTCCTCTTTTTAAAAGACTTCTTTTGTTATGTATTTTAATTCACATACTGTTATGTTGGGATATGTTATTATATATCCTTATTGATGTAAAGTTTATTTCCAAGTGATGAGATACCCTTTTTATCTCTCATCAACTCATTTTATGAATTTTGAAGTGACACCGTTAGGCTATCGAATTTTTGTAAGGGAATTTCTTAACCCAATTTACATTCTTTGGGTTAATCTCCTACTTTCAAATTATGTAATGATATTATTATGTCCTATCCTGTATTTGTACTTTCTTTATGTTTACTTATAGTAAATACACATAATAGTTCTGTTTTATTTTAAAAATTATCTTTTTAAGGGATTTCGTCTCAATCACCTTTCATTGAGGCATATTTTGTTTTATACACAACTTTATTTTATATGGTGTATAAACCCCTTTTAATTTTATGATTATTCAAAAGGAATCCTTTTATATGAATCATTTACTAGACAACAAAAGGGAATGTTTATTTGTCGTACGTATGCGGCGACAACGACTTCTCTGCCGCCGTGACTATTATTTGAGTTTCGACTTCCTCTACAAGCCATACCTTTTTCTTAAAATGAAAAATAAATACCAAGTTTTACTTTTCTTTTATTTTGGTATTGAAAATGGTTTTCATAATGTTTTTATTATATCAATTTGTTGTATTGATATCTTGTGATTGGAATGTGGAAATGTTACGTTTCCTTTATGCATGTTTTATGTGATACGATTATGTTATGGTTATTGGGAATTGTTATGAAGACGGGTGGTTCCGTGATAAACGAAGGGTGGGTGAGCCCGATATAGCTCTCCAATGCATTGGGTAACACAAATGAGTGAAACCTTAAGGTTTCTCCGAAGAGATTTAGGGAATATACTGTGGTGGGTATTCGAAACGTAACCAAGATGGTTACTCCCTACGCAAGAATGTTATGAATGCCTCAAGTTACCTTTTATGTCTTATGATTTCTATGATTTATTCATGATTTGATGAGGTATGTTAAAGTGCCTATGTTTTATGGGTAAAGTATGATTTCATTCTTATGTATATATGTACTCATGTTTCCTTTCCATATTTTTTATAACCCTTACTGAGCTTTTTATTCTCGTCCCATGTTTTTTGAAATGTTTTTCACAGGTCAAGGGAAAGGTACATGATATGATGATAGTGTCAAGGAAGTGTCAAGAAAGAATCCATGCTTTATTTTTAAATATGTTTCCATTGATGGGAAAAGAAATGAATACTATCTTTTATGTAACCACTTTGTTTAAATGTGGAATGTAATGCAAGTTTTATGTTCTAATTCTCTAAAACTCTAAACCTGAAAAGATCCTCAATGTGTAATCTTGTAATAACTCAAGATTAAGTAAGGTTTAAGGCTGGGGCCTTATATGCGATGCCAATATGGAAGAGCGGGGGAGAGTGGTATGAGTAAAGGGAGCAGACAAAGTTGATTTCTATGTAGTTAGAATTCATGTTTATTATTAATATTTAAATATTCTATTGTCTTCTTAAAATTATGCATTGAACCATTTTTTTGCAGATACATAACTGGATAATTGTGTTGTATCTAGGTTAAACAGTAGCTATATTTTCTTGAACTGTCATTAATTTTATCTTGAATATTTTTATATCCAAATGTCACGCAGGGTTATATGACACATAAACACATAAAAAATAAATAAATAACAATTTCCCTGGTTCATCGTTGATTCTGTTCAGATCTACTTGATACGTCAAGATAACCGAGAGCACCTCTATACTATTTTTGGTCAAAAGAAGGTAGTCTTTATTTTCTTCATCCGCAATTGTTAAGGTCCTGTTACATATTTCGTACCCAAAATGATGATACAATGTCCGTATTGATACCCTAAAAAAAATCTATATGATGGTGACGGTGTACTCTGATGTAATTGAACATGCTGGATTTTTTGACAGTCATTTTTCAGGGCTATATTTTCACCTGTAGGTCTAATTTGTATAACGTATTTCTTATATACATACAGAACATTACTTCCATGTGAGTTGTCGTTCAACTTTGTTCATTATTTTGATTACTGTTTTCAATATTTTAATTGAGTTATATGTATTCTATTTTATTATAACATAATATGTCTTTCTATATAATTAATTATTCCATGTTTTGTTCTTTATATTACAATGACCTCAATTACAACATTTTTTTATCATAATTAACATAATTACAAATGTTAATTTCAATATTCTTTTCATTCATTAAATTAAAATCTCCATGCTAAAAATAATTTCTTATTTCTTATAGATTCTTCTTTACCTTCTAAAATGTATCCAAATGTTATTATACTTTCATAATGAAGTTATCATATTTTGGTCAATTGTATTCTAATAATAAGAATCATAAAATTGTGATTTCAAAAAATTCAATATTCATGTTCATTAGTAACATTGAAATGTAGTATTTTTTTAAAAAAAAGCATTGAACCATATCAACATGCGAATGCATAACCAATGAATTTTGTTATATCAACATGCGAATGCACATGCGAGTGCTAGTTATTATTTAAAACTGACATTTTATTTATATAATTATTTGTTTTATTTAAATTTATTTTAAGTAAAATAGATATATAATACCTATATAAGTTCAATTTAATTAATTGGAATCATTTTATTATAATATTATATGTATAAAATATTATTGAACTTTTTATCCTTTTTAACCCACCTTTTAGGCACGTTAGCAAATTTGCATAAAACATAATTTTACCGCTCCCGTGAGTTGAATTTCAAAATTTTTAGAGGAACGATTGACATCAGTAAGTACAATTTGGTTCAATAAGATGAAACTAATTTTTAGTAAATAGTATCTTTTGACTATTATTTACCGTCGTTAAAAGTAAATAGGGTAATTAAGGGTAAAAATGACATTATAATTACAGTATCACATGTCTTAATTCTATTGGATAAGTATAATTTGACAAAAAAAACCTTAGGAAAAAATATGTCCCTCTTTTTTCCACGTGTATTAGATTAGTACATTTATTATTATTATATTTAAAGAAGAGTTAAAAGAGTTAAATTCAATGTTTAATAACTGGACAATTTTTAATATAGGGTTACACACAATATAAATTAGACTATAAATATTCATTATAAATTTAAAAATATTTCCTATATAATGTTATCTTATTTATAATATTTATACATCAAATAATTTAATTTATTTATGACACAATGATGATGCAGTAACTACCATATTAATGAAATTTTATAATAATAATTATTATAAATATCAAAATAAATTTAAAATGAGACTTGTGATGAATTCCACTAATTTTATAGATTAATATGACTTTTTATAAACTTTTGACTAATTTTATTAGAATTGATAGACTTTATGGATTTCATACAAATCAAATACTAAATAGTGTGAAAATTGACATAATTGAGTTTTTAAAACGATTTCTATATTATTAATTGATATAATATTCATAAAATTCTAAGGTTCTTCCAAAAGACTTAGATAAGGATATATATATTAATAAATAACCACATGGGGTTCTCTTGGCTTGTTATAGTATGCTAATTTACCATATAAAATAAAAGTACAAAGAGACATGGTAAATGCCAAACTATTTAACTAAAAGTAAAATCGAAAAGATAAGTTTTATATGATGACCTAAACTTGTCTAAAACCTATTAGATGAAATGTTTTCGATCCATCCCCATCTTAGAATTTATATAATTTATTTTATTTCCATCAGAAATGGAAAATGGTTTTTATTATAAAAAATTATTTCAAGATTTTCCTAAAGTGACCCTCACCTCTCTTGTAAAAGGGAACTTCCCCTTCTCTTAATTTCACACCTCCAAACCAATTTGGATCGTCCAACCATATCCCAAATATCTACATGAAATCTCTCCCTTCATTCTAGAGGCCTTATATTGGTCAGAATACCATCCTACGGATCCCTTATGATAAAATCAAAAGGAATCAACCGAAGAAGTGGTATATATTTTATCTCCTCTATCATGTTCTTTTCTTCTTACACTTACTCTTTATTTATTGTTTCCATTATAAAATAGTAACTTCAGTATATTATATATAATGTGATTTTATTATAAAAATGGTACAACAATATTCATTATTTTATCCATCCTATAAATGAAAAAGTCACCATACGTGCGTACATAAAGAATACTGTCTCCAGGTCATGGTGTAGTTTGATACTCATATACTTCATTAATTGGATGGGTATAATAATTATTATAACTAAAGTAAATAATAAATATAACATTTAAATTGTACTTTATATATGATACACCATCTAATTAAAATCAATTTCACTAACAATATAATGATATTGTCACTCGTGTGTACGTATGGATTACCGTCTCCACAAAGCAATGTGATTCATTCACATGTTCACCATTCAACGATGATTGTAAAAATATATATTATTAATAAGTATGTGATATATGAAAGAATAATTCTATGGGATATATATATATACCTACATATATATTATTCACATACATCCATTCAATATGACATGAAAATGGAAACAACATTTATGCGTATGTACGACCTACCATCTCCATAAACAGTGCCTTCTGTTTCATATATCTATCTATTATAAATAATTATATTCTAAATATATATGATATATAAATCAAGTTTTATATTCTTAAAGTATTTAAATCATGATCTAAATTATATGATAAAGAATAACCAGTTAAAACACGTACGATAAAGAAAGCTATTATTACCCAAGATGTTAATTTAACATGGAAATAATTATTAAAGGGGTAGTATAATGTAATAAATGAAAAATGTGAGATATAATAAATATGAATATGTTTTTTTTATAATTTAATAACATACTATGACCATTATATAGGAGGATGAATATACCTTTGACCAATAGAAAGTGCAAGGTAAGGGTTAATTTCACAATCTCTTTATTATCCGAGGTTGTTATTATGTAAGTATCTACAGGGAAATATTTATTATCCATGTCCATGTTTCATGAAAGGGTTTTCATAGAAAATATATTATTTTAATTTTCTACTAAAACATCATTTTAAATGTTTTAATTATTTATTCTTCAAGTTCATTCTTATTAATGTCCATGTTTTCAAAATGGGTTTTAAGGATTTATTTATATGGACATGAATGTTTTTAAAATTTTAATTCCTTTAATAAGATTCATAGTGGTCTGTTACACTTTGATTAAAAAATGTCTTAAAATGTATTTTTTTCAAAAATATGTGACTTTTAAATGCATTCATAAAAAAGAGTTATTTCTCCATTAGAGTTTTATAAATCATTTTCATCACTATCAACATCCTTTGATGGATTTTAAACATGTTTGAAGTTGATTTATTATGATACAAATCTTCCATATTGTATTGAATGTTTTGTGATATGTTTGACTCTAGATGTGTTATTTTTATACCATTCATGGTTTATGGATAAATAATTTACATTTCGTATGTTAGTTTCAATACAAATGATTAAGTTATGATTAAACCTTATCATATGAGGAATGTGTTGGACATAATAAGTGATGGGTGGAGACCAAAATTGCTCCTCAATGAATTGGTAGGTCTCAATTGACAAAATAGTTTCCTGGGAAAGGGAAACGACAAAATCATATTTGTAGTCTTGGAACAAGGCCTTGACTATGTGGTAATGATGTCTGGCATTATGCAATCCATCATTATTAAAGTTTCTATTGATATTAGATGTGATTATTTTACTAGTAGAGTATCCATGTAAATAAGTAAATGTAATTATTTTATTATATCTTTGAAATATTATACTGAAGACTATTTTTAAAAGGCTTTTGTTTTAGTCTTATACATTGTCTTAAATGATTTTGCTTAGTTATGAATGTTTCCACTATATTGTTATCCTTAATGAGAATCTGAGCTCAGCCCATTCTATGTTTTAATTTTCCATGGATTCCATGAAGTGTATTATGATTGATAAGCAGGGTTAATACAGGGGATTAATGGATTTCTCAAAGTATCATTTATGTTGTGTTTATTTTATAATGTCTAATGTAATGTTAATGTTTGTAATCTATTTTCCAATACTACTAAACTGATCGGTATTTAGGACCTGATTCCTTCTAAACATGCCAATTTTATGTAATAATGCACCGACTCTGGGTAACTGGGGTCTGGGCGTTACAGTAGCTATCAAAATAAGTTTATCAATAACCTTGGAAATAGATTTAACTAATGTCTGATTAGATAACATTACCATATGATAGACTATAATGATTAGTATTGAATAACATCGTAGAATTTTGGTATTGTAGAAAATTTGGGAGTTTTCCAAGAAATACGTCCCTATCTAGATACGAGCAGATAGAGGTGGCTCTGGCATAGATGTACCTAGGGGTAAATCCCAAAAACATCACTTTGAGCTAGACACAAACATGAACTGGTGCACGAAAATGGGCCTTAATTCACTCTTGGTTATGACACTCCCGAGGGATATTCTTAAGATAATTCACATTTTCATTACAAGCCATTATGATAGATTTATGTGGAAATACTTTCTCAAAGAATACATTTTATGATAATAGATTATATGCATAATATTTTAAATTTACATTAGGTATTTATAAATTTTGGAATTATACATTGTGATTCATAATCTATCCTAATGTATGCCATTTTTAGAAATGGCACCTAGTAGAAGGAATTATAATTCTTTCAATACGCATGATCGAAATATTAAGAAGGATCATATCATTCATGGTATTAACACAACATTTAAAAGGGAAAAAATCTCCTGTGTATTCCCATCATATGATGAAATAGTATAATTTGTTTATAAAATAAGTAATTAAATCTCTGAGTCCAATGGATTTGATGAGAAGCAATAGAGGAAAAGGATGGATGTCAAAAATATGGATAAAGGGATGATGGGAAAGAAGGATTTTCCCATATGTGTTACTGTGGAAAGAATCACCGTGGTAAATACTTGATGGGAATGGGAGTTTGTAATAATTGTAATGAAAAAGGACACCTAGTACATGATTGGAAGGGTAAGAAAAAGGATTTAAATGTTCAATTCTTCTTCTTCAAGGTGTTGGGAAACTACGCGAAGCATTGTTTAATTCATTAGAGTATAACCCAAATGCCGCTATTGGATAATAATTGTAACACCCCGAGATTTTATGAAAAATATTCTTTTAATTTCATTAATGTCTTGTGTTGTATGCTACACCAAGATTACCTTGCGCTATATGCAACACTGTATTAGCTTGCAGTATACGCAACACTATTCTTGGATCGTGTTACACACAATTTTGATAATTTTTATTCTACGCAACATTGAGTATATATATATATATAATGTATAAATGAAATATGGTTGGATTATGATATACGAAACAACGAAGGATTCTTGCACAGCACGCAAACCCGACTTGGCTTGCATTACACGCAATCGCGACCTTCCTCGATAGCGTGTGTTGTACGCAATACCGGGTTTTACTAAACAATGATATATTATTATAATATTATTATAAACTAGCCGTTATTAATAGTATTAAATAAATTTTGAATCTTATAACATTATTATTTGTCTTACACATTTTCTAAAACATGGTATAAGAACAAAATAAATTTTTCTGCTAAAATAAGTATTTTTCAAAAAATGCAGTTTTGCCACCTTTTGATGGCGCACCCACTTTAAATATAGTTTTTGAAATGTTTATAAGTTTAATTTGAAAAAAATAAAATTCTTCTTTGGAATCATGAAATAAAAATTTACTTTGGATAAATTTTTCATATTATTCTGGTAACTTTCATATTTTGATGAATAGTAAAAACACGATATTTTTTAATTAAAAACAACTTTTTTCATCGCAATAATTTATATGGTTAAATTATAATATTGAATGGTTTTAAAGTATAAATAAAATATATTTTTACCATTTAATGTAATTTATGTCATTAGCATTGATTCTACCTTGAATTCGTAGGATAAATCAATTCAATCTTTTGCAATGTTTTAAAGAAAAACCCGTTTTCTTTCGACAACGGGATTAATTTTAATTTAATTTCTGCAACTTTTGTGTATTGAATTTGGAAAAATGGATTCCATATTTGGAATCAGTGGATCAAAATTATGTTAATAAGATACTTTTTTATTTTTGGGAAGTATGAATAGTAACTACGGTAAATTTTATTTACCATAGTTAAAGGTAAATCGGGTAATTAAGGGCAAATATAATATTATAAAATTACCCTAACACATTTCAAAATCCTAATGGATGACTAAAAGTCGACCCATATCACCTAAGGGTCGGATTAGATTCATTTAATGGACTTTTGTCTATGAAAATAATTTAATTATTATTAAAACCAAAGAATGTGACAACATGTCACTTTCTTAAATCTTATAAGTATAATAATTTTAATTTAGTGATACACTTCATGAAACTTCGAATATGAATAGTCTCCAGAAAGATAATACAATTATATACATCATAGGAATTTATTTTGAATTTTTAGGGATTAAATAATTATCATTTATTATGACACAAAGATGATGCAGTAATTGTCTTATTAATGAAATATTGACATAATTGATGTTATAAATACCCAAATAAATGTAATTTAAGACTTTTTATGAATTACACTAATTTTATAGGTAAATATGACATGTTATTATAGATTTAAATAACTTTTTTCGAAATAATAATTCTGTTATGATTTTCACAAAAATCAATTACTAAATAGTGTCAAAATTGACATAAAATAGTTTTTAAAATAAATATTATATTATTAATTGTTATTTTATTCCTAAAAATCTAAGGTTAGGCCAAATGACTTATATAAAGTTATATATATTAATAATAAACAACTTGGGATTCGTTTGGATTTATATAGTAAGTTTATTAACCTTATAGTGTAAGAAAACAAGAAGACACGGTAAAAGTTAAATTATCTAACTTAAAGTTAAATCTAAATGATAAGGTTAAAATTGATACCTAAACTTGTATAAATTCTATTGGATGAGAGGATTTAGACCCCTAACCACCTTATCTTAGAAATATATCAATTTAGAGATATTAAAAACCGAATTTGATTTTATAATAAAATAATATTTTTAGTTATTCCAAAGGTTCCCCTCTCCTCCCTTATAAAAGGGCACCTCCTCCCTCTCTTCCTCACACCACTTTGAGCCTTCAAGCTCGGCCATACCCTACAAAATTATCTTCTCCACTTCCCTAGAAACATCCTAGAGGTTATGGTCTTCCTAAAAAACCAATTTTAGTGCCCTAAAAGGAGATCTCAAAGAGGCACTTCAAAGAAGAGGTATTGTCCGTTACCGATTCTTTCATCTTTATTTCTTCTTCCACTTCTTATTCTTTAGTTGTTTCATTATGAAGTAATAACATCAGTATCAATAACATACTGATATTTTATTATGTGTATGAAACAACCCTATTTCACCATCTAAGCATCCTACGGAAAAAGAAATCACCGCGCGTGCGTACGTACGGAATACTGTCTCCACGCCGTGGTATAATCTATTTTCCACCACCACCTTACATGGATGGGTATAATGGTGTAAATAATGACTATATATGACTATTAAAAAGTGATATTGATTCTGAAATAGTATACGTACACTCCAATACAATTCCACGATCATGGGAACGATATCATCACTCGTGCGTACGTACGGAATACCGTCTCCACGATGTGATGTGATTCGTTCTACATGATATTCATTGCATAATGATTATATAAAAGAATTGAATGAATGAATATGATATATATTACAATAATACCATTCTGTAAATGAGGTATCTATAACCTAAATATAAGAATAAGAATTTATTTGACAAACACGCATAAGAACAAAAAAGTAATAAACACCCGAATAACAAGTAGTAATGAAATATTACTAATAATAAGCTAAGAATACGACCATATATGATATAATAAAAATAAGAATGATTCTGTAATAAGTAAATAACATTATTTAAATCATTATACAGGAGGTTTGGACACTTACAAAGAAAATATGACATAAGGTAAGGGAAATATCACAATCTCATTTTTATCTGAGATTGTTTATACTTTGGCATTTACTGGGTTGTATTTTATCATCCACATCCATGTTTCATCAATATGTAATATTATTTCCATTCAACTGCAATTTTTTAAATCCTATTTTACCCTTAGGTGAGTTTTTAGTAAAATATATGAAAGGAATCTTTTGTCGTTTTTCGTACGAGGTACTTTTTTGAATTTTCCGAAAAAAGTACAAGAAGAATGTTTTTTTTAACTTATACAACATGAATGGATTTTTAAAACCTTATTTACAAGAAGCTTACTTTACAAGTTTTCAAGTTTATTGTTAATCAACTTCTTTTAATTTAAAATTGTATGACATGTTAAGAAAGGAAAAGTGTTTTTGAAGTAGAAAGGATATTTTCCTCAAGAATGGAGTTCAAGTGTTTTATCAAAATTATTTTCCATCTAAGATAATATAGGGTTCTGTTTCTATCCCTATTATTACATGGATTTGATTATGTTGTGATGGAAATATTTTTATTAATTCCTTTATCTTATATGAATTGTTTTATGATGTCATGTTGTTTAAGAATCCCATTTTTACTACATGGGTTATGCAATGATGTATGGTTTATGATTTTGTGGCACACATAAGAATGGTATCATTATGAGATGGGTGGGACCTATATCTCCCTCCAATGCATTGGGTAATGATTTTATATCTCATGAGATAGACATGGCTGGAATGGTAGGTTATACCGGTTCAGTGAAACAGGACTGAAATGAGTAGTGAACTCAGTTCAAAAAGGGACTTTGTCCACTAAGACAGTCTTGGCAATGAGTCTTGACTAATAAGAAATGATTCTCTATGATTATGTGTGTATGCCACAAGGTTTCATGTTTTAAGTTATGATTATTGGGATTACATTTCACTACTATGATTTATCCCATGTTATGAAATTATGATCTCTTTTGCAGGTTAAGATTTCCAAAAGATATGTTTTTATGAATATGACATGATTGATATTTCTTTTGTTTACCCTTACTGAGCATTTGAGCTCACCCTTTTATGTTTTCTTTTCCCCAGGACATAAAAAAGGATTTAGGTTTAAAAAAAAAGATCTTTATGAGAGATGTTGAAGATCTTTCACCACGATTAGAAGATTATATCCCAAGTTTCCAAAGACACTAAACTATTACGGTCCTTGTGTGTGTGTTTTTGTTATATACTAAGTATTCCACAAAAGTAATGTAATGTCTATGTACGTTTAAGCTTCGGGTCTCTACAATAATAATGTTATGATACTATAGAAGATGAAGAGGAATTATTAAATTTATTATGTTGTTATTTAATTATTTTTTCCTTTGAGTATTTTATTAGTGATTTACATGTGATAAGAATAATAGAGTATAAAAGGATTATACTGTAGTACTATCTGATTAAGGACTTGAGATTGTGTGGAACAAAGAAAAGTGACTCAATTGAAGGTTAATTTTTTGGAAAATGTATGGTTAAGAGAACAATAAACCATAACATGGTTTTCATAATGAGGTAGTGATTTTGGAATAATATATGATTGATTTAGATAAATTATATTGGATATTATTGACATCCTTGGAACTGGTTAATGGTTTTTGTATTCCATGATTGTTTGAGTTTAAAACATTATGGACGGAAGGAGTAAATACATTATTCTATACTAAATAAGGGAGAAAGAATGTAATCAATATGGTTTTATGGTAATTTAGGGTTTTATATTGTTTTAAAAGAATACATGATGAAGGTATTCACATGTTATTATGTGGAAAAAAGCATCATCATTGTGTTTTCCATCCTTATAAATTTTGGACTATGAGTTAGGACAGAAGTATTTTGGATAAGTCTAAAGGTTGGAATGGATTAATTTTTACTTAGGATACTATTATTAAGGTTAAATAATTTCTTTATATTATTGTTGTATTGTTATAAAAATTATAACAAGGAGGTCAGGCGACAACCTGTCGCATTGGGAAAGGCCGTGAAACTTGAAACCGCAACTAAAGGGCGACAATGGTAGATCACCTACCACTAGCATACGTGATGTCCTATATTGTATAATGTAGGTTTTTTCAATATTATGATAAATTTATTATAAATTGATTATGTTTGGAACCATATACGATTAGGATAAATTGAATTTTATTTAATTCTTTTATCTTTTGAAGTGAATGATGAGTTTGTTGTGGGAATTATTGGATGAATGAAACACTACTTGTCAAGTATATTTTATCCTATTATTCTATGAATAAATTAATTCCTAAAATATATGTAAGGGATATTAAAACCAAAAATGTATTATCCTAATACCTTGTGTTTTGTTGAACCAATGATATTTAAAATCATCATAGATTGATGGCTTTGAGGCCATCAATTTTACAATTGTTTTCGATTGATGACCTCAATCACTAGCTATAAATATTTACGTTTTCCCACATATTATGTGTCTCTAATATCCACCAATGTTATACTAATTGATATCATCTTTTTTGTGACTTTTTCATTCCCTTTCCCTATAATTAAGATTAAATTTTGTTAACCCAATTCCCGATGTGGGTTTTCCAAAAAGCTATTTTTCTTTTTTTAACCCTTTAGTTTTGAAGAAAAATTTCCAATTGCGAGGATTCATTTTATTGGAGGAAGGGAGAATGTTACACTCCATGATTTCATAGTACCTTGTCTCATTAAAGTAATTCAATAGCTTGCGCTACCCGCAACACCGACTTATAACGCACTACAACTTACCAAACTAACCATTCAAAAGGAGGTTATGAATATTATTAACTAAATTTAAAATCTTATATACTCCATATTATTTTAACATCTATATTATGTGTTTCTTAGACATAATATAAGAAAAAATTCATTTTCTCGGATTAAAAAAGTATTTATCAGAAAATGCAATTTTACCGCCTTTTAATGGAGAGCCATTCGTAAAACAAATATTTGACACTTTTATATATTAAATTTAATGAAATTAAATTATTCTTTATAATAAGGACATAAAAATTTAGTTAGGATAAATTTTTGGTACTTTTCTGATAAATTTCATATTTTGACGATTATTGAAAAATAGTATGTTTTAATTGAAAACAACGTTTTTAATTGAAATAATATATAGTCCTAAATTGCGAATTTGAATATTTTTAAAGGATAATTTGATTATATTTTTTTATGTAGTACAAATTAACTCATTATAAGTAATTTCCATTTAAATTTGACATATACACTGGTCAATCTTTTGATAGTTTTTACTTTTTAAAAACCTTTTTTTGGTTTTGGATACTAGAATTAATATTAAATTAATAAATACAACTTCTATGTTTTTAATTTGGTAAAATATAATTAATTTTTTAATTCATAATCTCAAGATTTTATTAGGGTGAATTTTTTGTATTTTTTTGAAAACATTCAATTTTTATAAATAGTGCAAAACAATCTGTTATTATTTAAAACTGATCGTTTATTTAAATAATTATTTATTTTGTTTAAATGTATTTTAAGGAAAAATATATATATAATACCTATATAAGTTTAATGTAATTATTTGGAGTCATTTTTTAATAAAATTAGATTTATAATATTTTATTGAATTTTTTATCATCTTTTACCCACCTTGTAGACACATTAGAGAAATTGAAAAAAAATTAATTTTACCACTTCTATGAGTTAAATTTCATAAATCTGAGAGAAAGGGATGAAATCATTAAGTAAAATGTGGTTCAATAAGATGAAAATAATTTTTGGTGAATCGTAACATTTGACTTTTATTTACCACCGTTAAAAGTAAATATGGTAATTAAGGGTAAAAATGATATTATAATTACCCTAACAAATGTCATAATTATATTGTATAAGTATAATTTGACAAAAAACAACCTTATTAATAAAATACGATCCTATTTGGTCCACATGGATTAGATTAGGACATTTTTTATTATTTTATTTACAGAAGTTTTAAAAGAGTTAAATTCAAAGTTTAATAACTAAATGATTTTTAATATAGGGTTACACAGAATATAAATTAGACTATAAATATAAATTATAAAGAAACAAATATTTCCTATAGAAAGGTATTTTATTTCTAATTTTTAGATATTATATAATTTAATTGAATTATGACCCAATGATGATGTAGTAATTACCTTATTAATGAAATATTTGAATAATTGATATTATAAATATAAATATAAATGTAAAATCAGAGTTATGATGAATTCACATAATTTTATAGGTTAATATGACATGTTAGGGTTGTTTAAATAAATTTTATTCTAATTTATAATGTCTTTTTGGAATCCAAATTAATCAAATACTAAATTTTGTCAAAATTGACATAATTGAGTTTTTAAAACAAATTCTATATTATTAATAAATATAACATTACTAAAAATATATGGTTCAACCAAAGTACTTAGACAAGGTTATATATATAAATAATTTACCTCATGGGGTTCTCTTGGATTGTTATAGTAATTTTATTAACCATATAATATTAAAATACAATGAGATATGGTAAATGTCAAAATTTTTAACTAAGAGTTAAATCTAAAAGATAAGGTTAATATGATGACTTAAACTAATCTAAAACCTATTGGATGAGATTTTTTCTACCCATCCCCACCTTAGAATTTAAAAAATTTATTTTGGATCCATTAGAAACCGAAAAGTATTTTATTATAAAATAATATTTCAATCTTTTCTTAAAGTGTCCCTCACCTCTCTTATAATATGGCACATACCCTTATATTAATTTCACACATATAAAACCATTTGGATCATCCATACCCATTAAAAATATCCTCCCAACATTCCTCCCTTCATCATGGATGTCTTCCTTCAGTTAGAAAGCTATCCTAATGAGCTCTTTTAATCAAATCAAAAGAAATAACATGAAGTATAGGTAAATATTTCATCACCTCTTTCAAGTTATTTTTTTCTTCCACTTACTCTTTATTTGTTGTTACCATTCTAAAATAATAACTCCAGTACCATCTATATAGTTTGATGTTATTATAAAAATGGTACAACCATATTTTTTATTCTATCCATCCTATAAATTACAAAGTCACCATACGTGTGTACGTATGGATTACCATCTCTATGTCGTGGTGTAGTTTGTTATTCAAACCCATAATTGTTTGGATGGGTATAATAATGAGTATAACTAATGTAAATAATATATATATATATATATATATATTATTAATGATTCTTTATATATGACATACCATCCAATTACAAATTATCACACCAGAAATATAATGATATTGTCGCTTGTGCATACGTACGGATTACAGCCTCCATGAAGCGATGTGATTCATTATCACGTTCACCATTAAATGATGATGATAAAAAAATATTTTATTAATAAGAATTTGATATATGAAATAATAATGCTACTAGATAAATATATATGTGTGTGTGTCCTTACATATATCTTATTCACTTACTTCTGTTCAATACAATATGAAAACAGAAACAACTTTTATGCGTACTATGGCCTACCGTCTCCATAAACGGTGTATTACGTTTTATATATCTATCTATTATATATATTTATTTAATAAAATATATATTATATATAAATCAAGGTTTATATTTTCTAAGTATTAAAATAATTATCTAAATGATACTATCAATAATAACAAGTTAAAACACATACGATAAAGAAAGAGATTATTACCCAAAATGATAATTTAACATGGAAATCATTTTCAAAGGGGTATTATAAAGTCATAAATGAATCATGTATTATGTAATAAATATAAATATGGTTTTTTATAATTTAATAACATGATATGGTCATTATATATGCGGATAAACATACCCTTGAACAAAGGAAAGTGCAAGGTGAGGGTTAATTTCAAAATCACTTTATTATCTGAGGTTTATTTTACATATCTATTGGGTCATATTTAATATCCATGACCATGTTTCAAGAAAGAGATTTCAAAGGAATTATTTTAAAGGACTTTTTTACAATAACATCATTTTAAATTTATTAAATAAATAATTTTCTAAATCATTCTCATTAATGTCCATGCATTCAAAATGGTATTTAATGTTTTATTTATATGGACATGAATGTTTTTAAAATATCAATTACATTCGAAAGTATCAAAGTGGTATCAGTAAATTTGAATAAAAAATGTCTTTAAATGTCTTCCTTTCTAAATTTTGTGACATAAATATTTTCATGAAAAAGGTATATTTCTCTCTAAGAGTTTTACAAATCATTTTCAACTATGTCAACATCCTATGATGGATTTTAATCTTTTTTGAAGTTGATTTATTATGATAAAAATCTTACACATTGTGTTGAAGGTTCTGTGATATGTTTGATTGTGGATGTGTTATTTTTATAACATTAATGGTTTATGGATAAAGTATTGACATTTCATATGGTAGTTTTAATATGAATGTTTATGTTATGTTTAAACTTTTTCAGATGAGGAATGCATTGGACTTAGTTTGTGATGGGCGGAACCCGCTATAGCTACTTGATGCACCAGTAGGTCTAATGAGACAAACTAGTTTCTTGGCATAATGCTTTGAAAAAATCTTATTTTTAGTCTTGGCACAAGACCTTGACTATGTGGTTATGAAGTCTGGAATAATGCATTCCATCATTATAGAAGTGTCAATTGATATTGAATGTGATTAATAGACTAGTAGAATATCCATGTGAATATGTAAATGGAATTGTTTTATTGTATCATCGCTATATCATGCAGAAGATTAATTTTAAAAGTATTTTGTTTTAGTCTCATAAATTCCCTTAAATGTTTATTCTTATTTATGAAAGTTTCCACTATATTTTTATGGTTATTGAGAATCTGAGATCACCCCTTCGTATGATTTAATATTCCCAAGATACCATAAAGTGTATTATGATTAAGAAGCAGGTTTAAGCTATGGGATTAATGGTTTTCTCAAAGGATCGTTTACGTCGTGTTTTATTTTCTAATGTGTATTGTAATGTTCATGTATGTAATCTATTTTCCAAGACTTCTAAATTGATCTGTCTTTTAGGACATGATTCCTTCTCATCATTCCAATGTTATGTAATAATTCACAGACTCTCAGTAACTGGGGTCGGGGTGTTACAGTTGGAATCAGAGTAATTTTAGCCACAACCTTGGAAATAGAATTAGTTAAACATAGATTAGAGAACATTACCCAAATATAGATTTTGAGTGTTAGTATAAAATAACATCATATAATTTTGGTATTGTAGATTTTTTTGAGCTTTCAAAGCAATAAATCATTGTCTGGATATGAGTAGGTAGAGGCGGCTCTAGAACAGATGTACATAGGGTTAAAACCCTAAAACACTGCTTTGATCTAGAATCGAATGGGAAACTATGCACGATAAAAATCCTTGCTAAACTCTTTGTTACAACACTCCCAGGAGATATGATTAGGGTAATTCACATTTTCATAACAAACCATTATGAAGGATTTAAGAGTAAATACTTTCTCAAAGAATATATTTTTTGATTCTAGATTATATGCCTAATATTTTTAAATTTACATTAGGTATTTTACAAGTTTTCAATTATGAATTGTGATTCATAATATAACCTAGTGTATCTCATTGTTTAGAAATGTCACCTAGTAGAAGGAATGAGAATTCCAGAAATACGCATGATCGAAATATTAAGAAGGATAATATCTTTCATGATATTAAACCAAAATTTAGAATGGAAATAGTCTCCCACATATTCTCATAATATAAAGATATAGTATCATGTGTAAATAACATAAGTATATAATTATTTTAGTCCTATGTCTTTGAAGGGAAGAATGATAAGAAAAGGATAGAAGACAAAAAGATGGATAAAGGGAAGAGGGAAACAAAGGATTTTCTCATATGTGATAACTGTGGAAAGAATCACCTTGGTAAATGCTTGAATGGTATATGAGTTTGTAATATGTGTAGAGAAAAAGGACACCATGTACATTATTTTAAAGGTAATAAAAAGGTTTCAAATGTTCAATGCTTCATCTGCAAGGTGTTGGGACACTACGCGACGAAATGTCCAAATCATCAGAGTATACCCCAAATGATGCTATTGGATAATAATCAAGTTATGATACTACCCAAGATGAAGATGAATGATTAGATTTATTATGTTGTTATTAATTTATTGTGTCATTTGAGAATTGTATTAATGATGTACATGTTATAAGAATTATAGAGTATAAAAGGATTGTACTACAGTAATTTTTCATTAAGGACTTGGGATTGTGTGGAACCAAGAAAAGTGACTCAATAACAAGTTAATATTTTGGAAATTATATGGTTGAGAGAAAGATAATCCATAATATTTTTTTGATATTGAGGTAGTCATGTTGGATTAATATATGATCGATTTGGATAAATTATATTGGATACTATTGACATCTGTGGAACTGGTTAATGGATTGTTTATTCCATAACTGATGGAGTTTACAACATTTATGGATAAAAAGAGTATATTTCGTATTCTATAAATAATAAGTGATAATGAATGTAATCAATAAGTTTTTATGATAATTCAGGGTGTTACAGTGTTTTCAAAGAATACAGGATGAAAGTAGTCACATGCTATTACGTGGAAAAAAGGATCTTCGTTGTGTTTACCTTCCTTATAAATTTTGGACTATGAGTTTGGACATAAGTATATTGGATAATTATAAAGGTTTCAATTTATTAATATTGACATTGGATGCTATTATTATGGTTAAATCATTTCCTAATATTATTTTTGGATTGTTATAAAAAGAAAATCCCAGAGGTCGGGCGACAACCTGTTACATCTAGCAAGGTCGTGAGTCTTGAACCCGCCACCGAAGGGCAACAATGGTGGATCACATACCACTAGTAGATGTGATTACCTAGTTTTTATAATGTATATTTTTTTTTTCAATAGAATGAAAAATGATTTATAAATTCATTATTTTTGGAACCCTGTATGATTAAGATAAATAGAATATTTTGGCATTCTATTTTTTTTGGAGTGAAAGATGAGTTTGTGGTAGGAATTAGTTGAAGGATGAAACTCTACTTGTTAATTGTATATTTTTTCTATTAGTCTATGAATAAATTAATTCTTAAACTATATGTAAGGGATATTAAAACAAAAAATGTGTTACCCTAATACATTATGTTTTGTTGAACTAATGATATTTTAAATAATCATAGATTGATGGTTTTGAGGCCTTCAATTTTACACTAGTTTGTGATTGATGACCTCAATAACTCCCTATAAATATTTACACTTTCTCTAAAATTAGGTTTCTTTAATAGACACCAATGTTATCCTAATATAGATCATAATTTGGTGCTGAGTTTTTCAGTCCCTTTCCCTCTGATTATGACGAAATTTTATCAACTAAATTTCTGATGTGGGTTTTCTAAAAAGATATTTTTTAACATTTTATTTTCAAAAAAAAATTTCAAATTGTGGGGACGTAATTTATTGAAGGAGGGGAGAATGTAACACCCCATTATTTCATAGTTAGTTGTCTCATTAATGTAATTCAATAGCTTGCGCTACACACAACACCGAGTTCTAGCGCACCCAAACATACCAAACTAGCAGTTCAAAAAGAAGTTACGAAAATTATTTACTGCATTTTGAATATTATATACTATATATAATTTTAAAATCCATATTATGTTTTTCTTAGAAATAATATAAGAAAAAATTGATTTTTTAAGATAAAAGAATTATTTTTCAGAAAATACAATTTTACCACCATTTAATAGAGAACCCTTTTTAAAACCTGTATTTAACACATTTATATATTAAATTTAATGAAATTAAATTCTTTTTTAGAAGGACATAAAAATTTAGTTTGGATAATTTTTTTACTTTCTTGATAACTCTAATATATTGACGAATAGTGAAAAATATTATGTTTTAATTGAAAACAACTTTTTTAATTGAAATAATTTATAGTGTTAAAGAATGAATTTGAAATTTTTTGAAGTATAATTAGATTATATTTTTATCATTTATTAAAATTTAGGTCATAATAATTAATTTCCCATTTATATTTGACATAAACACATGTCAATCTATTGATAGTTTTTACTTTTCAAAACCCTGCTTTTTGGATTTGACAACGAGGATTAATTTTAAATTAATAAATACAAATTCTGTGTTTTTAATTTGGTAAAATAAACTTCATTTTTAAATTTGGAATATCAAAATTAGCTTAGGGTGAATTTTTAGTATTCTTCTGAAAACATAAAATTTTTTATGACTAGTGAAAAATAAGTATTATTATTTAAAAATGACTTATTATTTAAATAATTATTTATTTTATATTAATTTATTTTAGGTAAAAATAGATATATACTACCTATATATGATTAATTAAATTAATTGGAGTCATTTTATAAAAAAATTAGATGTATAAAAGTTTTTTGATCTTTTTAATCTCTTTTACCCACTTTCTAGGAATGTTAGCAAATTTGCATAAATTTAATTTTACTGATTCTGTTAATTGAATTTCAAAAATCCGAGAGACATGGTTGACATTAGTATGTAAAATGTGTTTCAATAAGATGAAAATAATTTTTTTTGAATCGTAAATTTTGACTTTTATTTAACACTGTTAAAAGTAAATATGTTAATTAAGGGTAAAAATGATATTATAATTACCCTAACACATATCCTTATTCTATTTGATAAGTATAATTAGACCAAAAACAACCTTAGAAATAAAATATGATCATCTTTGGTCCAATTTGATTAGATTAGGACATATATTTTTTTATTTTATAGAAGAGTTTAAAGAGTTAAATTCGAAGTTTAATAACTAAACCATTTTTAATATAGGGTTACACACAATATAAATTCAACTATAAGTATTCATTAGAAATATAAAAAGATTTCCTACATAAAGGTATTTTATTTATAATCTTTAGATATTAAATAATTTAATTTATTTATGACACAATGATGATCCAGTAATTACCTTATTAATGAAATATTAGAATAATTGATATTATAATTATCCAAATAAATGTAAATTTAGACTTATGATGAATTTTAAAAAAAATTATATGTTAATATGACATGTTAGGATTGGCTAAAATAAATTTTATTCGATTTTATGTAGTTTTATGGATTTCGGAAAAATCAAATACTAAATAGTGTAGAAATTGACACAATTGAGTTTTAAAACAAATTATATATTATTAATTGGTATAATATTCTTAAAAATAAAAGGATCATCCAAATGACTTAGATAAAGTTATATATATGAATAATTTACCACATGGGGTTCGTTTATCTTGTTATAGTTTGTTTATTAACCATATAATATAAAAATACAAAGAGACATGGTAAATGTCAAACTATTTAACTAAGAGTTAAATCTAAAATATATAGTTAATATGATGACATAAACCTATTTAAAACCTATTGGTTGAAAGTTTTTTGACCCCTAACCACCTTATAATTTAAATAATTAATTTTGGTTGTAACGACCCAAATTTTTTCAATGGAAAATTCCCTTCTTATATCTATGTCATAAAAACACAAAATAATGAACTACTAAGTGATAAGTGACCTTTAAACGTAATTTTGTCACCCCTATGTTTGGAATTTTAAAAATCCAACATACACGGTTGTGTTCAAGATAGTTTTTGGAGTCTAATGAAACAAAAATAATTTTTGGCGAATAGTAACCTACCCTTATGAATAGTAACCTACCCTTATGAATAGTAACCTACCCTTATGAATAGTAAATAAGAGTAACATTACCTCTGAATAATAAAATAAAATTTAGACATCTTAGAAAGTGATAATTTGACCTTAGTAAACATTTTTGGTATTTTATAAGTCATAAATAATTAATTATAATTAATTAATTAATTTAAAAGAATATTTATTTTCCTGAAATATATTCATAAATTATTGAATCAATGTCTAATAGTTTTTAGATAATTTTATAAGACCCTAAGTAATTTTTGAAAGAATTGCAAAATCAGTTTTAATTTTAAAAACTGTTTTTTAAGTAAATTATGATTTTAATTAAATATTAAATTAATAATATTTAGAAAATTATTTTTGAAAAATGGACTTCATTTTTGGATTCTACATGTTGAAAAATGGTTGGGGTAAAATTTTGGGATTTTTATGAGATACTTGAATTTTTGATGAATAGTAGAATACATTAATTTATCATATAAATACATTTTAATTAAAACCCACTATTCCTGACATCACAAGTGATGTATGCACCCAAATCCCGAATTCAAAAGTCAAATTTACAATTCTTAGTCATCCAAGACTCACTATTCCTTGTCTTAGGTGAAATTAATAAACTAATCAATTTTATATTAAGGAAACCCCTCTCCCCTCCACTATAAAAGCCACCCTTCACTCCCTCTTTTCCTCACACCTCTCAAGCTCCAAGCCTTCTCTAAATTCTGCCCAAACACCTTCCCTAGCTCATCCCCCATATCCAAAAGCTGCTGGTCTCATCAAAAGACCAAGCCTAGCTTCCTTAAAGAGGATCTCAAGAGAAGGATTCTAAAGGTAATTTCTCTCTCTTCTCCTTTAATTTCCCTTCAAGTTCAAGTTCCTTTCTTGATCTCTCTCTATCTATCTTCATCCAAATTGTTCTGTATATCCAGTATTATATATATAATGTAATATTATGATTCTAATGTTATATTATATCACCCCACACCCTTTCCCCCTTCCTTTTATTTTATTAAAGAGAACGTTGTTCATGTGGTGATAATTTATCACCTTCAAAAACAACATGCTCTCTTCTTCCATTTATACCTTCAATCTGGTCATGAAACCATTTTTATGGTTGAAACAGAATGTTTTATATGTATTATGTTCTATTTTAAGTTCTGGAAATAACCTATGGCTATACTACTAAGTGAAAAGTTAAAATGAGTTGGTTGTGATCCAAAAACCGCTCAAATTAGCCCAAATAATCTTCATTTAATTATTATCTAATGATTTGGCCACATGGATCTAATATAACTCTTTCTAAAATCATTCAAGCTTCTGTAATATCATTAATTATATGTAACATCAGTTCTGGATGTTTACCCATGATCTACCCAAACATCAAATTAAGAATACAAGTGGACCGCTCAAGAAAACCATGAAAACGAACATCCCCGATCAATGTTTTTAAACTCTATAAGTCAACCAAAGGAACATAATATCAAATAATGAAACCAAACTGAACCCTATTAATGTATAAAAGGTTCTGTAATTTCTAATTAATGAATATAATGTCATTATACAGGACATTAAAGAGAAGGAGGCATTCGAGTACAAGGTAAGGGGAAATCTCGAACCCAATTTTCTTCCTTCGGGTTCTCCCTCTTTCACTCCATTTTTGATATGGTTACTCCTAAAGGATCATGTGTTCATAATTTCCTTTACTTTTCTGGGATATACATGTTTGTCACTGGTTTTTATGTCAATCAAAATGATTTCCAAAAGAACTCTTCTTTTAAGATCTCACATTTTACCTCTCATTCAAGGTTGATGGTTCTTATATCAAGTATGTTGTTCCCTCTTTCTTTTGGGAACCCAAAGCTTATGAATGTGTTATTATGAGATGAAACCCATTCCTTTCCATGGGTTATTTATGTACATGTTTGATATGTGTTCTATGTGGAAAGCATGATAATGATAATGTTATGATGTGACGGGTGCGCCCAGAATTATATAGCGCAATATGAATGTTTAAATGTGATGGGTGCACCCGGAATTATATAGCGCTCCAATGCATTGGGTAAAGTGATGAATCTCATTATTAAATGTGAAATGATGCGTGAACATGATGCTAGATTTGTTCACAATTATTTGTGGTAGTTAACCACTAAGACATGATGTTTTATTTTTATGCTTTGCCACATTTCAAGTTTATTGTTTATGCTCCTCTCATGTTCAAGATATTCTTTCTATGTCATGATTATGCTCACCCCATGCTATATTGTTCTTATCTATCCTCTTACTGGGCTTTTAGCTCACCCCTTTTGATGTATATCCTCAGGTGGCTACATTTACTAAGAAGAGGACAAGTGCTACTAAGAAGCTATAGAAGAAGAGATTAAATGAATTTTTATGCTTGATGTTGTACTTGTTATGTGTAGTCCTAGTTTTCCCAAGACAATAAACCTCTGGATCCTCCATGTGTAATACTATTATGTTGTTTATCTTTGAAATGATGTAATAGTAATGTAAGAAAAGGCTGGGTCGCTATAGTTGGTATCAAAGGGAGGTTTAGTTAATTTGGGAATTAGGATTAGTGAACCCTAAAGAAAACCTCTGGCATGAGACTAAGTACAAATATGCACACAAGGATATTTACCTAGGGATCCCATATGTTATGTTTTTGGTATAATTGTTTAAAAGGATAAGTTATTCATGACTTGTTTACTTATGTTTTGTTCTAACCTTTTCTATTTTAGAAAATGGTGGGAACCAGGAGAAATCAGGCCAACAACTCTTGCGAAGGCCAATGCAACGATTTCCCGAACGTCATCCCCAATGATTTTGGAGGTGGAGTTCAAAACTTCATGGCGATGCTTACCCAATTATCTTGGGTTATGAATAATAACCATAATAATGGGGAACGTCCTCCTTCACCAAAGAGGGAGCAACTAGCTATCGAATGTTTTATGCGGCAACGACCACCGACGTTTTGTGGATCTTCCGATCCACTAGTTGCGGAACAGTGGGTCAACTCCATGGAGAAGATCTTTTCTGTTCTTCACTGTTCCGAGACGAAGAAGGTGACTCTAGCCGTTTATCGTCTAGATGGAGAAGCTGATCAATGGTGGGATTTGATTAAGAACACCAAGCCAAGGGATGAAATTGAAGAGATGGAATGAGAAGACTTTAAGAAAATGTTTCTTAATAAGTACTTCCCACGAACTCTTCGCACGAAGATAGAGAGATAATTCATAGAGCTCAAGAAAAAAGAAGGAGAATCTGTCAAAACCTATGAAGCAAATTTCACAAGGATCGCAAGGTATGCTTCGGGTTTTGTTATCAACAATGATAGCAAAATTGATAGATTCTTTAGTGGATTAAAACCACATCTTCGAAAAGATCTTGCAATTCGAGACTTTGGGAGTTATGAAGAAGTTGTTCGGTGTGCTCTCAAAGTGGAGATGGAGTATGGAGAATGGTCTCCTGGCTATGGTGATAAGAAAAGAAAGATGGATTTTCAAGCTGGTGGATCTAGTGATAAAGATGGGAAGAAAACACAACAACCCACTTGCCAAAAATGTGGGAAGTTGCACAATGGGAACTGCCTCAAAGGGACGGGGAAATGCTTCAAGTGTGGGAAAGAAGGACACCTAGCTCACGAGTGTCGAAGAGACATGAAAAGGAAGGATAATTTAGCCGATGAAAGGAGAGAACCACTCGTGGTTCAATGCAATAACTGTAAGGAGCTAGGGCACTATTCAAACCAGTGCACTAAACCTCGAGCTTTCGAGGGTAATCGGCGCCAACAACCACCAAAGCCAAAGGAACAAGGGAAGGCTTATGCCATCACTACTGCGGAGGTGGAACATGATAATGAAGTCGTACAAGGTACACTTCCTATTCACTCAAGAATGGCAAAAGTATTATTTGATTCCAGTTCTACGCATTCCTTTATATCTTGCAAGTTTGCTAGAACTATAGAATCGAAGCCCCGAAACCTTGAAGTAGAGATATCTGTAAAAACACCAAGTGGTGCAATCATTGCAACCCAAGTGTTTGATTCTTCTCCTGTTGACGTATGTGGGAAGATTCTTCCGGAAAATCTCGTAATACTTCCCTTGGTGGAATTCGACGCTATAATGGGAATGGATTGGCTCTCGTTATATAGAGCACATATCAATTGTCGGGAAAAGGAAATATATTTTCATATTCCAAACCATCCCATGCTCCTCTACAAATGCAAGGAAGATCATGAATCTCTTTTGAGAAATCCTTCAATGGTGTGGGTGATGATTCCCTATGAAGAAGTATACCTCACCCAAATGTTTCAGTCGAAGGAAAGTTACAAACTTGAGGAGATGCCCATCGTAAGGGAATACAACGATGTATTTCCTGAAGAGTTACCCGTAATTCCCCCGGATCGTGAGGTAGAGTTCTCAATTGAACTCATACCTGGAGCTACTCCTATCTCGAAGTGCCCCTATAGGATGGCTCCTATCGAACTGGAGGAGTTAAAGAAGCAGCTGCAAGAGCATCTGGAAAAAGGGTTCATACGCCCTAGTGCATCACCTTGGGGTGTGCCAGTGCTCTTTGTGAAGAAGAAGGATGGTACCATGCGGCTGTGTATCGATTATCGGGAACTCAACAAGATCACCATAAAGAACAAGTATCCTCTTCCAAGGATTGATGACTTGTTCGACCAGTTAAGAGGAGCTCAATACTTCTCAAAGGTGGATCTTCATTCTGGATATCATCAAGTAAAGGTGAAGAAGGAAGATATTCAGAAGACTGCCTTCCATACAAGGTATGGGCACTATGAGTTTTTGGTGATGCCCTTCGGACTTAATAATTCCCCTGCAATCTTCATGGATTTGATGAATAGATTCTTTAGACATTACCTCGACAAATTTGTGGTAGTGTTTATCGATGATATTCTCATCTACTCCAAGATCAAGGAGGAACATGAAGAACATCTAAGACTTGTGTTGGCGACATTGAGAAAGGCGAAGTTGTACGCCAAGTTCAGCAAGTGTGACTTTTGGATGAATCAAGTCACATTCTTGGGACATGTGATCACAAGCGAGGGAATTTCTATGGACCCTTTAAAGACAAAGGCGATTGAGGAATGGCCCAGGCCCTCTAGTGTCATAGAAATCCGTAGTTTTCTTGGATTAGCTGGGTACTATCGACGTTTTGTGAGAAACTTCTCACGATTGTCAAGCCCGCTAACTAAGTTAACAAGGAAAGGGGTAAAGTATGTATGGATAGAAGAATGTGAGGGAAGCTTCAAGGAGCTAAAGAGAAGGCTAATCACTGCACCTATACTCACGCTACCGAAAAGTGGAGAAAGTTTTGTGATATACAGCGATGCTTCAAAGAAAGGCTTGGGTTGTGTACTCATGAAAAATGATAATGTGATAGCCTACGCCTCACAACAGTTGAAGATCCATGAGTAGAACTACCCGACACATGATCTAGAGTTCACAGCCGTGATTTTTTCCTTGAAAATATGACGGCACTACCTTTATGGTGAGAAGTGTGACATATACACCGACCACAAGAGCCTAAAGTATATATTCACACAAAAGGAGATCAACATGCGTCAAAGGAGATGGTTAGAGCTAATCAAGGATTACGATTTCTCTATTCACTATCATCCTGGAAAGGCGAACAAGGTAGCTGATGCTCTAAGTAGGAAAGAACCTGCTACTCTATCCATGTTGAGGATTGAGAAAGACCCTATCTTCTTGGATATGCAAAGGATGGATTTGGGAATCGTAAGGGCAGGGGATACATCCTACCTTTCCCAAATGATTGCGCAACCATCCATCCAACAGAAGATTAAGGAAGCACAAAGGGATGATGTAGAGATACAAAAGAGGGTGAATGCAGTAAAGGAAGAGAAGATGCAAGAGTTCCATATCGACGATGATGGTGTGATTCGGTTTGGAACGCGGCTTTGTGTGACTTCATCAACCGGAATAAAGAAGGAGCTATTGGATAATGCACATAGCTCAACTTTCTCTATTCATCCTGTAAGTACCAAGATGTATCGTGATCTCCGAGAACACTTCTAGTGGGATAACATGAAGAAGGAGATTGCAGAATATATATCAAGGTGCTTGGTATGTCAGCAAGTTAAAGCTGAGCGGAAAAAGTCCAATGGTATGATGCAGCCATTGCCTATACCCATGTGGAAATGGGAAAATGTTACTATGGACTTTGTCATGGGTCTTCCGAAAACGTCAAGAGGAAATAATGCGATATGGGTTGTAGTTGACCGACTCACCAAGGCTGCCCATTTTATCGCTATTCGGGAAGACCTCTCACTTGAAAAACTTGCAAGGATATATGTGAAGGAAGTAGTGAGATTTCACGGTGTTCCGCTCTCGATTGTCTCTGACTGTGATCCAAGGTTCTCTTCTAAATTATGGAGGATCCTTCGACATGATTTGAGTACTGAATTAAATTTCAACACGGCCTATCACCCCCAAACTGATGGCCAGTCTGAAAATACTATTCAGACACTTGAAGATATGCTAAGATCCTACTCTCTTGAATTCAAAGGTGGCTGGGATCAGCACCTTCCATTGGTTGAGTTCTCATACAACAATAGCTTCCACTTGAGTATTCAGATGGCTCTGTATGAAGCTCTTTATGGGAAGCGATGTAGAACTCCAACCTGTTGGGATGAAGTTGGAGAACGAAAACTACTTGGTCCCGATCTTGTTCAAGAGATGACAGAGAAGGTTCAAGTCATCCAGAAACATATCAAAGCTACTCAAAGTCAGCAAAAGAGCTATGCTGGCAATCGTCGAAGGGACTTGGAGTTCGACGTTGGAGATAAAGTCTTCCTTCGAATATCTCTATGGAAGAGAGTCATGCGATTCGGGAAGAAAGGGAAGCTAAGTCCAAAGTACATTGGCCCCTTTGAGATCCTTGATCGTATAGGAGCCGTGGCCTATCGACTGACACTTCCACCGAATATGGCTCAAGTTCATGATGTGTTTCACGTATCACTACTGAGGAAGTACATTCCAGACCCCTCACATGTACTAAACTCAGAGGTGGTACAGTTGGAAGATGATCTCTCATATGAGGAGCAGCCGGTAAAAATTCTGGACCGAAGTGATAAGGTTCTACGCAACAAGACAACCCGCCTTGTCAAAGTGTTGTGGAGGAACCAAAAGTTTGAGGAAGAAACTTGGGAACCGGAAGAGGCAATGAAGGAGAAGTACCCTCACCTGTTTGTGTAAAGTGAAATTTCAGGGGCGAAATTTCTTAAGGGGGGGAAGAATGTAACGACCCAAAGTTTTTCAATGGAAAATTCCCTTCTTATATCTATGTCATAAAAACACAAAATAATGAACTACTAAGTGATAAGTGACCTTTAAATGTAATTTTTTCACCCCTATGATTGGAATTTTAAAAATCCAACATACACAGTTGTGTTCAAGATAGTTTTTGGAGTCTAATGAAACAAAAATAATTTTTGGTGAATAGTAACCTACCCTTATGAATAGTAACCTACCCTTATGAATAGTAACCTAACCTTATGAATAGTAAATAAGAGTAACATTACCTCTGAATAATAAAATAAAATTTAGACATCTTAGAAAGTGATAATTTGACCATAGTAAACGTTTTTGGTATTTTATAAGTCATAAATAATTAATTATAATTAATTAATTAATTTAAAAGAATATTTATTTTCCTGAAATATATTCATAAATTATTGAATCAATTTCTAATAGTTTTTAGATAATTTTATATGACCCTATGTAATTTTTGAAAGAATTGTAAAATCAGTTTTAATTTTAAAAACTGTTTTCTTAAGTAAATTATGATTTTAATTAAATATTAAATTAATAATATTTAGAAAATTATTTTTGAAAAATGGACTTCATTTTTGGATTCTACACGTCGAAAAATGGTTGGGGTAAAATTTTGGGATTTTTCTGAGATACTTGAATTTTTGATGAATAGTAGAATACATTAATTTATCATATAAATACATTTTAATTAAAACCCACTATTCCTGATATGACAAGTTATGTAAGCACCCAAATACCGAATTCACAAGTCAAATTTACTACTCTTAGTCATCCAAGACTCACTATTCCTTGTCATAGGTGAAATTAACAAACTAATCAATTTTATATTAAGGAAACCCCTCTTCCCTCCACTATAAAAGCCACCCTTCACTCCCTCTTTTCCTCACACCTCTCAAGCTCCAAGCCTTCTCTAAATTCTGCCCAAACACCTTCCCTAGCTCATCCCCCACGTCCAAAAGCTGCTAGTCTCATCAAAAGACCAAGCCTAGCTTCCTTAAAGAGGATCTCAAGAGAAGGATTCTAAAGGTAATTTCTCTCTCTTCTCCTTTAATTTCCTTTCAAGTTCAAGTTCCTTTCTTGATCTCTCTCTGTCTATCTTCATCCAAATTGTTCTGTAAATCCAGTATTATATATATAATGTAATATTATGATTCTAATGTTATATTATATCACCCCACACCCTTTCCCCCTTCCTTTTATTTTATTAAAGAGAAGGTTGTTCATGTGGTGATAATTTATCACCTTCAAAAACAACATGCTCTCTTCTTCCATTTATACCTTCAATCTGGTCATGAAACCATTTTTATGGTTGAACCAGAATGTTTTATATGTATTATGTTCTATTTTAAGTTCTGGAAATAACTTATGTCCATACTACTAAGTGAAAAGTTAAAATGAGTTGGTTGTGATCCAAAAACCGCTCAAATTAGCCCAAATAATCATCATTTAATTATTATCTAATGATTTGGCCACATGGATCAAATATAACTCTTTATAAAATCATTAATGCTTATGTAATATCATTAATTATATGTAACATCAGTTCTGGATGTTTACCCATGATCTACCCAAACATCAAATTAAGAATACAAGTGGACCGCTCAAGAAAACCATGAAAACGAACATCCCTGATCAATGTTTTTAAACTCTATAAGTCAACCAAAGGAACATAATATGAAATAATGAAACCAGAATGAACCCTATTAATGTATAAAAGGTTCTGGAATTTCTAATTAATGAATATAATGTCATTATATATGACATTAAAGACAAGGAGGCATTCGAGTACAAGGTAAGGGGAAATCTCGAACCCAATTTTCTTCCTTCGGGTTCTACCTCTTTCACTCCATTTTTGATATGGTTACTCCTCAAAGATCATTTTTTCATCATTTAATTTACTTTTCTAGGATATACATGTTTGTCACTGGTTTTTATGTCCATTAAAATGTTTTCCAAAAGAACTCTTCTTTCAAGATCTCACATTTTACCTCTCATTCAAGGTTGATGGTTCTTATATCAAGTATGTTGTTCCCTCTTTATTTTGGGAACCCAAAGCTTATGAATGTGTTATTATGAGGTGAAAACAATTCCTTTCCATGGGTTATTTATGTACATGCTTGATATGTGTTCTATGTGGCAAGCATGATAATGATAATGTTATGATGTGACGGGTGCGCCCGGAATTATATAGCGCAATATGAATGTTTAAATGTGATGGGTGTGCCAGAAATTATATAGCGCTCCAATGCATTGGGTAAAGTGATGAATCTCATGAGTAAATGTGAAATGATGCGTGAACATGATTCTAGCTTTGTTCACAATTATGTGTTGTAGTTAACCACTAAGACATGATGTTTCATTTTTACGCTTTTCCACATTTCAAGTTTATTGCTTATGCTCCTCTCATGTTCAAGATCTTCTTTCTATGTCATGATTATGCTCACCCCATGCTATATTGTTATTATCTATCCTCTTACTGGGATTTTAGATCACCCCTTTTTATGTATATCCTCAGGTGGATACATGTACTAAGAAGAGGACAAGTGCTACTAAGAAGCTATAGAAGAAGAGATTAAATGAATTTTTATGCTTGATGTTGTACTTGTTATGTGTAGTCCTAGTTTGCCCAAGACACTAAACCTCTGGATCCTCCATGTGTAATAATATTATGTTGTTTATCTTTGAAATGATGTAATAGTAATGTAAGAAAAGGCCGGGTTACTATATTGGTTCTAATATAAACCGAAAAATATTTTATTATAAAATAATGTTTCTAGGTTTTCCTAAAGTGACCCTTACCTCCCTTTTAAAAGGGCACTTCCCATTCTCATAATTTCACACCTCCAAATCCATTTCTCTTGGAAAAACCCTACTCAAATATCCTACCAACTTTTCTCTCTTCATCCTAGAGGCATTGATTTGGTTATAAATCCATCATAATGATTCCTTTTGATCAAATCACAATGAAGGACCCGAAGAAGAGGTAAATATTTCATCACCACTTTCAAGTTCTTTTCTTCTTCCACATACTCATTCTTTTTTATTTCCATTATAAAATTACAAATAAAGTATCATCTACATACTTTGATGGTATTATAATAATGTTACAACAATATTAAATATTCTATCTATCCTATAAATGACATAGTCACCATATGTGTGTACGTATGGATTACCGTCTCCATGTCGTGGTGTAGTTTTTTATTCAAGAACCTCATTATTTTGATGGGTATAATAATGATTATAACTGATGTAAATAATAATTATAACATTTTAATGATTATTTAAATATTATATATCATCCAATTACATATTATTTTACCATCAATGTAATTATATCGTCGATTGTGCGTACGTACGGATTACCATCTCCACGAAGTAATGAGATTGACTCCCGCGTTCAACATTCAATGATGACCATAAAATATATATTATTAATAAGTATGTGATATATGAAATAATAATTCCACTATATATATAAACTTACATATATCTTATTCACTTACTTCCATTCAATTCGATATGAAAACAGAAACAACATTTAAGCGTACGTACGGCCTACAGTCTCCATAAATGGTGCCTTCCATTTCATATATCTATCTATCATAAATATTTATATTATAAATATATATGATATATAAATCAAGGTTTATATTAAGGATTTATTTAAATCACTATCTAAATGATATGATCAAAAATAAAAAGTTAAAACACGTATGATGAAGAAAGAGATTATTACCTAAAATGTTAATTTTACATGGAAATTATTATTAAAGCGGTAGTATAAAGTCATAAATGAATCATGTTTGATATAATAAATATAAATATGATTATGGTATAATTTAATAGCATAATATGTTCATTATAGAAGTGGATAAACTTACCCTTGATCAAAGAAAAGTGCAATGTAAGGGTTAATTTCACTATCTCTTTATTATCCGAGATTGTTTTTACGTAAGTATCAACTGGGACATATTTATTATCCAGGTCCATGTTTCATGAATGGGTTTTCAAAGATATTTTCAAGGAAATTTTTTACTAAAACACAATTTTAAATGTTTTACATATTTATTCTTCAAAATCAATATCATTAATTTCCATGTTTTCAAAATGGGTTTTAAGGATTTATACATATATACATGAATGTTTTTAAAATGTAAATTCATTTCATAAGTTTCAAAGTGGTATGGAAATATTTGATTCAAAAATGTATTTAAATGTCTTCTTTTCTAAATTTTGTGACTTTTAAACGTTTTCATGAAAAATGGATATTTCTCTCAAAGAGTTTTATAAATCATTTTCATCTATATAAACCGCCTTTGATAGATTTTAAACTAGTTTGAAGTTGATTTATTATGATAAAAATATTCCATATTGTATTGAAGTTTCTATGATATGTTTGACAATGGATGTGTTATTTTTATACCATTCATGTTTTATGGATAATTTATTGACATTTCGTATTCTAGTTTTAAAACAAATGTTTATGTTAGGATTAAACTTATTCATATGAGGAATGCATTGGATTTAGTAACTGGCGGGTGGAGCCCGCTACAGCTCCTTGATGCATCAGTTGGTATCATGAGACAAACTAGTGTCTTTGCGGAACGCATTGACAAAATCTAATTTGTAGTCTTGGCACTGGGCCTTGACTATATGATTATGAAGTCTGGAATTATGCATTCTATCATTATGAAAGTGGATATTGATATTTCATGTGATTATTCGACTCGTAGAATATCCATGTGAATAAGTAAATGGAATTATTTTATTGAATCTTTTCTATATAATGCTATAGTTTATGATTAAAAGGATTTTGTTTTAGTCTTATACATTTCCTTAAATGTTTATACATATTTATGAATGTTTTTTCTATATTTTTATCCTTACTGGGAATCTGAGCTAACCCCTTTCTATGTTTTAATATTCCTTGGATTCCAAGAAGTATATTATGATTGATAAACAGTGTTAAGCTGGGGGATTAATGGCATTCTCAAATAACCATTTATGTTGTGTTTTATCTTCTAATGTGAAATGTAACATTTATGTTTGTAATATATTTACAAGACTTATAAACTAATCAGTATTTCTGGACTTGATTATATCTGATCATTCCAATGTTATGTAATAATGCACTGACTCTCAGCAAATAGGGTCGGGGAATTCCAGTTGGTGTCAAAGGAAGTTTAGAAACAACCTTGTAAATAGATTTAGTTAATCTCTAATAAGAGAAAAAACAGTAAGCTAGACTTTGAGGATTATTATAGAAGAACATCGTAGAATTTTGGTACTATAGAAATTTTATGAGTTTTCCGCGCGATGCATCTCTGTTTGGATACGAGCAGGTAGAGAAGGATCTGGCAGAGATGTACCTAGGGGTAAATCCCGAAAACACCAATTTAATCTTGAATTGAATGAGAAATAGTGAATGAAAATGGGTCACGCTGAAATCTTCGTTACAATACACCCGGGCGATATGCTTAAGATAATTCACATTTTTATTACAATCCATTATGAAAAATTTAGGAGTAAATACATTCTCAGAGAATAAATTTTATAATTATATATTATATGCATAATTATTTCAATTATGTCAGTTATTTAACAAGTTAAGAATTATGAATTGTGATTCATAAACTAACCAAGTGCATGCCATTGTATAGAAATAGCGCCTAGTAGAAGGAATGAGAATTCCAGTAATATACATGATTGAAATATTAAGAAGGATCATATCGTTCATGGTATTAAGAAAATATTTAAAAGGGAAATAGTCTCCCGCATATTCTCATAATATGAAGAAATAGTATCATCTGTTAATAATATTTGTAAATAATTCTCTGAGTCCTATGGATTTGAAGGAAAGCAAGAGAATAAAAATATGGAAAACAAAAAGATGGATAAAGGGGAGATGGGAATTAAGGATTTTACCATATGTGATAATTGTGTAAAGAATCACCATGGTAAATGATTTAAGGGAATAAGTGTTTGTAATAAGTGTGGAGAAAAAGGATACAACGTAAATGATTAAAAGTTTAAGAAAAGATTTCAAATGTTCAATGCTTCACCTGTAAGGAGTTGGGACACTACGCGAAGAAATGTCCACATCCTCATAGTATACCGCCTATGATGCTATTGGATAATAATCAAGTTATGATAATACCAAAGATGAAGAGAATGATTTGATGTATTATGTTGTTATTAAAGTATTGTGTCATTTGAGTATTGAATTAATGATGTAAATGTTATAAGAATTATAGAGTATAAAAGGATTTTACTATAATACTATTTCATTAAGGACTTCAGATTGTGTGGAACCAAGAAAAGTTACTCAATAATAGGTTATTTTTTGGAAAATATATGGTTGAGTGAATGATAAACCATAATATGGTTCTGATATTGAGGTAGTGATTTTGGAATAATATATGATTCACTGGGATAAATTATATTGGATATTATTGACATCCTTTGAACTGGTTAATGGTTTGTTTATTCCATAATTGTTGGAGATTACAACATTTATGGATAGAAGAAGTATATCCAGTATTCTATAAGGAATAAGGGAGAATGAATGTAATCAATAATGTTTTATGGTAATTCAGGGTGTTATAGTGTTTTAAATGAATACATGATGAATGTATTCACATGTTATTACCTAGAAAAAATGATGTTCATTGTGTTTACCTTCCTTATAAATTTTGGACAGTGAGTTTGGACAGAATTATTTTGGAAATGTCTAAAGTTTGGAATGGATTAAGTTTGAGGTTGGATACTATTATTATGTTTAAATCATTTCTTATGATTATTTTTGGATTTTTATAAATAGGACAACTTGTAGGACGGTTGATAACCTGTCACGTCCGGAAAGGCCGTGAGACTTGAACCCGCAACCGAAGGGCGACAAGGGTGGATCACCTACCACTAGCATACGTGATGTACTAGTTTTTATAATGTAGTTTTTTTTCAAAATATTGACAAATGAATTATAAATTCATTATTTCTGGAACCCTATTCGAATAGGATAAATAGTATATTTTTTCATTCTATTATATTTTGGAGTGAAAGACGAGTTTGTGGTAGGAATTATTTGAACGATGAAACTCTACTTATCATGTATATTATTTCCTCCTATTCTATGAATAAATTAATTTTTAAACATTATGGAAGGTATCTTAAAAAAATGTGTTATCTTAAAATCCTATGTTTGGTTGATCGAATGATTTTTTAAATCATCATAGATTGAAGACTTTGAGTCCCCCAATTTTACACTTATTTCTAATTAAATACCTCAATCACTCCCTATAAATATTTATGTTTTCCCTTGAAATATGTGTCTATAATAGCCACCAATTTTCTCATAATCGGGATCATAATTTGGGGGTGAATTTTTCATTTCCTTTCCCTCTTATTAAGACTAAATTTTATTAACACAATTTCCGATGTGGGTCTTCCAAAAAAATTATATTTCTTTTTTTAACCTTTCAATTTCAATGAAAAATATCAAATTTGGAGGATTTAATATATTAAAGGAGGGGATAATGTAACACCCCAATATTTCATAGTATGTTGTCTCATTAAATAAATTTTATATCAGGTGCTACATGCCTCACTGAGTTCTTGCACACCACAACATACCAAACTAGCCATTCAAAAGCGGTTATGAATATTATTAACTGCATTTTGAATCATATATACTCTATATAATTTTAACATCCATATTATGTGTTTCTATGACATTATATAAGAACAAATTTTTTTTTTAGATAAAAGAAGTATTTTTCAGAAAATGTAATTTTACAGCCTTTTAATGGAGAACCCTTTTTAAAACCAATATTTAAAACATTTATATATTCAATTTAATGAAATTAAATTCTTCATTAAAATCAAGAGATAAGAATTTATATTGGATAATATTTTGGTACTTTTCTGATAACTTTCATATTTTGATGAATAGTGAATATCAAGATGTTTTAATTGAAAACAACTTTTTTAATCGAAATAATTTATAGTGTTATGTTTTAATTTTGAAAGGTTTTGAAGTATAATTAGATTTTATTTTTATCATTTAATACTATTTACGTCATTATAAGTAATTTCCCATTTAAATTTGACATATACACATGTCAATCTTTTGATCGTTTTTACTTTTTAAAAACCAGCTTTTTGGTTTTGAAAATGGGAATTAATTTTAATATAATTAGTACAATATCAATGTTATTAATTGGTTTAAATAGCCTTAATTTTTTAAATCAGGATTTCAAAATTATCTTAGGGTGAATTTTTGGTATTTTTCTGAAAACATTCAATTTTTATGAATAGTGAAAAACCCTACGTTATTATTTAAATCAAAATGATTATTTAAATATTTATTTAAATTTATTTTATGTCAAAATAGATATATAATACCTTTAAAAGTTTAATGTAATTAATTGGTGTTATTTTATAATAAAATTAGTCGTATAAAATTTTGTTGAACCTTTTAACCTCTTTTTCCCACCTTCTTGGAAAGTTAGCAAATTTGCATAAAACATAATTTTACCACTTATGTGAGTTTTATATAAAAAATATAAGAGACATGGTTGAAATCATTATGTAAACTTTGATTCAATAAGATGAAAATAATTTTTGGTAAATAGTAACTTTTGACTTTTATTTACCATCGTTAAAAGTATATAGGGTAATATAGGGTAAAAATGATATTATAATTACCCTAACACATGTAATAATTTTGTTGGATATGTTTAATTAGACCAAAAAAACCTTAATATTAAAATATTATCCTCTTTGGTCCACTAGGATTAGATTAGGACATTTATTATTATATTATTTAAAGTAATGTTAAAAGAGTGAAATTCAATGTTTAATAACTAAAGAATTTTTAATATAGGTTACACATAATATAAATTCGACTACAAAATTTTATTATAAGGATAAAAATATTTCCTTCATAATGTTATTTTATTTATAATTTTTATACTTTAAATAATCTAATTTATTTATGAAACAATGATGATGTATTAATCACATTATTAATGAAATATTTGAATAACTGAAATTATAAATATACAAATAAATATAAATTGAAACTTATGATGAATTAAACTAATTATCTAGGTTAATATGACATGTTAGAGTTTTTTAAATAAATTTGTTTCATAGTGATAAATTCTTTATGTCTATAAAAAATCAAATACTATATATTGTCAAAATTGATATAATTGAGATTTAAAAAAATTATATATTATAAATTGATATAATATTCCTAAAAATATAAGGTTCAGAAAAAGGACATAGATAATATTATATATAAAAAAATTTAACCACATGGGGTACTCATGGTTTTTTATAGTATGTTTATTAACCATATAATATAAAAATACAATGAGACTTGGTAAATGTCAAACTATCTAAGTAAGAGTTAAATCTAAATGATAAGGTTAATATGATGATTTAAACCTGTTTAAATCCTATTCATTGAATGTTTTTTGACCCATACACACCATATCATATGAATAATTAATTATGGGTCCATTTGAAACCGAAAATGATTTTTTTATAAAATAATATTTCAATCTTTTCTTAAAGTGTCCCACACCTCTCTTACAGAAGGGAACTTTCGTTCTCTTAATTTCTCATCTCCAAAGCCATTTGGATTTAAAAAATATACCCAAATATCCTACCAAAATTCCTCCATTCATCATAAATGCCTTCTATTTGTTATAAAACCAATATATGGAGCCATTTTGATCAAATCAAAAGGAAGATCCCGAAGAAGAGGTAAATATTTCTTCATCTCTATCATGTTCTTTTCTTCTTCCACTTACCATTTCTTTGTAGTTTCCAATATAAAATAACAACTCCATTATATTTTATATAATTTTATATTTTTATAAAAATTCTACAATGATATTCATTATTCTATCCATCCTTTAAATGAAAAAGTCACCATACATTCATATATACGAATTACGGTCACCACGTCATGGGGTAGTTTGTTATTCAAACACATCATTATTTGTATTGATATAATAATTAGTATAATTTATTTAAATAATAAATATAACATGTTAATGATTATTTATATATGATATATCATCCAATTATATATTATTTCACCATAAATAAAATTATATTTTCACTCGTGCGTACATACGGATTACGATCTCCACGAAGGAATGAGATTCATTCTGACGTTCACCAGTAAAAGACGATTATAAAAAAAAATATTTTTTAATAAGTATGTTATATATGATATTATAATTCTACTGGATATATATTTATATATATTTATGTATGTACTTATATATATCTTATTCAATTACATCCATTTAATAAAATATGAAAATGGAAACAACGCTTATGCATACGTACGACCTAAAATCTCCATAAACAGTGTTCTTCCATTTCATATATCTATCTATTATATATATTTATATTCTAAATATATATGATATATAAATCAATGTTTATATTCTGTATGTATTTAAATCATGATATAAATTTACGATTAAGAATAACATGTTAAAAACGTATGATAATGAAAGCGATTATAACACAAAATGATAATTTAACATGGAAATCATTATTAAAGGGGTATTATAAAGTCATAAATAAATCATGTAAGATATATTAAATACAAATATTGTTCTGGTATAATTTAATAACAAACTATGGTCATTATACTAGAGGATAAATGTACCCTCAACCAATGGAAAGTTCACGATAAGGGTTAATTTCACAATCTCTTTATTATCTGAGGTTGTTTTTATGTAAGTATCTACTGGGAAATATTAATTATCCATGTACAAATTTCATGGAAGTGTTTTAAAATAGATTCTTTTAAGTAATTTTTTTTACTAAAACATCATTTTAAATGTTTTGAATATTTATTCTTCTATATCATTCTCATCAAGGTCCATGTTTTCAAAATGATTTATAAGTATTTATTTATATAGACATGAATGTTTCTAAAATGTTAATTACTTTAGAAAGTTTCAAAGTGGTATGGGACACTTTGATTAAAAAATTTCTTTAAATTTCTTCCATTCGAAATTGTTTTACTTTTAAATGTTTTCATGAAAAAGTGATATTTCTCTCACAGAGTTTTATAAATCATTTTTATATATGTCAACATCCTTTGATGAATTTTAAACTTGTTTGAAGTTGATATATTATGATACAAATATTCCATAATGTATTGAATTATTTGTGATATTTTTTACTGTGGATGTGTTATTTTTATACAATTCATGGTTTATGGAGAAAATATTGACATTTCGTATGTTAGTTTTAATACGAATTTTTATGTTATGTTTAAACCTTTTCATATGAGGAATGCATTGGATGTAGTAAGTGATGAGTAGAGCCCACTATTGCTTCTCGATGAATAATTAGGTCACATGAGGGAAACTAGTTTCTTGGAAAAAGATCTGGAAAAAATCATATTTGTAGTCCAGGAACATGGCCTTGATTTTTTGGATATTAAGTCTAGCATTATGCATTCCATCATTATGAAAGTGTCTATTGATATTGATGTGATTATTCAGATAGTAAAATATCCATGCGTATAAGTAAATGACATTATTTTAATTTATATTTTCCATATTATTCTGAAGATTATATTTTAAAGGCTTTCGTTTTAGTTTTATACATTACCATTAATTTTTATGATTATTTATAAAAGTTTACTCTATATTTTTATCCTTAATGAGAATCTAAGATCATCCCTTTCTATGTTCTAATTTTCCCAATATTCAAATATGTGTATTATGATTGATAATAATGGTTAAGCTAGGGGATTAATGGCATTATCAAAATATCAATTATGATGCGTTTTATTTTCTAATGTGTAATGTAACGTTCATATATGTAATATATTTTCCAATAATGCTAAACTGATCGGTATTTTGGGACTTGATTCCTTCTAATCATTCCAATGTTACGAAATAATGCACTGACGTTGTGTAACTGGGGTCGGGGCATTACATCAATGAAAAAATGAACAAAAATCATTTTGTGTGGCTGTAGTTCACTGTACATGTAACCAAAATGTTCATTACCCATTAGATGAATGTTTGTGTAATTTTAGATCTAAAAATTATCCTAAAAACATCCAACTATATTTATGATACATTATTTTTCATATAATCATTTAATAATAAGAGTTGAGGGGGTGACAAATTGAAATAATAATATCAATCATGAGTAATGATGTGACCTCTTAATAGGGTAACTAATTTTGTTTTCCACCAAGGGATTACTTGGATTTATTTCTACCCAATATAGGAATTGAGGTTGTGTGTAGGGATGTTGAGGATATATTTTTATGATATTAGTATATGTAACTTTTTTTATAGGAGTGATGAGGTGGTAGGAGAGGATGCCATTTTGTAGTGGAGGAGGAGTGACACTCTTTTAATATTATTAAAAAAGAATTATTTACATGTTTTTTATATTGAATTTTTCTCCAATAATGGACCAAATTAGACACTAGGGATGATATGGTAGAAATATGGACAAAAAATGGATTCTAGAAAATTTTATATGTCATTTGAACACTTAAAATTGATGTTTAGTTCCTTATTGAATCATTATTTTTTCTTAAACATTAAAATTAATTTTAATTTCATTCTCTAATCATAATAGTCAAAAACTAATCACTTATTATTAGACATTATAAATTATCTTTATTCTAAGTATTTAATATATTTTTTCAAATACAGATCAAAAGAGTTCTAGAAATTAATTTAAATTTAATCCCATAAAAGGGATGACAATAAAGGGTTTTAAGGTAAACACATCCAAAACATTTTTATGATTTTATTATCAATTTCAATGTGAAAATTATACCAATTACTTAAATTTTATTAATCTTTAAATATAAAATATAATTAATAAATATAACTAATTTAAAATTTAAATTATCCTAATAAATTATTTTCATGGAAAAAAATTTTCAATTAAAATTCAGTGTATTTCGCTATTAATTAAAAAAAATGAAACATCAAATAAATATAACACAACATAAAACTAACCCATTTTTTTCATTATATTCCAAATATGTAATTTAAATTGACATATTATTTTTATAAAAGGTCCATAAATTGGATTTAAAAGGGGTTCTCCATTAAAAGGTGGTGAAATTACCTTTATAAAAATATATTATATTATATGTAATGTTGGGTGTGTTCTTATCCTATGATTATAAAATATATTGGATGTGTGTGAAAAAATTATGAATATATATATATATATATCATTAATATCACTCAATAAATAAAATTAATTTAATTTATTGGACAAAACTACTTCGTGAGCAAAAAAATATTTTACTATAATACTTCATGTTTTAAAATCAATTTGTTGTTATATTAAATTATAATTAATATGAAAATGAGGAATTCATTTTCTATTTTTGTATATTTTCATAACATATTTAATACTATTCAAAAATTCTACTTTAATGTATTAGTTATATCTTATTATATTAAATAATAATATTTTAATAATATATTATTATTCAGTAAAACTCGGTCTTGTATGAAACACAATCAATTTAAGAAACATAATGTTACATGATATATGTGGAAACATTGTGTCTCATGCATCAAAATCAATAACATATATTAAATTTACTTAAAATTGAAAATATACTACAAATTCTAGGGATATTTTTTTTTCTTATGTGCATGTTGTTTCATGCCATACAGGCTATTGAAAAAAATATACTTACTCGAGAATATTAGGGTGTTACAAATATGAACAATAATATATTCATGGAAATCATTCACAAAATATCCAAAATTATTACAGATTACTATAGACTAATACTTGGGCATCATCAATTGAAATACATTTTAATGGTTCATAAAGAGAATATGAATTAACATGTATATCCCATGGTATTTTCTATCATGGTTTAGAGTCATAGGAATACATCTCATTCATCAGGTATGAGTGGGGTAATTTCCAATACCACTCTTTTAGAGTTTTTACTCATATGTGGATCTTTTTTGAAGCTTCATCAACATACTAGTATCCAAAATGGATGTATTTTCTAGGAAAACACATAATCACTAAATTACTAAAAAAATTATGATGTAACCCTGTACATAGACATAACTCAAGCATTTTACCAATGTATTATAATCTAAATCTCTAGAAATGACTAAATTCAAATCAGAAACTAACAAATATAACCTATATATAACATAAAAAAAATATTACATCATTTTAGAAAAATATTTAATACATTTCATAATTTTAAATACCATATAACTATAAAGGTTTTTTGTATTTAGATATTAGGTATATAAACCCCTTATTTTATTATGGATCTTAAAAATCTCCTAGAAATTTATTCTATAATATTAATTTTATTGATATACCCTACCCAAAAAAATATTCAAATGTTTGGGAAAATTGAATCATATTAAATATATATTTTAGATGTTCATCATGGGTAAAATATATATATATAAAATAAAGATCATAATTAATCACAAAAAAATGAGAACACAGAGATAAAATATGAAATCCAAACTGAATGAATTAAATATCGTAAATCCTGATTCATGGAATAATGCTTTTTCATATGAAAAGATAGAATTAATTAGTGTTAATAATAATGAATAATCAAACATGAGTCATCACATAATATCATAAATATATGAATGTGGTAAAAACATAATATTTTAACATTGTGATATTGTATAAATAGTAAAAGTTTCAATCATTATGTCATTTACATGAAATAATGTCCTCACATAAAAATATGTAAATTAAATAGTGTCCATGTATTAACTAATAGACATAAAACTAGGTTTAAACATTATCTTATTGACATGAAACCATGTTCATGCATAATCAAGCGAACATGAAATCAAGTTCACACATAACATAGTTTTCTCAAGAGTTATCTTTATTTATCAAATGAAATGGAGGGATATATAATTACAGTCCAGTACAAAACATAATCATAAACAATTATGACATAAACCCCTTATCTCATGTCTTATGTTTCATGATACATTGTTTATCCTACTATGTAATAAATACTCATATATTATAAATCTATTATGTTAAAATAATCATATATATATTATTATATATTGTGTACTTAAAACAACTTATCACATATTTATTAAGAATTCATTATTAAAATAATAGTTCATAGTGATAACTTCATTGATTTCTTCCATGTTTTTTTGGTAGTGTCAATCCTTATAATTGATCATGGGGCCCTAATCTATAGAATTTTAATGATTCCATTAGTTTCAAATTTAATCATTAGATAAAAACTTAAAAATATTCATAAAAATAGATGATGAAAAATTCATTACATTACTTCATTGAGAGGGAAGTCCATACAGACACGTCGATGATGTTTACACATTTTTATCAATGAAATAAAAGAGAACTAAATAATAATACCCTTTTAGAAAACTATGATAATATAATATTTATCATATATATTCAATAAATATTTAATTATATCCGTCAATTTAAAATGCTGATGAAAAATTAATTGCATCATATTATGGAATTGATAGTCCTTACGTATAAACAATGATGATTTACTTTCCCATAGGATGGAAATGAAATGTATAATAGTTGATACGTCATCATAAAAAATTAATATATTGAACATATTCAATAATTTATTATAATGGATTCATTATATATATATATATATATATATAAGGTAGAAGAATAAATTAAATTCAACATACTTGGGAAAGAGTTATAAATTATCATTGAGAAATAACCTTTACATTATTGCATATGCCTTGAATAGATGGAATTTAACAATGTAAAAAATATCAATGATGTGTTGAAAAATTATTGGATGGTTTTATGGAATTAATTTTCAATAATTAAAATCCAAAAAAATTACATAATCATGAGTTTTATGTTATAAATTCGGTTTCTTATAGTTGAGGATATTTTCAATTTACTGTTTTAGATAATTATGCCATTAATCATACATAAAATAATATTACATAAAAATATAAAAACTTAAAAATAGTATTCATCATTCTTAAAAAAAGTATGCTATGAAATGTCTTATTTTCATGAAACATATTTCCTGTTTTCAAGAAGACCCCATCATTTCCCCTACACATCCATAGAACCCTTTGAAAAAAAATAAAAACTATAATGAGTTAATAAATCCTAGTAAATGTCATATATAATGAAATAAACAAACCCTTTAGTTCAAGAATACTAGTTTATGATTTTTCTTTTCCAAAATTAAATCTACGGCTCAAAATAATCATTTTATAACCCAATAAAACAACATTTATTACAAAATATTTTCGAAAACTGTTCAAAATATTATTTAAGGAAAAAATAAATTTAATAAAGGTTCAATTTCAATCATGAAATTAATATGAATTTTTTTTGAAAAATTTATAAATTCCACCCTTATAAATTTATATACAAAACCCATTTAAAAAAATTCTCATGAGTAATCATCTGGGAGAATAATACAAAGAACATGGTACTATACGATCATAGAAATAGAGAAAATGTGTTATAAAGACAATTACGTAAAATTATTTCAAGTTTATCTTCCATAAAAACTTAAAATAGTGGCTATTGTCTAATATCTGATTATTTTTACTCCCAAATGTGATACATAACATCTCATGAGACAACATAATTACCAATTAAATTGGATTACAATATATGGACAATCATCATAACATATTTTAGAATATGTGTTCCAAAAAGGAAATATATCTTGAATCATAAATATAAGAATTAACACTAGAAAAAAAAAATACTTTTCTTAATATTTTCTCATATACTAATAAAAAAGGTTTTCTAAATGAATGAATGTGATAAATGGTCATAAGGTTTTCATTTCCATGTCCAAGGAAGAGATAATAGGATTCGTATATATGTGATAGATATAGGATCCAAATTTAATATCATTATATAAAATTATAGATATATAGTTTTAATTATATAGTGAATGGTTATATAATGGATAAATGTGTGGTTTACAAATATCCCATATACATATAAAAAACATATATATATATATATATCATTTACTTTCAAAGCCCATTTTGAAAATACATACAATAATGTGGAAGTCGGAATTTCAGTGAAGAAGATTGAGAATCATATAATGAAATCCAAATATAATACAATGAATTTGATGTTGGAAAATTATTTTGGGGTCATATACATTAAAATAAAACTTTCTTTTTTCTTTGGTTCCAAAATTCAAAATTTTAAATACGAAACACATAAAATTATATCATTTAGGAACCATTGAAAGAATGATAAAATATATATAAAATGTACATTATGATTTATTTATGTCCAAAAAAATATGTAAAACATAATTTCATGAATACCATCATAGAATAGAAATATTTCAAGAATAAAACATTAAAACCATTAGAATGGGGTCTTTAAAGTATATTTCCTCTCACGTTATACCAAAAAATATTGATTTTTAATTTAAATTTTATTTTAAATAAAATATGGTTAGAATATCCATTATCATCCATTTAAGAATATATAAATTTTTATGGGATTATTTACAAGAACATGGATATGCAAGAAAAAGATTTTTATGCAAAATATTAAAAGATGATTATTTAATGTAATGTCTCTTAAAATTAGTACCACAAGTCACATGAAATATTTTTCATCTTGATTAAAATACATTTGATAATTATATAATTTTTTAATAAAATTACTGCTATTTATGATTCTTGGATTTCTCTTATTTCCAAGTTGTATATTTTTAGATAATTAACTGTAATCACGTCTTACGTTTTGACGATATCAGACTCATATGTCCAAAATGAATTTGGTAAGGTGATGATGGTCAAATAGTTCATTATTTAATTTCAATAATAATAATAATCATGAAATAATTATAAATTATATATATAATATAATTTTAAAACTATCCATGAATGATGGTTTTGAATAACGAAAAACATTAAAATCATGGGGACAATATGTTGTCTGTATATATAAGTAACATTTCTATTTTTCAATGATCGTTATGGAAATAATTTAAGGATTATTTTAACCCTATGAAATTATAATTACATCATAAATATACTATTATAAATTTATATACACATAAATATACTATTATCTTGGAGGTGGTAATACACAATTTGTGAACGAATGATGTTATCATATTTAAATGAATTGAATGGTATGAAAATACATAACATACTTATTTTAAATAATTATAAATATTTCATGACTGTTATATATATATATATATTCATTCAATTTTCATAAATTTTGATTATGGGAAATGATGGAAAATTAATGGAATTGGTTTGTGAGACGATATGCCACCCTATACACGAACGATGGTTTCAATCCCCATATTATAGAAGAATATATTTATTTAGGTAATTAAATTAACAAAAAAGCATAAAAATATATATTTTATAGTGGTTTTATTATATTATAATGGTTTAATAAAATATTAATGATTTGGAATAACAAATAAAAAAAATTATCAACTTATAATCAAACCGCGTCATCAAATAAATTTTTTTTTGTAAACCGTAAAATCCTTCCTAGAAATATTTTATAATTAAACCAATGCATCAAAGACATGATAAGTGAATTATGTAATGTATTTAGATTGGTATTTTATAGAAAAATAGGATTTATATGTGTGAAAAGGGAGAGGAGGTCCCATTTTACAAATGAGGCGATGAGAACTTTTGGAATTTTGTAAATCATTTACATAAAATAATATAATTTTCATTAAAAAGGACTCCAATATGAAATATTTAGAATAATGGATTCTTACAGGTCAAAATAAAATCCAAATATAAAATTTTGGAAATGTTAAATTAGGTTTTTGAAGTTATGTGTTATTTAACCATAGTTAACCCTTTTTGATAATTATAGTGATAATAATGTTTTTACTATATATAGAGAATAAAATTATAATAAAATTGATAATGGACTATAAATATACCATTTTTAGTGTATTAAACCAAATAAGTATCACTTCACTAAATATTTTATTTTTAATAATTTTAAATCATTTCATAATATATTATTTATTAAAGATATCACTATTTCATTTTTTGAAACTATTAATTTATGTTGACTTTTAAAACCTCATGAAAAAATTGAATAAAATATAAACCTGTTAACAGAATAATAAATATTTATATTTATATAAAAAATCAGGTAACATAATTCTTAATTCAATTTATCATACATTTATTATTTTTTTAGTCATTTATTTTATTTTCATATTAGTTGAATAAATACTATGACAGAGTTTTAGAAGTGTTTAATGTAGTTATTTAATTACTAATAACAAGGTTTAAATAAATGTGATTTAAAAATAATTTATATTTAAAATAAAAAACTACAACCAGACATAATTTGTTTTCTCCATTTTTAATAAATATTATATTTATTAAAATAACGAATGACAATTTTTGGAATTATACTTTATCATAATTATTATAACGGTCAAAATCAATGAAAAATGGAACCAATTGATCATATAAAATAGAAATGGATACAATTTGAAAAAATAAAATCATCCAATAGGATAAGAGAATGTTTTATGTTTAGATTTTAGTTATTATCATATTAAATAAAATCTTTGTTAAACGATTTACCCTTACCATTGTGATAAATATTTTCCATATTTACTATTCATTATATATAAAAAATGTGCCCATTTTCCAAATATGGGCATCATTATTCTAAATTTATAATTAAAATTTCAAGATTAAAGTATTATATATGGTTGGATTTTATTTTAATATTAACCAATAAAATGTGTTGAAATGAGTGTATTTAAATAAATTCCATTCGAGTATAACATGTTTATATAAAATGTTTAGGTACAAATTTTGTCTAATCAAAATTGTTGATTTATATTTAATTAAAAGGAGATAATGAAATTTTAAGAATAATCCCACATAGAATATGGATTTGTAAATACATTAAAATGAAAATAATGTTTTAAATAAATATTACTACCTTTTCTTTATTCATGGAAAAATCAATTTTTTCATAAAAAAATAAACATATCATCAGAATATAATTTTAATGTTATGATTCAATGACAGATACCATGCTGATCAAATAATTTTTTTATTTCCATAAATTAATTATATAAAATTTAAAATAAAAAAATAAAATCATTTATTTGAAGAAAACATATTTTTAAAGAATAAAATAGATTAACTAATGATTGAAAAATTATTTTCTAATAATTAAAAAATTCATATATTTGTAGTATAAACTTTATGAATATTTCAAAAATATATTTATCCTATTTATAACCTCTAATTTAATGGCTAGGTTATATATTTTTTATTTATATAACAATATTTCATGATTTATTTAGGAATATTGTTTCATTTCATATATACAATCAAACATACATTCATTTTTAAAAGTATGATTGTGTTACATTAATCCCCCAATTAACAAATTCCTTCCTCATGTTTTTATCTAAGGATATATAAATAAGGGTTTTCCATCTGAAAATACCTTTCTTAAAATCCCAAAAAATAAACTTGGTTTATAAATATTCTCTAAAATAGATGTAAAATGGAATTTGAAGGTAAAAAAAATCCATAATTCCAAATAGGAGAACATTTGTGAGAAGAGAAAATATAAACATATGATAAAACATAATTTCTTATTAATTATATAATGTGATATAGATAATTGGATAAAAAATAAAAATACAAAGAAACGTTTGATGACTAGAAAATGATTAACCAATGAGTTTTTAAAAAATCCATCGATTCATATAAAATAAATGTAGTGGAATAATTATTTTTCCAAATCATTTTCTTAGATTTTAGAAATTCATTTACCCTAAACCTAAATCACATAAGGAAATATACATACATGATATATGTAATATAATTATTTTATTAGTTTTTACCCCAATCTCATCTTATTATATAAATAAAGAGTTTTTAAGATGAATTTTTAATGCATGGAGATATGAATGCAACATCTAATAGATCACATAATCCATAAAGTAAAAAACCTCTTCATATCATTACACAATAACCAATAATAAAATCGGTTTTCACAAGATAATTATAAAAATTAATAAGCGATTATATGGAGACATACATCATTAATCACCAAATACTAAATCATTAAACCCAATGTTCCAAATACATCATTAAATAAAGAACTAAAAATAATATTATTCAAAATATTCGACACTAAAAATTAAAATCAATTATTTTAATAATTTTATAAAATATTCATCTAGGATAAATTTAATATTTATCACAGAATAACATCAAGCACTCTTTTTATGTTATAAAAATTATATATAAGACCTAACTATAAAATCTACAATATACACTAATCATATCTTTAAATAACCCGAGTCATCATTAAAAAACAATAAAATCATATATGAATCCAAAAAATAATTCATCAAATATTCCTGTAATAAAATCCCATAATGTTATGTTTACCTTAAATATATAAGGTTCCCAATAGAGTGAAATTCATATAGAATAATTTTAACCACCAAATGAAGTAATTATTCTCCAATCCCACAGTTTTCTATATAATAAATCATATTTGACCAAAAGAAATTAAACATTTAAATAAAACATAATTTAAGAAAAATAAATGTCATACTTACTTTGAAATCGCATAGTCTAGAGGTACGAATTATATCCATGTCTCCCTTAATTGGTGGGTTCAATCCCCATGAACTACCCTTATGTTAGAGGTTATCATTTTGAACAAAACTATATTAATAGAATTATTTAAAATAACTAAAAATATGATGAAAATCATTAAAAATAACCATAATCATCAAATATCATATAAACATATAAGTTTATCAATTACATTAATATTATGGAAATATTATTCTCCCTCAAATAATAAATCATGTTGATCAAAATTGTTACATAAACGTAAACCAAATTCAACGTCTACCAAAATGACATTAATCAAATTAAATTAACACCGTTTCGACCCACGAAAAGGGTTTATATGAATTTGAACATATGAACAACCTTAAACTCATAAACTCTTCATTGTATTCATATCTCTTAAGTTAACCTCACATTAAAATATCATAATATTCAAAGTTATCTAAACCTATCCTTGGATACTAACTTGAAGGGTATAAACATAATCAATACATAGTAATTAATTTTATGTCAATATTCCAATATCTTAATTTATTAGGATCATTCTACATTAGAGTTTATTCGAATTTGGACATCACCAATAATAATATAATATTACCTCAAAATGAGGAAAATTTCCTTATTTGTCCATTAATAAAAGAAAATAAATATTTAATGATATAGAATGTTTAATTTTCATGAAATCTTTTAAATATTTTTATATTGGCCTAATCTTTTTACCTACTCATCCATAAAACCTTGTGAAAACCATTTTAAAATGTTGAATGGGTATAAAAATTTAACATGGGGAATAAAAATAGAAATATAATAACATGTCAGTCTATTAATAGATATAAATGTTTATTTTTTTATAAAGTTAAATTTTGGTTTGCAATTTAAAATTAAAGGACCCATGAAACAATTTCTTTTTAAAAAAAATTCATAAAAAATTCATATGAAATACGAAAGAACAAAATAGAACACATAAAGGTTTCATTACTATACGAAAATACTTTGGAAACTTTTACTAATGAAATTTATACATTTCATTCTTATGATGTATCTTATACATTATATTATGTATAATAGAATGATTAATTACAAGGAAGAATTACATAATGATCATGGTATCATAATAACAAGGAAGCATTGAAAATTTATCAAAAATATGAAAAATGTATTTAGAATAAATCATGTATACCATCCCTGACAATATCTTATGGTGGATAGATTCCCATAGTGGATTATGTTTACTACCTAATCATATAGATAATGTCTCAAAGGGAAATTGATTTACCCATTGCTTTAGAGGGATATCTGTGTGCACACATAAATACATGGTCATGATTATGTATTACTCAATATTGAAATCTTTTATAATTAATAAAAATAAGAATTACTGATGGAAAGAAAAAGCGATGCGTAATCATTCCATGTATAATAATAAATAGATATTTATCAAAGAATCCATTTCAATAATGATTGGAAGACATGTAATTCCATCTTAAAAAAAGTTAATATACATATATATATGAGATACATATATAGATACATGTATAATTACCCAATATCATTTAATAAACATAGAAGGTGAGTTAGAGGGATAATGGCCATGATAATAAGAAAAGGGTTTACTACAGACATCCCTTAAACCCATAAGAAAAAAATGTCAAAAAATAATAAAATCCCTTTCCATTAATTTTTTTTTGAAGATACATAGAATAAGGGGAAATATATATTTTTTTAAATAAAAAATGGAAGCTTATAATGAAATACATATATCCTGTAATGGGTGCAACATCAAAGAAATTAATGGATTCTATATGGGTAATGATAAAATATTCCATTTTAATTTAGTAAATAATGAAAAAAACATTTCCTATTGGAAAAAAATGTTCATTCTAAAATCATTTTAAAGGAAGAAAAATAGACAAAAATTACCTTGATTACTATTTTATTTCTATTTAAATGCATTTATAAAATAATATTATGAACATAAACATCAAATAAAAATATTTATAAAATAAATCTATAAGACCTTTAAAACGTTTTTTTCAATGTAAAGGATAATTTACGTAAAACAATAAAAAGAATATTTTTTCAAAAAAATAGGAAAAAATTATTTAAAGAATTACCACTTATATTATTTGAATTGAAAATAGAATTATTCTGGAAACATTTTGAAGAGCATAGACATGGAAGATATGGATATGGAAGGGAATCATTAAAATAAGCTATTTTATTAGAAACTATCTTACCCTAATGAAAAATAGTCAATTTAGTTCCTTGTCATCATGATAATTGAAAATATATTGTTTTTACTTTTATTCTTAAAAACATATTTCATGTTTATTATTATTTTTATTTAAATTATTTTCTTGTTTTATACAATTAAAAAAATTATTTTCATATATGATGATTTGATGATATCTTGGTAAAATGTCCAAAATTAACTTGGTAGGAACACAATGGTTTTAAAGTACACATTCAATAATTTAAAGAAAAATTATCCTATAAAATTAACATTTATATATATTAATTATCCTTTTAAAACAAACTATTAAATATGATTATGGAAATTGAACAATGTTACAGTCATAGAGATGCATGTACAGGAGTAACATTTCCATTTTTCAATGATAATGATAGAAATTAGGTAGGTATTATTTTATCATTCAATAATGTTCAGTATATCATAAATATTCTCTTATTTATTTAATTATTATTTAGATATCATAAATTTTATTTTTAAGTAAAATTTATCAGATCTTTTAAAGGAGGTGGTAATCCACATATACGCAAGAACACTGTAATCATCTTTCAATGTATAAAATGTTAAGAAAATATATCATATAGTAATTTTATAGAATAAAATATATTTCATTAAAATAATATACATGTATAGACATTAAATAAATTATCATAAACTTCATTAATGGTGATGATAAAAAACATATTATATTGGTTTGGGAGGCACTGGTTTTTCTTACACCAGAATAATGGTTTTGTTTCCCATGTGATTGAAGAGAATATCGATGGTGGTTATAAAATAAAAATAAAAATACATAAATATAGGTGATATAATGATATTTCATAATAATCGTAGATGAATAACATTTAAATATAAAGAATGTAGGTATTAAAAATCTTTCGGACCAGGGTTCCTCTTTAGTGGGTTTCATCGGAGAGTAAAAAGAGATGGAACGAAGATAAAATGTCGTGGTCTGTTAAGATGGGAAGAGGGATACTCAGTGGAGAACTGGGGTTCTTTGTAGAGGAAAAAAGGTTTGGTCAGGTGAAAAAATGGATTATAGGTAAAAACATGATCAATATTGTAAGAACCTGATCCTAATTTTAGGTATGCTTTTCCTTTTCTATTAGTTTTTGAGAAAAAAGAGGAAATTCTGGAAATTTTCTTAGTACACGGAGTGTCCTTTATGAGTACACAACGTGTACTTCCTGGCCGCAATAGGCCATGTGTGGGCCATGTAGTAACCACACACATGACCATGTGGGAGTGTCTTAGAGGTCGCCTAATGCAGAGTATGGAAACTATAATTACATGCTGTGTGCTCCAAAAGTAAATGCCGTGTATTTGGTTTTTTTCATTAAACACACCGGGGTCACGTCTGATGGACAGAACACCCTCCTTCTAGGTGTCATTCATCTGAGAGAATTCGTACAGTCACATATCTTCAATGATCCCCAGAGCCTCTGTCCATCCTCCGATTCAAACATCATTGATTTCATTGGAATTGCATCGTTGAGTTCTATCTTCTCCTAGATCATCATATTCTGATTCCTCTTATTTTCCAAGTTATCATGGGTTGAATGTTTTATGCATTTTCTTAGATCTATGTATTTACAAGGTGATTCAAGCTTTAAGGTTCAAGTATATTGATCTTCTAACCCCGAGGTATGTGGATTGTCCTTTCTGTTCAATTTCTTTGAATATCATGTGCAAATTCCACTAATAACCTTCAACGGGATATTGCGTGATTACTGTTTTACCCCTACTGTTTTACTTCCATACTTGTATACTTGTGTAGAGGTAATTTTGATATAAATATGGATAATTTCTATGCTTTGGATGTTTTTCTCATGCATGTTGGGTTTATGACTGTTTGGTCCTGCTTAGCCAGTTTGGCTACCTTGCCTATTTTCCATGCCTGTTGTTGTAGGATAGAGATTTGGTATTATAACATTCCTGTTATACTGTAGAATAGTTAGCCAAGTAGTTCTGTAGGTTTACTTTTTCCATATTACACTACTATGCTCGTTGGCCTACACAGGGCCGTGAGAATATGGTGTAGTAGACTATAAGGGGAATTGACCTGGTGAGCTTCCATATAGATTCATTGAGCACTATTTTCTATAAGGGAGATTGACCGATTGAGCATCCTCAAAGTGACATGACCCACTTGGGGCTATAAGGGGAATTAACCAAGTGATATTCCTCATAGAGTCCTTGTTTTCTTTAGACTATAATAGGATGGACCGTGTGAGAATCCTCAAAGAGTCTTTGTTTTAATTGTACAACCTAGGAAATAAGGGAAATTCACTGAGTGAGCTTCCATAGATAGTCCTAGACCTTTGGGTTATAAGGGGAATAAACTGTGTGAGTTTCCTCAGAGAGTCCTTGACTACCCTAGACTATACGGGGAATGGACTGTGTGAGCTTCTTCAAAGATACTAGCTTTACCTTTGACTATAAGGGGATTGATTATGAGGGATTCCTTAGAGAGTCTTATTATATTCATATACCAAACAAGAGGGGTTTGACTAAGTGTGCTTCCCAGAGGGTTGCTTTTACTTTTTAGGTAGGACCAGAGGGGATGGTCATGAGTACTTCCTTGAGGGTTACCTGTTTGAGGATAAGCTATTTGTATCACTGTTGCTTGATTTGAAACTGTGGATTGTTTACTACTTAGTACTTTCTTGTTTACTGAATTCTGTACTTTTACCAACCATATATTCACTGACTATTTGGACCAAATCTTCGGGTGGTTTCCTATAGGGATTTAGCCTCACACCCTGTTTGGGTCATGATTTTAGGCCCAAACAGATTATATTTTTGCAGGTATAGATAAGGGAATTCTCCCTTATACTTCAGGTACTTGATTTTCTATGGATATTGAGAGCATGGGACCAAGATATGACTTAAAATACTAAATACTTTATCTACTTTCTTTTTTTCTTTGGTTTAGCACTATTGTATTCCAACATTGTGACTTGTTTTGCTATTTTTCCTAGACATATATATCATGCATCATTTTATATATATGTTCTCTAGTTTATACTTTCAGTCTTCTGATGTTACTTTTGTATGCCATTATTAATACTTTATTCTCTTGTATGTATTTGTTTACTTCCGTTGTATACTCTTCCAATGAGGGCATAGTTTCCCCACTATCAGACCCAAGGCCCTCGTAGCTAGTCGACAGCCTCTGGCATTCGGGGAAATGTGCATGAGGCAATGTGACCAACCAGGTATGGGGAGCCTCTGGGTGGCTTCCGGAACTAGGAATTTACAATGTGGTATCAGAGGAATTCGTTTCTTCTAGACTTGCTGTTTGGTTCCTTTATCAAGGGATATAAATGAATAAGTACATGGTAATAAGCTGTGCCTGGGAGTAGCTAATCCGTGTACAGGGAAAAGCCAATATACATCTTTTAATTGCAATTTTCCGTGTTTTTCAATTATTACATTTGATTTTATTTTACCTTGAGTGATGCACATGATTTGTGCTATTATTGTTGATGCAATTGATGTTCTGTTTCTGTTGCAACTAGATGAGATGAGGGTATTCCATCTCACACATCATATAGGAACATTCTAGAAATCATATGTCTTGAATTTTTTCCATGCCATCTACGATGAGTTATATATTTCATGTTATTGTGATAGATGATGTGTAAAATATACATGTTGTTGTGATAGTTACCTTGATAAAAAAACCTTCTATTTGATAGCGTATTGTTATTTTTAGATATTTTCTTGAATGAACACCGAAATTTGGTTTTTGAGGTGTTATGGGCCCTCATGGACCAGAATTTGGTGGATCATTACCTTGTTTTTTATGTTATCATGTGTAAAAGATGCTAAACGTTGATTCGCGGGGAGTATGGGCCCTGAAGGATTAGAATTTGGAACTTTTAATGCTCATTTCAGTGTTTTCAGGGTTCTGGAAGAGTTTATAAGGCATAGATTCAGAAAAAACCCAAAATACACATCATGTAATGTTAAGTACACGCCATGTGTTCTTATTTTCAAGAAGAAACTATTTCTTATTAAGTACACATCGTGTAGTATCTAATTGTGTCGTAGGCCACGTCGGTAGAGACATAGTATGGGGAAAACTTACAGTGAACACATCGTGTATCATCCATACACGTCGTGTCGTGTCGACCCCGTGCCCACCCATGTCTCTAAAAACACAGTTTGGCTGAGTCCTTCCTAATACATGTTGTGTGACATATAAAAATGTCATGTAGTCTGACCTAGATACTTGGATGTGTCACGAACAACACGGGTTGGTGTTACCCTTTTACGTACATGCCGTGTCCGCCTTGAACATGCCGTGTAGTTTATCCCAGGTACCCGACCATCTTACAAATAACACGGGATACTGTTATCCTTTCTCATACACACTGTGTCCATCTAGAACACGTCTTGTAGTGTGATCCGTGTGTCAGGCCATGTCACTAATAACACAGGCCAGGTGAAGCTTCACTAGTACACGCAGTGTAGAAATTTTACATGTCGTGTAGTCTTTCCAAAGGAAATTCGTGTGGCTTAACAGTGTAAAAGGACTTAGGAAGGGAAAGAGGATACAAGTAAACGTTGCATGTTATGATGACACACAGTGTTTTTGGGGTATTACATGACCAATTTAGGCAGAAGTACATGCACATGTAAATGATTTCATGCAACATGCCGTGTAAGAAATGTACACGCCATGTAGTCATGTCTTGTAAAACTTGAGTTCTTTCATCCTCTTGTCTCGTTATTTCACACCTTTTTTTCAGTCATTGATAATATTGATCTAAGATGTGTGGTTGACCTTTCCAATTCAAACCACTGAGGCGTCCTCCAGTTGTGTGCCAGTTTCCAGATGGTGATCAGACACCAGACATGGCCGATCAAGGACTACATGCAGATCCTCCAGTTGTGTCAGCCTTGGCACCAGCTATTGTACCTGACACTGGAGATGATTCATAATTCAGAGAGGGATTTCTAAGGATGATTCAGACCTTTCACAGAGTGTCACCTTCTGCCCCATCGATGGCTGATTTGACGCGGGTCTTCCAGAAGTAGCATCCTCCCACTTTCTTAGGTGAATGGAGGACCCCAAGTTGTAGAGCCACTGATATAGGCCACGTTGATGGTTTTTGAGCATCTAGATATACCTCCAGAGAATAGGGTGAATATCTCTACCTACATGATCTAAGACTCTTCCAAGAGGTGGTGTGATGTTATCTCACAGGCGGGCCGCCACCAGAATATGGCTTAGGATGAGTTTTAACGCATCTTCTATGAATACTTCTATCCAGATACCATGAGGGCCGATCGATCCTGGGATTTCATGACTATGGAGCATGGTACTCTTACTATTATGGATTATTCCTCTTTCATCATGGAGTTGCAGCATATCATGCCTATTCCAGGAGGTGATGAGTTGTTCCTTTCATGGATGTTTGAGGGTGGTCTGAGGCATGACATCTGATCTCAGGTGAACATCTTCAGGTTGACTTCGATATCATCTATCATCAACTAGGTGCTGATCACTGAGCACAATTTGAGGGATTATGAAGGTGTGATCCAGGGAGTTTGAACATCATGGGTTAGTTCCCTGCCAGATGATAGCAAGAAGCGTCTCTGGGAGGCGGAACAAAGAGATCAGAGTAGGTGGGATGCATCTTCCGGTAGTCAGGTGGTGTGATACCAGTGTGGGAGAAGTGGGAATATGAGTACATGTTGCCTGAGAGACTCAGTTGAGTGCCAATATTGCATCAAGATTGGTCACTATTAGCACTTTTCTCAATTCTTCTCCCCAGCAGGTACTGAAAAGGGTTTTTCTATAACACCGAGTTCAGGGGTAGCGCCACCAGTTTCTCACCAGTCTGGGAACTGGAGTTCTTTCTGTCATTCGGGCCAAGGTGGAGGTCGTGGCAGTGGTATCCAGTCACCCGGTTTTCAGAAGCATCAGAGTGGATTAGCTCAGAGTGTCCAGGAAGGGTCACAGGGCCGTGGAACAGGCCAGACTTTTTCATTGGAGAAGACCTAGGAGGATCAGGATCTCAGATCTTCTACTGTTCAAGGTACGATCATAGTAGCCTCAGTTTTAACTTCTTCTCTTTTTGATAAAGGGGCTTCCCATATCTTTATATTTTTTGTATTCGGGGAAAGCCTTGGTCTCTAAATATTTTCTACTACTGATATCTTGATGCTAGACACTCTGTTGGGGACTAGAATAGCTAGTGTACATCAGTGCAATGAGTTTCCTCTATAGGTTGGTGTGGGTCACTTTTTATGGGACCTCTATGTCCTAGAGATGACTGGCTATGATTTCATTCTAGGAATTTACTGGTTAGTTCACTTCCAGGCAGTCGTCGATTGTTATCCCCGAAGAGTGAGTTTCACATCACCAAAGAGTGAATCTATTCTTCATAGGGGAGAATGGGATGTCCAGGCGAGAAGAGTAGGTCTATGACATCATTGGTTGAGAGGAGTTACATACCAGATTTCTATTCATTATCTGGATGAACATGGGACTTCATAGTTGGACATTACTCTAGTGGTGGATCATTTCAAAGATGCCTTTCCAAAAGACTATTCAGGTTTTCCTTAAGAGTGTGAGGTAGACTTCTAGATTGAGCTTCTTCTAGGAGCTACACCGATGTCCATCCCTTCTTATAGGATAGCTACACCTGAGATAAAGAAGCTCATGAAGCAATTGGAGGAGTTGCAGGAAAAAGGTATCATCTGACCTAGTACTTCTCCTTGGGGTTCAGCTTTCCAGTTTGCGAAGAAGTTAGATGATACCCTCAGGATTTGTGTGGAATATTAGAAGTTGAACCAGTTGATGGTCAAGAACCAATATCCATTGATGAGGATTTATGATCTCTTTGATCAGCTTCGAGGAGCCCAGGTGTTCTCAAAGAATGACTTGAGGTCCGGTTATCATCAATTGTGCGTTATACCATCAAATAGTAATCTTAATTCCATCAAGTATAGGTATGGTCTATACGAGTATATGGTTATGTCGTTTGGTATCACGAACATGCCTGTAGTTTTCATGGAACTGGTGAATCGAGTGTCCCATCCATACTTGGAATCCTTTATGGTGGTCTTTCTGGATGATATCTTAGTGTATTATCACACTCAACACGACCATGTCACCCATCGTGAGATTTTTTTGAGTACACTGAGGGAGCATCAGTTATATTCTATTCTCTCAATGTGCCACTTTTGGATGGATCAGATTCACATCCTGGGTCATGTTATCTCAGAGGCATCCATATCTGTAGACCCAGAAAAAGTGAGAGCTGTAGTTTCCTTGGAGTAGCTGAAGAACATCTTTGAGGTGGGATGTTTTCTAGGGCTGGCTGGATACTACAGACGTTTCATACATGACTTTTCATGCTTAGCATCACCACTGATAGGTCTGACCAAGAAGGGTGCGAAGTTCATGTAGTCAGATTCTTTTGAGTTAGCATTTTAGGAGATGAAAGGGAGGTTGAATTCAGCACCGATACTAGTTTTCCAAGAGCCAGGAATGATATATATTGTTTATTGTGTTGTGTCAGGTATCGAGTTGGGAGTTGTGCTTATTCAAGGTGATGGATTCATTACATACGGGTCTCGGTTGTTAGGGCCACATGAGAGGAATTGCCAGATGCACGATCAAGAGTTGGCAGCTATTGTTTATGCCTTACGTTGTTGGATACATTATCTTATGGGAGATCATTTTATGGTTTTTACCGACCAAAAAATCTCAAGTACATCTTCACTCAGCATGATCTGAATTTGAGACAGCACATGTGGGTTGAGTACCTATAGTCCTTGGTCTTTGAGATTTTCTATACACATGGGAAAGGCAACGCAGTGGCTGGTGCATTTAGTAAGAAGACTCAGATACATGAAGTTTGAGAGGCTTGTAGTGAATGGAATCTTATGGCTCTATTCTCTGAGATGAATTTCGAGGCGGACGACAGTCAGGGGCAGACATTTCTTTCTTTTGTAGCTATTACCTCTACTTTTCTGGATCAAGTTCGAATAAGGTTGCTATCATATTCTGAATGCCTAGTCCTAAGGGAAATAATTTCTAGAGATGACCCTATTCCTTGATGGACCATAGGTGAGGATGAGATCTTGCAGTTCCCTGGATGCGTATGGGTGCCAACAGATATACACGAGGAGCTGATGCGGGATTTTCATTCCTCAGTTTGGGCTGTTCATCCTGGAATCACCAAGATGTATCGTGATCTACACTATCAGTATTGGTGGCCAGGTATGAAGAGGTATGTTTCTGGTTTCTTCATTAGGTGTTCAACTTGTATGTAGGTGAAGGAAGATCATCAGCAACCAACCCTGATTTTACAACAGCTTCACATTTTTGAGTGGAAGAGGAATGATGTCGCGATGGACTTCGTTACAAGTTTTTTGAGGTCGCCTCAAGGGAATGACATAGTTTGGGATGCCATTGACAGACTCAAGAAGGATTCTCATTTATTTCTGATCAAGGGGACCTTTAGTGTTGATGAGATGGGACAGTTTTACTTCCAAGAGATTGTACATCTACATGGAGTTCCACAATCCATTGTTTCAGATAGGGATGCACGGTTTACTTCTTGGGTCTGGTAGGGGCTTTAGAAGGGATTGGGTATACATGTACTTTTGAGAACAACTTACCACCCCCAGACAGATTCCCAGTCCGAGCGTACGATTCAGGTGCTTGAGGACATGCTCCTGGTTTGCATTCTGTATTTTGGAGGTTCTTGGGAGAATAATATACCTCTTGTGGAGTTTTCATACAAGATTAGTTTTCAAAAAACTATTCAGATTACACCTTATGAGGCTTTGTACGGTAGGCCATTCCGATCACCTTTATGTTGGATAGAAGTAGGAGATGCAGCTTTGCTAGGACGCCGTCTTGTTGAGGAGACCATAGATCAGTTAGAGTGGATTTGGAAGAGGATGTCTGCTGCACAGTCTCGACATAAGTCTTATGCTGATCAGCGGAGATGACCTCAGGAGTTCGAGGTCGGGGATCTGGTTTTCCAGCATTTCACACCGTGGTTGGGGAACAAGAGGATTTGGATACAGAGTAATAGTTCCCCACTGTATGTCAGGCCATTTTATATGTTGTAGAAAGTTGGTCCAGTTGCCTATAGGTTGCATTTAACTCATAGGTACTGAGATATGCATGACGTCTTCCATGTTTCTTAACTTCGATGTTAATTTTTAGACCCGTATCATCTCATTCAGCTCGAGGAGGTTGAGATTGATGTAGATTTTCCACTTTAAGAGCATCATATCTGGATTGTGGATAACAGTACAAAGGTTCTCTATATCCGGTCTGTTCTTCTAGTATGAGTAATATGGCAGCACGGGCAGGTGCAAGATGAGACTTGGAAGAGGGAGGCTGATGTACGAGCATAGTGACCGAAACTGTTCAATGTTTCTTCTTCTATGACGAGCTATGGAAATTTGGGGTCAAATTTATTTATGGGGGGAAGTTCGTAAGAACCAAGAATTTCATTAAGGTATGTTTTTCCTTTTCTGGTCATTTTTTGAGAAAAAGAGGAAATTCTGGAAATTTTCTATGGACACATCATGTACTTTATGAGTACACATTGTGAACTTCCTTGTCGTAGGAGGACATGGGATGGTCGTGTAGTAGCCACAAACATGGTCGCGTGGGAGTGACTTGGAGGTCACACAATGCTGAGTATGGAAACAACAAGTTCACGCAGTGTACTCCAAAAGTACACACCGTGTATTTTTTTCATTAAAAACACAGGGGTCGCGTCAAACAGATAGAACACCCTCCTTCTTGGTCTCATTCATCCAAGAGAGTCTGTATGGTCATGGATCTTCGATGATCCCCAGAGCCTCCATCCGTCCTCCGATTCGAACACTATTGATTGGGTTGGAATCCTATCGGTGAGTTCTCTCTTATCCTAGAGAATCATATTCTGATTCCCCTTCTTTTCCATGTAATGTGGGTTGAACGTTTTTTATGTTTTCTTAGATATATGACATGTCAAGGAGATTCAGGAATATAGGTTCAAGTATATTGATATTAAAACCCCAAGGTAGGAGGTTTGTGCCTTTACATTCAACGTCTTTTAATATTATGTACAAATTCTCCTAATACCCTTAAACAGGGTATTACGTGTTTACCGATTTACCCTTGTTGTTTTCCATCCATGCTTGTATGCTTGTGTATAGGTAATTTGGATATGAACATGGATAAATGCTATGCCTTGGATTTTTTCCCATGCATGTTCAGTTTACGACCTTTTGGTCATGTTTAGCCAGTTTGGATGCCATGCCTATTTCTAATGCCGATTGTTGTAGGATGGAGAGTTTGAATTTTGACATGCTTGTTATGATGTAGACTGGTTATCCAAGTATTTTTGTTTGTTTACTTTGGCCATATTACAATGCTATTCATGTTAACCTACATAGGGCCGTGAGAACATGGTGTATTAGACTATAAGGGGAATTGACCGGGTGATCTTCCTCATAGAGTCTTTGAGCACTTTTTGGATATAAGGGGGATTAACTAAGTGAGCATCCCCAGAGAGACGTGATCCACTTGGGGCTATAAGGGAAATTGACTGAGTGAGATTCCTTAGAGAGTCCTTTTTTTCTTTATACTATAAAGGGATTGATTGTGTGAGCTTCCTCAGAGAGTCATTGATTGAATTGTATGACCCATACTATAACAGAAATTGACCGAGTGAGCTTTATTAGAGATTCATAGACCTTGGGGATATAATGGTAATTGACCGTGTGAGCTTCCTCAGAGATTCCTTGACTACCCTGGACTATACAGGGAATGGACTATGTGAGATTACTTAGAGAGTCTTTCTTTACCTTCAACTATAAGGAGATTGACTATGATCACTTCTTCAAAGAGTCTTATTATATTATATACTGAACCAGAGTGGTTAAACCAAGTGTGTTTCCCAGAGGGTTGCTTGTACTATTTAAGTAGGACCGGAGGGGATGGCCGTGAGTACTTCCTAGAGGGTTCCATGTTTAAGGTTTAGCTATTTGTTTCACTATTTCTTGATTTGAAACTGCGGATTGTTTACTATTTAGTACTTTCCAATTTACTGCATTATATACTTTTACTAGCCATATACTCACTGACTGTTTGGCATAGATCTTCCGGTGGTTTCCTACTAGGATTTAGCCTCACACCCTATTTGGGCCATACTTTGTGGCCCAAATAGATTATATTTTTGTAGGTATAGATAAAGGAGATAACCCTTCTACTTTAGGTATATGATTTGCTGTGGAGCTGGAGAGCATGGGACCATGTTATGGCTTGTGATGTTGAGGAGTTTATCTTATTTATTTTTCACTTAGTTTTAGAACTGTTGTATTCCAACAATGTAACTTGTTTGGATGTTTTTCTTAGACATATGTATCTTTCATAATTATATATATATATATTATCTAGTTTATACTTTTAGTCTTCTACTGTTACTGCCGTATGTCATTATTACTGCTTCCACTCTTGTATATATTTGTTTACTTCTGTTGTGTACTCTCCCAATGAGGGAATAGTTTCTCCACTATTACACCAATGGATCTCACTACTAGTTAGAAGCCTCTGGCATTTGAGGAAATTCACATAAGGCCATGTGACCAACCAGGTAAGAGGATCCTCTAGGTGGCTTCTGGAACTGGTAAATTACAAATATGGACATGGGAACCAATCTTCATGTTGGCGTAGTGGGATGAAAATTGTATTGACTGTCAAAAAAAATTCAGATCAAATCCTTTATTGTGTCCCAATTGGGGTCTGATAATGATTAAATCACCCAAAATTCTCTCATGTTTTATTGTTTTTGATGGTATGGAATTTAAATTGTTTCCATGCCCATACACTCGTGTATAGGGATTGATAACTAAATATATTTGAAGTTTGATTATAGTATCAAAAAAATTAATATCAACTACGGTGTGGATTGCAATTGGGAATTTTAAATTAAGTCTTATAATGGCCATGTATTAAGTTCTAGTTCTTATATGTATTTGGACTAGGTAAAAGATTACCCATCAACCAAAAAATGGGGGAAATAAAATTAATAAAAATATAAAAATATTTCAGGCATTCAATGTCTTTAGGTTTAATCCAAAATCCTTCCTAAGAGTGTTTACAAATTAAAAATAATTCCAATATGTGGAAAGAAAAGTATGTAATGGATTTTTTCATGTATTTTCAAAATTTAAATTCTATTTATATGTAATGAAAATTTGGGATTAAATTACCTTTTATATGAGAGTGTAAGGGATCATTTTTTACTTCTCAAAATATAAAATTAAAATTAATTAATTTTCATTGAACAATGTAACCAAATTTTATAATCATAATATAGGATGACTATTCATAGAAATAATATCATAAAATAATATTTGGACATGTTTAGATAATGTTATTACCAATATATCATTTTTATGACTCATGTAAACACTTCTTTATTAATTATTATAATGAAAATATTTTTACTCGTTGGGGGTTATGATAGCTAATATGAAATGAATGTAACTTGATAAATGTACCATTTTTTATATTTTAAATCATGCCCTAATAACATACCTGATGAATGTATTTTATATATTTTAAAACATTTAATAGAATATTATTTATTATAAAATAAAATTAATTTAATTTTTGGAACAATTCTAATTAATTAGACATTGAGAATAACCAAAAAATGAAATTTTAGTATAATTCATTAAATAATAACTAAAATTCCATATTTATCTGCAACATTATGTAATAAACAATTACTTAAATTTTTATTCATTTTTATATTTTTATAATAATTTATTTTATTCTTTTATTAATTGTATATATATTGTTTCGGAATGTTATATGCAATGCTAGCAATTTTTTCACTATAAATAAAATAGAATGGTCAAAAAATTATATTTAGAGAATATAATTATAATAATATATATGTTTTTTACACCCCTATAAAAATAATTATAGTTTTTATAATTAGAAAATTGAAATTTTGGTCATTATCTATTTCTCAAATAATATAAAGCTCAAAATAAAATATATATGGAATGAAGTGGTTATATATTTGATATTTTGATTGAAATTTAAAACTAAAACTCAAAAAATACTATAAAGGAGAGGGTTAGGGTAAATTTTTTTCTTTATTATATTATTTTTAACCAAAACATCCCGATTTACCCTTACATTATTGATAAGAAATTAGTACAGTTATTATTCAAAATGACTTAAATTATAGGTACCTATTTAATAAATCTGAATATCCTTATTCCTAATGTTTAATTATATTTTAATAATTCAATTCACATATGTGTTATAAATTAATTTATATTTTTACTAGCATAATGTGATGAAAAGTGTGATTTAAAAATAATAATTATAAGTATAAAAAAGTTTTTAATCCTAAATAATGTGTAAAATTAATTCCAATAACCATTATGGAATTAAATTTTATGAAAATGAAATAATTAAATTATAAAAATATTCGTATGTGGACTCTATATATTTAAGAGATTTAATTGAAAATAATTTTTTCACTAGAAAATATTATATTTTCATAACTCATTGAAAAATTAAACATTTCATAAAATTACCAAATTTAATAGTAAACTAATTTTTATGTGCATATTAAATAATTTATATCGTATTTAATAAAAAAATCTAATAATTCAATATATTTATTGTAATATTTTATCACGAAGAAATATCAAATTAGTTCTTGAATTTTTTTAGGAATAAAACTATTTACTAAAATTTGAGTGATTATTTAATAAGAATATACAAATAAATTTAGATTTAGTTGGACCATTATTTTAATTTAATAATTAATATACACCCATTAGATAATATTGATCAATAATTTTTTGTGAACATGTGAGATGCTGAGGGGAATTTTATTAACTTAGTGGAGGCGTATTATTTGAATTACTTGACGTATGAAGGTAACATAAATTATTTATTTTTTTATCATGGAAAAAATGTCATATATTTCAAATATATAATCAGGATAATCGAACATAACTCATCAAATAAAATTGAAATTCGATTATAAGATGATTTATCACTTTTCTAGTAGTTTTAAACTCCATTTATCCACATTGATGATTATCCAGATATGAATGTTTTTTTACTCTATAGGGGTCAAGAAAGTAATAATTAAAAGTGCCCCATATGTGGAATGTAGATTATACGACAGACCATTTCCCATTCATTTTTTCCAATATAAGATGTTTATGAATTTTTGGTCATTTAATTAATTATTACTAATCATAAGATAATATTAAATCTATCTTCAGTAATACTAATATAGTTTAAAAGTAGAGATATGAACATATAAATGAAAACAGAATATAATATATTAAAAAAATAAATATAGTGTGATACAATAATTAATAAACACTCTATTTCTTTGAAGTATTTTAAAAATTTAATTCCATTTTTGGATTACATGATTAACACATTATTGGACTTACATAAATTTTTTTAGTAATTATATTGTCCCTAAAAATTAAAAATTAGTTGACATGATAAAAAATTATTTAAATTTTTATATAACCATATATAATTGAACATAACATCTTTTTATTTGTATGGAAAAATATAATAGACAGTAAACATAAGAGTGTGAAATACTATATTTATTCTCTATGTAAAATACTATCATGTTCATTATAAATGAAAATTGTCACTATGATGTCGTATTATCAAATATTAGATATGTACGGTAAGGATAAACTCATTAAATATAATTAAGTATGATTTAAGATGTATTTTTAAATCCTTATGACATTATTTTTAATCATATTTACCTAGTATTCCCTAATCTAGGTGACAAATATTTATAACAATTACAATACATTATGACTAAAAATTATATTTAAATTATTAAAAAATATTATTTATTTTGATTCAAAATTTATAATCCATTTTAAAAATATAAAATTTATATTAGTAAGAGAAAATAATTTTACAATAAGTCTTCAAAAGATAAGAAAACAATTATTTGGTTAAATTAATTTTATGTAGATATTTATGCTTAACTATGTTCCATTATATGTATAAACTATTACATTAATATTAAAATATATAATTTAATAAATTATCTAAATATATAAATATTATATTTTATCAGTATAGATTAATTTTATTTCTTATGGTTAAACTCATTTTCCCTCGAATTGTTTTTTAGAAAAACATTTCAATTTACCATATATTATTTTTTAATTTCTAATAAATTTATAACCGATGAGATAATTTTAAAATATTGTAAAAATAATAAATTCACTAATATATTTAGTCTTATTAATAAACTATAATCCAATATCTTGTTGATACTTTTCCCATCAAATAAAAAATTATTAGTGTATCACAACTCATTTAATCCAAATGTTATGTATAAGAGAGGACATCAATGAAATTCAATTTATTTAATGATAAATATTTCATAAAATATTCTATTGAATAACCTTATATCTTAATGATGAAAATCAATCCTATAAATGAGAATCGACAACAATATGATGATAATAATTATAAAAAAATATGAAGATAACAACTTCTTATGGTGAAAACTACAAAACTGACTAATATATATATATAATAAAATTTTAAAAAAAATGTTTATAATAAGTTATACATTTTAATAATGTACTTAAATAAATAGTTTTGATATATATTATTTTCTATATAAGGTTATGACTTCTTTAACTAAAAATAAATAAAGGTATGAGTTTTTCATCAAACTATTACTTCTTTGTGACGTGTTTTTTTACAAACCAATTGTCTAATTTGGGGTGTATATAATTGAAATTTTAAAAAATTTAAGATTATTCTCTCATTATTTAGGTAATTGAGTCTATTATTAATGTTTTTCAATTTTACATGATTTTAATTTGAATGTTTCGAAATCTATAAGGGGTTTTCATTACTCAAATTATTTTAATTTTTTATAATTATTCATTTGTAATTTTATTTTATGAGATGTATTTCATATATTATATGATTTTATTATATTTATATCCATTTATTTTCTTGGGATTTAAATTTTCTTACTTTTTCATTTATAAATGTGGATGATGTTAAGTATAATTTCAATCCTCTCTAAATGATCCCATTTTTTCACCATATCCATATTCTTCCTTCCCAATAACATTCTTATTTCTTATTTCGAAATCAAAATATGATTATTATATATTAATATAAAATTTTATAAATATCTATATACAAATTAAATAATTATTTATAGATATATGATGTTATTTTATAAAAATAATTTCAACGTATTAAAAAGGGTTTCCATTCATTATATATCAAATATTTTATCATTCTATTCATATTCCATTTAGATTTACATTAATCCATTTTAAATTATCAATTATGGAAGATTATTTTTTAATGTAATTTTTTTCAAATTTTATATCATCACATTTTTTAAAATGGATTTATAATGTAACCTAGAACATTGCCATATATATATATATATGTGTGTGTGTTAATCATATTTTTTTTAAAAAAATTGATTCTTTCAACATTATAAGAATTATACTTCATGAATTCACCAATAAATGTTTTAAAATGGTTTAATTAATAATTTAATGTGACAAAAAAGTAAATGTAGCTCTGTTTTGAAAAAAAATAATTTTTTATTTTGAAAATGAACTCATTATTTTTATAGGGCTTTAGTTGAATGATTTTGTAGAGAAATATTCAGTGTTTTAATTTTTTTTTTCAAATAATGATTTTGAATGCATCATTTCTTCTTTAATTTATTATTACAAATCATTTTATTAAATGATAAATTTTAAATGGTTTATCAGGTTTAATGTATCTAATTTTAATGATATAATTTTAAGTAGTTTTTCAAACTTGTTATAAGAGATAATTTTTATTTATTTGAAAATAAATCTAACTAATTATATTAAATGTGTGTTTTAAATACACATTAATAGCCTTTATTATTCCTTTATTAATAGATAATTTTTTTTCTGATACCATATTCATTTTTTCACCGGATGTATTTTGTCAATTAAGTATTAAGGATGCTTCGAAATATCACATTTCATTCGAATGAGTTTATTAGGATATTCAAAAATTATAACATTCCATATTCTTATGGAAATAATTTAATTGTTTTTATTATAAGATTTATTGGGTTGGATTGACCTATATAATTTGTTGGATAATATATTTTGTGATTGTTTCGACAGAAATGAGACAGTCGTGAAACCTCATTAGGCGAATAAAATGGTCTAATGAGAACTGAAAAGTCTGTCGTATTTTTGTTGTGGGGGAGATATCATGTTAAATGAGTTCATGTTGGGTTCACCATCATTATTTCGATAGAAAAGAGAACGTTAAGAACCATTATTTGGTGAAGAAATTGGTCTGATGAGAATTAGGTAGCCTATTGTTTTATATTGTGAAAGATATTATTCAGTTAAAAAATCTTGCCTCAGTTTCACATTTTTTGTCCTTAAGGGAAAATCCCCATAGTTCTGTCATCCATAACTAGGTACAGACCTAATTTCCAAATATCAGATGTTAGTATGTGTTTTACAACTAGTTACATTGAGGTACTCAGATTAGTTGATAGGATGGGAGGTTATTCTCATCACACCCTTTTGGGGATGGGTACTTATTAGTTACTCAAAGAATCTATTATAGATTTTTATTTTCTTTTTGAATCCCTTCCTAATCTCAAAATGAGACCAGTTTTCCTAACAAACATAGAATATGCTAAAAACATATTATATGAAAAATATGGGGATCTCATTATATAATTCATCCCTCTTTATCTGAGGTTTTTTATCCATAACACAATAATATATAGTGGCTTATATGACAATGTTTCATAACCATGCATTTACAATTTTTTCAAAAATGTAGCGTGGGAAATAATATTCTATGAATGGGATTGAGCCTTTATGGGGTGTCATATATTTCATGTTTATTAGATGAATCAAAACCCATGTAGTATGTTAAACACGTGTATTTTAATTTAATATTATATGGAAATATGTGAGAGTATTTAGCAACTGAATATTTCAGATCAAGGGTTGATGAGACATCCTATGTCTCATCTTTATAGTTGGAATTTGAGTTATCATAGTTCCATTACATATCAAACTTTGGGTGGGTTTGGAAGGGATTATCATCCCATGAGAAATATTGGGCCCTAATGGTTGAAGTGTTAAATCAATGGAGAACATACACTATGGTGGAGGCCTATTTTAGCGTAACCTTAGGAAGGGGTTATACATACACTTGTTGTAGAATGAATCAGTTTCATCGTAGTTTATTTGGTTTGGGGAATAAAAACTTTGGATTCTCTTATATTGAGGACATAGTATATTAGGCCTCTGATCAGGGCTTACACAATATTGATTCCATGTATGAATGATATTTCCATTGAAAATACATATTACAATGTGAGATACGCTTGTTGTTGGATATAAGGTATGAAAAATAATCAATCTCATTACACGTAGATGTAGGGATTACATGATGGTACGTCCCTTTGGATTCTTGATTGAGATCTTGGTCCTAAAAAAGGAGTCTTACATATTATTTTTATGGAAGGAATCAGCACCATTTTAGTTTCTTTTCATCTGGGATTACAGAACTAGGTTTCCCTTATATTAAGATTGGACAAGTCTAACATATCCATGGATGAATACCTAACCTGACCTTATTGTCTTCCTTCCATACATTATTTAGTACATGAAATGCCTAATTGTATATGTGACATGTTAGAGAATCTACATAAATTTCTGGTTATATTTCACACATGTCCAAATTAAATTTCATGATCCGGTTACATTATCATAAGAACATCACATAATCTTAATGGCATGTATGAGGCCATCCCATAGCAACGAATGAATTATACGGATGACATCTCAAGGCATTTATGGATTATCTAGTATGGAATCACATGATATTTGATGATAAGATTAGATGGTGTCACTAGATACCACTAACTTTCTCTCATTTCAACCCAAATTGTAGAAAAAATTCTTTGAGTGAATCAGGAGTGTCAGTGTGACCTGTTTCTAAGATTATCCATGATCTAGAATGAAATGTCCATTGAGTGCTCTGAAAGCCATCAGATATGTCTAGATGAAATCATGAGATCATGATGGAATATTGATAGGATGTCATGGGATTTGGATGGTGTGCACATAGGACATCTCATAATCTAGTTGACATGACTAGTGTTGTTATACGACTCAACTGATATTTACTAATTCCATTATATGATTAGGGAGACATCTATGTATCACAACACACAGTCTGGATGGTGATCCCAGAGATATTCATTAGACATGGGTATGATTCAATGGGGGTATAGTGTTGCTTGAAGTGACATGACTTGGGGACATCATGTGATTCAAATAGTATACCAAATGAAAATCGTGTGATATGGCCATCTAGTCCTGGTGATGTCACATGACATGGGCGGTTCATGAAAAGTCCCTAATGATCATCATGTATATTCATTGCATATGTCACTCGTATTTTTAGTATATGTTCTTTTCTATTATTTCATATAGCTTAAATTTTACCATTGTTATATTGTTTAAAGTCTACCAAGATCATTGATATATATTGGATGCTCTTTCCATGAGCCTCCAAAATCCATATGTGTGATCTATGAGTGATCAAAAAAAGTTACTAAGCATGTTGTATGATACCTCTGGTTTTTCTTTAGATCTTACTTGATGGAAAACATTCCGGTTAATAAGGTCATCTACTTCCGGAATCCCTCTTTGATGATTTGGAGAACTACATCGATGTTCGAAGGAATAGTTTCTGCATTATTCATGATTGTGTGGGGGATCTATATGACTATACACCATATTAGGCCCCACATTTTTTGGTTCATAATTCAAAAAACCATGCTGGAGTAGATGGAGGGTTTTTATGTCATGTGTTTCACAATATTCTTTCGTGGGTCATTCCTAGGGTGTCACATGATTTTTAGAGAACTCAAGACAATACCATGAATGATAATTTAATATATTACCTATACAATTAATGGGGTTTTATGAATCAAAAAAATATTCGAATGAAAATTAAAATTGAATTGCTAATATGTTGGCGGGCCATCGCGAGATCAGGGCGTTATTGAAAGGTTGTCGTGTGATCTTAAGAGACATGTCTGGGACCATTCTCGTGACATGGATGGATTTCTATGGGGAATATGTGAGATTAGGACATCATGTCGAAGGAATTTAGTGAGTTATTATGGAGCGGATGAGCATGTCACATTAATTTTACAATCATAATTGGATCCAAACATTTATCTTTTATTTACTTATGTTAATTTTTAGTGGATTGTCGATCATGGGATATTTCACGAGTGTTTATGAAGAAAATAAATCTCACCATTAATGATGTGTCATGTGACCATAATTGTGTCCTATGGTGATACATAATAATTTCATGGAAGAAAATAATTTTCATGTTTATGGAGACAATGGGGGAGAGTGAGACTTCCATAACATGTCTAAATCCCCTCATATGAAGGGGATGACATCTCAGAAGGATATTTCACCACTAGAAAGGAATGTCACTGGGGATTATGTGGTGTCTTAAAAAATATATGGTGTATCATTTTATTTTAATGACTATGAGATTATCCCACCTTTTAGATATTTTCTCCCAATTTTATTAGGATTTTTGGATGGTCTGTCAGTTTCCTTCCACCTGACAATGCACGTGACCTAGGAATGTTTGTTTAGTAGCCTCTGTGTGATCACTAGTTGTCTAGGGTTCCTTATATAGTGTTTAAGGACATGTAAAATTGTGCAAAGGGTATTTGAAACATTTTAAAAGAATCACATGGATCTATCATGTAGAATTCTAATGGTACTTTGATATTGTGTCTCTTGGAGTCCTATCTGATCCCTCAGTTCTAGTCACATTTTCATTAATTTTTTGGGGAAAATAATACCCATATTAAATTATATATTCCCTTATCAGTTTGAAAATTTTCATTTCTGTGAATCAATAAATTCCCCCTCCCTAGGAGATACATCCACAGGGACAAGGGATATGTTCTAAAGAAAGTAAATTCCTACATGAGGCTATGGATATTTTTCCAATCGAAGTATTGGGTGTTTCTTGGTCTTCTTAAATACATTTTTTATTTTGAAGAATTCACTATAAATGGTTTAAGGGAGAGTGGTTCATTCAGAATCTACTCAACTCTAAGAGCTATTGCATCCTACCTCTCTAGCGTAACCTCACAACCAAACCGTCTTATAAGAACCAATCATGAGACCATGTTATAATTACATTTTGTGTGATCTACTTTAGAATAATTCCATTTCATATTTTCCCACATGAATCATCTAGGAAATAATCATTGGTAATTGTATGAAACTTGGGAATAGGTATTGGTGATTGTCTTGAGGGTTTCATAAGATAATATGGATTGGGTACATGATCTTTTGACTACTGGAAGATCATGTGACCATGACAAAGTCACATGATCATGGATCATATATGGGATCATGTGGTCTGTAAACTATTTTTAGAGAGGAGATTCAGGAATACTTAATGGGACCATGAATTCCATTGATGATTCATGTGATTCACATGATGAATTTGGTTTATTCCACTAATATGATAATATTATTTTATCTTATTGACATATTCTACATAATTTTTATATAGTGATTATAAATCTTGTCTTACATTATCCATCACAACTTACCATAGTGAAATGATTGTGGTAAATTACAATGTTGAACATTGGTATCTTTTGCACTCTGATTTTTTTATGAGACTATTCTAGTTAGAGCTCTATAATTATCCTTTATAACACTATCTTACACTATACGGATTTGGTCTTTTGGGTGAAGTTTCCTTTTATTCCCTGAAATTTAACCAGACATCCAGCTTGGTTTCAACTTCAAATGACTTCATTGAGATGGCTATTTTTTAGGATGGAAAACTAGCTGAAACTAGTCACATGTGTTGTATTATATGTTGGAAAACTATTCCTTGGGTCCAGAGGACTGTGATATCTCTCACCGTCCCATCAATCAAGGTTATTCAAGCATATTTGTATCTTCTATGAACAAAATGAGTAGAATTTTTGGGTTTGACGTTGTCTTTTCACCCAGGTTTAATATTTTTCAATCTATGGGAATGACCATTATGGGCCAAGAAAATTAGAATAGTGTTTTATAACCTACTATAAATTTTCCTTCTCTTTAATTTAGTATGCATTTACAAATTCAAAATTTACAACCACTCTGACATTCATAGGGAATTGGTTCCCCATTGGTGTCCTAGCACCAAATCATTCCATTTATCTCTTGATGAGGTAGCAGTCGGACTCTAGGTTATCTAGCATCTCGGAGAGATACCCACTCTTGAAGATATGTAAAATTATTTCCTTCTTAATGTAGATGTCTACAGTGAACCTTTGGTAACTCATGTATTTCCGAGAGATATGATCATCATCATAAAGGATGAGTTTCAAAAGGATATGTCTGAGGACTTTCTTATCTCATTTAATGATTGGATCCACAATTTTATTAATCATAGTGGAGATATAGTAACTACAATACTCACACATTGGTTCCATTCTCTGATGAATCATGATATTTTTTGGTCATATTGGTCTATTTTAGAAGATGGGGATCATTCTTCATTGCGAAACTAAGTGAATACGGAGAAATCACCAAACCTTAGGTTGGAGGGCTTCATGGTAATGTTTCGGAATGGGTAGATTCACTCATATAAGGATGACTGCTCAGGGATTCAGGTTAGCATGCTAGTGTGCCATCATGAATATCATGGGATGGAGAATTGATATGTAAATATTGATTCTTGAGTGCCTATACCATCTCATTTACCATATTCAACAGGAAATTATCCCCTATAAAATATTTAGTCATTTCTAATTTCTATTTGGCGGGTTAAGGATAAAATTTCAAATATATGGATACTAAAATTCAATAGGGGTTCTTGGATATTTTCATCACCCAAGTCTCCTAAACATATATAGGGTTGATGCCATGTCATTATTCCCAAATTAGGTTTTTGATGTGTTGAGTTGGTCTAATCGCCTCAATTCCTCCCCTACCCTTAAACTCTGTGGATAATTATTGATAATAGATGATGAACTCTATATGAAAGGTCATATTAGGTCTCACTTTGAGATGAGGTTATTGCATCAAGGATTTAAATGATGATTGTTTATATTACATACACTTCTTATCGGTTTGTTCAAGGGGTTTTTTTCACCAAGAGGGTACCCCTCTTCATTCAAATGGTGAGGGGGGAGAAAGACCCTTGGAGATCATCCAATATATCTAGATGAAATTATCACATGAATATATAAATGTTGAGATCATCATTCCACCATCTAATGATCTTACCCTCCTTTCATAGGACATTGTATGGGCATTTGTGGAATCATACTCGGGTGGTGTGTTGAACTAGTTGGTCCACCATGTGTTCAAAACATTTCCCTCACAAACCCACATGTCTATAGAAGCAATAGATTTGTTTCAAGACTAAGGTGAGACATCTATAATGAGATCCTATCCTAGTGATAACCATACCAATTTAGGGGAAGAATCTAGTGAAGAATATATCCATTGTGTACATGAAAAATGATGCACTTATTGGAGGAAGAATATATAAGGATTCCACTCATTCTCCCTTGTAAACATATCCATATTTCTCTCTATATAATACAACCACTTCATATTCCATAGGATCATAGACACAACATTGTGTGACCGGGTAGTAGATTCACCCTTTAATTATATACACTCCTCTGAAAAAATTTCGGGACCAAGATGACCCCCTTCCTCCACTATTTTTTGACGTGGGGGCCATATGATTTTTATGAAACCCAATATACGAAATAATATGAAAAATTATTCTCACTCCGAAATATTTTTCCACAAATGAGAGGGGCCTTTAAGATCTTGATGATGATGCTCCACATTTCTTAGCAGATGAATAAGCCTTGGAGAAAATATATCTTAGTCACATGTTTTTATCTGATTTGAAATCCCAAATACATGCATAGAAAATTAAGATATGTATATATGAGGAGGTCACATCCGACCAGAGGTCTGACCTCTTATTACTATCATCCTTATTGGAAACTACCCAGAAGAGAGTTGTATAGATGTCCACCCTTATTAAGACACTTCTTCCTTGGGAATATGTTGTAGAAGTGGGAAGTGTAACATTTCAACTATCTATTGATTCTTCTCATGAAACCCTACCTCATTTAAATTGATAATCTTGTCAATTTTTGTTCTAGTTTGAAAATTGATGTCTATTTTGTTCTGATGAAGTTATTGGGGACTCTCTAAAATGTGGAGATTCTTTATTTTTCATGCTATTAATGAATGTATATTCCGATATTTATATTATATTGTTTAGTTCTCTATTTTTCATGATGTTCATGACATATTACAATTCTAGTTTTATATGAATCCCCAACTATACCCAACCATTTAATATTATCAAAAAATAGAATTCCAATATTTTATTGTTTATAATTCTGATTGAGAGTCTAGGGAAATGATCATGAATGACCACCAACATGAGAGTCCTATTTTTTATTTCATCTACCTATATATTAAAACTACATTATTCATAGAATGATAATTGGGTAGATTATATTTCCCAGAGAAAGTGTAATATATCTTTTTCTGATTTCATTAGACTTTATAATTATACAATGTTTTTTTCTATGGAAATATGGTGGGCCTCAAAATATTTGTATCTTTCCCATTTATACATGCTATATTTCTATTGTGATTTATTTTAAGGTCTTTTAGCATTAAGACCTATGGATATTTTTAGGTTCATTTTCTTATATAAAATATCACTATAGTTTTGGGTAATTTAGCTCGAACCTTATATAATTATAGTTAAGTGTATTTTTCTAAGAACTTATATTAATATAGTTTAAGGTATTTTAGCTCGGACATTTTTTCTCTATAGTATAAGGTGTTTTATCTTGGAATATCTATCGCTATATTATATTGTATTTTATAAAATATAATCTATCAATTTAGTTTAAGTCATTTTATATAAGACATTATATCATTTTAGTTTGTTGACTCTTATCTCATAAATTCTATCAATATAGTTTTTGGTATTTTAGATTAGACCATCTATATTATATGCCAGACCTCATATCGATATAGTTTAAGGCCTTTTAGCTTAAAAATTATAATTCTGTATAAATAAAAGTCTATCTATGAGGATATTACTGGTGAATATGGAATATTTGGAAATCATTCCCAAGATGAACCAAAACACTGTTGTATGATGATTTCTACCATGGTATTGATGTGGATAATGTGGGTTACAGATACATTTCTAATAGGAGGTGATTCCAATATCTTTTAGGTAAAGTCTCTTATTGGACGATTTCATTTTCATACATGAGTGCCTCTAATATTTTCAAAGGGTTATAGAATATTAATGGGGGTAATATTAGTTGATGGTGAAATATTGGAAATGCTAGACCCACTTGCATATTTGGAATGTGGAAAATATAATTCATAATCCAAATCTTGTGTCAGTGAGTATGGGATGGGTAAAATGTTTCTCTAATGACCAATAATACCTTCATGCACTTTGTTCTTCCATGGTGTTACTAGGGATAAAAAGGATTTGGGTTTCATTCTTGCAAGGTTGATACACATCTGGTTGATCAACTAGCGCACTAATACATTGATAGCATGGTCAAATAGAGGCGTTCTTACCATTTTTCCATGGGATATTAAATATTTTTGATCACACATGTGTCATAAAGATAAAGTTGGAAATATAAGAGGATCTATCCAGGAATGGTTCTATAACCCTATAGGAATTTAGATCCTAAATTACGACGCTAAGGCCCTATGAATTCTAATTTTGAATATTGTGTTGTGGCCATAAATTTTTCAAGATTTGAGTTTCACTTTCATACATTATAAAATGTTAAGAAACATGTTTACATAATGTTGAGGTTATTGAATTTTCTTGAATATTTTGGAATAGGGATTTTAATTCATGTACTTAATTGCACAGATCAATGGGTTGATATGGGAAAATAATACTATTAATGGATTATAACACACATAGGTGTTGTGTTTTATTGTGGTGACGTAAGGTCTCTAAAGGATAGAAAATACATTTTTCAGAGTGAGACATTTTGTTTATAACCATAGGCTTATATAAATGTTCTAGAGTCTTATATATGTAGACAATAAGGGTCCCTTGAATCCATGTGTTCTTTTCTAAGGGAAGTTGAATTTTTATAGTGATCTTAGGTGTTTAATTAATGATGTGTGATTTTTTGAAATTGTGATATCAAGGAAAGTATTGATCACCCTTAATGTTGTGTCACTACCTAAAGAACATGTTTTTTACAATAATGTGATTTGACAAGTCATTAATATAACAATTTATTGGACTAGGGGGTCATGTGAGAATAGATTAATATTTTACAAAGGATTCAAAGTAGGATGTACAATATATTTTTTCTTTTCTATTTTCACCCTAATTTATCTGTAATCTATAGAGACTAAGAGATTAGTGATTGAGGAATTTACTTTTCTTCAGTCCTCCCATTGTAGATAATCAACATAAAAATATGTTTTTCTATTTCACTACTAGATTAACATCAATATATTTGAACCATTATAGTCTAGAAATTATTGTCATAAAAATTCGACCAATGTGATGGTAGTTTATGTTCGTGACACACATGTACCTAATTAGGGGGTCATTACACAAAAACCCAATTAGGATACCCAAGGTTAAGAGCACTCCGTCAACCATCTGGGAAGGAGATGATTATGTTGTCAATCACATCTCGAAGTTCTCAGGTAATGACTTGTGATATGAGGAAATCATACTCGGGATGGTCCATAACTCTCTCATGTGTTGAGTTATTCCATGGTGATGTCTTGATTATGAGTATTAGAAAGACCCACCTAATAGCCAAGATAACCATGGATGGTAAGTATAAGCCGTTGTTTATCAATATCACGATCATTCACAGATATCCCCTTACCATTATGACATCCAAAAACTTTTTTTGGAAATTTGAGGTGCTGATATATGGTGTTTGATTTATAAATTGAGGTTCTTAATTGATGTCTGAAGCACCACATACTTTGGTTGGCTGAGAAAATTCAATAACTATCCTTTGAGAAGGGATTGTAATGCATGATTTTATTCACAATTTTATGTTATGTATTAAGGATGAATTTACCTCAGTATAATTTAACATCATGTGTTAAGTAAATTTTCAGTCCATTTTATGTTTATTCAGTATGGACATTAGAAATGAAATAAAAAATTGTGCATGATATATTACCTGAATTAGAAGAACTGATTAGATTTTGGTTGTACATTGGGAAAAATTTCTTATATGGATCATACTCTAGGAACTTATTGGGAATTATTTTATTTAGTTGTTGTATTGGGGCCCATGGTGGGTTATCTTAGTGTCATTATGTATAATGTGATTAAATTAATGAAGCCACATGTAGTTCTAGTGGAATTGAAAATTTTAACATCATTGAGAAATGATGCAGGCTTCCTGGTTTTAAAATGGTAATTTCATATGGAACGAAGGATAGAAATATGGGAATTATTACAAATATTATGATAAAAGTTATCTAGCCACTCATAGATCTTGATTTAAGGGATCCCTACAAATTTATTACCTGTATTGTGGGAGTGGATTTTTGTGTTTATTTTTTGTGAATGGAACCAATATTTGAGATCCATGCATCACTATGAATCTAGTTTTGATAGGAATAAATTAATTCATAATTCCATCACATGAAACACTCTTTATAGGACACGCTCGTATGTAGTGGGGGAATTGTTACCATTGATTGGTGCAGCTAGGTCCATGATTGAATATTTTGGTTTCAATACCTATCATGTGGTGATATGAATCACGCCAAAAATACTTCGTGTTGGAGGTGTGGTGGGAGACCAATACCATGGGTGATGGCCCTCATGAATGAAGTCTGCATGAATGTTTAGATTTATTCAATACATGATAAATAAAACATGTAGATTAACATAATGTGGTGAGGACTCATGGTGTTTCTTTTATGGTCATGCATCTAGGACAATGATGAAATTATCATGAGATTCTGCTCCTTGTTCATGCGGGGTAGTCTTTACTGAATTTTATATGTACAACTAAACATTTATTACTGTGAGAAACAAGGAATTGAAAGGGTACCTTTGACTTTCAATAGGTGATTGAGGAAAAGGAAGGGGAATTATGTATCATGTGGGGGTGTACCATGATATAGGATCTTGTAATGTCACGAACCGTCCTCGGGGCCCGTGCCGTGACTACCCCAAGCCCGCCTTCCATAGGCCAGGGGCTGGAGACTAGCACCAAGGCGTAAAATCCCAGTAAACAGGGAAGGAATTGCCTTTAAGTAACAACCACACAGAGTCAGCAAGCGGAAAGTAAAGTGCAGAAAAGTAAAGGGGGCCGGAAATACAAGCCCAACTGTAAAGTACAACTGAAAAGTAAAGTACAGCAACTGAAGAAAAGACGGTGGCCTCGTGTCGTCCACTGGCAATCCCACCTGAAGGGTGGGTACAGATAGCCTCCAGGCTCCTCGGGTCCCACGTCCGCTCCGAGCACGTCCTGCCCAGTGGTCCACCTCCCGGTACCGTCCTGCTCCACGCCCCAACCGTGATCAGCGCTGTCCGTCGTCTGCAACCAACACAACAAGGTGCGGGCATAGCCCGTGCAGGGGTGAGTACAACTACTCAGTAAGGACCCCGAGACCCCCGAAGGTCTCCCGAAATCCACAAAGGATATAGCACAAAAAAAAATGCAATCACGAAGTAACATCTGACTCGACTTAGGTATATGCCCATACATATACCTAAGTCCCCAATTCTAGCTCTGCTCACGAGCTCAAGAACAACTCAATCCACAAAGGAAGCAAGACTCAAATCCACAAGGAGAGTAACAGTAAATCCACATAGGATAGTTCAACACAATCCACAAAGGAGAGTAAACAGTAAATCCACATAGGATAGTTCAACACAATCCACAAAGGAGAGTAAACAGTAAATCCACATAGGATAGTTCAACACAATCCACAAAGGAGAGTAAACAGTAAATCCACAAAGGATAGTAACATAAGATTCAGCTCAACCAGGATTTTCATTATCGAAACCGTAAAAGTTGAAGAGCCCCATCTCTGAAGTGTACAGTGGTCCTGTCACGACTCCGAGGTACTGCTCACTAACCTAAGACTGCTGAAGTACTCCTCCTGTCGAGTACCGCGGGTCTGCTGCCAACTACCGGGCGCTCCGTCCGCTGAGGGTCTGCTGCCAAATACCGGGCGCTCACCCAGATAGCCTACTGAGGTACTCCTCCTGTCGAGTACCGCGGGTTTGCCGCCAACTACCAGGCGCTCCGTCCGCCGTGGGTCTGCTGCCAACTACTGGGCGCTCCGTCCACTGGGCTAGTCGACTCACTCCAAGTTGAGTCGGTCAAGCAGTCGTCAGGTCTCAGTCATCTACACGGTCTCCGTACTCCGCACGCACGTCTCCACCGTCGCGGGTCTGTCGCTACAACCAAGCGCACACACTCCGTAGAGTATCGCGGGTCTGCCGCTACAACCAAGCGCTCCACCGCCAAGGGTCTGTTGCTGCATCCAAGCGCACCACCACTGTCAAGTACCACGGGTCCGCCGCTACACCCAAGCGCTCCACCGCTCAAGGTAAAAAGAAGATTCAGCTCACACAGGTTCGGTAGCACTGTTCCACGTAGGATCGCTGAGTGCAGTAGTCGACGCAGTCCACGGAGGATCTCTGCACAGTCGTCGCCGCAGTCCACGAAGGATCTCTGCTCTGCCGTCGTCGCAGTCCACGGAGGATCTCTGCTCTGCCGTCGTCGCAGTCCACGGAGGATCTCTGCTCTGCCGTCGAAGTCACAGCCAGCACTAGGGTTCCCGCACATAGCGAGCTCGTTAGGAGGGTCCGCTCCACGAGCCGAGAGGCTGATACATCAACTGACACGTAGTCCGAAGTTGATGTATCCAAAAGTTCCGTATCGACAGCAGGATCTCAACGCAACAGACGGCGCGTCAATCGGACGCCCGGTCTAAGAGTTATTGGCATTTTCGTCCCAGGGGCCCGGTTGGTTTTTAGGGCAAAACCAACCCGACCGTACTCCGCCTGTGTCCGATCCTCGGGCGGAGTATGCCAAAAGTTCCGTCTCACTTAGAGGAATTCAACGAAACAGACGGCGCGTCAATCAGACGCCCGGTCTGATAGTTATTGGCCTTTCCGTCTCACACCCACCCTGGGAAACTTCCCAGGAGGTCACCCATCCTGATCACTGCTCTAGGCCAAGCACGCTTAACTACGGAGTTTTAACTACGTAGGCTCCCGAAAAGGAAGGTGCACCTTGGGTATAGTATACCGAAACGACCGTCTCGATCCAAGGATCGCGTAGCCGCTGACGGTTCGTCAATCGGAGGTCCCGGGCCCAAGATATGGGCGAAAGACCGAAGAGGGCCCGAAACGGGGGTTCTGGGTCCGGGGCGACCCGGCCCGAACCCCCCCTGGGGTCGGCCGAACCGGGTCGGCCCGAACCGGGTCGGCCCGACCCGGCTAGGCCGGGTCCGGTCCGGCCTGGGCGCGGCCCGGCCGACCGGACCGGCCGGCTCGGTCTTCGGCCGAGCGGCCGAAGAGCCGCCGCGGGTCAAACCCGCGGCTTTGGGAGAAACGCGGCCCGCGCGGGCCGCGTGCTGGTGGCCGGACCGCAGACGCGGTCCGGCGGTTCGCCGCCGCCGCGGCTCGGCCGCGACGGACTCCTCCGGCGGCGCGCCGGGCGCCACCGCCTCCGGTCGCCGTCTCCTTCCGCGGGCCGCCGGAGCTGCTCCGGTGGCCCGATTTCTTTCCCGTCTGCGCCGTTGCTCCTCCCGGGGGACGATCTTCACTGCGGAATCAACAAAATGCCCTTGCCGCACGGTTCGTCGTCGTCCGCCAAATCCGCACAACAAAAGAGATCGGCGGAGGGTTGCCGGGTCTTGTTCGTTAGACCCGCACCCTCCGCGTTTAGTCAAAATCCACGGGAGGAATAATCAACAACAATTTTAAATAAATCAAAATTGTCGGATATCATGTTCTTCACTTTAAAAGAATAAACACGGGGAAAAAGATAAAATAATCCAACATCCCTTACTTGTCGTCGTCGTCGGACGAGAGGTCGTCGCGGAATCGCTCGTCGCGGAAGAAGGAGATCGTCGCGTCGTCGCGGTATCCGGCGTCGCGTCGCCAATCTCCGGATCAAGAACAAACGGATTTAATTAATTAAATCCGTTGTTATTGAAATTAAGAAGGGAGAATTTAGAAGTTTTGATTCTCACCTTTAACCGCCGATCGCAGGTTCGCCGCGGAAGAAGAGGCACCGAAGAAGAAGAAGGTCGCGGAAAAGCTGTTGACGTCGCGGATCGTGCGTCGTCGGATTCCGGTTCCGGCGTTCTTCGCGTTCTTCGCGTTCTTCGCGTTCTTCGCGTTCTTCGCGGAGAGGGTGGAGGAACGAAGATTCTCTCAAATCCTTTCCAAGGATTTTTAGGTTGGTCTTATTTTATAAACATGCCAACACGAAACCGGTTAAGAAACGATCCATCAATTCGAAAGAAACGACCCATTTAATTCACGAAGAAACAGTCCATTTAATTTACGAAATAAACCGCCCAATTAAATGGTCTGTTAAGAATTAAAGAAAACGCGTCGGTTGACTTTTCAGTTACTTTGACGGGTTTTCGCGGGTGCGTTACTTAGCGAAAGAAACGGCGGGGCTCGTGCGGGTCCCACCGCACAAATATCCTACCAAGGGGGTAGGATATTTCTGGATAGCATCCTATCCAGTTCAACTCAGTTCAAGCCGCCTTTAAGTGACTTTAAGTGGCTTCCAAGCAGTTTAAGTGAAATAAAATAAAGTTGTCGCACAAACTTTATTTTATTTCTGACTTAAAGCCGCAAAATTTAAAAACCACGTCTGAGCAAACGCAACTCCGGAAGAGGCGTTTCTAAGCAAATACCGGCGCTGCGATTTCATCGGTGCCCTCAGAATTCGATTCCGGGCACCGGTTCAAAAGATAGAAAAACCCGCTCGTCCGTTCACTGAACGTACCCGAGCCAAACTTCGGAAAATGATTCCGGGCACACCGGGCCTCGGAATCAGGTGCCGTCTGAAGCTGCGCTCTTGTAAAATTCCAAAGAAAATTAAGAAAAAAAAATTTCCTTGAAATTTGCGGGTATTTACATGTAATTACTATGTATCTCATTTAATGAGAATCATGCCTTACATAGTGGTAGAATCCCATGCAGTTTAATGTCGTTCAGGGAGGACATATGCCATGGAGATTTAATATACACAATTCATTTTCTAATATATTTTCTAATAACACTTTTCAAGGTTTAGTGTGATCGTACACATCATTAGAGATTTAAAATAGATATTTTCCTTCAAAATGTAAGGATATAGATGATTCAACATTAATGAGGAGGAATGTTGTGGCTGGAACTGAGAATGAGGGTTCGAGTGTTGTTATGTATCCCACAAAAGTATAAATAAAGCCATAAGTAGTAAATGGATGAGGATATTTCAGGTTTATATCAGAATTTATGATATGTAAAGGTTCATTTCATCATTGTTTTTCATATTTCTATCCGGTGTGCAATTAATTATCAGTGATATAGTGATTATCAGGTTGTTTAGTACCATGATGCGAGAAAATCTTCTATGAAATTTAATGTCATGCATTAAGGTTGATTTCCATATAGGTTAACATCATGTTGTATAAAGTCTCGTCCATAAGCATTTCATAATCTTGAATTATTTCATGAATTCAAATTGAGGATCTTTTCAGGTTTAGATTTTTAGATAATTTGTCCTAACTATTACATAAAAAATTTAATATAACTTGTAGAAACTACTACCTAGTATCCATTTTTTAAATAATAATAACGCATAAAAAAGAGACATGTCTAGTTCCACGTTTCATACAACATGACTTTTCCTTGATCTATCCCTTGACACACTTCATCTTTATGTCCTGTGAAAAACATTTCAAAACATGGGATGTGCATAAAAAGATCAGTAAGGGATATAAAATAATTAAAAGAAACATTATCCAATAAATAAATACCAATCAATTAAACCCTATTTTTCAATCATAACATACCTCATGAAATCATATGATTTAATAATAACATACAGAAATCCTAAATAATAAATGTTACTTATGGAATTCATAACATATTTACATTATAACAATCATAGATACATAGGGAGTCACATTTGGAATACCCATCATAGTATATTCCCTAAATCTCTTATGAGAAACATTAATGTTTACCTTTGTCATGTTACCCAATGCTTTGGAGAGCTATCTCAGGCTCACCCGCCCTAGGTTTATCATAGAAACACCTGTTTACATAAACAATTCACAATAACCATAACATAATAATAACACATAACACATGTAGAAATGTAATATAACATCTCCACATTCTTATATGTCAAATCAAGATATTGAAATATTCAATTCCTTATCAAACTATTTTCAGAACAATTTAATACATTTAAGAAAGAGTTTTTTGAATCAAATTGTCAAAAACCACTTTGAAAATTTTAAAGGAATTAAAATTTTAAAACATTAAGGTCTATATAAATAAATACTAAAAACCATTTTGAAAACATAGACATTAATGATAAATATTTAGAAAAATAAATCTTTAAAATAATATTTTAGTAAAAGTGTTCTAAACCAAATGATATATGCTTGAATACAAATAATTGGGGAATAAAATTCAATATATAAATTATAATATCTTGAGAATAAGCGTATTCATGATATAGTATTCAAAAGTATAGTATATACACTGTATAAAATTGAATTGGTGCATAACAACAATAAAGTCTCAATGGAAGGTAAATTGAGATGAAATCCCATATAAAAAACTGTATCCTATGATTAAGAATAACTAAATTATATAATAATGTGTGACAAATATAAATAAACTCAATATGATTGGATATTATGTGTAAATACAACATAGGAAATTCACACATGTTCTTCTTAATACAAAACCATTGACATGGATGTATAACTCAATGAATGGAAATTGATTTAAAATTACTCTTATCAAGTTCATATCGATGACTTGAGAATTTATAAATAGAGTGACTATGTAAATCAAAAGTATATCCTTGAAAAGGGTTGTGGAAATGACAACATAAATAAATAAATTGTTATTAAACACATAATCATAGCTTGACATAATTAAGAATTAGAAGAATAACCCAAGGAATGGAAATAGGGTTAAACGGTTCCCTTACCGATTTGGTGACTTATGAAACATACATCCTGTGAAATAAAGTTCATAAAATGAAGATTTAAATACCCATAAATTGATTTATATTACACAATGAATATAATCATGGGAAGTAAATACACCACACAATAGAAAATAGTTGCAAATATAGCATGAATCTCATGGGAATAATAAGTGAGATGAAAATCTCTTACCTCGTTGTAATCAATCGATTCGTATGAAAAAAAGTAATTAACCACCAAATGATTCACATAATAACATTAATATAAATAGAATCATGATAATATATGTCAAATGGAAGTGAAAATTACACCTCATGGAAAAAATAAGTGGCGAACAATGGAAATCTCACTGAATTAAAAGTGAGATAAGAAACCCCTTACCTCGTTTCTGAATTGACTTGTTTGTTCCTTGTTCTTCCTAAATAATAAACTTAAGTTAATTTATACTTGATTAAAAACCATTTTTCAATTTTATTATTACATTGATATCAATTATTACCATGTTATAAACATTATGTTATCATTTATGTTAATAATGGTTGTTTTGTCGATATTTTGTATTTGAGTCAAAAATGGACTTCATATAATTACAAGTTGTTCATGTGTTAAAAAGTTAATTATATCCAAAAAATATTCATGAATTAGATATAATATATATCAAATATATATCTAGTGTTTACATGTATTTATAATAGTATATAACATTTGGAGATAAGAAATGAAATGCACCATTTATGGAGACGGTAAGCCTACGTACTCATGAATGCTGCTTCCATTTATATTTCATATTGTAATGGAATGGAAACATAATGATACATATGTATATTATAATTCTAGTATAAAATAATAAATAATTTCAGTAACTCTATCCTTTATACATTCCACATATGGCATGAACAGGTTATATCTGTAACACCCGAGACTTTTACGTTATATAAATCATCAAAGGAATCTTTTTCTAAACAACACTTGCTTGGCTTGCTTTGCACGCAATCGCGACCTTCCTCGATAGCTTGCGTCGTACGCAATACCGAGTTTCACTAAACAACAATATGCTATTAAAACTAGCCGTTATGAATAGTAATAACCACTTTTTAAAATTTTATAAATTTTATTTTTCAAAATGGACTTCATTTTTGGACTCAGAATATCGAAATTAGCCTAGGGTGAAATTTTGGTATTTTTCTGAAAACTTTCAATTTTTGATGAATAGTGAAACCACTAAGTGGTAGGTTAAAAACTGAATTTTGCATCAAACTTAATTTTACCGCTTCTGTGAAGGGAATTTCGAAAATCCGACAGACACAGTTGATATCAGTAAGTAAAATGTGGTTCAATGAGATAAAAATAATTTTTTGGTGAATAGTAACTTTTTACTATTTTTACCGCGGTTAATAGTAAATAGGGTAACTAAGGGTAAATATGATATTAATATTACCCTAACAAATGTCCTAATTCTATTGGATAAGTGTAATTCGACCAAAAACAACCTTATGAATAAAATATGACCATTTAGGCCCACTTGGATTAGATTAGGACATTTATTATTAATTTATTTAAAGAAGGGTTAAAATGGTTAAAAATCAAAGTTTAATAAGTAAATAATTTTTAATATGGGGTTATACATAAGATAAATTCGACTATAAATATTCATTAGAAAGCTAAAAAGATTTCCTACATAATGGTATTTTATTTGTAATTTTTAGACATCAAATAATTTAATTTATTTATGACACAAATATGGTGCAGTAATTATCTTATTAATGAAATATTGACATAATTGATAATATAAATACCAAAATAAATGTAATTTAAGACTTTTTATGAATTAAACTAATTTTCTAGGTTACTATGATATATTAGTGTTGATTTAATCAAATTGGTTCGAACATATAATTCTGTTATGACTTTCACAAAAATCATATATCAAATAGTGTCAAAATTGACGCAAAATAGTTTTTAAATCAAATATTATATTATTAATTGTTATTGTATTCATAAAAATCTAAGGTTCGGCAAAATGACTTATATAAGGATATATATATTAATAATAAACAATTTGGGGTTCTTTTGGCATGTTATAGTAAGTGTATTAACCATATAGTGAAAGAAAACAAAAAGACATGGTAAAAGTTAAATTATTTAACTTAGAGTTAAATCTAATTGATAAGGTTAAAATAATACCCTAAACTTGTCTAAATCCTATTGGTCGATAGGATTTCGACCCATCCCCACCTTATCTTCGAAATAAGACCCTTTGTAACCATTATAAACTGATTTTGACTTTAATATAAAATAATATTTGGAGATATTCCTAAGGTGCCCCTCTCCTCCCTTATAAAAGGGCACCTCCTCCCCCTCCTCCTCACACCAATTTGAGCACTCAAGCTCGGCCAACCCCTGCCATTTTCTCCTCTCCACTTCCCTAGAATAATCCTAGAGGTCCTGCTCTTCTCCAAAGACCAATCTTAGTTCCTTAAGTGGAGGATTCAAAGAGGCGTTCCAAAGAAGAGGTAATATCCATTACCGATCTTTTCAATTTCTTTCTTCTTCAACTTCTTCTTCTTTAGTTGTTTCATGATAAAGTAATAACATCAGTATTACTTACATACTGATATGTTATTATAAATATGAAACAACCCTAATTCACCTTTTATCCATCCTACGGGAAAATGAAATCACCGCGCGTGCGTACGTACGGAATACCGTCTCCACGCCGTGGTGTAATCTATTTTCCACCATCACCTTACAAGGATGGGTATAATGGTGTAATGAGTAACTATATATGATTATTATGAAGTAATATTGATACTGAAATAATATATATATACTCCAATACAATTCCACGATCATAGGAACGATATCATCACTCGTGCGTACGTACGGAATACCGTCTCTACGATGTGATGCGACTCGTTCTACATGATCTTCATTTCATAATGATTATATAAATGAATTGAATGAATTGATATGGTATATAAAACACTAATAACATTCTGGAAATGAATTATCTATAACCTAAAGATAAGAATAAGAATTTATTCAACAAAACACGCATAAGAACAAAAAGTTATAAAGACCCGAGTAACAAGTAACAATGAAATATTACTAACAAGAAGCTAATAATATGACCATATATGATATCATATCAATATGTATGATTCTGGAATAAGTCAATAACATTATTTAAACCATTATACAGGAGCTTCGGACACGAACAAAGCAAATCGGACCTAAGGTAAGGGAAATATCGCAATCTCATTTTTATCCGAGATTGTTTATTCGTAAGTATTTACTGGGGTGTATTTTATCATCCTCATCCATGTTTCCTCAATATGTAATATTTTCATAATTATAAAATTTTTTATATCCAATTTTACCCTTCGGTGAGTTTTTATTAAAAGATATGAAAGGAATCTTTTGTCGTTTTTCATACGAGGTACTTTTTGACTTTTCCGACAAAAGTACAAAGAATGTTTTTCTTAACTTATACGGCATGAATGGATTTTTAAAACATCATTTCCAAGAAGCTTACTTTAAAAGTTTTAAAGTTTATTTTTAATCAACTTCTTTTAGTTTATAATTGTATGACATGTCAAGAAAGGAAAAGTGTTTTTGAAGAAGAAATGATATTTTCCTCAAGAATGGAGTTCAAGTATTTTATCAAAATTATTTTCCATCTATGATAATAAAAGGGTTCTGTTTTTATCCCTATTATTACACGGATTTGATTATGTTGTGATGGAAATATTTTTATGAATTACTTTATCTTATATGAATTGTTTTATGATGTCATGTTGTTTAAGAATTCCATTTTTATTACAAGGGTTACGCTATGATGTATGGTTTATGATTATGTGGCACACATAAGAAAGGATTCATTATAAGATGGGTGGGACCTATATCTCCCTCCAATGCATTGGGTAAAGATTTTATATCTCATGAGATAGACATGGCTGGAACGGAAGGTTATTTCGGTTCAGTGATACAGGACTGAAACGAGGAGTGAACTCGGTTCAGAAAGGGACTTTGTCCACTAAGATAGTCTTGGCAATGAGTCATGACTAACAAGAAATGATTTCCATGATTATGTGTGCATGCCACAAAGTTTCAAGTTTTATGTTATGATTATGGGGATCTCATTTTCACTTCTATGAATTATTCCATGATAAGATATTATGATCTCTTTTGCAGGTTTTGATTTTCAAAAAGATATGATATGATTTTTATTTCCTTTATTTGCCCTTGCTGAGCATTTGAGCTCACCCTTTTATGTTTTCTTTTCACCAGGTCAGGAAGATGGATATTAAGTAGAATATGCTAAAAGGGACCCTAGATATGATGAAATAAATGGGAGACACTGTAGAAGATTTATGAACCAGTTGTTTATGTTTCCCAGTTTCTAAAGACACTATACCTATACGGTCCTTTGTGGTTTTGTCATATGTTGTAATAAGTGTGCTTCAATTTTGAAGTAGTAACAATGTATGTAAAGTATGGGTCGTTATAGTTGGTATCAGAGGAAAGGTATAGTCAACCTTTGGAAACTAGGATGTGAAAGCCTTAGTAAGAACCCTAAGGATAAGTCTAAGCATAGAACACAATCTTAGAAATGGCCATGAATAACCTAGGATAAGACCATAAGCATGAAAATTTTATTCTTGAATTATGTGGTTTCCTATTATAATTAGTGTTGCTCACACTATTCTTCTTGGTTTTAGTCAATGGCTGGAACCCGAAGGAACCGTGTTAATGCGGAATGCGATGGGCAATGTAATGATTGTCCCCCTGAGCAACCAAACGATATGGGAGATGGAATGCAAAATCTTGTAGCCATGATCACACAACTTTCTCAAGCTATGAATCATGCAGGATTTCCAAACGAACAAAGGAGGGAGCAACATTCTGTTGAATCCTTCATGAGGCAGCGTCCACCTTCTTTCAGCGGGTCTACTGATCCATTAGTTGCTGAACAATGGATTAGTACTACTGAAAAGATATTTTCAGTTTTTCAATGTTCTGAGCATGATAAAGTCATCCTAGCAGTGTATCGTTTGGAAGGAGATGCGGATCAATGGTGGAATCTTGTTAAGAATACGAGGCAAAGGGATGAAATTGAGTCTATAGAATGGGACGAGTTCAAGAACTTATTTTTCAATAAGTACTTCCCTCGTATTCTCCGAACAAAGATGGAGAAAGAGTTCCTTGAACTGAAGCAAAGGGATGATGAATCTGTTAGTACCTATGAAGCAAATTTTACAAGACTTGCAAGGTACGCTTCTGGTATTATTATCCAACCTGAGAGTAAGATCGATCGATTCTTTAGTGGCTTAAAACCAAGTCTTCGAAGGGCGTTAGCCATAAGGGACTTCAATAGCTACGAGGAAATCATTCGATGTGCTCTCAAAGTCGAGATGGAGATTGGAGTAACCCATCAGTCACATGGGTTTGATAAGAAGAGGAAGATGGAATTCAAAGAAATATCTAAAGAGCACACGGAAAAGAAGATGAACTTTCCCTTATGCTCAAAGTGTGGAAAGAAACATGGAGGGAGTTGTCTTAAAGGGACAAGTAAATGTTTTAAATGTGGAAAGGAAGGTCATCGGGCATTTGAATGCCGTGATAATGGGAAGAAGATGTCTAATGATGCAAACAAAGGAAGGGATACACAGAATGAACCTACTACACTTCAATGTTTCAAGTGCAAGGAGATGGGGCATTATGCCAATAAATGCCCAAATCCAAGGGTTGATGATGATGGTCGACGTCAACAAACTCGTAAGGCTAAAGACAAAGGAAAGTCACATGCAATTTCTATCAGCGATGTGGAGTACGATAACGATGTGGTGAAAGGTACACTTACCATCCACTCTAAAGTAGCAAATGTTTTATTTGATTCTGGATCCACCCACTCTTTTATTTCTGAAGACTTTTCTAAGGGTATCACCGTATTACCTCAACAATTAGATGTTGAGTTAGCTGTGACAACACCTAATGGCACATCAATCACATCAAAAGTTTATAATTCTTCTCCGATCGAAGTTTGTGGGAAAGTGCTTCCTGCAAATCTTTTGATCCTTCCTTTAGTGGAATTTGATGTGATTCTTGGCATGGATTGGCTTTCTCTACATGGAGCTCATATCAATTGCCAAAGAAGGGAAGTCACATTTCATATTCCAGATCAATCTACGATCTTCTATCAATGCAAGGATGAACATAACCTTCCAGTGGAAATTTCTTCCATCTTATGGGTATTGATTCCACTAAATTAAGGTTATTTATCTCAAATGGTTGGTGAGAAACTCACGATTAAGAATATGCCCATTGTACGGGAGTTTGATGATGTCTTTCCGGAGGAATTGCCGGGTCTTCCACCAAATCGTGAAGTTGAGTTTTCAATAGAACTCGTACCGGGTGCTTTTCCTATTTCAAAGAAACCTTATAAAATGGCCCCAATTGAGTTGCAGGAATTGAAGAAGCAACTCCAAGAGAATCTTGATAAGGGATTCATACGCCCTAGTGCGTCACCTTGGGGAGCACCTGTTCTATTTGTTAAGAAGAAAGATGGATCAATGAGACTCTGCATTGATTATCGAGAACTTAACAAGATCACTATTAAGAACAAATATCCTCTCCCACGCATTGATGACTTATTTGACCAACTACGCGGAGCTCAATACTTTTCCAAGATTGATCTTCGTTCAGGGTATCATCAATTAAGGGTCAAAAGGGAGGATATACCAAAGACGGCTTTCCGTACAAGGTATGGACACTATGAATTTATAGTGATGCCATTTGGTCTTACTAATGCCCCTGCTATCTTCATGGATCTAATGAATAGAGTCTTTAGAGACTATCTTGATCAATTTGTGGTAGTCTTTATAGACGATATTCTTGTCTATTCAAAGAGCAAGGAAGAGCATGAAGATCACTTGAGAATTATATTGAAGACCCTGAGAAAGGAGAAGCTTTATGCCAAATTTACCAAGTGTGAATTTTGGCTTCAAAAAGTTGCATTTTTGGGTCATATAATCTCAAAAGAGGGGATATCTGTGGATCCAGCAAAAACAGAGGTTATCGAAAGATGGTCGAGACCAACAACAGTAACTGAGATCCGAAGTTTTCTTGGTTTGGCTGGATATTATCGACGTTTTGTAAAAGATTTTTCACGATTATCTAATCCACTCACCAAGTTGACTCGGAAAGGAGTTAAGTTTGCCTGGACAGAGGAATGTGAAGAGAATTTCAAGGAGTTGAAAAGAAGGTTATCCAGTGCACCTGTGCTCACACTGCCTTGTAGTGGAGAAAGGTTTGTGATCTACAGTGATGCATCCAAGAAGGGATTGGGGTGTGTTCTTATGCAAAATGATACGGTGATAGCTTATGCCTCACAACAGTTGAAAATCCATGAGCAAAATTACCCAACACATGATTTGGAGTTGGCTGCGGTAATCTTTGCATTAAAGATTTGGAGGCATTACCTTTATGGTGAAAGGTGTGATATTTATACTGATCATAAAAGTTTAAAGTATATTTTCACACAAAAGGAGTTGAATATGCGTCAAAGAAGATGGTTGGAGCTGATTAAGGATTATGACTGCTCAATCCATTACCACCCCGGGAAAGCAAACAAGGTGGCAGATGCATTAAGTCAACAAGACCATGCTAGTTTATCCATGATGAGGATCACAAAAGATCCAATATTTATGGATTTACAAAGGATGGATCTTGGAATTATAATGGAAGGGGAAAAATCTTATCTTTCTCAAATGAATGTTCAACCATCTATACATGTGAAGATTAAAGAGGCACAGAAAGAAGATGTCGAGTTACAAAAGAAGGTGAGAAATGTTCCTGAATTCAACTTTGATTGTGATGGGATAATAAAGTTCAGGAATATGGTTTGTGTTCCTCCCATCCCCGAATTAAAGAAGGAGCTGCTGGATGAGGCTCATAGTTCTTCATTCTCTATTCATCCTGGAAGCACGAAGATGTATAGGGACCTGAAAGAGTACTTCTGGTGGGATGGCATGAAAAGAGATGTTGCTGAATATGTCTCTCAATGCTTGGTTTGTCAACAAGTTAAAACTGAGTGACAGAAGTCTAAGGGGATGTTACAACCATTACCCATACCCGAATGGAAATGGGAAAACATCACTATGGACTTTTTCACAGGACTTCCTAAAACATCCAAAGGCAATAATGCTATCTGGGTCATAGTTGATCGTCTTACAAAGTCTGCACACTTCATTCCTATCAGCTTGCCAGGATATATGTAAAGGAAGTGGTAAGATTACATGGAGTACCACTTTCTATTATATCTGATCGGGATCCGAGATTTACCTCAAAGTTCTGGCGAAGTCTTCAGCATACTCTGGATACAGAGTTGAGTTTCAGCACTGCTTATCATCCCCAGACAGACGGTCAGTCTGAGAGAACAATTCAAACCCTAGAAGATATGTTGAGAGCTTGCTCTATGGATTTCAAAGGAGGTTGGGATCAACACCTACCTTTGGTAGAATTTTCTTATAATAATAGCTTTCACTCCAGTATTCAGATGGCTCCTTATGAAGCTCTCTATGGAAAGAAATGCAGGACTCCAACTTGCTGGGATGAAGTTGGGGAAAGAAAGCTATTAGGACCTGATCTCGTTGATGAAATGGCAGAAAAGGTCAGATCTATTCAACAACACATAAGAGCAGCTCAGAGTCGACAGAAAATTTATGCCGACAACCGAAGAAAAGACCTAGAGTTTGAAGTGGGTGATAAAGTGTTCTTACGAATATCTCCCTGGAAGAGGGTTATGAGATTTGGAAAGAAGGGGAAGTTGAGCCCTAGATATATCGGTCCTTTTGAAATACTGGATCGTGTTGGGAAGGTAGCTTACCGATTGGCACTTCCACCGAATCTCTCTCAAGTTCACGATGTGTTCCATGTATCTCTCCTGAGAAAGTACATACCAGATCCTTCACATGTACTCAGCTCAGAAGTTGTACCGCTGGAGCAAGATCTTTCTTATGAAGAACAACCGATAGAGATTCTGGATCGTAGCGAAAAAGTCCTACGAAACAAGACCACTCGCTTGGTGAAAGTTTTATGGAGAAACCACCAATTTGAAGAAGCTACATGGGAGCTTGAGGATATGATGAGGGAGAAGTATCCTCATCTGTTTGTTGCAAAGTGACGAATTTCGAGGGCGAAATTCTTTTTAAGGGGGGTAGAATGTAACACCCGAGACTTTTACGTTATATAAATCATCAAAGTAATCTTTTTCTAAACAACACTTGCTTGGCTTGCTTTGCACGCAATCGCGACCTTCCTCGATAGCTTGCATCGTACGCAATACCGAGTTTCACTAAACAACAATATGCTATTAAAACTAGCCGTTATGAATAGTAATAACCACTTTTTAAAATTTTATAAATTTTATTTTTCAAAATGGACTTCATTTTTGGACTCAGAATATCGAAATTAGACTAGGGTGAAATTTTGGTATTTTTCTGAAAACTTTCAATTTTTGATGAATAGTGAAACCACTAAGTGGTAGGTTAAAAACTGAATTTTGCATAAAACTTAATTTTACCGCTTCTGTGAAGAGAATTTCGAAAATACGACAGACACGGTTGATATCAGTAAGTAAAATGTGGTTCAATGAGATAAAAATAATTTTTTGGTGAATAGTAACTTTTTACTATTTTTACCGCGGTTAATAGTAAATAGGGTAACTAAGGATAAATATGAAATTAATATTACCCTAACACATGTCTTAATTCTATTGGATAAGTGTAATTCGACCAAAAACAACCTTATGAATAAAATATGACCATTTAGGCCCACTTGGATTAGATTAGGACATTTATTATTAATTTATTTAAAGAAGGGTTAAAATGGTTAAAAATCAAAGTTTAATAAGTAAATCATTTTTAATATGGGGTTATACATAAGATATATTCGACTATAAATATTCATTAGAAATCTAAATAGATTTCCTACATAATGGTATTTTATTTGTAATTTTTAGACATCAAATAATTTAATTTATTTATGACACAAAGATGGTTCAGTAATTATCTTATTAATGAAATATTGACATAATTGATAATATAAATACCAAAATAAATGTAATTTAAGACTTTTTATGAATTAAACTAATTTTCTAGGTTACTATGATATATTAGTGTTTATTTAATCAACTTGGTTCTAACATATAATTCTATTATGACTTTCACAAAAATCATATATCAAATAGTGTCAAAATTGACGCAAAATAGTTTTTAAATCAAATATTATATTATTAATTGTTATTGTATTCCTAAAAATCTAAGGTTCGGCCAAATGACTTAGATAAGGATATATATATTAATAATAAACAATTTGGGGTTCTTTTGGCATGTTATAGTACGTGTATTAACCATATAGTGAAAGAAAACAAAAAGACACGGTAAAAGTTAAATTATTTAACTTAGAGTTAAATCTAATTGATAAGGTTAAAATAATACCCTAAACTTGTCTAAATCCTATTGGTAGATAAGATTTCGACCCATCCCCACCTTATCTTCGAAATAAGACCCTTTGGAACCATTATAAACCGATTTTGACTTTAATATAAAATAATATTTTGAGATATTCCTAAGGTGCCCCTCTCCTCCCTTATAAAAGGGCACCTCCTCCCCCTCCTCCTCACACCAATTTGAGCACTCAAGCTCGGACAACCCCTGACATTTTCTCCTCTCCACTTCCCTAGAATAATCCTAGAGGTCCTGGTCTTCTCCAAAGACCAATCTTAGTTCCTTAAGTGGAGGATTCAAAGAGGCGTTCCAAAGAAGAGGTAATATCCATTACCGATCTTTTCAATTTCTTTCTTCTTCAACTTCTTCTTCTTTAGTTGTTTCATGATAAAGTAATAACATCAGTATTACTTACATACTGATATGTTATTATAAATATGAAACAACCCTAATTCACCTTCTATCCATCCTACGGAAAAATGAAATCACCGCGCGTGCGTACGTACGGAATACCGTCTCCACGCCGTGGTGTAATCTATTTTCCACCATCACCTTACAAGGATGGGTATAATGGTGTAATGAGTAACTATATATGATTATTATGAAGTAATATTGATACTGAAATAATATATATATACTCCAATACAATTCCACGATCATAGGAACGATATCATCACTCGTGCGTACGTACGGAATACCGTCTCCACGATGTGATGCGACTCGTTCTACATGATCTTCATTTCATAATGATTATATAAATGAATTGAATGAATGAATATGGTATATACTACACTAATACCATTCTGGAAATGAATTATCTATAACCTAAAGATAAGAATAAGAATTTATTCAACAAAACACGCATAAGAACAAAAAGTTATAAAGACCCGAGTAACAAGTAACAATGAAATATTACTAACAAGAAGCTAATAATATGACCATATATGATATCATATCAATATGTATGATTCTGGAATAAGTCAATAACATTATTTAAACCATTATACAGGAGCTTCGGACACGAACAAATCAAATCAGACCTAAGGTAAGGGAAATATCGCAATCTCATTTTTATCCGAGATTGTTTATTCGTAAGTATTTACTGGGGTGTATTTTATCATCCACATCCATGTTTCCTCAATATGTAATATTTTCATAATTATAAAATTGTTTATATCCAATTTTACCCTTCGGTGAGTTTTTAGTAAAAGATATGAAAGGAATCTTTTGTCATTTTTCATACGAGGTACTTTTTGACTTTTCCGACAAAAGTACAAAGAATGTTTTTCTTAACTTATACGGCATGAATGGATTTTTAAAACATCATTTCCAAGAAGCTTACTTTAAAAGTTTTAAAGTTTATTTTTAATCAACTTCTTTTAGTTTATAATTGTATGACATGTCAAGAAAGGAAAAGTGTTTTTGAAGAAGAAAGGATATTTTCCTCAATAATGGAGTTCAAGTATTTTATCAAAATTATTTTCCATATATGATAATAAAAGGGTTCTGTTTTTATCCCTATTATTACATGGATTTGATTATGTTGTGATGGAAATATTTTTATGAATTCCTTTATCTTATATGAATTGTTTTATGATGTCATGTTGTTTAAGAATTCCATTTTTATTACATGGGTTACGCTATGATGTATGGTTTATGATTATGTGGCACACATAAGAAAGGATTCATTATAAGATGGGTGGGACCTATATCTACCTCCAATGCATTGGGTAAAGATTTTATATCTCATGAGATAGACATGGCTGGAACGGAAGGTTATTTCGGTTCAGTGATACAGGACTGAAACGAGGAGTGAACTCGGTTCAGAAAGGGACTTTGTCCACTAAGATAGTCTTGGCAATGAGTCATGACTAACAAGAAATGATTTCCATGATTATGTGTGCATGCCACAAAGTTTCAAGTTTTATGTTATGATTATGGGGATCTCATTTTCACTTCTATGAATTATTCCATGATAAGATATTATGATCTCTTTTGCAGGTTTTGATTTTCAAAAAGATATGATATGATTTTTATTTCCTTTATTTGCCCTTGCTGAGCATTTGAGCTCACCCTTTTATGTTTTCTTTTCACCAGGTCAGGAAGATGGATATTAAGTAGAATATGCTAAAAGGGACCCTAGATATGATGAAATAAATGGGAGACACTGTAGAAGATTTATGAACCAGTTGTTTATGTTTCCCAGTTTCTAAAGACACTATACCTATACGGTCCTTTGTGGTTTTGTCATATGTTGTAATAAGTGTGCTTCAATTTTGAAGTAGTAACAATGTATGTAAAGTATGGGTCGTTATAATATCACTTTGAGGGGGCGGTAGTCCTCATTTCCTCAAATGAGATTATCGTATTTACCCAATATGGAAACCATAAAGGGATTATATAAATAAAAAGTAATGAATCTTAAAAACAATATAAATATAATATTTATCATATATAAATATAGTTCCATCATAATTACCTCCATGAGAGGTGGTTGGAGACATTTGAACAATTATCATTTCGTGAGGTAGTAGTTCGTCGTCCACAAAAACAGTATGTTCTTTACCCATTTGACGGGGATGTGTGTAAGTGTAGTTATAATACATATAAAAAACATAATATATTGAAGATAAAGATGTTTTTATATAATTAAGGAATAAAAATAGTTTAGGGGGTTGGAGATATAAAATAAAAAAACAAAAGAAATTAAGAGAAACTACATCCTTTAATTCAGATAACTCACTTTGGTTTGAACCAAAAGGACTACATGAAGTGCCTCTTTCCTAAGGTAAGGCTTATAGGTGGAATATTGGGATATTTGAAGCTTCTTTTGGCAGGGTTTGGACAATCCATGTGGGTTGAGAGGTGTGAGGAATGTGTTTTAACTGAGGGATTTTTATAAGGGGGAGGAGGGGTTGTTTCAGAAAGTGTGAAAATATTATTTTATTATAAAATTATTTTTGGCTATTAAAGGTCCAAAACTCCTTAAGGAAGAAGATAAGATCACTCATGGTCTAAATAAATTCATCCAATAAAAATTGGGCTGGTTCTGGATGTCATTTTAATATTTATAATCTTATTTATTTTAATCATTTAATAATGAGGTAAATACTACATAAATTTTTGGGTCATAAATAATTTTATTTATTTAATGTGTTAAAATTATAAAAAAAATTATGATGTAGGTAATATTCATAGATTAAAAATGAAAATTTATAATTGAAAATACAACTTATTTAACCACATATAAAAATTAATTTACTAAAAGATACTTGTTTTTGTCTTTTTTGTCTTTTCTTTAAATTAATTAATCTAAAGAATCATTATCCCTTCAAAGTGGCTCTATAGGGTCCCAGAATCGACCCAAGGACTTGCATGGTCATCCATGACTCATCCAAAAAGTTTAGTAAAAGTGTTATGGAAAATGTTTAACATTATAATATTTTTTTACCTTGAATTACTCCATTTACCTTTAACTACGGTAAATAAAAGTAAAAAATTATTATTCACCAAAAAAAATATTTTCATCTTATTGAAACAATTTTTAATTACTAATATCAACAAGTTATGTCGTATTTTCAAAATTAAATTCACATAAGTGATAATATTTCATTTCAATGAAAAAGTCAGCTTTTAACTACTACTTGGTGATTTCACTATTCATCAATAATTGATGTTTTTTCAGAAAAATACCAAAAATTCAGCCTAAGCTATATATTATATTCTGAATTCAAAAATTATTTCTATTTTATAATATTAAAAATATTGAAGTTGAATTATTTAATTTAAAATTAATTCCTGTTTCCAAAACCATTAGTGTGTTTTTAAGAAACAATATCTATCAAAAGATTGACAATTATTGATGTCCAATTTGAAAGTGAAATTTCTCCCAAGACCATCATTGGATTAAATGTTAAAAATTAATCTAATTAAACTTTATAACCAATTAATAAGATAATCTATCCCTATGAATAAATTAGATTAAAAATCACATTTGAATTAAAATACAATATTTTTCACTATTCATCAAAAAATTTATTTTATCAGAAAAGTACCAAATTTTCACCAAAGTGAGTATTGATGATCCAATTAGAATGAAGAATTTTATTGTGTCCAATATAACATATAAAAGTGACCAAAACTTTATTTAAAGAGGGTTCTCCATTAAAAGGCGGTAAATCAATATTTAAAGTAAATTATGCTTCAAATTAGATTTATTCACATTTTAAGCCTCTAAATTTTATTTGGATAGATGTAAAAAAATTTAACATACATGTATAATAATATTTTTGATAGTTTTTTTCATTCACACCAATAAAATGGCTAGGATGTATCTACCACTTAAAATAATAATATTATATTATTATTTTTTAGTATGACCCAACGATGTGTGAATTGTATGATTTCAAAGTAACTCATTGTTGTGTATGAGGTAGGCCATCAAAAATAGAATCCTCTATAAATTAAAATTAATAATTAATTTATAAATATTTATAATTATAAAAATTACATATTCATTATTTACGAGGATGTAACATCCTTCCCCACTTTTGGGAATTGGGTCCCCACAATTATAAAATTGTGCATGAAAACATCGTTGGAAGTCCCACATCATAAAAACAGTAAATAAAACAATCACTATAAATAAAATAAAAATATATTAAAAGGTCCCCCATGAAAATAGATTCTATGATCCCATGAAAACATGGATATGGAAGAGAAAATAACTCTCATAGATTAATATAGAGTGATAGAGAACATGATCACGGAAAGTTAACCACCACAATACCATACATTTTTGGTTGGGTAAAAGTATGATGATAAAATAGAGCTTATAATTATTTTAATTCAAGATCCTTTTCATAGATTTGATGAATTTTAATAATAACTAGACTATGATCATACGAAAATATACTTACTTTTTATGTATAGTGTCATCCTTTAATAAAATTCTACAACAAACTCATCTATTCTCTAAACGGTAAGTATTCAAGATGACTTTGTCACACCTGAACTGCTAGAATAAAATTCTAGAGTATCCCATAATCTATAAAATATGAACTATATATTTCCCCTATCTTTAGAAATCCTCCAAAACCTAATATTTTTAGTAGAAGATCAAATAATCCCCAAAAGGACAATCTTTTACAAAAAGTTAAACTACTCTTAATGTCCATTTTTTTCAAATAATACCCAAAGTCCAACAAAGATCATTCAATAAACAGATATCCATAAAATTATTCAAAAAAATCTAAACTAATATTGAATCACAAATATTAGAAGGATTTATTCAAAAATTCTTCCAAGATAAATATTAAAATTTATCTCCAATTAACACCTGTAACTCTTAAAATCTCATATTAAAAAGTAATTAACATAGTGAAATATTCTCCATGATAGGTAAATAATTTCCATAGATAACCAAAATTCAACTTATTCTTTATTCACGTAGTCCAGTGGTTTGCAATAAATCTCAATTTCACTTTGGTGGTGGGTTCGATTCCTACAGCTTTGTCCGATGTGACGGGTTGTCACACAGTCTACGTTATGTCCTTTTTCAAAAACTATATAATTCTATATCATTCCCAAAAAAGAGATAAATTTATAAAAAATAATCATAACATATTTTAACCACAATGGTTATCTAATAACTTTCATTTTTTATCCCTAAATTTATTAACCTGTAATTGCCTCAAATTCAACGATTATATAAACCCTAATGGTTCCTCATAACTATATCCACAGAAAAAGATATTTTTCCTTGAATTAAATTTTCATACATCAAAATTCATGGTTACACAAACAATGAAAAGACTTGTAATGTAATCCCATCATCAAAAGAGCATTAATACTTTTAAGCATTTCACAATCCTAAAATCTACCATAACACTTGAATCTCTTATATGATTACTTCTTACTCATACAACATTCTTCATAATCAATCAACCATTTCATTAAAACTTATTTTGAAATACTTCATTCCTTTCATTGGTAATTGTATGTTTCTTCATCCTCAATCTGAATGGCTTTAGGTATTGATAAACAAACATTTGTACGATCTTGGTGATCTGATTATCGAAACTTATTCGTAGAACATATGTTTGTATAATGACAGTGTGTAACACATTTAAAATATTCAATTGATCCCTTGGAATGAAATTATTCCCCTTTCCTAGAGTCAAATTTATGTATCCTATTTTCATGTCAGGTTCTTGCTTTATGACCTTCCCTTCAACATCTATAGCATCTTCTCGTCCCTTTGAAACTTTTTCTTATGTCTTTATTTACACATTCTTATCACATATGTTTTTAATATAAATACCTTTATGATTGTTACCTAAACGTACTTGGGGATTTTTCTCTCTCATATACGATGCATTATAAAAATCACCAATGTTCATTTATTCAATCACGACTCCAGAAAGAAGGTTGAGAATAACCACAAGAGCTCTCATTGGAGCTCGCATTTCAATCAATTGCTCATTCAGAAAACCATCATAGTTTTCTTCACATCCATTATTACTTTGATGCCTACAAGAACTAGCCATTGACTAAAACCAAAAATGTTAGTTTGAGTATATCAATAAAATCATTATATATTATCTTATGAGGATGGTAAACGCTAAAACATACTTTTTCATGTTATTGTAAACTCATTAGATTTATCTAAAAAAACTACAACTCTTTCCAATATGATAACCATTATGTTGTTGTCACTTATTATTAAATAACACCATAACCTCTAAAGTTATATAAACCGACCACTGATAACAACAATGAGGACCCGTCCTTAAACAATACAAAATCATTAATTATGTCAAGAATTCACATTGAGGATCTTTTCAGGTTTATAGTTTTAGAGGATTATTCCATAATTAATACATAACAACTTGAATATAACATGTAGAAACTACTACTCAATATCTATTTTTCAAAAAATATAAGCTATTAAAAAAATAGACATGTCTGGTTCCATGTTTTAGACAACAAGAATTTTCCTTGATCACGTCCTTAACCCTATTAGTCTTTATGTCATTTGAAAAACATTTCAAAACATGGTATGAGCATAAAAAGCTTAGTAAGGGTCATAAAATAATGAAATGAAACATTATTCCATCAATAAATACAAATCATATGAAACCATTCTTTTTAATCACAACATACCTCATGAAATCATATGATTTATGAATAACATATAGAAATCCTAAATCATAAATGTATCCAATGGAATTACTAAAATACATAAATTTTAGCTATAAAAACTAAATAGGGAGTCAAATTTTGAATACCCATCACTTTATATACCCTAAATATCTTAGGAGAATCGTTAATGTATACCTCGGTCACGTTACCCAATTAATTGGAGAGCTATCTCGGGCTCCCCCGCTATAGGTTTATCACGAAACCACCCGTATACATAAAACATTCCCAATAAACATAACATAATCATATAAAATAACACAATTATAATGGAAATACAATGTTTCCAAATTCCAATATATCTTATCAAGATATTGAAATAAATAATTCTTTATCAAACAATTTTTGAAACCATTTATAACATTTAATAAAGATTTTTCTGAAACAATGTATCCCATACCACTTTTAAGCATTAAAAGGAATTAAAAATTTAAAACCTTAATGTATAAAAAATAAATAAATAATAAAAACCATATTGATAACATGGACATTAATGGTAAATATTTAGAGGAATACATCATTACATAAATATTTTAGTTAAAGTGTTCTTAACCAAATGAGATATGCTTGAATACAAATAATTAAGGAATAAAATTATATAAAAACATTATAATAACTTTAGAATAAAGGTAGTAATAATATTATATGTGATATGATATTATATACACCATATAATAGTCAATTGGTGGATAACGATGATGAAGTCTTAATGGAATGTAAATTGAGACGAAATCCCGTATAAAAATTGTATCCTTAGATTAAGGATAAATCAATTACATAATAATGTGTGACAAATATAAATTCACACAATATTATTGGATAATAATTGTAAATAAATCATAGGAAATTCACACATGTTGTTTTCAAGGCAAATCCAATGACTTGGATGTTTAACTCAATGAATGGAAATTTAGTTAACATTACACTTATAAAGTTCATATCGATGACTTTAGAATTTATTAATAGACTGATTATGTGTATCCTATGTATATCTTCACAATGGGGATGGAAATCAAAACATAAATAAATAAATAGTTATTTCGCACATTTTCATAGCATTACATAATTAAGAATTATAAGATTAACCCAAAGAATGGAAATTGGTTTAAAAGGTTCCCTTGCTGATTTGGTGACATACAAAACATACAACCAATGAAAAAAGGATCATAAAATGAAGATTTAAATCCACATAAATTGATGTATATTACACAATTAATACAGTCTTGGGTAGTACATACACCACCCAAAAAGAAATAGTGGAAAATATAGCATTAATCTCACGGGCATAAAAAGTGAGATGAAAATCCCTTAACACATTGTAATCAATCGAGTCGTATGACCAAAATTTAATAAACAAAAAATGATTCACATAATAACAAGAATATAAAGATAATCATAATAATATATATCCAATGTAATTGAAAAATACCAAACATGCATTAAATAAGTGGAAAAAAATGGAAATGTCACAGAATTAAAAGTGAGATGAGAAACCCCTTACATCGTGTCCGACTTGACTTGTTTTTTCATTGTTCATCCTGAAAAAAAAATTAAGATAATTTATACCAGAATAGGAAATAGTTTTAAGATTATTCATCATTTTATATCACTTAATACCATGTTATAAACATTACTTAATCATTTATGTTAATAATGGTCATTTTGTTGATAATTGGTATTTGAGTCAAAAATGGACTTTTTTATAATTACAAGTTGTTCATGTGGTCAAAATTTCATTATATTTAGAAGGATATTAATGATTTAGATATCATATATATCATATATATCCAATATATAAATGTATTTATAATATTACATAACATTTGGAGATCTGAAATGAAATGAACTGTTCATGGAGACGGTAAGCCGTATGTACGCATGAATGCTACTTCCATTTCTATTTAAAATTTTAATGGAATGGAAAAATAATGATACATAAGCATATTATAATTAAAGTATAATATCATATATAATTTCATTAACTATACCATTTATACATTCCACATATGTCATGAACGATTTGTGTCACTTTGAGGGGGTGGTTGTCCGCACTTCCTGAAATGAGATTATCGTATTTACCCACTATGGAAACCATAAAGGTATTCAATAAATGAAAAATATATAATCATGGAAAAAATATAAATATAATATATATCATATATAAATATTGTACAATAATAATTGCCACCATGATTGGAAGTTTGAGATATTTGAAAGATCATCGTTTCGTGAGGCAGTAGCTCATCATCCACAGAAACAGTATGTTCATTACCCATTAGAAGAAGGAGTGTGTAAGTGTAGTTTGAATACTGCTCATAAAAAAACTTATTATAATTCAGATATTGGTGTTTTTATAAAATTATGGAATAAAAATAGTTTAGGGGATTTGAGAAGTAAAAAAAACAAAATAAAACAAAATGATTTAAGAGAAACTCTTACCTTTAATTCGGGTAAATCCCATTGGTTTAAACCCAATGGACATCAAGAAGTTCCTTGTGCCTAAGCTAAGAATTCTAGATGGAATAGTGGAAACATGGGAGTCTGTTTGGTAAGGTTTTGGAGAAGAAAAGGGGTTTGAGAGGTGTGAGGAATGTGTTAGAGTTGATGGCTTTTTATAAGGGGAGGAGGGGTTCTTTAGGAATGTGTGAAAATATGTTTTTGATATAATTATTTTCGGTTTCTAATTGTCCAAAACTCATTAAGGTCTAATATAAAGTGACTCATTGTCTAAATAAATTCATAAAATAAAAATTTGGTAGGTTTTAGATGTTATTTTAACATTTATAATCTTATTTATTTAAATCATTTATTAATAAGGTAAATACTGCAACATTTTTGTGTCATTAATAATTTTATTTATTTGATATATAAAAATTATAAAACTAAATATGATTATTTAGGAAATATTTTCATCTTATAACTGAATATTTATAGTCTAATGTATAACTTATATAACCCCATGTAAAAATTAATTTACTAAAAGATACTTGTTTGTGTCATTTTTGTCTTTTCTTTAAATTAATTAATATAAAGTGTCATTATCACTCCCAAGTGGCACTATAGGGTCCCAAAATCGTCCCAAAGATGCCCATGGTCGTCCATGACCCACCCAATAAGTTTTGTAAAAGTGTTAAGGTAATTGTTTATAATTATAATATTAATTTTATATTGAATTACCCTATTTACCTCTAACAACAGTAAATAAAAGATAAATGTTATTATTCCCCAAAAAAATTATTTTTATCTTATTGAACCGAATTTTACTTACTAAAACAACCATGTATGTCTTATTTTCAAAATTTAATTCATATATGTTGTAATATTTCATTTAAATGAATAAGTTAGGTTTTTAACTACTACTTAGTGGTTTCACTCTTCATCGATAATTGTTGTTTTTTAGGAAAAATACCAAAAATTATTCCTAAGAAAGAATTGATATAAAGAATTAAAAAATAATTTTTATTTTACAATATTCAAATCATAGAATTTTAATTAATTAATTTAAAATCAATTCTCGTTGTCAAAACAAATTGCATGTTTTTAAGAAACAATTTTTATCCAAAGTTTGACACTTGTTTATGCCCAATTTGAAGGTGAAATTTCTTCCAATGACTAGCATTGGATTAAATGTTAAAAATATAATCTAATTACACTTTAAACCCAATTAAAAAGATAATATATCCATAAAAATAAATAATATTAAGAATTATATTGGAATTAAAATACAGTTTTTTTACTATTCTTCATAAAATGAATTTTATCAGAAAAATACCAAAATTATACTCAAAGAGAATTTTGATGTCCCTATTGTAAAGATGAATTTTATTTTGTCAGATAAAACACAAAAAATTTATAAAAAACATGATTTATTGAGGGTTCTCTATTAAAAGGTTTTAAATCAACCTTTTAAAATAAATTATGCTTAAAATCGGATTTATTCACATTTTAAGCCTCTAACTTTTATTGGATAAATGTAAAAACATTTAACAAAAATGTATAATAATAATTTTTTTTATTTCTGTTCATTCCCACCAATAAAATGGCTAGGAATTATCTACCATTTAAAAAATAATCTTATAATATTATTATTCAGTACGACCAATCGTTATCTGCAACCTAAGATTTCAAAGTAACCCGTTATTGTGTATCGGGTATGCCATCGAACATAGAATCCGATTTAAATTTAAATAAATAATTAATTTAAAAATATTAATAAATATGAAAATGTCATATTCTCTATTTAACTAGGATATTATATCCTACCCCCTTTTGGGGAATTGCGTCCTCGCAATTTAAGAATTGGGCTTGGAAACATCATTGAAAGTCCCACATCAGAAAAAAGTAAATAAAAATATCACATTAAAAGAAAGAAAGATATATACAAAGTTCACCCGAGACAATTGATACTAGGATTCCATGAAAACATGGATATGTAAGAGAAACTAACTCTCATAGACTAATAGAGAGTGATAGCGAACTTGATCATGGAAACTTAACCACCACATTTCAATAAATTTGTTGTTGGAAAAAAGTATAACGATAAAACAGAGCTTATTAATTTTTTACTTCAATATTCTTTTCATATAGTTGATGAATTTTATTAATAACTAGACTTAGATCATAAAGAAATATACTTCTCATGTAGAGTGTCATCATTTAATGAAATTCTACCACAAACGCATCTTTTCTACATACGGTATGTATTCAAAGTGACATGGTCACACGTGAAGTTCTATAATAAACTTCTAGAGTATCACATATTCTACAAATGATGAACAATATATTTACCCTATCTTTATACATCAACCAAAACCAAAACTGGTTAGTATAAGATCAGATAATCCCCAAAATGTATAATCTTTTACAAAACAAACCCCACTCTTAATCTAAAAATTTTGTCAAACAATACCCAATTTCCAAAAAATACCATTCTACAAACAACTATACATAAAATTCTTCAACGAAATCCAAGCTAAGATTAAAACACAAATCTTAGGAGTATTTAATCAAATAATCTTCCATGATAAATCTTAACATTTATCTCCAAATAAAATCAATTACTCTTAAAGTCTCATATTGAAAAGTAATTAACCTAGTCACATATTCTCCATGATAGGTTAATCAATTCCATTGATAACTGAAAATAAACTTGTTCTGGATTAATAAAATCATCTAACTGAAAATAATTAGTCATACTAACCAGGGACTTCATGTTTTCCAGTGGTAAGCGATAAATCCCAATCGCACTTTGGTTGTGGGTTTGAATACTGCAGCTTTATCCGGCGTGACAGGTTGTCATGCGGTCTATGTGTTGTCATTTTTCAAAAACTATATAATTTTATAACATTCCCCAAAAGAGATAATTTCATCAATGATAATCATAACATATTTTAACCACAAAGGTTATCTAATAACTTTCATTTTTCATTCAAAATGTATTAAACTGTAATTTCCTCAAATTCAATGATCATCTAATCCCAAAAGGTTTTTTATAACTATATCCACATAAAAGAAGATAATTATTCATTGAATAAAATTTTAATATATTAATCTTCAGGGTTATACATACTATAATAAGCCTTCTAATGTAATCCCATCATCAAAAAAGCCTTAATACTACTAAGAATTTCTCCATCCTAAAATCTACCACAACACTTGAATTCATTATATGTTTAATTCTTACTCATTCAACATTCATCATGATCCATTAACTATTTATTTCCAACTTATTTTGAAATACTTCATTGCCTTCATTGGCCATTGTCTGTTTCTTCATCCTCAATCACAATGTCATTAGGTATTGATAAACAAAAATTTATACGATCTTGGTGATCCCATTCCCAAAACTTATTTGCAGGACATCTATTTGTATAATGATCAAACACACCACATTTAAAACATTCAATTGATCCCTCAGAATGAACATCTTTTCCTTTCTTAGAGTCAACTGGATGCTTCCTTTTTCAATGGAAGGTTCTTGCTTTATGACCTTCACTTCCACATCTATATAATCTTCGAATCCCTTCAAAACATTTCCCTATGTTATTCGTTCAACATTCTTGACACATAGGTTTTTGAATATACTCACCATTATAATATTTACCTGAACATTCATGGGGATTTGATTCTCGAATATATGATTCCTTATAAAAATCACCAAGGTTAAGGTGTTCAATCATAACTCCAGATAGTGGGTTGAGAATAACCATGAGAGTTCTCACTGCATCTCCCATTTCATTAAATTGATCATTCAGAAAATCATCTCTGTTTTCTTCACATCTATTGTTACTTTGATGCCTACTAGATCCATCAATTGACTAAAAACAAAAATTTCAGTGTGAGTATATCTATAAAATCATCATATTTTGTCTTATGAGGATGGTAAACACTAAAACCTATATTTTCATGTTATCTTAAACTCATCCGATTTATCTAAATGAAAATATGACTCCTTCTAATATGCTAATGACTATGGTTATGTCACTTATGGTTAAACAACACCCTAACCTCTAAAGTTATCTTAATTGACCTATGATACCAACTATAAGGACCCGACCTTAAACATTACATAATCTTGAAATATGTCAAGAATTCACATTGATGATCTTTTAAGGTTAATAGTTTTAGAGAATTAGGCCATAACTATTAAATAACTACTTGAATATTACATGTAGACACTACTACTAAGTATAAATTTTTTATAAATAAAAACTATTTAAAAAAATAAACATGTCTAGTTCCATGTTTTAGATAGCATGAATTTTTTTATCTCATCCTTGATCCTATTCATCTTTATGTCTTTTGAAAAACATATTACAACATGGGATTAGCATAAAAAGCTCAGTAAGGGTTATAAAATAATGAAAATAAAAATTATCCCATTAATAAAAACAAATCAATGAAACCATACTTTTAAACAATAACATTCCTCATGAAATCATAAGATTTTTGAATAACATACAGAAATAATAAATCATAAATGTAATTTATGGAATTCATAACATACTTATATTGTATCTATCACAGATACATAGGGAATCACATTTGGAATACCTATCACATTATATTTCCTAAATCTCTTTGGAGAAACATTAATGTTTACCTTCGTCACGTTACCCAATGCATTGGAGAGATATCTCAGGCTCACCCTCCCTAGGTTTATCAAAAAAGCCAAGCGTATACTTAGTCAATTTTCAATAACCATATCATAATCATAACACGTAAAACAAGTATAAAGGAAATATAACATTTCCACACTCTAACATATCAAATCAATATATTGAAATAAACAATTCTTTATCAATCCATTTTGAAAACCATTTTATACCTTTAATAAAGAGTTTTTTGAATCAAAGTGTCCCATACCACGTTGAATGTTTTAATGGAATTAAAATTTTAAAACATAAATGTCCCTATCTTTAAATACTAAAAACCATTTTTAAAAACATTTGAATTAATGATAATGATTTAGAAGAATAAATTTTTATAACAATATTTTAGTTAAAGAGTTCTTAACCAAATGAGATATGCTTGAATACAAATAATTATGGAATAATATTAAATAAAAAATTTATTTTATCATGATAATAAAGGGATTCATGAAATAATAAGCCAATGGATAGTATATACACCGTATAAAAGTGAATTAGTGCATAAGGACAATGAAGTCTCAATTGTATGTAAATTAGGACAAAATCCCTTATTAAAAATGTATCCTTATATTAATGATGAATAAATTAGATTATAATGTTAGTAAAATATAAATATACTCAATATTATTTGATATTAAGTGTAAGTATATCATATTAAATTCACACATGTTCTTATTTATGAAAAAACTATTGACTTGTATGTTTAACACAATGGAGGAAATTGAGTTAAAATTAGTCTTATCAAGTTTATATCTATGATTTGAGAATTTATCTATAGAGTGATTATGTGTATCAAAATTATATCCACACAAAGTGGAGTGGAAATTACAACATAAATAAACTATCATTACACACATAATCAAAGCATCACATAATTAATAATTTGAAGATTAACCCAAGGAATATAAATTTGGTTAAAATGATCCTTTACCGATTTGGTGACCTACAGAACATAAAACCCATGAAATAAGTATCATAAAATTATGATTTAAATACCCATAAATTGATTTATATTAAAAAATTAATACAATATTTGGCTCTACATAGACCACACAAAAGGAAATGGTGGTAAATATTGCATGAATCTCATGGGAATAAAAAGTGAGATTAGAATCCCTCACCTTGTTGTAATCAATCGAGTCGTATGACCAAAAGTTAATAACCACAAAATTATTCATACAATAACATGAATATAAAGAAAATAATGATAATATATATCAAATGGCAGTGCACAATACACAACATGCAATAAAAAATTGGCGAACAACGGAAATGTCATGGAATTAAAAGTAAGATAAGAAACCCCTTACCTCGTGTCCGACTTGACTTGTTTGTTCCTTGTTTTTTCTGAGTAATAAACATAGAATAATTTATAATTTATTAATATCCCTTTTTAATGTTTATTATTAATTTTATATCACTTATTACCAGTTTATAAACATTATGTAATCATTTATGTTAATAAAAGTCATCGTGTCAATATTTGGTATTTGAGTAAAAAATGGACTACTTATAATTGAAAGTTGTTCATGTGGTTAAAATATCATTATATCCAGAAATATATTCATGATTTATATATCATATGTATCCATTATATATATTTATTTAATATTGTACATAACAATTGGAGATAAGAAATGAAATGCCCCATTCATGGAGACTATAAGCTGTATATACGCAAGAACATTACTTCTATTTCTATTTTGTATTGCAACGTGTTTACCTCTGGAATGGTGGATGATCTCATTGATTTAAGATTCAAACATTCCAAAATATTTCTAAAGGGTTTGTTCGTAGAATCAGAAACATCCAAAGATTCCATATCCATTTGAACCTACTTTCCAAAGGTAGGCGCTCATTAGTTGTGGACTGACGGGGATTAGGAATTTGCATTGGTCGAGTGTATGGGAGGTCGGACTCATCACACATTTTTGAGGGGAATTATTGTCTAATACGAGAATCACTTTATAGATTTAAGTTATGTTCATGAATCCTTATTACATTACCAAGTATAAAAAGAGTTTTCCATTAGATCTAACAATCAATGATTGATATGTAGGAAATTTAGAGAATATTTTATATGTATTCGAGGTTCTTCATTGATAGAGAATCATCTGTATTTGTTTATAGATTCTTAGTTGTTGGTATCCTTCAATACATGAATGTATCTTGGTCCTTATGATGACCATACTGGTTTTAAAGCCACTTAGTGGGGCACTTGAAGTTTATTGTCATTCAAAAGGACATTGATTATTTCAGAGTTGGGATCATACCCACAGATGGGCTACCTAAGTATCCTTTGTTTTTGGAAAAGGAATCAGAACCCATGTAGTTCAAGTAAGGGAGTGTGGTGTTTATGCATAATTTATGGCTCAATGAATTATGCCATGATTACTTTTACACTCTAAGCTCACGTGAGTCATGCTCGGTGTGAGAAACAAGAGGTATTGGTGAAACCAGAAAATTGTTCCATGAAAGATTCAATGATGTGGGGCTTATGTGTGTATGACTGCCCAAAATAGATGAGGATTAATATTTACATCAGGGAAGGAATCCAATAATAGGTTGCATAAAGGTATATTTGTTTCATGGAGATTTGGATACTCTAATCTTCGGGATTACTCCTTTGTAAGATGGACAAGTTAGGAAGGGAATTATGATTGGGTTTTACTCCTGAGAATGAATCCCAGATCAAAAGGAAATTGAGACTGGTTAATAGAAATTAAAACTGGGGCTTACTTCTGAGAAGAAGGACCAGGTTAAGGGTTTTGAAAAAATTAAGGGACTTGGGGCTTATTTCTAACGAGGATCCCCATATTTGGGAACTTTAATTCTAGGTTTTATTCCTAAAAATGGAGCCCAGGTTTAAGGAATTATGGTTGGGGCTTACTCCTGAGGACGATGCCCAATTAATATGATTTGAAACTGGGGATTACTCTTGAAAAGGAGGCCTAGATTAATGGAAATTATTACTGGGGCTTACTCTTGAAAAGGAGGCCCAGATTAATGAGGACTTCGGGCTTACTCCTAAGGAGGATGCCCAGAAATAGGGTTCTCTCATCTTAAAGGATGAGGTTGAATGAATGAAATCTCTAATTTTAGTGAAATAAAGATGTGTAAATCACTAGGTTTTGAGATATGTTTCATGAAATTCCTTTCGGATAAAGAAGTCAATCAAGAAAACATGCCATAAATGGCTTTGAAGAGTGTCTTGAAGATTGAATCTTGAATAGGAGAGGTGGAATGGCATAAGAGGGGTTAAATGGGCAAGAAGGGCACCCAAAAAATAGAAGGGCACACAAGTCCTAGCAGGCGCGCAGGAACTGCGTGGGCACGCAAGTCCTAGTCGCATAGGTATACCTGTGTGACACATAGGTACTTGAGTGATTTTAATCCCTTGGGGTAATACTATGGAGAGACTTGGCTGACACCCTTGGTATTATCCCTATAGGCATTCCAAAAGATGGCGCGCAAGTTCTGGTGAAGAAGTAGGGCGGCACGCACATGTGTCCATTTACCTTAAGGGTAAAACACTTAGCCACGCAAGTGTTAGTGAATTATAACACTTAGACCTTACTCTTGTTTAGACCTTCCATTCTAGGTAAAGAATTACCTATGAAGTGTTTGGAAGACCTAAATAAGAGACTTGGGCGTTCAGAGCTCTGTATGTGAATTCTGGAAAAAATCCTCTTCAAATGGGGGGCCCACCGGGGGTATTTATAGGCTGGAGAAGACCCCGGGCGGTTTTAAAATAGGGCTCACATGTCACTTGCATGACCATTAGGCGGCGCGCAAGTGTACTTACACAACCATGAGGGAACTTGCGCGACCCAAGGTCCTTTGAATCCTTTTTCATTCCTATGTCTATTTTTGGTGTTTTTATCAAAGGATGAATCAATTTGGTTTCAAGGTATTTCCCTTTACATTCTTTTGGACACTATGACGAAAAGAAGCATCAACAAATGTCCCCCCCTCAGAGTTGGATCCGAAAGAAATGAGGACGTGACTCTGAGGAAAAGAAGAAAAACAAAGGAATGGTGGCGCACAAGTGTTTATGGCACAGAGGGCGGCACACAAGTGTTGAGCGTGTAGGAATCAGTGCGCAAGGGTGCGGACTGGCCTATAAATATGTAGCCCCTTTCTGTACAAAGCATCCAAATTTCAAACATTCGAGCTCTCTCCGTGCAAGTTTCCTTCGCCGCGCAAGTTGCTCTGTTTTCCAATGTTTCTTTGTTGTCGCGCTGCTATATGATACCGAGATGAATGATTGGATTTGATGTTGTATTCTTGATACAACTTCTTCATCTCATATGAACAGAAGTTGGTGCCATTGTCCGTCAATATGGTATGAGGGACACCAAATCTGGTAATGATGTTAGACTTGATGAATCTAACAAATCTTTTAGAAATAACTTCTTTGAGAGGTATTTCCTCTGCCCATTTGGAAAAGAAGTTAGTAGCAGTAAGAATATAATTAAACTACTTGGCCGTAGCTGAAGGGTAAGGTACCACCACATCCATTCCCCATGTGGAAAATGGCCACGAGTATTTAGCTGTATGAAGCAACTCTGGAGGTTGATGAATGAAATTTGCATGTACTTGGCATGAATGACACTTCTTGGTGAAATCAACACAATCTTGTATCATTGAAGGCCAAAAGTACCCAAGCCTTCAAATCTGATCAGACAGTCTTTGTCCAGATTGGTGGGCACTACAGAATCTTTCATGCACTTCTTTCATGACAGACATTGTCTCTTCACCATCAATGCATCTGAAGAGAACTCCATCGAAACCATGCTTGTAGAAAATTTTCTCTAGGTGATCTGGACTATCATAAAGAGTAAAATTGACCACACGTCACCAGATTTGTTCTTTCCCAGCTCTATCAGGTGGAAGTGTTCCATTTTGAAGGTATTACCTGATATATGTCATCCATCCTATAGTATGACCATACGGTTCAGGAATGAGACTAATTTCATTGATCTCATCTGTTCAGGTTCGAACATAAGGTGAAATTGTACGACGGTGGGCAATACTGATGGTTGTTTTGTCCCGATTTGGATCTGCCAGAGCTGTGGCTATATTAACCAGTGCATCAGCTTGAACATTTTGTGATCGCGGGACATAAGAAAATTTCGGTTCCATAGAAAATTATGCCATTAACTCTCTGACGTAATCATACAAAGGGATCAATTTTTCTTTTCTGATTGCATAATCCCCATTTACTTGTTTCATTACCAGGTCTGAATCACCTTTCACCCTTATGTGATTCACTTGTGCTTGAAGCCCCAACTCCAAGCCTGCAATGATAGATTGGTATTCTGCTTCATTATTGGTACCACCTTCCCACAATAAGAATGAATAAGGTAACACTTCCTTTTCTGGGGAAATAAGAATAACTCCTAATCTAACCTTGTTGAATTTAGGATCTTCATTTTTCATCCTTGTTGGACTTCTTGAAGCACCATCAAAATACATTTCCCATACCTGGGGACTATCCTGAATAGACAAGACTTCCTCATAAGGGAGTTCAATATATGAAGATGTGTCTTCCACTGAAGGATGTTTAGCAATGAAATCATCCTGATCTTGGACCTTTATTACTTTTTGAGACACATACTGAATGTCGAATTGCTTCAAAATAACTGCCCACCTTGCCAGACGTCCTATAAGCATTGGACGACTAAGGATGAATTTGAGCGGGTTATTACGAGATACCAATTTGACCTCGGGATGTTGCAGGTAGTGTCTCTACATCTGAACAACAATGATTAATGCTAGGCAGCACTTCTCAATATTTGAATACTGGGTTTCTGCTTCAAGCATAGTCCGACTGAGATAGTAAAGGCTTTTTTCGTTCCCAACATCATTCTTCTAGGAAAGAAAGACACCTAATGATTACTCTAAGGCTGTCACATATAGGATAAGTGTCCTTCCTTCAACAGGTGGCATACGTACTGGTGGTCTCATGAGGTATTTCTTTAGATTATCTAATTCTTCTTGACATTATTCAGTCCATTGGCAAGTGACTCCCTTCTTCATCAATTTGGTGAAGGGTAAACTTTTTCCTGCCAAATTGGCGATGAAACGCCGAATATTGGCTAAGTGTCCTTGATGTCCTCTTAATTATTTCAAATTTCGAGGAGGTGACATACCAAGGATTGACTTGGTCTTCTCAGGATAGAATTAAATACCACGATGGCATACAACAAAGTTAAGAAATTTTCTTGAGGATACCCCAAAAGCACATTTTAAGGGGTTCATCAACAAATTATGTTGTCAAAGCTTGCAAGATATGACTTCCAAATCATCCAATTGATTAGAATGATGTTTGGATTTGACCACCAAATCATCCACATAACATAAAACAATATTTCCAAAAAAGGGCTTGAAGATGCGATGCATTGCACGCTGATATGTTGCTCCTGCATTTTTTAAGCCAAAGGGCATTACCCGATAAGAAAACACACCCTGAAGGGCCCTGAAGGCTATGTATTCTTCATTTTCTGGAGCGATTCGGATTTGATTATATCAGGAATATCCATCCATGAAGGAAAGTTCTTCATATCCAGTTGTTGCATTGATTAAAAGTTCTATAATCGGAACTGGAAAATCATCATTAGGAAAATGCCGATTAAGATCTCTAAAATCAATGCAAACTCTAATTTGTCTGTTCTTCTTCTTCACAGAGACAATATTAGCTAACCACTTGGGATATTTAACTTCTCTGATGAAGTTATCTTTGATAATCTTATCAACTTCAGCTTCAATTTTTGAAGCATAATTTGGGCATGTTCTTCTCTCGGATTGCTTAAATCCTCGATGTTCTTATGGTAAACCCAAACAATGAGTGGAAATATCAGGATGAAGCCCTATAATCTCTGTGTAGTTCCACACAAATATATCTCTATTTTTATTTCGAAAGGAAATATACATCTTTTTCTCATTAAGATTCATGGCCACACTAATTAAAGTGGGGCATGGATCTTCCATTATACCCAGATTTATTTCTATGAGTTCATCAACGGTGGTAGAGATACCCTAATCAAATGTTGGAGGAGCATCCCTGAGATCCTCCTCTTCTTCTTCAACATGTGTTATTTCTTCCATTTATACTTGCATAGTAAATGATGAAGCAAAATTTCTATGATCAGAAGAGATGTTAAAACTTGAACATCTTGAAGACGAGGCTTCCATTTCTAACCCAATTGATGATGATGGGTCTTCGTTCGGTAATAAAGAGGAGATGATGGATTGATAATTGAAATCATTGTTCACCTCTGACGTCGCTATCACTTCTTCTGGCCTGGTTTGGAGAAGTATAGACTTGCTGGATTTTAGAAGATGAAACGAAGACATATCCATTTGAGCTTTCATCATTGCCTAGAGGATCACCAATTTCTCCCATGTCGTCTGGCTCGATTGTCGTAATTGACATTATGGATCTTTCCATAAGAGTATTTTGATTTGGGTCTATCATGTCAATTTGACTGATATGAAACACATAATCTATACTCATATGCGCAAATGGATTTACTAGAATCTTTTCCAAACCATATGGAGCATTAACTTTAGTAATCTCCCTGGTTGTGGTTTTATCCTTTCCCTTCATGTGATAGAATTCCACCTCAATGTATTAAGACTCACATGTCTCGAATGGGGCTTTATCACCATACAATGTCCCAACTTGACCATGGAAACAATACTTGAGACATTGATGGTATGATGAAGGGATAGTCGCATGTTGATGTAGCCAGGGTCTTTCAAGAAAGATGTTGAAGGCTGAGTCTTGATCAACAACCATGAAATCTGAATTGGATACAAGATCTCCAAACTGAGTTCTGATCATAATCTCACCCAATGGTTCTAGTTAATTTTTTATCATATCCTTGTAACATCATATTATAAAGAGATAAATTAGATTCCTTGAGGCCCAATCAACGATGTGTACGAATGGGGATGAGGATGAATACTGAACCATTATCAATAAAATCTCTTCGGATGTCTACGCCATTGAACTTGCTAGATAAATACAATTGTCTAATATGTCCATGTATGACATCATCTTCATCTTCATCTATGAATGATATCACTGAATGGCATTCTGCAAGATTATTATCTATGTGATAGACTTCAGTTGCAGCAGTTTCAGTTTCAAACTCCTTAGGACTTGACAAAGCCTCGATGAGTGCCTCCCGAAGATCTTTTGATAGATTCAAAGTATCCAGAATTGATAACTTGGCTGGTACTTGGGCCAGTTGTTTCAATATATATTACTTTTGATCCAGAGGTCTGCGTTTCCCAATAGGAACATGTGGTTTAGTAAGTGCCTTGGAAGTTGATGCTTTGGAGGTTGATGCAGCATGAATCGGGATAAGAGTTGGCAATATTCCTGGCCTTGGAAGATCAGACTGATTAGGTCTATTTACTTGTTGGGAGGATGAAGATGGAACCCCTAACCGATCCTCCAAAATAACTGTGCCCGGACTGAATTTGCTATTGGAATAAGAACATGATTGTTCTTGCTGAGCTCGCTGAAGGGCTCTACCACGAGTTTCGGCTGCGTACACAGTTCTAGAAGGGGTAGAATTGGAATAGTGGCTTCTGGGATATCCACGTCTTTCTCTGTATCTCAAACCCCTGGAACTCCCTCTGATTCCTCTATTTGATATAAGGAATTCTAGCTCATCAAAATTGAAACTGCGACTGGCATAAGGATCTGTTAAGTGAATCATATTAACAGAACCAAAGATTAACTCTTCATCCGATGAAGACTCTGCCTGACTAGCCAATTTAGGCTGTGCCATTTAGTGGGGCAGTGCCCGTGGCTTCGAAGTAGATGGCATGAAATCTTCCAAAGTCAAAGATTGCTTAGGCTTTGACACATACTCATCTTCTTATGATTGCTCCTCTTTCTTGGAATTATGCCGCCCTTTTGAGGATTTTCCCTTTGAAGAGGATTTTATTGTGGAATCCATAGTAGAAGACATAATTGGTTTATTCAATTGTATATAAAAAATTGCATGAGTTCGGTTGATCATTTTCCTAACAATACAATCATCATATTTCTACGCATTTTTTCTTTTAACTTCTTGCCATTCACTTTCTTCTTCTGGAACTGTAGCAGTAACACATGCTACCTGGGCTGAAGAGCCTTTTAGTTTGACTTGTCCTGAGTCTACCATATTTTTGCAGAAGGACATTGAAGAAAAAACACTTCTGGATGGGATGACCCATCATCTAATGAAATGGGAAATAATTGGGACAATCTTCATCTCCTTCCTTGTTTGGCCTCTTGGGCCTCGGCAGCTGAACCAAATCACTCTCCAGGGCTGAAATGAAGTAACCCGGAACTTGTTCATTTCGGAAAGAATAAACTTTACTCTTCAACTCATCAAACTATTTCTGTCTTTGATCTCTTTTATCATCTTGACAAAATGGCCTCTATTGTTAATGCTGAGGAGGTGGAGCCCTTCGAGAAGATGAAGGTTTTGAGGTAGAAGCAGGTACAAGTGATTGTTTAAGGATAACTATAGCAGTCTATACTTTACCCATTCTCCTTTCTCGAGCTGATGGAATTACACGAGATTTATCCTTTGTCTTTATAAGAGAACCTTCAATCTGCTGAGTGATTTAAGTAAGGTCTCAAAACCCTCCTGTGTATTTCACAAGGAACAGTGGTGTGTGCAACTCATCACATAGATTTGCCACACAGATTGGCAACAATTCTTCCTGAGGGAGTGCTAAGCTTAGGGAATATGTTAATCCCTTCCAGAGAGCAATGAAATCTGAGACCCTTTCATTCTTTATTTTCTTACAGTTTTAAGATCAAAAACTGTTGTCTTTGGAAATATTGAGCTGAATTGAAGAAGAAATCGTTGACGGAGATCTTTCGAACCAGTAATTGACCAGGATTTCAAACCTATATACCAGACAAAGGCTAGTTCTTGCAAGGTCCGCACGAAGCATTTGAGTTTCACTGCTTCTTGCTATTCCGGAGTTCCCATCATAGGATCGTAACAAGACACGTAATGTGTCAAATGCTATTCAGGATCACCTAATCCATTGAAAATAGGGAATGCAGGGTTCCCAAAACCTGACGGGGGAGGGATCGTATCAAACAATTCAGGGTAAGATATCTTTTCCGGTTGAACTTGCGCACGCATTTCCTCCATAGCTTCCAACCGAGCTGTTAAGGACTCAACAGTAGATATTAACTTTTGAGAAACATCTAGTTGAGCTTGAATCTGAACCGATGCACTAACTAGAGCTTGGATAGGTATGGCAGCTAGTACTGCAACTGATGGCAGCACTACCAATTGTTGTTGCACTTGAACCGTGGGATTAGACCTGTGAGGGTGTACTGATAAAGGAGGATATTCTTGATCCATCTCAGTAGCTGCAACAAACTCCCTTTATTGACTGACTCCAGCACGTTTAGGAGTAAGACTACACTAAAGTAGTTCTACATTCATCCTCTTCAATTCCTTAATTTCTTCCACCTGTTGCGCTAATCATTTCTCTACTGAGAGTGATTGGCCTTCTCCAGAAGATGGATATGTAACCTGATTCTTTCCCTTCCCCTTGTTTGATCCCTTTCAGATAGGGGTAAGTGGGTTACTTGAATGATTACCTAGGTTCTATGTAATCCTTTGATTTCATGTACGCACACCTTCTTCATTTGGGTCTGTGCATACAACTTCTTGAGTACGAACTTCTTCATCTGATCCCTCTGAATGAGCCTCATCTGGTGGATCAGCAACAATGAAATTGATGAAATTGATTTATTTATAATGCATTGCATCCCTCCTATTGGAATTATAGTGATATTGTCTCCTTCCATGTCTTTGATGAGACATTGCCTTTTGTTGATTCGATCCCTCATGAATTTTTTGGTGAACCGTAATTTGGAGAGAATCTCCTGATAATTTGTCTCTTATTTCCTCTTGTGGCTTCTTCCTTAATCAAGAGAAGACCATTTTTATTTTATGGAGGGATTGAGGATTTGAAAATGACCCCAGTCTGGTGGACTGGGGCTGTTCCTACTATCTTTGCTCAATTCATCGAATCCTATTTGTTGATTCCAAGGGTTGGTTTAAAAGAGTCCCCAGTTTGGCAAGATGGGATGGCTCTTGACATGCTATGTCTGAGAATATCTTAAAATATCTCCTGATCTTGCGAACCATGGTCCAGAAATTAGTTGGATTCATCAATTGACATCCACTTTTATCACCCGGTTCAAAAGACTGCTGGATGACTTCTGAAACTTCTGTCACATGATGATGTTCTTTCTCCATACGAGAGGCTTGTTCAATATTCTCATTCACTTGATGCAGGATCAATTCAACAAATTCTTCTCTATATTCTTGATTTTGAGAGGTACTATTTGAAGCCCGTTCTTGGTCAAGCTTTTTATTACAAACAAAACCCATTTACTTTGGCCTGCCATGGGCAATAACATTGCATGAAACCATTTTCGTCAGGCATAGTTGACTATAGAACACAGTGAAATGTAGTGCTCCATGAACACCCCATCCCCTGACATGAATACTAGATGGGGAATTGGAAATTAACTAGCACAATTTTCATAGTGTTCCAAGGCATGAACGCTGAAGGGATCTCTCCTGCTTTTCAGCCTTCGGATATCGAGAGACTGATAGAGATGCCAAGTCAATTTGGTGTTGTAACCCTTCTATTATCTTAACATGATTTTCATATTCATCATAAGATAATACTTTCTTTTTCAACTAACAAAGAGTTTTCCATATGTTGATATGAATATCATGAATCCCATCTTCCGTCAACATCTATGGAATGTTATACTGAGAGTCAGCCAAAGGCCAAAACATGACTGGCACTTCACCTTTCGCCAGTTGTTTTATCATGTTCATAATTTCCTATTTATCATTCAATGAAATTTATTCTACCTGTTTTGACCAGAGGTGGTTCTTCCTTGTTGCTTCATTGGATTCAATAGGATTGGTAGAGAATTCATTGATCAAACTAGAAGATGAATCACCCGGGGGTGGTTCGGAGAATGGCCTACACCCCGAGCTATCTTCTAATTGATAATGTATTTCACTTTCTAGCGATGAAGCATCAGACATGACTGGTTTCACATTTGCAAGTGCCTCAAGATAAGAGGGCTTTCTCGACAGTACATTGTCCACTGGATCATATTCCAGGCAATGTGCATCACTACTGCGGAGAGGAATTTCGCAGTGAAATTCATCATCATGATGAGGACCACCATGATGGGTTACAGAAAAAGATGAGATCTCTTTCTCCTTGGTCTTCTGGCCACACAGATGGTTATTGTAGCTCTCATCTGAAGATAAAACTTCAAGATCGGCCAAACTGTCATGAAGTAAGCCTTCATGAGGAAGTGTTTGTTGAAGACCTTCGGAATTAATGTTCCCACTATTGGGAAATGAGGGAGTGGAATCTTGGATTCCAATAGATAACTGTGTAAGGGCTTCAAGAACTCTAGAATTGAGAAAGGCCTTGTTACAGATTGACTCTTGATTTCTTGGTTGTGCTAGGCGGGTCTTCTTCTTAGATTCCTTCTTACTCACCATGGAAACCACTTGTTGACAAATGTGGCTACTCTGAGTTGGTATATGTACCTGATCAAGAGAGATGGACAGGTTAGGCTGACGATCTATACTCAAATCAGGTTTTTATGCCTGAATTGGTTGTCCATATGATATGGGGGAGTATGCCCCACAACCCTCTTGGACTGGAACAGAAGTGTACATCTTCACTGGAGTGAATTTTTGATGTATCACTCCACTAGTAGGGATAAATTTACATTTCTTTCCCTGTGATGCTGCTGAAGCTGTTATAATATCCTGGCAGGCATCCAGAATATGAGCAGGGATTTGCTTCTGCTCTTTCACCATTGACAAAATGTGCTTGGTGACTTCAGTTACCGGAATGGGGATATACGTCCATTCTGTGCTTGTAGTAGGTGTGTGTTCCTGCTCCTTTCTTCCTTTTCCTATTAGTGAATCCTGACAGTACTCATGTGTGAGGGCAGATAATTGAGTCTGCCTCCTGTTTGTCGCCAGAGCTTTCCGACTGACTTCTCATGGTGCTACCAAATGAGAATGTTGGTAGGATTGATCAATACTAGCATGTGTATGTGCCTTCTAATTGTACTTTTCCGAACATGGTTGACGTGATCCATCATATGTAGTCATACGATCTTGCTGACTAGCTGATAACATATAAACAGGTGTATGTTCCTGCCTATAGTACTCCGCCGGAATTGCTTGGCGGGATTGGCATGCTTTTGCCAAACGAGTCTGCTGGATAGCGGAATTAAAACGGATGGGTGTATGTGCCCGCTCGTTGCTTGCCACCAAGTTAGGTTGGTGGACTTCTCCAGAAATGACAAATATAAGAACCTACTCATTATTAACCGGTTGTCGCCTCTGGTGATTCGTCTTGCCTGCTCGGGTTTGAGGAAGCTGAGTCAAATGCCTGTAGATGATACCCTCATCATTTTATGGGTGCACTGCTGCACGAGTCTGGCGGCGATTGTTTATAGGATCCCTTGGTAAGAACTCCTGTTTCTTTGAATTAAGGCCCTGAGGGGCCTTCTCGTTCACCTCCTCAGAATATGGGAGTGAATGGTGATTGCGTTCCAGCGATAATGACCCAAAACGGTTGGAGACGGTGGTTAGCACCGCCTAGTTCTTGATCACTGGTCATCGTTTTCCGGAAGACCAGTGTGAGTTGTTCACTTAGAGGGCTTTTCGGGAAGCCTCCAGAGTTGGAATGGTACCGTGTTTATGGTACTCCTTAACCAGCGCATTTGATACCCAGTGTTGATGACGATGAGTAGGTGATTTCGTCCTCAAAGCAGACGACGATCCAGCAGGAGTAGAAGCAGTGGCATTCGTAGCAGAGGTTTTCACAGCAGACGTATTCACGGGTGTGAACTTAAGAGAATCCATTTTGGAAATGCAGAAGATCTTAGAAAAGAGTGCCTATTTGATATAACATATATAATCAAGATAAGTCCGTCCACTATATCTTTTAGATGAACACATATGTTATTGATTGTCTTGGTGGCCCTCTCATTGAGTTTTAAATAGTGGCCTAATAAGAAGGTAAACTATCATTTTAGCTTGGTTAAGGATTCACGTCGAGTTCACTATTTTTTGTTTCCCTATGGAATGGGGGATGATCTCATTGATTTATGATTCAAACATTCCAAACGGTTCCTAAGGGGTTTTTTTGTAGAACCAGAAACATCCAATGATTCCACATCCATTTGAACTTACTTTCCAAAGGTTGCTGCTTATTAGTTGTGGATTGAAGGGGCTTAGGAATTTTCATTGGTCGAGAGGATGGGAAGTCGGACTCATCACACCTTCTTGAGGGGAATTATTGTCTACTCTGGGACTCTCTTTATAGATTTAAGTTATGTTTGTGAATCCTTATTACATTACCAAGTATAAAAGGAGTTTTCCTTTAGATCTGGAAATCAATGATTGATATGTAGGAAATTTAGAGAATCTTTTATATGTATTAGAGGTTCTTTATTGATAGAGAATCATCTGTATTTGTTTAGATATTCTTAGCTGATGGTATCCTTCAATACATGAAAATCTCTTGGTCATTATGATGACCATACTAGTTTTGAAGCCACTCAGTGGGGCACATGAAGTTTATTGTCATTCAGAAAGACATTTATTATTTCAGATTTGGGATCATACCCGCAGATGGGATACCTATGTATCATTTGTTTTTGGAAAAGGAATCAAAACTCATGTAGTTCGAGTAAGGGAGTATGGTGTTTATGCATAATTTATGGATCAAAGAAAGATGTCATGATTACTTTTACATTCTAAGATCACGTGAGTCATGATCGGTGTGAGAAACAAGAGGTATTGGTGAAAACAAACAATTGTGCCATGAAAGATGCAATGATGTGGGGCTTATGTGTGTATGAATTCCCAAAATAGATGAGGATTAAGATTTACTTCTAGGAAGAAATCCAAGAACAAGGTCCATAAAGGTATATGTGTTTCATGGAGATTTGGATACTCTAATCTTGGGGATTACTCTTAAGGAAGATGACCAAGTTAGGAGGGGACTTATGATTGGGTTTTACTCTTGAGAAGGAAGCCTAGATCAAAAGGAAATTAAGACTGGTTAAGAGAAATTAAAACTGGGGATTACTCTTGAGAAGAAAGCCCAAGTTAAGGGTTTTGAAAAAATTAAGGGACTTGGGGCATATTCATAAAGGAGGATGCCCATATTTGGGAACTTTAATACTATGTTTTATTCCTGAAAAGGGAGGCCAGGTTAAAGGAATTATTTTTGGGGCTTACTACTGAGGAGGATGCCCAATTAATAGGATTTGAAACCTGGGCTTACTCTTGAAAAGGAGGCCAAGATTATTGGAAATTATGAATGGGGATTACTCCTGAAAATGAGGCCTAGATTAATGAGGACTTGTGGCTTACTTCTAATAAGGATACCCAGTAATAGGGTTCTCTCATCTTAAAGGATGGGGTTGAATGAATGAAATATCTAATTTTAGTGAAATAAAGATGTGTAAATCACTAGGTTCTGAGACATGTTTCACGGAATTCCTTTCGGATAAGGAAGTCAATCAATAAAACAAGCCACAAATTGTTTTGAAGAGTGTCTTGAAGAATTGAATCTTGAATAGGAGATGTGCAATATCATAAGAGGGGTTAAATGGGCAATAAGGGCACCCAAAAAATAGAAGGGTGCACAAGTCCTAGTAGGCGCGCAGGTACTACGTGGGCGGGCATGTCCTGGTCACGCAGGTATACCTGCGCGACACATGGGTACTTGCGCGATTTCATCCCTTAGGGTAATACTTGGGAGATACATGGTTCCAACCCTTGGTATTATCCCTAGAGGACTTCTAGAAGATTTCGCGCAAGTTCTGGTGAAGATGTAGGGCAACACACAAGTGTGTCCATTTCTCTTAAGTGTAAAACACTTATGCGCACAAGTGTTAGTGAATTATAACACTTAAACCTTGCTCCTCTTGTTTATACCTTCCATTCTAGGTAAAGAAATACCACTAGAAGTGTTCAGAAGACTTTAAGAAGAGACTTGGGTGTTCAGATCTCTGTATGTGAATTCTAGAAAAATCCTCTTTAAATGGGGGGCCCACCGGGGGTTTTTATAGGCTGGAGAAGACCCTGGGCGGTTTTCAAAGAGGGCATGCAAGTCACTTGCGGGACCATTAGGTGGCACGCAAGTGTACTTGTGAAACCTTGAGGGAACTTCCGAGACCTAAGGTCCTTTGACTCTTTTTTCATTCCTTTGTCGATTTTTGGTGTTTTCTTCAAAGGATGAATCAATTTGGTTTCAAGGTATTTCCCTTTACATTCCTTTGGACTCTGTGACGAAAAGGAGCATCAAAACAATTGAATTGAAACATAATGATACATAAGTATATTATAAATCCAGTATAATATCATATATAATTTCATTAACTCTACCCTTTATAGATTTCACCTAAGGCATGAATGAGTCATATCACTTCGAGGGGGCGATAGTTCACACTTCCTCAAATGAGATTATCATATTTAACCAATATGGAATCCATAATGGTATTCTATAAATGAAAAATACATAAGAATAGAAACAATATAATTATAATATATATCATATATAAATACAATTTCATCATAATGGCCATCATGAGAGGTGTATGAAGATATTTGAATAATCATCGTTTCATGAGGCAGTAGTTCGTCATCCACATAAACAATATGTTATTTTCCAATTAGACAGAGGTGTGTGTACGTGTAGTTTAAATCCTTAACATAAATACTAGCTATTATATTTAGGATACTTTTTTTACAAATTATGGAATAAAAATATTTTATGTGGTTGGAGACGTAAAATAAAACAAAATAAAACAAAAGAATTTAAGAGAAATTGTTAAATTTTATTCGGGTAACTCCTATTGGTTTGAACCAAAAAGACTTCTTGAAGTGACTTATTCCTATGTTAAGGCCTCGAGGTGTAATAGAGGGATCTTGAGAGATTATTTGGTAAGGTTTGGATGGTCCATGGGGTTTGGGAGGTATGTGGAATGGGTTAAATGTGATGGATTTTTATAAGGGGTCAAGGGGTTTTTTAGGAATGTGTGAAAATATTATTTTATCATATAATGATTTTTAGTTTATAATGGTGGAAAAATCATTAATGTGTAATATCATATCACTAATGGTCGATATAAATTAATACAATAATAATTGGATAGGTTTTGGATGTTATTTTAAAATTTATAATCTTATTTATTTAAATAATTTACTAATGAGGTAAATACTGCAACACTTTGGTGACATAAATAATTTAATTTATTTGATGTCTAAAAATTATATAAAAGCATGATGATATAGGAAATAATTTTATATTTCCAATGAATTTTTATAGTTAAAATGATAACATATATAACCCCATGTTAAAATTAATATCAAAAAAGGTATTTGTTTGTGTCATTTGTTTCTTTACTTTAAATTAATAAATCTAATGTGTCATTATCACTCCCACATGGCTCCATGGGGCCCCCAAATCGACCCAAGGATGGCCATCATCTTCCATGACTCATACAATAAGGTTAGGTCAATTTTTAAGGTAATGTTTTGTCATTATAACATTCTTTTTACCTAAATTACCCTATTTGCCTTAAACCGTGGTAAATAAAAGTCAAAAGTTACTATTAATCAAAGAAAATTATTTTTAACTTATTGAACCAAATATTACTTAATATTAATTACCATGTATGTAGGATTTTCGAAAATAAATTTACAAAAGTGGTAAAATTATATTTAAATGAAAAAATTTGTTTTTTAACTACTACTTAATGGTTTTGCAATTCATCAAAAATTGATGTTTTCACTAAAATACAAAAATTTCTGCCTAATCTATATTTGATATTCCAAATTCAAAAATGATTTATATTTTACAAAATTCAAAACATAGAATTTTAATTAATTAATTTAAAATTAATTCTTGTTTTCAAAACAAATAGCATGTTTTTATGAAACAATATCTATCAAAAGATTGACACTTTTTATGCCCAATTTCAATGTGAAATTTCTTCCAATGACCAACATTTGACTAAATGAAAAAATATAATTTGTTTACACATTAAAATAAATTAAAAAGATAATATAACCATATAAATAAATTATATTAAAAAATTATTAGAATTAAAATACAGTATTTTTCAGTATTCATCAAAAAATGAATTTTATCAGAAAAATACCAAAATATTACCCACAGTGAATTTTGATGTCCTAATTGTGAAGAAGAATTTTATTTTGTCAAATAAAACATATAAAAGTAAAAAAACATGATTTAATGGGGGTTCTCCATTAAAGGGCAGTAAACCATCATTTTAAAGTAAATTATGCTTAAAATTAGTTTTATTCACATTTTAAACCACCAGCTTTTATAGGCTAAATATAAAAACATCTAATAAACATGTATAATCATATTGTCGTTTGTTTTGTTCATTTACCACCAATACAATGACTAGGAATTAACTATCATTTAAAATAATAATATTATATTATTATTTTTCAGTATGACCAAATGTTGTGTGAAATGTCAGATTTGAAAGTAACTCATTGTTGTGTATCGGGTACGCCATCGAACATAGCATCCTTATTAATTTAAAATTAATAATTAATTTACAAATATTAATAAATTTGAAATTTTCATATTATTTATTTACCTAGGATTTTACATGTTTTTAGGATATGAACAACTAATTTAACATAATTCTAGTTGGAAATATGATATTATGTATTTTAACATATTTCCTCCAAGAAGAACGATGCTTGATAACCTCTAAGAATATCCTTTCAAGATAAAAATCAAATTGGTTAGTGGTGTGACATTCTCCCCATTTCATATGGTCAGTGAGTATGTTCCAATGTGGTTGACCTTATGTACGGTGTAATGCAATTTCCATTTGGGTTCAAGCTTCAATGATGCTTTACATTGTATCATTAGGGTAGTGAGATCCAACAACAATTCTCCATGAATGGGTGAACGGTAGAAAACATTTTATAAAAGGATTCTGAAATACGATTACAATGGAATTCAATGTTGTGAAATGTACACAACATGTTCTAATTGAGCCTCCCCAATTCATCCTGCCACTTTTGAGGTTTTTCATAATCCAAGATTATTCTACATCTATGTATTCAGATTGAAGATAGATATAAATATATGGGTAACACTATCTTAGTCACATACACCAATGAGTATTGAGTTTCATATGTAGTAGTACACCTGGTGAGTAGTATATCCACAAACCATGGAGGTGATTTTATGGACAGGACATCATATCATTATTCATTATTTTAGGGAGTTTATTTGAATGAGTCTTATTTATGGATTCTATCTATTCATTTTACACTAAATGATTGTGAAATAAATGATTAGACTTGATATTTTAGTCATGGTATAGTTTCTTCAACTATGTATAATAAACGTTAGTTTAATTGTCTCTCAATATTGTTTGAGGGACTATGATATTGTGGAAGATATGGTACTTTATGAATTTGATGATTTTCTTCTTCTTCACTTATTTTAAGGGTATTTCGAAATCCCATTTTGAAAATTTTTGAGTAGTAGTAAGGATATAGTTTAACAACTTACCTCTGGCTAAGGGATATGGCCCCACAACATCAAATTCACCATATGAAAAATGGATATAATTATTTTTCTTTATATAGAAATTATTGATTTTTATAGATGACGTTGTCATGAATTTTGAGTACTTGAAATATCGTGGTGATTTCCACGGAGTCTTGTACTTGGGTTTTCAAGTAGCAACCCATCCTCCTGATTTAATGGAAGAGCATGGTCCTAGATTGACAGGAGCCATATGATCCCACTTGTAATTCTTCATTGATAGTGATAATATCTATTTATGTCATGAATATGATTATGATTCCATAAAAGGAACACTTATAGAGGTCCTTACGATCATTTAGATGAATATGCAAGAAAATGTTTGTTGATAGCTTGAATCTTTGTACCTTTTTTTGAAAGGTCGGCAATTTGGAGATAATCGATTATGGGGTTCATCCATCCATGTGTGGGTTCGGTTTCATCTTGCTATGGGGATTTTTTGACTTTGTTTATTTCTACTATGTCGTATTTTATTATTATCCAGACTAATCTTTAGTGCATGATAAAAAATATTTCTTCTTCATACCAAGGATTATCCAAGATTGTTCATACATTATCCAATTCATGGTTTCGTACTTTCAATAATTAGGGAATATTATTAATTTTTTTTCTCAAAATGGAACTATTATATTATTCCTTCAACATAGCTATTCATAGGGGAAAATTATTCCTTTTTGATGGGATATTATCCATCAATTTTTTTACCACAATATTTGAATCCCCATTGATATTTAGGTAGGTTATCTATGACTATAGGTCTAGTTCTATGCCAGTGATGAGGGATTTGTATTTGACCTAATTTTTTTATTTCAAAATATAGTCATAAATAGTAGGTAAATGAATCATTATCTAGAGGGCCAAAAAAATCCCAAAAACAACCTGAGTGGGATTTGGTGCTTCCATAACCTTATAGATCGGGTTCAGGATGTTCCATAAAAATGAATGTCCCATTTTTAGGGAGTGTTATGGGGATAGAAAACATCGTCATAAAGGAGATCAGTTTATACCAATTTATTTTCTAGTGTGGGTTGTGCTGCAAGAATATAGTCCACGGATTTCCCATTCACACATTTTGTTTATAAGAAATGAATGTCATATTGATTCAGAATGACCACCCACCAGGACAAGTTCCCAATAAATATAAAATGAAATTTTTTGAACATGATATGACCAATACAAGAGACCAAATATACATCATGGGGACTCCTATAGTGACTTCTCCTTTTCACTATATATATTTGTGAACAGAAGTACTTATCAATAAAATAGTATAAGTTTTTCATACCTTGAGTCGTTACGATAAGGTATTAGAGACAATTGTCACTCCCCAAATAATTTTTCTATTTCAGTAGGGAACCATGTGAGATTTATATAAAGGCCAAATATAAAATGTGTGGCCTCCTTTCAAATGGTGGAATCAAAATCGGTTGGTGTAACAATTACTAGATGATTCTCTTGAATGATTTTTTACATTAATCATCCCAATGATAGTAAATTCCCATTATTTATTATCCTGTTGAAGGTGAGAGTTCTTCAATCCACATTTCCTATAAAACACTAAATTTAGGGGAGGTGACATTAGATCCCCCTTAGTTCTTTGAGACTAGGGGTGATATTCCTTAAACAAAGCTAGTATTTTTTAGGTAACCTCGATACCATGGAACTGTTGAAAAAATACAAGGAACTTATCTAATGATACCCCAATGATGAATTTCATCAGATTCATCTTCAGACTATGTTGAACAGACTTGTTGAAGGAAACATGAATATATTTGTTGCGATCACATCAATTTTAGTTTTTTACCACCCAGTCGTCGATATAACATTCAACGACTTTAACCATGTGGGGCTTAAATATATGATTCATTCCATCTTAATATGTAGTGCCAAAATAATTTAATCTAATGTTTAAAACAAAATAAAAAAAAGATATAGAGAGGCACTCTAAAGGTAGTGAGATCCATATCTATAGGAGAAATATTTATTTTATTATACCCCAAACACCCATCAATTGATGAATGGGTGTGGATTCTATTAATCACATCGATGAAAAGTTATGCAGTCGACAATGGGAAATCCCTCATTGGGTAGTACCAATTAAGGTATATGAAATTGATGTATATCTGAATCTTAATATTATATTTCCTAATATAGTGTATGTTAGTGATAAATATTTTGTATTGTAATTCTAAAATAATGTTGGATTTATTCAATTTTCAAACATCCTCCTCTTCATTGGTGATAGGATAGGGGTTCATCCAAATAGATTCCTTCATGAATCCACAATGAACATTAGATATGTTGAGATGATGTGTATCCAGATAAGGATTGAGTTATTGAATATTAATATTATTACAAGACAGTACATATTGGTGTTTATGTAGAACTGATATTTACATCTTTTTTTTTCGAGGGGAATGAATGTATTAATATATGTAAGCCTCGGGTCTTCTTATATTCCCATATTCACCTTCATGATTTTGTTAATTGTGGTGGGACTCCTTCCTAGAATTTTAGAGGGAAAATCCTATGGTAATCATCATATTATATGGAATTTGATTATATAGAAACATTTTATGATGGTTTTGGGAATATGGTGGATTTAATATCACTATTGTGGTGATATAGGTGTTCTGAATACTTATTATCATCCCTTTTTTACTTGAGTCATTCTGGAGTGATTCTAGAGGTGATTTTTTTTCAATGTCACTAGGGAATAGAATATCATGTTCATATGGGGTCAGGTATATTACCTAAAAAAGATGTACATGTAGTACATAATATTATTCAAGCATATTATTGGTGTTTTAGAGTGTTTTTTCCCAATCCATTGGGGGTTGCAACCTCCATATGATCATCCACTATTTGGTTCATAAAATCCATTTTATAGAAACCTACCATGATATATAAGGACACATAAGTATCTAATGGTGAACTATCACTATTTTTTATGATTACTTTCAATTGATTGGTTATTTTAAATATTTTTGGAATGATGATGAAACCACCATGTAGTTGTGGAGGATAAACCTTACGGGTATGAAATAAAACATTAACTCCGTTTCATATGTGTGACCCGAAAAATGGGATTCGATATTGATCTTAGAGAGAGGACTTTTTTATTTTTATAATACCATTGAATGGTCATCACTGTTGGAGATAGGTCCCCTCCTCTATATCAAAAACATTAGAGGGATCAAATAGGGAAGAGGTTGAACCCTGAACCATTGACTATCAAAGATCTTAAGAAATTTACATTAATTAGTCTTCCAGAAACAAACTGGGGTTATAGTAAAAAATCTCTCAAGGATTTCTCGTAGTTTTCTAGTGTGATTATGTTTGTAAAGAAAGACAGATGACCAGGAATCAATATGGTTGGTGTATCCAAAGCATGGTTTATGGTGGAACAGTTTTCCACTATTTGTAAAATTTTTGGGCCCCAAAATCATGATTTGGTTCTAGGGAAGGGATGGATTTCTAAAATTGAGTTCATAGTTCATGGACCACGAAGAATAGTAAGATGAACATAAATTAGGTTTGTAGAAAGATAAATGAAAATAGGAAAAGGAATATTTCTGCATAACCTTGCTATGTGGATTGTATAGAATGATATGTAAATAGAATATTAAAAAATGTTCAAGGGAGGATTCAGTTTTTTGGTATGATTTTCATTTGTGGAATATAGATTATTATGTTTGAAAAAAATGGGTTTCATTCATGGAAGACAAAAACTACCACAAATGTGAAAGGTATTGTGCAGATAGTATAGCATTGTTCGTGGTGAAGGATTACCACATCCTATTTTTTGGTAATTAAGATTATATGGGTTTTTTGTATCTGTGTTCCTATACAATTAAAGATAGTTAAATAATTATAGAGTGTGAATTTAATTAGAAAAAATCATCTCCTCATAAAAAATTCAGTGATGTATGAAGCTATTCACGATGTATAATTACCCGAAGGTGTATAATTCATGAGGGATAATTCCTCAAATGAGGTATTTTTGGGGAATAGTTTTGAATTTTTTTTTCAATGGATTTAAATACTATAAAATAAATGGAACAATTAAGAAAATATCATTCCCGGAAGAAGATATAGTCCACTAGGTATGAGGTGATAAGCGGAAGAAGAGGCAGTCCACAAATGAAGTGATAGTCTACAGAAGAAGAGGTGGTCCGTGAAACACTCACACCACACAGTGAAAGACATTCCATGAAGGAAGTTGGGAAAATCTTGGGGGATTCAAGGATGTGTGAAAAGTAACTGAAATAGTTCGCGAATGAAATTTTCCTAAATATAAAATGAGGAACTTCAAAAGGGTATCTATCAATAGTTTAGGATGAATTAATTAGTGATAATCAAGGGTACTATATGTCCATATAATGTGACTGGATCCCCTCTAGAGTAGTGAGATAAATAAGAGGAAGAAGGTGATATATTCCCTTGAAATTGAGCAAGAGGAGACTCGGGGAGTGACCCTTGGGAACGTACTGAGATGACCCAAAAACCATTTAAAGGAAGAAAGAATTGGTATAAAAGTGATATTTCCTGACCTGTGAAACATGGAAGTGAGACTTTGTGGATTTGGTACACTGTCACATCACCATAGTATGCTCCTTGGTCATAGCCTTGTGCAGGATAACTATGTAAAATTGTTTTGTCTCTGGCATGATTTCACTTCCCATCAAACACTACTATCAGAAAGAGTGATAATTGTTTTTTAATGACGTGAAACTATCCAAATGGGAAGGTTTTTAAATATATCATACTGTTATTCAACCACCTCATAAGGGATTTATCATAATTGGTCTAATAGCAGTCGATGTTCCCAAATATGGACTCAACCTAATCTAGGTAAGTGAATGAGAAGAAAATATGGGATTATGGTGTCATGGTCTCCACTAGATAACCATAATGTATAGTAACATATAAATCAAACTCATGTGGTCTCTAGAGAGTATCAATGAGTTTTTCATTATCTGCATTGAATTGATTGAGTAATTTTAGGATTGATATATTTATTGGGTCAACCACTTGATATTTCATAATTACATGCCATTGTGCTATAGGTTGGGTATCATGTAGAGAGAATTCACCATACTATATAGTCACGAGTTGAGGAACTCCAGGGGGATGGGCATGGTGAATTTTAAGAGGTTTAGGGGACATCTTCTACCTGTCTAATAGGTCACACGAGCCTTCCTTGTTTTCTTGGATGATCAAATAATCACAAACCCACTAAGAGGACATGTAATATGACTTTGCATGTGTAATAGTTATAGGGATTTGGAAAATTTCCATGTTTATTTTATGATTTTTGGAATAATTTCACATGTTTATATGTTATATATATGTCCACTATGGTGATGTGATCAAAATAGATCATCTTTCCACCCCCTGAATATCCTCTATATCATTAGTTCCTCCGTAGGAAACCTATCGCTCCCATGTTACATGTGGGAAAATAAAAATATGAGGAATATTCATTATTAAATATTGGGTATTACAATTGAATCAAATAGAAATGTTGATGTTGATATCTTTTTCTAAGGAGGGTTATGTTTGGTGGGGTAGTTCACATGAATTAGATTTTTTAGGTAAGATATCTTCATGAGTCAGATATTGGGTTGGAGTAGAATATGACACATCATCTAAGGTTTTCTCTTAAATTGGATTTTATCATCCACAATTTGGATGCATATATGATATTATCTCTCTAGATGGTGGATATATTTTTGGTTTTCTTAGCTATGCTCTTAGGTTTTCATGATCTTAGTCAACATTTTATCTATTAATCTAACTGTCAAACTTCCACAATCCTTTGGATGTAGATTTCCTCTAATCACATTATTCTTCTATATAAGAGATGGTTAGGCCAGATACCTTCTATGATGTTTTATCCAACTCAACTAATCTATTATTAACCGTCCAATTTAGGGAGTATTTAAGAATGAATAAATCTTGGATGTTATTAGCTATCCTTTGATGGACAAGGGGTAATCAGGGGAGATCATTGAGGATGACAACACTAGGGTTCCAGAGATGCGAAAACATGAAATAGGTATTTTCTATGGGTACAAGAAAATAATCAGGTACATGTTTATTTAGGATTTATTTAGATTTATTCAACCATTTCACAAATCCCATTTTACCCTAATTTCTCTATGCTTCAATCTCTGGTTGATTTTAATTTTTAAGAAACTCTCTAAGAGGTGATGGGTGGTTTGGGACCTGCCTTATTTCTTTGAGGGGAACTGCTAATAGTTTGAATGTTACATTTGAAGATTATAATTTTTCTATCCTTTTACAATATACTAAGGTCATGAGTTGGGAATTTGATCTAGTCTTATTAATTTAATCTTCCAATAATGGATCCATTTTTATGAACTCACAGAACCCACAGGGTTAATTAATTAAGATTAGAGGCTTATGTAACTTATCCCGAATATTTTTATCATAGAGTTTACGAAATTCCCCCCTAAATAAGGGGATCTTGATTAAAATTATTAATCCTTTTTAGTATGATATAAATTAATACCCAATATCAATTTTCTATCACATACATTTCCCTATGTATAATATTTTCATTCCCATAAGTTTAGTCTTGAATTGAGAAATGAATTGATGATGAAGGTATTCACATCCCACAATCGATCCAACTAGAATGAAAATTTACATGTAAAATGATATACCTTTCAAAGTCTGTAGAAAAAAACCAAAGTTTAGTCTTCTCTTACTGATTTATAGGACCCATCATTAGACCACATTGGGATAAAAATTGTGTGAGATATTGCTTAAGGTTACATGAACCATCCATGTTACTGAATTTAGAATTTTTTAAATTGGGGGTGGGGGTGGGTTTCATCCACCCACATGGGATATGGATTTATCTAAGGCTTTACAAGTGCATGTTTCCCATCCATAGATTCAATTATAGAATCCATTATCTTGATGATGTTATGAACCTCTAGAGGAACTGTTGTCTGAGCCACATCCAATTAATAGTTATTTGGTGGGGCACAGTTAGGTTGCTTGGACTTCATTTTCCACTGATTCTAGATTTAGCTTATGTATAAATGATCATGCTTGCGAGGGAGATGTTTTCACAAAAATTAATGAATCTTACTGTAATAATCGCCTTCCTCATTTATATAGACTCGCTTCCTAGTTTTGGAGTTAATATGATGGTCAGAATATACTCTTGTTGGAGGATTTGATCTTTCAAAATGTATGGGAGGAGTAATATTTTCCTCAATTTGGAGATGATATACCAATAGATTTTTTCACATTGGTAGGTCCTTGTTTAGTTGTTTGAGAGTTTTTATCTCATTATAATGTTGTGAAAATGTTTCCTTTATGGGTGGAATGTCAATTATTCATGGATTTGATTGGTATGTATTCAGATCAATCTTCTTTGCATTGGATTTGTTCCACCGTATAGGTTCCAACTCGATATTCATTGGTTCCAGGTTTTGGAGCCTCATATGGTTCCAGGTTCATGCATCCTCATTTGTTGAATCAAGATCACCCTCTAATCTACTTAGATTATACATGGTTCATCCCTTTTCATTTGTTTCGTGATCCTAAATATCTTTAATATTGAAAGTGATTGCACTAACATAGGTGTATCAAGCAATGGTGGTTTTCTCATTACATTCAACAAAATAGGTTAAATCTGAACTACTATCCTTACTGTCATTTCTCAAGCCATCTACCATATTAAGAAGTAATTTCATGACACCTTGGAAGTGATAGATTTACATTCCATACATTACTCACATCTTCTCCGTTGAATAATTAAATTAGTGGGTTTATGTTGTTTTTTCAGAATGGTCCATGAATAGAATATGTTTGTTCTATAGTGGAAGGAATAAATGGGAGTTTAGCTGTTGATTTTTACCTCCCAAATTGGTGAAGAAATATTCCCTCTATGGTGATGGTAATGTTAAAAATTCTCATATCCCAGTTGGAATATGGTTATTCTCACCCACATTTGGAATTAGTTGATCTAGTATTTTAGGATCTGATGATTCTTGTCAATGGATTTATGATCCCAAGGATGGGAACCGAGAGATAAATTCCCCCATCCTAGTGGGTTGGGGTTGGTCTGGAATCCCTATTAATTTCCATACGACCCTCTCATGGGATGATAAACATGGTGATGCAGTTTTATATACAATTCCCCATAGCCCTATGGGCTGGGTTTTGTTTCCAAATTATGCTTTTATTTCATGAATCCTCTTGGGAATTGACTTTCTATGTGGGGATGCAGTGGAAGATATTCACCCTACCCACTGGTGTGGGTTTCCTCGGGTATGGATATTATGGAGGTTACTACTATGGACAATTTGATGTTGTGTATCTATACTTGTGTTCACATTGGGTTAAATGGAATCCAATGAAAGGAATAATTATTTATGGGAATTTTTCCACTTTGTTTCAAAATTTTCTTCAATAACCAAAATGAATTCTTAATACTTCAAGGATCCCAGTTAGAAGATTGTTCATCTATTCCATCCCTCTATTTGTGATGTTTTACCATCATTGATGTGGTTTCATTACATTATAGTGACAAACTGGACAACATGGTACCTAGACCTATGATTTCAATGGAGTATATGACATTACACGACATCATATCTAATGTGTTTTGTTGTTCTGGGGACAAAGTGTAGTTCAATTCTCTTTATTTCTCTCATACTTGGATCGAAATGTTTGTAGATCCACTAGAAATTAGTCAATGATGAGTTGTCACAATGTGAATATAAATACTAGTTTGGATTTTGTTATTCTCTTCCAGCTATGGGTTCTAGGCCATAGAAATGATGGCCAAATGCAGCTAATAAAAGAGTGTATTTATGAGATGATTATTATGATAGTATCCAATATAAGGGGGATTTATATACTTCTCTCACTGATGATTATGCCATAAATTTTGTTGTATATATGTTATGCACTCTTTTTAAATCAAATCTATGACTTCATAAGAAGATGTGGTGAGGGGCTATAACATTGTTTTGAGGTTTTTTCCAGATAACATTATCTCTATATTAGTTTAATCATCCTCTAAATTAGAAAAACAAGCCACTATTAGACCAGAGTAGATTAGGGGTGGAAATTTATGGGGAACTAAATGTGCTTGACCTAGATGTTTCAAGAACCTATATATTAGAATGTATCTATGTTTTGAAAACTAATATATATGAAGGTATTTCAAAAAACGGGAGTATTTCCTTATTAGATAAATATATTACTATCGGTAGGATAAAAATTTAAGATGTGAGAAGTAGAGGCCCTATAATTTATCTCCACAATACCATGATGAGTACAATCATGGTAATGATTTTCTTCATCTTTAGTTGAAGTGATGATGGGCTATGGATTTTTTGATAATATTAATCAAACAAACAGATGGAAATGGGAATTGGTAAGATTAGGGACATGATCTTTGTTATGTGTCATGTACTGAATATTACAACCTAACTTTTAGAATTGGGTAAATACATGATCATGTATATGAATTATTCCTAAAACTATTGAAAAAAATCTTGTATTGTGGGAGTATAATCCTACAACGAAGAAGCTATTGGAGTATAGCATTGAGATTCTTGATTATTGGTAGGAAAATGAGCCTTCCTCGAGCCATGTGCCACTTTAACTTGTTGAAATTCACTTTGAATGGGAATTTCATATCAATCATGATTCATTAGAATATGCCACATGTCATTCATGACATGAATATGAGTTTTCCCTAAGGAATATGTCGATCTATCATGGTGAAGAACTAATTGGATATGAAATATGAGTCCTATATGAATATGAATTCTACATCGTAATATGTTGACTGACCTCCGAAATGGGATAATGTTTTAGATATTCCACATATATGTCCTCTGTTGGATGCCGATGCAGGTTTTCTTCAGCAAATGTTGGGATATGATACTAACATTTGTGATCTATAGGAATGTGGTAGGAATATTCACTAAAAAGATTATGAGAATCTATTAAGGCATTTTTCAATCGTATATGGTGAGATGCATCTAGAATGGGGATATTGTCTGGATCCTTGGACATTGGAGTATTTCTCTGGTCTAGTTTTATAGAAATATGAGACTATCATGAAGCATGTGACCCTCTGACATGGAGATCCCTATCTAGGATCATGATATGAGTTCGATACAGGGCCTTTGGAATATGTTATCATACTTTTTGGATAGGAATGTTCCCCTATCACATTACATTTTCTGCTATAAATTGGTGAGTCCCTATTGGAATGAGAATTTGTTCATGGTCCAGTTCTTTATCCTTTTCCAAAATATGATGATAATACTCCTAGATTGGAGGAATAATGTGAGATTACCCTAGGGAAACCTCTTGTTAATAAAAATCACAATGATGGGAATCTCTAGTAGTATGTATAAGAATATATTCCCATCCCTGTATCTATAGTTTTTCTAGAATATGTTGGCAGACAACATAAGTTGTTTCTAAGATGTTATGTAATTTAATCAATGTTTTCCTAGGAAGATAAGCATGTACATATTTTGCCTCCAATAAGAACAGGAAGATATCATTAATTGAAGTAGGAATATGAGACCACATTATTACTCCTTTTTCAACTAGAATATTTTGATGGACATTAGGCACGAGGTATGGATGAGAGCATCCCCCATGGAATCTATAAGAATATTACCAATGGATTTTTTCTAAGTGAGTAGGTATATGAATCTAATCATATGATATGAATGTATTATCATCCTAATCTACATCAGTTCATCTGAGGGTAGAAGCTGAATCCGATATATGTAGATCCTTCCACACCCCATGTGTCTTACTTATTTCTTATGCATTGGTGATATAGGTGGAAGTGTGTCAAGTTATACCCATAGTATGTGGCTTAAGGGTAATGATGGGATAGAGATGGAGGCAATGGTTTATAGAAGCCCTCCTGAGTGGCTTAAAAACCTAAAGGGATTCATTTTTAATCCATGACCCACATTCATAAAAACTAATGGTGGTGATTTTTGTGCTATGAGGATAATCTTCCAAATTAGGTGGATGTGGAAATGATATCACATGCTTTACAACATCTCTCCATGAACAAGGGGGACTCATCAGGTTTATTATAGGGAAAAACTTATTGGATTCTTTAAGAGTATGGATTTTATGAAATTGATGATAGTATTTTAAAATTGAATTCCTCACCCGATGATGAATTTGTTGGAATGATGAGGTTATTTTGCAACTCACGTGGGTAACAACCATATATAATTTACTAGAAGATCACTGGATGAAGACATTATCTCATATCGGGGTACTGTTGATGAGGGTATTATCAACTCTCATGCAGAAAATGAGGGAAATGGTCATCAATCAGTCAAATATCAGTTGCATGATGCTTACTCAATTAGGCATGCTTGGTTATTAAAATTATAAATTTAATACCAATATAGACATTATAATCACATGGACTTCTCATAGTGGGGATGGAATTATTTTCAGGGACCCCAGTTACCGAGGATTGGTTGTTTTATTTATGATCTTTGTTTGTATTGGATATTCCAAAAAAGTGTCCAGAGATATGGAAAACCAACCATCCTTCTATTTGAGGGTTTTACATTAGGCTCGTCATTTTTTTCATAGAGTACACAAATAAAAATGTCTTGACACTTGATTAAATAATCATTATGTTAATCTAGAAATTATTTTCAGGTTAAACATTTTAGTTTCAATAGAATATATATAGCCATGCACCATCAATAGGTGAAAAAAATAGTTTGATGAGAAAATGGTTAGTCCATCCTTCATAGGTTGGGAAGGGGAAGAAGTGGCTATATGATTTCACATCATGGTCAATCTTTTTGTTTCGAATGAAAAGAAACATTCATCAACCATTATTGGGTGAAAAAATGGAATGATTAGAATAAGGTTGCTACATATTTCCCCTATTTATAGGCTAGAGTCAAGATAGAATTTCTAATTAGCCATACTTGACATCCCTAGGATGCAAATGGATAGAAATAAATGTCGAGAGATTGATTAAAATATGGGGTGATTTTACAGTTGGAATTAGAAATACCCTACCAAAAAATTCATAACAAAATAATGACTACATGAAACATGAAAATAGTGTAAAATAACTAAAATTAATTCCCTTGATATCAAAACCAACTTTAACAAAGTACCATACTGGAATACAACTAACATCAATGTACACAGTTGACGATAAAACTAACAAAACTAAAAGACTCTAAGACATCACTCGAAGATCCAAATCTTATTCCAAGCTCTTGTATCATGAAGCGAAAATAAATAAGTGTGATGATTTAACAGTATTTATGTACCAGTAAACAAAATTTGAAATACCACAAACATTCCAATGTTGTGGTGAGAAATGAAATTCAATACATTTTAAACAAAGGAATTCCCTATTCAAGTCACTAGGATAAAACATGATATAACAATTACCTCAAAACATTTCACTAAAATATTTAAATAGAAAATAGAAAATATTGTATCCCAAAAACAAAAATATTTCTATGGACAATATTTTTCCAAACCAAACCCATTTTCCATAGAAGCAACCAAGAAATCTCTTAAAATCCATTTCATATTCACTTTTTTTAATATACCATTCGAATCCAAAAACCCATAGATCCAGAAATGTGTGACCAAATGATAGTTCCATACTCATAATAGGGTTCTCATCGATCAACCAATTCCTCACAAGGTAATTAAAATTCCATGTGAAATTCCACCATTGGCATTGAGAAATAATTCATATTTCATTTGGGCCTCATAAAATGAAATATAAACACAACCTAACCTATTTTGCCAAAAACCATGTCAAAACCATCATTCAAAAAGAATTTCAATTGAACAAAATTTATTTTCAAATAATTTTCAGAAATTTTTATCCAAAAAATAAACAAAAAAACCATTATTTAAATCAATATTTGAATAACATTTGAAAAATAATCTCGCACAAAAATATCACAATTTCCACAAATCCACAGACAATGACTAAATAAGGTTTATACCAATATTTTCACATTAATTTCATTAAATATAAACTATTATTAATGATGAATTTATTTTATGACAATAGATCTTCAGAGTGATGCCACCAACCATAGTAATGGTGATGAAAATGAAGAGAATCGAGAAAAAACCCCAATGACACGTTGATCTAAAAAACCTTCCTTAGATTTTGATCCCTAGAAAAAAAAGATAAATATTATCAATAAAACCCATATATCTATATCTATCATAATATTTATAAGAATCTGAAAGAGAAATAGAGGAATGTAAATATAATAAAAAACATGATGAAATACCATAATTGAAGACTTACCACAAAAATCAAGTTTCAATGCACTATGAAAATCCATTAAATTGCTCCAATGTAATGGGGAATGCCACTATATCATTTTGGAGGATGAAATTAGGTATGAATTGGGGTAAAAATGAGTGGTTAAATGTTAATTAGGATATGGATCCCCTTTTTAAGACATTTTTGTTAAATGGGGAATGGTTAGTCACATTGTTAGGATAAACCATGAACTAGAATTTTCCCCATGGAGAACCTCAAATGGTTGGCCTACATAGCTAGAAAACTCATGTGAAAACCATGAAAAATAAAATTGCAAAATTTTTCACAATTTATACTAGGTCTTGAAATGCTTTTGATAAAACATGTTCCTAACTGTGTTTCTTACACATATCCCTTGTCTCACTATATTGTTTTATTTTAGAGTTTCATGGTTTTCACTAACTGTTCACCAACTATGAACCTTTGGAAAAGTCATAAATGTTTTCCATTAGTCTTCCACCCCCCCCCCCAAATCACCCAAACACTATACATACTTATAATGAATAATTATAGAGTTTGTTTCTTGTAACCGAGGGTCATAAATTCTCCCCACCATTGACTTTTCCATAAAAAAAGTAGAAACCCAACAGTTCCTTGAAAGAGCATAGAAAATTGCATGATCATTTCATTAACCATTTCTGAAGTCTCCTCCAATATCTAACCATGCTTCCACAATACTCTCACATGACAGATGATGTTCCCATTCTTGGATTTTCTCATGCATGCCCACAATCTACCCTAACACATGCACCAAATAATAATTCATCTCTAGGTCAATGTAATCTAATCAACCCCCATGGCCCGAATCAGGATTATAAATTCTCAACATCGATACATGAAACATATTATTCACTACACTAAAAAAATTGGGAAAATACAAGTGATATTCCACCTCACCAACCTATTCCATTATCTCCAAATTTATTGTGTATAAAAAATATAACATTCCTTTCTTCCCAAAATGATAATGCCCAAGATTTGGATAGATTCTAAATAATGCATGTCCAATCAAATTGATCAAAAATGGATATTAATAATGATCAAAATATTATTTTTGAAAACATTGATCTTTTCATGAAGAAATAAATATTTTCAATTTTCTCTTAGACCAGCCTCAACCAAAGTAGTGATGTCTCACCTGTTTCCACACAACAATGTGGGTAACAATAATGAAACCCATAAAATGATTATAAAGGATACTTATGAGTAATTTATTGATAACCATTGTAATATTTGAACTCTAATAATCATATATTCTCTTGACATGAGCCACAAAATTCTATTACAAAATCCCACAACATGTCATCCAATGTTTGTATGATCCTTTCAGATTGAAAATCCATCTGAGTATGATATTTCGTACACATAATTTATTGATTTCCAAGAAAATTAAATAAGTATTCCAAGAAATGAAATTTAAAAATCTTATCTCTCACTAAAACTATTAAATCTTGTACACCATGACACTTTACAACTTCTACGATAGTGTCTTCTAATATGTCCTCCACCATTTGGGGTTTTCTAATAGGGATGAAATGAGCGGACTTTGAGAGATGATCCACTATCATCCATGTAAAATTTTGTTTCTGAGTCATTCTTGGTGGAATTATTATATAATCAATGGAAATTAACAACCATTATTAAATATGAATAGGTAAGGACAATAACATACCTATTGGTTGTTGATTCTCTACCTTAAAATGCTGTCAAGTTAAGCAACATGAAACAAACACCACCACCTTCTTTTTTATATATTCCCACAAAAAACATTAACTTAAATGACTTATATATATATTTTTATTCCATGATGAATATACAATATTGATTAGTGGTATGAATTAATTATTTTCCGTAAAAAACCAAAGGCTGAACAATCCTATTTTGGAATAACAACACTAAACATGCTTCCAACTTCTATCCCTCGATGGTCTCTTAACCATTGAGTTGGGTTGTCTTTGAAACACATTTATTAATTAGATAGATGTTCCTCAATAACCATCTCCACTAAATAATGAATCGATGAAACTGGAATTTAAACTGCAACCTCACATTTCATTTCAAATTCCAAGTTCATGTCTTCTTTTACAGAAATATACTATCACTGATCTAATGGATCTTTTGGTATCATAGAATATGAATTCATATATAATGAATCTAATATTAATTTATAGTACCCATTGTATACATCATGTAAATGTAAAAAATGTGGAGATTCTAAATCCTTCTTCTCTTTCTTAAGTTCAAATAACATTTCAAGATAATATGTTTCAAACTCTTATAATCCACAAACACTAATAATTTCCACAATACAGGTTATAACATGAAGAATTAAAACCAGGGACTATATAATCAAACTCAAAATCAAGTGTTGGGATGTTATTATAATGAAAACATAACTTCTATTGATCCATAATCTAAAACATGATTTACATTCATGAGAAAATGTCACATCCCTGATCGTGAAGTGTAACAATACATAGTCTAACATTGTTCTGATTCTGGAAAAATCAATATTCATACAATTTTATGGTGGATATTATTATCCTGAAAGGACTTATAAAAATCCTCATTCCATTGGAATGGATCATTATTCCTTGTTAAAGAAACCACTGGGGAATCTAGTCATGAGAAATTATGAACCAAATGTCAATAATAACCAGAAAAACTAAGGAATCTGGGGATCACAAAGTAATTATTTTGTTACTTCCATGAGATAACAACCTCTATCTATTCAAGATCTATGGAAACAATTTTTTCAAAGAATTAATGGCCAATGAAATGTAACACTTTTATAAAAAATTCACACATTGATACTTAGGCATGTAAATGCTGATCTCTCATGATTCCCAACCCATTCATTGAGTGTTTGTCATGATGGTTCATCATCCTTGAATATAATAATATGCCATCCATAAAAAATGAAATAATCCAAATAACATTAAGCTATCTGCGGAATAAATTCCATAAAGAACGATGGTTCCTTTATAATACAAATAGTAATTACAACATAATCAAAATGTCTATATTGACTTCTGAAAGCTGTATCTTGAATATCATTATTCTAAACCCCCAATTAGTGATATGCTAATAATAATTCAATCTATGGAAACCATTATGATCACCTCAATTTATAGAATATATCATCAATTCATGGATGTGGATACCAATTATTTATCATAATTTTGTTATGAATATAATTATACTCACATAACCTTAAACTTTCATCTTCTATTTTCCAAAATAAGACTAGTGCTTCCCATGGGGACATTATAGGATGAATTAACACTTTACTATCAATCTATTCCAACTTCACTTTCAGTTCAATTTTTTTTTCATTTCATCTTGCAATTTATAAGGGAAAATTTTATTATCCATGGAAGGAGATCCATCAAAATCCCCACTACTATTAAAATTCTATTCATGATATCTTTCATTGATGCCAAATTCTATGATGCCAACTAGTATGAGTTCATTCCAGCTGATAGTACCAACAAGAATATTGAACATTCTTTTACATTTTAGTCTCCTTTAATGAGATTCTTAACTACATCATTAGTCATGAATCTATTCATTATGAAATAATAGTTTATGTGACCATTGAACATTTTTATTAAATCCATTCCATTGATTATTTTATTAATAGCCATTATATTCTCATAGACATCCCATATCATCTCATCTCCATTAATAGTTAAAAAACATGCTCTATAGAAAAAGATTGAAATTCTCTTGGACCCAATGAAGTTTGATACTTCAAAAATAATGGAACCATTTCAACACTAAAACATATTAAATGAACATAATGAGAAGTAGTAAATGAATTGGATGCACCCATATCAATTAATCATGAAAATGTGTATAATTTCATAAAATCATACCTCTAACCATCGATGTTCCAAAATGATCTTCCACAACAACATTATTAGCACAATATGATTTTTTTCTCATGGAACATTCTTCCTTATTGTATTGTATATATTTCCTATCCTATAAAGTAATAATATTTTTAGAATCACCATATCTATCTATATTATACTAACTAGGGTTATTGTTCTTCCCTTATCTCAAAAAATAATACGTCACCTGATAATTTTCCCGAATTACTAACCTTGGAGTCATGTAACAATACTTACTAAGATGCCTGATTTTGATACAATTATTTCATGCAAGTGGTGGGGTCATATAGTATCCCTTCATGTGGTCAAATAAACCACATTGAAAATATCCATATTTAGTTGTAGGGATTGGAGGAATATACACTAATCCATCAATTTGATTTTTCATCATTCATCTACCTTGGAAATAAGTGTACCTCTTCCTTTTATTACCAAGATTATAGTTACCATCCTTTCATGTAGGTATCAACATGCCATATCCCCTAGTAGCTCCTAATATATACCTTCCAATGACTATTAATAAATTTATCATCTCAGTATTATTTTAAAAAAACATCAATCATTGAGTGAATCTCTTTCTTTAACCAAGATTCATAAATTTGATTCTTCAAGGACTCAGTAGCATCATATTTGGGTCAAATTGGACTAAATTCATAAATTTAGCTGTATATTCTATCACCGAGTGAATCTTCTGCTTTAAGATAAATAATTCATTTTTTTTTCAATTATGAACACATGAGGATATAATTTCTTATTGAACAATTCTTCGAAAATATTCCAACCAATACATTGGCTTAGTTTATTCTAAACAACAAATTCCCACAACGGGCATGAAATATATTCAAGCATATACTTTTCCAACAAGAATTTCACCTCTAATACTATTCATTGGAAATTAAATATTCTATTCAACTTATTCAGCCACACCTCTACATTCTCTTATTCTGAATCACCCTAAAATATTGGTGGATTATTCCTCTTGAATTAGATAGAATAATTAACTTTTCTGGGTTCTTATATCAGGATTCCTTTATCCACAACTTGAAAACACAGAACTACACTTTGAACTAGTTGTTGGTACACATGTTGTGTAAGAGCAACTAAATTTACAATATCTTGTTCTTATTGGGTACAATGAAGCCAAATGGGTGTTGTTTTCTAGAATGATAACAAATTTCGTATATTTCACTCTCTAGAAAATGATGGCGTACCAATTTCAAATTCAACCGCATCATAACTATCACACTAGGATATCCGAAATTCAACATTCTCCACATTTAATTTTTTTTTAAAAAAATCACAATGATTTAGAAAATCCAAAAATTTCTAAAATACTCATATCATGTCTTTTTCAAAATACCATTTTTGGAAACATCTTTTATTGTTTTTTTATAAATATAATACTTTTTCAAAAAATAATTAATCATTATTAAAAATATAATATTCTCTCCTAGTGGGATGTCAATTCTATAATGTATGAAATGCTTTTAAAATTAGATAGACACATGAAAATGGGATTTTCAATCATATAAATGTCCTAAAAACACTTATTTACACACTCCCTGTTATCTTGTTTTTTAACATCAAAAGGATAGTGATGTATTTTTTAAGTACATTTCATGTCCTACCAATAAAAATTATTTTTACAATCATATCTGATTGAATTTACCAGAATGAATTTCAACTCCAAGACCAACAATATTAGTGACCACATTTTAGTTAAAGACCTAACAATATGACATCTCTTGTAACATCTTACCCACATCATTGTATTATATTGAGGAAAAATAGATACTTGTCCTTAAGAGACACCCCCATAACACCAAATGATTTTAATAAATGTAGAGAGATTCATTAATAGATGTGGGCGATTTTCTCTATGAAAATAATACCACTTAAACTATAATAACCAAATAACCACTAAATAATTCATGATAAAAATTTAAAAAACTCAATGAAATACCATTTATCTGAGAACCAACTACAAAAATTTACCATAGGGAAGACGATGGACATTAAAGTACACAGTATAAGATAAAACCAAAAAACTCAAAGACTCCAAGTCGTCAATCCAAGATCTAACTCATACACCATACTCAAGTATCATGAAGAAAAGAAAAATAAGTGATAATAATTAAATTTACCTTTTTCCAAGTAAACAAAATGGGAAAATGCACCAATGTACCGAGGATTGGGTGAGTAATTGAACTCGGTAGGTTTTCTCTAAATGTAATCCCTACTAACGCCATCCAGATAGATCGTGGTAGAGAATTTACATTCAAGAAATTATATAAAAAATTATATAAAACTAATTAAATTATTTTTAACAAAAATAAATGTATTTGTATGAAAAATATTTTTTCAGAAAAAAACATTTTTCCATGGATGACAGTAAGAATATTTTTCGAAATAATTTCATATTTCAGTTTTGTCATATCACATTCCATTCCACTAACCCATGAATCAAAAATTTTATTCCCATATAATAGTTAGATACACTTGATTGATTTATCATCGATATTCCATGTCATCATAATGTAATTAAAATACCAGAACCATTACACCTATGACATAAAGCACAATGTCATATTTCAAATAGGGTAAATAAAATGATATATAAACACATTCCCGTACATTATGGAAAACCATTTCAAACCATCCATCACAAACTATTTCAAAAAAAAACAATAATTTTAATGAAATACTTTCTAATTAATTTTTTCCACAAAACAAATAAATAAGTATTTTTAAAATCATCATTACAAACCCATTTAAAAAAATTATTTTTCAAAAAATTCAATAATTTCTAAAAATCCACAAACCATTATGAAATAAGGTTTCTCATAATATTTTCACACTAATTTCACAATTAATTTAAACAAATAAAAAAATCAACCATGCATTCATGTTCTAATAAGACTAGTTTGGAATGAATTCACCTACCTTGGGAATTAAGAAAAAATCATAAATCGAAAAAAAAAGAATTGTTTAAATCTCAAAATTCCAAAATAATATATATTTATCTAACATAAATATAAAATATAATCATGACTGTAATTAACAAACATAGATCTGTCTGCAGTACAATAGATCTATGATTCCTAGAGAAAGATAGAGATAGAGGAAATTATATAAAAAAAATCCATGAAGATGTACCATAAAAGAATACATAACAGTGGAATCGAGCTTTGATGCATGAATAAAATGCCACCAGATCACATCATATTCGATGGGGGAATCCTCTATTACATTTGTGAGGAAGAAATATCAAATTTTTGGAAAATTGGAAGAAAGAAGAGGGGTTAAAATTTAATCCAATCCTAGATCCACTTTTTATGATTTTATTTTCAACCTGTGCACTATTAGTCACTGGGTTAAAAAACAATTTCCTAAACAAGTTCCAGCCTTTATATTAAAGAGAAACTCTCATTGTTTTCTCATGTGGTACGACAAAATACACCAATCCTGAGAATTTTCATTTTCCCACTTTTCATAGTTTCTAATGGGTTGTTGTATGGTTTTGAAAAATCATATGCCTAAAAATGTGCCATCCCATTATCCGATGAATCAATGTGAATTGTTTTTTATATTATTTTCACGATGTTCAATTTTCTTTCACAAACCTTTCATAATTAAAAAAGTCCCAAATCATTCCAAAAGTCATTTAATCCCTCTCCAACATCACATAAAAATACCAATTAATGAAAAATCCTTAACAAAAGGTTATCTACATGAAACCAATGGTTGATACATGGATAGTCTATTCATTTTATATTCTTATGGATATGTCTTGGTAAAATGACATCACTTTGGTTTCACCATTTCAATACATAATAAAAACTACCAATGGTTCCAGCATCCTTAACTGCGTACAAACCTATATTCTAATCAAATGTGTTTTTGGGGTTTTTGATCCAATGACGCTTAGGGACTCACATTGGTAAAGAGAATAGGAGATCAAGATCATCATAACCATTTTAGGGGAAACTTTTTCCTACTTCGAAACTCCCTTATAAATTTATGTTTTGTTTGAGAATCTATTTTTAATAGTGATACGAGACTAGTTATCCTAACAAAATGATCAAATATCATAACCTTTTATTTAAGAGGGAATCTGATATCATTAGTGAATCCATCAGTATGTATATAAGGTTCCTCATCAGTTTCATATATATGTATGTATCTTCCCTTATGTTGAAGTTGCATAACATGGTACATTGAAAGTTTTCACTAGATAAGGAGGTGTTTATTATTACTAGTATGGGATTGAGACATTACAATGTGTCCTATGTATCTTGATTAATGTAGAATTCAAAATCCATGTAGTTTGTTAAAACCATTCATTTTAACATCATTCCAATTGGATATATGTGATTTCATATAGGAATTGGGTATTTGAGAGTTAGTCTAATGGATACATCCTACATATCTTAGTTATAATTTGAATCAGTTTTATCATAATTCGATTACTTCTCAACCCACAGGTGGATTTTGAACGGATGATCAACCCATGGAAAATATTTAGTCACATTGGTTGAAGTGTTTAATAAATGTTAAGACATATATTAATATGGAGGACAACATGATCTCGGGCCTTTAGGAAAACTTCTTATATATCTTGATTGTATGCGAAAAAATAACAATCATAGTTCCCTCAGGTCGGGGATTACACAATAAGTTTTACCATATATTGAGTGTATAGTATATCATGAATCAGATCAGTTTATACGCACTAAGGTTCCCCGATATGAATGATATGATCATTGCAACTCCCTAAACTAGATTATCTATACTCAGTGTGGGGAACAAGGGGTGAAAAATATTCAATCTCATTTCATGTGTATGCAAGACATATATAGAGGAACATCCCATTGGAATTTTAATATATTGCTTAGGTCTCATGAACGATTTCAATGTATTATGGTTTTATCACAGATTAGAGTCAACTCAATTCAGATTTTTTGAGGCTTCCATGCTATGGTTTCCATTATAGTAAGACTAGACAAGGATTTCATATCCTAATTTTCCTACCTGATTTGGTATGGCAGTCTTCTTGTCCTTCCTGATTTCTTTCATTGAATTAATGATTGTCTTCATGTCATGATAGAGGATTTAAATAAATGCATGGTTATTTTCTATACATGTTCAAATACAATCATATGATCCAATTATCTTGTGAAAGGGACCCCATGTAATCTGAATCTCTTTACTAGGGGACATCGAATGATGCAAGAGGACTTTTCTAGATGAAATTATAAGACAAAGTGATTTTCCATGAATCTGTCACACGATCTCAGATGACATCATAAGGTGTGTTACATGATCCAGTAGACATTACCTGCTCTCAACATGAATGTTGGATGACATGATTTGATTGAATTGTGAGAGTATGTGGGATATTTATGGATGGTGATGCATGATCCAAGATGACATATCTAGAGACTACCCGGAATGCTAGCTCACATATTTGGAGAACATTTCAAGATCAAACTGGCATGCCTAGAAAACATCATGGGATATGGATGGAGTTCCCAGTGGATGTGGAAAGGATGTTTGAAATGCATGAGTTCTATTAAATGAACTATATTATATTTACCAATTTCTCTATATGACTACGATGACATATCTAAAGGACACAAAAAGGTATGTATGGTGAGCACTGAGGACATCATGAGATATGGGTGGAATTCCTAAGGTGTTCCATTTGACTTTATCTAGATTTTCCCGAGGGCGTAAAATGATCCAAAATGTACAACAATGGTTCGTTGTGTGATTTGGACCACTTTAAATGGGGTATTCACATGACTTGGGTGGTTTAACTAAAGATATGAGGATCATTATGTATGTTCTTTTCATAAGTCTCTCATATTTTAAGTATCAATTCCATCAATTTATTTCATATTCCTTACCATTTTTGTCATATTTTTTATATATATCATGTGATCTAAATGATATAAAAGATGATATTTACACAACCCACTCTATGTACTTCACATTATCAATGTGTGGCCATGTGAAGTACAAATGCATGCTATAGGATCACTGAAATTATTCTCTAGATGTTACATTATAGAAAAAAAATTGGTTATGAGATCCGCCACTCTGATAAGAGTACGCAGATGCTTGGGTTCCATGTTTGGAGTTTCCATGGAAAATATATTGCATTTCATATTATTTAGTAGGGTAATTATAGGCCCCACTACCATGATTATTTTCCAATTTTTATAGAGTGTATCAGGAAAATCTAGGCTGTAGTCAGTGGAGGGTTTTTATATCAAGAATTTCAGGATATCATGACACATAACATTTTTAGTGTGTCACATGTTTTTTAGAAAATATGATATTATCACATTATTTTCCATTTATTGGATATCATACACTTAGTGGGGTTTTATGATACCACGAGGACTTGTCAAGGGACTTCCAAATTGTAGGATGATATGTACAAGGGCCTTATCAAGGTCATTCAACCTATTGAATTGCCTTCTCATGATCTTAGGTGGGTCATCAATGATTTTTCATTAGATAAGGACAGATTTTCTAGAGAATTTTTTGTGATCATGAAAACATGTTGAAGGGATTTTTCATGATCATTTATAGTTAAATGTATAACTAAATGAATTTTACAATTACTATAAAATCCAATGTTTTCACATTTATTTCCTTTTTTAATTTTTAATGGCTCGAGGATCTTGCATATTTTAATGAGTATTACTGAAGGGAATCAATCTTCCCATAGGTGATGTATCTCATGACCAAAAAGTTTCATGTGGGGATGTATGTGAATTTCATGGAAAAAACCATTCTTTTTTGTTTTTTAGCAAAAGGGATGGAATGAGACCAAATTTATGCCCTTCATGTGATGGGGTTCACATGACATATCGAACTTGTATGACCCGGTGGGCATGTCACCATGTTTTTTCCTATGTATCAAACATCGTATGAGAAAAAAATTGATTTTAATGACCATAATTGGATCCAAAATTTTAAATATTTTACCTATATTGTCAATGAATTTTTGGATGGATTTTCAGGGGCTTTTCATCTGAATATTCAGGTGACATTTGGGTATTCATTTGGCAGCTACAACATGATCACTGGTTTTTTGGGGACCCTTCTAAAGAGTGTAGTGTCCTATTATTGGGGATATGTAAAATTATCTACAAGTTATTCACTACACATGGACTATTCATCGGATCTTCTATGTTTCCCATGATCATCTCTCTCTTAGAGTCTTATGGGATATCTATGTTTTATCAACATTTTCATCCATTTTATTTGAAGGAAAATAAAATATTTTTTCTGGTATTTCATCCATTTCGGATTTTAGGATTCACATTTGGAAAAATTCAATATATATAATGTCATAATGTGTGTCAATTTTATATATTCATTACCATGAAGAAGGAAATACTTAATTCATAAAACCAATAAAATTGTACTTTTTTGTACATAACATATATTGAGGGATTTTTTTTCACAACATAAAAAGTGGGTTATTTTTAATAGTATATAATATTTATTTAATTTTTACAACCTGATGCATGAGAATTTTGTTTGTTAACTACTTGATATGTGGGATTGATTGAGTTTTCCCACAATGCTATGATTTCCATAAGAATATGATGGTACTGCGGTTTTTTAATATGACATGTCTCTATGACCTATCACATTTAATTTAATTTTCTTATTATTTTTCTCCATGTATTATGTATGTTATAAAACCAACTAATATAATGTAAAAATATTTTTCATTTGAGGTTACATGTCCTTCATTCATGAATTATCAACATTGTTTAATGTTACAAATTATTTATTAATTTATTTTTCTCAAGCAATAATGTTATAACCCATCATGTAATGTTGATAAACGTTTAATATATGGATAATTTAATATAAACACTTTATTATGTTTATATTACCACTGATATGAAAATGGATATAACTTATGAGTTATGTCAAAGTCTGTCAAATCCTTGTTTTTTACATTTCCTATATCCTTTATTCATTTTCAGCATTGGTGAATCTCTACATGTTATACTGGTTTCAGTTTTCTAAGAGGGGTTAGGGGTATACCTTCAGGAATTTGGTGGTGTATAACTAATCCTAAATCTAATGTAACTGAGGGTGGTCTACTAGGCCATTAGTGGTCTTAGTAGTGGTTACAACATTCTACTGAATCAACTGGCTGGACAGTGGGACCCAACAGGCTTACATGTGGAAGATCTAGGCTTATTAATTAGTAAGTGTATAATAGTAATTTTAAACATAAACCAATTTTTATTTCATAATCCACCACCATGGACCAAAAATGAATCCATACAAATTTTAGTGCTTAATATAAATATATTCACCTCTTCCAAATTTATTCTTTAGTGGATTAAGGTTCCCATATATTTCTCGTTCCTCTATTGGTATGTCTAATATAATTTTTATATTTCAACCTATTCATATACATTTTCCTCTTATATTAATCCTTGTACAACAATAGTATTTTTCAGATCTAGGTTTCTAATTTTATTATTTTTAAATTCATATCATAATTTTTGTTTTCTTCCATATCTTTAATCCTGTTAGAAAGGTTGTTTTGGAATTATGGAGGAAGGTGATTCATTTTTCATCATTTAGTTAAGAAAATTATAATATAGAGATTAATTATTGTGAAATCATGGTTCACGGTTCTCTCTATATATTTAGAGTCCTTAATTCTCCTTGGATTTTAGTTTCTATATGGGGATAGTATTATAAGAGTTCTATAGTATGGTTCCTCATATAAATTTTTTTTTATTTGAATAATAATTCATCTTTTTTTTAAAACATATTTTATATGATTATTTTAGTTTGGTATATAATTTATAAAATAAATATCATATGTATTTTGATATAAAATATGACCCCACTAAATGTTATAAGGTAATGATAATAACAGTGTACCAATTTTTTGTTTATGGAAATGATTGTAGAATAGTGATGGTACCTTTAAAACTCATCATTATGAGTAGTAATTGAGAGCCATGAATTCTTATGTAGGGGTTTGCTGTTTCATCTGGTACATGATTTTTTATGGGGTTCAAACTTTTTGGTGTTCCTCTTCTCTTTATTTCATTAGACTAGGGTTTCGTTTATATGAAATAATCAAGGGTAATCACACATTCAGGAATTTCTCAAATACATTGATAGTCATTTCAACATGTTATGATTGATCATTTTATGATAATAATATATATTTTAGATCTATATTTTCATAGGGGTATCATTCATTGGATTGATTGTTATATGGATACCTTTTTCATTGTTTAATAAATTAAAAATTGTTTATTTATATGATCTGAGAACTATTTATATAATATTGTTTTGTAATAAATATCATGGTGTGATTTGGATGTTTTTCATATAAATTGATGAATTTTTTAGTATCTAATATTTTTCATTAAATTTGATCATATCTGTATTTAATAAAAAAACTATTTTTTGAAACACATTGTGGGATCTATCTGGGATTATGATTCTTGAACACTACAATCACCTCAGTTGTGTGTATTCCTTATTTTATCTGATACAGGAAAGAGAATGGAGTCATAGGGAGTAGGTGGGATTCATTGTAATCTAGGGATGGGTATATCGTGGTGATATGGTGATATGATTCGCATGTGTCACGTGTAGTAATTGTTATTATTTTTTATCAAGTTTTGGTTTTCTTATTGTTTTAAATATTGGTCATAACTTTTTATTCATTGATGTATCACTTTCACATGTGCCTCAGCCCGATTGGTGATGACTTGACTAGTGAATCTAAGAGACCCAAGATCAAATATGGGAAGATACATATTTATGTGTTATTGTATAATGAACTATAATAGGTACTATTTTCTACTATAGTATCTAGAATAATTCATCAATCTGGCCCATTGGGCCACCGGTTCAGTCTATTGGTTAGGAAAGGCTTTTGGGCCACCCAATACCATCTGAAAAGTTGTCTCTCAAGGACTTCATACCACCTCAAGGACTTCAGGCCAACCTAGGTCCTTAGGGTAACATAAAAAAGTAGATTTATTAGTTAGACTATAAAGGACAAGGCTCTATATGGGGACGTAGAGCAAGAAAATTTACTAGAGCAGAGCTAACCATAATTGAAATAATGAAAGGGTATAACATTCCCTTATGTACCGGGCCTAGGAATCTCTACACAGGACAGCTAGCCGACCAGCCTTGAAAAGATGGAGTGCTAATATCTTGATATGTGATGGGGATGAGAAGTTCCAAGTTTTCTTCTCTGAGTGGTTTCCTCTAAGACCTACGAGTGATGTAATTGTATCCAAACACTCTATCCTTGTAAGAGATCCACCTCACCCCTTTGAAGGTGGATAATCCAAAAAAAGGCCTTTTTTCCATTTATCCAGACATTGTTTTATCACTACTTATATTAGAAACTTTTTTTTTCTATAAAATATTATTTATTTTCTCCTTCCATTAACAAATAATCAATGTTGATTATTTTCCATGTTGGATAAAAATCAATCCCAAAGGTTTTTCTTTATGTTCATGTGCTTCGCACTGGCCTAGGGGGATCAAAAATTCCCTTTAAACATTTTCACAAATGAGTTTTTATTCCATGGTTGATGTGAAATAAAGAGTAGTTCAGTGATATTTATTATTAGATATAGTCTATACTAATTATTATTATATCATGAGTGGTTTAGTTAAAAATTGAGAATGTTTTTTGGAATATGATTGTTTTTTAGTGCTTGAGTTCATGACATAATCATAAATTAACAACCCATGAGTCACCATGGAAAATGGGGATAAGTTTCTCTTATAATTATTAATGATCTAATACCATTTCATTTCATATATTCTAATGATTAAAACTAAGATTGTTTCTCATCCAGTGGTTTATTTTATTTAATGGTGTATATAATCATGACTCATAGAAAAATTAACCGGGTTAATTAAGAATATTATTCAATAAATTATCCTCAGAGTAGTCCAGCCATCAATCGAAATAATTTTTAGTATATAGTAGGAGAAGTCTATATAGTTTATGATAACATACCACCTACCCCGACACTATTGAGATAAGTGAAATCGAGAAATGGACGAGACAATGTTATGGATTATGCCTTACACTCCAAGAATACGACATCCATTAATGATAAAAATGATCATTAGGAAGAGTACAAATGGATGGATATGGTTGAATAAATATTTTAATTCATGTGAAAAACTAATTTACTAATGATAAAATGTACAATATTGAATCTTTAGAGTCCTAGTAAGAAGTTGTAGGCCATTATGGATTAGGCACACCGAGATGAGGGATTAGAGTTGGATGATATCAATAAAATATTCCTTCACAATTTTTTCCTCAAATACATGGATATGTATAATTATATAGAGTTTCTATTTAGTAGGGTGATCACTCAAATTGAAAATATATGGACATAATTTTTTTGAAGATGATTTTTTTTGTGAGGTCTTAGTGAATGAAAAGCTAAAGGATGAAGTGTTTTAGATGATATTGGAACCTAATATTTGTTAAAAAGTATCCATGTTGAAGATGAATAAAAATTTACATGACTTATATAGACATTATTGTAGAGAGTGATATAGTGGGAATGCCTGGTCTGGTAGGATACCATCTTATAGCTAGAGGAAATATTTTTTGTCACATGAGAAGATGAGAAAATGACATGTGACACATAAAGGTGGTGTATGAAGTAGTTATAAGTATTATTACCATAAAAACCTTCTTAAAAACCAATTAATCATCCATTTTATTTCTATTAGTGTAGCAAGAGAGGGAACACAAAGAATTGTTTCCTCAAACCATATAAAATCTATTAATATTGAGGATATTATTGTCATCAACTTTAGATCATGAAGACCCAATTTTAACCTCATTATGGGTTTGTTTCATTTTTTTGAAAATATATCTATGGAGTTGTATGATGGTTTATGGGTCACCTTGAATCATCTACATACCTAAAGGGTGATACATATACATGTAGTAAATTATTCTCTAATAGTAGTTGTTGAAAACACCTTAACTGTGATATGTATAATATTTATTATATCTTACAATCTCACTATTCTATTTGATAGATGATACTCCCACTCAATTAAATCTAAAAATTTGTTAGATCATTTAAAAATTACAACCGAACATATATTGTACTTTAAATAGTTGATAATGGATCCTCTCAAAGAAATAGATCCTTGGATTCTATGTCCATCCAATAATCATTCTATTTCAAATTCTATGTATTCCAAGGTCTTTTTAGTGCTTGATTTGGACCACATTGACATTATTTTCAATATGTAATGCTTGTTTTTTTATATTGATGAATCTAATTTCAATATTTGGTTTTTTCCTTCATTGTTTACAATGGGACCTGGTAGGTGTTTTAGGGAGAACGAGATTCGATGTATTATCCTGCAAGAAAATCCCATATTGAGCTAGGAATCCTATTTCTACATGTGTGGCAATAGTTTTTACTATATATTATTATTTTTATTATCTATTTTTGGATAATGATATTCCTAATCCTTTTATTGAAGACTTAATCATCCTTCATATAGATAGAGAGATGGTGTTTTCTATTTATCTAGAGCCAAGAACTCATTCAGTCTCTATTCATTCATATTATATGAAAAAATATGAATTGAATAATTAGAAGACTTAGTTTTTATATGTTAGATAATGAATTCATTCATCATAGTGTAATTACTTTTGTATACTATGTGCATATTTTCATGAAGGCTAATTTATCCTTTTTTCAATTCACTGATTATTAAATTTTTAATTGAGTAATGGTAATCAATAAATAGTATTTTCCCCATATTTATGATTTTTTAAAATGTTAAATTTGTATATTGTAATCTTGAAAATCAACCCATATTACGATTATCTTCATCATAGTGTAATGGAGTCACATATTATAATGATTATATTTAATAACATGTATGGTCACTTTGAATATCTTGTGATATCATTGGTCCAAAATAATGATATGATAATTTTTATGGCTCTTATGAATGATGTATTCAAAATGTACCTCAATTCCATTTGTAATGAAATTTATGGAGGATATTATTTTTAATTCATGATTTTAGGTAGTGTACAATCTACAAATATGATGGGTTTTGGGATCATAAGTATTAAATAATTTTTTAATAATTTATTGAATTTTGATTTTTTGGATGTACTATGTGACATTTTTTAAGAAATACAGGTTTCAATCATATAATTTTAATTTATCAGGATATGGTAATTGAAATTATGTACAAGTGATATAAATTCAATGACATTTAGTTATTGATCCTCTTGGGTATTGATTGATGAAATTAAAGGTTTGGTGGAAGACATCACAAATATTATATCATTATTTACTTTTCTTACCAACATCATGGTGAAACTTATATGGGATGAGAAATATAAGAAATTTATTGATGAATTAAAATGACATATGAAACCATCTCATCTCATGATATTTCTAATATCTTATTAGTTCCTTGTTTTTTATTATGATTCTTTAGGTCTGAGATTGGGATGTGTTATTATATTTGGTGATCATGTAGTGGTGCCTGATTCTCCTCAACTACATGCACATGATAAGACTAATATAAATCATGATGTGGATCTAAAATGTATAAATCATTCTTCTAAGGGTTGGTTAATCTACCATATCATGGAAAATGTTCACTATCAATTCTTATTAGAATACATTATGTTAAATTTTCATTCAAAAATATTTGAACCTCCAGAAGAGGTGATTGGTGATGTACAATAAAACATTGGATTATGTGATCAAATAAATCATTTGTAAGGGGAATTTTGTTATTGATTATTTTAGAAAGAGATTATCCTATTAAGCCATCATATAATCTATGGTTTAGTGAAATATGACGGGGCATTATTAACTGGTTCACCTGTATTCTAGGGGTTATAAACATGGCTTTATTTTATCATATGTCATGTTAAAATCAAATCTCCTAGAATCGATTCTTCAATAATAGAATCCAGATGATGATTTTAGGTAGGTCATACATTATTTTTATGATGGGGATACCAATCATGGATAGCCTCTCTCTACTGATGGGGTAATTTCATTTGGAGAGAAATATTTTATCTATATATCTATTTTAATTTTATTGATATATATTATTTTCATTTATTTTTGTGGGATATTTAAATAGAACCACGATTATATTATATGACATGTGTTGAATGTTATAGAGGTCAATTATGATGTGTTACATAACAATTTTTTGCCACATTATAGTACCTTCCTACAAATAAGTGTTATGCACTAAATTGTATGGATTTTATTTAGTATCTTTTGGTTTCAACATGAAAATGGTTAATGTATATATCAATTTATTTGGGAAATTTATATAGAATCCCTGAAATAGAGATCCCATTTGGTAGTGAAATACTGTTATAATTTTTTTTCATTTTAGTTAGATTTAGCACACCACCAAGGTTGACTATTTTGAGATGATTTAATATCATGAAATAATGTGGTTTCACGGGGTTCCATATGTTATCATCTTAGTTAGGGATCCCATGTATACCTTAAAATTATGTAAGGGGGTCCATGAGGCAATGGGATCTAAATTTATATTGACTACATCTTACAATATATAGATTGATGGTCAGATATTTCATACTATTTAGATTCTGGATAAAATTATTATGGAACCTATCTTTTATTTCAGATGATAATGGGGAACCACCAAGCTATCATTGACCATTATTCTAATAATTTTTATATGTTATCATTATATTTTATCTATTTTTTTCTTTGTATGTTCACCCATAAAAATAACATATTTATGTGATATAAGTTGGTAACCATTAACTTATCAAACTAAGTATTGTATAGGATATGACAGTCAATATTAAGGTTATATGTCAATGTTTGGTGTAAAATAAAATATGAAAGATGTCTTATAATGATCATTTCATCATCCATTTTATTTTTGGGTTAGTGATAAGGTGTGCATAAAAGAATTACCCTATTTGTTTTCTGTTGTCTTGGAAAATGAGGAAGAGATACTCTTTGATATGTTAGACCACCTAAGATTTTAAAACATTGTAATTGTGGATTTTCATCAATATTTACAACCAAAATTATATTAAATACATTATTATTTCTATATCACCCATATAAAAAAAATATTAACATGACACATATCATATTTTAAATTATGAATAAGTCAATGTAGAAACATATATTTCTAGGTCATGGAAATATTTTTCTATTTTAATTTTTCTATTTAATGATAAAAAATTAAATTTTCTATAATGGGTTCATGATTTATATAGGCATGGGTTAGATACAATTGATATGATAGACCATTAGTCAATGATGTTTACAAAATTACCATATCTCTTTATGGGCCTACCTTCTTCAACACAAATTTTATGGTGTGGAAGGATATATGGTGGACAGGATTGCAACATCATTTTCATGACCCATACCCTAGAGCCCAGGCCCTAACATACCCCAATCCCACATCTCGAAGGAATGGGGTAGGAAAATAGCACCAAAGGCATCAACCTGCATGTGGGATGTATTTTACTGGATACATGTACACACATGCACTCAAAAAAAAACCACAAAGATGATTGGTGAAAACTAAGTAATTGGAAACTAGAGTACACCATCTTGTAAGGCACTGAGTTGTGTAATCGGGCCAGTATACAACATCAACAGAAGAAATAAATATAGTAAGGCACAATGGGATCACTAATAACCGTCTGTGAAAGATCCCACCTGATCTCTGGACTAGTGAAGCTACTGGAAATTGAAGTATTATGTCCTATCTTCATGGTCCTACACGACTCATACTAGTCTTGGGCCACCAAGTCAACCTTTGTAACGTCTATCGGTTGTGTCTTCTCAAGCACCCCTATCTAAATGTCAAACATCTACACCAAAAACAACATGTGCGGAGAAGCCCGTGTAGTGGTGAGTAACTCAGTACTCAGTAGGGGACCCCGAGACCCTAGAAGGTCTCTTCGAAATGTACAAAATAAAACAAATACCACCAAAAAACCATAATGTAAACTGTAATGATTATGCTTAGTTAGGTCTTCTCAGCATATGCCATTAAATATACCTAGGTCATCCAGATACACTCATCTCAAAAACAACGAAAAATATGGCACTGACCTCAAGCCATTTTCAGGATATCCGAAGAAGGCTCAAAGAATAACTCAAGTATCAGGAGTAAACTCTCCATGTATTGGAAATCCCTAATGGTACCCATCTGAGACACATAATCCATCCGGTACAACTCAACCATTCCTAATGCAACATCCTAAAAAACATGCTCTGTCATGAAACTTCTTCTTGAACTACCTCTAATTTTCAACACTAAATGTCTCACAGTCACAATCTTTCACCTGAGGCAAGACCAGGAAACCAAGTGAAGAGTCCCTCTCCTCAATGTCGTGTTCTGTTAGGGGAGCACTGCCCCGGTCTAACAAACAATATCTCATCCTCCCTAGAAAGAAGTGGACTACACCTCATTCCATCGAGGGAGTACTAACTTCTACCCTGGGTATCGATTACATCAAGTGGAGGGGCCCACTCCGCACAACTATGTCTTGGAGTCGATGGTTCTCAAACTCTCCTAATAGACACACTCCCCATCACTACTCGGATATGGGGGGAGTACTATTCCATTTGTGAGGACCTGCAGCCTACCTGGTAGGGGATTATAACTCTGGTAGTTTGATAACTGTGGGGGAACCATGCCCTTGTATGTTAGGGGAGGATCGACCCCAGGCTAGAGGACCTCCCCCCTAGCATGGCAGGGGAATACTGAATCTGTTGTAGCCCTACATAATGAGGACCCACACCCTAGGATGAGAGGGAAGTAACTACACCTAACATAGAGAACCCACACCCTACCCGATAGGGGAGTACTTGAATCTATGTGATTTCGCAATGGGGGACCTATTCCTTTTCCAATAAAAGAGTACCAACCCTAATGATAGGAAACCATCTTAGTGGAAAACAAACACGAACTCGTTATGTAGGGTGTCCTATCTCTACTGGAGGAAAGTAGTAAAGAATACCCACTCCTTGAGTTATGAAGGTAGAATCCACCCAAACTCTCACTAAAAGAATCACCATTGTTCTACTCATCAGGTTATCATTCATAACTCAACTGCCACGATGTCTAAAAAGGATGTAACCCAATGATCTGTCATGTCATAAGGGTTCCAATGAAATAGACAGCACGTTAACCGGACACCTGGTCTGAATGTTATATGCATTTTAGTGTTGAGGGCCCTATTGGTTTCTTGTACAATACAACCAGGAAAAACTCCAGTATTTCCAAAAAGTCATGTAGAGAATCTCAGAATTACCAAATCAACCGAAATGTTCCGATTCCAAAGATAGTTTTTCAAAAGGACGCCCGGTTTAAGAGATACAGTCATTTAAGAGAACTGAATCATATATTGGTCTGGGTCCGGTTCGGCATGAGCGGACCGACCCAACCTGGCATGTTGGGTCTGATATGAAGGGGATGGGCTTAGACTAGTAAGGCTGGCCCTAGTCTGGTATGCTATGCTGCAGGGTCAGCCCGCTAGGCTGCGGGTTTTTCCCAGCCCACTCGGCGGGGCGTGGCCTATTGGGCTGCGGAATCGCTCAACCCGCTGGCTGAATGCAGGGGACCACTCCCCCCGAAAGGCCTAAGAGATTCGGGTCTTCAATGTCCCAGAACCATGTGGTTCCACATCTATTTGCATGTCCACGTGGACAGATCCACTACAAACCCCTAGGCGTGGGTCCACTCTCTATCGTCGATCGATGTCGTGGCCTTCCTCCATAGTGTTCCTCTGTAGCGCACCACCCAACTCGGCGGTGGCAGTGGATGGTGCCACACCTCATGGCTGTTCCGTGTAGGCTAGCCAGCTTTGGACCCACGGGTGCAGTTCCTCCCTCCACCGTATATTTATACCATTTCCTTATACTGTGGTGCACCCCCTGCTTCAATGCGGTCAGCATTGGCCGATGGCCCCTTGTCCCCTACAGCACCTTCAGGTGTCACCGTTCCTTTTCAATCGGTCGATGCCAATCACCACCTCCCTCAGTCACCAGTCCTTGTGTGTGGTATCATCAAACTGCCGATTCTTCTGGTCGCCCATGTAGAACATAGCCATAACGGGGTCAGCATAGGGTTTGAGCCTTGTTCGTTCATCCAGTTCCCTACGCGTTAGCATTATAACATGAGAAGGATTATTAGATTATAAAAACTCTCATAATGAAACCCTGCATTATCCTCCAATGTTAAATAATGAAATACATGTAAACCCATTGAACATTTGACCCGTGTTCTTCATAAGATTCATGAACATGGTAAAAATGGGAGGAATCGAACACTTAACCCCTATTTCGAGTTCATTGTAAGCCCCATAGGATGAAGAAGAACTGTCCACGTCTAAAGGTGTTCATCAGCTCATGTCATCGCCTATCGAATCCTTCATCATCCGTAGCTCGATGCTTCGTTCTATGCTGGTGGATGTTGACACAACACTTCATCAAGGGTTCCCCTTATGAATCAAAAAACACATGTGTAACACCTCGAGCTTCCACGATACGCTTCTCTTTCAATAATGCAATAGCTTGCATTGTACTCAAGTTCGAGTTCTAACACACCGTGACTAATCAAAGTAGCCGTTATGAATAGTAATAACCACTTTTTAAAATTATAGAAATTTTATATTTCAAAATGGACTTCATTTTTGTATTCATAATATCGAAATTATCCTAAGTTGAATTTTTTGTAATTTTCTGAGAACTTCCATTTTTTATGAATAGTGAAAAATACTTAAAACAAATTTTTTAATAAAAATAATTTATAGTGATAAATTATTCTATTGAGTGGTTTTAAAGTATAATTAGAATATATTTTTACCATTTTATCTGATGGTGTTCATTAGAATTAATTTCACTTTGAAATTGGACATAAACAATTGTCAATCTTTTGATATATATTGTTTCATAAAAACACACTATTTGTTGTGACAGTGGGAATTAGTTATAAAATTAATTAATGCAACTTATATGTTTGTAATTCTGTAAAATATACATCATTTTTTAATTCGGAATATCAATTATAGCTTAGGGTGGAATTTTGGCATTGTTCTGAAAAACTTCAATTTTTGATGAATAGTGAAACCACTAAGTGGTAGTTAAAAAACTGATTTTCCGTTTAAATGAAACATTAACACTTCTGTGTTTTTATTATCAAAAATTTGACATACATGGTTTTTATTAGGAAGCAAAATTTGGTTCAATGGGATTAAAATATTTTTTTGGTGAATTGTAACTTTTAAGTTTTAATTGCGATTAAAGGTAATTAGTGAAATTTAAGGTAAAAATGATATTATAAAAATATTAAAATACCTTTAAACTTGTCCTACCCCTACTGGATGAGTCATGGACGACCAATACAATCCATGGGTCAACTTGGGGACCCCATGGAGCCACTTTGGTAGGAAAATGACATTAAAAACTTTTTATTTAATGTTAAAATAAAAATGTCACAAACATGAGTTATTTTACTAAAACAAATTTTAAATGGGGTTATACAAGTAATATATTTGAATATAAATATTAATTATAAATATAAACAAATTTCTTACATCATTACACTTTTTTATAATTTTTACACCTTAAATAAATTAAAATTTTTATGACACAATGATGTTGCAGCGATTACCTCATTAATTAACGATTTAAATAAAATAAAAAGATAATGTAAAATATAAGGCTTAAAATTTTCAAAAACCTATTGGATGAGTATATTTCGAACCCTTATAACCTTAGACTCGAAATATATCATTGTGGGACCTTTAGAATCCAAAAAGAATTTCATAATAAAGTAACATTTCAATCCTTCCAAGAGTGCCCCTTCTCTCCTCTTATAAAAGGCCCCCACCTCTACCACCTTATTCACACCTTCAATCCTTTTGGCTCAGCCAAAATCTACCCAAATAATCTCCCAAATTCCCTCTATTACTCCTAGTAGCCTCACTTTGGTCATAACTCTTCCCAAGGAAGCCTTTGGCTCAAATCAAAAAAGAGTTACCTGATTTTAAGGTAATGTCTTCTCTAATGTTGTTTTGTTTTATTTTGCTTCTCAAACCCCCTAAAATCTTTTTATTATTTTCTTTTATAACACCAAAAGTATCTTCAATATACTAGGATGTTTTTATGAGAAGTATTTTATTTACACTTACACACACCTACATCTAATGGTTAAAGAACATACTATTTCTGTGGATGGAAAATTTCTGCCTCACGAAACGATGATTGTTCAACACTCATATAACACCTCTAATGGTGGCCATTATGATGAAAATATTTTTATATATGATATATATTATGTTTTTGTTTTCCTTATGATTTTTTTATTTTTCATTTATGGCATACCTTTATGATTTCCATTATGGGTAAACACGATAATTTCATTTTAGGAAGTGCGGAATACCGCCCCCTCAAAGTGATTTGAATCATTAATACCATATTTGGGATGTATAAAGGATGGAGTAAATGGTATTATACATTATATTATACTGGAATTATAGTATACCTTTATATAATTATAATTTCATTCCATAAAATATGAAATAGAAATGAAAGTAGCGTTCATGCGTACGTACGTCTTACCGTCTCCATGAACGGTGAATTTCATTTCTTACCTATAATTGTTATGTAATATTATAAATGCATGTATATACTGTATATATATGATATATATGATATCTAAATCATGAATATAATTCTAGATATAATGTATATTTCACCACATGAACAACTTGTAATTATAAGAAGTTTATTTTTGACTCAAGTACCAAAGATCGACAAAATGACCGTTATTAACTTAAATAATTACATAATGCTCATAACATGGTAATAAGTGATATAAAAGAAATAATCAACGTGAAAAAGGTTCTTAAGAAAATAGAAATTAACTCTAGTTTATTATTCAGGAGATTAAAGAACAATCGAGTCAAGTCGGACACGAGGTAAGGGAACTTCTTAACCCAATTTACATTCTTTGGGTTAATCTCCTACTTTCCAATTATTTCATGATATTATTATGTCCTATCTTGTATTTTTTACTTTCATTATGTGTACTTATAGTTAATACACATAATAGATCTATTTTATTTAAAAATAATGATCTTTTTAAGGTAACTTCTTAACCCAATTTCCATTCTTTGGGTTAATATCCTACTTTCAAATTATGTCATGATATTATTATGTCATATCTTGTATTTTTACTTTATTTATGTGTACTTATAGTGAATACACATAATAGATCTAATTTATTCTAAAAAAATGATCTTTGAAAGGGTCTTCATCTCAATCCCCTTTTATTGAGGCATATTTGGTTTTATACACAACTTTCATTTATACGGTGTATAAACCCCTTTGACATTTACTTTTATTCAAAAGGAATCTTTTTATACGAAGCGTTTTTACTAAATGACAAAAGGAATGTTTTTTCTTATGTATGCGGCGACAATGAATTCTCCGCTGCCCTGACTATTATTTGAGTTTCGGCTCCCTCTATAAGACATAACTTTTTTTAAATAAAAATAAATACCATGTTTTACTTTTCTTTTATTTTGGTATTGAAAATGGTTTTGATAAAGTTTTTATTATATCAATGTGTTTTATTGATATCTTATGATTGAAGTGTGGAAATCTTATGTTTCCTTTATGCACGTTTTATGTGATACAATTATGTTATGGTTTATGATATGTTTAATCCTATTCATATGAGGAATGCATTGGACTTAATAAGTGACGGGTGGAGCCCGCTATAGCTCCTCGATGCATCGACAGGTCTCATGAGATAAACTAGTGTCTTGGAACGAGGCCTTGACAAAATCTTATTTGTCATCCTGGAATGAGGCCTTGGCTACGTGGTTATGATAGTCTGGCATTATGCATTCCATCATTATGAAAGTGGTTATTGATATTGCATGTGATTATTCGACTAGTAGAATATCCATGTGAGTAAGTAAATGTCATTATTTAATATTATTTTTTCCATATTATGCTGAAGTTCAAGTTTAAAAAGGGTTTTGTTTTAGTTATACATTTTCTTAAATGTTAATGTTTATTTATGAAAGCTTCTGTAATATTGTTATCCTTACTTAGGATATGAGCTCACCCCTTTCAATGTTTTAATATTTTATAGGATGTGAAGAAGAATTTTATGAATGACCTGCAGGGATAGTCAGAAGAGGATATGCGTGTGGACTATGGAGACTTTGTTATTGTAGTTTTTCACTTTAACAGTCACCATCAACCCATGCCAGTAAATGTTAGGTTCTTCCTAACAGGAACACAACTCATGAGACCAAAAGTACTCTAAGGTTTTTTATCAAAGTTTCTTTTCAAATGTTAATGATTTTACAATAAAATAATTGTTACTTAATAATTTTATTTATGGACAAATACTATCTTCCACTGGTTTCCCTAGCCGGACAATGTATGTATCTGCATAAGGAAGGAATACATTCACAAGTTCAACGATGGTCTCTGATTTATAATCCAAGTCACTGTGTGTGAGTTATACGCATTTGAAAAATAAAATAATTTTATTCAATTATATTATTTACGGTTATCCAATTTTTGGGTTTTCACACTAGGGAAAGCACAGACTAAATTAATGTCACGCCTAGGCTAAAACTGTAATATTGAATGTAATAGTGACCTCAGATTTCTAATCCGGGTACCCATTTAAGAGTGATTCCACATTTTCAGTAAAAATACTCATGCAGGAAATATAAAGATTAACATTGTTATCAATGGATTATTCCGGGAACTCTGGGCATCAGAATCATGTACCGTCAAATTTATTAGTGTCAAAATAATTCCATATAAAAAAAATATTAGATGGAAATTCTGAGCCGTTATATTATCTCCACCTTTAGACTTTTCATCCCCGAAAAGCCAAGGCCCAAACTCACAGGATGAAACTGGGTACAACAATGGTTCCTGCACTACATCCAGGAACGATCCATGTAGGAATACTGTGATTAACCACTCTATTGTCTAGAACGTTCTAGGTCATCATCGTTCTAAAACAAGCACATGTTTTTATAGCTATGACCTAGGGATAAAGAACTAAGAAACAAGATATATCTGTAATTGTAGGGTATTGTGGCCCATTTCCTAGAACCTTCAATGTCCTCACCAAAATCTGAAACAATACATGACCACTCCCACTTATGGCATCTCAAATGAGTATGAATGGCTAAGAACAATTCCACACTGCGAAAACATCTTATGGTCTAACTCAACCACCAAATAATTACTCTAGAGGGACTCTTTATGAGAGTCCAAACCATGCCACCTAGGATACCCCCTCCCCAACAACATTTTTTGGAAAGTAAATCCCTTATCCACTATGATTATATACTGCATTGCTTTCCTAATATCATCTTTCTAGGCATGAACTTTAGTAGTCCATCCCAGACTAACGTCGTATGGTTTTGAATCCATGACTAAGATATCCCAACCGCAAATCTTAGCTCCAAGAGCATGATTACACTATCAATGGGACTGCTCCATCAAGAGTCTCTAAGTCTGCAGGTCAAGTCCACATTCCAACCACAACCTCAATATTTCGAACAGTTCTCGCAGAAAAAGAAGGTATAGAACATGTGTCTATTTAGAAAGGGAGCAACAGAAAAGACACGGTTCATACCTAAAACATGTCTTATATTTTTTTGGTCATTACCTGCGACTGTATAAAGTCTTCCTCGCCCATGTAGTCCAACTCCCAGAGCCTGGGGGGACAACCCTTGCTGTTAATCCTGATCCTCTACCCCACCTGCCAACCTGTGGAGCTCCATGCACCAAGCAGTGTCCCTACTAGAGAGGTTCGTCTATCAGCTCCCTCTCAGTAGTACGGAGGGTTAGGATATCTCTAGAAAGATACCTCTATCCATTAAAGTCGTAACACTTTATCTCATGTGGTTGATCTACCCCTAGGCATTCATGTTGTGCCACAAACCCACATGCCTATATCCAGGCAAGTGTATGCCTCCTATGTCGTGTTCCTGTCTCTGTTCTTCTATTAGATCCATTATAAACCTCTACATTTTGACCTCTGTCATATGCCACATCCACATGCTCCTCCGCTAGGAGTCTCTCAACCAACATTGCTTGTTCAAGTACCCCCAACAAGTGTCGGAAGGCTGAGAGGTATCACCGATGCCATGATTTCCCAGTAAAGTCACCCCTCGATTGTTTGGGCCATGATGTAAGAGTCCCACACCTTATCTATGGATTAGCAAGAAATATATGGGATTTTCACTAAGTACACTACTACCCTCATGTTTCCAGGCCATAGGTGCAACAACTCTTTAATATGTACAGAGCACAAAGTTTCTGGAAAGAACTCTTCTCTAAAGAGGTGCTCAATGTCTGTCCATGTGAGGGTCTTCTCATTGTGAGTCTTAATCATTAGAATCCATCATCTATTCACAAATCCCTAAAGAAGTATTTCATACATGACTTTCCTCTAGTCTGATGGTGTGCTCACTTAGAGAAAAAAGCACATAACAGCCTCATGCCAATCATCAGCTACCTGAGGATCTATCTCACCTCGGAACATGTGAGGTCTCTACCTCTTGAACTCATTTTGGCCACTGACCCTATGAACGTCCTCTGCTATAACTGCCATCAATAGATGCTTGTGATCAGGTGGTGGTATCACTGGTGAACCACTTGGTAGGGCCATCTCAATCACTTGTCCCTGAATGGACACATCATCACTAGGTCGGCTTTATTCATGACCTTGTATCAGGATACAGGCTGGTCATCCATGTGAAGGCATCCGAAGGTAGATTAATATGTATCATAGTTATAAGGTTATATCTAGAGAGATGACTAGAGAAAGAATATGGAAATCACAAACATTAATACAAGATGTATATTCCCTTCTTTTCCCAACAACTAGTGTTCCCATGTACCGAGTCGGGTAACAGGTGTCTAGAGTCCAGGTGTACGGATATGTCAGCCGCTACACCAACATTGAAGTCTTTGGCCTGAAAGCCAAATTTGAAAAACATAACACCTTTTCTCACAAAAAAAAGAACAGACCCTTGGTCTTTTAGGTATGACCAACCATCTCTGATACCACTTTGTCAAGACCCGTCTACCAATGCCCATATTGTGACATTTCCCAAGCCCACCACCCAATGTCTAGGGGATAGAGACTAGTGCCGAAGGTTTCAACCTGCATGTGGGAGGCATTTTCATGGATACCAGAACAAACATGTACCGAAAAAAAACCACAATGTTGAGATGTGAACACTTTCTAATCAGAAACCAGAAAAAAACAGCAAGTAAGTCATTGAGTAGTGTAACTAGGCTACTATACAAGCCCGAAAAAAGAACTGGATACAACAAGGCACTAAGGGATCACAGATGACCGTCTATGGATGATCCCATCTGATTGTTATAATAGTGAACCTACTGGAATATGAAGTAGTATGTCTTTTATTCATGGTCTTATTGGATACCTCCTCATCCTAGACCACCAAGTCCACCGTTGAAACATCTGTCAGTCCTATCTTCTTGAGTGTCCCTATAGAAATGTAGAAAATCTACACCAGGCAAAACATGTGCATGTGAAGCCCGTGCAGGGGTGAGTAACTCAAGACTGGTAAGGGGACCCCAAGACCATCAATGTTCTATAGTAAATCCACAAAAGAATGAAACCTATAAAACAACCACAAAGTAAACCAGAAAGATTATTCATAATTAGCTCTACATAGGCATATGCCATTTCATATACCTTTTTCATTTAGATATAATCGTCTCTGCCACAACATAAGGCCCCGAACTCATGATATTTCTAGTATATCCAAAGATGGATCAAAGTGTAACTTAAGGAACATGAGTACATGCTCCATGTACTGGACATCCCTGAGGCCACCCATATGAGAGATGCACTCCATCAGGAACTACTCATCCATTCTTAACGGAACGTCTGAAAGGATGTACTCTATCAGGAACTTTCTACTAGAAATTCTTCTAGTTTCCGACCTTATAGGTCTTGCTATCACAATATTGCGCCCGAGGAAAGACTAAGGGAAACCAAGTGAAGAGTCCCAATCCTCAAAACTACATTCAGTTGGGGGAGTACTGCTCAAATCTAACCCATGATATCCCAGTCACCCCAGTAATAATTTTCTCGCATCTCAATCCATCAAGGGAGTACTAACTTCTACCCTGGGTATCAATTTCATCATTTGGAGGGACCCACTACTTTTAACTATATCCTAGAGTCGTGGGAGCTACAACTCCCTTGAAGGATTTTCTCCCCATCGCTACTCAGAGACTGGGGAGTAATACCCCATATGTGAGCACCTGCACCATACCCGGTAGGGGAGTAAAACTCGGGTAGTTTGTTCACTATGGGGGACCCGTGCCCTAGTATGTCAGTGGAGTACCGACCAAATTCAAGAGGACCCACACTCTATCTTGATAGAAGTGTATTGGATCTACTGTAGCACTGCCTAAAGAGGACCAACACCGAGGGATGACAGGGGAGTACCTACGCCTAACATAGAGGACACGCACCCTACCCGGTAGGGAAATACCATACTCTATGTGAGATAAGAATGGATGAAAAGCACCATATTCTAATAGGGGAGTACCGAATCCAATTATAAGAAAACATGCTCAGGGGAAAAAAACTTGCATTGATGACATGGGGAGTCCCATCTCTACTAGAGCAAAACTATAAGGAATACTAGCACCTTAAGTCATCAAGGGAGTAGCCATCCTAACTCTCACTACACGAAAAACCTTGGATCAGATCCTTCGGTAGTGGATCATACATCAATTTCCAAAAAGGTCAACAAGGATGTAACATGATGATATGTCATGTCATAAGGGTTCCAACACCATAGAAGACACGTCAAGTGGACACCCGATCAAGAATGATGTAGGTATTTTAGCGTTGAGGCCCTAGTTGGTTTAATGTACAATACAACCTGGACGATGACCAAAATTCTCCAAAAGTCATGTGGAGTATCTCAAAAGGACCGACTCATCCAATGGGTTCCGGCATCATAGATAGTTTTTCAAATAAACGTGCAATATATGACATATGATTGAGTAAGTGAACTGGGCCGTAAGGGGGTTCGGGTAGAGTCTAACATGGTCGGACTGACTCGAACCATCCCGGTAGGCCCAACCTAAATGGGATAGGCTCAGCACGGTTCCGTTGGGCCTAGTATGGCATGCTTGGTCGCAGGATCGGCCCCCTCAGCCATGGGTTTGGCCCGGATCAACCTGTTGTGCATGGCCCGCCGGGCTGTGGAATCGCTCAGCCCGCTAGGCGAGTGCGGGGGACTGCTCCCCTCTCGAATGATCGAATCTATTCATGTCATCAATTCCACTATGCAATGTTGCACTGCATCTCTTGGCTAGTCTGCGTGGACCGGCACACTATGGATCCACAGGTGCGGGTACTCTTTCCCTTGTGGCATGATGCCGCAGACGTCCTCCACCGTGCGCCACTGCAGTGTGCTTCTCTTCTCGATAATGATGCCCGATAGTGCCGCCCTCCACTACAGCTCAGTGTCATGACCTTCCACTATAGCATGCCACTGAAGTGCATCACTCTGCTTCAAGGTGGTAGGCATAGGCCGACCGACAATTGTCTATGACAACACGTTTGGGCACTGCCATTTCTTTACGGCCGGTGGGTTCCGGTCACCACCTCCCACGATCTCTGGTCCCACCACATACCAAAGTCACACCCTAGCTTCTTTCTATTTTCCCACATAGAAAGCAACCATAACTGGTTCGGTGGAGGGTATATGCCTTGTTCGTTCAGAATTTACCATCTGTGTTAGAATTATAACATGAGGAGGGTTATTAAATTATAAAAACTCCTATAATGAAACCCATATTAATCTCTCACGTTAAAGAACAAAATTTTTGTCAACCCATTGGACTATTGAGCTGTGTTCATTGTAATACTCAAAAACAGGGTAAAAAGGGGAGGAATCAAACATATAACCCCTACCTTTGGTTATTTTGAAGCCGTTGCAGATGAGGAATAAGTGTCCACATCTGAAGGTGTCAACGAAACTTGTCGATGAACATTAATTCCTCCAACTTCCATCACTCGAAGCTTCATTCTAGTTTTGTAGAAGTTTCACGATACTTCATCAGAGGTTATTATCTTGAGTCCAAAAACACTTGACCGAGCTTCGTTTAAATAGAGTGGAGGAAAGGATCAACATACCAAAAAATTAATGAGTTTAGTTTTTGAGTATAATTAATTATCATCATTAATTATTTCAAAAGTGTGGTTACATGTTCATTTTAATATACCAAAGGTGTGGTTACATAAAAAAAAGAGTAAATCCATTAAATGGTTTGGACATTTCAATGTGGTCCCAACACCTTTTTTCCAACTATTGCACAATGAAAAAATAAAATAACCAATAGTTATTTTATTATTTCTTTGTAAAGTCAAAAAAATTACTTTTTTCATTTGTCCCTTTCGTATCGAAGTTAAGCTAACAGTAAGAAAATCCTGGTGATGTGGACTCAATGGTTCCCTTGTATTTTTATTCTGAGAACTATCTCAAATGATAGAATTCGCCACCCATATGTTTACTGAACATACCTTAAAAAATTTCAAAAATCATTAACATTCACCCTCAACCCACACCAGTCATGGCCAGGTTCTGCCTAAGGGGAACACAACCTTGAGAGATGAACGGTACTCTTGGATTTTGTATCCGAGATTCCATTTAGAAGTTAATGATTTTACAATAAAACAATTATTACATAATTATTTTATTTACATCCAAAAACTAACTTCCACTTGTAGCCCGGACCAGCCAATGTTAGTATCTTCCTAAGAAAACCATACACTCATGAGTTCAGTGGTGGTCATATATTTCTTATTCGAGTCACTTTTTGGGAGTTATAATTATTTCAAAAATAAAATAATTTTATTTAATTATTTTATTTACGGTTATGTCATTTTTGGGTTTTCTCACTAGGGGTATGTGCCAACTAAAATTATGTCACACCTAGGGTAAACCCTCCATCATGAACGCAATGGTGCCCTAAAATTTCTAATAAAGGCACCCATTAACGAGTTATTCTACTTTATCAAAACAACTGCTCACCCACACTATTTAAATCATAACATTTTTTTCAATAGATCATTCTAGGCACTCCATGAATCAGAATCACATTCTATTAGATTTCACGATCTCAAAATTATTCCATATAAATAAAAAAATTACATTGAAATTCTAAGACATTACAATCATGATATTTTTTTAGGTACGACCTTGTCCTTGGTGAGTTTTTCTTCTTTTTTCAATTCCTTCATACACTGGTAGTTTTCCTGTTCTAATAGAGGATAAAGGTGTGTCTCAGGGAGTTTATGGGGTGTAGAATTGAACCTATAGCTAATGAAGTATTAGGTTGTCCACCAACACACCAGTGGAGGACACCAGAAAACTAGTGGGAACAACATTGGATATAGTATTCCACTATAGCAAAATTCCTATCATTGAGACTATACTGATGAGATGGTGTGAATGTACATATCAGCTAATGAAACTCCATTGCCGAGATATTTGGACTCACGGCCTAGTGGGTAGTGCGATTGCGCTCAAGAATTATTAATGGTATAATTTCCATTTTCATAAAAAATCCATTTTATTTCTTAATACTCCTCCAATAAACAAAATTATATCATAAGGTTTTTGTGGGATCTCCTTTAATGTAAATATATCATAAATATTGAATCATTGGTGAATTATAGTGTTGATTGGTGATGTGATCTTCTCTTGCTTACTCGAAATCTGTTTTCATCTTGGATCATCCTACTCTTCATTTCCAACCTGTTCAATGACTATAAAAGCCATGGGATTTTGTTGGATTTAGGTTTCTATGTGTATTCCTTTTAGATCCATCATGTAATAGTATGTTTTTTATATGAAGTAATATTTGTTCAATTTACCTGAATATTATGTTATGTGAATCAAAATTTTTCTTTTATTTGAAAATTAATTAATTTTGATATTCCAAATTATAAAATAATGATTTATGGTCCCCCATTAATCCACAAATTACATTGTTAATCTTTTCTTGTGATTACCACATGGCGATTTATAATCCTTGTGTTCCAATGTTGGTGGTTTTATATGAATACATTATTTAATATATACATGTTTTTCGTTGTTTTGAAATTTTTTTCCAAAGGAATACTGGAAGGATATCTAATTTATGAAATAGTTGTGTAATGGATTATAATATAAAAAAAATTACCTGTCAAAACGATATTTAATTTATTATTTCATAAAATTGATTTTCTTTTATAGAAAGTTTTTTTTCAAAGCTTGGTTTTGGTGACATAAATTGTTTTGTTGTTTTTGTTGTTGGAATTTAATGATCGATTGGACAGGATTGAATATGTACATAAAAGGTGATCATTGGTTACTTAACCTTACATTTTGTATTAGGATCATTCTTTTACATATCTATGGTTCCACACATTGGGGTGTTCCTATGAACTATTTTTATGTGAATTTGGGATGGGTTAACTTATTATAATTGGCGGATCTACACATTAAGGTGTTCCAATCACCCTTTCTTCACCATTAGAGGGATATGTTTAATAAACTATAGTCATGATAGATCATTGTATTAGAATATTTTCTAGCATGAATATAGTTTTTCTTAGGGTTACCTTCTATTTTTCTAGTATGTGAAATGGGTTTTCCATGCATTCTTATTTAAATAGAAAATAATTTATTTATGTTATTCGGAAATAGTTTATATGAAAATTTTCTATAATTGAAAAATATTGGATTACTTTTAGTCTTCTAATTAAAATGTTTAAATTTGTTTATAATTCATTTATTTTATAATATTTGAGCATATAATGATTTATTTAACAATAACTGATTATAGAAGACTTTGGTGAGATCCTTCTAGGATTATTTTTCTGACACCCTGAAAATTCCATTTGTCTTGTATAGAAGTTTTTTTATCTAATGTAGAAATATGAAAGGAATCATTGTGAGGTTTATAGTTTCATGGGGATCTAGTAAGCGATGTCTAATGGTGAGATGTTTTGACATATCCCACATATTACATTTGGTTGATAACATCATTTTAGAGTAGTTTTGGTTTGTATAATCAATTATTCTTGTTTGGGTGATAGTGTTTAGTGATTGATATATCATTATAAAAAAAATAAGATCAACATAAAACTTAAACATAATACAATTGGACCCCTGTATAAGATATGTGAAGACTTAGTGGGGTAGAAATAATTTCTGAATGAATTTCCATACTATTATTCTCCCCCACTCTTATTGTATCTATGTCCCATTTGGATCAAACATGCTCTAATATAAAATATATAATCAGTCGCTCTGATATATAAATTAATTATAGTATCTCTCTTAGTTTTTCCCTTATAAAGGATCTATGCTAAGATAACCTATGGAATGCTACTCATTTGAAAATAAGAAACATTAATCATGTTTTTAGAGGGATTCCCATTTAATTACTTATTGAAATCATCTATTAAATACCCCTAACAATGTCAAACCCTACCAACATTATTTTAAAATTAATATTATAAAATATCAATTATAGCTAGAGTACATGTCGTATTCTTTATAAAGGTATATAACTATAAATTATTTGACCTATGGTTAGACACTATACAGATGATGCCTATTTTGAATACTCAAGGAATTTGTAATCTTATTATTTCCCTAACATTAGATACTAAGGTCAAATTAATTTATAAGAAATTCTACAATCTTTATGTAACTATAAAACTTCAAAAAAAGTATATTCCACAGGTGTCACCCCTATGAGTTACAAAAAAAAATATTTCAGACCCAACCTATATTTATTAGTTCATACATCTATTTATTCTTATCTTCTTTCTTGCTCTAGTAATAAGTTCATAAGAGGTGGATATGCATAATAGGATTCTTTCTAGAAGTAATACATACCTTGTGATCCTTATTAATCTCATCCCTATTCCCAACCAAAATTCTTTAAAACATTTTCCCTCTAACATGGTGGAATCCACTACTATACCCTCTCTTATTTTGATACAACATTATAAAAAGGGCCAAAAATTGGATTTAATATTTATGACCAAAAAAATAACATTCAAGCCACTTTCAACTATTAATCAACTTTTCCTAATGATAATATTCTATAAATATGACCTAATACTTAGTCTATAAACTATAAGACACTAGATTATTGGTTCTAAAATAATAAAATATATTCCATTTTGTCTTATTTGTATGATAATAAATGGATCATCATGATTTTTTTTCACAACCTTAAAATGTGAATATGTGGTCCTTTTTACAGTACAATAACAAGATTATCATATGTCATGGATTGGTGTCCTTAAAATGTAGTATTTATAACATTAAATTGAACTAAACTATTCTTGTTAAAATTCCAATCACTATAATAATTATGATTCCACTATCATTGGACAGATCCAGACTGTATAAATCTAATAATAACCATTGATTGATTTTTTTTTTGATATTTCCCAGCTCAATGTCATTAAAAGATAATTTTAAAAAACAATATATGAGTAGAGATAGAAACTCTTGTTCATTTATATTTTGAAATTGATTCAATTATTTGATTTATGAATTTAATTATAAAGGTAACTTGTATGATACAATGAATGATTCCTTGACTACATCTTAAATTTATATGATAGTTCATGAAAATGAAAAAAATACCCATTGTATGAGATAACCACAGTCCTTTCAAACATTACACAATAATAAAAGTGTTATTAGGAAATCCCAATGGATAATAGGCATTTTAAATCATGTATATATCTTAATGAAAGAAAACAATGAAATTTCTTATTTCAATATTATTAGTATTGTTGAAAAGAAAAATACATGAGACTTTAAGAAATTGCAAAAGACCTTGTTAATATATCAGTAAAATTATTTTTCCCCACACTTTTAATCATTTATTTATAATATTATTGTTTATTTAATTGTGTTTGGATATTCTATAAATATATTTTGGGTGTATACGTACTCAACCTTGGATATGTTTCAAAATATTTGAAATACTTTTTCTTATCATTAGGAGATTTAGTTCAGATTAAAGAAGAATATAAAGTAATAAGACATTCCTAGAGTAGATCAAGTCTAATAAGGTATCATATGGTGTAATGAGAAAAATTGAGGGAGAAGGCTATGATATAGTACCAGTTACCATTCAGTGTTTCGGTAAAACCATGTAAATTTTGATCTTATGTTGTTTTAAATGAATTTTAAATATTGTATTAAATCTTTTTAATGATCTATTTTTTTAAAATTATCTGTGATACCCATGATATCAAATCACACACATTCTAGTTTCATTATAGATTATAATTATTTTGACATGAATAAGGTATCTATCAATGTCATCAAGCATATGTTATTATGGTTTTCATTGTGGAGATAATAAACGAAATTGATTTATATCTTGAAATAATATTTGATCACTACATGGGTTGATATGGAATGATTATAATCAAAAATATTTTCCACATTCATGGAATATTAATCTCATATTGAATAACATAATTTTAAAATAATCAGAAATATATTTTTATTATTCTTTAGAGGATAAATTTATATAAATGATAAAAATCTTCTCCCAATATTGAAGAGAGAAATTTGTAAGGATGAAAATATTATATAATTTTTTGTCTTAATTTGATAGATAAATCACTGAAACTACAACATATAGGTTTATGAAAAATTACTTAAGAGATTGTTTTGAGATGATAACAAACATTTCTAAACATAGGATTCAAATAAATAAATAAAAAAAATATTATAATTTCTTATTGTGAACACTAAAAAAAGAAAATATATTTTTCCCATTGTTTATTTTTTATGTTGATCTTTAATAGATATGGGGTCTATACATTGAATATGTCAATTATTTATGTTTTAGTCATTAAAATAATATACCATGATGAAAGTGACATGGACATAATATATATTATAAGCATAATAAAGTACCCAATAAAAAAAATAAAAATGACCATTAATTCAAATAAAAATTCATTCAATAGATGAGCGGTGGACAACCTTCTATAATATTATAGGGGAGACTATCAATGAATTGAATGTGAATTTAAAGATATTTTATTTCTCATTATAAATAATAATTTTAATGATTAAATAATTTAAAATGAGAAAACAATATAAGGAGTACATAAATGTGGCATAGTGGTAATGAACATGAATAATTGAGGGTTATTACCATAAGGATTGAAAGAACATTAAAAATTTATGATTAAATATCATCGATAAAATAATTGAATAAAGTGTAAAAAGTATAAAAAGAGTAGAAATGGATAAAATAGATCATGGAATGAAAATAAATATGATAGTTAAATTGAAGAATAAGATGTAATTAATAATAATAAGCACAAAAATTCATTGAAATTATGATATATGGTATAATTTAAAATTAAATTAGTATCATTATTAAAATTAACAAGAAACATCACAATAAAATAGAATTTACTGATTATTTAGGGACAATACCGTAATTTGTAATCTAATGATGTAATTGGTTTTTAATAAGTTTAATAATGAGGGAATGAGAATTATACCCCATGTGAGAGAGTGATTAGTTGTGGGTTAATGAGTCTATTAAATAAGAAAAAATTTATGATTAATTTCTTCAATTCCAACTAATATTGAATCATATGAGATTGGATTTTTTTTGGATTTATCAATGATTGTAGGAATCATTTGATTATAGACACTAAAAATATTTGGATTTCATTTTATGAATGTCAAAAATTATTATATCCAAATATATGTATTAATAGTAAGATATTTAGAGGTACTTTTTTAGTATTTTTTTTATATAATGTTGGTAAATATTAATTTCCAGTGGAATTAATTATGTAAGAGTTGGATGAATAAAAAAGAAAAACAATACTTTAAAAAAAATTGATAATAAGGAATAAATTGTTGTTAAATGGGTTAGTTTTCTTATATAGTTGGTGGTGATAATGTCATGATAAATATTAATTAGATAATGATACGTTTTAATAAAAAATATATTATATTTTGGATGATATTGTGACAGAATCCCATCAATGATGTTTTTGGTTTATATTATTTTAAATTTCTATTTATGGAAAAATAATATTTGGAACTCATAGAAATATATTTTTTACTTTAATTGAATTTTTATACTAAGAATAGGTTTAAAACGTTAGGGGAATCCTTGATTAAACCATATATGGAAGTAAATTAAAGATACATTACCACTAGTATGGTGGAAGAATTGATATCTATAACTTGTAGCATCATAAAAGTTAATGTGTAAGAAAAAATTGACTAAGAAATTTGTACCACATGAAAACTAAATTGTTGGGTGAACTAATATGGTAAAATATATGAGATGGAAAGTCATTAAAATAATAATAATTATTTTCTTTTATTATTATATTCTCTTACTATTTATTATTTCACTCCCTCACATCTACTCTCCCACTATCATGTTAAATTATGCCCCACATATAGAGGCTCCCTTTCATGCAACCACCACATCCTCTTCTTCCCCTTTCATTGCATGAAACCCTTGTCCATGAGGACCCCCATGCATAGACTCATCATCCCCCCATTACCCATATCTAGACAAAATTTATAAGCATATGTAGGTACTCACACATTTCCTCCCCATATCTTTCATTTTCTCTTTCCTTAAATTTTTGTTGTGATCTACTAATGTAAGGATATCTCCACCATTATTTTATTTTTTTCCAATGAATTATTCATATTATTATTATTTAATAAATATGCCAAACCATATGGGTTCATGGGTTGTCTGATTCTGACTCAATATTTTTTATAGTGATCATCGAGATATCCACATGCAAATTAATGTGTCCTCTATTTATGGTGTAATGTTTTTTATCACCCATCAATGATTTTAGGTATTAGATAATTATAACTCTCTTATATTTTAGGTAAATAATTTATTTTGGGTTTTATATTATTTTTATGAAATTTAAATTATTTTGTTTTTAGGTTCTAGGTTATTTTGAAACTAGATTGGTTTTTATAATTTTTTGGGCTAATGTTTCATGCCACGTGCTTTTTAAACTTCCTAAGTGGATCATTTAAAGTGATTTTATTGTTTCATAATATTATTTATCATTTTATATGTAACCAAGGTGTCCATTTTTTAATTTATTTTATAAATGTTTTAATTATGTTCAAATGACATTGTCTATAAGACAACTACTTGTTTAAATTCTACCTTGTCCTTTCTAAAGAGATTCAAATGTTTTTAAAAATATATTTTATTTTTATTTCATTTTAAAAATGGATATAATACATTTACCTTTTCTAAAAAAATTGGGTATTTGACTATATTTGAGAAAAATAGACTATGGGTATTTTAGTGCCTTTTAATATGTTTTAAAAAACATTATGGAATTTAGAAAAGGGTTCTTAGATCATTTCATTTTCTTTTTAAACGGTTACATTGTTTAAAGAGGGTATAAATTTAGAATATAATTTTCTAGGGAAAATATTGATTTTTAGGTTTTATTTCAATGTTTTTAATGGTTTTCAATTGTTGATTGAAATATTTCATTCAAATGGTGCTAAAATTGTCTGATCTCTAGAGATATTTTATGAAATCATAGTTTGTATTTATGAAAAATGATCGAATGAATGTGTGAGATCCTCTTTGAGGACTGTCAATTTACTTTTCCTTTTATGGTTTGTGATGCAGGTTGGGATGATTTACGTGTTGTAGTATTTATACATTGAAATATGTTTTGGGTGATGATATATAGGGGTTAATTATTTAAGTTGTGATTATTTGAAAATTACATATAATTTATACTTGAAATTATTGTATAAAACAACCATAATTGACAATTCATGGGATTAGATGTCAAAAAATATTTGACATGTGTGATGGAAAATCCTAGTATAGATGTACATTTTTTGGGTGGTTTTTTTAGATACATTGAGATGGTTATACTTGAATTGTGCAATATACCTTTATGATAAAAATATTTATTCTTCTCGATGACAACAGAACTAAATGGGAATTGATTATGAGAGTGTTTGACAAGACATTTTGGACATTTAAAGGGAACTATTTTAAACACATGTAACTTGTATCTAGTTTGTGTCCATTTTTATATGAACATGAGACCAAATCCATAGAGTTTAGGTTATTTTTGGAACACATAAAATTATTAGATTGTAAATATAATTATATTCCAATATATCATTTTGATATCAACACCATTACATGATCTTATTCAATATATTGACTTAACATATTTCTTTAGTGCTTGTGAATGATTTCTTTATAACCCTATGTTTATAGTGGTTTACATTTTAACAAGTTACTTTTATATGGTATACAAGTGTAACAACCTGAACATTTGCATAATATTTTGTTTCCTTAAAATGGATGTCTTACTATGTCATAGTCAAAAATATATATATAAGTATAAATGAAATGTGTCCATTGTGTTATAATAGTTATATAACCATGGGTCAATATTACTATTTTATATAATAATAATTTGTAACGATATAATTTTGGTTTAAAATATAAATAATAATGGATAATTAATGTGGAAGGAAGAGTCAATGGCCTCATCCTATAGACTCAGGCCCTATGAATCCAACTTTTTGGAGCATGGGAAGGAGGTAACATCACTAGCCTTTTCTCTTGACCAATCCGATGTAGAGTGTCAACATGATAAGATTGAACATAATCACCTTCAATAAAAGTTCATGATGATAGAAATCACCACTTGGGAAATGTTGTCCAAGCCTCCCCAATGTTATATCACCATTGCACACCTTACTATTAGGTATTACAAAGGTGTTATAAAGGGTTATATAATGAGTCCTTAGTATCCTTTGGAAATCATTTTGTATAAAAAATGGTTATTTTTAAATATGTAAATATTTTTTTAGTTTAAAATTCCAAAATAAATATAGTATTAATTTATTGAAGTTTCATATAATTGATTATTATTGAAAATTAGAAAGTAGTTTGAAATATTTTTTATATATGAAATAATTAATAATGTGAAATTATTTTAAAAAAATAGACATATACAGATTTGATATGTAAGGAATTTAGTTTCTTATAAGGTCATCTTAATTTATGTTTAACATTAAATTATGAATAGTAATATTACCCTTATGAATATTAATGTCTCCATTAGAATAGTAACTTCACTTATGAATGTATAAATATTATTTATGCATCTTGAATGGTAATGTGACATAATAATACAAGAATATATCTGTTTTAGAAAATAATATCCATGTATTGGTATTTTTATGGGTAAATAGTGATTTTTCATATAAATTAAATATCTCTTATTTTGAAAATTATTTTCATAAAAGGAGTTTATTTCATAATTATAACATTGTTGTTAGGTTGTGGTGAATTAATGATATTTTTAGAAAATGTTTTTTTGGTGAATATTAAAGATACAGTTTTTGAGTTTTCAGTGTGTTTTATGACATCCTAATGATGTAATATGTAATTTAAAATGTTGGAAGACTCATTTGGATTTATAAATTATATGAGGTTTCCTATGTGGCCAAAATCATATGCAAAAACCATGGGTAGGCCCATGGTTTTTTAAATACTACTAATGAAGTGTCCCTATGAAATTAATACAACATTCCCTCACTATTTCTATAAATACCAACCCATTACATCATCTCAATTATGCCTTTTTCTGATTACCTCTCACGGAGTCTGCCCATGGTGACCACATCCCCCCAAGGTCCCAACATTAATGTTTTTTATGTTATTCTTTAATGTAAGGGAACTTTTCACCCACTTCTTTTAGTAATGAATTATTTTAGATTATCTATGTTAAATTCAACTTTATTATGTTTGTCTATGTTATTATGTAAATTTATTTTATTCCTTTATATTTAAAAATTATGAGTGACCATTTTCTCTATCATCAACTGATTTTATTAATTATTAAGAAATGTCGTTATGCATTAGAATTTTCAAAAGGGAATTTACAACTTCTCTTTTTTCATTAAAATAATAATTTTTTTGGTATGTTTTTCAAAATTTTAAACATGATATAATCGATATGATATTATTTCCTTATAATTTATTATGAATATCTTATGAATGACTTACCTTTTCCCCATATATTTTTAATGATTTCCAATACCATGCTGCACAACAATTATGCTGCAGAAATTTCCTAAAAAAATATATGTCATTTTATCATGAAATAATTTTTTAAATTATATGAATACCAAAAAATCATTCATTTATTAGGTTATTTATCATGACATAAAATTTATTTATCCTATTCTATAATGTTCACACATAAATCCACTATCCCCTTTTTGTGTGTTATAAATGAATTTACGATCATGTTTTTATGCATTTGTTAATACTCTATGATTTTGATATAAAACCCATTTCTTTTATTCTCTATGTGTTATTAATGAAATGTTTTATTATGATATATAAGGAATACGTTAAAATAAGTAAATATTATTTTTTCACCCTAATAGCACTCCAATTCATTGGATAATGATATTAATTACTATAGATGAAAAGACTTATGATACCATGGTAAATATCCATAGTAATTTTTATGACACCTTGGAAATAGAACTTGGTGATATGCTTATTAATATCTAAATAAAAGGTTTTAGCCACAATATCAAGGTAATATTAATGTAATTTTAATTTCTCATATTCCTCTTTATTATTCCTTTAGTATATTCACCATGTTCTTATTGATATTTCTCATGTTCACATCTAAAGTGTTTCACTTTTTTTCTTAATTGGGTCTTCTGATCACCAATTCCTTTGGTATATGTCTCTAATTTATGAGATGAAATAAATTTACATTGGATGAAACTTGAAGTGTCCATTCAAGTGGATTATAAAATTATTTTATGTTTTAATTTATGATTTACCTTTTTCCCTAGAAACTTGACCTTAACAATCCTCTATTTGTAAGCTGAAATTAAAATTTATTTTATAAAAAAGATGTATTTCATAGTTGGTATCAAAGAATAGTTTAGTTATTTTTTGATATTAGGATATGATAACCTTAGGAATAAATATATATAAAAGTTCGAATATAGTAAAACTTCTAGGTATTTTTCTGAAATATTAAGTAATTAGATTAAAAAAATCCATATCTAGATACGAACAAGTGGATATGGCTCTAGCACAAATGTATCTAGAGGTAAAAACTAAAAAACATAAATTTGACCAAGACTCGAATGGGAACTGGTGCATAAAAATGGGCCATTGAGTACCCCTATTTTCACACTCATAGAAGATATGTTTGGTTAATCAAAAACTAAGTATGAATAATTATTAATGACTTATAGAGAAATTTAATTTTTCATAATGAATTATCTGTTAAAACATGTCTTTTTAAGACATAAAAATCCTTTATAATTGTAATATTCCTAAAGGAAATAATATTATCACTATGGTTTTAATATTTTATAAAATGGTGACAAATTGGAAGAACTATGAAAATGGTGACTGCAATGGACCATGTGTTGGTGGACCTCTATTGGAAGCCAGAATGGAAACGTTAATGAGAATGATGAACCAAATGACTGATGTTATGGGAAATAAATTGAATCAATTTAAGAGATAGATTTCACCACGAAGGTAACAACATTATATTGAGTCCGTTATTCATCAACAACCACCAATGTTTAGTGGATCTACATACCAATTTATTTCTGAATAATGGATCAGCTCTATCAAAAAGATCTGTTATCTGATCCACTATTCAAAACAAGAGATGGTCACCCTGGCTATTTAGTACTTTGAGGGGGGACGCTGATCAGTGGTTGGAACTATTTAAAAATGCTCGGCCAAGAGTAGAGGTTGAAGCTATGGAGGGGTAAGATTTCAATAGTATCCTCATCAATATATATTTCTCTCATTCGATTAGAAAAAATTGATAAGGGGTTTCTAAAGATGATGAATAAGGAGAATGGGTATTTCATAAGCTAGGAGATACACTTCACAAGACATTGCCATTACACCTCAAGATTTGTCATAGATCATAATGGAAAGATTGATAGATTCATTGGTGGAATAAGACCTCATCTGCAGAAGAATATATTAATCTAAAACTATGATATCTATAATTAGATCATGTGGAGTTCTATAAAATATGAACTATAGTTCGTTGAGACATAGTGGTCTCATAAATCCAATGACCAGAATAGATCAATGTATTTAAGTCTAGGGAGGATAATTTCTCAATTAATATGAGGCAATCAACCGAAACATCCCACATGTAATAAATGTGGTATGAAGAAGTTGGGGAACTTCCTACTCGAGAGCGGGACGTGCTAAAAGTGTTGAAGAGGTGGACTTATCATGTGGAAATGTCATAGTGAGGTGAAGCCTCAACATTCCAAACAAATAACTAATGGATGATAGTATAGGCCCTACATGATGTCCAATGCTATAATTGGTGAAATCATGGGAACTTTTCCAATCATTATCCTAATATATGGCCAGTGGAGGGGATTCACCATCATCATCAGCAAAGTACAAGGAAGCAAGGCCATGCATTTTCTATCATGATAGCTAATATAGAATCTCTAAATGATGTGGTGGAATGTAGTCTAGTTGTTCTCTCGAATATATCATGTACATTTATTGATTATGTTTCTACGCATTCTTTTATTTCCTCCATGTTTTCATTGAATTTAGAATCAACCCCTAAATTTCAAAATGTAGAGTTATCAGTAAAGACTCATGGATGGATTATCAAATAATCAACAGTATTTTGAAATTGCATTATTTAAATTAGTTAACAAAAACTTATCACAAATCTAGTAGCCATTACCATGTTGTAATTCAACATTATTTGAGGGATGTACTTTCTCTACAAGTATAATGCTAAGATCAAATTTAGAAGCAAGGAAATCATAGTAGTCTAGAATGGGAAACCCACAATTATCTTCCATGGAGAGATTTCTCGACCTGATATTTTTCTAGAAGAATCTCTTATAGAAAACTATATTGAGTTTATCGGTGATAAAGAAGAAGGAAATAACAGTATAATGAAAGAAAATGTCCCCATCCTCCAAGAATAAAATGATGTATTTCTTGGTGAGTAACCTAGATCTCCCCCATAAAGAGAGGTAGAGTAATTCACTAAACTCATACCTTGATCTCATCTGATTTTAAATACCCCTTATAGGATGGAAAATGTTTGTCTGAAGGAATTAAAGAAACAACTCCATGATCTTTTGGATAAGGGGTGTATTTGACTGAGTGAGTCTCCTTGGGGAGCACCTATTCTATTTATAAAGAATAAGGATTGATCAATTCATCTATGAAATGATTATACAGAGGTCAACATGATCATAATGAAGAAAAAATAACCTCTTCCAAGAATTGATGAATTATTTGACCAACATCATGGGGCTCAATTCTTCACAATGACTAATCTTTGTTCTATTTGTAATCAATTTATGGTGAAGAATGAATATTTTCCAAAAAACTACCTTCCGATCAACATATGTGCATTATGAGTTTGTTGTTATGACCTTTGGCTTGATTAATGCTCCTAATATTTTTATGCATTTGATGAATATAGTCTTTATGGACTACCTTGATAAATTTGTGGTAGTTTTTATTCATGATATTCTAAAATATTCCAATATTTCAAGGAGAATGAGGATCAACAAAGGGTTATTTTGAAAACTCTATATAATGAGGGGCTATTAAGAATGTTCAGAAAATGTGAATTTTGGTTACAATAATTTTCTTTATTGGGGAACATTGTAACCAATAAAATAATCACAGTTAACCCTAGAAAGAAAAAGGTTGTAGTGGAGTGGCCACATGATACAATAATAACTGAGATTCGTAGTTTCCTTTGATTATCTTGAAATTATCGGTTTTTTGTGAAAAAAAATTCATGATATTTTTAATCCATTAACAAACTTAACTCAAAAGGTGTCATGTTCATCCAGACAATGGAGTGTGAGGGATGTTTCCAAGAGCTGAATAATATATTGGTTACTACAACCACGATAACTCTACCCTAAAGAGGACAATGATTCATTATTTTTATTGATGCATATCTTAAAGGGATTTGGTGTGTCCTCATGCAAAATGAAAAATTCATTGACTATGTATCTCGACAGTTGAAGACTCATGAGAGGAACTATCCTACACATGTTCTTAAGATGGATGTAGTTGTTTATGCTCTAAAGATGTAGATAAACACTCTTTAAGGGGAGAAATGTGATATATACAAAAAACATAAATTTTTGAAGTATATTTTCACACAAAATTAATTTAACATCAGAAAAAGGAGATGGATGGAACATCTTATGGACTGTGATTTTCAATTCATTATCATCCCAGAAGAGAAAACAAGTCGATGATGCATTATATATGACTGAAAGAGTTTTTATTTCCATTATGATAATTCTATGTGATCCCTTGATCCAAGACCTAGTGATAATGGAAATGATAATTAAAGTGAAGGGATATCATCAACCACATCCCAAATGATTTCTCAAACTGTCATTACAAGAGAATATCAAGACGGAATAGAAAGATGATCCTTTATAATAGATTAAGATTTATTCTATGAAGGACTGTAAGTTTCCTAAGTTCAATATTTATTATAGAAGTGTATTAAAATTTCATACAAGACTATGTGTTCTATATATTCCAGAAATAAAGAAGGATCTGATTGATGAAGCTCATAGATCTACTTTATTTATACATCATAGAGCATGAAAATGTATATGGTCTTTCATGATCATTATGGGTGGGATAATATTAAAAGTGCGATTTCAAATTACACTACATGGTACCTGGTATATCAGAAAGGGATTGAATAGAGAAACATCCTAAAGGGGCATTATAACCACTACCCATACCGGCATAGAAGTGAGATAATATCACTATGAAATTCTTCAACAGTCTCATGAGATCTCCCATAGGAAATAATTCTATATGGGTTATAGTGGAATTTCTCAAAAAGGCTTCCCATTTAATATCTATTATAGATGATTTATATTTTTTGATTAACATTCCTAGATATAAGTTTAGGAAATGGTAAGGCTATATGGATTTCAACATTATATCTTATATAATCATAAACCATGGTTCACATTAATATTATGGAGAATTATTCAGCAAGCTCTCTGTACTGAATAGTATTTCATTATGGTCAATCACCCCAAACTAATGGCCACTCTGAAAAGACAATTAAAACACATGAGGACCTATTTGGAACAAGATAAATAGAATTTAAGGGTGTATGGGATCAACATCACCCATTAGTTGAGTTATCAAACAAACCGATTTCATCTCTAGAAATCAAAATGAAAACAATGAATATCTTAATGGGATGAGATATATAACTCATACTTGTTGGGATAAAGCTGGTGATTAATGATTCTTGGGCTTGATCTTCTAAAAGAGATGACATAAGAGGTTCATTACGTCCTGCTACACATTATGTCTGATCTATGTCAGCAAAAGTGCTATGCTGACAATCGTTGAAGGGACTTGAAGTTTGATGTTGGGGACTAAGCCTTTCTTTAAATTTCCATTTGGAATATAGTCATGATGTTTGAGAAGAAATGGAAGCTTTAACCTACATACATTGGCCCCTATGAAATCCTTGATCGCATAGGAGTAGTGGCCTATCAACTTGTACTTACTCCAAATCTAGGACATTTTGATAATTTTTTACATGTATTCTTCTTGCAGACGTATATACCTAAACCGTCACATTTACTAAATCCATAGGTGGTACAATTTGAACATGAAATGTCTTATAAGGATGTGTCGGTAGAGATATAGTATCGTAGATATAAGGTTTTTTGAGAAAAAATACACACCTTGTTAAATTGATGTGAAGGATCAAAAAATATGAAGAAGATGAATGGGAAGAAAAGTAGTCTGGGTGGAAGAATTACGCACCAATTTTCTCATAGAAGAGTACGAGTTGAATTTTTGGTGTTGAAATTTCTTAAGGGGGAAATAATGTGACGACCCAGACTTTTGAATAATATTTTGTTTATGGAAAATGTATGTATAAATTTTCATAATCAATAAAAATATATAAGTATAAATGAAATGTGACTGTTGTGTTTTAATAATAATATGACCCTTGGTCAATATGATTGTTGGAAATAATAATAATTATTAATGTAATAATTGAAGATTAATATATAAATAAGAATGGATAATTAATGCAGAATGATGATTTGATGGCCTCATCTAGTTGACTCACAATGTAAAAATCCTATCTGTAGGAACCTTGAAAAAGGTAGCATCACTAGGATTTTCTCTAGAACAAGCCCAACTGAGCTTCAACATGTTAATCTTGAACAAAATAACATTCAAGAGATGTTCAAGCTGATATAAATCAACCAACAGGAAAGGTTTTTTGAGCCGCCCCAAAATTCAATCACCATTTCAAACCATACACTTATGTCCTATTCAGTTGTTATAAAGGTCTATGTAATGATTCCATAGTTACTCTATGCAATCATTTAGTATAAAAAATTGTTATTTCTTGTTACGATAAATTTTTTAAATTATATATTTCAAAATAAATATAGAATTTTTTTTGAAGATTCATATTATTGATTAATATTGAAAAAAAGATATTATTTTAAAATATATTTGTACATTTGAAAATTAATAATGTGAAATGATTTTCAAAAAATAGAAATATAAAATTCTGATAAGAATGAAATTTAATGTCTAATAAGATCAAGTTAATTTTTTTTTGTGAATATAAAATTATAAATGATAATAATTCCTTCATGAAAAGTAATGTGACCCATGAAATAGTAACATAACTTTAGAAAGTATAAATATAATTGAGGCATCATGAATGTTAATGTGATTTAATAGCATAAGAATATAACTGTTTTAGAAATTATTAGATAAGTATAAGAATTTTTTTTGATAAATAGTGATTGTTATTAAAAATTAAATATCTCATATTTAGAAAACTATTTTCATAAAATAGAGTTATTTTTTGAATTCATAACAATGATATTAGGTTAGGTTAAATTAATGATATTTTTGTAAAACGTTTTTTTTAGTGAATAGTAAAAATACAATTTTTTAGTTTTCAGTATATTTTATGTCATCATAATGATGAAATATGTAAATTAAAATTTTGGTCAACACATTGGATATTAATATTATATGAGGTGTCCCAAGTGGTCAAAACCATTGGAAAATATTAGGGCCAAGCCCGTAGTTTTTCATATACCACTAATGATGTGTCCCTTATAAATTAATAAAATAGTCCCAAACTTTTAATATAAAAACCAACTACATCCCTCATTCAATTAATTAAAATTCTTCATAAGAAAATTTATGGAATTTTTATCTTATAAGGAGTCCTCCCAAGGTTTCAATAATCCTTCCAATGTCTCAACCATCAAATTTTGGATCTTACTCTTCAACTTAAGGGAACCTTTCACCGTCCTATTTTAATCAAGACTAATTTTATGTTATGTCTTTTAAATTCCATTTTATTATGTTGGGGTATGTTATTATTTATACTTATTACCATCAATTTTATATAAAAATATATGAGAGACCATTTTTTTCTTTCATCAACTTATTTTCTAAATTTGTTAGCGACACTATTAGGATACCAAATTTTTGGACGGGAATTAGAAACTTCTTTTTTTCAAATTCTCTTTTCTGTTGTATGTCATGAAAATTATCATAAAAAGTTCTTATATCAATGTTATTATATATATAATATATTATTAATCTTTTATTAATGTGTGACATATTTCCCCTCTATTTTTAATGTGTTCTAAAACCCTGTTGCATAGCCGTTATGCTGCAGAAATTTCGTTTAAAAATCTATCTCTTTTTACGAAGAAATTATTTTATTTTATATATATGAATACGAAAACATCCTGTATTTAGATTGGTATTTATGATGAAAAAAAAATATTTTATTATATAATTTTTATACATAAATCTTCCATTCGCTTTCAATTGGTTATTAATGACATAATGTTCATGTTTTTAAGAATTTTTTTAAAACGCCATGATTTTGATATTAAACCCTTAAAATTTTTATCTATGAGTTATTTATGAAATGTATTATAATGATCTATGTGTCTCACCAGAAAATAAACACATATTATGTGTGCTCCCAGATATCAATCAAATGAATTTTGTAAAGAAATTAATCTCTTTAGATGAAATATCTTTTGATACCTTGGTAAATAACTTTGGTAATTATCAAGAATCCATGGGGATGAACCATGGTGATATCCTTATGAATGTCTAAATTAAATGTCTTTTCCACATTTTAATGTTATTTTTAAATTTAGTTTTATTTATGATATGCATATTTATCATGAGATTATGATATTATCTATGTTCTTATTTATATCACTCATGTTCACATGAAAACTATTTCACTTTTCCCATTACTTATCCCTTTTTTCACCCATTAGATTGATGTATTTAACCAGGTTATGAGATGAAGTTAATGTACATAGAGTTAGTATTGGATAAGACTTTTAATTTTAATAGAAAAGCGTTTTATGATTTCATGTATTATGTACCTTTATTACAAGACAATACACTTTAAATATCATATGTTTTTAAAACAAAATTAAATGTTATGAAATAAAAAATGGGATGTTCTATCATGGGTTTCTTAAAAGGATAAATTTTTTGTTTTTATTAACGTTTTTTTTTTCAGAAATTGATTTACCATGATATGTTTTAAAAAAAATTTATTTTCATAAAATGTTTTTAAAATGTATAAAATTGTTTTTTTTCATCAATTTTTAATGGACCTCCTTAAATAGATCAAAAATTTTTATTTAAAATTTTTTATGAATTTTTTATATTAAAAAAATGTATGTTTGTTTGAAAATGATCATGTGGTATAATTCTTAGAATTATTTAATAAATCACATGAAAATATATTTTATACATGATATTCGAACTAGAAATTTATAACATCATTATAAAGGGATTTACAGAGTTTATATAGGTGTTAACCTATTGGGATTCTTTATTCCCACATCTACATTATCTCAGTTCTTAGTTCGTGGTTCTTCTTTAGACTAGCATATGATTGTTTATTTATCTAGGGATTTGAGTTGGGTTTTTTATTTTATAGCATTCATATTATGGTAACTATTATATGGGTTATTATAAACATATTTTACTTTTTATAAAATGTTCAATTTTGGATATTTATATGATTAAATTTGGCTAATTATTCATTTAGTAACATCTATGGATACAAGGTAGTGACATCCACTGGTGGTCAATGAAGTGGAATGTAGAGGTGTAATTTTCTTCTACCATTTATTATATTGTAGGAATATTATAGGTCAGTAGAGGGATTGTTTTTTTAAATTCTATTACATGTTTGGAATATTTATTTTATAAATTTATTCTTGTAAAATTCACAATTCACATATTATATCCATATTGGATTTTCTAGATTTTCATTCAAATGTTACTATTTTTATTAATCTAATTATTTAGAAAAACATCCCATCTGTAATCCATTGATTCCAAAGAACTAGTTTATAGTCTATGAGGATTAGAAATTTCCTTCAGTCAAATGGTCAGCCGGTTAAAACATCTATTGGATTAAAGAACATAGTCAAATCATTAAAAATATTATCAGAGATTTATGAATCATTTAACAAAAGGAAATAATAATATATAATAGGAACCCACATATTATTTGGGATGTCATGGTATATTTATTTTAGATATATTATCAGGAAATTGGATGTTTGTCAAGATTGATTTTGAATCATTACATGTTGGTTTCTAATCATTAACATTGTAATGATTCCTAAGGAACCATGGAATTTTGGATTTCATTTTATATTTCATAATCTTATTGTATTATGTGTTGATCATAATTGGTGTTGTTTTAGTTACCTTGGGGGTTTGTGTTGGATTTGGGAATTTTGATAAAAATTTGATTCATGTAGTGTGTTTGGTTGGAATGTCCTTATAAATTAAGGAAAACCAAATTCTAGATCATTTTAATGTTATATAGATTATTATATTACTGGTCATGGTATATGAAACCATGTTGTCAAGTGAAGAATGGGTTTTTATAGATTTTTTCATATTATTTAAGCCTATCTTATTAGATCCTAAATGAAGACTAATGTGTCATGATGTCTCTTATATTATTTTAATGATTATCATATTGTTATGTTAGTTTTTAAGGGTGAATTATTTTTGGATTTATTATTATGTGAAATGTTTTTTTAAATGTAATTTTTAATGGAAAATTATTTTGATTTGAATGGAGTCATTCTTTATTGGATATAAAACATATTTGAAATTACCAAAAAATGGTGGAGATTGAATCCATTTTACATGATCATTTTTTTAAATACATCTTCAAATTTTTTTGGAAGTAATTTCTAAATTAATTATATCAAATTTTTTAATGTTTTTAGATCTCAAAAAATTGGATTTTATTTGTATAGGAATTCATATCCCAATGGTTGGTTTTGAAAAAGTGATTATTTTCATTTTATGAAAATGATGACTTCTACTTTTTCATGTTTTGTAGAATGAGCTTTAGAAATATCGAGTGAGTGTATTGTTTTTCAAGGGAGTTTGCGTATTTTATAAAAATGTAAAAATGATTTGGAATTACAATAAGAAATTATGTTTTTAAAAGGGTTAATGTGTTTTTCAAAAGACTATGTGCCTTTATATGTATTTTTATTCTAGAAATAGATCATATTCATTCTATAATTTGTTATTTTATATATAAAATAGATTATTGGCATGTTATATGACCAGTTTGTTTTGTTTTTTGGACCTTATCTCTATATTTTGCCTAAGAATATTTAATGTGACCAGAAAAACAATGCTATGCGGGTTCTATGTTACTTTTTTTAATAATTATACCACTCATAGAGGCATCAATAAAGTAAAGTTGTTTATATTTAGGGGTGACTATTCTCTAATTTCTGGATCTTTTATAGACTCAAAATGTATTATAATGTGTTATCTATCTTTTTTGGGTATCGTATTGGGAATTTAAAGTTTTTCTTGACATTCATGGCTAATTGAGACTTATCTAGTATGTGGGTCTAATTGATGAGGATCAATCATTTTGAATTATATTTAAAGGATTAATCTTGAGACAATGGGTTTTTAGGGATCCAAGGTTTATTTTTATATAGCCTTGTGGCATTAAGGTGGATTTTGAAATGTTTTCTAAATTTTTAGTGATTATGGATCATGGGTTAGTGAAATTCTTAAAAAGATTTTTAGAGACATGGTTGTTCATTTTTTTCACGTGACTTACTTTTTGTTCCAAATATTATATACATTATTTTTTTTTCTTTGGATAAAGACCTTAAATTGACATTTAATTAATTTAATGGATGTGGGATGCCTTGTGTGATTGATTTTAGAGTACATGAATGATATGTAACTTGTTGAAATTATGCACTAACTAGTGTTAGATCGGATTTGGATGAGTTCATTAAGCCATGGTAGCACGAGTGTGTGGACATAGTTTAACCCACTATCATTTGTATTGTGACCAAGGATATATACCATATAATTTCATTGAAAGAGTCATGTGTGGAATCACTTCATGATGGATGTTTTGGATGAGGATCATTTTATAGAATGTTAATAAAGAGTTTTCTATGTATTATTCAAATATAATTTTACGAATTCTGATTGATTATCATTCTCCTTTATATAATAGTTTGTTTGAATAGTAAAACTATTATTTGTGTTTTCATGATCATATTTCTTGTGTAATTAATCATTTATTTAATTATTTTTTGTTAAAAATTAGTGAAAATTTATTATGGATGTTTTTTAATGTCTAAAAACACTATATATATTGAATATATTAAGTGGAATATATGGTTTGTGAATGATATGTTTTCTCATATGTTTTTTGCGACGGTATGGATTGGGTAACTTATATTTTGGTAAACATGAAGATGAAGAACCACATGTTTGGAAGAAAAATTACATTTTATGAACTACTATGTGGTTAATCCATCCAAAATATAATTTCAGTCATATATTTTCATCTATAAATTTAAAATCTACCCTACTTCTAACTCTATCAATTATAGAGTTTAAATTAATGATGAATCCTTGATTTCTACAAAAATCTCTCTAGAATCAAATAAATTTTTATTGAATAATTCAAATATACAAAATCAAAATAAAATATCATTCATATTTCGAAGGGACATTACAATTTCATTTGGGAATTTAAATTTCAAATTATAGTGATTTATCAGATGATATTTTAGGATCAATTTTAAAACAAGAAAATGATGTTATCATATGAAATAACAAGTATTTTATCAGTTACTGGTACATATTCCTGGAGGAATGTCATCTTCCCACACTATTTTTTGGATTGAGTGTTTACATTTGAACGAAATAATCTTGTTGAAAATTGTAAACCACTTATACTCAGTTGTGTTAGTCTAATGATAAGAGGACCTATTTAGTGAAAATAACCATTTTAACTGATAAAGTTCTAGTCGAGTGGTATATGAGATCTTTATAAATATAACCACAATATAAAACAATTTCTTCTCTATATTTCAACTGCATAATTTTATTATATAAGAAGTTAATTTATATCATTACAATATTCAATGTGTGAAAAAATATTATTATGTATGGGCTTGTAAAAGAATTCAATTGTCACCCCTCTTAAGAATCATTATATTATTCTGACCAAACAATTATTATCCAAGGATTTGTTTTTAATGAATATGATAATCTCTAAAATACTCTAACAAAACGTATATACGAAGACAGTTGACTATGGAAGAGATAATAAATGAATTCTCTAGATCGAAGCCCCAAACAGCAAAAGGGAATGTTATAGACGAGGAAACAAAAAATAATTATCTATTTAAATAATATATGTTTTAAATTATATATGAAGTTTTCAAACCTTATTATATCCATAGCAAACCGTAAATGTTTAATTATTCAAATGCAGTTAACTATGATTTATTTTCTAGATACGTGATTTATATTATCTGTGGAAATTTTCAATATGTATTTAATATTGTGTCCTAAGGTGCTACTACGTTTGATATATGAGAATCTATCACAATTTCTTATAAAAAAACTAAAAATGTTACACATTAAAGATATAATAACAAAAATATGAAATTAAACACCTTCAGAATGTATGATGGTGACAAAATCACTCAAATGAATTGAATATTTACTGAAATTTATATAATTTTTAACTATTTTGAGATACATTTACCCGACTAGGTCATGATATAAAAATTTATAAGAGTATTTACCTTAAAATACAATGTAATATATGATGCTATAAAATAATCCACTCCAATAAAAACTGTGAAAAAGAAAGAGTTTATTATCACACTATTGATTTATGAAGCAAGGATACAAGATAAAGTAGAAGATAAGAATATGTTGAGAAGGGAAAGTACCACATTAAAAATTAATTATAAAATGTTTGAAAAAAAATCAATATAAGATGTTATACCTTGAAATGATTTAGAATTATCATATTCTATAATTGAAGTAGATCATATTTCTAGATGATTTAGTAAATATTACAAGAAAAATAATGGATTTAAAAAGTTAGTAAAAAATATCAAGAAATATAGTCAAGGTGTTAAAGAAGTATTATTCTATTAATGTAAGTAAATAATAGGTATTGGACATGATTTACCTAATCTAAAGGAGAATAAAGATAGATAAAAACGAAATGAAGGACGAATTAGTTGAAAACTAGTTATGAGAAGTAAGGTAAAAAATGAAGACTACATTGAGGGTTTCTAAGGAATATAGTAGTTATTATAAATCCAATTTCTAAAAAAATATATCCAATCTGAATGAAAATATGTATTGTATTAACAAAAGAGTAAAAATATTTATAATTTTATTTCTCTTATTCCTCTGATTCTAAATATTATTCTTATAGTAATGTATCATTCCAAAACTCAATTATTGAGGAAAAGTAAGAATATCTAGTAAAAAATCCTAATATAATAAACAATATTCATGATACTATCTTAATAACAAAAAATTTTAATGATCATAAAACACATCAAATGAAATGAAAAATTAATTTAATGTTCTTCAAACATCATTGTTCGTTAAACTAGAATCAAAGAGTTATATGCTAAAGTAGATCCATCCAAATTTCCATATAGTATATTTATAAAGGGACATGAATATATAAAATAGATTTGTTGTAATAAAGTTAATTGAAATGTTCAATATAGATTAGGGTGAAATTTAACAAAATACAAGTTATAAAGAAATAACATTTTTCCCAGTTCAAATAATAACATAATTTCCAAAGTCACATGCTTTAATTATTTAATTTAAAACAATAATATTAATAATTTTTTTTGAATGTTCCTAAAATTTGTGATATTAAATAACAATTTAATTTTTTAAATATGGATGAATGTTTTTCTATAAATTTTTTATAATATTTGGAAGATATAAATACCCAGATCTTTTTCTAATAACACATTGGGATGCAAGATCATTTTTCTACCCAAAAAATGAATTTATTATTTTTGTAGGAAAAATGACATTAAAAATAAATTATAGTATATTAATAATTGATGCTTAATTAACATGGATAGAGACACTTTTAATTTGTATATATAGGTAAAATTAGACAAAGGTATTGTTACCTTTACTAATGATAAATATATCAAAATAATTTTACTATTATCAGTTAGAGATCCAATATAAATTTTGATCGAAAAAGTTCTATAAATTCTTGTGTTAATGAAAAAATGGATAGGTTTCTCAATATTCTCTTATGAAGAGTTTTATATTGAATTTTAAAATAATGAGTTATATATTTTTAAGGGCAATAATCATTAATTTAGAAATTCCAGAAATGATAATTTTTAATTTTTTCTACATAATTAATTGAGTGGCCAAAAATAGAATTGTTAAATTTTGTAGGAAAATTAATATAAGAATTGTTTTCTGAAACAAAAATAGTATAATTAATTTTACCTATAAAAAATGCTACAAGAAAAATTTTGTTTCTGATTTCAATAGTTTTAAATTGGATAATTAATTTTTTTGGGATGCCTTCCAAAATGAAAAAGAAGTATAAATCATTATTCAAAAAAATTAAAAACTTTTCTACATCCAAATCAATAGAAAATATCAACTTGGATTTGTTTTTATAACCAAAGTAGAAAGAATATTTGCAGATATTATTTATTTGTTTTTTATTATGAATTTATAATATTGAAATAGGTTTATTTCATAGAAAATAAATGTTTGGTTTTCTATTTTTTTAAAACATTTTTAAATTTGATCATAATGAAATTTTATTTTAAAATAATTTAACTGAGATGTTATTAGGAAGTATAATTTTAGAATAATGAATTTTATTATTTTTCGTAGAAATGGGTTTTAAACATATCATCTCTCATTCATTAATACTAAAATAAAATTTAATTTTTGGAAGAATAAATAAAAATATTAAATAAATTGAAGGAACTATGATTAATGAATATTAAATACCTACTTATTTTTTTTGAAGTTTCTATCAAAATAGATTTCCATTTCATGAATTTAGTTTTAATAATTCCCATGCTTAAATAGACACCCTATAAATTAATAAATAATATAAAACCTAAAGTTTGATGCAATATAGTTTTTTATGCGAGGTGTATATCTTTTAAAATAAGAAAAATAATTATAACTTTTATCCAAAAGAAGAAGAAACAATAAATCGAGCATATTCTAATTCTACTATATGATATTGTTTGTATTATAAGAAATAAAATTTTATTAAAGAACATATTCACGTGAGGTTTGATGAAAGTTATCATTTTCAACATAGAAAAAATAAATTCTATGATGTTAATTATTATTAAACAACATTAGACTTTATTCTCCAAATTTTATTTCAGAAATAAATAATAATATTTGTAAATTCATTCTGGTTCACAAGAACCTGAAACTCGTGAAAAAGAATGTATCTATCATAGGAAAATTGTAGTCATCATGGACAATACTTAATAAATTATTATACGTGATATTGATATATGAGTTTTGGATAGTAATTTTACAAGTAACCTTTATTATTTCACTTCATTTATACGTTAGTTGAAATATAAAACCATAGAAGTTGAATTAGAAGACAAAATTTGGTTATTAGCTATGAAAGATGATCCTCACTTGTTTATAAGAATTAATGTTTTGTAATTTTGTGATAGTCAGTGAAATCATCATGTTATTGAATCAAAATGGGTTTTTAGTAATATACATGATTATAAAGAGATAATTACTAGAAATCTATCTGAATTACTTGCTAAAGGATATAATAAGAAAGAAGGGTGATATTATGTTGAAACCTTTTCCCTGATATTTAAATTAAAATCGAATAAATACTTTTACAAACTGAATCATATATAAATTTAAAAATAAATTAGATATAGGTGAAATATAGTTTTCTAATTCAAATTAACTACATGGATTATATGTTCAACTACCTCCAGTTTTGAAAATCATTTTCATAAAAAAACTTTTATTCATATATATTTTATTCATTTATACCCTTAAAAAATGATCATGGTCTTTTCTATAAAATATTATGTACATTTCCAATAGAAAAATTATTTTTTGTTGGGTGGAAAGATCATACTCTATTTAAAAATACTATTTTAGGCTATTTTATGAATTATATTTGATTATATGATGTTATATTCAGTTAAACTATTAAAATAAATTTAAATGACTATTCAAAAATTAAACCAACAAGAATTTTTTATGATTATGATGGGATAATTTAATTTCTACATTGGTTTTCAAATATATTAAAAATATTAATGGAATTATTTTATATCAATGTAAAAGTAATATTGATTTTTTGGAAAATTTTGGGATTAAAACATTAAGTCACATAAATCATCCTTGTATACTATTATTAGAAAGGATTGAATGAAAGTGGAAACTAGTTTTCTGAAATCCTTTTTGACATATTATTAGAGGTTTTTTTTATCATACTAACAGTGGAATAAATATTATATTTTATATCAGTATTTATTAAATATTTTAATAACATATAAAATAGTATAATTTCAATTATTTTAAAAAGACCATTTTGATATTTACGAAGTACATTTTTTATATCTTTAATTTATCTCAATAAACCTATCTATAATTTAATTTCATATTCACATGATGATTTTAAAGGTTGTGGGATAGATAGAATAGGAAACACAATAACCTATAAAATTTTAGGAAATTCTATAGATTCATAGTCCTGTAAAAAAAATTCAAAACTATTTTCAATTGAAAATGAAGAATATATTTCTACTGAATTTTTCTATACACAAGTGTTTTGTATAAACAAAGAATTTAAAACAATGAAAATTTTATTAATAATATTCCTATACTATATGAATGTACAAGTTAAATTAATACTTCATGACATCCTTTAAGTCCCTTGATGACTAAGAATATTTATGTGATGAGCAATTTTCTAAGATATTAAGAGCTAAGAGAAGATATATATTTGAAATTTTTTATTTCTAAATATCATGATGCAAATATATTCACTAAAACACTTACTAAGACAATTTTTTATTTTTAAGGGAGAATTAGATATATTTAATATAAAATAAAAATTTAATTTATATTAATTAGCCATGGATAATCATTAATTCGATAAGTTACATTAATAGATTTTATTTTATTTTATTTATATTACAATATAATTTTAAAATCCATATTAGTTATTATTTTTTCATGTATTGATAGTTATTAAATAAATTAAAATTTTAGTAGCATTTATGGAAAAGAAAATTTTAATATTTTAAATTTTATAATGATCACACTATATATTTGTTTCTCAAGAAGCCAAAATGAATTAAACAAAGGAATCATAAATTTTCTATATCTATCTATCATTCCCTTTATCTCCAAACCGTTTCATTTTAGAGCCCTTGATTTTTATTCAAACAGAAAAATATGATCCTCGACCTATTAGATTTCGAGAAATGGAAAAAATGAAAATAGTAGAAGGTGGTCTTAGAGAATATAAGAACTTCCCATTATCAAGGTATAAATTGTGATCCATTTAGGGTAATGTATTCAATTTTAAGTTTATTTTTATTAAAGAATCAATTCTGAAATAAATTATTAGATTTTCACACTATGAATTTTATTTTCAACTGTAAAAATATAGATCATGTCGATGATAGGGAAGAGATAATTTTGTAAGAACATGTAATGTTTAAATTTGGTGATAATGATGATTTAGTCTCCTTGATTTTGAGCATTGTGGAGTCTTTTGGTTTCTATGATAGATATAGCTCAAAATATTTGTTGTCTCCATGAGGTGGGTCTTCACGTTAACCAATGCTCTATTAGACATTAACATCATAAATATGAGGATATAATTACTCTTTTGTTTGTATCATCCATCTAGGGGAAGACATTTGTCATAGATATTAAGGATAACTAAAAGGGGCTGGTCTATTTTTATCAAGTGCATTAGTTCCCATGATTTCAAATCTTAAGAAAATCATTTTTCTTGAAATTTATATCTTGTGCTTGGCAGTCCATGTAACTAATTTTAATTTATAAGAATATATTAAATGGTATATGAAACTATGTTGGAAAAATATGATAGAATTCACTTCAATCCATAGGAATTGCATGTTTATATTATTATTTTTAAATGTAATTAGATATATAATGTTCATGTAGCCATCTTATGAACCCATATAAACAAAATTTCTTGTGAAACCTGAAAAAAAATCGTTTGGAGCACCAAAAATTTAATAAAAATATTTATAATAGAAAATATTTAGAATAATATTGTTTTCATGATAATAGGTAGAATAGTAGATAGAGGACTAGTGGATTTGTATGGTTTTGGTTAGATGAAATTGGTGAATAAATAATAGAATAACTTACTAATGAAAATAGAAGAGGACTCATAGTTAATATAAGTTTCCAAACCACTTAAATATTTTTCTATAATTCTTTATAATATCTCTCAGTAGAGGATATTAGTGAGACTTTTATTAGAAGATATAGAATAATATAATACTTTGTTGTTTAGAAAGAAGAGTGTTTGGCTAGATATTTAGAAAAACTATGTTTTATTGTTGTTTTATTTAATCCAATAAAAGGAGGAACTAAAAATCATCATCATATAGAGGATAATTGTAACATAACAAGTAAGTAATGAATAATAGATATTTTTATCTATGTCTATTAATGATTAAGATAGTGTTTTAGTGGCTTAAAATGAAAATAAATCCAATCTTAAGCATGGAATACACTAATATTCTTAAAAGATTGATTTACTGCCTTATGATGGAAAACCCTTTTTAAATCTATCTTTTGACAATTTTATAAACAATGTTTGTAAAAATAAACTTATTCTTTATGACTGGGACATCAAAATTTACTTTGTGTGAATTTTTGGTATTTTTCTGACAATGTTCATTTTTTAATGAATAGTGAAAAATACTGCATTTTACATCAAAACTGCTTTTTAATCTAATTTATTTATATTATTAGATTATCTTTTGAATTGGTCTTAATGTGTAATATGAATATATTTTTACCATTTAATCCAATGGTGGTCATTGGAATCAATTTCACTTTGAAATTGGACTTAAACTAGTGTCAATCTTTTGATACTTATTGTTTCATAAAAACACGCTATTTGCTCTGACAGCGGGAATTAATTATTAAATTAATTAATGTGACTTATATGTTTTGAATTTTGTAAAATAGACTTCATTTTTGAATTCGTAATATCAAATATAGCTTAGGGTGAATTTTTGGTAATTTTCTGAAAAACTTCAATTTTTGATGAATAGTGAAACCACTAAGTGGTACTTATAAAGACTGATTTTCTGTTTAAATGAAATTTTCCCATAATTGTGTTTTGAATTTCAAAAATCCGACATACATGGTTGTTATTAAGAAGTAAAATTTGGTTCAATGAGATTATAATAATTTTTTGATGAATAGTAACTTATTAAGTTCTTAATCGTGATTAGTGGTAATTAGTGTAGTTTAAGGTAAAAATAATGCTTTAATAAAATATGATGAGCCTGACACATGTCCTACCCTCATTGGTTGTGTCATGGCCGACCAAGACAATCCACGGGTCAACTTGGGGACCCCATGGATCCACTTTGTTTGGGAAATGACATAAACAACTTTTTATTTAATGTAAAAGTAAAAATGACACAAACATAATATGTTTTACGAAAACAATTTTTACATGGGGTTATAAAGATCATATTTTTGATTATAAATATTCATTGTAAATCTAAAAAGATTTCATACATCATCGTATTTTTTTTATAATTTTTAGACATTAAATAAATTAAATTATTTATGACATAATAATGATGCAGCGATGACATCATTATTTGACGATTTAAATAAAATGGAAAGATAATGTAAAATCTATGAACTACACATTTCCAAAACCAATTTGATGAGTGGATTTAGAACCCTTATCACCTTATCCACGAATAATATCAATGTGGGACCTTTTAAAACCGAAACACATTTTCAAATAAATTAATATTTCATTACTTTCCAAAAGTGCCCCTCCTCTCCTCTTATAAAAGGCCCCCACCTCTACCTTATTTCACACACTCCTCAAGCCTTTGGCTTGGCCAACCTCTGCCCCTTTACTCTCTACACATCCCTCTCCTCATCCTAGAGGATTCCCTTTGGGAAGAATCCTTTCAAAGGAAGCCTTTAGGCTCAAATCCAAAGTAGTTACACTTTTAAAGGTAATTCATTCTCTCATGTTCATTTGTTTAATTTTGTTTCTCCAACCCCCTAAACTCTTTTTATTTCCTTATTTTTTAACAACACCAGTATCTTAAATATACTAGGATTTTGTTATAATATTTATTTGAGCTACACTCTCACACAACTATATCAAATGGTTAAAGAGCATATGGTTTCCGTGGATGGCGAAATTCTGCCTCCCGAAACGATGATTGTTCAATAATCATTTAACACCTTCAAGGGTGGACATTATGATGTCAATATTTTTATATATGATATATGATATGTTTATTTTTTCCTTAATCTTCTGTTTTTTTTCATTTTGGGCATACCTTTATGGTTTCCATTATGGGTAAACACGATATCTTCATTTTAGGAAGTGCGGACTACCGCCCCCTGAAAGTGATTTGATTCGTTAATACCATATGTGGGATGTGTAAAGGATAAAGTTAATGATATTATATGTGTTATTATACTAGAATTATAATATACTCTTATATCATAATGATTCCATTACAGAAAATAAGAAATAGAAATGGAAGTAGCGTTCATGCGTACGTACGGCTTACCGTCTCCATGAACGGTGCATTTCATTTCTTACCTCTGAATGTGATGTAATATTATAAATACATGTATATGATGAATATATATGATATATATGTTATCCAAATAATTAATATCATTCTGGATATAACTAACCTTTGACCAAATTAACAACATGTAAGTGTAAGAAGTCTATTTTTGACTTAAGAACCAAATACCGACAAAATGAACACTATTAACTTAAATGATTACATGATGTTTATAACATGGTATAAAAATAATAATGAACTTGAAAAAGGTTCATAAGAATGTAGAGATTAACTCAAGTTTATTATTCAGGAGATTAAAGAACGGTCGGGTCAAGTCGGATACGAGGTATGGGACTTCGTCTCAATCTCCTTTCATTGAGGCATATTTTATTTTATACACAACTTTCTTTTATACGGTGTATAAACCCCTTTGACTTTTACGTTTATTCAAAAGGAATCTTTTTTTATATGAAGCGTTTACTAAACGACAAAAGGGAATGTTTTGTCGTACGTATGCGGCGACAACGACTTCTCCACCGTCGTGACCGTTATTTGAGTTTCGGCTTCCTTTACATGCCATACCTTCTTTTTAAAAGAAAAATAAATACCATGTTTTAATTTTCTTTTATTTTGGTATTGAAAATGGTTTTCACAATGTTTTTTGTGTTGTATTGATATCTTGTGATTGAAATGTGGAAATGTTATGTTTCCTTTATGCATGTTTTATGTGATACGAATATGTTATGGTTCTTGGGAATTATTATGAAGACGGGTGGTTCCGTGATAAACTAAGGGCGGGTGAGCCCGATATAGCTCTCCAATGCATTGGGTAACATGAAGGAGTGAAACATTAAGGTTTCTCCGAAGAGATTTAGGGAATATACTGTGATGGGTATTCCAAACGTAACCAAGAGGGTTACTCCCTACGTAAGAATGTTATGAATGCCTCAAGTTACCTTTATGTCTTATGATTTCTATGATTTATTCATGATTTTACGAGGTATGATAATGTGCCTATGTTTTATGGGTGAAGTATGATTTCATTCTTATGTATATATGAACTCATGTTTCTTTTCCATGTTTTTATAACCCATAATGAGCTTTTTATGCTCATCCCAAGTTTTTTTGAAATTTTTTTCACAGGTCAAGGGAAAGGAACATGATATGATGATAGTGTCAAGGAAGTGTCAAGAAATAATCCATGTTTTATTTTAAATGTGTTTACATTGATGGGAATGAAGAATACTATCTTTATGTAACCACTTTGTTTATATGTGGAATGTAATGCAAGTTTTATGATCTAATTCTCTAAACCTCTAAACCAGAAAAGATCCTCAATGTGTAATCTTGTAATAACTCAAGATTAAGTAAGGTTTAAGGCTGGGGCCTTATAGTTGGTATCAGAGGTCGGTTTAGATAACTTTAGGAGTTATAATTCTATTAAATGATTATCCATTTTTTTTTGAAATGATATAGCATTTGAAGATTACCATGTTGCTTCATCTAAGACATATTTGTTCAGAATGGTTTTCCGTAGAGGAAATAGGGAAGCAGTGCTAGGAAGGCATACAAAAGGAAATAACCTTCCGAATCAGCATCCAGAAATGGTCGGAATTGGAACTGAACAGTTTGTTGTAGTAATGGCGTAGTTGACTCAAGAGATAAATGGTGGTGGTATCCATGCACGAGATCAACCAGATCAACTGCAGAGGAACATGTCAGTGGTGGAACATTTCATGAGGCAACATCCACCATCATTCAGAGGATCATCTGACCTTGTGCTAGCTGAAGGGTGGATTAAAGCACTGGAGAAGATTTTTGATGTCATGGGGTGTTCAGACAATCAAAAGGTTAGTCTTGCTATTTACCGTTTGGAGGGTGAAGCAGATCAGTGGTGGTCTATGGTTAAAAATATCAGGGATGCTGATGAGATTGATGCTCTTGACTGTGATGAATTCAAAGGTATGTTTCTTGAGAAGTATTTTCCTCAGGCTGTTCGACTTAGGATGGAAAAACAATTCTTGGAATTGAGGCAAGAGGAAGACTCAACGGCTGCCTATGAAGAAAGGTTCACTCGATTGGCAAGGTATGCTCCAAATTTTATCCGAGACCTTGATAGTAAAATCAGTCGTTTTTACTCAGGATTAAAGCCAAAATATCGAAGGGCATTAGCTTATCGTGAGTTTAAAAGTTATGAAAAGCTTGTTCGATGTGCTGAGAAGGTGGAAATGGAGTTTGTCGATGACCAAGTGTTCTATAACAACCAGCAGAAGAAGAGACCGAGGTGGCCGGAGAAAGGTAAGAATTCTTCAAAAAAGTCTGATGGTAAGAGAACTAAGTTTCCAGTTTGTGATAAATGTGGCAAAAGGCATACTGGGGAATGTCTTCTGAATTCTGGAAAGTGCTACCGATGTGGTAATATGGGACATAAGGCACGTGATTGCACTGAAAAGGATCAAGGTGAAGGTAAGAACAAATTTGATTTACAGTTAGTGAAATGTAATAAGTGCAATGAGATGGGTCACTATGAAAACGAGTGTCCGACAAAGAGCTTGAGTGATGGGAAGAAATTAGACTACAAGCAGAAAGGGGTGGTGAAATCCTTTGCAACTACTTCAGCAGATGTTGGGCCATCAAATGAAGTTGTATCAGGTACTTTGTTTGTTTTTTCAGATTATGCCAGTGTGTTGTTTGATTCGGGGTCTACACATTCTTTCATCTCTGAAACCTTTTCTAGTAAAATGGGAATACCATCTCAAGAAATGACTCCTGAACTTTTCGTAAAAACACATGGGGGAAATGTTGAGGCAAAAAGAATTTATAAGAATCTTCCTATCCTTATATGTGGAAAGAACCTACTTGCAAACCTTATTGTTCTACCTCTAGTAGAGTTTGATGTTATCCTGGGTATGGATTGGCTCTCTATTTACCATGCTAAGATTGACTGTAGAGCTAAAGAATTTTCTTTTTAGAAATACTTTCAGTTTGTTTACAGGAATGAACCCTTACTTTTGATAACATATCAAGAGTCCGAGAAACTTGTAAAAGATGTAAATGAATGTTACCTTGCACACGTCGTTGAAAATAAAGGAACTGTTCAGATTAATGATGTGCCAGTGGTAAATGAGTATCCTGATGTTTTTCCTGATGAGTTGCCTGGAATAATACCAGATCGGGAAGTTGAGTTTACTTTTGACTTAGTTCCTGATGCTAAGCCAATTTTAAAACCCCCTTATCGAATGGCACAAATTGAACTTTTAGAGTTGAAGGAGCAATTGAAAGATTTATTAGAGAAAGGTTTCATTAGACCTAGCACATCACCATGGGGTGCTCCTGTTTTATTTGTTAAAAAGAAATATGGTTCTATGAGACTTTGCATTGATTATAGAGCCTTGAATAACATCACTGTTAAGAACAAATATCCTTTGCCTCATATCGATGATTTGTTTGATCAGCTCCAGGGAGCTCAGTTTTTTTCAAAGATTGACCTGAGATCGGGGTACCATCAGCTGAAGGTAAAGGAGGCAGATATCCCGAAGACCGCATTCCGTACGAGATATGGCCATTATGAATTTGTAGTAATGCCTTTTGGGCTAACCAATTCACCTGCTGTATTCATGGACTTAATGAATAGAATTTTCCATGAGTTCTTGGATAAGTTTATGGTGGTTTTCATTGATGATATTTTGGTGTTTTCTAAAAGTAAAGAGGAGCATGAAAGACATTTAAGGGTTATCTTGCAAACCTTAAAAGAAAAGAAACTGTATGGGAAATTCATCAAGTGTGAGTTTTGTTTGCAAAAAATTTATTTCCTTGGTCACATTGTTTCTAAAGATGGAATAACTGTTGACCCTACAAAAACAAAATTTGTGGAAGAATTGCCAAGACCCACAAATGTAACCGAGATTCGTAGCATCCTTTGTTTGGCGGGCTATTACTGAAGGTTTGTTAGAAAATTTTCACGGTTATCTAGTCCAATGACTAAGCTAACTCGGAAGGGTGTTAAGTTTATCTAGACAAAAGAATGTGATGATTGTTTTCAGGAATTGAAAAGAAGATTGGTGAATGCTCCAGTTTTGGCACTACCTTCCAGGAATGGTGAGTTTGTTATATACAGTGATGCTTCATTGAAAGGACTTGGTTGCGTCCTAATGCAGAATGATCAGGTAATTGCTTATGCTTCACGACAGTTGAAAACTCATGAGGTAAATTACCCTACATATGATTTGGAAGTAGCTGTTGTTGTTTTTTCTTTAAAAATTTAGAGGCATCATTTTTATGGAGTAAAGTGTGAAATATATACCGATCACAAAAGTTTAAAGTATATATTCACTCAGAAAGAGTTAAACATGAGACAGAGGAGATGGCTAGAATTAATCAAGGATTATGATTGTACAATTCATTACCATCCAGGAAAGGAAAATAAAGTGGCTGATGCTTTGAGTCGAAAAAGTAATGCTTCATTAACAATGTTGCATTTGGAACATGATCCTTTGGTTATGGATTTGATGAACTTTGGCATAGAAGTTGTTGGTGCAGGAAGTACTTCTGTTTTGTTTCAGGTATCAGTGAGATCATCTCTATCAGATAGAATCAAGAAAGCACAGAATCAAGACAGTGAGTTGCAGAAAAAGGTAGAGCTGGTTCAGAAAGGTAAGTTGCCTGAATTCAACATTGATAATGATTATGTTTTGAGATTTGGGAAGAGATTGTGTGTGCCTTGTGATTCACAGTTGAAGAGAGAGTTGTTATGTGAAGCTCATAGTTCTCCGTTTTCAGTTCATCCTGGCAGTACTAAGATGTATAGAGATCTGCGGGAGTATTACTGGTGGGATGGAATGAAAAGAGATATTGCTGATTTTACTGTGAAGTGTTTGACATGTCAACAGGTTAAAGCAGAGCGGCAGTTACCGAAAGGGATGCTTCAGCCTTTACTAGTGACAGAGTGGAAATGAGAGAATATATCCATGGACTTTGTTATGGGATTACCGAAGACATCTCGAGGTAATAATGCAATCTGGGTTATTGTTGATCGCTTGACTAAATCTGCTCATTTCCTTGCTATACGAGATACTTTTTCCCTAGATCAACTTTCCCATTTGTATCTTAAAGAGATATTCAGGTTACATGGAGTTCCTCTCTCCATTGTATCAGATCGTGATCCCAGGTTTACTTCTAACTTTTGGAAAGGCCTTCAGAAGTCGTTGGGTACTGAATTAAATTTTAGTACAGCTTTTCATCCTCAATCAGATGGGCAGTCAGAACGAACAATTTAGACATTGGAGGATATGCTACGAGCTTGTTCTATGGATTATCAGGGAAGTTGGGACCAACATATTTCTTTGGTTGAATTTTCATATAATAACAGTTTTCATTCCAGTATACAAATGGCACCATTTCAGGCATTATATGGGAAGCGGTGTCGAACTCCAGCTTTCTGGGATGAAGTGGGAGAAAGGAAGTTGATGGGACCAGAATTGGTAGAAGAGATGGCAGAAAAAGTTCAGCTGATTCAGAAACACATGAGAACAGCTCAGAGTAGGCAGAAGAGTTATGCGGATAACCAGAGGAAGGATCTATCTTTCGAGGTAGGTGATCATGTTTTTCTCAAGGTTTCTCCTTGGAAAAGTGTGATGAGATTTGGTAAGAAAGGAAAGCTAAGTCCAAGTTTCGTTGGACCATACGAAATTCTGGAGAGAGTTGGATCAGTTGCATATCGAGTGGCTTTACCTCCAAGTTTATCTCAGGTACACAATGTTTTTCACGTTTCGATGTTGAGAAAGTATATTCCAGATCCATCTCATGTTTTGAGTCCAGAGGTAGTTTAGCTGGAAGAGAACCTATCTTATGAGGAACAACCGGTCCAGATTCTTAACCATAGGGAGCAAGTGTTACGGAATAAGGTGATTCACCAGGTAAAGGTTTTGTGGAAAAACCACATGATTGAAGAGGCAACATGAGAATCTGAAAATGCAATGAGGGATAAGTACCCCCATTTATTTGATAAGTAAATAAATTGCGGGGACACAATTTTCTAAAGGGGGGAAGGATGTAACATCCCAAGTAAGTAATGAATAATAGATATTTTTATCTTTGTCTATTAATGATTAAGATAGTGTTTTAGAGGCTTAAAATGAAAATAAATTCAATCTTAAGCATGGAATACACTAATATTTTTAAAAGATTGTTTTACTGCCTTACGATGGAAAACCCTTTTTAAATCTATCTTTTGACAATTTTATAAACTATGTTTGTCAAAATAAACTTATTCTTTATGATTGGGACATCAAAATTTACTTTGTGTGAATTTTTGGTATTTTTCTGACAATGTTCATTTTTTAATGAATAGTGAAAAATACTGCATTTTACATCAAAACTGCTTTTTAATCTAATTTATTTATATGATTATATTATCTTTTGAATTGGTATTAATCTGTAATATGAATATATTTTTACCATTTAATCCAATGGTGGTCATTGGAATCAATTTCACTTTGAAATTGGACTTAAACTAGTGTCAATCTTTTGATACTTATTGTTTCATAAAAATATACTATTTGCTCTGACAGCGGGAATTAGTTATTAAATTAATTAATGTGACTTATATGTTTTGAATTTTGTAAAATAGACTTCATTTTTGAATTATTAATATCAAATATATCTTAGGGTGAATTTTTGGTAATTTCCTGAAAAACTTCAATTTTTGATGAATAGTGAAACCACTAAGTAGTACTTATAAAGACTGATTTTCCGTTTAAATGAAAATTTGGCATCATTGTGTTTTGAATTTCAAAAATCCGACATACATGGTTGTCATTAAGAAGTAAAATGTGGTTCAATGAGATTATAATAATTTTTTGGTGAATAGTAACTTATTAAGTTCTTAATCGCGATTAGTGGTAATTAGTGTAGTTTAAGGTAAAAATAATGCTTTAATAAAATAAGATGAGCTTGACACATGTCCTACCCTCATTGGTTGTGTCATGGCCGACCAAGACAAGCCATGGGTCAACTTGGGGACCCCATGGATCCACTTTGGTTGGGAAAGGACATAAACAACTTTTTATTTAATGTAAAAGTAAAAATGACACAAACATAATATGTTTTACGAAAACAATTTTTACATGGGGTTATAAAGATCAGATTTTTGATTATAAATAGTAATTGGAAAGCTAAAACGATTTCCTAAATCATAGTATATTTTTTATAATTTTTAGACATTAAATAAATTAAATTATTTATGACATAATAATGATGCATCAATGACATCATTATTTGACGATTTAAATAAAATGGAAAGATAATGTAAAATCTATGAACTACACATGTCCAAAACCAATTGTATGAGTTGATTTAGAACCCTTATCACCTTATCCACAAATAATATCAATGTGGGACCTTTTAAAACCGAAAAACATTTTCAAATAAAGTAATATTTCTTTACTTTCCAAAAGTGCCCCTCCTCTCCTCTTATAAAAGGCCCCCACCTCTACCTCATTTCACACACTCCTAAAGCCTTTGGCTCGAACAACCCCTGCCCATTTACTATATCCACATCCCTATCCTAATCCTAGAGGATTCCCTTTGGGCAGAATCCTTTCAAAGGAATCATTTAGGCTTAAATCAAAAGGAGTTACACTTTTAAAGGTAATTCATTCCCTCATGTTCATTTGTTTTATTTTGTTTCTCCAACCCCCTCAAATCTTTTTATTTACTTCTTTTTTAACAACAACAGTATCTTCAATATACTAGGATGTTGTTATAAGATTTATTTGAGCTACACTCTCACACAACTACATCAAATGGTTAAAGAGCATACGGTTTCCGTGGATGGCGAAATTCTGCCTCCCGAAACGATGATTGTTCAATACTCATTTAACACCTTCAAGGGTGGCCATTATGATGTCACTATTTTTATATATGATATATAATATGTTTATGTTTTCCTTAAGATTCTGTTTTTTTTTCATTTTTGGCATACCTTTATGGTTTCCATTATGGTTAAACACGATATCTTCATTTTAGGAAGTGCGGACTACCGCCCCTGAAAGTGATTTGATTCGTTAATACCATATGTGGGATGTGTAAAGGATAACGTTAATGATATTATATATGTTATTATACTGGAATTATAATATACTCTTATATCATAATGATTCCATTCCAGAAAATACGAAATAGAAATGGAAGTAGCGTTCATGCATACGTACGGCTTACCGTCTCCATGAATGGTGCATTTCATTTCTTACCTCTGAATGTGATGTAATATTATAAATACATGTATAAGATGAATATATATGATATATATGTTATCCAAATAATTAATATCATTCTGGATATAACTAACCTTTGACCAAATTAACAACATGTAAGTGTAAGAAGTCTATTTTTGACTTAAGAACCAAATACTGACAAAATGAACACTATTAACTTAAATGATTACATGATGTTCATAACATGGTATAAAAGGAATAATGAAATTGAAAAAGGTTCATAAGAAAGTAGAGATTAACTCAAGTTTATTATTCAGGAGATTAAAGAACGGTCGGGTCAAGTCGGATACGAGGTATGGGACTTCGTCTCAATCTCCTTTCATTGAGGCATATTTTATTTTATACACAACTTTCTTTTATACGGTGTATAAACCCCTTTGACTTTTACGTTTATTCAAAATGACTCCTTTTTTATACGAAGCGTTTACTAAATGAAAAAAGGGAATGTTTTGTCGTACGTATGCGGCGACAACGACTTCTCCGCCGTCATGACTGTTATTTGAGTTTCGGCTTCCTCTACAAGCCATACCTTCTTTTTAAAAGAAAAATAAATACCATGTTTTACTTTTCTTTTATTTTGGTATTGAAAATGGTTTTCACAATGTTTTTTGTGTTGTATTGATATCTTGTGATTCAAATGTGGAAATGTTATGTTTCCTTTATGCATGTTTTATGTGATACGATTATGTTATGGTTCTTGGGAATTATTATGAAGACGCGTGGTTCCGTGATAAACTAAGGGCGGGTGAGCCCGATATAGCTCTCCAATGCATTGGGTAACGTGAAGGAGTGAAACGTTAAGGTTTCTCCGAAGAGATTTAGGGAATATACTGTGATGGGTATTCCAAACGTAACCAAGAGGGTTACTCCCTACGTAATAATGTTATGAATGCCTCAAGTTACCGTTATGTATTATGATTTCTATGATTTATTCATGATTTTATGAGGTATGTTAAAGTGCCTATGTTTTATGGGTAAAGTATGATTTCATTATTTTGTATATATGAACTCATGTTTCTTTTCCATGTTTTTATAACCCATACTGAGATTTTTATGCTCATCCCAAGTTTTTTTGAAATGTTTTTCACAGGTCAAGGGAAAGGTACATGATATGATGATAGTGTCAAGGAAGTGTCATGAAATAATCCATGTTTTATTTTAAATGTGTTTCCATTGATGGGAATGAAGAATACTATCTTTATGTAACCACTTTGTTTATATGTGGAATGTAATGCAAGTTTTATGATCAAATTCTCTAAAACTCTAAACCCGAAAATATCCTCAATGTGTAATCTTGTAATAACTCAAGATTAAGTAAGGTTTAAGGCTGGGGACTTATAATAATGGAGAGGATTTGGATAAAAAAATTATCAGTATAGTGTGTTGTTTTTCAATACTTTAATTTAAACGAATGTAAAGATTGAGAATTAGATATTTTCATTTTTTAAGAGTCTATAGAGACAATTATAAATGTTGAAGGGGAGAATACATAAGGCCCAAAACAATATTCATCATTATCCAATGAAAAGATTTAAGTACAATACCATTATTTAATTTCTGTTTATGAACCACCTAAAAATCAATATGTAGAATCGTATTATTCATTAAATATTCATAAAAATTAGTGGGGGTACAATTTTAATCATATAAAAAATGAACACTAATTTATAAAATGATATGGATATTTCAATAAAATATTTTGGTGATTTTAGAAGTTCAAAATTTCCATTAGATGATTTAAAACCAGTTCAATTTAAAATTAAAATTTTAAGATAAAATTAAATTTATAGAAGATATTTGGTTGTGTTTTAGGGAGAATCAGTTGATAATGATGGGAAACTAAAATCATAGTATGTTTCCAAGTCTAATTTGGGAGAATTAATGAAGTATCTAGTAAATAATTTAGAGTCTATTATATGTTTATCAAGTCCTGGATTGTCCTTTATGTCTAGTCATTCTATATATACAGATTAAATAATGCCACATGAATCTTATACAACTATTTTTTTGCAACAATTCATCATAAGAAGTACAGATAATTTTATAGTATTTTACTTCTCACTATTTCAGTTAATCAGTAGTATCATATTTAATTGTTAATACTATATGAATTGGGTATATAAAACCTTTTCAATCAATTGGATAATACGATGTAAAATTTTGTACACTTAGAAAATACTTTCAATGAATTTAAAAAATTAAATTTCATTTAAAATATAAAATATGTTAGGAATAAAAGTTATTTATTAATAACTATACATTAATCATGATTCATAATTTTGGGATTCTAATGGAGGATCTCTAGGAAATTAATTACACTATTCATTATTACTTTTCACCAGAATACTCATTTGAATGAGTGCCTTTATGCATTTCTAATCCTACATCTTTGAAGTTGTATTCTAAATATTTAATTATAATAAGGGAAAAACATTTATTTATATTATTCCCTTATATATATGATTTTTATATCATTTTTATCTCTCCAAACCTATTTAATATATATGAACCAATTTTGGATTAACGTAATCCATCAATCACTATTAATATTGTACAATTTTATTATTTAGTAATTTTTTTTAAAATTTCATTTTTTAGATCTCATAATTGGGATTAATTTTTGTAAACATGTCATTATTATGAATATGATATCACACTAATGTAATATTAAATGGGGATAAATTTAAAAAAAATAAATTTAGAAATTGATATATAAGTAAAACTATAGTCTATATCATTAAATGAGAAATATATTTTATACTCTATCTCATAAATGATTTATTCTGTTTGTTTTTACATATCCTATATGTTATGATACATGGGATTTTATATCATCAAAATGGGTGAGTTTTTTGGTCATGTGTATTTTCAATAATATTATTTGAAATTTAATTGATTTTGAATCTCACAAAATTAAAGCATTTTATCAATTCAAAAAAATTTTAGTGCTTCAAATTATTATATTTATTAAACAGTTTATCTTGATTTATAGTTAATTTGGATTAAATTTTTACCAAAAAGTACATTGGATATATTTTTATCAATATTTTTACAAATATTACCCAATGTTTTATATGGAATATATGGTATCTAAACTATACATTTGTACCCCCATATTTGGATTGAACATATAGATCATCTACCATATTCTGTAGTAAATGGTTGGATTACATACCATAAATTTGGAAAAAGTGTAATTTTGGTAAATTAGAATATTTTTCATAAATATAAACTTTGAATCTAATGATACATTGTCCACCATAATTTCACAGTCTACCTTTCATTTGAATTAGCTAATTACAAACTATAAATTCATGATATTTACCATGATTCATTCAACAACCTCACTGGAATAAAATTTCTCTTTCAAATATGTTAAATATATATTCAAAGGCCCTTATTCAATATATTAAATCCTCCCTAATTCTAAGGGATCTTGTGATTTTCACCTTTAGTGTGAATTTATTATAATCATGATTTAGAAGGGTATATTTTTTGATTCGTTTGATCTCTTGAAAATGAGGTCATCTTATTCTATAATAAGAGTTCTATCATTAAATCTGAGAAGTTATTTTACTTTTGTTTCTATTTTAGAGAGCTACAAATTAAAGGTATACATTTTTTACCCTTTTTAATTTGACTATCATCTTGTTTTTAAATATTCCATATTTATGTTTTTTTATCTGGTCGATGATAATATAAAACAATTAATTACTCCAAGGTTTTATTTTAGGAATAATTTTATCTATGATGAAGAAGATACATTAGATATATGTTCCCACTTCATCTGTGATATGAATTTATTTGTCAATGAATCAAAATTTATCTTTTTTTAGAGTATTGCAAGATTGTACTCAATGGTGGTGGAGTGTCAGATTCTCATACTAAGATTTGTAATGAGGGGATCCTTATGATATAACCTATATTATTATTCGGTATCATAATATTTCACTTAATTTTATCATTTTTATTATATGATGACCTATTCTGTAAAAAACATCAATCTCAATGACTGAGTATTAGGGTCATGGACATGGGGATCATTCAACACCAAACCACTATAAAAATTAATGTCTTCTTCTTCTATATGTTTTCATGACATAATATTATTAAATAAGTGAATACCAAATATATTTCTTATATAATAATTTTGAAAAAAATTATTCTATGAATATTATTATTAGAACACAATTAAACACCCCCTATTGTGTAAGAACTAATATAAAGATCATGGATATTACATGGGTTTTATTTCATTTGGGTTTTTGTTTGAAGGTGGTTATTTATTAGATATAGGATCATTATAGATTTCTAGGGTTAGTGGAATACTATTCTTTTTCTATTATTTATATGCAAATCATTGATATTTTTGGGGAAACTCTTTGTGTTTGAGTGTCGATTTATTGCTTCACCATTTGGGTAAATTTAATGTAGCGGGGAGACCTCTATTCAGTCACCCTTATTTAGAATACTCTTATTGGATACTCATTATTGTCTCATATTTAATTTTATTGAAGTGAAATGAGTAATATTATTGGGTCATTATAGGATGATAATTTTTCTGGTTTCTATGGTATTATGAACCCTTGAGTTATTTATAACCCATTCCACTTCTTGTGAGGAGTGACTTTTTTCCCTTGAAGGATCCCAAAACACCATGATAGTCAAAGGGTGAATCAGGGTTTCCACACTTTCTTTTAAGACGATTCATCTTATTCCATTGTTGGTAGGAAACTATTATACTCATCTGATGAGAAAGAGACAAAAACAAACAATCACATGAAAATAATGGAAACATTAATTTTAATTGGTTCACCAATATTGACTACATCCAATAAGCATACTATGAAATGATTTCTGTCATTTCTTCCCCATATAATATTGACACTATGTGGGGAAGATATTATTAGCACATAGAATCTATGATTGGTGCACTATCTTTACAAGGTTTTACAGATCATACACTATGTCCCTTAGATCACTTCTGTTGACTCCACTTTCTCACTATGTTGGAATTAATCTAAAATCGGTTTATTGAATTGATTTTCTATTCAATGGGTTGGAATTAAATCATGCATCCTCAACAACATAAAGATTCTCTATTGAATTAATTTATTCACATATTGATGTATTTCACTTTTTAGTGCACTATTAGTTTTAGAACTATTCCTCTGTGTAATGTCCTCCTTCATCCACAAACCATACTACACCACAAACCATGAGTGATTCCTCTACAAACTACTCATGATCCTCCGTGTTCTACACCACTTGCACATCATGCCACCTTTCTTCATGTACTATGAGACTTCCTCCACATACTACCTCTAAAAACCACAACTGTATACTGACATTTTATACAGTGACCATGTGCAACCTTTCCAAACCACAACCTCCAAACAATTCTTCTTTATAGAAAAACTCCTCACCTGCGGACTCTCTTTAGTGAAATCTACTTCTTCCTCTATGAACAATATTTTGTGAACTATTATCGACTTCACTGAATTCATTTATAATTTTTAATTAATGTATCTCTTGGGTTTTATTACAATTAACATCTTTATATTTAGCTAAATACTTCAAGGATATTTTAATCTCATATTTGTGCTCTAATTAATGGATTAATTATTAATATATAGGAACATAGATTTGCATAATATTTTAAATAGATATTTACAAAATCTTCATTACGAAACCGCCTTTACCACATACCAACTGTCTCTCATAAACCATATTCCCTACATGGAACTCATACTTCTAACCTCCCTATGCGGGGACATAAATAAACATTTGTTTTCCCTAAATGACACAATTATGGGATTCATAAACTCTTCCTTATTTTCACAAATGAAAACACATCCCATTAACCATTTTCCTTCTGTGAACCATAGTCCTTCACTGAACCTACTTTTCTTCACGAACAATTCCTCTAATGAAATCTGCATACCATATCCATTTCGTGGTTCATGGTTCTCCATTCAAGATACCATATTTGGCGATCCACTTACTGTTCATGTAACATGGTTCGTGGTCTGCCTTTCCATTTCCAAAATGATTCTTTTACAAAAAAACTCTTGATTTTGTGGCCTAAAAATTTGACAAACATTAAGAAATTGCACCACCTAAAATTCTTCTTTCATCCTTAATATTAAAACGACATTTTTTTAAACTACTTGATCATCCCAAATAGTATTGAAAAAAAACATACTATATATACATTAAAAAATTTCCATAGTTCCAACAATCTCCCCCTTTGGGTTTGTTGGAAATCTGATGATATATTCAGTGATGAACCTACCAAAAAACTCATTCATGAGAAACTACCCAGCCAACTCTATAAGTATATGATCGCAATTCCAAGTTTAGAGAAAAAGTGGCGAAGAAAGAACTAGTTGATCTTGACATAAAACTCCAAATTTGTTTCCCTATTTTTAATATCTCTAAACGGTTCCCCCTTTTTAACTAATCATTCTCCCCCAATGTAAATTTTTTTAATTCCTCTATTATCCATCATCTTTCCACTAGAAAAACATTTCATATTCTATCCTCCTTGTTTAAAAAATAAAAAAAATTATACAAAACCAATAAAACATTAAATTTATCCATCCCCCATTAGCAATAATCCCAATGATTCAAATTTGGACTTGTAGAGGTCAAATCAGACTCCCCCTAGATAATATCTCACCCATTAACCTATAGCACGATAAAAAATATATTAAAATAGTTAAAAAACTGGGGAGATAGTATGTTCGATAAATCATCATGAATTGAAAGGTGTTTAAACCCCAGAGATAAAGCAATTCTTCTCAAACACATATCCTAACAATCGATTGGTAAGTATGTCAACCCCATGATCATCAGTTCCAATATGATCCAATTTATTCATGCCTTGTTCAAATTTTTTCATGATGAAATGATATTTGATTTATATTTTTTCGTATGATAATGATGAATTGGAATCTTCATAAGTTTAATTTCACTCTTGTTATCACATTATATCACCATTAGTTGTTTCACCTCATCAAAAATATTAATTAGTTTTTGATTCATCAAAAGTAGCTGAGTTCAAACCTTTGGGGCAGATATATACTCAACTTTAGTAGTACTATCAAAAGTACTTTACTATTTCATACCAAACCAAAACACACATATTTTAGAATAAATAATGCTCCACCACTTGTGGACTATTTATCATCAACATATCCGACCCAGTCGGCATTAGAAAATGTTGATAGTTAACTATCTCATCCTGTATCATTGTATAGGACATAATTGTAAAGACCCAAACATTCAGTAATGAAAATTCCTCTTAATCTAGTTAAATGTATTATTATGTTTATATAAAATTCGATCTTCATTGGTTTTATCTATCTGGATTTTAAAATACCATTATGAATTGTGACAGTGTCTAATATAGACGTCAAACAATGATCACACGATTATTACAATTATAGTGCTTTAACGAATCCAATTTACTCAGACAAAGGAAGTGATGGCCTCATCTAGTAGCCTTGCACCGTATGTAGCCCATTTTTCAGAGCTCAGAAAGGAGTTGGTGTCATTGGTATTCTCTCTTGACTAATACCAAACTGAGCATCAACCTGTTAAGCTTGAGCAGAACCGACTATGGGGGAAGTACAAGTTAATAGAGATTACAACCCGAGCAAAGTTTTCCAAGCCACCCAAAGAGTCTGTCACAATATTACACCTTACCCTTTATTCTTATGCAGGTGTTATAAGGATTTATATAATAATACCCTAGCACTATGATTATGTACAATATTTTGGTATAAAAAATGAGGATTCATTTTATTATTGTTACATTGTAAATAGTTTTTAAAGCACAAATACTATTTTTAGTTAATATTCTAATATAAAATATATTTTGATGAATTAATAGATTTTTTAATTGAATAATATTTTAATAAAATATTGTTATAACTATTATGAAATTAATTTTTATTAAACATAAATTATCTTATCCTTTTATGAATGCAATTTTAATTTTTATTATGGTATGAAAGCAATTTTTGTCAAAACCCATGAATTTTCTATAAATGTCGGTTCTTATATTAAAAGTAAAAATTAACATATTTAGAAAATTATTTAGATAAAATTAATATTATTTTTGAAATTAAGATGTCAAAATTATCCAACGGTGAATTTTTCATAATTTTATAAGACAGTCGGATTTTTGTGTAAAAATTAAATACTGTTTAAATATATAATGTGTTTTATGACATCATAATGAACTAATAGTGATTTAATAAAATACAATTAACATTATTTTAGTCCAATATATGTATTATCATTAAAATAATGTGATTTTAGATATTCTTTTTTTATTTTACAATTCTTTTGTGGACCCTCTATGACTTATAAAACATTTTTTGTTTTTAAATTGTTTTCCTTTAGAGTGTGACTCACCTCTACAAAAGAAAACCTATTATTTTAAGAATTTAGGCCCTTGGACTTAAAAAATATTGTTTTCCACTCATCTTTGGAAAAATACATGGGAAAAAAACATGGTCTGGTTTGTGGTATTGATTAGTTTAATGTGAGGTGTCCCAAACCTAAATAATAATAAATTCCATCTCATTACCTATATAAACCCTAAGAATATCCCACTTATTCATCACTCAAAGCCTTTTGAGATCAACTAACCCCTGACCTCCTCTCTCTAGAATCTTCCTAAGGGGTCCCATTTTTCCAATAATCGTCTCTCAAGCCTCTCCCAAGCATTTGGTATCACAGTTCCAAGTAACGGATTTCTTCCATTCTCAATTTGTCCAATTTTCTTTATGTCGTTATGCCCATTTTTTTCAATTAAAAATTTTGGGGTATTATTTGCACCTCCCCCATATTTTCCTCTTAATTTTTTGATGATGGGATACCCCTTTATCTCCCATTAATGCTTCCCATGTACAGCTATTACCATGCTGTAATTCTTTGAGGGATTTCTCTTTCCTCTTTTATATCCAAGTAATTATTTCATATTATGCATCTAAACTCCATTACATTTGTTGAGAAATGTATATATATTACCTCAATACTATCTATTTCATCTATATATTATTAGATACTGTTTTATCATTCATCAACCATTTTCATGAATCCTTATGTCAAGCTGTTATGCAGCCGAAATTGCACCTCATTTTTCTATGCCAAGATCATTAGGTAGTAAATACAATACCCATGTCTCTATCAAGGGTATTCACCATTGTACATATATAAATATTCAATTTTACTTTCATTTATTTATTAAACATTATATAATCATGTAATAACTTATGATTTTGATTGATTCCATGGTCCATGAGTCACACTTATGCATGAAATGAAATGTTTAAAAATGGTGCACCCTGATAGCGCTCCAATGCATTGGATAAAGTATAATATCATGATAAGTCACGTGAAATGGTTGTTGACTCATACTAATTACATTGTAACAATGTTTTACTCGTACTTCATGTGAATGAGGGTTTACTCATGCCCCCTGTGCAATGAGCCTTGGCTCATGCTAATTCCATGTTAAGTTTTGTTGCAACATTCCCTTGTTATGATTATCATGCTTTATCATGCCCTTATGTTTATGTTTCTCTTGTTCTCCATTGATATGGCTATTTTATATCATGTATGGTATTCCTCATGTTATACTATGTTTATTTTTTTACTTGGATTTATATCTAACCCTTTTCATATGCATGTCCTCATGTTATCCCATGCAATTATATGTACGAGGGAATGTAGTGGTCATGTAAAGGAAGTTATCCATAAAGATTTTGTGTGTTTTATGTTATATGTTTTTATGTAATGTTCCCAATACCCAAAGACACTAGACCTCCCGATGTTCTATTTTGTATCAAGAGATGATTCTATGTAATAAATAATATTTAAGTGTTAAATAAAAAGCATGGATGTTATAGTTGATGTTAGTGGATAGGTTTACTTATATTTGGGATTAGTATTAGAAAACCCTACTAAAGATATAGAGTCAATAATAAGTATAATACAAACATCCCTAAGTATGGGTGAGTATTGAGTTAGTGGTTTATCAAACAAATACATCCATGTCTGGATAAGAGAATGTAGAGGCGGCTCTGGAAGAGATGTATCCTAGGGGTAAAACCTAAAAACACCGCTTTTAGCTAGAATGAAATGGGAGTTGGTGCACGAAAATGGGACCTATTATACTCTTGGTTACAGCACTATCGTGGGATATTCTTTAGTAAATTCACAAGATTAGTATGAACCCCTATTGTGGTAATTAATAAAAATGCCCCTAAGAATATATGTTATAATGTTTATCATGAATAGAATAGATTGAAGCCTATGGATTCTTAAGATTAAAAAATAAATATTCTTTATAAATCATCAGTTTTGTCCATGGATTACCCATTATGTGTTACCCCTGACTTTCCTTTTTTTCCAGACAATGGATGGTAATAGGATGACTCATGCTAACAACCAATTTGAAGATCAATGTGATGACTGTGCTAATGAGATGCCTAATCCGATGAGGGCAGGAGTCGCAAACTTTATCATGAAACTCTCTCAGTTAACAAAAGATTTTGAATAGAAACATGGGCCAATAGAAATGTTCAATGCCCCCCCCATGAAAGAACAAGTCTCTATTAAGATATTCATGCGACAAAGGCCTACCACTTGTAATGGATCGAATGGTCCCTCAATCACTGAACAATATATCAAATCTATTGAAAACATATTCTCCATCCATCAATGTTTTGAACAGGATATAGTTCTTATGGAAGGTTATCGTAGGGAAGGTGAAGCCGATCAATGGTGTAAATTGATAAAAAATATGAATCATGTGGAAGAGATCGAGGTGTTGGAATGGATTTATTTCTAGAAGATGGTTTTTGATAAATATTTTCCATGCACCCTCTGACTTAAGATGTAAAGGGACTTCCTTGACCTAAAAAATATGACGAATCATTCGGATCATATGAGGAAAACATCACAAGGCATGCACGATATAGCTCTATATTTTTCATTACCCCGGAATGCAAGGTTTATCGCTTCATTGGTGGGATGAATCTTAGCCTAAGGAAATCACTGGAGATCCGTGACTTTAACAGCTATGAGGAAGTTGTCCAATTTCCCTCAACGTTGAAATAGAGATTAGATAATCTCAGGGGTATCATGCGGATAAGAAGCGTAAGGTGGAATTCAATGCTAGTAGTCCGATGAATAAATATAATAGTGTAGAGAAGATCCACCACCCCACATTCCAAGTTGTGGAAAAAAGCATCTTGGAAATTGCCTAAAGGGGAAGTAGAAATGGTTTAGGTATGGAAGAGAATGGCACCAAGATATTAACTATGGACAAAAAAATCCATGACTAAAACAGAAAAAATGAATGATCCGTTAGAACCTAAACACGTTGTTAATTTCTACACCTCTGAAAAACCAGGTCATCATTCAAATCAGTTCCCTATGCCAAAGCTTTTTGGAGGCATCCAACAACCTTCAATGCAGCGAGGTAGAGATCTTTCCATCACTACTACCAAAGTGAACCACGAAAACAATGTGGTGATAGGTACGCTAGTTATTCATTCAAGAATAGCAAGCGTACTTTTTTATTCAGGTTCTAGGTATTCTTTTATATCCCAAAAGTTTAGTAGAACAATCTTTGCACCACCATAGATCGTGGAAGTAAAGATGTCAATGAGTTTGGAAAATGGGGAAATAATTTAATCCTATGAATATAACTCCTCCCCAATCATTATCTGTGTATTAAATTTCTCGATGAACCTCATCATACTCCCTCTGGTGGAATTTGAAGCAATTATTGGCATGGATTGGATTTCCATATATAGATCCAACATAAATTGTTGTGAGAGGGAAATCACTCTCCATGTGGATAATTAACCCCTGATTCTATACAAGTGCAAGGAGGAAGAAGAATCTTCTTTAGCTACATCATCTCAAGTGTGGATATTACTACACTATGAGATGAGTATCTGGTTTTGATGATTGCGTCTAAGGAGGCAAACATCCTTGAGAACCTGCCTATTGTGAGGGAATTCCCTGAAGTGTTTCTAGAGGAATTTTCTGGTCTTCCTCCTATAAGAGATGTGGAATTCCCAATTGAACTTATACCTGTGGTGTTGACAATATCCAATAATCTGCATATAATTGCTATCGTGGAGTTGAAAAAACAACTAGAAGAGAATCTGGACAAAGGTTATATATGCCCAAGTGCTTCACCATGGGTTGGACCAGTCCTCTTTGTCAAGAAGAAGGATGGGTCAATTTTTCTTTTCATCGATTATCATGATCTTAACAAAATCACAATAAAGAAAAAGTATCCTCTCCAAAAAATTGATGACTTGTTCGATCAGATTCGTGGAGAAAAATAATTCTCCATAGTGGATTTACAGATGATATATTATCAAGTAAGGGTTAAGAAGGAAGATATCCCCAAGAATTCTTTTCATTTAAGATACGAGCACTATAAATTCATAGTAATTCCTTTAGGTTTCACTAATTCCCTTTAAATCTTCATGGACATGATGAATATAGTCTTTATATATTACCTCGACAAATTTTTGGTAGACTATATAGATGATTTTTTGATATACTCTAAAACCAATGAGGATAATGAGGAGTATATAAGAACTTTACTAGAGACCTTGGGAAAAGAGAATATCTATGAAAAGTACTACCAGTGTGAGTTATGGTTGATGGGGGTCTCATTCATAGTCCATATCATCACACACAATTGGATATCTGTAAATCCCCCAAGACAACTATAATAGAGGGATGGATGATGCAATCGTCTGTAACAGATATCTGTAACTTCTTTAGGTTATCTGGATATTATCGATGATTTGTGAGAAATTTCTCACCACTGTCCAACCCTCTTACCAAGCTTACTGGGAAAGTGGTAAAGTTTTATTGTAGTGATGAATGCAAAGAATGCATCAAGGAGTTAAAAAAGAAGTCGTATCACTACCCCTGTGCTAACTTTACCCACAAGTGGAGAACTTTTTGTTGTATTCAGTGATGCTTCTAAGAAGGGCCTCGGCTTTGTGTTGATGAAAAATTACAAAGTCATTTCCTAAGCTTCAAGAAAATTGAAAGTTCATGAGTAGAATTATCCAACACATGATTTGAAGTTGGGTGTAGTGATATTTGATATAAAAATTTGGCGGTATTATCTCTTTGGGGAGAATTGTGAAAAATTTACGGACCAAAATAGCCTCATGTATATATTCACAGTGAAATAGTTGAACATGAGCCAATGAAGATGGTTAGAGTTAATCAAAGATATTGACTGCTCCATCCATTACCACCCTGGGAAAGAGAACAAGGTGGTATATCCTTTAAGTAGAAAAGACCCCACAATTCTATCATCAATGAGATTTGAGAAGGATCCAATCTTCATATATGGGTTGAATATAGGAATGGGAATAAAAAAGAAGGGAACATCAACAATCCATTAACAAATTATTGCTCAACTGTATATTTTGGAAAGGTTAAAGGATGCTTAAAAGGATGATGATGGAATTCAGAAGGAAGAGAAAGCTACCAAAAAAGGGGAATCCTCAGAGTTCAATGTAAATGAATAAGGAATTGTGATATTTGTTAAAAGACTGTGTATTCCATTAAGTCCAGAACTGAAGATAGAACTTTTGGATGATTCACACAGTTCAAAATTCCAAATTCACTCAGGAAACACGAAGATGTATCAATATATCCGAGAGCATTATTTGGGGGATAATATGAATAATGACAACACTGTGTATGCATCAATGTGCCTGGTGTTTCAGCAAGTTAATGAAGAGAGTAATAACTCTAAGGGGATGAGGCTACCATTTCCCATATCTGCATTGAAATGAGAGAACATCACCATGGTCTTTTTCACAAGAATTCCATAGACATCCAAAGGAAACCATGAAATCTCGGTTGTTGTGGATCTTCTTACAATGTCTGTACACTTCATTGCAATTCGAGATGATTTTTTATTGGATCCGATGGCACATATATACATCAAAAAATTGGTAAGACTACATGGAGTACCACTATCTATTGTATCCGATAGAGATCCAAGATTCACCTCTATATTTTGGAAGAGTCTTCAATATGATTTGGATAATGAATTGTACATCAGTACGACCCATCATCCTCAAACTAATGGCCAATCTGTACCGACTATACAAACCCTTGATGATATGTTGGGAGCATGTTCTATGAACTCGAAAGGATGGTGGGACCAACATCTCTTATAGGTTGAATTATCCTACAATAACAGTTTCCACTCTTGCATCTGAATTCCAAATTTTGAAGACCTTTATGGGAAGTGGTGTAGAACACCGACATGTTGGGATGAAGTCAGTGAGCATAAGCTGCTAGGACAAGAAATGGACAAAGAAATAGTGGAGAAGGGGAAAACCATTCAACAGCATATCAAGGCAGCCTAGAGTCATCATAAGAGTTATGTAGATAATCATCAAGGAGACCTTGTGTTTAAAGTTGGATATATGGTATTTCTATCCATATCTCCATGGAATAACATCACGAGGTTTGGAAAGAAAGGGAAGTTATGTCCTAAGTACATCGGCCCCTTCGATATTCTTGATCATGCTGGGGCTGTGGCCTATCAACTAGCACTTCCACATACCATGGCCAAAGTACATGATGTCTTTCATTTATCTCTCTTAATGAAGTACATACCAGACCCTTCACATGTACTCTCGTTAGAGGTAGTACATCTAGAGGATGATCTTTCTTACGAGAAGAAACCAGTGAAGATCATAGATCGTAAGAGAAAATTCCAACAAAATAAGACAATGCCCCTTGTAAAGGTGTTGTGGAAAAACCACAAGCTTGAATAAGTGACGTGGGTATAGGAGGAATTGATGAAGCAGAGTTTCCCTCATATTTTTTTGTGTGGAAAAAAAATTTTAGGGAGAAATTTCATAATGGGGAAGATTGTAATGACAGAAAATTTAATTAATGAAAATTCCTCTTGATCTAATTAAATGTATTATTATGTTTATATAAAATGTATATTTCATTGGTTTTATGTTTTTAGATTTTAAAATACTGTTATGATTTGTGACCGTTGCAAATATTGTTGTTAAACAGTGATCACATGATTAGTATAAATATAGGGATTTAACAAATCCAATTGACCCAAACAAAGGAGGCGATGGCCTCATCCAGTAGAATTTCCCCATATGAAGCCCATTTTTTAGAGCACAGAAAGGTGGTTGCATAATTGGGCTTTACTCTTGAACAATCCCTCGCTAATCTTGAACTTGTTAAGCTTGAGCGGAGCCGACTACAGGAGAAGTTAATATTAAAAGAGATTACCACCAAAGCGATGTTATCCGAGCCACCCCAAGAGTCTGTCACCATCACACACCTTACCCTTAAGTCTTATGCGGGTGTTATAAGGGATTATTTGACAAGACCCTAGAACTATTTCTATGTACATTATTTTTGAAAAAATAATGTTCATTCATTTTATTATTGTTACTTCGTAAATAGTTTTTAATGCACAAATAGTATTTTTAGTTAATATTAAACTAAGAAATTTATTTTGATGAATTAATATATTTTTTAATTAAACAGTATTTTAAAAAAATATTATTATTATTATTATAAATTTAATATTTACTAAACCTAAATTATCGTTTAATTTTATGAATGCGATTGTAATTCTTATTATTGTTTGAAAGTTGTTTTTGTCAAAACCCTGAAATTTTTGATAAGTGTCAGTTTTTTATTTAAAAGTAAAAATTTTAAAAATTAGAAGATTATTTAGATAAAATGAATATTTATTTTGGAATTAGGTTTTCAAAATTATCCAACTGTGAATTTTTCATAATTTTTTGAGACAATCGATTTTTGGGTAAAAATTAAATATTGTTTAAATATATAATTTGTTTTATGGAATCATAATGACCCAATAGTGATGTAATAAAATACTATAAACATTATATTCGTCCAATATAGGTTTTAGAATTAAAATAATGTGATTTAGGATTTGTTTTATTTATTTTACAAAGCTTTGGTAGACCCTCCAAGACTTATAAAACATTTTCTCTTTTTAAATTGTTTTCCTTGAGAGTGTGACTCACCTCCACATAAGCTACCCTATCATTTTAAGTTGTTAGGATGTTGGAATTATAAGATATTTTTTTCCAATCCCATTTTGAAAAAACCGTGGGAAAAACCCATGGGCAATTTTGTGGTATTGATTAGTTTAATGTGATATGTCCCATTCCTAAATAAAAACAAATTCCCTCTCCATTCCTATATAAACCCACTCAAGATCACACTTCATATTCACTCAAAGACTTTGGAGTCTGACCAACCCCTGACCTCCTTTATCTAGAATACTCACAAGGTTACCCAAGCTCCTAAGAGGCCTCTATCAAGCATCTACTAAGCCTTTGGAATCACATATCCAAGTAAGTAATTTCTTCCTTTCTCATTTTCTCAAATTTAATTTAAGTTGTTATGCAATTTTTTTTCAATTAAAAATGTTGGGGAATGATTTTGAACCTCACCAATACTATCCTATAAATTTGTGGGTGATGAGAGACCCCTTTATCTCTCATTAATTCCTCCGATGTACACCTGCTAGAATGTCAAAATTCCATGAGGGATTTCTCTCTCCTCTTTTAAATCCAAGTAATTCTTTTGTATTATGCATCGAAATTCCATTAATATTGTTGGGAAATGTATCTATATGACCTCATTACTGTCAATTTAATATATATATATATATTATGAGATACCCCTTTATCTCTCATCAACCATTTTTCATGAATCCATATGTCACATCGTTATGCAGCCGAAATTGCACCGTGTTTTTCCTAGCCAAGATCATTGTGTAAGGAATACCATACCCATGTCTATATCAAGGGTATTCACCATTATAAAAATATACTTATTGAATGGTACTTTAATGTATTTATTAAACATTACATAATCATGTAATGACTTATTATTTTGATTGATTCCATGATCCATGAGGCACACTTATGCTTGAAATGAAATGTTTAAAAAGGGTGCACCCTCATAGCGCTCCAATGCATTTGGTAAAGTATAATATCCTGATAAGTCATGTGAAATGGGTGTTGACTCATGATAATTAAAGTGTAACAAGGTTTTACTCATTATGCATGTGCAATTAGGGTTTACTCATCTTATGTGTGCAATGATCCCTCGCTCATACAAATTCCATGTAAAGTGTTGTTGCCACATTTCTATGTTATGATTATCATACTTTATCATGCCTTTATTTTTATGTTTCTATTGTGATACATTGATATGCCTATTTTCTCACATGTATTGTATTCCTCATGTTGTTCCATGTTTCATCCCTTACAAGGCTTTATAGCTCACCCTTTTCTTATGTGTGTCCTCGGGTTATCCCATGCAATGCTAAGTACGTGGGATTGTATTGGTCATGTAAAGGAATTTTACAATAAATATGTTTTGTGTTTTATGTTATAAGATGTAATGTAATTATCCTAAGCCCCAAATACACTATACCAATTGATCTTCAATGTTGTATCAAGTGTTGATTTTATGTAATAGATCATGTTTAAGTGTGTAATAAAAAGCAGGGTTATTATAATAATTGTGTGTTCCTTAAATATACCTCATAATTATTTTACCTTCTTCAATATGTTCTTCTTTAATATTACATTGAATTTAGGCCACTAAGAATATTGCAATGAAAATATCTGGACATGTCACGATTATGTATAATAAAATTACAATGATTCAATTATACAATCTGGGCTCTACATAAATCACATCCTCATTCATTCCATGTATAGTTTTAACCATAATTAGAGTCGACTTTGGTATTGATTCATGTGTATTCAATTTATTTAGCAACTATCATTCAGATTATTTCTGATTAATGAATGTGTAGTTTTTCTTCTAAATCACTTGTAACCCCAAGAAGTATGTGAGTTTAAAAATCATAGACATTTGAATTTCTGATTTCATGTTATTGGAAAATTCATCCACTATAACCTACATTCTTCTACTAAATATAATATCATGTACATACATTAAAACCAAGAACGTATCATTATACTAATTATTCACATAAAGACTATTTTCCACACCTTCTCTTTTTAAATTCTATGTTCTTTAACCAAAATCCAGTCAAGAGTACCTTGCCTAGAGTGACTATTTCAGACCATATAGATCTATTTTTAATAAGAAAAATATATTTTTATCGTTACCAATAAGGAAGCCCATGGGTTTTTCAATATAGAATTTTTATTCATGAAAACAATTTAAAAATGTTTCCTTGACATGTATTTTAAACTATTTTTATCCTCATTGCATTTCTATTGAATGAAGCAGTGTGATTAACCCCAGTCTAGAAACTAGGGAAGATGTTTCTTCAACATCAATACCATAAATATGTGAATAGAATTTCCACACAAGATGTTATTTATCTCTGATCACATTTCAATGATCGTCATTTTTTTAAATACACTTTATACCAATCACATTGTGTGTTTCGGTTCACTTAACTAGATCCCATGATTTGTTCTTATTGATCAAATCCAATTCATCATTCATAGATTAATAAAAGAATTTATCCATTTTATCTTCTTTATATGTGTATGGTTTCACAATTGAAAATAATTCCAATTGTTTTGTTTTCTCCCTTCTTGATGTATGCATGGGAGATGTCCAATCCCCAATGATGTTGAACTGATAAATTTATGATCTTTAATTAGTCATATGAGCTTCAAAAAAAATTTCTTCACCCATGGTTTCGTATTATGATTATAATAATGATTTAAAATCATGAATTGACTTTGAGAAATTTTTCATTCCTTCCTCTACTTAGGTATTTAGATTTGTTGCATATCCACATTTATCTTCTATCACATCAAATGATGAATTCCTTGAGCTAATTTTGATTTTATCTTCAATTATCTTAACATAAATTTCTATGATTTTTATTGAAACATTTTTAGGATTCTATATTCATTAAATATATGAGTAATATTCCTTCATCCATAAAATCACCATATGTTCCTTGATTTCATTCATTATTTCAGTTAAAACTTTTACTTTTGAATTCATGAAAATACATCAAATAGGTTTTCCTTCCATCACATAACTCATATGATTACTTGGTTTCCCTAAATAATTATGTGTTTGGTTTTGAATATAAAATACAAATTGAACAACCTATTTCTCATAATTAAAAGAGATATGACTCTCAATTAGCATAGTTCTAGCCATACTGTTCACCTATGGATTCTAGCATTCTACACCGCTATTTTTCTGTAGAGTTCTCATGGTAGCTACCATATGTTGTTTCCCATGATTCTCAAGGAAGTTTCTAAAATAGATTAATGTATATTCTCCACCAATTCCATATCACAGAATATTCATATTCCATCCAGTATCTTTCAAGGCTACTCAACGATAAGTTTTCATGAAATTAATCGGGTAATATTTCTTATATAGAACCATCACACAAACCATTCTACTATAATATTCAACAAAAAATGAATTACATATATCTATGAGTTCCAACAAACTTTATCGGACCATATATGTCTTTATGAATAATATCATGAAGATTGGATGACCTTTTATTCTTTGGTTGAAATGAACCTCATAGAATCATCCCACCAATGCAAGCATCACAAGTCTATTCCTATTCACACTTCATATTATTGATATCTATGGCAATGTTTTTATAAGATATATTTTTTATTTCCTATTGATTGATGTGATCCAATATCGAGTGACAAAAGTCACTTTCTTCTTCAATCGTAATATATCAAATGTTCACTTCATTATAAACTAGATATCAGATGCCATATGTTATACAAACTTTCATGAGATAATCACATGTTCATCCTTTTATATGGAAAACCTTTTGATTGAATGTAACTATAAGTCCTGATTCACAGAGCTGACTAACACATAGGATATTATGACATAACCAATCCATATAAATAACATCAGTCATCTTCATCTCGCCATTCACTTGTTTAGTACTTCAACTACATTTAATAATTAAAGCACCATAATTTCCAAATCTCACTATTCCATCAAATTTTTTCTCAAAATTCATTAACAAGTTTGTATTTACCATCATATGGTATGAGTTTTCACGATATAGAATCCAATTTCTTTTGATCTTGATTTCTCTGAGAGATAATTATACAAGGCCATTTTTTTCATATTTCTTATATTTGTTCTATGAAATATTATTTTGAGTGAAGGATAATGACAGATTTTAAAATATATTTTCAAGGTTCATGGGTTCATCATACACACACTCATCTTATAGACGAGATAACTTGATTGTAATAATAACACCATCTTCATGGAGTGTATATAATTTTCTATGGGTTCTGCATGAATTGATCCTTTCATTCATTTTCCAATAATAAATAACATTATGGACAACCTTAGGAAAAATAAATCAATATCTATAGAAACTAATTTTTCTATATAATTTATTTTATGAATTCCTTATCCTTTTATGACTTCCTCTCTATTCCACATTCAAATAACTCCTTTCCTCTTCATAGTATGACATGGTAAGTCCCATATAGCCAATAAATTGACATATCATAAGTCTAATTTTTTTTTCATTTATATTCATCCTCATGTGTTTTTATTTTTTTTGGATAGTTTGACTTTTATCATCTTTGTAAAATCGATGATAGTTTTCATTCTTTCCTTCCATTTGATTTGAGACATTATTTGTTTGGACATCATGAGTATTTATGATATTCTTGAATTTCAGTTTTCCTTTATTTTGGATCTTTTTAATCCCAACATTTTATGTTTCATTATCAAATAAAATGTTTATGTTTCTCATGTATGAGTTTATTTGATCATTCAAAGTCTTTTCACCTCCATGAGAACCACTCTTACCTCTCTTTAAGAGCTCATTATCTGAGAATTTTCTAAACATAATTTTATTATTTGTATCTTTTGGACACGATTCACTTTCAATTTTTTTCTAAGAGTAGCGTCTTCTTCTTCAAGTCCCTCAACAGTTTATACTTTACCTATAGTCTTGATGTATGGTTATTAATGAAAATGTTCTATTCTTAAATTTTGATATTTAGGTCAATAATATCTTGCGAACTTATATTTTTTTTAATGTACCTTTACTACATCCTCATATCAGTCAATATTAGCATATAGTATATCAACATATTCTAGGGACTTACACAATTTCATTCCACTTTTTTATTCTCATGCATTAATTATAAAGCTTACCAAAACCATCCTTAATTTGTAACATGTGACTGACATCAGTGGTCAGTTGATTATTTATATCTTTATCTCTCGATGGTTCTGATTTTACAACGGTATCCATTATTGACCTAAGGGTTCCAAATTTAAATTCCAATTATTTATCTTCAAATAATTAACTATCATCATCATCTTCTTCACAAACAAGAAACATTCTCTATAGATTCTTAACAGACTTGATGCCAGTTTTTTTTGAAAAAAACTTTTAGAGGTTTATTTTGTATCCAACTTCACATTATTCATCATAAATATTTCTTGTGAACTGAGAAGAAATTCTCACAACTCCCGCATATTGAAAAAAAATTATTGGAAACATGCCTTCGTATTTATCTTTTCCCTTCCGGAATTTCATGGAAATGAATGAAATAATTTTTTTTCTCATTATCTTCATTAATACTATCTCCTGAAATATCATGTCTCTCTAAGGATTAGAATTCCATTTCCTTTCATACTCAAATAATTGAAAATTATGGTTTGACCGTCATCTAATATGACACCAGGAGACTCAGTAGATTATCTCGAGAATGTTTTTAAAGATCTACTTCTTCAAGGTCTATAACATTTTCTTTGTAATGTTGTGGATGTCTTCTTATGATTTACTTTACAATGTCAATGTCTTTTATTTCTTCATTATGTCATCATGCTGGTCTGAAAACATTAATAATTTGATTGAAATACATATATTCATTTACATCATGGTGCATATTCAGATCATTAAACATATTGAATAAAATATTTAGTTTCCACTCTATCAATTTTATGTCACCTTCATAAATATTTTCTAGTTTTATTCAGAAAAAATCAATGCTAACATAAAAATAATTTATGGTTTTTATTAGTCCTAAACATCCCTGTTGGATCACTAACATGTATTCCTTATGTAGTAAAAAAAGACTACCATTCCAAGAGATCATAGATGAGATCTCATCCAATTATTCTAGATCGGAAATTTTTTTCCATCAAAGGCGGATACTCCCCTTGCATTTATAGTATTCTCCATTGTTGATGTGAAGAAATGATTTATCACCATCAAAAATTAACCTATGATACCACATGAAGGACCCTAGAATACCCTGAGAGGGAAGGGGTGAATAAGGGGGCGGGGGTAAAATTTTTCATTTAAACTAATTGATCTTGTTCCAACATTGGTAGGAACTTGTTATACATATATGATGATAATGTGAAGAAATTAAATAATCAAATTCAATGAGAGATCCCCAATTTTTCTTGGGTCACCATTAACCTCTATGTCGAAGGATCATACTCCACAAGGTTGTTGGTTTTACCAAATTACACAGAAATTTACTAGTTGTGGAGTGAAAAGGTTTATCCTTGAAACTATGTACCCAATTCACATCTTTTACACGTTTTTAGGTACATCATATTGCATCCCTCGAATAATTTTGTTTTACTGCCTGTTGGTCACTACATTGGGAAGATTCTGAACTTAATTTATTTACTTGATGTTTGCTTCAAGGGGTAGGAATTAAATCATGTATCCAAAATAATAGATATATTCTCTATTGAAGTGATTTTTCACCTGTAGATGAATTTTGATTTTGCATGCACTGTTAATTCTTGAATTGTTCCCCCATGTAATATACCCTTTCCTCCGTGAAACATTCTATGCCACGTACCATGAATTTTTCCACTGTGAACTACTTCTACCCCACTTCACACTGCAATGCATCAAGAATGTATTACATTGCTCCATGTACTAGTAGGATTTCTCTGGGTATTCGCTCTACAAACTGGGACTACATTATGAATTTGCAAACTACAACCATGTACTACCATTGAAAACCATGATTCTATATTTGCTCTTATCTATATGCTAACTCCTACTCTGTAAACATTCTTCCATGAAATGACCTTCTTCCTCCATGTACTGTATTTCGTGAATTGTTCTGGGCATCCCCAAATTTTTTTCCAGTTTATAATTAAAGTCTTTACGGGGTTTCATTCTCGTGAACAACATCTAAATTTTTCCAAATTTCCCCCATATTTTTTAACCTTAGATACATACTCTAATGAAGGTTTTATTTCCCTTTATATAAGAAAATGTATCATTATAATCTACTAATCCAAGATTTAACAAATCATTGATATGACACCCCCTTTACCATGTACTAAGCGTATCCCATGAACTAGATTCCCTATGTGGTCCACATACATCCATTATACCTATTTAGCAACCAAATCACCATATCATTTCAAAACCCCACACACTTTGTGGCTTCTAAATACTCAGCATTGTTTTCATGAATGACATTCCATCCCCCCAAACAATTTTCATTCCACAAATAGAAGGCATTCTGGTGAACCTCTTTTGCTTAACGAATTGTTCCTACTATGCAGTCTACATACAATTCTCTATTTATGGTTTGTGATTTTACATTCTATGTACCATATTTCATGATCGGTGAATAGTTCACATAACATGGATCAGCTTCTACCAATCCTTTTCCTAAACATTTCATTTCTAAAAACAAACTCCCAATTTTATGGCTGAAATATTAGGAAAACATAGGGAAACATTTCCACCTTCAATAATGAATTTTGTTTTAATAATAAGACCATGTTTGATGGAAACTTCTTGATCAATAAATTATGGATTTATAACAAACTAAAACCATACTCAAAATCCCAAAAATAAAGACCTTAGTTCATGCATCCCTATTATATATTAAAATTACCTTGAATAGTGTATTTCAAGGGGAATAAAGTGGAATGGTGGAAATAATTAGAACACCCTCTTACTACAATTATTATTTTTTAACTTTAATATAAATAAATATAATCTTAAAATTAATATTTAGAATTCACATTATTAAAAATTTTAAATTATATGCATTTTAATATTGTGTATGAGTTATGCAATGTACATAATAAATATCAGAAAATGGTGTGTGTGTGTGTGTTTGTGTATAAATGGGATAGTACAATTGGAAATGTACTCACATTTCTACTCTGATTGGTTTTAGTAGTAACTTCATGAGAACATTTTGATGAGTCCATATGGGATACAATGTCACCAAAAAGTTACTAAAACTCTATCAGATTTCCAATATCTAAATATTTTTTTCTTTCATTATTATTTCCCCATAATCTTTTTTATTAAATTTTAAACCTCACCTTCCATATCCTCTTATCAGATTAAATTAATCTTCACTCAAGGATATTCCTTTACAAATGGTCACCCCATCCTCATAGTCCACTTATATTGAGTAGAACCTGTGGCTAGGAGGTATTTCACACATAGACTCATCCTACTCCCTCTACCTCTATCCTGATGAGGGAAGAAACATATGGACGAATTAGTTAGGTCCTTATTCATGATGTTCTGACTCTCTTATGGTTTCTATTTTCATAAATATCAGTTTTAATATCACAAGGTACGGGCTTATCATCCTACATTGTGTTTTATTACCATGATTTATTAATATCATTATTTCTATTTAATTCTTCTAGACCCTATGATTTTTGGGTCATTTGATTTCATGTCACATTATTGGGAATGGGTTTCTTCATGGTTTCCACTTTTATATTCCAGTGTTCATCATCAATGGAAACATGTTTTGGATCCCCTACCATTTATTTGTGGTAAGGGTTTTTGAAATTCAATTGTATTTCATGTTATACATTTCATGTGTGTTTTAGATTCATCATTTTTAATATTAAATTATATTTTATAACATTATTATTGATTTTTACACATTTTAAAGTTTTTTCAATTGAATTTTTTTTCAGATGCATACCAAGTGGTATTAAAATTCCACAGGTTTCCCATTTAATGGTTGTTGGATATTTTAAAATATATCCTGAATTTTAACTACTATTTAAATATATATTTGGATTAAGATTTTTAAATATATTATTTAATTTTCATTGAAATTGGTCACATAATAGTTGTTTGCTAAAACACTTGTATATCTGGACATGTAAGATTTAATCATTTTCATTATATAAATGATAACAGTTCCATTATAGAAATGTTGTATCTTTTGTTCAAATATTGTTTTATAATCTATGGTAATATGATCATATTTGAATGTATATTGAGGATTTACGTTGTATGGTGTTTTTAAGTTGACACAATAAATGAAATTAAGGTCTTACAAAATGTGTTCTAGGAATTTTTTTGTTTTTTTGAGTGATTTAAATTTTTAAAGGGTGAGTGTTGTTTTAATAATTGATTTTATAAGGAAGAGTTAGAATTCCATGTTAGTTTTGAATCATGTTTTTGTTTTCAAATGTTTTTTGAAATATTTTTTTTAAATGGAGTGAAAATAGTTTTTCCTTTCTGAGGTCTTTTTTGATATCCCAGTTCGATATTTCTAAAAAATGGTTATATAAATCCATGAGAAACTATTTGGTGGAAATATATTTTACTTTAACCATTATGGATTTTGACCACATGGGGGATACATTATAGATTTTGATTCCTATGAATGGACATATGGTTAAGTTGGTTTTAATTATGGTTATAAATGTTGAGTGTGTCATTTTAAAATTATTTTTATTTGATGCATGTGTTTATTGATTTCAAAACACCTTTCATGAGTTATCATGGGATTACTATGGATATAGTATATGATCGATAAAAAGGAAAAATCATGTTTATGTAGCATAATTAATTTTGATTTATAAAAAAATTATTCAATAATGTTATACCATTATGGTAATCAGAAATTTATTCTATAAATCCATTTCATTCACATAGAAGATGATGTACTAGTGATGTTCATTTTTTGATATCTTGATGACTCCTTTAGTGATGTGGAGGTTCTAGTAATACTGACCTAGTTTTCCTATCTTTAATTCAATTATTATGTTTACATGATATTATTGTTGATTCATATGATGTGATCTCTTTTTTTGGGGACCTGATTGAAATTTTTATGCTTTTAGTATAATCCCCAACTTTTTCGAACTATCATCACCATTGCATGATTATATTATTTTTAATTTGTTTCTTTATTTCATTGCTCCAATTTTTGATTTTTTTATTACCTTTTTTTGTGAAATGGTAAACATTTAGTTTAGATGTTTTTATTTGGGTTGCATATTTGTTTTAAATTAGGAAATGGTTTTTTCTTTAGAATCGTTTTTTTTGAAATTTCCTTTTATAAGAGTGTTTATGAAAATTTGATTTTCATTAGAAGTATAGAAAATGGAAAAAGATTTTTTGTTTTTTCTATGATTTAATGACAATAAATAATTAGTTTATTTTTTACTTGTTTAACCTTTATTTTTTTTATTAAATAAAAATTTATGGTTGTTTAAAATGATTCATATAGAAGACTGATTTGTTTTTTTATAATGCATGTAAAATAATTTTTAATACTTTTTTTCAAACATGATTTTTATGAATAATCTGTAATGGTTTTCTCAAATTTTAGTGGTAGGTGACCTCTAGTCTTGGATTATGATCACACTAATATTATCTCACTTATAGGTTCTTAGTTATAATTTAAGGCTACCATTGAGCATTGATTTCATTGAGGGTTTTTTGGAGATATTATTATTTTCAAAATTCTTCCTATGGTCCATATTTTACACTCTAGTGGGAAAAACATTTAATTTTCATTGAATATTTGGTTTTAATCCCATTAAATGATTTACTTTATCCAATTATGTCTTTACTAATTTCTTCATATTGAGGGTTGTGATATCTCTTGGTGGCTGATGCAAAGGAATATAGTAGTATATTTTTGTGTGTTTTCACATTATAGGGGTTGGAGACTAGCAGTGGGGGGGGTAGATGGATTCTTTATATACATTCTATTACATCATTAAAATATTATATTATTAAGTTCAATCTATTTTATTAAGCATGAAAACATGTAATTTGTAGGGGTAATTCAGATTATCTATTAAGTTTATACTATTTTTATGACAATTATCATTGGTAACATAATATTACATGTTGTGTTCATATGATTAACATTCATTAGTTTCTAGACTATGGGGATATAGAATGCCATTCAATCCATTTTTATCACTATATAGGTCTACTTCAAAATGATTTCCAATGTTGATTCCCTATAGTGGTTGATACCATTGATGAGAGGATTGAGGGATCTATTATAACTATGAATTAAATGGACATAATTTGGGAATAAAATTTTAGAAAATTTACTATTGATAGAATTAAATATGATAGAAAATATATTAATAAATATATATATATAATTGGAATAAATATTTTAATTTTTCATTTATTGACCACTAAATATTCATTACTGACTAAAATTGGTGTATTTTTCCAATGAAAGTGGATTATATTATACCTCATGGAAGAATAGTAGTTATTTTATTTTAAGAGTGATTACCAACCTTAGTTGTGAAATCTCAACATTCATATTTCTAGGTTATACTTATGATAACATAATTCTATTATTATATTATATATCATGATATTTTTTGAATTACTAAATGAACTTAAAAAATATCCCTTATAGAAAAACACATTAATTTTATTCATTTTTTAAGAGATATATTTGAGGATTGATTTTATAAATTTATATTAGGTGTTGGAAATAAAATCATTGTTTTCATGTTGTTTATAATCAAATGTATCTTTAACATTAAATTCTTTATTTTAATTTTCATGGGATATAATTATAGATGAAGTTACAAGTAAAAAAGAAAATTTCTGATAAAAGTGAAAACATTCAAATGTATGTTGAATTTTGATATAGTTTATTTATGTTCTACTTTTTAGATATCAAATGGAATTTAGGAAATTTCAATCAACAAGTATTTTTTTCTATTTTTAATCAATGATATAATAAGTGACATAAGATTAATAATATAAATTTTCTAAATTTTATATATTGAGTGATTGACTAAGAATGATGGTGGGTTGATGTTAAATAACTTGTATGATATTCTCAAATTGAAAAAAAAACATTTTTGGAAGATTTATTGATTTATATAAATAGATTTCAGCAAAAAAAGTATCCCTTATTTTTTAACATTATTTTAATTGAGTAAATATCATTATCAATACCTAGATTGAAGTAATTTTTTTATGTTCACATTTATGGGATATATTTTAAACCAATTTTTTTTCATTATATTATATTTCTCGAGATATTCATGTTACATACATGACTAGTAGTACTAGAATGTTGTTATTTTCAAATCATGAAGATATTAAACCAGAAAAAAATCATTAAAAAAAATATTAGATATTTTTTTAAAACCTTATATCTTTAATATAGACCCTATGATTGATATTTGGTGATCATCATAGATACAATGAATTATGTTATATGAAAAAAATTAGAAACTCATATTTTCATATTTCTATTGTCTTATAATTTTTCTTTATTTATAATGATAAATATATAGGGAAATATTATTTATCTAATGATTATGGGGAAGATATATATTCAAGTAGTAAGAATGATTATAATCCTCATTAGTTTTGTGAGAAAAGTGCATCAGTTTCCTTTGATGGATACCCTGTAAGAAATGAAAAGATAACAAATACTTCATTTGATTTTTTGTTTGTGTGTTTGAAAATATACATTTAGAGTTAATTTATGGGTTGTGAATGTTTAAATTTTTTTATTAAGGATGTATGAATTTCACCAAATAGAACTTCCATGGTCTTGGATATTTCTGAATAAGGTTGGAATAATAAGAGTGTAATTAGTTTTTAGGATAGAACCACACTTAAATACACTATATTACATTGTCTATAATTATATAAGATAATAATAAAATCAAAACATCATGGTTGATATGTGAAAGATTCTCCAAAAAATGTCAATGTAAAATATCTGAAGTGTCCCTAGTGCTCCATTTTGTAGATTATCTATGGTATATCAAATTGTTACATTATTTTTACACTTTAGTTTGAAACTCAGTATTCACCATGGATGAGGAGGCCACACCACAAAGTGCCGATGAAAATTTTCAATAGATATACTAATTTTGTTACTCTCACTTCACGGTGAAGTAATTTTACTTAAAAGAACATTTGTAAATTGGTTAATATTTTATCCATCCAGTAAATCATTTTATATTGAGTCTATGCATCTAGTAGTGGTGTTTCGAAGGAAGAGTAGGGCCCTATAATTGTGGATTGTTTTATTTCTTATGATTCATGCTTAATTAACATGCTTTTATTGACTTGTTAATGTTTTTGTATGTTCTAGGAGTAGATGATTTGGGTAGTTGTGTAGATATATTAATATTTATTTTTATATTAATATTCCTGAAACCATGAGTGAGGATCATTCACATCAAATTTATAACATATTTATTTAATAACAAAATAAATGAATACCTAATCATATAATTCATTCTTTAATGTAGATGTTGGACAATAGAAATGTACCTTTTTGATTGAATTCATTTTATTATGGGGATTCTTCGATAGAATCCCTGCAGCGATGATCTATACATTCACTATTGATCAATGAGAAATGAAAACTGATCTTCCAGTACTAGTATGTCGATTTGAATGTCTTTTATTATTTTGGATCATATATCATCTTGTGATTTTGAAAATAACTATCTTCAGTTTTTCATTATGGATAGAAAGATAAAAAGGATTTGATAGTTTGTTTCTGTGTGGTTATTGATCTTCATGTTTTGTTTTTTTGAATATAATACACAATACAAATATAATAATAATAATATTTTCTGGTATTCTCTAACTCACACAATGAAAAATATTATATGATCATATCATTAATGAATATTTTTCACTAAAACCAGTCTTGTTCGATTCATAAACCTTTAGAATTTTTTGAGATCTATAAAAAATGTTTAATTTAAATATTTTATTCATCAAGAAATATTTTTATTCATAAAACATTTATAAAATCAACCATCTGTAATTAAAATCACATTTATTCAATTAGTTAAATTCAAATAAAATTTAATTGAGATCATCTGAAACATATAGCGCGTGACCCTCAATGATTGTTTATCATTATCATTAGGGGTATTTTATAAATTATAATATTATATTAAAGAAATGTGACAATTCACACTCAATATAAAAAATACCATCATAATGATTACAATTATGTATGAATGCTCACATTTCAATATAATCCATTTTTTAAAATATCTAATAAAGAAGGATGGACAGATCGATCAAAGTACTAATTATCAATACATATTTCATTTAATATTTAAAACAAATGAATCATTTTAACATAGAAATGGACGATAATGCATTATATATATTCAAATCCAAGGGATGAGATATCAACATTCATAAATATGGAAGGAACAATTACTTCATCAACTTATCGATTAATGACATGTTATTTGTGACACACCAAAAGATCCTTTGCTCACCCAAAAAATATGTATTCCTAGATTCCTATAAAACTCTATTTTTGTGAGTCTTGAGATAAATTAATAATAATATTAAAGCCTAAAGATCATTAAACATTTTCTCAAATAGAAATATATGATAACCCCAAAATAGGAAAGATTATAACTCGTAGGTCTATTATCATAATCTCTCATCTTGTATATTTCAATGTTTGAACATCATGAGATGAACTTTAATCTAATTTTGAGTAATAGTTCCTGAAATTCTATATATATACTCTAAATCCAATCATACTACCTTATTATATAAAAAACTATATTTATGAAAATCATCATAGAATGTCACAGTTTTCATCAGAGCAGGGAACAACTATGACCATATCAATGTGACATAAACTCTAGGAAATGAGTATTTTATAGTCATTATAAATATTGTAAATTATATAATAATATGTTTTATTAATATTCAATACATCAGATATACATGTAATCCAATTGGAAATAGTTTTTCTTTGTAAACCAAATCCAAAAAATACTACATAGACTAGAGTATACTATCAATGACATTTTTTTTGCTTGAGCTCACATAATAATACTGTTTCTGATGAGTTAAGTATTTAGTAAAGGCATCCTCCATGTTTTCTTCCATGGAAATAATACATAATACAAACTCACACTATTAAAAAACTCAATATAGTGATTATTATTCAAAAGTATGTTCTTCATCTATAGATGTGACTTTTGATCTCTTGAGAGAGAAATTACTACAATATTATCAAAAAAGTGTGTGATGATATCTTTGCTTCTAAGTAATACATCAATCTTGTTGTTGAATTATTTATCCACAATAAATCTCTAGAGACCTCAAAATATATAGTAAACATAGATCATATTGTTGAATCTCTGACCACAGGCAACTTTAAGCTCTTCCAACCCACAAAACCATCATTCAATGTCATGATGTATCTTACAAAATAAATCGTGTCATATTGATCTATTTAAAAGATAGTATATACATATCCCCTTTTTTATATATACTCATATCCTCCCTAAAAATGGGTCATGTCATTAAAATGCTAAAAAAACATATGGATTGTCTATACATCCTTCTAGTGGTGTCCACATAGTCCATGTGGATATCCTACTACTGAATTTAATGTATATTAAACTTATAAAATAGTAAACAACATAGAATATAGGATTGATTCAATCATTGTGTCATATGGAATCCTTAATATTCTATATTTTCCTAAATTTCTTTTGTACACATCTTCCTACAAGGTTAAATTCCAGGTGATTCTAGAAACAATCCCCACATTGATTATTCCATACAAAATATCTTTAGTACCTTTTCAATTAAAGTAATATGACTTCATCAAATCAATATCTTAGAGAAATCATGATTAATATTAATCCCAATATAATATATTGCCTCTGTAAATTCATTCATAGAGTATAATTAATTCAATAACACCATAAAGGATAGTAAGGATTGTATTTTGATTTCATTATGTAATATGTTGTCAACATTTACTATTAATAAAATGCCTTTATTCCCACTGAATAATTTCTAAAAAATGATTATATTTATTCTTTATGAAATAAAATTCAATTATGAGTTCAAAAATATGAATTATCCATGACATATGAGCTTATATTAATCCATACATGTATTTTTTCAATTATTAAATGTTATTGGAATTTTTTGAAATAAAAAACAATATAGTTTTTATCATATATACATTTTTTGGAAGGTTCTTGTTAAGGAAACTATTTTTAAATCCTATTTAAATATCTCATAGAAATTTTAATCCATAATTGAATGTTTAATTTTGATGTATTTTACTATTGTTACTACTGAAAATTATTAATTTAGTTATTCCATTGATGATTGTTAAACCAATTTGAAACTATTCACTTCTTATAGGTACATAATTTTCCTTCCATGTCAATTTTCTTATTGAATAAATTTTTTTAACCAATGGGTTTAACAAATACTTGAGGATATTCTAAAATAAATATTTTATATTAGTACATGGAATCCATTTCCAAATTATTTAAATATTTTTAAATGGAAACTTTTTTTCTAGTAATTACACCTATATAGGTTACATGATCATTATTTTAAACTAATAATGACTCACCATCCCTAAATTGTAGAAAATCATTCCATTATAGTTATCTAACATAACTTGAAATCCAATGTAGTGCTTATTTATTTGGAAAATTTTCTTCTTCCATGGGGATTAGTGAATCATTTATGTTGGAAACATTTTATACCCTGACAATTAAATTTATCGATGTTTATCTCTCTCCCACTATATGATTTAGATAAGTACTCCATATTAATGAATATGTAAGATATTTATATTATTACCATTTTTATGAGACTCCATATATGGATATCCCCTTGTTTCTATGGGGTATAATGTAAAGCTACACTTTATTACTTGTGGTTAATGTTTGTAACATGAACATGCCAAAAACATTATTCACAACCCCACGCATGTCTACATGACAACATTATTTTCTTTCAATCCTAGTAATGGTATAGTATATCATATTTTTCATTTAGTCTCACCTGGTTTAGTATTTTTTCTACAATTCATAACACATAACCCTTAAAATATATATGGGTACTTGAATGTAAAATCACTGGTCCTTCCTCGTACAATATGGTGTGGTTCCTTCTTTCACATACACCATTCCACTGAGGCATATAAGGAGTAATGAGTTTTTATAGTATCCTAATTTATTGTAATTAATCACTTATTTATTGATTATGATATTCACTAAAATGATCTAATTAGAGTTTCTTGATATTCGTACAAATATTTCTCTAAACAAAATTCTTCATTCATATAATTTATTAAAGTAATATGACTTATAGCACATTATTTTGACATATCAATTTTTTATAAAATATTCAGTACAAGTTATATTGTTTTATTACCCACCCCTTTTATAAATAATAAATAGTCAACACATATTTGTATGACATAATTCACGAAGCTATTTATAACATTCCTATTTTTAATAATTGGTACATTGTTAATTTTTTCTTTTAAACATGTTAGACATATAGTAAGTGGTTTTATTTCATAATAATTTAAATTTCTATCTTGGAATAATTTAATAAATCTATTTTCATTTACATAACCAAACTGGTGATTCGATAGTTTGATGTGGAACGAATCAAATGAATTATTTTTATTATATACACCCATTACATGTTTAATTTAATGTAACACATAAATATAATTGTTTAATGTTATTAAATATAAAAAATTCATATTTATAAAATAATATTAATTTATTTATGAAATTTAAAATAAAACCCTAAGTATGAAATATAGGTACAGAAATAAAACAATTAGTAACTAATGGAACACACTACAACCCATTGAATATAGGGACATTAATGTTTGAAAAGGATGTTCTATTCCATAATATCAAAAATGGTATGTCTATACCCAATTTAGGCACATAGATTCACATCCCATATTTCAATATTTCAAAATATACATGTTTCTTATATTTGAGTACATATGTGAGAACCATAAGCTATATCTAATGTCAAATTTCTCGAAGTAGATAAATTTCAGATCATAGAAAACATAACTAAATATTCCGATTTCTTTTGTGTGTGTGTGATTTTTTACTTTCAAATACCATTCATGGCATATGATGAACAATCAACATAATATTCCCTTTCATTTTCCTTTATATTCTTCTTATTGTAATGGTGTGATGATTTGTTGGAGATAGATTTATTTCCTTTCTCATTATATTTTATCACACTATAGAATAATGGATGTTCATGATTCATCTAATTATCTTCTTGGTGAACAATAGTGAGAAGATGTGGAAATGAATTCTCAATTTTGTTGATAATGAAATTTACATTAATGATGGTGAATATATGAGGGAGTGATGTTGGAATGTGATTTTTTCCTAGTTATTATATGACATTAAAACCAAGAACCTATATAATCTCAATGTATCCAATGAGCTTAATAAAATGAGGCCATATCTAGGAACCCTCTCAAATAGTTCTCGAAAATAGATCCTTAAAAATCCCACACCATTCATGTTTATCTCTCTTCTGTTATAGACCACATAGGTCCTCAAAAATGATATACACATCAATATTTGTGTTATAAGTCATTAGTTTAATTGAAATAAACCAAAGAATTAAACATTTAATGTCGACCATGTAGTTAGTTTTTTCATTGATTGGGAAAACTTAATCACTCGTCGCCAATATAGGGAAATCATGCATTGAGTATTCTATCATGCATGATTTCTATTAATCAAATTGTACACAAAAAATGTGTATAATCCATTCATATAAGTTACTTCCTATGACTATAATTTTTTTTCTTAAAATATAGATCGAAGAGATAAGAAGGATGAAGAACACTAAAATCTATACGAAATTTAGAAGAGAAGATTATTAATACTTTTCATGATTAAAATTTTGTGGTAAATAAAATATTAATATATTTATATTAATCCTTCCACTATTTTATCAATTCCCAATAGACCTCAATACTAAAAATGGAATGTCTAGTTTCTTGAATATTGTAGTGGAAAGAATCCATACTCTATTTTCCTTACCCCCAATGAGGGTTTGATGTGCTGCATAAATGAATTGACGTAGGGAGGTTATTATTAACATTAGTGTGGCAGCTTCATCCTCCATTGAGTTTACTCCATTGTCCCCAAAACATGACATGGATTTACTAAAGGAAATCCTCTAAGTTACATCATGTCTATAGAGGACTAATTATCTAAATGTATTTTGGTTATGTAAAATCATAACCATAAAATAACTCCACGTAAAATGACTGTTCCCCAATGAGGTTTGGTCAAACACTTCATTCTATGGATTTTATTCCTAATCATACCATGGAAGGAAAATTATGAGTAAATATATATTTTATGGATTTTAATTTATTATGAAGATTTTTTATCACATTTTATAATTTACATATATAGGTAATATTATATGAATGTTAATTAATTATTTAACCATGTTATATAAAACATTTACTCACAATCCAGTTTTTCAAAATTCATCATTGCCCATTTTTATATTATTTTTGTGATCGTGAAATTATATAAAAAAATATAATTTATAGAATGAAATAATGAAATAACTAGTTGAAACAGTTATTAGCTCTATATAATGGTTTATTAAATGAGATTATATTAAATACAATTTAGATATAGGGGAAATAACAATGGTTTTTAGTCGTTTAATGACTTGTATAACTATACCTATCCACCGATATAACACATGGGTTGTCATTGTAATGGTTTTGTATTGATCTACCTCCATGACTAGACCCACTCCTTCCAATGCTAGCATAATGAGGGGAGAGAGGTAATAACCCCTATGTTCTACCTATTGTAGGCCCCGAGTTGGTGACTAGTGCCATTGGTGTAAAAATATCATAAATATGGGAGGCATTACATTTTTTATAAAAACAAGATTGGGAGATATGAAAAAACATCCACAATATAACCCAAACAGAGAGTATAACAGAAATCTTGAACCATCCCATATGCATGTTTAAAATATAACACTTACTATAAAAAACTATCCAATTTAATCAAACAAAAGCAAAGATATGCAGTGACAAACAATTCTCAAGATCCAAGATAGTAAGGTCAAGCATGGTCTGCAAAATCCTCCTGGAAAAATGAAAATAGTATATATTCATAGGGTGAGGATTCAAGTATACTGTGTAAGAAAACCAAATTCACTCGAGCACATGTTATTGGGGCATACTAATTCACCCCTAGGAAAACAGCAGAATGAGACATCTACTAAGAAGGTATACAGTCTTTCCCAACCTTAACAATTCACGATAAAAAAATAACGCATGTGAAGTAATAAAAAATAAAACATTTCAATGATAAGGTACCCTATACAACTTACCCACTAATGAAAAACTCTCACACCCTAATAGAAAATGTAATCATACTCCCACTTTTTCATAATATACCACATCACAACCTGCCAATATACACCTAGGCCTCACAACCACTTCCCGCCTAAAAACACATGGGCCCATACCACATCACATCCCACCCGTAGAAACCTGGGCTACAAACCACATCACATCCCACCCTTAGAAACCTATTCTAGAACCCATATCACAATACACACAAAGAAACCTATTCCAAAAACCACACCTCGTATTTAGAAACTTTGAAACATACAATGAATATCTTTATAAATACGCCTTAAAACACAAAATGTCTCATACCAAAGAGACCTGTGAAAGAAAAACTCATATTCAGACACATGGTCCTCAAAATCCACAACCTTCTAGAAGAATATTGGGTTGTAAGCACCTGAAAGAAGTAGCAGGGAAATGTTTGTGACCAACCATCCATCCTCCGACCATGATGTTTGTGAAATACACACTCCCCTCTGACAATGGGGGTTTTATAACATAATCCTAAACTAGGGTGGTGTGCATGTAGAAGTAATAATAAAAGTACAAACTCAGCCTAACCAATGGGTCTTCAAGGAATATTCAACTCACAACCCTACCACCATTGTCGGTACCTCTATATGAAAAACACCTCCCAACTATCAAAAAACCCAATTCAAAATCCCAAATGATTTAGTTAACTACTTCCATTCCATTAAAGCATCCATCTCATTCCATTTCATACTTTATTATTCATTTTTAACTCATTTAATCCATGAAAAACTATTAAACTAGAATCAACAACACAAAAAACCTACATAAGAAAAGTTATTCATTGATAAACTATGGGTGAAATTATCATACAAACTATCACCATATTTCTTCAAAATGACCCCCATTAATCCATCCACACACACCAACATTGTCACGACCCATCCTCAGGGCCTGTTCCATGACTACCCCAAGCCCTCCTCCCATAGGCCCGGGGCTGGCGACTAGCACCAAAGGTGTAAATCCCGATAATTGGGCAGGAATTGCCTTTAAAAAGAGAAGAAACACCACAGAGTATGCAAACTGAAGTAAACACTAAGTAAACTGAAAAACACAAGTAAGAGCTGGAAAGTAAATGGGTAAGTATACAAACCCAACTGAAGTGCAGTACAATTGAAAAGTAAAGTAAAATAACTAAAAGATGAAGCAGCAACCACCGGGACGTCCTCTAGGAACTCCCACCTGAAGGGTGAGTACTGTCAGTCTCGTCGGCTCATCGAGTCCGGCCGTCCTCTTCGTGTACGTCCCACTTGATAGACCACCTCTAGGTACCGTCCTACTCCTCAATCCTCAACCACGATCAGTGATGTCCATCTTCTGCATCCAACACAACGTAGTGCGGGCACAACCCATGACAGGGTTAGTATACGATACTTAGTAGGGACCCCGAGACCCCCGTAGGTCTCCCAGAATCCACAATGAATAAATATAAACACAAGATAACAATTAATCCTACTTAGGTATATTCCCATACATATACCGAAGTCATAATACCCAGACCGGCTCCAACTCTTGAGCCCAAGCACAACCCATTCCACACAGGAAAGCACAATCCAGTCCACAAAGGATAACACGATCCATTCCACACCGGAAAGCAAGTCAATCATATCATGGATATTTATTGAAAGTCAAGACGCAGCTCACACATGTATCCATTTATGAATATGGGTGAAAATGATTAGATGTAGCCTCTGAATCATCTCCTATGTCGAACCCACATAGGATCCAAGTATAGAAGTCGTCGCTGCCAAACCCACGGAGGATACAAGTATGGTAGTCATCGTCGTCGAACCCACGGAGGATACCAGCATGATAGTCAAACCCACGGAGGATCCTTGTACAGTAGTTGTCCTCGTCAAACCCTCGGAGGATCCCAATACGGTAGTCATCCTCATCGAACCCATAGAGGATCCCAGTACGGTAGGCGTCCCCATCAAACCCATGGAGGATCCCAGTACGGTAGTCGTCCTTGTCTAACCCACGGAGGATCCCAGTATGGTAGTCGTCCTTTTCGAACCCACGGAGGATCCTGGTATGGTAGTCGTCCTCGTCGAACCCACGGAGGATCACAGTACGGTATTCGTCTTCATCGCAGCCAGCTCTAGGGTTCCTGCACACAACACATTCGATTACAGGAGGGTCCCCTCCATGAGCCAAGGGGTTGATACATAACCTATCACAAAGTCCAGAGTTGATGTATCACAAAGTTTCATCTCGTCAATAGGAACTCAACGCAATAGGAGGCGCGTCAATCAGACGCCCGGTCTTATAGTTATTGGCCTTTTCGTCCCATGGCCCCAGTTGGTTTTTAAGCTAAAACAAACCCGGTCATACTCCATCTATGTCCAAACCTCGAGTAGAGTAAGCCAAAAGAACTGTCTCACAAAGAAGAATCCAAGAAAGTCGACGACATGTCAATCGGTCGTCCGGAGCTCATGTTATAAGTGTTTCCGCTCCGATGGCCCGATTGGTTTCGTGTTCGAACCAACCCAGCCATATACAAAGTTCTCTTAAACCTTAGGTGTAATATACTGAAACGACCGTATCGATCCAAGGATCGCTACACAACTGATGTTGCATCGATCGGAGGTCTGTAGCCCAAGTTATGGGCGTTTGAACGGATCTGTCCGGAAACCAGGGGGTTCGGGCCCGGTCTCACCCGGCCCGATGACCCGGGGTCATCCTGAACCGGGTCGGGCCCTTTAGGGCATGGATCGGCCCGGTTGGCATGGCCCGACCAAGCGCGGGCGGCCCGGCCCTGCTGGCGCACCCCGGCCCGGCGTGGGTGGCCTGGCCCAGCGCGGGAGGCCCAGCCCGGTGCGGGCAGTCCGGCCCGCGTGGCCGGTGGCTCGGCCTTCGGCCGAGCGGGATGCGGGGGGGGGGATTCCCCCTTGATTGTGAAATGGAGCCCCCCCATTATTAGTGGGGTCCGCCCTAATTAAACCGGGGGTTTCTCCCCCCCAGATTCTAGGAAATGGCAGCCCAGTTGTTCGGCCGATGTGTTGCCGCGGGACCCCCCACGAGTCCCGCCTCCCGACGCGCCGGCGGCCGGCTGAGTCAGGCTGCCTCCTTTTCACCACAGCAGCCTTAGGCCATGGACCGCCCCGGCTGTGACCGCCTTCGTCTTCACCGGCGCGGCGTGACGGTGCCGCTCTCTTTCGCCGCGGCCCGCTCTGGCCGCGGTTCTCTCGTCCTCGCACGGTGCAATGGTTCCGCCTCTGTTTCAATCCACAGAGAAAATCAAATAACAGAAAGGGGATGAGGTTCGACCATGTTCGTGCGGTCCGACCTCCTCCCGTTATATTGATAACAGGTGGCCAATAATAACGATGAATGTCGAAATAATCAAGAACGTGGAAACAACCCCTACCTCAAAAGAAATTTGCAGAAGCAAGCGTCGCAGGGGTGGTTTCGATGACGGCATTGGCATGCGTCCAAGAAGGGAACGACGTCTCACACCAGCTGTGTAGAGGAGAAGGAACGACACGTCATTGGCGATTTTCCGCGTCAGTGCCTCCTCCTTTTTCGTGGAAGAAGAAGAAGACTGAAGATAATGGGTCGCTGAGTCGATGATCATAGACAATGTGTGGTCATCTTCGTTGAGGAAGAAGACGTTCTTCGATGGAGAAGATGAAGTTCTTCAAGAGACTTAAAGATCTCTCCTCCAATCCTCAACACAACCAATCTAACTCCAAAAATAAAATAAGCTCTTCTTATTTTATTAAGTCATGCCATGAGTTCAAAATTCAAAATCTTAATTCAATTAATTGAATTAGTGTGTCTTCATGATTAAATGGGAGGAGAGGGGAAGTCACCCAATTAATGGGAAGTTTAAAAGTTAAGATGAGTTACACATGTTAAGTGGGGGGTTTAGAGGAGTTAGGCAATGTGAGGGGTTGGGCTCGTGTGGGCCCCACCCCACCTTTATTTTCTCTATGGTAGTTAACAACAAGTGGGTCCCACCCAACTTCCACGCATAGGTTATAACAACATAGAGTTTGAATTAAAATTGTAACACAATTTTATTTACTTCACATTTAAATCATTTTTTTAACACCTCCTCCCGAGGAAACGCACCTTCGGGAAAGGTCCTCCTAAGCCATAACCGGCACTGCGGTTTCATCAGTGCCCTCAGATTTCAATTCAGTTCAGTTGATCAAAAGTTAAAAAAACCCACTCATCCGTTCACTGAATGTACCCGAGCTAAACTTTGTAAATTTATTCCAGGCACACTAGGCCTCGGAATCAGGTTCTGTCAGAAACCACGTACTCATAAAATCCTAAAGAAATTAAGAAAAAAGTTTCCTTCAAATTTACGGGTCTTTACATTACTCCCTCGTCAGGGCTTTACGTCCCCATAAAGTTACATAAAAATTTAAGGAAACAAAAAGGGGATATTGTGCACGCATCTGAGCCTCCCGCTCCCATTTTCTCTCATGGAGGTTCCTGTGCTGCCACCTGATGTGCACTAGAGGAATCGACCATCCACGTAGGACCTACTCCTATATATCGTAGATCTCCACCGGGACCTCCACAAATGTATCTCCGTCATCGATTTCTAGCTCCCCATGGTCGATGATATGCATTGTATCGTGCACGTATCTCCTAAGCTGAGATACGTGAAAGACGTCATGCAACCGGTGGAACTGAGGTGGAAGAGCTTGGCGATAAGCCACCTCACCTATCCTACTGAGAACCTGGAATGGTCTGATGAAGTGTGGAGATAGCTTTCCACCTCAGTAAAAAATCCTTAGACCCCATCGAGGTGAGACCCATAAGAAGACATGGTCGCCACTCTCAAACTCTAGTGGTCTCCATCTCCAATAAGCATAGGACTTAGTCTTCTCTTCATCTTCTTCTACACTTTTTCAGATTCTAAAAGTAGTAAATTTAACACTATCTACAAAGGATATCTAAAAAACAGCTAGCTTCTCCATCACCACTCCAAGTAGCCGGATGCCTGACCTCCTGCTGAGAGCATCACCTACAACGTTCCCCTTCCCAGGAGTATAGTTTATCTCAAATTCATAGTCCTGGGGGAACATCAGTCATTTCTTCTATCTCAATTTCATGTCCTTTTGAGAGAGGATACACCTGAGACTAAATATTTGGTTAGAATCGTAAACCATTTGCTCGACGAACAACCAGTGAGACTAGCCGTTTGCAAGTACTCATCTCCACCCTTCTTCTTCTACGATCTACTAGAGCTGCTGAGATTCCTCCTCTGCTGAAAAGATAAATCTGGTCTCATCCCCTGGATGAACCACGTTCTTTTCCTAATATAGTCAATCCTAACAGGAACGGTACTATTTCATGTCATGTACGATGTCGTAAGGCCTCGACGCTACTACCCAGAGATCCAACCATTACTCTCACCTCAAAGGGTCGATTCACACTATTGGCAGCAGTGTGTGGTCACTTGGTCTCCTCTTGTAGGAATCTCAGAAGTGAGGGTCCAGTCAACGGTTTTAACTGAAACCTCTTAGTATCAACTACATAGAAAGGGCAGGGAAGAAAACAACACAACAACATGTGTCCTTCATTACTACAGCTCAAGGTACAAAAACACAAAGACTCTACAAACAAAACATCAATAATGCTAGAAGAATCATAAACAAAAGTCTCCATGACTAGAGCTAGTCCTACTCTTGTATATCTGCTCATGGAGCTCCATGGTCATAGGCCTCAGCTTCCAGTAGCTGAGCTCTCCCCTATCCACCAGTTCCTTGCGGTCGGGGTGGTCTTCCTGGTGGTGGTGGTGGTAGGGCCTCAAAACGTTGCCCACCATCCGCTGCTCGGCCAGCTCCTCTGCCTCGTATGCCTTCTCCCTGCGGACCTCCACAGTCAAACCTCTGCCTGGGAGGTCCCTCTACCACCTGCCGCTCATCTGACGGGCATGTCAGGCAGTCTCGAGCCATGTGACCCTACCCGCTGCATGCATAGCACTGCCTGGTCCTCGTGTGGATGGATCTGTTTCATGTGCCCCGCACAAATGAACCTGTTTCCTGAGACTAATCATCTGAAGTTCTAGCCCGCTTGGTCCTCTGCGTCATCTGTCTACTCCCGGCTGCAGAAGACTCCGCTGCGGGTCGTCCTGCGGAGGGTCTCACCGCTGGAGACTGCTCAGCGAGAAAACTCTCCACTAGAAGGGCTCTCTCTAGCACCCCAACCTGTGTCGAGATGTTGAGGGATATCACCGAAGCCCTGATCTCATGCCTCAGTCCCGACCCGATGGTCCGGGACCTGAAGAATGAGCCTCGTACCATATCTGTGGAGTAGCGCGAGAGATCAGTAAACCTCTCTGTGTACTGGGCTACTGTCATGCTGCCCTTCCGCAGCTGTAGTAGATCCTGGATGGGCACCGTACAGAGGGTGGCTGGAACAAAATCTGAGTGGAAGAGGCTCTCAAAGACCGTTCAAAGAAGAGATGTCTTGTCGTGCACCTGGAGCATCAAGCTCTACCATCTACCTGATGTCACGTGCAAAAGACTCGCCGCAAGGATCACCATGAGGACAGATGGTGTCCCTACTAATCTAAAAACTCGAACAACAGTCTCCAGCCAATCCTCGGCTGCCTGAGTGTTTATCTCCCCGTGGAACCTGGGTGGTCTCTAATGCTGAAACTCGTGCAGTGAAGTAAGGCGACGTGCACTCTCAACTGCTGGGACTGGTGGAATCGGTGGCTCAGCGGGTAGAGGTACCACTGGTGCCTCCACTGTAATGGGGCCCTGCACCGAGGCCTCGTCACTCAGTGGGCTGCCGTCTCACACAAAGCTCGGAACCCTTGCTGGCTGCCGTCGTGGGGCTATCCTGAAAAGAAACAGGTGATCTACGGTTAATACAATATACCTGGTGAGCTGACACAAAGTAATCATAAAGAAAACTTTTGAAACACAAATGCAATCAATGTTTTCGTGCACTGAGTCAGGAATCAGAAGTCAGTATCCTGGTGTATAGATACGTCGGCCGCCGCACCAACACTAGACTCCCTGGACTGATAACCACACTCAATAACCGTAACCCTATTTCTTCACATAGAAGAGTGATCAGATTCATGAGTTCTTCGGTAGAACCGAACTCCTCTGATACCAATTTGTCACGACCCATCCCCGGGGCCCGTGTTGTGACTACCCCAAGCCCGCCTCCCATAGGTCAGGGGCTGGAAAGTAGCACCAAAGGCATAAATCCCGATAATTGGGAAGGAATTTCTTTTAAAAAGAGAACAAACACTATAGAGTACACAAACTGAAGTAAACACTAAGTAAACTGAAAAACACAAGTAAGAGCTGGAAAGTAAATGGGCCAGTATTCCAACCCAACTAAAGTGAAGTACAACTGAAAAGTAAAGTACAACAACTCAAAGACGAAGCAGAAACCACCAGGACGTCCTCTAGGAATGACCACCTAAAGGGTGAGTACCGTCAGTCTCGTTGGCTCCTCGAGTCTGGCCTTCCTTTCCGTGTACGTCCCACCTAATAGACCACCTCAGGGTACTGTCCTGCTCTTCAAGCCTCAACCATGATCAGTGTTGTCCATCGTCTGCATCCAAAAAAATGTAGTGTGGGCATAGCCCTTGCATGGGTGAGTATACGATACTCAGTAGGGACCCCGAGACCTTCGTAGGTATCCCAGAATCCACGACGGATAAACCAAAAAGAATAAATATAAACATGAAGAGGGGTGGAGATGATATCATGGATAATGATTTAAAGTCAAGAATTAGCTCACACAGGTATCCATTTACGAAGAGGGGAGGAGATGATTAGATGTAGCCTCTGAATCATCTCCTCTACTAATCCCATGTAGGATCCAAGTATAGAATTCATCGGTGCCGAACCCACAGAGGATCCAAGTATGGTAGTCATCGTCGTCGAACCCACAGAGGATCCAAGCACGGTAGTCGAACCCACAGATGATCCTAGTACAGTGGTCGTCCTCGTCGAACCCATGGAGGATCCCAGTATAGTAGTTGTCCTTGTCGACCCCACGGAGTATCCCAGTACGGTAGTCATACCCGTCGAACCCATGGAGGATCCCAGTACTGCATTCGTCCTCATCGAACCCACAGAGGATCCAGGTACGATAGTCCTCCTCGTCAAACCCATGGAGGATCCTAGTACGGTAGTCCTCTTCGTCACAGCCAGCTCTAGGGTTCCCGCACACAACACGTTCAATTCCCGGAGGGTCCGCTCCACAAGCCAAGGGGTCGATACATCAACTATCTCGAAGTCCAGAGTTGATGTATCACAATGTCCCGTCTTGTCAATAAGAACTCAACGCAACATACATCACGTCAATCGGACGCCCGGTCTGGGAGTTATTGGCTTTTTCGTCCCAGGGCCCCGGTTGGTTTTTAAGAAAAAACCAACCCGTCCATACTCTATCTGAATCCAAACCTCATGCGGAGTAATCCAAAATAACCGTCTCACAAAGAGGAATCTAACAAAGTCAACGTCACATCAATCGGACGTTCGGAGCTCAAGTTATAAGAGTTTCCGCTCCAAGGGCCTGATTGGGTTTGTGTTCGAACCAACCTGGAAATACCCAAAGGTCTCCGAAAACTTGAGTGTAAAATACAAAAATGACGTTCTCGATCCAAGGATCGCTACGCAACTGACGGTGCGTTGACCAGAGGTCCGTAGCTCAAGTTATGTGCATTTGAACGGATCTGTCCGGAAACCAGGGGTTCGGGCCTGGTCCGACCCGGCCCGATGCCCCTGGGTCAGCCCGAACCGGGTCTGGCCCACTAGGGAGTGGCCTAGCCCGGCTGGCACGGCCCAGTCCGATGCGGACGGCCCGGCCCGCGTGGCCTGGGGCTCAGCCTTCGGCCGAGCGGGATGAAGGTGGTGTGGGTGCTACCCCCCTTGATTGTGAAATGGTGGCCCCCCATTATTGGTGGGGTCTCCCTAATTAAACCGGGGGTTTCGCCCCCCAGAATCTCGGAAACGGCTGGCCCGGTTGGCTGGCCGGTGTGCTGCCACGAGACTGCCTGCGGGTCCCACCTCCCGACACGCCGGTGGCCAGCTGAGTCCGGCCGCCTCCTTTGCACTGCGACGACCTTAGGCCGCGACCCTTGTCCGATGGGCGCACCGCGACGGCGCCGCGCCCCTCCTCCGCGACCCACCCCGGCCGCGGCCACCTTCGGCTTCACCGGCATGGCGCGACGGCGCCATGCTCCTTTGTTGCGGCCCGCTCCAGCCACAATTCTCTCATCCTAGCGCGATGCAACGGTTTTGCCTCTGTTTCAGGAAACGAAGAAAATCAATCAATAGAAAGGGGAGGAGGTTCGGCCTTGTTCATGTGGTCCGACCTCCTCCCGTTATATTGATAATAGGCGGCCAATAATAACAATGAACATCGAAATAATCAAGAACGTAAAAACGACCCCTACCTCAAAAGAAGTTCCTGGAAGCTATCGTTGCGGGGGTGGTTTCGATGACGGTGTTTGCGTGCATCAAAGAAGGGAACAACGTCTCACACCAGCTGTGGAGTGGAGAAGGAACGTCACGTCATTGGAGAGTTTCCACGTCGGTGCCTCCTACTTTTTCATGGAGGAAGAAAAAGACCTAGGATACCGGGTCACCGTGTCGATGATCCAAGACGAAGTGTTGTCGTTCTTCGTTGAGGATGAAGACGTTCTTCGCCGAAGAAGATAAAGTTCTTCAACAGACTTAGAGCTCTCTCCTCCAATCCTCAACACAACCAATCTAAACCCAAAAATAAAATAATCTCTTTTATATTTTATTAAGTCATTCCATGAGTTCAAAATTCAAAATCTTAATTCAATTAATTTAATTAATGTGTTGGCATGATTAAATGTGAGGAGAGGGGAAGTCACCCAATTAATGCGAAGTTTAAAAGTTAAGTTGAGTTACACATCTTATGTGGGGGGGTTATAGGAGTTAGGGAATGTGAGGGTTTGGTCTCATGAGGGCCCCACCCCACCTTTATTCTCTCAATGGTAGTTAACAACAAGTGGGTCCCACCCAACTTCCACACATAGGTTATAACAACTTAGAATATGAAATAAAATTGTAACACAATTTTATTTACTTCAATTTTAAATCATTTTTTTAACAACTTCTCATGAGAAAAAGAACCTTTGAGAAGGGTCCTCCTAAGGAATAACCTGCGCTGCGGTTTCATCGGTGCCCCCAGATTTCAATTCTATGCACCAGATCAAATGTTAGAAAAACCCGCTCGTCCGTTTCCTGAACGTACCCGAGCTAATCTTCGGAAATTTATTCCGAGCACACCAGGCCTCGGAATCAAGTTCCGTCAGAAACTGTGTACTCGTAAAATTCCAAAGAAATTAAGAAAAAAAATTCTTTGAAATTTAAGGGTCTTTAAAAACATTATGTAACACATTAATCCACAACCAGTCTCCTAGTCTTTCCGCAAAACACTTCTTATACATCCACAACCAATCAATCTCACCACAAATGATTCCATTACACCACCTAAACCATATCACAACACACAAATGTGCTCAAAACCACATCACCACATTAACCATGGGAAAAAAGTTTAATTTAAAAAGGAACGCATTATTTAAATTCCACTTGGTATTTTAAGGGTTATCATTGAAACTGTATAGTCCTCAAAAAAACATTCATTAGCTGATTATACATAATTAACCAATTTACACTCTATATTTCACCAAATAAATAATATCAAAAGTATAAAACAAAATAGATATAACCATAAAAAAGTCCCAAAAATAGCCACAATATTTATTGGGGCTTTTAGCCAGAATAACCACAAGACCGTAAAAAATATCAAGCTAGAAAATCATGCAAATAAACCCAACTTACCCATAAATTTCATTTAGATAATTATTTATCTTTAGTAAAGACAGTGAAAATATGATCAATAGGTATAAAAAAGTAAAACTCCTCTTTTATGATGCACAAATATAGAGAAATTAGGGAATCCCTACCTCTATGGAGTGTCAATGTTCTTTTAATGAGAAAAGACAACATAACGGACCTCTGAAAACCTCTCATGCAAGGTTTTTGTCCATCAATGGATGTCATGACGACACTTTCTCAACAACAACATAAGATAACCATAGTAGAACAAGGACATAAAATCCAAAATGACATGTAAATAACAACATTAGGAAAAAAGTATATAACCTTAGAAGAAACCTCCAGAATGAAAAAACACCTAATATCTAAGATTAATCTTTATATATTGGAGGAGGGAAGATAGAAAACTATCCATGGTGAAATAATCCTCAATACACCAAAGGGGGATCATTAGGTCTCATAGGGTCGGGGGGATTATAAGGAACTGGCCTTATAACATGTCATAACATTGAGTTAAATGAATAATTCACATTGATAATTTTTTCAGGTTTAGAGTTTTAGTAAATTAGGAAATAACTATTACATCTTAAGAGAATACAAAGTAGACAATTCTACTCAGTTTCCATTTTATTCATAAAATAAAAACTCTTGAAAAAAAGATTCATGTCTAGTTACTTGTTTTAGACAACATGACTTTTCCTTGATCCCATCCTTGACCATATTCACTATTAAGTCCTTTGAAAAACATTTCAAAACATGGGATGAGCATAAAATGCTCAGTAAGGGTTATAAAAGAAAGAGAAAAAACCTTAGTTCAGAAATATATACAGAACATAAACGGTTTTACATGCCTCATGAAATCATAAGATTTATGAATAACACATAGAAATTATAAATCATTAAGGTAACTTGTGGAACCTATACATACTTATATTGTAGCTATCACAACTACATAGAAAGTTACTTTTGAACACCCATCACAGAATATTACCTAAATCTCTTAGGAGAAACATCCACGTTTACCTCCGTCACATTACCCAAGGCATTGGAGAGCTATCTCGGGCTCACTCGCCCTAGGTTTATCACAAAACCACCCGTATTCATAAATAATTCACATGAACCATAACATGTTCATAACACATAACATAAGCATAAAGGAAAGATTACATTTCTACATTGCAAAAACAGTATAACATTTCAATATATTAACATATCAAAACCATTATCAAACAATTTTCAATACCAAAAATACATACAATAGTATATGGTATTTATTTTCCTTTTAAAAATATTAAGGCTTGTTAAAGAATCCAAAGATCAAATAATACTCGTCGCGGCGGAATGGTCGTTGTCACCGCTTACGTTAAAAAGAAACATTTTTTTGTCATTTAATAAAACGCTTCGTAGAGAAATATTCCTTTTGAATAAAAGTAAAATTCAATTGTGCTTATACAATGTATAAAAGAAATTAATGTGTTAGAGAAAAATATGTCACAATGAAAAGAGATTGAGACGAAGTCCCTTACCTCATGTCCAACTTGACTCTATCACTCTTTAATCTCCTGAATAATAAACTAAAGTTAAATACTAATTTCTTATAAACCTTTTACAATTTTATTATTCATTTTATATCACTTATTACCATGTTATAAACATTATGTAATCATTTATATTAATAATGATTGTTTTGTCGATATTTGGTACTTGTGTCAAAAATGAACACCTTATATTTAAATGTTGTCCACGTGGTCAATAATCCATTATATCAAAAATTATATTCATTATTTAGATGTCATATATATAATATATATCATATATATCCAGTATATATATATATATATATATATATATATATAACAGTTCATATCATTTGAAGGTAAAAATGAAATGCACTGTTCATGGAGATGATAAGTTGTACGTACGCATGAACGCTACATTCATTTCTATTTCTTATTTTTGTAGAATTAAAACATAATGATACATAGTTATATTATAATTCCATTATAATATCATATATAATATCCTTAACTCCATCTTTTATACATCCCATATATGGCATTAATGAGTCATATCACATTGAGTGGGAAGAAGTTTGCACTTCCTCAAATAAAATTACCGTGTTTACCCATAATTGAAACCATAATGGTATGCTATACAAGAAAAATACATAAGCATAAAGAAAAAATAAACATAATATATATGATATATAAATATAGTGTCATCTTAATGGCCACCATGATAGGCGGTAAGAGATAATCGAACAATTATCATCTCGTGAGGCGTTAGTTTTCCATCCCTAATAACTGTATGTTCATCACCTATTAGATGGAGGTGTGTGTAAGTGTAGTTAGAATCCTTATCATTAATAAATAATAGTATATTAAGGATACTAGTGTTGTTATAAAATAAAGGAATAAGAATATTTTATGGGTTGGAGAAGTAAAATAAAAAGGAAGTTAAGAGAAACCATTACCTTTATTTTGGGTAACATCCTTTGGTTTGAACCAAAAGAACTTCTTGATGTGCCTTCTGCCTAAGGTAAGGCTTCTAGGAGGAGGATAGGGATGTGGGGAGATTAATTTGGTAGACCTTGGATGCACAAAAAGGGTTGAGTGGTGTTAGGAATTGGTTAGAAGTGAGGGGTTTTTATAAGGGGGAGGAGGGGCTCTTTAGGAATGTGTGATAATATTATTTTATTATATAATGATATTCGGTTTCTAAAGGTCCAAAACTCATTAAAGACGAATATAGGATGACTCATGGTCTAAATAAAATCATTCAATAAGAATATGATAGGTTTTGGATATTGTTTTAATATTTATAATCTTATTTATTTATATCTTTTATAATTGAGGTAAATACTGCATCATTATTCTGTCATAAATAATTTAATATATTTAATGTCTAAAAATTATAAAAAAATTACAATGATGTATTAAATATTTTTATCTTTCCAATCAATATTTATATATGTATAACACCTTGTAAAAAATAAATTACTAAAAGATATTTGTTTTTTCCATTTTTGCCTTTACTTTAAGTTAATTAATCAAAAGTGTCATCATCACTCCCAAGTGACACAATGGGTTCCCAAAATCGACCCAAAGATGACCATGGTCGTAAATGACTCGACCAATAAGGATTGGACCAAGGTTAAGGTAATTTTGAGTTATTATAATATTCTTTTTACCTTGAATTACACTATTTACCTTTTACCACGGTAGAAAAGTCAAAAGAAACTATTCACAAAAAATTATTTTCATCTTATTGAACCAAATTTTAGTTACTAATAACAACCATGTATGTCAGATTTTCAAAATTCAATTCATATAAGTGGTAAAATTTCATTAAAATAAAAAACTCCATTTTTTTAACTACTACTAATAGGTATCACTATTCATCAAAAAATGATGTTTTTCAGAAAAATACCAAAAATTCAGCCGAAGATTTATTTGATATATAAAATTCAAAATTGATGTCTATTTTTCCAAATTCAAAACATAAAGGTGGCATTAATTAATTTGAAATTAATTCCCTTTGATAAAACAAATAGCGTGTTTTTATGAAACAATAACTATCAAAAGATTGACACTTATTTATGTCCAATTTAAAAGTGAAATTAATTCTAATGACCAACATTGGATTAAATGGAAAAATATATTCTAATTACACTTTAAAAACAATTAAAAAGATAATTTAACCATATAAATAAATTATATCGAAACATTGTTTTGAATTAAAATACAATATTTTTCACTATTCATTAAATGATGAAGTTTATCGGAAAAATTACAAAAATTTACAGCAAGTAAATTTTGATGTCCCCATTATAAAGAAGGATTTTATTCGGTCAAATAGAATGTTTAAAGTGGCCAAAACTAGATTTAAATAGATTTCTTGTAATATCCAGAGATTTTATGAAAAATATTCTTTTAATTTCATTAATGTCTTGTGTTGTATGCTACACCAAGATTACCTTGCGCTATACGCAACACCATATTAGCTTGCAGTATACGCAACACTATTTTGGATCGTGTTACACACAATTTTGATAATAGTTATTCTACGCAACATTGAGTGTATATATATATATTAAATGTATAAATGAAATATGTTTGGATTCTGTTATACGAAACAACGAAGGATTCTTTCACAACACGCAACCCTGACTTGGCTTGCATTACACACAATCACGGCCTTCCTCGATAGCGTGTGTTGTACGCAATACCAGGTTTTACTAAACAACGATATATTATTATAATATTATTATGAACTAGCTTTTATGAATATTATTAACTAAATTTTGGATTTTATAACATTATTATTCATCTTACACATTTTCTAGAACATGGTATAAGAACAAGATAAATTTTTCGGGTAAAATAAGTATTTTTCAAAAAATGCAGTTTTGCCGCCTTTTGATGGTGCACCCACCTTAAATCTAGTTTTTGACATGTTTATAAGTTCAATTTGACAAAATAAAATTCTTATTTGGAATCAAGAAATAAAAATTTACTTTGGATAAATTTTTCATATTATTCTGGTAACTTTCATATTTTGATGAATAGTAAAAACACGCTATATTTTAATGAAAAACAACTTTTTTCATCGTAATAATTTATATGGTTAAATTAATATATTGAATGGCTTTAAAGTATAAATAGAATATATTATTACCATTTAATATAATTTATGTAATTAGCATTGATTTTACATTGAATTCGTAGGATAAATCAATTCAATCTTTTGCAATGTTTTAAACAAAAACCCATTTTTATTCAACAACGGGATTAATTTTAATTTAATTTCTGCAACTTCTGTGTATTGAATTTGAAAAAATGGATTCCATATTTGGAATCAGTGGGTCCAAATTATGTTAATAGGCTACTTTTTATTTTTGGGAATTATGAATAGTAACTACGGTAAATTTTATTTACCATAGTTAAAGGTAAATCGGGTAATTAAGGGTAAATATAATATTATAAAATTATCCTAACACATGCCAAAATTCTATTGGATGGCTAAAAGTAAACCCATATCAACTAAGGGTCGGATTAGATTCATTTAATGGACTTTTGACCATGAAAATAATTTAATTATTATTAAAACCAAAGAAAGTGACAACATGTCACTCTCTTAAATCTTATAAGTATAATAATTTTAATTTAATGATAAACATCATAAAACTTCGAACATGAATAGTCTCCAGAAATCTAATAAAATTATATACATGATTACAATTTATTTATAATTTTTAGGGATTAAATAATTGTCATTAAAGGTGATACATTAATGATACATAAATTATTTATTAAGTGGAAAATAAGTAATATGGTTTTTATTGAAATAATAATACCCATTAAAAGGCTCACAAACCTGACCAAAACTTATTGGTAGTGTATATATACACCTTAATCATCCCATTACCTAATATATAACCGTTTGGATCCTTATAAAAGTGATTATGACACTTATATTATTTTATTATAAATGATGCCAATGTTGTCACCTTCATAATTTAATAAATATAACAATTTAAATATTGTGATTTTAAGATGATAAATTCGAGTAAAATTATTATTGTGAAAGGTAATAGATTTATCTTCATCATAGGATTTTATTTTAAATTTTTATGCAACAAATCAGTATATTAAATAATTATACCAAAATGTTGTAGTAATTATTTTATTAAGAGATAAACCAAATAAATGGTTTTAAAAATAATAAAATAAATATTATATGAACTATTTAATGTGATCCACTAATTTTATAGGTACATATGACCTTTTATGAATCTATTAAATCTTTTATTTCGAACATATATTCTGTATATATTTTATTTAAATTCAGATAAATGAATAGTGTCACAATTGACACTATTGTTCTTTTATAAAAATAACATATTATAAATTTTTTTAAAAAACACAAAAATATTTAAAATTATAAATTTAAATTTATATGGTCTATAATGTTATAAAGTAAAAAATTATGGAAAATTAACTACAAATAAGTAATTATTTGTTATAATTTAAAATTTATAATTTTATTACCACAGATAAACTTAAATAGATTAAATAAGGATAAATCAAAATGATAAGGTTTAAATAATATCCAAAAATGTATAAATTCGATTGGTTGAGGATATTACAACTATATATCATCTAATATTCAAATATGAGTCATTTTTGGAGGTTTTTAAGTGGGGTTATATTTATTATAAATTAATATTTTTAAGAATTCCAAAGGTACCCCTCTCCTCCCTTATAAAAGGGAACCTCCTCCCTCTCCTCATCACACCAATTTGAGCCTTCAAGATCGGCCAAACCCTGCCAAATTATCTTCTCCACTTCCCTAGAAACATCCTAGAGGTTCTGGTCTACTTTAAAGACGAATCTTAGTGCCCTAAGAGGAGGTTTCAAAGAGGCGTATCGAAGAAGAGGTAATTTCTTCTCCCGATTCTTTCAAGCTTCTTTCTACTTCAAATTCTTCTTCTTTAGTTGTTTAATTATAAAGTAATAACATCAGTATCACTAATATACTGATTTGTTATTATAAATATGAAACAACCCCATTTCACCTTCTATCCATCCTACGAAAAACAAAATCACCGCGCGTGCGTACGTACGGAATACCGTCTCTACGCCCTGGTGTAATCTGTTTTTCCACCAACACCTTACATGGATGGGTATAATGGTGTAAAGAATAACTATAAATAGTTATTATAACATCATACTAATTCTGATATATTGTATCATCCACTCAAATTCAATTCAATAATTATGGAAACGATATCACCGCTCGTGCGTACGTACGGACTACCGTCTCCACGACGTGATGTGATTCATTCTCCATGTTAACCATTTAGGAATGATTATAAAGTATATATAAGAAATAATAATGAAATATATTACATTATAAAGCTACTGGATTTATGTATATATGTATGTCATTTACTTAATTCCTTTCAACTCAATAAGGAAACGAAAACAGCGTTCATGCGTACGTACGGCCTACTGTCTCCATGAACGGTGTATTTCTTTCCATTTATCAATCTATTATATATATGTATATTCTGAATATATATTATATATAAATCATGTTTTATATTCTGGAATTATTTAATCTTGATCTAAGTAATCATATGAATAATTACATGTCAAAACACGGATGACAAATGAAATGATTTTACCCAAAACACTCTTTAACATGGAATTTACAAAAGAATGGGTAATATAAAGTCATAAGTGAACCATATATGATATCATAACAATGAATATGATTCTGTAATAAGTCAATGACATTATTTAAATCATTATACAGGAGGTTCGGATACATGTGAAGCATATCGGACATAAGGTAAGGGATAATTTTGCAAATCTCATTTTTATCCGACATTGCTTATTCGTAAGTATTTACTGGGTTTATATTTATCATCCATGTCCAAATTTTATAAAAATGTTTTCATGAATGTTTAAATTATTTTTTACCCATTTTGACTTTTACTACATGGTATGTAAGGAATTTTTCTTTTGTTTACGTTACGAGGTACTTTTTTGACTTTTCCGCAAAAGTACGAGAAGAATGTTTTTTTAACTTATACGGCACGAACGGATTTTTACGGTTTTATAAAGCCTTATTTTCATGAATCTTCCTCCAAAAGATTTCATTACTATTTTCAAAAAAAATCTATTTCTTTTAAAATTGCATGGGATTTTGTGAAAAGAAAATGATTTTCAAGAAGAAAGGATATTTTCCTCAAGAATTCCTTTCAAGTGTTTTAACAAAACCATTTTCCATCTAAGATGAAATTATTTCATATGTGTATATTTCAAGTATAATGTCTCTATGATTTACATGCTTTCACTTTTCTTCTGATGAAATATCAATTTGTTTTATATGGATTATGTGATGATGATATGATATGAAACCCATTTTATTCTTTGGGTTATGATGAATGTTTTAAGTTTATGTTGTGGCATAAGTATGACTGATTTAATTATGAGATGGGTGGGACCTATATATCCCTCCAATTCATTGGGTAAATATTTATATCTCATGAGATAGACATGACTGGAACGGTAGGTTATCCCGGTTCAGTAAAATAGGACTGAAATGAGGAGTGAACTCGATTCAGAAAGGGACTTTGTCCACTAAGATGGTCTTGGCAGCAATGCCTTGGCTACTATGAAAATCATTAAATGTGTTTAATGGATGCCACAATTACATGTTTTATTCCCATGCTATTTTATCATGGTTTATGTTCCATTATGATCTATGCCTTATGTACTTCCATGTTTTATGTCGTTGCTCAAGATTTTAATGTTTAAACATTATGTTCATGTGTTTAAGTTCCAATGTATATGGTATGTTTTATTTTATCCATATTTACCCTTACCGAGCATTTGAACTCACCCTTTTTATGTTTTATTTTCCCCCAGTATCAAAATAAAGGTTTTAGGTCAGGAAACAAAAAGTGGAAGATCTTTATGGGAGATGTTGAAGATCTTTCACCACGATTAGAAGATTACGTTCCCAGTTTCCAAAGACACTAAACTATTACGGTCCTTGTGTGTATGTTTTTGTTATGTATTAAGTATTCCGAAAAAGTAATGTAATGTCCATGTACGTCAAGCTTAGGGTCTCTATAGATGGTATCAGAGGAAAGGTTTAGTCAACCTTTGGAAACTAGGATGCGAGAACGTTAGTGAGATCCCTAGAGATATTTCTATGGTATGTCTAGGGATGTCCCTAAGGATAAGTATACGTATAAGATATAGTCCTAGAACTACGGTAACGATCTTAGAATTTATCCTAAGATGATAGATATTAAGGGTGCTCCCCCTTTACTATGTTGTTTTCCCTAGCATGATTTTTTCCTCTCACACTATTCTTTTTGGGTTTTAGAAAATGGATGGAAACAGGAAGATTCATGATAATAGAGGATATGGCGGACAATGGAATGATTTTCTTCCTGAGAAACCAAATGAAACTGGATCTAGAAGTCCAAACATCGTTATTATGCTTAATCAGCAATCTCATAATATGATCAATAATCTCAACTTTGGTAAGTTTACCGACTCAGATAATAAGAGAAAGATGGAGTTTCATGATGATCATAGAGGAAAGAATGTTCAATTTCCCCCATGTAAATCATGTGGGAAGAGGCATCAGGGAGATTGTTTCAAAGGAACTGGAAGATGCTTTGGGTTTGGAAAAGAAGGACACAAAGCCAGTAAGTGCAAAGGAAAAGGTTCAGTTAACACCATGGACAAGGATAATGGTATTTCTACGACATCAACAATGATTAGATGTTTTAAATGTGGAATTTACGTGCATTATGCAAACCAATTCCCTAATGGAAAATCTCATGAAGAGAATCATCATGGTCATATGGGTAGTATTTATGTGGATGATGATGAGGAGACTACAAATGATATATGAGCTGAAAGAAGTGTTGAAGCTCAATCGGTTGTTTTAGAAGGTAGTGGAATGATTTTATATTTATTGAGAGTTATGTTGTATAGTTAATGGTACTATGGAATAAAGAATCATCTAAGGATTGTTACACTTTTGTTTTTCCTAAAAGTTTTTGAAAGTATATGTTGAATGGTACCAGTAACCATGGAATGTTATTCAGATATTTTTGTAAAGTAAATGATATGCGCATAATGAAGGAATAAGAAGATAATGAGATGTTTTATTGTATTCATGAGCTCATGATTGATATAAGGACTAAATGATATCATGGTTTGAGTCTATAGAATTTTGAGGATTTTGGTATGTGGAAAGTGTTAACTTTTAACTGCATTTATGTTTTCACTAAGGTTCAATGGGTATTAATTTTTCATGAGAATACATGATTAATGCCTTCGAACGTTTCTAATGTGACCAACAAGACATATCTTATGATATATGGGGATCAACGATGGTATTCACATGCTTCTTATATGAAATCTCTGTTAATAGTTTTCACTATAATATGACAATGGACTATAATATTATGGATAAGCCTAAATATTGGAATGGATTATGTTGGACATAAGTTAGTATTGTTTAAGGATAGAACCTTTTTTGATATTATTGGTGGGATGATATAGTAATGTAGTTTTAGAAAAAGGAAAACCTGCAGGACGGGCGACAACCCATCGCGTCGGACAAGGCTGTGGGAATCAAACCCACAACCGAAGTGCGACTGGCCTTTATCGCCTACCACTGGCCTACAGGAAGTCCCTGGTTAGTAGAAACTAGTTTTATTTTATTAAGAGGAATGATATATGAAGTATAAGTCCATTTTAGGAACCATATATGATTAATCTCACCATAGACAGACTTATGTATATTTGATAACTTTTTTCTAACCTTTTGTTTGAAACAGATGGAATGACCCATAATTCTATCACATGATCTGTTAACACTTCACGAATAACAAATTCAACTTCATTTCTTTAAGAGATGAAGTGGAAATTGTTCAAAGCACGAACAATAGTGAGATTTTACCAAAATCAAGCAAGTATTTCTTCTAATTCAAAATTTTCAACTTTAGGGAAATGATATTGAAAACAAAAAATGTTTTCCTAGTGCTCTTATATCCGATGAATCAGGTGGTACCTTAGATCATCACAAATTTATGGCTTTGTGATTGATGTCTTTTTCATAGCCATGTTCTCTACCACTCGTCATCAGAACTTGATTGTTAGATTTTTCTTCCATATCCATATTTTCACCTATGTTTCCTATATGGAAACCCAGTGATTAGTTTATCTGGGTAACCGTTACATTTCATACTTTAGTTTTTAAAGATATGTTTTGGTATTCCTTTTTACGATGTGGGTTTCAATTAAAGAAACTTTCAAGTAGAAAAACCATTTATAACCCCGACGAATTTCGAGGGCGAAATTCATTTTAAGGGGGGTAGAATGTAACACCCCGAGATTTTATGAAAAATATTCTTTTAATTTCATTAATGTCTTGTGTTGTATGCTACACCAAGATTACCTTGCGCTATACGCAACACCGTATTAGCTTGCAGTATACGCAACACTATTCTTGGATCGTGTTACACACAATTTTGATAATAGTTATTCTACGCAACATTGAGTGTATATATATATATATATATATATATATATATATTCAATGTATAAATGAAATATGGTTGGATTCTGTTATACGAAACAACGAAGGATTCTTTCACAACATGCAACCCTGACTTGTCTTGCATTACACACAATCGCGACCTTCCTCGATAGCGTGTGTTGTACGCAATACCGGGTTTTACTAAACAACGATATATTATTATAATATTATTATGAACTAGCTGTTATGAATAGTATTAACTAAATTTTTGATTTTATAACATTATTATTCATCTTACACATTTTCTAGAACACGGTATAAGAACAAAATAAATTTTTCGGGTAAAATTAGTATTTTTCAAAAAATGCAGTTTTGCCGCCTTTTGATGGCACACCCACATTAAATCTAGTTTTTGACATGTTTATAAGTTCAATTTGAAAAAATAAAATTCTTCTTTGGAATCAAGAAAAAAAAATTTACTTTGGATAAATTTCTCGTATTCTTCTGGTAACTTTCATATTTTGATGAATAGTAAAAACACGCTATATTTTAATGAAAAAAAACTTTTTTCATCGTAATAATTTATATGGTTAAATTATAATATTGAATGGTTTTAAAGTATAAATAGAATATATTTTTACCATTTAATATAATTTATGTCATTATCATTGATTTTACATTGAATTCGTAGGTTAAATCAATTCAATCTTTTGTAATGTTTTAAACAAAAACCCATTTTCATTCAACAACAGGATTAATTTTAATTTAATTTCTGCAACTTCTGTGTGTTGAATTTGAAAAAATGGATTCCATATTTGGAATCAGTGGGTCCAAATTATGTTAATAGGCTACTTTTTATTTTTGGGAATTATGAATAGTAACTACAGTAAATTTTATTTACCATAGTTAAAGGTAAATCGGGTAATTAAGGGTAAATATAATATTATAAAATTACCCTAACACATGAAAAAAGTCTATTGGATGGATAAAAGTAAACCCATATCAACTAAGGGTTGGATTAGATTCATTTTATGAACTTTTGACCATGAAAATAATTTAATTATTATTAAAACCAAAGAATGTGACAACATGTCACTCTCTTAAATCTTATAAGTATAATAATTTTAATTTAGTGATAAAAATCATAAAACTTCGAACATGAATAGTATACAGAAATATAATAAAATTATCTACATGATTACAATTTATTTAGAATTTTTAGGGATTAAATAATTGTCATTAAAGGTGATACATTAATGATACAGAAATTATTTATTAAGTGGAAAATAAGTAATATAGTTTTTATTGAAATAATAATACCCATTAAAAGGCGCACAAACCTGACAAAAACTTATTGGTAGTGTATATATACACCTTAATCATCCAATGACCTAATATATAACCGTTTGGATCCTTATAAAAGTGATTATGACACTTATATTATTTTATTTTAAATGATGCCAATGTTGTCACCTTCATAATTTAATAAATATAACAATTTAAATATTGTGATTTTAAGATGATAAATTCGAGTAAATGTATTATTGTGAAATCTAATATATTTATCTTCATCATAGGATTTTATTTTAAATTTTTATGCAATAAATAAATATATTAAATAATTATACAAAAATGTTGTAATAATTATTTTATTAAGAGATATACCAAATAAATGGTTTTACAAATAATAAAATAAATATTATATGAACTATTTGATGTTATACACTAATTTTATAGGTACATATTCCCTTTTATGAATCTATTAAAGCTTTTATTTTGAACATATATTCTATATATATTTTATTTAAATTCAAATAAATGAATAGTGTCACAATTGACACTATTGTTATTTTATAAAGATAACATATTATAAAATTGTTTAGAAATCACAAAAATAATTATAAATTATAAATTTAAATTTATATGGTCTATAATGTTACAAAGTAAACAATTATGGAAAATTAACAATAAATAAGTAATTATTTGTTATAATTTAAAATTTAGAATTTTATTACCACAAATAAACTTAAATAGATTAAATAAGGATAAATCAAAATGATAAGGTTTAAAATAAGAGCCAAACATGTCTAAATTTGATTGGATTATGCGATTACAACCCTATATCATCTAATATTAGAATATGAGTCATTTTTGGAGGTTTCTAAGTGGGGTTATATTTATTATAAATTAATATTTTTAAGAATTCCAAAGGTGCCCCTCTCCTCCCTTATAAAAGGGATCCTCCTCCCTCTCCTCCTCACACCAATTTGAGCATTCAAGCTCGGCCAACCCCTGAAAAATTTTCTTCTCCACTTTACTAGAAACATCCTAGAGGTTATGGTCTACATTAAAGACCAATCTTAGTGCCCTAAGAGGAGGTTTCAAAGAGGTGTATCGAAGAAGAGGTAATTTCTTCTCCCGATTCTTTCAAGCTTCTTTCTTCTTAAACTTCTTCTTATTTAGTTATTTCATTATAAAGTAATAACATCAGTATCACTAATATAATGATTTGTTATTATAAATATGAAATAACCCCATTTCACCTTCTATCCATCCTACGAAAAACAAAATCACTGCGCGTGCGTACGTACGGAATACTGTCTGCACGCCGTGGTGTAATCTGTTTTTCCACCAAAACCTTACATGGATGGGTATAATGGTGTAAAGAATAAATATAAATAGTTATTATAACATTATACTGATTCTTATATATTGTATCATCCACTCCAATTCAATTCAATAATTATGGAAACGATATCATCGCTCGTACGTACGTACGGACTACCGTCTCCACGACGTGATGTGATTCATTCTCCATGTTAACCATTTAAGAATGATTATAAAGTATATATAAGCAATAATAATGAAATATATGAAATTATAAAGCTAATTTATTTATGTATATATGTATGTCATCTACTTAATTCCATTCAACTCAATAAGGAAACGAAAACAGCGTTCATGCGTACGTACGGCCTACCGTCTCCATGAACGGTGTATTTCTTTCCATTTATCGATCTATTATATATATGTATATTATGAATATATATTATATATAAGTCATGTTTTATATTCTGGAATTATGTAATCATGATCTAAGTAATCATATGAATAATTACAAGTCAAAACACGGACGACAAATGAAACGATTTTACCCAAAACACTCTTTAACATGGAATTTACAAAAGAACGGGTAATATAAAGTCATAAGTGAACCATATATGATATCATAACAATGAATATGATTCTGAAATAAGTCAATGACATTATTTAAATAATTATACAGGAGGTTCGGATACATACGAAGAATATCGGACATAAGGTAAGGGATAATTTTGCAAATCTCATTTTTATCTGAGATTGCTTATTCGTAAGTATTTACTAGGTTTATATTTATCATACATGTCCAAATTTTATAAAAATGATTTCATGACTGTTTAAATTCCTTTTTACCCATTTTGACTTTTACTACATGGTATGTAAGGAATCTTTCTTTTGTTTACGTTACAAGGTACTTTTTTGACTTTTCCGGAAAAAGTACGAGAAGAATGTTTTTTTAACTTATACAGCACGAACGGATTTTTATGGTTTTATAAAGCTTTATTTTCATGAAGCTTCCTCCAAAAGATTTCATTAGTATTTTCAAAAAAATCTATTTCTCTTAAAATTGCATGGCATTTTGTGAAAAGAAAATGATTTTCAAGAAGAAAGGATATTTTCCTCAAGAATTCATTTCAAGTGTTTTACCAAAACCATTTTCCATCTAAGATGAAATTATTTCATATGTGTATGTTTAAAGTATAATGTCTCTATGATTTACATGATTTCACTTTTCTTATGATGAAATATCAATTTGTTTTATATGGATTATGTGATGATGATATGATATGAAACCCATTTTATTCTTTGGGTTATGATGAATGTTTTAAGTTTATGTTGTGGCACAAGTAAGAATGATTTCATTATAAGATGGGTGGGACCTATATCTACCTCCAATGCATTGGGTAAAGATTTATATCTTATGAGATAGACATGACTGGAACGGTAGGTTAACCCGGTTCAGTAAAACATGACTGAAACGAGGAGTGAACTCGATTCAGAAAGGGACTTTGTCCACTAAGATGGTCTTGGCAGCAATGCCTTGGCTACTATGGAAATAATTACATATGTTTAATGGATTCCACAATTACATGTTTTATTCCCATGATATTTTATCATGGTTTATGTTCCATTATGATCTATGCCTTATTTACTTCCATGTTTTATGTCATTGCTCAAGATTTTAATTTTTAAACATTATGTTCATGTTTTTAAGTTCCAATGTATATGGTATGTTTTATTTTATCCACATTTACCCTTACTGAGCATTTGAGCTCACCCTTTTTATGTTTTATTTTCCCCTAGGATCAAAATAAAGGTTTTAGGTCAGGAAACAAAAAGTGGAAGATCATTATGGGAGATGTTGAAGATCTTTCACCACGATTAGAAGATTACGTTCCAAGTTTGCAAAGACACTAAACTATTACGGTCCTTGTGTGTCTATTTTTGTTATGTATTAAGTATTCTGAAAAATTAATGTAATGTCCATGTACGTCAAGCTTAGGGTCTCTACAGTTCCTTATTAAAAGGCAGTAAATCATCCATTTAATGTAAATTTTTCTTAAAATTAGATTCTTTCACATTTTAAGCCTCTAAATTTTTATTGGATAAATTTAAATACATTTAACAGACATGTATAATCATATTGTAGTTATTTTTTTCATTTCCCCCAATACAACATCTAGGAGATAACTACCATTTAATTGAATTATATTATATTATTAGTGTGCAACGTAAGGTTTCAAAGAAACCCGTTGTTGCATATTGGGTACACTATCGAATGTAGAAACCCCTTTAAAGTAAAATTAATGTGTAATTAACAAATTTTAATAAATATGAAATATGTCTTATTATATATTTACTTGGGATGTAGCATCCTTCCCCACTTTTTGGAATTACATCCTTGAAATTTTTCTTATCAAAATAAGTGGGGGTATTTATCCCTCATAGCATTTCTAGATTCCCATGTTGCCTCTTTAACCATATGGTTTTTCCACCAAACCATTACCTTGTGAATTACCTTATTTCTCAACACTTTCTCTCTTTGGTCAAGAATCTGGACTGGTTGTTCCTTATTAGAGAGATTCTATTCCTACTTAACTACATCTGGTCTCAAAACATGAGATGGATCTGGCATATACATTATCAACATTGAAACATGTAAATCACTGTGTACATGGGATAATCATGGAGTTAAATCCACTCAGTACAAAATTGATCTAAATTTATCCAAGATTTCATAAGGTCCAATGAACCTTAGACTCAACTTTACCTTCTTACCAAAAAGAATCACACTTTTCCATGGAGAATCTTTGAGAAAGACATGATCACGCACCTCAAAATGAATATCTTTCAATGGGTTATCTGTATAAATTTTCTATCTGCTCTGAGCTATTCTCATGTGCTTCTGAATCAACTGAACTTTCTCTTCCATCTCTTCTACCAATTCTGGTCCCATCAGCTTCCTTTCACCTACTTCAACCCGAAAATCTAGAGTTCGACAACACTTTCCATATAATGCCTCAAATGGATCCATCTGTATACTGGAATGCAAACTAATATTATATGAAAATTCAACCAAATAACGAAGTTGGTCCCAACATCCCTGATAATCCATCGAGCAAGCAAGTAACATTTTCTCCAATGTTTGAATTGTTCATTCTGATAGCCCATCTGAATGAGGATGAAAAGATATACTAAAATTTAATTCAGTACCAAATGACTTCTGAAGGCCTTTCCAAAATATATTTTTAAACTTGGGATCATGGTCAGATACAACGGAGAGGAGAACTCCATGCAACTAGACTATCTATTTAACATACAACTGATACAGTTGATATAGAGATAATGTATCTCTAATAGGAAGGAATTGAGCAGATTTAGTCAATCAATCAATAATAACCTAGATTGAATTATTACCTCGATCTGTTTTCTATAATACCACAATGAATACAATGGATATATTTTCCCATTTCCACTCTAGAACCAGTAACGACTAAAGCATCCTTTTCTATAATTGCCACTTTATATTAACATGCTGACAAGTCAAACATTTCACAGTAAAATCAGTTATATCTATTTTCATTCAATCCCACCAGTAACACTCCCGAAGATCTATGTACATCTTAGTACTGCCAGGATGAACTGAAAACGGGGAACTATGAGCTTAACATAACAACTCATTCTGTAACTATGAATCAAAATTCACACATAATATATTTCCAAATATCAAAACAGAATCATTATCAATGTTAAATTCAGACAACTTACCCTTCTGAACCAACTATACCTTTTTCTGTAACTCAATGTCTTCTTTATGTGGTTGCATAATTCTGTCTGATAGAGATGATCTCACTGACTCCTGATAGAAAAAAGAAGAATTTTATGCACCAACAACTTATATTCCAATGTTTATCAAATAAAACACCAAAGAATCTTTTTCCAAACGTAACATGGTTAATGAAGCATTACGTTTTCGACACAAATCATCAACCACATTATTAGATTTTCCCGGATGATAATGGATTGTGCAATAATAATCCTTGATTAATTCCAACCATCTCCTCTATCTCATGTTCTATTGTTTTTGAGTGAATATATACTTTAGAACTTTGTGATCAGTATATATTTCACATTTTACTCCATAAAAATGATCCCTCCAAATTTTTAATGAAAAAAAAAACAGAAACTAATTCCAAATCATGTGTAGGGTAATTTAACTCATGTGGTTTCAACTGACGTGAAGCATAAGCAATTACATGATCATTCTGTATTAGTAAACAACCATGTACTTTCAACAAAGCATCCATGTAGATAACAAAATCACAATTTCTGGATGGTAGTTCCAAAACAGAATCATTCCCCAATCTTCTTTTCAATTTCTGGAAACAATCATCACATTCTTTTGTCCAAATGAACTTAACAACTTTTCGAGTTAACTTAGTCATTGGACTAGATAACTGTGAAATGTTTTCATAAAATCTTCTGTAATAACCTGCCAAACTAAGAAAACTATGAATCTCAGTTATATTTTTGGGTCTTGGACATTCTTCAACTAATTTTGTTTTAGCAGGATCAACTGTTATGCCATCTTTTGAAATAATATGACCAAGAAAGGAATTTTTTTGTAACCAAAACTCACACTTGATGAATTTTTCATACAGTTTATTTTCTTTTAAGATTTTCAATACAAACATCAAATTAATTTTATATTCCTCTTTAGTTATGGAATAAATCAAAATATCATCAATGAACACGACCACTAACTTATCCAAGAACTCAAGGAAAATTCTATTCATAAGATCCATGAATACAACAGGTGCATTGGTTAAACCAAAAGGCATAACTACAAATTCATTATAGCCATATCTAGTAAGGAATGAGGTCTTTGGAATGTATTCTTCCATTCATTTCAACTGATGGTACCCCGACCTCAAATCAATCTTCGAATAATACTGATATCCCGGGAGCTGATCAAACAAATCAACAATATGAGGCAAAGGATACTTCTCCTTAGCAGTGATGTTATTCAGTGCTCTATAATCAATGAAAAGTCTCATTGAACTATATTTCATCTAAAAAAAAGACAAGGGAACCCCATGGTGATGTGTTATGTCGAATGAAACCTTTATCTAATAACTCCTACAATTTCTTCTTTAACTCTAAAAGTTTAATTTGAGCCATTCGATAATGGGTTTTTGAAAATGGATTAGCATCAAGGACTAAGTCAATAGTAAATTCAACATCTCAATCAGGTATAATACCGGGAAACTCATTAGAAAAAACATCAAGGTACTCATTTACCACTGGCACACCATTAATCTCAAAACTTAGTTTAGTTTCAACAATATGAGAAAGGTAACATTCATTCCCATATTTTACTAGTTTCTCAGCTTCCTGATATGTTATTAAAATCAAGGGTTAATTCTTGTACAAAAACTGAAAATAATTCTGAAAAGAAACCTCTTTATCTCTGCAGTCAATAATAGCATGATAAACAGAAATCCCATCCATACCCAAAATAACCTAAAACTCTTATAGAGGAAAAACAATAAGGTTTTCAGGTATATTCTTTCCTCACATAAGGGCATTAATGTTCTTATTTTTTCTTTTTTGTTTCAACATTTCCTCTAGGTGTTTTTACCGAAATTTCTATATTCATATCTTGAGATGGAATTCCCAATTTACTAGAAAACTTCTTAGAAATAAAATATTATGTAGACCTTGAATCAAACAACACATTGGCATAATCTGAACAAAAAAATAGTGTACCTGATACTACTTCATTTGATGACCCAACATCTGTTGAAGCAGTTGAAAAAGATTTCACCACACCTTTCTGCTTGTAGTATTTCCACTTTCCATCAGTTGAGTTCTTTGTTGGACACTAATTTTCATAATAACCCATTTCATTTCACTTAAAACATTTCAATGACAGTAAATCATATTTTGTCTTACCATTACCCTGATCTTTTTCAGTGCAATCAGGTGCCATATGTCCCATTTTACCACATCGGTATCACTTACCATAATTCAAAATACATTCCCCATCATGCTTTTTACCACAAATTTCACAAAATGTAAACTTAAGTTTCTTACCACCATAATTTTTTGAAGAGTTCATCCCTTTCACCTTCCACCTCGACCTCTTATTCTGTTGTTTTTCAAAGAACACCTGATCATCAGCAAACTCCATTTCCACCTTCTCCGCACAACGAACAATTTTTTCATTACTTTTGGTGTAACGCCCCGACCCCAGTTACCTAGATTCGGTGCATTATTACATAACATTGGCATGATCACAAGAAAGATAAAATCTCGAAAGACCGATTGGTTTAGTAGCCTTGGAAACACTAGATATATCCATAAGTCTTACATTACATCATAAATTGAAAAACTACTACAACATCATATTGTCTCTATATTCCACACTCATATACCCACATAATATCCCTGCAGGTCATTCAAAATTTACTTCTTCACTTCCTGGGAAAAATAAAACATAGAAAATGTGTGATCTCGAATGCCCAGTAAGGATAGCAATATAGCGGAAACGTTCAAAAATAAGCATAATCATTTAAGGCAATGTATAACTAAAACAAAAGCATTTTAAACTTGAACTTCAACATATTGTAGAAAAAGTAAAATGAAATAATGCCATTTACTTATTCACATGGATATTATACTAATCGAATAATCACATGCAATATCAATAACCACTTTCATAATGATGGAATGCATAATGCCAGACTATCATAACCACATAGCCAAGGCCTCGTGCCAAGACTACAAATAAGATTTTTCAAAGGCCTTGTGCCAAGACACTAGTTTGTCTCATGAGACCTACCTTTGCATCGAGGAGCTATAGCGGGCTCCACCCGTCACATATTAAGTCCAATGCATTCCCATATGAAAAGGTTTAAACATAACATAAACATTCATATTAAAACTAGCATACAAAATGTAAATACTTCATCCATAAACCATGAATGGTATAAAAATAACACATCTACAGTCAAACATATCACAAAAACTTCAATACAATATAGAAGTTTTGTATCATAATAAATCAACTTCAAATAAGCTTAAAATCTCTCAAAATATGTTGAAATAGATGAAATCAAAACTATATGAGAGAAATATATCTTTTCTCGAAATCATTGAAAAGTCACACATTTATAAAGGAAGTAATTTAAACGAGATTTTTGAATCAAAGTGTCTCATACCACTTTGAAACTTTTTAAAGGAATTAACATTTTAAAAACATTCATTTCCATATAAATAAATCCATAAAACCCATTTTGAATAGATGGACATTAATTAAAAATATTTAGAAAGATAAATCATTAAAACATTTAAAATTCTGATTTTGATAAAGAGTACCTTTCCGAAATTCTTAAAATATTCATTTTGAAATCATTTAAAAGTCACATAATTATAAAATAAAACATTTACTTTGAAAATATACTTGTAATATTGTAAGGTAAGATTTGAAAATTTTATAAAGGCGGTAAATAGCCACACCCGCCGTATAAGTTAAAAAAACATTCTTACCTTGATTTTGTCGAAAAGGTTAAAAAGCACCTTGTTTGAAAAATGACGGAAAGATTCCTTTGTAAACCTCTTATAAAAAGTCAAACAAGGGTATAAATGACTTTAACCCATATTCTAGTAAATAGTGAAAATGTTTTGAAATTCATTTTTAAGAAACATGGATGTGGATGATAAAGAGATCCCAGTAGATTATTACGTATAAACAACCTCTGATAAAGAAGAGATTGTGAAATAACCCTTACCTTGTACCTTTTCTTGGTTGGGGTAGGTTAAAATCTTTTATAATAGTGAAATAATTGTTATTAAATTATACAATAATCATATACATTCATATGTTATCATATATGATCTTTTAACATTGCTTTGTTAACAATATCTTAGTATTATCGTTGTTTTGGGTGTTAACTTACTCATTTTATTTTATATGTTTTGTTACGTAAGACATTTTTGTAATGGATAGGTTGTATATTATTCATATACAGAATGATATCAAGTCCTTAAACATTATTTTTAAATCATGAAATGAAAATTATACATGAATGGATATGATGGAGAATGAATCTCATCGCGTTCGTGGAGACGGTAGTCCGTACGTACGCACGAGAGACAATATCATTCTTTTGATATTAAAATAATATATAAATGGATGGTATATCATATATATAGAATCATTAACATGTTATATTTATTATTTACATGAGTTACACATCATTATAATACCCATCCAAATAATAATATATTGAATAACAATTACACCACGACGTGGAGACGGTAAGCCGTATGTACGCACGTATGGTGACATGTTATTCAAAGGGTGGATATAATACTGAATATGGTTGTACCATATTTATAATAACATCAGACTGTATATATGATACTAGAGTTATTATTTTAGAATGGTAACAACAAAGGAAGAAGAAGTGGAAGAATAAAGGAACTTGGAAAAGGGTGGTGAAATCATTACCTCTTCTTCGGTTTCTTCCTTTTGATTTGATCAAAAGGGATCCTTATGTTGTCTTTATGATCAAACTAAGGCCGCTAGGTTGTAGTGAGGGATGTTGGGAGAGTATTTGGGCAGAGATTGGCCAAAGGTGTGAAGAAATGAGAAGGAGGAGTTCCTTTTTATAAGAGGGGTGACGGGAACCTTTGAAAAAGCTAGAAATATTAATTTATAATAAATTCATATTCAGTTTCTAATGGCTCCAAAGTTTATTATTTAAATGTTAAGGCGAGGATAGGTCTAAAACCATTCAACCAATAGAATTTAGATAGGTTTGGGTTACAATATTAACCTTATCGTTAAGTATTAACTCTTAGTTAATTAGTTTGACATTTACCATGTCACTTTGTATTTTTATATTATATAGTTAATAAAATTACTATATACATCCAAGAGACCCTCAAGTGGTCCAGTAATGATACAAATATCATGATATAAGTCTCTTGGCCGATCCTTAGATTTTTAGGAATTTAATATCAATTAATAATATAATATTTGTTTTAAAAACTCTTTTATGTCAATTTTGACACTATTCAATAGTTGATTTTTGTGAAACTCATAACAGAATTATTAATTAGAAAAAAGTCAATTAAATCAATCGTAATATGTAATATTATCCTAGAAAATTAGTTTAATTCATTAAAAGTCTCAAATTATATTTATTTGGGTATTTAAAATATCAATTATTTTAATTTGTCACAATTATGGTTATTACTGCATCATCATTGTGTCATAATTAAATTAAATTATTTAAAGTCTAAAAATTATAAATAAACTATCATTATGTAGTAAATATTGTTATCTTTCTAATGAATATTTATAGTCCAAAATCCAACATATATAACCCTATTTAAAAATTAGTTTTCTAAATGATATATGCTTATGTCGTTTTTGTACTTATTTTAACTTAATTAAAATAAAGTGTCCCTATCACCTACAAGTGGATCCATGGGGTCCAAAAATAGACCCAAATATGCCTATGGTCTAACAGGTATCAACCAATAAGGTTAAGACACGTTTTAGGGTAATTTAGTATTATTATAATATTATCTTCAACCCTTATTTACCGGATTTACCCTTAACCATGGTAAATAAAATATTTACCGAAGTAATTATTCAAAATGACTAAAAATAAAATTTACCTATTTACACAATTTGAACATCCTGATTCCAAATATTTAATAATTTTTTCCAAATTCAAAACACAGAAGTGGCAGAAATTAATTTAAAATTAATTCCCGCTGTTAAAACAAAAAACGTGTTTTTAAGAGATAATAACTATCAAAAGATTGACACTTGTTTATGTCCGGTTTAATTGTAAAATTATCTCCAATGAAAAAACATTTATTAAATGGTAAAAATATATTCTAAATATACTTTAAAACCACTCAAATTTATTATTTATCACTTTTAATTATTTTGATTAAAAAAATTGTTTTTAATTAAAATTTAGTAATTTTCACTATTCATCAAAATATTAAATTTATTCGAAAAGTACCAAAATTTCACCTTAGGCTAAATTAGATATTCCGAATCCAATTATGAAGTCCATTTTGAGAGATAAAATTTAAAAAAGTAGGTATTACTATTCATAACGGTTAGTTTGATCGGTTGTGGTGTGTCTTAAAACTCAAAGTTGCGTACAACACACGCTACTGTATTATTCAAAGGAAAGCGTACCGTGGAAGCTTGGGATGTTTAATTTTAAATTTTTGATGTCCCCATTTAGTCAAAAAGTATAAAATATTGTATTTAAAAAGGGTTCACCATTAAAAGTTGATAAAATTGCAATACTGAAAATGAATTTGTTCTTTCATTATGTCTAAGAAACTCATAATATGGATTCTAAAATTATAAGGATATATTAGTTTAACATTTAGTTAATACTATTCATAACCTCTTTTGAATGGATTTTTTGGTAATTCATGGTGAGATTGAACTTGGTGTTGTGTGTAGTGCAAGTTATTGAATTATTTTGAAGAAATAACACACTATGAAATCTTAGGGTGTTACATTCTCCCATCCTTCAATAAATTGCGTCCTCGCAATTTGAAATTGTGTTTCGAAAATAAAAGGTTGAAAATAGAAAATATATTTGTGGGAAAACCCACATCGGAAATTAGGTTACTAAAATTTAGTCTTAATATGAGGAAAAGAGAAATGAAAGGGTCACCACCAAATTATGATCTCAATTAGGAGAACATTGGTGTCAATTAGAGACATATAATTGGAGGAAAAACGTAAATATTTATACGTAGTGATTGAGGTCATCAATCACAAACAAGTCTAAAATTCAGGTCCTTATATTCATCAATCTATGATGATTTGAAATACCATCGGTTCAACAAAACATAGGGTATTATGATAACACATTTCTGGTTTTAGGATTCCTTAAATAAAGTATAATAATTAATTTCTTCATAGAATAAGAGAAGAAGAAAAATATATTCTTAACAAGTAGAGTTCCATCCTTTAACTAATTTCTACCACAAACTCATCTTTCACTCTAAAAGATAATAGAACTTAAAAAAAATATTATATTTATCCTATTCGTATAGGGTTCTAAAAAAATGAATTTATAATTCATCTACTAGATCTTTAAAAAAACTACATTATTTAATCCCGGACATCACGTGGGTCAATGGTAGGTGATACAACCTTGTCGCCCTTCGGTTGTGGGTTCAAGTATCGCGGCCTTTTCGGACGCGACGGGTTGCCGCCCGACCTCCGGGTTGTCCTTTTATGGCAATCCAAAATAATCCAAACTAGAACTATCCAAAATACTTCAGTCCAAAATTTATAAGGAAGGTAAACACAATGAAGATCCTTTTTTTGCCGCATAATAACATGTGATCACCTTCATCATGTATTCTTTTAAAACACTGCAACATCTTGAATTATCATAAAACCTTATTGATTACATTCATGATCCCTTATTCCTTAAATAATAATAGATATACTCCTTCAATCCAAAAATGTTTTAAACCCCAAAAATGATGGAATATACAAATCATTAATCAGTTTCAAGGTAGTCAAGAATATCCAATATAATTTATCCAAATCAATCATGTATTATTCCAAAATCACTCCCTCAGTATCAGAACTATATTATGGTTCATCATTCTTTCAACCATATATTTTCCAAAATTTTATCCTGCTATTGATTCACTTTTCTTTGTTCCACACAATCTCAAGTCCTTAATGAAATAGTACTGCAATACAATCCTTATATACTCCATAATTATTATAACAAGTACATTGTTGATACAACACTCAAATGACATAATCAACACAATAAATCTAATCATTCCTATTCATCTGTGGTAGTATCATAACTTGATTATTATCTAATAGCAACATTTGAGGCATAATCTGATGATTGGGACATAGATTCATGTAGTGTCCAAACTCCTTGCAAATGAAGCATAGTACATTTGAAATAATTTTCTTACCCTTGTAGTCAAGTACTTTGTGCCCTTTTCCTCCACAATTATAACAAACTCCCATTCCTTTCAGGAAAGTTCCAGGGTGTTTCTTCCCACAGTTATCACATATAGGAAAATTCTTCTTTTCCCTCTTCCCTTTATCCATCTTTCTCTCTTCCATCCATTTCTTCTCTTACTTCCCTTCAAAGCCATAGGACTCAGTAAACTCTTTACTTATCTTATCAACACATGATATTATTTCTTCATATGATGATAATACATGGGAGACTATTTCTCTTATAAATTCTAGCTTAATACCATGAAAGATATGATCCTTCTTTCTCTTTAGATCATGTGCATTGCTGGAGTTATCATTCCGTCTACTGGGCGCCATTTCTAAACAATGGCATACAATAGATTAGTTTATGAATAACAATACCTAATCCCAAACTTGTATAACACATAACATAAATTAAATAGTTTATGGATATAATCCATAATCATAAAAATGTCTCCTTTGAGGAAGTATATACTCATAAACCCTTAATAATGGTTTGTAAAGAAAATGAGAATTATCCAAAGCATATCCCCCGGGAGTGTTGTAACCAAGAGTGCAGCAAGGCCCGTTGTCATGCACCAGTTCTCGTTCGAGTCTAGCTCAAAGCGGTGTTTTCGGGTTTCACCCCTAGGTACATCTGTGCCACAGCCGCCTCTACCTTCTCGTATCCAGACAGGGATGTATTGCTCGGAAAACTCACAAAATCTCTACAATACCAAAATTCTAGGAAGTTCTTCTATACTAATCCTCAAATTCCATCTTAAATCCATGTGCTATAATCAGAGTTTATCTAAATCTAGCTTCCATGGTTTGTACTAAACTTCCTCTGATACCAACTGTAACGCCCCGACCCCAGTTACCTAGAGTCGGTGCATTATTACATAACATTGGCATGGTCACAAGAAGGATCAAATCTCGAAAGACCGATTGGTTTAGTATCCTTGGAAACACTAGATATATTCATAAGACTTACATTACATCATAATGTGAAAAACTACAACAACAACATATTGTCTCCATATTCCACACTCATATCCCCACATAATATCCCTACAGGTCATTCATAATTTACTTCTTCACTTCCTAGGAAAAATAAAACATAGAAAAGGGGTGAGCTCAAATTTCCAGTAAGGATAGCAATATAGCAGAAACAATCAAAAATAATCACAAACATTTAAGGCAATGTATAACTAAAACAAAAGCCTTTTAAACTTGAACTTCAATATATTATGGAAAAAGTAAAATGAAATAATGCCATTTACTTATTCAAATGGATATTCTACTAATCGAATAATCACATGAAATATCAATAACCACTTTCATAATGATGGAATGCATAATTCCAGACTATCATAACCACATAGCCAAGGCCTCATGCCAAGACTACAAATAAGATTTTTCCAAGGCCTTGTGCCAAGACACTAGTTTGTCTCATTAGACCTACCGATGCATCGAGGAGCTATAGCGGGCTCCACCCGTCACATATTAAGTCCAATGCATTCCCATATGAAAAGGTTTAAACATAACATAAAAATTCGTATTAAAACTAGCATATTAAATGTAAATACTTCATCCATAAACCATGAATGGTATAAAAATAACACATCCATAGTGAAACATATCACAAAACCTTCAATACAATATAGAAGTTTTGTATCATAATAAATCAACTTCAAATAATCTTAAAATCCATCAAAGGATGTTGAAATAGATGAAATCAAAACTAATTGAGAGAAATATCTCTTTTCTCGAAATCATTGAAAAGTCACACATTTATAAAGGAAGTAATTTAAAAGAGATTTATTAATCAAAGTGTCCCATTACACTTTGAAACTTTTTAAAGGAATTAACATTTTAAAAAAATTCATTTCCATATAAATAAATCCTTAAAAACCATTTTGAATACATGGACATTAATTAAAAATATTTAGAAAGATAAATCTTTAAAACATTTAAAATTTTGATTTTGATAAAGAGTACCTTTCCGAAATTCTAAAAATATTCATTTTGAAATCATTTAAAAGTCACATAATTATAAAATAAAACATTTACTTTGAAAATATCCTTGTAATATTGTAAGGTAAGCTTTGAAAATTTTATAACGGTGGTAAATAGTTGCACCCGTCGTATAAGTTAAAAAAACATTCTTACCTTGATTTTGTCGAAAATGTTAAAAAGCACCTTGTTTGGAAAATGACAGAAAGATTCCTTTATAAACATCTTATAAAAAGTCAAACAAGGGTATAAATGACTTTAACACATATTATAGTAAATAGTGAAAATGTTTTGAAATTCATTTTTAAGAAACATGGATGTGGATGATAAAGAGATCCCAGTAGATTATTAGGTATAAACAACCTCGGATAAAGAAGAGATTGTGAAATAACCCTTACATTGTACCTTTCCTTGGTTAGGGTAGGTTAACCTCCTGTATAATAGTGAAATAATTGTTATTAAATTATACAAGAATCATATACATTCATATGATATCATATATGATCTTTTAACATTTCTTTGTTAATAATATCTTAGTATTATCGTTGTTTTGGGTGTTAACTTACTCGTTTTATTTTATATGTTTTGTTATGAAAGACATTTTTGTAACTGATAGGTTGTATATTATTCATATCCAGAATGATATCAAGTCCTTAAAAATTATTGTTAAATCATGAAATGATAATTATACTTGAATGGATACGATGGAGAATGAATCTCATCGCGTTCGTGGAGACAGTAGTCCATACGTACGCACAAGCGACAATATCATTCTTTTGATATTAAAATAATATATAAATGGATTTTATATCATATATACAGAATCATTAACATGTTATATTTATTATTTACATGAGTCACACATCATTATAACACCCATCCAAATAATAATATATTGAATAACAATTACACCACGACGTGGAGACGGTAAGCCGTACGTACGCACGTATGGTGAAATGTTATTCAAAGGGTGGAAATAATACTGAATATGGTTGTACAATATTTATAATAACATAAGAGTATATATATGATACTGGAGTTATTATTTTAGAATGGTAACAACAAAGGAAGAAGAAGTGGAAGAAGAAAGGAACTTGGAAAAGGGTGGTGAAATCATTACCTTTTCTTCGGTTTCTTCCTTTTGATTTGATCAAAAGGGATCCTTAGGTTGGCTTTCGGATCAAACTAAGGACTCTAGGTTGTAGTGAGGGAAGTTGGGAGAGTATTTGGGCAGATTTTGGCCGAAGAAAAAGGCTTTGAAGGTGTGAAGAAATGAGAAGGATGAGTGTCTTTTTATAAGAGGGGTGAGGGGCACCTTTGGAAAAGCTAGAAATATTAATTTATAATAAATTAATATTAGGTTTCTAATGGATCCAAAGTTTATTATTTAAATTTTAAGGTGAGGATATGTCGAAAACCATTCAACCAATAGAATTTAGACAGGTTTGGGTTACAATATTAAACTTATCTTTAAGTATTAACTCTTAGTTAATTAGTTTGACATTTACCATGTCACTTTATATTTTTATATTATATAGTTAATAAAATTACTATATACATCCAAGAGACCCCCAAGTGGTCCATTAATGATACACCTATCGTGATATAAGTCTCTTGGCTGATCCTTATATTTTTAGGAATTTAATATCAATTAATAATATAATATTTGTTTTAAAAACTCTTTTATGTCAATTTTGATACTATTCAATAGTTGATTTTTGTGAAACTCATAACAGAATTATTACTTCGCAAAAAGTCAATTAAATCAATCCTAATATGTAGTATTATCCTATAAAATTACTTTAATTCATTAAAAGTCTCAAATTATATTTATTTGGGTATTTAAAATATCAATTATTTTAATTTGTCACTATTATGGTTATTACTGCATCATCATTGTGTCATAAATAAATTTAATTATTTAAAGTCTAAAAATTATAAATAAAATATCATTATGTAGTAAATATTTTTATCTTTCTAATTAATATTTATATTCCAAAATCCAACGTATATAACCCTATGTAAAAATTGGTTTTCTAAATGATATATGCTTATGTAATTTTTGTACTTATTTTAATATAATTAAAATAAAGTGTCCCTATCACCTACAAGTGGATCCATGGGGTCCCAAAATCGACCCAAAGATGCCTATGGTCGAAAATGTATCAACCAATATGGTTAAGACACGTTTTAGGGTAATTTAGTATTATTATAATATTATTTGTTTACCCTTATTTACCGGATTTACCCTTAACCATGGTAAATAAAATATTTTATGAAGTAATTATTCAAAATATCTAAAAATAAAAGTTACCTATTTACACAATTTGAACATCCTGATTCCAAATATGTAATCCATTTTTCCAAATTCAAAACACAGAAGTGGAAGAAATTAATTTAAAATTAATTCCCATTGTTAAAACAAAAAACGTGTTTTTAAGAGATAATAACTATCAAAAGATTGACACATGTTTATGTCCGGTTTAATTGTAAAATTATCTTAAATGACAAAAATTGTATTAAATGGTAAAAATATATTATAAATATACTTTAAAACAACTCAAATTCATTATTTATCACTTCTAATTATTTTGATTAAAAAAGTTGTTTTTAATTAAAATTTAGTAATTTTCACTATTCATCAAAATATTAAAGTTATTCGAAAAGTACCAAAATTTCACCATAGGCTAAATTAGATATTCCGAATCCAATTATGAATTCCATTTTGAGAGATAAAATTTAAAAAAGTAGGTATTACTATTCATAACATCTATTTTGATCGGTTGTGGTGTGTGTTAAAACTCAAAGTTGCGTATAACACACGCTACTGTATTATTCAAAGGAAAGAGTACGTGGAAGATTGGGATGTTTCATTTTAAATTTTTGATGTCCCCATTTAGTCAAAAAGTTTAAAATATTTTATTTAAAAAGGGTTCACCATTAAATGTTGATAAAAGTGAAATACTGAAAATGATTTTGTTCTTTCATTATTTCTAAGAAACTCATAATATGTATTCTAAAATTATAAGGATATATTAGTTTAAAATTTAGTTAATACTATTCATAACCTCTTTTGAATGGCTTGTTTGGTAATTCATGGTGCGATTGAACTTGGTATTGCGTGTAGTGAAAGTTATTGAATTATTTTGAAGAAATAACACACTATGAAATTTTGGGGTGTTACATTCTCCCCTACTTCTATAAATTGCGTCCTCAAAATTTGAAATTGTTTTTCGAAAATAAAAGGTTGAAAATAGAAAATATTTTTGTGGGAAAACCCACATCGGAAATTAGGTTACTAAAATTTAGTCTTAATATGAGGAAAAGAGAAATGAAAGGGTCACCACCAAATTATGATCTCAATTAGGAGAACATTGGTGGAAATTAGAGACATATAATTAGAGGAAAAACATAAATATTTATAAGTAGTGATTGAGGTCATCAATCACAAACAAGTGTAAAATTGAGGTCCTTATATTCATCAATCTATAATGATTTGAAATACCATCGGTTCAACAAAACATAGGGTATTGGGATAACACATTTCTGGTTTTAGGATTCCTTAAATAAAGTATAATAATTAATTTCTTCATAGAATAAGAGAAGAAGAAAAATATATTCTTGAAAAGTAGAGTTCCATCCTTTAACTAATTTCTACCACAAACTCATCTTTCACTCTAAAAGATAATAGAACGTAAAAAAAATATTCTATTTATCCTATTCGTATAGGGTTCTAAAAAAATGAATTTATAATTCATCTACCAGATCTTTAAAAAAATTACATTATTTAATCCCGGACATCACGTGGGTCAGTGGTAGGTGATACACCCTTGTCGCCCTTCGGTTGTGGGTTCAAGTCTCGTGGCCTTTCCGGACGCGACGGGTTGCCGCCCGACCTCCGGGTTGTCCTTTTATGGCAATCCAAAATAATCCAAACTAGAACTATCCAAAATACTTCAGTCCAAAATTTATAAGGAAGGTAAACACAATGAAGATATTTTTTTTCCACATAATAACATGTGATCACCTTCATCATGTATTCTTTTAAAACACTGCAACATCTTGAATTATCATAAAACCTTATTGATTACATTCATGATCCCTTATTCCTTAAAGAATAATAGATATACTCCTTCAATCCAAAAATGTTTTAAGCCCCAAAAATGATGTAATATACAAATAATTAATCAGTTTCAAGGTAGTCAAGAATATCCAATATAATTTATCCAAATCAATCATGTATTATTCCAAAATAACTACCTCAGTATCAGAACTATATTATGGTTTATCATTCTCTCAACCATATATTTTCCAAAATTTTATCCTGCTATTGAGTCACTTTTCTTTGTTCCACACAATCTCAAGTCCTTAATTAAATAGTACTACAGTACAATCCTTATATACTCCATAATTATTATAAAAAGTACATTGTTGATACAACACTCAAATGACATAATCAACATAATAACTCTAATCATTCCTCTTCATCTGTGGTAGTATCATAAATTGATTATTATCCAATAGAATTATTTGCGGCATAGTCTGATGACTGGGACATAGGTTCGCATAGTGTCCAAATTCCTTGTAAATGAAGCATTGTACATTTGAAATCATTATCTTACCCTTGTAGTCACGTACTTTGTGCCCTTTTCCTCCACAATTATAACAAACTCTCATTCCTTTCAGGCAAGTTCCAGGGTGTTTCTTCCCAGAGTTATCACATATGGGAAAATTCTTCTTTTCCCTCTTCCCTTTATCCATCTTTCTCTATTCCATCCTTTTCTTATCTTACTTCCCTTCAAAGCCATAGGACTCAGAAAACACTTTACTTATCTTATCAACACATGATATTATTTCTTCATATGATGATAATACATGGGAGACTATTTCTCTTATAAATTCTGTCTTAAGACCATGAAAGATATGATCCTTCTTTCTCTTTAGATCATGTGCATTGCTGGAGTTATCATTCCTTCTACTGGGCGTCATTTCTAAACAATGGAATACACTAGATTAGTTCATGAATAAAAATACCTAATCCCAAACTTGTATAACACATAACATAAATTAAATAGTTTATGGATATAATCCATAATCATAAAAATGTCTCCTTTGAGGAAGTATATACTCATAAACCCTCAATAATGGTTTGTAAAGAAAATGAGAATTATCCAAAGAATATCCCCCGGGAGTATCGTAACCAAGAGTGTAGCAAGGCCCGTTGTCGTGCACCAGTTCTCGTTCGAGTCTAGCTCAAAGCGGTGTTTTCGGGTTTTACCCCTAGGTACATCTGTACCAGAGCCGCCTCTACCTGCTCGTATCCAGACATAGATGTATTGCTCGGAAAACTCACAAAATCTCTACAATACCAAAATTCTAGGAAGTTCTTATATACTAATCCTCAAATTCCATCTTAAATCTATGTGCTGTAATCAGAGTTTATCTAAATCTAGCTTCCAAGGTTTGTACTAAACTTCCTCTGATACCAACTGTAACACCCCGACCCCAGTTACCTAGAGTCGGTGCATTATTACATAACATTGGCATGATCACAAGAAAGATCAAATCTCGAAAGACCGATTGGTTTAGTAGCCTTGGAAACACTAGATATATTCATAAGTATTACATTACATCATAAAGTGAAAAACTACTACAACAACATATTGTCTCCATATTCCACACTCATATCCCCATATAATATCCCTTCAGGTCATTCATAATTTACTTCTTCACTTCCTGGGAATAATAAAACATAGAAAAGGGGTGATCTCAAATGCCCAGTAAGGATAGCAATATAGCGGAAACGTTCAAAAATAAGCATAAACATTTAAGACAATGTATAACTAAAACAAAAGCCTTTTAAACTTGAACTTCAACATATTATGGAAAAAGTAAAATGAAATAATTCCATTTACTTATTCACATGGATATTCTACTAATCGAATAATCACATGCAATATCAATAACCACTTTCATAATGATGGAATGCATAATTCTAGACTATCATAACCACATAGCCAAGGCCTCGTGCCAAGACTACAAATAAGATTTTGCCAAGGCCTTGTACCAAGACACTAGTTTGTCTCATGAGACCTACCGATGCATCGAGGAGCTATAGCAGGCTCCACCCGTCACATATTAAGTCCAATTCATTCCCATATGAAAAGGTTTAAACATAACATAAATATTCGTATTAAAACTAGCATACGAAATGTAAATACTTCATCCATAAACCATGAATGGTATAAAAATAACACATCCACAGTCAAACATATCACAAAACCTTCAATACAATATAGAAGTTTTGAATCATAATAAATCAACTTCAAATAAGCTTAAAATCCATCAAAGGATGTTGAAATAGATGAAATCAAAACTATTTGAGAGAAATATCTCTTTTCTCGAAATCATTGAAAAGCCACACATTTATAAAGGAAGTAATTTAAAAGTGATTTTTGAATCAAAGTGTCCCATACCACTTTGAAACTTTTTAAAGGAATTAACATTTTAAAAAAATTCATGTCCATATAAATAAATCCTTAAAAACCATTTTTAATAGATGGACATTAATTAAAAATATTTAGAAAGATAAATCTTTAAAACAATTAAAATTCTGATTTTGATAAAGAGTAACTTTTCGAAATTCTTAAAATATTCAATTTGAAATCATTTAAAAGTCACATAATTATAAAATAAAACATTTACTTTGAAAATATCCTTGTAATCTTGTAAGGTAAGCTTTGGAAATTTTATAACGGCGGTAAATAGCCGCACCCGCCGTATAAGTTAAAAAAACATTCTTACCTTGATTTTGTCGAAAAGGTTAAAAAGCACCTTGTTTGGAAAACGACGGAAAGATTCCTTTATAAACCTCTTATAAAAATTCAAACAAGGGTATAAGTGACTTTAACCCATATTCTAGTAAATAGTCAAAATGTTTTGAAATTCATTTTTAAGAAACATGGTTATGGATGATAAAGAGATCCCAGTAGATTATTACCTATAAACAACCTCGGATAAAGAAGAGATTGTGGAATAACCCTTACCTTGTACCTTTCCTTGGTTGGGGTAGGTTAACCTCCTATATAATAGTGAAATAATTTTTATTAAATTATACAAGAATCATATACATTCATATGATATCATATATGATCTTTTAACATTGCTTTGTTAATAATATCTTAGTATTATCGTTGTTTTGGGTGTTAACTTACTCGTTTTATTTTATATGTTTTGTTACGAAAGACATTTTTGTAACGGATAGGTTGTATATTATTCATATCCAGAATGATATCAAGTCCTTAAACATTATTTTTAAATCATTAAATGATAATTATACTTGAATGGATACGATGGAGAATGAATCTCATCGCGTTCGTGGAGACGGTAGTCCGTACGTATGCACGAGCGACAATATCATTCTTTTGATATTAAAATAATATAAAAATGGATGGTATATCATATATAAAGAATAATTAACATGTTATATTTATTATTTATATGAGTTACACATCATTATAATACCCATCCAAATAATAATATATTGAATAACAATTACACCACGACGTGGAGACGGTAAGCCGTATGTACACACGTATGGTGACATATTATTCAAAGGGTGGATATAATACTGAATATGGTTGTACCATATTTATAATAACATCACAATATATATATGATACTGGAGTTATTATTTTATAATGGAAACAACAAAGGAAGAAGAAGTGGAAGAAGAAAGGAACTTGGAAAAGGGTGGTGAAATCATTACCTCTTCTTCGGTTGCTTCCTTTTGATTTGATCAAAATGGCTCCTTAGGTTGGCTTTAGGATCAAAATAAGGACTCTAGGTTGTATTGAGGGACGTTGGGAGAGTATTTGGGTAGAGTTTGGGCCAACCAAAAGTCTTTGAAGGTGTGAATAAATGAGAAGGAGGAGTGCCTTTTTATAAGAGGGGTGAGGGGCACCTTTGGAAAGTTAGAAATATTAATTTATAATAAATTCAGATTCAGTTTCTAATGGCTCCAAAGTTTATAATTTAACTTTTAAGGTGAGGATAGGTCGAAAACCATTCAACCAATAGAATTTAGACAGGTTTGGGTTACAATATTAACCTTATCTTTAAGTATTAACTCTTAGTTAAGTAGTTTGACATTTACCATGTCACTTTGTATTTTTATATTATATTGTTAATAAAATTACTATATACATCCATGCGACCCCCAAGTGGTCTATTAATGATACACCTATCATGATATAAGTCTCTTGGCCGATCATTAGATTTTTAGGAATTTAATATCAATTAATAATATAATATTTGTTTTAAAAACACTTTTATGTCAATTTTGACACTATTCAATAGTTGATTTTTTTGAAACTCATAACAGAATTATTACTTCTAAAAAAGTCAATTAAATCAATACTAATATGTAATATTATCCTATAAAATTAGTTTAATTCATTAAATGTCTCAAATTATATTTATTTGGGTATTTAAAATATCAATTATTTTAATTTGTCACTATTATGGTTATTACTGCATCATCATTGTGTCATAAATAAATTAAATTATTTAAAGTATAAAAATTATAAATAAAATATAATTATGTAGTAAATCTTTTTATATTTCTAATTAATATTTATAGTCCAAAATCCAACATATATAACCCTATGTAAAATTTTGTTTTCTAAATGATATATGCTTATGTCATTTTTGTACTTATTTTAACATAATTAAAATAAAGTGTCCCTATCACCTACAAGTGGATCCATGGGGTCCCAAAATCAACCCAAAGATGCCTATGGTCGAACATGTTTCAACCAATTAGGTTAAGAAACATTTTGAGGTAATTTAGTATTATTATTATATTATTTTTTAACCCTTATTTACCGGATTTACCCTTAACCATGGTAAATAAAATATTTACCGAAGTAATTATTCAAAATGTCTAAAAATAAAAGTTAACTATTTAAACAATTTGAATATACTGATTCCAAATATTTAATCCATTTTTCCAAATTCAAAACACATAAGTGGCAGAAATTAATTTAAAATTATTTCTCGTTGTTAAAACAAAAAGCGTGTTTTTAAGAGATAATAACTATCAAAAGATTGACACTTGTTTATGTCCAGTTTAATTTTAAAATTATCTCCAATGACCAACATTGTATTAAATGGTAAAAAAATATTCTAAATATAATTTAAAACCACTCAAATTCATTATTTATCACTTTTAATTATTTTGATTAAAAAAGTTGTTTTTAATTAAAATTTAGTAATTTTCACTATTCATCAAAATATTAAAGTTATTCGAAAAGTACCAAAATTTCACCTTAGGCTAAATTAGAAATTCTGAATCCAATTATGAAGTCCATTTTAAGAGATAAAATTTAAAAATGTGGGTATTACTATTCATAACATCTAGTTTGATCGGTTGTGGTGTGTGTTAAAACTCAAAGTTGCATACAACACACACTACTATATTATTCAAAGGAAATCGTACCGTGGAAGCTTGGGATGTTTCATTTTAAATTTCTGATGTCCCCATTTAGTCAAAAAGTTTAAAATATTGTATTTAAAAAGGGTTCACCATTAAAAGTTGATAAAAGTGCAATACTGAAAATGAATTTGTTCTTTCATTATGTCTAAGAAACTCATAATATGGATTCTAAAATTATAAGGATATATTAGTTTAAAATTTAGTTAATACTATTCATAACCTCTTTTGAATGGCTTGTTTGGTAAGTCATGGTGCAATTGAACTCGGTGTTGCGTGTAGTGGAAGTTGTTGATTTATTTTGAAGAAATAACACACTATGAAATCTTGGGGTGTTACATTTGAACTCATGGGAATCTAATGACTTTCAATACATTGGATTTAATACTGTGTAAAAACGGTTGATTTTAATATCAAGATCTTGTATGAAATTTTGACCATACCCTGCTAGTCGAGTGAATTTTTCTTCATAAGAAACCACTATGCCATCCTCCTTCCTCAATTGCTAGATTTGTTTTTTCATTCTAAGACGAACCACCATAGGAAAATATTTCTCAAGAAAAATACATTTGAAATCATTACAATCAAGAGCATCAATCTCCTTACTATCCCGGATATTTTTCACCATAGACCACCACATATCTGCTTCACATAAAAAATGGGAAACAACAAGACTAAACATTTGATGTTTTGAACAAACCATGACATCAAAAATCATTTCCAGGGCTTTAATGCTCCCTACTGCTATCATCGGGTAAGATGATCCTATGAATGATGGGGGATGTTGCCTCATGAAATGATACACTATTGACATGTACCTCTATGGTTGATATAGATGATCTCATACATGGATACCACCACCATTCATAGCCTGAGTCAATTTTTCTGTCACTATAGAAAACTGTTCAGTTTCGATTCCGACCATCTTAGGTTACTGATTTGGAAGGTTTTCTTCCTCCTGATGTCGTCCTAATATAGATGCCCTTTTACTCAATTGAAAACCCTTATAAAGACAAAAAGATCTTATGAGAAGCAACATGGTAATCTATAAATGGTATATGATTTAAATATTGACATAAATTACTTTATGGATATTAATATTCAATAACCTAACTCCTAAAGTCATATAAACTGACCTCTAATACCAACTTTAAGGACCCGACCTTATAACATAACATAATATTGAATTAAATGAATAATTCACATAGAGGATATTTTCAGGTTTAGAGTTTTAGAGAATTGGGATATAACTATTACATATCAAAATATTACAAAGTAGACACTTCTACTCAGTTTCCATTTTTTTCATAAAATAAAAAACTCTTGAAAAAAAAGGGCCATGTCTAGTTCCATGTTTTAGACAACATGACTTTACCTTGATCCCATACTTGACCCTATTAATCATTATTTCCTTTGGATAACATTTCAAAACATGGGATGCACATAAAATGATCCCTAAGGGTTATAAAACCAAGAAAGAAAACAGTAGTTTATAAATACACACAGAACATAAACTCTTTTACTTACCTCATGATATAATATGACTTATGAATAACACATAGAAATCATAAATCATAAAGGTAACATGTGGAATTCATAACATACTTACATTATAGATATCACAGCTACGTAGGGAGTTACTTTGGAATACCCAACATAGTATATTCCCTAAATCTCTTAGGAGAAACATCCACGTTTACCTCTGTCACGTTATCCAATGCATTGGAGAGCTATATCAAGCTCACCCACCCTAGGTTTATCACAGAACCACCCGTATATGTAAATATTTCCCAAGAACCATAACATGATCATAACACATAACATAAGCATAAATGAAAGATAACATTTCCACTTTGCGATAACAATATAAAATTTCAATATATAAATGTATCAAAACCATTTTCAATAAAAGAAATACATAAAATTGTATATTGTATTTGTTTTCCTTTTAAAAACATTATGGCATGTTAAGGAATCCAATTATCAAATAATACTCGCAGTGGCGGAAAGTTCATTGTCACCGCTTACGTTAAAAAGAAACATTCTTTTTTTCATTTAGTAAAACACTTCATGGAGAATTATTCCTTTTGAATAAATGTAAAATTAAATGGTGTTTATGCAGCGTATAAAAGAAAGTCGTGTATTTGAACAAAATATGCCTCAATTAAAGGATATTGAGACGAAGTCCCTTACCTCGTGTCCGACTTGGCTCGATCACTCTTCAATCTTCTGAATAATAAACTAAAGTTAATTTCTACTTTATTAAGAACCCTTTTTAAGTTTATTTTTCCTTTTATATCACTTATTACCATGTTATTAACATTATTTAATCAGTTATGTTAATAACGTTTGTTTTGTCGATATTTGTTACTTGAGTCAAAAATGAACACCTTATATTTACAAGTTGTCCATGTGGTCAATTTTTCATTATATCTAGAATGATATTCATTATTTAGAGATCATATATATGATATATATGATATATATCATTTATATCTAGTATATATATATATATTTATAACAGTTTATATCATTTGGATGTAAGAAAGGAAATGCACCGTTCATGGACACGGTAAGCCGTAAGTACGCATGAACACTACTTTTATTTCTATTTCTTATTTTTATCGAATTAAAACATATTGATTCATATTTATATTATAATTCTAGTATAATATCATATATAATATCATTAAATCCATCCTTTATACATCCCAAATCTGGCATTAACGAGTCATATCACTTTGAGGGGGCGGTAGTCCGCACTTCCTCAAATGAAATTATCGTGTTTACCGATAATGGAAACCATAATGGTATGCTATGAAAGAAAAATACAGAAAAATTAAGAAAAAATAAACATAATATATATCACATATAAATATAGTGTCATCTTAATGACCACCATGATAGATGGTTGGAGATAATCGAACAATCATTGTCTCTTGAGGCGTTATTTTTCCATCCACAAAAACAGTATGTTCTTCACCAATTAGATGGAGGTATGTGTAAGTTTAGTTCGAAAACTTCTCATAAAAACATCTTAGTATATTGAGGATACTGGTTTTGTTATAAAATAAAGGAATAAAAAGAATTTATGTGTTTGGTATGTAAAAGAAAAGAAAAGAAGTTAAGAGAAACTGTTACCTTTAATTTTGGTAACCTCCTTTGGTTTGAAACAAAATGACTTCTTGAAGTGTTTTATGCCTAACATAAGGACTCTAGGAGGAGTAGAGGGATGTAGGGAGATTAATTAGGCAGATGTTGGATGATCAAAAAGTCTTGAGAGGTGTGATGAATTGGTTATAAATGAGGGATTTTTATAAGTGGAGGAGGGTCTCTTTTGGAAAGTGTGATAATATTATTTTATTATATAATGATATTTGGTTTATAAAGGTCCTAAACTAAATACTGTTAAATATAGGATGACTCATGGTCAAAATAAAATCATCCAATAAAAAATGGACAGGTTTTGGATATTTTTTTAATATTTATAATCTTACTTATTTAAATCTTCTATTAATGAGGTAAATACTGCATCATTATTGTGTCATAAATAATTTAATTTATTTGATGTTTAAAAATTGAAAAACAAATACCATGAGGTATTAAATCATATTATACTTATAATTAATAATTATAGTCGAAATAATAATTTGTATAACCCCTTGTAGAAATTAATTTACTAAAAGATATTTGTTTTTGTCCTTTTTCCATTTACTTCAAGTTAATTAATCTAAAGTGTCATTATTACTCTCAAGTGGCCCAATAGGATCCCAAAATCGACCCCAAAATTCCCATGGTTGAAACTGAATCAACCAATAAGTTTTGGAAAAGTGTTAAGGTAATTTTGAATTATTATAATATTATTTTTACCTTGAATTGCACAATTTTCCTTTAACTACGGTTAAAAAGTCAAAAGTTACTTTTCATCAAAAATTATTTCATCCAATTAAACCACATTTTACTTACTAATAAAAACCATGTATATCGTAATTTTTAAATTCTATTCATAGAAGTGGTAAAATTTCATTTAAATGAAAATGTCTATTTTTTTAGCTACTACTAAGTTGTTTCACTATTCATCAAAAATAGAATCTTTTCATAAAATACCAAAAATTCAGCCTAAGATTTATTTGATATTCCAAATAAAAAAATTATTTCTATTTTGAAAAATTCAAAACATATAAGTGGAATTAATTAATTTAAATTTAATTTCCTTTGTTAAAACAAATAGCCTGTTTTTAAGAAATAATAACTATCAAAAGATTGACACTTGTTTATGTCCAATTTCAAAGTAAAATTAATTCCAATAAACAACATTGGATTAAATGGTAAAAATATATTCTAATTATACTTTAAAAGAAGTTATAAATATAATCAATCCATTAAATAAATTATATTACAACACGGTTTGGAAATAAAATACAATATTATTCACTATTCATTAAAAATGAACTTTATCGGAAAAATTCCAAAAAATTACACAAAGTAATTTTTGATGTCCCCATTACAAAGAAGGATTTTATTCAGTCAAATATAATATATAAAAGTGACCAAAACTATAATTTTAGAGATTTCTCCATTAAAAGGCTGTAAATCGGCCATTTAATGTAAATTATGTTTAAAATTAGATTCATTCACATTTTAAGCCTCTAACTTTTTATTGGATAAATGTAAATAAATTTAACAAATATGTATAAAAATATTGTAGTTAGTCTTTTTAATTACTGTTAATATAATATATTGGAGTTAACTACCATTTAAAATAATAATATTATATTATTAGTGTGCAATGTAAGATTTCAAAAAACCCATTGTTGCGTATCAGGTACGCTATTGAACATAACAACTCCTTTAAATTAAAATTAATGTTTAAATGACAAATTTTAATAAATATGAAATATATCTTATTGTTTATTTACCTAGGATGTTAAAGTGATTGCTAAAACCATAGTGTTTAAACACCCTAGTGGATAGAAAATAACATAAAACTCTATTAAATTGTGGTATTACATGACATGTAATACCCTTCCACTTAGTGTAATGCCTCGAATATTGCTTCCACCAAAAAACCCATTTCTTGTTGATTTATTTTATTTTTATTAATCATATAAATTTAATGATGTGTGAATCCCATGGAATTTCATCCAATAGATATTCACATTGTTTATTATAGTTACACGACCAATAATTCGTCTCTCTTTCCAATCCTTTACCCACCAAACATCTTCGAACACCATCTGAGCTTCCACCCAACCTCACCAACTACAATGAAATTGTAAATTAAAAAATAGGGAAGACACAAACCATTACATAAGATACCTCTTAAAGGATTCTATTACTCAATAATCCAAAAACAAACCCAGGCGAAAGAGGAGTTCGAACAAATACCCCTCCATATCCTTTTCAAAAATCCCACAAGACATGAATCACCACTTGAAACAAAACTCATCACTACTCAATGATAATCCACACTATGTTGTTTGAATGTAGGAGTGTAAAACTACACAAAAAAATAAAGTTATGTTCATATTATATAAAACAGGGTCCAAACATAAAATCACAATTTAAAATACATCAAAAATAAACTAAAAAAATCCATGTACTGGGAACACGTCTACAATTCACACTCCAATGTACTCTCCTCCCAGCCACAATGAATTCAAGACACATGAACCAAAGGAATGGTCCATCCATGTAGCACCTTCTCCCGTTGATGTTGGATCTCCACCAGCCACTCGAAAAACATCACATCATCCTCGATATCCTAAAATTCTCAGTCAATGACCTGGGAGTCATCATGAGGATGTCAATCAAGCTAATTGATTTGGAAGAAATCTTAGATTCTCTCTAATTATGGTAGAAATAGTAAGCAGAATTCTACCTCACCAACTCATCCCAACACCAAAAAGGGTCCAATGAACCAAGGATAAATCTTACTTCCATTGAAAAATATCTACTTCTTACATCAATGGGAAATCTCAATGAAAGCATAGTCCTCATCCTCAACCACCAAGGGCCTACACTTATGATTGTAATAAGAATGATGCTGGTAATGTTCTTCTTTCAACCTCATGAGAACAAGTTGAACCCTCTCGGTCATGCTCTACCCCAAATCTGAAGTAAGAATAGTTGTCTCCCCAACCACCATCCATAAAAATTCCGAACAACACTACTTTCCATAAAAATCATCAAATTGATCCCTAATAACAGAATAGAGATATATATTATTATAAGAAAACTCAACCACAAGAAGGTTTCATACCCAAGATCTACTAAATCCAAGATGCATTCCCACAATATATACTTCAATTTCTAGATAATCTGGTCTTTCATTACTTTTTTCTAATGGTGTAAAGCTGTGTTGAGGTGAAACTGCATTCAAAGGCATACTGAAAGCCCCTCCAAAGACATTAGGTAAACCATGATTCAAGATCTGAGACAATGGATCTCAGAAGTCCATGAAACCACACCACTTCATCGTCGTTCCTCTTTTCCAAGGCACCCATTGTTCCCAACTACTTGATGTATAAGAATTTGGTTTTTTTTCATCAACCAATCTACTATCACCAAGGTAGAATAATAAAATCTCAGATCCTTGGGTAACCCTATGAATAAATCTAGTAAGATGTCATCCCATTTCCACTCAAGAACATCCAAGTGATGGAAAATATCACTAGGGGAAATATTATAAAATTTTACCTAGTAGAAAACCAGAGACATCATCCAAAATTATACATCCTCCCATTTCGTCATGGGCCACCAAAAATAAATATCACTCCATGGTACATCTTGTAAAATCTGGGATGTAATGCCATGGGTGAGTTATGCAACTGAAGAAGGACCCCATTCCGCATCATCGTCGTAAAAAAATTCCCCAAAACAACATCTGTTTTCGACCATCCTATGATCATCCCTCCAGAGCATCACCATGGCCAACACAAACACACATCACCTATTCCTATATGATTCTCCATGAAGAATCCTTCATTAACAAAAGTATTGAATATACAACATACATATGAAAAATATATCTTCTACCAGCAACATCCCTTACGTCTATCTGCAAGGATACCAACTCCTCCATTTATCTACAAGCATCTATAAACATATAAACAACCTTCATCTGTGACTTCCTACTCTAAGAATTAGCCTCGACATTCCCTTTCATAAGGTCTAGGATATACCAAAATCAAAGTCTTGAAAAAACATCATCCACCTCTATTTTTGTAGATTCATATCATGGTATAAATAAATATACCTCAAGCTATAATGATCTGTGAAGACAATGATGTGCTCCCTAAATAGGTAGTGCCTAAAAAATCATCACGAACATAACTATTGTTAGGTCTACATCATGGGTGGGTTATTTATGTTTCTGGGGACGTAACTTTCTGAACCTATAAGTGACTATTTCTCATCTCTTCATCATTAAAATATCTAACCTAGATAGGAAGAATAATAAATCATTTCAAAAATCACACATTCTTCTGGAAACTAGATCATTGGATAACTTACCATCATCCCCTTAATGTAACCAAATACAGCCTATCACTACACACTCTACACAAAATCATGGTATTTTCTAGCCAAAGTAGTGAATTGGATGGTAAATCAAGAGAAATATGTCCCAAAACCTTGATAGTATCCTGAAAGACCAAGGAAACTATAATCATCTACCACATTTTTTAGTTCTTCCCATGAAATAAATGCTTCATCCATTGATAGTTCAACTGACAAAACTTTCTTAGATAACAGATTCCCAAGCAAAAAACTTCTCTTATCCTTTAATTTTACTTGTAAAACATGTTGTAGAGCTTATGGAATAGAATAACCTGTAAAAAAGTTCTGAGATGCTCTCTATCCTCCTCATATGTCTTTGAGTATATTAAGTTATAATAAAAAGTATTATGAGGAAATGATCCATGTTCTCATGAAAATAGAGTTCATAAGTCCCATAAGCATGGATGGTGAGTTCATATCACAAAATGTAATGAACATGTACTCAAATTTCCCATACCCATATCTAAAGGAATTATTCGGGATATCTCCCTCCATCACCCAGAATTAGTGATATCCAAACCACAGAGTGAACTAAGAAAAGAAACTCACCCCTCTCATCTGGTCAAAAAGATCATCTATTATCAAGAGAGGGTAATGGTTCGGGAAAGTCACTTGATTCAACCACGTGTATTCTATGCCCAACCTTATAACATCATCCACCATCATCGCAAAAAACATTTGAGCACACCATGGTAACACACTAGGACAGATAAATCCCTTGTTCATCTGGTCATCAACCTGAATCCTCAAATCCTGCAACATAGAAGGTTCCATATTATAAGGATCCATCAAAATTAGAGAATCACTATGTTGTAAGTCTATCCCGAACTCAACATCATGTCAACTGGGTAGCGTCACCACCTCCTTGGAGAGAACATCCAAGAACTCCTCCAACAACCATGGGAACCCCCCCAATCCCAGCTTCTATAAATCCACAAAAACCCATCCAACAAAGAATGAAGAGTCAATACATTCCTGCTACAAACTTGATATCCCCTATTGCCAATGAAATCCACAAATTGGAAATCCACATATGAAAACATGACTGGTATTAGGAAGAATTACATAATGGCATTAAAAAATTAAAACCATTCGATGGTGAGGATGACATCATACGACTGCTTCGGTAACAATAATAGATCCACATGGTTCTGATGTGGTACCATCATCATTCTACACCCACGACACACATCAAACAAATAGTTCTAGACTCCGATTGGGGTAATCAACACTAGGGTAACGAGAATCCACTCGAAAGCTAGTCCTTAAGAAGGGGCTAGAGAGGGTTAAACAATGGGGTGAGAATCTCAAGAATCAAACAAATCACAAGAAATGGTACAGAATAAACTAATTATACCTCTTACAATCTCTACCAATGCATTACCTACAACCTCTATTGCATGAAACTCTCCACACCCAGCCCCCATGCCTCTCTGATGATTACTACCTCCATGACCACATAAAAGTCACATTCCCTGAACATGAGGAACATCATGAGGTCGGACTCTACATACTAAAACAACTAGAAAAAATGGCTATTTCCACGGTTCAAAATCGTGGAAATAGGCCCCAGAACTATGACCAAAGGTGACAACCATTGTTTTGGCCTACTGTGGTCGCTATCATCGTCGCAAGAGGTCCTAGCATGTTTGCTAGGTTTTAACCATGGAAGTAGGATTCCAAATTTGAAAATGTGGGGCTTGACCAATAGCCCTAGTTTTATCAATCTTAATAGCCTCAGAAAACCATGGCAATAGCCAAAATTATAAATGTCCCTAGCGGGTTTCGATCCCCACACCTCCACTATACAGTCCATCACACATACCACTACATCGCGCCACAATTTGGGTATCTATATATATTATGATATATATATATATATATATATATATATTAATAAAAACCATGGGAATAGACTCAAAACTATGGCGATAGGAATTCCCGCCAAATATTTTGCAGGAATGTTTTTCCCACGGAAGTGCGAGAACCCAATAGCCACAGTTTTGGAGAAAAGTGGATATAGGGAAATTGAAAAAATTGGCCTATAACCATAGTTTTGAAAACCATGTACATAGGCTAGAAAACCATGGAAATAGCCATGGTCTATATCCATAGTTCCGAAAAACGTGGCAATAGGCCATGTAAAATAAGCATATAGCCATAGTTTTAAAACTTTGGCTATAGGTCACAGAACTTTTTCTATAGCCACCTATAGCCACATTATTAAAAACAGGGCTATAGATAAATGTAAATAGCTGCATTTTTTAGTTGTGTACATCCCCCCTTCATGGAGAAAAAGCATATTGTTCCTACTTCTAAATCTGTCTCATTGATTTCTACGATTATGTATAGCATTGAACCTGTACTCCACACCCAAACTGTGCTCGGGAAGCCACATGGAACTGGTTCTGAAGTTGACTGTGAACCCCATATAAGAATAAAATTACCCCCATAACATTTCAATGGCATGTAGACTGATGTAACAATAAGAACGTTAAGGAAGAAGCTAAGGTCATATCCACTCTGATTAAAACCTCGAATGTCTTGTTGCCTGCGATCTACCACTGATGACTCTGCCTCTTAAAGAACAATGTTGACTCCCCTAACAGGGTAGACATCCACATGAGTGAATCAACTTGATCACCTCCTCCTTCATCTGAACCCCCAAATACATTTTCAATGAAAATGGAGTTTCTACATATTAGATAGAAGATGGGATTACCTCCTCAAGATACCTCGCTTGAGACTCCTCATCCAGAGAAAGATCATGGGAAAATAGAAGATGATCCTTAAACATGATCCTTACCTCCCGCAATGACATACACTTCTATTGAAGGCAGAGTAACTCCTATCATCTCTCATAGTCAACCAAAGTAACTATGCTCAGAACTCATTATGGATATTAACGGGAAAAAGTGTCTACCTCCTTCCTCTCTACTAGATATAGCTTCTATCACTTACATGTTTCATCCCGCATCTGAATATCTTTTAAAAGGACCCTATATTCTATCAGGGACTAGATCATACCAAATGAACTATCAATATCTTATAGATAACCTTATGTCACTACGTATAAAATGCATCCCTCACATATTCCCAAGGCCTACCGGTATAAATTACACACTGATCTCTACCACTAATCATCCTCCTCAACTGGATTAAACCTGAGATGATCAACCTGATCAGCCTACTAAACCTCTACTAGATGACCCACATGTGTTCAAAATTAAAGATCCATATATGAAATGTCAAACAAATATTTCATAATCTCATGTTGAATGTAATTTAATATTGATTTATTACAATGTATCACATTTATTTATTTTAACCTTCCCAGAAATCCAAATTCAAACAAGAACAGAAGTAATTCTGATGCTTGTCCATTTACTAGCTTTTTAAACTACTAGGTGGTCCATTTAACAAGGAAATTAAATACGCTAGAAGTCCATGCGCATGATTATAGAAGGTTCCTAAAATCATAGGTACCATATGGTTTCCTTACCGACTCTCTCCACTATTAGGCCCCATGTTGGCGACTTGCATCAATGGTGTACAAATGACAAAAATATTGGAGGAATTTCCCTTTTTAGGGTGAAAGATAAATATATAAGAGGAATCATCAACAATAATGCCCTAATACAAAATATAAACAGAATACTAAACCATCCCACATTAATATTTAAAATTGAACTGTTAGAATACAAAATTCCTCAATGTAAAATACCAAAAGCAAAGATATGTAGTGTTACAACACCTATCAGGATTTGAGCGAGTAATGTCAAACATGGTTTGTGGAATCCTCCTTGAATCCAAAATATTTTTAAAATACATATGGTGAGTATGCAAATATACTTATTAGGAAAACCAATGTATCTCATACATATGGGAATGGAAAATAATAATGCATCCATGGAAAATTAGTATACCCAAACATAACCTAAAAATGTACACTAATCATCCTATCATCACTAATGTACACTGACCAGAAAAATGAAAGTCAAGTAGTATAATATAAATCAAATCGATGATAGGATACCCTGATCTACTTTCCCACTAATTAGACACTCTCACACCTTAACAAAAAATTCTCTAGAACTACCATATTTACCAAATATAACACATCCAACCCTCCTGCACACAACTGGGACTTAAAATCAAATCATTCTCATATACAACTAGTCCATAAACGACATCGCATCCCACCTGTAGACACATAGGATAGAAAACACCTCACATATCTCCCACAACCACCTAGGACACAATCCACATCGAATCCTGCTCACACAACCCTAGGATATAAACCACACCACATCCCAAAGACACCTGAGAAAGAATAACACATATCATCCCGATGACACTTGGGAAAGAAGTACACATCTCATCCCAAAGACAATTGGTAAATTTCTACTCACCAATAGAGTCATGGGCCTCACAAACCAGAACCTACCCAATGAATCTTGGACTATCATAACATGGTAGAAAGATCAGTGAAGAGCTAGTGGCCAGCCATCCATCCCCCCCACAGGGTTGTTTTGGAATGACACCCTCCCCCATGATGATGGGGGTTTTCAAAACATAGTTCTCAACTAGGGTCGGTTGCACATCGAAATAAAATTTAAAATTAAATTATAGACATATATGTTAAGAATCACTCATCCCAACTTATGTGTTTTCAAACAATAGTCAACTGAAAACACTACCACCATTGTTGTTACCTTTATATGCACAAGTCCACACAACAATCCACGATCCCAATTCATATTCCCATAAAATATATATAACCACTTCTATTCCATTAATTCAATCAAGCCATTACTTTCCAATATCTATTAGTAAATCATTTAATTCATTAATTCCACCACTAAATGGGACACATACGAGCATAAAAAATAAGAAACTTAGAAAAAGTCACACATAGTGAAATTCCCAGAAAATTAACCATACCAACCATCATGATCCTTATTCAATGTCATACCTCATAATCCATCCATGCCCAACAACATTCTCCAACATATTAAACCAAAACCAATCTCAAATACCAACCACACAACAATTCTTATCCATCCCCAATTAATCAATATCTCAACCCAAAAATCCAGTATACCGCCCAAGCTAACTCAAAACACACAACTATGATCAAAACCTCATAACCTCATGAACCATGGGATAATAAAATCTCATACTGAAGAAGGTTTCCCTTATTTGGACTCAACCATTCAATTATTGATTATCATATAAATTGCATAATCATGGGGCATCTATTCACTAGATGAGTATACATAGTTAGAAAATTTTTATTTAGGGTGATACAAAATCAATAATAAATAAATTAGAAAATAGAATAGACATATCCATCACAAACAATTCCCCCAATTACCAAAATTTTCAGTGGGGCATTTAGCATGAACAAACAAAATATCACAAACTATATTAAGCTATAAAATCATTCTAATAAACATCACATTCCCCTGAATTTTAATAATCCAGATATTTATCATTAGTTTAGATGGTGAAACCCTGATCTATAAGTAATCAAAAGTAAAACCCCTCCTATATAATTCACACATAAATGGAAATTATTGAATCTATACCTCAAAGGGCTATCAATGATCATTTTATTAGAACATATAATGTAATGATCCTCAGATCACCACTTCCTCAAGCACTGCACCCCTATAAGGATGAAATGACACCACTGATTCGAGAAAAACTGAAGAGAAACCCATTAGATACAAGGGATAACATTATCCAAGACATGGTAAAAATAATTATAGTAAAAAAATGATCAACCCAAATGAAACCTCAATAATGATGAATAAACACACCTTATATCAAATAAGGATTTATATGGATCATAAGAGGGAATCTAGGAATTGATCATCATAGATAAAATCCATAAAATATCATTGAGGGGTCGTCGGGTTGCCTGGGGTCGAGGGGGGATCACTACAGTCGCAGGGTTTGAAAAATTGAGCGGCATAAATGTAATTAAAATGTAATAATAGTTGGGTATTAAATGATGTGTAATACCATTTTATTACATGTAATGAATCTAGGTCAGTTTCTACTGAAAAACCCTTGAACTATCAATTAATTCAATTTTTCTGTCCCTAAAACATTACATGTTCTGAGACTCCCAATGCAAGAATTCAAATGGAGATTCTTGTTGGGAATGACTGTTACATGGTGTGTAATACTTACATTTTTATCCTTTAGCATCCAAACTTCTCTAAACTATATATGGGCCTCCCACAACTTCTCCAACAACCAACTATTGGTAAAGTAACACACTGCACAGACACATGAAATTACACTCCATAAGCCATGATAAATATCATTAATTATAAGTATTTATAAATCAGTATCAGTTGGGGAGAAATAAATGATTCGTCAAAAGGTGTGTTACATAAATATCTTTCAACTTGATGGTTCTATATAATAAAGAAGGGCAGGATGGCACAAATGAAATATATTTAAATTTAGTAATAATTAATTTGAAAAAAATAAAATAATTTATATTAAATAAATTATAACACATTCAGTGGTATTGGTCTATCTCATTAATAACCAATAATGAAACTTATTCACAAGATGAAATAGATCACATTCATTTCATTGCCATTTCATTAGATTTACGATAAAGTGTCCTATATTTTCTAATTTTTTAATTCATTACATGTTTTATAAATGACCATAAAAATTTATTTTATTGACGCAAAAGGTAATGGAATTCATGTAAAAATTGGGAAAAATAAAAAGTTTCAGATATCATTACAATAAATTAATTAAAAATATAAAATTTTGTAAAATTAATTTTAAATTATCAAAAACAACTAGATCTAGTATACAGAATATTTTTTTAATATAAGAATTATAAATTTATTGTAATTAAATTGTATGATTTTTTTGGGACTAAAAACATGTAATATCCAACTACACACCGTGTACATAGATTTTTTTGTATTCAGGTTACATATATTGACCTTCAATGTGAATTGAGAACAGAATACAAATTATGAATGAATGTGCAACATATTATTTTATTTCTATTATCCATGTTACCCAAATACATGCATTAGTATTTGATCTCTATATTGGAAGATTACACTTCATGAAAATGATTGCTACACATTGTATTTTCTGAATGTTGAGTGCCTAAGAAGCCCCCCAGAAGACTTGGTGTGTTATTTCGTGAGAAACTACAAGAGATGTGAAATCTATCTACCCGTTATGTATCTCTAATTCTTATTTCCATATTATATGACTGAGTACTCATTGTGTATCTTAGACACATAAATTGTTGAACTACTAACCGTGTACAAGACTAAATGATGATTTTATTTTTGGTGCTCAAGATGCTACTCTGATGTTTTTTAACCAAGTTCTCCTTTGATCTCAAATCAATATAAACCGATCTCTATGTGTTACCGTGTTGAGCTGATTGTTTTGAAAATTCATTTTAAGGACAACTAATTTTATCTTGATATTATCTATTTTTCATTTCACATTATTGAGAGAAAATGATAAAGGAGGAGTTGAAAGAGATTTTCATTATGTGCAATTATTCCCATGTATCAATTTTTTTTGATAGAATACATAATACGAATGATGTTCTATTTACAAATATACAATTAATTTAATATAATAATTTTATTACATGTAAGAAATTAAAAAAAATTACATAATAAGACCCATTACACATAATAATAATAATATAATTATTAATTTGTTTCATCCACAAACATACACAATAGTAAATGTTATTTAACTGTATTTATAATTATTTCCCCCCACACTCAGTAATGGTATTGTCAAACTTCTCAAGAATTTATTGAACTCCCCAATAAATATATAACATAAATATTTTATTCATTAATAAAAATCTATGATCAATAAAACTGGAACACAATTTTCCCTAAGTCTTGGGACTATTTTTTATTCAATTAATTAAATTCATATATTGTTTAATTGATATCATTGAAAATAGTTATTGTGTCACCCTTTAGGAATATTTTTCATTTTTATTAGGTTGGATATAAAAAATCCAAGATTTATATCTAGAAATGGTACAAGGAACCCATGTGAATGAAATTAATGTCACAATGATGAAAAACACATATTAATTATAATTATGTAATATAATATCTTTGTCGTAATGTCTCATAAAGAAATATACACAGATGTGTCACCGACCTATTTTCCGAATAAGAATTTATTATAACATATGATATAAAAACATCATTTCACCATTGAAATGGAATTTAATTCACTGGTTTTATTAAAATCTATGGTTTATGATATCAGCTTTCTGAATGATGCATCAGACAAATACATCCTTGATATATCCATTAATAACCAACCAATCATGAAAAACACAAAATGCCCTAACCCACCATGAATATTTGTAATCATCATTTTTTTCTAGAAAATCAAAGATTATGTGACATAAAATTCATTAATGATAATATTATTGTACAAGGACCACTACTGTAATGCCCCGATCCCGACAAAATGGAGCAGATGCATTACTAATTACATTGAAATGGTTTTAAGGAATATAAATAATGTATAAAAGATAATTTTATTAGTATTTATGAAACTAGATACACAGTTGAAACTGAAATTACATTGGAAAATTTTAAAAAAATACAACACATAATAAAAACTAAAAACTGCATCCACAAGAACTCTATAAATGATCTCTTCATTGTAAGCTATTGATAGTTAAAAATGTAAGGGGTGATATAGAAAACTAAATACGGGTTAAAAATAGAGAAATAATGGATACAATAATAATTGAATCCCAATAAATATAACATGATCAACAGGGAATTTTAATTGATGAAAAACAAACACCATTAATAAACTGGGAATGAATCTGCATCCATAGATTTTGTCATTGTGAAAACATCAGAGATAATAATAGATGATAATGAATAAAGAGAATTTTTATTAATTGGACTTCATGTATCTAGCACATGAAACAATAATAATATTAAAATGGTTTATTTCGGTATGTAGAAACCCGTCAGATTTTTGGAATGAAACTCTAAGGGTTCGTTGCCAACTGATTTGTGTCATGAGACCTACCGATGCATTGAGGGTCTATAGCAGGCCCCACCCACCACAGAAGGTACAAATAATTATTTATACATTGATTAGATACCAGAAAAATATTCCTTTTCACAAGCTATATAGTGTAGATTATATAGATTCTTAAATATTTCCATGGTTAAAATAACTTTCCAAATAAACACTGAATGTAACATGGTATACAGTTTAGAAAAAAACATATCCCTGATATGAGATTATGGATATTTAATATAAATATAATTTCAAATGAAAATTGATCTCAAATGGGTAGTTGGTACACCACAGAAATATTATTAGGTGCACAATATAAATTTAGTCACAACAAAATAATAGTTGGGACAAAGTCTCTTACCACAATGTAATCAGTTGAATCATATGACAAGAATATAATAACTGTCAAATGAGACATTGAAGAAAATGAAAAACAATAATCATGTTATTATATAACAAATGGTAGTACACATATGCCAAATACTTCCCTCTTGACATATGGGAGAGGTGAGAAAACATACCTTATCATTAGAAATTAAAAATAAAAGGGCACAACAAAGGAATTATTCTTGAACAAAAGTGAGAGAGAGGATCCCTTACCTTATGCTCAAAGGTGTTATTGATTATTCTTAACGACATGAATAATAAAATTTATCTTTATTAATTAATAATTTCATAACCTCATCAACATTTAATTGATATGTTATAACTATATTAGGTTCGTTAATGGACTATTCTTTGGGTTTAAGAGATTCAATTTAATTGATTTGGAAGCATTTTCTTCTTTGGTTTTCATGATCCGTTTACTAGTATTCAAGAATGAATGTTCATTTGAAATTTGATTAAACATCCGGAACGTTTAATATATAGTATTAGGGACATTATAGTGTTATATATCATCTTATAATAATATTGGGTTATATACTTTAGGATCAATCATTAGATAAAACTTATTGATAAACTCTTGGATTTAGCTTGGTGGTTTTGTGCATGATAAACTTGTTTTGTATTATTATTCAATATTATGAGTTTCTAAGGATTCTAGAACATAGAACAAAACAAAATACATATATAATTATCAGGTTATAATTTTGAAAAAGGTTTCATGACCAGTATTAAAAATAGTAATGCATATTGAAAACATGTCTTCCTTGAGTGGGAAAAAATAACACATCTTGGATGGTATTTGATTTTTTTGTATTAAAGGAGGGGGAAAAAGAGACATTATGATGAAATATTCCATTATCCAAATGAAAATACAGTACATGTACGGTAATGGAATTATCATAAAATTTTGATTAGGTAAGGTGGGAATATATCATCAAAATAATAAAACTTGTAAAAGCATTTGAAAGAAAAGAGAAGAGAGGTTTACCTCTTGAGTACTCCTCCTTCAGAAACTCTCTAAGACCTTTGTCATTGGAATTTTGGTGGGAACAGAAGGTATTGAACGTGGGTAGAGGAATTGGTAAGATTATTTGGTAGAATTTAGGCAAATCGTGAAGCCTAAGTGGTGTGGGAGGAAGAAGGGGTGATGAGTGGTTTATATAGTGGAGGGTAGAAGAGTTTTTGTAATATAATAATCAATTATTTAATATTTCCTATAATGAAAAGAAATACTGATTATTTAATTACCAAGAATAGTAATACATGCAATTGAGTTAGATATTTGGGTTCCTACATCACTAATGATGCTGGGAATAGTTAATTTAAATTATAATGTATTTATACGGTAAATTAATATATCTTACTACTCACAAAAAATTCATGTATACCAGAAAAATCCCAAAAATTCACCCTAACCATTATTCGATGCATTGAATCCAAAAATGGAGTCCATTTTTTAAAAATAATTTTTTAAATATGATTAATTAAATATTTAATTAAAATAATAATTTAAAGAAAAAATATAAACAAATAAAATATTCATCTTCATTTTTAAGATGCCTAAATTCAGTTATACATTCATGGGCATGGATACCATTCATACAAGTCATATTACTATTAATAACGGTATGTTAATATTTATAAGAGTATGTTATTATTCATAAGGGTAGGTTATTATTCACTAAAAATTAAGTTAATTCTCTCAGAATATAAATATTATCTTGGTCACAACCGTGTATGTTAAATTTTTAAAATTCTAATAATAGTGCTGACAAATTTATGTTTTATGGATAGATTATGGCAGTCTCTTATAAATAACCATGTTTTGTTCTATAAAGGCTTATTGATTCATGAAAGATAGGCTATAACTATATTGTATTTAAGAGAAATAGAACATAAAATGTTTGGGGTGCTACATTATTCACTCTTTCAGAAATTTCTCCCTCTAAATTTTTCATTTATAATGCACACAAAAAAGATGTGGTAGTTCGTCATCATAACATGATCAGGATCCCATGTTGTTTCCTCTATATATTGGTTTTTCCAATGAACCTTTTATGGACGAGTTTTCTGAATTCTAAATACCTACTACTTTGTGTCAAGAATCCCGGTAGGATTTTCACAGTATGAAAAATTAGTTTCCAATTATATTTCATCATATGTGAGTACATGTGTTGGGTATAGAATATATTTCATTAATAATGACACATGGAACACATCATGGTCTCTGGAGAGATTTGGTATCATCACTAAATGGAAATCTACATCTCCTATTATTTCCAGAATTTCAAATGGTCTAATGTACCTAGAGCTCAGTTTCATTATATTACCAAAACAAAAGACACCCTTCCATGAAGATACTTTCAGAAAGAAATGATCCCCCACTAGGAATTCCAAATCCTTTCTCCGATTTCTAGATTAACTCTTCTTCCAACATTATACTACATTTATATGGGCTTGGTTTTTCATCACCTTTTCAATGGTCTCTTTAATAAGATCTAGGCCTTTATGTTTCCTCTCACTAACTTCATCCCAACAAGTTGGAGTTCGAAATCACTTTCCATATAATGCTTCATATGGAGCTATTTGAATACTAGAATGGAAACTGTTGTTTTATTCAAATTCAATCAAAGGCAAGTATTGATCCCACATACCTTGAATGTCAAGAGAGCATGATCTCATCGTGACTTCTAGATTTTGAATAGTCCTTTCAAACTATCTATCGTTTTGGGGGGATAAGCAATACTTATTCGAAGTTTAGTATTCAAAGCCTTCTAGTGACTTCTAGAATTTTTATGTAAACTGGAGATCTTGATTAGACATAATTGATAGAGGTGCACCCCGAATTCCTAAAACATCATTAATATAATGTTTTTCCAGGTGATCAAGTGGTAAATCCTTTCTTATAAGAAGAAAATGTGCTGATTTTTTTGAGACGATCGATAATTACCTATATTGCATCATTCATTCTAGTGGTCCTTGGTAGTCTGGTGACATAATCCATCGTAATGATATCCCACATCCACATAGGAATAGGTAGAAGTCGCATCACCCCTCTATAATGTTGTCTCTCAACCTTCAATTATGACCAACTAGGCACCCTGACATTTAGTAATCACTTTCACGCCTCATATTATCCCGCCAAAAATGTTTCTTCAGATCCTTATACATATTTGTGGTACCCGGTTTTATAGAGAAACTTGAGCTTTGAGTATCGTCAAACAGTTACCTTTTTTGCACAGGTACTGATGGACCACATAACCTCTTCCGAAATTTAATAACTCCTTCAGACATGAAGCCTACATATCTCCCATCCATGACAACATTAATTTTCTTGTTCAGATTCTCTTCATCAGAATGATAGGTTTTTATCTTTTCAAATAAATATGGTTTAGTAAAAATTTAAAAGAGGACCTATGTTTCTAATTATTTAAAGATTCCCATATCCATATTTAGTAGATTCATGAATATAAGATCACTCTCAATCCCCATTTGAGTTAGAAGTCAATGATTATTCCTGCTTAATGCATTTTCCTATTTATTGGACTTTCTAGGGTGGTAGTGTATTGAACAATCCTAATATTTGAGTAACTCGAGCCATCCCTTTTTCCTTATGTTGAGTTCTTTTTGTGTCAACATATATTTAAAACACTTTTGATCTATGTATACCTCACTTTTTTTACATAACGATATACTCTCCATATCTTCTGAGCAAAGAATACAGCTGCTAACTCTATATCATGTGTTTGATATTTTTTCTCACGAGTCTTCCACTTCCTTGATGCATGAAAAATAACATTACAATTTTGAATAAGGACACAAACCAAAAAATCCATTGATGCGTCAATTTATATTACAAATTCATCCCTTCCATATGGAAGAGTCAAAATTATAGCAATAAACAATCTTCTTTTCAAAATTTTAAACCATTCTGTACATTCTTGTGTCGACACAAATATAACTCCTTTACATGTGATCTTGGTTAGCAGGTTAGCATGTCGGGTGAAATTTGGAACGAAATGCTGATAGTAACCTGCTAAGGCAATAGTACTGCATACCTTAGTTATGTTTGTCGGCATGGACCATGCTTGGATTTCCTTTGACATTGTAGGATAAACTAGTATTATATCTTTAAGGATAATATGTCCTAGAAAAGAAACGGATTGATGCCAGAATTCATAATTTATAAATTTCCCATATAATTTATTTTTTCTATGAGTTTTCAGAATTATCCACAAGAGATTATCATGGTCTATATAGCTTTTTGAGTATACCCGGATATCATCGATGAATACCAAAAACAATTATGAAGATATTCCTTGAAAACTCTATTCATTAAATCCATGAAAACAGAGGGTACATTCGTCAGTCGAAAATGCGTCACTATAAACTCATGAAGCCCATACATAGTTTGAAATACTGTCTTCGGAATATCATCCTTCCTCACACATAGCTGATGATATCTGGATCAAAGGTCGATCTTAGAAAAATACTGATCTCCTTGATGTTGATCAAATAAATCATCAATCTGGGGTAGTGGATACTTATTCATTATTGTAATAGAATTTATTTCCCTTTAAACAATTCATAGTCTCATGGATCCATCTGTCTTCATGACAAGCAATACCAGGGATCCCCATGCTGAAACATTAAGTTGGATAAATCTATTGTCACTCAACTCCTAATTTTTTTTCATTAGCTCCACTAACTCCACATGGGAAATTATTTATGGGTAATTTTGATATAGGTCTTTCATTAGGAATTAAGTCAATGTAAAACTCAATTTCCCGCTCTGGAGGATGTCCAGGTAAATCCTCTGGAAACACATAAATGTATTCTTTCACTATATGCACATCTTAAATTTTAATATTTCGTTCCTCACCAATAGATTTTTGGGTTATATTCCTCTCCAAGAATTTCATTCAACAGAGCTACTAGGGGTGGGTCCAGATAAAAATTAGACGGAGAGGTATATTCTCTAAAGATAATTGATTCTACACCATTTTAAAAAATCACAACATCCTTTTTTTAAATAAATATTCAAATCGTAATTGTACTACCAATTCATACTGAGATTTATATCAAATTAAGTCCTTGGTATGATTATAAGGTTAGCAACTAAATCAAATTTATGTGTCCTGAGGGGGATTAGCTTACATGCCTTTATTGCAAAGATGTATCTTCAAAGAGTTTTGACTGAAAACATCATTATTAAACAAAATTGGAATTTTCAAATTTTAATGGTAAACTGGGAATATTTAAATGAATGCAATGATCCAGAATCAAATAATGTGTTCTCTACTTTAGAGGAAACAATTAAATTACCTTCCATCAAATCATTTGGGACTTTATCTTTCTCATTTGTAATCATATAAGCTCTCCCGTGCGCTCATGGATTTTTCTGAGGAAAGTTTACTTGGAACATTGGACACTCATTTTCATAGTGTCCCATATCTATTAAATTGTAGCATTGAATATCATAAAATTGTTTCTTCCCCTTTCATTCATGAGTTAGATGACCCTTTTTACCACACTTACAAAAAACTACCATGCGTTTTAAGCATTTCTCAAGATGATTCTTTCCAAAGTTCTCGTATAATAGAATTTTTTTCTTTCCTTGGTTCTTCATTGGCGCTTCACCTTTACCTTGGTTATCAGAGTAACTCTTTTTATCTTGGGATCGCTTTAACAAGTTTGATCTAGAAAAATCTTTCTCTGTTTTGATGGAACTTGATACAATTTTATCATATGATGAAAATGATTGATAAGTCAGTCCCTTCGAAGACATGGATTAAGACCATAAATGAAATGATCTATCTTGTCTTCTGAGTCACACATGTAATCTACAACATACATGTCTATCCTTGTGATTGTATCTTCATAATCTACAACATTGTCTTCTTCCCTTCGCATCAATCTGAGGTACTTCCTCTTCATTTCAGTTCGTTTCTCAACAGGGAAATAGTTTTCAAATAATATTTTATTAAAATTCCTCCATTTCATATATTATATTTCTTCTTCCTCCATTGTATTTTGAATCTACGACCACCATTTATCAACATCCCCCATGAGAAAATATACTTCCAATACTACATTTTCATTTTCAATACATCTTAATTCCATGAATATCTATCAAGGGAGTTAATCCATTTTTCAGCAGCCACTAAACTTGTAGTCCCACTGAATGATCAGGGCTTCTGCTGCAGGAAACTATCCAACTATGGTGTTGAATTTTTATTTGTTACAACCTATGTATGTTATACCAATATGGACATGATATGATTTACTCCAACATTGACTGTGTTGACGTTCTTAGTGGGGAGATCACTACCTTTCCCATGTGTATTGATTACCCTTCTTCCATTAGATGCAATTTATAAATAATGGAACCAACTAGATTTGGGTATGTATAATAATGTATAATCGAAATGTAACAGAATACTTAGCCTAAATTGAGATCCTACATATGGTTAATCCCATAATATGAAAAATGGTTTCATTAAGAAATAATCTAAATTCAAATCCTTCATAATGGCTTGTAAAAAAATTTGAATTATCCTAAGAATATCCCATGGGAGTTTCGTAACCAAGAGTGCAGTTTAGCTCATTGTCATCTACCAGGATACCCCGGGTCAGGCCTGAAACTCATTGTTAGAGCTTTCACTCCTAGGTACATCTGTACCAGTGCCACCTCTATCTGCTCATTTCCAGATAGGGATATATTTCCTAGAAAGATTCACACAATCTATTCCTTACCAAAATACTAGTATATTCATCTTCATTTATCCTCAAATACAACCTAAGGTATTTGTTCCCTAATATACATTTCATACTCTAGTTTTCATGTTTTCTACTAAACTTCTTATTGATTCCAACTGTAACACCCCGACCCCTCTAAACTTGAGCTGGTGCATTACTAATTACATTGGCATGGTTATAAAGAATTAAAATTCAGAAGGAACGATCATTTTAGTAGTCGTGATGAAATTAGATACATATATGTTACTCAAATTACATTGTAAATGGTTACAAAATACAATACCTAAACAAAACTAAAAATTGCATCCACAAGAACTCAAAAAATTATCTCCTCTTTATAACTTGTTGAAAGAAAAAAATAGAAGGGGTGAGATCAAATGCTCAGTAAGGGTTATAGATATTAGAATCATGAATAAAATAATAAGTGAATCATAATAAATCTGACATAATCAACATGACATGGTGAATAGAAGAGAAACTCACACCATTAATAAACTGAGAATGAAAATGCATCCTTAGATTTTTTTTTCATAGTGAAAAACTCATGAATAGTAATAACTGTTGATAAATAAAGAGAATTCTTATTAATTATATGTCATGTATCTGGAACATGAAACCATAATACCATTAAAATGGTTCAGTTCTATGGGAAAAACCCATCATATTTTTGGAGACAAACTCGAAGGGTTTGTCACCAACCGATTTGTCTCATGAGACCTACCGATGCATCGAGGGGCTAGAGTGGGAACACATTCCACTAAAGGTATAAATAATTCTCTATACATTGATTCAATAAAATATTAATATTCCTTTATAATATCCATATAGAGTATAGTATACAGATTCATCAATATTTCCATAGTTAAATCAACATTCCAAATAAACATCGTATGTAAAATGGTATACAGTTTGGACCACAAACATATCCATGATATTAAATTATATATATTTAATGTAAATATAATTTCAAGTGAACTGTGACTATAATTGGTAGTAGGTACACCACATCAAGATTTTTAGTTGCACAATACAAAGATAGTCACAACAAAATAGAAGTTGAGACAAAGTCTCTTACCACAATGTAATCGGTCGAATCAAATTACCATAACTTAATAACCCTCAAATGAGCCAATGAATAACATATATATAAATATAATAATTTTATTATATATCAAATGGTAGAACACATATACCACATACATTAAACAAGTGGTGAACAATGAAAATCTCACAGAATTAAAAGTGACATGAGAGAACAACTTTCAAACATTACGGCATGGTAACGAGTGTTATTGAGAGGGTTTAATGAGATGTATAAGGGTATTCAATTATTTATTTGTCACAAGGGATGTATGGGGAGGAGTGAAATCATAACCCATCCTTACGAATTAAAAATAATAGGGTTCAACATAGGGGATATTCTTGAAAAAAAGGGAAAGAGGGGATCCCTTACCCTATGCTCGAAGCTGTTCTTGATTGTTCTTAAAAACCTGAATAATAAAATTTAGCATCGTTAATTAATAAGTCCCCAACCACATAAAAATGAAATTGATATGTTATAACATTATTAGGTTCATTAATGGAATTTTTGATGGGTTTATGAGATTTAATTTAATTATTTGTGTAGCATTTTATTTTTTTGGGTTCAAGATCCGTTTACTTGTATTCAAGAATGAATGTTCATTTGAAAAGTGGTTAAACATCCAAAACTATTAATATATAGTAATATTTACATCACAGAGATATAAATGATCTTATAATTATTTTGGGTTATATACTTTACAATCAATCATTAGTTAAATGTTATTGATAAATGCTTCAATTTAGCATGTCAGTTTTATGCATAATAAACTTGTATTGTATTATTATTCCATATTATGAGTGTGTAAGGATTATAGAAAATAAAAAAAGATAAAATAAATATATAAAGATCTGGTTAAACCATTGAAATAGGTTTCTTAACAAATATTGAAGATAGTAATGCAAATTTAAAACCGGTCTTCCTTGAGTGTGATAAATTAACACATCTCGGGCAGTGTTTGCATTTATTTTATAAAAGCAGTGGAAAAAGAAAGATTATGACGAAATATTCCATTAGAATAATTAAAATATAGTACATGTAAGGTACTGTAATTATCATGGAATTTGGATGAGGTGAGGTGGGACGATGTCAACAATATAATAAAACTTCTAAAAGAAATTGAATGAAAAGAGAAGAGAGGATCACTTCTTGAGTGATCCTATTTGAGAAACTCTTTAAGACCTATTTTTGGGCCTTTTGGTGAGACCAATAGGTCTTGGACCTGGAGAGAGGGCTTGGGAATTGTATTTGGAAGAATTTAGGCAATGCATGAAGGTTGAGTGGTGTGGGAGGAAGTGGGGGTGAGGAGTGGTTTATATAGTGAATGAGAGAATAGTTTTCTTAATATTATAATCATTAATTTAATATTTCATCTCAAGACAAGAAATAGTGGGTATTCCATGACCAAAAATAAAAATACACGCATATGAGTTTGTGAGTTGGGTGCTTACATCACTCATTATGCAAGGATTAGTTAATTAAAATTATTATATATTTATACGGTATGTTTATGTATCTTACTATTCACCAAAAATTCATGTATTTCAGAAAAATCCCAAAAATTCACCCTAACAATTTTTCAATATGTAAAATCCAAAAATGAAGTCCATTTTTCAAAAATTATTTTTTAAATATAATTAATTAAATATTTCCTTAAAATAATTATTTTTTCAAAAAATATAAACACTTAAAATATTCATCTTCATTTCTAAGGTTCCTAAATTCATTTATACATTCAACAGTATGGATACCGTTCATAATAGTCATATTAATATTCATAAGGGAACAATACTATTCATAAGTTTAGGTTTTTATTAATAGGGGTAGGTTAATATTCACAGAAAATTTTGTTAATTCTTTCAGACTCTAACTATCATCTTGATCGCAATCGTGTATGTTAGATTTTTAAAATTCAAATCATAGAGATAAAAAATTTATGTTTTTTGGTTAGTTTATGTATAATTCTTATAAGTAACCATGTTTTGTTCTATAGAGTCTCAGTGATTCATGAAATATATTCAATAACTAGAATGTTTTATGAAAAACATACCATAAAATTTGTAGGGTGCTACAACTATAGAGATTCATATATAGGTCTATCAAACCAAACCAAAACATACTTAATTTTTATTAGAGGGTTTGTTTTTATAATCTCACATAATTGATATTTCCATGTGAAATCCTCATGAGAAGAAGCCTCATCTTGTTGTGAGTACTCATTACTGATAATATATATATACTTTTTGTGCCATAATATCATGTAAGTCAATTAAAGAAATATATTAAAAAATACGATCATGAAAATTTAAGGATTTCTTTAAAGTTGCAAATAGACATGACCATTTAAATGTGTTGTATACTCTAGGAAATGTTTACATTAGATTCATATAAAATAATAAAAAATATAAAATAAGATGTTTTATTATCATTCAATATATTGAATATAAATGTAATCAATCAAAAATCAGTTTTTCCTAGGATACCTATACTAAACTACGCATCAAATAGAAGGACAACCCAATAGCTCATATAGAGATCACGATATATTGATATAATCACCCTGATAACATCTATGATATGTATATGTAGTATGAGTTTAGTAGAAAGTTTATATCAGATCATTAATCAATAACAATTAAATAAAAGAGACACCTCATCATTATATTCCTCAAGAAAATATATTTCAATATGTAGTGCATATTTCTATCTCTTGGTATGGGTATATTTTAGCCAAAATTTCAATTCAAAAATTATTGTTGTGACATGGATATCTAAGGGATTATATGTTTCAATTTTAATGTAATGGATGAACTAAAATACATGGAATTCATGAAAAAATCTCTAAGGTATTAGAAATGGAAAATTAATGTTGACGTATAGATTAATTATTGAGTTTTATTAATATCATTAAAACTAAATTTGACTAATATTTTATTAATAATTCATATAATAAGATAAACAAATCATAGAGAAAAGGTGGGTTTTAGATATCAATATAATGGAAAAATATGTATTCTAAAAATAAAATTGGTTATAAAATGATGGATACATCCAGATGATTATATGACATAAATGTATTGATATTTTTTTAGTGAATGAAATATGAGAAAATTTCAACACAACCATTATTGTAATACCATTCACTGATTATGAATATTAAATATTTCTATTCATGGAGGACTAGTGTGCCCTTTAAACACTATATAATGGTATTATCTCTACTCTATAAATGTTGAAAATAAATAGTGTAATTATAGATGCATAAAAACCTATAAATATAGTAATATATATTGTATTACGCATTTTTAAACATTTAATTTTCGTGTAACCTAAATTATCCCATTGAGTGTGAACAATGTCAAATACTATGTGTTTATCACATAATAATTAATTATTTCATATTGACCATGATAGCAAGATATGTCTTCCATTAAATTATCAAATAAGATAAATGATGAGGTATATTTTCAAAATATACATACTGTTATTCACCATGTATATGGGTATTGGCCTTATGGGGGGACAACATGTATATGATATCCTTATCTACACACTAATTTTCCACTATTTGGTATATATTGGTTGTGGCTATCAATCATAAAAAATATATATATATTTTTATGGAAATTATTTATACATGTGGGGGAGCTACATGAAATAGTGATTTTAGAAAATAGTACTAGATATATAAATGGATCCTATTCATGGGTTATCAACACAAATTTAAAATTAATGATTATTAGAATCAAAACACAATATATTAGTTTCTTATACTAATATGTTTATTTCCAAAAGGAGATAATTGTCTAACCCCATCAATAAAAAAGTGATGCCTTGAAAAATATATCATTCCATGTTGGGGAATCTCCTTAATGATTGTGATTTTTATTAAAATATTCACAATTGTATGTTTTAGATATTTTATAAAAGGTAAAAATATTTTTCAGTGAGATCAAAAGTGATTGATAATGAATTTTCCATTGTATAAAATTTCTTTTGGAATATACATATGGACTTTTAGAGGTGCAAGAGGATATAAATTTCATCAAAATAAAATTAAAAAATTAACTCCATTTTTTAACTTGAATATATTTATGGTTGATGAATAATATCAAAAAAAATTATGTTGTATATCTTCAATATTTTTCTTGTTACATGAAAGATGATGAGAAATGGGATTTACTTGGTCACATATGAATATTCATCGGGTTTAGAATTATGATTTATAATGAAAGATGATTATAAGAGGATCATTGAAATAAATATGTTAGTGATATAATTTACTTCATATTCATTGATAATAAATTTGGTAAATTAATATTTCTTGGTAATCATGGACATATTTTAATTATGGATGATATTTTTGTAAATATTATTACTAGATATCATATAAATTTTCTTATAAAGATTTGAAGGAATGACCATGAATAGATCATTAAATGGTGAAATAATAAAAATTAAACCATTGTAAAAAAATATCATAAGGGGAAAAAATAATCTCAAGAATATAATTTGTGATATGAGACCAAATAGAAGGATTTTGGGGACTATAGAGACAATTATGATGGATTTATTTTGGTTATATTATAAAATCCACAAATGAATGAAAATGATGACAATGATATATAAATCATGGTTAGAGTTTTCTTAGATGGTATATGTGATTCTACTTATGAGGTAATTGAAATTTTTGGTTCCTAAATGTATCAAAATAACATATTTGTATGTGTCTCCAAACACTATATAAAAATATATGAGGATAATTTTGAATTAAAATAAGGAATTGAGAAACCTGTTTTTCAAAAGGTTTTAAAATCATTAATGAAGTTTATATTAGAATGAAAATTGAATAGTTTTCCTATATTATTTATTTCATAGATGATTTCCTAAAAATCCATTCAAAAGAAAAGTCATTCTCAATATTTAAATAATGACATTGTGATTGATGTGTGACGATCTAAAAAATATTCTAATTTTCCATTATGAAATAAGTTATTTTGAGTGTTTTTGCCATTACAGTTGTTTAATAGGTGTCTACTAAGGATGTTATCAATTTAACACATGTGTTATTATTCATATATAATAGAAAATGTTTTGGGAAATGATTTAATGATGATATTTATGGTTATTTATAAAAAAACCCCATGTACCCACAATATAGATTAATTAAGAAATGAACGACATTTAGAAGCTATTGATTTATACTATTGGTATACTAACGGTAATGAATAACAGACCAAAATACAGAATTATTATTATGGAATGATGGAACACGCCAAATTTGTTTTATTTAAATAGAAATATTTTTTAATGGTGTAGGAAAGGCATATATTTGTGATAAAAATTATTACAATCTCATTTTTTAAATGTCCATTACTTTCATTATGGATTTTTTGGGAAGAAGTATGTTAATTTTCCTTCAAGAGATAAAATAATAATTCTTATGGAAGTTCATATAACTGATATTTACAAATTTATGACATAATAAGGTTGGTTAATATTAAATTATATTTTTAGAAATCCTTGAATGTTCAGGATCATGTAGTGGAAAAATCTAATCTATAGCTAAAGGAAGTTTAATAGCAATAATGATAAAATATGAAAGAATATGAGAAGTCTAATTTAATATATTTTTATTTGAGGGAATTAGATAGAGAAGAAATTTAGATTATAGATAGTAGTCTTAAATCCATTATAATGTTAACTATATATTATTTCATGTGTATAAAATATGAATATGATTTGTCTTTTGGATTTTAAATGTTAATGGAACAACAATTATTGTCCCTAAGAGAAAGGACATGTGATATTTTTATTGAAGGCCTATGATAAAACATAATAAATGTAATAAAATTTTGTGACTCAGGAAATGTGCTAAATGTCATTATCAATACATGCATTATTAAGGGAAAGATGTCTTCATTTTTTTGGGATGAATGTTTTCTAAAGAATATATTTTTCTCATCAGTAGGGAAGATGATAATGTTTTTTCCTAAAGAGGGAAAAAAATTATTTTTAGAAGGAAAATATATTTTATTATAGCCAAAAAACATTGAAGTACATGGAAATTTTTTTTGTATCTTTGAAAATCTCTACAATATCATGTAATCATAGTCATATGAATGATAAATTCCAAAAGTGAATGATTTATTCGGAGATATATAAGGAAATATAAATGAAAATGGAATGTCTACTAGAGTTGGTCAATATAATGATAGATGAAACCAAAAAACTAAAATACCTTAATTGAAAGTGGTATTATGTTTTTCAATGATTGTTAAACTAGGTTGGTATGGATGATTTCCATTTATGAAAAATATGAAGCGTTTTGGTTCCCTAATGATTTATGAGGAAAGGAAAAAATAAATGAATATAAAATTAAGGTGTTTCATATTTATAATGGACTAAAAATAACTAAATAATAGGGGGAAAATTTTAACAAAATAGGGTATAAAATTCTGTTTTAGTGGTATATAAAACACTATAAAATGGTTTATTTAAATAAGTAATTATATTATCAACAACATAGATCATACAATTCTCATTAAAAACAATATTCTAGTCATATATTGTAATGAATGGTTTTTAACATCTCAGTATTCATAATTACAAATAAATTTTTTGTTTTAAAAAATATCACTAAAATATTTTTTATATACATGTCAAATATGCTAAATTAATATATTTTTTCGGTTCAAGAAGAAATAATATTATTATTGATGGAAAATTTTCCAATAAATATATGGATTTAAGGAAAAAATATATTTTTATGTTTTATTAATTGATATTAATAAAATGGAATTTATTTTTTATCATCATATAAATAATTTTTTAGGTTTTTTTTTGTTTTTCTAAAAATTAAATATTTTAAGTTAATTTTGAAAATGAATTTTTTTTGATTTTTTCATTTCCCTTACATAAATAATATATTTTTAGATTCCAATTAAATTTTGAATTTATTTTGAATTTATAAAAATATTTGTTTTATTAAACATAATTGAAATAAATTTACATTATTCTATGTTATATTGGATTTTGTTATTAGTTAATATCTATTCCTAAAAAGTAAAATTTAGAATAAATGCTTTCATTATGTTTTTAAGAATTTATATTAATAGTAATCTATTCAACATATATAAATTTTATCCTGATAAATGTATTCACTATTTTTAATTACGATGTACATATTTACTATTGGTGAAAATTTTAATTGTGGTCATTATTAATAGTAAGAATGGTAAAAATGTGGAACCCCCCATATATGAAGAATATTTTAATTTAATTTAAATACTTTATGAGAATTCACAAAAATTATATCTTAAATATTAATATCATATGAAATTTATAACCACACCGCCTACTATTTTAAATTGGAATGCCTTAGAGCCACATTCAAATTATTAAAACATTATATTTTCAAGATCATTGAAATTACAGAAGTGTTATACTAACTTTTCTTATAATTACCCCTTGGGGGTGATATTACCTACCTTTCAGGCCATTGTGTGTGCGGTGTGTGTTTTTTTTTATTTTAATTGTACCACCAAGCACATAATAGATAAACAATAGTTGATATTTCAATGATATAGTGCCACTAGTATCATAAGTTATACCTCTAGTGTCAATTTAGGATTCACCTAGGGAATAGGAGTGGTGCACAACCACCCCTCGCCCTATTCTACTAATATTTCATAACAGCCAGGCATATGAGTTCTCTTATAAATTAAGCTCTCCTCCTCTATTTTCCTATATCATGACACGACCAAGAAGACTGGAGAGATGCTCATGCATGACCACCCACTCTTATTACATCAGTTTCGCTTTATTTTTGGTAGGATCTCCCTAGATAGGTGTCTCTCCCAATCTATTAATCACTTTCCCATGATTTCATCCTCTCTTTATTATACCATAATTAATCCAAACCCATGGGGTTTTGAGTTTTCATATTTTGACTAATTCTTTGGGTAATTTGGTTTTATCGATATTTCACCTTTCCAATCCAAGTATCCACCATTGAAAGCAATATGTTTCAACCGACACTCAATTTATTTTGATAAATGATCCTCTAAAATTCTTTATTTTTAGGTTATAAATTTATTGTGGGATCTATATGCCACTTTATAAAATATGAAATTTTATGGTCTTCCCATAGCAGACTTGTTTTGACATTATTATGATTTTTAAACATATATGGGACATAGTTTCTATTAAAAGTGAATAATAATTTTCTATGTGAATATTTTAAAGGTATTTTATATTTTAAAAATATATTTTGTGGTCATACATGTAACCAAAATGTATATTTTGGATTAATTGGTTTTTAAAACGGTTTTAATGTATTATTAGTAATTTATCCACCTTACAGATAATGGTAAAAATATCCATTTGGCATTTCATGATAGAATAAAATGTTTTAGAAATAATTATTTGTTGATGGATCCATTTTTTAAATCGGTGGGATTGTTTTAATGTATTTTGATAAAAAATTATGGTAGTTTACAATTATTAAAAAAATGATCCATTAAGTCGTGTGGTGTTTTCAAATAGCGTTTAAAATTGTAATTGAGTTATATTGAAATAGGGTCTTCAAACCATTTGATTTATTTTTAAATGTTGAATTCTTTAGAAAAATTTTTATGGTATAAAAAACAATTTTAATTGATGAATTTTGAATTCCATGTTATCGTTCAAATTTTTGTATGATTTTCAATGGATTTTTAAAAATATAGTTTAACAATAGTATGTAAACAGACTATAATCCAAATATATTTTGAAGAATCCTGTTTGGAATTTAGAAAAAAGTATTTTTTGATTATGTGAGACCCACTTCATGACCATACTATGTTATTCTACATTTATTGGATATAACCCAGCGATGGATTTTTGTCATGTTATAATATGTATGAATGTATTTCTTTTAAGGTATATTATATGTGACGGTGAATGGGGAAAGGCATGAGTTATTTTGGATGTATTTATATTCTATTCTGATGATTATTGATTTCACTCTTCATTTATCTATTGGTCATGGTATTCCAAGGAATATATTAGATTCCATGTGAGAGGGAAAATAATAGTGGATATATTGGGTTCATTATTGTGTATTTTATAGCAACTCAAAGGAGGATATATTGGAATGATTATAATGCCATTATATTTTAATTTTTTTACTCACATTGAATAAGTAATGTGTGGCCATTCATTCATAGGTAGTACAACAATAGTTTCTCATATATGGATAGTTCAATATTGCTGACCTAGTTTCCCTATCACTATTTAAGGTTCATGTATTACTAGAGCCTTGGGATGATTCCCATGATTATATTTTGTTGAATACTTTATGTTATTTCTATTATGATTCTATTATAATCCAAGTGATCATTGTACAATCTATAATTTTTCATGATTATATTTATTAGATTGATTTCATTGTTACTTGGAATCTATTTATGAAATATGTATCAAATTTTGTGTGTGATTGTTTAATTTCATAAAATTTTTCATTTTATGGTCATAATGTGTTCATCCAGAAACTAAAATGTTTTAGTTTTATTAAATGTTTTTTATGAAATGGTTTTCCATGAGAGTGTTTATGAAAATGGTATTTCAAAGAGATGTTTTGAAAAATTAAAATATCTTTTTTGGGAATTTTTTCGATGTTCTAAAGACCCGTGGTTAAAAATGATTTATATAATTTATTTAAGTATTTTTATTTTTATTTTATTAAATATTTTTTTAAATTGTGCATGTGGAATATCTATTATTGTTATTTAATAAGTCATGGGAACAAATTATTGAAACATAATGTTAAAGCTAAAATTTTATAATACATATACAAATGTATTTACATTTTTCTAATAAGAGGTGACCTATATGGAATGATTATGATCACAACTATATTATCCAACTTATAGGTTCTCGATACTTCTTCAAATAACTAATTAAGATTATATATATTGTGCTAGTTGTGGTGAGTAGTTTTTTTTACATCATTCGGAGTGTGGTGCATATTACCTGAATTAGAGTGACCATATTTTACTTTTTGTTGAATAAATATTCAATGTACCTTTATAGGAATTTCGTTTTCAAATTAGGATTTAACTTATATTTGTAGATAATGGGTTGTGAGATTTACTAGTGCCCAATGAAATGTTATTCTAAAGTGACTTCTATGGGGTTTTGGAATATATAGGTGGAATAGTAGGGGTGTGTAAAGGGATTGGTTTGCATTTTATCACTTTTTTACTATATGTAGTTTGTTAATTTATTCTTGTATAGTTTGGAATATATATATCCTATACATATTTGTTATTCATAAAATTGAGTTTATTTTTACTATTACAATAACTATGATTACTAGGGAAAAAAATTACCAAGAGTGTTATATTGAATCCCATTGAATTTTTATCAACCATGGGTGATTTGGAATTTCCATCATGATAATGGACTTTTGGTTCAAGTTTTCATTAGTTGACCATCGTAAGATGGTTAGTAAAAAATAGTATTAGAGAAAGTTTGTTCCATTATCAATAGGACAATAGAGTCTATTAAAGTAACCCATTTTTTATTTTAACTACCATGGTATGTTCAAATTATATTTTTCAATGGGACTCAATAGGTTAGCCATGAGTTTATTTTAATCATTACCCTTAGTGATGATCACCATGTTATAATTTGATTTTGTATTTGAATTTTTCTTTCAGAATCATATTTGATTTAGTGGTAATTTTTGTTTGATAATCATTGGAATATTTCTAGTTTCCATAGGGATCAAGTTGGATTTTGGGATACGGTAGAAAGAAATAATGTTGTCTTGCAGTTCATGGGAATATTCTAATAAATATAAGTAACAACCAAATTCTTTATCATGTAAATGTTTTTGGGATTTAAATTTTACATAACCATGGTTAATAAATCCATGTGGTCAATTCTAGAATAGTTTTAAATACCATTTTAGTTTTTATTTAGAGAAATATTGAGCTAACTCTAATGGAATGTAATGAGCCATGTCTGGTATTATGTTATTTTAGTGATATGGGTTTAGATTTGATAGATTTTTCCATGCCTCATTTGGGATTGATTATTTTTTTATTTTTTAGAAAATAGTTTTTTATGGTAGTGAATTAGATTTGAATGGATACCTTCTGGATTGTCTATAAAATGGATTTATAATTACAAAGTATCATTTTTTGGGATTTAATCCATTTTTCATGTTGATATAATTATAATTTTTAAAGAAACATTACCATATTTCTCTTTTAAATCAGATAATTTGTTATTATGAAAATATTTGGAATTTAATAACCATTTATTGTTTACATATAAAAGAATTCAGAACCTGAGAGAAGATTTTGAATCATTTATTTATATTATTAAATTAATATGAAGAGAAGAATTTATTTTAAGAGTTTTATTGAATTGGATTTATAACGATCGCCTGAGTGTCCTTGATTTATAAAGTAGTATCAATATAAAGAAAATATACCATTAAATAGAAGAAAAAAATTAAATATTCCACATTAAATCTAATAAATTTTTCATGTTTCTCAAAAATATTTTGATTTAATCTTGGTGTTTAAATTTGAAGTATTTTTAATTTATCAGATGATATATTTTGATTTTTTTGACCTAATGAAAATTATGAATGATGATATATCTACAAATAGAGAGTGATTCACTTTGAATACATATATGTTTTGATTATTTACATTTATTATATTGATATTTGTTTTCTAATATAATCATTATATTCATTTCTTTAAATTTCATATACGACTAAGAAATTTTAAGATGTATTCCTCGATGGATAATTTTATCAAGCAATAATAATATCCCTTTTCATTCATTTTTCGTCGGAATAATGGATTCAATTCGATCTCATAAAATAAAATTAGCATGTTTTATAAAAGAATAATTTGATAATAGTCAATCATAGTAGAGGGTCTCTGTCACATTGAATAAGTGTTTCAAATGATCTTTAGTTTTTTTACCAACTAGAAAAGGCCAAATATCACATTCACTAGTCAAATTCCCCAGATTAATCAAGTTCCTTCTTCAATACCCATGCACACTCATCCTTCCATTATGATGCTGAAAGAAATCATTTATCTCCATGAATTTATTATATATATATTTCATTATGAGATTCTCAGAGAGAGTAAAAACACCATTGGGTTGCATGGACTTCACCTGCTAATCCATTGAATGAGGGTGGCATCAACTTTGTCGATATTTCTAGAACTGTACATGTCATGCATGATAAACATTCCTCGGAGTCTGTCAAAAGACACACTCATTTGGGAAGGCACTTCGATATAAATTTTTTTATTGTCATAGATAATGATCATGGATAGTCTTCCCCCCTTTGGAACGAGATTCCACATCTTATCCCAAAATTGGATCTTCAGTTGTGGTGGGTTGTTAGTTGTGGTGATATCTCTTATCGGAATGATAACTAGGTAGGATCCAAAATATGATTCCTTGCTTCCCAATTCAAGGCATTTCCTTCTGGCATGAAATATTATTTCTAGAATTTTTCTAGACTACACTAAACCCATAACAGTGATACATCTATAATCTTTTTTAGTTTTCAATTGATCAAGACCAATACATATTATCTAAATCTTCATCTAGAAAATTCTTAGTTATAGTCACTCATAAGAATCTTATCCCTTAAAAATATTTATATAGTTGGGGGAAATTACATTGGTCTAATATGATACCTACATAGATGATATTTTCATATAGTAAGCCAGACCTAATATTGTATCCACAAATGAAAACATTAAACTCTTGTGTATTCTATTTTCTTCTAAATTTTTATGATTCACATACAACTTTATGGAATGAATGTGTCATCATTTCTTTTTGAGATAGTGAGATACTGAGGTGTGGTACATTGGTCGCTACACTAGTTTCCAAGAAAATGATATTTATGGCCATAATTTTATGGATAATTTGTTTCAAATGTTAGGAGGAAACCTCAAAGAGTTGAAATCAAGGGGTCTCATTCTTGAGGTGGGATTTTTGTGTATATGGCAGGCTAGATGGAAATCTGATAATGATGTATCAAAAATTTCTCTATTGAAAATTATTTTTAGATCCAAAAGAACACTTATATAGTTTTTTAGTCACTCAAACAATGTCACGATGCACATTGCTAAAATTGTTCAATGACATTGGATGTTCTTCTTCCCTCTCCCATGATCAATCCATTGCCCACTGTATTAACAGGATTCCTTCTTTTTTGTGTGTGAAATTGTAATAGAAAAGGATCTTGTAGAATGGTTATGATGAGATGTGTGTGAATTTTCCAGGATAAAAATGATAATTTACCATTTATTTTTCTTCCACATATATTATGAGTGACTCGAAGCAGGCTGATGAAAATTATATGATCACGAGTCTTCACCTATGTTATATGAGAACATTCACACTTCTTAATTTAGAAATGGACTCTTAGGTCTTCTTCAAAAAATAATTTAGAGAATCTCCAACCATTGGAATATAATATATAATATTTTAATGTATAAGGGAATGATATGGAATAATGTTATTATAAATAACACATGTCGTGAGGGAATTAATGAGGCTGATATCATTACCTCTAGAGATTCTCAATATGCCTCTCTAATTTGTTTTTCTATATGTATGTCCATCACTACAGATGGTATGAACATTATTATTTACAATTACCTGAGTCTGCATTTTCATAGGCCCCCATAATATCTTTATTATTTTATGATCCTTATATTATTTAAATAATAATACTAATGTTTGTCAGTATACTTCATAATTTACATATGGAAGAGAATGCAATATATCATTAAAATATACGAATTGCGATAAAATTATATTCTATTATGATTTGTAAAAGTACCCAATTCACCCCCCATTTTCAACCATCATCTTATTTTGACCTAGGATTTTTTATAAAAGGATTTAAATTTAAATAATTATGAAAATATCTATTAGAAATTATTTAATGGATTATATAAAGAAACATGTCTATAGAAGAACAAAATGAAATAATTTTTTATTCTGATCCCTATACTTAAATAGAGAAAAGTATGGCTGTTTATATGATAGAATGATTATATATTTCCTGAATATTGGTTTTAAAGTCAACATGAATATATTAAAACCTACAAAAATACTTGGTGAACCAGAAGAGTGGGATGATTTTAAAGAAGCTAAATATGTTTTCAATCTTTGTTCATTAAATGAAATTATTTTTAAAATTGTATTAAATGAATTTGATCATATATATCAATGTTCTACCTCTTGTGAGATATTGAAAAAATCATTGTTTGTTATGAAGGAATGAAAAATGTTAGGAATTTATGATTTAAAAATGAAAATATTAAATTAGATACATTCAGAATGAATTATGATTATGGACTCACTAATAATTAATTGATAATTGAATTAAATTTTCACTGGTGTAGATTCAATTTGTGATACAATTACCTGAATAGGTTTTGATTTAAATGTTATATGACTATTACTATTTTTATCAAATGGAATATATATTTTAATCTACAAATCAGAAGATGTAAAATATTTAGCAATAAAGAAGTTTATTGGAACAAATTAATATATATTGTAGAAATTCTAGAATATGAAGGATATCACATGTCAACGAAATTGTAAAATTCCACCCGAAATGTTTCATCTTATTTTTTTAAAAAAGATAAGGGTTATTAGATAAATTATTCATAATGATTGGATTCTAAAATGAAATATGAATAAACTCCAATATGAGTCTCTAAATATTATTATAAGAATACTATATTAAACATTCTTTCATAAATAGAAAAAAAATTATTTGATCTATTGAAGAAATAAAATGATATGAATTAATGAAAATTTTACTTATTAGAACTAATTCCCCACAACTGATGGGGGAGAATCGAAAGTTGTAAAAAGATGAAAGGATGAATCATTTGAAATTGATTAAGAGATAAAAAGAAAGAAAACAATCATAGATACCCGGTGTTTTTGGGGAACTCTATCATATAGTTTAAATCATATTCATAATAAAAATTAAACCAACATGAATGAAAATATGATTTTTCAGGATAAATAAGATGAAATTGTACAATATTATCACACTTATGCATCTAATTTGGAATGTTCTTTAATTTTAAATTTTTATATTACTAATAAATTCTTGAGAAAAAGAATAAATATATAGTATAAATTACCAAATATGTAAATAATATTCATAAATAAATACTATGTGAAAAATATTCCCCAGTAAAAAAATATAATTAAATAAAAAATCTAACAGATATGCTTTATACAACACAGTTCATGAATGTATAATTATATAGTCAAAGGATAATGTAGAGTTATTCAAATGTTATTCTAGAATATTAAATAAGGATGAAAAATAAATTATTTTTATTTATGGATCCAATTTTCACAAAAAATAAAAAAATATTGAATATAGTGTCATAGAGAAAAATATAGATTATATATAAATTCTTTTATACCCATTTATAGTAATAAAATCATTTTTAAAGTCATATATATTCATTATAGATTTCATGTTGATTTTTATAATATCTATTATTTTAATGATCATTATATTAGTGATATTAAAAATGTTTATATTTCATTAAATAATTATGAAGGTAGTTCTTTACAAAAAAAATAGTATTTGGTAGTTTTGCACCCCATATCTATGTTGGTTGACAGAACTCAACCAAAGAGCTTTTTTCTACCAAAATAAGCTTTAATTTTTTAATTCTAGATAGATGGACCAATTAAAAAAAATGGACTATGGTATATATATAGAAAAAACATAAGTAATAAGATTAGAGACTCATCCTTTTTTCATACACTGGAAAATTTTGATTAAGTCTTAGTTAACATAAGTGGTAATTCAAAGGGAATATTAATTGGAGATGGATAAGTTAGAGATCCTAACTAAATTTTAATCAAAAAATACATACATACATACACATATATATATATGTACACAATCTAATGGATAATATATATCTATCAACCTTGTGATGATGTTTTTTATGTTTCTTTTATAATAAATCATACAAAATCTTTAATAATAAAATATTAAAATTTAGGTCACATAGAGATGGAAATGTTTATAATATGGATCTTAATTCCATATTTGAACAAAGTAAAATTATTAGCTACTTATACAAATGAATAATGGATTTGAATACTATACTTGTTCAATGAAATTTGTTTTCTCTTTTAAAAATGTGTATAATAAATTTAGTTTCTAATTTTCATATTCGTAAATTAGAAAATGAATTTTTTTTGACTCATTCCAAAATAGACAAGAATCATAAGTCATACTTCAGATATAATAATTTTTTTTACATAAAAACAATAGAACATATCTCAATTGATTTGTTTGTACCATTAAAATTAGGAGGGTTGGACAGAAGAACAAATTTTTTTATGGTGACATTTCTAGAATTACATGGTATATGTTTCTAAAATATAAAATTAAGGTTATACCAATTAAAATAGGATATGGTAAAATTATTATAAATGAAAAATATTTTAAAATAATCTCTTCAATATGAGATCATTGATGAGATTCTGATAATTTAGATTTAAATTTATTATTATTAGATATTGATATTTAATATTTTTTTATGTTTCAAGAGCTCATAAGAAAAAATTGAAATTGTAGACTGAATATATAATAATGTTAACAAGATGGAAATAACTATAACCAATTATTATAGTCATTCATCATAGCTTTTTTCAAAATAAGTCAATACAAATTGAAATTACATGAAAGGGATTTATTAATACCCTTCATAAAAAGACATCTTATGATTTATATCATAAGATAAAACCAATTGTTAGATAGTATAATGTTTTTTGACGTATGGTGTATATTTTGAATACTAAGGAAACCCATGGAAAGTATGCTGTAAAGGTTGTTTATGGAATATATTAATGATATTTTACAATATATAAAACTTATAAATTGTATATTAAAACCTCAAAGGTATTTAAATAATTTGATCATGAGGAGATTGATGATAATACACCTTTTATTAATAAAAAATGTAAAATAGATATTATTACTTACTTATTAGAAAAATTGAGACATCAATATCCTAAATTTGAACTTCTAAAAATTAGAATATGTCAAAATTCAATCTAGTTCATAAGTAAATGAATATATTTATCCTAGGAGTTTCATAAGTAGAAAAACAAGAACCTCAAAGGATCATCATTTAGAAAGTATTATTTGAGATCAATACATAAGAGTTCTTTCTAGGAGGAGTGTATGATAACTAGCCAATTTTTATTCATTCCTCTCACAATTAAAACCTAATCTGTATTAGAATAAATACCATATAAATTTTGGATAACAGATATGATATAAATACATAACTAGTTTTTAATATATAATGTTTTGGAATTAGTTGATTGGAAATAAAATCATATAGTAATAGGAAAAAATTAGGTTTTATAAAATAAGAATGATAACTAAGGGATAAATACTAGAGATAAATCACGATTCGAAGATAAAGAACATAATCAAGATCAAGTGACATATTATGATAAAATATTTATCAATTTGTTAAATTTTATTACACTAAAACACTTTTGGAATATAAATATTATTTTTGTTTTAAAAAAAATAGACTGATGTAAATATACAATTTTAAATATATATATATATTAGATGATTTCTATGCTGAACAAACTCTAGGTTTTGAAAATACTCATCTACCATATTCTGTTTTCAGTCTTTATATTTAACTTTATGTACTTAAAAACAACTAAGTAGTTAGAATAAGAGATTATGAAACTTTATTCGAACAAATTTCCTTTCTTCATGGTTTTAAATCTTTATCTATTTATGAAAAATATTTGTTATGATAGTTTAGTAGGAAAAAATTATGTAGATATTATTATTTTAAACTAGTAAAAATATTTGAATTTTTTTTCTGAATTAAATTAAAAAATATTTTGAAATGAGTATGATGGGAGAAATGAATTTATATCAAGGGTTTAGAATCCCTCCCAATGTTTATGGGAATGTGTAAAATCAACTTAAATATTTTATGAATTTATTGGATACATTTGGACATGAAATCAATATTTTATATAAAATTTCTAGTCATATTAATATAAAACTGTATTTGGATGATGATGGAAATCCAGTTGACATAAATAATTTTAGAGGTATGATTATCTATTTTTTATATCTTTCTACTATTAGGCATGATATTATGATTTATGTATGTCTTTACCAAATATTTTAAAAAAATCCAAAAAAAATCCAATATTATTATGGTTAAAATAATATTTAGATATTTTTTATGGATTATTTTTATCATTAAATTATCAAAAAGATTGTAAATCTTATTTAATTTCATATTTAGATGCTAACATTTGAGGATGTAGGTTAGATAGAAGGGAACCTCCAGAACCTATCACTTTTTATAGAAATTCCTAGTTTCATGGTATTCTATGAGATAACATCAGTAACATTTTAAAAATACAAGGATGTATATATTTCTATTATAATTTGTGGTTAAGAAGTGTTAGGGATGAAACATACACTATTATAATTTTGAATAAATTTTACTAATGTCCATATTCTATGTGAAAATACATGTCTAATTAATATTTTTAAAAATTATATGAGTCACTAAAGGACTATGAATTTGATATAATAAATCATTTTATATGAGGTCATGTCCTAAATGGGATATATTTTTTGATTATATGAATACTAAATATTAACATGCCAATATTTTCACTAAACCCCATCCCGATAATATTTTGAATTTATTAATTAGTAGTTAAATATTTTTTTAAAAATAAATATTTTATTTTATTAAATTGATCATGTAATTTATTTTTATTTGAAAAGATATCTAAACATATTTTATTTTGGTTTATTATTTTAATTTATAAGATGTAATTTAATTTTAATCGTTATTTATTAATGTATAATTAATTATTAAATATATTTTCAATTTATTAGTCTTTTAAAAAATGAACATTTCACATAGAAAATTATATATTGATTAATATGAATATGTTTTGATTTTGAAGCTAACCCCACATTAATAAACTCTTCATAAGTCACATCTCTCTCTCCAACCCTAATTTTCATACCATTAATACCATCAGATCTCTCTATTTTATTTAAACCATAGAATCGGACCCTAAAAAATTATATTATTTAATAATGATGATAATGATAGTAGAAGAAGTTTGTCATAGTGAATCTATGAACCATTGAACATTGGGGTTTAAAACTCAACCCCTCATGGAAAGGTAGTGAATTTTTTGTTTCATTTTCACATGATTGTATTGTAAAGGAATGAATTATATTTTCTATGTTTTGAATTTATTTTAAACGTTTTAAATAAAGAGTAAATTTTTGAATGTTATGTGAAAGAGCTTTATGAACATTCCCAATTTAGATTTTGTGATAGTGAGGACGTATTCTCCATAGATGAATAAAATTCAGAGTTATCGATTTCTTTTGTATAAATAGTTCAATATTTTTATTTCCCCCACGATGGTGTTTTTTAAACTAATCATAGATATATTAGAGATGTAGTGAATAAATATAAGTAAATTATGTATTTTTATAAATTACCTCATGAAGACGATTTTTATATGAGTTATTGAATCTAACTAGATGATTCTTGAAATTTTTATTCAATCCATTATAGTGACCATGATATTTGAGGTTAATAATTTTTTTCAGGACATGTATATACTTTTTTGATCATATGTATAAATTATTTTAATATATGTCGATAAATTATAATTATTATGTAGCAGTACTATCTAAAAGAGGAATTACTGTCCTTATATATGTGTGGAATTATTGTTTTTATCTAATTTAATTTAAAAGGAATTAGACCTGTGGTGTTTATAAAGTCTGCACATGTTAATAAAATTAATATTTATTCTATAATATTAGTAAATGTTGATTTCTTAAAGAGAACTACATTAGTAAAACTGAATCTTTTATTTCCTAATTATCAAGAATAATTTGGTGTTACTTCTCTAGGGGGATATAAGTCTAATTACCATTGGATATATGGTGTTTCATGATCATTAAATTGTTTAATAATGAATTGATTAAGTTGTTGAGATAATTAAAGGAATACGTGGAGTTGATTTATGTGGTGGAACTAATAATAGGGTTTTCCATCATTTTATAAAATATCCCTCAAGAGGGGCTAGTAGTGAATATCATATTTCCAAAATATGAAGAAGAGATGATCTAGTAGTTTAGAATGAGATGATGTTTTATGGGATGTTGAAACACCAATTTATATAGAAGTTTCATTTACACCAAGGGAATTTATAATAGAAATTGTAATGGGAGAATAGGATAATAGAGAATATCATGTTAATTAGAATGGTAAATAAGGTTAGATAGGGAGGACGCATTTAGTTCAAATTAATAAGATGGTTGTGAATTAAATTGTTTCTTTTACTGTAGAGTCTTTAAGGAAATATTATTAGAGATGTTGGAATGAAAAGAAAATTTCATGAAAATTCATTATTCTTGTTTAGTGAGAAGACTGAAGGAAGGTCCCTTTATATAATTGAATCTAGATAATCCACCAGAAATGTAAAAGAGGAATCTTATGATTCTATAATTTTTCATAACAATGATCCAGTTTGAATAATCAATTACATAAAAAAATTAATTAATACTTTATAAAGTGAGTTGGTAGTTTATAGAACTAAAGATTTAAGAAGTTAAAATATTTTTAGGGAATATTTACAATATTTTAAGGATTACATGTAAAATCTGAGATAATATTAAATTAATAGAATAGATTCTATTTAATTTATGATAGAAATAGAATATTGGATTTTGAAACCCAAAACAATGTATGTTTAAAAAAATATAATTTTTATTTTGGAATTCAATTTGAATATATCATCATTATCTCATTTTAAGAAAGAAATATACATATATTCATACAACTACTTAAGATTTAATTAGTAGTTTTGAATCTATTGTTGGTTTACTCTAAATAATAAATTATTGGATTTAAAACCTATATTGTGGTAGTATTCCAATTCCAACACTACTGGATAATCAAATTATTATTATTAAAATGTCTACATAATATGACTCTGGAATTAAAATCCATGTGAATCAGTTAGATAATAAGATTAAACAATTTATACATTTAATAGAGAATTTTTGGTTATTTCTGAATGTGGGTTTGATTAAATATTTTGAAATGATTCAAAACCATAGATGTTGATGAATTAAGGGGGAGGAATCATGTATTAGATTATTTAGATTCTAATATAAGACCTCAATTATATACATCTAACTGTCATTGATTCCTTTTCCTCAGAATCCCCATTGGAAGCAGAACCATTACAACCATCCAATCCTACCACTTATCCTTTTTATCAAAAAAAATCATTGTAATCATGTATTTTTTTCTAATCAATTCCATTATTTCTTTATATTAATTTTTTTATTTATTATATTATCATAATTTTTTATTGTACATGAACCATTTTATATCAACATAACAAAAATTCACTTACTAAATTGTGAAATATTAATTGTGTCGTATTTCATTTTTCATAAATTATTTTAATATCACAGAAATAGATTGAAATATGTGTAAACATAATATTTTTATTAATGTGATATTATTATTATTTGATAATAAAAGGGGATAAAAGTAAAAAGTTGCTAATTTTAAAATTCCCTAAAAATTAATATATAGTTTATAACATTAAATGAAAAATAAATTTTTGTTATACCTCTTCTCAAAATTTATTTTATTATTTTTATATTTTGTATATATTTTCATTTAAGGGATTTTTATCATCAAAATGATGAGATTATTTGGTATTTTTTGTTCAACCAATGTTCTATAAATTCACATTGATTTTTAGGGCCACAAATACTATTTATTTTTATAATAAATATTTATTTATTTTGTACTAATTATATTTATTGATTAATTTGTATTAATTTATATTTATTTCAGGTTAATGTTTAATCTAAAATTATTATGGACATGGTTTTTTTCTAGTTTGGTATCACTATTTTTAAACTAAAAATTTTCAAGAATATATAGTTTTGGAACCCTATTTTGTATCAAACCATTGTAGTGAAGATATAGATAAAGTACACTATATTGTGGTAAACTCATGGATCATGATCCATATATTTTAATATAGACTTAAATTTTAGGAACTCACATATGGTTCATCAGCCTATCATTTTAATTCAACTATTCATTTTCAACCATACCATCAATGTCATCCCTAGGAGTGAATTTTCAAATTATGGGGTCTAAATTAAATATATTTATTGAAATTTATATAATTATCTCAAAAAAATAATATATATATATTTAATTATTTTTTCAAGACTAATTAAAAGTTACTTATTAAATATATTTAATTAGTCATATTTCTAATGGCTGTCAGGATTTACTCTAGGTCATTAAATTTCAAAAAATAGAAACTAATCATTTCCATTTTTTGAACATTTTGACTCAAAGAAAATAATTTTCTTATTTTTAAATACCTTTTTTGTACCATTTGAAGTGTGTAGTGATTTTTTGTATGATTAAATATTTTATAATTGGGGTAGCTAATCTCTAGAGACAAACATGTTTTCATCCTCATCTATTTCTCTCTCATTATATTATTTCTACTAAAATAATTATTTTGTTATATTTCATTGAATATCATTTATAGTTATGATTTATTTGTATATTTTATTCATTGAATACATTTATCCATGATGAAGAAGATGAATTTTCTATTAGTTTCTACAATAATGGTGAGTTATATTTGTTTCTAAAACAATAATGTAATATTTTTTTATTAATGTACTGGATTAAAAAAATAATTTAAGGTGGAGTGTTATATTTTATAAAAAATGTGTGGATTCAGAAGATAAAATGAATTAAAATATCCTTTTTTGAGGTTTAATTTACCTGAACATGGGTTTTGAATTCATATAAAAATTGTAAATGGTATGTGAAAATCAACATGCTCACTAATAGTGTGTTTGTGGAGTGGAGTAGAAAATATTTATACCCCAAGAAACTATAAAAAATATTTTTTCCCTTATTATATATAGATTTAATATATAATTTTATTAAGGAATATAACCCTATAAATAATTTGAATATATTAAGTGGGATGAATTTTGAGTAGTTAGTATATTTAAAAGGACATAATTGAACCCACTCAGGTGTATCTTCTTTTAATTTAAACCTAACATAGGGATCATTGATGTTGCATGATTTTATGGAATTTTTTTGTTTCTATGACAAAAAATATTTTTTAGGGATACGATATTTATTCATGTACATGGTAAGTTGAATCCTTTTCTCATTAATGTTTATGATGAAATCAATGATATTGTGGAAATTTTTCCATTTTAAGAGTTTCATTTTTTTATTCAAAATTTGGGGAAAATAAAAATAGTGGGGAGAGATATAATCTTTTTACCTTTGTTTGGAACCTTATATTAGATAATCATAGTTGTTAAATTTTTAATGTTATTATTATATCTTGTGAACTATTATTGTATCATTGGAGGATGGATCATGTTTTCGGTTTTCATAATACTAGAATACATTGAGTTATCTTCGACCAATTTCACTTATTTTAAGGAGTGACATGTTTTCCTCTCACAGGATTCCTTTACCTTGACTATGGTATTTTTTGTGGAATAAAGGGTCTTGATTGAAAAAATTACCATTCATAATTTTCATTGTAATAATGTATTATATAATTATAAATTATTATTATGGGCTAATTAAAATTTTTAATTCCTCGCATTAATGTTTTCAATTTTTATGAATATTAATATTGTGAAGTAGCTTGACATGTAAAGTGTAACATTGTGGAAATTGTGTGTGGGTGTTTTTAAAAGTGATAGTTCTATTTTTATAGTTTTTCATAGTTATTATAAACATTATGAATCATATGAGTAACCATGTGAGAAAATTTTGAGGAGGCATTAGGGGCCATAGGGTCACCACAAAATATAGTAAACTATGCATGTTTTCAAATATATTTGAAAAATTACTATTATTTGATTTTGATTTTTTTCTAATTTAATTATAGTATATTTTTTATTTCACTCTCTCACAACCCCTATCGCTCCTCAAATCAATTAATTCCTCACCTAGGGAGATTCCCTCACTTGCATTCTCAACCACCTCATTTCCCCATGTGTCATCTCGATACCATGTCTAAGAGGTCCCTCATACACAACCCTATACTCATCCTTATCCCTCTATCATATAATATCTATGTATCTTTAGGACAACCTTTTGTGTGACCCCCCTCTTTTATAATTTTTATATTATTCTATTTTTGGTGTTATATCACTATTTAAGAGTGTATCCCCCTTTATTATTTCATGTTATCATGAGTTTTTCTTCTCTTATTTCACAATATTAATTTTGAAAACTAGGGATTCTGGATCCTCAAATGTTACTCATTTTTTAGGATCATCGTTTATTAAAATTTTCTCATTTATATTTGAGTGTTATTCATAAAAAGATACATATTTTAAGTCACCTTCCTGTAATTTATGGTAGTTGTCATTAGGAACTCCCTATTTAGGATTTTATACATGTCATGATTTATTAAAATTCATTTTTTATTAATTTTATATTATATGGTATGCCGATAGTATACATGTTTCAACATTTGAATGAGTTTTTACTTAGAAGGGAATATCCACCATGTCATGAGAATTTAAAAATTTCCATGTGGAACATTTAAATAGATTTGGATTTTTAAAAATATATAATGGGTTTTACATGTAATTGGAATGTTTTTTTGTATTTTATTAGATTAAAAAATTGTTTAAAAATAAAATAAAATTGGTTTCATGTAATGTGTTTTTTTAAATTATTTTTATACTTTATAGTATGATTTAATCATTGAAAAAAAAATTTAATATTGGATCCAATATTTAAATGTGTTTTTTTATAATATATCATTTAACCGAAGTTGTTATTTGACTATATTTTATAGGATTTTGGGACCATAAGTCTGATGGTGTATTAAATATATTTTATAACGTAAATTGAGGTTTCATGTAATGGGGTATTATCACTATTTTTTTTCTTTCGAATTAATTTTATTATTCAAAAGTTGACTGTGTTTTTACAGTTTTATTTTTTAAAAAATAGGTTGATTTAAATTATGGATTAAAATGTTTGGTTTTTTATCAATTAATTTTAAAATAATTTTTTCAAATGGAGGGAAAATGGCTCAATCTCTCAAGGGATATCATTAAATCATTGTTGAAACATTATGATAATTTTTTATAAATATTTGAGACCCTATTTGGTCCCTATTTATCTAAATTTCCTATTATGGTTTTTTTATCCTTGAGGATACATTATTTATTGTAATTCTTATGAATGGTTATATGAATAAGGCTGTTACAAATCAAAGTAGTGTTGGTATGGTTTTAGTTATTTTGAAATGATTTATATTTCTTAAATGTTATTTTTGATAACTCACCTCTTAATGTGAAATATCATGGAATTCTATAGATATTTTATAAAAGCAATGTGAGGGAAAATAAAAATAGACACAATGGGTTTATAATTCCACTAGAGAGTTCTTCATGATTACTTTGAGACAAATAGTCCAAAAAGAGAATCAGTCCATAATTATATCAATCCATTTGATTCTCATGAATGAATTCATTACAAGGATGTTCATTTTTGAATAGTTCATCATAACGGTTGGGGATGTGAAGGTTTTATAGTGATGAAATAGATTCCCAGTCATCAGATCATGTCATATATTAATAGAACATGGTGTTCATTCACATGATGCTAGGTCCATTTTGGGACACTATTTAGATATGTTTTATGATTATATTTTATTTCAATAGATATTTTGACCATAAGTATCATTGATTCGTTATATTTTATTGATTATGTTTCATTTTTGTGTTCCTATTCGTGATTTATGTATGAATTTATATGTATGAAAGATTATTTTATAACATTTCGTTGATATGTCTTTTTAATTTTATGTTTCAAATGGAAACTTTTTTATTTTATTTAAATAGGTCATTAACAAATAGACATCCATTGGAGTGGTTATAAATGTATGCTCTTCAATAGTTTTTTGGAAAATTTTTTAGTTTCCATTAATGCGGTTAACAAATGTTTTGGTGTTTGGGTATTGTTTAAAGGCCATCATTAATTAGTTTAAAGAGTCTGATTTATATTTTTTAGATAGACTCTTTTTTTATAAAAATGTTGGTTTTTTGAAAAGATTCATAGGGAATATTTATTATATTTTTTCATAAACAATGTGAAATTATATTTTATACATGATTCTAAAACATAAAAGTTTTAACTTCTTTACAACTAGATTTCCATGTTTTCAGTGGGTTGTGAATAAATTGAGAGTTGTATGATCACATGTATAATATCTTAGTTACAAGTTCATAATTATTCATTGGATGGATGATTGAGAATTTATTTATAATATGATATTATGTTAATTACTTATTTTTAAAAATTCATCATGTAGTGAACATTACATGATATATTATGTCATTCATTTATTTTTCATTGAATAAATGGTGTGTACCCCAATATAAAAATTTACATGGGTTAATTATACTTATACTTAATTATAAGGATGGAGGGAGATGATATGAGATTTTAATTGAAGATGAGGCATTTGGATGTAGTTATTTACATGTATGTACAATATAAGCGAATAATATTCTGGGTGAGAGGAGGATATTATATACATTACATTACATAATTACATTATATTATTTTTATGTTATTTCTATTTATTCAGTAGATACATATGATATATACATTGGTAATTTTAGTTTTTGGTTATATTTAATATATATTTGTAACTACGGTCATAGGGTGAAAGAATTCACATGTGTGTTCATATGATTCTTATAAACTCATTTCCTGATTGTGATGATTTTGAATTCCCTAAAATCCAATGATAGTCTTGTTTATTCATCCAACTGATGGGTGGATTCGCTTGGTTTGTTATAGTGGTTGACACCATTTGTTAAATAAACAATGTAACAATTATAATGATTAATGAAATTATATAACTATGGGGGAAAATATTGGAAGAGGCGTTATTGTGATAATTAAATATGTTCCAAAATCGACAATTAAAATAAAGTTAAAACTATGGAAAAAATTTGGGATAGATTGTGGACTATCCTCTTATATTTTATTATTGAATAAAAATGGGTGGATTAGTCCTATGAATGTGGAGTACATTCTACCTCAAGGTATTGTAGTTTTTATTTTATAGTAAGGAATAGTACATGTCTATAATGAGGAATCATAACATTTATAATTATTTAATCAAGATATGGTTACTTCATTACATTATTCAATTAAAGTTAATTTATAAATAAATATCCTTAAAAATATAATAATAAAGAAAAAATAATTTAATATTAATCTTAGGTGTTATTTATAGGGAATAATTTTATTAATTTGTTTTATTTTTTATACATAAAATACTGTTTTTCTTTCTTATTTTAATTGTAATGGATTGTGAACTCTTACGTTTTTATTCTGATTTTCATAGTCTGTGATTGTAGAAAAGATAGAATTAGACATGATTATAAATGATATAAAATGAATAACTTCAATTTGAAAGTTATTATTTTACTAAATTATCTATCATTTAATATTCTCTTTTTATAAATAGCATGTGAAATTTATGAAATTTTACTCCCCACATATAATTTCATTATATTTTTTGATCAATGATAGAAAATCTTACATTAAATTACCACTATATATTTATTAAATGTTATTTTTAGAGGATCTGTAAAACCCCATGATTTCATAGTACATTATCTCATTAATGTTATTCAATTGCTTGCACTACATGCATCACTGATTTCGAGTGCACCACAACTTACCAAACAAGTCGTTCAAAAGGCCATTGTGAATATAATTAACATAATTTTGAATCTTATATACTCTTTATAATTTTAACATCCATATTATCGGTTTCTAATAAATAATATAAGAACAAATTCATTTTTCAGAAAAAAATAGTATTTTTCATAAAATACATTTTTACCACCTTTTAATGGACTACCCCTTTTAAACCCAATATTTGACAATTTTATCTATTAAATATAAGTAAATTAAATCCTTCTTTAGAGGCGGGACATAAAATTTTAGTATGGATAAATTTTAGGTAATTATCTGATATCATTAATATTTTGATGAATAATGAAAAATACTATTTTTTAATTAAAAACAACTTTTTTAATAGAAATAATTTGTAGTGTAAAATTATTAATTTGAATGGTTTTGAAGTATAATTAGTTTATATATTTATCATTTAATACAATTTATGTCATTATAAGTACTTTCACGTTTAAATTTGACATAATCACATGTCAATCTTTTGATAGTTTTTACTTTTTAAAAAACACTTTTTGGATTTGACAACGGGAATTAATTTTAAATTAATTAATGAAACTTATATGTTTTTAATTTGGTAAAATATAATTCATTTTTGAAATTGGAATACCAAAATTACCTTTTGGTTAATTTTTGGTATTTTTCTAAAAACATTCAATTTCTGATGAATAGTGAAAAACACTACATTATTGTTTAAAATCAAATTTTTATTTAAATAATTAGTTATTTTATTTAAATTTAATTTAATTAAAAATAGATATATAATATCTATATATGTTCAATGTAATTAATTGGAGTCATTTTATAATAAAATTAGAGTTATAAATTTTTATTGAACCTTTTATCGTCTTTTAACCTCATTCTAAGAGCATTTTAAAATTTTAATGAAACTAAATTTTACCTCTTCTGTGAGTTGAATTTCAAAAATCATAGGGACACAGTTGATATCAATAACTAAAATTTGGTTCAATAAGATGATTTTTTTTACAAATAGTATCTTTTGACTTTTATTTACCATGGTTAAAAGTAAATTGGGTAATTAATGGTAAAAAATATATTATAATTATCCAAAAACATGTCCTAATTCTATTGGACAAATTAATTTCTAAACAAAATAACCTTATAAATAAAATATGAATTGTAGGGCCCACTTGGATTAGATAAAGACATTTATTATTATTTTATTTAAAGAAGAGTTAAAAGTGTTAAATTCAATGTTTAATAACTAAACCATTTTTAATATAGGGTTACCTATAAGATAAATTCGAATATAAATATTATATAGAAATATAATATGATTTATTACATAATTTTATTCTTTTTATTACTTTTAGACATTAAATAATTAAATTTATTTATGACATAATGATGATGTAGTAAATACCCTCTTAATGATATATTAAAATAGTTTATATTATAAATATTGAAATAAAAATAATTTAAATGTTTTGATGACATACACGAATTTTATAGGTTAATATGACATGTTAGTTCTGATTAGATAAATTTAATTTTACGTGATAAGGTTGTTATGAATTTCACAAATACAAAATACCAAATAGTGTTAAAATTGACATAAATTATTTTTTTTAAAATACTATATTATTGGTTGATATAATATTATAAAAAATATAAGGATTGTCTAAATGGATTAAATAATGTTGTATGTGTCATTAATTAACCACTTGAGGTTCTCTTGTATGTTTAGAGTAATTTTATTAACCATATATTGAAGGAATACCAGAAGACATGGTAAAAGTTAAACTATTTAACTAAGAGTAAAATTTAATAGATAATGTTAAAATTATATCCTAGACTTGTCTAAAACCTATTGTTTGAAGGTATTTATACCCATAACCACCTAATAATTTTTATAAATTTATTTTTATCCATTATAAACCGAATATTATTTTATAATAAATTAAAATTTTAATATTTTCCTAAAATGTCCCTCACCCCTCTTATAAAAGAGAACATCACCTTCTCTCAATATCACATCTCCAATTCCATTTGGTCTGGCCAAACCATGACCAAATATCCACAAAACATCCCTCAAATCATCCTATATTCCTTACTTTGATCAGAAACGTATATTATGGAGCCTTTTTTATCAACTAAAAAGAAAACACCCGAAAAAGAGGTAGTAATTTCACCACCCTCTTTCAAGTTCTTTTCTTCTTCCACTTCCTCTTTATTGGCTGTTTCCGTACCAAAAAAATAACTCAAATACATCCAAAATTCTGTGGTATTATTATAAATATGGTACAACTTTATTAATTATTCTATACATCCTATAAATGTCCAAGTCACCATATGTTGTACATACGGCTTTCCATCTCCACGTCATGTTGTAGTTTTTTTATTCAAAGCCTTCATTATTTGTATGGGTATAATAAAGAGTATAAATGATGTAAATAATAAATATAAAATGTTAATGATTATTTATATATGATATAATGTACAATTACATACGATTTCACCATAAATATAATGATATTTTTGCTCGTGCGAATGTACGGATTACCATCTCCACGACCTAATGAGAATCATTCCCACGATCACCATTCAATAATGACTATAAAATTTATATTATTAATAAATATGTAATATATGAAATAATAAATCTATAGGATATATTCATATATATATTCTTACTTACATATATCTTATTCACTTACTTTTGTTCAATACGATATGAAAATTGAAACATCATTTATGCGTACGTACGACCTACTATCTCCATAAATGGTTCCTTCCATTTATTATATCTATCTATTATAAATATTTATCTTCTAAATATACATGATATATAAATCATTTTTTATATTCTATAAGTATTTAAATCATGATCTAATATATACAGTAATGATTAACACGTTAAAACATGCACGATAAAGAAAGCATTTATTACACAAAATGTAAATTTAACATGTAAATCATTATTAAATGGATACTATAATGTCATAAATGAATCATTTATGATATATTAAATATGAATATGGTTCTTTTATAATTTAATAACTATTTATGGTCATTATACAGGAGGTTAAACATACACATGTCCAAAGGAAAGTGCAAAGTACAGGTTATTTCATCAATCTCATTATTATCTGAGATTCTTTATGTGTAAGTATTTATCAGGACATATTTCTCATCAATACCCATATTTTATAAAAATAATTTCAAAAGTAATATTTTAAGGTTTTATGGGATGCTATATTAAAATAGATCATCATTTTAAATGTTTTAAAGATTTATCTTTCTAAATCCTTTTAATTAATGTTCTCTTTTTCAAAATTATTTTTAGGATTTATTTATACAGACATGAATGTTTTGAAATGATAATAATTTTCAAATGTTTCAATGTGGTATAGAAAAATTTGATTCAAAAATATATTTTAAAATTACTTCCTTTATTAATTTGTTACTTTTAAATAATTTCACAAATGGGATATTTCTCTCAAAAAGTTTTAATGATCATTTTCAACAATGTCATCATCCTTTACTAGATATTGTTATTTATTGAGATTGATTTATTATAATACAATCTTCTATATTGTATTGAATGAGTTATGATATGTTTGAATGTGTTTGTAATATTTTTATTCCATTCATTGTTTATGGTTAATTTGTTGGCATTTCATATGCTAGTTTTTATAAGAATTTTTATGTAATGTTTCAAATTTTATATCTGAGGAAGGCAGTGGACTTAGTAAGTGATGGGTGGATCCCACTGCAGCTCCTCGATAAATAATTAGGTCTCACAAGAAAAAATTGTGTCTTATCACAAGCCCTTGATAAAAATTTTATCTTTAGTCTTTGCACGATGCCTTAACTATGAGGTATTGATGTCCGACATTAGGCATTCCCCCATTATGAAATTAGTTATTACAAGTGATTATTAGACTTGTAGAATATCCATGTGATTGTTTATCTGGTGATGTTTGATTTATTTTTTCCATATTATGTTATTTATTATGTTTAAAAAGGCTATTGTTCTTATTACACATATTTCCTTAAAAGTTTATTACTACCGCTAAATTATATACCCTTACTGAGCATCTGAGATCACCCCTTTCTTATGTTTTATTTTCCTAGGATTACAAGAAGTGATTTATGATTGATATTAAGGGTTACACTAAAGGGAATAATGGTGTTATCAATGAACCCTCTATTCTGTATTTTATGTTTTAAATTGTAATGTAATGTTGATATATGTAATCTATTTTCCAAGACTCCTAAACTGATCGGTCATTCAGGACATGATTCCTTGTAATCATGCCAATGTATTAAAATAATGCACCATCTCTAGGCTTCTGAGGTTGGGGAATTACAGTATGTGACTGTTTAATTGGATATTTGATATGTAATAATAAAAATTAGTGTCTTGAGTTGATAATTAATTAACTTTATGGATCGATTGATATTTATGATTGTATTAATATAAATAGTATTCTTAAATGGGTTTTTAACATTGTTTCAATTGATTAAATTAGATTATTGATACTATGAGTATTGGAAAATTGAATTTATATTCTCATTAATAGGATATATTTTTAAACCAAATTGGAAAATTATTTCTTATTCTATTTATTGAGAGATTTTGAACATACCTAACTACTAATACTTGAATTTTTTTCAATATGATGCAAGAAGATTTTACACCAAACAAAAATGATTTTGGATATATATTGGATATTTTTATAACATCTTATTAATTTAAAACATATAATATGATTACTACTTTAAAAATCACATAGACTATGAATCACCTGATGTGAATAAAATTATATTCAAATTAGTCCTTCATTCCATATTCTTAGTATTTTTTCTTGATTTTCAATGATATGTGTATTGGGGAAGAGTTGTTTCCCAATGATTTTGGGGATGAAATATTTTTAAATTGTAATAATGATAATGATTATAATTATCTTTGTTGTAAATATTGATTAATTATCATTTATGGATACTCTATAAAAAATTAATATATTTAAAATACTTCAGTTTTATTTTCATAATTTTTTAGAAAGTATCACTTTTGAGTTTATGTTTGTATTGTATTTGTTGAAAATTGATTATGAAAGATAATTTAAATTAACCTAGATGAATATTCATGGTCTTCAAGAAGGATGAAGATTTTTGGAATAATAAATGTGTAGTTCTACCAATATGATTAAAAAACATTGTAATACCCATGTTTATGTGATATATGACTCTCTATGACATGATGAACATCACAAAATCATGATTTATTCAAATAGGTTTACTCCAAAAATGAGAATATACATATTCAAAAGATTAGAAAAGTGTATTCATAATTATTGTCTAGTATACTACATAAGGTTTCTTTATAATACAATTTTGGGGGGAATAATGGTTTTCACCAAGGAAATTGAGACAACACCATGAATTCTATGAGATAATTTTCATTAGCAGTACTAATTTTTATTCCTTCCCTCCATGATAAATTAATTTAACTAAACAGGCTTTATGTGAATCATTTTTTATTTTTTGTTACGAAGTGTTTGTTCTAGGAGGTGTCAGACCACACTCTATTGATGTTTGGATTGAACCGAAGGGTTGGCCAATTTTGTAGTGGTCTGTAAAATATTATCAAACCATGATGCATATTATTTTATTGACTATTTGAAACTGTTACAAAGAAATGATCCACTCAATATTAGTTATAAAGATTTAGAGATGTTAAGATGATGACATAGATAACATGAGTTATTTAAATAGTAGGCATTTAAATGATATTTAGAAAATATAATTAAATATATGAACATTCTATAAATAGTGACCAAATAATTGAATTTATCATTCCATGACATTAAAATAAGTGCTGAAGATTTCAATTTCATGGTAAGTGTACTGTGTACTTATAGTTGGAATTCAGAAATTATATATGTGGCATGAATATCTAATAGATTACATGGATTAACTAGTATTAAATTAACACATAAAAAGGTGTGTCACACTCGAATAAATCTAAAAATAAGTGGAGAAGGGAAATTAATCCTAACGAATGGATAATGAAATATTTTTAGGAGATCACAAAAAAATAATTTTTTTATAATTAATAATTATTAAAACATAGGAGAATAATCCTAGGGACAATATGGGACTCTAAAATTACTATAGGATAATATAATAATTTTAGATTTTAACTAGAATTAATATTAAGGTGACATATTGATATCTATAAGACTTGAAGTTATTTTTTGTTACTCATTTTGATAAAATTGTACAACATTTTCACACCATCATTGGTATAATATGATTCTATGGTTTTGCATATTTAGGATTGATGATCATGGAGAATATATTAGATCCTTAATAATATAATTTTTATATGATCTCTACAATGTGATGGTTAAAAAAAAGGATAATATATGATTCTTCAAAAATTATAACTACAATGAGATATAGTTTTTTATGTTCATTGGAGAATTTCCTTTTCATGTTACTTTGATTATCCCCATTATGGTGAAAAATGTAAAATCTTCCTTGTCCATAATTTACTACTTCATTTATTTATATCAATCATTAGTGGGAGATAGGTGTTCAAAATAATAATATATCATTATTACTAATAATGTAAAGTGTTAATATGGACATACCCTAATTTAACCCCCTCATATTGGTATTGTCCTTATTTGGGGCCAAAAATTCATATTAGAGATGAATAATTACTCTAAAGATGCACCTCTTTGATGAATTTCAATTGTGGTTATCAATCTTAAATAATTTCATATTTTGAGGGAAAAAATCTACCCATGGAATAACAATACGCCATAAAACTTTCAAAAATTTGGAATGGATGCTTACATATCTCCTATTCAAGGAGTATCAACCCAAATAGGTGTTGGATCATTATTATAAATAGTATACATGAATTAGATTCTTAGGAAAAGATTATTTATTCATTTGGGTAATGATACTCTAAACCAATACACATAATGCCAATGTAATTAAAAATACCACATTCCATGTTGGGGGAATCATTTTAATGATTATAAAGGTTATTAAAATGTTAATGTTGCTAAATGATTATTTTTTGAAAATTGTAGGAATATTTAAGAGTGATCTATAAATAAATTGTTAACAATGTATTTTTTTAAATAATTTTGTTTAAATATACTGATGTATGTGAATTGGTCATTGAGGATATCAAAAAATTGAGATGATTAAATCCATGTTTTAACTTGAATGAATTGATGGTTGATGATAAATATCCAATACAATTAATATTTAATATCCTCCCTTAAACCCTTGTTACATATGGGATGAGGAATAATGACAATGAGTTATTTTTAAATGATAATTTTCTAGGAGTAACATTCAATGTTCTGAATAAATATCACTATAGGGGGTTGATGGAGAAGAATATGTAAGTGATGTTATTTATTTTTTTATCGACTAATCATAAATATGGGTAATGAAAATTTAATGGAAAATTTACAATTATTATAATTTAATTTCAATATTTTGGTAATATTATTGTTAGAAATCATTTGATTTTTTATTATTACGATAAGAAAGAGGCCATGAATAAATCTTTCATGGTTTAAAAGTTAAAACATAAACCATTGTATAAATTATTCAAAAATAATTAAAAATTATCCCAAGAATATATTTTTATGATATTAACATAGTGTGGGTGTTGAATTCTTTATAGTAAATGGTAAATAATTCATGGTATATATCATATAAAATAAATTAATTAATGTAAATGATGATAATGATATAGGAATAATGGTTTCAGAAATCCTCAAATGTAGGCATGATGATATTAACAAATTAATTGACATTATGAGTTCCAAATTAATGAAAAATAATGGATTTTTATGTGAAACCAAGAACTATATGGAACTATAAGAATTAAATTTATAATTAAATGTTTCAATTGAAAAAATAACTTTTTTAAAAATTCAATACATGATTTAGAAATTAAAAATTATAATCAAAATTCATTTATAAAAAATATTTTTATTTTCTAAGATTGGTCCATGGAATAATGGTAAATAGAATAGTGTAACATAATAGTTAATTCCAAAAATTATGATGAATGTGTTATAATATTTAATAAATTATTTCCAATGCTATTCTATCATTTTATCGAGTAATCTAGCTACTATGGATGTTCAATAGGTTTATATAAATAAGTTGTCACATTCTAACATGTAGAGTTATTCAGGAAAAAAGAATCGAACTCACTAGGACATATGAACTGTAGAGACCCGAAGCTTGACGTACATGAATATTACATTACTTTTGCAGAATACTTAATACATAAGAAAAACAAACACACAAGGACCGTAAAAGTTTAGTGTCTTTGGAAACTCGGAATAAAATCTTCTAATCGTGGTGAAAGATCTTCAACATCTTCCAATAAAGATCTTCCCTTTTTTTCTTACCTAAAACCTTTTTTTGTATCCTGGGGAAAAGAAAACATAAAAGGGTGAGCTCAAATGCTCAATAAGGGTAAACAAAAGAAATATCAATCACATCATATTCATAAGAACATATCTTTTGGAAATCTTCACCTGCAAAAGAGATCATGATTTCATAACATGGGATAAATCATTGTAGTGAAATATAATCCCAATAATCATAACTTAAAACATGAAACTTTGTGGCATACACACATAATCATAGAGAATCATTTCTTATTAGTCAAGACTCATTTCCAAGACTATCTTAGTGGACAAAGTCCCTTTCTGAACCGATTTCACTTCTCGTTTCAGTCCTGTTTCACTAAACCGGTATAACCTACCATACCAGCCATGTCTATCTCATGAGATATAAAATCTTTACTCAATGAATTGGAAGGAGATATAGGTCCCACCCATCTCATAATGATACCATTATTATGTGTTCCACAAAATCATAAATCATACATCATTGCATAACCCATGTAATAAAAATGGGAATCTTAAACATCATGACATCATAAAACAATTCATATAAGATAAAGGAATTCATAAAAATATTTCCATCACAACATAATCAAATACATGTAATAATAGGTATAGAAACAGAACCCTATATTATCTTAGATGGAAAAGAATTTTGATAAAACACTTGAACTCCATTCTTAAGGAAAATACCTTTTCTACTTCAAAAACACTTTTCCTTTCATAACATGTCATACAATTATAAAATAAAAGAATTTGATTAAAAATAAACTTGAAAACCTATAAAGGAATCTTCTTGGAAATAATGTTTTAAAAATCCATTCATGTCGTATAAGTTAAAAAAAACATTATTCCCGTACTTTTGTCGGAAAAGTCAAAAAGTACCTCGTACGAAAAACGAAAAAAGATTCCTTTCATATCCTTTACTAAAAATGTACCGAAGGGTAAAATTGGATTTAAACAATTTTAGGTGGATGGAAATAATATTACATATTGAGGAAACATGGATTTTGATGATAAAATACACCCTAGTAAATACAAAAGTATAAACAATCTCGGATAAAAATGAGATTGTGATATTTCCCTTTCCTTAGATCTGATTTGCTTCGTAAGTGTCCGAACCACCTGTATAATGATTTGAATAATGTCATTGACTTATTACAGAATCATACTCATTGTTATGATATCATATATGGTTCACTTATGACATTATTTTACCCGTTCTTTTGTAAATTCCATGTTAAAGAGCGTTTTGGGTAAAATCGTTTCATTTGTCATCCGTGTTTTGACTTATAATTATTCATATGATTCCTTAGATCATGATTAAATCATTCCAGAATATAAAACATGATTTATATATAATATATATTTAGAATATACATATATATAATAGATAAATAAATGGAAAGAAATACACCGTTCATGGAGACAGTAGGTCGTACGTACGCATGAACGTTGTTTTCGTTTCCTTGTTGAGTTGAATGGAAATATGTAGATGACATACATATATATACACATAAATACAGTATCATTATTATTTCATATATTTCAGGATTACTTATTATATATACTTTATAATCATTCATGAATGGTTAATGTGGAGAATGAATCTCATCGCGCCGTGGAGACGGTAGTCCGTACGTACGCACGAGCGATGATATCGTTCTCATGATCTTGGAATTGTATTGGAGTGTATGTATACTATTTCAGAATCAATATAACTTTACAATAATCATATTTAGTTATTATTTACACCATTATACTCATCCAAGTAAGGTGGTGGTGGAAAATAGATTACACCACGGCGTGGAGACGGTATTCTGTACGTACGCATGCGCGGTGATTTCTTTTTCCGTAGGATGGATAGATGGTGAAATAGGGTTGTTTCATACTTATAATAAAATATCAGTATATGAGTGATACTGATTTTATTACTTAATAATGAAACAACTATTGAATAAGAAGTGGAAGAAGAAATAAAGCTGAAAGAATCAGTAACAAAAATTACCTCTTCTTTGAAGCGCCTCTTTGAGACCTCCTCTTAGGGCACTAAAATTGGTCTTTGAGGAAAACCAGAACCTCAAGGATGTTTCTATAAAATTGGAGAAGAGAATGTTTCAGAGTTTGGCCAAGCTTGAAGGCTCAAAGTGTTGTGAGGAAGAGTGGGAGGGGGTGCCCTTTTATAAGGGAGGAGAGGGGCACCGTTGGAATAACTAAAACTGTTATTTTATTATAAAGTCATGTTCAGTTTTAAATAGCTCCAAATTGATTTATTTAGAATCTAAGGTGGGGATGGGTCGAAATCCTCTCATCCAATAGAATTTATACAAGTTTAGGTTCCTATTTTAACCTTATCATTTAGATTTAACATTAAGTAAAATAATTTTACTTTTACCGTGTCTTCTTGTGTTCTTATACTATAAGGTTAATAAACTTACTATAAGAAGCCAAACGAATACCAAGTTGTTTATTATTAATATATATAACCGTATCTAAGTCATTTGTCCTAACCTTAGATTTTTAGGAATAAAATAGCAATTAATAATATAATATTGTTTTTAAAAACTATTTTATGTCAATTTTGACGGTATTTTGTAATTGATTTTTGTGAAACTCATAACAGAATTATTAGTTCGAAAAAAGTTAATTAAATCAATACTAACATGTAATATTAATCTATAAAATTAGTGTAATTAATAAAAATTCTCAAATTACTTTTATTTTTGTGTTTATAACATCAATTATGTCAATATTTCATTAATAAGATAATTACTGCATCATCTTTGTGTCATAAATATATTAAATTATTTAATGTCTAAAAATTAAAAATAAAATACCATTATGTAGAAAATATTTTTAGATTTCTAATGAATATTTATAGTCGAATTTATCTTATGTATAACCCCATATTAAAAATGATTTAATTAATTAACTTTGATTTTAACTATTTTAACCCTTCTTTAAATAAATTAATAATAAATGTCCTAATCTAATCCAGGTGGGCCTAAATGGTCATATTTTATTCCTAAGGTTGTGTTTGGTCGAATTAAACTTATCCAATAGAATTAGGACAAGTTTTAGGGTAATAATAATATCATTTTTACCCTTAATTACCCTATTTACTTTTAACCGTGGTAAAAAAAGTAAAAAGTTACTATTCACCAAAAATTATTTTCATCTCATTGAACCAAATTTTAGACTTTGATGTTAACCGTGTCTCTCGGATTTTCGAATTTTCACTCACAGAAGCAGTAAAATTAAGTTTTATAAAAAATTCAGTTTTTTAACTACCACTTAGTGGTTTCACTATTCATAAAAAAATGAAAGTTTCAAAAAAATCCCAAAAATTAGGCCTAAGATATATTTGATATTAAGAATTAAAAAATGAAGTCTATTTTACCAAATTAAGAACATATCAGTTGCATTAATTAATTTAAAAATTAGTTCTCGTCGTCAAAACAAATAGCCTGTTTTTAAGAGATAATAACTATCAAAAGATTGACACTTGTTTATAAGTGGCTTAAATGTGAAAATACATCCAATGACCAACATTGTATTAAATTGTAAAAATATATTCTAAATATACTTTAAAACCACTCAAATTAATAATTTATCACTATTAATTATTTCGATTGAAAAATTTGTTTTTAATTATAATTTAGTAATTTTCACTATTCATCAGAATATGAAAGTTACCGAAATGTACCAAAATTTCACCTTAGGCTAAATTCGATACTCCGAATCCAAAAATGAAGTCCATTTTGAAAAATAAAATTTAAAAAAGTGGTTATTACTATTCATAACGGCTAGTTTTAATAATATTTTAATAGCATATCGTTGTTTAGTGAAACTCGGTATGGCGTACTACACACGCTATCGAGGAAGGTCGTGATTGCGTGTAATGAAAGTAAAGTCAAGGATGTGTGTTGTGAAAACTTCTTTTGGTGTAGCATACAACACAAGACATTAATGAAATTAAAAAAAATATTTTTCATAAAATCTCGGGGTGTTACATTCTACCCCCCTTAAAATGAATTTCGCCCTCGAAATTCGTCGAGGTTATAAATGGTTTACTACTCGAAAGTTTCTTTGATAGATACCCACATCATAAAAAGGAATTACAAAACCAATCTTAAAAAACTAAAGTATGAAACGTAACGGTTACCCAAATAAACTAATCACTGGGTTTCCACATAGGTGAAAATATGGATATGGAAGAGAAATATAACCATCATGTTCTGATGGAGAGTGGTAGAGAACATGGCTATGGAAAAGCCAGAAATCACGAAGCCATAAATTTGTGACTATCTAAGGTACCATCTAATTCATCAGATATAAGAGCACTAGGACAACATTTTTTGTTTTCAAGATCATTTCCCTAAAGTTGATGAAATTGGAATTAGAAGAAATACTTTCATGATTTCGGTATAGTCTCACCGTTGGTCGTTCTTTGGACAATTTACACTTCATATCTTAATGAAATGAAGTTAAATTTGTCATTCGTGATGTGTTAGCAGATCATGTGATAGAATGATGGGTCATTCCATCTGTCTCAAACAAAAGGTTAAAAAAGTTATCAAAAAATACATACGTCCATCTATAGTGAGATTAATCATATATGGTTCCTAAAATGGACTTATACATCATATATCATACTGATTAATATAATAAAACTAGTTTCTACAAAATAGGGACTTTCTGTAGGCCAGTGGTAGGCGATAAAGGCCAGTCGCACTTCGGTTGTGGGTTTGATTTCCACGGCCTTGTCTGACGCGATGGGTTGTCGCCCGTCCTGTAGGTTGTCCTTTTTCTAAAACTACATTACTATATCATCCCATCAGTAATATCGAAAAAGGGTTATATCCTTAAACAATACTAACTTATTTCCAACATAATCCATTCCAATCTTTAGGCTTATCCATAATATTGCAGTCCATTGTCATATTATAGTGAAAACAATTACCAGAGATTTCATATAAGAAGCATGTTATTACCATCGTTGATCCCCATATATCATAAGATATGTCTTGTTGGTCACATTACAAACGTTTGAAGGCCTTAATCATGTATTCCCTTGAAAAATGAATACCCATTGAACCTTAGTGAAAACATGAATGCCGTTAAAAGTTAACACTTTCCATATACCAAAATCCTCAAAATTCTATATACTCAAACCATGATATCACTTAGTCCTTATATCAATCATAAGCTCATGAATACAATCAAACATCTCATTATCTTCTTATTCCTTCATTATTCGCATATCATATACTTTAAAAAAATGTCTGAATAACATTCCATGGTTACTCGTACCATTCAACATATACTTTCAAATACTTTTAGGAAAAACAATAGTATAACAATCCTTAGATGATTATTTATTCCATAGTACCATTAACTATACAACATAACTCTTGATAAACATACAATCATTCCACTACCTTCTAAAACAATCGACTGAGCTTCAACACTTCTTTCAGCTCATATATCATTTGTAGTCTCCTCATCATAATCTACATAAATACTACCCATATGACCATGATGATTATCTTCATGAGATTTTCCATTAGGGCATTGGTTTGCACAATTCCCGTACATTCCACATTTAAAACATCTAATCATTGTTGATGTCGTAGCAATACCATTATCCTTGTCCATGGTGTGAACTGAACCTTTCCCTTTGCAGTTACTGGATTTGTGTCCTTCTTTTCCACACCCAAAGCATTTTCCAGTTCCTTTGAAACAATCTCCCTGATGCCTCTTCCCACATGATTTACATGAGGGAAATTGAACTTTATTTCCTCTATGATCATCATGAAACTCCATCTTTATCTTATTATCTAAGTCGGGAAACATACCAAAGTTGAGATTATTGATCAAATTATGAGATTTCCGATTAGGCATAATAATGATGTTTGGACTTCCAGATCCCGTTTCATTTGGTTTCTCATGAAGAAAATCATTCCATTGTCCGTCATATCCACCATTATTGTGAATCATCTTGTTTCCAGCCATTTTCTAAAACCCAAAAAGAATAGTGTGAGAGGCAAAAATCATGCCAGGGAAAACAACATAGTAAATGGGGGAGGGTACCCTCAATATCTAACATCTTAGGTTGAATTCTAAGATCGTTACCGTAGTTCTAGGACTATATCCTATACGTATTCTTATCCTTAGGTACATCCCTAGACATACCTTAGAAATATCTCTAGGGATCTCACTAACGTTTTCACATCCTAGTTTCCAAAGGTTGACTAAAACTTTCCTCTGATACCAACTGTAGAGACCCGAAGCTTGACGTACATGAATAATACATTACTTTTGAGGAATACTTAATACATAAGAAAACCAAACACACAAGGACCGTAATAGTTTAGTGTCTTTGGAAACTCGGAATAAAATCTTCTAATCGTGGTGAAAGATCTTCAACATCTCCCAATAAAGATCTTCCCTTTTTTTCTTACCTAAAACCTTTCTTTATATCCTGGGGAAAAGAAAACATAAAAGGGTGAGCTCAAATGCTCAGTAAGGGTAAACAAAAGAAATATCAATCACATCATATTCATAAGAACATATCTTTTGGAAATCTTAACCTGCAAAAGAGATCATGATTTCATAACATGGGATAAATCATAGTAGTGAAATGTAATCCCAATAATCATAACTTAAAACACGAAACTTTGTGGCATACACACATAATCATAGAGAATCATTTCTTATTATTCAAGACTCATTGCCAAGACTATCTTAGTGGACAAAGTCCCTTTCTGAACCGAGTTCACTCCTCGTTTCAGTATTGTTTCACTGAACCGGTATAACCTACCATTCCAGCCATGTTTATCTCACGAGATATAAAATATTTACCCAATGCATTGAAGAGAGATATAGGTCCCACCCATCTAATAATGATACCATTCATATGTGTTCCACAAAATCATAAATCATACATCATTGCATAAGCCATGTAATAAAAATGGGAATCTTAAACATCATGACATCATAAAACAATTCATATAAGATAAAGGAATTCATAAAAATATTTCCATCACAACATAATCAAATCCATGTAATAATATGGATAGAAACAGAACCCTATATTATCTTAGATTGAAAAGAATTTTGATAAAACACTTGAACTCCATTCTTGAGGAAAATATCCTTTCTACTTCAAAAACACTTTTCCTTTCTTAACATGTCATACAATTCTAAACTAAAAGAAGTTGACTAAAAAGAAACTTGAAAACTTGTAAAGGATGCTTCTTGGAAATAATGTTTTAAAAATCCATTCATGTCGTATAAGTTAAAAAAAACATTCTTCCCGTACTTTTGTCGAAAAAGTCAAAAAGTACCTTGTAGGAAAAACGACAAAAGATTCCTTTAATATCCTTTAATAAAAACTCACTGAAGGGTAAAATTGGATTTTAAAAATTCTAGGTGGATGGAAATAATATTACATATTGAGGAAACATGGATTTTGATGATAAAATACACCCCAGTAAATACTAAAGTATAAACAATCTCGGATAAAAATCAGATTGTGATATTTCCCTTACCTTAGGTCCGATTTGCTTCGTAAGTGTCCAAACCTCCTGTATAATGATTTAAATAATTTCATTGACTTATTCCAGAATCATACTCATTGTTATGATATCATATAGGTTCACTTATGACTTTATTTTACCTGTTCTTTTGTAATTTCCATGTTAAAGAGCGTTTTGGGTAAAATCGTTTCATTTGTCGTCCGTGTTTTGACTTGTAATTATTCATATGATTACTTAAGTCATGATTACATCATTACAGAATATAAAACATGATTTATATATAATATATATTCATAATATACATATATATAATAGATCAATAAATGGAAATAAATACACCGTTCATGGAGACGGTAGGCCGTACGTACGCATGAACGCTGTTTTCGTTTCCTTATTGAGTTGAATGGAAATAAGTAGATGAAATACATATATATACACATAAATCCAGTATCATTATTATGTCATATATTTCATGATTACTTATTATATATACTTTATAATCATTCATGAATGGTTAATGTGGAGAATGAATCTGATCGCGTCGTGGAGACGGTAGTCCGTACGTACGCACGAGCGATGATATCGTTCTCATGATCGTGGAATTGTATTGGAGTGTATGTATACTATTTCAGAATCAATATAACTTTACAATAATCATATATAGTTATTATTTACACCATTATACCCATCCAAGTAAGGTGGTGGTGGAAAATAGATTACACCACGGCGTGGAGACGGTATTCCGTACGTACGCACGCGCGGTGATTTCTTTTTCCGTAGGATGGATAGATGGTGAAATAGGGTTGGTTAATACTTATAATAACATATCAGTATATGAGTGATACTTATGTTATTACTTCATAATGAAACAACTAAAGAAGAAGAAGTGGAAGAAGAAATAAAAATGAAAGAATCGGTAACGGAAATTACCTCTTGTTTGAAGCGCCTCTTTGAGACCTCCTCTTAGGGCACTAAAATTGGTCTTTGAGGAACACTAGAACCACTAGGATGATTCTAGGGAAGTGGAGAATAGAATTTGGCAGAGGTTGGATTAGTTTTAAGGCTCAAAGTGTAGTGAGGAAGAGAGGGAGGGGGTGCCCTTTTATAAGGGAGGAGAGGGGCACCTTTGGAATAACTAAAACTATTATTTTATTAAAAAGTCAAGTTCGATTTTAAATAGCTCCAAAGTGATTTATTTCAAAGCTAAGGTGGGGATGGGTAGAAATAATCTCATCCAATATAATTTAGACAAGTTTAGGTTCCTATTTTAACCTTATCATTTAGATTTAACATTAAGTAAAATAATTTTACTTTTACCGTGTCTTCTTGTGTTCTTATACTATAAGGTTAATAAACTTATTATATAAGGACAAACGAACCCCAAGTTGTTTATTATTAATATATATAACCGTATCTAAGTCATGTGGCTGAACCATAGATTTTTAGGAATAAAATAACAATTAATAATATAATATTTGTTTTAAAAACTATTTTATGTCAATTTTGACACTATTTTGTAATTGATTTTTGTGAAACTCATAACAGAATGATTAGTTTGAAAAAAGTTAATTAAATCAATACTAACATGTCATATTAATCTATAAAATTAGTCTAATTCATAAAAAGTCTCAAATTACATTTATTTTGGTGTTTATAACAACAATTATGTCAATATTTCATTAATAAGATAATTACTTCATCATCTTTGTGTCATAGATATATTAAATTATTTAATGTCTAAAAATTACAAATAAAATACCATTATGTAGGAAATATTTTTAGCTTTCTAATGAATATTTATAGTCTAATTTATCTTATGTATAACCCCATATTAAAAATGATTTACTTATTAAACTTTGATTTTAACTATTTTAACCCTTCTTTAAATAAATTAATAATAAATGACCTAATCTAATCCAAGTGGGCCTAAATGGTAATATTTTATTACTAAGGTTGTTTTTGGTCGAATTACACTTATCCAATATAATTAGGACATGTGTTAGGGTAATAATAATATCATTTGTACCCTTAATTACCCTATTTACTTTTAACCGTGGTAAAAAAAAGTAAAAAGTTGCTATTTATCAAAAATTATTTTCATCTCATTGAACCACATTTTAGTCCTTGATATTAACTGTGTCTCTCGGATTTTTGAAATTCCACTCACAGAAGCGGTAAAATTAGGTTTTATGAAAAATTCAGTTTTTTAACTACCACTTAGTGGTTTCACTATTCATCAAAAAATGAAAGTTTCCAGAAAAATACCAAAAATTATGCCTAAGCTATATTTGATATTAAGAATTAAAAAATGATGTCTATTTTACCAAATTCAGAACATATCAGTTGCATTAATTAATTTAAAAATTAGTTCCCGTCGTCAAAACAAATAGCGTGTTTTTAAAAGATAATAACTATCAAAAGATTGACACTTGTTTATAACTGGTTTAAATGTGAAATTACATCCAATGACCAACATTGTATTAAATTGTAAAAATATATTTTAAATATACTTTAAAACCACTCAAATTAATAATTTATCACTATTAATTATTTCGATTGAAAAAGTTGTTTTTAATTATAATTTAGTAATTTTAACTATTCATCAAAATATGAAAGTTATCCAAAAAGTACCAAAATCTCACCTTAGGCTAAATTCGATACTCCGAATCCAAAAATGAAGTCCATTTTGAAAACTAAAGTGGTTATTACTATTCATAACAGCTAGTTTTAATAATATTTTAATAGCATATCATTGTTTAGTGAAACTCGGTATTGCGTACTACACACGCTATCAAGGAAGGTCGTGATTGCGTGTAACGCAAGGAAAGTCAAGGATGTGTTTTGTGCAAGCTTATTTTGGTGTAGCAAATAATACAAGACATTAATGAAATAAAAAAGAATATTTTTCATAAAATCTCGGGGTGTTACATTCTACCCCCCTTAAAATGAATTTTGCCCTCGAAATTCGTCGGGGTTATAAATGGTTTACTACTCGAAAGTTTCTTTACTAGAAACCCACATCGTAAAAAGGAATTCCAAAACCAATCATTAAAAACAAAAGTATGAAACGTAACAGTTACCCAAATAAACTAATCACTGGGTTTCCACATAGGTGAAAATATGGATATGGAAGAGAAATCTAACCATCATGTTCTGATGGAGAGTGGTAGAGAACATGGCTATGGAAAAGCCAGCAATCAAAAAGCCATAAATTTGTGACGATCTAAGGTACCATCTAATACATCAGATATAAGAGCACTAGGTCAACATTTTTGGTTTTCAAGATCATTTCCCTAAAGATGATCACATTTGAATTAGAAGAAATACTTTCATGATTTTGGTATAGTCTCACCGTTTGTCGTTATTTGGAAAATTTCCACTTCATATCTTAAAGAAATTAAGTTGAATTTGTCATTCGTGATGTGTTAGCAGATCATGTGATAGAATGATGGGTCATTCCATCGGTCTCAAACAAAAGGTTAGAAAAGTTATCAAAAAATACATAAGTACATCTATAGTGAGATTAATCATATATGGTTCCTAAAATGGACTTATATTTCATATATCATACTGCTTAATATAATAAAACTAGTTTCTACTAAATAGGGACTTCCTGTAGGCCAGTGGTAGGCGATAAAGGCCAGTCGCACTTCGGTTGTGGGTTCGATTCCCACGGCCTTGTTCGACACGATGGGTTGTCGCCCGTCCCGCAGGTTTTCCTTTTTCTAAAACTACATTACTATATCACCCCATCAATAATATCGAAAAAATGTTCTATCCTTAAACAATACTAACTTATTTCCAACATAATCCATTCCAATCTTTAGGCTTATCCATAATATTGCAGTCCATTTTCATATTATAGTGAAAATGATTACCATAGATTTCATATAAGAAGCATGTTAATATCATCGTTGATCCCCATATATCATAAGATATGTCTTTTTGGTCACATTACTAACGTTCGAAGGCCTTAATCATGTATTCTCTTGAAAAATGAATACCCATTGAACCTTAGTAAAAACATGAATATAGTTAAAAGTTATCACTTTCCATATACCAAAATCCTCAAAATTCTATATACTCAAACCATGATATCACTTAGTCCTTATATCAATCATGAGCTCATGAATACAATCAAACATCTCATTATCTTCTTATTCCTTCATTATGCGCATATCATCTACTTTACAAAAATATCTGATCAACATTCCATGGTTACTGGTACCATTCAACATATACTTTCAAATACTTTTAGAAAAAACAATAGTGTAACAATCCTTACATGATTCTTTATTCCATAGTACCATTAACTATACAACATAACTCTTGATAAACATACAATCATTCCACTACCTTTTAAAACAATCGACTGAGCTTCAACACTTCATCAGCTCATATATCATTTGTAGTCTCCTCATCATCATCCACATAAATACTACCCATATAACCATGCTGATTCTCCTCATCGTATTTTCCATTAGGGCATTGGTTTGCATAATGCACGTACATTCCACATTTAAAACATCTAATCATTGTTGATGTCATAGCAATACCATTATCCCTGTCCATGGTGTTAACTGATCCTTTTCCTTTGCACTTACTGGCTTTGTGTCCTTCTTTTCCTCACCCAAAGCATCTTCCAGTTCCTTTGAAACAATCTCCCTGATGCCTCTTCACACATGATTTACGTGAGGTAAATTGAACTTTCTTTCCTATAAGATCATCATGAAACTCCATCTTTCTCTTATTATCTAAGTCGGGAAACTTTCCAAAGTTGAGATTATTGATCATATTATGAGATTATTGATTAGGCATAATAACTATGTATGGACTTCTAGATCCCGTTTCATTTGGTTTCTCAGGAAGAAAATCATTCCATTGTCCTTCATATCCTCCATTATTGTGAATCATCTTGTTTCCAGCCATTTTCTAAAAACCAAAAAGAATAGTGTGAGAGGAAAAAATCATGCTAGGGAAAACAACATAGTAAAGGGGGGGGGGGGTACCCTCAATATCTAACATCTTAGGTTAAATTCTAAGATCGTTACCATAGTTATAGGACTATATCCTATACATATTCTTATCCTTAGGTACATCCCTAGACATACCTTAGAAATATCTTTAGGGATCTCACTAACGTTTTCGCGTCCTAGTTTCCAAAGGTTGACTAAACCTTTCCTCTGATACCAAATGTAGAGACCCGAAGCTTGACGTACATGAATACTACATTACTTTTGCAGAATACTTAATACACAAGAAAAACAAACACACAAGGATTGTAATAGTTTAGTGTCTTTGGAAACTCGGAATAAAATCTTCTAATTGTGGTAAAGATCTTCAACATCTCCCAATAAAGATATTCCCTTTTTTTCTTACCTAAAACCTTTCTTTATATCCTGGGAAAAATAAAACATAAAAGGGTGAGCTCAAATGCTCAGTAAGGGTAAACAAAAGAAATATCAATCACATCATATTCATAAAAACATTTCTTTTGGAAATCTTAACCTGCAAAAGAGATCATGATTTCATAACATGGGATAAATCATAGTAGTGAAATGTAATCCCAATAATCATAACATAAAACATGAAACTTTGTGGCATACACACATAATCATATAGAATCATTTCTTATTAGTCAAGACTCATTGCCAAGACTATCTTAGTGGACAAAGTCCCTTTCTGAACCGAGTTCACTCTTTGTTTCAGTCCTGTTTCACTGAACCGGTATAACCTACCGTTCTAACCATGTCTATATCATGAGATATAAAATCATTACCCAATGCATTGGAGGGAGATATAGGTCCCACCCATCTCATAATGATACCATTCTTATGTGTGCCACAAAATCATAAATCATACATCATTGCATAACCCATGTAACAAAAATGGGAATCTTAAACATCATGACATCATAAAAAAATTCATATAAGATAAAGGAATTCATAAAAATATTTCCATCACAACATAATCAAATCCATGTAATAATAGGGATAGAAACAGAACCCTATATTATCTTAGATGGAAAAGAATTTTTATAAAATACTTGAACTCCATTCTTGAGGAAAATATCCTTTCTACTTCAAAAACACTTTTCCTTTCTTAACATGTCATACAATTATAAACTAAAAGAAGTTGATTAAAAATAAACATGAAAACTTGTAAAGGAAGTTTCTTGGAAATAATGTTTTAAAAAACCATTCATGCCGTATAAGTTAAAAAAAACTTTCTTCCCGTACTTTTGTCGAAAAATTCAAAACGTACCTCGTTCGAAAAACGACAAAAGATTTATTTCATATCCTTTACTAAAAACTCACAAAAGCGTAAAATTGGATTTAATCAATTGTAGGTGGATGTAAATAATGTTACATATTGAGGAAACATGGATTTTGATGATAAAATACACCCCAGTAAATACTAAAGTATAAACAATCTCGGATAAAAATGAGATTGTGATATTTCCCTTACCTTAGGTATGATTTGCTTCGTAAGTGTCCAGAACTCCTGTATAATGATTTAAATAATGTCATTGACTTATTCTAGAATCATACTCATTGTTATGATATCATATATGGTTCACTTATGACTTTATTTTACCCGTTCTTTTGTAAATTCCATGCTAAAGAGCGTTTTGGGTAAAATCGTTTCATTTGTCGTCCGTGTTTTGACTTGTAATTATTCATATGATTACTTAGATCATGATTACATCATTCCATAATATAAAACATGATTTATATATAATATATATTCATAATATACATATATATAATAGATCAGTAAATGGAATGAAATACACCGTTCATGGAGACGGTAGGTCGTACGTACGCATGAACGATGTTTTCGTTTCCTTATTGAGTTGAATGGAAATAAGTAGATGACATACATATATATACACATAAATCCAGTATCATTATTATGTCATATATTTCATGATTACTTATTATATATACTTTATAATCATTCATGAATGGTTAATGTGGAGAATGAATCTCATCGCGTCGTGGAGACGGTAGTCCGTACGTACGCACGAGCGATGATATCGTTCTCATGATCATGGAATTGTATTGGAGTGTATGTATACTATTTCAGAATCAATATCACTTTACAATAATCATATATATTTATCATGTACACCATTATACCCATCCAAGTAAGGTGGTAGTGTAAAATATATTACACCACGGCGTGGAGACGGTATTCCATACGTACGCACGCGCGGTGATTTCTTTTTCCGTAGGATTGATAGATGGTGAAATAGGGTTTTTTCATACTTATAATAACATATCAGTATATGAGTGATACTGATGTTATTACTTCATAATGAAACAACTAATGAAGAAGAAGTGGAAGAAGAAATAAAGATGAAAGAATCGGTAAGGGAAATTACCTCTTCTTTGAAGCGCCTCTTTGAGACCTCCTCTTAGGGCACTAAAATTTGTATTTGAGGAATACAAGAACCTCTAGGATGTTTATAGGTAAGTGGAGAAGAGAATTTGGCAGAGGTTGTCCGAGCTTTAAGGCTCAAAGTGTTGTGAGGAAGAGAGGGAGGGGTGGCCTTTTATAAGGGAGGAGAGAGGCACCTTTAGAATAAATAAAACTATTATTATATTATAAACTCAAGTTCGGTTTTAAATAGCTCCAAATTGATTTATTTCGAAGCTAAGGTGGGTATGGGTCTAAATACTCTCATCCAATAGAATTTATACAAGTTTAGGTTCCTATTTTAACCTTGTCATTTAGATTTAACATTAAGTAAAATAATTTTACTTTTACCGTGTCTTCTTGTGTTCTTATACTATAAGGTTAATAAACTTACTATAAGAAGAAAAACGAACCCCAAGTTGTTTATTATTAATATATATAACCTTATATAAGTCATTTGGCCGAACCTTAGTTTTTTAAGACAAAAATAACAATTAATAATATAATATTTGTTTTATAAACTATTTTATGTCAATTCTGACACTATTTTGTAATTGATTTTTGTGAAACTCATAACAGAATGATTAATTCGAAAAAAGTTAATTAAATCAATAATAACATGTCATATTAATCTATAAAATTAGTTTAATTCATAAAAAGTCTCAAATTACATTTATTTTGGTGTTTATAACATCAATTATGTCAATATTTCATTAATAAGATAATTACTTTATCATCTTTGTGTCATAAATATATTAAATTATTTAATATCTAAAAATTAAAAATAAAATACCATTATGTAGGAAATATTTTTATCTTTCTAAGGAATATTTTTAGTCTAATTTATCTTATGTATAACCCCATATTAAAAATGATTTACTTATTAAACATTGATTTTAACTATTTTAACCCTTCTTTAAATAAATTAATAATAAATGTCCTAATCTAATCCAAGTGGGCCTAAATGGTCATATTTTATTCCTAAGGTTGTTTTTTGTCGAATTAAACTTATCCATAAGAATTAGGACATGTGTTAGGGTAATAATAATATCATTTGTACCCTTAATTACCCTATTTACTTATAACCGTGGTAAAAAAAGTTAAAAGTTACTATTCACCAAAAATTATTTTCATCTCATTGAACAAAATTTTAGTCCTTGATACTAACCATGTCTCTTTTATTTTTGAAATTCCACTCACAGAATCGGTAAAATTACGTTTTATGAAAAATTCAGTTTTTTAACTACCACTTAGTGGTTTTACTATTCATCAAAAAATGAATGTTTCCAGAAAAATGCCAAAAATTAAGCCTAAGCTATATTTGATATTAAGAATTAAAAAATGATGTCTATTTTACCAAATTCAGAACATATCAGTTGCATTAATTAATTTAAGAATTAGTTCCCATCGTCACAACAAATAGCTTGTTTTTAAGAGATAATAATTATCAAAAGATTGACAGTTGTTTATAACTGGTTTAAATGTGAAATTACATCCATTGACCAACATTGTATTAAATTGTAAAAATATATTGTAAATATACTTTAAAACCACTCAAATTAATAATTTATCACTATTAATTATTTTGATTGAAAAAGTTGTTTTTAATTATAATTTAGTAATTTTCACTATTCATCAGAATATGAAAGTTATCCGAAAAGTATCAAAATTTTACCTTAGGCTAAATTCGATACTCTGAATCCAAAAATGAAGTCCATTTTGAAAACTAAAATTTAAAAAAGTGGTTATTACTATTCATAACGGCTAGTTTTAATAATATTTTAATAACATATCATTGTTTAGTGAAACTCGGTATTGCGTACTACACACGCTATCGAGGAAGGTCGTGATTGCGTGTAATTCAAGGCAAGTCAAGGATGCATTTTCTGCAAGCTTCTTTTGGTGTAGCGTACAACACAAGACATTAATGAAATTAAAAAGAATATTTTTCATAAAATCTCGGGGTTTTACAATCTACCCCCCTTAAAATGAATTTCGCCATCGAAATTCGTTGGGGTTATAAATGGTTTACTACTCGAAATTTTCTTTGATAGAAACCAACATCGTAAAAAGTAATTCCAAAACCAATATTTAAAAACAAAATTATGAAACGTAATGGTTACCCAAATAAACTAATCACTAGGTTTCCACATAGGTGAAAATATGGATATGGAAGAGAAATCTAACCATCAGGTTCTGATGGAGAGTGGTAGAGAACATGGCTATGGAAAAGACAGCAATCACAAAGCCATAAATTTGTGAGGATCTAAGGTACCATCTAATTCATCAGATATAAGAGCACTAGGACAAAATTTTTGGTTTTCAAGATCATTTCCCTAAAGTTGATGAAATTGGAATTAGAAGAAATACTTTCGTGATTTCGGTATAGTCTCACTGTTGGTCGTTATTTGGAAAATTTACACTTCATCTCTTAAAGAAATGAAGTTTAATTTGTCATTCGTGATGTGTTAGCAGATCATGTGATAGAATGATGGGTCATTCCATCTGTCTCAAACAAAAGGTTAAAAAAGTTATCAAAAAATACATACGTCCATCTATAGTGAGATTAATCATATATGGTTCCTAAAATGGACTTATACATCATATATCATACTGATTAATATAATAAAACTAGTTTCTACGAAATAGGGACTTTCTGTAGGCCAGTGGTAGGCGATAAAGGCCAGTCGCACTTCGGTTGTGGGTTTGATTTCCACGGCCTTGTCTGACGCGATGGGTTGTCGCCCGTCCTGTAGGTTGTCCTTTTTCTAAAACTACATTACTATATCATCCCATCAGTAATATCGAAAAAGGGTTATATCCTTAAACAATACTAACTTATTTCCAACATAATCCATTCCAATCTTTAGGCTTATCCATAATATTGCAGTCCATTGTCATATTATAGTGAAAACAATTACCAGAGATTTCATATAAGAAGCATGTTATTACCATCATTGATCCCCATATATCATAAGATATGTCTTGTTGGTCACATTACAAACGTTTGAAGGCCTTAATCATGTATTCCCTTGAAAAATGAATACCCATTGAACCTTAGTGAAAACATGAATGCCGTTAAAAGTTAACACTTTCCATATACCAAAATCCTCAAAATTCTATATACTCAAACCATGATATCACTTAGTCCTTATATCAATCATAAGCTCATGAATATAATCAAACATCTCATTATCTTCTTATTACTTCATTATGCGCATATCATATACTTTAAAAAAATGTCTGAATAACATTCCATGGTTACTCGTACCATTCAACATATACTTTCAAATACTTTTAGGAAAAACAATAGTATAACAATCCTTAGATGATTATTTATTCCATAGTACCATTAACTATACAACATAACTCTTGATAAACATACAATCATTCCACTACCTTCTAAAACAATCGACTGAGCTTCAACACTTCTTTCAGCTCATATATCATTTGTAGTCTCCTCATCATCATCAACATAAATACTACCCATATGACCATGATGATTCTCTTCATGAGATTTTCCATTAGGGCATTGGTTTGCATAATTCCCGTACATTCCACATTTAAAACATCTAATCATTGTTGATGTCGTAGCAATACCATTATCCTTGTCCATGGTGTGAACTGAACCTTTTCCTTTGCAGTTACTGGATTTGTGTCCTTCTTTTCCACACCCAAAGCATTTTCCAGTTCCTTTGAAACAATCTCCCTGATGCCTCTTCCCACATGATTTACTTGAGGGAAATTGAACTTTCTTTCCTCTATGATCATCATGAAACTCCATCTTTATCTTATTATCTAAGTCGGGAAACATACCAAAGTTGAGATTATTGATCAAATTATGAGATTTCCGATTAGGCATAATAATGATGTTTGGACTTCCAGATCCCGTTTCATTTGGTTTCTCATGAAGAAAATCATTCCATTGTCCGTCATATCCACCATTATTGTGAATCATCTTGTTTCCAGCCATTTTCTAAAACCCAAAAAGAATAGTGTGAGAGGCAAAAATCATGCCAGGGAAAACAACATAGTAAAGGGGGGAGGGTACCCTCAATATCTAACATCTTAGGTTGAATTCTAAGATCGTTACCGTAGTTCTAGGACTATATCCTATACGTATTCTTATCCTTAGGTACATCCCTAGACATACCTTAGAAATATCTCTAGGGATCTCACTAACGTTTTCACATCCTAGTTTCCAAAGGTTGACTAAACCTTTCCTCTGATACCAACTGTAGAGACCCGAAGCTTGACGTACATGAATATTACATTACTTTTGCGGAATACTTAATACATAAGAAAAACAAACACACAAGGACCGTAATAGTTTAGTGTCTTTGGAATCTCGGAATAAAATATTCTAATCGTGGTGAAAGATCTTCAACATCTCCCAATAAATATCTTCCCTTTTTTTCTTACCTAAAACCTTTCTTTATATCCTGGGGAAAAGAAAACATAAAAGGGTGAGCTCAAATGCTCAGTAAGGGTAAACAAAAGAAATATCAATCACATCATATTCATAAGAACATATCTTTTGGAAATCTTAACCTGCAAAAGAGATCATGATTTCATAACATGGGATAAATCATAGTAGTGAAATGTAATCCCAATAATCATAACTTAAAACACGAAACTTTGTGGCATACACACATAATCATAGAGAATCATTTCTTATTATTCAAGACTCATTGCCAAGACTATCTTAGTGGACAAAGTCCCTTTCTGAACCGAGTTCACTACTCGTTTCATTCCTGTTTCACTGAACCGGTATAACCTACCGTTCCAGCCATGTCTATCTCATGAGATATAAAATCATTACCCAATGCATTGGAGGGAGATATAGGTCCCACCCATCTCATAATGATACCATTCTTATGTGTGCCACAAAATCATAAATCATACATCATTGCATAACCCATGTAATAAAAATGGGAATCTTAAACATCATGACATCATAAAACAATTCATATAAGATAAAGGAATTCATAAAAATATTTCCATCACAACATAATCAAATCCATGTAATAATAGGGATAGAAACAGAACCCTATATTATCTTAGATGGAAAAGAATTTTGATAAAACACTTGAACTCCATTCTTGAGGAAAATATCCTTTCTACTTCAAAAACACTTTTCCTTTCTTAACATGTCATACAATTCTAAACTAAAAGAAGTTGATTAAAAATAAACTTGAAAACTTGTAAAGTAAGCTTCTTGGAAATAATGTTTTAAAAATCCATTCATGCCGTATAAGTTAAAAAAACATTCTTCCCGTACTTTTGTCGGAAAAGTCAAAATTTCCTCGTACGAAAAACGACAAAAGATTCCTTTCATATCCTTTACTAAAAACTCACCGAAGGGTAAAATTGGATTTAAACAATTGTAGGTGTATGGAAATAATATTACATATTTAGGAAACATGGATTTGGATGATAAAATACACCCCAGTAAATATTAAAGTATAAACAATCTCGGATAAAAATGAGATTGTGATATTTCCCTTACCTTAGGTCCGATTTGCTTCGTAAGTGTCCGAACCTCCTGTATAATTATTTAAATAATGTCATTGACTTATTCCAGAATAATAATCATTGTTATGATATCATATATGGTTCACTTATGACTTTATTTTACCCGTTCTTTTGTAAATTCCATGTTAAAGAGCGTTTTGGGTAAAATCGTTTCATTTCTCGTCCGTGTTTTGACTTGTAATTATTCATATGATTACTTAGATCATGATTACATCATTCCAGAATATAAAACATGATTTATATATAATATATATTCAGAATATACATATATATAATAGATCAATAAATGGAAAGAAATACAACGTTCATGGAGATGGTAGGACGTACGTACGCATGAATGCTGTTTTCGTTTCCTTATTGAGTTAAATGGAAATAAGTAGATGACATACATATCTATACACATAAATCCAGTATCATTATTATGTCATAAATTTCATGATTACTTATTATATATACTTTATAATCATTCATGAATGGTTAATGTGGAGAATGAATCTCATCACGTCGTGGAGACGGTAGTCCGTACGCACGCTCGAGCGATGATATCGTTCTCATGGTCGTGGAATTGTATTGGAGTGTATTTATACTATTTCAGAATCAATATCACTTTAAAATAATCATATATAGTTATTATGTACACCATTATACCCATCCAAGTATGGTGGTGGTGGAAAATAGATTACACCACGGCGTGGAGACGGTATTTCGTACGTACGCACGCGCGGTGATTTCTTTTTCTGTAGGATGGATAGATGGTGAAATAGGGTTGTTTCATACTTATAATAACATATCAGTATATGAGTGATACTGATGTTATTACTTCATAATGAAGCAACTAAATAAGAAGAAGTGTAAGAAGAAATAAAGATGAAAGAATCGGTAACGGAAATTACCTCTTCTTTGAAGCGCCTCTTTGAGACCTCCTTTTAGGGCACTAAAATTGGTCTTTGAGGAATACCAAAACCTCTAGGATGTTTCTAGGGAAGTGGAGAAGAGAATTTTTCAGAGTTGGGCCGAGGTTGAAGGCTCAAAGTGTTGTGAGGAAGAGAGGTAGGGGGTGCCCTTTTATAAGGGAGGAGAGGGGCACCTTTGGAATAACCAAAACTATTATTTTATTATAAAGTCATGTTCAGTTTTAAATAGCTCCAAATTGATTTATTTCAAAGCTAAGGTGGGGATGGGTCGAAATACTCTCATAAAATAGAATTGAGACAAGTTTAGGTTCCTATTTTAACCTTATCATTTAGATTTAACATTAAGTAAAATAATTTTACTTTTACCGTGTCTTCTTGTGTTCTTATACTATAAGGTTAATAAACTTACTATAAGAAGCCAAAAGAACCCCAAGTTGTTTATTAATAATATATATAACCTTATCTACGTCATTTGTCCGATCCTTAGATTTTTAGGAATAATATAACAATTAATAATATAAAATTTTTTTAAAAAAATAGTTTATGTCAATTTTGACACTATTTTGTAATTGATTTTTGTGAAACTCATAACAGGATTATTAGTTCAAAAAAAGTTAATTAAATCCATAATAACATGTCATATTAATCTATAAAATTAGTAGAATTCATAAAAAGTCTCAAATTACATTTAGTTTGGTGTTTATAACATCAATTATGTCAATATTTCATTAATAAGATAATTACTCCATCATCTTTGTGTCATAAATATATTAATTTATTTAATGTCTAAAAATTACAAATAAATTACCATTTTGTAGGAAATCTTTTTATATTTCTAATTAATATTTATATTCGAATTTATCTTATGTATAACCCCATATTAAAAATGATTTACTTATTAAACTTTGATTTTAACTATTTTAACCCTTCTTTAAATAAATTAAAAATAAATGTCCTAATCTAATCCAAGGGGGCCTAAATGGTCATATTTTATTCATAAGTTGTTTTTGGTCGAATTAAACTTATCCAATAGAATTAGGAAATGTGTTAGGCTAATAATAATATCATTTTTACCCTTAATTACCCTATTTACTTTTAACCGTGATAAAAAAAAGTAAAAAGTTACTATTCACCAAAAATTATTTTCATCTAATTGAACCACATTTTAGTCCTTGATATTAACCGTGTCTCTCCGATTTTCAAAATTCCACTCACAAAAGCGGTTAAATTATGTTTTATGAAAAATTCAGTTTTTTAACTACCACTTAGTGGTTTCACTATTCATCAAAAAATGAATGTTTCCAGAAAAATACCAAAAATTAGGCCTAATCTATATTTGATATTAAGAATTCAAAAATTATGTCTATTTTACCAAATTAAGAACATATCAGTTTCATTAATTAATTTAAAAATTAGTTCCCGCCGTCAAAACAAATAGCGTGTTTTTAAGAGATAATAACTATCAAAAGATTGACACTTGTTTATAACTGGTTTAAATGTGAAATTACATCCAATGACCAACATTGTATTAAATTGTAAATATATATTCTAAATATTCTTTAAAACCACTAAAATTAATAATTTATCACTATTAATTATTTCGATTGAAAAATTTGTTTTTAATTATAATTTAGTAATTTTCACTATTCATCAAAATATGAAAGTTATCCGAAAAGTACCAAAATTTCACCTTAGGCTAAATTCGATACTCCGAATCCAAAAATGAAGTCCATTTTGAAAACTAAAATTTAAAAAAGTGGTTATTACTATTCATAACAGCTAGTTTTAATAATATTTTAATAGCATATCGTTGTTTAGTGAAACTCGGTATTGCGTACTACACAAGCTATCGAGGAAGGTCGTGATTGCGTGTAATGCAAGGCAAGTCAAGGATGCATGTTGTGCAAGCTACTTTTGGTGTAGCGTACAACACAAGACATTAATGAAATTAAAAATAATATTTTTCATAAAATCTCGGGGGGTTACATGAACCTAATGTAATTAGTGGTTATTGATGAAATTTCTCCAAGATCCCACACATTATAATACGTATGATTTTTTAGTCATCATGATTAAATTTAAATTACCTATAGTTGATATCTATTTAAATTTTATACCAATAGTGATAAACCCAAATGAATATTAACTTTAACTATGATAGTATATAAATAATATTCATGATAGAGTACGAAATACCTATGCTTGTGAATAAGTAAATAAATGTTTTAAAATTGTTTTTTAAGAATGAATTTTGATTTTAATTAAATATTAAATTAATCATATTTAGAAAATTAATTTTGAAAATTTTACTTCTTTTTTTGATTCTACATGATGAAAAATAATTGGGGTGAATTTTTGTAATTTTTTGAAATACGTGAATTTTTAATGAAGAGTGAAATACTATAATTTAAAAAAAATAAGCTAAATACACTAACTATAGAGTCATGAATGTTTTTCTAATTATGTATGCCTAATTCATTCAGATTCACATGAAAAAATTACTATCCTTGGTCATGGAATAATAACAATTCAACATATTTTGGAGAAATAATAAATTAATGTATATAAAATTGAGAAATTCCCTCTCCCCACCACTATAAAAACCCTCAACACACACTCTTCTCATCACTCATCTCAATCCTGGTTGCTTCTCCAAATTCTGTCCAAATAAACATTCAACCTCTTCTCCCATATACAACAAGACTTGGTCTCATAAGAAGACCAAAACCAGTCCCTTAAAGAGGCTTTGAGTGAAGTTTGGTTCAAGAGGCAAATTCCTCATTTCAATTCATTGTATTTCCTTTCAATTTCATTTGTTTTATTTTTCTATTATTACCTCTCCTTAAACCAATGTTCTGATGCCTCTATAACCTTACATGTTCTGTAATGCTGCAATGATAGTGGAATAAGTTATCATCATCTCTTCCTATTATCTTATTTTATACTAGTAGCAATAACATCATCCGATATGTGTCAATTTACCACATTCATGGACGATGGGCTTTCAATTTCTATTATCATTCATAATTCTGGTCATGAAGTAATTCATTTTATGGTTAAAACATATTATTATATAAGTAATATACCCTTTTTAAGGTTCTGTAATCCCTTTGTTCAAATTGTATTAAGGTATAATGAAAAATGAGGTTGTTTTAATCAAAACCCACCAATCAATTAAAACGGTTATCATCAAAGTTCTATATAATAATTCATCCTCATAATATGTTTCCAAATATATAAATGACCAATAATACCTATATATAATCATAAATAATATGAAAATTCAATTCTAGAGATTTAAATCCATTCCACATGAACTCAATTACTTAAGAACAAGTGAAACAATTATGATAATAAAGAAAATAAACACTATAGAACAATGAAATTCCATATAATAACTTATCAATAAGGGAATAAATTTACTCAAAATAATTATAATAAACTAAATAAATGACTAATAGGTTCTGAAATAAGTTATTAATATGTATAATTTCATATTCCAGGAACTTATGTTCATGAGAAGAACACAGTCAGATTAAATTTAAGGGATATCTTAACTCAATTTCAATTCGTTGAGTTGACATCAATGCCATTGGTTTTGTATTTTACCTGAATATATGTTAATGACCTTTGATTTTTTTATTCTATATAACCAATTTTATTTTTTGGGTTTACCTTTTTTACACATAATTTGGTTATTGATTTTCCCCAATATAATGATACGTTCTTGGAATGGGTATCTTCATCCCACTTCCATCCTTGTGAGATATTTTGTATTCACTACAATTACTTGTGTACGGTGTATGTATACTAGACGTTGATGTTTTATACCAAGAATTTATTTATTTTAATTATATTCAATGTATCATTTGATTACTAATAATTTTGGTGAATAGGGTTCAATTGATTACAAAGAAGTATGGTTTTTTACCAGAACATCAATTTTCATTCTTGCTGCTGTTAGTCTCTATAAACCTCAACCAATTCTTATTTATTCTTAGTTACACATCATAAAGTATTTATGTATGTTATATATATATATGTACAAATCTGAATCCCAATTTTTTTTGTGGGAGGTTACATGTTTTAAAATAATATTTCAAAAATTCATCCGAAATGCATGCTTGATTCATGTAACATCTAAAATTCCTACCTATTTTGATGTTCTTTCTATAATTTATTTTAAAATTTTTTTATCTTTTTAATCACACATTTTAAATTATATTTTGGTTAATTTCGGGTTTTATAAAATATAACATACCTTTGCACTTTAAAATCTCTTTAATGAATTCCTTAAGCCACCCTAAAATGGTTTAATTATAATGATTCATTAATATCACTTATTACATTATTTCACATTAGTTGGACATCATTTACACCTCAAAAGTAATCTCAATTTCCTTACCTTTTATTTTCTGGGATATAAATTTTTAAAATTAGATTAATGGTAAATACAAATGATTTACCACAAGAACTCTTCTTTCCAAAGTAAAATAGATTTTTCCCCTCACACATTAACTAGCTGAGATATATTCCTTGTTCACCACTTATTTAATTCTTTTTTATACATCATATTGAAAGTCTCTTTATTCTCATTATATTCTAAGGGATTATGATTTAAATGTTTCATTATGGTATGAGATACTTTTGAATTTTTATGAATTATTTCTTCAGGAATTTTTCAATGGTCTCATTTAGAAGTATCTTTATTTATTTCTACATCATTTGATGAATCTGTATCATAAAATATAAACAAATATAGAGAAGGAATATTTTACATGTATTAAATCTTTAAATAAATAATTATTTGGTCATGTAGCGGATATTGGGGCCCGCTATAGCCCCTCGATGCATCGACAGGTCCCATGAGACAAATCAGTTGGTGACCAACCCTTCGAGATTTTTTCCAAAAATCAGAATGGTTTATACCCACAGACATAAACTATTTTGAGGGTATTTTGGTATAATGTTCTATATACATGATTTCTTATTAATAATAATTCTCTTTATTCATTTACTGTTATTACTATCCATGAGGTTTTCGGTATGACAAAACCAATGGATATAGTATCATTCTCATATTATTAAATGCATGTGTTCTTTATTTATTTATCATTCCATATGGATTATGACTAATTGTTTATGATTCAGTTATTATTGAATCATGATTCCACTATTTTTAACCCTTACTGAGCATTTTAGATCACCCATTTCAGTTTTTACCATAAAAATGTTATGAAGAGGAGACCATATTTTGATTTCTCTTGGATGTAGTCTTTTAGTTTTTGTTCTGTGTTGTTTTTTGTTACCTCCCCCAATGTAGTATGAGTAAAATGTATGTATCTAGTTTCTTCAAGACTAATAATATAATAGTTTTATCAGTATTTGATTCTTTGTAATCATGAAAATGTAATTATTAATGCACTCACTCCGGTCTAGAGGTGTCAGAGTATTTTAGTTGGTATCAGAAAAAGTTTATTAGAAACCATGGGAACTAGATTTAGAAAACATAAGTTTGTGAACAAATACCTATGATGAACTATGAGTAAAAATAAATAAGACAATATTATAATTTTGGTAAGGAAAAAATTATGTGGATATTTATAGAAAATACATCCTTGTCTGGATACAAACAAGTAGAGGTGGCCCTGATATAGATGTACCTTGGAGTGAAAACTCAGAAAAGGAGTTTTAAGCTTGACCTAGGGTACCACATAATACAAAAATAGACCTTGTTACACTCTTGGTTTGAGACTCCCATGAGATATGCTTATGATAATTCAAATTTTATTTACCCACCATGTTGAAGAATTTATTCCCCAAAGTGACCAATGAATGTAGTTCTAGGATTTATAATGCCTAAATTTATACTTTGTGGTATACCATGTATAGAGTTATAGAGAGTTCATAATTTTATGAGCTAATATATAATATAGAAATTGATTATAAATTTCTCCTAGAAGAAGAAATAAAAACATCACAAATGCACTTGATGAGAAGTGTAAGAAGGATCATATCTCTAATGGTCTTAAGCCATATTTTCAGTGGAGGATGGTCTCCCAAGAATCATCTTCATATGATGAAATAATATCATGTTTTAACAAGGTATATAAACTATTCTCTGAGTAATATGGATTTTAAGGGAAGAAAAAGAAGAAGAGGATGGTAGGGAAAATGGATAAAGGGAATAAGAGAGAGATGTATTTTCCCACACATGATAATTGGGGATAGAAACACCATGGTATATGATTTAGTGGAAAAGAGGTGTTCTTGAAGTGTGGAGAAAAAGGACATAATTCTCATAATATAATGACAAGTAAGCATTTCCCTATATTCAATGATTCAACTTCAAGGAGACAATACACTAAGTTAATAAATGTCCCAAGCATAAAAGTAATATACCGCAAATGATTTTTTTGGATAATAATCATGTGTTTATTCTAACGTAGATGAAGTAGAAGGATTAATATTCCTAGTCAAGAATCATGAAATTTTTATATTTTGTCAGTAATTTACTGATTTTATGAATTATGAGATATATAAGGATTATACTATATTACTCTTTCATTAAGGATTCAATTTCATATAATGAATGGTACAAAATAAAAATTGATTCAGTAGAAAGATACAGTTTATAGAAAAAAACAAGATTGAGGGAAAGAAAACCCTTAATATATATCTGATGTTAAGATAATGATGAAGAAATTATAGATTCAGATAAGTATTGACTAACTTGGAACTGATTGTTGACCTATTAAGAAGTGGTATATGTTATGATCGATTGAGTTTACCGAACTTTTGTATTTCAAAAATATATCCAATACCATGTATCTTACATAAGGAATATGGAAGAATGCATGCTTCTAATATGGATTTTATGGTAATTAATGTCATTAATATATTTCAAGAGGAAACATGATGAAGTTATTCACATGTTTGGAATTTGAATTTTAGAGATAGTTCTGGATGATTAAGGGTTAATAATATGTTCATCTTGGAAATATAGAGGAATTCATTATATTGTGTTAAATCATTATATTTTGGAATTTTCTTAACCATGAACGAAATTTTTTATGTTGATCATTATATGAGATTTTAGAGGACACTGTATTGCTTCACCAAATGGCGTAACCCACTATATGTGATGAGTTATAGATAGTCAAATATCAATAAAACGATGAATTTATAAGTAGACATGTATATTTATACTCGTATAATGTGGATTAATTCCTAAAATTGAGGTAGATAGTCTTAAATAAAATGTTTTCCTATTATAATAATCATTTATAATGAATTTTTAAAAGTTTAGTAGTAATCAACATTCATCTGAACATGTCCTCTATCATGTTCCATCAGAAATTCATTATTACATTTTTCATCCATGTCTAGTTTTTTTTCATCCAAATAATTTCACCTCATTCGATAGAATAAGTTTTAAGATGACCACCGCATCTCCATTAAGTTTTTTAGGAATATATTTTATAAACCCTATTTTCGATGTGGGTTTACATAGGGGAATTTCCATGCATCAATAATTAACTTTTGATGCTCAATTTCAAATTTCAGGGATTAAATTTTTTTAAGGTGGGGATAATGTAACTCCTAAAGAATTTAAAAATAGATTCATTATATAATGCATGGATCAATGAGTCTCTACAAATACCACTTTGTTATATCCCAGCCATGTAATCATATGTTTGTCACTTCTGTGATGAGAATTTTCAAAATCTGACATACATGGTTGTTATGAGAATGTTATTTAGAGTCCGATAACGAAAACATAATTTTGGGTGAATAGTAACCTACCCTTATGAATAGTAACATACCATGAATAGTGATATACCCTAATGAATAGTAAACTACCATATGATTTTATATAAATAATATTCATGTTGGATTACGATATACCAAAGTTTTGGAATAAGTAAAAAAATGTTTTAATACTGTTTTTTAGAATAAATTAGAATTTTAATTAAATATTAAATTAATCATATTTAAAAAATTATTTTGGAAAAATGGGATCCATTTTTAGATTCTACATGTCAAAAAATGGTTGGGGTTAAATTTTGTGATTTTTTTGAAATAATCGATTTTTTTATGAAAAGTAAAATACATTTATTTAATAAAGAAGCTAAATACACTAATTATAGAGTGATGTATGATGTTCAGCTGATTTAAGCCCATTAAATTCGTATTTTCATGATAAAATTACTATTATTGGTCATGGAAGATTCTCTATTCCTTGTCTTGTAGAGAAATATTAAATTAATGAATATAAAATTGAGAAATCCCCTCTCCCCTCCACTATATAAACCCCCATCACTCCCTTTTCTCTTCACACCTCACAAGCCATGTGCCTTATCCAAATTATGTCCAAATATCCTCCCAACCCCCTCTTATCACTTCTATAAATCCTTTGTCTCCTAAAAAGACAAAAACCACTCCCCTAAAGAGCCTCTCAAGGATGTTTGGATCAAGACGTAAATTCCTATTTTGAATTCTATGTCTTTCCTTTCAAGTTAATTTGTTTACTTTTTCTATTATTATGTCTCCTTATCCCAATGAGGTGATGACTATTGAAACTAACATGTAATGTAATGTTTTTATGATAGTGGAATATGTTATCATCACCTCTTCCTTTTACCATATTTTATACTATTAGAAAGAACATCATTTGAGATGTGTCAATTTACCACATTCAAGGACGATGGGATTTCGATTTCTATTATAATTCTCAATTATGGTCATGAAATAATTTTTTATATGGTTGAACCAGATTATTATATACATAATATAACCAACTTATGGTCCTGTAACCCCTTTGTACAAATGGTATTATGTTTTAAATAAAAATGAGTTCATTGTAATCAAAACCCACAAATTAATTGAAACAATTATCATTAATGTTCTATATAATAATTCATCCTCGTGCAATGCAACCAAATTATATAAATGACAACTAACAACTATAGATGATCATAAATAATCTTTGAAATCAATTCTAAAGATTTAAATCCATTCCACATGAACTCCATTACTTAAGAACAAGTGAACCGATTAATAAAATAAAGAAAATGATATCAAGAAACAATGAAATTCAATATAATAAATTATCTGGAAGGGAATAAGTTGAATAAAAAATTATTATGATAAACAATGTATATGTATAATAGGTTATTAAATAAGTTATTAATAAGTCTAATTTCATATTCAAGGACCTTATGATGAAGAGAAGAACACATTCAGATTTAAGGTAAGGGATATCTTAAATCAATTTCCATTCATTGAGTTAAAATCAATGTCATTGGTTTTGTATTTTACCAGAATATATGTGAATGACCTATGATTGTAATATTCTGTATATTCAAGATTATTTTATTTGGTTATGTTTGTCATTAATTTTTTTTGATTGATTTGTCCTCAATTTAATGATACGTTCTTGGTGAGGGTTTCATCATCCCACTTCCATCTTTGTGAGATATTCCCCATTCAATAGTATTACTTGTTTATGGTGTATGTATACTTCCCATTGATGTTTCATAACATGAATTTATTTATTTTAATGATTTTAAATGTATCATTTTTTCAATATTAATTTCGGGGTATAGGGTTCAATTGATTACAAAGTACTAAGTAGATTTTTACCAGAACCTGCATTTTCTTTCTGGATGATCTTATTCTCTATTCACCTCAATGAAATTAAAATTTATTCTAATATACTATTCATAAATTCTATATTTATTTCCTATATATATATATATAAATCATAATCCTTTTTTATTTTGTGGGAAGTTACATGTTTTTAAATAATCTATCAAAAATTCTTCTGAAATGCAAAGCTGATTCATGGAATATCTAAAAATCTTACCAATTTTGATGTTCCCTATGTAATATGTTTTAAGCCATGTTTATGTTTTTAAATCAAACTTATTATATTATATTATGGTTAATTTATGGTTGTATAAAATAAAAAATACCTTTTCACTTTAAAATGTCTTTAATGAATTACTTAAACCACCCTGAAATATTTTAATTGTAATGATTCTTTAAAAGAAATTATTACTTAATTTCACATCAGTAATACATCCTTTATTCCTCAAATTTTATCTCAATATCCATAATTTTTCGTTTATGAGATATAATTTTTAAAACCAGATTAATGGAAAATAAAAATGATTTACCAAAATAACACTTCTTTCCAATGTAAAATAGATTCTTCTCCTCACACTTTAACTTTTCGAAATATATGCCTTGTTCACCACTTATTTCATTCTTGTATTTTGTTATATCATATATAGAGTCTCATTATACTCATGATATTATAAGGGATTATTATTTATATGTTTCAAGTTGGTATGGGCCACTTTGGAATGATTAAGGATTATTTCCTAAAGAATTTTTCAATTGTACCATTTAAAATTATCATTATATATGTCAACATACTTTGATGAAACAGTATCCTAAAATATATACAGATATTCAAAAGGCATATTGTACTTGTATTAAATCTATGTATAAATAATTATTTGGACATGAAGTGGTGGGTAGGGCCTGCTATATCCACTCTATGAATCGACAAGTCTCATGATACAAATCAATTGGGGACAAACCCTTCGACTTTGTCTCAAAAAATTAGACGGGTTTATACCCACAGACATAAACTATTTTGATGGTATTATGGTAACATGTGCCAGATACATGACGCCCAATTAATAAGAATTAATTTTATTCATTTTCAATTATTAATATCCTTGGGGTGTTCACTGTGACAAAACCTATGGATATAGTTCCATTCTCAGTTTATTAATGCCATGTGCTCTTCATTTATTCACAATTCCATATTGACTATGACTAATTGATAATGATTAAGTTATTATTGAATCATTATTCCTCTATTTTTAACCCTTACTAAACATTTTATCTCACCCATTTCATATGATTACCTTCAACAGGTTATGAAGATGGGACCATTTATTGAGTTCTCATGGATGTTGTCTTTTATTTTCTATTCTACATTGATTTTTGTTACCTTTCCCAAAGTAATATGATTTAGATGTATTTATCTAGTTTCCTCAAGACTAATAAACCACTCAGTATTTCGGGATTTGATTCCTTGAAATCATGCCAATGTTTATAGTAATGCACTGACTATGGTCTAGATGGGTCGGGGTGTTTCAATCAAATAGGGGAAAATTTTAAATTCTTGATTTTTTGTCCCATATAATTTAAAATAATAACTTTCCATGTGTATAAAATATGAAAATGATCATTTCAATTTTTTTGGAAATAATATGGGTTTAAAGATCATTTTTAATTGAATTTTAAAAAATAAGAATAAAATACATGATATGCTGTAATATATATATGGTTGAATACCTAAGTCAAAACATACTAAATTAAATAAAATTATGTGAATTTATACATGTGTTAAATTTCAATGAAAATACATGACTTATTAAAGAGAAAGTTGGATTAATTGTTTTTGGTGGATTTTTTACTAAATGAAATTTAAATCTCATCAAAATAGAAGAGGATGCATTCTTTCATTATAACGATGAATAAAATAAATTTTAGGATAAAAACATGTAAATTTGATTGAAAAACCATTTGAGGGAATGGAAAACAATAGAGGAGGACAAGAAATCACTATACATTCATGTAATAACACTCATATGTTTAGTAAATTTGAAACTGGATAATATTTTGTGTGATATATATGCCTATAGGGAAAAAATAGGAATGAGAACATTATATGGTTCATGTAATCAAATATAATAATTTGAAACCGAAATACATGTATTGAAATTTTTATTATGTTTTTACATTGATTATTATACTCAGAAGGTATGAATGTGGAAATGTTTTCACCTATTTTAGGTCTTTTGGTCCGCCACTCATTACTGGATAATGGATGAGAAAATGATTTAGTAGAGTATTCAAGTGTTTTAGATTGATAATGGTATAAAAATTATAAATTATTAGAATGTGAAAAATATTCAAAAATATATTATATATCATTTTTTTAGTGGTAAAGACTCCACAAAAAAATTAATTTAGTTGGGTATGTATACTTTCAACAACATGGCATAGAAAATTCAAGTTGAAATAAATTGAATACATTCATATGGGAAAAACGTTTTGTAAAAATTTTTAATTTCTAATATAATATAAATTTTATGTTTTATTAATGATCTCAAACATATTTTTTTGGATTCATATATATTTAGATAATTTTAAATTAATATTATATTTTAGAATAATGATTTTATTTTTAATGAATTTTATTCCACTAAATATATGGTTTTATTTAAAAGATAAATTTAAATTTTTTAGTGTTTTAGATTGATAAAATGAAATCATTTTTTATTAGAGTATATAATATATCTTATGTTGATTTTTTGGAATTTTTTTATAAGGGTCTATTTATAAGTGGATAAAGAAATAAATTAATTATGTAAATTTTTCTTTTATTTTCATTAAATAACGTTATTTAAAAGTCATATTAATTTTAAAAATTAGTTATAAGGTAAAATAAGATATTTTTTATAAAAATAATGTAAATAATTATATAATAGCCTATGTTATATTTTACTTTTATGTATGTTCATTTTCATTCAAAAAAATTGAATATTTCAAAAAATAATGATTGCTTTTTGAACATATATATTATGATTAATTTAGGACACTTCTATAGAAATGAATTATAATGGAGGGATATCATATATTAAATACCTAGTTAAAATTTATTAATAAGGACAATTTCATTTTTTGTGGCCTGAATAATACTCTATCCTATTATAGATATTTAAGTGTATAAAGCTAGATCATGCCCCTTATTACTAGTTTCAATTATGAAGTGTCCCTCGGGTACCAATTGGTGGCATAGATAAGCTTTGATAGAAACTCATTAGTGCACCCCCAATGGTTTCTATGTCAATCCAATCAGGGAATATACTATGAAAAGTGTGTGGGTAACAATAAATGTAAATAATTAAATAAACAAACGACATTAGTCTAGGATCCAAGTGGGACACCCAACAAACACACCCTTCAATGTCATATTCCATAATGAATTCGAGCAGTTATAATTTTTTGTTTATATTTTTAAAGACATCACACAATGTGTACAACAAAGGTTTTCATGGATGATGATATTTATAGGATATTCCATTATTCTCCTGGAATTTAAACTCTATAAGGAAGTAATACATCATTTCCCCATACAGAAATCATATACAAACTCCAAGTATTTTCTTTAACATGGAAGATATTTCTATTTATTGTACTTATTTTCATCCTGAAATCCTCCATGGTTGTTCATATAGGGAATCCATGTCTCTGTCCTTGTGTGTAATGAACACATCACCCTCTGAAACTATCCATGGATTTCCACATCGGAGCATTGGTGACTCCAATGGAATTATATAATTTCAATAACCACTATGCACATATTCAGAATTCCAAATAATGAATCAATGTTCCACTCAATGAATATTAAAATGTACTTCCCTCTGGTCCCATAATTTCCATTCCATATTAGGAATCTATGTTTAAATCATGGAATAATGTAATATCTTAACTGCGGATCCCATCGATATCATTAAGTAAAGTGAACCTAAATGTATCTTGTGGAATAATATAAGCCACTACAGTATGATCCCAACTAGTATATCCTGTATAATTTTTTTATCTTCTACTGTAAGACAAAATCCATTTATAAATAGTTTTAACTAAATAGGTTAAATGATTAGGTCTAAATAATACTATGTTGGAAGCCAAGTATCACACATATCATGGTATTTTGGATTTTCATGGTGCCACATCATTAAACATATACCTTTATCTATTTGGCTATTAAATAAAACACCACAACTAAATATATGGAATTAAAATATAGGCTTTAGGAACATGAGGCCTACAATATTGTATTTTTCTAATTATATATACATTTTATTTTTAAGTACCAACCCAAAACACCTCAATTGGGGGTTTTATTTAAAAAACATTGAATTTGCCTCATAGGAATTTTTGATTGGAACACAGTTTTTGGTTCCTCAAGTCATAGCGAAAATCCTCTCGCGGCTATTTTTTATTTCTAGGTCAACCCTAAATAATTTAACTTCCATTAATTTAATTATTTATACATTTATAGGATTTAAAAAAGAATTTCTACTGCACGTATTGACTACACATTATATAAACATCATGACATTTTTTTTAAAAAGTTGACAAACTCGATTATCTTGGTGGATGAATCCTTATCAAGTAGCAGCATTAGATTCAATCTAGAATAGTATAAATTAGTGAAATATACACATTCCCTAAAAATGGTGCATATTATCTCATCAAGGTTTTTCAATCATTATTTCATTTTAAACAAAAGAAAAAAAAGTTATAGGATTTAATACATTAATGTTAAAGATCCAATGTGAGGAGCCTCGTGGGAAAATGACATCAGATGTGGGAGGTGGAACCAAACCTATATTGAAACCCCAAGAAATAGATCTCAATGAAGAGGGACCTTCAACAAGTATACAAGATGAGGAAGAGGAGAAAAACATGGTTAAATTCTATGAGGGGAAAATGGGAAGTTTAATATTTTGTTACGGTGCCTGAGGTATTTACTATGTAAATGGGGGACTTAGACAAGAAATTCATCATTTACAGTCTTTCGAAACATGGATTATAATGTCAAACATTTTTTTTACACTAATATATACAAATTTATATAATAATTATTTATTCTCTAAAATACCGGTTCTTCTACTAAAAATAATTACATATAAAGATAAATTATGACATTAATGCCCAATTTTTTTTGTGTAAAAGGTTATTCATAAAAAATCCACATGATGCTTATCGTTAGATAGTCATTTCATACAAACCCAAAATTTCCCTGACGAATTATAAGAAACATTTTTAACAACCAAAATCAATCATTCTCTAAATTGGAAACATACACAGAGAAAAAATATTGGCATTATAATCCATCCTACTAGAAAAAATTCATCCTCGAGTTTCCCATAAAGTGACGTTGAACAGTCTTTTAGTATAAAATCATCCAATGAGTACGTATGCCATCCTCTCACACCCATTACTCATCCTGTATGTAGACATTCCTCCATAAAACAAATTCTTCTTATACCATCCTTCCTCTTATATCCTTTATTATACAATCAAATAATCATATAGTATACTCCTCAAAAGAAAAATCAGATTCCAACTCGATATCCTCCAGATCCAAACATTTAGATATTTTGGAATAATTATGCGAAGCTAAGATACATTGAATACATCATGCCTACCATTTTATGTCAAATAAAGATCAATATGATAGGAAACCAGACCAACTCATCATGATCTCAAAAGGATCAAAATAATGAGGTGATATGAAACAACTTCTTTGAATCTATTAATGACTGAACATAAGAGAAAGAATAAAGAATGATTAATGTCCCACCTGAATACCTAGAGGTAGTTCATTACTATCATCATAGGACTTGTTCTTTTATATAGTTGTGTCCATACATTTTATGAGATGTCAAAACTACTTTGGATTTTAATAAATGAGGTGATTCCCCAATATGTCTTCACCTCAAGCCTCAAACTAGCACTTGGTTGAATGATACGACATAGCATATTATTCCTAAAAAGAACCATCTAAAATGTTTTCTAAATTATGTAATTATTAAAAAGATTAATATAGTGGTATGTGTTTCTCCTAGAAACCTCAAAAATAAGAGGTGGATGCTTGGAGCATGTCTGTTAATATCTAAAAAATATTCTCAAATATAACATCCATCTAAGGTTTGTAGGATTTTCTCATAATCACATGAGAACCTAGTTCCTTTTTGAATGTATTATAAAATCACAACATCAACCAAAAATCCCCATCTAACATTATATAATTGTTAACACCATGTAGTCATATAATTACATGGATGTAAATCCTCCTAATCTCATATAATGAAAAAAATTATCTAGTATGTAAAACGTGAGAGACATTTATCAACTAGTCAATGATCACATACATTATATCACCTCTTGGAGGATATCTGAACAATCCCTTTTTGATACCCTATTTGATGTCATCACATATTCAATATGTAATGTCTAGAGTCTATAAAATTCCACAAGGACGTGGTGTTAATTTTTCACCTTCTGATAGGCTATGCATTGACTAATGAAAGAGCTATCTCATATTTTGTACTAGGCCACCGGTATTGGTGCTGTAAATCATGATACATCTCTGTTAGGCCATGAAACTCTTCCCATGAGGAGGTATTAATTTTCATATCAACTCCACTCATATGTAGAAAGGTACCTATAAGGAATCCATAAGAGCATAATATCACAACCCCATCAATGACCAAACTAGGCGATGGTTACTCACTCGAAACACTCTTCCATAGGACTGAGGCCTCAGGATCAGAAATATAACTCATTAATAGTCTATCCTAAAGTGAAGTGGTCAATGATAAAAAATAATATACATGATTCCCATAAAGATCCTACACCTACAATTTCATCTCATAGAATATGAACATCGTCTGTCTATCACTACTGACCTTCTGAATAGATTTTGACTAAGTATTTACTAATATAGATTTATATAATGAATTTCTATTACCAAGAATATAGGAAAGATCAATGTTGAATGACTTGATGATCTCAACCGTTATTCATAGAATGAGATTCAAATCCTGTTATGTGGAGATATATTTATGTATTTTATAAATTTTGTATATATAAAATAATTTTCCCAATAATTAATTCCTAGATCAACCATATGAATGTAAAACTACATACAAATCACGATCATGCTTCGATTAATTCTTCTCATGAGGTGTCAACTTATGTGACTGATAAAACATAATATGATTTCCTTAAATAAGAATGGATATTTGACCAGTGAATGATGCATCAAAATATAGAATATATCTTCTACCCAGATATGGAAGAATCAGGGTTTGTACTGATGTTATTCATGCATTTAATTCCTAAAATTATTTATCAAAATAATTAGATCATAGAAATATAACACCCTTTTTACTCAAGACAATAAGAGTAGATACTATGAATCAAAAATATTAAATAAAATTCATAAAATATCCTACTACCCCCTAAAAACTTTATATAAAAAATGTTTTCTAAGGAATCTCTAATGATACCATGAATCTAATCATCCCTGGGTCCAGCAATACTCTAGAATCTAAAAATATGTGACCCAAGAAGTGGACATTATCACTCTTCAACTAATATTTTTTGAGCATATAATAAAAAATATTTTCTTTATATGTAAAAAAATATCAATAATTTTATAGATGATCATTGTAAATAAAATTTAAACCAAACTATTTTCCACGAATACTACAGAAATGTAATCTAGATAGAGGTTTAAACCCTAATTTATCATATCCATAAAAACATAATGTGGATTTTTATATCTAAACAGTACAAAAGTACTCATACAAAATATATCTTCTATGGAATGCTATATTTGGTCTATCTGAAGGAATGACGCATACCAAGCGATATAATAACATCAAATTAATCTTATAAAATAGCTTTTATTCTAATAGATTTGGAAATATATCATATATATATATATATATGTGTGTGTTAAAAGACATCAGGTTTCAGCGTAAGATGGTTAACCCATTGATAGTCCACAAATATCTAATGGGTTATACATGAATTCTTATTGAAATTTTTTTGTGAACCCCAATATTATGTATTGGGATATATAAACTTGTTTTCCTATAGGTCCTTAGACTATCATATATATTACTAAATCATTTTATGTTACATCCTATAAAAATGGGTTAGACATTAGTAATTATCTTAGAAATGGATACAATGAAAACACTATGTTAAAAGGTTCCTACCTCTTTCTCGATGATTATTGTTGAGAAGGACCCAATCTTATTATACCTTAAAAGGATAGGAATGAGAATCATTAGGTATAGAACAACAAAAGTACATTATAAAAATAATTCTCAACCATCCCTTATATAGAAAATAACAGATAGTCAAAGTAATGATAATGAATTTTCATAAAAAGGTAGAACCTATTAGAAATGTAAAATCCTCATAGTTAAAAATTGATGAGGTAGGATTCATATGACTTGATTCATCATTATGATTTCTATATAATCCATTCAAAAGTAAAGAACGTCTGAATGATGCGTATATATTAACTTTCTTTTCTCACCTAGGAAGCCCAATGATATATCATGATTTCCAAGAGAGATATTGGTGGGATAATATGAAGAAGGATATCACTGAATATATATCATGATTCCTAGTATGCTAGTAAGTGATCGATGACTGTAAAAAATCATAAAGTGATGATGAAATCCGTTTTCATAAAAACATGGATGTTTTAAAACATCACCTTGGAATTTTTCTTCAAACATCAAAATATAACATGATAAAAAGTAGTTACCTCGATTATTTTGTATCATTTTACAAAGAAATATCCATTTATCAAAAAACAAGATGAATTTTCATTGGATATACTAACATGGATATTGCTCAGAGAAGTGGAATGGATTTATAGAGTCCCATTATTGGTAGTATCTAATAATGATATGTGATTATCCTCTAAGTTCTAGAAAATTATTCAACATTATCTAAACAGTTATATGGGCTTTCATATGCCCTATCATCTTCAAAATTGTGGAAAATCTGGTTGGAATATTCATATAATAGATGACTTACTGAGAGAATATTATATGGACTTCATGGAAGGATAGGACCATCATCTTCATCAGGTCATTTTCTCCTATAAAAATATTTTCCACTCGACCATAAAATGGATCCATATGAATCAATTGATTGGAAAATATGTTGAACACTAGTATGTTTGGATGATGATGGTGAACATAGGACTCTACGACCTAAATTGGCCAATGAAACTATAGAAAAGGTAAAATATATTAAGAATCACATCATGGAAGGCCAAATTCGAAAGAATATCTACACATAAAATCATCAATGGGACCTGGAGTTTATGAATTGAGACATGGTATTTCTCCAAATATCATCATTGAAGAGTATCGTGAGACTGTGGAAGAAAATAAAGCCAAGTCTTAGGTACATCATCCCATTTTAGAATCACAATCAACTCATTGATTTTTCCTCTCAATTAGCACTTCCACCAACCATGAATAATTTACATGATGTATTGCATATATCACTTTTAAAGAAGTACATACCATATAAATCACATGTACTAAATTAAGAGGTGGATAAATTGGATAATTGTAACTATTATGAGATGAAATAGGAGATGATCATGGACTATAGAGATAAATTTATATGCAATAGTAGTAGTGACATGATCAAAGTAATATGGATGAACCATATGTAAGAAGATGAATCAAGGGAACCAAAGGAAGATATAAAGGAGAAGTATCCCAAACTATTTTCTCCATAGTTTGAAAAATAAAATTTCAAGGGTGAAATTTCATAAGGGGGAATAATATATCAATCAAAAATATTTCTAATGGAAATAATATTTTTATAATAATATTATATATTTTAATTCCCAAAAACCCTTATAGATAATGAAATACAATCATTATTAGTAAATAATGAATTAAATAAGAGGTATTAAAGAACCTAAATGAATGGTATAATAACATGTTTTTTGGAATAGTAATACGAACATTAGGAATTGTAACTGAGAAAATAGAATAGTAACCCCACCTATTATATTATTAATAAAATTTTGGTTTCCTTTGAATGAAAAAAGATATATTTATAAAATATAATTACTAAATAAATATTTTAAAAAAGTTAAATTATCTATTGGTATTTTTCTGAAACATAATTTTTAAGAAAAATTTCATGATTAATATAATTATTTAAAAGAAAATAAATTTTCCAAAATAGATTAATAGTTTGTTTTCCAATTATTATAAGATAATTTTATTAGACATTAATTAAATTTTCAATGGGTCATAAAATTGATTAATATTTAAAAATCATTGATTTTTTTATTATTTATTAATTTAATTAAAAAAAATTAAATTTCTTATATAGAGAAAATTATTTTCATAAAATGCACCCCATTTTTGAATTCTAAAACAAAATAATTTTTTTGGTAAATTTTCACGATTTTTCTAAAATACATGATTTTTTTAATAGGGAAATATAGTTATTTAAGTATTTTAAAAAATTCATCAATAATTTAGTAATGGATGATGTATAGATGATGTAATAACCATTGGTTCACAATGACATGCATTAGATTTTTTTTGTCACCTCTATCAATATTAATTCAAACTCTTGAGCCAAGATAACAAATAAATGAATAATATAATAAAAAATACATCTCTCCTCCCACTATAAATATCACCCCTACCCAACCCTTCTACTCACACCTCCAAATCCTTGAATATTTCCCAAATTTAACACAATATTATTTCTATTTATCTCCCACATATACAAAATCATTTTTTCTCAAAAAAATTGGAAAACACCATTTCACTAAATAATTTTCTCACAGAGAAGAAGTTCAAGATGTAATGTCCTAATTTGTTTTCTTTCAATTTATTTTAAATATATTTTATTTTCGTATCCTCACCTAAAATAACTCTTCTAATGTGTAATCAAAAATTTAGTAACTTCTGTGGTCTAACATGAATATAATATATGTAATGAAACTTATTTATTGTTATTAATAATATATATATAATTAGATAAAAAAACAACACTAGTTCGTGATGGTAGAAGAAAACATCAAAATAATTTAAATAGGATGCCTTAATATTTTAACTAATGAATCACCTGCATACCTAAAAAATATATGAGAAATTTTAATTTTCTTTATTTTCATTAATAATATATATTTTTAATTATAGATAATTGTTCCCATTTTATAAGATCTATCCTACATATATACAAGTAAACCAATCACAAAATTCAAAGAAAAGAACACTCCCAAATGATGAAATTGAATATTATAACTCCTCAAAGTGTCCAAAAATCATAAAAATTATAATACATAAAATAAATAATAACAATGTTATGAATTAAATTATTAATGAATATAAATTAATTATCTATGTTATTAAGTAAAAGTGTAGAACTGATTCATATATAAGGTATGTGAATCTCTCCGAACATACATTTTACAGTCAGGTTATGATTTATCTCTCTTGAAATTATTATAATTCTTAATTATTCTATTTTACACCTCCAATATTATATTGTAAAAAAATTAAATCCCATAATTCATCTTTAATTAATGGGGAAATTGATTTTTTATTATGGTTGTGTCTCAATTATTCTTGATAAGAAATCCTGATTAATGGTAACTTCCATATTTCTTCCCATTATCAAGTGCACTCCGTAATCTATTTTAAGAAAAATTATTTTTCCAAAATGACTAATCTTATCGTGAAAAACAATATAAGTTTATTTATAGTATTACAAAAACAATTATGCATTTTTTGTTATAATTAATTTAAAATCATTTCTTTATTCTATAATTGAATAGCACATTTCTAAATATTATTAAACACTATTCTTATATGTTTTTAATTTAGTTGAACATAATTTATCCCGATCTATTACTATTTTCACTTATTAATTTTTATTTATTATTTAAATCTATTCTTTCATGGAATCCATTATGATATTCCCACTTTTTATTCTTCCTAAAATGATTATGATTCACAATTCATTCCATTGATAACCCTTATGTTTTTTCATTACGTATGATTTTTCATGTGGAATTAATATTAGTGATCATGTTATGATGGGTGTATCTATATATTTATCCTATTTATTGGGTTATTTTTAGTCTCATTATATGTTAGATTCGGACAAGGATTAAACATTATTCTATAATGGGAGTTGTCCATCCATGTTCAATGATGTTGAGAGTTTCCCTTAACCCACGATCCACCAAGTGAAATGGTATTTGAAGCCATCCTTGAATCATAATTATATTATGTTTTATATTTTTTCCACATTCATATAATGTTATTTTTATATGAACCCATGATCTACATGTTATTATTCTTTAGGATTATTCATATTCCATGTCTTTTTATGCCATCATTTTATGCCTTCAATCCCATGATATGTGATTTATTTTATTTCTTATACACTTACATAGATATTTATCTCATGACATTGTTCTTGTATTCCTAATAGAATCCTATGATGATTTAAGTTCTTAAAAAAGTTAGGATCTCTTTATGGAGGTTATGAAAAATATGTTTTTTTCTTTTTAATTATTTCTCTAATATTCCACTGACACTATCATTTATGATCCATAGATTTTAATTATTTGTAAATTATTCTAAAACAAAAGTATCATTATCTATAAAAGGAAATGGTAATTATATGGGATTAGGAAAAAGCATTAAATTCTATATATTTTTTACAGATCCCACCGTACATAATTTTGGAAGATGTCCCAAAAAATCACACTGATTATATGTCATTGGGCTATTACAGAATGAAAAATTATAACTGCTTAACTGACTTAAATGTAAGTATATGAGTGAGTGGTACATTGGATAAAAATTAGGTTTTAATAATATAGAGTCATATATATTATATTTCTCATGTTTACCCTCCCAATCATTTTAGGAACCCTAAAAAGAACCAATGGAGGTTATAATGCCAATCATCGCGAGATTCCATCTAGAAAGAATAACATCATGAATCAACTCATCAAATAACCTCTAAAAAAGTTACAAGATGAAAGAACTCAATACATATTCTATATATGAGGAATCCATATAATTATATATATATTATATTTAAATAGATTTCTCAATTATATTTCTCATGAAAATGGAATCATATCTATTACGATGTCAGTATATCCCTTCGCTATTTGTTTTCCTTGATGAATACCGATAAGCTTTGACACATTTTTAATAGTACATTTATCAGATAGAAACCACTAAATTTAATTGGTCTTGATGATATCCTAGTCCATCCTAACAAGAAATGTGGTTGTAAAAAACACTTTTAACTAATCTAAACTATGTCACACAAGGAAACGTGAAATAACTCTCACACTCAAGGCTTCAAGAGTCTCCAAGTACCTAAATACACTTTTAAATTCATTGATACACTCCACAACCTATAACTAACAACATTTACAAAAAATGATAGGACATTTTGAAGAAAAACTCCACTCTATCACTCTATTGGGATTCTAGTTGGGGATAATGACTAAAAGATACATCAAAGAAACATTGGAGATCATTTTGTGTAGCATACATTAAAGGGAATGAATTCATTAAACCATAAAAACTGAATCAAATTTCAACCAAGGAAAAAATAAATCAAATAAAATCAATATCACAACCAATATATAACATTAAATATAAATTAAATAATTCTTTTTAAATCAGAAATTTTCGCTTGGAAATACAAAACCATTTTCCACTTTCAAAACATAATCAAATACCAAAAAAAATTAATATTCATTTGATAAAAAACTACGATTTCAATATAAAAAATTCAATTCAAAATCCAAATTTAATTTTCACAACCTCTTATTCAAAAAAATATTCCATCTTACCCAGATTTAATATAAAAACAATAATTTCACATTTTTTGTAAAACCACATGTCCTGTTAGAATAAAAAATATCAATATGAATAAAAATCACTTCTGAATAAAATATCATTTTGAAATCCATTATCACCAACCGTGTTCAAGGAAATATCATCAAACAAATAAAAACATATGAAATATAGAATAGTGGTCATTCATGGATTAGCCACACGGTTTACTAGGCCATGTGCTAAGAATACACTAACCCAAGGAATTACATTGAGAAATACACTAAGGAACCACATGGTTCACAGAATCATGAATGATCATTATTTTACAATGTCTCACTTCCATTCCCATTCCCCAAAACACACTAAACCAACTATCAAAAAAAGAACCAACAATAAAAACCCAAAAACTATAAAACGATTACTCAAAACGGAACAATGATTATTATCTCTTGTTTTATCACAATATGTGGTTTTTGGGAACCGACCCATGATCTACATCCAATCAAAATGAAATATTATCTCCAATCTACATAAAAACCAAGTAGAAATGTCTTCTCCTATAAAAATTTTACATAAACTAGAATGGGGTATCCACCGAAAAGGGCACCAAAACATGCCCATAATGTGGCCTGAAGGTCATCCCCAATCACCATAGGATGATGAAAAAAATCAGGGAAACAATGTAAAAATAATTGGGGATTATTTTTTACAATAATCATAATTGTAAATAGATTAAAATTCATAAAAATGGTAGATACACTAATCTCTGATCATTTACCATGACATTTTAAGACTTAAATAAAAACTACCAAAAAAATAAAAACAAAAATTCACTACCCATGATCTCCATTGTACTCATTGTCCCTATCCATCTATGAATCTAACACACAACATGATTGAATCTAAATAGGAACCCAAAAAAGAACCTAAACTTGTAGTACAAACCAAGTCTACGAATACCATGTGGATCATGTTGGGTGTCAGAAAAAAATATCTCTTTATATATGAACCAAAATAGTGCATAAAATCCTTTTGGAAAATAGTATAAAATAATTAGATTCAAAATATAGCAAGAAAATATTTTTCAATCGTATATCCAACCAAATTAAATTTTTACAAAGAAAAATTATTTCTTTAATTTAAATTAGTTATATCTTCCATTTCAAATACCATATTTGTATCTGATATCATAAAATGAAACCCTAAAACATTTAGGGGTAAAAACAAAAAGGATAAGAAATAAACCCCTACAGCTCAATTATAACTATATAAATGTTAATATAAAAAACAAACAATGTTCTAAAAAACAATTTAGGAACATAATGTGTACCTCATCATGGTAATTTATTAAAAATATTGAGATTAAGTTTAATAAACACTTGGTTCGGACCCATAAAAAACTGTCACAATTGAATCCATATTAAATCACCACCATGACTCATATACACTAGAACTACCGTTGAAATCAGCTATTCTAGTTATTCAATTAAAAGGTGGTTCTAGTCTTTCTCATCGAGACAAAAATAATCCCCATATATTATTCATGAATATGAAATTTAGAATTAGATAATGATAGTAAAGGTTAATAAATGATTACCTTATCATATGCATGACATAAAATATAACCCAAAGTTGTCGATGTGTATGCCTTACCATCTCTCAGGTGCCATCAATTCTAAGAAGCAGTCTATATAGTGGACAACCATGAAGTTCGCATCGCCTGGAGAATCATTACACAAGTTCCAACCAAGAATTTACATCATTTGAATTTTTTTTAATAAATTTAACATAACACAACATGGTACTATTTTTTAATATCTCTAGGAAATCCCAAGGAAAACACCTTTGTTTCCAAATTCATTTTCAAACCCTAAGTAATCATCAAGGTATGATTCCATGTTTTCAGGAGAACATATATTTTAAAACATAGTAAAAAACTATTGGATTCTTTATTTGTATGTAATATAGAAACCATGATAACATTTTAAAATCATTTAGAAATCGAGATATCAATTGAGGAATAAATGGATTTAGAATATGGAAATTATATGGAATTCTTCAATTACATGAATAAATATATATAAATGAGTAACTTGTATGCATATAGATATAAAAACATCACAATGGAAAATATATGGAAATGTTTAATAATTTAAACATATTGATCAAATAATACAATGTATTTTCACTATGTGACATAAGAGGTTACACATAAGAACCCAACACAAAATGAGTCTAATATTCGTATAAAGAAAAATTACTTTTTTCTAAAAAAAATTGGGGTCGATGCCTCATTTATTGTTAATGAAAATCAGAGACCACTTTAACTAGGTAGAGGGTGGCCCATTACATAGCCTAAAGGCCCAGTGGAAAATTTACCCATTACATGGCCCATAGTCCCAAATTTTTGGCTCAATCCCCATTATGTGAATTATACTACTACAGTACCCACCTAACATAGTACCACACAATACCTGCCACTGCTACAGTGCCTTGACGCCACTATAGTGACCTTCCACTGTACAGTGCATGTTGTTGTTATAGTGTCGCCGCTGCTACAGTACGCTATAGTACTTCAACAGTGCCCACACCCAATAGGTTTTGAACCCCTATTTTTCATATGGGATTATATTGTTCTTACCACTTTCTCAAACCACAACTAAAAAGAAAGGAAATTTACTCTATCACCCAACATTTTCAAAACACCAACAATAAGAAAAAACATAACAAAAGTCCAAAAAAAAATTCAGTGGAGAAAATGTGTATAATAAAAACCTAGAATACTTAAACATAATTTATATCTATTTAAATCAATATAAATCCCATGAAAAATGAATTTTCCCTAAATTATAACCATATAACATGCATAAAAATAATTTTAGTAATCTAAAATCATGAAGAACAAAATAGAAATTGGTTTATAAAAATTGATGCATCAAACAAAATATTTTAGGAATAAATTGAAGGAAACTCCTACATCATTGGTGTGTGAATGTGGAAAATACTATAATATATATGATCTAATAAAGTGAGTAAAACCAAAAACCAAAACAAAAAAAAACAACTCAAGTTAGTCAATCATACCTCTAGGGTTACTCCATGATAAAACCATTCCATGGATGGAGTAATAAACATGATGAATAAGATATGGGAGTGGTTAGGCATGCCAAATACTGTGTTAGACTCACCATGAATTATGGGAGAGTTTCAATTTTAGAAGGTTGAACCGAAGAGTAATGGTTTTGGGGCCCCCTAATGGACCAATGTAAAACGGGGGATGTGATAGTTGGACCGGAGTTAAAAACTATAAAGGGAAATTGCTAAAATATGTATTTTAAATGTCTTTGTATATCCTGATAGGTTCATTTCGTGTTCTATCAGCCTATACACCCTTCATGAGGGGAAATTTGTCCCCATATAGAGAGGTAATATAGTTTTATAACCCATTATCTAAAACATTTTGTACATTTATTTTTATTCCATAGAATATACAAAATATATGGGGGATTAATACCCATTAACATAATAGTGTAGGCCATTGGATGACACTTAATAGGTCAACTATTAGGCATTTTGTTTGCACATAGATTCATGTAACTATTCACATACCATATACAACCTTATTTCATTCAAAAAATCCCATTTTTTGGAAGAAAACACTGAACTGGAAGGATAAATAATAAAGGAAAAAAACAAAAACAAGATAATAAGGTTTTTCAGGTTGGGATGTGACATAATATCATTTAAAATCTTATGAAAATAATAGGAGAACACTGGATGTTGTGGTTTGTGATCATGTGTTTTTAATGGTTACTCTTCATCACATATTGTGGAGGTATTGTATATGAATTGATATTTTTTAGATTAATTAAAAAAATTATTATTATAAATTTAATTTGTGAAGTGGAATAAATATTCGTACCTGCAAAATTGTTAGAAAGAGTTCATGATGATTTTTGTACATCTTAAAATCAAGAGAATATTTGGAATGTATCATATATCATTAAATTTGGTGAGCTTGGAACAGAGGATGATGTAATGATTATTAATTACCTTATAGATATATTGTATATAAATGATAATGTGTTATAAAGATGATACATTTTTCTAGTTTATATATTTCATATGAATTGTGTGTAGGAGGAATGTAAATGGGTGCAAGAAAAAACAAAATCATGTTTAATAAGAAAATTTATTTTTTATATTAATTAGCACTATCATATTGATATTTTTATATGTAATAAACATTTTTATTCTTCACTCTATTATGTAGTTTTAATTGTTTTGATGGTGGATTCCAATTTGATTTGGATCTAATGGGATATTAAATTTTTGTGAATTTTATTTATTATTTTTATAGTTTTAGTCTTTATTTTTAATATATAAATCATTCAGGTAGGCATTAATATAAATTATTTGATTTTATTATAACTATACTATAATTTATGATGTTTTTATTGTGATAGTAGAGAATTCATAGAAAAATTATTGATCAATAGTTGAGTTTAAGGAGAATAATTCAATGATAAGAAAAAATAAACATATAATAGGGTATATTTAATTTATGATTTTTCTAGTTTTGAAAAGAATTAAGTGTTACCTTTGATAATTATAAACTATGTATTGCACCATGGTATTTGAATATATATAATGATGGTGTTCATTACAAAAAAATCTTATCTTCTGATATATTTTAATGATTTTCTCTGTTGTTTTGGTTACACATTTATTTTTTTCATTTTATAATGTGATTTTGTGGCATTAATATTTAAAATATAGGGTATTTGTGGAATTTTAGGTGAGAATATATTGTTCCTTGAATATAAATTATGTAATAATTTGTTGAATATGTGGTCTATTTTGTTGTTGTATTATTTATTGTTAAAACAATTAGGTTTTCATTGACTAAGTTATGAGTGGAATATAAAAGGGGGGTTATTCAATGAATTTATTTGATCAAATTGACATTCCAATGTTTCATCAAAATAGGGGTTTCAACACCATGTTTTCTCTCTAAATAGATTTATTATAAATCATAAATTCCCTCTTATTTTAATTTGTCAAAATCTTACTACAATAACCAACAAAAACTGTGTGGTTTTGTTTATGATATTTCATATAATCCTAGACGAATCAACACTGTATATACTTTATGGAATGAAATTATATTAATTAAGTATACATTAATTTATATTTTCTTATCATTTTCAATATTATAAAATGCTTACCATTTAGAGTTTTATATATTCTGTTACATGGTGGAATATTAGTATAACGAATATGGGGGCTAGGATTTCTTATGAATTATATAGTAAGAAAGTATGTACATGTCCTGAAAGATCATACTTTTATAGTGAGTTAGTTCATGCATCATTTAAGTTAAGGGATTCTAAGGTCCCATTTATAAATATTCAATAAATTAATATAATTTCCTTAAATTATTAATTTATAAATGAATATTTTCATTTAAAATAATGAATTATAATTTTAAACATGAAACAATATTAATAATGATAAATTAAATTACACTATACTATGTAACATCATTAGTTATAATGATAAGGTAAATGTATTTTTTAAATGTTAAAAGAATGAAATTGTTATTTAATTTTATATATTATAAAATATTGATGAATCCAAAATATAATCCTTACTAATATTAATAAAAATTGAAGGATGTGATGTTAATAAATATTTTTAAAAAATTGAGGTAGAATGTTCTGGGAGGAAATTGTAAAATATCATGTTTTTTTGTGGAAAAGTGGAGTTTGATTCTAAAGGACTTAAATATCTAGTTTATAAATTATTATAATAATATGAATGATTATAGAATTGGAGTTAAAAACATATTGTGTATACCATTATGTATTTTTTTTATTTTTTATTTAATTGAATGATATTACATATCATGTTGTGTTATATAATTTTTTTTAACCAAGGAAACTTATTTGGAATGAATCTTCAGTTTGTTTAATAGATATGTGATTACATTATGTCGATGAAGTGTCATGGTGTTGTATTTTCACCATAGTTATTTTTGATTTTATTAGATTAATGTGTTCCTTATTTTGGGGGTGGTAGTAATTATTATTGGATCTACTCTCATTAGAAGTGTGGCGTGATTATATGGATGTAGATGTAATAATGTTGGGGCCTAAAATGACGAGGTGGGTGAAGTGTGTCTTAACTTATGTGGATATTATTTTTTGAATATTTCAATAATTAAAATATATTTATACATTTAATTTTGTAGATTAATTATAACTATTTATTAAACATGCAATATTAGGTGACAAGCATAAATAATATACATTATATTTACCATATTAAAGCATATTTTTTAATATTTCATGGATTTTGTTGACGGTATAGAAGAGAATAAGTTTCTAAGAATGTGATGGTATATATGAGAGTATGTGGTGTAATTTATTAGAGTCATCATAATATTTATTATTAGTTAATCTTATGGGGTTTTTTCTGTTTTTTGAAATACTTGTTCTTGATTATTTGTTATTTTATTCTAGATTATAATGAACAGAATTGAAGATTTTTATCTACTTGGGGACAAAAATATTTTTTAGTTCAGTAAGGCCTTGGTTATATTTTATTTTATACACTTTAGGGTTTTCACAACCATATAGCCCTTTTGAGTAAATATTTATAGTAATCTCTCAATATTATTATCAACATAGTTATAGATCTGACTGGGTTGAGTCATGGCTTTGAATTCAAAACTAATAGTTTGATTTTATTAGATATTTATATAGATATAAATTGAATTATAAAGAGTATATGTACTATCGGAAAAATTATAAATATTAAATTCACTATAACTTATTTTTTTAATTTATTTAAATGAATATTAAAATATTTAAGGCTATTAGTTGATGAATGAGTATGATCTATACAAACAACTATGAGAATTATTAGTGATATAGGGGAATCTGGTGGCTAATGGTGAACCCCATGTACTTGTAGGTATATGAGTAGGTAGGGTGAGGGTAAAACTTTACCATGAGATAATAGAAGTTAGAAACATGGTACATAGATTCAATATGAAATTTTGTTGGAAATAAAAGATAATTTAGTAGAGATATGATTTTTTGATATTTCCAGGGGAAATATTTTAATTTTATTATTTAATTTGGTATTTTAAAGGGCGATTTTGGGTTTTGGTGAAGATTATATATGAAATCCCCTCACTGGGGGGGGGGATATTTACTATTTTATTATTTGAATAACTCTATAAATAATGTTGGATTCTTTTTATGATTATATAGAAGTGAATTTGTGTCCAATTATTTCATTTTTATCTCTATACATGGAGGGTAAATTCATACTCAATATTGTTTCTTCTATGTATTTACATTTACTACTGAATAAGATATTTTTTTAATGAAATGTGTAAGAATAGGCCTTCATAATATTTTTGATAGGTTTCCAATCCTCCCATGAATATTTTAATTAGGTCTTATTGTATTAGTGGAATTTTATTTAGGGAGATATAAATAGAAACTTTTTTTATTCATAAAAAATCAAATTTTAAAAGAATATTTTATGATTAATTATGTTGTAAATTCATTCATATTTTCATAAATTTTAATTCCCAACTTTGTATTTATTATATTTAAAATATGTTTAATGTGTGTTTAGTGTGGTAATGAGGATTCATAGATGATTAATATACTTTCGTGAAAATGAATTGTATTTAATTATTTTCACAACATCAATCTATGTCCATATATTTGTGATATTAATACACAGCGAAAGTTATAGTGTGAAGGAAATATATGGAATGTATGAAAATTAATTCATAATTGTCATTATGATGATTAATGAAATTTATTCTGCTTTTCGAAGACAAATATTGGACAGATTCAACAAAACATAGAATTAAACATGCAATTGAAAAATGTTTATGTGTGAACATTGATGTGAGGATATTCAAGTACATGAAATGTGATCTTGAAGTATAAAATAACTTTAACATGAATAAGGGTATGAGAGTGGTAAATATCATTAGAAATAGGATTGAGGGTTGGATAATTTCATCTTCATGTTCCTTAGAAAATATGTAAAATGAATAGATATTAAAGACATGTTAGATTATGATCTTATATAATTTGAGAAGTTTATAGATGAGTGTATGTATTTTATAGGGCTCATATGATGTCCAAATAGAAGCTAAAAACATTCCAATTAAGTTTGGAATTCTAGAGATTGATATATCAAAATTATTGGTCCATGTACGTAATTCTAGGAACATTATAAAAATTACAAAACATGTTCTAAAATATAGAAAAATCTATATAGAATTTTTTTTCATGCAACTAATTTCTTATTTGTATGAAAATTATGGATAATATATATAATTTTCCCAATGATATGAATACTTCACATAGCCTCCAAAGTCACGTAGTTGATTAATTATCAGATATTTTTTCTACTATATAGTTAACTCGAAGTATATTATTGAATTAATTATTGGACTTGGAATACACTTATCCATTCTTATGAAATAGATTGAGTAAAAAAAGGAGGCATCCAAACACATATAATACTAGTTTTTAAATTTATACAAAAATTACATGGGATTTAATAATTCATATTTTTAGGGGATAATAAAATCATACGATGTGACTTCTGTGATATTCATGGAAAATCATTATGATATAGAATAAGAATACGTTTAAATGATGACTAAAAAATATTGGAAATTTAAAATAAATATTATGAAGATCATTTAATTTTAATAAGAAATGAAAAATTGTCATATATAGTTTTTTAGAATTACATTTGATTTTATTTTTTTGAATATAATTATGTTACAGGTATTCAATAAGATGTTGTGAGAATTTAGAACTCATGTTTATATTGAATTATCATCGAATATACTATAAAGAAACAAATTATGGAAAGTTTGAATTTATGATGTATTGAATATATTCTTTAAAAAAAAATAAAAAGGGATATCATTTTTTTAAGGAGACGTTTTTTTTCAATGAATCCAAATATATGATATAAATGGAGTATCCATTGGAATAAATTTTTTTCCTAAAAATATATATTAAAATTTGTGATATTGAACACATTTACATTTTTTCTATTGAATTATATTTATGAGAAGGGTAATGAGAAGAGACTGATAATTATACCATGGTATACTTAATTATATATGGATACATGAAAATTAAAATACATTATGTTATCAAGTAATTTTTTTTGGGTGGTGAATAAGGGAATTGGGTAGAATGTTCTACTAATTAGATCCCAGATAATAATATCATGTTCAATGGTTTAAAGATTATTAAATTGTAAATTTTACTTTTTAGATCAATTCTATTGAATAAATGGTGGTTATATTATAACAAACACTATATTTGGGAAGTGGATGATATCATCCCAACAATTATATGTGTTATAGTAAAAACATGTAAAAAATGAAAATATATAGTTATAAAAAAATTGTACTTGAAAAAAACAAACAAGTAAGGTATTAGGATAATACAATTATCATGAATTATTTTTTATGTTTAATTTCTTATTATATATAATTAATGTTTTATTATCACATGAATTATTGATCAAAATATCTTAACTGGGATAGTGGTATTAGTATAATATGTTATTTTTCAAAATAATATAAAATATGGTAAAAATTGAAACTTGATTCACCTCCCACTTAGTTTTATAAACAGTCAAACTTGGCTCTTAATGTAGATCAGAGCTTAGGGATTCCTATTATTGGATCCAGTTTTAACTATTATAATTTATAAATTTCTGGTTTAAATACAAATTTTATGAAGTTAACGTAGTTCCCATAATTGGTATAGTTGACTCCATCACTATTAATGAACAATTAGTGGACCTTGATGTTTCAACTATAACATCAATTAATAAAAAGATTAAAATTATAATGAAATTTTGAACAATCAAAAATAAATATCAATCACTACTTGAATCTAATTAAAGTACAAGATAAATAATTATAAAATAATTTTACTATGATCTTTTTGATGAAATGTGTTATTGATATGTTAAGTTATATGATGATAAACTCATTTAAATAGTGAAATAACTTATCTCCCAATTTTAAAAGAATGTGATGAATTTTCTTGTTGATGTTATCAAATATATACTAGGATTTACTAAGAATCTTATTAAAGAGAAATCGTAGTTATTAAATTAAATCCAAAAAATAGTGTACGCACTATGAATTAAATTCAAATGGTAAAATTATATCTCATGAATCTAGAATTTAAAGAAAGAATATGTGAAAAATTTCAATGGAAATGATTAAATGACTAAAGAAAAGTTGAAATGTAAAATTTGTGAGGATTAAATAATATATGATATTATTAATTAATTTTTTGAGGTCTTTCTAAATCTATAAAAACATCTATGAATTTCAATGATCACAACTAGAAATATGAGCTATGATGATCAAGGACCATGATAGGTCTCTAAAGATAAGAACTGATGGAATTAATAATACATTGAAAAGAACATTGAGGAATGGTTGTAACCATTTTAGTTTGATTTAACATGATAATAACACCCTCAAAATGAACAAAATTTAACATGTGGTGATATTGAAAAATAGGGAATTTTACATATTTTTCAATAAAATGATTTCAATAATTTATGCATAAATGAAAAATAATATTTCATAAAATTTAGTGAAAAAAATTGTCATAGGTGAAGTTATACATGAAATTGAAAATCCTTCAATGGTTTTATAAATGTGAAAAATTCCAATCATCATGAAAAACTAACAAAGAAAATATAGTACACTTATTGGTGGATTAAATTTCAAATATTCAAGAATATTACATTCCTGATATCCTTATACTTGAATATTCATATAATGATACTCATGGTTTAATAGAATCCCTTCTAGAGGTCAAATGTTAACAATCAAGGATCTGGAAAATTCTCTTAGTTAATGTAGTAGCCAACATGATGATCAAATTAGAAAAACTGAATTTGGAATATGAATTTAATTTAAAATCACTTCAATGATGGATGGTTTCCATAAACATGAAATGTATTTAATTGGAATAATAATTGAAAATTATATAAGTGTCAAACGGTGAAATTCATATGCTTATGTGTAGAATAATTCTTTTTTAGAAATATCTAATGAGAATAATGTATCTAAAATTAATCTTACAAGTAAAAATATGATATTTAGATCTTCTGGATAGGAATAAAAATAACGGTCATTGAAAAATATACTTTTCCCCAATTAAGTCATGTTTTCACAAATTATTTTTCTTTTCTTATTTAAAATATTTTATTAAAGAATATACAAGTATAGGTGGCTAAAAATTACACTATTTCCACCAATCATCAAGGATGGAGTTTTCCACATACAATAAATGTTGTTTAATGAAAAAAAGAAAATGGATTGTGATTATTCTTAAAAGGGCCAAGAAGATCATACTAGAGTTTCTAGAATGATAAAATCCCAAATAAATTGAATAAGGCCAGTTGTCAATTTTTTGATGATTATCTTAATGTACAATGATATTTGATATAATAAATTATTATTTGATGATTATATGATGAAAAATACTAGAGGAGAACACATGGGAATACAATATGCACTATTTTAGAATAAAATAAAATAAATTGGAAAATATTCTTTTAAAAAAGATAAATTATTCCTTTAATAAATGCAATTATTTGTGAATCATGTCACTATTATGAGGAGTGATAATATAGTTCAATATAGAACATTTCATATACTGATAAGGGATGAAGATATCAATAATTGATAAAAATAAAATGAAATAATTATGATAATGTATTCAATGATTAGTAATCCACTAAGTGTTTTAAAACTACTTGATTATAAAAAAAACTATAGATAATGTCATATTAAACAATAAACATCAACCCTAAATGAACCCTAAAATAATATTATTTTAAAATATCTATTATAACCTATAAATTGAATTAATGGGAATTAATTTTTTAATCTTATTTAAAAAATATAAATATAAATTTCATATTCAATATAATGTTACTGATAAAATATTACAAAATATCACTCAATTCTTACAAATGTTGTATAATTCTAAAAAAATACATTTTCTTGAAAAGGGATTTTATTGATTTTTATAAGAAAATAAGATAATAAATTTATTAAAAATTTATAAATATTATTTTATATAAGTAATATAATATTTGATATCTGTATTTCAAAAATATATTATGTCGATATTTTGATATTTTTTAGAAAAGTTATGTTTTAAATGAATCGTGATTAATAATGATTTTTATTGAAAAATATATTTTCATTTTATGTTTTGACAATGTTAAATTACATTTTGGATTAGTTTTAAAATATAATTAGTTCCTTTTTAGTAAACATAATCAAATTATGGACATTTTAACAAATTTTATACTTAGATATAATATCAATATATTTTACACATAAAAATGATTTTTTTTTCAAAAAATTATTTTTCAACGAGTCTAGTAGGTCTAATATTAAAATATGTTATTATAGATTGATGAATCTATTCATGAATAATTTATTCCATTTTTTGAATTGTGAACTTCAAATTTGGTCAATTGTCATCTTTTTTAGTCATTATGAATAGTGTATATAAAAATACAACAACATGGTAAGGGAAAATCAACTATGTAAGGTTAAAAATAATTTGGAAAACAACTAAAATTTGACACCAAAACATTCATTTATCCTATTGGATGATTTTTTATTCACTCACTTCTATTTCATGAAACTAGGGACACATTGTTCTATATTTATTTTATTTGGAAATTTAAAATATTTTTGTAAATAAAAAAGTTTATAATTTCACTTTCAATGTTTTAATGAGAGTAATATTTTTTGATAGGAATAAAATTAATATATATTCCATTTTAAAGAATCATTTTGATTATTTTTCATGTTATTTTATTTTTATTTATTATAAATGAAATTAATACCTTAAATTTTTATTCAATGCTGACACAATAAAAGTTCAATTAATATAAAAATATAATAAATTATCTTAAAAAAATAAAAATAGTTGTATAAATTAAATGAATTTTTTTTCTTCATGAATGTTTTAGATAAATATAAATTTTAAGTTATATTTTAATTTATATTACTCTATTTCCAATTCATTCATGGGTTTTTCAAAGACAAATAAAATGAATTGTTCCAAAAATGACCATATTGATATTTTATAACCAATCCTTTTTCTTAAATGAAATAAAATAAAATTAAAATCTTATATTAAACAATGAGATTTATATATGGTATCAAATTACATTTTTGGTCCATTTCTGGGGAAATTTTATTTTTATATTAAATATCTTTACTACAAAACACGAAAGAAGTTTTTCTCATAGAAATTGTAATAAAGGGTTAATATGTATTAAAACCTAATGAAAATGGTAAAAAAATAACCAAAACTTGTCAAAATATTATAATATGGTGTAATTTATTCCCATAATCCATGCATATTTAAATTTTATAACATGGATAAATTTTTTTATTAAAATTAATTTTCATTAATCTGCTTCTTTATGAAATACCAATCATTCCCCACATGAATTATAAATGGAAAACCCCTCTCATCTCCCCTCAAAATATCATGAGCATTTTGATTCATCCCAGAACCACCTAAATACAATAATTAATTACCTTATAAATGTGTATATGCCTTTTCATCCTTATAAACCCCTTATAATGAATATTTTAGTGTAATCTTAATGATGTTGTTCGAAGAAAATATATCATTTTTAAATAAATTCATTTTATTATTTAATTATCCTGATAACTAAAATCATATTCATACATGATGATATAATAAAATAAATATATCAAATATAATGTGATTTTATTATACCAATTTCATAACTTATATCTATATCCCCTTACAACAAAGGGAAAACCCATTATCTGTGTGTACAGAGGTCAACCGGCTCATGAACCGATGTAATTCGCATTCCATCATCTCCACTCAAAAATATTTTTTATGATGGATTTTATGTATATATATGATATTCAAGAAATATTAATCATTTTTGAGTTATTATATTATATATTTTATTTCATTACTGTTCATCAAAATTTGATAATGTCGAGTATGTGTACATATGGATGACCACATCCATGAAGCGCTAGGATGTTTTTTTTACAACCTCGCATTTATGGGTTATATAACATTATTTAATGAAATAATCTATCATTTAGGGTAAATTTATAATTATCAAAATTAAAAAATTTACACTTACCTTCTATCTATAGGGATCATTGAAAAATGAAAATGTTATTCATGGATATATATGACCTAACAACTCAATCATGGTAAAATATTTCATTATTCATAAACATTAATATTGGTTGGATTGAAATGTATAATTTATTTTAAAAATGAAAATCATTTAATTATTATTATTTTAGATATTATATAATAATCACAATTTAAACCATATTTGACCTTAAAAATTCATTGATGGTATTATGAACCATATATCATCAAAACATCTAATGTGAGATTAATTGATTCAGTAGATGTGAGTGCATTCATATTAAGTGAAATAAAAGGAATAATAATAATGAAAAAGTTTTTTAATAATTAAAATAATTAACATATGTATATTATTCTAGAACATATTGAACTCGCATGACGTGTCAGGCTTAAGGTAATGAAAATTCATTTAAAAATCATCTTTTATGTTTCCCTTCAAACTCTTCTTCATCCATTTCCATATTATAATAAATGTTATAATAAAATTGATATTTATGATTCAGTAGATGATAAAGATAATCAATTAACATATTTATCTTTAATTAAATTTGTTTAAAAATGGAGTCTTTTATGGTTTTACATAAAGGGAATTTTTTATGTCTCATTTTAAAGAATATTTTTTATTCCATTCAATTGGTTTCCAAAGTAAAAATTGTATTTATATTATAAATATAGTTTTTAATTTAATTAAAAAATATAAAATAAATGATTCATTTTAACTTATATATCATCAATGACCTTTCCCACCAAAAAACCATTATTAGATATTTCTATTTCCTTATATTAATCATTTTATTCGTGAAAAAAAAAATCTTTAATAAATTTTATTGTATATTTTAAAAAAGTAATTTAAAATGAAATGTATATTTCAATATCATGATTTGTTTCTCATGTGTAAGTTATCTTTTTAAATACCTTTTTTAGTTGAGTTATGACCATTCTATCTCTAACACACAATCCATATTTATATCCCCATTTAATGTTATGGAATTCATATTGATATAATATATATGTTTCCCACACAAATACCTTTATTATTATCCATTCCAATAATCGGATAATACATTTCTTATGTTCATTTCTCAAATTCCTTCTTCGTGAAATATATTTTGATTACAATTCAAGGAATGATTATGAACCCCATTTAAAGCCCATTGTTAATTCATTTTTTTATATCATATTATGTATTCCTTTTTTTGTAACACATAATCAGTAACATTTTATGAAGAATGAGAATATATTGTACTGTAATTCATTGGGTAAAATTTAACTCATGAGATGTAATGTATTAGATTTCAATGGAAAACAAATTCACTATGTTACTCATGCTACCATGTGACATTGTGTTGATGTTATCCTTGAATTATGTTTATTTCATGTTTTTATTTATAACATATTTCATATGATTCCATGATCTTGTGAAACCATGTTCATTAGGTAATTATCCCATTTGATTAATCCCTAGATTTTTTTATAGTAATGTAAATAGTACATTGTGAAGGAGATATATATATATATATATTATTAAAATGTAATAATAGGATTTCTTAATTGAAAAATAACCTTTACGTGTCTTTTTCTACTAAAACATCATATAAAATATTTTAGGAAAATATTCTTATATTACAGTTGATTTCATGGGTTATAAAATGTATATTTTGAACCCATAGTTAAATTCTGAAAAAAAATCGTGAATAATTATTTATGAACAAAACATATCCTTTATTACTTTTTATATATACCATAATAATATTTTTGCGATCATCCAAAAATTGAAAAATATTTATAGGGTTTTGATGCTGATTTATGTATAGGATTTGGTCAAGATAAAAACACTGAAGATACATTATGAAAATAATTCTTCATGTATCATAATTGTTTTTCTTTTTGGGATAAAAAGATACTATGAAAAAGATTCAACTTAGTGATGAAATAATTATTTATATAATTGTGATGTACAAATTATATAAAAAGATAAAATATAGATATTCTAAAATTTAAGAAAATGATATCTTGACCATAAAATCAAGATTATTTATTGTTTAATTATGGGTTAACAGATTTTTTATTTGTGTAAAGGATTAAATAACCTCAGATATTATGATATTATAATGGGAAGTTAAACTCAGAGTTGTGGGTGCATCTTGGGATTTTGTGTTTAATGAATATCATATGTTAGAATATATATAAACCTATTCTGAGGTCTTTATTTATTGTATTTTAATTTTAGTAATGATATTTTGGGAGATTTTTTTCTATATTGAGTAATATTCAACCCTTAAGGTCAATATGAATTATTATTTTAGGGGGAATGATCTTTCAATAGGTTTAAATGTATTAAAACCATTATTTTTTATATGATTATTAATGAGTAATTTTATTTTCAATTCTATTCATCATAAATATTGATATGTTATAAGAATAGTATTAATATTGTTTTATAAAAAAAAGGAAAACCTATCACATCATTAAATGTCATGGGGTTTGGACCATGAACTAAAGGGAAATAGGTTTGGAATTCCTTCCACATGCATCGGTGATGTATTCGATACTATGAAATTTTTTTAATATGTAAAGAATAATGGTTATGCTCATTTTTGGAATATATTATATATTATATAGATAAGCATAGGAATTTAAAAGTGATTCTGATATTAAAAAATTAATGTTAATTCATGAGAAGTTCACTATTTTTAGAACCATATATTATTAAGGTAAATATATCATTATGGGAATTTATTTTATGGATATCTATGGAATTATATTTCTAAATTATATATGAGTTTAATTTAGAAGTTTTGGTGGTTGATGTCATTTATCAAAATGATTAACAAATCTTGAAAAATATATGATTCGGAATCTAAAATTTGGGTATGAGACATTATGAGTGATTGAGTTTATTGGGATATAAATGAAAAATTTATCTTGGTAATATATGTAATAAAATTAATATATTTCTTTCATTTTAATATAAATTTGGACTATTTGGAACAAATTGATGGTCATTTATTTATTTTATTTTCTATTTTGATGTTTCAATGTTATTGTTGAAAAATTAGAAATTAATTTGGACTTTCTATATATCATGGTATATTCATTTGGATAATTATCTTATTATATCCATTTTGTTAAATTTATTACAACATAGGGAAGTGAATTATATAATTTTATGGATTATTTGATCTATTAGAAAATGATTTATGTTTTTTATGCATGAAAAGTTTATCTTGATTATTTAACGTTCTTAGAAGAAGTCGAAATTGTAGTGGAAACTGATTAATTGATAAATTTGTGCATATAAAGTGATTATATTTCTTTATTTTATTAATATTTATGGTAAATTAATTTCTAAAATATAGGAAAAATACGATGAAAAAAATATTTTTCATATTTTCAGTATTTTTTAGGAATTGAATGTTTTTTCACATCTAATTATTGTATGTTTTTTTGTTCATTAGGATTATATTGATCATTCATATTCTTCTGATCAATGATCTATATCACTCTACATAAGTATTTTTATATAATGTTTTTCTCTATTCCTATATTATCTCATTCCACAAATGTTAACCTATTTTGAATCCTCGTTATATAATGAGAATTGTATTTCTTGTTCCCTCTCTCTAAGAGAAGTATTATTAACATTCTATATGAAGTAGGATTTCAGAAAAGGAATCCTATAATGTCAGCAACTTATACATAGATATAAATTTCAAATTTATCAGATTCAGATTATTATTGTTGGAAGAATGTGACATTTTAATTTTTTTTACAAAAAACTCAATTCAATTGTGTATGTGATACACAACATCAAACCTAAATGAATCGTGAACAATATTTTTTAAATATGACTTTTATAACACAGTCATTAAATATTTTGGTACGAAAATTATTCATTACGTGATTAAATGATTAAATATAATAAAAAATATATAAATTTATTGATAAATTCATTGTAAACAAACACCTTTTTTCAAAAAAAAAGTATTCTTCCAAAAAAAATTCCTACATGTTTTATTTTATTTTCATTCAAGAGTTATAATTTTTTTTAAATTTTTGTAATATTATATTATAAAAATGATATACATTTTTAAATAGGAAGATATATATTATCATTTGGGGATGTTTTTAGATATTTTTAAATTGATTGAATTTTTCATTATAATTTATAAAGAAATGTATTTATTAAATACAATATTTCATAGTTTTATAAAATTTAATTTGTGTCTAAATTAGATTGAAAATTTATTTAGTTCTTTATCTATAATACCAATATGATTATGGATTCTAATTAAATTTTATACATAGATATATTATAAAATCATGTTACTCTTAAAATGTATTTGTCAAAATAACAGTTCTTCTTTGTATGTCATAGGTATAATTTTAAATAAAATTCCTCAACATAAAAGAGTTTTATATTAATAAAATGGATTCAATATTAGGGATAAAGAGTTATAAATATAGTAAATATGACACATTGTTTTCTAATTATGAATTGTATCTATAGTAAATAATTATCAATACAAGAAATGTAAATAAAGAAATTAATTATAAAAATAATATGAAAAGGAAAAAAATTGAAATTAAAAGCCTCATATATCATATTTTATGAGTGCATTTTAGCCCTCATTGTCCATGCCTCAAATAAATGGCCACTTTGTGAACTTTTTTTTTGATTTATACCATTCAAATATTAATGAATAACATGAAGACCAATATATTACTTTCATCATTTTAATAACTATAATTTTTCCCTACATGGATAAAAATAACTAATGTTTGGTTATAAATATTTATTTGGAATATAAATAATTTTCTAGTTTCATGGTAATTTATTTTTAATTTTTAGTAATTTTATAATTAAATTATATTTTTACACAACTTGAACACAATATTTATTCAAATAATATAATTATTTACGAAAATATATTTTATAAGATTAAAATTATATATATTTTATTAATTTTTATGTTCTATGAAATTTGATGACATATATAAATTTTTTAACCAATGGGAATCTTTTAAATTTTAATTTTTTTCATCCAAGTCATTTACAAAGTCATATTAAATGAATAGTTCCTAAAATGTTATTAATGATATTTTCTAGTAGATAATATTTTATTAAATGATATGATATATCTAATTAATATTTTATATGGGAATTTTATTTGTATGTGGTATAAAATATAAACCATTGTAATTTTATTTTCCAATTTTACTTTTATTGTATCTATATTAGCCTCTAATGAGTTTACAAAATAGCATGGTAATTTTCAAAAATAGTTAACAAATTTTAATATCATACGATAAGAGTGAATAAAACTCCCAAAGTTGTCAAAATTTAAATATATATATATATAATTATTTATATTGATAATCATCTTAATTTCAAAATTTATCATATTGGATTCATATTTTAGATAAACCATTATTAAAATTAATCAAAAAATGTATATATTCCAAGAGAACACCTCCCCCACTTATTAAAAAAACCCATGTCCTCAACACTACATAAGTAAAGAGTATTTTGGTTTATAAAATATAAAATATATCCCTAAATAAAAAAACAATGAATATCATTGAGTAAAATTACTATTTATAAAACAATCCTAAGAAGTATTTTGTTCAAAACCATAAGATGATGTCTTATGAATATGCATCATTATTAATTGTGCATTTTTTAAATTTATTCTTCGACAACCATCAAATAATTTCTAGTAATCATGACATAAAAAAATTATTATATATTATATAATGATATGTTAACATGTTAAATGTATAACCTACACCCATATCCACTTTCATCAAATAGGAAATGAAACCATCGTCCTTGTGTACGGTGAACTATCGCATCACTAATCAATGTAAGTTTTTTCAATAATTTCCTCTGACATATGTTTTTTGTTATGTATATATATATATATATTATTCATAAAATGGTTATAATTTTCTAAAATTAATATATCAGATATTTTCTTTCCAATATACTAATTGAAAGATGATAACATTATTGGTGCATATATGTGGATAACAAACTCTACCGACAATGTGATTAATTTTTTTTAATTCATCACATCGATGGTATTTATAAGTATATATAATTAAAAAATTAAATTTTAGGATATAATTTTAATTATATAAATTTATTAATTAATTAAATTCATTCATACATGATCATATAAAATCGAAATTTTGCTCATGAATACAAACGACATGCCATCTTCATGATTGTAATGTATCTTATTTTTCATAACCATTGTTCATGGATGGTTTTAAAAGTATAAATTTTTATAAAAATAATAATTATGTTATTATTATTATTTTGTATTTGTATCATTTAATTAATTATTATACTTTTATAGCCAACCTACCAATGTATGTTTTGGTAAAGACCCTAAATTCCCATGGATTTTTTTTAAATACATTGAAATTTTACGAGTTCGTGAAATCTGATGGTGTGTGATTCCGAGGCCCGTTGTGCCTGGAATCAATTTATGATGTTTTTTTCATTTAAGTTCAGTAAACGTACGAGCGGGATTTTATAACTTTTGAACTGGTGCTCAGAACTAAAATCTGAGGGCACCGTTGAACTTGCAGTGTAACACCCTGAGATTTTATGAAAAATATTCTTTTCATTAATGTCTTGTGTTGTACGCTACACCAAAAGGAGCTTGCACAACACGCATCCTTTAATTGCCTTGCATTTCATGCAATCGCGACCTTCCTCAATAGCGTGTGTAGTACGCAATACCAAGTTTCACTAAACAACGATATGCTATTAAAATATTATTAAAACTAGCTGTTCTGAATAGTAATAACCACTTTTTGAAATTTTCTAAATTTTATTTTTCAAAATGGACTTCATTTTTGGATTCTGAATATCGAAATTATCTTAGGGTGAAATTTTGGTACTTTTCAGATGACTTTCATATTCTGATGAATAGTGAAAATTACTAAATTTTAATTAAAAAGAACTTTTTTAATAGAAATAATTAATAGTGATAAATTATTAATTTGAGTGGTTTTAAAGTATATTTAGAATATATTTTTACAATTTAATACAATGTTGGTCATTGGATGTAATTTCACATTTAAACCAGTTATAAACAAGTGTCAATCTTTTGATAGTTATTATCTCTTAAAAACACGCTATTTGTTTTGACGACGGGAACTAATTTTTAAATTAATTAATGCAACTAATATGTTCTGAATTTGGTAAAATAGACATCATTTTTGAATTCTTAATATCAAATATATCTTTGGCCAAATGTTTTGTATTTTTCTGGAAACTTTCATTTTTTGATGAACAGTGAAACCCCTAAGTGGTAGTTAAAAAACTGAAATTTTCATAAAACAAAATTTTACCACTTCTGTGAGTGGAATTTCGAAAATTCTAGAGACACGGTTAATATCAAAAACCAAAATGTGGTTTAATGAGATGAAAATAATTTTTGGTGAATAATACCTTTTTACTTTTTTTTACCACGGTTAAAATTAAATAGGGTAATTAAGGGTAAAAATGATATTATTATTACCCTAACACATGTAATAATTCTATTGGATAAGTGTAATTAGACCAAAAAAACCTTAGGAATAAAATATGATCATTTAGACCCACTAGGATTAGATTAGGACATTTATTATTAATTTATTTAAAGATGGGTTAAAATAGTTGAAATCAAAGTTTAATAAGTAAATCATTTTTAATATAGGGTTATACATAAGATAAATTCAACTATAAATATTAATTAGAAATCCAAAGAGATTTAATACATGATAGTATTTTATTTGTTATTTTTAGACATTAAATAATTTAATTTATTTATGACACAATGATGATGCAGTAATTATCTTATTAATGAAATATTGACAAATTTGATGTTATAAATACCCAAATAAATGTAATTTGAAACTTTTTATGAATTACACTAATTTTCTAGGTTAATATGAAATGTTAGTATTGATTTAATTAACTTTTTTCGAAATAATAATTCTGTTATGATTTTCACAAAAATCAATTAATAAATAGTGTCAAAATTGACATAAAATAGTTTTTAAAACAAATATTATATTATTAATTGTTATTTTATTCCTAAAAATCTAAGGTTCGGCCAAATTACTTAGATAAGGTTATATATATGAATAATAAACAACTTGGGGTTTGTTTAGCTGCTTATAGTAAGTTTATTAACCTTATAGTATAAGAACACAAGAAGACACGGTAAAAGTAAAATTATTTAACTTAATGTTAAATCTAAATGATAAGGTTAAAATAGGAACCTAAACTTGTCTAAATTTTATTGGATTAGAGAATTTAGACCCATCCACACCTTAGATTCGAAATAAATAAATTTGGAGCTATTTAAAACTGAATTTGACTTTATAATAAAATAATAGTTTTAGTTATTCCAAAGGTACCCCTCTCCTCCCTTATAAAAGGGAACCTCCTCCCTCTCTTCCTCACACAACTTTGAGCTTTCAAGCTTGGCCAACCCCTGCCAAATTCTCTTCTCCACTTCCCTAGAAATATCCTAGAGGTTCTGGTCTTCCTCAAAGACCAATTTTAGTGCCCTAAAAGGAGATCTCAAAGAGGTGCTTCAAAGAAGATGAGGTTCGGACACTTACGAAGCAAATCGGACCTACGGTAAGGGAAATATCACAATCTCATTTTTATCCGAGATTGTTTATACTCTGGTATTTACTGGGGTATATTTTATCATCCAAATCCATGTTTCCTCAATATGTAATATTATTTCCATCCACCTACAATTGTTTAAAACCTATTTTACCCTTTGCTGGGTTTTTAGTAAAAGATATGAAAGGATTCTTTTGTCGTTTTTCGTACGAGTTACTTTTTGACTTTTCCGACAAAAGTACGAGAAGGATGTTTTTTAACTTATACATTATGAATGGATTTTTAAAAAATTATTTTCAAGAAGCTTCCTTTAAAAGTTTTCAAGTTTATTTTTAATCAACTTCTTTTAGTTTAGAATTTTATGACATGTTAAGAAAGGAAAAGTGTTTTTGAAGCAGAAAGGATATTTTCCTCAAGAATGGAGTTCACGTGTTTTATCAAAATTATTTTCCATCTAAGATAATAAAGGGTTCTGTTTCTATCCCTATTATTACATTTATTTTATTATGTTGTGATGGAATTGTTTTTATGAATTCCTTTATCTTATATAAATTGTTTTATGATGTCGTGTTGTTTAAGAATGCCATTTTTATTACATGGGTTATGATATGATGTATGGTTTATGATTTTGTGGCACACATAAGAATGGTATCATTATGAGATTGGTGGGACCTATATCTCCCTACAATACATTGGGTAAAGATTTTATATCTCATGAGATAGACATGGCTGGAACGGTAGGTTATACCGGTTCAGTGAAACAGGACTGAAACGAGGAGTGAACTCGGTTCAGAAAGGGACTTTGTCCACTAAGATAGTCTTGGAAATGAGTATTGACTAATAAGAAATGATTCTCTATGATTATGTGTGTATGCCACAAAGTTTCATTTTTTAAGTTATGATTATTGTGATTACATTTCACTACAATGATTTATCCCATGTTATGAAATCATGATCTCTTTTGCAGGTTAATATTTTCAAAAGATATGTTCTTATGAATATGATGTGATTGATATTTCTTTTGTTTACCCTTACTAAGCATTTGAGCTCACCCTTTTATGTTTTCTTTTCCCCAGGATATAAAGAAAGGTTTTAGGTAAGAAAAAAAAGGGAAGATCTTTACTGGGAGATGTTGAAGATCTTTCACCACGATTAGAAGATTTTATTCCGAGTTTCCAAAGACACTAAACTATTACGGTACATGTGTGTTTTTTTTTCTTATGTATTAAGTATTCTGCAAAAGTAATGTAATATTCATGTACGTCAAGCTTCGGCTCTCTAAAGTTGGTATCAGAGGAAAGGTGTAGTCAACCTTTAGAAACTAGGATGCGAGAACTTTAGTGAGATCCCTAGAGATATTTCTAAGGTATGTCTAGGGATGTCCCTAAGGTTAAGTATACGTATAGGTTATAGTCCTAAAATTATGATAACGATCATATAATTAAACCTAAGATGTTAGATATTGAAGGTACTCCCCCTTTATTATGTTGTTTTCCCTAGCATGATTTTTTCCTCTCATACTATTCTTTTTGGGTTTTAGACGATGGCTGGAACCCGAAGGAACCGTGTTGATCAATGCAATGGACAATGCAATGATTGTCCTCCTGAACAAACAAATGTTATGGGAGATGGAGTGCAAAATCTTATTGCTATACTTACACATGCTATGAATCATTCTGGACTTCCAAATGAGCAGATAAGGGAACAATATTCTATTGAGTCCATCATGAGGCACCGTCCACCTTCTTTCAGTGGGTCTTCTAATCCACGTGTTGCTGAACAATGGATCAGTACCACTGAAAATATATTTTCAGTTCTTCAATGTTATGAACATGATAAAGTCATCTTAGCACTATATCATTTGGAAGGCGAAGCTGATCAATGGTGGAATCTTATCAAGAATACGAGGAAAAGAGATGAAATTGAGTCCATGGAATGGGACGAGTTCATGAACTTATTTTTCAATAAGTACTTCCCTCGTATTCTCTGAACAAAGATGGAGAAGGAGTTTTTTGAACTAAAGAAAAAGGATGATGAATCTGTTGGTGTATACGAAGCGAATTTTACAAGGCTGGAAAGGTATGAATCTGGCTTTATCATCCAACCTGAAAGTAAAGTTGATCGATTCTTCAGTGGCTTAAAACCAAATATTCGAAGGGCATTAGATATAAGAGACTTCAGTAGCTATGAAGAAATTTTGCGTTGTGCTATAAAGGTAGAAATTGATGTTGGTGTTACTTATCCATCTAGTAGTTTTGACAAAAAACGAAAGATGGAGTTCAAGGAGAAATTTCAGAATAATGGTGAAAAGAAGATGAATGTTTCCTTATGCTCAAAGTGTGGAAAGAAGCATGGTGGAGATTTTCTTAAAGGGACAAGTAAATGTTTCAAATGTGGAAAGGAAGGTCATCAGGCGTTTGAATGCTGCAATGATGGGAAGAAGATTTCTAATGATGCAAACAAAGGAAGGGATACACAGAATGAACCTACTACACTTCAATGTTTCAAGTGCAAGGAGATGAGACATTATGCCAATAAATTCCCTAATCCAAGGGTTAGTGATGATCGACATGAGCAACCACTTAAGGAAAAGGACAAAGGGAATTCACATGCGATCACCATTGGTGATGTTGAATATGACAACGATGTGGTGGAATGATTAAGTGTTTATGTAATGGGATTCCAAAATAATGTTGAGTATTGGAATATTTATGTATTGGTCTATTGTGGTCTTCAATAATTTTATACCGGTAACCATGGAATGTGATTGAGATATTTTTAGAAAAAAGATGATATGCGCATAATGAAGGGAAAATGAGAAAATGACATATTTGACAGTATTCCTGAGCTCATGATTGATATAAGGACAAAGTGATATTATGGTTTGAGTGTATAGAATTTTGAGGATTTTGGTATATGGAAAGTGTTAACTTTTAACTACATTAATGTTTTCACTATGGTTCAATAGGTATTCATTTTTCAAGAGAATACATGATTAAGGCCTTCGAATGTTTGGAATGTGACCAACAAGATATATCTCATGATATACGGGGATCAACGATGGTATTAACATGCTTGTTATATGAACTCTTTGGTAATCATTTTCACTATAATATGAGATTGGACAGTAGTATTATGGATAAGCCAAAAGATTGGAATGGACTATGTTGGACATAAGTTATTATTGTTCAGGGCTAAAAGTTTTTTTGATATTATTGATGGGATGTTATAGTAATGTAGTTTTAGAAAAAGGACAACCTACAGGATGGGCGACAGCCCATCGCGTTGGACAAGGCTGTGGGAATCGAACCCACAACCGAAGTGCGACTGGCCTTTATCGCCTACCACTGGCCTACAGGAAGTCCCTGGTTAGTAGAAACTAGTTTTATTTTATTACACGGTATGATATATGAAGTATAAGTTCATTTTTGGAATCGTATATGATTAACTTCACCATAGATGGTCTTATGTATTTTTGATAACTTTTGTAACCTTCTGTTCGAGATAGATGGAATCACCCATCATTCTATCACATGATCTGGTAACACTTCACAAATGACAAATCCAACTTCATTTCTTTAAGAGATGAAGTGGAAATTGTCCAAAGAATGACCAACGGTGACACAGTACCAAAATCACGAAAGTATTTCTTCTAATTCAAATTTCATCAACTTTAGGGAAATGATCTTGAAAAACAAAAATGTTGTCCTAGTGATCTTATATCTGATGAATTAGATGGTACCTTAGATCGTCACAAATTTATGGCTTTGTGATTACTGGATTTTCTATAGCCATGTTCTCTACCACTCTCCATCAGAACATGATGGATAGATTTCTCTTCCATATCCATATTTTCACCTATGTGGAAACCCAGTGATTAGTTTATTTGGGTAACTGTTAAGTTTCATACTTTTGTTTTTAAAGAATGGTTTTGGTATTCCTTTTTAAGATGTGGGTTTCTATTAAAAAAACTTTCAAGTAGTAAACCATTTATAACCCCGACGAATTTCGAGGGCGAATTTCATTTTAAGGGGGGTAGAATGTAACACCCCGAGATTTTATGAAAAATATTCTTTTCATTAATGTCTTGTTTTGTACGCTACACCAAAAGGATCTTGCACAACATGCATCCTTGACTTTCCTTTCATTACACGCAATCACGACCTTCCTCGATAGCGTGTGTAGTACGCAATACTGAGTTTCACTAAACAACGATATGCTATTAAAATATTATTAAAACTAGCCGTTATGAATAGTAATAACCACTTTTGGAAATTTTTTAAATTTTACTTTTCAAAATGGACTTAATTTTTGGATTTGGAATATCGAAATTAGCTTAGGGTGAAATTTTGGTACTTTTCAGATAACTTTCATATTCTGATGAATAGTGAAAATTACTAAATTTTAATTAAAAAGAACTTTTTTAATAGAAATAATTAATAGTTATAAATTATTAATTTTAGTGGTTTTAAAGTATATTTAGAATATATTTTTACAATTTAATACAATGTTGGTCATGGGATGTAATTTCACATTTAAACCAGTTATAAACAAGTGTCAATCTTTTGATAGTTATTATCTCTTAAAAACACGCTATTTGTTTTGACGGTGGGAACTAATTTTCAAATTAATTAATGCAACTGATATGTTCTGAATTTGGTAAAATAGACATCATTTTTGAATTCTTAATATCAAATATATCTTAGGCCTAATTTTTGGTATTTTTCTGGAAACTTTCATTTTTTGATGAATAGTGAAACCACTAAGTGGTAGTTAAAAAACTAATTTTTTCATAAAACTTAATTTTACCGCTTCTGTGAGTGGAATTTCGGAAATCCAAGAGACACGGTTAATATCAAGGACTAAAATGTGGTTCAATGAGATTAAAATTATTTTTGGTGAATAGTAACTTTTTACTTTTTTTACCACGGTTAAAAGTAAGTAGGGTAATTAAGGGTAAAAATGATATTATTATTACCCTAAAACATGTCCTAATTATATTGGATAAGTTTAATTCGACCAAAAACAACCTTAGAAATAAAATATGACCATTTAGGCCCACTTGGATTAGATTAGGACATTTATTATTAATTTATTTAAAGAAGGGTTAAAATAGTTAAAATCAAAGTTTAATAAGTAAATAATTTTTAATATAGGGTTATACATAAGATAAATTCGACTATAAATATTAATTAGAAAGATAAAAAGATTTCCTACATAATAGTATTTTATTTGTAATTTTTAGACATTAAATAAATTAATTTATTTATGACACAACGATGATGCAATAATTATCTTATTAATGAAATATTGACATAATTGATGTTATAAATACACAAATAAATGTAATTTGAAACTTTTTATGAATTCCAATAATTTTCTAGGTTAATTTGACATGTTATTATTGATTTAATTAACTTTTTTCTAACTAATCATTCTGTTATGAATTTCACAAAAATCAATTACTAAATAGTGTCAAAATTGACATAAAATAGTTTTTAAAACAAATATTATATTATTAATTGTTATTTTATTCCTAAAAATCTAAGGTTCGGCCAAATGACTTATATAAGGTTATATATATTAATAATAAACAACTTGGGGTTCTTTTGGAAGCTTATAGTAAGTTTATTAACCTTATAGTATAAGAACACAAGAAGACACGGTAAAAGTAAAATTATTTAACATAATGTTAAATATAAATGATAAGGTTAAAATAGGAACCTAAAATTGTCTAAATTCTATTGGATGAGAGGATTTCGACCCATCCCCACCTTAGATTCTAAATAAATCAATTTGGAGTTATTTAAAACCGAATTTGACTTTATAATAAAATAATAGTTTTTGTTATTCCAAAGGTACCCCTCTCCTCCCTTATAAAAGGGCGCCTCCTCCCTCTCTTCCTCACACAACTTTGAGCCTTCAAGCTCGGCCAACCCCTACCAAATTCTCTTCTCCACTTCCGTAGAAATATACTAGAGGTTCTGGTCTTCCTAAAAGACCAATTTTAGTTCCCCAAAAGGAGATCTCAAAGAGGAGATTCAAAGAAGAGGAGGTTCGGACACTTACGTAGCAAATCAGACCTAAGGTAAGGGAAATATCACAATCTCATTTTTATCTGAGATTGTTTATACTTTGGTATTTACTGGGGTGTATTTTATCATCCACATCCATGTTTCCTCAATATGTAATATTATTTCCATCCACCTATAATTGTTTAAAACCTATTTTACCCTTTCTTGAGTTTTTAGTAAAAGATATGAAATGAAACTTTTTTCATTTTTCGTACGAGGTACTTTTTGACTTTTCCAACAGAAGTATGAGAAGAATGTTTTTTTAACTTATATGGCATTAATGTATATTTAAAACATTATTTCCAAGAAGCTTCCTTTAAAAGTTTTCAAGTTTATTTTTAATCAACTTCTTTTAGTTTAGAATTTTATGACATGTTAAGAAAGGAAAAGTGTTTTTGAAGTAGGAAGGATATTTTCCTCAAGAATGGAGTTCAAGTGTTTTATCAAAATTATTCTCCATCTAAGATAATAAAGGGTTCTGTTTCTATCTCTATTATTAAATTTATTTTATTATGCTGCGATGGAATTATTTTTATGAATTCCTTTATCTTATATGAATTGTTTTATGATGTCGTGTTGTTTAAGAATCCCATTTTTATTACATGGGTTATGCTATGATGTATGGATTATGATTTTGTGGCACACATAAGAATGGTATCATTATGAGATGGGTGGGACCTATATCTCCCTTCAATGCATTGGGTAAAAATTTTATATCTCATGAGATATACATGGCTGGAACGGTAGGTTATACCAGTTCAGTGAAACAGGACTGAAACGAGTAGTGAACTCGGTTCAGAAAGGGACTTTGTCCACTAAGATAGTCTTGGAAATGAGTCTTGACTAATAATAAATGATTCTCTATGATAATCTGTGTATTCCACAAAGTTTCATGTTTTAAGTTATGATTATTGGGATTACATTTCACTACTATGATTTATCCAATGTTATGAAATCATGATCTGTTTTGCAGGTTAAGATTTCCAAAAGAAGTGTTCTTATGAATATGATGTGATTGATATTTCTTTTGTTTACCCTTACTGAGCATTTGATCTCACCCTTTTATGTTTTCTTTTCCCCAGGATATAAAGAAAGGTTTTAGGTAAGAAAAAAAGGGAAGATCATTATTGGGATATGTTGAAGATCTTTCACCACGATTAGAAGATTTTATTCCAAGTTTCCAAAGACACTAAACTATTACGATCCTTGTGTTTTTGTTTTTATTATGTATTAAGTATTCTTCAAAATTAATGTAATATTCATGTACTTCAAGCTTCGGGTCTCTACATGCAGTGCTTGTATTCTCTTAAGAAGACATTCACTTCGACAGAAGTGAGTCAAGAATAAATGATTTTTTTTGGGTTTCTGTGGAAAGTAATAAAATAAAGTGAGCTTCACTTTACTTTATTTGATCTTCCATGTAGGATATTGGTGGTTAAAACCTCTTCATGGAAGGTGGAGGTGAGACCACCACACCTTAACCTCCCATGAGAGGTTATGGTGGTGGCGTCAATCCGAACATAACCTCTCGTAAGATGTTATGATGTGGGGACCACATGGGCCTTAATAACCTATTGATAGAGGAGAGTAAAACCTCTCAATTATCCTTCTTTAATGAGGGAGAGCCTCTTCACCTCCCCTAATTAATTCTTTGTTCCAACCCCTTGAATTAATTAAGAGGAGCCTACCTAATTAATTATTTCAATTTGAATATCATGCCAACAAATTAATGGGATTTTTGAATCCATTATTTCGTTGGTATATTCATTTTGGTGGTAGATTTGAGGGGAATATTATTGGGAGAAAGCTCCTAATGAAGATCCATGTACCCCAACGAAAAACTAAGAACAAAGAACGCCGACCTTCTTCAACTTCTTCCTCAAAGCTTCAACCTTCGTGAGAGGTCTTCGATGACTGACTTCTGCATCTTTGTCAATGATTTGATGCAACTCGGGTTTGGAAGTGCATGGCGGATGTGACGAATGACGATCATCTTCGTCTACTTTCCGTGACTCTGTCAATGAATGAAGAACGACGATCATAGCTAGGGGTTTATTTTGTGTAACTACCATGTTATTTTTTTCTTCAGATTGGAAAGGAATAGAATCATGGTTGTAAAATAATAGTTGTTCATCTTTCTTATTTTTTGATGAACCAATCGATATCACCCCAAATGTGGAGGCTGCGAGAAAAACCAACATGGACCGACCCCTCTACCGATCTTGATTATGATGAACTTCGGCATGGTGATGAGGCGACGGAACGATGAAGGCGTCACTGACAAAGGTCACTCTACCCACGACCTCTGCGAACAGCACCGCCCCTACTGTGCTCTGGTGCTCCCGGCCGAACACCGTCGGCCCGCAGCGGCCTGAGCCTCGCCGAACCGGCCTGCCTGGACGCCTCCCAGTCACCAGCCCGCCTGACCACGCCCTTACCGGCCAAACGCAGTCGGCCTGCATGCCAGCCTCCACGCATGCCTCGCGCACCTCCCTGAACTGGGCTGCCTACTGGCCTCTGCCTTCCCCACGTGCCTCCCTGAGCCAGCCCCCTTGCGGACTCCCGGCCGAGCCGGCGTCCCGAATCCCTCGTGGATACCCGGCCGAGCCAGCATCCCGGCTCCCTCACAGCCACTCGGCTGAGCCAGTGTCCTGACCCACCCTCGCAGACCTCCTGACTGAGTCGGTATTCCGGCCCCCCTCGCGGCCTCCTGGCCTAGCCGACGTCTCTGTCCCCTCACGACCACCCGACTGAGCCGGCGTCCCGGCCCCCCTCGCGGCCTCCCGGCCGAGCCGGCCTCCCGGCCCCCTCTCTGTACCCTGGCCGAACTGGCCCAACTCCAACCTCTAGGACACACTACACCGGGACGCGCCCTCGCAATGCTCCATCCCGAACTAGCTTCGAGCCTGGGCTGAACTGCCCTCACGGCCTGGTGGGCTGGGCCCAATGGGCCGGGTCAAACCTAACAGGCTGGCTCGGCCACTCCGTCGGGCCAGACCCAACAGGTCTGACTGGGTCATCCCAGACCGGGTCGGCCTAGACTGGGATAGGTCGTGTCGGACCGACCAGTTCGGACCGGACCCGGACCCACAACAGACCCTTAACATTCTTTGGTCGTATCTTTGGCACCGGACGTCCGTTTGATGAACTGTTAGTGGTGCTGGTAATCTTGGAGCATGCTGGTCCCTTTGAGTATACCCCACTAAAGTTCAGGGTAATGATGAGATATAGTCATATTGGATCGTACACAAGTCCAACCGGACCCCCGGGACTAATAAGCTAATTAATCACAGACCTGCCATCTAATTTATGCGTCTTCTATTGCGTTGAGACCCCTATGACGAGGCAGACCTTTCAGATACTTCTACATGGTACGTCGTGATAGTTGGTGTATCGACCTGCAAATCGTGGAGTGGATCCTCTCGGAGAGGAGAGAGCATAGTGGAGAGACCTAGTAGCTGGCTGAGACCTGACGACTGCTGACCGATTCGACTCAGAGTGATTCGACAATCCCAGTGGAGAACGCCTTGGTGTCGGGGCAGACCCAGAGTGGGGAGCGCCTTTGTGTGAATGTGGCAGACCCATGGTACTCGATAGGAGGAGTACCTCAGCAGGCTATGAGGGGGAGCACCTTTGTGTGACATAGTGGACCCACAGTTGGGAGTACCTCTGTGTGACGTAGCAGACCAATGGTAATTGATAGGAGGAGTACATCAAAAGTCCAAGGATAGTGGGAAGTGCCTCTATGTGATGTGGTAGGCCCACATTACTCAATAGAGTAGGAGTACTTCAGTAGTAGTGGTTTCAACAGTGTGACTAGAAATGTTACCTGATACTACCCCTAGAATCAAATCCATGTTTGAGCTAAGTCAATAACTTGTGTGTTTACCTCATGATTGAGATCGATTATTTGGTAACTTAGATATATGTATGGGTATATACCAATGTGAGGTTATATTTTAATTTCATACTTTGTGGTTTATCCGGGTTTAATTTTGTGAGAACTTGAGAGTCTTGGGGTCCCTAATTAGTATTGTTATACTCATCCCTGTATAGGCTATGTTCGCACCTCGTTGTGTTGGTTGCAGACGATAGAGAGTGCTAACTCAGGATCAGAGTAGTAGGACTAGATGGTACCCGGTGGTGGACCTTATGATGAGTCGGTACAAGGAGGATACCGACGGAAGTAGAGTGCTGAGGAGGCTATTTGTACCTACCCCTCAGGTACGAATCCCCGGAGGACTAACCAATAGATTCTTTACCTTTTCTTTAGTTGTACTTCTACTTTCCTATTGGACTTGTATTTCCAGACCCTTTTACTTGTCAGCACTACATTGTATAAGGTTTTTCTTAGTGTTTTACTTCCAAATTGTACTCTATTGTGTGTGTTTACACTTTATAAAGGAAATGCCTTCCCAGTTTTAGTTATTTTCACCCTTGGTTTTAGTTTCTAGCCCCTGGCCTATGAATGGTGGGATTGGGGTAGTCACGACACGGGCCCCAGGGGACGGGTCGTGACCAATTGGTATCAAAAGAGTCGGTTCTATCATAGAACATAGTACTCTGATCTTTCTTTTCTATGAAGCAGTAGTGTTAAGGGTCTTGAGTGTGCTTTTCAGTTTAGTGAGTCCAGTGTTGGTGCGGCGGCCAACATATCCATACACCAGGACCCTGACTACTGATTTCTGACTCAATGCACAAAAATGCTGATTGAAAGTGTGTTTTCAGAAGTTTTTCTTTTAAGTCTGCACAACCAGGTCAGATCACCAGATATAATCTTTTGACTGTGTCACATCTGTTTCATTCAGGATGCCTCCCAGCGGATGAACATCGAGAGTCCCAGGAGTTGTATGTATTGATATCTCACTGAGCAACGTGGCCTCGGTGTATGACCATCTTCCAGCGGAGGCACCAGTGGTACCACTAGACGTTGGTCCACCGATTCCATCAGCCCCAACAGCAGACGATGCACACTGCTTGAGCATGTTTCACGAGTTCCATTGGCAGAAGCTACTCAGTTTTTAGGGATAGACGGACCCACATGCACCTTAGGATTGGATGGAGGCTGTGGTTAGAGTCTTTAGACGGATAGGGACACCAACAGGCCTTATGGTGATCCTTTCCACGAGTCTCCATCAGGAAGCAGTAGGCATATGGTCGAGCCTGATGCTCCAAGTGAATGACGAGATGACGCAACTATGGAATGACTTCGAGAGCCTATTTTGAGTGGAGTTTGTCCCATCCAACCTACGTGCAATACGGATGAAGGAGATACAACATCTGTAGTAGGGTAGAATGATGGTGGTATAGTACTCAGTAAGGTTCAATGACCTCTCACGCTACTCCACAAATATGGTACGAGACACTTTCGTTAGAGTCCAGATGTTCGATCAGAAGCACAGGAGAATGATCAGAGCTTCGATGATATCACTCAGCATCCCGATGCAGGCGGGGGTGCTAGAGAGAGCCTTCCTGGTAGATATTTTCCTTTCTGAGTAGTCTCCAGTAGCTAAACCCACCACTAGTCGACATGCAGTGGAGTCTTCTGCAGCTGGAAGTAGAGAGATGACACAGATGTCAAAGAGGACCATACCCATGGGAGGACGATCACATGACTCTTGAGCAGTTGTGTGGGGTACCCAGGGCAGTGATATACATGCCAGGAGCAGATAGTGTTACTCATGTGTGGGCAAGGTCACATGTCTCTTGAAAGTCCGACCTGTCGTTCGGATGATCATAAGATTGCTGAGGGACCTCTTAGGAAGAGGAAGAGGATTGATCAAGGAAGTCTCTAGGGGGTAGGCGGACGTGGAAGAGGAGCTGGTCGTGCAGCTGGAAGTGGGTGACGTTTCAAGGTGTAACCACCACCACCACCACCACCAGGAGATCCACCCTGACTGCATGGAGCAGGTGGACATGTGAGTGCTTAGCTTCAGGCAACTGAGTCTTATGATCACAGTGCTCTGGATATGATTTTAGGAATGATCTGTGTCTACTCCACCATAGATTCCTTTCTTATAGACACATGTTCTAGTCACACTTACATTTCCACTACCCTCATTTGGAGCTCAGAGATTTCGACAGAGCCGTTGGCTCGATCCTTACGACTAGAGACCCCTATGGGAGCATACTCGTTGATTACATACTAGTGCCGGAAGTCTGAGCTTACTCTAGGAGGTGTGTACTTTGGCGAGGATCTCCTTGTAGCAGCATTGTGGCCTTATGACGTCATCTTGGGTATGGATTGGTTATCTATAGTACATGCTCAGATCGACCGTTTTAGGCCCAAAGTGAAGCGTGTCTGCACGGATGGGACCATTTATACCTTTCCTGGTGATAAGGGAGCCTTTGCAGCACATGACAGACATACGCGGAGTAGGGTGTAGCTGATCACTCATCAGTTGGTCTGCCATACCTATGGAGTAGTAGATGTGGAGAGTCTGACCTATCCTGTAGTGGTGGACCAGTAAGTGGATTTTTTCCCCTGACAATGTTCCAAAACGACCTCCTCACAGAGAAGTGGACTTCTAAATTGACATGTACCCCGGGACGTCACTGATATCTACAACAGCATATCAGATGGCTCCCACTGAGCTTTGTGAGCTGTGGGTACAGCTAGAGGACTTGTAATGGAAAGGATTCATCCGGCCCAATTCTTCTCCCTGGGTAGCCCCAATTCAATTTACCAAGAATTCATATGGGATCTTGAGGCTTTGCGTTAACTACCATCACCTAAACCCGGTGACCATGAAGAACAAGTACCCACTCTCGAGGATTGACGACCTCTTCGATCAGTTGAAGGGAGCATGATGGATCTTGAAGATAGACCTCAGATTAGGCTATCACCAGCTCAGTGTTTGAGATGAGGATGTGCAGAAGATGGCTTTCAGATTTCGGTACATCCACTACGAGTTCTTGGTTATGACTTTCTGCATAACCAATGCTCCAACAGTGTACATGGGACTCATGAAAAAGATCTTTCATCCATACCTATATCGCTTTGTTATAGTCTTCATTGACGACAATCTAATCTACTTGACTACAGGGGAGGAGCATGCCTACAATTTTTGGGTATTATTGGACACACTCTGAGATAAATAACCTTATGGTAATCTCATGAAGTGCCAGTTTCAGATCTGAGAGGTTATCTTTTTGGGGCATGTCATCTAGGAGGATGGAGTTGTAGTGGATCCAATGAAGATTGAGGGTGTACTTTCTTGGGAGATACCCATGAGTGTGATGGAGGTACAAAGTTTCCTGGGTTTGGGTGGTTACAACAGGAGGTTCCTTACATACTTCTCCGGAGTTGTAGCACCACTATCAGCTTTGTCGAATAAGGGAAAACCCTTCGTGTGGTTGGAGAGACTCCAGCAGATCTTTCATGAGATGAGGAAGAGGCTGACTATTGCCCCCATCTTGAGGCTTCCATAGAAAGGCGTAAGGTACGTAGTTTACAATGATGCATTAGGGACTGGACTCAGGTGTGTCATGATGCATGATGAAGCAGTGATCACGTATGGTTCTTGGCAGCTAAGACAACACGAGAAGAACTATGCTACCCATGACCTAGAGTTAGCAGCAGTGGTCTTCACCTTGAAGATGTGGTGACACTATCTAATCGGCGAATGTTTTATCTTTTACTCTGATAACAAGAGTCTTAGGTATATCTTCTATAAGAAGGTCCATAACCTGAGACAGCGGGAATGGCTTGAGTTCATCCAAGACTATGAATTCAAGATAGTCTCTACTCCTAGAAAGAAGAATGTTGTTGCAGATGCACTTAGCAGGAAATCTGGTATATAGCTCTAGGAGAGGCAACCGAGCAGATGGCTTCTTTAAAGATATCATTTGTGGATAAAGATGGACCAACATTCCTTTAATCCCTCACAGTCACTCCCCCCAATTCTTCAGCGAGTCATGGAGGCACAATATGGGGACGCTGACTGCGAGACACGATGTTCTTATATATCGACATGTCAAGCACCTGATGGATTTTCTAAAGGTGGGGAGTATTCCATCCTCTTCAGAGGACGTACTATGGTACCAATGTCCCTTCAATAGGAAGTGTTGACAGAGTTCCACACATCCCCTTTAGTGGTACATCTAGTAGTGCCGATGATTTACAAGGACCTTCGACGACAGCACTGGTGGCCATTTATGACAAAGACAGTAGCAGAGTTTTTCTCTTGATACCTCACTTGTCGGCAAGTGAAAGTGGAGCACCAGGTACCAACAGGCTTGGTTCAACTTTTGGTGGTCCCAGAGTGGAAGTGGGATGTGATAACCATGGGAATCGTGAGAGGAAATCCACATACATCTAGGGGTCCCAACTCTATTTGGGTTATCGTTGACCGACTCACCAAGTCAGCCCACTTCTTACCAATTAGAGAGTTGGGTTCAGTAGAGAGCTTCAGACACTTCCATGTGCATGAGATTTTGCAACTACATGGAATACCTTCTTCTATTGTCTCTTATCATGATGCAAGTTTTACTTCCCGGCTATGGAAGGGGATGTAGAAGGATTTCAAGATGCAGCTCCGTGTGAGCACCACCTTCCATCCTCAGATGGATAGTCATACTAAGAGGACCATTCAGACTCCTAAGGACATGCTCCATTCATGTGTCCTCAATGTTGGTCGCAGCTGGGATGACCACTTACCATTAGTGGAGTTTGCATAAAATAATAGTTATCACTCCACCATTGGGATGGCACCATTTTAGGCCTTGTATGGTCGACCTTGAAGATCAACAAAGTGTTAGAAATACCTACGGGAGTTAGAACTAGTGGGACCAATGATGGTACGGGCTTCCACGGATAAGGTACATATCATCCAGGAGCAGATAAAGACTACACAGATCATGCAAAATTCATATGACGATAGGATACAGAGACCTCTGGAGTTCAAGGATGGCGACCAAGTATTTCTACGGGTCTCACCTCAACGAGGTCTGCGGATATTTGGTCGAGGCGGCAAGTTATCTTCAAGATTTATTGGACCTTTCCAGGTCCTCAGCATAGTAGGTGAGGAGGCTTACCACATGGCTCTTCCACCTCAGTTGCACCTGGTGCACGAAGTCTTCCACGTATCCCAACTGAGGAGATATGTGCATGACCATTCTCACATCATCAACCATGGATATATGAACTTTGATGATGGGGTGACTTTTACGGAGGTTAAATAGAGATTGAGGATTGACAGGAGCGGGTCCTATAAAGATTATCGATACCTCTAGTTCGTGTTTGCTGGAACCACGGGAACCTCCAGAAGAGCACATGGGAGAGGGAGGCTCAAATGCATTCTTAGTACCCCCGCTTGTTCCCTTAGTTTGAGTTCAAGCTTATGGGGATATAAAGCCCTGAAGTGGGGAGAATGTAAAGACCCAGAATTCCTGTGGAATTTTGTTTCCTAAAAACATGGAAATGTTATGAGTCCGTGAAATATGAAGACGTGTGATTCTGAGGCCCCTTGTCCACAGAATCAATTTCTAATGTTTTGTTCAGGTATGCTCAGAAATTGTATGAGCAGTATTTTATAACATTTGAACATGTGCTCGGAACTGAAATCTGAGGGCACCGTTTAACTCACAACACGTGTATTTTCTTAAGAATACTTTCACTTCGACAACAGCAAGTCGAGAATAAAATATTATCTTTTGGGGTTTTCATGGAATATAATAAAATAAAGTGATCTTCACTTTATTTTATTTGAGCTTCAATGTGGGAGATCGGTGGTTAAAAACTCCTCATGGAAGTTGGAGATGGGACCACCACACCATAAACTCCCATTAGAGGTTATGGTGGTGGGACCCACACGAACATAACCACACCCGAGAGGTTACGACGTTGGACCACACGAGGCTTAATACCCCTATTTATGGAGGATAATAAAACCTCTCAACTCTCCCTCATTAATGAGGGTGAGCCTCTTCACCTCCCATAATTAATTCCTTATGCCAACCCCTTGAATTAATTAAGGGGAGCCTACCTAATTAATTAGTCCAATTCGAATATCATGCCGACAAATTAAAAGGATATTCCAATCTATTATTTTGTTTGTATATTCATATTGGTTGCAACTTTGAGGGGAATATTATTGGGAGAAATATCTCAACAAAGAACCCTATCTCCTAATAAAGAATAAAAAAAAAATAACGCCGACCTTCTTCAACTTCTTCCTTGAAGCTTCAACTGTCATGAGAAGTCTTGAACGACCGACATCCGCATTGTCATCAATGAGCCAACGCAGCTCGAGTTTGGAAGTGTGCGGTAGACGTGATGAATGAAGATCATCTTCGTCTACTTTCCACGACTCTGTCAATGAACGACGAACGACGATCAAAATAGGGGGTTTATTTTTTGTAACCTTCCTTTTCATTTTTTCTTCAGATTGGAAAGGAATCGAAGCGTGGCTATAAAACAATAGTTGTTCCTATTTTTTATACTTTCATGAACCAATTGATATCAACCTAAACACGAAGGGTGTAGGCCACACCAACAAGGCCCGACCCCTCTACTAATCTTGTTTATGATGAAATTTGGCATGGCAATGAGGCGACAGAATGACAAAGGTGGTGGCGACAAAGGTCGCGCTACCCATGGCCTCCGTGAACTGCGCCACCCCTGCGGTGCTCCGGTGCTCCTGGCCGAACACTGTAGGCCCACGCCGGCCTGAGCCGCAACGAACTGCTTGGCCCGGCCACCTCCCGGCCGCCGGCCCGCCTGACCGCGCCCCGCCCAGCCGAACGTCGCCGGCCCGCCTGCTAGCCTCCGCACGCCTCCTCGAGCTGACCCTCTCACGACCACCCAGTAGAGTCATCATCTTGTCTCCCTCACGACCACTCGGTCGCGCCGGCATCCCGACTCCCTCACGTCCAACCGGTGGATCTGGTGTCCCGGCCCCCCTTGTGGCCCTCTCGATTGAGCTATCATCTCGACCCCCTAATTGCTTCCCGAAAGAGTCGGCGTCCAGGCCCCCTCATGGCGCCCTCGCTGAACCGGCATGGTCATGGCCTCTGGGACGAACTACGTCGGGCCGTGCTCTCATGATGCTCCAGGCCAAACCGGCCCCGAGCCCAGGTCAAACCGCCCTCGTGGCCTGCTGGGTGGGGCCCAGTGAGCCGAGCCGAACCTAATAGGGTGGCCCTCCCAATGGGTAGGGCTAGACCCCAGAGGTCTGACCGGGGCGACCCAGACCGGGTCGGCCCAGAATGGGTTGGGTCGAGTCGGTCCGACCAGGTTGGATCGGACCTGGGTCCAGTATTAACCCTTTACTTTCTTTGGCCATATCTTTGGCAGCGGATGTCCCTTTGACGAACCGTTAGCAATGCCGATAATATTGGAGCATGTCGGTCTCTTTGAGTATACCTCACTGGAGTATGGGGAAAAGATGAGATACGGTCAGGTTGGATTGTACACGAATCCAACTGGGCCCCTGGGACTAAAAAGCTAATAACTCATAGACCAGGCGTCTGATAGATGCTCCATATATTGCGTTGAGACCCCTAAGACGAGACGGACCTTTGAGATACTTCTATGAGGGACTTCATGAATGTTGGATTATCGACCTGTAGATCGTGGAGCGGATCCTCCCAGAGATGAGAGAGCATAGTGCAGAGACCTAGTAGCTAGTTTTGACATGACGACTGCAGACCGATTAGACTCGGAGTGATTCCACTTGCCCCGTGGGGAGCGCCTTGGTGTCGCGGCAGACCCACGGTGGGGATCGCCACTGTGTGACCGCGGAAGACCCATGGTACTCGACAGGAGGAGTACCTCAGCAGGCTATGAGGGGGAGTGCTTCTGTGTGATGTGGATAACCCACAGTGGGGAGCGCCTCTGTGTGACACTGTAGACCCACTGTACTCGAAAGGAGGAGTACCTCAGTAGTCCAAGGATAGTGGGAAGTTCCTATCTGTGACGCGGCAGGCCCACTGTACTCGATAGGGGAGGAGTACTCTAGAAAACGTGGTTTTGAAAGTGTGACTGGGGATGTTACTTGATACTACCCCTAGAATCAAATCCTTGTTAGATTTGAGTTAGTGACTTTTGTGTTTACCACAAGATTCAGATGCATAACATGGTAACTTAGGTATATGTATGGGAATATAACTAAGTGAGGTTATCTATTGATTTCATACTTTGTGGATTATCCTTATTGAATTTTGTGAGATCTTTAGGGTCTCACGGTTCCTACTGAGTATTGTTATACTCACCCCTGCATGGGCTACGCCCGAACCTTGGTGTTTTGGTTGCAGACGATGGATAGTGCTAACTGAGGATCAGAGTAGCAGGACTGAATGGTACTCGGTGGTGGGCCTTATGAAGAGTCGGTACATGAAGGAGACTGATAGACATAGAGTGATGAGGAGGCAATCTATACATACCCTTCATGTAGGAATCCCCAGAGGATGACCCAATAGCTATATTACCTTTTCTTCAGTTGTACTTGTACTTTCCTTTTGGGATTGTATTTCCAGCCCCTTTTACTTTTCAGCACTATTTTGTTTACATTTTTTCTTAGCGTTTTACTTCTAACTCGTACTCTGTTGTCTGTGATTACACTTTATAAATGAAATGCCCTCCCTGTTTTAGGGATTTTCTCCTTTGGTGCTAATCGTAATCCCCTGGCCTATGGAAGGCAGGCTTGGGGGTAGTCACAGCATGGGCCCTAGGGGACAGGTCATGAAAGTTTTGGATATATGTTCCAAATATACTCAAAATATCTAACATTAACATAATTGATTTTGTAATTGTATATAACATGGTAATAAGTTATATAAAATGAATAATATATAATAAAATTTTATTTGTATCATAAAAAATTAACATAATTTTATTATTCATGAAGATAAAGAATTCATTTGATGAGCTGGGCTTAATGTATGGGATTTAATTGAAAATAACCATCTTTTATGTTTCCCTTCCAACCATTTTTCTTTTATATCCTTGTTATTTTTAATGACTCAAAATATTATTTTCTATAATTCAATGGATTTTAAATGACAATTTTACCATATTTTTCATTATTCCAAAAAATTAGAAATTGTAATATTTCATATTTTCATGAAAGGTACAAGTTACTTTAAATACTTCATTTTAAATGTTTTAATGATTTATTTTATATTATTTTCTAATCCATGTCCATGTTTATAAATTAATTTATTAATGTATAGATATGGGTATATTGGAATTATAAAAGGCATTTGAAACCCTTGTATTTTTTCTTTCAAACCCTCCCAAAAGGAATACTTTTATTTTTTTATATAGAGTATTTTTAAATTCTTATCAATATAAAAAATTATTATTCTTCATTTATAGAAATGATGGATTATTTCGATTCAAAAATTAATAGTTGAAATTTTGATTTAATTAAAATTTAAATTATTTTATTCTAATATAAAGTACATTTTGTTTTTGATCTATGAATTTTAAATAAGGATTTTAAATGGAATTTTTATTTTGATATCTGGAATTATTTTATTTATTGAATATGAGATGTTTCTAAAACAACCATTTCTTATGGTTTTTGTAATTCACTTAGTAACATAAAACCTATATCTCTCATATGTTTTGTAATTGTTGTAAATTTTTTATATATGAATCTTACATATATACATGTCTTATTATCATATTGTTTTATGGGATAATAAATTCTATATATTGATGTCTCATGTTCAATCTTTTTGAAATGTCCTATTATTTTGATTTCAGTAAATAATATGCAACCCAATTGTTTCAATGGTAAGTTTTTATGTTTATTACATATCATTAATTTTCATTTTTTGAACATATAATAATGTAACTTTAATGATGGGTACCTATATATAGTTATCCAATGCATTGGGTGATGATTTTGTCTAATGAGATGTTTTATATTGGAACATAATGTAAACCTAATCCATTGTTAGACTCTGTTCACCACATTATGTTTTCTTGGTATTTATCCTTTATTTATTATTATTTCAAGGTTTATTTTTCTATAAAATTTCCTTTGATTTCATGAAGATATAATACCATAATAATATTTTTATCTTCCCATGTGATTACTCATGATCATATGTTTATAAGAATTTATATAGTACATTTAAATGGGGAAATGTATATCTTTTTTAAAAAGGTATAATATTTTTTAATGATATAAAATAAACATTTTTGAGTTTTATTTTACTATTAATTGATTTTATTGAATTTTTAATTATATTTTTTTGGAATAACAATTGATTTCATGTGTAATAATTATTTTTGAGACAAATTTATAATATTGAAAAAACCCAAATATTATACAAATATTTATTAACCAGAATCCTTATTTATTTTATTTAATATGTACCTTATTGTTCTTTGCATTATTATCATATTTTTTTTTAAAAAATATAGGGTTTTAATGTCAACAAGGGATGTGAATGAGGTCACGATTTTGGAGATATGTCATGAAAATAAAATAATTTATATCATATATGTTTTATTTTCTGGGAAGAAGTAGACATTTTAACCCTGTGGTGTAATATATTATCAAGGGTGGTGGAAAAATTATCTAAATAAACAAACTATACAAATACTAAAATTTCAAAAAATTTATTTAACACATAAAAATCTACACTATGTAATATTTAAGGATGGGTGCTTAAAAATGTGTTAAAAGGGAGTAACAAATATGACAACTCCTCTAAAATATAACATAATGGTTATAGACGATGTATAAAATGTAATAATGTTATTCTATAATAGTATAATATCCCACACCATTGATCACATCAAACAATTCATTAGATGTTATGATTGATAAATAATCATTCTATTTTTATAAAATTATTATGAAAATTTAGGATGAATCTTGGAGATTAATGATAGAAATATTTGAAAATACAAGGAATTAAAAAAATCCATTGAAGCATTGTTAAGTAATTTTTTTGATGTAGTCATCATCAATTCTAAGACATGTTTTAGTAATGAAAATAATATATTCCCTAGAAATAATGAGTTTGTTGTTTTCTAGATTATAAAATTCTATATGAGGCATTAGAGATTTGATTTATGTGAATTAATGATAACAAATAATATGAATATGTTTGGAAGATTATTGGATGATTTTATTATATAAATTTAGACATTTCTAAATAAAATGAATTGGTTGAGATGGTTCTGATGTTGGATGATGAGAAGATTAGTTTAAAAAGGTAAATTTTAGAGTTATATAAATCCATGTATTACTTTTATAAATGAATTGGTATAATGAAAATGATATTGAAATTATTCTTCCTGATAAAACATGTGTCAAATTTCTTCTTCATACATGATTTATGTAAAAGTTTTCCAATTTTACTATGGATTCAAATAATATATATAATCATAAGAGTCACATAGGTGAACATTTCGCATAGATGATTACTAGTAGATATGAAACCTATCATATCTGATTAAATGATGTATGCGAATGGAAAAAACTATAATTGTTTGCAAAAAAGTTTTTAAGGTGAACCACATTACTAATTTCAAGCCATGTATGACAATATTTCTATGTTAATTATATAATTCTATGTGTTTTTTATCATCAATATTCTAAGGAAAAAATTATATCATATGATCATGCTACTATGATTTACATTGAATAATCAATAAGATAAATTTGTAATCATGATTCAAGATAAAGATAACGTAGAATAATACTATAGAGAAACTATTGTGACTAAATTAATTTCATCAGAACATAGGATATGTTTCCACATCATAATTAAAGGGACAATGATTAAAGAGAGATCCATGTTGTATGTAGGATGTCCATGTGGAAATTTTTTATGCATCCATGCACTAGTGAATATTGATTGAGTATAAATGAAGATGATTTTTCGGATTCTAAGGCTCAGATTAATTAATATCACAGAAAGAATGAATCGTGAGTGTTGAAGATATTTAAATAATTATATGAATGAGAATTTAAATTTGTATAAATGAGTATGAAATCGAGAATCAATTAACATATTCAAATTTATCTTTCAAATGTTTTTGGGTCTTCATAAATTAAAAAATTAATGATGTATATGAAATTTTTGAAAAAAATCAGGATTATTATTTTTGAATATAAGTATGTTTCATGTTTCAATGAAAAGATGTGATAAATTATAATTCTTGTTCACATTTCAAGATCACTAAATTGAATAAATCATCATATATTTTGGATTAGAAAATTTTAAATAGTTCAAATTCATGATATATTAAGAAAATTATTATATATAACAGTAATTTATTTATCTATATACATTTAATATGATTAATTATTATTTTATTAATTAAAATGTGTGAGATAAGTTGTGAAGACTTCAAAAAAGTTGTTTCTAAAGAAAAAATAAATATATTCTGTAAGGTGAGAAAAAACAAAATTCAAATGTTCATGTATGTTAGAGATTATTAGTAAGAAGAATAATGATAGTAGTCTAATACTTAATTTAATATTAATCATATTAAAAAAGACTAACTAAAATTGAGATCTAATATGTTTAGAAATTTAATGTGATAGATTGAGGAACATGGCCAACATGAATAATGATCAATTGATGAGATCATGGTAATTGAATTAATATCAATTGTTTCATTTATATTTGATGTATATCTTGTAACTATATAATAAATGGAAATAAATAATTAAATTTTCTAGTATAAACAACATCACTCATGGAATGTTGATGATCTGTTCCCAACACTAGGATTTCAATTAGAATAAACATTTATTCATTGAAAATTTATAATAATATTAAAATTTGTTTACTCAAAAATATAAAATATTACTTAGATTCAGATCTCAAATCGATGTCGAACATTATAAAAGTATATTTGTGTTTTATATTTTATTATTTTAAATTCATTATTGAGGGTTTCACATTTATTGAGAAATAGGTATCACTTAAATAGGGAAGAGGTTCTGGAATTAGGAAAGACTATTTAAATGAAAATAAAACATGGTAAAAAGGGAACAACAAATTTACCATCTCTATTCGGTGTTTTTACATCCTTTCGGGGTTTAAAAATAATCCCAAACTACTATTTTATATATAAATTCATTGTTCCATATATAATTATTAATTTTCATTAAATTATTAATATTTGTGGCTGATTTTGGAATATATATATATAATGTTAGACAGGTAGATATCATCTGTACGATTTCTGGGGTCAATTATTGGTTATGATAAATATATATTTAAAATGATATATTTTTTTTAATAAATAAAAAAATATTTGGAATCATGATTAATTTTCTTAAATTTTTTTACCTTTTTATATTTTTTGTGAAATTTTTTATTTTCTATCAGACTAAGAATGACCAAATGATTTAATTGAAACCCTCGATTTTAGGGAAATGTTAATATATATTTTTTATGGCTTAAAATATTTTTCTTATAATTATGATGATAAAACTAAGGTTCTAAATAGTTTTTTATGATTTTTGATTCGTAAATTTATTTTTAGAGATAGTTTTGTCTAAAACATAAAATACCTTGATTATGGTTTAAGTTGTGGTGGTCTCTAGTAATCCCTGTAAAATATTAGAAAGGGGAAAATTGGAGTGGTCTTGTGAATGGATAGTTTATTGTCCCCATGTAGACCATAGATAAGAATCCTATATAGGTCTATTGTTATAGAATAAGATATAACATTTTGGGATGTACTATATCAATGGCCATTTTGTGTTGGAATGTTCAAATTCAACACGATTGTGTTGAGGATATACTGGTGGGAGTAGTGGCATATTTTTTTGGAAGAAGTCTAAATGAATGCCTTATTTCATGGATATCAACAATTTTCATGAGGCAATCATTGATACTTTTTATTGGATTATTTATTCCTTGAACTTTTTATCTCGATTATACACCTTGATTCTCCTCCCACTTCAAATATTTGATATTTTTGTATTATACATTGGAAAGATAATGGTTTATAATGTTTAAATAATGTGATCTATAATTTATTCCTCTTTTAGAATGATCATGCCTCTACTCAATTAGATCTATGGTGTCATTCCTTCATAAATTGTTTTTGTTTCTAGTTTGGGGAAATTTGGGGGAGAACTCGAGTGAGTCATTATTATTATTGATGAATTATTACATCCTTCATAATGTATTATCTAATTAGTATAATGTGGAATATATAATAGTGTTTTGCGTATTATACTATGCTGATTCCTACCATTTTCTATATGAACACCCATTCCTAAGGATTGTTAGAATTCAATTCAATTACAATGTGATTTTTCTTGGTTAATCTTCTTTGGAGAGCCTCCTTCCTTATCTCCTTGATATTTATTTACTAATTTCACTCTAAAAGAATTTTTTTATTTTTTGGAATCAATTATAGATGTTCCTAGCCAACATTTTTGTTCTGGTTGTTCTGAGAGCATGGTCCAAATGATGACACTTTTGATTAAGCATCTCATTCATGTAAATAATATTATGGTGGAATTTTACTTACCAAATATAGGACATGAATATAATTTTCAAAAATGATTTAAAATGGTTTTTTAATTCTTTTTTCTAAACTTTAGTTTGATCAAAATTTTAATGTGTTTAGAGATTGTGATACACATTCATGATTTTGATTGAATGTGTGTTTTTGTGTGTGTGTGTGTCTATAGAAAAAGTGATAATTTTTATTGTTTAATATCACGTGTGTGTACTCATGCCTTAGGACTCCCATTCTACTTTCTGATCACATGTGTTTCTATATGGATATCATTTCTCACTCTTTATGTTCTATGTTGTTCATATGAATGTTATTCCTTATTTCCATTTCATTTATTTAGTATATAATATGTATTTATCATTCTATTCATCATACCAATGTGAAATATGGACCTAATGTGGATCAGAATCCCTTGATGGGGAGAATTCATAGAAATTGTATGTGATATATTGATGTTAATGAGTTATATACTGGGGCATGATGGAATTGTTTTAAGAGACATATGTATGATGAAATTTTGTGATCTAATATAAATTATGACACTGATATTAGAGTTCTATGGTGAATTGACTAAGGAAAATATGAAATGATGTTATGTCCATATAGAGTGACATGAATTAGTATTAGGGTATAATGTCTTGTGGCCTAATCCATGAGTGATACATGGAATAAAGACCTTGTGGTATGATCCAGGTATCGATATATTTATTTTTTTTTGGTATGTGTTTACACCTTGTGGTTGAATCAAGTAAAATACTTTTGTAATGAATAAAATTCAATTGGAGAACTAATGTTTGTATGACCATGATTATTTTGAGGGCTCATTTTTGCACGACTAAATGATACATTATTGTATATTGTATATTGTGCATTTATTTATCATCATGAAATATAAATTATTCATATTTTTTTCATTATAATGATATATTGGTGGTGTCATATTTGGATTATAATCACATCTTGTATCTATTACTTGATGCATGTGCAGAGTTCATAAAAAGGTATATAGAAAAGTGAAAGTCCCTAGTTATAGGGATATTGGGAACAAATCATGGTGTTTCGGGGAGGTATCGAGAGGTTCTATGGAGTATTTCCATAATTTTTTAAAATTAATGTTTTTCATAAACTCTGGTTTTATCATCCAATTTGGTTCTACTTGGTTAATTATTCTATGCGTATTAACATAGACATAATAACTTTGTAAAATATTTTTTATATATTCAACTATGTCATTATTAAAAATTGTCTCTATTCATATTAATAGTATAGACCCCCCTACAAACATTTTTTTAACATCACTACAATTTCATTACCTCCTCCATATAGTAGTAATGCATGATTCCATAGGTAAATCTGTATTAGTCCAATTTATTTAGTAAATCGGGTAACAAGGTGGTATCAAAGAAAGTTATCAATAGTTTGTTCATCCCTACTATGTCTTGGAGAATGGTAGAATGGATTTGGCCTCTATGGTTACAAAGAAAGAGATTATAACATGTTTTTATCCATCACATTCCTAATCGACATTAGATTTACTATTTTTGGAACTTTTATTATAGTTATACATTAATAATTTCATGTAGGTATTGTATATATTTTGATACTACTATTTTAGAGGGATTTTCTATGTTCATTCATAATTTTGGAAAATCCTTTTCAATAAATTATGAAAAACATATTACAAAAAGGACATTGTATATATAAAAATATTAAGGAAATTTAAAGGAAGAAAACAAATATGGTTAAAGAGACTGACACAACATACCTGCACACAAAAAGTCCAGCATAGATACTACCCATTTAGCCCAAATGCGCCTCCCCCTACACTGAGGACGTCCTCCAGGGATATACATGGAAGTTTAATATTCACACCCCTATATGAATGAGCTATGTCGTGGATCTTCACTCATGACCAATTTCAGGAGAATCCTTCTGAACATCACACCTCATTGCCCATAAATTGGGCACACAATCTCTCTATTTCAAGAACTAAAAAGACAGAATAACTCTTGAATCTCTCATTTCATAGATACTTCATCCACGACCCATATATTTTCTCAATTAGATCTCTAAAACAAGATATAAGAGGTAATTAAAAGTGATAAACATGAATAAAGTTTCATTAGGGTCTAAAATATTGGATACTTGTTTCTGTATCATCCTTTCATAATAAGAAGTCACCTACACAAGGTTATTTACATAATCAATTACAGGCATGAGAATATTCAGAGGACATTAAGGGACACCCGTGGTTCTTATGTTAAGACCTCACCCAAGGGTTGTTTCCTAGATAGTCCATCACCAATATCACATAAATATTTTACAATCTTATCCTTTCTGTGTGAAGCATTTTTCAACTCCTCCTAGGACATGCGCGACATACCTATGATGAATACCTGTGCAGAATATTATCACAAACCACCTAAAAGAACCATCATTGAAAGAATATTCAAAGACACCAGTTGGAGGCCCTCTCCTTACATGGATTCCTTTTCAGAAAGGGACCATGTTGGAACCTCCACCCAAACACCTTGATTTATCAAACCTTTAGGAATGGATCATCAATGTGTCTCCCATGTTGGTTTGTATTTCTGTGGTCATAGGATAACCAAATTTTTCTTAAAAGGGTGTTCAGATACATAGGATTTCTAGATGTTTAAATATCTACATTCACAAGGACCGTTAACCTAAAGACACTTTTTGGGATTTCTCAGTATCTAATTCTGAGGATAGGATAATATACTCCTTTCCTCATTTTTTAGATATATATCCTTGGGTTCATAGTATGGAGGATAAGGATCACACATTATTTTTCCTTCCATCAGGAATTAGGACGTCCATTTATAAGAACCCAATTTTGGGGTATCCCTCCTAGAGTAATCCCCGAAACTTTTAGGCTAGACCTAATGACTATCACCTTCATTTCACATTTAAATGAGCATTTATCCACACCCTAATATATCCTCGCCCTAAAATCATTCACGTTAGGCCTGACCTCATCCACCAACAGAGGAAGTAATGTGTGTGTGTTTGCTGAATCATTCACATTATCATGTTCTTCACATCGAGCATGAATCATGCGGTCATAAGGATTTTTTATGATGACAACAACCACACAATCCACTTCATTTGTTGAACTATGATAACTCTGATTCACACCATATCTGGGTTATATAGGAAGCCTCCGCATAGGGTTAAAACTCACTAGATATCCTCCCATGAATCCAACCCTAATTCCCTTAATTTGGGCACCTCCTGAAAAATAATCCCTGAATTAATTCCCCCTTAAATCTTATATAGTTAATATATATCTTATGGACTCTGTTACTAGAGAATACTCTTTAGGAGTATGCCCCAACCAATTTCTATAAATGGGTCATACTCCCATTCCAAACTTACTGAACAAAAAAGGGATTTGATTCCCTCCTAGTGCTGTATGTAGAAATCCTTCTTTGATCTTCAAACCCAATACTCTAAATCAACCATGTTCTCTCTCTAAGTCACATTCTTAGTAAGTTGTAATCTATCTAGTATAGTCATATCCTTTCTAGGTTCCTTAGGTTATTTTTTCATAGGTCCTACTCCATGCATTGACTACACACCTTACAATAAGGTGTCCTTACACCATGTAATTAAACTATACACAGAAGTCCTTATCACATGATATTATAAGGTATTATATGTATCATTAAGAAACACTGAACTAAGAGGGATCTGATTCCATTAACATGGATAGTCGCTATCCCATCTATAGGTACAATCCCAACATCAAAATAAATTTCATCTCCCTGGATGATAATAAACTCCAATGTAATGATCTATCTTCTTAGATAATGATAAATTCCATAGTGACATACATCTGCCAAGATTAACATAAATTTTAGTCTGCCCTACTGAGTGGCATAAAAATAATCATCATCGTAACAATGGCTAAAGAATATCAATTTAGAATATAATAGGTTACTTTAGATGGAGACCCAGAAATACATATACATATCTCCATTGATGAAGAACCTCAATTATATATTGATGATTTAAATTCCACACATACTAAATATTTGATTGAAGATTTCAAGGGAAAACTATATTACAATTGGTAAATTAATAAAGACTCATTTACATATTTTAAATTTATTATAGAATCCGAAATTAAGAAATAATTCCTAACAAATGGTGTGATGATTTTGAGCTCCCATCATCTCTACCAATGTGAGTTCTTAAGTATCCAAAGTCAAAAACCCAACAAACTCCTACCTTTGGAATACATGTACCCTTAGATATAGAATTTTTGGGTGTTTCCTAATCCATAAATAAATGTGATTGAAACATTCTTGAAGTAGTTATTCCTTTCCAAAACCCACGTTCCAGGGGAAACAAAAATGGTGAACCTAACAACCGTCCTTAACCAAGATGATAGTTTAACCCATCTATCAGGACCCTATCAAATGAAAATAGAGGGACAGAGAAGGAAATCAATCATTCATGGGTTCATCCAATACATTATTCTTTTTGTAGTTAATTGATATTTTTTCATTTATACATGCACTTTCATCTAAGAACTCACTTCATTCAAAATGGATTCCTTAATTCTTCCACTCATGAGTCCCACTACTACTGGACATGCTGGATACTCATCCACTCAAAGGATTCCTTTATCAACTCAATGACTTAAAACAAATGTTTCAAACAATATTTTTAGAAATTTCCATCAACATGGTACCATTCAATCATTGGAGGATACCCGATAGACCCTCTAGGTCATGAATGATACTCGATCGTCTAGTCAAAAATGGACGGTTGTCTATAAGAAGATGGAGTAAATTTATATCTTCAACCATTTGATGAGATTATCCTCAGAATTAAATGGAAATGACCTCCCCTATACAAGGTAGGTTGACCAAGAGGCCACCATGGCCTCATCCCCAGGAAACACGGTCCCGTTCTGAAGGCTCCTTCCAATAATCATCACTACTAAAGGTGAAAGGAAGAAAAACATCATCATGGTGTGGGTGATATCTTCACTTGTCTAGCCCAGGTCCATCAGAACCAAGCATTCAAGATTTACCACCATGGAAAAAATTTCCCAATAGGGAGAAGGATCCTACATTTCCCCCTCCAAAGAATTCTATCAACCCACCTTTGTGGAAAATAATGAATGAGAACATATACTCATCAACCTTAATTCCTCCAAATAGGAGAATCGCCTTGTGATTCCCAACCAATCCTACCATTAAAATATGATTGAGTATTGTAAGATGTCACATAAACACCTTAAAATCTATTATCAAGGTAGAAAAACCATCTTGCTGCATTCATGGAAGCTTGCCAACCAAATGTTGCGACAACTTATATTCAAGAACATACACCAGATAGAACTCACCAGGCATGTCAGTTGTATCATATAATAGCACATAAATTATTTGATCAACGATGCTCCATGGAAAGTAGACAGTAGGCACATACACCTGCCAGAAACCAACAATCCAACAAACAATCTTTCTTTGCAGCACCTGAATGAGTCAGACCGAATGCTCTGATGACGAACCTATAGCATAATCAACTCTATGCTTATGAAAAGTACTATTAGTATCCTATTATATGAATGAAAGGATAGTATTAAGTACAAACACCTACTCCAAATAAGGAATGTACGTATATTCCCTTTGTGTCTACTGATGTAACCAAAATCATTTTTTCGAGGTTAAAGGGAAGACACAAATTTTGGACTATATACTACAAGCTTACAATAATATAATAATGAAAAATTCATTTATACCAGATAGATGAATACATAATTTTGTACCCATCCCTAGGATGACTCCTCATCATTCAATTTCAGAGTTGATACACACCCATGTTTTTTTCCAATAGGGTTATGTGGCACACTCCCCCATATCATACAAGAAAACTAGATCAATAACATACAACCATTATATTTACTGATATTTAGATAATTCTAATGGACACATTGAGGCTTGAACCTACACCTTCCCATGATTAGCACTTCTCCCAGAAAATGGACCCCTCTACGTGTAACAAGGTGTTTAAGAAAAATTTCACCAAGAATTGTTGGATAAACAAGTGTCGATCTGTGATCTGGATCATCTAAATACTGGATTTCATGAAGACAAAATACATTAATAAGTAGTATCTCAATATCCTACCTTACTTTACAAAATTATGGTATTAGTATCAATAATTATGATTTTCCTCATTAGAAACATCATCTTTAAGTCTTTTTTTCTTAAAATTAGGTCAATCTAGAGAACCTCTCTCCAGATGAGAGCCACAGAATTTTTCAGAGTGGCTAGAAGACAAAGGAGAAAGATGATTTATCCCTTGATATGATCCTCCATGGTGATCATCCCCATGATGGTATTTGATTAAAATGTTCTCCCCAAATTAGTGTTTCACATTATCATGATAATTCTCTAACATATAGTGTAGTGATGAGAAATCCTTTTATCTTGTGGAACATGAAAAACATAAAGTGAGTCATGTATAATTCCTTGTTATTGGAAGGTGAAATGCTTTCTCATCTGAAAGGAAAGCTAACGTTGATGGTCATTCTTAGTTCCTCCCTAAGGTCATTTCCCTCTAATATAATATATAAAACACAAAATGATCCAATTTATTGTGGTAAAGAAATTAGGAATTTTCACTTTGGTTGGACCATGATGAGAAATATCTATCAAAAAATGAAGAGGATATGTTGAACATGATGAAACAACTTGATAAGGGTTAAAAACTAGTCAACTTCTAGAATTTTTCCTCCCCTCAATACAACATTATAGAGATGTTGGTAAAAGATTATATTCATGAGATTTGCCTCAATATATAGAAGACTATTCATAATCTAAAAGACAAAGTACTAGCATATAATGAATATGAATTTCATGATAATGTAATATAAGGGTTGTAGTTACAACTTGACTTGAAATATCTCATGTTTTCCCGACATCCAATGATCGTGAAGAAACATGTGTCCCTTCAATGTGAATTCCTCAACACATTAATTTGGCTGAGACAATTGATTTTACAAACCACATATGGTGTTCATATCAGAGGATGGGGTGCACGTGGAGCATTGTATTTCACTATTTTCTAGAACCATCAATTTCAGTCGAATGTGGTCTCATGAAATGTTATTTTACCATGATGGCTATCAAAACAAAAAATCTATTCATGATTGAGGAGATATTCAACATGAAATGGCCTCGAATCACATTTACCAATGTCAAGCCTCAGGAGAGCAAGATATTGTGATACATTTTTATCAATGATTTGAGAACATTTAGTATGCCTCCATCTTATAAGATATCATCGATAATATTGCTTAAATTAAATAAATAGAACAACAATATTATGAAATTATAGATTCATGTGAGTTCCAAATAATGAACTTTTCCTGCCTATAAGGCAGGGGGATTCTTCACATTCACATTCCCCACATCAATAGAAGTCCGTCTTCCCTTAGTTAGGAAAATATCTTCAATGTGAACGTACAAATAAACAAAAAAAGTATTCCCTTAAATTTACTGTTTTCCAAAACGTTCTTGGGGAACCATCATATATGAGAACAATGTATTGTGGATGAAACTGGTGAAGGAGACATCACAATGTTACTGAAATAATTCAATAAATTCATTATCCATAGGTGAATGTCATTAATTTCATGATAGGAGATCCTCTAGAAAATGAGTCCATTTTAGGGGAATCAGAAGTGGAAATTTTTATTGTTGATATGGTATACACTGATTAAAATTAAAGTGGTGTGAATACCTATAATCAGTGGTTTCACAAAATCAATGAATCCCTTCAAATAAATCATTTCCACGTTTTTACAAGGAACCTAACAGGGAGAAAGGTAAAGATAAAACCATTTCTTACCTTCCCCCTAGAGACGGTCAACCACTTTTTCACGATGAATGATTTTCTCAACAAGAGGAAGGGATAAAGGTGTTGAAGAGACTCAATTCATAGTTACTCAAATGTAGCATTCTTTCCAAATATTCTCTATATGAAAATCCAAATCTCTCACTTATGGTAGGAGAACTCCGAAACGAGTAATTTTTGCAACTATTGGTGTAGATAATAAATTCACTCAATTAGGTAAAAATCCAAAATAGTGTAAATAAAATGCATACATGCGTGTCCCTTTGGGTTATCCAAGAAAAATACCACTAGCACCACCACCGATGGTCCTACCATTTTATTCACCAATTCAGGCTCTAACTATTATTCATGTATAGGTCCTAACTAATCTATATATTCTTCAAAATTCTAATGAATACCATTGAGAAATTGATGAATCAATTAGAAGATATAGAATGAGGGTGCACACCAATACAATAAAAAATATAGCTTATCTCAAATGGGTAGATCCAATTCCCCCCCCCCCACAAAATATTGTGAATATCATCTGTCTATTCATTAATTATTTTGGTGATCTAGATCAGCACATGACACCTTTTTTTTCTCAATGTGATCCCATGATCGGTACCACTCAATAAAAAGAATTAATAAATCAAATTTATTGTGCCACTATTATAGGGGCCAACCTTTTATGGTATAAAAGTTTACATCCTCAATCAATTACTGCATGGGAAGACCTCCTTCAGAAATTCCTTTTCCAATTCATGTCAACAGTGTTGATGAAAATCGTTTTTGATCTTACAAACTAAAAACAAAGGGTTAATGAATAGATTCAAATATCATTTTTTGATTGAAGGAACTAACATATTCCTTAAACCTACCACTCCTTAATGAAGATTTTTTTATTAATATCTATGGAAAATTTCCATGGAGAGTTTCATATACATCTAATACATGTGACATACACACGAGGGTTTTGTAACATTTCTTCAATCACCAAACAAGTGGATAATTACATTATAGAAACCAAATCTTGGTCTCATGTAATCACATCAACCCCAAGATGGAAAAAATGAAAAGAATTTTATCCTACAGTTACACACAAGAAATGAAATGTATATGCTCCTACATCAAATACCTCATCATACGATAGGGCTCTACCTCCAGAGCATCCACATCAATGACCACCTTGTCAAGAAGAGAAAAAATTCCAAAGGCAGTGATAGTTTTAGGATTTTAAAAACAATGGATATTATTTTATAAAAGACCTTCTACCGGTCTAATTCATATCATGATTGGAATCAAGTTTAATTTATCTTCCAAGGCCCGTGACACCTAACAAAAAATGAGTTGAAGATCTTTAAAAATATTTCCCCTATAAAAAATTGTTGGGGAACCCCATCCATGAGTTTTTTATTTTTAATGAACTCCAACAAAATATGTTGGACTCTGAGTAGGTGAAGATTAATAAATAAATGGCCCAGGTAGCATGTATTACTACTACAGATACAGAAGAAGAAGGTTAGTGGAAGAAATTAAAAAGAAAGATTTTATAGAATATTGATGGCTTGATGGTAAGAAAAATGATCCAGTAAAGTCACACCATTATAAAAAAAGTTAATAAAACTATCTATCCCTCCATCCATTTAACTAAAACCAGTCAATCTTCATAAAAAGATCATTTTTTTTAAAGGAAATTCTCAAATAAGTGGCATGGTCAGAAGGACAAAAAGAATTAAGAGGAAGATGAGATCATTTTAATGCTAATTTTGTTCAGGACATTGGAAAATTTCATGCCAGCTATCTCAAAAGCATGATAACCACCCCACCTGATGGAACTACGATAATCATGATATCATGCATAATAATTATTAAATGAGGAGTTGATATTCGGTTTGGTTAACATTATTCACTTAATGGATCCCTATAAAAATGATTATTCTGATTATGAACATATATTCCCAATACTACATTAGGGAACTGGGTGAAGAGTTCTTCAAGGTTGGGGATACATGGGATGAAATTAGTATTCTAGAAGTCACTATTTCAATTACATTTATTCTTGAGAAATTTAGAAGCCGAAACTCATAAGAGAGACCCTCAGTGGGCTCTGAAAGAATAAGTAAATTATCCCACACCGGATAGGGTATACACTGAAATAATAATCTAGAGAGGCTGATTAGAGGATATGCCATCACTTTTTCGGTAGGATGGTTGACCTAGACATCTTAACCTTCATTGATAAGAAGTATTTCCAAAATATTGGGCAAAACATTATCCATCTAAATCAGAAGAATTAACATCCAATGCACCTAAAAAACCGCATCTCCATACTAGAAAATGAAGTCCTTTGTAGTTGAAGTATGACGTTTCGAAAAAACTAGAACAAGTATCAGCCATGTTTTCAATATTTGATGGTCTTAATTTATTAATAGTTCTTTGGGAAACACATATTGTGGCTTTGTAATGTCCTCAAAATTTTGAAATTAAGGCTTTTTCTTATGAGGTTTACCTCATGGATTTTGATCCTATAGAATTTCATTAAGTGATATAATTCACATACCAAATGAGGATTATGTTGTACATGGACACAATAATTCCATGTATTTATATTCTAGGTTTAAGGATACCAAAATCTAATTATCCTTCATTGATAATGGCTATGTTGTGAACCCAATTCTCATCTGTGCACATTTTCAATTAGGTCTCAGAGAATCTAACATGTCCCCCACCACCCAGATATTTCAAGGTTAAGAAAAGAAAGAAAAAGAACATTTGGGAATGATTACACATAAAACTATGTTTGGGGGCCTTATCTATGATTCATATTTCTTTGTTGTCCTTCATGAGACGACATTAAACATTCTTCTATGAAGGACTTATCTACTACAATATAAGACCATTCCTTCGTCATACTACTACTGTATCAAGTATTTCTATAATGGTAAATGTTATGTAGTTAATGGTGATAATTCCTCATCAAGAACATGTGAGTCTTAGTATGTTGATGCATAGTTATATCACACAAAGGGAAAAGTGTCCATGGAGAAGGATGTAAAAATAATTAATGCAATGAATTATATGGAAAAGCCCTTATCTAACCCATTACAACATCTCAATGTAGATTATGTACTACCAATTATAAAAATCTAAAGGGTGGGACAAAATCCAAGAACTCTTTCAAGGGATTCCATAATTCCAGTTGTGTAAATTTGAGCTAGACAGCACAAATAAATAATTATTTTACCAAAAAAATAATGAAATCCTAAATGGATATGTATCCATTATATCTACCAGACATCATAAATTATTTACATCAACATATATTCAAGTTGACTTTTTTCACTAATGGGAAAATATATGGATTACAGTTCCTATCACATCATCTTCCCTTCAGAACATTAAGAAGAATCATCATCATTTGTTGAGTTGGAGATGATTTCCTGCTGTTTAGGATGACCAAATACCGTCAACTACCCTAACTTTGAACGTCTTTATTCATCACCTACCCTTACATAGTGGAAGAAAAATAAATACATGATTATGAATGATAAATAGAGGAAAACCTCAGGGTTTTCCCTATATTGTTTGAGTAAGGAATCTCTACTATAGTGGATGAGAAGATAGAAATAAATCCGGGTATAGAAGAAGATCCACTCCCCACTCTAATTAGTAAATACATGAATTTTGATGATGAAGATTTGTATAAATGCATTATAAATCAACAATGGTATTTTTTTGGTTGGAATTGATAAAGATGCTAGATTTTGACATTGAGGTTTTCACCCATCATTTTGGCTTTCCAGAAGATCATCGAGGATATAATCAAGTAGTATAATGATCACACCCAACCTATGAATACATGATTGAGGATAAAGTCAACAATATTATGAATTTAGATCTCATAAAATAAGTAAACTATCTAATGATGTTAGCCCATATTTTCCCAGTTAAAATGAATAAATGGAAATTTAATGTGTTATTTGGTTTCAAATATATTAACCGACATTATCCAAAAGATGAATTCCATGTTCCAATCACAAAACATTGGATTGATGAAACCTATTTTTACAATGATCCCTTCTTCATGGATGGCTACTCTGGGTATAATAAAATATTGATGTCCCTAGATGAGGATGGATCTTTTGATTTTAGATCCCTGTAAGGTGTGTCATTTTATCTGTTAATTCCATTTGTAAGGAAGAATGATGGTGCGACATATCAACATTCAATGAAACACATTTTCAAACCCTTCATGGGGAAATTCAAAGAATTCTATGTGGATAATCCAGTGGATATGCTTATACAACCTTCTGATCACTTGACTAATCAAGAGACCACATTCATAATGCTTTAGCAGCATAACATGATGTTGAACCCCATGAAATGTGGTTTCAGGGTAACCACGAGAAAATATTTTAGTTTTTTTTGTATACCATCATGTCATCAATGTTGATCATAAAAAGAAAAAAGATATCCTTATCATTTTATCTTCTCAAAACTGGAAAGAGTGGAGAAAAATTCATGGATGCATTGCCTATATTAGGTGGTTCATAGAAAATCTGGATGGCCTATGATTTATGATCACTAATTTGATGAAGAAGGGGGTCACATATCAATAGAAAAAGGACATCAAAGAAGAATTTTACTCCCTCATGAAATAGAATTTGATCCCAATTTAGCTGATGAAACCTGTTGAAAAATGATTCTCAATCTTAAGGTGATATCCTTGAATGATCATTGGGAACATTCCTTGTACAAAAGAATGTTGTTGGGAATGAAACAAGCCTTTTATATCTCATTCGAACCATTCTCGACATAGAGAATCGATATTCTGATGTTGAGATAAGCGACCTAGAATTAATCTTTTATGTTCAAAAAATAAGAAAATATCGCTAGAATCACATGTTCCACTTTGTATCTCACAATAACCATCTCAAATTTATCCTCAATCATCCAATTCTTCTTGGATGTTTGGCACGGTGGGCAGTTATTCTAAAAAAATTTGATATAGTGTTTGTACATAAAAAGTACTAAAATTACCAACCTAGGTAGACATCCTTGATGAAAAACTATCTTTGGAAAAGCCATCATTTAATACATAAGTTATTGATGTTGAAATGTTCTCTATTTGAGACAGTTCTCGAATATGGGAAATTTCATTTGGTGGTGCTTCTAAATGTCCAATAGGGAAGATAATGGAAGTCCCTAAGCTCAAAAAAGATGTGTTAGGGATTGTCCATATCTCCCCAGAGAATAAAATATTTCTATATTCCTTCCTTTTATCAGAAGGTGGTACCAAAAATGAGGTAGAGTATTAGTCTCTTATTGCAGACCTCAAATTAACACTCCAGGTACAAGTAAATAACTTAGAATTGAATGGTGATTCATAATTGGTATTCAAATAGGTCAATGAAGATTATGCTATCAGAAAAGAAGATATAATTCCCCTATGTGATTATGTATAAGTGTTGATGGATGAATTTACCTAATTCAGAACATCAAAATACATACCTTGATCACAAAACACCCAAAAAGATGCATTGGAAAATGTAACCACACCCATGGAAGGTCTAAATCGGGATGAAACAATCATCAAAACTACCCATTGTCATGTGGTTTCATCTTTTGTTCAATTCATAATTGAGGAAACCAATGATATAGGTCCCATTTCTGAGCCATATGGTCATACCACATGAAGGATGGAACACATCATAGAATATCCCAAAATCGGGGTACATCAACCAGATAGAGTTGAATGAGAGTAGATACGATGACAAATAGTTAATTTCACTATTTATGATGGCCTAAATTTTCAGAATATCCTTTAAAAATGACGCTTTGATGGAATTCCCCCATGATAGTATGATGAAGAATAGACTAAAGAGGTCATGAATGAAGTACATGAATGTTCCAATGGGGAAAACATTACAGTGCATAGGCAATCAGATCAAATTCAAAGGTGTGTATACTTTTGGCCTTCGATGATGCATGATTGTACAGATTTCACTAAGAAGATTCTTCCCTGACAGGTGCATTCCAACTAAATTCATCAACCTGTGGAGTTCTATCATAAACCTAATTAATTTTGGCCATGTGTTATATGGTTAATGAATATAGTGGGACCTTATCCTCCAACAATGACTAAGCTGTTCATGTACATTCTTCTTTCTACTGATTTCTTCTACAAATGTGATGGGGCAATACCTATTAATTAATTTAGAGACAAAAGCATCATTATCTTTATAAAATCTAATATCATTACTGGATTCCTTATCCCTAAAACCATATTAATGATCAGTGGAACCAATTTCTATTCTATTTTGGTAGAGGAGTTATATCAAGGAGAATATATCAATTCCAACCATTCTTCCCACAATCAAGTAGTGGCCAATGTATAGATAGGGGATTAAATTAGGAACTTATAAAATATACTCATAAATATGGTGGATTAAAATAATAAATATTTCCCTAATTAAGTCTTTTATTTTTTGTGATCTTATATGACTACTACTCGTACTTCCACACATGAAACTCTATACATATTTGTATATGGAATACAAGAAGTCATACACATTGAAATTCAATTTCCTTCAATCCATGATTCCATCTCTGACCAGTTATGTATATATGAGTAGTTTTAGAACTGACTAGATGATCTGAATAAATTAGAAGAACATATATTGCATACCTTGCATTACTTGGAAATCTATAAAAAAAATAATATCTTGATATTTTAACAAGAAATTTATCCTATGTTCATTTCTTCATTGAAAAATTTTATTAGTTCTCATGACTTTGATGATAACTGTTATGAAGCCTCCAAAGCATGATCCAATGTGGGAAGGACCTTACTCCATAAAAACATCTACTCTAATGGATCTTTTTCTCTAATCTCAATGGACATACAACTTATTAAAACTCCAACCAATAAAATATTAATAAAGTAGTACATTGTGTAATCACAAAGAGAATATCCTAGTTTTATGACGTTAAACTACATAGTAACCATCATATTAGCTGTAGGATATTAAAATTCATAACAACTTAATTGTCCATGATGCATGATGTTATTATATATACTATCTTCATCCTTGTATTATGACATTTAAATACAAAACACCATTTTCCTCGCTAAAATAAATTAAAATCTATGATTAAAGTATTCTTCATTTGATGTTATGGAATCTCCAATGATATCCCAAATTTTAATTCCTTTTGGTCCTTTAAATGATGAAGTAAAATTCACGCCTAAGAATTACCCACATCATTGCAAATCCTTGGTGGAACTTGTGTCCCATTTATTCCTATGTTTGAATATAATCTATATTGGGACCCCTTTTTATGAACTATTTGGGGATTTATTCATTCCCCTACAATGATAAATAGAGTCACCTTGGTCTTATTACCAAGAATAGGTGAATTTTTCCAACCCCCTCTCCACAAAGTGTCCCCCTCCTAGGTCGACAATGTGAGAAGGGGGATAATGACCCCCGAGTCTCACCTCCAGTAGGCCCCGGGTTGGTGACTAGCACTGAGGGTATAATAAACACACAAATTGGAGGCATTACCCTCTAAAAGAACCCATGAAGAAGATAGAGATAAGATAGACACCAATCAACTGCAACTCAAAACTGAAATATAAAATAAATACAAGTGAACATATGTAATGCCATGAAAAAGTAATACAACTGAAAGGGTAAAAACTACAAGTACCCAAAAGAATGTAAAAACAGCAGCAACTAGAAGCCTGAACAGCTCCTATAACCACAAGCAAGTAAACACCAGCCTGATCTCCAACCTACTCCAAGTGACCTAAAAATAGTTTATATATAAATATGGTTAGTATGAAAGCATACTCAGTAGGATCCTCCCTGAATCCTCTCTTGAAAAAGTATAGAAAACATGCTAAATCACAGTGAACAACAAGTGGAACTAACTCGTCACCTAAACAGGCATACTATGTTCTCAGCCTCACCATGGAAACTCTCACCAAGTAATTCATACAAGAATATATCATATAATAAATAATATCAAGGGTATCCCACTACTACTTCCACACTGGTTTTCCACTTTTCCCCAACGTCGCACGTCCTGAGCATCTCTCTCAAAAAAGGCTTGCCCGCATACACCTGGGCGAAGCACCACAATATGCACCTCGTGCAACAAAACCACCATGTCCACAGAACAATGTAACAAGGTAGTTTCTGGGAGCCACCACAACTCAAATAACATGTATCATACATCGGGTATTATACCTCAAGCAATCACATCACATACACCGAGTACAGATCTTCAAGCCATCACAACCTATACACGATACACATATAGTAGTCCATAGAAAACTATATCCACAAAATATGTGTGTGTATAACCACAATCCATTACGGCCCACTACAGACGTATATGGGGAAAACTAACCAATGTGCATGCCAACACAAGTAACTACCAAGAGAAGAGTGCAGGGCCAAAGGGGGTAGTCATCCATCCATCCTCCCACCAGAATGTTGGTGAAAACACCACCCCAAGGCTTAGAATCCTTTGGGTGTCAGTTTACCTTACTGATAGGGTGTATTTGCATATAGAAACACAAAATTACATAATATACAATAACTCACAACCGCACTATGGGCATAACCTTGTTTTAGACATAACTGTAACTAATGTCTCTCAGACTCTGGGATGCTACTTCTAAGACTAGGTATCCTCTAAGCACACAACCATTTAAATAACTTTATTAGATTACTTCATTCCATTTTTATCACTTACAATGTACATTAATTTATTTTTTAAACATTAATTAACCATGAACAATACCACTTTAAATTTCATTAGCATCACACCCAAAGTCCATTATTCCTTCAAAAAAACAACCTCATCATTATGTTCCAGAAACTCCATCCCCATGGGTTAACACCATTTATTCAATTATTCATTATATAAATAATTTCTCAAATTCCTAGGAATTATAGAAAAACATTCTATGCTACTAAACACAAGGGGGATCAACACGGTGAGTAGATGTACTACCCGTCGAGTCTTTTCCGCTTACAGTAAGTGCATATACCCATCCTTCATTGAGAAGCTAAACACGTAAAGCAAGTTGCATACCCCTTGTGTCTTCACCTCTTTCAGTAGAGGGGTAAGTAAGACCATCTACCTTGAGCATTGGGGAAAAGTAAAGAAGATAAACAAGGAAAGAAACAAAAAGCATCCAATAATTACATCCATTCCATTCTTTCATCCTTAGTGTCCCCCCTGACACCCACTAGCATAAACTGATGCATCTCGCCACTCTAGGCCTCATCTACTTCCATAACCAAAAAGCCCTTCATGCCTCCACATATTACCACAACCATCCAGGATCACGTCAAAACACAAGCAGATGTAAAACAAACGTCTTCACAAATTGGGCTCAAGGACCTTAAACAAATAGGAGGGTAACTCAAAACCATGCAAGCATTATCTTTTAACAACCAACATATCTTTAATCCATCTTGGATTAACCGGTTTATTATTCGTTGATTCTAAATTCAAGAAACCTACCATTAAGCTTTCACAAATAAATGAACAAGCTTTCTGCACCAATTTTATCAACATCAAATTACAACAAGAACCAAATTCGTTTACATGCCTCTTTATCTTTAGCCAAATAATTATCAATTATTCCTGGTTTATGTTCTTTACTGATTTCCATCAATAACATGAATAAATATAACACAATCTATAAAAAACAAGAGGCAATAACATATGATCGATATCAATTTATTTCTTCAGTTCAAATATTTATTATGCCAATTCCATTTTCATCAAGTGGGATAAATCATGCTAAAGATACAGTTTCACATAAAAGAAAGAGAATCAATGAATCCCCTACCTCAAATAGTTCCTCATGTTCTTTATCCACACAACGGGTCACGATCCTTCTCTCGCAACAACTGCATCCACCCAAGGATGCCACAGTACGACCGCACCAACCAAACCCCAAAAAACCCCATTAGAAGCATGGAGATATCATGTTATAATATGGAAAGGAAAAACAATAGAATATGTTCCCTAAAGTAATGACAATAAAACATACCTTATATTGAATATTGATCGATACAGCTTGGTTGCATCAAAACAGAGCGGAACCAATCCGAGGGGTAATGTTTGATTGTGAAAATCCTACGGGAAGGATTGAATGCTTCTAGCATCTCATAGCATATGATAAAGAGGAAGAACAAGAGGGGGATATATCTTTTCCCTTTTTGAATATTTAATGGGGCAATGGTTTAAGAAACGCTTAATTCCCCATTAAAAGAGGATCGCATTAAACCACACGGTTGGACCAAGTAAAAACATCCTGAGCTATAGGAATAATTAATATAGGAGTTATAGCCTTTGAATTCTCCATAGTGTCCTTAAAACGAGGCATTAAATGCATTTTACGTCAAATGAAAAGTCTAAAGGGGTGAGACTGTAGGAATATGGAAACAGAGTTTATGAACCTCACTATTAGAACACTGTTCATGAACCTCACTGTTAGACCCTCAACGATAGAACACTGTTCATGAACCTCACTGATAGAACACTGTTCATGAACCGCACCATTAGAACACTGTTCATGAACCTCATCGTTAGAAGCTCACCGATAGAACACTGTTCACCAAACCTCACCGATAGAACATTGTTCACTGAACCTCCTCGCCGATAGAACATTGTTCACTGAACCTCACAGATAGAATACTATTCACTGAACCTCACCAATAGGACTATTCACTGAACCTCACTGATAAAACTGTTCACAAATCCTCACCAATAGAACTATTCACTGAACCACACCGATAGAACTTTTCACTGAACCTCACTGATAGAACTATTTACAAAAACTCACTGATAGAACCGTTCACAAACCTCACTGATAGAACTGTTCACTGAACCTCACCGATAGAACTTTTCACTGAACCTCACCAATAGAACTGTTCACTAAACCTTACCAATAAAACTATTCACTGAACCTCAATGATAGAACTGTTCACTAAACCTCACCAATATTATTGTTCACAAAACCTTGCCGATAGAACTGTTCACTGAACCTCACCGATAGAACTGTTCACTGAACATCACGGATATAACTGTTCACTGAACCTCACCAATCGAACTATTCACAAAACCTCACCGATAGAACTGTTCACTGAACCTCACCAATAGAACTATTCACCAAACCTCATTGATAGAATATTTTACTGAACCTCACTGATAAAACTATTCACAAAACCTCACCGATAGAACTGTTCAGAAAACCTCACCGATAGAACACTGTTCACTGAGGGAACTGTTCACATAATTGGAAATTTGGCTAAGTGTTGGGGATAAGTCACCTTGACCTCCCAGAACACCTCAAACACCACATTTTTACAATGTAATGGACCAGAGAGGTTTTAGCCATTACATGAATAGTTTCCTTCATTTCAGGTATCTTCAGGTATTCACCTCAAGACATTAATAAATATAGTTATTTAAGATCTATGTCTAGCATTATTATCATTTCAATAAAATACCCAGTGATTCCTAGATCTCCCATCAAGGGCCCAAATGAAACCATAATGAAATTTACCTCCCCTTTTCCTTTTTAGGAACCAAAATTATATATATCACTATTCTAGAATACATGGTTTGATTCTCATACAATTATGTGTCTTCAGATTAATTATTATTTTGGAATATTTCAAATTCCCCCATCTCTAATATCATATTCAGTTAGTTTGGGGAAAGACCATTTAAAGAAGTACATATAGCTTGATTATTATTCCAATAATATCTATAGAAATTCCCATATCATCATTCTTGGGCTCATCTATAACAAAAAATCCCCTTCATCCCATATGTTTATGAATCAAACCTACATAGTGATTTTTTCAAGAAATATAGGTGGCTTGATTATCATCTCATTAAGATATGTAGAGACACATGTGTTTAAACATTAGAAAATCTACAATAGTTTCTTATTTTCACATCATTTAATATTTTTCCATACTACATGATGTAAAACTGTATGGAACATTTCATGAATAATGTGTGTCTTCATTCATACTTCATAAATTTATGTAGTGATGGATAGATCTCTAATACTGGGTCTAGCTGCAATATTTAAAAATACCCTTCAACCATATGTTTGTGAATCAAACATTCATAGAGAGCGCCTTTAGTAACTACATGTGGCTTGTTTTATTTTTCTAAATGATACATAGTAACACCCAGATATCCAAACATAGTCCCAAACACATTTTTGAAAGAGAAATCCCCCTTCCTTTTCCATAATCACGAGTTAGATCTGTGTAAGGATGTCTACCCATGCTTTTGAATTGATTTTGATTATAATGAGAGACAAAGTGATTCCAAAAATTCCTTATTTAGGAATATCCTTCATCATAGAAATTATTAAAATCTCTATTCCCTATGTCAAAAAACTGATGATATGGGGAATAATTTCATGAACTATGTGTGGCATGATTCTTTAATCTAGAAAGATATATGGTGACACCCGATCCCTATATCCTAGAATAACCATTATTCAATCACTACAGACTTATAATTCACCATATTAACATTTGTGTTATAAAATAATCTTTTACCACTCATTATTTCTCAATCCAAGAACAACTCATGCAGGCTTTGGAATTGGGTAAATATATTCTCTGCCTAGATAAAATATCTCAATTCATATGGGGGTTAACAATGGTCCAGGCAACAAGACCTCAAAAGGAAAGAAATATTTCCTCATCACATGATGACAAACTAAACGATATTTCCATAACTAAAAAATTTTGTGTGGTTAAATTCTCATTTTCTTTAGAATCATTATCATCTCACATTATTTCACATTCGCTTATAACACAAAACATTAAAAATAATACTAGTAAAAAAGAACTACATATTGATTGATTCTTATTGTATAGAGATACATAGTGTCAATCAAATTTTCTATCTCAGGTACAATTGTAATTAAAGAAACCCCATTCTGTATATATGGATCAGTCTTTCCGGAGAAACACTTTCAAGAACTACATTTAACTAGGTTCTCATTTTATTAAGATACATAATGACACCAAAATCTCTTATCTTCAGTCTAGTAGAAATGAGGAAAAATCCAACATTTCCTATGTAAGGATATGTACTTCACATGATACTATTTCCAGAACTATGTGTGGATTGATTCTCACCCATATAAGTTATGTAGTGATGTAAAAACATTCACTCTTGGACCCAACCAAACCATAATTCAATTAATACCTCTTTTCTTCCATTTATGAGTTAGATCTACATGATGAGATTAATATGGGTCCTCATATTAGGTATGAACACATATTCACGAAACTCCAATTATTCACCATTTGTGAATTAAATTATGGTAGGGGAACCTTTATTTAAGAACTATATATGGCATGATTCTTTCCCTATCAAGACACATAATGACACCTAGGTATTATCTCCTAGTCCATTAGCAATATTATTTTTCAAATTGGAATCACTTCACATCCTCATCGTATGACGATATACTACATGGTTCTTTTAGAACTACACATGTCTTGATTCACATCTGGTTGAGATATGTTGTGATGACTAGGCCTTTGATCATAGTACCAACCAAAGGATAATAGAAGACCCCCCCCATCTTGCATATAATTGAAAATCTATGTGGGATCATTTATTTTGGATCCTCTCTTTATAGATCTCACTAAGAAAAAAACATGAATCCATTATAAATATGAATAAAATATTTGTATGGGACTCCAAACTCAAGGAAAATATCATTTTTAATACTTCCCTTATTCACTGTACATGGTCCCTTTTGTATTTCATAATCATAATATTGAATAATTTTTTTTATTCATAATATTTTCTTAAGGAAAAAATGTAAAATATCATAAATATATTTTTTTAGACTATGCTATATGTTCCCCTCGGTGGCCTTGAATAAGTTACCACGTAGTGGTATTATCAGCCAAAAGATGGCACTATTTGGATATGCATCATATTCCCAAGTTCACCCTGCTTAATACAATACCAATAATGTGTTTCTCAACTAGATGTAACTTCATTCTTTGTTGAATCCTCTTTTAACCTGTAAATATTCTACAATGATATACATAAGCCTGACAATTTGAAGAGGCCATCCATTCCGTATTTGTCTCGTATCATTTATCCCGACCCGAATGCCTCCAAGACCCTAGTTTACATTTTTCATATCCAAATGGTCAAATCTTATTTGAATGACCTTGGTCCATTAAACCACATAATATTCCATTATATCCCTAATAATGTGGTCTTATTCGTAAGTCCTAAAACTCAGGGCACCACATTTCCTATGTTTGGGTCAAGCCTTCACATAATCCCTATATCTCTGATTCTTTGGAAATCATTTCTGGAAATACCCCTTCTCTATTAATCTACATATCACTATAAAACAAAAATATATTCTTGAAAATATTTGGATCTCTGTAATCATTCATCAGCTTTTAAAAATTGAATTTCATAATTTTTTAGAGCTCCTTAAAATGACTATACAGTACGTTCCCCATGTTGTCCTTATAACAGCTTCCAACATAATGTTATTTTCAGCCAAATGATGAAACTTTTTTTCTATAAATCATATGTCCTATTGGGTCCTACATGATTCAGCTCCCATAATGGGGTCTTCAAATAGCGGTAACATCATTAATAGAAGAGGCCTCCTCAAATTTCATTATCCATTTTCCCATGTCATTCTTTAAATTCAGAATTCCCAAAATCATTTTTTAATTCCCTATTTCCATATCTAAATTTGGTCGCACATATCTAGTCAAATAACTGTTAATTGGAAAAACATAAAATCCTTAGTCAATGTTGATGACCATAAATAAAATCACATAATGTCTTTATTATAGAACTTGAAACTGGAATACATAATGTCCTTGCAACACCACTTGAAACAGCATATCACAATTTTATTTTTGAATGACTTGAAACCGCACAGTATAATTTCCTTACAGTATGAGATGAAACTGCACAACATAATCCCCTTATAACAGCACACTAAAGATCACAATATAATATCAGAAATCCCATTTTTTGACTAACGTACCTTCCTTCACACACCAAATTATCATAAGATGTTCTTCTTATTCATGAACTATGTTGGCATATATGGCCAATATTATTCATATGCATCATTCCTTGTAAAATACACCCATTGTGTCATTGAGACAACAACATCCTAGAAATCCTATGTCTATCAGGAATTTAATCTTAAAATTATTAGGAACTACTTTACCTAACTATGAAGTATGTTCCCCTGTAGACAATGCATCAACTTTCTATACATGTCGGGCTTGTCATCCAAAGGTTTCCATAGTTTGGCTATGTAGCACATGCCCTTGTTGACCATGTATAACACAGACCTCATTATGGGGTTTTAAAATTGTAGTTAACATCATTCTCTCGTGTGAACTCCTCAATTATTATGCATCATGTTTTAGATTTGGTGACAAAAAAATCATGCCATAAGATTCCCTTTGTAAGTATCTATAGAATACTAGGACCATCTTGGCCATCCAATTTTCAATAGGGTTTTAATGTTAAAATTCATTGTCAATGATGTGCAACCTAAAATACTAGAATTATTAATCTGACATGCATGACGTTAAAATACCAACAAAACCTGACATAGTACTCACCCGAATGAAAACCCAAAAAGGGATCCCAGGACAAAACTTGAGTCTCATCTCACTATAACAACACACTGTATGGTTTAGGAAATATCAAGCAATAAAATGTAGAGGACAAATTTTTTTAGTATTGTCCATATGACCCTACCAACATTGAAATTTCTCTTACTATGCCCCATGCATGACATAAAAATTAGAGCACCGCCATACCTGTTTTTGTAATTATGATTTATCTGATGTAAATATGAAATTTTATAAAAACATCTTTAAAGCTTATATTATATAAATAATCCATGGATGAAGACATATATATGATTGGAGAAAAAGACATTTTCATTTATATAGTAAAATCAGAAGAATATCAATAGGATAGATCATCATTAATATATGTTACCATAATATTTCAACATTACTCTTCGTTTGTTGAACATCCTCTCGATCTCTATCAATAGCTTATTGAAGCTTAGCTAGTTGACCGACATCTATCTCTTCAACATTATGATGTGATTCCATGGAAGCCCCAATGACAGTTACCCATTCTATTTGGGATTCTCCTAATGATTAATGGTGTGTTTGAAGTCCCTCTTGAGCACCATCCAACTCATGCTGAAGTTTAAACACCTTTTACTGAAGACGCCCCACATTAATTGATTGTTCATTGATTTACTAATAGAAAACAGCCAATTTTACATAGGAGTTGACCTCCTCCTAGGATACAGAAACTCAAAAAACCCCAATGTTGGTGAACAGTGTGTCCTTTACATGATTATTCCATAGTTTGTGTTTTTCACCCTTCGGTGACTAGTCTCTTTCACCACATTATAAATTTGGAGATAATCAAATCCCAAAAATCCTAGAATTCTAAAAGTACTAGATATCAGAAAAAATGTTAACGATGCTCGTCTAAAGTATTCTCATATATTATCTTTCAAATGGTATTCCATTTCATGTTACAGGTGATACTGAGTGAAACCAGTTGCTCTATGTTTGAATCAAAATCATTTCCCTGAAGAGGAAAATATTCTAAAATATGATCAACCAAAGAGGTTCAAGTCTCTACTCTTTTCGAAGCCAAGGATGCTTCAACATTCATTTTTATTTGAGACAATGCATTGGAATTTCCTTTGGAACTAACTGTAGTGTATAATAACCCCATATTGGTGAATTAGAATGACTGTTAGCTCTCAAAGTGTAGCAAGATAAAATAAAGAACAAGACAATCAATGTTATTTACCTAGTAATAAGTCGGATTCTTGAGTAGAATCCTCCCTTGTATTCTCAGCATCAGTAGATTGAAAAATTACTTCAAGGGGAGGGGAATTCTCATGAACTTTCCATGTCACCATAACTAGAAGCTTTAGAGCATCTCCCAAAGCTAGATTCTGAGTGGGTACTTCTCCGATGTCAACAGAATTTGGATGAAGTGGGATCCCGCATTCTTCATATTATATTGCAACATTCCCTACAGAAAAGGCTTCATAAATGGATCGTATATATGAAATATCATATAAAATAACAATTAGGAATAGTAAATGCAAGAGCGGGAACTTATATCCTTTCAACTCTTCATTAATGTTTCCAACCACCTAGTTGGAACCTATAATATCAATGTCTTGATTAGGATATTCCATCTTATTAGTGTATATATATTTGTATATCATATCATTATCTCTATTTAATGTATACATTAAACATTTATCGATTCCCAAAATGGATCTATTGACTTTTTTTCCATCAACTCTACTACTAGTACAATGTCATCCGGCATTACAGAATCAGGTTCAGCTCCATCCCCTTCCTCAGACACCGTAGGGTATTTGTTTCTACCTCAAGGATATATAAAAATATGAACACCAATTGTTTAATGATCCATTGGTATTGGAAAATTATATAAGATATTAAGAGAAAATAATGTTATAAACAACATGTGATACCGGAAAAATAGTATTAGACATTACCATGACCCTCTTATCTCTCTGTAGAAACTAGATAAGATGCACCTTCATCCCCCGACACATCATCTGTTAAAGTAATTGGTTAATCACCACAAATTTATACTTCTCTTGCAGTTTCCCCATCCTTAATTGAGAGACTTGTATGATAACCCTTAGGAGAATAAAGCGATGCAGGTCATGTAAAGGATGAATATGGTTAGAAATGTGTGTTGGGAATGTTGTAATACCAGATGACAGGGAATATAATCTCTTTGATGTACTCAATAGTCTATTTTCAATACTATATTGTGTAGATTTTTCTTAAGATAATGGAGATATTTTAGTAATTTTCATAGCTATAAAAAAAGTGGTAATGGATGTGCATTTTCCATCACAATTATCACCAACATTGTTCTCCCTATGAGAGAATGTTCTAGAGATCCATGGGTATCATATAATTTATTGATAGGGATTCCTATAGGCCCGTACATCAGTGACTCGTGAACCTTTCTTCATACTATACATTCTCTGATTTCAAGCTTCAAAATTAAATCCCATCCAGATTAGTGATAATGTATAACAGAGGAGAATTGAATCAAAAAAAATGTTGAAATAAATTATTAGTATTAACATATGTGTCCCATTCCTCCTTAGGGTGAACAATCACCACTTTACTTATTGAATGATATATCTTGTTAGATAATCAATTTGAGTCTAGGAATTGGTCTATAGATTCATTTTTAAAATTATCTATACCCTTTATTCACTCTTCTAACATATTCAAATTTATATTTAGATAAAAATTGGGGGGGTTCTCAAATACCACCAAAATATAGTATTCGAATACTAGATTAGGGAAACAACTATGAATTCCTAAGGTTATGTGTCATTATTTCCTAGTATCATATTTAAAAATACATCACATAGTTAGGATTTGATATGGGTGGATATATGGAAAACTCAAATCCATTATATTGGAAGGAACGTTCAAGCCTCCCATTTTCTTTAGACGAATTAATAGATGAGATAAAAACCTCCTTTTGATGATAAAGACTACATCACTATAGTACTGGATATGTTGTCTACTTACCCTTGGACTTTTTAGTGGGATATGTTAAAGTAAATTTAAAATTTTATGAGGATTCAGAAGTCCATGTATCATCTTTGGTTTTATTGTTTTTTCTATGATTCATTCAAATTAAAGGTTTAGTATCCTCTAATCGATGTATTTCATTTGTTAAATCCCCTATAGGGTATGGATAAATCTATTCTTTAGAATATCCATCCTATAATTTAATTGATTCATCTTATGTAGGTAGTATAATAAAAATTTTGGATGTATCAATAGCCATTAGAATCCATAATTTCTTAGCTACCATTGGGTACTTCTCATGCTTAATATATGTGAGAGGAATGTTCCACGATTGTATAAGACATTTGAACTAGAAATTATTATATATACTCTAACCACTCATTATTCATATTGGTTCATTAAGAGATTTAAAAAAAAAATCACATCCCTTGAGAGTTTGTATATAAATCTATATCCATAGCCCACTCATTTGGAATTAGATAAAAATTGAGTTGATACTCAACTAAACTTTATCACAACACTTCACCCTAGGTGAATCTGTGGCACAACCATAGTATATTCCAGTATCTATATGGGGATGAAATTTCTTGTAAATCAAAAAATATCTACTTTACCAAAATTTCAAGATGGTATACAATACCTAGATATATAAATAAGGTTTTAACCAATTATCACTAGTAAAAATATCAAAAAATATCAAAAACACCCTCTAATACAAATAATTGTGATGTAAGAATCACATATATTTATATCAAAAAATTTTAGATGAATATTTATCTATTCATAATAATATAGTTATTGGATAACCATAATGGTTTAGTATATTTTGATAATATATAGATAATAAAATAATTCAAAAAATATCTTCAAAATCTCACATAGTGTCCTTCTCCTATAGTTCCCTTCTTAGACTTATTCTATATGACACATTTTTCCTTACCTAATGATGGTTGAATCTTATGAAATGTGGAGATATGTTTCTAAATACGTGTAAACATGGGAGATATCATTTAAACATAAGTGAATTTATGCATAAGGGTATGATTGAATAATTATGGTATATGAAAATAACATTAATATAACATACCCAACGAATCATGGGTCCTAGTGAAAATCATTGGGATATCACAATTCATGAATCATAAATGTGAGGAATCCAAAATAACAGATCCTTTGGTATGAGAGAATATCATAACAAAAAGAAATGTGTAATACTAATTTTTTCCCAATAATAATAATAATTTTATTTCATTTTATTAATCAAGGATAAATTTCATGACCACAATCCTAATTTAAACAATGTCCCATAATGGATAGGGTACACTTATCATCCTTTTTTAATTCGTGGAATTGGTTTACTCCCCATCATCCTTCATTCATGTAATGGGTTCACCCCCAATCACTTTTATATAATAATATAATATGTATTAAATTTCTCATTCTCTAATGGGATTTATAATTTGAATCCAAAAAATCCTATAATTAAAACCATATATATTTGTTCATTGAGATCATAAAACATCATGCAAGTCATAATGTCCTAAATCATGTAAATAGACCCTCTTTTACAATCATTTCATCATCACATAACCATGATAAATTCTTGTAAAGGAAATGTATAGTATGACTATAACATGTCACTAGAGAAGAATAAAAATACTTAAATAATGTTATCATAGATGTAAAATACATATAATAGTGAATTTGATCTTTTTTATTTAATATATAAAATATGTTAATTTATTTTAGTGTCGTTGAAAAATAAAAATTTTCAAAATATTGAAAATAAATGTTTTGTTGGTGAATAACAATTGAAACATGTATCTAAATAATCAAAGATAAAAATGGTCCTAAAATTGAAAATTTTTATTCATGTTGTAATTGCAAGAAATATTTTTTTCATATATTTTGTTAAAATTCAAATTTTACATGTTTAGAAAACTATGTAAAAATACTATATGAAAAATTTAAAGTAATTTAAAAAATGTTTCAAATTGATTATAATAATTTATAATATCATTTTATAGAAGAAGAATATTTTTATTTTAATAAACAAGTATATTTAAACAATAAGACCTGATTAAATGAAGAAAAATAATGTTAGTTTTTCTAGAAAACACTATTTCAAAATTTATGAGTTCTAAAGACATGAAAAATGTTAATATTTTATTATATCCATATAAATATTTATTTTAGAATAAATTTTATTGGTTTTAAATGATATTTAGAATATAATTATCCACAATGGTAATTTATTATAGACAATCATTTGTAACATGATCTTCTGCATTAAGACAGTTGTTTCTTCCTAAACCCTATAAAATATTTTATAATAATTTTAAATTTATTATATGTCTGTACCAAACCTATATTCATAAATATACTTCAATATATTATTTTATTTTAATTATCAATTATCATTTAATTATAATTCATCCATAAAATCATCATTTTGGGTCTTAACTCTTCCGTATTTAGGTATGTTTCAGATAAATAGTTATCACCCAATCACAATAGCCATAATGTCATTATCAATGTGATATTAGTCAGTTTAGAAATATAATTTTTATTAATTATATTAATATTTGTAACTATCCATGAATGTATGGTAGTGAAAAATAATATATATTACTAATGTAGAAAAAGGTATATACGTACACAAGGATGATACATTCATTTTATAGTATATTAAAAGAAGTGAAATTAATGAATAATTTATCATTTTATAAAAATATTGATATCATAAATAGAACAAATACTCATTAAATATGTCTTTATTACAATATATGTAACTTAATAATGAAAATAAAAGCACATGGATACATGAAAATGGTAGTACACACATATGCATGAGAGACGTTATAATTTTACAATGAATTAATGCGTAATAAGGTATATAATATCATTTATTATATAATAAAAAGATATGTTTTAATGATATTATATATAAAAATGAAAGAAATTTATATATCTAATTAAAATAGATGGTTATGAAAAATAAAACACATCTCTTCGTGATTACTGAAGTATATATGTTTGAATGATTATTATTTTTATTTAAAATTATATGGAATATAGGTAGAAAATGGATATACCATTAGAAAAAAAACTATTAAGAACAGTTAATATACTTATTTCATCTTTTTAGTATCATTATATAATGTTTTCAATAAGTATAATGATATGTAAACAACAAAAATTTGGGTAGGAACATATATGTCTTCATCAAATATCATCATTTGAAAAGAAATCAAATGCTTTTTAGATGGCTATTTTGGGATGTCCAAAAACTAAATGTTAGAATTATAGATGTTTTCCAGGTTGTTTTTCAGAACGTGGTATATCTTATAATTCTAATTCAAATTAAGAATTGATAATATTTTAATCCCTTTTAAAAGTGAGTTGGGTGAGAAAATATAAATATTCAGAAATTTTAAATATTATAAAGTAAATCTCTCAATAATGTGGCCCAATATAGGGTCATTATTGAACATTATATGAGATACCTCTTAAATACATTCATCTATAAGTATATAGATGAGTTTTTATGTCATATTAACGATTATATATTTACTTTAAACCCTCATTATCCATTTTAACCTTTATTATGGTAAGGATTATTTTCCTTAATTATTGTTCATTGTGAATATAAAATAATATGGCCTCTTTAAATTTTTTGGAAATGATGATTCTAAATATAGAAACCATTTTTATAAATTAAATATATTTTAAAAGGAATTTTCATTTTAATATTATTTCCCAATTGAAAATAAAAACTATTTTTCAAAAAAATAATGTTTCATGGATAAAAGTGAATCTATTATAACTATATGAATAATTAAAACCATTAAATTTATGTTGAAATTTTTTACTATATATTTTATCTATATATTTCCTTCAAATTATACATCAATATAAAATAATATAATATATTCAGTTAATAATATATTTCAACTATTAAATTATATTTTCAGATAAAAATTTTTCATTAAATAATACTATTTTAATTTACAATCTCATGATAATAATTGATATCCTTTTTCAGATCATTAAGACATAAATTTTCCCCATAATTAATATTATTAATTAATTTTCTACTAAAAAATTTATGAGAGAAATAAATAAAAAATAATATTTTCAAATATTATTGTAGGATTAATTTAATTATATTATTGAATTATAATATTTTAATTAAATTCCAAAAAATGAATCATTTTTAAATGTATAAAAACTGTTGATGAAAACTAATTGTATTGTTCTTATAATGTTTTTAAAAATGTAATTTTTCAAAAAAGATGAAATATCAAGTCGTTACACATAAAAAGACATGCATTGTTACAGAGAAATACAATCCATTATAAAATAACTCACTAGACTAGAGAGTAACTCATTTCCCTAGCTAACTCATAACTGAAATAACATAAAATTGCACCATAATTTAAAACTTTCACCTAAATGTTCTTCCCAAATACAATATTACTTCATTTATGTGATACTTCGAGATTTTAGTATGAATTTATAATTTAATAAATATTATTTTAAATTTATTAACTCACACATAATACACATCTAAACTGTATCATGGTACATTTTATTAAGATGAAATTATAACCAGTAAGTGTACCGATTATAATATGACCATTACGTTTGATGGTATAAATACTGGTAACATTATTTAGAAATAATTTTATAAATAAAAAAATTATTTTCAGTAATAATTCAATAATAAAATTATATTAAAATAATCTACCATATTAGTAAAATCATGGATGATAAGAAAAATTCTTTTTTACTAAAAACATCATATTTATGAGGTTAGATAATTAGTATATTGTCGTTATATAATAATTTTAATTAATCTCATACATATTAAAAAATAAATTAATTAGAAATTCTTCTAATAGTTCTTACAATGCATGTAATAAATTTATTTTATGATGTGAAGATTCATTTTCCTAAATTGTTTTTAAAATTGTTGGTAAATTATATTAATAATATATTTTATTTTTTTAACAGTGTGATTTAAAAAAATACGTTATTTTTTTAATCATCATGTTTAAATTATATAATAATTTTTTTATGTTGTTATAAGAAGTTACTGAGATTAGTTTTAATTATTACTTAATTTTAAAGGGGATATTTTGACTAAATTAATTTAAGAAAATCTATAATTTTTATCTAAATATATTAAATTAATTGAATTTAAAAAATTATATTTTATTTATATATATAAAAAATTGTATTAACACTCATTTTTTCATAATTTATAGAGAATAAGAATAAATAAAAATAATATTTTTTCAAAAAACAATTCTTTAAGAAATAGGTCTCATAACATTTTTCACATCTATTTGAATGACGTCATTTGAATATAAGCATTAGGAACAAATTTATGAGTCATTTTTTCTGATATAATATTTCATTGATAAATAAAATAATACATTTGAAAAAGTACTAAATATAATTTAAAAACATATATATATATATATATCATTTTATAACTAAATTTATATTATTCTAAAATTATATTTTTAATGTGTAATAAATATTTTATTTTTTAGAAATAATTTTTAATAATTATTGAACATATATCTAATAAAAAATATATCATATTTTAAATTTAAAAATTTATATTTTTTAAGGAAATTAATTTTTTAAGATGTAAAATTAAATTTCATATGTAAACAATTTATTACCATGGGAAAATAAAAAATGGATTAAATGGATAAAAATGATTAAATACAAATATAATGTTACAAATATACCTCAAAAAAAGAAATTAACACATTTATTGATAAAAAATAATCACATATCAATAATTTTTTACATTTAGTTGTTTTTTCATTAAACTATAGACCTATTATTACAAAAAAATCCACTCATCACAGTTATTAAAGGTGACCTTCACCATCCAACATATCCACAAAGAAAAATACCATTACATCAACTATAATTGAACAAATAATATCTCCAAAACTCCTTGAAAAACTTGTACACACTGGTATCTTATAAATAAAAACTCTTTAATCCATAATACAATTTTCCAAAGGATAAATCCAATGAGTAATGTAAAAATTCCCAAATAACTCATTTTCATTTTTATTTCATTATGTATTCTTCATCTACATAATAAAATTTATTCCATGAAAAAAATACCTTTATCATTTTTATATTAATGTTCTATTATGTTATAGAACAAAATTTTTTGACCTTTATCTATTCTCAACGAAAAAATAAAATTAAAACCACCATACATGAAGATTACCAACTCAATGTAAATAATGTTTTATTTTTCATAAAATCCATACATGTATGGTAATAAATTGTTATTTAATTAATTAACATTATATTTGTAAAATTATTTATTATCTAAAAATATAAACATATTTTGAAAATATTTTTAAACTAAAGAATATGGAAACATCAATCTTATGTATGTACGGACCACCACCACCATTGAGAAAACTATTCATGTTTCACTCTTTTTTTTGTACTAACCACCACCACCACTGATAAAAATATTCCTTTTTTTCATAACCAACATAATTTAATTATTCTAATAATATATTGATTGAGTTAAAATGGATTTTATGACAATATATTTGTTCTATATGAGTTATATTATCATTTAACTTTTAATAATATGGAAAATTTTGTTTCTAAAAAAATATTGATATATGTACATCTCTAATTATGTATCCATTAATATAGAAAAAGACCATCTTGGAATAAAATTAAAACACTATAAATCAATATAAATAATTTATTATATTACTATAAATAACATTGGGAGAAGTAACATTTTATCAAAAAAAGGTATTCAATATAATTACATTATAGAATATTAGAGACAATAAAAAACAGCATCTAAAGATGAACATAAACTATAAAACACTAATAAATTGTGAATAAATGATTATAACTAGATAGTATATAAGAAAATAGATATATATAAACTTTTGAAATAATTGTTTAATATATATATATATATTATTATTATTATATAGGGGTTATTGTGCTTTTATGGAAGTAGAGAGTTATGGTAAGGGATATTGGTAACTTAAATATCCATTTATTGAGTTATGATGATTCCTCTTTATTGTTTTTGTCTATTTTTTGGTTTATTACAGCTGAAAGGTTAATTATACAGTAATTTATCTTATTATTTTAATAAAACAACTTGTTAGATCAAAGAACCATCCGTGAGAAATTTATTTTTATAAAAATTAATAAAATTTAAAAAAAATCACAACCTATAAACTAAGATATTTCTCTTACTTGTCTATTAAAACTCCTAATTATAATTTTCATCATTTTTATGTTGATTTAATTTTTATTTTAAAATTAATTTTTACATTCTTTATTATGAATTATTTATCAGTTTTTTTATGATAGGAGTTTGAATAATAGTATTTTTAAAATGTAAATTTTTTTTCTATTCCTCTTTATAAATTATATTTTAATCCATAAATTTCATATAGACAAAGTGAAATTAATTTAAGTGGTGCAATATTTATATTTCATTCTCAATAATTTTTTAAAATTTCATTAATTTAATTTCTCAAAAATTATATACATGAATATAACATATAATATCATATTTTTTGGATAATGCTAACCATTGTTTCTAAATACTATTTTACCTTTTTTCCTTCATCATTTATCTTTAAATATATTGAATTTAACTCATTCCAAGTATTTTTTTCATGAACTATCCTTGAATTTCAATTATACCATGATTCTTTTGGTCAATTAAACTCATATTATTCAATGATATGATTCTTGATCCATTATTATGTGGTATTGATTGAATATTTATTTTTATGGATTTATTTATATATATATATAAATGCCTTTTATTGTTATTAAGATTCACCAGTGGCATTTTTTATACTATGATGAACATTATTTCTCTTGATGTTTGATGATATATTATATTGATTTTTTATTAAAACCCATTCTTCTTCTTTAGGATAAATATGATCCGTCTAATAAAATGATATTTATTTTGGTTATTGTGGAACATATTTGTGGCTTGTATTATGTTATGGGTGATTCTACTATTACATATCACTCTAGTATACAAGATAATATATTGTCTCTCTTGAAATAAGGATTTGATGCTTGTGAGTTTTTCTATGTCCATAACATGATGACTGGAATTCATCCTTATTAAGAATAATAATAGTGGGAATTTTCCATTAATCAAAACATGATTAGTGAGAATTAAATTTTTTTCAAAACAAGATGAGAAAATATTTCATCACATTAAAATATTAATGGACTATTTTAATGTTTCTTTTGTTCACAAAGATATATTTTCAACTTCTTCTTATTATTGGACTATCTATAGAAACATTCAAAAAAATATATGACATTTTAATAAATATTTTTTAAAAATGGATATTTATTTTTATCTTATCATCCAAACCCAAATCCCTTGATATATGTTGACCATTTAGAGGTTATATTCTCCATTATCATTCCATATAGAAAAACATACTTTCAAATAGGATATCATGTTAATGATTGGAAAAATTCTTATTATCTAACTCCTTTGTGGATAATTAATAAGACATCCATTACTGAGAAATTGAGAAAACCCCATTTTTTATTTTTTATTCCTTCGATTTTAAATTTGAGTATATATATTAATGTCCTATAAGGGTGTCTTGTAAGGTGAAATTATATATAAATGTTCAAAAGTATGTGAAACAAAAAATTTATATTTCTAATCATCATAGAAACTAAGACTTTTGATTCTGGGATTGTGTGATAATTATGAGATATAATAAATATGTTATTGAAATATGTTTGATTTTGTCTTGATTTATCTTTATTTTGTACTGATGCTACTAATAAATGTATATTTTTTATAACAAGATATAAGAGTATAGTTCCAGGGAACCTTATTTAGTATTAGTGCATGGTATTGTTAACATTGTGGTTTAGTTCTTTTATTTTTTGGACTATTCCTAGAGAACATTATTCCATAACATAGGGATTATAATAAATATAGCAATTTAAAAACAATTTGGAATTTTTTTTCTGGTTTCTAATAATTTAAAACCCTTTTTTGATTCAAAATAAGTTTATTTTTGAAATTGAATAGATGCACATTGAGGTAATGACCTTGAAACGGTTGGTTGGGTATTTACTTGTTCTTGAATCAGTCCATGTATAAGAGGCTTATCTATACACCAGGCCACATGATATATTTTTTGGTGATTCAGATGCTCAATTAAAAAAATTACGAGGTATTTAAAATTTATTTTAATGATGTAATGTATAAAAACTTCTATTAGATGACGTAATTAGAATTTACCATAGGATAAATATATTAACACATATACATTCATATTTTATGGTATATATTAAGATTTCTTTTATAAATTATTCGAATGTTTAAATTTTCATATCATATATTTTGATGATTTTATGTATTAGAATATTTAAACAATCCTTCTAAAAAATTTAGGGAAATTATGTTTTTCATTAGTGTGAGAAGTAAAATAAAATGAAATATAATTTCAACTAGACTGATCTAAATGTATAGAAAACTTATAAAAGGTATCATCATTGATGATATCTTATTTTTAATATATTATAATCATATAATGGTTTATATTGATAGCATATTATCGTCTTAACCATTATCTATAACTCGGTTATAAACAGGTTGATAAGAATATTCTATGAATTCTATGACTCAAGAATATATAAATAATTTTTAGAAAAAAAGGTTGGTGTTTTTTAACTAATGGTAATAATTTCCACATATCATTATTATAATAGTAATCTTGATATTTCAAGTGATATAAATATATAATGAGAAATTATATTTTGAGTCATATTTATCTTATGTGTAAACATATCTTTTTCATCTGTGAATGACATGAAAAAAAATTAAGGATTAAATTTATTTAATGGGATGAGAACGTTACACCCAAATAATTGATAATACATTTTACATTAATATATTACTAGGTTCGAAATTTTTCCCCATATAGTAGACTAATGTAAAAATATGTGACATGTTTTATTAATATAAACCTATTCATATGAAATATTATTGTTATAATTTATTTCTATTCTTGGATGGTATAGATAGAGGTAATTTTTTATAATATTAGTATAATTCAAAAAAAGATCATTTTTAACACAAATTCATTGATAAAATTCAATTAATGACCCGAAATAATTAAAAACATTTTATGAAACAAAAATCATTTTAAAATACCATTTTCATGTGATATGAATTTTATATTATTATTATCAAATAATAAATTTAAATATATGATTTAGAATATATATAATTAAATATTATAATATTAATCAAATAGTTTTACTATATAAATTCTTTTTATTCAAAAAAGATAAAAATTTCCTAAAAATTGTATTTCAAGCGTTATTCCCCCTTATACTAAAATAAATGTTAATATCTTTTAGAAACAAATTCGCCTACAAAATTTTCCATATTATTAATAAACATGTTCAATTAAGATGATAAATATTTCCTAATTTTATGTATAATAATTAGTTAATTTGATACAATTAAGGTACTACAATAATTGTAAATGTTTTATTTTTTAAGAATCGGATTCACAAAATATTTTTAATTTTAATATTATAAAATTAAATAGATTGATTTAAATTGACTAAGATGTGAACTTTTTTAAAATTTAATCATATAACTGCTAACTAAATTAATTATTAATTTAATGAAATTAATAACATTGAGAGTTAACATTGAAAAATTATATTCATGTAAAAAAATTTATATTAAATTTTACACATTCATATGAAACATAAAACATAGATTTTATTAATTTCATTTTATAAAAATAAACATTTTTTTGGGATAATCATAAAATAATAATTTGGATTTAATTTTTTTGTTTTTTGAAATTTATTGATTATTATATTATTTTCTAAATATATATTTTTACATATAACATTTATCTTATAACATAATCATCATATAATAATGAATAAAATAATTAACAGTTTAATTTATAAAATATTAATTTTATAAGTATAATTTTAAATATATTAATATTTATGTTTGTTTTACAAAACATTAGTTGATATCAGAGAATAGAAATTACATTTTTCATTAAATTTTTTATAACTTTATACATGAACATTTTTAATATTTATTTTTATAAATTTTATAAATTTTTTAATATGAATGATTTCATAAAATTAATTATATGTTTCATATTTTTTAATATATAATTTTTTATTTATATTCATAAAAATAAAATAATTTCAAATAAATTTAGTTTCTATAGTAAATAAGAAAACTATATAAGGGTTAAAAATGGGAAAATAACAAAATGATTATAAAAAATGATTGTAAATTGGATTTTGTGGGATTCTTGGACCAAAAATCAACCCCCCTATATTATTGGTAACTGTTATTTCCACATTCAATGTATAGTGCATCCTTTATAACAAAAATTATTTCATTAGAGCTTATAAAAGGATCCTTTATCCACCCCACTTATCCTAAAACCAAAAATACATTGTTCATCTAAACACAACCTATAGACCTCACAAACACTCCTAGACAATTATTAGTGGTTTTGGTTTCATCATTGGTTCTATCACTAAAAGGAATAATAAAAATTTCACATAGTTATTACAAAGAGTATGATTAATGATAGTAATTAAATACTTTTCATGATATGTTCATTAAAAAAAACTTCACATCAATTTTTTATATCATCAAAAATTAATAACATATGTATCATTATTATACTGAAGTGTTTTTATATTTATGAAATTATAATTATCAAATTTCCTCCCATCTCAAAAAAATTAATCTTTTTTCAATTCATACAAGAAGACTATCACCCTGATGAATTTTGTGTCTCATTTTTCATCCCTACACTATATTATGGGATTAAAATATATATTTAATGAATAAATAGTTTATTTATAAAATCATTATAATTATAAAAATAGAATATTATTTCAATATTATTTCACCACTATTGAAAAATAAAATGTTTTCTTTGTGTATGTGTGGAGTACTACATACATTGAGTGGCATATTTCATTTTTATTAACCATCTTAAATGGTTAATAATTATTATATATTGTTTGAAATGAAATTTTTTTATTACATTATTATTTTTTAGGACTTATATTAATATTTAAATCGTAAATATTATGTTGAAATTTTTTCTTCAAAATTTATATAAACAATATCACTATTGATTATTTCTTCATGAATCCTCACAAAAAAGCATTATAGAATGAAATTAAAACACTATAAATAATATTAAAAATTATATTATAGTATCACCGAGAATATAAAAATTAAAAAGTATCAAATAATGGGTATCAGCCTCATCATTTTAAATCATATGTGAATCTCTCAAAATCACTAACATATAATGATGAAAATAAACTATAAATAACTAATAAATGATTTATAAAAAAATATAATTTATGATTATATGGTATAATTTATATAAATAATTTAATTTAATATGTTATTAACATAGTTATTTTTATTAGAATAGGTTAAATGTATTTTATAGAATATGATACTTAAAATAAAGGATTTTGATAACTTAATACTCAATTTATTATGTTATAATGATAATTTTTTTAATTATTTATTCTATGTTTGGTTTCGTACACCCTTTAATTTTGTAATATATTAATTGTTTCCACTTTGGGTAAAATGTCTTATTAATTCACTATCCCTTCTATGTCAAATTTCAAACTCATTAAATTATTATTTGGTTAAAAATGATTTTTTTATAATTTCCCATTTATATTGAACGTACATGTTTGGTATTCTGGTAAACATAATCTATTAATATTTTTAAATAAAAATATTTATTATTTAAAATAGTCATTAATTTTCTCCTTTCCACTTTTATAATATAATATTTGATACTATTTTACATTTTGTATTTCAACTAATGTATTTTAAAAAGGATAAAATATTTTTTATTTTTATAAATAATAAAATTATATTACACTCCACATTTATCGATGAAAATTTTATGAATTTTCACTGATCATATATTGTTTTTTATTCCAAATAATATAGGAATATTTATCCATTTCATCCTAAAAAATTAATTTTCAAATTTATTTACAACCACTTATTTTTAAGAAAATTTCAAAAATATTTTATAAAAAACATTTTCTATCTTACCTTTTTCTCATTAAAATAAATGATTTTATTTCATTTCAATATATGTTCTTGATTTACACTACATATACCCTTATAATATTTCACTTTTGAGAAATGAATGTCAAATTATCAAATAATATGATTTTTTCTCGCTTAATATGTTTTACAATAATGAATGTCCTTCTTATAGATGATTTTTTTATTTTAATTTAACGTCCAAATATGTTTTTAATTGTCACTGGGTATATGTTATCATAATACCATCTTCTCAACTTAAATACATGCCTTTGGAAATATTCTGGGGATGGTTTCATGAAACATGTGTCTTTTCTAAGGGTATATTACATGATGATAAAAAATTTATTATTTCAGCTTCTTTGGAAACTTTTGTATATGGGGAAATTTTTTTGATGTGTTGGGAAATAATTAATATCCCATAGTTTTAGAGATCAATTTTATATCACATGAGATAACGATGTTACATGTGGTAATTTTTTATGATTCAAAAATTCAATACTATGAATTATCATTTGTTCGTAACCTGATGGCTGAGAATTTTATTTGGATCCCATGTTTGATAGTATTCTTTTTTTTAATTTGAAGAATTTCAATTTTCATTTTATTTATAATAATACGAGTGAGAAAATATTTTTTCAATAAATTAATAATTTGAAAATTGGCATGGTTTAGATTTTAATCGAATTAGTTAATATTATGATTGTGGATAACTTTATAATTTCCTTTCATTATGATTATGGTACTATGATATATTACATTCTAATGTTATGTCTCATTTTTATGATTATTTTTTTATTTTTAAATTATGATTAATTATTTTTAGTGCATCATTGGATAACATTTATTTTTTTATTTTTATTTTTGATATTTATATAATATCATAGTGGAATAATTATAATTTTCAAAGTAATCTTATGTATTGAAGTCACCTTATTATATTATATATTTATTAAATGAAGTTAAAATTTGTTAAAAAATGTTATCCTTTGTTAAAAAAGAACCAATTTTTTAATTTTTTTTAAAATTTATATATGTTTCAAGTTTTGTTAATAGGTTAAATAAGTAATTTGAAACCAATAAAAACATTTTTAAATTATTTTCAATATTAACAAATAGTGAAATTATCATTTCCCATGTATCAAATTGAAAAAACATTTACCCAATTAAAAATTCATGTCTCTATGTTCAAATCGCTATATCCAATGTTCATTATAACTAGTTTATAACACCAGTTGTGAATGTTTCTTAGTAATATTTCATTATAGTGGATATTGTGGGTGAAATCACTCTTATTTTACGAGTGATTGTAAGAGTGGTATATAATAATTTAGATCTAAAACACTATAAATATCAATGGCTGTATTTCTATTATTTTTTCTCTATATTATCTATACAATAATATTTTATATAACCTTAAATATCAATTTAATTAGAATGAACCATTCACCAACTTTTGTTTATATGTTATCATCCAATTGGGTCTAAAATATTGTCTCATCTCTCAAGATTAAAATTCCATGTTATGTGTTTATTATTATTAGGTTTTCTTCTTTGGTCATGGATTATGGAAAAAACTTTTTTACCAACAAGATTCCTTTCTCATTCTTTAACAAGTGCTTATTATTCAACCCCATTACGTGTCATTGATAAGATTTCATTGCAAATAATTTATACCAATCCCTTAAATTTTTTTATATAGGTTATGTAGATGAGTATAACATAATAGGGGTCTATAAAGTTGTCTTCTATGGTAAATTTCTTATAAACATTTCACAATTACGAGAAATAATATTATTAGGTAACTAATCTCTAAATACACTAATACTTTAGGTTTGTGTATTTTAATATTATTTTGTGATTTAATGTTTGAAATATAGAAATATTTATTTGTTTTACTTTCATTTAAAACCTTGTTATCCAATATAGAAAATAATAAATGTGTTTTTTATATCCATATCCAATAGTATGGGTCTTGGGAGCCTCAATTTTTAACATATCCCAATTAATAATACAATAGAGAGATGTAATATAATATTCTAGGGAATATTTAGTCACTACACAATATTAACCAATAACTATAATTTCTATGAAATATAATAACTAATATCACATGTCATTTGATTAAGTGCATGATAAAATCACATGCTTGTAAAATATTCATGTCCATACATTTCCATCTTAAAATTATGAAACTGATCAAACATCATTCATATCATCTGAAATGGTAAATATAATAATTATAATGTCAAATTCTAAAAATTCTCACTGATACCCCAATAAATTTATGAATCTCTCATCCTTAATACTATAATAAAAAATATAAATGTATAGATGTCTACGTATATGGTAATTTTTATACCATAGATATTGGGTTATAAGTTATTGTATATACTAATATATATTTAAATACATTTTGTATAATATTCAATATAATATATTTTAATTAGTAAACCTATATATCAAGTCATTATAGTTTCACATGATTATAATTGTTTCATTATACATGACCCTAACCAAAATAATCGACGTATAATTTCACAACCAATGAAATTACATCATGATCATAAATTTGGGGAAATTAGATATTTTCTTTAAAGGTTTTATTTATCACTCATGACTCATTTATTAATTAAGATACCTGTGAATGAATGATAATGTATATGATTCATTTTTAGTGTTTCTTTAAAAAAAATTGTATGATTGAAATCATTATATCACATGTTCTATATCTAGGAAATTTATTAAACTAATTACATTATAATTTTCATTGATTATATCTAGTTCCCATTAACATTAAAATCCCCTTATGAATTTTGGTGATGGTGGTTTTTTAAATTTAACTAAATAATTATCATATATATCCAAATGAATTTTTTAATTATTTGTTCCTATAAATGATTAATAAATTAAAATATTACATATGATGAATGTGCGTGGTCATGTATTATATTATTAGTTATTTCCCTAATATATAAATATATATTTCTCAAAATGGAGAAATATATTTCTTAAAATACTTATATATACTCTTTCTTTAGTAATGCACATATTGATTTAAATAAATTGATTGATAGTCTAACAACACACATATTTTTATCAATTTATAAGGATTTATTTAAGGTACCCATGTCTCATTAAAACATCATAATTTATTATTATGTTTTTTGTGATTCATAAAAATATATAATGAAATTAATTAGGAGTATGTCAGAAATTAATACATATGATCAAATTATAATTGATAATGTGATAACTAGGAATGGGTTAATCCACTTATAGAGAGGGTGTATTTTACGTTGTTCACCTTTTATAAAATTTATAAATATGAAATCAACCACTAAAACATGATATGGTTATGATATATTGATGTAAAATGTGTCAATCACATGGAATGCACTATATAAAACAATAATGTTAAAACATGTAATTTTACAAGGTTGGACCCCAATAAGGGAACCAACACCTTTTTTTTCTTAAAACATATGAGCCAAATATTTCATACTATCTTATATCATTAATAAAAAAGTAATTTCAATTTCTATTGCATTACAAACCAGTGTATCCCACATAGAAAGTCCTCAAAAAATCATTATAGTGGTTCTCACTAGTTTATAATAGTTGGATTCTATTTAAATCTTTGTTAATAAAAAATCATCTTTTGTCTCTATTTTCAAACTCGGAAACATTATTCCGACTAAAATCATTTTTCTAGTAAAATAACTTAAATGTATTTTATATATAATTATTGATGGTTTGATATATCATGATATTATTTACATGGAGAGGAATAATATCATCAATGATAATTTTATCCTCATCAGTGAAAATTCTCCAAAAAAATTCCCTTGCCTTAATAATAAATCATTTTATGATAAATTTTTTAAATGAAAATTATCTAATTTGAATCCAATTATCACTTCAAGTCAATGATAAATAAAATTTAATTCCTTCTAAAGACATCATTGTTTTACTTTGTCAAATACTTTACAAAAACTAGTGTCTACATTCAACCACTAATCCATATATAATTACTAGAACGTGATCATTAAATATTGAATACTGATATTTTATTGTCCAAAATAGATTCATCAAAATAATTGTGAATTTATAATAATTATATGAACATAATTTAAATAATCTGTTAAAATTACTATTTGTGAACTTACATACTATGAATGTACTTACGGTTAACATAAAACTGGTTAATATACTTTTAATGATTATATATTAGATGAATTTTATTATTTTAAATGTACTTTAGATTAATGTAAATTAAGTGAAGGTAAATTTGTTAAATATAATGTTGGGTATTGTAATTCTAGTAATCAAATATTATCTGAATTTAAACTATTAAATATTCTTAAGGTGAACATTTATATGTCGAAAATAATTCCAAATAATATACATATATAGAACCCTAAGATTCATCTTAACTCATCCCCATGTTTCATTCAGTGCTTTTATAAGGTCTGGGGAGAAAATGAGCATCTGGTAATGATAAACTTATATAAAAACACATTTTCCTACATGGAATTATAACATATTCTTTTGATTAAATCAGACTATAGGTTTTCGTATCTCCATCGTTTCTAGAATTAATTATGTTGTTCTTCTGATAATGTGATGGAACATCATTGATCTAACAATACAACATCATTTATCGTATTAAACCAATGATCCCATTGATATATATCTAACTATTCATTTATTATTAACATTTGATGAGCATATGAAAACATTCGAACATAGACTTTTGGATTCTCAAAATTTACTCAAAAATTAAATATCAGTCTCTAAAAAGGTACTTAAAACAAAAGTAACACCTTCAATGTATCCAGGGAACTTTAGTCTACATTATATTATTTAAATGAAACAAAACACCTTTATAAATAGTAAAAAATTATTTATAATTATACCAATTTATCAACAAGAAAAAATGCAGCACACTACAAGAGAAATAAATTTTTATATATAATTCATTATCTTGATGGCAAGAAAATTGTGGACCAAATTTTATTATTTGAACCCACTCAGTTCATGAACATTATTTTATTTTAATATTTATTCGAACTTCATCCTTCAATCCGATGAGTATAAAAATTTAGTTCAATAACTATATTGATATATATTTAAACCTTTTTCACCCTTTGTCAATAAAATGAAATGAAATTCTATGGTGGTCACATAAATGTCTATTAATTAGAATGAGATTTTAGAACATGGTGTTTTAGGCATAGTTACTCTAAGAATTACTATTTTATCGATGTATTCATTATATCATAAATTTTATCCTTTGTTGAAATTTTTTGATGAATAAATTATAATGTAACTTCTTTCTCCCCAATGAAATGGAATGTTATCTCAATTTGTTTTAATCTAGGTTGTATTCTAAAGTTATTTAATTGATTAATTTAATTTTAATTAGCATAGAAAACACTAAAACTGTTAATTATTCACATTCATGACATAGAGGGAAACAATAATCCACATAATTTTATTATAAACATTAGTAGTAGTGTCATATTATTATTCTTTTTCACATTAACACACATATGTTTTCTTATAAATAAACCATTAGAGAAATGTTTTCAAAAATTGAATGTACCTCTATATATAGTTTTATGGTCTTTAGAATCACTAACCCCGTCAAAATCTATGAATCCAAGTATGTAAAAATAATCCCATAATTGATACATTAAACTAAATTTAATTGTAACATTGAAATAATGAAAAATAATTTTAGCATCCAATAGGTGGGATTCTAAATGATCACATTGATATTTTGATCACAACGATACTGTATACACATTCTGATATCTAGATCTAGTTATACTGATTAAAAAATAATTCCAAATAGTTTTTTTTATTTAAACTACTAAGAAATTTAAATTTCATTATATTTACATTAAAATAGATAGGAGTTGAAACATCCCTATAGTATACCATGTCAAGCATCCTCAACTTCTCTAAAGAAATGTTTTCCTATTTTAGGTGGATTAATCTTTAGTTTTCATAACATGTATCGCATGAATGAAATTTATCATTCAAAGAATTTACGTTTCTTGTTTTTAAATTATTTGATACTAAAATTAATTTCATGGATATTGATGTTATATGTATTAACTGAAATAAATGACTATCAGTGATTAAAAACATTCCTACATAATATATATATTGCTATCAACATCTCATTTTTTGATGTTCAATATAATCAATCATCTATCACATTTACTATATGATGATAGTGAGGCCTACTTCAAACAATATAAATATTTCATGATATTACATACCATATTTCCTTCCTCATCTTATATGAATAATTCTAGTTGATAAATATGAACATCCTCTTCAAATTAACCATTCATTAACTGTAACATTGCATCTATCTAAAAACACATGTATATATAATGAGTAACTACTACAAATTTTTTTGAGGCTCTCATGTCTTCCAATTGGAGAAAATATTTATTCAAAATTTATACCTAACACTTTTTAGTATCACTTATAGTGTAACATTGGTTTATATCATGTATCTTCTATATTTTCAATAATCTTGTTCATGAACACCCACATAGTTTCAATGATTTTTTCCATTTTGAAATCAAGACTAGTTTCCAAGTTTTATCCATCCCAATCTAGTATAATTTAACATTTATTTACTTTTAGAATTAATTGTTATCAACTTATTTTATAATTGTATAAGGATTAATGGGACATATATGTGTTGATTGATTATTTATTCTCACCTATTTCATTTTATGGTATGGGTATTTAAGAAACTAATTATGTAATTGTTTCAAAATACTTTTATAATTCTATGATTGTTATGTTTATATATTGGTTGGAATCCACTTCATCCATAGATTCATAAAAACATATTATAACTATATTATACACAATAATGAATTTTAATACACTACTACTTCAAGGATATTTTGTATAATTTTTTCATTATATTTTTTTCCAATTTTATATTGGATTTCAAAAAAAAATCAGTTATATTAATATCATATATTACCATAATTTGGGTGGTTATTTATCTATGAACCAATATATCCTTCTATTGGTTTTGTATACCAAAAAAATACCTTTTTCTAATCATTATAGAGTTTTCCTATGATTTATTTCATGATTATCATTATCCAAGGAATTAAAATCAATTTAACATACTTAAGTACTTGTTTCCTCCTAAAGAAAAAATCCTAAGGGGTATTTTATATTTACAGTGTATGAGGAAATTTATTTTGAATATATATTATGTTATACACGTATGCTCTAATGTTAATATAAGGAATTTATAACATACAACTATGGTCCTTCCGATTTCAATTAAAGTTCTATTTTCCTTTCTATAACTGCATTTTTAAAGAGAATGGGGAGTTCTTAATTGACTATTTATTCATTACTTTCATATACAAAAATTTAAATAATTTCAACTAAAATACATTATGTTATTAGTTATTACCCTATATATATATGAAAAATATTTTTTATACTCTCTTATATAAAACATAAAAATTTCAATATCATCGTATATATATTTCAAAATCCTAAAATAACCCATTTTTATGAACTCATCAATAAAAGTTATAAATTATAAATAAACCTACCATGATTTATTTTCTATTACTCTATAAACATCAAGAATGTATATGTTTAGGAGGTTCAATACACAAAAGTTTCATTTATTTATGTTTTCCATCAGTCATGTTCCCATTTTAATATGATTTATAGAAAATGGATTATTATATTTTATATAGAGTGAAATATATTATATATTTTTCCATTATTAATTTTATCATGTTTTATTGGCCATGATATCATATACTCAAATTCTACAACTAATTCACTTATTTCTAACATAGTTTACATGAGCTACCACAATGTATAGTATAAAAAATCTATTTAGTTATTATACCATTAGAAATAGTTTATCCGTCATTCAAGAACTAGATTGTGGAATAAAATCTATAGAAAGTCATCTAATTTTTATAAATTCATATATTATATATCCTTAGTTTATATCCACACCCAAAAATAACATCCAAGATCTTAAAATTAAAATAATCAAAAATAATTTTTCCAGATCGGTTGACTTTTGAGTAAATATGACATGTAAAGGAAACATATAAACTATTGTATTAATAAATGATTAGTAAAATATTAGACTCATTATCCATATCAAAGGATCATCCAGTATCATTAATATACAATTTCTATTTATGAATAGCTTTCAAGGGTTCTTAAAGAAGTAAATATTTCTAATTTTTATAAAAATTTCTCTTATATCATTCACTATATGAGAAACAAGATTATCAAGGATGAGTTTTCAAATATTCATTATCACATTAACCAGTATATCACATTATCTGTAGGTTTCTTCCAGGAAGTGTAAATGATTACTTATTGATGTTTTATGAATAAAAAAAATTATATTTGGTGAGATATTTCCTCAGATCATTCAATTTATATTTTATTTTAATTAATATTTACCACCACTCAACATGATCCCTCTTTCACGAAGTGTTATGTTTTCCTAGTAGTTGTAGGTTTTGTGTCCATAGTTTATGGAACACCACTGATATCCATTGATCCTCGACCTTCCTAACTGAAAAAAGTGTGGGTTTTATAATTATCACATTAGTTCATTAATAGACATGAATCCCTTATAAATTCATCATGAATAGTCCTTTTTTAATAATTAGTTCTATCTTATACATAAATAATGAACGTTCTTACACATTTCTTCTGAATTAATTATTCATATTTTTTTAAACCATTATGGTTAGTATAAATAATTTTTTTGAACTTTTATTATAAAAACATTTACTTGATTTTCTTTAATTATTTATGAATTCATTCCATTTTCATCCATTATATTGATAATAGCATCATCGAATTTCATTTGAGTTCATTGAGTAAAAATACATTTCTATTGTTTTATGTCTATTAATCATAAACTAAAATATTTTTTATTATTTTATAATTTATGATTATATCCATATCATCTATTTTTAGTTTGAGGTTATTGATTTCCTCCATGTATTTATTTTCTATAGTGAGAGAATATTATCCACAAAAAAAATTTATTTTCTCCATTCTTTTTCAATAAGAAAAGGTCTTAAATGTGTTGATAATTTTTTTTCAATACATTATATAAGTTCTAATGTTTGGATTTTTCCTATAGGTTACATTACATTATTCTTTATAACATAAGGTTTCCACTGGTTTTACAAAACACATGATATTTTACAATTATTTTGGAATCTCATACATAGATGATATGTTTTCTTTGATTTTAATTATTATTCCCATAAAATTATTTTTCTTGTCATTTTTTGAGTAATCTACGTTTTCCCTTTTCCTAACATTCTACACTCCTTTGTACCCGTATATAATATATTCATATGAATATTTTCATTATTATCAATTTTTTCAAATTCATTACTTTTCTTTTTTATAGAATTTAAAAAATTATAACTTACTTCACCAAACTCAAAACATTGAAATGGATTCATACCTTTGTACTTCCATATACCCTTTTGTTAATTATTAGTCTCTTGATATATTTTCTTTTGATTCTTCTAATACCCTTTTGTACCATCTTCAATTTTATTAGACGATTCAATTTATAGAGCCTTACACTTGTTTTATCTCGATGATTCAAATTCCATCTCATAATTATCTCTTTTCATAATTATTGGAGACTTTTTCATTTCATAACCAATAAGAATACTAGAAATTTCATCTATTGGTATGTCTTATATATCATCATGGTCTAGGAATAGTAGATCCAATATATCTAGGAAGCTCCTTGTTAACTACTTCACAATATTTGTAACTACCCGGGATTTTATGAGAATTAATCTTTTTTAATTTCATTGATGTCTTGTGTTGTATGCTACACCAAGATTATCATGCGCTATACGCAACACCATATTAGCTTGTAGTATACACAACACAATTCTTGGATCGTGTTATACCTAATTTCAAGTTTATTTGATAGAAGTTATTCTATGCAACATTGAGTGTATATATATATATTCAATGTATAAATTAAATATTGTTGGATTATTTTATACGCAACAACAAAGGAGTCTTTCAATACACGCAACCCTGACTTGTCTTTCATTACACGCAATCACGGCCTTCCTCGGTAGCGTGTGTTGTACGCAATACCGGGTTTCACTAAACAACGATAAATGGTTATAATATTATCACGAACTAGCCATTATTAATAGTATTAACTAAATTTTAAATTTTATAACATTATTATTCATCTTATAAATTTTCAAAAAATATTTTATGTGAACAAAATAATTTTTTCGGGTAAAATAGGTATTTTTAAAAAAATGCAGTTTTGCCTCCTTTTGATGGCGCACCCACATTAAATCTAGTTTTTGACATGTTTATAAGTTAAATTTTAAAAAAATAAACTTCTTCTTTTTAATTAGGATATAAAAATTTACATTTTATAATGTATTGATATTTTTCTGATAACTTTCATATTTTAATGAATAGTAAAAACATGCTATATTTTAATTAAAAACAACATTTTTCATCATAATAATTTATATGGTTAAATTATACTATTTAATGTATTTAAAGTATAAATATAATATATTTTTACCATTTAATATAATTTATGTCATTAGCATTTATTTTACCTTAAATTCGTAGGTTAAATCAATTCAATCTTTTGCAATGTTTTAAACAAAAACCCGTTTTCTTTCGAGAACGGGATTAATTTTAATTTAATTTCTGAAACATTTGTGTATTGAATTTAGAAAAATGGATCCCATATTTGGAATTATTGGGTCCAAATTATTTTAATAGGATACTTTTTATTTTTGGACATTATAAATAGTAACTATGGTAAATTTTATTTACCATAATTAAAGGTAAATCGACTAATTAAGGGTAAATATAAGATAATAAAATTACCCTAACACCAGCCAAAATCCTATTGGATGACTAAAAGTCGACCCATATAACATAAGGGTCTGATTATATTCATTTAATGGACTTCTGTCTCTAAAAATAATTCAATTATTATTAAAACCAAAGAAAGTGACAGCATGTCACTTTCTTAAATCATATAAGTATAATAATTTTAGATTAGTTATAAACTTCATGAAACATCAGATATAAATAGTCTCCAGAAAGATAATATAATTATCTACATCATATGAATTTATTTAGAATTTATAAGGATTAAATAATTATCATTAAAGGTGAAATAATAGTGATGTTGAAATTATTAAGAGAAATATCAAATAAATGGTTTTAAAAATATTAAAATAAATATTATATGAAATATTTAATGTTCTAAACTAATTTTCTAGATAAATATGACATGTTATTAATCTATTAAATCTTTTAGTTCGAACATATCTTCTGTATATTGTTTATTCAAATTCAAATAAATGAATATTGTCAAAATTGACACTATTGTTATTTTATAAAAATAACATATTATAAAATTGTTTAAAAATCACAAAAATATTTAAAAATTATAAATTTATATTTATATGGTCCAAAATGTCATAAATTGTCAAATTATGGAAAATTCACAACAAATATTTAATTATTTATAATAATTTAAAATTTAGAATATTATTACCACAAATAAAATTAAATTGATAAATAAGGATAAATCAAGTTGATAATGTTTAAAATAAATTCCTAACATGTATAAATTTTATTGGTTGATTATATTACAACCCTATCTCATCTAATATTTATATATGAGTCATTTTAGAATTTTTTATGTGGGTTTGGGATTTAATATAAACTAATATTTCTTATATTTCCAAAGGTGCCCCTCTCCTCCCTTGTAAAAAGGGCACCTATTCCCTCTCCTCCTCACACCAATTTGAGCCTTCAAGATCGGCCAACCACTGACCATTTCACTTCCCCACTTCCTTAGAAACCTACTAGAGGTACTGGTCTTCTCAAAAGACCAACACTAGTGCCCTAAGAGAAAGTTTAAAGGAGTCACTTCGAGAAAGAGGTAATACCTTCTACCATTTTCTTCAAGTTCCATTCTTATTCTACTCACTCTTCTTTAGTTGTTTCATTATGAAGTAATAACATAAGTATCCCTAATATACTTATATCTTATTATAAATATTAAACAACCCTATTTCACCTTTTATCCATCCTATAGAAAACAAAATCACCGCGTGTGCGTGCGTACGGAATACCGTCTCCACGTCGTGGTGTAATCTTTTTTCCACCAACACCTTACATGGATGGGTATAATGGTGTAAAGAATAACTATATATGTTTATTATAACATCATACTGATTCTGATATATAATACCATTAACTCCAATTCTATTCAATATTTATGGGAACGATATCATCGTTCGTGCAGACGTACGGATTACCGTCTCCACAACGCGATGAGATTCATTCTCCATGTTAACCATACATGAATGATTATAAAGTTTATATAATGAATAATAATGAAATATATTAAATAATAATGCTTCTGTATTTATGTGTATATATATATGTATTTCATCTATTTAGTTTCATTCAATTCAATAAGGAAGCGAAAACAACGTTCATGCATACGTACGGCCTACCGTCTCCATGAATGATGTATTTCTTCTCTTTTATAAATAAATAATATATATATATATATGATGAATATATATTATATATAAATCATGTTTTTAATTCTGTAATTATGTAAATCAGGATATAAGTAATAATATCAATAATGACAAGTCGAAACACATCTGATAAATGAATTGATTTTACCCAAAACGCTGCTTTAACATGGAATTTACAAAAGAACGGGAAATATAAAGTCATAAGTGAAACATATATGATATCATAACAATGAATATGATTATTTAATAAGTAAATGACATTATTTAAATCATTATACAAGAGGTTCGGATCCATACGAAGCATATCAGACCTAAGGTAAGAGATAATTATTCCAATCTCATTCTTATCTGAGATTGTTTATTTGTAAGTATTAAATGGGGTTATGATTATTATCCATGTCCATATGATTCTCAAAATGTTTTCATAAAATGTTTAATTTTATTCCATGTATATTTAAAGTCATTTTTACCCTTTTCTACTTTTACCGCATCATATGGAAGGAATCTTCCTTTTGTTTACCATAGGAGGTACTTTTTGACTTTTCCGACAAAAGTACGAGAAAAATGTTATTTTTAACTTGTAAGACATGAAAGGATTTATACGGTTTTATAAAGCCTTATTTTCATGAAGCTTCCTCTAAATTATTTCATGACTATTTTCAATAAAATCTTTATCTTTTAAAAATTTCATGACATTTTGTGAAAAGAAATTGATTTTTAAGAAGAAAGGATATTTTCCTCAAGAATTCATTTCAAGTGTTTTATCAAAAACATTTTTCATCTAAGTTGAAATTATTTCATATGTGTATATTTCATGTATCATGTCTCTATTATTTACATGGTTTCACTTTTCTTATTATGAATTGATATCCATTTCTTTTATATGGATTATGTGATGATGGGATCATGTTTATGAAACCCATTTTATTTGTTGGGTTATTATGAATAATGTATGTTTATTTTGTGGCACAAGTAAGAATGATTTCATTATGAGATGGGTGGGACCTATATCTCTCTCAAATGCATTGGATAATGATTTATATCTCATGATATAGACATGGCTGGAACGGTACGTTAATCAGGTTCAGTGTTACAGGACAGAAACGAGGAGTGAACTCGATTCAGAAAGAGACTTTGTCCACTAAAATGGTCTTGGCAGCAATGACTTGGCTACTATGGAAATCATACCATGTGATGAATGGTTTCCACAATTACATGTTTTATTCCCATTATATTTTACCATGTTTGATGTTCCATTATGATATATTCCTTACGTACTTCAACGATTTATGTCTTTGCTCAAGATTTTGATGTTAAAATTTCATGTTCAAGTTTTTCCTTCCAAATGTTTATGGATAGTTTTATGTTATCTATGTTTTCCCTTACAAAGCATTTTATCTCACCCTATTTATGTTTTATTTTCCCCAAGAAATAAATAAAGTTTATAGGTAAGGAAACAAAAAGGGGAAGATTGTTATGGGAGTTGTTGAAGATATTTAAACATGATTAGAATTTTATATTCTGAGTTTGCAAAGACACTAAACTATTACGGTCCTTGTGTGTCTGTTTTTGTTATGTATTAAGTATTCCATAAAAGTAATTTAATGTACATGTACGTCAAGCTTCGGGTCTCTATAGTTGGTATCAGAGTAAAGGTTTAGTCAACCTTTGGAAAATAGGATGCGAGAACTTTAGTGAGATCCCTAGAGATATTTCTAGGGTATGTCTAGGGATGTCCCTAAGGATAAGTATAAGTATAGGTTATAATCCTAGAATTACGTTAACAATCTTATAATTAAACCTAAGATGTTAGATATCTAATTTACTCCCCCTTTATTATGTTGTTTTCCCTAGAATGATTTTTACCTCTCACACTATTCTTTTTGGGTTTTAGACGATGGATGGAACCCGAAGGAACCATGTTGATCAATGTAATGGACAATGCAATGATTTTACTCCTGAACAAACCAATGTTATGGGAGATAGAGTTCAAAATCTTATTTCTATACTTACAAAAGCTATGAATCATTATGGACTTCCAAATGAGCAGAGAAGGGAACAATATTCTATTGAGTCCTTCATGAGGCAACATCCACCTTCCTTCAGTGGGTCTTCTGATCCACTTGATTCTGAACAATGGATCAGTACCACTAAAATGATATTTTCAGTTCCTCAATGTTATGATCATGATAAAGTTATCTTATCAGTATATCATTTGGAAGGTGAAGCTGATCAATGGTGGAATCTTATCATGAATACGAGGCCAAGAGATGAAATTGAGTCCATGGAATGGGACGAGTTCAAGAACTTATTTTTCAATAATTACTTCCCACGTATTCTTCGAAAAAATATGGAGAAGGAGTTTCTTGAACTAAAGAAAAAGGATGATGTATCTGTTTGTATATACGAAGCAAATTTTACAAGGCTTGCAAGGTATGCATCTGGATTTATCATCCAACATGAATGTAAAGTTGATCGATTCTTCAGTGGCTTAAAACCAAGTCGTCGAAGGGCATTAGCTATAAGAGACTTCGGTTGCTATGGAGAAATTGTGCGTTGTGCTATCAAGGTAGAAATGGATTTTGGTGTTACATATCCATCTCATGGTTTTGACAAGAAACGAAAGATGGAGATCAAGGAGAAATCTCAGAATAATGGTGAAAGGAAGATGAATGTTTCCTTATGCTCAATGTGTGGAAAGAAGCATAGTGGAGATTGTATTAAAGGGACTAGAAAATGTTTTAAGTGTGGAAAAGAAGTTCATCGAGTAGCTGAGTGTCTAAGTAATGGAAAAATGGTTACTAATGATAATGAAAAGACTGCAGAGAACGCACCACCAACCCATCAATGCTTCAAGTGCAATGAAATGGGTCATTATGCTAATCAATGCCCTAATCCAAGGGTTGATGATGATCGACATGAGAAACTACTTAAGGAAAATGACAAAGGGAAGTCACATGCAATAACTATTGTTGATGTTGAATATGACAACGATGTGGTGGAATTATTAAGTGTTTATGTAATGGGATTCCAAAATAATGTTGTATATAGTATCGTGGAATATTGGAATATTTATGAATTGGTCTATTGTGGTTTTTAATAATTTTATGGTACCTGTAAGCATGGAAAGTGATTGAGATATTTTTGGAAATAAGATGATATGCGCATAATGAACGGATAATGAGAAAATGAAATTTTTGATAGTATTCATGAGCTCATGACTGATATAAGGAAAGAGTTATATCGTGGTCTGAGTATATAGAATTTTGGGGTTTTGGTATGTGGAAAGAGTTAACTTTTGACAGCACTCATGTTTTCAATAAGGTTTAATGGGTATTCATTTTTCAAGAGAATAAATGATTAAGTTATTCACATATTTATAATTTGACTAATAATATATATCGTATGATATATGGGGGATAAATGATGGTATTCACAAGCTCGGCAGATGAAATTTCTAGTAATTATTTTCTTTATATTATGAGTTTGGACAGAAGTATTTTAGATAAGCCTAAAGGTTGGAATGAATTATGTTGGACATAAGTTAGTATTGATTAAGGCTAGAACTTTTTTTCGATATTATTTCTATAATTTTATAATAGTGTAGTTTTAGAAAATGGACAACCTCCAGGACGGGCGACAACCCATCGCGTCGGACAAGGCTATAGAAATCGAACCCACAACCGAAGTGGGACATGCCTTTATCGCCTACCACTGGCCTACAAGAATTCCTTGGTTAGTGGAAAGTAGTTTTATTTTATTAAGTGGTATGATAAATAAAGTATAAGTCCATTTATTGAACCATATACGATTAATCTCACCATAAGATGGACTTATAACTTTTGCTAACCTTTTGTTTGAAACAGATGGAATGACCCATAATTCTATCACATGATCTGATAATGCTTCATGAATAACAAATTCAGCTTCATTTCTTTATGTGATGAAGTGTAAATTGTTCAATTCACGAACAATAGTGAGATTGTACCAAAATCATGTAAGTATTTCTTTTAATTCATCAACTTAAGGTAAATGATCATGAAAACCAAAAATGTTGTCCTAGTGTCCTTATATCCGATGAATCAGATGGTACCTTAGATCATCACAAATCTATGGCTTTCTGATTTTTGGATTTTTCATAGCCATGCTCTCTACCACTCTCCATCAAAACATGATGGTTAGATGTCTCCCCCATATCAATATTTTCACCTATGATGTCATAAGTGGAAACCTAGTGATGAGTTAATTTGGGTAATGATTATGTTTCATACTTCACCTTTTAAAATTAAGTTTTAGAATTAATTTTTACGATGTTGGTTTCTATGAAAGAAATTCTCAAGTAAAAATAAACCATTTATAACCTCGACGAATTTCGAGGGAGAAATTCATTTTAAGGGGGGTAGAATGTAACAACCCGAAATTTTATGAGAATTATTATTTTTAATTTCATTGATGTCTTGTGTTGTATGCTACACCAAGATTATCTTGCACTATATGCAACATCGTATTAGCTTGCAGTATACGCAACACAACTCTTGGATCGTGTTATACCCAATTTATTGTTTATTTGATAGAAGTTATTCTACGCAACATTGAGTGTATATATATATATATATATATTCAATGTGTAAATGAAATATGGTTGGATTCTGTTATACGCAACAACAAAGGAGTCTTTCATTACACGCAACCCGGACTTGGCTTTCATTACACGCAATCGGGACCTTCCTCGATAGTGTGTGGTGTACGCAATACCGGCTTTCACTAAACAATGATATTTTATTATAATATTATCACAAACTAGCCATTATGAATGGTATTAACTACATTTTGAATTTTATAACATTAGTATTCATCTTATAAATTTTCTAAAAACATTTTATGTCAACAAAATAATTTTTTGGGGTAAAATAAGTATTTTTAAAAAAATGCAGTTTTACAGCCTTTTGATGGTGCACCAACATTAAATCTAGTTTTTGACATGTTTATAAGTTAAATTTTACAAAATAAACTTCTTCTTTTGAATCAGGATATAAAAATTTACATTGGATAATGTTTTGATATTTTTCTGATAACTTTCATATTTTAATGAATAGTAAAAACACGCTAGATTTTAATTAAAAACAACTTTTTTCAACGTAATAATTTTTATGGTTAAATTATATTATTTAAAGGTTTTAAAGTATAAATATAATATATTTTTACCATTTAATATAATGTATGTAATTAGCATTTATTTTACCTTGAGTTTGTAGGTTAAATCAATTCAATCTTTTGCAATATTTTAAACAAAATTTTGTTTTCTTTCAATAACGGAATTAATTTTAGTTTAATTTGTACAACTTTTGGGTATTGAATTTCTAAAAATGGATTCCATATTTTTAATTATTGGGTCCAAATTATGTTAATAAGATACTTTTTACTTTTGGGCAATATGAATAGTAACTACGATAAATTTTATTAACCATAATTAAATGTAAATCGGGTAATTAAGGGTAAATATAAGATAATAAAATTACCATAACACCTGCCAAAATCCTATTGGATGACTAAAAGTCGACCCATATCACCTAATGGTCAGATTAGATTCATTTAATGGAGTTTTGCCTATGAAAACAATTTAATTATTATTAAAACCAAAGAAAGTGACAACATGTCACCTTCTTAAATCTTATAAGTATAATAATTTTAGTTTAGTGATAAACTTCATGAAACATCGGATATAAATAGTCTCCAGAAATATAATAAAATTATCTACATCATATGAATTTATTTAGAATTTTTAGGGATTAAATAATTATCATTAAAGGTGACATAATAGTGATGTTGAAATTATTAAGAGAAATATCAAATAAATGGTTTTAAAAATATTAAAATAAATATTATATGAACTATTTAATGTTCTCCACTAATTTTATAGATAAATAAGACATGTTATGAATCTATTAAATCTTTTAGTTCTACCATATCTTCTGTATATTGTTTATTTAAATTCAAATAAATGAATAGTGTCATAATTGGCACTATTGTTATTTTATAAAAATGACATATTATAAAAATGTTTAAAATCACAAAAATAATTAAAAATTATAAATTTAAATTTATATGGTAGAAAATGTCATAAAGTTTCAAATTATGGAAAATTCACAACACATATGTAATTATTTATAATAATTTAAAATTTAGAATATTATGACCACAAATAAAATTTAATTGATAAATAAGGATAAATCAAGTTGATAATGTTTAAAATAAATTCCTAACATGTATAAATATTATTGGTTGATGAGATTAAAACCCTATGTAATATAATATTTTGATATGAGTCATTTTGGAAGTTTTTATGCGGGGTTGGTATTTAATATAAACTAATAGTTCTTATATTTCCAATGGTGTCACTCTCCTCCCTTATAAAAAGGGTACCTCCTCCTTCTCCTCTTCACACCAATTTGAGCCTTCATGATCAGCCAACCCCTTCCCATTTCACTTCCCCACTTCCTTAGAAACCTACTAGAGGTACTTGTCTTCTCAAAACACCAACTCTAGTGCCCTAAGAGAAAGTTTAAAGGAGGCACTTTGAGAAAGAGGTAATACCTTCTACCATTTTCTTCAAGTTCCATTCTTCTTTTAATCCCTCTTCATTAGTTGTTTCATTATGAAGTAATAAAATCAGTATCCCTAATATACTTATATGTTATTATAAATATGAAACAACCCTATTTCACCTCCTATCCATCCTACTGAAAATAAAATCATTGCGCGTGCGTGCATACGGAATACCGTCTCCACGCCGTGGTGTAATCTGTTTATCCACAAAAACATTACATGGATGGGTATGATGGTGTAAAGAATAACTATATATGGTTATTATAACATCATATTGATTCAGATATATTATACCATCCAATACAATTCTATTCAATAATTATAGACATGATATAATCTCTCGTGCGTACGTATGGATTACCGTCTCCACGACGCGATGAGATTCATTCTCCATGTTAACCATACATGAACGATTATAAATTTTATATAATGAATAATAATTAAATATATGAAATAATAATGCTACTGGATTTATGTATATATATATTTATGTCATATATTTAATTTCATTTAATTCAATAAGGAAACAAAAATTGCGTTCATGCGTACGTACGACCTACTGTCTCCATGAACAGTGTATTTCATTCCTTTTATCGATCTATAATATATATGTATATGATTAATATATATTATATATAAATCATATTTTAAATTATGGAATTATGTAAATCAGGATATAAATAATAATATCAAGAATGACAAGTCGAAACACATACGATAAATGAAATGATTTTACCCAAAACGCTGCTTTAACATGGAATTTACAAAAGAACAGGTAATATAAAGTCATAACTGAAACATATATGATATCATAACAATGAATATTATTATGTCATAAGTAAATGACATTATTTAAATCATTATACAGAAGGTTTAGATCTATACTAAGCATATCATACCTAAGGTAAGGGATAATTATTCCAATCTCATTCTTATTCGAGATTGTTTATTTGTAAGTATTTACTGGGGTTATGATTATTATCTATGTCCATATGATCCTCAAAATGTTTTCATAAAATGTTTACTTTTATTCCATGTATTTTTAAAGTCATTTTTACCCTTGTATACTTTTACCACATCGTATGTAGGGAATCTTTCTTTTGTTTACCCTATGAGGTACTTTTTGACTTTTCCGACAAAAGTATGAGAAAAATGTTATTTTTATCTTATACGGCATGAAAGGATTTATACAGTTTTATAAAGCCTTATTTTCATGCAGCTTTTTCCAAAAGATTTCATGACTATTTTCAACAAAATATCTTTCTTATAAAAATTGCGTGACATTTTGTGAAAAGTAATTGATTTTGATGAATAAAGGATATTTTCATCATGAATTCATTTCAAGTGTTTTATCAAAACCATTTTTCTTCTAAGATGTCATTATTTCATATGTGTATGTTTCAAGTATCATGTCTCTATGATTTACATTGTTTCACTTTTCTTATTATGAAATGATATCCATTTCTTTTATATGGATTATGTGATGATGGGATGATGTTTATGAAATCCATTTTATTTGTTGGGTTATTATGAATAATGTATGTTTATTTTGTGGAGCAAGTAAGAATGATTTAATTATGAGATGGGTGGGACCTTTATCTGCCTCCAATGAATTGGGTAAAGATTTATATCTCATGAGATAGACATGGGTGGAATGGTAAGTTAATATGGTTCAGTGTTACAGGACTGAAACGAGGAGTGAACTTGATTCAGAAAGGGACTTTGTCCACTAGGATGGTCTTTGAAGCAATGCCTTGGCTACTATGAAAATCATAACATGTGTTGAATGGTTTCCACAATTACATGTTTTATTCCCATTATATTTTATCATGGTTTATGTTCCATTATGATATATTCCTTATGTACTTCCACAATTTATGTCTTTGCTCATGATTTTGATGTTTAAATTTCCTGTTTAAGTTTTTTGCTTCCAAATTTTTATGGATTGTTTTATCTTATCTATGTCTGCCCTTACTGAGAATTTGAGCTCAACCTTTTTATGTTTTATTTTCCCCAGGAAATAAAGAAAGATTTTAGGTAAGGAAACAAAAAGGGGAAGATCATTATGGGAGTTGTTAAAGATATTTCAACATGATTAGAAGTTTATATTCCAAGTTTCCAAAGACACTAAACTATTATGGTCCTTGTGTGTCGGTTTTTGTTATGTATTAAGTATTCTGCAAAAGTAATGTAATTTCCATGTACGTCATGTTTTGTGTCTCTACAATATTTGAGTAATTTATAAGTTCTATATATCTAATTATTTTAAAAATGATTTCAATGAAAAATGTGGAAAATTCATACATGGATTCTATATTATACATCATCAAGTCATCAAACACGCATGTATAAGACTGATTTTTTTCTATCATAACTCTAACAGTCTCATCAAGGATATATTCTATTTTTCCCAAATTTACTCATCCGATTGGATACCCATTATAACCATGAAAACCTTGTCTGATAAATACATTAGAGTTGAATAACATACCTACAATAAATTACCTTGATACGTTTTACATTAATTTAATAGGTGCATATATTAACATTGATGGATATCCTTCTATAGGGGGATCAACTAATTCTAATCCAAGATATATAAGATAAGGTATCATCTTATATTTCTCAAAACATATGTATTTACCATCAATGGACTACCTTGTATATTAATAAAATTTACATTATACATTCAATAAATTAGGTCCAGGAGAGGAGACCTATTCCAATAGCACTTTTGATACACAATATTTTTTTTATCCACGAGGAAGTGGGGTTGAATCATTGGTTCACTTATTACCACATTAATTAACTTGAAATTGAACATTATAACATATTAAAGTTTTGATGCATTCGTATCAAAAGACATTCAATATCTATATATAGTAATGTAAATTATAAATTAATAAATAAGAAATTTTCCAAGGCTCACCCAAAATAGGAAACCTACTCCATGTTATGATTCAAACTTCAGAGTCAATTAATTTCACCGTGTTCAATCAATAATTATTATTCAATGTTAAAGGATCATCCTTTTCCCAATATTGGATGCCATATATTTTGTATGTTAATAAAATATTATGATATCCCCTACTAGTTTATAATAAATATATTACCTTCCATGACTCCTAAATATAAAATAATATTTAGAACACCAGTTCTATCCTTCAGATCATCATCATTTGGAGTATTATAATTTTGGTATGTAGAACTCTACAAGATGCATAATCTGATTAATGAGAGTCATGTATTGGTGGATCTTCTTCACTCAACCAGAATCCTAATCAGTAATTGAATTTATACCCAAATTAAAAACTATTAACCATGATACAATCCCTCATTAAATAATTGATCATTTTATAATAATGTTTTGAAAAAAAATTCTATAATTTGAAACACTCTTCACTAATGATAATTATTCATAATCATTGAAAAATATCCTATGATATTAGATTTTGACACAAAAAAACCTCCACATAATTCATGGTCAATATTTTTAATCCAATCCATATATATCATATAGAATCATGAAATATCCTTTATGAATATTGAATTAAAATTTATAGCCTATATGTCATGACCCGTCCTCGGGACCCGTGTCGTGACTACCCCAAGCCCGCCTTCCATAGGCCAGGGGATGGCGACTGGAACCAAGGCGTAAATCCCGGTAAAAAGGGAAGACATTTCCTTTGTAATGTAAACAAACAACACAGAGAAAGCAAGAAGTAGAAGTAAACACTAAGTAAAAACTAAGTACAACAGTAAGTGCGGAAAAGTAAGTGGGCTAGTATACAAACCCAAACTGAATGTAAAGTACAACTAGAAAGGGAAAACAGCAACTGAAAAGTAAAGCCACATCGTCGAGCTGTCCACTGGAAATCCCACCTGAAGGGTGGGTACAGGTAGCCTACACTGATCCTCGGGTCCAGCCGACCGCTCCGAGTACGTCCCACCCAGTGGTCCACCTCCAGGTACCGTCCTGCTCTGCAAGCCTCAACCACGATCAGCGATGTCCGTCGTCTGCAACCAACACAACACAGTGCCAGCATAGCACGTGCAGGGGTGAGTATAAGCTACTCAGTAGGGACCCCGAGACCCCCGAAGGTCTCCCAGAATCCACAAACGATAATCCAAAATGGAAAGACACAATCATGAAGTAACATTCAACACTGGTTAGGTATATTCCCATACATATACCTAAGTCATCAATTCTTGTTCGGCTCCAACATCTGAGCCCATGTACAACCCAGTACACACAGGAAAACAAAACGAAAATCCACACAGGATAGTACAACACAATCTACAAAGGAAAGCAAAACAATATTCAGCTCACACAGTTATACTTCTTCGTATGACGATAGAGATGATCAGATATATCCACTGATTCATCTAAGTCATCGGACCCACAAAGGATCGATAGGTACTAACCCCCACAATGACCCTAGGAAGGGTCTGACCCACATAGGATTGATAGGTAACTAACCCCCGCAATGACCCTAGTAAGGGTCTGAACCACAGAGGATCGATATGTAACTAACCCCCGCAAAGACCCTAGGAAGGGTCTAACCCACACAGGATCGATAGGTAACTAACCCCCACAAAGACCCACACACGATCGGACCCACACAGGATCTGTAGGTGCTGGCTCACACAGAACTGCTGAACGCTAACCCACATAGGATCAGACCCACACAGGATCGGAAGCACTGATCCACGTAGGATTGCTGAGTGTTGTAGTCATCGCTGTCGAATCCACTGAGGATCTCTGTACAGTCGTCGTCATCGTCACAGTCACAAACGCATACAGCTCTAGGGTCCCCGTACACATCAAGCTCGTTCGGGTGGGTCCGCTCCACGATCCGAGAGGCTGATACATCAACTGACACAAAGTCCAGAGTTGATGTATCCAAACTTTCCGTATCGCCAACAGGAACCCAACGTTGCAGACGACGCGTCAATCAGACGCCCGGTCTGAGAGTTATTGGCTTTTTCATCCCAGGGGCCCGGTTGGTTTTTCAGGCAAAACCAACCCGACCGTACTCCACCTGCGTCCAAACCTCCAGTGGAGTAAGTCAAAAGATCCTTCTCACTAAGAGCAAACCAAGAAAGTTGACGGCACGTCAATCAGACGTCCGGAGCTTAAGATATGAGCGTTTTCGCTCTGAGGGCCCGGTTGGTTTTGTGTACGAACCAACCCAGCCGAACTCAAAGTATTCCGAAACCTCGAGATCCATATACAGAAACGACCGTATTGATCCAAGGATCGCATCTCCACTGAAGGTGCGTCGATCGGAGGTCCGTAGCCCGAGATATGGGCAAAAGAACCAAAACGTTCCGAAAATGGGGGTTTCGGGCCCGAACCGACCCGGCCCGAGACCCCCTGGGTCGGCCTGGCCCGACGGCCAGGCACGCTGGCACGCGGCGCCAGCTGGCTCAGCTGAACGGCCAAGCCGTTCGGTTATGCGGGGGGACGCGCTACCCCCCGCCGTTCGGAAACTGCGGCCCCAATTAAGGGGCCGCTCAGCTGGCCAGCCGGGGGTTTGACCCCCGGCTCTTCCCCTGTCCGGCCGGCCCGCCTTGGCTGGCCAGTTCATGCTCCACGGGACCGGTGACGGCCGGTCTCCTTCTTTCTCCGATGTTGGCGGCACGTCTCCGGCCGCCGGTCACCCTGCTTCGCCGTGGCCCGGAACCGGCTGCGGCCTGGGTCGTTTGGTGCGGCGCGACGACACCATGCTCTTCCACCGCGGCCCCACTCCTGCCGCGGTGTCTTCGGTTTTCTCCGACGCGGCATGACGGCATCATGTCCTTGTTCGTTTCCATGGCGCGGCGCGACTGTGCTGCACATTCCTTGTCGCACGATCACACGTTGTGCGATGGCACCGCGCCATTCTCATTTCAAACCACAAAGAGACAAACATGGATAAAGGAGGAGGGTTGGCCATGTTTGTGCGGTCTGACCCCCTCTCGTTAATTGATAGCATTTGGTTGTATTTTCACGAATAACGACAAGGTGGTAAAAACGAAAAAAAAATAATTAAATAACCCCTACCTCGAGCGTAGCTTGAACGGAGGTTCGTCGAATGAGGATTGGTCGTGGAAGAACCGTCGCGGAAAGAGACGTCGCGGAAGAAGACGTTGCAGAAGAACAGTCATGGTATACGGCGTCGCGTAGTCGGTCTCCGAGGACTTGCCGTTCTTCGTCAGAGATCGATGTGTTCATCACGTTCTTCGTCGAAGTCGAAGAAGATCTTCAAGTCCTTAGCCTTTTCTCCCAAAAACTCCACCACAAGGTTGCAACCCCAAATAAAATAAGCCCAAGTCTTATTTTATTAACACAAGATAATTATTTTAACTTCAAAGGTTTTAATTAATTCCACTTAATTAATTCAAGCCAAGTTGTCATCATTAAAGGTAAGTTGAGGGAGTTAGGAATTTGAAGGGGTGGGGTTCGTGTGGGCCTCACCACCCTCATAACCTCCCTTGGGAAGTTGGGTAGTTACCCAACTTCCACCCAAGCCTTAAACCACTTTAAGAAAAATAAAAATTGTAGAATAATAATAAATTAAACTTCCACAATTTTTATCATCTACTCTCGTGATAACGCAACTCTGGAACAGGTGTTCCTAAGAAATTACCAGCACTGCGGTTCCATCGGTGCCCTCGGAATTCGATTCCGAGCACCAGTTCAAAAGTTATAAATTCCCGCTGATTCGTCCACTAAACGTACCCGAGATAAACTTTGGATAGAAATTCCGAGCACACCGGGCCTCGGAATCAAGTTCCCTCAGAAACTGCGTTCTTTTAAAATCCCAAAGAAAATTAAGAAAAAAATTTCCTAGAATTTGATGGGTCTTTACATTACTCCCACCTCAGGGCTTTACGTCCCCGTAAAGATACATCATAAACTAGGGAAAAAATGTGGGTACTGAGCACACATCTGATCCTCCCACTCCCAAGTGCTCTCCTAGAGGTTCCCGTGATACCATCTGATTCGCACTAGAGGAATCGACCGTCTACGTAGGACCCGCTCATGTCGATCCTCGATCTCCACCGGGACCTCCGCAAAAGTCGCCCCATCATCAACGTCTATCTCCCTATGGTCAATGATATGCGCCGGGTCATGCACGTATCTCCTCAGCTGAGATACGTGGAAGACGTCGTGTACTCAGTGCAACTAAGGTGGTAGAGCCAGGCGATAAGCTACCTCTCCAATCCTGCTGAGGACCTGGAACGGTCTGATGATGCGTGGAGACAACTTGCCGCCTCGGCCAAATCTCTGTAATCCACGTCGAGGTGAGACACGCAAGAAGACGTGGTCTCCATCCTCGAACTCTAGTGGCCTCTGCCTCCTATCAGCATAAGACTTCTGCCGGCTCTAAGCTGTCCTCATCTTCTCCTGGATGACCTGGACCTTCTCTGTCATGGCCTGGACCATCTTCGGTCCCACAAGTGCTGACTCTCCAGGGTCTTTCCAGCACAAAGGAGATCTGCAAGGTCGGCCGTAAAACGCCTCGTACGGTGCCATCCCGATGGTGGGGTGGTAGCTGTTGTTGTACGCGAACTCCACCAAGGGTAGGTGGTCCTCCTACCTATGACCAAAGTAGAGGACACATGCGCGGAGCATGTCCTCAAGAGTCTGAATGGTCCTCTCCGTCTAACCATCCGTCTGAGGGTGAAAGGAAATGCTCAGACGTAGCTACGTCCCAAACGCCTCCTGCAACCCCTTACAAAGCCGGGAAGTAAAGCGAGCATCTCGATCGAAGACGATCGATGATGGCACACCGTGAAGCCGTACAATCTCCTGAACGTAGAGACGTCCCATGCTCTTCACAGAGCCCTTATCTCTGATGGGTAAGAAGTGAGCCGACTTGGTGAGTCGGTCGACAATCACCCAGATGGAGTCGTGACCTCTGGAAGTGCGTGGATGTCCAGTCACGAAGTCCATAGATATTCCATCCCACTTCCACCCCGAGACCTCCAAGGGATGTACCAAGCTTGCTGGTACCTGATGCTCTGCCTTCACCTACTGGCAGGTGAGGCATCAAGAAACGAACTCTGCCACATCCTTCTTCATCCCCGACCACCAGTGCTGTCGTCTGAGATCCTGGTACATCTTTTCCACTCCAGGATATACCGCCAAAGGGGAAGTGTGAAACTCTCTTAGAACCTCCTCTCGTAAGGCGACTGGTACCAAGGTATGTCCTCTGAAAAGGACTTTGTGCTCTACTCCAAAGGAGAAACCATCAGGTTCCTGTCCTGAGGATATCTGTACACGCTGCGTCTCACAGTCAGCGTCCCCACGCTGTGCCTCTCTGACCCGCTGCAGTAGTGGAGGGGTGACTGTGAGAGACTGAAGGAAGGCTGGTCTATCTCTATCCACAAAGGATATCTGCAAAGAGGCTAGCTGCTCTATCGCCTCCTCAAGTAGCTGAATGCCCGTCCTCCTGTTGAGAGCATCGGCTACCACGTTCCCCTTCCCAGGAGTATAGTCTATCTCAAAGTCATAGTCCTGGAGGAACTCGAGCCATCGTCGCTATCTCAGATTCAAGTCCTTCTGAGAGAAGATGTATCTGAGACTCTGATGGTCAGAAAAGACTGTAAAGTGCTCTCCCATCAGGTAGTGTCGCCATGTCTTTAGAGAGAAGACCACTGCTGCTAACTCCAGGTCATGGGTAGCATAGTTCTTCTCATGCAACCTCAACTGACATGATCCATAGGCGATCACGACCCGCTCCTGCATCAGGACACATCCGAGTCCGGTCCCTGATGCATCACAGTAGACTACGTACCCAACTCCCTCCTCAGAAAACCTCAAGATAGGGGCCCTGGTCAATCTCTGTCTCAGCTCCTGGAAGCTCTGTAGACATCTTTCTGACCACACAAAGGGTTTTCCCTTCTTCGTCAAAGCTGAGAGTGGTGCCACAACTCTGGAGAAGTTTGGCACAAATCTCTGTTAGTATCCAGCTATTCCCAAGAAACTCCACACCTCCGTCACGCTCCTGGGTGGCTCCCAAGCTTGCACTGCCTCGATCTTCGTAGGATCCACCGCAACTCCCGCCTCAGAGATGACGTGTCCCAAGAAGTGAACCTCGTGTATCTAGAACTGACACTTCGAGAGCTTTTCATAAAGCTGGTGCTCTCGGAGTGTGTCTAGCACAACCCGCAAGTGGTAGGCATGCTCCTCCTCAGTCGTCGAGTAAGTCAAAATTTCGTCGATGAAGACCACGACAAATCGATTGAGGTATGGCTGAAAGATCCTGTTCATGAGGGCCATGAACATTGATGGAGCATTGGTCACGCCGAAGGGCATAACAAAGAACTAATAGTGGCCATACCGACACCTGAAAGCTGTTTTCTGCACGTCCTCGTCTCAAACTATGAGCTGATGATAGCCTGACCTGAGATCTATCTTCGAGAACCACCGTGCTCCCTTGAGCTGATCAAAGAGGTCATCAATCCTCAGAAGCGGATACTTGTTCCTCACTATCACCTGGTTCAGGCGACTATAGTCGACACAAAGTCGCAAGCTCCCATCCGCCTTCTTGGAGAACAAAATCGGGGAAGCCCAGGGTGAAACAATGGGTCGGATGAATCCCTTGTCATGCAAGTCCTCCAATTGTACCTGTAGCTCTCGAAGCTCAGCGGGGGCCATCCGATACGCTGGAGTCAATATCGGGGCTGTCCCGGGGTACAGGTCAATATAAAATTCTACCTCTCTGCGAGGAGGTAGCCCTAGAATGTTGTCTGGAAAAAAGTCCGCATACTGATCCACCACTGCAGGAAAACTAGGACTCCGCACATCAACTACTCCTAGGATGAGGCTAGACAACTGATGAGTGATGGGTTGTCCTCTCCTCTGCGAGAGTCCATCCTGTGCTGCAAAGGCTCCCTTCTCTCCGGTGAAGGTGAACCTGCTCCCGTCGGTGCGTACACATCGCAACTTGCGCCTAATACAGTCAATTTGTGCATGGACTGTGGACAACCAATCCATGCCCAAGGTGACGTCGTAAGGCCTCGACGCCGCTACAAGAAGATCCCAGTTGAAGCTCTCGCCTCCTAGAGTGAGCTCAAAGTGCCGGCACCAGTGCGTAGTCTTCGAGTCTTCTCCCGTAGGAGTCTCTAGCCGTAAGGATCGAGTCAATGGCTCTATCGGAATCTCTGAGCTCCGAACAAGGGAAGCGACTATGAAATAATGACTCGCTCCTGTGTCTATAAGTACTGCATCAAGGGTGGAATAGACACAGATAGTACCTCGAATCATCTCGAGCACGCTGTGGTCGTAGGCCTCCGCTGCCTGGAGTTGTGCCTATCTCTGCCCGCCAGCTCCCTGTGGATGGGGTGGACCTCCTGGTGGTGGTGGTGGTAGAGCCTCAAAGCGTCGCCCACCACCTGCTGCTCGGCCTACTCCTCTGCCTCATCCGCCTTCTCCCTGCGGACCCCCATGGTCGACCCGCTTCCTCTGCCTCGGTGGTCCCTCAACCATCTACTGCTCCTCTGCACGGCGGGTCGGGCAGTCACGAGCCATGTGGCCCGGCCCGCCGCACGAGTAGCACTGCCTGCCTCTTGAAAGACTGGCTCCGCGGTGTTTTCCCCACACTATTGAGCCAGTGTCCTGAGGTTGTCTGCCTGAGGGTATGGTCTGCTTGGACCAATGAGTCATCCTTCGACTGCCTGCTGCAGAAGACTCTCCTACGTGCCGCCCCGTGGTAGGTCTCGCCGCTGAAGAAGGCTCAGCAAGAAAGCTCTCGATCAAAAGGGCTCACTCCAGTACTCCTTCCTGGGTCGGAATGCTGAGAGAGATCAGTGATGCCCTGATCTCATGTCTCAATCCCTGCTCAAAGGTCCGGACCCGGATGAATGGGTCCCGTACCACGTCTGTTGAGTAGCGTGAGATATTGGTAAATCTCTCCAAGTATTGGGCGACTGTCAAGCTGCCCTGTCGCAGCTGAAGAATCTCTTGGATGCGCACCGCATGGAGGGTGGTTGGGACGAACTCCGACCAGAAGAGGCCCTCAAATTCAGTCCAGAGGATAGATGCCTCATCGTGCACCTGGAGCATCAAGCTCCACCATCTTCCCACTGCCGCCTGCAGTAGCCTCGCCGCGAGGATCACCATGAGGTCTGCTGGTGTCCTCATTAACCTGAAAACTCTCACCACTGCCTCCAGCCAGTCCTCGGCTGCCTGGGGGTCCGTCTCCCCGCGGAACCTGGGCGGTCGCTGGCACTGGAACTCATGCAGTACACTAAGGCGACGTTCATCTTCAGCGGCTAGGGCGGGAAGCATTGGTGGCTCGGCGGGTAAAGGTACCGCCGGTGCCTCAGCTGTCAAAGGGCCCTACAGCGAGGCCTCATCGCTCGGTGGGCTGTCGTCATGCTCAACTCTCAGAACCCTAGCTGGCTGCCATCGTGGGGCCATCCTGAAAAGAAACAGGTGACCCACGGTCAAACAGTATACCTGGTGAGCTGACACAAAGTAATCACAAAGAAAACTTGAAACACACATGCAATCAATGTTTTTGTGCATTAAGTCAGAAATCAGAAGTTAGGGTCCTGGTGTACGGATACGTCGGCCGCCGCACCAACACTGGACTCCCTGGACTGATAACCACACCCAATACACTTAACAATATTGCTTCACATAGAGAATATCAGAGTCCAGAGTTCTGCAGTAGAACCGAACTCCTATGATACCAATTTGTCTCGACCCGTCCTCAGGACCCGTGCCGTGACTACCCCAAGCCCGCCTACCATAGGCCAGGGGCTGGAGACTAGCACCAAGGCATAAATCCCTGTAAAAAGGGAAGGAATTGCCTTTGTAAAGTAAACAAACACCACAGAGCAAGAAAGCAGTAGAAGTAAACACTAAGTAAAAACTGAGTACAACAGTAAGTGCGGAAAAGTAAGTGGACCACTATACAAACCCAAACTAAAAGTAAAGTACAACTGGAAAGGGAAAACAACAACTGAAAAGTAAAGCCGCATCACTGAGATGTCCATTGGAAATCCCACCTGAAGGGTGGGTACAGATAGCCTCCACTGCTCCTCAGGTCCAACTGACCGCTCTGAGTACATCCCACCCATTGGTCCACCTCCAGGTACCGTCCAGCTCTGCAAGCCTCAACCACGATCAGCGCTGTCCGTTGTCTGCAACCAACACAACATAGTGCGGGCATAGCCCGTGCAGGGGTGAGTATAATCTGCTCAGTAGGGACCCTGAGACCCCCGAAGGTCTCCCAGAATCCACAAAGGATAATCCACAAAGGAAAGTTACAATCACGAAGTAACATTCGACACTCCTTAGGTATATGCCCATACATATACCTAAGTCATCAATTCTTGTTCGGCTCCAACATCTGAGCCCAAGTACAACCCAGTCCTCACAGGAAAGAAAAACAACAATCCACACAGGATAGCACAACACAATCCACAAAGGAAAGCAAAAAAGGATTCATCTCACATAGGTATACTTCTTTGTATGATGATAGAGATGATCAGATATATCCACTGATTCATCTAAGTTGTCGGACCCACAAAGGATCAATAGGTACTAACCCCCGCAATGACCCTAGGAAGGGTCTGACCCACACAGGATTGATAGGTAACTAACCCCCGCAATGACCCGAGGAAGGGTCTGACCCACACAGGATCGATAGGTAACTAACCCCCGCAAAGACCCTAGGAAGGGTCTGACACACACAGGACCGATAAGTAACTAACCCCCACAAAGACCCACACAAGATCAGACCCACACATGATTTGTAGGCACTGGCTCACACAGAACCACTGAGCGCTGACCCACACAGGATCGAACCCACACAGGATCGAACCCACACAGGATTGGTAGCACTGATCCACGTAGGATAGCTGAGTGTTGTAGTCATCGCCGTCGAATCCACTGAGGATCTCTGTACAGTCGTCGTCATCATCACAGTCACAAAACGCAGCTAGCTCTAGGGTCCCCGCACACAGCAAGCTCGTTAGGGAGGGTCCGCTCCACGAGCCGAGAGGCTGATACATCAACTGACACAAAGTCCAGAGTTGATGTATCCAAAAGTTCTGTATCGCTAACAGGAACTCAACGTCACAGACGGCGCGTCAATCGGACGCCCGGTCTGAGAGTTATTGGCTTTTTCGTCTCAGGGGCCCGGTTGGTTTTTAAGGCAAAATCAACCCGACCGTACTCCACCTATATCCAAACCATGGGCGGAGTAAGTAAAAAGATCCGTCTCACTAAGAGGAAACCAACAAAGTTAACGGGACGTCAATCGGACTTCCGGAGCTTAAGATAAGAGCATTTCCGCTCTGAGGGCCTGGTTGGTTTCGTGTACAAACCAACTCAGCCAAACTCAAAGTATTCCAAAACCTTGAGCGCGATATACTGAAACGTCCGACTCGATCAAAGGATCGCATCGCCGCTAACGACGCGTTGATCGGAGGTCTGTAGCCCGAGATATGGGAAAAGAACCAAATGGGTCCGAAAACGGGGTTTTCAGGCCCAGACCGACCCGACCCGGCTGGGCGCGGCCCGGTCCGGCGGCCCGTTGCGCTGGCGAGCGGCACCAGAGGGCTCGGCCGGATGGTCAAGCCGTTCAGTTATGCGGGGGGGAGCGCTGCCCCCCCCCCCCCCCCCCCGCCGTTCGGAAACCGCGACCCCATTTAAGGGGCCGCTCAGCTGGCCAGCCGGGGGTTTGACCCCAGGCTCTTCCCCTGTCCGGCTGGCCTGCCCTGGCCGGCCGGTTCTTGCTCCACGGGACCGGCGATGGCCGGTCCCCTTCCTGCTCCGACGCCGGAGGCCCGTCTCCAGCCACCGGTCACCCTGCTTCACCGCGGCCCAGAACCGGCTGCGGCCTTGGTCGTTCAGTGTGGCGCGACGACGTCGTGCTCTTCCACCGCGGTCCTGCTCCGGTCGCGGTGTCTTTGGGTTTCTCTGACGCGGCGCGACGACGTCGTGTCCTTGTTCGTTTCCACAGCGTGGCGCGACGGCACCGCACATTCCTTGTCGCATGATCACATGCGGTGTGACGGCACCGCGCCATTCTCTTTTCAAACCACAAATAAACAAACATGGATAAAGGAGGAGGGTCGACCGTGTTTGTGTGGTCCGGCCCCCTCTCATTAATTGATAGAATTTGGTGGTATTTTCACAAAGAACGACAAGGTGGTAAACACGAACAAAATAATTAAATAACCCCTACCTCGAGCATATCTTGAACGGAGGTTCGTTGAATGAGGATTCGTCGCGAAAGAACCGTCGCAGAAAGAGATGTCGCGGAAGAAGACGTCGCGGAAGAACCATCGCGGTATACGGCGTCGCGTAGTCGGTCTCTGAGAACTCGGTGTTCTTCGTCGGAGATCGATGCATTCTTCGCGTTCTTCGTCGAAGTCGAAGAAGATCTTCAAGTCCTTAGCCTTTTCTCCCCAAAACTCCACCACAAGGTTGCAACCCCAAATAAAATAATCCCAAGTCTTATTTTATTAACACAAGATAAGTATTTGAATTTCAAAGGTTTGAATTAATTCCACTTAATTAATTCAACCCAAGTTGTCATCATTAAAGGTAAGTTGATGGAGTTATAAATTTGAAGGGGTGGGGTTCGTGTGGGCCCCACCACCCTCATAACCTCCCTTGGGAAGTTGGGTAGTTACCCAACTTCCACCCAATCCTTAAACCACTTTAAGAAAAATAAAAATTGTATAATAATAATAAATTAAACTTCCACAATTTTTATCATCTACTCTCGTGATAACGCAACTCCGGAACAGGTGTTCCTAATCAATTACCGGCGCTTCGGTTCCATAGGTGCCCTCAGAATTCGATTCCGAGAACTGGTTCAAAAGTTAGAAATTCCCGCTCGTTCGTTCACTGAACGTACCCGAGCTAAACTTCGGATAGAAATTCTGGGCACACCAGGCCTCGGAATCAAGTGCCGTCAGAAACTGCGTTCTTGTAAAATCCCAAAGAAAATTAAGAAAAAAAATTCCTTGAATTTTACAGATCTTTACACTATAATCACCATAATTAATGTAACATGATTTAAAGAATATGAAGATACTAAGAACCATTTAGTGAATATAATTCTATTGAACATATATTTAGTGAGAATAATTCTTTTGAGTAAAATTAATGGGAATGTACAACATGTAAACACATTTCCAATGAATCAAATTTATGTTAGTATGATTATTACAATCATAAACATAGTTAAAGTACCTATTGATAATTTACATAGAGTGAATGTACCTCTAATGAATTTACATCAGGTGAACGAGTATCAAATGAAGATACTTTTGGTTACACCAATATTTTTCTCAACTAATCATCATATATCCTTTAATACATTAAACAAATCTAATGAAAAACTATACATCTGATGGGAATTAAACATTACACAAAAAATTAACTCAACGTATTATTAGAATACCCTATTGTGATGAAGTCGTACCATGTGAATTTAGTACACCATCATATATAGCTTGAATCTTTGCTGGAATTATTCATGATTTTTGTTTATGGATTTATCGAATAGTAAAACATAGCAGACTTATTCATTATGATCTAAAATAAATATACATTCAACTCTTTATGTAACCATGATGTTTTGGTGAACAAAAAAAATCATCGAACACATCTTTTCATGTTATAAGGACGAATGATATAACTATATATATTACACTAATTAAATTATTCAAGAACTATATCTCAAAATAATCTCACAATTCTTGGAGACCCATTTGGCTTATTGTATTTTAGGAATAGTTGAATAGGATTATTATTTTACAAAACATGGGAACAATTTTTTATAATTGAACTCTTATATTACCTATAATATTCTTCTCTTCTATTATCCATATAATTAAAATCTACGAAAGGGAACATGTGAATAGGGTGAGATCAGACTCTCAGTAAGGAAAAAATTACTATCATTATATCAAGGTACAAATCATAAGAATAGGAGAAACATAAATGTGTAAAAATGATTTATTTCAATGAAAAATGGGATTGTATGAGTTATCCATAACTAATCATTGAAAACATTTAATCTCAAAAGAGTGAAAATATAACATTAGATAAGAGTTCCATATAATAATACAATAAAAATGACCCATAATGAATTTTCATAGGTATAATATTATAACATCTGATAATGGAATTAACATAATTATAGAAATCACATGTCAATGAGACCCACCAAGACATTTATCACAAATATAGATTGGTCTAATCACTATTGTACTTACATGGGAGTGGTACAATCATACAATATACAAATGGGCTTGGGATAATCCTCATGTGTACACTTTAGTTTCACATAATTAGTCATATTTTCACATTGACCGTGGATATTTCCTCTAATATACTGATGGTAATTTGAAAAATTATCCATCAATCTATTATTATTTTCACAAATCATCTATAGTATGTATTGGCTAGGGATAAATCATTCATATAACATTTAGCATTGTATAAATAATCCAGTGTTCCCTTTCTAGATCATTATATATAAACATTATAAGTTCTTGGGGTGGTTGATATAACACCTCATACATCAATATTCCACACATTTACTTCCACTTAAAAACCAAATCATTCTTCTTTTCAGAAATAACACACTAGAATATAATGGGTTTCAAAACATTTCTATTATGTATCACATAAAGTAGTCATGATTATTTGAAACAAAAATTATGATCACCAAATATAAATTTTGATGAATATTACATATAGAGTAGTTTATAAACCATAACTACATTGGAGAATAATTCATTAAAAAATTAAGAAAAATATTAAAATGAATTTTTCAAAAAAATCATTTCGTAAATCATGTTTAAATGGCATGATTTTCAAGACACATTGAAAATTCCATTTTTTGAAGATGAAAACACAAAATCATAAAATAATACTTAAAAAGTTTAAAATAAATATAAATCTCTATGAAATAAATCATATGTCAAAATTTTATATATAAGGGAAGAATATATGGACACTGAATGGAACATCCATCAAAATACTTGAATATGCCTTTATTTAAAATAGAAAAATATGAGTAATAAAATCCATAAGGGAGAAATAATTTTTTTGAATCATGATTTTACCAAAAATAATTCACTAATAAATTATAATATCATCTAATAATAGTATATATCAATAATGAAATAAAATATTAAAATATGATTTATTAAGATCCAAATAAAAGTTTGTAGTCGCAAGATCCCCCATCAAATTTAATAACATTTAACTCAAAAACTCCTAAAATTTAAAGATAGTAAATTAAAACTCATTTACTAGAAATAATTTATATACCATGATATATAATGTCAATTTGAAATCAATCACACCAATTAAACTAAATTATGTGTATAATAAAAAATAGTTATTGAAGAGAGTAATTTGAGATGAAAACCACATACGTTGTATTTATTCCTTATAGACCATTATCTAACCTTCTATGTAAATAATTAATTATTATAATAAATTATCTCATAACATTAATATAATCATAATATATTTTTTTAAAATATTTTATGACCATATATTACTATTAAAATGCTCTATTATTTTTTTCATTGTCAGGTGTTAGAATTTTCAGTTTTTGGTTTTCTACAAAATAAAAAAATAATGGATCGATTATGAATATGTGGATTCAATAACATAATTCCTAGAATTTCATGATATTCAAATCTTTTTTTAACTATTAATTATATATTTTTTTGGGTGAAATATCTGAATATGACTAGTGATCATGGAAACAACCATGAACTATTTTTCGATGTGTTTATTGATAAAAAGGTTATATATTAATTAATATTTTAAATACTAACAGAAAAAATCACCAAATAATTAAACAAAAATAATATTTAATTATTAAATGATGTTTAAATTATATTAAATCCCAATATTATTTAGGACATAACCATTATAACATATTTTATATAAGTGGTTAAATTGACAGAAACGGTAACCAATTATAGTGATTTGGGTTGTTATGGTATGTAACTAATATAATGATAATGTGATATATAAATAATATTTATTTTTTGGGAAATATGGTATATACTAATTAAATAAATTATAGGAACTATCAATGCTGGGTGATAATGGATAATTTAATTTATTGTTCATGGAGCAGGTTGTCCAGGCCTTCACATGATTAGAAATATCATTTATCAATAAATGAATATAATGATAGAATATGATAAATTTTCATTTATGAGTTATAAATGAGACATATAAAAAATTATAATTCATTAAATTTATCTTTTATAACATATATGATAGATAGTGATGAAAAAAAACAGAATCTTCTCATGCAGTTTTTTGTCTGTGATTACTCACGTTCGACATTATTAAGTTTTCATAGGGGATGGAAAGTATTGAATAATTATTTTCCAAACAATATGATAAAATTTATGTATAAAAATTATAATTATTTCATTATGTTACTAATGATAGATGTGATATATTGAAGATTACATTGAAATATATTTCTTAGTGAATGTAATACTCACGTTGGAGGCTTGAGTTTTCTCTTCAATAATGACATAGAAATAATGTCCTTAAGATAAATAATGGGGATTGTAAGCTTCTAAATATGGGATATGGATTATGAGGAGGTGATTGGTAGTGTCTCAATGATAAATATGATAGTTATGAGTGTTTTGAATAGGTTGGAAAGTTACTTTATAAAATTGAATACAAGGGTGGTTTAAGATGTAACCATTAAAATTTCAATAATGTAATTATACTATTAAAAGTATATTGGAACCAAAATTGATAAAATTTTAGTGTATGTGACTGTGGATCAACATTATCAGCACATACTCATATTGGAATCATCCATGATTGATTTAGGATTTTAAAACTTTATAAAAATTTAATATAATTTACTTTTAATTTGGAAATAATTTAGTAACCATTATAACCAATATTGATTAAACAAATTAACATTACTTGATTTACATAATTTAACTATTCTAATTTATAAATTTTATATAATTTCATAATAATATAATCATTGATAAAAAATTCCCAAAAAATATTTGTTTTTATAGATATAATAAACTATATGAGGCTTTCAAGGAAATATAAAACTGAATATCACCATAAAAAACATTTTAGAAAATATATGTAAATATTTTTTATTAAAATACAATTAAAATTATTTTTAAAAATGATGTAAATTGTATATAATATTCAAATAATATTATAAAATTCATAATGGTATTTCTTAAATACATATTTTATTATGTGATTTCTTTAATCTTTTAGGATACTCTTATATATTGATATTATCATAAAAATTAAAATTTTCAAAATAACCATACATGTTGGCTAAAAATCATCATTTTTTGAAAAAAACAAAAAAAATAGTAATAAAATTTTGATATAAAGAATTAAAAAATAAATTTTATTATTTAAATTGTAAATTTAAAAAAATCTATTTATAATTTAATAGATTTATAAAATATAAACAAAATTCCTTTTATCAAAAATAACATTTCCCTGTATTAAATCATATAAGTAATCATCCTTAAAATGTAATAAAATGTAACGTATTACAATATTATTATTTACTAGATCATTTTTAATAATTTTATCTATGTATGGTACAAATTATTTATATAGTGCTTTTTAGGTAACCAATGTTATTAGAGATAACTTTAGTTTCACAAAGTCTTGAATTTTAAGCCCCTACATTCACCCCTCTCTAAATATGTTGCAGAAACCCAATTTTAATTTTTACATACAAATTATTTAATAGAATATCATCTATTATATGACTCAAGGATTAATTTTATAATGATGTATCTATAAAATCAATAAACTTATAATATACATAATATTGATATTGTGTGTATTCCTAATAGATAGAGTAAAATAGGTATTCAATTCTACTTTTTATACCTTTTTTCACCTTTAATTCAGGGTTCATAACTGATGTTACATATTATTATAATTACTTTTAATGAAATAAATGTGATTCCTTGTTTTCTTAAAAAATACACAGCATTCACCTTTCACTCATTCCCTATGGTTTACAAATATGGAGGATATAGTTGAAGGTTTAGGTCGAATAATGATGTTATTGATGAATAAACCTCATAATACGTGTCTTGGGGATTTATTCATAAATATAGTGATTATTTCTATAGTAGACACCTACACTACACTAGTCTATGTGATCTCCATCTAATTCAACACATTCATCTCTATCTTCATCTGATAGTCGTACTTATTAATTTTCACTAGCTGCACTAGTCATAATGTTTCACTCTCAATAAAATCCTCTATACTATTGGTTTGTAGGGAATTGTAACCCCACCAGATATTCTCTATGTGGCTTTAATGTTTCCAAATATGGACTTCCATGATCTAAACAATATCCCGCACACTCTATATGGGAGAATGACCGATATATAATCGAGAATAATTATTAAACTATTTTTTCCTTAGGATCATAGGACCAATCCCACTTCACCCCTCAAAGTGGAGTCTTATTAAACTAGTAGTAGCGGCTATTTGAATTCTACATCAACTATTATGATTGTTATTTTGTGTTCTTGAGAAACATTGAGGCCTATATGTAGTGTTGGTCCATTTATGGATGATAATGATGATGGTGATTTATTGTTTTCTACTTTTATTACTGTGAAATTGATATATACATACATTGGATACTAGTTTTTGTCTCGGTCATCATCCATCATTATTCAATTTAGATGTTGTGGGTAATCTGGACATAATTTACTGAATAGATATTATTTTTTCAAATATTTAATATATTACCAAAATCACATCAATTAAATCTAATAGAAGAAAAATAAGATTAACATTTCCCAAAAAATCCACATCCATATTAATAATTTAAGTACTGTAAGTTCTATTTCATAGATAAAACATTAGGGTAGTTACATAATACTCATTGAAAATAATGTAGATACACTATGGTGTAGAGAATAAAAATCCAATAAGGTATTCAAAACTCTATAATAGTGGATACATGTACATTCTTCCATTTATATTCATAAGCTACTTTTATCCTTAGTAGTATCATATACTTTCCCTTATATCCATTATCATGGAGGATACTAATACTTATAATCATTGTTATCACATAGATTTTTTATACAAAAAACTTCACTTATACCTCATGAATATCATTATAGGCTCAACCTAGGTAACATTTTTTTGTGTTATCATTTACCTCTCAACCTAATCATGAAATGTTATATGGAGATAAATACTTAATTCTTTTTTGTAGAGGGTATATGATCCAAAAAAATAGATAAGTCATTCTGACTTGGTTTTCAATTTTAATCTCACTCGTGTTTCACCCCAATGATGATTGAGTTGATGATAATCCAAAAAATTCCTGCGTTATTAACCCTTGGAGAATTTGTGCCACAACTTTATTAAAATACTAATATTAAGATACAAATTCCTTTTCTTGGGGAATATCATAATATCAAATTTCCCAAAACATCATGAAGTTAATCATTATATAAACTTATTCCTTTGAATTATCTATAGGGATTTATATAATGTTTTTTATCCTATTCCACAAAATAAATGCACTAATAATTAAAATTAAATATTTCTTTCATTGATACCAAATATAAAATACGAAGATACACTTTTCATTATTTTAGATAAGTACTATAATTTTAACATTACATATCTCAAAAACCACGCAAATACCAAAAATATATTTGGTCTAGTTTTTTTGTGGGTGAGTTAAATTGAAAGCCTATTTACAAAATAGATGAACATAAATCAATAATCAAAATATTATAAACCCATTATATAATTCTCATATGTTATAAATATCATTATAAACATTGGAAGAGAATAATAAGAAATGGGTGATCTCAAATGGGTTGTATAAGAAAAACTATTCACCCTGACATTATTTCATAGATCATAATAATGAGGGATGACATTAACATAGAAGAAATATAATATTAAAAAGAAAAAGAGATAATAATATTTTTCCATAAGTCGTGGTGTTATACTTATAATATCTATCAAGGAGAAGTATACCATTTTATAAGAGTTTTGATACAAGGGAAAATAAAAATAACCTATGATTTATAATCATAGTCACAAAAATATGATCACATATAATGTCATAAGACTAAGAATATAAAATATATGTTAGTTCAACCCAATAATACATTAATAATATATTATTCTTCAGATAATCACATGTATACCTTATTGATCTTGGTATAATCCTATTACATAAACATGAGATTTGGTTAATCATTTATTTTACCATTTATTGTTCTATAAATCCCACTATGTAACATATTTTTTGGGATAAATCCTCATATGTACCCTTTTCCATGGGATCAGTTCTCACCTGTACCCTTTGGCTTGGGATAAATCTCATCATGTGGCCATTGGATTTGGATAAATCATTCTCTCTACCATTTGTGAGATAATTTATTATAATGATTTCTCATAAATTATGGGTTGATATAGAAACCCACTAATCAATCATCATTATATATGGATCCATGTAAAAATTAAATCATTCATCTTTCCTTAAATTACCCATGGGATTAAAATTGGTTTCAAAACGTTTCCAAATTGTATCACTAATAAAATCATGAAAATTTGATACTAATTACATTATATAAAAAAATTAGCAATTAAGAAGAATATATATATGGATATTTATTAACCATTACTCCATTAGAGATAAATTTTTTTAAAATGAAATTGAAAAAAAAAATTACTTTAAATGCATTTTTTAATATCATCATATTAGGATGTCATTATCGAGACACCTTCCAAAAACAAATATTTAAAGATAAAAATAAATTCTATACATCATATTTTTTTAAACATATTCAATAAGGAGTCATAATTAAGAAATAAAACATATTTAAATATTTTATTTAGAAGGGATTAATATATGGTTATTATAAAGAAATGTCTTTTAGTTTTTTTTAAAGGACATTATTTGAATCCCAAATAATTAAATGGATAGTGAAATAATTGATTTAAAATAAGGAGTAATATAAGGTTACTTGGAGATAAAAAATGTGTAGTTTTTCTATATATATTGGTGAATATTTTTTGGGAGTGAAAATATGGATATCAAATAATATTGTATAAAAATAAGTTGGATGTATTAATAGTAAAATTACTTTTCCATGAAAAAATTGAATCATTAAGGAAATATAATTTAGTGTAAAAAAATTTTAATAAAAAATAGGGTGTATTTAATAAAATAACATCATTATAGTATATAATAGATAAATCGTGATATATCATATTCATAATTAAGTGATTATGACCTAAGAAAAAAAAATTAGTCACTAGAACCCATATAAATTTATTGAAAATTTAACTCAAAATCATTTAAAAGAGGGATGGATGGTGATGATTGGATTTATATGACCATTATTAAGATTTAATATATTATCTTTCATGATTTAAAATAAAAAATTAGTTTGAATATAAACTACTATAAATACATTATCTGCATATTAAAAAACATGCCTCATGGAGTGGAATTTAATTTGAAAAACAATTACCTTTGATTCCATATTACTTGATTATTCTTTATCCTATTGTATAATGATCCTGAATATCATAATAATTTGTCTCATAACATTAATTTAATCATTATACCTATTTTATAGATATTTTTCAACAATATATTAGAAATATATTAACGAATATTTGTTTGTTTTAGTTATCAGGTTTTAAAAATTATGGTTTTATATTTCATAAAAACATAAGAAATTTCGTATTAATTCTCATTAATCTAATTCATGTTAATAATTCATTAATAAATAATTTTATGATTGTAATTTTTTAAATCTATTACTTATGGTCTATTTACATTAGGTGGTAAAATATATAAAAATTGTGGTTGAGGAAATAATGATTAACTGTCTTTCAACCTGATTATAAATCAATGATGATATATTGATAAATGTATAAATTAATAAGAAAAATTATAGATTCATTAAAACATTTTTAATATATAGTTATAGAATTATTCTACAATCATATAATATATATTAAAATCTAATCCCTCACTTTTGGGTAATTCGTTTCTCTTTACATCTTTTCTATATTAAATTGGAATTACATGGGACACTAGAGGGTGGAGAATGTTATCAAGGAATAATTGAGAAACAATTCCTAGATATATGTTATTTGAGTTATTGTTTTATATGTATAATCTTTTAATGAATTTTAACTATTCTACCAATATTTGTCTAATGCCCTAGTCGGTTTGTGGTTTTGGTGAGGAATCAATTTTTTTGTTGTCCGCTGAAAATTAAAATGTCATATAATGTGTACATAACATTTCATACTCATCAGGATCAATTTCTTGAGATGTGTAAAAAACATGGAATATTACCTTACTTGTAGGGGTTACACTGCTAGTAATTTTATAATGTTTATCTTTAATAAAAATTTCAATGAGTTTTTTTGGTTTATTTGTATCATGAATAGTACACAACATGTAAAGGGATTGCATTCCATGTAAATGTCACAAAAAATAACATTAGTGTGCTTAGTTTTTGGATTCATAATTTTTTTTCACAACCTTCAATTATCTTAACCTATAGATGTTATTCAGTAATTTTGGGAGCCTTTATTCATTTCAAATTGATTTGTATGGTATTGAATCATCATGGAAGTTGTTTTTCATCTCTCCTGGTTAGATATCATTTTTATTTCATTATTTTCATTTTTTGTGATGAATAGATTTTATTATTACAATGTTTTGTTTCGTATAGTGTTTATTATTTTTATTCGCATCAATATATCTTGTGTGATTTTTTTATGGTCAATATCTTGTTTGTTATGGGGTGGCAAGTGTGTATGCATGATTTCTGTATTTTCCACATCTTGGATGGACCTTTGAAAAATTGAATTAGTTTTGATATGTTTGAATTGTATTATAGGGCCTCATTTTCTTTTTGGATCCCTTCATGTGGTTGATTCTGTTTTGGGTGTGTGCCTGAGATGTTTTTAGGAAGGTGGTTCCATATCTAAGCAATGTTGGTGAACTTCAATAATTCAATTTTTAAAATAGATTATTAAATTAAATGGCATGAATGACTCATATTATTTTTCTGTGTGGAAATAGTTTTTTATAAAATATTATTAGCCAGTAGTTGTGGTAAAAGAAAGAGTAATTTTAATGTATTGTGATGTGGTATTGGGATTTTTTTTATCAGAATATGATATGATTAAATGGTTTGTGAAAGGGGTTCGGAAAATAGAGAACATGGGATGCCTTAGGTGCATATATGGAAGGTCTAGTAATATGCATCATGCATTGTGATGGGGTTTTCTTGTGGGCTATTCTCCTTCCACCTAGGGATGCTATTCTAGGGACATAATGGACCTATTAGGGGATCGATTTTTAGGTTATTCCTCTTCTCTCTAGGATAAATTTATATTTATAGAGGATTGATTGATATTAAATTTACTATTATTATTTGTGAGTTTCCTAGATATCCTAAAATACTTTAATCTATGGTAGGATTTTACTTATGATTCTCTTTATCCTATTTTGGATGTTTTGGATCATACTATTTTGGTTGTAATACTATATATTTAGTATGATATTAGATGCATGATTTTTTTGACTATAGATATCTATTTTGATATATGTTTAGGAAAATACATTAAAAATTATTTTTCATATTTTATTTCTGAAAAGTGAATGAAGGGAAAGTTAAATTTATTTCCAATTATTTGGATATAGTAATTTTTAATCTATTTTCGTTCTTTGTTTTCTATTATGTTGAGGATGATTGGATTATTATTCACTAAATTGAAATGAAACATCTTCGTGGGACCCAAAAAAGGAAGTTATCTCACACCCTGCACACCACTTTAGTGGTGCATAGTCCTTGTTATTCCATTATATGTAGGGAGAGGAGAGGCACTATATTTGTTTTTGGAGGGTTTCATTTGGTTAAGTTATGGTAACTGGATAGTGAGATGTTTAGGGTCTTACAATGTAATCATATAGATAATGTTTGAATAGCTATTTTGTTTTTTCATGCTTTAGAGTTGGTTTTAACTATAGGATATTTTTTTCCCTTTTAATTATATTATTTATTTTTTTCTATTTCTGTTATAACACACACACACACACACACAGATATATATATATATATATATATATATATATTTTCATTCTCTATTTGTTCTTGTACGTGGGTATATATTTCATGTTGTCATCTTCAGCTTGTGATAAATCAATCATCCTATTATTTTTGGTTTTCCTGGTTACATGACATCATCAAGTGGTGATTAGGAACACACTTAGAGCACATGAAGACTATAGATAAGTACCATGTTTAATGGGTATCTAGGCTGTGTTATTTTCATTTTGGAATTAAATATTTAATTTACTCAATAGTCAATTCCTTGGAATGGTTGGTAGATTTGAGATATGACTATCATAACTAGATTTGTAAATCGAACTGAGTGCAAGTCAAACTCTATCCATGGTGAGACTCATGTTCCATGATATATTGGGATGTATGTCTCCTATCGTTAGTCCATTATGTTCATAATAATTTTCCATATGGGTTTTCTAATTTGAAAATAGATTATTATGTTCTCTAATCATTTCTTTTTTGGTGTGTGGTAGTATTTATTTTAGACATATTCTTTGGGTTCCATGATAGTGTTTCACTAGTTATCCCTACAGGAATCCTTCAATATATCATAAGTTTTTTTTGGTTATCTTGTGGGTATTTTGTGTGATCAAAAAAATGTACCATACGCTCAAAAGGTAGTAATGGATGTATATACTAGGGATTTAGAGGATATTGATTTATCACATGATATGTTGTGAGATAAACCACCATAATTTTATTGTATTAATGAACATCATGAGGTAGATTATTTTCTAAAAAATTGACTAAATATTTTTCTTTTGGAATACACATTTTATTATCAAGGTGAAATGTGTGGTGGTCAGACATGAAGGTCCTAGAAACTGATGGTCAGATTAATTATTACATGAGGATAAGAACATGGTTTTATTCTCGAAGGGGTTCAAGACTCTCTTATTATATTATTGTTACCAGTCTTTATAGTGACATATAAGACTCAAGATATGAATTTTTTAGCAGTTTTGAGATCTTTATGTGTTGGAGTACACAAATCCGTTTGTTAGTTCGAGTTTGTTTTGCCTCATAGGTCGTAATTAAAGTCCTTATTAATGGTCATAGGTTTTTATAGATTGTATGAAAAAATATTATTTCACATATATATATTATAAATATTTTTACCAATGAAGAGAGTGTATACCAAGATATGATTGAATAAATGAATTATACAATATGGTTTGAATATTCATCCCCATATAATCCACATTGTGACAGCTTTTGTTTCATTACATAAAAGAGGATAAAGTGGAAAGATTATTATAGGAGTGGAAATAGTGGTTCATGGTATCATGCCTCTTCCTCCCCACCAGTTATATCTTGCAGTGTGGCTCTAACTTTATATTAGTGTTTCAAGGTTGAACACACTATACATTCTTATCCTTCAAATGAACATGTACACAATTGTTATTTATGTTATTTTCATATTACACGTTTATATTAGGCTATGAAAATGTGTCAATATGATATGTGGTATTTGGATCAAAAGGATAGCATGGAACATTCATATTCGTCAATGACTACAAGGTTCTAGCTAAAATCCTTATGAGTGGCTTACCTTCACATATTATATGTGTTTTTGGTAGTTTTGGATAAAAATCTATTGGTAGTTAGATGTTTCATCTTTATTGAATATTTTGTAGTGATTTCTAGATACAATATCGTATCCTTACACTTGACTATATCTGGTTGTTTTTGTGATATGATTATCCTTATAATGGAACTTATTTCCTTCATTATATAGTTAGAGAGACCTCTTGAGATGAGGATCGAGTCCGGGTTTTTTGGTCTTTCATGTGTACTATTGTAAGCTAATGTGGCGTTAGTTTGGGATTATATTAGCCTTAACCTATAATTATTTTATATCATCATTAGGATTGATTATATTACTTCTCATTGTGTAGAGGTTTATTTTTATCATCATTGAGTCTCATTTATTACATCTTATGGGAACTCACGGGTGTTCTTGAGAGAGTGGGATCTGAGTTCTAGTTATATAGGACTCTCCATCCTATAAACCGTTAATTTTTTGTATCTTATTGTATAATATCCAAATAATTTTTCTTTTTTTGTTGATATTACAAGTTTTATTCAGGATTCTCCTATGTTTTTCATGAATATTTCTTGCGGTATCCCCTAGATAGGTTGCTGGAGTTTATTATTGACCTGGTGCATGGTACAAAGTGGATTTTGATACATTCTTATCATATTGAACAAGTATTGATGAAATATAATAGAATTGTGTTAGAAAATATCATGATTAAGGGTTATTCTCTCCTTGGTGTATCTATGTGGGCATCCCTAGAGCTATTTTCCAAGAATAAATATGATTCACTTTGATTTTTTTGGTCTATAGAATGTTGAACTGAGTAACGGCTAAAATTAAGTATCATTTTCCATATTTGGATGATTTTTTATCATATATAGGGATAAATATTTTTTCAATGGTTAATCATCCATAGACATGTCCTCAATATAGATTATGGGAGTGTGATATACTAAAGATATAATTTTGGAGAATGTATAGAAATTATGAGTATTTTTCTATTCCAATTCCTCTAATTAATTTTTATATAAATTTTAAAGAATTGATTAATTATTTATTACATCTATATATTGAAAATTTTGAGTTTTTGTTCAATAATGATATTTTTTTATGATAAGAGTGTCATTACTATCACTACATGATTCTTGTCATGGAAATCATGAAGATTCACTCTTTGTATAGAAGTATTTTGAAATGAAATATTTGGATCCAATAAGTGAATATAATAAGGAAAATGATTTATAAACAGGGGTTATCTTCTGACCCTAAGAAGGTAATGGGAATTTCATCTAGGGAATAACCACAAAATATTTTTGAGATTTTGTGAATTTTTTGTCTTTCCAGATAGTGGCAGCATTTTTTAAAGGACATCTCAAATGTGATGTAACCATTGATTACTATTATGTGTAATGTTGGGAAAATAACATGGTATGAATATTTTGTTCTTCCATTAATGATATTAAATGTCTTATAATATTGTCTCTTATCGTGTTATAACTCGAACCCAATATGAAAATTTTGATATTCTATGATTTTTCTGGTGCTTGTTTAGGTTGTGTTCACATAAAGCACAATAATGTGGTATCATAAGACTCTTGATATATTCCACCACAGGAGAATGTCACCTCTAATAATTATTATGATCTTGATGAAGTTATACCTGTACATATGTGTTGGAAAAAATATCATTTTAGGGAGCATTTTATATTCTTTTTTGACCATAAGAGTTTGAGCTATATCATTTCTCAAAACAAATTTAATATTATAAAGTGGTGTTGTATTGAATAATAATTGATGTTGGACATTAATTATTCCAATACCACTAGAAGGGTAATTTCATTGAATAATATATCCAAAAGAAAGGCTCATTAAAGGTAGAATTGGAATAAAATGATTATTGGAAACCTATATGGTTGTTTTGTTAGTTTCTTCTAAAAGTTCATGAGGATGTATTAGGTATTACTAAGGCAAATGTTCAGTTATTATCATCTATCCTTAAATACATTATTCATATTTATAATTATTATTATGTGATCAGAGTAAATATAGAAACCCTCTATGGTGGGGATAATTTTTTTGGTTGGTCTCTCTCTTAGGATGGGTTTCATAGTTTTCCTAATAATTTTTTCATCCCATTAATTAAATGCATCATATTTTGATTGATTTCATACTTAATCATGGGTCATTTATTATTGAATGAGGTATATTTATTATTAAATGATAAAACTATTTAAGTGGGCTTGTATGAAGCATTTCATTGCTAATTATTTGTCTATCTGTTACACCTACAAAAAGAAAAAGACAGAGAATCTAAATCCTTCAAGTTTAAATCAACCTATAATAGTGATAGTTTTGAAATTAGACAACATATCAATTGGATTAGTAGTTGTCTTACCATTAAATCTAGGAAGGTATAATGATACTTGTGTAGTGACCCATCATTTAAAAGGGTCATTAAATTTCATTTTGATAAGGGAAAAATAATGTTAATCGTATTGGTATGTTTATAGCCATAATAATGTTTTGTTGCAATAGTTATTTCTTCCACGGTTTTAGAAAGGGTTCCAAGGTTTATAAAATGTTTTAGTTGAGTTATCTAGGAGTTGATGAGGAAATAGGTTAGGATGATTATTGATTATCATTCAAAGTCATATAGTCAAGAGAAGCATGCTATTTAGATTTTAATGGATATACCTCATGAATGTATCTTGGATTTTGGTGGATCCGTGGAATTATATATTAGACTGATGGTGTTATCATATAAAACTAGTTATCTATAAAAAATTATAATGGCCACTTTTATGGCTTTTTGTGGTCTCACATAAAGATCACCATTTTTTTGGGATGATCTAGGAAATGATTCTTTGGTGGAATGGAGTCTGGTTTAGGAGACCTCAGTGAAGATTGATGATATTTATTATTGTTTAATAATAGGTTAGATTTGATATAAATATTTCATAGATCAATGGACTCACATGTTTGAGTTTTCTATAGGTGTCTGAGTTTTCTTGAAATTTTACACTCGGTTCATTCACCATCTTCTTGAAAAATAGGAAATGTTGCCTCATGGATTTTTTGGACCATTTGATGTTATTGAGAAAATAGTGTAAGTAACTAATCAGTTAGCCTTCCAGATTCAGTTGATGGAAATTACTAATGCTTCCCGTATATTTCATTTGGGTAAATTCCATAATGATACCTCTCATTTTTAGTGCTTATATGATATTGAGTTATATCCATATGATTATGTTATGGAGTATAAATTAGGTATTGTCAAATATTGTGTAAAAATATTGTGTGGGAAGTTGATGTTGTTGTTTATTGTGTTCTGGAGACACATGTCAGATTCAAAGGAGACTTGGGAGTTCAAGTAATTGATGAGGTATTGCTGTCATCACCTATTTACCAAAATTCATACTTTCACTTTACATCCCTATGATTTAATTTATTATGATGGGGAGTGTGTAGAATCTTCTTACCCAAATTAAGGTATTTCCCTTCTCTTTACATGTTTTCATCTTTAATAGGATTTTTCATGGGAATATTGATTATGGAGAACAGTAGATGAGGAAAATGAAATAATTTTAATGGTTGTATGTCAGTTTGAAATATTTTAGTTAGTTAATAAACCTATAATAATATTTTGAGGTAATCCTCGAGTCCATTGAATTCATAGGTTAGTTTGAGTTTTTTTAATGAATCTATTGTTTTTTTTCTATAGAAAATTAATATATGCTGAAAAGTGTACATTTCATGTAATTATCACATGTAACAAGTAATAAAATGAATACACAAAATGAATGATTACATGAAATGTAATGGTTACACCTAGTGTAATTATAAATTACTGTTTTTTAATAAAAATCTGGTGGGTTGTTTGTTATATCTAGGTCTCGGGGATTACACGATGTGTAATGGGATTACACACCTTATAAATTTCACAACAAATAATTATAATAAATTTAATTTTATGAATCATATATCATTCTTACATATCCATCAATTATATCAAAAAAATACTATACTTGTAGAGACCCGAAGCTTTACGTACATGAATATTACATTACTTTTTCGGAATACTTAATACATAATAAAAACAAACACACAAGGGCCGTAATAGTTTAGTGTCTTTGGAAACTCAAAATAAAATCTTCTAATCATGGTAAAAGATCTTCAACATCTCCCAATAAAGATCTTCCCTTTTTTTCTTACCTAAAACCTTTATTTATATCCTGGGGAAAAGAAAACATAAAATGGTGAGCTCAAATTCTCAGTAAGGGTAAACAAAAGAAATATCAATCACATCATATTCATAAGAACATATCTTTTGGAAATCTTAACCTGCAAAAGAGATCATGATTTCATAACATGGGATAAATCATAGTAGTGAAATGTAATCCCAATAATCATAACTTAAAACATGAAACATTGTGGTATACACACATAATCATAGAGAATCATTTCTTATTAGTCAAGACTCATTTCCAAGACTATCTTAGTGGACAAAGTCCCTTTCTGAACCGAGTTAACTCCTCGTTTCAGTCCTGTTTCACTAAACCGGTATAACCTACCATTCCAGCCATGTCTATCTCATGAGATATAATATCTTTACCCAATTCATTGGAAGGAGATATAGGTCCCACACATCTCATAATGATACCATTCTTATGTGTGCCACAAAATCATAAACCATACATCATAGCATAACCCATGTAATAAAAATGGGATTCTTAAACAACACGACATCAGAAAACAATTCATATAAGATAAAGGAATTCATAAAAATAATTCCGTCACAACATAATCAAATAAATGTAATAATAGGGATAGAAACATTACCCTTTATTATCTTAGATGGAAAATAATTTTGATAAAACACTTGAACTCCATTATTGAGGAAAATATCCTTTCTACTTCAAAAACACTTTTCCTTTCTTAACATGTCATAAAATTCTAAACTAAAATAAGTTGATTAAAAATAAACTTGAAAATTTTTAAAGGAAGCTTCTTGGAAATAATGTTTTAAAAATCCATTCATTCCGTATAAGTTAAAAAAACATTATTCTCGTACTTTTTTTGGAAAAGTCAAAAAGTACCTCGTATGAAAAATGACAAAAGATTCTTTTCATATCTTTTACTAAAAACTCAGCAAAGGGTAAAATAGGTTTTAAACAATTGTAGGTGGATGGAAATAATATTACATATTGAGGAAACATGGATGTGGATGATAAAATAAACCCCAGTAAATACCAAAGTATAAACAATCTCGGATAAAAATGAGATTGTGATATTTCCCTTACCATAGGTCTGATTTGCTTCGTAAGTGTCCTAACCTCCTCTTCTTTGAAGTGCCTCTTTGAGATCTCCTTTTAGGTCACTAAAATTGGTCTTTGAGGAAGACGAGAACCTCTAGGATATTTCTAGGGAAGTGGAGAAGATAATTTGGCAGGGGATGTCCGAGCTTGAAGGCTCAAAGTTGTGTGAGTAAGAGAGGGAGGAGGTGCCCTTTTATAAGGGAGGAGAGGGGTACCTTTGGAATAACTAAAACTATTATTTTATTATAAAGTCAAATTCGGTTTTAAATAGCTTCAAATTTATTTATTTTGAATCTAAGGTGGGGATGGGTCGAAATAATCTCATCCAATAGAATTTAGACAAGTTTAGGTTCCTATTTTAACCTTATCATTTAGATTTAACATTAAGTTAAATAATTTTACTTTTACCGTGTCTTCTGGTGTTATTATACTATAAGGTTAATAAACTTACTATAAGCAACCAAGTGAACCCAAAGTTGTTTATTATTAATATATATAACCTTATCTAAGTCATTTTGCCTAACCTTAGATTTTTAGGAATAAAATAACAATTAATAATAAAATATTTGATTTAAAAACTATTTTATGTCAATTTTGACACTATTTAGTAATTGATTTTTGTGAAAATCATAATATAATGATTAGTTCAAAAAAAGTTAATTAAATAAATACTAACATGTCATATTAACCTATAAAATTATTGGAATTCATAAAAAGTTTCAAATTACATTTTTTAGGGTATTTATAACATCAATTATGTCAATATTTCATTAATAAGATAATTACTGCATCATCGTTGTGTCATAAATAAATTAATATATTTAATGTCTAAAAATTAAAAATAAAATACTATTATGTAGGAAATCTCTTTATCTTTCTAATGAATATTTATAGTAGAATTTATCTTATTTATAACCCTATATTAAAAATGATTTACTTATTAAACTTTGATTTTAACTATTTTAACCCTTCTTTAAATAAATTAATAATAAATGTCCTAATCTAATCCAAGTGGGCCTAAATGGTCATATTTTATTCCCAAGGTTGTTTTTGGTCTAATTACACTTATTCAATAGAATTAGGACATTTTTTAGGGTAATAATAATATCATTTTTACCCTTAATTACCCTATTTACTTTTAACCGTGGTAAAAAAAGTAAAAAGTTACTATTCACCAAAAATTATTTTCATCTCATTGAACCAAATTTTAGTCCTTGATATTAACTGTGTCTCTCGGATTTCGAAATTCCACTCACAGAAGCGGTAAAATTAAGTTTTATGAAAAATTCAGTTTTTTAACTACCACTTAGTGGTTTCACTATTCATCAAAAAATGAAAGTTTCCAGAAAAATACCAAAAATTAGACATAAGATATATTTGATATTAAGAATTCAAAAATTATTTCTATTTTACCAAATTCAGAACATATCAGTTGCATTAATTAATTTAAAAATTAGTTCCCGTCGTCAAAACAAATAGCGTGTTTTTAAGAGATAATAACTATCAAAAGATTGACAATTGTTTATAACTGGTTTAAATGTGAAATTACATCCAATGACCAAAATTGTATTAAATTATAAAAATATATTCTAAATATACTTTAAAACCACTCAAATTAATAATTTATCACTATTAATTATTTCTATTAAAAAATTTATTTTTAATTAAAATTTAGTAATTTTCACTATTCATCAGAATATGAAAGTTATCCGAAAAGTACCAAAATTTCACCCTAAGCTAATTTCGATATTAAGAATCCAAAAATGAAGTCCATTTTGAAAAATAGAATTTACAAAATTTCAAAAAGTGGTTATTACTATTCATAACGGCTAGTTTTAATAATATTTTAATAGCATATCGTTGTTTAGTGAAACTCGGTATTGCGTACTACACACGCTATCGAGGAAGGTAACTATTGTGTGTAATGCAGGGCAAGTCAAGGATGCGTGTTGTGCAAGCTATTTTTGGTGTAGTGTACAACACAAGACATTAATGAAAAGAATATTTTTCATAAAATCTAGGGGTGTTACATTCTACCACCCTTAAAATGAATTTCGCCCTCGAAATTCATCGGGGTTATAAATGGTTTACTACATGAAAGTTTATTTAATAGAAACCCACATCGTAAAAAAGAATACCAAAACCATTCTTTAAAAAAAAAATTATGAAACGTAACGATTACCCAAATAAACTAATCACTGGGTTTTCACATAGGTGAAAATATGGATATGGAAGGGAAATCTAACCATCATGTTCTGATAGAGAGTGGTAGAGAACATGGCTATGGAAAATCCAGCAATCAAAAAGTCATAAATTTGTGATGATCTAAGGTACCATCTAATTCATCAGATATAAGAGCACTAGGACAACATTTTTGGTTTTCAAGACCATTTCCCTAAAGTTGATGAAATTTGAATTAGAATAAATACTTTCATGATTTTGGTATTGTGTCACTGTTGGTCATTCATTGGACAATTTCTACTTCATCTCTTAAAGAAATGAAGTTGGATTTATCATTCGTGAAGTGTTAGCAGATCATGTGATAGAATGATGGGTCATTCCATCTGTCTCAAACAAAAGGTTACAAAAGTTATCAAAAATACATAAGACCATCTATGGTGAAGTTAATCGAATATGATTCCAAAAATGAACTTATACTTCATATATCATACCGCGTAATAAAATAAAACTAGTTTCTACTAACTAGGGACTTCCTGTAGGCCAGTGGTAGGCGATAAAGGCCAGTCACATTTCGGTTGTGGGTTCGATTCCCACATCCTTGTCCGACACGATGAGCTGTCGCCCGTCCTGCAGGTTGTCCTTTTTCAAAAACTACATTACTATAACATCCCATCAATAATATCAAAAAAACTTTTATCCTTAAACAATACTAACTTATGTTCAACATAGTCCATTCCAATCTTTTGGATTATCTATAATACTGCTGTCCAATCTCATATTATAGTGAAAACGATTACCAAAGAGTTCATATAACAAGCATGTTAATACCATCGTTGATCCCTGTATATCATGAGATATGTCTTGTTGGTCACATTCCAAACATTCGAAATCCTTAATCATGTATTCTCTTGAAAAAAGAATACCCATTGAACCTTAGTGAAAACATTAATGCAGTTAAAAGTTAACACTTTCCATATACCAAAATCCTCAAAATTCTATACACTAAAACCAAGATATCACTTAGTCCTTATATCAATCATGAGCTCATGAATACTGTCAAATATGTCATTTTCTCGTTTTCCCTTCATTATGCGCATATCATCTTTTTTCAAAAAATATCTCAATCACTTTCCATGGTTACCAGTATAAAGTTATTGAAGACCACAATAGACCAATACATAAATATTCCAATACTCCACATTATTTTGGAATCCCATTAAATAAACACTTAATCATTCCACCACATCGTTGTCATATTCAAAATCAACAATGGTGATTGCATGTGACTTCCCTTTTTTCCTTTGACTTAAGTGGTTTCTCTTGTCGATCATCACTAACCCTTGTATTAGTGCATTTATTGGCATAATGTCCCATATCCTTGCACTTGAAACATTGAAGTCTGGTAGGTTCATTCTGTGTATCCCTTCCTTTGCTTGCATCATTAGACATCTTCTTCCCATCATTGTGGCATTCAAACACCCGATTACCTTCCTTTCCACATTTGAAACAATTACTTGTCCCTTTAATACAATCTCCACCATGCTTCTTTCCACACTTTGAGCATAAGGAAACATTCATCTTCTTTTCACCATTATTCTAAGATTTCTCCTTGAACTTCATCTTTCGTTTCTTGTCAAAACTACTAGATGGATAGGTAACACCAAATGCCATTTCTACCTTTATAGAACAACGCACAATTTCTTCATAGCTACTGAAGTCTCTTATAGCTAATTCCCTTCGAAGATTTGGTTTTAAGCCACTGAATAATCAATCAACTTTACTTTCAGGTTGGATGATAAAGCCAGATGCATACCTTGAAAGCCTTGTAAAATTCACTCTGTATACACCAACAAATTCATCATTCTTTTTATTTAGTTCCAGAAACTCCTTCTCCATCTTTGTTCGAAGAATAAGAGGGAAGTAATTATTGAAAAATAAGTTCTTGAACTCATCCCATTCCAGGGACTCAATTTCATCTCTTTGCCTCGTATTCTTGATAAGATTCCACCATTGATCAGCTTCACCTTCCAAATGATATACTGCTAAGATGTCTTTATCATGTTCAGAACATTGAAGAACTGAAAATATCTTTTCAGTGGTACTGATCCATTGTTCAGCAACAAGTGGATCAGAAGACCCACTGAAAGAAGGTGGATGTTGCCTCATGAAGGACTCAATAGAATATTGTTCCCTTCTCTTCTCATTTTGAAGTCCATAATGATTCAAAGCTTATGTAAGTATAGCAATAAGATTTTTCACTCCATCTCCCATAACATTTGTTTGTTCAGGAGGACAATCATTGCATTGTCCATTGCATTGATCAACACTGTTCCTTTGGGTTCCAGCCATCGTCTAAAACCCAAAAAGAATAGTGTGAGAGGAAAAAATCATACTAGGGAAAACAACATAATAAAGGGGGATTACCTTCAATATCTAACATCTTAGGTTTAATTATATGATCGTTAGCGTAATTCTAGGACTATAACCTATACGTATACTTTACCTTAGGGACATCCCTAGACATACCTTAGAAATATATCTAGAGATCTCACTAAAGTTATCGCATCCTAGTTTCCAAATGTTGACTAAACCTTTCCTCTGATACCAACTGTAGAGACCTGAAGCTTGACGTACATGAATATTACATTACTTTTTTGGAATACTTAATACATCAGAAAAACAAACACACAAGGACCGTAATAGTTTAGTGTCTTTGGAAACTCGGAATAAAATCTTCTAATCGTGGTAAAAGATCTTCAACATCTCCCAATAAAGATCTTCCCTTTTTTTCTTACCTAAAACCTTTCTTTATATCCTGGGGAAAAGAAAACATAAAAGGGTGAGCTCAAATTCTCAGTAATGTTAAACAAAAGAAATATCAATCACATCATATTCATAAGAACATATCTTTTGGAAATCTTAAAATGTCATAAAATTCTAAACTAAAAGAAGTTGATTAAAAATAAACTTGAAAAATTTTAAAGGAAGATTCTTGGAAATAATGTTTTAAAAATAAATTAATGCTGTATAAGTTAAAAAAACATTCTTCTCGTACTTTTTTCAGAAAAGTCAAAAAGAACCTCGTACGAAAAACGACAAAAGATTCCTTTCATATCTTTTACTAAAAACTCAGCAAAGGGTAAAATAGATTTTAAACAATTGTAGGTGGATGGAAATAATATTACATATTGAGGAAACATGGATGTGGATGATAAAATACACCCCAGTAAATACTAATGTATAAACAATCTCGGATAAAAATGAGATTGTGATATTTCCCTTACCTTATGTCTGATTTGCTTCGTAAGTGTCCGAACCTCCTCTTCTTTGAAGCTCCTCTTTGACATCTACATTTAGGGCACTAAAATTTGTCTTTGAGGAAGAAAAAAACCTCTAGGATATTTCTAGGGAAGTGGAGAAAAAAATTTGGCAGGGGTTGGACGAGCTTGATGGCTCAAAGTTGTGTGAGGAAGAGAGGGAGGAGATGCCCTTTTATAAGGGAGGAGAGGGGTACCATTGGAATAACTAAAACTATTATTTTATTATAAAGTAAAATTCGGTTTTAAATAGCTCCAAATTGATTTATTTTGAATCTAAGGTAAGGATGGGTCGAAATCCTCTCATCCAATAGAATTTATACAAGTTTAGGTTCCTATTTTAACATTATCATTTAGATTTAACATTAAGTTAAATAATTTTACTTTTACCGTGTCTTCTTGTGTTCTTATACTATAAGGTTGATAAACTTACTATAAGCAGACAAACGAACCCCAAGTTGTTTATTATTAACATATATAACCTTATCTATGTCATTTGGCCGAACCTTATATTTTTAGGAATAAAATAACAATTAATAATATAATATTTGTTTTAAAAACTATTTTATCTCAATTTTGACAATATTTAGTAATGGATTTTTTTGAAAATCATAACAGAATGATTAGTTCGAAAAAAGTTAATTAAATCAATACTAACATGTCATATTAACCTATAAAATTATTGTAATTCATAAAAAGCTTCAAATTACATTTATTTGGGTATTTATAACATCAATTATGTCAATATTTCATTAATAAGATAATTACTGCATCATCGTTGTGTCATAAATAAATTAAATTATATAATGTCTAAAAATTAAAAATAAAATACTATTATTTAGGAAATCTCTTTATATTTCTAATGAATATTTATAGTCGAATTTATCTTATGTATAACCCTATATTAAAAATGATTTACTTATTATACTTTGATTTTAACTATTTTAACCCTTCTTTAAATAAATTAATAATAAATTTCCTAATCTAATCCAAGTGGGACTAAATGGTCATATTTTATTCCTAGGGTTGTTTTTGGTCGAATTACACTTATCAAATAGAATTATGACATGTGTTAGGTAATAATAATATCATTTTTACCCTTAATTACCCTATTTACATTTAACCGTGGTAAAAAAAGTAAAAAGTTACTATTCACCAAAAAAATATTTTCATCTCATTGAACCACATTTTAGTTCTTGATATTAACCGTGTGTCTTGGCTTTTCGAAATTCCACTCACAGAAGCGGTAAAATTAAGTTTTATAAAAAATTCAGTTTTTTAACTACTACTTAGTGGTTTCACTATTCATCAAAAAATGAAAGTTTCCAGAAAAATACCAAAAATTAGGCCTAAGCTATATTTGATATTAAGAATTAAAAAATGATGTCTATTTTACCAAATTCAGAACATATCATTTGCATTAATTAATTTAAAAATTAGTTCCCATCATCAAAACAAATAGCGTGTTTTTAAGAGATAATAACTATCAAAAGATTGACACTTGTTTATAACTGGTATAAATTTGAAATTACATCCAATGACCAACATTGTATTAAATTGTAAAAATATATTCTAAATATACTTTAAAACCACTCAAATTAATAATTTATCACTATTAATTCTTTCTATTAAAAAAGTTCTTTTTAATTAAAATTTAGTAATCTTCACTATTCATCAGAATATGAAAGTTATCCGAAAAGTACCAAAATTTCACCCTAAGCTAATTTCGATATTCCGAATCCAAAAATGAAGCCCATTTTGAAAAATAAAATTTAAAAAATTTCAAAAAGTGGTTATTACTATTCATAATGGCTAGTTTTAATAATATTTTAATAGCATATCGTTGTTTAGTGAAACTCGGTATTGCGTACTACACACGCTATCGAGGAAGGTCGTGATTGCGTGTAATGCAAGGCAAATCAATGATGCGCGTTTTGCAAGCTACTTTTGGTGTAGCGTACAACACAAGACATTAATGAAAAGAATATTTTTCATAAAATCTCGGGGTGTTACAATACTCTATTGATTTTGGGATCCTATTTAATTCAATATTAATTTGATCAGTTGTTGATTATTAGGGAAGTTTGGATTTATTTCCCTAGGATACTGATTTTTTCATGTTATTTTTTTCCTTTTATAATGGTGGATGCATTACTTTTTTTCATTGGACTTGATGATTATTCATTTTGTTTTGTTTGATTCTATCCATGATGCATTGTGTGATTTTGTTCTCCGGGTTGATTCCATCATGAATATTGTGTGATGGGTGTGTGTTCTTGAGGTATGATATTTTCCTATTCTCACCTACCCCACTATTTAATTGAATCAATTTCATGATGTGTTTATTTGTTTATAGGGAATATGTTTTCATTTTTTGATCCCTTCTAGTGGGGGATTCTTTTGTTGGCATGTTTGGACCAATTTTTTCGGTATTTCGTTCTATATATAACTTATATTGGGGTAGTTCATTGTTCTAGTCATGAAAAAATTTATTTATTAAATTATTTTTTTATTGAATGATTTGTTTTGTGTGTTTGAAAATGGGATTTTTTTTTAAAGTTGAAATACCCCTAGTTTTGTGAAATTTATAATTATTTTCATAGAATTGTGAAATATTATTGTGATTTGGTTTTCTAAATATTATATGATGAAATGTTTTGATTATATATTGTGTAAACTAAAGAACATTAGAGGACTTGGTAACCTTGCTAGAAGGTGTTGTAATAGGTATCATACACTATTGGGGGGTTCACATGGGGATTTCCTCATCTTCATAGTCATGTTGTTATAGGGAATTATTAAACCTAAGGGTGGATTAATTTCTAGTGTGTTTATATTTTCTATAGGATCGATGAATTTATTAAGAGGATTGATACATGAACGATTTCAATGTTTAGGTCATATTATCTTAGTTATCACAGCCATGTTTAATCCTTGGGGTCATGTTACCTATGATTCTATTTTTTGACTTGGGATGTTTTGGATTTCATTGTTTTTATTGTACTTATATGAATTATATATGATATGCGGTGCAATATGTGTTTGGATTTTACTAGATAAATCAGTTTTGATATATGTATATATAAATGAATTGAAATTGATTAACCAATATTATATTATAAATGTGAAAATTAAAGAAATTAAATTTTTTGACATGATTTGGATATAAAAATTATTCAACAATTATAATGATTTTTTTCTTTATTTTTGGGAATGCTAGGATTATTCTTCATAGACATGATCTGGAACACCTATGTGGTTTCCAACTAATCATTGTTTTATCACACCCTATTTACCCCATCCACGGTGTGTAGTAATAGATTTTTGTTTTATTAAAAGGTAATGAAATGTTCCATTGTGAGGCGATAAGGTTTCTATCATTTGGTAATGGGTTAATGGATAGTGAGATGGTGAGCGTTTTCCCATACTGCCATATGGAGACTATTGGATTAGATATTTATCTTTTTCATCCGTTTCATATTTTTTTGTCTCTTATATATTCTTTTATAACTTTTACATTGTATTATTTCCATTTTTCTATTTCAATTATTATATATATATATATACATATTAATATTTTCATCAAAAATTTCATTATGAACATTTTTATATATGATATTTTGTATTCTTTAGGTTGGGTGAAATCATTCCCTATGTTTGTCGTTGTTTCCTAGGTTCTTGATGCAATCCCAATGAGAATGAGACTTCCATTATTGTACATGAGGACATGGTGTATTTTCTACATTGAGAGGATATTTAGGTCAGGTTTTTCACATATCCTATAATAATTATTGAAAAAATAGTTGTAACACCATTTACATTGGTGGTTAAATCGATAGAAAATGTAACGCTCGGATGTTTTTATGATATATTCACTATAAATCATTTTTTTTCTTTAGTAGCACAAATTGCATGAAATTGTGAGCTTCAATGCACTACTAGATTCCATTAGTACAAAATTACCATTATAGCCTAGATTTTTTGTTGGAAATAATAAGTATAACTAACATATTAAAATTCATTGTGAATTCATTGGCAATTAATTATTTATGAAAAATAATAATTAATTAGATATTTGTATTTTAGAGTGAATTAATATTGGTAATGAAATTATTGATATATCTATATGTTATATAATTAATAAAATATTTTTTATATTCATCTAATAGATATTTTAGTCCAAGGTTATTAATAAACCTTATTTGATGTAATAAGAACTATATTTTTTGAAAAGGGTAATTTTTTGCCTTTAAATGGATAAACCCTTTTAAATTATGATTTTTACAAATTAGTAATTTTAATATGAATAAATAAAAATTTTATTTTGAGGGAGAATATTAAAATTTACATTGGATTAATTTCTGGTAATTTTATTGCTAATTTTCATGTTTGAATGAATAGAAAAAATACACTAAATTTTGAGTAAAAAAAAATTCATCAAAAAAATTTATCTGGTTGAATTATAATATTTAATGTTTTTAATGTATAAATTAAATATATTTTTATCATAAAATATAATATATTTCATTACAATAAATTTTATATTTAATCCAAATGTAAAAACATCTTAATCTTTTGCAATGTTTTAGATTTTAAAACTCATAATCTCATTCCATTAATAAGATTGATTTTAATTTAATTACATTAACATATGTGTTTAAAATATTGAAAAATGTATTATATATTTTGAATCAGCGGGTTCAAATTATGTTAATATGTTACTTTTATATTTTGGACATTACAAATAGTAAAATTAATTTCTTTAGAGCAGTAAAAAGTAATTTGGGTAATTAAAAGTAAAAATAAAATTATAAAATTAGATTAAAAACTATAAAAATAATATTGTATGATTTAATTATATCATTATTATCTATGTATTGAAATGGAATCACATAATTTTCCTCTTCACATGAATATGACATTAATATTATTAAAATCAATGAATGTGAAAAAACTTCATACTCTCTTAGTATATATGTATATTAATTATAATATATGGATAAAGGGAAGTTAACATAAAGTGTATGTAGTATATTAAAATATAAAAATATTACAACATCATAGGAATGTATTTATAATTTTTATAAATTAAATATTTAATATTAATGATGACATAATAGTGACACAAAAGTTATTTTATTAATTGAAATATCAAATAAATGATTTTAACAATCTTAATGGAAATATAATTTTAAATAATTAAGGTTCTTCTTGAATTATATTGTGAATATGAAATGTTTGTATTTTATTAAAAAAAAATTGATATTACCTTTAGTGTGGATTTTATTTAGAATCAATGAAATGAATATTGTTAAAAATAACAATATTGATATTCTATAAAAATTATATTTTATTACATTATTTAAAAATCATAAAAATATTTTAAAATTAAAACCTGATACTTATAATATCTAAAATGTCAGTAATGATCAATTTATGGTAAATTTTCAACATATAATCAATTAATTATTACCATTAAATATTTAGAATGATATCACCACAATTAAAAATAAATAAACTAAATGAGGATAAATCATAATCATATGGTTTAAAATATATGAAAAACATGTCTACTGTTTATTGGATGAAATTATTTAGACCCATAATTATATTATATTTGAAATAATCCGATTTTGGGCCTTTTAAATTTAAAAAGTAATTTATATTAATTTAATAGTTTTTTATATCCAAAGGTGCCCCTCTCATCTAATATAAAAGGTCGTGTATCCTTCCTATTTAATAACACCTATATTCCATTATTATCATCTAACTCCTGCCCATTTACTCTCCCATCATCCTTAACTTCATCCTAGAGGCCACAATTTTGGATGAAATCCATCCTATGTGATCCTTTTTTGAAAATAAAAAGGTGATAGTCCAAAAAAGATAATTGTTTTATAACCTCTTTCAAAATACTTTTCTTTTATTTAATTCATCTTATTATGTTGTTTCCATAATAAATTAATAAATATTGTATCGTATATATGATTATATGTTATTATAATTCTCTTACAACCTTATACCACCTTTTAACCATCCTATGAATAACAATACCACAATGTGTGCGTACATCTTGATTACCATCTCCACATTGTGGTGTAACTTGTTATTCAACAATAATTAATTTGGATGGGGTAAAATTATGATTATATTATATTAAAATCAGAAATATTACATCATAATTATTCAGTATAATTAATATACAATCCAATTCTATTCTATTTATCCATTATGTGAATAATATCATCGTTCGTGTGTATGTATAGCTTACCGTCTCCACGAAGCGATGTGATTCATTCTACATGATCATGATTAAAACTAAATTATATAAATGAATGTAATGAAAAAATATGATATATATTATACTAATATACTTATTTAAATTATACAATTATAACCTAATAATTGGAAGATGATCTTATCTGAAAAAACATGCATATGAACATAAAGAAGTTAATATCTGAATAACGACTAACAATGAAATGTTACTGACAAACTAATGATAATATTATCATATATGATATCATAAAAATTAATATGATTTCAAACAACTAAATAAAATTATTTAAATCATTATATTGGATCGCATTATATATGAAGGATGTCGGACCTAAAGTAAAGGATAATTTAGTAATCTCGTTATTTCTTGAGATTATATATATATAAATATTTATTGGTGTACATTTATCATCCATGTCCATGTTTCCTAAAAATGTTTTCATAAAATGTATTATATTCTTCTTTGTATCTATAAATTCAAATTTTAATATTTTTACTATTACTTCATGGTTTGGGTGGATTTTTTCTTTCAATTTCAATACTATTTACTAACTTTTCTGGAAAAATTACGAGAATAATGTTTTTTATCATTTTTTCCATGAATGTATTTTTATGATTTCATGAACCCATATTTATATTAGAATTATATTACATGTTTTCATGATTTCAATGAAATCATTTTTGTTTAAAATTTCATGCTGATTTAAGAAAAGAAGGCATTTTTGAAGAAAAAATTATATTTTCCTCAAGAATTAATTTAATGTGTTTTATCAAAATTATTTTCCATCTAATATTAAATTATTTAAATAGGGTTATGTTTTAATCTGAATTATTAATATGTTATTATTATTTTATAATGTAATGATTTTTATAAAATCCATTTGATTTATATGGATTATGATGTATTTATGTTTAAGAAACCCATTTTATTTTTTGGGTTATGCTATAATGAATGATTTATATTTTTGTGGCACATGTAATAATGATATCATTATGGGATGGGTGGGACCAATATATCCATCCAATTCATTTGGTATTGAGTTATATTTCATTATATTTGAATGAATAGAATGTAATGTATATCCTTTTTAGTAATATAGGGCTGGAATGACAAGTAAACCATGTTCACTAAAGGAATTTGTGTGTTATGATGGTCTTGGGAAAGAGCCATGACTAAAATGAAATTATTTTCTATTCTTATGTGTATTAAAAAAATACTCATGTCTTATGTTTTAACTTTTCAGATTATCTCCTTTAATTATTATGAAATTTTCTCCCATGAAATGATATCGTGATCTTTCTTATATAGGATAAGACATCCAAATGTTATGTTCTTGTGCCTTATAATTATGAAATGATTAATATTTCCCTTGTTTAACCATACATAGAATTTGATCTCACCCTTTTGATGAAGCTATCATTTTCATATATTGTTTAATGTAAATAATTGTTTATAATCTCACCATTTTGTTAGTGTATGGGTAATTGTCACATTTTTAGGTTATAGTGGTACTTTGAGCATACATGCAAAATTGGTTAAATGTGGAATTTTAAATGATTTGTATCATAAGGTTATTTTTGTCATTTATCATACAATATATGTCCAAATATTGTGAATCAAATTTTTTTTATAATCCTGATTTCATTTCCTTCATCTTTTTTTTCTTGACCAGGAGATGATTCAGCCAGCTAATGGACTTAAAAATTCAATGAAGTTTTTGATTTTTCTTGGTGGACAGCATGGACCCCACCACCATAACGGAACCACAATGTGGCCTACAAACATAAATTTTAGGTTCTTACACCTAGAATTTAACTAAGAAAATTAGGGACGACTCTAAAACAAAATTTGAAGAGTTTCAAAGTCATTAAAGAAAGCATTGGATGTTATATTCAGGGAAGAAGCTTTCAGGAAGCTGTGTCCAGAAACAAAAACCGATAATTAAAAATTCTTAACTAACTCAACTTGTTTCCAAAGGAGATTAAATTTATAGGGTGATCTGCCAACATATTTATGAAAAACATTGAAGTAGGTGTTCACGCATGAAACTGCCATTTAATTGGTTAACAATGTGAAAACATTTGGAGGGAAGAATTCTTCCTATAAATAGAGGCCCTCATCTCCTTCCCAAATCATCCCATTCTCCATCCATTCCTTCAAGGATCTAAGGATGAGATCTCCACTGAGGGAGGCCGACCACAAATCTTCCCCATTTATTTTAAATTTATAAATTTTCTTTTCTTTTTGTTGTTTATTGTAATTTATATTTTTAATAGATTAATGAATTATTTTTATTTTGGTGTCCACCCATCCACCCTGTTTTCTTCTTCATATTTTATCACTCTTTTATTATTTTATTTTTCTCATATTATCCACCAAGAACTATTACCCTCAAATATGAGGGGTTAACCATAGACTTGGCTCGGGGGACGTATGTGGCAATTTCCATTATTTTGTGCTTAATTCCTATGTTTTATTATTTTTTGATAAGCAAAAGTGATGTGAATGGGTGTGGATATTGTCCACCACAACACTGATCTCAAACGCATTTCTATTCATTTATTAAATATTTTCCCTACCTTCTACTGGATACAATCTCTTAATATGATGGAGTTGAGCCATTCAGTGGTTAAAATGGCATACGATGGATCCATGTCTTTGAAGATGTCACACTCTCGATCGAGGTGTGCCATCAACCTTGATTATAGGAGGTGGTGATGTTAAGATTTTTAAATGCATTCAAGATTCCAAAGCAATAAATAAAAGAATAGTAATTCATTAATTTGATCTCATAATGGAATTATCAAACTAAATATAAATACCAACAAGGAGAATGATGGAACCCACAAAACAACCCATAAAGGCCTCGTTATTTCTCAATTAATTGCCTTTTCGAATTGAATGTTAGTTTTATCTTTTATTTTAATTAAATTTTTTTCCATTCCATGATTAAATAAAAAAACCAAAAAATAATTATTTAAGTGAATTAGATTAAGTTATTGAATGAACTGAAAACACTCCTCAAGAGAGATGACCCTGATTAGCCTCTATATTGCACTAGTAAAACACAAAAATATTCTTTTCCAACACCCTATGACAAGTGTGCGTCAAAACTGGTGTCGTTGCTATGAATCCAATCATTAGTTCATTTACTTTTTCTATTTTCACATCTTAGTTAGATTTCATTTAAAAAAACATAAAAAATCTTTCCATGATGAATTCAAATGACTATTATTCTACATGGAGAGAAAATTACACACAGGTGAAAGAACAAGACTACACTGAGGAGGCCCTTCAACGAAGAGATGATGCACTGATGATAATGGTCAAGAAGAAAGAAAGAGGCATAGCAACATAGATCTCATCGGAAGACTTGATAGACATGTTTTATGAACTCCAAACTGACATAAAAATATTCGAGGCCAAGAAAAACGTTCCACTAGCCTTCTCGAATTTCACTGAAGACATCCATGATGTTTTGGCCAAACTCAAAATGGAGGAGCCTAACTAACTACCTTCATTATCTGATGATCAACTCCATGATGAACTTTCCATCGAAGAAGATATTCAAGTTTAACCAACATAGGGAGATGATACATTCTTGTAATCAAATTCTTTTATTTTTTTTGAAATGAATTTTAGTATAAATCCCAATAGTTTTGAATTTTCAGAATCATTTGACTCCTATTATTCCTAGGAGGATGAAGAGACAAAAGAAGATGCACCAGTTGAGGAACCCCTTGAGCTCCCTAAAGGAAATGAATATTCAATAGAGGGAGTACAATAAGATATGGATAATGTTGCACATGAGGAAACAAATGACGAGGAGTCTCTAAACTTCATCATATCCCCGCCATGCAAGTTGTACCACATTTCTAAGGGGGTGGACTTGATATACTCTATTCATGGAGTCCTCCTCAACAAGGAAAAGTAACTGAAATCTAGGAAGATCCCCATGTGGTGGTTGAAATCTATGATGCTTCACACACCAATATATTATAGATAAAATCTGGTACTGCCCTCTAGAGGCATTAAAAGATGTTAGGGCCCACTTGGGGTATCATACCAAGATTTATCCTTTACATGAATTATAGTAATTTAATTTTCAATATTATATATTCAGATATCATATTCAGTATTATAAATTAGTCCAACATGTGTTCCCCTCATTATTTTCATTTTGAGATTAATGAAATGAACCTAGTGATTAATTGAGTAATTTTTCTTGTGTAGGATCATGAGGGCAGATGGAATCCCGAAGCATTAGATGAAGTGGAAAAAAGAATTAACTCAAAAGGGATTTCAATTTTTATGATTATAATTTAAAATCCTTTCATTTTTGGGTCCAAAACATATTTTGAGCTTTAATGAATATTTTTATCACTTTTCACACATCAATTTATTTTCAAAGAGTAGAGATAATTTTTGAAATAATGAATTTTAAATGATTTTTGTATGAATTATTTTTCCTTGAAATGGATTTTCAAGAATTTTTATGAGTTTGACTAATATTTCAAATCCTTTCCCATGAAACACTAACTCAAAAAAAAATTCCAATCCTGTAAGTTATTCTAAACCACTTTTAAATATTCTTACTAATACCCACACTTTCTAGAAGGAAACTTGAATTTTGGGTGAGAACCATAATTTTTGAGTATTCTCTTTTGAAGATTTGTATTTCATGAAATGTATTAGAAATGATTGAGGCATCTCTTTGGCTAGTCACATTTTATCTTGAGACTCACCTTTACATTTATCTTTCGTAACCCCTTAGATGCCATGAATTTCCTTATATTTTTAATCCACATTACAAGAAAAAGTTTTCTTACTTACCAACACTTATAGTATTTTTTGCATGTATATTTCTAGTTTGAGTGTTGGGGAAGGGCCTTTCATGTATGTTCATTGGGATGTGTTTTATTTATGGGTTCTAGGATGTGTGTGTTAATATTTTGGGCAATGGACAATAAGAGAATTTGGAATGTGTCATTATTTCATTGTGCTTTATTTGTTTAATCCATTTCTCTTTCAAAAAAATGAAAAAAATGGAGATGAGATTCATTTATTCATTGTAAATTCTTTTATGACTCATGTCCCTCTAAAAAATATAGGGCATGAATTTTCATTCATTCATTGTATTCCATTTTCATCTCAACCTCCATGAAAAAATAGAAAAAAAAAAGAAATTAAAGATGTTCCTTTCTGAAACATTGAAAAAAAGGAGAACTTAGATAATATCATTTATAATAATCACTTCTTGAATCATGTACCATGTCATAAAATGGTGCGGCATTGTTTTTCACATTTTCAAGTAGGATAGAGAGAGGAATTTCCTATTTTTTCACTTGAATTAATCATGCATTGTACTTAAGAGTCCAGCATCCTCTATCTAGCTTGAAATTTTTTCAATTGTTTTCCCAACAACCCTAAGTCAAAAAATGATTTTAACCTTTAATTAAAGCCCTAATGACTGAATTAATTTTCATGTTTCACACTATGGATAAATGATAATTTTCATAAGCCTATGGTGATACATGCGATTTCCAAGAATGAGCATAATTCAAGATTCAATTTCTCTTCAGTGAAGAGTGACATAAAAATCAATGTGAGGTATGTTGTGATTGGGCCATGGATTGATTTATGAGGCTGTACAAATTTGAATTATTGAAATGAATATTAGAGATAATTTTTTTTATAGATGATACATGTTGGAATTCTATTTTGGATAAGATCATTGATATTTTCTCATTTTTGATTGTTGTGTATATTTTGATTTGGATGTAAGATGATTGCCTAGAAGTGAAATTTTTAAGTGTGGTGGAGTTATGAAGCTCAAATTTTCATATATTTTATACTATAAGTCATTGTTTATAATCCCACCATAGTGTAATTGTATGGGTAATTGTCACATTTTTAAGTTATAGTGGTAATTTGAGAATAAATGAATAATGTTGTTAAATGTGGACTTTTGATAGATTTTTATCATATGGGTATGTTTTTCATTTATCAAAAAATATATGTCAAAATATTGTGATTAATTTTTTTTAATCCTGATATTAGTTCTGTCAACTTTGTCTTCTAGACCAGGTGCTGATTAATCCATCTAAAGGTCTTAAAAAATCGATGAAGTTTTTTATTCTTCGGGGTGGACAGCTTGGACCCCACCACTGTAAAAGTACACCAACGCAGCCTACACACATAAATTTGAGGTTCTTCCATATGGGATATCACGAGGACAAAAATGGACGGCTCTAAAACAAATTTGGTGGAGTTTTGAAGTCATTAAAGCTATCATTAGATGTTATATTTTTGAAGGAAGCTATCAAAAAGTTGTGTCCAGAAATAAAACCTCCAATTAAAAATTCTTAACTCATTCATCCGGTTTCCAATGGATCTTAACTTTTGATGGTTAATGAAAGCATATTTATAAACAACCTTTAAGAAGGATTCCACACATGAAACTACCATGTAATGGGTTAACAATGTGAAAACCTTTGGGGGACAGAATTCTTCCTATAAAAGGAGGCCCTCACCTCCTTCCCAAATGATACCATTCTCCATCCGTTCCTTCAAGGAACTGAGGAGGAGATCTCCACCGAGGGAGGTCCACCACAAATCATCCCCATTTATTTTTAATATATTTATTTTCGTTATTTTTGTTTTGGTTTTCAATTCTAATTTATATTTCTAATAAATTAAAGCATTGTTTTTTTTCTGTGTCCACTCATCCACCATGTTTTCTTCGTCATCATTTCTCCTTCTTTTAATCTTTTATTCTTATCATATTATCCACTATGACCACTTACCGTCAAATATGAGCAGTTAACTTGAGAGTTGTCCTGGGGGAGGTATGTGGCAATTTCAATTATTTTGTGCTTAAATTTCTATGTTTTATTAAGTTTGTGATGAGCTAGAGTGATGTGCACGGGTGTGGCGATCGTCCACCACGACACTGATCTCAAACTCATTTCTATGACTTTATTAAATATTTTCCATCCCATATACTGGATACAAGCTCTTCATATGATGGAGTTGAGCCATTCACTGGTTAAAATGTTATACGATGGAGCTAGGTCTTGGAAGATATCACACTCTCGATCGAGGTGTGCCATCAACCTTGATTACAGGAGTAGGTAAGGTTAATATTTCTAAATGCATTAAATATTCCACACCAATAAATAAAATAATATTAATTCATGAATGATATCTCATAATTGAATTATCAAACTTAATTTAAATATCAACAAGGATAATGATGGAACCAACAAACCAACCCATAAATTCCAAGATCTATATCAGTTAATTTCCTTTTGACATTGAATGTTAGTTTTATCTTTTATTTAAATTAAATTATGTTCCATTCATAGATTAAATAAAAAAACAAAAAATAAGTAGTTATGTGAATTAGATTAAGTGAGTGAATGAATTGAAAATGATCCTCAAGTGAGACGACCCTGGTAAGCCTCTAAGTTGCACTAGGAAAACCCAAAAATACACTTTTTCCAGACCCTATGACAGGTGTGCGTCATCTTTGATTTGGTTAATTTCCCTAGGTAAAAAATAAGGCTATTAAGTAATATATGCCAAAAATGATTCTAGTAATGAATAAAGAAACGAGATGCAATGTATATATTTTATGAACCTGTTGTTTATGTTTCCCAGTATCTAAAGATACTATACATAAATATTCTTATTAGGGATTTTTTGTATTATTTAATGAATATACTTAAATTTTTAAGTAATATCAACATATGTAAAATATATATTGTTATAGTTAGTATCAGAGAAATGGTATAATTTATCTTTTGAAACTATTCTGAGAAATCCTTTATAAGAACACTAAGGATATGTCTAAGTTTTGGTTACAATATTTGTGTTTTAGAAATGGCCATGAATAACCTAGGAATGAACCTAAATTTTTCTAAATTAAAATTTTATTCCTAATTATGGGGTTTTCCCATTATGAATATTTTTTTAGCACTATTTTTCTTCATTTTAGTAAATAGTTGGACCTGATGAAACCATGTTAATGCTGAATGAGATGGGAAATGCAATGATTTTCTTCCTGAGAAACCAAATTTTATGAGAGATAAAATGAAAAATCTTGTAGATATAATCCCTGAAATTTAACATGAAATGAATTATTTTAGACTTCTAAAAGATCATAGGAGGAAAAAAATTATTTGAGTCTTTCATGAGGCATTGTAATCCTTCTTTCAGCTGGTCTTCTAATATATTAGTGGATGAACAATGGATCAGTAACACTGAAAAGATATTTTTAGTTCTATGTAGTTCTAAACATGATAAAGACGTTTTATGAGTCTATCATTTAGAAGGTGAAACAGATCAACGATGGAATCTTATCTAAAATATGAGGTAAAGATATGAAATTGAGTCCATGGAATGGGAAGTGTTCAAGAACATTTTTTTCAATAAAAATTTTACATGTATTTTTCAAACAAATTTAGAGTATTTAATTGAAATTAATATAAATAATGATTAATCTATTTTTTCAGAAGAATAATATTTTAAAAAACATTCAAGGTAAGCATATTGAATTATTATCCAAATTTAGTGTAAAATTGATCAACTCTTTAGTTTCTTAAAAGCATGTATCTTAATGGAATTAACCATAAGGTACATTAATAGCTATGGGGAAATTATTTGATTTGATCTGAAGGTTGATATGAATATTGTTGTAACCCATCAGTTATATGGATTTGATAAGAATAGGAAAATGGAATTCAATCGAATATTTAAAGAGATCATTCAAAAGAATATGAGTTTTCCCTTATGCTCAAAGTGTGGAAATAATAACGTAAGAAATAGTCTTAAAAGGAAGTTTGTAATTTTTAAGTGTGGAAATGAAGGTCACAATGTAGATGAATGCAGAAGTGATGGGAAAAATATATCTGCATATGCGAATAGAGAAAATCCAACTTGGAATACCCCTCTAGCACATAAATTCTACAAGTACAATAAAATGTAGAATTATTCCAATCAATGCCCTAATACATTGGTTATTGTTGATGATCAATGTTAGTAAACTCTTAAGAAAATATACGATGGAATGTAATATTTAATCACTATCGGCGATGTGGAGTGCGATAATGTTGTAGTGAAAGCTACAGTTCCATCCACTCAAATATAACCAAAGTTTTATTTGATGATAGATACACACACTGTTTAATTTATGATGAAATTTATAAGGGTATTACCCTATTGCATCAACAATTAGATGATTAGTATGTTGTGAAAACTCAAAATGGAACAGTGGTTGCATGATAAGTTTATAATTCTTCTCCAATTTATGTCTATGGGTTAGTTTTTTCTAAATATCTTCTGATCATTCCTATAGTGAAATTTGATGTCATTATTAGCCTGGATTGACTTTCTCTATATGGATATCAAATAAATTGATAAGTAAAGGAAGTCTCATTTTGTATTATTGATCAATCTATGATTCTCTATCGATGAAATGATGAATATAACCATCCAATTGAAATGTATTTTATATAATGGGTCTTGATTCCTATAAAAAAGGTTACATATCACAAATGGTTTGGGAGATATTCCTGATTATGAATTCACCCATTGTACAAGGGTTTGGAGATATCATTATGGAAGAATTTCATGGTCTTCCACCAAATCATGAAGTAGAGATTTCAATATAACTCATACTGGGTTTCATTAATATTTCAAATACTCCTTATAAAATATCCCCAATTTAGTTTCAGGAATAGATGAAGAAACTCCAAGAGAATCTTGATAAGGGATTCATACGCCCTAGTGTGTCACCTTGTGGAACACATGTTCTATTTGGTATGTGGAAAGATGGATCAATGGGAATCTTTATTGATTAGAAAGGATATAACAATATCAATATTAAAAACCAATATCCTCTTCCCCGCATTGGTGACTTATTTTAAAAACTACTCGGAGCTCAATTCTTTTCCTATATTGATCTTCATTCAGGATGTCATGATGTAAAGTCCAAGAAATATGATATACAAAAGATAACATTTCATACAATGCTTGGACACGTTGAATTTATTATGATTCCATTTGGTCTTACTAATTCCCCCCCAATATTCATCTATCTAATAAAATTTGTCTTTAGAGTCAATCTAGATCAGTTTTTTATAGTCTATATAGAAGATATTCTTGTCTATTTGAAGAGAAATGAAGAACATGAAGACCACCTGAGAATTGTACTGAACCCCATGAGAAAGGATATTATTTATGAAAAATTTACCAAGTTTGAATCTGTCCATCGATGGATTCATTTTTTTGGTCACATATCTCAAGATAAGGGATATATATAGATCCATCAAAAACCAAAGTTGATAAAAATTGGAAGTGAGAAAAACAGTAACTGAGATCTGAATTTTTAATGGATTGGATGGATATTATCGAGTTTTTTTGAATTATTCTTCACAATTATCTAATCCACTCAACAATTTGACTCTAAAATGAGTTATGTTCATATGGACAGAGGAATGTGAAGATAATTTCATAGTGCTAAAAAGAAAGTTATCCAGTGTACCTATGATCACACTGCCTTGTAGTGTATAAAGGTTTATGACCAACAATGATGATTAAAAAAATTGGATGGGATGTGTTATCATAAAAAATGATATGTTAATAGAATATTCCTCCTGATATTTGAAAATCAATGAGAAAATTTACCGAACTCATGATGTTGAGTTACATGAGGTAATCATTTCATTAGAGATATAGAGGAATTATCTTTTTAGTGAATGGTGTGATAGTTATACTGATCATAAATTTTTAATGTATATGTTCTCACAAAAGGTGATGAAAATGCACCATATAATATGGTTGGGATTGATTAATGATTATGACAGCTCAATAAATTTCCACCCTAGAAAAGAAAATAATGTGGTGGATTCATTGAGTTGACAAGACCATGCGAGCCTTTCCGTGATGAGGATTACAAACAAAATATTTATGGATTTAGAAATGATGGATCTTTAGAATATATAAGAAGGGTAGAAATATTATCTTTATCAAATTAATGTTCAATAATTTATTCAATTGAAGGTTATTGAGGTGCAGAAGAAAGATGAAGGGATACAAAAGAAGGTGAGAAATGTTCCTGAATTAAACATTTATTTTAATGAAATAATAGGGTCCATGAATTGAGTTTTTATACCTCCTATAACAAAATTAAATATGAAGATATTGGATGAGGCTCATATTTATTCATTCTCTATTCACCCTGGAAGAAAAAAAGATGTATTGGGACCTGATATAGTATTTTTGTTGGGATGGAATAAAAAGAGATATTTCCAAATATGTCTCTCAATGCCTAGTTTGTCAGCAATTTAAGGCTGAGAGATAGAATTCTAAGGGGATGTTACAAACATTAACCATATCAGAATGGAAATGAGAAAACATCACTATGTAATTTTTCATCATGCTTCCAAAAATATTCAAAGGAAATAATGATATCTAGGTTATAGTTCATCGCCTTACGAAATTTTCACACATAATTACTATTAGAGAGGTTCTCTCTCTTGAATAGACTTCTAGAATATATGTAAAGGAAGTGGTAATATTGAATGGAGTTCCACTTTTCATTATATATGATCGGTATTTGAGGATTACCTAGAATTTATGGAAAATTCTTAGAATTCTTGGGATACAAAGTTATTTTTAAGAAAAACATATCATCCTCAGACATATGGTCAGTTTGATACGACAATTTAAACTCTATAAGACTTGTTGAGATCTTTCTCCTTGGATTTAAAAGGTTTTCCTGATCAACAAATACCTCTTGTGGAATTTTCATAAAACCATAGTTTTCACACCATTATTCGGATGGATCATTATGAAACCCATCTATAGAATGATGTATAGAACAACAACATGATGGGATGAAGTTGGGGAAAGATAGCTATTAGAACCTAATATTTTTGATGAAATGGAAGTAAATATCATATATATTCAACAACACATAAGAGCATATCATAGTCAAAAAAATGTTATGCTAACAATCAAATAAAATACCTATAATTTGAATTCTGTGATAAGGTGTTTCTATTAATATCTCCTAGGAAGAGAGTAATGTAATTTGGAAAAAGGGAAAGTTGACCCCTAGGTATAACATTCATTTTTAATGTCTGAATCGTATTTGGAAGGTAGCATATTGATTAGAACATCCACCAAATATTTATAATTTCCATGTTTTCTTCCATGTATCTCTTTTGAAGAATTATATACTTTATCCTTTATATGTACTAAACTCAAAAATTTTACCTCTAGAGAAATATGTTTCATATAAATATCAACTAATAGAGATTCTGGATCGTAGAAAAAATGTTATATGAAACAATACCACAAGCTTGGAAAATGTTCTATTAAAGAACCATAATTTTTAATAAGCTACTTGTGAACTAGAAGATATGTTATGGGAGGGGTATCATCATCTATTTTATTCTTAATAATGAATTTCCAGGGAAAAATTTCACTTATGGCATGTAGAATCTAATACCTGGATGGTTTTATGAAAAACAGTCTTTAAATAATTTTAATTTTTTAGCAGCATACATTTCACACAATACTGAGTTTGAGTGAACTGTGAGACACACATAGTATAAAATTATCATTATATCCTATCCATTATGATAGAAATAATTAGTATAACTTACATATGAAAATGTATTGAGAATTCAATGGCAATCAATTATTTATGAAAAATATAAATTAATATGATATTTTATTTTGGAGTAAACTTCAATTATTAATGAAATTAATATAATATATATTTTTTATATACTTAATAATATTGTTGATATATTCGACGAATAGATCTTTTATCCATAGGGTACGAATGAACCATATTTGATGTATAAAAACTATATTTTTTTAAAAGGGTAATTTTATGTCACTGAATACAGAACCCCTATTAAATTACAATTTGGAAGCATTAATTATTTTTTTATCACAAAATAAACTTGTTCTTTTGAAGTAGGATATAACAATTGACATTGGTTGAATTTTTCTCATAACATTTAAGTTAGGATGAATAGTAAAAATACATTAAATTTTATTTGAAAACAAGTTTTTTAATTGAAATGTTTTATATGGTTAAATTATCGTATTTAATTTTTTTAATGAATTAAAATAATATATCTATATCATTAAATAGAGTTTATTTAATTAAAATTAATTTTACATTGAATACAGATGTAAAAACATTTCAATTTTTTGAAATATTTTATCCTTCAAAAAAATTTCTATATTTTGTGATAAATGGATTAATTTTAATTTTATTACTACAAATTCATTCCTCATAATTTTCAAAAATGTATTCAATATTTTGAATCATTGGGTATAAATTATGTTAATAGGTAACATTTATTTTTTGAACATTACGAATTGTTACTTTAATTTTTTTTACCAAGTTTAATGATAAAATGTTTAATTAATGGTTAAAATAATATCTTAAAATTAAGTTTACACATGTCAAAATCCTTTTCAATGATTAAATTTGACCCTTATTATATAGGGTTCAAAATTTAATCACATAATCTCCACTATCACATGATTATGACATTAATATTTTTAAAATCAATGAATGTGAAAAAATGTCCCATTAACTTTTTAAATAAGTATATGAATTCTAATATATGGACAAGAAGGAGAATACATAATCAATAGATATTATATTCAAAGTTAAAATAAATAACTACATCTTATAAATTTATTTTTATTTTTTATAAATTAAATAATTACCATTAATGAAACAAAATAGTGATACTTATATTATTTTGTTAATTGAAATATAATATAAATGACTTTAACAACATTAAATGAAATATAATATGAATTAATTAAGGTTCTACTAGAATTTTATTGGTGATTATGACATGTTTTTAGTATTTTAAATATTTTTTTTCAATGTTATCTTTTGTGCAGAATTTATTTAAAAGTAATGAAATTAATAGAGTCAAAATTTACAATATTGATATTTTATAAAAATAACAATTTATTAAATTATTTAAAAATCATAAAAATATTTACAAAATACAATTATATATTATATGTTCTAAAATATCATGAAATATCCATTTATGTTAAATTTACACAATATAAATAAATATTTATAACTATTTAATATTTATAATGTTATTACCATAATTAAAATTAAATTGATTAAACAAAGATATATCATAATTATAATGATTTAAATAAAATAAAAACTTGTTCAAAGATTATTTTTTGATAGGATTTCAACCCATAATCAACTTATAATTGATATAATACAATTTGGATCCATTTTATTTTATAAATTAATTTATATTAATTAAATAGTTTTGTTATTTCCAAAGGTTCTCCTCCACCCTTTTTGAAAAAGGAACATCTTGTTCTCTTTTAATCACACCTTTAAACACATTTTTCTCAGAAAATCCATGCACATTTAATATTCCAACATCCCTGTCTATATTCAAGTGGCCAAAATATAAGATGAAATCCATCCTATGGAATCATTTTGGGAAAATCGTATGGTTATACTTGAAAATGAGGTAATTTGTTTTGGCCTCTTTCAACATTATTTTCTTCTTATACTTAATATTATTATTTTATTTTCATAATAAAGTAATAAATACAGTATCTTCTACATTATGAGATGTTAATATAACTATGGGAAAACATTATACTTCCTTTTATACATCCTATGAATAAAAAAACACCATGTGTGCGTATGTACGACTTACGGTCTCCACATCGTCTTGTAATTTTTTATTCAACCATAATTAAATTAAATGGGAATAATTATGATTATAATATATTTAAATAATTAATATAACAATATTATTATTCTTTATAATTAATATACTATACAATTCAATAGCATTTAACCATGAATTTAATTATATCACTGCTTGTGCGTAATTATGGTATAAAGTCTCCACGATGCATTGTGATTCGGTCTACATGACCTTCAATAAATCATGATTATATACAATAATGTAAGGAATAAATATGATATATATTATAGTAATATAACTCTATAAATTATATAACTATAAAATAAGAAGCGGAATATGATCTTATCCAACAAAACATGCATAAGAACATAAAGAAGATAATATCTAAATAATGAGTTACAATGAAATCTTAGTAACAAATGTATGATAATATAATAAAATATGATATCATAAAAATGATTATTATTATTTAATATGTAAATATCAATATTTAAATCATTATATAAGAGTTTTAGATGTATGAAGGATATCAGAACTATGGTAATGGATAATTTTTCAATATTTTTGTTTTCTGAGATTATTTATACATAATTATTTATTGGGGTTTTTATTATCGTCCATGTCTATGTTTTATAAAAATGATGTAATAAAATTATTAATAATATCCTATGTATTTATAATGTAATTTTTACCTATTTTTTTATTACATGGTTTCGATGGAATCTTTCTTTTATTTCTGATACGATGTACTTTTTTACATTTTTAGAAAAGGTATGAGAATAATATCTTTTAAATTATTTGGGATGGATGGATTTTTAAGCTCTTAGGACATGTTATATCCCTTAATAATCACATACATGTTTTGATGGATATTTGCAATGAAATTGTTTTCAATTAAAATTTTACTAATTTTTAAGAAAAGAAAATGTTTTTGAAGAAGAATTGATATTTTTCTAAAAAATTAATATCAAGTGTTTTCTATAAATTTTTTTCCATCTAATATGACATTCATTAAATATTGTTAAGTTGTTATCTCTATTATTAAAATAATTTTATTATTTTTATCATGCAATTCTATTTATGACATCCATATTTTTATAGATTATGATGGAATGAATTTTCATAAATCTATTTTATTTCAAGGGTTATGATGTGATAAATGTTTTATGTTTCTGTGAAAAATGTATGAATGATTTAATAATGAGATGGGTGGGACCTATATCTCCCTTTAGTATGTTGGGTAATAATTTATATATCCTGAGATAGACATTATTGGAACATCATGTAAATCTGGTTTAGTAATCCATGGTTGGAACAGAATGTAAAATTGGTTCAGTAATGGAATTTGACCACTATGATGGTCTTGGATATGATCCTTGAGTAATAAGAAATCATTTTATAGGAATATTTGTATTCCAAAACACATCACGCCTTATGTTTTAACTTTTGGGATTATGTAAATTAATTATTATGATCTCTTATCCCATGGAATGATATCACAATATTTAATATATACGATAAGACATCCAAATGTTATGTTATTATGTATTATGATTATGATGTGATTGATATTTACCTTATTTACTATGAATTTTAATTTTAGATCACCCATTCATAGATTTCTTTTCCTCAGGTCATGATGAAGGGTATTAAATTTGATAATTAAAAAAGGAGTCTAGATATGAAGAAATATGTTAGAGAAAATGTAGAAGAATTATGACCTCATTGTTTATGTTTCCATGTTTCTAAATACACTATACCTATATGGTTCTTCCATGTATTTTTTTAGATGCTGTAATAAATATAATTCAATTTTGTAGTAATATCAATGTTTGTAAATTATTGATCCTTAAATAAATGATAACATATTATATTGTTTTAATTAGTAAATTGAGGTGTTTAGATAATGATAATGTGAAATTTATAAAATATTAAACAAGTGATAAATATCATATATCATCATTAAATTTATATGAGGAACCATGAATGATTTTTGGTATTGTAAAAAAAAATTCATTGTTTATGGATGTGATTTTCCATACATATATATGATTGTTGACCACATATATGAAAAAAATCATGATTTTCTATGTGAGAAATTTTATTTTCAATGTTATAAATTATATATTGAAAACATTAATGTGGATCAAATATAAACTTTTTACCAAATAATAAAATATTTTTTTTAAAACTAACAACATCTCTTTGTACGGGGAGTACTCTGAACATATTCAGGATTAATGTTATTATTTTTCTTAATAGATATAAAGAATGGAATATTTATTATCCAATTGATATAATGAATGTAATGTATAATGATCTTAATAATTTAGGTATATGATTAATTTTATAAATTATTTTTGAAGTATTAGAGTAAAATATAAGAATAATTAAAATTAATAATGATGTTAGAAACTTGTGTTTTTTCATGAAATACTCCTAAAAATTATGTCCCTAAAAAAGAAAATGTGACCAAATGATAAATTGAATAGAAATTGTGTTAAAATATGATAATTATTTAGTATTTTCAATAATGAAATTAATGGATATGTGAGTCTTGATGTGGTGTTAGTGTTACATTTTATAATTGAAGATAAGGGTTCAGTTGGGAATAACAATTACATTTTTAAAATTCAAATGTTTCAATTAATGGATTACTAATGTAAAAATGAAAAGGTTTTAGTGATGATAGTTATATTATATATTCCCCTCATCTGATAATTTAGGATAAAACATAGTGTTATTTTTATTTTTCTTCTTTCTTTATTTTTGACATTGTTTAAATTTTCCATGGTAATTATATTTTAATTTTAGTATTTAGTTTTTATATAAAAATATCATTAAAATTTAAAATAATTAAAATCTTCTAAAATTAAATATATAATTAATTTTTCCAAATAAATATTTTATGAGATTGAAATGTTTATTTTTATGTAATCATGCATAACTTTCACGACCCATCCCCCGGGGAACGTATTGTTACTACCCCAAGCCTGCCTTCCATAGGCCAGTGGCTGGTGACTAGAACCAAAGGCGTAAATCCCTAAACAAGGAAGGCATTTCCTTTATTACAGAAAATAAACACAACAGAGTATGAAAATGAAAAGAAAAATTCTAAAAAAACTGTATAGAAAAGAGTGTGCTTAATGTAACGGGGCTAGAAATACAAGCCAGTAGTAAGGTACAATACAATGGAAATGTGAATACAACTGAAGTAAAGTAAAATAACTAATGGATCATCCTCTGGGGTTCTTACCTAAAGGGTAGGTATAGAAGGCCTCCTCAGCACTCCATGTACATCTGTATGCTCCGTGTACATATCGATGAGTGGTCCACCACCGGGTATCGTCCAGTTCTACTACTCTCTGTCGCGATCTGCACTGTCCGTCGACTACAACCAACACATTGAGGTGCGGGCATAGCCCCTGCAGGTGTGAGTATAATGATACTTAGTAGGGACCCCGAGACCCTCTAGGTCTCACAAAATCCAACAAGGATAACCAAAAAGTATGAATTCAACAGATATCCATTATTTAGGTATATTCCCATAGATATACCTAAGTTATTTAATATCTCATCTCAATCATGAGGAAAACACAAAATTCATTGACTCACCTCAAACCAAGACATCATTCTAGTGGGTAGTATTAATTAACAACCTCAGTCCCACTATCAGAACCTCGGATTATTGTGTATTCCTCCTCTATCGAGTATAGTGGGCACGCTGCATCACACAGAGGTGCTTCCCGCTATCCTTGGACTGATGAGGTACTCCTCCTGTCGAGTATCGTGGATCAGCTACGCTCACACAGAGGCGTTCTCCACCATGGGTCTACTGCGCTCACATAGAGGTGCTCCCCTGGAAGCCTACTGAGGTACTTCACATGCCGAGTATTGTGGGTTGGCCACGTCATACAGAGGTGCTTCCCACTAGGCTAGTTGAAACACTTAATGTCGAAAGGTCAGCAGTCGTCAGGTCTCACCCAGCTACTAGGTCTTCGTACTCTGCATGCTCGTCTCCGGGAGGATCCGCAACACGAGCTAGTGGTCGATACACCAATAGTCATGAAAACCCAAGTAGAAGTATCTCAATGGTCTGCCACATCATATGGGTCTCAATGAAAAAGACGGTGCGTCAATCGGACGCCTGGTCTGTGAGTTATTGGAATTTCCGTCCCAAGGGCCTGGTTAGGTTTTAGGTTCAAACCAACCCGGCCATACTCCAACTATGACCAAACCTCAAGTGGTTTATTCCAAAAGAACCGTCTCGCTCTAAGCTTTCTGTCAATGCAGATAGTTCGTCGATTGGACACGTGTAGCCCAAGATACGGGTGAAAAGGTGTATTCTGGATAATTTGGTCTGGACTGGGGTCTTACCTGGTTTGCGGGTCCGACCCGGCCTTGAAGGGAGTGGCCCGGCCCAAGGTGGTGGCTCGGCTCGATGGTGGCCCGGCGGCTTGGTTGGCCCTGCAGCCCAGTCGGCCATGCGGCCCGATCGGCCCGGCGGCCCGGTCAGCACGGTCGGCCTGGCGGCTTAGTCAGCCCGACGACCCAGCGGCCCAGCGGGGGTCCGCCTTAGCTATAGCCAAGGAGGATCCGCGCACCCCATGGCTCCCGAACAGCTCTTCCGTTTGGGTTTGATCCAAAACTGGTGCTAGTTTGTGCTGGTCCAGTACATGTGGGACCCGATGGGGACCCGCTCCTCCTAGATGGCCGAACGACCAGCCGCTCCGCACCACCGCCGTGGCACGATGGCGTCGCGCCTGTCCACCACGACCTGCAATGGTCACAGTTCTGCACCACTAGCGCGGTGCAACAACACCGTTCCTCTCCACCTTGTCCTACCTTGGTCACGGTCCCCCTGGCCGCGGCCCTCTGCTGGCCTCCACGCGATGTGACAACGTCGCGCCTCTTCCGACTGCCATGACCCTCCTGGCCATGGTTCTTTTCTGGCACGGTGTGACAGAACTGCTCCCCTCTGACACCATCACGTCCCACCTGGCTGCATCTCAGTTTTCTGTGTGGTATGACCGTGTCGCTCCCATCTGGCAGCCCGACGACCCTTGTGTCACCGACTTCTTCCGCGGGCAACTGTTTCTTCCCTCGACCGAAGATTCTTCGTTGGCATAGGAAGCGTTCTTCGTGGGCGAATACTTTCTCTCCCGAAAGCTCCACCAAGATTCCAACAATAAAATAATAGATGAATTTGTCTATTATTAGTTAGAACAACCATTCGAATTATTATGTTTAATTAAATGAAACAACTCATCTAATTAATGGGTGTTTTTCGCTCAAATAATTAAAGGTTAGAGGTGAAGAGGGTATCCACTTAATTGGGGGTTCCAAAGGGTTACAACCCTCGGGTGGTCCCCACAATTAAATATCCTCCTAAGGGAGGTTATGTGTGGGTGGGACCCACCTCCAGAACCTCTCATGGGAGGTTATGTTGTGGTGGCTCCCACCACTAACCTCCACTTGGAGCTTTTTACCACCACAAATAATAAAAATTTAACACTTTATTTTTATTCAATTTAATTAAAAACCCCAAAAACAAAATTCCAATCTCGTTAGAATGCATTTGTAGTGAAGGTCTCACTAAGTAATCACCGACGTTGTGAGTTAAATGGTGCCCTCATATTTCAGTTCCAAGCACCAGTTCAAAAGTTACAAAATCCCGCTTATACGTTCACTGAACGTACCGGAAAAAAACATCAAAAATTTATTCCGGGCACACTGGGCCTCGAAATCATGCGCCGTAAATTTTTGCAGACTCGTAAAAATCCCAAAAATTTAAAAACAAATCCATGGAATTTCTGGGTCTTTACATTCTCCCTACCATAGGGTTATACGTCCCCATAAGTTAAAACTCACACTAAGGAAACAAATGGTGATACTGAGCACGCATCTGAGCCTCCCACCCCCATGTACTCTCCTGGAGGTTCCCATGCTACCAGCGAACGCGTACCATGGGTATCGACCATCCATGTAGGACCCGCTACTATCGATCCTTAATCTACACTGGAACCTCCGTGATAGTTGCCCCATCATCGATGTCGAGCTCTCCATGAACAATGATGTGGGAAGGGTTGCGCACATATCTCTTTAGCTGAGATATGTGGAAGACGTCATGCACCCGATGCAACTGAGTTGGTGGAGCTAAGTGGTAAGCCACCTCGCCTACTTTGTTATGGACCTGGAATGGTCTGATTAAACGCTGAGACAGCTTTCCTCCTTGACCAAATATCTGTAGACCTCATCAAGATGAGACCCGTAAGAAGACGTGGTCTCCATCCTCAAACTCCAGAGGACTATGTCTCCTTTCATCAAACGACCAGTCTTCATCTTCTCCATGATGATTTGCACCTTCTCTGTGGTAGCCCGTACCATCTATCGTCCCAATAGTGCTGAATCCCCTGGGTCTGTCCAGCATAGTGGCGATCTGCAAGGTTGACCATACAAAACCTCAAATGGTGTCATACCGATGGTGGAGCGATAGATGTTGTTGTAAAAAAACTCCCCCAAAGGCAATTGATCCTCCCAACTACGACTGATGTCAAGGACACATGCATGAAGAATTTCCTCGAGGGTTTGAATGGTCCGCTCAGTCTGACCATCTGTCTGAGGATGGAAAGCGGTGCTCAAGTAAAGCAGTGTCCCGAAATCCTCCTACAAACCATCCATAGTCGGGAAGTAAACCATGTGTCACAGTCGGAGACAATAGAAAAAGTTACTCCATGAAAATGCACAATCTCTTGCACATAGAGGCGTCCCAAACTTTCTATTGAGCCATGCTCTATAATCAGGTAGGAAGTGGGCCGACATGGTGAGTCGTTCAACTATTACCCATGTCGAATCGTGACTCCTAGATGTACGTGGAAGTCCCATCACGAATTCCATGGACATCCCATCCCACTTCCACTCTTGGACCTCTTTGAGCTAAACAAAGCCTGCTGGTACCTGGTGCTCCAACTTCATTTGCTAACAAGTGAGGCATCATGATACTAACTCTGATACTGCTTTCTTTATACATGGAAAATAGTGATGTCATCTGAGATCCTGATACATCATTACCAATCCTAGATGTACCACTAAAGGGATGGGTGTAACTCCCTCAACACTTCCTCCTGAAGTGATACAGGTACCATGGTACGTCCTATGAAGAGGATGAATTGCTCCCAACCTCCAGAAAATCCATCAGGTTCCTACCCTATGGATATCTGAGCAATCCATGTCTCACAGTCAGTATCCCCACGCTGCACCTACCTGACTCATTGAAGAATTGGAGGAGTTGCTGTAAGAGACTGAAGAAAATTTTCTCTGTCACTGTCCATAAAGGATATCTATAAGGTAGCCATCTGCTCTATCCAATGTCCTAACAACTGTATACCAGATCTCAAAATTAGTGAATCTGTAACAATGTTCCCCTTCCATGGATTATAAAATATCTTGAAGTCATAGTCCTGGAGGAACTCAAGCCATCGTTTTTGTCTCAGTTTTAGGTCCTTCTGAGAGAAGATATACCTGATACTCATGTGTTCAGAGTAGACTGTGAAATGCTCACCAATTAGATAGTGCCTCCACATCTTCATGGTGAAGACCACAGCTGAAAACTTTAGGTCATGGGTAGAACAGTTTTGCTCATTCAATTTCAGCTGATGAGAACCATATGCAATCATAGCTCGCTCCTGCATCAGGACACACTCGAGTCCGGTCCCTGATCTGTCACAATAGAATACGTATCTGACGCCCTCCTTTGGAATCCTCAATATGGTGGCACTAGTCAGCCTCTATCTCAGCTCCTAAAAGGTCTGATGGCATCTCTTCGACCAAAATAAGGGTTTCCCCTTCTTCTTCAAGGATGAAAGTGGTGATACCACTCTGGAGAAGTCTGGAATGAACCTATGGTAGTATCCAACCAAGCCCAAGAAACTTCGTACCACCAACACACATCTGGGTGTCTCCCAAGAAAGTACCGCTTCATTCATCGCTGGATCTTCTGCAAATCCATCCTCCAAGATGAATTGGCCCAAGAAGCATACCTCTTGAATCAAAAACTAGAACTTCAAGAGATTACCATAAAGCTAGTTCTCTCGAAGTGTGTCTAGTACTACCTACAAATGATAGGCATTCTCCTAATTAGTAGTCATGTAAATCAGAATATCATCAGCGAAGACCAAAACCAAGTGATCGAGGTATGGCTGAAATATCCTATTAACAAGACACATTAACACTTATAGGGAACTGGTTTCACCGAAGGGCATAACCAAGAACTCATAGTGGTCGTACAGATAGATTAAGGTCGTCTTCTACACATCGTTGTCTTGAAATCTGAGCTGGTGATAGCCTGATCTGAGGTCTATCTTCAAGAACCACCGTGTTGCCTTGAGCTAATAAATGAGGTCATTAATCCTTGGGAGTGGGTACTTGTTCTTCACGGTCACCTGGTTTAGGCGATGGTAGTCGACACAATGCCTCAAGATCCCATCTACTTTCATGGTGAACAGAATTGGGGCTTCCCATGGTGAAACACTGGGCCAGATGAATCCATTCCCCTGTAAGTCCTCCAGTTGTACCCGCAGCTCACGAAGCTCAATGGGAGCCATCCAATATGCTAGAGTTGATATCGGTGTCATCCCAGGATACAGGTCAATGTAGAAGTCGACTTATCTGCGAGGAGGTAGTCCTAGAACATCTACAGGGAAAACATCCGCATACTGCTCCACCACTACAGGATAGCTTAGACTCTCCACATCTACTGTTCCAAGTGTAAGGCATGCCAACTGATGTGTGATCTGATGCACCCTCCTCTGAGTAAGTCCGTCCTGTGCTACAAATGTTCCCTTCTCAACAGTGAAGGTAAACCCGGTCCCATCTGTGCGGACACACCACAATCTTCACCTAATATAGTCGATTTAATCATGGAATATTGATAATGAGTCCACACCCAAGATGACGTCTTAAGGCCTTGACACCACTACAAGGAGATCCTAGATGAAGCTCTCGCCACCTAGAGTAAGCTCACACTACTGGCACCTGTGAAAATCATCAAGTATGCTCCTGTAAGAGTCTCTAGCCGTAAGGATCGAGCCAACGGCTCCGTCGGAATCTTCAAGTTCTGAATGAGGGCAGTGGAAATGAAAGAGTGACTAGAACCTATGTTTATAAGAACAACATCTATAGTGGAGTAGACACAGATATTACCTCAAATCATCTCCGGAGCGTCGTGGTAGTATTCCTCAGCTGCGTGAAGTTGAGCTCTCCCATGTACACCTGCTCCTAGTTGTCAGGGTGGACATCTTGGTGGTGGTGGTGGAAATTCCTCGAAACGTCGTCCACTGCCAGAGGCTCGACCCGCTCCTCTGCCACGTCCGCCTATGCACTACAGACCGCATAAATTGAACCTCTGTCTCTGCCTGGGATTTCCCTCAACTAAATGTTGATTGTCTGTACAACAGTTCGGATAGTCACGTTCCATGTGACCCTACCCGCCTCATGAGTAGCACTTTCTGCTCCTGGCATATATGTCTCTGCTATGTGTCCCTTCACAATCGATCATGAGTCCTGCAGTCGAGCACCTGTGGGTCTGGTCCTCTTGGACCTCTGCATCATTTGTCTACTACCAGCTGAAGAAGACTCCGCTGCATGTTGACTAGTAGTGGGTCTCACTGCTGGGGACTGCACAACAAGGAAACCCTCCACTAGGAGGGATCTCTCTAACACCCCCTCCTACGTAGGGATACTGATGGACATCATCAAGGCTGTGATCTCACTCTTTTTCCCCTGCTCAAAGGTCTGGGCCTTGAATTATGTGTCACATACTGTATCTGTGGAGTAGCGTGAGAGGTTGGTGAACCTCACTGAGTACTGCGCCATTGTTAATATACCTGATTGTAGATGCAGTAGCTCCTGTTTTTGCACCTTTTGAAGTGTCGCTGGAACAAACACCTCCTGGAAAGTGCTCTCAAAGTCCATTCAAATTATTTTCTCCTCATCTTGGACCTAGAGCATCAGGCTCCACCATATGCATGCTTCTTCCTAAAGGAGACTCGCAGCAAGGATCACTATGTGGTCTGCTAGTGTCCCTACCAGCCTGAAGTCTCTCTCCACAGCCTCCAGCCAATCCTCAGCCACCTATGGGTCCATCTTTCCAAGGAACCTGGGAAGCCTCTTGTAACGACCCAATCTTTTTGAGTAGTATATTAACTTACTCTTATTGATTTAATAAGATGTTAATGGTTAATGCAGAAAGAGGAGTCGATGGCTTCATCCAGTAGACTCAACCCTTATGAAGCCCACTTATCAGAGCTTGGGAAGGAGGTAGCATCTGTGGGCTTTGTTTTGGACCAAGCCCAAGCCGATCACCAGCATGTCAAGCTTGAACGAAAACGCTTGCAGGAGAAGTTCAAGTTAGTGGAGATTGCTACTAGGGCAATGTTATCTGAGCCTCCCTCAGATTCTCTCACCATATCACACCTTACACTTAGGTCTTATGCCAGTGTTATAAGGGGCTATGTGATGAGACCCTAGTTTCCTTGTGTAATCCTCTCGGGTGAATAAATTGAGATTTCTTCCTTTAGTGATGTTTGTGAAATTTCAAATGCCTAGATAATTTTAGAATGTATTTTATTGATGAATTTTGAAAAAGGGATATTTTGAAATATTTATGTAAACCCTAAATAACTAATGATGTGTAATGATTTTCAAAAAATGGTCTTCTACAAAAGTGTTCATTAAGGAATTTGGAGTCTAATAAGATCAACTTAATTTTTGATGAATAGTAAATTATGAATAGTGATTTTACGCTTAGGATTAGTAATGTGACCAAATGGATTAGTAATTTTCACTTAAAGAAAGTTTTAATATAATTTAGACACCTTGGTTAAGTAATGTGATTCAATAAAATGGGTAAATAACGGTTTCATAAATTATTAATCAAGTATTAGTTTTTTCGGATGAATAGTGTTTTTTAATTAAAAATTTAATTAAAAACAATTAGAAAATTATTTTTATAAAAATGACTTTATTTTTGAACTCAGAGCATCGATATTATGTTAAGGTAATTTTTGGGGATTTTTCTGAAAAAAATGAATTTTCGATGAATAGTGTTTTTATTTAAAAATTAAATTAAAAATATTTAGAAAAATATTTTTATAAAATGGATTTCATTTTTGAAATCAGAGCATTGATATTTGGTTAAGGTGAAATTTTGGGATTATTCTGAGAAAGTTGAATTTTCAGTGAATAGTAAAAATACCGTTTTAGGGTTTCGGTATGTTTAATGACATCATAATGATGTCATGATTATGTCATGAGATCTTTTGAGGGTTGGCCAGCAAAGGGTGATGAATTATTGTTTTGGGGGCCCCATGTGGCCTAACTCCATGATAAATGCCAAGGGAGAGCCCATGGGTTTGAGAAAAGCACATGTGAGGTGTCCTTTGGCCATTAATGCTTTGTCCCCTCACTTTCCCTATAAATACCCACCCTTTCCTCCCTTAGTTTTCACTCCCAACTCTCCCCCAACGAAGTTCTGGTCTTCTTACCTTCCAAGGAGTCCTACCAAGGTGCCTCCAATCCCTCAAGGTCCAATCCTTTGAGTTTCAAGAGTCACGTTTTAAGGTAAGGGATCCGACCCCTCTCTTTCTTTTCGTGTAATCTCTTTTATGTCATTCCTTTTATGCTCCATGTGATTATGTGAGAGGATGTTCTTTTATATTCCTCTTACTGCCCTTTCATGTTTATATGATGAGAGATCCCCTCTTACTCTCATCATTTCGTTTTATGAAAGCTTAAGTGACGCCGTTAGGCTGCCGAATGTTTAAGTGATTCTTTCACCCTTCTCATTTTTTTTCAAGTTCGATTTTCATGTCAAATCTTTCAAGTTCCTTTTTATTATGTTGGGGTATGATCTCTATATCTATCATACTGATCTCTTATGATCATATGATGAGAGACCCTATTTTATTTGTCCAATTCATTTTTGTTGAAGTTTAAGTGACGCCGTTAGGCTGCCGAATTTTCATAAGAGAAATCAATTTTTTGTCTTCCTTCCATGTTTTTCGTTTCAATTGGTATGTCCTTGAAATTGCATCACCATGTCCATATATCCTTCTTATTCTGTCCCTTTACCTTTTCATGGGTCAATTATGATTGTTCAACCCATGTTCCCTCTCTTTTCAAAGTTTCTAAAACCTTGTAACATAGCCGTTATGCTGCAGAATTTTCGTCTCAAAATGCCTCTCTCTTCTCAAAATTATTTTATGTTATAAAGTGAATACTCAAAGCTCCTATTTCTAAAGGGGTATTCACATATATATAAAAATGATCTATTTTAAATTCTGGGATTTACATACATGATACCCGCTTTCCCTTTCCGTGGGTTTAAAGTAACGTAAAGATCATGTCTTTAAAGCAGTTTTTGAAACGTTATGATTATGAAATGAAACCCATTTGTTTTATGCTATATGGGTTATTTATGAAATGTTTGATGATGATATATGTGGCTCACATGAAAATAAAGACAAATTTAAGGGTGCGCCCTGATAGCGCTCCAATGCATTGGGTAAAGACTTAATCTCTAGAGATGACCATTTTAACGACGCCTTGGTGAATAACCTTGGTAATTTTTAACGACACCTTGGGGATGGACCTTGGTGAAACGAAACGATTGTCAATATTAAATGTTGTAGCCACATCTTCAAGTTATGAAAAATGATTATTTTTATTATGATGTACCTCATGATTTCTTTCTCATGCCTTAAAGTTCTTTTCATGTCCTTATTGAAGTATCTCAAGTTCACTTGTAAAATGTTTCTCTTGTTTCCCTTACTGGGCCTTCTGCTCACCCTTTATTTTGATGTATGTCCCCAGGTTATGAGATGCATAATGAACATAGGATGAACTAAAGGAGAAGCCTTTCAAGTGTTTAAGAAGAATGTTTTATGTTTTTTTTTATGTATTATGATCCTTGTTTCCAAGACACTAAACCTTAACGATCCTCAGTTCCGTGTAATGAAATGAAAGTTATGTTATAAAATGGCGGGATTCTATAGTTGGTATCAAAGGATGGTTTAGTTATTTGTGGAAATTAGGATATAAAAACTTTAGGAAGAACCCTATAGAAAAGTTTAAATATAGGAAAACTTCCTGGTATTTTGGTAAGTATTGAGTAAGTGGTTTATCAAACAAATACATCCCTGTCTGGATACGAGCAGGTAGAGGCGGCTCTGGCACAGATGTACATAGGGGTAAAACCCGAAAACACCGCTTTGAGCTAGACTCGAACGGGAACTGGTGCACGATAACGGGCCTTGCTGCACTCTTGGTTACGACACTCCCGGGGGATATGTTTGGTTAATCACAAGCTTTCTATGAATCATTATGAAGGAATTATAGAAAAGTGTAATTGTCTAAGAATTAAGTCTTAGTTAAAAGATTCATAAATAAAATAAGTTTCTTACTAAGGTTCTATTCTTTTAGAAATGGCGGGCAATAGGAGGAACCATGCTGATGGTGACCGCAATGCACCATGTGCTGACGGCCCTCCGATGGAAGCCGGAATGGAAACATTCATGAGAATGATGAACCAACTGACTCAAGTTATGAGTAATAACTTGAATCAAGCTGAGAGGCCGACCTCACCACGAAGGGAACAACACTCTGTTGAGTCCTTCATGCGTCAACGACCGCCAACATTCAGTGGATCTACTGACCCATTGGTTGTGGAACAATGGATAAGCTCCATTGAAAAGATCTTCTCTGTACTGCATTGTTCGGAACAAGAAAAAGTCACCCTTGCTGTTTACCGCCTAGAGGGAGAAGCTGATCAGTGGTGGTCACTAATCAAAAACACGAAGCCACGAGGAGAGATGGAAGCTATGGAATGGGAAGAATTTCGGGGGATTTTCTTTAACAAGTATTTCCCTCGTTCCATGAGAACGAAAATGGAGAAAGAGTTTCTCGAGCTGAAGCAGAAGGAGAACGAATCTGTCGGAAGCTACGAGATGAACTTCACAAGGCTTTCCCGTTATACCTCAAGCTTTGTCATGGACCCTAATGGGAAGGTTGATAGATTCTTTGGCGGACTACGACCTCATCTGCGGAAGAATCTAGCCAACAGGGACTATGATAGCTATGAAGAAATAGTTCGAAGTGCTATGAAAGTCGAGCTGGAGTTTGGTGAGACACAGTGGTCTCATAAGCCAAATGAAAAGAAGAGATCGTTGGAGCCCAGTTTAGGGAAGTCTTTTGATCAGGGAAGAGGTGGAAAGCAAATGCAACTTACCACATGCAATAAATGTGGGAAGAATCATCTGGGGAACTGCTTGAACGGAAGTGGAAAGTGCTACAAGTGTGGAAGAGGAGGCCATATTGCTCGGAATTGTCATAGTGAGGTGAAGCCTCAGCTTCCCAACACTAACGACAGAGGAAAGATGGTTCTGGCCCTACCCGAAGTCACATGCTTCAAGTGTGGATAGCTTGGGCACTTTGCTAACCAATGTCCCAATCCGAGGGCAGTGGAGTGGAATCACCACCAACCTCAGCAGAGGCCAAGAGAGCAAGGTCGTGCTTTCGCTATCACAACAGCTGAAGTTGAAGTCCCGAACGATGTGGTAGCAGGTACTCTTGTTGTCCTCTCAAAACTAGCAAGTGCTTTATTTGATTCTGGTTCTACGCATTCCTTTATTTCTTCCAAGTTTGCAAAGAATATAGAATCAATCCCCGAATTGCTTGAGGTAGAGTTGTCAGTCAAGACTCCAAGTGGGATTATCCATGCATCAACAGTGTTTAGAGACTCTAGTGTTTACTTTGGTGAGCACAATCTTATCGCAAATCTAGTAGTCATTCCCATGATGGAATTCGACGTTATACTAGGGATGGACTGGCTCTCAAAGTATAATGCTAAGATCAAATGCAGAAGTAAGGAAATCTCAGTAGTCTTGAATGAACGACCTACAGTTATCTTCCGTGGAGAGATATCCCGAACTGATCCCTATCTAGAAGCACCTCCTATAGCTTTCTTTATGGAGTTAATCGGTGATGAGGAAGAAGGGAAAGGGAGCATACAAATTGAAGATGTTCCGATTGTTCAGGAATACATGGACGTATTTCCTGAGGAGTTACCTGGACCTCCCCCAGAAAGAGAGGTAGAGTTCTCCATTGAACTCGTACCTGGGTCTCAACCGATATCAAAGACTCCGTATAGAATGGCAAATGTGGAGCTAGAAGAGTTAAAGAAACAACTCCAGGACTTGTTGGAGAAGGGGTTTATCCGACCGAGTGTGTCTCCTTGGGGAGCACCAGTTCTCTTTGTGAAGAAGAAGGATGGATCAATGCGGCTATGCATTGATTATAGAGAACTGAACGGGATCACAGTGAAGAACAGATACCCTCTACCAAGAATTGATGATTTATTTGACCAACTTCGTGGGGCTCAATTCTTCTCTAAGATTGACCTTCGATCTGGTTATCATCAACTGAGGGTGAAGAAGGAAGATATTCCAAAGACTGCCTTCCGATCAAGATATGGGCATTATGAGTTTACTGTTATGCCATTCGGCTTGACTAATGCTCCTGCAATTTTCATGGATTTGATGAATAGAGTCTTTAAGGACTACCTTGATAACATTGTGGTAGTTTTTATTGATGATATTTTGATATATTCAAAAAGTCGTGAGGAGCATGAAGATCATCTGAGGGTTGTTTTGAAAACTCTACGGAAGGAGAGGCTCTTTGGGAAGTTCAGCAAGTGTGAGTTTTGGTTACAACAACTGGCTTTCTTGGGGCACATCGTAACCAATGAAGGAATCTCGGTTGACCCTGCAAAGACAATGGTTGTGGAGGAGTGGCCTCAACCCACAACAGTAACTGAGATTCGTAGTTTCCTTGGCTTAGCGGGATATTATAGGAGGTTTGTGAAAAACTTTTCACGGCTTTCTAATCCACTAACTAAGTTGACTCGAAAAGGGGTTAAGTTCATCTGGACAAAGGAATGCGAGGAAAGTTTCCAAGAGCTGAAGAAGAGATTGGTTACTGCACCGGTGTTAACACTACCCTCTATCGGAGAAGGATTCGTTATTTTTAGCGATGCATCTCTGAAAGGGCTTGGGTGCGTCCTCATGCAAAATGACAAAGTAATTGCTTATGCATCTCGACCGTTGAAGATTCATGAGCAGAATTATCCTACGCATGATCTAGAGCTGGCGGCAGTTGTTTTTGCTCTAAAGATATGGAGGCACTATCTTTATGGTGAGAAATGTGATATATACACTGACCACCAAAGTCTAAAGTATATTTTCACTCCGAAAGAATTGAACATGAGACAAAGGAGATGGTTGGAGCTTATTAAAGACTATGATTGTTCAATTCATTATCACCCTGGAAGAGCAAACAAAGTCGCGGATGCGTTAAGCAGGAAAGATCCTGTTGTTCTGGAAACAATGAGGATCCTGGGAGATCCTTTGATTAAAGATCTAGTAAAACTGGGCATGGGAATTATAAGGAAAGGGACATCATCAAACCTATTCCAAATGATTTCTCAACCTTCATTACTAGAGAAGATCAAGAAGGCTCAAAAAGAAGATCCTTTGCTGCAGGAGAAGTTCGAGGCTGTAAAGGATGGGAAGTTCCCTGATTTCAATATTGATCAAGAAGGTGTATTGAAATTTCGTACAAGACTATGTGTTCCATCTATTCCGAAGATAAAGAAAGAACTGATGGATGAAGCTCATAGCTCTACTTTCTCTATACATCCGGGAAGCACTAAGATGTATAGAGACCTTCGTGATCATTATTGGTGGGATAACATGAAGAGGGAGATTGCCGATTACACTACAAGGTGCCTGGTGTGTCAGCAAGTAAAGGCAGAAAGACAACTTCCTAAGGGGGTATTACAACCGCTACCCATACCAGTATGGAAGTGGGATAATATCACCATGGACTTTGTAACTGGTCTCCCAAAAACATCCAAAGGAAACAATGCGATATGGGTTATTGTGGACCGTCTCACCAAGACAGCCCATTTTATCTCTATTCGGGAAGATTTCTCTCTGGATCAGCTTGCCAAGATATACGTGAAGGAAGTGGTAAGGCTGCATGGGGTACCACTATCCATCGTATCTGATCGTGACCCAAGATTCACATCAAAATTCTGGAGAAGTCTTCAGCATGCTCTGAATACGGAATTGAATTTTAGTACGGCCTATCATCCTCAAACTGATGGCCAATCTGAAAGGACTATTCAGACACTCGAAGACATGTTGAGATTATGCTCAATGGAATTTAAAGGTGGATGGGATCAACACCTCCCATTAGTGGAGTTCTCCTATAACAACAGCTTCCATGCGAGTATTCAGATGGCACCCTATGAAGCTCTGTATGGAAAGCGGTGTAGAACTCATACTTGTTGGGATGAAACTGGTGAGAGGAAGCTTCTTGGGCCTGATGTTGTGCAAGAAATGACAGAACAAGTTCATGCCATCCAACAACACATAAAAGCTGCTCAGAGTCGGCAGAAGAGCTATGCTGACAATCGACGAAGAGACTTGGAGTTTGGTGTTGGTGACAAAGTCTTCCTTTGAATTTCTCCATGGAAGAGAGTCATGCGGTTTGGGAAGAAAGGGAAGCTCAGCCCTAGGTACATTGGCCCCTATGAAATCCTTGATCGCATAGGAGCAGTGGCCTATCGTCTAGAACTTCCACCGAACCTAGCTCAAGTTCATGATGTCTTCCATGTATCTCTCTTGAGGAAGTACATACCCGACCCTTCGCATGTACTGAACCCAGAGGTGGTACAACTTGAACATGACCTCTCTTATGAAGAGCAGCCAGTGGAGATCTTAGACCGTAGAGACAAGGTCCTACGAAACAAGACTACCCACCTTGTGAAAGTGTTGTGGAGGAATCATAAATATGAAGAGGCGACTTGGGAGCCTGAGGAAACAATGAAGCAAAAGTACCCTCACCTTTTCGACTAGGCCTCAAGTGTAAATTTCGGGGACGAAATTTCTTAAGGGGGGAAGAATGTAACGACCCAATCTTTTTGAGTAGTATATTAACTTACTCTTATTGATTTAATAAGATGTTAATGGTTAATGCAGAAAGAGGAGTCGATGGCTTCATCCAGTAGACTCAACCCTTATGAAGCCCACTTATCAGAGCTTGGGAAGGAGGTAGCATCTGTGGGCTTCGCTTTGGACCAAGCCCAAGCCGATCTCCAGCATGTCAAGCTTGAACGAAAACGCTTGCAGGAGAAGTTCAAGTTAGTGGAGATTGCTACTAGGGCAATGTTATCTGAGCCTCCCTCAGATTCTCTCACCATATCACACCTTACACTTAGGTCTTATGCCAGTGTTATAAGGGGCTATGTGATGAGACCCTAGTTTCCTTGTGTAATCCTCTCGGGTGAATAAATTGAGATTTCTTCCTTTAGTGATGTTTGTGAAATTTCAAATGCCTAGATAATTTTAGAATGTATTTTATTGATGAATTTTGAAAAAGGGATATTTTGAAATATTTATGTAAACCCTAAATAACTAATGATGTGTAATGATTTTCAAAAAATGGTCTTCTACAAAAGTGTTCATTAAGGAATTTGGAGTCTAATAAGATCAACTTAATTTTTGATGAATAGTAAATTATGAATAGTGATTTTACGCTTAGGATTAGTAATGTGACCAAATGGATTAGTAATTTTCACTTAAAGAAAGTTTTAATATAATTTAGACACCTTGGTTAAGTAATGTGATTCAATAAAATGGGTAAATAACGGTTTCATAAATTATTAATCAAGTATTAGTTTTTTCGGATGAATAGTGTTTTTTAATTAAAAATTTAATTAAAAATAATTAGAAAATTATTTTTATAAAAATGACTTTATTTTTGAACTCAGAGCATCGATATTACGTTAAGGTAATTTTTGGGGATTTTTTTGAAAAAAATGAATTTTCGATGAATAGTGTTTTTATTTAAAAATTAAATTAAAAATATTTAGAAAAATATTTTTATAAAATGGATTTCATTTTTGAAATCAGAGCATTGATATTTGGTTAAGGTGAAATTTTGGGATTATTCTGAGAAAGTTGAATTTTCAGTGAATAGTAAAAATACCGTTTTAGGGTTTCGGTATGTTTAATGACATCATAATGATGTCATGATGATGTCATGAGATCTTTTGAGGGTTGGCCGGCCAAGGGTGATGAATTATTGTTTTGGGGGCCCCATGTGGCCTAACTCCATGATAAATGCCAAGGGAGAGCCCATGGGTTTGAGAAAAGCACATGTGAGGTGTCCTTTGGCCATTAATGCTTTGTCCCCTCACTTTCCCTATAAATACCCACCCTTTCCTCCCTTAGTTTTCACTCCCAACTCTCCCCCAACGAAGTTATGGTCTTCTTACCTTCCAAGGAGTCCTCCCAAGGTGCCTCCAATCCCTCAAGGTCCAATCCTTTGAGTTTCAAGAGTCACGTTTTAAGGTAAGGGATCCGACCCCTCTCTTTCTTTTCGTGTAATCTCTTTTATGTCATTCCTTTTATGCTCCATGTGATTATGTGAGAGGATGTTCTTTTATATTCCTCTTACTGCCCTTTCATGTTTATATGATGAGAGATCCCCTCTTACTCTCATCATTTCGTTTTATGAAAGCTTAAGTGACGCCGTTAGGCTGCCGAATGTTTAAGTGATTCTTTCACCCTTCTCATTTTTTTTCAAGTTCGATTTTCATGTCAAATCTTTCAAGTTCCTTTTTATTATGTTGGGGTATGATCTCTATATCTATCATACTGATCTCTTATGATCATATTATGAGAGACCCTATTTTATTTGTCGAATTCATTTTTGTTGAAGTTTAAGTGACGCCGTTAGGCTGCCGAATTTTCATAAGAGAAATCAAATTTTTGTCTTCCTTCCATGTTTTTCGTTTCAATTGGTATGTCCTTGAAATTGCATCACCATGTCCATATATCCTTCTTATTCTGTCCCTTTACCTTTTCATGGGTCAATTATGATTGTTCAACCCATGTTCCCTCTCTTTTCAAAGTTTCTAAAACCTTGTAACATAGTCGTTATGCTGCAGAATTTTCGTCTCAAAATGCCTCTCTTTTCTCAAAATTATTTTATGTTATAAAGTGAATACTCAAAGCTCCTATTTCTAAAGGGGTATTCACATATATATATAAATGATCTATTTTAAATTCTGGGATTTACATACATGATACCCGCTTTCCCTTTCCGTGGGTTTAAAGTAACGTAAAGATCATGTCTTTAAAGCAGTTTTTGAAACGTTATGATTATGAAATGAAACCCATTTGTTTTATGCTATATGGGTTATTTATGAAATGTTTGATGATGATATATGTGGCTCACATGAAAATAAAGACAAATTTAAGGGTGCGCCCTGATAGCGCTCCAATGCATTGGGTAAAGACTTAATCTCTAGAGATGACCATTTTAACGACGCCTTGGTGAATAACCTTGGTAATTTTTAACGACACCTTGGGGATGGACCTCGGTGAAACGAAACGATTGTCAATATTAAATGTTGTAGCCACATCTTCAAGTTATGAAAAATGATTATTTTTATTATGATTTACCTCATGATTTCTTTCTCATGCCTTAAAGTTCTTTTCATGTCCTTATTGAAGTATCTCAAGTTCACTTGTAAAATGTTTCTCTTGTTTCCCTTACTAGGCCTTCTGCTCACCCTTTCTTTTGATGTATGTCCCCAGGTTATGAGATGCATAATGAACATAGGATGAACTAAAGGAGAAGCCTTTCAAGTGTTTAAGAAGAATGTTTTATGTTTTTTTTATGTATTATGATCCTTGTTTCCAAGACACTAAACCTTAACGATCCTCAGTTCCGTGTAATGAAATGAAAGTTATGTTATAAAATGGCGGGATGCTATACCTCTGGCACTGGAACTTATGAAACGTGCTCAAGAGGAATGCATTGTATGCTGCTCGGGCTGGTGGCATTGCTGGCCCAATGGAAAGTGGTGCTACTGGTGCCTCTACTGGTAAAGGGCCATGCATCGAGGCCTCATCGCACAATGGGTTTTCAGAGCGTATGAATCTCGGGGCTTTAACTGGTCATCCGTGGGGAGGCATCCTGAAAGCAACAAATGAGACACAATCAAAAGATTATACCTGGTGAGATGACTTAGTTGAGATGACTTAATAAAACTTCTTAAATACAGTCACGTAATCAGTGTTTTTGTGCACTAAGTCAGAAATCAGTAGTCAGGGTCCTGGTGTATGGATACATCATCTGCCCGCACCAATATTGGACTCCCTAAACTGAAAACCACACATAGTACCCTTAACAGTATTGCTTTATAGAAAATAAAGATCAGAGTCTTAAGTTCTGCGGTAGAACCGATTCCTCTGATACCAATTTGTCACGACATGTGCCCTGAAGCCCGTACCGTAACTACCCCATGCCAGCCTCCCATAGGTCAGGGGCTGGCGACTATCAGGAAAGGTGTAAATCCCTAAACTGGGAAGGAAATGCCTTTATTACAGAAAATAAACTCAATAGAGTATGAAAATAAAATTAAAACACTAGTAAAACTGTATACAAAAGAGTGTGGTGAATGTAAAGGGGCCGGAAATACAATCCCAACAGTAAGGTACAATAAAACTAAAATTAAAGTACAACTGATGTAAAGTAAAACAGCTACTGGATCTTCCTTCGGGGTTCCTGCCTGAAGGGTAGGTACAGAAGGCCTCCTCAACACTCGATGTCTATCTGTCCGCTCCGTCTACGTCTCACCGAGTGGTCCACCTCTAGGAACCTTCCAATTCTGCTACTCTCTGCCCCGATCAGCATTGTCTATTGTCTGCAACCAACACAATGAGGATCAGGCATATCCTGTGCAATAGTGAGTATAATGATACTCATTAGGGACCCCAAGATCCTCAAGGTCTCACAAAATCCAACAAGAATAACCACAAAGTATGAATTGATAGGATAACCATTACTTTGTTATATAGACATTCATATAGCTAAGTGATTTAGTAACCCATCTCAATCATAAGGAAAACACAAAAGTTTTTGACTCATCTCAAACCAGGATTTCATTCTAGGGGAAGTATCAAGTAACAACCCTAGTCACTCTATAGAAACCACATCTAATGGTGTACTCCTCCTCTATCGACTATAGTGGGCCTTCCGGGTCACACAAAGGCGCTTCCCACTATCTGTGGACTGCTAAGGTACTCTTCCAGTCGAGTACCTTGGATCTGCTGTGCTCACACAATGGAGCTCTCCACTATGGGTTTGTCGCGCTCACACAGAGGCACTCCCCTTGAAGCCTGCTGAGTTAGTCCACATGTCGAGTATTGTGGGTCTTCCGAACTCACACAGTGGCACTCCCCACTATGGGAATGCTGCATCATATAGAGCTGCTTCCCACTGGTCTAGTCGAAACACTCCGAGTGGAAAGGTCAGTAGTCGTCAGGTCTCAGCCAACTACTTGGTCTCTATAATCCACACGTTCATCTCTGGGAGGATCCTCTCCATGAGCTACTGGTCGATACTTAAATGGTCATGAAACCCCAAGTAGAAGTATCTCAATGGTACACCACGTCCTAGGGGTCTCAATGCAACAGACAGGGCGTCAATCAGACGTCCGGTTGTGAGTTATTGGCATTTCCATTCCAGGGGCCCGGTTGGTTTTTAGGTTAAAACCAACCCGACCATAAGCCAAATGTTTCCAAACCTCATGTGTGGTATTCCAAAGGAACCTTATCACTATAAGAATTCCTTATCCACAGACGGTTCGTCAATCAGACACCCGTAGCCCAAGATATGGGTGAAAAGGTGTATTCGAGCTAATTGGTTCCAGACTAGGGTCCGACCCGGTCATCGGGTCAGACCCGACCCTGAAGGGAGTAGCCCGGCCCACGGGGGATGCAAGATATGATGGAGGCTCGGCGGCCCGGTTGACCAGGCGGACCGGTCGGCCAGGCGGCCCGGTCGGCCCGGTGGCTCGGTCGGCCCGGTGGGGTCCGCCTTAGCCATATCTAGGGAGGGCCGCGTGCCCCTGGCTCCCAAACAGCTCTGTCATTCGGGTGTGAGCTGAAACAGGCGCCATATGGCACCGGTCTAGCACACGCGGGACCTGACGGGATCCCGCTCCTCCCGGTTAACCGAACAACCAGCCGCTCCGCACCACCGGCATAGCGCGACGGCGCCGCGCCCCTCCACCTTGGCCCACCCTGGATGCAGTTCTACACCACAGGTGCGACACGATGGTGATGTGCCTCACCACAGTGCCCACCCTTGCCGAGGCCCTCTGTAGGCCTCCGCATGGCATGACGGCATCACACCTCTTCCAATCACCGCGACTCTCCTAGTCACGGTTCTTCTCCGGTGCGGTGCAATGGCACTGCGCCCTTCTGTCCCCGCGGAGGCCCATCTAGCCGCGGATCGGTTTTCTCAGCGACGCGATGGCGTTGTGCACCTCCAGTGGCCCGGCGGCCCTTACGCCGCCGGATTCTTCTCCGAGCAACAGTTTTGTCCCTCCACTGAAGGTTCTTCGTTGGCGGATGAAGCGTTCTTCATCAGAGAATTCCTTCTCTACCCAAAGCTCCACCAAGATTCCGACCAAAAATAATAGATGAATTTGTCTATTATTTGTTGGCACAATCATTCAAATTATAATGTTTAATGAAATTAAATAACGCATCTAATTAATGGGTGTTGTTATCTCAAATAATTAAAGGGGAAAGGTGAAGAGGCTCTCAACTTAATTGGGGGTTCCAAGGGGTTACAACCCCCGGGTGGTACCCACCATGGAATATACTCCTAAGGGAGGTTCTGTGCGGGTGGTCCCCACCACCATAACCTCTCATGGGAAGTTATGGTTGGTGGCCCCCACCAATAACCTCTTCTTGGAGCTTTTAACCACCACAAAGAAAAAAATTTAACACTCTATTTTTATTCAATTTAGTTAAAAACCCCAAAAACAAACATCCATTCTCATTAGAACGCAACTATAGTGAAGGTCTCACTGTGCAATAATCGATGTTGCGAGTTCAACGGTGCCCTCAGATTTCATTTCTGAGCACTGATTCAATAGTTACTAAATATTTCTTGTAATTTTATTGAATGTACCCGAACAAAATTTCATAAATTGATTCCGGGCACACCAGGCCTCAGAATAAAGCGCCGTAAATTTTCGTTGACTCGTAAAAATCACTTGAAATTATCAAAAAAAAAATCCACCGAATTTCAGGGTATTTACAGTAATACTTAAAAAATAAATTTTCCCTTCATGAGAATTTGTATTATATGTATGAATAAAAATATAAAATATATGTTTATGATAGAAACTAAATTTTGGGACAAAAATTGGTAACTAATAAAAAATAAAAATGGTTTTGGTCATTCATATTAGAACAAATCCAATTTTTTCCATCAGAACACATAAAATAAAAGTCATAAAATAGTTTTTATTAAAGTAATATTTTAATTAACATCTAAAAATGTTAGAAAATGTATTATAAGTTAAATGAATATTTTAAAATGTTGATTATTACTTCTAAAAAAGATAGTAAATTAATTTTAATTTTTTGAAGTTTCTATGATACTACAATATAATAAAATATAATAAAAATTATATTTTATTTAAAAACCAATAATTTTATACTAAAAAACATTTGAGAATGAAGTTTAACATTCATCATATAAACTTTTTTATTTTATTAATTCAATGATTATATTTATTTTAAAAAATTTTAATTCAAAAATTTACTAATATACCGATTAAATTAGATAATATATATAATGAAAATATCTTTTATTGAAAATAAACATTTTAATTATAAATTATAATATTAATATAAAATTTAAAAGTAATAATATTTAATGGTTCACCAAAATTATGTTATTATATATGTATTAACTTTTATTATTATTATTTTTGTTTATTTACTTTTGGTGTTGTGTGTATTTAATGATATCAAAAATTATAATATTTTTTATGTTTACAATTTTGGGTCATTATATATATATATTAAAACCATAAAATACTTCTCAAATATATTCTACTGAACGTTGTTGAAAACAAATGAAACCCCATAACATTAAAGGGGTTACATCACGTATCATATTAATTAAAATCAATGAAATATTGATAGATCCTATTTTTTTAATCACAATGAATCTCAATCACACATATCCTTATAATCAAGGGGACTCAAAAATTATAATAATCTCAATATTTAATTCTTTTATACACCCCCATTTTGGTAATAAAAATGAAAAAAAAACATCCAAAAAATACACATATAACTATTTGCAATCGAATGAGTTATACATTGAAATCTATTTCTATCTATATATATATGACATATCTATGCTACATAACATGTGAATTTAATCTATAATATTATTTCAAATTATGAATTTAAGGAGTATAAAGAATTTACATAATTTCAAATCCATTATATCCCATCCATATGAAATTATAGTACTATAACAACCCCCATAAACAATTAAAATTCACTAAAGGTTCAAACGTGTAGTAAAGGTGGTATAGGCTATCCCAAACAATAGTTTCTCATAAACTCTATTATATTCATCCACAGAATTAGATGAAATAGAAACTCTTAAATCAATGAAACTGGATCCTCAATTATAATTTATCAATTATTTATATAGATTAAGAATTAAACTATTTTGATATTTTTTATTAAATATTTAATTAGTTGAACCTTTTTTTTGAGTATCGTCATTACAACAAAATATATTTAATGGTAGATTTCTTCTTATGGTGAGCATTCATTCTCTACAAACCTCAAAGCGTAATTATATAAATCAATTGATTCAATAAAATAAGGATATAACACTTGCATAATTCATTATAGATCATCATGAGAATCCTTCTATATGAGAAAGAATTTTTCTTAATCTTTTTAAGCACAATAGGGTGGTGGAAGATTATTGTAATTTTTTTATTATATTTTTCAAGAGAAAAATCTCTTTATGGATTAAGATGTTTTTTTATAAAATATAAAGTGAACAATTATTAAAGTCAAATGAATTGTATTATAGAATAAAATATTTTCATATTTATAGACCATGGGTTATAAAACAAATAATTAAAAAATAACACTTATTATTCTCATAATCCAATGAAAACCACATTTCAAATTAATAATAATATTATTATTTACATGAAATTTTTTAAAGTAACTAACAAATAAATATTACTTCCTTGTGTAAATAAATATTAGTTTAGTAAAATATTATTTAATATATATTTTTTGATAAAATAATTAATCATTGTCTTCAAATACTCCTCACTATCTATCAAACATTTAATATAGACTATTAAATAAATAAACTAACATTACATTATTATTCAACAACAGGTATTTAAATATTGAATTTACAATAACAATGAATATATATTTTTTAAATATCCACATAACTAAGTAAGTGGATATTTTTTACATGTGAATAAAATTGAATAAATAAAAATTATTCATTCATGTAATTAAATAAATAAGTATCTAAAAAATAATTATTTATTTAAAATTCATATCATGTAATATACAGTCATTCAACAAGTGTCAAAATTTTGGTAATTAACCATATATGAATAATTTTCAAATTAAATATTAGTATAAAATTATTTCAACATTTTAAATTCAAATAGAATTTATCGAAGGTACTTAATTTTCAATTAATGGCACTTTAGGCAGCATTATTCATGTCATTAGCCCAGAACACCCAATGTCCTATATTATTATCTAGAAACATTCCATGGAACCCATAGAGAATGAAGTTAATTTTCAAAAATTAAAATAACCATATATAAATGGAAACTATGTTTTATAATTAATTTTCCTCAATATCTCTAATTGTAAAAGATTCAAAATACTCTAATAAACCTATGTGATCGATTCATCTTTCCTTTTACTTTTCATAAATTAAATTTTTTCTAGAACTCCATGCAAATAGTCTTAACTAGGATGTTTCATTTACAATAATGGTTTTCATAATATCAGATTATGTTAAATTATAGAAGGGAAAATCCAATCCAATATTATTCATTAATATATAATAGACATGGAATAATAATAAGACCATACATCCCACAAACCAAATTCATCATGCTTTTATAATTTCACTAAATTATGAAAATCATAATATAAATTTATAGTAGTCATAATATTAAATTACAATTACACATGTTTTCATATAGGAACATCCAATGACATATATAAATGTCAATTCCACAAAGGCAATTCATTCTCTCAAAATAGCCTTTATTAAAATTTATAATGGAATACACCATTACAATGTTTCTAAATGTCCATTTATTCTTCGACCTTGATATCTAGTATATTTTACATTCTATGAAATTATGTTATCCTGACACATAATATATATTTATGAATATCACTATAACACGTAATTGATTATATCATAGAAGTTATCATTGACGACCTTTCAATGAGATAATTACCCTAAATAAATTATCATATATCAAATAATAGAGATGAATAATAAATATTTGATGAGATTTTAATTAAAATTCAATCCTTGTAATATTATGTTAATTGAATATAAAAATTAGGAATCTCTGGGTTACCAACTCCAAAAAAATTATCATTGCATTTTCATAAATAAATTCATTTCAGTGTATCATTAAAATTGATATTCCATCCCTAATAGGTATACCTCAAACCATAAATTTATTTTTTTATATTTTTTATTATTCATAAAAAAATTAAATTCTAAAAAAATAGGTTATATCATAGACATGTCCTCAAAATAAAACTAATTTCTATAATTATATTTGAAATCTATTTTAATGATCTCACAATCGTAGCATAATACTATTACAAAATAACCAAATCAGAAAATATTATTAAAATAGTGATAATTCTTATTCCTAGTAAAAAAGTATATTTTTTATCTATTTTATATTTTTTAATCCAGGAACATAAAATATTTGTCATCCAGGACAGTTTCCTCTTGAAAACTCTACATACATTCAAATGATCATAAATCTCAGGCGGGCATCCATTTTTAAAATATAATATTTTTACAAGGATATCATTTTTTTAATTTCTTAGAATCAAATTATTTTTAAAAAAATATTGTCTTAATGATCAACTATTAATCTTTATTATTATTTATTATAAAATAAACATGATTAACATATATATATATATATATATCGATACCGAAATTAATTTCATGGGATTTTTAGGCCACTATGTTACATGTTCCCAATAAATTTCAAAAAAACATATCGAATAGAATAACCTTTCATATCATGAAGTATTATTTGTATTGTAAATGTTCATAATGTTGTTTATTTTTTCCACACATATACTCAAGGGGTATATTCCACCTTAATGGTTACCCAATATCATGATATAAATTGTTTTTTATGATGTATTATAAAAATAAATAAAAAATTTAATTTCCCACATATATACCAAACAGACATGTATTGATTTCATCTATTGAAAAAATAATCAAACATATTTCACTTCATATATTATTTTAAACCATTTTTTAATAGTTCAAATCAATAAATTTACCCATGAAATTTTCTTACACTGAAATTATAATTTCTATAGATATAATGTAGTTATGATGTAATATAGTCTTCTCTATAGTTTTAAATGAAATTATTATATTCATAATCAAATAAATTCATCATTAATCCTGTCATACTAAAAATATATATCATTCCTCATAGTAGATACATAATTCATTTTGAAAAACTATATTGATTATAATTTTAAAAACCCTTATTTGAAATATAAATTATATCAACAATATAATAAATTAATCATGATATAAAATATATAGTATATTTTTTTTAATATTTTAGTAATTTTAATATTACAATGGTCTTAAGAATAAACCTCATAAAAAACATATTACCATAATAACACAAATTTTTAGTAAATGTTATGAATAATTTATAATGACTATATTATTATATGTTCATTACCCTACACTCATCTCCATTACTATGTTATATTTTAGATAGAAACTTTATATTTATCCATTAAATTTTTTTTTGATAATTTTCCTATTAAAAAAGATTCACATGAATCACACTGAAATGGATATGAAAATCCATCCATATAGTCTATTTATATTTCTCATTCATTTATAAAAACATGAATACCATTCTAATAGATTTTTTTTGTTTGAATCATTAATTACAAATTTTTTATTTTTATGTAATATCTTGATCAATCCTCTAATTTAATGGAATAATTATTTACCTTATTACCAAAATTTTAAAATTGTACACATATATATGTAAAAGAATAATTTTTAATAGGGAATGGATATCATTTAAATTATTTACAAAAACCAAAATAAAATTTATATTAATTATCATAACATTGTTACAATGTTATAATTATAAAATTATTCCCTGGGTTTTATATAATCATATGTCCTAACATTATATAACATAATCATTTCTAATTTTTTTTAAAAAATATTTTCATTAACCTATAACATTTTTTGTTTATTCTATATTTTTGGTCTACACAGTCAAATATTTTGTTAAAAAAGAGAGTATATCCCTTAGCATAAAATATACATTGTTGTTGTTATCGTTAAATTCATTTTTTCCAAAAATCAACCCATTATAACTAAAAACAAACTCATGTTACAGTACCAATTTATATAGATATAAAACCTACCCTGAATATATCTCAAAAAATTGATTTTATGTAATTTTATGATAATAAAAAATCATAATGTAAATATTATGAATCATGATTTTAAAATGTTCATGTAAAGATATTTATTGAATTTGAACTAACTAAAATGGTAATCCATTATATCATGTTATAATTTTTGATACAATCCATATTTCACTATTTATTTACTCTACTTCAGTATTTCAGTCACTAATTTTATATTTTTATTAACATTCATTTCAGTTATATCATATATAAATATTTGATAGTTATGTGAATAAATAATAATCTATTTTATTTATATGAACCTTCCAAACACCAATAAATTGGTATCTAAATCTCATTAAGGATACCCACACAAGTTCATCCCAATGATCATAACTTGGTTTAATCATTATATGTTATTACATTCAATGATATTATAATTTATAAGATTCACTAGAACCCATACATTTATATTTCAAAGTATTTTAGGGGAATTATATGTGTTTAAATGTTATTATAGTGGCGGGGGATTGTTTATGTCCAAAATATTGATATTTTAACTAATTATATATTTTTAGTTTTTTATATTTTATTAAAATATATAAATTATTTTGTTTATAATTAATAATTTATTCATGAGATTATTCCATTGTCAAAAATCATATGTAATGTTAAATATTATTTATTCCCCATATTTTAATACATACTAATTATTTCTAATTTAACAATATTATATATAAAAAATACAATACACATTGACTAAAATATATTCTATATTGATTAAATTTATTATTTATTATTGTTTTTTAAATGAAATATCAAACAAATTATGTAAAATCTTATTTATTATACATATATATGGAATATATGAGGGATTCACATTATAACATATATATTATCAATTATATTGAATATTTTATGTATAATACTTATGATGTATTAATATGTATAGAAAAAAATGTCGAATTTTAAAAGTATTTTATGAATCAAATAGAGATTTTTAATTACAATCTTTAATTTAAATATTATGTTATGTGAGATGATATTTCACCCTTGTGATATGTTTTATTATCCCAAAACGACCTAACTCGGTCTCTAAATCTAGTCAACTGACCCCATTGGCCTCTTGTAGCACTTTGTATAACGACCCATACTTTACATACATCGTTGTTACTTCCAAATTTAAGTACACTTATTACAACATATAACAAAACCATGAAAGGATCGTATAGGTATAGTGTCTTTAGAAACTGGGAAACATAAACAACTGGTTCATAAAGAATCTACATTGTCTCCCATTTATTTCATTATATCTAGAGTCCCTTTCGGCATATCCTACTTAATAACCATCTTCCTGACCTGGGGAAATAAAACATACAAAAGGGTGAGCTCAAATGCTCAGTAAGGGTAAACAAAAGAAATATCAATCACATCATATTCTTAAGAACATAGCATTTTGGAAATCTAAACCTTCCAAAGAGATCATAATTTCATAATCATGGGATAAATATAGTAGTGAATTGTAATCCCAATAATCATAACTTAAAACATGAAACTTTGTGGCATACACACATAATCATAATGAATCAATTATAAGTAGTCAAGACTCATATCCAAGACTATCTTAGTGTACAAAGTCCATTTCTTAACCGAGTTCACTCCTCGTTTCAGTCATGTTACACTGAACTGGTTTAACTTGCCATTCCAGCCATGTCTATCTCATGAGATATAAATCTTCACCCAATGCATTAGAGGGAGATATAGGTCCCACCCATCTCATAATGAAACCATTCTTATGTGTTCCACAAAATCATAAATCATACATCATTGCATAACCAATGTAATAAAAATGGGATTCTTAAACATCGTGACATCATAAAACAATTCATATAAGATAAAATAATTCATAAAAATAATTCCATCACAACATAATCAAATAAATGTAATAATATGGATATAAACATAACCATATATTATCTTAGATGGAAAATAATTTTGATAAAACACTTGAACTCCATTCATGAGGAAAATATCCTTTCTACATCAAAAAAATTTTCCTTTCGTACCATTTCTAATAATTTTGAACTAAAAGAATTTGATTAAAAATAAACTTGAAAACATGTAAAGAAAAATTCATGGAAATAATGTTCTAAAAATCCATTCTTGCAGTATAAGTTAAAAAAACATTCTTCTCGTACTTTGGCCGGAAAAGTAAAAAAGTACCTTATACAAAAAATGACAAAAGATTCCTTACATATCTTTTACTAAAAACTCACCGAAGGGTAAAATTGGATTTAAAAAATTGTAGGAGGATATAAATAATATTACATATTGAGGAAACATGGATGTGGATGATAAATATTACCCAGTAAATTCTGAAGTATATACAATCTCGGATAAAAATTGAGATTGTGATATTGTCCCTTACCTTAGGTCCGATTTGCATCGTAAGTGTCCTAACCTCCTGTATAATGATTTAAATAATGTTATTTACTTATTCATGAATCATAATTATTTTTATGATATCATATATGGTTATATTCTTAGCTTCTTATTAGTAATATTTCATTTCTACTTGTTATTCGGTGTTTATTACTTTTTGTTCTTATGCATGTTTTGTTGAATAAATTCATATTATTCTTTTTAGTTTATAGATTCCACATTTAAATAATGGTATTAGTGTAATAAATATCATATTTATTCAATCAATTAATTTCTGTAATCATTATGCAATGAAAATCATGTAGAACGAGTTGCATCACATCGTGGAGACGATATTCCGTACGTACGCACGAGCGATGATATCGTTCCCATTATCGTGGAATTGTATTGGAGTGTATGTATGATATTTCAGAATCAATATCACTTTAAAATAATCATATATATTTATTATTTACACCATTATACCCATCCAAGTAAGGTGGTGGTGGAAAATAGATAACACCACAGCGTGGAGACGGTATTCCGTAAGTACGCACGCGCGGTGATTTCGTTTTCCGTAGGATGGATAGATGGTGAAATAGGGTTGTTAATAACTTATAATAAAATATAATTATATTAGTGATACTTATCTTATTACTTCATAATGAAACAACTAAAGAAGAAGAAGTGGAAGAAGAAATAAAGTTCAAAGAATCGGTAACGGACATTACCTCTTCTTTGAAGTGCCTCTTTGAGACCTCCTATTAGGGTACTAATATTGGTCTTTGAAAAAGACCAGGACCTCTAAGATGTTTCTAGGGAAGTGTAGAAGATAATTTTTCAGGTTTTGGCCGACCATGAAGGATCAAAGTGGTGTTAGGAAGAGAGGGAGGAGGTTCCCTTTTATAAGGGTGGTGGGGGGCACCTTTGGAAAAACTAAAAATATTCTTTTATTATAAAGTCATATTCGGTTTTTAATAGCTAAAAATTTATTTATTTAGAATCTGAGGTGGGGATGGGTCGAAAGCCTCTAATACAATAGAATTTAGACAAGTTTAGGTATCTATTTTAACCTTATCATTTAGATCTAACTTTAAGTTAGATAATTTAACATTTGCCGTGTCTTCTTGTTTTCTTACAATATAAGGTTAATAAACATACTATAACAAGACAAAAGAACCCCAAGTTGTTTATTATTAATATATATAACCTTATATAAGTAATTTTTCTGAACCTTAGTTTTTTAGGAATAAAATAAAAATTAATAATATAATATTTGTTTTAAAAACTATTTTATGTAAATTATGACACTATTTGGTAATTGATTTTTCTGAAAATCATAACAGAATTATTAGTTCTAAAAAAGTTAATTAAATCAATAATAACATGTCATATTAACATATAAAATTATTTGAATTCATAAAAAGTCTCAAATTACATTTATTTGGGTATTTATAACATCAATTATGTCAATATTTCATTAATTAGATAATTACTTCATCATCATTGTGTCATAAATAAATTAAATTATTTTAAGTCTAAAATTTACAAATAAAATACCATTATGTAGGAAATATTTTTAGATTTCTAATTAATATTTATAGTATAATTTATCTTATGTATATCCCTATATTAAAAAATTTTTAGTTATTAAACATTGATTTTAACTATTTTAACCCTTCTTTAAATAAATTAATAATAAATGTCCTAATCTTATCCAAGTGGCCCTAAATGGTCATATGTTACTCCTAAGGTTGTTTTTGGTCGAATTACACTTATCCAATAGTATCAGGACATGTTTTAGGGTAATAATAATAACATTTTTACCCTTAATTATCCTATTTACTTTTAACCGTGGTAAAAAAAGTAAAAAGTTACTATTCAAAAAAAATATTTTCATCTCATTGAACCACATATTAGTCCTTGATATTAACCGTGTCTCTAGGATTTTTAAAATTCCACTCACAGAAGTGGTAAAATTAAGTTTTATGTAAATTTTCAAATTCTCCAAGGAGGTGGGTAAAAGACGGTGAAAAGTTCAATAAAAATTTTATATATCTAAAATTATTATAAAATTACTCCAATGAATTAATTTGAACTTATATAGGTATTATGTATCTATTTTTACCTAAAATGAATTTAAAAAAAATAATTATTTAAATAAAAGGTCGGTTTTTAAATAGTGACCCAGTGTTTTCACTATTCATCAAAAATTGAAAGTTTTCAGAAAAATACCAAAATTTCACCATAGGATAATTTCGATATTCTGAATCCAAAAATGAAGTCCATTTTTAAAAATAAAATCTACAAAATTAAAAAAAGTGGTTCTTACTATTCATAACGGCTAGTTTTAATAATATTTTAATAGCATGTCATTGTTTAGTGAAACTCGGTATTGCGTACGACGCAAGCTATCGAGGAAGGTCGCGATTATGTGTAAAGCAAGACAAGATAGTGTTGTGAGTAGTGAAAGATTCATACAGACAAAATATTTCTCATAAAATTCTCGGGTGTTACATTCTACCCCCCTTAAAATGAATTTCTCCCTCGAAATTCGTCACTTTGTAACAAACAGATGAGGATACCTCTCCCTCATCATATCCTCAAACTCCCATATAGGTTCTTATAATTGGTGGTTCCTCCATAAAACTTTCACCAAGCGAGTGGTCTTTTTCCGTAGGACTTTTTTCTATGATCCTGAATCTCTATCAGCTGGTCTTCATAAGAAAGATCTTGCTCCAGCGGTACAACTTCTGAGCTGAGTACATGTGAAGGATCAGGTATGTACTTTCTCAGGAGAGATACAAGGAACACATCATGAAATTGGGACAGATTCGGTGGAAGCGGAAATCGGTAAGCTTCCTTCCCAACACGATCCAGTATTTCGAATGGACCGATATATCTAGGGCTCAACTTTCCCTTCTTTCCAAGTCTCATTACTCTCTTCCAAGGAGATATTCGTAAGAACACTTTATCCCCCACTTCAAACTCTATGTCTTTTCTTCGGTTGTCGACATAACTTTTTTGTCGACTCTTAGTAGCTCTAATGTGTTGTTGAATAGATCTGACCTTTTCTGCCATCTCATTAACAAGATCAGGTCCTAATAGATTTCTTTCCCCAACTTCATCCCAGCAAGTTGGAGTCCTGTATTTCTTTACATAGAGAGCTTCATAAGGATCCATATGAATACTGGAGTGAAATATATTATTATAAGAAAATTCCACCAAAGGTAGGTGTTGATCCTAACCACCTTTGAAATACATAGAGCAAGCTCTCAACATATCTTCTAGAGTTTGAATTGTCCTCTAAGACTGACCATCTGTATGAGAATGATAAGTAGTGCTGAAACTCAACTCTGTATCCAGAGTATGCTGAAGACTTCTCTAGAACTTTGAGGTAAACCTTAGATCCCGATCAGATATAATATATTGTGGTACTCCATGCAATGTTAACACTTCCTTTACATATATCCTGGAAAGCTGATCCAGAGATAAATCTTCTCTAATAGCAATTAAGTGTGCAGACTTTTTAAGGCGATCAACTATAACCCAGATAGCATTATTGCCTTTGGATGTTTTAGGATGTCTGGTGACAAAGTCTATAGTGATGTTTTCCCATTTCCATTCGTGTATGGGTAATGGTTGTAACATCCCCTTAGACTTCTGTCTCTCAGCTTTAACTTGTTGACAAACCAATCATTGAGAGACATATTCAGCAACATCTCTTTTCATGTCATCCCACCAAAAATACTCTTTCAGGTCCCTATACATCTTTGTGCTTCTAGGATGAATAGAGAATGAAGAACTATGAGCCTCATCCAGCAGCTCCTTCTTTAATTTTGGGATGGGAGGAACACAAACCTGATTCCTGAACTTTATTATCCCATCACAATCAAGTTTGAATTCAGGAACATTTATGAACTTATTTTGTAACTCTAAATCTTCTTTTTGTGCCTCTTTAATCTTCACATGTATAGATGGTTGAACATTCATTTGAGAAATATACAATTTTCCCCTTCCATTATAATTACAAGATCCATCCTTTGTAAATCCATAAATATTGGATTTTTTGTGATCCTCATCATGGATAAGCTAGCATGGTCTTGTCGACTTAATGCATCTTCCACCTTATTTGCTTTTCCCAGGGTGGTAATGAATTGAGCAGTCATAATCCTTAATCAGCTCCAACAATCTTATTTGGCGCATATTCATATCCTTTTGTGTGAAAATATACTTTAAAATTTTATGATTGGTATAAATATCACACCTTTCTCCATAAAGATAATGCCTCAAAATCTTTAATGCAAAGATTACCACAGCTAACTCCAAATCATGAGTTGGGTAATTTTGCTCATGGATTTTCAACTGTCGTGAGGCATAAGCTATCACCATATTATTTTTCAAAATAACACACCCCAACCCCTTCTTGGATTCATCACTATAGATCAAAAACTTTTCTCCACTACAAGGAAGTGTGAGCACAGGTGCACTGGATAACCTTCTTTTCAACTCCTTGAAATTCTCTTCACATTCCTCTGTCCATATGAACTTAACTCTTTTTCGAGTCAACCTGGTGAGTGGATTATATAATTGTGAAAAATCATTCAAAAAATGTCGATAATATCTAGTCAAACCAAGAAAACATCGGATCACAGTTACTGTTGTTGGTCTCGGCCATCTTTCAATAACCTCTGTTTTTGTTGGATCCACAGATTTCCCCTCTTTTGAGATTATGTGACCCAAAAATGCAACTTTTTGAAGCCAAAATTCACACTTGGTAAATTTGGCATAAAGCTTCTCCTTTCTCAGGGTATTCAATATAATTCTCAAGTGATCTTCATGTTCTTCCTTTCTCTTTGAATAGACAATAATATCGTCTATAAAGACTACCACAAACTGATCAAGATAGTCTCTAAAGACTCTATTCATCAGATCTATGAAGATAGCAGGGGCATTAGTAAGACCAAAAGGAATCACTATAAATTCATAGTGTCCATACCGTGTATGGAAAGCCATCTTTGGTATATCCTCTCTTTTTACCCTTAATTGATGATACCCTGAATGAAGATCAATCTTGGAAATGTATTGAGCTCCGCGCAGTTGGTCAAATAAGTCATCAATGCGTGGGAAGGGATATTTTTTCTTGATCGTGATCTTGTTAAGTTCTCTATAATCAATGCAGAGTCTCATTGATCCATCTTTCTTCTTAACAAACAGAACAGCTACTTTCCAAGGTGATGCACTTGGGCGTATGAATCCCTTATCACGATTCTCTTGGAGTTTCTTCTTCAATTCCGGCAACTCAATTGGGGAGATTCAATAAGGTGTCTTTGAAATAGGCAAATCACCCGGTACGAGTTCTATTGAAAAATCGACTTCACGATTTGGTGGAAGACCCGACAATTTCTCTTGAAAGACATCTTCAAACTCCTGCACAATGGGAATATTATTAATCGTGAGTTTCTCACCAACCATTTGAGATAAAAAAAACCTTCATTTAGTTCAATCAAGACCCATAGTATTGAAGAAATTTCCACTGGAAGGTTATGTTCATCCTTGCATCGATAGACAATCTTAGATTGATCTGGAATATAAAATGTGACTTCCCTTATTTGGAAATTGATATGAGATCCATATAGAGAAAGCCAATCCATGCCAAGAATCACATCAAATTCCACTATAGGAAGGATCACATGATTTGGAAGAAGCACTTTCCCACAAACTTCAATCAGAGAAGAATTATAAACTTTTGATGCGACTGTTGTGACGTTAGGGGTTGTCACAGCTAACTCAACATATAATTGTCGAGGTAATACGAAGATACCCTTAGAAAATTATTCAAAAATAAAACACTGGGTGGATCCAGAATCAAATAAAACATTTGCTACTTTAGAGTGGATGGTAAGTGTACCTTTCACCACTTCTTTATTGTACTCCACATCGCTGATAGAAATTGTGTGTGACTTTCCTTTTCCTTTAGCCATAAGAGTTTTTTGACGTCGATCATCATCAACAACCCTTGGATTAGGGCATTGATTGGAATAATTCCCCATTTCCTTGCACTTGTAACATTGAAGTGTAGGAGGTGCACTCTATGTAGCCTTTTATTTGTTCACATCACTAGACATATTCTTCCCATCATTGCGGCATTAAAATGCCCGATGACTTTCCTTTCCACATTTGAAACACTTTCATGTCCCTTTAAGACAACTCCCTCCATGTTTCTTTCCACACTTAGAGCATAAGGGAAAACTCATCTTCTTTTCAGTGTTCTCTTTAGATTTTCCTTTGAATTCAATTTTCCTCTTCTTATCAAACCCATATGACTGATGGGTTACTCCAATCTCCATCTCACCCTTGATAGCACATCAAAAGATTTCCTTGTAACTATTGATGTCCCTTATGGCTAACTCCCTTCGAAGACTTGGTTTTAAGCCACTAAATAATCGATCGATCTTACTCTCAGGTTGGATAATAATACCAGAAGTGTACCTTACAAGTCTCATAAAATTTGCTTCGTAGGTACCAACAGATTCATCATCCTTTTGCTTTAGTTCAAGAAACTCTTTCTCCATATTTGTTCGAAGAATACGAGGGAAGTAATTATTGAAAAATAAGTTCTTGAACTCGTCCCATTCCGTGGACTCAATTTAATCTCTTTGCCTCCTATTCTTGATAACATTACACCATTGATCAGCATCTCCTTCCAAACGATATACTGCTAAGATGACTTTATCATGTTCAGAACATTAAAGAACTGAAAATATCTTTTCAGTGGTACTGATCCATTGTTCAACCATTAATGGATCAAAAGACCCGTTGAATGAAGGCGAATGCTGCCTGATGAAGGATTCAATAGAATGTTGCACCTTCCTTTGCTCGTTTGGAAGTCCTACATGATTCAGAGATTAAGAAAGTTGTGTGAGCATGGCTACCAGATTTTTCATTCTAGCTCCCATAACGTTTGGCTGCTCAGGAGGACAATCATTGCATTGCCCGTCGCATTCAGCATTAACACGGTTCCTTCAGGTTCTAGTCATTTACTAAAACCAAGAAGAATAGTGTGAGAAACACTAATTATAATAGTAAAACAACATAATCAAGAATAAAATTTCACACATTAGGTATTATCATAAGTTTTTCATGGCCATTTCTGAAACACTAAGATCGTGTTCTATGCTTAGACTTATCCTTAGGGTTCTTACTAAGGCTTTCACATCATAGTTTCCAAATGTTGACTGTATCTTTCCTCTGATACCAACTATAATGACCCATACTTTACATACATGGTTTCTACTTCAAAATTGATGTACACTTATTACAACATATAACAAAACCATGAAATGACCATATAGGTATAGTGTATTTAGAAACTGGGAAACATAAACAACTGATTCATAAAGTGTCTACATTGTCCCCCATTTATTTCATCATATCTAGAGTCTCTTTCGGCATATCCTACATAATAACCTTCTTCCTGACTGGGGGAAATAAAACATACAAAAGGGTGAGATCAAATTCTCAGTAAGGGTAAACAAAAGAAATTTCAATTACATCATATTCATAAGAACATAACATTTTGGAAATCTTAACCTGCAAAAGAGAACATAATTTCATAATCATGGGATAAACATAGTAGTGAAATGTAATCCCAATAATAATAATTTAAAACATGAAACTTTGTGTAATACACACATAATCATAGAGAATCATTTCTTAGTAGTCAATACTCATAGCTAGGACCATCTTAGCGGACAAAGTCCATTTCTGAACCGAGTTCACTCCTCGTTTCAGTCCTATTTCACTAAACTGGTTTAACCTGCCATTCCAGCCATCTCTATCTCATGAGATATAAATCTTTACCCAATGCATTGGAGGGAGATATAGGTCCCACCCATCTCATAATGAAACCATTCTTATGTGTTCCACAAAATCATAAATTATACATCATTGCATAACCCATGTAATAAAAATGGGATTCTTAAACATCATGACATCATAAAACAATTCATATAAGATAAAGGAATTCATAAAAATAATTCCATCACAACATAATCAAATCAATGTAATAATAGGGATAGAAATAGAACCCTATATTATCTTATATGTAAAATAATTTTGATAAAACACTTGAACTCCATTCTTGAGGAAAATATCATTTCTACATCAAAAACATTTTCCTTTCTTAACATGTCATATATTTTTAAACTAAAATAAGTTTATTAAAAATAAACTTGAAAACTTGTAAAGGAAACTTCATGGAAATAATTTTCTAAAAATCCATTCATGTCGTATAAGTTAGAAAACCATTCTTCCCGTACACTGGCCGGAAAAGTCAAAAAGTACCTTGTACGAAAAACGACAAAAGATTCCTTTCATATCTTTTACTAAAAACTCACCAAAGGGTAAAATTGGATTTAAAAAATTGTAGGATGATAGAAATAATATTACATATTGAGGAAACATGTATGTTGATAATAAATATTCCCCAGTAAATTCTGAAGTATAATCAATATCGGATAAAAATTGAGATTGCGAGGTTGTCCCTTACATTAGGTCCGATTTGCTTTGTAAGTGTCCGAACCTCCTATATAATGATTTAAATAATGTTATTGACTTATTCCAGAATCAAAAATATTTTTATGATATCATATATGGTTATATTCTTAGCTTCTTATAAGTAATATTTCATTGCTACTTGTTATTCGGGTGTTTATTACTTTTTGTTCTTATGCGTGTTTTGTTGAATAAATTATTATTCATATTTTTAGGTTATAGATACCTCATATACAGAATGGTATTAGTGTAATACATATCATATTTATTCACTCAATTCATTTATGTAATCATTATGCAATGAAAATCATGTAGGATGAGTCGCATCACATCGTGGAGACGGTATTCCGTACGTACGCACGAGCGATGATATCATTCCCATGATTGTGGAATTGTATTGGAGTGTATGTATACTATTTCAGAATCAACATAACTTTAAAATAATCATATATATTTATTATTTACACCATTATACCCATCCAAGTAAGGTGGTGGTGGAAAATAGATTACACCACGGCGTGGAGACGGTATTTCGTACGTACACACGCGCGGTGATTTCATTTTCTGTAGGATGGATAGATGGTGAAATAAGGTCGTTTTATACTTATAATAACATATCAGTATATTATTGATATGGATGTTATTAATTCATAATGAAACAACTAAAGAAGAAGAAGTGGAAGAAGAAATAAAGTTGAAAGAATCAGTACCGGACATTACCTCTTCTTTGAAATGCCTCTTTGAGACCTCCTCTTAGGGCACTAAAATTGGTCTTTGAAGAAGACCAGGACCTCTAGGATGTTTCTAGGGATGTGGAGAAAAGACTTTTTCAGGGTTTGTCTGAGGCTTAAGGCTCAAAGTGGAGTGAGTAAGATAGGGAGGATGTTCCCTTTTATAAGGGAGGAGGGGGCACCTTTGGAAAAACTAAAACTATTATTTTATTATAAAGTCATATTCGGTTTTTAATAGCTCCAAATTGATTTATTTCAAAGATAAGGTGGGGATGGGTCGAAATAATCTAATCCAATATAATTTATACAAGTTTAGGTATCTATTTTAGCCATATAATTTATATTTAACTTTAAGTTAGATAATTTTACTTTTATCGTGTCTTCTTGTTTTCTTACACTATAAGGTTAATAAACTTACTATAACAAGACAAACTAACCCCAAGTTGTTTATAATTAATATATATAACCCTTTTTAAGTCATTTGGGCAAACCTTAGATTTTTGGGAATAAAATAACAATTAATAATATAATATTTTTAAAAAAACTATTTTATGTCATTTTTGACACTATTTGGTAATTGATTTTTGTAAAAATCATAATAGAATTATTAGCTAGAAAAAAGTTAATTAAATAAATAATAACATGTCATATTAACAAATAAAATTATTGTAATTCATAAAAAGTCACAAATTACATTAATTTGGTTATTTATAACATCAATTATGTCAATCTTTCATTAATTAGATAATTATTGCATCATCATTGTATCATAAATAAATTAAATTATTTTAAGTTTAAAAATTAAAAATAAAATACCATTATGTATGAAATATTTTTAGATTTATAATGAATATTTATAGTCGAATTTATATTATGTATAACCCTATATTAAAGATGATTTAGTTATTAAATTTTGATTTTAACTATTTTAACCCTTCTTTAAATAAATTAATAATAAATGTCCTAATCTAATCCAAGTGGGACTAAATGGTCATATGTTATTCATAAGGTTATTTTGGTTGAATTACACTTATCCAATAGAATTATAACATGTTTTAGGGTAATAATAATAACATTTTTACCCTTAATTACCCTATTTACTTTTAACCGTGGTAAAAAAAATAAAAAGTTACTATTCAACAAAAATTATTTTCATCTCATTGAACCACATTTTAGTCCTTGATATTAACCGTGTCTCTTGAATTTTTTAAATTCCACTCACAGAAGCGGTAAAATTATGTTTTATGTAAATTTTCAAATTCTCCTAGGAGGTGGGTAAAAGACGGTGAAAAGTTCAATAAAATTTTTATATATCTAAAATTATTATAAAATGAGTCCAATGAAATACTTTGAACTTATATAGGTATTATGTATCAATTTTGACCTAAAATAAATTTTAATAAAATAAATAATTATTTAAATAAAAGGTCGGTTTTTAAATAGTAACCCAGTGTTTTCACTATTCATCAAAAATTGAAAGTTTTCAGAAAAATACCAAAATTTCACCCTAGGCTAATTTCGATATTCCAAATCCAAAAATTAAGTACATTTTGAAAAATAAAATCTAAAAAATTCCAAAAAGTGGTTATTACCATTCATAAAGACTAGTTTTAATAATATTTTAATAGCATATCGTTGTTTAGTGAAACTTGGTATTGCATACAACGCAAGCTATCGAGGAACGTCATGATTGTGTGTAACAAGACAAGCTAGTGTTGTGTGTAGTGAAAGACTCATAAAAACGAAATATTTCTCATAAAAGTCTCGGGTGTTTCACTTTGGATTCCTTACCAACACAACACATGATATTACCAAGTGAGATAACTTATTAGAATAATTATTTTACCTAGATACCAACACATTTTATTCTAGAGTTATATGTCATCAATCACTCATATCCTACAAAACATTCAAATAGGTCCCCCATCCTGATCACTACACCAAGAAAATAATTCTTAACTGTAGTGTTTTAATCGTGATAGATCTCAAAAAATGGTGCACCTTATTGACATGTGTAGTAATATTTAGTCATTTATGTATTACTTTTCAGTGTCGGTTACACTCTACCTCCTTTTAAGAACAATTCCATCATTTTGGATGCCACGCCTCAAATACAGTCTATCTCCAAATGCTAATATATGTCCTTATAATGTGATTTTCCACACTCACACACACCCTATAAACCTTTATTTGAGGTCCCCAATCCTTAACACTACAACATTTGATGAATTATAAAATATATTTTTGCAATTATGTTGGAAGTCCAATAGAATGGTTCACCTTCATGAAATGTGTAATAAAATTTAATCCTTTAAAACTCTATTTTATAGAGGTGGTACATTCTACCCCCTAACTATAAATGGAAAACAACCTCATTGTAGACCTTGCACATCATACCCAGGATGTACATAAAATAATTGGGATGGGTATTGGAAATATTACCATTTTGAATGACCTAAAATTCTTTGGTCTATAAACATTGTTAGTCAACCTCAAGGGTAACCTATTATAACTTTTTGGAAATCACATCACACCACATACTATTACACATATTGGTTAATAAAAAAGTAAATATTATCCCTATAATTCATCACATGTTCTTCCATGTTGATTTTTCTACACTAACACACACCCTTTGAGTATTCCTAGAAGGACACCCTTTTTCATAAATTCTCTTAGCTATGTATTATTTACTATTTAGTACTAATCATGTATGATCCCAAAACAAATCTTCACCTTGTCGGCATGTGTAGTAACATTTAGACATTTAATTATCACATTTCTAGGGTTGTAATACTTATTATTATTAAGGAATTTAAATGTTAAATTTTTTTAATAATATATCATGCCTCAGTTAAATGTTAAATTAAAGGATTTACTATAATTTGAATGTGGGAACATCTAGCAGATAAAAATTACCTTGTCTTGAAAATGAATTACTAAATAAATGTCACCCTCATATTATTCAATATATACTATCTACTTCAAAATCAAATGACTGAGGATTCATCCTTTGATTCATGTATGTGTATTTTGTGATTACCATCCCCCACTTCTTGTAAACAATTAATGTGGTCTAGATAGTAGCTATCCTCTTCAAATTTCGAATCCATAAAAACATCTCTTCCATTCTATATTATGGCTAATAATTAGTGGATTTCAAAACTTATCTTTTCTTGTATAATTTTTTTATAGGATTGTGATTCATGGATTCTTTGTTGATAAATAGTGTGATCAACCTTATTGTAATACCTGTTACCCAACTATTGAAGTCAAACACCATATAATGGATATCACTCATTAAAATTCCTTTGATCATCATTGTCTTTAATTTTTTTTAATTGATTAAAAAAATTCAAAAACTAAACTTCATTTATTAATTTCAGAATATAAAATTCATCTTATTATTCTATTTTTATTTTTTCAAAGGATATTATTTAATAAAAATATATTGTAATTATGAACCATATAATATGAATTAAATTACCATTTTATAATAATGACCTAAATGTTGAGAAAAAATTTTATGTAGTCATATAAGAATTTCAGGAATATAATTATACACATTTAAATAATTGTATCTCTTAAAAAACATATGGAAATCATTTTTTGAGATAATAAATTTTTTACATGAATTAAACATTGATGTTTTCAAAATTTCCATTATATGGCATATTTTCAAATTTGATTATTTGTTGGAATGAAATTAATGACTCATTCCGTATATTATATTATTCTAAATAATTGTATTTCATTAAAGTTATAGTCCTTGATAATTGTTTTTCATCTATACATTAAGGTCAAAAAAATTATTTCCAGAAAATTAATTTTTAGCTGATTAATAGTGTTTATTTTAAAATTTCTATTTCAATATTTTTGACATATTACTAGGTAAATTTATATTAAAAAAATAGATAAAAAGAGAAATATTAATTTTTACATTAAAATTGATTACTACTGATAAAATTTAATCAACAAGGTAAAGGTAAATGATTGAAATAATTAAAAAGATAAAATAAAAAAGCTATAAATAGAAGAAATTAGAATCAAAAAGTATTTTTTTTATGTTATTTTTGACGCAAAATCATTTTACCCTCTACTTTTTTCCATTATATTGTCATTTACCATTGAATAGTATCTTTACATTATTGAAAATGGTATTGTGACTCCCAAAAATACAATTCCCTTCACTTGTAAAAGGTTAACACAACCACCAATTAAATACTAATAAATATAACACAATTATCCTTGAATTTATTCTATAATTCTTCTAATATATCCATAAATTACTATAAAAACCTTCTGGTCACCATTATTTATAAAAAGGGCATAATTTCTAATGATACTTCCAAGAACAATTCAAGCCCCCTATCTAAGTGTTATCTACCATAAAACATATCATTATAGTTTTTAAAATTTATTCAATCCACTATAATATAATTATATTATTATTATTTATACACTATAATAATACTAAATATATTTATTTTTTAAATTTTAATTATCTTATCCATGAATAAAAAAATATCATCATTCATGTGTAAGTGCAGACTATCGCCAGCACATGAAATGAAATTTATTGTTATCACCACACATCGCTAATGGATCCTAGAATGGATTTATGGACGAAATATTATTTTTTTATAATTAATGATAATATATAAAAATAATAGTACTTATTAAAAATATGATAAATTAACGACCATTGTTAAATAAATTCCTTAAAACAAGCATAGAAGGATGAAAATAGTTCATTTAAATTATTAAATACATTTATGTAAATTTATTCTTCTAGATCATTTTAAAATATTATATATCACACATATAAAAACAATATAAAATTATCCTTCTTCTATTATAATTAATTTTAACTGAACCTCCTCATAATCATTATATATGTCACGATATATTCATGTTTTGGTCTATTTAACCACCTTTATAAACAATACATTAAATTTATATCATGAATTACCATGGGATAATAATTAGTAGAATAATATAATTTATATATCTATAAATAGTTATTATTTTTTGATTATGGTAATTTTAATTCAATATTTTGTTTATCAATTAATAAAACATTCTTTTGTTGAATAGAATCACCAAAACAAGTTTGTTATCAATCACATCTTCAAATATAAATGAAAATACTCATCGATGGAATTTGTAAAAACGTATATAATAATAAAAAATCAATAATATTAGGTTCAACAATATATTAATGTCAAACTTTGGAAGAATACTTAATATAATCATCGCTAATGTGACACTAGTGAAAATGATGAAGTCTATAATCTCCTGATGAGAAAATATAGTATAATTAATATATATATATTAAATACTTATATATTGTATTAATGAAAAGTTTTATTTAAAAGGATATTTATAATGTCATTAATATATATATATGTATGTGATAATCATGGAAAAGTTGTGTTCATGGAAGTCATGACAATAGGTATGGGTTTTCGGTCTCAAATTCCTCACATTGGAAAATGTTTAGTATTTTGACATAATTTATTTTATGTGGCATATATACAACATATTTTAGTCTTTATATCAATAAATTAAATCATTCATGTTATTTGATTAATAATTCTGATTCCTCTTTATTAAAGAAAAAATATTTAGTTGTTACCCAATCTATATGCGATGTTTTTACTTCACGTTTTTAATTCTTTGGGGTTCATATTATAGGCACCATATATTATATTTTGTGTGCTGTGTAATTTAGCATTAAAAAATTGTCCATGTGAATATTTGAATGTAAGGAATATATAATCATATAATTTCATCCCTCTATGATATTCATTTCATTCAATAGATATGAAAATTGTTGTAATATTCAATATTCTCCAATGCCGAAACACCAATAATGTTTTGGTAGAGAATTATTGGGTGTTTACTAAAAAATACATCCCTAAAAAACATAAGAAAATAGATATGGATATGGAATAAATACTCCATGGTTTAATAACACAAATGGGTTAGTTAGTCACTAACTCTATCATCCCCATGATGCCAATGAGTGGGCCTAATACAGTAGACCTCTCTAAAAACTCCCAAAAAATATGATTTTGAATATTCAAACTCATAATGAACAATGGTGATGTTTTTTTATAACATTTACATGGTATCATACCAATTAGATCTATTTAAGAAGATTATTTTATTCCATTGATACCCCAAAATCATTGAATGTGTCCTCATGTATATATTGCTTTAATAAGGGTACTTTATATAACTATTACAATAACAAATGGATTCTAGGTTTATTATTTAATGTACTCCTAGAGATCCACATTATTCATTTTAATGGGGATGTTTTTAAATTAGTTATTTTCCATTATATAGATAATCACATATTTATTCCCTAATATGTACCATTTGTAATGGTATGTAACTTCAAGTAGTCGAATATGTATAATGAATTTAACTTAATGAAAAAATGTATGGGAACTAAAATTATCTTCCCTTGTTCTTGAAAAATATTAATTACACAAAAAGGATGGGTTTCGGTATATACCTCTTCCTACAATATGATATTTTCTTGGAACATTTACTTGAGAACATTTTTTGATGTATGATATTTCACATTCTTTCAATATGTAACCAATTATTATAGTAATCCATTTCTTCATGTGTTTTCAAGTACATATAATTCCCAAAGTTTTAATTGATTACATATTTTTATTTTTTATTTTGTTCTTCTAGATCACTTATGGAATTAATCTATTATAAATAACTCCCTAATTAGTATATGATCTCACCCTTGTTTTTTAATTTCAAATGGAAACTGTTGAAAGGATTTTCAAGGTTATTTTGAAAGTTATATCCATGTTCTCATAAATTGTTCATCTTTTATCATATTTTTTCATATGAATTTTATCTTTTTATATTGTATTACAAGAGAACTAAACTATTGGTCCTATCTGGAACCCTTTTTTAATGTATATACAATGTTATATAAATATTATCTCTTGGATCCTAGAGCATAAAAATTAACAATTGGTATTGAATTTTGTTTTTTAGGATACTTCACAACAATATTTAGAGGATCTAGGTTATCTAGAATATGTTCTACAATAATACCTCATGATATCAAGGGAAATATCTGGAAAAACAAAATTTGAATTATAATTTAAAATCATATAAATGGTTATGAATTTCAATATAATTATGTATAACTATGAAATCTAAAGAGAGGAATGGGAATAATATCAATAATAATATTCTTGTAATTATTTTCCTCAAATAATTATCATCATGATAGATTTAAATATAATCAATTCATAATCATATTAATTTAGTTGATCGATGTATTGAAAATAATAAATACACTATAGAGTGATTGTCTTATCTTAAATATAGTGTAATTATATTATACAACATCATGTGATAGAAAAATTCATAATCATTGTAATAATAAATCCATTAGTAGTTGACTAATAGATTAAGACCCAAGAGATGATACTTTCTCATGTTGGGATGTAGGGAAAAAAATTAATGTCTCCTTTTTGGTCAATCATTTGGAGGTAGATATAGACTAATGGTGGTCACTAATTCAAAATCCCAATGAGTATAATGAGATAAATTAAATTGAATGAGTAAATATTAAGGTGTTATTCTATGAATATTATATTCCATTTGAGAAATGTGTATATTTGAAAAGTAAATTCTTAAATATAACTAAATTGGGAGAGGAAAATGATGATGAGTATGACCCTAACATTAAAGTGTTTTCATGTAAATATACATACAATATAAGATTACTAAAAAATTTTGATTGATTAATTGGTTCATTAATTTTGATAATTTTATGGTAGTCAGTATCTAAAAAATAACACATTATGAGAATATTGTCTGAAGAACCATTATTTAAAAAATTATTTATCTAGGACTTCATTATTTAATGGCTATAATGAGAACTACTGGTAGGTTGAAAAAAATGGGAAGTACAATAATGAAAAGGGGATTAATTGAAGGATGTGATTTTTGATATGTGATAACTATGAGAGGAAACACCAAGGGCTTGTATAATGATAAAATTAGTTTTTAGTAATTGTTAATAAATGGTCATAAATAATAATAATAAATATCCATGAAAAAATCTATCAAAATTAAACAATTTAAATCTACGGGGAAATATTATTTGAACTAATTCCATAAATTTAATGGAAATTATCCTCAGAACATGCCAAGGGAGAATGGGAAATATATGATGATTACTATATCAAAATTCAATGTTTCTAATGATGGGGAGTCTAGTAAGTTGATCATAGCCTCAAAGAGAGAATTATTTTTTATTATTTTTATTCAAAATCTTTTTTATCTAATATTTTTTTAAAATCATTAGATATTTACTTATCACCCATGTATGTGTGTTATCAATTAATATATCAAGGGGGAATGTTATTTCAATTAAACATTTTTATGGGGTCATATTTATGACTCCAACATGTATAATAATTTCAAATATTTTTGTCATACTTATTATTGGATTTGATATGATCCATTTATTTGAATGGATTATATGTATAATGGAAAAATATATTCCCAAGAGAATATGATTGATATTCGCGATGGTGAGGTGAAATAACTTATATTTGGATGTGAAATATAATCATATTAAACAGGTTTTAATCTATTCATAGTTTTACTCCTTAATGAAATCATGGGAATTGTGGAATATCAAGTATAATCATTGGGAAATTATGATATCCTAATTAAAAATTATGCACTTTTGGTATAAAATTAATTGAATTATTTAAAAAAGAAGTATTTATTTATCTACCAGTTCATTAAGTTGTGTTCACCATTAAACTCATTATTGATGCAATGGCTATATCATATACACCTTATAAAATAAAAATTGTTTTATTTTTAGAGGTGAATAAATATATAAAAAAGTTCAGTTGTAGGGGATTTATATTCCCTAGTGCTTCAATGTGCGGATCACATGATTTAATAGTGAAAAATAATGATTGTCTTATGAGGTTGTGGATCAATTATCAAGAGATAAATTCCATTGATATAAAAAATATATATCATTTACCACATATTGATGAATTTTTTGTTCAACCTCATTGATCCAAATACATTTAAATGAATGATATTCATTAAGTATATCCTCATTTAATGGTGATTCATAACGATATATCGAAGATAAAATTTCAAAAAAATATAGGGACTTTAATTTTTATAAGGATGCCTTTTTATTGACTAATGTAAAATATAAGTTTACATATTTAACGAATAAAGAGTTTTAGAAGTAGCATAGAAAATTTGAGGTACTATTCATTGATGATATCATTATATAATATAAGATATTTTAACAACATTAATGTAACTAAAAATGATTTTGGTGTCCCTAAATAAATTTTAATTATATTTGTAATATTGTAATTGTGAATTTTTTATCAAGGATGATTATTTTAGATTACATATTTTCTCCAAGCGTATCATATATATTGACCCTTAAATGATAAATGTAGTCAATGAATGACCTAATATTTTGACAATAACTATGTACCAATGATTTTTGGGTTTATCTATTGTCAATACGTGGTTTTCTTATGATTTTTAATTGTTGTACTACCTGTAAACCAACTTTACTAGTAAATGTGTTAAAATTATAGTATAATGGGAATATTTGGAATGTTTAGAATTGATAAAAATGATAGTGATTAAAGAAAAAAAGATATATTTATGATCACTTATGGAATGATTTGTAATACATAGAGTGACAATGAAGAAATGGAATGGATGACTCCACATGCAGAATAATATGGGGATTTTATTATATATCTAGGAAATTGAAAATCACTGAATAAAACTATCCTTATAATGAAATTGTCCCTTTAGTTGTAATAATTTAATTGAAAATATATATACACTGCCTCAATAATCAATGATGTGATATATATACCAATAAAATTATTTAATAATATCTTATCCCCGATGATGATAAAAAGGAACAAATGAAGATTTTTTGGATAACACAAGGACTACGATTAATTATCACACTATCATTATAGGATAAAAAAATGTGTTTTATTCAATTATTAGGAAATATCATTGATTTTTTTGACCATGATCATTATTAATATATATAATATATACATATATCTAGTAATGATCTATATGGTGTTTTTAGCTAAGGGGATGCATAAGTCTTTTACCATAAAATGGGTAAACTGTTCGTACTATAATAGATTGAGAATTCTCTATATTTATATGATGACATACAAATAAAGATTAATTAATAAAATGATTGGAAATTGAGATAATTCATATTTAGAGATGGGGTGATGAATATTGGAATGTTTTTATATGTTTAATTCATTCTAGAATGTATGAGGGAACTATCAAGTGAAACAAATAAATTATAACTCCCTATAAACCATCATTTCATAAAATATATATATTGATATAATAAAAAAATTGTATTGTATGAAGAGTATAATTATAGACCCTGCATAATACTCATGTTGTTAAAGGTCAAAAGACTTAATCTTTAGGGATCCATGAAACCACTACACTGAAATATAGAATCCTTATAATATCACAATGGACATTGTAACTGGACTCTAAATGGCTCCATGTAAGAATGATATTATATTGGTCATCATTGATCATATTATAAATTCTTATCATTTCATAGAGATAAGATTGGATCTACCCCTTGAGTGCACTGAAAAAAATAATATAAATTATATAAAAAGTCATCATGTAAAACCTCTATCAATCATATCAGATCATGGAACATAGTTCACATCAAAATTCTTGAAAATTATTTAATGATATGTCAACACTGAGATACATTTATCCATCTACTATCCTCCCAAAATTGATAAGAAGTTAAAAATAATATATAGTCATTTGAAGACATGTTGAGATTGTATTCTCTTTACACCCATATTACAAGGGATATATATCCATATATTGGTGGAATATTTATTCAACAATAACATCCATTTGAAAATCCTAATGACACCATAACAATAATTTCATGAATAGAGATGTCATAATTCATCATGTTGGGAATACTCTTGATAAATAAAGATAGTGGTCCCATTTCTTATGTATGAAATTATTTTCAATGGATGTACTATAAAAAATCATATATTATTAGCACTGAAAAAAAAATTTCAATAGATAACAACTAAAGAAAATTGCTAAAATTAAATGTCAGGTATCATATACTTGTGATGCTTTCACCATGATAGTTATTCAAATGATTTTTTAAAAGGGGAAATTTAATCCCTTTTATATTGGGAATATTAAAATATAACATGTAAAGTGAGTTGAATCAATCCAATTAGCCATACCACAAAACATTTCTAATAAACATGACAACTTTTAGGTTTTACTATTTCATAAATTCATTGTGCATCAAATTCTTGTTCTCATATATGATGTAATATAATTAGAGCCTTAATTTACCTAAAAGGAGGTTCTTCCCAAGATTAATAAACCCAAATAAAATGTTTTTTGGAATATGACAACACTATTAATAAACAACTTTATAAAAATTAAAAACTAGAGGATAGCTCCAGAGATCCTAAAAAGTGGAGAGGAAGGGGTATCAATGTATTTTAATAAGAATATATATAACCCTATTTTGTGGATGAAATTATATTAGGGGAAAAATTTAATAACATATATCCTACAGTAGTAGATTAAAACTATATATTTGGAAAATCACATAGTAATGTTCCTTTATATGTGAGTATATATATAATAATTATTCATCAATACTATAGTTTACTTTAAAAAAATTTAAATAATCATATCAAACATATATAAATGTGGAATTTTAATCTTTTACTTAAATGATATGTTTTTTGTAAAAAAAATTGTCTTCAAAATAATTGTAATTTTTATAAAATTTAAATAATACTGGCACATAATAGAATATTTGAAAATAATTTATATAATAAACAAATAGTTTACTAAATAAAATTATAATTATTAAAATATTATTCAATCATAAAAAATATATGTAATGAAATTTAGGTTTTTTTATTTTTATTCTCAATGAATGAGTAATTTTATTTTTTTGCCATAAAATTTAGCCTATGTTTGATTTTAGATAACATTTTCTGTTTTTATTTTCCAAATATAAATTAGAAAATATTCTATAAAAAAATTTTAAAAGTGTACATAAAATTTTACTTTTATAAAAACTTATTTTCTAAGTTATCATTAAATCAGTTATTTTAATAGTATATTGGGTTTTTTATTTCCCTAAAAGCCTCATTAATTATATTTTTTTATGATAATTGACACTCTGTCCTTAAAATAAATAATCATCATAATTTTATCATATAAATAAATTAGATAATTAAAAGAGTTATTTTTCTAAATTAATTTTTATGTGATTTGGTTTTTTTTATTTTAAAATTATCATTAAGACATTTTTATATTTTATTTATTAAAATTATCCTAAAATTATATATCAAAAACATATATTTTTTTAAAAGGGCTAGTATTAATTTTTCAATTGAAATGTATTACTGTTTTTAGAAATTTATTACTAATGTAAATGTGAATTATGTAAAAAGTAATAAGATAATCCATAAATCCGTCAAACACTCAATATTGGGTAAAAAATTACTGGTTGAGGTTATATATGAACACAAAACACTATTTTACCCATTTTATCCAATTCTTTAAAAAACCTATGAATAATATTTATATTTATGAAAAAATATTTTTTAATCACAAAAAACCACTTTCCTCACTTATAAAATAGAAACAAACTCTATAATTAAGGACTTATGTATCATTTTAATTTTCTATAAAAATATAGAATTTAATAATTCCTATAACTCACTCACAATGAAATGTTTCAGGATACCATTTATTATAATAACGGGGTCATTTTTATGGATCCCTCCAAGGAAATTTCCTCATCACGATTTGAGAATTATCAACTAATTATCTTCTTAACTTAATTATATTCATTAACATTTATTCTCAACACACAAATGTAATGAAATTAAAATAAAATATTTACTATAAAATCATTACATTTTGGATAATATCAGTGTTTTTTCATATAATGAATCTATTATTAAAAATGAAATCAACATTCATTCTTACGTGCAAACTAATTCCATGAGGTGAAAAAATTCAATTTCATAACCACCCAGTATTGATAGATCCAAGAATGGGTTTAATTACTAAATATTTTTATTATAACAATATTTTTTTTTGATAAATTGGAGAACTTATTGATGATTTGATAAATAAACTATCATCATTAATTTAATCCATTAAAACAAACATCCAAAAAAGTAAATTATTTATTAAAATTATAAAATATTTTCATATCCATTAAATATGAATATAATTAATTAATAATTTTGATATATCACAAAAATTAACTAAAAATAAAACCATTTATAATTTATAATAAATATCTAAGAAAAAACTACCTCGAAAGTTTTCATTAAATCTGATAATGTTCATTTTTTGGTCAATTTAACCACATATTAGTACAATTATATGAAATTATAACATGAATGGATTTTGGAGAAACAATACTGGAATGATATAATATGAATTTTTAAATTATAATTTTCTTTTTATTCTGGATATTTTATTCCAATATTTAGTTCACTACTTAAGAAAACATCCATAAATAGAAATTTATCACTTAAACATGCTTATTATCAATCTTATATTCTAATAAAACAAGTTAAAAAAATAATGATAGTAAATTAAAATTGACATAAAAATTATAAAAAAATCATAACTGTATCATTAATGATAGAATAATGTTGAAACTTTTGTGTACATTTAGTACACATAATGAAAAAAATAAAATTATTAAATGATGTAAAAAATAAAAACCCTTAATATATAAAATAGGTAGAATTAAGGTAGATAGAAACCTTTTAATAAGGGTATTAATGAAAATGGATATGTTTAAGGTTCTCAATAATGTTATTAAGGAATCTATATTTATTATATAAGGGGATAAATTATTATCTTAGAAGTAAAAATTTAAGGAAAGTGTTTTTCGTCACAAATTCATCTCTTTTTTGGTATTTTTGGTATTATGAACATAATTTTATTATTTGGTGTATGAAAAAAATTTGAGATGTTATTTCATGAAATAACATTACTCTTATTATTTAATGATTAATTTTATGCCCTATTTTCTAGGTGTCTTTTCACTGAATTTCTACACATGCCATAGATGGGGGTTTTTATTCTCTATTTAATTCCTTGGAAATCATGTTATATATACCGAATATTTTTTTTTGGGGTTTTCATTCCTTGGAATGGTATATTTATTTAAATATTACTCAATAAATTAAAGGGATAAATATTTCTAAATAATTATCCCTCTCAAAGGTATTTTTGACTCATGTGTTTTGGAAATTAGTGTAAAACGTTATCTTTTTCATGGTGGAAACCCAGTCCTATTATTTTGTAATGTAATTTCATAAAATTTAATTAAAAAATAAATGTTTAGATATTATTAGGTTTATATGATAATGTAAAATTAAACCGTGTATAAATAACACATAAATGGGTCTGTTAAGAAATGATCCATTCATGAGCCTAACGCATAATGAAGGGATAATACTAAAAAAGGGAAAGAAATATTTTTTTGAAATGATGCGGAATTTTTCTTGAACTTATCTATGCCTCACAGTGAGTTCATGCTCAAAAAAGTTCTATTTTTTAAAAAATTTAGTTAACGTATTTTCATGGATTTTATTGAAGACATAGTTATAAAATTAATGAAATCATAATGACTGATTGAATTATTTTTTAGGATTAGGAATTTATTTTTTCATCCATCAAAATCATGGAAAATTTAATGATGATAATTTTATGTGTCTAAAGTGAATTGGACGTGTCAAAGCCTATCCCCTGAGACCCCTTTTGTGACAACCCGAACCCTCCCTTCCATTGTCCATGGGATGGAGATAGCACTAGAAAGACATATACCTAAAAGAAAAGGCATTACCTCTAAAATTGTACAGACAGACAGGGCTCACTGTAAAAAAGTATAACACAATAGAAGAAGATAGGTAAAACCATAAATAAAAATCCTCACTGAGTGTAAAATTAAGTATTGAATGTAATAGGGCTAGAATACATTCCCTACTGAAAGAGATACAGTAATATGGAAAACAACTCTTGAGGTCCTCCACCAAGGATCCTTCCTGAAGGGTAGGAACAGCTCGTCATTGTGGATCTCTATGTCAATAGGTCACCTCTGTGCACCGTCTAGTCCTAACTCCCTAACATCTATCGAAGCTTTTCATAGTATGCACAAGACACAAAACGATGCAGGTGAATCCTGTACAAGGGTGAGTACAAGGGACCCCGATACCCCGAAGGTCTCCCTAAATTCTACAAAGGAAAAACTACAAAGCATGATACCAATCATAATGAACATGTAAGGACTCATCTCAAATCAAGTATATAACTTGAAAAATATGATTATAGAGTATTAGTCACAAATCTAGATCATCTTATTTTGTTGAAAGTATTTTGATGCTAGAATGCATAGGGTATTTGGAGGTGTTGACCCATAGAGGAATGCTTGGTGCTGACCCAAACAAGATCGCTAGGTGCTGACTCTCATAGGATTTCTATGAGCCATCCCACTGAGGGATGCTAGGTGATGATCCACACATGATTTTTAGGTGCTGACCCATAGAAGATCACAAGGTTCTAACCCACAGAGGATTTCTATTCATTTTCACATCACAGCCCGCCACAGGATTCCAACACTTATTACGCTAGATTCTGGAGGATCCCCTCCACAAGGCATCAAAATTATTTCAACTTCCAAGAAGTCCCACGAATAAGGAAAAAAATGAGCCTCCATGTCATAAGGGTTCCAATGCAATAGATGACGCGTCAATTGGACATTCAGTCTGTTTGTTATAGGCATTTTAGTGCTAGGGGACCAGTTGGATTCTAGTCCGATACAACCCAGTCGTACTCCAATTTTCTTCAAACCCAGGTGGAGTACACTTTGGGAATAAAAATTTATTTATTTAAAAAAATGTTTTTTATTGTTTTATATTATTTTATTATATTACTAAATTCTTCTAGATATAAAAACTATATTTCTTAAAAATGGATTCCATATATTTAATCGATATTTTTAAAATATTTAAATAGTTCACTTTTATTTTTTTCATTTTGAATATTATCCTTATTATATTTTTATCACAATGGTACGGGTAAATAGGTTAATAATGATTCAAAAAATTATAAATACTGCAAAGGGAACAAATTTTTTTCCTTATCCTGTTTGATGAGTTTATTTAATTTTTTTTTATCCATGTTTTCTAAAATATGGAAACTTAGTTCCTCCTTTATTTAATTTTTTACATTCAAAATAATTTATTACAAGATAAATAAAAAAATGTAACATTAATGGTTTTAATATCAATACTTTTTCTTGTAAAAGTGATAAAAAATTATGCTCATTTATAATTTTTTAGAAAATATAATTTATTTTTTATAATAGTAATTTATTTCTAAATTTCAGCATTAAATTAATTACCTTTAATTCTTTCACAACAATGATAATATATATATACAAGTAATAAGAATATAAAATAAATGACACTAATATTTTTAAAATTTATATAATATGAATTAATTATTGATTAAAATTAATTTTATAAAAAATATAATATTTTAGGGATTTTGAGAAAGATTTATATTCTAATTTAATTGCTTCATTTTTATTTAAAGGAAAATGGAATAAATAGTTTCAGAAATAAAATCAAGTATAATATATAAAAAATAATATTTTTAAAATGATCCCAAATCGATAAAAAAGATAAATTTTTCAATGTTATTAAGATATAAATTAAAATATATATTTTGTTCCATTAATTAGACATGTTTCTTTTAATTGTTACAATTGGGACCCATAATTTAGTAAAAAAATGTTATCATGGTAATTATTATAATGGTTTAACACATGTGAATATAAAATTTGAATTGTGAAAATATAATCAAAACACATAAAAATATTATTATTTGATAGTATTTAGGCACATGAACATATTATATTACTATAATATTATTTTAATTATTTTTTAAAATTAGAATTTATATATGTCAATTTAATTCTTCATGAAATTCTCAGAGCCCTCCTTCCAAATCTCATAAAGGGATCCACTTCTTGTCACATATTGAAAATTAAAAATCATTTTGATCCAACTAATTTCTTTCAAAATAACTTATTTAAAACCTCCCCACAACATATCGGTCATGGTTTGATTAGAAAAATATCCTATGAAAACATTTGGTGTAAATATTCAAATGTTCTCCAAAGAAGATGTATACATATTAAATAATCACATTCATTTTATTTATTATTATACCTCCATCAAATATATATAAAATATACTTAAATAATAAAACCAGTATATTAAATATTCAAATATATTTTTAAATTTATGGAATAAAATATATCCATAACCTCTTTTATCAGAAGGGAATCAAAACAATGGTTTCTGTGCAAAGTAGACTACCCCCTCCCAAACCATTGCAATTCATTTTCCACAAGTGACTCTCACTATTGTTTATGATAATAAATTTAATATATATTTATATCATATTACTGATATATTTTCCATCCTTTAAAATTAATCTATCATATATTTTGATATATTTCCATTCAATGAAAAATTATAATGTCGTTTATTCATATTTGTAGATTACTACCTCTATATAGTGATGTTATTAGTTTTTCAATACCAGATCAAGTAGATGATATATGTTTTTATATTTAATATTAATATTTTAAATATAACATAATTACAATTAAAGAAAAATAAAATAATAAATACCATCATTCAATTATAGTTGTTGAAAAATGGTAACATTACTAATTCGTACATAAGACCTTCCATGTACAGAAATTTAACCTAGTTAATTTTTCATAACCATCATTCATAATTCTATGTTAAATTATAATTTATTTATAAAAATTATAAATGTGTTGCAATTATTATTCTTTGTATGATTAATTAACTAACTCTTTTACAATAGTAAACATACAAACTTCATTTTATATATATGATTCGAATATCTCCAAAACATCTGACATGAACATAATTGATTATATAGTTGAGGTAATGAAAAAAATATAATGGATAATTTAAATAAAAAATGTTCATAGTAATGTAAATAATTAATCTACTTTAACTTTTGAAGATTATAGATAATGATGTGATGATTCAGACAAAAATTAACACTTCATTAATACATCATTTAAATTGATTAAATGATTTATTATAAAAATGCATTTATCCTATTTTAATATTCTAAAAATAACATTATGAATGTTTTTATATTGACATAAATGAACTATAAAAGACATATTATGTCAGTTTTTACTTTCATTCAGTGTTTTTCATATGGAAATTTTTTATTAATCATTTTGACAAAATGACAGTAGTTATTTTTTGTTTTAACTCATATGACATCAAGCCTTTATTACATCCTTAATATTTAGTTTTTTATGATTAGATTACATTGTAAAATATTAGGCTTTCCTAAAAACCATATTTCTATTTTTTAATGGTATTTTGGTATTGAAAATTCATTTTTATAAGGAAAAGAGTAATTAAACGTATGAATGTGTTTTCTGTATGAGGTTAAATGAGTTTTTTTGATGATTTTATGATGAAAAATATAAGAATAAAAATGTTATGTTTTTTATATGGTACATGATATTATATATTATATTGTGTTCATCCGGATTTATATTATTTTAATCGGTGATCATAAAACATCTTATATGATATCATATCCAAATTATAGTTATCTTATGCATTGGGTAATGTTTTTTATATTAAAAGGTATGAACGGTGGAATTATACTTTTTGAATTCTCCGATTGATTTATATATTCCCAAATTATATCAGAAACATGCTTTAACATGGTTATAAATATGATTCATTAAATTTAATTAATGTTGTTTCTATTTTTTCAATGATTTTTAATGGTTTTCATTGAGAAAAAATGTGTATGTATTTCTTATGGATAAGATTTCTTTCAAAATATGAAAATATATTTTAAATCATTGTACATGTGATTGGTCTTAATGTATTTTACTCAACTAAATAACATTATTTTTCTTTGTTCTATACTGATCATTTTGTGTTTATCCCGACTTTTCAAGTGTTTTTTCTTAGGTTTTTGAGGTGGAGTAGGGAAAAGGATGAGGTCACGATGAATGATTTTGTGGGGTCAAAATACAATATGTAGATTCCTAATTACAAGAGGGAGGGAAGAATTATTATTTTTTAAAATATTTACTTTTTAAAACTAAAATAATATATATGGTTAACAAAGTTAAACAAGGTAAATTCGCAAAACCTATTTGGTTCTAACTTAATGGGCAAATTGGAAGGGCCCAGGTCCAATTGTAAGAATCCTAAACATAAACTAGTCCAACTTAAGAAAATTAATTTTAGGATTTAATAAAAGAAAATTATACCTTAAAACATATAGAATATTTTTTATCAGAGTATGTATAAGTACAAGAAATTATAAGACAGTTATACCTTCATTATTTAACAAAATATAGCTGAAATTGAAATTTTATCATATAAATTAAACAAGTATGAAATCTGTTATACTAAAGATAAGGGTATCCAAATATCATGGGTAAAGGGACCATGATTTATACTTTCATGAAATTATATCTTAACCACACTATTGGAGGACCTCAATAAGAATATTGGATTCTGTCTTGTTATCCCTGCATGTCCTTCAATATTATGGTAGTCAGCACCTCTAACATTCTACCCCCAGAAGAACACAATCATTAAGGTGGATGAAGCCTATGTTTTCCTATCCTCATTAGACACAGATTATAATCATCCCCATTTAAAGTTGCACTAGGCTGAACATGTTATTCACAGAGGAACAAGGTGTGCATAGAACCCACAAGCCACGCGCCTTTCTCTGTCTAAAAATCAATTCAAAGTATCGCAACATGTATTGTATTCATCGATCTATCTTGATATTGATACCATTAAAATATGATACTATTTATAGGAGAAAACATCAATTATTGGCTCCCTCCACCAATAATATTATTTTCCCTTGAATTTTGGAAGGACCTATACAGGTGTCACTTAACTAACAGTTAGTAAAAAAACATATTGTACAATATTTTTTTATGAAAGAAAAAGATGTAAAACGTTATCGTGCTTAAGGAAAAATAATATTTTTTTAAAAAAAATATCAATTTAATGAAACTAGGATCCAATAAAATTGAAAAAATATGTTAGGAATGTAATGCAAGATTAACAAATATGATTAATCAGAATCTCAGTAATTTAGAAATTGGAGGAAAAAATATTCCCAATCAAATTTTGGAAAAATTGATATACTTATTCTAGATTATGAGGTATTCAAATAATGAAATCCAAATAAAATAAAGGTATGTATTCTGATTAAATAGGAACTTTAATTCTAAGTAATTAAGAATCATAATTTTATAAAATTTAGGGTCTTATATTTAGAGAATTCATAGTCTGAATTTTAGGTAATTCGGAGTCTAAATTTTAGAGAGTTCAATGTCTGAATATCAGGGAATTCCAGGTCTAAATTTCAGATAATTCAGAATCTGAAAAAATTAATACATTAAGATAGGTATGTATCCAAATTTTCTTCTTATGAAAATGTATAGTTAGTATTGGTTTGATAAGACATAAATAAAAATAATGAAAACCAATGGTAAGGATAAAACATATCATAGAGAAGGATGATTTTCCTTAAGAAATTAAATCACATAGAATTATTATTTTTCTTAAGAAATGTGATTGTTATTTTACAAATGTAAAGGTATTGAAAAATTCATACGGATTCTTATTGACTTAAGAGTTTTGAATATATATATTCAAAATAAAATTAATTTCCTTTTTAATTGTTTTATATTGGTGTAAAATGGATAATGGGTATATGTGCACACTTTTTAATATATAGGATTTATATATAAGAGTTATGGAATAATTTTCTAAAACTCTATAACATAAAAATCATAAAAATGTGATAATGAAACACTTCAATAAAAATTAATATTAGTTATGTATTTGTGGATTTATACATGATGTTGGTATTAGAAGAAAAATTTAGATAACATTTTAGGTATTATTATTTTTAGAAATGTATAATTAAAATATTTATGTCACTTTAAGGGTTAATATGTTGGTTTGGAATCATTAGTTATTAGTCTCATGTAAAAATAGGGGTTTTCATGATACATATAAATATAGTTATTTTTTTAGATTGTATTTATAAGAATTATAAACAATGGTATTACATATTTTACGGTTAATGAAATATAGAATATATATACGTATTTTCTTTTTGAGGACCATTTATATTATATATTTCCATTAAAAATTTCAAGTTGCAATGATTTAATTTTTATATATTGTATATCAATAATCAAGATGAAAGGAATTGGATATCACACAACATCTTTATCACTTACAGATAATTTAATCATCCCAATTGTTGTGAATTCATGTTCAAATTATTTTGATTGTTTTTTGAACATAAAATGTAACACCCCAGGTAAATAAAGAATATGACATTTTCATATTTATCCATATTTGTGAATTAAATATTAATATTACTTTAAAGGGGACTCTATGCACGATGGCGTACCCAATACACAATAATGAGTTTCTTGGGAATCTTGCGTTGCACTCTAATAATAAAATAATATTATTTTAAATGGTAGTTAATGGCTTGCCGTGGTAATGGCGGAAATGAAAAGAACTAAATAAAAAATTATTATATATGTTTTTCAAATATTTTTACTCTTTACAATAAATGTTATAGGATTAAAAATGTGAATGAATCCAATTTTAAGCTTAAACATTCCAATATTCTTTAAAAGGTCGATTAACCACCTTTTGATGGCGAACCTCTCTTAAATCTACTTTTTGACAATTTTATGTGTTATATTTGACAAAATAAAATTCTTCTTTAGAATCGGGACATCAGAATTTACTTTGTGTAAATTTTTGGTATTTTTCCGAAAAAGTTCAATTTTTAATGAATAGTGAAAAATGATGTATCATAATTCAAAACCACTTTTTAATCTAATTTATTTATATTATTAGATTATATTTTTAATTGGTTTTAAAGTGAAATTAGAATATATTTTTACCATTTAATCCAATAGTGGTCATTGGAATTAATTTCACTTTGAAATCGGACTTAAACTAGTGTCAATCTTTCGATACATTTTGTTTCATAAAAACACACTAATTATTTTGACAGCAGAAATTAATTATTAAATTAATTAATTCAACTTATATGTTTTGAATTTTCTAAAATAGACATAATTTTTGAATTAGGAATATCAAATATGGCTTAGGGTAAATTTTTGGTAATTTTCTGAAAAACATCAATTTTTGATGAATAGTGAAACCACTAAGTGGTACTTATAATAACTGATTTTCCATTCAAATGAAATTTTTACATCTTTGTGTTTTGAATTTCAAAAATCCTACATACATGGTTGTCATTAAGAAGTAAAATGTGGTTCAATGGGATTAGAATATTTTTTTTGTGAATAGTAACTTATTAAGTTTTTAATCGCGATTAGAGGTAATTAGTGTAGTTTAAGGTAAGAATAATGTTTTAATTAAATTAAATGACCTAGAAACATGTCTTACCCTCATTGGATATGTCATGTCCGACCAATAAAATCCATGGGTCAACTTGGGGACCCCATGGAGCCACTTTTGTTGGAAAATGACATAAATACCTTTTTATTTAATGTTAAAGTAAAAATGACACAAACATGAAATGTTTTACTAAAACAATTTTTTCATGGGGTTATACATGTCATATGTTTGACTATAAAAAGTAATTGGAAATATAAAAAGATTTCATACATCATAGTATTTTTTTTATAATTTTTAGACATTAAATAAATTAAATTATTTATGACATCATGATGATGCAGTGATGACCTCATTATTTAATGATTTAAATAATATGGAAAGACAATGTAAAATCTAAGACCTACACATGTAAAAAATGTATTGGATGGGTGGATTTCGAACCCTTATCACCTTATCCTAGAAACACATCAATTTGGGACCATTAAAATCCGAAACTCATTCTAAAATAAAGTAACATTTCTTTACTTTCCAAGAGTGCCCCTCCTCTCCTCTTATAAAAGGCCCCCACCTCTACCTGCTTACCCACATTTCCAAAGCCTTTGGATCATCCAACCCCTGCCCAGTTTGTCTCTACACATCCCTCTATAACTCCTTGAATCCTCACTTTGTGAATAATTCTTTCCAAGGAAGCCTTTGATCTCAAACCAAAAGGAGTTACACGATTTTAAGGTAATGTCTTCACTTGAGTCCTTTTGTTTTATTTTGTTTCTCCAACCCCATAAACACTTTTTATTCTTTTCTTTTGTAACAAATCCAGTATCTTCAATATACTAGGATGTTTTTATAAGAAGTATTAGAGCTACACTTACACACACCTTCGTCTAATGGTTAAAGAACATACTGTTTCTGTGGTTGGCGATTTTCTGCCTCATGAAACGATGATTGTTCAATATTCTTTTAACACCTTTAAAGGTGGACATTATGATGTCAATGTATTTTATATATGATATATATGGTATTTATGTTTACTATATGATTCTTTATTTTATATTTAAATTATACATTTATTCTTTTCATGTTGTGTAAATGCGATAATTTCATATGAGGAAGTGTGGACTACCGCCCCCTCAAGTGATGTGACTCGTACATACAATACATGGAATGCATAAATAATGAAATTAATGAACATATGTGACCTATATAACATATATATTATACTGTAATTATAATATATATATATACATATCATTTATTTTTAATTCCATTAATATGACAAAGAAAAAATGAAAGTACCGTTCATGCGTACGTACGGCCTACCGTCTTCATGAACGGTGCTTTTCGTTTTTTATCTTCAAATTATATGGAATTGTATAAAATGAATATGTACTGGATATATATGATATTTTAATCATTAATACTATTCTGGAAATTATTTACTTATAAGTACATGGGATATCATTTTTCAAACAAGTTCATTTTTGACTCATGTACCAAACATCGGCAAAAACGTCTGATATGAACTAACATTATCAACCAATTATTATAACATTAAAATATGTGATATGAACTGAATAATAATATTTATAGGAGTTACTTAAGCAATTATAAATTGACCAAAGTTTATTATTCAAGAATATAAAGAAACGAACAAGAAAAGTTGGACTTGAGGAAAGGGATCCTACTCCTCTCTTTCTTTTTAAGTACACTCTTTTATGTCATTCCTTTTAAAGATCATCTTTCTTGTTATTGGGATATTATTTTATATTACTCTTACTGTGATTTTTTTGTTGATATGATGAGAGACCATATTCTCTCTCATCAATCCATTTTGGATGTTTTGAGTGGCACCGTTAGGCTGCCGAATTTTCGTAAGAGATCTAACCTCTCTCTTTCTTTTTAAGTACTCTCCTTTATGTCACTTCTTTTAAGATCCTCTTTGTTATTTTAGGGGATGTTCTTTAATATTACTCTCTCTGTAAACTTTATGATAATATGATGAGAGACCCTATTTGATCTCATCAATCCATTTTTGGAAGTTTTAAGTGGCGTCGTTAGACTGCCGAGTTTTCGTAAGGGATTTTCAATCTCACTTTTATTCCCGTGATATTTATGCTACATTTGCCACAATTTCCTTTGAGTGGTGTATGTACTGCCCATTATTTCACTCATTTTTTAATATAATTTCATTTATGAGTATTTACATCAATGTTTTATTTTCCCTCTTTCATGGGGTGTATGTTTCGAAAGATACCCATGTCGGTAAGGGAACCTTTCACCCTCCTCTTTTTAAAAGACTTTTTTTGTTATGTCTTTTAATTCACATACTATTATGTTGGGATATGTTCTTCTATATCCTTATTGATTTAAATTTTATTTCCATGTGATGAGATACCCTTTTTATCTCTCATCAACTCATTTTCTGAATTTTGTAGTGACGCTGTTAGGCTGTCAAATTTTTGCAAGGGAACTTCTTAACCCAAATTTGATTCTTTAGGATAAACATGTACTCCTTGAATATGTAGTTCTATGAATATGTGTGAATAAACTCTGATTGTTTTACACTTAATATCCACTTATATTTGGTGTAATCGTTTGTCACACATAATTATGTAATTGATTTATCCTTAAACCAAGGATACCATCTTTGTAAGGGACTTCGTCTCAATCTCCATTCATTGAGGCATATTTTGTTTTATACACAACCTTATTTTATACGGTGTATAAACCCCTTTGACTTTTACGTTTATCCAAAAAGGAATCTTTTTTTATACGAAGCATTTTACTAAACGACAAAAGGGAATGTTTTTGTCGTACATATGCGGCGACAACGACTTCTCCGCCCTCGTGACCATTATTTGAGTTTCAGCTTCCTCTACAAGCCATATATTTTTTTAAAAGAAAAATAAATACCATGTTTTACATTTCTTTTATTTTGGTATTGAAAATGGTTTTCATAATGTTTTTTATATCAATGTTTTGTATTGATATCTTTTGATTGAAAAGTGGAAATGTTATGTTTCCTTTATGAATGTTTTATGTGATACGATTATGTTATGGTTCTTGGGAATTATTATTAAGAGGGGTGGTTTCATGATAAACTAAGGGCGGGTGAGCCCGATATAGCTCTCCAATGCATTGGGTAATGCGAAGGAGTGAAAATTTAAGGTTTCTCTGAAGAGATTTAAGGAATATACTGTGGTGGGTATTCCAAACGTAACCAAGAGGGTTACTCACTACATAAGAATGTTATGAATGCCTCAGGTTACCTTTTATGTCTTATGATTTCTATGATATATTCATGATTTCATGAGGTATGTTAAAGTGACTATGTTTTATGGGTAATGTATGACTTCATTCTTATGTATATATGAACTCATGTTTCATTTCCATATTTTTTATAACCCTTACTGAGATTTTTATGCTCATCCCAAGTTTTTTGAAATGTTTTTCACAGGTCAAGGGAAAGGTACATGATATGATGATAGTGTCAAGGAAGTGTCAAGAAAGAATCCATGTTTTATTTTAATATGTTTCCGTTGATGGTAAAAAAATGAATACTATATTTATGCCACCACATTGTTTAAATGTGGAATGTAATGCAAGTTTTATGATCTAATTCTCTAAAACTCTAAACCTGAAAAGATCCTCAATGTGTAATCTTTTAATAACTCAAGATTAAGTAAGGTTTAAGGATGGGGCCTTATAGTTGGTATCAGAGGTCGGTTTAGACAACTTTAGGGATTAGGAGTTTTTGTTAGACACATGATTAGTCCCTATATCTATTATTTTAGTTAAATCCTTATTTTATAACTTTTTTCAGGTCAAGTAAAGTCAGTTACGAATGGAAGGATAAGGATCTCAAACGACATTCCTATCTCTCCCTGATGACATGCTTGCAGTAATTATTGCAAAGTCATGTTCGGATTATTGTGAAACTTTTTCTAGCATACAACTCACTTGCAAGCAGTTTTTTGAGATATAAAACACCTCCACTATACCTTGTTATCATCGTGGATCATGGGTTGTTTTTAGACAAATACTATTTTCACAATATTCTCATATTTTCAAGAAAGGTAAATATTATCAATGTATTTTCAAATATTTTACCTTATCACAAAAATTTGAAGCATATTATGATTTTAAAAATGGTGCTGAGGATGGTGACCCTTGTGCAACCTATTTATATTTGCTTTTAAAATATAGTCTCTCAGCACATACTTAAAGTATTTTAAAAGGACCAATAATAGAAAGTTTCAACTCAAATTCTGTCTGACTGTTTTATAGAAATCATGTTTTATCAGATGTTTTGGAATTATATGTCATACATGATTATTTTCCAAAACTTTTTTTCTGTGAACACCCATATGACCCATGTTGTACAAGGTGTATTTGGATAGAGGAAGAAAATGATTTTGAAATATCTATAAATCATTGTTGTAATGCATGTGACTTCTACCTACGTGAGCAAGATGACGATGAAACCGAGTGGACTCCATGATCAAGGTATGATGTTATTCATTTTGGTAATCATTTTATTTTATCTGATGGTAGTGAAATAAGACTTCAGGAATTAAGATGTTGAGATCTGAATGAATTTGGATGAAAATGAGAGGTATAAGGAAACTATTGAGGATAAAACATTTTAGGGTTATTTTTGGAGTTTTATAAAAAAGACAACACGCAGACCGTGTGACAACCCGTCGCGTCGGAAAAAGCTGCGGGAATCGAACCCACAACCAAAGTGCGACTGGTATTTATCGCCTACCACTAGACTACGTGAATTCCCTGGTTAGTTTTACTGATTATTTTTAGTTAGATGATTTTATGAATTAAGAGTAAGTTTATTTTGGGTTATCTATGGAAATTTATTAACCTATCATGGAGGATATGTGATTATGATAATTAATTTTCAATACGAGGCATTAAGAGCAACTGATGTTGTTTGGAGATAAATGTTACAATTTAACTTGGAAGACTGTGTGACTAAATCCTTCAAATATTTGGGTTTCAATCTTAGTTTGGTTTACTTTGAAGAATTTTATGGACAAATTGTTTATCGGATGGTCCTCGTTGAACTTTGGGTTTTGTTAGACAAATTTTGGAGATTAAGAATAGATTTTCTTTTTATAAAGGGTTATCCTTTTCTAGATTATCTGATCTTGTACTAACCTTTTTGGTTTTGGTTTTGGTTTTGGTTAAAGTCTAAAGACATGGGAAGTATATAGTTCTCTTTTGTGGATTAGGTGATCCTCTAGAAGTTGATTATAGTACTCTTAATGTGAACAAGTCTTCCTAAATACTCATCTTTTGGGGAAAGTATGAGTTTGTGTAAGACATCTAGTAAAAGTTAAAAGTCAACATGACAAGTAAGTATGTTTCCTTAAGATCAAAAATAAATTCCTCAATGAAGAGTAACTTAAAACAAAAATGTTTTCTGTTAACTTTTCCTACTGGGGAATCGAATACCGTTTAACCGATCACAAGTTTGTGATTTTCTTATAGTTAACTTTCTCCTAGACATGTTTACTATCACTCTCCATCAGAACATGACCCTTTGTTTTTTCCTCCATGTACATGTTTTCCTACATGGAATCCTAGTATTGGTTAACTCGGGTGACCTCTGTACTTATCTTTCTTTATTTTAAAGTGATTGTTTTACCGACTCTTGTTCCGATGTGGGACTTTCAAGGATGCTTCCAAGCTCAATTTTAAAATTGCAAGGACGCAATTCCCAAAAGGGGGGAAGGATGTAACACCCCAGGTAAATAAAGAATATGAAATTTTCATATTTATCCATATTTGTGAATAAAATATTAATATTAATTTAAAGGGGATGCTATGCACGATGGCGTACCCAATACGCAATAATGAGTTTCTTGGGAATCTTGCGTTGCACTCTAATAATAAAATAATATTATTTTAAATGGTAGTTAACGTCTAGCTGTGGTAATGGTGGAAATGAATATAACTAACTAAAAAATGATTATATATGTTTGTCAAATATTTTTACTCTTTACAATAAATGTTATACGATTAAAAATGTGAATGAATCCAATTTTAAGCGTAAACATTCCAATATTCTTTAAAAGGTCGATTAACCGCCTTTTGACGGAGAACCCCTTTTAAATCCACTTTTTTGCAATTTTATGTGTTATATTTGACAAAATAAAATTTATATTTAGAATCGGGACATCAAAATTTACTTTGTGTAAATTTTTGGTATTTTTCCGAAAAAGTTCAATTTTTAATGAATAGTGAAAAATGTTGTATTTTAATTCAAAACCACTTTTTAATCTAATTTATTTATATGATTAGATTATCTTTTGAATTGGTTTTAAAGTGAAATTATAATATATTTTTATCATTTAATCCAATAGTGGTCATTGGAATTAATTTCACTTTGAAATCGGACTTAAACTGGTGTCAATCTTTTGATACATTTTGTTTCACAAAAACACGCTATTTGTTTTGACAGCAGGAATTAATTTTTAACTTAATTAATGCAACTTATATGTTTTGAGTTTTGTAAAATATACATCATTTTTGAATTTGGAATATCAAATATAGCTTAGGGTGAATTTTTGGTAATTTTCTGAAAAACTTTAATTTTTGATGAATAGTGAAACCACTAAGTGGTACTTATAAAAACTGATTTTCCATTTAAATAAAATTTTTCCATCTTTGTGTTTTGAATTTCAAAAATCCGACATACATGGTTGTCATTAAAAAGTAAAATGTGGTTAAATGGGATTAGAATAATTTTTTGGTGAATAGTAACTTATTATGTTTTTAATCGCGATTAGAGGTAATTAGTGTAGTTTAAGGTAAGAATAATGTTTTAATAAAATGAAATGACCTAGACACATGTCATACCCTCATTTTATGTGTCATTTCCGACCAAGAAAATCCATGGGTCAACTTGGGGACCCCATGGAGCCACTATTGTTGGAAAATGACATAAATACCTTTTCATTTGATGTTTAAGTAAAAATGACACAAACATGATATGTTTTACTAAAAAAAATTTTACATGGGGTTATACAAGTCAGATTTTTTACTATAAATATTAATTGGAAAGTAAAAACTATTTCCTACATCATAGTAGTTTTTTTATAATTTTTAGACATTAAATAAATTAAATTATTTTTGACATCATGATGATGCAGCGATGACCTCATTATTTAACGATTTAAATAAAATGGAAAGATAATGTAAAATCTAATACCTAAACATGTCCAAAACCTATTGGATGGGTGGATTTAAAACCCTTATCACCTTATCCCCGAAAAAAATCAATGTGGGACCTTTAAAATCCAAAAATCATTCTAAAATAAAGTAACATTTCTTTACTTTCCAAGAGTGCCCCTCCTCTCCTCTTATAAAAGGCCCTCACCTCTACCTCCTTACCCACACTTCCAAAGCCTTTGGCTCGGCCAACCCCTACCCATTTTGTCTCTCCAAATCCCTATATAATTCTTTGAAGCCTCACTTTGGGCAGAAGTATTTCCAAGGAAGCCTTTGAGCTCAAACTAAAGGGAGTTACCCGATTTTAAGGTAATGTCTTCACTTGAGTCCTTTTGTTTTATTTTGTTTCTCCAACCCCCTAAACTCTTTTTATTAATTTATTTTCTAACAACTCCAGTACCTTCAATATACTAGGATGTTTTTATAAGAATTATTCGAGCTACACTTACACACACCTTCGTCTAATGGTTAAAGAACATACTGTTTCGGTGGTTGGCGATTTTCTGCCTCACGAAACGATGATTGTTCAATATTCTTTTAACTCCTTTAAAGGTGGACATTATGATGTCACTGTATTTTATATATGATATATATGGTATTTATGTTTACTATATTCTACTGTATTTTATATTTAAAATATACCTTTATTCTTTTAATTTTGTGTAAATGCGATAATTTCATATGAGGAAGTGTGGACTACTGCCCCCTCAAGTGATGTGACTCGTACATGCAATACATGGAATGAATAAAGAATGAAATTAATGAACATATGTGACCTATATAACATATATATTATACGGGAATTATAATATATATATATATATCATTTATTTTTAATTCCATTAATATGACAAAGAAAAAATGAACGTAGTGTTCATGCTTACGTACGGCCTGCCGTCTCTATGAACGGTGCTTTTTGTTTTTTATCTTAAAATTATATGGAATAGTATAAAATGAATATGTACTGGATATATATGATATTTTATCATTAATACTATTCTGGAAATTATTTACTTATAACTACATGTGCAATCATTTTTCAAACAAGTTCATTTTTGACTCATGTACCAAACATCGGCAAAAACGTCTGATATGAACTATTATTATTAACCAATTATTATAACATTAAAATATGTTATATGAACTGAATAATAATATTTATAAGAGTTACTTATGCAATTATAAATTGACCAAAGTTTATTATTCAGTAATATAAAGAAACGAACAAGACAAGTTGGACTTGAGGTAGGGGATCCTACTCCTCTCTTTCTTTTTAAGTACACTCTTTTATGTCATTCCATTTAAAGCTCATCTTTCTTGTTATTGGGATATTATTTTATATTACTCTTACTTTGGGTTTTATTTTCATATGATGAGAGACCCAATTCTCTCTCATCAATCCATTTTTGATGTTTTGAGTGGTTCCGTTAGGCTGCCGAATTTTCGTAAGAGATCTAGCCTCTCTCTTTCTTTTTAAGTACTCTCCTTTATGTCACTTCTTTTAATCTCCTCTTTGTTATGTTGGGGGATGTTATTTTATATTACTCTTTCTGTAAACTTTATGTTAATATGATGAGAGACCCTATTTGATATCATCAATCCATTTTTGGAAGTTTTAAGTGGCGTTGTTAGGCTGCCGAGTTTTCGTAAGGGATTTTTCATCTCACTTTTATTCCCATGAGATTTATGCTACATTTGCCACAATTTCCTTTGAGTGATGTATGTACTGCCCATTATTTTACTCATTGTGTAATATAATTTCATTTATGAGTATTTACATCAATGTTGTATTGTCCCTTTTTCACGGGGTGTATGTTTCGAAAGATACACATGTCGGTAAGGGAACCTTTCACCCTCCTCTTTTTAAAAGACTTCTTTTGTTATGTCTTTTAATTCACATACTATTATATTGGGATATGTTCTTCTATATCCTTATGGATTTAAATTGTATGTCCATGTGATGAGATACCCTTTTTATCTCTCATCAACTCATTTTATGAATTTTGTAGTGACGCCGTTAGGCTGACAAATTTTTGCAAGGGAACTTCTTATCCCATATTTGATTCTTTGGGATAAACTTTTACTCCTTGAATATGTAGTTCTATGAATATTTGTGAATAAACTCTGATTTTTTACACTTAATATCCACTTATATTTTGTGTATTCGTTTGTCACACATAATTATGTAATTGATTTATCTTAAACCAAGGATACCGTCTTTGTAAGGGACTTCGTCTCAATATCCATTCATTGAGGCATATTTTGTTTTATAAACAACCTTATTTTATATGGTGTATAAACCCCTTTGACTTTTACTTTTATCCAAAAAGGAATCTTTTTTATACGAAGCATTTTACTAAACGACAAAAGGGAATGTTTTTGTCGTACATATGCGGCGACAACGACTTCTCTGCCGCCATGAAAATTATTTGAGTTTCGGCTTCCTCTACACGCCATACCTTTTTTTAAAGACAAATAAATACCATGTTTTACATTTCTTTTATTTTGGTATTGAAAATGGTTTTCATAATTTTTTTATATCAATGTGTTCTATTGATATCTTTTGATTGAAAAGTGGAAATGTTATTTTTCCTTTATGCATGTTTTATGTGATACGATTATGTTATGGTTCTTGGGCATTATTATGAAGATGGGTGGTTCCGTGATAAACTAATGGTGGGTGAGCCCGATATAGCTCTCCAATGCATTGGGTAATGCGAAGGAGTGAAACGTAAAGGTTTCTCCAAAGAGATTTTGGGAATATACTATGGTGGGTATTCCAAATGTAACCGAGAGGGTTACTCCCTACATAAGAATGTTATGAATGCCTCAAGTTACCTTTTATGTCTTATGATTTCTATGATTTATTCATGATTTTATGAGGTATGTTAAAGTGCCTATGTTTTATGGGTAATTTATGACTTCATTCTTATGTATTTATGAACTCATGTTTCCTTTCCATATTTTTTATAACCCTTAATGAGCTTTTTATGCTCATCCCAAGTTTTTTGAAATGTTTTTCACAGGTCAAGGGAAAGGTATATGATATGATGATAGTGTCAAGGAAGTGTCAAGAAAGAATCCATGTTTTATTTTAATATGTTTCCGTTGATGGGGAAAAAATGAATACTATCTTTATGTAACCATTTTTTTAAATGTGGAATGTAATTCCAGTTTTATGATCTAATTCTCTAAAACTCTAAACCTGCAAAGATCCTCAATGTGTAATATTGTAATAACTCAAGATTATGTAATGTTTAAGGCTGGCGCCTTATATAAAAATTCCATAAATGATATTATTTCATCAATAGAAAATCATTTTAATATCTATAAAATTTATATAGACAACATTGTCCGTTTTATTATATTACAAATTTATAACTCATCCATATCACTGTGAAAGGGAATGACAACTAAGGACATTACTATTTATTTTCTGGATATATGAAGCTAATGGTGAATGATAACAGATATATTAATATCATAAAGGAAGACTATGATTGCATGATTTATGTTCTGAATTACATTGATATATTATATTTATGAAATATTATTATTATTTTATTAAATAATGTTAGGGATATACTATAGGAAAAAATTATTAAAAAATTAGATAACAATTCATGGTTAATGGTTTATAAAGTAAGTTGTATTAATGATGTGTTTATGGGACGAGTTATCTAAATTATTATGTAATTTGAATTATCTCTTATATTATAATAAATTATAAAATTTATGAGATTCGAGAAAACATAAGTATAATTATACAGAATATTTTGTTTTGAGATTTTGGATACAACTTTTAGATCGAATTGATACCTTGGAAAAGTGTTTTAGGGAATGTTTTATTACTTTTATGTAGTTTTATTTAAGACATATGAAAATATGTAAATATTCTATTGTTGAAATTTGAGATGATATGAAGAAAATTATTGTTAATTAATATTATTTTATTTGTTTTAAATTTTTTTTTTTGAAAAAATTAGTGGTTAAAATGTTATTTTTTTATTAATGATATTTTTAGGATGTTCATCATATTTTGGGAGATGTTTTAGGGGGTTGAGGTATATGTAACACTAGGGTATAATATAATTTTTTATTTATGAAGAAAACTATTAATTATTTTTCAATGTAAGATGAAAGATCTTAGACATCCTTTGAGTTTAACAAATTATTTAATGTCGAGGTTATTAAAGTTAGTTAGGATATATTTATACAAAATTATTGAATGATCGACGTTGATCCTTTCATGTTATTATTAAATTTTGGAGACTAATGTATTATTTCATTAATTGAATTTTTATAAATTTTTGAATTATTTTTCCATATAATAATATTTCTAATAGTTTATTATATAATGATATGCAGGATAACAAGTTATTTATTGTATTTTATGTTATCCCAAATAGAATTATTTTTATGCATCTCTAATAATAGTTCAGCTAAAATACACTTTATTTTGAGATAAATATGTGATTGTGTTGTAAATTTAGTAAAGAATTAAATTCTACTTACAAAGGAAGTGTGTGTTCCTTATGTTTCTAGTATAGATGGTAATTAATTCATCAACATTTGTAAAATGAAATTTTAATTAAAATCATATCCAATTAACATAATTTTGAATGAATCAATGGAGTTTTTGACACCTATTTGGTTTATGGTTTTTTAGACATTAACATTATCATGATCATTCACTTTCTTATGATGAATGATCTTTTCCACAATCCATCATTAATTTTACTTTATGTTTCTTCTCTATATGAAAAATTGTTCTTCCTTCTACGGATATCATCATTAGAAAACTTTACTTTTTATTCTATAAAACATTCATACATAAATTTTCTCTCTTTTTATGGGGATGTTTTATTAATGATTTTTAAGATTTAGGATAAAACAAATCTCAAATTTCTTCCTTATATCCTTTTCATATTATGGGGGAATAATTTTTTATCTGGGGATGAATGTAAAATACATATATTTTAAATTAATAATATAATGTTCCGTTGAATATACACAACATGAAAATGAGATTAAACAGACCATGAAATATTATTATATTCATATGACTATTATAAACAAGCCCCTAAAATGGAAGGTTTGAATTATAATAAACATATTGTGAAATATATATTTCTCCGAATTCATTTCATTTAAAATAAACTGTTATATTATGGTGTAGGTAACCTCACAAAATGAACAAATAGACTCAAAACATATCAAAAAATAAAAAAATAATAATTTTATGATTCCAAACTAAATGTCAACCCATTAATGGGTGATTAGGAGGTCCATGTTATCCAAGAAAGCTGCCATAAACCAATCGTAATGGACATTGAGTGCAGAATCTCTATCATGTCAGTGGCCCCTTCATACAAATCATCCCCCACATTCCATTTCCTTTATAAAAATTACATTATGGAAGAACCAAAAGTTTTGAAAATGATAACCTCTATCATTGAATAGAATATTCCCTAAAAAATATGTTCCCCTAAAAAATTATTTTCATTCATTGTTATGATAAAATAATATATTCAATTCCAAAATCATTGAGAAAATATATTTGAAATAATGATCATTATTTTTTGAATCACAATATAAAAAATAACATTGGGTAATATTTTTTTCTCTTTCTTAGAATATGGTTTTTTTTTGTAAATTGAGTAAAAACTGGTTTTTTTGTAATATATTCATTTTTGAAAATATTTATTACATAAAAAATTTTCTAAAAGAAAATAATTCTTAGAGAAGGATAATTTTTCTTAACAAACATGTTTTTGATTTTCAAAACATAATTTTATGGAAAAAGTTATAAGGATACTTATAGACATAACAATCCATCCCTTTTGGAGAGCACAAACAAATTTTCAAAAAATAATATAAGGAATATGGTTTTCACTTCTGAAATTTATAGTAAAAAACTAATATCCCATTACTTCTGATTTATGATGAATATGTCTAGTTCCCCCTTAGTTTTGAAATCCTAGGGGATCATATTCTTGTCTTTATTAGAGAATTCACATCTTCCTATATAACAATATCTTTTTTAAGTAATCTCCCCCTTACATAATCTCCCTCTTATATAGAGATTCTCTTCATTCAAAATAATAATATTTTGATCATTATTTCCTCCCCATTTTTTGATTTTCCAAATGGAATGGAATAAAGAAAAAAATCTTGAAATTCAGAGAATATAAAAGATAAAACAATGGAAAGATAACAAAATTTAATTAAGATAGAAAAAAATTGTTAAAAAGAAAAATACAACTAAAGATCAGATTTTAATGAATCTTTCACCCTTATTTTCGTTCATTATCATCTTTCTCATGGATTACTTCAATTTCTTGATCTCATTGTGATCATCATAAAATATCAAGAGTAACTAATCTTGATCCTAATTATACTTTCAAGAACATAAATTATTTCTTCTTGCGACTTATGAATTTAAGTGAGAGACATTAAAACCACTTATTACTATTTGAATTTTTCTTTCAACTCTTCCATGATTTCTGTTTCTATATTCTAATTTAAAGCATCAAAATTGATTTTTCCATTCAGATCTCTATCCTCTTGAATCTGGGAAACTTAGTCGATATTCCTCTTCACTAAAAAACATATTGAGAGGTTTTTTATCATGTCATCTAACATATAAAAAGAAACCATTACTGAATCCTGGAAATAGGCCATGATTTTTATATCACAAATAATTTTCTTAGAATATTTGGTTATTTCCTTTCATGATATCTTCTGAGCATCATAACCAACATAAAATGTGTTGAATTATACTTAAATCATGATAAAATTCTCCATATGAATGCTTATCTAATCTGAATTTTGATTGATAGAATGATGAAGCAACTGACATCTCGAACCAATACATAGAAATAAGGGTATTTTATTAACTAGCTTTTTAATGTCTAGAAAACAATATCTTGTCCCTTGGAAGATAATTATTCGGAAGTGGATTCCCTTTCTAGTGAGGAAACATTATCTAGCTCTTCGGCTTTCCTCTTGGATGTTCCAACTATATATTTCATTGATTTACAAACTATATCTTTTTTGGGAAAATAAACCAAATCTTTTTTTCTTTCTCAACATCAGAAATAACCTTCTCAAATCATGGAGACTCATACTCACTATCAACAACTTGGATTATTATCTCATTATCAACATCATATTTCTTATCCCCTTCCTAAATATAGTTAGGATAAATAAAATTATTTTTTCTAGTGTTATCATCAGTAGGATTATCAAACTCATCATATACATTATCATCTTTTCTATTTGAGATTATTTTAGTTGATTCAACTTGTGAATTTCTAATCAACAACATATTATAAGGACTTTCTTTCTCATGTTATTCATCCACATGTTTCGCCACATATTCACACTCCACTTTTTCTTATTCATCTTTTTAATGAACATCATCTTCTTCCAAAATGTATTCTATAATTGAAATTTTATTTTCTAGAGTTTATATTGGTACTGAATCTTCCAAGAAGGATTCTGGAACCTAGATCTATTTAGTAGCTTTATCTATATCTTAATGAAAGGCTTGGAAAATTTCATTTTCTGACCTCTTTTTTCATTTTTTTCTATTTAGCTTGCTTCTCAAGATATTCTTCTATCTAAATATTCAAGGCCCTGGCCTCATCGGGGTATTAACCAGAACATTCATCTCTGTCATTCCTTCTTCTTCTTATTCTCTCTCTACATTTCTACCACTTCATTTGAAAATTTCATTTTCTTTTTCTACATGGGTATAGCTGACTTAGTTTCTCAAATAACAACCTTTTCATTTTGATTCATGTTCATTCTCATTTATACTATACTGAGTTTAATTGGATGTTCAATCTACTTCCTATTTATTTCAAGAATCTTGAATTTCACTTTTTGGATGATTATAGAACACTCTTGACAAAATATCAAAACCAACTTTCTTCCTCCTCAGAGTGTCATAACTCAAAATCATAATCATAATCGTTATGAGTATTAAACTACATGGATTTTTGAAGGATTCTAAAAACAAATAATGATCTTTGTCAATATCACTAGATACATAATAATCAATGACATAAGGGTTCCATTATTGATATTTCTCATGGTTATTAGAATATACATGATAATGTATACCTTTTTTAGATTCACCAAGAAATCCATCATAAAAATATCACACATCTTAGGGGAATCCTTATTTCCATTTATTGGAATTAGAAAACCATGCATCGGCAAAGAAAACAATCAATGACTTGATGAAAGATTTTTGATTTTCTATGACTTAACACTTTTAGGTTCTAGGGACACCAATAAATTGGCCTTCTCAAAACATTATTCCTTGTCTAGAAACATTTGGGTACAAAAAATAGCCTCCCTTTATATGGTATATCCAATATACTAGCATCTGTATTGAAGGATAATAAATCGGTATTCCCATAGTTCTTAAAAGAAAACATTTCTCTTCATCATTTTTCAAAAAAATAGAATGTATCATAGAATTAAATAAGGAGATCAGGATACACCAGATCCTAATTCTTTATATTCCCTACAAAAAAATTTCTTAACCATTTTTCATTATAAATTTTGAAATTATGGGATCATGCATCATAAAATAAATTTTGTTCAACGAACCATTATCAGTAAATTTTTTAAATCACTGAGTTCCTTGTATGAGGCCATCTAATTTTGAGATATAAATTCAAGATACATTCAAAATTTAAGGAAAATGAGAAATATGAATAACTGATTTAAAGGGAGGCAGAGCATTGATGAAAAATAATGAAAAAAAACGATTTGGGATGCAGATAAGGGGGGGTTCTATATAGGATTCATATTGATGATTAAAATTCCGGAATGAATCCAATAGTTGATATGAGATTGATCTGATCTGATTTTTGAAATAAATTCCAAATAAGGTTTTGAATGTTCCAGTCATTAAGGGTTTTATAACAAAATATGATGTATGGAAAATAAATCCAATAAAGTATTCTTAAATTAAGATAGAAATAAAAAAAATTATTAAAACATTTATAATGATTTAGGTTAGAAATGATACATTAAATATTTCTTAGAATAAATTGTAAATATTAATACAGTTATTCTTAATGAAGTTAGAATTTGGAAATTTTTATTAAGGAAAGAAAAAAAATTTAGGTTTCGAATAAATTATTAAGGAAAGAAGGGGAAAATATTTTGGTCACAAAACAATTATTAAAGAAATAAACAAAAAATGTACTCCCTCTATGAAAATAATTTTTATGATGTATGGAGATAGGTTTCTACAAAAACATTTAATATGAATGATTATCTTTTGGTTATAATTCATATGATTTGTTTAATATATTCAAGCCTATCTGATGGTAATGATTTTGTAAAATAGTCATAATATTGTTCTTGTGTTCTGATAAATTGGAGAATGATATCTCTTTTCAGTGTTAAATCTCTAAGAATGTTATGCTTAATATCTATTTGTTATTCTTGAGGGAGATGTGTAGGATTTTTTCTTAAGGAAATGGAACTAGTATTATCACACAATATTTGGTTTTTTCGTAAAAATGATTCTATATTCCATGAGTGTGTGTTGCATCCCCAAAACATGATCACAAAAACATTCAACTACTACATATTCAGCTTCTGTAGTGGAAAGTGAAAATAATTGTTACGTATATTTCATATAGGAAGAAAGAATAAACATACCATTGGAATTTTGTACATGGTATTTATCATTCCTAATATTCACAAGGTAACCTTCATCAAATTATTATATTATTTTTATAAGGCTTCTCTCCAGACTAATATCAAATTAAACATTAGAAATTTAGGTTTTTCAAAGAAGAAAAATGTAACACATACCAAACATTTCTCCTTGAACATTATATCTGAAATTAATATTCCTCTAATAATCTTGAAAATAATTTCAAAGAATTTTTTTTACCAGTATTGGGTTCAGAATATCCACATTCCATGTACCATGTATTGTTGGTGGTACATCCATTATTTTCCTAAAAACAAAATGTTTGAATTTCGAAATCCAGACTTGTTTGGTTCTAGAAATATTAGAGAGTAAAATCTTAGGTAATCCTATTTTGGTAAAAAAAAATAAGCTTTATGAAATCCTAGGTATTGGGTTTAATTTGAAAAAGAAATTCTTCCAATTTCTAATACATTGACACTTAGTGAAAAAGGGGCACACTGGGGTATGAAATAACTATGACTAAATACAGATTTGGAATGTGTATAACCAAAACTATAACTATTTCTAAGAGAGAAAATTGATGAATAAATATTATCCAATTCCTTCTTTCCCAATGTAAAATTCGATACATGTTTCATTAAGGAAAATATTTCAGATTTTATTCATATGACTGAATTCTTATCATCATAGTCATTATTTTTAGATTTTTAGTTATCATCTAAATCATTTTTTATAGAAATAACATTTTCAAGATCTAGATATAGTTTATCCTTACTATAATAATCTTCCATTAGGTTTTTAGACAAATTTTAAAAATCATTAGTTTTCTGATCATGATATTTAGAAAGATCTAATAATTCTATTATTTAAATAAAAAACTAGAATTTTTATTCTTAAACTTCTTTTTTTCTTACAGTTCTCATTCTCATGTAATTTAGAAATTCTAGAAACTTCTTCACATGAAGGTAATGTATTATCTTATGATGAGGAAGATTCATCATCTAATAATTCATAAAAATATTCATTAGGAAAATTTTCATTTAAAGACATGTTGGTTAATGATTCATTATTATGAACCTTAGCCGCAAGATGGGGACTTCTAATAGGTAATATTGAAATAAGACCAATATTATTATGAGTAGAATATTCATATTTTGAGGATTCATTTGATGAGTCACTACCACTTTCACTCCATGTTTCATTATCCTTTGATACATTATTAGCCTTAGATTTTTATTATTTCGTTTTTTCCTTTCATAATACTTTTATTTTATGTCATTTCTCTTTAGAAATATATAATCAGGACTGATATGTCCAGCCCTTTTGCATTTATAACATGATTCATCAGAATAATTTGTGTCCTTCCTATGAATCTTCAAATATATGTACTGAAAATATTTTATTCCTACAATCTTGATCATCCTTAGAGAATGATTGGATATCTCATTTTCAGACTGATCAATGTCTCTTGATTCATATATAAATATATCTTTCTTAGATTTAGATCTAGTTAACCTTTCCAATGTCTTGTATTTTGATGTAGTAGGGAATGAAATGCTTCCATTACCATTATTTTTCATTTTGAAATTTGAATCACTCTTCATTATTATTTCATGGTGAATAATGGTTCCAAATAACACACCAAGAGTAATGTTAGATAATTTCATATTCTCCTAAATAGTAGTTCATTTATATTTACAATTATTGGGAATGATATCAATTATCATATCCATAAGAAATTCATCATCAAGACCTTCCCCTCCCATAGATTTTAGACTATTAACAATAATAATAAATGTTTTTTTTACTTTTCAAACATGTACTCCATAATAAAATAGAAATACCTGATATTCATATCTTAACATAACTCTACTAGTTTCTATAACATTAAAATTTACAAAATGTGTAACAAAATGATTCCTATAAATGTTGTTGGATGCATCACATCATGATATCAAAATATATATATTACTTGTCATATAATACTACAATATATTGTGTACCTTGTAATTTAGCTGATATTCTTGTTTTTCCAGATCTATTAATATTTTAACTTCCTTGGATGGAATTTTTTATTCTCTAGTGAACAATAAAATGATATCTACACCAATGTTTATAAAAAAAATCTTCATCTGGTCTCTTCTATACTCATAATAAATAACATCAATGAATGGTGGTTTGGTAGGATAGAGATTATCTATTGAACCAATATTCATTCCTTCTATTCAATACAAAATATATTTTAAAAAATTCAGTTTAGTAGTAAATGTGAGCAAAAAAAGAGAACCAAAAAACTATAGAAAGTAAAGTTAGGAATGAAAAAATTGTGCATGAAAACATATACCTAAGTATAAGTATTTCAGAATCCAACTTTGATTCCAATTTTCGGATCAAACTAGTATATATAGATGGTCAATTACAAGAGGCGTTGAATCCTAATTTTTAAAAAAATTTATTTTTAATAAAAAATTGAAATCAATGTTTAACAATGTTAAATATGGTAAATTCACAAACCCTCATTGGTTCTAACTAAAAGGGTCAATTGGAAGGGTCCAGGTCCAATTGTAAGAAACTTGAACATAAACAAGTAAAATATTAGTAATCATAAGTAGGTTTTCTCTAATAGTAATATTATACATTAAATCTTATAGAATATTATTTATCCGAGTAAGTATAAGTACATGAAATTATAAGAAAGTGATAATTTATTTCTTCAACAAAATAAAATGGAAATAAAACATGTAACAAGGCAAGTAAACAAGTAGGAAATCATTTAACCTAATGAGAAGGGTATCCAACAACATTGTATAAAGGTCCTATGATATATACTTTCATGAAATGTTTTCTTACCCACACATGGGTATAACCTTGAGAAGAATATGCGAGTATGTCTTTCTATCCCTATTAGGCAAAGAATTTTATATGGGTCAGCACCTATGTCTTTATATCCCTATAAATCCTCAAAAATTAAAGTAGTATGCACCTTTTTATTTCAATCCTCTGATGACCTCTATTATTCGAAACAATAATCAGAGTCACACTAGGCTGAACAAATTGTTCATAGAAGAACAAGGTGTACATAGATAACATAATGAATGATATTTTACTTCTTCAGAAATCGCATCATTGCATCACAATATGTAATATCTTGATCGAACATTATTGATATTGAACTCATTCAAATGAGATCCTATTTATAGGAACAAAATTCAATAGTCGGGTCCCTCCTCCAATGGTCATATTTATTTTTTATTTTCGAAAGGACTTGTACATGTGTTAATCAACCAAAGGTTACTTAAAATCTTATTGTATGACATTTTTTCATCTAGGTAAAACATGGAAAACATTATAATGCTTAAGAAAAAATAATATGTAAGGGTAAACAATACCATGTTTGAGAAAATATATTCTGATAAAATAGAATAAACATGTTAAGAAGGTAATGTAACTATCTCAAATATGTATAATTGGGGTCTAGGAAATTTGGAAATTAGAGTAAAAAAATCTGAGCAATCAGATTCTTGAAAATATTGATATTCAGAGTATGAATTTTGAGGAATTTGGTGTCTGAATTCTGAGGAATTTCGAGTCTGAAATATATAAAAGGCAGAGTCAGAATTCTATGGAATTTGGAGTCTGCATTTCAAAGAATTTGGAGATTTAAATATAGATAATTCCGAGTCTGTATCTCATTTAATTTGGAGTCTTTATAATAGAGAATTTTGATTCTGAATTACGGTGAATTTAGAGTCAAAATTTTAGAGAATTTGATGTATGAATTTCAGAGACTTTGGAGACTGAAATTCAGATAATTCATAGTCTAAATTTCAATGAATTCAAAGATTCTCAAAATTTTAAGACTTTATGATAGGTAAGTATCTGAATTTTTTCCTATAAAAGAATTTTTAGACATGGTTTAATAAGATAGAAATAATGAAATATTAAAACCAAAGGTAAGGATAAAACATATCTTTGAGAAAGAAAATTTTACTTAAAAAATAATTTTTATAATAGGATAATTTATCTTAAAAAATATTATTGTGATTTTCAAAACATAATGGTATGGAAAAATTTATAAGGATACTTATTAACTTAATAGTATTGAATATATTAATTGATAATAAAATGTGTTTTTTAATGTTTAATATGATTGGAAAATTAGATACTAGTTATATGAGCACACTTTTTAATATATAGGATTTATATATAAGATTTATGGACTAATTCTCCAAAACTCTATACCATAAAGATCCTAAAAATTTTAGAATGAAACTATTCCCTAATACTCAAGAATAGTTAATGATCTATGGATTTATACTTGATGTTTGTATTAGAAGAAATGTTTAGATTACATTTGCGGTCATATTATGGTAATCAATTTATAATTAAAATGTTTATAAAACATTAAGGGTGAATATATTGGTTTGTAATCATAATTTAGTAGTCACATGGAACCTAAGGAGATAATTTTTTATGGATAAATATTGTTATTTTTTTAGAATGTACTTATAAGTATAATATATTTGACGGTTAATTAAATATATAATATCTATAGCTAATTTTTTCAAGGACCATTTCTTTTTATCTTTCCATATAGAATTTCCTATTTTAATGATTATTTTTCTATATATATGATATCATTTATCAAGATGAAAGGAATTGGATCGCAAACAACATGTTTATCACTTAAAGATAATTTAACCATCCCAATCGTGGTAAAACCATGTTGAAATTATATTCAATTTTTTGTGAACATACAAATCCCCTATGAGATACTATTTGGTCAATCTAACATCATATTAATTTCAATAAATTATATATTGACCACAATGTCTCTTTTATTAGATTTTAAAATATCAACTCATCCATATCACAAGGAATGGGAATTACTAGTAAGGACCTGTCTATTTATTTTTTGGATACATGATCTTGATGATGAAAGATAGTGGTGATACCAATACATAATGTAAGACTGTGATTTCATGATTTACGTTATGAATTATATGATATATTATATTTTTGGAATATTATTATTATTTTATTGATGTATCTTATAGACATATTACATGAATAATTTGTTAAGGAATAAGTTGAAAAATCATGGTTAATGGTTTATTAAGGATTTGGTATTAATGATGTGTTTATGTATTGAGTTATCTTAATTGAAATGTAACATTATTTTTCATAGATATTATAGTATATTATAAATATTAGGATATGTAACGCCCTGACCCCAGAAACCCAGAGTTGGTGAATTATTTTAATAAATTGGCATGATTACAGAGAATCATGTCCCGAAAGACCGGTCAGTTTAGTAGTATTGGAATATAGATTACATACATAAACGTTATATTTCACTTTAAAATATAAAATACAGCATAGATAGTTCATTGATAACTCAATTTTCCCCTTTTATCTTAACCCTACATATCAATCATAACACACATCTTGGAAATCTTGGGACAATAAAACATTATATAGGGGTGAGATCAGATGCTCAATATGGGTAAACAATTTAGCAGAAGATAACATAAACAATAGGCATGCTGAATAATTAAAAACACATCCCTTTAAAAATAATAAACACGAACACTTTATATAATAAATATGAGATGAGTAAATAATTCCATAATAAAACATAGTAATGGGTATTATACTAATCGAATAACCACATAGACTATAAATATTATTTTCATAATTGGAGAATGTATAATTCCAGACATTCTGAAGCATTTTTCCAAGTCCTCGGCCACGACATCTAAAAATGATTAAGGACTTGGCCAAAACCATATATCAAATTAGGAATGACCTTAGCCAATTACATGTCTAATTTTTTATTGAGACCTACCGATGCATCAAGGAGCTATAGCTGGCTCCACCTGTCACTTATTATGTCCAATAAATTACTCATATGAAAAGTTTAAAACATAATATAAACATTTATATTAAAAATAGCATATGAAATGAAAATACTTTATCTATAAACCATGAATGGTATTAAAATAACACATCCACAGTCAAACATATCATAAAAACATCAATACAATATGGAAGATTTTTATCATTATAAATCAACTTCAAATAACTTTAGAATCCATTAAATGATGTAGACATAGATGAAAATGATTAGTAAAACTCTTTGAGAGAAATATCCCTTTTTCATAAAAACATTTAAAAGTCACAAAATTTAGAAAGGAATACATTTAAATACATTATTAATTCAAAGTGTCCCACTACACATTGAAACTTTTTAATGGAATTAACAATTTAAAAACATTCAGGTCTTTATAAACAAATCCTTAAAAACCCATTTTGAAAACATTGAAATTAATGATAATTATTTATAAGAATAAATATTTAAAAATTTTAAATTGATATTTTAATGAAATAGTCACATAAAAATAATCCCTTTGAAAATTATTTTATGAAATAGAGACATGGATGATAAATATGTCCCAGTAAAATCTTACCCATAAACAATCTCAAATAAATAAGAGATTGAGGAAATAACCATAGATTATACTTTTCCTTGGTCCAAGTTATGTTAATATCTTGTATAATGGTTAAATAATTTTTATTAAATTATACAAGAACCATATGTAATTATGATATCATATATGATCTCTTAATATTTCTTAATAATATTTTTGTAGTATCATCGTTTTGGGTGTTAACTGATTCATTTTCTTTTATATGCTTGGTTATGTACGCCATTTTTGTTACGAATAGAATGTATTTTTTTTCATATAAACCATTATATTATGTTCATAAACATTATTTTGAATCATAAAATGCAAATTATTCTTGAATGATTATGATTGGGAATGAATCTCATCACGTTCATGGAGACGATAATCCGTTAATATGGACGAGCGACAATATCATTATATTGATGAGGAAATCATATGTAAGTGGATGGTATATCATATATACAGAATAATTAACATTTTATATTTATTATTTACATAATTTATACATATTATTATACCCATCCATATAATGATGTGTTTGAATAACAAAATACACCACAACTTGGATACGGTAAGCTGTATGTACGAACGTATGGTGACTTTGTCATTTGTAGGATGGATAGATTAACGAATATGGTTGAACCATAATTATAATAACATCATAGTATATATAAGGATATGGATTTATTATTTTGGTATGGAAATAACAAATAAAGTGTATGTGGAAGAAGAAAAAAACTTGAAAGAGTGTGGTGAAATTATTACCTCTACATCGGGTGTTTCCTTTTGAATTGATCAAAAGGGATCAATTGATTGGATTTAAGATCAATGTAATGTCTCCAGGTTGATGTGATGGAAGATTAGATGATATTTGGGTAGGGTTTGTCCATCCAAAAGCATTTGGTTATTTGAAATAAGTGAAGTAGAAATTGCCCTTTTATAATATAGATGAGGGTGATTTTCGGAAATGATTGAAATATTATTCTATAATAAACACATTTTCAGTTTCTATTGGGTTAATACTTATTTATTTAGATTCTAATGTAGGTATGGGTTGAAAAACCTTCAACTAATTGGTTTTAGACAGGTCTATTTTTCCATATTAACCTTATCGTTTAGATTTAACTCTTATTTAAATAGTTTATCATTTACCATGTCTCTTTTTATTTTTAAATTATATGGTTAGTAAACATACTATAATAAGAAAAGACAATAAAAAGTGGCTCATTAATGAGAAAAAAATAATTATATAAGTTATTTGGATGAACATTATATTTTTAAGACTATTATATAATTTAAGAATATAATATTAGTTTATAAATCTCATTTATGTCAATTTTCACACTATTTTGTATTTGGTTTTTTGTGGAAGTCATCAGAACATGATTACTATCAAAAAATACATTAAATAAATCCTATTAGGTCATATTCCACAAAAAAATCATGGATGTCACAAAAACATTTAAATTATATTTATTTTAATATTTATAATACCATTTATTTGATTCTTTCATTAAACATGTAATTATTGCTTCATCATTGTGTCATAAAGTAATTTATTTATGTAATGTCTAAAAAATTTAAATAAAATACCATCATGTATTAAATATTTTTTTATTTAAAATTAATATTTATAGTGGAAGATATCAATTATATAACCCCATAAACAAATATTTTACTAAAAGATACATGCTTTAGTTTATTTTGTCTTCACTTTAGTTTAATTGACAAAAAATGTCATTATCACTCTCATGTGGCTCCAAGTGGTCCCCAAATTGACTCATCGATTCCCATGGTCATACATGTATCAACCAATAGTAATTTTACACATGTTAGGGTAATTTATTATTATTATTATTATATTTTTTACCCTTATTTACAAGATTTACCCTTTAACCATGGTAAATAAAATATTTACTGAAGTAAATATTCAGAATGTATAAAAATAAAAGATACCTATTTACAAAATTTAGATCTCCTGAATCAAAATATGGAATCCATTATTCTAAATTCAAAACACATAAGTTGAAGAAATTAATTTAAAATTTATTCCTGTTGTCAAAACAAAAATCGTGTTTTTAAGAAATAAAAACTATCAAAAGATTAACACTTTTTTAGGTCGAGTTTAAATGTGAAATTACATCCAATGACCTTAATTATATTAAATGATAAAAATATAATCTTATTATACATTAATACCAATCAAATTTATAATTTAATACTATAATTTATTTCAATTAAAAATGTTGTTTTTAATTAAAATTTAGTATTTTTTTGTATTCATAAAAATATGAAAGTTATCAGAAAAGTACCAGAAAGTTATCCAAACTAAATTTTCATTTACCCCTTCTAAAGAATAATTTAAATTCAAAAAAATTAATATATTAAACTGTCAAATATTTCATTTAAAATGGTTCAACTTTAAAAGGTGGAGAACAACATTTTCTTAAAAATACTTCTTTTATCTGAAATGTTGTATTTTTCATAAATTATGTCTAATAAACAAAATATATGAAGGTCAAAATTATATAAGATATTTAAAATTTAAAATTTGGTCAATATTACTCATAACTTATTTTTTTTTTAATGGCTAGTTTGGTAAGTCATGGTGATCTCGAACTCGTTGTTGAGTGTAGCACAAGTTATTTAAACATTTTAAAGAGATAACATACTATGAAATCATGGGGTGTTCCATTCTCCCACCCTTCAATAAATAGAACCCTCACAATTTGACTTTTTTTAAAGGTTAAATTATTAAAATACCTTGGTGGGAAACCCACATCGGAAATTCAATTAATAAAATTTAGTCTTAATAAGAGGGAAAAAGAAACAAAAAAGTCACCCCCAAATTATGGTCTCTATTACAATAACATTTATAGGAATTAGATACAAATAATTTGAGGAAAACCAAAAATATTTATAGGTAGTGGTTGAGGTCATCAATCACATACTAGTGTAAAATTGGGGGCCGCAAATCAATCAATCTATGATGATTTAAATATCATTGGTTCAACAAAACATAAGGTATTATGGTAACACATTTTTGGTTTTAATATACCTTACCTAAAGTTTAAGAATTAATTTATTCATATAATAAGAATAAAAATATATACATGATAAGTAGAGTTTCATCCTTCAACTAATTCCTACCACAAACTTATCTTTTTCACCGAAAGATAATAGAAATCAAGAATAGTCTATTTTTCATAATCGTGTAGGGTTCCAAAAATAATGAATTTATAATTCATTTGATAGACTATTTGAAAAATTGTATTGTACATATTATGACATCACATAAACCAATGGTAGGTGATTACCCTTGTTTCCCTTCATTTGTGGGTTCATGTCTTGCGCCTTGTCAGATGAAATGGGTTGTTGCCCGACCTCCGGGTTGTCCTTTTTATGACAATCAAAAAAAATCTCAAGATATGATATAACCTTAACAATAGTATCCAATGTCATACATAATCGATTCAAACCTTTAGACTTATCTGAAATACTTCTTTCCAAACACACAGACCAAAATTAATAAGTAAGGTAAACACAATAAAGATCATTTTTTCATGTAATAACATTGGAATAACTTCATCATGTATTATTTTAAAACACTGTTACACCCTGAATTACCATAATACATTATTTATTACATTCATGCTCCCTTATTTTTTATAGAATACAGGATATACTCCTTATATCCAAAAAATTTTGTAAACACCAATAATGATGGAACATACAAATCATTAATCAGTTTCATGGTAGTCAATAATGTCTAATATAATTTATTGAAATCAGTCATATATTATTCAAAATTCACTACCTCATTATCATAATCATGTTATAGTATATCTTCCTCTCAACCATAAATTTTCCAAAAACATTAACCCACTATGGAGTCACTTTTCATGGTTCCGCAAAATATCAAGCCCTTAATGAAATACTACTATAGTAAATTCCTTATATACTCCATAATTATTATAACCAGTACATCGTTGATACAATACTATAATGACACAATAAATTAATTACAACATATGAAATCTATTTATTCCTTTTCATTTTTTGTATTATTATAACTTGATAATTATCCAATAGTAGTATTTAGGGTATACTATGATGATTTATATATTGATTCTTATAGTGTCCCAACCCCTTGCAGATAAAGCATTGTCAATTTAAAACTATTTTATTATCCTTGAAATCACGTACTTGGTGACCTTTTTCTCCACACATATAACAAACTCTCATTCCCTTCAAGCATTTACCAAGGTGATTTGTTCCATAGTTATCACATATGGAAAAATCCTTCTTTCCCCTCTTCCCTTTATCCATCTTTCTCTATACCATCATTTTCTTCTCTTTCATCCCTCTAAAGCTATAGGACATAGAGAATATTTCACTTATCTTATTAACACCTGATACTATTTATTCTAATGATGAGAATACATAGGAGGTTATTTACCTTCTAAATGATGGATTAGGACTCTTAATTATATGATTATTCTTAATCTTTCAATCATGTGTATTGCTAGAATTCTCATTCCTTCAACTAGGTGCCATTTCTAAACATTGGCATAAACTAGGTTAGTTTGTGAATAGCAATGTATAATTCCAAAATTGTAAAATACCAAACATAAATTGAAAATATTGTGCATATAATCTATAATAATAAAATGTTTTCATTTAGGAAGTATTTACTAATAGATCCTACATAATAGCTTGTAATGAAAATGTGAATTATCCTAAGCATATCCCCTGAGAGTGACATAACCAAGAGTGAAGAAATGTTCGTTGTCTTGTACCAGGACACCCCAGGTCATACATGAAACTCGTTGTTAGAGTTTTCACTCCTAGGTACATTTGTGCAAGAGCCACCTCTACCATCTTGTATCTAGACAGGGATGTATTGCGTGGAAAATAAAAAATATATCTACATTACCAAAATTCTTGGAAGTACTTCTATACTTATCCCCAATGTTTATCTTAGGTTAATGTTCTCTAATAAGAGTTTATCAAAATATAGCTTCCAAGGTATGTATAAAACTTCCTAATATACAAATTGTAATTCTTCAACCCTAGAAGCCCAGAGTTGATGCATTATTTTAATACATTGACATGATTACAAGGAATCAAGTCCCAAAAGACTGATCAGTTTAGTAGTCTTGGAAAATAGAGTACATATATGAATGTTATATTTAAATTTCGAATAAAATATATAGCATGAAGAATTATTTGAAAACACCAATATACCCTTTTATCTTAACCCTACATATCAATCATAATACACTTCTTGGAAATCATGGGAAATTAAAACATAAGAAAGTGGTGAGCTCAGATGCTCCGAACGGGTAAACAATTGAGCAGAAGATAACTTAAACAATAGGCATTATGAGTAATTAAAAACACATTCCATTACAAATAATAAAAATGAATACTTTATAGCAAAAAAATGAGCTGTGTAAATAATTCCATAATAAAACATTGTCATGGGTATTCTACTAGTTGAATAACAACATGAACCATCTATATTTTTTACATAATAAAAGAATGTATAGTGCCTGACATTCTGAAACATTATGTCAAGGCCTCGACTAGGATGCCTAAAATGATTAAGGCCTCGTCCCAAACCATATATCAAATTGGGAAAGGCCTTGGCCAATTCCATGTCTAATTGTCTCATTAGATATACTGATTCATTGAGGAGCTATAGTGGGCTCCACCCATCACTTACTATGTCCAATGTATTCCTCATATTAAAAGGTTGAATCATAACATAAACATTCGTATTAAAACTATCATACGAAATGTCAAAACATTATCCATAAACCATCAATGGTATAAAAATAACACATCCACAGTCAAACATATCACAAAACCTTCAATACAGTATGTATGAATTGTATCATAATAAATCATATTTAAACAAGTTTAAAATCTATCAAAGGATATTGACATAGATGAAAATGATTTGTAAAACTATTTGGGAGAAATATCCATTTTTTATGAAAACGTATAAAAGTCACACAATTTGGAAAGTAATAAATTTGAAGAAATTTTTGAATCAATATGTCCCATACCACTTTGAAAATTTTTAATGGAATTAACATTTTAAAAACATTTATGTATATAGAAATAAATCCTTAAAACCGATTTTGAAAACATAGACATTAATGAGAATGATTTAAAAGAATAAATATTTAAAACATTTAAAATTATGTTTTAACCAAAGAGCCCCTTAAAAATAATCCCTTTGAAAACTATTTTATGAAACATTGACATGGATAAGAAATATGTCGCAGTTAAAACATACCCATAAACAATCTCGATTAATTGAGAGATTGAGGAATTAACCCTTGCATTTTAATTTTCATTGGAAGAGTGTATGTTAACATCTTGTATAATAGTTAAATAATTGTTATTAAATTATACAAGAACCATATACATAAATATGATAACATATATGATCTTTGAATATTACTTAAAAATATTTTAGTAGTATCAACATTTTGGGTGATAACTGTTTCATTTTCATTTACATGCCTGGTCACGTAAGCCCTATTTGTTAAAAATGATATATATTTAATTAATATAAAGAATAATGTTATGTTCATAAAAATTATTTTGAATCATAAAATGAAAATTATTTAAGAATGATTACGAAGGGGAATGAATCCCATCGCGTTCGTGGAGACGGTAATCCGTACGTACACACGAGCAACAATATCATTATATTGATGGAAAAATCGTATGTAATTGGATGTTATATTATATATAACGAATAATTAACATTTTATATTTATTATTTACATCAGTTATACTCATTAATATAACCACTCTAATAATTATGTGTTTTAATAAAAAAAACTACACCACGATGTGGAGACGGTATTCCATACGTACGCACTTATGGTGACTTTGTCATTTGTTGGATGGATAGAATAACGAATATGGTTGTACAATATTTATAATAACATCACAGTGTGTATAAGGTACTGGATTTATTATTTTGGGATGGAAAAAACAACGAAATAGGATTTGAAAGAAGAATAGAACTTGAAAGAGGGTGGTGAAATTATTACCTCTACCACGGGTGTTTCCTTCTGAATTGATAAAAAGGGATCCTTAAGTTGGATTTATGATCAATGTAAGGCCCCTAGGTTGCATTGAAGGAATATGGGAGGATTTTTGGATAGTTTTTGGCCGATCCAAAAGGTTTTGGAGTAGTGATGTTAAGAGATGGGGAAGTTCCCTTTTATAAGAGAGGTGACTGTCACTTTAGGAAAATCATGAAATATTATATTATAATAAAATCATTTTCGGTTTTTATGGGCTCCAAAACGATTTATTTAAATGATAAGGTGTAGATAGGTCTAAAAACTCTCAACCAATAAGTTTTATAGAAGTTTAGGTCACCATATTTTCCTTATCTTTTATATTTAACTCTTAGTTATATAGTTTGTCATTTACCTTGTCCCTTTGTATTTTTATATTTTATGGTTAATAAACTTACTAAAAAATCCAAGCAAACTCTAAGTGGTTAATTAATGATATAAATATAATTATATATGTTATTTAGAAGAACTATATATTTTTAGGACTATTATATAATATAATAATATAATATTTGTTTTAAAAAGTCATTTTTGTCAATTTTAACACTATTTAGTATTTGTTTTTTTTGTGAATGTCATCACAACATGATTACTTGAAACAAAATACACTGAATCAATCCTAACATGTAATATTAACCAATAAAATTCATTTATGTCATAAAATCTTTGAAATTCTATTTATTTAATTATTTATTATACCATTTATTAGATTCTTTCATTAATAATGTAATTACTGCATCATCATTGTGTTATAAATAAATTTAATTATTTTTTCTCTAAAAGTTTTAAATAAAATACCATCATGTGGGAAATATTTTTATATTTAAAATGAATATTTATAGTCGAAGAGATCAATTATATAACCCCATATATAAAATTTACTAAAAGATACATGCTTTTGTTATTTTTGTATTTACATTAGATTAATTAATATAAAATGTCATTATCACTCTCATGTGGGTCCAAGGGGTCCCCAATTGGACCCAATGATTACCAAGTATGGAAATGTATCAACCAATAGAAATTGGACAAATTTTGGGGTAATTTAATATTATTATAAAAATATTTTATACCCTTATTTACAAGATTAACCCTTTAACACTAGTAAATAAAATGTTTTCTGAAGTTAATATTCATAATGTATACAAATAAAAGTTACCTATTTATAATATTTCGATCTAATGATTCCAAATATGGAATATATTTTTCCAAATTAAAAACACAAATGTAGAAGATATTAATTTAAAATTAATTCCCATTGTTAAAACAAAAAGCGTGTTTCGATGAAATAATAACTATCAAAAGACTAACACTAGTTTATGTCTAGTTAAAATGTGAAATTGCATTCAATGACCTAAATTATATAAAATGATAAAAATATAATCTGATGATTCTTTGAAACCACTCAAATTTATAATTTATCTATATTAATTATTTTAATTAATTAGTTGTTTTTAAATTAATTTTACTATTTTTTTACTATTTATCAAAATATGAACGTTACTAGAAAAGTACCAAAAATTTATCCAAACTAAATTTTTATGTCCCTATTCTAATGAAAATTTTAATTTCACTAAAGATAATATTTAAAATCTTCAAATATTTAATTTAAAAAGTGTTTTCCATTAAAATGCCAAAAAACAGCATTTTTTGAAAAATACCACTTATATCTTAAAATTTTTATTTTTCTTATATTATTTCTAATAAACACAAAATATGAATGTTAAAATTATATAGGATATATAAAATTTAAATTTTTTTTAATACTATTCATAACATCTTTTTTTAATGACTATTTTGGTAATTCATAGTGCTTTCAGACTCGGGGTTATTGTAGCACAAGATATTGAAATACTTTGTAGAGATAACATAGTATGAAATCATGGGAAGTTACATGATATTTATGAATAATATAATGATTATTATATATAATATTTTGTTTTAAGAATTTGGATAAAACATTCAGATGGAATTGATCCATTGGAAATGTGTTATAGGGAAATTGTGATTATTTTTAGATAGTTTTATTTTATGAAATATGAAAATAGATAAATAGTCTATTGTAGAAATGTTAGACGATATAAAGGAAGTAATAGTCAGTTAATATTATTTTATTTTGTGATGTATATATTTTTATAGAATATCATAGTGCTTAAAAAGTTATTTTTTTATTATTTATATTTTCTGAGCATTCAACATATTTTTTGAGATGTTTTATTTGGTTGAGGTATATGTAATGGTATGGTTTAATATAAATTATAATTTTGGATGAAAACTATAACATTTTTTACAATGTATGATGAATAGTGTAAGATATAATTTTTGGTTAACAAAATATTTAATGTTGAGGTTATTAATGTTATTTAGGATATATGTTTACCAATTCCTTGATAATTTATATTGATCCTTTCATGTTATTATTGAATTCTATAGACTAATTTATTTTTTCTATAAATTAATTTTTATAATATTTTTAATTATTATTCCATATAATAATAATATTTTTCTTGTTTAATGTATAATGACAGGAAGGATAGCGGGTTATCTTCTTGTCTTTCACGTGATCCTGAAGAACATGATTTTATTGCATCTCTAATAATAATTCATCTTAAATACCCATAATTTGGAAAAAACATGAGATTGGGTTAGAAATTGATTAAAGGATGAAATTATTCTTATAAAAGAAAAATGTTTTCCATATGTTTTTATTATAGATGGTAATTAATTCATCATCACATGGAAAAGGATCATGAAATAAAAACATTATCTGATTACTATCATTTCCAATGAATCAATGTAATTTTATACACCTATTTGCTTTATGGTTTTGTGGTCATTAACATTATCATGATCATTCAGTTTCTTATGATAAATGATCTTTTCCACAATGAATCATTATGTTTACATTTTGTTTCTTATCAATATCCCTAATTTTTTTCCTCCTAAGGATGCCCTATTATAAAACCTTTTATTTTTGTTATAAAAAACTTTCATAATTAAATTTTTCATATGTTTATGTTGATATTTTATTAATAATAATTAAGATTTGGGATTACAAAATAACTATCAAATTTCTTTCTTAACACCTTTTCATAATATGGGGACAAAATTTTTTATGTAGGGATGAATGTAAGATACTGGTTTTTTGAATTAATACTAAAATGTTCAATAGAATATACATAACATGAAACTAATAATAATCAAACAATGAAATATTATTATTTTCATATAACTATTATAAACAAGACATTAAATTGGAAGGTGTGAATAGGAATAAGAACATTATGAAATAAATATTTCTCAGAATTCATTTTTTGTAAAATAAACTATATTTTTTGTTTTAGGTAACCTCACAACCAAAACTACTAGACTAAAAAACATGAAATAGTAAATATTCAAATTTCATGATTCAATTCCAGATGTTAGAATATGTAGGGGTGAGTTTGTAAGCCATGTCTTCCTGGATAGGTGAAAGTCTCTGAGCCTAATAGACCTTGAGTGGATCATCTCAATCCTATCGTTTGCCCCTGCCTATAAATCATCCCCCATATTCCATTTCCACTCTAAAAATTACATTATGGAAAAACCAAATGTGATGAAAACCATATCCTTGGTCATTGATATGCATTTTCTCTAAAAAAATATGGTCCTGTCAAAAATAATTTTCATTTATTCTTGTGATAAAATAATATATTCAATTATTAAAGAATTGATAAAATATATTTGAAAAAATATTCATTATTTTTAAAATCCCTATATAAAAATTAGTATTGGGTAATGTTTTTTGATAATTTTGAGAAATATTATTTTTCTGTGAATTGGGAAAAACTAGTTTTTTTATAAAATTTTCAATTCAGTTTAAAAAAGTGTTTCATTATTCTATAAATTTTTTATAAATTTAATATAACTATTATTTTCTTTTATATAATCTAATTTGGATCATTATTATTCCACATTTTTATAAGTACATATTAGATATAAAGACACATTTTTCTAAAAATGTCAGTTTTGTTGTCCTTTTCATTTTAATCATAAATTAATTTCTTACACTTATAGAAATTGAATAAAGATAAATGGTTTATATTTTTTTAATCACATAGTGTAATTTTTTTATATCAATCACTTTAATTTTTGATCATTATTAATTGTAACCTAAGTAATTTTTTCTAACCACAGTTAGGGAAAATAATTATATAAGGTTAAAAATAATTGATTAAGGTATAAATAATGACCCTAAGACTTTAGATATTCTATTATAGGAGAATAGTTGTACCATTATCAATCATGGATTTAAAAAATAGAGTCTTGGTTTCAAATTTATTTGATTTTAACTATTTTTATATCATGTAAAAGATAATGTAAAAATGGTCACATTGTTTTTATAATATATATTATAATTTTTGAGAGGTATAAAAACAAAATATGATCATTTATTAATGGTTTTATGAAATATAATTTATTATTTCATATAATTTTTTCCTTCTAATTTTTTAGTTGGGACATTATTATTTTAAATTTTAACACATAGTTGATACAATATTTATTCATTTTATAGAAAAGTAAAGTAAATGATGGTAAAAATATTACAAGTTATGTAATTTTAATAACATATCTTGTTACACTATTTTTCAGATAAATAAAAAAAATTCGAGTGTTTTTAAGTATTATATGTGAGTTATTAGGCTTTCACGTAGTTTTCAAATTCTCATCAAATGATTAGACCCCAAATGAAAATAATAATATTTTATTAAATGATAAAAAATTACTAAAAATATAATTTTAATCAAATGGATTGTGATATTGTTTAAAATATCAACAATAATCTATTTTTTAGATAATTTACATATTATAGTGACTATAATGTCACATAAACCATTTAAAACATTATTGTCTTGGTAATCATCAAAAAGGATAAATAGATGTTAAAAAATATATTTAAGAAAACCTAATATTATCTTTTCAAATTTTAATTTTTTGATATTATTTCATCTCTTCCACATATTTTAATTGAATCATATCATTTAAAATATTTTATTCATGAAAAATTATTTATATTAATGTAATATTTTATAAACATCCAATAGTTCCCCTCCCATCTGTTATATTGGCAAACCTCCTCATCTATTCTCATTACTATTCTTGAAAAATTTTGTTTATCCATTACATATAAAAATATATTCCGTAAATCCATACCAATGTATTATAGTCTACTAATATAAAAAAACATCATTGTAATGATTTTGGTGTAAACCACGAGGGGTTTCCTAATGAAGCCGCGTACTTCTTAACTAAGAATTTTAATTTTATTTCTTCTTCAACTCCTTAAATTATTCTTCAGACATGATGAAATTATAAAAAATAACTTAAATATATTGAGTTCAACCTCACTAACTGATGTAGTTTGTTTCCCATCACTACCTCTCATATATTTTTATGATGAATGATTCAATGTATATATATATTATATTATATTATATTAATTATATAATTATTATTGTATAAAACATAAATTAAACATATTTTATTACATTTGAATTCATCGAAAAATGATAACCTTGATCTTGTATACGTGTGGCTTACTACCTCCAGGAAGTAATGTGATTATTTTTTCATTAATGCATCGCATGGTTTGAATATATTGGTGAATTTAATTAAATTTAATGGTATTTATTTATTATGAATAATTATTGAAATATATAATAATACGCACACTCCTTCCATTAATATTGTTGACCAAATGGATATGTGTCTCATGTTTACGTACAACCTATCATTTTCATGACTGATATATATATTTTTTCATAACTATTTTTTCATATATGGATTTAAATGTATATATTAATTATAAAAATTACAATTAATTCATAATAATTACTATATATAATATTACACAATGAAGGCATAGACCTTATTCAACCTACTAATGTCATTTTCTATATAAGAGCTGAATATCACCAAAACCTCTATTAAGAACATAATTGATTAATAAAATAAATATATCATCCCCATGAAAAAAAATAAAAGGACTAATGAAGATGAATATTTTTCTTTCATAAGAATATAATAAACATACCTTTATTATTTATGAACATAGGCAATGTATGTGATGTGTCAGACTCGAGGTAATGGACCCTTTAAAATAAAAAACATTTTAAATGTTTTAAGTATTAATTTTCCAAATATTTTTCATCAATGTAAATATATATATTATTATTTTCATATAATATTTATATTAATATTATTGAGTTATAAAAGACATGTTATGTCACATTTTTATTTCATTTAGTGTTATTCAAAATGTAATTTTTAATGGAATGTTTTGAAAAAGGAAAATTGAATGTTTTATAACATCGTGTATAATTTTATTCATTTTTTCTACTATTATAACCATTATTTTTCTATTTTTATTAATTTATATACATTCATATTTTATTTAAAAACACTATTTGCCTTTTTTAGGGCATTTTTGTTTTAAATATGGGTTTTTAATTGAAAATTGAATTTTGATACCTGAAAGAGTTTTATATACATGTAAAAAATAGTTTTTTTCTATGGTTTATGATGAAAAGTGGAATAATAATTTTTTTAGATGTTACTTAATAATTATGGATGATGTTCATGTAATACCAATATAGGTTATATGAATGATTTATTGATATAGAGCTTATATGATATCTTTTTCGCATTAAATCACTTTAATACATTGGGTAATAATCATTGTATTCCAAGGAAACCATGAAGGAATTAATAAATGTGGGTTCTCCTAGGAATTTTAGTAGGATCAAGTTATATCTGACATGAGTTTTTCATGTTTTATGAGTATGATGATATAATTTTCTAAAAATGTGTTTCTATTTTCTTTCTATGAGTTTTGACGAGTTTTTAAGAAAAATCTATGTGTTTTTAAATTGTATGTAATATATTTATTATAATTAAATAATATTTTATAAAGGTAATAAATAGGGGCTTTCATGTGTTATACTAGATTAACTGATTGACATTTTTTAAAATTATTGACCATATTTGTCCATCAAACATTTTATGACTTGTTTTTATAGGGTTTTAACAGTGACTTGGGACATGTAATTCCACTTGGGGAAAATTTTTAATATATTTCATGAAATGGAAATATGATACTTTTTAAAAAAAATTATATTGTGTGAGATATGATACTAATAATATATTTTCACTTTTTAGTTTCTGGGTTTGATATGTAAGACTTATAACCTGTTTCTATAATACACTAAACCTTAAAGATATTTAATATATAAGTATATGAATTCATGATTAAAACTCTATATAATTCCATAGTTATTTCAAATTTTGATGAATTTAAATTATATATTTGTAATTTTTTATTTAACTATGATATTTTATAAATTATGATTATTCATTTTAAATTATTTTTTAACTTAATTTTTTTTATCCTCAATTCAACCCCAAATCAATACTCAATTTCAACCAGCATTTTCTATTAATGAAAAGTTTTTCCTTATAATTTATTATCTATTACATCAATCAATTATTCACAAGAACTTTTAAATGTTGAATTATTATATAATTATTTTATTGGAAACAATGTCTAATGGTTACGATATAAATAAACCTCCCTACTATAATGTATAAAATTATGTATGATAGAAAATATAAATGAAAATTAATCATTAATGTCTCTGTTTTGATATTTTGGGATCTGTTAATGTTAAGATTGAAAAACATAAAATGAGTGAAAAAAATTGTATGTTCAAAATAAATCTACAAATGATTAGAATTTCAGAGCTTTGAATGCTTTATTTTCTGATTAAGGAGTTAATGAAGTTAATATAATATATTACATTGATAATACATTCCAAATTTTGGATTTTATTTCCATGTATATTGAAAGTACCTCTATATTTAAAGAAATGATATTAAATATATTTACTCTTAAGTATGTATAATATAAAATTATGCTGATGTATCCATTTGAAACATGTTTGTTATGTTCAATAAGATCATTAATTATATTATTATAAATGGACATATATTGACAGTAGCGATCCAGTGTTGGGGATCCTGATATATTTACCAGATCGTTATAGATATACTTTATTATCTTTTTTATAATCATTTGAAATAAAAAGATACACCAGTCAATGATTCTATTGTATGTTGGAAGATATAAAAATAATATATCAAGATAAAAAAATAATATGATAAATAGAAGAGAAAATTTTAATACCTTATGGCATCATATTCTTAAGATATGGTTCTTATTACACATGAATGAAAAATTTTATGGGAAGATGATACAGTTTATGATGATTAGATAGATTAGATAAAAGAATATTTTAGATGTCTTATAATAATGAGTAATTTAGTCATCCATCAAAGTATAAATAAATGTATAATAAAAGTGTATTTCTAAGAAATGTGTGGATAAATTAATAATCCTCTATTGATAATTCATGTTATGAATGTAAGTGGTAAATAATTGTATATTCTGATTATCAAAGGATAAAATATATATAAGAGGTAAATGATAAAGGGAGAGAGATAAGTAAATAAAAAGTGGTCATTTGGTGCGTATCAAGAATCTGTGGTGTTTTATAAATCCATGGTGTTTCTCAAACTCTATTAGGATTAAATGACTATGAATCAGTATATATAATAATTTTCTGAACATTTTTAGTTCTATCCTAAGGTGGTGAATAATGTGAATCTAAAGCCATAGATATTTAACCGTATTTTTTGACTTGATGTCCATTATATTGCTTTTCTTATGAATCTATATTCATATGTTGATGTGTTGAATAAAGAATTTATTGTTAATATTCAACTATATGGTCTGTTATGGTAGATAATAGTTCCTTTTTTTTCTTGTTGTCGTTTTATGAGTTTAATTAAGGATAAAATGATGTGTGATGATTCTCACTATCGTATAACACGCCATCCAACTTCTAGAACACATGTAGTGTCTGGAAGAGGCTCATTGATATGATTTTTGTACAACTATATAATGAATTCATGTTGTTATTATAATGATGTTCCAAGTATCAATAATTCATGAGTACTTTTAGAAAACCAATATTGGATTTGTCACTTATTTTCTCATTTGTGCATTGACACATGATCATTAGTTCCAAAAAAATACAATGGCCCAATTATATTATTTGATATCTAAGATGTTCTAGAAATACAAATTCGAAATGATACATATTCATAAAAATGAAGATTCTCAAAATGTAGATGATATAGGTCATGTGGCCATTATAATATCCCTCATTATAGATTCATATTTAGAGAATGCATATATTTGGTACTGGTGCATCTCACTATTTTATATCAACTCATATTGTAAACCTTATAAATCACACTGCATATATTTTTTCATATAAGTGATATTATAATACCTCTATAAATAATGATAGATCAGGATATCTATTGTCCTTCATGTGTTTTATCTTTATTACAGATTGATATTAAATAGATTTTTCATGTTATTAACATGGATCCTGTAGAATTTTTTTCATAGAGTTTGGATGATTAGTAATATATAGTGAATTATAATTTATGTATGATGTGTCCTCTATAATAGACCCTATAGGGTGTTATGTGTTTTTTTATGGAGAGTGGTACCCAATATTAACTAGATATGAATCTTCATTTCTATATTTCGGTATTTTAATATGGTATTTTCTGTTGACATGTAGTGGGAATCAATAAGTGATGATCTCTCTACATTTGTCATCTAGTTTTAAAAAAAATCTACTAATTTATCTGGTCAACCACTAGTAAGATTGGTTCTATTAAATAGTAATTTAGTAACTAGTACTCAATAGATATCAATTACTTATTACTATATGGAACTAGTATAACTAAAAGAGTTTGAGACACAATTTTATGATATCTAAAAGAAATTATTAATGCACTAGAGTATGCCAATGTGGGTGGAACCTATTCAATTTTCATAGAATATTGATTAAACATTTCCCTTATACATTTATTACCAAAATAGTAGTCATGTTATAGTAAATAGCACGTATCTATTATGATATATTGATGATTTTTTATCAGTTACAAGGAAGAAAATGTTCTATTAATATTGATCAACGATATTGTTATAAAAATTGATAATTTTTGAATTTTATATTTAAGAGGCTTCCATTATGATTTGAATATCATATTGTGTTGTATAACCAATTATAATGTAGATTTTTCCTATTATTGAACCAAATTTTCCATGAATACCTCAATTTTTTTAGAGTTCACTGTGCTTGAAATATTAGTTTACATGAAAACTGAGGAGGATCATCTGCATTATTGTTCCAAAGACATAAAAAAATTTATAGCCTAAAGAAATTATGTGAACCATTAAAATTTAATTTATTGTTATGTGAATTGATGTTTGTGGGACTTGTGGTGTTAGAACATGGAATGTTTATAAATCATATGAAGGTGAAGGATATTAAGACATGGGAGGAACCGGGTAAATATTTTTTGAGATATGGAGTTTCTTGGCCTTTGTGGTGTCTTATCGCTTGTTTTAAAGATTTCATGACATTTTCTTCTCCAATGACTATCCTCACTTATATTTGGTATATTTTTTTATTGGATACCAAATGTTAGATATATTTTAATGAGAATAAATTCATATTTTACATCTACACTAGTTTTGAATAATAACATGGTAGGCATAGGAAATTTGTCCTTATATAAGCCAATATGATTAGGTATAGGTTGTGTTCTTATGGAGGGTGGTCATGTGGTAGCATACAGATCAAAACTATAAGTCCCCACCCTTAAACCTTACTTAATCTTGAGTTATTACAAGATTACACATTGAGGATATTTTTGGGTTTAGAGTTTTAGAGAATTAGATCATAAAACGTGCCTTACATTCCACATATAAACAAAGTGGTTACATAAAGATAGTATTCTTCATTCCCATCAATGGAAACACATTTAAAATAAAACATGGATTATTTCTTGACACTTCCTTGACACTATCATCATATCATGTACCTTTCCCTTGACCTGTGAAAAACATTTCAAAAAAACTTGGGATGAGCATAAAAAGATCAGTATGGGTTATAAAAACATGGAAAAGAAACATGAGTTCATATATACATAAGAATGAAATCATACTTTACCCATAAAACATAGGAACTTTAACATACCTCATAAAATCAGGAATAAATCATAGAAATCATAAGACATAAAGGTAACTTGAGGCATTCATAACATTCTTACGTAGGGAGTAACCCTCTTGGTTACGTTTGGAATACCCATCACAGTATATTCCCTAAATCTCTTCGGAGAAACCTTAACGTTTCACTCCTTCGTGTTACCCAATGCATTGGAGAGCTATATCGGGCTCACCCGCCCTTAGTTTATCACGGAACCACCCGTCTTCATAATAATGCCCAAGAACCATAACATAATCATATCACATAAAACATGCATAAAGGAAACATAACATTTCCACATTTCAATCACAAGATATCAATACAACACAAAAAACATTGTGAAAACCATTTTCAATACCAAAATAAAAGAAAAGTAAAACAAGGTATTTATTTTTCTTTTAAAAAGAAGGTATGGCTTGTAGAGGAAGCCAAAACTCAAATAACGGACACGATGGCGGAGAAGTCGTTGTCGCCGCATACGTACGACACAACATTCCCTTTTGTCGTTTAGTAAACGCTTCGTATAAAAAAATATTCCTTTTGAATAAACTTAAAATTCAAAGGGGTTTATACACCGTATAAAAGAAAGTTATGTATAAAATAAAATATGCCTCAATGAAAGGAGATTGAGACGAAGTCCCATACCTCGTATCCGACTTGACCCGACCGTTCTTTAATCTCCTGAATAATAAACTTGAGTTAATCTCTACTTTATTATGAACCTTTTTCAAGTTCATTATTCCTTTTATACCATGTTATGAACATCATGTAATCATTTAAGTTAATAGTGTTCATTTTGTCGGTATTTGGTTCTTAAGTCAAAAATAGACTTCTTAAACTTACATGTTGTTAATTTGGTCAAAGGTTAGTTATATACAGAATGATATTAATTATTTGGATAACATATATATCATATATATTCATCGTATACATGTATTTATAATATTACATCACATTCAGAGGTAAGAAATGAAATGCACCGTTCATGGAGACGGTAAGTCGTACGTACGCATGAACGCTACTTCCATTTCTATTTCGTATTTTCTGGAATGGAATCATTATGATATAAGAGTATATTATAATTCCAGTATAATAACATATATAATATCATTAACTTTATCCTTTACACATCCCACATTTGGTATTAACGAATCAAATTACTTTCAGGGGGCGGTAGTCCGCACTTCCTAAAATGAAGATATCGTGTTTACCCATAATGGAAACCATAAAGGTATGCCCAAAATGGAAAAAAAACATAATCTTAAGAAAAAAATAAACATATTATATATCATATATAAAAATAGTGACATCATAATGGCCACCTTTGAAGGTGTTAAATGAGTATTGAACAATCATCGTTTCGGGAGGCATAATTTCGCCATCCACGGAAACTGTATGCTCTTTAACCATTTGATTTAGTTGTGTGAGAGTGTAGCTCAAATAAATATTATAACGACAGCCTAGTATATTGAAGATACTGGTGTTTTTAAAAAATAAGTAAATAAAAAGAGTTTTGGGGGTTGTAGAAACAAAATAAAACAAATGAACATGAGAGAATGAATTACCTTTAAAAGTGTAACTCATTTTTATTTGAGCCAAAAGGCTTCCTTTGAAAGGATTCTGCCCAAAGGGAATCCTCTAGGATGAGGAGAGGGATTTGGAGAGAGTAAATGGTCAGGGTTTGGATGAGCCAAAGGCTTGAGGAGTGTGTGAAATGAGGTAGAGGTGGGGGCCTTTTATAAGAGGAGAGGAGGGGAACTTTTGGAAAGTAAAGAAATATTACTTTATTTGAAAATGTGTTTAGGTTTTAAAAGGTCCCACATTGATATTATTCGTGGATAAGGTGATAAGGGTTCGAAATACACTCATCCAATTGGTTTTGGACAAGTGTAGTTCATAGATTTTACATTATCTTTCCATTTTATTTAAATTGTCAAATAATGATGTCATCGCTGCATCATTATTATTTCATAAATAATTTAATTTATTTAATGTCTAAAAATTATAAAAAAAATACTATGATTTAGGAAATCTTTTTATCTTTCCAATGACTATTTATAATAAAAACTCTGATCTTTATAACCCCATGTAAAAATTGTTTTTGTAAAACATATTATGTTTGTGTCATTTTTACTTTTACATTAAATAAAAAGTTGTTTATGTAATTTCCCAACCAAAGTGGATCCATGGGGTCCCCAAGTTGACCCATGGCTTTTCTTGGTCGGCCATGACACAACCAATTAGGGTAGGACATGTGTCAAGCTCATATTATTTTATTAAAGCATTATTTTTACCTTAAACTACACTAATTACCACTAATCGCGATTAAGAACTTAATAAGTTACTATTCACCAAAAAAAATATTATAATCTCATTGAACCACATTTTACTTCTTAATGAAAACCATGTATGTCGGATTTTTGAAATTCAAAACACAATGATGGCAAAATTTCATTTAAACGGAAAATCAGTCTTTATAAGTACCACTTAGTGGTTTCACTATTCATCAAAAAATTGATGTTTTTCAGAAAATTACCAAAAATTCACCCTAAGCTATATTTGATATTAAGAATTAAAAAATGAAGTCTATTTTACAAAATTCAAAACATATAAGTCACATTAATTAATTTAATAATTAAATCCCGCTGTCAGAGCAAATAGCGTGTTTTTATGAAACAATAAGTATCAAAAGATTGACACTAGTTTAAGTCCAATTTCAAAGTGAAATTGATTCCAATGACCACCATTGGATTAAATGGTAAAAATATATTCATATTACACATTAATACCAATTCAAAAGATAATCTAATCATATAAATAAATTATATTAAAAAGCAGTTTTGATGTAAAATGCAGTATTTTTCACTATTCATTAAAAAATGAACATTGTCAGAAAAATACCAAAAATTCACACAAAGTAAATTTTTATGTCCCAATCATAAAGAATAAGTTTATTTTGACAAACATAGTTTATAAAATTGTCAAAATATAGATTTAAAAAGGGTTTTCCATCATAAGGCAGTAAAACAATCTTTTAAGAATATTAGTGTATTCCATGCTTAAGATTGGATTTATTTTCATTTTAAGCCTCTAAAACACTATCTTAATCATTAATAGACATAGATAAAAATATCTATTATTCATTAATTACTTGGGATGATAAATAAACATCTTAGGCATCACTAGAAGAAATATCAATCCAATGATTTAGAATATTTAGTTTTTATGAAATATACTAAAATATAGGGTTATATACTTTTTAGAGAAATTTATATCATTTATTCAAAAAAGAATCATGAGTTATAACTTCCTAAAAAAAATTTGGATGTCCATAAATGGTGTTTTCTTATGTACCTATTTTCTTTTGATTATCATATTACCTACACCCGGGTGAAGTGAATTGTAATTGCATTTGTATTGAGAAGAAATACTCTTACCCAGGCTATGAATGAATCATCATAATAGTCTAAATGGATAGCTATTTTCCCAGATTTTCATTTGGGAGTCTTGAAAGAAGGGACTGAGGTTGTGTTACCAATAGTTCAATGGACATCATCTATTGTTGATATTATTCATCATGAATAGAATTTTGAAAATTAATTATATATCATTAAGGACTGATTTTATAGTGGTGGGACTTTCAGTGAGTATAATTTCATTTCTATTGGATTTCTATATTTTGAAAATCAGTTTATTATACATTTTTTCCTTCGATATTACGTGATGGGAGATTTTTATAATTCCTACTGAGTGGTAAACTATGAAGAAATGAAATTTTTTATTACATTATGGGAAAATAATATAGTATAAATATTATACGAGACATCACTAATAGTTTTTATTGTTGATATACATACTAGACGGTCAAATACAAGAACTATTTATCATTGCGATTGCATTATCCACTTCCAATGCCAACATGGTTGTTGGTTGAAATATTGATAGACATTGTGGTTGGGTACCTTTGTACCCCTTCAAAGAAGAATCAGATATGTGTTGTGATTGATCTACTAAAGAAATTTGATCTCTTATATACCATTCATGGTTAAACAAAATATAAGTACATGGAATTTCCTTATGTGAATTATATTTTAATGTTTAATTAAATCGGTTTTTGTTATTATATTTACTAGATCTTGTTGCAATACTTATAACCTTTGGATAGGCCTCTATGAATCACTGGGATCTTAGGTGAGTTTTGTCGTGACATATAATCTATAGAAATATCTCTCGATAGAATGATCTATACATATATATTTGGAAAATATTCATGCTAGTGTTTATTATTTTAGTATACGTTGGGGCATCCATTTGGTACTTCTTGTGTTTTCTTATAGTAAGAGTTACCAATATGAATTATATATAGTTCCTTTTGAAGAATACAATAGTTTTAATGATAAATATATTTTTTATTGGTTAGAGTTAGGTGAAAGTATATTGGTTTGACTGAGAATAGTCCATGAAATGATTTTGGTGGTCCAGTTGATTTACCAATTAATGATAACATTATAGATTAGTACAAATGTTATGTTGTGTTTTTTTATGACCTTTCTAGGTTTTTGTTGTTGAATTTTTTTTGATTGTTTTTACTTATTTGGGTCATCAAAACCTTAACAAATAAGGAAATCAAGCTATTAGTATCGTAATACCATTAATGTCTTATAAAAATGTAGAGATATTCAATAACCATTTATAACATACTCTTATATTGAAGCTAGTACACAATGTGTTCCCATTTTTTCGATTAAAATGTGTATGTTTAACCCATGTCATGTCTTGAGGTGGGATGAACCTGATGATGAGAATGACATATCTTTGACTAAGTATCCAATAATTATTTTTTATTCTAATACAATTTTTATTCATGGGGGATGATACATTTTATATATTTTATATGGATGTATAGTACTTATTTTCTTGAGAGGTATATGTTTGTGGCATTAATGAGTGTTTAGTGGACTCATCTCTTTTATATGGAATCATTTTGAAAGGATTTTTGGGGATAAAATGTCTTTATGGTTGGGAAGTTTTAAAATTATGTGACCTATAATTTTGGTGTTTTTAGACCCCTATTTTGATACAATGTATTTAGTTTGTTCATTTAGGTTCATTCATTGTAAATTTGTAAAAAATTTGGATTCCTGATGTGTTGGGCATGTTTGGTTCACGGAGGGGAAAACCATGTGGTTTGGACAAGAAAACCATGTTCCCAATTGTGAATCACATAAAGTAGACACACCATTTTCGAATCCTTATATCCAACCCCTCTAAACAATGAATCCTCAAAAGCTATGTCTATTCCAGGATGATTTATGTTTCAAAAAAACATGTTTCTTCATAAGATAAGCTATGCAACCTAATAGTAGGTGCGCATAGCTATGGCCACCAATAATTCAAGGCATGTTTCCCTTCCAAAAAAATTATGTCTATGGGTTTTATTTATGGTATATTTTTTTAAAATATTGTTAGGTCTACTAAGTTAGATACCCTGAGAGGGGGGTGAATCAGGGTATGAAATATTAAAACAACTACCCCTATTGATCTTGTATTGTTATTAAACAAGACTATCGTCTCTCTCTTTCTGGTAGCACAGTATAAACAAAAACTAAAGCATTCATAGGACACAATGATTTTTACTTGGTTCACCATCACTGGGCAACATCCAAGGAGCATACACCAGCGATGTGCCGATGTACCAAATCCACTAAAAGAACAATGTTATTTACAAGGTTCAGGATATTTCACTTATATTCCTAGTCTCACTACCTTTACTAGGTTTAGGGTCAGCTCACTACTTTCCCAAGGGTCAATACATATTTCTCTTTCATTGGATCTCTACTGGTAGAAAGGATTACCTTCTTCCTCTTCCTTTACTAACTGCACTTGGAAGGGAAACACTCACAGTTTATAGACCTATAGGTCTCTTCATTTGCATGAATTCACACATCCTCAACTATTGATAGATTCTCTATTGAAGTACAACTTTCATCCATTGATGAATACCCATTTTAATCTTAAACACTAGCCTCTTCTGTTGGAAATACCATCGCAAAGCACCATACTTCTCAAGGCTCCCAATTTCGTGAAGCTCAAACAAGCCTTTGCAGAGCTCCTTCCATTTCGTGAAGCACTCTTGTGAAGCACTCTTGCAAAGCACAAGTCGTCACAGGGTGACATACCTCGATAATCTCACTGAGCCAAGGTGGACCTTGCAACTTTTGCGGAGTCAGATTAGCCACCGTGAAGGTCTTATTTCACGGTGCCCACTACCTTCACGAACTACCTTCACGAACCAAGAGCAAAATATGTTCTCTAAAAATTCTCTCTTTCTCTCTTCTACTCTTGAAGAGGTCGAGGATTATTTATAGGCGATTCTACCAACCTTTGAACTTTCCGTGTGAAGTTAACGCCACGTCATCTCAAATCGCGAAGCTCCGAAGTTCCCACCAAAATTCTCTCAAAATCATGAAGCACCACGACAGTTTTTTGATCACGGAGCTTGACGTAATCACGGAGAATCACCGTAAATCCCTTCATGACTACTCCGCGAAGCTCCCTTACAAATCCCTTCACTTCCACGATGCGCTTCAACCTCTGTCATTTGAAAAGCTTGACGTAATCGCAAAGAATCTCAGCCATCAAATTTATGATCTTCGCGATATCCAATCTATGAAGCCTGTATTCATGAAATTCATGACTTTTCCATATTTTGATGAGATATTCAAGGATATCCACTTTTCACGATGCTCACCAAACTCTAAATTTTGGACCCCAAAAATTTGGAAATCCCTATAAAACGACGCCATCTTGTACTACTCTTGTGTACCGCCTCCATATCGTTTGTTCCTTTTTCATCGTTATTTGTCAACATGGATTGTCAACAACTTCTCTGGAACTCAACAATTCTCCATGGAAATCTGCTTTTTCAAAAAACAAAATCAACCAAAAAATGCGGCAATGTTACATTGAGGGATTTTTTCCAAAAAAAATATCCTAAACTCTTGATTAAGAATCATAATATCTCCATTAAACCCAAATCTAATTTCCATATTTTGATGTATCCCATGGGTTGATTTTCTATCTTCAATAAAATTTTCAGGGTGGGTAGAAGAATTTTTTATCTTATTTGATCTCATATGTGTTAGTGTATCCCGTCGTAGGTGGATTATATATTATATATTTCTCACCAAATTAGAGTGTATGGATCATTATATTTTTTGTGGATCTAAATTATGTTTTATTGGATCTTTATTCTAGGTTTCATTTCATTATATCTTATGCCTCCTTCCTTAATGAACCAATTTTTGGTGTTTTCTTTTACCATGTGATAATAGGTAGTTTGTTTCATATAACATTTTCCAACGATTGAAACATATATATTATTTAATGAATTAAAATGAGTTTCTATTTGATTTAAATCCACTAAATTCAAAGGATTTCATAGTAGATTTGACATGGAATAGAATTTTTGAAAACTACAATTTTAATAGAATTGAAATGTTGGGAGGATTTAGAGTAAATTATTAGTAGATTTTGAAATGGATTTTTTAAATTGGATTTGTTATTAATCCTTTAGAAATTGGATTTATGTTAATGATGACTGAAAATAGAATGTACTTATGGAAAACCATTTTCATTGTTTCGAAAGGATAAATCCACATTAAAAATAGAAAATTGGGAAATTATAGTTTTCATTCATTTAATATTTTTGATTATACCATTTTTGATTGATTTATTTTTTAAATAACATGTTATCCTGGCTTATTAATGGTTATGTGAAAACAATTCTACGAACATGCATCCTTATTAATAGAGTGATGATAAAACATGTTGAAAAAAAAAACTACTGCATGAAAACATATTATGGTTTCCACTAAAAGGTTATTTACTACAAATATGGGCTTCTCCATGATATGTGTTTATGTCTTGACACGTGGATAGATCTGAGATCTTTATTATGATGTGTTAGGATGATATTTCTTTAAAAAATTACTTACTACAAGGCCTTCTAGGATTTTAGTTTGTTATGATTTTTTGACTTGATTATACATTACATTAATTATTGAACATGATTATTTATTACAACTTTTTTTATATGAGTCTTATATAAAAAAAATTCTGATTGTTTTTTTGGGTATTAGGTCAATTTTTTGTTTAAAGAAAGTTGTGGTTAAAAAATAAGAAAATTATATTCCGTTGTTTAATTAATTGAAAAAGAATAATTTTTTTTAATTATTATATAATTGATTTTGGAACACATGGTTACACCCTAATGATATTAATAGCTCACATCATATATTTTTTATTTAAAATTTGTAGACATTATTTTTAGAGATCTGAGAAAATAGAAAGTATCACCGGGATGTTTTGGATATCCTCCATCCTTGGGGACAGGAAGCGATGATGGTGAATAGTGGAACAGTTCTCCACATGTTACACATAATATTTTAGGACATTTATGTAGATGATATTTCAGATCCATTTTATATTTTTATCTATCTGTATTGAAACTACTTACCTGGGTGTTTCTGGTAATGCTTCATTGGAAATTTTTACTCCACTATCTTTTATCTCTTATCTTCTACTTTTTTGGTCAAAAAAATATTCTCCCTTTTTTCGTGTAATATAAAAGGGTCTTGTCACCAACCCATGGGGATCAAGAACGCCCATCGGGATATGCTAGATCATGTTGGAGTATTTGGGAAGCATGAAATCTTTGATAGTTCATGAAATTCTTTGATTCCTTATATGTTAGTAATTATTAATTTATCCTTTATGGTTGAGATGTACATATAGGTGTTCTAGTGTATACGTTCTATAGGAAAGGGCCTCTCATTTTTGACATATCCTTTACGAGCACTAGTAACCAGCACATGGACTACTTGTTGTAGTCCTAGGGTGAAACTCAAAGAATACTATGGACCCATGTCAGAAATCAGGGGTAAGGTCACATTATTACACTTATATTATCTTTCATACAAAAATATAAATAACTTTATGTAGGCCAGTAGTATGGTTTGGTTATAATGTTGATCATTACTTACTAATTGACTAGGTACATGAGTTAACATTTCTAGGGATCATAGTAATTTGAGTTGTAGTGGGATATTTTCAATGTGTGATTGAAATTATACAACCATTAATGTACTATATGCTGGTAATTTATTTTTATTTATGTATATAATTTTTTTTATATATCATTTACATTTACTTTTATGCTAATTCATCACTTCTGAGTAAATTACATAACATTGGTACAAGTCAAGAACCCTTATCCTTGTGAATGTATTTATTTCGGGTGAAACCCATATTCAAAAATTGCCTAAGCAGGGAACTGGTGGTTAAGGATGGGGTTCTTGAAAAAGTTATATACATGATTTCGGTTGGGAAACATGATGAACATGTTGGTTTACACATTTTAAAATTCAATTCATATTTATGGAATCATTTCTATTTGAAATTTATAAATTATGTATAAATGGTGAATTTTATACGACATGATATTTTGGGGACATTGTAATATGATTTAAGGGCCTTATGAATACAGAATGATAATATTTATGTGATGAGGTTATGGGGTAGAGGCCAAGGTAATTAACATCAATTATTATTGTTTTCACAATTTCATGAATAGTTCGGTAATGTTATTTTTATTGAAAAGTTATTAATTGATTTAAAGTTATCCATATTCTAAATTTGGGAATTCCTAAACCATTTTATATTTTATAGGTATTTCTCCATGTAAAAATCTATATGATGTGATTCTTAATTATTTAAAAAAATATACAGTAGAATATCATATTCAAATTGAAGAAATTGAATATTAATCCATGGGAAAGATTATTTATGTGCCTTTAGTGTAATGGTCGTAAAAAATATGGGGGAATTAATTATTATATATAGATTTATTATTGTATAGTATAAAAGTATATTTTAATTATTTTCATCCTTCATATAACAGTGGACTCGATTCAATTAGTCATTAGAAAATTTCATAGGGATTCCCATCTATGAAATATTTTAAAACATTTTGACAATGAGGATTCAGAGGTAGTTTGTTAGAAGTTTTATTATTTATTCTAGGTTGATTATTTCACTTTGAAAATAATGATGATGTGTCATAAAATTTATTTTTACCAAGGTATTTTTTGGATGTGAGAGTTCATAATTAATTATAATAAACTAATGTTTAATTTTTTAGATTTTTTCCCAATGAGGAGGATAGAAAAATACATTTTGAGGTGGCATTATATTCAATGAAACATTTCAAGACTACACTTTTATCATTAATGTATATTTATGATATGTAGAAAAATATATAAGTAATTGGGAGAATACTAGAGCAGATCATACCTTTATGTGAGATGAGTTTTTACAAAACATTACTTCCTAGATATATTTTAATATTATCTATGTTTATAGGACAATAAATATTATAGACAATATGAAGTCATTTTCTTCTTCATTCATTACATTTATCTTGGGATGATAGTACTTAGAACCCTATTAGAAGACAATATAATTCTTTTTTTGTTGATTCCATGGACACTTGAAGATTATGTGATTGTTCATTCATTGTATTTATCATCAATAAAGAAGATGAATTATTGTTCAACCAATTTAGGTGTATCCCCTATGATATAAACAAAATTAAGAATGAAAACAACAACAACTAAGAGACAGATCGTGCAAGGGGAATCCCCATGATACATCTCATACACAAATATAAAGACAAAATCACAAACATGTAGGTGTTATCCATTAGTTGTATTGAGTATATAGAGTATGACATGATTAGTTTCATCTTATTGAGATTTTTGTTCTTGGAAATACCAATTTCTTATGTGGATGTATCTATTAATATTTTTTATCTAAAATTATATCTTTGATTTTGGTAAATCCATTCTATTAGATCACCAACTCTAGCTTGGGATCTTATAATAGAGTTAGAGAAGATTCTAATTATTTGAGTGCCAACTATTATTTTTTTAGGTCATTTTAACTTTTGTGATGTATAAATACTTTTTGATATGAAGTTAGGGAACCATCAATCACCATGTGTTTTGAAATATTTGTTAGCAAAACTATGTGTTGTTGCCTATAACATAGATTTTCAAAAACTAGTTCAAGATACTATTTATTACATTAGTTTGATAGATATATTTATATGACCTTCTCACATCATATGTAGTTATTACATTATATTCCATGATTATCCAATATATCTCAAAAAAAAGACACACACAAACCCATAGGTTTATTGAATTTGGATATTATATATGAATCCAAATTACTTTAACAAAATTAAACTACTTATTTGAAGAATAACAATAACATTGGGTACCCTTCTTGATATATCAGACAAAATAAAATTATTAATAATACGGTAAAGGAATTATTTGAATGGTCGAGCTGAGATGTACAATAATTGGGGAACTTATCTGTTGTATGTTAAGAATCGTAAATGGGAATATAGTTATAAGAACATATTAACGAGGAAAATAAAATAATATAATTGTATAGAATAAAACCGATAAAAAAATATTAAACATAGAATAAGGTGTTTCTTATGACATAATCAAGAGCCGGAGGATTATGGAAATATGATATATTAAAATTTCCTAGGAGAAGATAACATAAGAAAATTTCTTGAAATAAGAATGTGGTAAAAATATATGATTATAATTCATATAATTATGTTATGGATAATAACTAATACATCCATATCATAATAGACTAGAATGACCACCTCCCCATAAAATTACGGATATGGGACAACTCACTACATACCATAAAATCATGGAATTTAGATAAATTATTTATTATATTCAAATGTAATTAGGTTTAAAAATTAACCTAAATAATTATAGGGTTTTAATAGATATTTCAATAACAAATTAATAAACCATTTTATATGGGTTTGAAAAAATCATGAAAAAAACATAGTTTCGTGATATCAGAAATAACCCCTTTAAAAGAAACGTGTTTTATGAAAATTTTTATAAAACATATTTATATTGATTATTGGGAAATAAATATGATTTTATCATTAAATGATATCCCCATGTAAGTAAGAAACCATTAAATATGTTTTATATTGATAAAAACTATTATATAGTAGAAGTAAAAGTTATTTAGAAAATTAATGAGATGTATCCTACACGTTCAATAAATATTATATTATATTATAAAAATTTATAAAAAAATGAGAATAGATATTACATTGAAAAAAATTAAAAATAATAAGAGGATGTTTCTTCAATTAAAACATTGAATAAAAAGAGAAATTGTATTTTATTGAAAATGTTATAAATATGATTCACATCACACTATAGGAAATATTATCAATGTAGGGAAAAAATACCATAATGATAATGATAAAATAATATTTTTTATGTAATGAAATTTAATTTCATTTTACAAGTATATGTTAAATCATTTAGTTATAAATGTAGTAATTCATAAAAAATTATATTCCTTCATCAATACTATATAAAATCTTATAGAATAAATATATTCATTATAATCACAATAGTAATAATCATATTAAAATATATTTTATTTTATATAAATTGTTTACAAAAATTTATGATTGATATGTTAGTTAAATGTATTTTTTTATAATAATAAATATCAGTAATATTGATTATTTCACACAAGTTTCATTTATGTTATATAAATAATTATTCACTGATATTGTGTTCACCATTTAGATATTACTCATGTTAATATAGTAATTCTATTCCAATGATTTATTTATTTCGGTGATTGAATGAAATTGAAATTTATTATTTCTAAATCACTTTTGTGGAAAAGTGGCAAACCTCACATGGAAATTACATTGGATCATTTAACAAAGAAAGAAATACATAAGTTATTAAAGACACGACTGAACATTTTAAATGAAATTTAATGTTAAATAGGAGACACTTTATAAAATCTGATCATTTATTATTCATATATATAAAATTTTATGGAATATATATATAAATCAATTATGTTTTATATTACTCATATTAATTACCTGATATTAATTAATGTTGAAAATTATGATGTTGGTATATCATTTTTTATAGTGGTTATTGAAGAAACCAAAATAATAACATTCTATAATTGTTACAATGTAATATTACAGTGTTATATATTTATAGTATCATTTTTATAAAAATCATAATGATGTTTATATAAATTCATTATAAGGGAGAATAATATTTAAAAATAGTAGTGATAGTAATAAAATTGTACTTTTTTATATGAAATTATATACAAGGTGAATTTGCTCCTTCGTAACATTAGTTAATTTGGATTAAATGATATATGAATACCTCATGGAAGAAGAACATACCACGAATATAATTATGATTTAGTAGAGGGATACTAGATTGAAATTGTAAAATTAACAGAGGCACAAGAGTGATTTTGGAGATAAAGCGTAGATGTTCATTTAAAATTTAGATTTAGTGTAATATTCATAATTACTCATTATATATTTGTTTATTAATTTAATTTCAAAATGGAATGATTAAACATAAACGGAAAAATCGTGGAAGCTGTGATATTACCTTCATTATCATTATTTGTTTTTATTTTTTATATTTATTAATTATTTTAAACACTCATTGTATCTTATTGGTTTTACTATTTACCAATGTCATGAACTATTTACCCGGATAGTAATGCGTGTTTTTAAATGTTATTGACCACAATATCTAATTTTTAAATAAATATTATAATTATTATCAAAATATACAAAATATATTTTCTAAAAATAAAAATTTTAACATTTATATTAAATCAATGTTTATTTTCTATAAAATATATTTTAATAGAAAAAAGATGTTTTCAAATATTATGTTTTATTAGCCTAAATTTTGTTTATCAAAATAAATAATTTTTTATATATTTATTCATTCATTTAATAAAATTATTAGTATAATTTACTAAATGTGATGAATTTTATTTATACCAATCATTAAATATAGTAGATAAATGTTTTTATTTTAATATATCTTCTTATCATTAAATAGTTTTTACTACACCTTATTACAAAAATTATTTATCTACTACTAATTAAATTTATCAATAAATTTCTTATAATTCCATTATTTGATTTTAGTAAATACCTTAAATTCTTATCATTTACTAAAAATAATAATATGTAATGTATTTATAAAATACAATATTAAAATATTATAAAATATTTAATATTAAATTAATTTTTCATTCAAAATAATTTATTGTTATATTATTTTTTTTATTACTAATTCTACCTATTAGTGATTCCAATAGACCATATATTAAATGACCATTTATAAAATAACCATATATCAAATGCCATTTATAAAATGGCTATATACCAAATGAAAATATTTGTAATTAAAACTCATATAAAATACATATTCAACTCTTATATATTCCCTTATATACAATATAGGAATCATTCATCCTATTCATTTACATATATCTCAATGAGTCTTATACATTTTTAGTTCTTTTATAATTATTTTACTTATTTCAATATTGGTAAATAGTGGTATTTTCATTATTAAAACATTGATGAATAAGATTACATGTTTATTGTTTTTTTATTTACATTGAATTTTATTCAACATTTATATTTCATAATTTTTATTCATATTGTATTTTCATTATTTATTAATCTTCATACTCTTTTTTCATACATTATCTAAATAATATTTTTATGGTTCATTTTATTTTAATGTAGTGTGCAAAATATTCTATTCAACATGGTATTTTTTTAAAATAGAATACATAATAAAATATCATGATATTATATTCTACCCCATTAAAATAGTACCAAATTTTTAATTAAATATCTCAAATGAAAAAATATGGGTAGTTTTAACTCAATAAAAATTTTGTTTCCATGGTATATTCCTAAAATTTATGATATCTCTCAAGAAATGTAACATTGTTATTCATATTTCTTCATAGTACAGTATCATTATGAACCATGATTTTTACCTAATGTTCTATTTAAAATTGATAATGTTCTAGTCGCACTATATATGAGTTCAATGCATGTGAATATTCTGGTATATACTAATTTAAATGTGATACATGTACTACAAAATGAATATTATAGAGGTTAATGTATTTGGAGGATGATAAAACTCCATCCACATGTGATCTTTTATTTCAATGTGAAATATGTATCTAGGGATCCAAAAGTAATTATTACTGAATCTCATTACCCTATTCCATGGTGGTATTGGAATGAATAAAATTTATCTGACATAAAATATCAAATATATGTATTTATTATATGTATTTATATTCTGTAATATTTTGGATGATTTATCATTTTAATAAATGGATGGATTATTCATTGATATTTCTTAATAAACATCCAGTCTTTCTTGTTTAATCTCTCAAACCTGATATGAAAAATATTGATTTATAATCCACTATCCATATAAAGATTGACATGGTGCCATTTTAATTTTATAATGGAATGTTATATTATTTAACAACACTACCTGGTGAAGGAGTTGATTGATACCTCCATTGAAATCCTTTTTAATTGAGCTCAAAATAACATATAAATATTTAACTGTCACCTTTGATTGAGAATTAGTCTATGGATGAATAAAAGATCTATAAAAAGATTTGTATCTTACTCTAAGTGAATAATTTAATGATCCATTTTGTTAAATACTGGATCTTGATTAGATATAATAAATGTTGTACTACTTGTATTCTTAAAACTTCATTTATGAAAATCTTGACATGTTCATTGAGTGGGAAATCATACAAGGATGAAATGAAATGTGGTGTCTTCATAAAACATTAAACTGCAAACCAAGATGAATTATCAACATTAAAATTATATAATGTATTATAAATAAATCTATAATGATTTAATCATATTTACATATATAAAATTATTATACTTTCATAATCTCCTATGAATTTTAACATTGTACCTTTATATTAAATAATAAAAAGCAATGAGGTATATGTTCATCAATATCCTTCACCATGCCTTCCCTCAAAAATTTATTCATGAGATTTATATAAATAAATATGCTTCTTTGTTGGATAAAGAATGATATATATATATATATATATATTCATCAACTAACTACCCATTAATTAATTATAGTATTTTTGAAACACATTCTTTTCAAGAATATAGCATTTCAATCATAGATAAAGATACAAAATAAATAATATGTTTTCTTCTCCTGTATCTCTTTCACCTATTTCTACACTTCATTGATCTTCACATAGATTGATAGTATATAACTCATAATCATTGTTCAAACCTAACCATCTCATTTGGTACAATTTAAACTCATTCTATTTGATTACATACTTAATTGTTCATTGATAAGTATATATATATATATCATACTTTTCACCATTGGGGTTATACCATAGTATTAGTGATGAACATATTTCCACCACTAGTTCTAAGCCATAAATTTTATAATTATTTTTGTAATTATTAATTTTTTATGGAACTAGCTAAATCCATGTCCTTATTTATGAGTACACATATAAATATCAATATTAATTCATCAATGTATATCATCAACAATTTTACTCTATTTGTCCGTGAGAGTACATTAGGAGTGACTATACATCAATTGATCTCCTTGAAATTTTCTTCACATTCATTTACCTCGAGGATCTTAACACCCTTCTATGATAACTTGGTTAGTCGGTTTTCAATAACGTAAAATTTACCTTAATGAATCGATTTGATATATGTAATCCAAGGAAACTATAATATATATTATTATTTTTGGCCTTGGATATTTTTTATTCACAAATATCATTGATGGATCCATGGATATACCCAGAGTTGTGATTTCATGAGGAAAAATGAATAATTATATTTCCAAAATCCACACATGGTAAATTTTTCATTCTATTTATTATTCTTCAAGGAGATAAATATAATCCTCAAAATATATTCATGATATTCCTTACATTAAGAATATATGATAATTTTATCTATAAAGGATAAAAATACTGTACGAGGTAATAATCAAACAATCAATTCATTAGAAATGAAAATATAATAGGATATTTAATGAGTATTAATGAAATAACAATGAATGTATAGTGATCAAATATTGTAAAAAAGTATTTTATAGGTCTAAAATCTATTTTCACAGTTAACTATTGATATTCAGGTCAATAGTTAATCATTAATAATTATTAATCCCTTATCAAATGACCAAACAAAATCATTAATATATTAGAAACATATTATTGATAAAGATTTTTAAATGTTCATGATAATAATTTTAAAGATTTATTGATCAATCTATCCTTTTAAAATGATTGATAGGTTCACCCCATGGTGAAGAACTAGCATATATAAAACCATTTTACAACTTCTCTTAATGGTTACCTTTTAAATTAATCTAACTCAATCATGGTCATGATTAATAGAGTACATAATATAGGTAGAGAACCTTTTTTGAGTTATATGGAAAACTCACCCTCACATTTCTGGTGAAAACATGAAACTATATAGAAAAAATGTTTATATATTCATTCAAAAAACAAATATTATAATTATTGAGTTTTCCACCTTTCCATTGAGATAAATACCCCTCATGATTGGTTATCAATACTCGTATAATGGAAATAAAATCAATAGAGATTTTATGGTTAGACATTCACTGATATATGATAATTTATTTATTTGTAATATTAAAAATATCCTTCCTTTCATCACAATTAATATGATTTATATATTAATATAACCAATAAATTACAAATTTCTCATCAATTTCTACTAGAGGGGGAATAAAAAAATTAGGAAGAATATTATTTCCATGGGGATGAGATGACCAGGGAAACCCTCACTGAGGCAAGTCTAATTGGTCATGATGGTTGATTGTGGGGGGTTTATTTCTTGCACAATAATTAACATTTAGTCACTATTTTCATTATTAATATAATTTCCCAATCATTTCCTCATTCAAAACTAGGTACTTACTAACATTCTAATATAAGGAGGCCAATTGGGGTTTTAGACCCTCTAAGACTTATGGACTCACATTGTACATGAGGATGGGAGGTGAAGATCATCACACCCTTTTGAGGGGAATTTTCTCCAACTTCAGGACCCACTTATAGATTTTATATTTGTCTAGGTTCTCATCCTAATATAAGTACTTGACCTATTACCCAAAAAATGATTATTGGTTATTTTTCATTATGTACTAAAGAAAGGGAATCCCATTTATAGACAATGAAAATGATATTTCATTAGTGAATCCAACTATATATATTTTAGGTTCTTTATCAATTTCGGATTAATGGGTACTTTAATATGTGATGAATTTAGGTAACAGGGTACATCAGAACTTTATTCCATGAAGGTAGGTGATTTATATTCGGAGGAGAGTATTGATCCCTTATAAGGAGTCATGCATATCAAAATTATTATAGGAATAAAAAACCACATTGTTTTTTAAACACAAGTAGTTTTATATCATCAAGATAACATACAATTACGGGCATTGAGTCAATCAATATTTGTTCTTGAGAATCCAGGATAAGTACTACATATTGAGGTTATAGAAGGAATCATAGTTACCATATTTCGAGCACACCCTTAGAACGTAGCCTAGGGATGATTACCATATGTGTGAGGTGTTTTTATATCATTCTACTCGTCAAGGAATATATACTATGTATTCCCTGGATGTTTGAGTTTCATTTTTCCAATGAGGTGTTAAATGGGGCTCTATATGGCCATTTGATCTTTTCTAGATGTGATAAAAAGGGGTAGAATATTATTAACCACATTGTATATGGATGTAAGATGCATGGAGGGATTATGTTCTTGGACTACCCTTGGTATGTTAAATATATATATTGAGCATCATAGAGGCATCCTATGTATCATGACTCTGATAGGAATCTGCATTATCATAGTTTAGTAATTTTATCATTCCTTTGAGGGATGTGTTGAGTAATCTACCCATTGGAATGATTGGTTACCAGTGGTTGAAATGTCGTAGACATGGGTATTTCATATAAATGATTGATTATTAGAGTTCGGGACATACAAGGGAATCCCAAAAATCATGGTTATTATATAGACTAGAGTTCTCATTATTCAGTCGATTGGGGATCACACACAGTTGTTTCACTATAGTGATTAGGGCATACACAATGATTTTTATCTATAGTAATTGAGTAATAAGAACTAATTATTCTTTATATTAATGTGTCTTACAAATATATTATTCCCTATGGTTGGTACATATCATGTTATGATGCTGATCAGGGCATACATTCTATGGTTTCCCATGATATTGTAAAGTTGTGCAATGAAAATGATATTATTGTTGAAATTCCCTAAGGCCATGTCATCCATGCCTGGGGTGAGAAACATGGGGTGTAAAATGATCAACTATGAAATTTTTGGATGTGAGAATTGTGTAATAAGGCAACCCTATGAAGGATTTCTATGAAGCATGGTCTATATGAAGGTGTCCTACATATCCTGATAATGGAAGGAATCAATGTTATCATTGTTCACTAGATTGGGGATGACACACTAACAGTTCCCTCTCAATGGTAGAGTCTTATGATGAAACTGATATGATCATTGTCATTCCTTAAACCTACATGATCCATAGTTTGTGTGAGAAATAATGGATGGAAAATGATATGTCTCTCTACTTATGGACACATGAATTATATACTGAGACAACCCTTTGGATAGTAATCATAGAGATATGGCATCAGAGGAGTGTCCTACATATCCTAATTATTACAGGAATCAAACATCTCATGGTTCATTATAATTGGGATTACACACTGACATTGATATTTGTTTAGGGATTACACACCATGGGTGGATAACATTATCAAGACCTTGGATTCCCTACTTTACCTGGTCCACTTGATGACCTATCATGCATTGATTTTCTACTCGACATGTCATTGTTTCCTACAATACATGAAAGATAATGTCTACCTAAAATATTAAAAAAATAAATTATGATAAATTTAAGTGTTCATAGGTAATTTTTGGTAATCATGATAACATATCTAATGATTTTTTCATGATCATTAATGACAAGTCTGGTCGAAATCAAAAGACCTAACTAATTTTTATAGAGGGTGTCACAAGATCCAATTAACTTACCCTGGTATCCTAATAAGAGAAGGATGACACACATTGAGGGTGTCATTAGATTTAATGTAACATGCCAAAACGGGTTGATTATATCACTGATAACATGTAAGGACAACATCACCAGACCTATCTTTCTGGGATAGAGGGTGTCGCGAGAGGCAGTTGACATGCCATTATGCGAACACGTTATTAAGCACATATGATCTGGTGTTGTTATATGAGACAAAAAACATGTATGAAGGACATAAAAAGTTTTTTATTTTGAGCCCATATATATTTCCTATACTAATATGGAATTCCCAGGGGCCCTTGGATATTTCTTCAACATGTCTTAGAGGACTTATAATGATTAAAATAGTATTCCAATGGGATGTTATGATATTAGGGAAACCTCCATTAATTCTTTCACATGTTCTATATGGATAATGTGAAGAACATGAGTTTTATCAAACATGTTATTTTCTCATGTCTTACGCATATAGTCTTTTTTATTTCCTTTATAATTATAATGCTATATATTTATTCAGTGTCAGTTTAGTTTATGTCTCATGCAATCATGCATATGGGTGTAATGTTCTTCATGTTTCCTAACCAAATTCTTTTACTAGATTTATGGGTGATCACACGATGTGAATTATGAATGGTCCATGAACATTTTTGTTATTTTCTAATATCTTATAGGATATAAAACATTCTACTATGTAGATCGAGTACTATGAGAAATCTATTCTATAATTTGTATGTAAAAATAGAAACATCTCAACCATAGAGTCATATTATTCATCTAGGTATGTAGTGGTACTTTTTTCATGTTGGGCGGGGTATTTTAATCCTCTCCACCCAATGAATTCACCAGTTTGGGTGGCATGTATCGCATGAATCCAGGATAGAGAGGGATAACATCTTCGACATCATGAATATTCAAGAATATGCTTCATGGATCTCTCTGAGGGTTTCACATTATTTTTAGTTACCTCAAGTTAGTCTCATCAATTCTACCTTTATTGTATTATTCTTAATTAATGGGGACTTGTTAAAAAAATTGTAGCATGAAGAAAGACAACCATATTGTCGAACTGAATTTTCTAAAGGATTTAAAATGATCAAGGTTCATGTAGAAGGAATTTTATTTAACTCATGTGACTTGTTTGGAAATATTCATGTTTCATGGATTTCTTTCCAAGGTTCCTTTTTGGGATCTTGACAACTTGAGACTGTGCTGCAGATTTTCATAGTGTGTCGTGATAGATTTGAAACTGCAAGAGGCTTCCTTATCATACCACTTTTTATTTCCATTATTTATGTTACACTGGTTGGGGTGTTTTAGAGGGTGATTGGGTGTTGTCGAGGACAATCACCCTAACTCTTGGTGATACTTTATAATACTCATAATGTTCATGTGGAGATGTGTAGGAATTTAATGGAGAAATCCATCTATTTTCCATATGGAGACACTAGGGGAGTGTGAGGTTTCGTAATGATACATGATTCCCTTCATGTGATGAGGATGATATACCTATGAGATTTCATGAGATGCGGTGGTACCTCACTAGGGGGTGTGATGTCCTGTCAAACGTTTGTAGTGCATCACATTCCATTTAAAACAGTGAGTGGATCCCACATCCCCCCCCCATTTATTTAATGTTTTAATATTACCACTACTTAGGAAACTCACATGTTGTTGAAGATAAAAAATATACCTATCGGTGATCCATCAGTTGAATTTTATTACTGTAAGAGGCTCTCAAAAATTTGGTTATTTTCTTTCTATTTTCGAAGGATTTTTATATCCCTTTTCTAATGATTTCTTATTCAAAACCCACATGGCCTAGGGTTGTTTATTCAATTGATTCCACATGACCATTATTCTTCTAGGATGACTTACCATGAGAAACATGATTTTCCAAAAAGGTCTTCACTATACCTTACTCAGCTTCAATATTATGAATTATTTTTTTCATGTGACCTTATTAGTAAAACACTATCATATTTCTATTAGTGGTTTACATGATTTGTGAGACTTAAGAAATTTATATTTCACTTTGGCAAGGAAAAAAATATCCATAATTACATATTTCTCAGTTTTTGAATTTGTTGGACCCATTAAATAGGTGTCGATAGAAATTTCAATAAAATTAATATATAGAGGAGTTATAGAATTAGTATATAATTATCAAACAATTTCAAGTGTTAACTATAATTAAATTTCTATCCATTTGTATTTTTAGTTAATTATCAAAAAATAAATACCATATTTGATTATGTGGGTAAATTTGAAATAAAATAAGGAATTTATAGTTCTTTAATTTTTCAAAACTATACCTTTTAACACTTAGTCATCATGAGCCACGTCAGTAGTTGTGATAATTTATAATTTCTTTTTCTCCATTAAATTTTGATGTTGATAACATGAATTTTCATTATTTACACTTTTATTAGTGCATCGGTTAATGTAGTGTCCAAATTCTTAACAATTTATTAATTATAGATTGGGTTATACATTAGGTTGATCATAATTTTTATCCATCTTATCTATTAATTATTCATGTTCTTGATATCTATATATTCCATAGGTTAAATTTTTTCATTATTTTTAAATAGTTACCCTTATGATCCTTTCCATATCAATGGAATATAACATAATGAATCATATTCCACCCATGAATTTTATCTTTAAAATTAAAATGAACCTATAATTTCTAATTCTTATTCTAAAAACCCTGAAAATATTGAAAGCCTCTAATAACTATTTACACCATGAGAGAATATAGGAAAATTTATTCATTGATAAAAATTTATCATATATAGAATGTATCTTGAATATATTTTTCTGATATACAAATGAACTGGGTTTTTTTATTTTAGGGGTAGTGATAATATAATACATAATTCTTTAAATCCTCTTGGATTTTTCTTTATAGGTACCAATGGACTCATTCACTTTTTTTCATCTCTATTAATTCTTTCAACATTTTATTTTGAAGATACCATGTGAAATATTTATCAAAAATAACTACATGAAATTTTTATATTTTATGGTTTCAATGTCTTACTCTTACCGCATTGTAACACCCTTAGATTTTATGAGAAATATTTTTTTTGTCTTATGTTATACGCAACACCAAAGTAATCTTTCACAACACACAATACTGACTTGGCTTACATTACACACAATCACGACCATCCTCAATAGCGTGTGTAGTACGCAATACTGGGTTTCATAAAACAACGATATATTATTATTGACTAGCCATTATTAATTTTATTAACTACATTTTAAATTTTATAACATTATTATTCATCTTACAAATTTTCTAGAACATGGTAAGAGAACAAAATAAATTTTTCGGGTAAAATAAGTATTTTTCCAAAAATACAGTTTTGCCACCTTTTGATGGCGGACCCACATTAATTATAGTTTTTCACATGTTTATTAGTTCAATTTGACAAAATAAAATTTTTATTCGGAATCAGGATATAAAAATTTACTTGGGATAAAATTTTGATACTTTTCTGATAACTTTCATATTTTGATGAATAGTAAAAATACGCTAATTTTTTATTAAAAACAACTTTTTTCATTGAGATAATTTATATGGTTAAATTATAATATTGAATTGTTTTAAAGTATAAATAGAATATATTTTTACCATTTAATATAATGTATGTCATTAGAATTAATTTCACATTGAATTCACATTTCAAAACATTTCAATCTTTGGCAATGTTTTAACTTCTAAAACCCGTTTTCTTAACAATGAGATTAATTTTAAATCAATTACTTCAACTTATGTGTTTTGAATTTTAAAAAAATGGATTCCATATTTGGAATTAGTGGGTACAAATTATTTTAATTGGCTACTTTTTATTTTTGGGCATTATGAATAGTAACTACAGTAAATTTTATTTACCATAGTTAAAGGTATATCGGGTAATTAAGGGTAAATATATGATTATAAAATTACCCTAACACCTTCCAAAATCCTATTGGATGAATAAAAGTCGACCCATATCACCTAAGGGCCGGACTATATTTATTTCATGGACTTTTGACCATGAAATAATTTAATTACTATTAAAACCAAGGAAAGTGACAATATGTCACACTCTTAAATCTTATAAGTATAAGAATTTTAATTTAGTGATAAACATCATGAAACTTAGGGTATTAATAGTCTCAATAAATATAATAAAATTATCTACATTATATTAATTTATTTTGAATTTTTAGGGATTAAATAATTATCATTAATTATGACACAATAGTGATGTTGAAATTATTTTATTAATTAAAATATCAAATAAATGGTTTTAAAAATATTAAAATAAATATTATATGAACTATTTAATGTTCTACACGAACTTTATAGATACATATGATACTTTATGAATCTATTAAAGCTTTTAGTTCGAACATATCTTCTGTATATATTTTATTTAAATACAAATAAATGAATAGTGTCAAAATTGACACTATTTTTATTTTATAAAATAACTTAATATAAAATTGTTTAAAAATCACAAAAATATTTAAAAATAATAAATTAAAATGTATATGGTATAAAATGTCATAATGTGTCAAATTATGGAAAATTCACAACACATAAGTAATTATTTATAATAATTTAAAATTTAAAATAGTATTACCACGAATAACATTAAATTGATAAATAAGGATAAATCAAGTTGATAATGTTTAAAATAAATTTCTAACATGTATAAATTTTATTTTATGATGATATTACAACCCTATCTCATCTAATATTTGTATATGAGTCATTTTGAAAGTTTTTAAGTGGAGTTGGGATTTAATATAAACTAATATTTCTTATATTTCCAAAGGTGCCCCTCTCCTCCCTTATAAAAGGGAACCTCCTCCCTCTCCTCCTCACACCAATATGAGCTTTCAAGCTCATAAAAACCCTTCCCATTTCATTTCCCCACTTTCTTATAAACCTACTATATGTACTGGTCTTCTCAAAAGACCAACTCTAGTTCCCAAAGAGAAATTTTAAAGGAGGCACTTCGAGAAAGAGGTAATACCTTCTACCATTTTCCTCAAGTTCCATTCTTCTTCTACTCCTTCTTCTTTAGTTGTTTCATTATGAAGTAATAACATCAGTATCCCTTATATAATTATATGTTATTATAAATATGAAACAACCCTATTTCAACTCTTATCCATCCTACGGTAAACAAAATCACTGTGTGTGTGTGTACGTACGGAATACCGTCTCCACGTCATGGTGTAATATGTTTTCCACAACCACCTTACTTGGATGGGTATAATGGTTCAAATAAATAACTATATATGATTATTATAAAGTGTTATTTATTCTGAAATATTATACATACACTTCAATACAATTCCATGATCATGGGAATGATATCATCGCTCGTGCGTACATACGGTCTACCGTCTCCACGATGTGATGTGACTCATTCTATATGATCTTCATTGAATAATGATTTTATAAATGAATTTAATGAATTAATATTATATATATTACACTAATAACATTATTAAAATGATATATCTATATCCTATAAAGAGTAATAAGAATTTATTCGACAAAACACGCATAAAAACATAAAGCAATAAACACCCGAATAACAAGTAGCAATGAAATATTACTACTAAGAAGATACAAATATGACCATATATGATATCATAACAATTAATATGATTCTATAATAAGTCAATTGATATTATTTAAACCATATTACAGGAGGTTCAGATTCATACGAAGCATATCGGACCTAAGGTAAGGGAAAATCTCACAATCTCATTTTTATCCAATATTGTTTATACTTCAGAATTTACTGGGGAATATTTTTCATCCACATACATGTTTCATCAATATGTAATATTATTTCCATCCACCTAAAATTGTTTAAATCCAATTTTACCTAATGGTTAGTTTTTAGTAAAAGATATTAAAGGAATATTTTGTTGTTTTTAGTATGAGGCACTTTTTGACTTTTCCGACCAAAGTACGAGAAGAATGTTTTTTTAACTTATACGACATAAATGGATTTTTAGAACATTATTTCCATGAATATTCCATTACTTGTTTTCAAGTTTATTTTTAATCAACTTTTTTAGTTTAATATTATATGAAATTTTAATAAAGGAAAATTTTTTTGAAGTAGAAAGGATATTTTCCTCAAGAATAGAGTTCAAGCGTTTTATCAAAATTATTTTCCATCTAAGATAATATAGGGTTCTGTTTCTATCCCTATTTTTACATTGATTTGATTATGTTTTTATGGAATTATTTTTATGGTTTCCATTTATATTATATGGATTATTTTATGATGGAATGATGTTTAATAATCCCATTTTTATTACATGTGTTATGCAATGATGTATGATTTATGATTTTGTGGCACACATAAGAATGGTTTCATTATGAGATGGGTGGGACCTATATCTCCCTCCAATTCATTGGGTAAATATTTATATCTCAGGAGATAAACATGGAAGGAATGGCAGGTTAAATCGGTTCAGTGAAAAAAAGACTGAAATGAGGAGTGAACTCGGTTCAGAAATGGACTTTGTCCGCAAAGATAGTCTTGGCAATGCGTCTTGACTACTAAGAAATGATTTTATATGATTATTTGTGTATTCTACAAAGCATCATGTTTTAATTTATGATTATTGGGATTATATTTCACTTATATGATTTATCTCATGTTATGATCTCTTTTTCAGGATAAGATTTTCAAAATGTTATGTTCTTATGAATATGATATGTTTGATATATCTTTTGCTTACCCTTACTGAGCATTTAATCTCACCCTTTTGTATGTTTTCTTTTCCCCAGGTCAGGAAGAAGGATATTAAGTAAGATATGCCAAAAAGGGACTCTAGATATGATGAAATAAATGGGAGACAACGTAGATGATTTATGAACCAGTTGTTTATGTTTCCCAATTTCTAATGACACTATACCTATACAGACCTTTCTTGGTTTTGTTATATGTTGTAATAAGTATGCTTCAATTTTTAAGTAATAACCATGTTTGTAAAGTATAAGTTGTTATAGTTGGTATCAGAGGAAAGGTATAGTAAACCTTTGGAAACTAGGATGTGAAAGCCTTAGTAAGAAACCTAAGTAAATGTCTAAGCATAGAACACAATATTAGTGTTTTAGAAATGGCCATGAACAACCTATGGTAAGACCTTTAGTGTAAAATTTTATTCTTGATTATGTGGTTTTCCTATTATAATTAGTGTTTCTCACACTATTCTTCTTGGTTTTAGTCAATGGCTGGAACCCGAAGGAACCGTGTTAATGCGGAATGTGAAGGGCAATGCAATTATTGTCCCCCTGAGAAACCAAACGTTATGGGAGATGGATTGAATAATATTGTATCCATGCTCACACAACTTTCTCAAGCTATGAATCATGCAGTACTTCTAAACAAGAAAATGAAGGAACAATATTTTGTTGAATCCTTCATGAGGTAGCGTCCACCTTCTTTCAGCGGGACTACTGATCCATTAGTGGATGAACAATGGATCAATACCACTGAAAAGATATTTAAATGTTCATGATAATAATTTTAAAGATTTATTGATCAATCTATCCTTTTAAAATGATTGATAGGTTCACCCCATGGTGAAGAACTAGCATATATAAAACCATTTTACAACTTCTCTTAATGGTTACCTTTTAAATTAATCTAACTCAATCATGGTCATGATTAATAGAGTACATAATATAGGTAGAGAACCTTTTTTGAGTTATATGGAAAACTCACCCTCACATTTCTGGTGAAAACATGAAACTATATAGAAAAAATGTTTATATATTCATTCAAAAAACAAATATTATAATTATTGAGTTTTCCACCTTTCCATTGAGATAAATACCCCTCATGATTGGTTATCAATACTCGTATAATGGAAATAAAATCAATAGAGATTTTATGGTTAGACATTCACTGATATATGATAATTTATTTATTTGTAATATTAAAAATATCCTTCCTTTCATCACAATTAATATGATTTATATATTAATATAACCAATAAATTACAAATTTCTCATCAATTTCTACTAGAGGGGGAATAAAAAAATTAGGAAGAATATTATTTCCATGGGGATGAGATGACCAGGGAAACCCTCACTGAGGCAAGTCTAATTGGTCATGATGGTTGATTGTGGGGGGTTTATTTCTTGCACAATAATTAACATTTAGTCACTATTTTCATTATTAATATAATTTCCCAATCATTTCCTCATTCAAAACTAGGTACTTACTAACATTCTAATATAAGGAGGCCAATTGGGGTTTTAGACCCTCTAAGACTTATGGACTCACATTGTACATGAGGATGGGAGGTGAAGATCATCACACCCTTTTGAGGGGAATTTTCTCCAACTTCAGGACCCACTTATAGATTTTATATTTGTCTAGGTTCTCATCCTAATATAAGTACTTGACCTATTACCCAAAAAATGATTATTGGTTATTTTTCATTATGTACTAAAGAAAGGGAATCCCATTTATAGACAATGAAAATGATATTTCATTAGTGAATCCAACTATATATATTTTAGGTTCTTTATCAATTTCGGATTAATGGGTACTTTAATATGTGATGAATTTAGGTAACAGGGTACATCAGAACTTTATTCCATGAAGGTAGGTGATTTATATTCGGAGGAGAGTATTGATCCCTTATAAGGAGTCATGCATATCAAAATTATTATAGGAATAAAAAACCACATTGTTTTTTAAACACAAGTAGTTTTATATCATCAAGATAACATACAATTACGGGCATTGAGTCAATCAATATTTGTTCTTGAGAATCCAGGATAAGTACTACATATTGAGGTTATAGAAGGAATCATAGTTACCATATTTCGAGCACACCCTTAGAACGTAGCCTAGGGATGATTACCATATGTGTGAGGTGTTTTTATATCATTCTACTCGTCAAGGAATATATACTATGTATTCCCTGGATGTTTGAGTTTCATTTTTCCAATGAGGTGTTAAATGGGGCTCTATATGGCCATTTGATCTTTTCTAGATGTGATAAAAAGGGGTAGAATATTATTAACCACATTGTATATGGATGTAAGATGCATGGAGGGATTATGTTCTTGGACTACCCTTGGTATGTTAAATATATATATTGAGCATCATAGAGGCATCCTATGTATCATGACTCTGATAGGAATCTGCATTATCATAGTTTAGTAATTTTATCATTCCTTTGAGGGATGTGTTGAGTAATCTACCCATTGGAATGATTGGTTACCAGTGGTTGAAATGTCGTAGACATGGGTATTTCATATAAATGATTGATTATTAGAGTTCGGGACATACAAGGGAATCCCAAAAATCATGGTTATTATATAGACTAGAGTTCTCATTATTCAGTCGATTGGGGATCACACACAGTTGTTTCACTATAGTGATTAGGGCATACACAATGATTTTTATCTATAGTAATTGAGTAATAAGAACTAATTATTCTTTATATTAATGTGTCTTACAAATATATTATTCCCTATGGTTGGTACATATCATGTTATGATGCTGATCAGGGCATACATTCTATGGTTTCCCATGATATTGTAAAGTTGTGCAATGAAAATGATATTATTGTTGAAATTCCCTAAGGCCATGTCATCCATGCCTGGGGTGAGAAACATGGGGTGTAAAATGATCAACTATGAAATTTTTGGATGTGAGAATTGTGTAATAAGGCAACCCTATGAAGGATTTCTATGAAGCATGGTCTATATGAAGGTGTCCTACATATCCTGATAATGGAAGGAATCAATGTTATCATTGTTCACTAGATTGGGGATGACACACTAACAGTTCCCTCTCAATGGTAGAGTCTTATGATGAAACTGATATGATCATTGTCATTCCTTAAACCTACATGATCCATAGTTTGTGTGAGAAATAATGGATGGAAAATGATATGTCTCTCTACTTATGGACACATGAATTATATACTGAGACAACCCTTTGGATAGTAATCATAGAGATATGGCATCAGAGGAGTGTCCTACATATCCTAATTATTACAGGAATCAAACATCTCATGGTTCATTATAATTGGGATTACACACTGACATTGATATTTGTTTAGGGATTACACACCATGGGTGGATAACATTATCAAGACCTTGGATTCCCTACTTTACCTGGTCCACTTGATGACCTATCATGCATTGATTTTCTACTCGACATGTCATTGTTTCCTACAATACATGAAAGATAATGTCTACCTAAAATATTAAAAAAATAAATTATGATAAATTTAAGTGTTCATAGGTAATTTTTGGTAATCATGATAACATATCTAATGATTTTTTCATGATCATTAATGACAAGTCTGGTCGAAATCAAAAGACCTAACTAATTTTTATAGAGGGTGTCACAAGATCCAATTAACTTACCCTGGTATCCTAATAAGAGAAGGATGACACACATTGAGGGTGTCATTAGATTTAATGTAACATGCCAAAACGGGTTGATTATATCACTGATAACATGTAAGGACAACATCACCAGACCTATCTTTCTGGGATAGAGGGTGTCGCGAGAGGCAGTTGACATGCCATTATGCGAACACGTTATTAAGCACATATGATCTGGTGTTGTTATATGAGACAAAAAACATGTATGAAGGACATAAAAAGTTTTTTATTTTGAGCCCATATATATTTCCTATACTAATATGGAATTCCCAGGGGCCCTTGGATATTTCTTCAACATGTCTTAGAGGACTTATAATGATTAAAATAGTATTCCAATGGGATGTTATGATATTAGGGAAACCTCCATTAATTCTTTCACATGTTCTATATGGATAATGTGAAGAACATGAGTTTTATCAAACATGTTATTTTCTCATGTCTTACGCATATAGTCTTTTTTATTTCCTTTATAATTATAATGCTATATATTTATTCAGTGTCAGTTTAGTTTATGTCTCATGCAATCATGCATATGGGTGTAATGTTCTTCATGTTTCCTAACCAAATTCTTTTACTAGATTTATGGGTGATCACACGATGTGAATTATGAATGGTCCATGAACATTTTTGTTATTTTCTAATATCTTATAGGATATAAAACATTCTACTATGTAGATCGAGTACTATGAGAAATCTATTCTATAATTTGTATGTAAAAATAGAAACATCTCAACCATAGAGTCATATTATTCATCTAGGTATGTAGTGGTACTTTTTTCATGTTGGGCGGGGTATTTTAATCCTCTCCACCCAATGAATTCACCAGTTTGGGTGGCATGTATCGCATGAATCCAGGATAGAGAGGGATAACATCTTCGACATCATGAATATTCAAGAATATGCTTCATGGATCTCTCTGAGGGTTTCACATTATTTTTAGTTACCTCAAGTTAGTCTCATCAATTCTACCTTTATTGTATTATTCTTAATTAATGGGGACTTGTTAAAAAAATTGTAGCATGAAGAAAGACAACCATATTGTCGAACTGAATTTTCTAAAGGATTTAAAATGATCAAGGTTCATGTAGAAGGAATTTTATTTAACTCATGTGACTTGTTTGGAAATATTCATGTTTCATGGATTTCTTTCCAAGGTTCCTTTTTGGGATCTTGACAACTTGAGACTGTGCTGCAGATTTTCATAGTGTGTCGTGATAGATTTGAAACTGCAAGAGGCTTCCTTATCATACCACTTTTTATTTCCATTATTTATGTTACACTGGTTGGGGTGTTTTAGAGGGTGATTGGGTGTTGTCGAGGACAATCACCCTAACTCTTGGTGATACTTTATAATACTCATAATGTTCATGTGGAGATGTGTAGGAATTTAATGGAGAAATCCATCTATTTTCCATATGGAGACACTAGGGGAGTGTGAGGTTTCGTAATGATACATGATTCCCTTCATGTGATGAGGATGATATACCTATGAGATTTCATGAGATGCGGTGGTACCTCACTAGGGGGTGTGATGTCCTGTCAAACGTTTGTAGTGCATCACATTCCATTTAAAACAGTGAGTGGATCCCACATCCCCCCCCCATTTATTTAATGTTTTAATATTACCACTACTTAGGAAACTCACATGTTGTTGAAGATAAAAAATATACCTATCGGTGATCCATCAGTTGAATTTTATTACTGTAAGAGGCTCTCAAAAATTTGGTTATTTTCTTTCTATTTTCGAAGGATTTTTATATCCCTTTTCTAATGATTTCTTATTCAAAACCCACATGGCCTAGGGTTGTTTATTCAATTGATTCCACATGACCATTATTCTTCTAGGATGACTTACCATGAGAAACATGATTTTCCAAAAAGGTCTTCACTATACCTTACTCAGCTTCAATATTATGAATTATTTTTTTCATGTGACCTTATTAGTAAAACACTATCATATTTCTATTAGTGGTTTACATGATTTGTGAGACTTAAGAAATTTATATTTCACTTTGGCAAGGAAAAAAATATCCATAATTACATATTTCTCAGTTTTTGAATTTGTTGGACCCATTAAATAGGTGTCGATAGAAATTTCAATAAAATTAATATATAGAGGAGTTATAGAATTAGTATATAATTATCAAACAATTTCAAGTGTTAACTATAATTAAATTTCTATCCATTTGTATTTTTAGTTAATTATCAAAAAATAAATACCATATTTGATTATGTGGGTAAATTTGAAATAAAATAAGGAATTTATAGTTCTTTAATTTTTCAAAACTATACCTTTTAACACTTAGTCATCATGAGCCACGTCAGTAGTTGTGATAATTTATAATTTCTTTTTCTCCATTAAATTTTGATGTTGATAACATGAATTTTCATTATTTACACTTTTATTAGTGCATCGGTTAATGTAGTGTCCAAATTCTTAACAATTTATTAATTATAGATTGGGTTATACATTAGGTTGATCATAATTTTTATCCATCTTATCTATTAATTATTCATGTTCTTGATATCTATATATTCCATAGGTTAAATTTTTTCATTATTTTTAAATAGTTACCCTTATGATCCTTTCCATATCAATGGAATATAACATAATGAATCATATTCCACCCATGAATTTTATCTTTAAAATTAAAATGAACCTATAATTTCTAATTCTTATTCTAAAAACCCTGAAAATATTGAAAGCCTCTAATAACTATTTACACCATGAGAGAATATAGGAAAATTTATTCATTGATAAAAATTTATCATATATAGAATGTATCTTGAATATATTTTTCTGATATACAAATGAACTGGGTTTTTTTATTTTAGGGGTAGTGATAATATAATACATAATTCTTTAAATCCTCTTGGATTTTTCTTTATAGGTACCAATGGACTCATTCACTTTTTTTCATCTCTATTAATTCTTTCAACATTTTATTTTGAAGATACCATGTGAAATATTTATCAAAAATAACTACATGAAATTTTTATATTTTATGGTTTCAATGTCTTACTCTTACCGCATTGTAACACCCTTAGATTTTATGAGAAATATTTTTTTTGTCTTATGTTATACGCAACACCAAAGTAATCTTTCACAACACACAATACTGACTTGGCTTACATTACACACAATCACGACCATCCTCAATAGCGTGTGTAGTACGCAATACTGGGTTTCATAAAACAACGATATATTATTATTGACTAGCCATTATTAATTTTATTAACTACATTTTAAATTTTATAACATTATTATTCATCTTACAAATTTTCTAGAACATGGTAAGAGAACAAAATAAATTTTTCGGGTAAAATAAGTATTTTTCCAAAAATACAGTTTTGCCACCTTTTGATGGCGGACCCACATTAATTATAGTTTTTCACATGTTTATTAGTTCAATTTGACAAAATAAAATTTTTATTCGGAATCAGGATATAAAAATTTACTTGGGATAAAATTTTGATACTTTTCTGATAACTTTCATATTTTGATGAATAGTAAAAATACGCTAATTTTTTATTAAAAACAACTTTTTTCATTGAGATAATTTATATGGTTAAATTATAATATTGAATTGTTTTAAAGTATAAATAGAATATATTTTTACCATTTAATATAATGTATGTCATTAGAATTAATTTCACATTGAATTCACATTTCAAAACATTTCAATCTTTGGCAATGTTTTAACTTCTAAAACCCGTTTTCTTAACAATGAGATTAATTTTAAATCAATTACTTCAACTTATGTGTTTTGAATTTTAAAAAAATGGATTCCATATTTGGAATTAGTGGGTACAAATTATTTTAATTGGCTACTTTTTATTTTTGGGCATTATGAATAGTAACTACAGTAAATTTTATTTACCATAGTTAAAGGTATATCGGGTAATTAAGGGTAAATATATGATTATAAAATTACCCTAACACCTTCCAAAATCCTATTGGATGAATAAAAGTCGACCCATATCACCTAAGGGCCGGACTATATTTATTTCATGGACTTTTGACCATGAAATAATTTAATTACTATTAAAACCAAGGAAAGTGACAATATGTCACACTCTTAAATCTTATAAGTATAAGAATTTTAATTTAGTGATAAACATCATGAAACTTAGGGTATTAATAGTCTCAATAAATATAATAAAATTATCTACATTATATTAATTTATTTTGAATTTTTAGGGATTAAATAATTATCATTAATTATGACACAATAGTGATGTTGAAATTATTTTATTAATTAAAATATCAAATAAATGGTTTTAAAAATATTAAAATAAATATTATATGAACTATTTAATGTTCTACACGAACTTTATAGATACATATGATACTTTATGAATCTATTAAAGCTTTTAGTTCGAACATATCTTCTGTATATATTTTATTTAAATACAAATAAATGAATAGTGTCAAAATTGACACTATTTTTATTTTATAAAATAACTTAATATAAAATTGTTTAAAAATCACAAAATTATTTAAAAATAATAAATTAAAATGTATATGGTATAAAATGTCATAATGTGTCAAATTATGGAAAATTCACAACACATAAGTAATTATTTATAATAATTTAAAATTTAAAATAGTATTACCACGAATAACATTAAATTGATAAATAAGGATAAATCAAGTTGATAATGTTTAAAATAAATTTCTAACATGTATAAATTTTATTTTATGATGATATTACAACCCTATCTCATCTAATATTTGTATATGAGTCATTTTGAAAGTTTTTAAGTGGAGTTGGGATTTAATATAAACTAATATTTCTTATATTTCCAAAGGTGCCCCTCTCCTCCCTTATAAAAGGGAACCTCCTCCCTCTCCTCCTCACACCAATATGAGCTTTCAAGCTCATAAAAACCCTTCCCATTTCATTTCCCCACTTTCTTATAAACCTACTATATGTACTGGTCTTCTCAAAAGACCAACTCTAGTTCCCAAAGAGAAATTTTAAAGGAGGCACTTCGAGAAAGAGGTAATACCTTCTACCATTTTCCTCAAGTTCCATTCTTCTTCTACTCCTTCTTCTTTAGTTGTTTCATTATGAAGTAATAACATCAGTATCCCTTATATAATTATATGTTATTATAAATATGAAACAACCCTATTTCAACTCTTATCCATCCTACGGTAAACAAAATCACTGTGTGTGTGTGTACGTACGGAATACCGTCTCCACGTCATGGTGTAATATGTTTTCCACAACCACCTTACTTGGATGGGTATAATGGTTCAAATAAATAACTATATATGATTATTATAAAGTGTTATTTATTCTGAAATATTATACATACACTTCAATACAATTCCATGATCATGGGAATGATATCATCGCTCGTGCGTACATACGGTCTACCGTCTCCACGATGTGATGTGACTCATTCTATATGATCTTCATTGAATAATGATTTTATAAATGAATTTAATGAATTAATATTATATATATTACACTAATAACATTATTAAAATGATATATCTATATCCTATAAAGAGTAATAAGAATTTATTCGACAAAACACGCATAAAAACATAAAGCAATAAACACCCGAATAACAAGTAGCAATGAAATATTACTACTAAGAAGATACAAATATGACCATATATGATATCATAACAATTAATATGATTCTATAATAAGTCAATTGATATTATTTAAACCATATTACAGGAGGTTCAGATTCATACGAAGCATATCGGACCTAAGGTAAGGGAAAATCTCACAATCTCATTTTTATCCAATATTGTTTATACTTCAGAATTTACTGGGGAATATTTTTCATCCACATACATGTTTCATCAATATGTAATATTATTTCCATCCACCTAAAATTGTTTAAATCCAATTTTACCTAATGGTTAGTTTTTAGTAAAAGATATTAAAGGAATATTTTGTTGTTTTTAGTATGAGGCACTTTTTGACTTTTCCGACCAAAGTACGAGAAGAATGTTTTTTTAACTTATACGACATAAATGGATTTTTAGAACATTATTTCCATGAATATTCCATTACTTGTTTTCAAGTTTATTTTTAATCAACTTTTTTAGTTTAATATTATATGAAATTTTAATAAAGGAAAATTTTTTTGAAGTAGAAAGGATATTTTCCTCAAGAATAGAGTTCAAGCGTTTTATCAAAATTATTTTCCATCTAAGATAATATAGGGTTCTGTTTCTATCCCTATTTTTACATTGATTTGATTATGTTTTTATGGAATTATTTTTATGGTTTCCATTTATATTATATGGATTATTTTATGATGGAATGATGTTTAATAATCCCATTTTTATTACATGTGTTATGCAATGATGTATGATTTATGATTTTGTGGCACACATAAGAATGGTTTCATTATGAGATGGGTGGGACCTATATCTCCCTCCAATTCATTGGGTAAATATTTATATCTCAGGAGATAAACATGGAAGGAATGGCAGGTTAAATCGGTTCAGTGAAAAAAGACTGAAATGAGGAGTGAACTCGGTTCAGAAATGGACTTTGTCCGCAAAGATAGTCTTGGCAATGCGTCTTGACTACTAAGAAATGATTTTATATGATTATTTGTGTATTCTACAAAGCATCATGTTTTAATTTATGATTATTGGGATTATATTTCACTTATATGATTTATCTCATGTTATGATCTCTTTTTCAGGATAAGATTTTCAAAATGTTATGTTCTTATGAATATGATATGTTTGATATATCTTTTGCTTACCCTTACTGAGCATTTAATCTCACCCTTTTGTATGTTTTCTTTTCCCCAGGTCAGGAAGAAGGATATTAAGTAAGATATGCCAAAAAGGGACTCTAGATATGATGAAATAAATGGGAGACAACGTAGATGATTTATGAACCAGTTGTTTATGTTTCCCAATTTCTAATGACACTATACCTATACAGACCTTTCTTGGTTTTGTTATATGTTGTAATAAGTATGCTTCAATTTTTAAGTAATAACCATGTTTGTAAAGTATAAGTTGTTATAGTTGGTATCAGAGGAAAGGTATAGTAAACCTTTGGAAACTAGGATGTGAAAGCCTTAGTAAGAAACCTAAGTAAATGTCTAAGCATAGAACACAATATTAGTGTTTTAGAAATGGCCATGAACAACCTATGGTAAGACCTTTAGTGTAAAATTTTATTCTTGATTATGTGGTTTTCCTATTATAATTAGTGTTTCTCACACTATTCTTCTTGGTTTTAGTCAATGGCTGGAACCCGAAGGAACCGTGTTAATGCGGAATGTGAAGGGCAATGCAATTATTGTCCCCCTGAGAAACCAAACGTTATGGGAGATGGATTGAATAATATTGTATCCATGCTCACACAACTTTCTCAAGCTATGAATCATGCAGTACTTCTAAACAAGAAAATGAAGGAACAATATTTTGTTGAATCCTTCATGAGGTAGCGTCCACCTTCTTTCAGCGGGACTACTGATCCATTAGTGGATGAACAATGGATCAATACCACTGAAAAGATATTTTAAGTTTTTAAATGTTCTGAACATGATAAATTCATCTTAACAGTATATCGTTTGGAAGGTGATGCTGATCAATGGTGGAATCTTATTAAGAATATGAGGCAAAGGGTTGAAATTGAGTCTATGGAATCGGACGAGTTCAAGAACTTATTTTTCCATAAGTATTTCCCTCCTATTATTCGAACAAAGATGGAGAAGGAGTTTCTTGAACTGAAGAAAAAGGATGATGAATCCATTGGTACCTACGAAGAAAATTTTACAAGACTTGCAAGGTAAGCCTTCAGAATTATTATCCAACCTGAGAGTGAGATCGATCGATTCTTTAGTGGCTTAAAACCAAGTCTTCGAAGGGCGTTATCCATAAGGGACTTCAATAGCTATGAGGAAATTGATTGATGTGCTATCAAGTTTGAGTTGGAGATTAGTGTAATCCATCCGTCACTTGGGTTTGATAAGAAGAGGAAAATGGAAATCAAAGGAAAATATAATGACCACACTGAAAAGAAGATGATTTTTCTCTTATGCTCAAAGTGTGGAAAGAAACATGGAGTAAATCGTTTTAAGGGGACATGAAAATGTTAAAATTGTGGAAAATAAGGTCATCTGGCAATTGAATGTCGAAATAATGGGAAGAAGATGTCTAATGATGCAAAAAAAGGAAGCGATACACAGAATGCACCTTCTACACTTCAATGTTTCAAGTGGAAGGAGATGGGGAATTATGCCAATCAATGCCCAAATCCAAGGGTTGTGGATGATGATCGACATCAAAAAACTCTTAAGGCCAAAAACAAAGGAATGTCACATGCAATAACTATCGGTGATGTGAAGTACGACAACGAAGTGGTGAGAGGTACACTTACCATCCAGTTTAAATTAGCAAATGTTTTATTTGATTCTGGATCCACCCACTCTTTTATTTCTGAATAATTTTCTAAGAGTATCATCGTATTACCTCAACAACTAGATGTTGAGTTGCCTGTGAAAACTCTTAATGGTACAACAGTTGCATCAAAAGTTTACAATTCTTCTCCGATTGAAGTTTGTGGGAAAGTGCTTCCTGCAAATCTTGTAATCCTTCCTATATTGGAATTTGATGTGATTCTTGGCATGTATTGCCTTTATTTATATGGAGCTCATATCAATTTCCAAAGAAGGGAAGTCACATTTCAAATTCCAGATCAATCTATGATTGTCTATCGATGCAAGGATGAACATAACCTTCTGGTGGAAATTTCTTCCATCTTATGGGTCTTGATTCCACTAAATGAAGTTTATTTATCTCAAATGGTTGGAGAGAAACTCACGATTAATAATATGACCAGTGTATGGGAGTTTGATGATGTCTTTCCAGAGGAATTTCCAGGTTTTCCACCAAATCGTGAAGTTGAGTTTTCAATAGAACTCGTACCGAGTGCTTTGCCTATTTCAAAGACACCTTATAGATTGACCCCAATTGAGTTGCAAGAATTGAAGAAGCAACTCCAAGTGAATCTTGATAAAGGATTCATACGCCTTAGTGTGTCACCTTGGGGAGTACCTGTTCTATTTGTTAAGAAGAAATATAGATCAATGAGACTCTGTATTGATTATCGAGAACTTAACAAAATCACTATCAAGAAAAAATATCTTCTCCCATGCATTGATGACCTATTTTACCAACTACACGGAGCTCAATACTTTTCCAAGGTTGATCTTCGTTCAGGGTATCATCAATTAAGGGTCAAAAGGGAGAATATACCAAAGACGTCTTTTAGTACAAGGTATGAACACTATGAATTTATAGTGATTCCATTTGGTCTTACTAATGCCCCTGCTATCTTCATGGATATGATTAATATAGTCTTTAGATACTATCTTGATCATTTTGTGGTAGTCTTTATAGATTATATTCTTATCTATTCAAAGTGTAAGGAAGAACATGAAGATCACTTGGTAATTGTATTAAATACTCTAAGAAAGCAGAAGCATTATGCCAAATTTTTCAAGTGTGAATTTTGGATTCAAAAAGTTTCATTTTTGGGTCACATAATTTCATAAGAGGGGATATCTGTGGATCCAGCAAAAACAGAGGTTATCGAAAGATGTTCGAGACCAACAACAGTAACTGATATCCAAAGTTTTCTTGGTTTGGCTGGATATTACCTATGTATTGTGAAATATTTTTCAAGGTTACATAACCCACTCACCAAGTTGACTCGGAAAGGAGTTCAGTTTTTTTGGATGGAGGAATGTGAAGAGAATTTCAAGGAGTTGAAAACAAGGTTAACCAGTGCACCTGTTCTCACACTACCTTGCAGTGGAGAAAGGTTTTCGATCTACAGTGATGCATCCAAGAAGGGACTGGGGTGTGTTCTCATGAAAAATGATATGGTGATAGCTTATGCCTCATGACAGTTGAAAATCCATGATCAAAATTACCCAACTCATTATTTGGAGTTAGCTGTGGCAATCTTTTCATTAAATATTTGTAGGCATTATCTTTATGGTGAAAGGTGTTATATTTATACTAATTATAAAAGTTTAAGTATATTTTCACACAAAAGGATATGAATATGCATCAAAGAAGATGGTTGGAGATGATTAAGGATTACGAATGCTCAATTCATTATAAACCTGGGAAAGCAAACAAGGTGGAAGATGCATTAAGTCGATAAGACCATGCTAGCTTATCCATGATGAGGATCACAAAAGATCCAATATTTATGGATTTACAAAAGATGGATCATGGAATTATAATGGAAGGGGAAAATTCTTATCTTTCTCAAATGAATGTTCAACCATCTATACACGTGAAGATTAAAGAGGCCCAGAAAGAAGATATAGAGTTACAAAACAAAGTGAGAAATATCCCTGAATTCAACCTTGATTGTATTGGGATAATAAGGTTCAGGAATCAAGTTTTTGTTCCTCCCATCCCAGAATTAAAGAAGAATCTACTGGATGAGGCTCATAGTTCTTCATTTTCTATTCATCCTAGAATCACGAAGATGTATAGGGACCTGAAAGAGTAAATCTGGTGGGATGGCATGAAAAGAGATGTTGTTGAATATGTCTCTTGATGCTTGGTTTGCCAGCAAGTTAAAGCTGAGAGACAAAAGTCTAATGGAATGTTACAACCATTAACCATACCAGAATGGAAATGGGAAAATATCACTATGGACTTTGTCACCAGACTTCCTAAAACATCCAAAGGCAATAATGTTATCTGATTTATAGTTGATCGTCTTACGAAGTCGACACACTTCATTTCTATTAGAGAATATTTTTCTCTTGATCATCTTGCCAGGATATATGTAAAGGAAGTGGTAAGAATGCATGGAATACCACTTTCCATTATATCTGATCGGGATCCGAGGTTTACCTCGAAATTCTGGTGAAGTCTTCAGCATGATCTATATATATAGTTGAGTTTCGGCACTGCTTACCATCCTCAGATTGACGGTCAGTCGGAGAGGAAAATTCAAACTCTAGAAGACATGTTGATATCTTGCTCTATGGATTTCAAAGGTGGTTGGTATCAACACCTATCTTCGATGAAATTTTCTTATAATAATATCTTTCACTCCAGTATTGATATGGATCCTTATGAAGCCCTCTATGGAAAGAAATGAAGAACTCCAACTTGCTGGGATGAAGTTGGGGAAAGGAAGCTGTTAGGACATGATCTTGTTGATGAGATGGCAGAAAAGGTCTAGTCCATTCAACAACACATAAGAGTAGCTCAAAGTCGACAAAAAAGTTATGTCGATAACCAAATAAAAGACCTAGAGTTTGAAGTGGGTGATAAAGTGTTCTTACGAATATCTCCCTGGAAGAGGGTAAGGAGATTTGGAAAGATGGGAATGTTGAGACCAAGATATATCGGTCCTTTTGAAATTCTGGATCGTGTTGGGAAGGTAGCTTACCGATTGGCACATTCACTGAATCTCTCTCAAGTTAATGATGTGTTCCATGTATCTCTCCTGAGAAAGTACATACTCGATCCTTCACATGTACTCAGCTAAGAAGTTGTACCGCTGGAGCAAGATCTTTATTATGAAGAATAGCTGATAGAGATTCTAGATCATAGCGAAAAAGTCCTATGGAACAAAACCACTTTCTTGGTGAAATTTTTATGGATGAACCACCAATTAGACGAAGATACATGGTAACTTGAGGATATGATGAGGGAGAGGTATCCTCATCTGTTTGTAATGAAGTGACAAATTTGGAGGGAGAAATTCATTTTAAGAGGGGTAGAATGTAACACCCTACGATTTTATGAGAATTATTTTTTTAAGCATTATGTTATACGAAACACCAAAGGAATCTTTCACAACACATAATACAGACTTGGCTTGCATTACACACAATCGCGACCTTCCTCAATAGCGTGTGTAGTACGCAATACCGGGTTTCACTAAACAACGATATATTATTATGGACTAGCCATTATTAATAGTATTAACTACATTTTTAATTTTATAACATTTTTATTCATCTGACACATTTTCTAGAACATGGTAAGAGAACAAAATAAATTTTTCGGGTAAAATAAGTATTTTTCAAAAAATGCAGTTTTGTCACCTTATGATGGAACACCCTCAATAAATATAGTTTTTGACATGTTTATCAGTTAAATTTGACAAAATAAAATTCTTCTTTGGAATCAGGATATAAAAATTTACTTTGGATAAATTTTTGATACATTTCGGATAACTTTCATATTTTGATGAATAGTAAAAATACTCTAATTTTTAATTAAAAACAACTTTTTTTCACTGAGATAATTTATATGGATAAATTATAATATTGAATAGTTTTAAAGTATAAATAGAATATATTTTTACCATTTAATATAATGTATGTTATTAGAATTAATTTACATTGAATTCATAGTTAAAAACATTTCAATCTTTGGCAATGTTTTAAATTCTAAAACCTGTTTTCTTAACAACGGGATTAATTTTAAATTAATTACTTCAAATTATGTGTTTTTAATTTTATAAAATTGATTCCATATTTTGAATTAGTGGGTCCAAACTATGTTAATAGGCTACTTTTTATTTTTGGGCATTATGAATAGTAACCACGGTAAATTTTATTTACCTTTGTTAAAGGTAAATCATGTAATTAAAGGTAAATTTAAGATTATAAAATTACCCTAACACATTCTAAAATTCTATTGGATGAATAAAAGTCTACCCATATCACCTAAAGTCCGGAAAATATTTATTTATTGGACTTTTGACCATGAAATAATATAATTATTATTAAAACCAAGGAAAGTGACAATATGTCACTCTATTAAATCTTATAAGTATAATAATTTTAATTTAGTGATAAACTTCATGAAACATCAGATATAAATAGTATCTAGAAATATTATAAAACTATCTACATCATAGAAATTTATTTAGAATTTTTAAGTATTAAATAATTATCATTAATTATGACACAATAGTGATGTTGAAATTATTTTATTAATTAAAATATCAAATAAATGGTTTTAAAAATATTAAAATAAATATTATATTTACTATTTAATGAGATCCACTAATTTTCAAGATACATATGACATTTTATTAATCTATTAAAGCTTTTATTTTGAACATATCTTCTGTATATATTTTATTTAAATTCAAATAAATGAATAGTGTCAAAATTGACACTATAGTTATTTTATAAAATAACATATTATAAAATTGTTTAAAAATCACAAAAATATTTAAAAATTATAAATTTAAATTTAAATGGTCTAAAATATTATAAAGTGTCAAATTATGGAAAATTCACAACACATATGTAATTATTTATAATAATTAAAAATTTAGAATATTATTACCACAAATAACATTAAATTGATAAATATGGATAAATCAAGTTGATAATGTTTAAACTAAATTCATAAAATGTCTAAATTTGATTTTTTGATGAGATTACAACCCTAGATCATCTAATATAATGATATGAGTAATTTTGGAAGTTTTTAAGTGGGTTTGGGATTTAATATAAACTAATATTTCTTATATTTCCAAAGCTGTCTCTCTCCTCCCTTATAAAAGGGCACCTCCTCTCTCTCCTCCTCAAACCAATTTGAGCCTTCAAACTTGGCCAAACCCTGCCCATTTTACTTCCCCACTTCCTTATAAACCTACTATAGGTACTTGTATTCTAAAAATACCAACTCTAGTGCACTAAATAAAGTTTAAATGAGGCACTTTGAGAAAGAGGTAATACCTTATACCTTTTTCTTCAAGTTCCATTCTTCTTCTACTCCCTCTTATTTAGTTGTTTAATTATTAATTAATAACATCAGTATACCTCATATACTGATATGTTATTATAAATATGAAACAACCCTATTTCACCTCTTATCCATCCTATGGTAAACAAAACCACCCTGTGTGCGTACGTACGGAATACCGTCTCCACGCTGTGGTGTAATATGTTTTCCACCACCACCTTGATTGGATGTGTATAATGGTGCAAATAAGTAACTATATATGATTATTGTAATGTGTTATTGATTTATAAATATTACACATACACTTCAATACAATTCCACGATCATGGGAACGATATCATCGCTCGTGCGTACGTACGGCCTACCGTCTCCACGATGTGATGCGACTCATTATATACGATATTCATTGAATAATGATTATATAAATTAATTTAATGAATGAATATGATATATATTACACTAATACCATTCTTTATATGATATGTCTATATCCTATAAAGAGTAATAATAATTTATTCGATAAAATACGCATAAGAACATAAAGCAATAAACACCCGAATAACAAGTAGCAATGAAATATTACTACTAAGAAGATACAAATATGACCATATGTGATATCATAACAATGAATGTAATTCTTTAATAAGTCAATTGATATTATTTAAACCATATTACCAGAGTTTCGGATTCATACGAAGCATATCGGACCTAAGGTAAGAGAAAATCTCACAATCTCATTTTTATCCAAGATTGTTTATACTTCAGAATTTACTGGGGAATATTTTTCATCCACATTAATGTTTCCTCAATATTTAATATTATATCCATCCACCTACAATTGTTTAAATCCAATTTTACCCATTGGTGAGTTTTTAGTATAATATATGAAGGGAATCTTTTGTCGTATTTAGTATCAGGTACTTTTTGACTTTTCCGACCAAAGTACGAGAATAATGTTTTTTTAACTTATACGACATAAGTGGATTTTTAGAAAATTCTTTCCATGAAGCTTACTTTACATGTTTGCAAGATTATTGTTAATCAAATTCTTTTAGTTTAATATTATATGACCTTTTAAGAAAGGAAAATTTTATTGAAGTAGAAAAGATATTTTCCTCAAGAATAGAGTTCATTTGTTTTATCAAAATTATTTTCTTTCTAAGATAATATAGGGTTCTGTTTATATCCCTATTTTTACATTGACTTGATTATGTTATGATGGAATTATTTTTATGATTTCCTTTTATCTTATATGGATTATGTTATGATGGCATGATGTTTATGAATCCCATTTTAATTTCATGGGTTATACTATGATGCATGATTTATGATTTTGTGGCACAGATAAGAATAGTTTCATAATGAGATGGGTGGGACATATATCTCCCTCCAATGCATTGGGTAAATATTTATATCTCATGAGATAGAAATGGCTGGAACAGCAGGTTAAACCGGTTAGGTGAAACAGGACTGAAATGAGGAGTGAACTCGGTTCAGAATTGGACTTTGTCCGCTAAGATAGTCTTGGAAATGAGTGTAGACTACTAAGAAATGATTTTCTATTATTATGTGTGTATGCCACAAAGCTTCATGTTTTATGTTATGATTATTGGTATTATATTTCACTTCTATGATTTATCCCATGTTATGATCTCTTTTGCAAGGTAAGATTTTTAAAATGCTATGTTCTTATGAATATGATATGTTTGATATTTATTTTTCTTACACTTACTAAGCATTTGAGATCACCCTTTTGTATGTTTTCATTTCCACAGGTCAGGAAGAAGGATATTAAGTAGAAATGCCAAAAAGGTACTGTAGATATGATGAAATAAATGGGAGATAACATAGATGATTTATGATCCATTTGTTTATGTTTTCCAGTTTCTAAAGACACTATACATATACGGTTCTTTTATGGTTTTGTTATATGTTGTAATAACTATACATCAATTTTGAAGTAATAACCATGTATGTAAATTATGGGTCATTATACGCATATTATTAATGATAGTCTACAATTATTTAAATTCTCCACACAAATAATTATTAGATAGGGAACCTTCTCATGGTCTATGAAATAGATAATGTAAAATATCCATTTGATTAGGTTGACTCGTTTCTTGATACTCAGCATGTAATAAGACAGAAAAAATAAGGTTGGATATTTCCTTATGAAGGACATAATGCCATTTTGTTCCTTTCTTATAGTATTAGTGTGTTGTGAACAAATCAAGCTGTTATCTATAGTTTGTGAGAGTAGGCTGAGAATTTCCTTAATATGTTCCACTCCATATATCATGTTGTTTGGTTTATTAGTGTCCAATTTTTGCACTCTCCATCACAATAATTTTTATCTTCATTTTTATAGGTTCATTTCAATTAATAATACAAACAATATTAGATCAAGTATTATGGAAAAATAATCTGTGTAAATATCATATCATAATGAAAGTAAATCCAATGAGGTAATAAATTATGACACCTTAATTTCAAATTATTAAATTTTATGTAAATGTTATATCACTCTTTTTAATATTTTTTAATTATTATTTTATGTCTATATTTTTAACATCTACATCAACAGTGATAGCTAATACCCACTATTATGCTAATGAGACATCATAAGAACATCAAACATTAATAATACATAATTTTACATGACTATTTATCAAATATCACTATATAATATAACCATAAATATATTGTTTTAGTTTCATTAAAGATTATATACAGAAAAAATTTATTTTTATAATCATTATTGAATATATAAATAAATACCATTAACATTATATACCATTCTCAACAAACCATGAATTATATTTTTTTGTTACAAATTAATTCAATAATAATAAATAATAAAATCAAATAATTATTAAGGGGATAACAAAATACAATACAATGGTGGATAATAACTAAGAATAAGATGATAAAATGGTAATTTTGTATAAAACATAATATAATAACACCTAATAATACATATTTCAAAAATTAGTACTTATAATATAATGATTTCATAGTTGAAAATTTCATGTGTAATGGTAGTGTGGAAGCATGAGTCTAATATCATGACCCTAATCAACAAAAATAGGTATGTTTAATATCACTTGAATGTGGAAAATTATTTGTACAGATTTTATAACATATGTCATGGATATCAACCAATAAATTCATATCATAATTGAAATGGATGATCACCAACCAATAACATTATAAATATGGGATAACCCCCCCCCCCCCCCCCACATCCCATAACATAGTGGATATATTAAAACCACCCATATCCCATCTTAATCAAATATGATATAAAACATTACTCAATTCATTGATGAGATATTAAAAAACTACCCCTAAGATATTGATAAACCATATATATGTATTCCTAATGATGATAAAAATATGCATAGTTCTATCATATCATAATTAATATTTTTTTTGAAATTATTCTCATCAAAAATTCATATAACATGATCATAATACATCTATGGAATTACATTCGATGGTATCATTAGATAATATTACAAAGGAAGAATAATAATATTATATAATGTTGATATTGATGAAGAAATCCCTTTATAAGTGTATTAATGGACTTTTCAAGAATAATAATGGGAAATGTAATTTCTATTATAAAACCTCTAGTTAAAAATAAAATAATTTATAAAATAATATGAATATAAATTTTTATGATACAAAAGAAGAAATCATAGAGAGAAAATGATAGAGGGAAAATGAATTCATTTAGAAAAAAATTGTAAAAATTAATCAATAAACATGTTCTTAAAAATGGTAAAACTATATATAAATTATAATATTAAAAACACATAATGTATATTAATTTTGGAAAAAAATGTAATGTTCATGGAAAATTTATTGGGAAATATTATACATTTAGATAAGGAAATAAAAAATAAAATAAAAAACTACGTACATGTTGCATAGAAATTCCCATAAAAAATAAGAAATAATAAGTCACTATATCACAACACTCTTCGTTACTATACTATGAACACATAGATTAATTAGTATCATTATTGAATAATTTTCTGAACTAAGAAAAATGTATCATTATTTCATATAATTTCAATTATTTAAATATTAAATCCAACAAATATTCTCAAAAAATCCAATGAACCTTTAGATTTAGTTACATTAAAGATTATCCATACAAGAATCATATTATAAAACACATTTCTATACTTCCCCATATTTTAAATCTTATAAATACCCTTATTGACTTTTTTTATGTTGTGATTATCTTTAGAACTTACGAAAAGTAATCATCAGAATCAAGTGAGCTCAAATACATAGTAAAAGAAAAATCATCAATATTCCATAAAATGATAAATGATTTACATATTAAAAAATAGTAGCATGGGTGTGATATGAAATTAAGTAATAGAATTTAATAATAAGAGTTATCTATTAGGATTTCTTGCTGTGAAGATTTGCAGGTTAGTTGTTGTGGGCCAATAATCTAGTATTAGCTGGTTGGGTATTTTGAATTGGTGGTTGATCATTAGGCCTATAATGGAAATATACAATGTCTTAGTGACTTTAGTTCTTTAGAATATGTAATGGTTTCCCCTAAAACATTAAATAGGGTGTATCTAAAATAATTAATAAAAAAATAGCCTTCGGGCATTAATTATGTAGTGTTTTACAAATCTATTATATGAAATTATAATCTCAAATGAACTATCAAATACCATCTATATATATTATCGCATCATGGGATAATAAGAATGAAACTTACAATCATCAGTAAATAACATTGAATGGGCCATTGAATTATTAAATGAATAATGAAAACAGTACAATAAAAGCCTATAGAATCATTAAAATATAGAGTCACACAATCACACTTATGCTTACAAAAAAAATATAATCAGTTCTGCACGTATATATCTCATTACATATGTATATCTATAACAAATCTATCATGAATAATCATCTCACGAGATATTAAATTTTAACAAAAGCATTATAGGGGGATATAATGACCCATCCATCATAAACCATACATATTTTCCCAACATAAAAATTTATCATCATATTTTTATGAATTCATAAAATAAAATGGGTTTCAAATTATTTCCAAAATTGATTCAAATCATGAAAAATGTTAAATTCTACCAAAATTTATAATATGATAATCACATATAGAAGGAATTGGTATCTAATTACAACATCTAAATTTAAAGAAATATATTATTAAATTTAGTAAATGATATATATGGTTTCTATAAAATATAGATAAATGAAATATATTTTATTCATTAGATTCCATAATCGATCAATTCATGGATAACTAGGTGAAAACCCCTCAATTAATGGAATATAATATATGCAAATAAAAAAGGAATTTAATTATAATTCGACATTATTGATTATTAAGAAACCCAAAGGTATTAGTGGATCATTACACTGATAGTCAAAATAACATTTCATATAACTTCCAAAGAAGGATATTGTATGATATTAATTGAAGAATATCCAAGATCAAGAGTAATATATATCGTGGGATGTCAACTCAATTGAACAATAAATTATTGGGGTTTCTAAAAAAGAACAATGAAAATATGAAATATCATTCATCATTAAAATAATTTAATTTAAATATTTTATAAAAAAAGGGAATAATAATTTCACTTCTAAATCAGTAAAATTTAGGGAAATAATTTTATATGAAATGAAAAAGATTAAAAATGGTATTTTCATAATTAAAATGTTAAAATTTATAAATATTCATGAAATGATTAAAATATAAACTCTTAAAAAGATTTTAATTTAAATCAATTAAAAATAATTATCATTGAAAATGAAAATTTTAAATATTGAAATAAATATACAGTTATCCATAAAATGTTGAGAAATTTTAAAAGTGATTCCAATTTTTATAACTCTTAAAAAAATTAATTGAAAACGACAAATTTTTAAAAGAACATAAAACATATTGTACTAAATAAGTGATAAGATGAATCTCATAATGAATAAGTATATGATCAGAATTTCGTCGTGATAATAATAAGAATTGTTATAAACAATTACTATATTATTTATCAAATTTGAGAGGTGGTTATTTAAAATAGTGGTTGGGAAAAAAATATTACGACTTGAGTAACATGAATTTCAAAACACTTTATTGAGATGCAGCTTGAAATTAAACATAAAATATCTATAATAAAATATAATTCATGATTTCATGTATGAAATAAGTAGTATTCACACCACAAAAATAAAAAAAAAGTGGTCAATATGCATCATTTCATAGGATAAAAACAATGATAAAATAACTCTTCAGTTGTTATTATCCATTGAATGAAATCCTGTATAAATAAAAAAACATTATATGGTTCTTAAAATACCATGAATTAAATTAATATTGTATATTATATAAACTAGTATTAAAACACACCCTTTTGAATATATCATGGTTCCTAATACAAAATATGTCTCAGAAAATAAATTTCAAATAAAAAACCCCTTAATATAATTCATAATTTACAGTAATAACATATAATATCCAATATAACACATATTATTATAATAATCATCTATTCATAAAATTATTAATTTATAAATCCTTTTATAAAATTCATTTATAATTATTATCTTCACTAATATTAGTTATTTATTATTTACATTAAATATCTTATGTGATTAATATAGTTCATTTTGAACATTTGATTCAATATTGGTGTGGTTCTTCATGTTTATCCCAAAATTTATCCGCAACAGGTTACTCAATATACTTGAATTGATGATTTTAAATTTTTTATTAATTTATATTTTCATTCTATTAATGATTTTGTTACGATCCCTGATTTTGAAATTGACGATGGGCATGTTTCTAGGATTTATAGTGAAATAAGTGTTTTTATGAATTAATATATTTAAATATTATATAGAAACTCTAGGACCAAAAAAAATATTATTTCCCCTTTATATAATAAATTAATAGACATAAAACTCCCATATCCATCCATGATACAAATTTATAGCATTTTTTGTGTGTGTTGTTAAAATAATTGAGATATCAATATACAATAATTAAAATGGAAAGTATAGTAAAGGGAATGATTAACATTGTATTAAATATTAATTAAAAATTATATTGATGTTATTTAGACTATATTAATGTTTTATATTAGAAATTATATGATTTTTTATATAATAAATCATATAATAAAAATGAACTATGTCACTTTTGTTAAGATGGTTGTCCACATATACACATGTATCACGTTCTCATTTTTCATACAATGGAATGAAGTAATTCAATGTAAATTATTAAATAGATTCTGTAGATATTTTAAATAAAATTTAGATTAATTTATTGAAACATCAATACATTCAATGATATATTCAATTAAAAATGGAATGCATCATTCCTCGAAGGTGGTAGTTAACACAACACGTTGATAATGATTCTGTTTTCAATTCATTAGGTAAAATGTGTAATATGGTTTATCATTTAATAATTTATAAAACGATATACATATATATCATAAATATATAATAAATTCCCTATTTTTTTCTTTAATTTCTAGTTGTGAAGTAAATCAAACATGTTGTTTAGCGGAGGAAATAGATCACACATATGAATGATTTATATTTTACCTTTTATTAATGGAAGATAAGAAAGGGTATATAATTTATATCTCCTACGAATAAAAAATATTCATTATTTTTAAAATACTAATTTAATATTTTACTAATGTGTAATACAATTTGAATTAAATTAATATTATTACAGAAAAATATTAGAGAATGTAAAGTACTAACATTGATATTTTAAGGATTCTCTTTAAGAAACAGTTTGATGTGGGTGAAATTTGACAATAATATGTGACCATAATATTTCGAGGGTAAAATAGTATACTGTGAAAATGATTAAATTGAAAATTTCAAGAGGAAATTAAATATTTAGTGTTTTATTGAAGGGGTAGTTTGAGGACCTTTAAATTTTGAGAAACATTGTATTTTTGTTTCTATTTCAATTCAAAATAAGGAAATAACTTGTTTCACATTTCAAGTGGAGTTTAATAAGAAAAATATGTTACATTAATTTTTAATATGATTGATGATATATAAACCACTCAATTATAAACAAGACATTAATATTTTTAGATTCTATTCCATCATGAGTTATTACTTTTAAATTTTATCTCATATTAAATAAATTAGTTTTTACCTATATAAGTTATAATTTCGGATTAAAAATTTAAAATATCCCTAAATACATTATTTGGAACAAATTATCCAATATATAATATCTATTAAATCTAATTAATCTTATAAATGTGATAAATATGTTTTTTAATATAATAAATTTGTTGTGTGTTTAAAAAAATTTAGATTAAATGGTAACCCAATTTCTATAATATCAAATATTGCATTGAAAAAAATAAAAACATATTATTAAATTAAAAATAAAAATTATATATTATATGTTTTTTATTTTAAATATTTTCATAAACCAATTTTTCATACTTATATTCTAATAATTTCAAATCAAGAAATGTATCAATAAAACCCAAGTTTTACATTATTCACCTAAAAATAAACTATTTCAAATAATCCCAAAAAACCTTATAAGATAATATTTAGATTTTAAATTTCATAATGATGTTCATTTTATGTAAATGAAATTTAAATGGAAGTTATTTATCTTTCGAATTAAAATAAAAATATAATTATAAACTATATTTTGGAGGAATAATGTTTTAAAACAATATATGTTCTGATCATTATTCCCTATCAATTTCAAATTTTAATGTTGTTAATATATAAGATAATATTTAAATATTTTAAAAACTGAGAAATTTTTATTTTTTTGGAAAAATTATAAAGGACACAATTCTACCATTCCTTAAAAAATATTAATATTATTCTAAATACCCTAATTAATGTAATTAATTTTATTAACTTATTTTATATAATTTAAATTTACTAAATGATTGGTTTTTAAATATTTATTAGATTTTTAAATATAAATAATATTATATTTCTATTATAGTAATATTAATATACATATATGTAACACATATCTAAATATATATATATATATATATATATATTGAAATTAATATTAAATTTTTTCATTCTGAGTTATATTATATTAAATTTACTATTTATAAAAATAGAAAATCACTATACCTAATAAATGAATATCCAACGAACATATCTCAATTTCCTATATTTTCAAAAAACCCATTTTTATTCTTATATATGACCATAATAATGTTATTTTATTTATATATATGAAGGAAAACATCTAATTTCTATAATTATAATTTTGGATATAATAATATTCTTTTTTTCTATTAATTATGTACATCATCATTATATTTATGAGGATATTGAAAATTTTCAAAGGTGAAGATAGTATAGGGGATCACAGTGTGTTGTATGTTTTATTCCTTTCAATTTATTATCACCTTTTATTGTATACATGTATAGTGGATATAGTAATCCATGGTGATTTTTAATCCACGGTGTATAAGACATTGTCTCATGTGATTTTGTAGGAATGGATCGATATGTCTGAGTAAAAATGGATGTTATTTTAATTCATATATTGTATGAATTATTAACCAATCTATTTAAATTACACTAAAAAAATACTAAAAAAATTAAAATAAAAAACAATTACGTTGTGAATAGAATATTGTTCATAAATACTTATGGTTTTAAATTATCCCCCCTTAAAAATATTATGTCTATTCAAAATAAATTATCATTTATTAAAAATAAAACTTATGAGTGCCTAAAATATAATCATGCAGGAATATATAGATTCTAAAGAGATTAAATATTTTAAATCATATAGGAGACAAGGTAGAATACCTTATTCCTAATATTAAGAATATATCTAGACTCTTAACCATTTATTCCAGACATGCCTATATATCTATGAGTTTTGGAGTTTCTAAAGACATATATTTTATAGTTGTATATTAAAAAAATCAATTCAAATATTAAAACAACAAATAATATAATAATATCAAATAAAATCATATTAAATGATATCTTTAGTACTAAATTTCATTCCCAAAATATTTTATTCGTTAAAAAAATATCTTCTTTATATAATACATTTAGATCTATCTAGTTTCCAACATGTGATGTTCTCCTGAAATTCATACCCCAATCCCAAAAATAATTATCCCAAAATCATGATTACAAATATTAAAATATTTTTAACATAAAAATAATTGAAATAAATGATTCTATAATCTAATTTTACATTTATAGATGAAATTAAAAATCAAAAAAAATGACCATAAAATTTGACTCGCTATGGTTTAGTCTAATACATCCAGGGCCTATTTCATTTTATTTTTTCTTAAATAACTATATTTAAATCAATAATTATTTACTATAATCAGAATAAAAATTCCCCAAATCATATCAACATGGAGTTTCGATCAATGTTTATAGTATTAGTTTTATTCATCATGAACTATAATGAATATTGTGTTGATAGTAAAACAAATGTTTTATATTTTATTACTCCAATGTGCTTCAATGCCTCAAGTCTACTCATTTTCCATGATTTAGATCGGGCTATATCTTCAAGGAAAAACTAAATATAACTTCATTACCTAAATATAAAAGACATTTTAATTTACATCGACTAATTTGTAGCTTCTTAAACCCAGTATCATGAATCTTATGTCTAATACAATTACATTTGAATGATTACATGGAATCAAATAAAAAATAACAATTGTGTTTACTAGTTTTGGATAACTAGAACATACATGTGTCTTACATTATAACTAAATACAAAAAATGAAACATTATTTTTATAATATAATAGCATTATTCTTAAATATAATATCCTTTATTATCATTATTAGCACAATTATTTGATTAATAGGGAATGGAAACTAAATAGGGGTGATCTCAGACACTCTATAAGAGTACTGTATATAAGAAACAGTAATGAATCAATGAACATAATCATTATGGAAAATAAATACATCAAAACACATTCCATGTAATCAATAAATTGGGATGGATTTTTTTAAACAATATGGTATGTAAAATAAATGAAAAATTTACATTTAGAAAAACTAGATAATGAATAAATAATACAACAAGGTAAATAACTCATAGCGCGTACCATTCAATCCATAAATTTATAATTATCTGAATCCATAGATTTTATCTTTTAAAATATAATGGATAATAATAATAATAACTAAAATTTCCATGAATGAAATTATTAACTATTGGAAATAATTTCTAAGTATCCTGAGAACCTATAATGTTATGACCTTTTACAAGATTGATAAAAACTATATGTAGAAACCTATTTTAATTGTAAAACTAATTTTTATCATGATAACATATTAATACATCAAAGGGATATATAATTTTTGGGGCCCATCCTTCACTTCTAGGCTAAATAATTCCCCATATATAGATTAATAGATTTTACAAATAAATATCACGACTTTTCAAATATATCTATTGACTAAAGAATACATATTTATCAATATTTTCCATGATAATGAAATTACTATAAAGGTAAATAGTATATTTATAAATGGAATACAGTATACGTAATGATAATATCCATGATTATGATATAGATATTTAATAATAATTTAATTTCCAATGACGATGTATTATAATAATGTAATTCTTTCAAAGGATAGTTAATAATCTAAATATAGAGTTATATTTTCCAATAACATATATCATTTTGTTATTTACGAATCAATTAAAATTTATGAGATATCAAAATTGAAACCTAAAATACTATTTATAATAATGGATTCATGATATTAAATTTCAAATAGAATGTATATAAATTACATAAAAGTAAATTTATGCTTAATAACGGATAATTCTAAATGGAATATAAGTTTATACGAAATACATTACCATATGTTTAATTATGGATGATAATACATTAACCTCCATCTAATGGGATTATGAGTATTATTAGTTTATTAAATAAACAAATTCTTATTTCTTATATCATATATATAAATTTTATATCATATTATAAACTATTCATTCATAATCATTCATCATTTTTGTCATTTTGGTTGTTAATTGACCTATTTTTCGAGTATGTGTTTACTTGTTTATGTTTGTTATTCTTGCATTGATAACTTTTTAATCTTCTCCAGGATGTAAAATAAGACTATAATATCATATATATTTATTTTATATGTATTTATAATATTACACAAAAATTGTATATTGGAAATTAAATACACGGTTCTTGTAGACTATAATTCATATGTATGTCTGAAGGATGTTTCCTTCTTATATATGTATTATAATAATTAAATGTAAATGGTATATATATATATTAAAATTCTAATACAATATTTAATTAATATGTTTTCCTTAATATTATTAAAATAAACCCTAACACATTCCAGGTATAGTGTGAACTAATCACATTGCTTTGAGGAGCTGGTAGTCCATAAGTCAATAAATGAAGTTATCATTTTCACACAAAATAAAAATCAAGAATTTATGTATTATATAAAAATAAATTAAGAATAAATTAATTTTAAATATTATATATTTCAAATAATAAAAATAAATTCATCATTATTACTATCCTTGAATGGTGGTAATGGAAGAACAAACGACATTGGTTTGTGAGGCAGTAGTCCTCCATACACAAAAATGATGATTGTAAATCCCATTTGATTGAAGTGTATGTGATTTTAGATCATAAAATATATTATTATACTTAATATACTTATTTAATTATATAATCATGATATAAAAATTATTTACGGGATGTATATGTAAATGAATCAAAAGTGTTCATTGAAGAATAATATATCTTATGCAAGTAACTACTTTTGGATTATACCAAAATACTTCCATGAATTGATTTATGTCAAATAAAAGGATTCTTGGAATGAGGGACGTATTTAGGGATATTATTTAGTCTGGTATTTAGTTATAAAAAAGTGCTTTAGGGTTTTTAATAAGTGGGATGGCCAAGTGCCTTATTATTGTGGATGAGGAGTGGAATTTTTATAAATATAAAATCTTAAACACTATCACGAGGACTCGATTACATAATATGCCTAAAATAATTAAAAAACATTATAAAATGGGGTATATGATAAAAATATTACATGAAAATACGTTTTTGTAAATTTCTCTATGACATTTTGGTCATTCTGATTAAGGTTTAGTCCCTTGTTAAGGTTTGCTATACATTTACTATCGTAATTAGTTTCAACGAAATTTGTTAATATTTTTGGACAAATAATATTTATAAATTAGTAAAAAATATAAAAATTTATGATTCATAATTTTGAATCAATTTTTCCAAATTCAAATATAATTATTTTTATTCATTAATTTAATTTATAGCCTCGAATGGGATGAGAAAGCATGGTTTTAAAGTAAAAATTATCATAATATTAGATGATTTTTTATCCAATTTAAATGTGAAATTGATTCCAATAAAATAAATTGAATTATTTAATGTATAATTTAATTAATAAATTATTAAAAATAATAATATGTATAATTCCACACTATAAATTATTTCAAAAAAATGAATTTTTAATTAAAACTTAATATTTTTAAATATTTATCCAAAAATAAAACATCCAAGAAAAATACCAAACATTTAAACTAGGATTAATTATTTAATACTATATCAAAACTATGGTTTATTATTCCGCATAATATTTATAAAGTTTAAGTGATTATGTTTTTATATAGTTTTTCAATTAAAAGTTAGTAAAAGTTTTATGATAATAATTTAGTTTTTATATATAATAAAGGGTTTCTTTATTTCTAATTCTTATAAAATTTATTTGAAGAATGTAAAATAAAATTATTATATTATATATAATTTTAATAAATATTATTCAAAATAGTAATTAACTTAATATATTATGATAAAAGATTTCTGTGAGCAAAAAAACATTTCCATTACATTCTACTGGTTTTAATTTTTATTTCTAATTCATTGGTAACCAATGAATTCATTTTATATTTTTGTAAAACATATGTTTTAGTAATATATTTTATCTAATTCATAACTAAAAATTTAATAGATAACTTATATATCATTATATTATATAATATTATTTTAGTTATATATATTTTTTTATAAAAATCAGTCTTGCATGTAATACAATCTATTGAAGAAACTCTTTGTTTTGTGTGACACAAGATAAACAAAGTTTTATTTATTGATCATGAAAAAAATTGTGTTGTGTGTATTGAATGATATATCATAGATCAAATTTATTTAATATAGTACGTTTATCGTAAATTCTTGGTATTTTATATCTTCTTCTATACTTGGTGTTTCATGTCATATATGATTTCAAATAAAAGATACCCTTTTATAATTATAGGGGTGTTACATTCTCCCCAACAAAAATAAATTGTGTCCTTAAAAATTATATTCAATAATTTTTTTCAATGGTTTTGTATTTTAAGATTAATTTTTTTAACAAATCACATCATAAAAGGGTTAATAAAATGTCTTCTTAATATTAGTGAAACTGAAGTGCATCATTTATGTGAAATAACATATAACTAATTTCCTACATATAATAAAATTAGTAACAATAGAATATATGAATATTGAGAAATCTTATAAATAGTTATAGAGGGTGATTGAGGTCATTGATCATAAAAAAGTTAATGACCAATAGAATGTTTCGGGCCCCATATCCATAAGTATATGATGATATTAAAGACCATAATTTCAACAAAAATTAATGTATTAAGACCAAATTTTATTTCAAGTTCATATTTATATGTTGGGTAATACTTTAAATTCGTATGAATGTAATGAGATATGCTTAAAAGGAATATTTTTGTAATCACAAATTATAACTTTTTTATTATTTTATTTGTTTCGGATTCATCCATAACTTCATAAAAATAATATCTAAAAATTTACATTGATGATATAGGAACTAAAATATTATATTCAATAATAATAATAATAAGAAAAAAATTCTTTATATATGTTTATAAATAATTTAAAAAAACAATATTGTTAGTACCTTAAAATCTAACCATGAAAAGTGATACTAGTGCTTCATCATTAATATTTATTCATCAAAATGTTTGGAAACAATAATTAATATGTTAACCAGGACATCGCATTGGCCAGAAGAAGAGATGAAACCCTTATTATCCTTTGATCTTGTGTTCATTTCCCACCACCATATTTATTTCCCTTTTTCAAATAACATATTAATATAATTTCCAAAATATCTTTGATTTAATTGTGTGACATTTACTAACAAATACACTTTTCACTATGAATTTAAATAATTTTTTTTCTCATATATTAATAATCCTATTTTCCTATTAGTGAAATATAATTAATGATCAAAATAATATTATTGGTAATCAATACAATTAAACTAATTTATCAAAAAAGTAATGGAATTATTCTGCAAATACCTTTTCCACTAAAAGAAAAACTAATCTAATTAGTTATATTGCAATAAATTTATTCTAAAACATCATTAATATTTGTTTACTCCAATAACATAACATAAAAAGTTATTTTATGACTTATAACTTATGATCATTATTACTCTGATAATCCATTGATGGTATCCAAAACACTTTAATTAATGAAGACATGTGTGCATTCATGATAATCATCTTAGTGTATCTTAGGGTTATTCTCCATAATCTATGTTTTCAAAAATATAGTTCCCATCATTGGTACTAATGTTCATTTTATAACAATTTTATATCTATAAACCTATATGAATTGATTTAGTTTATAATACAATTACACTTACACCATTATAATAAATCCAAACCTAAAACAACTAATAATTTATTAGTTTTGTTAAACCAGATATATACATAAGTCTTACATTATAATTCAATACACTAATTACAATTTTTTTTATTATTAAATTATTTCCACTTTTAATATAATTTAATATCATCCTTATTAGACAAATTTTAATGCTAGGGAATGGAATCAAAATAATAGTGTGCTCAAATGCTTAGTAAGGGTTTTGTATTATTGATGAAATAATGAATCAATGAGAATAATTTTTATGGAAAGGTAAATATCAAACCACCATTACATGTTTTCAATAAATAGAGAAGGATATACATAAATAACATGGAAGGGAAAATAACTTAAAAATTAAATTTAAAACAACTAAATATATCATAAACAATATATAAAGGTTAATAACAAAGTGGACTTTCCATTTATTCAATAAACAGGGACTGAAATGCATCCAAAGACTTTATCATGTGAAAATGTCATGGATTATTATAATAATTGGAATTTCAATAAAGGGGGTTCTTTTTTATATGATGTCAGGTCACAAAAATATGAAAACATATACCATCAAGACATTTCACAATATGGTTCAAAACTATACAAAGAAACCCATTTCATTTTCAGAAATCATTTGTCTAAGGAAAATCAGTCACTGTATTGATTTTTTATATAATGTATAGTCCCAAAACCTCACATAGAGTGAAAATAAATTCTCATATATCAATTAATATATTTAATTGACAAACAATATGCATTATGAAATTTCTGTATTGACTAAAAAATAGATATGTATTAATATTTTTATATATACTCTAACAATTATCAAAGTAAATACCATCTATAGTAGTGGTATAACATTTAACAAATTAAAATATACAACATAATTATATTAATACTTTTGTAAACTTTAATGTAAAATGAAATATAATTACAATAAATTTATTGTTTCAATATAAAGTTACTAATCAAAAAAGTGAGATTCCGCAATAACTTATATCACTTAGTAATTTCAAAATAACATACCCCTATTGAGAAAATTAAAATTCAAAAAAATATTCATCAATAGAAAATTATTAATTATATAAAATGTAAAAGGGGAATTATATGCACCACATAAAATTTAATTGGTTCATAATGAAATATAAGTCTCAATGGAATGTAAATTGAGATGAAATATATTAACTTACTTTGTATTTGGGTGAACATAACATAACATCTTGTAAAATAGTTTTTGAATGTTATTAACCAACTAAATAACCATATTAAAACTTATTATATCATATATGATCATTTTATTACATAATATAATTTGTTCATTGGTAACCATTCAATATTTTCTTCATTTTAATCATTTCAGTTGTTAATTTTCATGTTTTCACATATGTTTTGACATGTTATTCAAGTACTTATTACTAAAATTAGAATTTCACTACCTCTAGGATGTAAAAAATGAATTATAAAAACATATAACTATTATTTATTTATTTATAAAATTCAAAAGAATTTAGATAATGGAAATGAAATACACCTCCTATGAACGGGGTAGGTCATACGTATGCATGAATGATGTTTCCATTTTCATGTCATTTCAAAAGAGTGATTCTAAATGATATAGTTGTATGTTATAAATTCATATTCATATTTATGTCATATATGTCATGTATTGTTATAAAAACATCATTAAAAATTCTAAGAATAGCGTGAATGAATCACATTGCTTTGAGGAGGCGGTCATCCACACATCAACAAACAACATTATCATATTCCAAAAAATTAAAATCAGGATGTTATTTATTATATTAAAATTCCATAATCATAAATATATTATAAATATGATATAAATAAAATTCAAACTATAAATACATTATTATTAAAAACCATGAATTGTGTTAATGGAAGAACAAACAATATCAGTTGATGACGATGTTATCCGCCTTACACACAAACGATGATTGTGTATCCCATTTAATTGAACGGTGTGTGTGAATAGTTAGTAAACATGGAACAAAATAACATTGTGTTTATTATACTATGGTCATCATAGAATCATGATATAAAAATAATTGAATGGGTGGAGATGTAAATTAATCAAATGTTATCATTGAAGAATGTTACCTCTTATTCAAGTAACTCCTTTTAGCATATAACAAAATAAATACTTGTAATTATTTGTGCTGAAAGTGTGTCTTCTAAAATACATTTCCCATTAAATGGTTGCAAAAATATTTTATAAAAATTTTAATTTTATGTCTAATATTGGGGTTTTTCTTATATTTATCAAATCAATTGGAAGAATGTTAGAAATATTTTATAGAATAAATAATATATAAATTTAATTAATATCAGTAACTTATATTAATTAATTTAATTTATTAGGATAAAACACCATTTTGAGAAATAAATAATTATATTCAATTAGCTTGTATATTCATTTATAATTAATTGGTAAACATTAAATTAATTTTTTTTTCTAAACCACTTATTTTCATATGTTTTTAGTTTTATTCATTCCCACTAATTTAGCATCTAGAAAATACCTTACTATATAAATAATAATATTTTATTAATATATTTTTTTCATAAAACTCAATTTTGAGTGTAATAAAAGCAATCAAATATACTCATTGTTGTGTGTGATGTAGTATAAACTTGGTGTTCTGTGTAGAGAATGACAAAATTTATGTTTCATTCATTTCATGATACATCATAGATTTAATTTATTTAATATATTATATACATTTTATGTCTATGGATATTATATTCCCATCTACAAATGGTGCTTCATGCTATACACACTTCCAAATAAAAGATACTCTTTTAATATTTTTGGGGTTTCACATTGTCCCTTTGGATTTCACATATTTTATCTGAACTAATCATCAAAATAAATAAACTAATCTATAAAACTGACTAAACCAACCTCTAATAGTAACTATAGAAACTTGATATTCATAAAAACCCCCTTATTATTAGTTTATATTAATAGGAATTAAATCATACAAATAGCCACACAAACGGGTAAACTGTATGATTATTGTTTTTAAATGATAAGATTCAATAACACTTATATTAAAACAAATTTTAACATTTATGCATAGTATCACTCATCTAGATACCCTTATATATAATATAGATTATATAATTTTTTATTTTCAAGGAGATGTAAACATAAGGAAGGGGTGAGACCAAGTGCTGAGTTGGGGTAAACATATTTGACATCAATCAAAGATCCCGTGTAATAATAAGAAAAGAATGTGGTTATAAACAATGTATATAAAAAATTAATATTCAAAAATTCATATATCAAATGATAAGATTTGTTGAATAAATCATGGTATGATATAGTATATAAATCAAAATTCTATGGAAACATGAGTATAAGAATGTGAGCAGTGATAGAATAACATAGTCATAGAAATAACTATAAAATAATGGTAAATTCATAAATATAGTGAAAAATAATTTTATGAATCAATAATTCAATTTAAATTCTTACCAGATAAAACAAATGTACCAAAAAATACTTATATCAAGAGAAAAAAACATTTATTGAATTAATTATATTGATAAATAAGACCCCACAAATTATTTATAGATTTGAGTTCGGCATTAAAATAAATTATCATATCCTAAAGAACCTGTATAATGAAAATGGGTTTCATTTATTTTTCTAAATATGTTCACATCAGGGAAAATTCAAAAATACATTAATTATCATAATTTGATAATCCCATTGAAAATAAATTAGTATCCAATTCCCCCATGAAACATTCAATGAAAATTCCATTCCATTATGTAATGACGTATATGGTATATGAACCATATAGATAAATATAATAATGTTTATTCAATAATCTCTTGAATCAATCGATGATAGGTTATGTAAGAGAAAACTCCTCATTCAGTTAAATTAGATATATAGTATAAATAATGGATTGGAATTAAGAATAAACATATTAAATTATTATGAAAAAATTAATGATGGTTCATTCCAATAATAAGAAAATTTTAATTTTTAAATTGTCCTTAAAAATATATTGTATATATTCTTTTGAAGAATATCCTTAGTCAAGTAGAATACATTTCATGAGTGATAACCTAAAATGATCTTACCTTTTCTTCATTTTAGAAAATTTTGATTGGGAATAAGAAATATTTGTTATCATTTAATGAATTTAAAATTAGTATTTTATAATCACTATAGAAAAATGGAGTCTGTGAAAGGTAAAACATGGCTATAATCATGAAAATTGAGTATTAACCTTCATGCTGATTTTGGATACAAGTTAATTCAATTTATAAAATAATTATAAAAGGTTATACTATATGAAAAATTTATATAATAATCTATATGAAAGTTATATAAAGATAAATTTAAATTTTAAGTACAATATAGTTTTCATGACCCATCCTAGAAGGGCTTGTGTTGGGACTTCCCAAGCCCACCTTCAATAGGTATGGGGCTGGTGACTAGCCCCAAGTAGGCATATCCCACAAATGGGAGGTATTTTATTATTTTCCTATAAAAATCACACATCTCCAAGACCAAAATGTTGAAATGAAAAAACATTATGTAAACCCTGAATGCATACACTATTATACCAACCATAGAGTACGAGACACAGCATGTGTTGGAAATCCCATGTAGGGGTGTGTAAAATAATACTGAGTAGGACACCATGAGGCCAAAACAAAATACCACTAATAAATAAAATAACTCTACAAAAAATAAATACACTTAGAATTCCGCAGTGTAATAGTACATTCAGCTCATATACGTATAAGTATGTAGTACAAAAAACTAGATCATCAAACGTAATACCTAAACCACCTTTTATTGATAAGACATGTTTTCCTAATGATACACTCATCCCAGATATGACATGTAGTCTTGAAAAGAAACATATCAGGGGTAAGAAAAATTATCTTAGTAAAACATGTAGTAATGGTAATACACATTGTCCTGGTAAGTCACATAGTCTCTAAATGTCACATATTCTCAAAATCATATCCAGCCAAAAGATTCCACCCATAGAATAAATTTTAGGATATAAACTAATCATCAATACATTATTTTCTTATTTACACTTCCAAAAACCCATCATAGGACATCTCCTAAGCATTATCTCGCCACAAGGGTCTTAATGACGCAAACGTCTCATCAATCAGACACATGATTTGAATGTTAGGGGTGTTTTCAAAAACTTGTTTGACCGTGGTCCTGTTTGGGACTGATCCAACCCATCAAAATCAGTATAACCAGCCAATGACCTTGACCCTGTCCAGTTGACCCACATTGGCCCCGTCCAACAGACACAGCCCCACCCGTACTGGCCTGAACCGGAATGCTGGGTATATTAGACTACAGCCCTCAGGGAAGGCTGGCCTTACTTGCTCGACCACTGAAGTATCCCATATCCTCTAGTCCATCCTACATGTATGTAGTATGTTCAGTTCCACCGCACGTGTCTTGTCTGGCTGTGTTCCCCTCAGTTCCACATGGTTCCACACAACATCCCATGCAGTCGGCCCACCGTGTCAGCCTGCCCGACGACCACAACATTTTTGTGAGCTCCATGGGGAAACCTGGCAGTATCCCCCATCGTGGCACATCTGCATCCCACAATCGACACCACCACACTGTCCAGTGCTACCCTCACCCCACATTTCCACCTCTAGCCACACCCACGCCCAAAACGTCTGCTTCCCCCCACACATGGCCACCACCGGGTGTTTCCACAGGAGTGTACGCTCTGAAGGTCAATAAAAAGGATCATACAGCCTACTCTATTTCCCAGAATATGGAGTGATCTTAGATCTAGGTTCCTCATTACCCGATATACAATATTATGACCTTGAAAATCAATGTTCCTCCCATTTGGGAGTTTGATCGTGTTTAGAGCCTACTTCCATACCGATTAGCAACTATGATGGTTCAATGGTGAAGAATTCCATGAACGAGGATACGAAAAAGTACAAAGAAATCCGTGAGTAATGAATCTCATCCAATTTTCATTTCATCCTCATTATGTTCCCGTTAGAATAGAGAAAAAATAAAAATTATTAAAAAATTCATCCTTCATTGATTTCCCACAAATATGCTCATCCCATAAGAATGATCGAACAGTGAGTAAACCTATTCATTAGTTGACTTGGGTTCGTCATTGGTTCTAGAAATAGGGAATTAAAATCAAGTAAAATTTAATACCTTGAATTATTATTCTTCAGTAAAGAGGATAGATCATCATGTCACTTCTGTTAGAGAGATCCTTCAAAAAAATATTTGATCCAAAATACTATCATCATTCTCCATCTATATAGTTCTCCATGTTCTCTCTAGTGCCTCCAAGAAATTATAGGTTAATAATTATTAACCAAGGCACCCTTCCTCTAATACGTATTTAAAATAAATGTCACTACAGTGGTGACATGTTAAAAAAACAAAACGAAATCATCATTTATTTTATTTATTATAATTACAAGAACTAATTTCCATAGTTTTCCCATTACGGTTGATGTTAGGCCCCGCATAAGGTAAATTCTATGCTCTGAAGGCATTATTTGCCTAATATTTCTTATCCAGGAACCCATTTATAAGTTATTCCACTTTTTCAGAAAAACTGTATGCACGTGCTATTTAATAATTTAATATTTTTCATGAAATTTTTTCAGGCACATCAGGCATTAGAATCACACATTGCCTCAATGAAAACTCTCTAAATAATTAAATATAATATTAATATATACTACATTTATAAATTCAGGACAATACATTCTCCCATATTTTGGGCTTTACATCTCCAAAATCCATAAACAATGTCTATACAAAAAATTGAAGGTACTGAACTCGAATCTGAGCCTCACACTCCCATTTCTTCTCCTGAATATTTATTTTCTTCCACCAAAAAATGCAATATTGAAATCAAACACCCATGAAGGATCATCTCCTATTGATCTATTATCATCGTCAGTTACTCACCAAAGTGGCCCCATTGTCAATGTCTAGCTCACTTGATTCAATTACATGTGAGGGATCATGTACATATCTCCTCATTTGGGAAACATGGAAGATGTTATGCACCTTCTCTAATAATGATGGTTGACACAAGAAGTATTCCTTCTTTCAAACTCTACATTGTATCAGGAAAGGGCTGATGAACCTCAAATATATCTTTCCTCCCTGACTAAATATCAGTACCCCATGTTGAGGACACACTTGAAAGAACACATAGTCTCCCTCTATAAACACAAAATTTCTCTATTTTCAATAAAAATAAGACTTATGATGGCTATGTGTAGACCTCATCTAGATGAAATACACCATCTCTGTAATCTCTTGCACCAACTCCACGCCCATGAGTGTTGACTCTCTTAGGTCCTTCCAGCAAATTAGTGACCTGTAGGGTCTCTTATACAAGGCCTTTATTGGTTCCAAACTGATGGGGGAATTGTAGTTGTTACTTCATGTAGACTTCACCATATGTAGATTATCTTCCCAATGGTGGCCATAATCTAGGATGAAAACGCGTAGCGTGTCCTAGAGTACCTAATTGGTATGATCTATCTAGACACCAATCTGTGGGTGAAATAATGTGCTCAGGTACAATTGAGACACAAATTCTTCATAAAATCCCTTCCATAATCGGGATATAAAGAAATCATCATAGTAAAATACAACAATCGATGGAACTCCATGGACTTGATCTATCTATTTACTTTTGAGATGTCCCTAGGTATCTGATAAACTCTTCTCTTAAATATCTATCAATTTAAATGACATGGTAATATAGTAAATGATCACGTAGATACTATCATTTCCCGTGGAAGTACATGGTAAACATTCCATGAAGTTCATTGATATCCCATCACACCTCTATTATGGATCCCCAAGGGTTGGATTCAAAACCACTATAACCAGGTGCTTGGCCTTCACTTGCTAACAAGTGAGGCATCAAGAGACAAACTGTACAAATCCATTCTTCTTTCATGGCCACCATAACTGATGTTGAAGGTCTGGGTACATCATCCATATACTTAGATGTACTGCCAATGGGGATATATGGAACTCCCTCAAAATATCATTCTTTAACACCACTGGAACTACTATGTGTTCTTTGAAAACAACGATGTTCTCCACACCTTTAAAGTATCCAATATGGGCATTCCATTTGGACATCTTAACATGTAAAGTCTCACAATAGGTATCTTCGAGAAGTTCATCCCTAAATTGATGTAAGAGTGGAGTGCTGACATCCATCCATTTGAGGTAAACTGTTCAATATTTATCCATAAATGACATATGAAATGAGGAAAATTTCTATGATTCCATGTGTGGAAGATGTGAACTCAATCCCATGATGAGAGAATCTTCCACCACATCCCTTTCCCAAGAGTATAGGAAATATAAATTTCACACTCCAAGAGGAACTCTAGCCATAGCTTCAATCCCATGTTCATATCCTTCTGAGAGAATATACAATTGTGACCCTTTTGTTAGTGTAGATGATGAACCACTATATAATAAGGTAGTGTTGCCACATATTCATTGAGAACACTACCCCTTCCAAATCTTGATCATGGGTCTTGTAGTTCATATCATGTTTTCAAAACTATCATGACCAAAATACAATAACCACTTTCCCCATCATCATGAAAGAACCATGTCTAGTTCCTAATGCATCTCATAACACCACAATTTAGACACCCTTCTCCATCAATATCAAGATATGAGAGAATGTTAATATGCACCTCACCTATTGAAAACATTCCAAGAACATCTTTGTCCACATGAAAGTGTTTCCCAATTATGTCAATGATTCCAAGGATTATGCTACCCTAGAAAAACATGGTAGAAACCTCCAATAGTACCCACCCAAGCTAAGAAATATGTGCACCTCAGTAACACTATCAGGTGATTCCCATGAATGTACTTCCTCTATCTTCACTGGATTCACCACAACCCCATCCTATGAAATGATTTATCCCAAAAAATAGACCTCATGAATCTAGAACAAACAGTTCGAGAGCTTCCCATAATTCTAGTCCTCTCGGATTATATACTAGACCATCCTCAAGTGTATCGAGTGCTCTTCCTAGGACACTAAATATACTAGGATTTCATCAATGAAGACCACCATGAACTAGTCTAAGTAAGGTTGGAAGATCCTATGGATGTGTCCAATGAACACATTTGGGGTTTTCTTCATTCCAAAAGACATCACCATGTACTCATAGTGGCCATTTTGACATCTGAATTCCCTCTTTGGTATATCTTCATATCATACTCGAAGTTGTTGATGGCCAATTAAGAGGACAATTTTAAAGAACCACCTCAACTTTTTCAATTGATCGATGGGGGCATATAGATGATTCCTTATGAAATCATTTTCAAGAATCCATTCCTCTTCCAGTCATCCATATATACCCAAAAATAACCAATATCTACATGATCAATCTGATATGTAGGTGTAGATATCAGTGATGTCCCAAGGTATAGATCAATGCAAAAGATTGCCTCCCTATGAGGAGGTAATTCTATAAAATTATCAAAAAATATGTCGTTATACTCCTCCACCACTAAAGGAAAATGAGAAATCATAACATCTATTTCACTGAGGTTTATTCTATCCATATTATGAGTGATTGGATTCACACTTCTACGTTTGGGTCCGTGATACACTTCTTGGGTTTTCTTTTCGCTAATAATGGAAAACCTAGTCCCATCACCATAGTCACACCTAACATTGAGTATAAAATATTAAATCTATGTGTGGACTATGTATAACCATTACATATCAATAATGATATCTTAAGACCTCTACTCTGCTACAAATTTTTCCCACCCAAAACTATCACCTCCAAGAAAAAGGTCAAATTGATGGTTCTAGTGTTTGATAATTTAATCCCCCATGGGTGTCTATAAATATAAGGGTTGAGTCAACAATTCCACCCGAATCTCAATGTCTTGAACAAAGGATGTGGCATGTAAAGAATGACTATAACCTATTTCGATCAAAATTGTATCTATGTTGGAAATGATATAGATCATATCTATAATCATCCATGGAGTATCAGGGTCATAAGACTCCATCACCCGAAAGTATTTTCATCTCATTCCTCTTGTTCAATGAGCCTTTTGTGGACCACATAGTGGTGGTGGTGGTGATACGTCGAACCCCCTCCCAACTCCTGGTTCCCCAACTGCTCCTCTTCCATGTTTTCCATCCTTCTAACCACCCTGCTCTTTCCTCTACCATTATCTCTAGAGTCTGTCTACCATCTCTCGATCGATCGTATGATGGATTAAGAAATATTGAGTTAGATGTCCCCAACTTCCTCTAGAGTAACACAACCTATCATTTAGCTTACTTTCTCTACCTTTTGATCACCACACTATTGATCATGTGTCCTAGGGTGGTCTCCTGGGGTTCCTAACCACCTTGGGTCCTTGTGACTACAATCATCTATGTCCCATTGATTACACAACTACCTGGTGCTTGGTGGATAATCCCACTACTACTGTCTTCTCTAATAGTATCCTCACTACATCTAAAACATGTTCCATTTCCCCACTATATGTAGCAATTATAAGTTGTATCATAGATGACATAATCCCATAATGTAGAACCAGTTCAACGTTATGAGCCATGAATAATGGGTCGCATACCATATCCATGGAGTAGTGTTAAATATCTGTAAACCTTAATGAGTACTCCACCACAGTCTGACTGCCCTACTATATATGTAGTATCTCCATTATCCATACTGATCGCAACAAAGCTGGAAGGAACTTTTCTCTGAAGAGACACTCAAACTTTTCCCAAGGGAGAGTATCCTCATCATGTTTCTCGGACACTAAGATCTACCATCACCCTATAAAACCCTAAATAAGTATCGCGAGTTGGACTTCCATCTGGTATTAAGGCATCCTCACAAGGGAGAATACGTGAGTAACTATATTGTTCTTATCCACATCTATTTTGGGTTTTGGAACACCCAGAATCATGGGATATCACTACCTATTTAACTAATAAATCATGTCCTATCAACATGCATCCTCAGCCAATAGTGTTGTTAGTATCTACTTCTTGATGGGTGGTTATGGGACGGGGATGAACGGTAGGGTTTGCGAATGGTGGCCTCCTCCCTAGGCGACGATGGACTCTGGATAGGCTCTTCCTCCCTTGGTGGGGGGCGGGGGATCTTCACTGTCGCTTCCTAGTGATCTTCGCTTCATTCCATTCATGAATCTTGATCCCCGGCCCTTGTTTCCCAAAATCCACGTTTCTCCCAATGTTCTGGAATGTTTCGATGGGATCCCGCAGCTCTCGATCTCGACTTGGGAGTTAACGGATGCCTCCTCCTTCCTGAATACTACCTTGATAGCATGATTCAAGCAACGACGTCCATCCATGGATCTCTTTGACCGGTTTATCTTCGACGCTTGGGGACTTCAGGAGCGAGCCACCGTGGGTCTCCTTGACTCAAGGCATATAATGATCCGATTTGCATGCGAAGAAGATCTGATTTTGGCATGGTCGTATCCTCCTCTGTATTGTGACGGCTCTCGTTTTTTTCTCTTCCGATGGACATATGACTATCATATGAAATGGGATTCTCTGATGATGGAAATTTGGGTAAGTTTTCCGGAACTACCACTTCCATTTCAGAATCCATCTATTATCCGAATTCTTGGAAATATGGTCGGTCGATACCTTTGCTATGATAGTAGAACACAGGTAGTGTGCCACCCGATCTCTCCAAGGATTTGCGTCATAGTGGATATCTCTAGTCCGCCGGTTCACTCTCTGTTGATTGTTGTGGGTGAGGAGTTCAAGGATAAACAATTAGTGGTTTTGAGTCCTGGCTTGATTTCTGCTCCCAGTGCTTCAAAATTGGACATCATCAGGAAAAGTGTAGAGGTAGGAAGTTGATTCTGTAGGCTTCCGAGGGTGTGCAGGCCGGTGCGGTGTCCTGTTCTCAGCAGCGACATCAGGGTCTAGCCGATGTGGGAGCTGGTGGGGTCTAGTACTAGTATTGCATAACAGGGCATTGTGAAAGAGTCAGTGGAGAAGTCTAAGAACCTGACAGTTCTAAAGTGTATGAAAGACCAAAACACGATATGGGGGTGTGCAATCTAGGAGTGTCAGCTGCCAAGGGAAATGCAGAGATTATGGGTGCTGGAATTGAAGAACTGGTGACATATCAGGACACAGATGATCCCTCAGGTGGAAAAGAGGACATACAAGAGTCTATTAAAGGTGGATCGGATGAAAACAGTGGCAAGAGGGTGAGCGTTCAATCTGGGATGAGGTCATGTCCTGGGAAAGAGTCTCCAAACATTGAGCTTTCTGATAAAGATCAATCCAATTATGTTGAACAGCTAGGTCGTGGCTCGGAGGACACCAACAAGCAGCCTCAATCCAGAGGTCAAGTATTCGAGAAGCACAAAAGACGAGATATGACCATACCCCCGTGAAGTGCTTCCCCTGTGGGAGGCAACATCATGGAGGCCGAGGATTCTGGTATAGCACTTCAAGGGAAGTCCTTTTTGCAAGATGCTACTGATTCTCTACATGGAAAAAGGAGGCATGAGGGATTTAGTGTCTTGGGGACCTTGGACCCAAACACTCCCATTCATAACTCCCCATTCCTTCAGGCTGGGAGAGAGGGGAAGAAGAATGGATTGGAGGTCAAAACAGGCAAGGCAGATTTTTCATGCAGGCTGAGGCACACCAAAGAAGACTCGAGGGTGGAGTTGAAAAACCATTTTGAAGGTCTGATGGATCAAGAACAAACACTAACACAAGAGGAATATCCAGGTGATGATGGGTATAGCCAAGTCTCATTGGACAGTTTGGAGCATTTCCATGGGAAAGGCCCTCACATCCCAAGAAGGAAGAAGGGGAAAGAAGGAAAGTGTGACTCGGGGAAATGTATCATGGCCGAAGGGAAAAAATTCAAGGGATGCAAAGACTACTCTTACTTGCCTAAACCGATGGAAACCAGGTTGACCAAGAAAGGCGGAAACAAGGAAAGGGAAGTCTTACAAGAAAGGGGAAGTGGAGACCCAAGAAAAGAACCAAGAGTGATGGAAGAAGAGGCAGGGGTGTCTGAAGCTCATCCTCCAATCCAAGGAAGAAATTATTGAAAAATTCCTTCATCCCAACTCCTAAAATGAGGACATTTTAAGAATTTATGGAATAAGGTTGAATGTTGATGCCACCGAGGAGCAAGAAGTGTGGATAGACAAGCAAGACCGAATCATTTCATGGGGCTTCAATCAATGAAAAATCACCTTAGAGGAATTTATTCAGATAATGGACAAAATGGTTACTCATCTTGAAGAACTCATCAAAGTGGATCCAGAAACTCAGGTTAGTACTCTGCACTAGGAACTATATCGAGTTTCTGACTCAAAGAACCTTAGCCATGTGTTTAACCATTTTGTGAGCTCTTTTATTACGTAGTGGTTTTTGTTTTGTGTACCTTTGTTTCCCACTTGTCCTTAAAGTGGCTTTATAATAAAAATTTATATTGGAAGGAAGGATGGGTGGTTGTATTGCAAGTAATCCACTTGAAGGTGCTATCTCTGGTATATGACCCATGTACCAACATCTCATTAATAGAAAGATCATACTTCTGACCACATAATGGAACCTTTCTTGGCTGGATTTATATAAGAATCCTAAAATAGAACATGGTGTACCATAGTCAATAGATTATACATGGAGAGTCGACTCAAGAAAGACATGATAACACACTGAAATCTGATATAATACATGTACAATTTAATTATCTACAACTAGTGTTTCCAAATAAACATTCAAAAATTAGGTTTCTATAGTCCTGATGTATAGATATGTCTACCTCCGCAACAACATCAGGATATGTGTCATTAAATATGAAATCGAAAAACATAACATTTTCCCCCAAACCGACCACACAGACATCTAGTTATTAAATTGAACTAATTCCACTGATAACACTTTTTCATGAACCATCCCAAAGGTACCCACACCATTACTACCCCAACCCTGCCTCCAATAGGCCTGGGGATTTTGACTAGCATTGAGTAGGTATATCACACAAATGAGAGTGATTTTCCAATTTACATGTACACACATACACATATCCAATTCCAAAATGATGAAATTTAACAACACTAAGTAAACAATTCTTTCATACACTAATATACCAACCACAGAGTATGAAAGTGGAAAATTAGAATGTAAAAAGGTCCAGAATAAAATCTCATTAAATGAAAGACTATATAAAAGTGATGAACAACATCTTTAAATTCATCATAAAAAAACCTACTTTAAGGGAAATGAACATGATAGCTATATGAATTCCTAAGAGAACATCTTGACTGTATGTTCTCTCTAAAAACAACTTTTTCCTCACCCACATAGTACATCGTCAATTCATAGTTCACCCATATAAAGAACCCCACATGTGAGAAAATCATGTGAAACAATTTGTAAAACAATACTTATTAGGACACCATGATTCCATAATAGAATACTACCAAGATATAAAAAAGTGGAGATCAAATAAATACACGAAGTATACCACAAAAAAATTGTATAGTCATCTCACACATGTATATGTCTATAGAATGAAAAAATAGGATCATTAGGTATAATACACAGAACACCCTATATAAATAAGGCATGTAGTCCTGATGAGAAAATCAATCCTAATAAGATACATAATATTTATAAGACACATATTATCGGTAATACATGTGGTCTTGGAAAGTAATGTAGTCTTAGAAAGTCATGTAGTCTCATTCCACATCCAACCACTAAAACTGCTCATAGCGTGCTCATTCCAGGAGATCCTACACCTAAATGCATTATCTAATATTAAAAAATCCACAAAAATTGACTTATTATGTCCCAAATTTACCACCTCATTGAAATGTTACCAACTACAAAAACAACTCGCCAAACAGACACACATTTGTAAATTTATGGTTGTTTTTATAAAATGGTCTGACTCGGGTCTGTATTGGGTCTGATACGACACGTCAGACCTTGAATGACCCAACACAGTCTAGGCAACCTAAACCAGGCTAGTCTTGCCTAAACCGGCCCACTCAGTATATTGGAACATGGACTATTGAGCTGCATGGTCTAGCCCACTGGGCCACTGGAGCGATACAACTCATATGGTCTGGCACAGTAACATGATAACCTCTCTAGTCTTCCGCACAAGGCCCACCTTGGTCGTATGACCTTCTTCTCCATGTGGATCTGCACCATGTCAAACATTTTCATCTTATTGCATTTACCTTCCTCATAGCCTCACCGCCTGCACAGTCTCTATAAGGCTACCTTGCCGGCCCCCCTCGGGATCCTTCCATGTGCCCCGGTTGACATCGCCCATTAGTCGTCACCACGATACCCCAACAGGGATGATGATTCCCCCCGATAGCGGCACCCATTCAAAACTCCTTGGTCGTTCACCACAACATGTACGTCGATGCCGTGACATAACACATTCATCACTAGTGCTCTGAATGTCCCTCATGCGGATCATTATGGCTCCTATGATGTTTGAAATTTTGTGTGATCATAAATATCAGATTCTCATGAATTGATCAACCATTTAGCGGACTCCTAGGGATATTTTACTCTAATACATGGGGTTTGATCATGTCATGCCCTTCTAGAAAACAGAGTCATGACAATTAGGGTTCAACGATGATTAACTCTCGGAATGAGGGTATGAATATCAAAAATAACTCCCAGAGAAATGAATATTGTTCTTAGTTTAGTTCAATATCAATCCATTATCATTTGAACGAATAATGATGAAACAAGGATAAATAATTTTACCCCCAATGATTTCCTGCCAATATGACCATCCCACAATAATGATCGAACCGTGGATAAACCTGTTCATTCGATGATTCTTGTTATTTTTTTACAACATAAATGGGAAAATAAAAGCAATGAGAAACACCCTGCATCGATGTTGCATTGTTCTTTGAATAGAATCGATCACCATGTTTCAGTCAATGGCTAGATTCGTTAAAAACAACATCTGTCAATCTCTGATTCTAAATACCAACATTATTCACCATTTAGGGAGTTATCCAAGTTATCATTGGATCCTCTATGAAATTCTAGTTTCATGTGCCTATCCCAAGCTTCATGCCTCTAAGGATTATTTAAGAATACTATCACTATGTTGGTGAAAAGTTAAAAAATAAACTAAATTAACCATTTATTTTATTAATTATAATGCCAAAACCTAATTTCTTTATTAGACTCATATTGTTTGATGTTTGGACCTTGCTAATCAAAATTTTTCAAACTAAACAAAAATTTTTTCTCATATTTCTGATATAGGAATCTGTTTAGATTCTAATGCAATTTTTCATAATAACTACATGTGTGTGATATTTAATATTTCAATATTTTCAATCAATTGTTCATGGAACACCAGGCCTTGGAATCACACGTTTTCTTACTTCATAGTATAAAAAAAATTCTATATAATATCGAAAAATAATACATGGAAATATATGGGAAATTATAAGAGTATTTGGAAACCCATGGTTAATCAATAGTAATCGAATGATTGTTTGATAATAAGATGTGGAAGAAAAAGTAAGGAATATTTATTTTTAGTACACTCGATTTATTTTATTTTCAATGATAGAATACGAAACATAATAAAAAATTTCATTATGATAAGGTCATTATAAATAAAAATTATTATGTGTTTAAAATATTATCATAGGATAATGAAAAAGATGCAGAAATCACTATTGAACGTACTATAAAAATTAAAAAAAATTGAAATTGAAGAAGATATTAATGTAAATTATATATATTCTAGTGATTATAATAAGAACATTAAGTCCATGGGAGATAAAAACAATATTGATGAATGATGACATATAAAATATCATTCTCGATTAGAATGAACTAGTATAAAAAAGAGTTAAAATCAAAATAGCCAGTAATAATATTATTCTTTTAAATGTATTATAGAAAATAGTTGAAGAAGCCCTATATCAGAATGAGTTAATTTAATATATGGATGAATAGTGAAATTAAATTGATAAGAATAAGAAATTATAGCCTTTTATCTGGTTAAATATATGAATATCATTATAAAAATGGGTTTATTTAAATATAAGCTGAATGGAAATGTTTAGGTGTCCAAAAAATGGGCATTTTGGTCATCAATGTGAATTCCAAAATTGTTGTAATATGGCTTAATGAAAAATTTTCCATGAATTTATAAATAAACGCATTGGGTTATTTCATTAAATTATAACACAAATAATACATAAGACCCATAAAATGGTTGATACATTAGTATTCTTGAATTGTGTGTTATATAAATATGTGTATGTTGAAAAAATCATGGGTTTTATTCTTCGTAAATATTTTAGAAATGTTTGTAAAAAAATAATGACCAATACAGATTGAAATAATCCATGAAAATGTTTTTGTTCCATAATATGATTGAGACTACTGAGAGGGGGGTGAACCAATGGTTCTATTTTTTCATAAGAACGTTCATTAAATTCAATAGTAATGTTTCATATCCTCTAAAACTTTTTATGTATTGATAAACAAAAATATAATTTCTCCACATTAGCATTTGTAGGTAAAAAATACATAGAGAAGGAAACTCATTATATGTATATGGTTTATTACAAAGAAATACTCCTTATCATTTTAGATTGTCCCACCAACATGGATTATATCCCTATTTTCATTTCTAAATACCATGCCCAAGCAGTGAAAACTTCAAAAATAATAGTATAATTATTTTGGGTACATGATTCATAACCCCAACCATCCTTTTTAGTATCCACTTTCCCAAAATGGGTTACACAACCCAAAAAAACACACAATCATGTTGATTAACTGGTATGTATTTGTTGTTTCAAGTTTCTATTTCCTTCTTGTTTTCTAATCCACTTCATAATGTTATATAATTACTCCACAAGTAAGATGAAATAATAAATACCTACATAAAATCATAAAGAAATGAAAAAACCCCTAAAGAGATTATTAGTATTGAAACTTAATAATGAGACTTTATAAAAAAACGTCCTCATAAATAGTTAGTCCAATCAACCTCTGTCTGGTATCCTATGTTTGGTGGTCTCTTCCCAATTAACCTCCATCTAATTATACATATTCACCTTATACTTTAATAGAGTAGAATCTCATTTGGAAGTCATGACATATTCAGTCTGATGGAACTCCATCTAATGGACATTGATCCATTGGATGCTCCAACAATGGGCTCACAATGACATATTCATTCTGATGAATAGTCATATGACGAAACTTTTCTCCATTGAAATCACTAAGATGGAATTTTTACAATGGAAAATCCTCCACATTTACCTAAAAAAGAAACAATTTTTGGGATCTGAAAACCTATATGAAAATTTTCAAATCTCTAAAAATTTGAAGTATTTGTCACCCAGAATGTATGAATGTAATGTGATCTCCTTTTATAAGAACTATGGAATGGAAAAGGGGGGGGGAATTCCTCTAGTATCTCAATTAAATTTCACAAATACTAAATTTAACAGTCATTTATATCATCACATTCGATGTCTTCAACTATTATCAATACTAATGGTAGCTTCTATAATCTTCTCGAATATTCTCAAGACATTATACTTCTTCATGTATATAATCATTTCTAATGTATGATTCTTTAGACTGATTCTTCAGTCTGATTCTTCATTACAATGGAAAAATATTCAAAATTGAATACAACAAATTAAAATGACCACTTCTAAAACACTGGAACTCATCACATATAGATTCTTCTTACAAACTAAAAAACACTTTTTCAATCATTGAAAATATTTTGTATCCATAAAACCACCTTATTCAATATATTAGATGAAATTACATATTTAATATATATTCAATGTATTTATCCATTTACTTAATTTCTCTAACTAATTATCTTGTGTCTAATGATGTTCAACATATGATGACCTTATCAGTGTTTGCATGATTATGATATGTCATTTTATTCTTCACATTAATGGAACGTTGTTAGCTATAGTCCAATGAACCTATGAAATTTCATGAAAAATAATCAATATATATTCTTATTTTATATTGACCCAATCAAAATATAATTAATCCTGATGAAAATATTTGACAAAATTGATTTTTTCAACTGGTTGATTAGTATATGTTCTCATCCATTTCATTAATATCAACAACATAAACACTCGAATTTACCTCCAATAATAAATTTTATTTAATTTACTAAATGTAAAATTAATTAGTAAAATGATTTGGTGCCATAAACCATTATTATTAGTAGGTGGCATACAACATCTGACATACTAGTTTTGGAAGTGACATCATTAAATAAGAAAGATCAATATTTTAGCATTGGTTTTTTATCATAATGATTATTATTACACCGATGATCTATTTCCATGTGTTTCGGGTGTTCCTCACAACGATGAGTAGTGTCTAGAATACATCAAATTATATTCTCCCCTCTTCCACAAAATCTAACTTGTACCATGAATTATTTATAATTTCTATAAAGTCCATGATAATAAATGAATCAATATATTTACATTGTAAAGATTTATGTCCTCCCATGTCTTACATAACCTTTTATCATTCCAATTATTCCTCAGTTCAAAGGTCTGGATCTATTGAATCATGCTAAAGGGCCGAGTCTGATTCCTCATACTGAGGAGTTGATTCTGATGTTCTCCAAATGTACTATGCCATTTGCAATATCTGAGTCAGTCTGATTGGGTTTTGTTTTGAAACCAAAACTCCAAATTTTATCAATATTAACCATATATCATCTATTTATAAAAAATACAACCAAAAATCATCTAGGTCCAAACAATCTCCATATTTTAATTATTGGAAATACTCACTTCAAAACAATACCACTTTTAGTTCTCTTTCCTCACTTTGTATTCTCCCCCATTCCTTACATGCACCACTTATTTCTTATATATCACCACGTTTTTATTATATCCCTACATTATTGATAATCAATTTTAAAGGGGGAATTATGAAAGGTTTCCCTATTATATTAATATTAATTCATTTATAAACATTTCAGCTCTTTATATCAATATATTGAAATTATTATTCAGGTGAAAGAAAATTATCCCATGGGTTTCATAAAGAAGTGACCATGACTAAAAAACTCGAATTATGTATGGGAGAAACCAGAGTTGAAAAATGGTGTGTATAATCAAGGTTATAAATTTTTTCCATAATGTATACTTCATGTGAGACATTAACAAGATTCCTTAATTAATTTCACCTGTAGAGAAATTTTAATGGGATTTATTGAGGATAAAAGTAACTTACACCGATAAAAAATTCATTATATTCAGGATTATAAACAAAATATTATAAAAAATAATTTCTTTTCTTCATTACATGATTATTCATCATTATTTCAAGTCTCAATTCTCAGCTTCCTTAATAAAACTCCTTCAATTCCCTACAATTTAGTAAAAATAGAAATATTTTTTTGAATAAGGTGGAATCCTAAAAGTTTCTTATAAGAATATTTAGGAATGAGAGTCCTCCCTTAGTTTTAAAATTTCATTCTTCTTCTTAAATTTTTCATTGGATCCATTTTCTTCCTTTTTTCATCCTTATCCTATATTGTCACATTTTTCTTTTAATCTTTTTATTATGTTGATAAAGATATCATCTTCTTTTTGTCTTTAATAGTCTTTCTATTATAGTGAGTTTCTAATTAATTTTTCATTCCTTATAATAATTCATTCAAGATATTCAAACAACTTTTAGTAACATTTGATTATTATTCACAACTTTTTCAGATTTTATAAATTTTTAATTCACTATCTATTGAAAATTTCTTATCATCTTTGTTTTTATTTCCATTAACCTTTTATTCATATTTTATTCACATAAAATTTGTTCCTTTTCAAACATTATAACAATGGATGGTTGTACCTTCAAGATAACTAAGAATTATTTTCTTTCTTTATCATCGTATTTTATTTTCTCTCCATTATTATCTTAATCATATTTCATCATCTTCTAAGTTCCATTTATTAGTTCCACATAATTGTTAGGGTCATTCGATCTTATTTGTAGAATATGGACCCCCTTGAATTGTTTCCTATTTCTTTTTAAAGACATGTTATACCCCCAAGATTAATCTTTGTGACCAAATATTTCACAACACCATTAGTGACTTATGAATCGTGAGTTTCTGGACTAATAGTGAACTTGTTAAGAATATTTTATTATCATTTCATCCCTAATCATGGACCAATTTTCTCAGTATGATACATTACTAAATATTATCTATCTTTCAGGGTGAAATTTTTTTCTCAAAAACCTACTTTCTAAACCATTCTTTTCAACTTCATTATATGTTTTACCTTAAACATAAAATTCTATAGTAAAGACTTATCTCATATTTTATATCTCACATTATGTTGTAATAAGCATTGATTATATTTATAATAAATCCAAATAATTCTCAGCCTACAAAATCATTCGTAACCTCTATTATATTTTTGGATTTAACTATCATCAACTTGTTCTTCTTATTTTCATCAACATGTATAGATTCTGGAATAATGAAGCTCCCCTTAATTGATTATTTTTATTTATATATTTTCTGTTTTCCATTAATATCACCAATATACATACTATGAAATCTTATAAGATTTAGATTTTTCACCTTTTTCTTCATTTGATCATTATTCTCAAAATATATACAATTAAAATATTTCTTCAACTTCCTTTTTTAATTCTTGAGATGACTCTTATTATCATTTATTTGCATATTTATTTTAATAATCCACCTAATTTTCTAATGTCCTCACCATTATCACTATATAATTAAAATATAACAATTTAGAACTTGAAAAATATATTTGAGTTGATGTTCAAATTTTTTATTGGATGAGAAATCATCCATAATTATTTTTCATAGATATATTTTGTTATTTTTTCATAAGGAAACCATTATATATGTTTCTTATACTTTTTTTCTAATATTTATTTTCATTCACTTCAAAAACATATTATTCAACATTCTTCTTTGTAAATAATTTTGAAAAACTCCCTTTCCATTCACAATTCCAGCACTTGGGAGTTTTAAATTTGATTTATCTATAATTTTATTTCTCAGAGATGAGGGGAACATTTATATTTAAATCATCAACTTCATTATCTACTTATAAATCACATGATTCATCATGAAATTAATTATCGTGGTAATTAACTTCTAAAAAATATTTGAATGACACTTATTTGACATCTTTTATCACAATGGTATTGTGTTTTTTCAACTCCTAATACAAAAACAAAAATATTTTAAAGATCATCCAATGATAAATATTCAAGATTTTGTAAATATTAAACATTGGAATTAAATTTTTCTAGAAATTTTCTCATATATTTCATAATAATTTTTATATCAACCATCTAATCACCTCAACATATGATTTTACTCGTAATCTCATTTACCCTTATAATTTAATTATCAGTACATACATCATCAATAAATTTACCAATACTAAAATCTACATATCTAGATATTTTATCATGGCTTCATTACCTTTCACATTCCCTTATTTGATATTTCCTAACATATCCTAAATTTTCATCGCTATTGGAAGCCCCATAATATTTAAATAAACATTATCAGTAAGAGACATAAACTATATATTTTTAGCTTTTCCTTTATCCTCTATACTTATCTTGTTAGTTACTATCGGAGAAGCTTCATTGGTAGGACGAAATCCCATTGTTGTTGCATCTCTAACATCAAGGACATGTGAATGAAGATAAGGTATCATCTTATTCTTCTCAATTTGATAGTTCATTCCTTCACATACATGTAAAAACACTATTAATGAATTAATTGAAATTATCAATTATTATATATGGATCAAATAGAGGTAACCATCCTCTGATATAATGTTTTGTTCTTAAATATGATCGATACCACCAGGGGGTGAATTTGTGGTACCTTTTTCTTTTAAAAGAACATTAAATAACTTTTCTAGTAAACATATTAACCTATAAAACATTTTAATGTTATAATCCACTCAAATATTACTTCTCAACCTTACTATTACAATACAAAAAAAGAATGATAAGTAAGCACTTGATATTTATGAGGATTGGTAAAAAATTTGTACTCGTTACAATGCTTGATAGTCCCACTATCATGGATTGTTTTACGATATTTCATTCATGAATATAAAGGAATATGAAGTGATAAATTTGAAAATTCTAATAGAGACATTCATGATAAAGTTAGTTATATCACCCTACTATATTTTTCAATATCCACTTTCAATATTCTAGTTATACACCCAAGCAAGCACACAGTAAGTTCCAGTAACTAGTATCTATCTACAGTTCCATGCTTTGCATTCCTTATTCTTTTTTTATCCTGTTTAGAAACTACTTCACTTCCTCCACATATATGTTGAATAAATAATTACATACATTCAATATTCATGAACTTTATCAAATATCTAATAAACTTTTTTTCTTGAAACATATTAAAAAAATATTATAGTAAACATTTTTAGAAATATCTAGTTTGGTCATCCTCAATTTTATAACCTATAATTGATGGACTCTATCTGATTGTCCTCCATCTGATTCTACTTATTCTCCTTCTTTAATTGACTAGAAACTCAATCAAATACTCACCACTTATTCCATTTGAAAAGAAATATATCTGATGGACCTTTTTTGTTGGATGTTACAATGTCATTCCCATTCTAATGGACTCATTCTGAGGAAATGTCATCTGATGGAATTATTCTCTGATAGAATCCCACTAATGAAAACATTCAAATGAAACATTTCCAACATCAACCAGAAAAATAAACTCTAGTTAGAAGCTCAATAACTATCTCATAATTGTTAGATAACCAATTCATGTAAATAGTTTAACACAAACAATGTATGACTATATTTTTATCTCCTTTTATAGAAATCCTAGAATGGAAAATTGAAGAAATCCAATCCTCCATCCCACTCAATGAAATTTCAGAAATCATGAAGTTCATGTTCATTTATGTCCTCATACATGGGTTTATAAATTATTCTCAATAATTATATGAGATTATATAAACTTTTCAAAATATTCTTCTTCTTCAAGTTTACAAAATTTCATTATTGTGATTCTTTTAAATAATTCTTCATTTCAAAGAAGACATATGAAAACTGAATATTTATTATTATGATTTCAACATTTAGAACACTAAATTTATTCTTATCCAAATGAAATATAAGAGCTAGAAAACAATTACTAAAACATTGATAAAATTCTATAGTGATAAAAAGATCATTTGAGAATATTTTTTTACTGATAACATATTTCAAATATCTTCAATGTCTCTATCTTTTTTCTCAATTTATCAAATTGATGATCCCACTCCTAATTCTGTTTTTTATCTAATAAACTTATCAGTGTCAACATGTGTGTAATATTTCTGCATTTTGTTCACTCTAATGGAACATTGTCATCTTTAATTTGATGATTCATCACCATTTATTTATAAACACTCAATACAAATGTTATTTTCCTATTGAACTAGTCAAAATAATATTTAACTAAATATCAACGGATCATAACATTGTTGATTTTCACCTCGTTGATCGATCTCTGTTATTATCTATTTCATTGATCTCAATAACACAATAACTTGATTCTTACTCTAATAGATCATTGAATCTGATGTATTAAGATACCAACAATTTATAAAATTAATAAGTGTGAAAATTAATTATAATGAAGAGGTAAAAACCCGCGTATAATGCACCAGTGTTGGAGATGGATCTTTTACATCCGCAAAATCAATCATTCATCCTTATGTTATCATCAGAAAGATTATTATCATATAGAAGACACTTATACATGTCTTTCTAGTGTTCCTCAATGTAATTAGTATCATCTTAAATACTTAACATTGAATTCTACACTCTTCCACAAATTCCATCTTGTATAAATGATATTTAATGATTTTTGGGAACTCTTTGACCAACAAAAAATCTTCATATTTACATTAGAAATTTTTATTACTTCCCATGTCTTCCAACTCCTTCTGTCATTCTAACCAATCTTCACTCTTATGGACTTGATCTATTTTATCATTCTAATGGGATGAGTCTGATTCCTCATATAGATGAGCTGAGTACGATGTTTAGCTTCTTTACAATGTCTTTTTAATCTTCCTTGCAATTATTATGGGGTTGTTTCAGGAATCCAAAACTCCCAATTTTGTTAACATCAACCATATATCATCAATTGACAAGAAATAAAAAAAATCAACATGGGAATAACAAATATTTCAATTTCATGATGTATTTATATTAACAATTTATTAAACATAAAAAGGGGAAAGTTAAAAATAGCTATTATTTGAATTATGAAATTTCTAAATCGACCAATAGGATTGTATGTGATGATGATTTTATATTTTTAGTAAAAACAATAAAATTTGTAAATATTGATCTATAAAACTTAATAATGAATTTTTTATTTCCTTTCATAAATAGATAAATTTATTCATGGCATTATAAATTAGCCACGATGGTGGTCATTTTTTATATATTCCTAATTTTTTATAGGGATTTATTGAAAAGATTTGGTATTGTAGAATGATGAGAACAATAAAATCAAATTTTATTGGGATCAAAATTAGGAAAGGATGATTAATTATGGGATGTTAATGTTAATGAATTCATAAAAATTGATTGGACACCTCTTATATTAATCTTCCCCAACGGAAAATATTTTATTTTCTAATACAATGTTTTCTAGGTTTCAATATAATTTTTAGTAGGTACAATTTATTTAATAAAAAAAATCATGTATGTAAAGAATATATCCAACTATGGTCATGAATATGAGATGAAATGATAAAATAAACTAAAAGGGTTTATAGATAATGATTGGGTAGGTAATTTTATTGTTTTAAAGCCTGCATAAATAGATGTTTAATCATTGGTTGTGTAATAGTGGCTTCAAATAACAAGAATAAATCCTCTATTACTTTTTCTTCCATTTTTTACGAGTATGGTTTTTTATATTAAGAAGATAAATAATGATCTAGATGAAGACTCACCTTCAATAATTTAATGTTACTACTTCACATCCTCAATGTATTATATTTTATAATTAGTGAAATGTAATTTTTTTTTAAAATATGGGAAACATTCATGTTCTTTTATTATTAATATAATACAACAGCTCTTAAAGGAGAAGGTGGTCGGAGGAACATTGATGTTGAATATTTTCATTTTAATGAGTATGGTAAAAATATAATCACAATACCAAACCAAATCTTATCCCATGTGAAAATTATATACTGTATGGGTGTGAAACACATTCCAAAAACCCATTTGTTTATGTTTCAGAATATTTATAAAACCCTTAAATAGGTTATATATAATATAAATTTAGTTATATAATCTATTGGGGGATAAAACCTTCTATTTATGAATGTTTTTAAATTAATTATTTATATGACTCCATGAAAAATCATGGGAAGTACGCTTGAATCTTTTTAAAGTGTTCGTTAATAGCTAGTTTGTTTTCTAGAATTTGTTCATGGTAAACATTCATTATTTAATTCTTTCTTATCTTGTACACCGATATAGATCATATAGACTTATAGATTATTGATTCATTACACCATCCATTGAAAATAGTATCACCACCACATTAAATAAAAATTTAACAATTAAAATTAAGGGATAAAAAAATTATTTTAGTTCATTATTTGATTCATGGGTGGTCATTTGAATAGATTAAATGTATATAGTCAGTAATAACACTGATAGAAATTATAAAGGGTTTATTTTTATTATAATGGGTAGTGATATTTTATTTTATTTTCCCTATATATTTATAGTGTTTTAATTCATTTGAGAAATGTTTTATGATGTTTTTAATAAATTATTATATTTTTGTATAATGAATTGATATAGATATTAGATTAGTTAATGTGGAAAATGATTTTTTTGAAACATTGAGCTGTATGAATATAATTTTTTGAATTATGTGTTACGGATGAAGATTTAAAATGTTTTTATGTTTGTAATATTAATCTAGAGATTGAGTTTTTAAAAATTAATAACCTAGACTCTTCAGGACATAAAAAAGATCATATGTAGATTGATATATGGAAATTTTATGACAAAATAATAAATATTGGATATGAGAGAATAAATTTGAAATTTGACATCGAATTTAAGATTATTTTGATGATGTAAAAGATATTTTTTTGTATATATATGAGTTACATAGAGAAATGTTGGAATAATTTTTATGATTCATATGTTATATATGATTAATTTTAAAAACTTTAAATGTTGAAATAATGTTCCAAATTATATGTGATACCCTTTTGCGGGTCCCATATTATTAAATAGGTTTATCTCTTGGGTGGCATAAATATAATTTTGATAATGAAATAATGGTATACATTAATTTAATATATTGAATAAATGGTGTATATTAGTTAATATAATGTCAATAGATGAAAAATTTACATTAAAATGATGACAAGACTTAGGAAATTGTGTAAATGTGCCTATACGGACATGGAAACTAATTTTATATGTTTTGTAGGAGCTCAAAAGTATAATGAAGTAGATATTTATAGAGACTCAAGGATAATATCTTTAATGATATTAAATGAGGAAATTTATGTTCATTGTGATTTATAATTAAATAAATAATATATGTTGAATATCATATAAATATCTTTATTGGTAATAGTATTTTTTTAATGTCTTGATATTAGAGAAAATATCTCCATGATTTATTGAATAATTCATTGAGCCTAAATCAGGTATGGTTGATTTTATAAATATGATGCATGGGTAAATAGAAGACAACGTGTGAGGGTTTTTGTAATACATAAGGCACAACCATTTTTTTATTCTTCACCACACAAGACCCCTTCTTGGATGGGTGTGTTGGATTTCATAGTGATTTGGACAGTGCTAGATGTTATAGTGGTAGATCTATCACAGTGGCTCTTCGGTTCGGTGGTGACACCTATGACTGGCTGATTAAGGATGTGGCTTTTATATGATTACTGGAAGTTTGTGGTTGTAATGGTTATATTGGGGTGTGGTTTGGTGTTACTTCCCATTATCTTCTGTCATGGTGGCCTTCTGTGGATGTTCGGGGTCCCGAGGTGTAATGACAGCACATGGGTGCATTTGGTTCACTACTCAAGCTGCCTATCGAGGTGATCTTTTGTCACAACCTATCCCTTGTGGCCATGTCATGACTAATCCCAAGCCCTCCTTCCATAGGACATGGGCTAGTGACAAGAACGATGACGTATTCCCTAAAAATGGGAAGCCATTGCCTTTATAACCAACAATAACACACAACCTAGTACACATCAAGATACGAAACACCAATTAAAATTGTATAACAAAAGTGTTCTGAAAGTAAATGGGGCCAGAATACAAGCCCAACAGTAAAGTACAAGAAACTAAAAGTACAAGTACAACTAAAGAAAAAGGGAAAACAGGTTATTGGTCATCTTCCAAGGTTCCTACCTAAAGGGTAGGTACAGATTGCATCCACAAAACTCTTCATATGTCCGTCCCCTCTGTGTACTGAGTCATCAAATGGTCCACCTCCGGGCACCGTCCAGTCCTAGTACTTTCAACCTCAGTCAGTGTTGTCTGTCGTTGGCAACCAACACAACAAGCTGTAGGCATAGTCCATGAATGGGTGAGTATAATGATACTCAGTAGGGCTCCCGAGACCCTCATTGTCTCACAAAATCCAACAAGGATAAACCAAAAATAATGAAATCATAAAATAACCTTACTTAGGTATATTCCCATACATATACCTATGTTATCAAGTGATCCATCTCATTCATGAGGGAAAAATAGAAAAAAATTCATAGCTCAACCAGGATTTTATTCTAGGGGTGGTATCAAGTAACCTCCCCAGTAACATTATCGATACCATGGCTGCTGGAGAACTCCTCCTCTATCGAGTACATTGGGCCTACCGTGACACCAAGTGCGCTACGCACTAACCATGGACTGTTGAGGTACTCCTCCAGTGAGTACCATGGATCTGCCACATCACCAAGCGCACTCCCTACCATTGGTCTTCCACATCACCAATAGCTCTCCCCCACATAGCCTGCTAAGGTACTCCTCCTGTCAAGTACCGTTGGTCTGCCGCGACACCAAGGCGCTCCCCACTTTGGGTCTGCCGCGACACCGAGGCGCTCCCCACTGGGATAGTAGAGTCACTCTAAGTCAAAACGGTCATCAGTCGTCAGGTCTCAGCTAGCTACTAGGTCTCCGCACTATGCTTGCTCTTCTCTGAGAGGATATGCTCCATGAGCTATTGGTCGATACTCTAACTATCACGATGTCCCACAAAGAAGTATTTCAAAGGTATATCATGTCATAGGGGTCTCAACGCAATAGATGACGCGTTAATCGAACACCCTATCTGTGTGTTATTAGCCTTTTTGTCCCAGGGGCCCGGTTGGATTCGTGCTCGATACAACCCGATTGTTTCCCATCTCAAACCAAAACTCTAGTGGATTATACTCAAAGGGACAGTCTCACCCCAAGGTTTCCAGCGCCGCTGAAGGTTCTCCAAATAGACGTCTGGTGCCAAAGATATGGCCAAAAGAATGTAAGGGTTGCAGTGGACCTGGGTCTGGTCCGACCTGGTCAGACCGACCTAGCCTGACCTGGCATGGGTCGACCCTGTTCGGGTTGACCCAGCACGACGCATAGGTTTAGGCCCAGCCCGTAATGCAGCCTTGTCCGCTGGAAGGTCCAACATGTAGTGAGGGGAGGCAGAGATCCATGAGGGCACAGACCGGCCACAAGGGCAAGGACCGGCAGCAAGGGCATGGACCGGCCGCGGGTCAGTGCGAGGGAGGTTCAGTCCGGAGGATGCCATGAGGGAAGCTCAGCCCTGGCCGTGGGGCCCATTCGGCTCGGAGGGCCGCGGTGGCGTGGATCGGGGCGGCTCGGCCCGGGGGCCGGGGTGGTGTGGACGGGACCGGTTCGGCCAGCGGGTGGCACGACAGGGGCCAGTTCAGTCGGGAGTCCAGAGCGGCCGGGGTGGCTCGGCCGGCCGATGGCATGGCCAGGGCACGATGCGGCCAGGGAACAACATGGTGCGGGGCCGGTTCGGCTGAAAGGTGGGGGTTTTCGAGGTGCGGCATGACTCGGGGCTGGTTCAGCTGATGGCAGTGCGGGGTTGGTTTTTCCTGGAAGCCAGGGTGCGGCACGGATCGGGGACATTTCGGCAGGCGGTAACACAGGGCCGGTTCGGCCGGGAGGTCGAGCCACCGTGGGGGCAGCGTGGGTCACAGAGGCCATGGGTGGCGACGCTTTTTCCTTCGTTGCCTTCGTCGCCTCCCTCCATTTTGAAGAACACCGCAAATCAACACTATGGTTATGGAGAGAAAGGGCCATGCTAGATTGGACTGCACTCTCCGCCTTTGAGCAGTAGCAAGAGGTTTATAAGAACAAAGCACATCAAACCCTCCCACAATGATTCTTCCCAACCTACAAAATAAATGATGGTGGGAAAGTGTTAAGTGATAATCAAACACCATTAATCTCCTACCTTGGGTTGATACATCGACAGAGTCATGGGGACGAAGACAAATAATTGGGAAAAAGATGGACGTTGGTGTCGTCGGTGTTTTCCTCGATCGTTAGTTTGTCATATTCGAAGACGTCCTACATCGGTTGCCTCCTCAAGGTTCTTTTGAGGATGAATTTGAAGACGTTCCTCACCGGTGTTCTTCGTTTAGAAGAGAATTCTTCGTAGAGTAAGTTCTTCATTGGAGAGCTTTCTCTCTAAGTCCTTCTCTCCCCCAATTCCACCAAAATAATAGATTATGCCATCTCTTATTTTGTAGTCAAGAATTCAAAAGGCCAAATTAATTAAGGGAGGTAGTGGCACTATTAAGGGAGATGTTGGTATAATTAATTATGGAGGAATCCCAAGAGGCTTCTCCACATTAATGAGGGAGTTGATAGATTTTCCTCTCCCTGCATTAATAAGGGCCAGGTGGTCCCCACCCCCAAATTAAAATTGGGAGTTTTTGAGATCTCGTGTGTTCCCCAACATAAAAAATCCAGAATAGGAGGTTTAGTTATAGTGGACCCCACCCCTAAACATCCACAATGTGGGTGGTAACAACAAAATAAAATAATTGTGTATTTATTTTATTTTATTTTTCCCATGAAAAACCCCAAATTTATCATTCACCCTCGTCCAACTACCATCGAGGTGAAAGACTTATTAAGAAAAAATTGGTGATGCGAGTTCAACGGTGACCTCATATTTTAATTCTGAGCACTGCTTCAAAAGTTTGAAAAACCCACTCGCACATTTACTGAACATACCGGAAAAAAATTCAGAAATTAATTATATGCACTTTGAGCCTCAGAATCATGCGCTATAAATTTTAGCGGACTCGTAAAATTAGAATTTATTAAAAAAAAATACATGGAAATTTCAGGTCTTTACAGTCTCCCCACCTTAGGGCTTTACAGCCCCGTAAGCCACAACTCACACTAGGTAAACAAGTGGGGGGTACTAAGCACGCATCTGAGCCTCCTGCCCCCATGTTCTTTATTGGAGGTTCTCGTGCTTCCAGTGAATGCGCAACAGAGGTATGGACCATCCACGAAGTAACCACTCCAATGGATCCTCAATCTCTACTGGAGCCTTCTTAAACGTCCCTCCGTCATCGACTTCCATCTCGCCATGGACGATGATGTGAGAATGGTCGTGCACGTATCTCCTCAGCTGGGATACGCGGAAGACTTCGTGCACCCGGTGCAACTGAGGTGGAAGATCTAAGCAGTAATCCACCTCACCTACTATACTGAGGACCTGAAAAGGTTTGATGATTCTCAGAGATAACTTGCCTCCTCTGCCAAATCTCTGTAGACCTCCTCGGGGAGAGACCTATAGAAAGACGTGGTTTCCATGATCGAACTCCAAAGGTCCCCATCTCATGTTAGCATACATCATCTACCTTCTATGTGCAGTATTCATCCTCTAATGAATGATCTGCACCTTCTCTGTGGTAGCCTATACCATCTATGGTCCCACTAGTGCTGATTCCCCTAGGTCAGTGCAACACAAAGTTGATCTGAAAGGTCGCTTGTACAACGCCCCAAAATGTGTCATCCCAATGGTGGAGTGATAACTGTTGTTGAATCCAAACTCCACCAAAGGTAAGTGATCCTACCAGATGTGACTGAAGTCAAGTACACAAGCACGCATCATGTCCTTGAGGGTCTGAATGATCTGCTCAGTCTGGCCATCCGTGTGAGGATGGAAGGCGGTTCTCAAATAAAGCTGCATCCAGAAAGCCTCATGCAACCTCTTTCATAGCCGGGATGTAAAATGTGCATCATGATCGGAGATCATCATGGAGGTTACTCCATGTAACTGTACAATCTCTTACACATAGAGGCATCACATACTCTGTACTGAACCCTGCTCTCTAATCAGTAGGAAGTGGGCTGACTTGGGGAGTTGGTCGACGATCACCCAGATCAAGTCATGACCTCTAGATGTACGTGGATGTCATGTCACGAGGTCCCCTGATATCCCATCCCGCTTCCACTCTGGGACCTCTAAAGGCTAAACCAATCCTTCTGGTACCTGATACTCAACTCTCACTTGCTGAAAAGTGAGTCATCGAGAGATAAACTCGACTACATATTTCTTCATTCACATCCACCTGTCCTATCTTCGGAGATCCTAGTATATCTTCACCACTTCTAGATGTATCGATAGAGGGGAATTGTGGATCCCCCTTAACACTTCCTCCTAATGTGAAACTGCTACCATGGTACGTCCTCTGAAAAGGATGGCATGCTCCTTATCTTTAGAAAATCCATCAGGTGCCAGACCTGTAGATATCTGAGCACGTCGTGTCTCACAGTCAGTGTCACCATGTTGCGCCTCCCTTACTCGCTGAATAAGTGGGGGATTTACTGTAAGAGACTGAAGTAGAACTTCTCCATCTCTATCCACAAATAATATATGCAATGCGGCCAGATGCTCCATCGCCTCACCTAGAAGCAATATACCAATGATCCTGTTGATTGCATCTTCTACAACATTCTCCTTCCAAGAAGTATAGAATATCTCAAAGTCATTGTGTTGGAGGAACTCAATCCAACATCGATGTCTCAGTTTCAGGTCCTTTTGAGAGAATATATACCCGATACTATTGTGATTAGAGTACATGGTAAAGGGATCACCCATCAGATAGTGTTGCCCCAACTTCAAGGTGAAGACCACTAATGCTTACTCCAATTCATGAGTAGCAGAGTTCTACTCATGCTGTCTCAGCTGCCGAGAACCATATGAGATCACTGCTCGCTCCTACATCAGGTCGCATCTGAGTCTGGTTTCTGATGTGTCGCGGTAGACTATGTACCCTATGCCCTCCACTAGAAGCCTCATAATGGGAGCACTAGTTAGCTTCTTCCCCAGCTTCTGATTTCTCCACTAGCATTTCACTGAGAAAACGATGTTTTTCCCCTTCTATGTCAAGGCTGATAGTTGTACTGCAACTCTGGAGAGGTCTGGCACAAACCTCCTATAGTATCCAGCCATACCCAGGAAACTCCGTACCTCCGTCACACTCCTGGGTGGCTCCCAAGTTAGTACTACCTCAATCTTCACTAGATCCACTGCAAATCCAACCTCTAATATGACATGTCTAATAAAGTTAACCTCTCATATCCAGAACTATCAATTTGAGAGCTTACCGTAATGTTAGTGTTCTCGGATTTTGTCCAGTACTACCTAGAAATGATAGGCATGCTGCTCCTCAATAGTCGTGTACATCAGAATGTCGTCGATGAAGACTATTCCAATGCAATCAAGGTATGACAGATATACCTTGTTCATGAGTCCCATGAACACTGCTGGAGTGTTGGTTACGCCGAATGGCTTAACCAAGAACATGTAGTGGTCGTACCGACATCTGAAAGCCATCTTCTGCAAATCCTTGTCTCAAAATCTGAGTTGGTGGTAGCCTGATCAGAGGTCTATCTTTGAGAACCATCGTGTTCCCTTCAGCTGATCAAAGAGGTTGTCAATCCTCAGGAGTGGGTCTTTTTTCTTCTCGGTCACCTAGTTCAGGCACCGATAGAAAACACAAAGCCTCAAACTCCCATCTACCTTCTAGGAAAACAAAATCAAAAGGGCCCATGGAGAAACATTGGTCCGGATGAATCCCATCCCCTAAAAGTCCTCTAGTTTTACCTGTAGCTCACAAAGTTCCATGAGATCCATCTGATATGCTAGTGTAGATATCAGTGTCGTCCCGAGGTGAAATACAATGTAAAATTCCACATCTCTATGATGAGGAAGCCCTGGGACATCATCAGGGAAAACATCTGTGTACTGGTCCACCATTACAAGATAGCTCAGACTCTCCATATCAACAGCTTTGTGGTTAATTCTAGCCAACTAATGAGTGATTGGCTGCACTCTCATCCACGTAAGTCCATCCTACACTGCAACGGCTCCCTTATCACTGGTGAAGTTAAATCAGGTCCCATATCTGTAGATACACAAAACTTTTCACCTAATACATTCAATCTGATCATGGAATGTAGATAAACAGTCTATACCCATGATGATGTCTTAAGGCCTAAACACCGCTACTAGTAGATCCCAATTGAAGATCACACCTCCGAGAATAAGCTTTCACTTACACAACCTGTATATAATTGTTGAATCTTTTCCCTTATGAATCTCTAGCCATAAGGATCAAGACAATAGCTCTGTCAGATTCTCTGATCTCCGAACGAGGGCAGTGAAAATAAGAGAATGACTGGAACCTTTGTCTATAAGTATTCCAGCTAAGGTGGTGAAGACACAGATCATACCCTGTATCATCTCTGGAGTGCCTTGATTATAGGTCTCAGCTTCCTGGAGATAAGCTCTCCCCTATCCACTGGCTCCCTACGGTCAGGGTGGACCTCCTGATGGTGGTGAAGGTAACACCTATAATCATTGTCCACCACCAACTACATGAACAACTCCTCTGCCACGTCTGCCTGCTCCCTATAGAACTCCTTGGTCGAATCTCTAGCTCTGCCTGGGAGGTCCCTCGACCGTCTGTTGATCATCTGTACGACGGGTCAGACAGTCACGATCCATGTGACCCTAAACAGCTCATGTGAAACACTGCCTATTCCTAGCATGTATGTCTCCACTTCGGGTGCCCCTCAAAACTGACTCTAAATCATGTGGTCACCCACCTGTAGGTCTGGACCGCTTGGACCTCTACTACATCTGTCTGCTGCCACCTTCAGAAGACTCTGATACGTGATGACTGGTGTTGGGTCCCACTACTGGTGACTACTCATCAAGAAAACTCTCAACAAAGAAATCTCTATCTAACACCCCCGCTTACGTTGGGATGCTGAGTGAGACCATCGAAACTCTGATCTCCCCCTTGATCCCCTGCATGAAGATACGAGCCCTGAAAAATGGCTCCCACAACATATTTTTGCAGTAGTGTGAGAGTTTGGTGAACCATTATGAGTATTAGGCCTCAGTCATGCTGCCCTCCAGCAGATGAAGAAGCTCATATATGTGCACAGTGTGAAGAGTCGCTGAGAAAACTCTACCTGAAGCAGGCGCTCGATTTCTTCCCAGAGAAGATTCACCTCATCGTGAACTTGGAGCATCAAGCTCCACCATCTCCCTACTACTTCTAGTAGAAGTTCGGTGACAAAGATCACCATGAAATCATATTGTGTCCCTACGAGTCTGAAGACTCTCACGATAGCCTCCATCCAATCCTCAACCACCTTTGGGTCCATCTATCCCCTGAACCTGGTTGGCCTCTGGCGCTAGAACTCATGCAACACGCTCAAGAGGTGTGAAATATCTATTTCTACGGCCGATGGAATCAGTGGACCAATGGGGAGTGGTACCGCTGGTGCCTCCACTGGTGCCTCTTCTTGAAAAGGGCCCTGCACTGATGCCTCGTCGTTCGGTGGGCTAATAGCGCACTCAAATCTCATAACTCTAGTTGGTTGTCTGCGTAGAGGCATCTCAAAAAGAAACAGGTTTTCCACAGTTAAAAGTCTATACCTTGTGAGATGTCCTATTGATCTGACTTAAAGAAAACTTTTGAAAACACACTCACAATAAGTGTTTTCATGCACTAAGTCGGAAATCATATGTCAGGGTCCTGGTGTATGGATACGCCAGCCTCCGCACCAACACTGGACTCCCTGAACTGAAAACCGCACTCACTACACATAACACTATTACTTCATAGAAAAGACCAGAGTCCAAAGTTCTTCGGTAGAACTAACTCCTCTGATACCAATTTTTCATGACCCATCCCCCGGGACCCATGTTGTGACTATCCCAAAGCCCACCTTCTATAGGCTAGGGGATGCTGAATAGCACCAAGGTGCATTCCCTAAATCTGGGAAGTCTTTTCAATTATAACATGCAAGCACAAGTAACCAAGCACAAGTAACCAAGCACAAAATAAGATACAAAACACAATGTAAAATTATATAACAAAAGAGTGCTAAAAGTAAAAGGGGCCGGAATACAAGCCCAATAGTAGAGTACAAGAAACTAAAAGTACAAGTAAAATTGAAGAAAAAGAGAAAACAATTTTTGGGTCGTCCTCAAAGTTTACTACCTGCAGGGTAGGTATAGATAGCTTCCACAACACTCCTCATACGTTCATCACATTAGTGTACCGATTCGTTAAAAGGTCCACCTCTGGGAACCGTCCATCCATGATACTCTCAGCCTTAGTCAGCACTTTCCGTCATCTACAACCAACCCAAGAAGGTGTGGGAATAGCATGTGTAGTGGTGAGTCTAACAATACTCAGTAGGGACCCTGAGACCCTCAAAGTCTCACAAAATCCAATAATGATAAACCACAAAGAATGAAATCAACAGATAACCTTACTTAGGTATAAGCCCAAATATATACCTAAGTTATCAAGTGATCTATTTCAATCATTAGGAATACACAGAATAACTGACTCAACTCAACCAGGATTTTATTCTAGGGGAAGTATCATGTAACACCCCTAGTCACATTGTCAAATCCTCAGTTACTGGAGAACTCCTCCTCTATCGAGTACAGTGGGCCTGCCGTGACAGCAAGCGTGCTTCCCACTAACCTTGGACTGCTGAGGTAATCCTCCTGTCGAGTACCGTGGATCTACTGTGTCACTAAGAGAGATCCCCAATGTGGGTATGCCACGTCACCAAGTGCGCTCCCCCTCATAGAATGTTTAGGTACTCCTCCTGTAGAGTACCATGGGTCTGTCGCGACACCAAGGCACTCCCCACTAGGCTAGTAGAGTCACTCTGAGTCAAAACGGTATGCAGTCCTCAGGTCTCGGCCAGATACTAGGTCTCTTCACTACGCTCGCTCGTCTCGAGGAGGATCTGCTCCACGAGCTACTAGTCGATACTCCAACTATCACGATGTCCCACAAAGAAGTATCTCAAACATCTGCCATGTCATAGGGGTCTCAACACAACAGATGGCGCGTCAACTGGACGCCCGGTCTGTGAGTTATTAGCATTTTTGTCCTGAGGGCCCGGTTGGATTAATGTTCGATCTAACCTGACCACTTCCCATCTCAAACCAAAACTACAATGACGTATACTCAAAAAAACTGTCTCGCTCCAAGATTTCCAGCAACATTGACGGTTTTTCAAATGGACGTCTGGTGCCAAAGATATGGCCAAAAAAATTAAAGGTTGCACTGGGCATGGGTCCAGTCCGACCCGGTCGGTCTGACCCGACTCGACCTGGCATGGGTCAACCCAGTTGGGGTTGACCCGCCCCAACAAGCAGGATCAGGGCCGCAGAGATCCATGAGGGCACGAATATGCCACAATGGTGTGAACCTGACGTGGGTCGGTGCGATGGTGGTTTGGCCCGAAGGGCTCCGCGAGGGCGGCTCGGCCTGTGGTGCAGGGCCGGTTCGGCTCAGAGTGTCTCAAGAGCACAGCTCGGGGCAGCTCCGCCCAAGGGGGCTAAGGGGGGTGCAGCGAGGACGAGTTCGGCAAGCGGGTGGCGCGATCGGTGCTGGTTCTGCCGGGAGGCCGGAGCAGCCAGGTTGGCTCAGCCTACAGATGGGACGGCCAGGGCGCGACGCAGCTCAGGGCCTGTTCGGCCAGGAGGCCAAGGTGCAGCACGACTCAGGGCTGGTTCTTCTGGTAGCGGCCTGGGGCCGGTTCTTCTAGGTGGTCGGGGTGCGGCGCGACTTGGGGACGGTTCGGCCAGTTCGGTTGGGGATGCGCGAGTCACAAAGGCCGCGAGTGGAGGCATCGTTGCCATTGTTATGTTCGTCACCTTTGTTGCCTTCCTCCGATTTGAAGAACACCGCAAATAAACACAAGGGTTACATAGAGGACGTGCCATGTCTGTTTGGCTCACACTCTCTTCCTTAGAGCAGTAGCAAGAGGTTCAAAATAACAAAGCATTTCAAACCCTTCGGCAAAGATTCATCCCAACCCGTAAAAGAAAAGAAGGTGGGGTACTTGTGAAGTGGTAATCAAACCGAATCAATACCCTACCTTGGGTTGATATGTTGACGGAGTCGCGGGGAGGAAGACGAATCGTTGGAAAAAAGACAGACGTCGGTGTCGTCGGCGTTTTCCTTGATCATCGTTTTGTCATAGTCGATGAAGTCCTACATCGGTTGCCTCCGCAAGGTTCTTCCGAGGAGGAAGTTGAAGTCATTCCACACCGGTGTTCTTCGTTTGGAGGAGCGTTTTTTTTGGAAGAAGTTATTCATTAGAGAGATTTCTCCATAAGTCCTTGTCTCCAAAAATTCCACAAAAATATTAGATTAATCCATCTATTATTTTTTTGGAAAGAATTCAAATAGCCCAATTAATTAAGGGATGCGGTAGCACCATTATGGGAAGAGTTGGAATAATTTATTGTGGAGGAATTTCAAGAGGCTACTCCACATTAATGAGGGAGTTGAGATGTTTTCCTCTCCCCCCATTAATATGGGTCGGGGGGTCCCCACCCCCAAATTCAAATTGGGAGGTTTTGAGATCTCGTGTGGTCCCCACAAAAATAAATATAGAAGAGGAGGTTTAGTTTCGGTGGACCCCACCCTTGAATATCAACATGGTGAGTGGTTACAACAAAATAATATAATAATGTGTTTATTTTATTTTATTTATTCCATGAATAACTTCAAATTTATCTTTATACCTCATCCAAATGCTGTCGAGGTGAAAGTCTTCTTAAGAAAAAATTGGCGATGTGAGGTCAACAGTGCCCTCAGATATCAATTCTGAGCACTGGTTCAAAATATAGAAAAATATTGCGCCCACGTTTACTGATCGTACGCAAAAAAATTCAGAAATTAATTCCGGGAACACTGGCTTCAGAATCACGAACCATAAATTTTTACTCATTCATAAAATTCCCATTTATTAAAAAAATTACATGGAAATTTGGGGTCTTTACATTTGTAGGATTTGGTGCAGTGTGGATGGGACCCAGTGATGTTTTATTTTTTATGGTCCTTATCTTAAATGCAGACTCTAACATGGTGGTGAAGGTGGACATCACTACATTTGAGTGGTGATGGGATGGGTGTGGGGTCGTGTTCTAGGCGTTGAAGGGATGGGTTCTCTAGGCCCAATGTGGTCCCTATGTTTCATTTGGGGTTGTTTTGGTCTTCAATATGGCTCCTAGGCTATCCAAATTGTGTGTCATTTCATAGAGGTTTTGCTGGATAACATCTTGGGCATTCATTCAACCAAAAATCCATTTATTTAAAAATTAAAAAAAAGGTTTTTTGGCGATGATTCATAGGAAAATATCAAATGTTCCTTTTCTGGTGAGAATCAAGAATTGTTTTGATATTTATTAAATCATAAATTTTCTTGATTTTATGGATCATTTTTGAACTTGTGATGTTGGTGGGTCCTAATATATTGTATCGTATGGTATGTGCATGTCACATAATGTGTAATGTGTGTTTTTAAGGTATATTATACAATGTAATTTTTTGTATATCATTACAAATAATATTGTGATATTATAGCCTCTTCCATGGAAAGGTAGTGGAATGTTAAATTTGATGTTCCAAATAACATAATGGTTAAATATAATTTATTGAATGAGTAATTTGAAGAAAGTCATGGGGGTTGAATTGTCTATGGGTATCAAATTTTTTTTAACTGAACACATTTACTTTTATTAATCATAATGTATAAGTAAATGCATGCAATTTGGGGAATGTACATGGATCATGTCATAAAAGGTTAAAATTAATACATATGTTCATTTAAACGGGCCCAGCATCATATAAAATCTCCCTACCTAATATCACTATTCATACTCCTTTACCTAGTGATGAAAGATAAAAGTGTGTTGAGATGAAGAATCTCACTTGAGTGTTAAGAAATTCATGTTTTACCATTGAAAAACCATAGAGGAGTTAGTTATTGGAAACCTCTAAGGGATATTCATAAAAACCCATATTGAATGTCATAGATGATGATAATTGTTGAAATGAATGTCTTTTCATTAAATTTCAGTGTACATGACATTGGGTTTCAAACATGGTGGTTCTTGGAAATTGGAATTTTTATCGCTTCTAATGAATTTATTATTGGTAACGTGATCCTAAAAAAACTAAAAATGGTATCATGGTTTCAATAAGCATTTTTACTCATGAAATCATTTCTAAAATGATGAAAATAAATATTATACTTATTTCCATTATTAATGTCATAAAAATGAAATATAAGATGAATTAAAAAGTTATTTAAGAAAAGGGATACCATAATACATGATTTCTTCATTCTATACGATATGATATATCAATGGTGGTGGTATAGCATGTTCTGTAAAATTTATAATATATCATAGTGTAAAATATGGGATATTATAACTAGTGTTATATGTAATACACATTTTATATTGAACATCATATAATCAAGACAATATTGATTCGAGCCTTAGAATATGACTCCTCGAGCAGTGAAGGGATGTATCATTCGACTATTACCTATCATTAAATATAATATATAATGAAGCCTTGATGTAAATTATCACATTGGGATCATTAAAAGTATGATATGCATGGGAAATTGTAAATTTTTCAATTTTTCAATTCATAATTAATTTAAATGTATTTATATCATATTTAAATATATTTTCTAATATTTATTTACTTTATAAAAATTTTATTAAAAATTCAATCACAAATTATTTGTAATTAGTTTTTGGAATGTTTATGAAATACTTATTAATAAATATATAAATAACATTTATCTATAATATTAAATATGTTTGAAAAAATATATATAATGATATATAATTAATATATAAAATTTTTATCTAAAAATTATAAAAATGCTTTATAATGTGTTTATAAATTATAAATTATTGATAAAAATAAAAAATATTTTACAATATAATAGTTAATTGTTTATAATTTTTTAATTTATACTGTTCAAATTGAAATCAATTATTTGAGAAAATTATTAATTATATATCAAAACGAATTTAGTTAATCGATATGATCCCGATTTAAATCGTATTAACAATGTGATATTTAGATTATGTAAATAATTTCTACAATAGAATGTGAATATAAATTATTTATGTTTAATTTAATAACATAAGTTTAATTAATATTTAATACAATGAATAATATAAATGATATCATATTAACTATATATATAATGTATTTATATTTTTCTTAGTTATGTAATTTTTATAATGAATTAAAAATTATAAAGTGCTTATAATGGTTAATTTATGAATATGTCATAAATGCATATAAAAATTATATATATATGAATAATTAAATAATTAATTTTAATGATTATTTTATTAGATTATATAAATGTTAATTTATGAATCAAATTATGATTTAGTTTAAATTCCCTAAATTATTCAAGAATTTGTTATACATTTATATAAAGAGACGTATGTTTGGAATGATTGATGATTTCTTTTCTCTTGCCTTTTATTTGGATCGTACTTTATTATAAAATATAATTAACAAGTAGATTATAATTTAGATATATTAGGTGTTAGAAATATGATGTAATTTATGAATATTTTTTTTATTATATCCATATGTTGATGAACTTTTGGTTACCCTATTCCCTTGCATGGATGGTTATGACTTGTCTTGAAAAGTTGGTGTGAGCTATCAATTTCTCCCATAAAACTATTGGGTGGATTAATGGTTCCACATAATTATAAACAATTGAATGAAAGTATTTTATGCAGCTTATTGATGGAATTTATTTTGTTATGTACAAATATAGTTGGAATTAAAAATTGGAAAATACCATATTCTATCAAATTAGAAATTTTTAACAAATTGATATGGATTTAATATTATGATTTATTGGAAACAATATGATTTAAAACATAACCAATAGTATCATGAAAACGTGTATTCGGAATACATTAGATAAAATGTGGACATTGAATATACTTTAAATTACTAAGTGATAAATTACATCAATAGAAAACACATTTCAAGACATCGATCACTCAATGGGGTAGGTTCATCAAAACATGATGTACCATGGATTATATTACATACGTAAAAGTGGAAATGGAAATGATTAAACAATATGTAACCAAATGAATACAAGAACTTTGAATCACCCATAGTTGGGAATCCACTAATAAGATACTCATATAATGTTTACATGTTTATCTATATAATGAATTTGAAAATGAGGTGCATGATCAACAATCAAATAGTTATAAATGATATTATTGTAATGATTTCATACCTAAATTGCTAGGTTGTGAGAATAATTTCATAGTGAACTCATTTCATTGTAAAATATGTTTCACGGAACACTGAAGGATAAAATATTTTTTAATAGTTGTCTTCATTTTAAAATTGGTAAATTTAACAAAATTATTTTTCAATTAATCTTAATACATGATACTAATCTGATAAAAACATATGATGTAAGTGATTATCCCCAATCATCATCAATATTTTCATTGAGATCATTAACTCGATATAAAAATAATAATTTAAGAAACTTATAATAGTTATTCTAAAGATAATATGTTTCTTATAATAAAGGAAAAAATATATTCTTTAGTGTGATAACTTCCTATGTAATTAAAATCTGAAATTGTTCATAAAATTAATCTATATTCTTAAAAAATATTGATTAACCCAATGTTTAAAATAGTATATATAATTTTTTACCTAAGTATGTTTAGTATCGAATCAAGTATTCCATATGATTTAGAATATTAAGGACATAGATATATTAGGTATTCTTCTAAGGAATAATATACATATAGAATTCATTCTGTTATCTTCATTGGAAATTTTTAAAAAATGTAAATCAGTATTAATAAAATTTAAACCAGTATTCTCATAGTGTTAAGGTTATATGAAATATTTATGTGATGTTCAGGTTTTGGTGTCATATCAACTATAAAATTGGGTAAAATTATGATCCAAATGATGGAACATTATATAGATTGTCCAACAAAGATTAATTATGAAACCAATCAAGGACATTTAAACCTAAAGGGTGTTTGGATTGAAGTGAATTATTTATAAGTACATGAATTAAACAAGAAACATATTGGAGTATGGAAACTCTAATGGATTTCCATGTCAATTATCAATGTTTTGGAAATCACATTTTTTAATTTTTTTTTTGAAAAATAATTATATTTTACTAGTATTGAGAAAATAATTTAGTTTAAATTTTAATTAAGAATTGAAATAGCCCTCAATATTACCTTATATGATGATATTAATGTTTTTTGAATAATATATTTAAATGTTATGAAATATATCATTTTTTGGTTGGAATTCGATAAAGTACATTTATTTTCATAATATTCCTTTTATTTGATAAGATACATCGGTTTTTTTCCAATATTGTTTACGAAAAATATAATATGATGGATTTATTACAAATGGTTTATGTTTCTTTATTTTCTATAAATGAATTTAAAATATGAAAAGAATAAAAAGTGTGTCCTGGGTAAAATGTTGTATCCAAGCTGATTGTTCAAATATGAGGTATTTGATCCTATTAATAGTGGAATATATTAATGAATAATGTATTCCTTCCAAAAAAATTTATAAACACATCAAAAATAATATATGAAATGTATTTTTATTTTTCATAATTATTCCTTGTTTAGATTATATGTTTCATTTCATAGATACATATTGTTTATAAAACATATCAAGATATTATAAAGATAATATAGTTTCTAAGAGGAAACCAGGAGTATTTTTGGGCATGTTTATGATTAAATATTAACAAGTAACAGTTGATATCAATATAAACTCAATATTACTTTCAGATAATTGCTTAAATATATCAGGTTATACCAATAAATAGAAATGTAAAGTTCCATATTTAGTTCATATAATTATTTTTATATCACTATATATCCTATAAGTGTTTAAGATTTGTTGGTGAGGAATAATATAAATGGTTATATTTTTTACCAAAATTATATGAATTAAAAAATAATAGTGTGAATACTCGGACATAGATATTGAAACTGATTTAAAAAATACTTCTATGTAAACACAAATGCATTTTAAAATTTTATATCATGATGTTAAAGTGTTAGAATACTTTGTCTGAGGAGTATATAATTAGGTATATGATTCCTAAGGCCCACCATTATTCATATATATTACATCATATGTTATAATCACTAATAGAGATTAGTGGAAGGTTTTTTTTCTTATTTTCTCATGGATATGTGGTAATAGTTACATAGAAATGAAATAAGTTTCAAAAAACTCTTAACATGTGGGGGGATATTGAGAGGATATTTGGTTTACCCAATGGGATATGATTATATTATTGATTTGGTGTTTTTTAAAATTTCCTAAATGAATTTGATAATTTAAAAGTATCATGTGATAATTATAATGGAAACCTACAATTTATCATTAATTTAATGTGGATGTATATATATATATATCATTAATTTAAATGATAATTTCCCACTAAAATTATGCATTATAGTAATCAATAACAAATTATCATTAAGGATTATTATATGTTTTCATGAAATATTATGGATACCAATAATATGATTTGATTTTTAGGAAAATAAAATATTTTCATGTGGTAAAAATGTTGGTTTTATATACTTGATAGTCAATAATCTTTACAACATCAATTATAATAAAATATTTCATTGATATAATAGGGTATCATTGATTATATTTATATTTCCCCAAAATTTATGGTTCATCATATTCGTATCATGGGATCCTTTAAACTTTGATGCCTTTTTTGAAAGCCTTATTGATTTTATAATTAAGGGATGACTGTGTATTGTTTAATCATGATTTTAGTTTTAGCTTAACCACAATGGGATTTTTTTCATTACATATGTTATGAATGAATTTTGTGCTCGGTATTCATAATGAATAATGATGTGCATTTTCATAACTTGATAATGAATATGATGTGCTTATCTATTCGAGTGATTGGAATATTCTACTGAGTGTGTCCATAAATTGATTATATCATAAATTTAAATATAATTAGATCATATGAGATAATATCTATGATATGGATATCATATTATATGATGTACTTGAATCAAAATATGGGATTCTCAATCCAATTCCAAATGTACATTATATAATTATTAGGAATTTTTATATGAATATATGGGATGTAGACACCTTCTTAATCTAATCATTGATGCATCATTAATTAAAAATAAATGAAAATGATTTTTAATTAAGCTTCTAATCATTCATTTATGTGTTAAATGATGAAAACCCCTTATAATGTGATGTATAAGTCCCTAGTGGTGGAACTAGATACTGAATATATAATTGGTAGTATTCATTCAATTAAGTGCATAATGATGACTATAACAAGGGATGATATCTCGTCTGTTGGGGTAACCTATTTTAAGTTAATGTTTCAGTTATATTCTTACACTTTTATATTCATTAATATTTAAAATAAAGTGTAATAATATCATTATAACATATGAGAATCCTCAATAAGAGTTCTAGAGTACTTTTACCTATTTAATCCCTTATAGTTATGATGTGAAGGTATTTGTTTACAGTTATATTTGTGTAGCATACTACAAATATAAAAATAAGGATTTCCTAATATAAATGTTTCTATGAAATTTTTTAAATCTTTATTGAAAGTATGATTCCATGAAAAAAAATTGTTATTGGTTTTGATTCTATTACAATAGATAATGATAAATTACTCTAAAACATATTTATGGTATCAAATCCTGGTTCCAAATAGATTTATCAAAAAAATTAATTGGGATTTCATGAAATTATTATTTTAAGGAATCTATAATATTTTCATATAATACAACACATTGAACTATTTGGTTTTGGCGGTCTAGGGTTTCCCAGCCGTCGCTTTTTCATTCCTCTGTTCGAGAGTAATTTTTTTTCTGGGTTTTTAAAAAATTAAAATATGATAAAAGGGGTTAGGGTTCGGATATTTTTAAAAATGGGTCCGGGATGCGTGAACGCCGTTCACGCATCCTTCGCCGTGGAAGGATGCATGAACGGCGTTCACGCATACCGGACCCTGACGGTATTGCGTGAACGACGTTCACGCGTCCTTTGCTGACCAGCTCAAGGAAGCGTGAACGTCGTTCATGCATCCTTGTGCGGGAAAAGATGCATGAACGGCGTTCATGCATCCTTCGCAGACGAGCTGAAGGATGTGTGAACGTCGTTCACGCATCCGGCCGAGATATTTTATAAAAGGAGGGGTCCCCCCCCAATACCCATTGTTCTCATCTGGTTTTTGATGCGAAGCTCTGCAGAAATTCTTTCTCAACAAATATTTGCTACTTTTATTGAGGTAAAATTTCTATTTAATAATTTAATTGTTTATTTGTGTTTATTTATTTCATTTGTATGTTTAATTTTGTTTATTTATTTAATTTGTATGTTTAATTGCGTGTATGATTTATTTATTTCATATGTTATGCATGAAATGTTTATTTCATTTGTATGTTTAATTGTGTTTATTTATTTCATTTGTATGTTTAATTGTGTGTATGATTTATTTATTTCATATGTTATGCATGAAATGTTTTGTATGATTTAATTTTCTTGATGTTGAATGTTCGTATGATTTAATTTTTTGAATGTCTGTTGTCTAAATATTGAATGTTTTATGTTATGTCTAAAATTTTTAATGTTTAGAAAAAGTAATTTATGTTAGAGAAATTTATTTTAATGGATGGTTTTGATGTAAGTGTAAATTAAATTACTTTTATTTACTAGTAATAATATTTTTAATCAATAAAGTATAAAATATATTTACTTATATTTTGAAAAGTAGAAGAATGCCCAAAAAACATTACAATTTCATAAAATTTAAAATAACAAAAGTGTTTATTATGTAAATCTCAATTAGATCAGTTATAATAAAATTTATTTAATGTTTTTAATAATTATATATATATACACATGAAGTTAAATTTTTGTAAAAGAGGTGTAGCATTTAATATAGATTTTATATAATACGGATAATATAATAAATATACCAAAAAACACGGTATGAGTGATGACTGATCTTGAGATGACCGACCATGCATAATTGAAATTTCATGTTTTATTTTGTGTATGTTGTTATTCAATTTGTAATAATTGCATTTTTTCGGCATTGATGACCTGCGAGTCATCTCTCAGTAAGTGTAAGGACCAGCGTGTCCGTTTAAATTAATTTATGTATTTCATACCCCTAGACCCCCTCACATGCATGTGAGTAAATTTGTAATTAAAAGACTGATGCCCCAAAGAGGTGTCGATGAAGAGGCATCCCCGAAGAGGTGTCGACGAAGAGGCATTTGAGAACTCGTTCGAGAGGAGGCATTGCTGTTTGACAGGAGATTGGCGGTTGCTGCAATATTTGATAATAGAGACAGGAGTTTACCCATATAAATTGTGGTTAGTTTATCAGATAATGATAAACTAATCGCAAGTCTCAAGATCAAGTCATGATTATATATTCATAAGTAATCAAACTTTATGAAACATTATATTAAATTTGCTTTTGTGCTAAAATCACAATCACTATACCTTAACAGTGATAAATCAATGCATAAAAAAGTCTCAAGATAATCAATTATTCAAAACCAAATTAAATAATTTAAAATTTTAATGTAGTGTATAATATTTTTAAAATTTTTTTTAATAGGTAATTATGTCTTCTCAAATATATTGCAACGGTGAGGTAATTTGTACCGAGCAGGGTTTTAGCTACAGTGTGCCACCTGTCAAAGTGGTAAATCTCCATGGTTGTATGACATTGGATGCAGTTCATAATATGATTCATAGTCGGTTAAAATTGAGTGCAGGACAAGCAATCACTTCAATTAGATACCGACATCTTCAATATCCTGAGCGTATGTGGCACAGCGACTACCATATAGTCGATGATGAGGATTGGATGGAGGCTTCTCAGTTATTCAGGCAACAGTGTATTAATGGTTTGATGGAATTATTTATAGTCATTTCTGATATTGATGTGGTGCAATCGATTACTACAGAACCATGCTTTGTGACCTCTATAGAAGTCGGTCCTTCACAGCAGTCTTCTCATTGCCTCCTTCTCATACGACTCCTGTGGAAGAATGTAATGAAGAAGATCATCAAAATTTGGAAGGAAATGTAGATGACATCCCTTTCTGTGCGGATATAGTGCAAGAAAGTTTATCTGAGGAAGAACAATCTGGGGAGTCAGCAGGAGATGATGTGGTTGGAAATGAACCTTCTGAGGTTCCTTTGAGAGACAGACATCCACTACATCCACCAGTTAGTGGTAATCAGCCTTCAGTTTTGAGTTCCTTAGTTGGAGGAATGTCTCGTGAACAACCTTTGGATTGGGATGTCATTACACCAGCTTCTGAATTCCCTAGCATTATAGGGAATATGCCTGCATCAAATGATAATGCCATATATGTTGGGCAGGAGTTCGAAAGTAAACAGTTCATGAAAAATATGATAAAGCAATACCACATTGAGCGACATTTCACATTTGTGGTTTATGAGTCAAAGAAGTCCAAATATCTCATTCTTTGTGAAAAATATGGGTCAGAATGTAAATTTCGATTAAGAGAACTATTTGATAAATGTTATGGATGTTGGAAGATAACCAAATTAGAAGGCCCACACACTTGTCTGCATCCCAGCTTGGCACAAGATCACTCTTCTCTTGAGGCAGAGTTTATATCTACTATTATTTGTGAGATGATACGAACAAGTCAGGATGTTCCTGTTGCCCTTATTCAGGAAAGAATTCAACAGTTGTATAACTATAAGGTATCATACAACAAAGCTTGGAATGAAAAACAAAAATCCATTGTAAAAGTGTATGGTGATTGGGATGAGTCTTATGCGTTGTTTCCACAACTTATGGAATTGTTGTCTCTCAATAATCAGATTGTTTATCAGTTGGACAGTGTTGAGTATGTATCCCAAAATCATCTAGTTGATCGGTCAAAGGTGAAGTTCAATAGGATTTGTTGGGCATTCAGACCGTGTATTGCTGCATTTCCCTTTTGTAAACAATTTATTCAGGTAGATGGCACATTCCTTTATGGAAATTATACAGGTGTTCTACTCATTGCTGCCACACAGGATGGTAATCGCGCTCCTCTGCCACTTGCTTTTGCTATTGTTGAAAAATAAAATTTTGAATGCTGGAGCTGGTTCTTGGCATGTGTACGTGTTCATGTCATGCAGAAACAGGGCATGTGTCTGATATCTGATCGTCATCGAGCGATTATAGAGGCCGTGAGTAGTGATGGGGTTTCTTGGACTGAGCTGAATGCTTATCACCATTATTGCATTAGACATATTGCAAGTAATGTGCATAAGAAGTTTAGAGATGAGGCCATAAAGAAGGTGATCCTCAAATTGGGTATGGTTTTCTAAACTTTATTTTTTTAACAAAAATTACTATCCATTTTAATACATTATTATGTTATGCTTTCAGCATATGAACCCCAACAAGAAAGGTTTGATCGACGTCTTGAAGAGATCCCAATAGTTAATGAGGAGGTATATGAATATATGGTACAAATTTCAAAGGAAAAATGGTCATTAGCATACGATGGTGGCATGAGATATGGGCATATGACCACTAATATAGTAGAGTGCGTAAATGGGGTCCTCAAGGGTGTGCAAAAACTCCCAATCATAGGGTTAGTGCAAGAGACATTTTTTAGATGTGTTCACTACTTTGTTGACCGGTCCCAAAAGGCCTACCAGAGGATGGAAAATGGAATGCTTTTTACTTAGCATTTTCAAACTGATATTGACCGGATACAGAATGAGGCTTCACAATGGAATGTTATAGCCTTTGACAGGGAAAAGATGAGTTTTCGGGTAAGAAAGTGCTACGACCAGGGTGCATGCACTAATGGTGGAGTGTTTTTCATGATGTTGGATAACAGGTACTGTGATTGTGGCAGCTTTCAGGAATTGAGATATCCATGTGTACATGTTATTACAGCTTGTGCTTCATTAAATATATCATAGGAGCCATATGTTGACCCGGTGTATCACATGGCCACTTTGGTTAATTGTTATAGTGCTTCTTGGATGCCTGTTGGTGACTTCCATTCTATCACATTGCCTGCTGATCAACCGACCATCGTCCCTGATATTTCTAGGTTTTCATAAGTCGGTTTTGGTATCATTTATAATTTTTTCAATGTGTGTCATTTTTAAAATTATTGGCTTCATGCTACTAGGTTGCGGCCTCAAGGAAGACTGAAGTCAACTCGCATCAGAAATGAGATGGATTGGCCTCGGCAACGAGGAGGGAGAATATGATGCAGTGTCTGCCATGCAGAAGGACATACTCGTAAGAGATGTCCCCAAGTGGCAGGACAGAGTTTCAAATCTCATCATCCATGATCAAGTCTGTGTACCTACTCTATTTTTGTGATAAATATAATTTTCTAGAGCGTGAGTTGTACTTTTTCTGGAGGAGTTCAAGTGCCTTGTTTTGGATAACTTAACAAACGTAATTTCACAAATAAGGAGAAATATTTAATTTTTCACTTTTTCCTGTTAATTTTTAATGTGGAATAATGTTAATGGTTATTTAATGGATAATGGATAAATTAACAAACGTAATTTCACAAAAAAAATAATTAATTAATTTTTCACTTTTTCCTGTTAATTTTTAATGTGGAATAATGTTAATGGTTATTTAATGGATAATGGATAAATTAACAAACGTAATTTCACAAATAAGAAGAAATAATTAATTTTTCATGTTTTCCTGTTAATTTTTAATGTGGAATAATGTTAATGGTTATTTAATGGATAATTGATAAATTAACAAACGTAATTTCACAAATAAGAAGAAATAATTAATTTTTCACTTTTTCCTGTTAATTTTTAATTTGGAATAATGTTAATGGTTATTTAATGGATAATGGATAAATTAACAAACGTAATTTCACAAATAAGAAGAAATAATTAATTTTTCACTTTTAAATTATGGTTCTCTTATAAGATGTCTAGTTTTAGTAATGGCATCTGAGTGCCTGAGCATCCTTAACTAATGTTGATTGTGAGACTAGGATAATTTTGATTGTGACACCAAATAAAAATGAATATATCCTGATTCCACTATTAATAAGTAACGATGATATCATGTGTGCAGATGGCAGGTTTTCCATTTCTTACATCTCAGGCTACTCATGTATCACGACTGCTTTTAGAGGGACGTCTTGTGGCTCCCTTGAGTGTACGTAGATCTTACCATTTCCATCATACTGCACCACCTCCCGCTATCGTCCCACATCTTCGTCGAGCTAGATTCTATGGAGTAGCGATGTGCGACTTCATATTTCTTGATCATCAGCTCATTGCCGCACTTGTAGAGAGATGGAGACCAGAGTTGCATACTTTCCATTTCAGTGAGGGGGAGATGACTATTACGTTGTAGGATGTGGATATTATGTTGGGCCTCTCTATCGACGGACATGCTTTGACAGGCTGAGTTCCATCAGATTTGCCTGAGCTTGTTCATAGACTTCAGGGCATAGAGGTCCAGGATGATGGCAGGACCATCGTCGGTGGTAGATTGCGGATGCCTTGGTTAGACCATCACTTCACACATTTACCAGATGATGTTGATGATGTCACCGTGCTACGATTTTCACGCGCATATATTTTGAGGCTGATCGGTGGCACGCTTTTTGTTGACCACACTACTACTTTTGTGCACCTGATGTATCTAGCTTTTTTAGAGGATTTGGACCAGGCAGGCCGATATAGTTGGGGGTCTGCCTGCCTAGCATATACATACAGAGCCCTATGCAGCGCATGTCGCATCGATAAGATGCAGATCACAGGATGCATGGTTCTTCTACAGATGTGGGTATGGGAGCACATACCTCGTTTAGCTCCACATGCTCGTGCACCATTACGCGTAGATATTGTAGCAGAGGCTCCACGTGGACGTTGGTATGTTATTAATTCCTTCTAATATCTAACTTACTTGTATAAAATTCTTTTATGAAATGTAAAAAAAATGTTATCTACAGGTGGAGTCAGGCGCATCGACATTCAGATTCTCCCATACACGATGTTCACGCCTACAGACTTATGTTAGACAGCATTCGACCAGACGATGTAAGTGATTATTATTTATATTTTTAAATCTTTACTCTTTACTTTACATCTATTCATTTATTAATTGATTATTCATTTTTTCTTTCAGATTACATGGATGCCATATACAGATGATATCCTTCAGAGTCTTCCCCCATACTGTACAGTGATGCTTGATATCGGCTCCTGCATGGTTCCACTGATTCATTTTCATATAGTCGAGTGGCATCAGACGGATAGGGTTATGAGATAGTTTGGATTCCTTCAGCCAGTTCCTGACCCGCCCAGTCAGTTGGATTCATTGAATTCCCTGAAGATTTCAGGGAAGAGAGATTTTGATTGGAGGAGCTACCATGCGATATATGTTGCGTTATGGGACAGGCGACGGGAGTCCCAGTTGTGAGGGGCAGGTACAGTATGCTTTCATTTGATGGATCAGGTGGATTATGCAGGTTGGTACATCAGGTCTCCCGTCAGATTTCTGACATGGCACGGATGGGGCTTCCATGACTTGGTATGCATTCTTCCTTTCACTGTTCAACATATTTTTTATTCAAATTAGTTAACAACAGAATTTGTTTTTGCAGGATGCTCTTATTTGTCATCTACTTCATATGTCTGATCCAGTGGAGAGAGTTTCCTTTGACCCAGCATATTTTCACAGCCTTGTACGACAGATGCTACCGTCGATGGACGATATTTATCATGGCATTTTCTTTGATCCACCACCTGCTGCGGAGGCCGTGGAGCCTACTGCGGAGGCCGCGGAGCCTGCTGAGCCTCACATAGATGTACCTGGGGGTGACGATCCTGTTATGGATGTTGTTGCTCCACAGGATGAGGCTGCTCAGCTTGCTCAGCCACATGATATTATTCTACTGGAGGAGGGTGTTCAGCATGATCAGTCATATGCTCCTCCAACTTCTCAGGCACAGCCACAGGTACTTACAGACACTGACTGGATTAAGTTCGATGTTTTATTGCAGTCATCCGCAGTAGAGAAGCCATCTACTTCATATATTGGTGAGAGTTCCATCCAGCTTCCACTATCCTTAGATGCAGGCCATGGTACAGGCGGTGAGATTGTACATCCACCGTCTGTCACATAGGAGGATGTGGAGGTGGCTGTCGATGAGGATGCGCAGCATACGCCAGAGCACAGACGTAGACAGACACGGCGTGGACGCATCCAGTATACGCCTGACTGTGGGACAGAGGAGCATCTACACCGGAGGTGTAGATTATGTTGACATTTGATTTATGATACATTTTGTATGTCTATTACTGTTATCTAGACTTCTATTATACCTTTAATAAGTGTCTTACTGTTATCAAATTATCTACCAATGTATATATATGTGTATAATAAATAATATGATTAAATTAAATGATAAATATTAATTATATTAATTATTTAGAATTTCAATAGAAGTGGTCACAGTTATGATGAGTGATGGTTCAGTCCAACCATGCAAAATGCATATGCTGATAAGAATAAAATGCCACAAAAAGTGTAGAAGAATGGAACAATAGTTGGAAAATCTTCCATTGGGAATATTCAAAACAATGAAGTCAAGAAAACTGTGAAAGAAACTATTTCCAAGAATAAGTTTGAGCTAAAATCCAAGGATTATTTCATGAAAAATCTTGAAATTCATATCATCTCAAGAAGTTGAAACTTGAGGTATTCCAATCACACTTTATCCATTGTTCTTAATTATATTTCTCATTTCAATTAAGGGGGAGAGCTTGATTGATGGAAATATGGGATGAAAAGGGGAGATTTATCTTTTCACTTGAACTTTTTAATATATTTGGTGAAGTATGTGCAGGATTTAGCATTTCATTGATAATTTTGATTATCTACCCTTGGTTAGTAATTGATACACTCTGAGCATGATTTCACATTTATGGTTGTTTATGGACAACATTGAAAACTAAAATATGAATTAGAAGTTCATTTGGCCAATTTTGAGAAGATACATATTCAGACATTATAAAAGGAAACGATTTATACTGGTACGCAATCTAAAGAGTGAGATTATTGAGTATGCATCTCAAAACTTAGGTCATGTCCATGACATCACTTCTTCCACCTTATTTAGATAAAATGATATTTTTTAGAGAGCACATGCCTTAAAAAATATTACTCTTGGATCTAGAAATGAAACTCTGAGAACTTAGCATAGTGATGATGTGATCATGGTTCACTCATCACAATCACTATATGTTTTTCATGTAACTCATTTGTTCACAAATATACCAATATTTAATCAGAAAAACAATGAAAAAGAAGTATTATAAAGTATAAAAATTAAGTTTCCACTTTAGAATACAAATGGAACCATATGAGGATCTTTATAGAAATAGATGTTTAACTACAACATGTTCAGATAACGTGAGTGACTGAAAGATGCTAAGATTATAGATTTCTCAATATATGTTAGAGAATACTCAAGGCATTTTATTAATAATTATTTAATGAATATCTATTATTCATGAATATTTATTAATAATTATTAACATTATTTCAATATTTTATATTATTTAATTGATATTTATTAATATTTCTTAATTTTTATAATAAGTTTATTACTTTATAATTAATAGTTATACATTTTAAGGGGAATTTAGGTATTCTGTGAGATGCGTGAACGTCGTTCATGCATCTCTTCTCTCGGTAGGATGCGTGAACGGCGTTCACACATCCCGGACCCATTTTTAAAAATATCCGAACCCTAACCCCTGTTATCATATTTTAATTTTTTAAAAAATGAGATAAAAAAATTACCCTCTGTTCGACGACTTTGGGTTCGGCAACGCGGAAGGTGCCTTAGTTGGTTTTTCATCAGGGCGGTGAAGGTGGTGATCTGCAGCTGTTGTAGCAATGGTCCTCGGTGGAATCTTGTTGGCGGTGCGGCGATCTACCTCCACAAAGCTGGATTTGGTTCGGAATACCAGATTTGGTCAGAATTAGTCTTGGTGTGATGGCGCTGGACAATGGTAGGCTTGTTTCGACAGTGGCGACGGTGGCATGGAACGGTCCAGCGGCGGGACCCTTCTAGTATTCGGCGGCGTCTCCCCTTGCGGTTTCTCTCAGGCTATGGCGGATGGGCATCAGGAAGAGGTGGAGACTTGGATCGGCGAGGGTGCGGGTTCTGCAGTAGACCGGTGATGATTGCCAATGGCCCGATGGATGGGGGACTCCGAAGTTCTGATTGCGACGTGTGGTCACAGCCTTCTGGGTGGCGGTGGTGGGCGTTTGATCGGGCTTCTGCATTTGGTGAGGTTTCGGTGGCGTTCACGTGCGGGTTCGGTCCGGACCTATTTGGTGCGCGGGCGATGTGAGTTGGTCCTGATCGACTGCGGGCTTGTCGGCGGCGGCAGCGTGTCAGCATGCAGCTAGAGTTTCATTTGTAATGGGTTATCCCACTGGGCTCTCAAGCCATTAGATCTTCGACCATTGAGACTTTGGACTCATTATGGGATTTTGGGTTTTTCCTTCTCCCACAAAATGGGTTTGTATGTTTTATTTTCTTTTTTTAATAAAGGGATATGCCCCCACCTTTCCTAGTAATTATTTGGTTTTGGATTGTAATATAAATAGATCCATGTCATAAATACTCTATACTGTATACCCTCAGTTATCATTAGTGTCATATATTATGATATAATATATCATAATTTGTGATATAGTGATGAATTTCATTAATATAATGTGTCATATAATAAATAAAACATATTTAATATCATGAAATAAGATTTCTGTTATTCACTATCTCCAATAATATTAAATCATATGTTTCATAAGAGATTATATGATTTTTATAAGATATGATAAACATGTGGAACTAACTCTCAAAAGTATAGGTTGTATTTTACATCAAATAATGAGACTATATGTTGTAAAATATTAAATTTATAATTTTTTAAAGGAATGTTAACAATTATTAGTATTAAATTTATATGAAAACTAAATATATGAGATAAACCCTTTCATTACATGCTATGTGTTCCTCCATGATATATAGTTTTCATCTACCTTTACTATGATTTGTTATTTTGTAATGAGATTGAGAATATATTTAACTATAGTTTTTTCATATCAGTTTTTAAAGATATCATGAATCTAATTCTCCCATGAATAAATTCTTCGTAGTGAGACAAACATGGAGTTAGACTACAAACCAGCTGGGAGGATTATTCCTTGTTCAAAAAATGAGTTGGGTTGGTAATCTATCACTTTTTTCTTACTCAAGTGGATATTTTCAATCTCCTCAAAATCACAATCCATTATCATAAGAGTTTTCATACCTTATTCATGATATGAATTTTAATATTTAATAATATGTTTAGTACCTATTTGTGGGATACAAAAAATGATTTTATAAAGAGTTTCTCATTAATGAGAAGGGAACATACTATTTATTGGACTTAATAAGATTATAGAACTAAATAGTTAGAAGAATTCATATAAAATGGAATAAAAAATTTAGAAAATAATGATTTCATTAGTAGAAATTAATTTAATATGCCTGAGATGTATTTTTTATTGGTGAGAGTTCAAAAATAAAACCCATAAAATAGTATGTGTGAGATTACATCTTATGAATCACTTTTTAATACATCTATTATCCAACTAGGTTATTCAAGATAATGTTTGGTTCCCATGTATTATACCATGTTTGGAATGTAAGTAATAGATGGTCCTGATAGGATTAAGAACCTTTTCATGATGTTTATGTTGGGCTAGACTTGTTTATCTTATCTAATATGAATAATTTATTGGATGAATTGGGTTATATTTATTCATATGAAAGATTCTTATACATAGATTATTCAATAAGATATCAAATATCTATAGGTGGTATGATATTAGAAATTCCTAAAAAATTAGATATGTGGTGGGATAAATATTAAATAAACCCCTATCATAGTGAAAGTTTTCTATTAGATCAACACATTGATATTAGCGAATTTATTAAAAAAAATTATTAAAATCTATTGTACATGATATTCACCCTAAGATATGTATTTGTATTTTTTTTATAGAATACTTCACGGTAATAATATAATGACCCCTAAAAGGAAATTCATATAGAATAACTTCATATTGGTATTGTAGGTTTTGATGTTCTCCCATGGTGAATCATTAAGATAATTTTTATGGGAATGTTATAAAATTCAATTTCAATGAATCTAAATCATTTTTATTTGATAATGGTTCTCTATCACAAAATTTTTCTGAAAAAAATCAATATAATTCAGAGTATGAAGTACAGCATTGATACAAGTCCCACCTATCTTTTTTCATTTTCGCATTGGAATTAAAATGATAAATACATCCAAAGACATTAAACATGAAGACTCTTAAAACCACTCAAATATAAATTTTTTTATATTTTTTATTATTATTTATTAGAAAGGTTGAAAAAATATCCTTTTAATGGATAATGGGAATGGGGAAGTGGACTATTATATCTCATACATAGTTATGTATGTGAACTAATGTGTACTCAAGAATGTAATTGTTTTAGGAACATCATTACTTTTATTGGTTACTTCAGTCAGGATGGATATGTGATTCCAATGTGACATAAGTATGATAGTTTCCAAAATTAAAGTAGTTTTATAATGATGTTTATAATATGTATAGAATTATTATTAAGATCGTATGATTTATTCAGGGTAGGGAATACTTGACCCATGAATTTTTTAATTATCTAAGGGATTGTTGGATTGTTTAAAAACCCACTCCTCCGAGAACACCATAATCGAATATTGTGTTTGATAAATGGATTCACTCCTTGCTACCGAATGTTCAATTAATTATGAGTCATTTACAACTTCATATTTCATTTTTGGATTATTATCATTTTATTTCTTCGTTCCATATGAATTCTGTTCTATATAATATATCATTAATACACCAAATGAAATATGGTCTAGGAAATTTACCAAAATATGTTGTAGAAAAATTTATGATATCAAATAACTCATTTAATGATTGGATTCTTATAATATCTATCCTAATAAAAAATAATTATTATTTATTTCTTAGCCAAATGATTATAGGGGGTATTATATAAATAATCATAATAAACAATATGTTTTTCTGGCCCACACATGTATATCCATTAATAAGACATTAATTAAAAAAGTCACCATTATGATGAACATTCATCTTGGATATGTTCCATTCCAATAAAAGGGAATTGTTCCTTATGTTGATGTTGATATTGTAACACCCCGAGATTTTATGAAAAATGTTCCTTTTAATTTCATTGATGTCTTGTGTTGTACGCTACACCAAAAGGAGTTTTCACTACATGAATCCTTGACTTGGCTTGCATTACACACAATCAAGACCTTCTTCGATAGCGTGTGTAGTACGCAATACCGAGTTTCACTAAACGATATATTATTATAATATTTACTATGAACTAGCTGTTATGAATAGTAATACCCACTTTTTGCAATTTTATAAATTTTATCCTTCAAAATGGACTTCATTTTTGGATTCTGAATATCGAAATTAGCCTGGGGTAAATTTTTGGTATTTTTCTGAAAACATTCAATTTTTTATGAATAGTGAAAACACTGAGTTACTATTTAAAAACCGACTTTTTATTTAAAAAATTATTTATTTTATTTAAATTTATTTTAGTTCAAAATTGATACATAATACCTATATAATTTCAATGTAATTCATTGGAGTCATTTTATAATAATTTTAGATATATAAAAAATTTATTGAACTATTCACCGTCTTTTACCCACCTCCTAGGAGAATTTGCAAATTCACATAAAACATAATTTTACCACTTATGTGAGTGGAATTTAGAAAATATGAGAGACAAGGTTAATATCAAGGACTAAAATGTGGTTCAATGAGATGAAAATATTTTTTGGTGAATAGTAACTTTTTACTTTTTTTACCGCGGTTAAAAGTAAATAGGGTAATTAAGGGTAAAAATGATATTATTATTATCCTAAAACATGTCCCAATTCTATTGTATAGGTGTAATTCGACCAAAAACAACCTTAGGAATAAAATATGACCATTTAGGCCCACTTGGATTAGATTAGGACATTTATTTTTAATTTATTTAAAGAAGGATTAAAATAGTTAAAATCAAAGTTTAATAACTAATTCATTTTTAATATATGGTTATACATATAAATAAATTTTACTATAAATATTAATTAGAAATCTAAAAACATTTCCTGCCTAATGGTATTTTATTTATAATTTTTAGACATTAAATAATATAAGTTATTTATGACATAATGGTGATGCAGTAATTAACTAAATAATGAAATATTAAAATAATTGATATTATATATACCCAAATAAATGTAATATGAGACTTTTTATGAATTAAACTAATTTTATAGGTTAATATGACATCTTATTATTGATTTAATTAACTTTATTCGAACTAATCATTCTGTTATGATTTTCAAAAATATCAATTACCAAATAGTGTCAAAATTGACATAAAATAGTTTTTTTTTAAATATTATATTATTAATTGTTATTTTATTCCTAAAAAATCTAAGGATCTGAAAAATGACTTATATAAGGATATATATATTAATAATGACCACTTGTGGTTTGTTTGGCTTGTTATAGTATGTTTATTAACCATATAGTGTAAGAAAACAAAAAAAGACACGGTAAAAGTTAAATTATTTAACTTAGAGTGAAATCTAAATGATAAGGTTAAAATAGAAACCTAAACTTGTCTAAATTCTATTGAATGAGAGGATTTCGACCCATCCCCACGTTAGCTTCAAAATAAATCAATTTGGAGCTATTAAAAACAGAATATGACTTTATAATAAAATAATATTTTTAGTTTTTTCTAAGGTGCCCCTCTCCTCCCTTATAAAAGGGCACCTCCTCCCTCTCTTCCACACACCACCTTGAGCCTTCCAGCTCGGAAAAACCCTTCCAATTTCTCTTAGACACTTCCCTAGAGACATCCTAGAGGTCCTGGTCTTCTTCAAAGACGATCTTTAGTGCCCTAAGAGGAGGTTAAGAAGAGGCGCTTCAAAATAGAGGTAATGTCCATTACCGATTCTTTCAACTTTATTTCTTCTTCCACTTCTTATTATTTAGTTTTTTAATTATGAAGTAATAACATCAGTATCAATCATATACTGATATGTTATTATATTTATGAAACAACCCTATTTCACCATCTATCAATCCTATAGAAAACGAAATCATCGCGCGTGCGTACGTATGGAATACCGTCTCCATGCTGTGGTGTAATCTATTTTCCACCACCACCTTACTTGGATGGGTATAATGGTGTAAAGAATAACTGTATATGATTATTGAAAAGTGATATTGATTCTGAAAAACTATACATACACTTCAATATAATTCCATGATCATGGGAATGATATCATCGCTCGTGCGTACGAACGGCCTACCGTCTCCACGACACGATGAGATTCATTCTCCATGTCAACCATTCATGAATGATTATAAAGTATATATAATAAGTAATCATGAAATATATGACATAATAATGATACTGTATTTATGTATATATATATGTATTTCATGTACTTAATTCCATTCAATTCAATAAGGAAATGAAAACAGCGTTCATGCGTACGTACGGCCTACCATCTCCATGAACGGTGTATTTCATTCCATTTATCGATCTATCATATATATATGTATATTCTGAATATATATTACATATAAATCAAGTTTTAATTTTTTTAATTAAGTAAATCAGGATATAAGTAATAATATCAAGAACAACAAGTCCAAACATGTACTATAAATAAAACGATTTTACCCAAAACGCTGCTTTAACATGGAAGTTACAAATGAACGGGTAATATAAAGTCATAAGTGAACCATATATGATATCATAACAATGAATATGATTCTGTAATAATTCAATGACATTTTTTAAATTATTACACAGTAGGTTTGGATATGTACGAAGTATATCGGACCTAAGGTAAGGGATAACTATTCCAATCTCGTTCTTATCTGAGATTGTTTATTCGTAAGTATTTACTGGGGTTATTATTATCATCCATGTTCATGTTTTCTTAAAGTGTTTTTATGTATGATTAATGTCCTTTTTACCCATTTTGTCTTTTACTACATGGTATGCAAGGAATCTTTCTTTTGTTTACGTTACGAGGTACTTTTTGACTTTTCCAACAAAAGTACGAGAAGATTGTTATTTTTAACTTATACGGCATGAATGGATTTTTACGGTTTTATAAATCCTTATCTTCATGAGGCTTCCTCCAGAAGATTTCATGACTATTTTCAACAAAATCCTTTTCTTTTAAAATTTCTTGACATTTAGTGAAAAGAAAATGATTTTGAAGAAGAAAGGATATTTTCATCAAGAATTCATTTCAAGTGTTTTATCAAAACCATTTTCTATCTAAGATGACACAATTTCATATGTGTACATTTCAAGTATAATGGTCTCTATGATTTAAATGGTTTCACTTCTCTTATGATGAAATGATATCCATTTATTTTTTATGGATTATGTTATGATGGGATTATGTTTGTGAAACCCAGTTTATTCTTTGGGTTATGATGAATGATTTATGTTTAATTTATGTCACAAGTAAGAATGATTTCATTATGAGATGGGTGGGACCTATATCTCCCTCCAATGCATTGGGTAATGATTTATATCTCATGAGATAGACATGGCTGGAATGGTATGTTAATCCGGTTCAGTAATACAGGACTAGATTGAGGAGTGAACTCGATTCAGAAAGGGACTTTGTCCACTAAGATGGTCTTGGCAGTAATGTCTTGGCTACTATGGAAATCATAACATGTGCTTAATGGTTTACACAATTATATGTTTTATTCCCATTATATTTTGTCATGGTTTATGTTCCATTATGATATATCCCTTACGTACTTCCATGATTTATGTCTTTGCTCAAGATTTTGATGATTAAATTTCATGTTCATGTTTTTGCTTTCAAATGTTTATGGATTGTTTTATGTTCTCTATGTTTTCCCTCACTGAGCATTTGAGCTCACTCTTTTTATGTTTTATTTTCCCCAAGAAATAAAGAAAGGTTTTAGGTAATAAAACAAAAGGGGAAGATATTTATGGGAGATTTTGAAGATCTTTCACCTTGATTAGAAGATTATTTTCCAAGTTTCCAAAGACACTAAACTATTACGGTCCTTGTGTGTCTGTTTTCGTTATGTAAAAAGTATTCTGCAAAATTAATGTAATTTCCACGTACATCAAGCTTTGGGTCTCTACAGTTGGTATCATAGGAAAGGTTTAGTTAACCATTGGAAACTAGGATGCAAAAACTATAGTGAAATCCCTAGAGATATTTCTAAGGTATGTCTAGGGATGTCCCTAAGGATATGTATAAGTATATATTATAGTCCTATAATTTTGGTAACGATATTAGAATTAAAACTAGGATGTTAGATATGGAAGGTACTCTCCATTTATGTTGCTTTCCCTATCATGATGTTTTCCCCGCGCTATTCATTATAGGTTTTAGACGATGGATGGAACCCGAAGGAACTGTGTTGATCAATGTAATGGACGATACAATGATTTTCCTCCTGAACAAACCAATGTTATGGGAGATGGAGTGCACAATATTATATCTATACTTACACAAGATATGAATCATTCTGGACTTCCAAATGAGCAGAGAAAGGAGCAACATTCTGTTGAATCCTTCATGAGGTAGTTTCCAGCTTCATTCAGCGGGTCTTCTGATCCATTAGTGGATGAACAATGGATCAGTACCACTGAAAAGATATTTTCAGTTCTACAATGTTTTGGGCATGATAAAGTTATCTTAGCAGTATATCGTTTGGAAGGTGATGCTGATCAATGGTGGAATCTTATCAAGAATACAAGGCTAAGAGAAGAAATTGAGTCCATGGAATGGGACGAGTTCAAGAACATATTTTTCAATAAATAGTTCCCTCGTATTCTTCGAACAAAGATGGAAAAGGATTTCCATGATCTTAAGCAAAAGGATGATGAATCTGTTGGTATATACGAAGCGAATTTTACAAGGCTTTCAAGGTATGCATTCAGCTTTATCATCCAACCTGAAAGTAAAGTTGATCGATTCTTCAGTGGCTTAAAACCAAGTCTTCGAAGGGAATTAACTATAAGAGACTTCAGTAGCTATAATGAAATTGTGTGTTGTGCTATCAAGGTTGAAATGGAAGTTGGTGTTACATATCCATCTCATGGTTCAGACAAGAAACGAAAGATGGAGTTTAAGAAGAAATCTCAGAATAATGGTGAAAAGAAGATAAATGTTTCTTTTATGCTCAAAGTGTGGAAAGAAGCATGGTGGAGATTGTCTTAAAGGGACTAGAAAATGTTTTTTAAGTGTGGAAAATAAGGTCATTGAGCAGCTGAGAGTCGAAGTAATGTAAAAAGGGTTGCTAATGATGTGAATAATGAAAAGACTGTAGAGAACGCACCACCAACAATTCAATGATTTAAGTGAAAAGAAATGGGGCATTATGCTAATCAATGCCCTAATCCAAGGGTTAATGATGATCAACGTGAGAAACCACTTAAGGAAAAGGATAAAGGGAAGTAACATGCGATCACTATTTGTGATGTTGAGTATGACAATGATGTTTTGTAATGATTAAGTGTTTATGTGATGGGATTTCAAAATAGTATCATGGAATCTAATTTATAGTATCATGGAATTTTGAAATATCTGTGTATTGGTCCATTGTGGTTTTCTATAAGAATATGGTACTGGTAACCATGAAAAGTGATTCAAATATTTTGGAAAGTAGATGATATGTGCATAATGAAGGGATAAGGAGAAAATAAATTTTTTGATAGTATTCATGAGCTCATGACTGATATAAGGACTAAGTGATATCATGGTTTGAGTATATATAATTGTAGGGATTTTGGTATGTGGAAAGTGTTAACTTTTAACTACATTAATGTTTTCACTAAGGTTCAATGGCTAATCATTTTTCATGAGAATACATGAATAAGGTCTTCGAATTTTTGGAATGTGACCAACAAGATATATCGTATGATATATGGGGGATAAATGATGGTATTCACATACTTGTTATGTGACCTCTCAAGTAATCATTTTCTTTACACTATGAGATTAGACAAAATTATTTTCGATAAGCTTAAAGGTTGGAATGGATTAAGTTGGACATAAGATAGAATTCTTTAAGGCTAGAATATTGTTTTGATATTATTTATGGAATGTTATAATAATGTATTTTTAGAAAAAGGACAACCTGCAATACATGCGACAACCCGTCGCGTCGGACAAGGCTGTGGGAATCTAACCCACAACTGAAGTGAGACTGGCCTTCATCACCTACCACTGTCCTACAAGAAGTCCCTGGTTAGTAGAAACTAGTTTTATTTTATTAAGTGGTATGATGGCTGAATAATAAGTCCATTTTAGGAACCTTATATGATTAATCTCACTATAGATGGACTTATGTATTTTTGATAACTTTTTCTATCCTTTTGTTTGAGACAGATGGAATGACCCATCATTCTATCACATGATCTGCTAACACTTCACGAATGACAAATTAATCTTTATTTCTTTAATATATGAAGAGGAAATTTTCCAAGGAACGACTAACGGTGAGACTGTACTAAAATCACAAAAGTATTTCTTCTAATTCTGATTTCTTCAACTTTAGGGAAATGATCTTGAAAACAAAAAATGTTGTCCTAGTGCCCTTATATCCAATGAATCAGATGGTACCTTAGATCATCACAAATCTATGGATTTGTGATTGTTGGATTTTTCACAGCCAATTTCTCTACCACTCTCCATCTGAACATGATGGTTAGATTTCTCTTCCATATCCATATTTTCACCTATGTTCTCCTACGTGGAAACCTAGTGATTAGTTAATTTGGGTGACCATTACGTTTCATAATTTACTTTTTAAAGATAAGGTTTGGTATTCCTTTTTACGATGTGGGTTTCTATTAAAGAAACTTTCTAATAGTAAACCATTTATAACCTCGACGAATTTCGAGGGAGAAATTCATTTTAAGGGGGGTAGAATGTAACACCCCGAGATTTAATGAAAAATATTCTTTTTAATTTCATTAATGTCTTGTGTTGTATGCTACACCAAAAGAATCTTGCACTACATGCATCCCTGACTTGGCTTGCATTACACGCAATCAAAACCTTCTTCGATAGCGTGTGTAGTACGCAATACAGAGTTTCACTAAATGATATATTATTATAATATTACTATGAACTAGCCGTTATGAATAGTAATACCCACTTTTTGGAATTTTATTAATTTTAACTTTCAAAATGGAATTCATTTTTGGATTCGGAATATCAAAATAATCCTAGGGTGAATTTTTGGTATTTTTCTGAAAAATTTCAATATTTGATGAATAGTGAAAACACAGGGTTACTATTTAAAAACTGACTTTTTATTTAAATAATTATTTATTTTATTTAAATTTATTTTAGTTCAAAATTGATACATAATACCTATATAAGTTCAATTTAATTCATTGGAGTCATTTTATAATAATTTTATATATATAAAAATTTTATTGAACTTTTCACCGTCTTTTACCCACCTCCTAGGAAAATTTGAAAATTCACATAAAACTTAATTTTACTGCTTATGTGAGTGGAATTACAAAAATCCAAGAGACACAGTTAATATCAAGGACTAAAATGTGGTTCAATGAGATGAAAATAATTTTTGGTGAATAGTAACTTTTTACTTTTTTTACCTCAGTTAAAAGTAAATAGGGTAATTAAGGGTAAAAATGATATTATTATTATCCTAACACATGTCCTAATTCTATTGTATAAGTGTAATTCGACCAAAAAAAACCTTAGGAATAAAATATGACCATTTATGCCCACTTGGATTAGATTAGGACATTTATTATTAATTTATTTAAAGAAGGGTTAAAATAGTTAAAATCAAAGTTTAATAAATAATTCATTTTTAATATAGGGTTATACATAAGATAAATTAGACTATAAATATTCATTAGAAAGATAAACACATTTCCTACATAATGGTATTTTATTTATAATTTTTAGACATTAAATAATATAAGTTATTTATAACACAATGGTGATGAAGTAATTACCTAAATAATGAAATATTAAAATAATTGATATTATATATACCCAAATAAATGTAATATGATAATTTTTATGAATTAAACTAATTTTATAAGTTAATATGACATCTTAGTAATGATTTAATTAACTTTATTCGAACTAATCATTCTGTTATGATTTTAAAAAAAATCAATTACCAAATAGTGTCATAGTTGATATAAAATAGTTTTTAAAACAAATATTATATTATTAATTGTTATTTCATTCCTAAAACATATAAGGTTCGGCCAAATTACTTAGATAAGGATATATATATTAATAAAGGACCACTTGGGGTTCGTTTGTCTTGTTATAGTAAGTTTATTATCCATATAGTGTAAGAAAACAAAAAAGACACGGTAAAAGTTAAATTATTTAACTTAGAGTTAAATCTAAATGATAAGGTTAAAATATAAACCTAACTTGTATAAATTCTATTAGATGAGATGATTTAGACCCATCCCCACCTTAGCTTCGAAATAAATTAATTTGGAGCTATTAAAAACCGAATATGTCTTTATAAAAAAATAATATTTTTAGTTTTTTCTAAGGTGTCCCTCTCCTCCCTTATAAAAGGGCACCTCCTCCCTCTCTTCCACACACCACTTTGAGCCTTAATGCTTGGCCAACCCCTACCAATTTCTCTTCTTCACTTCCCTAGAAACATCTTATAGATCCTTGTCTTCTTCAAATACAATCTTTAGTACCCTAAGAGGAGGTTAAGAAGAGGCGCTTCAAAGAAGAGGTAATGTCCATTACTGATTCTTTCAACTTTATTTCTTCTTCCACTTCTTCTTTAGTTGTTTCATTATGAAGTAACAACATCAGTATCACTCATATACTTATATGTTATTATATGTATAAAGAAACCCTATTTAATCATCTATCCATCCTATGGAAAATGAAATCACCACGCGTGCATACGTACGGAATATCGTCTTCACGCCGTGGTGTAATCTATTTTCCACCACCACCTTACTTGGATGGGTATAATGGTGTAAAGAATAACTATATATGATTATTGCAAAGTGATATTGATTCTGAAATATTATACATACAGTTCAATATAATTCCATGATCATGGGAATGATATCATCGCTCGTGCGTACGTACGGACTACCGTCTCTACGATGTGATGAGATTCATTCTACATGTTAACCATTCATGAATGATTATAAAGTATATATAATAAGTAATCCTTTAATATATGGCATAATAATGATTATGGATTTATGTATATATATATATATATGTATTTATTTAATCTACTTAATTCTATTCAATTCAATAAGGAAACGAAAACATCGTTCATGCGTACGTACGGCCAACCGTCTCCATGAACGGTGTATTTCATTCCATTTATCGATCTATCATATATATATGTATATTCTGAATATATATTACATTTAAATCTTGTTTTACATTCTAGAATTATGTAAATCAGGATATAAGTAATAATATCAAGAACAACAAGTCCAAACCTGTACGATAAATAAAACGATTTTACCCAAAACGTTTCTTTAACATGGAACTTACAAAAGAAAGGGTAATATAAAGACATAAGTGAGCCACAAATGATATCATAACAATTAATATGATTCTGTAATAAGTAAATGACATTATTTAAATTATTATATAGGAGGTTTGGATATGTACAAAGCATATCAGACCTAAGGTATGGGATAACTATTCCAATCTCGTTCTTATCTGAGATGGTTTATTCGTAAGTATTTACTGGGGTTATTATTATCATACATATCCATGTTTTCTAAAAGTTTTTTTATGTATGTTTAATGTCCTTTTTATCCATTTTGTCTTTTACTACATGGTATGTAAGGAATCTTTCTTTTGTTTACGTTACGAGGTACTTTTTGACTTATCCGACAAAAGTATGAGAAAAATGTTATTTTTATCTTATACGGCATGAAATGATTTTTACGGTTTTATAAAGCCATATCTTCATGAGGCATCCTCCAAAAGATTTCATGACTATTTTCAACAAAATCCTTTTCTTTAAAAATTGATTTACATTTGGTGAAAAGAAAATGATTTTGAAGAAGAAAGGATATTTTCATCAAGAATTCATTTCAAGTGTTTTATCAAAACCGTTTTCCATCTAAGATGACATTATTTCATATGTGTATGTTTCAAGTATAATGTCTCTATGATTTAAATGGTTTCACTTCTCTTATGATGAAATGATATCCATTTATTTTATATGGATTATTTTATGATGGGATGATGTTTCTGAAACCCATTTTATTCTTTGGGTTATGATGAATGATTTATGATTAATTTTTGGCACAAGTAAAAATGATTTCATTATGAGATGGGTGGGACCTATATCTCCCTCTAATGCATTGGGTAAAGATTTATATCTCATGAGATAGACATGGTTGTAATGGTATGTTAATCCAGTTCAGTAATACAGGATTGGAATGAGGAGTGAACTCGATTCAGAAAGGGACTTTGTCCACTAAGATGCTCTTGGCAGTGATGCATTGGCTACTATCGAAATCCTAACATGTGTCGAATGGTTTCCACAATTACATGTTTTATTCCCATTATATTTTATCATGGTTGATGTTCCATTATGATATATGCCTTACGTACTTCCACGATTTATGTCTTTGCTCAAGATTTTGATGTTTAAATTTCATGTTCATGTTTTTTCTTTCAAATGTTTATGGATTGTTTTATGTTCTCTATGTTTTCCCTCACTGAGCATTTGAGCTCACCCTTTGTATGTTTTATTTTCCCCAGGAAATAAAGAAAGGTTTTAGGTAAGAAAAAAAGGGTAAGATCTTTATGGGAGATGTTGAAGATCATTCACCACGATTAGAAGATTATTTTCCAAGTTTTCAAAGACACTAAACTATTGCGGTCCTTGTGTGTCTGTTTTCATTATGTATCAAGTATTCCGTAGAAGTAATGTAATGTCCACGTACGTCATGATTTGGGTCTCTAGAAATATAATCCCATAAAACATTATGGATGAATAACAAACTCTTGAAATATAAAAACCTTGATGTATGGGTATTTTTCATTAGGAACCATGGAGTTATTTATTTCTCATAGAAAATGTTGACGAAATAATGTTCACAGATAATAAACCTTCCATATACTAGGAGTCCATAATGAATTCATTTTTTATAAATGATATAAATTTATATAACATAAAATGGACTCCTTGTGCACTAAAAATGTTGTGGAATTGGAAGATGTGACTAAAGTTCTGAGACCCATAAGATGGTAGGGAGTTATCCACATGAAAACTAACATGAATATTAGGTTTCCTACTTATAATGAATGACCAGCAGAGAAGGGTTAGATAAAAATTCAGGGTATTGGATATGAAGAAATTTTTTTACAATTTTCAATGATAAATTACATTTATATTTTTTGTTATTTTGAATCTTATTTTGACTATAAAATATATCCAATGTTATTCAAAACAACTATACCTAATGGTAATTTAGTTATGTAATACTATACAACAAAACCTTCTGATTTTTAAGTAAAAATGACGTTGTAATGGTATGAATATAGAAAATATAAGGACCTAGGTTGCTAACAATCCATAATTACACAATTTATAACAAAGGATAAACTATCTACATTTTGGTGATATTATAAGTATATTGTTTTAGAGAATTAGGGAATATATTGGGAATATTGTCACACAAAACACATTTTTTATACAAATATTATTCTTGTGTTCACAATATTTCTCCATTATTAACATACATTTTTCATTAATTTCCAAGATTTTATTTTTTTAATCTTGAATTCATAATCATTCCTTCCCATCTATAGGCTCTATGAAAAATATTTTAAAACAATGTATGAGAGGAAAACATCATTAAAAGATATGAATTAAAAAATATTTAGTTCAATGAAAAAATGATTTTTCTAAATAAATATATTTTATAAATGAAATATGGAGAAACATGATCAATATATAACATAAAAAATAAATATTTTCTAAAATATAATATTTTAAAATCATTAAAAATCATAAGAAACCATTTATGATGTAAAAGAAATTCTAATTTTTCTTTTCAATAGTTTAGAGAAATTATATACCCTATTAAATAAAATTATTTTCATAAAAAAATTAGAATCATAAAATTTTTAACTTGTATATTCTTATTTGTATCATGTTTTCACTTGTATAAAAAACATGTTATAAATTACTAATATCTAGTTATTTATATAAGAGTAACATACTAGGTTAGGTATCTCAATATTCACCTTAAAATACAAATCATTACCCAATTAATTGGAGATCTATATCAGAATCTCCCACCATTATAAGATTTAATACTATTTTCTGTCATCTTATATAATTCTAAAGAAGAAAAATATGAATGAAAAAATTATAATATATTACCTTTTCATTATAATGACCCTGAAAAAATAATTTAACCCATACAAAAAATAAATTTATCTGTATAATTAAATTGAGAAGAAATGTCATTTTCATTTCAATTTTTATAAAAACAAAATAAAATTGAAAAATTTGAGAGAATAATATATTATTCTAATTACGATATAATATTAAATATTAATAATTATAACCATTATAGGATATATTTTTTGGAAAATTTTTTTGAGTGGAAAATGTTGAAAACACATTCATTTCGAAAAATTTATATTTTAATGTGACATCTATGAATAAATATGTATAAGAGTGAGATTTTTTAATGAATGAAGGCATGGGGGATCTTGGTTTCTCCCTCATAATGCTTAGGTTTGACCCTCAATGCCTATGATTAATGTCTTGAAATTTCATAAATCGGTTGTAGTATGGCATCATTCAATCCCAAATTGGACAAATCCATTGAAGGGTGTGGAGTCACAGTTCCCAAATATCAATCCTCGGTGTTTGGAAGGCCCAAAGGGATTTACTTTCTCAAATATCTTAGTGGTTCAAACCTACAAAATGTAAACTCTATGAAGCCTTTATGATGCAAGAAATTGGAAGATAGACACTTCTTAGATGTGGCTAATCCGGAAGCACTACATCAATGATAAAAAATGTGTAAGTACTCAATTATGGGTCATATTTCTTATCTCAAGGGAGTCAAGCCATGGTCGACCCTATATTTTAAAATAAGGATCACACACATTTGGGGATTAACAGACTAGAAGATTATCTTTATTGGTAGAGGATGTTTCCACATCTTACACATATCACAGGACGAGTTTGATTAGGTATGGAAATTGGGTAATGTTAATCTCAAACATTTTTTTCAAAGAATTTCCAAGTGGAATTTTTCATTCTATCTATATACTATTAGGAATACTATGGTGCAAATCAGGGTACATTTAGATAAGCTCAAATGGTATTTTTGGCATCCCAATATCATAAATGACAAATCATCCAGTATCAGTACACCTCTAAACATTGATCATCAGACTCTAAATGCGGAACTCGGGTTGTATACGCAGGTTATGGTAGAGGTCAACCTAGAATCAAAGCTGCAAAATGATGTTGCCTTCAATGTGAATAATTATAAGATAGAGGTTCAGATTGAATATGAGAGAAAACCTCCATTTTGTGAGATCTTTATTATCATTGGATATTCCCTATTAAATTATAGAGTGATGAAAAATAATGTGAAACAACCACAGGTTAATGAATGGACGCTTTCCTGAAAGAAGAAAAAAAGACAACATAATAGACGTGGAGAAACCTAAAGCACTGAAGAAGAAAAACAAAATCATGGTAAAGAAATTTTCTCTCTTGGGTGAGGACTTGGGTACGATCAGGGCAGATATGGTTGATGATGATGAAAATGAAAATACTGAACAAGACATCTTAGATGAGATTGGTACGCTTTTTTTGGACAGGTATGGAAAATACCAATCTATTGTGGTTGTCGAAGAATATAGAACCGATTCTATAACTGTTGGCAAGGCTCAAGAGATCATATCTAGTAAGAATTTTATAGCATCCAATGCTACCTTTGAAAGACCTGAGATATCATATGGCATGATAGACATGGATCATATCTGCCCTGAATTGGACACTATAGGTTTGACACTTCTAGTTTTCCCCACAAACACACAAGCAAAGATAATAACTGATAAATTGGAGGTAATGGGAACCCATATCACTAGACCTATTATTGTGTCTAATTTCTTACCTAATACACATGATAAAAAACTAATCCTTCAAAAAAATAGCTCAATGGATATGCCTTTTAGCGTTAATATATCTGAAATTTTTTAAATTGTCACCTCTAATAAATCAGAGGTAGTGGATCTATAGAACACCACCTTAGTTAATTCTTCTAACTGCTTTCCTAGCTCATAGGACAAACAACATGAGCCCTTGAAAGTCAACCCAATGGAGGCATCCTTGATTGCCAATGATTCTAAAAAAGATCTGGGTACTAATAACATTGGTACTTTTAATGAAAATGTTGTCTTCTATATGTGTAAATCGGAAAAGAAAACCAGTACATCCTCTCATCAAGATATAAGAAGATCAAAGAGCAGGGAATGACATGCGTGGCTCAAAGAAATGGGGTTCTAACTCCAAACACAGATTCCAAGGAAATTATTATTTTCGAATTGTCAAGGTATTTCTAACCCTAAAATTTATACTATTTTGAAAATGTTTCTTATGGCTCATAAACCAATTTGTTTTTGTTATTTCTGAGCCTAAAATCATATTTTCCTAAAAATGTTTGCATCTGTGTTAATACGATTATAATATCCTAGGTGCATGAAAAATTGGAAATGTTGTTGAGTCTTTTGTATTTTTTTACCACTCCTCCTTGCAGTCTGTTAATGCTTTCAAAATTACTAAATAGATGTTTATTTTTGATTTTGTCCTTGATGGTTTACACACTTTTTTTACTATGATTTATGCTAAGAATATATACCATGAATGACGATCCCATTGGTATAACTTTTATGTTTTATCTAACAATATGCATGGGCCTTAGGTTGTGATTGGGTATTTTAATGCATTTCTAACATCCAGTGAAAACATCGGGTCAACACACTCTTCTATCTCTTCAAGAGAGTTTAGTTCATCCATTGAGGATTGAAATCATATTAATGTTAGTCTTACTGGAGCAATGTACACATGGTATAGTCTATGATACAACATGGTAGTTGCTAGAAAACATGATAGATCTTTCACTAATATCCTTGCTCTTGATAAATGGGACACCATTTAGAGCATTTCCTTAACCTGACATAACTCATACCATCATCCTATTCTTGTAAATATTTTAACCAAAGGTACAAAACCCTCTATTCCCTTCAAATTTAATAATGCCTAGTATGTGGATCTTGGTTGTACTCGCTTCATTAAAAATTCTAGGGAATGCATGGGGAATCACAATAATGAATTTTCATGTGGCAATAAATTAAAGTACATAAAATATAATCTTAATGTCTGGTGTGGTGCCAAATCCAATCAACTTGACACAGATATATCCTCTCTTGGTAGGGAGCTTATTAAAATCCAATGTTCTAACACTAGATCTGATTTCATTTTATATCCTCGACTTGAAATCGATACCTCCATTAAGTTCAACTCTATTCTTTTCGTTAAGGATAACATGAGAAAACAAGTTTTCAATGATAAATGGATTGCGGATGGTGATAGAAATAAAAATATCAATAATTGTCTATAAAGAGGTAGAAAATCATGTATACCTCTTTCATTTCTTAGAGATGAAAATAATCTCATTGACACTGAGTAATCTATTTCAAATCATGTGGTATCTTACTTTATAATTTTGTTACACAGTCCAGATGTCAACAACGATCTCCTTCATCATATCATTATGACATTAGTGACAGAGGAGGATAATATTTTTCTATTAGGTTCCCCTCTTGATCATAAAATTAATGACATTGTTTTTAGTATTAATTTTGATAGTTCCCCAGGTCCATATGGCTTTAACAATGTATTTTTTCAACTCTACATGGAGATTATTCATAAGTATGCTTTCAATCTTGTTAAAATGTTTTTTACAATGGTGTTCTCCCTTATGGTTTAATTGCACAATTTCACACTTTAATTCTAAATGTTTACCATGCCTCTAAGAGTCATCTTTTCCATCCTATTTCTCTGATTAACACACATTATAAAATTATTTCAAAACATCTTTCTAATAGACTTACTAACATATACAATAGAATTGTATCATGGAATTAAATTGGTTTTATCAATGGTAGGTCTATTCAAAATTGTATCTGTCTCACCTCTGAATGTCCCAATATCATTAACAAAACTACAAGATGTAATGTTTCAATTAAACATGATATTAAGAAAAAAATTGACACCAATTATAGGAGTTTCATCTTGAATGTTCTCAAAAGGTTTGGCTTTAATGACTGTTTCATTAGTATCATAAAATCTTAAATCAACGCAGATTTCTCTTTGTCCTAGTCAATGGTGTCCACAAAGGATTCATTAAATCCTCTAAAGGGGTATGACAAGGGGCCCCTATTTTTGCAATTATTTTTCTGATTTTAGATGATTATTTAAGTAGAAGGCTTAGTTTCCTAGTGGATCAAAACAAGATTAAACCTTTTCAGGCTTCCAAAAACATAACTATTCCCACACATCTTTTATATGATGATTACATCATCATATTATTACAAGGGGATAAAATAAACATACAAAGACTCAAGAATGCTCTGTCTCATTATGAAGAAATTTCTGGTCAAAATATAAACTACGAAAAATCATTTGAGTTCTTTGAGAAATTTTTTCTTATATTAAGAAAGGTAATATCATCAATTATTTAGGCATCATGGAAGGGTTAATACCTTTCACATATTTGGGCATGCCTATCTATTTGGGAAGACCTATATCTAGCTACTTATCCATCATTGTAGAGAAAATTATAAATAAACATTCCTCTTGGATGTGTAAATCCCTCTCTATGGCTAGAGGAATCTATCTGGTCAAATATACTATTGTATCCAAAATTATCTACTCAATGATGGTTTACAAATGTCCTATTGGCCTTTCTTAAAAAATGTATGTTTTCCTTAAATTTTATTTTTTTGTATAGGAACCATGCTGGAAAGGAAGCTTGTGAACATACCCTGGGCCACCTGTTTTAAACCTTTAGGAAAAGGTGATAATGGCATAAAAAATATGAATCTCTTTATTGATTTTCTTCAAGAGAGACTCACTTGGAGGTTTCTTAACCATAATTCTGAGTTTATTGATTTCCTCAAAAAAGGATTCAGTACTAAGCTATAGAATGGAAATTTGAACTACATCAATTCCTTCATTTTTCCGTCCATTAGAAAATTATATGCCAATGTTATGAACAACTCTAGATGGATAATATGCTCTGATTCTTCCCTGAATTTTTAGTTTGACAACTGGACTAGTGCTCCTTTAGTTTCTATGTTTCCTCCCAATTCTTTTTCCAGACAACAATAAATCCACTATAAGGTATGTTCTAAATAGAAATAATATACCCCTTCTTGAAACCATCATATTTGTCATTGATAACTATCCATGTAATAAATTTGATTATTTCCACATATGGGAACCCGCGTGTAATGGTACCCTTGATTCCACGAGTTTTTATATTTCTGATTTCATTGATTCTGATTCTAGCTTATGTTGGTTTAAATCCTTTAGCAATCCTTGGATTAAGCCCTCAAGAATTACTCTTTTTTGGCGTATTGTGCATAATAGAGTCCCCACTGAGATTTGCTTACAATATTTTGGGCCCCACCATTTCACTAAATGTCACCAGTGCAACCAACATAGAAAAGTTTTAACCATAATTTTCTACCTTGTGCTACATCTTCATCTCTTTGGAACATTGTTTATGACATATTTGGGTGTAGATGGTTACTCCTTAATTACATCAACTCCTAGCTGCAACATTGTGTTGTTTTTTAATCTTTTCCAGAAATTAAAAATCACTTATTAATTACATTTGATGAGCTTCTACATGTGATCTGGTAAGATAGAAATAAAATTCTTCATAATAATTACTCATTTGAGCATAATTCAGGTAAGTTGTGGATTCTCATTTCCATTCGCGATTCTTCTTTAAATTAGAAATACTGTTATGATAACTCTGTCAAAGACATTGAAATACTACATTGACTTCAAATTACATGTCTTTATAGGCCGCCTAGACACACTTTTGAGGTATTCTAGAAATCCCTGCTTCCAGGATGGATCAATGTGAATGTTGATGGTGCCTCCAATGTCAATTTGGGAGATTTAGGATGTGGTTCTATCTTCAAAGATCATATTGGGAATTGTTAGAGATGCTTCTTTGGTGGATATGGTATAACATCATCTCTAGAAGTGAAAATGATGGGGGTGATTTACGTTATCGATTTTGCCAAGGAAAAAGGTTGGAACAATATTTGGATTTAAATCGATTCAACCACTATTGTCTAAGCTATGTGAAAGTGGGTGGTGTATCTTTCCTAGTTGATTACTTTTCATTGGATGAGTTTTCTCGCTTTGCTTCTGGAAACCTACTATATTATCACACAACCATTTTGTGAAGAAAATATGGTAGGAGACGGTCTTTCCAATAAGGGATTCAACCGGGGAATTACATGGAGGGATGATTTTTTTAGGGATTTGCTGCATTTTTATGAGAAATATTGTAATAATATTCCATCTTTCATAATCATGTAATCCTTATTTTTTCTCCATTCAATAAATTTCTCCATATACTAAAAAAATATGACCTCTACAGAAAATTCTAAAAATATTTCATTGTATCATTTTTAATGAAATTAAAAAGTATTTGAAAATTAACATTATCATTATTTTATGTATAAATAATTTCATTCATGACATATTTTCAATAACATGGATATGGATGATATGATATGAAAGTAATACATTAAACAATTTTTTTAAAGAAAAATATATTACCTTATGTTTTGTGATGATTCATACAATCTCTATATACTAAATAGTAAAACTAAATTTGTTTAATACTTGATTCCAGACCTCAATCTTTACCATTCCATTTTAATTATTTCTTTTATTGACTATACTATTTTTTTATTTAGTTAATAAAATAGTTATGTTCACATTGGTTGTTTCATTAATGCTCTTCTTATTTGACCAAAATGATTTTGGTATATTTACAATAGTCAAAGGGTTAATGGTTATCATATTCTCAAGAATTTTAAAATAATATAATAACTATTTCTACACATCAAATAATATATTATATGTATCCAATTATGGTGGTAATGAAAAATAAATAAAATTATTTCTTGAAAATGGTATCTCGTATGTATGCATGAATGATGTTTCCTTTTTTCGACTAAGTGAAAAAAGACAAATAATAGATTATATATTTATTTTATATAATTTTAATTATTTTATGGATTAATTTCTTATTCTATATATCAAGACATATTAATATCGATGCTATTCTATAACAGAAAAAACTCACATTACATCATACATGTGGTAATACAAGGGGACACACAAGTGATGTTATAATTTTCAAATAGATAAATAAAAAATAAGTTAAGACATATTTTTAATTTATTTAAGAATTATTATTTAATTAATATAATATATATTTATTTCATTCGTTATTTAATCCATTAATTTGAAATGATGATTGAAAAATGTTATATTGGTATGTTTGGACGGTAATCCGTACATACACATGATTGAAGTTTTCATTTTCAATTACATGGAAAAGAATATTAAATATGGGTATAACATAAAATATATTTTTTATATTGGGGATACATATGTTATTATATCATTAAATTTCAAAACATATTTGAAGGTTTTATAATAATAAATAATCCTGAATTTATTTTATAAATTATACCTCTTCTTGGGAAAAACACAATTAGCTTACTTCATAATATTTCATGGGATGGTCTTTATATAACATATAGACCTTTAGAACCTTGGGGGATTTTTGGAAACTATTTAGTTAGTGATTTGTTGAGAGAAAATTCATTAGTAGTGTAGATAATATAGTATTGTATGTTTAATTTTACAAGTGATGGAGTGGTACACTTTTAAATATTAAAAATATAAAAACATATAATATTTATTTCTCAAAAGTAAGTGGAAAAAATGAAATATTTTAAATATATGATTATTATGAGTTTAAATGAAATCAAAAAAACATTTTTGAACATGATTTTTAGATATTCTAATTGTTAATTATTATTTTTAAACCAATTATTATGTATATTAACCATTATCAGGGTTACAATGTTTTACTGAGGTTTCAATTAATTATGACCAAAAATGTTATTAAACATTAAGATCCTGGTTCTTCTATGATATATAATTCTATTAATATTTAATGTAAATTTTTTATCAAAGAAGATGTTTCTAATTTTCTCATACCATATTTTGGAGTTTTTGTACTTGGATTATCACCTAGAGTATGGGATTTTTAATGAAACAATGCGAGGTTCATAGCCAGCCCATTATTTTCACTAGCTGTGAACATCAACCATGTTTCCCTAAGAAGTATGCTCACATCACTTAAGAAAAAAAATAACTATGAAGATAACACCAGATATTTCAAATCCCAAAACAATATTTTTAGACTTCAAAGGAAAGTTAAAATACTCCAAAAAGTGCATCGTGATAGACTAACTTCACAAGCTTACGCGGGGGTGCTACTTGACAAACCTATGTGGCAGAACTCCATGCCAAAATTTTATTTGTGCCCCTACATGAAGTACCTATGTAGAAGATCAACATGAAGGGCCTTCCCAAGCTACATATATTTTACCCGGCCCCATTTGTGCCTATAAATAATGCTCTCGGGCTTCCCATTTTAGGACTGAAAAAAGTAGAAAAACTCTCTCAAGATCCCATTTTTTAGCTCACAGGAATAGATCCCTTGAATTGTCTCTGGTAGCTCTATAAACTATGAGAGAAGGGATATTAAATGGGATAATATTGTTTTTGAAGACTTTTTACAAATTTTATATAGGTTTGTTCCTCCTATTTAAAACAAATTTTAGTCATCATTCATACCTGTGCAACATACTTGCACCCCATACCTTCTTGGTATACCTACGTGGTACATCTACGCGGGGTACCTACGCGAGATACTTTTGCAAGTGACCTATTTGACCATCTCAATTACCCTTTTTCCAAAACCATTCAAGGTTGGATATCTCGTTTCTTAGTTCCCTTATCTGAAAGGGAAAAAGTTTAATCCTCCACAAAAACCCCCCGACATGTCACACTTTTGGGAAAGGCACATTAGTGTGTCTCTTATTTTGGTGTTTATTTCTAGAGTTAGAGATTTACCACATTTCGTTCACAATGGGGTTTGGATTCATGGAGTGTTTTGGGTATGTGTAACCACAGTCACATGGAGCTTTCTCCTGAAATAGTGTTGGGAAATTCCCAGTTTAGAGGACGGATGGATCCTAGCATCTTCCTTCTCGAAGAGAGAACCCAGAACCTCATTTCTCTAGTAGGGAATGTATAGTTCACACTTAAATTTCTGTGAAATCATACGAGAAGACTCCCTCCACTAACAAGATCAATTTTATGGAAACCATCCTGGTGTAAGCCCCTGTCTTCTCTTACAGGGTTGGCATCATTGTTATTCCTCCCTTCTCTGGTGCCAATGACCAAAGGGGAAATGGCCATAGGGACTCTAGTTACCCTTTCCCTCTCATGTTCCACTTTTTCATCATGGGAATACATCCTGGTGTAATCCCATAACCTTCATGCTTTCCTCCTTACATTGGACCCTTGTTCTATGAAAATAAAATAGAGGGAATGTTGGTTGTCTCACCCTCTTCCACGGTCACCTCATCTTTTCTCACCTTGGACACCATAGGTGCGCTATCGTCCAACAATAGAGGAGGAAAAATTTTAAAGTGTGAATTCCGTTGTGGAATATTACACATCCTCATGTTTCTCACACCGATCATGACTCACGTGGGCTTAGAGAGTTGTCCTAGTCACAACGTTTTCACAACATAATGAAATAATAGAACTCTGATTTCTGTTCAAACAAGGATACATAGGATTCCATTTCAGGGCCTGAGCTCACTGGGCATCCTTCATAGGATTAAGTCCCAAATTAAACCTCAAATCATCAAGGCATCCTTTTAAATAAATAATCCTAAACTCATCCCTCTCAAATGACCATACTCTATTATGAGACTTATCAAACTACATAGGGTTTGATTCTTCTCCATATGGGATTCGTAGGAAGCCACCTTAAGGTTAAAATCGAACACTTCAAATCCACCCTGTTCACAATGGGCTATATTCCCAATAGTGTCTGATCTTACTTGGAATCCCATATCCATTCGAAATTCCTTGGGCAGCTTCTACATAAGTCCCACACTATGTTTTGACTACGAACATTTCTCTTAGAGGTTTTTATCATATGAACATAAAAGGTATTATATGTCCTATTATGTGGGTCTGGACAATGAGGGTTCTGATTCCTTTCACAAGGATACATTGGTAGCCCATTTTATGGGCATGATCCAAAGGCCAAAACAATCATTCTTCTCCCTTGAAGATCATAAATTCTAGAGTGCCTAACAGAGTGGATTAAAAACCAGTATAATCACAATGATGATTAAAAGAATATCTAATCAGTATATTAGAGGAAACCATATATGGAAAAACTCGAATACATATGTGTATTTCTATTAATGAAGAACATTGAAGGCCTATTGATGATTATAAATTTTAAACATGTTAATAAGTGTTTGTAAATTCCTAGGGATACTTCAGATATACATGGTGAATTAATAAGGATTCATAAAAATTTCTGAAATATACAAAGAGATTCCCAGAGTAGATAATAATGCCCCCAATATGGTGTGATGAGTCTGAACTCCCATCATTTATACCAATGCATGTTCTTAAGTATCATAAAGTTCAAAAAAAATTAATTCCTACCATTGGAAACAATTTCCCCTTTGGATAAAAAATGATAGGATGTTTCTGGTTCCATAAATAAATCCAATGGAAACCACCTGTAAATAGAGATTCTTAAAACCAGAACACATGTTTCAAGGAACAATGAAACAAAAATGGTGAACCTGACATGAATCCTTAACCAAGTTAATAATTCTACCCATATGTTATGCCCCTATAAATTGATAATGGAAGGCCATATAAAGAAATCAATAATTCATTTATAAACTTAAAAATATGCTTCTTTAATGGAGTTTGTTGTTCTCAGTTTTTCATCTCATAATTACCTTCATTCCAAAATTGGCTTTCTCCAAGACAACATCTGTAAACATCCTGACCGTTGCTCAAGCTGGATCTCCATCCATGGGATGGACATCATCACCAACCTATTGTCTTAAAAAATGGGTCTCTAATGTGATATTAAAGTAATATCTCGAGGACGGTACAATCCTGACATTGGAGGCTACTCGATAGGTCCTCCGGGTCAATAACAATCCTTAATCATTTGGCCAACGATGAACAATGATCAAGAAGCAAACTATGCCAACCACCATTTCTAAAAGTTTCGGGTCCTTATCCCTAGAAATAAATAATAAATCCCTCACATACTATAGGGAGATGGATCCAGAGGTTACTCAAAGCCTCAATTCTAGAATGCATGAGTCCTTCTAGAGAAATCCCACCAGCAGTCGTCGTCACGGAAAATTTACGGTCAATAGGGAGCAGGTTCTCACCTCTTCCTCCTTTGAAGAAGTCCATCAATTTAACTTTATGGAAAACAATGAGCGGGTACATACACCCATCCATCCAAATTTTGTTGCTCAACATAATCATTTGCCAACAACCACCAATCCCACACAATAAAACCGGCAGAGTACCGTGAGCAAGAACATACACCTATTTATAATCACCAATTATGATAGCAGAATGGTCTGATGGTATTGAAGGATTTCCATCAACCATACTTGACATTAAAATAGACATCTGGGACATACACCTTCCAATGTTCATCATGCCTACAAATAGTCTCATTTGGAAGTACCCATAGGAGTCAGTCGGAAAGCTCTAACGACAAATTTGGGGCAGACCCAACTCTCTGTCACCAAGCATGAGTACTTTTAATATCCAGTAATATGAATATGAGGACAGGAGCAAGAACATACACCTACTCTTGATACCGAATGGACGTATATTCCCATTACGGCAGCTAAAGTCACCAAACACATCTTATCAATAGTGAAAGGGAAGATGCATATCTATACCCATATTCTGGAAGCATGCGTGGATATTTTAACAACAACTTCATTTGTATCAGGGGAAAAAACACATAAATATGTCCCTACACTTGGGATGACACATCAGAAATCCATCCCAAATCATATACAAAACTCTATTCTAGTACTGCAGGGTGATGGGGAATATTACCCAATATCATACGAACAAAAAGATTGGGAACATACACCATTTCGAATTGGAGGTAATCGGTTCATTCCAATAACCACTCCATGGATGGCATATACACTTTCCCATGATAATCACTTTTCCAAGAATGTGTCCCTATCTATGTATAAGATAACATCCCATAACAAGTCTCTCCATGCATTGTTGGAAAATCAAGATTCAATCTGTGATTTGGATCCTCTTAATGCTGGAGTTCTTGAAGCCCTCAGACATTTATTTGTTGAAACTCATGATACTACCCTCCCATTACCAAATTATGGGAGTGCTAGTTGTAATTATTATGTTCCACATCAGAAACATCATCATGAAGGATTTCTTTATGAAAATTCGGTCAATATAGAGTGCCTATCTCCGGTTGAGATCCACGAAAACACTCTATGTGGACAGAAGACCATAGAGAAAGAAGATTTATCCCTTGTTGTAATTCATAATGGTGATCCTCTCTATGATGGAATTCACTGCAAAAGTACTCTCTATAGTAGTATCTCACATTGTGAAGACAATTCCATAATTGAAAATGTAGTGATGTGAAATCCCTATAATATCGAGGCACATGAAAACATAGGTCCAGTCAAGATTGATGCCTTTTTGTTTACAGGTGAAATATTTTCTCAACCAGAATACATCTTAAGGGAACAATCATTCTCCCAACCCGCCTTGGGATATTTGTATTCTAATACAAACCATCCATGTTATTAAGACCATGTGGAGAAACCTCTAGTGAAATATTATGAAGATGTGTTAAACATGAGAAAACAATTAACTAACGGAAAAATTTCAGTTAGGTTCTGGCCATTGGAAAATTCTCAGTATAACATTCCAAAATTGATGATAGAAGATTTCATTCATGAAATTTGTCTCAACTTATGGAGAACTCTTTGTCATCTGAAATCCAAAGTATTAACATATGATAAATATCCAAATCATGTAAAGGTAATAAAAGGGTTTCAACTTTAAATTGACTTGGCCTCTCTCTCAATTTCCCAACATCCAAATGATTAAAAACAACAGAGAACCCTTCAGCGTGCATGTCTCAATGTTCTAAAGAGACTACTCTAGTTAATTTCAAATTCACTGTCTACTGTTCATATCAGAGGATGAGTTTCATTTGGAGCATTGCATTTCACTACACACCAAAATAATCAATGTACGCCAAAAGTGTTCTCATGAAATTTTATTTCTCACAGTCAGCCACAATCAATGGATTATGTATGAAATTGGATGTACGCTCAAGAACATCCATCAACCAGTTCCCATCAGAATCAGGCCTAAAGAAAAGAAATTGTTGAGTTAAATTTAAATAAAACATGCGAGAATATTGAGTAGGCATCCCTATTAGAGGATGTCAGGTGTTAGAGAATGGAATTTCATAAATATAACATACATCTTCCAAAAAAGGTTATTTAAATGGTTGTCGGATGATGAACCCAACTAATGTCCGAACAGAAATCTGCAAAATCAGTAAAAAAGTTACACAAATTTCAGCCATAACAGTTCATGAATCACCCCATATTTCAAGGTTGGGGGCTCATTTAATTTATCCTTCATGTTCATTCAACAGAGTTCAGTGTTTTGAAGAATAATAACATGAATAAACCTAGCCTGTAGGTCTAGGGGAATTTTCACATTTTCAATCCTCTCCTCAACAGAAGTAAGTTTTCTTCTGATTTGGGAAGAATCCACATGGAAAGCGTACAACTGAACTATCTAAGGACTCCATTCCTGTCAATGTCCACCAAACAGTACCAGGGATTTCATCATATAAGAGAATGAAATGTCATGAAAAACACAAAGGAAGATGATCTCACAAAAATACTGACAAAATTCCATCGAGACATTACGTGGTAGTAAATGTCATTAACACCATTGCAGAAGATCCTCCAGAAAATAAGTCCAGTGTAGGGGAATTAGAAGGTGATTTGTTTGTCCATAATACAGTACACACAGAGGAAAATGAAGAAGGTTTTCACTCCCGAAATCAGAGGCTTATCCAAAATCTAGGTATGCCTTCAAATAAAAAACTCCCCCCTCTCCGAATGTCATCTAACAAGGGGAATGGAAAATGTCATATTGTATCTCACATTACCACGGGATAAGGTCAATCTATTTCTCTTGAAGAAAGATTTTCACAGCAAGAAGGCTAAATGAAGAGGTAATAAAAGAAACAATATAGAGTTATTTCGAAACAACATTTATGCAAGACGTACTCCCAAGACAGCTCCTCAACATGCAAATCATGTACGAGCTCCTCAGCAAGGAATATTGGTAGTAACTCCAGATGCAGATAATGAATTCCCTCTAATGGGAACACAATCAAGGCGGTACCATATACATCTTGATAGTCCTACTCTTGTGGGTTATCCATGGTAGATATCAGCACCGCCGTCAATGGTTTTTCCAGTCATTGCACTAGATCAAGCTCCAGTTTCTATACCTGCACATGTTCCATCTCATCCAGATATTCGCCAAATTCTCCTGAACATAATTGAGGAACTAATGACTCGATTGGAATCTATAGAAAAACGACGTACACCAGTTCATCTGAAAAAATAGCTTACCCTGAATGGGTTGATGGAATTCCTCACCACCAAATTTTTTGAATAACACATTCCAAATATTTAATGGTTTGGGAGATCCAGAACAACATTTAACACATTTTATTTCTGGTTATGATCCAATGATGGGAACTTCACAACAACAAAAAGCAATTAAGCTTAGTTTTTTTGTGTTGTCATTACATGGACCAGCTTTTGTCTGGTATAAAAGTTTACAATCTCGATCAATTACTGGATGGGAAAATCTCCGTCAGAAATTCCTTCTTCACTTTAGCTCAACACTACCAATGATGACACTTTTTTATCTTACCAATTGTAAAGAAAGGTAGAATAAAAGGTATTCAGATTTAATTTCACGATGGAATGGATTAAAATATTCCTTAAGTTTAGCACTCCCTCAAGAAGAGTTTCTACCAATTTGTGTGGAAAATCTATGTGATGAGCTATGCACACCATTGATCCCTTAGAAATACATTGAAAGGTTTCGAGACCTTACTTCACTAACTCAACTGATAGAAGACATAATTATATAAACTAAGGATAAAACTTGTGTAATTCCATCAGCACTAGGGAGGAGGATAGGAAAGGTAGAAGTTGCTACAGTCTCTCTCAAGCAGGAACATGTACCTGCTTCTACTTCAAGACCTTCATCATTCCAAAGGGATCTACTTCCTAAGCATCAGATGCATCGACTACATTGTCAATATGATAAAAGAGATCCAAGGAGGAAACAGTTTTAGAAATTAGAGAATAATGTTTATTCTATCAAGAATAAACATGTTCTTGGATACTTTATCTCAGCCTTAGAAAACAAGTTGGTTCAATTTCCATGGATGATGAATCCAAATAAAGACGGAGAAAAAGATCTTATGAATTATTGTCTCTTTATCTAGATGTTGGGACACCCCATCATTGAGTGTTTTATTTTCAAAGACCTTCTGCATAAGATGGTATACTATGGACAAGTGAAGATGAAAAGTCATCAGGTCAAGTATCATTTGTTACTTCTATTGATCCAAAAGATGAAGGAAAATGGAAAGATGACATATGTACAAATGTGTAGAAATATGATGATTGGATGATCAGATAACCGACCAACCAGACACATGCCATTTTAAGGGCATAGTTGAAACAACCGATTGGGTCTACTTTCATTCCCTCCATAGCAAAACCACTTCCATAAAAATGTCATTTCTCAATAAAGTGATGTGATTATAAGGATAAGACAAGTTAGAAGAAGATGTGATCGTGTCAAGCCAATGTTTCCCTTGACCTTGGATGATTTTATGCCACCTGTTTCAAAATAATGGGCACCGCCCCACTAAATGGAACAACCATAATTAACACATCAACCTGAATCTTCATCAGATGAAGAATTGATCTTTGGTTCTGTTAATGTTATCTATTTAATGGATCCATATGCCAATTGTGATTCTGATTATGATGATCTAGAATTCCTTATACACAATTGGGTAACTAGTGGAAGAGGCCAAGGTCAAGGATACAAGCGATGATTTGGAAATTCTAGAAACCACCATTTTAAATCTACCCAATCTCAAACCATATATGTGGAAGAAAGTCATGGAAGGGCCCTTTAGTGGGATCAATAAGAACAAGAAGTTTATTCTATGAATGAAAGGTTTTGTTCTAACATAATTATTTTAGATAAATGATTAGAAGTCACATTGTCTTCTTCTCAAAAAATAAATAGACCTAGTCAGACTAATTTACCAAAATGCGGAGTTTTTCTGGTTTCTTCTCCCACACAGAGTACGTCTACATCAAAAGCATCAACTTAAAATGCACCTTCAAAACGACAACTTCATGTTGGGCAATGAAAACCTTTGTCCAAAAAGTATGATGTCTTGAAACAATTGACCCACATACCAGACAATTTAACAATTTTGGATGCTTTAAATCTATCTAAAGATCTTCTAGAAGCACTAATTAAATCTTTTTCAAGTACTCAAGATTTTGAAACTAAAGTTGCTACAGCTGAGGTTTACAATAAAGATAATTATTCTACAAGAATGTCTTGCAATCATATCTTTTGTAGATGAAGATGAAAATGATGTGGTTCATGGGCATATCAGACCCTTTTATTTGTATGGAAAGGTCAATGATGTTGAAATATGATGAGCCTTCATTGATATTGCCTCTAGAGTCAACCTAATTACTATTCATACACATCATCGATTGGTCCTGACTGAATCTGACTTATATTAATTGAAATTAATGTTTCAAGCATATGATAAGAATGAACAAGAACCTTTGGTTGAAATTACACTCAGAACTCTATTTGGAGATCTTGTGTCTAATTCAAATTTCATGGTTGTTCTTCAGGACACAACCTTCAATATTCTGTTTGGAAGGACTTGGATGCATCATCATGCAGCCTTAAATTCATCATACCACCAATGTCTTTAGTACTGTTTCAATTGTCAAATATAGACATTGTAAGGCGAAAAGGATCCATTCAAAAAATATGAATCTCTATACATTGAGGCAATATTTTATCACACAAAATGAATAATAACAAGACAAAGGAAATAACCATAGTAAATGCTCCAAATGTACTAGAAATGATACCAGCAAATTCATTTATGCAATTGATTTTAGAATATGTGGTACCCATAAATCAAATTCAAAAGGTAATCCCAAATCCTAGAACATGTCATGTAACTTCTATAATGTCAATTATGAGAACTGATCCAGGAAACATGGAAGAAACAGTTGATCCACCAATAAATGTTGAAATCCGAAATGGAGATATTTTCATTTCATCCACTAAACTACAACAAGCCACTACTTTGTAAACCCGAGTAGAAGAGATTGTAGAAATTCTATATAAAGACCAGTATGTTGATTCTCAATCCATCACTCCTTTGTTATTACCAATGGAAGAACATTCTTAGTCAGTAAGGTCTGATATGGTGGCCTCTTATTCGAGATGTTCATATACCGATTTCCCCTCTAACTCTGAGAGTTTTTCCTCATCATCTACTATGAAAATAAAAATAGAAGAAGTAACACATAATGAATAAGAAGATGAAGATCTCAAGGGTGCTCCTCCGACATTTGCAGAAGGTTTCACTACCACTGTTGATGATCTCATAAAAATAAATATAGGTACAAAAGAAGTTCCACGCCCCACTCAAATTAGTGCGGCCATGACCTCTGAAGAGAAACAGGGGTATACTTTATTTCTAAAAAAACATCGAGATATTGTTTTTTGGAATTATATAGAAATTCAAGGTCTTAATCCTGATGGGGCCACCCATCATTTTTGTTAGCCAAAATAACATCGTGGATTAAAGAATTTAGCTAGAAGAACACCCCAAACTCATACCTCTAATATTGAAGCTAAAGTTGATAAGATTAAAAAGGATAAATTTTTTAGGGAAGTTCAGTATCCCAAATGGATCGACAATATTGTCCATGTGAAAATGAATTATGGGAAAATTAGTGTCTTCATTTATTTATGAGATCTTAATCGGAATTTTCTTGAATATAATTTTCCAGTTCTGATTACAGAGCTTCTAATTGATGCAACAGCTAGATATGAAGCTCTTTACTTCATGGATGGATATTGTGGGTATAATAAAATTCCTATCGCCCTAGAGGATAAAGAATATAATAATTTTAGATCCCCTGAAGGTGTGCTTTTATCGAGTAATTCCCTTTGGTTTAAAGATTATAGGTTCAATATATCAATGTGCCATGCACCATATCTTCAAACCCTTCATAGGTAAATTTGGTGAATGTTATGTGGATTATTTAGGGGTCAAATCTAGACAATGATCCAATCACATGGATGATTTGGAAACCATATTCCATAAACAACGGCAACACAGTTTAAAGATGAACCAATTGAAATGTGCTTCTGGGGAAACCTCAAAAAAGTTAATTGGCTTCGTTGTATGCCATCGTGGTATCGAAGCTAATCCTGAGAAAAAAAATAAATCCTTGGTATTCCACCTCTTTGAAATATTAATGAATTAATAGGACTTAAATGACACTTGTCCTATATTTGACGTTTTTCAAAAATTTGGTGGGTATGTGTTTTCCCTTGACATGATTAATGAAGAAGGGAGTCTCTTACCAATGGACCAAAGACCGCCAAGAGGCATTTGATACCCAAAAGAAATATCTCTTGAGTCCACCAGTATTAATGCCACTTGTGGAAGGAAGACAACTTATTCTCTATGTGATAGCTTTAGAGTGATCACATGGTGCATTCCTCACCCAAAAGAATGATGTTGGGAATGAAAACAACCTTTACTTTCTCAGTCAAAATATGCTTGATGTGGAAACTCAATATTCAAATATTGAATAGTGCTTCCTAGAATTAATCCTTGCAGTTCAGAAACTGAGGCACTACCTGCAACATCATGAGGTTCAATTGGTACCTCGCAACAACCCGCTCAAATTTATCCTCAAATGTCTTATGCTCATAGGGAATCTAGCATGGTGGGTAGTTATTTTTCAAATTGTTTGATATTCAGTTTGTTCCTCAAAATGAAATAAAAGGCCAACCTCTGGATGATTTCTTTGTAGAGCATCCATCAGTGGAAGATACATCATTTAATACTTAACATCCTGATGAAGAGGTCTTCTCTATCTAAGATAATTCCCAAAAACATGGGAAATGTATTTTGACGGTGCTTCCATAAGTCCAAAAGGGAAAAGAATGGAAATCCCTAAACTCAACAAATTTGGGTTAGGAATTTTCCTGATTTCTGCAGAAAAGGTTGTGTTTCCTTATCCCTTCTTGTTATATGAAGGTGGTACCAACAATGATGCAGAATATCAAGCTCGCATTGCTGTTTTGGTATTGACCCTATAGGTGAAAATGGATCATTTAAAGGTTAAAGGTGATTTAGAATTCGTAATAAAAAATATCAATGGGGAATATTCTATTAGAAGAGAAGAGTTAATACCTTTGTATGATTGCATCAGAGGGTAAATGGATGAATTTCCCATAGATCTGACAATGTCTTATATCCTTCAATCATTAAATGCCCAAGTAGATGCACTAGCAAATATAGTTATAGCCTTGGCAGATCCAAATTGGATGAGACAGTTATTAGTATAGCCCATCATCGTGCGGTCTTACCTTTTGTTCAAAAAAGAATGGAGGAAATTACTCAAAATTTCTCTATTTTTAAACCATGCAGTCATAGTACGGGATGGATAACATCCATCATGGAATATATTCAAAATGGGATGCTTCCACCAAATAGGGATGAAAAAGAACAGATCTGATGATGAGTGACTAATTTTAATCTTTATAATAGTCTAGACCACCAAAATATCCTCTAAAATCAAGGCTTTGATGGAATTATCTTCAGATGTATTGATGGGGAAGAGACTACAACTATCATGAAAGAAGTACATACATGATTTTGTGGTGCCAACTTATTTGGTCATAGACTCTCTAATCAGATCTGAAGTCTTGGATTCTTTTGGCCTTCAATGATGCAAGATTATAATGATTTCACTAAAAATCACCATCCCTACCATGTGCATACCAACATCATTCGTCAACACCCCAGAGATGATACATAAAACTAAATACTTTTGACCATTTTCCACATGGGTAACGGATGTAGTAGGGCCTTATCCTCCAGCAATGGCTAAGCAGTTCATCTATATTCTCACTGCTACTGACTTCTTCTCTAAATGGGATGAGGAAATACCTCTCCTGGATGTCATATGCAAAAGCATTGTTATTTTTTTCAAAAATAATATCATCACCAGATTTAGTGTCCCTCATACTTTTTGATAGACAATAGAACATATTTGTGTTTTTATGTGGTAAAATATTTATATCATGAACATAATATCAAATCCAACAATTCATATCACTATCATGCGATGGCCAATAAATAGATCCAGGCCTTTAACAATACCCTATCAAATATACTCCAGAAAATGGTGGATAAAGATAATAAATCTTGGCCTAATTAACTTTTGATTACATTATGGGTTTATCAGACAAATACCTGTACTGCAACCCAAGGAACTCCTTATTCATTAGTATATTGAACTAAAGAATTTTTTCCGAATGAAATGAAATTTCCCTCACTTAGAGTTGCAATCTGTTATCAGTTGTCTACAGATGAGGGGTCTAAGAAACGTTTCAATGAGTTGGAAATATTATATGAGAAATGATTACATACTTTTCATCATCTAGAAGTCTATCAGAATTGAATATAACATGCTTTTAAAAAAGAAATTTCACCCCTATTTATTTCTTCAAGGTGAATTGGTATTGGTCCTTAGAACTCCAATGATACCCAGAAAAAACCCTCAAAAACATGAGCTAAAGTGGGATGGACCTTATTTCATACATAATGTATATTCAAATGGATATTATTCCCAAATCTCAATGGATGAAGATATTATTACAACTCCAACCAATGCGAGATTCTTAAAGAAGTACTTAGTTTAGTTATGCATATTGGTCCTCACTGCAAGACTTTAAACTACACAGTACCATGTCCTTTCTACAAAACATAAAACTGCATTTCCCCTATATAATAGTTACAAGACATTAAACTAAATAAAAACCATAAGAGTCCATACTGTATACGACAAAATGCGTAGCATCTTCTTCTATGTCACATGACGTTAAACTGTATGGCATCATTTTTATAACAAGCATTTTCTCTATTTTAATGTTAAAATATTCCATAATAAAAAATAATTGACTTTATCACTACTTCGTATTAGTATATGAGTCCCTCTCTTTCCTATGTCTAAGTCTCATAATCATAGAGACCTAAATTCAAGAACTACGTATGGAGGGATTCTCATATTCTAATGAGATATATAGAGATTAATAAATCTCCAATTTTGGGCCCAGTGATAATGACAAAATCTTCTTATTTTATTTTATTCTTTTGTATATGAATCAATGTTATACAGAGTGGTTCCTTAAGATATATGATTTGGTACTTATACCATTTTATGTATTATGATTTACCAGTCTCTCAGAGTGTGTCAAAAGATCATGTTCTTCATGTCAAACTCGATTGTCATGAGAAAAGATTGTTTCAAGAAATACATATGTCTTGATAATAATTTTCTGATGAGATACGTAGAGACGCCTAGATATCCAAGAATGGGCCAATTCATCATAGAAACCCCCTTTAATTTTTGTATAAGAATTAAATATTCATAGAGAATGTCTTAAGAACTATGTATGAATTGATTCTTTCCACAAAAAAACATAAAGTGACACTTTGTTTTTTCCCATAATAAAGTTACAATGTGTATTTACTTTCACATTGGTTTATCTTCATCCTTAACACATGACATTAAAAAACATGAAAATATAGCATCTCTATTCTTCACTTGCCTCACCGTTGCATTGTAAAAGAAACCCTTACTGGTCCTTGTTTCACACACTGAGCATAGTCCACGTGGGATTATGAATTAGGTAAATTTCTTCTTTATATAAATAAAGTGTCACAATTTATTATTGGATTATTAATGTCTTCACTTCATTACATAAAGATGTATAGTATAATGTCCTCATTGCATGACTTTAAACTCACATCATAAAATTAATTCAGAGGAAACAATGAAAGTCTCCATTTTACTTATGAGTTAGATATATGTAAAGGATGTCAAACTCATGGCCAATATTGGTTCAAATATTTACCATATGCATCAGACATAAGCCCATTCTATATTTTAGACTCTTGATCTTGAATATTTTCTGATCCTCATAATCATTTTTAAGATTTCTGGTGATAGAGTTTCTAATACATGAGATCTCTTTTGTCTTACTATGTAGCACGTCCCCTTATGTGGCCTTGCATATGATGCATACATAATAGGCCTATCTTTCAAAAATGCCACTATTTGGCTATGCAGAATATTCCCTAGTTGGCCCTGCATAATACAGCCCCCCTAACGGGTTTTTAAATAATGGTAACATTGTTCCTGGTTATGGTATCATTTTCCTCTTTAATCTTTGATGACAATATACAAAAATCATTATTTTAAAATAGTCATTCATGTATACTTTCCCCATTGTATTTCTCATAATCTAAAAGTCATCAAGACCATGGTTTACACATTTCCCTCACCATGTGTGCAATACAACATTAAATAACCTTTAAATCACTTGGCCACATATTATATATTGTTTCCATTTCTGGTCCTAATTGTATGACCAAAAAACCACACACCATTACTCTTACGTTTGGGTCAGACCTTCATAAATGTCTTATTCCTCCAATTATTTAGAAATCGTGGGTAGAAATACAATTTCCATTTTCAGGTACCGTTCTCCATAAACCAAATGCTATGCTTCGGAAAATATGAATATTCATAAACATTCTCCGGCTTTTAGAAAAAGAACATCAAACATAAGAGAGATCATTTGTCTGACTATGAAGCATGTTCCCTTAGGCATCATTGCATAAGATACCAACATAACAGGACTATCAGTCAAAAGATGGCACAATATAGCTATGCATCATATGCCCCTGTTCACCCTGCATAATACAACCACTATAACTTGTTTGTCAAATAATGGTAACTTCGTTCTTGGAAAATATTTCCTCTTATGCTTTTAGCCCTTTTCCCATATCATTCCTCAATTTAAGAAATTCCCAAATCATAGTTTACAATTTTCCCTTACATACCTGAATATGAATGTATATTTCCAAACAAATTATCAAGAAATTTGGAGAGGTTCGTACCTTTGGCCAGATCTAAAGACCTTAAAATAAAGCCACCCAATGTCCTCACTGCTAGACACAAAATAGCACCGAACAATTTCCTCACTACCTAATTTAAAACTGCACAGTACCCATGTACTCACTGGATGACTTAGAACAAAACAGTACCAATTTCCTCACTACACATTACTAATGTCCTCACTACATGACTTAAAAATACACAATATGATATCAGAAATTCCCCCCTTCTGATAAATTTTAACCATTACTCATACTCCAAATTTTTATAGAATTGCTTTTTTTATTCATGATTTATGTCGGTCTAAAATAGAACTTTTGAATTATTAATATTCATTTCCTTGAAAAAACCACCCACTATGGTCTTGAGTCACCCAAATCTTATTTTCACCTATCTATCAATAGTAAAATGTTAAACTTCAAAGAGATCCTATGTTTGACTATGCACCACGTGCCCTTAGGTGGACTTGCATAAGTTTCCTATATAATAGGCTTTTTAGTAAAGAAGATGCCACTATTTTTCTATGTAGAATATGCCCCGATTGTCCCTACATAACACATCCCCCATAACAGGTCTGTCAAATAATGGTTATTTCATTCATGGAAAAGACACTCTATATGTTAACATGGGTTTTAAATTTGGTGAGAATAAAAATCATGGATCATGATTCCCCATGTAAATATTTAAATAATAATAAATCAATTCTTAGTCGTAGTGTTTTTAAGGATCTAATTTCAAAATTTATGGTCCCAGCTATTCGACATAAATACTAGCACTTTATAGTCAAACATGCATGATTCTAGACTACCAATAACTAAAGACTTGGTGCTCATTAGATTGAGAACCCGCCAAGGGCACTCTAAATAAAAGTCGAGTCCAATCTCAGTAAACACGCATTTTTGTATGATTTAGGTAATATTGAGAAATAAAAAAAGGTCAAAAGATATGAAATTTATGGGGTTATCCATATAACCCTTGAGATAGTCAAATTATGCTCATTAGGTCCATCATCTTAATAAAAAAAATTGAGCACTCCATTTTTTCCATTATAATAATTATTGTCCAACATAAAGGATTCGTTATCATCATGTACCTTTAATATTGCAATAATGGATAACAATAATTAATAAATATATGATTGAAGACAAAATTTCTCTAATTCATATTAAATTAGAGGGGCATCCACAAAATGGAGCATCTCTATCAAGTTTTAGAATAAACTCTCAACAATAATTTCCATTTTTGGACCACTTCATTATCCCTATCAGCTTATTATTGATGTTGAGACAGCTGAGTAACTCTAACCACTTCTTCCTAACTAAGATCATTCTTAGTAGTTGAAATGGTAGTTATCACCTCTTATTTAGTTTCTCCTAATGTTTGGTTCTACTATTGTTTGTTACGAACAAAATCTAGTTTTTGTTGAAGATATCATAACTCCTTCGAGGCTTCTTTATTTTGTTTCCTAATTTCGATCAATTTCTTGTTATGATTTTCTTCTTCCTCAACTACTACATCTTCAAATCCCTAAATATTGACAAGTCCTTTAGCCTCTTAAAAAATTTTTCACATCTTTTGCTTCTGCTCCTGTTGGTGAATGATTTCTTTCATAGAATTATGGACGGGTCGATAATTAAATCCACCAAATCCAATCACACAATATAATGCAAGTAGTTAGGAAAATGGGATAAAAATTCATTTAATGTATTCTTAGTAATTATGCTCCAGATATGCTGCCATGTCTTCTTATGTTCCAGGCCAAGAGCATATTGCATCTCTATGTCTGATTATGAGTCACTACCATGAGGTAAAATGTACTCTGGAAACATGTCAATCAAAGTGTTTCCTTGTTCTACTTCTCTTAGAACAGCAGAAGCTTCAACTTTTTTTATCTGGGAGTTGATAACCTTAAATGAAAATTCAAGGTCATTGTCTGTTTCAAATAGAAGAAATATATATGATTCAGACAGTTGATTATATTTACCCCTTAATAAGTCAGCTACTTGATTGGATTCATCCCCAACATTTGTCAGCATCAGTGATTAGAGAAGATGTTCCTAGAGAAGGGACATTCCATTGTGTTTGATCTGTTATTATATTTCAAGGCTCTAGAGAATCTTTTGATGGTGTATCCTCTAATGGTATTTCTCCATCTCCAATAGAAGGATAGAGTGGAATACCCCATTCCTAAAGATTCATTATGACATTTTCTGCATATAATGCTGCATTATGAGATTTATGATGTAAAGAATCCAGGAAAGAAGAATAATGATGTATCGGAAACACATGAATAAGGACATACATCCTTGTAATTCCTCATGGAAATCCCCTATCTCTTTGATGGAACTAGTATTATCAATATTTGGATTAAGGGCTATCACCATTTCAATATATGCAGCTTCGAATGATATAGCATCCTCACCATTTATGGTATCCAAAAAATGTTGGTTGATGCCTAAATTGTCTCCATTGACATTCTATTTCTTTGTATCATCAATTGGTATATCATCATCAGATCTTTCTAGGTTCAGACCAACATCAGTATTTATCTCAGACTGCCCAGGGTATTTATTCCATTCTTTTGGATGAATAAAAATTCAGTATCGATTATTTCTATATCCTCTGATAAAAGCAACTGAGGAATTTATTAAATCTTACTATGTCTTTCCTCTATTTTAGTATATTTAGAAGCAGGTATAACTAAATCTTTTGGTGATTTATTTGCTAAAATTGCAGATTCGTCAAAATGAACTAGGGTTTCCAATGGGGTTACTTTTTCTGGTCTTAAAGAATCATCTCATAATCTCTTGAGAGAGGAGATAGACATAGATCCATCAAGGGGATAAAACGTTATTACCATAGTGTATTAAGAATATTATATTCCCTATGGATAGTGTAAATACTTACACTTCGGCAAACACTTTGGATCAATCTCATTGCTCTCATGCCTTTTGTTTTCAAAAGCTTGGGGAGATATTGAAACACTTTTTTTAGTAGGAGAAACATGAGGTAATGGTTGAGGATTATCTGTCTCCAATACCCCTGTAATGAATCATTCTCTTATAGAATGTTTGGGTGATCTAGGAGGATCATTCGTTGTGTCAATAGAAGAGCCTATAGGACCATACATAGGTGCTTCATGAATTGGTCTGGAGCTTCCTTCTCTTCATTCAAGATGCACAAATACATTTTCATCAAAATTAATGATGATAAATGGTATAGCAGAGTTGAGATAAAAGAAAAAGGAAAATACATTATCATTATTAACATAAATATCCCACTGCCCCTTAGGTTTGATAATTACCCCTTCGTGTAATCCTAAGTCCATCATATGAGATACTCGTTTAGAGGATGGTATTTTTTCATCAGTTTCATATATAAAAGCCTCCAGCTCTGTAATATACATATGTACATCATCTGGGTTATTTTTCCTGATTGAAATTAGAAGGTGCATTGATATCAACAATATCTTATATTCGAATGCCATGCTAGATGAATTCCCATGCATCCCTAAGATCACGAGTTACACCCTCCCAGTGAAAAATGGATGAAGGTCGCACATAATTCAATCTTGGTATGGTTAATTGTGGAAGAGATTCAACGCCATTTGAATGGTGATCTTCTTCCGGATTCCTTTCTTCTTTAGAAAGTTCAACATATGGGATAGGAACCTCTATTTGATGGTGGTGAATGGATTTCCTTGGTGTTGGAGTTATTGCTTCTCTAGCCCTGGTCTTTCTGATATACCTCTTACGAAGATGGTTTGAGGGCTCTGAAACATTTGAAACATCAATTTCTTCTTTGGACTTTGACTTTTTACCACGATTTCTGTGATTAACAATTGTTGTACCTTACACTCGATATATTCCTTTTGTCAAAGCCTCTTGAGGATATGAAGAGGATCATGCTTTGGCATACCCAGATTCTAATACAATCGATGTAGCAGGTGCAGATAATGTAATAATCAGTTTGGATACCTCTAAAGCTATTAGAATCCATAATTGTCATGCTACCATTGGGTGTTTCTCTTGTCTGACATACGTTGGTGGAAAAGTGTTTGATTGCTGAAGACATACAAACTGATGGGAATCATATAGGGGATGTACGCCTTGTAGATAATTTCACCATCAATCCTGGTAGATAATATTCCATCTAAGAATTCCATCATATAATATCTCATATCATAATTATTTTCCTTACCATCATCAATAAATGGTCCAACTGGTGGGTTACCAAAATGAAAAAAGATGAATTCTCCTAAGACATTCAATGAATTTTTCCCCACATAAAGTCTCATGTATAGAGGCTGAATACCAGAGACGTTCTATAAAAATGGGGTGAATTTACTATTGGGCACTCTAATTATTTCTACACTGTGTATGAAGAAAAATGTGTTGTAATCCATCACCAAAACACTTGGAATGGCCCTGAAATTCTAAATGGATCATTCCAATTATATAAATGCAGAAGGAGATAGTAAATTCTTTCCACTACAAGGGTTTCAAATCCAATATACTTTCGTTCTACCAGTTTAGCTACAATGAAGAAATTCCCTAATTTTACACCACCAACAGATTCACAGACTGGAAGTAAGTAAACACTTAGCAACATTGTAAGGAAGGAAGCTAAACGTACCATTGAATCTATGTCAGATTTTTTTTATCCCCAATGTTCATAATCTCCTCTTTCCAGTATAGGCTGATATGTGCTTGAATAGCCCCAGTTATTATCCGATGGCCAAATAATAGGAAATCCACAGGTTGGACATTTCTCAGTTGTTGGTTCTAACAATGCTTCCATCCACACTATGACATGTATATCTTTCATGTCTTTGGGTAAAATTTTCACTATCATAAATAATTCATGGGCCCGTAGTGGTGTTATAGTAGAACCCCCCCCCCCCATGTTTTAGTAGGTGGAATGAATTCATCATAAATTTCCCCAGGAATGGAAATTCCAGCAATTTGGTAAATATCCCAGAGACTAATACCAACATCACATTGCGTCAAATGAAAGGAATTTGTTTGTGGACATCAAAGTCTCAGTAATTTATGAATTTAATTATTTCAATAAACATGAATTTACCCCATATATATTTCTTCATAGATATGAATGTCTGATAACTCTTTCCTGGATTCTGAACAAGTCCAATGTACCTAGAATGCCCAAATCCATTCGGGCATGACACCTCCTCCAAAACAAAGATCCCAATATTCTTTCCAACTGTTAGACTAATCTGTTTGAGAAACCCGAAAAGAGGAATCATAAAAATGTGGTATTGTCTCTACAACATGATCCTTTATATAGGGGGTTCAACTACTATGATGATGGAAGCAACTAATAGGGACCATTCCTTCTTGAACTGGAACCCCCGTGCACAAATACTAATACAGTTACAGTTAGAGTATTGAAGAAACTAGTTCATTGGAATGTACACTGTAACAGAAGGAACATGGGTGTCTTTCTAGAGCCCATTCCCGTACAGGGGTAAGTGTGGAATTTGTGGATAATCACGTTGGTATGGAATTAATCCTTTCCATAACCCAGGAAGAGTACTCTCAACAACGTCCTAGTAGTCTGGTTCGAAGATCTTGATTATTTCATTTTGACGTGCCTTAGCGTCTTATGTATGGGTCATCAAATGAGTCATTCTTTCCAGAAATTTTTTTAACAAACATCCACTATTAGGTTGGAATTTTAAAAGAGACAAATAAAAAAAATGGAAAATGAAACTATTCGTGTATGTCCTTCGACGAGGTCCATCACGTAGGTCCTTCAATGATGTTTGTCGTGTAGGTCCCTTGATGGGGATTCGAGCGTAACTCCTTTGATAAAATTCATTGGCATAGATCCATATCTTAAATAATTTTACCTTGAAGAAATTTCAAGGGAATTACGTGATAGCACAACTTGATGGTTTGGGCGAACGAACTATGCATCAAAAGACATAAAATTCTGAAAAGAACAATTGAAGAAAATCGAAAAGGATGAGACCTATTTATTGACAACCAAAGACATATGCGCCAGAACGAAATGTAACATCTTCAAGGCACATATGAATAATAAATTTGTGTGGGGTACCTACATGGTATACCTTTTCTATTTAGCACTCGATCCAGAGTCTTTTTCCTCACTAATTCACCTCAAGACTCGACCCTCTTTCTATTTTCGGATCCAACCCTGAGGGGGGTCTTTTGTTGACACCACATAAGAAAAGAAAAATACTATGAATAGAACCCCTAATACTTAAAATCACAAAACAAGATTAAAAAATTTCAAAGGAATGTTAAAATACTCCAAAAATATCTTCGCGACAGACTAGCTTCATAGGCCTACGTGGCAATGCTATGCAACAGACCTACGTGGTGGAACTCCATTCCATAATTTTTTTTGTGCCCCTACGCATAGTACCTACATGGTGGAGATGTTCAAAGGACCTACACAAGCAAAATCTTTTCAACTAGTCCCCATCTATGCCTATAAATAGAGCCTTATGGCTCCCCATTTCAGGACAGAAAAAAGTATAAAAACTCTCTGAAGATCACATTGCGTAGCTCTTTCGACTATATCCCTTGAATTGTCTCAGGTAGCTCTCTAAACCACAAAGAAGGGATAATTAAACAGTATATGCATGTTTTGAAATTCATTTTACGAATTTTTATGTAGGTTTGGTCCTCCTACGTAAAACTCATTTCAGTCAACATTCATTCCTACATGACATACCTGTACGTCATACTTACATGGTATACCTATGTGGTACATCTACGCGGGGTACCTATGCAGCATACTTGCATGAGGTACCTATGTGAAAAACTCAATTACCCAGTTTAAAATCCATTCATGGTAGGGTATCTCTTTTCTATGTTCCCTTATCGGAAAGGGACTATGTTGAAGCATCCACAAAAAACCTCTTGACTTGTTAATATTTTTGGAGAGGCATATTATCGTAACTCCTATTTTGGTGTGTATTTCCATAGTTATAAGTTTCAAAAATTTGTTTCACAATGGGGTTAGGATTCATGGAGTGTTTTGGGTTGGTATATCCACTCTAACATGGACCTTTCTCCCAGAAAACGTTTTTCAAGTTCTCGGTTTGGAGGAAGGTTGGGTCCTGGCCTCTTCCTTCTCGAAGAGAGAACCCAGAACCTCAGGTCTCTTGTAGGGAATGTACAACTCACACATAGGTTCCACACAAGAATATGAGATGTCTCCCTCCTATAACAGGTTCAATTTTAGGGCAACCATCCTGGTGTTATCCCCTTTCTTCTCTTATAGAAGGTGGCATCATTGATCCTCCTACCTTCTCCGATGCCAAAGACCAAATGAGAAATGGGAATAGGGACTCTTGTTACCCTTTCCCTCTCCCATTGAAATTTGTCATCATGGAAATCCATCCAAGTTTAATCCCCTAACCTTCATCCTTTCCTCCTTTCATTGGACCCTTTTCCAATGTAAATAGAACATAGGTAAGGCTCATCGTGTAACCCTATTCCACAGTCAGCTCCACTTTGTTCACCTTGGAATCTATAGGTGTGTCGTCTTCAACCAGAAGAGGAGGAATAATTTTATACTATGAATGAATTTGTTTAATATTTGAAATACTCTTGTTTCTCACACTGATCACGACTCACGTGGGCATAGTGACTTGCCAAGGACACAAAATTTTCACAATTGAACGAACTACGAGAACTCTGATTCCTATTCAAACTAGGATACGTAGGATGCCTTATCAGGTCCGGGGCTCACTAGGAATTCTCAATAGGAATAAGCACCAAAATAAACCTCAAATCATCCAGTAATCATTTTCAAGAAATAAGCCTAATCTCATCCCTCTCAAATGACCATACACTCTTATGAGACTTATGAAACTACCTGGGATTTGATTCCCATCCATACAGGATATGTAGGAAGCCTCCTTGAGGATCAAATCCAAAACATCAAATCAACTCTGTTCTCCATGATATATTTTCCCAACAATGTCTAATCTGACATGGAAACCCATATCCTTTACAAATTCCTTGGGATACTTCAACATAAGTCCCAAACTATGTTTGGATCAAGATCCTTTCACATAGAGGTCCTTATCACATGACCTTAAAAGGAATGATGTGTCCTATTAGGCGACACCGAACTATATGGGTTTCAAATTCCTTTCACAAGGATATGTAGGTAGCCCATTTTACGGGCATGATCCCAAGACCAAAATAAACCTTTATCTCCTTGGATGACATTAAATTCTGAAGTGGCCCATTGAGTTTCCTAAAAAATAGTATCATCACAATCATGATTAAAAGAATCTATTATCATTATATTTGAGGATGTTTTTTTAAAGGTGGTGACTTAGTCGAAGACCAAGTCACAATTTATTGAATAATAAAAAGGAGTTACAAAAGTCTGAAAGGAGAAATCTTATTACAATCCATTTTATAAAACGGGAGCAGGTCACCATGAAAAACATTAGGCCAGGTAATATCCTGATTGATCCCCCTGTTGGCAAGCCTTTCAACAACCATGTTGTCCTCTCAAAAAGCATGAGTAGCAATGTAGTTGATATTCGTGAGCAAAGCAAGGCAATTCATCAATCTAGAGGTGAGCATCCAGGAAAGGTGGACCACCCCCTTCCAGATAGCTTGGACAACAGTGGTTGAATCACCCTCAACCCACAACTTGGTCCAACCCTGTTGCTTGAAAAAATTCAAAGCATGAATCACTCCCGACATTTTAGCTTCCAAAGATGAGGCCCTGCCACAACTGCAAAAGAAGCATCCATGGAACCTACCAAGATAGTCTCTAAAGATGGATCCATAGCCTTCCGGACCCGGGTTCCCTCTCGAGGCACCATCAACTATCACCTGGATCCATCCTGGAAGAGGAGCTTGCCAAAAAACATCAAGGGTGTGCCTAGGCCGCCTATAAGAACCCGCTATCCTAAGACAACGAAGGATCTAAAAATCACCAACAAAGTTGTCACAGTGAGATTTATGGAGAGAGGCCGCATCCTTTATGGCAATGAGAATACACGTCCTACCTACAGTGAGATTGAATGAGCATTTATTATGAATAAAATTATTTCTATCATACCAGATCACATGCAGGAGTTCCGCCACCGCAGTCAATAAAAGATTATTGATCTGCATAGATAAATCCCAATTAACACAATGATGCAATTGGAAGTTAATTGTATCAAAAGGTGACCATCTGCAACCAAATATGTCAAGAATGTAATTCCAAAGAGCTGTAGCTATAGAACAAGACAAAAACAAATGATTAGTATCCTCTCAGTGTTGATTGCACATGTGACATGTAGAGAAAAGAGGTATCCCAAAAGATTGTTGGCACACTTCAGTGGGGACCCTATTATGGGAAATACTCCAAATAAGAGTAAGTCTTGAGGGCTTGATCCAAGTCTTTCTAAACACTTTCAACCAACTAAGGCTGGTAATAGAATTAATGAAATTATCTTTGTAGGAACTTCTAGAGTCAAGAACTCCATTAAAAGCAGGTTCCCAAATGAAGAAATCATTGGTGTTGGAGAAGGGATAATTGTCAATGATATGACTGAAGTGATTAGGGAGGGATATATCTTGGGAAAGAAGCACATCCCTTATAATAGAATTGGTGTTATCAGGCGGAGTGTCGGGAGTTAGCATGGAGATTAAGGGGACCCCTGTCCAATTATCCATACAGAAATTCATAGTGGAATTAGCAGTAACCGTCCATCTAGAGTTATTCATGATGCTAATGAAGGATTGTCTAATGGAAGGCCAGATGGAAGAAGCAAAGTAACTCCTATAACCATTATTAATCTTGTTGATGAAATGAGTCTTGAGAAAGGTAGTGGAATCCGAATTGCTATGAATCAACATCCAAGTCATATTGGCATGGAGAGAATCATTAAAAAGCTTAATAATTTTAATTCCCAGACCACCCCTGTCCATAGGTTTACTACAAGTGACCCAGGGAATGGCCACAAGCTTTATTTCAATCGTACTACCAGTCCAAACAAAATTTTTAATGAAAGTATTGATTTTCTAGAGAAGACCAGCAGGCCAATTATAAACCATCATCGAGTAAACCATTTTTGAAACAACTGTAGATTAACAAGACAAATTCTACCAGCCATAGACAAAGATTTACCCTTCCAGGACGAAAGTTGTTTCATAATTTGATCAACAATGCTATGGAAGTAAATTGATTTGGGCCTTCCCATTAAGATAGGAACTCCAAGATAAATGAAGGGAAATGTGCCTTCATTGATACCTAAGTAATTGATAATGAAACTTTTTTTGTTAGGGTAAAAGTTCTTCCTAATGAAAACAAAGGATTAAAACCAACTAATTGCCTGACCTGAAATTTCTTCATAATGGGATGTAGCACATTTATGATTTTGAAGGTTCCTTTTATCACCTTTTATAAACAAGATAATATCATCAGCATATAAAAGGTTGGTAGGAATATTTATGTTTCTAGAATACTGTATGGGAATAATCTTATTTTTATCCACAAGGATCATGATAATCCTACTCAAATAATCTTCGGAAATAGCGGAAAGAATAGCATACAAAGGATCACCTTGCCTAACTCCCGTGGTGCATTTAAAATAACATTTAGGATCCCCATTGACCAGCACAGAAATAGAGGCTGAATTGAATAAGGTGCATATCCTATCAGTAAAAGAATCATTAAAACGAAAGCTTTTGAGAAGTTTTAAGATGAAGCCCCAATCCATGGTATCAAAATCCTTCCTAATGTCAAGCTTAATGGCCACACTACCTCCCCTAGTGGTTTTATTCAAGACATTAGTGCATTAAAAGGCAGGGAAGATGCAATCTTGAATATACCTTCCTTTAATTAATCCAAATTGGTTCCAGGAAACAATTTTATGACATATGGGGGATAGTCTGTTAGCAAGAAGTTTGGTAATTATTTTATAAATGGTGTTGATGAGCGCAATAGGCTGGAAAAGGTGAATCTTAGTGGCATTTTCCACTTTAGGATTAAGAGTAAGGAATTGAGCATTAATCCCGTGTGGTAGGGTACTAGTGAAAAAGAAGGATTTGACCAGTTTACAGACATCCAAATGGATAATATACTATTAGTGTTGAAAGAAACCATTGTTGAAACCATCAGGCCCGGGGGCACTATCAGGGTTAAGGCTAAAGACCGTGTCTTTGATTTCATGATCTAGAGGTGTGCTTAAGAGATGAACATTGTATTCAAAAGTAACCATGTTCAGAATAATATCAGGAAAAGGATCTTTGCAAATCTCTGGACTATTGAACAGATTATGAAAATACTCAACAACATGGTTGGAAATAGCATCATCAGTGTCAAGAAGGGTGTCATCAACTCTAAGATAGGTAAGGGGCCTACTGACTTTTCTAATTCTTTGGAGAGAATTGTAGAACTTAGTATTCCTGTCCCCATCTGAAATCCATTTGGTTTTGAAAATTTGCTTTCGCGTGTTATCTTTGAGTTTCAGAAGAGAGTTGAGCTTCAAGGAAATACTAATTTCAGCCTGCAAATTAAGAGAAAAATCTGAGCAGGTGTTGAAATTTTGAATGTGACTAAGGTCTTTCTCCAAAGAGGAGATGCCCTTGTCAATCTGAATTTTTTTGGAGCTGCACCAACCCTTGAGACGTTTCTTTAAGAACATTAATTTTGTAATTCAAACAAACACATCATATTGACGCCTCATGCCATCCCAAATGACTTTTAACATTTTAGAACAATATGAATCCATAGCCCAAGCATTGTTAAATTTAAAAGGGTTAGGAGACTTAAAGCCCTTGGTGTGGAGGTTGAATAGAATGGGGTGATGATCATAGATGATCGTGGGTAAGGTAATACTAGATATGAAATCCCATTTATCAAGGGAAGCAGTATTAGTGAAAGATCTGCCATGTTTGCTAGCCCCTACCCTATTAAGTCACTTTCGGTACCAAGTATACTTAGCACCAGTGTGGTTGATTTCTATAAGATCACTATCCTCAGTAGCAGATTTGAATTATCATGATGAAATTGAAGAGTGTGACAGCCCACTTTTTTCACTCGGAGAAAGAATGGCATTGAAATGCCCGATCACGAACCAGGGTTCCTGGATAACTCTAGAGAGGGAAAGAAGGTCAGGCCAAAGATCTCTTCGCCCTTGATATCTATTCTTAGCATAAATCATAGTGCAAAAAACATGAACACCATCATAGGAGAAGTCACAAGTAAACATTTGATCAGAAAATTTGACAATAGAAACAGACTGGGAGGATGAATGATAAAATAACCAAAGAGTTTTAGTAGGAGAGCCATCCTAGCAAGCACCAAGGAAATTGTACCCAAAAGATGATAAATGCAAATATTTCAAAGAGAAGTATATTTTTTGCTCATCAACAGAAAATAATTTTGGTTTTTGAGTCAAAAGTAGTCTCTTAATCACAATAAAAGTGTTAGAGTTACCCACACCCTGACAATTAAAATATAAATAATTCATTTAAACCTGCGTTTGGAGTTCGAAGTCCCTTTTTTTGCGCCTCCCGAGCCCTTATTCCTTGTTGACCTTCTTGGCTCATGCGAGGAGGTAGGTCTGGATTTATTTTCATGTTTACTCAAAGGAGATGCAACAGATAGATTAGTAGCATTTGTAATTTCAGAACCTTGATTTTTTCCAAAGTAATTAAAGATACAGTTGGAGTAATTGGGCAGTCTTTTAGAGATAAAGAATCAAGTTGGGGTGAGAGCCTCTGAGCGGCGTCTCCTTCCCATTCCGAGGCGACTAGGGTTTTCTCCATCCTCGCGCTCCTTCCCTCTTCGGCCACCGCTGAATCCCGAGTCTTCTTCATCGGGTTCACCTCGGTGCTTGGGTGATGCTACGCGGCTGGTCTCAACACGACGGTGTCTCTTTGTAGTTTGACGACGGAGCTGGTTTGGTCCGGGGAGGGGAGGTCTTCACTTCATTGTTTTTTTCTTTCTGTGATTTTCTTTATGGTTGAAGGTTCCCTCTCTGTGAAGGATGCGCTAGGGTTTCTCTCTCTAGTGGTGGTTTTTCTTCGATCCCTCTGCTCCCTGTGGTGGTACCGTGGCTTCCTCTCCTACTGTGGATTTTCGCTATGGGATTTTGTGGTTGCTGATTCAGAGCTGCGGGTGTAAGACCGAGTTTTCTCCGGCATACTCTTCGGAGCGCTCCAGGTTTGTTCTCGGCAGCTCGTTGGTCCTGTGGTGAGGTCTCAGCTTCTGCTGGTCGCCATTATCCCACTGTGGTTGAGCAGTTTGAGGATCTTAAGAGACATTTCCCAGCGGTTTGGTTGACAGCTTTGGATTTTTGGTTCCTTTCTCGGTGGTTCTTTGATGTTTGTGAATCACTATAATTTTTCATGTTTTCTGGGTGATTTGGTTCGTGTTGCGCATCAGTGGCGTTTGATTTTCTGGTTTTGTGATTTTCTGTGGTGCGGGTGATGGTCTTGTTGCCCCCTGAATTTGCGTCTGCGACGTCGGGTTCTCGATGGCGTTGCTGGTGATGGCGACGACGGACGCCGGTGATGCTCGCCGGCGATCCAGTGATGTGGCGCTCGAGGCGGTGCAGGCTCACGGCTCGAGGGTTTTGGTGATGATGGTGAATAGTTTGATGGGGACGTCGGTTCATCAGACGAGGTGCTCTGGAATGTGTGATGGTGGATGGTGATGGGATTTACTGTTGAGGGTTCTCGTGGCTCGAGGTTTCCTCGGGTCCTGTTACTTTTTGAATTTTGAATTGTGTTGTTATGGTTCCCGCTTACCCATAAAGCGGGTATTTTGAAAATCCAAAAAAAAAGAGAATTTTCAGGACTAGAGATAAAGAATCAACAATAATTGCCTCAGATTCTACTGAGGAGACAGCAACAGTGGCCATAGTGCCAACTGCCACTGTATGATCATTTGAGACTGAAACCATGGATTAATTAGCATGTAAAACCTGTAATGCAGTATCAAGATGAATTTTATCAGAATTAAAATATGATGTCTTAGCCATATCGGGATCCCTTGAACACAAATCAGACTTATTAGGTTGTGTATGAGGGACATTTGAAGGGTCAACATGCAAATCAGCAGGTTGTGTACCCACTGTGACTATTAATGCATTTTCAATACTGTTGTTTTCAACAGAAGGGTTACCTGCAACTTCACCATTAGACCGCATACATGCATCATCCCTATAAGAGATGGAATGATGTCCATTAGAGGCCTCCAATGGAGTGAAAGCCTTGCCATTGATCAAGTCCTCACGTGACTCAGTCTGCGGATCATCACCCAACAAGCAGCAGCCTGAATCAGTGTGATCAGTTGAGTCCAGAGGCTGCTCAAGAGTGTCTATCACAACATCAACATTCTCGGACTCCTCTTCCTCTACCAGATCAGACCACTTGACACCGGAGGTCTCCCCCAAGTGAGGTAATTTTTTCACCCATCTCTACGCCTTTTTCATGATAGGTTATTTCTGCCCAGTGGAGACGGTGTGCTCCTTCTTCTTCCTACTGACCTTATTCCACCGATCCTCCTTGGATTGATCATCCCGGCTTTTCACCTGTTTCTTCATCACTCAGCAATTCAGAAGTGAATGGCCAAAAATCTTACAAATCTCACAAAACGGCTTTCGTCATTCATACTCCAATCGATCCTCCGCCTTGTACTCATTGGCGTTGAACAAAATCGTATCCAGAAGCTTGTTCACCAGGTCGACTTCCACCATCACCCTGGCTTACATACCAAGATCAGCATTAATCGTGCGATGGTCTATCTTCAGCGGGGTTCTGATGCAGGAAGCAATGTCGTTATGAATTTAGGGATGCCAAAAGAAGAATTTTAAACCATGGAATCTCACCCAGATTTGTGCCGTAGTATTTCTGTGAGTGTGAGGGTTGAAGGAAAACTCCCATTCATAGAGGCGAAGAAGCCCCAGTTTCAGTTGCATGATTCCAAAACTCCAGACGCGTTCATTCTCTTCTTACGAACTCAATAGGATATGAAAATATCCTCGACCGATAGGAACGAGCTTCAAATCGTTGAAGCCCCATATATGCGAGATACTCTGATTGAGCTCCATGGCCATGCAAGGCTTATCACCCTTCATATATGAAATGCGACCCAAGACCGAGTACTTACAGAATTGAGAACGCTGATTTAATGCCTCTGGATCTTCCTCCACTGCAAATCATCCATCGTCCATCTTCTTCCAGATCGATGACTAGTTTGTGGTGTTCGTGCACAGGTCTGTGCCTCTTAGCGCTTCCAGAAAAGAAATCAGTTTGAGTTTTTCATTCATTATGACTTCTTTCTTCTGTGCAGAGCCATCTTTTAGCATGAATGTGAGTTACACCTCTGGAATGAAACTTTCCATTAGCAGGAGAAAGGTTGAATCAAACAGCGTTGACGAGATGGATGAGACGAGCAAACCCTAGAGTTTGGGGTGATTTCATCACTCTTTTTTCTCGCTTTCATATTTGAGGATGTCATTGATGGAAAACCATAAATACATATGGTTGTTTCTATTAATGAAGAACCTTGAATGCGTACACATGATTCTTAATTTTACACATGTTAATAAGTTATTGTAAATTATATGGGTTATTTATGATATACTTGGTGATTTAATAAGGATTCATGAAAATATCTTAAATTTACAAGGAGAGTCTCACAGTAGACAATAATTCCCTCCAAAAGGATATGATGAGCCCGACATCCCATCCTCTCAACCAAGGAATATTTTTATGTATTGTAAAGATCAAACATAACGAACACCTGCCTTTAGAAAACACGTCCCCTTTGGATAATGATCTATTGGATGTTTCTAGATCCATAATTTAATCTAATGGAAACCGCCTGGAAACATTGATTCTTAAATCTAGAACACATGTTTAAAGGAACTATGAAATAATGATGAATCATGTATTTTAAAGATATTCACAAGGGGAATAATTACAATGTAAAAAATTACTACAGGATCACTATACACATTTTTTATAATCATTGTCTTATGTTGTGTAAGGTGTGTGCTCATGGGTATTGTGAAACACACAGATAGAGTGAAATATGGACATCCATATGATAAAATAACAAGACCCTCTGAAAATATGGAATTTAAATTTACCCTCCAACCTTTAATTTGATTTTATCCCTCTCCTCCCTTGTCATTCACACAACAACACATTGGGATCTCTCCCTTTTTCCCCATGTTGGTTTTGTTGGATCATCTATTTATTGACTATATTTTAGTCACTATTGGTCACATTAGATTCCCCATGTCATTTCTATAATTACTAATACTTAATTTCTCAGTTTTAATCAATATCTAGGGAATTTTTTCCATATATGGTAATATGCCCATGTTTTAGGGAGTTTGTCTAATTTACATCTTCAATCATTCTAATGAAAATCTATAGTATATACTAGATTAAGAGGTGACCACATTTCTAGGGTATACGGTATATTAATTTTTTTCTACATGTCTATAATTTTATAAATGGGTTCATAATGCCTCATGCCACACATTCTTAACACTACTACGAATGTCATCATTCGTTTGAAAAAACTCTGTCATGGGTCTATAAGTTATATAAGGCCCCCTTTCACATTGGGTGCGGTCGATGACCTAAACATAAACAACACTTTATAATTTATTAGCTTAACTATTCTAGATATGCATGATTTCCTCTAACCAAAATACCCTTATGGTGTGTTTGGATTGATACTCTTATATGTAATTACCTTAATGAAATAATTAAAATAATTAATGGAAAAGTTAATCAAACTGTTAATAAATTTTGAAATTACCTTGATATTTATTATATAATGATTACTTTTTGTACACTACATGGGTAAATATAATGTAACCTCTTTCTTTGAGTGAGACTTTGATTTATGGCTTGGAATTCCTTGTGTAAACTCATTTTCAACCAAAATATTCATTAATGTGGCTAGAACATGATATACCAAACCTGAGATCAGATAATTTCTTAGTTACATGATTTCCCTAGTTTATCCCTGATAATTTAAATACATTCTATGTAAAATATTAATTCATAGATTAAGCTTCAATGATTCATTCAGATGACGTTGGACACAGATTGTTTGGGATGATATCCTTAGACTCTAATACATTCTACCATGAAATTATAGTGGACTATTCCATGGGATTGGATATAAACATATAATATTAAATGTCCAAGGAAAATCCCTATGAATATACTCACACCCCTTATCCATACATCTTGGTTGATCATTGTATGTTGGCTTGACAATATAAGGTCATGGATATCATGGGACAACCATAGATCCATTGTTATTTTATTTATTGGTTATTGTTATTCTATCCCCCAGTACCCTGAATAATTAATGGTAATATGTTCTAATAAATCAATATTATGATGAATTAGATATAGTCATCCTAGTATCCCATGAGGATCGTGTTTGTGACATGGGTCACATTTATTTAAAATTTAATTTTTATTATAGTTTCCCAATATTATATTTTATACACACAAATACAAATAACTACAAAACAATGGATGGTGTCCTATTATATTTTACCCACAACCTGTTCTGTTTGTCATATGGTACCTTGATACATTTCATTGATATAGGTAAGGATAAAGGGATACACCCATCTATGGAGCCTATATTTATTTATAGGATGGAATAATAGGACATGATGACGTATATATTTGTTAGGATGCTCATGGAGATATATGTTATTGGTCATTTTTTCTATTTTCTATTTACTAGTATTGAATTGTATTCCTTCATCCATGCCTTCCTATTTTTATATTTTTATTATCATGAAATTATCTATATGATGTTGTTGTTTTTATACCTATTAATTATGTTTATGATGATATATTTATACAATCCTATTTTTTATTCATTTAATGTATTTACAGTACTTTATTGTTATAAACCAATCTAAATATATATGATAAGAAGAAAGTATTCCCACCCACAAAACCCTGATACACATTCACTTTTAGTCGGAAGCCTTTTGTCTATAGGGGGTGTGGTATAGGATATATAAACCTCATGTTCAACATGTTTCGAGTGACTCTAGATCAAGAATCCACAATGGGGTACAAAGTATTAACGTTGATTATCATATAGTTTAGGTTTGGTATATGTGAGACTATGTTGCGTTTGAATTTTTTAATAAACTATTCTTGGGAGTTGATAACCTATATTTAGGGGGATATAAGTTACGATTGGTGAGATTTGTTATTTTAGATTATTCCCTTTACGATTTATCTACATTCACCATTTGGTGACAAACATTATTTATGATCTAATATATTATATATTTTTACCCTTGGATAGTATCTCAAGTAATTATTTCTATATGTATCATTACAGCAATATAAAAATTTATTTTACATGAATATTCAATGCCATGAATATTTAATCACTTGATTGGATGTTACTAAATAAATGTTCATTGATTTCTCTACTTTTAAATTTTATTACATTAATTTGGTTACTTAATGTGTCTATTTTAGCATAAATATTGTTTTTCCATCACAACATTATGTTAAAACCTTCACTAACAAATTAATACATGTCTATTATATAGAACATTACTTATATGGGATGAGATTTTACCTTTTTGAGATTAAATATATTCCAATTTATATTTATAATTTTGGTGCCTCTACAAATATGGAATAATTATCCATATAATTGATCCATTATATAATGACTTGTTACATCTTATGATCAGATTTAATATGATCGTTACAGTTACATGGAATTCCTATTGTAACTTATAAGGACTATTAATTTATATATTAAGACATAAAATATGTCTATCTAAACCATTATATATAACATTATTAAATTTTAACTATTAAAAGAAATGATAGGTATTAAATTGGGAATGCAATTACAAATTAATGATTTCTTCCTCTATAACATGGAATTAACCTCTCATATAACCAAGACATTATGATTAATGAATTAAAACATACCGTCTTGACCAGAATTTAGAAAATGGTAGTGAGATGTGTGCACCTAGTAGTAAGGCCTTTTACCAAACATGATTCATTCCTATATAACCAACTATCATGAATTTTGTTCTATGGTGTGTTCATATAATTATAGTGAAAATCCTTCATGATTATCTTGGGATGAGCTCTAGGAAGTGGGAGACGACTATACTCATCAATTGGAGGTACCTAAACACCCATATTACCACCAATGAAACCACATGTTGTACATTTTATTTAACCTAGATTGGGAATGATTTAACAACATGTAGTATATTTCCTATGACAATTTCAGTCCACCAATGGAGTTTATGACCTTCACTGACCATGTATGTGTTAACAAGGGAATTGAAGCCGTAGCCACTACCGACCATTATTGGGGAATGTAGTACCAATGATTTAATATCATGAGTAGAAGAAATTATTACAATAATTGTGGATCAAGTGACACTTCCAGAAATATTGGTGATGATTTCTGCATACATGATTCAATAATAATTTATACAATTGTGGGAATTCAAGGAAACTCAAGATGTATCTGAGTGTAATTTGATTGGTGGTGTGATGGAACATATTAATAGTTTTTTACTAATAATTGACTAGTATGACATATTATTTTCCCTCTAGTGGTTCAAAAATTTATAGATGTATTTTCCAATGAAATTTCTATGCTACCTCCTGTTAAATAGGAGATGTTCACCATTGAGATTAATTTTTGATAAGAAGATGTATTCATCTATTCATACTATATGTCTCTTAATGAGAATCATAAAATCCATATGTTGTTAAGGGACCATGAATCTGGAGGTCTTATTAGACCCCTTAATTATCATTAGGTTTCACTTGTTCTTTTTTTAGAAGGATGGTATCCTTAGGCTGTGTGTGGATTACTAGTTATTACATCAACATATGGTAAATAACTGATATCCAGTTACTGATATTAAGAATTTTGTAATTAAATACTGACAATCAACGATATTCTCAAGGATTGAATTTTGGTTAGTATATAATTATGTGTGGTTGAGGTCCTCAGATATAAAATATATTACTCACAAAAGAACATATATCTTTTGTGAGTATTTCTTTATGTTTTTTGGTTAAACCAATGACCCCATTATTTTCATTACATTGAAAAATATTATTTTGCACATGTACATGTATTCATTTTTGGTTATTTATGACGATGATATCTTATTGTGTTACCATACTCTTCCCCATAATTTTAATCATCTTATCATTATATTGATTATTATAAGTGAAAAAAAGATACATATAAAGATCATAAAAATGGAACTTATTTAGTGTTATATTCCACAGCCTATGTCACATTATTTTATATGTAAGGGTATATCTGGATATAAATAATGTGATAGAAATTTTTCCAATGTAAAATAACAAAAATTTATTTCATATATGGAGTTTGATATAGATATAAATTTTTAAAAATAGTTCTTCATAATAAAACTCACATCATCAATAACCACATAGAGGCTTAAAAATTAAAGGTATAATGTTTACATGGAATCAAGCTTATGAGAAGACCTTTCTAGAGTTGAATGGAAGAATGAACTCAACATCGATCCTGATTTTACCTATACCTATTAAAGGTTACCCACTTATTGTGACAAATTATGCATCAATTTGGGAGAAACTTTTAATGTAATAAGAATTAGTCATAAAATAAATGTTGCAATAGTTAATAAATCTGGAGTATAATTACATGATGAAAAAACATGAGTTGGTATATGTAGTTATGGATTTACATTAATTGAGACATTGCATTATTGGAGACCCGTTCATGGTATACATGAACTATAAGATCCTAAAATACATATTTCTCTATAAAATTTTAATATCCTTAAAAGGATATTGGTTGAATATATATATTATTTATACATTGATCTTACATAAATTCTAGGTAAATAAATTAGGTTTCTGATTCTATAAGATGAAATTCAAAGACACACGTTCATTCAGAAGATAGTCATAAATGACAATGTATCGACATTCTTCCTAATGGAATTTTGTAGTTTATGAGTATCATAAGAATCATCCATATTATTTATTTAGTTTTAGCATTTTCAATTTTTTATTGAGTGCATAAAATTAATCTTTCTTATCCTAATGTATTAGTCCCTATGGAATTAGTGTAGGTGATGACAAAACACCTATTTGAGTATTCGATGATGATGTGATTCTAAATATTCAAGGTTATGGGTTTGTACCTCTATAATGTGAGAGGATATGATGAAAAAAATATCATTCTTATTAATTGGAAAAAAATTATTGATTAAAATTGATATACCAAGTATTACACTATTATAATTGGTGTCTTGATATGATAAGATAGTTTCTGAGTCTTTTATAGTCTTCGTTCCACCTGTCAATAGGTGAAGGTGGAACATCAGTGACCTATAGGACTAAAAATTTCAGAGTGGAAATGTATAATTGTCAATATTGATTTTGTTGATGGAATTACTAAATTCACATCAGGGAAATGGTTTCATATGGGTGATCATGGATAGTCTGTTGATGTTCACCCATTTTTTAAGTATTTGAAGGATCTTATCACTGGATGAATATGTGATAAATTGTGTTTGATAGATTATAATCATTCATGTTGTTCCATATAACATACTAATATATAGGGATAGTCATCTCATTTCTCTATTATAATAGGGGTTGTAGAAGTCTCTTGGTTTATATATTTATTGAGTAAAACATATCACCCTCAGCCAAACGGTCAGTCCGAGTACAATATATATGTTTTCAGGGACATGAGTCAAGATTGTTTACATTATTTAAAGACTATATGGAAATAAACATATTTATTGATGATATTTTTTTAATAATAGTTCACTATATTATGTCATACCACCTTTTTATTTCATAATGTTTCGTTACATTTGACAAACAAATGATTTTAATATTTAGTTTCAAAGAAATAAGGTACATAATACATTAAAACATGAAATTTTTTTATAATATAATTGTAATGATTATTAGTTTTTCATACTATATGAAATTACTCTAAATCAAATCATAGAGACATAGATCAAAGTAATGCTTTAACGTAAGGCCCAATATGTGAAAACAAGGGAAATAGTTAAAATTTGAACTTGAGAGATATCAATAAGAACACGAGAAATTTCAAACATGAATGAAAAAAGATGCATAAAATCACAATAATAATATTAACTACAACATGAAAATTTGGTTACGAAATTTAACATAGAAATTCATAAAAATATCATTAAGGTCTATCCCCAAGGGTTGTTAAAATTTCCAAGGTTAGTAACTAAGTTATCGCAAAACATCTTATCTCTAGAGCTTAATTTCTTTACCCAATGAACTCAAATTATATTACACATACCCCTTTATATGTATTAATTAATTTTAAAAACATATATCATAATATTTTTTTTCATAAATAACCTATGAAGAGTAAAATAAATTGGTTTCCTTTCAAAATCATTGTGTTTTAGAATGAACACATAAACATGATCTTTTTTCCATCTAAACCCCACAAAAAGGATAAATGGTTTCATGCATGTAAATAACATAATTAAATAGATCATTTTGAATTCAATATGAAAAACCCTATATAATAATTTTGTTTGGGTATTCACAAAAATAAAATAAAATAATTTATTGATAAAAAGAAAAAATTTTGAGACACAAATCTGCCAGCATGACTTCTATGAAACATGGTTTTAGAAAAATTAAAATGTGAGTGTACAAGTGTATAACATTAATAAATGAAACATGATATAGTTAATGGATAGAATAAAATTTTCTTTGGAATATGATATGTTAATTTGAAATACATACCACATGAAAAAAAACATGAAAATAAAAGAGAAGTTGATGTCTCCCTTACCTTGAAGAGTAACTTCTAAAAATCTAAAATTAAGAACATGGGGGATTGAGGAAACCTTGGGAGAACTCCATGGGAGGTAATAATTTAATATAATTGATGGTGAGTGTTTTTTAATGAATTTAAATGAAGGAATGGGTAGGAATTTATAGTAAAAGTGGGAGAGTTTTTATTTATTTCTAAGGACACCGCATTAGTGGTATTTGAAATACCATGAGCTTTACCATGGAATTTTTTCATGGAATTGGAAACATGGGACACATAATAACATATTTTAATCCTAAATAGTACACCATAATTTTAAATTATAGATTACATCATTATGATGTCATTAAACACACTTAAAACTCAAAACTATATTTTTACTATTCATCAAAAAAACATTTTATAAAAATCATTTAAAATTACCATAACCTAATATAGATGTTATGAATTAAAAAATGAAATTTAATTTTTCATGATATATATATCTAAATATTATAATTGTATCTTTTAACTATAAAAAATTCATTTATAAAAAATAATCACATATAAAAAATGTATAGCAAAATATCTAAAATATAAAATTATTTTATCATTTGTAATTAATAGTGAGTTTTTTATCATATAATTTCATCATATTAAGTGTTATTCACAATAAATTATATTAATATAAACAATTATATCTTTTTATATTGTAAAAAATCTATATAAATAAAATCAACTTATATAATTCTATTTTAATATGAAAAACTGGTCTTAAAATAGAAATGATGGAAATATATTTTTTCACAAAGGAATTATAAATTATGTATATAAGGGCCTGAAACAAAACCTATTAGAACAATTGATATGACCTAAGAGTATGTTGTGATATGGTTAAGGGGTCTTGGGTAGGCTTATATAACATTTCTTGAGTGGGAATTTCCACCAATAAAAACTTCTCTTAAAGGAAATTTCTTTCATGATTCATTTGTTGAAGGTTGGATTGGTTGTGGTGTAGAGAAAATCGTAGTTATTCTACCTCCTACCCAAGTTATGGTAAATGCACATCATATGAAAATATTCTACTGGATGAGTCCATCTACTCTCCTTTCTATATTAATTATCCATTATCATTTCTATTTATAAACTATAATTTTAACATTAAAATTTATTATTTATTCCAATAGTTATATAATGGTTAAAAACCGATGGTCACATTTCCATTATAATTATTTATTTTAATTGATTATGACATACTAATACATATGTTTTTTAGGAACATAATACTATACAAATGTTTGGGTAATTACATCCACCCCCCAATTAAGAAATTTCATCCCTGAAAATTTAAACTCATATCCTCAGAAGTGAAAAGATATTGATAATTCTCCCACATATTATCCTCTAGTCCCCACATAGATTGTACATATTTGTGGTTCCCCCAAAGTATTTTAACAATGTGTGTATTCTTGTTGTGTAGTACCTTGTCACCATGACCCTAGATATCCACCAACTATTCCTTATAAGATAGGTCATGTCATAGTTATTCCAACTATGGATTCAATACATGTGAATGGTTAGGTATGTACTTCCTCGTGAGGGATTCATATAATACATCATGGAAATGAGATATCTTTTGAGGATTTTCAAAATTATAGGACACTAATCCTCTGTGATCAAGGCTTTCATAGGGGCCACTGTACCTGGGAATAAGCTTTCCTTTCTTTCCAAATAGCATGAATTTCTTTGATGGAGAAATTTAATGGAATACTAAGTCCCAAAACACAATTTACAAGTAAATTTGACAATTGTTAGCATAAATCATCTACCAAATCTAATTATCCATAATGTTTTGTAGGATATCATGATAATTGTTATGTCATCTCATTCACAAGATTAGGCCCAGAAAATAATTCTCCCACCAGCTTCATACTAACATGCAGGAGCTTTACATCGCTTCCCATATAGAGATTCATAGGGTTCCATTTGGATTCTTAAATAGATGTTGTTGTTGTAAGAGAAGTCATATAATGGTACATATTGATCCCATTGACCTTTAAATTCTATTGAGCATGTTGATATCATGACCATGAGTTATTGAATAGTACATTTAGATTAGAAATTGGTTTGGGGGTGATAGGTCATACTGAAATTTGATTTGGTACTCAATTCATGTTGAAGGATTTTCCATAATTTTTAACTGAACCTCATATCATGATCAGATAAAATAGTGAGTGGCAGCCCATCCAGCCTTACCACATCCTCTTGTAATTCTAGACATGTTTTTCAAGTAGGAGATCTTCTTGAATAGAGATAAAATGGGTGGTCTTGGTAAGATGGTCTACAATATCTCATACTGTATTATTTCTTTTGTATTTTCATAGGAGACCGGGGAAAACATCCATAGTTATATTCTCCCACTTCCATGCTGGTATAGGTAGTCTGTGAAATACCCCTTTAGGAAGCTAACACTCTGCATTTACTTGCTGACACACTGGGTACCTTGTACTATTGTCAGAAATATCCCTTTTCATGTTATCCCCCAAATAATGATCACGAAGGTCCCTATACATTTTAGTGCTACCAAGATTTATAGAAAATGTAGAGCTATGAGCTTCATCCACTAAGTCCTTAATTATTTCTGGAATAGATAGAGAGCATAATATTGTATTAAATTTAATCACACCTTTTTTTTTCAATGTTGAACTCATGAATCGTCCCATCCTTCATAGCCTCAAACATTTTATCAAGAAAAGGATAATATTTTTGAGATTTCATGATATTCTATAGCAATGATGGTTGGGAAATAATTTGGGAAAGGTTTAATGAGTATTCTTCCCTTACAATTCCGATTTCATGTATCACTAGTAATTTGATCAATGGATCTCTTTAAATCATTATAATTTCAAGAAAATATAGTCTATCCTACTGAATACATCAGTGTCATTGTTTTCACTTCCAGGGTGATAATTAATTAATTATTCATAGAATTCAAAAAGTTCCAATCATATCTTATATCTCATGTTCAATCCCTTCTTTGTGAAAATATATTTTAATAATTGATGGTATGTGTATATATCTCATTCTCACCATTAAAATAGTGATTCGATATATTCATATAAAAAACATCTGCAACCATCTCCAGATCAAGCATAGGATAATTATCCACATGAGGCCTTACCTATCGAGATGAATTATCAATCACCGTGTCATTTTTCATTAGGAAACACAAAAGACCATTTAGAGATTCCTCTATAAAAAAATACATCATTAACAGTGGTTAATGTTAACATGGGTGAAGTAACCATTATCTTCCTCAGCTATTAGAAACACTCTTCACACAACTTTTTCTTGATGAACATGACAAATTTTCATGTTAACATGGTTAACAGATTAGTATGTCATGAATTTTTTTACAAACCTCAAATAATATCTTACAACTCTAATGAAACTATGAATCAAAGTATTTTTTGTAGGATGGGGCTACTCTACTACAACCTTTTTCCTTGTAGGGTTAACTATGATACATTCATTATTAATAATATAACCAAAAAATACACTTGTTGTAACAAAAATTATCTTTTTATGAAGATTCATTAAAGCATCTCCTTCCATAGAGTTTGAAATATAACCCTAATATGATACTCATGCCCCTCATGTATTTTAGAATATATCATAATATATTCAATGAAAACTACCACAATGTTATAATGGTGTCCATTAATGAATTTATTCATAAAATCCATATATATAATAGGTGTATTACTCAAGTCGAATTGAATAACAACAATCTCATAATTCTGATATCATAATAGAAATGATTTTTTTAATATCTTCTTACATCACCATCAATTGATGATTACACAATTGAAGTTAAATATTAAAGATGTTTTTTTCATTATTTTGGTCCAATAAATTAATTTTTTTTGGAAGATGGTATTTATTCTTCATTTTGATCCCATTGAGTTCTCTATAATCAATGAATTGCTACATTGATCCATAATTATTCTTTATAAAGAGAACAAGATCTCCACAAGGGGACATACTCAGACAAATAAACCTCTTTTCCAAAAGATCTAGGATTTATTACTTTGATTTATTTAGATCTACATTTTCCATTCTATACAGGGTCATGAATATGAGATGTGATCCAGTAAGCATTCAATGAATAACTCCACCACTATTTTTAGGGTATATATATTAAACTCCTCATGAAATAAGTCTTTGTATTCCTGGATGATGGGGGAATTATATATCCTTATGCTTTTATTTCCTTATTCTTCACTAGTAAACTCAATAAAGAAAGAAATAGGAGGTGCTTCAAGACAGAGATTAGATCTATATATATCTCAGTGGAAGAAAATTGTATGTCATCCACTGAAGACTACTAATATTTTATTTCTTCTCCATTTGATCATAGCAATATACTATTAACCTAAATCCAACCCTAGTATAGTATCGAATTCTAACTTGGGAACGACTAATATATATTCAATAATACTGTCCTCTCTGATGTAAATACTTCATTTTCTAAAAAATATTGATGCTTTGATAATCCCTATATATTCCTTGCCTGATAACTCTAATTTTATCATTTCACGGATTGATTCTATATTCATTTCAAAAATTGAGGGAAATAAATGAATAAGTATAACTAGAATCAAACAATGTACGTGCTAGCATTTAGAGAAAAATAATAATACTTTCCACTACATCATTTGGTGATTAAACATCTTGTGTCCTAATAGAAAAACAATGACCTTACTCCATTGGCCTATGTTTAGGCAGATGGTGATTCACCTCAAATGCCCTCAAATTTGGAAACTAATGGGAAAAGTTCCCAAGATTTCCATAATTCTAACTTCATAATTCTAGTAGGCCCTGCACCATCGCCAATTTTTTGATTGTTTTGGGGAGTTGAGTATTCACCTCACTTCAAGAATTCTCATTGATGTGGAAATCTCTTCCACAAATTTAAAATGTCCCTCTCCTGAGAATGCAGTTCCCTCAATGATTCCCCCAACATTTATTACACATGGGATGTTTTACTTTCTTCCCTCCTCTTAAAAAATCATTGATCCTCCCAAATATTGACTAAATTGATCTCTACATTCAATTGGAATTATGAGACAACAACATCTCATCAAAATCTAGTTCGATATTCATAGTAGTTTGTACAATAACCTCATATCTCTTATTATCTCGGTAGGCTAGATTCTTTCATAAATGAGGTATTATTTTACCAAAGAATCAATCAATCATCCCATTAGGATCCATGACAAAGATAGATGTGTAATCTAAAATCATTATAATGTTATTCTTATATCATCCCACATATTCATTATTCTCATCCTTCAGCTTTTAAAATTCATTCTCCATTTTCATTTTAATTGAATGATGTAAATACTTATTTATGAAGATCCCTACATGCTCTTGCAACTCTAATGCTTCAATATCCAAAATTTGCTGCTTTTTTTAATCAGTTCCCACCACTAATCAGCTTCTCTTTCTAAGATGTAAATAGAAATGGTGACATTCTCTTGTTCAAAACTACATAGTATAAAAAAGTTATTTTCTGTAGAGTTTTTCAATTATTATACAATCAATGGGTCAGTAGATCCCCTGAACATTGGGTTTTGTTGACACATAAAGGACTAAATAGAATTTTGGTCCCTTTGTGGTGAAATTGTTATCTGAGGTTGATTTTTTTATTTCTCATAAATCGAGTCAATTCATTCACCATTATCATTAATGATTCCATTCCAGTTTCTATCATAGGACCATTAACACATGGTCCTTTGTGGTCACCATTTTCATTATTCCTCCCATATCCCTTCATTTTGTCAAAAAACATAATTCTTAAACATATTATTAATTATCAATAAATTCATTTCCTTTAAATCAATCCTATTGATTCATAAAAATCATGTGATTTACCAAACATATCTGATATGATAGTCAAAACAAGAGTGAGGAAGGAAATATTGTTGTAAACTAATTCCCGTTCATATCTAGATCCAAGAATTGTTTTTAGGTTGTACCTTTATATACATCTGTGCTAGATCCACATCCACTTTTTTATATCTAGACTAGGATTTCCTTATACAGAAACCACTAACATAAAATTTCAACAAAATAATAGGACATTTTTCAATATTTAAAATTTTATATGGGTTTCATCATAATTTTTTCATATCATTATTTCTATAAATAATTAAACTATCCGTTTACACCGAATATTGCATCCCACATTTTTATTACATAACTTTCCACTGCATTTGACAAATAGATGATCTTTATGGACTAGTGTTTGGAAAAAAGGTATATAATGAATGAAAAAATAAAAAAATTCATCGAATCCACTTGAAAGGATGATTAATATATTATTCCTAAGTAAAATTACAACAACTCAAAACCTAGGGACATACATGAAAAGAAAGGTTGACCATAAGGCCTAGTAAGTGAAAATAAGGGAAACTTTTTATATTTGATTTTCAGAGATATCAATAAAAACATTAGGAAGTTCATAAATCCAAGAAAATGAAGAATATCATAACAATAATATCTTTAATAATTACCTGAAAATGTGGCTACAACATTTAAATTATGAATTTCTAGAAATATCACTATGGTCAATCACTAAGGTGACATAAACATTACTAAGGTTATTCACCAGGTTATCATAAAACTTGTCATCTCTAGAGATTAATTTATTTACCTGATGCATTGGAGTGATATCATGTCACAAAATTCATTTGTTTTTAATTATTTTATCCACATAGGTCTTATTAAAAATTATATTAATAACATTTATATATTAAAATAAATATAATTCATATCAAAATCATGGTTTTTTTGAATTTCCTTAAAAATTCGACTCTTTTTCATTTTACACCAATAAATCTGGAAGGAGGGAATTATATACATTAATAAAATAATTAAATTGATAATTTTGAAATATATTTCAATACCCCTACAAAGTAAAGTGTTTTGGGTATTAAAAAATAATAAAAAATAATTTCTTTCTAAAAAGTGAGAATTTTACAGATGAAAATATGGCAGTCTAACATCTATTAAACGTGGTTTTAGAAAACATTAAAAAGTGAAGGTAAAATGGTACCCAATTAATGAATGAAAGTTTATATAGTAATTATATTGAAATAAGATAGACATAATAACATTATTTGTAAATTTTAAATACATAACACATAAAAAGAGAACATTAAAGGAAAACAAAAGTTGATGTTTCCCTTACCTTGAAGAGTAAATTCTAACACTCTATGATCGAGAACTTCAGAGATTGAGAAAACCTTGTGAGGAATCATTTGGATATAACTATATCATATCTCTGAAGGCTATGATTTTTGACTGAATGGAACTGAGAGAATATTTGGGTTTTTATATAAATAGGGAGGGATCTATTCATTAATTTTTGAGAACACCTCATTAGTGGTATCTTGAAAAGAATGGGTTTGCCTAAATAATTTTCCCATGTTTTCGAAATATAGGACACCTAATATTATTTATTAATTCACAAGAGTCTACCAAAATTTTAAATTACACATTACATCATTATGAGGTCATTAAACACACTAAAAACTCAAAACTTTATTTCTACTATCCATTGAGAAAAAAGAAATATTATTAAAATATCATAAATTCAATCTACCCTAATTTTAAAATTATGAATTACGAAAAGATATTTATTTTATCCTAATATATATCATAATATGAAAAAATTCTCTTTTCACTACAAAATTACTCATTTATTAAAAATAATATTGAACTGAAATTCCATAGTGAATGGATAGTAACATTTTAAAAAAATGTAATTATTTTACCATTTGAAATTAATACTGAGTTTTTTATAATACTATTTCATGATAATAAGTAGTATTCATAATAAAATAGTTTATTATAAACATTTATATCTTTTCAAGATCTCAAAAAATTGTATTTTAAAGTAATCAATTTACAAAATTAAATTTTATTAAGCATAACAATTCTTAAAATAGAAATGATGGACACAATTTTGTCTTAAAAAAAGAATTACACATTAAGTATCTATGAACATTCCAAATAACCACTTATAACACACTTATATGAACTAATGGTGAGGTTTAAAATGGTTACAAACTCTCGGTCTAGATCTAATAAGATTTCTCAAGTGGTAATTTAAAAAACAATTATCTTCCCCCAAAGGAGATTTCATTCATGCCTCAATTTGTTGACACTTGACATTGGAATGGTATAGAGAAATTCCCAGTGACACTTCCTCCCACCCATTCTCTAAAAAATGGGCTTCATAGAAAAATTTTCTACTGGATTAGTACACTAACTCTTACTTTTTTCATTAATTATCCATTATCATTTCTATTTATAAATTCTAATTATAACATTACAAATTAAAATGTTTTCCAATGGTCAAATAATAGCCAAAACCCAATGGTTTTTTTTCAGTTGAACTTATATATTTTTATTTGTTATTACATTATAAAACATACATTTTAATGTAACAAAATATTCTTCAATATTTTAAGACATTACAAATAGAATATCTAGATGGGTTTATTTGATTCACTCTTTGGAAGTCCATTCTATTCACCAATTTTTTAGTTAGAGGTAGGAGATGCATAGTTACAAGGTCCACCTCTCATTCAAGAATCATCAGAGATGGATCAACTAATCATGAAATTTATAGGTTCCACTAAATCAATGAAGAGGTCATATATCAGACCTCATTTCCAAAAATGTGTGTAAAAGGTGGGTGATTGAATCTTCTTTTTTTTCTCATAGATTATGTTATAGAAAAATTTGGAAGTTATGTTGTTTGTTCCCTATATTAATTGGACCATTTTATAACTTTTTAGAGTGTCAAATGGGTATCATATTAGATTGATCATCTTAAAAACATAGTCTAATGCACAATGGTTATCATGTTTCTCACATCCATAATTATTTTTAGACCAACATCTTATTCTTGATTATAAGGATGTTTAGTTATTGGCATATGATACTTTTGAGTTATATCTTGTTTTAACATTGATCATTTTATGAAATATCCTAGATGATGGAAATTTTAAATGGATTGGTTATTATTACATAATGACCATGTAGGGGATGATACATGGGGACAAGTGTTTGGAATGCATGTGCATTGGATTGAATTATTCACAAATGTAACTCAACAACCCTTGAAATGGAAACTTGAGGATATATTAATTTATATAGGGGGTGTTGTAAGATCTAGGTTAATTTTTGAGTTATGTATATATTAATTTTTATTCCTACACATTGGTTTTATCCAAATGGTTTTTCATAATGGGGTCATAGGGGATTTTATATAATTTGGTTTTGTACACAGATTAATGGTTTTTAATGAAAATGTGTGAGCCACACAATTTTCAAACGGTTTATAGTAACCATGCTTCCCAAATATGTGAATAAGAATTTGTGAAACACGATTATTCCAAATTATCCCCAAGTGTGTCATAACCATACAAAACATGAAATTTATTTTAGGACCACCCCACATGGTTTGAAAATTTGGTCACCTAAACACAGTGACATGTGGTATGATGGGTAGTAGGAATCATTCAGTTGGAGCATGGTTTGGAAAACCATTTGGTAAACCTTCGGAACCTATAAAAAAGTGTAATTTACCATTTTACCTGTAATTTATCTAGTTTTTAGTGGGTTAAAATTTCCAATATTTTTAATGTTTTTAGTTTGGGGATAGAACCAAATCCTATATAATTATTTAAACCTAAATTCCAATAGTTTGGATTATCTAAGGAATTGTTTCTAGGAATGTTTTAAATCCTAATTAATTTCACTGGAATTTTGTTGAGTATTTGTAGTGTAGTATTGTTGAAAATCTTTTTTCAAGGTGTAAAATGATTTAAATGGTAAGATTTATCCATTAATTCTCCAAGGGGAAATTGTGAAGCGTGTTTACAACTCTTATAATATTATTTTAATGGGTACTTCATGGTTTTCTAAATTGTTCAGACAAAGACACATAATTAGTACCACATTGGAAGTATATGTACATGGTAGTCACATGGTCTAGTAAAATTGTGTTGCTAAACCAAGAGACACTTTTAAATGGGGTGACCCTTTGAATGTTATTGTGCAATGTTTGTTCACATTTATCCTAACAATACAAATTAACCATGTACCTCATTAAAAACCATTCAATTACATTTTCCCTTTAAAAAAATATTTTCCATTTATTTCATCTCACTTGTGTTCTCCTCTCTTCTAAGGATATGAGATTTCCTATTTTCATCATCCAAGAATTTGAGAACCCACATACATCTAATCCACAATTCATTAATTTTCACTATCATTGAATTAATAGTGGTAATTCAACAAATCCTCTTACTTCCCTTTCTTGTTTATCTCTTCATATGTAATGCTAAATATCTACGACTTATTTTTCTTTATATTTATGGAGTTTTACAAAAATATTGATTTATTTCAATTTAGCTTGAGTTAGAGGCTGAAATTATATTAATGATATCTTTTGAGTATAATGTAGATTGTTCTATGATTTGTCATTAATTTTGTTGGTGGTATGTGGTGTATTATTAAATAAGAACAATAGTGTTATCTGAGTGTAAAATTAATTAAGTAATGCTTATCATTAAATTTGTAAATATATTTCATGAGATGATGATGGGTATAATCTACCATATATTTAGGTATATAGTGTCGTTTAAGGGGTTTTTTACCAACTAGGAAGGTTTGTTCAGTTGTTTTATTCAATTAATTAAATATTATATCATAATAATGGTTACATGGAATCATTACAAGAATTGATTGAGGTAATCTATGAGATGTTTATCAATAGGATTGATGAAATATAATAAGTAGTATATGGGCATAGCCTGAGATATATTGGGTGATCTTGATCACTGGGTTGAGGTGTCAAGGATCGTTAGGTTTCAGCAGATGAGTTTGTCATGTTAAAGGCATGGCCCACAGATCATAGGATAGTGATGACCATCAGGATTTCACTAACGTGGTTTAAATTAGAAATATAGTTTCCATATTATGTGTCTTATGATATTTTGGTCATTTACACTCACAATCGATTGATATAATACCATTAGAGTCTTCTTCCCCATATAGGGCATACATGAGGAGGTGTTGATCACTGATTGTGGGTGGATGACACTGTGTATATTTTGGTTTGGTGGATGGTCTTGACCTGACATTATAAAGGAGTTTCTCACTATAAAAATCATTGGTAGATGATTTTAGACAATCAATATATGGTGATGAGATAATCAGATAGAGGTTGATGATCACCATTTTACATCAGGAAAATGTTCTAGGAATATCTTTTTGATGAGTGTCATCTCACCTCATTCCTTCAACTATTAAGAAGATGGTGATTCATTTTATTTGGATGAAAGGATGCCATTGTGATTTACGACATTAGTATGTTAATCATATGGTGACTATTATACCTTTTTTAGGGGATCTATGTATATTGAATAGGAATTATAATGAAAGTGTGATACTTTCTCAATATATGATATAGATTTTAATTGATGGAAAGAGGTTATATGTGACATGTTTATGGTAGGGACTTCATGTTTCAATTGGTATGAGAATTATTACATGGGTTCTCACCACAAAAAATTTCTCATTTCAAAAATTTATTATATGATAATATATATTTTTGGGAACATATTAAGAAATATAACAATGTTTGATGAAGTTAGTGAAACTCTTACATGTAGTTATTTATCAAAAGTGGAGTGAGTTGTTGTTTTTTGTTTATATTAAAATATATTTTCCAAAGGTAGTTGAACTATATATCTAATATAAAAACAAAATTGTGGTGTCCTATTTAGTTTATACTCACACCCAACATGGGACCCTAAGGATGCGTGTGGACATTACTATTTCTAGATTAGGTAGGGATCTTGTTGAGGAGTTGTACGATAGTTAACATGGAAGTTCTTCTTTAGCATGAGATGGATGGATATAGACTAGGGGTTCCTCCACATCAATATGGACCATATTTTCGGATTATATATATATATATATGGTCATCTATGGGAGACCTACATTATCTGTTTTCCATGAAGTAAAAATCGATCTATTTATCTATAAATCGTATGATTCTTAGGGGAATCATCTTATTAATGATATATATTTATACTCTAGATGAGTTTTATTTAATATTTCATCTAATATTGTTCATGTAAAACTATTATATATATATATATTATTAATATTATCACCTTTAATGGTTATACTCTCCCCACTATGAACTATTCATAACCTCATTGATATTAGGCGTCATTTGGGGTACATAGAGGCATACCTATGTCCTAGTGTCTAACTAGGACAAAGAATATATAAAGTGGAATAATAGTCCAGGTGATAAAAAATGTATCTAAGGATTTTTTTTTTCCTTTTTGGACTTATAGTTTTTAATATGGTGGACTGGGGAAAAGATTGTGTTCAAAAAGGGTAAAGAGATTCTTAGTAGGTTCCGTAAATGTTGCGACTGGACCCTAGAGAGCCCATAGCTGGTGAATTATATCAATTACATTGGAACGATGACAAGGAATCATATCCCAAATGTCCAAATATATTACTAGTATTCGTAAACAAGATAAATAAATGAATCTTTTAATATAAATGAATAGACTAAATACAACATATTTTTTAATAAATAAATAAATAACATTGAGTATAACCCTAATAAATCTAGTAAATCCAAGCATATCATTCATAATATACATCATGGATTCATGGGGAATGAAAAATAAAAAGGGTTAGATTAAATTCCTTATAAGGGAAAAATATAGTGTATGAAATAATGAATCAATGATAATAGTAAATATTATATGGTGATTAACTGAACATGCATAAATATAATAAAAAACTGATAACAAAGTTCATAAAAAATACGGCAAGGTAATAAATTGAAAAAAAAATTCCATTAAAATAACAATATAAGTAAAAATAAATATCAAAATGTATTAAACTAAATCATATTCCATTTAATCGATGAACTGAAATGAAACATATAAATAGATATGTTGATGAAAAATCTAATAGAATAACAATAATTGAAATTAAATGAGTGTAATTATTTTATTAGTGGACTTCATGTAAGATGTATATGAAAAACAATACCATCATGAAATTTTTCAAGATGGTAAGAACTACATAAAAATCCCCATTTAATTTTTTCAACATACCTGTATCATAAAAACGTATTGATTAATCAATGTACTATAAAATTTCCAGCCTCCAGTCATCATTAAATGTCAAAATCAATCCTCATATTAGTCTTCTGAAATAAATAATATGCCATATAAAATATCCATGTTGAATAGAGAATACAAAATTATAAATATTTTCCCAAATAATAAAATAAATTTCAGAGTAGTCGCATATAGAAAATGGTATATGGTTTAGAGATTATAAATATCCGTGATAAATGAAATATACCATTATGGAAAATTCAATGTTCGATGATTACTAGACATTAAAAATTTCAAGCCAACTAACAACTGAATCAAGAAAGTGAATGTGATTGCTATCCTTTTACAAATCAATAATAAACCATATAAATGTATTATAAGGATGGTATTCATACAAAAAATCCCTAGTTGAGTAAAAATAAATATTTTTTTATGATTAATTTAAATAATATAAAAATATATTTAAAAAATCATGATAAAATATTGTTTTATTTAGAAAAATAATTTGAAAACCCATTTTTGTGAAATTTACATTTGAAAAAAAATTATTTAAAAAGAAACATTTTAAATATTAACATGAATCTCAAAATAAATAATTTTGAGTAAATATTTCTTTGTCGTACAAGGTAAAAGAAGATACCTTTTGTGGGATGAAAACGTTGGAAAATTCCTTGTCGAGAAAGCGATAAGAATATTACATTGAATAAATTTGTAAAATAATAGTAAAAATATCATTATGAAATAATTTTAAAAGAATTTTAAAAAACTATTTAATAAATAATTACTTTTATATGAACATAGGTTCTCCGAATAAATATTGAAACAATTTTGGAATTTTTGTAAAAAAATATTCTAAAACATATTGAGCACCCATGAGTGGGAAAATGATACTAATACATGAAATTTTTTAATAATATAATAAAGAGAATGATAGGGTTTATTAAAAATACTTATATATTATATTTTAATGGAAATACCATTTAATGATCATTATTTTTACTTTTGAGGACAATAAAATTTAAATAACAAAAAGTGTCCCTTACTACTTCGAATCATTTAATATGATAATCATCATGAAATTATAATATTGAATGAATTTTTTTAATACCATGAATATAAACCAATTCATGATATAATATATTAAAATTTTAAATAGATACAAAACATAATATATGTAAATAGTGAACATGATTTTTATCTCACAAGTGTAAAAAGTGAGACAAAAATACCCTACATTCCATCAGACATGCCTTTTGTGTCTTAGTATTATTGAATAAAAACATATGTAAATTATTTACATTAATTATAATATTTTTCATTTTTATAATATTTTTTTCACTTATTTTAATTTCACATAAAACTACAGAAATAATTATGTTTACATCAGGTTTTATGACAAAATTCGAATAATATGTTAAAAACAAGGTTAGTAGGTCAATGATGGATGAAGTGGTAATTACATTAACATATACATAATAATAGTCATCAAATAATTATCATATTTTTTATTCAATTATACTTTTAAAACCAAACATGGAATATGGTTATGAAAAATGAAACAATTTTGCAATTATAGAAACGGTAGACAATTCTAACGTATGAGTAACATTCCCAATTTTCAATGATAATTAAGGAATGAATTTATGTAACACTATATAATTATATAATTATCATAATATCATGAATAAAAACATATATATTCCTATATAATAATATATTTTATTATTTAGATGCAAAAGGAATCACATCATGTTGATGAGGTGGTAGTCCACATGTCCATGTATGACGTTATCACATTTTACGTGTGTGGAAGGGTAATAAAGGAAATCATATATTATAGGCACAGAAATGTAATTATGTCATTAATATAATATATGTATTATTATAACATATTATTAATTAAAACTATCTATTATACATTACATGTAGGGTGTAATTGAATTGCATCGCTTTGAGGGGGTGGGAGTTAACACTTCCACAGACGATGTTATCATTTTTACACAAAAATTAAAGTATAAAACATGTGTTGTAAAATAAATAAATATGATTATGTATATAATTAATATTATTTATAAAATAAATTTAAAAATTTCCATCATAATGGCCACCATTAGAGGTAGTAAAGTAAAAATGAACAACCAATATTTTTTGAGGCGGTATATTGTTATACACATAAATAGAATGTTCGTTCTCCATTAGATTCTATTGTGTGTAAGTGTTGTTGGAACCCTTAGGGAAGAAACATACATATATATATATTTGTGATAATTTATTTTCTATATAAACATTTAATAATATTATTATATGGAGTGAAGAATGGAAATAAAATTAATGATCTTTAAGAAAGATGTTACCTCTTAATTAGGTAACTACTTTTTTTTGCACCAAAAGACTTCATGGGATTACTTTCATCCAAAAGGTAGGATTAAATATGTATGGTCAGGATTTTGGGAGGGAATTTGGTCGAGTTTTTTAAACCCTATATTTTCTGATAGGTGTGAGGAATTAGGAGGAAATGAGGCCTTTTATAATGGGGGAGGAGTGGCACTCTTGTAATATTTTAGAACAATGGAACCTTACCAATGTTTTCATACTAAAATTTAATAAAAAAGAGTAAAAAATAAATCCAAGTGAGTATAGGGTCAAAATAAGACCATGAAATATTTCTTGGATAAGTTTCATGGTCATATTAGGCCTTAAGTATAAGGATTTCCCCTTTTTAAGCTTAATTTTACCTTTATCGTTGTAATTAATAATAATTAATTTCACTAATATATTTTGGTCAAAAAATATGTTCACATTATTAGACATTATAAATAATTCTTATTACAAATATGGAATCCATTTTTCCAATTTCCAAATACTGAAGTGTTAGAAATTATTTTAATTTTTATCATGAAGATGGGGCGACAATAAATGGATTTAATGTAAAAAACATCAAAAAGTTCTATATGCTTTTATAGACGATTTCAAATTGAAACTGATTATAATTAAATAAATTGGGATAATTTAGAATTATAAGATCTAATCAAATTTAAATACAATTTTATATATAATTTTAATTTATAAATATATTTAATTGAATAGAATATTTCAATTAAATTTTAGTCTTTTTAAGTATTCCTAAAAAATGACTCTTTTGAAAAAATATCAAAAATTTACCCTACCATAATTTTTATTTTTCAATTAAAAATATAAATTTTATTTTGACATATTAAATTTATAAATGTGTGAAAATGGGTTTTAATACAGGTAATCCATTAGAAGGTGGTAAAAGTTCCTTAATAAGAATATTAGTTTTTATTCATAATATTGGGTTTGTTATTATCTTATATATATATATATAAATTATTGGTTGAATATTAAAAAAAATTATTAATATATAAAATATATATTTAATTAATATCATTCATTATTTTTAATTAATTTAATTTAATATGAAAAACCCCCTTGTGTGCATAAAAATAAGAATATTTTCATAATATTTAATTGGTTAATATTTTCATTTATAAATAATTATTAACCTATTAATTCATATTATATTTATGAAAGACATATATTTTCATAAGTTATTCACAAATATTCATAACCACAAAATTAATAGTTGGGTTAGGTATTATTATATTAAAAAATATTTTAATAATATATTATTGTTCGATAAAACTCGGTCTTGCGTGTAACGCTAGCCCTTAAAGAAACATGTTTTTCCAATTGCTGATCTCCAACTCAGTATCAAGTGAATGAAAAACTAAATTACATTTTTAATTTATTTAAAATATTAAATATATGACAAAGTCTTGGAATATTATATATCCTTACATGCTTTATATCACATTTCATATAAGATATCAAATATGATGTTCATACATTAGATTTTGGGTTGTTATAATCTCCCCAAATAATTTAAATTCAGTCCTCAAAATGTAAACATGATATGTTATTTCTTATTTCCTATGTTTAAATACCACATTGTGAGATTTTTTTGAAAAAAATCCTCAAGAAAAGATAGAATGGGAATTGGGAAGTTCTCTTGGACTAACATATAACTAGGTATCTATGTATGAGAACATTATTAGAGTGAATTGATATGTACTTTGAGGAAAATCATAAATATTTATGGGTACGAATTGATTTCATGAATCATAAAAAATTGAATGATTAATGTAATGTTGAGGGCCTTAATTCTATTCATCTACGATGATTTTGTAGACCATTGGTTCAAAAAAATATCATATTTGGACAAAACTATTTTTTTAACATTTTCCTAATGTTGAGTAATTATTTTATTACATATGAATTCAAGGAAATATAATTTCCTCTAAATATATTTAAATTTTATACGAACACATTCATATTTTTGTTGTATATTTATCAAATTCTATATCATCACGTCCCAATTTATATTTGTGGGAAAAAATCATTATTAATCACTAAATCAGTAAAACATTTAATGAATCAAAAACCCATAAAAGAGAGATAAGTCTACCTATTTATTTAAAACGTTTTTCCAAAAACTAATATGGTTTGATAATTAATTACAAAACCTAAAAAGTTTTTCTACTAGTTCATCATTAAATTTTTTTCATTAAATTATTTAACTAAAAATAATTACATATTAATTTGGACATTGCAGAGGTTGTCTGTTAGTGTAAAACCCTTATCATCCATTGGTAATGGGTTTAAGACCCAAGGACTTTTCAGATTTTATTATTTGTCTCCTTGATTATACTTTTTTTTTCTGAAACCATATTAATATAATTTTAATAGTAAACATTATGGACATCCTTTAAATAAAGTTAATCACAAAATACCCACTCAAAAATGGTTCTCAATACATCATGAATTATTAAATTCCTCATCCACTTATTTGCACATAGATCCTTCCTTGTTATTAGCTTTATTAAAAACTTCATTTGTTAAATTTCTTAATTATTACACCTTATCATAACTATAAAACATAATACATTTATCTTAGGTTGTTCATTGTAATTATCTCTAAAAATAATTCTTTTTGAGTTGTAAATAACATATGAATTATTCTGTGCATATTCCCTAATACTTTCATACTAGGTTCTTAGTAAGACCCATTTTTATGTACCATGTTAGATCTAGTTAGGATAAAAACAGTTTTTCGGAGTTGTCAATCAAAGGTAAAACTGTGACATAACATTTTCCACTAGTAGTATAAAAAAATGGATGTATTTCTAGTAATACCAAAATAATACCTACCTTAAAAAATTGTATGGTTTTAATCTATAATTACAATCAAATTATAACATAGGATAATGTTTTCTAATATATTTGTTTTCCTAAATCTAGTTTCTTAGGTTGCTACTAAACATCCTTTGATACCAATTATAGAGACCTGGCCTTAGGGAGACATGAGCGAGTGACATATATCAATTTCATTGGAATTATTTCAAGGTATAAAATCCAAAAGTACCGTAGAGTTTTATTTTCATGGTAAACCATATAGTTAAATGAGTCTTTTGTTACAAATTAATACACTAAATAGAACATGTTTTTTAATAAATACAAAATATCTATGATGATAACTCAAATCTAGCAAGAAAATCCCTGAATATATTCCATTATATTCTTCTTGGATTCTTGGGGAAATAAAAATAATAAGGTTGAGCTAAAATTCATAGTAATGTAAAATATAGAGGAATAAATAACGAATCAATGATATTAATAATTATGGAATTGAAAATAACTAAACACAGAATCCTATAATCAACAAAATGGTAAGGAAGTGCATAAACAATATGCAAAGGTAATATATGAAAAAATATAATATTAAAAAAACTAAATAAGGAAAAATAAATATGTTATGGTATGCAACTGATACACATTCCATTTAATCAATGAATTGATATTAGATTTATCAACAGATATATCGATGAAAAATCCTATGAATTAATAATAACTGAAACTAAAAAAGGGTAATTATTTTTAAATGGATGTCATGTCTAAGGCACATGAAAACTAATACCATCATGATCATTAAAAATATGGTTAAGAAACATATAGAATCATATTGAAATTGAACGACATATTTTTATCTTGAAAACATGTTGATGCTTTTTGAAGCAATATAATATATGGGAACCAACATCCATTTCCTTTTCAAAGAATTCATCATTTTGAATAGAAAAAATAAATTATATGGCTCATCAAATATCCATATTGAATAAATAAGATTGCATTATCAATATTTCCCATAATAACCAAATAACTATAAAATTTTACATCGTAGGTAAAATGGTTATTAATTAAGGAAATAGAATGACCGGTGTTAAATGAAATGGATAATTTGTGGAAATTCCTGTTTCAATTATTATAAGAGATTTAACATTCCATGTAGACTAAAAAATGAATTTAGGAATTGAATTTGAATACAACTGTTGGCCAAATAAATAATAATCCATCCATTTGAAAAATAAATATTGTATCAATATTAAAATTCCATGTTGATTAAAAATAAAGGGTTGTTTTTTATGGTGAATATAAATAATATAAAATTTTTTAAAAATAAATTCATCATAAAAAATATCATTTTGTTTAGAAAAAACATTTGAAACCCCATTATTTTAAAATTCACATTTGAAAACATTTTCTTTTGAATGTAACCTTTTAAACATGAAAAGGAAGATTCAATGAAGTGATGGTGAGTAAAACTGTGCATCTCATATGAGGTAGAAGAACAATCTATTTTCATTGTAAAAAGGATTTAAAATTAAATTGTTGTTAAATAGATAAGAATATTTTTTGAAATAATTATTAAAAGTAAAAACAAGTAAAAAATGCATTACCAAATAATTTTAAAATAAATTTTAAAAACATTTTAATTAAAAATGTTTTTTATAAGAAAATAGTTTGTTTGATATAATACAGGATTAATGTCTGGTTTTCATAAAAAACATTATCTAAAACATTTATAGAACCTATTAGAGTAAAAATTATAATAAAAAATGAAAATGATCAATATTGACCATAAGATAAATAATTGGTTTATTTATCAATGGTTATATAATTTCCTCAAATTTAAATACCATTTAAAGATCATTAGTATATGTCTTGAGGGAAAAATCATTAAACATACCAAAATTCTCCATACCACTTTAAATAATTTTAAAACATAATAATAATAATAAAAAATAATATTTAATGAATGTTTTAAATAATATTAAGATAAAATAATTCATAATATAATATATCAAATTTGGTGGTAGATACACCATAGAAAATAATTAAATAGTGAACATTATATTTATCTCACGGACATAAAAAGTGAGATGAAAATAAATTTCCTTTTGTATGACTTGTCTTATATTTCATTATATTCATAAAAAAAACCCTTATTTAATTAATCAGTTTCTTTATAAAATTTTCCCATTTATAATAAAATTTATTTCACATAGTATCATGTCATAAATAAATAGTTAAACAATTATTTGGATGTTGGGTGTTTTGACAAAATTCAATTTATGTGTCAAAAACAACATTAGAATGTCAAATATTGTCACATGGGTCATTATATAAACGTATCCAATATAAAAATCATGAAAGAATTATAATATTTTTATATGAATTATTAATTTAAAACAAATTATAACATATGGTTATGAAAAATGAACCAATGTTACAATCATAGAAATGGTAGGCCATACATATGCATGAGTAATGTTCCCATTTTTCAATGATCATTTAGGAAACAAGTTAAGTAACACTATATGTTTAAATAATAATAATTATATAATAAAAAAAATTAATTATTCATACATACAAATATATTTGGTTCTATTGAAATAAAAGGAATCACTTTGTGACGAGGAGACGGTAGTCCACTAGTCTATGAAGGACGTTATCACATTTGAAGTGTCTGAAAGGGAAAGAGTATAATATATTATATTTCCATAAAATTATTTATTTCATTAATATAATACATATATTTTTTATATAACATAATTTTAATTAAAACTATCCTTTATGAATTCTATTTACTATGTAAATTAATCACCTAGCTTTGAGGGAGTGGTCGTCCACACTTCCACAAACGATGTCATCATTTTTAATCAAAATAGAAATTATAATGATATGTATTATAAAAGAAGTAAATATTATTAAAGAAATAATTAATATAATATAAAACATATATAAACAATGTTTCCATCATAATTGAAATCATGAGTGGTGGGAATGGAAAAATATACAATCAACGTTTTGTGGGGAGGTATTTCACCGTACACATAAAAAATATATTCCTTACCAATTAGATGTATTGTAACATCCAAGATAAATGAAGAATATTAAATTTTCATATTTATTAATATATGTGAATTAAATTTTGTTTTTACATTAAATGGTCTGCTATGTTTGATAGCGTACTTGATACGAAACAACGGGTTTCATTGAAATCATACGTTGCACACTAATAATATAAAATTATTATATTAAATGGTAGTTAACTCTTAGCTATTGTATTGGCGGGAAAGAATAAAACTAACTAAAATATGATTATACATGTTTGTTAAATGTATTTACATTTATCCAATAAAAGTTATAGGCTTAAAATGTGAATGAATCTAATTTTAAGCTCAATTTACATTAAAAGTCCGATTTAGCGCCTTTTAATGGGGAAACCTAATTAATTATAATTTTAGTCACTTTAATACATTATATTTTACCAAATAAAATCTTTCTTTAGAATGGGGACATCAAAATTTACTTTGTGTAAATTTTTGGAATTTTTCTGATAAAGTTCATTTTCTAATGAATAGTGAAAAATATTGTATTTTAATTCAAAACTGTGTTTTAAACTAATTTATTTATATTGTTAGATTATCTTTTTAATTTGTTTTAAAGTGTAATTAGAATATATTTTTAACATTTAATTCAATTTTGGTCATTTCAATTAATTTTACTTTGAAATTGGATATAAACAAGTATCAATCTTTTGATAGTTATTGTTTCTTAAAAACACGCTATTTGTTTTGATAACGGGAATTAATTTTAATATTAATTAATTCCACTTCTATGTTTTGAATTTTGAAAAAGATGTATCATTTTTTAATTTAGAATATCAAATATATCTTAGGCAAATTTTTTTCTATTTTTCTGAAAAACATCAATTTTTGATTAATAGTGAAACCACTTAGTGATAGTTAAAAAAATTGGCTTTTTCATTTAAATTAAATTTTACCACTTCTGTGAATTGAATTTCAAAAATTTGAAAATAATGGTTTTAATCAAGAAGTAAAATGTGGTTCATTAAGATGAATATAGTTTTTGGTGAATAGTAACCGTTGACTTTTATTTACCACGGTTAAAGGTAAATATGTTAATTCAAGTTAAAATGAATATTATAATAATTCAAAATTACCTTAACACTTGTCCAAAACTTATTGGTTGAGTCATTAACGACCATGGGCATCTTTGGGTCGATTTTGGGACCCCATTGAGCCACTTGGGTGTGATAATGACAATTTAGATTATTTTAATTTAATGTAAAGACAAAATTGATATGAACAAAAATCTTTTAGTAATTAATTTTTATATGGTGTGGTATAAGTCATATTTTCGACTATAAATATTAATTGGAAAGATAACGAGATTTCCTACCCTATGGAATTTTTTTTATACTTTTTAGGCAAAAAAATTAAATTATTTATGACATAATAATGATGCATTATTTACCTCATTAATAAATCATTTAAATAAATAAGATTATAATGATTAAAATAATAGACAAAACATGTCAAATTCTGATTGTATGGTTTTATTTAGACCATGAGTCATCTTATATTCATCTTTAATTATTGTAGGATCATTAGAAACCAAATATAATTATATATTTAAATAATAGTTTCACACTTTCTTAAAGAGCCCCTCCTCCCCCTTATAAAAAGATACCACTTCTAACCAATTATCACACATCTAAAGCCATTGGGGTGGTCCAAAATCTGCCCAATTATGTTCCATATATCTCTTTCCTCCCCCTAGAAGCCTTACTTTAGGCAGAAGGAACATCAAGAAGTCCTTTTGGTTCAAACCAAAGGAAGTTACCCAAATTATAGGTAACAATTTCTCTTATATTGTTTTCTTAAATTTTACTTCTACAACCCATTAAATATTTTTATTCCTTTTTTTGTAACAACATAATTATCATAAATATACTATCATGTTTTTATGAGATGGATTTGAGCTACACATACACACACCTCCATCTAATGGATGAAGAACATAATGTTTCTGTGGATGGAAAACTAACGCCTCACGAAGCGATGATTGTTCAAATATCTCCAACCGCCTCTCATGGTGTCCATTATGATGGAAATGTATTTATATATTATATAAATTATTTTTATGTTTTCTTTATGCTTCTGTATTTTCCATTTATAGCATGCCTTTATGGTTTCCATAGTGGGTAAATACGATAATCTCATTTGAGGAAGTGCGGACTACCGCTCCCTCAAGGTGATTTTATTCGTTAATTACTTATGTGAGATGTATAAAGGATGGAGTTAATGATATAATATATGATATTATAATGGAATTATAATATTCCTATATAAAATTTTGTTTTATTTCCATTAAAATAAGAAATATAAATGAAAGTAGCGTTCATGCGTACGTACGACTTACTGTCTCCATGAACGGTGCATTTCATTTCTTACCTCTAAATGTTATGTACTATTCTAAATACATGTATATAGTTGATATATATTATATATATGATATCAAAATCATTAATATCATTCTGGATATAATGAACCATTGACCACATGAACAACATGTGATTATAAGAAGTCCATTTTTGACTCTAGTGCCAAATATCGACAAAATGGACGTTATTAACATAAATGATAACATAATGTTTGTAACATGATAATAAGTGATATAAACAGAATAATAAACTTAAAAAAGGTTCTTAAGAAGGAATTAATTTTATTTAGTTTATTATTCGGGAGATTAAAAAAAGATCGAGTCAAGTCGGACACGAGGTAAGGGATCCGACCTCTCTCTTTCTTTTCAAGTACTCCCTTTCATGTCATTTCCTTTATGCTCCATGTTATTATGTTGGAGGATTTTATTTTATATTCACCGTAATGTATTTTTTATTTTAATAAGATGATATACCCTCTATTACTCTCATAAAATCATTATATGGATTTTTAAGTGGCGTCGTTAGGCTACCGAATTTTTGTAAGGGATTTTCTTATCCCACTTTTAATTCTGGGAGATTTCCATTGTTCACCACTTATTCATTGGATGTGGTGTATTTTTTAAGGACAGTTGATATATATTATCATGATTCTCAATATACTCATGGAATTCTGTGAATCATTTAGTGGTTATTAACTTTTGGTCATACAACTCAGTTGATTACAACGTTGTAAAGGGTTTCGTCTCACATTTTATTCCCGTGAGATTCATTATATATTTTCCACTATTTTCTTTTGTGTGGTGTACGTAATTCCCATGATTGTAATCTTTATGTAATATACTTTCATTTATGAGTATTTACATCTTCATTTTATGATCCTTATTTCATGTGGCGTATGTTTTGTAAGTTACCAAATCGGAAAGTGAACTATTCACCCTCCTCTTTATAAAAGACTTATTTTTGTTATGTCTTTTAATTAAATCATATTATATTGGAATATGTTCTTATATATACTTAATTATGTAAACATTATATCCAAGTGATGAGATTCCCTTTTTTATCTCATCAACTCATTTTATGAATTTTAAAGTTATGCTGTTAGGCTGTCAAATTTTTACAAGGGAACTTCTTAACCCAATTTCAATTCTTTGGGTTCAACTTGTACTTATTGAACATGTAATCCTATTAATATTTGTGAAGGACATATGATTATTTTACTATTAATATCCACTTATATTGGGTGTATTTATATTTTTCACACATAATTCTGAGATTTATTTATCCTTAATTTAAGGATACCATCTTTATAAGGGATTTCATCTCAATTTACATTTCCATTGAGACTTCATTTTTTTATGCACAAAATCCACTATTATATGGTTTATATATTGTCCTTTGACATATTATATCATTAATACCTTTATTCTCATGATATTATAAAGTTCTGATTAAATGTTATTCCATGATTATTTTTATTCAAGAGTCCGTCATTTTGTTAAAAACTCTTTAATAAAAATATAATTTTTAAATGTTTCAAAGATTTATCATTATAAATCATTATCAATATTTTCCATGTTTTAAAAATGGTTTTGATTATTTATTTATATGGAAAATAATTTTTTAAAATTATAATTCTATTAAAAGCTTCAAAGTGGTTTGGGACACCTTGATTAAAAAATACCTTTTATAGTGGTTTTTGAAAATGGATTGATTATTTCAATATCTTGAACTTACTTATTCTGATTGAAAATGAAATGTTATTGGTGAAATATTTATATTAGAAATATTTTAGGTGTTATGATGGTACTTGGACATTTGACGGGTGGTTGCGTGATAAACCATATGACGGGTGGTGCCGTGAATACCAGGATGGGTGGTTACGTCATAACCTCCAATGCATTGGGTATGGAAGTTGGCTGTATGGTTATTCCATTTAGTGATATGTGTGGAAGTCAACGTATGGTTATTCCATTTAAGTATGTTTATGTCCCAAGTTACCTTTATAAGTTATGTGTTATTTATATGGGTTTTATGGTAATCTTTTGGTTACAAATGGTTAAGTAATGATCTTTTATTCAGTGAATAATATTTACAACTTCATAAAGGTAAAAAGTATTACTTATGTTAAAGTATTCATGGTTTACTTATTGTTTTGAAAAACTAACAGTTTTACTTATTTGTGTATCCCTTACTGAGCTTTTTATGCTCATCCCATGTTTTTGAAATGTTTTTCATAGGAAATAACGTGGAATAAGGTCATGGATGGGGTCAAGGAAAATTCATGCTTTCATAACCATTGAACTAGACATGACTCTTTTTTTCAAGAGTTCATGTTTGGTAAAAAAATCGATATTGGGTGGAAGTGTCTACTTTGTAATATTTTGAAATGTAATAGTTATGGCCTAACTCTCTATAACTATAAACCTTAAGAGATCATCAATGTGAATTATTTATTTAATTCATGATTATGTAATGTTTTAAGGTCGGGTCCTTATAGTTGGTATCAGAGGTCGGTTTAGACAACTGTAGAGGTTATGGTGTTATCTAAGAATAAGTTACATAACCACAATGGTTAGCATATTATAAAGAGTTGTAGTTTTTTTGAATGAGTTTCAGATAACATAAATATGTATTTACCATCCTCATAAGATATTATATGATTATTTTACTGATATACTCACACTGACCTTTTTGGTTTTAGTAAATGGCTGGATCTAGCGGGCACCAAAGTAACAGTGGATGTGAAGAAAACGATGACAGTTTTCTGAACGAGTAACTGAATGAAATGAGAGATGCAATGAGAAATCTTGTGGTTATTCTCAACAAACTATCTGGAGTCATGATTGAAAACATGAAACTTGGTGATTTTAATAAGGAATCATATATTCGAGAAACAAATCCATATAGAATTTCAAGTAATAATCATAAAGGTAAGTATGTTCAAAAACCTATGTGTTAAGTATGTGGAATGAAACACCTAGGAAAATGATTCAAAGGGACATGAATATTCTATATATGTGGGAATGAATGTCATAAAGCATGAACCTACCATAGAAAAAGGAAGCATCCAGTTGACTCTAAGAAAGGGAAATAAGTCATTTCTGAGGGATCAATTGAATGTTTTAAATGTGTTGTGCATGGTCATTATACAAACAGGTGTCCTATGAAGATGTTTCAGGAATGGTATCCCCAGGATTGTACAAATATTTTTTTACCAATACCTAATTCCATTCCGATTGATGATGATGAAACTGACAACGACCAATGAAAGGTATGGATTATTACTTAACATATGTTTTGATATTATTGAATCTTAGGATATGATTCATGATTCTGTTTGTAATAAAGAAGTATTTCAAAATAAGTTGAAAATTAATGTTTAATTAATCATTAATAATTTTGAATGTGTAAGAATTCAACATATATGGGATTCAAGAGTTATGGTATATTTTAGGATGGTGAAATTCTTAAAAGTATTAAGGCTCTTTTGATGATGGGAATTACATTTGAAGAATTTTTATAGTATGTGTAACCATAAAGTTTGATATATGAAAATTTTATTCAAGGAATAATTATATTTTCTTTTGTGGATATAGTTATAAAGAACCATTTTGGTTTATATGATCCTTGAATTTGAGGAAATTATAGGTTAATACATTTTTGGGATGAAAAATGAATGTTATTAGAAAACCTTCCCGGTTAAAATATTCTATTGTTATTTTTGATAAATTTATCTCTTTTTGGGAGTGTTATAAAATTATATAGTTTTTGAAAAGGGACAACACACAGACCGTGTGATAACCTATCGCGTCGGATGAAGCTATGGGAATCAAACCCAGAACCAATATGCGACTGATATTTTTCGCCTACCACTAGACTATGTGAAGTCCCTGGTTAGTTTGACTAATTATTTCTACTTATATGATTCTATGAATCCATAATATGTTTACTTTGGGTTATCTATGGAAATGATTAACCTATCATGGAGAATATTTGTTTAGGTTAATTGATATTCAATATGATATTTTAAGAGTAACTGGTGTTATTTAGAGATAAATGTTAAGATTTATCATGGAAGATTATATGATTAAATCCTTCAGAGATTTGGGTTTCAATATTAGTTTGTATTACATTGAAAAATATTATGGACAACTTTTTATTGAGTGGTCTTCGATGAAAATTGGGTTTTGTTAGACAAATTTTGGAGATTAAGTGTAGTTTTTCATTATGTAAAAGTTTATCCTTTTGGGGGATTATCGGATCTTGTACTAAACGTTTTGGTTTTAGTTAATATCTAAAGACAAGGGAAATATATAGCTCATATTTTTTGGATTATTTTATTCTATTGAAGTTTATTATAGCACTTTTAATGTAAAAAAAGGTCATCCTGAATACTCATATTTTTGAGAAAATATGAATTTCTGTTGGAAATCTAGTAAAAGATGAATGTCTACATGACAAGTAAGTATATTTCCTTATGTTTTTAGTTAATATAATAAATAAATTCTTCAATGAAAAGTAACTTAAAAAAACCTTGTCTATTAACTTTTCCTACTGGGGAATCAACAGCTGTTTAACCCATCACAAGTTTTTGAATTTCTGGTGGTTAACTTTCTCATAAACATGTTTTCTATCACTCTCCATCAGAACATGAATTTTTGTTTTCTCCTCCAAATCCATATTTTCATGGAATCCTAGTATCCTTTGTCTAGGGTAACCATTGTACTTCTATTCCTTTATTTTAAAGTGATAGTTTAATTGACACTTTTTCGATATGGGTCTTTAAATAAAGTTCTCAGGCCTAATTTTTAAATTGCAAGGATGAAATTTCCAAAAGGGGGGAAGGATGTAACATCCTGGATAAATGAAGAATATGAAATTTTCATATTTATTAATATTTGTGAATTAAATATTAATTTTTCTCTAAATGGGTTTCTATGTTTGATAGCGTACCTGATATGCAACAACGGGTTTCTTTGAAATCTTACATTGCACACTAATAATATAATATTATTATTTTAAATGGTAGTTAAATTCTAGCTATTGTATTGGCGAGAATGAATAAAACTAACTACAATAGGATTATACATTTTTTTTTAAATTTATTTTCATTTATCCAATAAAATTTAGAGGCTTAAAATGCGAATGAATCTAATTTTAAGCATAATTTACATTACAAGGCCGATGTACTGCCATTTAATCGAGAACCCTCATTAAATCTAATTTTGTTCACTTTAATACATTATATTTCACCAAATAAAATCTTTATTTAGAATGGGGACATCAAAATTTACTTTGTTTAAATTTTTGGAATTTTTCTGATAAAGTTCATTTTCTTATGAATAGTGAAAAATATTGTATTTTAATTCAAAAATGTGTTTTAATCTAATTTATTTATATGGTTATGTTATATTTTTAATTGGTTTTAAAGTTTAAGTAGAATATATTTTTACTATTTAATCCAATGTTGGCCATTGTATTTAATTTCACTTTGAAATTGGACATAAACAAGTATCGGTCTTTTGATAGTTATTATTTCTTAAAAACACGCTATTTGTTTTGATAACGGGAATTAATTTTAAAATTAATTAATTCCATTTCTATGTTTTTAATTAGGAAAAATAGACATCATTTTTAAATTTAGAATATCAAATATAGATTAGGCTGAATTTTTGAGATTTTTCTGAAAAACATCAATTTTTGATGAATAGTGAAACCACTTAGTGGTTGTTAAAAAAACCGACTTTTTCATTTAAATGAAATTTTACCACTTCTGTGAATTGAATTTAAAAAATACGACATACATGGTTGTTATCTATAAGATAAATGTGGTTTATTAAGATGAAAATAATTTTTGGTGAATAGTAACGTTTTACTTTTATTTACCGGGGTTAAAGGTAAATATCTTAATTCAAGGTAAAAAGAATATTATAATAATTCAAAATTACCTTAAAACTTGTCCAAACCTAGTTGGTTTAGTCATTAACTACCATGGGCATCTTTGGGTCGATTTTGTGACTCCATTCAGCCACTTGGGTGTGATAATGACAATTTTGATTAATTAATTTAATGTAAAGACAAAATTGACAAAAACAAAAATCTTTTTGTAATTAATTTTTATATGGTGTTATATAAGTCATATTTTCGACTATAAATATTCATTGGAAAGATACAAATATTTACTACATCATGATATATTTTTTATAATTTTTAGACAAAAAAAATAAATTATTTATGATATAATAATGATGTATTATTTACCTCATTAATAAATCATTTAAATAAATAAGATTATAATGATTAAAATAATATCCAAAACATGTAAAATTCTGATTGGATGATTTTATTTCGACCATGATACATCTTATCTTCATCTTTAATGATTTTTGGACCATTATAAACCGAATATAATTATATAATAAAATAATAGTTTAACACTTTCCTAAAGAGCCCCTCCCCCCCCCTTATAAAAGGAGACCACTTCTAACCATTTCCTCACCCCTCTCAAGCCATTTGGATCGTCCAACCTTTTTCAATTAAGCTCCATACATCCCTATACTCCCCCTATAAGCCTTACTTTAGGTAGAATGCACTTAATAAAGTCTTTTTGGTTCAAACCAAAGAAAGTTACCCAAATTAAACGTAATAGTTTCTCATTAATTGTTTTCTTTTATTTTACTTCTCCAACCCCTAAAATTTATTTATTCCTTTATTTTGTAACAAAATCGGTATCCATAATATACTAGGATGTTGTTATGTGAAATATTCGAGCTACACTTACACGCACCTCCATCTAATGGATGAAGAACATAATGTTTCTGTGGATGGAAAACTAACGCCTCACGAAACGATTATTGTTCAAATATATCCAACCACCTCTAATGGTGTTTATTATGATGGAACTGTATTTATATATGATATATATTATATTAATGTATTCTTTATACTTCTGTATTTTCTATTTATATCATTCCATTATGGTTTCCATATTGGGTAAATACGATAATCTCATTTGAGGAAGTGCAGACTACCGCCCCCTCAAAGTGATTTGATTCGTTAATGTCTTATGTGGGATCTATAAAGGATGAAGTTAATGATTTTATATATGATATTATACTGGAATTATAATATAACTATTTATCATTTTGTTTTATTTCCATTAAAATAATAAATATAAATGAAAGTAGCGTTCATGCGTATGTACGGCTTACCGTCTCCATAAACGGTGCATTTCATTTCTTACCTATAAATGTTATGTTTTATTATAAATAAATGTATATACTGGATATATATGATATATATGATATGAAAATCTTGAATATTATTCTGGATATAATGAACCATTTACCACATGAATAACATGAGATTATAAGAAGTCCATTTTTTACTCTAGTGCTAAATATCGACAAAATGGACGTTATTAACTTAAATGATAAAATAATGATTATAACATGATAATAAGTGATATAAAAGGAATAATAAACTTGAAAAAGGTTATTAATCAAGTAGAAATTAACTTTAGTTTCTTATTCAGGAGATTAAAGAATGATCGAGTCAAGTCGGACACGAGGTAAGGGATCCAACCTCTCTCTTTCTTTTCAAATACTCTCTTTTATGTCATTTCTTTTATGCTCCATGTTCTTATGTTGGAAGATGTTATTTTATATTCAACATAATGTAATTTTTATTTTCATATGATGAGATACCCCCTATTACTCTCATCAATTCATTTTAAGAAATTTTAAGTGGCGTTGTTAGGCTGTCGAATTTTTGTAAGGGATTTTCTTATCTCAGTTTTAATTCCATGAGATTTCCATTGTTCGCCACTTATTCATTGCATGTGGTGTATTTTGTACTGCCATTTGATATATGTTATCATTATTATCATATATTCATGGAATTCTGTAATTAATTTGTTGTTTATTAACCTTTTGTCATACGACTTAGTTGATTACAACGTGTTAAAGGGTTTCGTCTCACTTTTTATTCCCATGAGATTAATGCTATATTTTCCAGTTTTCATTTTTATGTGGTGTATGTACTTCCCATGATTGTACTATTTATGTAATATTATTTAATTTATGAGTATTTACATCTTCATTTAATTATACTTATTTCATGTGGTGTATGTTTTGTAAGTTACCAAATCAGTAAGGGAACTATTCACCCTTCTCTTTATAAAAGACTTCTTTTTGTTATGTCTTTTAATTTACATCTTATTATGTTGGGAAATGTTATTCTATATAGTTATTTATGTAAACATTATATCCAAGTTATGATATTACCTTTTTTATCTCATCAACTAGTTTTATGAATTTTAAAGTGACGTCGTTAGGCTGTCGAATTTTTAGAAAGGAACTTCTTAACCCAATTTCAATTCTTTGGGTTCAACTTGTACTTATTGAATATGTCATGCAATTAATATGTGTGAACTAACTATGATTGTTTTACACTTAATATCCACTTATATTTGGTTTATTTATATTTTTGAAACATAATTATGAGATTGATTTATCCTTAATTTAAGGATACCATCTTTATAAGGGATTTCATCTCAATTTACATTTCCATTGAGACCTCATTTTTGTTATGCACCAAATCCACTATAATATGGTGTATATACTGTCCTTTGAAATATTATATCATGAATACAATTATTCTCATGATATTATAAAGTTCTGATTAAATGTTATTCCACAATTATTTTTATTCAAGAGTCTCTCATTTTGTTAAAAACTCTTTAACAAAAACAATATTTTTAAATGTTTTAAAGCTTTATCATTATAAATCATTATATTTAGTGTCCATGTTTTAAAAATGGTTTTTAGTATTTATTTATATGCACATTAATGTTTTAAAATTATAATTCCATTAAAAGCTTCAAATTTTTTTGGGACACTTTGATTCAAAAATACTTTTTTAAAAATGGTTTTTGAAAATGGATTGATTATTTCAATATCTTGAAAATACATCTTATGATTGAATATGAAATGTTATTTGTGAAATGTTTATATATGAAATATTTTATGTGTTATGATGGTACTTGGACATTTTAAGGGTGGTTACGTGATAAACCATATGATGGGTGGTGCCATGAATACCCGGACGGGTGGTTACATGATAACCTCCAATGCATTGGGTATGGATGTCGACCGCATGTCTATTCCATTTAGTGGCATGTGTGGAAGTTGACCGTATGTTTATTTCATTTAAGTATGTTTATGTCCTAAGTTAACTTTATAAGTAATGTGTTCCTTATATGGGTTTTATGGTAATATTTTGGTTACAAAAGGGTAAGTAATGATCTTTTATTCTATGAATAGTATTTACTACTTCATAAAGGTGAAAAGTATTACTTATGTTAAAGTATTCATGGGTTACATGTTTTTTTAAAAACTAATAGTTTTTATTCTTTGTGTATCCTTTATTGAGCTTTTTATGCTCATCCCAAGTTTTTAAAATGTTTTTCAAAGGACATAATGTGGAATAGGGTCAAGGATGGGATCAAGGAAAATTCATGCTGTCGTAAACATGGAACTAGACATGACTGTTTTTTTCAAGAGTTCATGTTTTGTAAAAAAAAAATTTATTGGGTAGAAGAGTATACTTTTTAATATTTTGAATTGTAATAGTTATGGTCTAACTCTCTAAAACTCTAATCCTAAAAAGATCCTCAATGTGAATTATTCATTTAATTCAAGATTATGTAATGTTTTAAGGCTGGGTCTTTATATGTATGTTGTGTATCATTGTATTTAAAACCCCTAAAATAATAATATTTAATTATATTGATGACATATGAGTTTCAATATAAACACATAATAATTATAGTCAATGAGGAGTAGAATATAAATACAATTAATGATCTTTTAGAAAGACGTAGCCTATTAATCGGGTAATTCCTTTTGGTTTACAACAAAAGAATTTTTTGTTTTTGTTTTTTTCCCAAATATATGATTTAAGGTTTATGTTAGGTATTTTCTTGAGTGAATTGGTGAGATTTTGGTTGAACCTATGTGGATTTATAGGTTTGATAATGTTGGAGGAAAGGAGGCCTTTTATAATGGAAGAGGAGTGGCACTCTTGTAGTATTTTAGAACAAAGGAACCCCACCCACATTTTTTTATTTCATTCTGATAACTATTGTTACAAATTTTACAAAATGTAATATATGGTTTATATATGTCCAAAAATGTATTTTGTATAATTGGAAAGGTCATATTAGGCCTCATGTATAGTGGTTCGTCCCTTTTTATTCTTAATTTTACTTTACTCATTGTAATTTTTTTTATTTACAATCACTACTATTTTTTGTCAAAACTATGTTTACCATATTATAAATTATAATTTATTATAATTATAAAAATGGAATACATTTTTACAAATTCCAATCATGTAAGTGGTGACAATAAAATTAAATTTAATCCCATGAACAAGATAATAATTCTAATTATTAATGTAAAAACATCCAAAAGATAGATATGTTTTTATAGTTAGTTTCATAGATAAATTTATTCCAATGACAAAAATTGAATTAATTTATAAGAATATGATCGAATTAAACATTAAAATAAGTTTAAAATATTATTTTTCCAAATATATAAATTATATGAAAAATATATTTTTTATTAAATGTCATTATTTTTAAATATTCATTAATAATTTATCATTTTCATAAAAATAAAAAAATTAACCCTAACCTAATTTTTATGTTTCTATATAAAAGTTGAAGTCTATTTCAAAATATTAATGTTATAAATGGGTTATAAAACTGATTTAAAATGTTTTCTTCATTAAATGGTGGTAAAAGAGCATTAATAAAAATATGTGTTTCTAGGTGTAATATTGGGTTTGGTATTATATTATACTTATAAAAACTATTGGATGAATATAAAAAAATATTTCATATATAAAAGACATATATCATTAATATGAATCTCTAATTGTAATTAATTTTTTTAATTATTATAAAACCTCTTTACGAGCATAAAAAAAAATTCTTCCTTTAAATATTTTTTTTTATTTTCCATTGTAATTTTTAAGTATCCTATTAATTATTTTTTTTATATTTCAAATCCATATATTTTAAAAAGATAGGTAATACTATTCATAACCACCAAATTAATGGTTCAGATAAGTATAATTATATAAAATAATAATATTTTAAAAATATATTGTTTTTTGGTAAAACACAATCTTATGTGTAATGAATACAATTGAAGAAACTCATTTTTGCATGTGTGACACATGAACTCAGTAACGCATATATCAAAAACTAAATTATAGTTTCAATTTATTTGTAATATTAAATTTGTTTTAATGTCTTTGGATATTCTATCCCTTTACATGCATGGGGTTGTGTGTCATACATTCTATCAAAATCAATGTTTTTACATTATAATTTCAGTTTGTTACATTCTACCCATGAAAATTAAATTGTGTCCTATCAATTTAAACATGATAAATTGTTTGATATTTCCTATATTGAAATCACACATCATTTGAAGGGTTTATAAAATATCCTCTATAAAAGAGTGAATGTGATGTGAAAAGTTAATGTTTCCTATCATATAACTATGTGTCTATATAGGGGAACATTAATGTAAAGTAGAGATATTTACATGGAGAAAATGTATGAACATTTTAGGGTGTGATTAAGGTCATCAGTCACAAACAGGTGAATGATATACATAATGTTGAGGGCCAAAAATCCATAAATCTTTGATGATTTAGTAGACTATCAGTTAAGAAAAAATTAACATATTAGGAAAACCCATTTATAAATAATTTTCCTAATTTTTAGTAATTATATTATTTCCTAAGATTACAAGAAAATATAATTTTCCCTTGATACATTTCAATTTCATAGAATCAATTTCTAATTTTATTAATTCATTGATCAAATTACAATTCATCGCTTACATCAGGAAATGGGTATCCAAAAATTAACATTTATCCCTAAATAACTAAACATTTATCATATCATAAGGAAAATAAAATAGTAACAATTATATATATTTATTTCTTAATATATTCCAAAACTAATATAGTATAAAAATTAATAAAAAAACCTAAATAGTTATAATACTATTTCTACATTAATAAATTTTCATAAAATTAATATTATAAAAATAATAATATATAAATTATAAAATTGCATAGGTCAATGGTTAGTATGACATCCTTGTCATCCTTCATTCATGGGTTCATAACCCATGGAATTACTAGATTTGGTTTTTTGCACCAGTATTATACGTTGTCCTTTTATAAAACCATATTAATATAATTTCCAATATAAATTTTATGGAAACCCATGATGTTATGTCCATCACTATAAATTCTTTTAATTTTTTTAATACAACTCTAATACGTAAAAAATTTATCCACTTAATTTTATATAGACCATTTATTGGTTTAGAGTTTATCTATTTTTTCATTTATAGGATTTATAAATCATGGAACCTTATTATCAATATGAAAAAACCTTAGGATTAAATTATGATATTCATTTTAATTATCTATTAAAATCAATTATAATGATTTGTAAATAAAATTTGAATTATACTAATCATATCCCTCAATAGTGTCAATCCAGGTGCATTGTAAATATTTTTTTATGTACCAGGTTACCCAAGTCAGGATCATAACACCTTGTTAGAGTTATTACTCCTCGATACATCTATTCCAAAACCATGTACTCTTTTAGTATTTAAACCTAGTTTTGTTTCTAAGAATTCCTATTAATCTATACCTTAAAATAATTCTTGCATGTTCTTTTATACTTATCCTCATATTGAACCTTAGGGTTTTGTTCTCTTATCTATGTTTTCATAAATATAGTACCCCAGGATGATACTAAACATCCCTTGATACCAACTATAGTTATCTAAATACATATATCACCGAACCAATAATAACTATTAATTACATTTATGTGCTTACAAGGAATCAAATTCAGAAGGGCCAAAGGGTTATCACTCTTGGTAAACCAGATAAAAAATTATTATTTTATTAGCATTGAATTCTATAGATACAGAATAAATTTTTATATAAATAAATAACTTTGAGGATAACTCTAATACATCTATTAAATACATTCATATCTTTCATAGTATGATTCATGTATTCATGGGAAAATAAACCTAATGAGGGTGGGGTGAAATTATTTTTAAGGAAAAAATATAGTAGATGCAATAATGAATCAACGAGATTAATAATTATTGAGCATTAAATAACTAAACACAGATACAGAAATTAAAAAAAGATAATAAAATTCATAAATAATATAGAATAGTAGTAATTTTGAACACATTCAATTAAAATAACTAGATAAGTAATAATAAATATGGAAATGTATGAAACTGGAACACATGACATTTAATCAATGAACATAAATGAAATTTACCCATTTATATGTCGATAAAAAATATCATGGACTAATAATAACTGAAGGTAAATTAGGGTAATGCTTTCTTAATTGAAGTCATGTTTGAAGCACATTAAAACCTTTACCCACAAGACCTTCCATAACATGATTAAAAGTATATATTAAAACATGTTTATCTTGCACAACTAATTTGTCTTTTGAGAACCTGTTAACACATCGACGAACAATATTATTTGTTGGGGTCCACCCATCATTTTTTGTCGAAATCATTAATCAACTAAAATTTCCTAAATAAATAACATGCCTTATCAAATATCATTATTGAATAAAGAATACATTATTATCAATATCTTTTCAAATAATAAAAAAACTATCAAAGTAGAATCTTTTTTATAAATGGTATATGATTTTTGAAATATTGATATATATGATAAATTAAATATATAATTATAGTATATTCAATGTCATATGATCATTGGATATTCAATATCATATGTGGAGAAAAATATAAATTAAAGAAGTGAATGTTAATGTTATCCTTAGAAAAATAAATAATAAAGCATCCAAAGAATGAATAAGGATTCTATTAATAGAACAAATCTCATGTGGAGGAAAAATAATGGGATGTTTTTGGTGATGAATACAAATACCATAATAATATATTTATAAATAGTACTGAGGAAAATATCATTTTTTAATCATTTTGAGAAAAAAATTCTTTGAAATTCACTATTGTAAACATTGTCTTTTCAAAGTAACCTTTTTTACATGAAATTGAATCTTTAATGAAATGATGGAAAGTAAATCTTTACATGTCGTATGAGGTAAAATAAAATTATTTTTTCATGGTAATATGTCTAAAAAAATCATTATTGGGAAATAAATAAAAAACTTCCATTGAAAACATTTGTAAAATAATAAAGGGTAAATTTTTCATTTAAAAACATTTTTAAATATTTTTTAAAACTATTTTAATAAAAAAATGTTTTTATAATAAAATATGATCTTTTATTAAAGAGAGAAATAAATTTGGTTATTCATAAAAAAATTATCTAAAAACACTTTAGGACCAAAGAGTATTAAAATGTTTAAAATACATAAAAATGGTCATTAATAACCAGAGGGTAAGGATAGAATTTATTAAACAATTGTTATATAATTTAATCAAACGAAAATAGAATTGAAATATCATTAGTAATAGTCTTGAGGAATATAATCATTAAAGATACGAGAAACGTCCCATTCTAATTTGAATCAATATAAATCATAATCCACATGAACGAATAATATTGAATTAATTTTTTATATAATAAGAAGATAACTGAATACATTATATAACATATCAAAATTGGTAGTAGATACAACACACATGAGAATTAAATGTTGAACAAGACATTTATTTCATAGATGTATAATGTGATATGAAAATAACGTACATTTTATCTGACATTTCTTCTATCTCTTTATATTCCTTAATAAAAAAATAATTTTAATTATTAACTTTCTTGAGAACCTTTTTCATGTTTACCCAATTTTTTTTCTTATTAACATGTCAAATAAATCTATTTAAATAATTAAATTTATATAATTTGTTTTGAAAAAATATGATTTATGTGTCAAAAACAACATTGGTAGGTCAATAATGGTCTATGGGGTCATTATATAAATCTATAAAGTATAATATTCATGAAATATGTGTCATATATTTAATTCAATTATACTTTTAAGTCCATTTATGAAATATGGTGATGAAAAATTAACTAACATTATAATAATAGAGACAGTAGGTCATACGTGTGCATGAGTAATGTTCCCATTTTTCAATGATTGTTATAGAAAAAATAAAATTACGAATATATCTTTATATAATGATAATTATATAATAAATAATATTGTATTTTTTCATATAATTATGTATTAGATTCTTTTTGATGTAAAATAAATCACATCGTGTCAAGGAGGTAGTAGTCCACACATCCACAAATGAACATATCACACTTTAAGTGGGTGAAATTATAATAACAAAAATGACATTTTATATTTTATAAATATAATTATTTTATGAATATCATATAAATGTTTTTATATCAGTTATTTTTAATTAAAACCATCCTTTATGCATTCCATGTATCATGTAAACGAATCACATCGACTTGAGGGGCTGTAGCCCACACTACCACAAACAATGTTACTATTTTTACAAAAAATGGAATGTATAATGATATGTGTTGTAAAATAATTAAAAAATATTAAATAAATAATTAATATTTTATATAATATATATAAATATAGTTTATATAATAATGGCTATCACGAGAGGCGGTAATGGGAAATAAACATTAATCGTTTCGTAAGGTAGTTGTTTAATGTACATGTAATAAATTTGGTTGTTACATATTTTATTGAGGTATGTGTATGTGTAGGTCAAACATATATAATAAAAACATCCTAGTATAATTATGATATTAAATTTTCTATATAAACCCATAATGATAAGATTTTATGGATTGGAGAATGGAAATTCAATTAAACAGATTTAGGAAAGATGTTGCCTCTTAATCATGTAACTCCTTTAGGATTGTAGGAATAAACATACTTGGATTGCATTATAATAAAAGGGAGGATTTAAGGTGGCACTGAGTTATTTTTTGGAGTGTGTTTCCCAGAGTTTGGTCAAACAATTTTTGTTTGAGAGGTGTGAGGAAGTTTGAGGAAAGATGGAATTTTATATTGGAGGACGACTGGAATTCTTGTAATAATTTATAATAAAGGAAACCCACCCTGGTTTTTACTAATATTTGATCCATTATGGTACCAAGTATATTTAATGGAGGATAGGGTCAAAATATGGCTATCTAATGGAATTTGGACATGTTTCTAGGTCATATGAATCCTTTTGTATAGGGTCTAATATATTTTTAAGCTTAACATTACTTTATTCATTGTAATTAATTTTAATTACATTCACTAATATTTTGGTTCAAAAATTATGTTAATTTTTTTAGACATTATAATTTATTATGATTATAAATATGTGACCCATTTTTTCAAATTATAATCATAGATGTGGTAGAAATTAGTTTAAACTTAAGCTCCTAGATGGGACGACCATGTATGTTTTTAATGTAAAAAATCCAAATGATTTCAATGTTTTTATAGTCAATTTAAAATTAAAATTGATTCCAGTGACCAATATTTGATTAATTTGTAATAATATAATGTCATTAAAAAATATAACCAATTTAATATATAATTAAACCTTATAAATAAATTTGATGAAAAATTTGTCTTCAATTATGTTTTAGTATATATCTTTATTCATAAAAAATGAATCTTGTCATAAAAATAAAAAAACATTTACACTAATAATTTTTTTATTTTTTTCATTCATTGACAATGTTTATTTTGAAATAATATATATTTAAAATGGCAAGAATTTTTTTTAAAATGGGTTCTCCATTAAAAGGCAGTAAAAGTACCTTAATAAAAGAATTCATTTTTTTGTGTAATATATGATTTTTTATTATCATATATAAATTCTATTGGATGAATATAAAAAATATTTTATTGAATATATATCATATATATTTCATTAATTTAATTCACTACTTGTAATTAATTTAATTTAATATGAAAAAACCCATTTGTGTGCATAAAAATAATAATATTACACTTTTATTCAAATAAATTTTCATTTCATTTTAAATAATTGTTAAACTATTAATTAATTTTAATTTTTTTGAACAATATACTTTTATATGTTTGTTAATAATATTCATCGATTCAAATTTAATGGCTTGGTTAAATATTATTATGTTAAATAAATATTTTAATAAGATATTATTTTTCAGCAAAACACCATCTTATATGTAAAACAAGCCATTGAAGAACCTTGTTGTTATGTGTATAAAAAACTAACTCAGTATCACATGTATCAAAAACAAATTTATAGTTTCAATTTATTTAAAACATTAAATATACTGGGTTGTCTAGGGATATTATTTTCCCTTATGTGATTTTTGCATGCTTTCATACACACTATCAAATACAAGTTTCATACTTTAAAAATTTATGGGTGTTACATTCCACCCCATTCATATAGGATAGAAAATTTTTTAGTTCTAGTAAAATGATATAATGATTTGTGCCTTGATTGTTGACTGATTTCCCACATCAGTGGCGCACATAGTTGCAACGTTCCGGGATTCTATGGTTTTAAACCATGGATATGTATGGAAAACCAGAATTCTTTGATGATAATTGTAAGAACCTAGGGATACATGATATATGTACATTTTAATTAATAATTTATTTGAAACTAGTGTATAACCAAATGGGTTTTTATGTTTAATGTGCCAACAAAAGAACAAACAATGTTTTTCTATTAAGCTCTTTTGGGGGCATTCTACTCATCAAAAAAAGTTATATGGTTTAGAGTGATATTGATGTATGATTATATATAAATGTGATTTATGGGCCACACTTTGTTATAAGTAGGTAGTATTGGAGTAATAAAAGGGGTGGAGGCTCTTAAAATTTTATCAAAAATAAATTAGTTTTTCTAACATATACTTTTTATGGAATTATAGTCATCCAACTCAGATTGATGATATATGATGCAGATGATATGTGATACCTAAATTTATAATGGATATGAATGGGTCCATGAGGCCATAATATATGTGAAACATTCCACTTTTATGGGTATGAAATGGTACATTAGGACATATTTCATGATACATGGGTGCACTGGGAGGAGTGTAATGGTATTGATATGGACATCCTATTTCATCTTTATCTATTAGGGATATATAAATTTCTGGTATTGTTTTATTGAACATTGTCATACATCATTAGCATCATCCCCCATAGAAAACATCCATTGGAGTGTCAGCAGGGAGGACATATGGTGCTTATTGAGCATTCATGGTATGAGGCATTTGAGGGTAGGGATGAGGCCCCTGAGGGTCAGATTGATCCTAAGCTAAAGATATAGGATCCAGTACCGGCAGGGAAGATGTAAATGTTTAAAATTTTGAGAAATAAATAGAACAATAGTTTATAAAACGCCTTATATGAGTAATAAATTTAATCTCTATGGGATATCATGGATTTAATATGTTAATGGAAAATTTGAATCCTGAGTTAAAGTCACTATACCCCCCATTATTTTAGGGCGGTGATGGACCGCAAGTAGCATATAAGTGGAACGAATTAGTGTAGAATATTTTTTAACATCTTGAGACACACCCTTGTCAGATAGAGAAGTTATATACATACATTCTTAGAGGATTGGTAAAGAACTATTGGGACATACATGTGTTGGATGGTTGACTAGAGGGATTATCTTTGAAGGATTTTTGAGGCTAGGTTCTTCGGGAATCTCCACTCATATATTTTAAGGATGTGTTGGTCTAATGTGTTCATGAATATATAATAGGTAGATAAATATATTATGGATTATTCATCTAATTCAATATATGAGTCCCGATTTGTTACTTCTATGGTGGGTAACGACATTACTGGGTGAGACAGTATGATGATGGATTATGAAACACCATCAAAGATCATGTGAGTATCCTCATACTAACCTCATTCTCATCAGGGGTGAACCATGTACTTATAGATGAGTGAAACATTAGAGGGTGTGTCACGAACCGAATCTAGTCGCGGCTAAAACCATCACCAAACCCAGCCCGTGACAAGGCCCGAAGGGTGTTCTCTATCCCCACAGGCTATCACAAGTGCCCGGGTATCATTTATCTTGGTTTGGGAACGATTTACCCGAATATGAAAGCATAAAACCTTAACAATAATCCATAATATAAATTCTGAAATTTATAGCAAAAAAATTCTTAATAAAAAAACCAGAACTAAATACATTGGATTAAATACAATAAAATAGGTTCAAATACAAAAAAATGAAAATATAAAGACATCCCCAAGGACTCCACACGAAAAGGGGGTCATCACCCGCAAGTCGTCTCCACAACTCTTCCCCAATGATGGGGACTAACTGTAAGAACCCGGGTTTTTCTACGAAAGACTTTGGAATATTCTTGATCTTATTCCAGAGCAGCGCCTTTAGACGGCGTGCGATTTCGGGCCCCGGAGTGGCCTGAATTAAATTTTCAGTGCGTTCACACTGGAAATGATAAATAAATGCAATAACTCCTAAACGGAGTTCCAGATCAGAGATCCAAGTGTGCAGATGGGTCCGGAATGGGGTGTTTACCCTAGGAACGACATAAAACTTGTCGGCGCGGGATGTTTGGACCCCTCGCCCGCTTCTGGAACGTTAAACTGATTAATTAATTAATTAATTAATTCGTTTAATGGAGAAACGCTAGTATATCTTAGACGGTAGCTTGGATTGGAAAACCGAGGGCACCGTTGAGTTCGGAGCATTCCGTTTACCCTAGGAGGGGTGTAAGTTTCGCGGGCGCGGGCCGTTTGTGAAAAATGGACCCAGGGGCATTTTCGTAATTTGGCGGCCTCAGGCGCTAAGTTTAGTAACTTTTGAACAGGGTCTCAGAATAAAATTCCAACACCGCAGTTGCGCTCCGATCGTGGTTCTTAGCCTAGGGGAGGCTAAATCCCGACCCCGTCGGGAGTTCGGGTTCGGGGCTGTCGTGCGAGCGTTTAAGTGATTTATACTTAACACCCCCCCTTTTCTTGTTCTTCCTCTTCTCCCTCAAACCCTCCTCCCCCCTCCTTCACTTTCGGCGAGGCGAGCTCCGGAGAGGTGGCTCCGGCAAGGTGCGATGGCGCGCGGCGGATCGCGCGGGAAGCGTCGGGCGAAGCCCAATGAGATAGGCGGATTTGAGTTTTCCTCCCCTTCCCTGTTTTAAATCCTCGTTTATGCTCAATCGCACCATTGGATCTTTGAACAAATCCCGTGGTTGCGTAGATCTCATCCCGTGCTTTCCAGAAAGCTATCCGGATTGAAATTTCGACCACCGGATCGTTCCCGGTGGTCCTTGGAAATTTTCCGGCCACGGCCGGTTTCCGATGAGGGTCGAAGGCGGCTGACGGCGGCGGCGGCAGGGGCTTATGTGCGGCGGCGGAGCGGCTCCGGCGGTCGTTCGGGGCTTCAGCAGGTGGCGGCGGCGCTTCTGGGAGGCGGAGGCGCGCTTCGGCGGTGGCTACCGGAAGCCGGCCGCGGGCGCCGACGAGCAGAGGTGAGGAGGGGGCCGCGAACCGCGCGACCCCCGTGCACGACCGCGAACCGCGTTTTGCAGGTCGCTGTGGGGAATCAACCGGCCGTGAGGCGGCCGGTCGGCTGGAGCGAGCCGTGGCCAGATGGCCGTGGCGGGGTGAACCGGACCCGCGGCTGAGCCGCGGGCCGGCTGTGCGGACCGGGCCGGCCGGTCCGGGCCGGTCCGGCCCGAGGGGCTTTGCCCCTCGGCCTTCGGACGCCCGTATTTCGGGCTACGGGCGTCCGTTTTGCTCATCGTCTGCGTCAGCGCGGAGCTTGCGTTAAGAAAGAGTTTTTGAGATGGTTTCAGGAATTTTTAATTCCCGAAACAAGGGGCCGCTGAGGCACGACGCGTCCTTAAGTGGACGAGCGTTTTTCCGGGATTCTTGTTTTGAACGGCGCGGACGCGTCCGACATCCGTTTTGAGCGCCGTCAGCGGCGTTGTGACCCTGGAACTGAGGCGGAGGTTTCCAGGGCGGTTCCAGGCGTTGAGGCTGGAGTTGAGGCGTGGGCCCCACGACCCGTCTCTTGAGCTGCGTGCGACGTTTCACGACTTTAATCGGATGTCCGTTCGGGGCGTGCGAGCAGTCGTTTCTGGATGTTTTTCCGAGGGGATTGCAATGGCGCAATCCGCCCGCTCAAATTCGGCACGATGGTGCGGGGCCCACGGGGGGCCGTTTCGGGAGTTGACGGTGATTTCCAGCTTTATCACCGGGCGACCGTTTTGGACAAGTGAATGGTCCATCTTGTGTGTTTTTTCGAGAGGATCGCAACGGTACGATCCGTTCATTGAGTTTCGGGACCGGGATGCGGGTCCCACGTGGCGCCGCTCGTGTGTGGTGTGCTAGAATGCATCTTTTTCTCCGGGTAACCGCTCCACGCAAGTAAGCAGTCAATTTGACGTGCTTTTCCGAGAGCTTTGCGATGGTGCAGTTCGCCCGACCTTTTTTGGGGACGTGGTGTGGGTCCCACCTGACCCGGCTACGGTTAATAGTTCCCTTTTCACCGGGTGTCCATTTTGGGCGATTGAGTACTCGATCCCATGTGTTTTCAGAGGGGATCGCAGTGGCGTGATCTGTTGGTTCAGTTTCGGGATCTTGGGGTGGGCCCTGCACGGGTTTGGTCCCGGTGAATAGTACCTTTTTCACCTGTTGACCATTTCGGGCGAGTGAGTAGTCTAACTCGTGTGTTTTTGCGCAAGGATTACAACGATGCAATCCGTTTGGTTGTGCAGAGCCTCTTGCGCAATCTTGTTGAATGTGGATCATGGAAGGTGCTCGAGTGGCGGTCCGCCCTACTTTGTCTGCAGCAGACCCTTGGCGTGTGATCGCGCACTCTTGGGAGAGTGATGTAAATGTTTCACGAGATGTGGATGTCCGTGTCCGGGCCTTTTAGGTGGAGATGTTACGTCACTCCTTCGCGTTGACGCTGGGTGCTGTGTGCACGATATCCTTTGTGCTGGAATGAGGTATACTCCAGGAGTATACGGGAGTGCTTGGAGGTATGTGTGGTTTTTTGTACCTGAGGATGGTTGTGCGCTTAGTTGGGGTTGATATGGGGCCACACGTTGTGTGGGCCCCACATGCGTGTCAGGTTCTGCTTTGCGTACATGGACCTCTCGCGGCATAGAGGGTCCCTCTGTGTGTTTGTTTGACCAGCAGGGTGGAGTTCTTCCCCTGGCTCTGTGCTCGTTTGTTGACCAACAGGGTTGAGTGGTCTCCCCCTGGTTTCGTTCTCGATGGATTGGCTGGTAGCGGGGCCAGTGGCACCTAGTGATGGAACAGGTGCTGAACCCCTTTGGGTGAGTTGTGCTACAGTTGGGCGGTCGCGTGATTCCCACTCCGTGTTCAGTTGGCCAGTGTTGTACCCTCCAGTGGATGTGGCCAGAGTAGTTCTGAGTTTTACCCTCCAGCGGGGCTGGGCAGTGGGTTACTCATCGGATTCTAGGGTCTACCCTCCAGCAGAGACTGGGCAGTGGGTCACCCGAAGACCTCTTAGGGCCTACCCTCCAGCAGGGCTGGGCAGTGGGTTGCCCGTCGTCTAGTTCAAGCTCTACCCTCCAGCAAGGCTGGGCAGTGGGTCACCTGTCGACTTATTCCAGGTCTACCCTCCAGCGGGGCTGGGCAGTGGGTCGCCTGATGATGTATTAGGGTTTACCCTCCAATAGGGCTGGGCAGTGGGTCACCCGATAGCTGAATATGGTTTACCCTCCAGCGAGGTTGGGTAGTGGGTTTCCTGATGATGTATTAGGGTTTACCCTCCAGTAGGGCTGGGTAGGGTCACCAGATATCTGATTATGGTCTACCCTCCAGCAGGGTTGGGCAGTGGGTCACCTGATATTTGGTTATGAATTACCCTCTAGCGGGGCTGGGCAGTGGGACACCTGTTAGCATCCCAGACACAGTCCTCTCGACTAGGCTAGTCTGTGGCTTACGTCCGTGACCACCGGATTGGGACCCTTGGTTGTACGGGTTGGTGATGGAACGACTTTAGCTTTGAGGAGACCTCTCGACTGCAGGGCAGTGACGAGGTGTGTTTTGACTTTCCCTAGAACTCTCAAGCACGAGGGGCACTTTCCCCACCGAGACGCGTTCTTGTGACGCGATCTAAAACCGTGCGGGCGAGTCAGTGCCACCCAAAGTGGATAGTGTTGAGGTGCGGTGATTGATCCCCTTGTCTTGCAGTTCGGGGTAGACGTACGGGATGCTAGGCATCGATGGAGGTTACTTCTGGGACTGTTGGCTACTCTTTCTTGGGCTGAGCTACGGGACGAAGATCCCCTTACGAGCTTGTTCGGGCTTCTTGGTAGAGCATATATATGTATATACCTCGTATGAGTACCCACTCCTTGGGTTTTGGCTGCTCTCCTTCCAGGACGGGTGGAGACACGCGGGGTATGCCACGTGCTTTCTGTGTCTAGCTTCTCGTGGTTGGACGAGTCTACTCTCCTGCTATAGGTAGCGAAGACTCGACGGGAAGTTCGTCTTCTCATCGTTTCCAGCTCCTTGTGTCTGGATGAGTCTATCTTCTTTCTCTTGTTGGGTTGAGCTGGACTTTTACTGCACTTTCAGTTGTACTCTATTTTTCTGTTCTCTCTACCGCTCACCCTTCGGTACCTCCTTTGTTGCTTCCTCAAGCCTTCGGGGTATCCTACTGAGTATTTTTATACTCACCCCTGCTTGGGATTTTCCCGCACTTGGTGTTCCCTTACAGACGATAGACAGGTGGATCGTGACTTCAGTGGAGCGTAGAAGCTTGGGAGCTTGGACCGCGTGCGGTGGTCATGGCCGGGTTCCAGGTGGCAGACCTGTCGGCTGTTTCTTTTCGTTTACCTGTTGCCGGGTTGTGGAACTTTTTGGTTGGGCGCGTGTTTTGCCCCTTTTCCTTTTAGCTTGTACCTTGTACTGTTTAGAGGTTGATGCACATATGTGGTTTATATATATAGCATTTGTTATTTTTACTCTTCTTGTTCTTTCTTTACTCTGCACTTTTTCATTGATTGTGCTGCGTGTGTCTGTACAGGTGGTTAGGCAAAGGCCTCCCCGAGTTATTGTGCCTTCGGCGCTGGTCGCCAGCCCCTGGCCTATGGAGGCGGGCCTGGGGTAGTTGCGGCTCAAGCCCGGGTAGGGTCGGGTCGTGAAAAAGTGGTATCAAAGGTGGTTTGTTCCTTGGGATGTTGTGCAGACGTCCCCTAAAATAGGAATTGGTTGGGATTTAGGGAAACCGTGTTAACGTGCCTCGAGAGCGGATCTCAGGCCAGGGAGTCCAGTGATGGTGCGTTGACCGACGTATCCATTCACCAGGACCTTGATAACCCGCTTTTCGACTCGGCATGCTGAGAAACTTGTTGTAGGGAATTTGTTTGTGCATCACATAGGACTAAGTCTTGATTGTCCTTCTTGAGTCAGCTCCCCATCATTGTTGTGGTATATACATATATGCTCATCTGACCGCGGCACTCCTTGATAATATTTTGGATGTCTCCGCGAAGACAGCCAGCCCAGATACCAGCTTTGGGTGCGTGACGACGACCCTGTGAGCTATGAGTCCACAGTCCAGGACCCATCATGCGATCCCCTTTCTCTGGGTGAGCCGGTAGCAGCACCCCCACCTGTTGAGCAGCAGACAGTTTCAGCAGAGCAGGCTGAGCTCGAGCGCAGGTTGAGCACGCTCCGTGAGTTCCAGTGGCAGAGACCGCTGAGGTTCAGTGGTGAGCCAGACCCTCAGGCAGCAGAGGTTTGGCTCGAGGCAGTGGTTCGCCTTTTCAGGCTTGTTCAGACGCTGATAGATTAGAGAGTTGCTTTGGAAGCCACCCTTTTTCGCGGAGCATCTCGGCGTTGGCGGAGTCTGGTGACTCAGTTTCTTGACGATTCGTCGCTTTCGTTGGACGAATTCCAGTTGTTGCTCCGTGAGGAGTTTTTCCCCTCCTTCTTGCGCTCCGTCTGGATTCAGGAGCTCCTGCAGTTTTAGCATGGTGGGATGATGGTGGCCGAGTACGCGACTAGTTTTGCAGACCGTGCACGCTTTTACCCGGACTTGGTCCATGACGACAACTTCCGAGCGCGGGAGTTTGAGCAGGGTCTCCGCTGAGAGATTCATGCTGTCATAGTACCCTTGGGAATTTCCACATATTCCAGGGTTCCAGAGCAGTCGTTGGTGATAGGGGGATTCCTGTCATGTTTTGCGGTTGGTAGTGGCAGTGGGCGCGACGGAGCCGGGACGTCTGCCGTAGCTAGCAGGTGCCGGAGGACAGGACCTCGATATAGGTGGCCTTCCCACTGCCGGTTCTGGAGATGTGGTCGTATACCACTATGGAGAAAAGGCACAGGGCCTCAGCCGAGGATGCCCTTCTGTGAGTGTATCCTGGGCCATGGTCGTACACCACAGTGGCACAGGAGGGCACCAGTGTATCCTAGAGAGAGTTGGTGCTATGCTTGTGACAGGCGAGGTCACTTGGCACGAGACTGCCCAACCCGAGTTGCTGGGAGCTTCGGTCAGGCAACAGGCGCACCAACACGGTAGAGGCAGCACCGTGATCAGAGTGGTACCCAGAGAGGTGGTGCTAGCAGAGGAGCGGGAGGAGTTGGAGGTGGGGGACGACATTACAAGATCTCTCCATCACCACTAGGCAGTCCACGTCAGGCTCCAGGAGCTGACGGTTGGGACCGCGGGTAGCCGCGAACTTTGGATGTCTACGATCCTATAGAGTATGGGATGGTGAGAGGTACCCCTTGCGACCCTTCTATTGCTTGCAGTAGAATTTTTAGGCTCTGCGTGTGAAATGCTTCTCTCCCGGCTCCTTGTTTAAGGTGTTACCAGGGTGACGTAGGGCGTCGGGGTGTAACCCTGTGGTGGTAAGGAGAAAGGCACGAGACCTTTTCCTTTAGTCGATGGTGTTAACTCCTTCGCCTTTTGAGCGTGTAAGAGAGCATCGACTGTGGAGCCTCTAGCATGACCAGATATCCTTGGGTGTTTCACCATATGGATATTCTGAAGGAGGGAATCACTGGGCCTTGTTCCAGGTGCGGGCGGTGATTCCAGTCACGGCGTGCGACGTAGAGGTTTGATCGGGGATGTGAGCTACCCCCGAGGGCCTTCGGGCCGTTTGAGACCATGCAAAGGGATGGCGAGGTAACCTACCGCCTTGCCCTAACCCCAAAGTCTGGAGTGGGTGCATGACGTCGGCATGGGCCGACCTAGAGTTACTAGATCAATCCTTTGGTCCGTGCGCAGTGACGCAGAGCTGTGCGTGGGTTCTTCTGGGTATGAGAAAGCCAGGTGTGGGCTTAGTACCCTGTGTTGCTCTCTAGTTTGGATTTTCGATGACAAAAATATTGAATGAGGGAATGATGTAAGAACCTGGGTTTTTCTACGAAAGACTTTGAAATATTCTTGATGATATTCCAGAGCAGCGCCTTCAGACGGCGTGCGATTCCGGGCCCCGGAGTGGCCAGAATTAAATTTTCAGTGCGTCCACACTGGAAATGCTAAATAAATGTAATAACTCCTAAACGGAGTTCCGGATCAGAGATCCGAGTGTGAAGATGGGTCCATAAAGGGGTGTTTACCCTAGGAACGACATAAAACTTGTCAGCGCAGGATGTTTGGACCCCTCGCCCGCTTCTGGAACGTTAAACGGATTAATTAATTAATTAATTAATTCGTTTAATGGTGAAACACTAGTATCTCTTAAACGGTGGCTCGGATTGGAAAACCGAGGGCACCGTTGAGTTTGGAGTGTGTCGTTTACCCTAGTAGGGGTGTAAGTTTCACGGGCGCGGGCCATTTGTGAAAAATGGCCCCAGGGGCATTTTCGTAATTTGGCGGCCTCGGGCGCTAAGTTTAGTAACATTTGAACGGGGTCTCGGAATAAAATTCTGAGACCACCTTTGCGCTCAGAGCGTGGTTCTTAGCCTAGGGGAGGCTAAATCCCGACCCCGTCGGGAGTTCGGGTTCCGGGCTGTCGGGCGGGCATTTAAGTGATTTATACTTAAACACCCCCTTTTCTTCTTCTTCCTCTTCTCCGTCAAACCCTCCTCCGCCCTCCTTCACTCCCGGTGAGGCGAGCTCCAGCGAGGCGGCTCCGGCAAGGTGCGATGGTGCGCGGCGGATCGCGCGGGAAGCGCCGGGCGAAGCCCAACGAGGTAGGCGGATTTGAGTTTTCCTCCCCTTCTCCATTTTAAATCCTCGTTTATGATCAATCACACCATTGGATCTTCAAACAAATCCCGTGGTTGCGTAGATCCCGTACCAAGCTTTCCGGAAAGCTATCCGGATCTAAATTTCAACCACCGGATCGTTCCCGGTGGTCCTTGGAAATTTTCCGGCCACGGCCGGTTTCCGGCGAGGGTCGAAGGCGGCGGACGGCTGCGGCGGCAGGGGCTTAGGCGCGGCGGCGGAGCGGCACCGGCGGTTGGACGGGGCTTCAGCAGGTGGCGGCGACGCTTCCGGGAGGCGGCGGCGCGCTTCAGCGGCGGCTATCGGAAGCAGGCCGCGGGCGTCGGCGAGCGGAGGTGAGGAGGGGGCCGCGAACCGCGCGACCCCCGTGCACGACCGCGACCCGCCTTTTGTGGGTCGCTGTGGGGAATCAACCGGCCGCGAGGCGGCCGGTCGGCTGGAGCGATCCGTGGCTGGGTGAACCGGACCCGCGGCTGAGCCGCGGGCCGGCTGTTCGGACCGGGCCGGCCGGTGCGGGCTGGCCCAGGCAGGGTGGACCGGCCGGTCCGGGCCGGTCCGGCCCGAGGGGCTTTGCCCCTCAGCCTTCGGACGTCCGTATTTCGGGCTACGGGCGTCCGTTTTGCGCGCCGTTTGTGGTAGAGCAGAGCTTGCGTCAAGATGGAGTTTTTGAGATGGTTTTGGGAATTTTTAATTCCCGAAACAAGGGGCCTCTGAGGCGCGACGCGTCTTTAAGTGGACGAGCGTTTTTCCGGGATTCTTGTTTTGGACGGCGCAGACGCGTCCGACATCCGTTTTGAGCTCCGTCAGCGGCGTTATGACCCTGGAACTGAGGTGGAGGTTTCCAGTGTGGTTCCAGGCATTGAGGCTAGAGTTGAGGCACGGGCCCCACAACCCATCTCTTGAGCTGCGTGCGGCGTTTCACAACTTCATCGGACATCCGTTCGGGGCGTGCGAGCAGTTGTTTCTGGATGTTTTTCTGAGGGGATTGCAATGGTGCAATCCGCCCGCTCAAATTCGGCACGATGGTGCGGGGCCCATGAGGGGTCGTTTCAGGAGTTGACGGTGATTTCCATCTTTATCACCGGGCGACCGTTTTGGACAAGTGAATGGTCCAACATGTGTTCTTTTTCGAGAGGATCGCAATGGTGCGATCCATTCGTTGAGTTTCGGGACTAGGATGCGGGTCCCACGTGGCACCGCTCGTGTGTGGTGTGCCGAAATGTATCTTTTTCTCCGGGTACCTACTCCACGCAAGTAAGCAGTTAATTTGGCGTGCTTTTCCGAGAGCTTTGTGATGGTGCAGTTCACCCGACCTTTTTCGGGGACGTGGTTTGGGCCCCACCCGACCTGGCTATGGTGAATAGTGCCCTTTTCACTGGGTTCCGTTTTGGGCAATTGAGTACTCGATCCCGTGTGTTTTTCCGAGGGGATCGCAGTGGCGTGATCTGTTGGTTCAGTTTTGGGATCTTGGGGTGGGCCCTACACGGGTTTGGTCCGGGTGAATAGTACCTTTTTCACCTGTTGACCGTTTCGGGCGAGTGAGTAGTCTAACTCGCGTGTTTTTACGCAAGGATTACAAAGATGCAATCATTTTGGTTGTGCAGATCCTCTTGCGCAATCTTGTTGAATGTGGATCATGGAAGGTGCTCCAGGGGTGGTCCGCCCTACTTTGTCTGTAGCGGACCCTTGGCGTGTGATCGCGCACTCTTGGGAGAGTGATGTAAATGTTTCACGAGATGTGGATGGCCGTGTCCGGGCCTTTGAGGTGGAGTTGTTACGTCACGCCTTCGCGTTGACGCTGGGTGTCGTGTGCACGATAGCCTTTGGGCTGGAATGAGGTATACTCCAGGAATATACGGGAGCGCTTGGAGGTACGTGTGGTTGTTTGTACCTGAGGATGGTTGTGTGCTCAACTGTGGTTGATAAGGGGCCACGCGTTGTGTGGGAACCACGTGCGTGCCGGTTTCTGCTTTGTGTACTTGGACCTCTCGCGGCATAGAGAGTCCCTCTGTGTGTTTGTTTGACCAGCAGGGTGGAGTTCTTCCCCTGGCTCTGTGCTCGTTTGTTGACCAGCAGGGTTGAGTGGTCTCCCCCTAGTTTCGTTCTCGATGGATTGGCTGGTAGCGGGGCTAGTGGAACCTAGTGATGGAACAGGTGCTGAACCCCTTTGGGTGAGTTGTGCTGGAGTTGGGTGGTCGCGTGATGCCCACTCCATGTTCAGTTGGACAGTGTTGTACCCTCCAGTGGATGTGTCCAGAGCAGTTATGAGTTTTACCCTCCAGTGGGGCTGGGCAGTGGGTTACTCATCAGATTCTAGGGTCTACCCTCCGGCAGAGACTGGGTAGTGGGTCACCCGACGACCTCTTAGGGCCTACCCTCCAGCAGGGCTGGGCAGTGGGTCACCCGTCGTCTAGTTCCAAGTCTACCCTCCAGCAAGGCTGGACAATGGGTCGCCTGTCAACTTATTCCAAGTCTACCCTCCAGCGGGGCTGGGCAGTGGGTCGCCTGATGATGTATTAGGGTTTACCCTCCAGCAGGGCTGGGCAGTGGGTCACCCGATATCTGAATATGGTTTACCCTCCAGCGGGGCTGGGTAGTGGGTCGCCTAATGATGTATTAGGGTTTACCCTCCAGTAGGGCTGGGTAGTGGGTCACCCGATATCTGATTATGGTCTACCCTCCAGCAGGGCTGGGCAGTGGGTCACCTGATATTTGGTTATGAATTACCCACCAGCGGGGCTGGGCAGTGAGACACCTGTTAGCATCCCAGACTCAGTCCTCTCGACTAGGCTAGTCTGTGGCTTACCTCCGTGACCATCGGAGCGGGACCCTTGGTTATACGGGTCGGTGATGGAACGACATTGGCTTTGAGGAGACCTCTCGACTGCAGGGTAGTGACGAGGTGTGGTTTGACTTTCCCTAGAACTCTCAAGCACGAGGGGCACTTTCCCCACTGAGACGCGTTCTTGTGACGCGGTCTAAAACTGTGCGGGCGAGTCAGTGCCGCCCAAAGAGGATAGTGTCGAGGTGCGGTGATTGAGCCCCTTTGGCTTGCAGTTCGGGGTAGACGTACGGGATGCTAGGTATCGATGGAGGTTACTTCTGGGACTGTTGGCTACTCTTTCTTAGGATGATCTACGGGACGAAGATCCCCTTACGAGCTTGTTCAGGCTTCTTGGCAGAGCATATATATGTATATACCTCGTACGAGTACCCACTCCTTGGGTTTTGGCTGCTCTCCTTCCAGGAGAGGCGGAGACGCACGAGGTATGCCACGTGCTTTCTGTGTCTAGCTTCTCGTGGTTGGACGAGTCTACTCTCCTGCTATAGGTAGCGAAGACTCGACGAGAAGTTCTTCTTCTCACCGTTTCCAGCTCCTTGTGTCTGGACGAGTCTATCTTCTTTCTCTTGTTGGATTGAGCTGGACTCTTACTGCACTTTCAGTTGTACTCTACTTTTCTGTTCACTCTACCACTCACCCTTCGGTACCTCCTTTGTTGCTCCCTCAAGCCTTCGGGGTATCCTACTGAGTATTTTTATACTCACCCCTGCTTGGGCTTTGCCCGCACTTGGTGTTCCCTTGGAGACGACGGACAGGTGGAGCGTGACTTCAGTGGAGCGTAGGAGCTTGGGAGCTTGGACCACGTGCGGTGGTCGTGGCCGGGTTCCAGGTGGCAGACCCGTCGACTGTTTCTTTTCGTTTACCTGTTGCCGGGTTGAGGCACTTTTTGGTTGGGCGTGTTTTTCCCCTTTTCCTTTCAGCTTGTACCTTGTACTGTTTAGAGGTCGATGCACATCTGTGGTTTATATATATAGCAGTTGTTCTTTTTACTCTGCTTGTTCTTTCTTTACTCTGCACTTTTTCATTGAGTGTGCTGCGTGTGTGTGTACAAGTGCTTAGGAAAAGGCCTCCCCGAGTTATTATTCCTTCGGCGCTGGTCGCCAACCCCTGGCCTATGGAGGCGGGCCTGCGGTAGTTGCAGCTCCATCCCGGGTAGGGTCGGGTCGTGACACTAACACCCAGAACCACCATCACCCTTGGCCTTTCCTTTACCAGAGTCAAAAAAATAATAAATTCTACCTACACCCAAGGGGTGTAAAATAGGTTGTGAGCCTAATCCCAATAGGATACCACCCAATGATTCCAAGGTGAATGCAATACAAGGTGAAAAAGCAAGCAGTTTTAATATGCAATGAAAAGCGGTGACAAATTCCAAGAAAGTCTACTTTAAATTGAAAACATTTTTCAAGATAAAAATTTCAGAATGTTAACACATTTAAATAGGAATGTTATATAATTAAATATAATTCCAAAGAAACTAAAATAAAAGGGCAAATACCACAAGACCAATGAGCAACAAAACCGGGAACACCCCTAGGCACTAGATAGTCTCGGGCCCCATGTACCTCGTACCTTGGTGTAATGTAACCATAGTAAAATATGTTCCCGTGCACGATCCCCTAGTAGGGAACATACCCATAACCTAGTGGTCCCCAATCATCATCCACATCGTTTAGTTAGAGTTTTCGTTATCCAAATGCTAAGTGAAACAAGGATAAAACCCATCCGGTCCACTAGCCGTACTAGTACAAATCCGCCCCACCTAGGTACCCGGGCTTCCTCCTTTGTGATCAAACAATTTCAGCATTTAACACATATCCATTTTAATCTAAAACACCACTACTAGTCACATATACCAAATACAGTAGCTATCTTATTTTATACCACTTAAAACATACAACAAACTCTTTGAATTTGAATAAATCAATTTCTCAAAACCCCGTGTTGTTTTGCACAAAAAACCCCTTAAGAAACCCACTTGTACATGATGTTAACACTTTTAAGTTACCAAAACAGTAAAGGCAGCCCAATAAATTTCAATTAAAACAAAAAATCAATTCTCGGGCATCCCTATGTTAAACAAGAAGTGTTATCTTTGTAAAACCTTCATTTTCACACAAAAGTGGAACCAAAACTTCACTTTCTTTACAAACACAATTAAATTTTTTTTTGCAGCAATAACAAAAGGGGATAAACATTATAAACAGTATTTTATGCCTTATTACATATCAATAAAAACAACTAAGTATTTATTGGTCATCCCCAAATAAACAAACAAAACACTTCTTTGGAAAACACTAAATTTCACACAAAATTGGCATTTTAAATTCAATTGCAATAGAAACATCATTAGAACCAATTTTTGCAGCAATAATAAAATTATATAAATTTGAAAATATGATAAATAAAGCATGCTAATACACAAATATTGCATCAACATTGGAATCACCTACCAAACGAAATGAAACCATTGAATCCTTTGTGCGAAAACACAAACGCACCACCACCGCACCTCAAGAAGGGTAGATCAAACCTAAAAATAGAAAATTGGACCAAGAAAACCCAAGGTTAAACCTTAGGTTCGAACCCATATCCAATGGTCATTTTTCAATTCAATAAAAAAGGAGCAATCCCTAAAAAAATAGAATTAAACCCTAATCAATTTGAAAGGGGAAAAGAAATGGACAAACATACTTGAGAAATCTAGAATAAGTCTCTCAAAAACACCAGTATCTGAAATTTAAAACGACCAAAACTCAGGGGATGTTCTAACAAGAATTCTTAGGTCATTTTTGAATTGTAATTGAGTGAAACGAGTATGAATTGAGAGAGTTATGATTGAATGAACATACCTCATCAAATCTGCCCGATTTTAGAAACCGTAAGATGTTCGTCCCTATATCGCAATCCTAATAGCTCAAAAGAGGGGTTAAAGAGGATTGAGGAGCGTATGGATGTAAGGGCTGCATATGAGGCTTGGAATCACCTAAAAATACTTAAAATTGAATAATTTATTAAATAAATAACATTAATTTTTAAAACTGGATATGGGCTTCCGGGCAGGCTCAATCCCTTAAATAAAAACCCAACTAAACCATGGTTAGGGATTTCCAAAGGCTCCAAATTTTAATTGTAGTGTTAATATATCAGGGGAGGACATTTAGTAGTTGAAATGAGTGAAAAATATTAAAAACTTAATAAGTTATAAATGAAACAAAATTTATTTTTAAATCTGGAATTGAGCTCACGGTTTGGCCCAATTCACGAAAACTCACATATTCTCCATAAAACCATTGGAAACCTCCATAACAAAGCATTAATAGAAATTAAAATAAAAATAAATTTAAAATAATCTATTTATGTGAAAATTATCCCCACCATAAAAACTTTCCGCCCGGAAAGTCACAGCAAGACCAAATCAACAACCAAACCCAACTGAGAAACCAAGAAGTACTCCCTTGCCAGGTTTCTTCCCCAAAGGCCAAAACACCTCCAGTGATCAATGAAGGAAGGTATACTCTCACAAACCTAACTTGAACTACTTTCTTGAAACAATCAAGCACTTTCATAGTTTATCCCAAAATAAAACTCCTCAAACACTATCCGAACAAGACTCAAGCAACTCACCCAAAAGAACAACAACTTCAAACAATGTTACATTTACCTTACATTAACTAAACCATTGGGCGCTCTCCAGTCCCAATGTTTACTCAAGAAAGATGTTGGTATCTAGATAGCTCCGAAAGAGACTATCTACACCAATCCAAGAACATGGAAAAATCTATGTTACTAGTACGGGGGGACACAAATACGCTCCCCACCATAAGAGACAGCCAATATTTTTTTTTTCGAGACAGAATCCGGAGACTAACAGGGAGAGGCATAAATGGAATCACTGGTACAAAGGATATTATTCCATCAGAAATTTACAAAATAAATTATATAAGACTCATAGTGGGTCTCCCCACCATAAGAACCAACCATCTTAACCAACCAGCACTGGCCGGTAAAGAAAGACCCCAAAATTTAAAGAGTTGGGGAGACCACATGGTTAGTTTTATAGTTTGGGAAGCCATACACTAATAGTTGGGATCCTTCTTTCCACATGGTTTTTTGGGGCATGGTCACTGTTATCCAAGTGAAAACTGTGTTCACAAACAATTTAGACAAACTTCAAACCTTTCTCTAAAGACTCAGTGGAAACCAAAAGGGGGAGGGAATAACATTGGGTGATGACATGGGCACACTACCCTCCACCTATTTCCACCGAACATGGACAATAGAAGAATGATTATGACACCATAGGTTTAAAATCTTCCTAACTTTCATACTGAGGAAATGACTTTGTACAAGGGTTTAAATGACCCGGTGATTTCCCCTGACTACGAGCCAGCTTCTCTCCGAGACCTATGGATGGAGCTCAAATGATTGAAGCATCTTCAGCCTCGTAGTTAGGCTTTGGACACCCCATGAATGATAATTCTTCTTTCAATGAAACCAACAACTACAACGCAATCCCAGATAAGTTTTCCAGACATAACACATTCCAAACTCACTTAACCCGATCCCGATATTTCACTGAAACAAGGGATAAGAAGATACACACACATCACACATTGTTTCTTTAGGTGAGAAACAATATAAGTAAAGAACACCAACACTCACCTTCGTCTAAAATTGAAGATTTTGAAGTTTTTTCAAGGGAGACATTCTCCCAACATAACAGAGACTCTCATAGGATTTCATGACATTCACCTCAATGGTCAATCGAGCACATGACATCATAAGGCATCACCGAACATGACCATTGTGAGTGATATAAACAATTCATGGAGAGGGACCTTATACAACATCCCCAAAAAAGACAAAATTCTAGAAAGTGGCCACAATATCCTATCATGACCATATTTCCCACACCGGTGGTTTAACATGAATTAATGCATCAAAGAAAATTTGAATAAACCAAAGGTCCTCTTAGACACCATCGAGACACTCATCCACACTTACAACCCTAGAACACATCCACCTTCAACATATCAGGAAACATAAGAAACTAAGGTCTCTATCAACCTTCCATTAGCAATCTCCCGTTACAAGAGGATCTAAAAATCAAAGAAAGGAAAGGGTGTAGAATCAATCTAAAAATCTCAAGAAAAATATTCCTTATATTGATCAACTAGAGTGTCTTCAAAAGGAAAAAAAATCTGGGTTGCACTTTAGTTGTGCACTAACCATTAATGGGGCGTACCTTATCCAATGATTGAACCAAAGGACCCAACCAAGATGGTCTATTGGTCACGATATACCACAATCCAGATACAAACAAATGAAGGGAACCACCACAAAGTCATCCCAAAACATTTTTCAAAAGAGACCACTAACTGTCCTTACAACACAGCTCACCGACCAAACACAAACCCAAAAGACAGTTCAAACAGGAGGTGTTCTTGGACTCAAAACATCCCACAACGTCAACATTATCAAAAACCCATAATACAAACTATACCAAACTATTCATCAATACATCATGTTTTTCTTTAAAACTATTTCTTTGAAAACAAACTATTTAGCAGTAAGCATATCCACCAATGGTACCCCATGGGCCTCACACATGCATGTTTTTTGTGCCACATCGGGCACCCTCCTCATATCTTTCCTGGCACTCATCAAGTCATGCATCAACCATCCATCATTACATATAACCCTATGCATGTGTTTACTCATGGAAATACCAAAGGTTAAAACAAATACTATTTCCACTTTTCAAAACCAAAACGATCAACCAACACATCCCTTTTTTTCAAAAATGCTAACCAGGAGATCAAAATCCCAATTCAAATATTACTAAAATTTTCAGAAAGACAAAAAACATTTATACAAGAACTCAATTTCAAGATATTCACATCAATTTCAAAACATCTCATCCCATTAAAACACCCTTTTATTATTTAGAAAACACTATTAGAAACACTTTTTCAAAACCAACTTCAGTATAGTTTTTACTTTTAAAAAGAGGTGTAAGCACACCAGTTTCCATTTGAATATAATTCTGAAAATTCAGATCCACCATTTCATAAATCAAAACATTCCATATTTATTTGAAAATCATTTCACACAAAAATTACACTTCTTAAAACAAAGTCACTTTAAAACCAAAGTTCCAAGATTTCAAAATTAAGGAACACAAGACAATGCGAGAGGAAACTAGTTTCAATGGGTGACTTGGACATATGGTTGGTGACCATACCCCAATCACTTCACCATCACAAAGAGTGTTCTAGGGAAGATCCCCGGCTCCACATGGCTTGCCAGTCCCTGCGAGCTCACTGAGACCATTAACCCAACTCTCTTTTCATTTCCCCTAACCATAATTAAAACAAGAAAACCAAAGGGCTTAAATAAATCATAACTTCCCCAGGAACTTGAATCCTATCATGAGGTGCGGTGATCAGGCACACAACCCATAACTAGAATACCAAGTCCCTACAATCCTAACTCCATAATATCCTGACTCTTCTCCAAATAACATGACCCAAAGAGTTAACCTGAACCTCCTCTGATACCATTTTGTCACGAACCGAATCTGGTCGCGGCCAAAAATAGCACCAGACCCAGCCCGTGACAAAGCCGGAAGGGCGTTCCCTATCCCCACGGGATAGAACAAGTGCCCGAGTATCATTTATCTTGGTTTGGGAACGATTTACCCGAATATGAAAGCATAAAACCTTAACAATAATCCATAATATAAATTCTGAAATTTATAGCCAAACAAGTCTTAATAAAAAAACCAGAACAAAATACATTGGATTAAATACAATAAAATAGGTTCAAATACAAAAAAATGAAAATTGAAATACATCCCCAAGGACTCCACACGATAAGGGGGTCATCACCCGCAAGTCGTCTCCACAACTCTGCCCCAACGATGGGGACTAACACCCAGAACCGCCATCACCCTTGGCCTTTCCTTTACCTGAGTCAAAAAAATAATAAAGTCTACTTACACCCAAGGGGTGTAAGTAGGGTGTGAGCCTAATCCCAATAGGATACCACCCAATGATTCCAAGGTGAATGCAATACAAGGTGAAAAAGCAAGCAGTTTTAATATGCAATGAAAAGTGGTGACAAATTCCAAGAAAGGCTACTTTAAATTGAAAACAATTTTCAAGATAAAAATTTCAGAATGTTAACAAATTTAAATAGGAATGTTATATAATTAAATATAATTCCAAAGAAACCCAAATACAAGGGCAAATACCACAAGACCAATGAGCAACAAAACCGGGAACACCCCTAGGCACTAGACAGTCTCGGGCCCCATGTACCTCGTACCTCGGTGTAATGTAACCATAGTAAAATCTGTTCCCATGAACGAGCCACTAGTAAGAAACATACCCATAACCTAGTGGTCCCCAATCATCATCCACATAGTTTGGTTAGAGTTGTCGTTATCCAAATGCTAAGTGAAACAGGGACAAAACCCATCCGGTCCACTAGCCGTACTAGTACAAATCCGCCCCACCTAGGTACCCAGGCTCCCCCCTTTGTGCTCAAACAATTTCAGCATTTAACACATATCCATTTTAATATAAAACACCACTACTGGTCACATATACCAAATACATTAGATATCTTATTCTATACCACTTAAAACATACAACAAACTCTTTGAATTTTAATAAATCTATTTCTCAAAATCCCATGTTGTTTTGCACACAAAACCCCTTAAGAAACCCACTTGTACATGATGTTAACACTTGTAAGTTACCAAAACAGTAAAGACATCCCAATAAATTTCAATTAAAACAACAAATCAATTTTCGGGCATCCCCATGTTAAACAAGAAGTGTTATCTTTGTAAAACCTTCATTTTCACACAAAAGTGGAACCAAAACTTCACTTTCTTTATAAACATAATTAAAACCAATTTTTGCAGCAATAAACAAAGGGGATAAACATTATAAACAATATTTTATGCCTTATTACAGATCAATAAAAACAACTAAGTATTTATAGGGCATCCCCAAATAAACAAACAAAACACTTCTTTGGAAAACCCCCAATTTCACACCAAATTGGCATTTTAAATTCAATTGCAATAGAAACATCATTAGAACCAATTTTTGCAGCAATAATAAAATTATATAAATCTAAAAATATGATAAATACAGCATGCTAATACACATATATTTCATCACCATTGGAATCACCTACCAAACCAAATGAAACCATTGAATCCTTTGTGCGAAAACACAAACGCACCACCACCGCACCTCAAGAAGGGTAGATCAAACCTAAAAATAGAAAATTGGACCAAGAAACCCCAATGTAAAACCTTAGGTTCGAACCCCTACCCACTGGACATTTTTCATTTCAATAAAAAGGGAGAAAACCCTAAAAAAATAGAATTAAACACTAATCAATTTGAAAGGGGAAAAGAAATGGACAAACTTACTTGAGAAATCTAGAATAAATCTCTCCAAAACACCAGTATATGAAATTGAAAACGACCAAAACTCAGGGGATGTTCGAACAAGAATTATTAGGTCATTTAGGAATTTGAATGGAGGAAAATGAGTGTTAATTGAGAGAGTTATAATTGAATGAACATACCTCATCAAATCTGCCCGATTTTAGAAACCCTAAGATGTTCGTCCCTATATCGCGATCCAAAGAGCTCCAAAGAGGGTGTAAATAGGATTGAGTAGCGGCTGGGTGTATGTGACGCATATGAGGCTTGGAAGAACCGAAAAATACTTAAAATTTAATAAGTTATTAAATAAATAAAATTAATTTTTAAAACTGGATATGAGCTTCCGGGAAGGCTCAATCCCTTAAATAAAAACCCAACTAAACCTTGGTTAGGGATTTCCAAAGGATCCAAATTTAAATTTTAGTGTTAATATATCAGGGGAGGACATTTAGGAGTTCGAATGAGTGAACAATATTAAAAAATTAATAAGTTATAAAAGAATCAAAATTTATTTTTAAATCTGGAATTGGGCTCACGGTTTGGCCCAATTCACGAAAACTCACCTATTCTCCATAAAACCATTGGAAACCCCCAAAAGAAAGCATTAATAGAAATTAAAATAAATATAAATTTAAAATAATCTATGTATCTGATAGGGTGGTCATCATATTTCAAGGTGATGGAATCGAATAAGGATAGATGTGATTCATCTGATGTCCATATATAGGGACATGGGATGAATTTGTATGAATTCTTGTTCAGATACTTGGGAAGGCCACCGAGGAGTAATTATTCTATTGTATGATTACAATGTGAGAAGGAATAGGATATTATTATTGTTCGAGTTATACAATTATTATATTATGTCATTTTTTATGGCCAACATATCTGTACGAGGTGCATATGTGTTGTATTTTGACTAACCAATTTCTTGTTTATTATGTGGGCATCAAGTATAGTGTATCTTTTCATAAGTTGATTAGGAATTAGAAACATGATGGGAAATAATATATATATATATATGTATATGTATATATATATATATATTATTTAGGATTGTTTTTTGGTATCTATTGAGATGCAGGACATATAAAACCTAATGAGATGTGGCAATCATGGGTTTCATGTGGGGAAAAGGTATGAAATCAGATTCATATGAGATGCATGACATGATGGGTTTCTTATATTACACATTAATGAATTGATCATGTGATATTGTTCTATATTTATAGTATTTCATGGGACTACCTTTATGTCCAAGGAAGGTCAGTGAAACATCAAAATTATTGATAATTTTTTGTTGGAAAGAGACTAGAATCGTAATTACTAAAGAGGGGAGAACCATAAAGGTAATAAGCATGTGAATTAATATAATACATAGTACAGGGTGATGTAATTATATGGATATGTTTGGTAAGATAACAGGGTAAATCTTGATCTATTGGAAAAGTCTGTTACAAGGTAAGTTGAATTTAACTTTCTGGGTATTTGGAGAGAGTGAAAATTCCCATACATTTTGAATTTTGGAGTTTGGTGAGTGATCTATCTTTAATATTAATATTTAAAACATATTTTTTAGAGATTATAAACTCATAGATGTGGTCTTTAAGTAGGTTATATGGTCTGAGTAATTATTTAGGGGCTCAAATTTTTTTGGGAGCATCATGTCGCTGAAAAATAATTTTTAGATGGTTTGGATTGAGGCTTAAGGATAGATTTAACCACATGGACTCTATGGGGAAAATCAGTGTGTGTTTTATATATCTTATAAGATGGTGTGTATGGGATATGCATGATTTTCCAAATGGTTAATTCTATCCCTCATGATTAGTGCCACTTACAATGTTGGTGTGCAAGGATAGCGCACGACCTGGCCAAACCAAGCTCCCAAACCATGAAACCTATTTAAATAGGGAGACACATTATAATGTGAGTACATATGGTTGTTTCATGGTTATAAAAAATTATTAACGTGATCATGAATCTATTTAGAGAGTAATAAATTAAATTTACACCCTCCCTAATTTATAGGATTTATCATTTATATCTTCACTAACATTTGAAACACTCATTAAAGATGTGGAGAGATCCCATTTCCCCACTTATTATAATTTAAACCTCCTCTTACATACATTATCTAGTTCAAGATCCATTTATATCATTGTAAAGAAATAAATTAGGCTTTTACTCCTATTACCTATCTTTCCTCTTTATCAGTCCATATGAAATGATAAATCTATTTGATCCCTTTATCCTTACATTAATGATGTTTGTATAAAATATTAATTTTTAACCATTAATATAGAGTTAGTGGACAATAATAAATGAGTGATCACCTATATGTATACGGTTGATAGTTCTTAGATTTATCCATAATTATGCAGGATCTATGGTGTGCATTCTTAAAAATGAATTTGTGGATAGTCTAATATAGACCTTTTATAAATAGTCTCTGGTATTTAAATTGATAAATTGATGTCATGAGATTAAAATGGGTATTATATGGCCTATATTTTGATGTACTAATATGGGTACGTCAATTATGAACAACTGTGTAGGTTAATCCAGTTGATAAATTTAATTAATTAATTTGTATATGATTTCTATTTTTTAGTGGAATCAGTATAGGTATGTCACAAGGTACATGAGGTTATGTTTATCAACAGGACTAATGTGGAAAGGTTATAAATATTATTTAATTGATTGTTATATATAGTTGATTATGATCATTAGGTTGAGTCGATGGTTCATCATGTTTTGGTGATGAGGTCATCAGTTTGGGGGAATGTCCTATGAAGCATGGGATGGTTTTGACTATTAGTATTTGAGTCATGTGGAAGTTTGTGGAAGTAATTTTTTTCAATGGCATGGTTTTGGATTAGTTTGTAAATATTTATCTCTAATGTTTGGTGATGATGCAGCTGGATTCATGTGTAAAAAAGATATGACATATATTTGGGGTGTTTACCACTCTTTGTGGGTGGATGCCCCTATTGATAATTCAGCTTAGGGGATGGTGCTTACAATATATTATGATGGAGTGTTTCATTATTAATTGCCATAGTTGATAGTGATAGAATATAATAATGTGATCTTGGAACCATTGGTGGTGGCTCAAGCTCCCCAAATAATATAGGTAGATTGGATGGTATTTTTGGTGGATGTACATAATTGTGCCTCAGGCATCAACTATTGATCCAAAGGTAATTGATTAAATATAGAATAAAATATGTCACTATGCCTCGTGAAGTTGTGATATTAAGATGACTAACACTTTTTTTATATAATTATAATTCACTGGAGACATATTTTCTGGACTTTGATATGTTCTCTATATATGATATATGTTGTATCGGATGACATTGGGTTCTTGGTGACATGTTTATGGGTTGAACTTGGGGGTTGACCTGGAATGATAATCCTTATGGGATTCCTATAAATTTATCCATGAGTACACATCATTATAAATATATATTTTCAATCATATATTCAAGAAAAATTTATAGTTTCTGGCATGTATTCAGAAATATATATGTGTTGGGTGTAGAAGGTGAAACAGTCACTTGTATATATTGAGTAGATGTGGAGGGAGTTGTTTATTTCAATTTTTTATTACTGTATTTTTTTTATGTATGTATAAAGTTGCTTAATTATGGATTTAAGATTGAAAACATTGATGGTTCTCTATTATATTCATACTCAAACCTATCATAATCCCCTTAGAACATTTGTAAACTTCATTGTTTTGAGATTAGTTAAGAGATTAAGATGAGGAGCTTTACCATAGTGATTAGGGATGTTCTTTTTTTTTGTATGGGATGGATGAAATTGGACCTGGTGGTTCCCCTACTTTGAGATAGGAAAATTTGAGATTGTATATATATATATATATATAAACTTATATGTCCATCCATGTTTGACTTCTCTTATCAATTATGTATGAAAACACTTTTCGTGTATTTATCTGAAAATGGTAGGATCCTTTTGGAATTTTTAGTGTGACTGTGGTTTATTTATGAATTCACTGAGTTTAATATATTTTTCTTTGTTGTTTATATCCTTTTTATGATGTGTTATATATATTTTGACCATTATTATTACTGACACTAGAGGGTATAGTCTCCACCTTACCACCTATTTAGAACCTTTCTTCTAGTATAAAGGCTTTGGCATTCAAAGAGGCGCCCCAAATTACCAGTGTCTAACTTTCATGAAGAACATATAAAGTTGAAATATATGCTTGGGTAAAACATTACCTGTCCTTATTTTATATAATTTTTATACTTATCCTCCACCCACATTTTCACAATATCACCATGGGAGCCCAATCTTCGTCCTCTTTCATGGATTTTTTGGATAATCCTCATTCAAACTCTATTTCAATAACCATTTGTCACTATGGATTAACCACTATAATGTTATAACTACTCTTGCTTAACTAATAAATTTTTTCGTCTTATCACCATGTGATCTAATATAAAATTTTTATAGGGTGCTTTTATAGATTTATATGTTCAATCTCTCCATTCGAAATTTGAGTTTGATACTAGAAGAGGAGTCTAATACATGGCTATGGTAGGTAGTCTACTATATTAACCTAAAAGTATCAATGTTTAAAAATTGCGTTGTTGTAATAGAATTGAGAATTTCAATGTCTTTTATCTAACCTCATTATTCCATTAAATTTTAATATTAAATGACATATGAAGTTATATTATACCACAATTTCACACTATTAGAAGTGGAAAACCTCAACATGAACAACCCAGTTGGGTGTTTTAGTATAAATATTCTAAATAACCATTCTTTCCATTAACAAAAAACATCAACATTGTTTTTTACATGATTCATGTTGAGGTAACAAACTTATTGAAATAATTAATCAAATATATGTTTCATATTATCCTATTGTCTTTAGATTATTAGCTGAAATGAATATTTTTTATATCATGGTAACCTTTTTTACTAAAACATGATCATAATAAATTCATGTCCTACATTTTCCTAGACAGGGATTCTATCCTAGAATAGAATAGGATAACTCATATTAGACCAAATAATTCATTAAATTCACACCTATTTTAGATATGTCACATTAGATCAATCATTGTATTAGATATTTGAATCCATTAGTTTATCATAAAAAACTCACTTGCATACACCATAAAATGTGATATTTTAAGAATAGGTCCTAGGAGTTTCCATAATGTCCTAAGATATGGAATACATTGGATGAGATACTTGATATCCAATATAGTTTATCCTAATATTATCTTGGACATGTCCATATGATTAGTTATAAATTTTTAGGGTGAAATTTCAATGGTTAATCCCTTATATTACAATCATACTCTTTAGTCTTAATTTTCACTTAATGATTGTGAGTGGGATTGACTTTATTAGGTAATAAAAACTAAGGGTCACTCAAGGATCCATTATGATTATTATCCTTGGAGACATTGGCTATGTAATATAGGGCCCATACCAAATAATGGGAATAATATATGAGACATCCATTATAGGTAGAAGCTAGTATGGTCATCTAGGTATCTCATGAGGAGTTGGAGATCCCAATGGTGTACATTTAGTTATTGTATTTCATTTATTTTACATGGAAAATAATACGTTTTATACTGAAATATTGAAATATATAATGGAACCATTAGTGATTTCTTAGTTAGTATCACTCACCCCTTTATTGGGGAAACATTTGGTACCGAGGCATACATCATATATATAGGTATAGTTAAATGGAAGTTCCCAACTATAGATTCTTGATTTATTTTTGTGTTGGGAGCTTGGGAGAAGATGACTATGATATTCATTATGATCCTCTAGAAGATGGATATTTTTTTAACTTTTCTCTATTTTAGAATATAACGGTACTATATTGTATTTAGGTCAGTATTTAATCCTATATTAACATTTCTTCTCTCTTGACATCATCTGGATTACCCTATTTTTGTTTAATTCCATTTATTATATTTTAAAAGGCCAATTTCTTCTATCTTGTTATTATTTTTAGCTTTTAGGTTTGTATTTATAATTATTTTTTTTATTTTATATTTTTATGTACTATGATAATGTTAGTATAGTCTCCCCATTATACAACCATAAACTATTTCTGCTAGTTGAAATCATCTAGAATATGAGGAGGCACACTTGAGGAAATGTTTCCTTTAGTTTAGAATAAATATGAGTGATCTGTGGTTAAAAATCATGGAAAATTATTAAAAAATAAATTCTTCTGATTATAAATACGGAATCTATTTTCCATGATTCAATTAATAGAAGTGGTTAAAAAAATTTACTCTATGTTTTTAAATCTCAAGGAAAATATCTTTTTCAAAAAATAAATTTTAATTTCCAAAAAAAATAAAGATAAATGAATAAAAATATAGATTCCATTAGAATTAATTGAATTATTATATATAATAAGTAATTTATTTTTCATTCAAACAAATATAAAAAACCCAGAAAATATATGATTAAATGAATAGAACCAAAATATTTTTCCATTGAATATGAAACATTAATTATATTTAATTAATGTTCAACAATGATATATAAGATAAAAATTAAATTTTTAAATAAATTATATTTCATATAAAATTAATATTTATTTAGTAGAAAAATTTTCTTATAATTTCATGTAAATATTATATCATTATGTTCTCATAAAAGAAACATTATATGTAAAATAAGTATTTTTTACCATTGATCTAATAGTATAAAAATTTAGATAACTATCCAAAAAATGTAACATAACATTATTATGACATTATATTATCAAGAATTAATTTTTTTAGCAATTTAAAATTTCTAAATTAAGAAAATGAAAATTTAAATGAAAAATAAAATATATAAGGAAACCATATTTTATTGAGAAATGACCCTTTAAAACTATAATAGTTCTTAACTGAATTAGATTTAATTCATATAATAAAAAATTGAGTACTTATTTACTTGTAACTAATAAATATATTTTAATATATAAAACCATTGAGAATATATTTTGTCATATTGATATTCTTATCCATTCTCACCAAAATAATGACAATGTAATAACTATCATATTTAAATACAAATATTTCTATTAAATTTCATGGTTCATTTATTCTCATTATTTTGTGTACCACTTGATATAGAATATAATATTATTTAGATTAAAAAATTATAATATATCAATGTGTTACATTCTAAAAACATGAATAAATTTATTCAAAACCATTTTTATGTTTTATTTGACCTAATGGGTTCTAATTTTTTGTAATCAATTAAAAGTTTAGGTGGATAAAAATATAATAGTGAAAAAATAACATAGATTTCTCATTGAAAAAAATTCCATTTCAAACAGTCTTAGATATCTTGTTTTCGACTAAAAAAATTTCATTTCCAAATTATTTAATTAACAATAAATTTTCCATTATGAGACTTGTGTCTGTGAAAGTGTTTTTAAAAGTATACCATGAGAGTTAATTGAAGAGAATCAGTAGATTTATCTTCAGGTTTCTTGAGTTGATAAATCTATAAACCATTAATACAAGGACATATAAAATTTACTTAAATGAATTATAACATTCCATAAGAAATATTTTATATTATTTTTGTTCCTGGAGTTGTCCTCAACCTCTACTTCATGTCATATTTTTCAATAAGTAACCATTAATAAATTCTTTTCATTTTAGAGTGATAAATATTCATTCTTAGTACCCATAAATTATTACATGTAATTTATATTATTACTAAATATTTTCCAAATTCTATATAGTTAGCACATGTAATGATAATATATAATTTAAATAAACATTCGTATGAATAATTTATACTTTATTATCAATGAACTAAATAAATTATCTAATATTCAAAATAAATAATTCCACCAAAAATAACTTTAAAAAAATTCAAAACACTCCTAACCTAATTGGATACCCATAAAGATCAAAATTATTTAATCACCCTTCCTTCCACGATATATTAATCATTTTGCTACAAATAATTTTATTCAATTAAAAATTTACATTAAAAATATTTTAACTCCCTAATATATTCTCCAAATATGTTATCATTTTCCACAAATATCCTAAATCCCAATATATATTTAAAATCATGTATTCTTATAAAAGTTAACTCAACCACTATTTCTCAAATAAATCCCCTTCAATTAAAATATTATTTAGTTACCTTAAATATATAATGATCCTAAAAAACAATAAACCTTCAAAAATATTTATGATAACTTCAATGATTATATTGAAACTAAAATGATATAAATATATTTAGATTTAGGTATAAAAATAATGTAATATTATTCAAAAAATAGCTATCAAACTAAATCACTAACTGAACCCAATTGTGACCGAAGGGACTAGATGCGTCCATAAGGGGCTCTGAGCTAGTGTTTACCCACCGCCTTCCTCTTCCTCACAATAGATCAGCTGGATTTCGTCTCTTTAGTTTGGCGAGATCATGGCATGCAGTGTCTCTCCTGTAGTAGCGCATAGTTGAGAGTCATTTATTTTCGATTCTTTTGTAGTCCTTTCCACTGATCTATCCCACAATATAGACAGAGGATCATAGGGCGGCATGGTAGGGTCCAACATTTGAGCTTCCTTATGCTGCGTCGAAGGTTGATGATACATGTTAGAGTCAGTAGGGGGTGCATTAGGAAGATCTGGCCGTCATGCATAGTCTCGAAGTTGACGATGGGATTTATGGTTCTGGCATGAGGTAGTATTCTACTTCTTCCCTCATAGGTTCATCTCTAGAATTATTCACTACAATGGGTTCATTTTTATGGATTTGATTCTTGATATTCATTTAGATTTTTTCAGTGTGGCTATCCTTGGATGATTCCCGCTTCTCCTCTTGCTTCCCAGGCATTATTCGGACTCCATTGAGGCTTCATTCCTCTGGCATCTGATTTTGGTTGGGGATGGGATTGAGGTGGGATCTCAGCCTCGGTTCTAGTGACTGGTGATGGTTTCATGGGGAATGGTTTCTTCTCTCAGGGTGAGTTGCAGCTCCCAGGACTGTATCACGATGTTTTCGTTTATGGGTTCTATTATGGTTTTCGTTCAGAGGAAACATCAGTATCATAGTGACCGTGTGGAAGTTTTTCATAGTGAACTCTTCATGTCATTGGTTTTGCTTTTATTTTTCTAGGTTTCTATTTTGTGGTGTGTTATTTTGGTGAATCTATTTTTAGCGAAGGAGGAATCAGAGTCACAATGGAAATGAATCATTAATTTCATTCAACTTGGTGAAGGTTGGTTTGTTTTTTTTTCTATGCATTGAAGAGGATTATGTGGTTTGTATTTTTTGAATTTTATTGTGGCACTGTGGACTTGGTCTATGAGACACTGCATCCAGTTTTCTTGCAAGGGACTACCCAGACGAGGTTCAGAGTAGGGAGCGTCATACTTATCTTCACTACTCAGAATTGGATTTTTTGAGAGGGTATGGTGTTTTCCATCGGTACTATGCCTGTGCTTCATTACACGAGACATATATCCATATAGTGTTGGGAAGTTGGATTCTGATCATATTGATTTTTTTCTTGGGTTGGGCTTTTCCTTTTTAGTAAATTGGATTTTCTGTTGCCTTGATGAACTTTTCCAATGGATGCAAGGTTGTGTTTTAATTATTTGGGGTATTTTAGTTTCCCACTTTTTCCTCCAAAGTGCTTCTGAAATAAAAAATTTAATTCTCAGTCAGTCAGCCATCCCAAGGGTTATTTATAAAACATACATATATAAAGATCTAATTAACCAACATAAAAATATAATTAATCTCCCTAAAATTATAATCACATAATTCCTATATTTGTACTTATTAGTATCTTTAAACATATTAACCCTTACACAACATACCACTATAGAGTAATTATTAAAACCATATATCTAAACACATTTATAATTTAACATTCTTCATAAACCACGAGTCTATATTTTCTATCTTATTTCAAAAAACTTCCTTTAAAAAATAAATATAATGAATTATATACTAACATTCATAAAATCTAAATCTAATCAAATTTTCTAATTTAAAAATAAAAAACTCATTGATATGAAATATAGATCACCATTCATTAAAATCATAATTTCTAGGTTTTTTATCACATGATCTACTAGTCAAGTACATACATTTTCAGAATTCCTCAAATCATAGCCAAGTTCATCTTCGTCCATAATCTATGGATTACTATTACATATTATCTGAAATGGATGTCCAAAAATATTTGAATTTGAAAAAATAACATGGTGTTAATATAAAACCATGAGACATAATATTAAATAAAAATATATATAATAAGATAATGTCATAAGGAGCATAAAGGTCACCCAAATTTTAAGGTATGTAAATAATTGGAAGTCCTTTCTCTACATTAAGCATTGTGAAACTAAATAAAGGAACTTTTGGTATTGTATCATATGATCATGATTATATGGTTTCATTTCAATGTATAGTAGTTTTTATACCATGGTCCATCATGGTGGATATGCATAGAGGATTATTGCGATATGTTTTAAATTGTTTAATACGCAAGTAAAATACTATTGATGAATTCAAAACAATGTGTGATTGAAATTAAAAATTTTATTGAAAGTGAATAGTTTAAAAGAGAAAAGAGGTTTCTATTTGAATTCTACCCCTCCATCTTGATGAATAATTAATTACCCAAGGAATTAAAATTTTATGTAAATAATGCATAATTTCATGTCGAAATATGTGTGAAAACTACATAAATTTTATTATACTATCTTGTGAATTTCATAGGCTATGAATGTTATCTTATAGTATAATATATTTTTCTTTCGTTATCAGATCACCCCATATACCTTATATTTTTTTCTCAAACTCTTATTAACATAATCCTAAAATAACCATAACATATATCAATGTACTAACCATTATATTTAGATAAGATTTATAATTATTCATACCAAACCAAAAAAATTTACCCTTAATGTTTTCCAATTTTTTTAACAATATCATAAACTCAAATTCTATCCAAACTCCTATAATGCTTCATAAGTAGAATATGAATTAGTCTATGAACATACCTTGGGATTATCAATAGAGGTTTTCTATCTCAATCCCACTCATTGTGCACCAAGTGAATATTGAGTTTATTTTTAACCCCATGTTTTAAAGGTGTTTATTTTATAGCCCCGTGTTCATAAGGGAATTTTTAAATTTCAAGGAATTTTGAATTTCCATTTTTTGGATGTGTATTTTTTAGAACTAGACAAAAAATGAAAATTTAATTGTTTGATAACGTCAACTATGTATATTTGGATAAGGAATAGAAATTTGGTGGCATCACGATGTCAAGACATCATGGGAGAGGCCTAGGATGGTTCTTACATTGTATTTTTTTGAAAACCACTAGCTCACTAGTGCTTTCTGTATATTTCTAATTCCCACTCTAGATTCCACCATCTAGTTAGTGATAATATTAAATTAAAAAATTATATCTCCCCCTTCATGTTTTAGAAGGGATATCTACCTCTTCCGTAAACCATTTTTCTGAAGGGATAGGGTTGGCTTCCCCATCTATTACTATTAACTAGTTTTTTTGTAGGGATTTTGATGTATTTTTCAGTGGATCTAGGAAATTATCACATTTATTGGATATTTTTATACCCCCTTTATTTTTTATGATTTTTTTGTTTTTTTTTCTAGGGTTTTGATTTGAAATCCATTAGTTCATGATAAAATTGGGAAATATCATTGTATATTTCATTCTTCATATAATGAAGGGGTCTCATGATTGCCTCCATATGACAATTTTTTTATTTAGGATGTGGTATGTTGTACATTTAAATTTTTTGTGGTTTATATTTTTAATTGATATTATTTGGATTATTGAATGATGATTTGTGTAAGGTATATGCCCATGAATTATGTTGGGATTCCATTATAAATATTCTATGGTTGGTTTCTATAGTTTTCTTCGAGGGCATGTTCCTAATGAATTAATCATAAATTATTCCATTTTGAATTATATATTTAAAAAAATTATATGTCGATAATTAAATATTACTAGAATATCATTATTTAACCTGTTGGAGTGTGTATGAGTTACAATATTCAATTTATGGGAGATCCTTGATTGGTCATGGGTGAGTCTTGGTGGTTTGGGGATGCAACTGTGGTCCGATAGAAAAAATTGGAATGATTGTTTTCTATTATGTGGTCTTTGATACGTTCTATATGGTATTGATTCATGTTATTTATAGTGCATGTGATCAACAGTCATCCACTGAGGGCATTGAACTCGCACCATAAATGAACTATTTAGGGAATAAAAATGAACAAATAATTACTAAATTAATTATGTATGTACAAGAAATAAAGTATTTATTGGATATAACTATAATCCTTCATAATTACATATCTAGTTCTCTTCTTTGTCACCACAAACATTAATGATTGAGGCATTGACCTAATGTATTCCTTGATAATGATAAAACCATATTAGGGGAATGTTCCCAGAATGAATTAAATAATGTACATAGGGGAATTTTATAAGAACCTTTGATACTGTCTAGTATAGGTGATATGACTCAATTACATTAGGCCTCCCATGATATAGTGAACCATTGTGTCAACTTAGAGTCTGGAGACTCATAGTGATGAAATTGTTTGATTAATATTCTATCATCTAATTTTACTAGGAAAATGTTGAGATTCCATAGGTATAATTGAATTTAGATGGGTGAGAAGGAAAACAATAGTGATTGTGAGAACTAAGATGATACATGATTGATCTTCTAGATAATCTCAAATAAGTTGTACTCATGTATCTATTGAAGAATTACTATTCTGATGATGATGTCATGGAACACTACATCCTTAGTGTGTTCGGTGTCAACCGTATAAATTACTTTATGTTGAGGACCATTGTGATGGTTTCTCATTGATTATATTTCCATGGGATGCTTATGGTTTTCCTTGTGATTGTCAAACCTGAGTGGGAGTGTGTTTTCTTGGGTAGTCATTGTTGTAGGCGTCACCTTATAAAACCAACTGATATAAAATCTTGATGGAGATGAGATGTTCATAATAAGAATGGGGGTTGAGAAAACCTATAATAAATATAAATTTATGTTTATTATTTATGACTAGTGATTTTTCAGGACACCATTGTATTGGCCATTGGGACCAACACTGATTTGGATTCCTGAGAAAAATGGGAGGCACTAATTAAGATGGATGAGAACGGGGGACACACTATATGATTGGGACATTATCTCATGATATTGTAGGAGTATATTAATTGTCCAAAAAATATCTAGATATATTCTTTATATAGTAATGGTGGCCTATAGGTGGTAATATTGATCTAGAATCATAAAATACGAGTTTGGGTCTATATAAGAATATCCATGATGGCTAGAATGAATTATATATAGTTACACAATTATGAATTCCAATGGAACCTTGGATTTTAATAGAGATATAAATAGGCCATTGATAATACATAGGTATTTGGAATTTAAATGGTTGAATGTGGATTATTGTAGAACTGGATTCTTGAGCATGTAAGTTAGACATCATGAGGGATTTTAATGGACCCCCCTCAGTCGATGACTAGGATACCCCAATGATCATGTGATCAAACTAGGTAAGAATTTAATGTGTAGTACCAATAATTCAGATTCATAGAATATTGAATATAGGATCTAGGGGGTATTTGGATTTAATGTCATAGGTACCCCATGAATTAGTCACACCATGATATAAGGGAATCCATATTTCTTTTCCTCATAGGAGTCATACATCTACCTAACATAATGAAAACCATGGTACATCACTGTTATTAATATTTAATAAATACAGATGAGGGGTTCCTTGTGAATCTATAGGTTCTACTAATCATCTTTATAGAGTAATGATCATGATATCCACTATGAATGGGAAGAGGTCCCCCATATCTAGTTCACATTCTCAGTGACACTCCCGCACTGTATGTAGTTATTATAGTCGATTGGGGTTATTGAAATGAATATTAATGATTATTATTGTGCTTGTATTGGGTTTTATGTGTAAAAAAATTTGTTGGTGGTCACACATTGGTTGGATTGGTACGCATAAAATGATAAAACACATAATAGAAAGATATTGAAGTGGTTATTTTTGTGGGCAATTTATTTATTTTTCTTTATAGTTATATATATATTTTATCTAAGCATACCACATTCACATATCAGAACATATAATGCTTGTTTAGGGAAAACATTGGTGGTTCCATACATAAATAAAAACTCATTCCCTACTTTGGTTTCCACTATACAAGGGTACCCAAGAAACTGTCACATTATCCAGGAAAAACATGGGTTGATGTTACAGACCTGGAATAGAATTTTCATGAGGCCCAACTCATATGAGATCAAATGATCAGTATATGGTACATAAAAGAGTTATATAAGTACATCATGATGTTTATTTTTCTATTTATTAATTTTATATTGATTGGACTAGTGGGTGATCTATTTATATTTATAATATATGACTGACCATTTTAGTTTTATACTATATTTTACTTCTAATAAAATATCTTTTGTATTTGTTCTACTGTTCAAATAATTAATTATTTTTTGTACTCTTATTTTTATTATGATTTTTTATCTACCACTATTTTGTATTTGATATAGAATGTATTACCCAACCATTGTACCTCTATATACCCCTTGTTCTAGTCTGTAGCCTCTGGAATTTAGGGCGGTTCACCTATGGTCTTTTGGTTTTCTAATCCAATTATTATCTTGATTGATCCATGTTTGGTCGTTATAATGTGGAATCATATTATGTTGTTTTATCAAACACTATTTTGTGTTGCTTGACATGGGAAAAGTAATGTATTGGATCTTATGATGGAATATGTAATGTTTCTATATGAACACATTTTTTATTTGTAATCAAAATATTCCCATGGATGAGGACATTGTAGATTTGATCCAGATGAGGGTTAGGAAGAGCCTAATTTTTTGATAAATACTTCTGCGGGCCAGTGCGGGTTGATCATTAATGGTTGTAGGATAAGGCAGTTTGATCATGCATGTGTGTAAGAATACCTATAGGCTCAACAATGAAATTTTATATTATTTTTACAATATTTTCATCTTTATAATTTTGTAATTTTTAATAAATTTTTTTGATTAAACCATGACATATGATCCAACACCTTAATGGTTATGTTAGTTAAATATTGAATCTCATTTTAATTTTAAATAAGTATGTATTTATTATGTTAATATGATATTATCTTATTTAAACAGTAACTATTGAAAATATTCCCATGGTGTGTCATCCCACCATTTTAGAAATGGTACCCATCTCCATTTTTTCATGGTTTCAATTACAATTGAGTTATTATAATCATAATATTTTCATTTTTATTTATTATTCTTATTATATAATTTTGTTTTTTTATTAATAAAATAATAAAGGACCTCATAAGAACACTAATACACTCCTCTGAGGCTGATTTTTACATATTGAGTCATAAAAAATTAACTATTTTAGATTTCTGTATCACGATAAAACCAGAATTATCATTCATCACCCCACATAGACCCACACTTATTTTTCATTGCAGTTATTCTCCACCACATCAGCATCACTACATGCCACCATTAACCAATCTAAAAATATTTTATGAAATCCCATAAAAATATATGTATTACTAATCCATAATTATCCCATATGTACTTTGAAAAATGTGAGAAAATATAATATTTAAATGATTATAAATAGTTTTCTTTTTTTAATGTGGGAAGGATCACGAGCTACCCACAAGCATATGTTGTGTAGTGAGGGATTGAAATATTTTGTTCGCGTTATATGTGCAATTTTTTAGATAAACCTACGATGACTCAAACCCTTTCATGCTTGGGCCACCATTTCCTGACCCAACCATTTTTCATTTATATTTTTTATTGTATTTAAATGTTACTAGTTATGGGATTTATTATATAGGTATTTGATGTTATAATTTTATGAATTATCTATTGGAGATGTACATGATGTATGGATTTTTTATTTCCGTAAGTATTTTTCTTCCTGGACATTAGATTTAAGATGTGTCTTATGTATACCATCAATAACATTGTTTTCATATGATATATAGTCATGTTATTATGGTTATTTTCATCGATGACTATGTTTCAACTATTTAAGATGTTAAAAATTTCTCATATTGTGCATTCCATATTTTTAATTTGTGGCATTATGCACAATTCAGTTGCCTTATATTCATATATATCCTTTTGGTGGATATTATAATGGATTATATTGTGAAATGAACATTGTGACTTTTTGGGATATAGTCCCTTCAGTAGAGGATGAGTAGAGGCCCTTAGTGGTCAAATGGTGGATTTTCTATTTTCTTGATATGAGCCCCAAACTGGTGATAATTGTGTAGGTTCAGTTTTTTTATTATGATTTGACAACATATATTAAGTTTCAAAAAAATTATTTGAATTAAACACTATATAATCAGACTAGGTGAACTTGTTTCGATGATATAGATCGTCATAGAGGATTGCATGGGGTTATTTTGAGTTTGTAATTTCTAGGGGTGCAATCCTGTATATGGTATCTCATTGTGAATTTGTGCCATGTTAGAAGGAGGAGTTTGAATGGGTCATAGGTTATATGTAGGAGACACTAGAGTGGGTTGTTTAAAATGTGAATTACAATGTGAGTGTTGATATGGGGCATGATTGACACACTATTGTTAATTATTTGTCAAATACCTAATTTTATGGGATAGTATGGAAGAACTAGAGACCATGAGATATGGCTCATCTCGTAGTGAGTCAGATCCTTATGATGATTGTGTAAAATATTGTGAGTTTTTACCCTATGGTTTTTGAGATTATTCAAGGTTGGATGAATGGGTTGGCTCTTCAAGATATTTTATCAATACACATGATGTGTTATTGAGTCTAGTATTAGAAATGTGATTCCTTACTTTTCAAGATGAATGTACATTAGGTTCTAGTGATTCAGTTTAATGGATATCTCACTCTTGGGATCAAGTGACTAGTTCCATAAATGGTCATAGATGGTCTTCAAACCCTTGTGTTTTGATAAAAATTAGTATAAAAGTTGACATTTGAGAAGAATCATCCAATTTGAAAAGATGAAATAGTGCTTCGGTGATGCTAGATTTTACTTTGATTCAATTGAATGTTATATTAGGGTTGTTTTCATAATGATTTTTTGAATTTATTTTTAAATTGGATTTCATCAATGTCCAGGTTTGGGTTGTGGATTGATTGGATTTTGTGAGTTATTATTGGCTTAGTTTCCCGAAAATTTGGAGAGAATGACTTGGGAGGAGAAGAACATATTTCAAAATGAATTCTACTGAGTTTGTGCTTAAGGAGTAGTATAGGTGATTCCAAATGGTGATGGATTTCAAAAATCGATGATTGACTATTTGTATGTTGTTCATGATAGTATTTTTATGGGTTTCATAGATGATGATAATTTGATCTGTGAATGATTACAAGATCTTTATTTTTTGATAGATCACCAAAATGAGTGGGTTTATCCAAATACAGTCCTTTCATTTAGGTATGGACATGGAATGATCCATGGTGTTGTGGTTTTGACCAAATTAATGATGTTATAGACACTCCTATGGGGGTGATATGTTGATCGTAGGTGTGTTCTTATAATATAGAAGGGTTGGTGGATTATGGGATCGAACTTTAGTTTATTGTTTTAGTATTAATATTATAGTGCATAAATGGTCATCAATACCCCAATATTCCTCAGTGATTTGAGATATAAATTATATTACAGAATAAAATTGATCCATATAATGGGTACCAAGCATAGGATGTTTTTTGGTGATATGAATTCATTATATTGGGGATCCATTTATGTTCAAAACAATCACAGTGTGAGATCAGTATACTTAAATTTCATTCAGAGAGATCATATAAGGGGTTCGGTATGGATATACTTGTCACCTCATGGATGCCTCTAGGTTTAAATTAATTGTGATGAGTTTTTTAGGTAACAAATAAATGGTAGAATGTTGGTACTTTCAAGAAGGGTTATCCATGGGAGTTCAAGACAGTGTTTTTCATGATATAGAATGGGTTGAGTAGGAAATTATAATGGTTATAAGAAACATACCGCAAAATTGGATTCCATTATAAATTTTATATAGTGGGGATGTCAAAAGAATCAATAATTAATTTTGTGTTGACACTATCTTGTCTCATGATATAAGGTCTTAGGAAAGTTTCATCTCAGAGTTTAAATAATAGTTTTAATAATTTTATTATGGTTCATTTTATTGAGAAAATAAATATTAATGTTTTGATTTTTAATAAAATATAGAGCTACAAGGGGGATAATTATCTATTGAAGATGAATTACAGATCTAGAAAGGTTATGTTGTATAACTATATTACCATCAAGGAATCTCATGGATTCAATGTGGGGTGGAAATGAGTTTATAAGGAACCAGGATCTTATGATCATTTGTAAAATATAATATTTTTGGAATTTTTTTTAATGGATGGTTCTTTTTTAGAAAAAAATGGAGTGAAATTATTAGAGTTTTAGAACCATAAATGTGTGTTTTTGGTGAGAAATGATGTTTGGGAGGCATAATAGGGTCCTGGGAGAGCCCATTGTAGACCGGGGTGGTTTCAACTACCTATTCTATAGTATAAATGTGTGTAGTTGGTGGGATATTTAAATGATGAAATTACATCCCCATTTGTATTTTTTATTGAAATAGGGAAACCATTTATCACTATCCTATTAGTGAACATGTGAGGGCCTGACCCACACCACTCCTACCTTCAAATCCATTATTTTATAAGGGTTTTGGATCTATTTTTTGGGTGATGTTTGTCAATATTTTGGTTGATCTCGGTCTACCTACTCCATTATTCCTAGTAATTTTTTAGTTGTAGATGTTTATTTTGGAATCTAGTTCCTCTATATCAATCATATGATATCATTGGTGATTTTATTCTTCTAAGGATGAGGGAATCCTGAGATATCATCAACGTACTACCACATTTATTTGGGTTGAGGTGTTTAGCTCCACCATTTTATTATTGGTATATCTGATAAATTCTATTAATTTGGAATAAGAAATATAAAATCATGATATTTATACTCCCAATAATTATATAAGTATTTAATTTCCTCATGGGTTTTTTCATTAGGTTTCATCGTGGAATGTGTTCCTGGTGATTAAAACGTCATTTACTCAAATTTGAATTTTAAAATTAATTTCATCTTATAAATAATTATGATTTGTTTAATGTTATTATTCATGAGTACTTGGGAATCTGTTTGAGACATGGGACTAAATGTGATATTGGATTAGACATGGAAACATTTTTTTGATATAGGGTTGTAATTGTCATAATTTTAATTTTTTTTGGATATTCCTAATTAACGTTGGTTAGTCGTTGATAATTCCACAATGATATTTTTGTCATTTATTTATAATGGATGTAAGGTGTTTTCCTACCACTGAGGGTCTTGAATTTTTAACATAAATGAATTGGTTATTGAATAAAATTGAACACCAACTGATTTAATTGATTGATTTAATTAAAAAATAAAATACATTATTATATAGAACTATGATCCTATGTTATTTCATATCTACTGATCTAGCATGATACCTCATCCAAAAAGGGCCCATCATATAGAATGGAATCTTCTTTGAGATTTATAAACCCCTCCAACGAATTGAGGCTATAAAAAATAAAAAAGATGAATTAGTGACCCTTTATAGTAAACATTGACATTACTTGGTAGAGGTCATTACACTTATACTAACATGGACCTCATTTTTATTAGATGACTATTGTGAAATCTTAGAGTTAATAGGATAATAGTCATCACTAGGGGAGAGTGATTTTCCCCAGATAATGTGACTATTCCAAGTTGGATAGACATTAAGAAATACAGAATCATTTTGTGTGAGAGTATTTACATAAATTTAAATGGGTAACTAAAATGGATCATGGGATATCTATTGGAGCATTACCATTACGACACACCTCATATTTATAATGATACCATTACATTTTGATTATGATATAATGGGATGCATCATATTTATAATATATAGTGTTAATCGGATTCGTTAGTTGATATCAAAGATGGTTTTGAGGGTTTCTTTATGATTCTAATTCCATGTAGACACTCAGGGATAGAACATTGAACGATAGAACATGATCTGGTGTCTATTCATGGGGAGTGATGGTAGTAATTTTTTCTATTGAACTAAAAATAAAATGTATTTCTAGTCGGTCTGAGATATTAATATTGTGTATGGCTATTTAGAAAACCCATAATGTATTTTTATATATGTTTAGAACTAATAAAATGATATTTCTAATTAATCTTGGGAATTTATTGTTGGAATTGAAACTAAGGTTATTACTTGGGATTCGAAAGAATCACATGATGATATAGATGGTACATTATAATGGCTTAAATGTTTGGGATTTGATCTCCTGATATAATCATGTTTGGTTCCTCGTTCAGTAAGAATCCAAAAATATGGTATAAAAAATATTTGATTACATGATCTGGTACCTCGAATCGATCATCAAATCATATGTTTTTTCTTTTGTATCGAATGTCCCATGACCACCCATAATACTTTCATATAGTAAGACCATAAAAAATTCCCAGGAAGCCTTAGAGTCGAATTTCAACACAATTGTATAATTGAAAATTATTTATACCATGTGATTTGAATTTAATTATTATATTTATTATTAGGGTCTATCCTTGAGCATGTATGATGTATATCCCTGGGAGACTATTGGATACCCATAATCTCTATATAGGGTACTCACTAGGATTTGATGGATGCTCTACTGATGAATCCCTAGGAGATTGATTGGATGTTGGATGCCTAGTTGATAGACCATTGGGTAGAGGAGGATATTAAATTAATTTTACCTATGGTTCCCAGGACTAATTCATTCCATGATGTATAATATTTCCTTGGTCCATATCCTCAAATAAATCATACTTTTGATGGATATAAGGAATTCTTACATATAGTTGTGGGACTCACACAAATGTCTTAAAGATGTGGTATTATTTTGACCATCCATGGTATATAAATAAAATTAGATGTCCATTAATGTGGGATTCATAATGTGTGGAAAGATGTCCCCCTGAGTTGATTCCTATCCATAGATACATTCCTACAGTAGCGACTTTAAGTAAGTTTGATCAAGGTCATGGACTGAAGGATTAGTTATTGTTATTATTCATAGAAGTATTGTTATTATTACACCCTTTTTTTAATAAATCTAAAACTAAATCATAGATATTGTGATAAAATATAATCTATATAATTATGTCTTGATAAAAATAAACATGAAAAAATTTTATCAATCCCAAGAATACAACATAAAATGAAAACATTTTGATCACTTACATTACCGAGAACCATTTAGGATTATTATTTTAGAGAATTAGTAAATACCCAAACTTAAAGAACAGATATTTCCTCATATTATCCATTTATTCCACAAAATAATGATTCTTTATATTGAAAAACAATTGTAATTCATGGAAACTCCCTTATCTAGAACACTAAATTCTTAATTTCTCCCCTCACTGTTAATTGGTATTAATTTTTTTTTGAAAACATGTTTTAAGAAAAACAAATTTTTATAAGGTATATATACAATGAATAAATGAGACATGATAACCCATTTAAAAACTATAACATCCTATAAAATAATTTTCATTTGACATAATAAACATTGATATAAAATAATAATTTTATTACACAAGAAATAAAAATTACTTCCAAATTTTTTTTTGTAAAACAAATTATAAGAAAAAATAATAGAAATATCTCAGTCATGATGGTTTGTTATAAAACATGTTAATCCTAGCATTTATTTAAAATACCTTATATATATAATGGGGATAAAAATTAAAATAATTAATATATCATTATAATTCCAAATATATTTTAAATATATCCCTAAAAATAAATTATAAATAAAAAATATTTCTAGGTAACATTTAAATAATCTTGAAATAACCCTTACAATAGCGGTTTCAATTAAAGTAATCTACTCCATTAATTATATCATGATACTACTAAGAAAATAATCATTAAAAATTTAATTAGAATATTATATCATGCTTACCCACTAGCATAACGAATTTTCATGGATCGTGACATAAATAAAACATGTTTAATCATTCATTTACATAATAAAATATCATAAAATATTCCATTTTAAAATTAAAAAAATGAACTTTTGGGATTCTTGTAAAAATAAGTTTAAATATTATTTAATGTCATTAGTAGATTATGATATTACTATAAGAATAAAATATTTCATATTATTCTAGAAGAAAATTCTAATATGAAGATGATACTTCTTAAAGAATAATGGCTATGATGGTCATAATTCTACTCATTCCAAATACACTAAAATGATCCCTTTAACATTTATATACAAATTTAGAAAAATAAAATTTAGAAAAAAAAAATTAAAATTATTATTATAATACCATGGTAAATAATGTAAAACATGGCTTATAATGGATTTTAATATAAATTTATTTATATTTTCTTCATTATTTTAATACTTAAAGGAACATGTATATGGAAGAATAATAAAAAGAAAAATTTTAGACATTAACAATTACGTTTAAATGAAAAATTCCTTACCTCAAATCCAACTTTTCACATGAATTATTTATCTTATAGAATAATAATGCATTGTTAATTATATATTTTATTTTGAATATACTTAAATTTCATTATCTTTTTATTATTCTTTTTATTTCAATTATTATCTTATCAATCCTAATACTCATAATTGAATAATTGTCTTCATATATTTTATGAATGATTAGTTCATAAGTTCAAAAACACATAATTCGGTTAAATATGGTCAAATGGATAAGGATTACATCGTTTCTATAATATTAACCATTGTATAATTTTAATATTATTACATAATTGATAACTTTCTAACTAACTATTTATTGTGGTTATGGTGTAAAAAATTATTATATCATGGGGGTAGTTTGTATATTAATATAAATGGTTGAGTGATAAGCCCAAACTATTGAAGAGAAAAATATAGAACCTATTTTAGCAATGTTGAATAAGTAACCCATTAAATAAAGTAAAAAATTTAGAAAACATAGAAAAAAAATCAAAATATCATACAAATTCAAATGAAACAAAAATACAAGGAGGAACCAAAAATCCACAATGCCACCAATAGATAACACAATAGTGAGATCAGTCAGAAATTATGCCACTACCTCTATCAAGAAGATTCATCATGACAGAGGAACAACAAGGAATAAAATATATCTAACCATCCTAGAAATGAGATTGAGATCCAGATGAATGTGTCCAACACACCCATATCTCTATCAAGACACTTTGTTGTCAACACTTGAAAGGAAAATTTAGTAATGATAACTTGATTCAACGAAAAAAATATTGAAAAACACTGAGAAAATGTCATGTAAAGGTACCCATGAAGAAATATGTTCTCTAAGAACCCGCTAATCCAAAAAGACTAGTTTAAAAGGCTAGCAGTATATCTGAACAAACCCATCGACACCATAAAAATAGGGAACTAGAACAGGTCAACCTCCACCACCTGGGGGATCTCCAGAACTGTTGAACATGTTTTACTCCATCACAAAAACCCAAATTTCTGATCTCATATCCACACAAGTCTGACATGAACCTACCCTAAGAAGCACAAATCATCGAAGCCTCTACTATCATATCTATTAGCTATTCAAATTAGTAATGACAACATAGGGGAGACCAAATACAAGATATGTTTATTAAAAAGGGGAACTGTGAAGTAGATTATTTGGGCCATTTGTGACATCAATACCACTAGGAAGATGATGGGGCATGTGAAACCATTAAATAAGGATCAAGATTACAACTCAACTGGGGTAATGGTAGGAAATTGGCAATGATAAGAACACCGGTGAGAGAAAATGAGGCTAAAATGTGTAACTGACGGGTGGGAAATGGATCTATAGATCATGGTAAAGCCTAAGCATGTTGTTATCTTGGGGATAGTGGCATAATACATTAATAATATCACTGTACATGATCACATTACCATTATGCATGGTTGTTCACACATATTCATGAGTAACATATCAATTTTTTAACAGAAATATAGGGAATGAAGTATACTTATATTATACTTCACATAAAACAACAATATCATAAATTTCAGTTTATTTCATTTTATTTAATTAAATTTAGTTATATATTCCATACATGTGAGAAAATGATGAAAAACAAAAAACAACGGTTCATGAGGTGGTGGTCTGCATGTACACACGAGTTATGTTTATATTTTTAGTTCAAGGGTAAATAAACAACAAGAATATTTATTTACCATTTCATAATGAAATTTATATCATATATATATATATATTTAATTTTTATACACTATTATGGCCATCCATAAGAGTCGATTTAGAAAAAATACCACATCTTTACAAGGTGGTAGTTTGCATGTACCCATGAAAGATTTTTTCATTTAAATTTAGGAAGATTAGAATTTGATTTTTTTATAAAATATTCATACTGATATTAATGTATATGTGAGGATAAAATTTTAATATATGATAATTTTTTATTATTGTTTTATTGATGTAAAATATTTAATTAAAGGAGAACACTTAGTCCAAAAATATACATCTTCTTCAGACAAAATCATCAAGTTTATACATAATGCCTTCATAAGTTTTTATTATGATATAAAGGGTCCTATATTAAATGGTATTATTTGTTAGGAATTTAATATAATATATATATTTTGAAACAAGAGTATAGTGATTTTTTCAGAAAAGAGGAGAGGCAGTTTCCTTTTATATATAAGAGAGATGACATACTTGGAAATATTTTGAAGATTAAAATATATTATTGTATTACTCAAGGACTATGGATCAAAAATTAATAATAATATAAGAGGAGGTGAAAAAAGGTAAAAATATTTTTTTTAAATAGTATTTATTACATTTTAGAGGTCATTTTAATTGTTATCATATTATTTTTAACCCTTTAACCAATTTTAACTCTTACTTTAGAAAAAAATAGTTTTACTAATGAAACTATTTATAAGTACCAAAATCAAAACTATGTACTTTAATAATTTTTTTTAAAAATATGAATCAAAATTTGGAATACATTTCATCAAATTGAATTTTCAATTTTAAAATAGATTTACTTTATAATAAACTGAAAAAACCTGAAGAAAATGGTTTTCTAGAAACATGGCTTTTAATTATTAAATTGTGTTCATACTAAAACAAACCGTAATATAAATTTTAAGGAAATTTATTGGAATATGTTTAATAAAAATCAAATTATCTAATACTAAAATAAAAAAAATAAAAATTCTCAAATAATTAAATGGAAAATGAATTTTTTTCAAAAATCATTATTTTTTAACAAATAATTGAAATATTAATATTTTAAGAAAAATACCAAAAAATAAACATAAGATAATTTTGAAAAGATAATTTCAAAAATAGTATAATTTTAATAAAATTACTATTTCTAATAGTATTTATTGTTATTTATAATATCCACACCCAAAATTAAAAAAAGGCAATTTTTTAGGAATATTTATTTTTATAGGATATAATTACCTTATTTTTATTAATTCAATAATAAACATGAGTCAATGATTGTTAATTAATTTTAATAAAAATTCAAAATAAATATTACAAATTAACCATTTATAAATATAGATTAAATTAATATTTTATGATAAAACAAAATTTTACACATAAAAACAAATTTATTGAAAATATATCCTTTAACATAAAAATATATTTTCGTTAATTCCATCAAATTGAATTTTCATAAATCTAAAGGATAAATATCGCATTGAAATGAAAGTGTAATTAATATGTTTCTACATAAAAATACATATTTTTCATATTACTTTAATTTATATATATATATATCTAAACATTCATTATTAAAATATAACCATTTAATTATCTATCAAGATATATATTTTATTCCTAACTCATTGAATTATTTTAATTTTTATTATTGGGATGAAAATATTCATGAAGAACAATGAGTATAAAGATTTTATGTTTGTGTGTATATATATATATAATCAACATGTACTTTTCTTAGTGTTTTTTACAATTAAAACATCATAATTTATTATTTTTTTCTTCCATTATAATAGATTTTTTTTTTAAATAAAAGCATCACTTTTTTTAAGATTGATATTGTATGTATCAAAATCTATCAAAATTAAAATTATATTAAAAAATTAAATTCATATAGAAATATAGGGGAGTTATATTTTACCCCTCTAAAAAAAATTACATACTCACATTATGAATTTGTTCTCTCTAAAAATAATTTTTCATAACATATTAATATAAGAAGTTATAGATATTATGATGAACATTAATTTCAAGGACATTACTAGGAAAAAAATTATTTATATACCAATATATGACTCATAAGTGATAATGGGATTATAAATAAGTAACATGGTAGAAGATTATTAACATCCATATAAGACTCATTAGTTTTATCATCAGATGGCTTGATTTTTGGGAAATTAACTTATGAATAGAAAATTTGTTAAAATATTGTCAAATTAATTATTGTAAATCTATAAACATGACAACATCCTTTTATGTGAACAATCATGATCATGATTAATTTTTCTATCCATAAGCACTAAAATCGACCACTAATATGTCATAAAATCTAAAATTGGAGAAAAAATACTTTTCCTTTCGTGAAATGTTATCCAAAACCATAATTTACTTCACATGTTAGGATTATATGTTCAGGGAAACAAAATGATTCCATTGAAGGCATTAAAAAGTAATAATTTAGTTTTAAATATTGTGTAATAATTTCATTACATGATTTTGACATCTTTTCCAATGAAAAATATTACAGTAGTTGACCACATTAATATGAAAGAACCATAGGTTGAGGATCTTCACATGTAATTTATACTTAATATATGACATGATAATGATTTAAATGGACTTGTAATTACACATTCCTTAATGATTAGATGGAATAAAAATAATAATGACATCATTTTGATATAATATTAAACTTCAGAATCCATCTTGTAGGTATCCACATGTACCACAATCTACGATCAATGGTGTAGAAATGTCAGGCTCTAGCACAACTCATCCTGATCACTTGCATCGTTTATGTTATATCAAAGTCATATTATTGATGAAATATGAATAAAACTTGTTATAATATTAAATTATAGGGAGAAGCATAATTTTGAATGAATTATATGTCATGATCCAATATATCTATGTTTCTTGGACACATGAAAAGTGAATTTGGAACTTTATATGAATATGTATTTTCATATCTTGTTTAGGGATGTAAAATCACACACAGGACAAAAAAATCATTATTATTCATATTTTACCCCATTACCCATGATATTAATAATAATATTAATAATATATTCACATGGAAATTATATTTTTTTTATGAACAAATATAATTTATTTTTAATTGGGTGAACAAATTCTTTACAGTTTCCATAACCAATATTTACTGATCATCAACTAATGATTATATACTAAAATGAGATTCATTTCATTATTAAATGGGAAATATAATTAATATAATATTAACCAAAAATAAAAACTAATATATATTATTATATAAATATATTTATTTTTCAAATTAATATTGATTAAATTAACGTTATCATCAAAACTAAAATTAATATTATTTCATACATATTGATAAATTAAATACTATAATTTATCTATGATTGTTGATACACATAGTGTGTGGACCTATGGGAATAATTATTAGTGGATATATGAACAACATACAAATTTCAATAGTTATCATCAAATAACATGTCATGGAATTTATAGTTAAATAAGATAACATCCCAATTAAATCCAACCTCCAACAAATGACTACTGGGAAATATAATCCCTTTATCAAAATACCTATAATCTATAATGATTCTTTGCAGTTCCCTATTCCTATTTTCATGGTGCTTATTTATTTTAATTTTCATAAATAAACATTCTTATTGATATCTATGGCCATGGATTTACTCAGGTGGAATTATTTCCATTACATTGACTTAAATAATAACTTTTTATGGAGAAAAATGTGTTAAATCCATTGTTTCAATATCCATTAATTCTATATCATTCATGATGCACCAAACATATCTTACTTTACTAAGTATATATTTAATCATGATTAACATAAATACATAATATTACATTATTAATATTAACTATTAATGACAATCATAAAATCAATGGCTCGATATACACATTCAATAATAAGAATATCCAAAGACACATGTAAATTTTTATATCATATAGAAGGCAATGATCTCATAACCTAATATATTAATAATTAAAAATTATGAACCCAATAAAGAGTATAAATTTTTAATAATCCTCCTAAAAATTATATATATTTTTTCTTTTTTCTAACATAATGTATCATTTGGCTCTGGAACAATATACAAGAATAGTTGTGTGGAATCTCTAGGTTCTCCAGGTAAAGGGGAACTATTATGAACATTCATTTTAGATTATATTCGAAGGAAATAATGATATATAAATATCATATAGAATATTAATCAATATGGTATTATAAAATTTTATTCACAAGAAAACTATACACTCAAACACAAAACATTTGATTCTATGGTACCAATTACAACAAACTGCTACTAGAACTATGTCCACCTTATAAAATATATTATTCCACAAGATCTAACATGATAATAAATATTATACAAATATAAATACTTCATAAATGGTTTTTCCATATTATCCTCATTAGGAAATATTTTCACTACTACATTAAACTCTTCCACCTCACAACTCATCTATTGAGAAAAATGATATATCCAAACATTGAAATCATATCATTTTGATTTTTATAAAAATTTAACATATATAACATTTGATGAGAATATATTAACATACATTATTGATTGGGAACATATCTATATCCTACCTTAAATAAATAATGATTGTTGTAACATTAGTCTAATATTTTTTTACCTAAATATACTTTATATCTACATTACATGATCAAAGAATTGAAACATCAATGCTCATGCATAAAAGCGGTACATTATTGATCCAATCATAAATGTATATAGGGTATTACTAAATATCCCCCATTCCACTTACATACCATTTTTATGGATATTGAGTCATAAAAACATCTGGTTGTGTCAAACACATATCAGATAGGAGCTTCTCGTTATGGAAATTAGTTTTGAAATCAAATTTTTAAATTTCATTATCATTGTAAGATACTATATTAATCAACATTCAGAATGATTTAAATATGGAGAATACACAAAAGGAATTATTTTAGAATTTTTTTTCACTTTTTTATAATTTTTTTTACACTATCTTGGCTTTATATGTATTTAATTTACCTTAAATGTCTATTTTAATCTTAAATATCCATTTACACACAACATGATTTTCATCGAAGAGGGGATTGATCAAAAACCAAACATGATTTTGAAACATGAATCCATATCAGAATTCATGTCTACTTACCATCATTAATATTATGATGTCTATACTACCTACTTTTAGTACATATCACAATCATTGTAAACTAATAATGTTCCACCACAATAAGAGATAAGATAACAATATCTATATGTTTCTCTTACCTAACTTATTCACCAAAAAACACTTATATTTCATGACATCCATCTACTATAGGGACCTTTGTAACCAGTTATTTAAAAAAAGATTGGTATCATGATATACAAATTAATAAATGTAAATAATGATCCCACTATCCTCCCTTTTGATATTCCCCCTATAAAAAAGATAATCACTATTCCAACAATTTCTTTCTTTCCTAAAGGGTACTATAGATAATACAACTATGTTCTCTTGGGATACCCTATAAAGATACACATCAGTCCATGTGGTGCTAATTTGTTTCTTAATCTAGTCATACAAAACTTCTCATGGCCACATGAAAGAATGTCTGAAAATCGTGTAATAACCTAGGTACTTATAAACGAATTTGTTTCCATTAATGTACTAAAAATTGAAAATAATTATAATTGTATAATGAAATAAGTTGTATATATATAAATTAAATAATATATACTAATATAATACTTCCTCATATGTAATATTATAAGGATGTTTTTGGTATTTTATAGGTGAAAATGCAATATACTTATATAATCCAATAAGTGAATAAATGGCCTAAAAATTTTAAATTATGTGTAGGTGTTTTTATGACACAAAAATTTTTATTAAAAATTTATTAATTATTATAATGATATAAATGAAAAATTATCTTCATAATTTAGATTCATAAATTAATTTTTTCTGTGATATTAGGACAAGATAATGAGACTATAATTAATTTATCAAAGTTTTATAAAATCAGTCATAATTTTTAAGTTGTTATCATTAAAATAAATTATTTTTCAAACAAAATATTCAATTTCTCATAATAAAAAAACAAATTTCATAATATGGATTTCATTTTTTGTGTATACATATCTAAAAGGTGATGTGGTTAATTTTTTGTATGTTTCTAAAATACTTGAATATTTGTTGAATAATGAAATACTTTAATCTACAGTATTTATCCAATTCAATAATTATTGACTTATACATGCTCTAATGTGATCTAAACTAAATTTTTTGAAATCTCATTCACTATTTTAATATATTTAGTGGTAATTTTCAATCTATTAATATTATTGATCCAAAATGATAAACTAATGAATAAAATAATTAAAAACCATCTTCTATAGAAAAAAATACCACCCTCAACACCACTTATCCACTCACCAGAAAGACCTGTAAATTGTTTAATTTCAGCCATATTTCCTTCCAAATAATATTCCCCTAATTAAATACTTTATGGCCTCACCAAATGGCCAAATCCTTGTACCTCATAGAGGTTCTCAAGATGCAGTATTCATGAGGTTAAACCCTATATCATTTTCGTTTATTTTATTTTTAATACAATTTATTTTGTATTCTCTCTTAACATTCTCTATACAAAATTACATGATAACTGCCATATATTACAGTTATTGTGATTTTATTTTGGTAATGTAATATCCATCAACAATCTTCTCCTATTCTCCTCATATTCATGAAAATTAAATCCTCATCTGTGATGTGTCAATTCACCAACTTCATGGACATAGAATTATCATTTTCATTTAATGTCATTAAGGATGTTTAAAAAATAATTATTATGGTTAAATAAGATTGTATTATACATATTATATTTTTTATAATATTTTTATCCAATATAGATTTATATACGATTTCAATAAAAATGATATTAATGTGTGATTGTTGTAAAAACCACCTGAATGAATTAAATAATTTTCATTAATGTTCTCTCTAATTAATAGTCAGAAAATAATAAAAAATTATATATTTTATAATTTTAAATTATGTAAACATATATTTACCATTTTAATACACTTCTGGAATTTTTCTTCCATTCGAAACGAAAATTCATAATGAAGCAACCATGGAAACCATGAAATAAACACACACAAAATGATAAACATTACTAAATATATAAATAAATGGGTGGAAATATGTTATAATAAGTTTATATAAGGTATTATAAATATGAATTGAGTTATGTAATAAAATAATTATGAACATTATACCATTATACATGAGGTTTATCCATGTTTTAAGGATGTCAAACCTAATGTAAGGTACATTCCTTTTATAATCCTCTTTAATATATTATTTTATCAAAATTCAAGAATAAGGTTTCATAATAACATATAAATAATGAATAACTTGTTTTGATTTAATGAAAATTTAATTTATTGATGTTTTCTCTACACTATTACATGTTTTTTACCACGAAAATTATTTCATTCCTATTTGTGTAGTATTCATTAAAAATAAGTGTTTATTTCCAATAATTGTTTTATGATGCAAGTGATCATGTTTTATGATTATGTTACGGATCATAGAAAATGATTATTATGAATGGTATAACTTATATCTCCCTTTAATGCATTGGTTTTTTTTAGGTTTTCTGTAATGGTTATTTCATGTGTTACTATGATAGTTACACTATAAGGTACTCATGATGGTTACATTTTAAGGTTTTTGTAGGTTTTACGTATCATATGGTGGCCATGTGGAATACAATATTAAGTATGCGATTCCCATTGTTACCTATATATATTTTTATATTTTAAATGTTTTATTAAAATTTCAATTTTCCAAAAATTTAGTATATGATACCTTAAGTCTAAGAAGTATACCTTCTGAAAATACATTCAAATGTTTATAAGTAGACAAGAACTCATGTTTTCTTTCATTACTTTTTATGTCTCATACTGATTTTATTTTTATCATCCCATGTTTGGAAATGTTTTTCATGGGGTTTACGGATGGGTAAAGTAAAATAAGAATATATGGTGAATATTGGGGTGATTTCTCATGTTTTATTAAAGACATTTTTATAATGAAAAAAATGGATATGGTTTTAGTTTTACCCACTTTGTATACATGTGGGATGATATGTATAAAATATTAACATAAATGATCATTGGGAATGTAAAAATATTATTCGCATTGAATTAATAATATTTTCTAATTTAAAAAGTAAATTACTTATAAATTGGTTTCTGTTCCACTAAATAAATAGAATGGAATAATGATTTCTACTTTATTTTTTATTTGATTAGTTTGTAAATTCATGTTTATAATGCAGATCCCCAAAATTATAATGAAATACATATGTTACTAAAAATCAAAAATTCAATGTATAAATGTTATAGTTTATCATTTCACTAACATTGTTCTACTTTAGTGAATAAGGTGATGTGAGTTGAGATACAATAACATAATCTTATTGAATGTCGATAAATACTTGGTATATCATTCACCACCTTGATCAGGAAAATGTTTATAAAACTTATTAAAAAATTTATTATCAACCACCTTCATGAAATCCATGAACATATTAATGAATTTAGACCTCTAAATCATAAAGTATATAAAATTATACCTACTCAATAAATTAGTGAGATTAATATTGTAAGAGTATCCACCTATTGATTAAAATTGGAAAGGTTTTCACATAATGGTGTGTACTAATTAATAAAGATGTTTTTCACTCACACATTGACAACTTAATGCTAGATTGGTCATATTTCCTTGTAAACTAGCATAATAAATTTCATGTGTATTATCCTAAAAATTATATAAATTACTATCTTAATATTGATTTTTCAAACAATTATGTTTTTATGGACAAGATTGGGATTCAAAAAATAGATTGCATATGAGTTTCCCATATTAGTTTCATTTTCATTCTTCAATCTTTCGTTTTTTAAATTTAATACATAAATACTGTTATGTATATTTTTCATACCGCATCCTGTACTATATTTATAGTAGTAAAAGCCTTTATATCAAATGATTAAAATAAATCCATTCAAATATAATAATGAAAAATAAAAAATGAAGTTAGTTACATTAGAAACATAATAAAATTTAATTTAAATTAAAATCTAGTTTTTCAACAATGTGTGAGGGTGGTCTCCAATGTAAAGAGAGGAAATAATCACTCCATTGGAAGCCAACTGATCTACTCCACCACTTTTTACCATCTGAGGTCTAACTATTTCACGTATTTGGATACAAATTGGAGCACCAAATATAGAAACTATTACAAAATATATAGATATATAAATATTAAACTCATTCACGAACTCACCTAAAGGTTCCCCTTTATTCTTGGGCAAGGTTAAATTCCTCTCATCATGGCCCTACATGAAACATGGAAATATAATGAATCATATTCCTTCCTTACAATTGGATCTAGAAGTAAGTCACTCTCGATTCTAATAATATGAATGGATATTTGAGCCATTTCTTTTTTATTCCTTTTGTAGTCATAATTATAAAATTACTTTTCTTTATACACCCTGTCATTATTAACATGGAGATTATGTTTTAGATGTTTTGAATGTTTCTTCTCACTATTATTCATTGTATATTTCCACATAAAACTATAGAAGGTCAAGGTAAGTAAGAACACATTAGGTATGTGTTTATCTAATTAGGGTTCTTAATCCCAAAGATGTCTAGGAGAATAGTGTTTCTAATCAATTTGAATATATATTCCTTATCTTACACTCACCCTCCAAAATTGAATGTGAACAATTTATTGGAGATCACATATCTCTCTGATCTCACTTTCCCTTGATATAGATCCTTACATTGGAAACAAATTAAATGCACATCCATATATTCAAAATAAATTAATAGATCATTGATCATATTATAAATCATGAAATATAGGATATCCATATTGTTAGGAAAATGATCTTGATAGTGTGAAATATCATTAACATTAATTTATCTAAAAATTAACTCAAGAAGTGGGGTTTCCAAAGTATAAAATTCATATTTGGACCATAGTATAACATTCACATTCCAATAAAATTCCTATATATTTATACCGATGATAATGTTATCCTTATCTTTTATGGAATATCTGGATAATGTTTTTCACGACCCGTCCTCAGGGCCCATGTCGTGACTACCCCAAGCCCGCCTTCCATAGGCCAGGGGCTGGCGACTAGCACCAAAGGCGTAAATCCCAATAACTGGGAAGGCATTGCCATATACAAGTAAACAAAACACCACAGAGTACAAGCGTAAGTAATACACCAATTACAAAAGGAAGTGATGAAAAATAAATGGGCCAGAATACAAACCCAATCGAAACTATAGATACAACTGAATGAAAGTACAACAGAAAAGACAAGCATCTAGAATAAATAGAAGCATCTCATGGGTCGTCATACTCGGATCCTACCTGAAGGGTAGGTACAGATAGCGTAGCTCATGAATCGTCCACCACGGATCCTACCTGAAGGGTAGGTACAGATAGCCCAGCTCCTGGATCTTCCACCATGGATCCTACCTGAAGGGTAGGTACAGATAGCCTCCACAACTCTCTCACTCTTCAACCTCCTCATAGTGTCGCCTTGTCGTGAAGTCCACCTCCGGATACTGACTCGTCATGTGGTCCACCTCCGGGTACCGTCCTATCCTCGAACACTGAGCCTCTGTCAGCGCTGCCTGTCGTCTGCAACCAACACAATGAGGTGCAGGAATAGCCCATGTAGGGGTGAGTATACGATACTTATTAGGGACCCTGAGACCCTAAAGGTCTCACTAAATCCAACAAGGATAACCACAAAGAATGATCTCAACAGATAACCCTTACTTGGTATAAGCCCATACTTATACCTAAGTTATCAAGTAACCCATCTCAATCAAGAGGAAACACAAAGGTTATGAAATAAATGGATAAACACTACCTAGGTATATGCCCATACATATACCTATGTTATCAAGTGAGCCATCTCAATCATGAGGTAAACACAAAGGTCAAAGACTCAGCTCAAACTAGGATTTTTCATTAACGAAACCGTAAAGGCTGAATAGCCCCGTCTCTGAGACCTGATGACTGCTTGACCGACTCGACTTGTAGTGAGTCGACTAGCCTAGTGGACGAAGCACTACATTGTTTGGGTGCAGAACCATGGAGGACAGAGCACCACTGATTTTGGGTGCAGACCCGCGGTACTCGTCCGGAGAGTACCTCTGCAGGCTATTAGGGGGGATGCACTATTGTGTTTGGGTGACAGGCCCCAGCGAGAAGCACTACTGTGTTTGGGTGGATTACCCAAGTTACTCGACATGGGTAGTACCTCAGCAGTCCTAGGTTAGTGAGAAGTACCTCGGAGTCGTGACAGGATCACTTTACTCTCCAGAGACGGGGCTCTTCAGCAGTTATAGTTTCATTAATGAAAAATCTTGGTTTGAGCTGAGTCTTTGACCTTTTTTTTTACCTCATGATTGATATGGGTCACTTGATAACATAGGTATATGTATGGGCATGTACCAAGGTAGTGGTTATCCGTTAATTTCATAACCTTTTTTTTCCTGATTGAGATGGGTTACTTGATAACTTAGGTATAAGTATGGGCTTATACCTAAGTAAGGGTTATCTGTTGAGATCCTTCTTTGTGGTTATCCTTGTTGGATTTAGTGATACCTTGAGGGTATCGTGGTCCCTACTAATTATCGTATACTCACCCCTTCACAAGATATGACCGAACCTCGTTGTGTTGGTTGTAGACGACGGGCCGCGCTGACAGAGGCCGAGAGTTCGAGGACTGGACGGTACCCGGAGGTGGACCACACGACGAGTCAGTATCTGGAGGTGGAATTCACGACGAGACAACACGTGGAGGAGGTTGATGGGTGATAGAGTTGTGTAATCTATCTATACCTACCCTTCAGGTAGGATCTGTGGTGGACGATCCAGGAGCTGCGCTATCTGTACCTACCCTTCAGGTAGGATCTGTGGTGGACAATTCAGGAGCTGTGCTATCTGTACCTACCCTTCAGGTTGGATCCAAGGAGGATGACCCAAGAGCTTCTTCTATTTCTTCCAACAGCTTGTCTCTTCTGTTGTACTTTCGTTCAGTTGTAACGATACTTTCGATTGGGTTTGTATTATGACCCATTCACATTTCAACACTTCCTTTTGTACTTGGTGTATTACACCCACTTGTACTCTGTGGTTTTTTTTACTTTTATAAGGAAATGACTTCCCAGTTATCAGGATTGATGCCTTTGGTACAAGTCTCCAGCCCCTGGCCTATGGAAGGCGGGCTTGGGGTAGTAACAGCACATGCCCTGAGGACGGGTCGTGACAAATGTAATTGTAAAACAATTATATTTTTCTCCTCACTTTTTTTTAAAAAAAACTCCTCCCGAGAAAACGCAACTCTAGAAAGGGTCTTTATAAGCAATTACCGGTGCTACAAGTTCATCGGTGACCTCAGATTTCGATTCCGAGCACCGGTTCAAAAGTTAGAAAACCCGCTCGTTCGATCACTAAACATATCTGAGCTAAACTTTGGAAATTGATTCTGGGCACACTAGGCCTCGGAATCAGGTGCCGTTAGAAACTGCGTTCTTGTAAAATTACGATGAAATTAAGAAAAAAATTTCCTTGAAATTTCCGGGTCTTTACAATGTTTGTGTGTTTGTATTTTAAATTTTAACAAATTAAGGGCACATTAGTAGTAAAAAAAATTATTCCAAAATTAGATTGAAAAAATATAAATTAAAATAAATTATCCATTGATATATATTTTTTAAACTGATAACTCTCACCATTAGTTTCAAAATATCATGTCACCTTATTATTATAGTATTAAGGATCCGTACTCCCTTCTCATAAAATCGAATTTTTCATGAAAATTTATTTAGAGGGTTCTCAGAAGGTGTAACCTGACATCCACATTAACCAGTTTTTCTATGATCTTCTGATTGGAATCCCTAGTCCTAAAATCATATTTTAATATTTTAAAAACCTTTTCATCTTAGTTACAATATCACCTTATTTGGTAGTAAATCATTGATTTAAACTAACATAAGTTGACGAAAATATCCATGAATAATTTCAATGATAATTGAAAGCACACTAACTTGGGTTGGTCTAGAACATTGAACTATGAGGATGATTCAATCAGAAATAGTTGGAGGCTAAGTTAACATAATATTTTAATTGGGGGATTTTTATCGTCATGAATAAATGAAATTTTTATTTTTATTTTCTTATCATTATTATGTTTATTTAACTTATGTGATTAACCATGCATGATAAAATATTTACACATACTCTATTTATATATTATTCTATATCACATGATTGTTAATTAATTTATTAGGTTATTGCAGATCATTCATGAAAATAAATAATTTAACACACTGATAACAGAAATGAAATATATGTTTCATGATCATGTGTCTTTAATATTTAATATTTTATCAAGAATATGATAAATAATACTTGAACTAGGTGAAAGCACCTTGATTCTTATCTCAGTTTAGTTTTTAGTATTTCTCCATGGCTCTTATACATCACCTTGATTGGTTTCATCTCAACAAATTGACATGGACAACATCGACTCCTTTTGTATTCCCATGCTTATATATTATTTTAATCACATCCATCTGTGGGGATCCAATGAATTTCAAAAATGGTTTTTACATAATAATTTGTGGGCACATATGCTATTAAATTATACAGAAGAGGGGAAGAAACATATGACATAAATAATAATTTTTCCATATTAAAATTAAATAGACCAATGAGACATAAATTACACTATAATATCAACACCATCAATTTTAATTCCCTGACCTTTTGGAAAAAACTAAATTATGATCAACAATATATTCGACAGGTAGCATCGATCTTAAACGATCCATGATACATATACCTTTTATAACATTTCTATTAAATAGTAAGGAATGAAAATTATTAAGTACATTATGAATATATATATATATATATATATATAATACATATGATAAATTATTCAAAAAATTTATCGAAAATATTTAATCAATTTTTATTAATAAACCGTTACTCGTCAAAAATATATTTTCTTAAAAAATAATTTTTATTTCTTTTGAGAAAAGTTTTTTATAAATCTTTTTTGGAAGTTTTAATTTTTTTATAAAATTAATTTCATATTTCAAATAACCATATCTATCTGTACTCTTGGTGAATTTTAAGTACTTTTCTCAAAATATTTACTTATCAATGAATAATGAAATATTACCATTATGGGAAAAATTTCAGTTCATTTGAGGAATTTATGAAGTATAAAAGTAATATTGTGTATTGAATATGATTCAATGTAAAATGATAAATATTTATTTATAATTAATCCTATTAATTTTACTTGAATAAAATTTATTTTTTGTTTTAGTATAAGATTGTATTTGGGTTTAGTAATGTAATTTTCTAGAAAATTGTTATAAGGTTGAATATTTTTTTCCTTTTTAGTTTATTAAAAAAACACGATGAGGAAATATTTAGATAAAATTATTTGATTATATGAAAAAAATATTAATTTATAATCATAAAATAATTATTATTAGTCACAAATTTAATATAAAATAATTCTTCCATGAAAAATACTCATTTGGAAAACACAATGTTATATCATATCAATGGGTTTAATTTTAAATTAAAAATTTCCAAATATGTGATTTTAATTATATAAAATGTATTTAATGTAAATAGAGATTATAATTTATATTAGTTTATTATTTCAACATAATTTTTGATAAAAATTAATAGTGAAAATAATAAACCAAAATTATCACTATTATGGTAAAAATCAATTTACATGGGGAGGTGACCGAAAAAGACAAGGGTTAAATGGCCTAAATAATTTCCTGAATGTTATTTTATTTGAATATATCTATCTTAAAATCTATTATTATATATAATAATCCATTCTTATTATTATGTAATGTGATAAATGTGTGAACACATTTTCTTTTTAAAAATAAATGAGTGTCCCACTCAACTCACTTATAAAAGGCCACCCACTCATCTCTTATCATAACAACACAAAACTGATTTGTTTCAGTCCATATCTACACAAATAACATAACAAGTTGCATAAAATCATAATTAAATCCTTTATTTGATACTAAATTCATTCTATGGATACATTTGGTAGAATTATTATGCTGTGATTCGATAAAGTTAAAATTACTAACTATACATTTCTATTTTATTTCTTCTTCCAACAACATCAAATATTATTAAAATATTATCATATATCAAAAAAATTATATTCAATATAATAATTTGTTACCGTATTAATTTAATTTTTTAAATACATCTATGATTCCATCAAATGGGATACCAAATCATTATTTCTATGTGTGGAGGACAACCACTACGTTAATTTTTGTCATTCTCATTCCATGACACACACACACACACACACATATATAAATATACATATTTATACATCTTGATATATTATACCACATATAACATTTAAATTTCGGTAACATAGGTGTTAAGATAACGCCATTCATGTGTGAAGTGTACCTCATGATGTGATATGATTCTTTTTGCACAAACACATTACATAGAAGGTAATAAGGGTAATTTAATGGAATATATATTATATACAGGAAATAATTTTTATATTTATTAAATATTTTTCATTATTATATGATAATATATTATAATATTACATAGATTGAAAAATTATAATGTTGTTCATGTACTTGTGGATTTCCGCCTCAAGGAAAATGTTGGATTATTATCATTACATCATCAAAAGAAATATATATATAAATATATTTAACTAAATAATATGTTAATTATTATATTAATATGATTATTTAATGATAAAATAATACATACCTTTTATCCATTTTGATCGTTGAAAATGAATTGTTACTCATGTGCACGTATGGCCTACCATGTCAAAAAGAATAATGTATTTCTATTTATATAACCATATTACCTGATTGGTTCGAAAATTATATTTCATTAAAAAATTAATAATTATTTCATTGTTATTATTCTATAAGTGTTGATATAATTTCCACTTTAACCATGTTCAACATAACAAATTTATTTTGAAACAATGAGCTGAACGTCCTAAAAACCCATGATGTTGATTTAACTAATTAAATATTTAAATATTCCATTAATAAGTAAAAGAATAAATAAATTTTGTATAATATATTAATGCTATAAAATTTTCATAATAAGAGAAATAACATTTTTAAACTTATTATATACGAGTTAGTGAACATATAAGAAGATTATGGACATGATGTAAGGTCTTTCTAATTTTTCTTTTTCTTCTACGAAAAAAATTCCATATTCAATTTTATTGGCATATATAATGTCTATTATACTTATAATTTTAGTTGTAACTATTTCATAATTGTATTTTATGTTTAATCATTAATTCTTTTATCCAATATGTTTAACAATATCATTACCAAGTGTTAAATTGATTCTGAACTCAATTCCAATTCATTGGGTTATGAAACCTCATCATTGAATATATTATTACAGAATTTTGTGTCAATTGATATAATTTTTTAATTATATATTTAAACTATTTTTTTATTTATACAAAATTTTACCCATAATATTTCATTTTATTAACTCTTAATTCAATTATATGATAATTGTAAGGGTTAATCATACCTAAATTGTTTTTTGGGAAAAATTGTTAATGATATATATCTATATTTTTTAAAATGTTTATATACTGATAAATTTAAATTTTAAATCATTTATCTCTTTATTTTCAGAGAATTTAATGTTTCATTTTATGCAATTATTTAATGGGATTACTATTCAAGAGTTACCATTGTTGTGAAAGTTTTAGGTTACAATTTTATAACTTTTTAGGTTATTTATGATGAAGGATTTTTAGAGGAAATCATATGTTCTTATATTCTTAAATGATAACATGTTTCACATTCTCTCATTTTTTATGTGTACTACATGTTTAATTTCAATTTTCTCTATTATTTATTGAATAAATATCAATAATATCATATGTAAGTCATACTTATATTTTATTTTCATTTTGAATTTGTATCTATCTCTTCTGTATCATTCATTTTAAAAATATCTTTAGAAATAATAATTTAAAATAGTAAATTATTTCATAAATCCATTCTACACGATATTTTTCTTTCATTTAAAGTGTTTTAGAAGAAAATTTCTTAATTACTTCCATAGGTTCGAATTGACTCCCTTTCTCGAATTTTTTTTACAATAATGTTTATTTTTCACTATCATGACATAAATAGATTTTTAGAAAATTATGTCATTTATTTTCATTATATGTTCCTTTTTATTTTTTAATGCTGGGTTGGAATGAAACTTATCATACCAATATTTTAGGAATTTTTAGTTTATAAATGTTATTTTTAAAATGAAAATGTAATTTACATCCAAAAATTTTATAATGATATTTTCAATCTATTTCTATTAAAAAATTTCAACAACCCTTTTTTAATATATTTTAAAATTGAGATATTTTTTAATTATTCCATATTCATTCTTTATATAGAAGTATTTTGATTGTTAGAATAATTTTTTAAGAAATAAATTTATTTTATCTTGTTATATCAAATTTAACATGATTTTTTAATATCTTATATTTTTATAGTTTAATCATTTTTCAAATAGATTCTTATGTTTAATGTGTTTTATATGGTTGAATAACGTTTCAAATAAATATTTATGGAACCCTCTGCCTTTATTTGGGTTGATAATATTTTAAATAGATTGATATAGAAAATATTTCTTTTTAATAGGGTTATAATTTTTTATAGAGATTAAAATGGATCCTATTTGTTTTCCCTAGATTAATCAATTTATGTTAAAAATAAATGGTTATAAACTGATTTGATGGTGAAATTAATTATCTATGTAATTTATTCACTGTACCGTTCATGAAAATAAATTGATGATGGGTGGTTTCATGATAAAACAATGTCGGGTGGTTCCATTGTAGAGCAAGGCAATAGAGTTCTATTATTATAAATGGATGGGTGGATATATGATAAACCATGGGTGGGATACATCCATAGTATCCTCCCATTTATTTCGGTACTCTAGAGATGGATATATACCAAAATAATTGATCCATTTGTAAAAAGTGATGCGATTATAATGTTCCATGATACCAATAAGTTTAATCTAAAAATTAAATTGGTTTATATTGTTTATTATAATAAATATTGATATAACATGGATCATAATTATTTATTCAGATGACTCTAAACATTGTTAATTTGTTATTAGCAGTCCTTGCGTCTAGATCAAACACTAGGATCACTTTTAACACCACATGTTCTCAGCGGTGATACATGGTGTACTAGACATCATTTATAATGATTGTACAACATGTAGTTCATTAATACATGTTCCATCATATATAGTTCTAAATGATTGTTCATTTTTATTTTTCTTAAATATGATTATATCTTATATATATATGTGTTTTTCATGAGATTGATCCATCTGAAGAAAAACATCAAAATAATTACACATCAAGTACACCTAGTATACAATGATTTTCTCTATGTAGAATCCTGGCACCTCAATATGGTATTATCTAGATGATTCATATTTTTTAATAATTAATCGTTTCTTGGATCTATGATCTAGAATGAATAAAATAAAAAATATTGAGGTTTAGATATTAAAATATTTTATATTATGAATAATAAAATGAAAGAACAAGAAATCAACTACTAAATAAAATATAATAATTTCTTAAACATGGGACCCAATTTGATACCAATTATTCAATATGTATGTAGTAGTAGAATCTTTAATGGTATGATAATATAGAAGTTCAGTCTTAAATCATATTTAATTATTTCATTGAATGATTAAGAGACTATTTTCAATTAAAAAATTGATTAATATACTTCAATAATACATCGTAATCATAGGGAGATGTTATTAACCTATAATTTATAGTAAACATCTGAGATGATATAGAATATCACCAAATTAAAATTTCAATTTCATTTATAATCTGATGGGTTATAGTTCATTGCACCATCATTGAGATTTATCATTAAATTATAGAATCTCTCTAGTTGGGATAAACATGTTCACTAGATTCTTTGATTAACTTCTTAGAAACCCTTAGTTCTAGCAGGGCTAATCCGGATCACATTTTTTTCTTCATAGTTATTCAAAAAACTATTGTTCATGTAGGATGAAGAACCCTTTGTTTTCTCTTAAAGGCTTGAGATAGGAGTTAGAGAAAGAATAGTTAACGGATTGACCAATATCTCTTTATCTGTTGTCTTTACCAATAGTGAATTAGGAATGTTATATTACTTGATATTTGTTCTATATGGTTTAGGTTTCGAAATCACTCAAAAGGGCCCAAAAATCATTCATATTCTGAATTTACCTCTATGACGCCCCGAACCCGGTATCCCGGAGCCGGTTCCATGGTTATGGTGTGTAATTTCTTTCATACAGACTAAACACATAAGTTACACATCATAACGCTGGAGGAGGAACTTTCTGGTTTAGATCCTGGAGAATCAGAGACAACAACTTTACTTCTTTATCGCTGAGCTAAGAACAAAAGAATCCAAGACATGAAAAGGCTCTATCAACCTGTGAAAATTTAACCTAAAACATAGGGTGAGCATTGAAATACTCAGTTAGGGGTTTTTAAAAATACATAAATACAGCCTTTGAAAACTACTTTGAAAATACATTTCCATACTTAAAATGTTTCCTTAAAGGAAAAACTACAAGACGAAGCAAAAGTCGATGTAACACAGTTAAATCACTTCATATTTACACACTAGAACACTTAGCTGGAACCCACTTAATAGACAAGATAATCATGCTAATAAAAAGACATGGGTTATACTAATTAAAGTGTCCATAAACAAGAAATGTGTGCATGAACAACAAGGTGTAAACATCATCAGAGTCACACACAAGCGCATTATCTAAAAAAAACACATCATGACATGATAAATGTAAATCAGCATTTTAAATAAAATTCTGGAAAAGAAAACTGGACATGCATCAACATTTCCATATCATACGTCTTGTGTATTTTTTTTAAAAAAAATCTGATACTCATAGGTAAGGTTCTATAACCAAGGATATTCCTCTAGTCGGAGTAATCACTTGGTTGGTCATAAACAAAGAAATGTATGCTGAAGGACTCATGGTCTCTGTGTCAAGGCCTTGTGCCATGACCTAAGGCTAAAAACCCAATCTGACTGTCTCGAGAACTATCAATGCATCTAGGAGCTTACTTTTACCGGTCTCCAACCCGGAGGGCTTACTATAACCAGTCCCCAACCTGGAGGGTTTTCTTTCTACCGGACCCTATTCCGAGTAGTCCCATACATTTCCCACATGTTGATAAGGTCAGATATTCAAGGTGTATCATACCACTTTGAATATTTAATTTTCATTTCATATTACCCAAGGTGTCCCATACCACTTTGTGTAATACCATTTTCATTTCTCATTACCCATGGTGTCTCATACCACTTTGAGTAATTTAGTTCTTTGTTCACTATCATGTTGAGTCATATGCATGAATAAGGTAAAAATTATATAATTGGTTTACAAATACATGAAATGATAAATAAAATTGAAAATATGTAATAAAAGAAGGCATGGTTAAGCAAGCATACTACATGCATAGAACAATTATTTAAGCACATAAATTGATGAATGTGTGAGATTTGCTCCCATGGGGTATTAAATGACGAGTTTCTAAAATTACAGTACGTGGAACTGAACTACTTGGCATTAACTATTGTTCTTCACAGGTCACAGTACTTGCAACAAATCTCCATTCACTAATAATTACTACGACATGCTTGGTATAAAAATAATAAACACTTGAAATCTTTAAAATTCCGACACTTGGAAATAAACCCGTTTAAAAATAATACTTTTCATTAATTATTATTCTTCACTGGTCATAGAATTTGCAGTTACACTCTGCTCACTAAAAATCACTGCAGCGAGTTTGGTATAAAAAATTAGAGGATTTCTACCTGTTAACATAACCCTTAAACCCCTATACTTTTAAAATGAGTTTAAAATAGGCATAAGCATATCCTTTAAAATAAACACACAAAACAGTTCAAGGGAGACATTAATAAAGTTCATTGGTGTACCCTTAGACAAAAATATAAAACATCATAGGCAAGCGCTAAAACCCTACATGCATAAAAATATTAATAACCTTTTCTTGAAACTAGGATTCCAGATATTAATCTTAAAAACACATACATACATAGGGATATATATACACAAAGTATATGTATATATATAGGGTTTCTCATAAATTAAACATGGTTCACTTGAAATCTGAAAACCTCTAACAATCTATCATTTAATCAGTTTAGAAAGAACACAACCTTATGGGATTTAAATGTTCATGAATCTATAAATACATAAATATATAAAACTTTGATTTTAACTATAACATGATTGTACCTAAACCAAGGACCTAGTTCGCATCCAAAAAAATATTTTTCAAAGATAATTAATCATCCTTTAAACATAAAAACTGATTTCCATTCCAATACATTATAAAAATATAGTTCTATACATATATACGGCTTATATAAAATCCAACCTGTTAGGAATTGATTTTAGAAAAACCCTTTTCAAAAGTATAATTCTTAGTATAAAAATACTGAATAATCTTGGATACCCTAAAAAAAATGGGTTTGAGTGATAAATATATATATATTTGTATGTATATATATATATATTCAAAACCGTATATACAAAATACACTTAAACCTGAGTTTTAGGTTTGTAAAATAGGATCATTAAAACTAACTTAAAAGTGATATCCCTTTTTATATCACGAAGGAAACACCCTTGAAAATTGTTCAAAACTGAACAATTTGAGTTGTATATACATATATATATATATATACTGTATATATTGAGGGTATAATAGTATAGGTTTCATAAAACATGAAAACACCCTTAGAGTAGAGTACTCTTCTTAAATCGAGGGGTTTTCATGGTGAATATATGCGTATAACAATAAATCAGATATGTATATATATATATATATATACCGAGTATATATAAAGTTTTATCTTAAACTGTAAAAAAAACACGAAAGAACCCTTACCTTGCTTGAGGAGGAAACTCGCCGGAGGAAGATTTACTGGGTGGCTGGAGAACCGGGAGGAACCTGGGCGACCGGAGGTGGTCCGGTGAGGTTGAGGCCTCCTGAAAACGCTGCAAGGTAGCAGTGTGGTGTCCAGCGGCGTAGCGCCGGCACCGGTGTGGTCGGGCATGGGGAGAATGGTGTGGAACCGAAGGTGGTTCGTGTGGTGGTGAGGCGACGATGAGGAAGGTGTCGCGGTGGTGCGGCTTGGTTCCGGAGGTCCCCTCTTACACAGAGGCTTCATCGTTTTTAAAGGAAAACGGTCCGGGGGGGGGGGGGGGTTAGGCCGATCCTACAGAGTCCTAAGGAGGTGGGTGCATGAGGTCAACAGAAATAGTGGGGAGGGTAGAGTCCTCAGAAAACAAGGTGCTGGTTTGCGGGACCCCAAAGTGAGGTAGAAGACGACCGAAAACGCGGAGAAAGAAAGAAAAGAAAAAAAAGATGGTTGGTATTTGACCTTGGCGTGATCGTACGGACGAAAATAAAAGAGCGTTTTAAAACATAACAACAGCCAAGATCTATCCTTTCCATGATCGGACGGTCGAGGCCATCGTGAGGACAACAACGGTTTCTCCGGGTAGGAACAGTGCGTAAAAAACAGGTTAATAAACGCTAAAATTAGACATTATACTACTTCAATTTTTTTAATATATATACATATATAACCAGAACATTATAATTTGATTTTGTATAAAACTTAATAAGTACTTTTAACTCATAATTTTCAAATCCAAAAATCCCATTTTAGTTTAAGTAAACAAATGATACTATTTGATATACCTATTAGTTTTTTTAAAGATATATTTTAATACCACACATTTATAACTACAAGGATCTTATAAACATTAAAATACAATTTATAACTTACTTCACTTTTTGATTTATAAAATTATGTTTAAAAGACCCGTAGTTTTTCTCTAATTCAAAACACATATTTTCAGAGATCCGAAAAGATACATTTTTCAATTATTGCTGATACCCCATTCGACACATTTTAAAATACCATGTTTTCCACCATATAAATATCATCCTGATCAAAATAGATTCATTTCAAAGAATAATATTTTATTTTAATACTTGAAGATATAATTCTAATACTTTGTACTTATTAAAATATTGAAATACCATAATATTATAAAAGCGTAATAAAGACCAAATTTTTATAAAAAGATGCACTTTATCCACTGAAATCCAACGGTTAAAAAATGGTCATATTCCCTTAGAGGTCCATTATAAAGTAAAGGGGTAGGATTTTTTACATTTTCAAAACACCGGACCCTTGGCGGATGGCTCTCCTCGTACCACTGGTGCTGAGTGCGTGCGCGGTGGTTCTAGCGGTTATATTTTTCACGATGATGGACCCTGAAGAAGATGACTATCTGATTACCCGTGTTGTGATTCTCAGTAGTCTTGTTGTGGTCGTGTTAGGTCTTGTGCACGGTACTTTCAATTAGATTGGTCTTGTTGTAATGTATCTTTTAAATATAAAAAATTTTATTGTATTCTTCATGTTTGATTTCCATTCGCATTTTTTATCAACACACAAAGCATAAAATAAAATAAAATAAAACAAGAGACATCATTAAAAACACAACATTATTCACTTGGACCAGTTTATAAAACCTGGGGCGTCACAACCTCATATCTATTAATAATAATACAATTTTTATTAATCACTAAAAGGTGAAATTTAATAATATATATATATATATATTATTTATTCATCATTCCTTTAAACTTGGTCCAATCTCATTCGAAGGAAAATATCGATTATCAAAAAATAAATATATAATTTAATAAATGACCCATCATTATTCTATGATAAATATAAAAAATATTAAATTAACTAAACATAATATATTTATATATATATATATATAATTTAATAATAAATATTCTTTCAAGGAGAATTTTATTAAATTATAGTAATCATTAAAAACCAATTAAATTTTAATTTTTATATGTTTCTAAATTTAAAACTTGAATTTATATATAATTACAGTAACACATAGTGTGTGACCCACGTGGCCACTTTGTGGAATTATGCATAACCACCTAATGATTATGGTCAATGTCTAGAATCACCCATGATATATATATAGAATTAAATTAACATAACAATGATTCCTAAAAATCTAATAATTCTTATGATGTATTATAATAACTTTATCACAATATCTCTTGTAATTAATGTTCCATGCTAACACAATCAACATACATGATCTTTGGATCTTTCTTTGACATTTTCAAAATGATCCTTCGTATTGATCACCATGGAGATAATTATACTCACATAGTCTTATTCCTATCAATGATCCATATATATTAACAATCATCAAGAAGAAAATGAGATAAATCCTTTATCACATTATCCATTAATTTTTATCATTCATGATGCAACCAATGTATCATACTTCTACATGAAAAATTTTCAACATGAATTTCATCAATACAAAAAATAACTTGTGTCATGATATTAATTAATGATAATCTTAATGTTTAAGGATCAATACAAGTATCTTTAGATAGTAACATGCATTGAAACCTAGAAATGTGGATTTACTATTGAGGAGAAAATTACCATAACCTCCAAAAATGAATAATACCGATTCAAAACACCATGTGAAGGTGTATAAATTACTTCTACACCTCCTAACCCATATATCAGGTATTTTACATTTTTAGTTAAACAATATCATCATGTTGAACCACCTCTATGTTTTAATAATAGTGCATAACTAATATGAACTTTCAACATGACATGTATTATAAGGACATCATCAAATGAAAATTTAATGTAGAACAATAGTCATGATGTTATAATAAAATGAATTTAAATTAGAAAACTGTAATCAATCAATAAAATGATTACTTTTAAGGAATGAACTTAAACAATGAAAATATAAAATATTAATTAACTATCATATGATGATTAACATGTTTTATCTTTGAGGACTCAATATTAACCCAAAATGATCAAAACAAAAAATTCTGTAGAAAATAAACAATACTACTATTCAAAATATTCCAACCCATGATTAATATAATGGATTAGATCTCATATTATTTTGAGACCAATTTTTTTATTATCTCTATTAAATGTTAATCACTTTTAATTTCACATAAAACAAATATATATTTAATAATGAAATATTTCCCAAAATATGATAATAATTCTCATATATAAATTAAATTACCATAAAATAATAATGAATCATATATGCATCAATAAATTAACTGAACCATTCTCCCATTATTTATATAACCAGTCAAAAATAATGTAGTTAATATAAAATAAAAATAATCACTTATTCACCAATCATGGTTATATATATGATAAAAAATACATTGCTGAAAATTTAAAAACCCTTTTATAAAGATTGTCCATAATTAACTCAACATCAAATTTCATATTAGCCGTAAAGGATATCAATATCATTCAACAATTTCCTATATAATATAATAAAATAATTCATTAATTATTCATTTCACGTGTTAAATTTAATGAATAAATATACTTTAAATAACTGTTAATTCCCCTTACATGTATTCCAAAGTACTCTTATTTCGAAAAAAGTGAGAATAAATGCAATTATACTTATGATTGTTATTAAATTTATTATCACTTATATAAAAATCCACTACATCATAACTCTTTAATTACTATAAACTCTAACCATTTATCATTATTAATAATCCTTCAACCAATTCATTCCATATTATTATGTAATACTTCATTCTAACACTAAATTATATGAATCATGCCCTAAAATACATCAAAACCCTTATATTTTTCCTTCTTACATTAGAAATAAATAACGTCTTCCATTAATATTTTGATAATCCCTAATTCCAATCCCATTATTGATGACAAATTCCCCATGATCTACCAGGTATAGTCCATAGATATTCCTAATTTATCAAACTATTATATGTACCACTTATTAAATTATCCTTATTAAATCATAATATATTAATTAAAATTGATATTTAATATATCATAATATTTATACAATCCCATGTTTTGAATATATATCTTTGAGAAATATTAGTAAACATTTCTCCTATAATAAATTTCAATATTGGTTGACATAATTGTTTTTAAATAAGTGTTGTCTTTTATACAAATAAAAAAATAAAATAGGTTAAATAAATAAGAAGATCAAAGATAACCGACCTTTATAGTTGGGTTTAGGGTTAGAAATTTTTTCTATGATTAATAAAATATGAAATCATATTAATTTTTTAAGATGTTTTGAAACATAGTTATAATATTATAGTTATCCTTTCAATAAATAGTTTAATTTATTCCATGTGACTTCATTATATCTAAGTATAAAAGAAGATTTTTTGTCATTATAATGTGTTTTACTTGTAAGATTAATACAAGATATGTGGTTCAAATCAAACAAATTTGATTTACCATGTTTCATATCATGTGAGGCCTCTAGAATAGAATACATGGCTGTGTTAGGTCTATCTAAATATTTCATCCATATTATAATTTAGCCAAATTAAATAAATATGTTTCCAATAACCAATAATTTCATTATCTATAATTGAATAAAAATAATAATTTTTCTTATTAATGTATTGATCAATGGAATCATTTTATTAGTTTATAAGAATTTTGATTCACCACAGGTTCATCTTAGGTTTTCTTAAGTTTTACACTTTTATTTACCTTAACCTAGTCGTAAAATAACCTTTATTCCTATAAAATTACTAACAATTTCAGTAATAAAAGACTTATAAAATAGGATCTAACCTTATATATTAACACTTAAATAATTCCAAATAATATACCTTCATTATATCCAATATGTTTAAATAAACTCATCTTTAAATTACAAATAATATCTTCGCCCTATGCAGACTATAATATCTGGTTCTAAAAAGATAATTTACACATTTTTAGCTTGATATTGTTATGAGTCACCCGATTTTAGGTATCCAAAATATACAACCAAAAATGGAATAATTACCTACCATAGTAAATTTATAATTTTAGTGTATTATATAATTATGAAAACCTATTTCACAAGAATTTGGGAATTTCCATAATTTAATCATTTTTTACAAAAAATAATCATGTCATTCATAAAGATCAATTTTCTTGACTCATGGTAACACCCAAAAATATGAAAGTTTAAATTATCAATAATTCTACTCATACATAATAATTATGAAAATATATTTCAAAATTAATGATGAATAGAATAATTCTATGTAAGAAAAATATATTATGAATAAAAGAGTCCCATTTTTTCATTTCAAAACTGTGACATTATATAAGAGAGTTTTCCTTTTATGTAATAAATATTGACAAATAATAATAGTTTCCTTACAAGTAAAAATAAAATTAATTTGACAAGTTAATTATAAGACAAATATTATGAAAAAATAAATATAAAATCATAATCATATCAGTTTCTTACAAAAAATATGAATCCACAAAAAAAACTCTTCTGAAAAAAATGATTTTTCACGTAAAATTCATAAACATTCTTATAAAGAAAGATAATTAGATTACCTTATGAAATCAATGTATTAATTTTTAAAAAAATTATAAATAATGGAAAATTCATGTAATTAACATGGTACATAATACTCATATAACACTTAATATAATCATTATATGTTGAATAACCTACTAGGTCAATTTGAAAAAATATTATTTGGAGAGCGAAATAATTAATCAGTTAATTAAAGAGATATATTGGGATCACATATCCAAAAACCAATTTTTGATTAAAATAACATAAATACAAAAATATAATAATCCATTTTAGTCTCTAATTTACATAAAATGTTTTTTAACACAAAAGGATATGAACTTTCATGCTTCAGATAAAAATAATGATTAAAATTCTTTTTCATCAAAAAATATTTATACAAAAAATCCCACAACAACTCAAAATGATTTATTTTTTTTGAAAACCAATTAATTTTTTTATTATAATTGTTTTATAGAATAATGGTTATAATAGTGGGATGATAATCTCCTTTTGTATATATTTATCATTATTCCATTCACACTTTTTTAATGAGTTGGAAAATAAAAATATTGGAAAATGTTTAATTTTTTTATTTTTAATCCATTAAAAATAATGTAAAACATTGATTAAAATTAATTTGAAAATATATTTATTAATATAAATAAAATAATAAAGTAATTTTATGTGATAAATACATTGATAGAAAATATATGAAAATCATTTAAATAGTTTATATACTGTTTTTAAAAAAATTCTATTACCTTGTGACTAACTTGTTACATATGTTATTCATCATAATATAAAATATATTTATGTTAATTATGAAATTGAAATGTATTTTTTAAATAAAAATATATTTTTAATTTTCATATTATTTCACATATTACAATCAGATACTTATTGTTTTAACAAATTCTGTTTAATTTAGTTGTTTTGAGGATGTTTGGTTTGGATATTATAAATTACTTCAATAGGGGAGAAATGGTCAGTGGATCATGATAATGTCATTTAAATTATCATAACTTTTTTATAAATTTAATTATTTTAAATTAATTTTAAATATTGAAAACAATATGAATGGATTTTTTGAAAAATGAATTTAATTACATCATGGAAATGGAAGCACGTACATTTTCATGAGTAAAGTTTGAATTTTTAATTGAACTTGAGGGAAAGAAAGTCTGTATTTTTTTATGAACCCATAATGAAAATTATATCATAAATTAATTTTATTTTATTAAATCAACATATATAGGCCATCCAAATTTGGAAGTGGTGATAAATAAATACATCATCTTAGAAGGTAGTAGTCCACACATACAAAAAGAGATGTTTTTATAATCCGTTTAATGGTAAATAATTAATTAAATTATTCATATATAGTTAAATAATTAACATTAAATCTGATTTTTTATTTATATCCAATATTATTATAGGACATAAGGGCTGCTGATGAAAAATGAAATATATCATCTTCACAAGTTGGAAGTCTATACATACGCATACATGATGTTTTTATTTTTGATTCAATTGATATTTATATTGAGAAGGTTTATAACAAAAGAAAAATAAAATTTAATTATCTTTTAGATATATATGTTGTTATATAATTTTTTTCAGAGGCTATAAGGATGTAATATGTGAAATAAAAAAACACTTGGTTATGAAAAATACCTCTTCTCTAGAAATCCTCCATATGTTAATAATTATGTACATATTATGATAGTATTATGACCCAAATGTTACCTCTATGTTGTGGGGTAGTTTTTAGCAACGTATTAAGATGGGTACTGTCCAAGATAAGAGGATTTTTACAGGTGGAGATGAATGGATAGGTTGTGTAATTTTATAAATATGGGAGATGACATATAAGTAAATATAAAAATGAATAAAATATATTAATTAGTTACTAATTCTAAATGTCTTTAAAATGAAACATATTAGACTATGAGATAATATATGGTCAAAATATGACAAAAAATAAAAATTTATGGATGTTTTTAGGATATTTTTTCCCACATAATTTTACATTATCCATTTAAAACCATTTTAACTCATACCATGGTTACTATCATAATTATCGATGATAATATTCATAGTGACCAAAATATAATGCTTCAAAATTTTCATTTTTTAATTATTATTATAAATTTAGATTCCATTTTATCACATTCATAACATAAGTGTTAGAATTTAAATATAAAACTATCCTACAAAAGTGATATACAATGTTTTCAAGAAAAATTTATTCTTATATGTAAAAATGATTTCATACAAAATTATGAATAATTTCAATTATATTGGAATTAAATGTATTTTTTTTAAATTTTTTAAATCAAAATTTGGAAATCAATTCTATATAAAATTTTTGTTTGATAATACATGATTGGGAAGATATATTTTTAAAAAATCATTATTTTCCCACTATTAAATTGTTATATCAATCTTTTAAAAAATATGCCCAAATTTCAACATAAGATAATTTTAATATTATTAATTTAAAAATTTGTCATTTTAATTTAATAGAGTTTAGAAATGATTAAGAAATTAATTTTAATATTCATCCATAAAAGGAATTAAATCCATTTTTGATGAAAATGTATTTTTATAGAAAAAAATATTCCTTCTCTAATTAATTAATTAATAATAATATTTAAATTAATATTTAATAATATAAATAATTATAATTTATATTTATTTAGTTAGAATAATTTATCAATAGTGAATATTTTAATTTTTTAGGAAAAAATAAATTTTACATGGAATTAATGTTTAATTGAAAATGTCTAATTAATCATTAAATAATTATCTATTCATTTCCAACAAATTGAATTTATGTATTCATAACATATATAAGATCCCGAGTTTTTCTATGAAATACTTTGCAATATTCTGGATGATATTCTAGAGCAGCGCCTTCAGACGGTGTGCGATTCCGGGCCCCGGAGTGGCCGGAATTAAATTTTCAGTGCGTTCACACTAGAAATGCTAAATAAATGAGATAACTCCTAAACAGCGTTCCAGATCAGAGATCCGAGTGTACAGATGGGTCCGGAATTGGGTTTTTACCCTAGGAGCGACATAAAAATTGTCGGCACGAGATGTTTGGACCCCTCGCTTGCTTCCGGAAGGTTAAACGGATAATTAATAAATTAATTTATTCATTTAATGGCGAAACACTAGTATCTCTTAAACGGTGGCTCGGATTGGGGAACCGATGGCACCGTTGAGTTCGGAGCGTGCCGTTTACCCTAGGAGGGGTGTAAGTTTCGCGGGCGCGGGCCGTTTGTGAAAAATGGCCCCAGGGGCGTTTTTGTAATTTGGCGGCCTTGGGCGATAAGTTTAATAACTTTTGAACGGGGTATGGGATTAAGATTCCGAGACCACCGTTGTGCTCGGGAGGTCAAATTTACCCCAGGGACGCCGTCATTTTTGTCTGCTTCGGGAGCGGAGTCGGGGGTGTGCCGGGCGGGGTGTTTAATTGTTTTTATTTAAACATGCACCCCCCTCCTTCCTCTTCTTCTTCTTCTTCCTCACAACCCCTCCCCGCCCTTCCTACTTTCCGGCGAGTTCCGGCAAGCTCCGGTGAGGCGAGATCTAGCAAGCCAACTCCGGCGAGGCAACGGCGCGGGACAGATCGCGCGGGAAGCGTCGGGTGAAGCCCAACGAGGTAGGCGGATTTGAGTTTTCCTCCCCTTCCCCGTTTTAAATCCTCGTTTATGCTCAATCGCACCATTGGATCTTCGAACAAATCCCGTGGTTGCGTAGATCCCGTCCCAAGCTTTCCGGAAAGCTATCCGGATCGAAATTTCGACCACCGGATCGTTCCCAGTGGTCCTTGGAAATTTTCCGGCCACGGCCGTTTTCTGGCGAGGGTCGAAGGCGGCGGACGGCGACGGCGTAGGGCGGCGCGGGGTGGAGCGCGACGCAGCAGGGCGGTCGGTCGGGGCTTCGAAGGCGGCGACAGCGCTTTTGGGAGGCGGAGGCGTGCTTTGGCGGCGGCTGTCGGAAGCCGGCCGCGGGCGCCGGCGAGCGGAGGTGAGGAGGGGGCCGCGAACCGCGCGACCCCCGTGCACGATCGCGACCCGCGTTTTGGGGGTCGCTGTGGGGAATCAACCGGCCGCGAGGCGGCCGGTCGGCTGGAGCGAGCCGTGGACAACGGGCCGCTACAGGGTGAACTGGAAATGAGGCTGAGCTGTGGGCCGGTTGTGCGGACCGGGCCAGCCGGCGCGAGCCGGCCCAGGCAGGGCGGACCGGCCGGTCCGGCCCGAGGGGCTTTGCCACTCAGTTTTCGGACGCCCGTATTTCGGGCTACGGGCATCCGTTTTGCGCACCGTCTGCTGCAGCGCAGAGCTTGCGTCGAGGGAAATGTTTTGAGATGGTTTCAGGAATTTTTAATTCCCTAAATTAAGGGCCGCTGAGGCGCGACGCGTCCTTAAGTGGACGAGCGTTTTTCCGGGATTCTTGTTTTGGACGGCGCGGACGCGTGCAACATCCGTTTTGAGCGCCGTCAGCGGCGTTGTGACCCGGCACTGAGGCGGAGGTTTCCAGTGCGGTTCCAGGCGTTGAGGCTGGAGTTGAGGCGCGGGCCCCATAGCTCGTCTCTTGAGCTGCGTGCGACGTTTCATGAATTTTTCATCGGACATCCATTCGGGGCTTGCGAGCAGTCGTTTCTGGATGTTTTTCCGAGGGGATTGCAATGGTGCAATCTGCCCGCTCAAATTTGGCATGATGGTGCGGGGCCCACGGGGGGCCATTTCGGGAGTAGACGATGATTACCAGCTTTATCACCGGGCGACCGTTTTGGACAAGTGAATGGTCCATCTTGTGAGATTTTTCGAGAGGATCACAACAGTGCGATCCGTTTGTTGAGTTTTGGGATCGGGATGCGGGTCGCACGTGGCGCTGCTTGTGTGCGGTGTGGCGGAATGCATCTTTTTCTCTGGATACTCGTTCTACTCAAGCGAGTAGTGCTTTCGATGTGCTTTTACGAGAGCTTTGTGATGGCGCAGTCCGCCTGACCTTTTTCAGGGACGTGGTGTGGGTCCCACCCGACTCGGCTACGTTGAATAGTGCCCTTTTCACCGGGTGTCCGTTTAGGGCGATTGAGTACTCAATCCCGTGTGTTTTTCCAAGGGGATCGCAGTGGCGTGATCCATTGGTTCAGTTTCGGGATCTTGGGGTGGGCCCCACATGAGTTTGGTCACGGTGAATAGTACCTTTTCACTGGTTGACAGTTTCAGGCGAGTGAGTAGTCTACCTCACGTGTTTTTCCACGAGGTTTACAACGGTGTGATCCATTTGGTTGTGCAGAGCCTTATACGCAATCCTATTAAATGTGAAAGTACGAAAGGTGCTCCAGTGGTGGTTCGCCCTACTTTGCTTGTAGCAGACCTTTGGCGAGTGATCGCGTGCACTCCCATGTGAGTGATGTAAATGATTGAGGTGATGTGGTTGGCCGTGCCTGGGCCATTGAGGTGGAGTTGTTACGTCACGCCTTCGCGTTGACGTTGGGTGTCGTGTGCACGATAGCACTTGGGCTGGAGACGTGGTATACTCTGGGAGTATATGAGAGCGTTTGGAGGTACATGTGGTTCGTACCTGAGACGTTCGTGCGCTTTGTTGGGGTGGACTTGGGGCTACATGTCGTGTGGGCCCCACGTGCGTGCTGTGTTCTGATTTGTGTACTTGGACCTCTCGCGGCGTAGAGGGTCCCTCTGTGTGTTTGTTTGACCAGCAGGGTGGAGTTCTTCCCCTAGCTCTGTGCTCGTTGGTTTGACCAGCAGGGTTGAGTGGTCTCCCCCTGGTTTTGTCCTCGATGGATTGGCCAGTAGCGGGGCCAGTGGAACCTAGTGATGGAACAGGTGCTGAAACCCTTTGGGTGAGTTGTGCTGGAGTTGGGTGGTCACGTGATTCCCACTCAGTGTTCAGTTGGCCAGTGTTGTACCCTCCAGTGGATGTGGCCAGAGCAGTTCTGAGTTTTACCCTTCAGCGGGGCTGGGTAGTGGGTTACTCATCGGATTCTAGGGTCTACCCTCCGGCAGAGACTAGGCAGTGGGTCACCCGATGACCTCTTAGGGCCTACCCTCCAGTAGGGCTGGTCAGTGGGTCGGCCGTCGTCTAGTTCCAGGTCTACCCTCCAGCAAGGCTGGGCAGTGGGTCGTCTGTCGAGTTATTCCTGGTTTACCCTCCAGCGGGGCTGGGCAGTGGGTCGCCGGTTGATGTAGTAGGGTTTACCCTCCAGAAGAGCTGGGCAGTGGGTCACCTGATATTTGGTTATGAATTACCCTCCAGCGGGGCTGGGCAGTGGGACACCTGTTAGCATTCCAGACTCAGTCCTCTCGACTAGGCTAGTCTGTGGCTTACCTCTATGACCACCGGAGCGGGACCCTTGGTTGTACGGGTCGGTGATGGAACGACTTTGGCTTTGAGGAGACCTCTCGACTGCAGGGAAGTGACAAGGTGTGGTTTGACTTTCCCTAGAACTCTCAAGCACGAGGGGCACTTTCCCCACCGAGACGCTTTCTTGTGACGCGATCTAAAACCGTGCAGGCGAGTCAGTGCCGCCCAAAGCGGATAGTGTCAAGGTGCGGTGATTGATCCTCTTGGCTTGCAGTTCGGGGTAGACGTGCGGGATGATAGGCATCGATGGAGGTTACTTCTGGGACTGTTGGCTACTCTTTCTTGGGCTGAGATACGGGACAAAGATCCCCTTACGAGCTTGTTCGGGCTTCTTGGCAGAGCATATATATGTATATACCTCGTACGAGTACCCACTCCTTGGGTTTTGGATTCTCTCCTTCCAGGAGAGGCGGAGACGCGCAGAGTATGCCACATGCTTTCCGTGTCAAGCTTCTCGTGGTTGGACGAGTCTACTCTCCTACTATAAGTAGCGAAGACTCAATGGGAAGTTCGTCTTCTCACAGTTTCCAGCTCCTTGTGTCTGGAAAAGTCTATCTTCTTTCTCTTGTTGGGTTGAGCTTGACTCTTACTGCACTTTCAGTTGTACTCTACTTTTCTGTTCGCTCTACTGCTCACCCTTCGTTACCTCCTTTGTTGTTCCCTCGAGCCTTCGGGGTATCCTACTGAGTATTTTTATACTCACCCCTGCTTGGGCTTTGCCTGCACTTGGTGTGCCCTTGTAGACAACAGAAAGGTGGAGCGTGACTTCAGTGGAGCGTAGGAGCTTGGGAGCTTGGACCGCGTGCAGTGGTCGTGGCCGAGTTCCAGGTGGCAGACCCGTCAGCTGTTTCTTTTCATTTACCTGTTGCCGGGTTGTGGCACTTTTTGGTTGGGCGCGTGTTTTTCCCCTTTTCCTTTCAGCTTGTACCTTGTACTGTTTAGAGGTCGATGCACATCTGTGGTTTATATATATAGCAGTTGTTCTTTTGACTCTGCTTGTTATTTCTTTACTATGCACTTTTGCATTGAGTGTGCTGCGTGTGTGTGTACAGGTGCTTAGGCAATGGCCTCCCTGAGTTATTGTGCCTTCGGCACTGGTCGCCAGCCCTTGGCCTATGGAGGCGGGCCTGGGGTAGTTGTGGCTCGAGCCCGAGTAGGGTCGGGTCGTGACAAAGTGGTATCAGAGGTGGTTCTTTCCTTGGGGTGTTAGGAGGACGTCCCTAAAAGAGGAATTGGTTGGGATATAGGGCAACCGTGTTAACATTTCTCGAGAGCAGCTCTCAGGCCAGGGAGTCCTGTGATGGTGCGGAGGCCGACGTATCCATTCACCAGGACCTTGATAACCCGCTTGTCGAATCGGCATGCTGAGAGACTTGTTTGTGGGAAAATTTGTTTTTGCATCACATAGGACTGAGTCTTGACTGTCCTTCTTGAGTCAGCTCCCCATCGTTGTTGTTGTTGGTATGTACATATATTCTCATCTGACCGTGGAACTCCTTAAAAATTTTCAGGATGTCTCCGCGAAGACTGCCAGCCAGGATAGAAGCTCTGGTTCGTGATGATGAACATGTGAGCTACGAGGCCACAGTATAGGACCCATCATGCGAGCCCCTTTCTCCAGGTGGGATGGTAGCAGCACCCCCACCTATTGAGCAGCAGGCAATTTCAGCAGAGCAGGCTGAGCTTGAGCGTAGGTTGAGCGCGCTCCGTGAGTTCCAGCGGCAGAGACCGCTGAGGTTCAGTGGTGAGCCAGACCCTCAGGTAGCAGAGGTTTGGGTCGAGGCAGTGGTTCGCCTTTTCAGGCTTGTGCGAACGCTGATAGATCAGAGAGTGGATTTGGCAGCCACCCTTTTTTTCGTGGAGTAGTTTGGCGTTGGTGGGGTCTGGTGACTCAGTTTCTTAGAGAGTCGTCTCTTTCGTTGGACGACTTTCAGTTGTTGCTCCGTGAGGAGTTTTTCCCCTCCTGCTTGCGCTCTGTTCGGATTCAGGAGCTCCTGCAGTTTCAGCAGGGAGGGATGACGGTGGCCGAGTACGCGACTATTTTTGCAGACCGTGCACACTTTTACCTGGACTTGGTCCATGACGACAACATCCGAGCACAGAAGTTTGAGCAGGGTCTCCACCGATAGATTCGTGCTGTCATAGTACCCTTGGGAATTTCCACATATTTCGGGGTGCTAGAGCAGGCGCTAGTGACAGGGGGATTCCTTTCATGTTTTGCGGTTGGTAGTTCCAGTGGGCACGTCGGAGCTGGGACGTCTTCCGTAGTTAGCAGGAACCAGAGGACAGGACCTCGATGCAGGTGGCCTTCCCACTGCCGGTTCCGGAGACGTGGTCGTATACCACTGTGGCAAAAAGGCGCAGGGCCTCGACTGAGGATGCCCTTCCGTGAGTGGATCCCAGGCCGTGGTTGTACACCACAGTGGCGCCGGAGGACACCAGGGTAGCCCAGAGAGTTCCAGTGCTATGCTTGTGACGGGCGAGGTCACTTGGCACGAGACTGCCCGACCCGAGTTGCTAAGATCTTCGGGCAGGCAGCAGGCGCACCACCACAGTAGAGGCAGCTCCGTGATCAGAGTAGTGGCCAGAGAGGTGGTGCTAGCAGAGGAGCGGGAGGAGCTGGTAGTGGGGGACGACATTACGAGATCTCCCCGTTACCACTAGGTGGTCCACATCAGGCTCCGGGAGCTGATGGTTGGTACCGCGGGTAGCCACGAGCTTGGATGTCTACGATCCTGCAGAGCACGGGATGGTGAGAGGTACCCCATGCGACTCTTCTACTTCTTGCAGTGGAATTGTTAGGCTATGTGTGTGGAATTCTTTTCTCCCAGATCCTTTTTTCAGTTGTTACTAGGGTGGCGTGAGGCGTCCGTGTAACCCTGTGTTGGTAAAGTTGGAGGCGTGATCCCTTTTTCTTTTGTCGATGGTGTTGACTCCTTCGCCTTTTGAGCGTGTAAGAGAGAATCGACTGTGGAATCTTGCGTGACCAGATATCCTTGGGTGTTTCACCATATGGATATTCTGAAGGAGGGAATCACCGGGACTTGTTTCAGGTGCGGGCGGTGATTCCAGTTGCGGCGTGTGACGTTGAGGTTCGTTCGGGGAGGTGAGCTACCCCTGAGGGCCTTCAGGCCGTTTGAGACCGTTCAAAGGGATGGCGAGGTACCCTACCGCCTTTCCCTAACCCCAAAGTCTGGAGTGGGTGCACGACATCGGCAAGGGCCGAACTCACATGAACAGATCAATCCTTTGGTCTGTGTGCGGTGACGCAGAGCTGTGCGTGGGTTCTTCAGGGTATGGGAAAGCCAGGTGTGGGCTTAGTACCCTATGTTGCTCCCTAGTTTTGATTTTTGAGGATGAAAAGCTTGAAGGAGGGAATGATGTAAGAACCATAGTTTTTCTACGAAAGACTTTGGAATATTCTTGATGATATTCCAGAGCAGCGCCTTCAGACAGCGTGCGATTCCGGGCCCCGGAGTGGTCGAAATTAAATTTTCAGTGCGTTCACAATAGAAATGCTAAATAAATGAGATAACTCCTAAACAGAGTTCAAAATCAGAGATCCGATTGTACGGATGGGTCTGGAATGGGGTGTTTACCCTAGGAGAAACATAAAACTTGTCGGCGCGGGATGTTTGGACCCCTCGCTCGCTTCCGGATGGTTAAACGGATAATTAATAAAATAATTTATTCTTTAATGGAGAAACTCTAGTATCTCTTAAACGGCAGTTCAGAATGGGGAACCGAGGGAACCGTTGAGTTCGGAGTGTGCCGTTTACCCTAGGAGGGGTTTAAGTTTCGCGGGCGCGGGCCGTTTGTGAAAAATGGCCACAGGGACGTTTTCATAATTTGGCGGCCTCGGGCGCTAAGTTTAATAACTTTTGAATGGGGTCTCGGATTAAAATTACGAGACCACTGTTGTGCTCGGGAGGTCAAGTTTACCCTAGGGACGCCCTCCTTTTTGTCTGCTTTGGGAGCGGAGTCGGGGGCGTGCCTGGCGGGGTGTTTAAGTGTTTTTATTTAAACACACACCCCCCTCCTTCCTCTTCTTCTTCTTCTTCTTCCTCACAACCCCTCCCCTCCCTTCCTCCTTTCCGGCGAGTTCCGGAGAGCTCCGGCGAGCCAACTCCGGCGAGGCAACGGCGCGGGGCGGATCGCGCGGGAAGCGCCGGGCGAAGCCCAACGAGGTAGGCGGATTTGAGTTTTCCTCCCCTTCCCCGTTTTAAATCCTCGTTTATGCTCAATCGCACCATTGGATCTTCGAACAAATCCAGGGGTTGCGAGATCCCATCCGGAGCTTTCCGGAAAGCTATCCGGATCGAAATTTCGACCACCAGATCGTTCCCGATGGTCCTTGGAAATTTTCCGGCCATGGCCGGTTTTCGGTGAGGGTCGAAGGCGGCGGCGCAGGGCGGCGCGGGGTGGAGCGCGGCGCAGCAGGGCAGTCGGCCGAGACTTCGAAGGCGGCGGCGGCGCTTCCGGGAGGCGGCGGCGCGCTTCGGCGGTGGCTGTCGGAAGCCGGCCACGGGCGTCGGCGAGCGGAGGTGAGGAGGGGGCCGCGAACCGCGCGACCCCCGTGCACGACCGCGACCCGCGTTTTGCGGGTCGCTGTGGGGAATCAACCGGCCGTGAGGCGGCCGGTCGGCTGGAGCGAGCTGCGGCCAGTTGGCCGCGGCGGGGTGAACCGGACCCGTGGCTGAGCCGCGGGCCGGCTGTGCGGACCGGGCCGGCCCAGGCAGGGCGGACCGGCCGGTCCGGCCTGAGGGGCTTTGCCCCTCAGTTTTCAGACGCCCGTATTTCGGGCTACAGGCGTCCGTTTTGCGCACCGTCTGCGGCTGCGCGGAGCTTGCGTCGAGGGGAATGTTTTGAGATGGTTTGGGGAATTTTTAATTCCCGAAACGAGGGGCCTCTGAGGCACGACTCGTCCTTAAGTGGACGAGCGTTTTTCCGGGATTTTTGTTTTTGACGGCGCGGACGCGTCCGACATCCGTTTTGAGCACCGTTAGCGGCGTTGTGACCCAGAACTTAGGAGGAGGTTTCCTGTGCAGTTCCAGGTGTTGAGGCTAGATTTGAGGTGTGGGCCCCACGGCCCGTCTCTTGAGCTGCGTGCGGCGTTTGACAAATTTTTCATCGGACGTCCATTCGGGGCATGCAAGCAGTCGTTTCTGGATGTTTTTCCCAAGGGATTGCAATGCTGCAATCCGCCCGCTCAAATTCGGCACGATGGTGCGGGACCCACGGGGGGCTGTTTCGAGAGTTGACGGTGATTTCCAGCTTTATCACCAGGCGACCGTTTTGGACAAGTGAATGGTCCATCTTGTGTGCTTTTTCGAGAGGATCGAAACGGTGTGATCCGTTCGTTGAGTTTCGGGACCGGGATACGGGTCCCACATGGCGCCGCTCGTGTGCGGTGTGCCGAAATGCATATTTTTCTCCAGATACCCATTCTACTCAAGTGAGTAGTGCTTTCGACGTGCTTTTCCTAGAGCTTTGCGATGGCTCAGTCCGCCCGACCTTTTTCAGGGACGTGGTGTGGGTCCCACCCGACCCGGCTATGGTGAATAGTGCCCTTTTCACCAGGTGTCCGTTTTGGGCGATTGAGTACTCAATCCTGTGTGTTTTTCCAAGGGGATCACAATGGCGTGATCCATTGGTTCAGTTTCGGGATCTTGGGGTGGGCCCCACATGAGTTTGGTCACAGCGAATAGTACCTTTTCACCAGTTGACCGTTTCAGGTGAGTGAGTAGTCTATCTCGTGTGTTTTTCCGCGAGGTTTACAACGGTGCAATCCATTTGGTTGTGCGGAGCCTTATATGCGATCCTATTAAATGTGAAAGTATGAAAGGTGCTCTAGTGGTGGTTCGCCCTACTTTTCTTGTAGCGGACCTTTGGCGAGTGATCGCGTGCACTCCCATGTGAGTGATGTAAATGCTTGAGGTGATGTGGTTGGCCATGCCTGTGCCATTGAGGTGGAGTTGTTACGTCACGCCTTCGCGTTGACGTTGGGTGCCGTGTTCATGATAGCCCTTGGGCTGGAGACGTGGTATACTCTGGGAGTAAACGACAGCGCTTGGAGGTACATGTGGTTCGTACATGAGACTTTCATGCACTTGGTTGGGGTTGACTTGGGGCCACCCGTCATGTGGGCCCCACGTGCGTGTCGTGTTCTTCTTTGCGTACTTGGACCTATCGCGGCGTAGAGGGTCCCTCTGTGTGTTTGTTTGACCAGTAGGGTGGAGTTCTTCCCCTGGCTCTGTGCTTGTTGGTTTGACCAGTAGGGTTGAGTGGTCTCCCCCTGGTTTCGTCCTCGATGGATTGGCCAGTAGTGGGGCCAGTGGCACCTAGTGATGGAACAGGTGCTGAACCCCTTTGGGTGAGTTGTGCTGGAGTTGGGTGGTCGTGTGATGCCCACTCCGTGTTCAGTTGGCCAGTGTTGTACCCTCCAGTGGATGTGGCCAGAGCAGTTCTGAGTTTTACCCTCCAACGGGGCTGGGCAGTGGGTTACTCATCGGATTCTAGGGTCTACCCTCCGGCAGAGACTGGGCAGTGGGTCACCCGACGACCTCTTAGGACCTACCCTCCAGCAGGGCTGGGCAGTAGTTCACCCGTCGTCTAGTTCCAGGTATACCCTCCAGCAAGGCTGGGCAGTGGGTCGCCTGTCGACTTATTCTTGGTTTAACCTCCAGCGGGGCTGGGTAGTGGGTCGTCTGATGATGTATTAGGGTTTACCCTCCAGTAGGGCTGGGTAGTGGGTCACCCGATATCTGATTATGATCTACCCTCTAGCGGGGCTGGGAAGTGGGTCGCCGGTTGATGTATTACGGTTTACCCTCTAGCAGGGCTGGGCAGTGGGTCACCTGATATTTGGTTATGAATTACCCTCCAGCGGGGCTAGGCAATGGGACACCTGTTAGCATTCCAGACTCAGTCCTCTCGACTAGGCTAGTCTATGTCTTACCTCCGTGACCACCGGAGCGGGACCCTTGGTTGTACGGGTCGGTGATGGAACGACTTTGGCTTTGAGTAGACTTCTCGACTGCAGGGCAGTGACGAGGTGTGGTTTGACTTTCCCTAGAACTCTCAAGCACGAGGGAAACTTTCCCCACCGAGACACGTTCTTGTGACGCAATCTAAAACCATGCGGGTGAGTCAGTGCCGCCCAAAGCGGATAGTGTCGAGGTGCGGTGATTGAGCCCCTTGGCTTGCAGTTCGGGGTAGACGTGCGGGATGCTAGGCATCGATGGAGGTTACTTCTGGGACTATTGTCTACTCTTTCTTAGGCTGAGCTATGGGACGAAGATCCCCTTACGAGCTTGTTCAGGCTTCTTGGAAGAGCATATATATGTATATACCTCATACGAGTACCCACTCCTTGGGTTTTGGATGCTCTCCTTCCAGGAGAAGCGGAGACGCACGAAGTATTCCACGTGTTTTCCGTGTCTAGCTTCTCGTGGTTGGACGAGTCTACTCTCCTACTATAGGTAGCGAAGACTCGACGGGAAGTTCGTCTTCTCACCGTTTCCAGCTCCTTGTGTCTGGACGAGTCTATCTTCTTTCTCTTGTTGGGTTGAGATGGACTCTTACTGCACTTTCAGTTGTACTCTACTTTTCTGTTCTCTTTACCGCTCACCCTTCGGTACCTCCTTTTTTTCTCCCTCGAGCCTTCAGGGTATCCTACTGATTATTTTTATACTCACCCCTGCTTGGGATTTGCCCGCACTTGGTGTGCCCTTGCAGACGAAGGACAGGTGGAGCGTGACTTCAATGGAGCGTAGGAGCTTGGGAGCTTGGACCGCGTGCGGTGGACATGGCCGAGTTCCAGGTGGCAGTCCCATCGACTGTTTCTTTTCGTTTACCTGTTGCCAGGTTGTGGAACTTTTTGGTTTGGCGCGTGTTTTTCCCCTTTTCCTTTCAGCTTGTACCTTGTACTGTTTAGAGGTCGATGCACATCTGTGGTTTATATATATAGGAGTTGTTCTTTTTACTCTGCTTGTTCTTTCTTTACTCTGCACTTTTGCATTGAGTGTGCTGCGTGTGTGTGTACAGGTGATTAGGAAAAGGCCTCCCCAAGTTATTGTGCCTTCGGCGCTGGTCGCCAGCCCCTGGCCTATGGAGGCGGGCCTGGGGTAGTTGCGGCTCGAGCCCAGGTAGGGTCGGGTCGTGATAAGATATATATTTATTTATATAATTTTTTTATTTGAAATTTATATTCATACAATTTAAATATATATAATTTAAATATTATATTCTTATATATATATTGTTACACTCTTCACTAAAATTTATTCTTGCATTTCTTTCTTATCCTGTATATTTTATTCCAAATTATTTGTCATCTTTTAATTGATGTAGTTGCAGTCCAAATCATCATGGTGAACAATTATAATAACTATTTTATGTTTGTGATAAATTTATATATATTTTAATTCACTATAATTATAATTTTATTCACATTGCATCATATTTTGAAGCCAAAATATATTAGTTTTTATCATTTATTATAATATTTTAGTTCAATAAAGGTACCATATTACATTTTAGATTTATTTTATATGTCCTAAACCAATAAAAAATAAACATAATTTAGGTTTGAAATACATATAAAAAAAATTGTGATAAATTACCCACCCATTTCATAAATAATTTCCTCAAAATTTGAATTTGTTCTCTCTAAAACGAACCTATCACAACATAGTATGACAGTGAGGTATAGATTTTATCCTGAACACTATTTTCATAGTCAACATGAGGAAACTTATTAGTCATTCACACCTATAAGACATATACTTGTAAATGATCTAATAAAAAATTACCTTGTAAGATAAGTGTTACATTACACAAAATACTTAATAGTTTAATAATTAGTTTTTTTGAGTTTGGGAAATTATTTTACCATTAGCATAAGAAATATGATAAAAACTATTAACTTATTTATTCCTATTCTATAAAACTATAATCACCCTTTGATATGAATCATTAGGATCATTTTGAATATTTTAGGGCATAAGTTCTTAATTAAACTTCAAAATGATCGTAAGATCCACAAAATGAATAAGGGTTATCTATACAATATTTTGAAACTAACCATAAAAAAAAATTGTTATCACTTGTTAATATGATTTCTAATATGAATATACCCTCATATAAAGAGATACATAATTAATATACAATGTCTCTACAATAACATCATTAGTTAAAAATAAATCATAATATAAATAATTAACTAAAAAACACATCAAAATATTCCAAAAATGAATAAAACCCAAAAAATCATTAATATTTGATCATATATTATTTCAATATAAATTTAACATTTATCTCCATACAATGTTAATCACTCCTAAATTCGAAATGAAAATAAATAATCAAATAATATAGTTTGAAAAATATACTATTTGAGTATAAATATAATTAATTGAAACAAATCCACTAAAAAAATATATGAATATATAAATTAAATTATCCATTATTCTATTTAATTATATATTATCTATAATATAGTGTACTTCATCAAAAATAAATTAATCACTTAGAAACCAAATCATATTTAAATCTAATTGTTATTTTTTAATAAAATATATTTTCTATAAATGAAATTACCCTTTTATCCGAGTTAACCATAACTACTTATCATCAATGATCATGTAAACACAAAAGGTTATCAATAACATTCTCCATATTTTCCTTTAACAAAAAATTGTTCTTCTTTATATAACCCATTAAAATTTTAAATATATGGGTGAAATATACATACAATAGGTTTATTGGGGAAAATATCAATGTTTTAGTGCTCCAAATGCATTCAAACATATTAATTTATTTCATTAGATGACTATATTCCATCCTTAATCACACAAACAAAAAAATTTAACAGTTTTCCATTTAGATTTGTTTTTGACCATTATAATATTTATTTAAAATATAAATTCAAAAGTGTACTATCTTACATTTAAAATATATAATATTTTATGACCTTGATAAAAAAATTATTTCACTTAAAATGATTTTTTAAAAATAATTAATTTATTTATCATTTTAATTTTTTTTGTTTTTTTGTGGTAAAATATCTACCTTATGCACTTATAATACGTTCATTCCAGGATATTGAATTTAATAGAAACATCATGTAAATGATAATAAAAACATTAAATGGAAACTTTTTTTCGATGATTTTAAGTGTCCCATGACTTTAATAGATAAAAACCATAACATAACATGGAAATGTTAATGTATTATATTATAATTAAAAAAATTTATGTGTTTTTCAATTTAAAATAGAATTATTAGTTCAAAAAATGTTTATTTTCTATTTTTTAATAATAAATATTTTATTAAATCATTCAAAAATAATAAAAATCAAATATTCATATGTTTTAATTTATATGGTATAAAATATCATATATGGTCCATTTATTTGTGACATTAACTTTTATAGTAACTTTCATGACCCCTACGAGAGATATTCTCGAACCATTCCATTATATTTTATAATATTATTCATACACCTAACCTTCTTATATTTTTACTATATAAATTTTTGGATCAATTATTATAAGTGAAATCATATTTATTTATTTAATAATTTATGAAATTTCAATAGTGCACCTCCCCTCGCTTATTAAAGGGAACCCACTGTCCTCTATTCCTCACACCTTTTAAGAAATATATAATTTAAAATAGCTAACTAAATAACTTTCTAAACTTCCTCACGACAACCACGATTCTGTTTTTTTATAAAAAAACTCTTATGAAGGCTCAATGAAAAAACATATAGATGTAGTTCGAATAAGAGTAATAGTTCCCAATCACACATTTTTAATTTTATTTTATCTTCAAACTCAAAATTATTATTAAAAAAAAAGACTAAATAATATAATAAATAATGTAAATATTCCAATATTTTATTATCCTTATAGAATAACCTATATCCATCTCCATATTCCATCATATGGGAAATAAAACCACCATTCATGTGTATGGAGGAACTCTCCCTCATGATCCAATGCAATTAATTTTCAATCAACCACTATAAATATTGGTATAATGATTTATTTAAAGAATATATATAATATTAATGACATATTATAATTATGGACTAAAAATTTGTCATCTACTATCTTACATTTCAACTCATTGAACAATTATAACATCATTTTTCTCTATGTGTGGATTACCACCTAAAAAAATCGATGTGATTATTTTTCCCTGAAAAATTCACAATGTCACTTTATATAATTATATTTAAATAAAAATTATTATTTTTTATTTTTTAAAAATGTTTATATAATTTATATACTATAATTAAGATATTTTAATTATGTTCATTGAAAATTTAAATTATACTCATTTGTACGTACGAACTACTCCCCATTAATATATAATTTTCTTAATAACATACTTCATATTTTCTTTTTAATGTATATATAATTATTGAAAATGATTTTTATGTCATAATTATTTATTATTATATGGTCAAATAATGGGCATCTTGATCATAATTAATATAACAATGTCATTTTGGACATATGTAATGAATATCATAACAATATTTGACATTGACAAAACAATTTAAGTAACTATATATAACCCATTGATAGATAAAAAAAATTAAACAATTAAATGGTTCATAAACAAGTCAATAATTTATATAACTTCATTATTCATGAATATAATGATGTAACATGATGAGTGAGTCATGAGGTAAGGGCTACTATAAATTAAAACCGTATTTTAAATGGTTTATTACTATATTTTTTAATTATTTTTCTTCAATGTACATTTAAATTTAAAATATTTTATGGATGTATATCTATAGAAATAAATGAACTATAAAATTAAAATTATATTAGTTTTTAATTGTTTTCATATTTTTCCAAAATAAATCTTTTTACATATTTTATACAGAAAATTTTGGCATTCATTCAAAAAGGCTTTATCAAGGTACTGTTGCAATGTATACCATTTCAATAAATTTTCCAACTATCGAAAAATTTCATTTATTTTTTTTGTTTTATAATACTCACTATTATATTCAATGAAAAATATCATTCCGATTTTCTTATATTATTTTTTTAAATGGGGTTTCAATAGGAATGAGCATTTAGATATAAATAAGTGTTTTTCATAAGAGAAAATGGATTTTTTAATGGTTTAATGATGAAAACATAAAGGGAATAAAATTTCATGATATGGTAATTCATCATTATATATGATGATGGGTGATCCTAATACAACAGATATTAATGGATGATCTCCAAATGACATATATGGCGGATTAGGCCGATATAGCTCCCCAATGCATTAGGTAATGATTCATTTCTTCAATGGAAATAAGTATAGAGTTTTCTATGTTGGTTTGTCCTATGGATTTAATGAAAATACATCTATTAATTACATGAGTGAACATAGATTTTGAATATGATTCTCTATTATTTCCACAAGTGATTCAATTTTCTTATAATGGGATTTAATGGTTTTCATTGATAGAAACTGTCTGTTTTTATATGAATGTGATTAGTATCTTATGTTAAAATAATATTGAGGTAAATATAGTTTTATTGGTTGTTTCATGATTTTCAATGCAATATAAATTTATTTATTTTATGTCCTATATTGAGATTTTTTTTCTCAACTCATGTCTGTAAATTTTTTAAATGGGGACTAAGGATAAATAATAACAAATTCCAATGAATGTTTAATAACATAAATATTTTCCATGAAACGAAAACATGTTACATTTTAAATGTTTTATATTATATAGAAATAGATACTATGTTTAATTTTCCAATTCATAATATATGGATTTGTTATGAAATATTTATGATATATATATAACTGTAAACCTAAAAGATCATTTGGAAATAATGAATGTAAATTCTAGTATAAATACACTAGATTTTTAATGATTAAAGTTTGGTGCTTATTGTTTGTATTGAATAAGTTGTTTAGATAAATTTATAGATTAAAATAATATTAATATAATAACCTTAAATGACCCCAAATTATGTCTATGTTGAAATGATATTTAATTTCAATATTACTATTCATAGAATGGATTTCTACAATGGAAATATGGAAGCTGATGTAAGATGTTTTTTTTGGAAAAATCCCTTAAGGTATCATTGAAGCATTTTTGGGTAGATTTTTTGTTGAAAAAGATAGTTTACCTGGTGAATCATCATGTTAAAGAGGTATTGATGAATAATAATGCTAACAAAGAACAATTAAAATGGAATGGATGATCTGGAGGTGGTATAAAAAGATTAGATACCAGGTGGCGTCAATTTCCTATGTTTTTTAGAAAATATCCTTAAAATCGGAAAATGTATAAATGTGTTTTAGAAAAGAAAGTTGCGTACATGATTGATGCCGACTTTAAAACTTTTGTGCATGTAATGTCTTGGGATCAATTTGTTGATAAATTGAAATGGCATGAATTACGTCAACGATTTATAAATCTATGAAAAATATGAGGTTTCATGAAAGAATCATGCAAAACCAATGCGACGTCAAATTGGGATTTTGGCATAGGAATGGGATCATGCATTACATAGTAAATCATCCACCCAGGTGGCGATGTTGCTTATAAATAAGAGGTGACCCCCTCATTCAGTGTATCTCAACACTGAGAGAGAATTAAGACTCCAAATTAAGTTACATTTTTATGTTATGGGAGTTTCAAAAAATACTGAAAACTGAACACAAACTAAGGAAGATACACATAATATTTGAGTTTGGCATTAGATTAAATTTTCATGCAAAACGTTTTTCTTGAAAAAAAATGAATCTTTCATATAATGAATTAATGATGCACACATGATAGAGTAAGGGTTGTGCAAAAGATTGGATGTTTTCCAGTACATATTTAGTAACTTAATATTCATCTATAGATCAAAGTGGGACATCAATAGGGAATGTACATACAGCACAGTGTGAATTCATTATATGTAATTAAACCACCAAAATGTCTATAAACTGTGAGTGAATCTTCTAAAAATGATTTCATCATACTTCAATTAAGAGAAAACTGATCTTTAAAATTCTCATTGGTTCTAAATCAGGAGGGATAGTGAGTCCAATTCAAACATTGTTAATAGTAGTGTGCTTTTAGTGGATTTTGTGTATAGTCACATTTCTAGTCTTTTCTCCTTGGACGTAGCCCAGTAAGGGTAAACCACAAAATTTTTATTGTGCCTTGTGAATTATTTAATTTCTATTAATAATTTCCTATAATAAAGAGGGATAATATATTTTTGTTTAATAATAAAACTATATAAAAAGGGATAATTGTTTAAATCTATCATACCCTGATTCACCCCCATTACCAATGTATTTGACCTAGGGAACCTAACAATTTTTATAGGATGATTTCATTCAATAGTAGTACCCATGAATGGTAAGAATTAGAAATGAATTTCATTTTAAGAAACTGATCAATTGAAATGAGAAATAAATATTGTTTTCATCCATGTTAATGAGAAAACATGTTTACAACATTTGAATATTTTGATATTTTATAATTTAATGAAAAAAACCTTTTATATTTTTATAGAATATCATATCAAGTGGTTTAAAAATGATAGATCAATGGTCGATATAAGATATCTTATTTTAATGAATTTTCAATTTTTTAAAATATAACACATCCAATGAATCATATCATAGTTTAATTTATTCAATAGTGGTCTTTGTTTAAGAATAAAAGGGTTATATTTTATCTAGGTTCCATCGAATGTAGAAAATTTAATAATCTATTCCTAGAAAAATATTTCCCAATATTTTTTATCTCATTATTGAGAAACAGATATGGGAATTAATGAAAATATTTTATGATTATGTGGAAATATATAGTGAAAATCTTATAGGATTGGCCATGTACACAAAAAAAATTTATTCTCGACTAGGTAAATAAAATAAATACGTATTAATTTGGATTGAAACTATTTTTAAGAATATATTTGACCTTATATGAATTTAAAGGTTGTTAAAATGTTTTTTATTATACTTTGTATGTTTATATAGGGAATTCCTACAGTTATGTTCTCAAATATTAAATTACTTAGAAGAGGCCTAGGTGGTAAGATATTGAAAATATGTTGACTAAAAAATATTGTTGTAAGCCTAAAAATTGTTTCAAGTGTAGTAAAAAAATTTCAGGGAATGTTTGGATAGATCTAGAAGGTGTTAAGATTATCAATGATTGTTCATATGGATTGTGACTGTTACGAAAGTAGTCATAATCCATAAATGATCATTGAAATAAATATCTGTCAAATCATGAGATATTTTAATGAAAATTAGTTGGTTCTTTATGAAAATGTGTGTTTCATGTTATCTACTCTGGGTGGAAATAATAAATAAAAACAAAAATAGGTATGTAAATATCATTTTATACTTCTTTGTATGATGTTGGACCACCTACTGAGTTTGTAATAGGAACACATAATATTTATTAAAATTTTGGTTTATGATTTGTTTGATTTAATATCTTGATATTAATTTATTTATCAAAAATGTTAATATATAATGGGAAAAGGAAAAATAAAATAATGAAATAATTTTTTAGTAACAAATGAGTTGATGTAATAAAAAAACCTTTATTTATATTGAAGTTTCTATTACTTTCGATGGAACGGACTTTTCAATAAATCTTCATGAACTCACTATAGTGGAGTTTTATAATATTTTGGGTTTTCATTTGATAATGGTCTCATTCATCTAAGAACATTACTATTAGGTTATACAATTAAATATTTTAAAAATTATTATACTATAATGAGTATTTATTATAAAATATAGTTGAAGAAATTCACTAATTAAAAGTATCATTTACCAAATATCGATGATATTTTTGTAAATATCAATGCTGGACAGTGTTTTTAGAAGATTGATCATTGATATGGGTATTATCAGTTGATTTTGAAGGAAGAATATATACCATAGATAATTTTTTTATTAGATACATGAATTATATGTTTTTATTTATAGTTTTAGTGTTATCTATTTCACCAGTTGTAATCATGGATCATATAAAAAGAATTTTCCATGAGTATTTATTTAACTTTAAATAATTTTTTATTGATGATATATTGGTGTATTTTAAATGACATTAGAATCATGAAAATACCATTAGGATTCTATTATATAAACTAAAAGTCCAATTTTTTTATGGAAAAAGTATTAAATTTGAGTCTTCATTGAAATAAATATCATTTTTCATGAATATTGTTTCAAAATATAGAATTATTTTTCACCCAAATAAAACAAAAATTTATTGATAAAGGAAATGAAATAAAAAGGCTACATATATTCCTATTATTTTTTGTTTTCCTGGTTACTATTCGTTGTTTGTTGAAAGCATTTTTCAGTTATGTATCCCATTAGATACGATATATCAAAAAGGAGTAAAATTTATTGGGATAGAATTGAGGGATGCTTGTTTCCTTGAACCAATAATAGTATTGGTGAATTATCTATATTTTTCCCAACCCTATATAAATGGTGTATGTTTTAACTACATTGGTTTTTTATTGAAGGGACAATGTTGTTTTTTGATGAACATATATTTATTAATCATTTATTTCTCATGTAAATTGAATCATGAAGAATTAAATTTGGTAACTTGATTGGAATTACCATATGTGGTGTTTGCATTAAAATAATTGAGGAGAAATTTTTACGGAGTAAAGTATGAAATATATTTGGATCATAAAAATTAAAATTATATATTTACTCGGTATGGGTTTCAAATGTGGAATAGAATATAGATAGAATTGATAATGGAATTTTATTTTATGATTCGTTACCATCCTCGAATAAAAAAAAAATTTAATCGAGTCATTGATTCAAAAAAATGCATTGATAATCATTATACAAAGGGGATATGATTCTATGGTAAATGGTTTAGTGAAAAATAAACATTAGATTTTTCATTAAAAAATATCCCTTACTTTGTTTCATTTTTCAATGTAGTTGAATTTATTATACATAATTATGAAATCTCAAAATTAAAACCAGGATTTATAATGAAATGATAAACTCGTATGGAAAAGAAATTTTCCTTAATATAATAATAACCTGAGAGGTGTTTTGATATTTTAAAATATATTATGTTATCCATTTAATTTATAGTTTAAAATTTTATTTTTTAGTAAACATCATAGTTACCCATTTTCTTTTCATCCATGAAGTACAAAAATTTAGAGTCACCATAAAGAGTATTATCAGTGAGAAGAAATGAAAAACATTATTTCATATATTACCATGGATTTTTTTAGGATTCATCATGTTAATGAGGGAAAAAATACCATGTAGTATGATTCCACATTTTATAGTTCCAGAGTGTAAATGGGAAGATATATCCATTGACTTTATGGTGGAATTACAAAATATATCATGTGGTAATACAAAATTTTTATTATTATTTATAGAATAACTAAATATTATTATTTACTTAAAATTTGATATACCATGAAATTAGATCATATTTTTAGTCAATATATGATTGGTATAATTATTTAATAAGGAGTTACACTCTCTATTGTATTTAGTCACTATCTCAGAATCACATATTGTTTGGGAAATTCATTTAGAATTCATTAGTTACTAAAATATATTTTTCATATATTTTCATCCTCAATATTGTGGATTGACGAAGTGAAATATTTAAACCTTATATGACATCCTTGAAGTTTTTTCAATTTATTATTTGGGATGTTTGAATCAATATCATCAAATATATGATTTTTTTATATAATAATAGTTTTCATTATAGTATACAAAAGAAAATTTTGAGGTATTTTATGGAATGTAGTGGAAGACTCCATCACGTAAGGATAAATTGGGTGAAAGGAAGATGATGGATCTATATTTCAAAGAAGAAATTATTTAAAAGGTGAAGATAATTCATCAATATATGATAATGGATAATATTATGTAGAAAACATTATATCTTCAACCTAAGAAAAGATATTTCACTAAAGGTTGGAGATCATTTTTCCAAAATGAATCTCCATGGAATAGAATTTCTATTTTGGTAAAAATTAGAATTTAGGTTAATGGTTTATTGTACTTTATGAAATCCTAGTGGAATTTTTATTAGTTTTCTATTGAGTTACCTATACTATGTGTTTATCTAAAGGAATATGATATGTTCCATTATTCATATTTAAGAAAATATATTCCATATGCATCTCATGTATTAAGCCCTGTAGTATTTTATTTGGGAGAAATAAATTCATATAATGAACAACTATTACATATACATAACTAGAAAGGAAAAATCTTGTTGATTAATGTCATCCAATGTGATAAGGTATTGTGAAAGAACCATATGGTTGAAAATGCATCATGGAAACCAAAAAATTCAATGATGAAATGATATCCACCAACTTTTATATAATGAATATAATTATGAAGATATTATATAAAAAGGGATAGAATTCAAAAAACTAGATAATTTTTTGAAAAGTTATTTCAAAATATTTTTTAACTATATTTTACAAATTTAAATTCATAATATATAATTTTTATATAAAAAATAATTCATTTCTAGACATATTAGTGTTTAAACCATTACATGGTATTATTTAGAAGAATTATTTCAAAATAATATAATTTAAATTTGAAAAAATTAAAAAAATAATCTAATTCTAAAGATGAAAATTATATTATGATGAATTTTGTTGAATTTTTGGAAAAAATATTATTCAATTAAAACTAAAAAATACTGATTTTATTATAATCTATTAAATTTTCTAGTAACTATTAAATAAAATTCAATTTTAGACGAGTTTTAAAATATCATTATATCAATATGTTTTAAAAAAATTATTTTGGTATTTGGAATGAATTTAATTCATTTATTTGGTATAAAATAAAATTTCTTATTTAAGAGGAATTTTTCTAAAAATTGATTTTTCATTGAGTATTGTGGATTTAATACTAAACAAAATTATTTCCCTTATAAAAATAAATACTAAAATTTATTCCATTTTAGGAATCTGGAGGTTGAAATTTGTTAAATAGTTGTTTTTTATTTTTTTGTCATTATGAATTATAAACCTAATAAATTGTTATTATACTAGAAATTTTAAAATAGTTTAATTATGGTTTAAACTAATGTGATAAGGCATAAAATTCATTAAAAACATTAATTAAATTAATATTATGATTTTTTTACTCAATAATAACCCAAACATAAAATAATTTCATTTTTTCCATTTATCATTTATTCTTCCTTTATAATATTTATGTAATGGAAAAAAGTTAAAACTATAAAACTCTTTCATTAAATATCTATAATATATTTCAACAGGGATAAAAAACTTATGTTCACATATATAAGTTAATTATAAATCTGAATAATTTTTTATAATGGTAATTTATTTTTAATATTTATTGATGGAATAATTACATTATGTTCTTATACAATGATAGCTCAATGCTTGTGGAGGAAGTATAAAAATATTGTTACTGATTTTTATAAAAAATTAATGTAATTATTTTTTGAAATTTGTAATTTCCAAATATTTTTTAGATAAAATTATCATATTAGGGAATAATTATTGTCCTATATATAAATTAAATTGTATTCAGGTTGTTTTTAATGTCAAATTAAATGAGATGGTCCATAAATTACATTAATTATACAATAAAAATTTACAATAATTTATTAAATAATTTAAAATTCATAAAAAAATTATTAATGTAAAATTGAATGAAATATTTTCACAATATCAAACATGGTATATTTTTTTGTCACAATTAATTCATTAGATTTTTTATTTACCCCATATTCATAAATATCATGATGTCATGGTTATTGTCAACAGGTTTTCCCATGGGTTAAAATAAATAGAAAAAATTAATAACATTTAAAAAATTTGTTCAAATCTTATTGTATGAGATTATTCCATCCCGTATTAATTTTATATTATCATTATATTAATTTGGTTCCTTATTTCAAGGAATAAAAACATATAATAATTTTATAATATAAGAAATTCCAAGAGTTTCTCTCCCCTCACATATAAAAGGGCACTTATTTTCCTTTATTAATTAAACTTTCTGAGCACCCTTGGTTTCATAATACCTATGAAAATAACATATTACCATTATTACACACACACACACACACTAATGTTCTGGTATTGAATAGAACAAAAAAAATGAGGGTGTTTTGTATAGAACTAAAAATGTAATCTGAAGAAGAGGTATTGTTCTTCACTGGCTGTTTTCATTTTATTTCATATTATACTAGCATAAGATATTCTTAAATCATGTTAAAATTATCAAATAAGAATATTACATAAAAAAATATTTTTTTTGGTAATTATTTTTCCTATATCAATATTCATCTTCATTATAGTTAGAAACAAAATCATCATTTGTGTGTAAAACAGACTACAATCTCATGAACTGATATAATTTATTTTACACCACTACCTCTTCAGGCTAGAAATAACAATGTTTTTAACAAATATACATGATATTAATTACATATTTATCGTTTCATTGATTATTTATCACCTAATTTCTCACCATTAAATCCATTTAAAAATCATAACAACATTAATACATATATGTGGATGACAACCTCCATGAAGTGATGAGATTCATTTTTTATAGCCATATGATATATAAAATATATATTGTTATATTTAATTAAAGAATATTATATTTCTAATACAATCAAATTATAGAATGATATAATGATACAAAATTTATTTCTCTCTGGTTTATTGAAAAATTCAAACATTACTCAACCATGTTCATAACTTATTATCTCCTTGATTGTAATGTAATTAATTGTTCAAAACCATATTTCAGGGGTGATTATTTAATTTAAAAATTAGGATTTAAATTTATATGTATTTTATGATTTTTATTCTATATTTGGTTTAAAAATGACCTAATTTACAATTTCCATCTTCCAAATTCCATTTTGGACCTATGAGTTCAATATCATAAAAAAACGAGGTGTGTTTAATTTATTAGGTATCTATATATAAAATGGTAATAGATAAAATTAAATGATCAATACTCATAAAAATTTTCACATCCATGTAAATAATTTAAATGAATTTATTATTCATGAATATAAGGAACGTATGTGATGATTTGAACTCGAGTTAAGGGAATCATAATGAGAAAATCTCATAAAACATTTTTCAAATATATATTTTACAATAATGTAAATATTCATAAAATTATATTATTTATATATTGAAATTGAAATTAATTAATTAAAAATGGAATATTACTTGTATTTTTAATTTATTATAACTATATTCAAAATAAATATTATAGCATATTCTATACAGAAATTTTTCATTATTTAGAAATGGTAACAGGAATGTTCTAATTTTACTATATGATGGGAACGAATTTTAATGATAGAATAAGAGTTATTTTTTGATATAATTTATAATCATATATATTTTATTTACAAAAAAACCGACTGAGCATTGTTTTTTGTATTTATTTTTCAAAATGGGTTTTCAAAAGGAAATGGTCATTTTATCTCTAAATTTTTTATAAGTCTCAAATAGTTTTTTATGGGGTTAATGATGAACCTTTACATGCATAAAATGATTATTTTTTTTATGAGGTACATCAGAATTATAGAAGATTATGGTTCAAATCAATACAACATAGATGGATGGATGATCCATATATAGGTTATATGAATGGTTAATCCCAATAAAACATATATAGTAATTTATCCTGATATATCTCTAATGGATTGGGTAATTTATCTTCTCTTAAAATGAATTTAGGAGGTATTTTATCAGGGTTGTTTCTCTAATTAATTTTACTAGGCTCAAGTTGTTTAAAAAATTGATGAACACATGTTATGAATATAATTCTATAAGATTAATACAAGGGTTCATATTTTCCTGATATGGGTTTCTATGTTTATTTTTGAGAAAAAGGAAAGTGTTTCTTTATTTGGATATTATTTATTTCATACAATTAATTTATATTTCTATAATGGTAAAAAATTTATGGGTTTTTCTTCGCATCAGTGGATTAATATATTTTATTAGTTTAAGTAACTTAATGAGATTATTTAGGATTATACCTTTCTTTTAAAAGTTTTCTATTTGGTTTTAGGTTGTACGAGAATAAATAAGTTGTCTTGTTTAAAATCATGAATATTATTCCTGAAAATAAAACATGATTCATTGAAAAATATATATATTGTGATAAAAATGAACACACAGTATATGCTAATGCACTGTAAAATATGATTTTTCATTTATGAGTGATGAATTATTTCCCATAAACACTAAACATAAAAGATATTTTTTTATGAAAAGAAGTTAAATTGAGTTTAAGGAAGCTATATTATTTATTTATTAATGTTAGGTCATTATACATTTTAGAAATATTATTAGTATTATTAATCTATATATCCTTCCTAAAATAAAATATATAAATCATGTACTATGTTTTATTAACATTATTAGTTTCATGTTTTATAATATACACATAAACTTCTCATTACATTTTAATTTTAATTATTATTTAGTCCAATAACATTCTAAAATATGGTTTCCTCATGATATATTAGGAAATGTCAATTAAATATCATGAATCCCCTTGACATTGCTATGTTATTTGGTTTAATTTATCTGAGTACCAAAATTACATCTTTATTTCAATGGATGTTCATCGAGACTAATTTTTTTATAAAATCTCATTTTTTAAATATATATCATTGATACAACATATCCAAATTTTTTCTCATGATACATTGGGATATATTTTGAATTGAAATTTTAAAATTAGGTATTGTGTTTTTAAAAATTATAAAAATAGATAGCTGGATAAATAAATAAGCTTTTTGATGTTTGCACACCTTTGTAGTCGAGTAGAGGTTTGGAAATAATTTTTCTATGTTTCCAATTATAAAAACATGTTAATGTCCCTCATGTAATTTTTCCACAAGGGGATGATAATATTTTCATCTATTCCTTACAAGGTAAAATGTATCCTATGGTCCATTTGACATAAAGTTGTTGAAGAGGCCTATGGTATGCTATAAATTGTTTTTCAAGTACATTGACTATAATATATAGTATTTAAGTCACATTGGAATTATGTTTCAATCATAATTTAATGTGACTCCTTTTGAATATAAATGATTTTTGTTTATGGTTTATTCCTAAATAACTAAAAGTGGATATTTCACCATGATGGATGAATATTTTTAGTCCATAATAAATAATTTTATTCTAAAAAATATAGGAAAAAATGAATATTTTTTTATAAATTACAAGATCTATTACATTTTCCATTTAGTACAGGAAAATTTTGATTAAAAAAAGGTTCAGTAAGGGTTTCATTATGTTTTTTTCACTTATTCATCTTAATATAATCCCAAAATTTCTCTATTTTATCATAGAATACTATAAATTGTTATTATATAATACTTTTAACTTATGATCAAAAATAATAATAAACCTAAACTTTTTTAAAAAAAATTAGTAACAATATATAAAATATATTTATCTTAACCCATGTTATAATACCAAATATAAAATCCCTAATGTTATGCTCTCGAATCTATTAGTAGATAGATAAAAAATTCAGTCGTGGATTAATATAGATAAATGTAACCCTATTTAGAACATCCAAAAGAAAAATAACAAAATTCAAAAACATTGATAACTAAAATACCCAAGGACCTTTTAGGATTATTGTTTTAAATAATTATAATAAAAAACCTTTACATAAATAGGTTGATATTTCCACACATTATACATTTTTACAGATGAATAAAATATTCTCAACATTCTATTTCAATACCACAAGAGTGTATAATAGAGTTTTCATTTAATATAAATAATTGAGCTGAAATAATCATATAAATACACATGGATTCACCTTTTTTTATTTTTTTTATTAATAAAGAACATTAAAAAAATAAAATTAATGAAAAATAATAATTAGCATACGTTCATTAAAAACACTTGAATCCATGAAAAAAATAATCTTACAAAACATAACTTTTACCCATAAGGGAACAATCAGTTTTTCAAATAAATGATCATTTTATTAAAGTATGTGTTCAAATTAATTCCATGATAACTCTTTAGAATTCATAAAAATATAATGTAGTTTCCTTGGGATATATTCTTCATATAACCCTTATAAGAATGCTTACCACATGAATTAACAAATCAGTTAATTACTACCTAATTATATATATAACATAATCATTACCCAATGAATTGGAAATCTATATTAGGCTCACCTATCATAAAAAATTTACGATGTCCAAAACATAATTAATAGGTATATAATGGTAACTTATCAGCCTATGTGACACTAACCAATTCCCTGATTCATTTCACCATACAACCTTATGTGTACCTCCCTATACAGTAAATGTTGTTAACTAAAAGTTAGGGGCCATAAGTCAATAACTGTGAGACTATACCCTCATTTTTCAGAGCAATCACCAGCTGAAATAATAATAAACTATGGAATCATATATAACCTATAACTGCATCTCTAAAAATGGAAAAAATACAACATTATATTAATGCAGAACAACTATCATGATGAAGTTCTTGTCAAGTGTCAAAAATGAAAACTGAAAATAAACACACCATTGACTACCAAGCGGGTCCTGAACCACCTCCAGTTCTCTAACGACAATATCCCAAATTTTCCATCCAACTCAGGGCCTTTTCCCTAAATCTGTCTATAAAACCAAATATCTATTCATGTACTGATCATTATTCTCGAGTATGGTGTGAGTACATCTTAATAGGCCATGACTAACAAAGTCTAAAACATGTGAAGTAAAATAGTTTATATAGTTTTATAAATATATTTCTACAATTCATATGTAAAATATTATCATATTACCTTTTATTCTTTATTTAACTAGATAAACTCTAGGGTTCCCGAGGATACCCATACTGTAATATTGGCTTCGGCTCCTACGAGATCTTGAAGAGTTCTATATTAATATCACATCTTAATACCTTCTCTGAATCATGTTGGAGAATGAAGAATTCTAAGTTGATATCATATATCAAAACCCGCTTTGTCTCATTATGGGTCATAAAGTATAATCAATCGAGTCCAAATCTTACAATACACATGTTACTATTCTTTAATTCCATGCATGATTTCTCATGTTACCAATATTTAATTTTTAGGTAAAATTACTATGTTACCATACTTACATATCAATAGAATGAACATGTTACCATTCCATTACTCACAAGTATATTGATCAAGTTTCCATTTATAATTCTCAATGGAATGACCATGTTCCCATTCAATTACTCAAAAGTACATAGACCATGTTGCAATTTTTACTTCTCAATTGTGAATAGACATGTTTCGATTATTTTACACATAATTAATTAATAAATTAATTATACATAATCAAATTTATTAAAAATTTATTAATTAATTTATCACATAATTAATGTTAATTAATTCACCAATTTATTATGTATATTTATTTATTTATTTCCTCAATTAATTAACACATGTAAATCATTTCAATACCACATGATAAATTATACAATTAATTTCTCCATAAAACCATTAAAATATCACATAATTACTTTTAAAAGTAATTATCTCAATTCATGCCATCAAATAAAATAATTAATTCTAGAATTAATAATATAATTCATAATCCCCAAATATGATAATAAATTTCACAAATAATTATCCCAAAATTCCATAATATGTTTTTCAATAAAATCCCCCATATTCCAAATTAATAAATTAACCAGATTAATTATTTCAAATTAGGAATTCCAATTTCTATGAAACCCTATAAATTAAAAAATTTCATACATGTAAATTTTTTTTCAGGAAAATGGTATTTGAATTTTAGACCATTTAACATAATTCATTGATGATGGATCACCCAACAGAAATTCCAAAAAACAATTGAGTGACACAATGATGTAGATCTAGATCCAAATCTAAAACCCTAAACCCAGATTCCAAAAATATTGATCGTATAACCATAGTTATAAATCAAGAATTTCATATCTATATCTCAAAAAATAGACTTAGATCAATTGAAATAGTGGATACCTCTCATAAAAAGAACATGAGAAGGAAGATTGATGAAGAGGAAATATACTAGATGGGATCCACTAATTAAGAGAGATTAAACTCTTCGATCTCAGTTTCTAATTGTCATGAATATAGGATGGAAAACCATAGAATTGGTCTGAAGAGCTTAGAAAATGTGAACTCCCTCCTTGGGTTGAATATGGGTTGAGATATGTGAGTTTCAAGGGTTCATGAAATTTTAAAAACATTATCCCATTTTAATTCCCAATCATGGATTCCTAATAATGTTTGTAATGGTTTTCCTAACCACGAACTATATATTTTCTGTGGTGCATAGTTTCCATTTATAGGGTACATAGTTTTCATAACTTTGTTGTACCTATGTCATTCCATAATATTTAGGGTCAAACAATTTTCAAGATAGAGGATCATGGTTTTCTCTAAACATGCGCCAACCACACACATCCTTGTATTCTTCAATTATTCATAAAATTCACTCAATCACACCCCAATCTAGAACCCAAAATACGTAATCAAATAAGGAAAAAGGATTACATGAAAGTAAGTATGTGATAACTCCCTAAAATATAAGGATATTATAATCTCCCCACCTTATAATAGATTATTCTTGTACTACACTATCACACTTTTCTATGATTTCATGGAAAAAATGTTTGGACAATGAGACAAAATATATGCTTCCCTTTAATATTTATCCACCTTCATATGAAAATGTTTCTATTATAAATGAACCGTCTGCATTGTCAGTCACTAAAACACTTTCTCATTGTGATCCCATAGACTATCAGATACTTCTTAAAGGAAGCATCTACCACAAGATCACTATAATATGAATCAATCACATTTAAAGGAACGAGGTGATACTATCAATGTTAGGATATTGGGAAAACATCATTCATAGAAATGAATTTCGTTGGAAGGTCCAGTCAGTACCCCCTTGAATAGATTCTCTTCAAAATTTCAAAAGGTATAAAATATATAGAAACCAACATGCCATGCCTCCATATTTGGTGGTGTCCCAACCTAGGAAATAACCGAAGTAATAGACAATCACTCTATAAAAATTCAATGGGTCATTAATTTATATCATCATATGACTTCTATCTACTCTTATCCATAGCTATATGTTTCCAAATCAATTGTACATGTTCTAACATATATTACATGAAACTCAGTCCAAATAAATCTAAATAACCCACATCAATCCATAAAAGGGAATCTGCATGTCCTACTATAAAGATCCTTGTATAGTTCAATCAGAATAGTTATTTAATTACTATTGATATTAGATAGCTCCACTAAATCCATGTGTTTCTCCTATGATCCACCAAATTTAAGAATGGAAGCCCGTATCAGATCTTCATTCACCTATATAGTTTTTTCTAACTAACAAAATATCAATTTATGTAATGTCTTACTCAATAAAACATTTTCACCATAAAAATTTTTCAATCCCTCCCAGAAGCACAATGTAAATCCCAAGACACGATCTGAATCTATTGTCCATGGAACCCCTTGAAAAGTGAATATCACTTGAACCTATAAAACTAACAATTTATATAGTAGTAATTTCTCCCATATAGGCAAGAAATTTTATTATTACATCAACCAATCTATAAGAACCAAGATGTTTTAATTCTTACTACGAATAATTAGAGGTCTAATCAAAAATTCCATTATCATGTCATCCCACATTGTTTTCGGAATGGGAAATGACTGTAGTAATCCACTAGCTCATTGGTGCTCTGTCGTAGCCTGCTAATATGTGTGGATTTATTTAATGAACCCGAATATATCCATTTTCATGCCCTTCCACCAAAATTATCTTCACATGTCATTAATTGTTTCTCACATGCAGATGCACCATACACTTCGAGGCAAGAAATTCCCGCATCAACATCGATCTCATTATTAAAGGTGAAACAACCCAAATCTTCATGTAGATGAACTCATTCTCATATATCTCCAATTTTAAAGGCATTTTACCCCATCCAGGATTTCCCTCAAGGTCACTAACCCTAGATCTATATAATTCATATCTCTCATCTAGATCAAATGTGTATACTCCAAAAAAACATATATGAGAGTCATCATTTCCTAACTCTCCTGAACCACAATGTGCATCTCATCCTTCAAAGTCATCATCTTCCATTCAACACTAAAATCCCAAACTAACACTATCTATGTTTTCCTTCTCAATGTTTTATTTACACTGTTACCATTTCAGGTCATATATACTATCTCAAAATCTGGGTCGGATATTCGAATCTCTTAATAGATTTTGAACATAAAAATTATTTTATCAATAAACATAGTAAACTTTTAACCAAAAACATAGTGTCTCCAATACTTTATATCAAAAACCATTACATCCAACTTGAGGAAATAAATTAGGTAGTTATGTTCATGTTGTCTCAAATGCTGAGGCCCATACAATAGAGCTCAATCTCCCAACATCAATTCATCTCTTAGTCTAATTCTAAAAGCATCACCAAACACCATATACTCCCCATCTAATTCTAGTAATATCATGATTAGTCCAAATTTAAACCTCTTCATCAACTCCATGAAATCCTTCCCACAATCATCCAAACATTCATAATTTATTCACATTTTATTCCTGCTTGAAAGTGACACTTCCAAATAGGACTATTTCTTGATTAATATTTTGTACTATACAGTTAATCCAAAAATATATGGATATACAAAATGGTCATGTTATTCTCACTAATAAAAACTGTGTGAACCTTTTCTATGTCCATTGACACACCTGATATAAGATGATGTGTCCCATGAATTGTACCATACAAATTCAAAACTGACTCTTATTTATCTTTTGGAATAGAATACTTTCTCTCAGTATAATCAAAATGATGTCATGTTTTGGACATATTCATCACGAGTCATGGATTATAATAAGAATTCATCCATAAATACTGCTACTAACTAATCTTGGAATGGGTGGAAGATTCTATTCAAAAAGAAAATAAATATTTCTAGTGTGTTTTTCAAACCAAATAGCAATATAACTAATTCATATTGGACATACCTTCTTCTAAAATTAGTATGTAGTTTATAAAATGTATGAAATCTCAGCTGATGAAACCATGTTATCAAGTCAATCCATGAGAACAAAAAAGATCCATTATGAATATCAAAAAGATTTTTGATACAGGGAAGATGATAACAGTACCTCTATATCATATTGTTCAACTTATAGTAATCAACACACAAGTTCAAACTCAAAACATCATTATTTAAAAAAAAATGGGTGGTCTTTACGGTGATTTTCCGAGATAGATAAACCCTTTAACCTCCAAATCCTATAGATTAGTCCTGAGCTCGTGGTTTTATGTCGATGACATTATTCTATTGGAATAGACACATTCTCATCCCATAGCATGAGATCAATACTGAATTCCACAACTCCCTTGGGTGGATCCCTAAGAGGTCCTCAAGAAATACATCATAAAACTATTCCACTATAGGTGGAATGATATGATGCTCAACACCCCATCATATACATAAAGACTTACAACTTGGGATATGAGCTCTCTTAATTTTTTAAATTGGCTCTACTTGGTCTTCCTAGATATCTTATTCCACATGATAAATATAGTGGTAACCCTTAAGAGACGTTAACATTATTATCCTTAGATAAAAATAAATGTGGGATCAATATGTGTCTATAAAGTCCACACCCATAATATGGTTGAAGCCCATCATATTAAGAATATAGAGATCCACAATAAAATGATACACCATGATCTTGAGAGAACATACCTTTCACATATGGATGTCTCTAGACCACACTCCCAAAAGTGTATCAATCATCACTACCCCACTCACTAATTCCACCCCCATGATCAAACCATTAACTGAACTAGAACATATAAAGTAATGGGATCCACTAGTATCAAATATAAAAATAGATATTTTAGAAGGTACACAAATATTAACTTTAACCATCTATAGTCCAGCCTCACTATCTACAAGGGTAGGATACAACACATGAAACTATACCTTCCCTATACCCGATGATGTTGTATGACTGAACTACATTGCAGAAATCTGATGAAATGGATGCTCTTTCTTAGAAAAACTATATTCTCTACCTTTAACAACATATCTAATTGAAATATAGCTTCCAAACTAATAAGGTGTAGAATATCCCCTTCCCAATCTCTATCATTATCTAGTTACACAATCACTACTCATCTATAACATTGAAATACAGAACTTATGTAGGTGTCCATATTTCTAACAGACCATAACTCTACTGGTGGTCAAGGGCAATGTCAATGATAGTGTCATAGATAACCAAAATGACGATAGATCATTGTAGTATGGTCCCGTGAACCTGACCATTCTCGTTGGACACTATCATTTCCAATACCCTGGATAAATATCTCACAATGGAACATCCAACTCTCATTTGTCAGACATATTAATTTTTCAGTAATAATAATATATCCATCACTAGAAGACTCATTTCTATTTCCCTCAGATATGATATCAGGATCCACCACATAATCAAACTTCTTTAATCAAAAGAGGTTGTCTTGGGGCTTAATGTCACACCTAATCCCATACTAAAAATGAATCATTGTATCATTGTATCATTATCTTATCTTATAAATTATTTATAAAACCATAATAAGTCTATAAAATATTAAATATAGTTCATCACAGACATTATCCCCCTAACTCATCCGCATGAGCTAGGTTTCTTTCGCTTGGTTGAACGTCTTTGGGTAGAAGTTCTCTGCGAACCTCTCAATGAAGTCCTTCCAAAACATTACATCTATCTATATAGTCTGTGGTTGAACTCCCACCATATAATTGCTAGACCACATTTCATATATCCAGAAATCATGACCCTTCTCTTAGAAGGATTTACCATATGGTCATATATCATCTTGCTGGATTCAACTGAGAATTATGTTCCCTTGGGTCCAACCACACTACTATATTTTTGAGGGTGATACAAGTGAAACTATCTCATATTGTTAGAAATGAGCTTTCCAATACTCATTGGGTCTCTGTCTATAAATTTCATGAATATAGAAATGTTCTCTTGAAACTTCTCCCCTTATTCTTCACTTGGAACTATTGGTTCCTCAAGTTCCATCGTAGTAGAATAATTCCATTATTTTCCCCTCATTTTCCCTCTTAACAAGAGGTTTAGTGGAGTGATACAATCTAAATTTCCGAAAACTTATCGTTGGAAAATGAATCAAAACATTATCATGATTAAGTAATTGGGAAAACAAATCATTACACAACAAGTCATTTCCCAAAACCATGACACACTTTTAGAACCATGGCTCTAACACTACCCTTAACCATCTAGCACATAGGGTTTGGTGAACATGGGTAAACACATATCATAATTTAATTTCTCCAAAAATACTATAAGGACCCGACCTTAAAACATTACTTAATATTGAATTAAACTGAATAATTCACATTGAGGATCTTTTCAGTTTTCGAGTTTTAGAGAATTAGGACATAACTATTATATCTCAAAGATTACAAAGTAGACACATCTACTTAGTTTAAATTTTATCACAAAATAAAAACTCATGAAAAAAAGATTCATGTCTAATTACTTGTTTTAGACACCTTGACATTTCTTTGATCCCATCATTGACACTATTCCAATTTATGCCCTGTGAAAAACATTTCAAAAACTTGGGATGAACAAAAAAATCCCAATAAGGGTTATAACAATACGGAAAGAAAACATTAGTCAATGTATACATAAGAATAAATGAAATAATAATTTACTCATAAAACATAAGCAGTTTATCATACCTCGTGAAATCATAAGATTTATGTATAACTCATAGAAATCATAAGTCATGAAGGTAACTTGAGGCATTCATAGCATTCTTACTTAGGGAGTAACCCTCATGGTTACGTTTGGAATACCCATCACAATATATTCCCTAAATCTCTTCAGGGAAACCTTAGCATTTAAATCCTTCGTGTTACCCAATGCATTGGAGAGCTATCACGGGCTCACCCACCCTTAGTTTATCATAGAACCACCCATCTTCATAAACAATTCCCAAGAACCAAACATAATCGTATCACATAAAACATGCATAAAGGAATCATAAAATTTCCACATTTCAATAACAAGATTTCAAAAACACATTGATATAATCAAAAAATTATCAAAAAAAATTTCAATTCCAAAATAAAAGGAATGTAAAACATGGTATTTATTTTTCAATTAATAAAAAGTTACAGATTGTAGCAGAAGCTAAAACTCAAATAATGGTTACTGAAGTGGAGAAGTCGTTGTCTCCTCATACGTAAGGCAAAGCATTCGATTTTGTCGTTTAGTAAAATAGTTTGTATAAAAAGATTCCTTTTGAATAAAAGTAAAATTCAAAAGGGTTTATACAATGTATAAAAGAAAGTTGTGTATAAAACAAAAAATTCCTCAATGAAAGGAGATTGAGATGAAGTCCCTTACAAAGATGGTATCCTCAGATTAAGGATAAATAATTTACATAAATATTTGTGACAAACATAAATAAAACCAATATAAGTGTATATTAAGTGTAAAAAAACCAGATTTCATCCACACATATTCATATCATGACATAATCAAGAAGTATAGTTTTAACCCAAATAATTGAAATTTGGTTAAGAAGTTCCCTTATAAAAATTCGACAGCCTAACAACGTCACTTTAAAATTCAGAAAAAGAGTTGATGAGAGATAAAAATGGAATATCATCACTTGGACATAAAATTTACATCAATAAGAATATAGAATAACATATCCCAACATAATAAGATGTGAATTATAAGACTTAACAAAAGAAGTCTTCTAAAAAGAGGAGGGTGAAAGGTTCACTTACTAACATGGGTAACTTTTGAAGCATACACCCCATGAAAGAATAACTATTCAACATTGATGTAAATACCCATAAACGAGAGTATATTACACAAAGATTAGAATAATGGGAAGTACATACACCACTCAAAGTAAATAGTGGAAAATATATCATAAATTTTACTGGAATAAAAGTGAGACGAAAAACCCCTTACGAAAACTCGGCAGCCTAATGACGCCACATAAAACTTCCCAAAATGGAATTATAAGATCAGATAGGGTCTCCCATAATATTAACATAAAATGTACAGAATGAGGAATATAAAATAACATCCCCATACATAAGAAATATGTGCTTAAAAGAAATTACATAAAAGATAGTACCTAAAAAGAAAGAGAGAGATAGGATCGCTTACCTCATGTCTGACTTGACTCGATCATTATTTAATCTCCTAAATAATAAACTAGAGTTAATTTATAATTGATTAAGAACATTTTTTATTTTCATTATTCCTTTTATATCATTTAATAACATTTTATGAACATTATGTAATTATTTAAGTTAATAACGGTCCTTTTGTCAATCATTGGTACTTGAGTCAAAAATAAACTTCTTATAATTACAAGTTGTTCATGTGGTAAAATATCAATTAAATCCAAGTTTATATTCATGATGTAGATATAATGCACATAATATATATCCAGTTATAAATTCATTTATAATATTACATAATATTTAGAGGTAAGAAATGAAATGTACCATTCATGGAGATGGTAATCCGTACGTATGCATGAACACTACTTTCATTTCTATTTCGTATTTAATTGAATGGAATCATAATGATGTAAAGGTATATTATAATTCCAATATAATATCATATATATAATATCATTAACCTCATCCTTTATGCATCCCACATATGGAATTAACGAATCAAATCACTTTGAGGGGGCGATAGTCTGTACTTCCTAAAATGAAGATATCGCGTTTACCCATAATGGAAAAAAAAGATATGACATAAATGAAAAATACAGAAGATTATGGAAATTATAAAAATAATATATATCATAAATAAATATGGTGACATCTTAATGGCCACCATGAAAGGTGTTAGAATAATATTGAATAATCATCGTTTCGTGAGGCAGAAATTCGTCATCCATAGAAACAGTATGTTCTTTAACCATTAGACGGAGGTGTGTGAAAGTGTAGCTCTAATACTTCTAAGAAAAACATACTAGTATATTTAAGATACTGGTGGTATTACAAAAGAAAGTAATAAAATGATTTTAGGGGGGTTGGTGAAGAAAAATAAAACAAAAGAACATTAGAGAAGACTTTACCTTTAAATCGGGTAACTCCCCTTGGTTTAAACTAAAATGGTTTCTTGAAGAGATTTATACCTAAGGTAATGCTTCTGTGAAGAAGAGAGGGATGTGGATAGATAAAATGGGTTGATTTTGGCTGAGCCAATGGCATTAGAGGTGTGGGAAAGGAGGTAGAGGTGGGGGCCTTTTATAAGAGGGAGGAGGGGCACTCTGGGTAAATCTTGAAAAGTTACTTTATTATAAAATGATTTCCAGATATAAAAGGTCCCAAAATTATATATTTCTAGGATAAGGTGATAAGGGTTAGAAATACAACCAACCAATAGATTTTTGACAAGTGTAAGTTATATATTTTTCATTATCTCTTCATTTTATTTAAATCGTTTATTAATGAGGTAATCACTACATCATCATGATGTCATAAATAAATTAATTTATTTAATGTCTAAAAATTATAAAAAAAACCTATGATGTAGGAAATATTTTAATTTTTACAATGAATATTTATAGTCTAAGAGATCATTTATTTAGACAAAATTAAAATCATTTTACTTAGGTGTTACATACTTTGGTTACATTTTCCTTTCATTAAAAACAATACGATAAAAGGTCACTATCACACTAAAGTGATTCCATGGGGTCCCAAGGTTGGAACAAGGCATCCCATGGTCGTCTATGACACCACCAGTAGAATTAGGACACATTTTGGAGTCATTTTATATTTTTATGATATTATATTATTACCCTTAACTACTCGGTTACTAATTAAACACGATAATTAATGATAATTACCGTTGTTACTATTCATAATGTCAAAAAACAAAGGAGTCCTAATTACATAATTTGGACCTTCTGATTACAAATATGTAATCAATTTTATGAAAATCCAAACACAGAAATTGTAGTAATGAATTCAAAATAATCCCCGTTGTCAAAACCAAAGACGAGTTTTTAAGAAGTAAAATCTATCAAAAGATTGATTTGTTTTTACATCTAATTTAAAAGTGAAATTACATCCAATGAGCAAAATTTTATTAAATGATAAAAAAATAATTAAATTACACCTTAAAACCAATGAAAATGAAAATCCAACTATATATATAATTTGGATGAAAAAGCATTTTTGAATTAAAATGCATTATTTTTCACTATTCATTGAAAATAAACATTTGTCGGAAATATACCAAAAATACACCCTAAGATATATTTGATATTCCAAATTCAAAAATGATATCAATTTTAAAAAATTAAAAACATATAATTTTCATTAATTAATTTTATAATCAATTCCTGTTGTCAAAACAAATAGCGTGTTTTTAAGAAACAATATCTATTAAAATATTGACAATAGTTTATTTCCATTTTCAAAGTGAAATTAATTCAGATGACCAAAATTGGATTAAATAGTAAAAATATATTTTTATTAAAATTTAAAACCAATTAAAAATATAATCATACCACATAGATAAATTAGACTAAAAGGAGGTTTTGAATTAAAATACAACATTTCACACTATTCCTTAAAAAATGAACTTTATCGGAAAGATACAAAAAATTTATACAAAGCATATTTTGATGTCCCAATTATAAATAAGATTTTTATTAGGTCACACATAACATATAATATTATCAAAAAGTGGATTTAAAAAGTGTTCTCTATCAAAAGGTGGTTAATCGGCCTTTTAAAAAAAATATTACGATTAAAATTGGATTCATTCACATTTTAAGCATCTAAAATTATTTTAATAAATGTAAAAATATTTGAAATGAATATATAATAACTTTTTAGTTAGTTATGTTCATTCCTGCCATTACATTGGCTATGTTTTTACTATAATTTCCAATAATATTATTATATTATTAGTGTGCATCGTAAGATTTCAAATAAGCTCATTGTTGTGTATTTGGTACGCCATCGAACATAGCGTCCCCTTTAAAGTAATATTAATATTTTATTAAAAAATATATATAAATATGATAAATTAATATTATTTATTTACCTGGTATGTTACATCCTTCCCCTCTTTTGGGAATTGTGTCCTCTCAATTTTAAAATTGGGCTTAGAAACTTCATTGAAATCCCCATATCAAAACTGAGTAAATTAAACTATCACATTAAAAGAAATAAAGAAAAGTATCAAGGTCTTCCGAGACAACAGGTACTAGGATTCCATGAAAACATGGATATGGTAGAAAAAACAAAGGTTTATGTTCTGATAGAGAGTGATAGATACATGTTTATGAGAATGTTAACCACCAAAAAGTTACAAACTTGTGATGGGTTAAATGGTATTTGATTCCCCAGTAGGAAAAATTAACAGACACCATTTTTGTTTTCAGTTACTTTTCATTGAGGAATTTATTTATGTTCTTAACTAAAACATAAGGAAATATACTTACTTTTCATGTTGAATTTAAAATTTTACTAGATTTCTTACCCAAACTCATATTTTTTCTAAAAGACGAGTATTTCGGAATATTTGTTCATATTATGAGTACTATAATCAACTTATTGAGAATAAACTAAACCATAAAATAGAACTATATATTTCCCATGTTTTTAGACCTTAACCAAAACCAAAACCAAAAATGATAGTACAAGATCAGATAATCCCCAAAACAGATAATCTTTAAAAAAAAATCTATTCTTAATCTCCAAAATTTTTCAAACAACACCCAAAGTTAAACAAAGACCATTCAATAAACAAATATCCATAAAATTCTCCAAAGTAACCAAAACTAAGATTGAAACCCAAATCTTTGAAGGATTTAATCACATAGTCTTCCAAGATAAATCTTAACATTTATCTCCAAATAACATCAGCTTCTCTTAAAGTCTCATATTGAAAAGTAATTAGCCTAATCCCATATCCTCCATGATAGGTTAATCATTTACATAGATAACCCAAAGTCAAATTACTCATTATTCATAAAATCATCTAACTAAAAAGAATTAGTAAAACTAACCAGGGACTTCACGTAGTCCAGTGGTAGGCGATAAATACTAGTTGCACTTTGGTTGTGGGTTCGATTCCCGCAGCTTCGTCCGACACGAGGGTTTGCCACATGGTCTATGTGTTGTCATTTTTCTAAAACTATATAATTCATAAAAAATTCCCCCAAGAGGAGATAAAATCTTCAAAAATAACCATAACATATTTTACCACAAAGGGTATCTAATAACATTCATTTTTTAACCCAAAATGTATTAACAAGTAATTGCCTCAAATTGAAGGATCATATAAACACCAATGGTTCTTTATAAATATGTCCAAAAAAGAACAAATAATTATTCATTGAATAGAATTTTCATATATCAAACATCAGAGTCACACATACTATAAAAAGTCTTCTAATGAAACCCCATCATCAAAAGAGACTTAATACTTTTAAGAATTTCACCATCCTAAAACCTACCATAACTCTTGAATCCCTTATATGTTGACTTCATAATAATTCAACATTATTCGTGATCTATTAAAAATTCCTTTACAACTTATTCTTAAATACTTCTTTCCTATAAACAAAACCATGAATCATATCCTATGATTCCAATAATAAGAAAACATATGTTAAGAAATAATTCATACCTTTCATTGGTCATTGTCAGTTTCTTCATCCTCAATCGGAATGGAATTAGGTATTGGTAAACGAATATTTGTATGATATTTGTGATCTGATTCCCAAAACATATTCATAGTACATGTGTTTTCATAATGACCACGTACACCACATTTAAAACACTCAATTGATCCCTCAGAAATAACTTCTTTCCCTTTCCTCGAGTCAACTGGATGCTTCCTTTTTCCATGGAAGGTTCTTGCTTTCTGACCTTCATTTCAACATCTATAGCCTATTTTTGTCCCTTTGAAACATTTTCCTAGCTGTTTATTTCCACATCATTGACACATAGGTTTTTGAACACACTTACCATTATGATTATTACCTGTAAATCCGTAGGGATTTATTTATCGCATATATGATGCCTTATAAAAATCATCAAGGTTTAGGTGCTCATTCCTGACTCCAGATAGTTGGTTGAGGATAAACACAAGATTTCTCATTGCATCTCCCATATCATTAAGTTGCTCATTTAGAAAATTGTCACAGTTTCCCTCACATCCACTATTACTTTGGTGCCTGCTAGATCCAGCCATTGACTAAAACCAAAAGGTCAGTGTGAGTATATCAGTAAAATCATCATATAATAATGAGGAAGATAAACACTAAGTTATAGTTATCCATGTTATCTCAAAATCATTCTAACATTCCAAAAAAATAATAATGACTCCATGTAATATACTACCCATTGTGGTTATACACAACATTTCACTTATGCTTAAACAACACTCTAACCTCTAAATTTATCTAAACCAGCCTTTGATACCAAATATAAGGACCCGACCTTAAAACATTACTCAATATTGAATTAAATTTAATAATTCACATTGAGTATCTTTTCAGGTTTAGAGTTTTAGAGAATTAGGACAAAACTATTACATCTCAAAGATTAAAAAGTGGACACATCTACTCAGTTTTCATTTTTTTCACAAAATAAAAACTCTTGAACAAAAGAGTCTTGTCTAGTTACTTGTTTTAGATAGCCTGAAATTTCTTTGATCCCATCCTTGTCCCTATTCCTCTTTATGCCCTGTGAGAAACATTTCAAAAACTTGGGATGAGCATAAAAAGCTCAGTAAGGGTTATAACAATATGGAAAGAAAACATTAGTCCATGTATACATAAGAATAAATGAAATCATAATTTACTCATAAAACATAATCACTTTATCATACCTCATAAAATCATAAGATTTATGAATAACTCATAGAAATCATAAGACATAAATGTAACTTGAGGCATTCATAACATTCTTACATAGGGAGTAACCCTCATGGTTACGTTTGGAATACCCATCACAGTGTATTCCCTAAATATCTTCGGAGAAACCTTAGAATTTATCTCCTTCATGTCACCCAATGCATTGGAGAGATATCAAGGGCTCACTAGCCCTTATTTTATCACAGAACCACCCGTCTTCATAAACAATTCCCAAGAACAATAACATAATCGTATCACATAAAACATGCATAAAGGAAACATAACATTTCCACATTTCAATCAAAAGATATAAAAAACACATTGATATAATCCAAACATTATCAAAACCATTTTCAATACCAAAATAAAATAATCTTAAAACATGGTATTTAGTATTCATTTAAGAAAAAGTTATGGATTGTAGAGGAAGCTGAAACTCAAATAATGGTCACAGCGACGGAGAAGTCGTTGTCGCTATATGCGTAAGACAAAACATTCCCTTTTGTAGTTTAGTATAACGCTTTGTATAAAATTATTCCTTTTAAATAAAAGTTAAATTAAAAAGGTTTTATACACAATATAAAATAATCTTGTGTATAAAACAAAATATGACTGAATTAAAGGATATTGAGACGAAGTCCCTTACAAAGACGGTATACTGAGATTGAGGATAAATCAATTACATAAATATGTGTGAAAAACATAAATACACCCAATATAAGTGTATATTAAGTGTAAAACAATCAAATTTCATCCACACATATTCACAGCAAGACATAATCAAGATGTAGAGGTTTAAACCAAAGAATTGAAATTGGATTATGAAGTTCCCTTACAGAAATTCAACAGCCTAACGACGTCACATTAAAATTAAGAAAATGAGTTGATGAGAGATAAAAATGGTATCTAATAAATTGGACATAAAATTTACATCAATAAGGATATATAAGAACATATCCCAACATTATAAGACGTTAATTAAAATACATAACAAAAGAAGACTTTAAAAAAGATGAGGGTGAACGGTTCCCTTACCGACTTGGGTAACTTTCGAAGCGTACACCCCATGAAAGAAGGATTATTCAACATTGATGTAAATACCCATAAATGAATGTATATTACACAAAGAGTAGAATAATGGGATGTAACTACACCACTCAAAGTAAATAGTGGCAAATGTAGCATAAATCTTACTGGAATAAAAGTGAGATGAAAAATCCCTTACGAAAACTCGGCAGCCTAACGACGCCACATAAAACATCAAAAAATGGATTTACGAGATCAAAGATGGTCTCTAATAATATGAAAATTAAATTTAAATAATGAGGAATATAAAATAACATCCCCAAACATTAGAAATACGAGCTTCAAATAAATATCATAAAAGAGAGTACATAAAAAGAAAGAGAGAGATAAGATCCCTTACCACGTGTCCGGCTTGACTAAATCGTTCTTTAATCTCCTGAATAATAAAAGAGAGTTAATTTATACTTTCTTAAGAACCATTATTAATTTAATTATTCATTTTATATCATTTATTACCAGTTTATGAACATTATGTAATTATTTAAGTTAATAACGGCCATTTTGTCAATCATTGGCACTTGAGTCAAAAATAAACTTATTATAATTAAAAGTTGTTCATGTGGTAAAAAATCCATTAAATCCAGAATTTCATCATGATTTAGATATCATTTATATCTTATTTACCCAGTATATAAATGAATTTATAATATTACATAAAATTTAGAGGTAAGAAATGAAATGCACCGTTCATGGAGACGGTAAGCCGTACGTACGCCTGAATGTTACTTTCATTTCTATTTCATATTTAATTGAATGAAATCAGAATGATGTAAAGGTATATTATAATTAAAGTATAATATAATATATATATATAATATCATTATCCTCATCCTCTATACATCCAACATATGGAATTAACAAATCAAATCACTTTGAGGGGGCGGTAGTCCGCACTTCGTAAAATGAATATATAGCGTTTTCCCATAATAGAAACCATAATGGTAGGACATAAATGAAAAATACAGAAGAATATAGAAAACATAAACATAATATATATCATATATAAATATAATGACATCTTAATGGCCAACATGAATGGTGTTATAAGAATATTGAACAATCATCGTTTCGTGAGGCAGAAATTCGCCATTCACAGAAACAGTATGTTCATTAACCATTTGACGGAGGTGTATGCAAGTGTATCTCGAATACTTCTAATAAAACATCCTATTTTATTTAAGATACTGGTGTTATTACAAAATAAATGAATAAAAATGGTTTGGGGGGGGGGGTTGGAGAAGCAAAATAAAATAAATGAACATTAGAGAAGACTTTACCTTTAAATCGGGTAACTCCCCTTGGTTTGAAGCAAAAGGGGTTCTTGAAGAGATTTATGCCTAAGTTAAGGATTCTATGATTAAGAGAGGGATGTGGAGAGATAAAATGAGCAGATTTTGTTTGATCCAATGGATTGAGAGGTGTGGGTAAGGAGGTAGAGGTGGGTGCCTTTTATAAGAGGGAGGAGGGGCACTCTTGGAAAATCCTGAAAAGTTACTTTATTATAAATTTCTTTTCGGATATCAAAGGTCCTAAAATTATATATTTCTAGGATAAGGTGATAAGGGATATAAATACACCCATACAATAGGTTTTTGACAAGTGTATGTCTTAGATTTTGCATTATCTTTTCATTTTATTTAAATTGTTCATTAATGAGGTAATCGCTCCATCATCATGGTGTCATAAATAAATTAATTTATTTAATGTCTAAAAATTATAGAAAAAATCCAATGATATAGGAAATATTTTTAGATTTACAATGAATATTTATAGTCTAATATATATTTTATGTAGATAAAATTAAAATCATTTTACTTAGGTGTCACATACTTTGGTTACACTTTCCTTTCTTTAAAAAAATATGATAAAAGGTCACTATCACACTAAAGTGATTCCATGGGGTCCCAAGGTTGGAACAAGGCATCCCATGGTCGGACATGACACCAACAGTAGCATTAAGACACATTTTGGGGTCATTTTATATTTTTATGATATTATTTTATTACCCTTAACTACCCGGTTACTAATTAAACATGATAATTAAAGATAATTACCGTCGTTACTATTGATAATGTCCAAAAAACAAAAGAGTATTAATTAAAAAATTTGGGCCATCTGATTCCAAATATGGAATCCATTTTATCAATTTACAAACACAGAAATTGTAGTAATTAATTTAAAATAATTTTCGTTGTCAAAACCAAAGACAGGTTTTTAAGACGTAAAATATATCAAAAGATTGATTTATTTTTACATCCAATTTAAAACTGAAATTACATCCAATGACCAAAATTGTATTAAATTATAAAAAAATTATTAAATTAAACTTTGAAACCAATTAAAATGACAATCTAACTATATAAATAATTTGGATGAAAAGGCAGTCTTGAATTAAAATGCAGTATTTTTCACTATTTATTGAAAATAAACATTTATTAGAAATATACAAAAAATTCACCCTAATCTATATTTGATATTCCAAATTAAAAAATGATATCAATTTTACCAAATTCAAAACATTGAAGTTTCATTAATTAAATTTATAATCAATTCCCGTTGTCAAAACAAATAGTGTGTTTTTAAGAAATAATATCTATTAAAAGATTGACACTTGTTTATGTCCAATTTCAAAGTGAAATTAATTCAAATGACAAAAATTGGATTAAATGGTAAAAATAGATTTTTATTACACTTTAAAACCAATTAAAAATATAATCATACCATATAGATAAATTAGACTAAAAGGAGGTTTTGAATTAAAATACAGCATTTCACTCTATTCATTAAAAATGAACATTATCAGAAAAATACCCAAAATTTATACAAAGTAAATTTTGATGTCCTGATTCTAAAAAAGAATTTTATTTGGCCAAATATAACATATAAAATTGTCAAAATGTGTATTTAAAAATGGTTCGCCATCAAAAGGCGGTTAATCGACCTTTTAAAGAATACTACGCTTAAAATTGGATTCATTCGCATTTTAAGAATCTAAAATTTATTTAATAAATGTAAAAATATTTGACAAGAATATATAATCACTTTTTAGTTAGTTTTGTTCATTCCTTCCATTACATCTGTAAGGAGTTTACTACCATTTACAATAATATTATTATATTATTAGTCTGCATCGTAAGATTTCAAAGAAACTCATTGTTGCGTATTGGGTACGACATCGAACATAGTGTCCCCTTTCAAGTAATATTAATATTTAATTCAAAAATATTAATAAATATGAAAAAGTAATATTCTTTATTTTACTGGGATGTTACAAATACACCCATTTATTCAAATCTCTCTATCATTTTTTCAATTTCTATCCCACATTAAGAAAAATTTTCGGTCTAATTTTTTCATGAAAGGATGAAAAATAAAATATGTTAAATAACATACCCAAAAATATTTTTCCCATGTGTTACTATAATGATGAATCTCACAAAATAATCTTGATTTCCTATAATTATGCATACAAACATAGATCTCATGCCATTCTGGGCCACATGTAAATTATAAAAAAATCAAAAAGCAAAATAACATCACATAAAAATTGTGTCACCCTAGGTGAGATGATATTAAAATTTAACTTCAAATAGCAATAAAAACAATCCCTCCATGAGTAAATAGGTTTTACCCCATATATCAGTTTGTAACTCTCATGAAAGAGATCATAACTAAGCCCTTAATTTTCATCTTATCCTATTTACCTTTCTTAAATAGTATTACAAAATAAAAAGTTATGAAAACCGGGATTTGATCCCTCATTGTAACGTCTCAGACCAAGTTCTACACACCGGTTCCCCTGAGCCAGTTCATCAAATGACCTCAAGTGTGCCTCTTCATATGATAACAGATTTTGACTGGCAATGAGGGTCTAATAAGTCAATAATGGGGATAAAATACCATGTTTTTCATATTAAGTAGTATTGGATATAATAATCAATTTTTTAATGAATATATAACCAATAAGAATTATAATATCTCAAGGTGGTCAAAGTAGAATATACAATATTGAACTACAGTAAAAAAAACATATCATCTAGAATTACAAGTCATGTTTCCAAAATGAAAACTGAAAATAAATACACTAACCACTCTTGAGTGGGTCTCAAACCACATCATGTTACCTAAACCATAATCCATCCCAACTCAGCAATTGAACATAGGTCTATTTCCCATAACATTTCAATAAAAATGAATGTATATTCAGGTACCGATCAAGAAACCTGAGTAGGGTTTGTAAATAACTCAGTAGGCCACCATAAACGGTGCCTAAAACAAGTCTAATCAAATGTATATTTAGTTGAATTAATAAAGAATTAAAATTCATAAGTTTACAGTTATCACATTATTAATTATTATTTATTTACAACTTCAACTCTAGGGATGTCGAGGATTGTTATACCACAAAACATGCTTCAGCCCATTCTGGAGCCTGAAGTGTTCCCTAATAATATCATATATTAATAGATATATCAACTCATACTAGAGATAAATGTATTCAAAGGTGATATCATATCTCAATACACACTTTGGCTCTTTACAGAGCACAATGTATTCTCTTGTGAGGACAAATATTGGAGTAATATTGTTACCATTCGGTAATTCCATAAATTCTTTCCCATGATATGAATATTAAATTCATAAGTACGATGACAATGTTACCATACGTTCTTCTAAATTGAATGACCATATTACCATTCCTTTACACACAAGTATAATGACTATTTTTCCATTTAAATGTCTCAATTAAATGACCATGTTCCAATTCCATTATCCATTAGTTAAATGACCACCTTACCATTTTTAATTCACAATTTATAATGCCCATGTTCCCATTTTTATAGATAATTCATTCATTAATTAATTATTCATCACCTAATTAATAAATAATTCATAAATTAGTTTATCACATAAATACACTTAATTAATTCCCCAATTAATTATACATCTCAAATACTTTAACTAATTCCTCAATTAATTTACTCAAGTCAAGCATTTTAGTATCACATAATTAATTCTAAAATTAATTATCTCAATGAAACCATTTCAATATCACATAATTAATTATACAATTATTTTTCACAATTCAGGAAATCAAAATAACATAATTAATTCCACAATTAATTATCTAAATCAAAATACTCTAAATTAATTATTAATTTCACAATTAATAGTCCCCAAATCCCAAAATAAATTATTTAATCAAATCCACCAAACTCCCATTTATTTAATTGAAATAAATATTTAAATTTTACTTAATAATTATAATTGATATTAAACCCTAGAAAATATATAGTTTCATAAATGTAAATAATTTAAAAATGATGGGATATTAATGTTATACCACCAACCTCTATGATTAAATGATTTAACACCAATGAAAATTCAAAAAAATTGTGCATCATATTGATAGTGATCATGATCTGAAGCTAATAACCTAAACCACGATTAAACCAATAATGATATTATAAATCTAGAGCTTGATCAAGAATAATTGATCTAGATATCACAAAATATATATATATATCTTATTAAACAGTTGATAATTATTATCAAAAGAATAAGAGAAGGAATATTGATAATGGGTAACGGAATGGGGTGAGATTCACATTCTGGGAGAGATGACAATCTTCGATCCGGGCTTCAAATCTTGTTGAACGGTGGTCACATGGCCTTGGAATTCTTCTTCAGGGCTCCCAAACTATGAAATTACTCCTAGGGTCTAATGGGGGTAAACATATGTGAGTTAAATGGGTTCGGGGAATTTCAAAAAAAATTATTGGCCCACTATAATTCCTACCAACAGTTTCCAAGGCAGTGGTGTACTGATTTTCCAAACCATACACCAACCATTCACCAATTATTTTTTGGTTGCACATTTTGGAAAACCATGCACCAATATTTGCACTAGTAATGTGATTCTCTACTCTATGGGGTCACAATATTTTATGGGTATTGAAGAATGATTTTCTCTAATAGTGTTCCAAATGTGAACATGTCCTTTTTCTTTAATTTTTCGAAACATTCACCCAAACACACCTCATGTTACAAATTTTTTTTTACTAAAATAAGGACAAAATAGTACCTTCATGAAATCCCAATATTACTATATTAAATGATGGGATCATAAATTAATTGTGTCATTTATATGTAATTTTCTCATTGTCACGTAGATCCTTCTTCAAGATTATGTAAGGTATATAAAAGTGTTGTGACCATAGTTCATCAATATGACAAAGAGATAATGACCCTAGAGTCTCAACTTTAGCGGGCGCTGAGGTGGAGACCAACACCAATGGTATATAAATCTTATAAAAAATTGGCGGCATTACCCTTTTTATAGTAACCATGATCGGGAGATAAGATATAACAACCTCAAAAAACTCCATGGTGGATATATATAAAGAAACCAAATTCTTTCCCAAATACATGTTTGACGTAAAATTTCAAGAGATATAATGAAAAAAACAATGTAAGTACAAAAAAACTATAAATCTACACAATAATTTTCCTCAATGACTGAGCTAGTATGGTCCAACACAGTTTGCATAATCATCTTAGAAACCTGAATACAGTTTCATATTCACAGGGTGAGCATACAAGTATACTCTGTAGGAACATCCAAAGTCACCCGTGCAAAAGTTGGAGAAGCACACTAATGACCTTGTGAGAATACAATAGAAACATAAAAGAATGTAAAATGTTGTACTATACACCCCAAACGAACTAAGGAATGCTAAAAAAATAACTCAATTCCAGTTATATAAAATAGAAATCAAATCCATATTTGGGTACCCCACACCACTTCCCGCTGGTTATCTGCTCATCCCTAGCATCAAATGTATTGACGCTGCCTCTCTCTTCAACAAAAATCACCAGAAAAACTATCCCATACACACTTAGGGAACATACCACATCCATTCCACAAACACATGGGCCACAACCACATCATATCATGTCCCCATATTCCTATTCAAAAAAACCAAAACATCATCCCGAAGACACCTAGGAAGCGCACCTCACCCGCAGACACCTGGGCCACACAACTGCTCGACATGATTCCCGAAGTGTCTTGGGATACCAATGACTATAAGAGAGAGAAGATAAGACTTAATATCCAGCCATAAATCTTCCCACAAAGATGTTGGGAAAGGACACTATACCCAATAACAATGTTGGTGTTTGGCAAATATTACACAACATGGGTGTGGTTTGTATAGAATTTACAAGGAACAACATGTATATATATAAGTAACAAACACTCAAAACAACCTATGGTTTTCAAAACAACACCCAAACCACACCAAAATTTCCATTGTTTCCAACACTACAAGCACGTACCACCATGAATGATGGTCACTTCCATAATTTGATAAATGAATGATGTGTCACTACAAACCCCAACTCGAAACATGTCCCCCCCTAATTCATTTCTAATTATTCGATTATACATTATCAATTCATTTATTTGTTTATTCCTTCCCTACATGGTAAACTACCAAACATTGAAAATGTTATAAGGTGAAGTAACAATACCATCCACTTCCAAATCCAAACAAAGAATGAAGGTCCATGGATAAAAAATCCACAAAACCACCCATTCATAAAAAAAGGTCTATGAAAACTCATTGAATATGACCAATGAAAGGTAAAACCATTCTTATTTAAAATTATCCATCTATAAAAACAACAAATCTTAACTAGATTGTATTCCCAGAACTCACTCCCATTTCCAAGACACCCCCACCATCATTTTTTAAATTCAAGTCACCATGTCCTTCCTATCAACAAGTAACCCCCCTCTCACACACACATACAACGTTACTACCACACTCATCAGACATTCTACACAAAAACATAACACACAACACACCCATAAACCTAAAATAGCATATATCGAACATGCATCCCAGCTTCCCAACTGCTGCTGAGATGCGGTTCCACTACATATCATGTTTTTCCATTCCATAATCAAACAATATCTCAAACTGAGATTCAATTTCCCCACCTATACCACCATAAAGATATATCCACACTCCTAGACACATTAACACTTTATCAACATAGACACAAGTTCGAAAAGAACAACACACACCACACAGCCACACCAACAAGGCAATGTTTATACATATTTAGAAAACACTCGATCTTTTAATTCCACTTGATAAAACATAAGATATCCCAGAACATGTTTGATCATGGGGAATAAATTTATTTAACTGAATTTACATTATTAAATGATTTCATAAATAGATGTTTTTTCATGGAGTATAAACAACATGAATTCAAAAACCAATCATGTGCGCAAACTGATACCACTATTGACAATTGTTTTAAGAATTCATAACACCCTTAAAAAATTGGACATGGATCAATGATTACATATAAATAAAAGGGATCATCACTAAAATCGTCCAAGAACCATATTTATTACTTCTAATTATCTTCATTTAATTTGTTTCCAACCGTATTCACAAGTTTACATGAGTACACCCACCCAAATGATATACAATTAAAATTTTGATGAAGGAAATACCTTCATGGAATTATAAACAATAAAAAAATATCATTTCACAAAAAAAACAAGGGGTCGCACAGGTAGTTGGAGAAACTCCATGATAAAAATGAATAGTATGATACAGTCCAGTTGCACAACTTCTCAAGGATGAAAGGTTCTCGGTGAACCATGAGAAAAAAAGGGTTCAAAATAATAGAGGATCTTGGATTCAGAAAATATAAATACAATATCAACATAAGGTAAATAGTTTCATTGATCATTAATGTAAGGTCATGGCCAAAACCATGCAGTTTGACAATTTCAATGTCCCTAGAGTGTAATGATGTAAATTTTACAATTAATGACATTTTTAAAACATTTAAATTTTTTTAAAAATAGGTTATAAACTCGATTTACCACAAACAAATCATAGGTGGGGAGAAACTCGAAACACTGGGAAATACTAGAAATGACCCCTGATTGGCGTGTCACTGACATGAGCCACATATAATGAGTCAGTGTTTCCTTACTCACGTATATGAGTCACAGACATGAATCAATGACATGATTCACCGAATTGAGTCACCGATGCCACTCACCAACACTACTCCCCAATTCTCATCATATGGATGCTCGACCAACCGTTGGATTGAACTACATAAGACTTAACCTAATAATGCCTCGTCCAACAGAAATCTTGTTCTACTAGTTCCCTAAGTCACTGATGCTACTTTTCCAACACAAACTACTAATTCCAACCTACTGACACTGAGCTACTGACATGACAAACCGATTCCTGAATCACTAATGAAAAAACATGATATTTGGAAAACTCTTGTAATGGGCCACCATTTCCTCCTAGAACACCCAAAACACGAGATTTTGAAAATTTAATATACTGAGGTGGTACTTTCCATTACATTAGATAACTCTCAAAATCTTCTCACACTCAAGAATTTAAAACTAACCCTAGAGGAATGAGGGGTACAAACAATCACCTCATAAAATAACTCTCATGGATAAACCACATCCCATTGTTCAAAATCTACTGTGAATCCTCAAAATCCAAGAAAGCCTCCTCCCACATCTGATAACCCAAATATAAACAATACACACAACACATGAGCCAAATATCTGAAAACATTAATTAAGTAATTCTTTCCTCCATGTCAATATAATATTCTCATTGGACGGCACTGACTCGTTTTCATGGGTTTAATCGAATGTTGGTTAATGAATCATTAGGAATTCGGTCCTTCCCCTTCCACATATTATTTTTCCACCACATGTTAGAAAATAAGGACACAACTAATCTCATTGAAAACAAGTTTCAATCTTTAAATCAGAATGAAAGAAAATGAGAAAAAACTCAAAAGAATAGGGTACTGGGAATGCACGTATGCTTCTTTCTCATAATTAATCTCTTCCATACTACCATGCCTCTAAAACTAGTAAACTAAAGGAATTTTCATTCCATATAACTCTTTCTTGCAATGATATACAATCTCCACTAGTCGTTCCATAAACGTTGTGTCTTCATTGATATCCAACTCTCCTAAATAAATGACATGGGATTAATTGTGAAGACACGAAAGAATCTAAGAGACTTGAAAGACATCATGGATCCTCCTAAACTATGGTGGAAACACCAACTAGTATAAAACGTTTCATACTCACCCCAATAACTTGAAGGGTTTGATGAACCTAGGGGAATTATTATTCCATTGGGAAAACTTATTTTGCCCACATAGCGGGGAAGCCATAAAGAACATGTTTTCCCCAACATCGAACTCTAAGGGACTACTCCTTTAATCAGAATATGAATTCTTCTAGTCATGTTAATACTTAATCCACTCATGGATAACCCACACCTTCTCATTCATACATTGTACCATGTCTGGACCAATAAAATCTTCCTCACCAACATCTATCCATCACAATGTTGAACGACACAACCTTCTTTGTAATGTTTCTAACAGAGCCATAACAATGGAATATTGATAGAAATTATTGTAATAAAACTATACCAAGTGAAAATTTCACACCCATGTCCCACCAAATTCAAATACTAATGCTCGTAGTTTGTCCTCCAATGTCTGGATGGTCTTGTCTATCTTCCCATCTGACTAAGGGTGGAATGTAGTGACAAGTTCTTTTTGAGTGCCAAAATAATGCAATAATACCCTCTAGAATAATGAGGAAAAACACTCATCCTAATCTGATATAAAGGATCTCGGGACTCCATGCATCCACACCACCTCATCCACTTACCTTCTCCATAAGGGATTTGCTACACTCGACCCTTTACCTCTAAGTAGTGATCGGATTTTGTAAAACAATCCCCCACTACAAAGATAGAATCATAGAATCCATGAGCACTAGGTAGTCTCATGATTAAATTTATTGATATTTAATCCCACTAATACTAGGGGGAATATAGGGGCTACAACAAACATCTATGAACATATATTTTAGGCTTCACTTTCTAGAACATGAGGAACTTTTCCTAAAACTCAACCACTATTCGGTTAATCCCAAGACACTTGAATTGTTCCCTCAATCTGTGGTACCTCATGGAAACTCTCAGTTGTACCACAATATGTCAGCTATGAAACTCATGTATAAACTTTTTATCCATCACCACAAGAACAATCAACTTCCCAAAGAGAATCAGATGATTCTGACCATCCTCCGACCATCCCTTTGGAGAATCACACTAGCCAATGTGATGACGCATTACCTCTACCTTCGAGTCTCCTCACTTGGAATCCACCACAAACTATGTCAAATATGACAACAACATCATCTAAAATATAAATCCTCTACCAACATAAATTCATGCATCTATGTGTTAGGTGTTCCACTCTGCCATTTTTCTCCAAGCATCCAAAAACTCCCAAAACACCTCCTTCAAGGACTTCCTACTCAAAGGATCATCCATAATAATTCACTTTGCTGAGGTATAAGAGACCTCAAAATTTTTATCCTTGAGAAAATACATCCACAAACTATGTTTGATGTTGATATCTCATTGGGAAAAGATGTACCTCAGGCTCTTATTCTCTATGAAAACCAAAAATAACTCCCTAATGAGGTAATTTTGCTCCATCTTTAGTGTGAACACCACCACTGCAAGATCAAGATCATAGGTGGCAGAGTAACATGCATGGGGATATATTAGCTAATAAAATGACATATTTTAATTACATTCTAAGGGTATTAAATGTCAATTTTTGATCTTATGGGCCTGAGTTAGTGGATTTTAATTTTGATAATCCATTCTCATCATTTATGCACTTCATGCCTAATGTACACCAATTTAAGACCAATGATTAATTTGATTTTAAGGAATGAAATTATCCATATTTTAATTTATATTGTCTGAAATGGATCTAGACATCAATATGAGCATTATTCATTAATGGATCAATGTAGGATTCAAAAAGTATGATGGAGATATTTGGTGATGAAATGAATCAATTCATGAGAAGGTAGATTAGACATTAGCTCACTACTGAGAATGTGGGGCCCAAAATATAGGTTCGCAGAAGCCTAAATTTTGGGAGAAGCTATAGGACATGTAGCATAACAAATACTTCTTCATGTCCTAGTTCTAATTCGGCCTCCATAGTTGTTATTAAGGTGGACCAAATAGTATATAAAAATATGGGCTAGAATCTGCGGCCTAGAATGTTATCCCACTACATCAGGCATAATTCCCAATACACGACTCTAAATAGGCCCAAATGGGACATAAATCTAGAAGAAATTTTGGGACACACAAGAATATTCTATGTCCTATTGAGATTTGGTGATATGCTTGTCTATAGATGATGATTTCTTCAGGGGAGACGAGGAGGATAAAAAGTCAACGAGGGAATCTATTTCTCCACTAATTCCCACCACCCTATGGAATAAATTTATTTAATAATTGGGAATAAATTGATTTAGGATTTTCTTATGGATTCACAATGGCCTATTTATGTCAGTTGTGGTGTGGGGGTAGATATATCTTATTATTGGATACAATTTCATTATGCCAAAGTTCCTTTGTAATATTTTTAATATTCATTTATGTTTTTTTCATTTATTTAAATGTTATTAATCATCATATTTCACTTTTATTCTTCCCATTTCATTCATTATAACAGTATAATCGCAAATCACAGTGATATATCTATGTTGTGGTGAATTATTTTACATGTAGGTGTGAATTTCATGGAAGCACATGGAAAAGTTCTCCTTATTTCCATGGTATTAAATTATTCTATCCAATTCATATAATCCATCTTGCACCCTCGCCCACCATTGAGAGTATACGATATATGGAGGGATAACCCTTTAATGGGCTGAATGTAGGAATATTAAAATAATGTATTGAATGTTATTTTATGAACGAGTTGTTGTTGATTGGATAACTTATTTAAGACTTTCATTCTTCATTTATTTCCACTATTCACCTTCACTGTGTTTGAGGAAGATAAATCCAAGTACTAAAATAACAATATACCTTGGAGATATCATGAATTTGGTTCTCTAAGTGTATAAGAGATTAGTAATTGAGTTTAGTTAGCATCAAACAAGAAAATGATGAAGGTAGTGTTCTTTTTAAAAATGGATACATCATGAATTACTAAAACCAAAATTGTCTAAAGAAGTAAAATTCATTCAATCCACCCTGAGCATAATACTAAGATCAAACTATTTTCATTGAATTGAATTCACTTAGGTTTCACAGTTTTCATTAAAACCATCTAATAACAGAATCATGTTTTCAACTTCATTTACAAAAATCTATCTCATAGGTTGTGTGTCTTAGGTATCTTCTTAGGTCTCAGTGGATTTGACAACCAAAGCTCGACTACAATGACCGTTATACCATCATGTCTTGGGTAAATATTAGCATGAATCAAATTTTGGTGTTGTTTTCAGGGACAAAGTACATACCTTAGAACAAAACCATCTTTCCGCACCCCCCATTCTCCTATTATTACCCAAGATCTCTTATCTTGTCCCTTTTTCACTTTTTTTCCTTTTGGCAGATGTCTGCCTACACCAATGATAATTCAAATAGACTAGTTATGGTGTAAAATCCTAGGATAGGGGAGTCAAGTGAACCTAGGTGATTGATTAAATTAGATACTAATATTCTTGAAACTCTATAATCAAAAATTGATTTAAATCTAATGGAGGGTCTTCCATGAAATCAAATTGTAAATCCTGGGAGAAATCAAATGGGAAACCAAAATCAAGAAGCTCCAAGACTAGGGAATGTAGTCGATCAAACCATGAATGACTACCTTACTCCAGATTGGACCAATTCCCCCTCATGAATTAGACACAATTCCCTAAGAGAAACCAACTAAATCACTAAATCCCTTGTTCTAAACCACCTTCCCACATTCCATGGAATGGAGTCCGAGGTGCCCTACCTTCGCATTAAAGAGTTCATTGAAATTATAGAAACCATGTGTCACCCACATCATCTAGAATCAGCTAAGATGAGCCTATTTAAATTTTATTTAAAGGATCAATCTACAAATTTCCTAAACAATTTGAGACCAACATCCATCAACTCTTAGAAACAATTTCATATAGAATTCAACAAAAAAATACTTCTCCCATCACAAAAATACTGCACAGAAAAAAGCATAAAAAATGTTTTTTTGGAAAAGTGGGAGAGTCATTTTATGAAACATGGAAAAGGTTCAATGAAAAAATCAACATCGTACCTCACCATGGATTTTAAATACCGTAAAATGTTTGAATTTTCTATGAAGGGTTGGGTCCGATGAACAGAAAAATTAATTGAAATCATGTGTAATAGAACCTTTAAATACAATGCCCCAAATTATGCTTACATGTATTTCGAAATACTTTATTAATAGAACCAAACATGAAGAAGTATATATTATTTTGAAAAGACACAATGAACTATGGAGTTCATACACTTAGAGAAGAGAAAAGCCTTAGGGATAAACTCACAACACTCACTAAGAAGGTTAAAGAGATAGAACTTAGGAAAGTCCATGAAATCCAAATTGTAGACCCTGTTTGCACAATTTTTGACAAACATGACCATAAAATTGGAAAATTCCCAACAATTCCATACATCAAGGATGTTATTTTAGGAGTACCCCAGAATATGTAAATGATTTAAACATTCAATAGCCTCAATACCAACACACGTTAATCCCAAGATATAATGACCACCCATGATTCCGTTAGAAAGATAACCAACATCCTAGCCAACCACATGGGAAATATCCTAACCCCCATTAGAACAACCAAACCCATAACCTGTCGATAATGAAACCTATCCAAAACTAGCAACCACAAGTCGATTTTCAACAAACAATCCCACCTTGAAAATATACCCCCTAGGATAAACTAATCTTCTCAAGCACAAACCAAAACTATTCCATAAATCCTACTAGAACAACTGTGAAAACTAATTGAAAGGATGACCTCAGAAGTCTCATCCCTAAAACAAGAAAATCAAACAATAAAAACAGGAAAGACAACCATTCCTACACAAGATATTCCACAATAAACATTAAGGGGAGTGTCATTTGGTACTCAAACAACTAATGAACAACTAAAGGTAGTGATTATTTTAAGAAGTGAGAAATCAATTGAGAAACTAGAAAAACTAATTGAAAAACCATATGAATATTCAAACATGGATGAAAATTCAAAAAAACCAAATGATCAAACTGAAAAACATGTTAATATTATCCAAGAAAAACTCTTCAACAAAAAAACCCACAACCTTCACCATTTCCTCAACACATGAGGGGGAAACGAAGCCTGAATTGAGTGAAACATTGAGGGAATTATTCTCACAAGTCAAGATGAACATTTCACATCTTGATGATACCCAAACCATACCTTCCTACAGAAATTACCTTAAGGAATTTTTCACTTTTAAAATAATTTATTCGCATAAAAACCATGTCCATTTGGCTGCAATGTGAGTACCACCATTCAAGGGACCATTCCTCCTAGGTTGAGAGACTCAGGTTTCCATTACATAAATGTTGAACAAGGAGGGAGAAAATTTGTCAAGGCCTTGTGTGACCTAGGTTCTAGTGTCAATATCATTCCCTATGTTGTGCGCTTCCATTTAGGCCTAGAAGAGTTCCAACCAACATCATTCACACCTTAACTTGCTGATCATAGCATTTGGGTTCCAATGGAGATTTTAAAGGACGTTCTGGTAAAAGTTGAAAAGTTAATCTATACTGATGACTTCATTGTCCTTGACAACCATCTAAAAATAGGAAATAAAATAAAAACACTAATCAAACTTGGTCATCTATTCCTTGAAACAATCTACTCTCTTATTCATGTTATAAATGTGAACATGAACATCAACTTTGGAAGCATGTTTCTTGACTCGAAAATCAATAATGCAAGCTCACTAATAGGGGATGGCGAAGACATTAATGATGTAAACATGACTGGAAGAATTAATAATGAATCCATAGAACATAAAGTAATATTAAATGTAAGTTTTATTCAATATGAGAATGATTTCCTTTTTTTCATGAAGGATTTTTATCTCCTTGGCTTGAATCATTTTCAAATTTCTCTTATGATGAAGTCTTTGGTCCAACAATTAGTGAAACTCTTCAGGAAAAAACTTCCATAGAGACCAATCAAACATACTTCATTAAATATGATCAAACCAATATTTTAGCTGAAACTTCTACACATGGGGATTCGATTCTAGCTAATAATCTAGCAAAAAAATAGATCAATTTCAATTTTCCAATCATATGCTGAAATTCAAAACCAACCCGATCTTGAATTGATGAAACTTCATGGTGTACTCAAGTATGTCGTCCAATGGGACAATCAAACACATCCTATTGTCATTTATTATTTACCTGAATCCAATTTTGAGAGGATGCTTCTAGATACCCTTAAGAAACATAAAAAAGACATTGGATAAACCCTGTCTGATATTCCTAGGATTATCCCACTAATCTAGACTCAAAGGATTGTTCTAGAATCTGATTCAAAGCATTTTCATAAACCCAATAGAGACACTATCCTAATATCATGGAGGTAGTTAGGAAGGAACTTATGATATTGTTAAAAACTGTTATCCTCTATCCCATAGGTAAGAGTGAGTGGGTGAGCGTAATCCAAGTGGTTCTGAAGAAGGCAGCAATAATAGTGATAACCAATAAGGGTGGATAGATTCATCCCACTAGGGTGAGTAGTGGCTAGAGATTCTGTATCAACTATAGAAATCTAAAATCATTTTCCCAGAAGGACCATTTCCTCTTACCATTAATTAACCATGTCCTTGAGAGAGTGGAAGGTCATGCCTTATATTACTTCTTTGATGGGTACTCAAGGTACAATCAGATTAATGTATCCCTTGAGGACCAATGGAAGACTACATTCACCTATCCATTCTGTACCTTTTCCTTCAAAATCATGTCCTTTTGGTTATGCAATTCCCCTAGAACCTTCCAGCGGTGCATGATGGGAATCTTCTCATACACGGTAGGAGATTTTATAGAGGACTTCATGGATGACATCTCTGTGTTTGGGGATACATTTGATGGATGTATGAGGAATGTGGATTGTGTCTTTTCAAGATGTGAAGAAAATAATATGGTCTTAAAATGGGAAAATTTCCATTTCATGGATAACGAGGGAATAGTTCTAGGCCACCTGGTATCTGGTTGGGGGATTGAAGTTGAAAAATCCAAATATGACATCATTTTTCACCTTCCATCACCAAAAAATGTCCAGGAAGTGAGGACTTTCTTAAGACATGCTAGTTTCTATAGTAGGTTCATTGAGAATTTTAGCTCTATATCTAGAATACTTAGTGCTCTATTAGTGAACGATGATCCATTTTATGGACTGAAATCTATGAGGATTCATTCTCTATAATCAAGTCAGCTCTTATCTCTCCACCTATCATGAAATCTCTAAATTGGAAACTTCTTTTTGAGCCGTTGTGTGGTGTGAGTGACTTTGTTATAGGAGAAGTCTTAGGACAACGATGTTAGAAAAATCCATGTGTCAATGCTTATGCAAGAAAATAATTAAATGATGTACAAGTAAACTACCACACCACTGAGAAAGAGTTTCTTGCTATTTTCTATGCCATAGAGAAAATTAGGTCCTATCTCTTATGATCACCCATCATTATCTTCACAGACCATTCAACCCTGAAATATGTTTTCCAAAAAGCATAAGCCAAGTATAGACTGATTTGTTGGGTAATTCTATTACAAGAATTATACCTCACAATAAATGAAAAAAAATGTGTTGAAAATGATGTGGCAGATCACCTATCTAGGATGGAATTAAAAGATAGCTCAAATCACCACTCTATGTATGATTTATTCCCTGATGAACACCAACACTCTTTGATTGAAATCCCTTGGTGTGCAGACATATCCAACTTATTAGTTACATGATTCACTCAAATATTATTAGGGACTCAATGTTGATGGAAAATTCAATTCTTATGTTAGGAACTATGTGTTTGATGATCCATACCACTATATTTTCTGCCCTCAAAAATTCATTAGGAGGAGTGTCCCATAATCTGAACAAGAGTCCATCCTTAAATTTTCTCATAGTGAGGCATGTGGAGGTCACTTTTCCTCTAAGAAAACATCTTCTATGGTACTTTAGTGTGGTCACTTCTTTCCCACCCTCTCAAGGGACACCTACAAATTTGTAAAATCTTTATTTAGTTTCCACAAGTTGGTTCCATCACATAAAACAATCAAATTCCACTGGATCTCATTTTAGTGATTGAAATCATTGACTACTAGGGAATCGATTTCATGGGTCACTTCCCAAACTCTAGGGGATATCTATACATCCATTTAGATGTAGATTTTGTCTCCAAATTGGTTGTGGTCATTCATAATAAATTGAATGATGCTCAAACTGTGATTATATTTCTCACGGAAAACATCTTCTATATATTTGGAATTCCTAGGGATATCATTAGAGATCGTGGACCTCATTTCTTCAATCGACCTTTCTCAGAACTCATGGGAAAGAATAGAATTTCACACAAAGTTTCCACTGCTTAACGTCCACATACCAATGGTCAATCATAGATATCCAATCAAGAAATAAAAAAAAATTCTTGCAAAAAAATATTATACATCTAGGAAATATTGTTCAAGGAAACACTTAGATTTTCATTGGGCCTATCGAAGAGAATTCATATCCATTTTAGGAATGTCCCCATATAGAATTATTTATGGAAATAAATTCTATTTTCTAGGGGAAATTGATGATAAGGCTTTTTGGGAAATTAAGAAAATCAATTATGACCACTCTTTGGCAGGAACAAAAAGGAAATTAGATATCAATGAACTTTAGGAACTTAGGATAGAGGCTTATGATAATTCATGGATCAATAACGAAAAAGTTCATGAATTCTAATCTAAACACCTTAAAACAAAACACATTGAACTAGGAAAACCAGTTCTTTTGTATAATTCTAAACACCACTTTCACCCTAGAAAATTGAGGTATGCTCCATACATAGTGCATATGGTGTACCCCCATGGGGCTATTAAAATTAAAGATCCCTCCAATGGTATAACATATTATGTTAATGGTTATAGAGTCAATCTATTCATATAACCATTCCAAAAAAATGATGTAGATAAAGAATTATGTGAACCTACATTAGATAATGAATATAATTGATCAATTAGGGGTCCATGTCGAGCTAACGATGTTAGACCAAGCGCTGCATGAAAGGAAACCCGTGGTTTTCATGTTTCTAATCATATTGTTTTTTAATCCACTATATATTTCAAATAGGATTAGTGGATCAATTTGATGTATTTTTATTCTACCTCAGACTGTTGACCTGTTATTCTCTTATGAGTATTGATGGGGATGAAGAAGGGGAACCATATTCATCTATGTCACGCAATGCGATCCCTGAGTACTACCTCACTCATGTAATTAAAATGAAAAAAATGTATCATCAGTTTGATTAAAAAAACAAAATAATGATAACAATAAAAATTATGAGAATTGATATTAAATAAATATTTCTATTGTTTTTTTCTGGTTTGTTCTAGTTTGAATGATTCTGGGATGATTTTGGGGGATACATACTCAATAAAGTAGTTGCCTACATTCCCATGAGAATAATGACTAATTTAGGAGCACCAAAATAATCATTATGAAGCCACCAAGTGAACTTGATCCATATCCTTTCCAACTCTTCCCACAACCAACATTCTCCCCTCTTTTCTTTTAATAAACTAGGGACAATTTCATAATATGTTGGGGGTTTTAGAATGAAAATGTTTTTTTAAAAAGCAATGATAAAAAAATAAGTAAAATTAATTTTTCATTAATATAATAATATCTTCGCTCACATTAAAACTACATAGAATGTATATTTTATTCCTTGACTCTTTCTTTAATTCATGATTATGTTCACAAGCATTGATTTTGGATGTTTGATTGTCCAATGAGAATTTTCATCATTATTATTTTTATCTATTAAATCAAAACGTCACAATGCACATCATCTGAACAATGGGGTACTAATTTGAATTCTTGGGGTCCCATAATAAATATCATAGGCTGGTTTGATTTTTATGAATAACATGAGAGTTCAAAAAAATAAAAAAATAAAAAATTAAAAAATTAAAATAAATAAATGCGTGTACAACAATGGATAAATAAAATGTGAGGCTTTCGGCACTTGGGGATCCTGACTACAGATTTTTTTAGCCTAATGTTTTTCACACTATCTCTATTCATGGTAATATGACATTGTTTATTATTAAGTTAACATGAGATGATGCCCGAGTATGTGGGATTCACTTGGTTTCCTAAGGCCATTGAGCCTGGGAGTCATTGGAAATGTCTTCTTATATGGGTTAATTTCTTTAACTAAAACCTCAATTACTATGGCATCGTATAAAAATAAATAAAAAAACAAAAAACAAATTTACTCATATTGAGATTAAATGTTATTCCACCTAGAGAATCCATGATTTCACCCTTGAATAAAAATGAACCCCCCATATCTATTGTGAATCACAAAACATCATTTCGTCTAATTGATTATGATGAAGTATGATGATGAATTTCATTAAAAGAATGGTATTGGGATTAGGATCTGATTTTAAATTTATCATGTTTTAAATTATTTTGATTGATTATAAAGATATATTTATGTGTAGTTTATATTGTGAGAATTGTTTGTTATAATGTGTTTGAAAAGGAATTCATATATAATCTTAGAATTACTTCTTCATAACTATAAAATATAAAGTTGTGGGAGTGATAAGACAAAAAAAGGCATACCTTAATTACATTTTTTGTGTTAAATTTTCATTTGTAATATTATGGGCCTGAGTTAGTGGATTTTAATATTGAACATTCATTCCCATCATCTGTAGACTTCATTCCTAATGTACACCAATTTAGGGCCAATGATTCATCTGGTTTTAAGTTTGTAATTATCCATATTTTAATTTGATATTTTTGGAATGGATCTACACCTCAATTTGAACATTTAACATTCACATATCAATGTAGGATTCATAATGTATGATGGCCATATTTGCTGATGAAAGGAAATAATTCTAGATAAGCCACATTAGAAACCATCCCAATATTAAGAATGTGGGGCCCAAAATACAGGCCCAATGAAGCCCAAATTTCAGCGTATGCTATCAAACATGTATATGAACAAATAATACATCAGTTTCAAGGATTAATTTAGCCTCATAGTAGTTATTAAGGTGGCCCAAATATAATATCAAAATCTGGGATTGAATCTGCAGCCCGAAATGTTATCCCACTAAATAGGCCAGAGATCCCGATAAACAACTCCAAATAACCCCAAATACTGCAGACATCTAGAGGACATCTGGGGATACAAAATACTCTTTTATGGACCACTAATATTCAGCGATATGATTTCCCATATAGGATGATTTGTTCAGCGGAGATAAGTAGGATAAAAAGTGAAGGAGGGAATCAATTTCTCCCCTACATTCCAAAACCGTAAGGCCTAAATTAATTTAATAATTATAAATACATTCATTGAGGTTCTTCCTAAGGATTACCAATTTCATATTTAAGGTAGTGGTTGTGAGGGGGACTAGATCTATTATTTGTGGATGTAATATCATTATTCCAAAGTTCCTCTATAATGTTTCTAATAGTCAAGTAAGTTTCATTCTTGAAATTATGTGTTCTTAATAAAAAAATTTCTATTATATTATTCCAATTTCATTAATTAAAACTATATAATAACAAATTATAGTGATATATTTGTGTTTTGGTGAATTATTTCACACATATGTGCGAATTTTGTTCACACGCCCGGATGAGTGCTCGTTATATCCAAGGTTTTAATTTCTTTAATATAATTCTTATAATCTATCTTCCACCCACACCCACCAATGAGAGTACACAATAAATGGAGGGATAAAACTTTAATGGGATTATTCGAGGAAGATACAAAGGCTGGATTGAATGTTATTTTATGAATGAATTATTGTTAATTGGCTCAATAATTTAGGACATCCATTCTTCAGTTATTTCCACTCTTCATATTCATTGTGTTTGATGAAGCTAAATCCAAGTACAAAAAAGACTATATACCATGGAGAGATCATGAATTTGGTTCTATATGTGTATAGGGTATTAATAATTGATTTTAGTTATCATTAAACTTGAAAATGATTAAGGTAGTGTTATTTTGAAGAATGGAATCATCATGAATTAATAAAACCAAATTAATTAAAAAGTACTAAAATTCATTCAATCCGCCCTGAGAATAATCCTAAGATCAATCCATTTTCATTGAATTGAATTCACTTAGTTTTATTAGTGTTATTTAAAACCATCTAAAAACAAAACCATGTTGGCCACTTCTTATCCAAAAATTAATCTCATAGGTTGTGTATCTTAGGTATCTTCTTAGGTCTCTATGGACTCGACAACACAATCTAGACTTCAAGGATCGTTCTACCTTCATCTCATGGGTAAATTTGAGTGTGAACTAGGGATGTATCTTCATATACCTACAAGAGATCACTCCACATTATAGTATCTGTACACACCATAATCCATGATTGGAAGCATCACAAAACACCCTGAAAATACCCCCTTCCATTAAAAACCTGAGTACATGGGAACTCACCATCATCCCATTCAAATTACCAAATACTATATTGAACTGCTTGCTCCACACAAAATCCTGGCCATTTATGGTCAGATTCATCAACAAAGCTGGTTCTCGTGAGAAATTAGATAGAAATATCTGGTAATTTCTAATCTGACAAAGAAAATTTCATACCTATACCAAATCTCTGGGTGATTCCCAAGAAACAAAATCCTTGAAAATCAATGTTCCCACTTTTACACCCTGATTAGACATCACATGTACTTGGAAGTGGAACACCCATGTCCAAAACATTCTCTTGGACTTCTTTCCATTGAGTTGGCAGTGTCAAATGACCTCAAAGGTAGTCCTCATATTCTCAGTATGCTACTCCTTCAACTTTGAGTATATCTAGATTTCATCTAGGTATATGATTAAAAACCAGTCTAGGAACCCATTAATGATGGAGTTCATATGCCCAATTAATAGGACTAGTGCATTCGTGACATCTAACAACACAACCACAAACTCAAAGTTCCCATACATGCACCTGAAAGTAGTCATTAGGCTATCACCTTCCATCACCCTCAACTGGAAATACCCATATCAAAAATCTATCCAATAAAATTGAATTTCTCCCCTCTTCTATTCACGGAGATCATCTATAATTGCGAGAGGGTAATGGTTCTTGACTATTACCTGATTCAATCTCCAGTTTTCTATATAGATCCTCAGTCTACTATATACCTTCTTCGAAAATAAGATCACAACTCCCCACAATGACATACTGGTTCAGATTAATCCCTTATTCATCAAATCATTAATCTAGATCTACAAATCCCTCATCTCAGAAAGATCAACCTAATAATAAGCCACTAAAATCAAACTAGCATTGGGTATTATGTCTATCCCAGACTCAATATAATGTTGATGGGGGTAGATTTACAACCTATGTAAGAAAAACATCCATGAAATCCCCATCAAATTTTGGAACACCCACCATCCCATCATCCACCAACTCTAGTTCAAAAAATATATAATTATAAGGCTCCACATGTTTATTTCATATCAAGAAACTCTTATCACCAATGAAACCCACATGATGGCCATCCATGTTTGAAAACATGAATCATATTCAAAATAAATCAATACTTACATGTATAGAGTACAACAAGTTGATGCTATGGAAAAAACCTAATTTATTCATTCATAACATAAAAATATCCCCACTAGATTTTGGCTGCCACAAAATTAGTCTACATCTCTAAAAAACATATAAAAAGTTGTTCTGACCATTAAATGGTGTAATTAACACCAAATAAAGGAAAGTCTCTATATATCCAATCAAGAGCATCTTCTAGACCTGGTATAAAAATTTAGTGAGAAGTTCCTGAATCAACCAAGGTCCCACAAGAGTACAGAACAAACAGATTGTACCTTGAATGATCTATGACCCCATTGAGAATTCTACCTCTATAGTGTGTAACTACCCACACTTATCTCCTCTTCCCCTTGGCTATCAGCTTCATTGTAGCACCACCAGTTTGAGGTATAAAGACATTTTTATGCCTTTTATGGGTATTAAGTTCTTAGGATGTGTTGCGATGAGGTTGGGAGTGTTTGGAATGGTTTTGAATATGTTTGGAGGTTTTTCTAAAGGTAAATTGTTTGATACCGGTTAAGGGAAACCATACGGGTTCTCCAAGAAACCATGTAGGGGGAGAAAATAGTCTATACATGGCCTGCGCATGGTTTTACAAACCATGAAATGAAACTATGAAGACCCCTTCTCCTAGATTCTAGTGTGTGCACAATTAGTGCATGATTTTCCAAACCATGCAAACTAACCATGTGGCCACATAAAAATAGAGGTTTAAATCTAAGCTTCCTCACAGTTAACTCATTTCACTCCATACTCTCTCCCAATGAAGCCTCAATTGGGATTCATGGTTAACATGTGTTGTAGGGGCTCTCACATTGATTTTGGGAGCAATTCAACGAGGTTTCAATGTGGTTTGAAGGTGGTTTCTCTTGGGTACGTCTCTTCTCTTGGATTCACTTTGGTTTCCTTAAGATATACTCTTATACCTTATATATTTTTCTAGATATAAATCCTTTTCATTTAGATCTATGGATTTTAAAACCTTGGGTGTTGTTTTTAAGGCTTGTGGATATTAGGGAAAGGGATCTAGATTTGTTTCAGTGGTGCTTTTTCCAGATTTGAGGTGTTGTTTCTTATGGGTCAATTTCAATAGAACCCCAATGGTAGTTGGAATCTATATGAAATAAAATTTTCTAGAACTATAATATTGGTTACCAATAAAATTATTGGCTTAAAATAAATTTTTGTTTCTGGGAAAAAATGGTTTGAAATCCATTGGTGATGTGTTGGTGATTTTTGTGAAAAAGGGGGAATTGATGTGAATCTCTCGTGATGTTTGATTTTAAAAAGAAGGTTTTACAATGGATTGATGGGATTGATTTGTTAAAATGTTTGATTAAATTTGTTTTCAATAAAGATGTTGTTTAATTGAAATGTTGTTTGGAATGGAAAACAATTAAATGGTGATTTCAATAAATGGGTTATTTATTGAATTGAATTGGAATTTGATTGTAATAATATTGTATTTCTTTGTGGAAATAGTGTTTAGTGATTGTTGTTTGATTAATAATTATGGTTTGTGAGGAGTTTTGTGGATGTGTGAGGGATCTATCAATATAAAGGGTTATGTACAGTGGTCAGAAGAACCACTGTTATGGGTAGTGGTCAGGAAGTACCGCTGGTTGGAAATGGGTTGAACAAGATGGGTGGAAGTCCCATTGTAATTATTGTTTTGTTCTTTGTTTCTTTCAAACATGGATTTTTTTGTGCTAATGTGGAACGTTGAATTGTCTTATGGCATGGTTATCTGGTTTTCCCATGGGTTTCATGGTTTGGGTAAGGGTGGATTTGTAAGGAATTGTTTGTTTGTGGTAATGGTTACACTATTTTATATTTTATATAAAGTTTTTTATATAATGTCTTAACGTTTTCATCCTAGTGGATTTTGTATGGATGTATTTTGGGGAAATCCATCTGAGTATTAGTACTCACCCCCTGCTTTGGCACTTTGGTGATTCTATAGATGTCGTATTGTAGGACATAGGTAAAGGTAAAGCATCTCATTGTTAATGGATCATGGTGATTCATGGGAGAATTGTTGGGGCTTGGAGCATGTACCTTGGCGTGGATCTGTGGAGTTTTTCTAGGTTTATTTTATGGTCTCTTTTTTAGTCTTCGACATAGTACACTGATATTGTGTTGGGTTGTATTATGGATTATTTGGTTGTATTGTGTTAATGTATGAGATTGGTTGGTTTGTTGACATGCATCATATAGTTGTGGGTTGTTTGGTTGGTTGGCTTGGTCTTAAGAAAAAATCATTCACCAATTTATTCTCAAATAACATGGCATTTATTTGAAAACATTGGTGCATTGGGAACTTCACTTAATGAAAAGTAACATTCTTCCATGCTCTCAAGACAATGAGATAGGTAGGGATGTTACAAGTGATATCAGTTTGTTAGGTCCATGGATTTCAAGTGAGAGAAGTTGTTTAATCCTTGGTGTTGATTGATGGTCATGGTGTTGACATTTGATATTGTTATATTACTTGACTCATGATGGTAGAAAGGCATAAGATTGTTGGAACATGGAATGTATATCATAAATGGACATAGCTAACCCATTTATGTTGAAGATCATGTTACCAGGGAGTTGGGTACATATGTGTTATGAGAATCTTATAGGCATTGGATATATCTTTATCATGGGTGTAGCCAATAAAATGATCATGGCATGCATGGTAGAAATGAATTCCCACTAGGATGAATATTTTATTGCGGAATACTGATTTATGTGGTGGTATAAATGTGTGTATTTTTTAAAATACTGAATTGGGTTTTAAAAATAGTAGGGTTTGACCATGGAAATTCTTGGTATTTTGAAAATGGGTTGATTTTCAAAATATGGTGATTTTTTAAAAATGGTTCAATGTGGAAAAAGTGAAATTGGGGAATGTCTGGTTGTGATATTTTCTATGTAATTGGCATTGAAATTTTTAGAATTCTGTTTCTAGGGAGTGATACTAATGGTGATTCTTCTGTTGATAGGGATGGATCCAAGTAGTCATCATTGAGACCAATCAGAGGAATCTACTAGTAATGTGGTTTCACCTGATCCCCAAGTGGACTAGTAGTTGGAAAAAAGTATCGTTCAGGCTTATCAAAAATAGATGTAAAGACTGCAACCATATGAACCTATTACGATATCTATCATGGTTATAAATCCATGTAATAGATGTATGATAGTCCTTACGAGGGAGGTTTGAACCTAAACAATATGATAAATAATAATGTAGAGACCTTTTCTCACTAACCTGGAGCACATCAGAATCGGACTACAAGATTGTTAAAACCTTCATCCGAGACCCAAGTCAAATACGAGATGTTTTCAGTGTGGATCTACGAGTAAAAACCAAGCGGGATTTTAAGGTACCACCTCAAACATGTCATAATTGTAAACATATGGGGCATCTATAGAATTATTTTCATAATGCACTGAGGTCAGTTTTTCATGAAACTCTTTACAAAAGTATGTGTGAGGATTATACTAAAGAGTACAGACTGGAAGGATCACATCTTGTTGGAGTTGATCATGTTACGATGGATGATCAGTCGGGACCATCCAGAGTGCAAGGTATAGTTCTTTTAATTTCCACATTGATGCATGATTTGTTTTACACAGGTACATCCCATTCTTTTCTAGATTTTCATGTCATTGATATTTTGGGTTTACACCTAAAAATTATGTCTTCTATTTTGAAACTACTAACTCTTCTGGGTCAAAGTGGGAGTAAAGCCTTCCTATGTCGAGGCTGTTTTTTAGTTGTCGATGGTATCTAATTATTTTGGGATTTCTCTGAGCTTGAGATTGATGCTTAGGATAAAATCATGAGAATGGATTTTTAGTAAATGTTTAAGGCCCACATTGATTTCAATGCGTGAACGGTTAGTTTTGTGACGAAGTATGGAATTTTAAATCACCTTAGAGGATAGAAGAGTGCAAAGCTTGGTGAAATATATCTATTAAAACCAACGGTTGAAACGATCTCGCATCAGTTAGAGTCCTTGTCATTGGAATCCTTTGAAGGTGTTGAGTCGAGTGTTCTACTGGATGTTGTGGATTAGTTTATGGATGTATTTCTTGATGAATTATCAGGATTTCCATCGGTGAGAGAAGTGGAGTTAACAATTGATCTCTTTCTGGTGACCAGTCTTAACTCAATACAGTCTTACACAATGGAACTATAAGAATTTTTGGGATTGAAGTTGTAGTTTGATGAGTTTGAAAGCATAGGGTTCATCCATCCTAGAACGTCTCTATTGGTGGAGAAGGTTTTTTATTTTAAAATGTGTATGGAACCTTGTGGTGTGGTGTTGATTATCATAAACTTAATCAGGGTATGATAAAGAACCTATATCCAATTCTATGCATTGATGATATGTTTGACCAGTTGGGGAGAGCTCAGTGGTTCTCTAAGATTTAAATTGGTTCAAGGAATCAATAATTGTGGGTGTGGAAGGAGGATATTCCAAAAACATCATTCATAATTAGATATGGCCATTACGAGTATGTATTTATGCCCTTTGTTCTAATGAATTCACTAGCGGTTTTCATGGAATTGATGAATAAGATATTTTAGAGATATCTAGATTATTTTATTGTGGTATTTTTTGATGATATACTAGTGTATTAGAGGACAAGGGAGGAGCATGAGTAGCACTTGGTGATTGTGTTTGGGATCTTGAAGGATCATCATTTGTATGCCAAATTGACAAAGTGTGACTTTTGGATATTGGAGGTTCATTTTATGGAAATTTTATTTTGGATATGGGAGTTTCAAATTATCAAGAAAAGATAGTGGATGTTATCTCATGGAAACTACCAAAGAATGTATATGAGATACAGAGCATTCTTGGGCTAGCTATGTATTATAAACATTTTTTCATGATTTCTATTGATTGGATTTGCTGGTGACAACTTTTACAAGGAAGAATATCTCATTCCAATAGGATGAGTAGGGCCTTAAATTTGTTGAAGAGTTAAAGGGTCACCTTACCTCAGCACCAATCATGGATTTTCTAGTACCTAGGAAAGGGTACGTGGTGTATTGTGACACATCGGGATCAAGGTTGGAGTGTTTCTTCATGAAGGGGGATCATGTAGTTGTGTATGGCCCATGGTAGTAGTGGTTCCATGAGAACAACTACCCAACACATGAATTGGAGTGGGTGGAAATGTTTAAAGCATTAAAAATGTGGCATCATTATATCTTTGGTGAGAAATTTATAGTGTTTAAAGACAATAAGAGAATAAAGAATATTTTTTCATAGATAGATTTGAACATGAGGCAAAGAGATGGGTGAAATATCTCTAGATGTTTGATTTTGACTTAATGTATACCCCGTGTAAGGGAAATTTGGAGGTAGATGAATTATGTATGAAATCATAATCTTATGTGAAGAAACAGGCCTCGAATCAATGGCTATTGATGTCGGTAAAAGCGGACATGCGGTTGGAATGCTAGGACTAGGGTGAAAAAGCAGTCTTCGTTCTAGTTTCATTAGTTCCTAACATGGATGGTTTGCATAAATAGGCACAAACATCTGATTCTAAATGTATGGGGATGAGGTTGAAACTCAATATTGGGGAGACTATTGAGAACTGGGTTCTGAATAGGAATTCCATATTTTCTTTTCAGAAACGGATGGTTGTACCTGTGGCTTGTTGGGAGGAACTTTTTATGGCATATAATCATTCTAGGTAGGATTTCCATCTTGAAATTTAGAAAATGTATAAGGTGTTGAAAGCAAACTTTTCGTGGGATGGTATGAAAATTGATGTGGCTGAGTTTGTCTCAAAATGATTGACATGTTAGCAAGTCAAGGAAGAGAATTGGCAGCCAATAAGCTTGTTACAGTCTATACCTATCCCAATATGGAAATGGGAGCAGATAGCAATAGATTCTGTGATGAGTCTCCCCAGAACGGTCTTGAAGCATGATGCCATATGGGTTATTGTGGATTGGCTCACACAATCGGCCATTATGGACCCATCCTTATTACATTAAATAATATTGAATTTAGTCAAGATTTTAATTCTTTTCATATTAAGGATATTTTCATGATTAGATTTTTAAAAAATTGGGACATAATACATTCATAAAATTTCACATTATTACAGTGTGGATACCATTAAAATAGTATTCATTTCATCCAAATATAGGACATTCCACATAAAACATGATTTCTTTGACTTATCTTAAAACATTTAAATTTTCTTCCTTCTTTTTCTCACACAACCATATATCCTGTGAAAATCATTTAAAAATATGGAATGAGCAAAAAATCTAAGTAAGGGATAGAAAAGAAGGAGGAAACACATTACTCTATGAACACTTGTAACATATGAAATCATTTTCAAAAGGCATACTTGTCACCCATATATGCATACTTGGTGAAACATGAGATTTAAAAAATATCCAAAAAAATCATAAGAACATAAATAGAATCATACAGGTATCATGGGGCATTACTTACATAATCTTGTAACCCTCTTGGCTACCTTATAATTTGTAACCCTCAAGGCTACCTAACAATTTGTGTAACCATCGCAGTTACACTATGAGTAACCATACGAACGACCTCCAACATAAAAATACTCAATGAATTTAAGGGAAATATAGTTCCAATACTTAATCATAAAAAATTCCTATGAACCATAACACAATCATACAAAATGAATAATTTCATAAAAATATTTCCTTTGAAATTTCATAAAACATAATTCTATAAGAGGATTTTAAAATAAAACCCCCTAACTAAATCATATAATTGAAGTGAGTCTTAATAGATTAGACGTAAAATGTATATAAACTATAAATAGACATAAATAATCATTATATAAACAATTTTCGTCACACATAAAATTTTAATACCACATAAATAATGAAGTATATGCTAACCAAAAATGATGGAAATTGGGTTAAAAATCCCTTACGTCAGGTTTGTCTTACATCAAACTCCTTTAAAACACATGTATAATGGTAAAAAGTGCTTTATTAATATCGTAAATAATAATATCCTACTTTATAATACATTTTTAGATCATTTAATTACATAATTTCACCCTTAAAATGTTAGTATTTTGTTCATTGCCCTGTTTTTTGGTGAGTTCTTTTCATGATTTTCATGATTGGTTAATGATGGTTTGTTCTTGTCGATTGGAAGTGAAACTCCAGAATTGGAATGAAGGATTATTTTAAATATTTCCAAAACCATAAAATATTAAATTTATTATTTTGAATTCTGAAATTAAGATTATTTGTATGTTAAAACAGTAATGATGTTCGTTTAGATCGCTTTAGTTGTTTATTGATAATAATGACCTCACATTGTTTTATAATTTAAAACAATGTGTAAAAAACAATTCTATAACTAGGGATGATACATAATACATAAATTATAACCATTTTAAACCAAAATCATTATAAAATTTCCAGCCTATATTGAATTAATTAAAATTAAAATCACATCATCCACGATGTCGGTAATTCGGCACATCACAAACTATTTTTAATTCATTGAATAATTGGGGGATGAGAAGATGATTGGGGATGAATTTTCCATTATCATAAGAAAATAAATAATATATATGAATAGGGAGGTTTTTTTACTCTTGGATAAGAGGATGTTAGGAAAATAGTATAAATGAACTCAAAAAAAAATTCAGAAATCTCTCACGAAAATTTGGCAGCCTATCAGTATCACATAAATTTTCATAAAATATTTTTATAAGAGAAAAGGGTTCCCTACTTATTATTACATAATATGGGATGTAAGGGAGGTATGTAATAGAATATCCCATCATAAGAAAACAAGAATGAACAAGAATAACATAAAATAAATGGAATAATGGAAAATAAAAGAGATTGTTTACCTCTTGATATATTCTCCTTGAGATCCTTCTTAAGGCCTTGGTTTTTGTCCTTTAGGTAAGAATAATATATATAGTATGTGAGGATGATCCTTGGGAGGATTATTTCATAGAACATAGATAAGTCTTAAGTCTTGAGTGGTGTCGGAGGAAGAGGGATATGATGGTGGTATTTATAGTGGATTAGAGGAGGTATTTCACATTATTTTAATCATTATTATAATATTTTTTCTCAAGGTTATGAATAATCATAATTCATGTCACCCAAAATATTAATAATGGAATTGGAGTTTGAACCAAGTTTTCACATCATCCTTGTATAAGCTGTGATGTAGTAAATCATGTATTTTTCATTTATCATATATTATCGTATTTTAATATTCATAAAAAATTCATGAATTTCTGAAAAATTCCAAAAACTCACCCTAACCATTTTTTGATGTGTAGAATTAAAAAATGAAGTCCATTTTTTGATAAAAATTTCCTATATATTATTAATTTAATTTTTAATTAAAATCATACTTAATAATAAAATTAATAATTTAAAAACTATAACTACTTTTATATCACATTGAAAAAATAATCAAGATGTCATTGTCTTAAATCCTTATGAAAATAAAATAATTATTCAATTTACTATTCATTAGGGTCATATTAATATTCATTTTACTATTCATGAGGGAATGTTACTATTCACCAAAAAAACTAGTTGGTTCCATTAGACTCCAAATAACTTACTGAATAGAATTGTAGATGGACATTTTTCAAAATTAAAAACATAGAAGTGGAAAAATTATTTTTAAAGGTTAGTTATGAATATATAATTAAAACAATGATTCAAGTATTTTAATTTATTTGTAGAATACCATGGGGTGTTACATTATCCCCACCTTCTAGAAATTGCGTCCTCACAATTTTATTTACTTATTAAACAAGTGAGTGTATTTTTCCCTCCTAAAATTTTTAGGCTCCCATGTTACTTCTACTACCTTTTAGTTTCTCCTCAAAACCTTTAACTAGTGGATCACCTTATTCCACAATACATGTTCCCTTCAATCAAGGATCTGAACTAGTTTCTTTTCACAAGAAAGATTCTCTTCCAACTAAACTGCTTTTGGGATCAAGATATGTGATGAATATAGCACACGATTCCACAACAACGAAAAATGAAAATCATTGGTAATTGAGACAAACATAGAGACAAAGTTACTCGGTATGAAATAGTTCCAACTTTCTCAAGGATTTTAAAAGGACCAATGACCCAAGGACGTATCTTTCCTTTATTACCAAAACACATCACAATTTTCCAAGGATATATTTTAAGGAAAATGTGTCCACCTACCTCTAATAAGAATCTTTGACTTCTATTATCTTCAAATTGTTTCTACCTACTCTGAGTTTTCCTCATGTGCTGCTAGATCCTCTTCACTTTCTCTGCAAATTTATCAACTAATTCCTACCCATCAACATTATTTCACTGACTTCATCCCAAAACTCTAGAGTCTGACACTAATTCCAATATAATTCCTAAAAAATTTCCATCTGAATACTGAAATGAGATCTATTATTATATGAAAACACAACTATAAAAAGATGATGATGCCAACTTCCTTGGTAGTCCATTGAACAAGTTCAAAGCAGATCCTCAAATGTTTGAATCTTTCATTCTGACGAACAATCTGATTATGGATGAAATTCTTACTAAAAATTTACTTTGTTCTCAATGACACCTGATTTCTATTCAAAAGTTATAAGTGAACCTCGTATGACATTCAGATATAATGGAATGAGTAACTCCATGTAGCCTGGAAATCTCTTTGAGGTACAGTTGAGAAAGCTGATCTACAAGCATTGTATCTCGAATAGAATGAAAATGTGCATATTTTTTAGCCAATAAATAATAACCCAAATCACATTGTTTACTTGTGATGTCTTTGGTAGTCCCACCACATTGTCCATGGATACATTCTCCCTTTTCCACTCTGGCACTAGAAAACTCAGAAGCATCCCCTTCGGTAAATGCTATTCTATTTTAACTAGTTGACTTGTCCAACATTTAATGGTATAATCATAAATATCTCTTTTCATTATATCCTATCAATAATACTACCAAAGGTATGTATACATCTTTGTACATACATGATGAAAATAAAATGGAGAACTATGACATTCACACAACAATTCTTTCTTCAACTGGGAATCAAAAGGTACGGAAAACCTTTTATCAAATCTTAAAACACAATATTTATCAAGGTAAAATTCTAGAAACTTACCCATTTTAAACAATTCTACCAATTTTTATAGCTTGTGGTCTTCCTTCTACACTTATTTAATTTTGTCTAGTAATGATGAGTTCACTGAAACATGAGACATAATAAAGGTATTTCCTATACCACCAACTTCTAAGAAAAAATTCATCAAATCATTAATCAAGGGATCATATTTCAAACATAACATGGTTAATGATTCAAGATTATTTCGAATCACGGAATCATCCAAATTGTTTGCTTTTTGGGAATGGTAATTAATCGAGGAGTCATAATACTTTATCTGTTCGAGTCATCTTATTTGACACATGTTTAATTCCTTTTGAGTTAATATATACTCCAGTCTTTTATGGTCTGTATATATTTGACATTTCGCTCTATATAAATGATGCCTCCATACATTCAATAAATAATCAACAGAATATAATTCCAAATCATGAGTGGGATAATTTGACTCCACAGGTTTTAGTGGTATTGATTCATAATAAATTACATAATCATTATTCATCATAACACAAACATGTCCCTTTAAAGAAGCATCACTATTGATTACAAACTAACCATTTTTGGATGGAATGGAAAAAACTGGGGCATTCACCAATCTCTTTTTCAGTTCCTAAAAACAAAAATCACATTAATCATTACAAATAAACATAACCACTTTTCCTATTAACATAGTTATGGGGATAAATAACAATGAAATTTTATTAAGAAACAATCTATAATAACCTGCTAATCTAAGAAAAATGAGAATCTTTGTAAATTTTTTAGGTCTTGTCCATTCATCAACCACTTTTTTTTATAGGATCAATAGTTCTTTCATCCATATTTACAAAGTTCCCACGAAAGGAAATCTATTGCAACCAAAAATCACACTTTTTCAATATTCCATACATTTTCTTTTCTTTTATGGTATTTAAAAAAACCCTTAGTCATTTTTCATGATCTCCTGTATTATTAGAAAATATTAAAATGTCATCAATAAAGACACCAATAACACATCCAAGAAGTCATGAAAGATTCTATTCATAATATCAATGAAAACAATAGGTTTATTATATAACCTAAATAGTAGGGAAAAAAATTCATAATTCCCATATCTAGTATGGAAGGCTATTTTTGGGATGTCTTCCTCCTTCACCATCAGTTGATGGTATCCGGATCACAATTCAATCTTGGTAAAGTACTCTACTCACTAGTGTTGATCAAACAAGTCATCGATAGATGCCAATGATACTTGTTTTTAATAGGTATGTTATTCAATACTCTATAATCAATACAAAGTCTCATTGAACCATCATAAATTTTAAAGAACAAAAATGAAGCACCCCATGGAGAAATTCAAGGACTAATGAAAACATTATCATCCAAATCCTACAACTAATTTTTCACTTCAAGAAGTTATATTTGATCCACATGATATGCGGTTTTAGAAATTGTCTTAGCATCTGGAACTAATTCAATTGTGAAGTCAACTTCTCAATCATGTATTACCCCGGGTAGCTCATCAGAAAAAACAACAAGGTATTCATTTACCACTGTAACATAATTAATTTGAACAGTTCCCTTATTATCAACAATATGAGAAAGATAACATTCATTTCCCTCTTTCAATAATTTCTCAGTTTCCTGGTATGTTATCAATTGTGTGGGTTCTTTCTTGTATACAAACTGAGACTCTTTTCAAAAAACAACTTCTTTATCTCTATAATCAATCATTTCATGATGAATAAGAAATGCAATTAATTCAGAAAATAACATCAAACTCAACTAAGGTTAAAACAATAAGGATTTATGGTAAATCCATTCCATGGAACACAATAGAATAATTTTTATAATTCCTCTTTGTTATAATATTTCCCCTAAGTGTTTTAACAACAAGTTCCAATTTCATTTGTTGAGTTTATACTTTCAATTTCCCATAAAATTTATCAGATATGATGGAATGTGTATACCCCTTAAAAAACATTAGAAAAATATTAGAAAACAAAAAAAGTACCTGATTCAATTTCATTGGATAGACCAACATCTTATAAGGTAGTCTTAAAAGATCTCCCTACACCTTTTCATTTATACTCTGGCTTCTTTTGATCATTCAGATCTCTCTTTCGGAAAAAAATTTCATAATGACCCATCCCACAAAATTTGAATCACTTAACAATTTTCTTATCTAGATTAGTCTTAAGATCATTTCCATTAAAATCTCAGTCTACATATCCAAACATACCACATCAAAAAAACATCCCAGTTTTTCTATGACATTTCCTCAGGTAATTATTTCCACACTTTTTCACTAACTAGAAACTTGATTTTCATAACATCAGATTTAGTTGAATGATTCTTACCCATCACATTCCATCTATTACTTTTCATATCTTTATTTTTAAAAGTACAAGTGATAATCAGAAAACTCCATCCCTACCCTCTTATCACATTGGACATGTTTCTCATAACTATTGAATTCACAGGGGGCCAAAACCCTTGGATACATTGTCTTCAATACTGAGTAAAATCGGTTGATTTTTTTATCAATATCCATAATATGATTTGGAGCATACCTCGTGAGTCGGGTGAAGCTAGCTTCATATCTAGCCACTTAATCCCCCTCCTTCTATTTCAATTCAAGTAATTTCTTCTACATCATATATCGCACAACCTTAGGAAAATATTTATCAAAGAAATACTGTTAAATTCATCCTACTCCAAGGCATAAAAATCCACTTTATCCATGATATTGGTTACTATTGAGCACCACTGATCAACTTCACCTTCACAAAGAAAAACTGAATGACTTAAATTTTTATTATCTGAACAACCCCTTACATCAATTATCATTTCAAGGGATTTAATCCATCCTTCAGCTGCTAGTGGGTCATAAGATCCATTTAAAATAGCAGGGTGTTGTCAGATAAAATGTTCCACTATATTCATGTTCAATTATGGTAAAATTGTTGGTTCTCATGCATGGATGACACCTCCTTTAATTGCCTGCATCAGCTGATCCATTACTACCATAAACTTCTCAGTTCAAATCCCTATCATTCAGGGTTGTAGATTCGGATGGATGTCGTTCTATTGTTTCAAGTCCTCTTCAACTTCCATGATCCTTATCGAGACAACATTTCTTAAAAAAATAACTTAGTTGAAGAATCATAGTAATATTTAAATTATATACGATTTCAAATTGACCCTAGAGTAAAAAACATTTATGTTAATATATTTACATCATCCTACCCCAAATGTTATCTAAACCATCCTCTGATACCAACTATAAGGACCCAGCCTTAAATTTTGTCAATAATTAACTTCCATTCACATTGATGATCTTTTAAATTTTAGATCATTTGATAATTAGGACATAATACATTCCTAAAATTACACATTATTAACGTGTGAATACTATAAAAACAGTTTTCATTTCTTGTAAAATATAAAACATTTCACATAAAACATGATTTTGATGAATAATCATCAAACATTTAACACTGATTACTTATTTTTATTACACATTTTTATAACCGGGTATAATAATTTAAAAACATGGTATGAGCACAAAATCTCAGTAGGGGATATAATAAAAAGGAAAGAACACATTTTTCCATGAACACTTGTAATGTTCGAAATCATTTTCAAAAGGCATACCTGTCACTCATATATACATACTTTGTGAAACCTGAGATTTAAAAAAGATCCACTCAAGGATAATAACATCAATAGAATAATATTTTGTTTTTGGTGATTAGTCACATAATCTTACAACCCTCTAGGAAACCTTATAATTTGTAACCTTAACGGATACATTGCAATTTGTGTAACCATCGCAGTTACACTTGGAGTAACCATATGGTCGAACTCTAACTTACACATACCCAATGAATTGGAGGGGAATATAGGTCCTACCCTTCATTATAAATAATTCCCAACACCAAGAACAAAATCACACAACATGAATAATTTCATAAAAATATTTCCTTTGAAATTTTATAAAACATAATTTTAAAAGAGAATATTAAAAGAACATCCCCTTAAATAAATCATATAATTGAAGTGAGACATAATTTAGTGGATATAATATGTATATAAATTGTAAATGCACATAATGAACCATAATAGAAACAATGTTCATCACACAAACAAATTTAATACCACATAAATATTGATGTAGAAGGTTATCCCAAAGAATGGAAATTGGTTTATGAATTCCCTTACCTCGGGTTTTTATTCCTTCAATCAAATTGAGACATCATATATAATGATTAAAATAGTGTTATTAATATCTTAAAGAATTATATCCTTCTTTATAATTTCTTATATGTTCATTTCATTACATCATTTCTACCTTAAATAGTTAGTATTTTGTTCTTTCCACTGTTTTTGGGTGAGTACATTACATGATTCCCATGATCGGTTCATAATGGATTATTCTTGTATATTGGAAGTGAAGCTCCATAATTGGAATAGAGTAGTATTAAAATATTTCCAAAAACCAAAAAATATGAAATTTGTCAATTTTAATTCTAAAATTAAGGTGATTCATATGTTAAAACATTAATGATTTTGGTTTAGATCATTTTATTGGTTCTTTGATAATAACGACATAATTTTCTTTTATAAATTAAAAAAATGCATAAAAAAATAATTCAGAAACATGGATGAGTTTTAATAAATATATTATAATTGGGTTCAACCATAAAAATGGTTTCATGACCTACTTTTATATAATTAAAGAAAATAGATATCACATCATCCACGATGTCAGTAATTCGTCACATCACATACAATGCTTCTAATTCATTGAATATGTAGTGGGAGAAGAAGATTGACAATGAATTTTAATGAACATCAGAACATAAAGAATATAAAATATTATGTTTCTTGTATTCCTCTTGGATAAGAGGTGGTGTGGAAATAAAAATAAAAAACTCAAAATTGATGAAAAATTGAGAAATATCTCATGAAAAATCGTCAGCCTAATCGCGTCACATAAAATTTCATAAAGTATATTTATGATAGAAAATAATGAAAATATATTTAAATAAAATAATGAATATAAAAGTGGATGTTTACCTTCTCATCTCTTATCATTGAGATCATTCTTAAGGCCTTAGTTTTTAGACTTTTGGTGAGATGAACAGCTCTAGGATGCGTGGAAGAGAATTAGGAGGAGTATTGGGAAGAACATTGGTAAGTCTTAAGGTTTGAGAAGTGTGGGAGGAAGAGGGATATAAGGGTGGAATTTATAATAGAGGATATGAGGTATTTAACAATATTTTAATCATTATTATAATATTTTGGCTCAAGAATATGAATAATCATAATTAATGGAACCCCAAATAGTAATAATGGCATGTGAGTTCAAACCATGTTGTCTTATATCAGCTTTCCTTCACCTTAGATGCATTAAATAAAGTATTTATCATTTAGCATATTTTACCATATTTTACTATTCATCAAAAATTCAATAATATTAGAAAGATCCCAAAAAATCACCCTTAAAATTTTTCAAATATTTGAATACAAAAATGAGGTCCATTTTTAGAAATTAATTTTTTAATTTCAATAATTAAATTTTAAAATAAAATACTACATAATTCAAAAATTTATAATTTAAAAACTATAACTGCTTTTATATCACATTAAAAAATTAATCAGGATGTCATTATCTTAAATCTTGAAGAAAATATAATAATAATACAATTTACTATTCAATAGGGTCTTTTTAGTATTCATATTTATAATCATAAGGGTATGATTCTATTCACCAAAAAACAAGTTGGTTCCATTAGACTCCGAATAACTTGCTGAACTCAATTGTAGATGACTATTATTCGACATTCGAAACATAGAAGTGGAAAAATTATTTTTATAGTCTAGTTAAAAATACCTACTTACATCAATGTTTCAACCATTTTAATTTGTTTTTAGAAAAACATTGGGTGTTACATTTCCCATTTCATCCCTATTCATGAATCTCATACGGTTAAGGATCTATCCAAAATCATTACCCAAGAGGTGATAATGAGGAATGGTGTTCTAGTTTTGATTTTATGATATAGAGATTTTAGATTCACATCTAGTTTATGGAAATCCAGGAATTATGCCCTTGGGACATAGCTGAAAATGAGAAAGGTGTATCATCCTCAGACGGATGGCCAATACAATAAAATGATACAAAATTTTGAGAATATGTTAAGGGCTTGTGTGATGGATTTTTCTAGTTCATGGGAGGATCACTTACTATTGGTGTAGTTTTCCTACAATAACATTTATCATCATTCGATACATATTGATCCATTTGAGGCTTTGTGTTGGTGTTCATGTTGTTCTACAATATAATGGGTGGAAACATGCATGACTTCTATGATTGGACCGAGCATTTTCCAATAGAATTTAAAGAGAATATAGTTGATATGGAAAAATTTGGAGATAGATCAATGTTGTCAGAAATCGTATGGGGACTATCTTCGAAGATTCTGGTCGTTTGCGGTGGGTCATCATGTGTTTTTAAGAATCTATCCTTGGTTGGGACATCATTAGTTTGGGATGAAGGGTATTTTATCTCTATGGTATATTGGGACTTTTGATATACTTGAGATGATAGTAGAGGTGGTTAGTCATTTAGATTTTCCACCATGGTTTTGTGTGGTTCACAATGTGTTTCATGTGTCATTGCGGAAAAACCATCATCCATATTGTGACCATGTGATTCGTTGGGATCGTGTTGAGATAAAACTAGATGTTTACCTGTTGCACATTCTAGTACTAATTGGGGATAGGAAAGAGAAATACATACATGGTAAAATAATTGGATTAGTTCGTGTTTTGTGGATGCATGGTCAGATTCAACTAGAGACTTGGGAGGAGGAGAATGAGACGGTCGAGTGATGGATGGAGATTTTCTTGCAATGTGATGGTTCCCTACTTTTTGAGGATGGAAATTTCAAAGGTGGGGATATTGTATCACCCCCGTTTTGAGGTATAAAGTCATTAGTATTTATTTTTAAGTGTTTTATGTTCTTAGGATAGGTTGGAAAGAGGTTAGGAGAGTTTGGAATGCTTTTGAATAAGTTTAAAGGCATTTATAAAGGTTTACAGTTTGATCCCTGTTTCTGGATACCAGGCGGGTTATCTAGAAAACAATATAGTGGGAGACAGCAGGCTTCGCCTGGACTACACATTATTTTCCAAACCGTGCGAGGAAACCATGCATACCCCTTCTCTTAAGACAGTGGCGTGTGCATAGTTAGCGAACTGTTTTCATAACTATGGGGACTAACCGTGAGACCACATAAAAATGGGGTTTTAAATCCAGGATCCATCAGGGTTACCACATTTCACTCCAAAATCTATGCCCTCAATCCTCACTGGGTATTTATGGTTCTCAAGGGTGGGTCTCTCCCACTTATTTTGGAATCGATTCAAATGGGTTTCAAGGTGGTTTAAAGGTTCTTTCTCTACGGCAGGTCTCTTCTCTTGGTTTTTAATTGGAATCTCTGGATCTTATCTTCCCCCTTTCGTGTTTTCTAGATCTACATCTGTTTCACATAGATCTAGGGTTGTGGCAGCCTTTTATGTTGATTTTAAGGCCTGTGGATGTTATGTAAGGGGATCTTGAGTGGTTTGAGTGGTCCAATAGCCAGATTTGAGGTGTAGTTTCTTGTGGGTTGATTTCACCAGAACCCCAATGGTACGTGGATTTTATCTCTACTCCAAATTTATAGAAGCTGAAATATGTTACAATAAATTTATTTTTCTCAAAATTAATTGTGTTTTTTATTTAGAAATTTGGTTGGAAATCTTTTACTAATTTTTTCCTGATTTTTTTGAAAAATTTGGTTTTGTGGTGAATCACTCTTGCTGTTTAAATTTAAAATTAAAGTTTTACAATGGATTGACGGGATTGATTTGTGAAAATGGTTGGTGAAAATTGTTTTCAATAAATATTTTGTTTTATTGAAATGTTATTTGTCATGGATAATTATTAAATGGTCATTTCAATAAATGAGATATTAATTGAGGTGAATTTCCTGGTGATGGAAATGAGGGTGTGTTTTTGTGTGGCCTTGGTGTTTTTCGATTGTTGTTTGATTAGGAATTATGAGTTGTGAGGAGTTGTGTTGATGTGGGGGTTAAGTCACACTATAAATGGTTATGGATCATGGTTGGAAGAACCACTATTATAGAAGTGGGTAGGAATTCTCACTCTACAAGGCGATGGATAGTGGTCGGAAGAACCACCATTATGGGTAGACGTTGGGAAGTACCACTAGTTGGAAATGGGGTGAATGGGCGTGGTGTATTTCCCATAGTAAGGATTGTTTTGTTTTTTTTTCTTGAAATCATCAAATTTTTCATGTGAAATTGGTAAATGGATTGTGGAATGGGTATTTGGTTTTTTCCTGCGTTGTATGGTTTGGGTAAGGGTGGCTTGTTAAGGGTGTGTTCGCTTGCGGTAATGGTTACACTATTTAATATTTTATATAAACTTTTTTATACAATGTGATAACTTTTTAATCCTAGTGGCGTGAGTGAGAAATTCATTTGGTGAAATCCTATAGATAATTAGTATTCACCCCCTACATAGGCACATTGGTTCATTTTTAGATGTTGTATTCCGGGACATAGGTAAAGGTAAAAAATCACTTTGCTAATGCATCATTGTGATTCTTAGGAGATGTTTTGGTGCATAGATCATGGAGCTTAGTGTGGATCTATAGAGTGTGTAATTTTTTATTATGGGGTCTCTTGTTTTGTCTATTGCATATTACTCTGATATTATATTGGGTTGTATTATGGAATAGTTGGTCGTATTTTAGTAATGTATAATCATGTTTAGTTTGTTGAAATGCATCATATAGTTGTCGATTTTTTGGTTTGTTATCTTTTTTTAATAGAAAATCATTACCCAATTTATTCTAGAAGCCCTTGACATTTATTTCAATCCTTTGGCACCTTCGGAATGTCACTTAATTCCATGTAACATTACTCCTCCCTCTCAAGCCAATGAGATGGGGCAGGATGTTACATGCCTCCCTGACCACATCTTGGTTGAGGTCCTTATGGAACACCCTTAGGTTGGCCACTGCCTCCTCTCTCTCCCCTCAGTTAAGAAATAACAGTGAATCCCTACTGCCAAAATGGTGTGTCTGACATCTATTTATAAAAAGAGTGCTGAAAAAACCCACATCCACAAAAAAATCTATAACTCGAAACTAAATTTGATGTTTTCTGTGTCCTCCACATGCGAAACACAATTTTGTTATACCTATGGGGAAAGCACAAGGATCCGAATGTCAAAACTGTAATTGCTGAGGTCGACTCCCTGTTGGATGAAAACATGAATCCCTGACACCTGAGACCAACTAAAGAAAGACCTTCCTTTCTTAGAACTATTTTGTCTCCCCTCTCATGATATACCTCCATGTGATTACATCCTCTCAACAACATCTTCCTTCATTTAGACCTATAGATATCTCATCATGTTTAAGGGAGTAACTGAATACTGGATAGATAGATGGAGTGCATTTTCTAAACATCTCTCCCAAGACACCTCAAATGGAAAGAGGACTAATGTAATGTTAAGGAGATCCTTGAACATGATACCCAAATATCATACTAATATACTCCCATGTAGTATGGATAGTTTCTTCAGCTGCTTCTCATCCGTCATGGTCGAATAAAGATGTAATTCCCCGACCCCAGTTACCTAGAGTCGGTGCATTATTACATAACATTGGTATGATCACAAGAAAGATCAAATCTCGAAAGACCGATTGGTTTAGTAGCCTTGGAAACAATAGATATATTCATAAGTCTTACATTACATCATAAAAATAAGAACTAAAACAACATCTTTTCTTCATATTCCACACTCATATCCCCAAATACTATCCCTGCAGGTCATTCATTATTTACTTCTTCATACCCTATAAAAAATAAAACATAGAAAAGGGGTGATCTCAAATGCCCAGTAAGGATAACAATATAGCGGAAACTTTCATAAATTAGAATAAACATTTAAGGAAATGTATAACTAAAACAAAAGACTTTTAAAATTGAACTTCAACATAGTATGGAAAAAGTAAAATGAAATAATGCCATTTAGTTATTAAAATGGATATTCTACTAATCGAATAATCACATGCAATATCAATAACCACTTTCATAATGATGGAATGCATAATTCCAGACTATCATAACCACATAGCCAAGGCCTCGTGCCAAGACTACAAATAAGATTTTTCCAAGGCCTTGTGCCAAGACACTAGTTTGTCTCATGAGACCTACTGATGCATCGAGGAGCTATAGCGGGCTCCACCCGTCACATATTAAGTCCAATGCATTCCCAAATGAAAAGGTTTAAACATAACATAAGCATTCGTATTAAAACTAGCATACAAAATGTCAATACTTCATCCATAAACCATGAATGGTATAAAAATAACACATCCACATTCAAACATATCACAAAACCTTCAATACAATATAGAATTTTTGTTTCATAATAAATCAACTTCAAATAAGCGTAAAATCCATCAAAGGATGTTGACATAGATGAAATCAAAACTCTTTTTAGAGAAATATATCTTTCTATTTTGAAATCATTTATGAGTCATATATTTATAAAATAAAACATTTTATTTGAAAATATTCTTATAATATTGTAAGGGAATCTTCAAATATTTTATAATGGCGGAAAATAGCCGCACTCGTCGTATAAGTTAAAAAAACATTTGTACCTTAATTCTGTCGAAAAGGTTAAAAAGCACCTTGTTTTGAAAATGATGGAAAGATTCCTTTATAAAACTCTTATAAAAATTCAAACAAGGGTATAAATTACTTTAACTCATATTATTTTAAATATTAAAAATGTTTTGAAATACATTTTTAAGAAACATGTATGTGTATGATAAAGAGATCCCAGTAGATTATTATGTATAAACAAGCTCGGATAATGAAGAGATTGTGAAATAAACCCTTACCTTGCACTTTTCCTTGGTTAAGGGTAGGTTAACCTCCTGTATAATGGTGAAATAATTGTTATTAAATTATTAAAGAATCATATATATTAATATGATATCATATATGATCTTTTAACATTGATTTGTTAATAATATCTTAGAATTATCGTCGTTTCGGGTGTTAACTTACTCGTTTTCTTTTATATGTTTTGTTACATAATCCGTGTTTGTGATGGATAGGTTGTATCTTATTCATATACATAATAATATCAAGTCCTTAAACATTATTTTTAAATCATCAAATGATAATTATACTTGAATGGATACGATGGAGAATGAATCTCATCGCGTTCGTGGAGACTGTAGTCCGTACGTACGCACGAGCGACAATATCATTATTTTGATATTAAAATAATATATAAATGGATGTTATATCATATATAAAGAATCATTAAAAAGTTATATTTATTATTTACATGAGTTACACATCATTATTATACCCATCCAAATAATAATATATTGAATAACAATTACACCACGACGTGGAGACGGTAAGCCGTACGTACGCACGTATGGTAACATGTTATTCAAAGGGTGGATAGAATACTGAATATGGTTGTACCATATTTATAATAAAATCACAGTATATATATGATACTGGAGTTATTATTTTAGAATGGTAATAACAAAGGAAGAAGAAGTGGAAGAAGAAAGGAACATGGAAAAGGGTGGTGAAATCATTACCTCTTCTTCGGGTTCTTCCTTTTGATTTCATCTAAAGGGATCCATAGGTTGGCTTTATGATCAAACTGAGGCCTCTAGGTTGTATTGAGGGAAGTTGGGAGAGTATTTGGGAAGAGTTTGGCCGAACCAAAAGGCTTTTAAGGTTTGAAGTAATGAGAAGGGGGAGTGTCCTTTTATAAGAGGGGTGAGGGGCACCTTTGGAAAAGCTAGAAATATTAATTTATAATAAATAAATATTCGGTTTCGAATAGATCAAAAGTTGATTATTTAAATTTTAAGGTGGGGATAGGTCAAAAACCACTCAACCAATAGAATTTATACAGGTTTGTGTCATTATATTAACCTTATCATTAAGTATTAACTCTAAGTTAATTAGGTTCACTTTTACAATGTCTATTTGTATTTTTATATTATATAGTTAATAAACTTACTATATACAACCAAGAGACCCAAAATTGGTCCATTAATGATACAAATATCATTATATAAGTCTCTTGGCCGAACCTTATATTTTTAGGAATTTAATAATATAATATTTTCTTTAAAAACTCTTTTTTGTCAATTTTGACACTATTCAATAGTTGATTTTTGTGAAACTCATAACAGAATGATTACTTCGAAAAAAGTTAATTAAATCAATACTAATATGTCATATTATCCTAGAAAATTATTTTATTTCATTATAAGTCTCAAATTATATTTATTTGGGTATTTATAATATCAATTAGTTTAAAATTTCACAATTATGTTAATTACTACATCATCATTGTGTCATAAATAAATTAAATTATGTTATCTATAAAAATTATAAATAAAATATCATTATGTAGGAAATCGTTTTATCTTTCTAATTAATATTTATAGTCGAAAATCCAACATATATAACCCTATGTAAAAATTGTTTTTCTAAAAGATATATGCTTGTGTCATTTTTGTATTCATTTTAACTTAATTAAAATAAAGTGTCCTTATCACATACAAGTAGCTCAATGGGGTCCCAAAATCGACCCAAAATTCCTATGGTCGAACATGTATCAACCAATAAGTCTAGGACACGTTTTAGGGTAATTTAGAATTATTATAATATTATTTTTTAACCCTTATTTACCGGATTTACCTTTAACCATGGTAAATAAAATATTTACCGAAGTAATTATTCAAAATGTCTAAAAATAAAAGTTACTTATTTACACAATTTGAACATCCTGATTCCAAATATGGAATCCATTTTTCCAAATTCAAAACACATAAGTGGCAGAAATTAATTTAAAATTAATTCCCGTTGTTAAAATAAAAACCGTGTTTTTAAGAGATAATAACTATCAAAAGATTGACACTTGTTTATGTCCGGTTTAATTGTAAAATTATGTCCAATGACCAACATTATATTAAATGGCAAAAATATATTCTAAATATACTTTAAAACCACTCAAATTCATAATTTATCCCTATTAATTATTTTTATTAAAAAAGTTGTTTTTAATTAAAATTTAGTAATTTTACTATTCATCAAAATATTAAAGTTATCCAAAAAGTACCAAAATTTCACCTTAGGATAAATTTGATATTCAGAATCCAAAAATGAAGTCCATTTTAAAAAATAAAATATATATAATTTCAAAAAGTAGGTATTACAATTCATAACGGCTAGTTTGATTGGTTATGGTGTGTTAGAACTCGATGTTGCGTACAACACACGCTATCACATTATTCAAAGAGAAGCGTACTGTAGAAGCTTGGGGTGTTACATTCCCCGCTACTTCAAATAATTTCATCCTCAAAATTTATAGAATAATTATCACATGAAAAGTCTTGGGGGGTTCTTCATCCTAAGTTCCTCGGGTTCCCACGTTGCCTCTTCCATCTTATGGTTTCTCCACAAAACATTTACCAGACGCATCGTCCAGTTTCTCAGTACTTGTTCTCTTGTATCAAGAATCCTGACGGGCTCTTCACAATAAGAAAGATCAGGTTCCAGTTCTAATTATTCATAGGTGAGTACATGCGTTGGTTCAGGCATGTATTTCCTCAACATAGATACGTGGAACACATCATGAACTTTGGAGAGACTTGGTGACATTGCCAATCGGTAAGCTACAGCCCCAATTCGTTCTAGAATTTCGAAAGGTCCGATTTACCCGAGACTCAATTTACCTTTCTTACCAAAACGCATGACTCCCTTCCATGGATATACCTTCAGGAAAACATGATCACCGACTTGAAATTCCAAATCCTTCCTTCGATTATTGGCATAGCTCTTCTGCCTACTTTGAGCTGCTTTGATGTGATTTTGGATTACCTTCACCTTTTCCATCGTTTCCTCCACCAGTTCTGGGCCTAAAAGTTTTCTTTCACCAACGTCATCCCAACAGGTTGGTGTACAACATCTCTTTCTGTATAACACTTCATATGGTGCCATCTGGATACTTGAATGGAAGCTATTGTTATAGTAAAATTCTACCAGAGGTAAATATTGATCCCACATACCCTGAAAGTCAAGTGAGAAAGATCTCAACATGTCTTCTAAGGTTTGAATAGTCCGTTCTGATTGTCCGTCTGTCTGAGGGTGGTAAGCAGTGCTCAAATTAAGTTCAGTATCTAGGGATTTCTGAAGACTTTTCCAGAATCTTGAAGTAAAACGGGGATCACGATCAGAAACAATCGATATAGGTACTCCATGAAGTCTCACAACTTCATTAATATATAGTCTTTCTAGACGTTCCAGGGGTATATCTTCTCTTATAGTAAGAAAATGTGCTGACTTGGTAAGACGATCAACAATAACCCATATTTCATCATTCCTTCTAGGAGTATTTGGTAGCCCCATGAAAAAATCCATCGTAATATTGTCCCATTTCCACTCCAGTATGGGAAGAGGTTGCATAACTCCTTCAGGCTGTTGCCTTCCAGCTTTCACTTGTTGAAAAACCATATATCTTGACACAAAATCAGCAATCTCCCTCTTCATGTTGTCCCACCAAAAATGTTCCTTTAAATCTCTATACATTTTGGTGCTCCCAGGGTGTATTGAGAAATTGGAACTATGAGAATTATCCAGCAATTCCCTTTTTAGATCAGGTATATCGGGAACACAAAGTCTCTTCCCAAATTTTAAAATTCCATCTTCATACACAAAGTCTCTTAGTCTCCCAGCATTTACAACTTTAATCTTCTTTTGAAATTCTTCATCATCGGTCTGAGAACTCTTAATCCTTTCTAGTAAAGATGGTTTGTCAACCATTTGAAAAAGCATTGATGTTTCTCCTTCCCTGGTTATTCCCATGTCCATATTCACTAGATCCATCAAAATTGGATCCCTTTCAATTCTTATCATGTTCAAAACTCCATGGTCTTTTCTGCTCAAAGAATTTGCCACCTTGTTTGCTTTCCCCGGGTGGTAGTGTATCGTACAATCATAATCCTTGAGTAATTCAAGCCATCTCCTTTGCCTCATGTTGATTTATTTTTGTGAGAAAATATACTTCAAACTCTTGTGATCAGTATAAATCTCAAATTTTTCACCATAGAGGTAGTGCCTCCATATCTTCAAAGCAAATATCACAGCTGCTAACTCGAGATCATGAGTAGGATAGTTTTGTTCATGAATTTTCAACTGTCGTGATGCATAGGAAATAACCCTATCATTCTGCATAAGAACACAACCAAGTCCTTTCTTCGATGCATCACTTTAAATAACGAACCCATGATTCCTCGATGGTAGAGTCAATATAGGATCATTGACTAATCTTCTCTTCAGTTCTTCGAAACATTCTTCACACTCTTTTGTCCAAACAAATTTAACCCCTTTACGCATGAGCTTTATTAATGGGTTAGCCAATCGGGAAAAATTCTGGACGAAATATCGATAATAACCTGCTAAACCAATAAAAATACGTACATCATTTATACTCATCAGTGCTGGCCATTGTTGGATTTCCTTAGTCTTAGAAGGATCAATAGAGATTTCATCTTTAGAGACAATATGGCCAAGAAAAGAAATCTCATGAAGCCAGAATTCACACTTGCTAAACATCCCATATAATTCATGTCTTCTCAGAGTCTTCAGGATAATGAACACATGATTTTCATGATCTTCGTAGCTTTTGGACTATAACAAGATATCATCAATAAATACCACCACACATTCATCGAGATACTCCTTGAAAACTCTATTCATAAGATCCATGAATACAGAGGGTGCATTAGTCAATCCAAAAGGCATTACAGTAAACTCGTAATGCCCGTACGTAGTTTGAAATGATGTCTTCGGAATGTCTTCCTTCTTCACACACAACTAATGGTATCCAGATCGAAGATCAATCTTTGAAAATCATTTAGCTCCATGCAGTTGGTCAAATAAATCATCAATGCATGGTAGGGGATACTTGTTCTTTATTTTTATAGCATTGATCTCCCTGTAGTTGATACATAACCTCATAGATCCATCTTTCTTTTTAACAAAAAGAACATGGGCTCTCCATGGAGAAACACTAGGGAGAATAAATCCCTTATTACTCAATTACTCTAGTTGTTTCTTTAGTTCAACTAATTCTACAGTGGCCATTCTATAAGGGGTCTTTGATATAGGCCTTTATCCAGGAATTAAATCAATGGAAAACTCAACTTCTCATTCTGGAGGATGTCCAGGTAAATCTTCCGGAAATACATCTACAAATTCGTTCACAACAGGTATATACTCTATTTTAATATTACTTTCCTCACCCACAGTTATTTCATTCTCTTCCTCCCCAATAATTGAATTTAGTTGAGCTACTGGGGGTGGATCTAGATAATAATTAGGTGGTGACGATTCTGCTCTAAAGATAAGGTGTTCCTTATCATCATCATCATCAAGAATCGTAACCTCTTTCTTCTTACAATAAATCTTCACATCATAGTCCAAAAGCCAGTCCATACCGACGATTATATCAAACTCAATCATAGGTATGATGACGAGATCAGCAAATAAAGAACATTTATGTGCTCTAATGGGGACTAATTCCCAAAACTTTGTTGCAATGATACTTCCATTAGGAGTTTTAACTGACAACTCCCTTGTTAAATAAAATTGGAAATATCTAATTTTCATTGCAAACTGGGAAGATATGAAACAATGCAATGATCCAGAATCAAATAATGCATTTGCTAAACTTGAGGAAACTATTAAATTACCTCCCACCATGTCTTTCAGAGCTTCTACCTCAGTAGTAGTGATAGCATAAGCTTTGCCTTGATCCCTTGGCCTTTTCTGAGGTAAGTTCTCTTGAAACTTAGGAAATTCATTTTCATAATGTCCCATCTCCCTGAAATTGTAGCACTAAACATTGGTAGCTTCCTTCTTCCCCTTGAAATCACAAGCTTGGTGTCCTTTTTCACCACACTTGTAACAGACTCCTGTTCCCTTCAAGAAAGTACCGGGGTGTTTCTTACCACATTTACCACATGATGTATATTAAACCTTTCCCTTCTTCGCCTTATTTCTATTCCCAGATTGATCAGCATACCCCTTCTTCTCTTGCTTTGCTTTAAAGTTATAAGACTTAGAGAATTCCTTTTCGGTCTTGATAGCACATGAGACAATGTCTTCATACGACGAGAAGGAATGTGAGACTAATGCTCGTTGGAGAAATGGTTTTAACCCATCAAATAAATGATCAATCTTACTTCAGGGTTACATATATAATCTCCAGCATACCTTGCTAACCTTGTAAATTTTGCCTCATACTTTGCGACATTCTCATCCTCCTTCTGCTCAGACTCAGAAATTGCCTCTCCATATCTGCTCGATGGTCGTGAGGAAAGTATTTTTCTAAAAAAAGATCTTTGAACTCCCTCCATTCCATATTTGATACTTCATCATCTTCCTTCATGTTTTGAATCAATGACCACCATTGATCAGCATCTCCAGTGAGTCGGTAAACTGCCATGATAACTTTCTCCCTTTCACTACTCCCCAAAGCCTAAAATATTTTCTCTAGGGAATTTATCCATTGCTCAGATACTAAGGGATTTGTACTCCCATTGAATGTTGGTGGTTGTTTCCTCATGAATCGATCTAACATTGATCCTCCATGCTGTGGATCAGGGTGCTCCATACGGGTAAGGTTATTATTCATAACCTGGGTAAGTTTTCCCAGTATGGTGATTAGCTGATCGGCACCGGTTTCATCACCAGATCCACTATAATTATCTTGAGCAGGAGGGAAATCCCTACATGTAGTGCGTGCATTGATAAGGTTTCCATTTCTTCCACTAGGCGCCATTTCTAAATAATGGTATAAACTAGATCAGTTTATGAATCAAAATACATAATCCCATACTTACAAAACACTTAACATAAATTGAACTATTTATGGATATAATCCATTATCATAAGAATGTTTTCCTTGAGGAAGTATATACTAATAAACCCTTCATAATGATTTGTAAATAAAATGAGAGTTATCTTAAGCATATCCCCCGGGAGTGTCGTAACCAAGAGTGCAGTAAGGCCCGTAATCGTGCACTAGTTCCCGTTCGAGTCTAGCTTAAAGCGGTGTTTTCAGGTTTTACCCCTAGGTACATCTATGCCAGAGCTGCCTCTACCTGCTCGTATCCAGAAAGGGATGTATTTCTCATAAAACTCACAAAATCTCTACAATACCAAAATTCTAGGAAGTTCTTCTATACTAATCATCAAAGTTCATCTTAGGTCTATGTGCTCTAATCAGAGTTTATCTAAATCTAGCTTCCAAGGTTCGTACTAAACCTCCTCTTATACCAACTGTAACGCCCCGCCCCCAGTTACCTCAAGTCGGTGCATTATTACATAACATTGGTATGATCACAAGAAAGAACAAATCTCGAAAGACCAATTGGTTTAATAGCCTTGGAAACACTAGATATATTCATAAGTCTTACATTACATCATAAAAATGAAAACTACAACAACATATTTTCTTCATATTCCACACCCATGTCCCCACATACTATCCCTACAGGTCATTCATAATTTACTTCTTCATACCCTGGGAAAAATAAAACATAGAAAAGGGGTGAGCTCAAATGCCTACTAAGGATAACAATATAGAGGAAAATTTCATAAATAAGAATAAACATTTAAGGCAATGTATAACTAAAACAAAATACTTTTAAACTTGAACTTCAACATAGTATGGAAAAAGTAAAATGAAATAATGCCATTTAATTATTCACATGGATATTCTACTAATCGAAAAATCACATGCAATATCAATAACCACTTTCATAATGATGGAATGCATAATGCCAGACTATCATAACCACATATCCAAGGCCTCGTGCCAAGCCTACAAATAAGATTTTGCCAAGGCCTTGTGCCAAGACACTAGTTTGTATCATGAGACCTACCGATGCATCGAGGAGCTATAGCGGGGTCCACCCGTCACATATTAAGTCCAATGCATTCCCATATAAAAAGGTTTAAAAATAACATAAACATTCATATTAAAACTAGCATAAGAAATGTCAATACTTCATCCATAAACCATGAATGGTATAAAAATAACACATCCATAGTAAAAAATATCACAAAACCTTCAATATAATATAGAAGTTTTGTTTCATAATAAATCAACTTCAAATAAGCGTAAAATCCATCAAAGGATGTTGACATAGATGAAATCAAAAATCTTTTTAGAGAAATATCTCTTTCTATTTTGAAATCATTTAAGAGTAATATATTTATAAAATAAAACACTTTCTTTGAAAATATTATTATAATCTTTTAAGGGAAGCTTCGACGATTTTATAACGGTGGAAAATAGCCGCACTCGTCGTATAAGTTAAAAAAACATTCTTACCTTAATTCCGTCGAAAAGGATAAAAAGCACCTTGTTTGGAAAACGACGGAAAGATTCCTTTATAAAACTCTTATAAAAAGTCAAAAAAGGGTATAAATGACTTTAAACCATATTCATTTAAATAGTAAAAATGTTTTGAAATACATTTTTAAGAAACATGGATGTGGATGATAAAGAGATCCCAGTAGATTATTATATATAAACAACCTCGGATAATGAAGAGATTGTAAAATAAACCCTTACCTTGCACTTTTACTTGATTGAGGGTAGGTTAACCTCTTGTATAATGGTGAAATAATTGTTATTAAATTATACAAGAATCATATATTTTAATATGTTATCATATGTAGTCTTTTAACATTGATTTGTTAATAATATCATAGAATTATCGTCGTTTCAGGTGTTAACTTACTTGTTTTCTTTTATATGTTTTGTTACATAAGCCGTGTTTGTTATGGATAGGTTTTATCTTATTCATATAAATAATGATATCAAGTCCTTAAACATTATTTTTAAATCATCAAATGATAATTATACTTGAATGGATACGATGGAGAATGAATCTCATCGCGTTCGTGGAGACGGTAGTCTGTACGTACGCATGAGCGACAATATCATTCTTTTGATATTAAAATAATATTTAAATGGTTGTTATATCATATATACAGAATCATTAACATGTTATATTTATTATTTACATGAGTTACACATCATTATTATACCCATCCAAATAATAATATATTGAATAACAATTACACCACGACGTGGAGACGGTAAGCCGTACGTACGCACGTATGGTGACATGTTATTCAAAGGGTGGATAGAATAATGAATATGGTTGTACCATATTTATAATAACATCACAGTATATATTTGATACTATAGTTATTATTTTATAATGGTAATAACAAAGGAAGAAGAAGTGGATGAAGAAAGGAACATGGAAAAGGGTGGTGAAATCATTACCTCTTCTTCGGGTTCTTCCTTTTGGTTTGATCAAAAGGGCTCCTTAGGATGGATTTATGATCAAACTAAGGACTCTAGGTTGTATTGAGGGAGGTTGGGAGATTATTTGGGAAGAGTTTTTCCGAACCAAAAGGCTTTGAAGGAGTGAAGTAATGAGAAGTGGGAGTGTCCTTTTATAAGAGGGGTGAGGGGCACCTTTGGAAAAGCTAGAAATATTAATTTATAATAAATTAATATTCGGTTTCTAATGGATCCAAAGTTGATTATTTAAATTTTAAGGTGGGGATAGGTCTAAAACCACTAAACCAATAGAATTTATACAGGTTTCGGTCATTATATTAACCTTATCTTTAAGTATTAACTCTAAGTTAATTAGTTTCACTTTTACAATGTCTTTTTGTATTTTTATATTATATAGTTAATAAACTTACTATATACATCCAAGAGACACCCCAAGTGGTCCATTAATGATACAACTATCATGATATAAGTCTCTTGGCCGAGTATTAGATTTTTAGGAATTTAATAATATAATATTTATTTTAAAAATTCTTTTATGTCAATTTTGACACTATTCAATAGTTGATTTTTTTGAAACTCATAACAGAATGATTAATTCGAAAAAAGTTAATTAAATCAATACAAATATGTCATATTATCCTAGAAAATCATGGTATTTCATTAAAAGTCTCAAATTATATTTATTTGGGTATTTATAATATCAATTATTTTAACTTTTCACTATTATGTTAATTACTGCATCATCATTGTGTCATAAATAAATTAAATTATGTAATCTATTAAAATTTTAACTAAAATATAATTATGTAGGAAATCCTTTTATCTTTCTGATGAATATTTATAGTTGAAAATCCAACATATATAACACTATGTAAAAACTGTTTTTCTAAAAGATATATACTTGTGTCATTTTGGTATTCATTTTAACTTAATTAAAATAAATTGTCCCTATCACCTACAAGTGGCTCCATGGGGTCCCAAAATAGACCCAATGATGCCTATGGTCTAAAAGGTATCAACCAATAAGGCTAGAACATGTTTTAGGGTAATTTAGTATTATAATAATATTATTTTTTAACCCTTATTTAACGGATTTACCCTTAACCATGGTAAATAAAATATTTATTCAAAATATCTAAAAATAAAAGTTACCTATTTACACAATTTGAACATCCTGATTCGAAATATGGAATCCATTTTTCCAAATTCAAAACACAGAAGTGGCAGAAATTTATTTAAAATTAATTCCCGTTGTTAAAACAAAAACCGTGTTTTTAAGAGATAATAACTATCAAAAGATTGACACTTGTTTATGTCCGGTTTAATTGTAAAATTATGTCCAATGACCAACATTATATTAAATGGTAAAAATATATTCTAAATATACTTTAAAACCACTCAAATTCATAATTTATCACTATTAATTATTTTGATTAAAAAAGTTGTTTTTAATTAAAATTTAGTAATTTTTACTATTCATCAAAAAATTAAAGTTATTCGAAAAGTTCCAAAATTTCACCATAGGATAAATTCGATATTATGAATCCAAAAATTAAGTACATTTAAAAAAATAAAATATATATAATTTCAAAAAGTAGGTATTACTATTCATAACAGCTAGTTTGATTGGTTATGGTGTGTTAGAACTCGATGTTGCGTACAACACATGCTATCACATTATTCAAAGAGAAGCGTACCGTAGAAGTTTATGGTGTTACAAAAGATATTTCACCCGGTAATCCTTCTCAAAATTGGTCCACAAAACATCACTCACTTTTTTCCCCTTGAAAAGTGTTCGAAACTTACACATCACAACCTGCATCTAACATACATCCAATAGATCTCAGTAATCTCATTGAGCTTAGAATATGCTGAAAGTGATAAATGGCTCCACAAGAAAACTCTATGTTCTATTTTTGAATTTTTTATTTTGTACTTTCCTAGTGTTTGTTGATGGAAAGAACAAAGGGTATTCTACCACTAACCATATTCCTCTAATGGTTCAACACTCTATCGATAGATGGGGTAAGCCTATTGATACTATAAAACCTGATCTACTCACGGATGATGACTGGTTCCATAGATGAATGGTAAACAAGGATCACCTAATCTTGAATTGTATTATCCTAGTGCTGGGTGCCACCCAATGGTGCCCCATACCTGGTTGGTCACACGCCCTAAAGAACATTTCGCTAAATGCTAGAGGCTTCTGACTAGCAGAGATTCCATGGGTGTGATAGTAGGGAAACTATTCCTTCATTGCCATTGTAACTAAGCAGAAGGAAAATACAATACCCCAGCGGAACCAATAATTCCATAAAATAAGCAAACAGTAGAATACTGAAAGTAAATAAAAAACTGGAGTACATATATAAATGATGAATGTAACATAAGGCTAGGAAAGAAGCCAAAAAAGTCACAATGCAATAATATACAATTCTAAACCAATGAACAAAGAAAAAAATTAACTCCAGCAACATCACATGCCTCATCTTTGTCCCAAGCTCTCTATCTCCACATCAGTCAAGTGCATAAAGTAGAAGGGCACTTTCTCTTATCTATACCTTCAATAATATAATCTATTTGGGCCCAAAAGAAATACCCAAATAGGGTTTGAGACAGATACCTGTTGGAAGCAATATAAAGATATGTTCTTAACTGTAAGTGAATATATATATCATACAATACAAAAAATGAAGTAATAAACATGGAAGTACTCAAAAGTAATTAATCATATAGTTTCCACTACATTCATCTAAATTTATTAAATATTCAACCAAACATTTATGATAAACTCTCAAGGAATTTTCTCACAGAATAAACCCTCTAGTTCAACTTAACATTTAATTATTACAGATATAATGAACCTATGGGAAATCTCACATAGTCTAACCCTTATGGTCCCAAGAAAACAATGACTCTCTGAGGAAGTACTCAACATCAATTCTTCATGTGGACTTTAAACGATAAACTACAGACTCTGTGAGGAAGAACTCAACATAAATTCCACATGTGGTCTTGAAATAGTATACTATAGACACTCTGAGGGAGCACTCAAAATCAAATCCCCATATAGCCTCTCAATATAAAAAGTATAACAGACACTCTAGGGAATCCCTCAATGTTCATTTACCCTATGGTAAAACTAAAAAAAGTTCCCACATTCCTATGTAATAAAATCATAGACAGACGATATCTTGTATCCAAAGTAAATCTAAAATACTACTTGGCTAAACAGCTAAAAATAATTTCACTAGCATGTCATATAATAATTACCTCCACCATAACAACACTAAGCATGTGTAAAAAAATATACTAACAGGCAGTTCTAGACCCAATGATCAATATCAAACATGAATGGGAGACACATCTACAACAAGGTAATAAAACCTATTCATAATCAAAATCCATTTTTCAAGAAAACAAATCATATTAGGCAACAACATGCATAAATTTCCTAAACACGAAAGGCCCAAAACTAGGGTATTTGGGATCTTTTGAAAATATAATACATATACACCAACAAAAAGGAAGAAATGACCAACCATAATATTGTACAATCAATATAGTTGAACCTTAGCATTTATATTGACTTAGAACATAGAGATCTACACAAATATCAAAAATTCCCATCATTGAATATCTCAGAAGAGAAGATAAATCAAGAGGAGAGGCTCTAGAAGAAGTAAGAAATCACCGAGGTGATTCCAGCCCAATCAACAGTGTTTGATTCAGAGAAAGGATGATGGATCGAGGAATAAGACACGATTCGGTGATTCTCATCACTCTTCATGTGACCTAGGTCTTTTTTAACCATGAAAATAACACGACTTTTTCTTTTAATTTACATGTCAAGTACATGAACCAATCTATCTCCACTTTAGGTAATCTCTAGGTCACCTTACATGGCCCTGTACTCAACCATTACATGGCCAGTACAAGGCTACCCACAGTAACCTGTTACATGGCATGTACTCTTATATACACGGGGTCTACACCTTAAATTTTTAGCATCTCCCTCTTTTCTAAAAAACACATAAAATCATGATCCATACCTGAAATGAAGATCTGGGTTTTTACAAATTTTTCTCCATAAAAAATCATCCCCGAATTTTTCTTAACAAGAAGGAGTAGAAGAATAATCCTTGAATCACTCTGACCAATGTGATCACACATCGGCCTCCCTCTCCCAAGTCTAATATTGTACTACTTGTGCTACCACAGTAACTATACCAGAGAAAACAGACTAGCCACAGAGAACCTTCATTCCACGATGAACAATCTGGATATGATGCTCCTCGAATGATGCATCCACCTTGAACTAAAACTCCTATGGATGGAAATAAGAGACATTTCTGAGAATTAATGTCACAGAAGGGAAATGTGGAAGATGTCATGCATATCCCAGTACCTATAAGGTAACTTCAATAGATAGAAAATTAGAATGACTCTCTCCAAAACCTCAAACGGCCCAATGTATCTTGGTGAATGCTTACCCTGTCCCCTAATACCTATCTCTCCCATCCTCAGTGTGACACATAGGAAAACCTGGTCTCTAACCTCAAAATCCAGAGTTTGTCTCCATTGATCATCATAAGAATTCGTCAATTACTGTACATTATCCATTCTCTTCCATATCAACTCCACCTGCTCTATGGTCTCTTGGACCAGAAGAGGTCCCCGGATAGGTGCCTCTCCTACCTCCAGCCAACATAGGGGTGATCGGTATGGACTATCGTACAAAACCACATATGGTTTCATATGAATAGTTGAATTAAATCTAATATTGTAGGATGAATCCACCAATGATATGTGCTTCTCCCAAGATCTGCCAAAATCTAGTACGCAGGATCAAAGCATGTCCTCCAGTACCTAAATTGTGCACTCAGACTGTCCATCTTTATTGAGATGGTAAGATGTAATCAGTAGTACTTGTGTAGATAGAGCCCTCTATAGCCCCTACCTGACCCGAGAGTAAAATGGGCATCCCCGTATTAAATGATGGAGTGTAGAACCCCATGTAAAAATATAGTATCTCAGATGTAAAAACTTCCTACTCATCAACACTGAAGATCTACTTGATCAAAAAGAAATGTAAATCATTCATGATTCAGTCATTGAAAACCAAAATTACATCATTCCCTCAAGGAATCCTCGGTAACCCTGACACGAAGCAAATTGATACATCCTTCCCCTTCCACTCAGGAATGAGTAACTACTAGAAAATCCTTACTGGTCCCATATTCTCTACCTTCAACTGCTGACAAGTTGGACACCTCATCACAAAAATATCATCATCCATTTTCATACATGGCTAACAATAATGAAAGTGTATATTTCAATACATCTTGGTAACACCAGGATGAATTCCCAAACTGAATAATGAAAAACCCACAAAATATCCTCATGCTTGTCCGTTGACAGCTATACATGCCCATGAAAATGAATGATCTCATCCTAATCTACAAACCATCGTAGAATATGGTCCTCTCTATACAAAATCTCTTGTAGAAATAGGCCTTCCGAATTAGACAGCTGCCTCATTTGTACTCGATCACGAAGTGTATAAGTAATAGCTATAGAAGAAAGTAACAAATTCCCCTATCTGTCAGGCACCTCCAAATGCATATCTGATAGAAGATCCTTAAGATTACACTCACTTCTAGCCTCCTAAACTACTTGTATATGAGTCCTCTTCTTCAACGCATCATCTACTATAATTATTTTCCAAAGCATGTAGGCAAGAAAAATGTCAAATGACTGAAGGTACTCATCCAACCTACTTTGTCTCAAATTCAGATCATGCTGAGTAAAAATATACTTGAGACTTTTGTGGTCTATGAAAGAAACAAAATTCTCTCCCAAAAAATGATCTCTCTAACAGCAAAAAGAATTTAAAACTGCAGCTAACTCGAGATCATGAGTTAGTAAATTATTATCATTTGGCCTCAACTACTATGACTTGTACACAATTAATCCTTCCCTCTACATAAGCATATCTCATATCCCAATACCTGATGCATCACATTAAACAATATAAATCATTCATGGCTATGAAAAAAATACTATCGGTCTGGAATTAAACCTCCCTTTTTTCTCATTAAATTCATATTCTCAAGAATTTTTCCATAGGTACTTCACACACCTCTTAGTCAGGCTCGTTAGTGGCACTAATAAGCATGAAAATCCTTGTATAAAATGTCTATACTAACAATCCAACCCTAGAAAATTTCATACCTCAAAGATAATATTCTGATGCTTGTAAAAACTACAACTCTCACATTCCATGGGTCTATTTCTAATCCTATCTCTGAGATAAAATGACTTAAGAAGTTAATATGGTCTATCAAAAAGTGGAATTGTGAGATATGATTATATAAATGATTCTCTCATAGTGAACTAAAAATGATCTCAAGATGGATAGCATGGTCATGTCATGTGATAGAGTACACCAAGATATAGTCCAGAAAGACTACCACAATTGAATCCAAGTATGGATGGAACACTTGGATGATTACTGAAATAAAATCTACAGGATAATTTGTGATACTGAACAAAATAACTGCATACTCTTATAGACTATACCTACTCCGAAAGGCTATAAGAGGCACATCTGATGGTCCAACATTCAACTGATGTTGACCGGATCTCAATTCATTCTATGAGAACACTCGGCCTCGACAAAGTTGATAAAGAGATCATCAATAATCGGTAAGGGATATCAGTTCTTGAATTTCAACTAGTTCAACTTCTGATAATCGACTCAAATTATGAGGGTATCTTCTGCCTTAATTTAAAAAATGCGTGAAAAACCCAAAAGAGAAGTACTGGATTAGATGAAAACCATTGCATGTAAGTCCCCTAACTACTTCTTGAGATCCAAAAACTCTAGTGTAGCCATCCGATAAGTAGGAATGGAAACCATTTCTACTCCTATCACACAATCAACAAAAACATCTACCTCTCTCACTGAAGGAAAACCTTAAAATTCCTCTAGAAAGACATCCTTGAAATGATCCACTACTAGAGGAATGATGATCTATGATGTCCCATGGTCATAAAGATTCAAACTAAAAATCTGGGCTGTAACTCCTCCAAACCAATAATTCTTGGGTCCCACTCTGATCACCTTGACATTCCATTCTCCCTTATGTGTAAATAAACCTCCCTTTGGTGATGTCAAAATCACTGATCGATGATTAAAATCGACATTAGAATAGAAGGGAACTAATAAGGCCTTTCTAAGGATGACGTCATAGCTCGTCATCTATAAGACATAAAGGTACCATAAGAAGTTATAGCCACAACCCTCCAGAGGGAACTCCTTGTACTAACATAAAATATCCATTATTATCCCCAATGGTGTGTACAATGTCAAGATATTAGTAAGAGAAAAGATATAGAGCCAAGGATATCTAGAAGAGGAACATATACGAATCTATGGGAAGCCCCTATGTTTAAAAGATAAGAAACTAAAATTGTGGCACACAAAGTCTTACCTATAATTGTAGAAGGTTCGAGATCTTGCTCCTGCTAGGTCTGCTCTAGGGTGAAACCCTCGCCTATGTCATAGCACTATAAATATATCTGAGATCCCTAAGATGATCCACCCTGCAACTATTGAAAACCCTGTGTCTGAAAACTGCATCCACAACCTCCACCTCGGCCTAAATGGCCGAATGACCTCTAGTTCCCTATCTAATGAGAAACTAGAAGTGTTCTCTTTAACATGGAGTCATAACAGAACCCCTATCGGCAGCTGTTGGTGAGAAAAACTAACGGAAATGCTGATGATGACCCATCTTTCTACAAGACCGTCACTCAACTAGGTCTCTAAGGAAATTTTCCTAGTATTCCCACTATTCATGAACTAGTAGAATACCACTATTCTACTTGAAGGAGTATCCTTCCTACCCAGATCATCGTGTGTAATTCACTATTGTGCTTCCTATTATTGTCTAATCGGTTCCAACTTTGGATGTTGAACCACCCTATCCCACATCTCAAGAATCCATCAGGATGTACTCTATGATCAGTACCTAGTTAACTATAGATGATATGGAATTCAACTAGAATATTTTCACCTAAGATCAGATTTTGTTAGTATGACCATCATGAAACTTTGTTGCCACAAATAACTCATCACCCCTAGAATGGTTTTAAAGTGCTGCAGGTCTGTGAAGCAAGAAGAATACTCCATGACTGAGAGTGTACCCTACTCCAAACTCATGAAATATCAGACTTGGTAGACCCTCAATGTCTCCAGGTAATAGTATTTATAGATGGTATGCTGGAACTCATCCAAATCCATAACATTTTGGCATATCACCGTTGATATGACATCCCACCATCTATTTGAGGAATCCCAAAGCATGTGTGTTTTTACCATCGACCTCCTCTCTATGGGCATATTGAGAAGCTTGAGGATTGACAACATGGATTCTAACCATGATTCTACATCCTATGTTCATTCATACCCTAAGAATGTAGGAGGTTGTGGATGCTAAATACCCCACATCAACTCTTCCATAGATGGTACAAGATTCTGTGTTCCATTGAATGTATGAATAACCATCATGATTCCTTATCAGAACCTGTCATCAACACCTAACGGCTGGTTCCATGACATGAACGATGGGAGGATCTTCTGTTAGTCCCTAATCTACCATTTATGGTGTCTCATCGCTACATTATTCTTGGCATAAAACTAGAGGAGGTCTCGGTGGAATGACTCGGCATGGTCAAGCGCACACCGCCGTTAATGATTATTATGGACTAAAACATATATGTGGAAGAAAGGAACTGGAGAAATAAAACATTCATGTTTTAATAAACATGTATACATGAAGTGTATGACCCATACACTACGTGTTCCCTTAAGAGATTACATGGGTGTGTTCTTCTGCCATTACTTGTCATGTAACACCCCTATACATGGAATGTTCTTCATCTGACACGACATGTACTTGAATTATGTTCCCCCGGCCTGAGTTCCTCTACATGGATAATCAAATTGGTTCTCTCTTGGCTAACACTACATTGTGTTTACCACTTATGTTTCATCCATCAGTGTCTTTGGTCACACGACTCGATACATGGTCCATACAACACAACATGTTTATTCTAAAAATGACATGTACAAAGTATATTTCACCGAATGATGTCATTAGTCACATGGACGGATACACAGTTGACTATACAACGCATGTTCCTACAAGACACAGTGTGTACTAGCTGAGTTTTATACACCTATGTCGTTTTTCACACGATTGGGTACCCAGTTCATACAACATGGCGTGTACTACACGTACATGGCATGCGCCACCGAACACTTCTCCAACCCTGTGTCTATGATCACAAAGTTTGTCACATAGATATAGACTACATAGCATGAACATATAGTACACATAATTTACTTATGAAAAAAACTATATCCTTGAACACAAGGATATGTGGAATGTAGTCATCATAAAAAACCATGTATTTTGGGGTTTGTTTGGGTAGTAAGCCTTAAAACCAACTCCATAACCCCATAAAAACACTGAAACAAGCATTAAAGTTCCAAATTTTGAATCATGGGTGTCCATACACCCCATAAATCAATGCTTGGAATCATATTCATGTCTTTTCATAGAAAAATTAGATTAAAGATCAGTATAATCATCCAAACTAATATGGAAGGGGGCCTATAATGCCTTAGGAACCAAAGCTTGGTGACCATTCAAATGAAACATTACATATTAGCAATACCATATCAAATTAAAGGTTGTCCATTGATAAATCTATCATAATAGAATTCGTATCTAGCACATCAACTATTACAATAATATGAAATCAATAATCCACCCTAAATGGAATGATAAGATTGCATGACATGTGATCTCTAATAAGTTCTTATATGATGAATGATATATAATACCCTCATATCATCAGGATTCAATGGAAATAGAGCCTTGATAATATCAATTATAATAGAACAAATCAAGTGAATCACCCAATGGTGAAATCATATCAACTGTAACATTTGATAGAACCTAAAAATTACAATTTTCATGGAATATTTTATTTTCCATGTACATGGGTTGGCTAATCCAAAGAATTTTTTTTACCGACTGCCTATTCCTTCATATCAATGTCTATAGGCTCCAAATAGTATGTCAATGGAGAGAATTAATCTGATACAACATTGTAATGTTCTACTTGCATGTGCTTCCCATTGCTGCCCCATACCCGGTTGGAGACATGGCCTAAAGTGCATTTCCCTGAATGCAAGAGGATTTCAATGAAAAAGAAATGGTCTTATGTGTGATTTTGGGGAATCTAGGACATCATTGGAAGATTAACACAATGAAATGAAAATATAATACAATAGTAGAAGCAGTAATACCATACAATAAGAAAACATCAGAAGACTGAAAGTTAATAAACAACAAAAGAATATATATAAATGATTCATGTTACATATGTCTAGAAATTCCACCGAAAAAGTCACAATTATATAAGATAAATACTAAACCAATTTACAATGAAAGTAAATAAACTCCAGAAGAATCATAATCTTTAGATTGCTCCCATAATCTCCAGATCTATAACAGTCAAGTACCTAAACAAGAAGGGTTCTTTCCATTATATATACCGTTAACAAGATAATCTGTTTGGGACTAGATTCATGAACCAAGCAGGGTGTCAGTCAAATCCCAGTAGGCAACCACCCAATGATATGTCCAAAACTCTCAGGGAATATATATATAAGGAAATATAAAAAAATGATGTAATAAACATTGAAGTACTCAAATGTAAACAATCATACAGTTTCAACGACATTCGTTTTCAATTATTAATTATTCATTCAAACATTCAATATCAAACCTCTAGAAATGTTCTCATAGCCTAACCCCTATGGTTGAACATAACATTTAATTAATACAGATATAATAACCCTCCAAGAAATCTCACATAGTCAAACCCATTTATTCCCAAGAAAACAAATAATCTCTAAGAAAGTACTCACCGTCAATTCCTCCAGTGGTATTTAAATGATAAAATATAGACTCTATGAGGAAGCACTCAATGTCAATTACACATTTGGTTCGTAAAAGTATACTATAGGGGGAACTCAACGTCAATCCCCCATGTGGTCTCGCAATGTAAAAAGTATAATAGACACTCTAGGGAGTCATTCAATTTCCATTCCATATATGGTCTAACTACACCAAGTTCCCACAACCCTGTGTAACAAAATATGGAAAAACAGTATCCAGAAGGCATTGTAAACCTCATGTAATACATGGATAAAAAAGATAAACTTCATATCACAATAATGACATATAATAATTAACTCCATCCTAACATCACTTGGCATGGTAAACCAAACAACCTAAAAATCAGTTCTAGTCCCAATGGCCAATAGCAAACAATCATCAGAAAACACATCCATAGAAATGTAAAAATAAATATTCATAATCAAAATGTGTTTCTCAAGTAACCAAGGCATAACAAAAAACAACATGGTAAAAATTCCAAAACACTGAACACTGTAAACTACGGTATTGGGATCTTTTTCACATATAATCCAATGACGACCACTGAAAGGCACAAACCACCTACCTTGACATTTTACAATCAATATTGTTGAATCTCAGCCTTTGAATCAACATACAACATTGTAAATCTAAAAAATGTGTCCAAAATGCTCAACCTCAAATATCTCATTATAGAAGAGAAATTATGAGGAGAATATCTAAAAGAAGGAAGAACTCACCAAGGTGATTCTAACATAATCGACAGTGAGGGATTTGGGGAAGATATGATGGATCGAGGCTCAGAGAAGATTCAATGATTCCAATCACTTTTAGATGAGACGGGCCTATAAGAAGGTTATTCTGAAAATTAGAGGCGACCCTGATCCAATTTAACAAAAAAATTACAAAGTGTGTTATTTAAATATACACACCATGTACATTCCGTAACCAGCGTCCACTATAGGCGGTCTCCAGGTCACCCCACACGGCCATGTACTTTTACATTACACGACATGTATATGGCTATCCACAACACCTGGGTACAATGCGTGTACTCCTATGTACATGGAGGGTACTCCATAAATTTTTAGATTCTCCCATTTTTCTCCAAAATAACATATATCAAAATCAATGCCTGAAATTAAGATCTGGGTTCTTACATGAGAAGTATAGATTTTATTTTGGATTCATCATCACTCATGGTTTATTATAAAATTTCCCGAATGCCCAACAAACAAGAACATTAGTCATCATGATTCATGTACATTTATTATTCTCTCTACACTATGAATAGTGTCTCCACACTTGGCTGTTCAGTCAGATCATGTTCCTTGCATCCGATCATAGGGGGCCCTAAAATCCCATGTCCCATCTGGTCTTCCTGAGCCTATGTCAAACACCAAGGTTTCCTAACACTACTTCCCTACCATCCCATTGAATCCACACTATGCCTAACTCTAAAATCCATCCAATTTCTCAACCATCAGCTTTTATAACATTATATCACGTACCTCATTATTCAAGATGAGGGAAGGGAAGGAAAGTCTTTTGAACTTCCTTCCTCAAGATAAAAATGAATAATGACACCCCGAGTCCTGCCTATATTAGTCCCCAGTGTGGAAAACCACACCAATGGTATAAAAATCATACAAAAAATTGGTGGAATTAAAATTTTTATAGTAACCAAGATAAATAGATAAGATGTATCAACCTAGAACAACTATATTGTTGATATATATGAATAAAAAAAATCCATACCACATGCTGGTTTAAATGAAAACTTCTAGAAATACAAAGAATACTCTAAATTGAGTTCCAAAATAAATTCAAGTAGTAACAAAACAACCATCTCCAATATCGAAGCTAATAATGTTCAGTAGCATATATGAAATTCTAATTGAGACATGAAAACAAATTTATATATGTTGGTGAGCATAAAATTATACTCCCAAAAAAACCGAATTCACTCATACACACGTGGGAGAAGAATACTAATGTCCATGTGAGAACAGATATGAAATTAAAAATAAAAAAAACTATGTATACTATCCACCATAACCAAACCAATGAATGCTCACAAAGTAACATTATTTATGTAATGTAAAATCGTAAGAAAATCGATAATTGGGTACCCCTAACCACATTCCACCGGTTAAATTATCATCCATAATGATGAACAACATGATGCTACCATGCTCTTACACATTCCCCACTATCATAACATACTCACACACTCCTAGGAAACATTCAACATCTTGCCTAAAAACACTTGGGCCACAACCACATCACATCCTTCCCAGATTCACCTATACCACCAAACCACAACTTCAACCCAAAGACACCAATGAAGAAAACCTCTCCCATAGACAGTTGTGCCACACGACTACACAAAAACCAAACTAAAGAGTCAAGGGATACCAATTACTAGAAGAGGGAGAAAATAAGATTAGATATACAACCATTCATTCCCCCATAAGGATGATGGGAAAGGACCCCCTCCCCCATAACAATGGGGGTGATCGAGATGTAGTGCTCAATATGGGAGGGGTATATATAGGAATCACGTATATATATATATATAGAATAAACTCATCCCAACCTATGGGTATTCAATACAAAAATAATCCCAGAGAAAAACTACCCTTGCTGCCAACCCTACATGCACGTACAACAACAAACAATGGAAGCTTCTGTAAGTTAATAAATGAACACCACTTCACTACAAGCTAAAACTAGAAACATTCCCCTAGCCAATTAATTTAAATAGTGTTCATTCTGTATTATCAATTCATTCATTCATTTAATTCATCCCCACCCAGGAAACTACTAAACACTACAATGTTATAATGGGATGAAACTATACCAACCACTACCAAATCCAAAAAATGAATGAAGGTCCATGGTAATTGAATAAAATATAACACCCATTCATAATATAATGTTCATTGGATTCTTTGGGTGAATGGACCATGTAATGTAACACCCTATTTATTTGAAATTATCCCGTCAGTAAAACTACAAAACTCAACTAGCTTACATTTCAACAACACACTCCACTTTCATTGACACCCCAACATTTTTCTATATTATTGCTCCATGTACTTCCACTCAACCGGTAACCCCCCCCCCCACATACTCCATTACTACCATACTTATCAGCCCCACCACACAACCACAACACACCCTAAAGTGAAACTTTCACTGCCCAACAATTACCCATATGATGATCCACTACATAACAACTTCATCTATTCCACAATCAACCAATATCTAAATAAGATATTTCATTACACCACCTACACCACCATGTAAAAATAGAAACACTCCAATACTCAACACCAAACAAACAACACAGAAGTAATGCCAAATAGAACTACACACAACACATAGACACACAAATAATGAAAATTTTATTTAGATTTAGAAAACACTCATCCAATAATTACACATGATAAAAAAAATTTATCATAGAAAATTTTCAGTCATGAAGAATATATTTATTTAAATGAAGATATGTTATTATCCAATTTCATAAACATACGTTTTCTCACTGAGTATGAACAATATGTATTCATATACCGAAAAGGTGCTCTAATAGAGACCACTAAAAACCATGAATTTCAGAAGGCATAAAACCCTTAAAAAACTCAACATGGATGATGGGTAATATAAAAATCAATGAAATCATCATCATCCTCTTCAAAATAACTTATTTCTTAATTATTATTATCTTTATTAAAATTGGTTGAAACCGTATTCACGTGGTGACATGAGTACACTCTACCAGTATGATACACAATTATAATTTAGATGAAGGATATCCCTACCTAGAACAATAGATGATAAAAAATTACTCCTTCTATAAATAATTGGTGGTCACATAAGCATCATGAGAAACACTAGGGTAAAACCTAATAGGATTCTATAACAAAGTCACTTGACTCCTTTGGGAAGAAAGATTCTTAGTGCACCATGATAAACCAGAAGTTTTTAATGGAAGATATGATATTCTCTTAAAAAAGGCCATATCCTATATCTATAATAGGTAAATGGTATCAAGGGCTATTAAAGTCAGATCACATCCAAGACCACCTAGTTTGACTATTTCGATGACTCCAAAGTGTATGTATATTGAAGGTATAATTAATATCTTTTGAAACTCTCAAACAAGGTTTTAAACTTGATTTCCATGAAATAAAATATATAAGGGATGAAACTAGAATAATTTGGAAAAATTGAAAATTACTCACTAATGGGTGAGTCACCGACATGAGCCACTGACAGTGAGTCACTAATTCCTGACTCACAGACGTGATTCATCAATGCGACTCAGTGACATGAATCACTTACAACACACTCTAATGCCACTCATTGGCAACACAAACCCACACTACTCACCGACGCCACTCAATGATTCTCGTACTACCAACATCAAACTTTCAAATGCCTCGACCTAACGACACCTCGAACCACCGATGCCCCGACCTATAGAAGCCTCAACCTACCAACACACTAAGTTACCTATGTAGAGCTACCGATGCGAACCTACTGACATTGAGCTACTCTCACGACTCACTAATGCCTGACTCTCCAATGGAAAAATAAAAATTTGGAAAACTATTGAAATGAGCTGTCGTTGTATAAAATAAAACCCCAAACACTGCATTTTGAAAAACTAATGGAACGAAGAGGTCAAAGCCATTACAATAATTTATTAATGTTTCATGCATTTGAAAAATATCTTTTTTGGTTTATATAAAACTATGGTTGAAAATCCATCTTCAAAAAACACACTAACAATAATTTCTCGACAGATTGGAAAATGGGAAACTCCATTGGTAAATATTAATGAATAAATATAAGGCTTTCAAAAGACTAACTATTATGATGGATAGAAATTATGCTAATGGTATACAAATTAAAAAACAATCTCATAAAATGAATTGTTAAAAATTAACTAATAAATATTTTGGAAAATGTTTAATATTATTTATTAAATTCCTTCATAAAGAAAGTAAAATATATTTTAAAATATAGTAGATCATATATTTAAATTTTTATAGCGAAAAATTTAATCATTTTTATGAACATGTATATAGATGAAAAATAAATTTAAAAATATAATCAATTTTAAATATGTTTTTAATGAAAAATCCATTACCTCGATTTTGAATACTCACACATCCAATTAATATTCCTATGTAATAATGTTATGTAAACTATTGACCAAAATAATAATTTTTTTCATGATGTAATATTTTTATTATTCGTTTAGTTCAGTTAATACCATGTCATTAATAATCACATAATTGATTAAGTCTAATTTATAATTTTTATGGATGTTTGGTTTATAAGTCCAACATAACTTTGAGAGGATTTCCATGGTTTAATGATTCACGAGTATATATTATCTCGAATTTAAATAAGAATAATATAATTATTTTCATATAGTATTTATAATTTTATAATCTACAATGTAAGTAGGATATGAAAAATTAATATTATTAAATTATTGATATAGTAGTGTATGCTTGTGCATGGGTAACATTTCTGTTATTCAATGAACAAGAGAAAAATAGGGTAAGTATTATTTTTATTTCAAAACTGAATAATTATATTATAAATAGCATAATATTTATTTTATTCAACTTATGTATTCCATTCATGTCAGGTAACGATGAATAATAAAATACATCAGTTCTTAAAGAAATATTCTTCATGTACACACAAATTTTATTTTTATTATTAATTAAATGTTAATAAAATAATAATAACAATTATTTAAAATTAAAAACTAATTTTTAACATATTACTTTATTTTGATCATTTATTTGACTAGAAATAATAGTGTCTGATACAATATTAAATACATCATCTTCATGAGCAGGATGTCTGCACACAAACATAAAAGATGTTTTAATTTTCTAGTTGATGGATTAGTAGATGAAAAAGAGTTATACTAAGAAAATAAATCAATTTTAAAATATATTAGATACTGATATTGTTTTAACACAAATTTTAATATATTTTTGAATGTGGTAAAATAATTTATAAATAAAAACCACATAATTAATAAATATTTTTTTTATTCAAACAACCTTCTTTGGTTTATATATAAATATTCCAAAGGATTTTATTTTTAAATAAAATACCCATATAACATGGATGTGGTTGTTAGAAAATTATTTGTGTAGTTCTTGTCCGAGTTAAGTGTCTCTTGAAGTGTGGATAAAACGGGAGAGGCAGTATTGATTTATAAGTGAGGGAGAGGATATAGTTGAATATTTCTGAAAGATTAAAATATATTAAAGTCTTACTAAATAAAATATCTTCATACTGACTCATAATTGATTAGTTTATAATATAATGTATAGATATTATTATAAAAAATAATTTTCATATATTTTTATGTTATTATAACTCTTATAATTTCAGTTTCAATTTATTTGTCCCATTTTAAATATTATATGGGTCTCTAAATGTTTTTCCCAATTTCTATATTCATAATGAAAAAATATGAAGGTTCCATAATTAACAAAATTTTAACCTCTATTTATCAATATGGATATGATTTTATGAGATTGCTTTTTCATATGTTGTCAAAATTTCATTTAATAAAACCTTAAAAACTTGATGAAAAAATGATTTCTAAAAAATAGAATTTTAATAAGAAACATTTGTTTCTAAAAAAATTAATAATAATCTCAATTAATAAAAAAATTATTATAATATACTTAATAGAAAATATCTAGAAAAATTTAAATAACAATTTAGATAAAATGGTACTTTATAAATTATTGAATTTGAAAGAAACTTTTTATAGATGCATTTTAATTTGATTATTTACTAAAAAAGCAACCTTTTTAGAAAAATTCATAAATTTGACCTTAAAATAATTTTAATGTGATGATTTAAAAAATTATATTGTTATTAAAACATTAAATTTAATTTTTTTTTCAAAAACTAATTATAATATACCAATAGAAAATGCAATAAAATTATTTTTAGGGAAAATAAGACCTTTTTCTCATTACTTACCTAATAATGATAAATGAATGAATGATAATTAATTTAATAAAATATTTAATATAAATATATTCTTATAATGGTTTATAAAAAGATATTAATTTAATACATTAAGGGAAACATATATTTCCCTCATAAAAATTGATTTATTGAAAATTTCCCTTTTACATTCAAATGATTTTATTTTTTTTAAAAAAATCAAATTTACCTATTAGATATATACCTAATTGAAATTAGTACAATATATATATATATAATTGTTATATAAAATTATTATATATATCTATACAAGATTTGCTAAAATTTATTCAATATCTTCTCTCTCACCATGTCTTTTGTATTGATAAATCTTTGACTTCATTCCTTAGTTGAAGTTACGTTCACAATATTAATTAAAAAACAAGTGGATAAGGATTTTATTTCTATGGTATATATATATCAATGTGTCTCTATGTGTGTGTGTGTGTGTTTATTTAATCAACTTTTACATTTATTTAATTTGTTTTATATTTAAACCACATAATTAATTAGAGTTTACCTTTCATTTTAATATATTATTTCAATATAAGTATTACAGTTTAGTTTAGTTAAATTTTTCATAAAAGAAAATATATGAAATATAATATTTGTTTAAAACAGATATATAAAATGAAATATTGTGTTGTAACACCTTGGGTTGGTAGTGAATGTTTGGAAGGCATGGTCTTTGAAACATTCTAAAAAACATTCCATCATTAGGGAAAAAAGGTGTTGTTGGTAGCTATTTATTTATTTTTTATGACTTCATTTATATATTTAATATAAGTATACCAAAATAAAAAACAAAAAAAAAGATAGTTATAATGATACCAATAAGAGTGTTTCCTAATGTGTAATAAATTAAAACCCATCTTAGGTGTTCATCGCACCGGGTAATCGAGCATCAATCATAAGTTACACGAATAGATTGGGGTAAGGCTCTAGATTATGATAAGCATGATGAAGTATGAAAACAAACCTGAGATCAAGATATCGAGTTGTGGTATGGCGCATAGTTAGATAAAATATTAATTTCATTTATTTTTCTTTTATTTTAATTTTTATTGATCAACCCAATGGGTTATATTTCTATATCCAAATTAAATGAATTACTATTTGATTTGTATGTTGTATTTTACAATTTAAAGTAGGTTATATTTAGTTGTTACACTATTTAACCCACTCATTTCTCAATATATATTTATTATTGTTTGATTGGTTAACTGAAACTACTCAATATTCAAATATAGGTGGTATATCCTCCCCACGGTATCTCCTTGACCCTCACAATTGGTCCACAACCTCTATAATTGTAGGATGTAGGGATAAGGTCATATGATAGTCTGATATTGAATATTGTTAATGTGTGAATGGTCAGATAATTACATTTAAACCTATGTGAATATTCCACATCCATATATAATTAAAAGTATCCATAAAATGATGTTGTTTCTATGAAAACTATAAAAAATCTAATTTAATAAAACACCATGTTGTTATACTATAACTATACTTATCCATAGTATTCTAAAAAAATTAATCCAAATATTTAAAATATTCATAACATTTTTTCATATTCCAACTATAAGAACATGAGAATTTAACTACCCAATATTAAATGAATTATAACATGTGTTTCTATTTATTATATTTTTGGTATAATTCCATTTTATATATTTATATTATTAGGAAATGAATTAAATAATACAGGGATTACTATATAATAGATACAAATTTGTTCAAAAAATAATATTCTTATGTTCAAACCCATGTTTTATTAATGAAACACATTTATTATTTATGGATATATTTCCATTATTTAGAGATAGAGATAATAATAGTTCCAACAAATAATTTGTCCCTTTAAAAATAATTTCATGTAATAGGATGAAAAAAATATTAGTAAAGGAAATAAAAAAAGAAAAAATACAGTTCAATAAAAATCATGAAAATCAAATAAAATTATTCAATTTTTCACAATAAAGTGTTTAAGAAATAAATAAAAAAACACACATGAAAAGAATTACCTTTCCGTATAGAAAATTTGGAAAACCAATTATAGTGATAAGGAAAACTATGAATGAATCATGAAAATATTTAATTGAAAAATAAACATTTCAGATTTAAAATTTTAGAAAAATTCTATACCCTAGAAAATAATAAGGCTTCCATAAAACCCCTTAGTATGCATTATATAGTTTTTCGATGAATAATATTAATAACCCTCATTCACTCATGTTTAATTCTTTTAGACATAATTGAATCACAGTTTCTTCCATATTACTAAACACTAATATTATATCCCTATTTTTTTGTTCAATGACAAATCATTACGCATTGAATTAGTTAGTTATATTAGTCTCACCCATAATTATAATATATATCAGGCCTCCCGATACACATTAATAAATCACAATAACTTCAATATAAAGAAAAAAATTATAATATTTTTACAATTTCATCAAATGACCATATAAAAAAACATTTTAACCCAAAACAAATTAAAATTTATATATCTCATAAAAACGAGATGAACTATTCTTTTTTTATAAAAAAAATTTAAAAACTAAAAACCCATAGAAGTGTGGTAATCTGATCTCATTTAAAATCCTTATTATCATGAAGGGTTATTATGAAAAAAATAATGTAAATATTTATGGGAAAAGGACATCGTGTAGTAAATGATAAAAACATTATTTTCCAAATATTATATTAGAATAAAAAGTTATTTAAGTTGAAAATGTAAAAAATAACCCTTTTTAAACAATTCTAATGATAGTTAAAAGTTTATAAAGATATAATTTCACAATATTTTTTATTATAAATAATAAAATTCAAAGAATATTTTGATGGTCACTTATATGGAAGATAATTATTGGACAAAAAACATTTAAATGTGGTTTTAAATAAAAATCAAATATCATAAGTCCCATATACATTCAAACATTCTATACCTCCTGAATAATAATATTAATTTTTTTTGTAACTATAAGACATTTTTCATTCTTATTCCATTATCATTATTTAATTTTATTTAATTACCACTCTATCAAGTCGGATTTCGTTAAGAGATATAATTTTCATTTCTTGTTAATATTTAATGATTAGATTATGTTGATATATACTCATTATAATAATATAATATGAATTCTTTATTCTATAAAAAATTCATTATTTCTAAAATAACTATTATTTCATGATTTTTTAGGTTTTATAATTATCATTTATTTAAAAAAAATTTAATATTAATTTAAAAAATGATAGACTATTTAAGAGTAAACTTAGAAAAAAAATAATGGACATAGTCGTAGGAAAACATGGGTGAGAGTTAAATATTAAAAACCTTATTTTTACAATTTTATTATAGATTAAAAAGTTATTAAATTGTAAAATGTTAAAAACTTTCCATTTTTAAAACACTATAATGAAATTTATAAGTTAATTCAAATTAAATTTAACAACATTAGAATTTAAATTAAAAAAATAATGAAATACATTGACAATAAATGATACAGAATATAAATATTTGATTAACGTCAACTAAATTAAGATTTTAATCACAAATAATGTACCTTAATCCCAATTTATCTCTATACATTCTATAACTCCTGAAGAATATAATTATATTATTTTTTATATACTCTTAGACAATTTTCATGATCATTCCATTATCACCATTCAATTATTTTTTTAATGTAATAATCCATGGAATGTTATGATAATTTTTTTTATTTGTTATTAATAATAATTATTTATATTTTATATGGATATAATCATTATAATAATATTATATAATTCATTATGTGAATGGAAAAAAGATTTATTTTAATAAAATCCAAGAATTCCTGGGTTAAATTGCTTTATTTAAAATATGTAATTACAAACATTAGAGTTTGAAATTTTAAAAAGAAAAATTATTTTGGAAACCATTATATCAATATTATCATAACATGAATTTTTTTATTTATTTGAAATTATTTATTTTTAAATAAATAGTGAAGAATAATAAATTTTATAAAACAAACTTATATTTTCATTAAATAAATTAATGCAATAGTCCAACTTTTAATTGAATTTAATATCAATATATCATAAGTATTTTATAGATGTAAATATTCTTGTCAATTAAATTTGAATCACCTTAATTTGTGATTATTGTATAGTTATATTTTTTGTCTTAAAGGTTCACTTTCCTAAAAACATATTTTAAAAGTAATTTTTATTTAAAGGATAAATTACATTATTCCACTTATAGAAATAGATTCTCAAATAAATTTTTCCATATATTGAATATGTGAGTAAATTTTTTGTAAATAATTATTTTTCAAAAATAAATAGTAATCATAGTAAATATTTATCTCCTTGGTAAGGGTAAATTGGGTATTTAATGTTATAAAATTGTTATAAGTCCTAAAACACACTATTACACATGTAATTATTTCATTGGATAAGTTAATTTCTACACATACTATACAATATTCTAATATGATGCAGTTTCCATGAATAAGTACCTCATTATAACATTTATAATATTTTTAAAAAATATAATTTCAAAAAAGTCATTATCTTACATTTAATATCAACATTATTTTATCATAGGGATTAAAAAAATTATGGTTTATAATGTTCTAATGGGGTTATTTTTTTTATTTCCCTTCATATGATTTTTATCTCATCATGCATTATGAATTATATTTTATAGTTATTAATAAGGATTGTGAAGAAAGAAGAATTCAAGTTGAAAATCACAACGATTTTTGATGAAAACAAGGAATGATTCCTTTTAATTTTTTAGTATTGTGTGATACATATATTCTAAGATGATGTTTTGATAAAAAATTGTATATGTTTTTTAATGTTTATACCCTATTTTTACAAAACTAAAAACCTGAATGAATCCACAAAATAATAGATTGTTAATTCTTGTAAAAAAATTAATTTATGTGTTAAATGAAGATCAATTACTTATTGTTCGTATCAATGTTTGGGTAATGTTATTTTAGAGGATACAATATTAAAATACAATAACCATAATAAATTATAATTTATGGTTCTTTATATAGTTATTTTGATGACTTTGATGTTTGTTTATATTAATAATGATTATTTTGTATGTTTTCATAGAGGAAACAAGGAATCTGAGGTTAGAATAAACTGAGAAGATAGTATCATTTGAAATCAAATATATGGAATGATAAGAATTAGAAAAAATTTATTAGTTAATATAGTGGCTCAATTGATAGCTGATGTAAGTATTGGTTACATCCAAGTTCGAGAAAACCCATGTTCATTATAGAGGAAAATGTTTGTACTAGGGCATCTTATAAGGAAAAACCATACAGAATTATGTGTATCTTTTTACGTGATGATATTTAAATGTTGGAATAATGTAATGGTTAAGAAATTAGATGTCATGGGTTTCTCAAATTTTTAAATTTCATTCATAATATTTATTATTATGAAGGTGATGTTTACACGTTTTGTTAATTAATTATGAATATGAAGAAAATATAAGTGGTAAAAATTCCTTGGAATGGGATGATATTATGAATATTTTCATTAAGAAATATATTTAAATTATTTTCTAAATTATGGTGGGATATTTTTCTTTTTTTTGAGACATATGGATGCATATATAATGGACATGTACGTGGAAAATAATTGGTTGGAAGTTACAAAAAAACATTATCTGAGATATTGCTTGTATAATAAATCATTTTTTCATAGTATTCAACACAATATATCAAATATAATTGAATTATTCTAAATTTTAATGTTATTAGAAACTTTTTCAACTTGATGAGAATTCAAAAATGGAATTTACTGATGATCATGTATTTTTTAACAATAAGAAGAAAAAATTGTCCAAATAGATGTAAATGTGAATCTTTCCTGACTGAAATCTAGTGGTATGAAAATTAATTTTTCTACTTGTTATAAGTATAGTAAAATTAACATTAGATAATGTATTATATAAACCATTATGTTTTATGATTTATATTTATTGGGAATGATTCTTATGACATCAATGTAAATAGTTTGACAAATAATGAAATGATATAAGTAAGATGGATTAATTTTATTGAGATGTCCTATAATGTTATAACTTATTTAAATATATGTATTATGGATGTAAATCATTAAGATTGAAAATTAAATTTGATGATAAATCCATTAAAAAAATAGTTGTAGAATTTCAACCAATATGAAATGCGATATCATGTGAATTATTTATTTATTGAGATTATCCAATGTGTATTTTGATTCATGGTCTACACAATATTAAATTTTGGATAAATTTTCGTATAGATTTTAAAGATATCCTCAATAAATGAATCCATAAAATTATGTAAAACCCCATGGGAGAAGTATTAAAGAAAAAAAATAGAAAAAATGCTCAAGTTGTATTTTTTTTAGAATGGATTTACCCAAAAAAAATCTCTTACACCTTGTATATTTCTAAATAATTATATATATGGATTGTTTTTTTTCATTCCATGACAAGATATATTATAGAGAAAATGTATTTTTTTAGACTTAGTTCTAGTCCTTATACAAGAATAATTTCATACTATTGATAGAAAACAATAATCTAGGAAGATATTAAAATATGGAAATCAATGTTATCATCCACATTTTGTTAAAAAAATTATTTCTTTCATATCAGTGATTTATTAATACTGAATGGATATCTAGATATATTTTCAGTTGAATTCATAGATATTATTCCTCATATAAATGATTAGTTTTCTGTGGACTTTCTGCTGAATGATAATTAAATATAAATACATTTGTAATAGATGGATAAATTAGAACAAAAATTCATACTTGAACATAACTATCAGGCTAGTCTATTTTTTTAAAAATAATATTTTATAAATTAGCTATTTCACTCATTATAAATCCTTGAATAACACAATTACTGAGTAAATGTATCATTTTTTTCTAGTAGATAATGTTTTTTGATCGATAACATTGTGAATATTTTTTTTAATATTGATCATAGCTAATGGTTGCAATAGATAAAGGTGAACAAGGAAGATATTATAAATTCAATGATTTATTCTAGATACATGTATTTAGATTATGTAATTATTCCTTTAGGGGTTTCTAATACACCATCTGTATTAATGTATCTTGTTATTAGTATTTTCAATGAATATTTGGTTATTTTTTTATTATTTTTATTAATGGTATATTAGTGTATTCTAAAGGAAACTATTATCATGAATTATATCTAACCATTGTTTTGAAAATCATAAAACCAAATAATGTTTATGGAAAATATAATAATAGTGAATTTTGTTTGGACAAAATTTGTTTGAATATTTTTCCTCTATCATATGGTTTATATAGATTTTATAACTGTTGACCATGGTAAAACTAAATGATGTGATAAATTTCCTAGACTAAATAAATTGATAGAGATTTTTGGTTCCCTAGAATTAGTAGGTTATGACAAGACATTAGTTGAAAATTATGCTTTGTTATCCTAAACATGTACAAATTCTACAAGAAAAAAGTTAAACTCAACAGGATATAAGTATGTAATGATTATTTATAGGAACTAAATATTATTGGTGAATTATTTTGTTTTGGACATTCATTATAAAAATGGAGAATTTTTCATCTATAGTGATGCTTTGTTGATGGTACATGGTAGTCTAATGATGCATAAAAATAAAGTAACATCTAATGCTTCATACCTTTTAATACACCAAGAGAAATATTATCCAACACATTCCCTATAATGGGATGTTTTTCTGTTTGTGTTAAATATTTAAAGACATCATTTATATGGATAAATTTACTAAATATATATTGATCATAAAATAATATAGTACACATTTACCTATAATGAATTTCAAATGAGATATGGGAGACAATTTGAATTGATAATAGATTATGAGTTCAAAATTCATTTATGTCGAAAAACGTTGTATTATTATATTCCAAACTCTTTTAGGAAAGGTGAGAAACCCAAAGTAACTTTGAAGCCCAGAAAACACATCTAAAACTGAGCAAGAAAACAATCACCCAGAGAAACGAAAAAAGTCTAAAAATCATAATCTTCATACCCATCATCGCAACCAACACAGGAATCCTCTTCTATGGTGGTCGTTCCTCATTCATAAAACAGATTAAAACACCTTATGAAATCACCATTATAGTGCTTCCTCACATCCTCTAAATTCAATCGCCCAAAACCATCTTTCTTGGATATGATGCCTTTTTTAAAAGCCAGGGTCACCCCATGATCTCTCATAAAGGAGGCTCTGGTGCACAACATTCGAGGAATATAAGAGTAATCCTTATTGCCTGTTAATTTTGGAGTAGTAGATTCCACTCCTCCATCCTCAGTCTGGGTTCAATCTCCACCTTGAACTATATCAATGAAGGAGTAATTGACCATACCACCTCTATTCTCCTTGTCGTTCCAGGAAAGCTTCCCCTTCCTCCCAAGGATGCTATCTAAGGTTGATTCCTTGTGCTCCTCATCACTTCCTCTCCTCTGATCAGGATTGTCACAGTCAATCCCAGAAAAATAGTTTCCCGCGACGCCATCATCTTAAAATACAGCTTTTCTTTTCCCCTCAACAACATTTCCCAAGTCAGTATATTTTCACTACTGATAAAATTTATTCACCAGATTGGGTTTCTCCATAACACTATAGGAATCCTCATGGTCAAGATCTCATACCACAAAACCCCTCATGCTAACCTCAAAGGATTCATCCTGCTCTGCTGGAAAATAATTCAGTCCCTCCCCAGCATGACCCTGAAACCTGTTACTCAAAGAAAGGAATGCTTTAGAAGAGATACTTGGTCACCCACTATCCTGGTATCTCTTAGTTCTTCCCAATTCCACAACTGAGGGCCATTTTTCACATTATTCCCTCTGTTCTCTCATCTCCATAGCATCAATCATATGATCATCCCCCAAATTCTCCTCAACAGATGGGTCACCATTTTTTTGAGAGCTCCGATTGTTAGAATTATTACGTCTTTGACTCTTTCCTGCATAAGGAACCTCTGGATTGCATCGAGTTGTCATAACATCAATCAACGATGAGCTAATACCATTTCTATTAGATACCTTGTCAACCCCTTCTGCCAGCATCTGGACCAAAGGGCCCAATGACTGGGGACCCCCATTTCCCCCCCACATCACCAGTTTTCCTCAACTCTAGACCCACCATCAGCTGGGTCACATGTGTTTAGTTAATGATTTGATAAAATATGTATTAGAAATTGGACATGTAAGAACTCCTTCTAATTTTTTTAAGGTATCATTAAAATTTAAATTTTCAGAAATGGTTTGGAAAAAAGTTAAGGAATAATTTTTTGTATATGAAATGGTATACATGATTAACAAGGGAATGTTTCACGAAATTTTTAATTGAAAATGGTGTTTTGATATTCTAAAATAAAGTATTTGTTTAATCTGAAAAAAATTTTAATTTAGAATTATTGAGTGGGCTCACTGGTCTCCAAGATAAATTTCTTCCTATAAGATCAAAAACTTATAGAGACCATAAGTAACAATACATGAGATATTGAATGTGAAAATATATTTCTGGGTTTCACTTTTCAATAGATTAATGATGTTTGAATATTATTGAAAGGGATTCATCATAACTTTCAAAATCATAAATTTTAATGTTAGAATATATCTATGTATTTCATTATTTTATTACCATTGAATTCTTGAGAATTATTTTGTTATGTGTTATTATTGAAAAATTTAAAAACCTATTAATTTTACTCCCATTACTGATAAAATGTACATAGAACAACTTTTTAAACATTATGTTAAATATATAATTATATTACGTAGATTCCTTATCCTAATTGTATCTGATTATTATCATTGGATAATCCTTATACTTTGAAAAATTATTCATTATTCATTTGGTACTTAAACAAATTTCAATAAAACCATTCTTCCAAAATCTGATATATAGTTCAAAATATTAATCAGACATAGGATGATATTATTTGAAATTGTTCAATAGATTATAATGAATTTTTGGGTCAATATATGACTTTTTTAAAAAAAATATTATCATAAAAATTTTCATTCCAGTATATATATTTCACCTTTTGAGGAATTATATTGAAACATTTTTCTTGTCTGTTGAACATTAAGATGAATTCATGGATAATAATCTTACAAGAAAACTAATTTTTGAATGAATTATTAAGAAGGTGAATATTAAAAAATAAAAACATACGAGGATAGATTATATTAATAAGAAAATTTATATAGTTATATAAATTTATGAAATTTATGTCTAGGTAGGTGATCATGTTTTCATAAAATATTTAACATTGAAAAGTTTTATTCATTTTGGGTAAAATATTAAGCAATGTAACACCTCAATTTTTTCAGGAAATATTATTTTTCAAATGATTTTTTATTTTTTTCATAATGAATATTACACAGAAAACTAATTTTGGATTTCATTATTTGAAAATCAATGTTCATATTCTGTTACACGCACCGTAGAGTTTATAATCATTTTCAAAAAATATAGATTGAAGAATTATTTACATTTAATGTTGAGTGTAAAAGAAACATAAAATGTGATAAAAATATTACTAATTTATATGATTGTAGTCACCAAGTCATTGGAATGGAAGGTGTAAATGGGATTAACAAAATTAATAAAATGTGGTTTACAATTATTTATATATTGAATTATTTGGTTACAAATTATTTATAAATGAAGATAAAACCATTTTAAAAATAAAAATTTAATACTTTCTCTAAAAAACAATTTTTATGTGAAAAAATTTGTTTCATATACATAAATAAACCAAATATTTTTTTGTAAATGATTTTAAAATTTTTATGACTTATACAGTCATTGAAAATTTTCAATTTAATATTATACGATTTCTAGAAAAGAGAAAAAAATAAACAATATTTTACACTTAGAAACATTATTTTACTAAAAAAATGTTTTTCCTCTTATTTATTAGTAGAATATTTTAAATATAAATTATCCTATTTGATAAATTGGATATGAAAAAAAATAATATGAAATATAAATATTATCTTATACTGAATTTTGGATTTTTTGTGATAATTTTTGTTATAAATATTGATAAATACTACATTTTTATTAGAAAATTCCATTATATAATTTATATATAATTTTAAATTATATTATAATTATTTTTAAATAATAATTAGTTTATTTATAAATATATTTATCCATTAATTTAATTATAATAAATTTTATATTTAAATTGCATATAAAATCAATGTAATTTTTTGAACATTTTTTCTTTAAAAATATGCTTTATCAACCCGTCTATGATATTAATTAAGAATTAATTTTTTAAACCTTGGTGAATTTAATAAGGAAATATTTAAAAAATAATTATAATAATAAAAATTTATAGTTTCGAATAAGGTTATATATATTTTTGTCAAAATTTATTAGATAAATTGTTTAATATTATTTATATAATTTATGGTAAAAAAGGATTACTTGGGGGGTTAACCAGAGAAAATGTGGAGTCATAATGACCAAAAACTACTCCAATCCCCATTTTAGTAAAATATCTCAACCATATAAAATATATTTTTATAATTTTATCCATATTCAAAATTATTACTAGATGGAAAACATGGGTGGAATTTTCCATTGCAAATATGTACATGTTTTTCACTCACATCTCTAATAAAATGCCACCCCACTTCCCTTATCTTCATTTCTCTTAATACCTTTTATTAAAAAAAATATATCCAAATATATTCCCAAAATCTATCCCATCATCCTATAATCCATTATTTTAACTAAATCCATCCATGGAATGCCTTTGGTGAAAACCAAAATCAAATACCTAAAGAAGAGGTAACATTCATCGAGAATGTTTTTGGATTAATAATTCCAAAACAATTTTTTTATATATATTTATTTTATAATAATAGAAGTATCATAAATTTAAGTATATGTTGCTATGTTGAGGTTATGACCTACAATCACATACACTTCTATCAAATGGGTTATGAAATCATCGTTAATGTGTATGGATGAATACTGCCTCACATATCAATTTCATATATTTTTCCATTACCACTTTTAATGTTTGGTCATAATTATGGTGAAAATATCCTTATATTATTTTTATTATATTCGTGATTATATTAGAGATATGAAATTTTTATGTCGTCGATACCTTTATGCATTCCATTTTGTGGGAAAATGATAAGGTAATTTTGGGTATGGAGGAATACCGCCTAGCAAAGTGATGTGATTCATCCACCCATTACATATAATGTATTAAAGATGGGTATAATAAAAAATATTTAATATATATTAAACAAAAATTATTATATAATGATAATATATCTATTACTTTTCTGTCCATCAATCCAAAAATAAAATGAAAACATCATTTATGCGTACATAAGATCTCCTATCCCCATTAACAATGTATATCATTTCTGATTTTAATATTTTTATTTTATGTATATATAAATATATAATTAATATATATAATATTTATATCTTTTTTATACTTAAACATATTATTAAATCATGATAAATCTAGGAGGACCTAAAATGCATTGAATCAAAACATTTATGATAAACTAAGTAGTTTTTACCCGAAACGTGACGTTAATAGAAAATAGTATATAAATGGGTATTATAACTTATTAGAAAAATAATATATAGTATGTTATATATGAATATTTTAATTTTATAGGTTTATAAGAAACAAATATTTATTAAATATGAGGTTATATTGAGTACGATGATAGTCAATACCAAAAAGTAAGATAATTTTTGTCTAACATTTATTTTCTATGAGAAAACTCCATTGTCAACACCTAATTAGTTATAAACTATGTATTATTCCCATGAAAATAATTAATGATTATTAAATTAATTATTAAATTTATATAAATTACCATTTTAGGATCTCTTTTTCATTGGGTTTATGGTTCAATTGTAACCAAATTCGTAAGGGAATTCTGTCTCAATATTCCTTCTATGAGACAGATGTTATGTTATGGAGATACACTCTTTTAGATATTATATATAACTCCATTTTTACTTTTATATCATGAATTTAGTTCATATAATTATATTTTACACTTTATTTAATTTTTTTCATTCAAGGGTATTATGATTCAATGTTACCGATGTTGTAAGAGTTTATTACTTCAATCTCAACATTTATCAAGATTTATTATGATTATGCTTTTATTGATGATATGTTATGATACATATATCATAAATTTTCATGAAAATAATTCTTATATTTTTATTGATGATATAATAAATTAATGGCAACTGTTTAGAACACTTTTTTACATATATGTAATTATTGAAAAAAATTCAAGATAATAAATTGTTTTTTATTTTCGGTCGACAATATAATCAACTCCAAAAAAAAATTTATGAATTATTTTGTAATTATATTTTAATCAAAATTTAAATAAAATGAACTAAAAACCATTATTTTTAAAAACTATTTATAATTATTTTCAAATCATCTTTTTTATGATTTCAATGATAATTTCAATAAAAAATGTTTTCAAATTGATTTAATTTTTTTATAGAGTTTTCCTTAAGATGAAAGGATATTTTTCTAAATAAATGTATTAAATGATCCTTTAAAAATTATTTTCCATATAATATTACATGTATTGGTGTTACCCATGCCTTATTAGGAATGGGATCCAAAGATACCATTCATATTCCTATCTAAATGTTAATGTTTTTTAATGGAATGATGTTTACAAAACTCGTTCTCTTTCATGTGTTATACATTGATCTGATTCTTATGGGTACCCATTATATTACTAGGATATTATATGTTGAAACTATTATGGGTTATTTATTATTTTATATTGGTTATGATATGATTATATGTTTTTGACTTCCATTTCATTTCATGTGTAATGATATGATGAATGTTTATGATCTTGTGGAACACATGAAAATTCTTTTCATTATGTGAGGTGTGGGACCATATATCAACAAAATTAATTGGTTAATGATAATTTTTTAGTGATCTATGAGGGTAAAAGGTTGTCTATCCCATTCCTGAAAATTAGGGTACCTATGTGTTCAACCATAACTCAATTTAGGTATTTTGATGTTCATCCAAATCCAAACATGATATGAATCTATAGTCAGGTATCCTTATAATATTATTTTATATGTTTTATATATCTCATTAATATATTTCATATTCCAATTTTATTCTACCATGAATCATGTTCTTTTATTTCCTTTGGATTCTTGTCTTATGATCTGACAATCATTATTCCATGTCTCATTTGTTTGATCCTTGAAATTATTGTTATGATCTTAAATTGATAAACTCATGTTCTCATACCATTATGTGCATGTTTTTTTACGTATATCCATTATTTTCCATGGATTAGAATATAAGGTCACCCATTATCATTTTTCCATTACCAATGGCATGAATAAAGGATTTATGTTGGAGTACTAAATGTGAATATATTTTTTGGAATCAATTTAGATATTTAAAAAGGTTTTAATATTATTTTATATGTTCATAAAACATTAAACAATTATTGTTCTAAAGAAAGTAATTATATAATGTGTTGAAAATTAATTTAAAAAGTTTTAATATACATCTATTACAATCCTTGATTTCTAATGTTGGTATTAAAGTACGGTTTGGTTAACAAATTTAAAATATGATGAGAAATCATTAGTTTTATCCCTACAAATATTTCTAAGGATATATATATGGATGCTTCCGTGGATAAGTATAGAGATGAGTTAATCTGTTATAAAATATTCGATATTTTTATTAACGACTTTGGTGTGTGGTTTTCAGGAAATTTCATTCATACTTTGATACTACAAGTGGGTGTTGATTTGGAAAATATGCTCCTTGGGGTAATAACCAAAAATACACTGTATTAATCTAAACACAATTGATAACATGTAAATAACAACATGAATTATTGTACACACAGATTGTCACACTCAAGGTATATTCATCAAAAATTCACAATCTATTTATTAACCATCGTGATGTATTTAAATTGATTATGGATATGAATATACTTGGATAAACAGAACATATAATATATTAAAGAATACTTTTCCATTATTAAGACAACCTATGTTATTTTCATGATTATTTTATTTCCCATTATGATTAGCATTACATAAACTATTATTTTTGTTCTCAGTCAATTGTTGGATCCGAAATAAATATTATTGACCTATAATGTGTTGAAGGATTTTTTAATGAGCGTCAAAATTTAAGTATTACATGAGTGAAATAAGTTTTGATTATTTAGAATAAGTTTTTAGATATCATGATTAACAATGTGTACCTTAAACTACTCTCAGAATTACTAAATTGGATAAGGAAAGAGTTTTTTGAGGAATCGAATGATTGTAACCGTAGAGGAAAGAATATTCATTTTACTATATGTTGAGAATGAGGAAAGAAGCGACCAAGTTAATTTCTCCGAGGATGACAAAGATATATTGACTATAGAAAATAAGGAAAAAAATTAAGATACATCAGAAGGAATAATTATTAATTTTGATAATAAAATGGATGAAAATATAGTTCTTTTAAAGGTAATATAAATGGTTAAATTATTTAAATTTAGAATTTTTTGGAACTATGAAAATATATTTCCTTTGGGAAAATATTGTGAAGAAAATCAGTATGTTTCGACAATTAATGGTTATATTTTTTATGATAAAGAGACAAAAATGACTTGTGAATGTAATGGTGTAATAAAGAATAAGATGTTTAAGAATATATAATTCTTTTATAAGGAATTAAAATTATTTAAGTATTCATATATTTGGATTAATGTATTATAAATTTTGAAATATATAAGGATATTTCAATATAATTTTTCATTAATTATTTGAAGGAATATGTCGAAGGGAATTGATTACCTAAAAGTTGATTTAAATAATATATTATATTTTATAAAAAATGATTATGGAAAGGTAACACTTAATTTCTTCTTAATGATGATGAAATGGTTTATATTTTGGATAAATATATTTTGGATAAAAAAATGTAAATTTGATAGTATTTGTGACCTCATAATTGATATTTTATTTGTTGATAATGTGGTTTGTGTAATCATTTTGGAAATTTGAATTATTTTAGGATTTCAAGAAAATATCCATCAATGCATATAAACATTGGGTAAACATGCATGTTTTCTATAAAGGTTTAGGGTAAATATAGATATTAACATGATTTAGGAGAATAAATTATGAATTTATTTTCATGATTTTTGTCCACCTATTATTTGGTATATTATGGTGCATAGGGGATCAATGTTTAGAAGATATTTAGAAATTTAGTGACCATCAATCTAATGATTTGGATTTTCATCTTTCATAAGGGTCAAAAGATTTAACCATTTAGGAAATTTTATTCATGAACAAAGAATGGGGATTTAGATAGTAATGTATCAGAATATGAATATTTATCTATATTGGATAAATTATTATAACCATTTTTTTGTGATGATAAGATAAATGACGAAATTAATCATTATATTTAGGAATCTTATAAACCATTTATTCATTATACATAATAAATTAACCTTTATTTCTTAGAGTAATAATTGAATTGACAATAATTCAAGGAATAATTGATGGATGAGATTGTGCTTATGAAATAAAATAAAATCTGGTATGTATATATCCTATATAAAATTCTTCAACATTATGATAGAGGTCATGAATGAAAAATTCCCCATTATTATCATATTTTATGATACTAATAATTATTTTCAATAATATTTTGTTTACATATCTAGGATAATTATGTTTATCTTTCCATGTTTTTATTCACTCTACATCAATGTTTTTTCCCTTCCGAGCCCATGTTTTTAATTCCCACATATTTTCTCTTATGTAAAAATGATGTTACATGTTACATTGTGTGTTTGTTAGGTTTCCAACGTTCCCGTTCTACAGAAATGATATTTTTTAATTTCTAAAATGTGTTTTATATGAAAAAATATTCAAATTTAAAAATTGTGATATTTGAAATGAATTTTTTGAGACAAAATCTTTTTAAAGGGAGAATAATTTAACACCCAAAGATTTTTTTAATATTTTCATTCAAACGAATTTAATCATTTCAATATTTAGTTTTACACAAAAAATTTCATTTTTGGTTTCCTTACTTGTAACACTAAGATTAGACTGTGTTACATGAAACGTTAAATTTCTTTTGTGTTATACACGATTAATAGGTTAATAAGGTTTACATGAAACATGGAGTGTAAATTGAACTTGACATATGATTAAAATAATAATATTTAGTATGATAGTTTTCACCAATCCATCAGAATATATGGTATAAATGGGAATGAGTAAATTATGAAAATATAGTTTAAAAATGTAAATATAAAATAATATTTAGTGACCAAAGGTGTTGAAATATTCAAAATTAATGGAATCAGCTCCAAACACAAACACAAAAAGTTTACTAACACTGATGATATAAATGAATGAATAGAAAATATATCAAAAATTTATAACACCGTATAGGATGAAATAATAATTGTAATTATAATAGTACCTAGTCCAACATTTGATTCCTATAATGCATACACTACTACATTAATTCATGTTGACTTATCGTCATGGACATCTACCTTGGTATTTGGATTTCTCCCACCACGCATTGAAGAATATTCCAAAACCGGTCAACCCTTAGTGAAAGTGGATCATTACCTACTCCCCTAAGATAAAATTTCACAAGATACTATTTATTATTAGATTATATATAAATATGAAAATTCATATAAGCCTCTACACACTTAGGCATCATATGACCTAACTATCGACACCAATAGCTTAAAACCTCTTGCTGCACTGTCTGATCCCCAAAAATTAGTTCGAGAGAAAATTGACCACTCTTATGCATTCTATAATGGATAGAAAATAAATTGTGGATAACCACTAAACCAACTAAACCTCCACCTAGACATGTCTTCCCTGATATGTCTTCCTCCTAAAAATTCACCTAGTCAATTTACCCCATTAAAGAAGTCACAATAGTATCTATATCAACTAAATATAAGGAGCAATTTCTAACAAAAACCGATAATCCTTCTGCATTCACTAGTGAAACGATTTAGTGAAATATGCATTAAATCATAAATATGTGTAGGATACCCATATGTGGTATATTCCACCTTCTTTATGGTGAGAAATTATTATCTATTCACCACATAAAATGTCTCAAATGGAACTTATTATTATTGATTATCTTGAAGGAATATCATGTAAGATACTCTTGAAATAAAAACATACATAATATAATCCTACCATCTCCTTCTAGTTCACTCAAGAATAGATGTGAAAAAACCCATAATAGAGCCTTTAGGAGTCTTCATGATGTTTCATATCATCTCTTTACAATATTAGGACACCTCAGATTCATGGGTTAATTTTTCAATATGAATAATGGATGGATGTTACTTAGTTTGTTTGGAGAAATTATTCTCTACTTTTCATGGTTTCCTTACACCCACTTATCAAAAATTATGAATTGTACAGGTAACATATTTCAATAAATTAGGGTCCACATGAGGATTTCATGTGGAACCTATCTCATAGCTTCCTCTATTATATTTTTATGTACCCTTCCCTTATGCATTGCATAATGAAATAATTAACCCAATAAATCATGAGAGAATTTAGAAATCATAGGACCAACATCAGGTATTAATAAAAGAGATATAAAAAATTAAAAATATAATGAAACCTAAGAAACTATACATAAAAAGGTAGTAATCAATATAAATTTTCTTCAAATAAAATCCATTACAATCACATAAGACACTAAGTCTCAAACATGAAAAAATACCTTAACCTACCAATGTCACTATGTTTTAGTCACTGATGTGAGCAGGACATGCTCATTATAGGCACTAACTCTCAAAATTTAGAAGGTCCTAACGCCGATCTATAGAAGACACAAAACCAAACTTTGGTTATGGTAAACAACATTAGGAAGAGAATTTTTCTATACCAAATTATAACCAACCAACCCAGATAATAAAAATCATTTCACAAAACTAGTCCACCATGTAATATATGTAAACAATAAAAAAATAATTACTCCAAAATATAACAAAAACATGATAAACAACCAGATAAGGAGGCATCAAAAAAGAATACCACAATTTTTTTTATCCCATCTAAAGTAGGATAAACTGTAATGTATTTCTTGTCCAAAAGTCACCTCAATACAAAAAAACCTCAAAGTTTCCACAATAGAAGAAACCGCCAAACAACAACACAATTTTCCACACACATGGATCCTAAAATAAAATATCATCAAAATACCAAACTAACAATTAGCGTTGGATTAAAATATGATAATTATACCACCACATATTATATATAATTTATATTATCAATAATACGTCGAATCAATTCTTTTAAAAATAAAATTGTTTTACAAAAAAATCATTATAATAATTCAGTTGTAATTCAGTTTCCCTTTTTAACCATTCAGTTTACGTAAATTTCATTCAGTTTATTGAACAAAATAATATGACTTGTAATAGTAATATGATATGAAATTATAGCCATGAATCAAGAGGAAAACACTTAAATACATATCCATGAAACAACATATCATGTGTAGATATTTTATAAAACCTCATATAAAAACCTATGAACAACAATCAGCTACAAAAAAACAATCATGTAGTAAATAACCATATTAAAAATAACATCACTTATTTGTGTTATATAATATGGGAATCTTATTAATCAACACTCACAAGATATTAAAATCATATTTTGAATCCTCCAATATTAATTTCTAGTAGATGATATTAAAAAAGGATACCTCTTAGTGGTGTAACACATAATAAGGCAACCTATGACTCTTTACTAGTGCACACAAGGTAATGAAGGTTCAATTTTCATAATATATTCCAAAACCATATAATAAATGTTTATAGAAAATTTCAATTTCCAAGACAATATTCTTTAATATTTGAACACCCATTTCCAAACAGACAAAATTCATTTGAAAATAAAATCCACTTTTTGAAAACATTTATGTTTCCATGAAATAAAATTATACCATATCTCATAGAAAATTAATGATAAAAAAATGGATTTATAAAAAACTACATGAAATAAAAAAATTAACACATTTTTATAGAAAAAATTATGTAAATAATGTACGTACCATGATTATTTTGAAAAAGGTGGACAAAAAAATAAATATTTTGTCACAAGAAAAGGCATTTGAAGAAAGTAAAAATGATAGATAGAAAACCACAACTTATAATGAATATAAAACCAAACCAAATATTTATCCCAAAATAAGAATATAAAGAAGTATTTCATAACCATAGTGAATAAATATAACCATAATAGTGATCAGTCACTATATAAAGTTTTCTGGATATATGTTAGTCTCCCAAAATTCTTTAGGAAGAGTGCTCTAGCCGATATGAGGAGGCTAAAAAACATATTGACTGTAAAATAACTTTATGGAACCCTTAAAACTAGATGATAAAGACATTACATAGAATGTAATAACCATAAATGAAATGAAATATTTCCATCCCAAATTCACTGAAAATTTCATATCTTTTTAATAAAAATATGATTTTTATATATTTTCAAGGGAAGCTAGTTATACTCGGTGTGTTACCATCCAAGTTGTGTACCCATTTCATAGAATCTTAATGGAAGTGATAATAGGAATTGAAATATACTACAAAAAAATTAAATCACAATTATAGTTCAATATATCTATATATAATGTTAATTCCAAAAATTCCATGACCTCAACATTACAGGTATCCTAAAAATACCTTTTTATTCTTACTCAACCAATCGAAATAGAATGATAAAAAAGGTTATAACATAGATAAAATAAAGGTAATATGGAGTAGAATATAATTTTTGAAAACAACATATCAAATATATCATAAAGTGAAATTTTGGTATATTTCTGAAAAGGATTGTTCTTTATAATTTTGAAAAATACATATATTAATTAAATTATCATTTCCTTTCGTAAAATTAATTAATATAAAATTTAAAATGCTATATTAATTTAATATAAAACTAGTATTATTTTTCATTATTTATATATATTTTAGTTATTTACATTTGAATCTTATTTATACTGGATTTTAGAATAAGTGTATTCATAGGCTTAAAAACTCACTTATTCTGAAAACATAATTTTGTTCTGTTTTCAATTTTAACATTAAACTAATTTAGTTCGATAATAAAATTTTCATAGTAATAAAATTGGATTCTATATTTTTAATTATTTTATAATATTTTTTTAAATAGTTCCATTTTATTTTTGATGAATATGGATATTAACCGTACTACATATTTTTCACTCCATTGAGGGTAAACTGGGTAAATAAAGAGAGAAAATGAGATAAGGACTAAAAATATCATAAAAACAAATAAATTTTATTTTATTGGATTAATTTATTATTTAAAATAAATAATTATAAAATTTTGTAAATTTTATACAGTTTTGGTTGATTATGATAATTATATTATGTTGAGCACATATAAAGTAGTAAAATTTCACAGTCTTTCTTTTAATATCTATAATATTTTGTGACATGGATAAAAATATAATATTTTATTATGTATGTTTTAATGTAATATATATAATTTGTTTTAATTTTTTAATTATATTTCAAATATTGTAATGTAATAATTACCATAAATTACTACAGAGCTTAGATAATTGTTTTTACATGTAGTAGAAAAATAAAAGATAAAATTTTAAAAACAAAAAAAGTAATATTTTTTTGTGATTTATAGTTTCACAAAATTTTTAAATATTATAATAATATATTATAGATGTTTGAATTGATTTAATCCAAATTAAATTGTTTTCATGTATTTTTCAAAATATTATTAAATGAATAGTTTCAAAAATAAAGTTAATAATATATTATAATGTACACTATTTTCTTAAATTATTTAAAATGACTAAAAAATAATATCGTGTGAGAAATAAATAATATATGGTTGAAAATATCTTACATTCTATATTTATTTATCACTTTTCAGATTTCAGTTTCTTAACATACATTTTTAGTGTCAAAAACATTGATACCTTGATAATTGATAAAAGGTTTAACAGGGAGGTCAAAACTAAAAGTAAGGGTGAAAACAAAACCTAAATTTTTTCATATTTCATTTTATATGAATTTCAACACTAATAATAATTATATAATATAATTATATCATATTATAATCATTTTCCCATGAAATTTATTTTTTATAAATTTAATTATTTATGAAATTCAAGAAATTCTTATACTCTCTCTTATAAGAGGGAACATCCAAAACTCTTTTATTCACATGTAAAAATTACATTGGTTAAAAAAACATATTCATATCTTTTAGATAAATCTTATAACACATCATATATTAACAATTTCCAGAAAAAATTTAACAGAAGCATTAAATTATAACCTTAATGAGGTTATCCGATGAAGAAGTAATATTCTTAACTAAGAATTTTCATTTTATTTATTCTTCTACCTCTGTTGATTATTTTTATACCATGGTGAAATTATATCACCAATATATAACTTATACTATGATTTTATATCATTAATGGAATTAAAAATATCCATCTCCTCTACCATCATATTGGAAACTAAACCATTATTCTTTTTTATGGTAGACTACTGTCTCTTGAAGAGATGCAATTCATCTTCCACCCTAATTTATCAATGATGGTTATAATAATATATATATATATATATATCATTTTAAATAAATACTTATCCTTTTAGAGAGATAACATTTCATCTCATTTCTTATATTCCCATACATGGAAAATGATAATGTCGTTCACCCATATGTGTGGATCGCCACCACCACGAAGAGATATTATTAATTTATCATGTGAAAATCACATAGATGGTATATATAAATGTATTTAAATAAGTAATATGATATTTATGATACAATAATTATTCTAAAACTTTTAAATAACATTTACCTTCAATTTATCATGATCGTCTAAAAATAGAAATGTTACTCATCAATATGTATGACCTACTATCTCCATGACTGTAACATGGTTAATTTTTCATAATAATAGTTCATTAATTTTTTTATAATAATAATTAATTTATGAAAAAAAAAATATTTTAAATAATATTTTTTAATATATTATGTAACAATGACTACATTCACCAAAGTCATCCAACATAACTCATAATTTAAAAATGAGTCGAATATCATATAAATGTTGGACATGAACATAATTTATTGAATATTAAATGTTAACAAAGGAAATAAATGGAATAATAAACATAAAATGGGTTTTTAAAAAATTAAATAATTATAACATTTTTATTTTCAAGGATTATAATAAATGTATGCGATAAATGAGACAAGTGGTTAAAGAAACATTAATTTAAAAATCTCATTTTAATTATTTGAAAGAATTATTTTCAAAATATTGTTCTTCCATGTATATATTCATAAAAATCTTTTATTTTCACAACCCTCCTTCAATGAGATGAGGGAGGGGACAAAAAAACGTTATACCATTCTATCTTAATTTTGAAGGGAAGATAATGGCCCCCGAGTCTCTCCTTACATAGGCCCCAAAGTGGGGACTAGCACCAAGGGTAAAGAATCACATGTAATATAGAAGGTAATACCCTTTTTATTGAAACATATCAAGAGATATGATGGTAAATCTCAAATAACTTCAAATTCAATAATTAAAAGTAAATAAAACCCCCACTTTTTCCACATGCATGTTCAAGATATAGTTTTACAAGGAACAAGAAAAAGTCCGATGAAAAGTACCAAATGAAAAAAAACATCCACGACAACTATACTAGAATCCATGCTAGAAATGTTTGGAACAGTCTTCAATGTCCTCCTAGAAACCTGAAATCATTTATATATATATTTAGGGTGAGTATACATGTATACTTAGTATGGAAAACCAAATTCTCTTGTGCACAGGTGGGGATGAATTCTAATACCCCGTGAAAAAATTGAGATAATAGAAGAACCTAGCAAGGAAACTAGCCACCCAACCTCACCAAGGAACAATCCCAGAAAAAAAAAGTTAGTTAATGTAATAATAATAGCACATATATATTTGGGTATCTCTCACCTTTTTTCACTAGTTGTTTACGATATCTTATGCGTCAGACCCCCCTTTTCATTTTCACTGTTGTCCTGCTGCCAGCCCAAAAAGAAATTTTATGGGCCACCATGAACATGCATCCTTCTTGCAGACACCTGGGACACCACAAATATAGGTAACCACTCTCGTAGACACATGTTCCATAACATTACCTGCATTATCAAAGACACCTAGGAAGATAACTACCTCCACACTTAAAGACTCATGCGCCTCATCCCGAAGACACTTGTGAAGGAAACCTGCCCACACACACGTGACCCAACAACCAAAACATACAGTATACTTAGATTATTGGGCTATTATTGAACTCAAGTCATCACATTCTGCTCGAAGAGTCTGTGGCTACCCGGGAGAGAGAGTAGAAAAGTATCTAATAACCATCCACTCATAAGAGTGTTGGGAAAACACCCTCCCCAATAAAATGGTGCTGTTTGGAATTATGTGCTCAATAGTGGTGGGGATCATATAATAAAAACAAAAAATAAATATTTACATTTAGTTATTCAAACACCCACCCCTACATAAGGTTTTATAAAGTATCCCTACCACAAACCCTCTAGTTACGATTCATAAATGCAGACATACACAACATCCACAACTAGAGAATTACCCATTCTTCTCATCATGTTCTAGTGATTTATTTATAAAAAAATTCTATACTACTAAGAAACTAACATTCACATCCAGAAGTCAAAAAAAACACTCGTCTAAAGAAGAAAATTAGACAAGGAGTAATTTATGCATCCACACCTGGCTCTCTTATAAAGTCACAACAACAAAAGGGCTCTATGTGATCCCTCGAAGTATTGGAACCAAACCATGCCCATAAATATGGCCCCACATGGCTTGAGAACCACGAACCAGCAATTGAACAATTGGGGATCCCATCTCCATCTATGTCACCCCACTATAATCAAGTAGAACAACTATTCTAATTAGTAGAACATAGTAATGGAGTTGTTAGGATTTACAACACCTTTTAATATGTTCATTCATTCCATTGGATAACTGGGGGGGATAACACAAGATTTATTATTCATTGAGAATATATTTAATCAAACATTTTTAGGTGATTAACCAGTTTCCACGTTACATCCATTCAATCACATGATTATCAAGAGAAGAAAGGTTCATTAGTGCGTAAGAAAGGGAAAAAAATGTTCACGATTTTTAGTGTGAAGAAGCACTTAAAGTTAAAAACATATAAAAGATGATAGAATTGTATATAATCATCACTAACAAACACACACATTCATTCTTAAAATAATTTTTTTTATGATCTATTTTCATCCCTCCCCCAAGAAAAATTATCACACCCGCCCTGCATGAAATAATGTAATGAGAGATGAAGAAAAACCCAACACAAAGGATCGACGATCTATGTTTTATCCACACGCCAATAATTGGGGATGCACAAAATTACATAAGAAGAACTCCAAGGAATCCAAGGGTGAGAATGAAAGGCTCTAGAACATGTGGATCATTCGTCTCTTGAAGTGGGACCCGAAGCGCATGAATGAAAAGAAAGGAATCAAGGAAGAATAAAATGAAATTCTTAGATCCTAGAGTTAAGGGATATGAAATCTCGAACTGCTAAAAAGTCGGACTGTGATTCTAAAACGCAGTTTGGTGGTTAAAAATGATGGAACTAGTTTAGATATAACAATTCTAGTGAAGATGGACTTGCCGATGGCTATGAATTAAAAGATATTTTCTAAACATAGAAAAGTAAAAAACATGGGTGAAGGTGGAATGCACGGGGAAAAGTGTGACACCGAGGAGAAATCCACACGTATTGGTATCTGAAGGATCACCCGACTCATGGTGGATTAAAACATCATTTACTCGATTTAAATGGATTTCAAAAGGTTATTGATACACGTTTATGTTAAAAGATATGTTACGAGATCAGAACTGTAAAATATCAGAAACTATAAAAATGGAAGGGTGGTACTGTGCCACCATTAGGATGCCATCAATTATGTGAGACTCTATAAGTGGTGCCACAATTTCTGTGTGAGAACATGATGGATACAAACATTATGGTTCCACAGTTATGATGCCACTATTATAGAACCCCTATCACAGTGCCACCGTCATTACGCCACTGTGACCAGTGTTGTCGTTTTGGTGGAACTGATTTTTTGGAAAACTCTGTAATGAGTCATTGGTAGTCCCTAGGATACCTCATACACTAGAAATTTACCAATGTAAAGGACCAAGAGGGTTCAATCCATTACATCATATACCTCTCAATTATTTCTTGTCCATGAGAATAGAAGTGAAAACCCAAAGGAAAGAGAGTGGTCCAAACAACCATCTCGTAAGATACCTCTCGTGGACAAAACTCCCCTAATGATGATCAAAAGCTAGAAAAAACTTTGACATCCAGTATTATAACTGTCACCCATACCCTAAACTACTATAGAAACACTGTGAAACCACACAAAAAAACCATCCAGATACATGGATTAGGGAGTGCCTTCCTTGATGTCAAGATACTATCAATATTGGGTGGTACTGACTCACCAGCATAGGTTTAATTAAATCATATTTAATGCATATTGATTAGGGATCGGGTTCTCCCCTCCCCACAGTCAGGACTCTTCACACACATTAAGAGTGCAAAGTACACATCCCATTTCATAGTTAAAAAGGTCAAGCATTATATAACAGCCAAGTAGAAAACAACACCGAACAAAAATAAAAATATCTCAGGGTACTGGGAACTAATATGTGCCTCCCATTCCCAAGTACTCTCCTCTAGGACACCAAGCCTCCATATCACACAAACCAAGGGAATGGTTTTCCCCCAAAGAACCTTCTCCTCACGATCCTCGATCCTCACTTGTCACTCCATGAATTTCACATCGTCTTTGATATTCATCATTCCCCAGTCATGAATGTGTGAATCATCATGTATATATTGACACCTCTAAGAAACATGTAAGACGTCATGCACCCTCATTAGTGGCAGTGGTAGTGCCAGCTGATAAGACACTTAACCGACCTTCTACAACACCTTGAAGGGTATATGAATCCTATGAGAAAGCTTACTCCCCCAGTTGAATTTCATTTTTTTCATGCTAAGGGGAGATGTTCCTAAACATGTGGTCTCTAATGTCGAACTCCAAGGGTCTCCACCTATGATTGACATACGACTTCTGCCGGTCCAATTCCACCTTCATCCTCCCTCGTATTATTTGAACCTTCTCCATCGTGAATTATCCCACCTCCAGGACAAGAACACCTAATTCACCATCCTTTGTCCAGCCCATGGGAGAACAACACAGTATTCCATACAAGGAATCAAATGGACACATTATAATAGTAGAGTGATATCTACTGTTGTTGGAAACTATAACAGAGGCATGTGTCAAAGACAAGATACCCTGAAGTCCTAAACACATTCTCAGAACTCTAATATCAAGATGGTCTCCTATATCTACCCAAATTTCTGGGGGTGGAAATCAGCGTTGAGGCATTGCTGGGTTCCATGATTATATTGTGATTTCTTCAAGATTCGTGAGGTAAACTGTGTATCCAGATCCGAGTATATGTACCTCAGAACTCCATGCAACCCCACCACCTTATCCATGTACCTGAGTGTTAAGGCATCCACTGCACTAGACTCCTTGATTGCTAGGAAGTGAGATGATTTCATGAGTCTGTACACTACTACCCAGATAGCATCACAACCTCCTTCATCCCTCAGTAGTCCCATGAAGAAATTAAATTCGATGCCATCCCACTTCAACTCCGATAAATCTAAAGGTTGCAATAGACCTCCCAGAACATGATGCTCAACCTTAAACTACTTACACTTGAGGAACAATATCACAAACTTTGCCACTTCCCATTCCACCATGAGAAACCAAAACTGAACTCTCAATCCTTATTAATTCTAGGAGACTCCATGGGGTACCTCCATGGGTGAGTTATGGAACTCACCAAGAACCGTATCATTCATTTCTAGCGGGATAACCTTATTCCTAGGAAATAAAATCCAATTATGACCATCATATTACCATCCTCTCTAATAATTTCCCTAGATAACATGACCGTGCATCACTTCAGCCTCTAAGTCACCCATTGGGACTCCTCCACTTACTATGGCAAATAATACTACACCGTCAACTGTAATAGAAGGACTCGACCATCCAATAAATTTTCATCCATGTTTACAGAAGTCAACTCCACTATTTCCTTCCATGAATATACAATTTCTCTAACCACATCCTTCTAGGACTTCTTAATAAAGGCATAGGCCACCAAATTCCATTTTACAAAGGTGTAAGAAATATCAAAGTCATATGCCTATAGAAACTCCATCCACCTCTCATGCTGCTTGTTCATGTCTCATTGGTAGATACATACATCAATCTATTGTGATTTGTAAAGACCACGAAGCATTCTATAATGTGGAAATGCCACAAAAAATTCATCTCGAACACAATCGCTGCAAGTTCTAGATCGTGGGTGGAAGAGTTACACTCAAGGGGACGTAACATCATAGACCTATAAGAGATCACTCCCCATTGTTGCATCAGAATACACCCCAATCTTAGGCCTTATTCATTACTGAACACTTAAATCATTACCACATCCTCTGGAAACATCGGTAATGGGGCACTGACTAGTATCTCCTTTAGAAAACTGAAGGCTTTGTGGGACTAATCACTACATACAAAATCCTAGTCTTTCTTGTTCAAGGCTGTCAAAGGTGCAGGAACTCGAGAGAAGATGTGAATGAACCTATGGTAGTAAAATTCTAGACCTAGGGAACTAAGATATTCTTCAATGTTCTAGGGTGCATCCCATGTAAAAAATGCCTCGACCCATGATCCGTCCAATGATATTCATTAATGGGACACCACATGTCCAAGGATGTGCACCTCTCGTGTCCAGAACACGAGCTTGGAAAACTTCTTGTGGAGCTGGTGCTGTCGGAGGACCTCTAAAAACATCCCCAGATGCTCAGCGTGATCCTTCTATGATCTTGAGAAGATCAGAAATTCATCAATAATCATGGCTACAAATCTATCCTGATATTCCCAGAAGATAGAGGTCATGAGCCCCATGAACATGACTGGTGCGTTTGTAACACGAAACGACATGACCATGCATTCAAAGTGCCAATATTTGTACTAGAAAGAAGCCTTCGAGATGTCACCCTCCATCACACTCAACTTGTTATATCTTGATCATAGGTTGTTCTAAAAGAACAAACCTACTCTATTTAACTAGTCCAAAATGACATTGATCTTCAGGAGGGGTAATGATTCTTGACCGTCACTGGATTCTATCTTCGGTAGTCTATACAAAAACTGAGACCACCCTCTGCCTTCTTTGCGAACAAGACTAGAGAACCCAATGGAGATTCACTTAGTCAGATAAAACCCTTCATCTTCAGGTCATCAACCAGGATCTGAAACTCCCACAACTTAGAAGGAACCATCTAATAGGGAGTCATTAAAATCGGAAGGACACCGGGTGGCAACTCTATCCCAAACTCAACATCATGTAGAGGGGGTAGAGTGACCACCTCTATAGGGAAGGAGAATATGAACTCACTGATGATCCAGATGACTTACACCATCTATTTATCTATCTAATATACTAATATAAAAACTAACAAGGAAATAAGGGGATCCACTCGTAGACTTCCCTCTTAGAAAACCTTCTCACCAACAAGAACTACACACTGGACACCCACATATGAAAATAAAAACATTCTATGGAAGTATTCGATAATGGAATACATATAGAAAAACCATTTGATGCCCAAAATGACAACATATTGCAACATCTATAGGATAAGAAGGCCCATAGTGGACTGATGTGGGCCCAACATCTGTCTAAATCCCTGACCAACATAGGACAAAATGTTCTATCCTCCAAATTTCATACTCAATACCATGGGCATGAGAAATATCTCTACATCTTGACCCAGATCATGTGACATAATTGATTCTATAAAGTAGTGAGAGCTTGTAAATCAATAATGGAACATGAAAGAGTACTAAATAAGATTATCGTACCTCTAATGACCTTTGGACCTACTGAAACTGCTACCTATTCTATGTATAACTACCCATGCATAGCTTCTCTACCCCTCAGCTGTCGTTTGAATCCCTGACCATGCCTTGGTTGAGGTCCTTGAGGTGCACTCAATGGTTGGCTTCCTCCCTCAATGTCTGCTCTCGGGGGAGTAGGAATTGATGTCCCTACTGCTACTATTGAAAATTCCTAGATGGGAACAGTTGCTGCTGTGTTGGACGATGAACCTGGCTACCTCCAATATACTGTACACGGTCTGGGAACTGATTCCGATGGTTCCCAAAACTGCCAAAGATAAATTATCTTGGTCCAAGCCCTATAGGGAAAGGGAGAGGACCAGGAGATTGAAACTGGAAGTGCTGGGGCCTGCTCCCCTATAGCCGAAACCTGAAAGTCCCTAAGGTTGGAGGCCTATTGCTAAATACCTTCCCCTTGGACGAGCTCAAATTTCTTCCCTCTTACAGAACACCTCCAAACATGTGAATCCTCTCCACCACTTCATCCTTCTTTGGAACTTCTTAGTACATCGTTAGAGTAAATGTATTAATAGCATACTGAAGGTAAGATCCGAGTGCCTCATTTAAATGTCCGGCCTGAGACTCCTCATCTTGAAAGAGGACGGGAGAAAACCAATGGAGATCCTTGAACATGATCCCCTACTCCTTCATGGATGTAATACCCTATTGTAGGTAGAGTAACTCCAGCCTCTTCTCAACCATCATTGTGGAAGAGAGGGATTTCACATGAAACTACCTCTTGAATTCAATCCACAAAACCTCAGCCTCCCTCTTCTCCCAGAGATATATCTTCCACCACTGGCATGATTCTCCCTGCCTCGCACTCATGGCCAGAGGGACCCAATACTCTTCCATAGATTGGATCACCCTGAATTCTATCTCAAACTCCTTGGACCTGCTTTCCGTCTCTATGCCTGAAACGCTTCCCTCGTACTTCCCAAGGGGATACCACTAAAAATCTAAAATCATCTTATGACATTGTCTATCCTTCTCCTCTTGATAATTCCACCTTGACATTCCAAAACACCCTCTTGGGCCTCGATCACCCGTACTACTTCTGCACATCATCCGGGTTCTATAGCTACAAGGTAAAGAAATAATTCTTAAGCCCATGTAGTGTATATTATCTCTTTTAAATATTTCTTAAACATGTTATTCATTTTCAATTGCCATAACACGAAGAAAACATAAGAACATAATTAATTTTGGTGAATGTACCTATCATAGTATCTCTACCATGAAATCTTTGTATCCTCACTTGGTCATTCGGTAATTCTACATTCCTAGCAATAGATCATAGGGCCTCCTAAAATATTTTATCCTAGTAGATATTCCCTGACCTTTTTCATGCACCAAGATTTCCTAACACTAGTTCCCAACCACCCGATGGAATAATCACTATGCCTAACCCAAAACTCCATCTTATCTCTTAACCATCACCTTCGATAACATTTTTCCATGACCCGCCTTCACCAAGATGAGGTAAGGGATATAAAACTGCCAGACCCTTCCAACTTCATGTTGAAGGAGAGATAATGACACCTTGAGTCCCACCTTCCACAACCCTCGGAGTGGTGACTATTAGAAAGGGAATAGAATAAAATTTAATATGAGATTGATTACACTTTTTATAGAGAATTATTGGTAGATAATATGGTATATCTCAAGCCAATCCAAATAAATAAAGTAAAAGTAATGAAAACCCTTTTACCACAATCATGTTCAATATAATTTTCTAAAAAGTACAAGAAAACATCTAATGAAAAGTACCAAAAGAAAGAAAAACACAAAAAACAAATTCCCCAAAATCCCAACTATTAATGTATGACACGGTCCTCAAAGTTCTATTAGAAACATGAATGCAGTTTTTATAAATAGGGTGAATATACAAGTACACTTAGTAGGGAAAACCAAAATATCTCGTGCACAATTGGGGAGACATTCTAATGCCCAGTGAGAAAATAGAGACAATAGAAGCACATAGAAAAGAAACTATGCACCCACCCTCACCAAATCACTCTCCCTAAATAACGCAAGTTGGGTAAAGTAGTAGTACTAGAACATTCATATTTTCGTACCCCAAAACACTTTCCCAGTATTTATTTAATACATCATATGCATCTGACCTCCGTCTCCATTTTCACTTCACTCCCACTACTGCCTCAATTACAACCTTATGGGCCACCATCGCAACATAACATTCTCAGAAAAACCAAGCCCTCTACAACAAAGATTCCAAACTGCACACACCTTGGCCACCAAAACCATACGTCACCAGCCCACAAACACCTGGGATTGAACAACTACCACCACACCCTAATACACGAGGTAAGATTAACTACCTCCACGCCCAAAGACACATGGACCTCATCCCGAAGACACATGGGGAATAGACCTTCCCTCACACACCTAGCATAACCACCGGAGAATACCTTGCCTATAGATTCTGGGGTTATAATGGACGTCACACCATCACTACCGACCAGATGTTTCATTTTTTACCCAAGAGAGGGAGCAGAAAGGGATCTAATAACAATCCACTCGTAGGAGTGTCGGAAAAAACAACCTCCACCATGAAACATGGGTGTTCATAACGATGTTACAAATGTGGGTGGGGTGATAATAAGAAACAAAAAAAACTAAATATTTACAAATGGGTAATAAACCAATCACCCCAACCTAAGGGTTCTGGAACCTTCCCTTACAAAAACACTATTATTACATTTCAAACTTGAACAAATGCACAATAACCACAACTGGAGAAAAAACCCATTATTTTTATAATAATCTAGTGATTTTGTTGGAAAATATTTCCCCACTACCGGGAAACTAAAATGCACATCCTCAAGTAAAAACAACACTAGAATGAACAAGAAAAACATAGAAGAATCAATTTTAACATTTATAGTTAGTTCTCATTTATTATAACAAGAAATAATGATTTTTATGAGATCCCTCAATGTACTGGAACCAAACCAAGCCCCAACATTAGACCCACAGGGACTAAGATCCTCAAACCAACAACTGAACAACATGGGTTCCCATCCCCATCCCCATCACTCCACAAGCATCAAGAAGAACAACCAAGGTAATTAGTAGAACATAGTAAGGGTGTTTTCAGATTAAACCATACCATTTAACAAGTTCCTCTATTCTGTTGGTTAACAGAAGTGATCACACAAGGATTATTATTTATTGGGAACCCATTTAATCAACCAGGTTTATGTGGTTAAAAATTTTCCATGTTACATCCATTCAATCAAAAGATTATCATGAAAACATAGGTTCATTAGTGTGCGAATAAAGGACCTAAAAATCCCACGATTTTTAGTGGGAATAATCCCATATAGTTCCCAACATATAAACAAGGATAAAAGAGTAACATATCATCATCAAAAAACACACCAGTTCATAATAAAAAAGTCCTTAATTATATCTGTTATGGTTATGTTTCAGCCATTCCCCAATGAATCATTATCACACCTACCACTCATGATAAACAATACATCGAGATGAAGGAAAACCCTATATGGATGATCAACGATCAAAGTTTTCTACTCATTCCAAGAACTGGGGATATACGACATTGCTGAAGATGAAATTTAAAGACTTCAAGGGTGACCATAAAAGGCTCTAGAATAGGTGTGTGGATCATTTCTAGAAGATGAATTCCTTGCGCACCAATGAAAAAAGTAATCAAAGAATAAAAAATGAAATTATATGATCCTGTAGTTGTGGTATATAAAATCGTGAACCACTATAAAGGTGGATAATTATTCTACCACACAATTGGGTAGTTACACATGATGGAATTAATTTTGATTTAATAATTCCCAGAAAGAAAGACCCATGATTGGATATGAATTAATAGATATCTTCTAAAAATATAAAACCATGTGACATGGTCAAAGGTGGAAGGAATAGGGAAAGCTGTGAGACCGAGGAAGAATCTACTCATTTTTGTAACTGAAGGGTTTCCCAACTATTGGGGGTTTAATACATCTTTAAATGGCTTCAGATGGCATTTGAAAGGGTTTTAAAATACTTTTATATCAAAAGATAAGTAACGGGAGAAGAACTGAAAAAACATAGAAACATGAATGAAGAAAAAATGGGGGACATATTGCAACTATAATAGTGCCAACAGTTCTATGACACACCATAAGTGGTGCCATCGTTTTGATGTGCGATCGTGATGGGTGTGACTATGACCATGCAACCATGACGGTTCCCCCGTAAGGGTACCACAGTCATGGTGTCCTGTCAAGATACCAACACCATGGTTCTACTATCTCGGTGCCACTATTTCGGTGGAACCATGTTTTTGGAAAACTCTATAGTGAGTCACATGTGGTCTCTAGGAAACCACCAAAACTAAAAATTTGGCAAATTAATGGACTAGGAGGGTTGGGGCCATTAAATTTATATATGTATTTTTGTGAAAAAATATATTATAAAAGAAATTTATGTTATATTTAATCATAATTTTTCAAAATCAATCATTTTAACAAACATTTTCACTTTCATTTTATAAATCAAAAAAATGTTTTCTTTTAATATTGATGGAATAAATTTATTTTCACACAACCGTGTAATTTTTTTTATGTTTTACATTATTTTATATTATTTTATGTTTTATAAAAATAAATTCTATACACAAATTTATATTTTTAATTTTATTCTTTAATATATGGTTTTAATGGAAAGTGATATATCAATATCTTATATTTCATTACTTATGGGATCAAAAGATTATTTTTATGAGTTTGATAATGTGAATAAATGATTAATTATTTCTAATACTTTTTATGATCATTTTATGTTGTTTATGGTGTTGGGTGGGAGTGATATAGCTCATTATTGTGGGTGATCAAAATATTAATCATAATTATCTGTGATTCTGATATCGCTACCCAATACAGGGTAATGATAATTTTCACTATAAAATTATATTTTATGTCTACCATATAATTAATCTTGATATAGGTGTTCTTATAATGAATTTTGTATGGGTTTTTTTATTGAAGAATATTAAGACACCAACATGAATTTTTTTATTCATGTTAATGAATTTTTATTGAAATTTATTGATTTAAAAGGTAATGTAATGACCTTTTATTTTAAAGGAATCATTATTCACTTTTAGTGTAAATGTTTTTATTTATGTAAAATTTTTATGGGGTCCCATTTTTTTTATGAAGTACTGATGATTGATATTTTAACAATGCATTTTTTAAAATAAATTAATGAATAAAAATAGGATGTAAAGCTGATTTCATGTCAATGTAAATGATTATGTAAACATTTTTTTAAATTAACGACAATAAATTTTTATGATCTCATGATTTTAAAATGGGGGAACACATTTTTTTATTTATATCTCTTAGGTATATTTTTATTTTACTAAAATATTTTTAAATTTATTTCATGTATTTTATTTGTGGTCAATAATAAAAAAGAATCCATGTTGAAAATTTTAATAATTTTTAATTAAACTGAAAAAGTGTAATTAAAAAGTTTTCCATTGTGGGGTAAAAATGAATCTAGGAGGAAGTGTCCAAATTTAATTGTATGTGTTTTTTCTGTTAGTGTTATTTGACAATTCTATAAAAATATAAATTTGAAAGTATAATTGAAATATTATAAGGTGAATTATTTTTTAAAAATGAACTTATTTGATGAATTGGGATAAGGTCCTTATAGTTATATTACTCTATTTATTTACAAAAATGGTTGCAATCACATTTTTAATTTTGAGGAAATTTAGATTGTAACCCCAAAATGACTTTGGATGGTTGATTATATTCATATAAGATTTAACAAATAGTTCTGGGATCCTTAGAATTATGCAATAATCTGGTGGGTCACATAGCCTCAAGTGTGACAAATAGTACTCTAGAGGCTACCCATTAGTAGCAATGTTCTATGGTAACATAGTGTTTATTATATACCCTATTGATTAGAGTAACATAGTGATACCACAAGTGAATAAATAAGAGGCCCCATAATGTAAATCAAGAGAGAAGACAACATCCATAATAATATAATAATAATAAATACAAATCCTTTTTCATTTGTTACATGTTGATCATGTCTTGTATCTATCCCAAATGGTAGTAAATACATGGAAACAAGCCTCCAATACAATACATGCATCACATGTACAAAAAATTAAAAAAAGGACTATCACTTGTTAGCATCAGGATCATAGCTCCATCAGTTTCTCCTATGCACATAAGAACTTATAAAATCATGAAATATAATGTGGCATATTTCCTCGATATCTACATACATCCATGGGGTCTTTCCATGTACCAATGATAGCCGATATATGGATTGAGATAAAACTCAGTAAGACACCACCAACGTTGTATTAAACATGCACAATATGTGTATAATCAATTATGTAGTGTGAATTATATCACATTAATATCAGAAATAAAAGCCATGATTCAAATTCACATTTTTTATGATCTAGAAAAAAATGTAACCTTATGAACAATAATCATATATCTTTAATCATGATATAACAATTAAGAATGAATAATAATTTGACATTTTCTAGTATAACAACTAAGATCTGATTTCCTAAATAGGGATATTTATAGAGCATGAAAATATACAGAATTTACTATACCATGAAATCCAGTTCCTTTCCTGAAAGGTATTGATCAATGGTATTAATGACCAAGGAGTCCCTATCATGTCAACATAGAATCTAAATGGAAACTCCATAAAGACTTCTGTGGAATATGAGTAGCTCATGAAAGTTGTTCCAAGATAGATAGATCCATGGAGTAGAAGTTTCTTTGGTATTCCATGGAATCAATATCCAATGAATATAAATCTACAAGGAATACCCTATTAGGATCAATACATATCCGTCAAGTATAAATACACATGGAATCCAACGGAATCAGGATTCTAGGAGTGGAAATGTACAAAACATCCACTAGCATTAGCAGTATTAAAAGAGTAAAAACATCTATTTCATCCATATGTAATAAAGATCAAATTATTAGAGAAATATACAACATCCACTATCACAATAAATTCCTTCATTTATTTACATAAATTTTAATTATAATAACTAATACATGAGTTCTTCCAACTCATTACTCATTTTTCTTTTAGGCTTATTTAAGGAATTTATTCCACATTTACCATTCATGTAATAATATGGAATGAAGGCATAAACCTTCTCATATTCTATCATTAAATTTTCATTCTACTTATTTATGCTCCCAATAAATCTAGAGAGTTGACACACACATAACATGGTGGTATATCATATGGAATATATATGTACACCTTAAAGGTTGAATGGGTTGAGGTGAAGACCTCCAAAAATATAATTATATCAATTAGAAACTTAAATTGGTCCCAAATAATTTAAAAAAGTCATTAATTTTATTTTTGGGAAAATGCTGGAAGGCCTGACATGTGGCACAATAGAAACAAGGTATATAAACCACTAAATGGGAAAGGTATTGACCCAAAATTGTAAAGTCATGGTAGAAGAATATTTTTATGATGGATCCTAAAATGAGTGGATTGGAAGAAATTAGAAGTACATATTATTACACAATAAATGGAGAAAATTAGCCTCCACCTAAATAACTACATATATATAATGAAAAATTATTAAGGGAATGAGATGAATGGTTATTTCACTAGGGCAGTTGAAACAATTTAAATAGTGTTTAAATTAGTGTATGTATGGATAGTGAGGAGGAAAAACACGTTTTATATTAAATATTTTTCCCATGAGAAGTTATAATACACTAGAAAAAGATTATATAAATTAGGAATTAATGTTATAAATCTATAGTGTATAAATTATAATCTTCCACTTTTTATCATGGTCACATAGTTTGGCCTCATGTTTGACCAATCCATGTGTGATCCTTTCACCCCTCACTGCCTGAAAATTGATTTGACATGGTTCATCAGAATGTTTATGTATACCATAAACAAACCATTTTTCAGATCTTTTAAAAAAATGTATATATTCTTGCATGGGTATGGGTCGTTGTTTGTAGAGTTATAGAAAATAGTTATTTATTTTATTCTACCTATCAAACCCCACATAGTCAACCCAATCTATGTGTCCTATACCACACAGATTCTATTAAAAGTGTGTCCCATCTAGATTTTATGAAAACTCAGCCTCCTGGATATAAAAAAGTCTTGAACACTCCCTAAAACTCTTGTTAACTGATTGGGAAAGCACTTTTGTCCAAATTAATTCAATGAAAACAAATTTCTAAAAACAAGTACCTTATAAAAAACAAGAGATCTTACACTATTCATAAATTAATGTAATTAGTCCCTAAATTACCTTTTTAATGGGGGTAAATAATGGTCCATTTATAAATCTAGAAATTGTGTAGGTACATTGAACTCCCTCTCCCATAACTCAGCCTATAAGTATCCATTCTACCATAACCCCCGTACTAGAGAGACTAAGAATCCTTATCAATACTTTTTGATCATGTCAATGATACTAATAGGATGATACTCGAATGATGCACCATCCTACTGCTCATCCTAATTTTTATAAAGCATATGAGAGTGGGTTTAGTGATAATGGTGAGGATGAGATACATGAAATTAATTGTTCATGGACCAGTCCCTCAAAATTCTTATATAGGAGACCAACACAACTCTCTATAAAATCGTGGATGGTCCAAAATATCACGGGGAATGTTGACCACGTCTTAAAATCAAAATCAATAAAAGCCTTAGAGATATATTTATAAAATACTTGATCCCAAACCACAAACATAAAAGGTCATAAAAATGATCAATTTATGATTTCTATATATACTTTTTAGTGGAAATATATTTTCAAATCAACTAAACCTACCTCATAGACTCAAACATGTGATTCAGTCATTGCAATGCTACCTCCCCTTCCACTAACATGTATAGAGGTGATCAGCATATCCAACCTTATAGTTCTTCTTTGTGTTCCATCATTATATTATCCTAATAAATATTATTATACAATAACATCATCAAGGTTTTATGTATCTCCTAATATCCTACAATGTATAGGAAGTACTCGATAAGAATTTCCTATAGAACCTATATAGTAAGATCAGACTAGCCAAAAATATGAGGGTGTTATGTTGTTCTCATAATTACATGGAAACCCAATACGATCTTCAAGCCATACCATCACATAGAGGAAAACATGGAATCCCTATACGATTCAACAACATGAGTAACCCCATTATGTTACATTATAAAATTGATTTAATGTATCCGAAGATCATCAACTGATAAGGTCTCCTAGATCGGTAGGAAAAGATCTACCTTCATGAGGCTATCCAAAACATCTCACAAAATATCACTATCTCAATGAATCTTCAAAAAGATAATCATGAAATCCATTGAAAAATAATACCATATCCATTTGAGATTGGTTAAGTGATGTAAAATCATGGATGGTCGCTAGTGTTATTTTTTCACCTATTTACAGGTGGAACCCCTCATAAAAATCCAATTACCACATGTTTCATCCTTTTCCCCTAGTACAAAAAATTTCAATCTCAATACATCTTGATAATTATTGAATGTAAATTCCAATAAAATATATGAAACTATAACATAATCCATGTCTATTTTTTGATGGAACACATACATGTCTATGAGTATGTATAATTTCATCATCACTAACGGTCTAACAAAAAGTTGGTAATATCCAACTGCACTCTTTCGTAAGACATATCCCACAACATATAAAATATTCCTCAACATATTTATATCCAAAAGAGTTGATGTCACTGTTATGGATGAGAGAAAATTCTTCCAAGGAATATCATAAAAATCTATGTTCATCTATGAAAACAAATCCAAAATGTTTCACTCTCTACTGAACTCTTAATATACTTGTATCTGAGTCCTACTTCTTAGTTAACTGATTATTGTTTTGTTCTTTAGGGGTATGTAATAACTCTCAATGTTATTGGAATATATGTAATCAACCCATATTAATTATTACGATTCAATTCACATAATGTAAATATTTAATTGAAGCTTTTTTTCTATGTATACACCATAAATACATTATCCAAATAAATATTTCCACCAACTGTCCATGGCATGTACAATAATGAATAACTCAGTATAATATTCTTCGTAATTTCTATGTTTAGTATTAAATAATGATACATGAATTCCCTGAATAACTTTACCATCTTTAGAAATTCTCCCTTCCAAATACATGATTCATCACAACACACTTTATAGATTCTTTAATAATCTGGTAGAATCTAGACAGATGATATGTTTAGCTTCTCTTTCAGAACCTCCAATGTTTCTCATCGATATTTGACCATGAAAATATCAAAATAATTTTTTTCAATCCACTAATAATTTTTTATAAGTATTCTATGTCCAGTATAACGCGTTTATAATATAAAAATATAAACAATAATGTTCATATATAAAATATGTTCTTACGATTCTCATAGGAACCTATTGATCTCACCTTATATGGGTCAGTTTAAACTCTAGTACATGTGATTATATCACCCATGATATGAATCTTACCCATCTAATAGTGGACATTTTGAGATGATAATATCATTTATAGTCTCTTAGTGTATCGAAAATGATCTATAGATGTTTGGAATGATTATGTAGATTCTTGGAATTCAACTAGATATCATCCATGAATAACTGTAAAAATGAATCCATATAATGATTGAAAAATAATTTCCTAAAATCCATAAAATCTTCCATGAATTTGAAACTGCATGTTATAACCAAATACTCATATGAAATATAAATAGTATATAAATCTATATGAGATATTCCAGAAGGTTGAACAGAATCCTGGTGATAACCATACCTCAAATAATTTTTTTCACAAAACTCATGCTCATCCCGACAAGTCAATGAGACCATCTATCAATAGTAAGATATATCGATTTTTAATAGTCAACTAGTTCAATTTTCTGTAATAATTGGATAATATAAGGGTACTGTATACTTATTTTTTTCAAAAATCTATTTAACCCCACAAAGAAGTATAGGGTTGTATAAACCACTTTTCTCGATGACCCAATCTACATTTTGAACTGTAATAACTCTGTTGTATTCATCATATAATAGGGAATGGATATATATGAATCTACTAGAAATAGACCAATGGAATTCTATACATCATAATCATAAATTAAAACCAAAATTTTATTAGGGAAAAGATCCTTGAAATGATCAACCTATGTAGTGAAGTATGAATGATTCATTCAATGATGAACTAATTATGAGCTAGAAATATAGGTTACCATCCTACATATCCCATGATTATTTGGACTATCTCAGCTAACATGGGTATTCAAATCACCAAATTTAATAAAAACCACACCTTAGGGTGATTTTAAATTCACCTTATGACAATATAAATCAACATGTGAATGACATGAAACAATCCAATCCATCCTGAGAATGATTTAAAACACTATCATATTGAGTTCAAAGAGACCCCATAAAAAGTGACACCTGTATATTTGATTGAGGAAATCAACATAGTTATACACCATACTTTAAGATCCCTAGTAAATAATCGATTTTCATGATTCCATCTAAAAACAATAAAATGAGTCCAAGACTCTCCAAAACATGAAAAACTAAGATAGAATGAGAATAAAATGTATTGAAAAGATAATATAATATTGTATAAGATAAAATTATAAAACCTATCACCTTAAACATTCTATCACAATGCTATTTAGGTGTTAGTTGTACCGAATATATCTTTCCTATGCCACGACCCTATGAAACAACATCACTACCCAAAGAAGACCCACTATTCTCTCACTACAAAATAGGTTCATGGATGTCTTAGTAATTTCCACCACTTCAACCTGAATGAGTGAAACTGCACTAGATCCCAACCCAACATAGTGTTGTGAATCCCACACTTGAAACACGAGTCAGAGTCACTCCCCTTCCACTGACTACATGAGGGATGTTCCTACAGAAATGAAATATATGGACCATCTTTCCAAAATGATCATAAATCATATGGGACATTATTACAGTAAATCTACATATATCCCTAACTCCATTATAATGAATGAAGATAGGGATACCGAAACACAAATTCGGACTACAATTCCCCTCAAAAGATGCCTCAATATGGTTCTCCCTATAAGAATTCGTTGATCTATTATGTTGAGATGTTCAACGACCCTTCTCTACACCCCCATCTTTACTCAAGGATGCATTCATTAATATATTCAATATTCATTATCTCAGTAATAGTTTTAATCTAACTCATGTTTACATAGTAATTGAATAAATTTTTTGAGACATTCCTCAAAGGGTCTCTCCCTTGATGGTTCATCCGCCGGAGATATTGGCAAAAAACCTTGAAGATTTGTGAATCATGATGAATAATCCCTAACAGGTATCATACCCAAATCCCGATGCATAAACACATCGTAACTTTCGACTCTCCGGGTCTTAGTAAAAATATTAATCATAAAACTATGCTTGGAAATCCATTCAAACCATATCTCACAGCCTACAGACCTATATCCAATGAAATCATTGGTAGTTTTTACTTATAGAGCAAATGAATCAGATCTTCCAAAGATAAATAATGAAGCGTGGCTCTATGATATATATGCATTAATAGTAGGAAACCCCCATGAAGCATGGAATCAGATCCCATATCTGGTAAAACTAGTCATACTGCAATAGGAAAAACATGTTTTGATTCCAGTTGGCTAGGGCCCACTACCTCTGGAGAATGTTTGTCCCCACCCTCCGAGCACATGATTGGAGGTAAGCATGGTGTCATATCTCTACTATTCAAAACATATTCCTCAAAAATTAATTTGGTAACAACCATACATAGATATGGGCACAAGATAGGCCAAAACCATTTATATACAATTCACCTATACATATACTCTTAATAGAAGGAATGGGTTACATGAACTACCATAATGTGTAATAGAGACACAATATACTACCCACTCTAATGTTAGGTTGAGTTTATGTTCTCTCCTTTATAACACTGGACCTAGAATGTTGACAACCCAGTGCAATTTTAAAATTATATTTATCAATGACCATTCCATTTCATAATTTCAATTTAACTTAAATACACATGTTTTTACAATTATTACTTAAATTGTAATTCCAAATGGATCACCACTTATGACCTATAATTCATGATAAGCATTATAATAAAGTGTGGTTTCTGTCTGATAACAACTATAAAAATTTCTTATCAATGTGATAGATGATCCATGACTGAGAGACACATAATTGACTAATTTGGGTTTTTGATGTAGTCTATGTTGAAAAAAATATTTACATAACAGAAGAAACTCTCTTTAAAAATTATATTTATCGATTTACCACACAAAAAATTAAACAAGTATCAATTATATCTCACAATGAACACATAGTAATGTCATGAAGTCATGAAATTAATCATATATGGAATGGAATTTGAATCCAGTATGGTTCCTATAATGATGCAAGATTAATGCTTTATTTAATATCTTTGATGTATAAAAATAAATTTCTCAATAATAGTAACAATAACATCACATATCCTTTAATTCACTCAGTGGTTGATTCAAATTAAATATAATAAGAAAAAATTGATTTTTTTTTACATTCTATGAAATTTGGCATCATCATGTATATGATTTAACTAATTTTACATAGAGATCACTATGAAATCCCAATTTAGTATTAACCAATTTTCAGTCATCTCAAAATTGTAAGGCAATAATTAAAACACCTATGATTCCACTTTGTGATTACCACACAAGGAAGCCACTAAATGGTTCCCTGAGTTGGTACGACATGTGGAATCAAGTGTACCCCCACATATGGTAGAGGATAGAAAATAATAAAGACTATCTAATGTGGTACATTATAGAGTCCATTCCCTCATGATCAGAGTAACACAATGGTTTGACATGTGGATAAATAATAATAATCATAATATGAATCATGTGAGAATATAACATCCAGATGACTGTAATAACAGTAAATACAAAATATTTGTGACCAAAAATATGATGATCATGACATGTCTCCAAACAAAATGTAAAGAATGATATAGAAATAGTCATCAAGGACAAAAAATTTATCACTAGTAAAAGAAAGACAAAAAAGTTACTTTATCATAATAGCCTCATAAGGAGTGATCGATCTATTCCTCACATGATCCTATAAAAATCATATCATGAATCATAAATAGGGAATGTTACACATTACCTACCATCATCCATGATGTATTCCTAGTTACCCAATTATATTATAAATAGTGTGATAGATAACACTATATTTTCCATGACCAATAGTGTGGATTAAAGGTCCAGTATGTGTATAGATAATATATCAATGTGATGTATATCATAAGTATATTAGTAAAAAAATCATTTTTAAGATTAAATTTTAATCCAGTGTTACAAAAATGGATCCATGTGAACAATAATCAAGAAACAACTAACATGGAATAGCTTTAAACCATTAGTAAGCAGGAGTGATACATTCGAGTATAAAAAATGAAATTATATTCCCTTACCATGGCTGTATGTAATGAATGATAATTATCCACGACATCAAATTCCATGTAATCTGGTTTTACACATGAATGGGTAAGATGCATTGTATAAATGACCAATATATCCTCATCAACTTAGTGGAACGTCTTAGTAGAAACTCAAAAATAACTTCAGTAGAATCCAAGGATCTTTTCCAATGTGTTCTAATAAATGTGGATACATTAAGGGGAAATGTCATGAGAATCATTTGGAATCATTGTCCAGTGAATAGAAACCTCCATGGAATAAACTATCATAATCATTACAGATCCATATAGTAGAAATTTCATTTCATCAAATTGAATTCATATTTTGTGAGTAGAAATGTCTAAGTCATCCATAAGCATTATCAAGATTCATTGAGAAGAAATGAATTTAAAATCCTATGAAATCATGATCAAGAGTGTAGAAATATCCATAACATCCACAAAAATAATCAATTCATTCATAATTTTACATGTAATCTAAAAATCATAAATAATCCATTTGTATATCCAACTCATTTCTTATTTTTCATTTAATCCTATTTAACCAGTTCATTTCATAATTACCATTCATGTAATCACATGTTCCGTATGAATAAACCTTCCGATATTAATTCATTCATTTATAATTTTATTTATCAATGATCATAATAATTCTATTGAGCTCACACAGTCACAAACAATAGGGTGGTATATAATGGTGAAGATATATAAATACACATTGTAGGAGGCACATAATTTGGAGAGTGATCCCCAAGAATCTAATGGTACTTGGTGGAAACTAAAACAAGTCCCCAAACAATATAACAAAGATATTAATTTAATTCCAAGGGAAATGTGGAAAGTCCAACTTGAATCACAATGGAAAAAATTTATTTACAGCACCAAATGTTAAGAGAAAAATATAATCCACCTACTGTATACCCTTTTTCGAACACTCTACTTATATTAGTTCCTAAATCGATATAGATTTGATGAATTCATAAGAACATATTACTATAAATAAAATAAGTAAATTTATCTTTCAATAAAAGAAAAATATCAATACAAATGAGAAGTAATAAAGTCACAGGTGGAATAAATCAATCACATGTGTGTATTCCACAGGACCAACAAGGTTTGAATAAGAGTTTGTTCAGAGAATTGGTGGCCAATAATATATTTTCATGATGAAGTTCTATGATAGGAGAAGAAATATTCTTGAAATATAAAATATAATGATTGTTTTAAATTTATATAAACACAGGTTAAAAAGGGACATTTCTCACATTTTATCTGGGTCATAAGGTTTGTACACACAGTTTGCCAGATCACGCACCAACCGTGCACCAATCACTATTTCAATAGAAGACCCACATGGGTCATCCACACAGTTTGGTAAATACTATGAAAACCAAATTGTTGGCAGCTGGTAAAACATTTAGAGATTCCCACACTAGCGTCTAGCCTAGGGCACTGAATTATAAAAAAATGTACCCCCTTTTTTACTCTATATCTAACCATGCATGGTTTTCAATAATAGTGTAGCCACAAACTCACAGTTTCTACTAACTATGCGGTACTAATGATAATTCAAAAAATAAACCCTTTAAGCTCTAAAGATTCCACTAAAATCATTCAAACATCATGTGACCTCATTAGGAACTCATATTAGTTGAAAAACAAGTAATTAAGAAAAAATTAAAAAGATTACTACCTCATGAAAAACCATGTATATTATAGGGTTAATGGTTCTATAGTAAAGCTATGAATAAAAAAGTTATAATTATCTAATTTTCACATTCAATGTACTTTTACAACCATCCATGTAATTTTGTCCTAAAAAATGATAAGCAACATTTCTTGGAGACGAATGTCCATACATTCAAGTGAAAAATGTTACCATTTTTATACTAAGTAGATTGAAAATAAATTAGATTAAATTTAAATTTTTTAAAATCACAATTATAAAATATATATGCCATAATTTTTAATTATTTAAATGAATATAAAAATCTATATATCATAATAGGGAGTTCGTAGTCCACATGTACAGACTACTAACGTTATCAGTTTCTAATGGATGAATAAAACAAGAATATAAATAATATATTATATTTCCATAAGTATTGTTAAGAATAAAAAAATACACTATATTGATTTTTACATCATTTTAACCAAAAATGTTTGGTGGTGACTAAAAATTAATTACATATATTTGTGGAGAAGATAGTCTATACATACACAATATTGATTTTCTTCTTTTCCATTAGATGAAAAATAATACAGAAACGATTAATACCATAAATATAAAAACATTATAGTATGTTAGAGATACTTATTTTATTATATCATCATGTTCAATAAATATTTGAAAGAGGTATAAGAAGAAATAAACATGACACAATGAAATATGAATTATACATCTTATTTTTAAAACCACCCCTAGTATACACCTTAAAAATTCATAGTGTAGTCTATTGGTGAGACTAGAAACTATAGGATATAGGGATTGATTTTGGGAAGGTATTTGGGAAGGGATAAATTGAGATAAATCACTTAGGAAGTGAGGATAATAGAGGATATGTGGATACACTTTATAAGTGTTAATTGTGGAAAAATTGTAAATAATGATACAATTTAAATATATTATATGAAATTTTTAAAGGAAAGTGGAGCCAAAATGACATATTAAATAGATCATATGAGTTTTGATCAATATAAACTCATAAAATATGAGTTAAATTACTTTTTATGAAATTTTATACCTTATTACATAGTTTTTGTCACCCCATTAACTATTTTAACAAATACCATGGTTACATTCGATAATATAGATTCACATTTATTAACTATTAACATATATCTGCACTAAAGAAAAAGAACTAATAAATTGGGGACTTCTATCAATACTTACTGAAAGTTATGATAAATGTGACCATATCAATAATAAATAAAGTGATGGTAAATGGTTACCTATTGTCCGCTCTTTTTTAGTGCATACTAGTTACCCAATTATAAATTATTTTCTTAGCACTGATAACCCTACCCTCTAAAATCCCTAAAAACACTAGTAAGGGGTGACATGAATAATATAATTCGTACATAAAATTTAAATATTTTTAAATATGATTTATATAATAATAATTATATAAATATAAATATAATATATAAATATTATTTGTATAAAATCTTATTTTCAATCTTATTTCAATAATTATACAGATATGATAAAATTATATAAATTAACAAAACTTTTAAAAAAATATTTATATATATTTCTTAAAGTATTTATTTTTTAATATAATATAATACTGATTATTTAAAAAAAATATAAATATATAAATGAAGATATAAATATATAAATCAACAAAATATTTATATTAATATATTTTTATTCATATAAAATAATTTAAATATATATATATTCACATTTATTTGAATGTATGTGTATGAATGTATATGTATGTGGATGATTATATACATATGAATTTGAATCTATGTATGTGTATGTATGTGTTTATATGTTTTGTACAAAAAAATGTGTGTTGTGTGTATGAGTTTGTTAATGTGTATATATATAAATGTATGTTTCTATTTGTGTTTGTTTATGTCAACATGTATTTTTGTTTGTGTCTGTATGTATATTCATATGTCTGTGAAAGTATATATAAGTGTATGTGACTATGTATTAATATATGTATTCCCATGTATGATCATGTACATGCATATATTTATGATTATGAATGTATGTGTGTGTGTATGTGTATGTGTATGCAAGCGTATATATGTGTGTGTACATGTATTAATTATATATTTATATGTGTATGTCAATGTATGTTTATATAGTATTTGTATGTTTAAGTAATATGTGTAAGTATACATATGTTTTTGTATTTATGTGTCTCTGTATATGTGTGTATATGCGTGAATGTGTAATTATTTAAGTATGTTTATGTTTATGTTTATTAGTATATGTATGTGTATGTGTATGTGTATATATTTGTACATGTATTTCTATGCATATGTATATGTAAATGTGTGTGTATGTAATTTGTAAGTCAACACATTCATTTAATATTATTTATTCAATTTTTTATTGGACCATATTTCATATTTTATTTTTTTTATTCACTAATAATATTTAATCATTTTTACTATTTATTAATTCCATATTTTAATAATATATTTAATTTTGATAGTTATTTATAAATTTTAAATAATAAAATTTATTAATTTAAATATGCATGTAATTTAAATAATTAATATTCATTCATTTTTTTATATAATTGTATTTAAAACATTATTCAATTATTATTTATTCATTAATAAATAGTTCTTCATTATATATCTCTTGTTTTTAAATTTAATTATACACTTTTTATTTTATTCATAATATTCTTTCAATTTTATTATATTTATTTCTTATATTATTAATAATAATATTTTATTATTTTTTATAATTGAAAATATATTTTTATTAAAATTAATTCATTTACAATTTTTGATTCAATTTAAATACTTATTCACTTTTAACATCATTGTAATTTTTTCATTTTTAATAATAATTCTTAAGAATTTATTGTAAATTATTGATTTGAAATATTTTTTTATTAATTATTATAAACTAATATATATTTTTTGTAATATGTTATTTAATTTACATATTTAATAATTATTAATTTTAATTTTAACTTTTTTATTTCATTTTAAATATATTATCTATTTATTTTAACATGAAATTTATTTTTCTAATTTTAATTAAAAGAAAATTTTTAATTATTCATTTTTATTTTAATATATATCATTTTTTGTAATATATTTTATTTAATATATGTATTCTTTTCATAATATTATTGCGACATACATTATAAATATTTTTTTATTCATTTATCATAATATTACCTCATTTATTATTACATTTAATATAAACAATAAAGTTTATTCATTTTTAATTTTTATAATTTATATATTTATATAATTTGTTATTTTTTATAATATAATTTTTACTATTAATTAGAATATAATTTAAAATATATTATATTTTTAAATTTTAATTTTTAATTTTTACATTCAATAGGTATTTATCACATCATTATGAAATGCTGATTAACGACAAATTTATTGAAACAACTACAAATCATTGATAAAATACTAATTTTAAAGAACGTTTTGTCTCAACATTCGTAAATGTGTATTTTATCGATTATTTTTAATAGTATCGATAAAACAAGTAATCAATCAATTAAAGGACTCTTATCCAAGATCATGGTTCTTGTGTTGTCAAATCATTCACATAAGCCAATTTCTATAGTTTATTAGATCCAATCTATTGACCAGGAATAAATTTAAATTGATGGTATGTTATTCCTTACTCATTTCTAATCATTTATTTTTCCTTATCAGGGATTCTATAATTCTTCTCATCATGTTATTCATGTTTACATTATATTTTTTCACCGTTTTTATGACTTTAGTTCTTCTTGTAATGTCTCTAAATATCTGTATATTGTTTTTAAATTGTATATAAATATTTTGAGAAAAGGCGCTGAGACGGCGTGCGATTCCGAGGACCAAAGTTCCCATAATTGTCCTTCAAAAAAATGTTATCCTTTAAATAGTGTTCATGATCGGTTTTCCTAAAAAAGTGGAATTACTTATAAATAGGTTTCCTAACCAGAAATCTGAGGGCACTATTTTGATTAGATTGGTGCAATTACCCAAGGAGCAACTTAAGATTAGTCGGCACAACCCTCCCATTGGAAAACCAGAAAATGGAATAACAATAAATAAAAATATTAAATAAAAATATTTTATTTTTCTATTTCTTATTTCTCATGAATGGTGACACAGATTAAAAATTTGATACCACTACGAAGCTCATGAGGGTATACATTCCTTAGGTAGATCTAAACATTGTCTGACACGGGCCAACCATGGACGTTAGTTTTTTTCCATTAAAAAACTATTAATTAACAATTATTTTATTTTAAAATATTTATAATGCCTAAATGGTAACTCAGGTTGAATATTTGAGAATAAAGTTGTGCTTGTGAGGTAATGTTTCCCTTAAGGGGACCCTATCCTTGACCGGCGTGGGTTGAGGGTGAATGTTAAATTTTTTGAAATTATTTTAATGATACATTCAGAAAAGGTGTGAGCGAGTTTTTATAACTTTTGAACAGGTGATCGTATCGAAAATACAAGGGCACCATTGAACATGGAATGCCTAGATAAGCCTAGAAAGGACATAACTTGGATTGGAAATGGTCATATAGAAATGTTAATGTTCAAATTTTTCAGAAAATAATAGTATATATTTAAATGTTATTTAATTTTATATTCTCACCATTGAAAGGAAGATGGAAGTGCTATCGTGTGTTGATGAGGTGATGATGTGGAAAATTAAATGATGATCCTTAATAAATCCTTGTTCAAATATAACTACTATGTTGTTTAATAAATTAAAATGTGTGATGACAGAACATCAAAGCATAATAGAAACGTTGTAACTTGTTTATTTTTATTAAAAATTCATAATGGAGAGTTGGGAGTTTAACCACAAAAAATTCTCAAATGAACCTCCGGCTGGATTCCTCTCTAACGATAGATGAAGAATGTGGGCAGAATGTAATCAACTTTGACGTACCCTGAAGAACTCTAATGGGAAGCAACGGATGACGTCGACCTCTTGAACCACCGAGGAAGGAATTCCATGTTAATAGACATCAAATCGAGGTAGGGGTTTTGAATTATTTTAGTTTTCCCAATTCCTATTCAAAACAACTAACACAGATCATCCCATGAATTGGTTGATCCATGGATCATGTGTTCTTGTGGGAGTATGATACTTTTTGGGATTTCTATTTGGGATTGAACTTTTTTTGTTAGAACATAAATCCCCAAGCTACCCCATGTCTTTAAACTTCTAAATCTGAGGGAACGGGCCGACATGAACAAGTCTGGAGCCCCTATGCTTGGGTTTTCTTAATTATAAAATTATCAAAATGATGGAAATTAAAAAAACAAGGCCATAAAAGGTAATGAGACATCACCTAGAAGCCCTAGGTGCAAGCGGTACGGAGAACAGACCACCAGAGCATGTCATGTGGTATTCTGAAGACCATCTTGGTGAAACGACACCAGCACTAGAGGGCGGTGCACCATAGCGACCCAGACAGCCAAGTCAGTGGCTGTCCCACATGGAAGAGGTCACATCATAGTAGGAGGGTACACCGTCCACCGATCTAGTGGAAGGCGGTGAGATGACGTAGCACCAAGCCGCGTCACACACGGAGGAGTCGCTGTCAACAGCCCGCAACTGGAGAATGGCCTCGGAGATGACCTGTGGGGAAGGAGGTGCCAGATGTGGCTCTCATCCGCCTCATAGTTGAGCCAAACATGACATGTTTTTCTTTAGAGGATGGGGCAGGTGGCGTGGCATACCACACCCCAACTAGTCGGACCCCCGTCAAATGGGTCGGACCCCGTACAAATGAGATAGACCCAGGCCTAGTGGGACAGACCCCGCTTCCACATGACGAACCCGCACACAGAGTGCCAGAATCAACCCCTTCAGGCTGAGCTGGATGATTCTGGGTATCAGGGAAACTCTGTAGGCGGGACCCTCGGGCAAACCGGCCCGAGTGCAGCAAGGCCCATTGGGCCTGGTCCACTGTCCATGTAAGACGGGACCGACCCAGGCCAGATACAGTCTAGTTCGAGTTAGTCAAAATTATCATGGGCATGTGGGACCCCATGGTTGGGTTGGTTGGGACAGTCCGACTAGGTCAGAATGGGCTAAGACACAACTAACCCCTATTTAATAAAACATCAATAACTTGCTAACCAGGTGTATGATTGACGCATTGTCTGCGACACCAGGACCCTTGCGATGAGGTAGTCCTTCTGAGATACTCTATGTGAGTTTTTTAATGGGTTTCTATACGGCTAGGTTAAATCAAACAAAAATCCAACTAGACCCTTTTAATTAAAAAGCCCAAATGTTATAGACTAGGTGTCCGTTCAAAGAACCATCTGGTGCATTGGAAACCTTACGACGATTCAGTCCATTGGATTATTATATGTTGTACTTCATGGAGTTTTAGGCACAATTATTGATCGAGAAGCAGCCATGATGATACTTATTGGCCCGACAGATGGGAAACAGCTATGTGGATCCGTAGTGGTCCGACTGACGAGCATTAGCTGTGTGGATCCTTAGTGGGACAACAGACGAGTAATAGTAGTGTGGATCCTTAGTGGACTGGGAGACGAGTAGTAGTTGTTTGGATTCATAGTGTCCCGATAGACATGCATCAATTCATCTGTGATGTGTCCCTCAATAGTACGAAACGCTCATCACTGTTGTCGAAGAACCACCATCTAATGCTTTAGATTGTACAATGTGTGAGCATTCCTTGATTTCTGGATTTTCTATGTGGTTACTTTGTGGTATTTCTCCTTATTGGATAGGGGTCACCTACTATGTACTCTGTTACTCACTCTTTTTTGGATTCGTCCACATGTGTTGTGTCTTGTGTAGACAACATACATTTCAAAGGAACACATTGTGGCCTTTGAGCAGGCAGGTCTCAATAGGACCAGAAAGTCATGACTAACGAATTTGATTTCCTGTAGCTACACTAATTCTACAATCAGGTGTGGTTTTTAGTGGATGGTGATACATAGTCCCTTTTTTAATGTTCAATTTTATTATTTTTGTGGAGTTTGAATTCTAGCCCATTTTTTTCAGTTACACTTCTTCTTAGCACTTATTTCAGTATACATGTTTTCCCCTTTCAGTTAATTGGATGTGGTTGGGAATGTTTGTGAGTACAAGGACTAATGAAAATTTCTCCCACATACTGGTTTACGGATTTTGTGCTAGTCACCAACACATGGAATTCAAGACTCAAGATTATGGTATGTCAAGACACATGCCCTAAGGGACAGGTTAGGAAACTTCCTCTTTATTATACACTTATGATTGATTTTTGTCCCAATTTTCTAATTATTTTTGGTTTTTCATCTATGATAGACGAATGAGACCTTGTTTTCCAGATTTTTGGTTCTTCTTGTTTTAAATTTTTTGTTTTCCTTAAAATTATTTATTTTAATAATAATCTATGTCATTTTTTTAGATTTTATGAACATTAAAACAATCATTGTAACATACTTATTATTATTGGTTTATTTCGATTACATGAGATTTATTATGTTGGAATCTCTGAATTTTAAATTTAATATCTATATAAAAACATATAGGCATCCAATATGATAAAATGAATTAATTAGAAACCATAAAATGAGAATTAAGGACTATTTCTTAGTAAGAATACTCAATTTGATTACATTTAATTTATATTAAATGTTAGATGTTTATCGTAAATATTTATTGATGATTAATATTTGATAATGAATATTTATTTGGTTAAATTAAATGGAAAATTTCATTTTGGAAATATAATAAGGGTTTTTTACTCTAAGAACGTACCATCAATCTTTTTATAGTGGATTGATTCCAGAACTACAAAATTGATACAATATTCCTATAATAATCATTAGGATTTTAGTTTCCTTTTTATAATAAGTAAGATTATTAAATGATTAATAAATAGTTGTCCACTTACATTAAAGAATGATTCATGGTATTGTACATGATTTAAATTTTTTATATGTCAGATAATTTTAAATATAGTTATAATTTTTAAAATATGATAGTAACAGATAATAATAAAATATAACTTTTAATATTACCATAGAGAGTATTATGATGAAAAACAAATCCAATGACCCTGAAAATATATAGTTTTACAATTATTTGATTATGAATCATTTGATATGTGTGAATATTCTTAATTGGGGAAAATAACAAAAATTCATTTTTGAAAAGTGTAATGGTCATAGTGATTTTTTATCCCTTAAACATACATCTAAGTGTAGATCAACATGAACACAGGAAATTGGGTGTGTATGGTTATTTGTTAACTTCATGTATGATTTTAGTATATATTAATATTTAATTCTAATGAATCATAGTTTCTAAATCATTAAAATGTCCAAATATATCCAATAACAATGGAATGATATATTATTTGAGTTGATATTAAGTTGTATTCATCAAATTGAGGGAGTGAATACCCATTAGAAGAGTTTACCAACTATTTTTGGGTCTATGTTATTTTTTTCAGTTAGTAATAATTTTTAAAAACAATAATATATTCGATTATTAATAAAACACCATTAATCATCAGTCATACAATGATAATTTTAGAATGACATTTTTATATTAATTTTATATTATACTCTGAGAAAATAGCATTCAATGTTGACCATTTTAAATGAATGATAACTCCTAATACACCATATGAGATGTATACTGTAAAATATAAATATGTTTTCTTCATCACAATGACCTCTAATTACATCTTATGACCATGATGAAAATTTATGGAGTGAACTAATTGGAGATAGGGATCTCTATTTTATAATATTTAATTATTATATCACTATATGAATTATTTTCAAAAATCAGAATGATTTATGATATACGAATCCCTATTATAAAAAATAAGTGTAATGTTACTTTTAATTCATGTAATTCTGCGTATTTATATGTTAGTAAATTTTTTTCTATTCAATGGAATTTTATATTAAATATGATGACTATATCCATGTATATATAAAGTATATAATTTTAGAATTATGTGTTTATATTATATGAGTAGTTTTTTAATATTAATATTACTAAATCCAAAGGGATATTTATGAATTTAAAATACATAGATTCCAATATTTTAAAAAATAGTATGAGGGTGAGGTTAGAGAGATCACAATGATTTCAATATAATTTATATGCGACCATTTTCAAATCCTTATTACATAATTACCTTTGTTTATTAAATGAAAATTAGTTAGCATGATTTGGAAGAATACATCAACTATCATTGAATAGAAAAATATTGTAAATATTATTACTAGTACATAGAGGATTAGAATTTTGTAGTTGACAAGGATAACACATCATTTTATGGATTATATGATATGTTCACAATTATGAACAATGATGATGATAGGACAGAGGATCTAGATTTAGGATTAAATAATGATAAATATTTTAAAAATGAATTGAAAATGGTGGTTGAAGATGAACATCATAGTTGTCCAAATCCTTCTCATAAGATAATGAGTTGTTCATAGACACTATTGTGTGATGGTTACTCTATGTAGAAAACATTTTCTTATATATCAAAGATATGTAATGTCAATTTTTTCAATGATTAGAGTGGCACTAGATTTACTAAAATATTTTTTATTTGTTTAATGATATTGTATGATAATATAATGTCTTTCCTTTCCAAATATAAAATTCTAAAAAAATTCTACATTTAAGGGGTATGATATATAAAAGAATATTCTCATATAAAAATAACAATATAATGATTTTTATGTACAGTGAATCACATAAAATTCCCACAGAGATGTGCTACATAATTAAATATAAATCAACTGAATACTTATTAAGTTTTATGGAACCTTAAATTCATGCCCATGTTTATACACTTGTGTGGAAGTGAGGAGAAAAAAAGGAAATAGTAATTATGTGACGATCAAATTTTCACCGAAATACACTCCTTAGTTTTAGAGAATTAGTCAAATGTATTTAAACTATTGGAATGAACTGACAAAAATTCATCTTTCACAATCTACAGATGAATTGAATACTTTTGGTATAAAAATAAACACTAATAATATATGGAAAATTGTGTTGGCAAATTATTAATTTACGCTGTGTTTATACATTAAGTGGTAATATATTTTATTATTTCTATTCATATCAAGATCAAAATAACACGGTAAATATATAGATGATTATTTGGATCCATTGATAAATGATTTGAAATTTATTTAAGATTAAATTATTACATTGTATAATTCTTATAGAAATAAATATTTTACATTTATATCCATATTGTATGATATGATAAATCAATTTCCATGAAGTAGAAATTTTTCTGGTTATAGCATTTCATTAGAGGAACTCAATGGGGTACCATATGTGTTCAAGGTATACACTCAGTAAGTTTGAAATATTTCTCAAAGAATATGTTTATTGGAAACAAAATATTTCTATTTTGATGAAATAAATATCAATATTGAGCGAAAACAACCATTGGTAATTCAAAATAAGGTGTATCCCCATCAACACTAATAGGTGATCAACTATTTGAGAGAGTAAAGGGTATAGTACATACATTTGATAAAAATTATTTCAAAAATCATATGGAAACCTGTTGGAAACATTGATATATTATTTAATTGTCGTATGTAATTTTTCTATATATTACTCAAAATATCAATATCATTCATGTAGAAAAAAATGAAAGTAATAATTTCATTGGAAAATGTTTGTAAAAAATCCCCCGAGGTATCATTGCAATATTTTTACGGTTGATTGTGTTTGTTGAAAAAGCTATTTTCCAAGGTGAATTATCGAGTTACAGAGATGTTGTTGACAATCCATGTTGAAAAAGAACCATGATAATGAAATGGATGATCTAGAGGTAGTACAAAAAGAGCAGTACAAGGTGGTGCTGTTTTCCAGTGTTTGCCAAATTTTTGAGGTCCAACATTTGGAGTTTGGTAAGAATCGTGAAAATTGGATTTCCTTGAAGATCTGATTTTAGAATGGTAAAGGAATGAGTGTCGTGAAAATGGGCTTCATGGTATCGAGTTTGGGAAGACCAGAAAAAATATGGCGGTGATTCCACACGAGTACGTGAAGCTACACGAACGACAAAGGATGAAGCACATCACGATGGTGAAGGGCTTTGCGAGGGAGCTTCACGTCGAAGGCATGAAGGGATTAATGGTGATGCACAACAATTACGTCGAGCTCCATGATCAAAAAATTTCCGTGGGGCTTTGCGATTTTGAGAGAATTTCGGCAGTAACATTGGAGCTTCGCGATTTGAGATGATGTGTCGTTGACTTTGCGTGCAAGTATCGAGGGTCGGTGGAATCGCCTATAAATAGACCTCGACCCCCTCGGGAGAAGCATAGAGAGTTTTCATAGAAAATACATTGCTATCGGTTCACGAAGGTGGTTCATGAAGGGAGTGTTCTTCATAAATGAAGAGCTTCATGGAGGCTAACCTAGCTCCGTGAAAGTCGTGTGCTCCACGTTGGCTTAGTGGGCTTCGCGAAGGAAGTTTCTCTGCGATGGCTTGAGCTCCGCGATGGCCTAAGAATTGAGAAGGCTTGATCTTCGCGTGAGTGCTTCACGAGGGTTCTTTGCGAAAAGGTGGGATCTTCATGAAGGCTTGTTTGAGTTTTTCGAAATTTGGAGCCTCGTGAAATAAGGTGATTTGCGATGATAATTCCTAAGGTATTTGCCCAGTTTTCAGAGGCAAAGTTGTATTCCTCAGTGGATGAAATTTGGTCTTCAATAGAGCATCTACATACAGAAGAGGATGTATTAATTAGTGGTAATGAAGAAACCTATAGGTCTATAAAATATGAGTGGATCCCTTCCAAGAGCAGTGAGTAATGGAAGAGGAAAAAGGATATCCTTTCTACCGGCAGTGATCTAGAGAGAGAGAAATATGGAGTGACCCTTGGGAAAGGATTGAGCTGGCCCTAAACATTGTAAAGGCTGTGAGCCTTAGTATAAAATTGATCTAGCTCGAACATTATTGGTTGTGAGCTTTAGTGGATTTGGTATAGTGGCACATCATCATTGTATGCTCCTTAGACGTAGCCTAGTAGGGGTGAACCAAGTAAAATATATGTGTCTGCCTGGTTTCTTCCATGAATTGAATCTAAATCATCACCATCAGATAAAGATAAAGAATAAGTGATCAACATAAACACACATGAGAAATCAAAGTGACCCTAATAATAAAGAGGTCAAGATCCAGTGGGGAAGGAAGAATTTTAAAAATAAATTTCCATACCTTGATTCACCCCCCCTCTCAGGGTATCTAGGCCCCTATTAGTCCTAATTGAGAATTTCTAAATAAACCCAAAAAATAAAGGATATAATTATTCTTAGGATGAACATGGTTGACATGGTAATACATTATTTTTAGAACTAATGATTGGGGAATGTTAAAATTTTGTTCATCTAGATTCTTACACTCATTCTAGGAATGATTTATATTTGTTTCTCAAAAACATAAATAATTTTATGGTTCCATGTCGGGTTTTTAAAAATATTATGAATATCATTTCAATGATAGTTTTAAAGTAAATGGTCCTAAAATCACTTGAGTTTCATCTTTTAATAAAATATATAATTATTATAGCTTCACGTATCATGTCGATTAGAATATAATTTAAATATTAAACACATTTTTTATTTCCTAATTATATATGATGTAGAAATAGAAAAAAATGGAAAATTAAAAACCATGGAAAAGGAAATTTGTGATATATTATATGAATTGGATATGTGATTCCCATATGAATTATTTTTTATCGTGGATCATATGGTTAGTGATATATGGATATGTGGTCCTATACATTATATATTAATGTATCATACTTAACAGTATATGATGATTTTCAATGAATATATCGAAATCATTTCTAGTAAAATGATTTATTATAGAGGGAAATACTATTGAGGATTGCCTTGAATTTTATACTGACCACCTATTCAATGTGGTGTGAAATAGCCTTTAAAAAATTGTCACAATAGATGTTTTTATCATTAAGGAATTTCTATGAGTGATGTTTTCACAACTACCATTATATGGTGGGATCAGGATCATATTTTAACTTCAAATAATAATTTATTTTATTTATATGTTGAATCCAGTAAAGTAATTATTAGGTAATATAATTCATCATGGGAAAAAATGGGAATAAAACTCAATTAATTAGTATTTATTTGATGGGTTCTATATGATATATTTAAGGAGTCAACTAAAAATATGATTTATATTTTAGAATGACATCTAGGGATTTCTAAATGACCACATGTACATAAATTATCTTATAATGGTTTTCTACTAAATGGTTATATATTCTATTAAAAGAAACCTTATTAACATAATACCATAAAATAGAGGAGTTTCACTTATGGTAGAAAAGATGAATATACCTAGAACCTAGGATAGAAATATAATTTATATGGAAATTTAATACATCTAATTCATTATAAAAATAAAGTAGACATAATATGAATTGTTTCATTTGTCTATTTTTTAATATAATCTTATTGATAACATGAGTTAATTGAAAATCAATAAAATGGGATTCATGAAAATATGTTTCAATTATAATGTTTTCTACCAAATAATATATTTATTAAATATATTCAAAATAAACTAATTAAATTATAAAAAAACCAAAATTAAATGTAAAATTGTATGTAATTGAAGAAAATTGAGAGTTTTGAATGAATATAAGCATTCTATACTATTCGTTGAAAAATCATACATTCCAAAAAATCTCAAAAAATTACATTAAGGTAGTTTTGAAATGAAAATTTCCAAAATAATGTCATTTTTTAATATAACATTCAATTATTCCTTAAATAAAAACAATTTCCTAGAAAAATATATTAATAATTTTTTTATGGAACATTTTTTTGAAGCTAAAAATATATTTAATACAGAAAATTGTGTGATTATTTATAAATAATTAATGAATACATTTATATTGATTATGGAAATTAAATATATGTCATAATATTTCTAATACAATTTATATCTTCAAATTATACGACTATTTTACAATGATCATATTTAAATAATAATATTTTATGGTTCATTTAATAATGTTTTTTCATAAATTTTATTAAATAAAACATAGTCTTCTATTAATTAATGGGATAATAAATTGTCCCTAAATTTAATAAATTTCAATTTCCAAAATTCATATTCATTTAAATAATCACCTGATGGTAATTTTAAGATAATTTTTTCCAACACGTGCATCTTAAAATGGGATAACAAAAATTCCTCTTTAAAATATGGAAATGGGAAATATGAAGGTTATATGAGATAACACGTTACTTGGTTTCAAAATAAGAGAACATTAATGTAATGTGAAAACATTGAAATGGGGAAAAAATTATTGTTCAAATAGAGATGAAGAGTGGTAGAAAATATTGATCATTATAAACTGAATGATAATGTGAATTTTAATAACCATAAAATCTTATATTAAAGAAGTTTACAAAAAATCAATAGAATTATTGAAAATGTAAGTGAAAAGAATTTTTTTTTATTTCAAGATCATTTTCCTAGATTTGAAAAAATTTATTAATTTAAAGACTAAGAACATATGTTAATATTCTTACTTGAAAAGTATAATTTCATCCTTTAATAAATTTCCACCAAGATCTCATATTTTGATCAAAATAATGATTATTTAAGAGGAATTTCTAATTTCCAATGCTCTATAATAAACATTAAATGTATTAAATAATCCATAAAAGGATAAAAATATAATCCACATATTTGTACTAAATTAAAAATTGTTTAATTAATCTATGCTAAAACAAAAATGATTAAACCATATTAAATATATAACATTAAATAACAAAAATTAATTTTTTTATGGATCATTTCATATATAAATAAACTTATATCCTAGATAACCGCAATAATCTCAACATTATATAATTTTATTACCTCAATGTATTTCTTTAACCCTTCAGCTTATTTTTCAAAAAATATGATATAATTGTTCACAAATAATATATTATTATAAACCTAAATATATAATATTTCTAAACATAAATAAATTTTCCCTAAAATATCTTTAATCGCCACAAAATTCAAAATAAAAATAAACTTATCTCATCCTATAATATGTTTCACAAAATAAAAAATAATATTTAATTGAAAAATAATTTTTTCAAATAAAACAATTTCATAATAAAAGGGATAACCCGAAGACAAGTGGTAGGTCATTCACTATTGTACCCCTTTAGTTGTGGGTTCAATCACTATTTACATTCATCATGTGACAGGTTCACATCCGACTACCGGTTATCATTTTTTTAACAAAATATAATTATATTTCTTGAAAATCCTAAAAAATAACATTAGTTATCAAATCACTTATCTTTATACCAATTTTAAAAAATATCTATTCTGTCTAATATATATTTTAAAAATATTTAACATCTCCGAAAATATTTTTAATCACTTTGTCACCAAATCCCAATTTAATCCCACAATTTTCAATAAAATTAATAATTTTATCCAAATATATAAGAAACCATTATATATATAAACTATAAACTCATAAACATTAAATGTCATTTTATCCCTAAAGGACATAAATAATTTTATCATTATATGAAATAAATAAATAATAATTATTCTTTAGATAACAATTTACTTAAAACACATATAAAACACATGAGTTTTATTATGAAATATATATCCCAAAATACAATTAATATTCCTAAAATCCAATCACTTAAAATCTCAACTGGGGTGTATTTTTCATTGAATTTATGATCAACCTTAAACATATATAGACATGATTATATCCATAAATATTATATTAATATGACATAAAACATCCAAATTTCCATATTTATCAAAACCCTCCTCTGATACCACCCATTAAAGCCTTCAACGCCCTCTCCATGATCGGGTGATAAAAATCTAATTTTGAAAACTCTGGATTTGACAACAGTAAGAGTGATATAATTTCAACCATCCAAAAAATACAATATAGAAATGAACCATTGGATCACTTATATAAAAAATACCTTTTAATACTTCATCTTTAGATAATTATGAAAAAATATTTCAAATTGGACATTTCTATATTGTATACATTTTTACGAGAAAAATATGATCTTTATAAAGAAATTATTTCATACATCAAGGTAACTTCTAGATCCAGAACTCTAACTTAATTTACATTTATACTCATTTTTAAACCCCGTGTGAAACATTTAAATATTTAGGATGGGCATAATAAGATTTGTAAGGGACATAAATGTTAAAAATCGATCAGTCGAGTGACAAAATATGGATACCCATAAAATTAGAAAAAATCTCTTTTTATTGTTTACCTTTTAAAATATATAACATCCTTATGGATTTTTTTTTCTAAAATAAGACATTTAAAACAGAAATAATAAAAATAGTAAAAACTATAGAAAACATAGAGCATAATATTCAAATAACTTTTTCACTATTATCTGAAAGAACTGTGGCCTATAAAATCCATAATGGAAACCAACATCACAAAATCCCTCCATCATTCCATTGAATATATGGAACCTTACTTAATATATTAGAGATATATATCAGGTACACACGTTCGTAAAAGATGTATCAAGCATACACATTCAGAAAAGCAGTATCGAGATTACAAATTCGTATAATATGTACCAAGATCACCCATTCATCATCTCTAAATTAGAGCAACCAGGTAATAAATAAAATAATTTATTCATTCCCTATTTTATTATAATACTATTAAAAAAATCTTTTAAAACCAATATAAAAATTATTTTCAGATATTAAAATATTATTCCCCATTAAAACCCATTTTAAAAAATAAAATACTACCAAAAAAGGTATGAATTGATTTATTTGCATAAAATATTGAATCATTAAAATAGACATAAAAATAAATTAATTTTTTTTTGAATTTGGTAAATCTGTTTACCCCATTAGTTACATGATAAAAAAACTACCTTTTCCTTTTTTAAATAATGTCCACTACTTCCATTAAAAATACTTTAAAAAATACTATTTGAAAAACTATTTGAGAAGAAAATCATTGAATTTTATTTAAACTTAATTTATTTCTATATATGTATATCTATATATTGTAGTTGGGGTTTGGCTTAGTGGTAAGCACCCCTTAAATCTACATGAAAAATGGGGGTTCAAAACCCATTGGGCGCAGGTTACTGCAGCAGTACTGTAGCAGTGGCGTACTGTAGCAACGGTGAGCACTGTAGCGGCGGCAGGGAACTGTAGCGGTGGTGGGTACTGTGTAGTACTGTAGCAGTAATATTCACAGAATGGGTTTCGGGCCAAAAAAATGGGTCTACGGGCCATGTAATGCGCTAAATGCCCACTGGCCCTTCGGGTTATGTAATGGGTCTCCCTCTACCCAGTTAAAAGAGGTCTTTGCTTTCCTTTAATAATAAATGAGGCTTCGACCCCAACCTTTTAAAAAAATATGTATATCCATATAATATGTTAATTAATATTAGAATTAAATAAAAATATATTGAAAATAATTTTCTAAAATATATAAAACAAGTTTTTATGATAAATCAACCATTACCATTAGACCAAATAGTCACATAAATTATTTATCATCAATAAATTTTATTTTTTAATAATTTTTTTAATTTTTATGAATTTTTTTATTTTATTTAATACTATCATATAAAAAATAACATATCTAATTATGTTCATGTTTAATATTTTGACAAAAATCATCTCGTATGTGAAAAAAGAGATAGGTACGTTGTATATAGTGTAACATTTCATTATTCTATAATTAAAATAAATATAATAAAAATATTTTTATAATATTTTTTTATTACATATAATATTACAACTAAACAATATAAATGGTTTTAAAAATTAATTACATTTCCATAATGGAGATGGTAGGCCATACGTATGAATGAATAACTTTTCTATTATTCAAAAAACATGAGAGGAAGAAAGTAAGTATTGTTTTATCTTACTATAGTTAAAATTATATTGTAAATATCACATTAAAATTCTAAAAAACATATATATACCTAACATGTGATGAGGTTCGTAAAAATGATTCACCTCACTTTGTGGATGCGATAATCTACATGTAAGAATGAATGGAATAATAATTTCATAATGTATAGAAATGTATGTAAATAAATGATATATAATATTTTTATAATGATAATAATTTTATAAATATCATAAATATATATTAAATAAATAATTAAAACCTTAATTAAGTGGCGATGATGGAAAAACAATACATCAACTTGCATGGAGGTATTCTGTCATGGACACAACGATTGATTCATTATTAATTTTATGGAAGAGTAGATAGATATATGTTTCAAAATTAACATAATAAAATATCATTATATTGAATATAATTATGTTATTATTTCATAAAATTTTACTTTGTATTGAATGAGAATAAATATTAATAAATCTAAATCATTTGAATAAATGCTATACATATTCTTTAATAAAACTCCATTACATTACATATTATGCTCTCTATGGTGGTATTCTAAAGAAATAAAAATTCAATATTTTGTAGAGGGATATTAAAAATGGGTTTTGGGAAGTATTGTACTTCATATAGATCTCAAAAGGTGTATGTATGTGAGGATATTATGTTCTCTTTTATAAGTTAGTGGAGGGGAATTTTGGGAATTTCAAAAAGAAATATATTAATATAAAATACATTTCTTTTTCAAGTACCCAAAATTAAAATAATTGAATAATATGATAATTATGGGTCAGAACATTCTAATAATAGTAAATTTTGATACGTATATATAAATTTTTTACCTATATAGCTATGTTTTAACCCCCCCCAATTACCCCATCTAACAATTCTAATAATATCAAAGTTTTGTACTCTATATGATTAAAGATAGTTTCTATAAAAAGAAAAAATGTGGCATAAATGGACCATGATTAAAATATTAAACCATATACAATTAAAATTTTTAAATATATGTTTTATAAAATTTAAATTATTTAATTAAATATCATTTTAATAAAATATCAATAAAGCCTTTTATGGGAACTTATGAAATTTTAAAATATAATCTTTACCTAAATCCTATAAAAAGGATCCTAAATGAAATTTATTATAATATTTGGAGTATATGTTCTTAATATTATAACCCAAACCAATTTACATGGGATTGCATATAAATTTAATCCTTATTTTGGAATTAATCTCGTGGTTAATCAATTTAAAGCTTTACCATAGTAATGAATTTTTAAAATTTTTAGGGTTATCATTTAACTCATATGGTGAAATTTAGATCATAAATGGATAAAGGATAAAATTTTCACAATTTTTTTTATCTTAATGTCACTATTAAAATTTTTCTTTAAAATTTTAGAAATATTAATAAAATTTATTTATCCTAAAATAAAATTGAATTCATTTAAAGACATATTGACTTACTTTGGATTTCAAAAAAAATATGAATTCAATGGAATTAGAATATATATATATTTAACAAAAATATAATTAGTTATATATACCTTCAAAATTAGTGGGAAATTATAAATAAATCCCGAAATATCACTTTAATTTTTTTAATTTCATTTACATATTTTTTATATTTCCCAAAAAAGTATCATGTCGATGTTGGGTAAGAATTTATGGTAATTATTTTATCACTAGAAATTTAAAATAAATCACCTTTATAAAAAAATTTATTTATATTTAGAATAAACTTTTATAAATTAATATATTTTTTATCCATGTGAAAAAATATTATAGATATATAAATCTATAAATTTGAATTTTTTAACTTCACATTTAGATAAATATTATTATGGTCAAAATCAAGAAAACGGAAAATGGTCATATTTTCTGTTAATTATGAATGCTATATAATCTTCAAATGGAATTAAGTAATTCGTTTTTATAAATTTGAAGACATAAAAAATTGTTTTTAGACTAGATAAAAACATTTACCAATATAGTGGAAAACATTATTATGGTTACTATTTATATTGACCTAAAATTATGATAATCATATTAACAAATATAAATTTTTATGATTACAAATATAAAATTCAAATCATAATGAATCAGACCTCCGTTGTCTATTTATTTTTCAAAACCCATTGTTTAGGGTTTTCATGGAGGCAATGATGTCTCAATTCAAGAGTTTTAAAAATATCCGATTTTTATTTCTGTATGTTAGGCGTTGTTGAGTTGCATCGGTAGCACATCATTTGTAGGATGGTATCATTAGCTGAACATCTCGGACTTAGGGAATTGGTGACTTGATGTGTTAGTAGGTTGAGGCATTAATGATTTCAGGAATCATAAGGTTGAGGCATATGTGACTCAAGGAGTTAGTAGGTCAAGGTGTTGGTAGTTCGGGGTCACAGTATGTCGGGGTGACGGAAGGTCGAGGCATTTTTAGGTCTAGGTGTTGGTATATTGGGCATCAGTTAGTTGAATCGGTGAGTGGCGTCGGTGAGTGGCATTAATGAGTGGGGTCAGTGTCTCATCTGTTAGAGGCACACTCATGTCGGTGAGTCGCATCGGTAACTCACCCATCGGTGAGTCATTTCTAATTTTTCCTAGTTTTTCTAGTTCATCCCCTTTTATGTAAAAAATGTCATTAAATAAGGTAAATTCCATGTTTATTTAGTATTTAGTCCATTTAAAATTATATTTATCTTTTAGAAACAAGATGATTCATTGTACTCTAAACTATGTTGTCTTGAAAATGATTTGACATTAATGGCCTTTAAAAGAGTTTCCACCATAGAATTAGGATCTAAAATTTCAAAACAATAAATGCTCTCTTCCTTTGAACACTTCCATTTTCACTTGGTGCACCTAGAACCTTTCATTCATGGGGTTTCGTACACCAGTGTTCTACCAGTCTATTCAGTTTTCCCCTAATTTCTTCCCTATTACTCGTGAGACCCCATGATTATGAAATAAGGGAGAATTTTTGAACGTCTATTGTTCATGGTTTAAATTAATTAATATCTCATCATTATATTTATAATGTGAGGTGGGAGTACTCATTTCACCCTGGGAATATGGTTGGATGCAAATTTAAGGAAACAAATAAGAATTAATAAATAAGGGGATGCATGTATGATGATGATCACCTTTTTATTTAAGTTATAATTGATATGAATTTTGAATTATATGGGTTTAATTATTCTAAAAATCTTGTATTGTGGTGGTCTCTGTTTTCACACCTATATGATTTCAGAATCACTGTTATAATAATTTGAATTTGGTTAATCACATATATTATGGTAAAAAAATTTATATCCTAGGATTGAATTTATATTTTGATCAAACCTTTTATATCTAGTGTAATTAAAGAATGGATGGTTTCTAAATATGAATAAACTTCACATTGCCTATGTGGCTTTGTTCACTGTGTGGTTATGTTCATCCTTGGGCATATGTGGTTTCTTTGGTGATGTGGAAAGGAATTTGGTTATACGTATAGGGTTGTACAAGTGGTTTGATTGAATTTCATGTTGATTGATTGATTGATTGTGGAATGGATGAACTTGTTATGTAGTGGGACTGTATCTGGGCCATTGTTGGGTAGCAGGGCTGCAGGACAAGTTTGTGTCATGTTCATGTTTGTGGGTGTGTTGGGTGTGGTGTTGTTACACAAAGGGCTATCGATTGTTGTATTAATGATGTGTGTTTGGGGATTTTATAGTTTCAAAGAAATATGGGGTGGCATGTCTATGAATAATTATGGTGTAAATGGTTTAACGAGTGTTCCAGATTGGGGAGTTTGGGGTGGGACTGCAAGCTGATTGAGTTCTGTTTGGATAAATATTGTTATTTTCATGTAGTAGGACTACCAATGATCATTTAGGAGGGATGATTTGGAGTATGTATTGTGTAACCTGGCATGTGACTTTCTCTCGGTGTCTTGAGAAACCATTGTTTTATGAATGGGGGTAATAATGGATTCTTTTATCATGGCCCTTCATTCCGTATTTTGTGTATGTTAGTGGATGGTATGGTTTCTTTTGTTGATAATATTTATAGTGTTTGGTAGTTTTCCATACAAGGATGGAATAAATAAATGAACACAATGATAACTCATTATCATGGAAACCCTGCTTTTATTATACTACTTTTATATAATTTTAATGATAAACAACATAAAACATTTCACTATGAGGATCCAAAGGTGTAGTGTCGGGGTAAAAGTAGGACCATTAATAAATTTTACTATATAAAACATTTATTTTATTTATTATTATTTAGATTATTATTATCCCTTGAATTTATCATATTATAACTATTCACGAGAGTATTTACATAATAAAGGGATGAGATAAAAGCATAGAATAGGATTGATAATAACCTCAAACAATATAACATGGGATTCATTGAAAATTATCATCATAACACAAGCATAAGATCATGACCATGAGTGGAAACATTAAGAAAAGGATTGGAATGTGATAATGCCTAAAAATGAAGAATCATGTCTTATTGGTTGACTAGAACACATAGTTTTGAACAAAATATAGCATCATGTTCACACATACTTCACTTTACTCATGAGGTTCTTCACATTACCCAATGCATTGGAGAGCTATATAATTTCAGGTGCACCCGTCCCATCATAACATTTTCATTTACATGCATGAAACATAGAAAATATATCAACATTGAACATAAAAAAACCCATTTAATAGAATGGGTTTCACTTCATAAATCATACAATCATAAATGTTAGGTTCTTAAATGATATTGGGAATAACATGCTTTGTATAAGAATCATCAACCTTGAGTGAGAAGTAAAAAAGTATGTTTTTGATAGAAGAGTTCATTAGGAGAAAATTGTGTTTTTCATAAAATCCTATATAAGAAATTTATATCTCATAAAAGGTATTATAATGCAGAATAAATTATTTTTATGGAATAGCTATATTGAAAATGGGGTGATTTATGGAGAACTCAACGCTATAAAGGTGGGATCGAGAATTCCCCTTACCTTGTATCCGAACAATTTATTCACATTAATGTCATATATAATGGAATTATATTAATTAAATATAAATTATAGAACATTTTTATACATAAATATGGTTCATTATGGTTTCATTTTTTTCTTTTATGGGTCATTTGATGAGTTATAGAGTTTAAATTCATTGTCTATGAGTGTTCTTTTTCATAGATTTCAGGAATGGTTCACTTGTGCACATGAATGGAATTTCATGTAGAACATGGATAAACATATAAAATTGTTATTATATGTTATTAGTGGTACTATATAATATTAAATGATCTTAAAATGAGTATGGTTATATAAAATGAGTATGATTAATTAGATATAATTTATTGATGATAATTTTATGTTTATTTGAGCAGTTTTTCGATCACAACAAACTTGTTCTGTTTTATAATGTATTATTGTGTATAAAGAATGTTTCATTAAGATAAAAGTGGTTAAAAACAAATATAAGGAAATTTTTATCAACCATTTAATGATATTATTAAAATCCTTTAAGGCATTGAAGGAAAATTGTAGTGCATCTCCCATGATGTTGGTAGATTAACACATCACGGGCTACAATTTCATTTTTAAGAAGGAAATAAAGGAAGGATGTTAATGAATAATATTACATTATCGTGATAGAATAATAGTTTATAAATATTTATGGAGTTATAATGAAATTGGTATAAGTGATGTTGAATATAAGAGAAGGAAATAAATGAAATTTTAAATGAATTTGAAAGAGAAGTGAGAGAGAAATTGCCTCTTCAATGTATAGTTTTTGAGTGCCGCTTTAAGGGAGGTTTTTTTTGTCTTTTTATGAGACCAAGGGCAGATGGTCATGGAGGTGGAGATTGGGAAGTTATTTGAAGAAGATATTGATAACAAACAAGTACTGATAGGTGTGATGAAATTAGGTGGTGAGGGGTGGTATTTATAGTGGAGGGGAGAGGTGTTTTCTTAATATTATATTAACTAAATTATTAGTTTTCCACAAGATAAGATACAATGAGGATTATTGTGACTAAATATAGTAATAAGTGAATTTTAATTATAACTATTGGCTATTTATATTATCCACAACTCATGCATGATATATAAATTCATTTATTTAGAATATTTTGTAAATTATCAAATTTCACTATTCACCAAAAATCAAGTATTTTTGAAAAATCCCAAAAATCACCCAAACCATTTTTCAACGAGTAAAATAAAAAAATGACATCAATTTAATGAAAATAATTCTATAAATATTTTTAATTTAATTATTTATTTAAAATCATAATCTATATGAAAAATACAAATTTTAAAATTAAAACCCACTTTTCTTACAGTTCAGAAATTTAATTAAGGTCGCATCAAATTATCAAATAATCATAAGACAAATAAATAATAAATTATTATTACATTTTATTAAAATATATTTTCTTTTAAATTACTAAATAAATCCTTAAATATTCATTCATTAAAAAAATACCAACACGAAAATGTAATTACATCATATTATCGCTTATATAATCAATAAATTAATTAATACTATCATTTGTAAGGTTCTTATTCACATGGGAAATTTAATATTCATAAGGGATATAATACTATTCATAAGGTTAACATTACTATTAATAATGGTATGTTACTATTAACCAGAATTTAGGTTTTTCATATTGTTCTCCAAACTGCTTACTGATCGCAACCGTGTATATCAGATTTTTGAAATTCCAATCAAATTAGTAGATTTTTTTTGTTGGAGACAAATAATTTAGTAGTTCATATAAAAGTTATGTGTAAATTTGTTTCCTAAATTTATTTAATGTGATTATACTAAATTACATTACTACAAGAAGAGAAAAATTGAATTGATAAAGGTTTCATTGGTTACATTCTTCCCCCTTTTTGAAATTTATCACTTGAAATATTAATTTACAAAAACAAGTGAGGGTAATTATACATCATTGGATCCTATGATTCCCAAGTTGATTCTTCATAATTATACTTCCTCTAGAATAATTTAAAAAAGAGGGTTGTCCTATTCCGTACAACCTTATATCTTCAATCCAGAATTATCATTGGTTACTCCTCCTGGAAGAGATTATCTTCATATTGTTCCACTTTATCGAGTCAATAAGGATTCATTATGAATTTTCCATTCCTTCTTGTTTTGGGGATTTTTTAGTCAATATGGTTTCCTTATTAACTTTCTATTCCTTCTTATTTTGAAAATCAAAAAACCATTTTAAAGAAAATTATATTTTACTCTATGCTTTACTTTCATAAAGAAAATTTCATTCCACAAGGAAATTTATCATTACAATGTTTTCCATTGTTCTTTTTTCTTATGTGTAAAATTCTTTTTTGTATTCCAAACCTCAGAATCATATATACTTATATATAAATCATTCGGCTTTTAGGATACGAATTCTGGTTCCGAGATCTCTTAATTCAGACTCTGAACTCTTATGAGTTCTGACTCCGAGTTCTCTAAATTTAGTCTCTGAACTCTTATGTGTTCTGACTCCGAGTTCTTTCAATTCAGACTCCAAAATCTTATGAGTTCTTACTGTAAGTTCTCTGAATTCAGACTCTGATCCCTTACAAGTTCTGACTCCGAGTTCTATGAATTTAGACTCTGAACACTTATGAGTTCTGACTCCGATTCCTCTGAATTCAGACTCCAAACTCTTATGAGTTCTAACTCTAAGTTGTCTGAATTCAGACTACGAACTCTTATGAGTTCTAACTCCACGTACTCTGAATTCAGACTCCGAACACTTATGAGTTGTGACTCCGAGTTCTCTAAATTCAGACTCCAAACTCTTATGAGTTCTGGTACCGAACTCTCTAAATTCCGACTCTTAACTCTTCTGAGTTCAAACACCAAATACTTATGAATTCAGACCCTGAACATTCTACGTTTAGGTTTTGAATTCTCATGAATCCATATTCCGAATTTCCTTGAAATTCAGACTCTGATATTCTCTAGAATTATGCTTCCGAATTCCATGGAAAATAGAATCAGAATATCCTTGTATTATAGACACCGAATATTTTTTGGTTAGACTCTGAACTTTTATTTCCTCACATTCCGAATTATTGAATTTAGTTATGTAAGCATATTTTTACTTAATCATGTTTTCATTATAAAATTATGTCTTTCATTAAATTACTCACTAACCGTTGTTTGAGTGACATGTATATAGGTCCCTACAAAATTCAAGGAAAAATATGACCGTTGTAGGAGGGAGCCGACCGTTGAAGCCGAGCATATAAATAAGATCTCATTTGAATGAACTCAGAACATTTTTCATAACTTACTTACACGATGATGATGTGAAATCTAGAGAGAGAGAGGATCTTATAAACTCTCATGCTTCATGCAGAAGGTTTGAATAACTTGTTCAAACTTTTTTGTGTGCAGAATTTCTTTGTACAGAGGTGCGATTTCCTTAAAACCAGAGTCTTTGGGTTGTGAAGTTAGAGGTGCCAATTTACAAAAAAATCAAGGGGTTATAGGGATAGAAAGGTAGATACTGATCATTGTATTGAGGGCTTACCATGTTTTGGGTAAGATAAAATTTATTGAAAATACAAATCAAGGTAACTTTCTCCAAGGATGTTGGATACCCTTCTCTTTGGGTTAAAAGATTTAATAATTGTTACTTGTAGTGTTTCATTTTTTTCCTCCATAATTTTGGTTGTTAGGGAAATTATAACTATCTTATACTTCCTTATACATATACTCTAATTAAATAGGATTCTATATGATTTAATGTGGAATCGTTGTCATTGTAAACTTTTGTTATGTTTCATTTCTGGAATCTCCTTTTCGGAATTATATTTCCAGAATCAAGCAAGTGATTAGAACTTAGAGGTTTTGTGAATTATGTTTACAAAAAATATCCTCAAGTAATTTTTAAAGAATACAATTCACCCCCTCTTGTATATTTAGTATCTACACCATAGTTTGATACTACAATAAATATCATATCCATATTACTATCGATCCAACAATTAGTATCAGATGATTGGTTCAATCTGAATTAATGTCACGATTAGATTCAAAAGAGAAATATTCTTCTTCACTTTTTTAAAATCAGAATTTTTGACTCATATAGTTCAGATTCATATTATTTTTAGAGATACTCTAGTTCTATTTTCCTTGGTTAGGATAATTTTTTTACAAACATTTATTACTATAATGTTTTTGTGGATAGATTTTCCATAATAAGGTAGGTTTAAATGTTGGTTCTATCAACAATATAAATCTTACTAGACTTCCTATTTTTGATAGAAATGATTATGAGACTAGAGAGATATGATGAAGAAATTTGATATTAAAAATGGAGTTGATAACTACCTGATGCTGACATGAGACTATAATATTCCTGATAATGAAATGATAACTTTTACTAATCAGGAGAGATCAGAATATCAAGAAAATTTCAGATTTAACAGTACATTGCTATGTTCCATTACTAAGAACAAAAGTAGTCAATTATCATCATGTGTAGTTGCAAACAGTGTCTGGAAGAATCATGAAGTTACACATTTTGGTACTTCTAATGTTATAGAGACAGGAAGAGCTTTGTTGAGAGAAAAATATCACGACTTAAACATTCCTTATGGAGAACCAATAAGAAATGTTCAGCAAAGGATTATGACTATTGTTAATAGATTATAGTATATGGGAGAAAAAGGTTTGGATTATGAGGCCCTAGTATATAATATCATAGACATCATTCCAAATGTCTGGGAGTCCAAGAGGATAGCAATTGATGAGAATAAGAAAGGCACCCAGATTTCCTTAGATGAGATGTTTGGAACTCTTATTCAATAACAAGAAAAGAATGAAGAGAGATGATAATAATGTCAAAAAGATGAATGGTAATGGAGGAGTAGAATTTACAACTACATCAAAAAATAATAAATCCAATACTCAAGAATGAGTAACTAGATCAAAGTCAAAGAAAAATACTATTCTGTCAGAATCAAGTGATACAAAAAAGTCTAAGAATTAATTAGCTAATCTTGATCGAAGAATGAACAAGATTGTAACTCAAATGAACTATCAAAATATGTTAAAGAATATAGACTACAATGAGAATAAATATGGGGAAGTTACTTGTTATGAATGTATAAAAAAAGGTCATATTAGACTTGATTTCCCTCTATTGAAAATGAAGGAAGAGAAGGAAAAGAATTCAAAGAGAAACAAGAAGAAGTTCTATCATTCAAAGCACAAGAGAAGTCATAAATAAAACGATACTTGGAGATATAGTTGTGGAGATTCTTCGGGAAGTGAATCTTCAAAATATGAATCATCAGTACAAAAAAATATCGGATTCATTACTACTACTTCTTTCCCAAATACATGTCTTATGGCCAAGGTACACACTGCCGAGGTATTAAAAAATTTATCTATTGATAAGAATTATTATTCCAAAGATATTACTTCTAGTAAAGATACTTCATCTTCAGTTAATGAAGAAATTCCATCATATGAAGAAGTATCTAGATTTTCAAAGTTTTTAGAAGCAAGAAATTGTAAAATTTTTATGAAACAAGACAAGAAAAATACTAGAGAAGATATTATTAAAAAATAGATTTCATACCTCTCCAGAGATCTTTAAGATATGGAGGAGCTTCTAGAAACACATTCTAAAGACCATAAGGAAGGAAATTCTGAAAAGTAAAAACATTCTAATGATCTTAAGAATGATATTTTAAAAATAAATGTTTTTGAGGAAAAATCTAACTCTAAAGAAATAATTCATGAGTATAAGAATTTCGTCATAAGACTAAAATCTGAAAAATTTTCCCTTAAGAAAATTCTTGAAAACTTTACTTCTGATAAATAATATTTTGAAAAGATGTATTCTCAAATCAAACCTAAAGGAAATACTAATAGAGTTGGTTGTACTCATAGGAAACCAGTTTTTAAAAACAAATATTTTATTCCATCCAGAGCCCCTTTTTGTACTAAATGTAAATGTGGGGGGCATTGGAAAAAAATTTTCTTAGAATAATGGTCAATCTCTTGGGTTTCATAAAACATATTTTTATAAACAAATGTGGATATCCAAATATTTATTGTATAAGAAATTTAGATCCAATAATATTTGGATTCCGAAAGTCTTATATACTTATTTTTAGGAAAATAATGAAAGTACCAATATCAATACTTGGATCATGGATAGTGGATGTTCTGGACATATGACTAGTAAAAAACATCTTTGAAATGATTATCAAGAAAAACGGAGGAAAAGTAACTTTTAGAGTTAATTATAAGGGAGAAATTATTGGTAATGGTAACATTGTTCTTCTTGTAAGAACATTTATTTCAAATTTTTTATATGTTAATGGTCTTACGCATAACCTCATTAGCATATGTCAATTTTGTGATGAAGGATACCGTGCGAATTTTTGGGATGACAAGTGCTTCGTACACAATTCCAAGGAATAGTTTATTCTTTCTGCTCATAAGAAATAGAATGACTACACACTAAACCTAGAAGACCATAGGAGACAATACATACATTTCCTTAGTGAAATAGAAGATCATTTTTGGTTGTGGAATAGAAGGCTGGGACACTGTAACCTTAGGAACCTATGAAAACTCTCTATGAAACTATTAGTTAAGGATCTACCAGAGCATATATTTGATTTTTCAAAAGTTTTTTATCCTTGTCAATTTGGAAAGAAACATAAAACATGTTTTAAATCAGTTGGTGAAGTGTAAAATACTAATAAATTACAGATAGTGCATATGGATATTTTTGTCCCAACCTAAACTGGATGCATTGGAGGTAAATATTATGTATTTTTTTTAGTTGATGATTACACTAGATTTATGTGGGTCTATTTTCTTGCAATGAAATTTGATGATTTTTCTTATTTCAAATGTTTATGAGCCCATGTTAAATATGAGAAAAACCTTCCTTTGATAACTATCCATAGTGATCATGGAGGTGAATTTCAAAATTCATATTTTGAAACTTTTTGTAGTAGAAAAGGCATTACTCCTAACTTCACATCACCCAGAACCCCTCACCAAAATGGTGTTACTGAAAGAAGAAATAGAATTATTGGAGAGATAACAAGAACCATGTTGAGTGAATATTCTATAGGAAAACATTTTTGGGCTGAATATGTATGTACTTCTTGTCATACTATAAATCATGTTTTTATTAGACCATTTCTTAATAAAACTCCTTATGAGTTATGGAATGGTAGAAAGACTACACATTAATACTTCAAGGTTTTTGGTTGCAAGGTATTCATTTTGAATACTAATGATAATCTACACAAATTCACATCAAAATCCGATGAAGGAATTTTCTTAGGCTACTCCACAACTTCTAAGGCTTATAGAGTTTTCCAAAAAACACTTATACTGTTGAAGAAATAGTACATGAAAAATTTGATGAAACTGACCCTTTTGTTTTCGAATAACCTCAACCTACATATTCAGATGTGTTTTCAAAAACAGATTATCAACCTTTTATTGAAGATCCTTTTGATAAGGAAAATTTCCAAGAAAATGTTTCTAAAGCATTTACTCGAGAAGATATTCTACCACATGCTGATTAACAGGTTTTAAAAAACCCAAAAAAGTTGTTCCTAGAGAATAATCACAGTGAAATTTTCATTGGTGATTTTAATCAATGTGTAAGGACTAGAAGTTCCATACGAAATGAAGTAGAACATCGTGCATTCCTTTCCCAGTTAGAACAAAAAAATCACTAATTAATCTTTAGGTGATGATGATTGGATAAAATATATGCAAGATGAGATAAATGAATTTGAAACAAATGAAGTCTGCACCCTTGTTGATAGACCTAAGCAAACATCTGTTATTGGAGTAAAATGGGTTTTGAGAAATAAGTGAGATGAAAATGGAATCATAGTTAGAAATATAGCTAGATTTATTGCTAAAGGCTATAATCAACAAGAAGGAATATACAATAAGAAACCTATGCTCCAATAGCTAGACTTGAATCTATTCGCATTCGACTCACCTTTAAAGAATTATACAATTTAAAACTTTTTCAAATGGATGTGAAATGTGACTTCCTTAATGGTTATGTTCAAGAGGATGTTTTTGGTGAACCAACTCCTGGTTTTTAAGACACAAAACATCTTGATCATGTTTATAAACTTACCAATGCTTTGTAGGGACTTAATCAAGCCCTTTGAGCTTGGTATGATAGGCCTACATGATTTTTTCTTCAAAATAATTATGTTAAGGGAAATGCAGATCCGACCATTTTTATACAGAATGATAAGAAAATGTTTTTATTGTTCAAATTAATGTTGATGACATTATATTTGGTTTAACTCAGCAATATTTAACTAATTTCATTACAGATCTAATAAAATCTGAGTTTGAAATGAGTATGATGGTCGAGTTAACATTTTTCCTTGGTTTTCAAATTAATCAAAAACCAGAAGGAATCTATATTTCAAAAAATAATTATATTAAATATCTTCCTAAAAAGTATGGATATGAAAACACTATGCGTATTATTACACCCATTGGTATCTAAAACACACCTGATCTTGATGAAGCTGGGAAACCAGTAGATCAAATATCTTTTAGAGGTATGATAGGAAGCTTACTTCACTTGATAGCTATTCATCCAGACATAATGTTTTTAGTATTCTTTTGTGCTAGATATCAATCCAATCCTAAGGAATCTCATTTAAAGGATGTGAAAAGAATTTTTCGCTACTTAAAGGTAACCATGGATTAAGAACTCTTTTATACACCTTGAAATGATTTTGTTTTGAAAAGTTTTTCAGATGATGACTTTTCTAGATGTAGAATGGATAGAAAAAGTAAATCCATAACATGTAATTTCTTAGGAGATTAAATAGATTCTATTTCATGCAAAAAGAAACACTCAGTAGCACATTCCACTGCTAAAACTGAATAAGTAGCAGCTGGAAGTTGTTGTGCTCAAGTGTTGTGGATGCAACACACACTCATAGACTATAGTATGAGTATTACCAAAACACAAATTTTATCTAATAATACTAGTTCCATTTACTTAAGTAAAAACCCTTCTCATCACTCTCATGAAAAACACATAGATATTATGCATCGAATTCTTAGGGATCCCGCACAAAAAGGGGATATTATTCTTCAATTTATCAGAACACAAGATCAACTTGCTGATATTTTCACAAAATAATTACCCTAAGATTGATTTGAATCCATTAAATAAAAGTTATGAAGGATAAACATAAGGTAATATTCCTTGTTAACTTTCTATTGAAACCAATCTCCTTACAGTAATAAATTTCTTTTTCATAGGGGGAGTACATTTTCTTGTTAGTTATATCAAAATCTTTCGTAATGGAAATTTTCATTGTCAGTTTTTTTAAATCATTCAGAATGAAATTTTTTGTAATCATATTTTTTTCAAATCCTTCATATATTTTTTTGTAGTATGATTTTCTAAATTTTCCCATAATGAAGTTTTTTTATATAAATAGTTATGTCTAAATTTTTCGTAGTCTTATTCTCTTCCAATTTTTTTAAGTCTTATAATTTTAGTAATGAAAATTTTTCATAATAAATATTTTCTAAATTTTCTTAATGATTTTTTTTTAATTTTTCATAATGAATATTTTATAAACATTCATAATGCATATTTTCTAAATTTTTGTAATAAAGATTGCCTAAATTTTTTGTAGTCAGGTTTTTCAAATTCGTTATCAATTTTAATTTCAAAATTTAAAGTTCTTCATGAAAAATTTTCCCCACTACAAATAATCTTCTTGGAAATATGAAAGGTATATTTCCTTTCATGAGTTTTCATAAACATCCATTACATGCTGGTAGTTTCTTTCATTTTTAAATTTTTAGATTATCTTTTTCTTAAATCTGATTATTTTTCATAAAAACCTCAAAAGATCAAATCCAAGTTTTCCTTTCAGCTATCATATCGACCGTCAGATCTGATTACAAGGATTTTCAGCTATTGGATTGAGTTTAGAAAGATGTAATGTCATATCAAACACCTATATAAAGAACCCCTGATATTTTCTCCATATCAAATCTCAATATATTGCGTGCTGAAGTTCTTCCTTTTCTTCATAAGATCATTCCATTTTTTTCAAGGATTTTTCAATTATGAATATTTGTAGAAGAATCCTCTAAGAAAGATATGTCTATTGTCAATCCGATCTTGGAGTGGTAGGTCTATAGAGAATGGTTGGTGTATCCAAACTTCTTCACTACATATGACTTGATCATCTTGAAGAAAATTAAGCTAAATGGATGGAGAGTGTTTGTGTATTAAAGCTATGGGATCATGATTTTTTGTATCTGGAATTGCTAATAGAATTTTATGAATTAGTATGTTTCTTCAAGGAAGAAGGAAAAGTGCAGTTTTTGTTCAAGAGCTGTGGAAATACTTATGCTCTTTCATACACCAAGGCTGCAAATTTAATTGGAGTTCCATATGAGGGTGAGGTAGAGTTCTTCTCACATAAGTTTGAAGATGTCAAAGGAAGTTTTGTTTTGGAGAACGCTATGGCATATCTTGGACTCTAGGATGTAAAGACTTCTAATATCACCCACTTTTCTACAAATCAACGGATTCTCTAATTATGGGTTCAAGGATTCATTATTCCAAGAAAAGGTGAAAAAGATACATTGATGAAAAGTGACATGTATATTTCGGATTTCTGGGTGAACCAAAGGAAGTTCAATCTTGTTAAGCCTATTGTCATTGCGATTGAGAATATTAAGACTAGAAACATGAAGGCTCAGATAATCATGTTTCCGACCATTTTCTCTAAGTTAATTGTTCAACGCTTAGAATATTTTAAAATTCATTATAGCTCGAAGCCAAAGAATTAAAAATTCATGAAAGTCAGTGATGATAACTAGAAATGCTTGAACATTTGTTTTTCTATAGACTCCATAGAATTTTATGACTTACCAGAGGAATAAGTTGAAGCTATTTCGAGAAAACAAGAAGTGGTTGAACTATCCAAAAAGGGAGGAAGGAAGAGAAAGTTGAAGAATGTAGTAGTGGAAATAAAAACTACTGAGCCCAAGGAAATCCAATCCATGCATCCAAAACCTAATTTGAAAAAATCATATCCAGATGAGGTAGTATCCATGTAGAGACAAGATAAGAATGAAATGAAATAAGGGGAGCCCATATTTGGACTAGACCCTGGTGAAGAAAAATCTCTAAAGTAGAAGACAACTGACTATCTAGAAAGGGAATAGAAAGAAAATAAACTAAATAAGAAGATGAATGAAGCAGACAATGTGTAATTCCATTTGAGGGATACTGAGAATGCATCTGAAAATATTCCAGTATCGTAATCCTTCCTGGTAGAAGCTTTACCTAAAACTCCAGTGAAGATATTTTTGACCCCAGAAAAATTCAAAGAAGTAGAAGAATCTGAAGAAGAAGTAGAAATAAGTGGTGACACCACAGAGTTTATTAAAAAAGTAGAATATTTCCATGAGAATGAATTTCCATTCGAGAAGCTCTCAATATGAACTTCTGAAGAAGAATCTTCAAAGCTGGCAACCCCTGCAAAAGACGAGAAAGGCGAAGATGATCAGTCTGAGGAAGAAGTGAATAATATATCTAAATAGGAATGTTCTAATCATGATTTCATAAACCCAGAGGATTCCAAGGGAAGTGATGAGAAAGAATATATAGATGAAGATAAAATTGTTCAGTAGTATGAAAGTGAACATGAATCTTCAGATGAGAAAGCCATTCTGAAACCTTTTAAGGAAAATAAAGTGGTTGTTGATACACCTAGAAATGTTTTTTTAATAATAAATAAGATGGTGGACCTTAAAAGAGGAAGCTTTCTATGCTAGAAAAAGAAACCTCACCCAAGAAACATTCAGATTCAGAATCATCATCCATTGGACATGATTTTGTAGTACAGTATTTGAAAAAGCTTGTGGGGACTATTCTGATTTTTAAAAGTATTGAATCAAGATGCCCGATGATTCAAAACACCTTAATCCAAAAATCAGATTCAATGTCCCTGGTGATGGAAAAGTGTGTCAAGATTGAGGCTTATCTCAATAAATTTTTCATTAACTATGAAGCCCACAAAAAATCATACAAGAAGATGACCAGCTGGTCAAGGAAAACCATATAAGACATGAAATATCTTGATGAGTTCCAAGATATTTTCAATGATGCATTTGAAATTGAATATGGTAAAATCTAGGATCTCACAAGCAGTTTTAAAGAAAAGATAACTTTGGAACAAAATTCTCAGATTCAAGAAGTGATGGATTTGAATGTGAAGGTGTATTCTATTGATCAAAGCGAGAAGAGAGAAAGATATATTCGGATTGAGATAGAGGAAAATATTTTCAAGAATTAATAATAGTTAAAGGCTCCGACAGTGGTTCTCAAGGATCAGGAAGATAAAATCAAAGCTCTAAGAATCAGTATCACATTCTAAAGAGAATAGAGAAAGATCACAAGGAGTTCAAAAACCTGAAAACCATCATGACGAATATGATGCCCAAGGAGAATGAAGGATGGTAGACCAATTCCGATATTTTGTTCAATTTACTTTCCTTGTATAAATTTATCCCATCATAATGAAATGTTTGGTTGCTAGTCTTTTGGATATGTTGTACTAATATTTCAGGTATCATAATTTCATTTCCATCACATCAAATTCCTTTTTAAAAATCACAAAGGGGTGAAATGAAAAATAATTCTGAGTAAAGATGAAATATCCCTATGTAAGGTGGAGTTCATCTAAGGTGGAGTTTTCATTACAAAGATTCCCGTATTTAGGATAATGAAAAATCTCATTCCGGAAATGTAGAATACAATCCTTAGTGTTCCAAAGCCTAAGGGGGAGTTAGTCGTATTCTTCATTTCTCATTTATGAAGGGAGATGTGTTTTACTTTTAATGTCCAGATTTTTTTTCTATGTCCTTATATTCTATTTCATATGGATGTTTGTGTTATCAAAAAAGGGGGATATTGTTGATTCAATAAGGCTACCTTATGAATTTTACATTATTTCATTTTTGGGGGATTGGTGAGTCAATAACGTTTCCTTATTACTTTTCCATCACTTCTTGTTTTGAAAATCACAAACACCATATCTTAATGAAAATTTCATTTTACTCTATGATTTACTTTCATAAGGAAAGTTTCCTTCCACAAGTAAATTTATCATTACCATGTTTTTCATTGTTCATTTGTTCTATGCATAAAATTCGGTTTCATATTCAGATCCTCGAAATCAAATATACATATATATAAAGAATTATATTTTCAGGATATGAATTCAGGTTCTGAGTTCTCAGAATTCAGACTCCGAACTCTTATGAGTTCTGACTCTGAGTTCTATGAATATAGACTCTGAACTCTGATGATTTTGGAATCTGAGTTCTATGAATTAAAAATCCAAACTCTAATGAGTTATGACTTTGAGTTCTCTAATTTAATGACTCTGAAATCTTATGAGTTCAGAATCCAAGTTCTCTGAATTTAGACTCCGAACTCTTATGAGTTATGACTCCGAGTTCTCTGAATTATGACTCTGAACTCTTATGTGTTATGACTCTAGGTTGTCTAAATTTAGACTTTGAACTCTTATGTGTTCGAACTCTGAGTTCTTTGAATTCAGACTCTGAACACTTATGAGTTCTGGCTCTGAGTTCCCTAAATTAAGTCTCTAAGCTCTTATGATTTCTAACTCCGAAATCTATGAATTCAGACTCCAAACGCTTTTGAGTTCAGACTCCGAATTCTTATGAATTCAGTCTCCAAACATTCTAAGTTCAGGTTCCAAATTATTATGAATACAGATTCTGAATTTCCTTGAATTTCAGACTCCGGAATTATATAGAATCTAGGTTTCTAATTCCTTGGAAAACAGAATCTGAATATCCTTGTATTATAGACTCCGAATATTTTTTGTTTAGACTCCAAACTTTTATTTCCTTACATTACGAATAATTGAATTTGGTTATGTAACAGTATTTTCTTCATAATCATGTTTTTTTTATAAAACGATTTCAATCATGAATTTACTCACTAACCCTTGTTTGAGTTACACTTGTACAGGTCCATCCAAATTCAAGAAAAAATATAACTTTTGGGGGAGGGAGTCGACCGTTGAAGTTGAGCTTATAAATAAGAGTTTATTTGGATGAACTCGGAACATTTTTTTGAACATACTTACATGTTTTAGAAGTGATATATTGAATGAGAGGCTCTTATAATCTCTTGGGATTCATGTAGAATGTTTTAACGGCTAGTTCAACTTTGCTTCGTGCATAATTTCATTGTGCATAGGTGCGATTTCATTAAAATCGTAGACTTTAGGTTGTGAAGTCATAGGTACCGATTTCCTTACAAATCGAGGGATTCTTGGGATAGTAAGACAGATACCAATATTTAGATTTAGGGATTACCTGGGTTTGGGTAAGACATACTTTCTTGAAGGTGTAAATCAAGGGACCTTTATCTAAGTTTATTAGATACCATTATCTTTGGTTTAAAAGATTTACTACTTGTTACAGTGTACTGTTTAAATTTTGTTTTCCACTGTTATTTTGGTTGTTGAGGAAAGTATAACTATCTTATACATACATATACTTTTACTCTGATTAAATATAATTATATATTCTTTAAGGTAAAATCTTTGTTGTTGTAAACTTTTTTTAGTTTCATTTCTGGAATCTCGTTTTCAGAATTAAATTTCTGGAATCAAGAAAGTTATTATAACCTAGATGTGTTGTGAATTTTGTTTATACAAAATTTCATTAAGTAATTTTTAATGTATACAATTCACCACCCTGCCACATGTATATTGATTATCTACACCATAGTTTGATAGTAAAATCAGTATCATATCGATCTTACTATCGATCCTACACACCTATGAGTTCAATCCACGTGTGGAGTCATGTATGTTCTTCCACATGAATGAAATGTGAAACATATCATGAACTTGAGCCATACTTGTTGGGAATAAAATATGATAAGCTTGGTCCCATGTGCAATCGAGGATCTCTATGGGGCCAATGTACCTTGGGCATAGCTTCCCATTCACCCCAGACAACATGACTCTTTTTCTATGGTGATATTCAAAGGAAGAATTTATCTACAACATTAAACTAGAAGACCCTTATATGGTTTTTAGGATATATATTTTGGAAACATTGAGAAGCCTTGATATGTTTTAGATGACTTGAACCTTATCTATCATCTCATGAAGAAGATTAGGTCTATGTTTCATTCATTTTTCAACTGCATCCCAATATGTTAGAGGTATACATCACTTTCCATATAGATCTTGATATAGAACCATCTGAATAGTAATGTGAAAGCTATTTTAGTATGAGAAATCAACCAAAGAGAGATGCTAAACCCATCCATCATTGAATTATAATGATCATGATCTTACAAAATCTTAGAGCATCTTAATAGTCTTTTCGGATTGGACATTAGTTTTGTGGTGATTAGCTTTGCTGAAATTTAATTCAGTACTCAAATCCTGATAGAGGCTCCTCCATAATTTATATGTGATCCTTGGATCATGAAATGATACTATAGATAGTGGAACCCCATATAGTATCACCAAATCCTTCACATATATCTTTGAAATATGTTCAAGAGAGTGATCTTCCGAAATAGCTATAATGTGGGAAGTCTTGGTGAGGTTGTCCCCCACAACCCATATCACATTATTTTTATTGGATGTCTTTGAGAGACCTATGATGAAGTCCATATTGACATTCTCCCATTTCCACATGGGAATATGAATTTTTTACATCATCCCTTCGTACTTTTGTCTCTCTGATTTAACTTTCTAGAATATCATGAACCTTGATATATATTCTATAATATGCTTCTTCATTTTATGCCACCAAAAGTGTTCTCAGAGATCTCTGTACATCTTGGTGCTACCCGGATGGATAGAGAAGGTTGATATATTTTCATTTTCTAAAAGATCCCCCATTATACCAGGTGATGAAGGAACACAGTACATAATTCTAAACTGAATCCCATCATCATCATCAATAATGAACTATTATATCTTCCCTTTATTTCAATCACCTTCTTTTGTAACTCTTAATCATCACTTTGGTCCTCCTTAATCTTCTTTTAGATATATGGTTTGAAGATAATTTCGTAAATGTAAGATTTATTCCATGTTATTATGATTTCAAAATTTTTTCTTTACACTTCAATGAAGTTAGCATCTTTCTCAATTTGCATGCTGGTTCTTTGCTACATAGAGCATCATTTATCATTTTTTCCTTTCTTGGATGATGGTGAATAGTGAAATACTAGCCATTGATTAGATCTAACCATCTCCATTGATTAATTTTGAGTTCCTATAGTTGTAATATATACTTTATAATATTTTGATCAGTATAGATATCACACTTCTCACCATAGAGGTAGTGGTATCATATTTTCAAGGCCAAAAACATAGCTTGTTTCTCCATATCATGTGTCGGGTATATAAGCTCATGGATCTGCAACAAAAATGAGGTGTAGGCTATCACATTATATTTTTTCATGAATACATTACCCAAGAATATTTTTAAAGCATCATTTTATTAAAGAAAAGCATCTTCACTTTAGGATAAAGTTTGTATAAGTGTAGTAAACAACCTTGTTTTGATCTTCTTGATTATATCCTTACATTCTTTGGTATGTACGTACTTTAACCCTTTCCACGTTAACTTAGTTAGAGGGATTGAAAATCATGAAATATTTATCAAAAAATGTTTGTAGTACCTAGCTAATCAAAGAAAAATATGCATTTCTATGGTACTTGAGGTTCTGGGACATTCCTCAACGATAATTGTATTTGAAGGGTCCACAAAAATTCCCTCTCTTGTGATCCCATGTCCCATGAACAAGAAATGATTCATCCAATAGTCACACATACTGAACTTGGTGTACAACATATCCTTTCTCAATGCAACCAACACATGTCTTAGAAACTCTTCAGGTTCCTCCTTGATGATGGAGTACAAGAGAATATCATAATTAAACACTACCAAAAAAATTTCAATGTAGTGTCTAAAGAATATATTCATCAAATAAATTATTATTAAAGGAGTATTAATATGTCTGAAGGGAATACCGAAAAACACATAGTTCCTATACATTGTACGGGAGGTAGTCTTATGAATATCTTCCTTCATCACCTTTAGCTGATGATATCTATAACAAATATCAACCTTTGAGGAGTACTGAGATCATCATATATTATCAAACAAGTACTCAATCCTTGGAAGTTAATACTTTTCCTTTATGGTGATCTTGTTGAGTTCCTGATAATCGATACAAACCCCAATTTTTATATCATTCTTTTCAACAATGAGAACTACCTCACCCCCAGGTGAGGAACTTGGGTGCATGAACCCATTTTCAAAATGATCATGCACCTGATTCTTTAACACCAATGGTTTGATAGGATAAATCCTATAGGGACACATTGTGATAGGAGTATCTCTAGGTATGATCTATATAGAGAACTCTACCTCATGATTTGGGGGATATATGGGTAAATCTTTGGGATATATTTCACCATATTCCCTCACGATGTGAATTTCTGTAAGTTGAAACTTTCCTTTGACTCAACTATTTGAGCGAGGTATGATACTTCCTAGGGATCCATCCCCCACACCATTGAATGATTTTCAAAATTAGATTAGTTATATTCATTTCATTGGTATAGTAGCATGATATGTTTTGGAATAAGAAAATATATATCCTTTTACAAATAGTTTATATGCGCTATATATAAAGAGATCTCATACATCCCAGTATAGCGTTGAATTCCGAAAAGGCAAGTATCACAAGATTCAAAGGTAGAATCTTCCCACACGCACCCATAGAAGAGGATTCTCACACTAGGGTTGGAATTATTTCACCACCTTTTGTTTTTATAGGTATATCTACTTAATTATTTTAGGGATTTGATTTAATAGTTCACCGAAAAAGGCATGATATAAAGGAATGTGTAAAAAATAAATAAAATAAAAACTTTTCCATTCATGGGTGAATAGATGTGTATTTTTTATGGATTCATTTTATAGATCAACATCAAATGTAATGAGGGAATAATCCTTCCATTCTCCATCGTATTTAGTGGCTGCTAATGGTGATTACCCTTGAGGACACAATGTTTAGTGCACTATATTCTATTGTTCCCTTGATCCCAACTATTGTAGAATTAGACCAAGGGTGGTTCTCTCCTTTCTTGAACCACATTCTTCTACCTTATAATGTATTTTGGACACACATGATCTTGGTGGCCTTCTCTCCCACACATGAATCATTTCCACATCCCATTGAGGAAATTCCAATGATGTTAATTCCTATAATCCTAACAACTAGTTGGTTGGGTTTTCATTTCAAATTTTTTATTAGATCATCTAGAATGAAATCTATCTTTCATTTCTTATCACCATAGCCATGGGACTATTATCCAATCCCCATATCCACATTGAGAGAACATCTAATGACTTCTTCATAACTCTCAATGTCCCAAATTAATGAACCCTTTCGAATTTAATCCACAAAAGAATCTATCAATTGTGTTATCATTGTCGATAAAAATCATGAATAGTACCACGAAACCCTTGTGAATGTCACTTCTTAGGATGTGGTTGATTCTACATAATTTTTTTAACCTATAATAATTCTCTCTACATCTTCATCTGAAGAGATTGTGGTAAAAAGATAAGAAGAAAAATTATCTTAAAGTCTTCCCACTCCTTATGTTCAATTGTATCTCAGATTGGGGTTCTTGATTAAGTTCCACCATTGGTTAGCCTCTCTATATAGATGATAAATGGTAAGATTCAACATCACCATATCGGAATTTTAAAGCATAGAAAATATCTTATCCAACGGGTGGACCCACTGTTCTACAACTAGTGGATCAAAAGATCCTCGAAAAATTGTTGGTCATTTTCGCATAATCCACTTCAATGATAGCTTCCCACTATTAAGTGAATATGGATATTACAAATTACTAAGGTTATTATTCATAACATGAGATAACTTGGTAAGAATCTCCATGATTTTTTGAACACCACCTCCCAAATCATTGGGGTGGTTGTTCAGGAAATCACTACACTTTCCCTTGCATTAGTTTTCGTTCTGGATTCACATAGTTCCCACCATTTCCTAAAATAGAAATTATTAGAAGAAAACATAAGTCAACAAGTCATGAATAAATTATTACTTTTTTTTCAATTATCACTGAAATATTATCAAATTGGATCCATAATGTTATAAATTCATCATGTGTTATTTTAGATACATAGTCTCATAATATGGATTTCACTATGGTTATATAATACTAATCCTCAAATTAACTGAATAAAGCCTCTAATACCAACTATAGTGAACCATATTTTATTACAATACATTTACATCATTTTAATGATAAAAAAAATAAAAACCTTTCACAATGAGGACCCATAGGTTTAGTGTCTTGGGAAAACAAATACCTTGTATAAATTTTACAATATCAAACATTTATTTAATTCCATCATATATTGATTCTTATTGGTAATTGAATTATCCATGGTACATGTAGTCACCTGAGGATATACATCAAATATTATTGAGATACAAACCCAGTAATATTATAGGTAATATTAAGAAACCATATAACATGGGATGAGAATAATCATTATCGTCAAAACATAGAAATACGATCATAATCATGTGTGAAAAAATTATGCATAGACTAAGAATGTGGAAATGCATCAAAATAAAACATAATTTCTTAGTGGTAAACTACCAAACATAGTTCTTAACAATGATATCATCATGTTCACACATACATCACTTTACTCATAGGGATCATCACATTACCCAGTTCATTGGAGCATTATATAATTCTGAGTGCACCTATCCCATTATAACATTTTCATTATCATGAAAGAAAAAATGAAAATATATAAATATAGAACATAGAAAACCCATATAAAGTAATTGTATTAACATCATAAAATATAAATTCATAAAATTTGGTTTTCTAAATGATAGAGGAAATTAAATTCCTGGTAAAAAAACATCAGCCTTGAGTGAGAAATAAAATTTCTATTTTTCAAAGAAGAGTTATTTTGAAAAACATTATGTTTCCTATATAATCCAGTAGAAAAACTGTATATCCCATAATAGATATGATAATGATGAGTATATTATTTTTAATGAATAACCATTCTGATAAAGGGGTTAATGTGGGATAAACCGAAGAACGAATATTGGTTTCAAGAATTCCCATATATTTGTATCAAAACATTTTATTCAATTTAATGTCCTATATAATGACATTATATTAAATAAATATAAATTATAGAGGCTTTTATACATGAATATGGTTCACTATGGTTTTATTATGTTCTTTTCTGGGTTTTTGGATGAGTTATTGAGAATGAAATTATTGTTCAGGAGAAATCTTTTTCATAGTTTGCAAAAACGATTATAGAGACCCTCACTTTATGTACATGGAAATTATATTACATTTTCAGAATACTTAATAAATAACCTAAAAAGAAACCCAAGGTCTGTAGTAGTTTAGTGTCTTTAGAAACTCGAAACATAATATTCTAATCATGGTAAACGATCTTCAACATCTCCAAAAAAGATATCCCCTTTTTTCATACCTAATACCTTTCTTTATATCCTGGGTAAATGAAAAAATAGAAAGGGTGAGCTCAAATTCTCAGTATGGGTAATCATGGAGAACAGAAATCAATCAATAAACATTTGAACGTAAAAACACGAACATAAAATATGAACATCAAAATCTTGAGCAATGACATAAAACATGGAAGTACACAAGGCATAGAGAATAAAGGAACATTTATCATGATAAAGTATAATGGAGATAAAACATGTAATTGCGGAAAACCAATAATCACGTGTTATTATTTCCATAGTATCCATGGTATTGCTGCCAAGACCATCATAGTGGACAAAGTCCATTTATGATCCGGGTTTACTTGTCGTTCCATCCATGTATTACTGAACCAACTTCACATTCCATTCCAGCCATGTCTATCTCAAGATATATAAATATTTACCCAATTCATTAAAGGGAGATATAGGTCCCACCCATATCATAATGAAATCATAATTTCATGTGCCAAAAAATAAACATAAACCATTCATTATAAACCAATGATTAAAATGTGTTTCATAAACATCATCCCATAATAAAAAAATCCATATAGAATAAATGGATATTATTTCATCATAAGAAAAATTAAACCATTTAAATAATTGAGACATTATACATGAATCAAAAAAATATTAAAAAATTTCATCTTAGATGGAATTTTTTTTGATAAAACACTTGAAATGAATTCGTGAGTAAAATATCTTTTCTTCTTTTAAATCATTTTCTTTTCTCAAAATGCCTTGAAATTTTAAATGAAAAATATTTTTATTAAAATAATCATGAAATCGTGTAGAGGAAGATTCATGTAAATAAGTCGTTATGAAACCGTAAAAATCTGTTCATGTCGTATAAGTTTAAAATAAAACACTATACTTGTACTTTTAATGGAAAAGTCAAAAAGTACCTCATATGGTAAACAAAAGAATGATTTATTCTATACTACATAGTAAAAGTCAGAAAGGGGTAAACATGAATTTAAACATACATGGAAGAATAGTAAACACTTTATGAATTTTTTTATAAAACACGGACAATGATGATAAATATAACCCCAGTAAATACTTACGTATAAGTAATCTCAGATAAAAATGAGATTGAAAATTTATCCCTTACCTTATGTCCCATTTCTTTCATATGTGTCTGATGCTCCAATATAGTGGGTTTAAACATATTAATTTTTTTAACTAGACCATAATAATATTTATTATATCATATATGATTCACTTACGACTTAATATTACCCATCCATTTGTCAATTTCCTGTTAAAGCTGCATTTTGGGTAAAATCATTTCATTTATCGTATGTTTTTTGACTTGTAATTAATCATATGATTACTTAGATCATTATTACATAATTACAGAATTTAAAACATGATTTATATATAATTTATATTCAGAATATACATATATATATTAAATCAATAAATAAAATGAAATACACCGTTTAGGGAGATTGTAGGCCCCATGTAAGCAAGAGCGTTGTTTTAGTTTCCTAATTAAATTGAATGGAAGTAAGTGAATAACATATTAATAAATATAGTATCATTATTATGTCATATATTTCATTATTATTTATTATATATAATTTATAATCATTTTAGAATAGTTGACAATGTGAATAAATCTCATAGCGTCGTGGAGACGGTAATCCGTAGGTACACAGAAGCGATGATATCATTCCCATAATTATTAAATGGAATTGGAGTGGATGATATAATATCTTAGAATCCATAGGATGTTATAATAATCATATATAGTTATTATTCCCATAATTATATCAATCCATGTTTGGTGGTGGTGGAAAAACATATTACACCACGACGTGGAGATGGTTATCGTTCGTACACATGCGCGATGATTTCATTTTTGTACGATGGATATTGGGTTGTTTCATATTTATAATAACATATAATTATATTAGTGATACTGATATTCCTACATTATAATGAAATAACTAAATAAGAGGATGTTTAAAAAGAATGAATCTTGAAAGAATCAGCAGAACAGATTACCTCTTCCTCGACGTGCTTCTTTTAAACTTCCTCTTAGGGAACTGGAGTTGGCCTTTTGAGAAGACCATCACCTCTATAATGTAACTAGAGAATATTTGAAGATTAATTGTCTGGGTTTTTCCATGTTTTAAGGATCAAGATTGAGTGAAGATGAGAGGGAAGGAGGTGCCCTTATATAGGAGAGGAGAGGGGCCCTTTTTGAATTCTCAAAAATATAAATAAAATTGAACCCCATGTAAAAACATAAATAGTGACTCAAATTTCGATATTAGATAATATAGGGTTGTAATCTCTTCAAAAAATAAAATTGAGACATGTTTTTATTTTATTTTAAACCTTATCATTTTGATTTATCCTTATTTAATCTATTTAATTTTATTTGTGGTAGTAATGTTTTAAATTTTAATTTTTTATAAATACTTACTTATGTGTTATGAATTGTCCATAATTGGATACTTTATGAAATTTTATACCATATAAATTTCAATTTATAATTTTAAATATATTTTAGACTTTATTCAATTTAATAATATGTTATTTTTATAAAATATCAATAGTGTCAATTTTCACACTATTCATTTATTTGAATTTAAATAAAATCCACACAGAGGATATATTGAAAAAAAATATTTAAGATATTCTTAAAATTTCATATTCATCTAGAAAATTCATGTATCATAATAATTAGTTCTTATATTATTTAGTTTAATATTTTTAAAACCATTTATTTGATATTTCTCTTAACAAAATTATTACTACAACATTTATGTATAATTATTTAATATACTGATTTGTTTCATAAAAATAAAAAATAAAATATTATGATAAATAAAAATATAATATATTTTAATTTAACACTTTGAGACTAATTTTTCTTCAAAAAAACCCAACATTTAAAATTATATGTTTATTAAATTATGAAAGTGACAACATTGAAATCATTTAAAATAAAATAATATAAATGTCATAATCTGTTTTATAAATCTCCAAATGGTCCAAAAGTAGACCCTTGTATTATTATGATATGTATTAATTCTACCAATAAGTTTTTTTATATTTTTAGGGCCTTTTATGGGTGTTATTATAGGAATAAAAACTATATTATTGATTTTTTAGTAAATAAATAATTTCGGCATCATTACTTTATATGTTATTAAAGTAAATAAATATTTAATAAAAATTACAAATATATTACCATTATAAAGAAAAATCTATTATATTTCAAATGGGAATTTATAATTGAATTTATATTCAGTATATACATATATTAAAAATACTTTAATTATTAAAGTTTGAGTGAGTCATATTTCAATTTATTTAAATAAAATAAATTAACTGTCTTAATCGCATCTAAGTTGGTTTCAAAAGATTAAATTTCGACCCAAGTATATATTAAGATGAAATATAATCATCCAATTATATTAATACAAGTTATTGGAATATTTTATAACATTATTTTTACCCTTTATTACCTGATTTACCTTTAACTCTCATAAATAAGATTTACGTAGTTACTATTCATAATGCCTAAAAATAAAAAGTAGCCTATTTACATAATTTGGATCTACTAATTCTAGATATTAAATTCATTTTTCCAAATTTAAAACATAGAAGTTGTAGTATTTAATTTAAAATTAATCTCACTGTTGAGATAACAGGTTTTAAAAGTTAAAACATTGCAAAATATAGAAATGTTTTTACCTATGAATTCAATGTAAAATTAATGCTAATGAAATAAATTATATTAAATGGTAAAAATATATTCTATTTATACTTTTAAACCATCCAATATTATAATTTAACCATATAAATTTTCTTGATGAAAAAAGTTGTTTTTAATTAAAATTTAGCGTATTTTTACTATTCATCAACATGTGAAGATTATCAGAATACTGTCAAAAATTTATCCAACATAAATTTTTATATCCTGATTCAAAAGAAGAAGTTTAATATTTCAAATTGAACTTATAAACTTCTCAAAAATTATATTTAATATGGGTGCTCCATCAAAAAGTAAAAAAAAAGTGATTTTTTTTAAAAAAATTCTTCTTTTATCTAAAAAATTAATTTTTTTCTCATACCATGTTCTATAAAATGTGTAAGATGAATTAAAACGTTAGAAAATTAAAAATGAGGTCAATACTTTTCATAATAGCTAGTTAACAATAATACTATAACATATCATTATTTAGTGAAACTCGGTCTTGCATATCACAAAAGCTATCGAGGAAGGTCGATCATGCGTGTAACACATGCCAAGTATATTTTTAGTGTATAATATAAGCTAATATGGATTTGTTTATAGCACAAGTTAAACTTCGGTGTAGCAAAAAACACAAGAAATCAATGAAATTAAAAATATTATTTCTCATAAAATATCAGGGTGTTACATTCTACCCACCTTAAATTGAATTTTTCCCTTGAAATTCATCGAGGTTATAAATCATTTACTACTTGAATGTTTCTTTCATAAAAACCCACATCATAAAAAGGAATATTAAAACAAAATTTTATAAATGAAATTTAGAAACATAACAGTCACCCAAAGTAACTCAACACTAGGTTTCCACATAAGAGAATATACGTGAAAATATGGATATGGAAGAGAAATTTTACCATCATGTTCTGATGAAGAGTGGTAGAGATCATGGCTATGAAAAATACAACTATCACAATGCCATAAATTTTTGATGATCTAAGGTACCATTTGATTCATCGGATATGAGGGTACTAGGACAACATTTATGGTTTTCAAGATCATTTCCCAAAAGTTGATGAATTGTTTTTCATAAGGACAAATACTTACTTGATTTTAGTGTAAAATCATCATTTGTCATTCCATGAAAAATTCCAAATTCATCTCTTATTTAATGAAATGAAGTTGAATTTTTCATTCATGAAGTATCAGCAGATCATGGGATAGAATGACAAGTCATTCCATCTCTCTTTATCACAGTATGGTAAGAACATATTTTTAAATATAAATAAGTAGATATATGGTGTTTATGATTCCAAAAATGAACTTATAATTTATCTATCATTCCAAATAATAAAATAAAACTAATTTCTACCAATCAGGAACTTCTTGTAGGATAGTGTTATGTGATAAAGTCATGTTGCACTTTGCTTGTGAGTTTGATTCCCGCAGCCATTTCCGACGCAATGGGTAGTTGCCCATCCTACGATTTTTCCATTATCTAAAACAATAATATTTGAACATTCCAGAAATAATATAAAAACATTCAATCCTTAAACAATACAATCTGATGTCTAACATAATCCCATCAAATCATTAGGCTTATCAAAAATACTCTTGTCCTATCTCATAATATATTAAAATAGATTACTAGAGAAGTCATCTACCGAATATTTAAATACCATCATTTATCCCCCATATAACATAAGATATATCTTTTTGGTCATATTCCAAACATGTTAATAACTTAATCATGTATTCTATAGAATCATGAATTACCATAAAACCTTAGTGAAAACATGAATTCTGTCAAAAGCTAATTATTTCCACATACCAAAATCACAAAATTTCTATATACTCAAACTATGATATTACTTTGTCCTTAAATCATTCATGATATCATTAATATGATAATAAATATTATTTTATCATTATCCCTTCATTACGTGCATTTCATCTACTTTCCAAAAAATATTTCAATCACTATTCGTGGTTACCAGTACCATACTCTTATGGAAAACCACAATGGACCAACACATAAATATTTCAATATACCATAAAAGTACCTCAACAACATGATTCTTGAATTACAATTCATAAGACCTTCAATCCATCTTCTTCAATGATTGGAATGGAATAGGTCCTTCCTCGATTTAGTTTTAACCTTTTAGGTTAGGGCATTGAGTAGGCTATTGCCCATGTTCTCCACAGACAAGACATTGAACTCCACGACAGTATGTCAATCTATGCCTCTTTTCCCCACACAGATAACACTTCCCCTCCATTTGAGGTATTTCACTAGGTTCTTCTTCCATTTTCATTATATTTAGAAAGCATAATATCCCTTCCTCTATCTTACACACCATTAGAACATGCATAAAAGTCTGTCCACATCTTATTTCATGACTTTAGAATACAACTAAAGTTCACGTTGTTAATCATATATTGCGATGACTGATTCAACATAATCATAATATCATTCTTTCTATGAATTACACAATTTTGTTGATCATAGTCATCAATTTATCCATTCGAATCAATGTTAACCGAATTCATTCTCATTCCTTCCATTGACTAAAACCAGAAACCATAGTGTATGAAACATTTAAAATAACGAGGATCCACATAATCATAAAAAGTAACTTATGGGATGTCAAACATATCATACATTCTTTAATCCATGACACCTTAGGTTCACCTAAGGTTATTCATGATCATCAACATAATTCTATGACTGTAACCTATACTCACACTTATCCTTAGATACACCCCTAGAAATATATTAGAAATATTTCTAGGGATCTCACTAAAGATTTCACATCCTAGTTTCCAAAGGTTAACTAAAACTTTCCTCACATACCAAATGTACAGACACAAGCTTGACATACATGGACATTACATTACTTTTTTAGAATACTTAATACATAAAAACAACTGACACCCACGTACTGTAATAGTTTATTGTCTTTGGAAACTCATAACATAATCTTCTAATCATGGTGAAAGATCTTCAACATCTCCCATATGGATCTTTCCCTTTTGTTTTCTTACATAAAACTTTTATTAATATGATGGGGAAAAGAAAACCTATATCAGGTGAGCTTGAATGCTTAGTAAGGGTAATCATGGAGAACATAAAACAATCCCTAGAAATTTGAACGTAAAAACATGAACATAAAATCTAAACATCAAAATCTTGAGAAATGACATAATACATGGAAATACACAAGGCATAGATCATATAGTAACATTTATCATGATAAAATAACATGGGGATAAAACCTATAATTGTGGAAAGCCATTAAGTACATGTTATGATTTCCATGTAGCAAAGTCATTGATACCAAGACCATCATAGTGGAAAAATTCCATTACTGAACATGGTTTACCCGTCGTTCCAGCACAGTATTACTGAACCAGATTCACTTGTCATTCCAGGCATGTCTATATCATGAGATATAAATATTTACCCAATGCATTTGAAGTAGATATTGGTCCCACCCATGTCATAATGAAATTATTATTTTGTGTTCCACAAAATAAATATAAACCATTCATCATAACCCAACGAATAAAATTGGTTTTATAAACATCATGCCATCAAAACGTAATCCATATAGAATAAATGGATATCATTTTATCATAAGAAAAATTAAACCATGTAAAGAATAGAGATATTATAAATGAAAAATATACATATTAAATAATTTCATCTTAGATGGAAAATCGTTTTGATAAAACAAATGCAATGAATTTTTGAGGAAAATATCTTTTCTTCTTCTTAATCATTATATTTTTTCAAATTTCCATTAAATTTTAAAAGAAAAGGATTTAGTTGAAAATAATCATGAAATAGTGTAGAAGAATCTTATGGGATAAAATTCGTTATGAAACCATAAAATTCCTTTCATTCTACATAAGTTAAAAAAACATTCTACTTGTACTTTTTCTGAAAAAGTAAAAAAGTTCCTTGTATGGTAAACAAAAGAAAGATTCCTTAAATAATACATAGTAAAATTAATAATGGGGTAAACATGACATTAAACATACATGGAACAATAATAAACACTTTATGAAAATATTTTTATAAAATAGGAACATGGATGTTAAATATTATCCTGGGAAATACTTACGAATAAGCAATCTCAGATAAAAATGATATTGCAAAATTATCCCTTACCTTGTGAACACTTTCTTTTGTATGTGTATGAGACTCCTATATAGTGGGTTTAAAAATATTAATTACCTGTAATAGAACCAAAATAATATTTATGATATCATATATGATTCACTTACGACTTTGTATTAACCGTTCATTTGTCAATTCCATGTTAAAACAACGTTTTGGGTAAAATCGTTTCATTGGTTGTACGTGTTTTGAATTGTAATTATTCATATGATTACATAGATCACTATAACTTAATTCCAGAGTGTAACACATGATTTATATATAATATATATTCATCATATAAATATATATAGTAGATCAATAAATGAAATGAAATAAAATACAGAGTTTATGGAGACAGTAGGCCGTACGTAAGCATGAATGTTGTTTTAGTTTCCTTATTAAATGGAATGGAAGTATGTAAATAACATATTAATATATTTAGTATCATTATTATGTAAAATATTTAATTATTGTATATTATATATACTTTATAATAATTCTGGAATGGTTAAATGGTGAAAGAATCTCATAGCGTCGCAGATACGGTAATCCGTACGTACGCAAGAGCGATGATATCATTCCCATAATTATTGAATGGAACTGGAGTCGATGATATAATATCTCAGAATCATTATGAAGTTATAATAATTATATATAGTTATTATTCCCAAAATTATATCCATCCAAGTATAGTTTTGGTGGAAAAACATATTACACTACGACATAGACATAGTAAGTCGTACGTACGCATACACGGTGATTTTTTTCCGTAGGATGTATATTGGGTTATGTCATATTTATAATAAAATATATGTATATTAGTGATAATTATATTAATAATTTATAATGAAATAACTAATTAATAGGAAGTTAAAGAAGACAAAATATTGAAAGAATCGGTAGAAGAGATTACCTCTCCCTCAACGTGCTTCTTTTAGACTTCCTCATAGGGCACTAGAGTTTGTCTTTTGAGAAGACCAACACCTATATAATGTAACTAGAGAGGTTTAGAAGAGTAATTGGTAGGGTTTTTCAGATCATGATGGCTCAAGATTGAGTGAAGAGGAGAGGGAAGGAGGTTCCCATATATAGGAGAGGAGAGGGGCACTTTGGGAATCCTCAAAAATATTAATTAACTCAAACCCACATAAAAACATCCAAAGTGACTCAAATTCGGATATGAAATAAAAGAGTGTTGTAATCACATCAATCAATAAAATTTTTACATGTTTTGATTTTAATTTAACCCATATCAATTTTCATTTATCCTTATTTAATATCTTTAATTCTATTTGTGGTAATATTGTTATAAATTTTAAATGGTTATAAATACCTGATTATGTGTTTTTATTGTTCATAATTTCATACTAAATGACATTTTAGACAATATAAATTTCAATTTATAGTTTTATATATATTTTTTATTTTAATACAATTTAATACTATGTTATCTTTGTAAAATATCAATACTGTAAATTTTTGACACTATTCATTTTTTTGAATTTAAATAAAATCCACACATAGGATATATTAGAACCAATATATTTAATAGATTTATAAAATTTCATATTCATCTTTAAAATTTGTGTAGCACATTAATTAGTTCATATAATATTTATTTAAATATTTTTAAAACCATTTATTTGATATTTCTCTTAATAAAATAATCACTACAACATTTTTGTATAATTTTTTAATATACTAATTTGTTTCATAAAAATTAAAGTTAAAATAATTTGATAAATATAAATCTAATAGATTTAATTATAATACTTTTAGTCAAATTTATCTTTTGAAACACCCAAATTTTTAAATGATATGTTTATTAATTTATTATGGCGACAACTTTGACATCGTTTAAAATAATATAATATAAATGTGATAATCTGTTTTATAAAGTTCCAAATGGTACAAAATTAGACCCTTAGATGATTATGGTGTATAATAACTCGACCAATAAGTTTTGGTCATGTGTTAGGGCCTTTTATGGGTATTATTATTTGAATAAAAATATATAATTTATTTTTCACTATATAAATAATTTCTCCATCATTAATTTATAAGCTATTAAGGTAATTAAATATGTCATAGAAATTACAAATAAATTACCATTATAAATAGAAACATATTAGATTTCAAATGAGTATTTATAATCAAATTTATATTTAGTATAACCATATTTTAAAAATACATTTATTATTAATGTTTGAGTGAGACATATTTCACTTTATTTAAATAAAATAAAATAAAGGTATTAATCACATCCAAGTTGGTCTAAAAGTTACAATTTTGACCAAAGTATATTTTAGGATGAATTATAATCATCCAATTATATTAATAAAATTGTTAGGGTAATTTTATAATATTAATTTTTCCCTTAATTACCTGAATTACCTTTTACTATAGTAAATAAGATTTACTTTAGTTACTATTCATAACGCCTAAAAATAAAATGTATCCTATTTAAATAATTTTGATCTATAGATACTAAATATGGAACCCATTTTTCCAAATTCTAAACATAGAAGTTGTAGTATTTAATTTAATGTTAATCTTGCGGTTGAGAAAACGTGTTTTAAAAGTTAAAACATTGAAAAAAATAAGAATGTTTTTACCTATGAATTCAGTGTAAAATTAATGCTAATTAAATAAATTACATTAAATGGTAAAAATATATTATATTTATACTTTAAATACATCCAATATTATAATTTAACCATATAAATTATATTGAAGAAAAAAGATGTTTTTAATTAAAATTTAGCGTATATTTTCTATTCATCAAAATGTGAAATCGGTCGAAATAATGTCAAAATTTTATCCAATGTAAAATTTTAAATCCTGAGTCAAAATAAGAAGTTTAATTTGTCAAATTGAACTTATAAAATTATCAAAAAGTATATTTAAAATTGGTGTGCCATCAAAAGGAGACAAAACTGTATTTTTTGAAAAATACTTCTTTTATCCGAAAAATTAATTTTGTTCCCATACCATGTTCTTGAAAATGTGTAAGATTAATTAAGGTGTTATAAAATTGAAAATGAGGTTAATAATATTCATAAAGTATTGTTCATAATAATATTGTAATATATCATTAATAATTGAAACTCGGTATTGTGTACCACAAAAGCTATCTAGGAAAGTCACTTTTGCATGTAACACAAGCCAAGTATATTGTTTGCGTATATTATAAGCTAATACAATTTTGCGTATAGTGCAAGATAATTTTGGTGTAGCGTACAACACAATAAAATAATGAAATTAAAAAGATTATTTCTCATAAATTCTCGAGGTGTTACACTCTACCCCCCAAAAATTAATTTCACCCTTGAAATTTGTCGGGGTTAGAGATCATTTAATACTTCAAAGTTTCATTCATAGAATCTCACATCATAAAAAAGAATACAATGACATAATTTTGAAAAGGAAATTTAGAAACATAATGGTCACCCTGTAATGCCCTGACCCCAGTTACCTAGAGTCGGTGCATTATTTTAATACATTGACATGATTAGAAGGAATCACGTCCCGAAGGACCGATCAGTTTAGCAGTCTTGGAAAATAGATTACATACATGAATGTTAAATTACACTACATAACATACAAAACAAAATAAATAATCCTTTATGAATTCCATTATTCCTTGGCTTAACCCTGCATATCAATCAAAATACAATTCTTGGAATCCTGGGGAAAATAAAACATAGAAAGGGGTGAGCTCAAATGCTCAGTAAGGATAACAATACAGAAAAAACATTAATAAATAATCATAAACATTTAATGCAATGTATAACTAAAACAAAATCCTTTTAGACTTGAACTTCAACATAATATGGAAAAAATAAAATGAATTAATTCCATTTACTTATTCACATGGATGTTCTACTAGTTGAATAATCACATGAAATATCAATAACCACTTTTATAATGATGGAATGCATAATGCCAGACTATCATAACCACATAGTCAAGGACTTGTGCCAAGAATACGAATAATATTTTGTCAAGGCCTTGTTCCAAGACACTAGTAAGTCTCATGAGACCTACTGATGCATCGAGAATCTATAGTGGGCTCCACCTATCACTTGTTAAGTCCAATGCATTCCTCATATGAAAAGGTTTAATCATAACATAAAAATTCGTTTCAAAACTAGCATACGAAATGTAAATACATTCTCCATAAACCATGAATGGTATAAAAATAACACATCCACAGTCAAACATATCACAAAACCTTAAATAAAACATGTATGTTTTGTATCATAATAAATCAACTTCAAATAAGCTTAAAATCCATCAAATGATGTTCACATAGATGAAAATGATCAGTAAAATGATCTGTAAAAATAACCTTTTTTCATGAAATCTTTTAAAAGTCTCACAATTTATATAGGAATTAATTTAAAAGATATTTTTGAATCAAAGTTTCCCATAACACTTTGAAACCTTTTAAATGAATTATCATTTCAATGCATTCATGCCCATATAAATAAATCCTTAAAAATCATTTTGGAATCATGGACATTAATCAAAAGGGTTTAGAAAGATAAATCATTAAAACATTTAAAATGATGTTTTAGTAAAAATTCCCTTAAAGATAATCCCTTTAAAAACCCTTTTATGAAACATGGACATGGATAATAAATATTTCCCAATAGATACTTACGTAAAACAACCTCGGATAATAAAGAGATTGTGAAATTAACCCTAACCAATTTGGTAACCTACGAAACATACACCCCATGAAAGAGATATCATACGATGAATATGTAAGTACACATAAATTAAAGTTTATTACACAAAGAATACAATTATGGGAAGTACATACACCACACAAAAGGTAATAGTTGCAATATGGTACGAATCTCACGGGAATAATGAGTGAGATGAAAACCCCTTACATTGCACATTCTTTTAGTCGAGGGTACATTTAACCTCCTATATGAAGACTGTAGTATGTTATTAAATTATACCAGAACCATATTAATATTTATGATATCATAAATTATTCATTTATGAATTTATAATATCCTTTTAATAATAATTTCCATGTTAAATAATCATTTCGGGTAATATTCACTTTCTTTATTGTACATGTTTTAACTTTTTACTCCTGATTGAATCACGTAGATCATGATTTAAATACTTACAGAATATAAAACATGATTTATATATCATATATATTTAGAATATAATTATGTATAATAGACATATATATGAAATGGAAAACACCGTTAATGGAGACGGTTGTCCGTACATACACATAAACGCTATTTCCATTTTCTTAACCTATTTAACGGAAAAAAGTGAATAAAATATATATAATATATATATATATATATCTCCAATAGAATTATTATGTCATATATTACAAAAATATTAGTAATATATATTTTTATACTCATCGATGAATGGTGAATGTGGAAATGAATCTCATCGCGTCGTGGAGACGGTAATCTGTACGTACGCACGAGCGACAATATCATTTCCTAAAAGGTGTGAAATTGGATAGTATATTAATTTTACAGATACATTATCATTTTATTTTCATTATTTATATACATATTACTCATCATTATATTCATCCAAATAACATAGTGTTGAATAACAAATTACACCACGGCGTGGTGACAGTAAGCCATACATACGCACCCATGGTGACATTATCATTCATAAGATGGATAGAATAATGAATATAGTTATCCAATATTTATAATAACATTACAGTATTTAGAATATACTGGAGTTATTATTTTATAATGGAAATAAAAGAGAAATAAGTAGTGGAAGAAGAAAGGAACTTGAAAGAGGGTGGCGAAAACATTACCTCTTCATCGAGTTCTTTCTTTTGATTTGATCAATAGGGCTCCAAAGGTTGGCTTTCTGACCAAAATAAGGCCTCTATATTGAAGTGAGGTAAGCTGGGAGAGTATTTGGATAGCAGTTGTCCGAGAAAAAATTCTTTGAAGGTATGAATTTGAGAGAAGGCGGAGTGCCCTTTTATAAGAAGGGTGAGGGGCACCTTAGGATAAACATAAAATATTATTTTATAATAAATTCATATTCAGTTTGTAATGGCTCTGAAGTGACTTATTTAGAGGATAAGGTGGGGATGGGTCAAAATCCTTTCAACCAATAGATCTTATATAGGTTTGGGTCATTATATTAACCTTATCATTTATATATAACTCTTAGTTAAATAGTTTGACATTTACCATGTCTCTTTATATTTTTATATTATATGGTTAATAAACATACTATATACTTACAAGAGACCCCCAAGTGGTTCATTAATAATACAAACATAATTATATAATTCTTTTGGATGATCCTTATATTTTTAGGAATTGAATATTAATTAATAATATAATATTTAAAAAAAAACTCTTTTATGTCGATTTTGACACTATTTGGTATTTTGTTTTTGATAAATTAATAACAACATTATTACTTCGAAATAAATTAATATATCAAACCAAAATATGTCATATTAACCTTTAAAATTGATGTAATTCATAAACATTCGCAAATTACATTTATTTGGATATTAATAATATCAATTATTATAATATTTCATTAATTTGTTAATTACTGCATCACCATTGTGTCATAAATAAATTTTATTATTAAATTTCTAAATATTATAAATAAAATATCATTATTTAGGATATATTTTTAGATTTTTAATTATTATTTATAATCGAATTTATCTTATGTATAACCCTACATTAAAAATGTTTTTGTTATTTAACATTGATTTTAACTCTTTTAACTCTTCTTTGAATTAAAAAATAATAAATGTCCTAATCTAATACAAGTGGACCAAAGAGGTTCATAAATTATTCCTAAGGTTTTTTTGGTCTAATTTTACTTAGCCAATAGAATTAAGACATGTGTTAGGGTAATAATACAATCATTTTTACCCTTAATTACCCTACTTACTTTTAACAGTGGTAAATAAAATTAAAAAGTTACTATTCACGAAAAATTATTTTTAACTTATTAAACCACATTTTACTCCTTGATATTAAACATGTTCCTTGGATTTTTGAAATTCTGCTCACTAAGCGGTAAAATTATGTTTTATGTGAATTTGCAAATTCGCCTAGGAGGTTGTTAAAAGACAGTGAAAATTTCAATAAAATTTATATATATCTAAAATTATTATTAAATGACTCCAATGAATTATATTGAACATATATAGGTATTATGTATCTATTTTGAACTAAATTAAATTTAAATAAAATAAATAATTATTTAAATTAAAATTCGATTGTAAACTATAACTCAGTGTTTTTCACTATTCATCAAAAATTGAATGTTTCCATAAAAATACCAAAATTTCACCCTTGGATAATTTCGAAATTCTGAATCCAAAAATGAAGTCCATTTTAAAATATAAAATTTTATATAATTTCAAAAAGTGGGTATTACTATTGGTAATGGCTAGTTTGATTGGTTGTGGTTTGTTATAACTCAAAGTTGCATACAACACACGCTACTACATTATTCAAAGTGAAGCGCATCATTGAAGCTTGGGATGTTACATTCTCCCATCTTTCAATAAATTTTGTCCTCGTAATTTGAAATTATTTTTCAAAAATACAAGTTTGAAAATAGAAAATACCTTTGGTAAAACCCACATAGGAAATTAGGATAATAAAATTGAGTCTTAATAAGAGGAAAAGGGAAATGAAAGGGTCACCACCAAATTATGATATTGATTATGAGAAAATTGGTGGCAATTGGAGACATATAATTGGAGGGAAAATGTAAATATTTATAGGTAGTGATTGAGGTCATCAATCACAAACAAGTGTAAAATTGAGGGCCTTAAATTCATCAATCTATGATGATTTAAAATACCATTGGTTAAACAAAAAATCTGGTATTAGGATAAAAAATTTTTGGTTTTATGATCCCTTCACTAATGTATAAGAATTAATTTCTTCATAGAATAAAAGAAGAAGAAAAATATGTACTTGACAAGTAGAGTCCAATCCTTTAATTAATTTCTACCTGAAACTCATCTTTCACTCTAAAAGACAATAGAACATAAAAATAATATTCTATTTATCATATTCATATAGGGTAAAAAAATTAAATTTATAATTCCTCTACCAGATTTTTTAAAAAAAAGACTACATCATTCAATCCAAGACATCACGTGGGCTAGTGGTAGATGACACACCCTTGTTGCCCTTAGGTTGCGGGTTTAAGTCTCACGGCCTTGCCGGACACGACGGGTTTCCACCAGACATCCGAGATGTCCTTTTTTGGCAATCCAAAAATAATCTCAAACTAGAATTATCTAAAATACTTATGTCCAAACTCACAGACCTAAATTTATAAGGAAGGTAAACATAATGAATATCCTTTTTGCTGCTTAATAACATGTGAAGACCTTCATCACATATTCTTTTAAAACACTGCAACATCCTAAATTACCATAAAATCTTATTGATTACATTCATGATCCCATATTCCTTATAGAATACTGGATATACTCCTTCTATCAAAAAATGATGTAAACTCCAACAATTGTGGAATATACAAATAATTAATCAGTTTCAAGTTATTCAAGAATATCCAATATTATTTATCCAAATCAATCATGTATTATTTAAGAATCACTACCCCAGTATCAGAACCAGATTATGGTTTGTATTTCTCTCAACCATATATTTTCTAAAAATTTAACCTGCTATTGAGTAAATTTTCTTGGTTCCACACAATCTCAAGTCCTTAATGAAATAGTACTTCAGTACAATCCTTATATACTCCATAATTATTATAACCATTACATTGTTTATACAAATCTCAAATGACATAATTCACTAATAACAACATAAGAACTCTAATCATTCCTCCTCATATGTTGTAGTATCATAACATGATTGTTATCCAACAACATTATTTGGGGCATACTCTGATTATTTGGGAATTGGTTTGTGTAGTGTCCCAAATCCTTGTAGATGAGGAATTGTACATTTTAATCCATTTTCTTACACTTGTAGTCATGTACATGGTGTCCTTTTTCTCCACACTTATAACAACCTCTCATTCCCTTCAGGCAAGTTCCAGGGAGTTTCTTCCCACAGTTACCACATATGGTAAAATTCTTCTTTTCCCTATTTCATTTACCCATCTTTCTCTCTTCCATCCTTTTATTTTCTTGATTCCCTTAAAATCCATATGACTCAAAGAATTCTTTACTTATCTTAATAATAGATGATATTATTTCTTCATCTGTTGAGAATACATGGGAGACTATTTTCCTTCTAAATTTGGGCTTAATACAGTGAATGATATGATCCTTCTTACTCTTTAGATAATACGTATTACTGGAGTCCACATTCCTTCTACTAGGTGATATTTCTATACAATGGCATAAACTAGGTCAGTTTATGAATTCCAATGAATAATTAAAAAATTGTAAAATACCTAACGTAAGTTTAACGGTTTAGTGATATAATCTGTAATCATAAAAATGTTTTCTTTGTGGAAGTACATAATTATAAACACTTCATAATGGTTTGTAAAGAAAATGAGAATTATCCTAAGCACATCACCCAGGAGTGTCGTAACCAAGAGTGCAGCAAGGCCCGTTGTCATGCTCCAATTCCTGTTTGAGTATAGCTCAAAGTGGTGTTTTCAGGTTTTACCCCTAGGTAAATCAATTCCATAACCACCTCTACCTGCTCGTATCCAGATTGGGATGTATTTCTCGGAAAACTCAAAAAATATCTACAATACCAAAATTTTATGAAGTTATTCTATGATAATCCTCAAAGACTATATTAGGGCTATGTTCTCTAATCAGAGGTTATCTAAATCTATCTCTCATGGTTTGTACTAAACATCCTCTAATACCAAGTGTAACGTCCCGACCACAGTTACCCAGATTTGGTGCATTATTTTAATACACTGGCATGATTACATGGAATCAAGTCCCAATGGACCGATCAATTTAGCAGTCTTGGAAAATAGATTACATACATGATTGTTACATTACACATCATAACATACAAAACAACCAAAATAATCCTTTCTGAATGCCATTATTCCCTTGGCATAAAACTGCATATCAATCACAATACACTTCTTGGAATACTTGGAAAAATAAAACATTGAAAGTGGTGAGCTCAAAAGCTTAGTAAGGATAACAATACATCAGAAACTTCCAAAAATAAGTATAAACATTTAAGAAAATATATAAATAAAACAGAAGCCTTTCAAACATGAACTTCATCATAATATGAAAAAAATAAAATGAAGCATTGCTATTTACATATTCACATGGATATTCTACGAGTTGAACAATCACATTCAATATCAATAACCGCTTTCATAATGATGTAATGCATAACGTCAGACTATGATAACCACATAGTCAAGGCCTTATGCCAATACTACAACTAAGATTTTGTAAAGGCCCTGTGCCAAGACACTATTTTGTCTCATTAAACCTACCGATACATCGAGGAGCTATAGCATGCTCCACCCATCAGTTATTAAGTCCAATACATTCCCCATATAAACAGTTTTAAACATAACATCAACATTCATATCAAAATTTTCATAAGAAATGTCAATAATTTCTCCATAAACAATGAATGGAATAAAAATAAAACTTCCATAGTCAAACATATCACAAAACATTAAATACAACATGTATGTTTTGTATCATAATAACTCAACTTCAAATAAACTTAAAATCCATCAAAGGATATTGACATAGATGAAAATTATTAGTAAAATGATTTGATAAAATACCCATTTTCATGAAATCATTTAAAAGTATCACAATTTATAAAGGAATTCATTTAAAGATTTTTTTTAATCATAGTATCCCATACTAATTTTACACTTTCGAAAAGAATTATCATTTAAAAGCATTCATGTACATATAAATAAATACGTAAAAATCATTTTGAAATCATGGACATTAATCAAGAGGCTTTAGAAAGATAAATCCTTAAATTTTTTAAAATGATGTTTTTGTAAAATGTCCCTTAAAAATAATCCCTTTGATAACCCTTTTATGAAACATGGACATGGATAATAAATATGTCCCAGTAGATACTTACATAAAAAAACCTCGGATAATAATGAGATTTTGAAATTAACCCTTACCAATTTGGTAACTTATGAAACATACACCCCATGAAATAGGTAGTATACAATGAATGTGTAAATACACATAAATTAAAGTTTACTACACAGAGAATAAAATTATGGGAAGTAAAAACACCACAAAAGGTAATAGTGGCAATATGGTATGAATCTCAAAAGAATAAGTAGTGAGATGAACACCCCTTACCTTGAACATTCCTTCAGTCAAGGGTTCGTTTAACCTCATGTATGATAACCGTAGTATGTTATTAAATTATACCAGAACCATATTAGTATTTATGATATCATACAATATTCATTTATAACTTTATACGATCCATTTAATAATAATTTCCATGTTAAATTAACATTTTAAGTAATAATTGCTTTCTTTATCGTACGTGTTTTAACTTGTTACTCTTGATTTTATCACACAGATCATGATTTAAATACATCCAGAATATAAAACATGATTTATATATCACATATTTTTAGAATAGAATTATGTATAATAGACATATATATGAAATGGAAAACACTGTTTATGGAGACGGTAGTCCGTAGGTACGCATAAACACTGTTTCCGTTTTCATAACATATTGAACATAATTAAGTGAATAAAATATATTTAGGTACATATATATATATATATATATATATATATATAAATTCAATAGCATTATTATTTCATATATTACAAATATATTAGTAATATATATTTTTATACTAGTCGATTAAAGGAGAATGTGGAAATGAATCTCATCGTGTCGTGCTGACGGTAATCCGTACGTCCTCATGAGCGTCAATATCATTTCCTTAAATGTGTGGAATTGGATTTTATATTAATTTTATAGAGACATTATCATGTTATTTTCATTATTTATATACATATTACTCATCTTTATATCTATCCAAATAACATAGTGTTGAATAACAAATTACCCCATGACATGGTGATAGTAAGCCGTACGTACGCACGCATGGTGACATTATCATTCATAAGATGGATAGAATAATTAATATAGTTGTGAAGTATTTATAATAACATCATAGTATATATAATATACTAGAGTTATTATTTTATAATGGAAATAAAAAAGAAAGAAGAAGTGGAAGATGAAAGGAACTTGAAAGGGGGTGGTGAAAACATTACCTTTTCTGTGGGTTCTTCCTTTTGATTTGATCAAAAGGGATCTTTAGGTTGGATTTATGGTCAAAAAAAGGCATGTAGGTTGAATTGAGGGATGTTTAAAGAGTATTTGGGTAGGGGTTGGGTGAGTCAAAAGGCATTGAAAGTATGAATTTGAGATAATGGGGAGTGGCCTTTTATAAGATGGGTGAGGGACACCATAGGAAAAACTTAAAATATTATTTTATAATAAATTAAATTTCGGTTTATAATGGCTCCAAAGTGACTTATTCTAAGACTTAGGTGGGGATGCATCGAAATAAGTTCAACCAATTGATTTTAGACAGGTTTGGGTCATTATATTAACCATATCATTTATATTTAACTCTTAGTTAAATAGCATGACATTTACCATGTATCTTTGTATTTTTATATTATATGGTTAATAAACTTACTATATACCTACAATCTACCCACACATGGTCCATTAATGATACAAAAATCATTATAAAATTCCTTTGGCAGAACATTAGATTTTTAGGAATTGAATATTAATTAATAATATAATATTTGTTTTAAAAACACTTTTATGCCAATTTTGACACTATTAGGTTTTTTGTTTTTTCTAAATTCATAAAAGCATTATTACTTTGAAAAATATTAATCTAACCAACCCTAATATGTCATATTAACCTTAAAAATTAGAGTAATTCATAAAAAGTCTCAAATTACTTTAATTTTGATATTTATAATATCAATTATTTTAATATTTCATTAATTAGGTAATTACTACATCACCATTGTGTCATAAATTAATTAATTATTCAATGTCAAAAAATTATAAATAAAATAAAAATATGTAGGAAATATTAATATATTTCTAATTATTATTTATAATAGACTTTATCTTATGTATAATTGTACATTAAAAATGTTTTTGTTATTTAACATTGATTTTAACTCTTTTAACTCTTCTTTGAATTAAATAATTATAAATGTCCTAACCTAATCCATGTGGACCAAAGAGGATCATATTGTATTTCTAAGGTTGTTTTTGGTATAATTATACTTAGGAAATAAACTTAGGGCATGTGTTCGGGTGATAATAATATCATTCTTACCCTTAATTACCCTATTTACTTTTAACCGTGGCAAATAAAAATAAAAAGTTACTATTCACCAAAAATAATTTTTATCTTATTAAAACAACATTTTACTCCTTGATATTAACCATGTCTCTCGGATTTTCTAAATTCTACTCACAGAAGTGGTAAAATTATGTTTTATATGAATTTGCAAATTCTCTTAGGAGGTGGGTAAAAGAAGGTGAAAAGTTCAATTAAATTTTTATATATCTAAAATTATTATAAACTAACTCCAATGAATTAAATTGAATTTATATTGGAATTATGTATCTATTTTGACCTAAAATAAATTCAAAGAATATAAATAATTATTTAAATAAAAATTCGATTTTAAACAATAATCAGTATTTTCACTATTCATCAAAAATAGAATGTTTTCAGAAAAATACCAAAATTTCACCCTAGGCTAATATCAGTATTTCAAATCAAAAAATGAAGTTCATTTAAAATGATAAAATTTATACAATTTCAAAAAGTCGGTATTACTATTGATAACGACTAGTTTGATTGGTTGTGGTGTGTTAGAACTCAATGTTGCGTACAAAAAACGCTACTGTATTATTCAAAGAGAAGCATATCATGGAAGATTGGGGTGTTACACACCCAAATTAACTCAAAAATGGGTTTCCACATAAGAGAATATAGGTGAAAATATAGATATGGAAGAGAAATCTAACCATCATGTGCTGATGAATAGTGCTAGATAACATGGGTATGAAATAACCAACAATCACAAAGCCATAAATTTGTGATTATCTAAGGTACTATTTGATTAATCAGATATGAGGGTACTAGGACAACATTTTTGGTTTTCAAGATCATTTCCCTAACATTGATGATTTTTTATGAGGATAAATACTTACCTGATTTCAGTGTAAAATCATCGTTGGTCATTCCATGAACAATTTCTAATTAATTTATTACTTAACTAAATGAAGTTAAAATTTTCATTCTTGAAGTATTATCAGGTCATGCGATAGCATGATAGGTCACTCCACCTCTCTTTATCACAAAAAGGTTAGCACAAATTATTAATTATATATAAGTCTATATATGGTGTATATGATTCCAAAAATGGACTTATACTTTATCTATCATACCACTTAATAAAATAAATCTAATTCCTACTAAATAGGGACTTCCTATAGGCCAATGGTAGGTGATAAAGGACTATCACACTTCGGTTGTGGGTTAGATTCCCATAGCCTTGTCCGAAGTGATGGGTTGTCACTTTTCCTACATGTTGTCCTTTTTCAAAAACTATACTATTACAACATTCCAGAAATAATATAAAAAATTTAAAGCCATAAAAAATACTATACGATGTCTAAAATAATCCATTTCAATATTTAGGCTTATCCAAATTACATCTATCCAATATCATAATATATAAAAAAATATTACTAGAGAGGTCATCTACCAAACATGTGAATACCATCATTTATCCCACATATATCATAAGATATATCTTGTTGGTCATATTCCAAATAGGTGAATACCTTAATCATGTATTATATTGAAACATGAATTAACATAGAACCTTAGTGAAAACATGAATGTGGTCCAAATTTAACTATTTCCACATACCAAAATCCCACAATTTATATTTAGTCAAACCATGATATCACTTTGTCCTTATATCAGTCATGAGCTCATTGATACTATAAAACATATTATTTTATCCTATCCCTTCATTATGAACACATCATTTGCTTTCCAAAAATATTTCATTCACTTTTCATGGTTACCGTTACAATATTCTTATAGAAAACCAAAATGGACCAACACATAAATATTTCAATATAGCATAAAAGTTCCTTAACAACATTATTCTTGAATTCCAATACATAAGTGCATTAATCCATCTTCTTCAATGATTTTTAAGGAATTTTTCCTTACATGGTTTAGAATTAATCTCTTAGGTCCGGGCGTTGAGTAGGGTAATACCCATGTTCTCCACAGATAAGACATTGAACTCCATAACAATTTTTCCCTCTATGCCCCTTTTCCCTACACAGATAACGCTTCCCCTCCATTTGAGGTATTCCTAAAAGTTCTTCTTCCCTTCTTCTTGATATGTAGAAAGCTTAATCTTCTTTCCTCTATGTTCCTCACCATTAAAAAAAGCATAAAAGTCCATATTCCCATTATTTGATGACTTAGGAATACAACTAAAGTTCACCTTGTTAATCATATATCGTGATGACTGATTCGACCTAATCATAATACCATTCTCTTCTATAATGACACAATTTTGTTGATCATAGTCATGAAATTTTCCTTTGGAATTAATGTTAACAAAATTCTTTCTCGTTCCCTCCATTAACTAAAACCCAAAACCATTGTGTAAGAAACAGTTAAAATAACGAGGAACCACATAATCAGAAAAATTCACTTATGGAATGCCTAACTTATCACACATTCTTTAATGCATGACACCTTAGGTTCACCCTAGGTTATTCATGATTGTAAACATAATTTTAGGACTGTAACCTATACAAATACTCAGGCTTAGGGATACCCCTAGACATATATTAAAAATATCTATAGGGATCTCACTAAAGATTTCACATCCTAGTTTCCAAAGGTTAACTAAAACTTTTCTCTGATAAAAACTGTAGAGACCCAATCTTTATGTACATGGACATTACATTAATTTTACATAATATTTAATATATAACAAAAACATACACCCAAGGACGGTAATAGTTTAGTGTCTTTGGAAGCTCGAAACATAATCTTTTAATCATTGTGAAAGATATTAAACATATCCCATAAAGATATCCCCCTTTTGTTTTCTTACATAAAACCTTTATTTATATAATGGGGAAAAGAAAACATACAAAGGGTGAGCTCAAATGCAATGTAAGGGTTAAAATGGAGAACAAAAAACAATTCATTAACATTTGAATGTAAAAACGTGAACATAAAATCTAAACATCAAAATCTTGAGAAATGACATAAAACATGGAAATACACAATGCATAGATGAAACGTTTACATTTATCACGATAAAGTAGCATGAGGATAAAACATTTAATTATGGAAAAGCAACAAGCACATGTTATGATTTCCATAGTAGCCAAGACATTGCTATCAAGACCATCATAGTGGCCAAAGTCCATTACTGAACTGGGTGTACTTGCCGTTCTAGCCCTGTATTACTGAACCATATGATTTACCATTCTAGACAAGTCTATCTCATGAGATATAAATATTTTCCCAATGCGTTGGAGGGAGATATAGGTCCCACCCATCTCATAAGGTAATCATTATTTCTTGTGCCACAAATAAACATAAATAATTATCATAACCCAACGAATAAAATGAGTTTCATAAACATCAACCCATCCTTACATAATCCATATAGAATAAATGGATATCATTTCAGTATAAGAAAAATGAGACCTTGTAAATAATGGAGACATTATGCTTGAAACATAAACATATAAAATAATGTCATCTTAGATGGAAATTGGTTTTGATAAAACACTTGAAATTAATTCTTGAGGAAAATATCTTTTCCTCTTCAGAATCATATTCTTTTCTCAAAATTCCATGAAATTTTAAAAGAATACGATTTTATAGAAAATAATTATGAAATATTGTAGTGGAATCATTATGGAAATAATTCGTTATGAACACGTAAAAATCCATTCATACCGTATAAGTTAAACACCATTCTACTTGTACTTTTGCCCAAAAAGTCAAAATGTACCTTGTATGGTAAACAAAAAAAAGATTTCCTCCATAATACATAGTAAAAGTAAAAAATTGGTAAACATGACATTAAACATACATGTAAGAATAGTAGACAATTTATGAAAACATTTTTATAAAATAAGTACATGGATGATAAATATAACCCTTGTAAATACTTACGTATAAACAATCTAGGATAAAAATGAGATTGCAAAATTATCCCTTACCTTATGTCCAATTTATTCAATATGTTTTTTAGAATCTAGTATAGTGGGTTTAAACATATTAATAACTTTTAACAGAACCATAATAATATTTACAATATCAAATATGATTTACCTACGACTTTATATTACCCGTTAATTTGTCAATACCACGTTAAAGCAACATTTTCGGTAAAATCATTTCATTTATTTTACGAGTTTTAACGTGTAATTATTTATATGATTACTTATATAATTATTACATAATTCCATAATGTAAAACATTATTAATATATAATATATATTCGGTATTTAAATATATATAGTAGATCAATAAATGAAATGAAATACACCGTTCAGGGAGACGGTAGGCCGTACGTACGCCTGAACGTTGTTTTCGTTTCCTTATTAACTTGAAATGAAGTAAGTAAATAACATATTAATAAATATAGTATCATTATTATGTCATATATTTCATTATTATTTATTATATATACTTTATAATCATTTTGGAATGGTTTAAATGGTGAATGAATCTCATCGCGTCGTGGAGACGATAATTTGTACGTATGCATGAGCGATGATATCGTTCCAATAATTATTGAATAAAATTGGAGTGGATGATATAATATCTCAGAATCAGCAGGATATTATAAAAATCATATATAGTTATTATTACCACAATTATATCCATCCATGTATGGTGGTGGTGGAAAAACATATTACACCACGACATGGAGACGGTAAGCCCTACGTACGCACGCATGGTGAATTTGTTTTTCATAGGATGAATATAGGGTTTTTTATATTTATAATAACATAAAACTATGTTTGGGATACATATATTATTAATTTATAATGTAATAACTAATGAAGAATAAGTTGAAGAAGAAAAAACCTTGAATGAATTGGTAGAAGAGATTACCTCTGCCTCAACATGCTTCTTTTAAACATCCTTGTAGGGAACTAGAGTTGGCCTTTTGAGAAGACCATCACATTTATAATGTAACTAGAGTAGTTGAGAAAAGTAATTGTTATGGTTTTTACAAGTTTGAAGGCACAATATTGTGTGAATAGGAGACGGAAGGAGATTCCCTTATATATGAGGGGAGAGGGGAACTTTTGGAATCCTCAATAATATTAATAAACTCAAAATCCACATAAAAACTTCCCAAGTGACTCAAATTAGGATATGTGATAATATAGGGTTGTAATGTCGTCAACAAATCAAATTTAGACATGTTTTGAATTTATTTTAAACCTTATCATTTTGATTTATCCTTATTTAATCTATTCAATATACTTTGTGGTAAGATGAATTTGGAGTTGGTAAAAGTCTTGAGAGGTGTGAATAAATGAGGTTGTGTGGTGTGGTAATTATAGAAGAGGGGATATGGGTTTTCTCAATATTATATTCATTAAATTATTATTTATCCAAAAGATAATAAATAATGAGGATTCAGGTGATTATAAATAATTATATTTGAATTTTAATTTAGAAAAAATGGCCATTTACACAATCTATGACTCAATCATGATGCGGAATTTCATTTTTTAGCATAATCTTTAATTTTTCGAATTTCGCAATTAAAAAAAAATCAACTATTTTTAAAAATTCCCAAAATTTTCACCCTTAATATTTTGTGATGTGTATAATTCAAAAATTAAATCTATTCTATGAAAATAGATTTCTAAATATGATTTACCTAACTTATTAATTAATATCATAATTTACACTCAAGATAGAAATTTAAAAATTGGAAAATACATTTCTATCACGTTGATAATATAATTAAGGTCTCATTAAATTTTCATATAATCATATGAAATATAAATACTAGTTTATGAATATATTTTATAAAAATAAATTTTCTTTTAAATTATTAAATTATTCTTTTTGTTGTTAAATGTGAGCACTAGGGATCTTTGCCGCAATTAAATAGAGAACATACAATAGTCGAAAAGAGGGTATTTAATAGTGTTCTCTAACAAGGGTTGGAAAGAGATCAGAAAGATGGATTGAAGATCATACAAGACACGCCTCAGATACTCATTTGTTTTTAACCCATCTGCATATTTGTTGGCCTCTCGAATGTTTTGGGTGATGATATCATTTATTGAGGAAATATTTTATAGTAAGTTCACCCAATTTAAGGTTAGATTCCTTGAGAGATGAATAAACCCCATCCTTGGGTCTTGCACAATTGTTCTTGAGTCGCATTTGAACAATTAATTATTCCAGCATCACAGATAACCAAAAGTGACATCTCTGATAAATCCCTGCATTTCTGCTTCCAAGGAAGTTCCATTGTCACATGGGCCATAAATACATTAAATTATGTCATTTTTGTGGTCCCTAAAAATAGAACCATTGAGTGATGGCCTTGGGTTCTCCCTCGAGGTGACGTCAATGTTGTACTTAAGCCATCCGATGAAGGACGGGAACAAGAAAATTTTAATAGTACCATGTGGTTTGGGGTAGGTAGCATTGATTATAAACCATCTCAATATAATGATATTTGTTATTGAGTTGTTTTAGTATGCATTGAGGGAAAAATTGACATTCTAGATATATGAGATGATAGAAGACATCACCGTCTTTCGATTGAAGTAAGTGTTGGTATGGATTACAGCATTTCAGCCATTCCAAAGCACATGAAATAGCTCTATACATGCCACGTTTCGGAGTGCATGAATCTGTTTGGAGAGGCAAAGATCTAAAATCGCATGCATGAGTGAAGAAACTGAGTTTACTTGGGGCTACTCTAGTTCTAAAGGATTGAATATTGCTTTCCAAAGAAATGAGTCTATTTTGTTGCTCAAGAACAGATGGTCTACATCTTTACAATGTTGATGGAATAGATAACACCTAGAGTAGTGATAAATTCCAACACTTTCGATGTTAACCTCAACTGGAAATGTTATAATGTAATTATATCATATTCTCACTTATTAGATGGGTAATTCTATTTATATTATTGTTTGTAAGGTTACTATTCAATTGGCTGATTTATTATTCATAAGGTTCATATTACTATTCCAAATGTTAACATTATGATTAATAAGGGTATTCAATTATTCATAATAAATTATGTTTCTCCTATCAGAATCCAAACATCTTACTGATTGAAACTATGTATGTCAGATTTTTTAAATTAAAATCATATATGTGGGACAATTTGGTTTAAAGGATACATAAATTTTATTAGTTCATTTAAGAATAACATAGCATTGTGTTTCATTTTGTGATTTTATGTTATTATACAATATTAAATTAATACAAGAAGGGATAAATTTCATTGATAAATGGTTGGGTATTTACAAGACGAAAAACTCATTAAATGAATTATATAGGGGTGTTTTTATATTTGTTTCTTTTAGTGAATAGGTGTTCATTTATCAACATACCGATGTGACCATCAGTCATGGTGGTATGTGCATATAGGTTTTCCGGTGAGGGGATTTTTTGTGTCGGTTGGTTTTTTTGAAAAACAATAGATAGGGTTGAGTGTTTTTTACCGATATAGATATATATATACATTTAGGTCCTTGGGATTCCTATATACACCACAACCATGTTGATCTCTACATATTAAAAACCCCCCATTATTATGGGGTAGGGTTTCCTTTCATAACATCTCTATGGGAGGATGGATGAATTGTTAATGGAGCTTATATGCTCCCTCTTATAGGAATTGTTATCCCTAGACTAGAAAGAGGTGTTGAGGTGTGGTTTTGAGGCCCAGATGTCTACGAGTGAGGTTTGCTTCCTAGGTGTCTTCAAGATGAAATGTGTGATAAATATTAGGTGACATTGTGATTGTTTTTTGGTTATTGGACCATCTGTTTTCACTTGAGATACGATGTTGTATCTGTCCCGATTTTGTGCTATCATGTTGTAATATTGGGGCTTGTGGAAGAGTATGGTATCATTAGTAAATTCCTTGTTATGGATGAGTAGTTAATCCGTGATAATTGGTGAAAGGTACACAAATATCAATGTAATTATTACATTAGATTACTTTACATTACATAATTTATTTGGTGAGCGTTCTTTGGTGATGTTGGCGTGGATAGTATACTTGGTTAGGGGATTTTGAGTTTCTTCTATTTTATAACATGGGAATTAATATTATTCTCACACATGTCCATGGGTGACATTGGTTTTTACCTACTTAATATACACGTATTCTCACACTATGTATATAAAACTACTTTTAGTTTTCCAAGGAGACTATGAGGACCATTCTAGACCTTACTGGCTCAGACATTGGGGATGGGTGTTATGTCACCACTTAGTTTTATTTTCGAACATAATTTGGAGTTTTATTTTTATTTTATGTAGTTTTACATTAAAAATTCATGTTGTATGGATTTTGGTTTCTTTTTATATATTTGACAAGGATTTTTTTGGTTGATACATCATATCTCTCGATATTGGTTACATTAATATGTGTAAGGACACCCATTTTTTTATATTTCTATACCCATGGTTCTGGTTTCCACCTTGGGGCCTGTTGGATGCATGAATCGAAGGTCGTTATCTATCATTCATCTTGAGGAAAGAAGGTAGCAGTATCTTGAAATCCCTTACCTCAAATTGAAAAAGGAATGTTGTGAGAGAATGGTGTTAAAGGAGAGGTTGAGAGATACGAAGGATATTGGAGTTTGGAATAATGAGGGTTGTATGGGTTGGTATGGCAACAATGTTAGGTCCTATTGGTGCATGACATAGTCCATGGAAGATCTGCTACGACAGTTGATTTTAACCCACCCGCCCATGATTTGACACACAAACTCAATGATTATGAAATGGCCAACTGATGCTATGACAATTATGGGTAAGTTACCCATGAAATGGTATATTAATCATGACTACTTGTGTAGTTTTATTTTTTGTGCTTTTGAGAAATTAAAATAAATTATGAATCCTAAATAAATTCCATACTACTCAGACATAGGAATTCTTTGTTTACCTTTCATATATAGAACTTGTTATTCATCCACGTGGGGCTCAAGAAGAGGAGGTTTAGAAGGCCAATACATCAGATCTGTATAGGGTTGATCTGGAGATGGAGGAAAATAAATGAAATAATTACACTCATGCATTCCAATGATAGCCTCTAGGAAAGTATGAGGGAAGTGGAATAGACATGGAAACTAAGGGTTGGATTGGGGAGTTGGTGAACACATTCAGCTTGATATGAACTCTGACAGAGTAATTGGATCTCTTGTTAGTGAGACAGTTGAGGTGAGGAATTTGTATGTGGAGTAATCTTTACCTCAAAGAGTGTAAGGAGACTAATATTTTATTGGATGACATTGAGAATGTGTTCCAGGTGAAATTTTATTCATTAATGATGAAGGTTGAGAATTGATAGAAGATATTATCCCTCTTGTAGGGTAGTATGTTAATAATTGTTTTGGGGATCACATTCAAGGATATCCTTCTATTTATTCTAGATCCCTTTCTTGATAAGGAGTCTCTGGTTAGATGATTAGGGGAGGCCCTACATCCTTCTCTTCAGTATATTGTTACTCCCTTCACCATACTGACATACATAAGGGTTAATATGAAGGTTGAGGTGGGGTAATATATTAACTCATGATGAGGTATACTGTAATAGGGGAGCTATATGAGTTCTTTAATAGGGAATGTTGTCAGTAGTAGTTATCCGACATTAGGAACCTCTAGGTTTTGATCTGAGAAGAGATGACCCAAGAGGATTTAGTTTTGACCTTCCTTCCCTCACAATTTTCCCACATTATTGGTCCGTGGTGTTTTTCATGTGGAGATTCTGGGAACCTTCATATTCATTTTCTATTTCATCTTAGAATGGTGGTGGTTGGCATGTCCCGTGCCTACCTCTATATCAATTTCCAGACATGCCATTTCAACAACAGGGAAAGTAGGCTCATGATCCACTAAGGGAAGATGAAGTGGGTGGAGGCTGACTTCAAAAAATTCCACATGGACCCCAATATGGTAATGGTTGAGTAAAAGGCTGATTGGAGAGGGGAAAAGGATTTGGGAATGGTTAGTTTTATGTTGTAGAGGAAGTAGTTTTAACAGGGTCGAAGATCGTTCGAGGTACGATCCTTTTTTTCAGTACTCATATTTGCACCATTTTGATTCACGGTATTCCCAATCCTTTGTTAAAACCGATCTAGAACTTGCTATTTGAATATATATAAAGATAATTTATATTCCCATGGTGCTAAATACATCAGTCAATGGTCAGACTATCTTTTTCTATATTGACCGGGGGTGTATTCTAATATAGGGGTTGTATCAGTCCAGTTGTGATCTCTTTATACTAAAAATGTATCCATATGGTGTTAGAAATGGACTGGGATTGTTTTAATCAATATGTGATGTCATCGAATGATTCTTGAGAGTAGTCACATTTTCATATATGGTTCATTAGGGTGTAGCTTTCTTTGGTGAGTAGTGTTGTCTGATGGGTCCTCTGCATGTGGAGCATTTCCTTTCTTTATAGGTCTAGCATTTATTGTAATTGATGGGTACATAAATGGTGGAGGTATCAATTTTTTTCATGAAATTAAGTGATTTTTTCTCAAAGGAGGTTGTGACTATACCCACTCAACATGACATTGAGTTCGGGATAGACTTACAACCCGGTGTTATTTAGATTTTGAGGGCTCTTTATCGAATGATTCCTTCTATGTTGTATGAGTTTCAGATATAGAATGACGATCTATTGAGAAATGGATTTATCTCTCCCAATTTTTGATTGGAGTGTGCTTCAATCTTATTTATAATGAAGGTAGATTGTCATTGGAGGCTATGTATAGACAACTAGATGTTGAATCAGAATACTGTCAAGAAACAATACCCTCTTTTGAGGATAGATGATCTTTTCAACCATCTAAGGGGACCATGATGATTTTCTAAGATCAATATATGGTCTGGGTATCCCAAGTTGAGGTTAAAAGAATGATATATCCCAAATTCATCTTTTAGGTACATGTATGGGCACTTAGAGTATGTTGTTATGTCATTCGGTGTTATGAATGCTCCCAATATGTTAATGGGGCTTATGAAATTTGTCTTTCATGATTTATGGGACCAGTTCATCATCGTATTCATTGATGACATCCTGATCTACTTGAAATCAGTGGAGAAATATACTGAGTATCTCCATACATCTATAGATTCCCTTCGGCGACACCAACACTACGAAATGTTGTCCAGTTTCATATTATAAACATGGGTGGTCCACTTTCGTGGAATTATAGTTTCTCATCACGGTGTAGCAGTAGACTCACCAAATGTTGAATTAGTTTTTTCTGGAGAATCATTCAATAATTTTCTATAGGATTTCAATTTTCTCGGTCTTGTAGGCTATTAACATAGATTCGTACCTTATTTCCCTCAAGTAACAATCCATTGATAGATCTGACCAATAAAAGTAAAATATTTTATGTGGAGTGAGAAGGTAAAGGTAGCATTTGGCTATTTTAATGGGATGTTGTTTAGTGCCCCATTTCTCTAGTTTTCAGAGGAAGGGGTGATCTTTCATGTGTTCTGTAACACTTCAGATCATGTTTTTGGGTGCTTGATGATGTACGAACATGGAGTGATCTCCAAAGTGTCTAGGAAGTTACATCCCTCAGAATGTAACTATGCCACCCATTATCTAGAGATATCATCGGTAATGTTTTCTCTAATGTTGTGGTGACATTACCTCCTTGGGGATTTCTTTTATGGTCTTCACGGAAAAAAAGATCTTGAGGTATAGATTTTCATAATGAGATCATAACATGTGGTTGAAATAGTGGATAAAGTTACTTCATGATTGAAATTTTAAGATCTCCTACACCTCAGGTAATTGGAATTTTGTGTCCAATACTTTGATAAAGAAGTCACATATGGTGGTAGTTCTAGAATATGAATGTTCATGGAGGATTATGGAGGATTTGGTTGCCTTGCACGTAGATGCAAGAATGTGTGGTGGAAGATGTAATCGATTTCAGATAACGGTGTAGTCGTCTCTGAGGTAGAAGGTGGAGGAGTCACAGTGGTGAGACTCAAAGGAAGAGGTAATGTGTGATTCCATTTCCCATTTTTATGCTCTGGAGTGATGCTTGGAGGACGGTCAGAATTGGATTTTGTCCCCTGAGAAGCTGTTTGTTCTAGTGGTGATGCATGAGGGAATCCTGAATGAGTTTCATTTCCCACTCCTAGTGGAACACATGGTAGTTTTAAAGATTTAATGTGGCTTCAGGTAATAGTTATGGGGGTCTAGAATGAATCATGTAGTGGAAGAGTATGTCACACTATGCTTGGTGTTATATTAAGTGAAGGATGAGCACCATGTTCCCTATAATTGGATTCATGCCTTATATTTACCTGAATGGGTGTGGGATGAAATTTCAAAGGATTTCATCATAATATTAATAGGGTCGTAGAGAGGGTGTGATAAAATCTAGTGTTTAGTGGATATGTTTGAAGAAATCAACTCACTTCTTAATGAACAGGGAGTCAATTGCAGAGGACGACTTAACAAAAATGTAAGTGGAAAAGCTGGTGAGGATGTATGGATTTCCACGATACATCATCTCATTTTGGGATTCATGTTTTATGTCATGAGACTCTAGGGAATTATAGAATTTCATTCTCACTTAGTAACTTTTTATCACTACTTTCCACCCTCAGATGGATGGACAAACAGAGAGAAATATCCAAACATTGGAGGAAATGTTGTGTGCATGCGTCTTGGACATTGTTGGGTCTTTGGTTTTACATTTTCCATTGTTAGAGTTTTCTTAAAATAATAGATATGACTATCCATTTGATAAGGCTCTTTTTGTGGTTTATAAATAAGAATATATCATTCCCCATTGTGATGGAAAAAAGTTGGGGGGGGGCAGATGTTCATGGTCCAATTATTGTGTAGATAATGATTGAGAAGGTGCAGATTATTCATGAGAGGATGGAGGCAATTCAAGACTGGTAGAAGTCGTATTTGTAACATCCCAGATCAGGGTGCCACTCAACGAGTTCCCTGAACCCAGTTGGACAGATGACCACTAGCGCATTTCCCCAAACGACAGAGGCTGCAGACTAGCAACGAGGGCCCATACCTGATAGTGGTGAAACTATGCCCTCATTTTCCAAAGTGTAATGCATCAGAAAAGATAAATAACATGCAATTGCTGAAGTAGTAGACAATATAAAAATTGAAATGGATAACTAAAATATAAAAGAACCAGTAATCATTTATATAAAGATGCATCAATGCACTATTCTATGAAAAGAACCAGAACAATATACACTCCAATACAATACAATATAGTTCAAGTACAAGGTACAGAAAAAACGAAACAAAACAGCGCAACTGGAGCTCAGCAGCATTGCAAGGCTAAGCTCGGCCCCATGCTCTCCTACTCCTATACAACAATCATGTACCTATACATGGACACTTTCACCTATCAATAACTAAAGCAATATAGTCTTTTTGGGTCGAAGACATGACCCAAAATGGTGTGGGAAATAAATCCCAATAGGCATCCACCAAAGGCCCATGCCCAACCGCGTGTAAAAATGTGGAACAACATTTTGCAGTAGAAAATGTAATAAACGATGAAATAATCAAAGTAACATACTTACCAGTAATATTTCCATTTTAATATTAATTTAACCAGTCTATTTAATAACATTTTGTGCTCATCAGTACCAAGCCCTCTGGCCAATCAGAACCTTTCCATCATGCTAATATAATAAAACCACACCCTCAGGCTTTCCCTCAGGCTATTGTAGATTGCCCTCAAGCATACAAGATATTTCCAATAGGCACAGAAGTAACTTCCCTCAGGAATAAGAAGTGTTGCCCTTAAGAAAAATAGAACATTTCCCTCAGGCGAAGCATTACCTTGCCCTTAGACTAAACAAACAATGCTCTCAGGATAAAATGAACATTTCCCTCAGGCGTAAGTAACTATTTTGAGCCTAAAGGAAAATAAGAAATTTATATAAAATCCCTCTCAAAGAAATTTAATACATATTATAATCATGGAATACCCTCAGGTACCCTGGAAAAATGACTAAAGAGAGGAACACATCCCCGGGGTGGTCTTGTATCCAAGCAGTAATCCCAAAAAACAGTAATACATATTCATTAAACTACCTTTTCAATTCTAGGAATTTAATTACGCAAGGCCTCAGCGATACGACACCCCCAACAAGCGTGTGTATCACAGTGGTACACAAAACACACAACAGTTGGAATTTAAACACCAGACCACCTACCTCGATCGTCTCTGATCAGTATGCATGAATGACACCTCCCAAATCGTCCAATAATTCCGTATATCTTGGATAAAATAGTACCTATTCAATCAAAAATAACATCCCTTTGATGAATAATTTGTAAAAATAGCGCAATGGAGAAGGAGAACTCACCTGTGCGGTTCCAAGGAGATTGACGGATACAGAATCAGGTTCCTGGTGTGCAGTCAATAGATCCTCCAAGCTCCGGCCGTCCTCATGAGCTCCAATGATGTTCTAAGCTTCCCCTGTGAACAGAGGACACTACTGCCCATTTTAAGAGAAAAAAAAACTACACAGCGTGTACTCTAAAGTACACGGCGTGTACATTTCTCATTTAACTGTTACTATGGTGGCTACTTTTTCCACTACCGAACTATTCATCTGCCTACATGAGTACATGGAGTTTATTTCCAAATACATGGAGTGTACTATCACTCAACTGGTGGATACTCCCACCACTTCAATATTCACATGTTGACTGACTACACAGCATGTAAATACCCACTACATGGTATTTAATCAGTTTTTCCACCTTTCATCACCGACAGGGCTACACACCCTATGTACTCATCCGACACGGCCAAAGTACACAGAGTGTGGAAAAGTACACAACATGTACCCAAAAAATTTGCAATTTTCACCATTTTTCTTATTTTCTCAAAAACACTTATGGAGGAAAGGAAAAGAAGAAACCAGTACCTCAAGAATAAGAACCTATTTCTTACAAACATCCCCCCTTAATGCAATTCATCCCCGAATTTCCCTTCTAAGGGGGTTGAAGATAAAGCTCAGAACAACTCTAGCCAATGAGCACGTACGTCGGTCTATCGCTCCCAGGATTCGTTCTGCACTTAGCCATGCTGCCATAGCACCCGTACGAGAGAAACTGACCACCCTCGGAGAACCTTTGTTCTCCTATCAACGATACAAATCGGATGCTCCTCAAAGGATGCATCGTCTTGAATCTCAACCTCATCGGGCAGAAAAATGTGAGATGGGTCTGAATGATAGTGGCACAACTGAGACACATGGAAGATGTCGTGCATGGCTCTGTACCACTGTGGTAACTGCAACTGGTAGGCAACCAACCCAACTCTCTCTAGAATCTCAAACGTCCCCCATACCTAGGTGAAAGTTTACCCTATCTCCTCATCCGCTTATGTCCCAACCTCGGTGAAACACGCAAGAAAACTTGATCCCCGGCCACGAACTCCATGGGTCGTCTGTGGCGATCAACATAATATTTTTTTTGAGACTGCGCATTATCCATTCTCTTTTTTATCAACTGGACCTTCTCTGATGTCTCCTGCACAAGGCATGGTCCCAACAAAGCTACCCCACCTTCCTCTAAGCAGTACAAGGGTAATATGCATGGATTTCCATATAAAGGCTCGCAAGGTTCCATCTGGATAGTTTTATGAAAACTATTACTATAGGAAAACTTGAATACGGGTATGTTCTTCTCCCAAAAGCCCCTGAAGTCTAGGATGCATGTGGGAAGCATGTCCTCAAGCAACTGTATTGTACACTCTGATTGACCATCGGTCTGAGGGTGGTACGATGTACTTAGAAGCACCAGTGTATCCAGTTCCCTCTAAAAACTCTGCCAGAAATGAGATGTAAAACAGGTGTCCCTACATGAAAAGATAAAACGAGGGACTCCATGAAGATGTACGACCTCTAGGATATATAGCTTCCCAAGATCGTCAACACCGAAGGTCTCCTTGATCGGAAAAAACTGATCCACCTTCGTAAGTCTTTCCACAATAACCCACACAAAATCATTGCCTCGAGGTGACCTCAACAACCCAGTCATGAAATCCATCGTGACATCATCCCATTTCCACTACGGAATGGGTAACTGCTGAAACCATCTGGCTGTCCTCTAATGCTCCGCCTTCACCTACCAACAGGTGGAACATCTAGTAACAAAACCAGCTACCACACTCTTCATACCGGGCCACCCATATTAACGCCTCATGTCACAGTACATTTTGGTATCTTCAGGATGCACTGCCCAAGCTGAAGCATGAAACTCTCACATCAGCTCCTCGCGTATATCCCTTAGAACCCATACTCATCCATTGAAACATAGTACCTCATCATTGCCTATCTTCCATCCAGGAGGAGGGTCCTCACTATCCACCGACTCCCATAGAACGAGGCCTTCTAAATCAGATAACTATCTCATCCTCACCCTATCGAGAAGGGTAGAGGTCCCAGCTAATGAAGAAAGATAGGTCTTCCCCTGACTGTCGTGCACCTCCAAATGCATCTCAGAGAACAAATCCATAAGCTTCCACTCATCAATAGCCCCCTGAACTGCCTGTATCTAAGACATCCAGCTCAGTGCATCAGTAACTACATTACCCTTACATGGTGTATTGGAAAGCTCAAAATCGAAGGAATGAAGGTATTCAACCCACCATCGCTTTCTCAAGTTCAAGTCACGCTGAGTAAAAATGTACTTGAGACTTTTGTGTTTGGTGAAAACAACAAAATGATCTCCCAAGAGATAATGTCTCCAAAAGTGCAATGCATGAACTACTACAGCAAACTCGAGGTCATGCATCAGGTAATTACTCTCATGTGGCCTCAACTACTAAGACTCATACGCAAATACTCGATCACCCTGCATCAAAACTGCTCCCAGCTCAAAACCCTATGCATCACAGTAAACATTATAGATCTTACCTTGCTCTGGAAGTATCAGGATTGGTGCTGATTTCAACCTTCCCTTCAACTCCCGAAAGGCTGTATCACAAGATTATTACCCAACGAACTTCTCACCCTTCTTAGTTGACCCCATCAATGGTGCTGCTAAGTGGAATAAGTCTTATATAAAGCATCTTTAGTAACCTGCCAGCCCCAAGAAACTCTGTATCTCAAACATGTTCTTAGGATGCTCCCAAGAAACTACTTCTATCATTTTCTATGGGTCCACAAAAACTTTTTCCTCTAAGATTATATGACCCAGGAAGTGTATCTGGTCCATCCAAAAGTGGGACTTTGAGAGCTTATCATATAGCTGATGCTCTCTCAGTGTAATCAATACGATCTCAAGATGGGTAGCATGGCCGTGTCGAGTGTGAGATAACACCAAGATTTCGTCCACGAAGACTATCACAAAAGATTCTAGATAAGGGTGGGATACATGATTTATCAGAGCCAGGAAAACTGATGGCACATTCGTGAGTTGAAATGGCATAATTAAGTACTCGTATAGACCATATCTACTATGAAAAGATGTAAGATGTATATCCGATGGTCTAACACGTAACTGATGATATATGGATCTCATGTCACACTTCGAGAACACACATTCTCCTAGAATTGGATCAAAAATATCATCAATCCTCAGCAAGGGAAATCGGTTCTTAACCGTTAACTGGTTCAGCTTCCGATAATCCACACAAAGTGTGAGGGTACCATCTTCCTTCTTTGAAAAAAGGACAGGAGAACCCCAAGGAGAAGTACTGGGTCAGATGAAACTCATTGCCCGTAACTCCTCTTACTGTCTCTTGAGCTCCTGAAACTCTGGTGTTGCCATCCTATAAGAATGAATGGACACCAGTGCTGCTCCAAGCACAAGCTCAATAGAGAAATCCACCTCTCCCTTCAGAGGTAGACCTGAAATGTTGTCCGAGAAGACATCCCTAAAATGATCAAACACTAGAGGGAAATATTTCTGACAAGTCCCATGATCATACAGATATAAACTTTCAATCAGGGCTATCACAACACCTTTCCCACGATTCTTGGGTCCAGCTCGTCTCGCTTGGACATCCCATTCACCTTTGTTTAGAAACTCTTTTCCCTCTGGTGACATGAAACTCACCATGCGACGATAGAAATCCAAAAAGGCTCAAAAGGGAACAAAACGGTCCATCCCAAGAATCACATCACAATCTGTCATGTTTATGAGATAGAGGTCCCATAGAAAGTGACACCTACCAACCTCTAGGGGCACTCCCTGTACCGACACACACCAGCCATTCTAGTTCCCAATGGAGTGTGTAGCGTCATAACATCAAAATAAAAAGAAACACAGAGCCTACGACTCTCTACAATAGGAACATATATAATTCAATGTGTATCACCCATATAAAAAAGTGTAGAAGATAAAAAAAGTTACTATAATAGTACCTCTGATAGTAGAAGGTCTGGGATGTTTCTCCTGTTGGGTTTGTTGCACTGCATATGCATGCCCAGTGTCACGACCCTACGACACAGCCTGGCTACCCTGAGCTCTCCCATCCAGCTGCCGCTAAGATCCTAGTGTCTGGCTACCACGGCCACGACCACCATCTTTGCCTTTACAATATGACGTACACCAATTTCTAGACTAGTAAGAAGCTGCTGCTCCTGCTCCCGCACACAGAGTCTACACAGAACCCCTCTCACTAGCCACGGGTAGAAACACCCTACAAAAGTGTTGCAGATGACCCATCTTGACACCATCTCAATACTACACTGGGTCTCAAAGACACTGAGGTGTCTTGTGCCCCTCTCTACAACACTGTTAGTAAAGGACTGGGCCACCTAATGTAATCGCCTGGCTAGTACTTCCACTGTGAGAGAAACTCATCTGTCGCTTACTATTACCGATAGAAATAGTACCAGAAACTTGTGTCAAACTGCCGTGGCCCACACCACAAGCTTCCCGGAGGTTATGTTCATTAATCAGTTCTTGGTTCAAAAGATCATGTATTGTTGGAAATCTGAAAACATTCACCAAAGCTCGAATGTCATATCGAAGATCATCCTCAAAGATTCTGACACTCAACGTATCATCACCCACTAGAATGGGTGCAAAATTATGAAGCTTTGTAAAGCAAGAAGAATAGTCCATCACTGTCATAGTGACCTGCTGCAGATTCATGAACTTTAGAGTTCGATCTGCCCACAGGGTCTTGGGAAAGAAGAAGTCATAGATGACAACATTAAAATATTCCCACAACATATCTCTTTGATTCTACAATTGAGTGGTAACATCCCACCATTTCTTGGTGGAATCATGCATCATATAAGTCAGGATCTGGACCCTCCGCCCAAGAGGCGTCTCAAGATGCTCAAAATAGTTTGCACTGAATCCAACCATGACTCTGCAGCCTATGGTCTGCCATCCCCTGAATATGTAGGCGATTGCTTCTGCTGGAATATATGCGTCAGCTCTGCCATAGATGTGGTGGCATGCGGTGCCCCCTAAATGGTCTGCATGAATCACATGAAGCCTTCATGGAACTATGCCTCCATGCCTATGTCCGGTATAATGGCTGGTACCGCACCTGGCACTACTGGTGGATCAACTTATAGCCCATGGCTTACTATCTCAGTAATATAATTTCTGCCGCTCTCTTCGCGAACAACTTTTGGTTGTCTCAGCGGCATGAATCTACAAGGCCAAAAACATGACTTAGATTTAAGTTCATCAAAGACTAAAAACAATGGGACCAAAAAGGGATCAAGAGGAAGAATGAATACAAGATTTGAAAAACAAGACTACAAGACATGTATATTAACTACACGGAGTATACCTGACTTTTCTTCCACTGTCAAGGTCCTTCTACATGGGTTATCCATACAGAACTCTTTTGAACAAGTCTACAGGGCATGTATAACATGCACATGATATGTATGTTTTAATTTCCAAATACCCGTGTCATTCGTGACACAGCCGACTACTCGGAAAATACTACACAACATGTTACACCCGCACACAGCGTGTACACCCCTCCTTTTTCCCAGCCACACCTCCAGGTCCACATGGTCAGTCTCCGATAAAGACTAAATAGTGTTTCCCACAGGTACACGGTGTGTTCAAGAAGAGGTAACACTGACCCGTGTTGTTAGTGACAAGACCGAGTACCTAGGTTAGACTACAAGGCATGTTTAAGGTGAACACGACGTGTATGTCTTAAGGTTTTTCCGTCCATATTGTTAGTTACACGGGTGGACACGAGATCTAAACTACATGGTGTGTACAACCGGTACACAACGTGTTTCTCCCATGTCATTCACTACCCCGTGTCCCCGCCCACATGGTCTATGAAACGGTAAGAGACTACACGACGTGTATTGAGGGTACACAGCATGCACATAAAAAATTTTCATTTCTTCCCAAATAGAAGTTTAAACGGCTTGTAATCATAGAACTAAACAGTGTGTATATGGGGTTTTTTATATATTAATCCTCTAAAACAACTCTAGAACCCATAAAAACATTGAAACAAAAACTATATTCCAAATTACGATCTGTGAGGGCCCATACTCTTCATGAATCAAAGCATGGCATCTTATCTGTGTCATAAATAATGTAAAAAGCCAATGATCCACCAAATTCAGGTCAATGAGGGCACATAGTCCTCAATAACCAAAGATTGGAATTCATTATATCAAGGACTCACACAAAAATACCCTATCAAATAGAAGGTAATTATCAAAGAAGATTTAACAACATCATGCGTTTCTAGCACAACAACTATCACAACAACATGAAATTTCTAATGCACCTACATGGCATGGAAGAATGCATGACATGTGATTTAAATCATGTTCCTACTTGATGCATGAGATAGCATAACCTCATCTCATCAGGTTGAGACTAAAGAGAAACCATGTATAACATATAAATATCACACCACAAGTGTGTCACCGAACGGTGAAAATAAAATCAACTGTAAAATTGGAAAATTAGTGAAAATTGCTATACGAGGCAAATTGGCTTTTCCCTATACACATGTTAGCTACTCCCAGGCACAACTTATTAACAAATACCAATTCTGTCCTATCCCTGACTAAGGATCAAAATAGTATTTCAAAGAAAAGAACTCCTCTAATACAACTTTGTAACGTCCCTGATCCAGGTGCCACTCAACGGGTGCCCTGAACCTGGTTGGTCACATGACATCAAGCGCATTTTCCCAAATGCCAGAGGCTACCGACTAGCAGCGAGGGACTTGGTCTGATAGTGGGGAAACTACACCCTTATTTGTCAAACTATAATGCATCAGAAAAGATAAATAAAATGCAACAGTAGAAGTAGTAGACATTATACAACTAAAATAGACAACTAAAATAGAAGAGAACCAGTAGTCATGTATATAAAGATGCATCATGTCACTATTCTATGAAAACATCCAGAACATGACAGCCTGTAATACAATACAATACAGCTTAAGTAAAAGGTACAATAAAAACGAGACAAAACAGTGCAACAGAAGCTTAGCATCATTGCAAGCCTAAGCTCTGTCCCATGCTCTCCTACTCCGCTACAACAATCACGTACCTGTATAGGGACCCTATCCCCTATCGGCACCTGTAGCAATATAGTCAGTTTGGGCCGAAGAAATGATCCAAACATGGTGTGAGAAATAAATCTAACTAGGAAACCACCAAAGGCTCGTTCCCAACTGTTAGTGAAAATGTGCAACAACAATGTGCAGTAGTAAATGCAATAAACGAAGTAGTAATCAAAGTAACTAAATTTACCGGTCATATATCCATTTTAATATTCATTTAACCATTCTTTTTAACAACATTTTGTGCTAATCAGTACCAATCCCTCATGCCAATCAGAACCTTGCCCTCAGGATAATATAATAAAACCACACCCTCAATCTTTCCCTCAGGCTATTGAAGATTGCCCTCAAGCATACGAAATATTTCCCCCAGGCACATAAGTCACTTCCCTCAGGCCTAATAAGTGTTTCCATTAAGAGAAATAGAACATTACCCTCAGGATAAACAGTACCTTTCCCTCAAGCTAAAGAAACAATGCCATCAGGCTAAAAAGAACATTTCCCTCAGGCTCAAGTAACCGGGTAGAGACCAAAGCATAACAAGTGATTTATATAAAATTTTTGTCAAAAAAATTTAATACACATTATAATCATGGAATACCCTCGGGTATCATGGAAAAATGGCTAAACAGAGGAACACACCCCCGGGGTGGTCCTGAATCGAAGAAGTGATCCCAAACAATAGTTATAAATATTCATTAAACTACCTATGCAATTCTAGGTATTTAATTACGCAAGGCCTTAGCCATACGAAACCCCCAACATGGGTGCGTATCACAGTGGTACAAAAAGACACAAAGCAGTTGGAATTTAAACACCAGACCACCCACCAAGATCGTCTCTGATCGGTATGCATGACTAACGCCTCCCGAATCGACCAAGAATGGATTAGATCTGGGATAAAATAATTCCCATTCCAACAAAAATAACTTCCCTTAGAGGAATAATTGTTAAGAACAATGCAAGGGGAAGGGAGAACTAACCTGCGCGGTTCCAAGGAGATCGATGGATATAGAATCGGGTTCCCTGTGTTAGTCAGGAGATCCTCCAAGCTCCAACCGTCCTCCTGAGCTCCAACTATGTTCTAAGCCTCCACTGTGAACAGTGGAGTCTACTTGAAATTTTAAGAATGAAAAAAAAACTACACGGTGTGTACTCTCAAGTACACAGAGTGTACTTTTCTCATTTATCTATTCCTCTGGTGGCTAATTTTTTCACCGATGAACTGTTTATCTATCAACATGAGTACACGGCGTGTATTTCCTAATACAGGGAATGTACTATCGCTCAGCTGGCAGCTACTCCCACCGCCTTACTATTCACTTGCCGACGAACTACACAGCGTGTAGTTGGTTTTTACACCTTTCATTTCCGACAGGGCTACACGCCCTGTGTACTCATCCCACATGGACAAAGTACACGACGTGTGGAAAAGTACACAAAGTGTACCCAAAAAATTTGGGATTTTCCCCCATTTTCCTTATTTTCTCAAAAACATCATAATGAAAATAAACTAGTACCTCAAGATTAAGAACTGGGTTCTTACAATATTCCAATCATCAGAAAAGGCACATGGAGTTCTAGGTTAGTGACCACCTATTCTATAAGGTTTCTCCTTGATGTGGGAAGAAGAGGTTTGGTTGAGGGAGTAATCATTTTCCCATGTTCATTGGACCCTTTGAGGTGTTAGAGTTGGAAAGGGGGATAAAATTTGGAATTTCAAATACAGTTGAGGAGGATCCACAATGTCTTTCATGTATCCCATCATCATCAGTATATTCATAATGACTGTGATGTTATTTATATTATAGAGTATGATATATAGGATGAAGAAACATGCATTCATCAGCTAGTAGAGATCATGGATAATTAAGAGAATGTGACATAGGTATGGACCATTCATTTGGTTCGTTAGTTGTGGATTCATGTTTTCCTGGGGGATAGTACATGGGAGAGAGAGACACTGATGTGTTCCATGTACCAAGAGTTGTTCTGAGTTGTACTTCTGATTTTTCTTTATAATGTAGGGACAGAACATTTTTTTCTATGGGATTAGATATTTCCTCATTATGTAATATATGATAAATTCCTATCATTTTAAAAGGGTGATACCATACCTCTAATTTAGACCTATTAATTGATATGTGATTACTTGTGTTAGTGAGTTAGTTCCACCCAATGATGACAGTATCATGAAATGGATAATGAAATCCCCTAATTAATTTTCTCGAATAGTTGTTTGTTTTGTGGGTTATATTTTTTTATATTTGGGTTAGATGATGTTGGATTTTTTGTTCTTTTTTACCGAGGTTTCACTCTAACTTTCGAATGACAGATATTTTTTATCCATGAGAGGTATCATATAGGATGGTTGTTCGGACCACTCATTCTTCCTGGTTTGGTTTTAAATTTTTGTGGGTGAGAATAGTCTGAGAGATATATAATTTAATAGACCAGACATCCTTGGGCCATTACATAGTCAAAATCTAGTGTTTGGGGTTTTCATGGAGGCGATAGTGTCTCGTTACAATAGTTTACCACATTTTTATTTTTTTCATCAGTGAGTCAAAAACCTGTGAGTCGTGTTGATAGCTCAGCATCGATAGGATGGATTTGGTAGAATATCATTGGTTAATCAAAGAATTAGTGTCTTGAGGCATTGGTAGGTCAATTAATTAGTGAATTGGGGCATGAATAAGTCGAGGAGTTGGTGACTCGAGGCATCTGTAGGCCTCATCGTTGATAGGTCAGGGTGCCGGTAGGTTGGGGAATCATAGATCAAGGTGGAATCTGTGAGTAGCTTGGTGAGTGGCAGTACTGAGTTGCATCAGTGAGTGGAATCATTGAGTGGATTTGATTCCTCACTGATGGTGTCTCATCTATCAGTGGCTCACACGTGTTGGTTAGTCATGTCAATAACTCACTTATCAGTGATTTGATTCCGTTTTTTCATAGTTTATTCAGTTTCTCCCCTTTGACGTATCTCATACCATTAAATGAATTAAATTCTATATTTAATATGTTTTTTTTGGCCGTTTCAAATTGTTATTATCTCTTGAAAACCTGAATCTTCCTTTTATTACAAAACAATGTGGTCTTGATATTCATCTGGATTTAATGGCCTTTAAAACAGTTCCCGCTTATATTTAGGATCTAGCCATTCAAAATAATAAGTTTTATATTCCATCAACCCCTTCAGTTTTCTTTTGGTTCACCCAAAACAATTATTCCCTAAGGAGTCATACATCTGTGATATTCTACTCTGTTCGATTTTTCCCTACATTTATCCCTACTACTTGTGAGACCCTATGTTTCTGATGTGAGGTAAAATTTTTGATTTTTTTTCATTCTATTTAGGGATTCATTAGTCTCCATTCCTTTTGTTCATAATGTGGTGTGGGTGTACACTTCTCCCCATGTCATACGACTGGACCCAAATTTAATGAATAAAATAAGAAGTAATAAAAAAAAGGGTCTCAGAGTATGATTATTAATTCCTTGTATTATATGATATCATTAATCCATGTTTTGAATTTTATGGGTTCTATTCTTTTGAAAATCATTTTCATTGGTGGTCTCTATTAGAACACCTATATGATATCTGAATCACTCCTTTAAGAATTTGAATCAATTTAATTACATATATTCTATTAAATAAATGTATAACCTAGGATTTACCATATTATATGAAAACCCATGTTGTGTCTAGTGGAATTAAAGCATGAGTGGTTTCTAAATATGAATAAACATTGATTTGTAAGTGTGGTTGTCTTTCGTGTGACGTTATGTTCGACCATGGGCCAATGTTGTTTGTGTAATGTTGTGAATGATATTGTGTCTATGATTATGGTGTGGTATAGTTGGTGTGGGGGAAAATCATGTCGATAGAATGTTTTATTGTGTAAGGGATGAAAATATTATTTAGTTGGACTATATTAGTGTAGTGGTTGGGAAGTAGGTCTACAAGAATGAGTTATATCTTTTTCATGTTTATGGATGTGATGGGAGTGGTGTTGTTTTAGTGTGTAGCTACAGATTGTGGAAGTTATATCGTTTCTTGGTAATTTTTCTTTCTTAGGGGAATGAAATTGTTGCATGACTTTGAAGAATTATGGTTGTAGTGGTTGAATGGGATTTTGAGAGAGGGGGTGTGTACAATGGGACTTCATGTTGGGTGAGTTTTGTTTTGTTGAATGTAGTGATTTCAATATAGTGGTGTTACCTTGGATGGTTTAGGAAAAGATGATTTTGAAGAAGTATGATGATAACTTTCATGGGAATTTGGCCTGACGTTTCTAGAAAATATTGTATTATGAATGAGTGTTAGAATTGATTCATTTACATTTTCCCTTCATTCCTTGTTTGTATTTCTATGTGGTTTGTATGGTTGCTTCACATTACAATTTTTTTAGTGTTTGTTTCATTCCAAGTTTGGAATAGAATAAGTAAATGAATGAATTGATAATGTTAAATGACATCTGGTTAAATGAACTGGCTCAGGTTACTTTTCGAGTGTGTCTTTTAGTTAAGTAACGTTTATTTATCAAATTGTGGAAGTGAATATTGTTCGCATTGGTATGTGCATTTAGGATTGGAATAAAAGATAATTTTGGTGTGGTCTGGTTGTTTTTTTGAAACTCATATGTTGGTTTGAGTCTTTTGTATGTATATATATATACACATGTAGTTCCATATAAATTTTTTATGAACCCCACTTATGGTAAGAACAACCTAAAAATACCCCCATTTTTATAGGGGAGTGTTTAATTTACCAGCATCCCAGTGGGTTGATGGATTTCAGGTAATAGGATCTTCATTGTTCCAAATTCTATGCATTGGTAGCCCTAGATATTTCAGGCAGACTGTGGTGTGTTTGTTAGACCTAGGTGTCTATGGGTGAGGAGTGTTTTCCATGTGTCTCTCGGATGAGTTGTATGGTGATTCACAAGTTTCTTTTGGATGAAGATGTGGTTTTTTCCCAAGGTGTTTATGGGTGAGATGTGAAGTGGTATGCAACCCAGGTGTGTGTGGGAAGGTTGTGATGGTGGGGCTTATAGAAGAGTGTGGTAGCATCATGAAATTCTCTATTAGGGATAAGCAGTTAACCCTTGGAAAGTGGCTCGGGGTACCCATATATATATGTTCTTATTACGTTACTTTACTTCACTTTACATGTGTTATTTGGTGAGCGTTACATGGTCATGTGGGGGTGGATAGTATACCATGTCAGGTGATTTTGAGTTTCTTTTATTTTCTCTTAGGGGAATTAGTATTCATCTCCTTCTTGGGCGTGGTGGAATTTGGTTTCTCCCTATTCAGTATACATTTATAATCACCATATTTGTACAAAACTACTTTCAAGTTTCCATGGAGATTAGACGAACTGTGTTAGACCTTAATATCTCAGACATTGTAGGAAGTTGTTGCGTCACATCTTAGTTTTACATTTGTACTTTGTAGTTATCTTATTATTTATAGAATTTTTACCTTAAACATGAATTTTGCAAGGATTTTGGTTTATTTTTATATATGTGACTTGTAGTTGTTTGATTTTTATGCCTATTAACTCAACATATTTCTTACTATCAGAGGGTAATGCCTCCAATTTTTTAATATTTATCTACCCTTAGTGTTGGTCTCCATCCCGAATCCTATTAGAGGTGGGACTCGAGGGTCATTTTCTCTACCTCATCTTTAAGAAGGATGGTCTCACCATATTGTTTTCTCTTACCTCATCATGAAGAAGGTGGGTCATGAAACATATTAAAAAAATTAAATTAATCGAATTTTAATTATATAATTTCAAATTTAAGAAGAAAAACCTGATGAAAATCAATTTTCAAGAATATTCACTTTTAAGTATATAAATGTTTTCTTAAATGTATGTCCAATTTTTCCTCCAATAATATTTATTTTTTTAATAAAATAAAAATAATAAATTTTAAATCTATAAAACATATAATAAGAATTTGTATGTAATTGAATGGAACAAACAACATTCAATAAGAAATAGTATTATCACTCTTGAATGAAAAATAATAATTTTTATATAATTATAAATATTTGAATCTAGTATAATTATGGAATCATCATTTCAAAAATATGTTTATTTTTATCAAATATTTTTTTTATAATTTTCATAAATTAAATATAATACACTCTTAAAAAAGCTAATAAAAATCATTTTTGAGGAAACTATACATTTGAACAGTTAAATAACATTACTAAAAAATCATTCCATGTATCCTATGAAATAATTAATAAATATTTATTGAGTAAGACAGTTCAATATATTTCAAAATTCATTTAATTGATTTTTTACATGACAATTTAATTCTAGGTTATAAAAAATTTATATAAATAGTATATATTTTATGATTCTTTAAGATCATTTTTTGTATCTTGTACACTATCAGACATAAATATTGTTTTAAAATAGGATATTAAAATACATCAGTCGGTGCATGTATGGGAAAGAATAAGTTGTAAATTGTAATTAGTAGTCACCATCATGGGTTAGCATTGTCGTCCATAGGATAACATCAACTCCCATCGGACTTAATTACTAGTTCCAAGAAGTATATTTGTTTATATTGGAGTAGAATATTGATTATGTATTCAATGTGGGAAAGGATAAGTAGTATATTTTTCATGAAAATAAATATATACATACATTAAATTAATCTCCATTCCTCCCATTTTCTTAAAAATCCATCAATGTCTTAAAAATATGTATTGGATGTTTCATTGAATTCATTGAAATAAGAGAACACACATGATAACACTCTCGTATTATGTTTTTTTGTAACTATGTTCACCTTTAGGATGGTTGTAATGAAAATAATATTGAAGACATTATATGATTCAAATTATATGTGCTTCACTTTAAATTAGTTTTTTGATTTAAGAAAGATGATATTTAGAGGAGTTAAATTTTAAAATGTTCAAGCATGCATGAATCACCTATTTTCATATAAAAAAATGCTCGAAATAATGAGCATGAAGAATAATGATGAAATTGAGTAATGATGAAGAATACAGTTTAATGTTATTTTTATGTATTTTATATAGTAAGACACCTAAAAATACTTACAATCATAATATTAATTATATATTATCATCATAACACTTCACTATTGTATTAATTTCTTAAGATGAATTTGAAGAAGGAATGATTATAATACTTTGATGTATAATGATAATAAATATGTTGATGATTTTCTTTTTATTCAATATTTAAATACTGTTATGTAATGATAAACATGGAGATTGTAGATTTATTTTTCATAAAGAAATATAATGAATTATGTGGATTATTATACATCAATTGAAGGAATATCCATGAAAGTGATGCTCATGAACTGATGCATAGGTTTATTTTTTTAAATAAAATAGATTATATATAAGAAAAATAATTAAATAAACATAATCAATAAAACTATATAAAATTTAAGATTCATTATTTTAAATCCTTTGATTTGAGTTGTTTTGAATTAGTATAATTTTATCAATTCATTACTGAGTATTCTAATAGACCAGTAAACTTTATAATGAAAAGGTTATAAGGACCCAAAACCAAAAATAACATATATATTTTATATTGGTTGAATAAATACAACAAATAAACAAAAAAAATACTACTGATAACATTTAATGTAAATGAAAAAATTGTGACCTGAATAAATTTATATTTTCTCATATATGTAATGTGGAATGAGAAGATCTAGTGATAATGAAAAAATTATTTATTCACACTAAAGATAAAATAATTAATGTTATAATAGTCAATTCTTGTTATACCTTATCTATACCACGTCCCAGTTGAAGAGAATTCAAAATCATTCATATTTATTGTGTAATTATAACCAAACATGAGGTAGAACACAAGAATTCTATAGAAAAGTGAAATAGATAAAAAATTTAGTTATTGTAGAAGGATATAACCTATATTGTCTACGAGTAATGAAAGTATTCATAATCGATCAACATAATGAAGAGCAGGTTGAAACGTCTACTACTATACCCTTTTCCAAAATTCTTTTGATAATAATAAGGTAGTTGTGCATGTGGATAATAATCGTGACATTATATGTACATAAACAACCTGATGTATGAAAAAATAATCAAAAAAAATTAGTGTTCTTTATTTGGATGCATTCATTTTGGTATCTGAATGCATATGGAAAAAATAATAGGTACGCGTAGTGACAGATCTATTAACTAAATATGTGTAGAGTTTGTAGAGGGATAACTATTTAAAATATTTTAAATATGTTATAATGTTCATTCACCCACCCATTAATGTTCCATGATCTTAATGTGATCCAGACATTTTTTGAACTCAATATAATATATATTAAAATGAATAAAATAAAAAATTTAAATAAAATCATTATTTTAAAATAGAAATAAATATAAAAATTCATATTTGACATATCCTAGTAAATAAGTATCATTAAGTATATCACATATAAATACTGACTAATTTTCCAACTGCAATCATTGTTATTATTATAATATAAATAACTTTTTTGATTAAAAATAGACCAACTCTTTGTTAGCCTGTCTAGGTAGCCAATCATCTCATGGACCTCAGAAAAGCATAAAGATATGTAGAGAAATAACAGAGGACGGTGGATTATGGGTGTATTGCATGCAAGAAGATCAGGAGACTATGTTGTGGTACAGTTTTTTCCACCGTGTGGGGTATAAATGTTAAACAATGAATAATGGTAACTCTAATGAATTTTTAAGACTCCATATAATGCACTAGTAGTTATGAATAAAAAAAATTCAGAAGAGAATTAAATTGTGGGAAACACATAATAGGTAAATATTCATCTTCAACCATATTTCTTTCAAATATCAACAACCACTTGTTTTATACCCTGTGATCAGTTGAAATCTATATAGAATGCTTGAAATACTTGTCTTATCTTTAAAATAATAATTAATTACACAATATATATTCATTATGTATTTTAATTCAAGATAATATTTACTTGAAATGTGGTTTTAGCTTCATATAATGCTTTAATACATCCTTTCAAACACCCCTTAAGTTATTTTTTCCCATAATATAATGTTAATCTCATCCAAAAAATAGATTTACCCTCAAAACAATAAATGACAGAGATAAACGATTCCATATTTTCAACAAATCGAATAATCAAAAGTGTAATACTATAAAAATTATGAAACTTCTTTGTCCTAATCATGTTATCATCTTAACTTAATGATCTTTATAATGTAAAAGTACCATTCCATATGTTATCTCTGTACAAAACACACATTAATGGAAAATCATTTATAATGAAAAAACAAGGTTTTCATTTTATAGTGAATCAAACATGTTGATCTAAAATAGAAAAATTCTATGATGCTACATATGGTTTATATTTAATCATATCATAAAAATATGGTGTGGATGGAATTCCTAAAATATGGTAAAATACCTACAGAAAAATCTACGTGTATATTTTTTAAAAAATAAGTAATACATGTACCACGAATGTAATAGACTCCATGTAATTATTTGAAAGAGTTTGTTCTGACGTTGATTAATGAATACCCAAAAAATTATACCTACATCCACAACTTATTATACTGACATAGGATATAGGAATATATGATAACGATTCTCATTTTCATGAAGGTGTGTTACCACATTCACCATACACGATATATAACATTTTGAAATGAAAGGATATATAGATTGATTTTATGAAACTGATGATAATTTACACCATTGATCAACCACCCTTATCCATTCCCAATAAATGGATGCGTTTTTAATTTTATAGGACTTTTAAGGCAATTTTCTATTTCTATAGTGATGATCATTAACTTGTATCATGAACCTTACATCCAAATGGTATGGTTCCTTGAAATACGTCAATGAAAGTCATACATAGTTTGAATAATCTATATAAAGTATTTTTAAATAATGAATAATATAAAGGATTGATTAAATGTTATCTAGGTAAGGAAAAAGGAAACTCAAATATGAGGGAGTGAAGTGATAGTGTCATACATAGGTTGCATCTCATGATACAAACTATTTGAATAATTGTATCACATTAAAGTATTATAAGTAGATAAATTACATGTCTATATATATACTACATGAATCAAATTATAAATTTATAAATTATTCAGGTGAATATTTTCTAAATGGACCATATTCATGTATTTTATGTTTCTACCTATCAATTATCACATTTCATAATGAATTTAAATCTATATGATGATTATTATTTTTATTTTTTTCATGTCTGTTTCATTTTCTATGTTCTACTACAACTATAGTAAACCAATCACATTAAAATAATTTATATTGGTTCATTATAAAATTGTGATTGATATCTAACCTACAATGAATCCATCTAGAGTTCATACATATCCAATGACTCATCTTAATAGAGTTAAGTTAATACATTTCATTATTGAATGTTTTTGTTTTAGCTATATTTTTAGGGTATCTCACCATACATAAAATGTTAAATGTTGGTAGAATTATTTATCATATTTACCACTTATATTCATGTTATTACCCTAGTTTAGTGTGTATAACTAAACCTATGATAGAAATAAATAAATTGTTTCATGGATTTTTTAAATAGATAATTCATTTAACAGTTGAAAAAAAATAATGGCCATGCATTTTTCTAAATCCCCATAAATACCCCAACGTGGGATGGGATATGAATCTATATAGTATTCCAAGAAAAACATCTATCTATTCTCACAAATGTATCATCTTTTATTCAATCATACCTCAAAAATTCATATTTTTTCTAACATTTTCAGTTGCATTTGATACTCACATTGGGATCACAAGATTCCCTTATCTTTTTAGTAAATAATAGTGTTTCTATGCCCTACACACGTATCCATGAACATGAATGAGACATATTTTTTCTCACACTCTATAAAAATCATGAACATAATATTTTCAGTGGATCAAAAGTATTTTTTCTAGTTAAATCGTATTCATGATCATATAATTTTAAATTGATTTCACATGATAATATTTAACTTCATAACAGATGGTGTTGATTTCAATAGAATATCCCCAAGGCTTGGGTTTTAATATAATAATTGGTTCATTATAACAAGTATTGTTTTTAATAAATTTAATGTAATGATTCTATAAGTGTTCATCTAGGAATCATAATATAATATTAAATTTATATATCTATTATGTAACCTATTGTAAACACAAATAACTATTGAAAAAATTCCCATTTATTATGGGATCGGTGTACACATTTATGAGTCTCTGACTTGAATTTCTCCAATTAATCTAATTATATTTTTCCATACAATTGAGAACATCAATAATATGGAATATTATGTTAGTTTTATTTCAAAACACAGTTATTTTTATTTTCTATTTAACATGATCTATATATTTTTTAATGTTATATATAATATATAATGTTGTCAATAAAATTAATAAATTAAATAAATTATATTCGAAAGTATTAGATTCTATATACCTTGAGATAAAAAAGGTGCATCACTAGAATGTTAAAGGTATGAAAGATAATATATATAGGGCTTATTATTTGCAATGTTTTTTATTTTTGGATTATAATGGATATCATAAAAATTATTTTGTAAATTAGGGTACCAAAGGTTATAGATCTTCATTAAAATGTATATCTTTATAAATTTTATTAAATTTTATTTTTTAGTTTTTTAACTATAAAAAATAACCAAAATCACTTCCTTCATCATCATGGAGAACTAACCAGAGAAGGTATCATGTTTTATTCTCTTTAGTTTTTCATGTAATCCTCATGGATGACAAGACTTCTGACAAGAAACATGGTTTTGGTGATCTAAGGATAGTTTAATTTCAATATTCTGATCACAACAATCATTCCATATCATTTTATAAAAATATTTATTTTTTAAAAAATAAATATGGATTCAATTTATTTGGAAGGAACGAATCGTGAAAGAGTTAATATTTTCATATTAATATATAATACTTCTATTAATGGTAAGAAAATATTAGTTTCTATATACATTTTTGATCATCTATTTTAAAATAAATCCAAACCATCCATAGGTTTAACCAAGACCAATTTTTACACATGATAATACAAATAATAAATATGAAGCTAACCCCATTTGTTCAATTAAGAAACAATGATTAGAATATGAACATATTTTTATAGAATATTATTTACAAAAGATATCAAGTTGGATTTATGGTTTATTGTGACAAATAATTATAGGTTTTGAATCTTGGAATACATTGGAGTTGAAGTAAAAATATAAATAACAATGTGTGAATAAATTTATTTTTCGAAGAATCAATATTTTCATATAGTGTATAATAATTTCACACTCAAAAAAGTTCATGAATTTCAGCTTGTCAAGAATAAACCAAGTTCTTGTTCAATAAGATATTCACAGCCATTAATGTAGTTCCAATAATTTCCAAATTAGCACATACATGGGGAAAAGGTGGATTATAAATTATTTTTAAATTTCATTATATTTTATTTTAAAAAATCATAAATTACATTAATAAACTAATAATTTAAAGAGAATAATGATTTCATGAAATATAAATTAGATAAAAATAAACAATATCATTAAAGAGTTTGTTGTATATAAAAAACTCTACACCCCATTAAGATGAAAAAAATTCAATATGATGGGTAATTCTATAAAGAATAAATCTGATTGTTTTGATTCCAGTAAAATATGGAATTATTATAAGAAATATCATCTAAATAGAGGTATCATGAAATCTGTAAATGTTGTCCATAAATAAGATCTAGGAATAATAATGTTTTATGTTAATTGAATTTCAATGTTGATAGGGTTGTTTCCTGATTCAAGAGAAACAATTCATTTGTGTACAAAATTTATATTTTTAAAATTATTGAAAAATTATATATTTAAAAAATTATTACAGATTTAGAATAACACATCAATTTTTTAATCTAATAAGGCTATCAAGGAAGTAAATTTTACTCCTATAAGGAGTAAAAAAAATCTTATTGTGACGTTTTTACCAGAAATTAAATGAAATTTCGTTTTAATTATCCTCTTATGAAAATGAGTTTTGGGGATTCATTCAAGAAAAACGAGGTTATAAATTCCAAGGGTGTCTTATTTATTGGGAAAGGTATTCTTAGTAATATATATATCATCTGGCACTAGATGTGATCAATTTTTAATCTTCCTACATTGTTGAGACATATAACATGAGTAATGATTATTTAACACATATTAATACTAATTTATTAATGTTAGTGAAAAATATTTATATTAATACTTTTTTTAAATAATTAGAAAAAAAATTGTAACATGAAAGTATTGAAATATGATGATAATACTATATTATAGTTTCAAAAAGAATTTTAATATTTTAGGATTAATAAATATTTTTCTAATAAATTAATGGTTTATTAAATAAAGGGGAATGTTATTTTATTAATTTTATCTAATAATTTTGTAAGAAAATTTATATTTATCTATATATAACAAAATATAATTTTTTTCATGATAATGGAATACAAACAAGGAGTTGAAAATAAATTTGATAGCAATAATTGAATTGAATTATTTAAAATAGGAGGATATTTTTATATGAATGTGTTCATTGATATTTTTGAAATGAAATGTTTTTCTATATCATTAAATTCCACAATCCACTCTATAAAAAATGTATACTTGAATAAAAGAATTGGAAATTAGTGTTAATGGAGAATTTCATGCTTCAGTGATAAAAATTTCATATGAACTTATGGGGTTAACTATTCCATACATGTTTTCATATTCATAATGTAATTATTACATGAAAATATATGTTAACACATATGAAATATAGAATAATCAATAAGAATAAAAATTAATATTTTCATTTTTGGTGGTGGATATTCCTTTTATAGGGTTACCGATCATATATGATCAATGTTAGTGTTTGGGGTTCTTAAAGATAATTTCTTTAGATATGATGAGAATATTTAAGAACATAGATTTCTAAAATTGAAAAAAATATTACTGAATCTAGAGGTGTAAAATTATTTTCATGTAATTGTTTTCAAAACAACTATATTATGTGTAAAATATTTATTGTTTGGGCACTCAAATAAATGCAATCACATGTTAAGAGATAAATAATGACACTCAATTTGAGTGTAGAAGTTGTTCTAAACCATGAAATTAGTATTATCACCATTAATTATTTATGTATCATGATTACTTACTTTTCTTTATCAGTGAAGATCAAAATTATAAAATTATATATAAAAATAGACAAAATTTTATTATCAATATGTGATTATTAAAAATGGTAAAATGAATCTATAACTTCCAATGATATAGCCTTATTGATAGATTATATAAACTATGTGATTTATTTTATTATAATATTAATAAAGGGATCATCAGAAACATTATTTATGGATAAAATTATGTTGGGTGTTAATGGGCATTCAAAATAAAATAGGATTCAAATGGATATTTTCATGATTTTATAGAATGATTGGTTATAGAAGGATTCAAAAAAGGTGGGTATTTATTATTTTGATAATAATTCTCTTATCTCTAATATTACTTAGATAATTCATTTTTCATCTAATTATATCCATAATCTATATATCCATAAAATAGATATTAAAATATTTTTTAATTTATTTTTAGATGAAACATTAAACAGAAGAAATGGATGTATTGTTTTATAAAGAAAATATCATAAGATAAAAAAATTAGTAAAATGTTTATAGGTTCTTCATCAAGTGAAAATTCAATGAAATTATTTTTTTGACTCTAATATTTTTCCTCATTTTTTTAGATATGGTAATAACATTAAGTGAATATAGTCCAAGATTATATGAGACAATAGATCATTTTGTGTCTATATATAGTTGATTTTACAATTTTTTGAACTAATATTATTGGTTTAATTGAGACCAAAAGATATATTGATTGTGTAGATGAATGATATGTTAGAAGTTTGTACCTTCCTAGGATTCAATGTTGGGAAACAGAGTAGACGATATTCCTTCATACAGTCTTATTATATTGGTAAAATTTTGATTAAATTCAATCCCCATAGATTCAAATATATTAAGAAACCAAAAAAACAAGTTTCATGTTTACTGCTAACATTGGTAGAGCTAAAAAATCAAAAAGATTCTAGTAAATATTTATATAGCATGTATGTAATACATTTTATTATGCCAAATATCTCTTATCCAATGTGAAATATGAGTTGATATACTAGTAATCATAGTATTAAACAGTAGAAGTCTGTGGCTAGTGACAATGAGTAGATTAATAAGAAACAATGATCTAGGAATATTTAATATAGGTTACCCACATTTTATATCAAGATATAAAGTTGTGAGATTAATTACATAGTTGGGAGAACACAAATCCACTTCTAGGTAAATTTCCACTATTTGAGGAGGAATGTTTTCTTGACTGAGAGATAAATAAACATACATTTCACCTATGACAATGAAGTCAATGTTTATATCCATATAATAATCAATGATAGTGATAGAGTAGCTTACATAACTATTATTAGATATTTATGTGTAGCCAAATTTAAGTACATATAATTAAATTAACTATGAATGTGTATCAATACTTTCAAGAGAATAATGTTTCATGCATAATTGAAAGTTGAGACATGTCATCATAAGAAAGGATTATGCGAAGTAAGAGAGGAAACAAGATATTAGAAAAATAATTTTCATTAAATTTTTTATTATCCGTTCTTACACTTTTAAGAAATTTACACCGAGATTGATTATAAAAGCCATTAATAATGAAATGGGGATGAAAATCACTAATTCATCATTTGTTAAAGGTAACCTGATGGTCATAATTTTATCATCCTAAAGTGTTTAATCGATAAAAATAGATTACTATACTTATTTTCTATATTTAACATTTACTGCCAATACATTTTATATAAATATATCATATTATTATTATTTTGAACTGTAATGTCCATTTTTTTTAAAATATTATTCTTTATGGAATTCAAAACACATAACACTGAGCATATCCAAGCCAAAAAATATTATCTTGCTGATATAACCTATCCATTAAATTAGTTGGTATGAATATTATAACCCAAATTAATATATATATATATATATATATATCAATTTTATAATATATAATAATTTATTGATTAATTATTAGTAAATAAGATCATTATTTTCAGTAAAGTACTTATAATCTTTAAGAATATATTTTCTCCAAAAATAGAAGTTTACTTATTTTTGTGAAATATATTATAAATACAATTTTCCAATTTTCGAAATTATATAAAAAAATAATATCATTTTAAAAGCATCATAATGAAATTATCATATGGAGAAATTTTTGGATTTTTTGTAAATATATTGAATTATTGGTTAACAGTAAAAATACCAAGTTTTGTCTATTTGTAATTTATTTTCATATAAATTTTAAATTATTATACGAATTTTAATTTTATATATAATAGTATTAATTTAATTTGATATAATACAAATAATTTCATAGGAATTATCAGCATACCTCATTTTGGTATAAGATAATTGTTTAGTTCCAATAAATTTTTCTAAAAACAATTTTCATTTTTTTACTATTTTAATCTTCAATTAATTTCTCAGACATATATAAATTATTCAATTAAAATTTTATTCTATATTATGAATAATGTGGTGAAAATAGGTAAATTAATCCCTTTTGTTTTTGTTCATTATGAATGCAAACTGCGGTAATTATTTATCACTTCGATATGGGTATATAAGATAATTATGGTTAAGAATAATTTGATAAGAAATATCAACCACACCAAAACATTTAATTTTGTAATTGTATCAATTTTTTCAACCATAATCATTCATTTTTCAATTATATGAAAATTATGTGTTGTTATAGTTTTAAAACATCTTATATATTATTTAAATTAAATCAAAATAACAAATGTCACTCTCCGGCTTCACAATTTCTCTTATATGTAAATATAGTGATATGAAAATTCTATATAAATATTAAAATCTATTTTTATCTTGTAACAATTATATTTATGATTTTTATTTTTTTTAATTTATAGTTATTATGTAATTACATTAGATGCTCACAAAACACTAGTGTAGTGCTTGTTAATGTGGAAAAGAAATAAAGTGAATGATTTTAAAATATAAAATATAAACTTTTTTCGATTAATTATGGTTTCACATTAAATATTATCTACAAAGAAAATTTATAAGTGATTTTTTATGATTATATAATTGAACTCGACAACATTCATGATGTTTTTAATGTAAAAATAGTTAAATAATTCTCAAAATGTAAGTTGTGATATTATCTAATATATAAAAAATTATGAAGTGATAAATTATTCCATAAATTCATATCTTAAACCAATATAAATGAATATTGTTTAACATATCTACTATTGTATCTTTATTGGTCAGTTTTACATTTATATAATCTTAATTGGTTCAAATAGAATAATAATATATATATCATTGAAATTGTTAAAAGGGTTAAAAATGGGTTAGAACAATGTGACAAGTAAAAAAAATCACCAATAATTATAAAAAAATATACTAGATGATATCATATATACTCATAATAATATTATGATTTAACTATTTCAATTTGTAGCTACAAGAATGTTAAAGTAACATTATATTATTTTAATAAATTATGTAATTCTAAGAGTTATCCTTTTCTTACAAATATTAGGGATCGAAATATCCAACAATCCTCAAACATTTTGAGATGTATAACTATATAAATCCCTACTCAAATACCATCCAACATCAATCCCAAATTCAATAGGTATATTTGATGGAATAATACAAACCATAAAGGGTTTAAGGTGTAAAATAATTATGTTTTTGCATAAAAGAAGTATAACTTTTAACCTCCATAAAAAAACTAAAACCCCTATGAAATGATAATATCATTATCTGCCATATACTAATATTTTATAATTTTAATTTCATAACCATTATTCATCTACATAATCCAAAAAAAGGGAAATGAAATAATTTCATGAGTGTAAATAATACTAATGCCTCGTGAAATGATGTAATTCATTTTCCATCACCAGTATTCATGTTAAGTGATAATGATGGATTATATATATATATATATATGATATTACTAAAATATTTTAATTTTTGAAATATAAAATTTTATATATGATCATACTTCTACATTTATTGAAAAATGATAACATCATATGTATATATATATATATTACCACCTCCACGAATCAATGTGATTCAATTTCACCACTACATTTCATGGAATTTATATATTATTTAATAAAAATAAAATATTATATACACTATATAATAATAATTATAGAAAGAAAAATAATACTTAATTTCTTTCTTCCATGTTTGTTGAAAACTGAAATGTTACCCATGCATATGTATGACAGACTATATCCATGATTGTAAAAAAAAATTTATTTTCATTTAAATATATCATGGATGAATTTAAAAAAACAATTAATGTATAAAAATTGAAATTATATATTATATATTTTTATTTATATACCAAAAATTTACATTTTTTATCATATTTAACTAATTAATGTAATTTTTCAACTATGCACTGAATTTCCTAAACACACATGATGTATACTTAACCAATTATGTAATTAAGAATATAATTGAAATACATGAAAAATAATTGTTTAATCATAAATTAATAATCTTTAAAGAGAATTATAAAAAAGTAAATAATTGATATGAGTTTTTTTATAATGGTGTCATGTTACATACATGGAATATCTGGGCCTAAGGTATGGGTCATTATTTTTTAAATTGGAACTTATAAAATCCATTCAAATTAATTTTCATATTGATATAAATGTTTCCTAAAAAGTTTTTATTTATTCTCCAATTATTGGAAAATTTTATTTTTGACCAATTTTTACTTTCATTACAATGGTTTAAAAATAAATCTTTTTAATGATTCACATGTGAATCACTTTGGATTATTTTTTTGATAGTGTACAATAATAGTTTAATTTAATATATATTGGATAAATAGAATTTTAATGATTTATTAATTTTTATTTATTTAATTATTCTTGTACAATTTTCTATTGGATTTTTAAATGAAATCATTTCAAAAATATTTCCGGACTATTTCATTTATACTATTAATAAAAAAATGGGTAATTATCCTTATTTTTATGGGAAAATAGAAAATGTTTTGATTAGTGGTTGAAAAAATTATTTCTTTGTTTCATTATAAAATTGTAGAAGAAGAATAATTTTATTCTAGTTATAATACTCTTGATTTATATATTAAGATCAGTGAGACCAAGACAACATACATGACCGGTGGGCCCGATATACCTCTCGAATGAATTGGGTAATATACATTTTTTCTTGTAAAATTTGGAAGGAGTTAACCTAGGAGGTTCCACTAATGGATTTAACAAGTCCCCTGTTATTTTTAACATAGATTATGATTATAATTCTATAAATTTCATAAGATTTATTTTTCCATTCTATGTTCTATTTATGTATTCTTTGAGAAAACGTGTTTCTTCCATTGTATATCATTTATTTTATATGATCAATGGTTAACGGGTAAAAATTACACATTTTTTGTGTTCTATTGTCTTGAATCATCAAAACAATTTCATACATTGATGTCCCTTAATTATATTTTTTTCTCATCACATGTCATTAACTATTTTTTATTGTATTTGGGTGATTAAAATACTTAATAATTCCAATGTTCTATATATGAATGTTAAATTTAATGAAGAGAGTATATAAATATAAATTCAAATTTTATTGTAAAATAAGTTAATTTTGTTTAAATTTCAAATTTGGAAGAGATTTCATAATTCCATAAACCATTAAACCAAAACAGTCCTTAGGTATTTAAGTGAGGAAATATTTCTCTTTAATAGTATATGTTTTGGAAGACTAAAATTGTGTCATTTCTTTTGGTATCAATGAAAGAAATTTAAATTGATGGTTTTACCACAGAATCTAAGAGTGCTGATCTGGGGCAGTTATAGTTGGTATCAAATTTTTCATTAGAAAAGTTTATTCATATGGATGTGTCTATGTGATGTTAACTTAAGAGTTATCAATACCATAATAAAACTATATGTTTATGTTTGACCATATGTTCGAATCCAAATACACCCCTTTGAGGTTTTAAGTGATGAGAGTTTAAGATTTTTAAGTGTATTTTGGGTCACAATTGTTTTAATAAACACATTTGGATTATAGTTTGTTTTAGTGAAATAGATAATTTAGTTATAATTATATTATATTCAATGAAAATAAGTTGAATGGAATTGATAATCATTATGGTTATGTTGATCATTGTTGTTGAGGAAATTTTTTAGAATCGTGGTTAAAGATTAATTAAATATTTAGAATATATGATTTGTCATGTAGATAATCATGGGATAAGAATTTAATTTATTTACAACATTTCTATTGTTATGTTTAAAAGAGGTCAGAAATTTTGGAGAAATTATATTATTATTGTATAATTATATACATTAAAAAATTGGATTTGTATTTAAGGAATTAAGATGAAATTATCATTCTGAATTATATATGATTTTAATTTTCCCATTAAGATTATTTGTCTTATTTATTGAATAAATAATCATATTATTTAGATTAAATTATTAGAGAGTATAAATTTTTGCTATATGTCTTTATTATTGTTGAATATAGTTTGGAGATAAATTATAAATTAGTCTTTGAATAATATGTGATAAAATATTTCATATTTTTGTTATATTCATTAAGTAATATTTTTTTTAATTATATGAAGTAATATTTATTTATTTAATAATTTAAAATAGAAAATGATATTTTTGGGGTTTTAGTGACTAATGTTTTGTTTCTTCTCATGATAGTTTATCTGAATTGGAATTTATATTTTCATTTCATAAAATTTTAGATTATGTTAATCTATAATTATAATATGAATATCCTACATTCTTCTTTTATATCTTTTAATATATTAGAATATTTTTATTGTTCCTCAAGAATGAAAAATTTATCCTTAATACTCAATTATTGGTGTTAATGTTGAGATAAATGTGGAATATTTTTTATACATGTACCTGAATGATGAAATTCAGTTCATATATTTAGAGAAAATAATGTAAGTATAATTACTTTTGTTATTTTTTCAAGAGGGTAATGTAATTTCTAAAATATATTAAAACGATGCCAAAACAATAGAATTATTCTCTAAAAATTAATTCTATTAATATGCTGTCCTTTCCAATCTTCATCAATTTTTGTTTTTCTGGTTATTAAAATTATCATTAACATTCATATTAATTTGATAAATTTTATCTATCATTTTATATTATTATTTGGACCTTAAATTTTTCCAAGGATTCTATATTTTCACATCCTACTAATTTTATAGCATTATAAATCCTTGTTATGTGTTATTCTATAGGATCATTTAATTTTAATTCCCTACACATCATGATTAAGTTGGACTAATCATGTTCAAGTTTTATGTTTCCAAAATATTATTATTAATTGTGAAACCCTTGGTTATCTATTTCAAATTAAAATTAAAATAACACCATCTATTTAAGGTGTAAATTTAATATCATGTGGTTTTAAAATGAAATTATAATTGATATCGTGCAATCCACGCAGCATTGAGCATAAAAACCATGAAATATAATATTAAGGATATAAAATAGGTATTAAATTAAATTGTATAAACACTATAAACTAAATTATTTAAAATATATAGGTTATATTAAAAAAAAATTCTTGGTAATTATTATTAAATAAGAAATTCATTTTCTGTAATGTCATTTTATGCTTCAAATATATGTTTTCATAAAAAAAAATTATTGTTTTTTAAGGTATTATTAATGATAATTTAGATTTTTTATATTTTATTTAATAAAATGGATATTATTTTTTTATACATCATACCAAATTTATCTTAGGTTGATATTTTGGTATTTTTCTAAATATATCGTTTTCCATTAAAAAGTAAAAACTATCAATTTTTTAGTAAAATCATCACGTCATTTGATTTATATATTTAATAAAATTTATAATATTATATCATATTAAAAAAATATAATTTAATTAAAATTAATATAATAAATTACATATGAATCTTCATTAGACAATATTTTGGATTATGTTAATTTTTTTTTCTATTGTAGGCATTTTCCTAAAATTTATTTTCCACTGAATATTGGGTATTTATATTAAATTATTAAATTACACTTATTTAATTTTTATATTTAAGAAATAATGAAATATTTTGAATCTTGATATTCAAATTTATTAAATATTTATCTTTTATAATTGTTTATTATTAATATTAATTATTGTACAAATTTATCTCCTTGATATGGGTAAATCAATAAATAAGGTTAAATATAATATTTTTAGAAACAAAGTTAAGTCTACAAATTTTATTTAAAATATTTTATGATTGGGTTTACACCATCCTCTTTCTAGATTCAATTATATTCTAATTTCAGGTAATATTATTGTAAATTGAATTCTATATTATTTTATATAATACAAAATTCTAGATTCCACTATTTTTCTTTTAAATTTATATTATCTGTTAAAAGAGAATAAAAATAATGTTTGAAAAAATATTAAAAGATATTTTTATCATAATTAATTTTTTATTTTGTTGATTTATTTTAAAATTTAATTGATGAAATAATTAAGTTAAATACGTATGAAATTCCATCATGGTTTTTGTAGAGGAAGTATAGGAATAAAATAAAAGATTTAGAATACATAAAAACAAATATTTTTTGATTAATTATGGTTTAAAAATACTTTTAAGGTTATTAATAATGTTTTAATTATTTATAAATCTATTATATTCTAATTTGATAAATGTATCTATCTTTTTAAGGTCGAATATTTTAATTGATCATATGAGAACATTAATCACTATTTATAATAATAAATATTTCTTTGAATGATAAAATATTAATAAAAATCCAATATCATAAGAATAGAATGTTATATGATTGAAAATATAATCCATATTCCATTTATGGTTTACATTTCCATTCATAGTAACATAATTGACTCCTATACAGTAGAAAATGATCATATCACGATAGTAATCATAAATATAAACATGTGGTAAAGAAAGTCATAAGTGTATAAACATAACCAAAACATGTTTGAATTTTATTATTTGATAGTTTTTAAACTCATAATAATCATATATTTTAATTAAATCAATTTATTTCCACATTAACATGAGATTTATTTTTATTAATTTAATAATTTCAGTAATTCCAAGAGTGCCCATAACCTCAATTATAAAATGACACATCCTATAATCTCTTTATCACACCAATTTACCATATTATTTTAGTCAATAAATATCGTAAATCTATTCCTAATATCCCTCTTCATGTTATATATGTCTTAATTAATGAATAATTCTAGGAATATAGTTCTTTATGTGTAAATAAATAGAGGTTGTCTAACGAAGTGGGTATATGTTTTGACCTAATGATTTTTATATTATTTATTCTAATACCTCCTCCAAAAAACATCAGAAAATCTTATAAAAAGCAGAAGTATCTATATTATACGTAGACGATATTATGTTAATTTTATGACCTTAATAACTCTACTTTATAAATCTAATGGAAATTGAAACAGTTGTTTCTATATACAGTGATCTACAAGATACCGATCTAATGTTATATATTTTTCAAAACAATATTTATTTATGGATATAATGATTTATTTAATGTTTATATATATATATATATATGATATTTATTCAATAATTATTTTTTTTAAAAAACAATATCATTTATTTTCATACATTTTCATCAATTGAAAAATTATAATGTCATTTGTGCGTAAGTGTGGGTTACTTCCTAAAAAAAATATGTAATTTGTATTTCGTCACCACTTCACATGGATGGTATATATAAATAATTTAAAGATTTAATTTCATATTTATGGTGAAATAATCATTATTTACTATTGAAATAATACTTACCATCTTTCATTCTTTTTTTGAAAAATGGAATCTTTACTCATGTGTATATACGACCTACCATCACCATGGTTATAACAAAATTAATTTTTCTTAACTATCTTTAATGGTAGGGTATAATTTTAGAATTTATGTAAAAAATAAAAATTATTTAATGAATTTATTCTATAGATGATATAGAAATTACATTTTGGACCACAATCAATATACCAATGTTGTTTTTCAACTATGCACTGAACGGCATGAAAACCCATAACATCGATTTAATTGATTGTCTAATTGAGTAAATCCCTGAAAAAAGAGAATAATGTTTTTTATGATAAATTAATAAGTATATCAAATGTTCATAAAAAAGTAATTAATATATATATATATATAATAATTAATTTAATGAACATACATGTAAATTCATCACTCAAGTTAATGAGATTTCTTATAAAATTACTCTTTTAAACATTCCATTCTTTTACTTTTTCCATATTCATTTAAATGATTCACAAAGATTATTATTTACTATTAATTTTTTTAAATTGTACTTTATATGATATTTGAAATGATTTTCAATAGTACAAAGGGAATATTGTTAAAAGAATTCATATGGGTCACTATTGACACATTTTGGTAATGAATAAAAGAAATTTATTATTTATTAAAAACAAAAAGATCATAATTTCCTAAAATCAAAAATTTCATGGATTTTAATAATTATTTAATAATTTTAATTTTTTATATAAAATTAAATCAATTAAAAAATATTTTTGGTAATTCATTATTTTAATTATTTATTAAAATGATTTCGAAATTATCTAACATTTTATATAGGAATGGAAAACGTTTTAATTATTGTTTTAAAAGATATTGAAGGGTTTTATGATTAAAAGAAGAGAGAATAGAATGTTTTATTGATGATGTGGTACAAGATCATTATATATGATGGTGGTGACCCCTAAAGAAAAAATTTAATATCATTGATCGATGAATATTACAGATAGAGTGTGCTCGATATATCTCTCTAATGCATTGGGTAATTCTTTTCATCTTCTAAGAATAAAAAGTGGGAGTTAACAACATAGGTTTCTCAATGGAAATAACTAGAATCTAGTTATTTCATACACATGATTGGTATATAATTATCTCGGATACCTAAAAGGGTTTATATTTTACATATATAGGTTATAATGTTTTTGAATAGAATCTTTATTTATTGTAGTTATTTGGTTTATTTTAAAGAATAAAAGGATAATATTGAAAATATTACAAATTAATTTGTTTTCAAGTATTTCAAAATACTATCAGATTTATTAATTTTTTGTCCCTTGATAACATTTGTTTCTTCATTCCTTCGTTAAATATGTTTTTTCATGGGGCTTAAGATTTATTATTAAATGTATTATTTCTATGTTCATGATGTGGAAGTTACTTGGTATAAAGAAGGGGTGTAATTATATTGAGTTTTTTGGAAAAAATGAAATTGTCTATACATGTCTAATTTTAAAGAGTTTCCCTAATACCCAAAATCATTATACCTAAATTCCTTTTAGTATTCAAGTGGTATAATATTTAAATTCATTATTATATTCTTCTGATGCACAAAATTGGTTCATTTTTATCCTTAAAAATCACGAAATTTAATTTATATTTTTTTACCATTGGATATAAGGGTTCTTGTTCAGATTTCTTCTATAAGTGGCATCTCTTTATAATGAATTATAACTCTAGTAGTTTAGGTTATTATAATAATAAATCATTGTAATTTTTTACCAATACTAACATAACTATGGTGTCACATATTCTATAAAAATATCTGTTAGATCTTAGAGTGTTTAAGAAAAAATCCACAAAGATGGCCATAATTGTTTTATTAATATGTAATGCTATGAAAAATGAAAGATTATTTTATGTTTTTTGTCACTTTTTTATTATGACATGTAGTTTAATACCTAGTAAACATTAAATTTGATGTCGCAATGATATTATTACACTATTTATTTGTTTAAATTGAAATACATCAATATTATTCAAAAAAATTTGAATTAAATTGTAAATATTTAACAATTATTTATAATGATATAAAATTTTTGTAATATTTTATAATATATATAATTTCACATTTAATATTAAAAAATTAAAGAAATGGGATTTTATAAGTTTTGGATTCTAAAGGCTCTTAGGACACTAATTATTTTGGAATATGTGTTCTGAAGGTCGGTTTGATAAAGATTATAGGTATTGTTATTACAAATGTTAGGATAACAATTATTGTGCATATTGCAATTTGATATTTTTTTAATTGACATTCCAAATTTGTAGATTAATAAAATGGATGAGAAGACCATTTCATCGTTAATATTTTACTTAATAAAAATAATATCTATATGAATTTCTTTTGTTGTATTAGCGGAAAAACAGAAGTTATTATCATGATTGAATTTATTTTTTATTTTTTGAATTCAAAATGATTGGATTTCTTACTGGAAAAATAGTTTTAGGTATACTGAATCATTAATGATTATGTTCATTAAAGACTCATAAAAGAACAATATTTCTCTATTTATTTTTTCAAATAATATGAATGACTATGATGGTATGCCGGTCAACTCATGTTTATCTTAGTCGACTCCCAAACATTATAGGGTACGTAAAACTAATATTCATACATTCTATTATAATTCAACATGATCTATTTGATGAATCATAGTATACTCATATATTCTACTCAATACCCATTATTTTCAATTCATGTAGATTCTCGTAATCTATCATATTTATTTTTTACTACATAACACCTCAATAAAAAAACCTTAATTAGAAAATTTATTTAATGAAAAGAGACAAAAATATTTGAAATTAAAATATATTAAAATATTCTAATAATAAAAATGTCTGTATCAAAAAATAATGCATAACATAATAAAAATCAATTAAATAACAAAATAACTATTATATATCTAATTAATAATAATAATATGATGTGTTATTTTTATATTTTTTTCACATAAATACATAAAAAAATATATGTATTTATATATTTATATTTTCTAATATATATATATTCTCAAAATAAATAATATATAAAAATTGTAATTTATATGAATTTGTTTCTGCAAGTTTCTTATTTGTGTATGTTAAATTACTATTATGATGTGTATATCCTACTATATATAAAATGAATATTTTATACAAAAAAATTCAAATAATATATATAAACACTAATATTATAATGTATTCTAATATATAATATAAAAATTTATAAACGATGCATTTTAAATCTTAGTTATTTTATATATCATCTCCAATGGAATAAAAAAGTGATTAAATTATAAAATTCACATAATTTTGAAAATATATAATTAAAAGTCACATAAAATTTTTATATTACCATTGAAAAATTATTTAATCCACCACAATGTCGTTCACATATATTTTTTCATTTGAAAATCACATTTTAGTTCCAAAAGACTGGGAAAAAATATTTCATGACTAGAACAATAACATTATCTGGTATATGAGTTTATATATGTCCATGATTTGGTATATAAACAACCATTTTTATTTTGAAAAACACTTGATAGATTGGGAAACCCCTACAAAAATTAATGGAAAACGAGGGTCAAGCCATAAGAATGCCATTCCTAACCCAAACACTACACCAACAATGATTAAAATAGTGAATATAGAAAAATAAAATCTATGTATTCCATAAAAACAGTACATGGAAAAAATAATCATTTGAAAACCTATATACATAAAAAACAACATGGTTAATAGATCCATAGATAATGAATTCTTCTAACATGATTTTTTCTAAGGCCTTGTGTGACAGCATAACGAGCATAGTCTCAATCAGTAAATTATTTAACATTTTATCTATGGAATCATTTTTTGGAACAGACACTACCTATTAACATAATCAAAGAAGATGAATTTGTTTCACATAAAAATAGGTAATCTACTAAGAATAACTATGAAAAGTCACAAACAAAAAAAAAACAAAAACACTCAATCAGACTTTAGTTGAGAAAAAATGAACACTATTTTGACCCCACATACACTAAACCATATTTCTCATAATTTATGACATGAATCATTTACATCATAATATCAATAATCACTAAAAAATCAATGAAATTATTTTACCACCAAGAAATAGTAAACCACTGCCATAGTTGATGTTAAAAATACCCAATGATTAAATACCAAAATTTAAAAAAATTATAAGGCATCCCAACCGAAGATCAAAATAATGTAGTGTTAACTCCACATGAATTCACCACATTATCGATGACGTGGAACCATTAATAAAACAAAACATAATCAATAAACCCTACCCAAAGAACATAGAAAATTGAATTGAAGATGAAGGACTGAATAGACTACCTGAGATGATAAATGGGATCTAAGAGAAATTCCAACCACCATCATTTGGACACAAGTGAAAGGAAAAATTCCTGGGTCCAATGAAATAAAGAAAAACATGGAATCTTACTTTCATAACACTAATATAAGAGTTATCTCCCTTGTAGGGTGAACATACTATATCCCCTGTTAAATGATTTAATCACAACCACATCCCCACATACACCTCCTTTTTAAAAAATGATCAATGCTTTAAGACGTTAAGTTAAAAAGTGAGTATTATAAGTACAATGAGGTCCTCAACAATTATCAGTAACCACATAAAGAATCAACCATATACAATGGCTGAATCTAGTTATTAAAACCAATACCAAGACGAATGGAAAACAAAACATCAAAAATAAAGAGGAATAAGGTTGATAAGTCCACTAACACATCTAAATGTATGATATAATCAGAATAGTAAAGCATAGAAATGAAATAATGTAGGGATAGAGTGGGATTTATCCTGGATGGAAGGATTTAAAGTGTGTCCCCCTATGATTATTCACACATAAAAATTAATTAATAATATGGGTGAAAATATGAGAATAGTCTATTTATAAATGAATAATTCCCTCATTGTTTTTTATAATTTACTCACATTATTTAAAATATTGGAGACAATTTTTTAACAATAAAATAATTTTAATTTTCTTAAATTTTCAATGTGAAATAAAATATTTTATTCATTAATCTCGTATCATTGAAAATGAATCCACTAACCTAATTTAATTCTCTTAAAGTAAACATTTATAAATATAACATTATATAATAAATTTACTCATCTAATTTATAGTAAATTAGTTCACTATTTACATTTAATAATATAACATGGAACACAAAGACAAAAATATTTTATGGTTTAATATACATTAATATTATATTTTTTATATATAGTGGAGTTTAATTACTAAAAAAAATGAACCAAATATTTCTTAATCTATAAAAATAATTATTGTAATTAATTATTTAATGAAATTGTAGAGTAAATGTTGATGAATCACTGAATATTAGTCTAATTTATTGGAATTAGAATAATCAGCAACAAACATAATCTATGATTAATTATTTTATAAATGGATTAAATGTTTAGTTCATTATTAATTATCACTAAATTTATTAATTTATCATATCTATTATATTCTATTATATACACATTTTTTACACTCATTTGATCTAAAATTATTATTATTAATTTTGAAATTTAAATCCAAAATAGTCAAACTACTATAATAAAAAAATATATATTGTGGTCATGTTAATAGTTAATTTTTTTAAAAAATTACATTAATAGAAAACCAATGATCAAAATTTAATGTTTCTTAGTCAAGTACATTAATCAAAATTAAATTATTCCACCATAATTAATATTCCCAAAATCATGTTGTTCAAAGAATTAAAAAATATGTTTCTAACATTAATATTTTTAAATTCAAAATTTTATTTTTCATATATTATTTTTTCCAAGATTTATTTTTGAAGGAATTGAAAAAACCTAAAATTATGGTTCTTGTATATTGCTGCTTTTTTTGGTAAAAAATATTATATATATAATGGGAAATAATTTTTAGTAGAAATTATTTTAAATATAGATGACAAATATAAAATGAAAGAATGGTAATAACATTGTAATAATTGTTTTCTATTATGAGATATGAGAATTAGGTGATTTAAATTTCAATATGCCACGTTAAAAGAGGGAAACCAAGTGTTTTTAACTCATGAGTAGTTAAAAAGTTCATTTTAAAGATATTAGAATGGTGATTTTTGTTGGACAAAAGGCTATGTAAAGTGACTAACAATAAATGTGAATGCTCGTATATGAACGAATAGGGTAATGTGATATATTAAACTATAATAGTGTGTTACCACATGTGACTAACTCAAAAGAGCATGATATTAAAATGATATGGTGTGTTATTAACTCATATCTAATTTTTATGTAATATAACTTGAATTAGGGGACTATATATGAATATATTAAGGTAGAAGAAACTATACATGGGATAGAAAGTGGAATAATGGTTTCATAACAATATCCCTTATATAACAAGATCTCTTCATGCATTGAATGGATTGGGAATCCATGAATGTCTAGTGGTATGATTCATGATACATTTATTTGATAGATAAGGATTTGTAGAGACAATGAGAAACATAATAGTCCCGTGTTTAGATATAATTTGATGGGGTTTTATAAATTAGGAAGAAATGTTAGCATCATCGAAAAAGCATCAATAAAGAAAACATATGTATGAGGATATAAGAGTTTCAATGGGTCATCTATGATCAGGAATGTATTATAGTGGATATAAAGAGTCTTTAAACATAGATGACATGTTTTTTCTAGTTTGAGGATGAATAAGATAAATTCTATAAATGGAAGTATTGTTTAAAATGTGTGAAATTAAATTTTTGGGTGATAATGAAATTTATAAAAAATATTATATATATATTTATTATATCTAGTTATTATATGAGCTGCAATAATAAACTATGGTTTATATTTTTTAGTTGATATGGATAAAATGCACTCTAATATTTTTGGATATTTTAGGTTATATGATTTCATGAAAATATATGTGACATTATTCTTGTATCATTATATATATTTTTATATGGTTTTTGTAAATTTTGATAGAGGTATAATGATGTAGAGATGTATTAGTGTAACTTTCATTTATGTATGTCATAAAACTACTGTTAAGTGGAATTATGCACATATATATTAAAAATATCAGTTTTCTTTTCTTATGTATTTTTATTTTTATTTTCATTGTTTATTTTTTGAATTATATTGTTATATGAATATTATTTCATGTAAGTATTTCATTTTTATTAATTAATTTTTAGTACTTAAACAAATATTCACTTTTATATAATATATGGTATATTCATTATTTATGACCAATGGAATTTGGGCATATAAAAAACAAGGAGGAAATAGGATCGATTGAAGTTGTTTTGTAAAACAATGTTTCAACTATTCTTCACTCATTTTAATATCTTATTATTTTTTTGAATATTTGGAATTATAAAAATCATTATGTTCATTATTAAATTTCAAAAGAAGTACGTTTAATAATGGAAAAACCATAGCAATGGTGATAAAATTAATTCATCAAATGTTGTGATAGATTGTTATTTTTTATTTCAGATTATATAATAATGTGTTGTAAATATTTTTATTATTTTGGTAATGATTTAATTTGATATGAATAAAATATTGAACAAACATGAAAAAATTGATACCAATTACATTTATAATTATATAACAATTAGTTTTATTAATTTCAAGAATGAATTGGATTGTTTTCCATCAAAAATAGAAAACTGTGATTTGATTACCCTCCCATCAACGTCACTTTTGTTTGTTAACTAATTGATTCAAAATTTCTTCTTAAAATTATTTATTATATGTTTTAATATATTTTTTCACAAAAATTTGAAGTTCCAACTATTAGTTTCATTTCATCACATGGATTCCTAGTTCAACATCATATCATACTCATTATTTCACTATATTATTTTATATATATTATGTCTTGATCATAATAAATATATAATAATTTTCCAACACATGTGAGAAAATAAGCCTCATGGATTTTCATTTTTTTCATCAATATTAAGTAAAAAAGAAAACAACTGATTTATTAAGAACTAAATAATTATGTAGAAAATTATTTTTAGGAAAAATAAAATTTCCTATTTTATTTTAATTTGGTGTTTTTCTAATTTTAATGTTCTTTGATAGTTTATGGTGGTGTTTGTTTCATGTATTACATGATGAATGTCTACTAGGATACCCTATTGATGGAAATATGTTACCATAAAGTTTGATGTTTATTCATAATATAATATTATAAATGGTGGACCCAATAATAAGAGTGATAGAAATGTAATTACTCTCATTGATAAAATTAATTATAGTTCAATAATAGAGTATCATCAATTACTAACCATATAATAAAATCTTAAATTTGATATAATTCATAAACAAACATTTGATGAGTGGTAATTATAATGAGATCCATGATTTCAAGTTCAATATGCAATGAATTCAAAATAAGGGTTGCTGGAAACACTCTTAATGTAAATTAAAATCAAGTATATGAAGATAAATTAACAATAGGTATTGATCAATTATCAAGTGGATATGATAAAAAAATTAAAAATTCTATTAATAAATTTTTATTCCATTATGAAAAACTTATTTTGAAATCATGAGAGAGGTAATAAGTATTATAATGATATGTTAGAAGAAGTTGTGTTTTTTAAAGTGATATTTAATTATAATGTAGAGATTATGGTGTCCCATTAAAATTTGTGGGAAAAGAACCCCCAAAAGCAGTTACAAGGGATAATTATTCTAAATATCAATGAAAAATATAAGAAATAATATATAAGAGAGAGAATATGTGGTGGAGGATGAATACTACAATTTTTTTTTCAATTTTTATTCACTTTTTCAATCATTTATAGATCACAAAAAATTGTTTACAAAATACATATTTATTAATTTTCTAAAATATAAATGAATGAAAAAACAACTCTATATGTACTACATTAAAAATCTATTTTAAATCCTAGATGGGTAACATATTTCCACTATACTAATAACTAGAAAAATATGTAATGTGAATAGAAAGGATATTAAGTAAATAGCTTCTATGATGCGACACATGTTCTTTATTATTTTATTATGAATTATTTATAATAAATATTTATTATTGTACTAGAATTTTGATTCCATTTCTCTTTTAATTTTGAGATTCACTAAAATGGATCTTATATTCACACATGGTTGTTATTATTTTTTAGGTCTATAGTTTTTAGTGAGGGATAGAATAAGTTGATTAAATTTTAAAAAGAAATATTGAAAATGAGATTCATTTGATAAGGGTGTTTTTGATTTATAATTACAATAACATTTCATAAAAATATATTTCATCCTAATAAATGAACATTCATTAAATTTTAAAAAAACATGCAACAATACCATAACAGTTTATGGTTTTTTGAGACATGGACAAATAAACTACTAGTTTATAAGTTGACAACACGATATTTCACTATATTCTTCAAAATATAATCCATTTTTTGAGTATCATACAATAAATTTCATCATAACCCAGGTAAACGAATTATAAGAATGGGTGAGCATAAATACATAATAAGGGTAAAAAGGGAGAAAATTATTCAGGATTATATGAAATCATAATGTAGGAATTAGGGTATTATAAAATAAATAAAACATAAAAAGTTCATAACTAACCCATTATGGATTTTATGCATGATTCATGGTATAAAACATTACCATTTCAAAAGACATGCATCATAGGAGTGATAAATCATTTTAAATCAATCCTAAAACTTAAGTTCAAATCTTATAAGTGTGGAATTATCCTGACTATATTAAATAATTTAATATGTTAATGTTAGCATATAATACCACTGAATCCTAATGGATCATGAATTAACATGAGTTTTCGATATATTATTAAGCACATCATCTTGTTTCACATAATAAATCTAAGCACATTGGCTTATTTCCCATAGTAAATGTAACTCATAAACTTTTTCCCATAAATATATAATGGGATTTAAAAAATTACCTTATTAAATGATTGTTTATATAATTCCATTTCCATCAAGGAAATAATAAAAACCATACATATGTTTCCCATGAGTTCAATAAACATTCATCATATCTTCATATCATAACCCTTTCAAATAAAAAATTTATAATTATTTCATCAATATTTTATAGAATAATTCCATTAATTTGGAATGAAAAATTTATTCCCAATAAATATATATAGGAGGTTAAATTTATTATTTTGATAAAAAAAATCTCATTATATCTTATCACCATAATCATAATCACATACAATCCTAATAAACAATTAGATTTGAACATAAAACAGTTACCATTTTGGAAAATTATAAATCATAATCCTCACAAAAGAAATATTCATAGAGGGATATATAGAATAATATAATTATTGTAATATTAATAAAAAAATTAATTCAGGGGAATTACATTTACATCGATAAATAATCATGTGGTTAATATGGAAAATATGTCACAAAATTGAATATGATGTGAAAATATCGTACTTTAAGTTCCAATATTATTCATAAAAGTTAGAACGTGCTTTATAATAAATATAACTCTATTATAAATCCATTACAGAACTATAAGAATCTTTTTTATACCTTATATGATTTACTTGTAGCTATTTTTGACATTTTAAGTAATTATTCATTGTTAAAATCGTTGTTCCAAGTGGTAACTACCTCATTTTTCCTATATGTTTTGGTTTGGTAGTTTTTTAAATATATATTTATTAAGGTTATATAATATAAATAATGTTATTAATGACATATATAAAGTTTATAATAACTATATATATATTTATATTAATTAATTATAGTCACCTATTAGAAAAATTAATTACATTATTCATAGAGACTATGGACAATATGTTTGAAAAAACCATTATTCTATTTTTTTGACAGATGGAAAATAATTAATGTAAATTAAAATTACTAATTCTTGAATATTTTTATGTAATATATTTAATCTATATTCATTTAATTGATCATTATTACCATCCATGTAAAATAAAATGAAGAACGAATCATATAGATTTAGGGCGATGATTATCCGTACAAACACATGAGCGACATTATCATTTTTCAAAATATTGGAATGTAAATAAGTTAAAAATAGAATATATGAAAATTAAATCAATAATTATATCTATCTTTGTGATTAATAGATCGAAAATGAATTATATTGGTTTACAAGGTAGTAATCATCCATGTATATAAACAACAGTTCCATTTCCCATTTGATGGAACAAGATATAGATATAGGTTATTCCATTTATATAATAGAATATCAGTATATGGAATATAATAATATTATTTTTCAGATTATATTATGAAGATTATTAGGATCTGGTTGATAAAATAAATCAAAAATACATAGTTAGGAATGATACTTCTTCTTAATACAACCTCTTTAGGTTTTCACCAATAGACTCCCAAAAAAGAATTCTTGATCTAAAATGGAACTATGGATTAGGGTTATTTTTTAAATTAATGGATTTGGGTAGTTTATGGTTCAAATAAAATTAACTGGTAGTGTAACATCCTAGGTAAATAAAGAATAATACATTTTCATATTTATTAATATTTACAAATTAAATATTAATTTTACTTTAAATGGGTTGCTATGTTCGATAGTGTACCCAATACACAACAAAGAGTTTCTTTGAAATCTTACATTGCACACTAGTAATAAAATAATATTATTTTAAATATTAGTAAACACGTAGCCTTTTTATTGGTGGGAATGAATATAAATTACTAAAATATTATTATATATGTTTGTTAATTTTTTTCACATTTATCAAATAAAGGATAAAGGCTTAAAATGCGAAAAGAATCCAATTTTAGGCATATATACTCCAATTTTCACTAAAGGTCCACTTATCAACTTTTGATGGAGAACCGTCATTAAATATAGGTTTGGTCACTCTTATACATTCTATTGGACCAAATAAAATTCTTATTTAGAATCGGGACATCAAAATTTACTTTGTGTAAATTTTCTGTATTTTTCCGATAAAGATCGTTTTTTAATGAATAAGGAAAAATATAGTATTTTAATTCGAAACCACTTTTTAATAGATTTTTTTATATGATTAGATTATATTTTGAATTGGTTTTAAAGTGAAATTAGAATATATTTTTACCATTTAATCCAATAGTGGTCGTTGGAATTAATTTCACTTTGAAATTGGACTAAAACTAGTGTCAATCTTTTGATATATATTGTTTCATAAAAACACGCTATTTGTTTTGACAGCGGGAATTAATTATTAAATTAATTAGTTCAAATTATATGTTTTTAATTTTTTTAAATAGACATAATTTTTGAATTCAGAATATCAAATATAGCTTAGGGTGAATTTTTGGTATTTTTCTGAAAAACTTCAATTTTTGATGAATAGTGAAACCACTAAGTGGAACTTAAAAAAAACAGATTTTTCATTTAAATGAAATTTTAATACCTCTAGGTTTTGAATTTCAAAAATCCTACTTACATGGTTTACATTAAGAAGTAAAATGTGGTTCAATGGGATTAAAATAATTTTTTGGTGGATAATAACTTTTAAGTTTCTAATCGCGATTAGGGGTAATTAGTGTAGTTTAAGGTAAAGATAATGTTTTAATAATATTAAATGAACTTGAAACATGTCCTACCATTATTGGATGTTTCATGGACGACCCAGAAAATCCATGGGTCAACTTGGGGACCCCATGGAGCCACTTTGGAAGGAAAATGACATTAATACCTTTTTATTTAATGTTAAAATAAAAATGTAACAAACATGAGTTGTCTTACTAAAACAATTTTTACATGTGGTTATACAAGTCAGAATTTGGACTATAAATATTAATTGGAAATCTAAAAAGATTTCCTACATCATATTTGTTTTTTATAATTTTTAGACATTAAATAAATTAAATTATTTATGACACCATGATGATGTAGTGATTACCTCATTATTTAATGATTTAAATAAAATGAAAAGATAATGTAAAATCTAAGACCTACACATGTAAAAAACCTATTTTATGGGTTTATTTCAAACCATTATCACCTTATCCTAGAAACACATCAATGTGGGACCATTAAAATCCGAAACTCATTCTAAAATAAAGTAACATTTCCTTACTTTCCAAGAGTGCCCCTCCTCTCCTCTTATAAAGGGCCCCCACCTCTACCTACTTACCCACACCTCTCAAGCCTTTGGCTCAGCCAACCCCTACCCATTTTGTCTCTCCGCATCCCTATATTACTTATAGAAGCCTAAAATTGGGCATAAGTCTTCCCAAGGAAGCCTTTGAGCTCAAATCAAAAGGAGTTACCGGATTTAAAGGTAGTGTCACCTCTTGTGTTCTTATGTGTTATTTTGCTTCTCCAACCCCCTAAACTCTTTTTATTATTTTTTTTTTAACAACTCCAGTATCTTAAATATAATAGGATGTTGTTATAATAAGGATTCTAGATACACATACAAACACCTTCATCTAATGGTTAAACAATATACTGTTTCTGTGGATGGAGAATTTCTGCCTCACGAAACGATGATTGTTCAACACTCATATAACACCTTCAAAGGTGGACATTAAGATGTAACTATATTTATATATGATATATAATATGTTTATGTTTTACTTAAGATTCTTTATTTTTCATTTATGTCATACCTTTATGGTTTCCATTATGGATAAACGCGATATCTTCATTTTAGGAAGTGCGGACTACCGCCCCCTCAAAGTGATTTGATTCGTTAATGCCATATGTGGGACGTATAAAGGATGTATTTAAAATTATTATATATTATGTTATACTGGAATTATAATATACCTTTATATCATTATTATTTTCCTTCCATTAAAGTATGGTATAGAAATGAAAATAGCGTTCATGCGTACGTACGGCTTACCATCTCCATGAACGATGCATTTCATTTCTTATCCCCAAATGTAATGTACTATTATAAGTACATATATATAATAGATATATATGATTTATGTTACATATAAATTATTAATATAAATCTGGAATTAAAATATTCATATCCCTCATTTAGTTTTAATTCCATTAATATGACATAGAAATGAAAGTAGCGTTCATGCGTACATACGGTTTACCATCTCCATGAACGGTGCATTTCATTTCTTACCTATAAATGATTATGTAATATTATAAATACGTGTATATTATGGATATATATGATATATATGATATCCAAATCATGAATATCATTCTAGATATAATGAACCTTTGACCACACGAACAACATGTAATTGTAAGAAGTCCACTCTCAACTTAAGAACCAAATGTCGACAAAACAAACATTATTAAATTAAATGATTACATAATGTTTATAACATGGTAATAAGTGATATAAAATTAATAATGAATTTGAATTTTTTTTTAAGAAAGTATAAATTAACTCAATTTTATTATTCGGGACGTTAAAGAGCAATCGAGTCACGTCGGACACGAGGTAAGAGAACTTCTTTACCCAATTTTCGTTCTTTGGGTTAATCTCGTACATTCAAATTATGTCATGATATTATTATGTCCTATATTTTATTTGTAATTTCTTTATGTGTACTTATAGTAAATACACATAACAAATCTACGTTATTTAAAAATGATCTTTGTAAGGGACTTCATCTCAATCTCCTTTCATTGAGGCATATTTCGTTTTATACACAACATTCTTTTATACTGTGTATAAAACCCTTTGACTTTATCTTTTATACAAAAGGAATATTTTTCAATGAAGCGTTTTACTAAACGAAAATAGTAATGTTTCTTTTAATGTACGCAGTGACAATGACCTTTTCCGCCGCCGTAATTATTATTTGATCTTTGGCTTCCTCAACAAGCCATAATGTTTTTAAAATAAAATAAATACCATATAATCTTTTATGTATTTTGGTATTGAAAATTGTTTCGATAAAGGATTATATTATGTCAATATATTTAAATGATATATTGTGATTGAAATGTGGAAATTTTATCATTCCTTTATATTGGTTTTATGTGTTATAATTTTATAATGGTACTTGGAAATTTGACGGGTGGTTACGTGATAACCCATATGATGGGTGGTTCCGTGAATACCAGGACAGGTGGTTACGTTATAACCTCCAATGCATTGGGTATGGAAGTCATCCATATGGCTATTCCATTAAGTATGTATGGAAGTTGTCCGAATGGCTATTTCATTAAGTGATATGTGTGGAAGTCGACCATATGGTTATTCCTCTTTAGTATGCTTATGTCCCAAGTTACCTTTATATGTTATGTGTTCTTTATATGGGATTTATGGTAATATTTTGGTTAAAAAGGGGTAAGTAATGATATTTTATTCAGTGAAGTGTTTTTACTACTTCATAAAGGTGAAGGTATTACTTTGATAATGTATACATGGTTTACGTGTTGTTTTAAAAACTAACAGTTTTCATTCTTTGTGTATCCCTTACTGAGCTTTTTATGCTCACCCCAAGTTTTTTTGAAATGATTTTCACAGGACTTAATGTGGAATTGGGTCAAGGATGGGATCAAGGGAATGTCATTCTATCAAAAACATGGAACTAGACATGTTTCTTTTTAAGAGTTTTTATTTAGTAGAAGGGTCTACTTTGTAATCTTTTGAGATGTAATAGTCCCTACTGGAAAGATGATCTCTCCCAACACTTCTATACCAACGGTTTGTAAAAACTGTTGGTATAGCTACCCTTTCCCAACGGTTCACCTAAACCGTTGGGAAAGGGTGTGTTTTGAGCCTCTTTCCCAACGGTTCACCAAAACCGTTGGGAAAGAGTGACCTTTCCCAACGGTTTTGGTGAACCGTTGGGAAAGGGTGTGGGAATTGAGACCTTTCCCAACGGTTCAGCAAAACCGTTGGGAAAGGGTGTGAGAATTGAGCCTCTTTCCCAACGGTTCAACAAAACCGTTGGGAAAGGGTGTGAGAATTGGGCCTCTTTCCCAACGGTTTTGGTGAACCGTTGGGAAAGAGTGACATTTCCCAACGGTTCACCAAAACCGTTGGGAAAGGTCACCCACAAATTCAACCTTCGGCCTAAATGAATTCAACCCACTCTAACCTTTCCCAACGGTTTTGAAAACCATTGGGAAAAACCACCCACAAATTAAAGGGCTATCCCAACGGTTTTCAAAACCGTTGGGATAGGTTCTTTAATTTTTTTCCAGATCTACTAACCGAGAACATTATATAAATCAAAATTTTAAATAATTATGATAATAATTATATATATTTATGAAATTATGTTTACAAAAGTGATGTTAGCTTAGTGGTTAAGTCGTTCGATTATAAACGAGGGGTTCTGGGATCAAATCCCAGCGGATGTTTTATTTTTGGAATTTATATACCAACGGTTCCATTACCGTTGGTATAGATTTATTATTACCTATACCAATGGTTTTTGGAAAACCGTTGGTATAGACCTATCCCAACGGCTTACTTGGCTACGGTTCTTCAAACCGTTGGTATAGGCTATACCAACGGTTTGGAGGCCTATACCAACGGTTCCAAACCGTTGGTAAAGGTTAGTTTTCCAGTAGTGAGTTATGTCCTAATTCTCTAAAACTCTAAACCTGAAAAGATCCTCAATGTGAATTATTCATTTAATTCAATATTAAGTAAGGTTTATGTCCAGGGCCTTATAGGTAGTCTGGAGGAGAGAGTAGAGGGGGCATATTTATATAAGTTATAGAGGGGACACATATGGAATTTACAAAAATAAAATAAAATATACCCATGCTCTAAACATGCCAAATGGATTCGAAATAGACCAATAAAAATTCCTATATTATATATGATAAAAATATGTAGATACATAAAAAATTATATATTTTTTAGGACATTTGAACCCTTATCAATTTTTTTCCCATTGTATACCTGTTTTAGCTATAACTACATTAATTAATTATCTACTATTTTTACTATTAATTATGAAATAAAATAAAATTTATATTATTAAAAATAAAAAATATTATTATTAGAAATATTTATCACCATTTAACCAAATTCAATTTATGGATATAAATTAATTTAAATTGATCTCAAAACTGTAATATCGACAAAAAATTGATTTTCCAATGAAAATGATTTCATATTTATAAAATGTTTTCATATAAAAATTGAACAGAAAATTGATTTTAAAGATCTAAATTTTATTAATGAGAACAAAATTTAAATAAATTTTCTCTCAAATCATCGAGATAAAATATATATTTTAGTAAAAACATTAAAAAAACAGTTATAAATGAAAATCATCATTTTTTACTATTCATTTAGAAATTAATCTTTTTAAAAAAATATAAAAAAGTAATTATGATATAGTTTAAAACATTTTATTTCAAAAATGAATTTATCTTTTGTCAAATTCACATTCTAATAGTTAAAAAATCTAATTTTTTAATGTGTGATTAAAATAGGATGAAACAGCTTTTAGAAAACTATAGTTTTAATGAAAAAACATGAATTTAGACATATCTCATTCATATAAAAATTATTTTCTTAATAATAAAAAATTTATTTGAATGTATTAAAAAATAATTAGGTAGAAATCCTTTTCCAATCATTACTAATATAATGTACTAAGATAAAAAACAATTTTCACTGAAATTGTTTTACAACATTTTTTCACATTAAAGGTATCTTTATTTTCATTTGTAATTAATTGATAATAAATGAATTTATATTATACAAATATTTTACATATAATTTAAATTATTTTTAATGTTCTATTCATATTTTTCAATTTAATGGTTAGATGTTAAATGTATACTATGTAATAGATTATTTAGAAATAACGTTGTGTGTATCACAAGATATCAATGAAATTAAATCTATTTGAAAGAAAATTATTTTATAAAATGTTAGGGTGTTACATTATACCTCCTTAATAATAATTACTCCCTAAAATTTAGTCAGTCTAATATAACGAAATTACGATACTCTTAACTCATCATATCTTATGTTTCTCTAGTATTGTCCTCAAACCAATGGTATCACCACATAATACTAACCATGCGAGTGGTCATTTTTCATAACACTTTATCACTATGTTTTATAATCTATACTGGTTATTCCTTGAAATAGAGATCATACACCAGTTTTATGAAATCAATGTTCAATACATATGATGTGTCTTATTTTTAATTCCAAAGGAGAGAGATACTTGAAGGACATTGTTTTCATTAGATTTATTTGGTAGAAGATTCAAGTTATAAGATACAATCTTTACTTGTTCAGGAATAAAAGGGTCCAATATACCTATTCATTAGCTTTATTATATTTTTGAATATTATATCCTTATTCCAAAAATAAATTCCTAGAAAAACCACATCACTGACATCAAAATCCAAATCCCCCTGATGATTGTAAGAATAACTTATCTATCAACTCTGAGCTATAAAGAAGTTCTATTGAATGAATCTAAATTTAGCATACAATTTTCAAAAATATATCTAGTCCCAATAGATTACATTTTCAAACTGCATTTTATAATAATGTAAATCTATATTTCTTTCAACATAAGTATTTGTAAGGATCAATCAAAATACTATATTAAAATATATTATTGTATAAAAACCCAACTATATGAAGGTTTTGATTCAAACCAAAAATGAAATTAACAGAACATGATCTTAGCATAACATCTGGGTTTTCAATTGTTATATTAGAATGCAAATTTTTCCGGGGATGACGTATTTTGATGAAAATTAATTCTATATCAAGTGATTTCTTTAAAAACCATCAGAACATTAAGATAAACCTTATATCCTAAATATGATACAATAGAATGTTGTACTCCAAGAAATTTTACCACTTCATTAATGTATATTATGTAAATTCGATAAAGATATAGATAATCATAGGTAAGAGTTTCTTTTATTGTATTCATATATTTATTGACCACAACATAAATAATATTATTTCCTTTATACGTTTCTAGGAGTCTAATGAAGAAATCCAAGTAAAAATTTCCCATTTCCATTATGGTTTGGGTAATGGTCATACCACCCCCTTAGAAAATTTTCGCTCATAATTAACATGCTAAAAAGGATTGAATCGGGAAAAATAATCTATAATATATATATTTTCTTGTTGTCCCACAATAAATAATCATTAATATCTATATACATATTTATACTTCCATGATTAATTAAGAATGAAGAACTATGTTCTTCCCTTAAAATCTCCTTCATCAAATATGGTACGGTGGGATCACATACCCAGTTATTAAATCTTATGATTCCATTATAATCAAGGTTAAAATTAGGAAAATTTTAGACAATAGTTTATACTTTAACATCTGCCTTAAATTCCACTTTAATATTCTATTTTATGGATGAATGAGCACTAATTTTTGGAAGATAATATTTCTCCACTTCTATCATTATTTCAAGACCCATTATTAACAATCCCTTATTAATGGATATTTTATCCTCATCATAGATTAGATTTAATGGTTATTTAGACACAAAGAATCATGTTCCTTTTGGATTTACCATGGTTGTAATGTATTGAAAGATATGAATCGATAATTAGTAAAATACATTCTCTCTTGTCCATATTAAAATTTGATTTCTTAATGTACACTTTTAAATTTTATAATAAATTTATAATTATCACCCCTTTTTAATTAAATATAATTATTCCATATATTTAATTAAAAATTTATTATGACTAAATCAAAATCACAATTTGGGTATTTTTTCTAATGAATATTAAATTTTCATGAGGCATAAGTTGTATCAAAATAATTTCGAATGAATATGTACATCATTCCCTTCTTCAATGGTTTGATAAAGATTATAAACCCCAAATGCAAAATTTGTTAATTTAATTAATGTTATAAAGAATAAAATTCCAATTAGTGGATTGGAATTTCGTGTTCATAAATTTTTTTCAAATGAATTTATCTCCCTTACAAGTTAAATTAATGAGAGGATTATATATTTGTGGTAAATTTTCAAAAATGTGTTTATAATATCAATAAACCCTTAGAAAAATATCGATCTTAATCATAGTGGATGGTATGGGCCAATGTTCAATAGCCTCCATATTTTATGTATCCATTGATATACCCTTACATTATATTATATGAAAGAAGGAAATGATATTATGAATTCTTAAAAGAATGATTCTTCTCTTAGCTCGAGCCTTCTACCTCCCGATGACCTAATTCACGCTGTCAGGATATGCTCCCCCTCTCTACTTGAGGGGGGAGTTTCGCATTCATTGTCCCAGTGGAAGGCAGATCCTAATCATACCTTTCCTAAAATATACATCTCCCCAAAAGTTTTGGTTTTGCTTCAAGAGGTTCCCCAGTTATCTCTGCTCTTGATGGAGCTATACTGTGTTGCGGATCTGTGCAAGTATACCCTAGTGTCTTGTTTTCGACCTCATCGATCGTCGGTGGAAGCGGTTTCTCAGGTCATTTCAACTTCATGGTAACTTCTTGAGCGGCTGGTCGTTGGGTTACTTGACTAAAGACATTTTATGGTTCGGTTTGGATCAGATGAAGTTTTGATTATCTCTTGGTCCAGGGCTTCTTGAAGGTGCGATGCTTCTTAATTTTTTTTTGATGGGTCCTTGAATTTCCTATGCACCGTGATACTTAGTTGATTGATACATGGGTATGTCTCCCTGGTCTACCCCTTTCTTTTCAAAATCCTTCGATTCTCGATACAATTGGAAATTTTATTGGATTACTTTTTCTTTCTGATCATCACACTGAATCTGTGTCTCATCTGATTTTTTCTGTGCATATGTGTTGAAGTCGATGCTGCGAGGCCTTCTGTGTGTTGTGTTTGGATTACTGATGAGAAGGAGTTTACATATATGGAATAGGTTGTTTTTGAGTCATGGATGATGTTATGTTTGAAGTGTAGACGGATTGGGCCTTTAGGGGATATTTACTGTAGGGGAGGGCTAGATGTTAATTTTCAATGGATGGATGGAAAAAGTGGAGATGTAGGTGGGGTGTGGGATACTGTGAGGCCGAATCAGGAGGGTGTGAAAGATGGCCCTATGGAATTCGCTATTTGTATCAGACCTAGAGGTGCTTCTAGGCAAGGATACTAACTGGAATCATTCTTCCCTGAAAGTGATTTGGTAGAAATGAAACCTAATGGTCTTGTGGAGAGGGAGATGAGGCAAGTTCCTCTTGCTGATGTGTTTGGACTTTCATGTGGGATGAATATGGTGTAAGCGTCTTGGAATCCATTAGTAATGAGAGTGTTTGACAGACTGATGGGCGATCTTGGGGTTGAGTCCAAGTCTATGGTTGAGGGTACTTCTTTCCACTTAAAGCCGATTCTCTCTAAGGAGAATTTGGTCACTACATAGGGAGATCAAGATTCTATGAACATGAGTCCTATTAATGCTGGTCGAATGTTGTGCTGAAATTGTTCTGAAAATATGGTTCATGAGGCCATGTCAACGGTGATGGAGGGTGTTGTATCGTAGGATCTAGTCATCAGAAATGCAGGTGCTGTGGTGGAGGGGATAAGGAAAGACCCCTCTGCTGATCATGGGTCTGTGAAGCAGGTTGTTGATGGGAGTGGTGTGCAGGTGCAACACTCAACCGGGTTGCAGCCACGGTGTATGAAGCAGGTGGCTGGCCTTGAGCTGAGTAACCGTTTTGCTGGATTGGTGATGGATGACTTGGAATTGGACTGAGATGGAGTTGTGTCTTTGGGTGAAAAGCTTTGGAGGGGAAAGGTTCTATAGAACCAGGTGTTTATGTTTTACCTTTGCAAGGGAAGCATGATGTCAATGAAGATTGTAGTGCTTTTCAAGAGGTTGTAGCTGGTGATAATATTGTGAAGAAGAGGATAAATTTTGGTTGCGATTTTGTGGGTCATTCATAGTTTCTTGATATTCTTGATACTAATATCCAATTCCAACTGGAACAAGTTATGTATGAGGGTTAACATGAAGTGTGCATTTTTAGAAAATGCGGGGATTGTCTCGATAGAGACAAAGAAAATGAATGTGGCATGGTTTGAACATCCTACATCGATGTTTTCCAAGGTGGGTAAAAACAAGGTGTATGGGAATGCAGAAGAGATGACTACCCCACAATGAAGAAGGCCGAGGAGGGTTTATTCTCATCAGCCAAAGCCCATGACCACAAGGTCATCCGTTGGGAGGGAAGGTTGGGCAAAGCCATCTTCTATGGAATTTCTCTCATTGGAGAAGTTAATCCTTATAAATAAGTACGCCAAGATTTTAAGGGACCACGATAGTTTAGAGAGGAAATTAGTTACTATAGAGGATGCAATCTCTCATGGGTATGATGATGGGTTTGACTATTATGATCTATAATTGTCCTTTCACTTTTTTGTACTTGCTAGCTGGATTTTTCTTTTCCTTAATAAATGGTCAGAGGATTGCCTCTGGTTGATCTTCCCAAGTATATTATATGACAAAAAAATTTAAAAAGGATCCAAAATACACAGTTTTTAAATTTTAGTTATATTTTTTGCTTCCTTAGGTTCTTTATAACATTCCTCTAGTGATTTTAATTATCTTCCTATCACATTGAATAAATGAGAATATAATTGATAATGAAAAACACAAACAAATCAAAAAAATATAAAAAGACTATATTGTTTAAATACATGATTATTTCAAGTGAATTAATAAGACCTTTTGGAATCAATATATTTTCATAGTGTCTATACATAACACAGAATGAATTCTTGGATATATCTTTTTTATTGACTAACATGTGATGATATCTAATAGCAAGGTCAATATTGGTTTAGTACTGAGACTCATTAATGTGATTAAACAAGTCATCTATATGTGGTAGTAGATTCATTTTAATATTTGGATCTTATTATCTTCCCAATATTAAATATATAGTAACATCGATACAATATTCCTCTTAAGAAAAAGATTATGGGAATCCTAAAGTGACACACTTTGTAAAATTAATCCCTTTCAAATATTATAATGGAGTATATTATTCAAATATTGTAACCCAATTCATCACCTTATATATAGATTCTTTGAAAAAGTTGTGGCATTAGGTTTGAGTTATATTGAGAACTCAACATAATGATTAAGTGGGAGACTATGAAAATCATATAGAAATACATCCAAAAACTCCCACACAGAAGTCATATAAATATTTTATTAGTTTTTCTCCAGCTCGTAATTATTATCACATTAATACAAGGTCATATTCTAGTGTAGAATAAATACCATGACTTCGTTTCTCAATAGTCGATGCCTTATTTATATAAATAAACCTAATCCATGCATAAAATAACATCAAATTAACATAGATTGAAAATAAAAAAATATATAGGAAACACATTCTCATAAACATAAATTAGATAAGAATAATATTATTTATATGTAATCAGAACACAATTCGGGGTCATCACTAATAATTAAAATTAAAATTATTGGAAATAGGAATTAACATTAAAAAATAACCTTCATGATATATAGTAATATATATAACTATAACCAGCTAATATAATTCAATTTTTGATAATACCATTCACCACCCACAACATATTATTTTATCTTCAATGCCATTATATCAATTAAATTCATACATAACCAAGAAACATTCGTAGTTAATGTGATTAATCATGAAAATCATTCATATTATGTTTAAATTAGGAAAAATTATTTTCATTTTATGTCAACATAGACTTTTCTGAATTTGTTCATGATCACTATCAATTCTAATAATTCACGATGGTTTTTGAAGACTTATTGATTTTCTAAACCATAACCCTCACGAGTGTCAAACCATGTGTGACATAAGACATATTGTTGTCCACTGGGAAATGATCGAGTCTAATCCATATGAACCTATTTTATAGATATTACCCCTATATAAAATTTATCTTGTACCAATTCCCCTTGATGTCATTTTACATGTTTTTAGTTTCATTGAAACCACTCTTTCTGTCATTTCCAAAATTCTAGGATATTTTATTATACATAGACTTATCCATAGACTTATCTCTAGAGTTCCCACAAAATGTTTTTCACCCATGTTCCAAAGGATAAATAATCATGATCTCTTATACCAACTATAAAATCTAACATGTTTCAAAAATAAATATTATTACATAATATCGGAATATTATTTTCTTATTATAAACAAATTCATAGAGAATTTGAAGAATTAGTTAATTTGAAAAAACAAATGCAGAAAAATAGTTCATAAGTGAACTACATAATATCCTATCATCTTATATATTACTATAACCCTTTTAAACCATATCATATATAATGAGTTTATTCATTTCATGGGGAATAGAAAGATATAAAGGGTAAGCTCATATTCTTAGTTTGGGTAAATATTGGTGTTATCATTCAATGATCATATGAAATCATAATTTAAGAATATGGGTATGGGATGATGAATATAATTTTAAAATTTTATACCAAATATATCGTGGTTCATAATCTTGATTCATGGAATAAAATAATATCAATTCAAAAGTTGTAAATTATATGAGTGAAAATCTTGGTAATTGAATTTTAACAATATATCTATGTCATACATATAGGGAAACATTAAAATTATATAAAAATATTTCATATGTCATAGTAAACTATTGAGACCATAAAATCATAACTAAATCCATCATAACTATAAATTACCAATAGTGTATCAAGGCCATACATTTGAGTTACCTAATAGATCTTTTATATTCGATTGTTTCATATAGTGGATTATGAACATCGACAAATTTCCCATAATTATATAATTATATATAATACATTAACCAATTAATTTGTGTGATATATTGTTATTAAACCACTATTAACATAATGTAACCATAGAAAAGCGTTCTATAATATTATTAAATAATAATCGCAACATCATATCACAACTCATAAAAAGAAAATGAGATTCATTAAAATTTACTCAATCCATCATTGAATAACCCATGAAAAATAAATGGATTTTAGAAAATAGAGAAAACCATTAAAATAAAATATCAGTAGATAGAATAAGGATAGTAACATTGGATCTTATCCATATTAAAAAATAATAAATTCAAAAAAAATTCATCCATGAATAAAAATTCTATAAATACATCTTTAAATAAATTCCATGGAAAAATAACATTTCCAATTCAAAAATCAATTTATAAAATCAGTTAATTTCAAAAAATTTAATGAAAACTTTTCTATTAAAATAACCATGGAAATCATTTAAAGTAATATTTATGTAATGTTTTTTCATTATGGTGGGAAATTAATATCAATTTAGACACATTAAAAAATATTTCAATAACATTTTCAATCAAAATTAGAATTGACCGAATTCAAGGAATTTAAAAGAAGACTCATTTTAATTTTTTAATTCATTATTTGGTTAAAATTTATTTAAAAAAATGATAACAGTAAAAACATTATTCAAAACATATTTAGAAAACATAGAAAAAGAAGAAATATGTATTTTGATTGATGTGAGAAATAAAGTTTATTTTTATTAAAAACAATATTTAAATGTCATGAGTACATGATATGATAAAATTGAAAGAAAAACATTTATTTTCATTAAATATCCCTAGGATACAAAATTTTATTAGCTTGGAGGGGAATGGATCAAAATATTTCATCATGTACAACATAGACATAAACAATCATGATCAATAATAACATTGTTACATGGATCATTTACCTCATGGGTAACTTTGTAATCATAAGGACCATGAAAGAAATAAAAATATATAAATATTTAATTCCCAAATATATTATATTATTATTATGAAATTACATTAATTGTTATAATATAAACTAAATAAATGAAACATGTGGTGAATATGGATTTTTTCTCAAAAAAAATAGAAGTGTGAAAAATACCTTAAATCAAGTCTCAACTTCCATCATACTAATTATAATATGATATATATTAAATAAATTTTTATTATAAATTCATTATATAAACTAGATCATATATTTTATACCGTATATGATTTACTTATAATATCTTACCAATCGATTATTAATAATTATTTTTTAAAATAACTATTCAGTGTGATAACTACATCACTTTTAAAGTATGTTTTTTCATTGTAGTTTATGTACTTGAACATTGATTATGGTTATATACATTAGGGAATTTTAATAATTATATAAATATAATATAAATTCATAATATATATATTTATAGTTAACCATAATATGTTAAGAAAGAAAAATAATGTACATTGTTCATATGGAGGGTCAGTCGTATGTACACATGATCACTGTTTCCTTTTTCTCGAATGAGGGAATTAAGGATTGATAAAACACATATCAACTTTAAAAAATAGTTTTTATGTCATGGATATCGTATGTATTCCTTAAATCATTTCTTATTGAAATTAATTTCCCAAAAAATGGTAAATGTATGAAGTGTTTTTGTGGAGGCCGAAGTCCACACGTATGCACGATCAACATTATCATTTTATAATAAATTAAAATGTAATAAATTAGTTATGGTATTTTAATTAAACATCTATAAATATCAATATATATAATATATAATCATAAAATAATACAATATCTACAATTATGATATGATTTGAGGAAAAAAATTATAATGGTTTGTGAGGAGGTAGTTTATCACACAAATGAGTGACATTTTATTTTTCCATTTGATAGATGAGTGGAAGGATATAGGTTATAAAATGAACAAAATAACGTATTATTACATGGATAATAATATTTTATTTATATTATTTTATTTTATTAATATTTTGAAGAGGTTGAAACATATATATAACAAAAACCTTCTGTTCAGAATAATACCTCTTTATCAGAAAACCTTTTTATGTTTGGATCCAAATCCTTCACTTGATTGTTTTGAGATCAAAATAAGAACTCTAGGTAATGAGAATGTATTAATGGAAATAATATTTGTAGATATTGTTATATCTAAAAGTCTCTTCATGTGTGTATCGAAGATGATATGGGGCCCATTTATCTGTCGGGGGAGGATATACAAATTATTTTTAAAACGAATATATGGAACTAAAATAGAAAATTAAAAAACCATAGATGATATTTGGTAAAAATAAAAATATAAAATATAAAATAAACTGTTTTTATGTCATTTTAACTCTTATAGTTATAGTTTAACCCCTAGTAAAACCATTTTATTCTTCAAAATTATAAATAATTTTTAGTATTTTTACAAATAAATAAGAAATATAATTATTTTATCCATATTAGATTATATAAATTTATATGAATTCAAATATAAAAACAAATTTAACAAAGAAGAAATCAAATTACATGAATAATATATAAAAAATAAAAAAATGTGATGAAAAATTTGTTTTCCAATGAAATTTTTTTCATTAGTATAATAAGTTTTTATAACCAAATTTGACAAAAAATGGATGAAACATAATTCAATTGGATTAACACATATATTATATAACTCAACTTTCTCTATAAAAAATTTAAAATTAAAATGAATTATTAAAATACATTAAATGAAAAAGGGAACATTCAATAAAAATCAATATTGTTCAATATTCATCAATAATTAATCATTTAAAAAAATATAAAAAATTAAAAGTTAGATAATTTTTAAAATATATTTTAAAAATGAATATCATATTTTCAAATGGATTTTTAAAATATAAATGAAAATTAATTTCTTGACGCAAAATTTAATTTTATTGTGTGGTACTTTAAAATCAATTTCTAATAATATAATTTGTTTCTCCCACTCAGAGATTTAAAAAATTGAGGAATTAATGAATTTTTAGAGTGAGGGACAGGGTTATTTAGGTGCTAATCCAAGCTTCAAATTATATAACCAATTAATTTTTCCTATTTTTTAAAAAAAATCATTATTCTTTAGAAAAATTTAAAAAATCACAAAAAACAAATGGGGAATTCAATGTATATAGAATTTGATGAAAAAATTACAATATAAATAACTCTCTAAATTTAACGACGTCCGTTTCAAGAGGGTGGTAAAATATACATTTATAACACCTGTGATATAATACATTTTCCTAACATGGTGTCACTCTCAAGGAAGCAGTCTTCAGTGGTTAAGTGAGTTTTCTGAAAATATTATTTTGTTTTTAAAATATTTTCAATAAAGCAAAAAAGACCATAAATAGTGATGAAAAACAAAATGAATGTGATCAGATAGTGAATGGATGCAAATAGTAGAAATAAAAAAATTAAGAACATTAAAAGACTTCAAAAAAAATTATTATGTATCCTTATTCACCTTATTTTTTTTTATTATAAATTAATATTAGAATTGAATAAAAATATATCATCCCCACTCAATTACTGACTGATGACTCAGGTCACCCAACTATCTACCCTAAAAATCTAACATCTGAACACAAATGTTCTTCAATACCTAATCAATCCATTGTATTGAAAAATGAAACCCACAATACACTCATTCCATCCCGAAAGTCTCACAGGATATAATGATCCTATTGAGATCGTCAGATCACACAACCCCACACAATTGATCAGTAGAGAAAATGAGAGTGGAAACAGAAAATAAATTTGTATTGATAGTAGTAAACAATTGAAATTAAGGATTTTTCTCTTTTTAACCTAATTAATAGTCAAAATATGTAAAAGTGAAAAAGAATAATTGATGATTACAATAAAACTAATATTTCTATGTAGTGTTAGTTTTCATTACCTTAATCATGCATGGTAAATTTTTTCCCAATTTATAGAGATTTGACATCCTAACACCACGTGAGGTGACACAAATAGAAAAACATCACAATGAAACTGTTGAATTCACAAAAAATTAATATAATTAATATATTTACATAAAATAATAGAAATGGATAAAAATAAAAAATGTAAGAATAAGAAATAAATGATGTTTCTCATATCCATGTTTGATATGGTTATCATGTCAGGAGATTTTGAACACAGGGGAGGAGTATCTCCTATTGTTCTCATATGTGAAAATAGAAATGAAGTTAAACATTAACAATAGGTTGCGGGCTTCGTGTGGCATCTTCTAACATGGTTTTCACCAGCTATGAGTGGACTCCAAGTGATTGAAACCACCCTCGTGAAATGAAATTATCCTCCCCATCAAATCCTTCCACTATCACCATAATATCTCATGATCATCATATTATTCTAAATAATAACAAAACATGATTCAAACATTTCATTAAAATGAAATAATTTTTAAAAATAATTATCAATATCATTACATAATTATATATTAATTTTTTTAAAAAAACATATAAAAATAAATAAATATAAAAATATTTATCTTTATGTATTATTATTAATATTTTCTAATATATATTTAAAACCAATTATTAGTTATTTATTTATATTTACAATTTTGTTTACATTACTTATTTTTCTTATATCATTATAAATAAATATATTTTAATATATATTAATATATTATTATTAAATATATTTTTTCTCTTATTGTTATTATTATTACATATTATATATATTTGTAAATTATATTAGAAAAAAGAATAGAAGAAGGAGGGATTAATAATAGAGAATAGAATACGGGCAGGGGATGTGGATTCACGAGGCGGTAGTAATCAGCGGCACATTAGGTAGAGAGACTTCAATGGACAAAGGGAGACAACAACGATGACATGAAATGATAGGTTTGGATTCTAGATCTACTGTTGTCAAAATAAACTAGAGGAGTGGTTAGGCGGACTGACATGGTGGTGTGGCCTTTTGCTTTCTCAGTGTGTCTTGAGGAATAATTTTCAGCATTGGTCATCTTTATGTAAATAACATGTGTGGTATTGTTTGATATGTTTTTGTATATTTTGATTTTTCCATTAGATTTTTTGTTATTATATTATTACAAGATCATCAGTGTCTTCATTTCTAGATTTTGGTTTTCTGGTGTCTAAGGAACTTTTCTACTATTAAATAATTTATGTACTATTGATATGTTGAATTTGGCAGTGGTCCAAAGTGTGGTATTAATAATGGATCATGGATGGATGAAATTGGGATAAGGGGTACTGGTGGGTGGGGAAATTATGACATAGGGGGGGGGGAACATTTTATGGGGCTCCAATGACAGATCAGGTGAAGCTGTTTGGTGATGTTTGATGGTAGGTTGGTTTAGAATTGGATGGATGAGAAACTATTGGCAAAAAATGGTGGGTAATGAGGGAAGGTAGTTGGTTCACTCCTTCTATGGGTTTATTGTGGCACATTTTGTGGTTTCCATTGGATATTGGGTGAAAATAAGGGTTGTCTCAAATGATGGAAGGGGGATGATGACAATGGATGGATGATTCACCATTGTGGAATTCCAGTGATGGGTGGTACTATGTTCAGGTGGTAGATGAATATGGTGGTGAGTCGCTACTAGTGGTGATTCAAAAATAAATAAATGTTACAAATTAATACTACAAATTAATTTAAATAAATAAAATAATCATATAACTAAAATAACAAAAAAAATAAATAATGGTAAAATCACAATTTTAATTATCAAACAGTAAATTTACAAATTTTATGAGTATAATAAAATTATAGATCATAATATAATTTTATAATGTAACATGAAAATAATTAGTATTTATTTATTTAAAAATAGAATGAATAAATAATTAAAATGAGGAATTCGTCTAAAAATTATACCAATATAAGAAAATAAAAATAATTACACACACAATAAAAAAATTAAATAGTAAAATAATGAGATTAAAAAAACAATTTATGTTTTTATTAAATTAAAAAATAATTGAATAATAAATAAATGGGAAAATATAAAGAATTAATAAATTGAAATTATTATTTAAAAAAGAAAAAAAATTAAATAAGTAAATGAATGAAATGAAAAAATATTATTTTATCAATATTAAATGTGTAGGAATTGAGAGTGGAAAGAAATTAATTAATCGGTATAAAAATTATTTAAAATGATAGGAAATATGAAATACAATAAGATATATTTACAAAAACTAAATTTTTAACAATTAAATATTAAATTAATAATAGTTTGTTATTATTAAACAAAATATTCTATTTTAATAACAACATGTGAATAAACTTCAAAAATTAATACTGAAAAGTGAATTGAAATAATTTCACATCAAACTCCCCAATACAGAAATATTTTTATGTCATCAAACAGGTTTATGAATTTTTTTTATAAAACTAAAGACATGATCTATCACATTTAGTTCCGAATGAGCTTGTCTAGACTATTTATTAAAGTGGAATAAAGTCATATAAGGATTTTCAAATAATTTGGTCAAAAGTGGTACTGCCTAAATTTTACGAAATGATTTAAATTAAGTGTAGACTCACTCATCCAAAATCAAATATTCATTAGTCGTATATGAAATCACCAACTAGACTACATCAATTTCAGTTAAAATAGAAATTCTACGGGTAATGGAAGGTTGATAAGATGTAAATCAACCAATCTAAAATGGGACCATTAGTTCTCAATTTCTCATATGTTTCAATTTTTTTGTCACATAATTGATACAATTCAAATAATATTCATTTAAGTCAATTGACCAATTCATCATTACCTTTTAAAATACATCTCTCCATAATGAACTCCTTTTGACTACTATGCTTTTCATTTTATAATTTTTTAAAAGTTACCTAGATATGTATGAGAAAATCTATATGAAGTTGAAATTATTTGATATGAAAATAGGTCTCAGGATCATAGACACAATTCCAAATGACTATGTTGTTCACTATGGGATCCAATTTTCCTATTTTACTCCATTTTAAATAGAATTATAAGGATTTTAAATTGATTTAGCTACCTCATGTGATCAATTTTCATTATTTTTTGTCCCCAAGGTTCTTGTTAAAATTTCAAGTTTCCTAAAGTGATGAATCAATTTTCACAAATACATATCCTACATCACTACATTCTTTAGTTCCTAAAAAATCTAAAAAAACTCAAGAAATACCTTTAAGAAATCATACATTACTAAAAATTTCAGATTCAGTGCATCCCGTAACAAACATTTTGTAGCTACCCATTGGAATGAATGAATTAATATGTTGATGTAAGCCAACAAACTTCAGTTTACGAAATGATTTGAATATATTTTATAATATTTAAATTTTTATGAAGATATTTATACATTTATTTGAAAAACATAATAAGTGGAAATATAATATATTTTTAATCTAATGAACAACATGGCATAAAAATAATTCTCTCCCCAAATATAAATCCTATTTATTTCCTCATTTTTTAATCTGTATGTGGGTAAAAAACAAAACTCTGTGAAATAATTTTGATGTGTAGCAAAATAACAGTACATTTTGAGGGTTATAAGAAAGTAAAAAAAATATTTTTCATCAAAATACAAGAAAAAAATTGAAATGATGGATCCCCATAACCCACCAATAAAAAATAATGAGATATTATTTTCATTGAAAAGTCCACAATATTTTATATTATTATAAAAAATAATTTCTATCAATTCAATTCAAATATAAGATAGATTATCAATGTTGAAGGAAAAAATTTGAAAATAATAAATTTTTATGGCCGTCATCCAGATTCAAAATTCATTTCACATTATTTATAAATTCATTAAATTCTATCAAGCTAAAACCAAGTTAATGAAAAAAATTAAAAATTTTGACTTACATCACAAGGGGTATTCCACGACACTTAGTTCATATCCCCATCTAGTATGAATGAATAAAAATATAAAAACAAAAATAAACACCCTAAGATTCAAAAGCGTTACATTTATAAATTCTGCGAAATGAACACCCCTGTTATCATGGAAATTATTTCTCTAGATTCTCTATTTAAGAACCTTTAATATGTAAACATATTAAGGTTACACATCAATAATTAATGATACATGTAAAATTATTCTTATGTTAGTTTAGATGTTTTATCTATTAAAACCATTATGCTACTCTTGGTCAGGAAAAATAGATTGATTGGTCCATATATATTCTTTTGTCTAATGGGAGACTATTATATGTTTCATTACTTATGGATTTACTTTGTTATTAATTCAAAAAATAAAACATAAAAATGTATGAATAATTATATAAAAAATAAAACATGAAACAATATGATACAATATTGGGTTAACCCCTTAAGGGGTGAAATATTTTAACTACCCACACTTGGAAGCCCTTTGGATCGAACCTATCCTGATGTTTATTTTGGCTTCATTCTTAGGAACCACCATTTTTGTTTCTTTCTAGATTTAGTGACATGATGTTTTTTAGGGTACACATTGGTTAGAATCATTCAAACACATATCTTTGGAAGTAGAACAATATTAGAGTACTATAGAGGGAATCAAAATATAGAATTTTTTACTCTCTTTACAATCGTAAGTATAAGGGTTCATGTTTTAGGAGAATACATCTTTTGGGTGTAAATTTTCCTCTAGTTCAATCAAATAAATTATTTTTTATTTGGAAATAATAATATTTTCGTCATCCACCTCTGATCCATGGAACATATCTAGCAACTCATATTTAATAGCAAGTAATTTATAATATTCTGGTTCATAAGATTGTTTGGATCCATCATGGATATCTAGAAAGAAACAAAACACCAATGACATATAAATATCAACATTGGGAAAATCCATATCAAAATTATCATTTAAAAGTGTACTATTAAAAAATTTGTTAACATTGTTAATAAAATTTCCAAATCTGTCAATATGTTTTTCTTTTTCTTCATCAAGAGTAATTAGTGATCTTGGGAGTTTTTGTATGGAATAAGATAGGTACTAAACCTCTTCCATCCTCTCCTCAAAAAACACAACCTAAATTTCTGAATTTTCCAAGTAATAGTAGAGGATGACTTGTTCTGGTTCAACCTATTGAGAAATCGGAAAATAATTAGATATGTTACTCAAACAAAAATCATTAAATAATATATCATATTATAAAATTTCATCATGATTGTGCCATGTTCTTTCAATATGTTCATATAATATATTATACCATATATAAAATTAATATTATAAATATATCTTTTTAATTTCAAGTAACGTATCAAGGATTATTTCAGAATAAAAGGGGAAACCACCATCTTCTTATTAATTTTTCTTTCCTCCATCATCTTGTGTTATTTTCCACAAAGGGAAACATTAGTGGGTTGTTAATGAACTTTATTTTGTGCTTTTGAGGTAGGAAGGTATGAACAAGGTAGTCCATGAATCTCATTGATCCCAAATAATCCTTCTTGGTTTCATCCTTTCACTGTTGAACATTTTTGATTTCGTTGAATTGTTCTACATACTATTGATTATTTTGATTTGAGATGGCCTTTTATCATATATGATGTCTCATAATGGTTCATTTTGTATCCAAAACTGGAATATGGCTATATCCACATACAGTTTATACCCAAGATAGAAAGAAATAAATCATCCGAAAAGGAAAATCTAGTGTCTATTTTTTTTAGTTTTTTGGTTTAGTTTTTTGAAAATTAGGAAATTGAAAAAACAAAAAGTGGAATAAGATGGAGAAACATGGATAGGATCCCATATCCAGCTATGTGACAGTTATAGTGTATGGGTTTTCAAAATATAAAGGACGAGTAGCTCCTCTTTTTGGCTAAAACAAAAATCATAAATGCAACAAAACTAAAACTATAAGTAACATACTCGTTGTAGGGTCCATTAACATGAATGTCACCTGATTAAAGTTATCTAAAATTGAGTGAAACTATCCTTGGTCAATGACCAATTCCTACCCTTGAATCCTCCTATGATCAGAATCAGCACCCATGAAAATCTGGTGCATCTAAACAATCAAAAATTAAAATAAGCATCACAAATTTTATAAAAATGTTTATTTTTTATGAAAATATATTATGATCATTAATTATATGAATACAAAAAAATATTTAACATATATAATTTCATATACATATTATTATAATTATTGGAAATATATAAAATCATATATTTAGTTATTTAATTAAATTAACAAATATAATTATTAATTAATTTTCTTATATTATTATAAATATATATATATATATATATTTTAATATATATATACCTATTATTATTAATTTTATTAATTTTATTATCATTATTATTATAATATATTATATAATATATATAATAATAAATATAAACAGAAAAAAATAATATGGGTGTTCACAAACTAAATGAGAAGAATATGTGTTTTTTTAATAGGCATTGCCAATCGATTCCACATGAATTGGACAAATTTTAGTGTATGGTGGATGATAGAAAAATGATTGGCACAACTAGGTTAAACATTCAGGTCTTATAGCACCATCTCATCTTTGAGTAGAGGAGGGTTAGAATGACATAGCGTTGTGACATCATTCTTCATCGATATGTCTTAGTGCCTAATTTTCAATGGTGAGGAGCTCAATGTATAGAACTGCCATGGTCTGGATTAGTGATTTTTTGTATATTATTAAATATATATTATATTTATTTTTTATAAATGATTAATATTTCCTATATGATCTAAATTTGATAATATTGGTATTTTGGTGGTTGATTAATTTTATTAATTTTTTAGGGTTTATGTGCATTCTTTGGGTTTATATTGGTGGTGGGTCAGAGTTGGTGCCAACAGAAGTTTACTGGTGGTGGAAGGTTGGAGAATGGGTGATGTTGAGTGTTACAACAGTGAAACAGGGGTGTCCCTACTAATTTAGTTCCAATTGTGGATCTGGTGCCACTGTCAAGTGATGGATGGCAGTGAGTTAGGATGAAAAGGAATTTTTGAACCAGAGATGGTTGTCAATGGTGGGATGAGGATTAACTGTTGGAAACAACCAATAGTGGGTGTTAAGGGGTAACAATGGGTTCAACATGAAGGTTGGTATATTTTTTCAGGGTTATGGGTTTCCAATGGTGGGTGGGTGAAATGAAGGGAATGTTCGAAATCTATTTGAGGGTATATTGATAGTGGGTAGATGATTCACCATTATGAATTTTTGATGGTGGTAGGTACTCTATACTTGTTTTGGGAAAATAATTTTGTGACTTCATATTGGTGGTGAATCGCTCCACTAAAAAGCAAATTAATGTAACAAATTGATGTAAGATATTAATTTAAATAATAATAATGATCAATTATTTAAAATTACAAATGTAATTAAAAAGGTAAAGTTCATATTTCAAATTGTTAAAGACGAAAATTAAAAATTTAAATAATGTAATTAAAATTTTAAAATTAGTTTAATTATTTAATGACTAAGAACATAATATGAGATTTATTTATTATATTAATCAAATAATAAATAAATTGAAATTATGAATAAATCTAAAAAATTTATTAAGAGATGAAAATAAATTTATTTAGCGAAACGATGAAAAGAATTTAATTAGTTAAAAAATATAAACAACACAAATTGAGATTTTGTTTATTTGAAAAATAATTGAATAAATAATTAATTTAGAAAAAAATAAATAATTAACTGAAATTATTATTTTTAAAATCATAAAAAAAGGAAAAAATATAATTATTAAATGTATTAATATTTTAAAAAATAATTTAGACAAACCAAATGGATGAAAGTTGGGTTGATAAGAACTTTTATATAATATTTTCAAAAGTAATAAAAATGAAAAAAATATGAATAAAATACAAATTTCCATAGAAAATATTTTTTTAATAATTAAACACATAATTAACAATAGTGAGTAATTATTAAGAAAATACATTGTTTAAATGATAATGAGTCAATAAACTATAATAAATGATGTAGATAGTGCATTAAAAAATGGCTACATCAATTATTTTTTACCAAATATCACAAAGCAGGATGAATCCATTTTGTAAAATATTTTAGTTTTTAGTATAAACAATGATTAATTCTAATCAAATCCATATAAAAACATTATAATATTGATAAATAATTTTTTAAATAGATACTTTATGAATTTCCTCAAAATAATTTCACCAGTATTGCATATATAATTTTTAAGATGAAAACACTTTACGGGAAAAATATTAATTTTTGAAAAAAATTATTTCTATTGGAAGTGATTTATTTTCATTTATAATCAATAAAAAATAAGAAAATTTAGTTTATTAAATTATAAATCAAAAAAATTTATAAATTAATTATTCATATTCATAACCTCTAATTTATAAGCAATATGATAATTATATACGTTATTACAGTTTATTTATATTATAGGGTATGTATATCATACGATTTCAAAGACATTAATTTTTTTTGAATAAGTTATTTCAATAAATATCATGTCTTTACATGATTAAGTTCAATACTTCTTTTAGATTCCCAATTTTTGTATGTGGGTTTTTTGAGTTATCAAATATCACACCATACATTGAATTATTACACTATTTTTTATCATGGAAGAAAAGGATTCCTATGAATACCATTATGTAATTTTAGAAATATCATTGTTGATAATATAGAATGAGTAATAAAAGGATTAAATGAGTAAATATATGAATTATTACATTTATTTTTTGAATAATAATTTGGGAAATTGGTCTAATTTATATATTTTAAATTCTAGTAAAATCTAATATTTTTTTATGAAGTTTATTTTGGTTGATTTTTCATTTTTTTTATCACAATTTTGATTTCTAATAATTCTAATTCTCATTTCCATGAGTAATTATGAACAAAAATGGACATATTCATTCTAATACAAACATCTTGAGAAAAATCAAGGAATTTATCATTATAAAAACATGATTTTTTATATTTTGAAATCATGATTACTTTAAAAAAAATTACAATGATTGGGTCCGTCAACTGAATAGTATATTTACTTATTTTATATTGTGATCTATCCAAAAAATAAATTGAAAATAATTAAAATCCTTGAAAATACTTGAATGAAAGCCACAATTAAAATAATTTTCCCTTCTTACACATATTTTTTTATTGGATGATTTTTCTTATGATATTTAATGAGGGAGTTTTTTTCATCATGATACATCTTGATGAGAGTTACATGGATGAGTGTGGGGAAATCAAAACATATTTTATTAGGATAAATTATTAATATGCTATGTATCGTTGTTCATAAATTGTTGTTCCTAAATTATTTAAATAATAACTTTAATTATGTATGAGTGTCAGGAAAAAATCATGAAGAAATTAAAACAAATAACATTTAATTGAATTTTGGGTTGTTAAACCGTTGATATAATGAAGATACAGTTGTGTAAATTATTATTTTAAGGAAATTTGAAAGTTGAATTTCATATTATTTAGCATAATTATAAATAATATTTTATACTTGAATAATTGTAAAATAATTTTTTGAAACATTATTATCTAATCCATATAACCATTTTTGATATAGACATAGCCTTTGAGAATATTGACCAATAATTAATATGCACATGAATTTATTTTATAAATGGTGACTTAGATATTTTTCATGCTTTTGGATAAATTCTCTATATTGAATATTGAGTGTAACACCACTTCAAACATTCACGAATGATTAGAGAAACAATTTCTTGTAATGTATATCTGATGTGTATAAAATTTATATTAATTTATTAAAATATTCTAATGTATGGAAATAAATTTATAAATAATTCAATAATAAACATAAAATACATAGTCGATTAATTTTATGGAAAAGTGGGGAGTTTACAAGATAAAAATTATATAATTCAAGGTGTTTTAGTATTTTTAAAAATTGATTTATTTTTTTGACTGTTGTATTTGAATCTAGTTTGGGTGGATTTCCATTTGGTGGATGTGGATAATTTATATTAATGAAATGAAAAAAATATGTTTCGGGGGATTTTATAGAATGGATTCATGAATTATATCTTGTTACCAGTTTAATTTTTTAATTATTTTTCATAATTTTATTATTATTTTTAAATAATTTAATGATTATTTTTATATATATTCTAAATGAGTTTTGTTCATTATGGGAGAAAAGGGAGGATAAATTTTTATCTAATTCTTATTGTGTATGAATTATTTTAAATGAATCAGTTTTATGCATGATAAAATCTATGAAATCACACCATAGGTAAATTTTTATATGATAAGAAAAGAGTTATTGATGATTATATTCGAAATAGTAATCAATATAGGAGTCACAACTGAGTATTTTAAGTCATGCCTGAATAAATTGTTCACATTATGACATTAGGAACACTATGTGGTTTCTGCATAAAGGCTTTGTAAGGACAATATAAATGACTATAAATGATCACAAATGATTCAATTCAAACTATTGTCATATAAAAATAAGACTATTCAAACCCAAAAATTATTAAATCAGGCCTACATAAGATTAAAATGATGTATCCCATGATTAACATAGATCCAAAGTCAAATTATCAAAATATGACACTACAGTATTTGAAAAATTTAACAATGTTTGCGAAAACTGTCTCATGGATCGATAGAAGTAATATTAAACTAAAACGAATACCCATATATTATGATATATATATTTATATAAGTGGATATTATCTAGTGAAAGGGTATAATTCTATTATTTTTCATCACAATTTTCATGATATTAAATTTTCTAAAACGCATGTACACGTTCATTTTATAATTATTTCATTTTTTTGTATCATGTTTATAATTACTCCTTAAATTGAACAATTGAATGGTAAATTTGAGAACATATATTAAAAAAACCAATTATATTGATATTATTTAAACAATTAATTTTATTTTCTCCCAGGCTATGTTGAAAATTATATCCATTCAGATATATTGGTTATTTATTTGGGATGATGAAAAAAGTGTTCCATGAACATTGGAAATTCGGGTTGATGTCAACTAGAAAGTAACCTAAAAAATACGTCAATGGTATATAATATAAGACAAATAATGCTAAAATGAAAAATTTATATATTTAAAATTATGTGAAACACTTCATTAAATGGTGACCAATGATTATTTTGAGTATTGAGGGAATTTCAATGTGGCCCAACATTAATATTCAATTCTAGGTTAGAATCTATAGACCAAAATGTATGTCCAACTTATTGATCACATATATGAAACATTATATTAAAATGGTATGAAACAAAATAGGTTATTAATGTACATCATTTTCTTTATTTTCTCTTTATATTTCCCACCCATATTTAGTCATCTTGAATCTCACTTATTTGTCCCTGTTTTGTGGATGCTAGATGGATTGAATTTTTCTGAATGTTGGAAAAGTACACCATCCATTAACATTCCACCCACATATTCCTACCATAATTAACTACGGTGAATTTCATTGTTAGAATCTCAACCCATGTCTTCTAAACTATAATTAATGTTATTGGGTTTTAATGATTTAGAAGAAAGTGATTCATGTGTTAATTTTAATATTATTCTACAAATTTGATTGTGTAATCCCATTTCCACAAATTTATGTTTCTTAAATAATTGTAAAATTGTAATTAAACTCCTTAAACTTAATATTTTATGTTATTTCTGTTAACATATATATAATATGTATTTTTTTGGAATTTATTGACATATTTAAGAGTTAAATCCTTCACACTAAGGTGGAATATTTGTTATTTCATTATTTTTCACTTCTACAAATTCACCCTCAAGAGTCTAATTCATTATCCCATTTAAATATTTTCATCAATAGTGGGATAATTTTCTTATGGGTGGATCCATAGATATTTCTATGTCATGTAATAGATTTTATTTTTCAATAATATAATTCATAAAAAATTATTTTAATTTAGATTTATGTTAAACGATTTAAGATCTCTTACGTCCTAAATAATTTCTGGATTACACATTTTGAGTGCAAGAATGATTACTCACCATATAGTGATCATGGAATTTATCCAACAGAGTATAAATTATATAATTTAGATTTTAAAATAACTAAATTAGTGGATGACTTTGGTAGTTTCCATTTCATTGAAATAAACTATAACACCCCAAGTAAATAAAGAATATGACATTTTCATATTTATCCATACTTTTGAATAAAATATTAATATTACTTTAAAGGGAACTCTATGCTCGATGGCATACCCAATACGCAACAACAAGTTTCTTTGAAATCTTACGTTGACCTCTAATAATAAAATAATATTATTTTAAATGGTAGTTAACGCCTAGCCGTTGTAATGGCGGGATTGAACGGAACTAACTAGAAAATGATTATATATGTTTGTCAAATATTTTTACTTTTATCCAATAAATGGTAGAGGCTTAAAATGTAAATGAATCCAACTTTAAGCATAAATCTTCTAATATTCTTTAAAAGGTCGATGAACCACCTTTTGATGGAGAACCATTTTTAAATATAATTTTGACAATTTTATATGTTGTATATTTCAAAATAAAATCCTTCCTTACAATCTGGACATCAAAATTTACTTTGTGTATTTTTTTTTTATTTTTCCGATAAAGATCATTTTAGTGAAAATGCTATAGTTTAATTCAAAACCTCCTTTTAATCTGATATATTTATATGGATAGATTATCTTTTTAATTGATATTAAAGTGCATTTAGAATATATTTTACCTTTTAATTCAATGGTGGTCATTAGAATTAATTTCACTTTGAAATTGGACTTAAACTAGTGTCAATCTTTTAATAGATATTGTTTCTTAAAACACGCTATTTGTTTTGATAGCGAGAATGGATTATTAAATTATTTAATGAAACTTATATATTTTTAATTTTGTAAAATAGAAATCATTTTTTAATTCAGAATATCAAATATATCTTAGGGTGAATTTTTGGTATTTTTCTGAAAAACTTCAATTTTTGATGAATAGTGAAACCACTAAGTGGTAGTTAAATAAACTGATTTTTTATTTAAATGAAACTTTACCACTTATGTGTTTTGAATTAAAAAAATTAGACATACATGGTTGTCATTAGGATGTAAAATATTGTTCAATGGGATTAAAATAATTTTCTTGGTGAATAGTAACTTTTACGTTTTTAATCGCGATTAGAGGTAATTAGTGTAATTTAAGGTAAAAATAATGTTTCAATAATATGAAATGACATAGACATAAGTATTATCCTTATTGGATGTTTCATGGACAACCAAGACAGTCCATGGGTAAACTTGGGGACCCCATGGAGCCACATTGGTAGGAAAATTAAATTAATACCTTTTTATTTGAAGTTAAAATTAAAATGTCACAAACATGTGTTGTTTTACTAAAAAAAATTTTACCTGAGGTTATACATGTCATATTTTTTTTCTATAAATATTCAATATATATCCCAAAATATTTCCTACATCATGATATTTTTTTTATAATTTTTCAACATTAAATAAATTTAATTTTTTATGACACCATGATGATGCAGCGATTACCTCATTATTTAATGATATAAATAAAATGAAAAGATAATGTAAAATATAAGACCTAAAATTTCCAAAAACCTATTGGATATGTGTATTTCGAAATATTATCACCTTATGCTCGAAATATATAATTTTGGGACCTTTAAAATCCGAAAATCATTTTATAATAATGTTACTCTTCAAGACTTTCCAAGAGTGCCCATCCTCTCCTCTTAGAAAAGGCCCCCACCTCTACCACCTTACCCACACCTCATAAGCATTTGGCTCGGCCAAACCCTGACCATTTTGTCTCTCCAAATCCCTCTATTACTTCTAGAAGACTCACTTTGGGCAGAAGTCTTTCCAAGGTAGCCTTTGACCTCAAATCAAAAAGAGTTACCCGATTTAAAGGTAAACTCTTCCCTAGTGTTATTTGGTTTTATTTTGCTTCGCCAACCCCCTAAACATTTTTTATTCCTTTATTTTGTAACAAAAACAGTATATTAAATATAATTTGATGTTTGTATAAGAAGTATTCAAGCTACACTTACACATACATCTGTCTAATGGTTAATGAATATACTGTTTCTGTGGATGGCGAATTACTGCCTCACAAAACGATGATTGTTCAATATTCTTTTAACAACTTTAATGGTGGATATTATGATGTCACTGTATTTTATATATGATATATATGGTATTTATGTTTTCTATATGCTTCTGTATTTTATATTTAAAACATACCTTTATTCTTTGCATTTGTGCAAATGCGCTAATTTCATATGAGGAAGTTTGGACTACCGCCCCCTCAAGTGATGTGACTCGTTCATGAAATACATGGAATGTATAAAGAATAAAATTAATGAAAATATGTGACCTATATAACATATATATTATACTGTAATTATAATATATATATATATCTCATTTAATTTTAATTCCATTAATATGACAAAAAAATGAAAGTAGCGTTCAAGCGTACGTACGGCCTACCGTCTCCATGAACAGTGCTTTTCATTTTTTATCTCTAAATGTTATAGAATAGTATAAAATGAATATTTACTGGATATATATGATATTTTAATCATTAATAATATCCTGTAAATGATTTACTTATAACTACACTGGCAATCATTTTCAAATAAGTTCATTTTTGACTCATGTACCAAACCTCGGCAAAAACATCTGATGTGAACTAACATTATTAAAAAAAATTTATAACATTATAATATGTGATATTAACTGAATAATAATCTTTAATGGAGGTCATTATGCAATTATAAATTGACCAAAGATTATTATTCAGAAATATAAAGAAACGAACAAGACAAGTCAGACATGAGGTAAGGGATCCTACCCCTCTTTCTTCATAAGTATACTCTTTTATGTCATTCATTTTAAGATCATATTTCTTATGATTGGGATGTTATTTTATATTAATATTACTGTAATGTTTATGTTCATATGATGAGAGACCATATTTTCTCTCATCAATCCATTTTGGATGTTTTGAGTGGTGCCGTTAGGCTGTGGAATTTTTGTAAGAGATCCAACCTCTCTCTTTCTTTTTAAGTACTCTCCTTTATGTCACTTCTTTTAATCTCATATTTGTTATGTTGAGGGATGTTATTTAATATTACTATTTCTGTACATTTTATTTTAATATGATGAGATACCCTATTTGATCTCATCAAACCATTTTTGGATGTTTTAAGTGGCATCGTTAGGCTCCCGAGTTTTCATAAGGGATTTTTCATGTAACATTTATTCCCGTGAGATTTATGCTACATTTGCCTCAATTTCCTTCGATAGGTGTGTGTACTACCCATTATTATAATCTTTGTGTAATATAATTTTATTTATAGGTATTTACATATTCATTTTATGACCCTTCTTCAATGGGGTGTACATTTCGAATGTTACCCAAATCGGTACGGGGACCTTTCACCCTCCTCTTCTTTAAAAAGACTTATTATGTTATGTCTTTTAAATTACATACTATTATGTTGGGATATGTTCTTATATATCATTATTTCTGTAAATTTAATGAACAAGTGATGAGATACCCTTTTTACCTCTCATCAACTCATTTTCTGAATTTTGAAGTGACACCGTTAGGCTGCCAAATTTTTGCAAGGGAACTTCTTAACCCAATTTTGATTCTTTGGGATAAACTTGTACTCCTTGAATATGTCATTATATGAATATGTGTTAATATCCTCTAATTGTTTTACACTATATATCCACTTATATTTGGTGTATTTGTTAATCACACATAATTATGTGATTGATTTATCCCTAATCCAAGGATACTGTCTTTATAAGGGAATTTGTATCAATCTCCATTCATTGAGGCATATTTTGTTTTATACACAACTTTCCTTTATACGGTGTATAAACCCCTTTGACTTTTAATTTTATACAAAAAGAATATTTTTCAATGAATCATTTTACTAAATGACAAAAAAAGTTTCTTTTAACATACGTGGTGACAATGACATTTTCCGCCGCCGCGAGTATTATTTGCTCTTTGGATTCTTCAAAAAGCCGTAATGTTTTTAAAATGAAATAAATACCATATACTCTTTTAAGTATTTTGGTATTGAAAATGGTTTTTATAAAGTATTTTTTATGTCAATTTATTTAACTGATATATTGTGATCAAAGTGTGGAAATGTTTTCTTTCCATTATATTTGATTTATGTCTTCTGATTTTTTAATTGTACTTGGACATTTGACGGGTGGTTACGTGATAAACCATATGACAGGTGGTCCCGTGAATACCAGGATGGTTGGTTACGTTATAAAATCCAATGCATTGGGTATGTAAGTCGGCCGTGTGGCTATTCCATTAGGTGATATGTGTGGAAGTCGACCAGATGGTTATTCCACTTAAGTATGTTTATGTCCCAAGTTACCTTTATATGTTATGTGTTATTTATATGGGTTTTATGGTAATATTTTGGTTACAAAAGGGTAAGTAATGATATTTTATTCAATTAATAGTATTTTCTTCTTCATAAAGGTGAAAAGTATTACTTTGATAAAGTATTCTTGGTTTACTGGTTGTTTTGAAATAAAACTAACAGTTTTCCTTCTTTGTGTATCCCTTACTGTGCTTTTTATGCTCACCCCATGTTTTTGATTTTTTTTTTCACAGGACTTAATGTGGAATAGGGTTAAGGATGAGATCAAGGAATAGTCATTCTATCTAAAACATGGTACTAGACATGTTTCTTTTTAAGAGTTTTTATTTTATGGAAACTTAGTAGAAGTGTCTACTTTGTAATCTTTTGAGATGTAATAATTATGTATTAATTCTCTAAAACTCTAAACCTGAAAATATCCTCAATGTGAATTATTCATTTAATTCAATATTAAGTAATGTTTAAGGCTGAGGCCATATAGTTGGTATCAAAGGTTGGTTTAGAAAACTTTAGGGATTACGAGTTTTTGGTAGACACATGGATAGTCCCTATATTTATCATTTCAGTTACATCCTTGTTTGATAACTTTTTTCAGGTCAAGTAAAGTCAGTTACGAATTGAAGTAGAAGGATCTCAAATGAAATTCCTATCTCTTCCTGAGGACATTCTTGCAATAATTATTACAAAGTCATGTTCAGATGCTTGTGAAACTTTTTCTAGCATACAACTCACTTGCAAGCAGTTGTTTGAGATATCAAACACCTCCACTATACCTCATTATCTTCGTGGATCATGGGTTGTATTTAGAAAAATACTATTTTCAAAATATTCTCATATTTTCAAGAAAGGTTAATATTATCAAGGTATTTTCAAATATTTTACCCTATCACAAGAATTTTAAGCATATTATGACTTTAAAAATGGTGCTGAGGAAGGAGACCCTTGCGCAACCTATTTATATTTTCTTTTAACATATAGTCTCTCAGAACATACTTATGGTATTGTAAAAGGACCAATAATAGAAATTTTCAACCCAAATTCTGTCCGACTATTTTATAGAAATCATGATTTATCAGATGTTTTGGAATTATATGTCATACATGATTATTGTCCAAAACTATTTTTCTGTGAACACCCATATGACCAATGTTGTAAAAGGTGTATTTGGATGGAGGAAGAAAATTATTTTGAAGGATATATAAATCATTGTTATAATGCATGGGACTTATACCTACGTGAACAAGTTGACGATGAAACTGAGTGGTCTCCATGATCAAGGTATGCGGTTATTCATTCTGGGATTCGTTTTATTTTATCTTAAAGTGGTGAAATAATAATTAATGAATTAAGATGTTGAGATCCTAATTAATTTGGATGAAAATGAGAGGTATAAGGAAACTATTGAGGTTAAAATATGTTAGGGTTATTTTTGGAGTATTATAAAAAGGACAACAAGCAGACCGTGTGACAACCCGTTGCGTCGGACAAAGCTGCGGGAATTGAACCCACAACCAATGTGCGACTGGTAATAATTGCTTATTATAGAGGATATGTGATTAGGTTAATTACTTTTAAATAGGATACTTTAAGATCAACTGATGTTATTTGGAGATAAGTGTTAATTTGTACCTTGGAAGACAATGTGATTAAATCTTTCAAACATTTGGGTTTCAATCTTAGTTTGGATTACTTTAGAGAATTTTATGGAATTTTTTTTTATCAAATGGTCTTAGTTTAACTTTGGGTATTGTTGGACAAATTTTGTAGATTAAGAATAGATTATCATTTTATAAAGGGTAATCCTTTTCTGGATTATCTGATCTTGTACTAACCTTTTTGGTTTTGGTTTTTGTTAAAGTCTAAAGACATTGGAATTATATATTTCTCTTTTGAGGATTAGGTGATTATCTAGAAGGTGATTATAGGTCTTTTAATGTAAATATGTCTTCCAAAATACTAATCATTTTGGGAAAGTATGAGTTTGTGTAATAAATCTCGTAAAAGTTGAAAGTCAACATGTCATGTAAGTATGTTTCCTTATATTTTATTTAAGATCATAAATATATTACTCAATTAAAAGTAAATTAAAACCAAAATGATGTCTATCAACTTTTCCTACTGGGAATCGAATACCGTTTAACCCACCACAAGTTTGTGATATTCTTATGGTTAAATTTCTCCTAAACATGTTTTCTATCACTCTCCCTAAGAACATGACCATTTGAGTTTTCTTCCATATTTATGTTTTCCTACATGGAATCCTAGTATGGGTTAACTCAGGTGACCTCTATACTTCTCTTTCTTTATTTTAAAGTGATAGTTTTACTTACTCTTGTTGAAATGTGGGATTTTCAACAAAGTTTCCAAGCCCAATTTTAAAATTCCAAGGACACAATTCCCAAAATGGGGGGACGGATGTAACACCCCAGGTAAATAAAGAATATAAAATTTTCATATTTATCCATATTTGTGAATAAAATATTAATATTACTTTAAAGGGAACGCTATGATCGATGGCGTACCCAATATGCAACAATGAGTTTCTTTGAAATCTTACATTCCACTCTAATAATAAAATAATTTTATTTTAAATGGTAGATAATGCCTAGCCTTTGTAATGGCGGGAATGAATGGAACTAACTACAAAATGTTTATATATGTTTGTGAAATATTTTTACTTTTATCCAATTAATGTTAGAGGTTTAAAATGAAAACGAATCCAATTTTAAGCATAAATCATCTAATATTATTTAACATGCTTATTTACCGCCTTTTGATGGGGAACCATTTTTAAATATACTTTTGAAAATTTTCTATGTTTTATTTGTCAAAATAAAATCCTTCTTTAGAATCTGGACATCAAAATTTACTTTGTGTAAAATTTTGTTATTATTCCGATAAAGATCATTTTTAGTGAAAATGTTGAATTTTAATTCAAAACCTCCTTTTAATCTGATTTATTTATATGGATGGATTATATTTTTAATTGAGATTAATGTTTATTTAGAATATATTTTACCATTTAATCCAATGGTGGTCATTGGAATTTATTTCACTTTGAAATTGGACTAAAACTATTGTCAATCTTGTAATAGATATTGTTTCTTAAAACACGCTATTTGTTTTGACAAGAGGAATGAATTATTATATTAATTAATGAAACTTATTTATTTTGAATTTCTTAAAATAAAAATAATTTTTTAATTCGGAATATCAAATATAGCTTAGGGTGAATTTTTGGTATTATTTTAGAAAACTTCAATTTTTGATGAATAGTGAAACCACTAAGTGGTAGTTAATGAAACAGATTTTTCGTTTAAATGAAACTTTACCACTTATGTGTTTTGAATTAAAAAAATCTGACATAATTGGTAGTCATTAGGATGTAAAATGCGGTTGAATGGGATTAAAATAATTTTTTGGTGAATAGTAACTTTTATGTTTCTAATCGCGATTAGAGGTAATTACTATAATTTAAGGTAAAAATTATGTTTTAATAATATGAAATGACCTAGACACATGTAATAACCTTATTGGATGTGTCCTGGCCGACCAAGATAATCCTTGGGTAAACTTGGTGACCCCATGGAGCCACTATGGTAGGAAAATGATATTAATTCCTTTTTATTTAAAGTTAAGTTTAAAATTCCACAAACATGTGTTGTTTTACTAAAACAATTTTTACATGGGGTTATACAAGTCATATTTTTTACTATAAATATTCATTAGATAGATAAAATTATTTCCTACATCATGATATTTATTTTATAATTTTTATACATTAAACTGATTTAAGTTTTTATGACACCATGATGATGCAGCGATTACCTCATTATTTAATGATTTAAATAAAATTAAAATCTAATGTAAAATATATGACCTAAACTTGTCAAAAACTTATTGTATGTGTGGATTTCAAAATATTATCACCTTAGCATCGAAATATATAATTTTGGGACTTTTAAAATACGAAAATCATTTTATAATAATGTTACTTTTCAAGACATTCCAAGAGTTCCCCTCCCCTCCTCTAATAAAAGGCCCCCACCTCTACCACCTTACCCACACCTATGAAGCCTTTGGCTCGGCCAAACCCTGACCATTGTGTCTCTCCACACCCCACTCTTACTCCTAGAATCCAGACTTTGGGCAAAAGTCTTTTCAAGGATGCCTTTGAGCTCAAATAAAAAAGAGTTACCCGATTTAAAGGTAAAAACTTCCCTAGTGTTCTTTTGTTTTATATTGCTTCTCCAACCCCTAAACTTTTTTTATTCCATTATTTTGTAACAACACCGATATATTAGATATACTGGGATGTTTTTATAATACGGATTTGAGCTACACTTACACACACATCCTTCTAATGGTTAAAGAACATATTATTTCTGTGGATGATGAATTACTTCCTCACGAAACGAAGATTGTTCAATATTATTTTAACACCTTTAAAGGTGGCCATTATGATGTCAATGTATTTTATATATGATATATATGGTATTTATGTTTTCTATATGATTTTGTATTTTATATTTAAAACATACATTAATTCTTTTCATGTTGTGCAAATGCAATAATTTTATATGAGGAAGTGTGGACTACGGCCCCCTCAAGTGATGTGACTCGGTCATGCAATACATGGAATGTATAAAGAATAAAATTAATGAACATATGTGACCTATAAAACATATATATTATACTGTAATTATAATATATATATATATATCATTTATTTTTAATTCCATTAATATGAAAAGAAGAACGTAGCGTTCATGCGTACGTACGACCTACCCTCTCCATGAATGGTGCTTTTCATTTTTTATATCCAAATGTTATGGAATAGTATAAAATGAATATGTAATAGATATATATGATATTATATTCATTAACACTATTCTAGAAATTATTTACTTATAACTACATGGGCAATCATTTTCAAACAAGTTTATTTTGGACTCATGTACAAAACATCGGCAAAAACGTCTGATATGAACTAACATTATTAAACAATTATTATAACATTATAATATGTGATATGAACTGAATAATAATCTTTAAAGGATGTAATTCAGAAATTATAAATTGTACAATGTTTATTATTTAGTAAAATAATGAAACAAATAAGACAAGTCAGACTTGAGGTAAGGGATCCTACCCCTCTCTTTCTTTTAAGTACACTCTTTTATGTTATTCCTTTTAAGATAATATTTATTATGATTGGGATGTTATATTATATTAATTTTACTTTAATTTTTATGTTCATTTGATGATAGACCCTATTTTCTCTCATCAATCCATTTTGGATGTTTTGAGTGGTGCCGTTAGCTGCAGAATTTTAATAAGAGATCCAACCTCTCTATTTCTTTTTAAGTACTCTCTTTTATGTAACTTCTTTTAAGCTCATTTTTGTTATGTTGAGGGATGTTATTTTATATTCCTATTTTTTTAAAATTTATTTTAATATGATTAGAGACCCTATTTGATCTCATCAATCCATTTTTGGAAGTTTTAAGTGGAACCGTTAGGCTGTCGAGTTTTCGTAAGGGATTTTTAATGTAACTTTTATTCCCGTGAGATTTATGAACCATTTGCCACAATTTCCATTTAGAGGTGTGTGTACTGCCCATTATTATAATCTTTGTGTAATATAATTTCATTTATTGGTATTTACATATTCATTTTATGACCATTATTCAATGGGGTGTACGTTTCGAATGTTAACCAAATCGGTAAGGGGACCTTTCACCCTCCTCTTCTTTAAAAAGACGACTTTTGTTATGTCTTATAAATTACATATTATTATGTTGGGATATGTTCTTATATATCCTTATTGATGTAAATTTATTGTATAAGTGATGAGATACCCTTTTTATCTCTCACCAACTCATTTTATGAATTTTGAAGTGATGCCGTTAGGCTGTCGATTTTTTGCAAGGGAACATCTTAACCCAATTTTGATTCTTTGGGATAAACTTGTACACCTTGAATATGTAGTTATATGAATATGTGTGAATAACCTCTGATTATTTTACACTTAATATCCACTTATATTGGGTGTATTTGTTTGTTACACATAATTATGTGATTGATTTATCCTTAATCCAAGGATACTGTCTTTATAAGGGACTTTGTCTCCATCTCCTTTCATTGAGGCATATTTTGTTTTATACACAACATTCCTTTATATGGTGTATAAACCCCTTTGAATTTTAATTTTATACAAAAGGAATCTTTTTCTATTAAGTGTTTTACTAAACGAAAAAAAGAATGTTTCTTTTAACATACACATTGACAATGACCTTTTCCGCCGCCGTGAGTATTATTTAGTCTTTGGCTTCCTCATAAAGCCTTAATGCTTTTAAAATGAAATAAATACCATATACTATTTTATGAATTTTGGTATTGAAAATGGTTTTTTTAAAAGATTTGTTATGTCAATATATTTAACTGATATATTGTGATCAAAGTGTGGAAATGCTTTCTTTCCATTTTATTTGTTTTATGTCTTATGATTTTTTAATGGTACTTGGAAATTTGATGGGTGGTTACGTGATAAACCATATGACGAGTGGTGTCATAAATACCAGGATGTGTGGTTACATTATAAACTCCAATGCCTTGGGTATGTATGTCAGACACGTGGCTATTCCATTAAGTGATATGTGTGGAAGTCGACCGGATCGTTATTCCACTTAAGTATGTTTATGTCCCACGTTACCTTTATATGTTATGTGTTATTTATATGGGTTTTATGGTAATCTTTTGGTTACAAAAGGGTAAGTAATGATCTTTTATTCAATGAATAGTAATTTCTTCTTCATAAAGGTGAAAAGTATTACTTTGACAAAGTATTCTTGGTTTACTGGTTGTTTTGAAATAAAACAAACAGTTTTCTTTCTTTTTGTATCCCTTACGGATATTTTTATGCTCACCCCAAGTTTTTGAAATGTTTTTCATAGGACTTAATGTGGAATAGGGTTAAGGATGGGATCATGGAATTTTCATTCTATCTAAAACATGGTACTAGACATGTTTATTTTTAAGAGTTTTTATTTTTTGGAAACTTAGTAGAAGTGTCTACTTTGTAATGTTTTGAGATGTAATAATTATGTCCTAATTCTCTAAAACTCTAAACCTGAAAATATCCTCAATGTGAATTATTTATTTAATTCAATATTAAGTAAGGTTTAAGGCCAAGGCCTTATAGTTGGTATCAAAGGTTGGTTTAGACAACTTTAGGGATAAGGAGTTTTTGTTAGACACATGGATAGTCCCTATGTCTATTATTTCAGTTAAATCATTTTTTATAACTTTTTTCAGGTCAGGTAAAGTCAGTGGAGAATTGAAGGAGAAGGATCTCAAATGACATTCCTATCTCTTCCTGATGACATGCTTGCAATAATTATTTCAAAGTCATGTTCGGATGCTTGTGAAACGTTTTCTAGCATACAACTCACTTGCAAGAAGTTGTTTGAGATATCAAACACCCCCACTATACCTCGTTATCATCGTGGATCTTGGGTTGTATTTAGACAAATACTATTTTCACAATATTCTCATATTTTCATGAAAGGTAAATATTATCAAGGTATTTTCAAATATTTTACCTTATCACAAGAATTTTAAGTATATTATGATTTTAAAAATGGTGCTGAGGAAGGAGACCCTTGCACAACCTATTTATATTTTCTTTTAAAATATAGTCTCTCAAAAAATACTTATGGTATTGTAAAAGTACCAATAAAATAAAGTTTCAACTCAAATTCTGTCCGACTATTTTATAGAAATCATGTTTTATCAGATGTTTTGGAATTATATGTCATATATGATTATTTTCCAAAAATATTTTTCTGTGAACACCCATATGACCCATGTTGAAAAAGGTCTATTTAGATAGAGGAAGAAAATTATTTTGAAGGATCTATAAATCTTTGTTGGAGTGCATGGGACTTCTACCTACGTGAACAAGTTGACGATGAAACCGAGTGGATTCCATAATCAAGGTACGCTGTTATTCATTTTGGGAATCATTTTATTTTACTTTATGGTGGTGAAATAAGACTTCATGAATTAAGATGTTGAGATCGTAATGAATTAGGATGAAAATGATATGTATAAGGAAACAATTGAGGTTAAAACATGTTAGGGTTATTTTTGGAGTTTTATAAAAAGGACAACATGTAGACCGTGTGACAACCCGTTGCGTCGGACAAAGCTGTGGGAATCGAACCCACAACCAAAGTGCGACTGGTATTTATCACCTACCACTAGACTACGTGATGTCCCTGGTTAGTATGATTTATTCTTTTTAGTTATATGATTTTATGAATTAAGAGTAAGTTGATTTTGGGTTATCTATGTAAATTATTAACCTATCATGGATGATATGTGATTAGGTTAATTACTTTTCAATATGAGACTTTAAGATCAACTAATGTTATTTGGAGATAAGTGTTAATTTGTACCTTTGAAGACTATGTGATTAAATCCATAAAATATTTGGGTTTCAATCTTAGTTTGGTTAACTTTGAATAATTTTATGGACACATTTTTTATCGAATGGACTTCGATGAACTTTGGGTATTGTTAGACAAATTTTGGAGATTAAGAATATATTTTCATTTTATAAAGGGTTATCCTTTTTCTGGATTATCTGATCTTGTACTAACCTTTTTGGTTTTGGTTTTGGTCAAATTGTAAAGACATGGGAATTATATAGTTCTCTTTTTAGGATTAGGTGATTCTCTAGAAGTTGATTATCTCTCTCTTAATGTAAATAAGTCTTCCTAAATACTAATCATTTTGGGAAAGTATGAGTTTGTGTAATAAATCTAGTAAAAGTTTAAAGTCAACATGTCAAGTAAGTATGTTTCCATATGTTTTATTTAAGCTCATAAATAAATTTTTCAATGAAAAGTAAATTAAAACAAAAATGTTGTCTATCAGCTTTTCCTACTGAGAATTGAATACCATTTAACCCACCACAAGTTTGTGATTTTTTTGTTGTTAAATTTCTCCTAAACATGTTTTATATCACTCTCCCTAAGAACTTTACCATTTTCATTTTATTCCATATCCATGTTTTCTTACATGGAATCCTAGTATGGGTTAACTCGGGTGACCTTTGTACTTCTCTTTCTTTATTTTAAAGTGATAGTTTTACTGACTCTTGTTCGTATGTGGGATTTTCAATAAAGTTTCCAAGCGCAATTTTAAAATTGTGAGGACACAATTCCCAAAAGGGGGGAAGGATGTAACACCCCAGGTAAATAAAGAATATTACATTTTCATATTTATCCATACTTGTGAATAAAATATTAATATTACTTTAATGGGAACACTATGCTCGATGGCGTACCCAATACACGACAACGAGTTTTTTTTGAAATCATACATTGCACTCTAATAATAAAATATTATTATTTTAAATGGTAGTTAACGCCTAGCCGTCATAATGGAGGGAATGAATGGAACTAACTACAAAATGATTATATATGTTTGTCAAATATTTTTACTTTTATCCAATAAATGTTAGAGGCTTAATATGCAAATCTGTCCAATTTTAAGCATAAATCTTCTAATATTCTTTAAAAGGTCTATTAACCGCCTTTTGATGGGGAACCCCTTTTTAATATACTTTTGACAATTTTATATGTTTTATTTTTGAAAATAAAACCCTTCTTTAGAATCTGGACATCAAAATTTACTTTGTGTAAATTTTTGTTATTTTTCCGATAAAGATTATTTTTAGTGAAAATGTTGCATTTTAATTCAAAACCTCCTTTTAATATAATTTATTTATACGGATAGATTATCTTTTTAATTTATATTAAAGTTTATTTAGAATATATTTTACCATTTAATCCAATGGTGGTCATTGGAATTTATTTCACTTTGAAATTGGACTTAAACTAGTGTCAATCTTTTAATAGATATTATTTCTTAAAACATGCTATTTCTTTTGACAGTGGGAATGAATTATTAAATTAATTAATGAAACTTATTTATTTTTAATTTCTTAAAATAAAAGTCATTTTTTAATTCGAAATATCAAATATAGCTTAGGGTGAATTTTTGGTATTATTCTGGAAAACATCAATTTTTGATGAATAGTGAAACCACTAAGTGGTAGTTAAAGAAACAAATTTTTCGTTTAAATGATACATTACCACTTATGTGTTTTGAATTTCAAAAATATGACATAAATTGTTTTCATTAGGATGTAAAATGGGGTTCAATGGGATTAAAATAATTTTTTGGTGAATAGTAACTTTTAAGTTTTTAATCGCGATTTGAGGTAATTACTGTAATTTAAGGTAAAAACAATGTTTTAATAATATGAAATGACCTAGACAAATGTCATAACATTATTCGATGTGTCATGGCTGACCAAGAAAATCCTTGGGTAAACATGGGGACCCCATGGAGCCACCTTGGTAGGAAAATGACATTAATACCTTTTTATTTAAAGATAAAATTAAAATGTCACAAACTTGTGTTGTTTTACTAAAACAATTTTTACATGGGGTTATACAAGTCATATTTTTGAATATAAATATTAATTATAAAGATAAAACGATTTCCTACATCATTATATTTATTTTATAATTTTTATATATTAAATAAATTTAATTTTTTATGACACCATGATGATGCAGCGATTACCTCATTATTTAACGATTTAAATAAAATAAAAAGATAATATAAAATATAAGACCTAAACTTGTCAAAAACATAATGTATGTGTGAATATAAAACTATTATCACCTTATCCTCGAAATAAATAATTTTGGGACCTTTAAAATCCGAAAGTCATTTTATAATAATGTTACTTTTCAAGACTTTCCAAGAGTGCCCCTCCTCTCCTCTTATAAAAGGCCCCCACCTCTACCACCTTACCCACACCTCTCAAGCCTTTGGCTCGGCCAACCCCTGAACATTTTGTCTCTACACGTCCCTCTATTACTCCGAGAAGCCTCACTTTGGGCTGAAGTCTTTCCAAGGATTCCTTTGAGATCAAATCAAAAAGAATTGCCCGATTTAAAGGTAAGGTCTTCCCTAGTGTTCAATTGTTTTATTTTTCCTCTCCAACCCCTAAATTTTTTTATTACATTCTTTTGTAACAACACTAGTATCTTCAATATACTTGTATGTTTTTATAATACATATTCGAGCTACACTTACACACACATCTGTCTAATGGTTAAAGAACATATTGTTTCGGTGGATAGTGAATTAATGCCTCACGAAATGGTGATTGTTCAATATTCTTTTATCACCATTAAAGGTGGAAATTATGATGTAAATGTATTTTACATATGATATATATGGTATTTAAGTTTTCTATATTCTTATTTATTTTATATTTAACACACAACTTAATTCTTTTCATGTTGTGCAAATGCAATTATATCATATGAGGAAGTGTGGACTACCGCCCCCTCAAGTGATGTGACTCGGTTATGCAATACATGGAATTTATAAAGAATAAAATTAATGAAAATATGTGACCTATAAAACATATATATTATACTAGAATTATAATATATATATATATCTCATTTATTTTTAATTCCAATAATATGAAAAAAATGAAAGTAGCGTTCATGTGTACGTACGGCCTACCGTCTCCATGAACGGTGCTTTTCAATTTTTATATCCAAATGTTATGGAATAGTATAAAATGAATATTTACTGGATATATATGATATTTTAATCAGTAATACTATTATGGAAATGATTTACTTAAAACTACATGGGCAATCATTTTTAAACAAGTTCATTTTTGACTCATGTACAAAAACATCGGCAAAAACGTCTGATATGAACTAACATTATTAAACAATTATTATAACATTATAATATCTGATATGAACTGAATAATAATCTTTAAATTAGGTCCTTAGGCAATTATAAATTTTCCAATGTTTATTATTTAGGAATATAAAGAGAAAAACAAGACAAGTCAGACTTGAGGTAAGGGATCCTACCCCTCTCTTTCTTTTTAAGTACACTCTTTTATGTCATTCCATTTAAGCTCATATTTCTTATGATTGGGATGTTATTTTTTATTAATCTTACTATACTTTTTTATGTTAATATTATGAGATACCCTATTTTTTCTCATCAATCCATTTTGGATGTTTTGAGTGGCGTCGTTAGGCTGCCGAATTTTCGTAAGAGATCCAACCTCTCTCTTTCTTTTTAAGTACTCTCCTTTATGTCACTTCTTTTAAGATCCTATTTGTTATGTTAGGGGATGTTATTTTATATTCATATTTCTGTAAATTGTATTTTAATATGATGATATACCCTATTTGATATCATCAATCCATTTTTGGAAGGTTTAAGTGGCGTCGTTAGGCTGCCGAGTTTTCGTAAGGGATTTTTCATCTCACTTTTATTTCCGTGAGATTTATGCTACATTTTCCACCATTTCCCTTGATTGGTGTATTTACTTCCCATTATTATACTATTTGTGTAATATAATTTCATTTATGGGTATTTACATATTCATTGTATGACCCTTCTTCAATGGGGTGTACGTTTCGAAAGTTACCCAAATCGGTAAGGGGACCTTTCACCCTCCACTTCTTTAAAAAGACTTATTTTGTTATGTCTTTTAAATTACATATTATTATGTTGGGATATTTTATTATATATCCTAATTGATTTAAATTTAATGTAAAAGTGATGAGATACCATTTTTATCTCTCATCAACTCATTTTCTGAATTTTGAAGTGACGACGTTAGGCTGTCGAATTTTTGCAAGGGAACTTCTTAACCCAATTTTATATTCTTTGGGATAAACCTGTACTCCTTGAATATATCGTTATATGAATATGTGTGAATAACCTCTGATTGTTTTACACTTAATATCCACTTATATTTGGTGTATTCATTTGTCACACATAATTATGTGATTGATTTATCCTTAATCCAAGGATACCGTATTTATAAGGGACTTCGTCTCAATCTCCTTTCATGGAGGCATATTTGTTTTATACACAACTTTACTTTATATGGTGTATAAAACTATTTGACTTTTAATTTTATACAAAAGGAATATTTTTCTATAAAGAGTTTTACTAAATGAAAAAAAGGAATGATTTATTTAACATACGCGGTGACAACGATGTCTTCCGCCGCTGTGAGTATTATTTTGTCTTTGGCTTTCTCAACAATCTGTAATGTTTTTAAAATGAAATAAATACCATGTATGCTTTTATGTATTTTGTTATTGCAAATTGTTTTTATAATAGATTGTTTATATCAATATATTTAAGTGATATATTTTGAACAATGTGTGGAAATGTTTTCTTTCCATTATATTTGTTTTATGTCTTATGATTTTATAATGGTACTTGGACATTTGACGGGTGGTTACATGATAAAGCATATGACAGGTGGTGCTGTAAATACAAGGATGGGTGGTTACATTATAACCTCCAATGCATTGGGTATGGAAGTCGGCCGTATGGCTATTCCATTATGTGATATGTGTGGAAGTTGACCGGATGGTTATTCCACATAAGTATGTTTATGTCCCAAGTTACCTTTATATGTTATGTGTTTTTTATATGGGTATTATGGTAATATTTTGGTTACAAAAGGGTAAGTAATGGTCTTTTATTCAATTAAGAGTATTTTATTCTTCATAAAGGTGAAAAGTATTAATTTTATAAAGTATTCTTGGTTTACTAGTTTTTTTGAAAAAAACTAACCGTTTTCCTTCTTTGTGTATCCCTTACCGAGTTTTTTATGCTCACCCCATATTTTTGAAATGTTTTCTACATGACTTAATGTGGAATAGGGTCAAGGATGGGATCAAGGAATAGTCTTGATATCTAAAACATGGAACTAGACATGTTTCTTTTTAAGAGTTATTATTTTATGGGAACTTAGTAGAAGTGTCTGCTTTGTAATCTTTTGAAATGTAATAGTTATGACCTAATTCTCTAAAACTATAAACCTAAAAAGATCCTCAATGTGAATTATTCATTTAATTCAATATTAATTAAGTTTTAAGGTCGGGGATTTATAAAAATCACTCAAATTTAATACATTGAAAATATTTTAATAAATTCAACAAATCAACCCCTAAAAAAAGGATCAAGAATATTTCAGACATTGGATTCAAAATATTTTTTTAGTTATAAATTAATCAAACTATTGTTAACTCAATGTATGGATAATTCATTGTTAAAACAATAAATTTAATGAGTGTTTTTAGGTTTTTCATTGGTCTGAGATGAATCGGGAACTCCTTCGGTGCTGCAGGAGAGAACTTCTACAATAGGGTAAATTAGAGGGGGCAGGGGGAATTTGGGGTCGTTGTCAGGGACCCATGTATGTCTTCTATATTCTCATTATATTCTCCTACACTTCACTTTTCTCACCATTATTTCTCATATCTACTCCCTATTCTTTTTTTTTTATTTTTCAGGGAACATGATCACGCATACATTTGACTAATCAAATAGTCTATTTATGGTAGAAAATCCTAGGATTTCAGACTAAACCACACCTATGGGCATCATAGATTTATATTATAATTTTTCTAATATCTCTTATTTAAAATTGATTACATTCGAATGGATTTATCCAATAAAACTAACTCATAATTCTACGTGGGAACAATAATGGATGTCTAAATGAGACAACACGAAACATTATAAATACAATAGATCAAACCATCAATGACCTCATCATACATTCCAAGACATATGAAAACTATTTTATTAGACACTCAATACTAAGAAAATACCACTTTGTCTTCAAACATCCTATCCCAAACCACCTTCCATCCTTATAGAGAATGGAGTCAGAAATGATGTACCTTGATGTAAAGTAGTTTAATAACATTGTTGAACCTTGTTCCCCAATATCAACTTCAGTCGGATAATATGAAAAAATATCCTTTGTTAATGAATGATAAAACCAAGAATAATTAATAAAATTAAATACAAAAAAATAGAACCATGTTACCAATTGAGAAGAAAATTCTACAAACAAAACATCCCCCATCACAAAACAATTTCACCTAAATGGAGTATCCAAAACATTTTTAAAAAAATAGATGGGGATTTGTTTTATAAAAACAAGGAAATGTTAAAATTCACACTAAATATGGTACCACAACATTTATTTTCAATCCCATAACATGTTTCAGTACATTATAATGGGTCAGTTATGGGAAACAAAAAAATAATTGACATCATGTGCAACAGAACAACAACAAAACAAAGCACCATATAATGCATATGAATGTCTAGAAGGTCTGGACTAACAAAACCAATCATGGGTAACATCATATTAATATGAGAATATTACTAGATATTGGGGAATAAAAACACTAATGGAAGATGAATGGGTTGTGGAAAAACATGCTACAATCACACGGAATGTTTATGAGATGGGTGTTAGGATGTATCAAGAAATAAAAACAATTAATAATTTTTGCACAATTAATATAAAAAATGAAAACATGACTAACAACTTCACAACCATCCATTATATAAAGGATTTTATTTTTGTATTACCACCCTTTGAGTATAATTAATTAATCATTCAAAATTCAAAATAGCAAAAAAATTCCATCAAGGAAAAAATTACCATCAAGGATTCCATTATAAATATAACCTGCAACCCATCCAAAAACCATCTCAACAATAAGGATCAAACAACTACCATCCAACAAATTTTATAATTAATAATAATAATAATTCAACTCCCAACAAATTCCTATCCAATACCAATATCCCGTCTCAAAACATTTTCAATATCTAATCCAATAACCAATGTATCCTCTTGGGATAAACTAGAAACCACATGCCTCTTCATAATTTATTCCTCCCAACATAATTGAATAATAAATTAATGAAAAGGAACTAATAATTTATGATATCTAATAATAATAAAATGAACTAAAAACAATCAAAAGTAACATATATACCATTCTGACTCAGGATTCCTAAAACAAGAGGGAAGAATCTAGCTTCACACAATTATCTCATGAACAACTAAAAGCAGTGATATATTTATGAAGTAAAAATTCCATTTAAACCTCAATAACATTCTAGAACCATTATGATATTGAAAATAATAGGAAATTGATGAAGAATCACCTTCATGTTTAGAAACATACCTTGACAATGTGAATGAACCAAAACTAATCCAAACTATTAGATAAGAATATCCCCTCATTCAATACATGATTAGATAACATAAACCACAATAGAATGACAATTTTATGGAATTATTCTCTTATTTTATGTTTAAAAATACCCTTCTCAATACACTCCAAACCATACATACCTACTAAAATTAATCAATATATTTTTAAACATTTTAATATTATTATTTCAAATAAAAAATAGTTCTTTTATGTATTTATGTTAGTAACACCATTCAGCAGACCATTCCACCTAATCAGAAAGACAAAAGATGTCCATACATAAATGATGAGTTAGTAGATATTATTTTTTTCAAATCAATTTCTGATCTGTCAGGTATTCTAAACTTCATTTTATATTTAATTTGTTTTCTGTTAAGGCTCGAGGAACATGAACCCACATTTTTCACTTTTCTACTTACATATCATAGTGTTCTAGTTCATAATAATATTTCAATGGATATTTTGGTGAATGTTGAAATTAAAATTTACCATTATTAATTCATTATCCATGAAGATCACTCATTCCTAGGTCCTCTGAAGCTGACAACCTTGATTATTGGTTTTCCATTCTTGGAAGAAATCAATACAATTAAATGTTTTAAGAATGGGAACATGAAACTATCCTTATGAAACATGAGCCTCGATCTGAACCTTTATAATGAATATTCTCAAATTTTGGATTTTTAATATATCCATGAGATCAATTATATAGGTTGTGTTGATAATGAACTATAGTAACTTCATGGATTGATTAAAGGATGACTAAATAAAGGGGAAATTGATTTACTTTTCTCACATTAAATAAATTTGATTCCTTCACAATAATATATTTATTAAAACACCATAAATTATTTTTCAAGAAAAAAAAATGATACATTAGGGAAATCAAAAACAATGAATTCATACCGAATCCTGAATATATATGGAAAATGTGGTGGATAAAACACCTGTTAAAAATAAACACATTCAGTTATGAAATATAGAAATATAAATAATGTTCGATGGAAATACTTATCCTTATTTTGATAGTGGTAACCAAACTACTTTGAAATTTATAATCCAACATTAAACAATCATGTGTTACTTCTTATAGTACAATCAAGACTTCTTTGAATTTCATTTCTTTTTCTGATGATTCCACTCATGTGGGTATGCTACTTTATATCCTTTGAATGAATAATTAATTTATTTGACTAACCTTGTTTTATATTCCTGTTATTTTCCCACTCGTTGGAAGAAAATTTTGTTGACGAGTATAACACCAAACTATGTTGTCAAAATTTAGAGACCATAATCAATTAGATGGATGTGGTAATGAAATATCATATTTTTTTGATGAAATAGGTTACAAATTTGAACGTTTCTAAGAGTGAGTGGGCAATCCAAATTATACCGGTTCAATAGAAATATATATTCCATGTCAGTAACAATGAGTATGATGATATTCCCTCTATAATGGTATACATTGGATGGAGAGTGTGAATAAACTATATTAGGATAAACTCATTCACCTATAAATACAATTCCCTTTTTCCATTATTGATCAGGTCCATGAGTGAGTTCTTGGTAATTGTTTATACTATTTTATAGATGTATACATAAGTTATTATCAAAGTGAGGTCTTTATTTAAGATCAAGGGAAAAAACCTTTACCTTTATATTCAATACATTTTCCTTAAAATGCGTGCCATCTAGGTTATGTAATCCCACAAGTACCTTCCCAAAGTGTTTGATGGGAATCAAATATAACGTGGGGGGTTTTATACAGTAATTTATGGAGATTTTCACCATCATTAGGGATACATTTTATGGATTTATATTATTTTTTAAAGGGGTTCTTTCATTTTTTGATGATAATAGTCCTATCCTAAACTAGAAAAAACTAATTTATAGTAAAATGGTGGAGTAGTTATTGTCTATCTATTCTATAATAGAGGTAATGACATCAATAAATATATGGTTTATATCATTCCTCAACTTCCCTCTTTAGAAATAATCAAGGATCTGAGTTACTTTTTTTGAAATAATATTCTCTATAGAAGATTCATAAAATATTTACGTTCCATTTACCAAACACATTAGGCTCTTCTAGTAAAAATTGATTAATTTTTTATAGAAAATTATGTGATTAATCATTATGAACACCCAATACATCTTTTATCTTTCAGGTAATCATTCAAAATACCAATTGAAAACATCCATTCAAACTCATGTGTTATGAAACAGACATCATTGTAGGAGCTGTCTTAGGAAAACATTTTCATAAAACCCATTGTGTCATTTATTCTCCAAGAAACCCATTAAATGATGGAAAAGTAAACTATAATAACCAGGAGGATGAGATTCATACTATTTTACTTGCCATTGAAAAATTATGGTCTTATATTTTTGGATCCCATATCATTATATTAAAATATCATTCATCTTTGAAATACCATTTCCAACAGTAACATTCCTTGGATAAATTGATAACGTGGTTACATATTCATTAGGGGTTTGATAAATCTATTATGTAAAAAAAAGTGTGTTGAAATTTTTTTAGATGATAACATCTCAAGGATTGAATTCATAGAATACTCAAATCACCTCTCTCTGTCTCACTCATTTCATAATGAGAACCTCTATTTTGTATGTAATTCCCATGCAATGCTGATATCTAAAAAAAATTTGATTTGGGTGTCAATGAAAAAAAATCTCCCCATTATATGCAGAATTTCCTTTCTAATTTATAACTTTATGTTTCTGATGATAATTACCTTTTTAGGTTTTTTAAAAATCAAGTGATTAGAAAATGAGTTCACAACTTCGAGCAAGAGTTTATTGATAATTTTTTTTGGAGAGGCATGTGAAGGCTAGTTTTCCCCAAATAAAACCACTAGGATGTTCTTCAAAAGTGGTTAATTTTTTCCAAACATCAACAAATATTATTTCATATTACAGAATAGTAATACTCGATGTTAGAAACTATGATATATAAAAAAATGAATCAAATTTCTCTATCACCTATTTTGGTTGTTGAGATACATTATTTATGGGGAAATGATTTCTTGTAAACCATCAATAATTCTATGATTATCTCTAAATTCTCTTAGCTATTTATTATTTATAAAAATGGGTAAATCAAATTCCTGAAAATTATAATGAATATCATGTTAAGAAATGATTCAATGAAGAAACTTTTTTATGGACATAGAATTCATAGGCCTATTATAAGTGATTATGGAATCCATTTCTTCTACCATCACTTCTCAACAGTCATGTCTTGGTATGTTATTTCCCACAAATATTACACTTACTCCCATCCAAAAACCAATGGTAAGGATTATATGAAAAATATTGAGATAGATAAAATTCTTGAAAACATATCCCTAACTATTGGAATGATTGGTCTAATAAAATATTGGATTCACTATGGGAATATCAAACTATTTTCAAAACTATCTTAAGAATAACATCATATATGTTGATTTATGTAAAATATTATTGTTTACCATATGAAATTGAACAAACATTATTTAGGGAAATAAAAAAATGTACATTGACATTTATTTGATATAATAAAAGGAAAAAGTAAATCATAATTAATGAGAGGATCATAGGTGGATGGATTATGTAAATTAAAGGATCAATAAATCAATAGTTAAATATTACTAATATAAGAGTTTTAATGTAAATAAATTTGACCCATGAAATTTATGATCCCATATAGTTCCAAATATCTCCTAAACTATGTAATGTTAGGGTCTTGATGGTCATGGTCATAGACAATGTATCATGATCACCTGTATTGGTTAGTAGAGATTCCGGATTCCATAAATGGATTTATCATTGAATTCAATGGTATTGTTTAATAATATTTATGGAAGAATTAAATAAACAAGAAATAGGGGTGGATTTAAATGATCCATCCTATAAATTAAGAAATGGTTGATAATTTGGTTCTATGACGAGCTAACTACATCAATAAAGTTATTTCAAGGACACAACCAATCTTTTACTGATACGTTGAATTTTTTATTGGTGTTACAAAAATAAGCATGTATATTTTTTCCCTTGTATTTTGTATTTTCTTGGTTTTTGTTATGTGAACTTCATGGGGTTTCCATTGTTTTATAATTTTGTTGATGTGTATGAATCAGGGTTAGATAAAATTATTATTTTTTAATATCATATTTATTCCAGGAAAAAAAATTCTTATTTTCAAAGTTTATGAGGATTCTATGAATAATATGGAAATCAAGGGAGTTAAAATAATAAAAAAAATCCATCTTAAGCCATGTGGTGACTTTATTACATGATTCAAATTTTCATGATATATTTTAGAACCCATATCATCAACCTATACCCCCTTATACATTTTATTTAATTTAAACACAAGTAACATGGTTATTGTTAGTTGGTGAGGTTGAAATAAAAAGAAGTTGTTTTTTCTTAATAAAAAAGAAAAAAAAGAACGAAACACCAATGAAATAAAAAATTGTAAATTAGTGGAAGGAAAAATATATTCAGACATAATCGTAGTAATATACATTAAAATGTAATATAAACTATTTTTTTGTTCCTTTGTTATGAATTTAATCACTGATTATGTTCATATGTATAGATTTTGGATAGTGTTGTTGGATGATGTGATTTTGAAACATTTACATTTTCATCCATTAAAAAATCACAATGAACATCCTTTGGATTATGGTGTATTAGTTTGAGTTCATGTGATTCAATAATAAATAACCACTTTTTTGATGAAAATGAAAAATTTTACATTACTTCTCAAAAAATAATAATAAAATTAAAAAAGAATGAAATTTTTCATAGAGAAACAGATCAACCTCATTAATGGATTTCAACAATTCTAGATCATAAATCCATAGTTTTTTGTTATACAGTTGTTAATTTTATCACTATTTTAGGTAATTATAATTCATATTGAGTTAACTCTAGATGATTCCCTTGTATATGAGCTTTACATGGATCCCAAAGGTCATTAATACTAGGAGTCATTGATAAAGTATCGATATAGGGGTTGACATGATTGGCTTAAACTTCATTTCCGATTGTTTAATTATGTAAAAATATAAATACAATTCATAATGATAATATTTGATAAAACATAGCACTTTTATATTCCCCCTGAATAAAAATGAAACCCCATATCTATTATGATTCAAAACACATTATCACACATAATTGGAAATAGATGAAATGTGTTGGTGGATTCGAAAAAAAAATATAAAGGGCTAGAATTGAGAAATTCTTGGGAACATACCTTGTATTAGAGACTACAAAAGGTAAAATTATGATGGGGGTGTAATTAGAGACTAAAAAAGGTAAATTTAATTTTTTAACTAAAAATTTAATGATATTTAATTTCCAATAACTATTTTACTAGTGCATTTTTACAATTTGAACTAATTTTTTTATCAGGTTTGTAATTACTTCCTAAAATTCACCACAACATGGAATATTTTTTTACACCTCCTAAAAATGGTATTTATTTTCTTTTAATATTTAATTTAAATGTTTTATATTCTACGAGGAACATTGTATCGTTCCATATAGATTGTAGATTTTTTTGGGTTGATGATGAAAGTGGGCCTTGAACCTTTGATAATATGGCCGAAGTGAACTGGATAAGATCCAAAAAATAACAATAGAGGCCATGATGTAGTCCCTATGATTATTAAAAATTTTATAGTTATATAGAACATCATATGAAAAAAATTACTCAACATTGAACTCATTTAATTCATAGTATTGAGTGAATTTATATGACACTATATTAGAAGATGGAATTATAACCTTGAATATATGGCCCAAAACGACATCCAATCATTTTGATTATATATCTGAAAAAAAATCCAATTTTTATAAAATATTATAAACTATTATAGAAAATAATTTGATTTTAGTTTTTATGCTACACCTAAAAAAAATTTATTCATCTAGAATCTCATTTTGTGGCCTTTGTTTAATGCATACTAGTTGGATTGGATTTTTTTTAATGGTAAAAAAACTAAAATCTCCATTTACATTCCAACCACCAATGACTAATGTAATTTATTATTGATAATTTCATTACTAGAGTCCAATATCAAGGCTTACATGATTTTTATTTAACAATGTGGTGTTTATGTAATATAATTTTTTTTCTAATTTCATTTTAATGTTATGGTGCCAATTTTATGTTTAAATCACATATCATCAATTGAGTGTTTTTTAAATTGTATTAAACCCATATATAAACTTATTAATATTAAAATTTAATATTATTTTTATTAAAAAATTGATATCATTTCGTTATGGTTTGAATTTACTCAAATAGTAAAGAGGAAAGGCCTCCAAACAATGGTGGAGTGTTCATTATTTCATTGTTTTTCACTTCTTCAGTTCCAACTACATGATAATACTTCTCTCTTTCATAGAATTATATCCACCAATGGAGGAAAAATATATTATTTTTCTATCCATGTAATTTTAAAGGGGATTTAATGGATTTTATTTCTCACTATAATAATTCATACAAATATATTTTATTTGATATTTTTATTCAATGATTTGTCGTCTCTTTCGACCTCATTAATTTTTATGGTACATATTCTGAGTGCTAGAACGATCCTATATCTTGGTGTGTTCATCAAAATGATCATCCAAGATTATAGTTTATTATAACTGGGATATTGAAATCCAAAAATATGTTATTCATTTGGGTAGTTATCATTTCATTCAAATAATCACATTAAAATTTTAGTCATTTTAACCATTTTAAGAAATTTTTCTAATGAACCCATAGAAAAAATCAATTCTCAATCCATTTCTATATATTAAATTCACAAAGTTATTTTATTTATCTTATAATAGAACTAAATCCAAAAAAAATATTATTAGTCAATTTCCAAATCAATCAATGGAATGGGTTTCTTTTGGTTCTTGTTATGTCTCTGACGATTTTACAACCCCTTATGTGAAGCTAGTGAAAACTTATACGACATGGTAAATTTTCGTGAGACCACAAGGAACAAATTAAGATAACATGAATGAATTTTCCCCTAGTTCATGATATTATTATTAAATGGATGAAGAGTGATGGAGGTAGTGAGAAACTAAAAAACCAATTACTATAGAAATAGTGCAATTTGGTTTTCTACAACGTAATGGAATGTTTGTGTCATGGTTGAACATGGAGGTAGATAAAAGATTCTCAATGATGTATGAGATAACATGTTTTGAATGATATGAATTTTATTTTACCTTGGCGGTATAGTGTTTTAAGGCATGAATATTATTTCTATGCTATAATTTTATGATAAAGAAGACATTATTTTCATAATATAATGGGGGCTACAGTGGGAGGGTTTCTATTGTGTTGTGATCATGTGATATACAAAAAATGACATATTTATACACAAATATTTAAACATATGTATATTATTGGTTAATATCTATTATTGTTTTAATATTAATTTTTATATCATGTTTTATATTTTTAAAACTATTTCTAAATCATATAATACTATTTTTTTTATAAATAATGATATATTATTTTTTGGAAAAAAAATATTAATATTCCACTACGATCCTTGAAGATATTTTGTGGTGTATCAATTCAATAATGATCAAGATAAAATTATATGGAGATAAATTATAGGAACATATCCACAAATAGAGAATGAAGATTCAAATATGTTTCATCAGACACCCTAGGACACCTTATATAGGGATTATTTTCTTATCTGTTATTATTTAGGATTTTCATTGTGTAGTTTTTTTATTCATTTTTTAGATGATTCCCATTTCAAATAAATTTTATATTTTTACGGAATCATTTCCTTGTTTTCAATAATATCTTAAATGATGTATTATTAATTTATTGTTGATGACTAATCATTAATGAGTCTCTAAAATCATAGAAATGTTTTGGATATATGGACTACGTCTTGTAAAATAATGATTTAATTATTCTATTCTCATGTTATTATATAGTTCAATATTTTCATATTGTAGCCTAAATAATTAATTGTATTAATTATAAGACAATAAATAGATATGTTAAATAATTTACAGAACCCAACATTTCAAGGATTGTTAATGTATCAAAAGTATGTTAGATGTTTTTTTATTAAAAATTAATTCTCTTTAACTAGTTTTATTTTTTTATCATGAATGGTGGAGATACTAAATTATAATTGATGTAAAGAAATAAAATGAGTATTAATGACTTTTATAATTATAAAACTATGAGTTTGAATAATTTTGAGTGTTATGACTAATTTTTCTCAACACCCATACCCCTAGTCTTACACAATATTATAATAATAGTAATCAATGAAAATTTTTATAGCGATTTAAAAGTTTCGTTTATTCATGATGAAAATCAAAATTATTAGTATATTATAATATTCCCTTATAGGAAAAAAATTAAATCCTATGCTGTTGATGGGTATTTTTTCATTAAATTATATTTCCTACTAGTATACCAAAACATATGAAAAAAACATCGTTATTATTGTGGATAGGTGGCTGATAAACATTAAATAATAATAATAAAAATTAGTTTGGTTTGCCTCCCATGAGAGTAATGTTTTATGTATCTTCTTGATATTCTATGATTTATTAATCTATTACCTTATAATAAGTTCCTTTTATTTAACTAAAATAAATGTGATTTATTAATTATTGGAGTGAATTGAACCCTTGGTTATTATAATTTAATCAAAACCTTTTTAAGAATTATTAAATTCAAACATCCATTAACTATGAAACCTAATTCATCATATTATTAATTATTTGTCTCAATATATTAAAATGGTTAATAATAATCATAATATTATGTTCCTACTAAAAAATAATCATGTTGGATTATTTTTTCTATAATAACAATTATTTTTAAAAAACTAATTTCTAGTTTATAGTTTTTGAATTTCATTTAGACCCACTATTTCCACTTTAGAATGATATGTATGTTTTCCCACTATGGTTCGTTATCTATAAAACCATTGAGTTTATCAACAGTATGATTTCAAAATTTTCAAATAAATTAACTTTTATCACTATATTTGTTTATGTAATTGTTTTTTTTTTTGCAATTATAGTTCCATAGAGGTGTTCTTTATTTATTAATTTTCAATTGACATTAAGAATGTATTAGGTATAATATTACTACATTATCCAAAATAAATAAAATATTTTTATACATTAAATTATGTATAGTCATGTGTCATATAGAAATCCCAAGGATCTATAAAAATATATGTAATTTTCTGTAAATTTCTATGCAAAAATCACCAATAAGAGGTACAGTGGAGTTATACTCTTTATTTTTTATACTATGAATGATTTAATTTTCAAATATTTAACATAATAAAATTTTTACATGGCTTTAATAAATATAAGAATAATTTTTAATCATCATGAAGTATTATAGAAACCTCTTTATATATTTTTCTTTATTCTTATCCATTTTATTTTATCTTGGTGGATCTGGAATTAGTGTCCTAAAATTTACCACATCAATGTTAGCGAATATTTTCTATGTTATTCCAAATAATTAATTTCTTCTTGAATTTATATCCTTCGCTTATTTTTGAATATTGGCTTTTCTATCTCAATATATGTAGTTTAACCTCTATAATTTCATATATTCTTCTCAATTTCATTTTAATATCCTCTTTATTCTATTTTTTATCTCCCTTTTATGATATAAATTAAACCACTACTTAAATAGGGGCAGTTGTATTTTTTATTGATTTACACAATCCCTATAATTATTTTTGTAGATAACAATCTTATCTAACACTAGATATTTGATTCAAGTTTGACCACTCTGAGTTAATTAATACATTCCTAAATCAATTATATAAAAGATAATATATAGGTTTCATATATGATAATGAGTTGGATTGAAAATAAATTTATTATTTATTCATTCAATGATTGGTTATATTGATTTTTTTATATTTGATTAAATTTATTCATTCCCAATATTTGGTTTTGGTTTTTATAAGTCTTGTTACATGTAAACCCCATGCTATGTTATTCCTCGAAGAATAGTTCAATACTATGCTGGAAATCTATTATTTATATAAAATTTGAAATGGTTTATTCATTTAAGGATAAATATGGATGGTTCTTACCACCTAGATTTTATGTTTTGGAAACCAGGTCATCCTCTATATGATATATGCCACTATATGTAAATATATTATTGAGTTAATTACTACATGGTAAATTATTTACCCTACCAAGGGACGATTCATTATATGAGTGATGAGTTGTGAATGAAAAAAATAACCCAATAGAATTATCATGGTTTACCCACACTAAAACATGTATTAATATAATACAAAATGAAATGTGTTTGTGTAATAAACTAATATAAGAACAATTCTTGTAAAATATTTAGACCATATTTACTATCCCTCTTAGTTCCCAAACACATATAAAATTATAATTCCCACTACTCTATTATATAACAATAACTCATTCCCTCTCATTTGTATAAAAAATCAGAATAAATGTAACACATCTATTACTGTAGAATTTTTAGTAATGTTTTTCAAAATTGATTATACTTATTATTATAATATATTTATTTTAATCAATGATATTTATTTATTTTATTTCATTCAATAAAATCCTTTATAAATCCTTCTCACTAATATATTCTCGTCATAACCATCTTTGATTTTCCTTAAATTCAATGTAAATTATAAATATTTCTACTGAATTAGTTCTTAATATACATCCTTAATCATCGATAAATTATGTATTTGGATATTAAATATATAATTCAATATACCACATTTAATATGAAAATATTTTATATGTATTAATACATATTAATGTATATAATTTATTCAAAACTAGATTAATCCACAACATGGTTCATAAAGCTGTAAAATTATTGTTTATCAATTCTTTGACTATGAAAAACAATATTGGGAAAATAATATATCCCTATGAAATCAATACATTTACCTATATTAAAAATATATATCTTAAACTCCCCATATTATAGAATTCAATAAAATAAGATATAATTTGTATAATTACATAATTAATTTAAATTCCAAAAACCACCCATATATTCAGGTACTCTTATAAATTTTTATTAATTACCATGATGACTTCCATGTATTTTTTGAGCTTCCTCATAGGATATATGTGTTTTTACATATTTCATACAAATGAAAATTCACCAAATATTTTTAAAAAATTATAATTCATTTTGTTTTCATTAAAACATCATACCCTATAACAATGTTTATTCCTAATTCCATTTCAATATTGAATTTTATAAATAACATGTCTAACATTAATTATTCCGTATAATGTAATATCCTATCATTCCCAATTTCTATTAAAATATATAATAACTACTTGGTCCAAAATTAATTATCCTTATGTCAATAAAAATATAAAAAAACTCAAACACTTCTCTAGTAATTCCAATATCCCTTTGAGTCATTATTTTCTTAACATGGAATCAAATAATTATTTAATGTTCATAAAATTAATTTCTTTTTTTATCCTAAAAAAAGACTAAAAATTAACTACAATATTCTTTTAAATATCTTATGTTGACCTTTCAATTATGAACATAGTATTATATTGTATTTAAATTAGCAGTTGTCATGAATAATATCCCAAAAAAATATATATGTATTTGTTTCATATAATTCATGCCTATAGGTGTGTTGAAATAAGTCCTATAAACCCCAAATTACAATAATGAATTTAATACAATGTCATTTAATTTATTTTCTATATTGTAATATTAATAGATCAATTATCATCTATTTTACGTATACCTGATTCATGTTCATCATAAGAAATACGAGTTAAATGAATGTGTATTAATTATCACCTTCATCATCTTCATGATTTGATTCACATGTTCGACCAGATTGTTTCATAATATTATCTCCTTGAAATCATCAAATTAAAATTCTTCCCCTGATAAAAAATAATATTACAATTATTTATATAATCTTTCATAAATAATATTTCCCCAAAACATATCATAGAAAATTTTCTCTCCCTTTTAATTATATGATGATGGTGTTTTCCCACTAGGATTTTGAGCATTTATCCCCCTTTTATATGATCTTAGTGAGAATATATTCTATATGACAATTAGGAATTAATAAATCAATAAATTAGTTCATCTGATAAAATATACCTCTCCATTAACCCCTTATAAAAAAAGGTTATAAACTATTGAATTTCACAGCTATTGGGTAATTGTGGTACCATAAAATAACCATTTATATTGATAGTGATTGGGGAATACTACGCGAAAATAAGTTTTGTAAAATATTATTTGAAAAAATAATTCTTCATGGAATCTTTCCATTTCACTTATTTACTCATAGAGTCTAATTTCTCCAACCATTATTTATCTTTCTCTATATTGAATTGACAAATTATATTGATATTCCTCATCATTAAATTATGTAATAGAATGTTTATTTGTTTTATAGGGCTAAAATTAACATATTTAATTATAATTGGATAAAAAACCTAAAAACCAATATCTTCATGTTATTTCTTCATGAAAAAGAGTAATGTTCCATAATGTATAGTATATATTTAATAAACATTTTCAATGATCAATGAGTTGAAATAATCGATTTTTTACATTCATGAAATTTATAAATCATCAATATTGAATAGATATTAATGTAAAAATTATATCATCCACAGAAAATGTGAAATCTATATCTTAATATCCAATTTAATAGTATTGTAATAATTAAAAATTTTAAAAAACATTTAATTATCCATTATTATTTTTATACAATGAAGAATTATTTTCACTAGAAAAATGTCTCATTTTATTGGAAAACATTGATACAATTCCACGTCTCATTTTGAAAACAAAATATATTGTATTAATGATTCTTTTTAAAATATTATTTTAAAAAATTTACCTATACTATTTAATATTTTCCATTTTCCCCTCATCTACCTTTTTAAACAGCATTAATTTAGTAATTTATGCTATTAAAACCATTACATAATAATTTCAATACCTATTTAAATTTTATTGATTGTTAAATAAATGTTATATTCTTTTTTATATTAATTACAATACATTAAAAAATTATTTCATTTATAATTTGAATATTTAAATAATTCATTATCAATTCTTTAAATTCTATACATAGATCATAATTCATAGATTAAATTATTATTATTTTATCTATATAAATTCTCACCATCATATATAGATTACAATCTTTATAATTTAGATATTATGATCGAATCCATCGTGTTGCAATCCAATTTGTTTTAAATATTGAAAATTCCTAAAATAGTATGCCATTTCTGTATGCATCCTAAAATAGAGTCAAATAGATTATTTAATCCTTACTACTTTGTCATAATATAAAAGTTTCAAATCTATATGGAATTTACATTTAATAATCAGGGAAAATATTTTCATATTTCAATATCATGTTAAATTTGAAAGTAAGAAATATTACATACTAAAAATAAATAATATTCATCTTTGGAATCATTCAAAAATTTCATCTACAAATCAAAGGGAGGTTTAATGAATTATGGGCGGGATAAAATTTGTGGTAAGTTATACATATGGTGGATAACATTTTTGGAAAGTTATACATAGGGTGGAATCTATCATTAATTATTAATTTATAATCAATATGTAATAGAAAATAACTACAAATACATTCCATTAATTCAATATCACGACCACCAGGCTTAGATAAGACAAAATCAATTTTGAAATCTAGAAAACATAATACACATGCAACTTAAAAAATATCATTAATATCATGACATTTAATGATTAATAAAATTTAATGGTATGTAACTTGGAACACATTGCACTTAATCAATAACTTCGATATCATATTTGGATAAGTCATATGTTTTGCTATATAACTATTCAAACATTGCATTTAATCAATAATAGTTGTAAAAAATGAATCCATGGATAATATCATCTAAATAATCCCGTGTAAAATAAAGTATTAATTTTTAAGGAAGGAAATAATTAATATTGGATGAGATGATATCATTCTTCAATATTCGTATACCATTACGTCCTTTACCAATATAGTTTAATAAATGGGTAAATATATAATAGAAACTCATACAGTTATTTCTTACAAATTTAACAGATGATACTATCGATGAATCAAGGGGATATTTCATTCTATGTCACACTTTTGACTATGTTCTCAATGAATTTATCATATATAGAATGACTAAGCTAATTCATAAAAATTATGAATTGTCAACAAATATCTATATTCAGAAAATAATATGACTTTTTCAATATTTTTCTATATCCTAAAAATATCATTCAATGTAAAACCCATTTATTTAAATGATATATGGTTTAAAAAATATTTCTATTCATGATAAATAAAATATATATTCATTGTAAATGTAATGTATAATGACCACAAAAAATTCAATGATTCAAGATAAAGTATGCAACCATAAGATGAATTGAGAAAGTTAATGTCAATACATACCCATGTAAAAATGATAATAATTTATCCCAAAAATGAGTAAAGTTGTCATCATTAGAAAATTTCCCTATATGAGTATATATATAATGTAATGGGTTATTTTTATTTATAAATATAATCGCCATAAAAATATCATTAAACATATTCTTAAAGAAAATATCCATTCAACATTGAATGTCACTTTAGAAAAGTAAATAATCATAGATTTTTAGAGAAATGTTTTATTTTTAATTAACATTTTAAAAATTCCGAGGTTTTTTCTATATATTAAATGTTCATGATGGTGAAAAATTATATTCATGCTGAGTAAATTAATCAAAATATTCATTTAACATTTTTTTAAAAAAATCAAATAGCTTTTTTCATTTGTAATATAATAAGAATATTTTATTTAAAATATTTTTTAACAGTAAAAAATGGGTCAATAATTAATTAATAAATCATTTAATATTATTAAAATAGTCATTAAATCTTTTTAAGAAAAAAAATATTAGAATGAAAAGGGATATTCGATAGATGAATGAAACAAATAAATATTTTAATAAAAATCATATTTTCAATACATTTATGTATAAAAGATATTAATGTTGTGATATTACTTGAAAATTTGGGGATTAATAAGTGGATAGTAATATTTAATTTTTTTTGTTAAATAATGATCAAATTATTTATATAATGAAAATTCAAGCATAAATAATCTCGATTAACTTGAGACTTCAAAGTAATCCTTTATAGTGATTATAACATTTAAGTGAAAGTTAATAATAAAAATAATAATATTATTCTAAAATGTAAATCTAAAAAAATAAAACTGAAATAAAATATAAAATAATCCTATTTCATTACACACAAAATAATAAAATATCAAATAAAATGAATAATTGGTAGAACCTAATGAAAAGCTTGAGTTATTAAATTCATTACAACATGGTAAATTTAAATTCAAGTACCCATGGATTAAATAATTCAAATTTAAACATAAAATACCATCATGTGTGAATGATTAATGATATAACATGTAAAATTTGCTGTAAATACACCATCGAAATGATACTATGTGTATAACAACAACAAAATCCCCAATAAATGGAAATTGAGATAATATTTTTTATCCAATATTCGTAAATGATATATACTCCTATATAATGGTATCGATCATGATATTAATTTTTTAAAAAATGGTATTAATATTTAAAATATCATATATTGTCTTCTTATAACATCTTATCACCCATTTGTTAATAATATTATATTTTAACCATTATTTTTGGTGTTAAAATCTTTTTTTCATGCATTTTTGTTCATGGAAGGTTCTTTTCTTTTTCATGAGATACATATACATTATCCATCTAATTATATTTACGTTAAAATTATCATATTTACTCATAATTAAACTTTTGGCATCATTCTTGAATGATTGACATGGAAAATTAATCACATTGCTTCATGGAGACTGTAGGTTGTACGTATGAATCAGAGATAATATAACTCCCTTAATCGGTTACTATATATTTATTTGGATGATATATTAACATTAAAGAATTAATATATTGTTATATGTATCATATATATTCACTATTTCAATAATTATGTCTATTAAACTAAGTTAGTGATGGAAAAAAAATTGCATCGATTCTTGAGGTGTTAGTCCACCATAATCATAATGGATTGGTTTTTCATCAATTTTCATCAAGAGGACATGGTTAAATATTAATTCAACAACAAAATAACATCTTAGTATATGGGATACATTACTGTTATTATGTTGGAATTATTTTTCCCCATGGTGATTAATTTTTTTATCCTAGGTAGTATATCTTTTAATCATAAAATAAAACATTAATGACATTATAATTTGGAACCAATGATTCTAAATAATAAACCTTTTTTATTACATAAAAATTTCAGGAAATTAATAGAATTAATTTGAAGACAATATATTATAATGCACAATGCACATTTTTACCATTACTTAAGGTTTGTAAATTCATATGTTCATACAAATAAATACGAAGAAAAAATTATTTGAACATATATTATATTATTAATTAGTCTATTTCAAAAAATAGATTAAAAATTATTAAAATAAATTCATATTAGTTGTATAATTTTATATAAAAACCCTGAAATCACGTTAAAATGTTTTATTAAGAAATGCATTTTTCATGCATTTGATTATCTTATATTAAAAATATGACAATTAGTCATCATTAAATTGATATAAATTCATATGGGTAGATATATAATCTATAAGGTTTTTAATCATTCCATAATATTTGTTATATTAATATACTATAATGTGGATCATTTTTTATTTAAAATTAGTCATAAAAAATTGTCTTCTTTATTCCTAAAAATAGTCATATACCAATGTAGGGTAAAAAGATAATTTAAATGTTATTAATTATTTTAAAATTAACTAAATATTATTTTATAAAAAAATTAAGTAAAATTTAATTAATAATAATTAATTCATATGTCATAATTTTTTGAAAAAAAGGTAGTTTTAAAACAAAAGGTATTTTTCACTACATAATAAAAAATAATGTTTGGGAAAAATCATAAAAATATACAATATTATAATATTGATATGATGATTTAACAAATTATAATAATTTTATAAAATAAAATTTCTAAAATTGGTTTAAATTAATTATAATTATTAACCATGAAATGAAAAATTAAACAAATTTTGAAGAAAATGTGTTTTGAAACATAAAATAACATTACTAAAACATTATGTGTTTATTAAATAAGAATTTATCAATATATATATATTTATTATGACCTATATATAAGTATTTCCATATATTTTTAATCCTATATTTACCCACTAATTCAATAGGTTGTTTATAACAATCATACTTGAATAATATATTTCACAGGTAGTTTATGTTCAGAGATGTTTGTTGCATACACTTTAAAAAATAATGTTTTCTATTAAAATAATGGGGAATTATATTCTCCCCATCATCAATAAATAACATCCACATAGTAACAAGATGAACTCATAAATATTGTTTTTGATATTTGAATATTCTTATGTTGAATACTAACTTCCTAAAAATAGTTAACACTACATCAAATTAAAATAAAGAATAGGGAATATGTGGATCATCTAGAATAACACATAACTAGGATTCCATGCTTGATAAAATTTATTGGATGATAAAATATGGTCATTAAAGATATGTATAAGTGATCATTGATAGTGATAGATATCATTTATTAGATGATTTTTAATGAAATAGATAATTCTAATGACCACAAAATCTTAAATCCGATATGAGTTAAATGTATATTGTGTAATAGTATATCAAGGAAACATGATAACATTTTTTTCAAGATTCATTTCATAAATTTTACAGAGTTCTTTTTCTATCATTTATTATATCAAAATTTACATAATTTATATATTTTTATTTCAAATGCACTATTCCATTCATTTTTTTTACTTCAATAAATTCCCACATATCCTCTTATTTGAAGGAATGAATATTTAATGTGATTTTCTTATACTCAATGCACTAAAAGTAAATTTTAATAGATTCGATTATGTATAAAATTGTGAAAATTCGTTTTTTATTTATCTAAATAATTAACAAAAATGAAATGATTAACATGGGTTATTGAATATAATATAACAGCATCTACACCATAATAGTAACTCCCAATATTCAACTTAATATTTATTCATCAAATTGGAATTGTGAAAACAATTTAATATTTATCATATCCCCACATAGCATAATTTTAGGAAATTCACCATTATCCCTATCCAATTGATGGTACAAACCATACGACCTTTATGGAAATGAGGATTTATCAATTGGATTATGGGTTGTAAATTTTTTAAATATTAAAATAATACGTATAACTTCCCCAAAAAAATGATTAACATCCAATATAATAACATCAACCATAGTATAACTTTTTATCCACAATGGTTTTCTATATAATATTTTAAACAAAATCAAATGATCTCAATTTATTATTATTCCCTTAACAAAATTCATCATATAACCCATTGTGGTTATCAAAAACATTAACCATATGTCCAAAAAATAAAAAATTATTATTTATCAAAAAAAATTTCACCCAAATATTTGGTATAAATAAATATTACATAAAACATAAACATCAATTAAAACCCAATAAATGTCACCAACGGACACCTATCACATAATACATGATAAGGGTAATTTGTGCATTTAAATTTATAATCCTAATTAGACTAGATATACCAAGATTATGCCTAAAGAATATAAAATGTCCTCATTAGAATCATAAAAATGGTATCTTTGGGGATATATTTGTTACCATGTCCATAATAATGGTTTTTAATGAAAAAATAAATTTATCAAAGTGTATCCCCTAGGAAGGTCAAATGAGGTGTTTATCATTTCCCACTAACATCCATCTAGTGACGATCGAGTCAATTTCCAACAATCCTTTTTGGAGTTATTACCACAAGGTATAACTGTTTGAGAACAACATCTACATGTAATATATAGAGAGATATTTATATCTATAAAAATACATAATCTCATAATTAATACCACTTTATGATTTATTCTATACATATCAACACTTTTTTATATAGGGTTATGGTCCCAAATATATATTTTCTAATGTATAGTTCTCATTGATTCTACAAAACATTATCTGATACCAAATAAAGTAACCCAACCCCATTAACCCATATTCGATTGTTACATTACTACATTAGAATAAGATATTGGGGATGAAATCCTAATGCAATGAGTAATTTATTAGTGTTGGAAAAATTGATACCTAATTCAATCTATCATTAAATTTGAAATCATAAAATTCAACATAATGAAAGTAAATGGTCTGTATCCTTGAATCCATTAAAATATTATTTCTTCATATGTTGGGGAAGGGAAACCAACTAATAGTGAGCTCATAAGATAATTAATGATTACATATAAATGAAAATATCATTAATAAATTAGAGATAATAAATATGGAATGTTAAATAACCGAAAAATCATTACCATTAAGTGACAACATGACCAACATAAATAGATAAAAAAATAATTTGTGTAGTAATTTAAATAAATAAACGTGTATTCCATTTATTCAAAAATCTTGTATATCAATATTAGAAAATTCATAATAAAAAAGTAACATTAAAAATCTAAATAGAGACTCCATTTAATCAATAACATGGTTATCATTATTAGATACGAAATAATCATTAGGTAATTGAAAATAAATAAACACACATGACTTATAATCAATAATGTAGGACCAAAATACTTTCAGTTAAAATATTTATGAATTAATAACATTTATAATAATTAATGAATTCTAAATTGTGGTCATATATAATATTTGATATCATCATTTTAGACATCATGATATCTATATCGTCAAGGAAATTCACCAAGAGAGTTTAATCGACAGATATATATACACCAGAAACCCATTTAATGATATCATTCTTATTCACAAAATGATACTTTCAATGTATTGATAATATACATATTTTAGGGTCCACCTACCAATTCCTCCTAAAATAACACCTTATATATTGAATTATTGATCTAATTTATGAATAATATGAATTAGGAATAATTGTTTTTAAGGAGTAATGAATACATATATAACTATTCATTTCCAACTCAATCAAATAAAATTCAAAATAAAAAAACATTTGTAGATATGATATATAGTTAAGAAATATTTTTATCTTTAATAATTAATATATATATATATTCAAAAGAAATATAGTGTCCAATGATCATATGATAATTAATGTTTCATGAGAAGGTTAAAAACCAATTTTTTATAATAATGCAAATGTCTATAATTCCCTTTGTAAAACTGATCATAATATTAAAAAAAAGAATACTTGTTGTCTTATTACCTAATTTCCTATTGGGAATATAAGTAATATAAGGGTTGTGGTTGTCGGTGAAAAAAATATGACTATAATTTCATTAAAATATTTCTCTAAAAGAATATCAATTTTACATTGAATTTATCATTTAAGAACTGAAAAAATCTTCTATATTAAGAAATTTTTTTTTGAAGGATAACATGTAAAATTGTAGTGATTTATTCAAAACAATGAGTTTTGATAAGGGTGTTAAATTGAATTCATTCTGAATACGGTTATGAAAATATTAAATTCACTTTTTTAAGAAAAATTAATAAATTACACATTCAAAATACTACAACAATAATTTATTGAAATAATTTTTAAAAAATAAATCTTGAGTAAATATGAATTTAATAAATTAATATATAATTTTTAAAAAATTATTGAAATATTTTTTAGAAAACATGTTTTTGGAAGAGAAATTATTTTTTACTAATAAGATAAATAAGGATCGATTTTCCTAAAAACTTTATATAAATAAATAAGTGTCAAATTTAAACACAAATGGTAAAATTTCATGAAAATCCCATGAAAATTTTAGTTTAATAAAATTATATTATTTTATAATACTATTATCAAATAATTTCCATCTTTTTAAATTCAATCAGAAACAGACTCAATTAAATTTAAATTGAGAAATAAACCCATACATAGGTCATAACATTGATGTAATAATTAAGAAAAAAAATTATCTTGTGTGTGTAAATTGTAAATCAATATTAAAAATTGGGAATAAAATATCTTATAATAAAATTTAATGACACAAATAATATTATAAAATAAATGATAATGAATACGGACCATAACCAAATGATAATAATATGATATATGAAAATACATACAAAATTATATTTTTCAATTAATATTAATCTTGATGAAACAATAAAAATTTATTAATTAACTATATTTAATTATGAAGGATTTCTGATATTTCATATATAAGGGTAGGTGTATACACTATATAAAAGAATTTAGGTTTACATCATTAACAGAAAACTCAATGAAAGGAAATTGATACAAAATCCCTTACATCATGTTTACCTTTAGTTAAACATCAATTATACTATATTATAATGGTTATAAACATTTTATTAATTTCATTAGAACCATATGCATATTTATAATATCCAATATGGTCTTATTATATCATCTTATCACCCATTAGATAATAATATTTCATTATTTTCGTTGTTTTAGGTCTTAACAAATTCGATTTCTATGCATGTTTTTTCATATAAGTTCAGGTTCTTGTTTGTGGGAAGTATATAAATCATATCCAAAAGCATAATATTTTTAAAAATAATATATTTATTCATAATATTATTTTTTATTGTAATTATTGAGTTTTGGATGTGGAAAATGATGTGCATTTCCTTGTGGACTTGGTTAGTCACACTTAAATAAGAGCGAAGATAACATTTCCATAATTAGATAAATGTTAAGGAATTTGATGATATATAACTTTTAAATAATAAATATCATATTTAATTTATAACATATATTCATTATTTAAATCATTATCTCTACCAATTGATTTGGTGATTGAAAAAAAATCACATCTGTTCTGGAGGTGGAATTCTTTCGTAAACACATGTGATAGATTTTTTTATTAGATGGTGGATTGGATGGATAAATATTACTCCATTAAGAAAATAACATCCCCTTATATTCTAAATAATGGTGTTTTTATATTTTAATTGCTTATATAAAATGGATGGTGTATGAATATGAAATAAAAAAATAAGGAAATTAGTGAAGAAAATTACCATCAATTAGAAGAACCTCATTTTATTCTTTTTTTAAATACCCTATGGTTGAATTTTTGAAAACACAGTTTCTCAAGAATGTGTCTGAGGATGTTTGGGAGATATTTTATTAGTTATTTCTCAATAAAAAAGGCATGATATTTTTTAATAACTGGGTATAGTGATTTCTCTTTTATAATTAAGGAGAAGTACCATTTTTGTAAATACCCAAATGTATTCTATAAGGGGAATACACTCCCACCCAAAGTTCATGTGAAATTTATATATAATGGGATTAAATTAATGACATTATTATCCAAAAATCCACCAATAAAATATACATCTTTTGAAAATTTTATTCTCCATCCTCTATGATTACTTAGTTTTACCATTTTATTATTAACAATGGAAATTATTTCTGTCCTATATAATGTATCCTTTAAGAAATCAACAAACGGTGAATACAAAGATAAATTTTAAAAAATTATTATTATTATATAATCATATTTTTAAAATAAAAATTCTATGTGTATTGAATAATTATTTTCTACACAAGTACATATAATTTTAAAAAACCCATTTTAACATTAATCACAGTAAATAATTATTTCTTTCATTACAAACCATTATGAATAAAAATTATGTTGAAATTATTAAAAAAAATTAACATTGATTATTTAAAATATATAGTCCATTTTGTTAAATTTAATTCATATAAATGGTAGAATTTAATTTAAAAATCAACACCTAAATCCTGACAAAATGGTTTGTTCATAAAAAGCATTTCTGATGCATTTTTTGACCTTTTATTAAATTTATAAATTTTTATTTTATAAGATTCATTTAAATTAATAAATTTAGATATATAATATATAAAATTATTTCAAATAATTTGTCGTTATTTGAATTTTTAATTAATTAAACTGGATTAACATTATTCTTTTAAAAAAAATTAGAACTAAATTAAAACCTAAATGTATAACCGTTCCAAATTCAACAATAATATTTATTCATATATAATTAATTATATAAGATATAATTTAACATAAATTTTGATCTATTTAAATAAAATTCCTGGAATAATGGCACTTTTATGTTACTTAATTTATTGAAAATAAATGATTTGTTTACCGAACAACTTCACTTTTCACTACTCACTTAATATTTATCCTTTTTAGAAAAATGAAAAAATTTTAAAAAAATTAAATATTGATTTATTAATTTAAATGATAATATTATTTAAATAAAATAATAATAGTTAATTTTTTATAAATTAATTATAGTTTCAAAACTGAAAATTTAAAATAAAACCATATTTGATGAAAATGAATTTTGATGAATAATATAAATTTACTATAAATTTGACTAATTGTTTAAAAAAAGATATAAATAATTATTTATTATAACATATATATATTTAGAAATTATGATAATATTTTTCATAATGACCAATTGAATGACTATGTTATAATGGTCAAAAAAAATATTTTTCAAGTCATTTAAGCTTAGTGTTTCATGTCACATAAGTAATAAAACACAATGTTATATATTAAAAATATTAAAGAGTTAAAATGGTTGATTTATTAATTCCAAATATATTCTTCCACAATAATTATTTTTTATCACAATCATGAATGATTAATCCATCCATGTGTTAAAAACACTTCTTTTTTTAGGTTTTTATTGATAAAAGATAATTTCACATCCTTTTAGAATCCCCAGAACTTATTATACCACACCGTGGATAAGAAAAGCCTAATTATTAATAACCCAACATTGTATAAATTGTCTCATCTATATCAACCCATTCAATTTTGGATTATCCTTTTAATAGAAGTAATTTTTTAGAATAATCAAACCTTATACAATTAATTTATTCAGGAAACCCCACTTATCTTTTGTATCATTTATATATATTCCTCTTGAAATAATTTCACATTTTTTATAATTCAAAATTTATTCTGGATACTCAAACATATTCGTGATAAAAATATCATCTTTTAATTCTCATTATAATTAATAAGACTCGCCGGTTATATGGGAATTAGTTTCTATAGATAATTAATTCTCATTGTTTTTTATGAGATATCTTCTTACTAAGAATGTTTTTTCATCAATTGTATACATGATTATTAATATTTTTATTATTTACTAAAATAATTCAGTATCCTCATTATGTATAATTTCTTATGAATCATCATATATCCCTTTTACAAAATTATAACCACCCAACTCAACATATCATTCAACTAAATTCTTTTTTTAACATTATTGAAGAATATAAACATGCTCTAACTATATAAAACACATGTTTTTAATTTATAATTACAATCATTTTGTTGTAACAATTGTGTTATTTTCTACTTTAAAGTTTTTGGGAAAAATATATTCGTACACATTAGATTATAAAATCGTGTAATTCATTTCATTATTGAGAAATAGTTATTTACTTTAAATGAGTTGAATTGATTTCAATATCAAATTTTTCCCATAACATAACTTCTATAGTAAGTTATACTCACAGAGAAATAGCAAAGCCCTATTGGAATTTTATATTTTTTTAAAAACCTATCATTTCTAAAATATCTCTAAGAATCCTTTCTTAGTAAACAATTTCTAAACAATTTTATTTATTATATTGTTTCCCTTTTTAATATCTATATTTTCTAATTGATTTATCATAGCTAAAACATGAGTCCTTTACAACAATGTTTTGAAAAAAATCCTTCACCTAGATATTTTTAATTTCTATAACATTTTTGGTTGAAAATTTTATTATTTTAATTTCTATGAACCTTCATTTCCAATATTCGATATCATATAATGCATTCAAACACATTATATTTTTTGGTAATCATAATCAAACAGTAATTCCGTTAAATATCATTAATGAAGAGTTTATGAAAAAAATTTATATTAATATATCATGGTTGTATCAACCCATATGGTTTATCATTAACATGTTATAGTGACTTGATTAACAATTTTTCTGCACCATATATGTCTTCCCATTGATCTATAAATTCTAATTAAAAGTTACACATATGACAATAATCATGTGAAACTAAAGTTATGTCATGTATTCATTCTGATTCCCTTGATCATTAAATAATTTTTATCTTATATAGAAATTATTTTGACATTATAACATACCATTATCATCCTTGGATAAATATCATATATCACTTCCTCTAATAATAATATACAATTTCTCTATTGTATTATTTAATAGAATTATAATAAAAACATTCCTTCTATTGATAATGAATCATACAATTCATACTTTATATGGATGGTATTTTAACTTCTATTATTAGATAATGATGGTCAAAAGACCGTCAACTCATGTTTTTCGAATCGATTTCATTAAGACCAATTTTAAAAGCTAACTTTTAATGTTAGTTATTATAAAAATGAAATTTAAATCCTATTAAAAAATCAATAAATATGGCCCATCCCTCCCCACTTATTTTATGATACAATTTATTTAGAAAACCTAATTATTGTTAGTCTTCGTTGAAATATTCCTATGATTCCTCAATTTTTCACCATATTTTACCTGACTGTTCTTCAATAAGGTTTAATCCACATCCTTAAGTCCTTCTTTTATGTCCTATATAAAGACAAAAATAATCATTAATGAAAATTACTATTGATTTAATTAAATTTATTATTATAGATATATGAACCATATGAACGCCATTGTTTTTATGTTTCTGGATTTTAAGATAACATTAATAATTTTCATTGTTGCTAATATATCTTTTAAAAAGTGATCACAAGATTCTTATAAATATAGTGCTTTAACAAATAATATTTTCTCAGATAAAGGACACGATGGCCTCATCTAGTATAATTTCTCCAATTTAAGCCCATTTTTCAGTGCTTAGAAATGTTTTGGCGTCATTTAGCTTTACGCTGGACCATTCCCAAGATGAGATTCAACATGTTATGACCAAGTGGAATCGCCTATAGGAGAAGAAGAATTTGACAGTGATTACCACCCGAGTGATGTTATCAGAGCCACCACAAGAGTATGTCACCATCACACACCTTACCCTTCGGTCTTCTGCGAGTGTTATAAGGGGTTATGTAAGAGTACCCTAGCCCTATGATTTTGAACATTTTTTGTATATAAAATATACTTTCATTTTATTATTATTACACTGTAAATAGTTTTTAAAGAAAAAATAGTATTTTTATTTTATATTCAATTAAGAAATATATTTTGATGAATTAATTATTTTCTTTGAATTAAATAATATATTTATAAAATATTATTACTAAATTAATTTTTAGTAAATATAAATGTTCGTATTTTTTATGAATAAAATTGTAATTTTTATTATTGTTTGAAAGATGTTTTTATCAAAACCCTCAAATTTAAGATAAGTGTCAATTTTTATTTTAAAAGAGAAAATTCTACATGTTTATAAAATTATTTAGATTAAATGATTAATATATTTAGGAATTAGGATGTCGACATTATCCAATGGTAAATGTTTTATAATTTTCAGAGATAGTAGAATTTTTGGGTAAAACATTATATACTATTTAATTATATAATATGTTTTATGACAACATAGTGTGCCAATAGTGAAGTAATAATATACTAAAAACATTATTTTTGGAAAATATTTGTTATACCAATAAAATTATGTTACTCTAGGTAAGTTTTATTTATTTTACAAAGTATTAGTGGACCCTCCGAGACTTATAAAACATTTTAACTTTTTAAATTGATTTCCTTGAGAGTGTGACTCACCTCCACATTAGAAAGCCTAAAATATTGACAATTTCGGACATTTTCCTCATAAAATAATGGTTTCCACTCCCCATTAGAAATAACTATTGTAAAAAAAACATGGGCGGTTTGTGGTTTTGAGTAGTTTTATGTCTGGTGTCCAAAACATAAATAATAAATATTTTCCTCTCTTTTCCTATATAAACCCACCCAAGATACCAATTCCTCTCATTAAATTTGTTTAGAGCTCTTCCACCCTCTTATTTAAATTTCTATAATCCTCATAAGGTTCTCCAAGATCCAATGAAGCCTCTCCTAAACCTCTCCCAAGGCTTGGAGATCACATTTCCAAGTAAGTGATTCCTTCCTTTCTCCTTTTATCTAAATTTCATAATATTTTTATGTACCTTTATATTAGATTATAAAAGTTGGGGTATGATTTATCACCACCCTTATACCTCCATGTTTATGTTATAATGAAGATAGAACCATTTCCCTCTAATTAATGTCTCTCATTTACTTCTGTTACAATGTCGATGTTCCGTTAGTGATTTCCTCCTTCTACTTTTTTGTTAAAACATCATTAATTTGTTATGCCCATTAATTTTCAATTATAAATATCGGGGTATGATATAGAACCTCCACCGTACTGACCTATTTATTTTTGAATGATTTTATACCCCTTTATCTCTATTTAATACCTCTTTTTACAGCTATTACCATGCCTAAATTCTGTAATGAATTTCTCTCCCCTCATTTAAATTCATGCAATTATTTTGTTTTTTGAATCTAAATTCCATTAAATATGTTGGGACACATATATATATGACCAGTTAATGTCCATTTAATTAAAATTTTATGAGATAACATTTTTAACTCATCAACCATTTTTATGAACTCTTATGTCACGTTGTTATGCTGCCGAAATTGCACTGAGATTTTCCAATCCGAAGTCATTTTGTAGTGAATAACTTGCCCATTTCTCAATCAAGGTTATTAAAAATTATGATAATTTACATATTGAATATATAGTTTCATGTATAAATTCGACATTCAATTATCATGGAATAAATGATGATGTTTTGTGAATCTATGTTATATGATTCATGTGGCACACTTATGCTTGAAATGAAATGTTTATGAAGGGTGCGCCCGAATAGCCCTCCAATGAATTGGGTAAAGATTAATATAATGATACTTAATGTTAAATGATGGTTTATTTATGATAATTCAATTGAAATTTTCATTTACTCATACTCCTTGTGCAATGATTCAGGGATGATGCTAATACCATGTAAAATGTTGTTTCCACATTTCTATGTTATGATAATCATGCTAAATCATAACTTCATGATCATGTTTCTCTTATACATCATTGATATTACTATTGAATAACATGTACTGTAATATTCATTTTATGCCTTGTTTACTCACTTTATGGGCTTTTATCTCACCCTTTTCTTATGCATGTTCTCAGGTTAACTGATTAAATTCTATGTACATATGAATGTTATTGTCATGTGAAGGATGTTTTCCATAATGATGTTGTGTTTCATGTTTTAGGTCATTATTTAATTTTCCTATTCCCAAAATACACTATAACTATAAATCATCTATGTTTTATCAAGTGAATATTTTCTGTAATAAATCATGTTTACATCTGTAATAAAAATCCAGGGCTGTTACAGATAGTATCAGAGGTTCATATTAGTTATTTTGGGGATTAGAATTAGAAAACCCTAGTGACATAATTAATATAATGATAAGTATTATAAAAACATCCATAAATATTGGTTATTATTTACTAAGTGGGTTATCAAGAAAATACATCCCTGTCTGGATACAAGCAGGTAGAGGCAGCTCTGGCATAGATGTACATTGGGGTGAAAACTCCGACAAGGTGTTTTGGGCTTGACCTGGGGTATCCTAGTACACAAAAACTGGCCTTGCTGGACTTTTGTTTATGACACTCTTTTTTTATATTATTTGGTAAATTCAAAAGCTTAGTATGAACCATTTTTATGGGAATCCGAAAATTCCCCAAATAATAAATGTTGTAATGCAGATTGTGGATAACATATATTGAAGCCTATAGATTCATATGTTAAGGAAATAAATGTTATTTATAATTCATCCTGTTTTGTCCTTGGATTACCCTTTATGTGTTACCACTAACATTCCCTTTATTCTAGTAAATGGCCAGTAATGGGAGGAATCTTTCGTACAACGGATGCGATGATCAATGGGATGACTGTTACGATGAGATACCCAATCCAATAGGATTGGGAATCACGATATTTTTCATGGTACTCTCTCAGTTAACTCAATATTTTAATAAAAACATGGTAAATGGGAACGTTCATCCCACCCTTAAGAATGAAAAATTCACAATCGAGAGATTTAGGGGACCAAGGAACCCTACTTTTTAATGGTTCTACGGATCCATCTATTATTGAATAATGGATCATCTCCATTTAAAAGATCTTCTCCAACCATCAATGTTCGGAACAAGAGAAGGTTATCCTAGTTACTTATCATATTGAGGGTGTAGATGATTAATTGTGGACATTAATAAAAAATATGAAGCCTCAATATGATATCAAGGCATTGGAATGGGACGATTTCTGGAAAATGTTTTTCGACATATATTTTCCTCACAACATTTAATATATGATGGAATGGTACTTCCTTTCCCTGAAGGTAAATAGCCGAAAAATCCATTGGAGTATATGATTCAAACATCACAAGGCTTGGACAATATGCCTCCACCTTTATTGTTACCCATCAATTCAAGGTTGACCATTTCTTTAGTGGGATGTAACCTAGCCTACAGAAGGCCCTGGAGATCCGCGTTTTCAATAACTATGAGGAAATTGTGTGATGTTCCCTCAAAGATAAAATGGAGATCAACGAATATCAGAGATATCATGGGGTTACGAAGCGTACGGTTGACTTGAATTGTGGTGGTCTGATTGATAAATCCATTGGCGCTAAGAAAATATTGAACCCCACTTTACAAATGTGAAAAATGAATCACTATGGGAATTTAAAGAAGGAGATGAGAAAAAGGATTTAGGTGGGGAAGTTTAGGGAACCTAGCCATTTACTATCGGCAAGAAAAACCCACATCTACGAAGGAGGAGAGAAACGAACTGTTTAACCCTTATCCTTTTGTTTATTCAATCAACTGTAAAGAACCAAGGCAGCTTTCAAATTAGTTCCATAATCCAAGGGGTTTCTAAAGAAACAAACAACATCCATGGTATCAAGGGAGATATTTTTCCATCACTACCACGGATGTGAACCTCGAAAATGAAGTGGTGACAAGTATGCTAGTTATTCATTTAAGAATAGAATTTTTTTTTTATTCTAGTTCTACACATACTTTAATATCTAGAAAGTTTAGTAGAACTTTCCCAACACCACCAAAAATCATCGAAGTAAGGATGTCAGTGAGAATGGAAAATGGGGCCTTCATTGCATTCCATTAATATAACTCTTCCCAGATCACAATTGGTGGATTTATCATTATGGAAAACCCTATGATACTCTATATGGTCTAATTTGATTCCATTATCGACATGTATTGTCTTTATTCATATAGAGAAAACATATATTTTAGTTAGAGGGAAATTACTCTTCATATAGTGAATTGACCCCTTATCCTATACAACTACATGGATGAAGGTGAATATTCATTATAACCCTCATATCATGCATGTTTATTATTTCCCCATGATCACATGTATCTGGATCATATTATTGAGTCCATGGAAGAAACCATCCTTGATGACATGCATATTGTGAGGTAATTCACTGAAATGTTACCCGAGAAACTGCATGGTCTTCCTCCTATAAAAGATATTGAATTCTAAATTGACCGTATACCTAGGGTGTTTCCAATATCCAAGACTTCGAATAGAATGGTTGTGGTGGATCCTCAAAAGATGATGAAATGACTAAAAAAGTATATGTATAAAGGGTTTCTACCCCCATTTGCTTCACTAAGAGGTGCACCATTCTTCTTTGTCAAGAAGAAGGATGAGACAATGATTCTTTGCATTGATTATCGTGATCTCAAAAAAATCATGATATAGAAAAATTATCCTATGACACCAATTGTTGACTTGTAAGATCAGTTAAAATGAGCACAATACTTCACCACAGTGGATTTATAGTCGGGATATTACCATGTGAGGGTGAGGAAGGAGGATATCCCCAAGACCCCTTTTAATACATGGTACAACTACTATGAATTCGGATTAATGATATTAGGACTCACAAATTCTCTATAAATCTTCATCGTCATGATGAATACAGTCTTTATATATTACCTAGACAAATTTTGGTAGTATTTATAGATGATATTCTAATATACTCCAACAACATAGAGGGTCATGAGGAGTATATAAGAACTGTACTATAGACCTTTTGAATGGTGAAGCTCAATGTAATGTAGAACATGTGTGATTTATCATTGACGGAGGTCTCATTATTGGTTCATGTCATCATAAGAAATGGGATATATATGGACCACTCCAATACAAATGCATTTTAGGGATTGTCGGGGCCAACATCGGTAACAGATATATGTATATTCCTAGGGATAACAAGATATTATTGCTGATTTGTGAGAAATGTATCACGATTTTCAATCCAACTAACTAAGATAACTTAAAATAGATTAAAGTTTTCATCGAGTGATGAATGTGAAGAGGGGGTAAAGGAGTTGAAAATGAGGCTTATCATTGATCCTGTGCTCACATTACCCACAAGGGGAGTAATTTTTTTGGGGTTTAGTTATGCTTCGATGAATGGCATGGGTTGTCTGTCGATGCGGAATGACAAAGTAATTACCTATGCTTCAAGGAAAATGAACGTTCATAAGAAAAAAAATCCAACATATGATTTGGAGTTGGCTTCTGTATTATTCGATTTGAAAAATTGGCGGCATTACCTATTTGGGGAGAAGGGTGAAATATATACAGACCACCAAAGCCTTATGAATATATTCACAAAGAAATTGTTTAATATGATCCAACAAATATGGTTAGATTTCATCAATGATTATAACTTTTTAATCTATTACCACCATGGGAAATCATACATGGTGGCAGATGTTCTATGTAGAAATGATACATTAATAATATTATTGATGAGAATTGAAAAGGATCTCATCTTGTTAGATTGGATGAAGATGCACAAAGGAATCATAAAGAAGGTAACATCATCTATCCTTTCACAAATGATTTCTCTACCATCTCTATGGAAGAGTATAATGGATTTTAAAAAGGATGATGTGAGAATTCAAAAGTAGTTAAAAATTATTAGAAATGGGAAATTTTAAAATTTCATTGTCAATGAAGAAGGAATTGTGAGAATTGGGTCAAAACTATGTGTTCCATCAAATCTGGAGTTAAAGAATAATCTTTTGGATGATCCATATAGTTATAATTTCACAATTCACCCAGAAAACAAAAATATGTATCTGGATATCAAAGAGCATTATTGGTGGGAAGACATGAAGAAGTTGATTGCTGAGTATACATCAAAGTTCCCCATATTTTAGCAAATGAATACTGAGAGGAAAAATTATAGGGTGATGATGCAACCATTACCCATACCAAAATAAAAATGGGATAAAATCAACATGGAAATTTTTACCAGACATCCAATATAAACAATTCATTCTGGGTTTTTATGGATCATCATACAAAGACTGCAAACTTCATTACAATTCGGGATGATTTCTCAATGGATTAACTTGAACGAATAAAAATCAGAGACATGGTAAGGATGAATTGAGTAACACTCTCGATTGTATCCAATCGAGATCCAAGATTCACTTAAATATTTTGGATGAGTCATAAACATGCTGATGATACTGAGCTGAACATCAGTACAACTTATCATCCTAAAATAGATGGCCATTCTGATTGGACTATCCAAACACTTGAAGACATGTTAATAGTGTTCTCAATAGACTTCTAAGTAGGATGGGGTCATCAACATCCTTTGGTGGAGTAATCTTACAATAAATGTTTCCATCCAAGCATCCAAATGGATATTTATATAGCTCTGTATAAGAACAGGTGCAGAACACTGGTATGTTGTGATGAAGATGGGGAGAGAAAACTCCTAGGTCTAGAAATGGTCGAAGAAATGGTGGAGAAGATTAATACCATCCCGTAGCACATTAAATCTTCTCAGAGTCGACAATGAGATTTTTTTATAATCGTTGCCGAGACACATATTTTGATGTCAGAGAAATGGTATTTCTTCATATATCATTGTGGAAGAGTTTTATGAGATTTGGGAAGAAGGTAAAGCTCAGTCCAATGTACATTTCCCTTTTGAGATCGTTGATCGCATTGGAACATTGACCTATTGATTAGCACTCCCCCAGAACATATCTCAAGAACAAGATGTATTTCATGTATCACTCTTGAAAAGTACATAGCAGGCCCATAACATGTACTCAATACAGAGGGGGTACCATTGTATACTGACCTCTTTTATGAAGAAAATCTGATGAATGTCACAGATTGTAGAGAAAGAAATTATTGGAAATAAAACAATTCCCCTAGTCAAGGTGTGGTGAAGAAACCACCTGTTTGAAGAAGAAATGTGGGAATTAGAGGAACTGAGGATTCATAATTACCCACATCTATTTTAGTGTTGGAAATGTAAATTTTGATGGCTAAATTTCTTATAGGGGATGATTGTAAGGACAAAAACATTCATTAAGGAAAATTGATCTTTATTTAATTAAATTTATTATTACAGGTATATAAAACTAATTCAATTCATTTTTTTTATGTTATTGGATATTAAAATACTGTTATGAATTGTTAACATCGCTAATATAGCCATTAAATAGTGAAAAAATGATCAGTAAAAATATGGGATATTAAAAAATAAAATTTACTCAAACAAAGGATGTGATGGCCTCATCCTGTAGAATTACTCCATATGAATCCCATTTTTCAGAGCTCAGAAAAGAGGTGGGTCATTCGGGTTCAATATTCACCATTTCCAAGATGACCTTTAACACTTTATCCTCAATAAGAACAACCTATTAGAGAAGTGGAAGTTGATAGTAATTACCACCTGAGCGAGGTTATATGAGAAACCCCAAGAGTCTCTCACCGTCACACACCATATCCTTCGGTCTTATGCGAGTGTTATAAGGTGTTATGTAACAAGCCCCTAAAACTATTATTATTCACCATTTTCAAAAATAATATACATTCATTTTATTATTGTTTCTTTATAAATTCTTTTCAATGAAAAATTATATTTTTTCGTTATTATGGAATTAATAAATCTATTTTGATGAATTAATGATTTTTTTATGTAAATAATATTTTAATAAAATATTACATATAAATTAATTTTTAATAAATATAAATAACTGTATAATTTTTATGAATACAATGGTAATTTTTATTATTGTTTGAATGATGCTTTTATCAAACCCATGAATTTTAGATAAATTTCATTTTTTATTGTATAAGAAAAAATTCAAATGTTTGTAAAATTATTTAGATAAAATGAATATTAATTTTAGAATTAAGATGTCAAAATTATCCAAAGGTACATTTTTTTTAATTTTTTGAGACATTTGAATTTTGGGGGTAAAAATTAAATATTTTTTAATTATATAATGTATTTTATTACATCATAATGACCCAATTGTGATGAAATAAAATACTATAAACATTATGTGTGGAAAATATAGGTTTTAAATTAATATAATGTTATTTTTGTTTATTTTGATTTAATTTACCAAGCTTCAGTGGACCCTCAAAGACTTATAAAACATTTTAACTCATTAAATTGATTTCATTGAGAATGTGACTCACCTCCACTGAACCAAGCCTAATATTATATGATTCTCGACCAATGGACATATAAAATAAGTTTATTTCCACTCCACTTAGGAAAAAACCATGGGCCAAAACAATTGTCTGGTTTGTAGTTTTTATTAGGTGAATGTGTGTTGTACAAAAACAAAATAATAAAGACTTCCCTCTCTTTTCCTAAATAAACCCACACAGGATCCAACTTCCTCTTCAAAAAATTCCTTTGGGGATTGACCATCCTCTTCTATCCTATCTCTATAATCCTTAAAAGGTGCCCATGCTCCCATGAATCCTCACTCAAGCATCTCATAAGCCATTTGGATCACACTTCCAAGTAATGAATTCCTTCATTACATATTTTATGCAAGTTTCAAAATATTGGTATTTCGTTTTATATTAAATTATAAATATTGAGGTATGATTTATCACCACCAATATACTTCCTTATTAATTTGTAAATGATGATATACCCCTTTATCTCTCATTAATGTATCTCTTGTACATCTATTACCACGTCGAAGCGCCATAAGGGATTTCTTCCTTTCTCTTTTTGGTGAAAATTTCATTATATAGTCATGCCCATTTATTTTCAATCACAAATTTTGGGGTATGATTTATCACCTCCAAAATAATTCCCCCTTTCTGTTTTAATGATGATATACACTTTATCTCTCATTAATTACTCCCATGTACACCCGTTACCATGCCAAAATTCTGTTAGAAAATTTTCTCTCCTCATTTACATTCATGAAATTATTTGGTTTTATGAAACTAAATTACATTAAATATATTGGATTTTGTATCTATATGACCTATGTAATGTATATTTTTTGTACATATGATAAGATAAACCTTTTCTCTCTCATCAATCATTTTTATGATCTCTTATGTCACGCTGTTATCCTCCTGAAAGTGCAGAGCATTTTTCCAAGCCAAAGTCCTTGTGTAGTGAATACCATGACCATTTCACAATCAATGTTGTTCACAATTATGAACATTTACTAATTGATTATATATTTTTGTGAATGAATTCCACATTTCTATATCATGGAATAAATGATGATTTTTTATGAATCCATGTTATATGATCCATGTGACACTCTTATGCATGAAATGAAATGTTTATGAAGGGTGTGCTTGGATAGCACATTAATAAATTGGGTAAATATTAGTATCATGATACGTCAAGTGAAATTAGTGTTACCCATGATAATTAAAGTGAAATTATGGTTTACTCATTCCACAAGTTCTAGGAGTCATGCATCATGCAAATACAATGTTAATTGTTGTTTCCACATTTCGATGTTATGATAAATCATGCTATATCATGCCTTTATGATAATGTTTCTCTTATTCCCCATTGGTATGACTATTTCCTTACAGGTAATTTATTCTTCATATAATGCCTTATTTAGTTCCTTACTTAGATTTATATCTCACCCTTTTATTATGGATGTCCTCAGGTTACCCATGCAATGCTAAGTATGAAGGATTATTGTGCTAATGTAAATGAAGTTTTTTAATAAAGATGTTGTGTTTCAGGTTTTCTATCATTATTTAATGTTCCTAATCCCCAAAGTCATTAGACCTCTCGATATTATATGTGTTATCATGTGAATATTTTATTTATTAAATCATGTTTAAGTGTGTACTAAAAATCATGGGTTGTTATACCCTTTGTCACCTTTTACTTTGATTTTTTTTATTATTCATCTACATCCACCATTATATGGGTAATCATTATTTTTTATGAGTTAAAACTTATATCCTTCCCAATATTATTTTATTTTGTATTATTATTTAGTTCTGCAAATATTTGCGTTTGAACAACACTTTATATTCTTAATTGTGGGATTTGTTTTTGTTCTTTTGGCGAAATGATTAATTTTATTCATTTTTGTGGATTATTATTAGTAATTTTTTTTCTTTTAATAAATTATATATATATTGATGTTTATATTTTTATTAATATAAATTTTTATGTAAAAAAGATAGTCGTAAAATTATTTTCTTTTATATGTAAAAAATATATTTAATTTTAAATTTTAATTTTAGTTTTGGGGTTTTTATTTTCAGTGTAGATTTAATTTATTTTTTATTATTTTCCTTGTTTATGAAATTAAAAATATAGAAAAACACTTTTAATATTTGAAATATAAATTCTTATATGCGTTAAATTTATTTTCATAAAATATTATATAATTTTAATTTATATTTTTATATATTTTATACATTTTTATTATTTATTTATATTTGAATATTTATATATTAATATGGTTTCATTTTTCAGGGTTTGAATTTTTATGTCCATATGCTTGTCTGTATTTAATTTATACGATTATATTCCAGTATATGTTAATATATCAAAAAAAACATATATAATAAACTTTTATATCTTAAATTTATAATTACATATTCTCTATTTCAATGTTGGAATATATATATATATATTGCTAAATTATCGTGTAAATTTTTGTTACTATATATCTATATGTTTTAAATTTATATGTTTAAATTTTTTTGTTTATATAAATTAAATTTTTGATTTTATAAGATCGAATTTTTTAAGAAAATAAATTTTTTAGTTCTATATTTTTTCAATTAATATGTTTATAATTTTTTGATGTATATTTATATATATATATATATGGGGGATGGGTATAGAGGTCTATATTTATGTTTATAAATTAGATTTAAATTTCAATGTTTAAATATATTTTCAATATATGTATATGTTTAAAATATTCATATATTATAAATTGGAGTTATTGTTTTAGGGAATTTATTTATCATAATTAGATAAGTTCATGGAAGAAAAGTGGTAAATATGATAAACGGGATGATTATTTCAAATAATTTTATAAAAACAATGTTCATAATAGATACATTTTTTATGTCCATGTGTTAAGTGTTTTAATATTAGAAGATGAGAATCTAAAAAAATCTATGAACAACTCATTTGAAATGGTTTAAATTCTAGTTATACACATAGGATCTCAAATAATAATATAATAAACAACAAAATATCTAAAATCAATGAAGATAATTATTATGAGATAGAAGAGTTCCTTAATAAATTAATTCATGATTCAAAAATTTATATTATTTCAAAAATATAAAGTGGTTGGAGATTATAAGGAGATTGTGAGGAATCAATGTTACAATGTTATAATATATTTACTTTATTCGTAGTCTTATTTATATTTAATAACTTAAAAGTAAGGAAAAATTGGGGGGAAATAATTTCATTAAATTTCATTAACTTTTGAATGAGATACATCTAGAAGGAAATGATCTTCTAGTTTCATATTAAAATGAAATAAACATTTCCAATGGTAACACATGCATTCCCCAATGAATATATTAGATGACATAAAATATATAGAATAAATGATTCCTTAATAACTATAATATGATCCCAACATATATTAAGTGAGTAGATATAAAGATAATGGAGTGTTGTATATGAATTTTACACAAATATGATGTCCATTTATTGTGTGATTGCTTCCAAATAGAGGGTAAAAATCCATAAAAAACATTACCCATTATTTTGACATTGTTAAGAGTTCCTCCAACTATTAGTTGATCATGGATTATATTTATGTATGGAGAGAAGGATTCATTGGAATTTAGATTCGTTTTCAATGAATATATGATCCCACTTGACCTTAAATTTTTTTAATAATATATATCTAGGGGTGTACATTCTTTCATAGGATTCAATTTAACAACTCACCATCCAAAACAAAAATCATGTTCAAAACATATAGATATTAAATGATTAAATTTTATATTATAGATTTATTAAAGTACATTCTCACTCATAGCTACTCTTATGTGAACCCAAAAAACATGGGGAAATTCATTAACAAAATCATTGATAACAAAGATATTTCATGCCATGTCTCATTTTGATTTCCAGGAGTCTTCATAAATCTCATGCCTCATATCACACATCAGGCCACACACACCCAACCTTTCTCCCTGCCATATATACTTATACCCCTATCATAGACCTAAAAGTTATTATAAAAAATTGTATAGGTTCCCAAGATTCATTTTTTAATAAAAGCATCCCACTTAAATCTGATTTTTTAGAAAATGAATAAGGGGATGTGACACATAAATTATCTATGTGCATGGGTAGTATAACTACATGATCATGTCTCTAATAATTATTCCCCATGTTATTTCTTAATTTTTTATAGTGTAAAAATAAAATAAAATAAACATCATCTATACCTTATGTTATTACCATTTTAAAGTATTTTGAAACCTTTATTAATTCAAAATGGATTCAAACATATAACTAAAGGACTTAAATGTGCTAAGGATTCTATTAGCTGGCCTCCTTCAAAATGGATCTGGAAAATGTTTTCAATTCTTCACTATGATGAATAATCATGGTGATAATGACTTCAAAAATATATTTTTTCCGTGATTTCTAATAGTGATGCAACACCAAGGTAATCCCAAAAAGGATCCACGCATTGTAATTTATATATAGGAGTCAAAACAATCCTTTAATTTCACAAATGTTAACCCATTCATATATGTCACACAATTTTTTCCCCATTCACCCAGGTTATATGACCGAGAACCCATCAATTCAGATCACCTATCTAGGATTCATGCAAAGTCGAGGTGGTCAATACCTTGGTTAATCTACCCCCAAACCACAAATTAGTTCATTAATGGGATATAATCTCACAGTTTTCTATTGATCTCTCTACATTTATCCCTTATCCCCATTAAAAAACATGAGAATCACCATGAAATTCTCAATCCATGTCACACAATATTTTTGACACAATATCTATATACCCCACCATGAACCAAATAAAATCATGAGTTAGGAATATTTTGTTAGTTTATTAATATATTTTTATTCAATATCCTCCTATTAGTTCCCAAAATTTTTTTTAGTCAATATAAAACTCTTTATTTCCAAAATTATATGGATTCGAGATATTCCTCTCAGTTTTCAAAAAAATTGAAGTTGATATCATTCTCTTAGATTACTCACATTACTTTTGATAAGATCCTCGTATTAATTATTTGACATTACGTAATCCGGGATAATTATAACCATTTTCTAAAATTCATTATACCAATATATCCCAATTGGTTCCTAAAATTCCTTCACGTGAGGCATGTTTTTTGATAAACAATAATGGTCCTCCTGAATTTAAGTCCCACAATAATTGATTTATTGGTAAATTTCTCTAATAGTTCACTCTAAAAGACATTTAACATCTTGTAAAATTTTATTGTTGAACAAACAGAAAATTTATTAATATAGTTATTCTGAGATAGACATATAATGTATGAAATGTCTTTTTAAATGCTGTTGAAGTTCTAATTCCCTTCATATTAATACATTTGAATCCCCTCATGTGGTTTTAATCATATATTTTATAACAGCTCTGACCTGCTACCATAGGAATACAAGAAAAAAAAATATATTGAAATATATTATAAAGTAACATTATATATGGGTTGGGACTAATGAGGGACTATATTATCGTCCTCCATAGTCGCCTCTTATATACATGGTTTTTTAATCAATTTCACCCAGGATTAACCAATATTTTTACTCCAATGGATTTAATTAACATGTCATAAATCTATAGTACTGTCATAATATAGGAAAAAATATCATTTTTCGTACGACTAAAATTCTATTAGAATTAAATAATATAATTTTTTTATCAATTCCACTTATTACAACTAAACTTTATAATGTTAGAGAGTCACATGAGACCATAATTGACCCAAATCATTATGTGAAAAACAAATTTATATAACCATGTTAATGGTATTAAATCATGATATAAATTAATTGGAGATGAAAATTTTACTCATCCAGTAGGATGGATCCATAACCTCATATTTAGAAAATATGGTATCTTATAATAATTACCAACAAGTAGATTTTTTTTAGAAAATCAAAAGATTGAAAACTGCTAAGATTTCATAAATATATATAAATATCTAATTCAATACTACAATAAAATAATAACGCCCATTAATAGACAACATAGATATAATGATTCTATATTAGTTCCCCAATATCAATCATAGTTTATGTCCTATTGTATTTTTATTTTATATCACATCCACATGAATATTTATGATGCAAGAATATTGTATAGTGATATTGATTATTTGTATAAAAAAATCATTGAAATCATATTGATGTTTAATGTTCTACATTGATTGATTACATAAAATTTTTATGGGAGGTAGGTGTTATATAATATTAAGTAAAAAAGAAATTGTATTTCCTTTTATAAATTATAATGATAGTTACTATTGGAATATTTCATGGATATGAAATGTTATCTTGGAATAGAAATAACGTATATAATGTTTTTCCAAAAACTAAATGAGGGACATTATATAATTAATTATAGAATGAGAAAAAGACAGTGTGAATAGTTAATCAACAATTTTTTTCAAATGGATTACCATTATTGAAGAATCAAAATATAATTTAACCATCAATAATATTATTATATTCCCCAAAACTTTTTTGATCAAATGATATTTATGATATGGTGGAAGATATAGATGTTAAATTCTTCATGGTGGAATTTATTTTTTTTAAAAACTAGACATGGAATAAAGGGTAGATCCTATTTTATCTATGTTATTAGATATTATTAGAGCTCTGAAATAAATTTGTAGCCTTGTGTGTTGAGTATAACACATTTTATGGTTTTATTAGAAAATTATTATATATAAAATGAAATATTAAATAGGGATTATATGTATGATTAGACATAATATCTATTTTAATAAATTTGTATTCACATAAAACTGTTAAAGGGAGAAATATTATATTTACCATCATGTTATCATTGGTTATTAAAGAGTAAATAGATTTTTTTTAATAATTACAAGATAATAATGTAAATTTTGTGTTTTCTTTAAATGTGAAAAATTAGATTTCATTTGAGTATTTGATGTAAATTAGTAGGAAATTTGATGATCTTCCTATATTAATGAACACCAAACTATGATCAGATACACTACATGGAATATTACTGATTTTGATTAGACAAATAATAAACAATAATGAATTTTCATTCAATTCCATTTGAATACATTCCAAGGAAAAAATTTCTAAAATTCATTAGATATTGTGCAAATTTCCATTATTTTCCATCAGAAGATGTGTTTTCAATTATCTTTTTCTACATAGTGGTTCATCTATTTACTAACTACTTATATGATATAGAGTATTCTGGTGACCCTTTATCTAATAGTATATTAGTCAATAGTAAACATATTCATAACTATGGATTAATAGAAATGTTAATTACACATTTCATAGTGATATAATAAAATCTGTTCATTTTCAACAATAGATTTCAGTTTCAACCATATATATCATCTCAAATAACATGAATGATGTTATAATTTCCAAAATAAATGAAAATTGGTTGATGAATGAGAATAAAAATAAATTTTATTCATATTTTATGGATAATTTCAAAACCGAATCATATTTATTGGAACTATATTCTAGTTAATTGGGTGACTATATGATAATGTAATCACATTACCTGGTTTTCACATTAATGGTATCAAAGGTAATATAAAAATCTAGGACATGATGTTTAACACTCAAAATAGTATATTAATTATAAATGCTGAGTAAATTATTTTTTTTAGTGGAAAACATAAAAAGTAAATATATAAATATATTACATATATTTGAGTTATTGGAGAGATATATGATATTTATTTCATTAAAGTCATATTACAATTATTTATGTCCAATTAGATTAATAGTAATAGTGGTTTGATAGAAGATGATTATAGATTTACATTTGTTTATTTAAAAATAATATGATTCAAAGATGAAATTTTTTTCTTGACGGGGCACAAAAAGATGCTATATTAGTATTACCTCATTGATTGAGAAATGGTCCATTATTTATCAAGGTAATGAAGAATAATTTACTGATGAGGATTTTGATATTGTTGAAGAGTAATTTCTTATTTCTTCAACCATTATACTATTACCTAATGATAATGATGAATGTGATATAAATTTGTTCCATGTTACATGAAATGTTCATGGGGATGAAATTTTGAAAAAATATTAATTACTCTCCTAATAATACAATAAAATATTTATATTTTATTTTTGAGGAAAATCACACATAAAAAATCGTCTCAAATATTTAAATACATTCATGTGGATCATTTATTCTATTTCTGTTCTTATTTTAATATCCATAAATTTGAGGTGTACATTTTTTTTCATATTCCTTACATCATCTTTTTATTGTGACTATTTTTTTGTATTAATCACATTTTTGTATACAATTTTCTCCAAATTAAATAAATTATAATTTTATTTCAATAATGAAAATAATTTGATAATATATATGTATATATTACTTATCAAATACATGTACATAACATTCCATTAAATTTTAATGAAATTATTTAAATGATGTTCACAGAGTAATAAGAACATCTACCATGGTATGATTACATAGAATCATATAGATAACAAAATTAATAATTAATGTATTTAATGAAATTAAAATTATTATTGTCAAATTTATTTTGTTCACATATGGTAAGACTATTATTATTGAGTTTTAGTAGTTTCCAAAGAAGATAATGTCCACTGTTTACAATTGTGGTATTTCATGTTTAGAAATAATATAATTTCCTAAATGAGAGGTTTATTAAATGCCCTAGTAAGATAAGGATATTACATAAATATTATATAAGGACTGACTAGGTGTTAAAAGATTATTCTTGGTAGTGTGTAATGCTAAAAAATCTCAACCAGTTTATTTTTTTCCTTTGTAAAAATATCATATAACTCATATAAATAATAGTTTAACTTTTAAATTTAATATTTAATTAGAATATAGGTAATCTAATTTTATTTAGAGGACGTGTATGTATTTTTTAGAAATTTTATAGATTGATTTATAATAAAAAGAGTTTAATAATAAAATTTCAAGTAGAAAACCCTTGAAATTTCATGCCTCTAATATGGTATTTAAAAAGAAGTGGAATAGAATGGGTTTTTGTAAAGATGAATTAAGGAATCATTTATAGTAAGAAAGTTTTTCCATATAAAAATAATACATAAAATTAATTCATAATTACCCAGTGATTTTTAAATAAAACTTTTTTAATATGAATATTGGATTTGTCACTAATAAATCTAGTCACAAAATGTATCCCTATATAATTTTCATGTGTATGGTATCCTTATAGAGAGAGGAAAATATAATACATAAAAATTTATTCATTGAAATAGAATACTACTATACTATCCAAAAAGAATTAGTTTTTTCCTCCACCACCAAACACTCCACTAAAATACCATAAATGTAAATAATAAAAAATGCGTTTCATACTGATCTGTTAAACTGAGTTACATATATGATTATATTAAGTTAATTATTATTGTTCCATATAAAAATTGTTTTATAAATTCATCACAATAATATAAAATTTCAATATAAAATTTCAATATACCCTTCTGGATAAAGTGATTTAAGGTTCTTTATTAATAATGGGTGGATAGAGATTCTTGTGACTCATTTAGGTAAGAATGAAAACATGGGTTGTGTAAGTGATGTGTTTTTGAGGGCCACATTGTGAAGGCGGAGACCTGGGAGGCCTGTAGGTGCAGAAATGAAAGAAAACGGACCACAAAATCATATTTGGTGGACAACAGAAGCACTCATCAGTGCTGGGACATGAGCCACAACTAGCCAAACAATGAAAGATGAACCACGGTGGCATTGATGCGCCACATCAAAAGATGAGTTGACCGTTTGGGATGCTTGGCAGGAGCCTAATATCCAGCTCCAGCCAGCCATTTCAGGAGACCAGGAAGGGCCTTGCTGGTGCCGCCATTAGGGAGAACCGGCCCGCATGCGGGATGAGTTTTGTGGCAGGGCCGGAGTCGTGAATCAGGTCAAACCCGATGACCGGACCGGACCCGTGAAGAGGGACATCCCCACAAGTCGGGTCAGACCTATGGGCCCAATGGGCCGACCGAGATAGTCCCCTACTAGACCCGACTGGTCCCATTACACTAAATCTGGTGTATCTCACAAACCGAGCATCTGATTGTAATGTTTCTATAATTACTAGAACCCTTAGTATGAGGTGGTCCTTTTGAGATAATCCACCTGGGATTTGGAGAACGTTGGAGCATAGACAGGTTGGATCGAACTCCAATACAATTAGGCCCTCGGTACTAAAATTACTTAATGTACAGATAGGCCGTCTGATCGACACATCGTCTATTCCGTTAGAACCCATTTGAAATGGATGTTTACCGAGTTACATATTATTGGGACTTAGTGAAAGCTGATGTATGAATGATTTCATGAGGAGAAGAATCTATGGAGCTCAGTCGCACCAAATACGGGAATCATGTGGATGATTTTCAAGTGAAGAATGAAACTCTGTGGGTCAGCCTTAGAGAAACACTGTGTGGGTTGATGACTTATGACCCTGTGTAGATTAGTAGTAGTGAAACCCGACGAGGACTAGACTTAGAGTAGCCCATTATGGATGAGCGACTTTCAACCCTATGTGGGTCGACAACTTATATACCTTTTTGGATTAGTGACATCTGACCATATCTGGATCAACAATAGGATGACATTATCATTGTTTATTAGTGGAACTTCTCAATGGAATAAGATGATTTAACTTTACAACTATTCATTAGTATTCATGTTCTTTATGTTATATTCCATGTGTAAGAGGTCTTTTACTTGGTTATTTTTGAATGATATTAAGCTTTTTGGTTTTTCCTTTTTGAAATTCATGGAGACCTCCAAGGGTCACGTGGTACCTACTAGTTATTTTTATTCTCTCCATGCATGGGCTTCACCCAAACCTTTTTCTTCCTTTTGTAGATGATGGACAACTTTGAATTATTTTTTTGATTTAGTCGATATGGTTTTGGAAGGTGACTGATTGATGTGGAGAGCCGTAGGGACGAGCTATACCTACCCTTCTAGTAGGATCCTTGTTGGACTCCCTCTGGGGATGTTTTCACTTTTTATTGTACTGTATTTTTGTATGGTTTGTACACTTTTCCCTTCTTCTTTAGTTCACACATTTACATTCATCAGTTATACTACATAGTATGCTCTTGTTGTGTTCCTAGTTTGTGTGTTTCCCAGATTAAAGGAAATCCCTTCCCATTTTAGGGATATTATTTTCAATGCTACTCACCAACCACTTTCCTATGGAAGGAATGCTTTGGGTAGTCATGATACGAGCCCTGGGGGATGGGTCGTGACATCATTCTTCTCAATTCATCTGTAAATCACTATTCCTTATAATTATCTGATATAAAAAAATTAGTGGGGTAAAATTAAGAGGGATATTTAATATTTTCTTTCTCAATGATTGGTATTCCAACATTTCAAGGAAAAATGAAAAAAATATAAGGGTATAATACCCCTATTTCACAAAACAGATCTTGAATGGGAAACACAAACCATAGATTTCATTGTAGAACTTCACAGGATATCTAAAGAAAATAACACTATCTTGGGGATATCGATCATTGTAAAGATTCATTTCATTTCATTTCCAACAATGGTAATGTATGTCTTGACCAAATAACCATGATATAATTAAGGGATGTTTAAAGAAATCACGTATTTCAATTGTCCATTGTATTTGGTCAAGATTTATAGTTTTCCTCGAGGTTATAGAGAAGGATTTACGAATTAATTGATATTGAGATGATATTCATATCTTATTATCACCCTTAGATGGATGGTCATTAAAATAGAACATTTAAAACTCATTAAGATGTGATAATATTATTTTAATGAATTTGGATGTTTGTTAGGATCATTACCTACCCTAGTGTAGCTCTCATATAATAAAAATTTTATTCCACCATTCAAATGTAGAATTATGTGGTTCTGTATGGGAAGAGGTTTTATACACCAACATATTGAAATGAATTTATAGATCCAAAAATAATGGGACATAATATTATCAATGAGATAAAAATAAGATTCAAAACATTCATTGATATATTCATTCAGTTTAAATTCCATAGAAAATCTATAAAATAATATCATTGCAGATATAATGATTTTTCGGTTACTGATTATTTGTTTCTTCATATATCACCATGTAATATATTCATGAGGGGTTGGAAGAAAATAAAAAAAATTCCATTATACCTCATCACATTTGAGAGTATTTATCAAATAAGAGATGTGTCTTATCGACATGAACTCCCACTTAACCTATCTCATGTACATGGTGTATTACATGTATACTTATTGTGGAAGTCCAAACCATACCGCTCAAATATACCCAATCAAGAGTTTTTACCCTGGTAAAAAGATCATTCATATGAGGAGTAGCTATGATGATATTAAATTGTAGAGACAATGTACTAAAAAATAAGATAACCTACATGGTAAAAATTCTGTAGTGGAACAAAAAATTTAATGAAGAATCCTGGGAACCCGAAGAGGAAATGAATCAACATTAACATCATCTAGTTAGTGTATGAGATAAAATAACATTTATAATGTTTCTGAATGCGGAAATAATGTATGGACCCGAACTATTATAAATGAAATTCCGTTTTTGAATCAATAAATTATTTGTTATGTAATATTGTAATAGAAAATACATGCACAAATTTGGTTATTTTACACCACATATAAAATATAGCCCGTCAGAATTAAAAGTCCCTTAAAAATTAACATTCAAAATATATTTGTTTTATAGTAACTTTTATTATCAGTATATATTATGGGTTACGAAAAATTATAATGAATTCATAAGGAAGAACCAATTTCATCATCCTGTAAGTTCATACCCTATGAAATCCATCTACCAAAGACTCTATATAAGGTTGATTCATTAATAAATTCTATTAACTAATTACCAGCCAATATTAAAAAAGTAATGCTAAATAGAAACCATTTACATGAAAAAAATTTATCATATAGAGATAATGTCAAAACCATGTACATCAAAAAAGAGCAACATTAGACCACCATCACACAACATATAAATAGGGAGTATGTTAGTGTGATAAAGGGTTATGTATCTAGTCCCTATTAGAATAAATTTTTATATTTCTTATCTAATAAAATAATAATTATATTTATCCCATTTTATTTTAAGATTATCAATGAATATATATCGTGTTTGATAAAAAGTATATCGGATATGATAAAATCAATATTATATATTTATGAAATATATATTTTCAATTATTTCATTTTTATGACAAATTAAATTGTTTTAAAAAAACATATATTTTAATAAAATAATATTATTGGAGAACAATTATTTAAATATAATTGATAATATAATTTAATTAAGTCCAATATAATATTTATAAGCATTTAAAAGTTATTAATATAAAAATAGGTATTTTCTATAAATAATGTTTTTTATTAATGAGTGAAAATTATCATATTCACAAAAAAAATTAAAGAATAAATATTATTTTTAAACACATTATAACCAATTTAACTTGTGCCCAATTTTTATAATATGCTAATACAGATTTCCTTTTTGTTTAAAATTAAATACAATATAAATTTACATTCTGTATTATGAAATCATAAAGGCCCTAGAGTAATGTAATAAATTAAATAAATAATCAACAATAATAAAATATGTATCCACATTAAAAAATTTGAGCTTTAAATATAAATTTTGTAAAAACCAAGGTAAAAGAAATGGTAAGGTATTTGGTTTTATTGTTATATCAAATATTTTCAAAACCCTATCTTTAGAAAATAATGTTGATTTCACTATATTTTTTCAATAAATACCCACTTATACTCCCACCCCTCATCACTCAATACCCATTGATATTGAATTTTTTCTTCCCATACCTCTATAAATCCTCCCAATGTGTTCATAAGATCTTATCAACCACTTCTAAATCATTTAGAAGCGCACTCCCAAGGTATGAGATCCTCTCCTCCTCCTCATTATTCATTAATTTTTAAATATACCGTTTTGATTTCAAAATTTCTATTTTGAAATGTATTTTACATATCTATTTATTATCCTTATAATTTCCATGTAATTATAGAACACTTTTTACTCTAATTAAAACCTTCATTGGATCATATGTACACATGTTATCATGTATAAATTCACATGCGGTTTTCTATGTCGATCATTTTCATATTGAATGATGATCCTTATTTTCACTTAATGGTATTCACCTAGATGTACATATAGTTAATTGATTGGAGAATAAAATATATGTAACCCAAATTGCATGATCATCAGATTAATCGAAATGAATAATGTTCATATGTTGTATGATCAATTCGGTACACAAATACATGTACAAGATATGAATGTGACGGGTGGGCCTAGAATTATATATCCCTATAATGCAATGAGTAATTTTTTATCTCAATAGATTACATATATAGTGAATAAAATATTATTCTATGAACACTATGTATTGTATTCTCATTGGTTGTCCGCTATCTTTTTTATGATGTCACATTTTATGTTCTTTTCATATTACTATGTTTACATGAAATAAGTATATTACTTCATGAATTAATGATAAGGTGTTTAACTCTCATCATTTTTTGATTATTATTAACAGGAATCTATATAAACATATATTACTTTCATCATATTATTCATTGATTATTACATTACTAGGCATTAAAACTCACACTTTTTTAAGTACATCCATAGGTAATCCTATATAGTATAACAATATCAATGAAATCAAAAAGCATGTTATAATATTTGTAAATAATTTCGGTGTACCCGTATTTGTTGTTAATATTACATAAACCTTATTTCCTAATGAAGAAAGCTCTCACAGTCTTTTGGTGTTGTATTTTGTGTATCATTATGTAATTAATCCTGAATTTAATTTGTATTAATGATTTGTGAAGCAATAATTTAAATCAATGTAAGTTTAATGTCACAAAAAAACTGAGTAGATTTTCCAATAAGGAATCATAGATGGGGTCATTCAGGATAATGATGTACTCAGAAGAAAATAATGTTAAAAAATCTAATCACATTAACATAATTTTCAATTTTAAAAATTTTTGATCTTGTCACAGGATTATGCGACATTATTTGAAAAACTATTCCCTAACCTTGTTGTATTTATTATCCCTTGAATACTAAGTTTCATATTCTACTAATAATAATATATTTTTTTTAAAACAATGTGCATGTAGTGTAATAATCTCTATTCCTAAATCCAAACATCCACATAATTTTCATTATGACACACACAATTATAAAATCCATGGTAAGACACTGTAAATATACAATATAACCAAAATATCCATATAACAGGGATACTAAATGTTTAATACAAAACATAATAGTACATCATGTTCCTAGGTTATTAATAGGTAATTGATAAAAAAATGATGTTTTATGATGACTTTTCAGTTTCGATGAATGTCCTAAGGATTCAAGTGAATACTATTAGATAAGAGGGTTGTACAAATAGCTCTAATAGGTCATTCACGTCACGAAAATGTTTCATGATTTAAATTTTATACATGGTGTGATTCTATGAGAAGTCAATAAATAAGGAATGGATCCAGGATACATGACTTGAAAAATCAATGTTTTGCATTTTGTGCCATTCCATGAAACTGTTTGGGAAGACCCAGTAATGGATCCTCTACAAATAAACAAGATGTGAAATCACATTTCACGTCATCAAATAAACCTTCATATAATTCGATTTCCATTTAATGTGATGGGTTTTTCAATAACCCCAATGCCCAATCATTCTCCATTCAACCTCTTGTGCTGAAATGGACGTGAATGGTGGTTTTAGGATTTAGAGGTATTTTTTGATCTCATCTAGAATCCTATTGATGTACTATTTGATGTAATGTATTTCACTTAGTGATTTAAAACCTTTTATATCCCTAGATAATCTGAATTCTCAACTAAATTATTTCCCTCTAATAGATCAAGTCATGATTCTAATAAATGAAATCAGGTTATGATTCCATGTGATCTTGACATGCTTTATAGAGGATAATGGGATCTTTTACATATTATGTGATATAGAATCTCATTTTGATAAACACGTGTTATTGAATGGTGATTTTTAAAAGGTAAAAAATTGGTTTTCTATTTTCCTGGTTTCCAATTTAATACAATTATATGGTTATTTTTCTCCATGAAATTTGGAATTTCTAATAATGGTGTCAGATGATTATATCATACCTTCGATGGGTTGTTGGTCAATTTTCTAGCTAGTCAACATTATATGGTAAGTGATTAAACATGATTTTCCTTCACTATTAGGTAAAAAGTTGTATTTTTTATAATTTAATGATAATTAATTAATAATGATTCATTAACATGATAAAGAAACTCATGAAATTTATGAATGACCAAATATACATGGTAAACATAGACATAGTCATAGGAACTTTTTAGGAGATAAGATATATTCATTTTTGATAGGTTCTCTACAAGTATTGAAAAATATCTATTTAATTTTTCCTAGTATGTCAATTATAAAAAAAATTGTGATTTTATATTGTTCACACAACCTAATTAAAATATTAATAAACAATATTGATTATAATTCAAATTCTAAGACCTCACATGGACCCCTTTGTGCCACTTGTAATGTGATCAGGACTTGCATTCACTAATATTTGTTCCATACAAATTATTAAATAGAAGTACTTTTTTTCGATTGATATGATGGAATATATAACACATGAAATGATATAATTAATTACATGGAATGATATAGTTGTGATGGTTTATCCTGATTCTAGGGAATTCACCAGTTGATAATAAATTGTAGTTTTTTTATTAAATGGATGATTTTACAATGTTTTATTATGTGTTTATATAAATAAAATGAAAACCATTAGTGATTCCACACAATGAAGTAGATTTATAATGTTGGATAATGTTTTTTTACATTATTCATATATTTAGAGATTCAACCAAGGTAGTAGAATCAATCAAATTAGATTAAATTACTTGTTAATTTATAGTCGGATTAAATTTCCTAATTGTATTGTCATGGTAATAGTGATAAATGGTATCTTGGATCATTTTGGTATCATGGATTCTTCTTAGTTCTATATAATGCTTCTAATTTTAAAAAATTATGGGTAAATTTTTAACTACATAAATTGACCAATATGGATTTTGATAATAAAATGATATGGTTGATGCTTGAAATGAATTCCTTTCTTATACAAGATATTACTAGCTTTGATTCATGTGGTCTAAATCTACATTCAAATGATACATGGTATTAGTGATTCATTTTTATGTATGAGAATCTATCCCTTAATGTTATAAATTTACCTTCCCCAGGAGATGTCATCTATTGGAAGACATATGTGGTTACAGCAAGTTTAGCCCCAATTTGATAGTTATCTTACTAATAGGGATGTGCACTCTAGGAAGAAATATGTGGTTCTGGAGTCTCTATACCATGTGATAATTTTACCTTCCCTTGGATATGTGTTCTATGAGAAAGATAACGTTTTTCTTGAATGTATAGGAATAGTGAGACAGTTACTTTTCCATTAGTGAAGTGTTCTATGAAGAGATATAAACAGTTATAAAATTTATAAACCTAGTGAGATGGTAATATTATACTTAAGATGGGTGATTAAACAAAGTAGTATAATCATCCAACTATATGAGTGATTCATCATATGATATAAGATCAACTACTTGATTCTTGAGGGAGAGACATATAGTTCATTGAGACATGATAATGAAATTCATCCTGTTCGGGAGAGTCCTCCAATGTATTGTTATTCATCTACATACATGAGGATACACAACATTATGGAGATATTTTACATGGATTTGAACAACGTTTGGATGACCCAGGTGTTAACCCAAATCATTGTGGATAGTTGGTTCATTTTTATGTTCAGTGTAGTTTATAAATTGATACCCACTATTTATCATCCTATTGCATACACTATATACATATTGGATTTATTTTGACACCGTTGGTGGTAGCCTACTATTTATTTCACACACCCTTCTTGGGCAACCATTTTTTAATGGGTACTTGAGAATATTTAACATTTTTATTGTAGATACTTGGTTAGGAGGAGGCATGGTTATCTATTCAAGTTGGATGGCTCAGATAGGTATATAGGACATGGGATGTGTTTCCTTGTTGAGTTATACAAACCCTTTTTTTATTTTTATTTTACAATTATATGTTTTTTTACTAGGATAGTCGGTGGGTTTTAGTATGAACAACATGGTTCTTTGAGACATTATTTAATTTCATATATATTATAATTTTCTCCACTAAATTTAGCGTACTATGATTTTATGTTTTCATAGACTATTTTTATAATTCATTATTGATACCAATTTATGGGGTTATAATCAAGACACTATAACATTCTAGGGAAGGACTATTAATTGGTAGCCTCAGGAGTATGTGGAGTTGTGTCTATGGTATTGTGGTGAACATGTTGTTCTATTGATATAGAGTTTTATGGATTGGGTTATTACAATTTTATATGAGAGAATGTTTTATTTTTATTTTTCTTCTGATTTTGGAATCTTGAACGATGGGTATTTTGGACTATGTTAGAGCCTATGATAGATGTTGGGCTAGTGCATCATGAGTATCTATACTGATCGGAATTATAGTTTACCAGGGCATGTGGATATTGTTTTGATTTTCATTATTATGCCTATATTTAATATTCAACTATGGGAATTTCACATCTCCATTGGATGTTTCAATTTTTTAGGGATATCTCAATATTATTCCATTAGAATGTTATTATTGATGTGATTTTTACTTCTCAACTGCAAAAGAAAGAGGTTTATCATGAATCAGATCGATAACTTATGATTCTTGTGACATATAGGACTGCTGGTGTGTTACATCATAGGAAACCATTAAATTGTATGTTCATGGTGATATATTATAGTATTCTAGATGATGAGGAACAAGATTCATTTCTTGTTTATACGAGTTTTAGTAATCCTAGTGGGTTTTCATGGAACAAAATTATGATGTTTTGGACCCCTCATGGGTATTTTTTGTTCGAGTTCAATTTGGTGGTTTAGTCCTCCATGGAGTAGTATAACATGCATATGCTAAGTGGGGGAGGGTGAACTTTTAGTGTGAGTATGTTCTATCTTATGTGACCAATAATATGTGAGACCCTAAAGATTTATTCATTTTTTAATGAATGTTATATGATGTTGGTATGGGATCATTTCTATAACCCCATGACTTGAGACCATTTGAGACTTTGTCACGAAGACGATGTTGTCATAACTTAAGTATTTTTTAATACTTGATTAGAAGGGATATGTGGGAGACCTGGAGACCCTTATATTGAACTCCAACCTAAGAGGGGGGTTGTTTTAGGTTTTCTAATGATGACCAATAATACATCAATCCATGATGTTTTATATGTTTGGGATTTCAAAAAAGATACATAAGAGGTGATCAAGGGATTTGGATATGAGCACATTGACTATTGGTTATTTAATAATCTATGTGTTGTGACGAGGATAAAAATAGGATAACATCTAGTCAGGTGGAATGAACACACTTGGGTAGCATAGTAATATTGCAAGTGCATGACCATGACAATAGAACCACCTTGTGAAATCCAAGCGTATAGATGATCTTGTATCACCATCGAGTAATGATAAATACTAGGGATGCTAGAATGATGTTGTGAAGAAGGAAGTCATGCCATTGTTTTATAAAATAGATAAATTTATAGTTTTATAGTTTATCACCAATGGATCTTACCACATGTTGAGGTGAGAGGACCATGGGGCAAGGTCAACTACATGCATATGAATTCATCCATATTTCTGGTGATAAATTACTCATAGTATTTTTAGTCCGGAATGGTGAATGGTTACTAGTTTCTGTGTGACCTTGTAATTTCTGATGATAATATAATGGTTTACATGAATTGTTGATTCTTGTTCCTGTTTGGTGTGTAAAATGGGTGGATCTATGGTAAAAACTAGTTTATTTGGGTGATATCAATGTGATTCATTCTGATAGTGATGAGACCAACAGTTATGGGTTGGTATAAGGAATCAGTTGTGTTTCTATTGAATAATTTTCAGGCCAGGGTGGACTAACCTTACCAGTATGGTGGTGGTAGTGTACCAGAAGACTTTCATTCAGATATGATTGAAGATATTCATGAAGAATTGTAAATTTTTTTATAATAATTCTATATTATATCATGGTAGCTAAAAAATATTTAGACACTTTTGGGTAGGGAGGCCTAGAACCCTTGAATGAGTTTGAAATTTAACTACAGTAATAGGTGAAATAAAAAACAATTGGGTGTGGGATAGTAACAAAAAAAATTAAATCATAATTAAATCCCCATTTATTAATGATCATTACCAATATATTGACATCATCAAATGTATGAAAATAGACCCCCAGCTATACCAAACGCAACCTAAATTTCATTATGGTTGGATGAAAGGGCACCATGTTGTTGTGTAATTATAGAAATAAAAGGAAATTATTTATGGTGGGAGACTACCTTAGGTTGTTGGAGGATATTCCTCATGTGTGAAGTTTCACTGGCCTCATGGGATGCGTCCTAGTATGGTCGAATTGTCATTTCAATTCATAGTTGGAAATAACATCATGGGTGAGCCACTTTTTGTGACATTTTAGTTGGAGTGTTCCATGATTCATCATTTTTTCCTATAATGAACTTGTTTCATTCCATTCATTCATATGTGAATCTATGTTTCATTATATGTTTCATAGGTAAGAACAAGTATTATATTTTTTTGACATGATTAGGCTATAGAAACATGTGATAAAAAGTGCAGATGGTTTCAATTAGGACAAAAAAACTATAAAATGACAAGATTTAGCACCATAGATTGGGAACATAGTCATATGAATAACATGAGTATTATAAGGATTATCTAGGACCTTTGGTGGAGAGGTTAGAATATATAATAACTGTTCCTAGGAATTTAATACTTATTTATCTTCATTGAAATTGGACAATAAATATGATACCATCTCTTGCATGTGTCTTTTCTCTATTCAAGAATGATAAGAAGGATTTCATGTCTAGTGGGTCATTGGACCATGAGGTTTTTTTATATTTTCGCATTTATGGTATATAATTCCATCATATGTAAGTGGTCATGTGATGTTGGATTCTATGCTTTGGAGAACCCTAAAACATTAAGTGAAATTCATGATGAAATAGTGATGTTTTAAAATTGATGTGTGTCTTGAAATATAGTCTTGTAGTTTGGAGATGCTTCTAAGAGGTGTATTAGGATTTAGTGGGTGATGTCCCATGTGTCTAAAGGCTCACAATGAATCTATTTCAACATCAGGGGGGTTAAAATAGGTTGTTAAGAATGTTTTTATGAACTATGTATGTTGGGTTTGTCTATTAATTCATTTTTAAGGCTTCTCTGGGATTCAATTTAATATGGTGGGGAGAATGTACGAACCTAATTTTTTATGATTTATAATTGAAGTAGGAGTTTAAAATTTTTTGCGTTGGAGGAAATGTAGGGTAGAAATCTTGAAAATGAGAAATCTGTTTTGGGAGTTTAAATGTAAAAAGATGATGTTTTAGGCTGGATTTAGATTCTGAGGAATTTTATGGTGGCTTTGGTGAATAGAAGTGTTTGAAAGGGTTTCCCTAAATACCAAAAATGCAGCCAATATATCATTCACATTGTGAAAATGATTCAAAATAAAAATTATAATCCTATGTTTTATCGAGGATAACTCTATTTGTGAAAATGGTCCAGGGAAGAGTTACCTAAAAAATAAAAAATTCAAACTATGTGTCACACCATGAAAATTTATTGCAAATTTTAGTAAGGTTTTTAACAACATATTCTAAATTTGAAATCACTTTTCACATCATCAGTTCGTCATGGTAAGTATAAAAGATATTTAAAATTGTGGGGTTTTTCAAAATCCACTAAAATATATACCCTTAAAATATCTAATATAGAATGAATTGAGAATAGTTTATATATGCATCACAGAACCTATTCATTCTCGTATCTCATCGTATTGATGCACCATCCATTGTGATGAATTTATCATACTGAGTTATGGCCTCCGTGATCACAGGATGATCTCAATTATCTTTAAATGTCTCAAATAAAATAGATCATGTATTTCTTATAAATCAATATATCATATGGAGAATCCAATGGAGCTTGATGGATTCCTCTAGTGATGATAAGATCTTGGATCTTTATGGTGAGAGGGTATCCCATAATGATAAATGACAACCCTTGATGTGTTATTTGTTAGAGGTTCATTATTGATTTATCTTTTCAAGACATCCAAATTTTTTATATTCAATTGGTTGTTTTTTTATATTTCCACGCAGTAGGGATTTTTCCATAAATGGTGTTATATGTTTATATCCAAGGGTAATTGATCATTTTTTCAACTAGGAAACGTTGTATGGTAAGTCATTCCTCATTTTTCCCATTTTTTGTTATATGGTTCCTTGTAATGATTTAATTATATATAATTTAATTATAAATAATTAATAATGATAGTTAGGTATGAGATATGAACTATTTTGTTTTATCAAAGATTTAATGGACATGGAAAATGTAGATAGATTTTTTGGACCATGCTGATCATGGAGTTATCTTTGATTTATGTAGGTGGTATAGAAAAAATCTCTGACCTCTATTTCTTTATCACTAGTATTAGAATTATGATTGAATGTGCTAGCATGACTTGTGTATAACAAAAATAAATTGGTAACCCACTACAATGATGATAATACATATACTGAGCCCCCCAAAGAAACTATTTTGAATCTTTGTGAGGTGACAAAAAAATTCAGCCACTAAGAGATATCCCAACACATTTATTAAAGGGATACAATTAGATAATTGGAATTATAAAATTATTTGAAATAATAATTAAAATTTAATAATTGATATCCTGACTTGATATGGCTTTAGTGATTCATCTTGATGTAGGAAAACACAACAGTTGAATATAAGATGTAGGTTTCTGGTAAACATATGATTTGACAGTTTTGGGTAAAGTGTATATCATTACATGATGCATAACATTGGTGATTCCTCCAGATACAAGAGAATTTATAAGTTGACTATGATATAAATTTACAATGTGTTTACCATTAGTGATTTATCTTGGCTTGGAGATTCTATAAAATTAGATTAAATTTTATGTTAATTGATAATAGATTTAATTTAGCAAAATGTACTAACATGGTATTATTGATAAATTTTATATAGGTTTTATTAGTATCTGTGATATTTCCAGATGTAGTAAAAACCAAAAAATAATAATAAATGATAGGAAAAATTTTATTTCGATATGTTGATCAAAATAGTATATAATAATATGCTGATATGGTTGATAGTTTATATGCATGGATTTCTCATATTGATACTATTGATATGATGTATAAGGTCTTGATCCACTATTCCATGAGACAAGGAACTAGTGATTAATCATGATTTAGATGAATCCAAAAATGATAAAATATGGTTACATTACCCTTGGTGATGTGTTCCCTAAAACACATAATTAGTTCTATAAATTCGTAGACCATTTTAGTGGTTATTTTACAAATTCTTATGTCCACATTAAGAAAACATAAGTGGTTATAGAGTGTATAATCCTTGTGAGATGGTATATTTTCCATATATGATGTGCTCTATATGAATATGTATGGGGTTTATTCAATTATAGGCCTAATGGTATGGTCACATTACATATAGCGTTGTATACTATGGGAATACATAATTGGTACTAGTAAGTCTAGGTGATGCGAGACATTTATTTGGGAATTAATATATGAGATTAATCCAAGAAGGATGATTATCCAACTGCATGGGTGATCTATCATAAGTTAAAGGATCCACTAATTTATTCAAATGGCGTGACATGGAGTAACATGAGACTTGATATCGCAACTCTTCATATGAATGATAATCCACCCTGGAATGGTGATCCATCTTCATGTAGGATGATCAACAACTTCACATAGATATCCCTCCTGGATTTAATGCAGGTTTGGTGACCTAGAGTGTGAATCTAGAGCTCAATTGTGGGAAAAATTATTTTAGGGATCATTATATATTATAAATTTATTCCCCCTATTTGTTGTATTAATTCATGAAAAATATAAAAACTGTAATTTTTTAGACAACGTTTATTGTTGACTAATATGTTTTACTCACACCCTACTCAGGCCTCCATTTCACATGGGTACCAAAACAACTCTTATTTTTTTATTATAGACACATTATTTCAATAAGAAATTGGTTTATTCTTTGAGAATGCTAAATCTAATTAGCACATGGAGCATGGGATGTGTCATCTTTGTGACATACTAGATCCCATTTGTTTTATTTTCCCTTTATTCTAGTATTTATCAATTTATTTCCTGGTTGATGTACTGTTGTATACTCAACATAGATATTTGGAATTTTATTATATTTACTATATATGGTAATTATTTTATATTTATTCATCATAAACTAAATTTATATTTAAATTGATGATGTTTGGAAATTTATTTACTATTTTGAACTCCTATGTGGAGGTATTATCTACCCACATTATCATATTAGACCCATGCTACTAGTCTGTATCCCTTGGTGTACATCGAGGTGATACCAAGGTCAAATAGTGACCTAGTTCATCTACTTATTTAGAGTGTGTTGGGTAAGGATATTATTAATTCGACCTCTGCAAGAACATTGGTTATTTTGGAACTGGATTAAACTGGGGTGAATCTATCCCTATAGAAGACTCTTTGGGATGAATGATGGGAATATTACCCAGAGTGGCATTTTGTGCTTTGTAATAGTGCATTACCCCCGTTTGAAGGTGTTTATGTTTTTATAGTCTCCATCACATGTTCATAGACATCGAGCACTGGATAAAGAAGGTGGGTCCATCCTCATGGGTCACCACAGTGACCAGGTTAAGTATTTTATATATTCATTTATCCATATCATTATTTATATTGTTTATATATGTAACCATCTCATGAACATACAGTTTAGGTTAGATTATTTTGGTATTCCATTTTTATTGGCCTACTGATTAGTAATCACACCCCACTAATGACACCATCTGGTACCAAAATAGAAATCATGGGTGTATTTTAGGGAAAAGGGAACAAACCATATGACCTTTAAGTGATTTCATGTTATGATGGTTATTGGGGATGTGTTTTAGGTGAGATATTGAGCAAATTTTGAATATGGGGGTCTTCTTTTCCCTTAATTCACTTTTATACAAGTAGTAAATAACTATTTACTAATGAATCCTAAATATCTAGTATAATCAATTTCAATATTTCATGAATTTTTCATAATTTTTAGAAATTATTATGATTTTACCATGTGGTATTATGTGATGTTTTTGGTTTCCCATATTATAAATAATATAAAACTCTAAACTTATTGTAGAGTCTCAACATGTTATATTATAATACCCCCATCTACTTTTTAATAGCATAGAGTATATGCGGAGTGACATCAGAGATATAGAAGTGACCGCTACCTATGGAGTTATTCGGTGATATGGGGCACATTAAGGTTACATTATAATTTATGGAAACAATAATTTTGATAAGGAAATGTTTTTAATGTTAAATTATTATCATTACATTTCAATAATATTTATGAAATAGATTCCAAAATATATAATTTTTATGAATAATGGAAAATCAACAGAAATACAATGTACCAACGAAGATTTTAAATGGGTAGAGTGTATACAAAATAAGTTATATCATGTACATAATGTGTGTATGGAAATATTGAAATCTATGTTTGATTATTCAAAAAGTATAGAGAAATATAATTACAATTATTTTACCCTACCTGAAAAAGATGAAAATCAAATTCAAACATAGAATAAAGGTAACAAGGGAATAAATACTAGATTCCTAAAGTGGTTTTTATTTTGAAAGATAAGGTGAATGTAGTCATAAATACATAAATTAATTTTAAAAATTAAATAAAAGGATTTTATGGGATTAGAAACATTTCTAAACACCGTTTAAATATTGAGTTATTGAAGGACCACTTTGTTACCACACAATTAGGTTATTATGAATCATGTAAGAAAAAATGGAAATATTATGAATTAATAAAGATAATTTGTGAAAGATATAATGTATGTACAAAGATAAAATTCACCCCCAAGTAAAATTAATATTTATGTTATTTCATCTCTTTTTAACACAAAAGACACAAATTTACAATTGGAATCTCTGATCGATTGTTCCAAAAAATCATGGATAGTGTTTCTTGAAGAATATTCAAGAATTGTGAATTTTGGAATGTAACCAATTTGGAGGAGAAATCATAAATGTGACATTATATTAGAGTTAAATAATTTCATTAAAATATAGAATTCATGAAATCCATTTAAAAATAATAAATTTTAGGTATGATTTTCACTTCCTAGTTATATTGATGATTTATATTGTTTGGCGTTATTTAAGGACAGTGATGATATATCCAAAATAAGAGAATACTTTCATTCTCATTAATGGTTTGATGTGTTTATTACGAAAATGTGAATATTTTTTATACATTATTAGATTTCTGAAAAATTTTAGAGTTTCCATTACATTGAGTTTTGATTATGAACAACATGGTTTCTAAAATTTCTAAAAAAAATTCATCAATAGGTTAATCCCTATAGATATATATATATTTCTAGTTTATAAAACATTTCAAAGAAAAATTTGGTAACAATATTGTGTCAAGTAATTATATGAGAATTGTTAAATCAGAAATATTATGAGGATATGTTTTTATTTTCATTTTAAAAAATATGTTAATGTTTTACAATTATTTTAATAGTATAGAGACGAGTTTTACTGCATTGTATACATTATAAAGAATTGGGTAAAGAGATACATTAAATTAATAAGTAAATTGGTTCCCATAATATATACAAAGGGTAATAATTAATTGACCAGGTGGATTTGTGTTGTTAAGATTGTATTTTTTATCAATAAGAAGAAAGGTCAATTTGTATAAAATTGAAAATATTATACCTAAATTAATAGGGAATTAAATTTTGAGTTTCTTTCATTGTGTAAAAAAATATAATTTGGATAAGGATGATTATATATAATCCCATTTAAACATTCATGTTTTCATTGAAATTAAAAGTGCTAAATAATTAATGATTTATTGTCTATAATATGTTTACAACGATTGGAGGATCAGAGAATGGGAAGGGTAAGATAATCTTTATCATAGAAATATTGAATAAAAAGAAGGAAAATTACTAAATAGGATCAATTTTTTAATTAAGATAGTTTAATAGTGGTTATAAATTCCTTTTTATAATATATAATGTAGGGTGTTGATTATAATATTTAGAATAACTTTGCGGACACATTTTGGTGGTAATTATTTTATTCGAAGAAGTCATGTAGTCATTAATTTAATTAATTATAATTTTGGGTTTAAATATAGAAAAAAAACATAATTACTTGATATTTTATATTACATGATATTTTATAACACATCATTCTCAGTGTGTAACATCATGTGATCAGTGAATGAATTTTATTGTCAATATATAATACAATGTACTCAGTACGTAAGACTTCCCTATATCATGTGTGACTTTTTCTACCTTTTAACAATTAAGTGTTTTATATAATTTTATATTCTTTTTTTATGGGATTCATAGGAAATTATATGAATTATTAATTCATGATTCTAACCAAGTGTATAAAAATTCAACTGTTCATGTATGATTTTGTCTTATCTCTGTAACATTTTTAATATATATTTGACATCATACATACAATAATTTTGAATTCTATTCTATATAAAAAATAATATTTCATGAATTTATATATATATATGATTAAATATATTTACATTGATTTAAGATTAATAAATCATGTAATTAAATTTCATAAACACAAAATATTGTATGTTATATAAGAAGGAGAATTATAACGAGTAGGTATTCATATTTAGAGAGGAAGAACAAAGTTAATAAATAAGAAATTTTTAAGAATAATATAGATATAAAGTAGTCAACTAATTTCGTGTTTTTTTATTTCTTAAATATCACCAAAAAATTAGGTATTTAAGATGAATTCCAATAATATTATAGATGAGTTTCTAGTTATTAAAAAAATATCCAATGTAGAATCTATACATATTTATTTTAATACTCCCAATATTAGAATGAGGTGGTCTATGACAGATGTATTGTTCTATTATTTTTAATAAATCCATTATGATATATCCATTATTTGTTCTATGAGTTTCTTTTAGACTATATGAAAACTTAGAATTATTAAAATAAGGGATGAGATTTATAATCTAGGAAGAAATTGGATGAAATTTAAAGAATAGTATTTTTATAATCTTCTTTAAGATAAAGGATTAAAAAAATGTAAAGAGAATATTTTCACACACCCATATGTATCCATTAAGGGGTATATAGAGTTCATTTGTTAGATAGATAATTTATTTAACTTTTAATTTATACCATGTAAATTTATAATTATGGAATATGAAAATTCCACCATGAAAAAGTGGGGAAATATTTTTTATTTATTTTAGTTGATTTTTTCATATTAAAGTGTGTGTTACATTTTGAATTAATTATACCCCACGAAAAATAGACCCAGGAAAATAGTTAAGGAATGAAATATATTCGTTGACATAACTAGTAGCTATTAAGGGAGAAGGATGAGAATACAAGATAGAATGAATAGATCCATCTCTATTAAATATGATCCGGTTCCGAACTGATCTAAAAATCTGACTATTTATGTAAAATGAAATGAAAAGGATGACTAATCATAGATATTTGATGAAAAATTTGAGGGGAAATGTATCAATCTTATAGAAATTTGTATTATATGAGAAAGAAAAAAAATCTGACGTTCCTCTTTAAATTTCCATGTATAATTTCTGAGGTTTACATCCTAAATAAGTGATATAATATGTTGAGTTAATATTCTATAGAATATAAAGTTTCAATCAATTTCCTTTCTAATTTTAGTTTAGTGTTATTAGAAAATATATTATTAAGAATATCTATAAAGTTATACCAAGATGTTGACACTGATTTGTGTTGTATCTTTCATGATGGTATAAATCTAGTGTAAGACTGTGAGAGTGAGTAATATTTTAGGTTTTAGATATAGTGAGATCACTTGATATGATTGTGATCTACTCAAGCATGAAGAAGGGTCTTTTAATAATACAGTGGGATGATGGTTTAAGATATATAGTGGGATGATAAAAAAGATGTGAATTGTTGGATTATGCATTTTTCAGTTGCATAATATATTGAAAAAAATCATCCGTGAAAAACGGTGAGAGGGTAAAATATTTTCCATTCCAAAAAAATACTATATTGATGAAATTATTTATAGTGGAAAATATGTGACTTGGAAATACCTAGAATAATAAAGAGTAGGTTTCAGATGATGGGAAAATTCTTATTAAAACAAATGTACCTACATTTTCTATTTACATACATTGTTTATATATATATATATACAACGTTTAATTGGAAAATATAATTTTTTCTTAGTTAGAAATATAGGTGTACAAAAATATATTTGTGTTTAGAAATATATTTCCCATTTTATAAAAGTTATAGACACATAATTCACCCCTATGTGTGTCTGCATCGGTCCAATAGGTCCATCATTTCTAATACTAATAATACACATAAAAAAATATCAGTTAATTATTAATTATTGTAATAAAAATAATAACATTAATTGTTTATTATTGCTCAGATAATTGATAATGGAAATTAAATTTGTAATAGACATATATTTGTGGTGTAATGTAATTATAACAATAATAATAACAATATTATTATAATTTTTAAAATAACCATTTAATTTTTTGGAAACCCAATAATTCTATTAATTAATTTCATATATATTTATATTTGTCATAACACAATCAAAAACTTATTTCAAATACTAATAATACATTTGTATTTTTTCTATGAAACCAATATTTGTAAAAAATAATAACATTAATATATTTATGTTATCATATCATAATCATGTTAATAATCTTGTGCGTTCTTCATATAGAAAATATGATAAAACAGTACAACTAACTAATAAAATTCATTCGAACATGTATATGATAGAGTTACACTATCTCTAAAATAATATCCTTTACTAATAAACATTTTAGATAACATAGTAGTGCAAAAATTTAAAACCAGTATATATTTGTATATATTATCTGGAAATAACAGATTTCCTTTTCATAAAAAATAAATAGAATAAATATCCAACATTAAAATTAATAATTAGTGAAGGAAAATAGTATTTGTTCACATAAAGACCGGAGGCCCCCTCCAAACTCCTGCTGAGATTATCAGGTGACCATTTCTCACTACAAATCTCCCAATTGTGGAGTCTATAGCCTAAAGAAGGCCAGATGACCTTAGGTGGATTCTAATAGAGTTTCAATGGGTCTATACAACCAGAGACAAATTATAAACTCCCAAAATCCTAAAACTGTTAAAACACAATTCATAACATCTTATTATGCTAAAATTTATCAATATTATGATTAAATTCAAATATATAATAATCTAGTTTTTTCATCATTTAAATTTCTAGTTTAAATCAAATATTTAATCATTAATAAATTTACTCTGGGAACTTGTCACTACATACTCTTCACCATATGAAAACTCATCTATGAATAGTTATTTCATCCCTTTTAAAAAATCAATACTTGTTTCACTTATCAATTCACATATAATCTTCTAAATATAATTATATAATACTTTCTACACTTCCAATTCATCTATAAAAATTTAAATGAATAATACTAACAATTGATGTCACCAATCTGAAAAATAAATACATTAACATTAAGGATTCCCAATATATGATAATAATTATATAAATTTTAATAATAATAATAATAATAATATCATTATATTATTATCATATAATAATTTTATTACATAATTATCTAACTTTTCATCAATACATATACCGAGTGATAAAAATATAACGTAATATTCTTGATAATAACAACACACATATGTACATATATCATAAAAATAATAATTTTTATTTTAAAAATAAGAAAATAAATTCATTATTAAGTCTTAGTGTATTGATATTGGAAACTATATTATTACTAAACCTATATTTGTGTTAGTACATATATTATTAATCCCTTCTATCAAATAAAAATTACTATTAACATTTCATTATATTCCAAATCCAAATAATTCCCTTACATCATATATTATTATATTCATATATTTCATAATCCAATAATTATAATAATTTAAATAATAATATGATTAATATATTTTATATAATTTTACCAATAATTATAAAACCATCATAATTTACAAACACACATGCATATGTAAATATCCTAAATTTTTTATTTTATAAACATATATGAATTTTTCCATCTGAAAATTTATTATATAATATTAATATATTTTTATATAAATCATATCAAGTATATATAAAAATTACACATTATAGAAAATTATATCATTTACAAATAAATGCATATATTTGAAAATATATAGAAAAAATTAATATGATATATATATATTTAAATTTATTTTACATATATATTAATTTTGATTTGAAAAATAAATTATTAGTATTAATAGAAATTAATAAAAAAATTATAATATGTCGAAAAAATTTAATAAAGAAATCATTTTATAAGTAGTAATAGAAATTAATAAAAGTTTTGATGGGATTATAATACTAACAACATTAAAATGTAATAAAATTCAAGAAATAATCATTATCAATATTCAAATTTAAAAGAATAAATAATATCGTGCTTTTAAAATTGAATGTCTACATTAAATAGAAATGTATACCTGAATCAATATATATTAGTCAAGGAAAAAAATATGTTTCTTTTTTATAGTATTCAATACATGTTAATAAGATTAAATAATTCATGAATATTTTTATCAATGGTTGGGGATGTTATTATTTTTTTAAAAAAAATATATAGATACAAATTTATGATGACTTAAATTGGTAGGTGAAATATTAGATATGGACAGAGTATGCTAAGAATGAGTTATTGTATTATGAGTTCAATATAAATATATTACATTTACTAATCTGTGAAAATTATTTTTATTTTATATTTTTTAATTAAGAGTAACATTGGATCTCCAAACATAATATCATGAATATAAGAAAATTTGGAAATTTAATTATATAATAATAATATAGAGATATATAATAATAAAATTGAGTATTGACTATATTTATAAGATTGTTCTGATTATCCTTAAGAGTGACTTGAATAATAGTTGAGAGTAATTTTATGATATGTCATAATAATAATTCATTTTCAAATAGTTTGTTAAATTAATATTTATGATATGTAAGAGTAACATGTAGTCTCAAAATATTTGCATGATCCTTCCAGAGGTCGTGTAATATTAAACTAGTGTTCATTTGAGAGAAGTATTAATAATTTATATAATTACTTATTTATCCTCATTCATAAAATATTATGGTGAAATCGTTCCCATTATTCTAGTTTGTGTTACTAGATATGAATTTATTCTATGAGGAATATTTCACATCAGAAAATGTGTTCATTTGATTATGAAGTAATTGCTAATAAAATATAATGTTTTTTAGAATATATAATGAATAAATAATTTGATATTCATGTATAAAAAGGTAAATACATTAACAAAACATAGATATTTATATATTTTATTAGTTTGAATAATTATTTATGGATGATTATGATGTGGATTATCAGTCTGATATTTCAATTATTAGGAGTGTATTTATTAAATGGTATTATAGGGAATATTCACTAAATTATTTTATGAATATTTTATAGAGCCTTAATCATTTATGGATTCTTTTAAAACTATATAGAAACTATAAACATATTTTTATACTTTTCTTTCTAATAAAAAGGAATAAGGTCCAAATATTTCAAGTCTAATGTGATAAATCATATTTTTCTAAACAATCATCAAGTATAAGATTTTGTATTTAATTATAAAAAATTGTTTTGGGGATGATTATGGGTTTCAAAATATTTTATATTGTTAAAGGTCATTCATTTTACCTATATATCATCATGATAAGAAAGAAATGTTTTATGATGTGGAAAAAATCACAATACAATAATGACTTGCTTAAAAATTTTGATTGAACCTTAAAAAATATCTATTATGCTAATCATATATTCTTTAGCACTAAATAAGTTTGGCAGATCATTGTTAAACTAGTATCATAGAGACTATAATATGAATATAAAAAAACTCCATAGTAATTCACCACAACCTTTAGTATTAACTATTCTTTCATGTGATCCAAATAAATTATAATTTTTCCAAGATTTACATTTGATATTATCTCATAAAATAATTCTATGTATCATTAAAAATATATAAAAAACAAAGGGAATTCATTTTAAATTGTTGGTTTTATTCATATATAGAAATAACTAATTATGTCATATATTATCTATATTTAACATGATGTTCTTTATTCTATTAATAATATTTTATCAATTATATAATAATCTTATGACTAGTCCTTGTATCATAAGAAAAATATTTTTCATGATCAGAATTCAAGTAACTCTATACTTTATTCTTTATGTGACTATGAGTTATGTAAACTCAATGGATGAAAAACATATTCCAAGGGCCTGATGAAAAATATTTATTGTTTCTATATAGGAGAAAAAGTGTTTTGTAATTAAATATTCAAATTTGAAGATACCAATTTAAATACATGAGAATATAGGAATATAAGACGATTTATGAGTTATTTACCATTGAAAAAAATACCATCAGAAAAATTAGAGGATATGGTTAAAATCATGAATACTAAACAATGATGAAAAAGATTTTGTGAATTTAGAGAGATATGATTCTTAACAATATCTCAGACCCTGAAGATAATTATCTCCACAAATACTCAATTATTGAGAATTTAACTAATCTAATATTCTCTCATATATGAAGAGGCCTTTTGATTAAAATATATTTCTCGAAGGATATTTAAATTTCATATAATTATATCATCAATTGAAATATATAATAAAACTAGGTTCTATATTAAGAGTATTAGAACAATTAAGAACATGGGTAGAACCTCTATTTTAATTCAAAAAAATGAAAAATGCAAAATGTATGCCTCCAAGTAAAATACCATTATAATGTTTTAAAAATTATAAAATTTGTAAATTTCTCTCCAAAGAATTTTTATTAATATATAAGGATAATTATGATAGTGGTGAACCAAAAAAAATTCAATAAATAAGATCCCCTCTAATGATAATTTACTCAATAAATATTAATGAATATTATGATTTATAAATTATTAAAAATAATTTTAAATCACTTGAATATGATACTTCTAATAGTGAAGAGAGTGATTGTAATCTATAGAGTTATGTAATATACGCAAAAAATATATGTAATGTCTCAAGAAGATGATGAAATTACTTATTAAATAGATTATAATCAAATTGATAGTGATTTTTATACTAAATAATCTGAATATTTTACAGATTACTATATAAAACTTGACATCACTATGCGACTAAAATAAATTTTCTAGCTACGTGATGAGAATTAAAATATCAAGGAGAGAATTGATGATGTAAAACAAAACTATATTAAAAAATATGATATCTTTAAGGAAGTGGACTATTTAAATAATTAGAATTCAGAGAAAAATTATATAGTTTTTTCTATAAAATATAATATCTTTTATACTGATTAATAAATTAAAAGGATAAATATGAAAAATCTAAATGATGAGAAACACATCACCTAATTCAAATTCAATTACAGAAACATTGTTTCCAAAAGTTATGAAAGATCCATGTTGTATAAAAATAAGGTCAAGGATTTAGACTATTTGAATGAGTGCATGAAATTGGAAATACCAAATTATCTTAGTACATATGTTCTTTGATAGGATTACTGAATTTTTATTTGTATAAAATTTCATAAGAAAATATTAGTTTTGGGTGAATCAAGAAAAAAGATATTATTATCCAAACAGAATATTCTAATGATAAGTCAAAATATAATAATATGATGAGGCATAAAAATTAATCATACATATATACCCCAAAGAACTTAGTAATTATCATGAAAATGATTTTTATTATAACGTCACATCATATTCTATAAATATACATTAAACAAAAACACATGATTTATAAAAAAATTTCTCAAAGAAGGGTATATAATATTCATTTCTTGTGTTGTGGAATTTTTGGATGGAAAGTTATATATTTTGGTATAATGTTTCTCTACCCAGAAAAATTATAGAGTATAATCCATCATGTTGATAAAAATAGAAAAAATTAAATGTAAAGGATTAATTGTATTACATGAAAATAATGATGAGAATAATTTTTGAGAAATAGCTAGATGTACATGGATGGTGTTACGAAGTAGATGAGGTTATTACTATTATAAAAACTCAATTAAATATTTATTTTCAATTTTATAATTATTTGAAGAAGAATAATTAAAAACATTAAAAATATGTTGTCAATGTAACTATCAAGGCATGGAAAAGTGAGAATCCATTGATTATGGATAATTGTTTCTCATAAAACATTGAATGTGAATTTGATAAAAAAAAATTGATAAACGCATATGATGAATGGTCCTATGATAATTAATTTTCTATCCCTCAATACTTCACTATTTTCACTTATTATGAATTACACATGGAATTTTTGAGAATTTAGTTATTCTCTTTGCTCCCCTTGATTAAAAATGTCATATTAAACATTTTTATTTCCCATTGTAGTTTAAAAAATCCTTATCCCATCTTGACCTTTCTCTAGTGTATTTATTTAGATAAATCAAACCCATTTTTGACAATTTTAATTAATGTATTTTGTATTCTTATAGACTTTAAAGGAAGACAGTCATTATTATTTTAGACCCTTGACACTCAATGATTATGATCGTGAAATGAGATGACATAATATAATCTTTTTAATGTTTCTAGATTCTATTAAATATATTTAAATTCTGCATCTTAGGGTTTTCCTTTGAGTTTATCATGAGGTATGATCCTCTAACTATATCAATTTGGATATCTTTCTCATAATCACCCCTTCATTTTCATAATTCAATGATTCTCATGATGATAGTGAACATGTTTGATATTTTTATATGTTTACATAAGATGAAAAAAATAATTTTTACACTAAAATTTTTCTTGTTAAAATGTTGAAGATGATTTCATGAAACCACATGTGGAATTTATATGGATTGAGATAAAAATGTGAATACATATATAAGAAATAAGTGGGTTTTGAGTCATGGGATAACTTTTTATTTTCTTGTAAAATGACGAGGCATCATAAAAACATCTTCCAACATGGATATTTTATTAGTATAAATGAATTTTATACAATTATTGGATATAATGGATACTCTATGTGATCAAATACTATGATATTGTTACCTCATTCCATCTCCTCTAGTAAATTAGTATCATCCAATAATACAGAAAAAATGAATACCTATCTTGAGAGAGTTACTAAAAGATTTATTCAATATAAGGGAATTTTGAACAAAAGGTAATTTTTTATTTTAAAAAAACATATAATCATAAATGGATCACAAGAACTAAGGACTAGACATATACTTTTTTGTTGGATGATTATTATAGAGGAGGTATATTGAATTTCCAATTTGGTTTTATAAGATGTAGATTCCAGGAAGACCAATTCAAGGGTATTATGAGGTAGTCTGCCAAGGGAAACAGAAATTTATTACTGAGTGATATACCCATCAATTTGTGATGGGATGTGTAATAGGTGGACCCTCATTATAAAAAAATTTCATCCGCAAAAATTTATTCAGAGAATTTTTTTCAATAGACCTTCAATCGTTGTGTTGTAATTTAAGAAGGAATATGAAGGTAATAAAGAGTATTTTTTTCAGGAATGTGAGTAACATGTTAATGGTAATAGGAAATCCTTGTAGGCTTAAAAAATGGAAGACTAATTTATTTAGTGAGAAGAATCAAACATCAATATGGGTCTCCTATCCAACCCTACTATTTTTCAATGACTTTGAGGATTGAAAGTAGAACCACCACGACATAGAAAATGTTGAGTGGAACATAATAGATTATATAAAAAATAAAAATACACAGGTTTCATGAATAGAGTCTAGTTTTGAATATATTTATCCCTATATTCAGGTATATCCCATGAGATTACTATTAAAACCATGAATAATATAAATTTAATGGAAACATCAAGTGGGAAATGAAATTTTAGTTAGAATGAATTAACAAGAATATGGGTTTATCGATATGATATATCTATAATGAACTAAATAGAAAAAAATGAGGTGCCACAATTGTTTTCCATGAATACCAAAACATATATAGAAAATATCATTAAAGAAATCATTAATCTTCAATGATCATGGTAAAAAATAGAAAGATAGGTAATTTCAAAATAAATCACTTGATGAGCCATAGGATGGTGATGGTTTCATCTCATTTCCTCTCTATTTCAATTAATGGATAAAAATTTCCTATAATTAATTATAAATGGCCACTAAAGATGAAATAAATAAGGTATGATATGTGGGATTAGATGTGAATTACAAGGACCTTGAAAAGGTAATGTATGTGAGAGATCACTGGAGCCTCAATGGATGCCTTTAAAATAGAATCTCTCTGAACATGAGGTTATTTACCAAGGACACATGCCTACACCTTTTGAAAAAAATGGGTTTTTGGTTGTCTATGATTTCAAAAAATCCCTCGTAAATGAAAAATAATGGTGGTATCCTAATTATTACATCAACATATATTCATTGAAATTTAGGTGTGATACACTTAACTTGAACCTAATTTTTTACTTGTTTCTGGTTAGGATTATAAAGGTAAACAATTTTTTTATTTAGTTTATGGGAGCGTAGTTTCCCATTAAAACTGAATGAGTAACTCGTTATAAATTATCATATATATATTTTTGATGTAATTAGTGTGTCACATAATTTTAATGGTGAAATTAATGTGATATTTTGATAAAAAAATATATATTCAAAAATAAAAGAGATAGAGTAGTTATATAAATAGATTTATGAACACCTAGAATCCTATTTCAAGTTAGAGAAGAAAAATAGATTGTAACAGTAGTAAAAATGGTGGAAACAAATTATTGTCTAAAAGAAATTGTTATCTTGTTTAAAATACTATAAGAAATCAAATTAAAGATGTGGTTGTCAAAAATATTCCATCTTTAAAGTAATAAATATCCATAAATTACAAAACATGTAAAATTTGAATTCTGGTGAATAAAATAAATAAAGGAGTTGAAATAAAATAAAAAACACCAGGGGTGTTTATCCATTCATATTATTTAAAAACAATTAGGAAGATGTCAATAAGTTTATTTAAGTATTTTATAACATTCGTTTATGATTGTATATAAATGAAATATATAATGTTTATGTCTTATAAATCTCATGTATTGATTAACATCATTAAAGTTAATAATCATGATAAAAAAGGAAGAAGATATGATCTTAAATGGTTATGGTATTGAATTTTGAGTGAGTACACAAACATGAATGAATTCCATTTTTATGTATTTTATAACCCCAATTTTAATTTAATCTCGGGTTACCATAGATAATCATTCATTAATATGTTGGGCTAGAGGAAACCTATTCCCCACCCCCATTTTATTGTGATAAGGGATAATCCATTGGCACTTTTCAGGGATTACATTGAATATATGAAAACCAAAATGGTTAATCCATCAGTCTAGAATTATGATAATGACTTATCATGTAGTAAAAAATCATATCCAACCCACCAAACCAAAGTAACCACCAAGAGGCTCAAGAAGTGAGGAACACCATAAAAATAGTAACATCACATACCTGTAGACCCATAAAATTTATCATCACTCGCTTATGTCATATGAATGTTCCTTAGAAATCAAGACCAAATGTTGTTCCATATTGAAACACTGCCACAAAGCACATAAGATAAAAAAGTCTACCACACTATAATATTGTCACTATGTTATGGGAAATATATTCCAACATCAATAAGGGAACCTAAATTTTTTTTGAGTATTCTAATAAGAAACCAAAATCCACTATAGATAGCCCGATCAAAAAGCTTCTAGACACCAAGAAAGATCCAACCAGAATAATCATATCCTTGATCAAATTCTCCATTAAATGAGCCTCACACTCTACCCAAATATCAAGATAATCCACCCCACCAGATCATAGTGGATTTTTTAAGGATTATAGAAGAAATAATATTTGGTACCAATTAAAAGAAAATAATAGATATATAAACATGAATAAACAAAACCAACCCACAACATGGCCAAAATCAAAAGGCATATACATGTAATGGAACTGTAAAAGGAGTGTTAGTGATGGTGAAGGATTTATCTATGAATCTCTTAAGAATACAACTATTGGAATTTCAATTTTCGAAGAACCAAATGAATATACGATATCAATATAAAAAAAATGTGGAAAATTAAAGTATATTGTTCGGAATGGAAATAAATATGGAAAATGAAGGGAAACTATTGACCAAAACTATCTTCTTTGAGTAGGGTTAATGAAAATGGAAAACTCATTGATAAATCCTTATAAATGGATAAAATCTATGATATTAATAGAACAACAATCCAAACAACCCATATTTCACTACAAATGTATTTTTTTAGAATATCATGTCAATAAATGTATATGGAATGAATTTAGTGATAAATAAACCCAATAACATAATAACGTATTCAAAAGGAAGAACATGAACTATAATGACAAGTTCATTCTAATGGACAATGAAACCTAAATTTATTTCGTGTTAGAAGTTAATAAAACTAATTGAATAGTTTAATAAGGTTTTTATTGAGGAAATATTTATATATGACACCATATAAAATTTAGTTTAATAAGAATAAAAACATAAAACACTTTATATTATTTTTCATCCCATTCATATTCCATAAGAATGGAAGGAGTGGTAGAGGATTTTATAAGAAATCTAAAAATAATTATTATGTCGGTTTTACAAAAAATTTATGTTCTTAACAATGATAGGAAAATTATATAAACAAAACATGTTGACTATAAAGATGTCACAGCCATTCAATATGAGTATTGATTAAAATATCATTCATTGATGATGATTAGGTTGATGAAATAACTATTTGGCTCAAAATACATATTAAATAAAATATAGAAATTGATGATGATAATAATGAAAATTATATATATATTGATGATGATAAGTGTTAAATTATTTAATGGATAAGAAAATAAAAAATAATAATTTTTATATTGAAAAAATCATTTTATATTAGACTGAATGGGTACAAAGAGGAATGAAAACTAAAATACCCAATAAGAGTAAATTTTAAAAAACTAAACCCAAAACAAATTATGAATCCCTATATCACAAGGAGTGACTTGAGGATAATAATTAATAGTTATATTATATTAAAAATAATATGACATGGGATTTTGTAACTAACCTGAATATAATAAAATCATTAGATAAGATGGTTTTTTATCAACAAGATCAATGAAAATGTGAGGTTGAAAATAATAAATAAATACTGGTCTACAAAAGGTATTCTAAAATCTGAATGAATATTATTTAAAAAAACTTGTCTACCTATATCTAGACCTTAATTCATCAATATATCCCTTTACATTGAGGTCCAAATTATATATGTGATCCACCAAATGAGTTTTTAAATTATTATTCATAAATGGTGGATTAAATTAAGAAGCAACATTGAGCAATGTGAGGGTATTATTCTTGATGAATATGGTAGGAAGGTATGAAAACATGAAAAGGACTAATATATATGGAAAATCCCAAAAATATTTTCTATGACATAGACTTAGATGGTTTGGATCCACTGTTTTATGTTAATTAAATTTTCATGATTACAAGGAATAAAATCTTGATGGACCGAAGAGTTTAGCGTCCTTGGTAAACTAGATACATAAATGAGTCCGGTAATAAAAACGAATACAATAATAACTATATAAATTTTATCCATATAAATAATTTCTACGATAAATCTAATCCATATAGTATATCCTTGAAAATATTTTATAATATGCTTCATGGATTCTTGTCGAAGGATATATAATAAGGGTCATGTCAAATTCTCTGTATTAAAAAATATTTAGCTCAAGCAATAATGAAATAATGAGAGTAATTATTCTGGAATGGTAAATAAATGAACAAAAATACCATGTAATAAAAAAACCAAATAAATTTCATAAACAATATGGAATGTTAATATATGTTAACACATTCCATTAATATAACAAGATAAGACAAATTCAATATGGAAAAGTAAGAAACTGAAGCTCATGCTATTTGATCAATGAACTAAAAGGAAATGTATCCATAGTTATGTCAATAAAAAATTTCCTTACAGAATTATATCTAAAAATAATTTATTTAAATTATTTCTCATGGATGTCATTTCTGATATAGACTAAACCCTATACCATCAAGACCTTTCACAATATATTTTGATACTATTTTTTGAAACCCATTTAATTATCGCAACTTATTTTTCTTTTAAGAACATGTCGATGCATTGAGGTGCTATAAAATGATTGGGATCCTCTTGTCATTTCCTATCCAAATATTTACGCCTATATAATAGTTGATATAAATAATATTCCTTATAATATATCCTTATTTATGAATGAATAAGGAATTATAAATATTTCTTCAAATAATTCAATAATTGTCAAAGTAGACACTATAGGTAAAATGGTATAGAGTTTAGGGAATACTAATATCCCTTGTATGGGAATATAGAGATTCAATTAAATTTAAAATGAAAAATGATTAAAATAATTTGAATATTTATAATGAATGTTAACAATCTCAAAAATAATTGATATTTCAATGAAAATAAATATGAACATTCTTGAGGATAATAATATTTAATCATCTCCAATTGTCACATACCACGTTGAAACATTTAAATCATAATAAAAATTAAGAAATTATATTTAGTTTAAACTTATAATGTCATAAATGTAAGGATAATTATGATATAGTAATTCAAAATTCGTGATATACACCAAATAATGGTCATTTGTCATATGTTCACAAATAAGTCTCAATGGAATGCAAATTTAGACCAAATTATCTTAAAAATGTGATAATAAGTTAATTGAAAAAAAACAAAGTTAAAATCAGAAAAAAAAACATTTAAATTCAATTAATATTATAAATTTAATGATACTATATGTAAATATGGAATTATGCACAACATATATAATAAAATTTGTACCCAACAATTAATTATTCCTCGTAGAAATATAACTGAGACACGATTCTCTTACATTGTACCTAACTTGTCTTGATTTTATTTATATTCATGAATAACAGAATTCTATTATTATTTACACAATTTATATCCTTTTTCCTGTTTTTCATCACATTTATTTCCTTTGTTAACATTTTGTATACAACTAACTAAACAATTATGTTTACGTAATGGGTTTTGACCATATTTAATTTATGTGTCAAAATTGACATTGGCCAGTCAACTATGGTCAAATTATTTGTTATATAACATTTATAAAATAATTATCACGAAATATTTACAAGTTTTATACATTAATCAAACTTTTAAACCCAATTATTATATATGGTTATGAAATATGAACAAACGTTAAAACTATGGACATAGTATACAGTACTTATGCATGAGAAAAGTTCCCATTTTTCAATGATCGTTGTGGAAATAACGTAAGTAAAATAAATATTTCTAGAATGATAATCATATAATAATACACTATTATTTAATCATATATAATTATATATATTATACTTATGATGTAAAAAGAGTCACATCTTTTCATTCCAGTGGTAATCCACTAGGCCATGGAATATGTTGTCACTTTTTAAGTTTCTATGAATGGGTAATTAAGAAAATGATATATATATATATATATTATTTACTGAAGTTTATTTATTTCATGAATATAATATATATTTTCTATATGTCATATATTTTTAAGTAAAACAATCCTCCTTACATTCAATGTATAGTGTCAATGAATCACATTGCTTTCAAGAGGTTGTTGTCCGCACATCCTCAAACAAAGTTATCATTTTTCATGAAAATATAAATTTTAAGGATATATGTTTTATAATAATTAAAGAAAATTAATTACATAATAATGGTTATATATATAATATATAAACTGATTTCTATCATAATATCCACCCTGAGAGATGGAAAAAGAAAAAGGATCAATCATCATTTCTAGGAGAGGTAATTCACCGTACATGTAAAAAGTATGGTCATTAACAATTAGATAGAGGTTTTATAAAGTTTAGGTTGAACCCTTAGCATATAAAAATATTAATATAATTATTATACTGTAGTTTATAAATAAAAATAAAAATATATTCTTTGAGGGAGTGAAGAATGTAAATAAAATTAGAGAGCTTTAAGAAAGATGATACCTCATAATTGTGTAACATGTTTTTGTTTGATCCAAAGGAATTAATAGGATTAGTTTTATTACAGAGAGAGGATTCAAGGAATAATGGAAGGATTTTAGGGAATTGATAATGTATATCATTCCCAATTCAATGTGGATTGTGATGAAAGATAATTTGGGAGTAAAATAGGCCTTTTATAATCGATGAGGAGTGACACTCTGGTAATATAGTGGGAAATATGTATCCCAGAAACATTTTATTATTGAACATTGATAAATAATGTTTCAATGAAGATACATGGGAGGATATGGTCAATGTAGGTATATTAAATGTATTTTGGGCAAGATTAAAGGCCATATTAGTTCTTTAGTTTGGGGTTTAGTACAATGTTAGTCTTAATTTCACCTTATTCATTGTAATTAATTTTAATTAAACTCAATAATATTTTTTGAAAGAAAATAAGTACTAATAATTAGAAATTTTTTATTATTATTATTCCAAATTCCCATCACAGAAGTGGAAAAAATTTATATAAAGTTAATCATTCAGATGGCATGCAATACAGGGTTTTAAGTTAATTTCATCTGAAAGATTGCTTTGTTTTTATAGTCAATTTAAAATTTAAATTGCTTACAACGACCAAAATTAGGTTAACTAATAAAAATATTATAAAATTTAAAATCTAAATCAAATTTAAATTTAATTTAGACTTCTAAATAAATTTTATGAAAAAGTAGTTTTGAATTAAATTTCAGTAGTTTTCACAATTTATTAAAATATTAAACTTCCATGAAATATAGAAAAAATTCACCCTACCGGAATTATTATATAACTATTTCAAACAATATATATATTTTGACATATTTAATTAATAAAGTAGTCAAAATTGGATTTAAAAATTTTTCACCATTAAAATGTTGTAAAAGATCTTTAATAGAATTATAGGTTTTTATGTGTAATATTGAGTTAAGTATAATTTATATCTATCAAATATATTTAATTATTATCAAAAATAATTCCTTGAATATATATATATATATATTTAAATATTACATTAATATCTCTCAATAATTTAATATTATAATGTAAAAATTATTTCTGGTCATAAAAATAGTTTTGAATAAAAATATTCACTTTATATTCAATTGGTTTATATATTCATTTCTAATTAAGTTGTAAACAACAAATTAATTTTATATATTTCTAATACATAATTTTCTTAATTTATTTATTACTATAAAAATGTAATAATTTTGATTCATGTTTATATCTTATTATAATAAAATTTAATAATATATTGTTTATTGGAAAAACTCGGTCAAGCGTGTGACACATGCCACTAAAGAAACTCATTGTTCCATTTAAGGCATGATAATTGGGAATTTAATTCCTCAAAATGAATATAATATATTAAATCTTTTTTAAATAGTAAATATATAATAAAGTCATCATTTATTATATACCCTTACGCGTTTGGTGTCAAATGGAGTACACAGTATCGAATACAAGTTACTTTATTAGATTTTTCATGGTTTTACATTCTCCACTACTTATTTAAATTGTGTCCCCAAAATTTATACTCAATCTTGTTGAAATATTGTATGATACTTACCATTTTTTAATCCCAAATCATGATAAGGGTTCATAATAACCCACTATAAAAGAGAGAACGTGAAGTACAAATGTTATATGGACTAGTATATAACTATGTCTCTATAGAAGATAAAAGTAGTGGGAAGTAGGGATATATTCATGGAGGAAACGAATAAATATTTACAGGGATTTACTTTGTTCATCAATCAAAGAATTTTTGATGATCAATTGAACGTTGAGGTCCCCAAAACCATTAATCTATGATGATTTAGTAGACCATCAGTTCGACAAAAATTAAGGTATTATGAAATAATTTTCTGTCTATTTCTCTTTCCAAATATTATTTAATTATTTAAATAAGTATTTATAATTACATGATATATATAAATAAACCTATTTTCACCATTTGGATTTACTTTGATCAATTTTTTGTTTGATTCAGAAATTAATTTTGATTCTTGAAGCACAAAAAGAAATTTTTAAAGGATCGTAAGGCCTATAAAAGAGTCACATGTCTATCTATTTCACTATAAATTTCTTCGAAAAACAAAAATGTTTTATATATTAATCCCTAATATTAAAAATTGATATTAATGGTTTATCATTAATTGGTATTTAACATATTTTATAACTAAATACTATGAAAAATAAACTAGGAAATTTTATTAGTCAGTGGAAGGTGTGAAACCCTTATTTTCCTTCGGTCATGAGTTGTAAACCCACAACCTTTCTGATGTTGATTGGTTGTAATATAACGTATAATTTTTCCTTTTTTAAAGATCATATTAGTATACCTTATAACATAAATATTATTGAAATACTTTAAATAAGGTTATTCACTAAATATCATTTTAATTAAACTTTTGACTACATCCTCAATGAAAAAAAATTTCCATCCATTTTATTTCCACATAAATAATTCCATGGTCTACTATTTTTACATGAAATATTTTGTTGGATTTCCAAATATGACACTGTGGTATTAACCTTGCTCATTCATTATAAAAATACTTCATATTGGGGTTTAATGACAATTTGAATTGTCCAATGCATATCCCGTGAGAGTGTCAAACAGAGTGAGAAGTAAGTCTCATTTTCGTGTTCCCGGTTACCTCACATCAAGTATGAAACAACTTGTAGGATTTGTTACTACTAGGAATATCTATTCCAAAACGACCCCACAAGTAGTATCCAAACATGTATGTATTTCTATGAATACCCACAAAATATCTACCTTATCAAATATATAGGATTTTCTCATATGCATATCCTAATATTCTACCATAGGGCTATGTTATCAAATATATATATTCCTAAATCTACTAACAAATGGTTCTATTATACAATCTTTGATACAAATTATATATAATTAACAAAATAATTCTTAGATCCAGTGTCTTTTATCAACTACTTTTTCATGATTAAGAGGAATCAAATTCCAATGGATCTGAGTGTTTAGTAGTCTGGGTATTCCAAAAACATAAATGATCCATCTATTACAAATTATTAAAATTATTACAAAATAACGTTTTTTATTCAAAATAACATCATTTATAACACTAATACATATTTTATATAACTAAAAATATATTATAGTACAATTTATGGATTCTTTGGGATGGAAACATAATAAGTGTGTGCTCAAATTCATTGTACAAAAAAATATAGCCAAAGGAATAATGAATAAATGTGAGTGAAAATTATGGAATAAAAAATAACTGAACACAAATACAATATAATTAGCAAACTGAAAAGAATTTTCATAAAAAATATTGAAATTTAATAACTAATAACACATGTAATTAAAATTACATTATAAAGAAAAAACAATATAGAAAGTTAAGAAACTAAAACATATGCCCTTTAAACAACAATCTTAAATGAAATGTATCCATAGATATTATAATGCAAAATATCAATGATAATTACTAAATAAAAATAAATGGGGGAAATATTTTATAATGGACATCTAGTTTCAGGAACTTGAAAAACTATACCATCAATACATTTAGACAGATGGATTAAAACTACTGATTGAAACTTGTTTAATTTGATCATCTTATTTATCTCATGAGATCCTTTTGATGCATCAAGGTGTTATAAAATGTATGAGCACCTCTCATATTTTTTTGCCCCAAAAAATCATTATATCACATATTCTAAATAAATAACATGCCTTACCAAATATCAACATTTATTGAATATTATGAAATTATCAAAAGTTCACTAATTAATCAAATAATGATCAATGTATACACTATATGCAACATAATATCTAGTTTATGAAATAATAATATTTATTTTACAATAATATAGTTATTCTAATAAATTTAAAATAAAAAATGATTACAATAATGTTATTATTTGAAGAGAAAGTTAGAAATCAAAAAATGAAGTGAAATTGAATAGATAATCATTAAGAGTAATCCTACAATGAGTAATCTTTAAACATCCCAATGTAACCTATACCACTTGAAAAAATTTAATCCATAGTCATGATGAAGGAATAATATTTAAATTAAAATCATAACATCATGATAGTAAGATATTAATGATATAACATTCCAAAAGGTACTATATACACCAAATAAAAGTGATTTTGTTCATAATAAAAAATAAATTTCAATGGAATGTTATTTGATATGAAATTTACTTACCAATGTGAAGAAAAATTAATTATAAAACACTAAGATAATAATAATTTAATACAATGATGGTAATATAATTTTGGATGTTATATTTCAATGTTGATGTATGTGCACCATTTATAAGAAATTGGGGGCACATTAAAGATATATTCCTCATATAAAGAAAACTGAGGAAATAATCCCTTACATTGCCTCTGACATGCCTCGTGTGACATTATAATCCTGAATGAAATTTTTTTGTTAAATATGTACTTTATTTAGAACATTTTTTATTTTTATCTTATCTTTTATGTTACTTATTAACATGTTTTATAAAACTACTTAGAATATTATGTTTACAACGAGTGTATTGAAAAAGTTTGATATATGTATCAAAAACAACTTGGTAGGTCAACTATAATCAATGTTGTCATTCAATATATTATCAAGATTAATAATCATGACATAATTATCATATTTACACATAAATTTTACTTTTAAAACAAACTATTATATATGTTTATAAAAAATTAACCAATGTTATAATCATAGAGATGGTAGACTGTACCTACACATGAGTAACATTCCTTTTTTAAATGATTATTGTGGAAAGAGGGTAAGTTACTTTAATATTTATATAATTAACATTATATAATTATACAATATTATTTAATTATAAATACTTATATATATACTTATTATGTTGTAAATGAAATCACATTGTGTCGAGGAGGTGGTAGTCCACATGTCCGTGAACAATGTTATCACATTTTCAGTGTGTGTTAAAGGGTAATAAAAAATGATATATATATATATATATATCAAAATGGGAATTTTTTTACATGAATATCATATAACATAGTTTTTGGTCACATATTTTCAATTAAAACCATCCTTTATATGTTCCATGTATAGTGTGAACGAATCATATAACTTTGAGGGTGCAATTGTCCATACATCCACAAACGTTATTGTCATTTATATAAAAACTGGAAATTAAACTGGTTTGTGATTAAATATTATTAAGTAAGATTAATTACATAATAAATATTATATATAACATAAATAATCAGGTTGTCTGTCATAATGGCCTCCATGAGAGCTGGAAATACAAAAATGAACAAACATCATTTTTTGGGGAGGTAGATCATTATACACATATGAAATATATTTTTTACCCATCATTCGGTGACCATGATTTTCCTATATTAATTTTAGATCATTTTAATAAAAAACATAAAATCATTACACAAAGAGGATCTAAAGGATTAGTTTATTGGAAAAACTCGGATCATACATAACCTTTACAACATAAAACACAAACATTTATTAAATTCCTTCTTCTATACAATCATAATGGACCTTGAATTCTCCATAGTACAGTTAGTCACCTAAAGATATACACAAAAATTTTATAATATTAAATCCTTGTATAAGGACATATAAGAACATAAAGAAATTTATATTGGGGTGGGAATAATCATTATAATCATAACATTGGAATAATATCATAATCATGAGAGGGGGCATTAAGAGAAGACATGAAATGCGGTAATATAGAAAAATGAAACATCATGTCTTAGTGTCCACCTACCACACATAGTTTTAAACAAAAATAGAACCATATTAACACATCATTTCAAATTAACTCACTCGATTCATCACTTTACCCAATGCATTGCAGTGATATGTAATTATGGGAACACCTATGACATCAAAATCTACATATTTCACTAAATAATTCTAGGAGCACCGATCACATCATAATAGGTACATTATCATGCATGAAACATAGAAAAAATATCAATCCTGAATAATAATAACCCAAGTAAATGAATGGGTTTCATCTTTAAGGACTACATTAATAAACATTTTGTTCCAAAAAGATATAGGGAATGACATACTTGATACAAGAACCATCAACCGTGAGTGAGAAGTAAAAAGTGCATTTTTGAAAGAAGAGTTCTAATGGAAAAAAATTTGTTGGACATAATCTCTAGAGGAAAACATGTATATCACAGGAAAGGAAATATAATGATGAAAAAATTATTTATATGGAAAAACCATACTGAAAATGGAGTGAAAGAGGGAGAACCTGAAGAAAGAATGTTGGGTTCAAGAATTCCCCTTACATTGTGTCTGAACGCTTTATTCACATTAATGTCATGTATAATGACATTATATTAATTAATAAGAAATTAAATATCCGTTTATACATCAATATTTTTCATTATGGTTCATTATGTTCTTTAGTGGACAATTTCTTGAGTTATAGAGTTTAAATTCATTGTTCGACAAAGTTCTTTTACATAGTTTTCATAAACGATTCACTTCTTCACTTTTATGGATGTTCGTGTAGAATAAGGATAAAAATACAGAATTGGTATCACATGTTATTGATGGTAATAAATGAGTTTAAATTATCTTTTAATAAATTATTTTATATAACATGTTGAAGAATCATTAGATTAAATTTAATGATGATCATTTTAGGTTAATTTGGACGATTTTGGGTTCACAATGAACATATTTTGTTTTATTGTTTAGTATTATGAATAAAAGTTTTTTTCCGAACATAAAAGGGGTTAGAAAATAAATATTTCAATCTTTTTTCATCCATTTATTTTTTTCATGGACATATTTGAATTATTTGATGGAAAATGGAAGTTCATCACCAAGGATGTACGTAAATTAACACATCTTGGGAAACAATTTCAATTTTATAATCAAGGAGAGGGAGGGGAGTATAATGAATAATTTTACATTGACCTGATATAATGTCACTATATCAACCTTAATAGTGTTTTAAATACATTTGGATATGATATTATGAGGTTAAGAGATTTAAAGAAATGGTAATTGAATGGAAATTAAAAGAAAATAGTTAAATTACCTATTGAATATATATTCTATGAGAGACTCTTTATGGAAGATGTTTTGGTCCTTTTATCATAAGAGGTGATTATTTACATGGTGTAGGGGATAAGAAAGAGATTTGGTAAGAATTTAAATATGTATTGAATCTAGATAGATGTGATGAAATGAGGGTGTGAGATGTGGTATTTATTATAGAGGGGAGACAGGTTTTCATAATCTTATATTCATTAATTTATTACTTCTCCTAATGACAATACATATTGAAGATTATTATAACTAAAAATATTAATAATTTAATCTGTTTTCGATCCATGTTCCGTTTAAATCATCCATTAATAACACATGATGTAGAAATTCATTTATTTAGTATATTTTGTAAATTATGAAAGTTCAATATTTACCAAAAATTAATGTGTTTCCGAAAAATCCCAAAAATTAACCCTAACCATTTTTTGACATTTATAATACAAAAATTAATTCCATTTTTTCAAAATAATTAAATATATATATAATTTAATTTTTAATTAAAATCATCATTTACATGAGAAAAATAATTTAAAATTAAAACTTATATTATAATGCATTCCAAAATTACATAAGGTATTTTTAAATTATCTGAAAATAATAAAACATAAAATTTTAAATATATGAATGAAATTTTCAAAAATAAATTTTATAAAATTAATAAATATATTATATTATTTATTTATAACATAAAATTTTACCTATACTTTTACTATGGACATGTTCTCACCTATATGATTCCATAATTTTAGTTATACATTAATGGGTGAGGTTAATATTATTTTGAGTGATTTACTATTCATAATGTTCATATTTTATATCACATAGGTAGGTTTCTATTCCATAGGGTGGGTTATTGTTTACCAAAAAATCAGTTTTTCTTATCAAACTCCAAACATCATACTAATTGTAACTTTGTATGTTAGATTTCTTAAATTCATAACACAGAAGTAGAAAATTTATGTTTAAAGGTAACATTGTAGTTAATTTAAGCATGATGTGGCATTGTGTTTCCTTATGTGATTTTTTTGTTATAAAATTACTATAATAAGGGAGTAATTTCATTACTACATGTTTGCGTCGTTAAATTCTTTCCCCCTTTTGGAATTTCACCCTCGATATTTCATTTTACATAAATATGTGAAGGTACTTCTCCTTCATCACATCCCCTGGTTCCCAAGTCTTGTTCTTAATATTTTTTCTTCCTCAACAACACTTTGACAAGGTGGGTTTTTTGGTTTCATAGAACCTTTTCTTTCAGGTTCATAATCATTACTGGTTGCTCCTCAGAAGAAATATCATCTACCAGTTGTTCCACCTCTGTGTTTTGTACATGTGAGAGATCAGTTACGAACTTCCTTAGGAGTGATACATGAAACACATCATGAACTTGATCCATATTTGGTGGAAGTGAAGGATTATAGGGAAAATGTCTTATGCATTCAATGGTCTCAATGTGTCCAATGCACCTGGGTCATAGGTTCCTTTTCCTTCCAAACTACATCACACTCCTCTATGGTGATATACGAAGGATGAAATTATCCACAACATCCAACTCCATGTCCCATAAATGATTTCCCACATAGATTTTTTCTGACACTAGGCACCATTGATATGTTTTTGTATGACATGAAACTTCTCTGTCATATATTTCACAAGATTATGTCCACGTATCTTTCTTCGTCCAAATTCATCCCAAGAGGTTGTAGATCTACATTGATTTCCATACAGATCATCATATGGTGAAATCTGAATACTCGAGTGGAGGCTATTATTGTATGAGAACTCAACCAAGGGGATACTATGATCCCATACAACTTTTAATTTCAATGAGTAGTATCATAGCATATCTTCAAGCTAATAAATAGTATTTTTAAATTGGCTGTTATTTTGGGCTGATAGGTCATGCAGAAATTTTATTCAGCACACAAATCATGTTATAGAATCCTCATGAATTTTGATGTGTACCTTAGATCATGATTTGAGACAATAAAGAGTGAAACCCAATTAGGTTTCACCACTTCTTTCATATATATATTTACATGTTTTTCAAGCAAGATAACTTCCCGAATAGTGAAAAATTGGGTAATCAAGGCTATTCAGTCCACCACAACCCATGTCGCATTATTGTCATATGATTTCATTGAGAGACCAATAAAAATATCCATAGTGAAATTCTCCAATATCCACATGTGTATAAGAAATGGTTGCATTCTACCTTTGGACTTTTGTTTCTTATATTAAATGTGAAAAATATCAATCACCATAAGATATATTTAGTGATCACCATCTTCATTTTTTTTCCTCCAGAAGTGTTCATAGACATTACAGTACTTCATGGTGCTACCGGGATGGATAGAGAACAGTGATCTATGTGAATTATAAAATAGCACCCTATTTATCCCAAGTGATGAATGAACTCAATTCCATGTTCCAAACCAATTCAAACCATCATAATCGATATGAATGTCTAGAAGATTCCCTACTTTTACTGCATTCACCCTCTTTTGTATCTCTATATCATTTCATTGTGCTTACTTAATAGTTATCCTTGATGGATGATTGGGAAATAATTTGGTAATGGTAGGATGTATTTCTTATTTTGATAATTTCCAGTTACATCCATTTCATATCCATGAAGCTTAGGTATTTCTCAATCCACAAGATGGATAGAGTAGCAGGTTCTTTTCTTCTTAAATAATTAGCAGCCTTGATTTCCATTCCTAGATGATTGTGAATAGGGAAATCATAATCTTTGATTATGACTAACAATCTCCATTTATTTATGTTGATCTCATTTTGTGTGAATATATACCTTATAATAATTTGATCGATGTATGTGTCACACATCTCACCCTAGAGGTAGTGCATCTAGATTTTCAAGGCCAAAATCATATGTACTTTCTCTAGATCATGCTTTGGGTAGTTTTTCTTATATATCTTTAACATCCATGAGGCATAGTCTATCACATTATCAGTTTTCATGAGTACACAACCCAATATCTTCTTTTAATAATCAATGTATATCAAAAAACATTCCCCACTCTTCAATAATTTGAGTATAGGTGTAGTGACGAGCCTTCTCTTTAGATCATTAAAGCTTCCCTCACATTATTATATACGTATGAACTTTACCACATTACATGTTAACATATTTTACAGGATTTAAAATCATGATACATTTTTCAAAAAACAAATATATTACCCCTATAATTCAATACAACTATGTATTCAGTGACACAAGAGGGTCTGGGCCATTCTTCAATCAATTTTGTTTTCTAATGGACCAAATAAATTCCCACACTTCTGATCACATTCTCCAAGAATGTGACTTAATTCATCAAAATGTCACAATTTCTGAACATGGTCTATGACATAACGTTTCTTAATGTCACTAAAAAAGTCTTATATATTCTTCACGTACCTCCCTACTCTGGGAGTAGATAATAAAATCATCGATAAACCTGACTGAAAATTTGTTGAGGTAATGTCGAAAGACGTTATTCATCAAATCAATGAACATAGTATGGGAATTATTCATTATTAAGGACATCAAAAAAAAACACATAGTTCCTGTACCTTGTACAGAAGGAAGTGTTCTGAATATCTTCCTTCTTCACCTTTATTTGATGATATCTAGAATTAATATCGACCTTTGAGAAATACAGAGCTTCTTGTAGGTAATTGAAAAATACTTCAATACTTGGGAGAGGATAATTTTTCATTATGGTTATCTTGTTGAGTTCTTGATAATTGATTCACAACCACATCGATACATCCTTCTTTGTCACAAAGAGCACTGGTGAACCCTAATGTGATTCACTAGCGAATATCAGCCGTTTTTTCAAATTCCCATGCAGGTTCTTCTTTAACTCTTCAAGTTCGATATGAGCCATCCTATATGGACACATTGAGATTGGATTAGCTCTGGGTATGATTTATATGGATAACTATACCTCATGATATGGGGGATTTCTGGGTAGCTCTCGGCGAAATACATCATCATATTTCATCACGATGGGAATTTTTTTTATGTTGACACTTTCATTTGACACAACCATTTTAGAGAAGTATACCAATTTACAGGGAATCAACACCCATGCGGTTGAAGGATTTTTCAATGGAGATTCATGATCACCATTTAATTTTAAGAGTACCTTGGGATGATTTAGAATATGAAAATATATCTTCTTTTCCCATCAATTTATAGGTGCTTTAAATAAAAATATCCAATCCATTCCGATTATATCATAGAATTCCACCATGGGAAGTATCCTGAGATTCATTGAAAGAATATTCCCACAAATATGAACGGGAGAATATTCCAACACATGGGTTGAAATTATTTCAAATCTAGGTGTTTTTATGGGTATCGCTACATCATGGGATTGGGTCTTGGATTCCAGTTTTCTATAAAATTTTAATGATATTAATGAATGTGTAGAACCAAAATCAAATAAAACACTTTCTATTCTTGTGTGAATTGGAAGTATACCTTGTGCGATTTTCTTTTCATTTTTAAAATTTTATAGTTTTGGAGGAATAATCCTTCCCTTGTTCCTTTGGATTTGGTGGATTATGCTGCTGATTGCCTTCAAGGGATCGTGGGTTAGGGTGATGGCTTTCGTAGTTCTCTTTCTCCCTATAGTTTTATCATTGGAAAATGGTAGTTCATTCATTTCTTCCACCACATTATCATAAATTATCATTTTCTTAATATTCAAGAGCTTGGTGGACTTCTCTAACACACTTGAAACATTTCCTTGTCCCTTGGATGAAATTCCCATTTTGTTTCTTCACACATTTTTTGCATGTTGGAAGTTGAGATTTCACCCCTTCATTATCATTAGATCATCCGGCTTGAAAATATTCCTTTTTTTCTTATCACCATATCAATGGGGCTATTATACAAACTCCACATCTAATTAATGTGTGCATAAAACACATTATTCATAACTCTCAATGTCTCTAATTTCAATATCTTTTCGGATTTGTTTTTTTAAACCACTAATGAATTTATTAATTTGGATATCATTGTTGATAACAAGACCTAATGTGTACCATTCAAGCTTTGTGAAATTTGCTTCATAGTTCAGGAAAGATTCTTCTTTATTTTCTTGATATTTACTAATTCTATCTCCATATTTGTAATAAGTGTTCTTGAGAAATACTTGTTAGGATACATGACCTTAATGTATTCCAATTCCTTCTCTTCAATTTCATCAGCCTGCATGGTCGTATTAATCAAATACCACCATTGATCAGCCACTCCATCTAGATGATAAACAGATAGAGTCACCTTCTCCATTTCATAATGTAAACCATTGAAAATAAATTCTCCAGGGTGTTGATCCACTGTTCCAAAACTAGTGTATCAAAAGGTCCACTAATCATTAATGGTCACTGCCACATAAAATACTCGATATCCAGTTTATCCCTTATAGTTGAAAGATGATTTTACTTATTATTCATGTTATTTTTCATAACAGAAGAAAACTGAGTAATAAAATCCATGATGTTTTGAAATCCACCCCCCAAATAATTTAGGATGTCATTCAGTCAATAGTTATATTGGACCTCACATAGGTTATTGGCCTACTTTCTCCTAGTTCCAACCATTTTCTAAAAATGAAAATGTTAAATGAAAATAGAATTCTACATTTCATCAGTAAATAAATATATTCCTTTGTTGAATTAACTCTAAAATCATATCTTTGGGGATCTATATATTTATCATATATTCTTCTATGCATAAATATACATAGTTTCGTACCAGTGTTTTTACTAATATTCCCTAATCCTATTTCCCAAGTTAACTAAATCATTCCTCTAATACCAACTATAGAGACTCTACTTTTCAAATATTACATTTACATCATTTTAATGATAATCAACACAAGAATATTATACAAATAAGATCAAAAGGATTTCTGTTTGTGGAAAACTAGGAACATAAATAATTTTAACAACATAAAACATAAACATTAATTTAATTCCTTATTCTCTAGCTTATTATTAGACCTTCAATTAACATTAGTCCAAGTAGTCAATTGAGAATATACATAAAAAATGGTATAAATAAATTCCCATTAAGAGGATAGATATAAACTTGAAAAAATATTACATGGGGTGAGAATAATCATTATAATAATAACATAGTAATATGATCATAATCATGATAGGAATCATTAAGAGTATTCATTTAATGTGGAAATGCTTAAAAATGAAAGATCATGCCTTATTGGTAAACTACGAAACATAACTTGGAATAAAAATAGTATCACGTACAAGAATCATTTCACATTAACTCAAGAGATTCATTACTTTACCCAATTCATTTAAGCACTATATAATTCTGGGCACACCTATCAGATAAAAACATTCATATTTTTCTATATAATTTTAGTTACACCCATCACATCATAAAATTTACATTTTAATTCAAGACACATAGAACAGATAACAATTATGAACATATATAACCCATGGAATGTAATGAGTTTTACCTCATAAGAATACATTAATAAAATTTGTGATCCCAAAAGTAAGAGGGAATAACATAATTGATATATGAACCATAAACCTTGTGTGGGAAGTAAAAGGTGTGTTTTTTAATGAAGTGTTCTGTTGTAAAACAATATCATTGACATAATGTCTATTTAAAAACATGTATATCCCAATAATGTAATGATAATGATGAACAACTTATCCTTAAGAAGTAACTATTCTAAATATGGAGTGAATGTGGGAGATCCCAAAAAATTAAATTTGGGAATGTGAATTCCTCTAACCATGTATCTAAATGATTTCTTCACTTTAATATAATATATAATGACATTATATGTCACGAACCAACCCATGCTAGGGATTGAGACACAACCACCCCCATCCTACCTCCCTAGGCTATGGGTTGGCAATAAGCACTGAAGGTAAAACTAAAATTAGGGAGGAATTTTCCTAAAATCTGTACACAAAAACAACACACTCAATGAAAAATTGTAGAGGAAATATAGAAAAAGATAAAACAAATATCATGTAATGTAAAAATGCATGGACCTCTAGATAGTTCAAGAATACTATAGTTTCAACTAAAATGTAACGTTGAAAAACAGATTCCCAAATAGAAAACCAACACCATCCTGAATGAATCTGAAAACAATAAAATATAAGACCCCCACTCCAGTATCCGAACATAGTCCACACAAATTTTATCCCTAAGATCCACTAAAATGGTTGGGTGGCTCCATCTCATAGAGATATACCAAGAGTTACCTCTGAGGTCATTCCATCTAAGGGTATGGTGGTGGCATCTCTACCGGTCTACAATTCCCCAGAGAATCTTCATGGCTTAGATTTGGAGGTATTCGAGGAGGTTTGTTGGGATATAGTTCCTTTTCTCTGTAGTGATTTCCACTACTTAAAGTTTTCTCTCATATTGCTTCTCTTGTTGTCCCCATGGGTTTTCCACACATGTCCCCCTCTAGTTTTTCTCTGGATTGGTGTGATACTAGTGTGGTTAAACAGTTTCTTGTGATTTTTCCTCTCGGTTACTCCGTTGAGGATTCCACATATCACTCTGCTATGAGTTATATCTCATATCACAATGTCAAGGTCCCTCTAGGAGAGGCATATTGTTCGGAGAGGGAGGAACACTCCACCCCTGAATCAGGTGGAATCCATGAGGCCATGTACAAGGCATTGGTTCTCCTCCTACCCCTATCTATCCAATGGTATTGGTGTTCACACAATATCCTATCCTAAGAAACATATGGGTAGTTTTTCCTCCAACATCGTGTAGGATGTGAAGTCTGGAATTGGTTCCAGATCCATCTATTTCAAATGACTCATTTTCTCATCTAGAATGCCCACGGTATTAGATCCCATATTAAAACTGACTTCAGGTCTTCAGAGATTTCCAAACAAGAGGACTATATGGTGGCCATCTTTGATCCTAAGAGGCATCCATGAAATATTATTGAGTACTCTAGGAGCTCAAACTGCATGGCTACCTGTATGCAGAACCAACAAACAATCACATATGGATTTTCATGCTTCGATGTTTCATGGTAGATCTTAACTATTAGGTGGATAAATTCATCATTGTTAAGGATTCACAAGATTAATATTCCTTCTTCGCCTCTTTTATTTATGGCAGGTATGAATTTCTTCAAAAGGAATATCTGTGGAGGGATCTAAACTCCTTTGACTGTGGTAATCTTCCTTGGTTAGTTATGGGGGGGTTTCAATGTTGTTATTGATTTGGAAGAAAGAAGGGGATGAGGTCTATTAAACACGAATTCAAGTCATTCCTTCTCCCATTTCAGGGATGGTAAAGGTCTCATGGACGTTGGATTTTCCCATGATAGTTTCACGTGGTTCAACAACCAATAGGTATCTCGTAGGTCGTGGAGTATCCTTGAAAAATGCATAGATAATATGAATTCATTATATTCTAATGAAAATACTCGGTTTATCCACTTAGTTTTAGGTATTTTAGATCATTCCCCACTCCTTTTTATCATTATATTACGAAACCCCCCCCCCCTCACTTTCATTTTTATAATCACTGGACAGACATTTCAGGTTATAGAGACCCTGTTTGTGATGCTTGGGAAACTCCTACTCAGGGACGAAGTTAGTTTATTTTCCATAAAAAACTAAGAAAACTCATGAAGAGGCTTCAGTTATGGTTGAAGGATTTACCATCCTCATACAGAGACTTGGATGCTGTCAGGATTAATGTATATCATTTCGAAAGATGCCACGATGAGGATTATAATGAGTAGTCCTTTGAGGAGCTTTCTAGCAAAAAGGTTCTTCTTGAGGACATGCTCTTGAGGTAGGAGGGTCATTCCAGGGAAGAGGCTGGGATCATGTTTTTTGATAATGTTAATTACAATACCACATTTTTTCATAGTTTCATTAAGTAAAATAATTGTTTTCCTACCTCAATGATTTAGTTGGTAGTGGCATCTATTCAGACGATAGGGAGGTGGTTGGGGCTCTTTCCATCTCGCACTTCCATGATTTTCGTTTTGGACTGAGCTCAAACTATCCAAATCAGTATTCAATGGTCAACATGGCGATGTTTGACATATTTCAGCTTATCGTTTCTACCCGTGATAAAGATTCCTTGAGTGGTATTCCCTATGAGGAAGAACATTATGCATCCATGATGAGTTTGGATCCAGATAGTGAGGCGTGTAATGATGGATTCCTAGGAGGGATTCTATAGAGATTCTTGGGACATTGTAAAATTGAAGCTAATTTATTCCTTCCAAGACTTCTCCGAGGGGGGTCCCCTTCCCAGAGAGGTTTGTGCAAACATTCTGGTCCTCATCCCCAAATCCATGTCTCCCTCTTCCACCAACAATTTTCTTCTGATAAGAAGGTGTAATGTTACTTACAAAATCAATGCCATAATTATCAATGAATGTTTGTCTTGTCACCTTTCCAACTATATATCCAAGGAACAACATGGCTTTGTGAAAGTATATTCCATCTATGGAAGATCTTCTTGGCTCGTGAAATGATCAAGGACCTCATCTTTAAATCTCATGTCTCAAACATTTCTATACAATTATATATGAGTAATGATTTTTATCGTGTGGAGTGGGGTTTCATCAATATTGTTCTCTTTAATATGGGTCTCTCTCTGTGGAACATTGAAATCAACTTTTGGTTCTTTTTCTCACCTTGATTGGAAATCTCATTTAGGGGGAAAACATTTGGTTTTCCTCAAATAAACTCAAGACATTCATCAAGGAGATCCAATGTCACCATGCATCTTTATTATCTCTCTAGAATATCTTATCTGGATCCTTCATCACAACAATTCCACTAGAGAGATCCTACCTTTTTGTAGAAGGTGGTGCTCCGCCTTTGTGTCTCACCTTATGTGTTGGTCGGAGTGGACACTCAAGATGGGGTTGAATTGAGTTCGAATTAAAATTTCTGTTAAAATATTTTCTAGTTAAAATCCCCCTATTTATAAAATAAGTTTAACTGTATTGAATTTGTAAAGATTGTAAATGTTCACTTAGCTTCTCAAATATAGATTAGGTCTCAGTTAATTTAAACACAAGGTCAAACTAACTTTTTAAGCTAACCTATTGATTTACAATAAGTGTAACCACTTGCTAATTTAACTATTAAAGTATCTTCAAAATAGTTTTGTATTTCAAAGTAATAGAAACAAAATAAATAAGATATATGTGGTATACTTTAAACTTAAATAAAATATGCACAACAAATATAACAAGAGATTCATTCTCAAGCCGAGACTTAGTCCTCTAAAATATATATAAATTTGATCCACACCCTGGATCGGTGTTAATAACAGTTTTACAAAACTGTCCAGGCCACGCAGGGACCTCTACCACTGTTCTTCGTGGGAAACAAAACAAAGACCAGGTCACACAAGGACCTCTTCCATAGTTGATATGGGTAAACATAAGTTAAGAGAATTTGAGTGAGAATTTTGATATCCTCCAGTTCAGTGCAGGAGATAGTGTGTGTAAAGATATACAGAGTACACCACACTGCTCAAAGTTAATAAATAAATCATGTAGAGAAGATTGATGAGAGATTAGAAAGCTCTAGTGATTATCAATGTAGCTCTGGAATCATTGGATTTAGAAGGAATGCTTCTGAGTCCTTCTCTAGTTTTTCTGTTGAAAAACAGAGTGTCGTAGTTCAGCTTGTCTTCATCATGAGTGAGAAAGATCACCTGATTCGTCATGTGTTCTTCAGCAGTATTGGATTACACTCATGAGAGTTATCTTAAGGTCTTGCACTCTCCTTCTTGTTCAGGATTGTTCTTCTTGTTTCAGCACAGTGAACATGGGTGTATATAAGTTCTTGATGTTGTATATTCACACTTAAACACTTCTTATCTTCTTGTTTCGTTGTTTCTTGTTGCACGTGTACTGTATCTCAGTCTTTCTTATATTCCACGAGTTCTGGCAGTAGGAATGATTCCCTTTTCATAGGTTCGAGATATAGTTTCCTGACATGCCAACAACTATCATTAAATAACATTAATTTCATTAAAAACAACAAATATGACCGTTAGCATTATTTAAAAAATATTTACAAACGCTTATGAAACGGTGTCATAGTGATTATAGAAATGATGTCTTCTTCATGGTGTGTGGTTCACGGTGAGTCCTTCACGGTGAGTACTTCACGGTGTCTCACTAGTACAAAAACCTTTTTTTACGTCACCATTCTTCACGTCGGTTTTTTAGAACCGACGTGAAAATATCTAAAAATTGATTTTTCACGTCGGTTATTATATAACCGACGTGAAAATACATTTTCGCTGATTTTTCACGTCTGTTATATAAGAACTGACGTTAAAAATACATTGTATCTGATTTTTCACATCGGTTATTATATAACCGACGTGAAAAATCAACATAAATCACTTTTCCACGTCGGTTATTAAATAATCGACGTGAAAAATCGATTTTCATGATTTTTTCACGTCGGTTATTTAATAACCGACGTTAAAAGGTATTTTTCACGTCGGTTAATAAATAACCATCGTGAAAAATGTTTACCAAAATGTATTTCATTTCTCAATCTTTAATTTGAGAGGTCACAGAGCTCAAACAGAGTTACGGATTAAAAGTTATGGCCTTCAGAAGTTGATCATCTCTAAACGATGTCTTAAGGATGTCCAAATTCTGAAGGCCATAACTTTTAATCTGTAACTCCGTTTGAGCTCTGTGACCTGTCAAATTAAATCTTGGAAAATGAATTACATTTTTTAAACTTTTTTCACGTCGTTTATCAAATACCCGACGTGAAAAAATAACTTTTAACGTTGGTTATTAAATAACCGACGAGAAAAAGTCATGAAAATCTATTTTTCAAGTCTGTTATTCAATAACCGACGTAAAAAATGTTTACCAAAATGTAGTTCATTCCTCAAGCTTTAATTTAACAGGTCACGGAGCTCAAACGGAGTTACGGATTAAAAGTTATGGCCTTCATAAGTTGACTATCTCTAAAGGATGTCTTAAGGATGCCCAACTTCTTAAGGCCATAACTTTTAATCCGTAACTTCATTTGAGCTCTGTGACTTGTCAAATTAAATCTTGGAAAATGAACTACGTTTTTGTAATCTTTTTTCACGTCGTTTATTAAATAACCGACGTGAAAAATAACTTTTAACGTCGGTTATTAAATAACCGACGTGAAAAAGTCATGAAAATCGATTTTTCACTTCGGTTATTTAATAACTGATGTGAAAGAGTGATGAAGATTGATTTTTCACGTCGGTTTTATAATAACCAACTTGAAAAATAAGTTAAAATTTTAATATCTTTTCACGTCGGTTATCATAAAACCGACGTGAATGATATTTTTAATATCCCGCTAACGCGAAATTTCAATTTTTTTACAGCGGGATATCGAAATTTTGAATTGCCGCCTAAAATTTTTAATACCGCGATTTCTCATAGAATCTCAATTATATGTTTCCATTATACACCCATCCTAATTTGACGATCATTTATTTCAACCATTATCATTCCCCCAAATCGACTCTTTTTCTCTCGAACGTGAATCAATTATTTATTCTTTCCACGATCTCGTCAAGGTATATTTAATCATACATCCATGGTTTATGGTTTTTATGAATTTTTTTAATTGATATACCATTTTATGATAATTTAATTCAACCATCATCATTCCACCGAATCAACTTGTTTTATCTTCAATGTGAATCAACGATTTCTTATTTCCGCGACCTCGTCAAGGTATTTGTAATTATTTTCCCATGATTTATATTTTCTTTGAGTATTTTTCCTAATTTATATACCATTTAACGATTGTTAATTTATTATAATGATGGATGATTCTTTATATCATGATAAAACTACAAATCCCCCTACGGATTCAAAAATTCCTTCTAATATGAAGCTACGGTTGGCTCATTGAATCATTCCTCGGAAAAAAATATCGAACTTCTGATGGTCATAACTTTTGATCCGTAAATCTGTTTGAGCTCTATAACCTATCAAATGAAAGCTTAGAAAATTTTCTACGAGATAATAAACATTTTTTACATCGGTTATTTAATAACCGACGTTAAAAATAACTTTTAACGTCGGTTATTAAATAACCGACGTAAAAAATGACTTATAACGTCGGTTTTTGAAAAAACCGACGTAAAAAATGGCTTCTTATCACCATTTTCCAGAATGTATTTCACGTCGGTTTTTTAAAAACCGACGTTAGAAACTATATTACCCCATTTTTTACGTCGGTTATTAAATAACCGACGTAAAAAATCATATTTTTAACGTCACTCGCAATAACGTCGCCTAAAAACCGACGTTAAAAAGCAAAAAAAAATCGACGTAAAAAAAGGTTTTTGTACTAGTGTCTGGGTCACGATGATTCCTTCTCGGTGAGTCCTTCATGGTGTCTCGGTCACGGTGTCTGGTCACGGTGTCTGGTCACGGTGAGTCCTTCACGGTGTGTCCATAGTTAGAAAAATATCTGTATTTGGACTAAGATAGTGATATGCAGAATATGGATTAAGGTTAATCATTAGAGAGTAAGAGAATGTGAATCATAAGTATAAAGGTGAGATAATATATGTGAGATTTGTGATTATGCATAATACTTGTAAATAATAATGAGAGTAATTAACATCCATTAGATTTGTTATCATAAAAACATGATGTGTAGCTATTATTGAGATTGAAGAGCATTAGCAAGATCTGTAATGAATATCGATATTAATTAACAGTAATGAGATTTGTGATCATTAAAACATGATTAACACATGAGGAGTCCAACAATCTCCCCCTTTTTGATGGTCACAAATCATATATAGGCAAAATATAAATGACATGTAATATTAAAGATACTAGCATAGTAAAAACATTATAGAACTGATACTTGTAGGTTTTCTCCCCCATTATTACTATTATAGAACTGACACCTGTAGTTTTTCTCCACCTTTTGGGATTATAAAAAAGTAGAGAGAATGAAATGAAACACTGCATTTGGAATTAAACAAAGGGTTCAGAATACAATGAAACATTAAACAACAAAAGACATCCCATCAAAATGAAAAATAGTCCTCGGACTCTTCAGGGATCCACCTTGTCTTTTCCTTTATCAGCAGCAGGAGCAGGAGCTGGTGCGGAAGTAGAAGAAGTCATATATGTGGTAGACAATGAGGGTAAGGGTAGACCTTCAAAAAATAGATAGAGACAAAGTAGGATTAGTAGAATATCTAGGCCGTTGTTGGTCAAGAATGACTGGCCATATCTGAGAAAGAGCTTGGCTAACTGTCATGGCAGTTGAGGCTAAGGCAGGTAGACCAGGTCTAATGGGTGCAGCAGCTAGAGCAACTATAGCAGTACTCTGTACGTGAATATACGACTTCAAAAGATTGATGAAATTAGTAATGATTTCACCACCATACTGTATAGTCTTTTCAAAATCATCATTATTCTCTAGAAATCTATCCAACAATCTGGTGAACTCTGAAAGTTTCTGAACTTGATCCTTAAACGCTTGAGTCACCGGAGGGATTCTCAAATTTTCCACAAGATATTTAAAGTGATCTATCATATCACTTTCAGAGAAAATCCGAGAGATATACAAATCTATTTTCTTGGAGATCTCTTGTTGAGAATCATTGTCTATCTTAGAATGAATCCTAACCACGTCCAATGCTCTATCACTGTTCTTAATCACTTCTGACAAAGAAGATAGATCCAAGCAACTAAAGGCATTCTGAAACTCTTCCTTTATTATGGATATCATCATAGAATCATCCAAAGATGGTGTGCTGATCTGACCATAAATAGGTGAAGCCTTGATAACTTCGGTTAGAACAGTGAGCTATTTCAGAACTTTTTGCAGACATCCAGTGTATTCATCTGTAAGCTTATTCAGATTTTCCACAAGCTCTCTCATGCATTCCATCATCTTGGTGTTCCTTTTTCCAATATTTTCATCAAATGATAGTTGGTATGGATGAACTTGAGACACAATCTCCCTAGAAAAGAGGGAATCAGAAGACTCAGGAGAAACAACAACAGGTGCAGGGGCAGAAACAGGAGTAGGCTCTGATCTCAAAGATAACTCATTCTGCAGACTTGCTACCATACTTTTCAGATTTTCAACATCAGTACTCAGCAGCTTATTCTCTACTCTTACTTCTTGAATTTCTTGGATCATCTTTGGTTTAATAGGCAATATAATATTTTCCAAGAGAATTGATGCATCTTTTTGACATAACTGAGTCACTGGGCAAGGTTGAGTGGAGAAAATTTTCTCAACTCCAGCTAACAAAGTCTCTCCAAGAACTTTCAGATCATATTTGGTCACTAATTAGTTATTCAAAGGTAAGGATGTAGGTAAAGGTAGAGGTTTAGATTCTGGTTGAGGTTTAGAGTCATCTTTAGACCCAGATTCTGATTCAGATTGAGGTTGGGGCTCTGGTTCTAGTTCTGAATGAGCTAAGGACATCAGTTGAAATAGAGAAGAAAGATCCATTCCAGTTGTAGTCACTTTTTGTGACTCATTTACATCATAAAAAGCATGGGAACTCATACCGAGAGTACACAGAAAAATGACAGAAGTTTGAGAAGCTTCAGTAGATCCAGATTCCACAATATCAAGATTTTTATGTTCCTCCCCCTCAACTTGTGATTCCCTTCCAGATTCATGTGGTTCAGGAAAATGGAAAAGTTCCATAGTATCATCCCTAATCTCTTCAGCCAACTCTTGACTTGCTAGCTAAAAGGCAATTTCCATTCATTATTCAGCAGATGGAATAATCTCAGGAACCGATTGTTCCACTGGATAAGCTTCCGGACTTGTTTCTTTCTCAATAGAAAGAGTCTCTTCAATAAGATCTGCCTCTAAGGTTTCTTACTATTCTGAAATAGGAAAAACCAATTTCCTTACAGCAATGGGATGATCTTCTTCCTCATGAAGATCAACTGAAGGATCCTTAGTCCATTCCTTTTCAACAACAACTTCCTCTCCTTGAGGTATTTCAATAGGGATAATAGCAGGGACAACAACCCTTTCCTCTTCAACCGGAACTTTTTCCATTGGAGGTATTACAGGTTCTTCTCTAGGTGGTACTTCAGCTGTTACTTCTTCTTGTTCTTCTTCTTCTGAATACTCAGCCACTTCATCTGGTTCCAACCCATGATCAGCTAGGTTCTTAGGCCTTCTTGGATAGTCAACATGATTTAACTTTTTATACAGATGATCACTATCCTAAACCAACTACTTCTTCCAGGGGTTCCAGCTTATCTTCATCCTTCTGATGATAGGCATGGATAGGCATAAATCAAGGTCCTCTAACTTTTCTTCATTCGGTCCAACCATCCCGTTTGCAACTAACATATCTGAAATCGTCTTGGAGTAAAACACGGAGGTGGATTTGTAAGCTACTTTGATCAGATCACAGATATGGTTGATAACATATTTACACATATTGATATTATGGCCATTCTTCAACAGGTGAATTAGGAACAAATCCTGATACTTCATCACAACAAAATCTCTTTTTCTTGGACTAACCAAATTCTGGACAAACTTGAACAGAAGTCTTGTCTCCCCATCTAGTTCAGCATCTATGGCCCTTCGCTTGGTGCCATTTCTAGTTAGACTTTCCAAAGAAGTCTCCAGGTCAATGATGTTTGTTGTTGGAGGAGGGTATCTCTGGTAATATTCACAAACTCCATCATGTGGAATTCTTATGCATCCATCCCATAGCCTTGAAGAGAAATAGCACATCTGACCATCGATCCAGCTGGTCACCATAAATCATTCTCCAAACTCAAAAGAAAACTTCACATACGGATAGAATTGAGATACCAGTCTCGGGTAAATTGGTCTATTCTTTCCAGTGAACCATTCAATCCATCCTTCTTCTCCTAAAACTTTCAAAACTAACGATCTTCTAGATAACAACCATTTAGGGCAAACCTCTTTTTTAGGTACAACAGTATGGCTTACCAGGATTGGGTTTAGAGGTCCTTTGGGAGCTATCCTGGGTATCCTCTATTGTTTCTTAGAGCGGCGCTTCTCAGATGAGGGTGAAGATGGATGCTTCATCCTTTTCATTAACTAAAGGTATGGGCGGGAGGGAAGAGAAGGATCAGGAGAGAGTTCGGGTAAGGAATCGAATGAATCCCTTATGTTTTATCATTTGGGATTGTCAAACATCATAAAAACAAAGACACATGAAATCAAATAGCGGTGAAATAAAAATTACCATGATACAGGTTAAAATAAGAATAAACATAATACTGACTGTGAGACCATGAGTAGGTATTACGGTGACACAGAAAACTTGTCATCACGGTGAGACAGTTTATAGTCGTCACGGTGAGACAGTGATCATCCTGTGCAATCATGGTGAGACAGTGAGCTAACAGACTGTGAGCATAAAATAGTAACATAGAAACAGTATGTATGAAACCGAATAGTAAAGTACAATAAAGTATTAAACATTAAGATTAGTAGATTATTTACTTATGGTTAATCATACCAAGATCGTGTATGATGTATTCTAATATTTCAGAATTTAATGGTTTAATGAATATAACCACAAGTTGAAATTCATTACCAATGAATTCCAAAGTGATATCACCTTTTTGAAAATGATCCCTCAAAAAGTGATGTCTTACATCAATATGTTTTGTCCTAGAATGAAAAATAGGATTCTTAGAAATATTAAGAGCACTTGTGTTGTCACAATTTATAGAGACATGTCTGAATTGATATCCATAGTCTAGTAATGTGTGTTTCATCCACAAAATTTGTGCACAACATCTTCCAGCATCTATGTATTTAGCTTCTACAGTTGATAATGCAACCGAATTTTGTTTCTTACTACGCCATGATACTACTGACTTGCCTAAAAGGTGACATGTTCTAGATGTTCTTTTTCTATCTAGCTTACATCCACAAAGTTAGCATCAGAATAACTAACTAATTCAAATGACTATCCTTTTGGATAGAATAGTCCTAAATTCGGAGTATGCTTGAGGTATTTGAAAATTATCTTTACAACATTTAAATGTGACTCTTTAGGGTTTTCATGAAAATGATCACACATACATACACTAAACAAAATATTAGGACGACTAGAAGTCAGGTAGACTAGACTTCCAATCATTCCTCTATAGGTGGTTTGATCAACAGATTTACCATTTTCATCAAGATCCATCTTACAGGTGGTTCTCAAGGGAGTGTCACTACTATTTGTGTTGTCCAATCCAAAACGTTTTAAAAGATCTCTAGTATATTTACTTTGATTTAAAAAAATTCCATCATCATTTGGAAAGATTTGAAAACCAAGAATGAATTTAAGTTCACCCATTAAACTCATTTCAAATTCATTTTTCATCATTTTAGAAAAATAAGTACATAATGTACTTTTTGAAGATGCAAAAATAATATCATCTACATAAATTGTTACAACTAAAACATCTTTAAAAATTTATTTTATAAACAGAGTAGGATGAGCTATTCCGTTTGTAAAACCTTTAGAAATTATAAAAGTACTTAATCTATCATACCAAGCTCTTGGAGCTTGATTTAAACCATATAAAGCTTTTGATAGTTTGAAAATCTGATTTGGAAAATGAGGGTTTGAAAATCCAGCTGGTTGTTCAATAAAAACATCCTCGGCAATATATCCATTTAAGAATGCACTCGTGACATCCATTTGATATAGTTTGAAATTTAGATGTGCAGCATAAGCATGTAAAATCCTAATAAATTCTAATATGGATACTGGAGAAAAATTCTTCTCATAGTCAATACCTTCTTCTTGATTATAGCCTTGTGTAACTAGTTTAGATTTATTTCTAACTATGTTTCCGGGTTCATCTACTTTATTTCTAAACACCCGTTTAGTGGCCATTGTGAAAGTGTCCTTAGGTCTTTCAACAAGACTCCAAAATTTATTTCTTTCAAACTGATTGAGTTTATCATGCATAGAAATTACCCAAAATTCATCATTAATAGCATCATCATTGTTTTTAGGTTCAAGCTGAGACAAGAAGGCTTGATGTTCAACCTGATTTATAAGAGAAGATCTAGTCTGTGTCCCTCTATCAATATTTCCTACAACAGTATCTAAAGGATGATTATTTAGATTTCTAGTTGATCTAGTAAAGGTAGGACTAGAAACTTTAGGTTCATCAACATGTTGGGAATCAACAGAAGCAGGTTCTGGAAATTTTTCAGAACTGGTTGTCTTTATATAAGGTTCATTTGATTAGTCATTAAGGTCCAGAACAGTTAAATCTTCTTCAAGATTATCAAGAGAGGTTTTAGGCTCATGTGGATCAGTTTCATCAAACTTGATGTGAACAGATTCTTCAACACAATTGGTTCTTTTATTGAAAACACTATAGGATTTACTAGAAATAGAATAACCTAGGAAAATTTCTTCATCACTCTTGGATGAAAACTTGTCAATATTATCTTTGGTATTATGAATAAAGACTTTGCAGCTAAATAATCTAAAGTAATTGACTTTAGGTTTTCTATGGTTCCAAAACTCATAAGGGGTCCTCTTAAGAACAGGTCCGATCAATACTCTATTGATAATATAACAAGCTGTATTTACAGCCTCAGCCCAAAAATAAATAGGCAGGTCATATTCGTTAAGTATGGTTCTGGTAATTTCTTGTAGGGTTCTATTCCTCCTTTCTACTACACCATTTTGCTGAGGTGACCTAGGGGCAGAAAAGTTATGACTATAGCCATTGTGTGAGGACTAGGATTCAAACTCATGATTCTCAAACTCATGGCCATGATCACTTAATAGAGTTTTAATCGTAAGTCCACTAAGATTTTCCACATATTTGGAGTATTTATCAAAGTAAGAACAATCTTCACTTTTGTGGGATAAGAAGTATACCCAAGTATATCTAGAAAAGTCATCTACAATGATATAGACATAGTGCTTCCCATTTAAGCTAGAAACTCTAGATGGTCCAAAAAAATCCATGTGAACCAACTCGAGAGGTTGAGAAGATGAAACTTCTTTCTCTGGTTTGAAAGAGATTTTGTGTTCCTTTCCCTTTTGACAGGGATTACAAACTTTGTCATTTGGAAAGTCAATTTTGGGTAGGTCTCTCACTAAGTTCTTCTTAGTAAGTTTTCTAAGTGAATGTATATTTCAGTGTCCTAATCTTCTGTGCCAAAGGCAAGACACATTAAGAAAAGCATTTAAACAAGTAATATTTTTCATGGCTAAAGGATTTAAATCAACTACATAATCATTTTCATTTTTCAGGGCAGAAAACACTAAAGCATTTTTAAAATTGAAAACATTGCAAGAATAATTTTCAAATTTAACATTAAAACCATCATGAAATAACAGAGAAATACTTAACAAATTATATTTAAGTCCATAATCAAATAAAACATTTGAAATTAATACTGAGTCAGTGTTACCAATATGGCCTAAGCCGATGATTTTCCCTTTAGAATTTTCACCAAAGGTGATAAAGCCTCCATCAATTCTGACTAAGCTTTTAAAGCATGAGAAGTCTCCTGAAATATGTCTTGAATATCCACTATCCAAGTACCAAGAATTCTCATAGGATCTCTTTAAGCAGGTTTCCTACAAAACAGATTTAGATAAGAAATGATTTTGGTACCCAGATCTTCTTTGGTCCAGACAGGTTAGCAATCAAAGCTTTAGGTACCCAAATTTGTCTTATGGTTCCCATAAAATTTATAGAATCAATATACTTTGAAAGATAAACCTTATTAGATTCGTAACTATGAATATAACTAGTTGAAGCATATAAATTTCCAGAACTAGAACTAGCAGTATTCTGTCCAGATTTAGGAATAAATCTATTCTTAGTAAACTATCTCTGTCCAGGTTTGTAGCCTATTCCAGTAGTGTATTTTGGTGCAACTTGCTTTCCTAGCATTTGAGTTAGTGTATCCTTTCCATTTTTGAATTTCTCTAAATCCTTTCTGAGTTGCTCATTAGAATTTTTTAGTTCAGTGTTCTCCTTTAAGAGTTGATCATTTTTCTCTTTTTCAATAGTAAGTTCAGTTTTAAAAGTAGTAGTGAGAGCATGTTGTTTCTTTAATTATTTGTATTTATTGTTATGTTCATTGCATGTCTCTTCCAGCATATTACAATATTCAAATAATTCCTCACTTTTCATGTTCTCTTTATCATAATCAGATTCTGCACTATCTTTAGAATAATAAGAATTTAAAGCAGGATTATCTAAGATTACCTTAGATGTGTTTTCCATAAAACACATCTTTACCTTATTTATGGTTTCAGTCTCAGAATCTTCAGATTCACTGGATCTATCCTCAAAAGCGCTCCAAGTAGCCTTCATATCCTTTTTGTACTTACTATCCATTTAATCATATTTCTCTTGAATTTGAGATTTGTGAATTCTACTTTAATATGTCCTTTTCTTTTTCACTCATTACAGATAACTTCATCACTCTTATCTGACTTTTTCCAATCCTTTTTCCAATGTCCCTTATTGTCAAACATTCCTTCGTAATTTAATTTTCTGAAGAATTTCATCTTCCTATAAAATTTATTAAACCTTCTGGATATCTGAACCCTTTCAGCATCACTATCAGAGTCTGAATTTTCACCAATTGAACTGTCTGTACGTAGTTGATCTTTATCTTTGTCCTTTCTCATTGAAGCAGTAGTCTTGAAAGCCACTGATTTTATATTTGGATTATCATCTTCCTCTCTATTCACCTTGAGTTCTTCCTCATACATCATAAGCTTACCAATGAGTTCTATGATAAGTAGAGTAGCAATGTAACATGTCTCTCTGATTGAAACAGATGTGCCTCTCCATCAATCTGGTAAACATATCAAGATTCTCATAATTTGTTCCTTTGCTGGAACAACCTTTCCATGTGAATTCATTTTATTGACTATCTCATTAAACCTGAGATACGTGTCAGAAATAGGTTCATTAGTTTTCATTTTAAAATTATCATATTTAATAGTATAAGTATTTAATATCATTTCTTTATCATTGGTTGTTACTTCTTGAGAAACACCCAAAGTATCCCAAATTTCAAAAGCAGTTTTACAAGCAGAAATTCTGTTAAACTCTTCATCTCCTAAAGCACAGTACATGGCATTCATGGATTTACAATTATTATTGTAAGCAATGTTTTTACGTTCATCCCAAGTGGATCTAGAAATAGTGGGAAGTTTATATTCTGATTTTATGGCAGTCCATGTATCAAAACCTATGCTTTCTAAATGAATTTTCATTTTAAGTTTTCACTGATCATAGTTTGTACCATTGACGAAAGGTGTCATGTTAGTAGCATCACCCTCTAGTCTATTATCCATAACTAGATTTTAGAAAGATAATTTAAAGAGATAAAAACTTAGAATTAACAGAAATTTTATAACTTTAAAGATGCAACGAAAATCACAGTTGAAAAACAGAGCATTTCAAAAATCCTTAAACAAAAACTAATCCTCTGATACCAAATGTTGGTCTGAGTGGACACTCAAGAGAGGGTGAATTGGGTTTCAATTAAAATTTCTATTAAAATATTGTCTAGTTAAAATACCCTATTTATAAAATAAGATAAATTGGAGTGAATTTATACAGATTATAAATGTTCCCTTAGCTTCTCAAAGATTGATTATGTCTCAGTTAATTTAACCACAAGGTCAAACAAACATCTAAATCTAACCTATTGATTTACAATAAGTGTAAACACTTGCTAATTTAACTATCAAAGTATCTTCAAAATAGTTTTTTATTTCAAAGTAATAGCGGTGGAATAAATAAGATATATGTGGTATACATTAAATGTAAATAGAATATGCACAGTAGATATAACAAGAGGATCAGTCTCAAGCCGAGCCTTAGTCCTCTAAAATATATATAAATTTGATCCACACCCTGGATCGGGGTTAACAACAGTTTTACAAAATTGTCCAGGCCACACAGGGACCTCTACCAATGTTCATCATGGGAAACAAAACAAAAACCAGGTCACACAAGGACCTATTCTACAGTTGACATGGGTAAACAGAAGTTAAGAGAATTTGAGTGAGGATTTTGATATTATCCAGTTCAGTAAAGGATATAGTGTGTGTAAAAAAATACAGAGTACACCACACTGCTCGAAAGTTAATAAATAAATCATGTAGAGAAGATAGATGAGAGTTTAGAAAGCTCTAGTGATTATAAATGTAGCTCTGGACTCGTTGGATTTTGCAGGAATGCATGTGAGTCCTTCTCTAGTTTTTCTGTTGAAAAACAGAGTGTTGTAGTTCAGCTTGTCTTCTTCAGAAGTGAGAAATATCTCTTGATTAATTGTGTGTTCTTCAGCAGTATTGGATTGCACTCATGAGAGTTATCTTAAGGTATTACACTCTCCTTCTTATTCAAGACTGTTCTTCATGTTTCAGCACAGTGCACTTGGGTGTTTGTAAGTTCTTCGTTTTATATATTCACACTTTCACACCGCTTCTCTTATTGTTTCATTGTTTCTTGTTGCACGTGTACTGCATCTCAGTCTTTCTTATATACCATGAATTCTGGCAGTAGGAATGATTCCATTTTCATAGGTTCGAGATACGATTTCCTAACATGCCAACAACTATCATTAAATAACATTAATTGCATTAAAAACAACAAATATGACCATTAGAATTATTTAAATAAAATTGACAGAAGCTTAAGAAATGGTGTCACAATGATTATAGAAACGGTGTCCTCTTCACAGTGTGTGGTTCACGGTGAGTCCTTCATAGCGAGTCCTTCACGGTGTCTGAGTCACGATGATTCCTTCACGGTGTCTGGGTCATGGTGTCTAGTCACGGTGTCTATTCATAGTTTCTAGTCACGGTGTCTAGTCACGGTGTCTGGTCACGGTGTCTGGTCTCAGTGTTTGGTCATGGTGAGTCCTCCACGGTGTCTCTATACATAGACAAATATCTGTATTTGGACTAAGACAGTGATATGCAGAATATGGATTAAGGTTAATCATTAGAGAGTAAGAGAATGTGCTTCATAAGTATAAAGGTGTGATGATATATGTGAGATTTGTGAATATGCATAAGACGTGTAAATAATAAAAAGATTAATTAACATCCATAAGATTTTTTATCATAAAAACATGATGTGTAGCTATTATTGATATTGAAGAGCATTAGCAAGATGTCCAATGAAGATCAAGATTAATTAATAGTAATGATATTTTTGATCATTAAAACATGATTAACACATGAGGAGTCCAACATTATGTTTGTAGATGACTCTATCATTGACATGAATATATCCAGTAGATCTATGTGTGGCCTAAACAGATTGTCGGAATATTATTTTCTTTGTAGATAAAAGATCATCAAAAAATGAAATATCAAATTATATATATCTAATTATTTCCATTATATGTATATCCCAAATGTGGTTCCCATTCTAGGGATAAAAAATGATAAACTTCATTTGGGGTATCTGGGTGACCCTATCTCACAGAAAGCTTTACAAATTCAAGAAGTGGATTCCATCATTTTTAGAATCATGGATATTGTTCTTAAATGGAAGAATTGATACCTATCCTTTGTGGGTAGTATTACCCTAGGGAATTGCATTGTACTAGATACCCTGATCTACGCTCCCTCTGTCATTAAGGTCCCTAAAGGGGTTATTCGTAACATGGAAATTATCTATGTTGGTTTCCATTATGACCCCACATTCGAGGGTAGAAGATATTGGGTTTCCTGGTACAGGATGATGAGGCCCATTTGTGATGGAGTTATAAACATCTGAATTCTATGTGATTACCTTATAGGAATGCATGAAATAATGGCCTAGGAAGTACTAGAGAGGTGGGAATTATGGGTTAAGACCATTCATTCATGCTACATTGGGAAGGAAAATGTCAGGGATGGTCATTTTTCTCCCTTTTGGCATGAGATCAGTCCCCAAGTGAACTCGATTAGGCCTCATGTTCGCTAGATCAGCAGAAAATGGGATGTCTCCATTTGGCATGAAAACTAGTGTGGGGTTGCAATGGGGTACATGGGGTGCCCTTACAGTAGATTCTCTTTTAAGGAGGACAAAAAATATATTCATTTTGTCATTACATCTCTTGATATGGACCTAAATGATTTTGTCCACCTCCTCAATATTTTTGCGGATCCCAATCATTGTGTGTTCACCCCATCTTCTACATGTTGCTTCCCGACCAAATATTTTCCATGTGTGAGCTTCATTCAGGATTTCATGGATGTCTGGAATTATGTTTTGTGGGATAGGGCCATCTCAATGATGTTTAATTTTTTTACATAGATAATTTGTAGTAGATCTATTATTACATATGAATACATCAAGTGGTGCAGTGTGAGCATGGCTTGTAAATGTGTTTATTTTATAAAGCACCCTGAAGAAACCACAGACCATTTGTTCATAGAGAGTGATTAGAAAATAGTAGTTTGTAGGTAATTTGGTGTTTAAATTGGCCTTTCCATTCCAACAATGGTGGATCAATCCTTCTTTGTTCATTGTTTCCATGGCTTGGGTGCTGAGGGTCCGAAGATAAACTTGTGTTCTATAGTTTTTCATAGAGGGTTCTAGTGCGAATGGATGGCACTGAATGGGTTCTGTAATGATGGAGTTGTCACTTTAAACCACATTATTTGGATTAGAATTAAATGTTTACTCAATGATATGGTTCAAGCTCTTGTTAACTAGAAGGAGGATCACACTCTTCTGCTGCTTCTTCCTACCAGGTATCATTCCCCACCTATCACCATCTCTGCCTTGGGTAAATGGGTTCAATGGAACCCTACCAATCATGTTTTTAAACTCAACATAAATGGTTCTTGTGTCGCAAGAGTCGTGTGAGGAGGAGGTCACATTCGTGACATCAGTGGTCCTATCATCCTATTATTTTCTTATTGGTTGGACCCTGGAACATATCTTCTTACAGAGGCGATGTATATTCATTTTGGTATTAGTGTGTGTTAGAAAAGGGTCATGGTTCCTTAAGTGGTGGAAACTGATTCCTTTCTTATCTCCAACACTCATTAGGGTCTTGTCATTGTTCCTAGAACAAATGAATATGTCATCAGAATGTGTCGTGTAATCCTTGTAATCAACACCATAGCGTCTCATACTTGGAGGGTGGGAAATATAATAGAAGATTACCTTTCCTCCCTAGATATCTATGGTTCATATGATCTCCTCTTTCATAGACCTAAATGATTGAAACCAATGGGGATTCACATTATTAGAGGGGATACCAATATCCTCTATCATTTTAGACCATCATTGTCATGTCCCCTTCGCCTGATTTTGGCCTAGCCTACATTTTTTCTCCTTTTATGATCCTCTTCATACCATTGAATAAATATTTTCATGATGATGATGATGAAGGGGGAGTATTAAGAGTAACACTAAAGAGAATAAGTAGAGAGAACATGGTACAATAATAGTGAACGGAAAAAGTATAGAAAAACCCAACAAGATAGTGAATGTATACTCATCCAAACACAAAGATCTCGAAATAGCGAGGAATTGAACTCATAATGTAGTCATTGATACCTATAGTGGGAGATTATACTCATCCAACCATGATAATCAACTAATGGAAGGCACATTGAATACCCTGCACATATTCTCTTCTCCTGGAATGAGAGTAAGTAAGACCCAAGGAGTGGGTACTGTATTAGGAAATATGTTTGTGTGTGTGTGTGTTTGTGTGTGTGTGTTCTTAGTCAAAGTAACCAAAAAAATTGAGTAAGGGGAACCCCATATCATATCATAGCCAATGAAAGTGAGTATCCAATATTTCCAAGGTAAATCCATCTTTAATTCCTGGCACCTCATCGTATTCCTGGGAGTCACAAGTCCAAAGGGCTCAAATCAACTCACATCGATACAATGCTCTTTGGGGGGAACGTACTCGCCTATACGATTTTAGATCGTGTTACATGAACATTTCATAGTGGGGAAAAAGCACATATTTCTTGTGGGTCCATTGGAATGTTTAATTATGTCTTTTCATTGGATCATAGTAAGGTGGTGGTCTCAATGTTGAGGACTCATGCCCATTCTTGCAGGAGGTTTCCACTCTAGTGTCATTGAGGACCCATACCCAACCCACATGGAGGAATCCAATAAAAAAATAGTTGAGGACCCATGTCCATCCGGATTGGATGGTTCCACTGAATAATCGTTGAGGACCCATACCATGCCCGACTGGAGGGTTCCACTGAAAATTGGATTGAGGATCCATACCCAGCCTGACTAGAGGGTTCTACTCTAGCATCATCAAGGACCCATGCCCATCCCAGCTGAAGGGTTCCCCTCAAATGTCAACTCGGAACACCACTATCCACCCCGGATAGATGGTACCTCTCAGTAATCATGAGGAAATACTCTGTAGTGATCAGGTCAACTCAGAAATTTTTTATAACTGGAACTCCATGTATCACATTTCTTAAAACATCTACTTGACTCTCACAAGAGTCGATGCTGAGATAAGTAGTTGATTCTCTTCAAACACATCAAAATGATCTTCCACTGATATACATATCATGTTTCCACATTTAATGAGTTCACTAATACATCTCTAGAAATCCAAATGAATCCCTCTATGGAAATCCCTTTGAATAAACAAGTATGATCGACTACTTATTCTCCCCAAACAGATATTTGATCAAAAAGTCATTTGTCACACAAATACGCTCAAGAGGCATCCCATGGGTAAAACATCTCAATTATGAAAAAAATTATACATATATTTTCATTTAGATCCCCATGGAATAACACAAGATATGGACTACTCATTCTTCCAAAATAGATACCCGGTAAAAAAGATGCATTTCAGAACAACAAGTGCGAACGAGGCATCGTGGGGCCTACAACACAATCTCGATTTAAATACATAAAATTGGGCTTGAAAAGACACATTAATTTATGGTTTGTATCCTCACAAATGGTTCATTATTCAAACTTCTAATTAAGGGGATAGTTGTGATAAATGATCCATGATAATAATATTTTTATTAATATTTTTTTTTCATTCTGAGTTTGAAAAATGTATCTAAAATTAGTCTTAAAATTAGTGTCACAAAAATAGGGTCATGTTTCCACTGACGATTCATCGGTCTGCTGTTATACGAATAGGTTGCATCATAATTTATGTTTTACCAACCAAAATTAATGTAAAAATATTATAATATTATTATTTATATTTTATTTTAAAATCCTCTAAGAATAACCTTGATTTCTCCCAATTTCAATTGTTCATTGAGAGGGCTTCCAAACACCACTCACTCACTCAAATCATACTCATTATGTTATTATTATAATTTTATTTATTAACAACTTTTATTTTAAGAGGATAGGCAACAATGGGTTCCCCCATTGTGCACATGAGCCTTAGCCCAGTTGGTAAGGACTCTATAAGTGCATCCGAGAGACCCGAGATCAAATCCAGGATGAGACATTATTTCCGGGTACTGTAGAATTATTGTACCATATAATGTAGAAGGTATTTTAGGTATAAGTGTAGCAGGTACGGTTTTTCACTGTAGTAGCTGGGGATATTACCTCGTTTGGGCCTTCAGGAAACCGATTTGGTCCCTGAGTCCTTTAAGCCCTTCAAGCCACTCAGACCATTAGTTTAGTAAGGCCTTCAGGCCCCCTCAAAGCCTTCAGGACATCTTAAGTGCTGATGCAAACCAGACAACCTACGAGGAACAAGCTCTATAAGGAGGATGAGAAAGGAGCTTTCACCAAAGAAAAATATCAAACGGATTGCAAGAAAGAGAGTGTATGGAACCTTCCATCAGGACAAGCCTGTGCATGTATGGGAATTCATAGCCGAAGATACATGCGATGGTGAAGAGATAATTTCACGAGAAAGATGCTGGGGAGGAGCAGGTCCATGTAGTGAGTGTGGGTTGTTGGTAATGTTTGAATCCTATGGGTAAATGAATTCATCTAAATCCTAGGGTCCATGTAATACTTACACCTACGGGCCTTGTAAGGGATCCACCTCACCACTTGAATGGTGGATTATCAAAATCAATAAAAAAATGAAGGGATTCGGGCCATTGGTTGGATGTGTTCCCCACTTGTCACCAAGTTCTTGTAGCGCCCCATTTTATTTCTTCTCTCCTTGGTTTTTTTTCACCCATTTTATTATTTTCATTTTACTATATTATGATATTATTATCTTTTATACTGATATTATAATAACTTATAAATCATCAAGCCATAACATGCTGCAACCCTAACTCCAATGCATGATTTTCTCCAATCAATTAGCTACAACACTAATCTCCTCTGACATGGGCTGTCGTATGCCACTTCTATTCAGACTGCCTCACCCAACTACCAGTCCAAGTTAACTCCACCACACTAATACCACTTGTTCTACATGGCCACCTCAGTATCATGAATGACCACCTGTTGCACACCCGACAGCCCCACCTACATTGCCCGCCTCGCCTCACACACAACGCACGAGCATGCCGCCCCTTTTGCAGTTCTCCACAACATCATTCTTACATAATTTGATGTATAAATTCTATATTTAATGTCCTTATCCAATGATATTTTATAGATCATTGCTTGGATAAAAAACATCCATGTTTCAATGATTCGCCACAAATCCGTGCACCTGAACTGGCTTAGGATGCCTAAAAACTATAGAACTAGGAACCAAAGGGATTCTGCGTTGAGGATTGTGATGAACCAATGGATTAAAGATCCATAAACCTATTATTAATCATCATTCTATGAGATTGTATTCCCAATTATTAAGAATGTAATTTTAGAGTTAGATGAAATATTTATATACAATTAAATATCCAATAATCAAGTAGATGAAGGTGGGGCATATTGAAGAACTAATTATCAACATAATAAATCTCTTAAACGAAGGTGTAAATCACCGAATACGAGACCTACAAAGATTTTATCACTCTTTGTTGATGTAAAATTTGATCATCAACGAGGACGGTGGATCCGTTGCACATTGATTCATCTAGATCTAGGGGATCGTCACCGATATTTATTTCTCATTTGTCAATGGTAAGGATATAAGAAGGGAATTCGTTAAAATAGTTTAGGTTATGAGGTCAAATCCCCTTAACAACATATTTATATACTTTTATTAGTTTATAATGGAATTTTTGTAATTGAATAGAGTAATTTATTTAATCATTTAATGCAATGCCAACATGTGAGGGTTCAGATCATCCGATGCCAACTCATTTTATATCACGCCCTGGGTAAATGACCAATTCTGGACTTATCCATGGCCTTAGATTTCTGATCTAATCAATAATTTGAGATTTATCAAATTTTCTTTAATTAATAGTTTATGCAGGATATAAAATATTTTATTATTTTATTAAAATAATTTCATGGGCATGGGGCCTCAGAATTACCCACCGTCTTAGAATCCAACTCTTGAATAATATTTATAAATATTTAAATGTTTTATTTGGAAAACAAACGAGTCTCTAGATCATTCCCTCTTGTAATAATTTTGTACCCGAAAAGAATAACTGAACAACATGGGATTCTGAGCATGTATTTGTCTCTCCTTCTCCTAGGAACACCCGCACATTTTTCATGCTGGCACAAAATGTGATCAAAATGGATGGTACTTCCTCATATGGTTTGATCCTATTGATGATGTGCATAGAGAAATTCATGTATATTATCATATCTGAGATTTGGGAGATTTCATGAACCCCCTATATATATTGGGTTTATCAAAAGGTAGTAGACAACCATTCCCTCCATTTTTGACACTAGAATCAATGTTTGTCCCTTAAATAGGGCCTTGTGATTCCCTTCATCAGAATATCCATATAGTGAAACCCCCAAGGATATATGGTGTTAATAGATTTCCCAGTCGATGCATCACAATCGAAAATCTCTTATATGCTCGAGGATAAAATGAGTCGACACCATCAACAAAAGAAAAGTTTTACCCTCCTACTCCACTAGGGTCAGCTACAAGGAAGTTAACGGTTATGAAACATCCTACATGAGGTGAGCATGGGACTTCCCACTAAGGGAACATGCTACAATGTGACCCTTTCATATGGTATAAACTATTTTGAATTCATAGTCATGTAACCATTTCAACTATTGACGTTGTCTTAGGATTAGGTATATCTGATCGAAGATATACTTGGGACTTTGGTTGTATGAGGAGACCACAAATCCCTCTACCATAATGTGTTTTAGCCACATTCAATGAGATAAGACTACCATTTTATTCTATTGATAGTGAGTCTCATAGTTCTATTCATGGGGTCTCTATCACATTGACATGTACCTGATTGATGTTGAAAAAGAAATGGTTCCAACCAACATGACAGATGAGTAATGTCATCCAAACACATGAGGCTAAACATGGAAATCTTGTGGAATACCCCATGTGTCTTCAACTCCCTTAGAAATATTTTATCCCCAAATCAAACACTTCAGAAGGTCCCCTAGATTAATTCTATTAAAAAAAATTCATGTAGGAAAACCCCACCGGTAATTCCAGGACCTGCTCCAATGCTCCATTGCACAACCTCTCCCTGAACGCACAAGTTAGAGGGAATCTTCCACCACGCCTTGATATTATCAGCATTGGGTGATGTTGACTCATGCTCATGGTTTTAAATACATTAAAAAAAACATCTCAGTGGGGGAAGTACGCCTCTTCGTCATGAATTCATAGCTACGTCAAATAACATTGACACAGGGTTACAAAATGCCTTGAATCACCATGATAAAACATCAAGAAATGATATGGGAGAAAAGAGTTCTTCCTTAAGATCCTAATAAATGTTCAACTGAAAAAATTATAATCCACATTTGATGAACCTCTTATTGTCCCAAGCTCTACAGGATCATTGAAATCCAAAGCATGTGGCTATACATAGAACTAGATTCCAGCTTCCTCGGCCTGATGTGGGATTCCTGGTAGTGGGGAAAAGACCTCATAACAATTCCACCCACCTATAGATCATCTCCTAGAACCATCATAATTGGGACCACCATGTTCACAAAGTGTTTTTTCATGGTGATCCAACTATTCCCAATCTAATATTCTTACCCCCTCTAGTCGGGCATCCTCATGCCATGTAAGGTTGTTGGTCATATGCATTGCACTATACCTCAATATGTTTTTTGGTGCTATGTAATTCCTATGAACCATTTTTCTATGTGCATGAGTCTGATCATGTTTTTATTTCCTACATCGAGATATTCTCATCCAACGCTTTCCTACTATGGAAGATGTCTCATCTATGTTGCACCCATTGCCACAACTAGCATTACAACCTCCCTCTAATAGTATGTTTGTGGTCACCAATGCCTTCTCCAGCACACCAACATAAGTGGTGATTCACAGGGGTACTATAACAGCATAAATCTACCAGTGGAGTACATCCTCAATCCTTCATGATCAGAAGTAGTCATTGAGGAGCATGTAAAATGAGCAGTGTGCGTGCTCTATGATCCATGTCTCATACTCAACGACCATCCCCCTCCCAGTTGAAACTGCAAGAGCTCCTAATTTTGAATCAAGATAATGTATGAGGGGTAGTACCCCTCTAAAAATTTCTGCAAGAAGTCATCCCATGTGAGTGAAAACTTGTCGAGTATCTATGTAACCATGATCCCCCAATTCCTAGATCATCCTTCAAAAAGGATGGATTCCAAATCCCCCAAATTAATTTCCAGTGTCCATGAAATAATGAACAGGTAGACCACTGAATTTAAACAAACCTATGATGCCTAAGGGTCTTGTTCACCACGAAACCACTACAACCTTTTTCTTTGGAACTCAAGAAGTGAGCTCAACCTATGAACATCTGATGGATGCTCTGTTAGTGATTTCTACTTCTCAATAGGTGGGGGTGCTACTTCTAGCCCACCATGAGGAAGGTGGTAGCATGATGGATCCTAAAAAAAGTTCTCATCTCTCACCGGATCATCAACATGAACCAAAGCTAGTATCCTGGTTGGTTATCATCATGATGACATCCAGAATATTATCAAGATGTATTGTAGTCATATGAGAATAAATATATTAACAAAACTAGTCAGATGAATCAATTAGGACAATCAATGTCTCAACCGTAAATTATTTTTGTACCATTTTCCCCTACAACAAGTATCTCTGTGTGCTGAGTCAAAAATAGGGTAATCAACATCCTAGTGAATGGATACATCATCTTACCATACCACCACTAGACTCCCTAGCTTGAGATACTCTCATGATACACATCAACACCCTTTCCCTAAACCCTACCAATACATTTTTAGGGAAACCTATGAGCAGCGTTACAAGGGTCAAACCACCATTGATACAACTTTTTCACGACATGAACCATGTCAGGGCTTGAGCCGCATCTACCCTAAGCCCGCCTACACCGGACAAGTGTTGTCAAAAAGAGATGAAGGAACAAATAAAGTCAGTGATGCCTTTACCTAAAACCTGTTCAGACACAACCCACTCAATAACAATGTTAATTGAAAAAGTAGAAAAAAATATCTAACTGCTATCAATTTAGGTAATCAATCATGAATATTTAATAGTATACGAGTACGGTAGTGTCAACTGAAAAGTAAAGAGTTAAATCATATGCCCAAAAGTGAAACCTTTCCCAACATAAAGGAAACTGCAAAAAGGTAAATGTCGAGAGATCCCCTCTTTTTTATCCCTACTATGAACACTATACACGGTCCACACATCCTGAATCCGTTTGCTTCTTAAAAATCATGATTGACCTCTCTGACATCTACTACAGATGTGACATATGTGGGGAACATCTCATGCTGGGGTGAGTATATACATACCCTGTAGAAAAGAAATTTATAGGGGAGCAGTAAGAGATACACTGAATAAAAATAGTAGAGAGAACTAGGTACATCAATAGTAAATTTAAAGAGTACAACTCAACCCAATAAGAGAGTGAACATAGACTCTTCTAACAACAAGGAGCTAGAAATGGTGAGGTGATGAACTCCTTGTCGATTATACATTGCCTATAAACTAATCATTGACTCATCTAAATATGATAATCTAGACTCAGAAAGCTTGTAGGACACCATGTACATCTTGGTACCTCCTATAATGAGAGTATCCATGACCCAATGAGTGGGTACACTAACAGGACAGATATATATTATATATATATGTGCTCAGTCAAGAAACCTAAGAAAAAGAGTTAGGGGATAGTCATCTCACATATCATCCCATGAATGTGAGTATCCAATTGTTTCAATGTAAATCCATCAATAATTTCTAGCATCTCATCATCTTCTTTGGAGTCACAAGTCCAAGGAGATCATATCACTTCACCTTGAAACTATTCACTTTGTACGACACTAACTCACCCACATGGTTTTATATCTTCATAAAAAAATGCATCACAGTGGGGAAAGAGACACTCTTTCTTGTGAGTCGTATGTAATTTTGAATACATATCTTAACAGATCTATAGTAAGAAGGTGGTCTCAATGATGAGAACCCATGCCCAACCCTAATTAAGGGTTCCACTATAGTGTCATCTGGGACCGATAAAAAGCCCGGCTAGAGGGTTCCACTCAAAAAAGCGCTACGGACCCATTCCTAGCTTACCTAGTGGGTTCAACTAGAAAAAGGGTTGAGGAACCATGCCCATCCCTGTAGGAGGGTTCAAATCTACCAGCATCGAGGACCCATGCCCTTCAAGACTAAAGGGTTCCATGCGAATGACAATGAGTAACTACATTTTCCATCCTAGTTGGATGGTACCACTCAAGAAGCATGAGGAAATCTTATGGTTTCATCAGCTATTTCCTCAACTATGCCTCACAGCTACAACATCTCATATCACATTGCTTTATACATCTTCTCCACTCTGACAAGAGTCAATGCTAAAGTAAGCTTTGGATTCTACATCTTCCACTCATATCTCATTCATGTTTCCATGTTTAATGAGATCATGAATAAGGATTTTCACATATAAAAAAATCACATTGTTTCATTCCTTGAGGAAAATCATGAAACTTTGACTACTAATTCTACCCCGATGAACACACAATAGAAAAGTCGAATGTCACCACAATATGCTCGAGAGGCATCCCAGGGGGACCATAACTCAATTTTGAAAAAAATTATGCGGATGAAGTCATTTTGATCCTCAGGGAATAACAATAGAGATGGATGACTCATTCTTCATAAACGAATACCCAGTGAAAAGGATACATTTCATAGTACCACATGTGAACCGAGACTTGTGTTGAAGGCACCACAATCTTGATTTAAATACAATAAATTTGTCTTGGAAATTCCATCTTAATTTAAGGGTTTTATCCTCAAAGATAGTTCATTATTACGACTTCGTATAAGGGGGATATGTCAGAAAAAAGTCCCATGATACTAATAATTTTATTCTTAGTGAGTGTTTCGTTGACCCAATGCACAAGTTTGAAAAAAGTATCCAACACTGGTATTAAAATGATTTTATTAATTTTAGGGTCATGTTGCTACTAACGGTTCGTCAATAAGATTTCATACGAATAAGTTATAGAAGAATTTAATGTTTAGCAATAAAAATTAACTTAATAATATCTTAATATTATTATTCATATTTTGTTTAAAAACCCACTAAGAATCACTTTTGTTTATCCCAATTTTATTTTTTTTGCATACTAAGGGCTTAATAGAACCTCTCTCTCTCTAATCACACAAATTCCATTATTATTATTACTTTATTTATTAAAACATATATTTTTAGATGAGATTCCATGATAGGATCCTCACTTCTATCCACATGCAAGTAGCACCCCCATTCGATTTCTCCCCTCCTTGGTTTTTATTGCACCCATTTTATTATTTCCTATTAATTATTTTAGAATATTATTATCTTTTATAATGATATTATAATAACTTTTATCTTATTCGACCCTAGAAAACCCTGTAACCCATGATTTTCTCTAATCTAATGGGTACAACCCTAATATCCAGTAGCATGGGCTGCCGCATGCCGCTCCCACTCAGGGGACATCAGCCTACTGTCGGTCCAGTCCTAGTCCACTGCACAGATCCTTTTTTCACTGTCTGCCACCTCAACCACATGCATGACCACATAATACACACCTGTCAGACTTTCCTTCATCGGCCCTAACCTCACACACACCGTACGAGCACACCGCCCCTTATGCAAGATAGTAAATATTCATTCCTCATGATGATGACATATAAATACTATATTGTTTGTATTTATATAACAAGATTTCAATATCTATGCTTAGATAAAAAAGATGATCATGTTTCAATGATTTTCATAGAATTTGGGCAACTGAATGGGCTTAAGATGCTCGACAACTACTGAACTGGGATCCCTGGGGATTCTGTGGTGAGGAACATGAAGAACCGAAGAATAACATCACCTTAAACCAAGGTTTTATCATCTTTGTCCAAGTGTTATTGTCCAATGATCAGGAATGGGAATCTGAGGTTAGATGCAAAATTAATAGAAAATTTAATTTCCAATAATCAATTAAGTGCAAGTGGTGAAAATTGAAGAATTAATTATCAACATGCTTATTCATTTAATCAAAGGTGTAAAACACCAGTGATGATTACTACCTAGATTGGATAAATACTTTTTGACATAGAAAACATTCATCAAAGAATAATAAGGATCTGTTGTGCTTTGATCTGTCTAGATACTGGGGTTTGTCATCGTTCTCTATTCATCGTTCATTAACAGGAAGTAGAGGATTGGGGAAGTGGTTGAAATAGTTAAGCATTATGAGGCCAAATCCCCTTAAAGACATATTTATATCATTTTATTAGGTTAAAAAGGAATTAATTTAATTATATAAAAAATTTATTTAATCATTTAATGCATCTACATTGAGAAATGGGATTGAACATCCCACACCAGTTAATTTTATATCGGGCATGGGGAAAAATCATTTTCCATACCCAATTATGGTCATGGATTTCTAATCCTATAATAATTTTGAGATTTAACCCTTTTTACTTAGTTACATTTTTGTGATTAATATAAAATATAATTAATATTTGAATTAAATTAGTTCTGGTCACACGAGTCCTCAGAATTGAACATCATCTTAGTGACCATCTCTCTAATTATATTTATAAATATTTCAAACTCTTTTTAGGAAAAAACATAGTCACTTTGCTAAATTATATTATTTGAAATTAAAAAACCATTTATACCTGAATATGGATCATTATGGTTTCATTATGTTCTTTTAGTGGCCTTTGGAAGAGTTTTATAGTTTAAATCCATTGTTTTGTATTTTTATTTTTCATAGTTTTCATTAACAGTTCACTTGTACACATGAATGGATGTTTGTGTAGAACATGGGTAAACATATTGAATTTATATAACATATTATTAACGATCTTCCATGTGATTAAATGATCTTTTAATGAATTATTTTATATATTTTTTGATGAACAATTAGTTAAGATTAAATTATGATCATTATAGTTTAATTTGGATGGTTTTCTGATAGCAACGAACATGTTTTGTTTTATCACTAAGTATTATGAATAAAATTTGTGTTCATAACATATAATGGGTTACAAAATAAATTTTACTATCTATTTTAAAATATTTAATGGTTTCATTTATATAATTGAAATAGTTTAAGGAAAATGGATGTGTGTCACCCATGATGTTGGTATATTAACACAACACATGAAACAAATTCATATTTATAAACAAGGAGATAGAGGGAGATAGAGAGGATACTACTGAATAATATTCCACTAACAATATATGATACTAGTATATCAACCACAATATATTTATCATGACATTTGGTTAATATAATTTTAGGATAATAGAAGAAATGAAATGAAATTTGAAAGGAAATTGAATGAAAAAGGAGATAAATTTCATCTTGAATATATCGTATTTGAGAGAATTTTTAGGGAAGATGATTTGATCATTTTATCAGAACAAAGGCTAATGAACATGAGTGACTCGATATGAAATAGATTTGTGAAGAATTTAGTTTAGGATTAAATCATAAGAGGAGTGATGAAATGAGGGTGTGAGGGGTGGTATTTATAGTGGAGGGGAGTACAATTTTATTAATATTATATTCATTACATTATTATTTAACCACAAGATATAAAATATTGAGGATAATTTATAATAGAAATAGTAATAAGTGCATTTGAGTTTGATCTAATGGACATTTACATCAACCATGACTCTAGCAAGATGCAAAAATTCCTTTATTCAAAATATTTTTTAAATTATCAAATTTATCCATTCAAAAATAATTAGAGCATTTAAGAAAAATACCAAAAAAATAAACCTATCCATTTTTCTCTATTTACAATCCAATAATAAGAACAATTTTACAAAAATAGTTTTCTAATTACGTAATTTTTTTGTTTTAATTAAAATCTAAATTTACTTGAAAAGTATTGATTTTAAAATTAAAAGTCAATTTACAATTTTTTCAAAAATCACATAAAGTATTATAAAGATATTAAAACCCAAAGACATAAAATTTTAAGGTTATGAATGAATTTTAGAAAAATATATTTTCTTTTAAATTAATTGAATAATTATAATTATTTATTTATGACTTCTAAAAATACCAACACATTTACTATGGTAATTTTGTCAAATTTAAGATGCCTAAATTTTATTTATACATTAATGGGTGAGGTTACTATTCTTTTATATGATTTAATATTCATTAGGGTTATATTACTGTTCATAAGGTCATGTTACTATTCATAACATTATGTTATAATTCACCAAAAATTATGTTTTTCCTATCGGACTACGAACATCATACTGATCAAAATATTGTATGTCATATTTTAGAAATTAAAAACATAGAACATAAAAGTTTATATTTAAGTGTCACATTATAGATCATTTAATCAGGGTTAGGTGTTGTGTTTCCGAATGTGATTTTATATGATTATGATATTACTATAGGAAGTGAGGAATTTTATTGATACCAGTTTGTGTAATTACACAATAATTGGATGATAATATAAATTTATGTGAATTTAATATCATAAAAATCATAGAATATTTAAGATACATTATATTCTATATAAACATAGAATAATATGTTCTATGGAACAAATAATTGAAATAAAATTAAAGATATTTAGGAATGATGTATCTTTTTAATTGGGTAACTCTTTTTTGTATGCACAAAAGGCCATGTGAGGATTGATTTAGTCCTATCATGTTGATTCATGGTGGATGGGATGGATATGGGGAGTTAATTTTAATGATCATGGACTATCCTTAGTTTCATGATATGTGTGAGAAAGTGAGAGGAAAAAATACTTTTTATTGTGGATTAGGTGTGGAACTCTTTTAATATTTTGGAAAAAGGTAACCCGACCATGTTTTTTTATTGAATGTTGATAAGTGTACCCCAATGAATGGAAAATGTTTTATAGGTTAAAAATATATCATGTAAAAGGAATTTGGGAAAGTTTCTAGGCCATATTAAGCTTTGATATTAGGGTTTATTGCATTGTATGGATAATTTCACCTTAATCGTTGAAAATAATTTTAATTACATTGACTAAAAATAATGTTCAAAAACTAAGTTTATCATATTAGAAATAATAATTTATGATTATAAAAATTATGTAATCAATATTTCCTAATTCCAATCCTATAAGTGGTGTAAATTTAATCTCATAGATGGGATAATAAAGTGAGTTTTTAAATGAAACACTTCTGAAAGTCTAGTTAGTTTTTCTAGAAAAATTAAAAATGAAATTGATTCCAATGAAAAAACTTATATTAATATATAAAAATATGAAATAATTAAACCTTAAAACAATTTTAATATATAATTTAACCACATAAATAAATTTTATGAAAAAGATATTTGGAATTAAATTTCATTATTTTCTACTATTTTATAAAAAATAAAAATACACATAAAAATACAAAAAATTAACCATAACCTAATTTTATGATCCTACATAAATTATAAAGTTAATTTTTACATATTTAATTGATAAAAAGGTTCAATGTTTTTAAAAAAATGGGTTATCAATTAAAAGGTGATAAATGTGACTTAAGAAAAATTTGGGTTTTTATGAGTAATAATTGGTTCATTATTATCTTTATATATCGAATCTATTGGATGATTGAAAAATATTTTATAGAATATATAATATATATATTAAATTAATATCGAAAAATAATTCAATTAATTTGGGTAAAACTGCATTCTGGGCATAAAATAATTTTTTTAAAAAAATAATCACTTTATATTAAATTGGTTATTATATTCATTTCTCTTTAAGATGTAACCGATGAATTCATTTTATATTTTCGTAAATCATAATTTTCAAATATTTGTTATTACTATTTATATCAAATATTTTAATGGCTAGTTTATATCTTATTTTAAAAATATTTAGCAATATAGACTTTTTTGGAAAAATTCAGTCTTGTATGTAATACATGCCATTAAATAATCTTGTCCTTGAATTTAATTCATGGTAACTCTGTGATTCATAAATTGAAATATATAAAACAAATTTAACATATTTAAAATAGTAAATATACTTTGAATTCTTCATATTTTATATTCCCTCATGATCTTGGTGTCTCGTCTCATATAATCTATCAAATTCATATTACCATTTTAGACTTTTTATGGTGTATCAATATTTGTATCAAAATATGTATGACTATTTAAAATACACGAAATTATAAAAAGAGGAAATTAGAAAATAAAAAAAAATTGAATAAAACCAACACTACACCACACATTATGATAGTTTATAATGATGAAATTATATTCACTAAAAAACTAATAATCATTGTGTAATTATTATAAAAAAAATGGATGATATATTTTAGATTTCTCTTCTCATAGATTTGAATTTATCTATGGGTTTACAAATTACACAATTTTAGGTTCATTTTTTACCTCTCAAAAAAACTATTCATATGAGTTATTAAAAACATTTGGAATAATAAATACTAGAGTATAACCAACATCACTTTTAGTTATATAAAATTTCAATATGAATGATAATAAATGATTATTTTAATGTTAATGAATATAGAAAATAAATAGTAATCCTCTTTTATTTAATGTCACTAAAGAAAAATATTGTCTTTATAGGTACACATTATTATATGTTTCAATATAATACTTTGGAGTTATAACTTATACCATCAAAGTGGATTCTCAAGTATGTCTAAAATACATCCAATTATGCACTGGTATATAGGAATAAATAAGAGAATCAGTTATAAGGGTTAATATATACAAACATGGTAGGTTATTTTGAGGACCAATGTTCTATATCAATATAGGTGTTATTCATTGGTGGGATGATGTGTGAAATTGAATATCAGGAAGCAATACTCTCTTACATCAAGTACCCAATGGATGAGATTTTTTCTATATCACAATAAAATAAAATAATGATAGAGATAAAGAATCAGCTTTAATTAGTGAATGTTCTTCTAATCATACAATTTTTATTGGTTGTGAGAACTATAGAAATATATTTTATCATATATATAGGGAAACATTGAAGAAAAAATATATTAATATCAAATACCACTTCTTAATAGAGAATGTGGATATAGAAACCTTAAAACTAAAATGTGTTCTATTAATGATTATGTTTATAATATTCTCAAAAAACCTAACCAAACTATGTATTATAGAAATTTGTGATTTTGGATGGGTTTGAAACCTATTTCTCAAAATATTTAATATATTTCTTGGAATCATTAACCAACCCTCAATCATTTTTTTATATTTAAATGGGCAGATAAAATCTTCAGTTGACAAACCATATTGCTTATGATGTTTCATAATTTGTATTTTAATATTAGTGTCAATAACTTCTTGAGAAATCCACTTGAATAGTACTAATGAATTATATGATATTTGGTTTCTTTTTATGAACTATTTCATGGATATCATTGATGATTAGGTTCATATTTCCTATTTTAAACACATATCTTGCTTATATGGACATTGATTTGATTTATTCATGACTTGTTTATTTATTAAATACAATACCACCCATTTCTATATAATATTTATCTTAATAATAAATCTTGTGGGAAGAGAATTTTTTTTATTTCATCTCATTTATAGAATCTGAGGGAGATCATTTGGAGATATTTAAATGAATTACGAAGTTTTATTACTAAAAACTGATGGGTGATATTGTAAAATTTCATGGATGTTGATATTGAATTTTATTTAAATAAAAGATACAAGGAATTAATTTATTTTATAGGCGTTTTATCTATGTTTGAAGGATCTATGATATTTTTTATGAAAAATATTTGTTATAATTATTATTGAGTTAAATGTATGAATAAATATTTGATAATGGTGGAGTAGGTTTTAAATGTTCCACATAAAAATGATATAAGGATTAATATTTTATATGTGTTTAGTTTTGTAATAGTATGTATAATTTTTAGTTTTTACTCATGAGTAGCACTATTTTTTCAGTGAATACATGAGATCTTGAAGAGAGAGAAAAATGAAAATGTAATGTAATAATAATAAAACTATGTTACATATGAATAACTTTGAGCTTTCAAAATTTTTTATTATTAATCAGGTGATGTATTAGTGTAATTTTGTTTATATATAAGATTAATCTAGTGAAATGATAGAATAACAATGAAAATTAATATATTCTAAGGGGACAATTTTAAGAATTCAAAAGATTTTCCTCTAGTTCAAAATGATAATTAAGATCCTTTTGGTTGTCCTAAAATATTATGTAGGATCTCTCACATGTGGAGTAAAAATAATTTAGATAATCAATTGAGGATACATATTATTTAAATATCATGATTCAATGGAGTATATAAATCAATATATATTTTATATAGGTAAATATACACTATAATTAAGGTATAATATTAGAACTTGTGCAGATGTGACTTTGAAGACATTGAAAATAATGTTATATGTTTTGCGGGAGCTCGAAAGAATAAAGAAGTAAAAATTCATGGAGAATGAATTATAATCACATAACTTCTTATAAATGAGGGTATATTTTATTAGTTAGGATGATAATTAAATAAATATTCTATGGTGAATATAAAAGATCTATATTAACTGTATAGACAATTCTATATTTGAGACTGTTTCATAAAATATCTCTAATATTTATCGATGATTTCCAATTTCTTGAATCATGTATGATTGAGATTATAATGATTACGAATGGATTAATATATTTTTTAGTGTTTTTTTGTGTTATATTAAAAAATATCAAAATTTATCCAATCTTATAAATCTCATCAATTTGATTTTGTTCATTTTTCAAGAATATATTTTTGTGTTTCATTGTATCAAATTGGTGCTTCTGGATAAATTGGGTGACAAAACATCATATTGTATGATATTTGAGTGAAATTTAATTCAAAATGCATGTTTTTAAAATATATTAAATGTTTGGTTTTTTAATATCATTTTTTAAAATAAGGTGATATTGTAGCCACAACCTTGGCATGGTAGGGTAATGTTAAATTTTATTTCTTGTATCTTATCATAGTTAGAAATAAATTGTTGAATGTTCCATTGGATGAAATAAATGGGATTTGAATCCACTATTGGTTTAAAACTTTTGAAACAAAAAATACATATTTGTTTCATCAATAACATACATGTAAATGACTGGAATTTTGGAAATTTATATGTATCCTATAAAAGGATGTTAAACACAATCAATATGTATTTTTGAACTAGACTACCCTCATGTTAATTATAAATTCTTGAGAGATATATTATTCATAAATTACAATGTGAAGAAATCTATACCATTGTGTGTTGGAGAATATTTCTTGAGTATTAGATGATTCATGTATTCACATAGAAGTACCATAGAGGATAGATTCTTTTTAATTCCTCTAAGGGATCCTCAGCCAACATCTAAATTGAACATTGTATATTATACTCATTAATGAGAGGTATATTGTGTTCATCATTTTTTATTAAAATTATCTAGTTTAACTCATATTATATCATGGAAATGTGATTTTTAATTTCTTATAATGCATTGATTACGTGTTAATAATTATTTATAAACCCTGAAATAGAATCCAAAGTATAATATGAAATTTGATTAATAAAATCATTAAAAAATGAATAAAAATATATATTTTACTATACTAGTTTTCAATTACCTCAATATGATATATAAAATAAACTAAAATTTGATTTATGATAAATTATATTGTAATTGAAGATTACATCACTCTATATGATATGATATACCGGACCAAGTGACACAGGGTGTTCCTTCATAATTACATTATTTTATTGGGTACAACATGAGGTATAATAAACATAAATAACATTACATAATTTATAAAAATATAGAACCACATAATCAATAAAATATTGATTCCAGTTATATAATATGACTCCCCCAGAACATAAGAGATGTCACAGTACACTATTATCTATCATAAAATATCATAGATAATGATACCTTATTGGGAATTTTAAAATATGGATTTTGCAAAATATGACATGAAATGGAAAATTTTTATTCTATAATTTTAAAATATATAATTCCCTTAAATGTTTTAAAAAATATTAATGAATCATATTAAAATATATTTTCAGATATTTATTAACTTATAAAATCATTATAAAATAATTAATTATAAAATATTTATAAACAATTAATTAAAATATTATGAAATATGTAATAAATAAATATCAATATTATTAATTATTAATATTTAATCTAATTTAAAAATTATATAACATGCATAATAAGTTAAATATAAAATGTTTATATATAAATTATAAATTTAATTTATAATGATTTAATAAATTATAAAGTTAAATATAAATATGATAGAGTTTATTTTAAAATGATTAATTATGTATAGTTATTTATCTTGAAATTTTCAAATTAAAATGTATTATTGTATTAAATTACATATATCATATTGGATGTTTTTTTGAAAACAAATATGATCTTTTTTATATTATATTAACATTGTGATATTTAGATTTTATAAATAGTGTAGAATATAGAAATGGATTATAATTTTTTTAATTTAATTTAATATCATATATTTGTTTAAAATGATATATATTTAATAATATAAAGGAATTATTATTAATTATTGATATAAATTATTTTCCTTTGTTATAGTTATATAATTTCTAAAATGGAAGAATAAATATTAATGTTTTATAATTGTTTATATATTATTTTTTTATAAATGAATACTCACGATTAAATATATGAATTGTTAATTTATTTAGAATAATCACTATTTTATTCAATGATATATATTTTAAATTATTAAAAGAATAATTCTTTATTTTAGTTATTAAAATTATTTTATAAATATTAAAACATGCAGATATTGAGTTTCCTGTTAGGTATGATAATTGATTTTGTTTTCTTCTTCCTTGGATTTAGCTTGTACTTGGCTATGATCTGTAATTAACAAACAAGTTATAATATATGAATATTAAATGTTAGAAATAATATTTAATTGAGGCCACGATAAAGTATTGTATCCTTGTGTAGAGGGAATTTAGGTTAGATATCTCACTCTAAAGGATGATTATTCTTTATCTAGAAATGTAGTGGTTTTCTAACTATTTCTCTAAGATAACTCTTGTTATTGTTTTTTGTTTCATAAAATTTTGAACCCTTTCATTATTTTTAATGTATGTTTTTCATATAATGGATTTGGATATGTAGTAATACAGTTGAATTTTAAATTAGATTTATACAACAAGTTTTGTGTTGTAAAAAGGGTTAGAAATTTATATGGTTTTAACATATCTATATAGTGTAGAGAATCTGATCCAAAACTACATCAATGTAATTACACAAACAGGTATTGAAAATACATGAGATAATTGGGTGAGGTTGAATCGTATATGAATTTCTATGTGTTATATTTATTCCAAATAAAACACATGTCTAGACCTATATTTTTCAACTCGATAGGTTTTGATAACATAGGGTTACTGTAGATAATATTTTTTAAAGTAATACTCTAAATTGATAACTATAAAATTTATGAAAACCATCTCTATATGATCTTTGGGATTCACTTATCTTGTAAACCATTAGGAAGATACTCAATGATTACTGTTGATATTATTAATATTATAGATTGGAAAAAGTGTTCTCTATAAGAACATCCATCAATTATATATGATATGATTGGGATGATGGACAACCTATATAACTATATGTTGATGGGAATGAAAAATAAATCACATTAAATGTTGAGTTTTGGATATTATCCCACAAATGAATAAGTTTGGTTTTAAAAGGGATCTACATTATATTTGAGGTATATTTAATAAAACATCATATTTAATGATTGTAAAACAAAATAATTTTTTGATAAAACCATATATTATAGATAATTATTCCACATCATAATCCAAAAAGATGTCGAGATCATTCCTTGGAAATAAAAAACATATTGAAAATTACTTATTACACTTATAAAAAACATATGAACTGTTTTTGACAAGGAAACAAATTCTATGTGTTAGAGTGATAGGATCCTAAGTAATCACATGTTAAAATTGGTTAAAATATAAATCATGATAATAATTACAATAATAAAATGATTCACTCAAAAATTAAAATACATTAAATTCAAGATGACATAAGGATAATTATTCTTCAATCATTTATTAAATTATAATGAGTACATTACTGACCTGGATATAATGGGGTTTTCATTAAGGATTAATCTACATATGGAATTCATTCAATATTAATAATTAGACATGTATCAAAAATTTAAATGAGATTTAATAAAACATTACATAAAATTATAAAAGTAATTGTGTTAAATTAACTACTCAAATTATTTCTAGGATTTGGTGTTGAATTGATTATAAAATAAGTTAATGGTTCAAAAAATTAAAAGAAGCATTAGTTATAAAGACCAAATATTCATCATTAACCAACCAATAAATGTCATTGAAATATAAAAATGTTTTTCTAAGGTGAAATTGTTTCCATGTGATGGAATTTTTCAACATTACACCATATCACCCCACCGATGAACCCACAAAGTTGTGCCCTGAGAATGTTTTACACATGTTGTCAAGAGTGTCTCTTCATACGACATATAATTCTGACTAGAAGAAATGGACTAGGTTATTTCCATATGGAGACTATTCCCTCATGATCATGAGCGTAAAGTGGATATAAATTATTAATTTCAAAGAGTAGTTTTTATAACAAAAAAAACATGAATTAGAATAATAAATAAACAAGAAAGACAAACATAGACAGAAGTGGAATCATAAATAGATACAAAATGATGGTTTTATTCTATAATATATATAAAAAATGAGAAACATTGGATTCAAGGGAATGAAGAAAATACCAAAATATGTAAAAAAGTAAAAAAACAATATTTAGGTATTCCACTACTACCATCACGATCATAGACTTGGTCTTATTCTTCTATATTTCACCCCTGCACTTAGAAAAGAAAACATTTGATGCTGGATGATTCACATTTCTTACACATTAAATCATAATATCATATCATGGATCTAGGGAATCCAGATAAGGGACTTAGATATAATCAATATACAACCATAAACAATTACTAGAAAAATAAATTCAATCCCTATAAAATGAGCACTGAATTAATAATATTGAAAGAGAAGGAATAAATACATAATACATGTATATCTTGGTTCCTCATAAAGACCAAACCTAATCTACCTCATTCTTTCAAAGAATATTGTCTCTAAACAAAATATTTCCAATTCAAGTATGATATTTCCTACAAATCAGTCATCATTAATATGTTATCAAGATTGGATTGAAGCTGTGAATGTGAGTTTTCTTGGAAGTCACATCCATTGATTTAACAAATATTTATTTTTGGAATTATATTGAAGGAATCCCTAAATTTTAAATTAGTAGAATCTTGGTACCATCCAAGGAGAACCATAATTAGGATCCCAAGTATCAGAATAAGAGAACAAAAAATATTAATTATAGTAATATTAAATAATGGAAATCCTGAAACGGAATCTCAAGTATCACTCTTGGAATAGATAAAAGACTATAAACTCTAGTCACATCTATGGTATCTCATATAGGAGACAAAATACCTTATGTTTCATGGTGTAACTATATTTCCACTGATCCCACTCCAAGGTTATCCCCTTGTGAACTAATATCACTCCTAAAAATTTCGATACATCACACGGTGATCCCATCAATGGATGATCCTAGAGTATTTACCACACATAAAAATAATAATTAAAAACATCAATGATCCCATTCAAGGTAATCCATAACTAGATTCCATAGTATCAGTCTAAGCATTAATGGAATGTATGGTTCCACTATCATTATGACATACCATTTCACTATGTAAATACAATTCTAATTATTTAATAATGATGGACAAAAGTTTTCATTCAATAATTACTTACAATTTAAAAAATAGGATACAAAATCATAGAATTTATTTTTTCTATAGTTCATTTCACATTTCCTATTTTGAAGGTATAATTTTTCACAAGGAAAACCACACCTCATTAGTGATTATAAAATTTAAAACATTTAGTCCATTGATGAAGGTCACAACCAATGGGTGTCTCAAATTAAGTTGATCAACCAATGCTGATGATTCTCTGTTATCTAGGTTCTTATTACTCATGGAATACATGTAATTTATTTTGTTAAACATTTTAGAGGTTTTATCTAAGAAGACTGACATGAGGAAGAAATATTTGTGAATATAAAAGAAACAAGACTATGTGGAAAATAACTTTAACACATACCATAATATTGTAGAACTCTCCTCATCCCGTTACGCCCCCTGAATAGGGTTAGATAATTTGAAATCATAAGAATAAATAATAAACCATAAAATAGTGTATTTTTACTAGAATAAAAATATAATAGAATATGGGAATATAATGAAGTATGTAATTGGAGTGGATGAATTTCCATTATGGATCAAACACACCTAATGGTGATGAATATAGTGCTCAGACATAGGATATCTAGTATAACATAACATAGTTAAGGGTATGATCACCCATGAATTTCAACATCAGTGTGGTAGATGGAAGGAAAACCTTATTAAAAATAGTTATGGCCTTTTTTTAAAATGATCACTATCATTTCAATTAATTTAAAAATATAAATTTTGTGTAATGATCGATTCAGTCCCCCTATGAAAAAATAAATTAAATGTCTTCTGAATGAATTACATTTTGTGTAATGCTCAATTTTTTTCCTTCTAGAGAAATACAATTTCATTGCATGCAATAATAATGGAAAACAATGATTAAATATTCTATTATAAATTATTTTCAGGTATTTTTCCTGTATCTTGACTCATGTTTTTTCACCTCTCCCTCTCCAAAAATAGCTAACTGACCTAAGGGAATTGTGACCTAGGTCTAATATGAATGAAAATATTTATAATTATCTATAATAAACTACATGAAAACATACCACATTGAAAATTCAAGATGTACCAACCTACCCCCCCCCCCCACAATAAATAACTCATCCCATAGTTTCCCATTATAGTGTGGTAAAATGAGGTTTAAAAAAGATCTAGACAAAAACACGTACATCGACCTCCTTCTCTTAGGCCTCAACCTATACATAGTTTTTCTTCCCCAACACATGGACTAGATAAACAATACTATGTCATAGAGTCATACATTAATAATAAAAAATATCAATTGGATGCTCCCAAAATGATGAAACTAACTTTATCTCAACATTCATAGGATAAAATATATGTGACGGGTCAGAATGATGATAGAAAAGATATGATATGTGGAAGAATTTGTTCTTACCATCATTCCTCTAGGGTAACTACAACCAATAGTATTTTGGCATGAATCTTTCTATGTTGTCAAAAGGACTGATGTTATGAGGTGATATATTTCTCCTTATCTATATCAATTTGTGACATAGTCTAGGAAAAACTCATTGAGAGACCTCATGTCTCACCATGCAATCTAGAGGTCAAATGTGAAAATCAATATATTTCATTTACCAGGACTAGGATATCTCCATACATTTCAAAATCAGTTGAACAATATTTGATGTCTCCATAATGAGATGAGGGCCATGTAGTACTTCCTCACCATCCTCTAAAAATCATAATGGAGAATGTCACATCCAAATGTAAATGGACCCATAAGGATCCATCTTAATCATTTCATAAAATATATTATTCTAGTAAAAATTGACAAGTGGATTGTGTTTCTCTAAAAAAATATCAAATCAAGGATGGATTCATAGATAATTTCCTCTAAAAAGCGGGTCACCTGCTCTAATTGTTTATCGATATGATGTTGATAAACTATACTCAACAGTAAGTAAAACCCCGAATTCTTTTTGAAACCACTTTAAAAATATTGATATAAACATTGTTTCATTGTTTTATATGACAGAATGAGGGAAGAAATATTGGAATACAATATATTAATGAAAAACACATCAGAGCTCATAAATTGAGATGGTCGCTCAGATTGGTAGAATGTGTGAGACTTTACTCAACATATTGATGATCATCCAAAAAACATCACTTACATGAGGGGATCATTGAAATAGTATAAAAAATTATATTTTGACTTAATTTTATTTCCACTCTAGAAATGAAATTGGCCATAAAAAATTATGTGATCCCTAGTTCATAGCCTAAAATTTCTAACAAATAGAGGACCGAGTGATGAAACATGAAGTCATCCTCTTTATACATGGACACTAATATGAATGATGTACATCATAGTACATATTGGTAATCCCATTGTGAACTTTAAAAAAAGTGGATTTAGATTCCTATAGCCACTATTCTTATATGTATGTGGGAACAAAAACATTCCCATGGATGTGTATGATCTCATTCTCATCGAAAAACGAACTTGGTTGGGGGTTATCACGTAATACACATTCCCTAAATAAGAGGGACATAGGATCATTAATATGTCTCATTCTCACCAATTATAGAATGGAGTTTTTCATTATTAAAGATGTTAAAATAGGATTCCCATTAATCTCTTAATCATCCAGGTGTATCTTAGAATATAAATCCATCAACTTCCACTCACCACTAACCTCATAGATGTACTAGGTCTTAGTATTCTGTATTAGGTTGTTAACCTCAACTTTACCATTCCTGGTTATATAAAAATGATGAAAAAATGTATTTTATGTATTCTACCCACCAAAAATATATGAGATTCATGTCACGCTATGTAGAGATATTGTTGAGAATGTTTTGTATTTTCTTAAACAATGAACCACTCTACCAATAAATAATTTCTGTAACAACATAAATTATGAACAATATCATCTAGATCAAAATAACATGTTAGGTTTTTTGTCTCATGAGGACCTAACTTGTGAGACTCATACAATACAACTAGATCATCGTAAATCATAACTACTACTAGATATTTTTTTAAAGTGTCGTTGTAAACAGTATAACCTCTTCATAGATTTCAAAAAATCTATATAAGTGATGAAGTAATTATCCATTTTAGCTCAAAATGATTTCATGAAATATTTATACTACAATATCTTGACTCACATATATTCAATATCATAATAAAATTTTCTAGTCAAGAAAAATCCTGATTGAATTTCTAATAACAGGTATCCAGTCCTAAAAAAATGATAATGACAAATACATTCATAGGATTCTACCATGAATCCACAACCCTCATCTCCAATGGGTCAACAGACATTCTGGAATATGAGATAATGTGACAAAATATGTGATCCTTATCGATCTTGAAGTGTTATTTTCATAGATTAGCATACAAATTCTACTATCAGTGAGTATTTAGTATGATATCTAGATGTTTCACATGGCCGTGTCATGTTAATGAATACCCCAAGGCGTTATCCAAAAATACTACCACCTATGTATATATCTATGCGGTGAAATCCCAATTCATCACATCCATAAAAACATTTTTCATATATTGAGTTTGATTAGTATAACCATAGACTCATACATGTCATAACATATATAGAACAATATACATGGTATGTCTGATGGTCTAACATGCACTAGATGATAGTCGAACCTAAAATCGATATTGTAGAAAACATTCACTCCTCAGAATTGGTAGAATATATCATATATATGAGAAAATATATAGATGTTCATAAAAAATCTTGTTAAACTATTATTTATCGACACACCACCTAAAGTTAACATCTACCTTTAGAGTGAAAATGATATGTAAACACCCGAGAGAAGAATGGGTTCATATGAAAACATTTTCCTCAAATTGTATAAACTATTTATTGATTTCATGGAATCTCAATAAGTTCCATACTATATTAAGAATTGTACATTGGTTTCACTCCACGTAGTTTCTCGAAATGGGAGGGCTAGGGTGTGGTGGGCTAAGACCAGGTGAGTTTGATCCCACACGGGTTTATCTGCAAAATCCAGAATACAATGATCACAAAAAATATCAAGCCAGCCCTACACCACATAGCCCAATGGGTAGACTGTGATTTTACACCTATTCTGAAGTAAATGAAATCTATTAACATTCCTAATTCAAATTGTATTTTTTTTGTTAAAAAACATTTATATACATAATAATACAATGCATTTTCTATCTTACACTACATGAATATGTTTAATATATGCTTTGATTGCAAAACATGTTTAAATTCGACTCCAAATTTTATCCATATAGGATCATGGATTAGTGAACTAGGTGTGGGATAAGTGGAGAGTGGTAAAAATTGAAGAGAAATTAGAAATGATATTAGATAACTAGTGTGATGTTGTCGAGGTAGAAATGGTGTTGAAATAGGATGTGATGTGTTAAAATAGGATGATTCGCTACAAGTTAGGAAACTTGAAGATAGTAAGGATCTTGGAATGAGAAATGAGTATTATCAAAGAATTACGATAGCTGCTAGGGACGGATGCTAGTGGATTGAAGGGGGATTTCAATGATTCGATTTTTGTGGGATTAGATTGGATACATCATATTCACCTCTCATGAAGGAGACACAAGAATTGGTTTGTAATATTTTCAACTAAATTTGACTAGATTCTCAAGAAGGATCAAATCATCAAATGAGAAAGCTTCACCCTAGTATGAAATATCTACTAGACTCAAAAATGTAGCCCATATAATACATTGTTTAAAATGTAAGGAGTGAAAAAAGTCCATAAGGGTCACCTGTTTAGACCCATTTGACCAAATTTGGATGAAAAAAATAATTTTTTATAAAAAATAAATTTTATAAAATATTTTTCTATTATTTTTCTTGCAGTTCAGCTCGATCTGGAAAAGGATCAACCCACCTTAGCCCACACTTGTGTGGGCTCAAGCAGTATTGACTCACGCTCTAAAAGTTCGAAATTTTGAGGCCACACACACCACCTATCCACCGCATATCTACAAATACCTTGGTCTTCATGAAAATTTTACATTACTAACTCTTAGATATAGCTCAATGATAAACTCTTCCTCTCTTAGAAGAAGAAAACTAAAGAAGTATTTCGAGGATTCACAACTAAAATTATCCACATCATGATGAAATTGTGTACATTTGTTTCCCTAATCTCTCATAATGTGACTATCCATAAAGGAAATAATTCCACCAATCCCACAAAAATAGGGTCTGGTTCTACATTCCTTTTAATACCATTCACCCTTTCGAATATCAACACTACACACGGGTGAGTTAAACAATTAACTGAGATGATATAAATCAATATGATTATGATAAGGTACAATCTCTACCATCTCAATAATTTCATTTTAATACATCATTTTTAGGATGAATAATTCCATAGGAATAAATTCCCACCTATATCAAGGGTTAACTCCTAGCACTGGTACTCACACTTTGATCGAATCCTCAATAGTGTGTCAATATTCATCACGTTATTGAGGTACTCTATATCAATGCCCAAAATTTTAAAAATTCATGCATATATAAAAGAATGAAAGAACCTAAATATTATAATGAAAAAATATATGATTCTAGAATAGTACATCATATTGTATAACTATCAGAACTCTACTCCTCTGGTATTTTCTATACTTAAATAATATTTTCTAATCTGTGGCCCTGAAAAATTCCCGGGATAACCTAATCAGTTCATCCATTTTTTTTGTTGAACCACTGAAGTCTGATTAGCATATCCAAGACTACCTCATTGTCTTGGTCATCTAATATTAGGCCATCTCCCATCCTGATGTAGATCAAAGCATCTTATACCAAAATGTTGTGTCAGTAAAGATCCCTTCACACTTGGAATTATGGGAAATTTTTTGACGAATACATTGAAGGTGATCCATCATACATTAATACAAACACTCGATTAGGTTTCTCATACATTATGGATTTTTATAGACATCCCTACCACACTTGTGACACACTAAATTTATTTTTATGATCATAATCTAGCTTGAACATCCCCTAGATGAATATTCGAAACAACTATTTATGTCTCTTGAAATGTGATATCCCATTCTCAGAGTTGAACCACCCTAGATTACATTTCTAGCTTCCCCTAGGTTCTTCTCTATTACGATGTTATAGATCACTATATCTTAAATGTTGGTCATCCTGAAAACATTAACCTGTGATCGGATAGTGTGAACAATCTTATCCTCAAAAAATCTCATAGTCATATCTCATCATTGGTTAGTGTTGAAAAAAAAAACAATGATTCTTGGTAAAATAGGATGAATACTCTATTATTGATATATCATCCATATGTAGGCTCAAAAAATATATCTTATAGAATGTTATCAATATATTTGTGACAAACTATTAATATAATGTTGTTTGAAAGCCTAAACACACCATAACTTGATGATGTCTTGCCTAGGTGATGACATCACACCAATGTCTAGTAGAACAATGATGCATATAGGCACTGATCTTGACCCCCCTCTATAGAGTGGACTACAAAATTTAAATCATAGATAACATTTTCTCCATCCATGACTTAGTTTCTTGAGGAACACCATCCCCCAATAGGTGGGTGAATGTTGTGTCAAAAATTCTCACGTAAACTGTTCCATAGTAGGGATAGTTCATGGTCCTCCCTCTATAGACTTTGTGAAGCAAAAACAAATATCTCAAAACTAATCATCATTGGATATAGGTTGATCAACTGGAGGAAATACTAGTAGATCTGGACCCACCACCATTGGAGCATGGTTATCACCACTATCATAGCACATTAATTGAGGATCCCATTGAGGAATAGATCTAAATATTAGAAACACACCCCTCATATAATAATTATAAGTAGTTATAAAAAATGAACTTAAAAAAGTGGTAGGTACACAGACTTCTTATAAATGAGTCACACCTCTCTAACATATCCAAAATCCTAGAATTGGTGTTAATAACGGTCACGATGGATCATATTAGACAATACCTATAACCCGCTAATAAAGCTGAGTTTGGTTCAAGTTATCAAATGATGTAGTGTTCCTAGTAAATAGAGTCATGATTTCATGGTATAGAAGAAATCACCTATTACAATTCAAATAAAATCCTCATATTTCACAAACCATTTTACTTTAATATTTATGTTTATTTGATATTATACAAATTTTTAATCATATATATATATATATATATAACAATATTGTTATGTGATTCACCATTACAAATTTATAAATAACAAAACACTTTATAAATTTTAGTTGGTACATAACGTAACTATTACCTAGCCTTAATATTTGGTAACAATATATAACAAGTCATCTAATGGGATTTTATTAAATTAATCACAATTAAATATTAATATAATTAAATTCCTTATAAATTATAATTAGCATTCAAAAATAATGTCATCTAATGTTTTTTCCATAAAACCAATGTTTGATTGATCAAAAGTGGAAAAATTGGAAAATTATGGTGTCGTAATCAGTTTATGTTGGAAAAATCCATTACGATTTAAGTTGGAATATTAATTAATCAAATTATTTTATCCAGTGCATATTTATGGGAACATTTCAACAAATACTAATCCTATAAATAACAATATGCAATATGTAATGGACATAAAAATTAAACATTGTATGGAAATATTCATAAAAAAATATTCATACAGTACCAATACCTATGCATGAAATGATACCTAATTTCCATACTAGGTTAATGGAATTATTGGGAAATAATAATATAATGAATAAATAATTTCAAAAAATATGTCTATCACTGAATGGTGATAATATTAAAACAGTAACAGGAATAGAACAAAAAAATAGTAACCCAACCCTTGAAATTTGTTGTTCCACTATATGTGGGTCAGATACTGTCAGTCAAAGAATCAATACAAAATTATGATACATCCTCATATCCTCTCAAATTCCCAAAATTAGTAAAAAATAAAAAATAATGATCTCACACCACATTTATAATCCAAACCATGAATCCACAATGTGGTTCCCTAAGATGGTTGGCCACCTAACCGGAACAGTACCTCCCCATATGATAGAGGCTATAAAATCTCATCGATAGACTTAGGTGTGTCTCTGGGGAGAATATTATCTAATTAAAAAGTGTGATAAAATATAGTAAATAATTAATGTGAAAAAATTGTAACATTTATAACAAAAGTGTAATAAAATAGTTAATAAATATAAAAATAAATAAACACGAAGAAAATGAATATTAAATTGATACAAAATGAATATGAGGATGTCATGTTATTTTAAAGAAGATGAATCAGGATATAAAGAAAATAGTCATATGGAATTTGATATATAAAAATACTATCTGAAATTAAAAATATTTTACCACTAGAATCATGAACATAGGATCCATCCTTTTCTCTCACAATCCCTCCTAGTACTCAGAATCAATCATTGGAATTTGGATGTTTTCCTTTATCTACACAAGAAATGATGAATTTTTCTTTTGTACCAAGGGATGCCCATGAAATGTGTGATATATACTCAATATTCCACCCCCAAAAATTTCCATAACACTCTAATGTATCCATATAAAATTATAATTTCCTTCAATAATTTTAATAGATAATAAATAAAAAAATAATATATATCAATCTGGTTTTCTCATGGAAAACTAACAGACACCAGTAGATTCTTCTTAAACTGGTTTTCTCTAATACATTTTTTACATATACAAGTGTGAAATGTTATAAAATTGGGTCATCATATATTATGTATCAAGAGAAAACATTTTCCAAACATGTGATTTGTCTTTGTGGACTCATCATTGAATTTAAAAAATATTTATTTTTGGAATTATAATGAATGACTATATACAGATAAAATATGAAAAATATTAGGAATTCCATCGTGATCCATTTCAGGGATATCAAGTATCACACCATGTCAACTATAAATACTCAACACCTTATGAGTACATCAAAGAAGGATTATAAATATAATCTCTATTATTAATCTTGATATGGTGTAATGAAAGTAACCAATGAACCTTTCCCTTCTTTCTCGCATAGGGGACCTAGTATCACTCATGCCATAGTGTAAGCACATTTCCACTGATACCACCAATAGCGTATTCATTAGGGAGAAAGTGTCACTCATAATGAGGTAGTTAAACTACATGGTTAGAACATACTAGGTATACCAAGTATCATTCCCATCATATTTATAACTCATAAACAAAATATAATTATAAATCATGATTTGCCAATCCAAGGAGATAAATAAATAGAATCACATGTATCACAATCATTATTAATGGAAGGGATAGATCAGTTATCAGGATATCATACAATTTCATCAATGAATTATAGACATGATACATTAAACAAGTACAAAAAATTTGTTAATTCCATTAAAACAAACTACACATAAAGTATACATGGATAAATATTTTCCAATAATTAGTCCTTAGTTCAATTCACTTTTACCATTTTAATATTATCAATTATTACCAGGAAACATGAACCTCAAAAGGTGATTGGACAATTTATGGAAAAGAGAATTTTGGTCTTTATGGAATGTCGCTCCTATGGGGTGGATCACTTCAAGGAGATCAACCAACAATGTTGATTTTCCCTCAGATAACAATATAATATGAAATTAAATATTTTAATTTAATTTATTATACAATTAATATTTTTCTTTAGAGATGTTAATCATGTAGAATAATAAGATATAATATATATAAGAGAAATGATACTTCAGGGAAAATAATTATACCACCTACTATTATCTTGTAGCAATCTCTTTGTCTAGATTCTACCCTTCAATTGAGCTAGAACTAGATAAATTGGAATCATTTATGGTTAAAATGAAAATTGGGCACATTATCTATCAAGAAATAGATCCTATGATGTGAAGAGAAATTACATATGTAAGTAATAGGATTTGAGAGAACAATGATGGTTGTCTAATACACCTGGTGGTGATGCAACTGAAACTTGAAAGGATGAGATCTTTTGGAGACTATTTGAGTAGTGGGTAGTTGCTCTCACACACTTCTAAATCTATAATGGAAATGAAATGAAAACAGCACTAGATGAAATTATATAGTGGGTAAATGCATCAAACATCATGTAATTCTTGGTTTTGATCACATCAAAGTAAAACCTAATTCACAAGGTGTTGGGGTTATGTCAATACAGGTCCACATAATCTATTATAAATACATTCCATGTATATATATTTCACAAACTTGTTTTGGACATTAGCCATACTTCATCATTTTCCATATTCCATTACAAAAACAACCAACATACCTATAAAGGGATCTGCTCGCTAGGTTTCCCCCTCTCACCACATTGCTTTTATCAGCCTCAGGTCGGTGGTGGATTCTCTCTTGGTAGTTATTTTATTCAGGATCACAGTGTGTGCATCCTCATCCAGTGGCGATGTCCTGACTTCATGGGTCGAACACGTTTCAGCGTTGCTTCAATCATCATGCCATATCCTCTAAATTGATTAGGGTTTCCATGATGGTGTGGTGTAGGCCCAGGTGTTGAGTCTTCTTCTATGTTGATGGTCACAGACGCATTTTCACATCGGCTGTGGGAGTGATTGGGATGTTTGTTGTGGTCTCATGTGTCGTCATGAAGGCAGCGATGGGAGCGATTCTGGCTTGTGGTGAAACATTTATTCCACTGCATGTTCGGGTGGGTGGCTTTCTGGGGATGTATTTATTCCTTGTATCTGATTTTTTTCTGATTGGTGGTGACCTGTGGTGTGATTCTGGTCATTCGGTGAAGATTTGAGGCTTGTGGATCAGTGGAGGTGTGTATAGGGAGCAAGATTCATCATGATTTTGGATGAATTCCTACTATTGTTCTATTGAGTGTCTTTTTATACTTGGATTCAGCTTTTTGTGATCTATTTTGGAAGATTCTTCTTTGGTATTGGGTGAACCTATTTATTTTTTCATTGCGGTGAAACGTGTGGAGACTCTGTTTTGGTGGAATGACTTTTTTGGATGATCAAATGAAGGCTTTGGTGAAGGAGGTCAGAATATCAAATTTTGAAAAATTTTCATTTGGAGCGGTTTTTTTCTCATAGGTTACGCTGCTTTCTGGTTCGTGGGAGCCACAATGCTAGTATTGCTGTTTGAAATGTTTGAATTTTTAAATATCTATGGTGTGAAATTTTCTTTTTGAAGGTCGTGTGTTATGCTGTGTGAATGTTTCTATATGGTTCCCACTTTCATCAAAGGGAACTTGTAATAAAATAAAAAATGAATTTGGCCTGAAAGGATATGATAAAAAAATCTTGATAAGTATGAAAACATCATTGAATTTCCGTATCACATGTCTATGTTATGTAAGTATTATTTTATTTTGAAAGTTATATGATAAAATATATATATTTTAAAGTATTATAAATATAAATTATTTAAAATTTAAGGAAGAAATTGGAATATTTAGTAATATTGATTCATATGATGAAATAAGGTTTTCTTCTGTCTAATATGTAAATGTAAATGAGTATACCAATTTTTTGATTAATCTATAGAAATGATATGTATTTTCATATTATTCATATTATCTGATAATATAATTTTTATATTAAAAATGATACTGATATGAAATATGAGATGTTAGATTCATTACACCTGGTTTATGTTTCCTAATTTTACATAAAAATTTATAAAATGAGAAAGGGATAAAAAAGTTTAGAAAGGGTAAAGTTGTTTATCCAATGTATTTGTTTTACAATGTTTTTTTCACCCACCCCCCCCCCCATTTGTATTTTTTTTGAAATGTATTATTTTTAAATTTATTCTTGATACTTATATAATACCGTATAAGATATGGAAATTAGTTTTTTTATATATTCCAACAAAAATAAATAAGTTTCATTTCATAACAAAAATAATTTTGTGTATAATATCATGATATTTTGATGAGAATATAGTTTCTATGAGTAAATCAGTAGATTATTTGGATATGATTATATACAATTATTAACAAGTAAAGGATCACATCAATATAAAAATGAATTGAATTTCACATAATCTCATTGAAGGTTTAGGTTATAATAATAAATAAAAATGTAAAGTACTATATCTAGTTGTCTTAATTAAGTGGATATCACATTATATACTAAAAGTGTTTAATATGTATTAGTATAAAATGAAAAATGTTAAATATCTTACCAAAATTTATGATGATAGGTTACCTACATTGATGATCATTTTAACCATATAATGTTTTATATGTGGATAATAGAACATTATAACATTTAATATTCCAGCTTTAATAAGTTTGAATACTGGGATCCTAACATTAATCATTATGGATAAAATTCCTAAGACTATATATTTTTGAAACTATCTTACTTCATAGATTCTACTCACTAATGCTGTTTTGTAGCCTGATTTAATAAAATGGTCACATAGATATGTTGATGTAATTACGAAGAGATTCAAAGAGTATATGAAAGCACTAGATCTTTGGGAAAAAGGATTATTATGTTGAATACTATGTGAGATATGCTGAATACTCACTTATTGTATGACTTTTAGTTCTTAAATGATTATAGAAAGTTGAATGGGTCATAATAAATAAATATACCTCTACATTATCATTCTTTCACAATAGTAGTAAATATATATATCATGTGGTGATATTACAATTATCATCTCAAAGTAAAACATTTGAGTTATCACTAACTAATTTCCATCAAGTAATATTATAGGTTCTCATGAAATTTTAATATTATGATAAGATACTTTCATTATATGGATATGAAATAAAATCATATAGAACAAAATGGGGTTTTTCACTGTATTCTCCAGGAAATTTTACAAATAGAGTGGTATACTCTATATCATTAGTATAATAGGGGATCGTGTGCCATATTATTATTTCCCTAATACCATGAGTTAATGAGATATATATAATATGATCTATTGTACATCTATAAATTTTTATGAATGTCTTGATGATTAGTTATTTAATGGGTGTTCATGTATGTTTTTAATCAGGTTGTTATTTTGAGCTTAAGAAATATATTATTTGTTATATAGTATGATGATTATGATATATAATCCCTCAATTAAAGTGGATTGAGAATGTTTATTCTCATACCTTAATATGTAATATGATGTTCAGATCTATTCATGTATGGTTCATGTGATGTGATCATCTATAAAGGTGAATGATATATGGGGTATTCATTGAGATGTTATATCTCTACTCAATGAATTTAAAAAAATTGTTTGTTATATGAGAATGAAATACTCTTTGTCATATGGTTAATTGATTTCATGGATAAAATGATCATATAGAAATATATTATTGTTTATACTATTTTCAATAGAAATAGTTATATTAAAATATGTGTTTTTAGGGATCTCCATAGAAACCATTACATCCTGAATAGAACTGATTATTCTCTAAACCCCATTCCTTACATTCATTTGTGAATTTAGTAATTCATATTCTGTATCACTTCTAAATTATTATATTGGGTCAGAAATTATTTATTTACCATATAGGGATAGAGTTTTACTCTATGAAATTCTCTAAAAGTGTTTAAAATTTTTTCAAACATAGAGTGTGGGATGCGTAATCTCAACGATTTCCATATTATGCTATACATGATGAATTGAATGGAATAATTCCAAATTTTTTTTGTAATATATTGTATATTGATCTATTAAATTGGTTATATCATACATTTTAATATACACATATCGTATAAAATGATATCCAAGAGGTAGATATCATAGTATATGATACTCTTCAATCATAGAGGATGGTTTTGATGAATCTCTACCCTATATTGTATATTACACTTATTCATTATGATACGATTTCATGGTATAAACGAACTACTCATATCCAATCCCATGGGTTAATTTGATTAGAAATAAATGAGATAGAATATATAATGAGTTAGGAATCATTTAATTATGTGTTAAATAAATAATAACCTAGTGGAATTTAATGTATAGGAGAAATGATATAGTAGTAGATACCCAAGATATAACAATTTCATTTCATTCAATGAAGGGCATCGAGTTATCTATATAATGGGATGAGATATTATCTGTTGGTGTAAAATATATCATTTTAACATATCTAAAAAACTCTTCCATAATTAAATTCATAGAAAATTAAATAATTTGTTTTATACCCTTTGTTACATATAGGAATCCCCAAGAAACATTCTAGAATATTTTGGAAATTGTAATTCCTAAGAGGTATGACGCATAGGTTTGTTGTTACTATGATATATTTCAAGAATACAATAATGAGTATAAAATGAATTAATTGATCTAATATTTATATGTTATTATTTGAAAATATCATACATATTTGAGTTATTAAATATATATCTTCTAGTTTGTAGGTGTGTTAATGATTCCTTCATTCATGAAATGATTCTGTAAAACTAATTAGAATTATCAGAGCCTTGTTCTAAATATATTAATCATGTAAAAGTTAATGTTTTATAATGAAATATATATCATAAATCATTTATACTATTATAATTTATTATGATAGATTTAATTAATATATTTTTATATGGAATGGTTAATCATAGATTTATGTAATGAAGTATGATATGGTATACACCCTAGGTTTTCTTTAGGATTGTAGATAATGATATTTGTAAAAAATTATTTTTTCTCATAATGTATGGATCCATTTAATTTATATGTAAAATGATTATTTTATCATTATGTATGTGCCTAATATATTAAGTGATGTTTGATATTTCCATGAGGTCATTTGGAGCCCGAAGATCCATGTTTTATAGGAAACATACTATTTTAATTGATAGTTTATACAATTTCAATAAAATCATTTCATTTTAGTAATCTGTACAATGTGTTTAAGAGGTATGTAGAGGGGATTATTATCTATTAATGGTTATACCATTGTGTGATCATGTCATGAACCCTACTTTCCACTTAGGTGGTGGGTGTTCATGGTTTATACACTATTTGGAAAAACAGTGCTACCAAATGATGCACCCTTTTGATGTCTTCTTGGAAACTGCATTATTCCCTCTTCTTTGGAGGCCAAAATGATGAGTATAATACATATTGTTAACTTCTAAAAATTGGTTGGAACAATATCTGGGTTTAAAGTGATTCAACTACCATTATAAGATCTATTTTGAACATTATGACACACCTTTTGTGACATATTACTACACATTGGATGGATTGTAACCGCTCACTTCTCATTATCAACTACTTTTTAACTCACATTTATTGTGATGCTAATATGGTTTATATGTACTTCCAAAACAATGAGTAAATCAAGGTATTACCTTGATTGATAATCTCCCCATTGATCTTCTATCTCTTCATCATAAATATTGTAATATGATTTTTTCCTTTAGACATATTTTATCTCTTTATCTTTTCAATTTTGTGCTATGGTATTTTGGAAGGGGCACCACCTAAAATATAAAACAATTGTACTATGTTGTGAATCCTGTTGAAACTTCTATGAAACTAAAACTCTATTCAAAATTATTTAATTGAAATGAATACCACCATACATAGAGTTACCCAAGTAATCTAAATTTATCACCCAAAGATAAATCCTTCAACTAAAGTCACCCATTAGGATGTATTCAAATTAATGAACTATGATCCCAATCTTTTAAAAAGATTTTGAACCACCACTTAAGGTGTGTTGAGTTGGACCTTATAAATGAAATTAAATATGAATTTAAAAAATGAAAATAGTAGGGAATGGGTATTGGTAAATATGTTTCTTTTTTATATCATGGGTTATACAAACATAATGATTTCTCCAAATTCACATAAGAAAATTCATTAATGTTATGGTTTAAACGGTAGTTATAACTACCCCACATGTCATAATGAGGGTGATATGAGGGTTCTTATTTATAATTACATGTACTTGATCAAAAATTATATTAAATATATGATTCATATATGTATTATAATATTCAAGGCGTGATAAAAATTTTCTTCTCTAGAATAACTTGTATAGGTTCAATGGGAAGATTCCTTGTTGTTACCCAAATCGATACCTGGTTTACTAATTTGATTACCTTGAATGGGAAAGGGGTAATTTGTTTCCCCATTTCATGTGATATACCTAGATACCTATATTGTATACCATAAATTTATTTATAGTGTTGTGATTTTTACCTTTTCATGTGTGATTCCTAGGTTCTTATATAGAACACCTTTACATGATCCTATGTTTATGGGTTTCTATAGTATACCTAGTGCGATAGGTGGGTAGCCTTTTATTGGAATCCATAAGACGAGATCAATATTACAATTAATTTAATATATTTATGTGTCTTCAAAGTCAAATAACATACTTGGTGTCAATCAATGCTTTACATACATGAAATCCTTTTTGTACATCTTTCCAAATCACATCTTCTATGAGAATTATAAACTCTATTATGATTAATAATGGATACCTTGGGTTTTGTACTATTCTCTTGGATAATATTTCGTACATAAATATATATACACATATAATATTATTTGTATATATAAAATCAAAATAAATACATATTTATGTATCTGTATACAGGGTGACATGTGTTTAGAGATATTATAGCTTAGGTTGAAGCTGGAGGGTCATTGGTGTGTCCCATGAGAAACCTGGACAAATGTAATTTATTTAGTTTTCTATTATGCATGGATTATTACCTAGATAGTACTAATTTAATTTACATAGACTAGTTTGTCCTAAAAATAATTGGTGGCGGTCAACTGACTATATATAATTCTATGTTGGGGAATATGATTGGTACCCTAACAGACCTTATAGATGTAGGTAGGGACAATGGGAATCATCTGACATTAGATGCCTGATATTATTTATTGGGATAGAGTATGAGAGAAAATGTTCAATTTTATTCTCATGATGCTATTAGAGATAGTTTTTTTGTCTTTTTGATCTTTTTTATAACATGTTTTATATTCATGAAGCTTTGCTTCCATGTTTTCCAATTTTCATTATCATACAAACATGAAAAAGTTTTTTATATAATATTTTCTCCACACTAACATGTTTATTATATTTGGATGATTTATAAATCTATATTTCATTTATTATAATATTTCCCCTATTTACTGTTATTTTATACAATATCCTACTTTGTGATTATGAGGGTATATTCTTCCCCACCATACCATCATTCCCCATTGATACTAGTCAGTAAAATGTAGAATAAGAGGAGGAATTCTTGTGTTCATTTTGAAAACTAGACTTGATTCCATATGAGAGAATGAGTACTCACACGTTACAATATGAGATATCATAATGCAAGAAAATTATGGATGATATCAAAACAATTAATCATGTTATAAATAAAAAAACCTCAATATCATTAAATTGGATTAGTAAAATATGATATCACTAATAATAAATAAATATATGTTTCATTATCTGTGATAGGATTTAGAATCATTAAATATGATATAAAATAAGAACTAACTTTCACCTATATTGGGTATATTTTTAAACTAATAATGAAATTATCAGTTGTAAAATATAAAATAATCAAATTATTTATATAATGTGTATAGTTTTATGTTTGAAATAAAATTAGAATTTTCTTTTGGGAGACAGAAACTGTGATTACATGTCAGGTGTGACTCAGTGGGATTTTTTTTAGCTACATTTACCTTGATTATTTATTGGGTCCATGGAATTTGTAATAGTTTTAAATATAGTTGTATCATATTACATGTCCGATATATTTGTAGTATAATTATTTTTTCAATATAGTATCCTCATGTAGAGTGACTTGGGGTTCGATTACCCATCATCCTATACGTTTTTTCCACATTTTAGAATGTTAAGGGGTTGAATATCTATCACATTCAGCTTACTAAAGTGATACATTTCAATTTTAAATAACTTTAGACATTTATTTAATGATTTTTGATCCATTGAAAAATATATGGACCCAAAAATGTATGAATATATTTCTTTATTATTTAGGGGGATTAATAATAAAAAGATGGGTTTTATAATAGTTACAAATTAATGTTGTTTGAAAAAAATAATTTTTTTAGTTGGATTGAAAAAAATTGTTTGAATTATTTTTACAAAAATTAAATTTTTTTGTGAAAAAAATTATTTCTTGAAATGAAATGGGTTTAATTTTTTTGATACGAATAATAGATTAATGAGTCTTTTAAATTAAAACCCCTTTTATAATAATTGTGAGATTACATTCAAAGTGATAATTATGTTGACCTCAATCTTCTAAAATAGTTGTTAATGATAAATTTAGATTCTCATGGACTATCTTATTTAAGGCAATAATGTTATTGGTTATCCAAATAATATTTTGGAATTATTCTTAGTATTTTAATTTGGATGAACTAGTTTTCAGACCCAAATATGAATGGAATAGTGGATGAATAGGGTTGAGATAATTTGCATGAATAATTTGGACAAATTTATTATACATTAAACTATCAAAGCTCCATATGTGTTGTGATAGGATGATTTTAAAACTAGAATAGTTATGTTGTGGGAGAAACTCTATATTAACCCATAAATTTTTGATGTTTTGATATTAGATTACTAAATACCTATGATATAGGGGGTTATCCTTTTTTAGGGTATCTCTTTCATAAAAACAAATCATTAAAATCTATAATGCATGATAATTAACAATATATTTTTCACTATTTTTTGATATAGTATACACCATGGTAATCGATTAGGTATCCCAAATGGGTAATACCTAAAGAACATATAAATATTGGTATCTAAGGTTCATATTTTATATTTATGGGAATCATTCATTTCATTTCAATGTTAATTTTATAGATTCTGATTCCCCTTAATTGGATTTGTATGTATTAGATACTACGTGTCTATCATAAATTTTTTCTGAACCAATGAGTCCTCAAGAAACTGATGGTTTTAAAAACATTATTACATTAACCGATTAATTTAATCGGTTTGGATATGTGTTTAAAAGGATACCTAATAATGAAACATTTATAAATTTCAAGGAGTTTCATAAAGATGTTTTGAATCGAGTTTGAAAGAGTATTACGAACATATTATCCAAACTATGCGGTGAATACATGGGTGATGACGTCATTGATCATCCAATAAATTGTGTAATATATTCCAATCACACACCTCCAATAACAACATAATAGAATAGTGTTTCTAAGATAAGTATTCACATGTCATTAGACAAGGTTAAATCAATGGCGATTCATTGTCACATACCAATTTGTTTTGGTGATTCTTAGGCGGCGACTATATTTTAACAATATTGTGATGCATCTAAAAAATCATAATGAAATATTAGGTGATATATACAAGGAAATTTCCAAAAGGGAAATTTATATATTTTTGAAGTTATATATAACTCATTCAATTATCGGATTCAGATAATTTGTGTCATATGTTAGAGAAATTATAATTTTATTCTTATCCAAAGAAACTATAGGGTATTTTTATATAATCATGATGAATTTTTTTATGGTCAAGATTTGTATTTATATTGAAGATGATTTTATTAACTGAGGAGTATATGGGAGGAAATTTAAACATGGATAAGCCCATCCCCAATAAATTAGAAGTGTTTCTGAGGTAGAAATTAAGTTGAACCGATAAAAATACGCGGATGAAGAACCAACTGAAGATACTTGAGATCCACAAATTTAGGGTACAATTCAATATGAAAATGAGAGATATGGATTCCTCATGAAACATTATGATTAGTTAATGTGTTTAAATGATGAACATTTCACATAACAAGAGACTATATAGAGATATATTTACAATAAATTGTTTAAACCTTGTGATTATAAAATGGACACCATGTACCCTAAATATGTTTGAAACATGGAAAATGATCTTGAAGGACTGAGACCCATCAGATGAAGGTTGTTTTTCTATATGAAAACTATCATTGTTAATAGAGTGTTTACATATAAGAATGTACTAGTGGAAAAGGGTTATATGTAAATTTATGGTGTTTATTATAGATAAATATTTTAACCAGTTGTGGTGATAAATTCCATCATGATTTTTCTTTTTATATAAACTCATTATAAATATGAGAAACATAAATTAGATTAAAAATTATTTATTTATTTATTTGGAATATAGCCTTGTATATTTGAAATTAACTAAAGGTTGTGAATTTAATGGTCAGGTTACTAAGGTTTTAAAGTTTAATACATATAGACTTTATAATTTGAAAACACATTATTACATGATCTATAACAAGGGTTCCACATTTCATACATTATTGGGATCATAATTTTTTATTGTTTTCAAGAATTTGGTAAACCAAAAAAATAGGAAACATAGACACATAATGTAAATATTTACTCACAAATACTTGATTATTACAACCATTGTTTTGTTTCACACTTGAATCGCATGATTTTCCAAGGCTAAATTTACCTTATTAATAGATAGAAATTTTAGTTGTTTATAATTATCATAGTCCATCTGAAAAAAATTATAAATTGTAATTGGAATATAAATTTTAGAAAATTATCAAAATATTTTAATCCTACTTGTTTTTAGAAAAATTTAAAATTCCATGAAAATTAATTACTTTTCATATTGATTCATTAATCAAATTAATAAATTTTTTTATTTTGATAAATAATCATATTCATAAAAAAACCTTTAAACCCAATATTAATAAAAGACCAAAATAAAGGCATTATGAAATCATTTTTTGATAAACATTCAATTTTAAATGTTCAAAAATTTTACATATCATGGGAAGTAATAATATTTATATAAAACACATTTTCATTAATAAGATAGGTATCATGGAGAGTCATACTCATAACCCATATTCCATTCTGGTTCTCTATTCATAGATATAACTTAATAATAGTTAATTCTAAAATAGGAACATACCATGTTATCTCACTCATTTTTTCACCTCTAAAGGATAATCATTACCTAATTCATTGGAGATAAATATTGCATTCACCCATCATCATGAGCTATATTGAGATAAAAATGCATCATAAATAATTCTCTAGTGATTCACTTTCCAGGATGTTTTATAATATTATACATTTTCATCGTAAACCACTTAGAAGACTCATTTTAACACATTAGAAAAAGAATTTTCGTTTATCTCATAAAATGTATGGAAATATTATTTTTATTTCAAAAAATTAAAATCTAATAACTCTTATATATGAGGTAATATGATATTTTTTGTTAAAAAATATTAATATATAAGAATCATCATAATGAATAATTGGAATGGTTTTTGTAAAATTTGTTGAGTTTTAATTGCTAAAAACATTATTTTATCCCGTGTAAAAAATATTCCAAAGTGAATTCTATGGTCTTGTTAAAAGATTAATTATTAATCCTTTATAAATAATTTAATAATTTTTTGAAACATCAATTTAAAAATATTTAATTTATAATGATGATTATTTTTGAAATATACTAAAGAACATAGATAAGGAAGGTAAGGATTTGAATGGATTAATTTGAAATAAGGATATAAAGAGAAGTCTCATACCTTATGTGTCATCTAACATCATGAATTTTCTAAATCAAGAATACTAAAGTAACATTAATTTTATAATTGATTCAGTCCCATTTTAATGACATTTCCATTTTCATTGTTATTTTTTATTTATTTTTTACCATTTATTATTTAGTTACAAAAATAGTTAAATAAATGATGGTCATTTTATGGACGCATCATTTGTATGATAAGAATGAAATCAGTATGTTCAATATAGGCAAGGTTCATAAAATCCCATAATATATAAAATAATATAATCTTAATAATTAGAATGTCTTGAAATTTAATATACTTTTATACCCATTCATGTATGTAGGTAATGAAAAAAATGTTTAACATGATTTAATTTCAATGGTATTATGTGCCTAAACATTAACAATGATTCCATTTTTCTACTGAATAGAATATAAATTATGTAGATTATAATTTTTTATTACCAAAAAAAATTATTCTATAAATGTAATATTCATTCAATATTTAATCCTTATGAAAATAAATGTCATGCTGTAATATAAAATGAATCACATCTCTTTGTGGAGGTTGAAATCCAACATACACACGAGTCATGTTATGATTTTCCAATGGATTAATGAAAAATAATTAAACCAATTCATATTATTTGAATAATAAAAAAAATAATATATATATATATATAATATATTAATTTGGTTAATAATTTTCACCATCCATATGAGTAAATGGTTAAAAAATAATTTCATCGCTATATGGAGACTGTATTATATATGTATATAAGGTAGATTTTTATTTATTGGAAAAAAAATTGATGAAAAAGGTTTATATCGTAATCATTATAACATTATTTTATATTAGTGAACTTATTTTATTATATGATTATGGTTAAAAAAATATTAATGTGGTAGAATAATAAATATACACAAAACAACGATATATGAATTAAACCTCTTCTTTGGAAAACCTCTAATGCATTAGACATTAAGAATTACAAAGTTGTCTTTTGGTGTGACCAAGAAATCTATAGAATGAAGAGAGTTTTGTGGATGGTATTTTTTCTGGGAATGTTTGAGAAAAAAAGGAACATTTAATTTTTATAATTGAGAATAGGATGTTCCATTTTTCAGGTGTGAGGTGTGTTAGTCTTAGAAATACGTAAAATATATAAATATATTCTATTTATTTTTCAATTGAATTTTAGATTTAAATGAAATATTTAAAATATATATTTATTATGAGTCGAAATAAATCTTAATATATTATTTAAAAATGTTTTTAGGATATTCAAAATCAAATTTATTTGTTTTAATCTTATATTTAAATTGTGTAACAATTTCCATGCAGACAATGTTTCTACATGTTTACCAATCATAATGTATAATATAATAATAAAACATTTATAAATTATTAAAAAAAGATATTTTAAAAATTAAATCCATCTTTCATTATCCATATTAATTAATTTTGATAAATTAATTATTATATAAGTCAACAAAATACAATGAGAAACCATTTGAAAAAAATATCATATTTAATATCAAAAAAGACTTTATTCAAAAATAAAATATAATGTTGATTACTAAAGAATTATTTAAATTATATTATAAATAATGATTCATATTATTCTTTTAAAAATGTCTTTAACAAAAAAACCTTAAAAATAAAAGATAAAAATAATGTAATAAAAATAAATTCATTTTAATAAAAAATTACTTAAATCTTCAGAATATATTAATAGATTTTTAAGAATATAATTCCATTATAAAATGAAATATTTTTCTTCATACTTTTTTATTTTATTGTAATTAAAATGTATTGTAGAATTTAAGTTAATAATCATTTCATTATATTGTCCTAAAAGTGACATTATTTGTTAAATCACCAATTTTTATTATTCACATAAAAATAAAACAGTTTAGAAAATGTCTTATAAATTATATTAAGCTTATATTGACATACTCATATAATTAATGAAATTAGTTTTATTAATATAAAGTAATAATGTTATGAAATTTTAATATCAATTTTAAAATGAAGAATATAAGTAAAAATAATTTTAATATATAAATTACCCTTTAAATCACAAATATTCTTATCCATGTATTATTTAATTAATATTATTTAAAATTGATTTATTATTTACAAGGATGTAATAAAAAGAATTTTTAAAGAGATTTTTCAAAATATATTTCATAATATGGTTTTTCATATTCAGATAATTCAAACAAATGTCTAGGTTATAATAGTAGTATTGAAATAATAATATTTTATTATTGGATTAGGTTCTGTTCAAGATTACTAATCAATAAACTACAGAATATAAAATATAATATTATTCATAGTTAAAACATTTTAAAATAATACCGTGTTAAATTATACCCCCTTCAACAAACATCATCATTAGTATTTTTAAATTCATTACATTGAAAGTGGTTTTAAATATTTTAAAAATCAATTCCAATGTGTGGAAGATAAATAAAACTAAGTGAAAAAATAACATTCAATCTTCATTGAAACAAATTTGTCTTGAAAATGAAATTGATATCTATTTTTATAATAGGAAACTTATCATTCCCTATGAATTTTTTAAATCCTGAATTTACCATTATAATACTTATTCTTGTGAATGAGATTCTAAAATTGTAGCATAATTTTTATTTGAAAAGGATTGATAGATTTATTTGCATCTTGCATGATTTGATAAATTATTCAACCATCAAGACAAAGAGTTATAAAATATAATTACATGTTTTTTTTCTTTTCTATAATCATAATTTTACATTTTAATATCACATTGATTATTTTTTCACCCTTAATAAATATCATATTTTAAAAATCAAATAATCCTTGCGAATCTTTTTGATACCTAAATAACTGAAATTACATCTATAAGACTAAAAAAATGATAACATAGTAATAATCATTTCATTAATAAATTAGTAAAAATGAATATCTTAAGAAAATATAATAGATAATATAAATTAACACTAATAAAAATAAATATTACCATAATAGGAAAATCCTCAATAATGATTGCTAAAGTTAAACTTAAATAATTTCACAAAATAGTACATTAAAACACTTTTAAATTTTATTACCAACATTTAATAAAATCCAGAATGATATAATCACTTCCTCGTTCAAAATAATATTATCATTTTTATACAAATAAAATGTATCTTCAATAAAGTAACATACCAAAAATGAATATGGCCAAATATATTTTTAAAAATTGGAATATTTTGTCTATACATAACATAAATCATCATAAATACTTCAATTCGTATATTCATTTAAATGAAAACTAATCCATTATTTGTCAAATAAAAACCCATATTTTTTAATAATATTTTGTTTACCATTTTCATATAAACTGCGAAAAAAATTAATAGCCATTCAATAATATATACTTCAACCTGAAATATCATATTAAAATTAAATGGATATCCATACATTTAGAAATATTTCCCAAAATTAAGTACAATTATTCCCTAAATAAACATCACACTAAATAACTTGTTAAAAAATTGTTACAAATATCTCATCCATCAATTGAAATCTAATAAACATTCATTAAAATATAATAAATCTCCTATAAATTAAAATAAAATAAATACTACATTTGGAAATATGATCATAACTAAACATATCAACCGTTATATAAATTAGAACTATATAAAAACTCATAGAACTAGTTATTTTAACACATTAATTGTTCAAATTTATTTGAGAACATCAAGTTATGACTTTACATTTAATAAATACATCCTTCAAAAAACAATAAAATTTTATTATGTCCTAAAATTCATCAAAATAATTATAATCATTATACATAAATCAATAAATATGGCTGATAACATTGATATATAGATAACCATTCATTCCAAGTATATTTTTTAATTTTAAAACCCCATGTTCTACTAGGATGAATCCATACATTTTTAGAATTCTTCAATAGCTTTATTAGTTCAAAATAATTGATTACCTATTCATGATTATTACATCACGATTGAAATATATATTAATATATATTTAAATATTCAAAAAATTCTTTCTGTTGAATAATTATATCCTTGAGACATCATCTTGATTTTTCTGCATAATAATTTAAGATATGGTATTACATCAATATTTCATATACATGTTTGTATTTATAATAATTATAAATGTCCAATAACAATATAATTATATATGTTTCATGGAGTAACCCTTAAATTTTAGCTATGTAGGGGGTTTTAATACCTTTATTTATGTCATCCAATTTGAAAACATGATAAAGTTATTTATTGTATTTTAAATTATGGTAAAGATGAGATTGGTTCTTTTTTCATAAAATAGTAGTATTTATCCCAAGGTTAATCATAATGAATATTTATAAAGAACAATTGGGATATGATGTAAATTTTTTTAGTGTTAAATTGATTACTAAATGATTTTTATACAATTCAACAACTTAAATGTTTAATTTTTAATTAAATTGAGTCCTATGAAGAGAGAATGATATTTTTATTTAAATTTTGACCCTACAAACTGAAAAATGCCATTAACCTTGATGAAATAAATTTTTGAGACAATTACCAACAAATTTTTCATTAAATTTTAGTAAAAACTAAATAAATTTGATTATCCTATCTTGTAAAGGACACACTCTAATAAATAGTTCCCATATTATAGGTTACATATGGTTCACCATAGTTTGAAAATACAACACCTTTGGTTTTTTCCTCTTATAAATAGTAATAAAATCTAAAGATTAGCATTTTTTTATCTTAACAGACATTCCTTTATTGTTGTGTAATAATAAAAACCAATGATCTCAAAAAAAACATTAACCCATAAATATTTCCAAATATTTTTACAACATCCCAACCATTATTTCTATTGAAAAATTAAAATATATAATAAAGCAAATTTGAATTTTTGAAATATTATCCCTTAAAAGTGTATATAATGGTGTATAGTCTTAGGTCTATTGATCATAATACAATTAATGAATGATTTTATATTCAACCAAACCTTTTTGGGGAGTTTATTTTTTCTTCAAGTGATCATATTTTCATTTGAAAATTTAAATTAATTTTTTATTTTAATTTTCAGGATGGGTCAATTTGTGGAAAAAAATTAATGAAATTAAAAGAGATTAAGAACCTAAAATTGGTGTTTTTTTGTTGTGTTATGAAGCTAGAGTTTAATCATGGGTTGTTAATGATTTTAAGGGAGTCCCATGTGGTTGTAAAAACCTATACTATAGAAAGCCAATGCCTTTTCAGTGGTATCTAGATGTAGATGCTACCAAATAATATAGTCACCATCTTATAGGGTGTATATTTGGAGGGGGGGGGGGTTCAATTTATCCAGTTACATTTTAGAAGGGGTATCCACTTACTTAATCTCCCATTTGTTACATGGGTTGTGTTGGCCTCCCCCCTCCCACTTTCATCTAATTTGTTTGGAGGGATGGTATTTTGTAGTATTTTTGTGGTTCTATGGTTAGTCTCACATTATGTTAATATATTTAAACATCCTCCATAATTAATTATTAATTTTGGGTTGTATGTCTATGGTTTTGATTCTAATTCCACTACTATATGGTGGAATATGATAATTTCATTGTTCATTTTTTTCTTATTATGATGAGGGTTTCCCATGATTTCATTTATATGCAACCAATTTTAATTTTGGATGATGTTTGTCACACTACCAAATTAATTATGGTTAATATTTTAAATTCATTTTTCATTTGATATATTATATGGTAAAATTTTTATGATATTTTTTAAGGAATTGTGTCATGATTCTATTGTATACCTGCTATAAATGGCTTTAAAGGTAAATTCGAGCGACCTCTTCTTATTGAGATAATCAACATTTTTTTGTTTTGATATAACTTTTTAAATAAATTATATGTTGTTAGTTATTTATTTAATGATTATAATTAATTAACATGGGATCATGGGAATGATGTTGATTTTCATGGATGGATGTGAATTTATATTAGACAAATATTCAGATTGGTTGATTGGGTCTACAACATCAAATCTATGAAAAATGTGGGAAATTAATCAATAAATTTAAGTGGTCTATGATACATTCCAAAAAGTACTAATACTTTTTATTTATGGTGCATGTGAGTTTTATTCATTCCACTAACTTTTTTGACCTGTAAAAAAAACGAAATAGATTAGTTAATAAAATAGAACACTTTGTGAATTTGTTGATTGTGTTTATCAATTAATTTAATTATTTATTTTATTGAACTATGAATCATTATGAAAATAGATCTAAAGCTCATTTTTATAAAATTTGATTACCATTGGTTGAGGGAATGAACATGCATATGCCTTCAAACATATTAAAATATCTTTAGGGATGTGTCCTATTAGAAATAAATGTTTAATATAGTGACACCTATTAATAACATTTAACACTATATTGCAGAGGTGAGTGGACATAGAAAACATTGGACCCCATGGGAAATAAAATAACATTTTTACACCTTGGATCTAATAGAATCATCGTGGTGACTCACGGTGAATGATATTCCAAAGTCTGATTTGACTAGGAATAGATCGGAAGACCATAGGCAGACCAAAATTTTGTTGGGTGAACCTATAAACCATGAGCGACCATAGGACTAAGGATAGGGCATGTCCCATCTCCTGGAGCATTTCCCATATGGTTCACCACATACAACTAGTAGGGTTATGTTATTCTAATGTTGATGGAATAGGACGTGATTTCATTTGTGAATTATATGATAGAACATGACCTTAGTTTAGACATAAGACAATTGTGATGGTTCCTTGATGATAGTATAACCCATGGCACCCTCAGTAGCTCCTCATTGATAGACTAACCTAGAGTGGATGCATGTACAAAAGCAGTGATTTTTTGGGTGTACTTTAGAACCTTAATTGGCATGTAACCTGGTGGGGATGAGATTTTTATTAAATGAATGGTTTTATTGAAAACCCTAGGCTTATTCTTTTTCATATTTATTCTCAATAACAATTTATTTCCTACGGCAATTTGGAATCAGCCATTAGTATTTCCATTATTATGGATTCTCACGATTCTGGAGAATAAATTTTGGAGATGAATGATACCTTGGAATTCCTTTTAATTTTGAGATATGATATGAGTATAAATTTTTTGAGGAATCCTAGTTTTTAAATAATCCAATTGTATTCATATTATCGTATTATATTCCAATATGTGGTATCATGGATCCAACACCATAAAATAGGTGTTCATGTGGGTACCAGAATGCCTTGTATTATCCTAATTCTTTTTTTTAAGATAGAAAATTATGAATTCCCATGTTTACTTTGAATTGAGTAGTGACACAAATATGCCATTTTGAATTCATGGGACATCACAATTTTAGTAGTGGTATGAGATTTTATGTGGGAGTATTTCCACAAGAATGGATGTTAGTCATCCTAAGGTATATTGTTGGATCCCCAAGGATGTTGCCTATGATACCCCCCAAATATAGGTGGACAGAGTAGTGGTTTTTTAGTTCTATAAACACAAAATATTGGAGGCATACAATATTTATTATAGTATCTATAAAGGTATTCCATTCAAATTTAAGGGGACGTCTTGTATTCAATCATTCTTGAGTGTATAATATTTCGTATGGTCTCTCCTACAAGAAATTATATGTTTTCCCATAACAATATTTCTTATATACTAAAATGTTAATCATCATCAATGTTTTAGGGTTAGGGATGCCTCAGGACATCCATGTTTCAACAAAAATATTTATTATTGGGTTTACTATGGGGTCTATAGAGTGCAGACAAATGTCCCCCTCAAGTGATGCTCATTATCATAGACATAATGACACTAGACGATGTAGGTTTGGTTGATCTGGGTCATTGATATGAGTATCAATGATTACTATTGGGTTTTTTGTGTTTTCTATGTACACTGATAAATAGGATATAAAATATTGGTTGGCTTGGTACCCACAAAATTCTCAGAAACACTTGAACATCAACCTAATGCAGTTACTATTTGTGGTATTTTTTTTAATTTGTAGTGATTTTTATATTTTGTATTATCATTCCTACTGAAAATAAAAGATCATATACCAGTACTTATAGGACTGAATTTTTTGTTCACTACATAGTTATGTACTCAAAACCATCTTGGGAGGCCATTGAAAGGGTATATAAGGATTTTTAACTTAATTCATTCTTAATTTAGGAAAACTCCTAGTATCATTATTATCATAGTCGAGTGGGATTCCATAATATAGTTTAGGAGATTAGGATGTGTTATGGATAATAATTTTAGTATATATTTGTGACTTATATATTTTATTTCATTATTCATAATTGATCAAATTTATATAAATGTTTTCTATATTTATATTCTAAGCATGACCATTGGAGGTATATCCTCCATTTCAGTTCTTATAGAATGTCTTATGTATTTCATCATGTATTCATAGTATTTATTATTCATTTTAATTTGTATGTATTATTCTTGGTTATATTCAATTTTTTCTTACTCTAATAAAAGTGATAATTTCTCCCAAGGGTACCTCCATATTCCCCTTCTACCAGTTGGTATAGATTTAAATTTGGGGAGGTTCTCCAAAGGTCAGGTGTTACTCTTATCCAATTTCATCTATGAGTGTTCCATGTCTTTACATTATAAAGTGGTGTTATAATAGACTATTTCATATTACTATATATTGATTTGGTGGAAATGAAGTATAATAACGTGTCAGAGAATGTTATATATCCCACACTAGTGAATTGTGAACACATTATCTAGTGTAAGACAAGGGTACCAAGGATGGAATAATTATTATTTTTATTCAATGCCTTATATATATTTTTTTACAATTATTGGTGAACATGATTTTATGATTTATGATATCCTTATTCATTTATATCTAAGCCTATAAAGGCAATTGAAGTCTCATGCATCATATTTGGAAAGTAATATTCACTTGATATTTAGGCCATCTAGTATAGTTATATTCCCATATAATTACATGGTGGTGTTTCATATAGATGGTATTACTTATATAAAAGTAATTTCAATCTATATCAGTTTATTATGGATCATATGGTGATATTAATTATGTATAATATGGTGTTTCCTTACCTTCTGTAGGAGACAAGTGGAGATCTTTAGGGGTGAGTACAATAGTTTTTGTGTCTTAGATATAAACTCCTTGGAGTGAGTGTGTTATTGGATATGTTATTTATGGTTTCAGTAAAAACATATATGATTTTTCCTCAATATAATTGAATGAAACTTAACTTAACTAGACCATGTGAAAAAAATTTCTTGACCCTAATCCCCTTGGATGATGTTTTGGGGGATTATCCTATGTTTCTGAATCTCTTGGTATTATACACTTTACAAATTTTCACTGAGATATATTAAACATTACATGAATGAGTTTGAATGTGTTTACCATTATATATAGGTTACCCTCATGTGGGTAGTTTTTATTTGAGTTGCTGTGTGGATTTTGATGGAGGGTTTTGTTGACACCCTGTGGTTTATTTTTTGATTGATAAAATATTTATGTGATACATCTAATGATAGAGAGGCCTATAGATATGACTTCCTATTAGTGAGTCCATTCCTAATGATGTTTGAGGCATACCATCAAGATTATTTTACTTGGTTTCACTAGATCTTTTACAGTATGAATCATCAGTGGTTCCATCTGGATAACTGATCTATGTAATGAAAATTATATCAATTCTAGTAAAGCCATATTGGAGACTTAGTGTTTTTGGGGACAGATCCTTAGGGTCTATATTTTCGTCTTCACGGATATGGGAATCTTAGGATCAAGATTCACATTGTGTAAATTGTTAGGGGATGGGTTGAAACACCTCAGTGTTTATTATAATGAAAAATGAAATCATGCACTAGAGAAGTTCAGTGTCATTGATTTATATGAAAGAATAGTTGAGTAGTACTGGTGTGTTTTATCATTAATATGCATATACAATCTTGGTAGTGTAAGAAAAAAATATTCATTGAACCATTTAAAATGTAAATTAATGATGGTCATGGCTGGTATAAGGACTTATGTAGTTTTTTTACCTCTTATGGGTCTAATAACAATACAATTTTGGGGAGTGTTCCCTTGGAGGAGTGAATAATCTTTGAAAATGGATTCATTTGAGGTTTAACTCAATGAGATGAATATTAGAAACCATATAGTGAGGGATATCGCCTGTGTACATATTAGGGTGTGTACCTAATTCATAACGTGTTGTGGTCGACGTATGTTTTTTTCCTTTTTATTAACCAAGAATGAGTAATAAAACAATGATTTTTGGTAGAGATTGAAAATGAGTGGTTTTTTCCATGTCTAGTTGTTATGTCTGGGAAAAGACTAGGAATGGTTCACATTTATTATGTTTTGATCAATTGAAGTAACCATAAATACACTCTTATAGTTTGGCGTGTTATGTCAATCACTGGTGTAAAACCCTCATGTGAGAAAGGTTATAATATTATGTGATATTCCAATATATTGAAGTTTTATAATTATGACATTGGTGAATAAATAGTCTTAGATGCATCAATATTATTTAGTGAATTCTTAGTATAAATTTTGTAATAGTATTAGGGTGAGTCTATATATGGGAATTGGGATCCGAATGATTTTTGAAGGCATGATGGTGTTGTATTGGGAACCCATCATTGCTCATAGAACACACAGTGTGTCTTCTATTGATGTATGATCAACTAGTATATATTGTTTGACACTACGGTGGGATGTTTTTAAGTTTGTTTCTAACAATGTAAATGACTCTTTTTTGGGGATTTTGATTTCCGGTGATGTGATGACTAAGACTTGTGGATTGATAATTTTGGAGTGCGGATTGAGGCGGACCGCTACCTGGGGTGATGTCAATTATGTTTTTTAAAGGATCTATCCTGTTTTTGAATTTTAAATCTGAATATTATTTTTTATGTTTTTTGGTGGATTATGGATCTTTTTAGTGGTTTTTAGAATTTGGTATCACGGTGTTTGAAAATTGGCATCTAATTTTGGGAGGTTCCCACTCACCCATAAAGTGGATTATTTAAAAAATTAAAAAAAGTATTTGAGTATAAAGACATCATGACTGAGTACTTTGGATATGATCTATTAGTGAAAGCTAAGAACTTTTAAGAAGGAAATTAAAAATGATGTCTATTTGGGGTTTTTTATATGATATAGTATGTGGTGGTATAAAAAACACATCATCTATTCCATAATGGATATGATGTGGTAATTTCATGAATTTGATAGGGATTTTTTCTGAAAACATGGTATGTTTAGGTTTTTATTAGATGGTGAATACATGTCTATTTTTTATTTGAAAAGAGAAAAAATATTAGATACCAATATATGACTACGATTCTTATGGGTTTTTAGTTGGGTGTTTATAGAACCACAATAAACATGTTTGTATACTATATGAATTTTTTCATGGTTGGAAAATACTATGGTGAGGGGCACCATCTTGTAGAAATGGAAACTTTATCAATATCCAATGGTGAGGAGCACCAAAAACGTGATAATTAATTACTATATGAAACAATCATGTCTCATTGTGGATGGTATTATGAAAGAATAATCTTAGTGATTTGTTAATGGTTTCAATGATTGGAACATGGTTCAATGTATTTTTCACCTTGTTTATGAAATTTTTTATTAGAAATTTGTTTTGAAAATTGAAAGTGGAACATGTCCCATTGATGATGAATTAATGAAATAGATGAGTTATACATATGTTTGGATGACCACATCTAATATCCAAGGATGATAAGTGTAGTGAATTAGAGTTTATAGTGTCCCCTATCTATATAGCTGATTGTGTTTCCATAAATATTTTCAATTTTCATTCAGAAGGTGGCTTGTTATGTGAACCAGATATCCAATTGAAATTTGGAGAGTTTCAAAACCTAAAATGGTTGTTTTTATCGGTGTAAGGAATCTCAGGAGGGGTCCCAATAGATCAAGTGATCACATGATAATAGTGAGTGGTTGCTTTAGAATAAGCTACAATAGGCCATTGGAATGTATGTTAGCCCCACATGATCGACAGTAAGATTTTTAAATTATGTAATTACATATTTTTTCACATATTAAGTTAAAAGTGGGAATGAACATACTCAAAATACCATTATATTAATTTATAGGGAAATATATAACCCTCTTACAACATAATCTACCATGTTTGCTTAGGGGTTTTTGATATTTTTTTGGGAATTTGAGATAGGTAGATCCTTTTTATGGCCTCTTTTTAACTCCTATCCTATTCTTTTTCTATTTTCTTGGGTTGTATGGATAGTGTTTGGGTTTTAATTACACTATATAATTTTGGTATCTAATGATAATATTGATAATTTCATTCCACTTATGTCAAGGGTATCCTGTGAATAAATATTTATGAAGAAAAATTTCATTTGGTTCGAGTTATATTCCACTAACAAATTATTAATAGTTTATAGTTTAATGTAAATTAACGTGGTATACGAAATGTATCTTCCTATTAGATATTTTCAAGGGAATGGGGTTGTGACTTCTTTATAGATCTCCCATGGGTGGAGTCATAAGGACTCCTCGAGATCCATCTTTATGGTGAGTTAATAAACACACACCAGTTGTGAGATTTTGTGAAAAATATTAATTTTCCCTCTAATTTCTTTTGAATTAGTAGTAACCAAATTCTTCTCCAGATATAAGTGTTTTAATTGTGTTTTCATGTGTGAGAGAGTACATTAAAGATCAGGATTTCTATGATTATAAAGTGAGGTAAATTGGTTTCTGAAATTAAGATGAGAGAAAAGTGATTGGATTTAGGATTAGCTTACACCATATAATTCTATCAAGTTTCATTAAAAATTAATCTCTACTTTTTAATAGTTTTATTTTATTAATTGGTTACAAATCATTTATCCTTACTCTCCCATGATAACGGTTGATTTAAATAATAATATTCTACCCAATTTCCTAGTTTGTATTGTTCTATATATAATGTGGGAAAGTCATTTTAGGTCTCCATTGGATCACCTATGAAATACCATATCATGTATTAAGAAACCAAATTTCTCAAAATATCACACTACTTACTCTACAACAATTTAGTAACCACCAACCACATCTCCCCATAACCCTTAGATCACCCAATCTCTATGATCTAAAACCATGAAGATGAAGTATGAATGTATTAACCTAGGAAATTATTAAAAATACATATTTAAAATCAAATTAAAAATATGTAATATTAAAATTTTAAAATCCATAATTGAAAACCATTTAACGAATTTAAAGTTAATAAATATTTTTGATAAAACTAGTTCTCTAGTATCACACATGGTCATGTCCTCTTCACCCAACCAAAAAAAGTATCTAACCCAATATTATTATGAAAAAATGGATGTTGAAAGGGTAAATAGAATAATAAAATATAATAAAAATTAATTCACTAAATATAGATCATCCAACAGATGTATACTCCCAATGCTCCAATTCTTTAAAATCATCTAGTAGAACAACATCCTTATATTTATATATGTAGGTATCCTCTTTATCACAATCATTTTTAAGTTTAAATATCTTCTCAAATGATGAATATTTAAATTTAATGATATTAATAATTGAATCTACTAAATTATGATGTGTTTCCAAATTCTAGAACTACGTTGCAATTCTATAGTGATGGTACCAGCACATATCAATAGGCTTATACAAATGCCATGAATGTGGACAGAATCTACCCTTGGATCAATGATAGATCACATAAAAAACATTATTGATTCTTGATCACATCTACTGATGGTAGTTGAATGAATATTCATATCCTTAGTGATGGAATCTTGTATGGTATGGGTCACAATTCTTCACTTTGGAGATGATATATAGAAAACATACCTCCTCAAATTATCTAGACATCATAGTTTCCATATATAACTCCTCATTATGAAAGGTTTTTCAATGGATCATATGGGGTTTGGGATAGTTTTTTTCATAGTACCACCAATGGAGAGAAACTCATAAATCCCTCTGGCCTTCGGAGTGTCGGATGGGTGATCTAGCAGTGAATAGTGGTCGATCCTCATCCAAAGTGGGAATATACATTGTAAAAGATCTTGAGAATTGTTTTTATTGTGGTTATTAATGAAAATAATGTGGTGATGAACAGAAGTAGGTTATAGAGAGAAGAATATGTTGTTAGAAGATCCTCCTCACATACCATTGTAATGACAGTAGATCACATCTATCATTTCAAGAATGGAATATCACATCTACTATTACACCAATGGTAAAACAAATATATCATTTAACTGTTATTATATCAATCTTAATATTTCATAGTGCACATGATAATGTCTGTGTAGAATCTCCTTGGTTTTCACAGTTGTGAAAAGAGTGGAACCCTAGGTTCCTACTTGTTCTGGGTGGATGTGGTAGTGGTGAAGGTTGTGGTAGCAGAGAACAGTGCTACCCTGACCCCACATGTCATCACTATGGATGGAGGGGGATCTCATCAACATGTATAAATTTTATCCCTTTGAAAAGTAATTCTTGTTTATTTTAAGAAGACTCTATGAGAATCCACTATTGTACACATCCTTGGATGTGGCCAATGGTTTGAGCTCAAGATATCTATCCCTCCCTTGGGTTTTCATTTCTAGGAGTCCATTTGTGGGAAACCTTTGTAGAATAAATAATATTACGATGAGATGGAAATTTTTTTCATATTATTTTTATAAACATCTAAAAAATGAGTCTTAGAAACATAGTAAATTCATATATGAAATAATATCAACAATATCCTAACATAATATCAATTTTCAAAACACAATCAATAATTATTAATTTAAATCAATTTTAATAATTTTTACTCAATTCTAATTTTTGAATAAAAAAATTATTATATGCGATGATCCATTGAAATGCATCAAAAATCATTAAAAATGCCTAAAAATATTCATAAATATGATTTTGTCAAATACCCTCATAATTAAACTATTCTGGTCCTCATGAATTAATTATCAACATTGAATTTATTAGAGAGGAAATGATACTAATATATAAATTTAATTAAATAAATATAAATAATGATCACAAAAAAATTTATATTCCATATAAAATATCATTTAAATTTAACACTTTTCAGAGAAACCACCAATCCTTGTATTAAAATTTATCCCTTTGAATGTTGACTGGAATTATTCTTTATATAATTCATGTTCCTCAATTAATACTCATTTATCAATCCATATTATGAAATACCCTTTTTGAAACATTTCTCTAATCACTTGTGATATTATTAAATTAGGTTTATTCCCATATCATAAGAAAATTATCCTTATACATATGATTGTAAAGGAACTAAATTCTATAACCTATTAAAAAAAGTCACAAAAAATCATTATGTATTTTCAATCAAGGATCCAATGAATCAATGTCTTATGGTATGTAATAATTGATTATTAAAAATTAAGGATCAAGGATGAGGAAAATCTCTTAATGTATAGTATAGGATACCAAAATTAAAAGAGTAATGACATTATCCACATACTTGTATAAACTCCCCCACCTCTAAATATCAAATTAAAATTTATAATCAAATTAAGGAATAATAAATTATTTATATTCCACCTCAGATTCTATTTTGTTTTAAACATGTTTATTGGAACATATTATTATGATTTGTTTTTGAAATTTCCTTGCCATAAACCTCAGATCCACCACATTAAAACAAATTATAAAAATTGACTGTCTAGTAATGGATATTTTTTATTCTCTAAGTAACAACCCATTATTATTTATTCATATTAAATTTTAAATAATGTAAAGTAATTATGCACAGTGTTTGAAAAAAAAACATTCGTAATACCAACATTATCATCACCAAACACTTTTATGTGATAATGTATTTTCTCAAAGTCTCCATGATATCCTACAATACATACACATAGACATTAAAAAATCATGAAACAAATATAATAGTATGATAGCATATGTAAAATGGAATGAAACATGGTTCATTCCAAAAAAACATTTTTTGTATATATGGAATAAACAATGATTGAGGTAAAGGTGGTCTCATTGATAAATGGTTATCAAAAGGTGGCACCATCATTTTTAATATGGACTTTTAGTCATGTCCCTGAAAAGTGAAAGTAAAATTTCTATCCTATAACATGACCTATGATCAGTCATGAAATAATAAAATGATAGAACTACAAGAATTTGTTGTATAGATACCAAATGTAATGGAATTTATAAAATTATACAACAACTAAATGCATGAATAATTTCATAAAATAAATTCACATGAATTTCATAAATACAGTGAAATAAATATTGTTCTAAAATTTCATTTACATTAATAAACTATTTCTATCAAATCACAAGTCCTCATATCAATATCAATTCATCACTTTATTCATTAAATTATTCATTTTACTCACTCAATATCATTATCAATGAAATATATAACATGGAATCACAAGAATACAATGAAAACCATTTTTTTCTAAATTAGTCAAGTAAAACTGAAATTAATGTATGGTAATAATATTTTAGGGTTAACATAGCTATTGGAAATTCCAATTTATAAAATATATTAAAAATACTCTTCTAAGATTAATCATAAATAATAAATGAATGATCTCTCTATTTTCATTATGTTTTTTATTTAGATGCATCTATTTATTTTGGGATTCTTGTTAACTTCCTTTTAGGTTTTACTATAAAAAACTCATTCCCATGAAAAAATAATTATATTAATGATCAAGGGATGAAAAGAAGGTGTGAAAATATCCTATAATCCTAAACCATAAATTAAAAAATCATTTTTTACGTCTTGAAATAGCCTTCGGATAATGTCGTTGGATTGAAAAACCCTCAATGTTGAAATCATTCCATGTTTTGAAGAAGTATAATCACCTCCACCAGTTCTTGAGGATTCTTCCCATGATAATTTTTAAGCTCTTCCAATAATAAGTGAATGGGTTCCTTACACTTTTATGTTAATCATAATTGAACCTAACATTTAGACATTATTCACTATAAAAGGTCGTTCCCACGAAGTATAAGGCTTAAATATAATTATTGTAAGTCTAGAATCATATATAAAGACTTGGTTTTTAGTTTTAAAGGTGTTACTCAGTATTAGTTTTTCATGAACCAACACAGGTCAACCCTAAATGGGTCAACCGATCTAGTCTGCAGTACGGTGACAAGGGTGTTTCTGATTCCCATGGGCTAGAAACGAGTGTCAAGAATCAAATCTACACATGTTTGATCATTTTGGAAAATAAATGAATGAAAAATAAATAAATAAACATTGTAAAACATATATAATCACTCACAACAGAAAGAAATTAAATTTATCATACCTCCATGTGACCTCCTACGTCCCCACACAATTCAAGACCAAGCTCGCTTCGAGAGTGATCCATGACAACTGAGTCCTTAAACTGAAAAGCTAAAATAGGGGTTAGTACCCTAATGATTAGTAAGAAATAATTAAAGAATCTATGAGTTTCATTTCCTGAAAAAATTCCATTCACACTATATTGAAATAAAGTTATAAGAGTAATTTTCCCCAATTTTTAGTAAACAAACATAACATTCCATTTTCAAAATGCAACACATTACACCATGCATTTCCAAAACAAACTACCATTTTATAAATAATACACAAACCCTAATATAATAAAGCTATGATGAAAATATACAAACATGGTAAATAAAAAACTAATTGAAAACAACACTGACAAGAAAATATAGAAAGTTACAGAGATGTATAAATAAAAATCATGGTAGATTCTAATCATACCTCGAAGACCCATAGATGCACTCGGTTCAGAACCTCCAACCATCATATGGTTAATCCCCTATGTCAATAACCAACTAGCTGCCCAAACCTGGCCTCGCTAGTGGAACATCCCTACTAGATTTTCTAAAACTCTTGTAGGGTATTAACCCAACTAATTAAGGATTTAATGATTCAATCACTATATCATTTAAAAGACACCATATAACACTTAGTGGTAGTAATACTATGTAGGTAAGATGAACTTCCATATGTGACTCACCTTACCGGTCATCACCACACTTTCCTACCCCAAACACGGACACCACCTATATGATAACCCATGTATAGGATTCCTTGACAGGTTTTCCCAATATATTTATATTTATATATTCGTTTCACATCGCATAATGTGCCTACTAGGCCATAATACCATTTAAACCATCAAATTGTTTCTCAAAACACTAGGGTTGTTAAACGAGCACACATATTTTCCCAATACCATTCCTTTCTAATAAGGTACACAACACAACTTTTGACATGGAAATGTCGAATGGTCATTTATCCGTACAAAACTAAATACAACTAAAAAATTTCCTTACAAACACTTCTTTTATTTTTACAATTCAAAAATGTTCCCTTATGTTTCAAACTCACACCCAACACTTCCCAACTACCCAACATGCCATTAACCTTTTTAAAATCCCACAAAAACATGATTCATGGAAAAATAGGCCAAATATTAAGGAACACATTTAAACCAATTTCTATAAATAAAAATGTGAACTAACTTTATTTAGAAACATAAATCCCTTTATGAAACAAAGATTTAGAGAAAACAACATTTTAGATGTACCATATTCATTTGAGGGCACCTCCATGTTTGCACTTAGTGAACCCATGGATGTGCCAACATATAATGGAACACTCCAACATCCAATTAAGATACTCAGAACATTTTAATAAAGTCTATATTATCTTTGAAACCATACCCAAATGCACACTGAATCACTGTACACAGATGATTCACATTTCAATCAACATTTAATAAATCATTTACATATTTAGTAAAACATTTCAAAAAAGAACACAAAAGTTTATTACATCAAGAGCTAATCCACTTCACATGAGAATACCATTTTAGAACCAATTTCATATCCAAAAATATCCAAACATACTTTTTCACCACAGTCATAAAATTTACAACATGTTAAGAACACAAGAAATCCTAATAAATTTATCATGAAACGTTAATGCACAAAATCACCTAGTCATAATCAAAGAATTAATTAACAAGGAATTTCTAAAAAAATTAACTAATATAAAACACAATAATTAGTTAACTACGATAATTATAGAGGTACAAATTATATTTAAAAATTAATTTAAAATAGAAATGTTCATATGGGTTGTGCCAGGATGGAAAAATTCAGAAACACCTACCTCAACAATAGAGTGGACCATGCCGAGACACATTGATGCTAGACTAATAGTATAGTGGGGAATACACAGATTAGACTAATGATATATATATATAGGTAAGTTCCTGAAACTAATATATATATATATATATATATAGTTGGAACACCTATTTAGTATTCCCCTTGATGTATTATCGTATAGGCAATGTTCGGGTTTGGGGTAGGCAAGTAACGTGATAGAAGGTAAGGCAAGTAACGAGTGCAGGGGCCTCCTATATAAACATTATTACTACCATCATGGGTTCATGGTCATCATTTATATGATCATGTGATATTTTCTTCCTAAACCCAATTAGACTATTTAGTTCCCTCCTAGAGTAGTAGACATGCAATAAAAAATCTGACACTAGTGAGGCCATGTTAGGGAAGCAAGTTGGTTATTGATTTAGGGGCTTCACAATACACCAGAAGGTGGTTCCAAACTGAGTCCTTCCATGGGTCTTATAGGCATATTTAGGATTTCTCTTGGTTATTATTTATGCTTCTTGGTTAGTTTCTTTATTTTATTATTTTCATTTTTATGCACTTAGTTTTTTATTTACCATTTCTTTATATTTTCATCACAACCCTTGTATGTTGTGGTTGGAATTTTTGTTATAAAATTGTAGTTTTTTAGGAAAGGGATGGTGGAATGTGTTGGTTTCAAAAATGGAATATTGTGGTTGTTTATTAGAAATTATATAAAACATATTTTTATAACTATATTTCAAACTAGTGTAAATGGAATGTTTTCAGAAATAGAAAAAATTGATTCTATTATGACATTATACTTAGCATTTAGGTGATCACCACAACATTATTGTTTCACTTTGAGTTACTTCTTATGTTTAATCACTCTCAATGTAATCTTGGTTGTGAATTAAGTGGAAACTTAGGTGGTATCATGTTGGTATTTGTGGTTTAATTTATTTCCACTGTTAGTGTTTTTCAATATTATTTAGTTTTTATTTATTGGTCGATTTTTTTTTATTTTTCATTATTTTTTGGCCTGAAATGTTCCCAAACGTTTAGTTATGAGGAAGAGCACTATTTTCTATCCTTTGGGGACCGAGAACGCACTTTAGGCCATGTCACAGACCTGCTTGGGTGATCAGTTAACAGTCAACCTGGTTTGGTGCAAAACAAAGGCATAAGAGTATGTTGTTAATATTTGTGGTGTCTGGTAGTTGGAGACTAGGACTACCAGGACATAGATGGTTTGTACTAGAAGGGTTTAATTAAATTTTTTTTTTTAGAACCTCGAGTTTCTATGGGTATTTAGGATTTGAGTTTTCTATTCTTATTATGGATTGAGCGATGACAATGGAGACAATTTAGTGTTATGTCATGATTTCACATGGATTAGTGACCCATGTGGAGTCCATGTACATGGAATAAGATCCACTTAGTTATTGATTCTTACATTGGGAATATACCACTAACATTTTGTCGAGTTAATCATGACTAATATTCCCTCACTCTGGAATAATCATGCAAGTTGGTAGTCGTATTGGATTTTGTTGTTGTACGTGTAATTTTGAAAATGAAATAGGTTATGAAAAAATATGACTTATTTAATGTGGCTTTAATAGTTGAAAATGACCTTGAAATAATTTAGTTTTTTAATTTTAATAAAAATATTGCTTTTAAATTGTTGTTTATGGGAAATCATGGTTTCCTAAATGGTTATGTGTCTGGTGGTGACCCATGAGGTCACTTGGAGGTACGTTAGGCTACAAGACATTATCATTATTCTATTGATAGTGATGATCTATTTCATTTATTTTTATTTATTTATTTATTTATGTATTTGTATTTAATTCATGGTACATATCATTTCCACTTGTTTAGTTTTGATCTGCACCACTAGTTTCTAACCCGTGGGTATCGGCAACGCCCTTCACGCCCTATCGTAGGCAGACTAGGGTGACCTGTTTTGGGTTGACCTGGGGTGGATCTTGACATAGTTATTCATGTTACAATTTGGTTCTCTCTTTGTAAATTCTTGAGTTTTATAAATCATCTCTTGTTATTTCAATGAGTTCTAGTAAAATTAATTTTCTCTCTATCCCAGCACTCCCCAAATCCAAATTCATTAGTTTTATAGCCCAATATTCTTGGTGTCCAACTCCACTAAATGCTGAAAACTCTTTCCATAAACCAACATGTAGGGGATCATACCTATAAATGTTTTATAGGAAATTAGGTATTTACATAAGAATTATTATTTTATTTTGATCCATTACATACATATTAGTTTAGGTGTTTTCTATAATATATAGTTATTATCTCATTTAGAATCTTCATCTTGTATATTTTTTGGGGATGTTAAAGTGTTAAATTTTTGTGGTGTGACTAGTACTTTTTTTAAGAGTACTTCATTTTACTCTTTATAAAATTCTTCCTTTGGTGGCTAATTATTTCCATTACCATTTTAATCATACTAAATATCATGGATCTAACAATATTAGACTCGTGTTTGGCATCATCAGTCTTGGTGGACTTGGCTTCCTCTCATTTAGTGAAATAATTAACATAAGTAAAAAAATGATTTCTCAAAATACATGTGAAATGGTCCCATGTAATCAATTCCAAAACTATGTTTCTTTTTTTAATCTCAATTATATTAAAAATATTTCTATAATATTTAAACTTCTATCTTTTTTCAGAATTCATTGTCATCATTAGGGAATTCTGTAAAAATAATCCTGGATTGCAATACTTTTCTAGACCTTATTGGAGGTGAAAAGTTGCATCCAGAAGAAAGTGTATAAATGAAGTAAAAATTATATTTTATTTCAAATGTTAGTAAATACCACCTTATGAATAAATATTTATATATTTTCCATAGAAATGGATCTTTACAAATATTGAATATGGTTTACCCTTATGTTTATTTTGTTAATTATAGTTATGGGGTCATGGTATCTAAGAAGAGGAAAATTAATTTATTATATCATAAAACCATGTTACTTTATCTACCAATATATATATTTTCTCTCCATTTATGTGATCATTGAGTTTGTTTTCTTCTAAAATTTACGTTTCAGCAGTGTTCAGAAGTCTGTTGAGGTGATCTGCCACCAAATTTTCAGCTTCCATCCTGTCCTTTGTCCGTTGATTGAACTCTTATAAGAGTAGTATACATATCAATAGACATGGATTTGCATTATCCGTCTTCATTAAATACCTAAGTACTGCATGATTATAAAATAGAACCACTTTATTTCTTAGTAAATATTATTTAATCTTCCAAATGAAAATTAAAAATTAACGAATTATTATTAAATAGTTTTGTGGTTGAGATGGTTTGCGTTCAAGGTTCTTGTGAAAGGTGTTATTACTTTTGGACTTCCTATAATTATTTTGTAGTGGAATAAACATACATCTTGGTTTGATATATCAAAAATCAAAACAAATTGGTTCTCCCAATCTTGGGATTTCATAATATGTGGGGTACCACTACCAAATTGTATTTTAAAAGCACTAGTAATGGGAAATTATCCATTATTATCATTTCATGACTATAATAGTGATGATAAAGGGAATGAGTTTCAGCACTCACAAAATAAAATAATTAAGTCCCCCTTTAATAGCATAGAGAAGTGAACTTATAAATATGGCCATTTTTAGTAATTTTATGGCACTAAAACGATTTTTAGACCTCTATAATACTCCTTTTATCAATGATTCCCCCCACACATTATTAGTGATTCCCCTCCCACTTTTATCAGATATTTGTGAAATTTGAGCCTCCTTTGCATGCCTATATTTAATCCTTTCACCACATCATTAGAACATGAACACTATTACCACTTCACGAAGTTGTTTTATTATCTGTTTTACGATATTTCTTTATATTATATTTATAAATATATATATATATATATTATATTATATATTATATTCATTTACATATACTATAATATAATATATTTATATATTCATTTATAAATACACATATATATGTATATATAAACATTATATATATATAATTGTTTAAGTATATATATATATTCACAATTTTTTATAAAATAAAAATTGGTTACGTATTTCATAAATACATTTCTAGAATACATGTTTAATTACATATATTATAATATACATATACACATATTTTTTTATTAATATAGACATGTTTATATATAAAAATTACTTGTCTATAAATATATATAAATACTAAAAAATTTGTATAAGGTAAATTAAATGGATAATGTTTATATTTTAACAAAATAAATGATAAAAATTTATGTTTTATATTTAAATAAATAATTATATATAATTTTTTTGATATATGTATTTATACATGTGATTTATTATATGTAAATATAAGAAAAGTTGAATATATTTAAATATAAATAAAAATAAATTTTAAAAAATGTTAAAATTTAAAAACCATAATATCAATATGAATGTATATCCTATATTTAAAATTAGATCTCACTAAAAATGTGAAAATAATTCCACTTTTATTGATGTCTTGTGTTGTATGCTACACCAAAATGAGCTTTCACTACATGCATCCCGGACTTGGATTTTACTACACGCAATCTCGACCTTCCACAATAGCGTGTGTTGTACTCAATAACGAGTTTCACTAAATAACGATATGCTATTAAAATATTATTAAAACTAGCCGTTATGAATAGTAATACGCACTTTTTTATTTTTTTTATTTTTTTTTTTTAAAAACGGACTTCATTTTTGGATTCAGAATATCGAAATTAGCCTAGGGTTAATTTTTGGTATTTTTCTAAAAACGTTCATTTTTTGATGAATATTGAAAACACTAGGTTATTATTCAAAAACCGACTTTTTATTTAAATAATTATTTATTTTATTTAAATTTTCTTTTGGTCAAATTTGATACATAATACTTATATATGTTCAATGTAATTTATTGGAGTAATTTTATAATAATTTCGGATATATAAAAATTTTATTGAACTTTTCACCGTCTTTTACATACCTCCTAGGAGCTTTTTGCAAACTTACATAAAACATAATTTTACCGCTTCTGTGAGTGAAATTTTGAAAATCCGAGAGACACTTTTAATATCAAGGACTAAAATGTGGTTCAATGAGATGAAAATAATTTTTGGTGAATAATAACTGTTCACAATTATTTTCCACAGTTAAAAGTAAATAGGGTAATTAAGGGTAAAAAGGATATTATTATTACCCTAACACATGTACTAATTCTATTTGATAAGTGTTATTCGAACAAAAACAACCTTAGGAATAAAATATGGCCATTTAGGTCCACATGGATTAGATTAGGACATTTAATATAATTTTATTTAAAGAATAGTTAAAATAGTTAAATTCAAAGTTTAATAACTAAAACATTTTTAATATAGGGATATACATAAGATAAATTCGACTATAAATATTAATTATAATGATAAGAATATTTCATACATAATGGTTATTTATTTATAATTTTTATACATTAAATAATTTAATTTATTTATGACACAATGATGATGCAGTAATTATCTCATTAATGAAATATTGACATAATTGATGTTATAAATACTCAAATAAATGTAATTTGAGACTTTTTATGAATTACACTAATTTTGAAGTTTAATATGACATGCTAGTATTGATTTAAGTAACTTTTTTTTTAACTATTCATTCTGTTATGATTTTTACAAAAATCAAATAACAAATAGTGTCAAAATTGACATAAAATAGTTTTCAAAAACAAATATTATATTATTAATTGTTATTTTATTCCAAAAAATATATTTTTCGGAAACATGACTTAAATAAGGTTATATATATTAATAATAAACAACTTGGGGTTCTTTTGGCTTGTTATAGTACGTTTATTAACATTATAGTGTAAGAAAACAAGAAGACACTGTAAAAGTAAAACCATTTAACTTAAAGATAAATATAAATGATAAGGTTAAAATAGAAACCTAAACTTGCCTAAATTCTATTGGATGAGGTTATTTAGACCCATCCCCACCTTATCTTTGAAATAAATCAATTTTGAGCTATTAAAAACCAAATATGACTTTATAATAAAATAATATTTTTAGTTTTTCCTAAGGTGCCCCTCTCCTCCCTTATAAAAGGGAACCTCATCCATCTCTTCCACACACCACATTGAGCCTTAAAGCTCGGACAAACCCTACCTATTTCTCTTCTAAACTTCCCTGGAAACATCCTAGAGGTCCCGGTCTTCTTCAAAGACCATCTTTAGTTCCCTAAGGGAAGGATAAGTAGAGGCGCTTCAAAGAATAGGTAATGTCTGTTACCGATTCTTTCAACTTTATTTATTCTTCCACTTCTTCTTCTTTAGTTGTTTCATTATGAAGTTATAACATCAGTATAACTCATATAATTATATGTTATTATAAGTATGAAACAACCCTATTTCACCATCTATCCATCCTACAGAAAATTAAATCACCACGCGTGCGTACGTACGAAATACCATCTCCACGCTGTGGTGTAATCTATTTTCCACCACCACCTTACTTAGATGGGTATAATGGTGTAAAGAATAACTATATATGATTATTGAAAAGTTATATTCATTCTAAAATATTATACATTCACTTAAATATAATTTCACGATTATGGGAATGATATCATCGCTCGTGCGTACGTACAGACTACCGTCTCCACGACGTGATGAGATTCATTCTCCATGTTAACCATTCAGGAATGATTATAAAGTATATATAATAAGTAATAATGAAATATATGACATAATAATTATAATTTATTTATGTATATATATATATTTGTATGTCATCTACTTAATTCCATTCAATTCCATAAGGAAACGGAAATAGCGTTAATGCGTATGTACGACCTACCGTATCCATGAACAGTGTATTTCATACCATTTATCGATCTATCATATATATATGAATATTTTGAATATATATTACTTATAAATCATGTTTTAAATTCTGAAATTAATTAAATCAGGATATAAGTAATAATATCAAGAACAACAAGTCCAAACATGTACGAAAAAAAACGATTTTACCCAAAAAGCTGCTTTAACATGGAACTTAGAAAAGAATGGGTAATATAATGTCATAAGTGAACCATATATGATATCATAACAACGAATTTGATTTTGTAATAAGTTAATTAAATTATTTAAATTATTATATATGAGGTTTGGATACATATGAAGCATATCAGACCCAAGGTAAGAGATAACTATTCAAATCTCATTCTTTTCTGATATTGTTTTTACGTAAGTATTTACTGGGGTTATTATTATCATCCATGTCCATGTTTTATAAAAGTTTTTTTATGTATGTTTCATGTAATTTTTAACAATTTTTTATTTTACTAAATGGTATGTAAGGAATCATTCTTTTGTTTACGTTACGAGGTACTTTTTGACTTTTCTGACAAAAGTACGAGAAGAATGTTATTTTTAACGTATACGGCATGAAAAGAATTTTTACAGTTTTATAAAGCCTTATTTTCATGAGGATTCGTCCAAAAAAATTTGTGACTTTTTTCAACAAAATTCTTTTATTTTAAAATTACTTCACATTTTGTGAAAGGAAAATTATTTTGAAGAAGAAAGGATATTTTCATCAAGAATTCATTTCAACTATTTTATCAAAACCACATTCCATCTAAGATTACATTATTTCATACGTGTATGTTTCAAGTATAATGTCTCTATGATTTACATGGTTTTACTTCTATTATGATGAAATTATATCCATTTATTTTATATGGATTATATTATGATGGTATGATGTTTATGAAACCCATTTTATTCATTGGGTTATGATGAATGATTTATGTTTAATTTGTGGCACAAGTAAGAATGTTTTAATTATGAGATGGGTGGGACCTATATCTCCCTCCAATGCATTGGGTAAAGATATATATATAATTTGATAGACATGGCTTGAATGGTAAGTTAATCTGGTTCAGTAATACTGGACTGGAAGGAGGAGTAAACTCGATTTGGAAAGGGACTTTGTCCACTAAGATGGTCTTTGTAGTAATTCTTGGATACTATGGAAATCATAACATTTGTTGAATGGTTTCCACAATTACATGTTTTATTCCAATTATATTTTTTCATGGTTCATTTTCCATTATGATATATTCCATACATACTTCCACTATTTATGTATTTGGTCAAGATTTTGATGTTTAAATTTCATGCTCAAGTTTTTGCATTCAAATGTTTATGGATTGTTTTATGTTCTCTATGTTTTCCCTCACTGAGAATTTGAGCTCACCGTTTTTATGTTTTATTTTCCCCAGGAAATAAAGACAAGTTTTAGGTAAGAAAAAAATATGGGAAGATCTTTATGGGAGATGTTGAAGATCTTTCACCACGATTAGAAGATTATTTTCCGAGTTTCCAAAGACACTAAACTATTACGGTCCTTGTGTGTCTGTTTTTTTATATATCATGTATTCCGAGAAAGTAATGTAATGTCCACGTACTTCAAGATTTGGGTCTCTATAGTTGGTATCAGAGGCAAAAGAGGTAGGAATGAATCCTATCCTTGGGAACTCTCACATGTGATCATTGGACGGAGCATGGATCTCTGCCCAAGGGCTTCATGAGGAAATGGTTGCCACTGGGGATGGTGGTGTGTCTTGCCCAGGGGGTGTAGCCACCGATGGAGTGACCTGATCGGTATCAATTATAGTGCACTGGATGTAATTCCTGACCGCTATAGTTGTTATCAGAGGAATGGTTTAGTTAACCTTTGGAAATTGGGATGCGAAAACTTTAGTGAAATCCCTAGAGATATTTCTAAGGTATGTCAAGGGATGTCCCTAAGGATAAGTATAAGTATAGGTTATAGTCCTATAATTATGGTAACGATATTATAATTAAACCTAGGATGTTAGATATGGAAGGTACTCCCCATTTATTATGTTGTTTTCCCTATCATGATGTTTGCCTCACGCTATTCTTTTTGGTTTTTAGAAGATGGATGGAACTCGAAGGAACTATGTTGATCAATGTAATGGATGATGCAATGATTGTCCTCCTGAACTAACCAATGTTATGGCAGATGGAGTGCACAATATTATATCTATACTAACACAAGATATGAATAATTCCGGACTTCCAAATGAGCAGATAAAGGAGCAACATTCTGTTGAATCCTCCATGAGGTAGCATCCACCTTCATTCAGCGGGTGTTCTAATCCATTAGTGGCTGAACAATCGATCAGTACCACTGAAAAGATATTTTCAGTTCTACAATGTTCTGAGCATGATAAAGTCATCTTAGTAGTATAACGTTTGGAAGGTGATGCTAATCAATGGTTGAATGTTATCAAGAATACAAGGAAAAGAGAAGAAATTGACTCCATGGAATCAGATTAGTTCAATAACATAGTTTTCAATAAATACATCCATCGTATTCTTCGAACAAAGATGGAAAAGGATTTCCTTGAGCTTAAGAAAAAGGATGACGAATCTGTTGGTATATACGAAGAAATTTTTACAAGGCTTTCAAGGTATGCATCCGACTTTATCATCCAACCTAAAAGTAAAGTTGATTGATTATTCAGTGGCTTAAAACCAAGTCTTGGAAGGGCATTAGCTATAAGAGACTTTAGTAGCTACGAAGAAATTTTGTGTTGTGATATCAAGGTTGAAATGGAAGTTGGGGTTACATATCAATCTCATGGTTTGGACAAGAAATGAAAGATGGAGTTCAAGGAGAAATCTCATAATAATGGTGAAAAGAAGATAAATTTTTCTTTATGCTCAAAGTGTGGAAAAGTAGCATGGTGTAGATTGTCTTTAAGGGACTAGAAAATGTTTTATGTGTGGAAAAGAAGGTCATCGAGCAGCTGAGAGTCGAAGTAATGTAAAAGGGTTGCAAATGATGTGAATAAAGAAAAGAATGTAGATAACGCACCACCAACACTTCAATCCTTTAAGTACAAGGAAATGAGGCATTATGCTAATCAATGCCCTAATCCAAGGGTTAATGATGATCAAAGTGAGAAACCTCTTAAGGAAAAGGATAAAGGGAATTCACATGCGATCACTATTTTTGATGTTGAGTATGAAAATGATGTTGTGTAATGATTAAGTGTTTATGTAATGGGATTTCAAAATAGTATCATGGAATCTCATTTATAGTATCATGGAATTTTGAAATATCTGTGTATTGGTCCATTGTGGTTTTCTATAAAAATATGGTACCGGTAACCATGAAAAGTGATTCAAATATTTTAAAAAGTAGATGATATGTGCATAATGAAGGGATTAGGAGAAAATAAATTTTTTGATAGTATTCATGAGCACATTATTGATATAAGGACTATGTGATATCATGGTTTGAGTATATATAATTTTGGGGATTTTGGTATGTGGAAAGTGTTAACTTTTAACTGCATTTATGTTTTCACTAAGGATCAATGGGTATTAATTTTTTAGGAGAATACATGATTAAGGCCTTCGAATGTTTTGAATGTGACCAACAAGATATATCGTATGATATATGGGGGATAAATGATGGTATTCACGTACTTGTTATGTGACCTCTCAAGTAATCATTTTCTTTACACTATGAGAGTAGATAGAAGTATTTTCGATAAGCTTAAAGGTTGGAATGGATTAAGTTGGACATACTGTTGAATTGTTTATGGCTAGAATTTTTTTTCAATATTATTTATGGAATGTTATAATAATGTAGTTTTAGAAAAAGGGCAACCTGCAGGATGGGCGACAACCCGTCGCGTTGGATAAGGCTGTGGGAATCGAACCCACAACTGAAGTGCGACAGGCCTTCATCACCTACCATTGTCCTACATGAGGTCCCTGGTTAGTAGAAACTAGTTTCAATTTATTAAGCGGTATGATGGATGAAGTATAAGTCCATTTTAGGAACCATATACAATTAACCTCACCATAGATGGACTTATGTATATTTGATAAATTTTGCTAAACTTTTGTTTAAAAAAGATGGAATGACCCATCTTTCTAACACATGATCTACTAATACTTCAAGAATGAAAAAATAAACTTCATTTCTTTAAGAGAGGAAGTAGAAATTGGTCAAGGCATGAACAACAGAGAGATTGTACCAAAATAAAGTAAGTATTTATTCTAAATCTTTGACTTTAGGGAAATGATCTTCAAAACCAAAAATGTTGTCCTAGTGTCCTTATATCTGATGAATCAGATGGTACCATAGATCATCACAAATATATGGCTTTGTAATTGTTGGCTTTTTTACAACCATGTTCTCTACCACTCTCCATCATAACACGATGGTTAGATTTCTTTTCCAAATCCATATTTTCAAATATGTTCTCCTATGTGGAAACCCAATGATTAGTTAATTTGGTTAACCGTTATGTTTCATACTATAGTTTTTAAAGATTGGTTTTGGTATTCCTTTTTTCGATTTGGGTTTCTATTAACGAAACTTTCGAGTAGTAAACCATTTATAAACCTGATGAATTTCAAGGGCGAAATTCATTTTAAGGGTGGTAGAATGTAACACCCTGAGATTTTATGAAAAATATTTTTTTTATTTTATTGATGTCTCGTGTTGTACACTACACCAAAAGGATCTTTCACTACACGAATCCCTGACTTGGCTTGAATTACATGCAATCACAACCTTCCACAATAGCGTGTGTTGTACGCAATTCTGAGTTTCACTAAACAACGATATGCTGTTAAAATATTATTAAAACTAGCCGTTATGAATAGTAATACCCACTTTTTGAAATTTTGAAATTTTTATTTTACAAAACAGACTTTATTTTTGGATTCAGAATATTGAAATTATCCTAGGGTGAATTTTTTGTATTCTTTTGATGACATTCAATTTTTGATGAATAATTAAAACACTGGGTTAATATTCAAAACCCGACTTTTTATTTAAATAATTATTTATATTAGTTAAATTTACATTAGATCAAAATTGATACATAATACATATATATGTTCAATGTAATTCATTGGAGTCATTTTATAATAATTTTTGATATATAAAAATTTTATTGAACTTTTCACCATCTTTTACCTACCTCTTAGGAGCTTTTTTCAAACATACATAAAACATAATTTTACCGCTTCTGTGAGTGGAATTTCGAAAATCTGAGAGACATGGTTAATATCAAGGACTAAAATTTGGTTCAATGAGATGATAATAATTTTTGTTGAATAGTATCTTTTTACTTTTATTTACCACGGTTAAAAGTAAATAGGGTAATAAAGAGAAAAAATGATATTATTATTACCCTAAAAAATTTCCTAATTCTACTGGATACGTTTAATTCAACCAAAAACAACCTTAGTAATAAAATATGGCCATTTAGGTCCCCTTGGATTAGATTAGTACATTAAATATTATTTTATTTAATGAATAATTAAAATAGTTAAAATCAATGTTTAATAACTAAAACATTTTTAATATAGGGTTATAAATAAGATAAATTTGACTATAAACATTAATTATAAATATAAAAAGATTTCCTACATAATGGTATTTTATTTATAATTTTTATACATTAAATAATTTAATTTATTTATGACACAATGATGATATAATAATTATCTCATTAGTGAAATATTGACATAATTGATTTTTTAAATACTCAAATAAATTTAATTTCAGAATTTTTAAAAATTCCACTAATTTTCTAGGTTAATATGACATGTTAATATTGATTTAATTAAATTTTTTCGAACTAATCATTCTGTTATAATTTTGAAAAAAATCAATTACCAAATCGTGTCAAAATTGACATAAAATAGTTTTTAAAATAAATATTTTATTATTAATTATTATTTTATTCTTAAAAATATAATGTTCATCTAAATGACTTAAATAAGGTTATATATATTAATAATAAACAACTTGGGGTTCGGTTTTCTTGTTATTGTATGTTTATTAACCTTATTGTGTTAGAAAACAAGAAGACACGGAAAAAGTAAAATTATTTAACTTAAAGTTAAATCTAAATGATAAGGTTAAAATAGAAACCTAAACTTTTCTAAATTCTATTTAATGAGAGAATTTAGACCCATCCCCACCTTATATTATATATAAATCAATTGGGAGCTATTAAAAACCGAATATGACATTATAATAAAACAATATTTTTAGTATTTCCCAAGGTGCCCCTCTCCTCCCTTATAAAAGGGCACCTCCTCCCTCTCATCCACACACCACTTTGAGCTTTAAAGCTCGGCCAACCCCTGCCAATTTCTCTTCTACACTTCCCTAGAAACATACTAGTGGTTTTTTTCTTCTTCAAAGATCATTTTTAGTGCCCTAAGAGGAGGTTAAGAAGAGGCGCTTCAAAGAAGAGGTAATGTCCATTACCGATTCTTTCCAATTTATTTCTTCTTCCACTTATTCTTCTTTAGTTGTTTCATTATGACGTGATAAAATTAGTATCACTCATATATTGATATGTTATTATAATTATAAAAAAAACCCGATTTCACAATCTATCAATCCTATGGAAAATGAAATCATCATGTGTGCGTACGTACGGAATACAGTCTCCAGGCCGTGGTGTAATCTATTTTCCACCACCACCTTACATGAATGGGTATAATGGTGTAAAGAATAACTATATTTGATTATTGAATAGTGATATTGATTCTGAAATATTTTATGTACACTTCAATATATTTCCACAATCATGGGAATGATATCATCTCTCGTGCGTACGTACGGACTACCGTCTCCACAACGTGATGAGATTCATTCTACATGTTAACCATTCATGAATGATTATAAAGTATATATAATAAGTAAACATGAAATATATGAAATAATAATGATACTGGATTTATGTATATATATATGTATGTCATCTACATAATTCCATTCAATTCAATAAGGAAATGAAAACAGCATTCATGCGTACGTATGGCCTATTGTCTCCATGAACAGTGTATTTCATTCCATTTATCGATCTATCATATATATATGTATATTATGAATATATATTAGATATAAATCTTGTTTTACCTTCTAGAATTATCTAAATCAGTATATAAGTAATACTATCAAGAACAACAAGTCCAAACATGTACGATAAATAAAATTATTTTACCCAAAACACCGCTTTAACATGGAACTTTCAAAAGAAAAGGTAATATAATGTAATAAGTGAACCATATATGATATAATAATAATGAATATGAATCTTTAAAAAGTAAATGAAATTATTTAAACTATTATAAAGGAGGTTCGGATATGTATGAAGCATATCAGACCTATGGTAAGGGATAACTATTCCAATCTCATTCTTATCCGAGATTGCTTATTCATAAGTATTTACTGGGGTTATTATTATCATCCATGTCCATGTTTTATAGAAGTGTTTTTATGTATGTTTAATGTCCTTTTTACCCATTTTTTCTTTTACTACATGGTATGTAAGGAATGTTTCTTTTTTTTACGTTACGAGGAACTTTTTGACTTTTCCAACAAAAGTACAAGAAGAATGTTATTTTTAACTTATACAACATGAATGGATTTTTACGGTTTTATAAAGCCTTAATTTCATAAGGATTCCTCCAAAAGAATTAATGAATATTTTCAAAAAAATCATTTTCTTTTAAAATTTCTTGACATTTTGTGAAAAGAAAATGATTTTGAAGGAGAAATGATATTTTCATCAAGAATTCATTTCATGTGTTTTATCAAAACATTTTTCCATATAAGATTACATTATTTCATATGTGTATTTTTCAAGTATAATGTCTCAATGATTTGCATGGTTTCACTTCTTTTATGATGAAATTATATCCATTTTTTTATATGGATTATGTTATGATGGGATGATGTTTATGAAACCCATTTTATTCTTTGGGTTATGATGAATGATTTATGTTTAATTTGTGTCACAAGTAAGAATGATTTCATTATGAGATGTGTGGGACCTATATCTCCCTCCAATGCATTGGGTAACGATTTATATCTCATGAGATATACATGGCTAGAATGGTAAGTTAATCTGGTTCAGTAATATAGGACTAGAATGGGGAGTGAACTCGATTCAGAAAGGGACTTTGTCCACTAAGATGTTCTTGGAAGTAATGCCTTAGCTACTATAGAAATCATAACATGTTCTGAATGGTTTCCACAATTACATGTTTTATTCCCATTATATTTTATAATGGTTGATGTTCCATTATAATATATTCCTTACGTAATTCCATGATTTATGTCTTTTCTCATGATTTTGATGTTTAAATTTCATGTTCAAGTTTTTGCTTTAAAATATTTATGGATTGTTTCATGTTCTCTATGTTTTCCCTCACTGAGAATTTGAGCTCACCCTTTTTATGTTTTATTTTCCCTAGGAAATAAAGAAAGGTTTTAGGTAAGAAACCAAAGGGGGAAGATCATTATGGGAGATATTAAATATTTTTCACCATGATTAGAAGATTATTTTCCAAGCTTCCAAAGAAAATGAAATATTACGGTCCTTGTGTGTTTGTTTTCGTTATGTATCAAGTATTCTGCAAAAGTAATGTAATGTCCATGTACGTCATGCTTTAGGTCTCTACATAATTTCTATAGAATGTAAAAAAATTGGAATAAACCAACTAAAATATCATCTTTGAAGTACTTCTAGGCCATTTTAATCCTTGAAATATGTTTTAAGGGATATCTCCATGTTACTAGTTTTTGAATCATATCACATGATTAGATTTGATATGTGGTATAACCCAAATGAACACCCATATCGAATTCTATTTTATTTTATGTTCAAGTCTTGTTATCAACTAATCTTTCCCTGTTCAGTAATTCATTTAATTTTTATGTCATCTTACTATAATTCAATGACTATTTATTCATAGTAATTAAAAAGTTATTTATTAATAATACCTTTTTTACTTTCGTATAAGCAATTTTCACAAAATATCTTTTATATTATCATAACATTCCAATTTATCCTTATCTAATACATATTTTAACAAATATATTATATTTATATCAATATAAATATATGAATATATTTATATATTACTTTTAATGAAATATAATTTTTTCTGTGAAATATTATCATTATCAATAATATAAAAATGTTATGATAAAGGGATACTTTTATGAGTTCTTGTAAAAATAAACTAATAAGGCACCCCATTATTGATGATGTTTTACTAGTGGTGATATAGGATCCCATTTTTAGATATGTTTTATTATCACTAATAAGAGATCCCTATATAATTTCTTTTTAAATTGCTTTGATAATGTAGGGGACTATATTGGAAAAAAAATGTTGTAAATGACAGCACTATTAGTGCTTTTTTTAGAACCGATAAAGGGTTACATTATCAATGGTTTTATCAAGCTCTGATAAATCCCAAAACTAGATAAAAATATTTTCAAGTATTAGGGTAATTAACCATTCCATCTGTACATTAAATTCCTGCCTAAAATTATCCTTGAAAACAAAGTCATCTTCATTTAAAATTAATTATGAAAGAAGAAAATAATATAATTATTTTCCTTGATGAATCCTTGAAAATACACCCCATGTTCTAATAATTATATAACATTTTTCATTGAATTTTTTACATAAAAATTATAATTATCCACAATAGGGAATTATTTTTAAATTATATTTTTTAGAACTATACCATTATCAACCATAAAGTGACATTTCTCAATGTTCGAACACGATTTGTTTTCATTCAAGTTGGGAAATATTTTTCTTTATTCCTTAATAATTGATCAAATGAGTTCCTAAATATAGTAATTTTATCATGAAGTTCCTCAAGGAAAACTTTAATGTGTTCAAAATAATTCTTACATTGAACTATTGAAATGTACTTGTAGCATTTCATAATACGAAATTTATCTTCATGTAAGAAAATGTCCCAAAAGGGCCAGTGAATGTTCTATTATATTGGTCTTATATGGAAATTTGAATAGGAAAATATCTAGGAAATAGATCCATGTAGTTTAAATTAATAATTCCTTCTATCCTTTCTAGAAATTGATCTACCAATAGGATGGGGATGTGGTGTATTCGGGTTACATGGTTAGATTTTCTATGAACAATGCAAACATTGCAATGATTTTAAATTAACATGGGGATTATTTGATTTTCCTCATTTTTCCCTATTTTTAATGTTCTTTTCTTGGGGAAAATGTGGAAGGGGCTTCTCATCATGAGTCTGAAATTATTTACATTATTTCAACTCCCAAGAGGTTTGTAATCTTTTTTATCAATTTAAAATATATTGGAATTATGATTTACTTAGGGTTTCCTAACATGTTTAGTGTACCCATATATAACACTTATATTCAAATTGACCGTGGGGTTAATTACAAGTATTTTTTTAAGGATACAACTTATTTGTGTATTTTTTTCATCAAAAGATCTATTAAATTTTTCTCTCCATCTTGTGAATGGTGGTTGGCTATAAATACTATAAACTTTTATCCTTGCTTAAAATTTACATATTTTAAGCTGCATGGGATTCATATTAATTACATATTTATTTATTTATTTATTTTTTTGAGTTTATATATATATATTATATTGATTTCAAATTTTATTAATTAAAATATTGAATCTCCTTAGTAAAAGATATGATGTATATTTCATCTATAAAATTATCTATGAATCCAGATGTTATTTATTCAGGAGAATAATTTCAATATTATAATTACTCACTTATTGTATGTTGTTTCTAATATATATTTGATATCATATGGAAAAAAATATCTTAGAAGTCCATAATATTTAATTGGATCAATACTGTTTTGTTGAATATTTCATAGAGTGAAAGATTATTTTAATGGTTCCTCTTCAATTCAAAAACATTAATGTATATCTTTTTTTCTATTTCTTAAATAGTGGGAGTTCATTCTTGAATATTAATGATATTATTTTGAATATTTTGGAATGGTATTCATAAAATAATGGTAAAATTAATTTTCTATTAATCTACCCCGATGGTGATCACCTGAATGTACACCAAAAGAACAATTCCTTCAACTCACAATAAAAAATCCTAAAAAACAAAAAAGTTGAAAGAAAATGAATTTTTTCAGTTGGAAAACAAAAATTTCAGACTCAATTCAACTATTTTCAATAATAAAAAAATTGTTTTATACATGAAATAAATGAAGAACCATGATCTTACAGGAAATAAATAATATTTAAAGAACAAATGGTGAAGGTAATAGAGAATTTCTCTAAATCATGTCATTTTTTGGTAAAGGTGCTATAATCGTAGTTGAAAAATTATCCCTAGTATTATCCTCCAATTCCCATAAATCCTATTTCTTATGGAAAAAATTTATTTGAAGAATATTTCATATTTGTGAATTTTTTTGTTTACTTCCTTGAGTTGTATGATAATTTCTAAATTTTAATATGCCTATTAGATAACAATTTTATGTTTCCACCCCTATAAAATCAAAGCTTCTATAAAAATATAAACACAATAGAAGGGTGATATTATTCTTCTCCATTTTCTAACTTTTTAATAAAGTCTCATTATTTTATTTAAAAATCATTTGATTGGTCCGTCCTCAAAATTCTTCAATTATTGACCTGCTTGAGTTGTTTATTTTTCACAATTATTCATGAATTTACAAAATTTTAAAACACTCTTTATTCTGGTGCATCTTATGTTTCTCTAAGTTATTATGGACAAACCTCTTATCCAATCTTTATGATGATCATACCTACACAGTTCTATCAGTTTGGAATTTTCTAATAATGAATTTTATCACTGATTTTTGATAGCATGTCCTTGAGATTATCAAATTTATTTGAAAAATCCTTTATTATATTTTCCATCATCCCAATCTCTGTTCCACAAATGAATTTTACTAGTGGTTCACTAAATATGTATTTTCCATACATTGTTTTTATGATGAATATGGTTTATATTCTTTTTTTATATTGATTCAGTTATTATTTTGGGAGATGTGGTGGATTCTTGAATTTCTGATCGAATGTTTGTCTCGACTAATTTTGATGACCTCCAAATCACATTTGGGATTTCACTTATCTGAATGGGTGATATTTTTGAATTTTTTGGGATGTAATGATGCTTCAATTCTCTCCATAACGTATACCTTAGCACATTTATAAGTGAAGTTATGGATTGATGAACACAAACAACATACCTAAGGTGTGTTAGATTGTTAATTCACCTATTTCATAGACATATATCTTACAATTCTTGTTAATTATTTTTATTTTTGGAATCAATTAAAGTTGAAGAGTCATATAATATTACCCCTTAAATACCTCTTGTGCTTATACCTATTATTCCATTTTTTCATTTCTATGTAAATTTTTTAATTTGAATCCATGCTCCCATGGGAAACTTATAAGTCAAATAATTTTTGGATGATGCATCTTAGAGGTGTCTCTCACTGTCCAGAATCCCTTAGTTGAAAAATACTAGGATTTTGTGATCCTCCGCAGAATTACAATGATATATTGTACAAATATTTTTTGATATTTTCCAATATTTGAAGAATATTTTTCTATTATATTGTCTCATAGTGAAGATATCCTTCCATATTATGGTTTTCCTAGAAGATAAGATTAATATTTACATGAAAACTTATTGTATAACTTCCTAGTTATGGACTTCTAAAGATTATGAGTTGTACAAAAACTATTTACATGATCGCTCAAGTGAAAAGGTGTATTACATCCACTTGAAATGATATTTTTCTACTCATCTAAGATTAATTCTTGGAATAAAAATTTAGAAACACCTTACCGGGTCAGTTTGGGTCTTATCTTACAAGGCTATGAATTTTTTGTAATATAGGAAACATATTGACATGAATTTCGAAATAATTTTCTTGAACATTGATGTTATTAATATTTTCATGACTTATTATATTCCCCCTTTATTTATTTTATATGAAATGTGCATAATTTGTGTGAAATATTAATGTTTTAATATTAAGTATAATATTTGAGCATTTTTAGAAGTAGTCCAATTGAGTCAGTTTAATGTTTTAATTATAAATGTCACTATAATGATCCAAATTGTGTGGTTCTTGTTTTTTAGGATTATCCATTCAATATACAACATTTCATTAGAAGGAACCATGATCCAATTCTGCCATTTGAAGTGTCATATGGTCCTCACAAACAAGACCAAAGAATCTGTGAACAAATTGGACCAGCCTTGAAGATTGATTTACTGGGCTCAATACAGAAGTCCAAAAACATTAACTCTCCACCATAATTCGGGGGACACTACATGTCATTTGGATAAAAATTTCATGTCCCAAATCCAAGTACAAGGGGCCCAAATGATGCTTTGAAGTCCAGCCCACCATTCTGTCCGAGAATTAAAATCAGTATACTATTCATGACATATCGCATGATGTAAGCATCAAATAGAGCTGAGATTTTTCAGTGGGAAATAGGAGATATAGGTGGCCGACTTTGTTGAATAAGTCATTCAGATTGGAATGCATATTCCTGTTCAAAAATCCATTCAAATTTTGGCCATCGAAAAAGCATGGATAGAAATGGACAGTTTACATTTGTTTAATAAAACCACCATATCATTCGATCCACTTGTCCAAATTCCTCAATATTTTAACAGTAGTCAGAAAACTGTATTATCTACAACTTTGAAGAAGGAGATATTTATAGATTAGGATGTCTGAATATCCAAATTGGCGATGAAATTGGAGGGACAGATTAGTAATGCAAACAGTCCACTCCTTGGGCTATAAATACTCTCCCCTTCTCTTCTTGAGAGGAGTTGGAATTTCAGAAGAGAGGATATCATATTGGTACGACCAAAGCATTTAAAAAGGCTTGGGAGGACCTAACATACTCATGTTTTCACTTGAGATACCTTTCCTCCTCTCTTTGATTTCACTTACTTTTGTGTTCTTCATTTTTGTAATCTTGTAATTCTCTTTCTTTGTAATTCTGTTTTAATGAAAGTTACATCTTCAATATCTCTTATTCTCATCCAAATTCTATAGTTTAATATTTATGTTCTTAAAATAGTTTAAATTCAGTTGAATCCCCTTCCCTTCTTTTGATTCCTCATTCAATCGAAGATCCGTTTTTAATTATCATCATCATTTGTGTGTGTGTGTCAACGTACCACTCTTTTCTAATCCCTTTCTTTTTCTTCTATTATTAATTTATCATCATAATTATTTTAACCAGAATATTAAACATCTAAATGGCTGAGTAAATCTCTCAATGGGGTGAGTTATAATTTGGGTATGTTAAGTGATTGAGAGTTTTGCTCGATGAGTATTCTTTAAATTAATATTGTGTATGTTAAACTTAATATGTCATGGATTAATGATATGTTTTGTTTAACGAGTGGTTTCCATGGATTATTGGAACCATAAATACACTACCATAAATAAGTTTTTATTGAGATTAGAACCCTAAGTGAAGTTAAGGCTTGGATTAAAGCCTTCACACTTAGTAATTCCAATCAACGTCAACTTATGACATGCGTGTTAATTTAATGCAATACAAAGTATGGATCAAGGATATCACATGCTTAAATCCCCAATGATGAACTCACCCCAATATTCATCAATTTGTTAAATAAAACATCATCAATAAATTATTTCATAAGCTCTGCAAACAAACCCCCCAATAAGAATACAATTAACTAAAAACAAACGACTATTACAAAGTATCATCGTCGAGGATTCGACCCGAGTGCTGCTACACACATTAGCAGAGCACCAGAATTTTGACCGGTCGATAGGCGACAATCGGCCGTGTGTTTCAAATGGAGCTGTTGCCGGGGATGGTGCTTTAAGTAGTCATTCTTTTCTGGTTATTGTCAAAAAAACCCAAAAAAATAAAAAAAATTAAAACAAATTGAAAAAAAATCACAACGAAAAACCCGTCTTCTCATAAAAATCATAAACTGAAAAAACAATAAAAAGAAAAACCCATCTTCCTCATCCTTTCTAAATCTCTCTGAATGCCCTGTAGCCTTCCAAACAATCCCTCGGATTTGTTTGACCCTGAAATTGATCGAACACTTCGTCAACTTAGGAGGAACATAAGAGATACTCAAATAATTCAAGAACCAGTCCTCATCCATCCAGTTGAAATTGAAATGGCCAATCCTAGGGAACAAACATTGAAAGAACTTTCTGCCCCTGATATGAATTACCAACCTATTGGTATTCAATATCCAAACATTGAAGCTGACTTCGAACTCAAATCAGGTTTGATTCATCTTCTCCCTCATTTTCACGGGCTAGCCGGTGAGGATCCACATCTTCACCTTAAAGAGTTACAAGTAGTATGCTCTACCATGAAGCCTCAAGGGGTTTCTGAAGAACAAATCAAGCTTAGAGCTTTCCCCTTTTCCCTAGCGGATTCTGCCAAGTCTTGGCTCTACTACCTCCCACCTGGTTCCATAAACTCATGGGTTGACATGAAGAGACTTTTCCTTGAGGAGTTCTTTCCCGCTTCCGGAACAGCTTCTATCCGAAAGGAAATAAGCGGCATCTGTCAATTCCCTAATGAATCACTCCATGAGTATTGGGAGAGGTTCAAAAAGCTTGTGGCAACCTGCCCACACCATCAAATCCCTGACCAACTCCTGATCCGATACTTCTATGAGGGGTTATTGTCTATGGAGAGAACTCTCATTGATGTCGCAAGTGGTGGTGCTCTGGTTGATAAAACTCCTGCAGCTGCAAGAGATCTCATAAGTAACATGGCTGCAAACACACAACAATTCCATACTCGAGCACATGCTCAAGTCAAACAATCCCAAGAGAATCAATCCATAGAGCCCAATAAGATGACTGAGTGGATGAGTGAACTTACAGGTCTTGTGCATCAACTAGCGGTGGCTACCAAATCCCCATCCTCATCTTCTCCACAATCAATGTTTCCTAGACCTGTCAAAAACTATGGAATCTGCAACTCTTCATCTCATCCAACTGACACATGTCCCCAACTTCAAGAGGATCAATCTTATTCATCTGGACCAATGGATCTCAATGTAGCATATGCTCAGCAGAACCCCAACCCTCAACAATCAGGTCAGTTCGTTAGAAACTTCAACCAACCACACTCTGAGCCCTTCTCTTCTACCTTTAACCCACCTCTGAGGTTTGGTAATCCCATTTCTCATCCTCCTCAGTTCCCTCATCAAAATCCAAACCAATTCCAATATGGTCAAAGTGGTGGTGACATCCATCAATCTTATCCTTTTGTTCCTCAACCCCAAAGGAACAATCCTCATCCTGGATTCCACTATCCTAACGAGACTTCCCAATTCCCCACCAAATACAATCACTTTCCCAAGAACCAAAATCAAGGCCAACCCAATTTGGGACAAGCCTCTTCTTTTAAACAACCATGGGAATGTGCTGTAGAGGATCTTTCTTCCTTCACCCGTCCTAGCCTCAAGAACATTGAAACCCAAATAGGTCAACTTGCATCCCACCTTAGCCAGCAACAACCATCCAATTCATCCCAACTCCTAGCTCAACCATTACCCAACCCTAAGGGTAATGTAAGTGCAATTGCACTTAGATCAGGAAAGCACATTGCTATGCCTCAAGATAAGTCCTCTAACCCTCATTTGAATGTTGACCTTGAAAATGAAAAGAAAAAGAAAATTGAAAAGGAATCTGAATCTATTCCATCACCTCCTTCCATTCCACTTAGGAATCCAATTCCTTTTCCTCAAGCTGTTTCTAAACCAAGGAAGTCCTTTGAACCTGATCCTGAAATGTTCGACATGTTTAGACGTGTTGAAGTGAACATCCCCCTATTAGATGCCATCAATCAAATCCCTAAGTATGCCAAGTTTCTTAAGGAATTGTGAACCCATAAGAGGCAACTTAGGAACTTTGAAAATATTTCCACCCAGCAGTCCATACCCATTAAGTGAAAAGATCCAGGTACCTTTACTGTTCCATGTCAAATAGGGAGTTCCAACTTTGATGATACACTCATAGACCTTGGAGCCTCAATAAATGTCAGGACCAAATCCATTTTCTCCAACCTTGGTCTAGGTCCCTTGCACCCAACGGGTGTTGTCATTCAATTAGCCAATCGATGCACTGCCAGTCCTGAGGGAATAATTGAGGATGTTCTTATTCAGGTCAATGATCTTATCTTCCCATCTGATTTCTATGTCCTTGACATGGAAGGTGAGACGACTTCCTCTCGATCTCCCCTAATTCTAGGAAGACCATTCCGCATGACTGCGAGAACCAAGATTTATGTCCATTCAGGCATCTTATCCATGGAATTCGGTGACCAACTGGTCAAGTTCAACATTTTCCAAGCCATGCGATACCCATCTGAGGATCACTCTGCATTCTCAATCCATGCTTTTGAGGACACTTCTAAGATTAAATAGAACCCCAATCCACCATGTTCTTCATGTTATAATGAAAAAGGATCTTGTGAAATCTGCACCATGATTAACAAAGTCATAAATGGTGAAGTTGATGTGGACCTATCATTCATAGACTCCATCAATCTAGAGGAACTTGAAAACTCTCTTGAATCCCACATCAAGTCTGATCTCTACTGCTCCACCTTGGACAGTGTTGAGGAAAATGATCCAAACACATCTGGAATCCCTAATCCTGCTAATTACTTGTCTAGCTCTCAAATCAAGGCTGAAACTGATTTAAAACCACTTCCTTCACACCTCAAGTATGCATTCCTTTTCCATGATCCCTCCTACCCTGTCATTATCTCTGCTTCACTTTCTGAAACTGAGGAGTCCCAACTTGTTCAAGTGTTAGAGGAAAACAAAAATGCCTTAGGTTGGACCCTAGAGGATATTCTAGGAATCAACCCTGCCCTTTTCATGCATCACATCCATCTAGAGGAATCATCCAAACCAATTAGGCAACCTCAAAGAAGACTCAATCCACTCATACTTGAGGTAGTTAGGGAAGAGATTACCAAGCTTCTTCAAGATGGTATTATCTACCCAATTTCTGATAGTGAATGGGTTAGTCCAATTCAAGTCATTCCTAAGAAGGGTGGGATAACAGTTGTCACAAATGAACATGGAGAAGTGGTCACAACTCGAGTGAAAAACAAATGGCGTGTGTGCATCGATTATCGCAAATTGAATGCCGAAACACGAAAAGATCACTACCCACTTCCTTTCCTTGACCAAATGCTTGAGAGATTGGCCGGAAAGTCAAACTATTTCTTTCTTGATGGTTACACCAGCTACTTACAAATTCCAATCGCACCTCAAGACCAAGAAAAGACCACATTCACTTGCCCCTTTGGAACCTATGCCTATAGGAGAATGCCTTTTGGCCTTTGTAATGATCCTGCAACATTCCAGCGGTGTATGATGAGTATCTTTTCTGAATTCATTGAGAATTGCATGGAGGTCTTCATGGATGACTTTACCATTTATGGCGAGTCATTTGAATCTTGCTTACATTCACTCTCTTTGGTCCTTCAAAAGTGAGTCAAGTGCAACCTTGTGCTGAATTTTGAAAAATGTCACTTCATGGTTTCAAATGGGATTGTTCTAGGGAACATAATTTCTCAAGAGGGTATCCAAGTTGATCCAGCCAAAATTGAGGTGATCCAATCACTTCCTGAACCCAAATCAGTTTGAGACATTCTGTCCTTCCTTGGTCATGCCGGTTTCTATCGGCGATTCATTTAGAACTTTTGCAAGATTTCCCTCCCACTCACTCGTTTACTTCAAAATGATGTCACATTCAATTTTGATGAGGCTTGAAAGAGAGCCTTCATTGAACTCAAATCTTCTCTCACATCTGCTCCAATAATCCAACCCCCAGATTGGTCCTTACCATTTGAAATAATGTGTGATGCTTCTGATAGGTCCATTGGGGCTATTCTTGGTCAAAGAAGAGAAAACATTCCTCATGTCATCTTTTATGCCTCAAAAACATTGGATGAAACTCAGTTACACTACACTATGACTGAAAAAGAACTTTTAGCTGTGGTTTTTTCCTTGGATAAATTCCGGCCCTATCTCTTAGGTGCCAAAATCATCATCTTCACGGACCACTCAGCATTAATGTTCTTACTTAAGAAAAGTGATTCCAAACCAAGGCTAATAAGATGTATTTTAATGCTCCAAGAGTTTGACCTTGTGATAAAAGATAAACCTGGAAAAGAAAACCCTGTGGCTGACCACCTGAGTAGAATTTCTAATTCTTCTCATTCTGAAATAATTGATCCTGAATTTCCAACTGAACACCTCTCATCTCTCACTCCAAAGTTACCATGGTATGCCCCAATTGTCAATTACTTGGTTTCTAGTGTTTTACCTGAATATTTTTTAAAATAACAAAAAGAAAAGATGAAAAGTGATTCAAAGCATTATTTTTGGGAAGATAATAAACTTTGGAAAACTGGGGCTGACATGGTAATTAGGAGATGTGTTGATGAAACTGAACAATCCTCCATCTTGGAATTCTGCCACTCAATGCCTCGAGGTGGCCACTTTGGACCACAAAGGACTTCTCGAAAGGTCCTAGATTCTAGATTCTTTTGGCCTTCACTCTTCAAGGACTCACACGAGTTCTGTCAATCATGTCCCACTTGCCAAAAGTTTGGAACAATTTCCAAAAGAAACGAAATGCCTCAAAAGCCATTAATCTTCTGTGAGCTCTTCGATGTTTGGGGCATCGATTTCATGGGACCTTTTCCACCTTCCAATGGATTATCCTACATTCTCCTTGCTGTTGACTATGTTTCTAGGTGGGTCGAGGCCAAACCCACTAGGAAAGATGATGCTCAAACTGTGAGTGAGTTCCTCAAAACCCATATCTTACATCGATTCGGAACGCCACGTGCTTTGATAAGTGACTTAGGAACTCATTTCTGTAATAGAACCATGGAGTCACTTTTGAAAAAGAATGGGGTTGTACATAAAACATCCACTGCATATCACCCTCAAACAAATGGAATGGCAGAACTTTCTAACAGAGAAGTGAAAAGAGTGCTTGAAAGAATTGTTACGCCCACAAGAAAAGACTGGCCCGATAGACTTAGTGAAGCACTTTGGGCCTATCAAAAATCCTATAAGACACCCATTGGGATGTCTCCATTTAATCTAGTTTTTTGTAAAGCTTGTCATTTACCAGTTGAAATCCAACATAAGTCATTTTGGGCTGTCAAAACTTGTAATTTTTATTGTGAAAAATCTGGTGAAGAAAGATTGTTGCTGTTGACTGAATTGGAGGAGCTTCGACTCGATTCGTATGAGAACTCCATTCTCTACAAAGAAAAGGCAAAGTCACTCCATGACAAGAACATTCTTCGAAAGGTATTTCATGAAGGTGAAAAGGTAATGCTCTTCAATTCTCGATTTCGACTTCACCCAGGTATGCTCAATTCTCGTTGGGATGGACCTTTTATTATTACTAATGTTTACCCATTTGGTGCAGTGCAAGTCCAAGACCCTTCTTCAAAAATAACATTCACGGTAAATGGACACAGGTTAAAGCATCACCATGAGAGGCCATTCACTTCAGGTTCCACATCGACTTCCATTGACCCACCACTAGATGGAAATGGCGACCAACCAAATCCAAACCAGGGGGCACCTCTTTCCCTTTAACTCTCTCTCTCCTCAATCTCTCTTCCCTCTCTTCTTCTCTTTATTTCTTCTTCTTCCTCTCTCCCTCTCATTTTTTTCCAACATTCTTCCACAACCTTTTTTCTATTTTCTCTTTTGTGTGGATGTGTCATTAAAAATAAAATAATTAAAAAAAATTACAAAAAATGAAAATTAACAAAAAAAAGGGGTGTCATAATTACTAATCATCCAATATTGAAATTCTGTCCAACCATTTTGGGGAGTCAAAAGGCTTGTTTTAAACTCAAATATATTGAATTTTTATCTCAAACTTGGGTAAACAGTTTTGTGTCAATAACAAACATTTTGAATGAACAATTTTTGGTGGAAAATGATTCTACCCTACCGTGAGGAGTAACATTATCCTTCATGCCAAGGTCATCTATGGCCATCTTTTTCATTGTGTGTATTCACCACTGATTGTGAGTCTTGATTTTGTGGACCTTCGAGCTGAATTTGCATCCTTTGTGTGCATTAATATGATAGAGGCATTTTCTAAGCCACATGAGAATCAGAATAGCCAAATAGCCTCCCGTTACCCTTACATTGATCCTACTTTTGAAAGCCCCTTTGAGCCTATGAAAACATTTCTTTTGATAGACACATTACAAGCCTAATACCTTGTCCCACCCAACATCTTCATGGATTTTCATTGTACAATTTATTGAAATTTAAGTATGGGGGGAATGGACTTCATTTTTGGGCATACTTTCATTGATTTCCAATGTGTCATCATATGCTTGAGGGCAAGCATCCATTCTAGTGTGGGGGAGAGGTTGTAATTCTTTGAGCATTGGGGTGTATATGTGTAATTTTCATTTGTACAAAATTCATTGAAAAGTGTTCAAAAAAATGAAAAAAAATTATATTAAAAAAAATGAAAAAAAGGAATGGGTTGTGTCTTGGGTGGGTCAAAAATCATTCATCATCAACCTTTGATCGTGATATAACTACTAAAATTAGTTCCATGAGGAGATCAATCATGGGTTGGGAGATGACTGTGAGACTTGTTTGAAGCACAACTTTCGAAAAAAAAGAGCAAAAATAGAAAAAAAAGAACACTTGAATCATCTTATATTGTGTAATTATTGGAAGTTTTCCATGTTGTACATATTCCATCATCTCACCCTATTCCATTTTCTATCTCCCTCACTTTTCATTCATCACACATTAATTCCCTTGTAAATATGTGTTTCTATTTCCTTTCAAATAAAATTTCAAAAAAATGTGCATTGATTTTTCCATGTTGGTGTTTTTAACCCCTATTTTCCTTTGGACATTATATACCTACCGTCCCATAGCCACTGAAAACCACCTTAAAAGACCTCTTGATTCTTGTACACATTAGATTTGGGAATGGAAGCTGAGAGCTCTTAAAAACTCTTGATTTTTACTTTTTGTTGGTTAATGAGTGAACCTCCTAAAATACATTTCTATCATCTTGAGAGGAGTAAGTTTTGAGTGACTACATTTTCCAATTCAAACCTCGAACATGAAAAAATGAATTGTTTCTGATGCATTATTGGGAACCAAATTTGTGATGGAATTCAATATGGATGAGTGAAATAGTCTAAACCTCCCCTGATTGGAGAAAACAAAATTTTAATAGTTGTTGGTGAGTGAAAATGATTTTGTCATGTTTTTATATTTGTTGCACATGAGGACACGTGCAAATCTAAGTCTGAGGAAGTTGATGTTATTAATATTTTCATTACTTATTATATTCCCCCTTTACTTATTTTATATGAAATGTGAATAATTTGTGTGAAATATTAATGTTTTAATATTAAGTATAATATTAGAGCATTTTTAGAAGTAGTCCAATTGAGTCAGTTTAATGTTTTAATTATAAATGTCACTATACTGATACAAATTGTGTGGTTCTTGTTTTTTATGATTATAATTTCAATATATAACATTTCATTAGAAGTAACCATGATCCAATTCTGCCATTTGAAGGGTCATATGGTCCTCACAAACAAGACTAAAGAATCTGTGAACAAACTGGACCAGCCTTGAAGATTGATTTACTGGGATCAATACAGAAGTCCAAAAACATTAACTCTCCACCATAATTCTGGGGACACTACATGTCATCTTGGATAAGAATTTCAGCTCCCAAATCCAAGTACAAGGGCCCAAATGAAGCTTTTAAGTCCAGCCCACCATTCTGTCTGAGAATTAAAATCAGTATACTATTCATGACATATCTCATGATGTATGCATCAAATCGAGCTTATATTTTTCGGTGGGAAAGAGGATATATAGACGGCCGACTTTGTTGAATAAGTAATTCGGATTGGAAGGCATATTCCTGTTCAAAAATCCATTCACATTTTGGCCATCGAAAAAGCATGGATAGAAATGGACAGTTTAACTTTGTTTAATAAAACCACCATATCTTTGGATCCACTTGTCCACATGCCTCCATATTTTGACAGTAGTCGTAAAAATTTATTATATACCACTTTGAAGAAGGGGATATTTGGATATTCGGCTGTCTGAATAGAAAAATTGGCGATGAAAGTGGAGGGACATATTAGGAATGCAAACAGTCTACTCCTTGGGCTATAAATACTCTCCCCTTCTCTCCTTGAGAGGAGTTGGCATTTCACAAGAGAGGAGATCATATTGGCACGACCAAAGCTTTGCCAGAGTCTTGGGAGTACCTTCCATACTCAAGTTCTCACTTGAGAGACCTTTCCTCCTCTCTTTGTTTTCACTTACATTTGTGTTCTTCATTTCTGTAATCTTGTAATTCTCTTTCTTTGTAATTCTGTTTTAATGAAAGTTACATCTTCAATATCTCTTATTCTCATCCACATTATGTAGTTTAATATTTATGTTCTTAAAATAGTTTAAATTCAGTTGAATCCCCTTCCCTTCTTTTTCTTCCTCATTCAATTGAAAATCTGTTTTTAATTATCATCATCGTTCGTTTGTGTGTGTCAAGGTACCACTCTTTTCTAATCCCTTTATTTTTCTTCTATTCTTAATTTATCATCATAATTATTTTAACCAGAATATTAAACATCCAAATGGCTGAGTAAATCTCTCATTGGGGTGAGTTATAATTCGGGTATGTTAAGTGATTGAGAGTTTTGCTCGGTGAGTATTCTTTAAATTAATATTGTGTATGTTAAACTTAATATGTCATGGATTAATGATATGTTTTGTTTAACGAGTGGTTTCCATGGATTATTGGAACCATAAATACACTACCATAAAAAAGTTTTGATTTAGATTATAACCCTAAGTAAAGTTAAGGCTTGGATTAAAGCCTTCACACTTAGGAATTCAAATCAACGTCAACTTATGACATGGGTGTTAATTTAATGCAATACAAAGTAAGGCTCAAGGATATCACATGCTTAACTCCCCAATGATGAACTCACCCCATTCTTCATCAATTTGTTAAATCAAACAACATCCATAAATTATTTCATAAGCTCTACAAACAAACCCCCCAATCAGAATACAATTAACTAAAAACAAACGACTATTACAAAGTATCATCGCCGAGGATTCGACCCGAGTGCTGCTATACACATTAGCAGAGCACCAGAATTTTGACTGGTCGATAGGCGAAAATCGGCCGTGTGTTTCAAACATGAATAATTAATTAATTAATTTTTAAAAGATGTATCTCATAAAGGCATATTAGTATTTTACATGGGTTATTATAATGTTTTTTTGTCTTAAAATGAAAACACGATGATTCATAAGAGTCATATAATTTGGTTTTCTTAAAGTGGGTTTCATTATTATGATTCTAAATATATGATAAAAATGTCCTCTATTTATCTCCCAGTTTCAATAACAAGTAGTTCCTTGTTAGAGGTCCTGGTCATGAATGTTAGTTGGCTGATTATCACCTACTACTCGATAACAACACCATGTTTTGATACACATTAGTCATGTTTTGTTGAAAAACAATTTGTTTACCCTAATCAGTGTAATACTAGTAGTTACCAAATTAAACACCAGAGCGATGTTTTTTAATCAATATGTCAGGTGAGAAAAATAACATAGTAACATAAGACTACTATGGCTATGAATTGGAGAAACTTTCTTTGTGAAATTTATAAGATGGAAATATAATTAAGTTTTTTCGTAGCATCCATTTTGTAATTCAATCAATGTCCTTAAAAAATGGATCCCCTGTTTTTAATAATTGGTATAATTATTGGATTAAAAATCATTTATCATTATTTACACTTGTTTAATGTTCATTGAAAATAAAAAAATCTAGACAATTTTCATGATTAGAATATTCACATCCCAATGACTGAAAGTCATAATGGGTCTCATTTAAATCACATAGAATATACTAGAATAGGTATTGAGAATCCCAAGTCTACCAAATATTCTATAATTTCTTTTTAGGTATCTCATAATCACCAAACACATCTTCACATGTAACAAAGATACCCCAATAAGAGTAATCTAACACTATGAAGATTGATAAAAATTTCATAACCAATGAAAATTATATATATTCAGATTTGAAGAAAAAAATTCTATCAAATAAATATTTTTAAATATATAATGAATAACCATTTGATAAATAAAAATAGATAAAAATAGTTGGATGAAACAATTATTTAGGAATCCCACATGGTCACTTCATATGTGGGATTAAACGATTTTAAAAAACATGAGGAGATATTTTATGGTAGTTCATGATGGTAATAAGGTAATGACGAGTGGCATCAAGAAGTAGAAATTGGTTTTAGTGGTGTTGAGAGCATTCATATATTCCATTTATACAATGGTTGATCACATATATCTCAATATAAAAAGTTTATCGTATATACCATTGCACCAAAGGTATATATCATCTACCAATAAACTAATGTTTTATCACATATACTATTGTACAGGGCAAATGGCAGTGGATATGTGGAATCACCTCAGTAGATATTGGTGTGGTGAGTATATATTCATGGACTTATAGTCCTTACTTGTAGACATGGTAATGGGGAAGGTAGAGGTAATGGAAAACGTTTCTTCATCAACCACTATGTCCTTAAATGTGGATATAGGGGATATCATCAATGTGAAAGGTGTCAGCCTCTTCAAAGTGAGTTTATGGGGATCAACACAAAACATTAAAGAAATAAATTGTTTTACATGGCCTTGTGAGTGGAAAACATCTTATAATCATGCTCATTGAGTTTAATATCTTGGAATCCAAATGTGTTTTAGTGGGTGATCGATGAGTGTTGATCTACAGTGTTGGCGATGAGCAGGTATCATATGAATTCCATGTGGGGCATGTGAAAATTATGGGGGAAAACATCGTTTTATTTTAAAAAATTAATTATTCCATTTGTAGGAGTCTAATTTAAAAAATTAGTAGGCACTCAGTGAGTGTTTAACTAAAATATCACCACATCTTAGTGATCGGGATGTCGAAAGGGGGGGTTGGTGGACTCCCCACCACAGCCTCATACCACACTAGATAAAAGTTTCTTTTCTCCATTTTCAATGTGGGCTTTCCCACCATGGGCTTGCACACCCAGGAATCATTCCAATAATAGCATGTGGGATCCTTCTTATTGGATTATGAACTATCCAGATCCCACCTGTGGACATGACTATTGTGTGGGGCCTCCCTTGTGTGTAATGTAGGGCCTTAGGTTGAAGGATGGATAATGTTAGCCTATTTTTTGATAAATATTTGTAAAAACGAGACTACAATGTATAATAAATTCAATTATAAAATAATATCCCCATTTTTATAATATATAATCAGTATCCAAAATTCCATCAATCATTATTCATTTAAATAAATTTTAATTAATTATTAATAAGTTAACATTTTTTAATACGAAAATATATTATAATTGGAAATCCATTGACCTGGATTCCATAATGACATGTATGAACCACTCATAATGGGTTTGCACTAAATGAATAACATTTTTCACTTATTCACCATATTTTAGAACCGTTTACACTTCTTATAAATTGGTGAGTGTAAATATACAACTCTCTTCCTTAAGGACATTAGAGAACCATTTGCCTCTATATTTTCAATAATATCCTAGTGCTTACTCATGGAATGTTATTCTCCCTCATACGATGTGATTAAGCATATGTGGGTGAAACAAATGTATAAAAGAATTGGTTTGGATGATTGCACTAACATAGAGTATACATGATAACATGAAAGGGTCATGTGTCATCTCATAAGTAATTTCCAATATTTATCACCTCATGTAGTCGGTGACAACATCTTATTTTGATGATGATGTTATTTGATTCTACTTCATCATTGCATCAAGTGATCACCTTAGACCTTATTTTTGGATTGAGTTTCCTTTTGAGGGTGAAAAATTGGTTTTATGACCTAAGAGAGCCTCTGGTGTACAACAAAAATAAAGAAAACCTGAGTGGGTTCATGTGTTTGGGTAGTAATGGTTGTACTGGTTTCAATTGAACCCCAAAAAATATATTGGTATCATTTTGGGGAGATTCTAAAGATGTGAATAGGAATTTTAAGAAAACCTAGTGTGTTTTTTATTATCATTATTCATCATGACACGTGATTTCCCCAAAATCCTAGGAACAAGTTGTTTTTCCTCATACTTATGTGTTTCTCTAAGCTTCCCAAGAATCTATTTGTCAAGATTGGTGAGAACTAAGGATTCCAGGTTGGTATGTGATATGGTCTCAAGATATATTATTGGTGATGTACTTGTATAGATAGCATCTAATGATATGGTTGATGTTGTAGTTGGTGCTTATAGATCATACCTAGGATCTAATGTTTTCTAAGATGTGTTTTCATATATAGCATAATTACAAGGATTCATTGGATTACTTTATTATAGTTAAAAAATAATGGATGCCCAATGAAGTTTGGATTTAATGGTGACACTACTAGATTATAAAATGTAAATGGAACAAAGGATTTCAATGGAACCATGAGGTTCTGGGTGGATGTATATCCCCATGAATGGATGATGTATATCCTTTGTGAGACTATTGTATCCCAAAAATTTATTAACAGGATACCAACTTGTATTAGGTGGAGGCACCCATGATGTACCAAATGAGGAACCACAAGATGTTAGATTCCTATGATATTGAATGTCAGATCTATCAGGGTATTATATTAGAATTACTTGGGTCTACTAGGAATAATTCATTCCAAAATGTATAATATGTCCTAGGGCCTCCCCTCATAAGAAATATAAATTTTCCTAAAAATGTTAATTCACATGAAATATTATAGATCTCATCGTAAGGGAATGAAGATGAGTAATTTTTTGTGACTCCCCATGGTTCGTAACTCATCTTAGTGTAGGCATGAATATATGATCCCAATAGCTTGGATAAAGGCCCCCTGGGGTTATTTTCATTGATAGGGGCACTCCATAACAAGGTGAAATAAGTATGGTCAATCGACATCATTGACCTGAGGATCGATGATGGTTATTGAGCTTGGACTAGGTTTTTATGTGTATACACATGTGTAATAGCCACATAACCACACTCTCTATGAAAATCCTAGTTTTTATATAATTTTTTGAATATATCAATTTTTTTTATTGAATTTGTTTGAAGGATACAACATGCTAGGATATAATTATATGCTACAATATGTTTAAAAAGTGCTACATGCAGCACCAGATTATATGGAATTACAGACAACACTATGTTTCTATGAAACAACATTTTTTATTTCAATTATTCAAATGAGATTGTTATTACCTAAACAATAAAAATAGAAATATGAATGATAATAAAAAATATTTAATAATTATTTATAATGGTTTCATGGGAATAAAACATATACTATATTAAATATATTACTTTTTTTAAATTCTATTTGTTTTTAAAAATACAATTTTCTCAAAAGAACATTTTTAGGTCCTTCTGTGAATAGTAATTAAATTAATTTTGGAAGTAGTTTGAGATTTAATTCGATAAAATAATACTAATTTTTTAATTAATAATTTCAAAATAATTTAATTTTGAAGATTGATAATTATTATAAAAACATTATTTTTAGTTGATTATTTAAAAAATGACAATTCTTATTGACTAATGAATTTCCATATAATTTATTTATATATTAAAATTATATATTTTTATATTTTAAAGTATAATTTGTTAATTTGTGCATTCATTAATCGAATTTAGGTAATTGGAAGCAATCCCCCCTCTTGAAATTGGATATAAGAACTTTTCACACTTTTGAACTCTTCCACTTTAAAAAATAATTCCCTCATCGCTTCTACGGGATTAATATTAAATTAATTTCTCCCAATTTTTATATGAAATTAGAAATATGGATTTCATATTTTTAATAATAATAGTTTATAGTTTATAATAAATATTACTTAGTATTTGATCAAAAATATTAGTGAATGTAATTAAAAATATTTAGAGTAATTAAGGTTAAAAAAGATTACTTAGTCGTTAAATATTAATATTAAGATTTAAAAATTTCCCTATAGTTTTTTAGAAGCTATTTTCAAGATATATAATAATTATATACTCCCTTGTTTAGCAAATTTACCATTACTGGTGGAACATGATTTAAGGGAGGCTTCACAATTGTGTTTATCTTTTTATAATCACTATCATGACCCTCCTCCACCTCCATAAAAGGGCACCCACACACCCACTTATTCACATATATCTAGAAATTTTCCTCAAAAATAACCTATAAAAATAAGTTCTAATATTCACTCCCTTATTTAAAGATTCATAACTTTGTGCATAAAGCAATCCAAGGAATCCCTTTCATGAAAACAAAATGAGATATTCAAAGAGGATGCAACACCTATCAACAATCACATTTATTTTATTTACTTATCCAACCCATGAATAATTATTATTCCATTATTAAATAATATAACCTATAACCTCAATGTAATGGGATGTTTTTATGAAATTAGTATCTATTACACTCACACAAACATCCATCAAATTCGATATTCAATATTTGATCATGTGTATAGATGACAATAGCCTTTCATTCTCATTCCATCCGTTCTTCCCTTACCACTTTCCAAGAATGGGAATAATGAATTAATTATTTTTTTTATAACATATATATGATATTAATTGTTTAATTATTATTATTTAATTATTATATAACACATACCATCCTTTTTTCAATTTTGTGGGATTATAGTAACATCGTTTGTGGACATGTGGACTACCACCTAACAAAAGCCCTGTGATTCGGTCATCCTTTACAATAAACATATTATGGATTGGTTTAAGATTAATATGTGTATTATATGAATTAAAAAATTATAATATAATGGTCATATATATTTATGTGTTCATTCTTTCAATAAAATAATAAAATGGAATCAGTGTTCATATGTATGCACGACCTATCGTCTCAATAAATGATGTATTTAATTTTCTATTTATATATTTTATAGTTCATTATATATTAAGAGATAATGAATATATATGATATTTATATCATCAATTTTATTCTATAAAACATTAAATAATTTGGAGGACAAAAAAATATAATGAATTAAAATACCTACAAAAGACAATGTAGCTATTACTAGAAATGTAATTTTAACATGGAATTTTTAACAAATGAGTAAAATAAGGCCATAAGTAAATCATTAATGTTATAAAATAATAATATTTTTTTCTATAATTGATTCATCATAAAATTATATGTATTATAATGGTGGTTTTAATGCCTATCGAGAGAGTAAAGACGTCATATAAGGAAATTTCATCTCACTATTTATATCCATGAGATACATGACATATTCACCACATGATTATTATTTTTTGGTGAATAAAAAGAAATATGAAAGATTATATCATGAATTTAATTTATTTCATTATATAAAACTTTTAGATTTATTAAATTAATTCATATATCACAAAATTCAAAAGTCACTCTCATTTAGTAAGGGGATTTATAGTCTCACTTTTATATGTACAAGAAATAACCATATTATCACATTGTTTAAATTTTGTGGTGTATATACTAAACATAAATTTATTCTATGAATATTATTCTTAATTTTATGGGTATTTAAATATCCATTTTATGATCCCTCTTTTAGGGGGTTTATGGTTCCGAACTTCCCAACTTGGTAAGGTAATATTGTATCATTTTCCTTCATTGAGACAACTGTTATGTTATGAAGATATATTATTTTATGTGGTGTCTATAATTTCCAATGAACTATTTTATCACGAATCTCATTATTTACATGATATTTCCATCTCTTTGTATTGTTACACTTTTATGGGGATTATAAATCAAAATTACCAAAATGGTAACAAATTATTTCTATAATCATCCCATTTATCGGAATTTTTTTGACTATGTTTTCATTGCTGAAATCATATAATCCATCTATCAAGAATAATAATGAATTATTTTTCATCATTTTTTCATTATATCTCCATTTACTTTTAATATTTTCTGCAATTTTTATATAAGATAATTATTAATGTGATTTCATGAAAGGCATACCATATTTCTCTCTTCGGTCGAAAATCTATTTTTTCAAAAATAGTATTTATAAAACTGTTAATGAAAATTTTTTCTTAAGTAAAATTAAATTTAAATGATTTTTATGTTTTAAAATGTGTTTAAAATGTTTTTTGAATCATCATTTACATGTTTTAATGGTTATATTTACTGCAAAGTGTTTTGAAAAATGCATTCAATTTTAAAGATAATGTTTTCAAATAAAGAGGAATATTTTCATCAATAAATGAAATTAATAATCATTAAAAATAGTTTTTCTTATAATATGTCATTTGTTGATATTACATATTCCCTATTAAGGTTATGATCCAAGTATATTATTCTTATTCTTTCTTTGAATGGTTTATGCTCATGTTGACATGTTACTTATGAAATCTATTTGTCTTCCATGGGATATATGATTATGAAACCCACTTCTTTTCTTTGGTTCTTATTTAGTAAAATGGTTTTGAAATCAATATATTTTCAACATGTTATGATATGATGACATTATTTTGATACCCATTCAATTTAATTACTTATTATTTGATAGTTTCCTATTAAATACTGGAACACATATGAATGATTTCATCCTGATATGGGTGGGACCTATATCTCCCTTTAAATCATTGGTTAAATATTTATATCTCACGAGATAGACATGGATAAACTAGGAAGGTAACTCAATTGAATAAAAGAAAATTTATTCTAAGATTGTAGTGGGAGTGAACCATTAATACTTTGACTATTTGGGGAGCAAACCCATTCAACCGATATGGACTTTTATGTGATTCCATGACTACTATAGAAATCATTTTATATGTCTATGTTTATGTCTAAATACTATTATTTTTTCTTATTTGAGGAATACATGGAATAATCTCTTGAATTCATTATGATTAATGTATTATGAACATCAAATATTTATTCCATGAATCATGATTATGATCTTTTACATGCATCAAATTATATTCTAATATAATGATCAAATTACCATACCCTAATTCCAAGTGTTATTCTTACATATATCCCTTTTTTACCCTTACTGATCATATGATATCACCTATTATTACACATTCTTTAACCATTTTTTTAAGATATTTAATATTTATGTGGTTTTTAAGAAGGGTTAATGTCATGGAGAACCTAGTGGGAGATAATGTATTTCACTTATTTATGAGTGTTCTTCATTCCATTTTTCAAATGTCTCTATAATAATAAATCCTTTTTCATGTCTATTTTTGTAGTTTATTGAATATTATTTAAAAATTATGTAATTTTGAGTTATGAGATGTGTGGGTAAATATAGTTGGTGTCAGAGAAAATTTTTTGTTGACCATTGGAAACTGGTATTTTGAAAATGATACTAAGATCCCTTAGAACATTTCTCTAACATTTTTCTCAGGGATGAGTTAATGTATTGAAAAATGTCCATGATGTTTGGTAAAAGATTTTTTGAGTGGTGTCTTAGAAAAATATCCTAATGTGAATACTAAAATTTTATGTGAATCATGCATAGATGTAAATAGGGGTAACAAGCATGAAACCATTGTATTAGGATATACTCGATCAGGAACTGGTGTATGATAATGGGAATTATTTCACACTTGGTTTGACAATACTAGGGTAAATTCTTTGGAAATTAATTAAATTTTCATGAACCATCATGAATTTTTTAAGTAGACTTAGTTGTGAATGAAATATTATAACTCATAGGTGTCATTGATTAAATAACATGTCATAATTTAGACATCCTAAATGTTATTTTCAATGATTATGTGGTTCTCCACTATGATAATTTTATCTTACTCTATGATTTTTTTTGTTTTAAGGAATCGATTGAACCCAAAGGAACCACATCAATTCTAAGTATGACGGGAAATGAAATGACTTCTATACAAATAATCCAAATGATATGAGAGTTGGAATAAATAATCGTATTTCTCAATTTATGAATTTAACTATACTTAATATAAGGAAAATGAGGGAACAACATTCAGTTGAGCCCTTTATGTGGCAATGTCCACATTCTATCAACAGTCCTTCTTATCCACTTGTTACTGAATAATGTATCAGTACCACTGAAATGATATTATCTATTCCCCTAGTGTTCATAACAAGATAATTTCATTCAGTTTATTTATAATTGAGATGGTTAAGAGGACCAGTGGTCAACTCTAATCATGAAAATGGGGAATGAAGGTGAAATTTACTAAATGTATTGGGATGATTTTAAGAACGTTTTAATCAATTAGTACATTCCTAGTATTTTATGTACTAAAATAAAGAAATATTTTCTCAAGTTTTTGAAATAAAATGACCAATATATTGGTACCTATGTTACAAATTTTACCACACATTCAATGTATGCTTCTAGAATTATCATCCAACCCAAATGTAAAGATTTCTGATACATTAGTGGAAACAATACATGTCCCATAACTGTGTTATCCATAATATACATTAGAATCTATGAAGGGATTGTGTGTTGTGAAATGGAGGTTGAAATAGATGTTGTGTTACATATCAGTTTAATGGATTGGAGAAGAAATGATGATGTTTTTCAGAGGAAAATCTACAATCCACGGAACGAATATGATGAGAATTCCTTTATGCTCTAATTCAAAGAATAATAATGGAGGGAATTTCCTTACCATGTATAATAAATTTTGTATGTTTTAATGGGAAGATCATTGGGAATTTTTTTAGAGACACGAATGGATAATTTACATAAACATGTGAATAGAGATAATGATATATAGAATGAACCACATCACATAAATGATATTAGTGTATAGATACTGGTCATTATGCTAACCAATACACAAACCTGAATGTTAATGATGATGATCAGAATCACACGCCTCATAAGATAACATACAAGGGGATATGTCATATGATAACTGTTTCATATGATGTGAGTGATAATGAAATTATGAAAGGTATAATTAACATCCAAAATTTTATATGTGAAATTAGAAGTTTAATCCCCTATGAGTTTTATGATTTATATCAAGTCTATAAATCCTATCTTATTGGCATCTGTGGGGATGTGATTCCTATAAATCTTTTCATTCTTCTTTTAGTTGATTTTAATGTAATCTTATTCATCGATTAGGCTTCTCAAAAAAACCAACATCGATAATCGAGTAAGGGAGGGTTTGTTTTATATTTAAAACCAAAATATGATCTTCTATCAATGTGATGAAATTTGTGAAATTATGTTGGATATTACATTCAGTGTTAGGTTCTTAATTCCCCTTAAAAGTGATTTTTATCTCAATTGGTGGTGGATAAACTTGACATTGATAATATGCCTATGGTTTCAATATTTTTTTATATCATTTTGGATGAGATTATTATCAATACACCAAAAATGTGAAGTTGAGTTCTTAATGGAACTCATATTAGGTACTATAGAAATTTCAAAAAATATTTATAGAATATCTCCAATTGAGTTGCAAGAATTGATGAAGAAACCCCAAGAAAACCATAACATGGGATTGATTCATACAACTGTGTCACTTATGGTTGATCCAGTAAGGTTTTTGAAAAATAGTGATAGATAATTGAAGATATACATTTATTATCGAGTGTTATAAAAGATTATGATAAAGAATTAGTATCATCATCCCTATATTTATGACTTGTTGGATCAATACCTGGGAGCTCAATACTTTTCCTTGATTGACTATCATTCTGGATATCACCAGTTGAGTATCCTGAAGGAAGATACACCCAAGGGAAAAATCCATTCATGGTATTGACACTATGATTATATAGTCAATTTTTTGGACTTACTAATTATCCTTTTATCTTATTGGATTTGATTAATATGAGTGTCCAGAGATTACGTTGATCATTTAGTGGCCTTATTTACAGATGCTATTATTATATATTCATATAGAATGTAATATCAGGGAGACCACTTGAGAATTTTACTAAAGTCCCAAAGGAAGGATAAACTCAATTAAAATATTAAAAGTATTGAATTATGGAAGAAAATGGGTAATTTATTTTATATAATCTCATGGGAGGATATTGTAGAAGATCCATCAATGACAAAATCTATTGAAAATTACCCCAAACCAACCATAATGACCAAGGTCCATAGATTTCTTGGTTTCGATGGATATTACCAAGGTTTTCTGTATAATTTCCCATCAATATCTAATCTTATATTAATGGAAACATATACGGTTGAAAAGTTCCTATGGGTAGATAAATGTGAGGAAAATTCTATGGCACTAAATAGAAGGTTAATTATAACACATTTTCTTGCATTAGAATGTACTGAAAAATGTTTTTTTAAATTTATAATGATGCATTCCAGAAAGGATTTGAACGTTTTCTTATGCATAATAACATAGTTATATCCTAGGCCTCAAGCGATTTGATGATTTATAATCAAAATTTCCCTACCCGTTATTTGGAGTTAGCTTTGTTAATTTGGCTATTATATATATGTTAGAATTATATGTATGGATAAAAATGTGATGTATATAATTTTTGGCACTAAAAATTATGCTACTAAAGACACAAGCATGGCCAGTGTCGATTCAATGTAGATTCATACACAAATGACCCCAAAATTTATGAATGGATACTATTTCAAGAAGCTAAATTATGAATATCCATTGACATGTTGACCAATAACATCATTGATGATTCCACATGAGTTCAAAGAGAATTGTGACCGTGACTGTCATTGATTTCTCCCCCATGAGTTCAATGAGCACTGTGACTGTGACACATTTTGAGGGTCCCTCTATGAGTCTGTCAGAGCCCCACCACTTCATGGTATTCTTTTTCCTATGGCATTCCCCAAAAGCACAGTGAAACCCCTTTTTCTATATAGAGTTCTCTCATACCTCCTCATATCCATTGTTACAATGAAATTTTAGTTTATTATATCTCATTTTCACGATGCTTCTAAGCACCCCAATCCTAAGGAAAAAATTGATCTCCTATTGCAATTGATCATAGCGATCCATTAATTACTTTTTTATCATGGCCCCTAATTATGTTATAGATTCCCTTAATGAATTACTGCACTGTTTGTGAATTAGGGAGCCCCTTTGTGTTAATTATGGTTTCATAAAGCATTGATCTATTATAGATCACTATACTAATATGTTATATACTAAGGCTAGACCATTCTATATGATTTAAATTTCCTCTTAAAGCTCATTTATTTCATAAATTGTCATTTCTTAATGAAGATCCTTTTAGTGGGACCCTAGCTTCATGAACCCCTTTCAAACAATTACCTCAAGTCTTGTGCATGTTGATTTCATGGTTCATTGTGTTTTGATTCATCTTTTGTCTCTTCCGAATTCTTTATCAGATATATATGCTAACATCTATTGATTCTATTAAATGTAATTTTAATGTGGTCCCATCAGCTGACCACTCATCCACATCACTCCCATTTGGAATTGTTGGTCCCATCCCATCTCCAAGTGTGGGTGGCCATCAATCATGAATGTACAAGGGGTTAGGACTGACTCTTCCCAGTATGACTTGTCAGACATTAGACATATTGGCACCAAAATCCTCAACAAATTATGTTAAATTATGGTTTCCACATGCTTGGAATGTTTTACAGGATAAAAAAGGGGTTTGGAATTGGAGCCCTGCCACCCTTCTCTAATGTTGGTATTTTTCTCCACGGGTGCCTCAGGTAGGCTCCACATAAGCCCCATCACACCATGATAGGGTGCTATATGTAAGAATGGCATTAAATTAGATCTTAATCATATGGAATGATATCCTCCTTTTACAACACAAAATAATCATGGGGAATGATTCTTGGTGTAAGCCCCAATTTTCATCACATTGGGCTGCCTCCGTGTGTAATCTAGGAAACACCTCTTGTGGCTACAAATTTCATGACATGATCATTAGTTCTACTAATATATATTTTTTCTCGCACTAACCATGACTGTCATGGTATTAGAGATTAAAAATGATACTTTCATGATTGGTCCACTTCAGCGTGTAATCCCCATGCCCCTCATTGGTGAACTACGTGGGTTTTGATCCCTTTAATCAAAACATGATAAGTTGGAATCCTTTCCAATATACAATCCCAAAACAAGGAACATCATTCCCCCATCCTTGGGGTGAACCTCCCTGATCCACCCTCAGTGGTGTCCCAATCATCACTCAAGGGATGTCTTAGAATGTATGCCCAATTCACCCTTTCTTCATTCTCAATGGAATCCGGGAAGCATCAATGTGTATGCCTAGCACAATGTGATTAGGTTGCCTATGGGTTTAAGACCCAACTATCATATTTAAAACTAAATGAAAACCGATTCCCATCCACAGATATATGTAGGAATCCTCTATAAAGTTCAATACCATCACATTCATATTCATAGTGGTTTTGTTTCATTTTTACCATGTGATGTTAAACTACATAGGGTGACTGATCTATGTCGACATTGATTCCAATCCACTGGAATATGTAGGTAGCTTCTTTGAGGTTCAATCCCATCCCCCACATAGAACCAGTTTTTTCCTTCAAGGATCCATGTATGAGGAGGATCTTACCCCAACCCAGAGGTTCCACCACCTTCCTGTACTTATCCATGTGCTCTATTTTTCATGACCCTCCTCTTAAGGTGCTTCATTTAATCATCCAAAACTGCATGGTCATAAATCCATGTCCATTTTATATGGTACGTTGGAAGCCTCTTCAATGTTCAAGCCCAACACTCTATATAACCCATATATTTCGTCTCGTCCACTAGTTTCATTAGCATCCATCTTGATTCTTACTCAAGCTGCCACATCCCAATGAGATAAAGCCATTCATTTGGGCCACCTCTGTGCCTAATTCCCATCAATTGACAAAATGTCTATGCCTATAATCAGCTAGGAAGTATCATCACTTAATCCCCACAAAATATAACCATGTGTAATCATCTTTTGATGGACCTTCTCAGTGCATAATACACAATTCATACAATAAACTACATGGGTTTTAATCGCTATCATCTAAACAGTGTACAATGGAAACCTCAATGAGGTTCCATCCCAGCCAATGGTGATCCTAGGATTCCCAATCATTGGGGTGAATCTATCTGATCCATCCTTTATGGTGTCCAGATTAGTATTCTGGTGTGAAAAAATCCCATTATGGGACACATCACACAAGGTTCGTACCCATTGGGCATTCAGATCCATCCATCCAGTAAACAGTACAAGTTCTCCCTTATAAGGATTAACCTATTTGACCCACCATCATAAGTGTATCACACTTATCTGTCTTCTCATGGCGTTAAACACACGACCCTTTATATCGTCATACCATTAAAATAATATAATACACCATATTTAAAATGGAGAGAAAAATAAAACCTAAAGAGGCATTCCATTGTCATAAAATATCCCAAAATCACTGTGGGATGAATCAGGCTATCATGCCCTCAATAAGCCCTCTTATACGGGGAAATAAAGGTATATCAATGTTCCAACATCCAAACATGCTAGAAATTCCCAACATGACAAAACTTTTCACTAATTTTTTCTACCCTGACATAGCCACATGGAATGTATGGAAAGATAAATCATAATTAACTGGCATCCACTAAGAGATGACACAAGGAAGAGATTCAAGAACAATGTATTAATATATAACACACACTTGAACTGGGCAACAAATTCCAATGAGGAATCTATGAAAAGAGGGAACTAAATCCTAACATCCTATTTCAACCAAGTATTAGACATATCTATAGAAGTGATGACTTACACCCATCATTGGAATGTATGAATGAGGGGAAACATAGTGGCACATCATTGATAGCCCGCAGTGTGTGTGCACTAGTGAGAATGAATCAAAAATATAAAAGGGGAACCATATGTGAAATTTTTCTCTTTAAAATGTGGGGATTATTAACATTCATGAAACTAGAAGATAATCATGTTACTATATCCCTCTAAATTGATCCATATCCTAGAATGAAAATTGTTGGACTAATGTGGAACTCGTAAGAATTTGGGGTAATTAGTCATTAGCCAATCCAGTCCGAGACATCGTAAGTGTGTATCTCTCAATCTAACCATGGAATACTAAAATGTTATGGGGAATAGGAAATTTATTTCATAAAATCCATACTTATATCTGAGTATTCTTAAATTGTATGAACCAAGCTATAGTAAGCTAGTATCCCCCACCCACAGACAGAGAGGAAGGAGTAACATCCATGCAACAATCTCACATGATTACACCTCCACCATGTCTTCATTTATGACAATGGATACCAGGATCCAACACCCCATCTCATCCTCATAAATTATTTAGAGGAGTGTTATAAACACCCTCATTTGTTGGTATGAATATGAGAGGTTCTTCCCCGTGAGGGAATTATGCCACCAAGACATAGAGGCTCATGGGTCTCCCCATCACCAATGCCCCCAAGGGCCATGCAAGGAGCACCTGGTCCGGTCATTGATTCCCATTAATTTCGATGGAATCTCCCTAGAACACTCCCATAACTAATCCCCAATTATAATGAGGTAATGTATATATAAGTTATCAAGGATACAAAAATTACCAAAAATCTTCCATATAGGGATCCAAGAAGTCCATGTAACACCACCAATCTATCCTCCCGGTCAATGATTTCATGGTCAATACCCCTTTCTCTATCAACCCATGTCCGGATCACCTGATTCCAAATTTTGGAGTATGATTAGAAGGATTCTCTTCAGGGTGAATAATCTTCTATAGATCTAGTGGCCAATGATGACCACTGTGCATTCTACATAGGGCCTTCATCTATATAATAGCGACTCACCATTTCTTGATGGTAATCGAGACCTCAACCACCCCACATGTAGGCCGAGTTCACACTTTAGATCATTAGTGAATCCAATACCCTTCATGGGATGATCTTTGATTAAATGATCCAGTACAAAGGCCATCCATGCACCATATCTGACCAGAGTAGTGGTCCTCCCAACTATCGAACTCCTCAATATGGAGCCCCTACATGTGTTTCCTGCATCATTACAATAAAAGTTCCTCCTAGTCTAGTCCACATCTTAGAAAAGTCCATATATGATGGTCCACAATATATCTTAGTTAATCAACAAGAACGTTGAACTCAAGTCATTCCCAACAAGAATCCAAGTAGTGGTCCTCCCCATAGAATCTTTGACCAGTGTGAAGTCCCTCACCACTCTTTCAATCATCAGTATGGAGGCCCTTTCCATTTTCTCACCATCTCTAGTAGTGTTCCTCCCAATTACCGAAACCACAAAGTAGTGGTCAGGATTTATTCATCAACACCCAACATGGAAACCCTCCCAGTGTCTAGTTTGTTCAGTACGAAGGCCCTCCTCATGCCACCACTGCCAAATAGTGAGGAGGTCCCCCCCATTCCATAGGTAATCGACATGTAGGCCCTCCCCATATCCTCCCAAGCTCTAGCAGAGTTCATCCATAGACCAACATTCCCTACTGCGGAGGTCCTCTTGGTGCATCTAGTAGCTAGTACATAGCTCCTCACCATACCCATGCTCAGCAACATGTAGGTCCAACATGTCTCATTCAAAAAAAATTGGGTGATCCTCACAACCTATCTCACAAAAGTGGGGGCCCTCCCCTCTATAGTATTCCCAAATGTGTAGGTCATCCCCATTAATTCCCTATCCAGTATAGATGTCCTCCACTTACCCAATCCCACTAACATGTAGTTCATCACCATCTCATGATTGAAATTTTTTCAGAGCTCTTCGAAACCCATATAACCAAAGAGTAGGTCCTCTTCAATATCATACCTACTATGGAGGTCCTCCCAATGTTTTCACTAGAAATCAAGGTGGAGGTCCTCCCCAATCCTATAGAAGTCCAAACTAAGGTCCTCCCCACTATGACAACAACAGATACATATATCAACCCCGTATCCCTTCCAGCTCAAGCCGAGGTCCTCCCCAATCGGCCACCAACCCACACAAAGTTCATCTTTGTATTTTTGATCCATTATACCTTGAAGTGCCATCCTAGGGTATAAGGGTGAACCATTTTCAATGATTTAAGAACTGAAATAAACATCATATTATTGCTAATTAAATTCACAATTCATATTCTAATGTACAGTGCGACTCAATGATAAAACTGTAACCCCCAGTTTCTATAACAGAGTATAGGGCAAGAACCCAGTATCTCAGTTTCGTGCTCCCTGAAATTAAAATACATCAGATCCCCAAAACCATCTTTAGGTACATATAGGAGGAACATGATTTTCTTCCTTTCCAGGGTCTTTTTGTGAAGTCATCTCTATCGTTTCTATCCCCATTCTCTACCTCTAAACGAGACCACAAATAATTATTATAGGGATTGGTAGATAATGAGAACCCTCCAGATCCACCACCAATAGCTTCTGCCTATATGCAAGAATTGGTGGTCATCACCCCCATCCGATTGGGACAAGATGATGTGGTTTGTACCAACATTTATCGAAGAACCAATATGCAGTTGATTTTCATCGCGTGCAACATTTTCTCAACTGGCCAGTCCTCCACCGAAGTAGTTTGCGCCAGGGCCATTTCCAATTTTTCATCCACACCCAGTTGATTAATGGTCATCCATGGTCCAGTTCCCACATTTTAATGGATATTTTTTTGGGAAACCCTTAAGGAAAACTAGTTTCTAGAGATGTTTTGGTTGATTTCTACTCTTGATTTCAACATTCCACACACAGGATGAGGTCATTCATTTTTATTGGACTATATGGACAAAATATTTTTGTCTACACCATCAACTATTTGCCAAACCTAATAGAATATATAATTATGAAGACATTATCCAACAATGTCACATGGTCAATTTGGAAGTGCATTCCATTGCACAGTACCCTACATCACAAGATTATCAATAGAACCTCCATTAATGATGCATCAAAAGCATCACAATTCTCCGAATAATTATTGATGAGACATAGTCTCACATACAAATATATGCCTTTTTTTAGTATTCATTTAATGAATTCTATCCCATCCTACACAAACCTAAATTTTCTAGTTATATCAAGGATGTTCTAATAGGTGTAGTCATGGTGAACATGGATGACCATAATACGTTCAAGGAAATGGATACTGAGGTAGGACTTGTTAAAGGGGACACACCTGTTAGGGTAGAACATTAAAATGTTGAAACTCATATGGGAATCATCACTAACCAACAAACATAGATGTTTGGCCTTGCAGTGCACTTCGAGTAATTTACCATCGGTCAGAACACCACCAAGGGTAATGGACATATAGAGATATTTAATCCCTCTGAACTATCTAGTTCGAAACAAAATGAATAGGATGATCCCCATAGGACATCTTTACTCTGGAATATTTCAAAATAGAAAAAGATAATTGAAGATCTTCTTGTCGACCACCATGAATAGTTATATACAGACTATAGTGATCCCCAATACAACTATATCGCTCCTACATGGGGGACTAATGGGATGAAATAGATTCTTTATAATAAGTCTCATCATGTTGATCTTGAAAAACCTATACTTCTCAATAGGGTACATTTAATATCCGGTGGATATTAGTCTTGGTATGCATTGCCGAATCATATAGAACTACATGAGAACCCTCCTCAAGAAGTGGCTCAAGTTGTTACCCCAACCATTACTCTGGTTGTTCCTCCAATTGCTCCAAAATCCACCCCAGTCACTCCAAAATATGTTTTTCCTACCCATCATTTATATGATCCTGCCAATGCACTAGTGGTTAGGTAACCTTGGTGAAATAGATATCCGCACTAGGCTGATCAGCTAGCCAGTCTAAACTCCAACCCTGAGGCCCTTAAGACCTGACAAGGGGAAATCCCACCTAACAACAAGTCATATCCAGCAATGGTGGATGACATGCAGGAACCCCCAGATATTGGGAACCCCACATTTTTATTATTCATTGGGATGGGTGACCTGATATTGTATTTTTCCCACATTATATGAAGGTCTAGACCCATGATGGGGAAGAAAAAACAACAAGATGTTTCTAATTGTCACGACCCTTCCTCGGGACCCGTTCCGTGACTACCCCAAGCCTGTCTCCTAGAGGCCAGGGGGTGGCGACTAGCACTAAGGCATAAATCCCGACAAAAGGGGAAGTAAATGCCTTTATAAAGTAAAACAACACCACACAGTAAGCAAGAAGAAGTAAACACTATTTAAAACTGAGTACAATAGTAGGTGCAGAATGTAAATGGGCCAGAATACAAACCCAAACTGAAAGTAAAGTACAACTGGAAGGAAAGTACAACAACTGAAAGTAAAGTAGAAAAGTTGAGCTGTCCACTGAAAGTCCCACCTGAAGGGTGGGTGCAGATAGCCTCCTCAGCTCCTCGGGTCTAGCCGTCCACCCTGTGTACGTCCCACCCAGTGATCCACCTCCAGGTACCGACTTTCTCCACTAGACTCAACCACGATCAGCGTTTTCTGTCGTCTGTATCAAACACAACGTAGTGCGGGAATTTCCCGTGCAGGGGTGAGTATACGCTACTCAGTAGGGACCGCGAGACCCCGGAAGGTCACCCAGAATCCACAAAGGATATTCCTAAAAAGAAATATATAACCACGTAGTAACATCCAACACTACTTAGGAATATTCCCATACATATTCCTATGTCATCAATTCCAATTCGGCTCCAGCATCCGAGCCCATGTTCGATCACGTCCACACAGGATAGTACAACCCAATCCACACAGGATAGCACAACCTAATCCACGAAGGAAGTAAGTCAATCATATCGAAATAATGATTGAAAGTAAGGACTCAGCTCACACAGGTATACTTCTTCGTAAGGTGATAGAGATGATCAGATATAGCCACTGATTCATCTAAGCTGGGACCCACGTAGGATACTAAATCAAAAAAGCTGTCGGACCCACATAGGATACAGACCAGCTACTCTGCCAGACCCATGTAGGATAGAAAGAACAGAGTCAAACACTGCCAATCCCATGTAGGATACAAGAACATCAGTCATCGCTGTTGAACCCATGGAGGATTTTATTACGGTCTTCATCGCGGCCGAACCCATGGAGGATTTCAGTGCAGTCATAATCGCTGCCGAACCAACTAAGGATTTCAGTGCAGTATTCATCACTGTCAAACCCACAGAGGATTTTAGTTCAATCGTCATCGCTGTCGAACCCACGAAGGATTTCAGTGCTGTCATCATCGTCGTCGTAGTCGCTGCCAGCTCTGGGGTTCCCGCACACAGCATGCTCGATTCCGGGAGGGTCTACTACACGAGCCGAGGGGGTTGATACATCAACTGACACGTATTCAGGATTTGATGTATCCCAAGGTTCCATCTTGACAAGAGGAACTCAACGTGACAGACGGCATGACAATCAGACTCCCGGTCTGAGAGTTATTGGCTTTTTCATTCCAGGGGCCCGATTGGTTTTTAAGTCAAAACCAACCAGAATGCTCTCCAACTACGTCCAAACCTCGAGCGGAGTAAGCCAAAAGGTCCTTCTCACTAAGAGGAATCCAGCAATGTTGACGACACATCAATCAGACATCTTGAGCTCAAGTTATAAGTGTTTCTACTCTGAGGGCCCGGTTGGTTTCGTGTTTGAACCAACCCGGTCATACCCAAAGATCTCCGAAACATTGAGTGTAATATACCGAAACGACCAAATTGATCCAAGGATCTCATTTCAACTGATGTTGCATTTATCGGAGGTCCGTAGCCCATGATATGGGCGTTTAAACGATCTGTCCAGTTTTTAGGGGGTTTTGGGCCCGGACCTACCCAACCCAAGACCCCCTGGGTTGGCCCAAACCTGGTCGAACTGACCCAGGTCCGGGTCTGGCCCCATAGGGAGCGGCCCGCCCTAGTGGGCATCGCCCAGCCCAACCGGCGTGGCCCGACCCATCCGGCGCGGCCCGCCCCGGCCTGGGCGGCCAGTTGGCCTGGCGCGGGCGTGGCCCGCATGGCCAGCTCGGCGACGGTCGAGCCACCGTAGAAGGGGGGGGGGGCTCTACCCTCTTGTTTTGAAACCACGGCCCCCACGTGGGGGCCGCTTCCTTTTCCAGCCAGGGGTTACGACCCCCAGCCTTCTCTGATCAGTAGGCCGGTGCCGCCGCGGGACCCCGCCGTCCTGCCCCTCTGGCACGCCGGTGGCCGGCAGTTCCGACCGCCGCTCTCTACTCCGCCACGGCCTTGGTCCGACCAGAACAGCGCGCCGGAACCACGTCCCTCCACCGTGGTCCACCCCGGCCTCGGCCTTTCGTGGTTTTCCGGCACTGCGCGATGGCGCTGCACCCCTTCACCGCGACCCGACTCCGGTCGCGGCTTCGTTCGGCCTCAACGGCGCAGCGCGATGGTGCTGTGCTTCTTCATCTGCGTTCCTCTTCATTCCCGCGCGGTGCGAAGGCACCGTGCTGCCTTCGTTCCTAACCACATAACAATGAACAAAAAAATAGAGGGAGGAGGTTCGGTCATGTTCGTGCGGCCCGACCTCCTCCCGTTATCTTGATAACAGGCATCTAGATCATTAACGTTGAACACCCAAAGGTAAAGACAATAATCGGAAAAGAAATATCCACAAAATAAAGTTAACCCCTACCTCGATTAAGTATTAAAACGAGGATCTTCATGGGAAAAGGACGTCGCGGAAGACGATGTTGCGGAAAACGGTGTCGCGGATCGATGCTCCGAGCATCGTCGGCGTTCGCCCGAAGAAAGATGCGGCGTTTCGTCGTTCTTCAAAGAAGGCATCTCTCACCTGCTACAGAGAGGAGAGGAGACGGCACGACGATTCCCTTGCGGTGACGGTGTTCTTCGTCAATGTCTTGATGTTCTTCGTGAAGAAGATGAAGTTCTTCCGGGATGCACCCATGAATTCTCTCCTCAATTCCACCCACAACATCCAACCCAAATAAAATATGGTTTATCCGTATTTTTTTAACTCATGCCATGAATTTAAAAGTACAATATTCAAACTCTTATTAACTTAATTAAATTATGTGAATTGGAATGAAATTAATGAGGGTGAGTTACAAATTAAAAGTGAGGGTTATTAATGGGGAGTTAGAGAATTGAAAAGGTGGGGACTCATGTGGGCCACACCTCATCTTAAATCCTTTCAAGGGGAGTTAGAACATCAGCGGTTTCCACATCAACCCCCTCACATGGGATAAAGCACAAATTAGAGAGAAATTAAGTTGTGACGCAAATTAATTTCACTAAAACCACATAGTAAAGGAATAAAAATAAAAAAAATTTATTTTTATTCATCACTTTTTTTAACATCAACACCCGAGAAAATGAACCTTTAGAAAAGGAGTTACTAAGAAATTACTGGCATAACAGTTTCATCAGTGCCCTCAGATTTTGATAATGAGCACCGGTTCAAAAGTTTGGAAAAGCCTCTCATTTGTTCATTGATCGTACCCGAGCTAACCTTCAGAAGTTGATTTTGGGCACACTGGGCCTCAGAATCAGGTGTCGTCAGAAACTGCGTACACGTAAAATACCAAAGAAATTTAAGAAAAAAATTCCTTTGAAATTTACTGGTCTTTACACCAATATCAAATGTTTTGTGAAGACATTGGAAGGGCATGCATTTTTCTAGTACATGCAGATACCCATTACATCTATCACTGGTTGGAATGATCTCCGTAGGCGGTTTCTCTACATGTTCAGTTCTTCCACCCATAAAAAGTATTTCTGACTTATTCAATTAAATTAAAAGGCCATATGAGTGAGTTACAGGCATCATCTTTAGGTGTAAATACCTCTCTTATTAACTTGACATGTTCATTAATCAATGGAATCTAATGATGATGTGTGTGGGGAATGTTAAGACTAAATTCGTACTATCACCCATCACTCATAATTTACAGAGGGGATTTTGGTATTTCTTTGAAAAGCCTCATCACCCAGAGGAAGCCTTAAATCAAGACTAGTAGGCACATCCATTTCCTCCTCAATCTCTTTTAATAAAATATTCTATGTTATATTCTTCTGATGTCACACATATAATGGCCCATAAGACACTATATCTACTATAGGTAGAGCCTAACCCATATCTTTGGTAATGGAAAGGGCCTTAGACTCATTATTTTTCTAACAAAGAATTGGTAGGAATAGCCTCATTATGAACCATTCCCGCCCATGTGGGACTATTAGGTTCCATACCCTCGCTAAAAACTACACCCCTAATAGGGAAAGTCTTTATGAATTATTTTAATAGATAGGAGGAACTAGACCATATCATTTTTTGATGCTTAGGTTCCAATATGTTTCCATAGTGTCTTGGATCAATGGATCACGAAATTTCCAAAATGTAGAAATATCAAAATTTTAGATATCACAAATATTACTGACTGCAACTCTGGTCAATGATTACAATGACATAAATTTATACTATTCTATGTTTTTATTAACTGGATATATGACCATATTAATAGAAATTCTATCAGATCGGTCCTTCCCCAACACAGGTAGCGTGTGATTATGCAATGTCTAATAGTGACAGGTAAGGTGAATAACAACAGGTCTCTAGCCGCAGGTCTCAGAATTATTACAATTGGTAGGCTCAAGAAGTATTTAATATCACCCACATCGTCATTTGTGACTATATGAATCATCCTGATCAACATGAAGTTGTTATGAATCCCCCCTTTCTCTTCTGTATCCACGTCTCAACCATCCACCTCTTAGAAGAGAAGGCATCGACAGTGAAATAGAAAGCAACCCCCTCCCCCGCTAGTGTGGAATCCATCACTCCCTCTCAGGGATTTTATGCCATTTAAAATGATAATTAGCACCCAAAATTCCCCCAATAATAATGGATTATTCAATTTATGATTATGAGTATGTCTTATAGAATATCGTCGAACTGGTGGACCCTTACATAGTTCTTTGAAATGAGGATCATCTAGAAGGTCCTAGTAATATAACCAAATGATGCCATCATCATTGATTCTGTGGATATGAGAATTGTAAAAATGCACAGGGTAACACTACCCTTCATGTCATGCATCCCATCAAGACAAGGCAACAGGTTCATCGTAGAGCACAACATGAACAATCCTCTAATCCCATCTCATCATATTCCCTTCAATCATTTTTTATGCTACTCGGACAATCAGAGCAACCCAGACCACAACATGATAAGACATGTCGAGCTATGGATAGACCTCAGTCATCTGACCATCACTTAATAGTCATTTTTTATGGTTTGTCTAGTGAGCATCGATATATTACCAGCAACATGAAAAATCCAAATGTTTGATAAGAATCACCAATTATACAACCTTCCGTGGAGAATCCTCCTAATAGAAAAAATTTTCACCTTTTGTAGAATTATTATGTTATTAATACCATTTCCATCAGTCTTACAATTCTCTCAATACTTCAGGCTCTGCACCTATGAGACAATATCAGTGAAGCCCTCACCAAGGGTTTAAAATCCACCTATAGTTGGATACAGATGTAGAAGGTGTAGAATCCATCCATGTTGAGGAATATGATAATACATAATTTATATCCATTATTTATTTATTAGGATAAGATGAACACTCTCCTATATAGGGTCACATATTCTGGCTATCATTGGTCAGTTCAAAGGTATAGAAGTTTGTCTTAATCTTTGGACACTGGTTCTATGATCAATATCATCCCATCTAAAATGATCCACAAGATAGGGATAACTAAAGAAAATCTGATTCCCTATGACCTAAAAATTAGGGTTGTGATATGACAGAGAAAAGGCCATGTGGATAAATCTATCTAATTACCATGTTTGATGGCCTGATTGCAAGCACTGAGTTCATGGTCATCTCATAGGATACCACCTACAATGTGTGGATTGGTAGACCCTTTCCCCATCTTCAATAAGCAGTTCCATATTTATATCACCAATTCCTCAATTACTCCCTTAACCATCGAATGTGTGTTCTCCATGGTGATGCCTCTCTTTTTCCCTCATTTTAATCAAACTACATAGATGCCAACTATTATAGGAGTAAATTCAAAAAGATTCAGACCAATGTGGTTGAGCACACTACCACTATGGTTGAATTATTGATTGACTTGGATGATGCTTCCATCACACTGATCCACCAGTTGGATGCTACTACCTTAGCCATGGGACACTGCATAGTTCTCTCTAGAATGAGGGGAAATCAGAATCCTAGTTAAAAGGAATTCTAGATTATTACATCATACTCATACATGAATCAATCTAGAGTGATTCCAAATCTGATTACCACTATGAGGTTTTAGGATATCTGACCAATGGATGTAGTTGTATGAAATATCCGCTTATTCCTCGTATCCAGGATAAACCAAAAAAAGATGACGCAATAACACTACATTGATATTTCTAATCATATACCACATGGTTGAATTCCAAAGTTAAAAATGTCAACAACTTTTGTTCCCATGGTTTTAATAGTTAAGGATCCTCCTCATGATAATTCTTTCCCCATTCATTATAGGACCATCATTCCTTCAGGGTGAGATAACATTGGTGATTTTCCTCATGATGACGATATTATCACCTTGGATAATGATGATTTGGAAGACAGTCCCCCATATTAGATTAAGGTGTCTCAACCATCATCAAAGAGTTGTTACAGGATAATCTTGACATCATGGAAGACATGATGACAACACTGATCAACAAAGTTATTACTACTGAGGAAAAATAATAGTATGTGGATTTTTTGAGCCATAAATAGGATGTTTTTTCATGGAGATATAATGAGAATCCAATATTATATCCTCATGGTTTCATATACCATCTTGGTCTCCTTGTGAGTTAAAATGGGTTCAAAAATCATCCCAAGATGACGCACCCCTCTAATTGTTCCACGGTGGAGGCCAAGGTAAATAAATTGTTCGGTTTCCTCCGCTTCATCAATCTAAATATGGACACATTGATTTGTGCATTCAGGGTTACCTCTATAAATTTCTTTGTCTTTATCATCATATAATAATTCATTAGGATCTATCCAGAAATGATCAATGTTATTAGTTTGATTCCACCTTCGAGTAACATTTGACATCTTTGAGGTTTTCAAGGCCTTTTAGCCTACACGTGCGGATTCATCATGAATTTGGTTGGCATATGTAATACCATTTATTGAATCGTGTGGAACTTTTTCATATACCAGTTGGATGATGAATTACATACCATTTGTTAGTAGACCAAGATATATCTTTTAATGACTCTGGTTCTAATGCCACCCCTCTCGGAAAAGCTACATGTATCATATGTGACTTCCCTAGAATAATCCCTCAACACCCTTCTCATGTGGATGGAAAGTGAAGTGAATGATGATAGATTATACTATCTCAACTGCATCATCCTTGATATAGAGGACATATATTTTTCTATCAAGAAGTGTTTCCTCATTTTGAAATTTATAGATCACGTGATGGGCATCATTTTTTGCATCACGAGATATATCTAATATCCTTCAAGGGTCTGCTAAATTATATTCTCAACCACCCTGTGTTGATAATACATTTGGTTTGGTGGGAAGTGATCCTTTTAGTAGTTCTACATGAGGTTTATTCAGCAAAAATCTATCAATTTTCAAGGGATGGAAGATTTTCTACCCACCCATCCATCCCTATTAGGGCAGTACTTAGATAATGATTTTCTATAAGAGTTAATCCTATCAGATGATCATGATGCTCTATAATGGAAGGTAAAATTTGACGGATCATCAAGGATCCCAACTAGTAGAAGGTTATATAAACCCAAAAAAAACAGATTAGGTATGATTATTATCTTCGACAATCCAACATAGGATGAATTTCCTTTTTTCCTATTGTGAGAAGGATGCAGCAACAACGACATAGAGTTTTAGGCTCTCATCACTGGTCTATAGCTAGCCCTCATGATTTGTCTTCTCCACCCACGTATGATGTGGGCCTCCAAGATACTCATTAAGAAGATTGATATAGACAATGTCATTTGGAAACCAGATCACATGCCCTTTTAATAGTGTAATCACCAGTTGATGGCTTGGTTCCTTTCTTAGTCATAGGTAACCCATGTCCCTCAGTTACAAAATGGTTGAGCCGATGGCTTAAACTACATTTCTTCATCACTTTTAGAGCCTATGAAGGATGAATTTATCATCCTTGTGGTGCATTGATGGGTCATCTTTCCATCACTCTGGAGGACGATCAAATACACCAAGAATATCATCTTTTTGTTAATGCTTCCACACTAGGACATCCAGGTCCCCCAACTGTAGTAGAGGAAACCTTTGATTGGATAACTCCTTTAAACATTATACTCCAGTATGGAAATATCTTGATAGAAAGAGACAAATTCTAGTGATTCCATTGGTTTGATATGTATTTCATCCTCATGAGTGGTCACATCCTTGATAATATCCCCTAAAAGTGTGGTTTTGGTGTAGTTCTCCACCGTTGTATTGATAGAGAAAAAATTACCTAGTTAAGATGGATGCTCATGCCAATTCCTATAGATCTAATAATTAAGGGTTTACACACTTCCATTTGATTTGGAGGTCATATAATTTTTTTCCAACAATGTTCCATGACTATTACAGGTAATCAAATAGGTCCCACACTTGTTAGATTAAGGGTGATTTTTCCCCAATCAATGGAGCCCCTCCATAATACAAATTACTCTTTTCCTTTATTGATCTGGGACTTGAAATTGTGGGAATATACCCACCATTGAAAAATATCAAATGATGGTTTATTCTGACCAAAATGGATTTTTATTCCATGTGGTAAAAACTGGTCATGCTTTTGGATGTTAAGGCTCAATCAATCGTTAAGTTTGTGAGAGACAACATTATTCCTCTATTTAGGGTCTCTCAATTTATTCTCATGGATATCAATAACCATTTTTGATCATATGAGGTGAATAAATTGTATTCTATGTAAAACATGTGATCTATTCATAAATCTCACTATCATGAAAAATAAAATGGATAGATATCATAGTTAAGTAAAACCCTCCATAATATTTTGCAAAATATGGTTTCATAGAACAAGAATTGTTGTGCGGACATGTTCCCCAATGCTCTCTGGTATTATCAAACAAAGACTCTAAATTACACCTATGGGACCCCATATTCCTTGTTGAAAGGAACATAGGTTGTCTTTCCCATAGATATTCAGATTTAGTAACATTTCATTGCAATCAATGATCAACAATCATCATACAAAATAGCAGAATTTAGTTTGTATAAATTGAAATCCATTTACAACATTACTCATGAACATAGAAAATTTAGAGATGAACCAAAACAATATTGATAAGTATTTCAATAATAATTTTATTCTATAATCCTTCATTCTAGGTTACACAATACTTTCTTTGAGGAAGATAATGATACGTGGTAGGAAGCCAGTGATGTTGGAGCCCAAATGTGAAGGATAATACATCATCTATTAGGTTTACCCTAATAGTGCATACTCTTTGGTCAATGTGAATGGGGAGTACATCACTCCAAAAATTTCCAAGTTCATCAAGAAATAATCTTCATAGGAGGAACTCATCTGAGTAGTATGTTGTAATATAGGCTGGCATGTTCATTCTAGTTACAAGATATTAAACAATATCCATCCCAACTGCTAGATGTAAAACTTCTCAGCACCTTTTTTTGGAACTGTAATACATAATATTTACCAACACCATAATTCTGATTACATGATGTTAAATTGTATGACCTCCCCAAATATCCTTACCGCGTGACTTTAAACTACATGGAAATCATGGACTATGTATGGCTAGATTCTTATATTTATGGGATACATACTGACACCCGTGAACTTAATATTTGGGGCCCAGCCACAAACTCCCCTAAACCCTTTTCCTTTCCCCCATGATATTAAAATTTCTGTGAGTTAATCTATGAAATGTTTCATGAAACATGTATTTATTTGGTCCTCATTCATTTTAGGTTTCTCCAAAACACCTCCCAACATATTTCAATCTTAGAATCCTCATATATTGTTCTAAGATATATGAACTTAAACTATGATTGTGTCCTTGTTTCACAACGATAAACTAAATAACAATTATTGTACTTATAACATGATGTTAAACTGCCATGCATTCATGAACTACGTATGGATTTATTCCCATCCTTATGGGATATGTAGGAACTCCCATATAATTTGTATTTGTGTTCATCCCAATGATCATCAACATTTCTTTCATTAAAAATACATGTAGATTGATTATGATATTAATGGGATATGTATAAACTATTTGGAATTTCTTATTTGGTCCATCCTCAACACCTTTCGTCCTTCGGGTCTCTTATATTGAGTGACCCTGTGGGAGTATGTGGTGTGGTAAGGGGATTCCATGGTCCTCATTCACATTATGATATAACAGCGGCTCTCGGTACATCCCTTGGAAACATACTCCCATAACAGTTTCCATAAAATATGATGTTAAATTCAATAAATTTAGTAACTAAATGTTTCTTAATTTCCGTTCTTATGGGATATATAAAAATGATCAGATGATTTTTCTTCTGGTCCATCACCATTTAGCCCAACTTTTTTTGGCCTCAATCTCATTTATATGGTCTGAAATATATTACCATAAAATTTGGTTTCATGTACAAGAATCACAAAATTAAATTATATGCATATCTCATTATAAACAAATGAAATAACATGGACTTCATTTGTCATCATTCACATCGTGTCACATCGGTCGCATCATATGCGCTCATTTGAAACTACTCCACTTCAATGTCCTAGTAAAATGAAAAAAAAATTGTGTTAGAGAAATTTCCTAACTGCATGATAATAAACAGTGTTGCAACCAACCTCCTTACCTATGACGTTAAACTAAACTACAATCAGGAACTACATCAGGCATGATTTCCACCCTTATGGGATAGGTAGAGCACACATACATTTTAACGTCATGGCCATCCCCTGGTGCATTAACCAATTTATCTCACCTCCCCTCATCCTATCAAGGCTTATGCCCTTAAGTAGGGGAATGAATCCATTGATATTGGTTATGTTTTATTTAAGTACTCATATGTTTTATGCTATAGATCATATATTGTGGGATTCTAAATGAAAATTCGCTCATTCCTTCTCCATGTATCTTGTACCACTCTATTTGGGTCTTCATCATCTTTTATGTCTAAAGGAACTCTATATTGGCATGGTTCTTGGTTTAGAATCACCTTCCATCTTTTACCAACACTCTAAAAGATTCTAGAAGACATTATGAGACATGTCCCATGTTTCAAATATGATCTGCAATTGACCCTTATTTTCAGGTCCTCGTCTCATGTAACACAATATAGAAGTTGTGTTTGGAACAAGGTAGCAGCTATCCTCGATTATCATTCCACAATCATTATGTCCAAAATATTGGAAACTATGATTCACTTTTACCACCACCTAATGTTTAGGTAGAACACTAACACCCATAATTTTACCCCTTTATGCACCTTCCTGTGATGATTGGGATGAATAGTGTCATTTAGACATTCATGATCGAACTTCCCCATTCCCCAATGGTGTCATTCCATGTGTCTTATAAATACTATCCTGTCTTTGTTTCCTACCCCAAGGAAGGATCACATAGTGTTTAGAGAATTAGTAGGGTTTTTACCTGGATAGAAGCATTGTGCATCTCTATTGTCAAATATCAATAATTCTAATCTATGAGTTTACGTCCCACACACCTGATGTTAAACAAGTAACTTAGGCCCATGGCTTATGACTTAAATTATGTGTAGGGTTTTCCATGAAGATTTGTTTTGTGTAATGATCCTATTAGATCTTAATTTACAACAATTTGTTCCTATAATGCCTCACATGTCAATTATCTTGGATCTGTCTTCCTTTATTTTTCAAAACCATACATCTTTAGACTATGTTACGATTCTAATTTGGATTATGTTGTCCATTTGATACCCATTTGTTTATTCATTACATAATGTACCATAAAGAAACTAAATTAAATATTTTATAATTTGAAATGTTCTACAAGGTAAATCTCATCCCCATGTTCCAACATTATGTCCATAAATTAAAGAACTGGTGTCTTCTACATGACATTAAATTATGATCCTACACTGGATAAGTCCATGTCTCCCCATGAAAGTTTTGGGATTATTCCGTTTCCTAATAATATATTATTTCCATTCCAGTGTTGGTTTTCTACTGCATTGTTTTTTAGATCTATGTTAATATTGATTCACAGCCTCATGGGATACATTGAAATTCCTTCGAATTTTTTCATTGAGTCTAACCATAGGTTCATTAACATTTTCATCTTTCTATCCTCAGTTATGGCCTGAGATCTATGAAATTAAAAAATGATATTTATTATCTAACATGATTCCAAACTACCAAATGTTATTTTTTACGTGACCATAAAATGAATGTTCCCCATGTCATGCACGACCCTTAACTACTCTATCACACATGACATTAAACTATAATCCATGTCCTTAGCTTATTAGGTTTAACATCCGGGATACATCCAGAGCACATGATGTTAAATTGGGATGTTTTGTCTAAGAAATATATCCTTAATCTATTTTTGATACCAGGGTTTCTTTTCTAGTGTTTATTTGGTTCTCACCAAGGACATTCTCTAATGAGTTGGAGTGTAGGGCTAAAAATATCGAGTTCCATGGGTATTTCCCTATGAACCACCTTCACTCCTTGAGTATATTTAGGTTCATATTTCCACCATCATTCAATTATATAATGAACCCCAAATGGTGATGTTCATATGCCACTTTGTGTCACCACCTGTCCAGGGCCAATGGCCTTATGAATTTTCAAGAAAAATTAAAAAAACATGTGCTTCAAATGTGGCCAATAGACGAGTCATTATTTTATCACCCCCAGGATGAATAGAAAACTGGTCCACACTATGTTTTGAACCTAGTCAACTGTGTTCATTCAATCCAGTCTGGCCTTCCATAATCTAGACCATGAATGTTTCAATTCAAATTTTTTCTACTCCCTTGAGTTCTAGTGGAACTCTAACACCTTAAGTGTTGTCCCTCAGTGAATCTGTGCACATAAATTGGTATGATCGGGTGTTGTAATCCTCTACATGTGATGGGAAAATCCTAAAATCACTCATCATTTCCCACACTGATCATTGATCACATGGTCGTATGAGTCATGGTAAGGAATCTACACATATATAAAAGCTATGAGACTCTATGGTCAAAACTCCATTACTAAAAAATAAGATCCCATTCATAGCTTTCTCAGGAAATGTTGATTGTGTATTTGGGCCTCCCTTGTCCACACACATGTCAATTTTCAAGTTTACATGCCTTTCACATCCCTCTCGGAACACCTCTTCTTGCACTCTTACTATGTGGTATTAAAATACATGGACCAATCCTATAATATGAACTTAAACTATGGCATCATCACATAGACCACACAAAAAATGATGCAATAATGTGGTATTATAAATTAAGAGAAAAACTCCATTGGAGTTGGTTATTCACCATGAAACCATTCTATACCTCTATATAGCTTGATTCTTATGGTGAAACATGTACATTGAATCCACGTCTAGCCACACAAAACTAGAAATATCAAATGAACAAACTAGAAATATCTAATTTTGTTTCTCTCTATGCATGGGTCAGGTCGGCCTAGTGTAATATTTTTTCAAGAACTATGTGTGGCATTATTCCCACACTTATGGGAATTGTAGTGATGCCCGAATAACCGATCATCATTCCAACAGAAACATTATTTTCCCACGTCCTAATTTCATGACATTATACAACATAGAATTGTAGAACAACATATTGATTGATTCCCATCATTCTGGGATACATAGTGATTTCTAGGCATGGGACCAACCAAAAACTCATATAAATGATCAGGATTTTTCTTCAATCAATGTACAAGATACTTGATGTTAAACTATTGGAGAGTTTCCACAAGAATGCCTATATGAAGCATGCTGAGACCTCCTTGATCCATATTCACATCAGGTTTGTTGTACCTCCACATCAAGCATGTTACTCATGGAAAATAATCGACCCACTGTATAAAATCTATGACCTTATACAAGGATCCTCATAAAAACATATTTTCTAGAAATGGGTCTCCTTTACCTTTATTGATGTCAGTTTCCCCCACATCGCATCACATATGCCTCTTTCTCATCTGCTCCTTGGAATTTGTATGGTGGGTAACCATCTTTTGACTTATTCAAATTTGTATTATATCTTTTGTGAAATCATTATATTAAAAAACAACATATTCATGATACGTGATGTAAAACTATTTGATAGGGTCTATTTTATATGACCTTAAACTATGTAAAATGTCCCACTCACATGAAATTAAACTTCGTGACACATCCTGATCATATGAAATTAAAATGAACAATGTATCATCCTCCATTTATGATGTTAAACTATCTATCTATCGTCCTCATTCACAAGACATTAAACTTCATTTATTCATAGTTTTCCACTAGATAAGTTCATTTTGTAAAATAGTTTTGATCCTTGTTCAGATTTATACACTCTCACCAATGTACATTCATCATTGTGGTGTAGTTTCAAGAGTGTTGTAATCCTTTAAAAAATTTCATCCCTCTACTACCACTAATTTTGTGACCCTTATTTGAATAATAATACTCTTTCATAAACAAATAAAACCTCTAATAGACTTTTCCCATTCTAATTCAACTACGATAATGTCTTGGGAGAACATTCTAGAAGTCATCTAATGACAATACAACACCAGTCCAGTGTTTTGAACACAGTAAGTAGTAGAACCTTGTTTGATTAGAACCAATTAAGTCTATAAAAGATGGATGATATGTTGTTGAACATGTTCATTAGTTATCGTATATCATGAGACCACTCCTGTTGTGTTCATAATTCCATGAATTGTGATTCACACATCCCATCTCCCCATTTTAAAATAGATTAAAATACCCTTTGAATTATCCAACTGATGTACAAAATAAAATTAAGAATAAAATGTTGGATGTTTTGAGGTCCATATTCTCTACTCACATTCTCTCCTAGCATGAATCCTCTCAGAGGTGAGTAAACATTGGCAAGCACTAAATGTTGAATGATTGTATGGAACTCTCATTAACAAGTGAATAATTATGTGATTGTCCCTTATTTCTCACACTGTGCTTGACTAGGATATGAATATGTATGTGCCATTATTTTATTAACATATATTACCAAGGCATTGTAATTTAAAAAATAAGAATTTGTTCATACACATAGTTCAATGTAAGCATGCAAAATTTTTGTTTCATAAGATAGTATAAAACAAAACCCTTATGGATTTTCCCATCAATGGAGTGCCTAAAATCCACATCCTTATGTTGTGTAGCTTCTAGAGCCTCCATCCATTTAATGATATCCCTCTCTTCATTGATAGATGTATGTTGAATATCACTAGTCTTGATCTTTTACCAGTTGTATTTATCTCGAATGCCAGCTTCTTGATTTCTCGCCTACATCAGTTTCTCTAGGGCCACTGCCAACTGGACCTACAATCACTCAATGTGTTCCCATTGATTGGTAACCAAGGAGGAAAACTCATTCTACTATACTTATACATGTTGGAACACTTTTTAATCCTCCTAGAAAAAATGTATGTTCACAGACTTCTTATGGCATCATGTTGCATCCAAAAAATGGATTCTATCCCATATTGGATTATTGAGTTAGCCCTGTATCATCAAGTGCATAACTCACAAATCCACCGCTCCAAAAAATAGAACATCTAGAAAATGGTGTTGTGATCCCTAGTGGACTATCCACTCTAATTCATTATTTTTTTGATGAATCATTTTTTAACATTATTTCCCATCATCTGGTATTCCGACTCTCCTTGTTCACATCTGATTTTTATTCATATAGCTCTATCAGAATAGTAGGTTTGTATTCTAGAAAAACATATAGGAATTCAATACATGGATCCTCATATGGAATCATGTGTAATGGGTCAGGATCCATTTTATTAGGTTTGGCCTCATCGCTTGATTATATCTCAGTACGGTTTTCCAAGACAACTCCATGTTCTTCCCCACCAGTGGTTCCACCCCCAATTAAAAGTTATTCCTCACCAAAAACTATGCCTTGGATGCCTTGGATACTTGGAAATCTATAGATGTTAACCCCTATTAGTAATGGATCCATGGGTCCTCTTTACATTATCACCCTCAATGTACTCTCCACTCTGATGACTGTTTAGAAAAGGGTCGTCTCAGTCAATTTGATTGAGAAAACAATAATAATGAATCTGTGACGGAGAAATAATATAATTTTAAATTTAGGAATTTTCATGATCTCCCCTTTATATTTATCTCAATGGGATACTGGGGTGTGGCCCCCATATATGGTTCTAGGATATGAATGTTACCGAGAGGAAACTCTTGCCTCCCCTGCACTACTGGATTCTACAACCACATTTTCTTTGGATGCTGGTCATAATGCTTAGTCATCCACACCCATCACCACACCTACATCCCCATCATTAGGGGTAAATTGAACAATATCCTCATACCAAAGTAGATGTTAGTAGAGGAACGTTTATGATGTGATGAAGATAATAGAACATGAGAATGAGTTTGTTCTTTCTTCAATAGATTCAGCGAATACACCCAATGAGGTGACCTTTGAGGATATTATCTTACCTCCCTCTAGAGAGGCTTCCCATGAAGCTATTTACTCATCAATAACCTAATGGTTTTCTTTGATGAAATCCCCTCACCCCAAAGATCATTCCAAGATTCCATCCAATGCGAAACATTCTTCCTGTTGGTTCGCTGAGAACACTATGGGGAAGTAATGCAAAATAGTACCCACACTCTATTATTCACATGATGTGTTGTGCCATAAGAGATGACTAGTTCCTCGAATTCCATCATGAATTGTCTCCCCTAATACTAGGATATACTGAATACTCGTTTCCCATGGTCAATTCTTCCATGAATCACCCCATACATGTTTAGATGATCTCATTGGTGGTTGATATTTTAGAACTGTCTGTAGGTGTCCACGAATTTCTACACCTCATGATAGAAAATGCCGCAGGGAAAATCCACATGGTGAAATTTTTTCCCTATAGCCTAAGGAGACATTCTATGGAATCCCCTCAATGACTCCCCTTACTCCTGGGTCCTCCTCATTGGGGACATTAGATCTGGTCCTACTTCTCCTCTCTCTCCACCTCTGGAAGTGCTTTTCCTTAGGCCACATCAATTGTTACGACATCCTCATATTCAAGATGTGTGTCAACACAACCCTGATGACCTCATCACGATTCCGATTGACCATGGAATCAAGGACTAGGGACCTATCCTTTGTAGAATGAATTGTCAGCCGATTTGTCATCTCACACAGATATATAGCTTCCCACCTATGTTCATATTCATGGATTATCCCGCATGCAGCAGAGGGTGGTGGAAGCTCATTTCACATCTTCATGTCTTCCATTTTGATCATAATTAAATGTTTCCTCATCAAAAATTAGTGGTCCTCATGACATACTTCCAGGTACACCCACGAGGCCATCCTCTATAAAAACCTAAACATCCATACAAATTGGTGTGGGGTGTGTGGTTCAAATATTGGCTTTCTGTACAAACATTTCACTAGCACTCCCCCTCAAAAGGCCAAAATATATGACCTCTTCCATATGGTATCTATACTATTTTTAGTAAATCTCATCATTTCCAGAGGTAATGGGTAAAAAATTAATTTTCCTTATCGCCAAATCTTGCTCGGTGTGTCCATTAAAACTACTTGAGTGGAATACTCCCTACTATAATCAACATTTCTACTAAAAATCTTATCTCGAATTGAGAAATGATATTGAAGTATTAATATCATCCCATGTGAACTATGATACAGCTATATAAGATGTTTAATGGTCCGTATAGGAATAATAGATTTCACACTCACTCCTAAGATGATGTACCTTTTACAACATCAATATCACTAGGATACCCATATTGGTTCACATTTAGGTGGCTAGAATCACTACCATGATGAATGTGATTTGATTCTCTCTTATGCTTGCATCTCCCCCTAGTAGAATCCATCAACATATGAGTGCCAAAATGAATCCATCTAGCATGATTATTGGTTTCTATATGGTTGTGACACTATATCCATATAACTGCCATTGGCCATCATCCAATATTCTATAGTAACACTACTAGAATTTGGACCCATAGCCCCAGATATATAGCCACAGACAATAAAAGTTGTGGCTATATGTGCCTTATACCCACAACCTTTTAACTATCTATGGCCCTATCCCCCCATGTGACCCCTCCCCCAACCCTTGTGAGTTTCCCATCCCATGCCCCTAAAATCTTCCTCCCACTAGTGATTTATCTCCTCTTCTAATGTCTCCCATGCGGCCACCCCACCTCCCCATGACCTTCCTTCTCTGACTCAGCTTTGGAACGGTTCTGACATGGCTCCATCACGGTTCCGATGAGGCCACCTCTTCCGCTCCCCACAATCCACCTCTCCAATATTCTCCAATGCGGCCACCCCACCTCCCCGTCCCCTCCTTCTCTGGAATGGTTCTGGCATCGTTCTAATGTGCCTCTGGCGCAAATTCAACTTGTCCACCCCACCTCCCGGGATCCACCAACTTCGATGTGGCCACCCCACCTCCCGATATCCTCCTCCTTCGATGCGGCCACCCAACCCCCCGAGATCCCCATCATACATGTGATGGATAAATGAATATGGTACATTTATCTAGTATTGATTTCATTAGTATGATACTTAGGATTGATCCAACAAATAGAAATATTTCTAGGCATGTTTGGTTGTGTTGATTAAAATTTGGAATACCCATAAATTGAAAAGGACATCCTGAAATCAATTCCCATTCCAGCTATACAAAAAGAAACATTGAGGATCCTATACATGGTGTACTGGTTTGTTGGTGGGTGACATCAATTACTAGAATTGAAATTTTTTGCCTCATTCTTACATCATCCTTGAATTCCAAATCCCTCACATTTACATTAGGAATGTGAGAATAAGACCTGGATTTATATCAATGTCCCTTGAGGAGGACTATAAGATGATTTATGATAGTATTTATATTCCCGATGAACTAGTTATGTGACCATTATAATATTTTACCTTAAGATAATTTAATACTTTGGATTTTTACATGTTATTAATATCCAACCAAGAGCATGATGAGTGTCTCAGGAATGTCTTGTCTTAATAAATCTCCGTTAAGTCAAACATTGATTTCTGGAGGTTCTGCAATAATGGAATACCTACTAAAATAAATATCAATATAAATTTAATATAGATACCCTCACCATGTTTGTGTTGTGAGAGTTTAGAATCTGAGTTAGTGTAGATCTTATTTTTTGATGTTCAATGGCCCTGATTTTCTTGGCCCCTTATTGGGAAACTTATGGGATTTCAATTTTACGAGGGATACATCTCTTGATTTTTGTCTATATTATTTTAATTTGATGAGAAACATTCATATATGGTTTATATTCATGTAATATTATTTTCAATGGTGTGTCGGCTGATTTAGGAGACAAGGAACAAGGGTCATGAAGGAAAGAATAACTCCCTCTATTCATTCATGTTAATGTGCTCTCTGTAATGGAAATACTAAGATCCCTTCTTCATATTGAAATGAAAATGACTAATTGTAAGGGAATCCTACCTAGGGATGTGATAAAAAATGATAGAGATCTATAGGGTGGTGGAACAAGTGGATACCCCTAATTTTAGACTATAGAATAATGCGAATGGGTCCAGTAAATATGGAGTTACGAGGAGGTATTGTGTGTGATTCTAGGGGATCTATGGTTATCGAATACAACTCCTTTTATGGTTTAGGTAATTCTATGAGGGTGGAGAGAAGATCATTACTTAGTGGCCATTAAATTTAGATGATAGATTACCTCATGATTTATATGGTTGAGTAGAACTCCAAGATTATATTAAGATTCCTATGTAATAATGAATGTTCTCTTTATTATTTATTTTATAATATTAGTATGTGTAGGTCCCCCATCAAACATGGAACTTATATCATTAATTTTTGGAGGGAGGGGAACTTTACATCATAAAATCTATTTAGTAAAGAGATATATTATGAGGTTTTTCTTATCTGTCATACTAAAAGGGATCTGCCACATTACTATGAAGTTATTGTTAGTTGTGATGCTCGAAGTATTCACCACTTTAGAATCCCAAAGTGCATGATTTTCCAATAAAAGGTTCTTCTTCAGTGACCCATAATTTCTTAACTGTTACATATATCACAGATGTTCTTATAGGGATACCATTAATGGAGTTGAATGATCTTAATACTCATGAGATTTATGAAGAAAACTATTTTCATCACATGCACAATGAAAATACAGAATTCATTTTGTTGGATAATCAATTTCCCAATCAACTACATGGTCTAAATCCTTTCCATATGGAAAAAATGTCAACCCATGACAAATATCAATCCCAAACATCTCAACATTGAATCAAATCTTTTCGAAATAAATTATTTGAATTATTTTTCAAAAAAAATATTGAAAATGAATTATCAATATTCATCATTGATATTAGATATATAAAATATTATAATAGTTATGGAACACATTCACACTCAGTTTTACCCTTCCCCAATATCTTAGAAGAATCTTATTACACACAAACCTCTCATGAATTACACAATGATGTGATTATTTGAAAGAGTGAGAAAAAAAATTTAAAACCAAAACCACTGATTCATAAACCATTAGAGTCTTCAAAATCATAAGAAAAAACTAAATAACCAACATTAGAAACGAAAAAATCAGAGCTGGATAATGAGCGGAATAGTTAGGGAATATTGAAATTCAACAAGAGGAACATGGGGAATGGAGTGTATCAAAAATAATTGTTTCACTAACTAACCAAACAAACTAAAGAGAGAGTGAATGGATTGAGATCTTGGGCCATTCCAGTGTTTTATTTAGGAGGTGAATTTTTTTATATGTGATTATTATGTAATTAATGAGAGAAATATATAAGGTTACCCTTCATTATATTTATACTTTTTGTCAATTTTTTTCATCCATGCACTTGTGGTTCCACTCTTTAATTATTTCATTATTTAAAAATTTATAATTTAATATTAGTGTAGTATTGAATAAATTGAATGATTATATCCTTCAATGAACTTGTGGTTTCCTATTTATTTTCCCCATAAAATGTTGAATTTTTTATTTTCTATAGTATTACATTTCTAGATTACAGTTGAAAATTATTGTCAATCATGTTTAAAGGCCTTAATCAGATAAATATATTGAATTATAAATCACTGGTGTTTTTCATGCTACACATTGATCATACTTTTGGAATCATGGATTTGTTTAAGGACATTCTTATTGTTGACTATTTTTTAATGCCTATCAGATAGAATGATTTAAATTTTTGTTTCATAAACTCATGCTCAGTTTAATCTTCATTTTATTAAAATGGAATGAGGGTTGAAAAATGCTTATGTACTTGATTTTTAGGTGGTACTATAGGAATATGAATACTTTTTGATGATGATGTGAAACTATTCTAATTGTGGATGTGCAAAAAAATTGGTTGTAACAACATTATTTTCTGTATGGATTTTTTCTATGCTTTCTGGCTCATACGGTGTCTCCTTTTCAACATTATATGATGTTTTATTATAAGTTATGTTTATATCCAATTTGATTTATTTAAAACTTCTGGAACAACATCCCATGATAAAGGATCTTATTTTTTTACCTTAATTCGTGACTATTATATGAAATAACAGGTTTACATACCAAAACAATATATATTTCTTTTGAAACATTTAAAACATTATACAAATATTATTGATATATAGATTTTATGTATAATACAAGTATCAATAATTGATAATTATTTTTATTAATGATCTATTAATAATGTCTAGTTCTATATATTTGAGGGCATATAATGATATCATATTATTTTGGAGACCCCAAACATAAAGAATTTTTTGATAACACGAGTAAAACAATTCATGAGTGTGTCTGTAGAATGATTTTATACTGGGGAATACAAATATTATTTTGGGATGAAGCTATGACTATGATAGTATACATGTTTAACATGTTCTCATATGATAATAATTAGTTCAAACCCATAGATGAAATTTTCGAGGGCAAAACACCATTATATATCCACTAAGGAGTTCTTGTGTGTGAAACCTAAACCCACATTAAAACATATAAGTTGTAACCTAGATATCTTAAGTATGTTTTCATGGGAAACCCCAATGGTGTCATGGGATATATGGTTCAGTTTAAAAACATAGATACAAAAGGTGTATGATCATTATAGATGTTTTATTTAATGATGTTAGTTCTAATAAATCCTAATCTATCACAAATGATAGAGATGATAAAACCCTTAGTTAGACTATTGTCCTTAATTCCCCAACTAAGTTAGAGGATGATAATGAGCCCACTCCTCCTGAACCTATTGGTAAATTCCAAAATGAGTCAATTGATGATAATCTTAAAATCTATAATAAATTATTTAATGATAGAGATTCCAATGGATTAATCTCTAATATAGATAATGAAATATAAACCTTGAATAAAAACTATACATTTTCTATTTTTTATAGACCTCCAAATTCCATAGATATTAGGCTTAAATAGATTTAGAGGTGGGAGAAATATAACACTAATGAAAGGAAAATAAATTTTTTCCCATATTACTCGAAAAGGGTTTCCTTTAAATAATGGTTATTGATTTTGGTAATATTATTTCATCTATGGATAAAAAATCTTATATTTGGTAACTTCTAGTTTTTTATATTTTAATTACATTGAAAAAGAATAATTAGATGAAAAAAACTTCATTCTTACATGGTGCACTAAATGGGAAATTGTACATGAAACCACCTTATGGTTACCCAGAGTTGTTTAAAATTAACGAAGGTTGGATTTTTAAAAAATCTTCACAGGGGTGAATATTGGAGTCTTTTTAGTGGTACATAAAATTTGACTCTTTTATGTTTGATATCCAATTTAATAAGATCCATTATGATGCATGTGTTTACTTTAAATGTGTTAAAAGTTATATTCTTTACCAAATACATTATTTTGATTATTTATTGTTTATGTGAAATAAAATTAAGATAATTAATTATATAATGTATGAATTGAAAATATAGATATTAATTACAAAAATCAAATGGAGAGACCAAATAAAATGATAACATTTTCCCAAAATCTTATATCTTTAACATAACAAAGAGGTACATTCTTGAGACATTTAAGCTAATTAATGATCCCTTTTCCCAAAACATCAATGTATCATTGAATCAAGTTCATACATCTACTTTAGAAACATAATATACGTTAATGAACCCTTCTAGGTACATTTTTTGGTAGCCTAATATATTTTTTTATTTTTATAACGATGAACACAGTTTTTTCTATTTTTATTCTCATTAGATTCACAAAAAAAATCCTCGGAAACATCAATGTTAGGTGTTAAAATGGTCACATAGATTTGTTTCACATGCTTCAATCATATATTTTTTTGTTTTTTTAGAAATTTAAATATAGATGAACTAATAGTTGGATATGTTGATGATGATTACATAGGTAATATGGATACTAAGAAGCAACATACTAGATATGTCTTCACCACTTGTGAAGGAACCATATCATGGTAATGGAACATGTAATTAGTGGTTTCTATTTTAACCATTGTAGATGAGTATATCCCCCAAATCGAGTCTATCAAGGAGGATTTATGGTTAATGTTTGTGTTTTCTAAACTGAATTTATTCAATTTTTTTATATCAGTTTATTATTATATTCTATAAGTTTTTTATTTTTGTCAAAACATAGTTTGTCAAGGAAAATTAAAACATACAGAAATTAGGATATATTATATTAGAGATAACATTGTAGAGTGTAGATGATCTACCATCATAAAGAATAATTTTATTTTCCTCTTTGATGAAGAAGGTCCTAAAAAAATGGACCATCATATCTAGAGGTGTTTCTACTTTATGAAGGGATCTAAACTATTTAAGAGGAAACCTGTTTAAGTTGAATGTACTATTCTACTTAATTTTTAGTTATTTAAAATAGAATATTTAAACCATTTCTATTTCTTATTGTTCATTCTATTTTTTGTTACGAGTAAAATATTGTTTAATGAAAATAAAATGGGTTCCCTTTGGGAGGTGTTCTTTCCATGAACATAGGACCTAAAGGTACCAAATAAACCCAAATCATTTGTTCTTATTTATTTTATTGTTTATTTATTTTTAATCAATTTATTCTAATCATTCTTGACGGAATTTTTTTGTTATATTAAATGTTGTGTACCTAGAGGTCACATACATTGTTTTTTGAACCACATCACTCAGCATGAATAGGTGTAGAAACCCTGATATCACACCCTAACACACATGTTATGGGTTCCAAGGAATATTCAATGTATGATATCGATATCATTTCATAGGAATCAAAATAGGACACACCTATCAACCCTAATGATTCACCCTCTATGTGTAATAGAGAACCATGACTTTTATGTTAGGTTAGATTGTATTGATGTATACTAGTGGTAGATTCCTAAGTAACTCATCAACCCCATATGTCGTGTACCATATTGAGATTTACTATATAGTATAATCAACACGGATATATGAAAACATCACATGACCTACCTTTTACCGGGAAGAAATATCCTTGTTATGAATAGTACATTTAGTATACTATGCGACTTCTTATTTTTCGCATTTCGTCTTACCTATGTATCAAAATCCGAAAATTACATATTATATTAAGAGTAACTTTTTATATAGATAATGAAGTTAAGATGATATTATACATAAGAAAATGTTTATGAGGAATCTTAGAGTGATTTAAATTATTTAACCTACAAAAAAGACTATTAGGTTTTGACATATTAATCAAAGCTGGAACACTATTTTCTACTTCAAAAGAGATATTCTAGTGACATGGAATAGTTCTTCATAATTTTATGAAATGTTGTATACTAACTTAAAAAAATATTTATTAAAAGATTTATTTCTTATGTATTCTTTCTAGGAGGTTAACACTACCTCACATACTCAATATGGTGGTCCACCATATTAGGTGCTGGTTTTTTGGAACTAGTTGTATATTTATTTTTCCTAAGAGTATCCCTTTGAAAAATATGAACAACAACAATTCTTCCAATTTCTAATAAATTCCATGGTTCAATTACTTCTATATTTTTATGTTTAACTTCACAGTATAAGAATTTCATATTGAATATGTGTCTCTCATTATATGGGGTGCAAGAAGGTGGTGGGGGTGGGGGTTCAGGGGGGTCTGTAGGGGCAGGGGGAGGGTGTTGGGGTGGGGGTCTATATGGGGGAATTGTTAAGTGGGGTTTTATGGGGAGGGGGTGGTCTATAGGGTGGCCTATATGGAAGGGGAGGGGGAGGGAGCATGTGGGATTGAAGATGAGAGAGGGTGGTGGTCTTCATGGGGTAATGTAGGGTAGATGGTGCAATGGGGTGGGGACGGATGTGCAAGGGGGTAGTGGGGGGAGGGAAACCAAGATGGGGGTGCAGGGGGGAGGGGAAGGGGTCGACAGTATAGTGTGGAGGGTGTGGGTGGGGTGCAAGGTGGGGGGGGGGGGTAGGGGGTGCAATGGTTGGTCGTTAGAGATGTCAGTAGGGGAGGGGACATGGTGGAGGGGGCATGGGGTAGGGGTATGGGTGGTCTGCAGGGCAAGGGTTGGTCTGTAGGGGGGTCTATAGGGAAGGGGGAGGGATATGGAACATTTGGGATACAAGGGGGAGATGGTGGTGGTTTTTAGTGGTGTCTATAGGGCAGGGGTGCAATGGGGTGGGGTAGTGGTTAGGGGGTTTTATGGGGTAGGGTAGTGGGGAGGGGGTTCGAGGGTGTAGTGGGGAAGGGAAAATAGGCATGGGGTGCATGGGGGGAGGGGGTCCGTGGGGGGTCTGCGGGGTAGTAGGGATGGTGTAGGTGGGGTGCAAGAAGGGATGGGGTAGGGCAGGGGGTGTAAGGTGGTGGGACATAGTTTAATAGTGAATCCATTCTTGAATAACCATTAGATATTCACCCAATAACATATAGTGTTCCCACTATATGGGCTAATTTTTCATTTATTTTTATGAATAATGATAATTCCCCCATCTCATGAAATCCATTCTTGAATGATTATATAGAATAATAACATCAATAAATTTATATGATTTAATATTTTAACCATCTCCAAATGTGGTTACTCTTTTATTCTTATTTTGTTCAGTTTAGACCATAAGACTCTTATTATTTTTCTATATTCTAAACATCCTTCTTATTGCCTTTTATATTATGTTCAGTAATCATCATACACAAGATTATTTCTATGTTTTCATTAATTATATTTGTTTTCATTTGAACTAATTATGTTTATCAGAGTATTTTATTTGTAACATAATTATGTTATATGAATCAACATATAAACATTGAATGTTTTCAATATTTAAATGATTTCTCATTTGTATGAATTATGTTTAAAGCCTTGTAGGGACTTCAAGTCAAAGCATATGTGCATTGAGCATGAATTTTTTCTACATAAACCAAGGTTCCTACAAAATAACTCATAATAAGCACTCTACATGACATGTTATTTTCTATTTTCTCATCCCACACTATTCGTTTTGATTTTGAATCAAACTAGTTTCTGGAAGGTGTTAGTGAATTGTTTCTAGGATTTGACATTGTATGTGGCTTAATAATTAATTTTGGATTGGTTAACTCTCTTCTTGACCATCAAATCATCAATTCCTTTCCATAAGTGGCCTTATATTTTCATAATTGCAGTTTAAACCAAAAAAGTAACTATGGATACCCATAATATTTCAAAATTTAAATTTGATGGAATGATTCAATGGAAATATCATGGCCACTCATTTCTCACCATAGTGCACTACAACAAAAATATTTGAATAGGAGGATCATGTCCACTCCTCCCTCACCAAAGAAATTATTATATTTTTGATAAACATAAATGATTGAATTTGAAGATGACATTGTTAATTTTTTGGTACTTCAATTAGAATGTCCATGTTCAGTGAAAAATATAAGAGGATGGTTGGTTCATTAAAAAGAATAAAATGGCATCATATCATTACAGTTGATTATGTAATTTGGTTTTTACTTGTTTAGAAAAATTCATCCATACCACTTATTTTTACACTTTAGAAACTCATTATTTTAGGATGTTATTCTTCATGAGTGTTCGGGCATATTATTTTGAATACTTTTCATGATGACATCATTTTCCTGAATCTGTTTATGATGGTTATTGAAAATATTCATGCCCATGGTAAAACATGATGAGTTTTTAGTTATAATGTATCATGATATTTATTTTGAAATTTATATTTCATTATTTTTTTGTTGGAAATATGTTAAATATTCATTAATGATGGTATATTGGTAATATAAAAACTATTTTCTTAGTGATTTTAATGTTAAATGTTCACTATATTTGTCTCTTATCCTATTTAAAAGAGATAATTTAAATGTTGTTATACATGATTAACTAGAAATCATGAATTAATGCATGTGCACGCTGAATTTTCTTTCACAAGGGATGAATATTATTACTTTTTAGAGGATTGGTACTGTTTTCAACCTTCCTTTTTCCTTAATGTTTTGGTACCATCTTATCATTATCTTCTGATTTTGGGATATTTTTTTATTTAGGGGGGTGGGGGGTCTAGGGGGCTATTCTGTATAGGGTTGTCCAAGAGGGAGGGGGGCTATCCAGGGGGTTTATAGGGGTTAGTAGGGGGGTGGGTTATATAGGAGGGAGGGGCTGGGGGTATAGGGGCTATTCAGGGGGGGAGGGGATGTCTAGGAGGGGGAAATCCAGGAGGGGTGAATGGGGGGTATGTAGGGGTGAAGGCTAGTAGGGGACAAAGTGCAGGGTGTGTGGGGGTTCGAGGTGAGGGGGAAGGGGGTGTGGAGGTTCTTGGGTATAGGGAATGTCCAGAATGGTGTGAGGGGGATCAGGAGAAGTGAGGGGGTAGGGGGTGTGGGGTGTGGGTGCAAGGGAGTGGATTTCCCAGGGAGGGGTGTTCAGGGGGAGGGGTGTTCAGGGGGTGTCCAGGGGGTCACCACTCCCCTGGTAAACCCCTCCACTCCCACTTTGTACATTTCCAAAGATCTTGATTTCTCTTATAATTTGAAAAATATTCTTAATTGTGTGATTACTTATTTTTTGACATTATGTTTTCCTTCCATTAGATATTTTAGTTTTCCACTTATTTAACAATGATTTTATTCGTGAATTGTCCTTTGATCAAACGTATTATATTAACCTCGAAATAAATTAAAATGAATATATTTCTATCTAGTTGGTATTGTCTTGTGTAAGGAAAAAAATTTATTGGTTTTTTCATTTTAATTAATTTATATATCTTTCTAATAAGAAATGTTCTACTACTGAGAAAAAACTATAATTTGATGTCTGACACGGTGGAGGTGTCACAAGAAATATTTCTCTCCTTGGTTGCTGAATGATTTATCGATTCAAACATTAATGTCAATGTATTTTACATTTTTTTTGGATTCTGGATGAATTTTTCTTTTCCATCATTTGTTGATTTTGATGACTGGGTTTGTTATGTAGAATAGGGATTCATGCTATGCAATGAACCATCAACAAAACATAGCTGATGCAATTGAATTTTCTCCATGACTTGCAACTGGGTTTGATGTGAATATAAAATTATGGAGGTAATGGTTAACGACAAAGAGAGGATGATTTTGATTAACGATGTTATCTTTTAGGGTATCAAATTCCATGGTCAGAGATCCAGTATTATAACCATTAATAAAGATTTAATACATTCTGAAATAATTGTGATGTAAATTCATGTTTGGTTGATATGGTAACGACCATTTTAGTAGTGAGTGATACCCCATTCTATGGTGAGTGGATCAATGGAATAGAAATTATTATCTAAATACTCATGTTATGTTAATTTTATCTTACCTCTTTTGATGGTGTATCAAATTTATAATTTAATTTTTGGTTTTAATGGTCCATGAGATATAATTCTTGAGGAAGAACCTTTATTTTACTCTATGTGGTATTGAGGTATGATATACCACTCATTTTAATGGTACTCAATCAATATACACAATAAAATAGCTACATCTAAGAGGTACACTTGGCGGTTCTCCCCAATGATGGGAGAAAAATAATCTAATTCCTATATATGATAATTTTAGTCCCATAATAGCATTTTGGGTATTCCTATTAGCATATGAGAATGGATATTACCCAGTGGAGTATATTACTTGTTAAAGAATATTATTTAGATTAAATTTTTTATTTCCAATAAGTAGATATTTGAGATATATTGATGAGGATGTATTCTAAATATCTATTGGGGTAGTTTCTTAATTTTATATGGTGTTATTATAGAATATGAATCTCATTGAGTCGGGTTATTCAGCCAGTTAGGATCATCTACTTTAGATTGATGTTTAATAGGTCACTAATGATTAGTTTCAAGGGGTTTTCCAGTGGGAGGAGTCATGCATGGTCTAGGGGGTCCAGTGGGGGCAGTATCAATGGGGGGTGTCCATGGGGGTGTTAGGGGGTCTAGTGGGGGGAATTCTGGGGGTGGGGTCCATTTTGGGGAGTATAGGGGGTGTCCAGAGTGGTGGGGGAGGGGGTCCTATGAGTGTCCAATGGGGGAGTATGGGGAGTCTAGTGGGGATAGTCTGGGGTGGGGTGTCTGGGGGGTGTCTATGGGGGTCCAGTGAGGGGTGTATAGTGGGAGTGTTGGGGGTGGGTTTCCATGGGGGTGTGTAGGGGGTGGGGGACCAGTGGGGATCCAAGGGGGTGTCTATGGGGTGTCATGTGTTGGGGTATATAGGGGGAGGGGTGTCCTGGGGTGTCTAGGGGGTCCGGGGGAGGTGGTCAAGTGGAGGGTGTCTGGGGGAGGGGTGTCCAGTTGGTCGTGTCCAGGCGGGGTGTCCAAGTGGTCTTGTAGAGGGTGTTTAGGGTGTCTAGTGGGCAGTGTCGAGGGAGGGGGGGGGGGGGGGGGTGTCCGTGAGGGGGGTGTCACGGGGGGTGTCCAGTGAGTGGGAGGTGGGGGAGATCAGTTGGGGGCTGTCTAGTGTGTCTATCCAAGGGGGTGTCTAGGGGTCCATGGGGGTATTGTCCAGGAAGGGGAGTGGTGGGATACTACAAGTTGGGGCTGCTGCAAGGGGAGTGTGGGGGGTATATCTGGGAAGGGGAGTGATGGGCTGCTACAAGGGGGTGGCAGCTTCTGTAAGTGGGGGTGGGGTTTTCTTCAAGGGGGTGGGGGGGGGGGGCTGTCTAGGAAGAAAAGGGTTGTGATGCTGCATGAAGGTGGGGGCAGATACAAGGGGGTGTGGGGGGAGTCTGGGGGGGGGGGAGTGGCGGGCTTCTACATGAGGAGTGGGGAATGCAAAAAGGGGAGTGGGGGTGAAGGGGGGAGGGTGGGTTTTTTTAAATTTTAAGGGATTTATCCATGATTTCAAATCTTAGGAAAACCCCTATAGCCACAGATAAACCATGGATATCGACAATCTGTGGAGTGAGCTTCTACCACTATTTGAAACCACGGATGAAGGGATTTAGCAATAGTTCAATCTATGAATATAGACATTTATCCATAGTTTAAACCGTGGATATAGAGTTTTATCAATGGTTTCAAATCATATCTACAGGCCATGGCCTATAGCCACACCAATACCAGCCACGATTTTTGGGCTTATAACCACGGTTTCAAACCATGGCTATTTCCCAAATTTCTAGAACTATAAGATCTATCCCAACCTCATTGGGTTACTAGTCGGCACATGTGAGACCTTGTGGCTAATTTCATAGGAATTTCCTCCCCCTAGACCATATTTTTAATTGGAAATATCTAAAAATAAACAAACCCTTGATTTAATTGGATGATCTAGTTCATGTGTTTCTCAATGTACAAACCCAACGCCGGGTCTAGAAATGATTTCTCCTAAGAGAGTATCTATTATTATTCCTCCCAAACATTTTTAAGGGCTAGTTAAAACACCCCATGATAAAAATGATAATTATTCGTATTTGGTGACCACTAGCTCAAGAGCTCTATTATGATATCATGTAGTTGAGAGGCGTGCTATTGGGAAGCCCATCCAGCTTCATAGAAACCTACTCATGTTAAAAAATTCTTGAACTTTTTTCAAGATTCTCACACCTTGTAGGAACAGGCCCACTCCTCCATGAAATATATTCCTAAGAGGAGATCCCAACCATTTTTTACCACTTATCATTTTCTCAATACATTCCTTGTTGTTTTTTATAGTACGGTGGGGATGTTTCATTTAACATAAGATTCCAATCATTATTATTGAGATGAATTTAGAGGTAGTGTATTTTTATAGGGGTATGTTACATCCCAATATAGTCATCAGCTGCTCTATTCCACTAGTGTACCTATAAAACGGTAGGATGACTTGCTTATTCATATTATTGGTGTAAAGGCATCATCTCACAATCCAAAGACCTACAGTCAAAGCCTTTTACACAAAGGGTAATCTTTATGGGCATCTGAAAGAAGCTTCAGAAGTTACTCATGATCGGAATGACTCTAAACATACTCCCTGATCAAGAAATTTTTCTCCATTTCTTCCATCTGGGCTGAGTAAAAACAATCCACTAGATTATATTCCTGAGCATCCATCAGTGTATGGCTTAGAAATTTTTTTCAGTCTATCCTGGAAGGTTGGGGGAGAAGACTGATCATGAAGAAGACGTTTGCAGATCATCCCTATTATTGGTGTGTGTCACAAATGTGTAGAAGATCATGGTACATGGTTCTCTAAACGGAGTACATAGAGAAAAGGATCATGGATCCCAGTTTTGAGAGATCTATTATTGGGTTGGATTGCTTTGCAGAAGGGGATATTTAGTTAAATAATATGTCGACATGCAGTATGGACAATGGGCCCCTAGTACAATATTTATATTTGTCGAAAAAATGAGATTTATGGAATCCTTCATCAGCTAAGATTCACTAATACCCTCACCCATCTGGATCATCCCGACATGTTAACCCTTTCATGCCTTAGAATCTACTTTTGCGATCAAATGAGTTGTTCAACAATGGACCCTCAAAATATGACCCTTTCCTCCCATCATCCCCCATTCTGAGGGGGTCATTTTTTGGAACCAAAAATCATTCTTCTAAATAAAAATAAAAGTTAATGGCTTGTTCATTGATGATTCAAAATAAAATGGACCTAAATTCATCAAAGGACTCTGTTTGGTGAAGCTACTTCATAGAGAACCCCCGTAAACATGACCACGAGTGTCATTGATGGTGCCTCAACAAGTCCAACAAAGAACTGAAACCACGAGAGTAATTGACAGTGCCTCCATGATTCTAAATAGAAATGTGATTGTGATAATTGTTGATGATGCATTCACAAGTTTGACAATCACTTCCATAATGACCAATTTTGATGGTCCCACCATGAGTCTGATGTATCATGGCCACTTTTCAATGTCTTTTTTCGTCGTGGTGTTTTCCACAAGCACTATAATACCTCTTCCCTTATAAATATGTAGATCATACCTCCTCCTATGAATTTTACTATGACCTTCCACCTCCCGATCTCTTATTTCGTGAACCTTTAGAGCACCGTGAAACCATGAAAAAATTTATTTCCCTAGATACTTGATTATCAATATAGTTTCATTCCTTTATTATTCATGGCGCCCACTTATGGTAAGAATTATCTTCATAAATGTCTTCACCCTTCGTGAAGGATGGATCCCCTTTGGGTTTCTTAATGTTTTGAGATGCATTAAACCTTTCCAGATCAATATTAAAATAAGTCCTATGATATTGAAATGTTATGATCTATGAGGATATTTTCGTCATGAAAAGGATTTCCCCCATTATGTTACCTTTCTTAATGAATCTATTCTTAGTGAGCCAAATGGTTTACAAAACCCTTTCTTATACAGCCCTACTAGCCAGTGCATAGTGATTTCATAGTTCATCATGTTGTGCTTCATGTCATGGTGATCTACCTATTTATTCATTTCATAGGTATGATAAAATAATTTTTTTAATCATAACTATGCAAAAAATAGAGCCCTCAAGTGACAAATCATTCACCTTGGTCCTATCTGGTATTGCTGGTACCTTCCCATCCCCATGTGTGGGTGTGAGTCAGTCATGAATGTCCTATGAATGAATTGTGATACCTCTTTGTCTAAGATACAAGACATTAAGTTTTATAGAACCAGTGTTCTCAACACATTTTGCTAAACTATGGTTGCAACATGCATGGAATTTCTGAGAGTATCAAAAAGGGGATGGGAACTGGAGCCCTCTCACCCATCTCTCACATTGGGATTTTGTTTCCTTGTGCACGTTAGGCAATATCCACATATTCCCCAACACACCATGATAGGGTTATCAGTGTATGAATGGGACACAATGATATCTTACTAACATCATATGACATCCTCCTCATACAACAATACATCCTCCTAGGGAATCCTTCCTGGAGTAAGCCTTAATATTCATCTCTATGGGCCTCCTCTGTGTGCTAGCCCCACATCACCTCCCATGGAAACTCCTTTTGTGATATGAATGTCAGTTCTGCTACTACCATTTATCTCTCAGACTGAGCATGAACCACATGGTCGTTTATAGTATTGGTTACCAGAAAATTATTGGGCCACCTCATAGTGTAAGATCATTTCCCCTAATTCTCAAACTATGATGGTTTTTATCCTAGTGTTCTAAACAAGGAATAACGAAAACAACTGAGAGGTTCAATACCAACTAAAGGAAAACATTGGAAGCCCCTCCTAGTGGTTCACCTATCTGATCCATATTCGGTGTTTTCTGTATCATCAGTCTAGAGTTGTATCAATGTGAAGCCCTTATAACCCCTTAACTGATCTCAATGGCTTCTGGGAATATTCAATGCATAATCCTCACACCATTTGATTGGGACACCTCATTAGGTGTTAGCCCAAAATTCCCCCATTTATAAATATGTGGACACTAATTCCCAACCATTTGGATACAATGGAAACATCCTTGAGTTTCAATCCCATCTCCGTAACATTAATAGTGGTTTACCTTCATCCTTATCATATAATGTTGAACTTCGTGGGATACCCAAACAATAAATATATTGATTTACAACCACTAGAATACATAAAAATTCACCCCGAGGTTCAAGACCACCCCCCAATTCCATCCTATTATTTCTTTTGAGATTCCATGTCCCTAGAGGATCATGACCCAACCCGGAGGTTCAACTTTTATAAGTCCCTTTACCATGCACTCCATTTCTCACATTCCACCTCCACATGAACCTCATAGATCCATCCCTAACAACATATACATTTATTCCTACCCTATAAATTGGGTACTTAATAATCCTCTTCACAGTTCAATAACTACACACTAAACAACCCATCTATTCCATCCATTCATCTATCTTCTTTACCATCCATGTTGATACTAACCTTGGATGCCACATCCCAAAGTGATTAGGGCATTCATCTAGGCTGACTCATTATGTATTCCCCATCCATCAACATAATTTCTATTCCAAGAGGCATGTAGAATGTCTCAGCATGTATTCCCCACACAATCGAACTAATAGGTATCCTCTTGTGATGGGTCATATTAGTGTGTAAACCCTACTACATCCATAGAATGAAGTGGTTTGTGATCTCTATCTTCCAAAAAGAGTATGTTGTATTCCTCCAAGATGTTCAATCCCAAGCAATGTTGATTTTTGGTCTACCCTTATTAGGGATAACATATCTGATCCATCCTCAAAGGTGTCCGGATTAGCCTTTATGGTGTGAAACCATCACATTATGAGACACACCACCCATAGTCTATCCTCACTCGGTATTCTAATACAAACATATAATAAATGTTCCAAAATCTCTCATATAAGGATTTACCTATCTCATAAATCTTCATAAGAGGTCCAATCAGTCTGATCTGTTTCTGCAAGATGTCACACTCTCAACCCTCTAACTCTTCTTGGCGTTAAACTCATTCCATACTTTGTGTTAAACATGGGATTTGATGTAATTATATAGGGACCTTCCATGGGATTAAAATATCCAACATTAAATGTGTGATGCATCCAGATTCCATACCCTCGAGAATCCCTATAATGATGGAAAATACAGTTTTCCCAATCATCCAAAGTCCAGACATTCTTGCACTGCCCAACATGACTACACTTATGACCGAAGGTTACTACTACGACATGAAAATTTTAATGTTCTGATAAAACAAATATAATTATTTACTGATCATGAAGTGATGAAACTAGGAGGAGTTTCCTGAGAAGTGTCTTAATATATAAGGGATACCCAAACTGGGTGATAAATTTTGAGGAAGAATCCATAGAAGAAGGGGATGAAATCCCATCATTAATTTTTTTTATCAAAAATCATACATCAATGAATTATTTATTAATGTAGCCTTCCTTTGGAAAGAAGTAATGTGGGGAAACGAAGCCGCATATTGTGGAAATATGATGATGGACACACCCAAATGAGATAGAATTAGAAACAAAACCGATAATAAACATATGAAGTATATATTCACATAGATGGAGTTGAACATGAAATTTTGAAGATGATAGTGCTGATAAAGTATTATGTATTCTAAAACATTACTACTATGGAAAATCAAACAAGGCGACTTATTCTTTTTGTAGAAATTTTCATTCTATATTATCGATGATGAGGATCACAAAAGATCCAATATTTTCGAATTTACAAAGGATGTATTTGGAAATCATAATTAGGGGGGAAAAATATTATCTTACAGAATTTAATGATCAACCATATATCCAATTAAAAATTATTGTGGCACATAAGGAAGATATAGATCTGTTAAAAAATGTTAGAAATGATATTTTTTTGACTTTAATTAGAATTGAATGTTATGGTTTAGGTACTGTGTATGTGTTCATTCCCTACAAATTACTAATAAGGATCTTTTAGTGGAACCATATAGTTATTCATTATCTATTAATATTGATGTATGATGATTTATATAGGCAAGAAAAAATAATTATAGTGGATACAATGAAAGAGGGATATTATAGAGTTTCTAACTTGATGAATGGAATTCCAAAAAGGAAAGGATGAAAGATAAAATTCTAATGTGATGTTACATACATTTCCCATACCCAAATGAAAATGGGAGAACATCACTATGAATATCTTCATTGGACTCCCAAAAATTTATAAAGGGTCTAAATATATATGGGTGGTAGTAGATTATCATAAAAATCTATCACTCATCATATCTATTAGAGAATACTTCTCTCTCGATCATCCACTCATGATATACATTAAAAAATTTGTGAGATTTCATTGAAAACCGCATTCCATTGAGTCATATTAGGATTCAAGTTTTACCAAAATTCTCCAAAGAATTAATCATCAAAAACATGATATATAATTTCGATTCACCATTCCTTATTATCCTTATATAGATGGTATGTCAGAAATAACAATTCAACATCTTGTTGATATATTGATATATTGTTCTTTGAATTTAAATGGTTGTTCAGACAAAATTATTCCTTTAATTGAGCATCATTAAAACAATATCATTCACTCAAGAATTCATATTTCTTATTATGAATACATATATAAAAAAAATTAATGGTCTAACATATAAAAATGATGTCAGAGAAAGTATCATATTAGAACCTAGGATATCTATAGAATTTATGAGATGGTTATAACCATTAAATAACATATCATAATAGCTCAATGATTACAAAGAATTAATAATGAAAACTATTGGTGTGTACTAGAATATGAAGTTGGTGAGAAGGTGTTTCTATGGATCATTATTTGGAATAATGTTATGATATTTAGGGATATTGGGAATCTAATCCCCAGGTATATTTTTATCTTTTGGATTGTTTATTATGTTAGGATGGTATCCTATTGATTGGGACTTAAATTAACTATAAATAAAATCAATTATGTGTTCAATGTATATATCTAGATATACTATATACATAACACATAACCTATATTGAACTCAGTGGTCATTCAGTGAAGGAGGGGCTATGACGTAGCCAACATTGGTTTTGATTTTGGATGGTTTTAAAGAACTCTAAGAAACCTAAGTGAATTCAATTCAAATAAAATTTGTTGATCTTAGGATTATTCTCGGGGTGGATTGAATGAATTTTACTTCTTTATACAATTTTGGTTTTATTAATTCTTGATGAATCAATTCTTCAAAAATAATACTACATTCATCATTTTCTGGTTTGGTACTTACTAAATGTAACACCCCAAGCTTCCACGGTACTTTTCCCTTCGAATAATGCGATAGCGTGTATTGTACGCAACCTCGAGTTCTAACACACACCACAACTAATTAAACTAGCCATTGTGAATAGTAATACCTACTTTTTGAAATCATATATATTTTATATTTCAATATGGACTTCATTTTTGGATTCGGAATATTGAAATTAGCCTGGGGTGAAATTTTGGTACTTTTCGGATAACTTTTATATTTTGATGAATAGTGAAAATTACTAAATTTTAATTAAAAACAACTTTTTTAATAAAAATAATTAATAGTGATAAATTATGAATTTTAGTAGTTTTAAAGTATATTTAGAATATATTTTTACCATTTAATATAATGTTTGTCATTGGACATAATTTTACAATTAAACCGAACATAAACAAGTGTCAATCTTTTGATAGTTACTATCTCTTAAAAACACGCTTTTTGTTTTGACAGCGGGAATTAATTATAAATTAATTTCTGCCACTTCTGTGTTTTGAATTTGGAAAAATGGATTACATATTTGGAATCAGGATGTCCAAATTATGTAAATATGTAACTTTTATTTTTACACATTTTGAATAATTACTGCGGTAAATATTTTATTTACCATGGATAAAGGGTAAATCCGGTAAATAAGGGTTAAAAAATAATATTATAATAATACAAAATTACCCTAAAACGTGTCCTAACCTTATTGGTGGACACATACCCGACCATGGGCATCCTTGGGTCGATTTGGGGACCCCTTAGAGCCACTTGTATGTGGTAGGGACACATTATATTAATAAAGTTAAAAAAAATAAAAATGGCATAAGCTTACATCTTTTAGAAGAACAATTTTTACATAGGGTTATACATGTTGGATTTTAGATTATAAATATTAATTAGAAATATAAAACGATTTCCTACATAATGATATTTTATTTATAATTTTTAGACATAAAATAATTTAAATTATTAATGACACAATAATGATGCAATGTTTACCTCATTAATAAATCATTTAAATAAATAAGATTATAATGATTAAAATATTATCTAAAACCTGTCCAATTATTATTTGTTGATGTTATTTAGAAAATGAGTCATCTTATCTTCGACCTCAATGATTTTTGGACCATTATAAACCGAATATAATTATATTATAAAGTAATACTTTCACTCATTCCTAAAGAGCCCCTCGTCTCCCTTATAAAAGGAGACCACTTCTACTCATTCCTCACACCTCTCAAGCCACTTGGCTCGGCCAAACTCTGCCCAAATACTCTCCCAACATCCCTTTTACTACAACCTAGAGTCCTTAGTTTGATCATAAAGCCAACCTACGGAGCCCTTTTGATCAAATCAAAAGGAAGAACCCGAAGAAGAGGTAATGTTTTCACCACCCCTTTTCAAGTTCCTTTCTTCTTCCACTTCTTCTTTATTTGTTCTTACCATTCTAAAATAATAACTCCAGCATCTAACATATACTGTGATGTTATTATAAATATGGTACAACCATATTCAGTATTCTATCCACCCTTTGAATAACATGTCACCATACGTGCGTATGTACGGCTTACCGTCTCCACGTCGTGGTGTAATTGTTATTCAATATATTATTATTTTTGATGGGTATAATAATGATGTGTAACTCATGTAAATAATAAATATAACATGTTAATGATTCTTTATATATGATATACCATCCATTTATATATTATTTTAATATCAAAAGAATGATATTGTCGCTCGTGCGTACGTATGGACTACCGTCTCCATGAACGCGATGAGAATCATTCTCCATCATATCCATTCAAGTATAATTATCATTTGATGATTTAAAAATGATGTTTAAGGACTCGATATCATTCTGGATATGAATAAGATACAATAAACATGGCTTATGTAACAAAACATATAAAATAAAACAAGTAAGTTAACACCTGAAACAACGATAATACTAAGATATTATTATCAAATCAATATTAAAAGATCATATGTGATATCATATTAATGTATATGATTATTTTATAATTTAATAACAATTATTTCACCATTATATAGGATTTTAACCTACCCCAACCAAGGAAAAGTACAAGGTAAGGGATTTTCTTATCTCACTTTCAATTCTGTGAGATTTCCATTGTTCGCCACTAAATTATTGAAAGTGGTGTATTGTGTACTGCCATTTGATATCTATTATCATGATTATCTTTATATTCATGATATTCTATAAATAATTTGGTGGTTATTAACTTTTGGCCATACGACTCAGTTGATTAACATGGTAAGGGGTTTTCATCTCACTCCTTATTTCCGTGAGATTCATGCCATATTGCCACCATCACCTTTTGTGTGGTGTATGTATTGCCCATTATTATATTATTTGTGTAATAAACTCTAATTTATGTGTATTTACATATTCATTTTATGATACCTTTTTCATGGGTTGTATGTTTCATAAGTTACCAAATTGGTAAGGGTTATTTCACAATCTCTTCATTATCCGAGGTTGTTTATATGTAATAATCTACTGGGATCTCTTTATCATCCACATCCATGTTTCTTCAAAATGTATTTCAAAACATTTTTATTATTTACAAGAATATGGGTTAATGTAATTTATACCCTTGAATGTCTTTTTATAAGAGGTTTATAAGGGAATCTTTCCGTTGTTTTCCAAACAAGGTACTTTTTAACCTTTTCGACAGAATTAAGATAAGAATGTTTTTTTAACTTATACGGCGAGTGCAGTTATTTTCTGCCGTTATAAAATCTTCAAAGCTTCCCTTAAAATCTTATAAGATTATTTTAAATGTAAAGGTTTTATTTTATAATTATGTGACTTTTAAATGATTTCAAAAAAAGAGATATTTCTCTCAAAAATATGAAAATCCAGTGCAAATGTATACGTATTTAACGCAAGCTTAAAAATGTTTTTAGAAAACCTGACTCTCGAGTGTGTTAGATAGGAAGGGATTGGAAGTGGACCCATCATGGCCTATAATTAGTCGAGCAGTCTCAGAATTAGTTATTTTGTTTTCAAAATCTTGCATAATGATTTCAGAAAAACACTGGAGTAATTTTTAACAATTTTAAATGTAAGTATTTTATATAAAAATTGTATCGGTAGGTCTCATGAGACAAACTAGTGTCTTGGAACAAGGCCTTGACAAAATCTTATTTGTAGTCTTGGCACGAGGCCTTGACTATGTGGTTATGATAGTCTGGCATTATGCATTCCAACATTATGAAAGTGGTTATTGATTTTTTGCATGTGATTATTCGATTAGTAGAATATCCATGTGAATAAGTAAATGGAATTATTTCATTTTATTTATGTCGTACCATGTTGAAAGTTCATGTTTGAAAGGCTTTTGTTTTAGTTATACATTGCCTTAAATGTTTATTCTTATTTATGAATGTTTCCGCTATATTGTTATCCTTACTGGGCATTTGAGCTCACCCCTTTTCTATGTTTTATTTTTTCCAAGAAGTGAAGAAGTAAATTATGAATGACCTGCAGGGATATTATGTGGGGATATGAGTGTGGATTATGGAGACATTATGTTGTTGTAGTAGTTTTTCATTTTATGATGTAATGTAAAACTTATGAATATATCTAGTGTTTCCAAGGCTACTAAACCAATCGGTCTTTCGAGATTTGATCTTTCTTGTGATCATGCCAATGTTATGTAATAATGCACCGACTCTGGGTAACTGGGGTCGAGGCATTACAGTTGGTATCAGAGGAAGTTTAGTACAAACCTTGGAAGCTAGATTTAGATAAACTCTGATTAGAGAACGTAGACCTAAGATGAACTTTGAGGATTAGTGTAGAAGAACTTCCTAGAATTTTGGTATTGTAGGGATTCTGTGAGTTTTTCGAGAAATACATCCCTGTCTGGATACGAGCAGGTAGAGGCAGCTCTGGCACAGATGTACCTAGGGGTAAAACCCGAAAACACCGCTTTGAGCTAGACTCGAACGGGAACTGGTGTAAGACAACGGGCCTTGCTGCACTATTGGTTACGAAACTCCCGGGGGATATGCTTAGGATAATTCTCATTTTCATTACAAACCATTATGAAGGGTTTATGAGTATATACATCCTCAAAGGAGACATTTTTATGATTATGGGTTATATCCATAAATAGTTCAACTTATGTTAAGTGTTTTATAAGTATGGGATTATGTATTTTGATTCATAAACTGATCTAGTTTATGCCATTGTTTAGAAATTGCGCCTAGTGGAAGAAATGGAAACCATATCAATGCACGCACTCCATGTAGGGATTTCCCTCCTGCTCAAGATAATTATAGTGGAGCTGGTGATGCAACTGGAGCCGATCAGCTAATCACCATACTGGGACAACTTACTCAGGTTATGAATAATAACCTTACCCGTATGGAGCACCCTGATCCGCAGCGTGGAGGATCAATGTTAGATCGCTTCATGAGGAAACAACCACCAACGTTCAATGGGAGTACAAATCCCTTAGTAGCTGAGTAGTGGATATTTTCCCTAGAGAAAATATTTCAGGCTTTGGGGAGCAGTGAAAGGGAAAAAGTTATCATGGAAGTTTACCGCCTCACTGGAGATGCTGATCAATGGTGGTCATTGATTCAAAATACGAAGGAAGATGATGAAGTATCAAATATGGAATGGAGGGAGTTCAAAGATATATTTTTAGAAAAATACTTTCCTCATGACCATCGAGCAGATATGGAAAGGAAATTTCTAAGTCTGAGACAGAAGGAGGATGATAATGTCACAAAGTATGAGGCTAACTTTACAAGGATAGCAAGGTACGCTGGTGAATATATACGTAACCAAAGAAGTAAGATTGATCGTTTCTTTGATGGGTTAAAACCACTTCTCTATCGAGCATTAGTCTCACAATCCTTTTCATCGTACGAAGACATTGTCTCATGTGCTATCAAGACCGAAAAGGAATTCTCTAAGTCTTATGACTTTAATGCAAAGAAAGAGAAGAAGAGGCCTGCTGATCAATCTGGGAATGGAAATAAGGGGAAGAAAGGAAAGGTTTAATATCCATCATGTGTTAAATGTGGGAAGAAACACCCCGGTTCTTGCTTGAAGGGAATGGGAGTCTCTTACAAGTGTGGTGAAAAGTCCACCAAGCTCGTGATTGCAAAGGGAAGAAGGAAGCCACCAATGTTCAGTGCTACAATTGCAGGGAGATGGGACATTATGCGAATGAATGTCCTAAGCGTCAGGAGAACTTACCTCAGAAAAGGCCAAGGGATCAAGGCCAGGCTTATGCTATCACTACTGCAGAGGTAGAAGCTCCAAAAGACGTGGTGGCAGGTAATTTAATGGTTTCCTCAGGTTTAGCAAATGCATTATTTGACTCTGGATCGTCGCATTGTTTCATATCATCCCAGTTTGCTAAGAAAATTAGATATTTCCAATTTGATTTAACAAGGGAGTTGTCAGTTAAAACTCCTAAGGGAAGTATCATTGCAACAAAGTTTTGTGAATCAGTCCCCATTAGAGCACATAAATTTTCTTTATCTGCTGATCTCATCGTCATACCTATGATTGAGTTTTATATAATCCTCGGTATGGACTGGCTTTCGGACTATGATTCGAAGATTTATTGTAAGAAGAAAGAGGTTACGATTCTTGATGATAATGATAAGGAACACCTTATTTTTAGAGCAGAATCGTCACCACCTAATTCTTATGTAGATCCACCCCCAGTAGCTCAACTTAATTCAATTATTGGGGAGGAAGAGAGATAAATAACTGTCGGTGAGGAAAGGAATGGTCAAATAGAGGATGTAACTGTTGTGAAAGAATTTGTAGATGTATTTCCGGAAGATTTACCTGGACATCCTCTAGAACGAGAAGTTGAGTTTTCCATTGATTTGATTCCTGGATCAAGGCCTATATCGAAGACCCCTTATAGAATGTCCACTGTAGAATTAGTAGAACTAAAGAAACAACTAGAGGAATTGTGTAATAAGGGATTTATTCGCCCTAGTGTTTCTCCATGGGGAGCCCCTGTTCTTTTTGTCAAAAAGAAAGATGGATCTATGAGGTTATGTATCGACTACAGGGAGATCAATGCTATAGCGATAAAGAACAAGTATCCCCTACCTCGTATTGATGATTTATTTGACCAACTGCATGGAGCTCAATACTTTTCAAAGATTGACCTTCGATCTGGATACCATCAGTTGTGTGTGAAGAAGGAAGACATTCCGAAGACAGCATTTCGAACCAGGTACGGGCATTACGAGTTTACTGTAATGCCGTTTGGATTGACTAATGCACCCTCTGTATTCATGGATCTGATGAATAGAGTTTTCAAGGAGTATCTAGATGAATTTGTGGTTGTATTTATTGATGATATATTGGTATACTCCAAAACCTACGAAGATCATGAAAATCACTTGCGCATTATCTTGAAGACTCTGAGGAGGCATGAATTATATGGGAAGTTTAGCAAGTGTGAATTCTGGCTTCAGGAGATTTCTTTTCTTGGCCATATTGTCTCTAAATATGGAATCTCTGTTGATCCTTCTAAGACCAAGGCAATCCAAGAATGGCCAACACCTACGAGTATAACTGAGGTACATAGTTTTATTGGTTTGGCAGGTTATTATCGACGTTTCGTCCAGATTTTTTCCCAATTGGCTAACCCATTAACGAAGCTCACATGTAAAGGGGTTAAATTTGTTTGGACAAAAGAGTGTGAAGAATGTTTCGAAGAACTGAAGAGAAGATTAGTCAATGCTCCTATATTTACTCTACCATCGGGGAATGATGGGTTCGTTATTTATAGTGATGCATCGAAGAAAGGACTTGGTTGTGTCCTTATGCAGAATGATAGAGTTATTTCCTATGCATAACGACAGTTGAAAATTCATGAAAAAAACTATCCTACACATGATCTCGAGTTAGCAGCTGTGATCTTTTCTTTGATGATATGGAGGCACTACCTCTATGGTGAAAAATGTGAGATTTATACTGATCACAAGAGTTTGAAGTATATTTTCTCACAAAAAGAACTCAACATGAGGCAAAGGAGATGGCTTGAATTACTCAAGGATTATGATTTCACGATACACTACCACCCGGGGAAAGCAAACAAGGTGGCAGATGCTTTGAGTAGAAAAGACCATGGAGTTTTGAACAAATGAGAATTGAAAGGGATCCAATTTTCATGGATCTAGTGAAGATGGACATGGGAATAACCAGGGAAGGCGAAACATCATTTCTTTTTCAAATGGATGCCAAACCATCTTTACTAGAAAGGATTAAGAGTTCTCAGACCGATGATGAAGAATTTCAGAAGAAGATTAAAGCTGTGAATGATGGGAGATTGAGAGACTTTGTGTATGAAGATGGAATTTTGATATTCGGGAAGAGACTTTGTGTTCCCGATTTACCTCATCTGAAAAGGGAATTGATGGATGATGCTCATTGTTCCAATTTCTCGATACACCCTGGGAGCACCAAAATGTATAGAGATTTGAAGGAACATTTTTGGTGGGACAACATGAAGAGGGAGATTTCTGATTTTGTGTCAAGATGTATGGTTTGTCAACAAGTGAAAGCTGGAAGGCAACAGCCTGGAGGAGTCATGCAACCTCTTCCCATACCGGAGTGGAAATGGGACAATATTACGATGGACTTTGTCATGGGGCTACCAAAGACTCCTAGAAGGAACGATGAAATATGGGTTATTGTTGATCGTCTTACCAAGTCAGAACATTTTCTTGCTATTAGAGAAGATCTACCCCTGGAACGTCAAGCAAGACTATACATTAATGAAGTTGTGCGACTTCATGGAGTACCCCTATCGATTGTTTCTGATCGTGATCCCCATTTTACTTCAAGATTTTGGAAAAGTATTCAGAAATCTCTGGATACTGAACTTCATTTGAGCACTTCTTACCACCCTCAGACAGATGGACAATCAGAAATGACTATTCAATCCCTAGAAGACATGTTGAGATCTTTCTCACTTGACTTTCAGGGTATGCGGGATCAATATTTACCACTGGTAGAATTTTCCTATAACAATAGCTTCCATTCGAGTATTCAGATGGCACCATATGAAGCGTTATACGGAAAGAGATGTCGTACACCAACCTGTTGGGATGAGGTTGGTGAAAGAAAACATGTAGGCCCAGAACTGGTGGAGGAAATGGTGGAAAAGGTGAAGGTAATCCAAAATCACATCAAAGAAGCTCAAAGTAGGCAGAAGAGCTTTGCCGATAATCGAAGGAAGGATTTGGAATTTCAAGTCGGTGATCATGTTTTCCTGAAGGTATCTCCGTGGAAGGGAGTCATACGTTTTGGTAAGAAAGGTAAATTGAGTCCCAGGTACATCGGACCTTTCAAAATTCTAGAACAAATTGGGGCTGTAGCTTACCGATTGGCAATGCCGCCAAATCTCTCCAAAGTTCACGATGTGTTCCACGTATCTCTGTTGAGAAAATACATGCCTGACCCAACGCATGTACTCACCTATGAGGAATTAGAACTGGAACCCGATCTGTCTTATTGTGAAGAGCCTGTCAGGATTCTTGATACAAGAGAACAAGTACTGAGAAACCGGACGACGCGTCTGGTAAATGTTTTGTGGAGAAATCATAAGATGGAAGAGGTAACGTGGGAACCCGAGGAACTTATGATGAAGAACCACCCGAGTCTTTTTATGCAGTAATTCCCTAGAAATTGCGAGGATGCAATTATTTGAAGGAGGGGAGAATGTAACACCTCAAGCTTCCACGGTATGTTTCCCTTCGAATAATGTGATAGCGTGTATTGTACGCAACCTCGAGCTCTAACACACACCACAACTAATTAAACTAGCCATTGTGAATAGTAATACCTACTTTTTGAAATCATATATATTTTATATTTTAAAATAGACTTCGTTTTTGGATTCAGAATATTGAAATTAGCCTAGGGTGAAATTTTGGTACTTTTCGGATAACTTTTATATTTTGATGAATAGTGAAAATTACTAAATTTTAATTAAAAACAACTTTTTTAATAAAAATAATTAATAGTGATAAATTATGAATTTTAGTAGTTTTAAACTATATTTAGAATATATTTTTACCATTTAATATAATGTTGGTCATTGGACATTATTTTACAATTAAACCGAACATAAACAAGTGTCAATCTTTTGATAGTTACTATCACTTAAAAACACGCTTTTTGTTTTGACAGCGAGAATTAATTTTAAATTAATTTCTGCCACTCCTGTGTTTTGAATTTGGAAAAATGGATTACATATTTGGAATCAGGATGTCCAAATTATGTAAATAGGTAACTTTTATTTTTACACATTTTGAATAATTACTGCGGTAAATATTTTATTTACCATGGATAAAGGGTAAATCCGGTAAATAAGGGTTAGAAAATAATATTATAATAATACAAAATTACCCTAAAACGTGTCCGAACCTTATTGGTGGACACATACCCGACCATGGACATCCTTAGGTCGATTTGGGGACCGCTTAGAGCCACATGTATGTGGTAGGGACACATTATATTAATAATGTTAAAATAAAAATAAAAAATGGAATACGCTTACATATTTTAGAAGAACAATTTTTACATAGGGTTATACATGTTGGATTTTATATTATAAATATTCATTAGAAATATAAAAAGATTTCGTACATAATGATATTTTATTTATAATTTTTAGACATCAAATAATTTAAATTATTAATGACACAATAATGATGCAATGTTTACCTCATTAATAAATCATTTAAATAAATAAGATTATAATGATTAAAATATTATCTAAAACCTGTCCAATTCTTATTGGTTGATGTTATTTAGAAAATGAGTCATCTTATCTTCGACCTCAATGATTTTTGGTCCATTATAAACCGAATATAATTATATTATAAAGTAATACTTTAACTATTTCCTAAAGAGCCCCTCCTCTCCCTTATAAAAGGAGACCACTTCTACTCATTCCTCACACCTCTCAAGCCACTTGGATCTGACAAACTCTTCCCAAATACTCTCCCAACTTCTCTCACTACAACCTAGAGGCCTTAGTTTGATCAGAAAGCCAACCTAAGGAGCCCTTTTGATCAAATCAAAAGGAAGAACCCGAAGAAGAGGTAATGTTTTCACCACCACTTTTCAAGTTCCTTTCTTCTTCCACTTATTCTTTCTTTGTTCTTACCATTCTAAAATAATAACTCCAGTATCTCACATATACTGTGATGTTATTATAAATATGGTACAACCATATTCAGTATTCTATCCACCCTTTGAATAACATGTCACCATACGTGCGTACGTACGGCTTACCGTCTCCACGTCATGGTGTAATTGTTATTCAATATATTATTATTTTGGATGGGTATAATAATGATGTGTAACACATGTAAATAATAAATATAACATGTTAATGATTCTGTATATATGATATAACATCCATTTATATATTATTTTAATATCAAAAGAATGATATTGTCGCTCGTGCTTACGTACGGACTACCGTCTCCACGAACGCGATGAGATTCATTCTCCATCGTATCCATTCAAGTATAATTATCATTTGATGATTTAAAAATGATGTTTAAGGACTTGATATCATTCTGGATATGAATAAGATACAACAAACATGGCTTATGTAACAAAACATATAAAAGAAAACAAGTAAGTTAACACCCGAAACAACGATAATACTAAGATATTATTATCAAATCAATATTAAAAGATCATATGTGATATTATATTAATGTATATGATTATTGTATAATTTAATAACAATTATTTAACCATTATACATGAGGTTAACCTACCCCAACCAAGGAAAAGTACAAGGTAAGGGATTTTCTGATCTCACTTTCAATTCTGTGAGATTTCCATTGTTCGCCACTAAATTATTGAAAGTGGTGTATTGTGTACTGCCATTTGATATATATTATCATGATTATATTTATATTGATGATATTCTGTAAATCATTTGGTGGTTATTAACTTTTGGCCATACGACTCAGTTGATTAACGTGGTAAGGGGTTTTCATCTCACTCCTTATTTCCGTGAGATTCATGCTATATTGCCACCATCACCTTTTGTGTGGTGTATGTACTGCCCATTATTATATTCTTTGTGTAATACACTCTAATTTATGTGAATTTACATATTCATTTTATGATACCTTTTTCATGGGTTGTATGTTTCATAAGTTATCAAATTAGTAAGGGTTATTTCACAATCTCTTCATTATCCGAGGTTGTTTATATGTAATAATCTACTGGGATCTCTTTATCATCCACATCCATGTTTCTTCAAAATGTATTTAAAAACATTTTTATTATTTACAAGAATATGGGTTAAAGTCATTTATACCCTTGAATGTCTATTTATAAGAGGTTTATAAGGGAATCTTTCCGTCGTTTTCCAAACAAGGTACTTTTTAACCTTTTCGACAGAATTAAGATAAGAATGTTTTTTTAACTTATACGGCGAGTGCAGTTATTTTCTGCCGTTATAAAATCTTCAAAGCTTCCCTTATAATCTTATAAGACTATTTTCAATGTAAAGGTTTTATTTTATAATTATGTTACTTTTAAATGATTTCAAAAAAAGAGATATTTCTCTCAAAAATATGAAAATCCAGTGCAAATGTATACGTATTTAACGCAAGATTAAAAATGTTATTAGAAAACCTAACTCTCGAGTGTGTTAGATTGGAAGGGATTGGAAGTGGACCCATCATGGCCTATAATTAGTCGATCAGTCTCAGAATTAGTTATTTTGTTTTAAAAAGCTTGCATAATGATTTCAGAAAAACACTGGAGTAATTTTTAGCAATTTTAAATGTAAGTGTTTTATATAAAAATTGCATCGGTGGGTCTCATGAGACAAACTAGTGTCTTGGCACAAGGCCTTGACAAAATATTATTTGTAGTCTTGGCACGAGGCCTTGACTATGTGGTTATGATAGTCTGACATTATGCATTCCAACATTATGAAAGTGGTTATTGATTTTTTGCATGTGATTATTCGATTAGTAGAATATCCATGTGAATAAGTAAATGGCATTATTTCATTTTATTTTTGTCGTACCATGTTGAAAGTTAATTTTTGAAAGGATTTTGTTTTAGTTATACATTGCCTTAAATGTTTATTCTTATTTAGGAATGTTTCCGCTATATTGTTATCCTTACTGGGCATTTGAGCTCACCCCTTTTCTATGTTTTATTTTTCCCAGGAAGTGAAGAAGTAAATTATGAATGACCTGCATGGATATTATGTGGGGATATGAGTGTGGATTATGGAGACATTATGTTGTTGTAGTAGTTTTTCATTTTATGATGTAATGTAAAACTTATGAATATATCTAGTGTTTCCAAGGCTACTAAACCAATCGGTCTTTCGAGATTTGATCTTTCTTGTGATCATGCCAATGTTATGTAACAATTCACCGACTCTGGGTAACTGGGGTCGGGGCGTTACACTAAACACAATTACTAATCCCCAATACACATAGAGAACCAAATTAATGATCCCTCCAAGGTATATGGTCATTTAGTAATTGAATTTAATTTTTTCAAACACAGTAAAGATGAAGAGTAGAAATAACTGAAGAATGGATGTCTTAAATTAATTATCCAATTAACAACAATTCGTTCATAAAATAAAATTCAATCCAGCCACAGTTGAATAAAATGATCCTCATATTATTATAGTTCTAATGTATAAATTTGAGCTTCATTAGGCTTGGTTTCGGTGCCCCACATTTGTTTGATGGGCCTTAGGCCCATTATGCTTTTTCCAGCAAGTTTCTGCCTTCAGGAGCAAAATTCTCCATCTTACTTTGGGATTCATCCAGCGGACCTAAAAGATAAAATGTTTCAAAAAAAGTGATAAATCATATCCCAAAATTTAAAATTCAGAAAATGAATATAACATTGTCAACAAACAAATTAATGATTGGGCCCAAATTTTCATTTTAAACATGAATTGCATTTTTGATGAGAAATAAAGTTCTATTTATGTAATGCACTAAAAACAATGTTTATGGACTTTATAACAATGAATATAAAGATATTAAAAATTAATATTAGCCACTTTCAGTGACTGATCACACCCCCCAACATGAGTTTTTCTAGTCCCGAGTAAAATAAATTACAAATATGAAATTCAAATCCCCTTTTCCAAAAACATTTTAATACACATTGCTCACCAAAATATCTAATACCAAAAAAAATTATGAAAACCCCTCAAAATCATTAAAAAAAAGCTAGGTCCATAAGCATATCCCAAGCCCATGCCCATTCCTTTGTTCAAATTCATCGCCACATTTCATCCATTTCCAATTAAGCATGATAAAGTGTTGTTCATCATAAAAGATATGGGGCCCATTTTATTGTTCAAGGGGAAAAAATGGAAGTGCTAAGTGGGAATCACATTAACCCTTAAGATGAGTATCCTTTTTTTTATTATTTTAACCAAAATAGATATGAAAAGACTAACTCTGGGCAAAACAACTATGGAGTCACGATCCCCAAGTGCCGGAAGCCACACATATTTTCAATTTCATGCTCTACAATAGAGATATAAAGCCTAACTCTGGGCAAGAAAACTATGGAGTCACGATCCCCAAGTGTCAGATGCCACACATTTGGACAATACATTGCTCTATGTGGTCATTTTTTTGATTTTTTTTTGTTTTTTTTTGTTTTTTTTGGATACTCAAATTAAACTAAAAGTGACCCCATAACCCTATTCTATAATAAAAGGGACCCAAGAACTCAAATTTACACCCACGATCCAGTAGACATGCATTATGGCATTTTTATTAAGAGGATGAAATTGTAAACATTGAAAAATCACATCAGACAACCGCACTTTCCAAAAACTATGCTCATGAACTTAAACTTGCATTAAAATTAGATTCAAGGCATGAAAAATTTATTTGATATCCTATTTTAGAGTTTTTAATGTGTTTTTATCATGTTTATGGTTAATGGAATTTTTCTTTTCATGTATGTTTTTATTCAAAAAATAAAAGAATCATATTTTATCTCCCCCCAACTTATAATGGCAATGTCCACAGTGTTTAAATAAAAGAAAAGTTAGAAGTGGGTAGGAGTGGAGTTCAAAGATGAAATTGAGAATGATAAACATGGAACAAATTCACCTGGTTTGTAATGTTGCGGTTCATGATGCTCCAAATTACTCCTTTGATCTCTTTTGGGATGTAGGAACCCCCTTGATTGAAAATGTATCACCCAAAATAGCTCCTGAACCATAAAAATAAGGACAGAGAAGACAAAACAAACAACACAATGATTTATTTAATTCCAAGTACCATCATTTTCATGTTTTTTTAAATCAAACTAATGATACATTGTCTTCTTTTAAATTTCTGGGTATGTTATTACTCAGGGATCACACCACGTGACATGGATGAATACGGTGCTCCCCTTTCATACCCATTCATACTCATAAAAGAAGAACATGTCAAGAGTCTAATTTATTTAACCTACAAAAACATAAATAAAATAAACTGACGATACATTGTATTCTTTAAATTTCTCGTTAAGGTATTACTCAGGGATCACACCACGTGACACGGATGAATACGGTTCTCCCTTTTCATACCCATCCTTACTCATAAAAGAAGAACAGGTCAACATTCTATATATAAAAAAATAACAAAATTAAGCAGAAGGAAACAAAAGATGATTCACAGTGATTGGAAACATGAAAACCACGGGTTGCCTCCCGTGCAGCGCTTTTGTTTAACGTCATTAGCCCGACTTGTACCCTAAATCTATGAATTTTTCTCTGGTTCATATGTTGGCTCAGTTAAATCCTCCTTGGTTTCTTGTTTATTGAATGATTCAATGAATGGTTTTAACCTATGACCATTGTCTTTCAAGACATGACCACTTGTGGGATCCTGAATCTCTATTCCCCATGAGGGTACACATGATGAACTAGGAATGGACCAAACCATCTGGACCTTAGCTTTCATGGGTGTGGATGAAGTTTTGAACTATAAAAGAGCACACATTTTCCCAGTTCAAAGTGTTTGACTTTGAGATTTCTATATTTGTAGGCTTGAACATTAGATTTATTGGTCCTTGAATTTTCATAAGCCTCCATCCTAAGTTCCTCGAGTTCATTATGATCTAATTTCCTTTTTGTTTCAGCCAAAGAAATGTAAAAGTTCATTTTTTTATTGCCCAAAATTCCTTATGCTCAATTTCAACAGGTAAATGACATGCTTTTCCATAAACCAATCTATATGGTGACATTCCTAGGATTGTTTTGAAAGCAGTTTGATATGCCCAAAGGGCATCTAAGAGTTTCTTGGACCAATCTTTCCTAGAGGGTTTGACAGTTTTTTCAAGAATTTTCTTAATTTCTCTATTTTCCAACTCAGCTTGACCATTGGTTTGAGGATGGTATGCAGTGGAAACTTTATGAGTAATACCATACATAGAAATGAGTGAAGAGAATGGGCGGTTGCAGAAATGGGTTACACGATCACTAATTATAGCCCTAGGGAATCCAAATCGAGAATATATATGCTCTTTCAGAAATCAGATCACAACATGGTGGTCATTGGACTTGGTGAGAATGGATTCAACCCATTTTGAGACATAATCAATATCTAAGAGGATGTATAGGTATCCCTTAGAGTTTCTAAAGGGTCCCATGAAATCAATTCCCCAACAATCAAAGATTTCAACGACCAGAATGGGAGTGAGTGGCATTTGATTTGATTTGGTAATGGATCCTAATTTCTGACACTGAGGACAAATTTTGCAGAATTGGAAGGAATCCTTAGTGAGGTTCGTCCAGTAGAAACCACTTTGGAGGACCTTTGCAGTGGTTTTATTTGTATAAAAGTGGTCTCCACATGCCTCTCCATGAAAAATTTTTAGAATGGACTCTTGCTCAGACTCGGGAATACATCTCCTGATGATATGATCAGGGCAGAACTTGAAGAGGTAAGTATCATCAAACACATAGTGTTTTACATCAGAAATGAATTTACTCTTAGCTTGGGTCCCCATGAATTTTGGAATGTCACCCGTCACCAAATGGTTTGCTATGTCAGCATACCAAGGGCAATCACTCACTGAATAGAGGTGCTCATCGGGAAATGAATCAGACACAAAGAGGTGGTGTGAGTTGTCTTTGAATTCCATCTTAGAGAGGTGATCAGCTACAATATTTAAAACACCGTTTTTATCCTTAATGGTTAAATCGAACTCTTGAAGAAGAAGGACCAACCTAATCAATCTAGCCTTGGCATCTTATTTTTGGAAAAGGTATTTTAGGGCTGAATGGTCAGTGAAGACAATGATGGGTGATCCTAAGAGATAAGACCTGAATTTCTCTAAGTCAAAGAAAACAGCAAGCAACTCTTTTACAGTGGTGGTGTAGTTTATTTGGGCATCATTTAATGATTTGCTTGCATAAGCAATGCCATGTGGAGTTTTCTCACACCGTTGTCCTAAGACTGCTCCTACAGCGAAATCACATGCATCACACATGAGCTCGAAAGGATGCTTCCAATTTGGAGGTTGCATGATAGGTGGAGATATAAGAGTTGACTTGAGTGTATAGAATGATTCCTCACAGCTTTCTGTCCATAAAAATGGAGCATCTTTTACCAATAGAGCACAAAGTGGTCGAGAAATAGAGTTGAAATTCCTAATGAACCTTCTATAAAAACCAGCATGTCCTAAGAAGGACCTCACTTCCTTAACAATTTTAGGAGAGGGAAGGTGACGAATGATGTCAACCTTAGCTTTATCAACTTCAATCCCTCTACCAGATACAAGATGACCTAGAACAAGTCCTTCCCTTGCCATGAAAAGACATTTTTCTCAATTTATTATGAGATTCTTATCCTCGCACCTTGACAAAACCATTTCAACATTTATAAGGCATCCCTAAAAAGTATCCCCAAATATGGAGAAGTCATCCATGAAGAACTCTAAAAAATCCCCCACCATATCCAAGAATATTCCCATCATGCACCGCTGGAAGGTACCAGGGGAATTACATAACCCAAAGGGCATGCGCTTGAAGGAAAAAGTGACAAATGGACAAGTGAAGGTTGTTTTTTGTTGATCCTCTAAGGATACTTCGATTTGATTATACCGTGAGAATCCATCTAGGAAGCAATAGAATTTATGACCCGCCACTCGCTCGAGGACTTGATCAATAAAGGGTAAGGGGAAATGGTCTTTCTTGGTACAAGAGTTGAGCTTCCTATAGTCAACACATACTCTCAATCCACTACTGACCCTTGTTGGAAGCATCTCTCCATCCTTGTTGGTTATTACTGTGATTCCAGCCTTCTTTGGAACCACATGGATTGGGATAACCCACTCACTCTCAGCTATAGGATAGATGATTCCAGCTTTTAACAATTTCAAAAAAAATTTCTCACTACTTCCATGAGATTAGGATTGAGTTTCCTATGAGGTTGACGACATGGCTTTGACTCAGATTCAAGAATAATTCTATGAGTCCTGATAAGTGGGCTAATCCCAGGGATATGAGATAGGGTCCATCCAATGGCTTTCTTGTGTCTCATAAGAACATCTAGAAGCATCCTCTCATGATCAGCTTCAAGGGAGGAAGAAATGAAAATAGGAAATGATTGATTGTCCCCTAAGAAAGAATACTTTAGTGATAAAGGTAAGACTTTAAATTCAAGATCAGATTGGTCATGACTTTCCAAGAATGGATGAGACTTTGTATTGAACTTAGTTTCTTTTTTCAAATTTCTTGAGAAAATTGGTTCCTTGTGAATAGAATTTTCATCCACTAAATTTTCCAGAGTAGTGTCATGAATGGATATGGACTCAATGTTATTGATTTCAACCATGTTATCATGATTGGTGATTCTAGAAATTCTTCAATAGAGCTGTCTGAAAGAGATTCAATCCAAGGAGGAAAATTTCCCTCATGTGAATAAAGAAAATCAATCTCTTCTTGACTTAACCAACCTTCGGTAACTCCTTGATGTTCATTGAGTTCATTATCAACACTACCAATCCAATTAACCTTATGGATCTCTTCATCATACCCAATTTGAGAGTTTTCATTATAGATGTTCAAGTCTAGACTCATGTTCCTAAAGGTGATGGTCTTGTTCCCATTTCGGACTCAGATTACAAAGTTGATTATTGCAAGGAAGGGACGACCAAGTATGATTGGGGTTTTCTCCCTAGGACCTATGCTTGGGTGATATTCCAGAACAATGAAGTCAGCTGGGTAACTGAAATTTTCAACTTTCACCAAAACATCTTTTAAGATCCCCTTTGGAACTCGAACACTACGATCAGCAAGTTGAAGAGTGACAGATGTGGGTTGGAGTTCTTCGAGCCCTAACTGAAAGTACATGGCATAAGGAATGAGGTTCACACTAGCACCTAGATCACACAAGGCATTGACAACTTTTTTCTCTCCTAGTTCAACATTTATGTAAGGGCATCCTGGGTCTTTCATCTTAGGAGGAATGGTCCCTTGAATAGTGGTACTCACATTAGCAGCCAAAAGGACTTAGTTTTTATGTGAAAATTTTCTTTCAAAAGTGCAGAAGTCCATAAGGTATTTTGAGTAGGAAGGTATGGTTTGGATGGCATCGAGAAGGGGAATGTTCAACTTGACTTGTGAGAAGATTTCCCTCAATGTTTTACTCAATTCAGGTTTGGTTTCCCCTCACATGCGTTGAGGAATTGGTGCAGATTGTTGAGTTGTTTGTTGAAGTGTTGTTTCATTCACATTATTATCAGTTTCTTCAGTTTGATCTTGTAGTTCATTTGAATTTTCATTAGAGTTTGAAGCTTCACATGGTTTCTGACTTATCTGTTCAGGTTTTTCAATTGATTTTCCACTTATTAAAATTCTCACAACCTTTAGTTGTTCGTGAGTTGTTTGAGTGAAACTTGTCTCTCCCCTTGATGTTTGTTATGGAATGTCCTGTGTGGGCATGGGTGCCTTTCTAGTTTTTATGGTTTGAAGTTCTTGATTAATGGATGTGAATTCTGAGTTCATTTTGTCCATTTGTTTGCACAGTTGTTCTAGTAGGCTTTGTGGAACATTTTGGGTTGGTGCTTGATCTTGTGGGTTTATCCCAGGAGGATACTTTTGTTGTTGGATAGGTTGTTGAATGGGTCGTTGGATAGGTTGTTGATATTGGACATGAGGATGTTGGAATTGGACCGGTTGTGGTTGGAACTGATTATGAGGTTGAAAGTTTTGTTGAGGGTATGGGTTGATACATTGTTGTTGTGTTGGTTGTTGATTGTCCTTTCAACGAAAGCACGGATGGTCAGTATACCTTGGATTCAAGGTGTTAGTGGATTGTGGATTTTGAAAGTTCATTGCATGAACTTCTTCTAGTGGTCCTCCTAAAAGAACATCCTTAATGGAAGGAATGGTTGGGAAATTATCAGTCTTGTGGTCATTCTTTTCACAAATTGTACAAACAAGCTCAACGGTTTGGGTTTTGTGGACCTTCCTAAGATCAATCTCCTCAACTTTCCTCATGAGTGCAGCAAGTTTTTCTCTAAGGTTTTATTCTTCTCCAAGATTGTACATTCCACCAGATTTGGGTGGCTTCTCATAGTATGGTGATGTTTCCCATGTTTGGTTTTGTTAGGCAAGATTTTCTAGATACTCATAAGCATCATTTGGGGATTTTTTTTTGAAGGTTCCATTACACATAATATCAATGAATTGTTTGTTTCCGGGACCCAACAATTCATATAAAATTCTCACTTGTTCTGGGACTAAGAAACCATGGTGCGGTACCATGTTTAATGTGTCCTTGAACCTTTCCCATGTTTCATAGAATGTTTCTCCCTCTCTTTCAAAAAAGTTCTGTATGCTCTTTTTAAGTGAAATTTTTTTGTGATGGGGGAAGTATTTTTTATAAAATTCTCATTGAAGTTGGTCCCAAGAGTGAATGGATGCTGGTCTCAATTTGTTTAACCAATTCTTTGCTCGGTCCTTAAGAGAAAAAGGAAAAAGTCTCATTTTAGCAGATTCAATTTGATTTTATGGGCACATGGTTTGGACAATGTCATTAAATTCTTTAACATGAAGGTAAGGCATCTAAGACTCCATCCCATGAAAGGTTGGAAGGTGGTTTAGGACATGGGGTTTGAAAACATATTGGGAATATCTTATGTTATCATTCTTAATGCATGAGGGTGCATTGGTCCAGGATGGTGTGAGGTAGTCATTCATGGTCGGGTCTGCAACAATTCTCAAGTTAGGGTCATGCCCGTTATTTTGGTTCCCTCCCCGGTTTACGATTTGGTTTTGTGGGAGATTCTCCATTGTATCAAACTCAACATCTGAATTTGGAGTAATAGGAATATTTGGATCTAAAGGAGATAGACCTCTTTTAGTGCTTGACTCCCCATCCCTAGGAGTATCCACCATAACTAATCTGTTTAATTTATTGCGGGTGTAGGCAGACATGCGCCAAAAAAAGTGAGAAAGGGAAAATATAAGAGAATTGGGATGAGAAAGGAAGAATGGGTTTAAGAAAAGAAGGTTTTTGGTCTAAGGAACTTACTTGGTCTTCAGCAACGACGCCAAAATTTGGTGAAGGATTGGCTATGAAGTAGCCAATGTTGGTTTTGATTTTGGATGGTTTTAAAGAACACTAAGAAACATAAGTGAATTCAATTAAAATAAAACGGGTTGATATTAGGATTATGCTCAGGGTGGATTGAATGAATTTTACTTCTTTATACAATTTTGGTTTTATTAATTCTTGATGAATCCATTCTTCAAAAATAACACTACATTAATCATTTTCTGGTTTGGTACTTACTAAACATAATTACTAATCCCCTATACACTTAGATAACCAAATTAACGATCTCTCCAAGGTATATGGTCATTTAGTAATTGAATTTAGTTTGTTCAAACACAGTAAAGATGAAGAGTAGAAATAACTGAAGAATGGATGTCTTAAATTAATTATCCATTTAACAACAATTCATTCATAAAATAACATTCAATCCAGCCTTTGCATCCTCATAAGATCAACCTTTTAAAGGGTTAGCCCTCCATTGATGGTATAATCTCAATGGTGGGCTGAAGATGTCTAACAAGAATTGGATTGACGAAATTAAAACCGTGGAAATAACGAGCACTCCTCCGTGTGTGTGAATGAAATTCACACCTATGTGTGAACTAATTCACAAAAACACAGAGATATCACTGTGATTTGTGATAATAAAGTTTTAATAAATGAATTGGAAAATATAGAAGAGAAATAATTTTATTATGAACATAATGATACAAAAAAGAAACTTACATGGAAATCGAAAACATTACAAAGGAAATTTGGAAGCATAACCTTACAATGAAACAAGCAACAAAAGATGATATGAAAAATATCCACCCATATTCCCTTCACCAATAGATCTTTATATAAGCCTATTAGGAGCCTTAGGTCCATCCCCCAATAATTAATTCACCCCCAACAATTAATAGAGTCAAATGGAGGGTGAATAATCAAAATGAAATTGATGTTTTGAATTAGACCCGGAAAACTGTCCAGATTCGTCCACCATATTGACGTGTGAATTAGAAACTGAATAAGGCCAAATCCGGAGGGGTTGTAGAAGTGCAATATCTTCTTCCATATTTCCTATATGATCTGTAAAAATTTCAGAAAATTTGGCTCATCCTTTTGGATGTTATGGTCGAAATGGTGGGATGGATTTCTGTGCATTAATGTTGGGTCCACCATTTAAATCTCAACTTCAGATCCCTTTATCATCATGAAAAATTCAGAATTAGCTCCATACACAGTTGAATAAAATTCTCCTCATATTTTTATCTTTCTACTATATAAATTTGAGTTTCATTGGGCTTGGTTTCTGGGCCCCACATTTGTTTGATGGGCCTTAGGCCCATTATGCTTTTTCCAGCAAGTTTCTGCCTTCAAGCGCAAAATTCTCCATCTTCCATTAGGATTCATCCAGCTGACATAAAAGAAAAAATGTTCCAAACAACGTGGTAAATCATATACCAAAAATTTAAAATTCATAAAATGAATATAATATTTTCAACAAACAAATGAATGATTGGGCCCAAATTTGCATTTTAAACATGAATTGCATTTTTGATGAGAAATGATGTTCTATTTATGTAATGCACTAAAAACAATGTTTATGGACTTTGGAACAATGAATATAAAGATATTAAAAATTAATATTAGCCACTTTCAGTGACTAATCTTCATGCCACTCTAAAGAGATCTTTTTACGAGGATCAACCAGTTCAAATTTTAGATCATACATAGTAGGTTTTATGAAACAAGACCTCTCACCAAATCAACATTTATTCGATGAAGTAATAGTCAGAGGAAACTATATGGGTTGTTGAGAATATAATGGGGAATAATTATCCTCATTTTTTTTTGTATAAAAATGATGAACATTGATGTATGAATTCTTATTAAGAGGGTTAGAACAGAACACCTTGAGTTTTCATATACTTTTTTTTGAATAAAATGAATTTATTTTACTCCTTTTTATTCAATATAAAATATTTTCATCATTAATTGTATTCTACTCCAAGTATGTATTTAACAACAAACTACAAAACTTATCTTTCATTACACGCCACATTGAGTTTTTATGATAATTTTTTTTATTATTACAATTTTTTGAATGAGTTAGTTATAACATTACCATTATACTAGTTAAAATAAATAGTATAAACTATTTGTAATCAATATTCAAAATGGTTTCACATAAATAAAACATATTTATATAATTATATAATTATTGATAATGTCTATATGTTTTTTAAAATAAAATTCTCTCCAAATAGTGGGTTTTTACATACATTGTTGTAAAAAAGGAAACAATTAGATGAATTTACAAAGTTCATTTTATAAAATTATTTTTTTTTAATTTTGACTAGAAAATTTAACATATATGCCTTTTGGATTTTTCTAAAAATATCATTTTAGGATGAAGGGTGAAAATTACAGTATATTAATTTAATACTTTTTCTTCATCTAATTTATTTATATAGATAAATTATATTTTAAATAATTATTAAAATATAATTAGTTCAATTGTATATAAATAATCGAATTTTATTTCATTGGATCAAATTTCATATTGAAATAGAATAATAAAACATTTCATCTTTTGATCTTTTTCACTTTTGTAATTTATCCTCCCATCATGTCGATGGGTATAATTTTAAATTAATTTATAAAACATCATTGATATAAATTCAGAAAAATAGAATCCATATTAGTAATAATAATAAAAATTTAATGTCTAATAAGGTCATATTATTTTTTTACCAAAACTCTTTGTGTATGTAACGAAAATTAATTACGACGATTAAGGTAAAAACAAGATTACATAGTGGTTATAATTTAATCATACAATTTAAATTTTTTCATATATTTAATTTCATAGATTCTATGTGCATTATTAATTTTCAAATATTATGTGGAATCAATACAAGACTGAGCACTGATATGGCGTGCTATTCTAAGGCCCGATGTTCCTAGAATAAATGTTTTTAAGATATTAAATATATTAAATAGCACACATGAGTGGTTTTTTTGAAAAAGTTAAATTACATGTAAATAGGTACTAATTCAAAAATATAATGGCACCGTATCATTTAGTGCTGTGAGTTTACTCTAGGACGACCTAACAACGGTCGACGTGGTTAAAATGTGAAATATCTTTATCAGTTTCTTCAAATAAATTAAATAAATGGAATGAAATATTTTATTTTAGAATTTCAACGATCTAGTGAACCATAATTTTAAATAAACCTTGGAAAATGGGTACATGGTTATACTCATAATCCTAGAAATTCCCAATAAACTTTGAGAGAATACTGGAGACTTCTCTCGATGGAAAATAATGATGGGACATTTGATCGTAGATCGACAATCCTCATTCTTGGGAGATCTATAAAATTGAGGTGACATAGAAACCGATCTTCTTTAGTGAATTTTCCGTTCTAGGTAGGAATATTTATTTGTTTATATTTCCCAAATTTTGGATTTAATGATGAACGTGGACCAACCAACTAATAAGTTGATCAGTGGTTTGATCACTCTTACGGGATGAGCTATAATTCCTGGGATTTATTTGGGGATTTTGATTGAGAATTGATTTTGATTCCTTGATCTTTGTTACAACAATGGATTAAGGATGTAATGAAAAAGGGTTGAATTTTGTTCTTTTGGTTGTTCAACATGTTTTTGTGCACTGATATTCTTCGTGTTCTTCATTATTCATGTTTTATGAATGAATGAACATTTTTCCTTCTATTCCTAGCACAATGATATGAAATTGAAGATTCATAATTGGGAAAACCTAGTGGAGGTGTGACGACAATGATGATGGATGAATTAAAGTGATTCATAGATACATGTTCATTGGATTATTTATGAGCAGATGTATTGAACCAGTTTTAGGATTTTATTTAATGCCTAAAAATTTTAAATATTGTATTGTGATGGAGTAACAACCATTAATATATAGTTTTGAGGACAAAATACAAATGTATCATGGTCCAGAGGATCAATCAAGCCCTATGGAGGAGGGATACCTGGTTTGGAAAATTGAGAAGAACACATCTTGTAGTCTGGTCTATATAGCATTTATCCTCCATTGAGTAATGAAAATGGTATCATAGGATGATAAGTGTAACATGACATGTAACCACTGTCACGTGGAATGTGGACCCTTCCATGGGACTCGATATGTATCTTGGGTGATACCCAGACATGGGGTGGAGTACATGGATTACAAACATATCTTGTACTACCAAACACATCTTTACTGAACCAGCTCTGCGGACTACCCCATGAACTTGTAAATGGGTAGAGACACACGGTTTGAATCCATGTACTATCACAAGACCATCTCATAGGGGTAAACCCCAGATGGCAGAACACAATGTGCGACCTCCTACATGACTTGTACACCCTTCATACATGATATGTTCTCTTGACACAAGTCATTATAGATTCTCAAGACATTGGGTTAAGGGAACAACATGTGATTATACAACAAACAATATACCCCTTTCTATAAGGCTTGATTATCTTCTCCACCATATCATAAACAAGTTTGTTTAGGGTTTGTGCCATTTATCATTTCCCTGAAGGTTGGTGTGTATCATTTCGTACTCACAAAAGTTTTCATTAGTAGAAATCCATGTTAGAGTTGTTGGAATATCCCAAGATTGTCTATGTAGAGCCTCTATTCCTTCATCATTTCCAAGGTATATCCATAAGTATTATCATGACCAACATTACTAGGGATTCATCCTCTCTATAGTAGGTTAATCTAGATGGAGTTGTTGGTACCACCCCATGGCGCTGGATATGATCCTCATCTAATGTATCATATATCTCTCATCTCGATTACCATATCTCTCTCATGAAGGTTCCCAATGAATAGTACATCTCAAATAGACGTCTTTAGTTCTATCGAACTCAAGAGTGTGTTCTTCCGGGTTAGTCATTTGTGGAACCTTCAGACCAAATCCCTAATAGTTGGTTTCCAATGGATGGGACATATATTTAGATATCGATTCTTGGTTTGAGAATATATAGTTATTGTTCTTATAAATGCTGTATACATATACTTGTGTATATCTAACTATATATTTCCTTAGTGTATTTTTGGTGGTTTCAGGGTGTCCTAATGAGTATACACAAACTGACCCTTCCTGGTAATTTTTCACAAAAGCTTTTTCTTGTCCAAATGAGTTACATTTTGGTAGTTTCCTAGGTAGATAAATACCGTTCATGGATTTTTGAGATTAGGCAAGTTAAGGTGTGTTCTAACAGAAACATGTAGTAGTCATAGTAACTTTTCTTACATGTTGGACTTGTAATGACCCAAATACTCATTAATAAAATTTCAACTTGATCTAATTAAATGTCTTAAATGTAAAATGGTTATATAACATATTATCTTTCCTGGTTTAATGTTTTTTGATTTTAAAATACCATTATGAATTGTAACAATTTCTAATATAGTCGTTTAACGGTGATCCCATTAATAGTATAAATATCAGGTTTTAAAAAATCCAATTTTTTCTGGAAAAGGAAGTGATGGAATCATATATTAGAATTTCTCTATACAAATCCCATTTTTTAGATCTTGGATAGAAGGTGGAATAACTGGTATTTTCTCTTGACTAATACCAATATCAGCTTCAACACATTAAGATTGAATGGATTCGCCTATAAGAGAATTGGAAGTTAATAGAGATTATCACCTGATCAATTTATCTGAGACTCTACTAGTGTCTGTAACCATCGCACACCTTACACTTTTGTCTTATGTGGGTGTTCTAAGTGGTTATGTAAGAAGACCATAACACTATGATTATTTAAATAACTTTTGTATAGAAAATATATATTCATTTAATTATTGTTATTTCGTAAGTATTTTTTAAAGAAAAAATATTATTTTTAGTTAATATTCAATTAAGAAATGTATTTTGATGAATTAATGGGTTTTTGAATTAAATTATATTTTAATTCAATAGTATTTCTAAATTACTTTTTAATAAATATAAATAATCATTTAATTGTTATGAATACGGGTGTAATTTTTATAATGGTTAGAAAGTCGTTTTTGTCAAACCCTAGGAATTCTCGATAAATATTTGTTTTTATTTTGAATATAAAAAATAAAATTATTAGAAAATTATTTACATAAAATTAATATTATTTTTTGGAATGAAGACTTCAAAATTATCTAAGGTTGAATTTTTCATGATTTTCTTAGATAGTGTAATTTTTGGGTAAAAATTAAATATCGTTTAAATATATAATGTGTTTTATGACATCATAATGTCCCAATAGTGATGTAATAAACTAATATAAAAATAATTTTTGGCCAATATGTGTTTTAAATTTATAATAATGTGATTTTATATTTTTTGATTAATTTTATGGTGCCTTTGTACACTCTTGAAAAACTTATAAAACATTTTATCATTTAAAATAATTTCATCGATAGTGGGAATCACCTCAACATAAGAAAGCATAATATTTTAATAAGTTCAGCCATTTTTCTGATATAATAATGTTTTCTACTTCCCTTTGGAGATAATCATGGGAAAAAACCTTCGTTTGGTTTTTGGTTTTGATTAGTTTGATGTGTGATGTCCAAAAACCTAAATAATAAAGAATTCCCAATCTGTTCCTATATAAACCAACCAAAGCTCTCACTTCTCTTCACTCAAAGATCATGGATCACATCCCTACCCTAAAATCATCTCTTTATAATCCTCCCAAGGCACCTCGATATTACATGATTCCTTTCTCAATCCCCTCCCACACCTTTGGGATCACACTTCCAGGTAAGAAATTTCTTCCTTTCACATTTTTGTCTAAATTTCATTATGTTTTTCTATCATTTTATATTAAATTAAAAATGATTGGGTATGATTTTTCACCTCCCCCATACCATTCTACTTATTTGTAAATAATTAGATACCCATTTCACCCACATTAATGCCTCCCATGTACACCCGTTACCATCAAAAATTCTATAAAGGAAGTCACTATCAACATTTACATTAAAAAAATTATTTTGTTTTATGAATCAAAATTCAGTTTAATATATTTGAAAATGAATCTATGTAATGCCCTTACCCTAGTTACCCAGAGTCGGTGCATTATTACATAACATTGGCATGATCACAAGAAAGATCAAATCTCAAAAGACCGATTGGTTTAGTAGCCTTGGAAACACTAGATATATCCATAAGTTTTACATTACGTCATAAAAAAAACATCTTGTCTTCATATCCCCTCATACTATCCCTGCAGGTCTTTCATAAATTACTTCTTCATAATCCTGGGAAAAATAAAACATTGAAAGGGGTGAGCTCAGATGCTCAGTAAGGATAACATTATAGCAGAAGCTTTCATAAATAAGCATAAACACTTAAGGCAATTTATAACTAAAACAAAAGCCTTTTAAACTTGAACTTCAGCATAAAATGGAAAAGGTAAAATGAAATAATGCCATTTACTTACTCACATGTATATTATACTAGTCGAATGATCACATGCAATATCAATAACCACTTTCGTAATGATGGAATGCATAATGCCAGACTATCATAACCACATAGCCAAGGCCTCGTGCCAAGACTATAAATAAGATTTTGCCAAGGCCCTGTGCCAAGACACTAGTTTGTCTCATGAGACCTACCGATGCATCTAGGAGCTATAGCGGGCTCCACCCGTCACTTATTAAGTCCAATGCATTCCTCATATGAACATGTTTAAACATAACATAAACATTCGTATTAAAAATAGCATACGAAATGTCAATACTTTTACCACAAACCATGAATGGTATAAAAAGAGCACATCCACAGTCAAACATAACTCATTCGATACAATATGGAAGATTGTATTGTATCACATTAACCTCAATCAAGAATAATGAAGGATGTTTACATAGATGAAAATAATCATCAAAACTATTTGAGAGAAATATCCCCCTTTTCTTGAAAACATTTAAAAGTCACACTATTTTTAAAGAAGCCATTTAAAAGTAGATTTTTGAATCAAAGTGTCCCATACCACTTTAAAACTTTTTAAAAGGAGTTTTAATTTCAAAACTTTAATGTCCATATAAATAAATCCTTAAAACCATTTTTAAAACATGGACATTAATGAGAAAGGTTTAGATGAATAAGTCTTTAAAACATTTAAAAATGGTATTTTGGATAGAGATTCTAACCAAAATAGACACTTGAATACAAATAATTGAGGTAATCAAAACATTGTAATATCATGAGAATAAAGGGATTCATGATATACTATGTCAAAGTACATTATATACACCACATACAAGTGATTTGGTGTATATCATCAAAGAAGTCTCAATGGAATGTAAATTGAGATGAAATCTCTCATAAAGGTTGTATCCTTAGGTTAAGGATAAATCAACGACATAATTATGTGTGACAAATATAAATACACTAAATATGATTGGATATTCAGTGTAAAACAATCAAAGGATATTCACACATATTCTTGTAAAAACAACACCAACGAATTGGATGTTTAACTCAACAAATGGAGAATGAGTTAAAATTACTCTTATCAAATTCATATCAATGACTTGAGAATTATCAATGGAGTGATTATGTGTATCAAACGTATATCCACAGGAAGGGGAGTGGAAATTATGACATAATCAAATGAATAGTTATTCCACACATAATCATGGAGTAATATAATCAATGAAATATGCGCAAAGCCAAATGAGTGGAAATTGAAATTTCAAATTCCCTTATCGATTAGGCAACATACGAAACATACACCTATGAAAGAAGTATCATACCAATATGATGTAAATACCCATAAATTAAATTATATTACACAATTAATACAATCATGGGCAGTACACATACACCACATGCAATAATTAAGTGGTGAATAATGGAAATCTCACGAAATTAAAAGTGAGATAAGAAACCCCTTACCACGTTAATCAACTGAGTCGTATGGCCAAAAGTTAATAACCACCAAATTATTTACAGAATAACATGAATATAAAGAGAATCATGATAATATATATCAAATGGCAGTACACAATACACCACTTTCAATAATTTAGTGGCGAACAATGGAAATCTCACGGAATTGAAAGTGAGATAAGAAAATCCCTTACTTGTACTTTTTCCTTGGTCGATGGTAGGTTTACCTCCTATATAATGGTGAAATAATTGTTATTTAATAATACAAGAATCATTTACTTTAATATGATATCATATATGATCTTTTAACATTGATTTGTTAATAATATCTTAGAATTATCGTTATTTCGGGTGTTAACGGGTTCATTTTACTTTATATTCTTTGTTATGTGATACATATTCGTTATTAATGGGATGTATATTATTCATATCCAGAATTATATAAAGTCCTTAGATACTATTTTTAAATCATCAAATGATAATTATATTTGAATGGATACGATGGAGAATGAATATTGTCGCGTTTGTGGAGACGGTAGTCCGTACGTACGCACGAGCGACAATATCATTCTTTTGATATTAAAATAATATATAAATGTATGTTATATCATATATACAGAATAATTAACATGTTATATTTATTATTTACATGAGTTTCACATCATTATTATACCCATCCAAATAATAATATATTGAATAACAATTACACCACGACGTGGAGACGGTAAGCCGTATGTACGCACGTATGGTGACATGTTATTCAAAGGGTGGATAGAATACTAAATATGGTTGTACCATATTTATAAAAACATCACATTATATGTGAGATATTGGTGTTATTATTTTAGAATGGTAAGAACAAAGAAAGAAGAAGTGGAAGAAGAAAGGAACTTGAAAAGGGGTGGTGAAAACATTACCTCTTCTTCAGGTTCTTCCTTTTGATTTGATCAAAAGGGATCCTTAGGTTGGCTTTATGATCAAACTAAGGCCTCTAGGTTGTATTTAGGGAAGTTGGGAGAGTATTTGGGCAGGGTTTGGACGATCCAAGTGGCTTGAGAGGTGTGAGGAATGAGTAGAAGTGGTCTCTTTTTATAAGGGAGAGGAGGGGCTCTTTAGGAAAGAGTGAAAGTATTACTTTATAATATAATTATATTCGGTTTATAATGGTCCAAAAATCATTGAGGTCGAAGATAAGATGACTAATTTTCTAAATAACATCAACCAAAAATAATTGGACAGGTTTTAGATAATATTTTAATCATTATAATCTTATTTATTTAAATGATTTATTAATGAGGTTAACATTGCATCATTATTGTGTCATTAATAAATTAAGTTATTTGATGTCTAAAAATTATAAATAAAATATCATTATGTAGGAAATCTTTTTATCTTTCTAATGAATATTTATAATTGAAAATCCAACATGTATAACTCTATGTAAAAATTTTTCTTCTAAAAGATGTAATCTTATGCCATTTTTATTTTTATTTTAACTTTATTAATATAATGTGTCCCTACCACATACATGTGGCTCCAAGGGGTCCCCAAATAGACCCAAGGATGCCCATGGTCGGGTATGTGTCCACTAATAAGGTTAGGACACGTTTTAGGGTAATTTTGTATTATTACAATATTATTTTTTAACCCTTATTTACCGGATTTACCCTTTAACCATGGTAAATAAAATATTTACCGCAGTAATTATTCAAAATTTCTAAAAATAAAAGTTACCTATTTACAAAATTTGGACATCCTGATTACAAATATGGAATCCATTTTTCTAAATTCAAAACACAGAAGTGGCAGATATTAATTTAAAATTAATTCCCGTTGTCAAAACAAAAAGCGTGTTTTTTAGAGAGAATAAGTATCAAAAGATTGTCACTTGTTTTTGTCTAGTTTAAATGTGAAATTATGTTCATTGACCCACATTGTATTATATGGTAAAAATATATTCTAAATATACTTTAAAACCACTCAAATTCATAATTTATCACAATTAATTATTTTGATTAAAAAAGTTGTTTTTAATTAAAATTTATTAATTTTCACTATTCATCAAAATATGAAAGTTATCCGAAAAGTACCAAAATTTCACCCTAGGCTAATTTCGATATTCCGAATCCAAAAATGAAGTCCATTTTGAGAGATAGAATTTATAAAATTTCAAAAAGTAGGTATTACTATTCATAATGGCTAGTTTGATTGGTTATGGTGTGCTAAAATCTCGAAGTTGCGTACAATGCACGGCATTGCATTATTCGAAAGGAAACATACCGAGGAAGCTTGGGGTGTTACATTCTCCCCTCCTTCAATAAATTGCGTCCTCGCAATTTTTAAAATTGTGCTTGGTAATATAATGGAAAGTCCCATATCGGAAAAAGAGTCAATAAAACTATCACTTTAAAAGAAAGAAAGAAAGGTATAAGGGTCATCCAAGATATCCCATACTCGGATTACATGTAGGAAAACATGGATATGGATGATAAACTAAGTGTCATGTTTTTATGGAGAGGGATAGAAATCATGATCAGGAGAAAGTTGACAATAATAAAACCACAAACTTGTGTTGGGAGAAACGACCATTAGTCTCCTAGTAGGAAAGTAAACAGACAACAATTTTTTTAAGTTACATTACATAAGGACGAGGAATTCATTTATGATATTGGCTAAGAACATTAAGAGATATACTTACATTTTAAGTAGAGTTTCATTCTTTAATAAATTTCCACCACTAACTCAATTTGTTTTTAAACGACGAGTATTCAAGAAGACTTGGTCACACTGGAAGAGCTAGAATAAACTTCTATAGAATCACATGATCCATGCAGGATAAACTATATATTTACATTGTCTTTGAAGATTAATCAAAACCAAAATGGTTAGTGAATGATCTAATGATCCCCCAAAAGGATATTCCTTGAGATAAATATTCACTAATCTTAATTTCTAAAATTAAACCAACAATACCCCAATGTTAAATAGATACCATTCAATAACCAATTGTCCTTAAAATACTTTAATATAATCCAAACTAATATTGAAACCCAAAACATAGAAGAATTTGATTATGTAGTCTCCCATGTTACATTGTATCTCCAAATGACATCAAATACTCTTAAAGCCACATACTTAAAAGTAATTAACATCATCACATATTCTCTATTATAGGTTAATGATTTCCATAAATAACCCAAATCACTATAAATCAACAATAAAAACGTAGATAAAAATCCACCATTACTCTACAAATGAAAGCTCATTGTATTCTATTTTCCGTGGGCATATAATGTTCCTAACAAAATGAACATCTTCCAAAATAACATTTATCACTTAATCACCAAATCATTTTCCTATACCAAGGGTATTCATTTGATAATACATAAGAACCCAAATCAACTTATTATTGATCAATAAAATCATATAACTAAAAAAAAGTCACACTAACCAGGGACTTCACGTAGTCCAGTGGTAGGCGATAAATCCCAATCGCACTTTGGTTGTGGGTTCGATTCCCACAGCTTTGTCCGACGCGACGGGTTGTCACACAATCTACGTGTTGTCCTTTTTCAAAAACTATATTTTATAATATTACCAAAATGAGATAAATTCCTCAAAATACCATAACATAATTTAACCACAAATCTTATCTCATACCTTGCATTTTCATCCCAAATTATAATAACTTATAATTTCCTCAATCCCAATGTTCATGTAAGACCAAATGGTTATTTATAACTATATCTGCAATAGAAAAGATAATTCTTCCTCAAATATCATTTTCATATGATAAATTGCAGGTTTACACGTACAAGAAAAAATTATTCTAAAGTAATCCCATCAATAAAGAGCACTAACACTTTTAAACATTTCACCATCCATTTATTTCCACATAGGATCTTCATCATATGTTCCTCGGGTTCCCACATTTCCTCTTCCATCTTATGATTTCTCCATAGATCTTTTACCAGATGAGTCATCCGATTTCGCAACACATGATCTTTGGTATGAAGAATTCTGATAGGCTCTCCACAATAAGATAGATCGGGTTCCAGTTATAATTCTCCATAGGTGAGTACATGCGTTGGGTCAGGCATGTTTTTTGTCACTAGAGATATGTGGATCACAACATGAACTCTGGAGAGACTAGGCGGGTTTGCATTTTGGTAGAATGCGTTCATGTGTCACAATGGTACCTCAGGAATTTTTCAAAATCATCTACTTCCTTTACCCAAAAACTCCTCATCCATTTTGGATTATATCGATGGAAGCATCGATGCATCATAAAAAAATAGGTATTTCTTATATATAATTTTGAGACATCATCTTTAACATGTTTTTTTTAGAAAAATTCTCACTGATTCATCTTCAAATATTTCAAAATAAGGTTTTGCTAAATCAGTTTTCGTATATCCCAAAAGACATAAATATATAATTTGATACATATAGGCTGCTCGAAGGTCTCCCTCTTCTGCAGCATCTAGAAAATCATTTAGTGCATCGTAATTTTGAGATAAAGTGAATAATTTGAAAAGACCCTGATGGTACTTCCCATGCTTAGCGTGGTAAGAAAGTTGAGAGTGCAACATTATCCCATAGTCGGTACTTGATCCTTGAATAAATCGTGCAATGCTAGAGGTATTGGATGTCTCATAAAGTTGTTTTCATGTAACTTGGACATTTGAAAAAGTTTCAACATCGTCTTCGCATGACTTCTGGATAATAATTACAAGTAGTTCTTCAGGAAGAGAGAGAAGAGTTTTTAGTGATCTTGCTCCCTCCATGTTTCAACTAACAAAAGAAAATACAATTAGGGTTTTTGAATACTTATCTAATAAGAATGTAAAAAAAATAGATATAATAGGATAATCTTGTAATTGAACAATATATCCTAACTTGGGGTACCCTATGTTTAAATCTAGGTTATCCACTATCTATTTGCCGACATATATTCTTAGGGGAATTGTTTTTGTATTCCCTTAATAATGGTTTATACTAATCTTGTGAATTTACCAAAGCATATCCCCCGGGAGTGTCGTAACCAAGAGTGCAGCAAGGCCCGTTGTCGGGCACCAATTCCCGTTCGAGTCTAGGTCAAAGCGGTGTTTTCGGGTTTTACCCCTAGGTACATCTGTGCCAGAGCCACCTCTACCTGCTCGTATCCAGACAGGGATGTATTTCTCAGAAAACTCACAAAATCTTCTATAATACCAAAATTCTAGGAAGTTCTTCTATAATAATCATCAATGTTCATCTTAGGTCTACGTGCTGTAATCAGAGTTTATCTAAATCCAGCTTCCAAGGTTTTTACTAAACTTCCTCTGATACCAACTGTAACGCCCCGACCCTAGTTACCCAGAGTCGGTGCATTATTACATAACATTGGCATGATCACAAGAAATATCAAATCTCGAAAGACCGATTGGTTTAGTAGCCTTGGAAACACTAGATATATCCATAAGTTTTACATTACATCATAAAAAAACATCTTGTCTTCATATACCCTCATACTATCCCTGCAGGTCTTTCATAAATTACTTCTTCATAATCCTGGGAAAAATAAAACATTAAAATGGGTGAGCTCAGATGCTCAGTAAGGATAAAATTATAGCAGAAGCTTTCATAAATAAGCATAAACACTTAAGTCAATTTATAACTAAAACAAAAGCCTTTTAAACTTGAACTTCAGCATAAAATGGAAAAGGTAAAATGAAATAATGCCATTTACTTACTCACATGGATATTCTACTAGTCTAATGATCACATGAAATATCAATAACCACTTTCATAATGATGGAATGCATAATGCCAGACTATCATAACCACATAGCCAAGGCCTCGTGCCAAGACTACAAATAAGATTTTGCCAAGGCCTTGTGCCAAGACACTGGTTTATCTCATGAGACCTACCGATGCATCGAGGAGCTATAGCGGGCTCCACCCGTCACTTATTAAGTCCAATACATTCCTCATATGAACATGTTTAAACATAACATAAACATTCGTATTAAAATAGCATACGAAATGTCAATACTTTTACCACAAACCATGAATGGTATAAAAACAGCACATCCACAGTCAAACATAACTCATTCGATACAATATGGAAGATTGTATTGTATCACATTAACCTCAATCAAGAATAATGAAGGATTTTGACATAGATGAAAATAATCATCAAAACTATTTGAGAGAAATATCCCCCTTTTCTTGAAAACATTTAAAACTCACACTATTTGTAAAGAAGCCATTTAAAAGTAGATTTTTGAATCAAAGTGTCCCATACCACTTTAAAACTTTTTAAAAGGAGTTTTAATTTCTAAACATTAATTTCCATATAAATAAATCCTTAAAACCATTTTTAAAACATGGACATTAATGAGGAAGGTTTAGATGAATAAGTCTTTAAAACATTTAAAAATGGTATTTTGGTTAGAGATTCTAACCAAAATAGACACTTGAATACAAATAATTGAGGTAATCAAAACTTTTTAATATCATGAGAATAAAGGGATTCATGATATACTATGTCAAAGTACATTATATACACCACATAAAAGTGATTTGGTGTATATCATCAAAGAAGTCTCAATGGAATGTAAATTGAGATGAAATCTCTCATAAAGGTTGTATCCTTAGGTTAAGGATAAATAAACGACATAATTATGTGTGACAAATATAAATACACTAAATATGATTAGATATTCAGTGTAAAACAATCAAAGGACATTCACACATATTCTTGTAAAAACAACACCAACGAATTGGATGTTTAACTCAACAAATGGAGAATGAGTTAAAATTACTCTTATCAAATTCATATCAATGACTTGAGAATTATCAATGGAGTGATTATGTGTATCAAACGTATATCCACAGGAAGGGGAGTGGAAATTATGACATAATCAAATGAATAGTTATTCCACACATAATCATGGAGTAATATAATCAATGAAATATGCGCAAAGCCAAATGAGTGGAAATTGAAATTTCAAATTCCCTTATCGATTAGGCAACATACGAAACATACACCTATGAAAGAAGTATCATACCAATATGATGTAAATACCCATAAATTAAATTATATTACACAATTAATACAATCATGGGCAGTACACATACACCACATGCAATAATTAAGTGGTGAATAATGGAAATCTCACGAAATTAAAAGTGAGATAAGAAACCCCTTACCACGTTAATCAACTGAGTCGTATGGCCAAAAGTTAATAACTACCAAATTATTTACATAATAACATGAATATAAAGAGAATCATGATAATATATATCAAATGGCAGTACACAATACACCACTTTCAATAATTTAGTGGCGAACAATGGAAATCTCACGGAATTGAAAGTGAGATAAGAAAATACCTTACTTGTACTTTTTCCTTGGTCGATGGTAGGTTTACCTCCTGTATAATGGTGAAATAATTGTTATTGAATAATAAAAGAATCATTTAATTTAATATGATATCATATATGATCTTTTAACATTGATTTGTTAATAATATCTTAGAATTATCGTTATTTCGGGTGTTAACGGGTTCATTTTACATTATATTCTTTGTTATGTGAGCCATATTCGTTATTAATGGGATGTATATTATTAATATCCAGAATGATATCAAGTCCTTAGATACTATTTTTAAATCATCAAATGATAATTATACTTGAATGGATACGATGGAGAATGAATCTTATCGCGTTTGTGGAGACAGTAGTTCGTACGTACGCACGAGCGACAATATCATTCTTTTGATATTAAAATAATATATAAATGGATGTTATATCATATATACAGAATAATTAACATGTTATATTTATTATTTACATGAGTTTCACATCATTATTATACCCATCCAAATAATAATATATTGAATAACAATTACACCATGACGTGGAGACGGTAAGTCGTACGTACGCACGTATGGTGACATGTTATTCAAAGGGTGGATAGAATACTGAATATGGTTGTACCATATTTATAATAACATCACAGTATATGTGAGATACTGGAGTTATTATTTTATAATGGTAAGAACAAAGAAAGAAGAAGTGGAAGAAGAAAGGAACTTGAAAAGGGGTGGTGAAAACATTACCTCTTCTTCGGCTTCTTCCTTTTGATTTGATCAAAAGGGCTCCTTAGGTTGGCTTTCTGATCAAACTAAGGCCTATAGGTTGTAGTGAGAAAGTTGGGAGAGTATTTGGGCCGGTTTTGGACGAGCCAAGTGGCTTGAGAGGTGTGAGGAATGAGTAGAAGTGGTCTCCTTTTATAAGGGAGAGGAGGGGCTCTTTAGGAAAGAGTGAAAGTATTACTTTATAATATAATTATATTCGGTTTATAATGGTCCAAAAATCATTGAGGTCGACGATAAGATGACTCATTTTCTAAATAACATCAACCAATAAGAATTGGACAGGTTTTAGATAATATTTTAATCATTATATTCTTATTTATTTAAATGATTTATTAATGAGGTAAACATTGCATCATTATGGTGTCATCAATAATTTACATTATGTGATGTGTAAAAATTATAAATAAAATATCCCCATGTAGGAAATCTTTTTATCTTTCTAATTAATATTTATAATAGAAAATACAACATGTATAACCCTATGTAAAAATTGTTCTTCTAAAAGATGTAAGCTTATGCCATTTTTATTTTTATTTTAACTTTATTAATATAATGTGTCTCTACCACATACAAGTGGCTCCATGGGGTCCCCAAATCGACCCAAGGATGCCCATGGTCGGGTATGTGTCCACCAATAAGGTTAGGACACGTTTTAGGGTAATTTTTTATTATTATAATATTATTTTTTAACCCTTATTTACCGGATTTACCCTTTAACCATGGTAAATAAAATATTTACCGCAGTAATTATTCAAAATGTCTAAAAATAAAAGTTACCTATTTAAAAAATTTGGACATCCTGATTACAAATATGGAATCCATTTTTCTAAATTCAAAACACAGAAGTGGCAGAAATTAATTTAAAATTAATTCCCGTTGTGAAAATAAAAAGCGTGTTTTTAAGAGATAATAACTATCAAAAGATTGACACTTGTTTATGTCTGGTTTAATTGTGAAATTATGTCCAATGACGAACATTAAATTAAATGGTAAAAATATATTCTAAATATACTTTAAAACCACTCAAATTCATAATTTATCAATATTAATTATTTTGATTAAAAAAGTTGATTTTAATTAAAATTTAGTAATTTTCACTATTCATCAAAATATGAAAGTTATCCGAAAAGTACCAAAATTTCACCCTAGGCTAATTTCGATATTCCGAATACAAAAATGAAGTCCATTTTGAGAGATAGAATTTATAAAATTTCAAAAATTATGTATTACTATTCATAACGGCTAGTTTGATTGGTTATGGTGTGTTAAAATCTCGAAGTTGCGTACAATGCACGCCATTGCATTATTCGAAAGGAAACATACCGAGGAAGCTTGGGGTGTTACAATCTATATGACCCCTTACTTTCCATTTCATGTACATATGATGAGACACCCCTTTCTCTATCATCAATAATTTTTAGGAATTCTTATGTCACGTCGTTATGCTTCCGAAATTACATAATGATTTTCAAAGACCAAGTAATTGTGTAATGAATACCATGCCCATTTTTGTTTCTATTATAGTGTTTCATTTTGAATTAAACGTTCCTTTATCATGGAATAAATGATGATGTTTAATGAATCCATGTTATATGATCCATGTGGCACACATATGCATTAAAAGAAATGATTAATAATGGTGTTCCCAGATAGTGCTTTAGTGTATTGGGTAAAGACTATTATCATGATACGTCAAGTGCAATGAGTTTTTACTCGTTATAATTGAATTGCAATAAGGTTTTACTCTTGATCAATGTGAAATGATCATTGGATCATGATAATATCATGTAAAATTTTGTTGCTTCATTTCCATTTTTTGATAATCATGTTTATGTTCATGTTTATCTTATGCTCCATTAATATGCCTATTTCCTAAAATGCACTATATTCATTATGTTATGAATTTTTACTACCTTACTATGCATTATAACTCACTATTTTCTTATGAATTTACTCAGGTTTTGTCATGAAATGCTAAATACAAAGCAATTTCTATTGTCATGTAAAAGATTTTATCAATAACAATGTGTATTTCAAGTTTTATGTTGTTATATAATGTTCTTAAGACCCAAATACACTAGACCTATTTATATTACATTTTTTAATAAAGTAAATGTTTTTTGTAATAAAATATGTTTATGTGTAAAATAAAGTGAAGGGTTGTTATAGTTTGTATTAGAGGATATGTTTTTGTTATTTTTGGGATTAAGATTAGAAAATTCTAGTAAAATCCTTAGGGATAATACTATGTACAATTAAAATATCAATAAATTTTTGTGAGTGATGATTGAGTGGTTTATCATGAACATAAATCCCTATCAGTATATGAGAATATAGAGGTGGATCTAGAACATATGTATATAATTTTGAAACCTGAAAACCCTGCATTGGTCTATACTCGAACGGAAACTGGTGCATGACAAAGGTAATTTCTACACTCATGGTTATGATACACCTGGGGGATATGCTTTTGTAAATTCAAAAACATATTATGAACAATTTTTAAGGGAAAAAACACAGCTAAGAATATTTTTTGGGAAGTAGATTATGGATAACATAGATTGAAGCCTATAAACTCATAAATTAAGTAAATAAAAGTAATTTATAAGTCATACATATTCGTATTTGTATTACATTTTATGTTTTCCCCCTCACATTACTTTTATTCAATCCAATGTCTAGTAATATGATGTCTCGGGATAACAACTAATCTGAAGATCAATGTGATAAATTCTCTAATGAGATACCCAATCTGGTGAGAGGGGGGTCACTAAATTTTTCATGAAACTCTCTTAGTTAACTCATGTTTTGAATAGAAACATGGGTGTAAATTTTAAACCTTCCAATAAAATAACATTTCTCCATCGAGATATTCATAATTAAAGGCCTCCTACTTTTAATGGGTCATCTAATCCCGAAAATGCCGAACAATGGATCAACTCAATTGAAAATATATTATATATCCTTCAATGTTCCAAACAAGAGATGGTTCTTCTGGATGCTTATCGTATGGAGGGTGAAGCTGATCAATGGTTAACACCGATCAAAAATATGATTCCTGAAGAGGTGCGTGAGGTGTTGGAATGAATGTATTTTCGAAAAATGTTTTTTGATAAATATATTTCTCACACCCTACGACTTAAGTTGGAAAGAGACATCCTTTCCGTAATGAAAAAATATGACAAATCCATTAGAGCGTATGAGTCAAAAATCATAAGTCTTGAATGATACACCTATGGATTTGTCATTACCCCCAAATTCAAGGTTTAAGTCTTCTTGGCTAGGCTAAATCCTAGCCAAAAAAATCCCTAGCAATCTGTGACTTCAAGATCTATGAGAAAATTTTCCAATATTCCCTCGAGGTCAAAATGGAGATAAAAAAATCTCTCTATATCTGGGGGATAAAACCCATAAGGTGGACATTATTTCTGAAAGTCTGTTGGATGAATCCAATGGTGCTTATAAAATACCATCACCCACCTGCATAAGGAGCTGAAATAGGAAACCTATAAATTTCCTGAAGGGGATGAGGAAATACTTTAGGTGTCGAAGAGAAGGGCACATGGACATTGACTACTGACCAATAAAATATGTTGTTGTCAATGAGGGGAGTAACACAATGTTCATCCCTCAATACATTTTTCATTTCATAAACATAACAAGGGGGATTTTCAAAACTATTTATTTAAGAGAAGGGTTTTTGAGGAAACCAACAACCTTAAAGGTAGCAAGGGGGAGCATTACAAATCACTACCGATAAAGTGATCCCCGAAAACAATGTGGTGATAGGTACGCTAGTTATTCATTAATGAATAGATAATGTATTTTTGGATTTTGGTTTTATGAATTCTTTTATATGCTGAATGATTAGTAGAACAATCCCAACATCACCATAAATCTTGGAAGTAAAGATTTTAGTGAGAACAGAAAATGAGGAAATCATAGAATCCCATGAATATATATCCTCCCCTGTCAAAATTTGTACATTGAACTTCCCACAAAACCTATTCATACTTCCTCTGGTGGAATCTGATGTAATTATTGGTATGGATTGGAATTCCTTATATAGAGCCAACATGAATTGTCGTGTGTGGGAAATCATTCTCAATATGGTGAATCTTCACCAAATTATGTACAATTGAAAAGAGGAGTATGAATATTCATTAGAACCATCATCTAAAGTGTGGATATTAATACCATATGATAGTAAGTATCTTTCTCAGATTATTTTGTCTAAATAAGTAACCATCCTTAAATACATTTCATGTTTTGAGGGAATTCATTTATTTGTTTTCCAAGGAATTGGCTGGTCATCCACAAAAAAAGAGAAGTTTAATTCTCAATTGACCTTATACCTAGAGTTTCTCCATTATCCAAGACTCCATATTGAATGGTTGTTATGGATCTTGAAGAGGTGAAGAAATAACTACAAGGGAATCAGGATAAATGGTTTTTTCACACATGTGCTTCACCACGGGGTGCACTAGTCCTCTTTGTCATGAATAAGGATGAGTCAATGCGCCTTCACATTGATTATTATGGGATAAACAAAATCACAATAAATAAAAAGTATCCTCTCCCATGAATTGATTACTTATTAGATTAGATACATGGTGCACACTACTTCTCCATGGTAGATTTGTTTTTAGAATATTACCTAGTAATGGTGAAGATAGAGGATACCCCCATGACTTCATTTCATATATGTTATGGGCACTATGAATCCATAGTAATGCCTTTCAGAATCACTAATTCTCTATAAATCGTCATGAACATGATGAATAGAGTTTTTAGAGATTACCTCAACAAATTTTTGGTAGTATTTATAGATGATATTCTAATATACTCCAAGACAAAAGAGGAGCATGAGAAGAATCTACGCACTCTAATAGAGACCTTGCAAAATGATAATATCCATGAAAATTACAACAAGTTTGAGTAATTGTTGAAGGATGTCTCATTATTGGGTCATATCATCAGAGGAAATGGGATATCTATGGATCCATACATGATAGCTACAATGGAGGGATGGCTGAGGCCTACATTGACAACAAATTGCTATAAACTCCTTGGTTTAGCAAGACATTATCTCTGATTTGTGAAAAAATTTCTCATTATTGTCCAAACCTCTTATCAAATTATCTTTGAAGGGTGTAACGTTTTCTTAGAGTGATGATTTTGAAGATATATTCATGGAGTTGAAAAAAAGGCATATCACTGCAACTATTCTCACACTAACCACAGGTGGAGAACATTTTGTAGTATTTAGTGATTCATTCAAGAATGGAATTTGATTTTTGTTGATACAAAATGACAACGTCATTGCCTATTCTACAAGGAAATTGAATGTTCATGAAAAAAACTATAAATACCCCAAAATTCATTAATGAAAATTCCTTTTGGTCTGTTTACATTTCTTCTAATTATTATGTAAAATATATGCATATATTTTAAAATACCATTAAGAATAGTGACCATTGATAATATAGTCGTTGAATAGTGATATGATTATTAGTATAAATATAGTGATTTAAAAAATCCAATTTACTCAGACAAAGGAAGTTATGGAATCATCTAGTAAACTTTCCTGGTACGAATCAAATTTTTCAGACCTCAGAAAGAAGGTGGCTTCATTGGGATTTTCTCTTAACCATTCCCTAGTTGAGATTGAATATGTTAATATTGAGTGGAACATGATATGGGATAAGTGAAAGTTGGTAGAGATTACCACTCGAGCGATGTTATCGAAGCCACACCAAGAGTATGTCACCCTCATGCACCTTACCATAAAGACTTATAAGGGTGTTTTAAGGGGTTTTTTAACATGACAATAGCATTGTAATTATGTGCATTATTCATTAAATAATATAATTTCTTTTTACTAATACTACATTGCAAATTATTTTTAATGAAAAAATAGAATGTTTTAGTTAATTTTTATCTTATTAATATATTCTGAAAAATTATTTTAATTTTTATTTAAATAATAATTTAATAAAATTTAATTATTAAAATATTTTTATTAAGTATAAATTGTCATATAATTTTGATAAATACAATTGTAATTTTTTTATGCTTTGAAAGCTATTTTTTTCAAAACCCCTGAATTTTAAATAAATGTCGGTTATTATTTTAAAAGTGAAAATTCACCTAATTAGAAAATTATTTGTATTAAATGAATATTATTTTTCCAATTAGGATGAAAAAATTATCTATCCATGATTTTTTCATAATTTTCTGATATAGTCGATTTTTTGGGTAAAATATTAAATAATGTTTAAGTATATAATGTGTTTTATTACATCATAATGACCAAATAGGGATGTAATAAAATAAAATAAACATTATCTTTAGTCAATATATGTTTTAGCATTAATATAATTTTTTTTTGTTGGATATATTTTACAAAGACTTAGTGGTACCATCATCACTTTTAAAACATTTTTTTAAATTGATTTCCTTGAGAGTGTGACTCACCTCCACATAATAATCCCTATTATTTTAATCTGTTGTAAAATTGGAAATATGAAATATTAGATTACACTACCCATTGAAAAAAAACATGGAAAAAACATTTGTCTGGTTTGAGGTATTGATTATTTTAATATGTTTTGTCTGAGACATAAATAATAACAAATTCCCTCTCCTTTCCTATATAAACCCACGCAAGACCCCACTTCCTCTTCACTAAATACCTTTTTAATTAGTCCGACCTTAGCCCTATTCTCTCTATAATCCTCCCAAGTTTTCCCAAGCTCCCAATAAGTCTCTCTAAATCCACTCTCAAGCCTTTGGGATCACAATTCCATTTAAGGGATCTCTTCCTCTCTCATTTTTGTCCAATATTCATTATGTTTCTTTACCATTTTCAGTTCAATTAAAAATGTTGGATTATGATTTATCACCTCCCCCATACTATAGACCTTTGGTTTGAATTATTTGAGATCCCATTATCTCTTAGTAATGCCTCCCATGTACACCTGTTACCATGCCAAAACCTTTTATGTGATTCCATCCTTACTCATTTTATCCATGTTTCTTAATATTGTAATAACCTTTTATTTTTAATTGTAAATGTTGGGGTATGATTTATAACCTCCCCCATACATCCCTATTAATCTTTGAAGGATGATATAACCCTTATCTCACATTAATTCTTCTCATGTACCCCTATTACCATGTGGAAATTCCGTAATGAATTTCGCTCGGTTTATTTACATCCAAGAAATTATTTTGTATTATGAATATAAAATTCCATTAATTATGTTCGGACATGTATCTATATGACCCCATTAATTTAAATTTCATGTACATATAATGAGACACCACTTTGTCTCTAGTCACTCATTTGTAATAATTCTTATGTCACACTATTAGGATGCCGAAATTGCAGCATGATTTTCCAAGACAAAGTCAATGAGTCGTGAATACTATGACCATTTCTCTATCAAGGGTATTGTCCTTTTTGAACATTTACATATTTATTATGGAGTTTCATATATTAATTCCACATTCCATTATCATGGAATAAATTATGATCTTTAATGATTCCATGTTGTTTGATCCATATGGAACACTTATGCCTGAAATGAAATGTTTAAGAAAGGTGTTCCATGATAGCACTCCAATGCATTGTGTTAAGTATAGTATCATGATACGTCATGTGAAATGAGTGTTAAATCATGATGATTCTTGTGAAATGAGGGTTTACTCATGGTTCATGTTCAAATAGTGTTTACTCATGCTCTATGTGTAATGAGACTTGGCTCATGGTAATATCATGTTAAATGTTTATTCCACATCTCCATGTTATGATTATCAGGATTTATCATACCTTTATGTGAATTTTTTTCTTCAACTCCATTGACATGTATATTGACAAACAAGTATTGTAATCTTCACTTTATTCTTTGTTTACTCCCTTACTGATATTTATATCTCACCCATTTTTTAGGCATGTCCTCAGGCTATCCCACACAATGCTAAGTACGAGGAAATGTAGTGGTCATGTAAATGAAGTTTTCAATAAGATTTTTTGTTTTATGTATTATGTTTTTATGTAATTTTATTAATCCCAGAGACACCAGTCCTCTATATCTTCATTGTAGTATCTGGCGAAGGGTTTTTGTAGTAAATTATGTTATGTGTGTAATAAAGAGCAGGTTGGTCATAAAAACTATCGCACAAATGATCTAGACTTGGCTGAAGTAATCTTCTCTTTGAAAATTTTGAAACATTACCTATTTGGGGAAAATTATGAAATATATAAAAACCACAAAATCCTTATGTATATACTAAAACAGAAAGAGCTGAACATGTTCCAATGAAGATGGTTAGAGCTGATCAAAGACTATGACTATCCATTCCATTTCAACCATCGGAAAGAAAACAAGGTGGAAGATTCACTAAGTAGAAAGAACACAATGATTCTATAATTGATGAGAATTGAAAAAGATACAGTCATCTCAGATTTCATTAATATGGACATGGGTATCATAAAGATGTAAAAATCATCAATCCTTTCACGAATGATTGTTTAAACGTCTCTTTTGGATGGTCTAATAATGACTGAAGACATCTATGCAATTTAGGTGGATTTATCATTAGATCAACTGGAAAAGATATATATATCAGAGAATATGTAAGGAAATATGGATTACCACTATCTATTGTATCCGATTGAGACACGTGATTCACCTCTATATTCTGGGAGAAACTTCATCATGCTCTGAATACTAAGATGATCTTCAGTATGACTTATCATTATCAAATTGATGGCCAATATGAGTGGAAAATCCAAACACTTGGTGACATGTTTAGAGTATAATTAATGGACTTAGAAGGACAATGAAATAAAAATCATCCGCAGGTTGAGATATCTAACTATAACAGTTTTCACTAAAGAATCCAAATAGATCCTTATGAATCCCTATATGAGAAGAGGTTCAGAACACCAATATGTTGTGACTAAGTTGGGGAGATAAAACTCTTAGGTCTAAAATGGTTTAAGAAATAGTGGAGAAGTTTAAGACCATCCAGCAGCACATTAAATCTTCTCAGAGTCGACAAAATAGATATGTTGATAATCGTCAATGTGACCTAGAGATTGATATCGGAGACATATTATTCCTCCCCATATCACTGTAGAAGGCAGTTATGAGATTTGGGATGAATGGAAATCTTAGTTTGAGGTACATAGGAACTTTTGAGATACATTATCGAAATTGGATAAGTGGTATCTCGACTAGCTCTCCCACTGAACCTATCTCATGTACATTATGTCTTCCATGTATCACTATTGAGGAAGTATATAACTAACCCATCACATGTACTCAATCCAGAGGTGGTAACATTGGAGAATGAGATATTTTATGAAGATAATCCAGTGAATCTCTTAGATCTTAGTGATAAAGTTCTACAAAATAATATAAGCCCCTTATTAAGGTGTTTTAGTGAAACCACAAGTTTGAAGAAGAAACGTGGGAATCAGAGGAAATGATGAAGTAGAGTTACCCTAATCTATTTTAGTGTGGAAAAATCAAATTCTTAGGGATAAATTTTTTAAGGGGGGAATATTGTAATTACCCAAACAATCATTTTTGAAAATTTCTCTGTATCTAATTAAATGTATTATTATGTAAAATGTTTATATTACATATTCACTTCTTTGGTTTTATGTTTTTTTATTTCAATATACCATTAATAATTGTTGTTGTTTCTAATATAGTCATTGAAAAAAGATCACATGATTATTAGAAATATAGGGATTTAACAAATCAAATTTACTCTAAAAAAGGAAACAATGACCTCATCCAGTTGAATTGCTATATATGATGCGCATGATTTGGATATCAGAAAGGATGTGGCATCATTGGGATTCACATTTGACCAAGTCCATGCCGATCATCAATACATTAATCTTTAACAGAACCGCCTATGGGAGAAGTATAATTTAATAGAGATTACCACCAGAGCGATGTGATCTGAGGCTCCCCAAGAGTCTATCACCATTGCACACCTTACCCATTGGTCTTACACGAGTGTAATAAGTGGTTATGCTATATGAACATATCAAAATGATTAGGTAGATTATTTTTTTAGAATATACATTCATTTTATTATTGTTACTTTGAAAATAGTTTTTAAAGATGAAATATGATTTTTATTTAATATTTAATTAATAAATGTATTTTTATAAATTAATGTGTTTTTTAATTAAGTAGTATTTTAATGAAATATTATTACTAAATTAATTTTTTTAAATATGAACGATCATATGATTTTTATGAATACAATTGTAATTTTTATTTTGGTTTAGAAGCTTTTTTGTCAAAACCAATGAATTTTTTGACAAAAATCAGTTTTTATTTTAGATGTTTAAATTAAAATATTTAAAAAATTATTTTGAAAAATTGAATATTATTTTTGGAATAAGGGCATTTAAATTATGCAATGGAAACTTTTTTCATAATTTTCTGAGACAATCAATTTTTTTGGTAAAAATTAAATACTATTTAAATATATAATGTGTTTTATGTCATCATAATTACCAGATAGTGATGTAATCAAATACCATATACATGAATTTGGTATTATAACTGTTTTAAATTTAAAATAATGTGATTTTAGATTTTTTTTGATTACTTTTATGGTGCCATAGTGGACCCACATTGACTTATAAAACAGTTCAACTTTAAATTGATTTCCTTGAGAGTGTGACTCAACTCCACATAATAAATCCTAATAATTTTATATTTTACGAAATTAAACATATAAAATACTTAATTCCACTCACTTTTGGAAAAAATCCTAGAAAAAACAATGGGTTGGTTGTTGGTTTTGATAAGTTTAATCTGTGGTATCTAAAACCTAAATAATAATAAATTACCTCTCTTTTCCAATATAATCCAGCACATGCTCCCACTTCTATTCACTAAAAACCCTTTTATCACGTCCCAACCATGACATACTCTATGTAAAACCTCTAAATTCATCCCAATATCCCGTGAATCCTCTCTCAAGCCCCTCCCAAGCCATTGGGATGACACTTCTATGTAAGGGATTTCTTCCATTCTCATTTTTCCCATATTTCATTATGTTTTTATACCCTTTTATTTTAAAATTAAAAATGATGGGATATGATTTTTCACCTCCACAAAACCTCCCTAATTATTTTTTAATGATTAAAGACACATTTATCTCTAATTAATGACTCTCATGTACAGCTGTTACCATGTCGAAATTCTATAAGGGATTTCTCTCTCCTCATTTACATTCAAGCAATTCTTTTGATTATTGAATCTAAATTCCATTAAATATGTTAGTACAAATGTCTATATAAACCCCTTACATTCCATATCACATAAATATTATGTTACATCACTTTTTCTCTCTTTGAAAATTCTTATGAATTCTTAAGTCGCACCGTTGTACGGCCGAAATTTCACCACGATTTTCCAAGCCAAAGTCATTGTGTAGTGAATACCATACCCATTTCTCAATCAAGGGTATTCACCATTATTCACAATTACTTATTAATTAAAGAGTCTCATTTATTAATTCCACATTCCTTTATCATGTAATAAATGATGAATGTTAATGAATCCATGTTATATGATTCATGTGGCACACTTATGCTTGAAATGAAATGATAAAGAATGGTGTGTCCTAATAGCACTCCAGTGCATTGGGTAAGGACTAGTATCCTGATAAGTCTAGTTAAATTAGTGTGTACCCATTATAATTCATGTTAAATGAGGATTCACTCATTATCCATGTGAAATGATCTTTGTCTCATGCAAATATCATGTTAAATGTTGTTACTACAGTTCCATGCTTGGATAATAATGCTCTATCATGCATTTATGTTAATGTTTATCTTATTCCCCATTGATATTTTTATTTCATAACATGTAATATATTATTCATGTTATGTCTTGTTTAATCCTGTTATAGGCTTTATAGTTCATTATTTTATTATGCGTGTCCTCTTTTTATCCCATGCAATGCTATGTACAACGTAATGTGTGTGGTCATGTAAAATAATTTTTCAATAAAGATGTGTATTTCTTATTTCATGTTGTTTTGTAATGATCCTAATACCCAAATACTCTATAAATATAGATATTCTATGTTTATTCATGTGATGGTTTTATGTATTAGTATATGTTCAAGTGTGAAATATAGAGAAGGTTTGCTATAGGATATGTGGTTACAAACTTATTTTGGTGGGATTTTCCTTTCCCAATTTCACATTATATTTTTTGTTGTACTCTGTTGGCTAGACTATAGTCTTATTCATGTATTATTTTTACAGTGGGGTTTTTACATAACAAAAGTCCTGGCCTTGGGTATATTATTATGTATACAGGTACATATTCAATGCCACCCATGATAGTGATATTCCTACTCGGTGCTAGTCATCTGCCCGAGGCCTATTGAAGGTGGGATTTGGGAGTTGTGGCGTGGGCCCCCATCAGATGGTTTCGACATTAAATATGTACCAAATATCATTTATATCCATTTTTCTCACGAAACCAACATTTTTTCAAATATTTTTTATTTTTGGAGGCACATTATCTTAAGTAGGGCTCTCAATAGTGTTTAAATGTTCATATTTACAATAACGCCACTCCACCACAACAAAAGGGTACTCACCAAAAATCTTATTCAAACCATTCAAGTACATTTGAGATATTTAAGGCATTTAAAAATATCTACAAAGACTCCTTAACTTTATCTTATATAAAAAACCAAGGGCTGAAATCCCTCCATGTATTCCCATTCGTGAACAATAAACGGAGTTACCCAAAGAAGAGGTAACAACCTTCTTCAATAACATTTGTTTTATTTTGTTCTCCAACCCCTCAGTAATTCTTATTATATGATTATATAATAATATAAATATCCTAACTATATTGAGCTCATTTTTTAGGTTTTTACCTACACTCACACACACTTCAATCAAATTGAACACACAATGACCTTTCTTATGTACGGGGGAATACCGCCACATGAACTGATGGTGTTCATTATTCCATTTCCACCTATCTAGGTTGGTAATAATGATGTACATAGTGTATTTATGTGATATATATGATATTAAAGTTTTATTTATTCTTATTGAATAATTATTAAACACATTCCTTCATTCATTCTATATTTTGGGAATATTTGACAATAGTTTATAGATGTGTGGATTACCGCCTCCTTGAAGAGTTTTGATTCATTCATGATTTATATGGACACTATTAAAAATGGGATTAATAAAAATATGTGATATATATACAATAATAATGCTAAAATAATTTTAATGTATTAATATTTATAAATATGTACTTTATTCTTTTCAATATGTCATGAAAATAGAAACATTGTCCATGTGTACGTATGGCTTACTGTATCCATGAACGATGCATTTAAATTTATATTTCAATATATTATAGATTATTATAAATATATATATACTGAATATATATGATATTTATATCATGGTTTAGATTGTGTAGATTATTTTACGAGTATGAGTACGATAAAAATAACTAATGAAACAATATGTGAAAAAATCCGATTATTACACAAAACATCATTTTAACAAGAATTTTTTAATAAACGTGTAATAAAAGGTCATTATTAAATGAAATGAAATATGATATATTTTAATATGGTTCACTAATAGATTTATTATAAACTTATATTTATTATAATTGATTTCTCAATGATTATAGAGAGGGTCAGAATATAAAGTAATGGACTTTCATCTAACATTTTATATCTTTGAGATACATGACATTTTTGGCACTCATTTATTTTATGTAGTGTAAATAATGAACTATAAAATTTTATATAGTGAATTTAAATTATTCTATTAAATTAAAAGTTTCAATTTATTTCATTCTTTCATATATTTAATGATTCGAAAATTACTCATGTAGTAAGAGGACTTATAGACTCACTTTTATTTCTCCGAGAGTTTTGTCATATTCCCCACTTGTTTCTTTTTTATGGGTTATATACTAAAATGTAATGTATTATATAAATAATAATTTTTTTTATTTACATATCAATTTTATGATGTATAATACTTGGGGTTTATGGTTCAAAATTTAGAAAATCGATAAGGGAATTTTGTCTTTATTTTACGTCACTAAGACTAATGTTATATTATGCACCTATACACTTTTACAAGGTCTATAGAGTGAAAATTGACATATTGAATAATGAATATCATTCACATAATGATATTTTTATCTGAATTTAATTTTATTATTTCATCGGGATCATAATTTATTTTTACCAAAGTGGTAATATTTTATTTATTTAATCACCTAGTATATCAGGATAGATTATGATATCCTTACATTGAAGAAATATTATGATCCATATCTCATGAAATATACAGAATATTATTCTCCTCAATTAATTAATGTTATATACATTTAATTGTATATTTTTAATAGATATTCATAATTATATTAAATTAAAAAGTTTTATAATGAAATCCAAACCTTATTTCTATATTTGGTCATAAATGTTTTCGTTAAAAAACATTGTTTCTAAAATTGTTTTCAATTTTTTTTACCAAATTTATTTTAAATATGATTTATTTTTTTTATAAGGTTTATAATATAGTTTTAAAATTATCACATATATGTTTTCTAGTATATTTTCAAATAAAAAGTTTTTAAAAAATGTTTTATGTTTTAAAAACTATTTTTTAAAAGATAAAAATTTATTTTCTGGAAGAAATGATTTCTATGATCTGTCAAAAATATATTCCATATAAGAAAAAATTATTTAATATTACCTATTCATTATTAGGGTTATGATTTAAGGAAGAAATTATTATTATTCTTCAAAACTGATTATTCATTTGAAGATATATTTTTTATGAAATCAATTTATATTCCACGAGTTATATGCTTAAGAAACCTGCATTTTTCATGGGAGATTTTTTGATGAAATAATTATGAAACCAATATATTTTCCATACGTTATGATATGATGACATTTTTATAATACCTATTTCATTATATATGTTGTGAAATGATGAATATGTATGATCTTGTGTCACACATATGTTATATTGCATTCATGATTGGTGGGACATATATCTCTCTTTGATGCATTGGGTAAATATTTATATCTCATGAGATATACATGGCCGAAGCGAGAAGTTAAATCCGTTCATTAAAAGCATGTTTCTGTTAATATGGTGTTAGGAGTGAACCTAGTCTACTATGATGGTTTTGGGAGTATACCCATTTAACTAGGATCTCATTTTATTTGATCCATGGAATACTATGTAAATAACTTTATATGTTAATGTATATTAAAAAATTCCATTTCTTATTCATATATTATGATTTCATGTATTATGCTCTTCATTCACTTAAGATTAATGACTTATGAACTACTAATATTTATGCAATGCCTCTTGATTATGATCTTTGATATGTAGGGTATGATATTCTAATGTTGTGATCATGTTCTCATAATCTTATTCTCAATATTATACTTACATATATCTATTTTCTAACACTACTAAGCATAAGATATCACCCTTTATTATGTTTCATTTTCTCCATTTTATAATGATATGTATTATGTATGATGTATCTAAGACTGATTATAGTCATGGGAACATATTTAGAGATAATATAGCTCACTTATGTACCCAAGTTTATGTTTCAATTTTTATAAAGGTTCTCAACTAGTACAATATAAGGGTGTCAGTTTGTGTGGTGTATTATGTATTTCCCCAAAATGATGTATTATATATGTATCAAAAGAGATATTCATTATACCCAAATCCTATGATAAAAACCTAATCTATACATTTACTTCATGATAGCGATAGATGTCCCAATATTTTATCAAAAAAAATACAAAATTAAATAGAAAAAAATTTATCAATTATATACCGATGGACTTTTTTAGTTTTAGTGTTCTAGAGAATTATGAAAAAATTAAACATGAAAAAGTGTATACTTATATATTGTATCCATTTCTCCTAGGAAAGAAGTTATTTATATTGACACACATGGTTCATTCCAGATAACTCCCATAGTTGTAACACTGTCACATTATTGTTTTTAACAATTATTACTCCCTATAAAAAATATATCAATAATTTTGGATGGGAAAATGAATTATCAATAAAATAAGTAAAAAAACATGAAAAGAGTCACATTGGAAATTTTCTAAAACATGAGATCATATAAGAGATATTTTCTTTAAGATAATAAACCTGATTCTGAAATAAACAACTACATAAAGAAATTTGATTTAAAAACAAAATTCCTTCCATAAAACACTTCATAAGAAAATATAAATGTAAAATCATATTCATGATGGTTTATTATAACACATTGGAATCCCTAAAAATATGTTCCATTAAAATTTTTTTTTAACCATGATGGGATAAATCATTCCTTAAAATAATAATCATTATATTACCTCATGAAATAAGAAATATTAACAAATCATATTATAATTAATATAAATCTGATTTAGATATCATTGGAAATTATCATCATATAACCCTTGAAATCACCCTTACAAGTGGAATAACAAACTCAAATAACTATAACGTGATTCTCTAGAGAAAAAAATAAATACACAATACATTGGAGACTTATATTGGTATTAGTCATTATCATAAATTTTTTAAAAGGAACATACCATAACTGTATCAGATATAATCTTTATTATTCATCATAAAATATAATCAAATATTCTCATTGAATAATAAATAAAATCCCTTTTTGTGTTAACATAAAAATTTGGATCGATATCATGTTCATCGAAAACTCAATACAACTTTTACGAGATGAATTGAAAATGGAATATTTATTTTAAAAACAATTAATAAAAGAATGCGATTATATTTAATGATTTGATATCATGAAATAAATAAATTTCCCTTATTTTGTATAAATACAAAAAAATTCATTTCACACTTTTTTAAAAATGTAAAATATTAACAATTTGTAAAATGTTCAAAAGTATTATTTTCAAAACATTATAAAGAAATTAAAACAAATCATGTAAATAACCAGATTTTCAATTTAATTATTTTTAATTATATGAAATTATTACGAGTCTCGGAAAATTGAATGTGTGTGATTTTGAGGCCCGGTTTTCCCGAAATGAATTTCTGATCTTTTTTAAGGTACGTTAAGTAAACACAGAAGCAGAGTTTTCTAACAATTGAACCAGTGCTTGGATAAAACATCTCTTAGCACTGTTTAATCCATAGTGTGGGGATTTGTATAAGGAAGGCCTCACATTAACCACAGTAGGAAGAGAGAAAAAGGTATGTTTTGGGCATTTAAAAGAATAACAAAATAATAAATTTATTGTATTTCTCTTTTTATATTCCTCCAAAGTACAAGCAGCAGTGGCATGACCAATGACATGAAAAGAAATTAAATGGAATGATTCATAAATCTTTGTAAGAGAACCATGGGAATGTAGAAGTTTTATTCATTAAATTAGCCTCATAAATTTTCAACAGCCTTACCCACCCTCCTCCTCTTCTATTTATATTTAGCTCAGTGTAGAGTATTTATACAACTTCACCAAGCGAAGAAGGTCTGGTAAAATAAGGAGACTCCAAACACATGGAGAACGAGACATATTCTTATGACCAATGACAAGAAACACTGAATCAAGAACTGACGAACACCAACTCTTTCTCAAACACAGTAATTCTAAAACGATCTTGGGGTAGGGTTTATTTTTTTCTTAATTTCATGAGTTGTTGAATCATTATACTATTCTCTTGATATCAAGATAATGTGGAGGGCACGAGCCAAACACACCAGGACAAGACCCTCTGCCTTTTGTTGAAATTCGACATGTTCTTCACAAGCAATTTAATCACGTTGAAAGAAACTAAGAACGTTGAGTTTAGCAACAAAGAGGGAATCCTGTGGAGTCCATTAGAACATTTGGATGAAAAAACGGGCCATAAAAGTTCACCCGTTGACCAATAAAAGATTTATGGAAGCCAAAACTAGAAGAGGGGTGGAGAGAGTGGCCGGATTAGGCCAGATATGGAAGGTGAAGCAGCGCGCAATGGCGTGTCTCTAGTGAGAGGGCTGTAATATAAATCCATAGTGAACAGCAAAAGCTGGAACCAGCTATCTGTGAGCTGAAGTGAACGGATGATCAATGCTCAATGCCCCATTGAAGGGCCTGGACCTACTCCATGCTGGTCCTGTGGAAGACCTCACAGTGGTGCCGCTTCCATTGTTGAACAGAGGAACCCCCCCTGGGCCAGCTAGGGTGGGCCCTACTATAGCGGGCTGCACCTCCAATGGGTTTCACCCCTCCGTGGTCCTGGCGGGTCGGGTTAGACCCATGCAGTGTCAAACCAGACCCAAACCCCTTCAGGAACAGTTTCGCTAAAAGAGCCTTAACATGTGAACCAGTCATTCGTTTGACGAAATGTGTATGGCGCTGGGATCCTTAGAGGAAGATGGTGCTTTGGGTATACACCACCTAGGTTTTGGAGAACGTTGGAGTAAGACCTATTTGGGTCGAATCTGAATCCAAATGGGACCTCATTTTAAAACGATTAAAACATACAAAAAGGTTGTCTTATTGATGTGTCATCTGTCGCATTAGAACTGGTAAGACATGGTGGTCATTTGTGATAATTCATCATGGAACATCATGGAGGTTGAGGTACAACCAATTTCATGAGTATTGTATCCTCTTTGAATCAATTGTTCTTAGAGAATGAATCTAGAGGCTAGTGGTAACATGAGAAAGGAACATCGATCTTGTGTGGGTCAATGCCTAGGAATCCTAGGTGGGTCATCATCTATCAATACTACGTGGTTCAGCAGCAGAGCTTCTCGACAGTATAAGATAATCAAGATTTATGACTAATAATATGTACTTTTTTACTTATATTACATACCTAGTGTGATCTGAGTCTTTATCATTGTGGTGTCACCATTGTCACACCTTTACATTCATGGTGTTACCTTCTTGGTGTTACATTTGTGGTACATTTACCTTTGTGGGGTTACCCACGTGCTGTTACCATTGTGGTATTTTTCCCTCGTGGAACAGTTGTGAAAATGGCATAAAAGTTGGAGTTGTAGGTTTTCTCATGTATGATATGAGTATATTTTAATAAATTAGGAACATGTATGAGAAAAAACATAAGTATAGTTGATGACTACTACTACAGGCTTTGTGATTGAGGTCTTGATTTGTGGCTTTTCCATTGTATAACTCTGGGAGACCTTTGGGGGTCTCGAGTTCCCAACTGGGTATGGTTATACTCCCCCCTAAATGGGTTATGCACACACCTTATTGTGTCTTGTCCAGATGATGGACAACGTTGATCAAGACTAAGGGAGCCAAGAAAGGACAGTGCACAGAGGTGGACCATTTGAGGTGACATGATGCAATTACTATTGATCATGAGATGTACCTACCATTCCCGTAGGATCCTCAATAGACATTCTAGGAGTTGTTTTCTCCTTATGTTTTACTTGTGCATTCTAGTTCGTCTTGTTTTCTAGCCCCTTTACTTTCAGTGCACTATTTAAAATAGTAGTTTACATCTTGGTCGCATCCTATTCTGTTCTAGGATTGTGTGTTTGTACATGTTTAAAGGAAATTCCTTCCCGTTATAGGGACACACCTTTTTGGTTCTTATCTCCAGACCTTCGCCAATGGATGTTGGGCTTGGGGTAGTCACCCCACGGGCTCTGGGGGATGGGTCAAAACCCGTCCCCTGGGGCCCGTGCCATGACTACCCCATGCCTGCCATCTATAGTCCAGGGGATAGAGACTACCACCAAAGACATTATTCCATAGAACTGGGAAGGAATTAACTTTATAACCTGAAAAAAAACCATAAACAAAGCCATATTCGAATTCAAGTAAACTGAATAGTCAATAGAGTTAGTAAATTAAGAAAAATGGGCTAGAATACAAGCCCAACATAAAGGTACAAGGAAAACTATAATGTACAAGACATTTGATAGGTGAAAAGCAACTCCAAGATCGGCCACCTTGATTCTTACCTAAAGGGTAGGTATATATCGCCTCATTATCACTCCACGTCCACCTGCCTCCTCTGCGAACCAACACGCCGTATGGTCTCCCTCAGAGCACCATCTAGTCATGGTACCCTCATCCTCAGTTAGCACTGTACATCGTCTGCATCCCACACAACATGCTGCAGGCATAGCTCATGTAGGGGTTAGTATAAGGATACTATGTAAGGACCCCAAGACCCTCCTTTTCTCAAAAAAATCCACTAAGGATAAACCACAAAGTATGAAATCTACAGAAAACTCTACTTATGTATATTTCCATACATATACTGAAGTTATCAATTAATCCATCACAATCCAGATTGAAAATAGAGGTTCTGACTCAACTCCCACCAGGTATATCTTTAGGTATGCTTTTATAAATGATTAGTTATAAATAATGAATCATCTTATTCCGTTAATAGGCTCTGCGAATGACCAACATAGAATATCTAGGAGCTGACCCGCATATGATTGCTTGAAGCTAACCGCCACAAGATTTCTAGGAGCTGACCCACATCGGATCACTAGGATCTAACGCACATAGGATCGCTAGGAGATAACTCACATAGGATCACTAATAGGTGAACCAAAAAAGGTTCTTTAAGAGTTTTCCCAAAAAGGATCTCTAGGAGGTGACCCACATATGATCTCTAGGAGCTGACCCACATAGGATCACTAAGAGATGCCCCACAGAAGATCGCAAGAAGATTACCACAAAGGATTACTAGGAGATAACCCACATAGGATCGCTAGGAGATGACCCACATAGGATCAATAGGAGTTGGCCCACAGAGGATCGATAGGATCTGGCACAGACAGGATCGCTAGGAGCTGACCCGCATAGGATCGCTAGGAGCTGCCCTGCACAGGATCACTTGGAGAACTCTTCTAGTCACAGCTAGCTACTGGGTTTATGCACTAGGATTTCTTGCCTCTAGGAGAGTTAGTTCTCCAAGCCACTAGTCTATTCACCAACTACCATGATATCCCAAATAGAAGTATCTCAAATGTTCATCATGTCATAGGGGTCTCAACGCAACATATTCTGCGTCAATCAGATACATGGTCTGTGATTTTTTAGCCTTTTAGTCCCGTGGGCCCGGTTAGATTCATGATCGATCAACCTGACTGTACCGCATCATAATCCAAAACCCCTGTGGGAAATACTCAAATGGAAAACCTCACTCAGAGGATTCCAGCACCACTGACAGTCCGTCAAACAGACATCCATTAACAAAGCTTAGTCCAAAAGAATGTAAATGGGTCGTAGTGGGCCTGGGTTCGATCCGACCCGGTTGGACTGACCCGATCTGACCATGCCTAGGTTGACCTAGTTAGGGTCGAGCTGGGTGCCCCCACTTGGTGTGGATCAGCCCGCTGGGTGGTCCATCCCGTTGGGTTCGGCCCAACCCGCTGGGCGGCCTGGCCCGCTGGGTCCAGCCTGGCAGGTCGCGAGGGGTCGTGGGTGGCCGTGATTCCAAGGAGGGTGCCACAAGGGATAGAGACCATTGAGTGGCTCATCCAGGGTTTTTGGCAAGGGTGCAAGGCTGTGGGGCAGCTCGGTTGAGGTCGTTCGGCCGGAAGGGTGGCGGCAGCTCTGACGGCAACTGCAGATCGGCCCAGACGACGGCGGAGGCTCAAATGGCGGTGACAGCTCTGATGGCGGCGATGTCTCGGACAATGGAAGATCAGCTAGGATGGTGTCGTTGGCTCGGAATGGACTGCAGCGGCGGATCAGACAATGGCGGTGGCACGAACGGCTGTGATGGTGCAGCCTGGTGGAGTCGACCAGGGTCGGCTCGGCTGCAGACGATGCAGAGCGGCTAAGTTCGTGGGGCTTCAATGGTCATGGGGAAACAATGGCCACAGACAGCGGAGCACCGTGCAACATGGAGGCCACCGGGCAGTGGGGCGTCGTGCCTTCATAAGTGGTTCTCAGGTTCCACCGGTGCTGACAGCCGGCACCATTCGTCGTCACCAAAGTTTCCATCAACCATCGCGAAGGATACACCATTCAAGAAGAACAGCAGAGAGGTCAGGCCATATTTGTTTGCCCCACACCCTCCACGTTAGAGAAGCACCAAGTAGATAAAAAATAACAATAATATGTATGGATGATATTTAACAACATCAATCCCCACAACCTTCGTCAATCTCTAATCCCATTCCCACATAAGAAACACAGAATGAAATAACATTGAAACAAAACCCCTACCTTATTTGATTCATCGAAGGAGATCGCAAGGGAGAAGACGAAATTGTTGGGTAGGGGAGGACTATCATTGATTTAAGACATTCCACATTGAATGATTTCCTGAGGAATAATTTCAATGTTGAGGTTGGCATTCTTCATTGGCGTTCTTCATTGGAGTGCTTTCTCCCATGTTCTCCAACACTCTCTCCTTTTCCAGCCCTTTTCCCCAATTCTACCTAAATGAAAATGTATCCAAATATAATAGATTATGATATCTATTATTTAGTTTGTTGGAAAAAATACAAAATAGCCTAATTTATTAAAATGATTTGTCATAATAATGTATGGCGTTGGAAAAATTAACGTGTAGGAAGCTCAAGAGGCTCCTCCACATTAAATAGGGAGTTGAGAGGTTTCTCCCTCATTAAGATAAATGTTTAAAATTTTATTCCTTGGGTGGTCCCCACCAACATAACCTCTCATGGGTTTTTATGCTCGGGTGGTCCCCACCACTATGACCTCTTATAATAGGTTACTTCAGGTGGTCCCCACCTATTAAAATTCAACATGGGATTTGAAAAAATAAAATAAATTGTCAGACACATAATTTTATTTTATTCTATTCCCAAAAAACCAAAAAATTATCATTCACCATTGAACAACAACAGTCGAGGTGAAATTATTCTTAAGAGAATACCGGCACTGCAAGTTCAACGGTGCTATCAGATTTCAAATCCGAGCAATAGTTCAAAAGATAGAAAAACCCGCCTGCACCATTACTGAACATACAAGAAAAAATGTTCAAATTTTTTTTCTGGGCACTCTTGGCCTCTGAATAACGCGCCGTTAGTTTTGGTAGACTTGTAAAATTCCAATTTTTTTTAAATTACATAGAAATTTTGGGTATTTTAATTCTCCCCACCTCATGGTTTAGCATCACCAAAATCCGCATCAAAAAATTAGGAATATAAGTGGGGGTACTATGCACGAATATGTGCCTCCCACTCCCATGTTTTCTCTAGGAGGTTCCCATGCTACCAGCGAAAGCGCACCAGAGGTATCGACCGCCCACAAAGGACCTTCTCCTGTTAATCCTCAATCTCAACTAGAACCTATGAAAATGTCCCCCATCATCGATGTCTAGCTCACTGTGGACGATGATGTTAGAAGGTTCGTGCATGTATCTCTTAAGAAGGGACACGTGGAAGGCATCATGCACCCGGTGTAACTAAAGTGGAATATCTAATATGTATGCCAACTCGACAACTCTACTGAGGACCTGAAAAGGTCTGATGAACCTCGAAGATAACATGCCCCCTCGGCCAAATCTCTGGAAACTTCCTCAAGGAGAGAATCATAGAAATACATCGTCGCTATCCTCAAACACTAGAGGTATCCGTCTCCCGTCAGCATGAGACATCATCCTGCTCTGTGCAGTCTTCATTTGCTTTTAGATGATCTGCACTTTCTATGTGGAAGCCCATACCATCTCTTTTCCCACTAGTGATTACTTACATATGTCAATCTCGAACAAAGGTGATCTGCAGGGTCACCCATACGACTCCTAAAAAGGTTAAATCCTAATGGTGGAGTAAGAGATGTTGTTGTATACAAACTCCACTAAAGGCAGGTGATCCTCCCAGATGAAAACGATTTCAGTGACACAAGCACGCCACATGTCTTCGAGTTTCTGAATGGTCCGCTCAGTCTGGCTATCCATTTGAGGATAGAAGGCGGTGCTCAAACAATGACGTGTCCCGAAAGCCTCCTGCAACCCTACCCATAGTCAGGAAGTAAAATGTGTTTCACGATCGAAGACAATGGTCAAGGGTACTCCATGTAGCTGCACAATCTCTTGAACATAGTGGCATCCTGAGCTCACTATTGAACACTACTATTTGATTGGTAGTAAGTCAGCCAACTTGCTGAGTCTGTATACAATCACCCAAATCGAGTCATGTCCCCTTGTTGTACATGGATGTTCTATCACGATGCCCATGGATATCCTTTACCACTTCCACTCAGGGATCTCTAAAGGCTGAACCAAGACTTCTAGTACCTGATGCTCCGCCTTCAATTGCTGAAATATGAGTCATCGAGAGACAAACTCTGCAATTGATTTCTTCATTCCCGGACACTAGTGTTGTCATCGACGATCTAAGTACATCTTCTCCACTATTGGATGTACCGCTAGAGGTGATGTGTGGAACTCCCTAAACACTTCCTCCTGAAGTGATACTGGTACCATTGTAATTCCTCTGAAAAGGATGATATGCTGCCCACATTCAAAAAATCCATCAGGTTACTACCCTATGGATATCTGAGAATTTTGAGCCTCGCAGACAGCATCCCCACACTGCGCCTCCCTGAATCACTGAAGAAGTGGGTTAGCGACTTTAAGAGTCTAAAGGAAAGCTGCTCTGTCTCGATCCATAGAGGATATCTGCAAAGTGTCTAGAAACTTCATCACCTTTTCTTGCAGCTGTATACCAGTCCTCCTTATGAGTGCATCTACTACAACATTACCGTTTTAAGAGTATAAACTATCTCAATTTCATAGTGATGGAGGAACCCAATCCAATGTTATTGTCTCAGGTTCAGGTCCTTCAGAGATTAGATATACCTAAGACTCTTGTGATCAGAGTACACTATAATGCATTCTCCTATCAGATAGTGTCTCCACATCTTCATGGCGAACACCACTGTAGCTAACTCTAGGTCTTGGGTAGCGTTGTTCTTCTCATGCTATCACAGCAATAAAGAAAAATATTCGATCACTACTCGATCTTGCATCAGTAAACATCTGAGCCCAGTCCCTGATGCATTGTAGTAGACTACGTACCCTACAACCACCTCTAGTAGCCTCAAGATGGGTGCACATGTCAGCCACTACCTCATCTTCTGAAAACTCTGCTGGCATCTCTTCGACCACATGAAGGGTTTCCCCCTCTTTTTCAACTCTGATAGAGGTGATGCAACTCTGGATAAATCTTTTACAAACCTCTGGTAGTGTCCATCTCAACCCATAAAACTTCGTACATCCTTCACAGTCCTAGGTGGATCCCAAGTATGTACCGTCTCAATCTTTGCTAGATCCACTACAACTCTAGCATCTAATATGACATGTCTCATAAAGTGAACCTCTCGGAACAAAATTGGAACTTCGAGAGCTTACCTTAAAGATGGTGCTCTCAGAGTGTGTCCAGTACTACCTACAAATGATACATATGCTCCTCCTCGGTATCCAAGTAGATCAGAATTTCATCGACGATGACTCCTACAAAGCGATCAAGGAATGGATGTAAGATCATTTTCATGAGCCCCATGAACTCTGCTAGAGAACTCATTACACCGAATGTCATAACCAAGAAATTGTAAGGGTTGTACCGACATCTGAAAGCCATATTCTTTACATCCTCATCTCTTAAAATGAGCTGGTGATAGCCTGATCTGAGGTCTATCTTCAAGAACCAATGTTCTCCCTTCAGCTGATCAGAGATGTCGGCAATCCTTGGGATTGGGTACTAGTTCTTCACGGTCACCATCTTCAGGCGCTGATAGTCGACACAAAGTCTCTAGCTCCCATCTACCTTCTTGGTGAACAGAATCGGGGCTTCCAACAGACAAACACTGGGAAGAATAAATCCCTTCCACTGCAAGTCCTCTAGCTGCACCCTCAGCTCACGAAGCATTGTGAGAGACATCCGATATGCTGATATAGTTATCGGTGTCATACTGAGGTAAAATTCAATGTAAAAGTCCACCTATCTATGTGGTGGAAGACCTAAAACATCATCCGGGAAAACAACCATGTACTATTCCACAACTATAGGATAACTCAGACTCTCCAAATCAACTGCTCCGAGGGAAAGGCTAGCCAACTGATGAGTGATCGTCTACACTCTCCCCCGTGTAAGTCCATCCAGTGCTGAAAAGGCTCCCTTCTTGCCGGTGAAGGTAAACTGGTTCCCATACATGCGGCCACACCGCACTTTGCGCCTAATATAGACAATCTTAGCATGGATTGTAGATAACCAGTACCTACCAAAGATGATGTTTTATGGCATCGATGATGCTAATAAGAGATCCCAACCAAAGATCATTCCTCATATAGTAATATCACAGTGCCAGCACTGGTGCGTAATCATCAAATCTGCTCCTGCAGAAGTCTTTAACAGTAAGGATCGAGCCAATGAATCCATCGGAATCTCCGAGCTCCGAATGAGGGTAGTGGAAATATAAGAATGATTGTAACATGTGTCTATTAGAACTGAAACTAAGGTGGATTAGACACAGATCGTACTTCGTATCTTCTCTAGAGCACCGTGATCGTAGGTCTCAATTTCCTGGAGCTGTTCTAACCCCTATCCACATGCTCTCTATGGTCGGGGTGGACCTCCTAGTGGTGGTGGTGGTAACATCTCGAAACATCACCCATCACCAGCTACACTGCTAGCTCCTCTGCCACGTCAACCTACTCCATGTGGACCTCCTCGGTCGAACCTTCGTCCTTCCCTGGGCAGTCCTTTGACGGTCTGCTGATCATCTATATTGTGGGTTGGACAGCCACGAGCCATGCGACCCTACCCGCTTCATGTGTAACACTGCCTAATCCTGGTATTACTGGATCCCCCTTGGGTGACCCACACAATAGATCCTGAATGATTATTTCATCTACATATAGGTCTTGTCCTCTTGGACCTCTGCCGAATCCTTTTTCATCTAGTTACAGAAGACTCCACTATGTGACGACTGGAGGTGGGTCTCGCTGCTGGTGACTTCTTATATAGAGACCCAAATCTTGACATACATGGAAATTAAACTACTTTTGTGGAATACTTAATACATAACAAAAAAACACTCAAGGACCATAATAGTTTAGTGTATTTGGAATCTTGGAATATAAACTTCTAATCTTGTTGAAATATCTTCAACATCTCCCATAACGATCTTCCACTTATAGTTTCCTTACCTAAAACCTATCTTTTAATCCTAGGGAAAAAGAAAACATAAAAAGGGTGAGCTCAAATGCTCAGTAAGGGTAAGCATGGATAACATAAAACATACCGTATACATTTGAACTTAAAAACATCAACATAATGTTTACAAATCAAAATCTTGAGAAATGACATAAAACATGGAAGTACAGAAGGCATAGATCATAATTGAACATAAATCATGATAAAATAGCATGGGAATAAAACATGTATTTGTGGAAAACCATTATGCACATGATATGATTTCTATAGTAGCCAAGGCATTGCTGCCAAGACCATCTTAGTTGACAAAGTCCCTTGCTGAACAAGATTTACTTGCTGTTCCAGCCCTGTATTACTGAACCAGATTTACTTTCCATTCCAGCCATGTCTATCTCATGAGATATAAATCTTTACCCAATTAATTGGAGGGATATATAGGTCTCACCCATATCATAATGAAATCATTCCTTTCTATGCCACAAAATCATAAATCTTATATCATAGCATAAACCATGTAATAGAATTGGATTCTTAAACATCATGCCATAATAACCTAATCCGTATAAAAAATGGATATCATTTCATCATAAAGAGAATAAAACCTTGTAAATAATTGCGACATTATAATTGAAACATAAAAATATTAAATAATTTCATTTTAGATGGAAAATATTTTTGATAAAACACTTGAAATGAAATCTTGAGGAAAATATGCTTTCTTCTTCAAAATCATTTTCTTTTCACAAAATGCCATGAAATTTTAAAACAAAAGGGTTTTGTCGAAAATAATCATGCAATCTTGTATATGAATCCTCATTAAAATGAGGCTTTATGAAAGTGTAAAAATCCATTCACGCCATATAAGTTACAAAAACCATTCTTCTCTAACTTTTGCCGGAAAGTCAAAAAAATATCTCGTACGACAAAAGATTTCTTACATACCATGTAGTAAAATTTAAATTGGATGAAAAGGAATTTAAACATACATAAAAAAATTTCTTGAAAACATGGACATGGATGATAAGAATAACCCCAGAAAATACTTACGAATAAACAATATCGGATAAAAAAACAAGATTGGAAAAGTTATCCCTTACCTTACGTCTGATATGCTTCTTATGTATCTGAAACTCCTGTATTATGATTTATATAATTTCATTGACAATTTACATAATAATATTCATTGTTATTATATCATATTTGGTTAACTTATGAATTTATATTTCCCATTATTTTGTAAATCCATTTTAATGCAGTGTTTTGGGTAAAATCGTTTCATTTACCGTACATGTTTTGACTTGTTGTTCTTTATTAATTATATCATGATTTCCTTAATTTAAGAATGTAAAACATGATTTATATATAATAAATATTCATCATATATATATATGATATATTTATAAATGTAATGAAATACACCGTTCATGGAAACGGTAGGCCGTACGTATGCATGAACACTATTTTTGTTTCCTTATTGAATTGATTGGAATTAAGTAGAAGACATACATACACACACACACACACACACATATATATATATATATATATACATAAATCCAGTATCAATATTATGTCATATATTCCATTATTATTCAGTATATATACTTTATAATCATTTATGAATGGTTAACATGGAGAATGAATCTCATCGCTTTGTGGAGACCGTAGTCTGCACATACGCACGAGCGATGATATCATTCCCATGATCGTGGAATTGTATCAAAGTGTATGTTTAATATTTAATAATAAATATCACTTTAATATAATCATATATAGTTATTTATTTATACCATTATACCCATCCATGTAAGGTGGTGGTGGAAAACATATTACACCACAACGTGGAGAAGGTATTCCATACGTACGCACGCACGTTGATTTCGTTTTCCGTAGGATGGATAGAAGGTGGAATCGGGTTGTTTCATATTTATAATAACATATAATTATATGAGTTATAATGATGTTATTAATTAATAATGAAACAACTAAATAAGAGGAAGTAGAAGAAGAAATAAATTTGAAATAATCGGTAACAAATATTACCTCTTCTTTGATGCACCTCCTTTAAACTTCTTCTTAGGGCACTAGGGTTGTTCTTTCGAGAAGACCAGAACCTATATGATATTACTATAAAGTTTTAGAAGAGGAATTGGCAGGGGTTTTCCGTGTTTCAAGGATCAAAAGGGTGTGAATAAATGTCGGAAGGTGTTCCCTTTTTATAAAGGAGGAGAGGGGCACCTTTGGAAATCTTAAAAATATTAATTTATAATAAATCTAACCCCACATAAAAACCTCAAACAATAACTCATATTTGAATATTAGATGATATAGGGAAGTAATATCATCAAAAAATAAAATTTAGACATGTAGGGAATTTATTTTAAACATTATCAACTTGATTTATACTTATTTAATCTATTAAATTTTATTTGTTGTAATAAGATTCTAAATTATAAATTGTTATAAATAATTACTTATGTACTGTGAATTATCCATAATTGGATAAATTATGAAATTTTATACTATATAAATTTTAATTTATAATTTTAAAAATATTCTTGTGATTTTTAATCTATTTAATAATATGTTATTTTTATAAAATAACAATAGTGTCAATTTTGAAACTATTCATTTATTTGAATTTAAATAAAATCCACGCATAGGATATATTAGAAATAAAATATTTAATAGGTTAATAACATGTCATAGTGATCTATTAAATTATTGGATCACATTAAATAGTTCATATAGTAATTATTTTACTATTTTTAAAACCATTTATTTGATATTTCTCTTACTAAAATAATTACTGAAAATTTTTTGTATAATTATTAAATATACTTATTTGTTGCATAAATATTAAAAATAAACTACTAGGATGAATAAAAATATTATATTTTTCATAAGAATATATTTATTCAGATTTAATTCTAAAACACCCAAATTTTAAAATGTTATATTTATGACATATGAAGGTGACAACTTTGACATCATATAAAATAAAATAATATAAGTGTCATAATCAATTTTATAAGACTCCAAACGGTCATATATTCGGTCATTGGTTGATTATGGTGTAGATATATATTACCAATAAGTTTTTATCAGGTTTTTGGGCCATTTAATTTGTATTACAATTTCAATAAAAACAATATTATCGATTTGTTTACTAAATAAATAATTTCCGCATCATTAATGTATAAGATAATAAGGTAATTAAGTAACTCTTAAAAATTACAAATAAATTACCATGATAAATAAAATCATTTTAGCTTTCAAATGAGTATTTATAACTGAATTTATATTCTGTATATCCTTATATTAAAAATACTGTAATTATTAATGTTTGTGTGAGACATATTTCACTTTTCTTTAAATAAAACAATCTAAAGGTCTTAATCACATCCAAGTGGGTTCTAATGGAATCCATTTCGACCCAAATAGGACTTTATAATCATCCAATTATATTAAGACAAGTTTTAGGGTAATTTTATAATATTATATTTACCCTTAATTACCCGATTTACCTTTAACGATGGTACATAAAATTTACCGTAGATACTATTCATAATGCCTAAAAATAAAAAGTAGTTTGTTGATATAATTTGGACACACTGATTCAAAATATGGAATGCATTTTTCCAAATTCAATACACAGAAGTTTCAGAAATTAAATTAAAAATTAATCCCGTTGTCGAAAGAAAATAGGTTTCTTTAAAACATTGCAAAATATTGAATTGATTCAACCTACGAATTCAATGTAAACTCAATGCCAATGAAATAAATTATATTAAATGGTAACAATATATTATATTTATACTTTAATAACATTCAATATTATAATTTAATCACTTAAATTATTATGATGAAAAAAGTTGTTTCTAATTAAAATATAGTGTGTTTTTACTATTCATTAAAATATGAAAGTTTTCAGAAAAAAATCAAAAAATTATCCAATGTAAATTTTTATATCCTGATTAAAAATAAGAAGATTATTTTTTATAATTTAACTTATACACTTGTCAAAAATTATATTTAAAATCGGTGCGCCATCATAAGGTGGAAAAACTGCATTTTTTGAAAAATACTTATTTTACCCGAAAAATTTATTTTGTTCTCATACCATGTTCTATAAAATGGGTAAGATGAATTATAATGTCATAAAATACAAAATTTATTTTCTAATATTCATAACGGCTAGTTTATAATAATATTATAACAGTATATTTTTTGTTTAGTGAAACCCGATATTGCGTAAAACATGCGCTATTGAGAAAGGTTGTGATTGCGTGTAATGCAAGCGAAGTCAGGGTTGGGTGTAGTGAAATACTCCTTTGTTGTTGCGTATAACAACATCCAACAATATTTGATTTATTAATTGAATATATATATATATAATCAATGTTCCATAGAATAACTACTATCAAACAAACTTGAAATTGTGTGTAACACGATCCATGATTAGTGTTGCGTATACTGAAAGCTAATATGATGTTGCGTATAGCGCAAGATAATCTTGGTGTATCGCACAACATAAGATATGAATGAAATTAAAAAGAATATATATTATAAAATATGGGGTTGTTACATTCTACCCCCCTTAAAATGAATTTCTCCCTTGAAATTCGTCGGGGTTATAAATCGTTTTCTATTCATATAAACCCACATTGTAAAAAGGAATACTAAAAAATAATTTTAAAAACTAAAGTATGAAACATAACGGTTACCCAAATTAACTAATCAATGGGTTTCCACATAGGATAGCATAGGTGAAAAATATGGATATGGAAGTGAAATATAACCATCATGTTCTGATGGAGAGTGGTAGAGAACATGGATATGAAAAACCCAACAATCACAAAGCAATAAATTTGTGATGATCTAAGGTACCATCCGACATATCAAATATGAGAGCAGTAGGACAAAAAAAAATTCAATATCATTTCCCTAAATTTTAAGAATTTGAATTAGAAGAATACTTACTTTATTTTGGTATAATCTCACCGTTGTTTGTGCCTTAAACAATTTCTACTTCATCTCTTAATGAAATGAGGTAGAATTTGCCTTCCGTGAAGTGTTAGTAGATCATGTGATAGAATGATAGGTCATTCCATCTTTCTCAAACATAAGGTTAGAAATATATATATATATATATATAAGTCCATCTATGGTGATATTAATCATAAATGGTTCCAAAAATGGACTTATACTTCATCTATCATAACACTTAATATAATAAAACTAGTTTCTACTAACCAGGGACTTCCTGTAGGCCAGTTGTAGGTGATAAAGGAATGTCGCACTTCGGTTGTGGGTTTGATTCCCACAGCTTTGTCCGACGCGACAGATTGTCGCCCATTCTACTGGTTGTCTTTTTTCTAAAACTATACATTCATAACATTTCAGAAATAAAAAGTTATATCCTTAAACAATAATATATGATGTATATTCCAAACTTTAGGCTTATCGAAAATACTCCTGTCCAATCTTATGGTATAAATAAAATGATTACAAGAAATGTCATCAACTAAGCATCTGATTACCATCATTTATACGATATTTCTTGTTGGTCACATTCCAAACATGTGAATACCTTAATCATGTATTCTATTGAAAAATGAATACCCATTGAACCTTAGTGAAAACATGAATATTGTCAAAAGTTAATTCTTTCCACATACCAAAATCCAAAAAATGTTATATTCTCAATCCATGATATCACTTAGTCCTTATATCAATCATGAGCTCATTTCATTTTTTCATTATCCATTCATTATGCGTATATCATCTTCTTTCCAAAAATATTTCAATCACTTTTTCATGGTTACCAGTACCATATAATTATTGAAAACCAATACATAGATATTCCAAAGTTCCACAATACCATAAATGAGATTCCATGATACTATTTTGAAATCCCATTACGTGAACACTTAATCATTACACAACATCATTTTCATACTCAATATCACAAATAGTGATTGCATGAGACTTCCCTTTATCCTTTTCCTTAAGAGGTTTCTCACGTTGATCATCATTAACCTGTGGATTAGGGCATTTATTAGCATAATGCCCCATTTCCTTTCACATGATGCATTAAAGTGTTGGTGGAGCGTTCTCTATAGTCTTTTCTCTACTCACATCATTAGAATCCTTTTTCACATTACTTCAATAATCAACTGCTCGATGACCTTCTTTTCCAAACATAAAACATTTTATAGTACCTTTTAGGAAATCTCCACCATGATTCTTTCCACACTTTGAACATAAAGAAACATTCATCTTCTTTTCACCATTGTTTTGAGATTTCTCCGTAAACTCCATCTTTCATTTCATGTCAAAACCATGATATGGATATGTAACCCCAACTTCCAGTTCTACATTGATATCACAACGCACAATTTCTTCATAGCTACTAAAGTCTCTTATAGATAATTCCCTTTGAAGACTTGGTTTTAAGACACTATAGAATCGATCAATTTATCTTCGAGGTTGGATGATAAAGCCAGATTCATACCTTGCAAGCCTTGTAAAATTCGACTCGTATATACCAACAGATTTATAATCCTTTTTCATAAGCTCAAGGAACTCCTTTTCCATCATTGTTCGATGAATACGAGGGAATTACTTATTGAAAAATAAGTTCTTGAACTCATCCCATTCCATGGATTAAATTTCACCTTGGGCCCTTGTGTTCTTAATTAGAGTCCACCACTGGTCTGCTTCACCTTCTAAATGGTAAATATCCAGAATGACTTTTTCATGTTCTGAACAGCGATGTATGGAAAATATAGCTTCAATGGTACTGATCCATTCTGCAGAAATAAGTGGATCAGAAGACCCACTGAAAGAAGGTTGACGTTGCTTCATGAAGGACTCAATAGAATATTGTTCCCTTATCTACTAATTTGGAAGTCCAGAATGATTCATACCTTGTGTAAGTATAGAATTAAGATTTTGTACTCCATCTCCCATAACATTGGTTTGATTAGGAGGACAATCATTTCATTTTCCATTACATTTATTAACACAATTCCTTCGGGTTCCAGCCCTCGTCTAAAACCCAAAACTAATATTGTGAGAGGAAAAAATCATTCTATAAAAAAAACATAATATAGGGGGAGTACCATCAATATATAACATCTTATGTTTAATTCTATGACCATTACCGTAATCCTATAACTATAACCTATACTTATAAATAACCTTATGTACATCCCTAGACATACCATAGAAATATCTCTAGGGATCTCACTAAAGTTTTCACATCCTAGTTTTCAAAGGTTAACTAAACCTTTCCTCTTATACCAACTGTAGATACCCAAAGATTGACGTACATGGACAATACATTACTTTTTTGGAATACATAATACAAAACAAAAACAAACACTCAAGGACCATAATTTTTCGTGTCTTTGGAATCTTGGAATATAATCTTCTAATCATGTTGAAATATCTACAACATATCCCATAACGATTTACACTTTTTTTCCTTACCTAAAACATTTCCTTTAATCCTAGGGGAAACAAAAACATGAAAAGGGTGATATAAAATGCTTAGTAAGGGTAAGCATTGATAAAATAAAACATACCGTATACAATTTAACTTAAAAACATGAACATAATGTTCAAAAATAAAAATATTGAGCAACGACATAAAACACGGAAGTACATAAGGAATAGATCATAATGGAACATAAATCATGATAAAATAGCATGGGAATAAAACATGTATTGGTGGAAAACCATTAACCACATGACATGATTTCCATAGTAGCCAAGGCATTTCTGCCAAGACCATCTTAGTGGACAAAGTCCCTTACTGAACCGGGTTTACTTGCTGTTCCAGCCCGGTATTACTGAATTAGATCTACATTCCATTCTATCCATGTATATCTCATGAATATAAATCATTACCCAATGAATTGGAGGGATATATAGGTCCCACCCATCTCATAATGAAATCATTCTTTTGTGTTCCACCAAATCATAAATCATACATCATAGCATAACCCATGTAATAGAATGGGATTATTAAACATCATGCCATCATAACAGAATCCATATAAAAAATGGATATCATTTCATTATAAAAAGAATCAAAACATTTGAATAATGGAGACATTATACTTTAAACATAAACATATTATATAATGTCATTTTGGATGGAAAATATTTTTGATAAAACACTTGAAATGAAATCTTGAGCAAAATATTCTTTCTTCTTCAAAATAATTTTATTTTCCCAAAATTCCATGAAATTTTAAAAGAAAAGTGTTTTTCTGAAAATAAGAATCCAATCTTGTATAGGAAGATTCATGAAAATGAGGCTTTATGAAACCATAAAAATTCATTCACACCGTATAAGTTAAAAAAACATTCCTCTCATACTTTTGCCAGAAAGTCAAAAAAATATCTCGTACGACAAAAGATTCCTTACATACCATGTAGTAAAAGTAAAAATGGATGAAAAGGACTTTAAACATACATGAAAAAATTTCTATAAAACATGGACATGGATGATAACAATAACCCCAATAAATACTTTCTAATAAACAATCTCGAATAAAAAAATGAGATTGGAAAAGTTATCCCTTACCTTGTGTCCGATATGCTTCTTATGTATCCGAAACTCATGTATAATGATTTAAATAATTTCATTGACTTATTCCAGAATCATATTCATTGTTATGATATCATATATGGTTCACTTATGACTTTATATTACCCGTTCTTTTGTAAATCCATGTTAAAGCAGTGTTTTGGGTAAAATTGTTTCATTTATCGTATGTGTTTCGACTTGTTGTTCTTTATTACTTATATATTGCATTCCTTAATTTCAGAATTCAAAACATGATTTATATATAATAAATATTTATCATATATATATATATGATATATTGATAAATGGAATTAAATACACCATTCATGGAGACGGTAGGCCGTACGTACGCATGAACGCTGTTTTTGATTCCTTATTGAATTGAATGGAATTAAGTTGATGAAATACACACACACAAACATATATATATAAAGTATCATTATTATGTCATGTATTTCATTATTATTCAGTATATATACTTTATAATCATTGATGAATGGTTGACATGGAGAATGAATCTCATCGCATCGTGGAGACGGTAGTCCATACGTACGCACGAGCGATGATATCATTCCCATGATCGTGGAATTGTATTAAAGTGTATGTATAATATTTCATAATCAATATAACTTTACAATAATAATATATAGTTATTTATTTACACCATTATACCTATCCAAGTAAGGTGGTGGTGGAAAACAGATTACACCACGACGTGGAGATGATATTCTATACGTACGCACGCGCGGTGATTTCGTTTTCCGTAGGATGGATAGAAGGTGGAATAGGGTTGTTTCATATTTATAATAACATATCAGTATATGAGTGATACTTATTTTATTACTTTACAATGAAACAACTAAATAAGAGGAAGTAGAAGAAGAAATAAATTTGAACGAATCGGTAACAGATATTACCTCTTCTTCGATGCATATCCTTTAAACATCTTCTTAGGGTAATAGGGTTGGTCTTTTGAGAAGACTAGAACCTATATGATATAAATAGAGAGGTTGAGAAGAGTAATTGGGAGGGTTTGGATGGGATTCAAGGATCAAAAGGGTGTGAAGAGAAGTGGGAAGGGGTTCCCTTTTCATAAGGGAGGAGAGGGAACCTTTGGAAATCTTAAAAATATTAATTTATAATAAATCTAAACCCAAATAAAAACCTAAAAAATTGACTCATATTCTAATATTAGATGATATAGGGCTGTATGTTCATCATCCAATTAAATTTAGACATGTAGGGAATTTATTTCTAACATTATCAACTGGATTTATCCGTATTTAATCTATTAAATTTTATTTGTGGTAATAAGATTCTAAATTTTAACTTGTTATAAATAATTATGTATGTGATATGAATTATCCATAATTAGATAATTTATAAAATTCTAGACTATATAAATTTCAATTTATAATTTTAAAAATATTTTTGTTATTTTTAATCAATATAATAATATGTTATTTTTATAAAATTACAATAGTGTCAATTTTGACACTATTCATTTATTTGAATTTAAATAAAATCCACATAGAAGATATATTCGAAATAAAATATGTAATAGGTTTATAACATGTCATATTAATCTAGAAAATTAGTGTAGAACATTAAATAGTTCATATAATATTTATTTTACTATTTGTAAAACATTTATTAGATATTTCTCTTAATAAAATAATTACTACAACATTTTTGTATAATTATTAAATATACGTATATGTTTAATAAAAATTAAAATTAAAATACTAGGATGAATATAAATCTTACATATTTCATAATAATATATTTAGTTGTATTTATCTTCTAATGCACACAATAATTAAAATGTTATATTTATTAAATTATGAAGGTGACAACTTTGACATCATATAAAATAATATAATATACGTGTCATAATCACTTTTATAAGACTACAAATGATCATATATTCGGTAATTGGAATTTTATTGTGTATATATATATTACCAATAAGTTTTGATCTGGTTTGAGGGCCCTTTAATATATATTACTATTTCAATATAAACAATATTATTGATTTTTTTACTAAATAAATAATTTCTAGATCATTAATGTATAAGAAAATAAAGTAATTAAGTAACTCTTAAAAATTAAAAATAAATTACCATGATAAAGAAAAAAAATTAGCTTTCAAATTAGTATTTATAAACGAATTTATATTCTATATATCCTTATATTAAAAATACTTTAATTATTAAAGATTGAGTGAGACATATTTCACTTTTCTATAAATAAAATAAACTAAAGGTCTCAATCACATTCAAGTGGGTTCTAATGGAATCCATTTCTACCCAAATATGACTTAAGATGAAATATAATCGTCCAATGGTATTAATACAACTATTAGGGTAATTTTATAATATTATATTTACCCTTAATTACCCGATTTACCTTTGACGATGGTAAATAAAATTTACCGTAGTTACTATTCATAATGCCTAAAAATAAAAAGTAGTCTATTGATATTATTTGGACCCACTAAATCCAAATTTGGAATCCTTTTTTCCAAATTCAATACACAGAAGTTGCAGAAATTAAATTAAAAGTAATCCAGTTGTCGAAAGAAAATGGGTTTTTGTTTAAAACATTGCAAAAAATTCAACTGATTTAACCTACAAATTCAATGTAATATCAATGATAATGAAATAAATTAAATTAAATGGTAAAAATATATTCTATTTATAATTTAAAACCATTCAATATTTCAATTTAACCACATAAATTATTGCGATGAAAAAAGTTATTTTTAATTAAAATATAGCCTGTTTTTACTTTTCATTAAAATATGAAAGTTATCAGAAAAATATCAAAACTTTATCCAATGGAAATTATTATATCTTGATTCAAAAGAAGAAGCTTATTTTGTAAAATTTAACTTATAAACTTGTAAAAAATTATATTTAAAATGGGTACACCATCAAAAGGCGGCAAAACTGCATATTTTGAAAAATACTTATTTTACCCGAAAAATTTATTTTGTTCTCATAACATGTTCTATAAAATGTGTAAGATGAATTATAATGTCATAAAATTTAAAATTTATTTACAACTATTCATAACATCTAGTTTATAATAATATTACAAACATATATCTTTGTTTAGTGAAACCCGGTATTGCGTACAACACATGCTATCGAGGAAGGTTGTGATTGCGCGTAATGTATGCCAAGTCAGGGTTGCGTGTAGTGAAAGACTCTTTTGTTGTTTCATATAAAAAAATAAAACCATATTTCATTTATAAATTGAATATATATATATATATACTCAATGTTACGTAGAATAACTACAATCAAACAAACGTGAAATTGTGTGTAACATGATGCAAGATTAGTGTTGCGTATACTTCAAGCTAATACGGTGCTGCGTATAGAGAAAGATAATCGTGGTGTATCGTAAATCATAAGATAATAAAGAAATTAAAATGAATATATCTTATAAAATCATGGGTTGTTACAGCTTAGTAAGGAAAATCTCCACTAATAGGGCTCTCTCTAGCACCCCTGCCTGTGTCGGGATGCTAAGGGAGATCATCGAAGCCCTGATCTCCCAACTGATCCTCTCCTCGATGGTCTGGATCTTGAAGAATGGGTCACATACCATATCTTTGGAGTAACATGAGAGTTCAATGAACCTCACTGAGTACAATGCCATCGATGTGTTTCCCTATTGCAGATGATGTAGCTCCTGAATGCACACTACTCGAAGAGTCGCTGGGAAAATCTCTACCCGAAACAGGCTCTTGAAGTTAGCCCACAGAAGCGTCGCCTCATCGGGAACTTGGATAATCAATCTCTACCATCTTCCCACTACTATATGTAGAAGGCTGGCATCAAGGATCCACATGAGATCATCTGGTGTCCCTACCATTCAAAAGACTCTCACCACAACCTCTAGATAATCCTCAACCGCTTGTGGGACCGTCTCTCCACTGAACCTTGGTGGCCACTAGCACGAGAACTTTTCCAATTCACGTAGGCTGTGTGTACTCTCTAATGTTGGGGCTAGTGACATCGGTGGCCCAACGGGTAATGGTACCGCTGTTGCCTCTACCGGTGCATCAATAATAAGAGGGCCCTACACAAACTCCTCATCGTTCGGTGGGATATCAGTGCGTACAGGACTCAAAAACCTAGCTGGCTGCCTGCATGGAGGTATCCTAAATAGAAACAGGTGCACAATAATCAATAAGTTTTACCTGGTGAGCGGAATCAAAATATCACAATGAAATCTCTTCAAAACACACATGCAATCAGTGTTTTCATGCATTGAGTCAAAAATCAGATGGTAGGGACCTAGTGTATGGATACGTATACTGCCACACCAACAATGGATTCCCAAAACTGATTACCAAACTAACTAAAATTGACATTATTATTGTTAAAAAGAATGATCATTGTCCTATGTTCTGCGGTAGAATCGACTCCTTTGATACCAATTTCTCCCGACCAGTCCCCGGGGGCCTGTGTAGTGACTACCCCATGCCCACCTTCCTTAGGCCAAGGGCGGGAGACTAGCTCCAAAGGCATAATTCCCTTAAAATAGGAAGGAATTACCTTTATAACCTATAAATACACAACCAAGAACACAAAAATATAGGAACTAAAGTACATCTAATATTAAACAAAGTGAGTACAGTAAGACATAGGGTCCAGGATACGAGCCCAACTAGAAAGTAGAAGGATAAATGGAAAGTAAAAGACTCCAGATAGGTAAAAAGCATCTCCTAGATCATTCACTAAGAGTATGACATAAAGGGAAGGTACAGATCGCCTCCTCATCACTCCACTTACTCCCATCTCCTATGCGAACCGACACGATGTATGTTCCACCTCCGAGCACTGTCCAGTCCTGATACCCTCGTCCCCAGTTAGTGATGTCCGTCGTTTGCATCCAACACAACAATGTGCGAGCATAGACCGTGTAGGGGTGAGTATAAAGATACTCAATAGGGACCCCGAGACCCTAAAGGTCTCAAAAAATCCTCCATGTATAAACAACAATTAATGAACTCAATAGATAACTCAACTGATGTATTTGCCCATACATATACATAAATTATCAAGTAATCCATCTCAATCATGATGGAACATAGAGGTTCTGACTCAGCTCACACTATGTATATCTTTATGTTGGTAGTAGATATTATTAGTTATATATTCTGAATCATTTTATTTCATTAAGAGGCTTAGATTCTAACCTGCACAGAATCTCTAGGAGCTGACCTTCACAAGATCACTTGGAGATGACCCACACATGATCACATGGAGCTGAACCTCACATGATCCCTAGTAGCTGACCCAAACAAGATTTCTAGGGGATTTCTTGCACTGGATCGATAGGAACTAACCCACACAGGATCACTAGGAGCTGACCCACATATGATCTCTAAGAGGTGACCCACACCGGATCACTAGATCCTGACCCACATAATATCACATGGAGCGGAGCCATAAAGGATCGCTAGGAGCTGACCCACATAGTATTACTAGGATGGGACCCACATAGGATTTCTAGGAGCTTACCCACACAAGATCACACATAGATGACCCGCATAGGATTTCTAGGATCTAAGTCACACATTATCACTATGAGCTGACCTGCATAACATATCTAGGAGGATTCTTCTCATCACAACCATCTACTGGGTTTCCGAACTAGGCTTTCTCGTCTCTACGAGAGTCTGTTCCACATGTCTATGGTCGATTCCCCAACTACCATGATGTCCAATAATTAAGTATCTCAAAGGTTCTCTATGTCATAGGGGTCTCAACGCATTAGACGGTGTGTCAATCAGACGCATGGTCTGTGAGTTATTAGCCTTGTAGTCTCAGGGATCGGTTGGAATAGTGCTCAATCCAACTTGACAATATCCCATCATAATCCAAAATAGTACTGGTGTAAACTCAAAGGGGCCACCTCACTCTGAGGATTCCAACGCCACAGGCGGTTCGTCAAACAAACGTCTGGTACCAAAGCTATGGCCGAAAAATGTAAATGGGTCGTAGTGGGCACAAGTATTGTCTAAACCAGCCAGACTGAAACATCCTGACCCACTCGGTCTAGCGTGCCCCCCTGGGCGGTCTGACCCATTAGATTTGGCACTGCCCTCTGGGTAGCCTGACAGGCCGCGAGGGGCCACAGGTGGCCGTGCAGCCGCAGATGGTGCCGCAAGGATGCGAGACAGTGGAGCGGCTCAGCCAGGGGTTGTCGTGAGGGAATAATTCCATGGAATGGCTAGTCTGGTGTGGTTTTTCTAGAACGATGGAGGCATCTCGGATGATGGATCTGATGGTGGAAGCGGCACGGCCCCGACATCGGTGGTGGCACGGACCGCAGAGGCGGCTCGGACGGTGGAAGCTCAGCCCGGATGACTGCGGCAGCTCAGAACAGACGGCGATGGCCGCGGCTCGGACGTTGGTATCGGCTCGGACTGGCGGTGATGGATTGAATTCCGGAGGCGGCTAGGCCCGACGACGGTGGCTCGTACGATGACGACGGGTTGGACAATGGTGGAGGCTTGGCCCGACAGCGGCAGCTCAGACGGTAGCGGTGAATCGGGTCGGATTAGCTACTGACTGTGCGAAGTGGTGGAGGTCGCTAGGCGGCGGAGGCCATGCGGTGGTGATGGCCTCAGAAGGCAGAGTTCCACTGGGTGTGGAGGCTACAAAGTAGTGGGGCAATGTGCCTTCATCAGTGATTATTGAGTTCCACTAGTACCGACCAATGGCACCGGTCACCATCACCAAAGTCTCCTTCTTCAATTGAGAAGGATACACCATTCAAGTAGAACGATGGAGGGTTCGGGCCATGTTTGTTTGTCCCACACACTCCACTTTAGATCGGTAGAAAACAACTAAGCAAGAACAAGAACATGTATGGAAGATATTTAATAACTTCAATCCCCGTAACCTTCCTCAATCACAAATCCCATTCTTGCAAAAGAATCATAGAAGGGAAGAACATTGAAACAAAACCCCTATATCTTTTGAATCATCAACAGAGATCACGATTGAGAAGAAGACGTCGTTGGGGAGGGGAAGACGACCGTCGATTGAAGACGACCCACGTTGAAGGATGTCCCGATGAGGAAAGTTGAAGATGAGGTCAGCATTCTTTATTGGTGTTCTTCATTGGAGGGATTCCCCCCAAGTTCTCCAATTCTCTCTCCTTTGCCAATCCTTTTCCCCAATTCCACCAACATGAAATGGTAGCCCAAGATAATAGATTATTTTACCTATTGTATTGTTTGTTTGAACAAATTAATAATATCATAATTAATTAATATGAGTTTTCATAACAATGTATGGCGTTGGAACAATTAATGTGAAGGATTCTCAAGAGGCTCCTCCAAATTAATGAGGGAGTTGAGAGGTTTCTCCTTCATTAAGGGGGATGTTCAAGAGGTTTAAAACTTGAGTGGTCCCCAACACCATAACCTCTCATGAGAGGTTAGTCTAGGGTGGTCCCCACCACCATATCCTCTCATGGGAGGTTAATTCAGATGGTCCCCACAAGTGAAACTTCCACATGGGAGTTTTAATGTATAATAAAATAAAATGTTTCACACTTTAATTTATTTTATTCTTATCAAGAATAACTGAAAAATTAAATTCACCCTCAACCAACTACCATCGAGGAGAAAGTCTTCTTATGAGAATATTGGCACTGTGAGTTTAACGGTGCCCACAGATTTCAATTATGAGCACCGGTTTAAAAGTTAGAAAAACCGGCTTGCACATTTACTGAACTTACCTGAAAAAGGTTCCGAAATTCATTCTGGGTGATCTGATCCATGGATTCATGTGTCGTTAATTTTCACAGACTCGTAATATTCCCATTTAATTTTATAAAATAAAATTTAATTGAAATTTTGGGTCTTTACAGGATGCGTTATTACAAAGTGGTATCAGAAGAGACGATTCTACTGAAGAACTACGACTCTGAAATTTTCAATGTAGAAAAATTGGTTATTTTTTATGAGTTTGGTTTTCATTTTGGGGAATCCAATGTTGGTTTGGTGGATAACATAAACATATACCAGGACCCGGAATTATGATTTCCCACTCAGTGCATGGAAACACTAATTGCTTGTGTTTTGGAAAGTTTTTCTTATGATTTCCTTGAGTCAGCTCCCAAGGAATAACTTATTGGCCATAGTGCACCTGTTTTATTTTAGGATTCCACCACATATATATCCAACCAAGATTCCAAAGAGAGTACACGATGATTGATCACCAAGAGATACGGCCTCGGTGCAAGGATCTCTTACGATGTTAGAACCTTCGGGTGGTTTATTAGTAGAACCACTACCTGTTGGGAAACCATTTCAACCAAACCCACTAGAAGACGGTGCACGCTGACTGAGAACATTGCACGACATTCAGCAGTAGAGGCCTCTTAGGATCCAAGGTGATATGGATCCGTAGGCAACTAAGGACTGGCTGCAGGTTGTGGCTAGATTTTTTCACTCAGTTGGGACACATAGTGATTTTATGGGGATCCTAGCTAATAGTAACTTCCTAGAAGTAGGTGGGAGATAGTGGTGTCTGACACTCTAGTTACATGATGACAAAACCCTCAACTGGGCAGACATCGATGACCTTTTCAGTGAATATTTCATCCCAATGACCTAAGGATATGTGCGTATATAAGAGCTACTACACTTATAGAAGGGTACCATGAATGTGGCCATGTACTCAACGAGGTTCAGTGATCTCTCCCGCTACTCCAAAAACATTGTATGAGAACCATTATTTTTGGAACAGACCTTCGATAAGGGTCTCTAATGGGATATAAAATCAACGATGATATCACTTAGCATGTGATGCAGAGCTGGGGTGTTGGAGCGATCACATTTGGTGGGAAACTTACTTGCTGAGAAAGCAACGACAACGAGATCCACCATTGGACTTCAGGTAGTAGAGTACTCAGTAGAATGAATTAGACAAATTTAATAGGGGCCCACGTGGGCCAGACCTACTGGTGGATGACCTCAGGATATAGGGTCGGTGGTGCGGGGATCAGGGGATAAAGGAGAATAGATGAGGAGCAGGTTGTGCTACTCATGAGGCAGGCAGGGTCACATGGATAGCAACGGTATGACCTTTCGTACTGATGAAAAAAATAGTAGGGAGGGGATGCTAAGGTAGAGGCATAGGTTTGAGTGGGGATGTCCGACGAGCAGCGGACATAGAAGAGGATCTTGCCGTGCAGGAAGTGGTGGGTGGCGATTCGAGGTTCTACCACCTCCACCTCCAGGTAGTACACCCCAACCATAGAGAGCAGGAGGACATGGACGAGCTCAACTCAAGGTATCTGAGGCCTATGACCATGGGGCTCTGGATACAATTATAGGTATTATTTTTGTCTACTCTACCCTAGTCACTGTACTTATAGACATAGATTCCAATCAACCTTTTATTTCTATGGCCCACGTTCAGAGCTATGAGATTTCGATGGAGCTGTTGGATCGATACATACTGCTAGATACTTCTATTATAGGGGATTACTAAATTATGTAGAGGTGCTGGCAGTGAGATCTTAGTCTAGGAGAAGAGAGCATTGGATAGAATCTTGTAGTAGCAGTGATGAGGACTTATGACGTCATCTTGTGTATGAACTAGTAATCCACATTCCATGCTCAGATTTACAATATTAGGCCCTATGTGTGGTGAGTATGTGAGGATGGGACCAGTTTTTATTTCACTGATTAGAAAGAAACCATTGAATAACATGATGGACTTTCCCAGAGTTGGGTGTAACCAATCACACATCAGTTGTCAAGCCTTACCCTTAGAGAAGTTGATAGTGAGAGATTGATCTATCCTTTAGTGGTAGACCGGTGTGTCGATGTATATCCTGATGATGTTATGAGATACCCTCTTTGCAGTGAGTAAAAATATTACATCTTCTTGTACCCAGGGATGACAACAATATCTACATCTGCATGTCAGATGGTTCCCATGGAGCTTTGTGAGTTTCAGGTACAACTGAAGGACTTACATAGGAAGGGGTTAAAAGGAACAATGTATCTCAGTTGGCATCCTTGGTTTTTTGACCAAGAAGGCATATGGGAGTTTGAGACTCTGTAAGGACTATTAGTTCCTGATCTCGGTGACCATGAAGAAAAATTATACACTTATGAGGATTGATGATATCATTGATCAGTTGAAGGGAGCTCAATGTTTTTCAAAGATAGACCACATATCATTCTATAATCAAATCATGTTAGGAGATGAGGATGTGTAGAAGAAAACCTTCATATTTTGGTATAGATACTATGATTTCTTGGATATTCCATTCGGTGTTATAGAATCCCCTGTATGGTTCATGGGACTCATGAACAAGATATTTCAACCATAGCTCGGTCGCTTTGTGGTGGTCATCATCAAGGACATATTGATATATTGAGCATCGATGGATGAGCATGCCTATCATCTGTAGATAGTTCTGGATACACTCCAATATCACCGTCATTTTTAAATGTTCTGGAAGATCCATTTCTGGATACGGGAGGACCACTTTCTATGACACGTTATCTAGAAGGATAGTGTTGAGGTAGATCTAGCAAAGATAGTGGCAGTTCATTCTTGGGTGCCACCTAGGAGTGTGACCGAGGTGTGGTGTTTCCTAGGATTGGTTGGGTACTACTAATGATTAGTACCCGACTTTTCCAAAGATTCGATACACTTGTCATTGTGGAAAAAGAAAGGACAACCCATCATATGGACAGAGAGATGACATCAATTTTTTCAGGAGCTAAGGCAGATACTGAGGAGTGCCCCCACCTTGAGGCAACAAGAAGATGGTGTTCGGTATGTAGTCTACTATGCCACATCATGGAACAAACATTGTTGTGTCCTAATGCAGGAACATGCAGTGATCCTATATGGTTATTGACATCTGAAAAAGCATGAGGCGAACTATGATATCCAAGACATGAAGTTAGCAGTAGTGGTCTTAGTCTAGAATATGTTGTGTCATTACTTGATGTGTGAACATTTTACAATATACTCTGATCACATGAGTCCTATGTATATATTCTCACAGAAGGAACTGAACTCGATACAATTAATTTGTCCTTAGTTCTTTTAGGACTATGACTTTTAGACAGTCTACAATCCTGGGATGGGGAATGTAGTAGAAGATGCACTTAGTAGGAGGTCTGGTCTACAGTTTTTGAGTGAGGCCACAAAGCAGCTATCCGTGTTGCAATTTTTCTTTTGTAGATAGATATTGAGCATCTAACCTCTATCCTATGACTGTCACTCCACCACTTCTTTTGGATGTTCGGGAGGCATAGCTTATGGACACGATGTTCAAGGCTCGACGTGCTCAAATACTCTTAGGGAAGGCACCATATGGATTTTTTATATTGGGGAGCACATCATTTTCTTTAGAGGACACAACATGGACCCAGTGGCTCTATGGGAGGAGGTGTTGATGGAGTTCCATACGTCCCCTATCGTGGTGAATCTCGGTGTGGCGATGTTGTACCAGGACCTCTGACATTAGCACTGGAGGAATGGAATGAAGAAATAAGTGGCAACGTTTGTCTCATGATTCCTCACATGTCATCAAGTGAAGGCCCATCATCAGGTTCCATCAGGCTCAAAGCTGCCACAAGAGGTGCCAGGGTGGATATGAGATAGTATATCCAAGTAAAATGTGATAGGGATTCCATGTATATCTTGGGACATGATTCCATCCGGGTGATCTTTGATGGACTCCCCATGGGTATAGGTCCTAAAATAATCTGGGCGTCGAGTTTCGATCCCGCAACCTCTTCGCTGCAAACACTGTGTCTAACCACTACCCTAACATCACCTATATGTATATATATATATGTATATATAGTAAAATATAGTTATAAAACTATGTGTATAGAGGGAAGAACTGTGGGTATAGTGTTCCCACCAAAAAAAAAAGATTCCTTCCCCCGGAAAAAACAAATTTCCCACGCACACAAATTTCACTTATACCCACGGTTTTTAATAACCGTGGGTATAGGTATTTTAGCCCAGACCTATCCCCAAGGTTTTCCCCAAAACTGTGGGGATAGGGACCCCTTTACCCATGGTTTTGGGAAACCGTGGGTATAAGTGAATTTTCAGAACCTATCCCCACAGTTTTCCAAAACTGTGGGGATAGACCCCCCTATACCCACGGTTTTGGAAAACCGTGGGTATAGGTTCTGAAAAGTCACCTATACCCAAGGTTTTCTAAAACGTGGGTATTGGGGGGGGGGGGGGGTGTATCCCCACAATTTTGGGGAAACCGTGGGGATAGGTCCATTTTCCAGTAGTGCTCGCAGGTAACATGGTGGTGCCATGTGGCGTCGACGCTCTGATTACCGAATGGGGGAAACTCCCCCTCCCCAATTCTATCTAGGATGGTTACTGCTATAGTAGGTCACGCCTTTAGTGGGTCACGCCCCTTCTTGGGTCATGCCGCGTGAGCGATGCGGGTCGTACACTTTATGGGCAGGGTTGTGCCAGCCCATCCGGCCAAGCCCTTCGTAGGAAGGGACGCAGTTGCCCTGCATGATGAAGCCCTCTCTGGTCCATTCCATGTCATCCTAGTGAGCTACTGCCTAGTGGGCCTTTCCAGTAGCATCCTACCCCGACTGGGCTGGCCCAGGCCGGTCGGGCAGGGCATGGTCAGAACGGACTCAAACCATTTCTGGCCAAGTTTTTCTAAAAGAGTCATAACTTGTGAACCAAGTTTCCGTTTGACAAACCGTCTATAGATATGGGATACATGGAGGAGTAATTTCATTTGGGTATAATCCACATGATTTTTGGAGAAAGTTGGAGTGTGGCTAGTTTGGATCGAGCCCGAATCCATCCTGGCCCTCGTTACTAAAACACTTATAACATGCAGACCGAGTGTTAGATTGACGCACTATCTATCACATTTGACGTATGTCCTATTTCATGAAGAGTGGATCCTCTTGGAATAATGTGTGCTATTATTGGGATTCTAGAGTATGGATATAATGTGAAAAAAGAATATTGATACTGGGTGGGTCTGCACCTTGAATTTCTATGGGGGTCAGCATCTATCGATCCTGTGTGGGTCTGCATTTATCGATCTGGTGGGGGTCAGTGGTTGAGCATCACGACTAAATCATATGACCAGGATTTATGACTAATCATATATACTTCAGTACTTATGCTATATACCAGGTGTGAGCTGAGTACTTACCCTTGTGGTGATACATTTATGGTAGTTTTACCATCGTGGGGAAACCTTCATGGTGTTAACATTGTGCTGCTTTTACCTTTTTGGTGTTACTCTCGAAGTGTTACCTTTTTGGTATTCTTCCCTCATGGAACATTTGTGAAAATGGATTAAAAGGTGGAGCCTTAGGTTTCCTCATGTATGAGATAAGTATATTATTATATCTTAGGTACATGTTTGGGCAGATGACAAAGTAGACATGATGAATAACATTTCAGGCTTTGTGATTTTGAACTTTATTTGTGGATTTTACATTGTTGAACTATGGGAGACATTCGAGGGTCTCAAGGTCCCAACTATGTATTGTTATACTCACACCTGCACTGGCTATTCCTACACCATTTTGTGTCTTGTGCAGAAGATGGACATCATTGATCATTGATGAGGGAGCCAAGACTAGATGGTGCACATTTTTGGACCATTTGACAAGACATGGCACGTTGACAACTGATCCTGAGTTATACCTACCCTTCATGTAAGATCCTTGGTGGAAGTTCCAGGAGCTGTTTTCTCCTCCAGTTGTACTTGTACTTTCTAGTTGGGTTTGTATTCCATCCCCTATACTTTTAGTAAAAAATTTACTACATTAGTTTTCATCATGGTTTCTTCTTGTTTTGTTTTTGGATGGTGTTTTTATATAGGCTTAAAAAAAACGCCTTCTCATTATAGGGACTCGCCATTCCGGTGCGAGTCTCCATCCCCTGGCCTATGGGAGGCGGACTTTGGCTAAACACGGAACGAGCCCTGGTTGATGGGTCGTGACATGGACTAAAATGAATTTTAAACCAACATTAATATTAAAATCAACATACATAAAAAAATTTATGTAACAATTTTATAGTGGAAAAATAGAAGAAAAAAATATTAACATTGAAATTTTTTTTAATGAAAACCCCATTTCCTAAAGTTTCACATAACACTTATGTTCTTCATATTACTAAATAATTAAATTATGTTAATTATTCACTTTAATACGAATATTTTTCAATTATATTATTTTAATAATAATTTTATTTCACTATTTACTATATCATACATAATCAATTAAATAATTATATATACATTAGATTTTTTAAGGATGTTTGGTTCATAAGTACAAAATGACATTGTTAGTCTGAATAGAGTCAAATGTACCATGATTTTTTCATTTCATGGTTCATAATCATGCTATTATTGTCTCCTATATACATTAATTAAAATTTTATAAAAATAAAAATGTGTTAGATATGAAAAATTAATTTCAATTCATCATAGAGATAGTAGTCTATATGTATTCATAGTTATCATTAACAAATTTCAGAACTAATTTCAGAAAGAAGGTAAGTAATATTTATTATTTAAATTTTTTTAATTATTCTATAAATATAAATTTATATCAATAAATAAACATATATATCCCATAAATTATAGATATTGATGAAATATAAAATTAATAAGAATTGTTAGGCGGTAGTCCTTACATACACATGTGAAAAGTTTTTATTTTTCATGGAATTTTATATAATGGATTATAACATTTATATAGAATAAGTATATTAAATTTCAATTATCTTAATCACATTATCTCATTTGTATCCATTATTATTACAATGCATAATATTTGGTTGTGAATGCTAAATAAATTGTCCTCTTCAGTCAGTTTCCTACACATACACATGAAATTATTTAACATTTTTTATTAGATGAATAAGTAGAAAAAAATCATAATTCCATTATGTTTATAAAATTTTAGTATATGGGATATTCTGCTGTTATTATATCATAATAATTATGATATTTTTTTATGATGGTACGAAAATTAATAGAAAAACCATAGTTACATAGGGTCATACATAATGACTATATAAAATAGTATTATATAAAATCCCATTCGTGTTTCCACTATGTGGTTCCCCAATATAGTGGGTAACATGGCCTCAGGTATAACTCCCTACATACTAGAGGCATCAATCTAGTAGTGAGGGTCCATATTCATATATTGGGGATACTATACCCTCATAAATAGTGTACCATAGTGGTGAAATATATGGAATAATAATGGAATCATAATAACAACTAACATAGGAACATAAATCATCTACATTAAATACATTCAATAAGAATAAGGAGACACTAAGTCAATATATTATGTCTGGTATAATAAAAAAGGGATTAGAATATTTTCTAGGAAACAAAAGGGATTTACATTATGTAGAATCACAATACGTAATTAAAAGTTGCATACATAAAGGTTAGTCACTCGACCGCCTACCATATACCTGAGAGGAAAACTCATCAAGTATCATCGTTTTGTTTTGTCCAGATACGAAGAAATTGAAAAAAATAAAAACTCCTTGAAAATAGGTCATATGATATCAGAAAAAATAAATAAATTGATTGAACGGGGAATGAAGGAAGAATTTAAATGAGTGGAGAGCATACCTGAGGTTAAATTACATGATAGACATATCCAAAATCTGAGTTTGAATAGGGAAGTTACTTCAAATCCAAACATTATGCTTCAGATAACTCAAACATGTGAATGAATGGTATTATTTCTACTATAATAGGAAATAAGGAGAGACAGTGAGTTATAAAGCGAGGGGAAATCATCTTTCAACCATGTTTTAAAGTTCCCATGATTTGTTCGCATGGTTGGACATATCATGTGCCAACCATGCCCACCCCACTACTTAGTGATCACACATCTCATGTCATGCGGTGCACAGTTATAAAATATGTGAGTAGCCTATGCACACCATCTATCTTAACCATGTGTGGCCTAAGATACCCTTTGATGGTTTTAGAATAATGGTGTAGCACCATTATGGGGCATCACCGTTTGAGTTGAACTATTTGCAGTAAACATGTTCTAACAATATGCCTCCCATTTCATTTCCAAAAAACCATATCTCCATGCTAAGAAAATCATTATATTCTCTCAAACCCTTCTTAAAACCATAAGGCACTTCAATTAAGGAACTTTAAAGGAAATAAAATTAAATTAAATGGGTTTATACCTCATATAAAATTTTAAGTATTATATTATTCCCCCTTAATGGGGAATCATCTGTGAGTATCCCTTTTAATGGTGGTGAAACATCATATAATTATAACTCAATTCATTGATCACATATGTTAGCCTCTCACTCACAAGTCCTACCCTATACATGACCTTGATTCCATAACTCTTTTATAACAGGAACCAATATTTGATTGAGATAATTTATTATTTATACCAAAATATAGATAAGATGTTCTTTAAAGGATTAATCTAACTATAACTCTTCCTCATCAGGTTGGATGATATGAGATAGATATGGATAGTATTAAAAAAAATATCTGAAACATGGAAGATGACAAGAATATTGGGGTACCTATGAGGTAACATCATATGTTAGGTTTTTAGACCAAATTTATCCACAACCTAAAAGGTCTATAGAACCAAAGTTAATACATCCCTTTCCATTCACACCATATATGCCCCAATCTAGCTGAAACATGAAAAAAATACATGATCCATAACATAGAACACAATTAGTCATAGTGATTATCAATATATGACTTATTCCTAGAATAAATTGTAAAAATCCAATTCTGGATGAATTGAACCATCTATGCAGTCTCTTGAAAAATATGGGGGCTAAGTAAGGTTACCTTACATGCTTGTAATTAGCACTATACTTATATACATGTTGTAACATATAAATCCACATTGATAGTCATATTTATTTTTTCATCAATGATGTTGTTGTAGGATAACTAAAAAAGATGCATATGTTTCTCCCATGAACCTCCAAGATCATATACACATGCTCTGATCATGTCTATTAGTTCATATATCATATATTTTAAATGATCGTCTATCTATGGGTGAGTGGCTATACTCAAAATTACATGAATACCCAATAGATTATGTTATCCATTTATAATCATTGATGTGAAATGAGAATACCAATTTGAAATGATAGTATTTGGGAACACATGTAGCTATATAATTTTATGGATATATATTCTCCTACTATCATACACTAAGAAGGTATCTCTAATCAATAAGAAATGAGGAACCCTAGTGATACTATTTATGCTCACCCATATTACATCACTACCTCGAAGGAAAATCGTTATTCTATTCTAAAAATATGTAGTGACATCATCTAATTTCAACCCAAGAATGGTAAATGGTTTCAAGCTACCTATAAGAAAAAGGTCATCTTCTTTCACCTACTGATAGGTGTATCTTTTTGTAACAATACCCGCTAACATCATATTCATACCAAGACACCATTATTAGTGATGTATGCCACAATAAATCATTGTTATCCTAGGGTATACCAACAAAGTAGAATCATGAGAATATCTCATCAACTCTACATAGTTGTATGAAGGAGACCATATAATTATATGGATTTGTAGGATCACATCCCCTTCCATGACCCAACCAAAATACATGTTATCACCTAAAATACTCTCCCTTCAGACTAAGCCCTCAATATTTGATAATTAAGTCATCTTAACATTATATAACAGTGATGAGGTAACAGGTAGTGGTTCCATTACAAACTATTAGTGATAGTATTGAGCCACCAATCATGTATTGGAAAATAGTTCCATAAGCTTCTACTTGTCAATAAACTCTATAAATAACAATTTATGAGTCTTTCCTCTTAGATCAGCTGATACAAGATTTCCTTTTCTAAACATATTGGAGATATCAAAATAAAAGGATTATAGGTATTCACCCCACCTACTATGTCTATGGTTCATTTCATGATATGTTAAAATATAAAAAAGGATTTTTTAGTATGTAAATAGTACAAAATGACCACCAATAAAATAATATCTCCCACAATGTAAGGCATTAACTATTTCTTTTATTGTTAGATTGTGCATTGGGTAATTCCTCACTTTTGGTCTCAAATGACAAGACTCATACACCATGAATTGAACATATTACCTGAAAATTGTTTCAAGAATAATATGTTTGTAATGAAATTATTTTTCTAGTGATCGGTTGAACTAATAGACTCATTAAGAGTGAAGAAGAGAGAGTTAGTGTAGTTTTAAATGTTAGGTATTGGACACAATTCAAAATGTTTAGAAGATTAAAATATGTTAATGTGTTACAAAATCTAATGGTCTCTAATGTGACACTTCATCAATTAATAGAAGATATAGGGATTAATTATGACTATAAAATATGATTTGGGTATTTTTGGTGGTCCTTTTTTTCCTTATAATTTTATTATTAATCCTATTAAATTGTTTTAACTCGTAAAATTGAAAATAACTTTTTTTTACCAAATATACCATTCATAATGACCAAAAATGAATGTTGAATCATTATATAATATATAAATAATTATAAAAAAACAGATTAAATTTTATCAAATTCAATTTCCATTAGTGAATGAAATGAATAAAAAAAATTCCCAAAACAAGATGAAAAATTATTTTCATGGAAAATGTTTTTTCACAAATAAAAATATTTTATAGAAAATTTAAACATAGTTTAATTTATAATTAGATTAATATTATTATTTTTCATTAAAATGAACAAATTATATTTTCTAATAAATTCATAAGAAATTTTGAACTTTCAAAAACTTAAATGTGAAATAAAATTTTCTATGTATTTTTTATTTTTTCAAACATTCATTCAAAAATTAATCATTTAACAAAAAACAATATTTTATAATAGGATAATTTAAATATTTTGTTTTAAAAATTAATTTTTTTAAAAAAAATATCTTTGACTATTTTAAATTAATTACAATATATGGTAAAAAATGAAAAAAACCATATTTGAAGCCAATTTTTTTTTAAAGCAACAACTTCATTATCATTCCATTCTTAATAACCATATCAACAAAAAAATTTATATATACAATTAAATATGAAACCAAATATGTCCATTATAATCACATAACCATATTTAATTATATAATCCATTAAGATAAAAATATATTTCCCACATAAAAGCTATTTTATAAAAAATATAGATTTTACCTTCAAAAGTCATTATATCTATTTCCAAAAAATTATACTAAATTATAATAAATAGATATATATTTACTCCATATATATATAATAAGTATGAATTCAATGATAATATATATAATGGTCATATTTCATTCCAATAATAACATAACAATCATCACTACAATGTATTCATTTACCTCTCTCTAATCAAGTCAACTATATTTATTTTTCATTGCCTTTTCCCTATAGTTGTATGTAGGTTAAAAATATTCATCAAGAACAGTGAGGATAAATATATTATTATTTTTGTATATATATATATTTGTAAGGGGTGTTAATTTAATCCAATTATACTTTTATTTTATCAACTCATATTTCAAACCCATTAACATTGTAAAAATTTATTTCAAAAAAACTGTCCTAATTACTTTATATTTGATGTTGAGTGTATCAAAATCTATAAAATATAATATTAATTTATCATATTAATACATATAAACATATCAGGTTGTTATATTCTCCCATTTTAAAAAACTATACTCCCACAATTTGAATATGTTATCTACAAAAATAAATTATCATAAAATAATAATAAAATAATACAGATTATTTATCACTAACTTTATTTCAATGATCATTAACAAAACAATTATTATACATATTACTCTATTGAATTCATATTTGAAAATGAGTGTCTGAAAACCTTACTGAGTATATGGGTGTTACCTTCCACGTACAACTCATTAATTATGTTGTATGTTTTCTGGATGTGATGAAATTATATTACTATTTGAATAGAAAATACGATAACATTTTGGAACATTATTCATATAAATATGTATCAATTATACCATCCATGTATGTGAATCCTCACGGTAATTATGACGTTTTCCTAGCTAAATCACTAAATTCATTCTAAAATGGATCATAAGTTCTCCAAATGGAACAAAATGTTTCTCCCTTAATTTAATAGATTAACAAAAAAGAAAAATTGTTATAACATATTAATATAAAATCCAATTCAAATAAACATACATATCAATAAATAAAACATTAATATCAAATGATTCAACATTAACACCCTATTTTTAGATAAAATTATTCCATAGAAAACGAACCAAAACACTATTCAAAATAACCAGGGCTAAGATAAAAAGGAAAAATTATAAATATTTTATCATAGATAATTAGTAGATAAATTTAACATCAATTAAAAATAAACATTAATCACATAATATGTTAAATTGAAAAAATGTGTATTCCCAATTCATATAATCTCCTAAATATTCTAATGTTTCCATAAAAAATTTAATTATTATAAGGAATCAATAAAATAATATATTATTCCTATACATATTGAAATATTTATTCCCAATTATAATATTATTTTCCCAATGTAGTGAAATTCTTCATAAATAACAATAATCACATAGTCAACGAATAATATTTCAATCCCATGGTTATCAAAATTATAAAACCTATGTTCCCAAAATTTAAAAACCATTTTTTCCAATTAACAATAAATAAATCAGCATCAAATATTATATAATACCTAACAGTTATCAATATCATTAAATTTATGTCAGGAAAAAATAAAAGCATTTTTCTCCAGTTACCAGTTTACATGTTAAATTTAATTCTTAAATATATGTCAAATATCTTTTTAAAATCATGAAATATCACTTAAATTTCTCCAATCACAAAACACATTTATATGGTATCGATTCCTTTAAAATCAATTATATCATTAGATTTATCAAATGTTACATTAAACACCACTACATAATTACTCTGAAAATCTTATACACTTTAACCATTGAGCATTCTTCATAATCTGGATACAATGATTTTCTCTCTTATTCCATTATACATCATTTATATAATCAATTATATGAATTAATCCCTAATTTTTTTAACATTAATATATAAATGTTTCCAAATTTATACATTAATAACTAATAACTTTGAAATATTAGTCATCATTAATTTTAATTCCATTTTTAAGGATGAATTATACATGATCTTCAAGATCTAATCTATAAATTTTTCGAATGAATCAAAACCATTACGTTTTCCTCTACCACCAATATACATGTATAATCATTACATCATAATTAAAATAAATTATTAAATATATTTTAATTTTTAAATAATATTTTTTTTTAAAATTTATAGCTCATGATATCATCTAAATATTTATTCCCATTATACATCGGGATGTTATTTTCCCTAATGTTTTAAAATAAGGGTTTCTATTTATAAAAAACAAACAATATAATTTGATAATGTCATAAGCTATTCAAAGGTCACCATACACTGTATTATAGATGAGGGTTGAAATTCATTATTCGGTGTCACATATTATCTAAACATTATAATGTTCTTTATGTTGTTTTGCAGAACATGTATGATAATATAGTTAACTTTTCAAAACATTGTAAATGTATCCTAAGGCCTTAGTGATATGAAATTATGAATATTTATTGTAATACATTATAATGATATTTAAATTTAATTCCAATATTAGATAAGTTGTATTAATCACTTGAGTATATCATTAAATATATTATTTCATGTGAATAATCATAAAGAGAGAGGATATTTTTTTATTTAATATATATATCGTTACGAATATATTTTCACCATTATAAAATTTATTTTAGAGTTAAAAACATATAATTTCAATATATAAAAAAGATTATAAATATATAAATTTTAATTTGAATGTATTACACTATGAAACCCATTCTTTAGAAAATGGTACTTTGGATTCATAATAGGTTCAACCAAGGATTTATTTTATTTGGATAACATATACTTCTTATCCTAATCCCAAAATATCCACAATTCATCTTCAAATACTACAATTATGGTTATAAATGTCTTCCCACATATGATCTCGTCCAAAATATATGAATATAAATTTTAAAAATATTTTAGAGCCATTTGTTCCTTTAAAGTTATCAAAATCACTTATCTAATACTAACAATAACAACCCCAAACTTCCACTCATGAATATGTTTCTAAAATTATATTCTATACATTTATATACTGATACAAATAAACATGACCAAATTTTAGGCAACCAACACTTACAAAATCAAATTGGAAAAAATTGGCCTATTACATTCCCAAAAACATTTTAGTTATATATTTTTATAGTACTAGTTCAAACTATTACATAATAATATGTCAATTCAAGGAAATTATTCATTTTTCACACAAAAAAAATAATTAATAAAACACACATGCTTCATTCATGTTACACAAATATCAATAACTATGTCTTCTAATTTTTTATACTGATACTTAATCCATATGAGAAATAATCTACAAATGAGTGATGATAAAATGTAACTAATGGAAAAATAGAAAATATAAAAGTAACATTTTATTTCATTAAAATACCATAATAACGTATAATAAAGTGTATTTATAATATAATAAAAAATGAGATAAAATTATCATTTACATAAACAAGAAATCAACTTTATATACAAATTCATTTCATAAAATAGTTTATAAAAGATATAATTGCAAAATCATTTTCAAGAGGTTTTTAGAATACAAAAGAATCCCTGAAAAATAAATCTTAATAACATAAATTTTACTCTTAATGGGAACAATATATCCATTTAGAAAAATATTTTTATCTTACTATATAAAATTAAAATATTTCAATTAAAACACATTAGAAATATTATAAAATACATGTATGATATACTGGACATGATCTTGATAGAAAAAATTTAATAATCCTTATAATAAGAGTATCATAATATATTAATTGGAACAACATTAACTAGAGAACATAAAAACAAAATAATAAATTGGAGAGATATATTGTCCTCAAACATCGCTAATTTATTTAAAAGGACCATAACATAAAAAAACATATATAATTATGAATTTGAATTAAAAAATATCATAAAATATTCTATTTAATAAATTTGGAAACAAAATTATAGGCTTTTCATAAAAATTTAGATTAAAATACTTTTTTGAAAACTTATAATTAATAAATTCACAGTAAAATGAATATTTAGATATTCAATTTAAAAAACATCAAATATGATGTTAAATATTATTAAATAATTTTTTCCATGATGGGAGAGAATTATAATATAGTTTTATAATGAAAAATTATTCATTTGAAAATTATATAAATATGTCTAAAATCCTTTGAAAAATAATTAAATGTATTATTTTAAAATATTCATAATAAATGTAAAAAAAATTTTGAAGTGAATTTTAACATGAATTTTAGAATATTAATAACATACTTGAATATTTTTTTTGAACATATATATGGGAGGATAATGACATAAATCCTTTTCAACTTTTAAAATATCGTTTAATAAAATCCCTTTCATTGAATCTGAATTTTTACAAATGTTCCTTATATTTTTGAATAGAAATGTTTTTTAAATATTTTATTTATTATTAATAATTTTAATGTTCATTAGATTTTTTAATTCCTTTTTCACTTGTTTTTATTTCATACTAAAATATGTAATTTATTATGTTCACTTCAAACATTTTGATGATGTTTTGTGTGTGTGTCTAAATTGACTTTTGTATGATGATATAGTAAAGTGGATCCAAATTATATAATTTAAATAATAATATTCATGTTATAATAATAATAATAATACATACATTATATTTTCATAACAAAATATATAACATGGTTATGAAAAATGACTTTTTATATCATGGAGATTGAAGTTTGTTTGTACGTGTGGGAAACAGATCAATTATTAAATGAAAACGAGAGAAAGAGTGAAAGGGTTATTTTTTCTTAAATAATGATAATTATATTATTAATAATATATATTTTTTAAATCATATTATATATAACACCCATGTAAGATAGAGATGAAAAATAAAATACATCGGTTTATGGGGTGATAGCCATCATTAAAGATAAGAGAAGTTTTTATTTTTCATTGAATTTTAAAAAATGAATTAGATTATATATTAAACATTATTAAATAGAAATAATATCATAAATATAATATTTTTTAATTTTATAATTTATTATTATCATCCATAGGAGTAGGTGATGAAAAGTAAAATACATCAACGTCATGAGGTGGTATTCTCCAAGTACTAATGAAAGATGATTCCATTTATCATTTGATATATTAGATGATGAAAAATGGTTATACCACAAGAATAATAAAATTTATGTATATGCTATATACCAATTTTATTATATAATAATTTATTATATTTTATTGAAGGAAATAAAAAGATTAAATAAAAAAGAAACACTCTGTTAAGAACTACACCTCTTCTTCGAACAATGTTCTTAGGTTTAAACACAAATCCATAATAGGATAAAACTATGATAAAAAAAGAACTATAATAAAACGTTAAGGATGATAAAAAGGTAATTAGGTATTTACAGGATGAGATAATAGGTTCTATAAGTGTTTATAATATAAGATATATGTTGATTATTTATAAATTAGGGAGAGGTCATACATGGAAAATATCAGAATTATAAAATATATCAACGTCATACTAGATAAAAATGGATAAAAAATAACTAATATTCAAAAAAGAAAATTATACAGGGTAAAATATTACAATAAAATTTTATTTATTTATTCTTTAATTCATTTTAACCATTATTGTTTCATATTTATTCATTTTCACCTTTTGAACTCATATCATGGTAACTCACTTCTCTACAAATGTTATTATTCTTAGTGAGAAATATTTATGTGGAAATATTTCCATATTTCTACACTATTAATCCAAATATATAGTTCATTTTATCAAATTAAACTTTTATATGTGGGCAAAATAACTTTTATTAAACCATCAAAATGTGCTAAAAATGGTTTTCTAGAAAAATAAACTCTTTTGTATAAAGATGTATATATTTAGAAATTAACCATAATGGTGATAAAAATGAAATTAATTGGATTGTTTTTAATAAAAACATAAAAATAAAAAGATGAAATAAATTAATTTTTTTTTAAAATAATTGAATAGGAATGATAATGTTTTATACAATTGAATATTTTTTAACAATTCACAGATATATTACAATTTTCATAAAAATAGAAAAAAATACCATTTTATTTTTATAATATTGTTTTATAATAAATTATAAAAAAATTATAAAATGGAAATTAAATTGATCATGAATTCATTATAATATCCACTCAAAAATTCAATAAATAATAATTTTTATGAAAAATGTATTTTTCAAGAATAACATGGACTGATTTTAATTGATTTATTAATTCTAATAATTCAAATAATATTATAAAAGATAATTGAAAAGAAAATTTTATTATTTGAATAGAATAATTTTTTAAATTTTATTAATTTAATAAATTTTATTGAAAATATATCGTTAATTTTTAGCTGTTTTTATCTTCATTTCCAAGAAAGAATATTAATATACCAAACAACTATATATTGAATCAAGGTTTATTTTTCAATGGATATTTTTTCAATTAAAACATAAATAATGGTCACATTTCAATTTGTTTCTTACATGATTTAATAAGATTTATTCATTTAATTCTCCCTCATAACGTTTATTGTATTTCTTATTCATTTCCCGTTTTCTATTATTTTATTTTTGATCTCAATATCCATGTTAAAACATAGGGTAAAATACAAAGTGGTTTCTGTATTTTTATATATATGTTCATTTACTTCACATGTAATTTTTTGATTTTTTTCATATTGAATCCTAATAATATATTTTTTTTCTTTTATTGTATTTTTTTATTTCAATAAAGGTATCACATTTCATTTGAGTTTCACGTGGTGTATATCAAAAGCTATCAAAAATATTATTAATTTAATTTAAAAAATAAATAAATTATATGGTGTTACATACCACCCCTATTAAAAATACCATATCTACTAAATTTTAATTTTTTCTCTCAGAAAAGAACATACTTTTACATAGTTGGAAAATCATATTCAAATTTTATCAGGGTGATTATTTTATTATTCATGTCAATGAAACCTTTTATTAATGTAACTTTATTGGAATAATTATTGAAAATTTATTTGTTTAAATGTTCTTTGGCTGATTATTATTTCATTCCACATTGAATTAACAGTTTTATTATTATTTTTCATATGTTAGAGAATAATTTTACCATCACAATAGAAAAATGATATAATTTACTTAAATTTTTTCTTCCAAATATATAAAAATTATATCATATTTTGATTCACATCAATATGAACATGATTTTTTTTCATGATAGATGAAAAAAATTTAACCTCCAATGGATCAGATGACCCATAAAAAACTACAATGATTTGATTTGTCGTTAAATATTATCCAAAAATATGTTTTAAACACATAAAGATAATAACCAATATCAAAATAACCCCATATAAATTAATAAATATTTAATCTCTAAAGTCTCACCAATAACACACTAAAATTCAACAAAAATCATTCCATAAATAATTTTCCTTAAAACTCTTCTAATTATACATAAGAAATTTAAAAACTGAAAAATTAATAAATATTTAATTTTAAATAATAAAAAGATAAACATAATATTTATCTATAAACAAAATTTATCCCTAATAAAATAAAATAAATAATTAATATTCTCCAATCATATAATATTTAAACTATTTCAATTTTCTGATAAATAATTATTGTTTTCATAAATAAAAAAATAAAATATGATTCGAAAAATATCTAATGAGTTATTCCCCATAATGATATAATTATTCCAATATAGTGTAATTCAATAAAAATATCCTTAATTACTTGGTCACTAAATCATATTTAAATTCAATGGTAGTATATATTAAAAAAACTTCCAAAAGTGTTATAAATATTTTATACTAATTAACCATTATTAATCAACTTCAAAGGTCATATAAACCCCAATAGTTGTCAATATCTTTCAGAATATTTCTATAAAATATATATGAATACTTATTCAAATAACATTTTGACATTTCAAACCTATGTGTATCAAAAGGTTAAAAAACATATGAAAACCCAATAAACATCCCACAATGTTCACCCATCCCATAAATCCTAAAAAAGAATTTTAATGACATTAAAAATATGAACCACATTAATTTCATGAACCATTATAGAAAATACCACAACATCATAAATATTAAAATCACATATACTTCAATCACTAAAATTTATTCAGTATATTTTGAAATGGATTTTGAAATAGATTTTTCTTTATAAAAGATTTCATGGTTTTAATATTTAGTTTTAAGACATCACCTCAGACATCTTTCCAACAAAAAATTATGATATTGTTTAAATTTACATTCTTAAGTAAACGTTTAGGTGTTTATAAAAATACATTTATATAAAATGATAACTATATTTGGTTTTTAATCAAAATTCTCATTTGTAGGTGACTAGAGTGTTGGAAATATTTATCTTGGCATATTCATAGTAATAATATGATAAAGTAACCTATGGGGTCTTCCTTAACAATTGCTGTATGATTTTTTTATTTTCAATACATGGTAAAATGTATCCTAAGGTCCTTTAGGATATTTAATTATATAAAAGGATTATAATAAATTATTATTATTTTAGGTAAGATAAATATTAGGGAAGGTTTCTAAATCACTTGAGAAATATTTTGTAATAATTTATTAATGTGAATAATATATAAGATTTGGGAGGTTTTCATTTGGACACAAACCATATATCTTAAATAATATATTTTACCTTGATTAATGAAATTTATGTGTCAATAGAAAATAATTTCATTAATGAATAGTGATTTAATACCTAGATAAATTTTATTGATAATGACACACCCTTGTAATTCCAACTATTATTATAGGATAAATTTGATTCACATTGGTTAATTATTGGCTTATTTTTATCCATTTTTATTATACATATTAACATAATCCAAAAAATTACCTAAATTTATGTTAAACTACTAACCTTTATGGTTAACTAATACTTCTAACTTACGATCCCAACCTCAATATAAACCATTAATGTTTTCAAAATATTTTAATGAAAATATATAATATATGGTTATTTAAACTCTTCCTATAATACTAAATATAGAATCCCAAAATCTGCACTCCGTGATTCAGTTCAATAAATATAATCTATACAATTATGGCTTGGTATTGATAAATGTTAACTAATTTAACCTATCTGAAGCATACGACATCAAATACAAACAAATCGAGCACTAAACTACCCATTTAACTATTAGGTTTACTATTATATAAATTTAGGATAAAATATTAAATAATAATGTGGAAATTTTCTTACAATATCAATTTTTAAAAAAAACAGTTCTATATAAAGACAAAATGTTTTTGATTATGGTTACTCCCATATAAGGAACACTAAATAATACACATTTCTAATAATAATTAATACTTTTGAAAAGTCAATTGTAATGATTGGATGAGAAAAAATATATCAGTAAGGGATATATGTAAATATGAATATACACCCCTCAGGTCATTTCAAAACTACAAGATTATATAAAATTGATTTCTATTATCATAATAAATTTTGAGCTCAGCTAATCGTTTATATACATATGGAACTATCTTTATTGCCAATTGTTTATCATAATTAACTATATTAGAAAACATAAATGAAAAATAATAATCATGATGGTTTAATAGAAAACATTAGAAAATTTTAAATTCATTTTCATATAAAATAAACTTGACACATAAAGGGTGAAATAATTACTTGAGATAAATGATCATTTTCATAGTATATAAAATAAATCAATTTCACAAAAAAAGTCTTTAAAAATCATGGAATATTCATGTTGGTTTCTGAGGGAATTATATTTATAAAATCATTATAAGTGGAATAATCTAATTGGGGTTTTTAAAAAATAATATGGATAACATAATAATTACATATTTCATGATAGATCTATATCAGGCTCACCACAAATCATAAAATAATTTACAACGAACATTAAATACATAAAACACAACGAATATTTCATTTCAATAATAAAATATCCTAAAATATTCTATTAAACACAATTGAAAAGAACAATCGAGCTTCACTAAATAATAGAGATGAAAAACATTTATCATCCAAAACATTTATCATCCAAAACACTTTAAAAAAAATTCCTATTAGAACATAAATTGAGATTTAATTATGAAAAACAATAAAAAACATAATGTTTTTTACTAATTAATTACAATTTTGAAGGTGATAAATTATACTTATGTTTCTCATATAAAAATATATTCCACTCACAGTATTTAAAAAAATTAAAAAATAAACAATTTGGAAAATAATAAATGAACTAATTTGAAGACATAATAAATAAATTATAATATGTTATATATTTAATTGGGAGACAACTTTTATATATTCATAATATAATTAATACATTTTATTGACCATCTATTTGGAAGGAAAATAGAACGAAACATTTAAGCTTTTAAAATATTGTATTAAAGAAATATCTGTTAGCCTGAGTACAACATGTAAAATACATTATTTGGTATCCTAAAAAATAAATTTAGGAAAATTATCTAAATTATAATGTTTTATTCAATGATTTTTATATTTTTATAACTACTTTTGTTTCACTTATTATGTGTTCATGCATTGTTATTTAATTTATTTTGTTTAAATTAGACATTTTTTTTGGATATTTGGTTCAAATGAGCAAAATGTCTTAGGTATGTTGAAAATGTTTAATTTCTTCATGACTATACCATTTCAATAATCATTAAAGTTTTATAATAATTTTTATTATACATTTATTATCTACTATGCAATTTGGTTATAAAAAATAAATTTTATTACATCATGAAGATGATAGTTTATACATATGCTTGGGTAACATTTCCATTAATCAATGAACACGATAGAAGGAAAGTAAATATTATTTTATATTTAAAAAATAAAAATTAAGCCATAAATACCATATTATTTCATTAAATCAACTTATATATACTATCAATGTGGGGCTGTAATGAAAAATAAAATATATCATTTTTTTGGAAAATAGTTTTCACGTACGTGCCACTGATATTTCTTTAATATATTATTCAAGAAAGAATTATATTTTTTTCTATTAAAGAATAATATTTATATCAATTTTTTTCAATTTGATACATTTTTATTGACATCCATAATATTTAATGATGAACAATGAAATACATCAACTTCATGTGATGATAGTTTACATGCACACACAAAGGATGTTTTCAATTTCCATTAGATGGACGAGTAGATGAAAAGGGGTAATTAATTAAAAATAATAAAATTTTAGTATAGGGGATATAATAGTATTTATATATTATAAGGTCATGAATATAATTAATAATGGATAATATGAAATAAAAAGATTATACTACGATAATAAGTATACCTCTTCTTCAGAAAACCTATATAGTTTTAAACATTAGGCCTTATTTTGAAGAAATTTTTACTAATCCTGGACCAATAATATGTAGATGGAGATTATAGGAAATTATTTGGGTAATTAATGGTTGGGATAAAAGGCTCTATATTTTTTGTAAAATAGAGGATATGGTGTGTAACTTTATATGTAAGGGATGGAACACAACATAATATTTTGAAATGATTAAAATTAGTTCAGGTCAAGCCAAATGGATCCTAAATGATAAATATATTAATAATATATGATATATAGGTTGAAATATATCAATAATATATTATATATTAAAGTTAATAAGTAATTTTATCCCTTCTAAATTTAGGGTTATCCCATTAGATCAATTTTAACTCTTATTGTGCTAGTTGAATTTTTTTAGCAAAGTTACTATTCATTATGACTAAAAAAAGTAGATGAATTTAAAAATATTTAAATAAATAATCCAATGATTGATTAAATTTTATAAAATTAAACTTCCAATATTTGAATATAATACCTTTAAAAAAACCAGCAATACCTGTTGAAAAACATATTTTCAAAAATATACATTTTTTTGTAATCTCTTTTCTACCCTAATTATAAAAAATTTCAATGAAAATAAAATAAATTGGATAATTATTAATAAATAAAAAATAACTAAAAATTAAAATCAACTAAAAACAAAATTGGACTTTTATAATATTTTAATCGGAAATAAATTACCTTATAAAATACATATTTTTTCACTATTAGGAAAAAAATTATTCTATTCTGGATATTTTAAAAATTTCACAATTAGAAAAAATTTATATTACTATATAAACAATTATATAATTTTTATAAAATAATTTTTCTTAACTTGGTATAAATTATTTATAGTATATAGAATAAAAATATAATATAAAAAAAATTTGTAGGAAAATTGTTTTTAATGGAAAAAATTCTCTTATTCTCATTTAATTAATAATAACAATATATTAATAATTTCTTATTAAATAAATTGAATAAATATTAAAATTATAATTTTTTAAATATTTATCATATTTTATTAATTTAGTTTATTACAATAATGATACATTTTACACATATAAACCAATTTATTGAAAATATTTCTATTATCGGGAAAAGTCATTGTCTTCATTATATAAAACATAAATTTAAATAAACCTAATTGATATATGTAAAATGGATATATATGTTTATTTTATATTTTTCTAATATATGTATATATAGACATATTACATTACTTTATTTATCATTATATGATTCAATAAAATTTATTCACGTAGTTATCTATCATCATGTATATTGTATTACTAATTTAATAACATGAAACCATAGTTTCACCTATAGAAAAAATAATCAAGTTTAAATTCATAGATAAGAATTTTTTGGGACTTTGTATATATATCTATATTAACTCCACCTGTACATTTCTTCATGTTTTTTCATAGTGCAGAAACATGATAAATTAGGGATTTATATTCACTATAATATTTCATTTTAAAAAATGATTCACTGTTTAATTTAGTTTATTGTTTTTTTATTAAAAATGATATTCCAAAAAATATAAAATTTATATATAAATTCTTATTGAAATAATAAGTAGATAAAAAATAGGGTATTTCTGAATCTATGATTGGTCTAATCCTTGCAACCTAATTTTAAAATTTCAATTATATGTATAACGATGTTATTATTGGTGGTTATATATTTATATAAGTTATGATATAATTTATTTATGAGAATGAAACATAGAGATATCACAACATATACCAGATAGTGTGAAATTTTTACTAATTAATTAATGTGTTACATACAAACACCCTACTTCGGTATCCATTACACAAGGGTATAAGAGTAACTTTTATTTATTAATGACACAGGTTTGGTTTTGGATCAAGATCATGATTTTCATGGTTATGTGAGATAGATCAAAAGAAATTAGGAGATCATGTTGCAATATGGATTTTATCTGGATGAAATATTCATTGCAGAATTTTTTCATTTTATTTATTTTTTATCCATCATCCCAGTAGAATTCTTTTATGTATTTATATTTTAAAAATGATTGTTCGAGTCATATACAATATTTCAGTTATTACTATGTGAAATATTTATTTCTTCCACTATTCAGATTTTTCATTTTTCTATGACCCCTTAAGGCTATTATGGTTAGTAAATTATTGTTGTTTAATACCCTCTATAGGGGGTATACCTTCCCATGGTTTATCCATAGACCCTCTCCAATGTTTTAAAAGCATGAAAATTCATGGATGTTATCGAGAGTCCACATTACTATAATGATTGTTTATTTTTCTAATTCATCTAGGTCATGGTGTTATATTTTTACGCTTAATGGATCTTTTTATAGCCATATCAACTTGTATTATGAAACAAAACATTTAATTTCATTTTAAATGAAATAATATCTATATTATAAAACTTCATGATGTCATACTATACATAGAATTATTATTTGGTTTCTCTCAAAATTTTTCAAATCCTAATCTATAATATTTTCCAAACCATACCTATGATACTAACTATAATGACATAATCTTCTAACCACCAATAATTAAAATATTTAAAACATGTACTTCACATTATTACATTTTTAGGATCATTTAGATTTTTCATATTATAGAATTGAGTAAAACAATAGATAAAATATGGAACCCTATCAAATAATGTAATTTTTTTAATAAAAATATGATTTTTATATTTATATTCTTGTTTCATTTAACATACACATTATTTACTCATGGAGAATTTTCCTTTATTCAAATCTACACATGTTAGTAGCTCTTAATCATTCTCAAGAACTAGGAATAATATAATAAATCATAGGATAATCAAACAAAAATATGATTTATAGATATTAAATTAAGGACACCATCTATTTTAGTGAAAAACAAAAAGCCCCATAATAATAATTCCTTTTGAAAATACAATTCTTATCTTATGAATAATTATATCTACATGAGTAAATAAACCATTTCTTTAAGAAACCCTTCCAAACAAAATTTTAATCATAAAAAAATATTAATGAATCATCAAAAGTATATATATATATATATACATATTAAAATCAATCCATTCAGTTTTGAGACATTAAAATTGTTACTTACCTTATAAAATCAATTGATTTAAATAAAAACACTATGAATTCATGATAATTTTATCTTATTGAGTTTTACTCAGAAACTATGTTCACTTCAGTTTTACCCATTTTATAAATAATAGAAGCCTAGATAATTCAATATGTATGACCTACATGCATATATCCCATATATTTCACCTTTTATGACTAATCCTTACCGATTTCATAAGAAATTTATATCGTTCTCACACATCATCATATGATTGTTGCTGATATTATTAATATGATGGATTGGACAAGTGTTGTCTTCTTGTACATCCAAGAGTTATATATGATATGATTTGGATATTTTATACATAAATATCTAAATTGTGATCTGAATTCCAAATAGTGCTAATTTTATTGTGAAATTTGGATCCTTTCCAAATAATTGATATGTTTGGTTTTAAAAGGGGTCATCACTTTATAGAAAATTAATTTAAGAAAATTATTAATTAAATTAATAGAAACCATGATAATAAAAATATATTACTATAAGAAACATCTTATACATAAATAAAGCCTAAAATTATTTATCTGAAAGGAAAAGAATATATTTGTTAGAGTGCTTTCTTCTTCAGTATTCGTGTGATTAATTTTTTCACCAATTAATTATTCTTAAAATATCAAATAATAAAATGATTCATTCGTGGTATAAAATTTATCAGATCTATGTTTTCCTACGGAGAAAAACACTTCACTCATGTATTCAATATGATTGTGTCGATTAGCGACTTGGATAATTTGGGGTTTCCTCTTAGAGTTAATCAATATAAAGAATTCATTATATATCTATCTATGTGAATTAGTATCAAAAAAATAGTTTCCTGATATTTCCAAAGTGCTCAGGATAGATGATCCATGATTTTTAAGTATATGTAGTTGATTTTTATCAACAGGAAAAGTAGGTTAATGTTCAAAACAAAAGAAGAAATGTTAGGTAGAAAGAAGAAATGTATATATAGGTAACCAATCAAGTTCATTGAACAGTAAAATAGTTATATTAATGATATAATTGTTTCTATGGGATTTAATTTTATAAGATATATAGATTTTTTTAGAAACTCCATGGAATTTCCATGTCGGGTATCTATGATACCGAATAAATTTGTTTTATATTGAAAGGTACATGATAAAAAAATATTTTTCATGGATTTTTTATAGAAAGTTGTTGAATATCACAAATGGAATTCTATTTTATTATTGTATTCATTCATCTATTGAAACAAGTGATTATTAAATCATATATTTGAATGTAATATAGTATATCACATTTTAGATGAATCTAAATAAATTTGTTGTATTTTTATCTTATTACTATCTTCTTATAAGAGAAGTTGTTTATAATAAAAAATATGATCAATATGAGATGATGGATTTAGTAAAAATGTTCCATAACACATCATATTAAAAGAAATGTTTGAAGAGGATAAATGGATAAAATAATATCAAAGATTAAAGAGTTTAACCCATTTATTTGTTAAATTAGGAGGAATTTTGTCCACTATTAGTTGAATATTTTGGAGAATAATATATTATCTCCAATATGATATTACAAGAAAATAGAAGAAAATATGATATCTTTATTTATGTATTTGCTAAATATTATAACTAAATGAAATGAGTTGATTTTAGAACAAAAAAAATTTGGTTTATCTTAACCTCATATTCTAATTGGGATATTGTTTTTCAGATGAATGTTGGAGTATATTTGTATATGACAAAGTTAAAATATTATCAATTAAAGGACCACATCAATTTAAACTCAAATTTAATCTCACGTTATCATCTAGAGAATTTATTGTGTAATAATAGAGAAAAACATAATGTTTTATATTTTGTTTTATTAATTAAGGTAATATTATATTAGAAACTAAAAGTTTTTAAGATGTACTGTAGAAAAATTTATACAGAGTTACATTTATTACTAAAATCATCATAGTGAAAATTGATTATGGGATGAATTCAACATTGATGGTGATTCTTAACTTAGAAAGAGTTATATGTGGAGAAAAGTACATATTAAAATTTTATGTTGTGATGATGGAGTGTTTGAAAACTATGATCAAGGAGTTTAAAATTATGAATTATATTCATAAGGATTAACACTGTTCAAAATATCATTCTCCATAGATTATGCTCAATAATGGATTTTTTGTGTGTGGATTTTATCATACGGTTGTATAGAGACGTGGAATAATTTACATATATATTAAATTATTTTAAAAACCTCTAGATGTTCATCAAACAAAATGGTGCTTTTGTGGTATACCAAGTTGAATATGATAATTTAGTCCCTCAAGTATTATTATATTTAATTCGTAAATTGTTTTGAGAATTTAAATGTATCATTTAATAGAAAAAAGAAAAACACAACATTATCATTCCATTACATTGGCTATATATTCTGGTATATTTATATATATCATGAAGTTAAATTTATATTTCCCTCTAAAATTTCAAAATTTAATTATCACTATCTTATGATAATCATGGATGATAATATTTTGTAATAAATTGTTAAATATTTCAACTGTATTTTTTTTTTCTGATTTCAAAAAAGCTCCAGAGGAAAAAAATGGGTTTTGTTCACTGGATAGCCCAAAAAGTGTACCAAGATGAGTGTTATTCTCTATATATTTTTTATATTAGGGGTTCATGCTTCATATTTGAATTTTCCTAATACCTGAGGTTTAAAAGGTATATGGAATATTAATTTTTTTTACATTGATACAATTTTATTCATGATTTAAGGATTAGTTAATCAATAGGTGGTTTGATACATTTTTTTAAATGGTGTCGCTTGGATTTTATCAAATATAGTATTATTCATCTCGTATAATGAGTATCATATCATATCCCTCTATTGAGATAGACAGAGGAAATATACAATTTTATAGTGAAAACTATTAGGATGTTCTTATCTTTTAATTTGAATTGAATATGATGTTATCATCAATAATGTTGAATGATACTTGATTTATCAATTGACCTGGTTAGTCTATATTCAAAAAAATTAAAGAATATGATTAGTTTTATGATATAGAAATACTCTATGTATTATGGTTACTTGATTTCATGAATTAATGGATCATATAAACATATATGATTTTATATGATGCAACAAGTGGACATAATTATAGAGATACATGTGCTTTTTAGAGATCAATCTAGATATCATTATATATTTAAAAACCTTGATGGATTCCTAAATATAACTATCTATTTACATATATGTGTTCAGGAGTTTATGTATTTTATAAATGTAAAAAAATCATAATAGGTAAAATTTTATTTTTTTATAAATAGGAATTGAGTTTTACTCTATGAAATGATATTGAAGTGTTTTATAGTGTTTTTTAAAATTGTTGGAAGAGTAATCAAAAGGAATTTCATATTATGTGACACATGTTGAATTTGATGATGTCTTTCAAAAATGGTTTTGGAATATGTTGTTGGATGTTCAAATAAATGGTTTATATTATACATTATGATATACTTAGTTCACAAAAAAATGATATTCATGAGATAGATTTCACAGTATACGATTCATAGAATCACAAAAGAGGATTTTGATGAATCTTTCGCCTATATAATATAGTTCAATTAGTTATGAGGATATAAAGGTGTGTTATAGAAGTAGTTTACATATACAATATAAAAGAGATTTTTGTTTTTTAAAATCCATGAAATATATTATTTAATGTGTCACACATCATTTAGTGTTTTGTTCAATGATGAAAAAAATGGTAAGTAATGTAAGGGTAACATAACATGGAATAAGATACATAATATATTGCTGATTCTGTTCATTCAGTGAAGATAATTATGGTGGATGTATACTAGAATGAGATAAAAAGTCTTATGGTGACATATTATATATAAGAGTGTATAAAATATTATTACATTATTACTTTCATTAATGTTTATAATAATGTATTATAACTACATTTCTACCTATGGTAATACTCAAGAGACTTTTTAGTATACATTGCCTTTTGTAATACCACAGAACAAACAATCATAGGTTTTTTTTATTAATTTGATTTTTTTCAAGACTAAAATAAAGAGTAAAATATGAATTGCCTATTAGTAATGTATACAACATTCTTCTCAAATTTCATGCATGGTGAATTCCTTATATTTTGGTCATCCTTCTTCAATGTTTGTTTTTATTTCTTCCAATCATGTCTTAATCCTCTAAAACACATAGGTGGTATCAGAGCCTTGTTCATGATTGATTAATCATGTAATATTTAATTTTTTTAAATGAATATATAATCTAATAAACATATGTTATTATCATATTATATGATATATTGAATTAATATATTTACACTATAATGGTGTGAGATAATTCTATATAATGATGTATGATATTCCATAAACCCTCAGTTCACTTTCTGATCATAGATTATGATTTTTTATGATATCAATTTTTTATATGGAATATATCCATTAAATTTACATTAAAACCCATTATATTATCCTTATTTATGTCCCTCATAGAGTAACAATTTTTTTAGTGTTAAGCGATCATTTAGATCTTGGAGATCTATGTTTTAGAGGAAACCAGCTAAGTTCATAGTTCATTTAAACCATTCTGTTGTGGCCACATCATTTGGATAAACCATAAAGGGTTATGTAGTGGTCTACAGAGGGGAACACCATCTATGAATTTTTTTACCAAATGTTCTCTTATCCCACACAATTATTACCACTTAGTTTGTTAGTGTACACAGTTCACAAACACATTTTCCAAACTATTCACCTATTAACAAATGATAAATTCATAATCTCCCATTTCTTTTTTATGATTTTAATCCTCATTTTTTTCCATAATATTACATAACCTTTTATCCTCTATTAGAATCATTGTCATGTATTTCTACTAGTCTTTGAGCCCCTCCCTCAAATATTATATAAATATTTCACATTCACTTTATTGGGAATGTTAATGGTAATATCTTCAATCTGTTTCCTTTATTACACATATTATCTCTTCATATGGGATCTAAAACATTTATGAGTTAATATTACATATTTTAACAATTTTTTAGTTTATATTATTTCACTAATTATATATTGATATAAATAATTTCAACGGATGAGTAGAATACAATCCATCTGAAGTAGTTGGTTTAGTTCTTTCCCTATAAAGTCTCAATGTCTAAATTTTATGTCATTGTGATGCATTTCAAACCATCCTTATGATGCCTCTATAATGCAAAATTATTTAAATTAGTTGAATATCACCTTCTAAGGGTAGTCCTAGAAAATGGAATTTATCATCGGATGATTTCTACCGAGACACAGGTCCCCCTTTAGGAAGTGTTTTTTAAAGTCTTATGAGACTTCTCTTTTAAATTGATTATGAGCCGCCAATACTGTGGTGTTCAGTTAGAATTTGTATACACAATGTAATATGACTTTTAAAATGGGAAAATTTAGTCTATGTGAATAGAACTTTTTTTCTTGTTTATAAGATTAGTTATCCTTACAAAATAATTTTTTCAAAATGAAATAAGTGAATTATTTAATGGTATGGATTAAAAACATTCTATAACTATCTTTCATGTCATGCTGAGGGTGATAAAAGGGTTCTGATTTGTAATGCTGTGGAAATTATTATCGATTACAATAATTAAAATATTCATAAATGTATTATAACATGTTAAGAATGATAAAATGGTTCTTACATAGAATACATTTGATGGTCTCACTAGAGTATTACTTATTGTTAACCATGATCTATACATGGTTCCCAAATTGGATTACCTAGGACAAGTTCAGAGTTCAGTTTTATTTTATTTTTCAACGAAATGGTTCAAAATTTGGTATAAAGTGGATGGGATCATATCAATAATAATATATAGATTTCTGTGAGTGATACCAGTATTCTAATATGGAACACCGTAAATTAAATCCAATGGTTATAGGCTCTTCATGAATACTTAGATTGATATATTGGATTTAATTTTATAGAATTACATGGATTGTTTTATGATATAGATAACATAAAAATCAATTGATGACTATATAATGTTAAAGAACATTCCTGGAGATGATCTATGCATTAAATATAAGAATATTTTGTAAGATTTCCTTCTTAAGAACATATTCCATGTGGATTATGGTACCTTTTATGATTATGCATGGATTCCTTGGGATTACATATTAGATCATGTATAATATTAAATATATGTATAAAAATATATTTTTATATGTATATGAATTACATATATAAATAAATACTTATAACTATATATATATAAAAGGAGACATATGTTTAAAGATATTCCAGCTTAGAATGTATTATGTAGTGTTATTCGGGTGTCCATTGAGGAACCTAGAAAAAATTCATTAATTTAATTAAATGTTAAGAATCTATTACTACACATACAATAATCAATTTATAATCTTATGTTGGATAGTTCTAAATATAATTGGGGGTGGTATAATAATTTTATATCACACCTAATTTGTCCATCAATTGGTACACTAATAGTCCTTATATATATAAATTTGGATAACATAAAATCGCTAGAATTAGATAGAAGATTTTCTGTACAATAAATTTTTATTAGATAAGATGATTGAGATTATAATAGTGATGGTACTGGAGATAGATTTTGGTATTTTTTGTTCTTTGGTATAGCATATTTTTTATTTCAGCTTTTCCAATTTCGTCTTCTCAAATTTCATATTTCATACAGTTAAGACAACATTTTGTTTCTAATTTTGGTTTTGTTTCTGCATGTTTTTTATTTTGGGATGACTTATACTTTTATATTTCATTTATTATAGAATTTTAACTATTTAAAATTATAATAAATGTTTTTTCTACACTCAACATAAGAGTGTATCTTCTTCACATCACACCATTGTTGAACCTCACTACTAGTCATAATCCTCTAGAGTACATAATGGTGTCCTTGAGATCATTTGACCCATTGGGTTTAGTTAATTTAGAGTGAAATAGATCGATATGATACTGTATTGTAGGATCGAAAATGTAAAAATAATATGCTCAAATACAAGAGGGGGGGGGGGAATTGTATACTTTAAAAAATCCCTTTTGAAATTTTGCATAACCCAAATTCACAATACCCGTATGTTCTAATAACTTGATTGATTATGGAAAAAGTGATTCCGGAAATGAAACTTAAAAAATGTTTTCACCAACTAGGATTCTACCTTAATGCATATAGAATCCTATAAAATCAGAGTACAGGTTTAAAAAATTATTTTAAGGTTATACATTCCTCAACAACAAAAATACATAACAGAAAACAAAATACTACAAGTAACAAGTAGTAACTCTTTTAACCCAAAGAGGTGGGTATCCAACAACCCTAGATAAGAGGTCCCTTAATTTATACATTCAAGAAAGTCTGTCTTACCCAAAACCTGGAAAGCCCTCAATCTGAATATTGGTATCATTCTTTCTATCCCCACAAGCCCTTGATTTGTAAAGAAATTGACACCTCTGACTTCACAACCAGATGTCTTTGATTTCAAAAAAATTGCACCTCTAAACTAATAAAATCTACACGAAGCAACATTTGAACATGTAGTTAAAAAATTTCGGCACAAAGCTTGAGAGATAATAAGAGACTCTCTCTATATATATCACTTCAACAGCATGTATGAACAGTTTTCAATGTTCTTGTCAAAAAGTTATGAGATTTTTCAAATGAGCTCCTATATATAGACGCGATTCCAACGGTCGGCTCCCTCCTCTAATGGTCAAATTTTTCCTTGAACGTTAGAGGGACCTATAGAAGTTTAACTCTAACAATTTTTAGTGAGTAACTAAATGCACGACATCATTTTATATCAAAATCAGTGTATGTGTTACTGAAATATGATATTTGGAATGTAATAAAATATGAAATCTTGGAGTCTAAGTTAAAATTGAATATGGATTATAAGTAAAAGTTTAATTCAGAGTCTATAATACAAGGATATTAATAATATTTTTTGATGTATTTCCAAACCTGAATTCTATTTATTTCTAGAATGTGAATTTCAAGGAAATTCAAAATTTGTATTCACAATAATTTGGAACCTGAACATACAAAGTTCGTAGTCAAAGATTATGAGTATTAGGAGTAGGTGAATTCAGTGAACTTGGAGTCAGAACTCAGAAAGTTCATAACCAGAATACATATTCAGAATTCGTATTCATAACTAAGATAGATCATATCCAGAATTCTGATTTAGAATTCGTAGTCAGAAATCAGAATGTTTGTAACTAGAATTTTGAGAATTCGGCTCGTAAAACAGAATGCTTCATATTTATGTAATTATAAAATTCTAATGTTTTTGATTTGAAACCTAATTTTACACTTAGAAGAATTATGATATGAGAAATGAAAACAATGTAAGGATTAATTTCTTTAGGGAAGGAAATTTTTATTATAGAAGTAAAACATAGGGTAAAATGAAATTTTCATTAAGATAAGGTATTTATGATTTTCAAAACAAGAGGAATGGTAATGTAAAAAAAGAAACCATAATGGCTCAACAATATCCCTCATAACGAAGGAATGGAAAGTTCATAAGGAAATCCTTATTGAATAAACATTCTCCCCCTTTTTGGAAAGCATGAACATCTATAGGAAAAAGAATATATGGACTTGGCAAAAAAAATTCCGGACTTTGAAAATAAACTTATCTCCCTTTAATTATGAACAATGGTGAATACAACTAACTCCCCCTTTGGATTTGGAACTCTAAGGATCATATTATAGATTTCCGGAATGGGAAATTAAATTTGAATAAGGAAATCATCATAATGAGAAATACCTCTTTGATAAACTCACCCATACATAGGGATATTTCTTATTTTACATATAATTCATTTTCCTTCTCCCCATTTTTGAATTTAAAAAAGAATTTTAGGGAATGGAAAAAATATGGTACCTAAAATATTAGTATAGAAATCCAGAGAAAAACAATACACCACAATTTTTTTAAGATTAGAATAATTTGTTCAAGAAAAAAAGATACAACAAAAGATCTGATTTGGATCTATTTTGTTTCTTTTTTCCTTGGGCATCGACTTCTTCACAATGTTTTTCAGCTTCTTCAGCTCTTTGTGATCCTCCTATTCTTGATTTTCTTTGGCTTTGATCATTTAATCTTGAGATTTTATAGCCTCTGATATAACTATCAGCAAATCATCTTGCTTTTCTGATTTTCCTTCCATCTCGATCAGGAGATCCCTTTCTATTTTCATCTTTGGACAACATAATTCAGTTTCCCATTCAGGTCTTTGACATCATAGATTTGAGTTTTCTTCTCAAGATTTAGATTTTCCTGAAAACTAGTTGTAAGATCCTTGATTTTGGTGTCTTCATTATCAAAATATTCATTGACATCTTCTTGAAATTGATCAAGATCTCTCAAGTCTTTAACAATCTTCTTCGACCAGATGGTAATTTTCTTGCACGATTTTCTATGGGCTTCATAATTGATAAGAAAATTTTTGTGTTTGGACTCCACCTTTACACACCAATCAATCACCATGGATATATAGTTTTATTTCTGATTCATGCTATGATGGATCATCTAGCATCTGTATTTAATTGAAGGAAACATCAGAATGCTGTCGACTAGCTTTTTCAGGGACTGAATGAAAAAAATCATATCCCAAGGATGATGACTCCGGATATGACAATTTACATGGAGATTTTTCTTCCTATATTTCAAACAGCTTCCTCTTAGATGTTCCACTAGCATCTTTCTTCCTCAAAATTTATTTCTTTGGGGGTGTCAAAAACAACTTGTTTCCCCTTGTCAGTTTTCAGAACTGCTTCCTCATATAGAGAGTCATGATCACTCTCAGAAAATTGGAAAACCATATGTTCATCAAAATTGTTTTCTCAGGTCTAGCCTCAACATCTTCAGGAAGAATGAATTCATTCATATTACTCTCTTCCTCAGATAACATGTTTACTTCCTCTTCTTCACCCTTCTCATAAACTCCAAGAGTAGAATGTTTTGGGGATCCTACATGAGAAATCCAGATTGACAAATTTTCGAAAGCACATTCCTTTTAATGAAAGTTTTCTACTTGATTTATCAGATCAGCTGTCTCATTAAAGCTTTGAGCTTGTTGGGCTTCTTCCACGACTTCTATTTGCTCAGCAACCTTATCTTGAATCTTTTTTGGAGAACTGAACTTCTTTCCTGGTGTCTCAGGAAATGGTTCTACTATGAAGGTTTTTGGTATGGGAATATTTTCTGATGCTACTTCAGTATCATTTAAAATAGATTGTACAATCTCTGCCTCAGACATCTTTTTCCTAAGATTCTTTTCCTTGTCATTCTTCTCAAGCTCATCAGTAGCTTTCACTTTTAATGTTTTTTCCTCTATAGGGTCTAATCCAAACTATTTCTCCCCTTCTTTCTTGTTTTATTTATCCTCTATCAAATTTTCTACCACCTCATTAGGATAGGCTTTCGGCCTTTTGGGTTTGGAGGTGGGGATTGAGCTTCAACGTATTTAAGGGTTTCACCTTCAGCTTCTACTTCCTTCAATTTCCTTTTCATTCCATCTTTCTTTTAAGGATCAGCCTCTTCAGTATTTTTCGGAACGGTTTCTTCCTCTTCAACTAGCAGGTCATAAAACTATCCTGATTCCTTAGAAAAGCCTACTTTTCTTCTCTTGAGGGTATCATCACTAATTATCATCACTTTTCAATTACTCATCTTGGAACTGCAAGGGATCTTGAGAAATTCAAGGCCTCGAACTATCAGTTTGGATAATAGAGCAGGGTACAAGATTAATGCTCTAAGATTCCCATTCTTGATTTTTTCTATCATAATTAGAGTGTTCTTCATCATATTTATTTTTCTTAGATTTACCATAAAATCTATGATATACATATCACTTTTCTTAAGAGTGTCCTTATCACCCTTTATCTATATGAAAAATCCCTGAACCCATACCTGTATGATCTGATTGTTGGTAGAAATGTGAGAAATCATTGAGGTATTGACATCAGTGAGTCTAAGAGTTTGCATAGCCTTCACCTTTACAAAACTGCCCTGAAAATCTGGTAGCATGTAGGAACAAAATTAGACCTCTCCTTCATAATGTAACCCTACCACGCTAGAAACCTCGATGTAAGAAAGTGCATATGTCTTTCCATAAATTTTGATGGAAAATTATCCCTACCATATTCCTTAAATAAATAAGTTGATTCGTAAAATTCTATGAGAAAATTTTGAAACACTACATCCTGAGATCCTATCTTTCAAATTGCTAATCTTTCCCATCTATTTAGCTTGATATTTTTGGAGATAATAGTGTCATAATTGTTGAAGAAGTTCGGATTCACTAACCTCTCCCTGTATATTTTCCACTCCAAAATCAGCTTTACAGTAGACATATGTTGAGAAGTAACTTATGTAGACATTCATACTTAAGCACTTCTAAAAAATTTAGAATGGGTCTTTTTAGAGGGTAGAGCTTCGACACGCACAATATTTGAAACCCATTGTTGGACAACAACAGGGGGTCCCTATTTATAGGTATTTAAGGGACAAATCATCTTCCCATGTCAATCCAATGGCTGAGAATTCTTCAGATATGATCTGACGGTTTGAATGATAACTGCAAGTAAAATTTTATAGAATCCTATCTTTTGAGGTTTTTAAAATAAAACATTTGGATTTAAGGAAACTATAATCTGAAACATTTTAATAAAAAAAGTTACTAACACCAAGTAAAAGGTTATTACGAAAAATAAATATATAAACACACCTTTCAAAATGTTTGGAAAATTATTAATATGGAGGAAAATTATTCTTGAAAGACTTTAGATTCATAAAAGAAATTTGATTACAGAAAAAAAAATTGAGTACACAGATCTTCATTAAGAAACGTTTTATTAGGAAAATTTTCATTATGAAAATATTAATTACAAAAATCATCAATACGAAAAACATCACTATAAAAATTTACATTTCAAAAATATCAAGTAGGAAAATTTCCATCATGAAAATTTCAAGTACGAGAATTTCCAATACAAAAATATTGAAGGACTCGAATATGAAAAACCTAAAAAACATTATTACGAAAAACTCGATGAAATTAGTTTAGAAAATTATGAAAAACATCATTATGAAAAATAAGAAAAACTTCATTATGAAAAATATGAAAAACATCATTAAATAAAATATTAAAAACATATGAACAAATATACTCCCCCTATGAAAATGATTTTATTATTGTAATGAGATTTGTTCAACAGAGAGTTAAAAAAGAAGATTAACATAAGGTTATCATTCCTAACATCTGTTTAATGTATTCAAATCTATCAGAGTGTAAATATTTTGTGATAATACCAGATAGTTGATCTTGTTATCCAACAAATTGAAGAATGATATCTATTTTTTTTCTGATCCCTAAAAAAGTGATGCGTAATATCTATGTGATTTTCACGAGAGTGATGTGAAAGGTTTTTTACTAACAGAAATGGCACTTGGGTTATCACACATAATTTGAGTCTTAGTAAAACTCAAGCCATAGTCTATTAGTGTGTGTTGCATCCAAAACCCTTGAGCACAACAACTTATTGATTCTACATATTCAGCTTTAGTAGTGGAGAGTGCTACTGAGTGTTTCTTATTACATGACCAAGTAACTAATGAATCTACTAAGAAATGAAAAGTCCTAGATGTAATCGTTCTATCCATTCTATATCCACCAAATTCAGAATCAGAAAAACTTTTTAAAATAAAAACATTTCCTGAGGTATAAAAAAGTCCTAAATCTATGGTTCCCTTTAATTATAGAGAAAGATGGCATTGTACTCTCCCGACCGCCTCTCCCGAGCATTTTAGGGTTTCATGCTCATGCTTTCGATTTTGGATTCCTTCTCTAGCTTCCCTCATGCCTCGGATTTATGATATTCCTTTATTATTTCTCTCAGGATTCGGTCTTGGTCTCACTGCTTGGATTCCCCTTTCCCCGGCGTCTCGGTTCATGGTTGGTTCTGTTTCCTCCTCTCCTCCGATTTTCCAGGCTTGCTCACCGTTTGAGGCATCTCTCATCTTCTATTTTGTCTGGAACTTGACTGGATTCGATGTTCAAGACTAAAGCGGTGGTTCTCATCTCTGTTTATTCTAGATCTGACCTTGGTGGTTCCCTTAGGATTTCCAAATGGTACACCCAATGTTGTTTTTCATCGTCTGTTGTTTTAGGTTCCTGGTGATGCTGTTATTTTCCTGTGATGGTTGGATTGTTTGACATTCTTGGAAACTATCCCCGGTCAGTGTTCTTTCTAGAATGGATAGAAGATGGTGTGTTCTCTGTTATTAATGATTTTGGCTCATTACTGGTGCTTTCAGAACTGACTGGATGTGGTTCGGTCCTAGTTTCCTACATGTTTATGTCGATTTGTTTTGATTGGTACGATGATGATGATGATCATCGAGGCACCTCGGGAGGGGGTTTAATGGAGATAACTATTCTAGCGTAGGTTGTGTCCTGCTGGAGTGGCCGAGACCGCTTCATTCTCTGCTCTTGCATCAGGTTCCTTGGCTCCTCTCCCAGTCGGATTGGTGCAAAGGCTTCCAAAGAGGCTTTGGGATGTGCTGGTCGAGCGGATGTTGGTTGTCCAGGTGGCGCACATTTAGGCTTCTCTATTTTCTCCTGTCAGGATCTTACTGGTGTGCCTTTAATTATCATTGGTTATGGTGTTTAGAGGATCATATGGTTTTGCAGGTTGTTGGTTTGAGGTGGAAATGTGCTTAGGGTCAGTGCACCGGGCTTGAGATGCAGTCGATGCAGTTTTTCATGGGATCTGCTGTGACGATGGTCTATTTTGAATTTTAAAACAGGGTGGCTGATAAGCGGGGGTGATTTGGTTTTGTTTTTTAATTTTGAAATTTGAATTCTGTAATGTGTGTTTTGTTTGTGTTTTGTAAGGGTGTGAATTTATTGTTCAAGGAATGTTTATTTAGGTTCCCCCTTTCCCTTAAAGTGGATTTTTAATAAAATAAAAAAATAGATTGGAGCCCTAAAAATTTCCATTTTTCTTAGACCTTTAAGTATTGAAAATTTACTTTCATTCCCTTTAAGTGAGATTCCTTAGTATTGGATTGATATCTTTCACATGATCATACTAAAAACATTATTTCTAGATGACTAGTTGTCAAGTAATGTAAACATCCTATCATACCTCTAAAAGATGTTTGATCTACTTGTTTCCTAGCTTTATCAAGATCATGTTTGTTTGAGGTAACAACGGGAGTACTTATTCTTTTAGTTTTATCATATCCATATTTTTTATGAAGATATTTAACATACTTATGTTGGGATATATAGATTCCTTCTGGTTTTTGAGAGATTTGAAAACTAAGGAAAAATGTTAACTCACCCAATATTCTCATTTCAAACTCAGGTTTCATTAGATCTGCAAAGGAATCGGTGAAGGATTGATGAGTTGAACCAAATATAATGTCTTCAACATAATTTTTAACAATAATTTTTTTATCTTTATTTAAAAAAAGTTTTGGATCTGCATTTCCCTTAACATAATTGTTTTGGAAAAAAATAATGTAAGTCTATCATACCAAGCTCTAGGTGCTTGTTTAAGGACATATAAATAGTTGGTATGTCTAGAAACATGATCTGGATGTTTTGTATCTTCAAAACTAAGAGTTTGTTCAAAAAAACATCCTCATGAACATAACCATTAAGGAAAGTACATTTCACATCCATTTTAAAAAGTTTGAAATTGAATAATTATTCAATGGCAAGTAAAATAAGAATAGATACACGTCTAACTACTAGAGAATAAGTTTCCAAATAGTCTATTACTTCTTGTTGACTATAGCCATTAGAAAATAATCTATATTTCATTCTTACAGTGATTCCATTTTCATCAAACTTATTCCTGAAAACCCATTTTACTCTAATAATAGATTTTTTATTTATGTCTTTCATCCAAAGTCCAAACTTTATTCCTTTCAAATTAATTTAGTTCTTATTGAATTGAATTAATTCAATCATCATCACCTAATGCTTCATCTGTGCCTATTGGTTCTAATTGGGAACGGAATGCTAGATGTTCTACTTAATTTCATAAGGAACTTCTTGTCCTTATGGATTTATTCACATCACTAATGATACTATCCCTGGGATGATTATTGAGAAACGACTGATTTGGGTTTTTTAAAGCCTGTTCATCAATGTAGTGTAGGAAATATTCTAGGGTAAATGTTTCATGAGTATCTCCTTGAAAATTTCCCTTATCAGAAGGTTCTTCTATCAAATGATGATAATCAGTTTTTTGAAACACATCTGAAGATGTAGGTTGGGGTTGTTTAAAAACAAAAGGATCCGTTTCATTAAATTTCACATGTATTGTTTCTTCAACTATGCAAGTGTTTTTGATGAAAACACTATATGCCTTAGAAGTTCTGGAGTAGCCTAATAAAATTACTTCATCAGATTATGGTGTGAATTTATATTGATTATCTTTAGTATTCAGAATGAATAATATGCAACCAAAAACATTAATGTAGGAATGTCTCAGTTTTCTACCATTTCATAACTCATAAAGAGTTTTATTAAGAAGAGTTCTAATAAAAACTTGATTTATAATATAACAAGAAGTACTTATAGCTTCATCCAATAAAATGCATGACTACAGAATACTCACCTAACGTGGTTCTAGTTATCCCTAGAATAATTCTATTTCTTCTTTCAACAACACCATTTGGTAGAGGTGTTCTGGGTGCTGAGAAGTTATGACTACTACCATTTTAGAAGAAAAAGTTTCAAAATCATAATTTTGAAATTTTCCGCCATGATCACTATAAATAGTAATCAAAGGAAGGTTTTCCACATTTCTAACTTGGGATATAAAAATTTTGAAATATGAAAAATATTCAGACTAATTTTCTAGAAAATAGACCCATGTAAATCTAGTGTAATCATCAGCCATGAAGAATAAATAATACATTCCCCCAATGCTTCCAGTTTGTGTAGGACCAAAAAGATCCATATCACTAGTTGTAATGCATCAGTAGTTGAGAATTCACTAACTGATTTAAAACATGATTTATGTTGCATTCCATTTTGACAAGGATCACAATCTTTTGGAGAATCAAATCTAAGCTCTTGTAGATCATGAACTAGTCCATTCGTAGAACGTTTTCATAAGTTCCTTTGGTTACGGTGTCCTAAACATCTATCCCATAACCATGAATGAACTTACATTGCACTAAGGCAAGGTAGAACTTGGCTCCTGAATTATTCTATGTTTAGTGTATAAATATTCTCTTACCTATGGGGAGAAAGAATAAACTCTTCCTTGGAATTGTATACTAAGCGCTTTTCATTCCTAAAATTCACAAGGAAACCTTCATCACATAATTATCTTATACTGATGAGGTTTTTCTTAAGACCTTTAACAAGTAAAACATTCAAAATCAATGTTTTTCCAAGAAGAACGATGTTACCTAAACCAACATTTTCTCCCTTAAAATTATCTCCAAAAGATACTTTTCATCCATTTGTCCTGATAATATTTTCAAAGAAGTTCTTGTTTACAGCCATATGCCCAGAACATCCAATATCCATGTTCTAAGTATTACTATTGGTACCTTATTTATCATCCTAAAAATAAGATTGATAGACTTTCAGAATCCAAGATTTCTTAGATCCGGAATTCTTAGACAATAAAATTTTGTGTATCCACATTTGTTTGGAAAAATAAACCGTATGAAATTCAAGAGATTGAACTCTGTTCAAGGATAAATGTTTCTTTCAATACCCACCACTTTGAAATTTAGTGCAAAAAGGGGATCTATAATGAACAAAATAGTTGTTTTTGAAAACTAGTTTTTGGTGATTATAACCTACTCCAATAGTGTTTCCTTGAGGATTAATTTGAGAGTACATCACGTCAAAATTTTCCTTCCCAGAGGTAATGTTTTCATGAAACTTTTTAATAGAAAAAATTTCAGATTTCAGTGTGATGACTAAATTCCTATCCTCATGAATCATTTCCTTAGAGTTATATTTTTCTTCATAAACTCTTATCTTTAAAATTGCATTCCTAAGATCTTTAGAAAGTTCATCCTTAAGTTAATTTTCATTCTCAAGGACTTTAAATTTTTTTTCTAAAAGACCGTCTTTATATCCTAGATCACTAGAATGATCTGAGATCTCTTTTGTAAGAATTTATTCCCTAGTATTTCCACTGTCTAATTTCGTAGAAATTTTACAATTTTTTTGCTTCATATAACATGGAAAATATAGATACATATTCATATGAAGGTGTTTCTTCATTTTCTGAAGATAAAATATATTCCTCCGAAGTACAATTTTCATAATAGTAATTCTTATCAATATATAAATTTGTTAAAGCTTCGGTAGAGCGTACCCTGGCCATAAGGCATGTATTAGGGAAAGAAGTAGTAGCAATGAGTCCCATATTCTTCTGTGATGATGAATCATATTCAAGAAGAATCACTTTCTGAAGAGTCTCCATAGCTAGCACTCTATGTATCATTCGCTTTAAGGCTTTTCTTGTTCTTTGATCGATATAATTTCTTCTTGTTCATTTCTGAATTCCTTTCCTTCTTTTCCTTCTTTATTAAAAAGGGGAAATTAGGTCTGATGTGACCTATTCTTCTATATTAATAACATGTAACTTATCCATCTTTCTAATAACTATAGTCTTTCTTCTTCTACTTATTTTGATGATTATTTTGAACTATAATATAGTTCATTATCTAAGATAGATTAGTTAATTCAATCTCAGACTTTTCTATGTCACTAGATTCTGACTGAATAATGACTTTCTTTGACATTGATCTAGTTACCCTTTCTGGGGTTTTGGCTGTCACATTTTTAGAAGTGGTTGTAAATGCAACTCCACCATTACCATTTTTCTTCTTAATATTTTCAGAATCTCTCTTCATTCTGGTTTCATGATGGAGAAGAGTTCCGATCAACTCAACTAAGTAAATCTGAGAGACTTACCTGATTTCATCAACAACTGTCCTCTTAAACTCTCATTCATTTGGAATTATATCTATGATCATGACTACAAGATCCTCATCATCCAGACCTTATTCTCCCATATATTGTAAGCTATTAACGATTGTCATAAACCATTATTGTACTTTTCTTATATGGTATCCATAAGGAATGTTAAAGCTATGGTATTCAGCTCTCAACATAACTCTTCTTGTCTCTATGTATTTAGATATACCAATATGTGTAACTTCAAGTTTCTTCTAGATATTGTTTGCAACTTCACATGATGATATTTGACTATAGTTGTTCATAGTCATAGAACATAACAATGTATTTATAACTCTGACATTTTCATGATATTCTAATTTATACTGGTTTGTAAAGGTTATCAATTCCTTATTCAGAATCTTATAATCTCCAGTTAGCATTAGATAGTTATCAACTCCAGTATTTATAACAAAATTATTCATCCTATATACCCAGTAGTCATAATATTTTACATCGAAAATAGGAGGTCTGGTAGGATTTAAATTGTCTATGGAACCATCGTTTAAACATTCCATCCTTTAGAAAATCTATGGCACACAAACTTGTTAGTAGTATGAGTTTGTAAACAGGAAAAAAAATCCTACGAAAGGAACTAGATTTTGTATCTCTATGAAAAAATGAATACAAGCATTAGGAATCTGAAAATGTGAACCCGAATATATGAATCCAACAATTCTATTATGAATACATTGAGTAGGGAAAAATCATATATATGTATATAAGTATTCTAGAAATCTGGCTCTGATACCAATTGTAGGATTGGTTCAGAATCTGAGGTTGCCAACATTTTATACCAATTATAGGATAAAAAATGTAATAATGATATACTCAAATACAAGAGGTGGGTTAATTGTATACATTAAAAAATCCCTAAGGAAATTTTTCATAACCAAAATTCTCAATACCTCTAAGCTCTAATAACAGGCTTGATTCCAGACAAACTGATTCCAGAAATGAAACATAAAAAAAGTTTACACAAACTAAGATTCTACCTTAAAGCATATAGAATCCTATAAAATAAGAGTACAAGTTTAAGGAAGTATATGAAAGTTTTACTTTACTCAACAAATAAAATACACAGAGGATAAAAAATACTACAAGTAACAAGTAGTAACACTTTTAACCCAAAGAGGTTGGTATTCAACAACCCTGGTTAAGAGGTCCCCTGATTTATTCATTCATGAATGTCTGCCTTACCCAAACCCTGGTAATCCCTCAATACAAAGATTGGTATCTGTATTTCTATCCCCACAAGACCTAGCTTTGTAAAGAAATATGAACCTCTAACTTCACAAACCGATGTCTCTGATTTCAAGGAAATCGCGCCTATGCACTAAGAAAATCTGCATGATGAAAAGTTTGAAAAAGTTGTTCAAAACATTCTAAATGAAGCCTGAGAGTTTATAAGAGCCTCTCTCTCAGAAATCAATTCAACAGTATGTAAGCACAGTTTTCAAAGTTCTTGTCAAAAAGTACCGAGTTCTTTCAAATGAGCTCTTATTTATAGGCATGTTTCCAACAGTCAGCTCCCTCCTCCAATGGTCATATTTTTCATTGAATTTCAGAGGGACCTGTACACGTGTCACTCAAAAAATAGTTAGTGAGTAACTGAATGAACGAAATCTTTTTATAACAAAATCAGTGTAAGTATAAATAAAATATGATATTCAGAATGTAATAATATATGAATGTTCAGAGTCAAAGAGAAAATTGAATTCGGAGTCTAACAAAAAATTAAATTCGGAGTCTATAATATAAGGATTTTCTAATTCAGTTTTATTGGAGTTAAAAACCTAAATTCTATATAATTCTGGAATATAAATTTCAAGGAAATTCAGAATATGGATTCACAAGAATTCGGAACCTGAACTTATAAAGTTTGGAGTCCGAGTTTATGAAAAGTTGGAGTCAAAACTCATAAGAGTTCGGAGTCTGAATTCAGAGAACTCGGATTCATAACTCATAATGTTTGTAACCATATTTCGTATTTATAATTTGTATTCAGAACTCAGAAAGATCATAACCATAATTATAATTCAGAATTCTGAGTCAGATCTCAGAATGTTCGTAACTAGAATTCTGAGAATTCGGATCCTAAAACAGGATTCTTAATATCTAATTAATTATAGGATTTCGAGGTTTTTGGTTTCAAACCTTTTTTTACAATTAGAAGAATTTTTATATGATCAATGAAAACCTGGTAAGGATGATTTTATTTAGGGAAGGAAATTTTTTCCTTATAGAAGAAAAACATAGGGTTGAATGAAATTTTCTTTATGATAAGGTGTTTGTGATTTTAAAAAGAAGAGGAATGGTAAAGTCATAAGGAGTCCTTAATGGCTCAACAATATCCCCCATACATGAAGGAATGGAAAATTCATAAAGAAAACCTTATTGACTCAACATATATGAGATATCATAATGCATGATACTATTACAAATAATATCAAAACACTGTTTCATAGAATAAATACTAAATCCTTAATATATTATAATTTAAATATTTATATAAGATATCACAGGTCATAAACAATCATATGTTTCATAGGATATTATAGAATTTTGAATCCTAAAATTTAATATACATATGTAACTACATCTCACCTATATTAGTTATATTTTTTAGTTGATAATGAAATTATTAGTTTTCAAATATGAGATGCAATATTTTTTTGTAAAATATGAATATTTTGTTTAAAAAAAACTAAAATTAAATTTTCATCAAGGTGTTTGATACTTGTATTACATGCAAATTTTTATTCCATTGGATTTTGTTTTTATCTACATTAATCTTTTTATTATTTTTTTTATGATATTCAGAATTTTATTAAATATAGTTTCATCATATTAGGTGTCTACGATATCATTAATTTAATTCTCAATTGAGTAAGATCTCATTCAGGAGATAAAATTTGGACCAGAATACCTATTATAAAAGAATATTATTACTTATTAAAGAATGTTGAGGGGATAGTTTTATATCACATTAGATTTACTCATGTGTAATTTTTCAACCTCACATTAATCTAAAAAACAACAATAAGATTTTGTTTACATTATGCATGAGATTAATTCAAATACATATAAATATGTTTAATTACTATTTTGTGGCGAGTAATAAAAACTAGTGGGATATTTGAATAGATCCACATTAAATTAGTGTGAAAAAAATAATTTTTTTTTATAGAATAAGATTCCAGAAAATATATTTGAATAATTTATAAACAATGGAATTATATAATGAGAAATTAAATATCACACGACAAGTAAGGTGTTTAATATTTATTAGATATAAATAATATTGGTGATAATTTGAATAAAAAACTAGTAAAATAATAATTTAGATAATCCTATCAAAGTTATTATTTTCAAGACCTCATTCATCCAACCAGGATGTTCGTGATAAATTTTGGTTCCCATATATTTCCTTTTTTTAGGATAAAATTTTAATAGGTGATCCTAATAATATTATGGACTATTTCTCAGTGTTTTCATTGGGATACACTAGTTATGAGACCCAAATAGGATTTTATTAGTTCCATAATATAGTTGAGTTAATTAATATGATTAATTTGGGTATTGAAATTATACAATAAACAATCTAGGAGTAATTTTTGATATGATTGGAAAACATTACTACCTAAATAGTTTAGTATTGATAGACACACAAAATGGACCAATAAATTATTGAAAATGGATATTATATCACTTAATATATTTGATTTAGGGGTCATAATATTTTATAGGAGAACAATCATTAAAATTTTTAGACGAAAATAAGGAATATATGATAATCACCGATATATTTTCTTATTATTTTTGTTTTTTACATCATCATAATCATAAAGAGATCCATCATATGTAATAACTATATAATATCTCATGATTGGTATATAAGGTTAAGAAGTACTTTTGAGTTGAATCATGAAGTCAATTTCAATGTCAATATTATATATTATAGTTTAATAAAAAAAATTTCATAGGTATTAGATATTTGGTGTCTGTCACAAATATTTTTCTAAAAAACACAATCTATAAAATTTTTTGTATGATGGAATTTATTCATACAAATCATGCCTATAATTTTCATATATTCCATGGGAATTTAAATGATTAAAACATCAAAATACACAGGATGAATGGACTCCATGAACCATTACATTATGATTTTTTTGACAATTATTTATCTCCCTCATTAAGAATGATTTCTAGCTCACATTTTAACAAAAAATGAGATAGTTCAATTGGAATATTTATAATATTATATAGTGAAGTATATTGACCAATGTATTCTAAAAAATGTGATGGTTTTAGTATCATTGATTGTTTTATAGATGAATTTCCTAGTTATAGATAATTTTTTTATAATGAAACGTAATTATAAAAATATTTAAATGTTCAAAGTGTATCAAAAAGACATTTATAACCAATTTATTAATATTACTAGGATCCTATGATCTGAGTGAGGTGGTGAATACTTGAGTAGGGAATTCAATGGCCTTTTATGGGATTGAAAAATTTCTTCCTAACTCAATACACTTAGAACACAATAATAGAATAGTGTGACTAATAGGAGGATTGAAATCACATTAGACATGTTTAAATCAATTATCAATATGTGTCAACATCCCATTTTATTTTTGGGGGTTTTATCACATGGATTTTATATTTATACTAATTTTTCATCCATCTATTTAAATCAGAATGAAGCAACATGAGATATGGACTAGTAAATGTCTATAAATTTATTTTATAAAGGTATGAGGTGTTAAAGAACCCATTCATTGACTATATTGTAATATATAGTGTCATATGTCTAAATTTTTTATTAATTATTCATTACTAAAAGTTTTTTATTTGGTGAAGTTTCAATAATCATGCTAATGAAAAACTTATTGTGCCATAACTAGTATATTCTTTGAGAATAAATTTATTAATTGAAGATTCAATGGGAGGAAATGTTAAGGTTTTGATGTTCATGAAACAAAAACATGAAGTGTTCATCAGGTGGAAGAGGAGACGAACCTATAAAACATTATGGTGGAATAACTGACTCAAGACATATAAGAACCTTAATGGTTGTATAGGATTCATTAGGACCATAAAGATATGTTTTTATCATGAAACATTTGGTTTAATTAATTTAATTAAATGATGAAAATCCTACTAACCAAGAGTTCATCAAGATATCTATTTTGAGAAGTGGTGAAAATCTATGAAATCTAAAATTGAATCCATGTACACTAACCATGTTTAGATCATGGTGGATTCACCAAAACGTGTGGTCCCTATATGATTAATGTGGGGGTTTCTATAACAAAACAAACATGGATTAAAGATTATATACATATAAATAATTAATATTAGAAATGATCATAATAAAATTATTGGTATTGATTATGGAGAAATATATTCACTTTTTACAATGTTAGTATATTCTCCAATTTTTCTATCCATATCAGGTCATTTTGACGCTGATATACATAAAATATATATAAAAAATGATTATGATATTGGTAATTTAACCATGTTTGTGTATATGACACAACTTAAAATTTTTTATGTGAAAATTGAGTTTATTAAGGAGTAAAAGATGAAATTATAAGGACATGATTATTTAAATACCCATAATTACACGATTTATATCTATGGATTCACGTTCTCAATTTTAATGGTTTTTCAGTTTATAGTTTTATATAATTCGGGAAAACATTACATATCATTGGGAACATAGACAGATAATGTCTATTTTTCCACAAAAAATATGATTCTTATGTTCAAACTTTTATTTCAATTTTCACACACCTGCATCATTCAAGGAAAAATTTCCTTCATTATAAAATATACATTATAATAGTTTCCACTAATGCTTATTCCATTTGAAAAACATTTTTAATTTTGGGATGTGAAAAATGAATCTCTTTAGTGAACATAAAATAATATAATCCCCTATTGTATTGAAAAATTTGAAAACCCATTTAACAATAAAACATTGAGTAAATGAATAAGAATTTACCTGTGATAAAATCAACCACTTCCCAATAATTTTTTTTTAAAAATTATTAAGGGTTAGAAGACCATAAAGGCAATATATAAAATTTTATTTAAAAAAACATTCAATTTTCAATGTGAAAAAATTTCTATGACGTAGAAAATCAGAAGATATCTATAAAAATTATTTTCAAGAATAAAATATATATATCTTGGAGTGACGTATTCATAACTAATATCTACTTGGGTTTAACCAATATTATAAGAAATATAATCCATGATAATTCCATAATAGTAAATTAATATGTTTTATCCCGAATTTTTGACCTTTGAAGACTAATAATTAACCAATACATTAGAGAGATAAATCATGCTCAATTATCAATATGAGCTATATCGAGCTCATTTACCATCATCATTAATGATAAAATAACCATTATGATGGAAAAAGATAAATATCTTTATAAATTTTAATAATAATAATATTTAAAAAATAAATTTAACCAATATGAAAAATTAGAAAAGGTTATCTCGAAAAATGAGTGGAAATATCATTTTTATTTTTTAAAATAAAAGCCGTAAAACTCAAAGAACAGTAGTAATATGATATTTTTTTAAAATCAATAAAATCACAAAGAGGAGTAATTATAAAAAATAAATGAATTGGTTTATGTAAAATATTTTTTAGTGATAATTGTTATAAAAACTTATTTTCTTACATTTAAAAATTATTTAAAAGTTAACCATGTTCTCAATGATAAAAAGATTCAATTTAAACAATTTTTAAGTTAATAAAATGAGGTTAAAAATAAAATTTATCAATAATTCATTTATAAACAACATAATTATTGAAATATTTTAATCAAATAGTATATAAAGGCAAATATATGAAGGGAATAATTTAAAATATGTTTTTAATAAAAAATGTCTTACATTAAATCTTTTATAGATCCGTACATTATCAAACTTTTAATTATAAAATTATATTTGTTTTGTTGAAGGATAAGGTTCATTATACTAATATTTTAATTATAATTAATATTTTAATTATATTTTTTTACCATATTTATTTAGTTACTAAATTTCGTAATTTTTCATTGGTTGTTTAATGGATGAATTAATTGTGAGAAAAAATGAATATAAAATGTTTACTATATTTAAATGGGATTTTGTTTCATTATCTACAAAATAATAAAAATGTTATAATTTTCATTTTACACATTCAATATTATTTTATCATTAGTCATGAAAAGTGGCCATGAAAAATGAATTACATCATTTCATGGAAATGATAGTCTTTACATATGCATTAATGAAATTTCTATTTTTCTACTAAGTGGGAAAAATAGTATATATTATAATATTATTAAGTGTAATGATATCTATTCCATAAATTCCCTTATTATTCAATATTAAAAAACTTATTACCATCAATATGAGGTGGTAATGTAAAAATAATGAGATTTCTTTGTGAATTTTTTAGTATACACAAATATACGAGCAATGTTTTCAGTAATGCAAGTGGAATTACTAATATGAGTGAGATAATGATTTTAGTAATTGTAATTGAACAACATAATCCGTAATTAACTGATGAGAATAAATCATTAATTAATGTGGAATTACTAATAACACATTACATTCATAAAACTATAGAATTAATAATCCATATGCAAAGAAAAATAACTAAACCAAAAACCATTTAACTAAAAAATTGAGAATGAATTACATCCATAGATTATATCATCTAAAAATCATATGAATAAAAATATTCGTAACTGAAATACCTATGAAGGATATTCTTAATTATTTGACGTCATGTATGAGGCACATGAAAACATATATCGTCAAGACCATTAAAATGACGATCTAAAACCACCAGTTGAAACCCATTTAAAACTTCTAATATATTTGTCTCATTATAACATGTTTATGCATCCATGGGATATATAATATCTTTTCCCCACATATCACTACCTGTATATAGTATTCCACATATCAGGTAACCAATTTAATTAATAATTAATAATCTTTATCAAATTTCATGTATTGAATATAGAATACATATTTATCAATAATTAATCAGTTTATGATAAGTAACATCAAGGGATATTGAAAATGATGAGATAAATTACTATTGTAATATCATTAAAAATATTCTTCAAGAAACTAATCTTTAAATATTCCAAATTGCCACAAATGACTTTCCAACAGTTGATTCATAATTTCCATGAAGGAATAAAATAAAATAAAATGTATAAGGTCATGAAAATAGAAAGATTCACGACATAAAATTTCAAAAGGTAGTATATAAAAAATATTAAATATGCTACATGAGAAATATAACAATATTCCATCTGAGATGAAATTGATATGAAATCCATTACATCTTTGTAATTAATTATTTAAAAAGATGAGCATTTATATAAGTAAATATTCAACTAAAATAGTAACTTGTCAAATAGGAAAGGAGGTTTCAATACAATATTCATTTATGAGGATACTAAATTATTTTAATGATATATATGTTAATAACCAACATTCATTTTACTTGTGTAATACTGTCATAAAATATTTTCTTTGAGAAAATGACAATAGGATTCTTTTCTAAATAATTTTTATAAAATTCAAAAAGGGATAAAATTGAATTTAACAAATAAATAATGTATAGTAAAAATTTGAAATTCATTTTTAGAAAACACTAACATGAAAGATAATTTTTCCTTATTGGAGACATAAATTTAAAGAATCATGAATAACGACGAGATTGTGAAATAAGTACATATCATATTACAATAATAAGTGTCGTATTACCATGATGGAAAAGAAAATTATATGGATATGAAAATTACTTAATACTCATAATAATAATCATGAAATTATTTTAGGGGTGTAATATACACCACAAAAAATAAATATGATGTATATAATGTATTTGTCCCACAGAAATAAAAGTGAGACAAAGATCCATTAACTTGCGTTTAATTTTGGGTGATCGTCCATTAAAATAATTCATAATTATATTAAAAGTGTTTATATATTATTTAATAACTATATTAATACCTATTATATCATATATGACCATAATTTGATATCTTATTACCCATTTATTAACATTACACCATTATTTTCAGTATTTCTGGTGTTAATTTCTATGTTTCACGAGTATGTTTTGACATGAAAATTTTTAATATTATTAATTAGTTGATGGTTTTCATAATATAAATAATGTAAAACATCATTAAAATATTACATATATTTAGTACATATGTATTTAAATTAATCCATAATATTTAGAGATATGAAATGAAATGCATCTTTCATGAAGATGGTTGGTCGTACGTACGCATGAACACTACTTTAATTGCTATTTTGTATTAATAAATTAATGTTATATGATATATATGTATATAATAATTATTCTACCATAATTTTTTATACATGTCACATATTTTTATTAAAATTATCTTTTATATATTCCATGTTTAGAGAAAATGAATCATGTTTCATTAAGGAGGTGGTAATCCGCAATTCAAAAAATGATGTTATAATATTTATAAAAAATGGAAGAAATATGGTTATATATTATAAAATAATAAATGTCATAAATAAAATATATCATCCTAATTTCCATCAAAATTCACTATAATAAAAGGTGGTAAAGAAAACAAATGAACAGTCAACATTTAGTGAGGTTTTAGTTTGTTTTACACATGAACAATATGTTAATTACCACTTCGATGTAATTTTTTATAATTTTCGGTCTAACTATTAGCATAAAAACATCTAATTATAATTTTTATACATGTTTTTTTATAATCAGATTATAATGACAGTTGAATTTGTGGAGAATGGAAATAAAATTTAAGAAGTTGAAGAAAAATGTTTTCTCTTCTTTGGGTAACTCATCTTAGTTTTCACTAGAGGGATTACACAGATGACTTTTTTATAAATTGGGGGATCATCATATTAGGGGAGGGACGTGAGGAGTTTATTTGATCAGGTTTGGGTCAAGATATAATTCTCAATGTGGAGTGAGGAAGTGAGATATTAGGTGCACTTTTATTTTTGAAGAGAGGGGTACTTTTAGAATCATTCAAACTATTAAATTAATATAAATTAATTTTCAATTAAAAAAGGCTAAAAATTTATTTATTTTGTACATCTGATAATAATTGGTTGAAATAATCTCAACAAATAATTTGTTACAAGTTTTGGTCACATTATTACCCATATCAGTTGTCTTTAATCTATAGTAAAACCTTTTAACTCTTATCATGAAACATTTATGTTTAATATTCAACAGATAATATAGTTACAATAAAATTTAAAAATAAAATTAAATGAGTCATTTCTGGAATTTTAGTTGTATCCCAATTATTTTGGAAAATTTTATAATTTTAGATATATTTTTATCATTTAATAAAATATTATTTATTTTTAAAAATAATAATGTAAATTTTTAAATTATTCATTATTTTATATTATAAAAAAATTGAAAAATTATAAACAACGGTTCTAAAAAAATAATAATAAGTATAATTTAATAAGAAAATTTATAAATGTTTTTAACTATGTAATTTCTTTTATATTTTTAATATCATTTATTTGATTCCTCTATGAATTAGGAAATTATCGCATTATCATCATTTCACCATTTAATTTAAATATTTCCTCACTAAAATATATAAATAAAATAACCCGTATAAATTTTTTTAATTTCATATAAACTTTTATGGTCGAAAATATCCTCTATATAACCATATATATAAAATAAAAAATATATTAATATAAAAGTGTGACATATAGGACTAACTGAAGAATAAAATATTATAAAAAGCATAATGATGTCCAATTGGCACCAATAGTCCATATAATTTCTTCACATATGATTATTTTCTAAACTATATCATCCAATAAAATTCAGACTTGTTTTAGAGTATTTTAATAATACTTATTATATTATTTTTCCATTTTTTACTTGATTTCTTCTCAACCATGGTAATTAAAATATAACTAAAATTACTATTCTTATACGCAAAAATATCACAATATTTATATATTTTTTATGCATTGATTCCAAACATGGAATCAAGTTTTCAAATTTTTAAAAACATAATTTTTAGTGATTAATTAAATATTAATCTTACGGATATAATGAGAAATTAGGTTATTAATGTAAAAATGTAGAAAAATATTGTCATGTTTTCATGTTTATATTTAATGTAAAATTTATTCTAATGACCTAAAATGTATTAAATTATGTAAAATAGAGGTAATTATTATTTAAAACAAATGAAGAAAATAATTTAATACTGTAAAATAATTAGAAAGGAAATTTTTTTTCAATTAAAATGAAAATTTTATAATTATTCATCGAAAAGGGAAACTGATCATAAAAATATTAATAAATAAATTAATGAGAAAAATATGCATTAAAATAATATTTTGTTTCTTAAAATATAATTTATTATTATTTTGAAAAATTTATTTTTAATACATTCTCCAACAAAAGGTGGTAAAAATGAAATTAAAAAAATATCGTATTTTTTGTGTAATAATGTGTTTATTCATGTCTTATGCCTATCAAATATATTAGATGAATTTATAAAATATATGATTTAATATATAAAATATATTTTTCATTAATATCATTCAACAATTTTAATTAATTTAATTAATTTGAATTGAATGGTATTTTGAGAGTAAAAATAGTAATTTATAAAAATATTTCTATATAGTCAGTTGGTTAATATATTAATTTCTAAATAACTTGTAACTAATGAATTATACTGTATACGTTCATAAGTTATTTAATACTATTCATAACCACTAAATTAACGACTAGGTTATATTATTTTATATTAAATAGAAATATTTTAATAATATATTTGTTTTTGGTAAATCTCGGCCTAATGTGTATTGAAATCCAACAAATTATTGTGTGTAGCGTATGTCTAACACAGTTTTGAAAATAAATCATGCTAGAAAAAATGAAATATATTCAAAACTAAAAATCTTGTAATGTCTAGTTTTGTTACACTCTCCCTAAATTAATTAAATTGTATCCTCTTAATTTTAGATGATATCTTAGTAGTCTATGGCTTAATATTTTAAAATAAATAGTTGTTAAAATCACCACATCTACAATATGATTAATAAAAAATCTTATTATTAATATTGAAAAGTAAATGATAAAGTAACCACAAAATAGGCTTTCAAATATGGGAACATTAGAGAAAAAATTGTTATGAAAGAAAAATGTAACCATAATGTTCTGATGGAGAGTGATAGAAATAATTTTCCTGAAAAAATTATTAACCACAAACCCATAAACCTATTGTCTAAATAACAGACATTGATATCATTAAAATTGAGGAAAATAGGACAACATTTTTTTTAATTCCCTTTTTCTAATGATGTGAAAATATTTCAAACTCAAAAGATTTATTCAAAATATATGTACTTGATATGTTTCTATAAGAACAATATTATACTTGTGCATTGAACTATTTATACTACTTTTATTAACACAGGATTAATTACATGGTAATGTAATAAGAAAATATCAAAATACACATTTAAAGTTTAATTTAAACCATTTCATAAATGGTACATGTTATGACCCTTCCAAGTATTATGATCCAATACTTTATAATTTGTTGTAAGGAATATAATTGTACCCAATTTACAATATCTATATCTATCATCTCTTTATCCAATAATATTATCTCAACATATGTAAAATATCTAGGGTTAATTTTCCCTTAAATATGTTTTTCCGAAATATTCAACCTGTTAATAAATCCATTTTCATGGTTATTAGTACCAATCAACACAGGCTCTTACATCATTGGCGAAAAAGAACAACATTACAATAATTATAAATTACATATTTCTAATAACAAAGATTTCATCAACATAATAATTTTACTACATTACTCATGGATCCAAGTATATTGGTAAATTAATCTTTCACCTATGTTTATGGTAGTATCATAAACATAACCATGATCTATTAGACTCTTTTGGTCTATATTCCATTGATTCTTAGGATATTGATTTTCATAGTGAACCATATCCCAATATTTGAAGCATTGAACATTGGAAAATTATTTTATTCCCTTAAAATCCCAATCATGGTGTCCTTTAGCTCCGACCATGAAGAAAACTCATTTTTGTTTTAATAAAATATCAAGGTGTTTCCTTCCACAAATATCACATGTGGGAAAATACTTCATTCAACTCATCCCAATAACCATATGTCTTCCAGTTGTCCTGTTCTTCTCATGCTTTCCTCTAAATCCAGAATACATAGAGTAATCTTTACATATCTTTTTATCATATGATTTTAAGTCCTCATATGATGGTAATTCGTGGGAGAATATTTCCCATAAAAATATTTTACTGAGACTATAAATATATAATTATTCATACTCATTGGATCTCGTGCATTGATGAGGTTCACATTCCTTATAGTATGCACTATTAATAAATGATTACATACACTATAATAGATCATATATTAATGTATAATCCCAAAACAAATAAATTACTTAGAATTAACTGAAAAATTCATTGATATATAATATAATAATAATAAACATGGTTTATTTTGGGAAATAATTATATTTTATTACTTCTTAATGTCTTGTAAATAATTTTTTAATTATTATAAGCATATAAATTCGGTGTGTCAAACCATGTGGGTAGTGATACCATTTTTTTATAGTAGGATACGCCAAGTGACTCTTGAAAAACCATGTCAGGGTTATTACACCTAGGTACATCTTCTCTAGAACCACATCTACAACTATTATCCATACCAGATTGTATTGCATGGAATACCCATATATTATATACCTTACCAAAATTTTCGGATGTTCTGATATACTTATCCTCCATTTATATATTATTTTTATGTTCCCTAATCTATTTTTTCTAACTCTTGTTTTTTGATGATGGTGTGAAACTTCTTTTGATACCAACTATAACACCCTGAACACAGAATCCAAGATCTGGCACACTATTTTATAACAATGGCATTTTTGAAGGAAAAAAATCCTAATGTACTATAATGTATAGCCATTTTGGATGGCCATATTACATAAATTATATCAATTATATATTTCATAATGAAAAAAATAATAATAACATGAGTTAAAACACATCATCCCCAAAAGATCATTCAAAAATTTATTCTTCATATCGTGGGGAAAGGAAATATATTAAGGGTGAGAATAAATTCTCTGTAAGTGTAAGCATAAAACAAAATCTATAATGATTTTATGATAAAAAAAACATATTAAAGGTAAATAAATTATAACTCATTTCATTAAAATAACAATAAAATGAATAGTGAATATAGAAAGTTAAATTACTAAAAAACATGACATTTAATCCACACAATGTTAATTAATTGCGTGCATATATTTTATCATAATAATATCACATGGATAATAAAAATAATAACAAAAAAAAAACCAATGAAGGGAATGATTAATTATTATACATCATGTCTATGGAAAAGAAAAACATATTACATCAAGAACCTTCCCAGGATGGCGTTAAACCACTGGTGAAAACCAATTTTATTTTTCAAACATTTGTATATCATTAGAAGATTTTGATTCATCAATGGGCTATATAAAGTCTAATCCCCACCTATCACTTCTAGTCCAAAGAATTCCTCATATTAATAAATAGATTTTTTTAACAATTAATATTCTTTATCAAATATATGTTTTAAATTAATAACAAATTTTTATTAATAATTAGTTAGTAGAGGATAGGAATAAATAGTGTATTTTGACATTGATGAATCAAATTACAATTTAAATATCATGAAAAATATTCTTATGTAAAATAATCATTATACATTCCAATGTTTCTCATACCATATTAAAATACTGGAATCCTAATTAACATGAATGAATAACATTTAAGGAAACCTATAATATTGTTAAATTAATAATAATCATGATATAACATGTCAAAATTTTGTATTTATGACATATAAAAGAAACTAGGTGCATAACATTACTATATTCCTCAATGAAACGATATTGAGACAAAATACCTTACAACATTGTAATCATTTACTTAAAAAATTAACATTTATAGAAGAATGTATTTTCTTTGAAATAAATTATATAAACATTTAAAGGAATTTTATAAAAATAGGGAGTTATGATGGTGGTATGTTTAATTCATGTAATTCTAGTTAAAAAAATACATTCCTTTTACATCAGTATGAAAAGTCATAATGTACCATGTTTTGGAAAATGACATGAATATTTTGTTAAATAATTATGTCAAATGAAAAAAATGGTTAAAAATAACTTTTAAAAATCAATATAGAATATTAAAATCATTTTTGAATCAATATTATTAAAAAAATAAAATGGAAGAGAAATATTCCCCAATGGATAGTTAAACACAAATAATATTAAATAGCAATGAGATTGTGTAATAAATTAATATCATTTAACAATCAGAAGAATCATATTACTGGGAAAGACAGATATTGTTAGTGAAATGGTAATGACATAATATTAATAATAATTCTCGTAAAATACATTCATGGGTGCTATATATACCACAAAAATTGAATAAGTAGTGTATACGACATGTCTCCCACATAAATAAAAGTTAGACAAAGATCCCTTACTATAAATTTCATTTTGTGTGATCGTCCTTTAAAATAATTTATAAATATTTTTAAAGATTTAATATTTTATTATATAACCATATTAATATTTTTCTAACATATATAAGAATATTATAATATATTATATCCCATTTGTTAGCATTCATTATTGTTCTCACTATTTTAGGTGTCAATAGCTTAGTTTATTGAGTATGTTTTGACTTGTTACATATTGTTCATATTAATTAGATCACAATATCATCTTTTAAATAATTTTAAAAATTATTTAAAAATTATTTATATTCATTATATTGTTATTTATAATAATATATAAAATTTTGTGATATGAAATGGAATTCACTGTTCTTGTAGATTGTTGGTCGTACATATACATGAACCCTGATTTCATTTATTTGTCTTATTAAATGAATTAATGGTTAATTATATATACATTTATATTATAATTGTATTATGATATTTATTTCATACATTTCACATACTATTATTAAATTCATCTTCCATACATTCTTTTTATAGCATGAACAAATAATGTCTCTTTGTGGAGGTGATAATCCTCACATCCAAAACGATGTTATCATATTAATAAAAATGAATATAATTAAGGTCTGTGTTAAAATATAATGAAATAATCATAAATAAATAATAAATAACGTATATATAATATATTAAAATAATTATCAACATAATTCCAAACCATAAAGGCGGTAATATGATAATGAATGGTCACTATTTCATGTGGTAGTAGTTCTTGATACACATAAAAATTATGTCCATTAACATTATATGTAATTTTGTTATTGTTTAGATAAATACATTAGAATAAAAACATATAAGTATAATTAGGATACTATTTTTTAATATATGCATGGAATAGTGAAATTTAAGGCTGTACAAATTTGAAATAAAACTATAGACCCTGATGAAAGATATTCCATCTTCTTTTGATAACTTCTTTTGGTTTTCACCCAAGGGATTTCTGGAATTACATTATTTCCAAAGAGAATCGTATATAATTAGGATTTTGAAGTTTGGATATTATTTTGGAGGGTTTTTTGAGCTTGAAATATTAATGTGGTGTGTAGAAGTGAGGGTGGATAATCCCATTAATAAATGAGGAGAGTGGTGCTTTCGGAAAATCTCAAACTGTTAAAATAATATACATTTATTTTCTTTTCAAAAATGATTAAAAGTGACATGTTTATAATATAATGTGATTTTGGGTGGAAAAAATCTCAACCAATAATTGTTTTTTCAATTTTAGGTCACATTATTACCCTTATATTTTTTAACCCTTGTAACGAATTTTAAATCTTACCATGACAACATAGATTTTTTCTCTTTAATAGTTAATATATTTACTATAAAATTATAAATGACCACTAAAACAGTCATTGATGGCATTATGAAAAATATCGAAATTATTTATGAAAATTTAATATTATTAGTGATTTTATGTTGTTTTAAATAATATTATTTATTTGAAAATATCAATAATCTATTGTTTGATACTATTTGTTAGTTTGTCTTATACAAAAGTAATAACAACATGATAAATTTAAACCAAGGATTTTAAAGAATTACTAACATGTGAATTTTTAAATATAATTATTTTATTACATTAACTCTATCAAATTTTATTTATTTTATTTTTAATATCATTTATTTCATTTTCCATTAATTAATTAATTATGGTTTCATGATTGTGCCACCATTTAATATAACTATTTATTTCATAAAAAGTATAAATAAATGACCATAATTAGGATAAATATTTATTCTTTCAAGTGATGATTTATAATAAAATATATCTTATATATAAATATATATTAAATATTTAATACACATTAAAACAAGAGTGTAACATATTGGAATTCCCTTAGAAAAAAATATTATAAAAGTAATAAAGTCATTCAAGATGCTCCAAGAGACCGTAAAATTGGGCCAAATATGATATTGGCCTAAAATATATCATGAAATAAAACTATGATACATGTTATAGTAATTTTACAACACTAATAATATATTTTTTACCTTTTATTACACTATTAACCTTTAATAGAGGTAATTGAAATATTACTAAATTTACTAGTTATATCAAAAAAAATAAAATTAACTTATTTAAAATTCTGAAAAACACCGATTTAAAAGAAGGAATAATTTTTTCATAACTTAAAATACATAAGTTTTAGTAGTTAATTTAAAATTAATAAATATGACAAAATAAGAAAACATGGTATTAAACATAAAAGTATTAATGATTGTATTGTTTTTATATTCATATTTAATGTAAAATTCACTCTAATGAACTACACTATGTTAACTGAAAAAAATTTATCTAATTAATCATTATATTTTATTACAAAGTTAATGTATCACAATAAATTATTTTCATGAAAACATTGTTTTCAATTAAAATGAAATATTTTATCACTATTAATCAAAACAAGAAACTTATCATAAAAAACACAAAATGCAACCAAAGTAAATATTTTTATTGAGATTTTATAAAAAAAAATTCCTTTCTATAATATAATATATGTGTGTCAAAATTTTTATTTAAAGTGTGTTCTCCATCAAAAGGAACTAAAACTACCTTCATATATATATATATATATAGGTTTTTATGTATAATATTGGGTTTATTAATATATTATTCCTATAAAATATATTGGACACATTTTAAAAATATTAGATTGAATAAATAAATTGGAATTTCTTTATTACCACTAAGAAATTATTATTAATTCAATTTAATAGAATAATATGTATTTTTTAGCATAAAAATAGTTTTTTTTCAAAAAACATTCCCTGTAAATTCATTTGAATCCTATATTCACTTTTAATTAAAATTTAGCAAATAAATTCAATCATATATTTTATAGTCATAGTTAATACTATTTATGAACTCTGACATAGTGGATATGTTATTTATTATTATATTAAATAATAATATTTTAATAATATATTATTTTTTGTACAACTATTCCTGGTGTATAATGAAATCCAAATAATTGTTGTGTGTAGAGTAATAATAATAAGGTGTTACATATAAATTATGCTCAAATAAAAATTAAACATATTAAAAAATAAAAATATTGTACAGTCTTGGGGTGTTACATTAAAGAATAATAATTATTTAATAAATATCATATATATTGATTATACTTATAATTTTATCAATCCATATGAGGTGGTGATGAAAAAATTTATATCGTTGCATAAAGATAGCAGTCTATACGAACACACTTGTTCCCTTTTTCGTTTTACATTGGATGAAAAATTCAATGAAAAATGGTTATAGAATTAACATAATTAATTTTTTAATTTTATATACTTATTTAATTATAACAAACTAGTAAATAAATATTTTTAAAGAGGTGGAATAAAAAATAAACACGAATTATATGGTTATGAATTATACCACTCATTGGAAAACCTCCCACTTATTACACCTTAATAATTCACAAGTTTATCTTTGAATTACACTATGAACTGTATGGTGTCGAGATTAATCTATAAATGGTGTTTTTTAAAGTATTTCTCAAGATAAAAGGCTACAATAGTTTTGATATTAGAGGATAGAGGGTTTCCTTTAATATATGAAGGGAGTTTAACACTTATTAGTAGTTAAAATTGTTAAATATATTTTATGTCTTAGTCAAAAGAAATTTGAATATAAATTAAATATTTAAAATAAATTATTATTATGATCCAAAATTAAATCCTAAAATAAAATTTAAACATGTTTTATGGATATTCTAGAACTTATAACCTTATTTTAACTCCACTTAAACTCGATTAACTATTATCTTAATTAAAATATTTTACCAATGATAGTTTTTATAAGGATAAAAAATATTAAAAATATTACCATATTAAAAAAAATGATTCTATATTTGGAATTCATATTTCTTAATTAAATAGTAATAAGTGGAATAAATATATTACAATATTAGTACACAGAATGTTAAGAAAATATTTTTCATAGAATTTAACTTTTATTCATAAAATTTTTCATATTTGAATATAATGTATAATTTTGATTAATATTAAAATAATTAAATTTATTTAAATATATTTATACTTATTTTACTTTCAAAAAAATCCAAAAACAAAACAAAATCATGAAGATGCATGAAAAAAATATAGGAACCAAACAAACTTTCATTCGAAATATAAACTTTACTAAAATTTCATAAAATGATAAACATATATTTATATAGAGAATATTATATTTTAAAATCAATTAAGTTACATCTATATTTTAAATTTTTTTATAAAAAAAATATCTGATAGAGTTAATGTTTTTTAAAAAAAATAATGTCATAAAAGTAAAATTATTTCTAAAATTAGTATTTTTCACTACTCAAACAAAAATGAACCATTTCAGGAAAATAAATAAATAATCATAATATTATTTTGAAATGAAGGTGTTTATAATGATATCAATTTTAATAAGTTAAATATTAATATTTATGAACATTTTCTATCTATTATAAAATAAAAAATACAAGGAAAATAACATTAATAAAAAAATAACCCTTTATAACATTAATTTTTATTAACACAATATTATTTAATTATTATATTTGAAAATTGAGTACACATTTCCCTTGATGGAGACCATAAGTTTTAATGAATAAATTTTTTCAAAATATAGTTAATAATAAACATATACCTATTCAAATATATCAAACATAAGACTAGGTTATAATGATCATTTAAAAAACTTCATCTATATATCACAGTTTGTTTAACATAGATGTTTTGTATACCACTTGATATATAGTACGGTATTAAATGTTATATATTTATTTTCAAATATCTAGTTATTAAATTTTCTACCCTTGAGAAAATAAATTCACCATAATTTTGATCACATTTACTTTGAAAATGGTTTTAAAAACATTATGAATCAATTCTAATACGTGGATGATAAATATAAAAAATTTGAACAAATACCATTTAGTTAACAATGATAACATTTCCTTTTGAAAATCAAATTTATGCCGTGGTTTATACTTGGAAAATTATCATTACATAATTATTTATTAATACATGAATTTACCATTATTAGACTCATTGATGTAAATGATTTCTTAAATTTATTCATTAATAGTTTAGTGAAAAGAATAAATATATTTTTCTTCCTCTTACATGAGTTGATAAATCATTCGACAACCAAGAAAAATAATGATAAAATAAAATTACATTTTTTACATTATATATGTCAATTTCATATTTTAATAGTTATTTATGTAGTTTTCCATCTCATCTTCTTGTCATATTTTAAATAATCAATAACCATGATGAATTATTTTCATGCCAAAATCTCTAAAATAATAACTTTAAGACCCATAAAATTTTACATGTTATTATTATTTTCTTTTATCATTTTCCTAAACAAAAATGGGTACAACAATTAAATATAAAAAATATAATGAATAAATAAACATATAATGAAATAGTAAATTAATCTGAAAAACAAAACAATAAAAACCAATTTTCAAATTAAATAACTCCACAAAATCAATCTTAAAACTCTTCAAATTATGCCTAAATATTTTGAAACCCAAAAAATCTAATTGATTTAATCACATACTACTCCAATATCAAATTATCATTTATCCCAAAATAACATTTATCACACAAAAAATTCACATATTGAATATGTATATAGCCTAATATGTTTTCTAATATTTTTTAATCTTCCCATAAAAATATAAATTACTATAAATACTTATAATCATATTTTTTTTACTAAATCTTAACTCAACCTTTATTTCTCAAATAAAATTATGTATTTTCAAATAATATTTTGTTTAACTTATTAATATAGTGTTCCCCAAATAAATAATAACCATTCAACCATTTTTACATCAATATAAAAGATCATATTAAGTATATAAGAATATCTATAAAACTAAATTTATATCCCTAAATATAGAAAAATTATTCCCCAAATAATCATCACACAATGCCACATGTTATGCACAAGAGTTATGTATAAATTATTCATATGTTTAAATCAAATAAAAAACATACAAAATATCATCAATCACCTTTAAATTACAATCAAATAAATAACACTTTTTAAATTATGATTATATATTATAGTATTAAACCTTAAAAAATATTCCACATGATAGTAACTCCTAGAAACCCAAATATAAATACATTAATCATTAAACTTTCATAAAATAAGTCAGATGATGATTTTCCACCTTATTTCATAATACTTTAATCAAATAATCTAAAATATGAATTATTCCACAATATTTATCAATATCAATGTAACCATATTTAATAATTAAAAAACGATTCATACAATTAATATGTAGGTCTCTATTAATTCCAATCCAAATTTTGATGGTTAATTTCCCATGTAATACTAGGTTGATTCTATATATTCTTAAAATTCCTCAAAACCTTTCCTGTTTTGTCTTTTTCATTTATCTATGTATTGTTTTTATTTATTTATTGAAATGTGTATAGATATAGATTAAAATTTTCAAACAATCCCGTATTTTGAATATATAACATTGAGATATCACCTTGAATTTTTTCCCATTATACCATAGTATTTTGTATGACATTCATCAATTATATATGGGTTTTTGGTTATAAAAAGGGGAAACGTAATATAATAAGATCAATAAATTATGTACACAAAGGTCACATGAAAATAAAAATAAGTAGATAGTTGGAAGTCATTTCGTTCGACCACATATTTTGAAATGTTGATAATGTCCCATATTGTATATTCTAAAATTTATAAATTGGGATACATTCTTTCCAGAAAATTGTTATGTTTATCCCATGGCCCACACGATGGAGATATATAGAAGAAGACTGAGATATATTCAATAGTGTTTTACTAGTAACTTATATACTATATAGGGTTTCTCAATTAGATCATCTAGACATTATGAGTATTATTTAATATGAATCCATTGAAAAGGAAAAGTTGTTCACGTCTCACTTCTTCCACTGTATCATATAGAAGAACATTAACTATGATGAATGATTTTTTTGATAATATCTAATATATTTTTTAATTTAATATGATTTTCCATCTTAAGAAATATGCTTCTTCAATCATATGAATTACCTAATATAACATATACTTCCCTACATATGGATTTTTTTCATTCACCAGAGGTTCAACATAGGTGTCCTTATGTTTGGTTATCTTATACATATCTACTTAATCTGAAAAAAATTGTATTTTATTTTAACATATTAACCATTATAGTTATATTAATTTTAAATAAAAATAATTCCAAACCAATATATTAACCCTTAATCAGTTAAAAATATTTTAACAATATAATAACATCCAATGTTAACATGAAACATATTATTCTATATAAATATAATTGTTATTATCAAAATAATATCCCACAAAGAGAGTTTAGCCTAATGTGTAGTCTTAATACAACTCATCATGAACCAAGTGATGATTTATTTGATATTAGACCATCCAATTTAGGAATATTATTAAAGTAACCAGTTTATATATTGGAATTTTAAAATTCAACTAAATATTAAATTTTCATTTAGTTGATGCGTTATTTTTAATATAAAACATCGTAATTAAATTATGGTAATTTGAGAAACTAAAATGGGTTCTTATGAAAGTATAATATTGATTCATAAGAATCTTTGAGTCATTGTTGGCCATGAGAGATGCTTAGTTTATCGATACATCCTATGATGATGAAAACAAACAACAAAATGATGGTGTCATGTAGTTGGAGTCACTTCATCTAGTAGTTAGCTTCTATTTGGGTAGATCATTGAATGGGTAAATTATAAATTTGCCCCATTGATTATTAAAAGATAAAATATTTTTCTCCCCTCAACAAATTGTGTGAATGGATTGGAAAGGCCTTCACCTCTCGCTCTTCTATATCCTGTATTTTCTAAGGGGTTTTGATGCATTTTTTAGTGTTTCAATACTATTATCAACATTTTTGGATCTCTTATAAACTCTTCCTTAATTATTAATTAATTTTGTGTCATATGACTATAGTTTTATTTCAAATTCCACTGATTAATGATGTAATTAGATGATATCATTGTGTATTTCAGTATTATTATGATTATGGAATCCCGAGATGTCATCAACATTCCACTAATATTCATCTGTGGTGGTGATTATGGAATAAAATAATTATTTATGGTTTCTAATTGAAATTAAATTTATTTTGAAAATTAATTGTTAATTTGTGTTTGATATTTTCTTATGAATGGTGTTGAGTGTCCACTTCATTAGTACTATATATTTTTTCTCAAAAATTATTCACGGAATGTGTTCCTTATGAGTTAATCATTAGTTATTCTATTTTTAATTAAATTTTCAACTCAACTATATGTGGTTAATCATATATTATTTGATAATAATTAATTAAAATGTTTGTATGTATATGACTTAAAAGGTCAAAAATCTATTTGAAATTAGATTAGACATGGACAAGTATTGGTGGGTTTGGTATGAAACTAATGGTCTACATAAAAAATATAAAATGATTCATTAAATGTTGGAGGTCCAGGATACTTTCACTATGATGTTTTTGATTCCTATATATGGTACATGATATGTTAAATAATACCATTTAGGGTGTTGACCTATCATCTTATATGAAATGATTATTGAATAAAATAGAACACCATGTGATTTAATTTATTATATTGGAAAATTAATTTAATTATTTAATCGATAGAACTAAGAGCCTTTGTTACTCCAAAAAATGATATATTTGTTGATGACTCGACTATTGAGGGATAAGAAAATGAACTAGAATGTTCCTTGTGATATATGAAACATGCCTTAGGACTGTTTCCTCATTAAGTTAAATTTATATATTAATTAATGTACATAAGAACATTGGATTCTATTTTGAAGTGGTGAATGATTTTATAAAACAACCATCATAGGAGTCAGAGATCTATTATAACACCTTAGATATAACAAGATAATAATTATGTCATAGGATAACTGATCTCCCCCACTCTTATTTGACAATTCATAGGTGGACAAACCTTTGGTAGAATAAAATCGTGTTGGGTGAATAGACCAACCTAGAGTTACCGTAGAAATTGAGATAGAGAATTTTCCATCACATAGAGTAATTATAATATTGTTCACCACATATAGACAATACATCTATGTTTTGTTGATGATTATTTCATGGGACATGACATTTTGAAAGCATTGGATGTTGGAATGTGGCCATAATTGAGAATGAGGACCAATAAGAGGGTTCCTCAATGGTTTTATAACCAAGGTTTCCCCCACCGACACCTCATTAACAGACCATCCTTGAGATAGAATGTGTATATGAGTAGTGATTGTTTCGAGTTACTATAGAGAAACTAAACATATTTGTAATCCCAGTGGTGCTGAGATGATGATGACATGAATTATTGTTTTGAAATTCCATAGAGTAGTTTTTATTTATGTTTACTCTTAATGACTTTAGATTTCCCCAAACAACTAAAAATTGACCATTACTCCAATCACTGATGTGGTTTTGTAGGATTCTGGATAATCACTTGTTGATATGAATGAGACATTGGGATACATATCATATTTTTAATTTTATCTCACCATATATTTTGTGAGTATTTCTATTCCCAAATGAATTAGGTTATATGGTTGTATTTTTACGGGATACATATAAGTGAAATATGTGATCTAGCATCAGAGCATATGTTTTTTATGTATGGATAAGAATAAAAAGGAATCATGAAATTAATTTGTTAAATTTATACCATTTTTGTGGTCTAAGGATATAGGTATCCAAATAGTGAAAAAAATTAGATCATTATGAATGCATGGTACGTTATGATTCAAATATTTGTATAAGGATTCTTGTTGACATATATCAATGATCATGGATGTTGTAACTTCTATGTGATACAGTTTGATCCGCTCAATTAACGCTTATGACACCCTTAACCATGGGTGGGTACACTAGTGAGGGTTTATTTAAGGATATTCTTGAAGTTGTATTCCTATAATATTGATTTTGTGATCCATGAATGTTTTCCATTCAAATTTTAGGGATCATGTAAGAATTTTTCACACAATGATGTATAATATTTGATTAGGTCTCCCCCACCTAGAAATCAAATGTTTTCCTAACATCAAGCTATACAGATTATTACCATGTTATTCATCATGAGGTATTGAGGATGATGGATCCTTTGTGATACCCCTTGGTACAAGACTCATCATAGTAGCGTTTCTAGTATATTATCTATAGTGTGTGGATAGATGTCGCCCTATGGTGATGCTCATTATCAAAGGATCCTTATAACTAGTCATTGATTGTTTGGTTGATTGAGGTTATGAACTTTGGAATCAATTATTATTATTGGGATTGGTTTTGGTTTTCTATGTTTACACATATAGTAGTGGTGGTACTTTGGTTGACATGTTCCTCGCGATGTTCTCAAAGTGTTTTTTTCATCATGTTAAAGCGATTTTTATTGGTCTTATTTATTTATATGTCATCTATAGTTATTTATTTATCTTATTTGAACATTTCACATGAACATAGAGAAACATATACTTATATGTATAGGACCACATTGGTGGTTCACTACTGAGTTACACACTCACAACATTCTTGGGTGGCCACTACTCATGGGTACTCAAGTGGTTCCCAATTGTTTTTTGCAAAAGATTAAATGAGTTCTATTATTATGATCATAATGGTTGAGTGGGATATCAAAGATGAGATCTAGATATTAAAATTTGGTAAAAATAAAAGTGGGTGTAAGTCTTCGGGTTATTTATTTTTTAGTCTATTTTTTTCTATCAATCGACATAATGTGAAATATTTGTATTTTCATATTCCATGCCTCACCATTCATGTTATATTGTACAACTCATATCATATATAAATTCCTGTGTATTCCTTCCAATGTTAAAATCATTTATTATTATTTGTTACATTACATGTATTATATATGAATATATAAATTTTTTTCAATCATTGATATATGAGGATAACCACCCCATGGTACCACCTTATACTTCTACTACTAGTTTTTAGCCTCTAGCATTTGGGGAGGTATTTATGAGTTCATGTGGTTGTATAATATATAACTTTTTATAGTGTTCCATATCAGGCTATGAAAATGTGTTATTAGGGGATCTTATTAAGTACTAAAATTTATAGAGATGGTGGATATTTGATATAGAAAATAGTTACTACCTGTGATAGGGCACATTGAAGTGTGTTGTGGACATCTTTTCCAGTGTAATATTATGTTACCAATGAAGGGATTTCTATTTTGTATTCAACATTCAATTGTATGATTTTATTTTTTTATTTACATGATGTTCATATTTATTTCATTTTTATTGATTTATACCTAGGCCAATAGGGGTGGTAGTAGCCTCATTGATCATATCAAGCATGTATGATATACATGATATGTGGGCTAACTTGTGTTTTTATTTTATCAAATAAATTGTGATCATCTATTTATGGATTCATTAATTGGTCATTCATTGATTTTCCATATATGTGCTTGGTGTTATTAAACATTGCTGGTACAAATTTTATAAGTAAAATTATTTAAGTGGAATGTATTATGTTTCCAATGTGAAATAAATAATGGGAATTATTATGGTATGATCCATTCAGTAATTGATGAGTAGACAGCCTGAGGGGTTAGTATAGTAATTTCTGTTTCTTGGATTTGATCCACATGGTGTAAGTATTCTGTTGGTTCAGTTATTTATAGTATTAGTAATATCATATATATTGAATTCAAAAATATCTTGGAATAAAATTCTATATAACATATCCTGGTGACCATGCTTCCTGGACATAGATCATCTAGGATGATGTAATGGGGAATGTACCTCAGTTTCTATTTATCAAAGGAGAAACCATTTATAAAAATTCACATTGATAATAAATTTCCTTAAATGAGAATGAGTTTCCATAGGAATCTCATTATATATAAGAGTCCCATCATTGGGTAGTTTTTAGGTGAGTTACCATGTCATTCTTGAGATGAAAGTGTGGTAGAAACCCTATGGTTAATGTTTTTCTTTTTTGAGACATGGATTATAAGATACATGTGAAGAACTAGAATTATTGAGGTATGAAATACTATTTATTGGTTCATATCCATAGGATGGTTGAGATAATCCATTTAAGAGAGATATCTTAGGGTTATGGGAGACTTTACGATATGAAATAAGGATGGTTGATTCGAGATAAAAGATAAATGGATTCCAAATTATATCTACTATAATAAAGACATGGTGATGCCATATTTTTCAATAGGAAAGAACCTAAAGTCCTATTTTATCAGTTTCAAGGATGTGTAACTCTTGGGATCAAATGTATAGTCGTATAAATGACCATGAAATGGAGTTCAAATCCAAGGTTTTGATCAAAATTTGGAGAAAATAACAATCTATTGAAGTGATGATCTGTTAAAATATATGAATGGTTAATAAGTATTTAATTGTATTGATGTTCATTTATATATAATATCGAGGTACTTTACACAATGAATATTCATGATGCGATTTAAACTAGAAATATGGGAAGATCATGGCCGGATTAAGGACTGATAGAGTTTTATGTATTATTATGAGTGTAATTGAATTGGAATTTTGGGGAATATGTTTGAGGATAACTGATTGGAATTTGAAAATGGATCTAGTTGAGGATGTTATCAACAAGTAGTATAAGATAATACATATGTGGGGGAGATGACATGTTCCCTTTTGAGGGTGTGTCACTTAATCAAGATAGTGGTTCAATTGGTGTTTTAGTTTACATTTAAATAAATATAGATTTTTTAATGTCTCATTTTTTCTTGATAGATAATGAAAATGAGTAGTTTTAGCCATTTACAACCATCATGTTTGAGGATATAATGGTTGTGGTCCATGGTGTTTTGGTTTGGATAAATTCATGTAATGATAAGGAATCTCATATAATGCTGAGAGGGATTACTATTGATGATTCGTGAACCCCATGTGATAAGGGTAATAAGATTATGGGATCATCCATTTTATTATCATTTTAGAAAGTTGAATTTAGTGAATAAAATGACACAGCTTCATTTGGATTCCATTGTTAGTTATTGTTATAATTTTGTTTACAGTATGTGGTGGGGTATATATATATATGTGTGCTAGGCTCTAAATGATTTTCGATGGTATGAATGTGATGGATTGGGAACCCATTGGTGCTCAAAAGATGAAAAGAAATGGTTTGGTATATGGATGATCCACTAGTGTAGCTCACATAAGGTATTGGGTTCATATATTGGTGTAGGTACTAGTATGATGATGGGATACCTCATAGAATAAAATATTCATCATGAGGAATTTATGAAACTATCCATTGGGAGATGCTTATAGATTTCAAGAAGGTTTTATCAGAGGAGGTACTACTAATTTTTTATACTATATGGAATGTGGTGTGCTAGATAATTCATTGGGTATGACATATAGGATATGATGCGGTAATTTCAGGAGTTTGATGGGGGTCTTTTGGAGAAATTATGGCATGATAACGTTGTTCTTAAATGGAGAAGACACATATTCCTTTCTTTTAAAAATAGAATAATGATATAGTACCTGAGTATGGTTAGCATTCTTATGTGTGTATTTATATGAATTCTGTCAGTATCTACACTATTAGAGTAAGTGAAATGTTTGATTTTTTTCTTGGTAAGGAATTCAAATTTTGGGAGGCACCATATCATGGTATTTTTATCCTTTAGTAAGGTATTATGTTGGGGGTCATCACATACATTATAATTTATAGGGTGATGAAACTATAATATCTCAATATGGATGGGCTCATTAAAGAGAAATAAATTTGGCTTAGTAGTGGATGTGAGCATCATCTAGGGGTTTGGTGGACTAAATGGCATCATTTGATATTACTCTTTATAAGAATATTTTGAAATTCACTGTGGAACACAACATATTGTTGATGAATTATAATGAAAATAGCTTCAGTTGTAGATCTGAGGAAAAATGGTAATTATATAAGACTATAATTGTTATGATGGGGATTTCATACTATCTTGTTTCTCTGGGGGTGTTTTAAACTTCTATGTATTTTTTAATTTTTATTCGGTGGATTGGTTGTTTGGATAAAAAAGAATTTTAAATATATTTTTGATTATTAGAAAAAATGGTAGTTTTAGGGGGAAAATGAATCTTATGAGGGGTGTTGGGGGATCAAGATATCCCATTAGAGGGTGGGGTGGGTTCTATATAATAGTATATATTAAACCACTATCTAGTCAGTAGACTCAAATGGCTCACTGGAAGAATTTTAAAGAGTTAAATTCCATATTTTTTCCTTTTAGTGTTTTACATGGGAATGTACTACCTCAATCTAACATTTTTTAACACTTTAGAGGAAGACCTCCCCCTATTCCACCATCATATACTATGTTTTGGGATAGTGTTTTATTAGTTTTTGGGTGATTAGGGTTGGTAAATCCATATAATTATCTATATTTACATGCACTCTATTTCATTAATTTTGGGTTGTTTAGATATGGGTTTTATTCTTGTTCTATGAGATCAGGTTGTAATTATATGATATAATTAGGGATTTTATTTTAATTATAATGAGGGAATCCTAATATGTTTTTTACATGCCGTCAAATTTATTTTTGGTTGAGATATGTGACACTTATGAATTATTTATGATTTATATTTTAAATTATATTATTTTAGGATATGAAATTGAAATATACACTAGTTATTTTCCAAGGAATGATTTGAGGGTATGTTTTGGACCTCCCATTGGTGGCTTCATTTGTTTTCACTGACCACCATAACCCATGTTACATAATCATGAATTATTACAGCATAAATTTAAAATGCCAATCAATTTTATGTATTTTGATAATTACTATATTATTTTAATTATTTGAGTTGGTTAATTGGTCATTACATAGAGGATTTATCATCGACAAGAGCATGAATTATGATTAAATTATTCTTCTTAGGTTTGGCCTATAATTTAGGCCTATGGAATTAAATGGGGAATGAATCTTTATTATTAGGTGGTCATAAATACATTCCCTATAGTGTTATTAATTTTAATTAATGGTTCATCTGATGTTTGGACACACCATAATGGTGGTTGACTATTCAATTAAAATGTATTTTTTAGTTAATAAAATGAATCATTGGCTGATTTAATTTATTTTGTTTCTCAAATTATTAAATACATTATTATATATAACTAAGAGTCCTTGTCATTTCACACCTAGTGACCTAGATTTATGTCTTGACCATTGATGTTATGACAGAGAATCTTCCCATTGTTTTATGTGGTTTTTGGTCAAAGAAGAATACACTGAAGTTATTAAATAATAGGATTGCATGTATAGCATCCCAACCATTTCATACATTAATATTACATAATTTTAATGAAAAAAAACATAATAGTATTACACATAGAGGATCCAAAGGTTTAGTGTCTTGGGAAAACTAGGACTGTACATAACAATAACAACATCATGCATAAACATTTTTTTAAATTTATTCATCTCTTACTTCCTACTGGAACTTTTCCTCTCCTTAGTACATGTAGCCACCTGAGATATACATAAAGAGGGGTGAGCTAAAATACTAGTAAGAGGATAGATAAGTATAATATATCATGGGGTGACACAATCATGTCATAGGAAAAATATCAGGAACATGAGAGGAGCATAAATAAAAGACTTGAAATGTGGCAATGCATAAAAAATGAAATATCATGCCTTAGTGGTTAACTACCACACATACTTGTGAACCAATATAGAATCTTTTTCACATATCATTTCACATTTACTCATCAGATTCATCACTTTAGCCAAGGCATTGGACCGCTGTATCATTCCGGGCGAACCCATCAGTTTGAAACATTAATATTGTGTTATATAATTCTGGGTGCACCTATCACATCATAGCATTATCATTATCATGATTTCCACATGGAAAATACATCGAAAGTGAACATAACTAACCCTTGTAATGGAATGGGTTTCATATCATTAGAATGAATTCATAAGCTTTGGGTTCAGAAAAGAAAGAGGAAACAACATACTTCATACAAGAACCATCAACCCTGAATGAGAGGTAAAAGTTGAGTTCTTAAAAGAGGAGTTATTTTGGAAAACATTTATATTGACATAAACCTCATTAGAAAACATTTATATCCTAGAAAATGTAATATAATTATGAACAAATTATTTTTAAGAAGTGACCATACCAAATTGGATTGAAAGAGGGAGAACCGAAAAAAGAAAATTGCATTCCAGATTTTCCCCATACCTTGTATCTGAATGCTTCCTTCTATTTAATGTCCTGTATAATGACATTATATACATTAATTAGAAATAAAGAAACATGTGTACATTAATATGGTTAATTATTTTCTCATTAAGTTATTTTATGTGACTTTGGATGAGTTATAGAGTTTAAAAACATTATTCGGGAATGTTTGATTTTATGGGTTTCTTTAGTAGTTCACTTGTTTTCTTAAATTGAAGGTCCGGTAGAACATGGGTAAACATCCAGAACAAAAATTTCTAGTTATTAATGAAATTAAAAAATTTAAAATGATCTTATAATGAGATATATTATATACCATTTGGATGAATAATTAGATAAAAATTAAACGAAGATTGTTCGGTATAATTTGGGAGGTTTTTTTATCACAATGAACTTGTTTTAATTCATCACTTAGAAATATGGCCATAAGTTAGTTTTAGAACATTAAATAGGGTATTATACATATAAAATATTCTGTTTGAACCATAAAATGGTCTCATGATAATATCAAGAAGTATAAATGGAAGAAAAATGCATGTTGTTCTTAAAGGTGATAAATTAACACCCCACGTACAATGTTCTCTTTAATAAAATTAAAGGAAGTGGGAAAGTGGGATAGATGATATAATATCCTATTAGAATCATAACATTAAATTAAATTTATAATAATGGAGTTACAATACCATTTGGATGAAGATATGCTGGGAGAGATAAAGAAATGACTTTGAACATGAAAGAAAAAACAAAGGAGAAGAGGGAGAGAAATTACCTCTTAAATCATCCTTTTGAGATCCTCATTAAAGAAGCTAGGCTTGGTCTATTGATGAGACCAGAAGATCATGGACGTTGGAGAGGGGATAGATAAGATTTTTGGGTAATGTTTAGAGATGGATTGGAGCTTGAGATGTGTGAGTAAAATAGGGTGTGAAGGGTGGTATTTATACTGGATGGGAGAAGGGTTTCCTTAATATAAAATTCATTAGTTTATTAATTTCCCCTAAGACAAGTAATAGTTAGTATTGAATGACCAATAATAGAAATTTTATCATGTGATCCCAAACCAAGTGGGATTAAATCAGCAGAACATCACACATTACTCTATAATTAGCTTATTTAGTTTATTTTTGTAAATTACAACATTTCAATATTCATAAAAAATACAAGTATTTCAGAAAAAATCGCAAAAAATTACCCCAACAAATTTTTGACATGTAGAATGCAAAAATGAAGTCCATTTTTCAAAAATAATTTTCTAATATATTATTAATTTAAAATTATAATTTAATTAAAAATAGTTTTTAAAAGGTAAAACTGATTTTATATTGTTTTCAAAAATTACAAAGGGTATTATAAAATTATCTAAAAACTATAAGACACTGTTTCAATAATTTATGAACTAATTTTAGGAAAATTAAATTATTTAAATTAATTAATTAATTATTTATAATTAATTATTTATGACTTACAAAATACGAAAACATTTACTACGGTCAAATTGTCACTTTTTAGGATGTCTAAATTGTATTTAATTATTCATAGGTAAGGTTACTCTTATGTTTGATGATATACTATTCATAAGGGTCATAATAAAATTCATAAGGGTATGTTACTATTAACAAGGGTATGTTACTATTCATCAAAAATTATTATTTTTTCAATAGACTCCAAAAATCTTCTTGAACACAATCGTGTATGTTGGTTTTTAGAAATTTAAAACACAATAGTGAAAAAATTTTGTTTAAAGGTCACTTAGCACTTAGTAGTTCATTATGTTGTGTTTTCATGTGATTTTATGACATAATTATATGAAGGTAATTTTCATTGAAATAATTTGGGTCGTTACAACATGAGCCTAAAATATGGAATTTTTATAGAATCCCTATCTGAAATAGAAAGTAAAAACACAGGAACTCATAAGAATTAGTGTCCAATCAGACAACATATATCTAATAGAATCTATGTTTTCTCTCAAAGCTAGCGATTTTCACCATCTTATGTTACTAGAAAATGGTGGTAAAAATTGTGTGTACTATAATTTTGTTGGGTGAGTGGACCTGTAGATAGTATTCTTGGTAAATGAGATGCATCATGTTCTATCTATGATATCATTTCTAAAATGGTCAACCTCATATAGCTGGTGGTACCATGTTATTTTGATGACGATGTGATGTTATGTGTGTGCCCTAGAGTTTCAGTTGTTGAAATGTGACATTTTATATGACCAAAGACTCTTTTAGGGTTTCCTTAATTTTTTTTGTACATAGGAGACCCTCTAGGGTACCACGTTGATAGACCAATCTTTAGTGGGATTATCGAGTTAGGTTATGATGGTTTTGGGTGTCACCTTAGAACCGAAACTGATAAATATTCCTAATAAGGATGACATGTTAATTATATGAATTGTAATATGAAAAAAGCTTTTTATATTTTTATTTATGATTATTCTTGGTGACATATGATTTCCCATGATAGCTATGAATCAAATTTTGGTCCTAGAACTGACGTGATCTCCCAAAATTCCCAAGAATCACTTGTTGAGACAGATGAGACCCTACGATGCATGGTGTGTTTAAAATAAGATATAAAGAATTATTAGGGATGTATTCAGTTATGAGAATAAATTATATGATACATTTAATGCAATATTGGATTCCTTGAGGTGGTACCTAAGATCAAGTATTAGAGCATTTATTTTCTCTTATATATTGGAATTACTATGATGCATTCGATTCATTTCATATATTTAGACCATTATAGATTCTTATGGATGCTTGGATTTAAGGGTTTAAACTAGTAGGATATAAAAAACTACCTGAACCATATGAATTAAATAAAAGTATGAGGTTGATGGGGGAATTATATCCCAAAGGTTGAATGATGAATATCATCAGGGATACTATTAGATCCCCTATATCAATGACTTGGGTACTAACTTGGATGAGTTTGGAAGACTGATGAGGGTCCTACTGAGGATCCATGGGGGGTTGGATGCCACATATATTGACTATGAGATCCATGAGGGTATTATATTTTAATTAATTAGTTCTCTAATGAATCATTCATTATTAAAAGTATATGATATCCTAGGGTCTCTCCCTCCTAGGAATTTGTCATCATCCTGACAATTAAAATTACCATGTACTATCATTTGAGATATAAAAAGTACTCAAGGAAGAGAAATGTCAAGAGGAATCCCAATATTCTATAACTAATATCAGTATATGTGTTAATATGGGATACATTAGGGTGGATAGAATTCCCCCTATGGTGATTCTCATTGTTAGAGGCATTCCATACATATCTGAATTAGGTGAGGATAATGGATTTCATGAACCTATGGATTGATAATGATTATTAGTTAGGCCCATGTTTTATTTTTACACCCTTATAGAACATAATTAGACTCATAATGTTGGATCCTATTATAAAAACCAAATATATACATTTCTCCAATAATATTAATAAATGTTTCTTAATTTAATGCATCCAAAATATAAAACATCAAACACAATAAATTTGATCACTTGAATACAAATAACATCAAGGATTAATGTTTTAGAGAATTTATAAAACAACTAACATGAAAAAGAATACAGTTCTACACAATATACATTTTTTTTCAAAATACTACTACTTTATAATTACACACTTTCTTTTCTCATGGTCACTCCCATAATTTGAACACTAAAATTTTAATCATTCTTCTCATCCTTCATCCCAATAAAAAATAATTTTGAAATATTTAATTGGGGAAAAATTATCAATAAGATATTTATACAAATAAGAAAAGAGACCCAGTAGTCCAATTTAGAATCCTGAGATCATAAAAAATTTGGCATTTATCATTATACACATATATTTTAAATAATAATTTACTTATGAAAGAAAATATATTTACTAAATAAAATATTTCATAAAAATCATCATAAAAACAAAGTTAAGTCGTAATCAAGGTGGTTTCATATAAACCATTATAATCATTTCAAATTATTTTAAATAAAATAGCATTTACCATAAAAGGAAATATTCATAAAGTTTAATAATATTTCAATAGCATACGTCATGAAATATAAAAAAATTAAAGAATACTAAATAGAATTAATAGAAATTTCATATAGGTTGATTGGGACATCATTGTCATAAAAACCATATTATTTGAATAGCCGAGTTAGTTAATTCCAAAATGATTCTCCAGAAAACGTAACCATTACCCAATGAATTGGAGAGCTATATCATGCTCACCTATAATCAAATAAGAATTTCGAGGACCTAGTCATATAAAAAGAATTTATTATCATGAATTTTCATTGTAAAATATAAAAAAGTATTATATTTGATAAATAAAGAAATTCACAATCTGTGTTAAAAATAAGGATCAAAATAATTTTTTATCAAAAATAAATTATTTAAAATTTATAAAAGAAAATAAAACGTGATAAATAAAACCATTAAGGCATGAAGTGAAATTTTATTAAACAATAACAATCATGACACCAAAGCACCACTAATTGTTTATACATCAATATAAATTTTACTTTCACAATTTTGTAAATATATTAAATATATCATGTTAAGAATTTATACAGAATATTAATTAGTAAGAATCATAAAAATAAGTAAAACATGGCCTCAAATGAATTTAAAATAAAAGAAAATATTATATTAATATCATACATGAAACCACTTAACAAAAATTGAAATTGTGGAAAAATATAAGGAAAACCTTTGATCTTTTAAATTATGTTTTTACTTAAAAATCAATTACCTCATGTCCCACTTATCAGATACATTCACTATCAAACAGAATAATAAATTTATGTCAATTATTTGCTTTCTTTGGAATATTTTTCAATTTTATTATTTTATTAATTTTTTTTAACTTATTAACATCTTAAACTCAATCACCTAATTGATTATGTTTTCTTTGGGTTTTAAGGTTTTTTGGTTTATAAGAACAAAAATGTCATCATTGTGTTTAATATTGTAAAATAGATAATAATTATATAATTTACATAGTAATAATAATTTTATAATTATCAATTATTTTGATAAATAATAATTTTATATCAAATTGTATGAGTAGGTAATGAATGATTAATTTTATTACATAAAATAGATAGTATTCCTTACATACACATAATTTACATTTTGATTTTTCCAAAAAACATGTTGGAAATAAGGTATGTATTAATTTACAATTATATAATGATAAATATATATTTAATAAAAATTTATATATTTTAATCCTCTTATATGTACAATAAATGTGTTGTAGTGATGAAATATAAAATTCATCAGTTCGTGACTTAGTATTCTGCTGGTATGTACAAGAAAGGTTTTTATTTTTAATTTAAATATATATAAATATTTAGAATATTTATTTAAAATTTAATAATTAAATTTATATAATTTATATAAGATTATTAAATTTCTATATATTATTATGTCTATCCAATCAATTTTTTGATGGAAAATGAAAGTCATCGTCGATGTGGGGTCGTTGTCCACATATATACTTGAAAGATGATTTAATTTTATATTTGAAGGATAAGTATATGAAAAAGTACAATATCATATATATAATAAAATATAATTAAATGTTACTATATGAATATTATTTGGATTTTTTTAATGAGGTATTATAAGAAATGAAATTTAATAACCTCTATTAAAAACTAATACTCTTTTTTAGAGAACCTACATTAGTTCTTACTTAATAACATCACAAGATGGTATTATGATTAAAAAATATTGATTGGATATGGATATGGATGTCAGTAAATTATTTTTTTATTTATTCGGTGAGATAATTGGCTCATGAAGGGTGTATAAGATAGAGGTAGTGTCCTTTTACATTTAAGGGATTGGGCATACAATGATATCATTAAAAGATTATACTATATTATTTTATTACATGATATAAATGGATAAAAAATGACTAATCAGGAAATAAGAGAATACATATTTTATAAATATGAAAATTAAATATTATTTATACATTTTTAAAGGTCACTGTAGTCCTTATCATTTTACTTTTGTCCATGTTAACTCGTTTTAACTCTTATCATTATAACTGGTTTTTTACCAAAGTTATTATTAAGAATGTGATAGTATTAAAGTGCAGTAATAAAATATTTTTACATGATAATTCAAAATATGTAATGAAAATTTTCATCTTCAGTTTAATTAATTAGAATAAAATAAAATTTAAAACTTAAAAAACGCAATGAAAAACTATTTTCTCGAAAAATGAATTCTCACATACAAAAATGTTTTTATAGAAAAGATAAATATAATGTAAATCCTAATGAGATTAATTAAATTATGTATAAAAAATTCAAATAATTAAATTATAAAATAAATTCATAAAAAATTTAGACATTTCAAATTCTAGAATGTGGACGACAATTTTCTATAATTTGTTTTAATTATTCAATTAAAAATTACACTTTTCATAAAAATCTCATAATGTAACCTTAATATAATATAAATATTATGATTTTAAAAATAATAACCATTAATAAAATATAAAAAAATTGGAATAAATTAATGACAATATTTGTGCACAAAATAAAATAGAAAACAACTTTTGCTGAAAATGTGTTGTGAGAGCATAAAATAAAACTATTCTCATTGAAATCCTAATAACCTGAAATAAATTAATATCGATTATTTTAATTTAATATGAAATCATCTTATTAAATTTGAATTATTTATCAATATTATTATTAAATTTTTCTAGTATAAAAATTATCACCCACAAAAAATTGTTATATTGAAAATAAATTTTTACATTCAAATGATTTTATATTCATTTCCAACAAATTGAATTTAAATATAAATAAAAGTTATATGTAATTAATATATATATATATAATGTGTATGTGTGTAGTGGACATATATATAACGATCATATTACCATCCGGTATATAACATTATAGTCTTCACTAAAATATACCAATTTATTTCTCTCTCACCTATCAATTTTATTTATTATTATTTAACATATTTACATAGTTTTATTTCTCATATAAATATTCTTTTAGAACCCCAAGGATAAATACATTATGTTTTTTGTATATATATATATGACTAAATTTAATCCACTAATACATTTGTTCATACTATTTGATATTTCAACCATATTGTAACTATAATATTTTATTTCAATAAAAGTATCAAAGTTTATATTAATTAGATTTTGAGAATTTAAAAATATATCAAATATAATATTAACATAAAATATAAATAAATATAGAAATATCAAATTGTAATTTTCCCCAATTATTTGATATTCACCCATAAAATATTAATCTTCTCTCATCAAAAATACTTTTTGTAAAATAGTGATAAAATTATAAATAAAATTAATCATGAACATTATTATCATGGAATAGAATATAAATTTTTTAATACTTATACCCATATTTAACTAAAAAACTTCAAAATATTATCTAAAAATTCACCTCATTTGATGAGTGTTACTTTCCATATAAGACTTAATGGTTTTATGGATTTTTTACTTGATTTTGAAGAATTATTTTTCAAATATTATAGAAAATATGGAAAATTTTAAAAAACATAGTTTCTTAAAAATATGTACCCATGATAAAACATTTTTTGAACCATCAATTCAATGATGAAAATTTTATTGATTAATCACTAAATTAAACATCTACTAGAATATAGGATTAACAAAAAAGGACATAATTTTCACCTCTCCTCATTAATTAACAAAAAAAATGGTTAGAACATGCTAAGATAATATCAAATATTAGTAACCATTATATGGATAAATAGACATTAATCTAAAAATTCTCATCAATAACTCCTAATTTCAACATAAATAATTTAGTATAATCTATCTATAAAACAATTCAAAAATATTTTTTGTTCTGTTGAAATCACTGAAAACATAATTATTTTACACAATATTTATTAGAGATCAATTTAACATTCATCACAAAAATAAAATTAACCACATGTATTGTTTTCAAAAAAAAAATATATATTTCCTAATCATATAATACTTAAAATAAGTTAATCAATCATTAAATAAATTTAATTACCTTAATGTAATAATAAAATTATATATTCATCTATAGAAAAATTAAATATGTGTTTCCCTTAATCATATAATGAATCTAATATATTGTACTTATACGAAAATAATATCAATCCCTTAATAAAAACCCCATTTTTCAAACCCATGTTAATCAACACAATTAAACATATTTCCTAAAAATTTAATCACCATTTATCCCAATTAACCAAAAATACCACAATAGAAAATATCATATAAAACACAAATATTAAAAAAAAAATTAACATGTGTCTAAAAAATATAACATCATTTTTTATCTAATGAAATTTACCAATGTTGTATTAAATGGTCAAATATACTTCAAATATATAATAATACCCAATAATTGTTGCCTAAAATACTCTCATCACATAAAACATCAAAATCATATTAATTCCTTATAAATAATTATCAAATTTAAATTTATAATTCCTCTCTGTAAATAGCACTACACTGTTACTCTTAAAACCCTATGAACATTAACAAATAACCATACATAATAATCCGATAACCTATATCTTTCATATTATTATTTTTTACAAACTTTCTATGATCAATGACATAAAAAATTTCATATGATTCTTCAACCTCGATCAATTAATGTTTCATACTTTAAACATAAATAACAAATATCAATCATATGTAGACAATCATAGATTTTAATCAAAAAAATTATGATTATTTCCCCATGATCAACCAAGTCAATTCAATACATTGTTAAAATTCCTTAAAATAATTCCAAGATCCTCTACTTCAGTTATCTATTTAATATTATTACTTCTTGATTATAATGGATGATAATATATATTAAAATTTAAATTTTTTTGAATTCTTAATTTGGAGATAAAATATCATGCTTGATTATTATGAATACATAAGGATATGGGTTTACCTGAATTATAAAAATATGTGTTGGTCTTTATAAAAGTAAAAAAAATAAAACAAAAGGATAAAGATTGAAGACATTCATAGATCACCCTCTTGAAAAGAAATTATATTTGTGATTGGATTATATAAATCCTTTATGATGAATATATTTTACCATTATAAAAAACAATTTCTGGTTAATAACCAATAATTTCAACATGTAAAATAGTTTAAAAAGCTATTTTTTTTTATTTTGAATGTCATACTCTAGAAAAAACACGCAGTAAACTATTTTTCTTTTGATTCGTCTAAGGTTCAGTTGATGTTTCTTTATTTTTTTACACTATTAATTCATAGAATAATACCAATATTAGCATAATTCATCATAGAATACTATCCATTATGGTTATTAATGTCTACTAACATTTTATAGAAACCAAAATATTATCACTAAAATTTTCAAAATCATTAATGACATTCTTTGCTTTAAATTTATATAAATTCCACTTCAGATACAAACAACATCAACACCTAACCATTACTCATTTATTCAATTATAAATGTATAATATATATATATTTCTGGGTTGATACTAATAACCATGAACCAATTTTTGGAAACCGAATAATAAAACATAAAACACAAAAAATGGAAATCTCACATACATAATTAAATTGTATGTTTATTGTTTTGAGTATTTATTGAAACTCTTACATAATAAATTGTAAATTTCCAAAAATTATCCATTATTTAAAAAGTAATTTATAAATGAACACTTTATTCATTAAAGGTTACTCCATATCTAAAACGCTAACCTATTAATGTATATACTCATCATTTTACCCGATGAATAAAAAATTACAAAGGAAATATGACAAAAATATTTGTAAGGGACATGTACAATATTGAAAATAGACTCTTTTAGTACATCCCAGATCCATAATATCATATATGAATGTTAATTTTTTAAATAATAATATTTTGAGCTCAAATAACCATTTACATACACATGAAAAAAAATTACTAAAAAAATTATTTCATAATGTTTTTCATAATAAACTATAAATATAAAATCATAATCATGATGGTTTTTTAAAAAACATGATAATCCAAGGAAAATCGTTTTCATATAACATAAATTTTACCTATAAAGGGAATAATCCTTCCATTAAGAAAACATTAAATAAATTACCTTATAAAATAAATAAATTTATATGAAACAAATGAGAAATAATTAAAAAAGTCATATATTCTACACGAGATGTCATTATTATAGCACACTTCTAATAACCCTTATGATTTGAATGACCTACTATATTAATTAAAATATAATTATCTAGATAAGATATTCATAGATCAATGAATTAGATAGATATATTGGTATCAAAAATAATCATATACATTTTATAAGGACTATTACATATATTATATTCAAATAATCATTATTTTAAATCCAAAAATCTCATAAAATATTCTATTTAACACATCTAAAAATAAAATTCTAGATTTAAGAAAAGGTATTTATAAAAATATATTTTCAATAAACAATATTTTTAAAAAATAACAAAAAGAATGAAAATTTGAATATTCTGTTGAAAAAAAATTAAATCTATAGTGTAATATCATTTATTAATAACTGTTAATATTGTGGTAAATTGAAATTTTGTTTTACATGTTAAATAATATTACATTCACACTTTTATAATATGTAATAAATAACCCGTTTAAAAAAAATTAAATATCCCTATTATAAAATATTCTTAAATAATGTGAAACATATTGTAATGCAAAATTGGAGATACATTTATTAATATTAATAACATACATCAAAATTTTTATGAAACATGGATATAGAGGTAAAATAATAGAAACAATTTAAACATTTAACAAAAGGTTATAATGAAAATCCATTATCTTAAGTCTAACATTCCAAATATGTTATTTATCTTATAGAATAATAATTTAAAGTTAATTAGTTATATTATTATTACATTTTCACATCAATTATCCTTTTATAATTCCTTTTATTTATCTTTTTACAATTTCTTACTAAAATTCATAATTGATTAATGTTACATCAATTTTTTTTATAATGTTGGGTTTGTTTAATCAAAATGACTTTTTTAGGTTAATATAGAAAAACATATCATCATAATATTATTTACAGGATAATTATATTTTTGAAATTATAATTTTTATAAATTAATTATACTATTATAAAAAAATGTGTATGGTTGTCCTGAAAAATTAATTTTGATACATTATGTTGACGGTTTTTTGTTCATACACATATATAATGTTTAGATTTTTAATTAAAATGAGAGAAAATTGTATTCATTAATTTCATCTAATATAATTATAATAATTTCATAAATACCATGTATTTATATAAACCCATTTATATATACCACCCAATTAAGATGACGATTAAAATTAATATACACTGGTTCGTGGGGTGGAAATCCATAGTACACAGGAGTGATGTTTTTTTATATTTAAATTGTAAAAATATAATTAAATATTTTACATACCAATATTGAATTAATTTTACATAATATATATCATATTAATTAGTTTCTATCCTTTATTATGAATATCAATTATATTTTATTATGAAAAATGAAATATATCATCTTTATGAGTAGGTAGTCGGCATGTGCACAGAAAAGATGTTTCAATTTTCCATTAGATGTATATGTTCATACAAATGATTTATAGTATAAAAAATAATTAAGTTATTATATATAGTAAATAGTGATGTTATTATATCATAATTTATTGGAATTTCATGAAGGAAATAAATGAAAAAATTAAATAATACATTGTTATGAAATATACCTATTATTTTGACAAACACTAATTGTTTATACCAAAACACATCTTATTATATTATTAATTAAATAAAGTAATTATATGAAATGGATAGAGATATTAATAAATAATTTTTTACTTATTTTCTTATCTATGTGTCTATTGATGTATGGAGAAGAGACGAGATGTGGTGTCCATTTTTATGTGAGGGAAAAGACTCAGAGGGAAATCAAAAAAAAGATAAAAAATATATTTATATATTTCTCAAGAAAAATTGTACACAAATTCCTCATATTCAAATTGGATATATTATATGGTCAAAATATTTTAATTAATTAGTATTTTGTAAATTTTTTAGGACATTTAAAACCTTATTATTTTAGTTTTAACCTTATAACATGATATGTGTCATACTATAGTAAGTAATGTTTCAACATTTATTAATATTCATAAAGAAAAAATGAAAGTGGGATAATAAAATTTTTTTAATATAATAATTAAATCTAAATATATAATTTATTCTTTTAAAATTGTCATAAGTGGAATAAATAACATTAATGAAAACCAACAAAACTCGATGAAAAATGGTTTTCCCGAAAAATTGATTATTGAGCATAAAGCTGTTTTTTATATCATTTTAAAAAATAATTTCGATTACAATGAAACTAATTGGATTATTTTAAATAAAAAGGTCATGATTAAATTTTATAATCATTTAATAATGATACATTGTAAATACTTGAATGGGAATGAATATTTTTTATTAAATCAAAATATTCACTATTCAATGAGAAATTAAATGTTTCATAAAAATAAATATATCTCACATTATGTTAATTATGGTATTGTTATTTCAAAAATAATATCATTTTTATAAAATATAGTGTAAAAAATGGTAATAAAATAATTATTATATTAACTCATAAATGTAATAAACCCCATTTTTTTGATGAAAATGAACTTTTGAAGCTTAAAATGAACTTAAATTTATACATTCCTTAATAACCATAATAACATTATTCTTTATTAATTCTAATTATATGTGAAATTTAATTATATATAAAATATATTTTATCAAATGTGATTAATTTAATCAGTTTTATAAAAAATATAACTTAAACCTAGATAATATTTTGACTGTTTTCCTTAAAAATTAAATTAAATATACCTAACAGCTATATATCTAATGGATATAATAGTGAAATAGATATTATTAGAATGAAAATGTAACTCCCTACCCCTACCTCATTGGATTGAAGAGGTGGTGAGGGTTACTTGGCCTTAAGCGATATTCCCAATGCGCTAAAGGCTGGTAATAAATGCTGAGGGCTCCGAGAATAATTGTGGAACAATTTTCACTTGAGACAAAACCAACCAAACAACTGCAACTAAATGATGCATGTAAACAAAACCAAACTCATACATTACCAAATACAACAAAATAACCCATAATCTCACATGCCAACCCAACCCAATACAACATCAGAGTACAATGCGGAAGACTGAACAAGAACACCACGATCCATGACACCCCCAAATCTCCACAACAAGTTCCAAGCTCTAAGTTCCACAAAGACATTAGAATGCACCACTAAAGGAGGATGATGCCTTACCATTTCCCACGTCATGGTACACAACATCTGCAAAGACACCAATGTGCCAAAGCAGGGGGTGAGTACTAAAACTCAATAGGATTTCCCCAAATGACTTTTGTACGCACGCCACTAGGATAAAACCATTAGCGCATTTATATAAAACATTTTATATAAAATAAAACACAAGTGAAACAATTTTCATAAGCCAAACGCGCCTTTACCAGGCCATCACATCCAAACCAAGCAACCAAGGGAAAACCAACCAACAAGCCAGATCCATTCAAACCAATACCCATTAGCACAATAATTCCATCTTGTAAAGTAGTACAAAATAAAACAATCATAACAGTGGATATTTCGTCCAACCCATTTCATCCATCAACAACTAGTGGATCTTACCATACACTTATCATTGATGGTGGACCTTTCATCCACTATCCATCCCCCTTTTTTATAGTGGTACATCCCACCCACTTCCACACAATAATTTAAGAAATCACATCCAATAATATAATCCATCAAGGTTACAACAACATCATTAAATCAACCAATTCTATTACATGTCAATTCACTTCAATAAATCACCCATTAATTGAAAACCATTTTCCATGCCAAACCCTATTTCAATAAATCATCCTTTTTATTGAAAACCATTTCTATTAATCATTTTCAAAAATCAACCATAGCAACCCATTTTAAAATATTAGTTTTAAAATCCAAAACAAAAGCATTTCACCACAAAACCCTCTTTTTCCACAAAATACCCAAAACATCACCCAAGGGACATTCCACCAATTTCGCAAATCAAAACACAATTAATTAAGGGGAAAAAATTAATTCTAACATGGAACCCCTAGTTCTAACCTTGTGGACTCAAAAGATAATCCACCTACCTTTAGGGTTCCTGAGAAATCGACCCACAAACAATCGCGCCTCAAATCCGGAGAATGTACCACCAAAACCTTTCTAGATCACCTTCTATAACCATCAAATGCCTTATAATTAACATCTAAGGCACCACAACCAGTAGATCTACACACTAGAAGTGTAGATATAGAAAAACAAGACAGATAGCGATGTAGATCTAGAGGAAAACACAAGGAAACCAATATGAGATACTTTCCTAGGAGAAACCACCTTGAAAACCCTTCAAAATCCTTCCAAATAGAGTGGCACCCCTACCTCATTTTCTTGGGGAGTCGGTGAGGGTTACTTTCCCTTAGGAGTCATTACCAAGGCACTAAAGGGTGGCAATAAATGCTGAGGGCTCTGAGAACAATTTTGGAACGATTTTCCCTGGAGACAAAACCAACCAAACATCCACAACTAAATGATGCATGTCAAAAAAACCAAAATCATACATTAACAAAGACAACCAAGTAACCCATAATCTCACAAGACATAAAAACCCAATAAAACATCATAGTATAATGCAGAATAATCAACAAGAACACCACGAGCCATGAAACCACCACAGCTCCACACCATGCTCCAAGCTCCAAGTTCCACCAAGACATCACAACGCACCACTAAAGGAGGTTGATGCCTTACCTTTGCCCACATCACAGTACACAACATCTGCAAAGACACCAATGTGACAAATCAAGGGGTGAGTACTAAAACTCATTAGGATTTCCCCAAATTACTTCCCTACACACTCTACTAGGATAAAACCTTTAGCACATTTATATAAAACAATTTATATGAATTAAAACACAAGTGCAACCATTTTCATAAGCCAAACATTCCCTTACCAGGCCATCACATCCATACCAAGAAACAAAGGAAAAAATAACTAACAATCCACAACCATTACATCCTTTACACATTATCACAACAATTGCATCTTTTAATGTAGTACACAATAAAACAATCATAACAGTATAGCTTCTGTCCAAACCGTTTCATCCATCTAAAACTAGTGGCTCTTCCCATCCACTTATCATTGATGGTGGAACTTCCATCCACTATCCATCCCCCTTTATTATAGTGGTTCTTCCCGCCCACTTCGACATAAAAATTCAACCAATAACAACCAATCATATAATCCATCACAATCACAACAACATCATGTAATCAACCAATTCCATTATATGTCAATTAACTTCAATAAATCACTCATTTATTGAAATCCATTTTCCATGCCAAACCATATTTCAATAAAAAATCCTTATTATTGAAAACCATTTCTATCAATAATTTTCACAAATCAACTATAACATCCGATTTTAAAATCTTCAGTTTAAAATCCACAAAAAAAAGCATTTCCCCACAAAACCCTCTTTTTCCCAAAAATCCCCAAAACATCACCCAATGGATTTTCCATGAATTTCACACATCAAAAGGCAATTAATTTCAATCCCAACAAAAATAATTGTCACAAGGAACCACTATTTCTAACCAAAAGGAGTTGAGAGAGAATCCACCTACCTTTAGGGTTCCCGAGAAATCGACACATGAACAACTGCGCCTCAAATATGGGGAATGCACCACCGAAACCTCTATAGATTACCTTCCCTAATCATCACAAGCCTTAAAAATAACATCCAAGGAAACCCCAACCATAGATCTAAACACAAAAAGTGTAGATCTAGAAAACCAAGAAAGAGATGGATGTATATCTAGAGGACAATACAAGGAAACCAAGAGGAGAGACTTACCCAGGAGAAACCACCTTGAAACCCCATAGAAATCCTTCCAAATATAGTGGGAGAGAACCTTAACCCCTGAGAACCCAAAAACCTGAGTGAGGATATAGTGGGAGGAAGAGGGGATTTAAATGAGGAAATCCCATGTGAGCTCGAATATTATAACCCTAACTTTATGTGGTCGCACGGTTAGCCCACACGGTTTGGAAAACCGTGCACTAACCGTGCACACACCACTACCTCGAGAGACAGGGTCCACACGGTTTCCTTGCATGGTTTGGAAAAACACTCACAGGCCGTGTGAGGCCTACTGTCTTGAAGACAAGGGCCTACACAGTTTTCTTTGGAACCCGTGTGGTTTCCACTAACCATTATCAAACCGTGCAACCCTTTAAAAGCCTCCAAACTCATCCAAAACCGTTACAAACTCACCCAACCTCTTCCTAACTCATTCTAGGGACTTTAAATACAAATAAATGCATAAAGAAAGACCACATACCTCAAATAGGGGGTGCTACATTATCCCCACCATTGGACTTTCCGTCCTCGAAAAGTAGTGAACTCGCCCTTTGCCGAAAGAGCTCGGGCCGCTGCTCGACCATATCTTTCTCCCGCTTCCAAGTCTCCTCTTCAATCTGACCATGATGCCACAAAACATGAACAAAACCAACTCTTTTACCACACAATAAATTCTCTTGCCTATCCACAACCCACACTGGCACATGCACCCACAAAGAATCCAGTTCTAGATCAACATGATCCCATCGAATCAGACGGTCACGATCTAGCTGATACTTTTTCAACTACAAGACATGAAACACACTGTGCACAACACTAAACTGTGGTGGAAAATCCAAACGATAAACCAACTCCCCAAACCGCTCAAGAACCTCAAAATGTCCAATATACCTCGGAGATATCTTTACCATCTTCCAAAACCAATGATGTCCCAACCTTGGAGAGATCCTCAAGAACACTTGATCACTCACCTGGAATGACAACGGCTATCGATGATGATCCACATACAATGTCTGATGACACTGTGCCATCTCCATTCTCTTCCAAATCAACATGATCTTCTCTATAGTCTCCTGGATATGATTCGGTCCAACCATCGAAGACTCACCAGCTTCAACCCAACATAATGGAGAATGACACGACCACCCATACAATGTTTCAAATGGATCCATCTGTATGGATTCCTGATAACTGTTATTCTACTTGAACTTAATAAATGTCAAGTTCGACTCCCACGAGCCACCAAAATCCCTGACATAATCCCACAAAGTATCTTCTAGATATTGTATCATCCTCTTGGATTGACCATCTATCTGAGGGTGATACGTCGTACTCATCGTCAACTGCATTCCAAGGGATTTCTGTAAGGATTTCTAGAAATGAGATGTAATCCTCACATTTCTATCTGATACAATCAAAACTAGAACACAATGTATCTTTACCACCTCCCAGATATAGATTTTGGACAGATCCTCCACTGTGTGAGATTCATGAATTGGGATGAAATGGGATGACTTCGTTAGCCAATCCACTATCACCCAAATGGTGTCGTGCTTCTTGCCCATTCTTGGGAGACCTGTGAAAAAATCCATCACTATATGCTCTCACTTCTAAATAGGGATTGGTAAATACTGCATCATTCTTGCTGGCCTCTGATTCTATGCCTTGACCTCCTGACAAGTCAAGAATTGTGAAACAAACTCAGCCACGCTTCTCTTCATACAAGCCCAGCAGAACTGCACTTTCAACAAATTATACATTTTCTGAATTTCAGGATGAAAAACACACCTGGAATCATGATATGCCCTGAAAGGATCCTCCTGACAAGAAACTGGTACTACCATCCGATTCTGAAAACACAAAACTGAATCCTTATTCAGTTTCCAACCCTCAATGGTCTCCCGACCATTGAGTCTCATGACCATCATCACACACTCAGAATCCGATATCTATACCTCTCTAACTAGTCCAACCAAGTCAGGAATCAACAAAACTGGAAGGAAGACCACTTTATTTCCCTAGTCCTCACATTCCAACCGCATATCTACTATAACCGACATCAACTGCAACTGGTCTGATGGCTGTTTCACCACCTGAGAATATGATTTTCTACTTAAAGCATCGGCCACTGAATTTCCCCTACCCTGTATATACATCAATTCAAAATCAAACATCTGGAGATATTCCATCCATCTTTTATATTTCCTCAAGTTCAAATTCCTTTGTGAGAAAATGTGATTCAAGCTCTTATGATCTGTATATATCATAAATTTCTCACCAAGGAGATAATGACGCCACACATTCAAAGCATGGACCAATGCTGCCATCTTCAAATCATGTGTTGGGTAGTTTTTCTCATACACTCTCAACTATCATGAGCCATATGCAACCAGATGATTAATTTTCATGAGAACACAACCCAACCCTGTCCCAATGCATCTTAATAAAACACATACCCTTTTAATGATTCTGGAAAAACCAAGATTGGTGCTGAGGTAAGACAACCCTTTAGCTCATCGAAACACTGTTGACACTATTCATTCCACTGGAATGGAACATTCTTTCTTGTCAAATCTGTCATTGCCAAAGCCAAACGTGAAAAATCATGAACAAAACGCCGATAATACCCATCTAGACCAAGAAAAATATGTATCTCAAATACATTCTTTGGAGGTTTCCACGAGACAACAACCTCTATCTTTTCTGGATCCACTGAAACACCCCTTTTAGATATCACATGGACAAGAAAATGAAGTTCTTGTATCCAACAGTCACACTTTACATTCATGGAATACAACTGATGATCCCATAAGATCCACAACATTGTCACCAAGTGCTTCTCATGCTCAACCCTTGTCTTTGAATACACCAGAATATCATCGACAAACACCACCAAAATGAATCCAAATATCTCGGAAATATCTGATTCATCAATGCCATAAACACCACTGGCGCAATCATTAGGCCAAAGGGCATAACCAAATATTCATAATGGCCATATATACTTCTAAAAGTTGTTTTAGAAATATCAACCTTCCTCACCCGTAATTGATGATAACCTGACCTCAGGTCGATCATAGAGAACCACTGGGGTCCCCTCAACCGGTCGAATAAATCATCAATTCACAAAAGTGGATATCTATTCTTTATCATAACTTGGTTAAGTCCACAATAATCAACACATGGCCTCACGGTTCCATCAGCCATTTTCACAAAGAACACTAGAGCTGCCCACAGAGACATGATAGGGTGGATAAACACATTGTTTTTTAAATCTTCCTACTAGATTTTCAATTCCCATAATTTAGCAGGTGCCATCCGATAAGACGGAAGTGAGATATGAGTGATCCCTAGAAAGAGATCAATTGTAATCTCCACTTATCTTACGAGAGGTAACCGAGAGAATTCATCAGGAGAAACATCCATGAACTGATCCACCATTGCTGGAGGAACACTCTTCTCAACACCCTCTAACGATTCCAACAACAACACCGCCAACTGATATGATTACGTACCCACTGCTGGTGCCAACGAACCAATTGTACCCTGCCTTTCATGTTTTTCTCCTCTAAAGAGTTGTCTGATTCCATTGTTTGTTGTAAAAGAAACTATCTGCACATCACAGTCGAGCTGGGCCTTAAAAAGCCACCATCCAATCCATTCCAAGGATTACATCATAACCATCCATCTGAAGCATTGAGAAATTCCACACTATCTCAACCTCACCCACAACAATACAACATTATATACATAAGATATCTCAATACTCTCTTCAATCCATAGGATTATGAAGATTCAAAATAAAGGGCATCGTTTCTACCCTTAAACCCAACAAATAAACCACACGTGCAACAATAAAATAGTGTGGAGCATCCATATCAAATAAACACTTACATCACAGTAGAATTTAAAAGAATAGTACCTCGCACCATGGATGGTCCCGACTGACCATCCACCACAACCTTATCACCTCCAAACACATGTTTTCTTGCCACCCTCTGTTCATTATTTCCCCTCTAAGGTGTCGTGGTATTCCGAGAATCACCATGACCAATTTTACTCTGATGTCGAGGGGAATGTTGCTGCCCCTATCCCGTCGAAGTATACAATGTCTGCGATCCCTGAGGAGTGTCACGCACACCTGACCTTGGAACATTCCGAAAATAATACTATAGATGGACCATATGATTACAGTTATGACATTCTCGAGGTTGTTCCATACAATCCCTCTTGATGTGGCCGTTAGAACCACATTGAAAACATCCCAGCTTGCTCTGGGGATTCGGAGGAAGATTCACCGCTCCTCCCATCAGATTATAAGTTATATTACCGCCCTGGTAATAAGTGTCCCTCTTCCACTTGAACCCAGCATTAGAGTTCCCACTATTCTCCATGGGTACCACCATGGTTCCCCCGCCCGGAGCACCCAACAAATCCTTCTCATCCCCCGAGGCTTTATTCAGCATCTCCATGTAATCCTTTATAAACATCTCCGCTATCTTTGAACATATTTCTTGCCTCAAGCCCTCTTTAAAGATCCTTTACTTCAACGACGAGCTACCCACCACCGCGGTTGCAAACTGCACTATGTTCACAAACTTAGCTGCCTAGTCCATCACTAACATAAGCACTTTCTTTAAACTGACGAAATCACTCATACGATGAATTCTAAACGTATGTGGGTAGAATTGTTTGTTAAACAATTCCTCAATTCCTTCCCATGTCATACCCCAGTCCGTCCCAGCTTGGACTACCGACTCCCACCACTGAAGGGAAATATCTTCTAACATATACGTGGCCAACTTCACTTTTAACTCTACCGGTGCTCCCAAGAACTCGAAGATCTTGTTTATTCTATTTAACCATGATTCTGCCCTCTCGGGCTCTGAAACACCCATGAAAATGGGTGGATTATGATTTTGAAACAGAACCTCATGATCCACATGCCTTGGTTCATCCCCTCTATTTCCACTACCCACATCATTGAATGTTTTCACTATACTTTGCACTAGCTGCTGGTTCACCTGAGGCTCAGGTGCAACCACATTTTCAGCATCCTCCTCCGGTTGGTCTCTATGATGCCTACTCAGTTCCATTTCTATAATCATAAAACAAAAAACCATGAGTCTCACTTCCATAGACATCACATAATCCCATTTCAAATCACATTACACAAGACTATCACAACAAGACTTTCAACCAGTTCAATTTTTTCCACATGTGCCATGTTTCACCATTTTGAAAACCAAACCATTTTCATAATGCCAATTTATTAACATTACAAGCACATTACATCATAAATCAATACACCCCAATGAAATATGCATCCTTGAGGGAATTAATTTCTACTATGCATGTCATGATCATCCCATTGGTTACACCCACGACAATGAGATATTCATTCTCTATAAGTTTCCTCAACACACTTATGTACCCAACTCCCTGGTAACTTGAATTTCAACATAAAAGGGATAGAAATTTCCTTTTATGATATAAATTCCATGTTCTAACAATCCTACACCTTGATACCATCCTGACTCAAGGAGTATACCACAACGAATTTCAACACCAAATCCTAGAACCATCTCCAAAGGACCGAACAAACTGATACCACTTGTAACTCCTCGCCCCTACCTCATTGGCTTGAGGAGGCGGTGAGGGTTACTTGTACTTAAGAGTTGTTCCCAAGGCACTAATGTATGACAATAAATGCCGAGGGCTCTGAGAAAAATTGGGGAACGATTTTCCCTTGAGACAAAACCAACCAAACAACCACAACTAAATGATGCATGTCAACAAAACCAAACTCATACATTACCAAAGACAACCAGATAACCCATAATCTCACATGCCAACACAACACAATACAATATCAGAATACAATGCGGAAGACTCAACAAGAAAACCACGATCCATGACACCACTATAGCTCCACACCATACTCTAAGCTCCAAGTTCCTCCAAGACAATACAACGCACCACTAAAGGAGGTTGATGCCTTACCTTTCCCATGTCACGGTACACAACATCTGCAAAGACACCATAATTCCAAAGCAGGGGGTGAGTACTAAAACTCAATAAGATTTCCCCAAATGACTTCCCAACACATGCCACTAGGATAAATCCGTTAGCACATTTATATAAAACAATTTATATAAAATAAAACAGAAGTGTAAGAATTTTCATAAGCCAAATGTGCCCTTACCAGGCCATCACATCCAAACCAAGCAACCAAGGGAAAACCAACCGACAAGCCACAACCATTCCAACCATTACCCATTAGCACAGGAATTCCATCTTGAAAAGCAGTACACAATAAAACAATCAAAATGGGGGAGCTTCTGTCCAACATGTTTCATCCATCTACAACTAGTGGCTCTTCTCGTCCACTTATCATTGATTGTGGCCCTTCTGTCCACTATCCATCCACCTTTATTATAGTGGTACTTCCCACCCACATCCACACAAAAATTAAACCAATCAAAACCAATCATATAATCCATCATGTTCACAACAACATCATCTAATCAACCAATTCCAATACATGTGAATTCATATAAATAAATCACCAATTAATTGAAATCCATTTTCCATGCCAAACTATATTTCAATAAAATAACTTTTTTTACTGAAAACCATTTCTATAAATTATTTTCACAAATCAACCGTAGCATCCAATTTTAAAATCTCCATTATAAAATCCACACCAAAAGCATTTCACCAAAAAACCCTCTTTTCCCCCAAAATCCACATAACATCACCCAAGGGATTTTCCTCCGATTTCACAGATCAAAACACAATTTATTTAAAGCAAAAAAATTAATTTTAATAAGTAAACACTAGTTCTAACGATGTGGAGTCGAGAGAGAAGCCACCTACCTTTAGGTTTCTTGATAAATCGACCCACGAACAAAGGCACCTCAAATCCGGAGAACACACCACCGAAACCTCTCTAGATCACCTTCCCTAACCATAAAAAGCCTTAAAAATAACATCCATGTCCACCCCAACCATATATCTACACACAAAAGGTGTATATCTAGAAAACCTAGAAAGGGAGGGATGTAGATCTATAGGAAAACACAAGGAAACCAAGTGGAGATGCTTACCTGGGAGAAACCACCATGAAACCCCTTCGAAATCCTTCCAAACCGAGTGGGAGAGCACCCATAACCCATGAGAACCCAAAAAACACAAGTGAGGCTCGAGTGGGAGGAAGAGAGGAGTGAAATGTGGCAATCCAGAGAGAGCCTGGAACTTATAACCATAACTTTAGGTGGTTGCATAGTTGGCCTGCACGGTTTGCATAATCGTGCGCTAACCGTGTGCGCACCACTTCCTAGAGAGCCAGGGTCCGCACGGTTTCCTCGCACGGTTTGGAAAACCCTGCGCAGGCCATGCAAGACCTATTTTTCTCAAGAACAAGGGTCTGCACGGTTTCCTGGGGAACCCTCACGGTTTCCACTAACCGTGCTCAAACCATGCACCTCTTTAAAATCCTCCAATATCATCCAAAACCGTTCCAAACTCTCCCAACCTCTTCCCAACTCATTCCATGCACTTTAAAAACATAAAATGTCATAAAAACGGCCACATACCTCAAACCAGGGGTGATAAAGAAAACATACAAAATTTCCATATTAAATTCCAATATATATCCCTATATGCATCACTAAAATTTACTCATTTATTTCTCACTCATCATGATTATTGTAATCCTAAATAATTCCATTATTTTATAGTTGTAGTTGGGGAAAAACATAATAGTGATATATGATAAATGATACTTTATATAATTAGTATTTATATATATTTTTCCTTTACTCAAAATGTAATTATTTTCATGTTTTTTCATATTGGAACCTCATAATGTATTATTTTTCAACTTTTATAGTAATATTTTAATTGAATAAAGGTATAATGGTTCATTATATTTTATTTTATTTGTTCATTACAAGATATAAATAATAAAGTTCATGTAGTGGAGTGTTTCATATCCAAATAATAGGGTGCCATAATTTTCTATTCTTAAAATTGTAATTTCCTTCCGATTTGAATTTCCACTCTGTAAAAAAACATTTCAAAATATATTATGAAAATAAAATTTTGAATTTAACATGTTCAATATTTTAATGTTCAATACCATGAAAAATATTATTAATGTAAACATATAGGACTCATACTAGAAAACGTGTTTCAAAAAATTTAATTTGGTTGTTGACTGTTACCTTCAGCATAAAAATAAATAGTGTTGTCATTATTTTTCTTCGGTTTATGAAATTATTTTGACAATATAATAGAAAGTATTAAAAAATATAAAGACTATATTTATTCTAAATATATAATCATTATATTATAATTTTATTAACATATCATGATCTTGATGAATTATTCATTCCAAAAGCACATAATTCAACCTCTAATGGGTCACAAGATCCACAAAAGGATGAAATGTTATTTCTTCTATCATTTGTCATTAACCCAAACCAAAAATGATTATAAATAGTTAATATACAATCTAATATTAATAAAAATTCATTTAAAAAATTAAAAAATTAATCTCTAGTGTCCCACCAATAACAAATATGGTTAAACATAAATCCTTCCATAAATAAATAAAAATTAAACTATTTAGAATATTCTTGAGGATGGTAAAAACATAGAAATAATAAATATCTAGTCATAAATTCTGCTTATATCAATTTTAATTTATTCTTCAAAAAACATTAATTACTCATAAATTCATATAAAAATATACACTTTAAAATTATTATCTTTAAAATATTCAAAAAACACTATAAATATCATGAAATGTCATAAAGACACAATAAAATTAAACATTCTTGTAGAAATTTAATAATTTTTTATTCCCTATATTCATATAATTTTTCAAATATAGTTTATTTCTTCCAAAATAACATTAATCACTTAGTAACCAATTCATATATCATTTTAATGGTTATCTATATGATTAATCATATGTTACTAAAATTCAATAACCCTTTCATCCCATTTAACATAATTAATCTAAATCAAAGATCAGATCAGACCCAATGGATATCAATACCTTTCATCATATTTCCCTAAATTATAAAATATTTTTTCATAAAAAATAATTTAAATCATTTAAAAATATGTGTTACTTATACTTTAAAAATCAACTAAAACCCATAAAAACTTCACACAGACTTCACCCATAACTTAAAACACTATAATAGTATAAATTCATTCATAATTATGACCCCCATTAAATTTATCTACGCAAGAAAAAATACCACTACATCATAATTCTAGAATTCCTATACACATCTATTATTTAATTCTCTTCACAATTATATATCCAATATTTGTAGAATTATAACCTTTTTTACTTTCCTCCTATAATAAAATATATTAATCATTTTCTAAATTAATCAACATAAATATATTCTTGTTTACTACTTTTTCCATGCATAAATCATAAATTTTAAATATATATCACCATTCATTCTAATCCCATTTTCTATGCTAAATTCACCATGATATACTAGGTCAAGTTGCTAAATTTCCATGATTCCTCAAAACATTTACATGATCCTTTAATTCTGTTATTGATGTGAAATTATTACTTACTAATTGAAATAGATGTTGATAGATGATGAAATATATAAATTATATCGTGATTTTAGTACTTATTGTTGATACAACTCCTCATACTTTATCCAGAAAATATATTAAGATATAGATTAAATTGAATTTTTTTAAAGTTTGTTGCTAATTAAAATAAAAAAACAACAAGATAATGATATAAGATTTTCTATGGTCACCCTACATTGTATGAGAGCATAGGGTGGGAAATATTATCTCATAATCAACCATTTTAAAATGCATGATAATTTATTTTACGGTAGTTACCATAATGTGTATGATAAGATAATAATATTTTCAATACATGGAAAAATATATCCCAAATTACTTTTTGATATCAATGTATATAAGTGTTTTGGGATTCATAAAAATGTGTTTTTCATGTATGTTGAATATTATATATGTTTTCTAAATATCATGAGTATTATTTTATAATTACTTTCTCATGTGAATCCTATAGAATATAATAGATTTTTATTTTTCATTTCTTCACATAAATCTTATATAAGATATTTTTTCATAGACTACAATAATTTATGTTTTGAAAACCAATATTTCCACTAAGGATATCAAATTTAATAACTAAATAATTTTCATTGAAAATGAATCACTCAATGAAACCCGAAACATGGTTTAGGATTAAATTAATTCATCATTATTTCATGCTAGGATTTTTTATTTATGGTTCTCTTTTAATTATTAAATTAATTCCAAAATAACCATAATCTTGTTTAGATTACTGGACCTTATATATAATGGTGGGTTCTATCTTATGATGCCAACCACAATTTTCACCCTTATAGATTTCAAAATACATAAATGAATATATAACCTTTAATTTTATCAAACCCCTCTGATAACATATATATAATCATTGAACCGTCATTATTATATATTGTTCTAAAAACATAATTTATACATCTATTTATTAATATTAATAAATGTGACCCAATTTAAGAAATCCAATAAAAATATAATCAAATAGAAAAAATTGGATCACTTACATACCCACAGAACATTTAGGATTACTATTTTAGTAAATTATATAAAATATATTACATTCCAATGTTAAAATTTCCACATATTATCCATTATCACAAAAATAAGGTCTACATAATGACACATTTAATTATTTAAGTTATCTCTCATATATGGAACTATAATTGACATAAATTTATAATTACACATAATTCGTGTCAAAAATATTTGAAAGGAATTGGATTTGAAAATTAATTCTCAACAAGGGATATATACAAATAAGAAATGAAAACCATTGGGAATTTTAAAAAACATCAGATCATATAATATATTTTTACATTAAAATAATAAACTTTTAGTTCAACTAATCACTTAAATACACATTAAATCATCATTATCTCAAAATATTTTTCATAATTATTTTTAAAACATAAAAAAATCATATTGATTAGGGTTTCGTATAAATCATTAGAACCTATGAAATAATTTTTTTTAAAATTAACATTTACGCTTAAATATAGAAATAATTCCATTTGACAATATATTATCTTCCTAGCTTATGAATTAACAATATTTATTTGAAAAATCATTATAAATCAATATAAAATCAGGTAGGTTCATTAGGAAACCATATTTATTGATCTTGTACATGGAAAATACCCTTCTCTGTTACATGCATCAAATTTTTTATCAAAACATAATAATTACCAAAATGAGTTGGGGTGCTATATTAGGCTCTCCTGTCATCATAAAAAAATTAACAGATCATAAAATGCATACAAAAAGTATAATAATAAATTTAAATATTACAAATATTATAAAATAATATATTTAACATGTATGTAAAATATCTATTCAGAATGACATAAAAATTTGTATGAAAATATATTTCATTCAAAAATTGGTCAGAAAAAAATTCATAGAGGAATAGAAAATGTGATATTATTTTTAAACAAATTACAAAACTAGAGGCATATTATTAAATAATTTTTAACATTAATGTTATAATTTATTCGAACGTCATTCACATTTTACAAAAAAAATCATTTCACACTTTTGGAAAAAGGAAAAAATAACCCCTTCAGAATACGAGTAAATGTATTATTTTGAAGAATTCAAAAAATAAACTAAAATTATTTTTAAAATTAATTTGAACATAAATTTAATATTATTAGAAAAATCATTCCAATTTAATGAACATGGCGATGGATGTAAAATAAAATAAAACTATTGAACTTTTAAAATAATTATTTGATGAAACACTCATTACCTCAAGTCTAATATATCATGTACATTATTTATCACAAAGAATAATAATTTTTTAAATTATTTAAATTTTTAATAATATTTGTTAATTTGATTATATTTTATTATTCAATGTTTCCAATTATATTAAAGTTACACTTGGTCACTTAATTGATTAAGTTTTTATCCAACACTTTTTGTATATTTTGTTTATAAGTATAAATTTACATTAGTTGGTAGAATATATTTAAATATGTTCTTATCATATAATTTCCATAATCATAACTTTTTTTATAATTTTTTTTAATTAATTATAATTTTATAACTGACTATGTATACCGGTTATGACGAATTAATTTCATTACATAACGGAGATGATAGTCAATACTTATACATGGGTAACACTTCCATTCATAAACAAACATTATGGAAATAAATTAACTATTATTTTATATTTAAAGATGATAATAATATTGTAAATATAATATTATTTCCTTAAATAAACATAAAATACAAGAAATGTGCACGGTGATGCAAAATGTAATATATCATTTCTCTAGGTAGTAATGTATACGTACGAACACGTTATTTTTTTTAATTTATTGTTAGATAAAGAATTATTATATTAATTTTCCATTTTATAATAAAATATAAACCATAATATTTTATTTTGATCCATTATTATTACCCTTTATTAGATGTGGTGATGAAATATGTAATACAACAACTTCGTGATATGATGGTTCACATGCAAAAAAAAGATGTTCTCAATTTCCATTTGATGGATAAGAAAATTAAAAGGGATTATAATTTAAATATAATAACAATTAATTATATGTGTGATAATAATTACATTATATCACATTTCATTGGAATGTTTTGTAGGATTTAAATAATCGAATAAAAAAATAAAATATAGTTTAGAAGTATACTTATTCTTCGTTTTAATGCCTTAGGATTATAAAAAATATATTTACCGATGGTATTTCAATCGAACAAGGACCTATCAGATGTTTATATGGATTTTAGGAAAATATTTGGCTAGGTATTGGTAGATATTAGTGGATCTTGATGTGTGGACTAGATTGGTAATGGGGATCTCCTTTACATGTGGGGGGGAGTAAACACTTGAATATTTTAAAAATATTGAAATTTATTAATGTCAAACATAAGAAAAATGTCTCTCAAATGATTCATGTTTTCATAGATTCAATGTAGGGTCGGAACATAGATATCAAATATTATTTATAAAATTTATTATTTATTTTTAACCATTTTTAATTTATGGTTACCTTTTTAGATAGGTTTTAACTATTACCATGTTAACTAAGTTGTTCTCCATAGTTCCTTTTAATAATTAAAAAATGTATTTACAAATATTTCAACGATATGAAATTATGATTCCAAATATGGATTCTATTTTTTAAAATTCAATTTCTATAAGGTATAGAAATTAATTTTTAAAAATCTACAAAATGTGAGGAAAAAATATTTTTTTGACAAAAAAATAAATATTCATTATACAAATATTTTTATAAAAGAAATTAATAATTATATCAATTACAATGAATAAAATTTTATATTTTTTCATGAAATTAAAAAAATATAAATTTATAATCAAATAAAATAATATTGTGACTTTCTAAATAATTCAATGGTAAACCATATTTTTATAATATTAGTATTTTCATTATTCACAAAAATAAATATTCATTAATAAAATTACAAATTTTAACAAGAGGAAAATAATAGAAAGAATATATAAAAAATATTGTTTTTATAATATAATATTTAATAATTTGTTTGATTTTATTTATAATATCATCTCATAAAACAGAATATATATGATTTTGTAAGGAATGTTATTTTTGAAGAAAACATTTACCTCGTTCTCTTTCCATTATTAATGGCCATAATTAAATTATTTTTAATAAATTTAATTGAATATATACTAAAATTATAACCTTATAATAATTTATCAACAGTGGTTAATTTAATCTATTATTATAAGAATACATTGCACAAAAAATGATTTTATATAAAATATCTCCTTTACCAGAAAAATATTTTTTCATCATTCCATCAAATTAAATTTAATATAACTTATATATATATAATTATTTATATATCTAAAAATTATATGTTTGTAATAGACATATATATTATGTTCTTGTTATATTCTTATATTTAAACAAACATCTTTTAAAAAAATATTCATTTTCGTATCTCAAATCATGTCTAAAATATTCAAAATGCTTTTCATTGTTTTCATAGTTTTACATGGGATCAAAATATTCCATGGATATGTAATATATTTTTGTGGAATTTATATATATATTCATTAAATCAACATGTAATTTTTAAAAAAACACACTTTTCAAAATCATATTGTATTTATGTTTTCAATTTTCTGTAATAGTTAATTTCATAAAATGTTTTATAGTTAATATTATTGTATTTTTTTATCTATATTATGTCTTAAAAATTTATATTCAATTCATTGATAAAATGTAACACCCCAGGTAAATAAAGAATATGAAATCATTATATTTATCCATATTTGTGAATAAAATATTAATATTACTTTAAAGGGGATGCTATGCTGGCTGGCGTACCCAATACACAACAATGAGTTTCGTGGGAATCTTAAATTGCACTCTAATAATAAAATAATATTATTTTAAATGGTAGTTAACACCTAGCCGTTGTAATGGAAGAAATGAACAAAACTAACTAAAAAATGATTATATATGTTTGTAAAATATTTTTACTCTTTTCAATAAATGTTAGAGGATTAAAAATGCAAATGAATCCAGTTTTTATGCGTAATCATTCTAATATTATTTAAAAGGTCGATTAACCGCCTTTTGATGGGGAACCCATTTTAAATCCACTTTTTGAAAATTTTATAAGATCCATTTTTCAAAATAAATATATTATTTATGATTGGGACATTAAAATTTACCTTGGGTTAATTTTTGGTATTTTTCTGACAATGTTCATTTTTCAATGAATAGTGAAAAATACTGCATTTTACATCAAAAATGCTTTTCATATAATTTAATTATATGATTATATTATCTTTTTAATTTGTTTTAAATTGTAATTAGAATATATTTTTACCATTTAATTCAATTATCGTCATTGGGATTAATTTCACTTTGGAATTAGGCATAAACAAGTGCTAAACTTTTTATAAATATTGTTTCTAAAAAACCAGCTATTTGTTTTGACAACGGGAAGTTTTTTTTAAATTAATTATTTCAATTTATGTATTTCGAATTTGGTAAAATGAATTATATATTTGAAATCATAAGGTTCAAAATATTTAATTAAGACTCTTTTGTTTTTAAACATTATGAATAGTAATGACGATAATTATCTTTAATTATCTTGATTAATGAGTAATCAGGTAGCTAAAGATAATAAGATAATATCATAATAATACAAAATGACAACAAAATGTGTCCTAATGCTAATGGTTGTCTCATGGACGACCATGTTATTCCTTGTGCCCAACTAGGGGGCCCGATGGAATCACTTTTGTGAGAAAGTGACTTTTTATCTTTTTATTTTTAAAGAATGTTAAATGTAACAAAGAATGAATCACCTAAGTAAAATATTTTTAATTTTTTCTACATAAATGATATATTGGACTATAAATATTCATTAGAAATCTAAAAAAATTTCCTACATCATTATATTTTTTTTATAATTTTTAGAAATTAAATATATTAAATTATTTATGACATCATGATGATGCAGCGATTACCTCATTTATAATGGATTTAAATAAAATGAAAAGATAATGTAACATATATGACCTACACAGGTCCAAAACCTATTGGATCGGTATATTTCGAACTCTTATCACCTTATCCTAAAATTATATCAATGTGGGACCTATTAAATCCGAATATCATTTTAAAATAAAGTGACTTTTCTTTACTTTCCAAGAGTGCCCCTCCTCTCCTCTTATAAAAGGCCCCCACCTCTTCCTCTTTACCCACACTTCCAAAGCCTTTGGATCGGCCAAACCCTTCCCATTTTGGCTCTACACATCCCTCTATTACTCTTTGAAGCTTCACTTTGGGCAGAAGTCGTCCCAAGGAAGCCTTTGAGCTCAAACCAAATGGAGTTACCCGATTTTAAGGTAATGTTTTCTTTTGAGTCCTTTTGTTTTATTTTGCTTCTCCAACCCCCTAAACTGTTTTTATTCTTTTATTTTGTAAAAAATCCAGTATATTAAATGTACTAGGATGTTGTTATAATAAGTATTCGAGCTACACTTACACACACCTACATCTAATGGTTAAAGAATATACTGTTTCCGTGGATGGCGAATTTCTGCCTTCTGAAACGATGATTGTTCAACATTATTTTAACACTTTAAAAGGTGGCCATTAAGTTGACACTATATTTATATATGATATATAATATGTTTATGTTTTTCTTAAGATTCTGTATTTTTCATTTTTAGCATACCTTTATGGTTTCCATTATGGTTAAACACGATAATTTCATTTTAGGAAGTGCGGACTACCGCCCACTCAATGTGATTTGATTAGTTATTTCCATATGTGGGACATATATAGGATGGATTTAATGTTATTATATATGATGTTATACTGGAATTATAATATACCTCTATATCATTATTATTTCTTCCCATTAATGTATGAGATAGAAATGAAAGTAGCGTTAATGCGTACGTACGACTTACCGTCTCCATGAACGGTGCATTTCATTTCTTATCCCCAAATGTAATGTACTATTATAAGTACATATATATAATGGATATATATGATTTATGTTATATCTAAATGATTAATATAATTCTGGAATTAAAATATACATACCTCTCATTTATTTTTAATTCCATTAATATGACATAGAAATGAAAGTAGCGTTCATGTGTACGTACGGCTTACCGTCTCCATGAACAATGCATTTCATTTATTACCTCTAAATGATTATGTAATATTATAAATTAATTTATATAATGGATATATATGATATATATGATATCTACATCATGAGTATAACTCTGGATATAATGGATACATGAAGAACTTGTAATTATAAAGAGCATATTTTTGACTCAAGTACCAATGATCGTTAAAACGACTATTAATAACTTAAATAATTACATAGTGTTCATGACATGGCAATAAGTGATATAAAAGGAATAATGAACTTGAAAAAGGTTCTTAATCAAGTACAAATTAACTTACGTTTATTATTCAGGAGGTTAAAGAACGATCGAGTCAAGATGGACCCAAGGTATGTGACTTCGTTTCATTCTTCTTTTATTGAGGCATATTTCGTTTTATACACAACTAACTTTTATAAGGTGTATAAACCTCTTTGACTTTTACCTTTATACAAAAGGAATATTTTTCTATAATGCGTTTTACTAAACGACAAAAAGGAATGTTTATTTTAACGTACGCGATGACAACGACTTTTTTCGCCGCCGCGAGTATTATTTGGTATTTGGCTTCCTCAACAAGTCGTGATGTTTTTAAAATGAAATAAATACCATATACTATTTTATGTATTTTGGTATTGAAAATTGTTTTTATAATGGATTTTTTATGTCAATATATTTTAGTGATATATTTTGATCAAAGTGTGGAAATGTTTTCTTTCCATTATGTTTGTTTTATGTCTTATGATTTTATAATGGTACTTGGACATTTGACGGGTGGTTACATGATAAACCATATGACGGGTGGTTCCGTGAATACCAGGATGGGAGGTTACATTATAACCTCCAATGCATTGGGTATGGAAATCAGCTATATGGCTATTCCATTAAGTATGTATGGAAGTTGGCCATATAGCTATTCCATTAAGTGATATGTGTGGAAGTCGACCGTATGGTTATTCCACTTAAGTATGTTTATGTCCCAAGTTACCTTTATATGTTATGTGTTCTTTATATGGGTTTTATGGTAATCCTTTGGTTACAAAAGGGTATGTAATGATATTTTATTCAGTGAAGAGTTTTTACTACTTCATGTAGATGAAGGTATTACTTTGATAAAGTATACATGGTTTACTTAATGTTTGAAAAACTAACAGTTTTCATTATTTGTGTATCCCTTACTGATATTTTTATGCTCACCCCATGTTTTTTTGAAATGTTTTTCATAGGAATTAATGTGGAATATTATCAAGGATGGGATCAAGGGAATGTCATGTTATCTAAAACATGGAACTAGAAATGTTTCTTTTTAAGAGTTTTTATTTTATGGAAACTTAGTCTACTTTGTAATCTTTTGAGATGTAACAGTTATGTCCTAATTCTATAAAACTTTAAACCTAAAAAGATCCTCAATGTGAATTATTCATTTAATTCAATATTAAGTAAGGGTTAAGGCTGGGGCCTTATATAAAAACATACCAAAAAATTAAATATAAACACCTTATGTTAAAAGTGAAACTATAACTAGCACGGTCCTCTTAATGTGCTTAAGGACATTCAAGTATTAAGAAAAAGAAATTATTTTTTATAGTTTTTTATTTGTTTATGTTCTGAATATTTTTTTTATGAAGATGACCCATGGACATATTGCAACATATACCTGTTATGGTGTTTCAATTTTAGTAGTTCTGTGTTGAGTTATATACCGACTTCATGATCATGTTTTTATTTCCATGGGTACTTGAGAGGCTCACACTTATTATCGGTATAAATTAGATAAGGCCCTAGATCATGATTAGCATGGTCATGCAGGATATATCATATGTGATGCATATATTTGGATTTTGAATTTCATGTTATTGGATAATCAATTAATTTAATTTTATAATATTATTTATTTTGTATTAATCAATCTAGTGGAATTTTTATTCATATTTTTAATTTCCAAAATTACTGGTTGAGTTTAATACTCCATTTCAGTTCTTATAGCTTGTATTACTTATTTATTCCACTATCCAAATTTTCTGTAATTCTATGTACTCTTATGTCTAATATTACTAGTTAACTATTCTTGTTTTAAAGTTTCAAATAGTTGGTATAACCTCCCTTGGTTCCTTTTTTTAACTCTTTCATTGTTCGATAGCCACTAGCATGCAAGGAGAAATGATTTTGGTCACATTGAAATCCAGTTTGGTAATTATCCAGGGTGATCTGATTTGGGACATGTCAATTTCCACGGGGTTCATTTTTTCCACATTAGTCTACATTATCTATTTTATAAAAAAAATATAATGGTTAGGAAAAATATATAATCATTGTTATACCAAAATTTGAGGATATAATCCTACATGTAGAATTACCATAAGGTTTCTTTTTATTATAACCCCCATCTATAAATTTTTCTAATCATGTCTATTATACTATCTTTAAGGACATGTACCGATAACAACCCATAATTATTGGATTAATAATATTGGTTTTATTTTTTAATTTTTTAGGATATTTTAATTTTTCTATTTTAGTTAATTGAGAAGAACATTACAAGAAAAATATGAAATACAACCCCAGAGTGTATATTTTTACATAAAAATAATATTCTATTAATGAAACCCATGTTTGATTCCTGAAACACTTTCAATAATCAAAGATAAACATCATTTATGTTGGTATAGGCTTCTTAATATATCATACTCATCCATTAGCCATGTGTGAACTATCTTTAGACTTAAGAAAAGAATGAAAGATCATATTAAATGATATAAAATAAACAAAACTAGTTTGTTTTTTCAAAATCGCGAAACCTCATGAAAATTTAAACATTATCACAATAAAATTTATATCATATAAATAAGAATATCCACATGATAAAATTAACCATTTCATTAATAAACTATTTTAAACCAACATGAATCTTATGAAAACCATGACGGAATCTGTAAATTTTTTTTAAAAAATAATCCATTCTCATTTAAATAGAAAATGAATTTCAAAACCTTATGAAATCAAAATATTTCCATAAAAACCCTCTGCAAGAATAAAATATTTTCCATAGAGAATATTTTCAATAACCTATGTTCAGTTATGTTTGACCCATTTAATAAATAACCAAAGACAAATTATTTTTATTTTAGGAACATATAGGATTATGTACCTCATTTTACAACATTATATAATCATCTTTACTCGTTACATTTGGGAGTTATATTAGTCTCACTCATCATCATTATTTATTTCAAGCTTTCCTGTCATCATTAATACTGATCAAGTACGAAATTATGAATATATAACTTATTATATTATTCTATTTCCTCATAAAAAACTTGAATAACGCATTTAAACACATAAGAAAAATAATATACGTTTATCTATTTAAAATTGGACGATATGTCATTTTTCAATGGAAAAAATATAAAAATTCCCAAAATAATAAGAATAGGATTATCTTTGAAAACCCATAAAAAATGAGTTTAAATTTTGATTACAATTAAATGAAATTTTTCTATGAAAATACATTTGAATTGTAAATGTTCAAAAAAATTATTTTCCTAATTTTATAAAAGTTTCAAAACATACTCATTTGAAATTTTTTAAAAAATCATTCTGATAAATTTATATTGAAAGATGAAAATAATTAATAAGTTTATTTGGTAATAATTTATGGATAAATGAAAACATTTATCCCGTTATTCTATGAAAATATATATTGAAGATAAATTTTTTAATGTAACACTTTATATGTGGGTTATAATAAAAAATATCATACCTTATGTTTGGCCAATCTATGTACATTATCATAAACATGAATAATAAAATTATACTTGTTTTCTACTTATATTAGTTAATTTTTCATTATCAACACAATATCATTATTCCTATTAATTTACTTATTACCATGGTTTATTTAGTTATTAAAATAGTAAAGATCATGTTGGTCATTTTGATAATTTTGGGTTTATATGTTCAAAAGGTTTTTGGAATGCTGAGTATAGTGAATGTAGTCATGGTTCCATCATATAAGTAAACTAAAATATTATATAATTATAATCAATAATCAATAATCATTTAATATAATTTTGTAAACATAAATTATATGTTATCATGAAAAATTAATTACATAATTTCTATGAGATTGTATATACGCATGAACGATGTTTCCATTTTTATAATTAGTGGAAAATAAATAATTTTCAATATATTGAACATTATAAAATCCAAATTTTTTAATTTATCTCATATTTATCCATTACATCAATCATTATCACTATCTATGTGAGGATGTAGATTAAAATGAATATCATCACTTCCTAGAGGAATTATTCATAATATATGCACGACATATGCTATGGTTTTAAAAATGATAACATGTCATTATGGTAAACAATATATTATATTTACCAAAGAATAATAATGTAATAAATATATTATAAATTAATTTTATCCAATAATATTTCTAACCACACACGGTGGTCTTGAAAAATAAATTACATCGTTACATGTATATGATAGTTCGTAAATACACAAAAGTGATGTTTTTGTTTTCCATTCGATGAAAAGGATGATGTTATTAAATTAACATAAATAGGTTTTATTATACTGTATATAAGGATTTTATTATATCATCATAGTTTGATAATATTCTGAGTTAGAATAATAAATAAACATGAAACTGTAAATTATTAATTATACCACTTCTTTGGAAAACCTCCAATATAATACACCATAAGTATTCATAAGATAGTTTTTTATGGAGAATAAGATAACTAGTATATGGGGAGAGATTTTGAAATCTATTTTGGTGAGGTATCATTGAGATAAATGGATCATGTACTGAGAATATGAGAAGAGTGGAGGTTCCATTTTTAAGTGAGTGGAGTGGTATAATTCTAAATACATTATACATTTAAATATATTAAATGCCATTATTAATGGTTCATGGAACCAAAATAAAATATTTTTAATCTATGAAGATGATGATTCAAACCCCATTAATATAATTTTATTTAAATATTTTTTCTTATTTCTATCCATATATCATAGTTTTACCCCCCTAAAAATCTACATCAACCCCTACTATGCTAAAATTTACTATAATATTTTTATAATTGTTAAGAGGTAACCTTTATCAGTGATTTTCGGTGTACTGATAACAACCCTCTCATTAACATCAATAAAAATGTATCAATAATGGGAATTGTGAATAATTTTTTTTATATAAACATAATTATATATTTTCTGAATTTTATTTATATAACAATAAATATATATACGAAAATATAATATATAAATGTAATTTATATAACTATTTTGAAATAAAAAACATTTATTATCAATATTATTTTCATAATTTAGTATATATAAAAATGTTAAATTTTTATTATGAAATAAAAATAAAAAATAATATACTAGTATACATCAATTAAAATATCAATATATATAATATTAAAATTTTATTTAAGCAATTATAAAAATATATATGAATATAAATTTTTTAAAATAGATCATATTTAAAATTATATATTTATATTCATATTATATAATATAAATTATATATACACAAATACCTGTATATATATGTATGCATGTATATATATGTATATGTATATGTATATCTATATGTTCATGTATTTGTGTTAATGCCTTAGTTTAGATGTATTGTATTTATATATATGTGTATTGTGTCTCTGTGTGTGTTTATATATTTTTATACAGATATATCTTTAAAGAAGTGTATGTGTATGTTTATTTCTATTTGAATGTGTATTTGTTGGCATATGTGTACGTATCTGCATATGTACATGTTTTTCTATGTGTATTCATGTGTATGTGGTTATGTATGTAATGTGTGTCTTTTTGTTCATTTATTATTATTTATTAATATTAATATTTCTCTATTTTTAATATGTATTACAATTTATTCAATTTTTATATTTATTGATTTTAAATAATTCTATATTTAATGTTTTAGTCATATACTATATTTTGATAGTTATTTATTATCTTTTAAACAATAATATTCAATACATTTAATATATATTCACATAAAATAAATAATATTTCTTTAATTTTATTTAAATATTCCAGTTATTAATAATTTATACAATTTTTTTATGGTTATGGATAACATAATATTATTAAAAAATAGCACCAAGGATGTGTTAGGTATAGAAAACCTACCGTAATCAGTTGTAAACCAATCACAAACTCGATTTTTTAATAATCATATATTAAGAAAAATTTACCTCATTATGCTAATCACCCTAATTAATTTGAACACACAAATAGCATCAACCCCATTTGTGATAACTTATCCTCCAAATATTTACTTGTTTCCAAGGTCCATCAGGGTCACTTGAGTCCCAGGAGTCACTCTCCATGACATTTGATTGATGATCTTCTCTCTTAGTGAGATTATCTTGAAAGGTACCATCATTACATCTTTCCCTCACGGGGGTTAGAACCTCAACACCATAGACATATTCTTCCTCATTTATTTATCACTGGGTGACAACATTGTCATTTCCACTATGCTCATCACCATCATTCCCTATAGAATCATTAAATGAGTCAAAAATTCAAAATTGGTTTGATGTAGTCACATATGAATTACTAAAATTTTCACGTGCTTCATGATCACTAAATGTGAAAACAATCTCATTTTCCATTGAACAAAAATCATAAAAAGTATCATGAACTTTATTCCCATTGGTCTCATATTTTATAATAACACATTGAGAGGAAACAAATGAGTTGAAAAAATTTATCCAACAAGCTTGGCCACTATAGATTTCTATATATTTTCAATACTAATCCTGGGAGAATTTGTAACAATATAATTTATATCCACTAGAAATTGAAATACCATTTTCATTTTAATATTCATATTCCAAGAAAGGTTTATTGTCATTTATTTCATTAGCATACAATGTGGATTTTATTAATAATTAACCTCTAAATCATATTTTCAGTTATGTTAAATATGATATTCTTTAAAACCATATACAAGAACATGAAGAAATAAATTTTAAAAAGTATAGATTTATGAACCTTTTGAAAATTCATCAATTCTATAATCCTATTTCATAATTTTAGTGCCCTCATTTCTCCATGAAATTGGTGAATATGGTTCATGAAGTGGGGTACAACTTCTTTGAGTTCTATAATGGGCCAAAACACTTGTTATATTCTTATGAGGTGTTCTTGAATCACGTGACATATTATATAATTGAATATTTATATCCTTATAAATAATAACCACAAATGGAGGCTCATTAAGAAACACATCCCCAAAATTTAAACAGAATTACATTCCTCCATCCTTACTCGGCAAGAATTCCCTAGATTCTGGTAACATTGAGGGTTAGAACCAAAAGATATTATATGATTAGACTTTCAGAGTAATAAGATTTCATCATTTATAGTAGTAGAGTAAGAATAAAAAAATGATGTCTTTTTACAATTTAAATTATAATGAGAAATAAAATAATCTACCATATAGATATAGTGGATTCACTCATATTCAGTAATTAGATAAAATTCATCATTATTACTTGAGAGCATCATTTTATCAAATAAGTAGAACGTAAAACATATTCAAATAGAAAACAAAAATAATTATCAAAGTTTTCCATATCTATTTTCCTACCAATTATTATTGAGATTTCAATGGCCTATGTGTTATCATGAAAAATATGTGGGTCCCAAAGTATCTAGTTGAATCCATACACCATTACCCAAAATTTAATAGATGAATTCCATAACACCAATGAGATTACGTTGTGATCACACTTCTGAAAGTGAAGATAACATGGCTTGAAGGACACCAATCCCAAACCCCAATCACCATATTAAATTATGTAATGGATTTAAAAATATAAAAATGCCTTTGACTAATTGATGCACATTTCTGGCTTGAGAAATCACAATTGCCTAAGAGGTACACCAAAAGATCATTGTTTCTACATGGTTTGGAAGTCGTATATAAGATAAGGCGAGTGATGATGGAATTATTACCTATCTCTAATCGCTCCAAGATAGTACCTGGGTCTTGCATCACATGGGTGGAATTTCAATTTGTATATAAGCCTCCTGCATCAGAACCCTTGAATAGGGAGATGCAACACATGATCCCATTTTTAGGAGTGGGAGAATTCCTAACAAACCGACCATTGAAGATCATTGAAGCTACCCTTTTAAAAAATCAACATGTGATAAATGAAACACATATGGGTCAATATGTTTTCAATAAAAAAAGAAATATATTATGGAGTTAGTGATCATAACAAAAAATTAATTATAAAAAAATTATTTAAACATTATTAATCAATACCACCATAAATATATTTTGTATTAAAGTGTATAGTAAAATATATTTTTTCCAATATTGATTCATTTAAAAAATTTATATAATTTGTGTAATTAAATTTATTTATTTATTTTCTTCTAAACTATTTAATTTTATTTATTTATAATTTTTAAATTTTATTCCTTTATAATATTTTTCATTTTTCATTATATATTCATTTTTATCACTTATTCACTTTTAATACCATTTCAATTTATACATTTTTCATATTTATTCAATAATTATTTTTAACATTTATTCATTTTTAATATTTATTTATATATATTTATTTATTGTCAATTAATATTTTTAATAAATTTAATATTAACATATTTAATATTTATTGATGTTTATTTTATTTTGTGTTCTTTAAATAATTGAAAACATATTATATATTCACTTTTTGTATGAATCATTTTGAATGGTTTTAAATTTTAATGAATTTTTTGTATCTACTATTTTTAATTTATGTGTTCATTTATTATTATTATTTTTTGAAATATATAATGTAAATAATGTAATCTTTTATGAAAAATTATTTTATACATAATTAATTATAGTTATTAATTTATCATAAATTTAATACACATATCATAATATAACCACAATTATAAATAAATTTTAATATAGAAATACTATTTTTTTATTTTTAATGTGTTTGTAATGTTTTTATTTTATAATATTTATAATTTATTATTATAAAATTTTATTTACTTTTATTTTTACATAATTTTACTTTATTATTATTTTTTTCTTATTTTTCAATAGAATTTATTGAGGTTGATATAAGAAAAAATTATGAGTTCTAGTAAAAAAGAAATAATAAAATTCTCATTTATCAATTATTTTCATCATCCCATTTATAAAGGATAATTTTATTGGGTTTTTTTAGTTATAATATAACTATTTCATCTTTTTTAATAGAATCCTAATCGAGATCGACAAACTATCTTCATTCAATCTTTCATATAATTTGATTTCTATAGTTGACTATTAATATTTTGATAATATCAAACATTAATTCAATGATATGTTATTAAATACTGAAAAATAAAAAATCATTTATCATATTTATGATTTTTTTGTTTTGATCACAGTTTTCTTATTTTATATGTGATTTTTTATCATTTTGATCATTATTTTTTATTATCCACTTTTCATATTCTCCCCTTATGATTGATGATTTTCCCTATTTCTAAGTGATATTTAATTTTCTTATTCTGATCCATGTTTATCCCCTTTTACAATGATTTGGTCTTTCCTCTTACCCCAATTTCATGTTTTCCATTAAATTTATTTATTTTCATAATAATAGGTTGTTTTTTTGTTTTTTATATGAATTTTTTAAAAACAGTTTCAATATCATTTTCATGTAATTAATGTTATTTTAATTTGAATTGTACATATTATATTCAACTCTTTTTATTTTAAATTAAAAATTGATACAAAAGGATTAAACAACAAAAGGATTTAGATAACTGATGGAGAGATCAATTCCCTTCAACTATAAAGTAAAAAAATAAATTTAAATAAACAAGTTAACTTTTTTAATACACATTTTCTTATGAAATAGTATTCTGTGTTCACTAGTAATTTCATATAGTCTAAATAAATTATTCAACCACATATACAGATAATGGATTCTCCACATGTGGATTCTCCCAATCCCGAGAAACAATAGCTATCACAATATTATAATATTCATAATCAATATGAATAATAGGATTCTCCACTTGTTGATTCATCCAGTCCTTAGGGAAATGGTATATAAAATTTTAAAAATGAGGAAATGGTTCAAATTGAACAATGTATTTATGAGAACAAATTAGCTTTATAGACTGAACGTCTTAGAAATTATTAATTGGATAAATAGTGTCCGAAATTTTGAGGTTGGATGGAATGAAAAAATCAAAAGTTCTATCCCTAATAATTCAATTTTCAGTAGTAATATTGAGGTTACCCCTTGAATGCACATTTCAATTGATGTAGATAAATGAAACAATAATTTCCCATGATAAATGCCCTAATTTGGGAGGATATTGTGATACATTTGTGATAAAATATATCTATTTTATAAAAAATAATATTACAAAGTTTATTTAAACATCATTATCCCTTACAAAGTTCATTTTTACTAGATGACTATTGAATGAAATTTATATTAATTGTAATTATAAAGGCCTATAGTGCCTTTCAGAAAATTATTATGATGCATCATCAATTTTTTTTGTAATGGAATGAAAACATTCACCCACTACACACATATATACAAATTATTATCTAAGAGACATATAATTACTTTATTATTTATCATGAGGAGGTATGATTCAGGTATATTGTGATTAATAATACATTACATGAAAATACATGTGTGAATCAATTTCATTAAAAAATATCAATGAAAAATAAACTATATTTAAAAAACAATCGCTATTCCAAAGAAAAAATGTACTTATTCAAAAATGATTTAATTATTTATGATTCACCTAATAAAAATTTATGTATTTAAGATTGAAAGTAAAATTTTATGTGTAATAAATTATCATAATGATTTTACTACTTTCATTACATATTTATTAAATAATAAAAATCAAAATACACTTCTCTAAAACATCATGTGTTATGTATTTATTCTCACGTAATTAAAGATGAAAAACAAGTAGATTAATATAGAGAATGACTATGATAATCATACGTATTTATAACCAAATAAAATTATTCCATTAATTTGATATTACATAACAATGATTACTTATTTTACTATTATTTTTAGGCTTATTTAGACATAATAACAACCTTTAGTTATACCCAGTGAATGAATAATTTCAATGTCCTTGATGTAAGTAGAAAAATATGGTCATGTTATAGGTGTAATTTCTAGAATTTGTTCCCTATCATATTGGGAGAAATGATATTCTTGAGGAGAATTAGATAATAAAATTTATGTGATTGAGGCATAAATAAATTATTTAATTGAATGAAATGATTTTTATATGAGATCAGATATATAATGTTTTTGTAAGATTAAATGTTAAGAAACAACTCATAAACTAAAAATAAATTAAGTTCCACCCCCAAGCATGAAGGTCTACCATTCCCCACAATGTTTAGTCGTACAAGATGAAGTCATTTTTTTCATAACGGTTTTTAGAAATATGAATTAGGTGGTCACTAATAACATTCCAATACTAATATTATAATCAGTGAAATTCATTTGGATAAATATCTATCAACACCCATCCATCACCTTGTTTAGAGGGGCAGAGTATACAATATCTAAAGAGATATTCAACATAGTTAAAAACAACTAAAATATAATATTAGTAGATATATTCATAAATATCATGAGCCAAGCATCGAGAATTTTTTCCCATTTAAGATCGTTATGTTAACATGGTCATATTTTTGGTTTGATTAACTATACCATATCTATTTAATCATGTAAAAAATTCATATGAACAATGATCCATATCCTATACAATATATTTTTTTTTCAAAAGCATGAAAAATTATAGAAAAATTTCATAAACCATGTATTTTTATAAAAAAATTTTAACATGAAGGGGAAATTTGAGGATGAATAAAAAATATATAGTGGATAAATCGATCGAACAATAATACATTCATAGTGTACATTGACCCAGCTAGTTTAACTAGTGTATTTACTAATATTTCATGTTCATGGAGATATAATGTTCATAGATTGGGATACATCATCTATTGGTTTTGAATATCAAAAGTAGAGAGAGTAAATCATAAACTATCATGGTCTTGAGAATATAAATTAAATTCTTAATTGTCGATAGATTAGAGCCTCTGTTTTTTATTTATACAAGTGTTATCCTTTCATAATTTTTTTTACAATTGGTGATCTACTATGTTAATTATAGTTAAATAATATTCATATTTTTTATAGGACCATATATTAGTTCTATATGAAGGGAAATCCCACAAAATAAAATTTTTGAATCAGTAGTTCCCACATCACATCGACACAAAAAAATCATTGGAAGAAAAGGAATCCATATAAATAGTGATCTATGGACGAAAAAGGTCGAAAATAAAAATAAAAACAAAAACAAATTCATAATAAAAACTATTTTGGTTTAGTACTCATTAATATAATAGTATCAAATAAAATTTAATGCTTTTCTTTAAATATCTTTCTTTTTTAGGGAGAATTGATTTGTCATTGTGATCAAATTTGTTACTCTGATTAATTATTATTGTCAATTCAACGAATGGAATGCCAAAAAATCGAACAAACATGATGGTTTTTTTTTCAATTGTGAATAATCTAAATTAATTATTTCCAAAATAGGAATTAGGTTATATGTTTTGATATTATGTATTAATTTTAATTTTAATTTGATATGGAGGAGTTTAAATATCATCAAAATCATGGAATGAGTATGGTTAATTAGAATAATATGCCTATAGAATAAAACAACAAGATAATTATTTTTGAATATATAATATGACATTTCTATGAAAACATATATGAGTCTATAGTTTTAACATATGATTCCCATAGTCATTAAAAAATCTATAAGAATTTATCATATACATAGATATATCCTCAAAGTCGGTACCAGTGTTATGATTTCTTATACATTATTTCCTTAATATTGTTACCATGGATTATAATAAACATCATATGATAGCAACTATAAAAACACCAACCCTCATATAAAATAGACTATACATACATTATTACATTGGAATAAAATAAAAAAAATCTCATTCTAAAGTAGTGAAAAGATTAGTAGTCTTGGAGAAGTAGATATATACATGAAATTAAATATACATTTAAAACATAAAATTTCCAAATTATTTTTTGTGAGAACACTATTATCCCTTAACATAACCCTATATAACTGTTCAAAAAAAAAATTCTTGTATTTTATGGAAATAAAATTCATATGAAAGTTGTGAAATCAAATGAATCATAAGGGATATATAAAATATAATCTATTATGAATTAGTAAACATAATAAAAATGGAAATGTAAATAACTAAAAACACATTAAATTTAATAATTAACATTCTTATCACTATAATATAAGGCATAATCATTATAGCAGTGTAAATGAGTGGAAAAAACATCCATTTAATCATAATATTTAGAACAATATGAATTCATGTATAATAGCATAGTGAAAATCACATGTATAATAATAAATGAATAATAAATATGGAAAATTTTAATAATTAGACATCATGTTTCCACGGAACACAATACCCTTACCATCAAGACCATTTAGAAGATAGTCTAATCAAAATGGGTAAAAACCCATTTCAACAGCCCAACATATTTGTCTCATGAGACTATTGATGCATCGAGATGCTTTTCTATATACGGTTCCCACATATTATTGGATGTCCAAAGTATTCCTCAAAAATAAAATTTTAAATTGTATTCCTAACAATGTTCCTTATCATCACAAATCCTTATTGGGAAATAAAAACGAGTTTAACATTATTTATCCACTTAAAAAATTACATTTAAAAAAACACCATGTGTAAAAATGGTATACAGTATAAGAAAATGTCATATCCATAAAAAGTGAAATACATATATTTATGATAAACAAAATTTTCAATGATTAATGACTGCAAATAATTTCAAATGGATGTTTATACATCATAAAAAAATATAGGAGTCTGATTTAATATATACCTAAAAAAAGTGAAATAGACAATAAGTCCCTTACAATGATAATATCATTGATGTGAACTTTAATTAAATGAATTAATTTTTTATATAATCTCTAAATCCAAATAATGAATGTTTAAATATACCATAAGGTAATCAAATGTGATTTCACACATAACTTGTATCAAAAAAAACATTGAAACATCTATTTAACCAAATGAATGAAAATTGAGTTATGAAATACATAGAAATCCACTTTAATATAATTGAACATGATTTATCTTCCTTTATAGTATTTTAAAACATTTTATTAATTTATATAGAAACCATATTTATATTTATGATATCATATATAATCCTCATAAATCATATTACTCATTTGTTAATAGAATTTTGTAATTACACTTGTTTGGGGTGTTTAATTATTTATATTCATATGCATGGTATCTATGTAATACATGGTTGTTGAGTATAAGATATAGTTACATAATATCAATAATTATATTAAGATTATAAATATCTTTTTGATTCATAATATTTTTTTAGAATAATTATTTAAGGTTGAATTATAAAATGAAAAGTAACATGTCATGGAGTTGATTGGTCTTACATATGCACAAGCGATGATATCATTCCATTAATGGGTGAAATGGTAAGTAAGTGGGTGATATATTAATTTTATTTAAAAAATCATTTCACAATTACCATGTATATCCTTAATTTCTGTCATTATTTATGGATATCAATATGAGCAATATTGATATTTAGATCGAAGAATGTATTCCATAGGGATCAAATACAATAGGTGTGAACTGTAGTTTAAAAAAAATAGATTAAAACAATAGAAATTAAGTCAATTTACAAAATACATTTATATAAATAAAATGGATTTATAATTGGACCAAAATCTAATCTTCAAAGTATCATAATCAGGATTATTTTGATATATAATATTATATAAATAATAATCACATAACATCTAATACATAAAATCAAAATCAAAGTTGATAGATCATATTTAAAAGAGATATGATAAAATCACTATTCCTCAAATTCAAAGAACATATGATTAAAATAACATCTACAATTTATCATATTTAAAAGTGATATAATAAAACAATTGAAAATAATCACATGAGAATAAAAGACTTGTAAGAAACAAGTAATAGAATAGAAACAATATAAGAAATAAATAGATATTAAAAACCAATAGATTTAATTTAATTATACGATTAATGTATCCAAAAATCGTAGATTAAGGTGTCCATTTTATTATAGTTTAAAGAAATTCGATATTTCCTCAACATAGAAATGCCGCAATACGAATATCAGCTTTAATCTATTTGATAATCCCTAGAATCCATTGATTGGATAGATCAACTCTATCTGGCTATCCCTTAAGCCTCATGATAAATATGATTAAAAAATTATCCATCTAGATATACCTGAAAGCCCTCGATTGATATCGTAGGTCAAATGCATGATTAAAACACAAATTAACTAATAAAGGGACAACCCTAGAAGGTTACCTTATGAAGAAAAAAATCTAAAAACATTACAAAATACTAAGAATAGGTCTTTTAAGATTTATAATCTTCCACGAACTCCCACAATAAGAATTTAGAAATTATTTGATTTTCACAATAGAATATTCAACCACTAAAAACTTTTTGAATGATCTTGTATTTGTATTTGTACCTCCAAGGGACATCTTTTTCCTCCAATGATTGTATTTATCAATATTTTTTTGCAAGGACTTGGACAATTGGAACCTCAACATCTATATTATAACCTAATGGAAATGTCATATTGATTTACACAATCAAAGTGTAAAATACATCCCAATACAAAAGAAATGATATTTCCTTTTTAAATTCATAATCTTGGTGAGTCTGATGGACTTCCTCACATTTTATCATTATAATATTATTAATTATTATTCATCTAATATTTATTAGTGTCGATATAAATCCAATTATGAAGACATTCATAGTATAAATACATGAATGAAATTCCTACATATGTTTTGATAATAGTGAATCTAATTTTTTTAGATCCATACTCATTACTCTAATAATAGTTAAGAATACAAGTTAATATTCATGAACACTTTAGAACTAATTTATACATACGGTAGAAGTATATTTTTTCATTAAATACATTCTAAAATAATTTTGAACTAAAAATCTAGTAAATAAATATTTATGAATGATTTTGTGATTTAAAAAACAAGAGAAATTAAAAATTCATAGGTTGATCTTTTGACTCAAAAATATCTTTGTTTTTAACAATAACAAAACACAAATATTAAATAAAAAATAACATTGAAAAACATGAAATCCAATTTCTTTAATGAACATCATATTCTGAATTACCCATAAAATATTAGCATTATCAGTGTTTATAATACTTATAAATAAAATAATTAATTCTATTAAAACCCCCTTAGTATTATAAATACCATGTATGTATTGTATTCTTCCACTTACTAAATGATTCCTCTTAAAATATTCGCCCACTTTTTAATAGATTTATCAATTATAAAAAAAATTTCTCCTCTATTGAAAAAATTCTACCCCTTTAAAATTTACAAAAATGATTGGTAAAATTATAGAGTTTCATGAAATGGGCACAAAAAATTAATATGAAACAATAAATTTATGTACATAATCATAGCCAAAAAATGATATAACAATCCACCAATCAGAAAGGGAAAGTATTCAAAATTTTCATAATTGGATGAAGAATTCAATAATTAATTTAATAGTATTTTCAAATATATATGAAAATATATATTACCAAAAATGATCAAAATATGAAATATATAATCATTATTCCTTATAAAGGATCACAAAAAATAGTCTTAGTTTTCATTAACTTGTTCCTTTAATATTCACGATTTTCAATTAATTCATCATTAAATTGACCTTTATCTACTTGATTCTGGAATCTCTCAGCAAAATCGTCATTATAGTTTTTCATATCAATGTTTTCATCATTATAATGTTTAATTATTGTCAAATCTAATTGAACATAATTCATCTTCTGATATAAATCCAATTCATATTGGGTATGGTTATTTATTTTATTCTACTACTGCTCCATAAATTTTATCATATCTAATATAACATTTGATAACTAATTGAAGGATTTTGTAGATTCATTCATAATATTCTTCATCTCTTCAGAAGTATTTCCATGTTTATTGACATCGACATAAACATTATGAGATAATTTCCCCACTTTATTACATTCTTTCATATGATCATTTTAGCATTCTTAAATAACCTTGAGGTCATCTTTATTATGAATCCACCTATCCGGTAAAATGTTGAATGATTCCAATTTTTTATTTTGATTCTCATGAATCTATTCCAAATTTTCTTCATTTATTTTTTAATAAATGTATTGTTCCTTTATGTATTGTTAACTCCTAAAATATAAAACAAACTATTTACATAGTAATTGTATTTACTAAATATAACACATAAATTTCAGGGAGTTAAGGATGATTATTTCAGAGTTCAGTAATTTTTTAATTTATATTATCATTATTTGAAAATTATTTTTGAACTCTTTCACCAACATCCTTTCCATAAAAAATTTAAATGATTTATACATCATTATTTATATGTTTATCGCCTCTTTCCTTTAAATTATGATCTTTTTCAATGTTCTTTGAAGAATATTCCGCTTCATTCTTTGATGATATTTTATTCTTCAAACATTTTTTATATTTCATTTTGATCAACTTTGGATGGAAATTATTATGATGATGTCTGATATGTTATCATAGAAAACTTATCGAATTAAATATCTTTGTATTACACTTGTTTTTCATCATCATCATTTATATCATCATCTTAATCATCCTCATCATATTTATCTTTAATTTCTTATTTATATCCATCTTCATCATCAGGATCTTCTTCTTAAATAATCTCTAATCTTATTCATTTTCTTCATCTAATCATTATTAATTTCTTGATAAAACATAAATTACCACATTATGTTATTCATTTTATTTTCAACAATTCCAATATAGTTCATCATCTATTTTTCAATTGGCCTTACCAACTTGAACTTATTCCAAATATTATTCTTTTACTAGAGTTGGTATTGATTCATCAATAACTATTTCACTTCCCATGTAACTGATAAAAGGAACATCGGAATGAAAAACATTTTTCTTATGAAATTACAATAGAGCATCCATTGTTAATTTATCTTAACGGTTTGAATGTAAGATAACATTAGTTTAGGCTACAACTATGCCTTTAAGAAATGAATCTACCCATCATGAAACTTGTATATTTTTTTCTTTTATTTCTTTAGCATCCTTTTCATCATTTTTATCATCATGAATTTTAATATCAAATGACTATTTTGGGTATAATTATAATTTAGCATCAACTTATTTCCTTTTAGAGTTTTCCCTAAACCATTATTCCTTTATCTGATCTATAACATTCTTCTGTTTCATTGATTTATTAGAAGAGGAGGTTTTATATTTTCATTTAACACAATTTTCTCTGTGATCAACAATCTTTTTCTTCTTCTCAACACCATCATCTTTTTTTGGTGGAAAATTATTTTTATGTTTTTTGGATAAACATATTTCCCTCAATATCTAAATATAATTTCATATGTTTTATTATATCATCACATATGAATTATATTTTCATTTTCCTCAGAGATAACTTATCTTCAATGATATAAAATGTCATACATTCCAAAATTAACATGCATATATTGGCTAAAAATAAGATGATTTGAGATTTAATAACTTCAGTGATTATGTGGTTAATAGTGATTACTTTCAATACCGTGATATTTATTTTTCACATATTGAAAAGAAAAAGAAAAATGAAAAAAAATAACATTTAGCGTATTACGATCACCATTCCATGGAAAAAGTAACCCTTCCATCTAATGGGATATAACTAGATTATTTTTATTTAGATAAGTCAATTTTGGATATCATTCTTCATTATCTTATAGTGAATATTCATCCTTATTTTTATAAAACGAACCTGCCTTATATGGTAGTTTATTATAGGTAAAAAACATTTAGGTCTGATGTAATTTTAACCATACTGGTGGATTTCAAATATTAAATTGTATACCCTTTATCATATTCCATGAATGAATACACATTTTCATCCTTTCTGAAAAATATAAAAAACATATTGAAATTATGAACAAGGTAGAGGATAATTGAATCATAATCTTTATCAGGTAATCCTATACATAATGACTCCAATATGTGTAATTTTATAATTCTTTTCAAAGTGTAATTTTATTTTTAAATGGAATATCATTAAACATACATTTCATAGAAAACAAACCAATCATTATTGTCCTTATATTTTTTTCCTTATTCTAAGATGAGCACATAAATTCAAACATAAGGAAAACATAAAAAATGGAGACTTCTTAGGGAACCTACAATTTATGGAAAAGGTATAAAAACATTTATGTGGGAAATTTGGAGTCCCCCAACAACCTTTAAATATGTGAATGAGGTGAAAATTCAACTTCCAAAATAGATCAAATGGATTGGAAGAAAATCCATTTGATCAGATCGTTGAAAATTGCCTGAAGCATTATTTAATGTAATTTTGAACCCTATAGGTTTTAGAATATATTTATCGTATTGAAATATAATATGATTAAAAATTGTAAAAACCTAATTTTTTTATTAAAACCGGGAAAATTTTCTCAACAAAAATGATAATCCATTTAAATTAAATAACACCAAAAAATTAATAAGAATAATACTTTTCATAGTTGTAAAGTTTCATCATTATGACCAACACGATATTATTGAATTCTATAAAATTATTATATCATGGTTTTTTAAGATACTTGATATAATATTCTTAACAAAATCATAATGCAATGTATTTTAATGAAAACCTAAATTATTTTTTAGGGTTAAAATTAAATAAGTTATTTTATAAAAAATATACTATTATTTTTGTTTGAATCTGAAAATATCATGAAATAATTAATCTAGAATATGTATACTATTTCCATAGTTTGATGATCATTTTTATAATACTAACTACGAATTTTTTGAAATATATTAGATTTTAGAAAACACCTAATGACGATATTTTTATAGAAAACTATAATTTTCGAAAAAATAAGTGCTGAATAAAAACAAATACATGCAATATTCCTAGAAAGGGGAATAATTTAATTGAAGGATACGAGTAAAAAAGATGTATATACGAAATATAATTTTTCATTAATCATTTGTATCTTCTATTTAATGAATTCAAATCTATCGGATGGTAATGGTTTTGTAAAAATATTAGTAATTTGATCTTTTGTTATGGTAAAAAATGATATCTTTTTTTTTGTGATCTCTATGAAAGGTATTTCTAATATAAAGTAGTTTTTCATTAAAGTGATATATTGGGTTATTATTTAAATTAGATAAATTAGTTTTCTTCCATTGTTTTTGATTTCTAGTAAAACTCATTCCATATTTAGTGAGTGTTTGTTTCTCCTAAAACACTTGATCACAACAACATCCAGTTGCTACATATTATTCTTTGGTAGTGGAAATTTATATTGAGTTTTTTTCTTACTTCACCCAAAATAACTAAGGAATCTCTTAATAAATGACAAGTTATTGGTGTAATTTTTTTATACAGTCTATAACTAAAAAAGTAGGAATCTAAAATAATTTTTATTTCATGATCATTTCTAAAAGAATAGAAATGTCCTAAATCCATTATTCTTTTATTATTATGAATGATTCATTTTACATTTTAATATGGGATTCATTTGAATTTTCTTAATACCAGGAAAGTTCAGGACCGAGCGTACTCGATCCTAAAAATTTTATTAAAAATAAAAATGCATAATATACAATAAGACGTGTGGTACAAAATTACCACCAAACAGAAAAATGACTGGTCATTGTCATCCAAGGCAAACATGATCCAAATATCCACACAAAATAAAATACAGAAATCCTAAATATCGGTCACGTGACTCCAAAAAAAACCATAAAAGGCCATAATTTAAGTGCCAGCCGGCCTTGCAAGTCGTGGCTATCCAGCATGCACTGACCGTCAATGCATACCCGCATCCCGAGGTCATCACAAACCCTCATCCAAATGTCATCACATGTGACCAAAAGTCGTCTGAGAAAAAACCCAGCTAATACCCGCATCCCGAGAATCTCACCCAGCACGTTCTGCCCCGTCAATCACGCCCTTGACCAGAAATCATCTTGCCTATCCATGTCAAGATGGTGACCGATCCGAAACCGGCCATCCTCACCGTCATCCCGGAACTGACCGCTCCGGCAGCGCTGCTCATGTCGTGGAGGCCAGTCCCGCCCATACAAACTCTTAAGGTCGCCCCGTCTTGCTCCATCGCTCGTTACCATTGCCGGAGTGTCGTCAGCACCTCTACCGGAGAAGACCGACAAAAACCATCCCTCTTGTGTCTGTCCACCGGGGTCTCTCCCAAGAACGCCGCATCGTCTCCAGATATACCGCATCAGTTGCCTTTTAGTTGTCACCGATTTCATCACCGGCCTGCGCAAAACGTCATCCCATCGTAGCAGCCTCCCTTCGCTGGTCAGCCTCAATCGTCGTCGCCCACGCGAGATCGATAACCCCAAAGGCACCACCGGGGTCCCAAAACCACCGGGATAACACCGATATTAATAGTCGCCGAAACGGGGATGCACCACCTCCACCAGCACCCCAAAAACGACCATCATCACCCTTATCGGTCGGGAGCACACTCGACCTCCATCCATGCATCTTGCAGCCATCATCATCTACCTCTCGATTTTCCATCTTACCACCAAATTTAATCACGACGTACGTCACTGGAAACCTTCCATACAACATCCGCTGATCTATGCCGCCATCATCTGCATGGTTGGCCTCAACTTTGATATCTGGGTTCACTGGAACCAGATCCTCTTTAACAGGTGAAACATCCCCATTAGGGAGAAACCCCTCCATATCACTAGATTTCCCCCAAGATTTCCCCACACCACAGGCTGCAAACATCTGGAAATGCCCAACAATTTCTTCGTTTGGAACGCGCTGAACAAAATTGCCATCGGAAGAGCAATTCTCACGAGAGAGAAGCTCTCCGTTAAAGAGAGATTTTTTCTCTCCCACATCGTGTTAATTATATCATATTGTGATGATCATTTTCTTAATACATTTCTCATAGGAATACAGAAAAGTGTATATATGGATTAAAATCTATTACATAAATTTATCTTCATATCATACCTATAAATGTATTTTGATCAACTAATTTCCCAACCTCATCAAGATTATGAGTCGTTGAGGTACCGTTGGGACAAAAAATACATGTAGTGTTATCATATCCAAATATTTTAAGAAGATCTTTTACATACTTATGTCAAGATATATATGTTCCATCTAGTTTTTGAGAAATTTGGAATTGTAATATATGTTAACTCAAAAATCATACCAATTTGAAACTCATATTTCATATTATCCACAAACGAATCTGTTAAATATTGTTTAGTTAATCTAAATATAATGTCATAATCATATATTTGATCATTCATAATGTTTTTTAACGTTATTTTTTAGTAGGTTTGGATCAAAATTTATCTTTACATAATTGTTTTCTAGCTAAAATCATCTCAATATATCATTCCAATATCTAGGGTCTTATTTATGTCCATATAAATCTTTGGTAACATTATAAACTTATTTAGGATGCTACTTATTAACAAAACCATGTGGATGTTCAACATAAAATTCATACTGAACATATCAATTTTGTAAAGCATGCATCACATCCATCGGAAAAATATTGAAATTAAATAATGTTTAAAATACATTTTGAATATGAATAGATTCAATAATAGCAACAATTTCATAGTTTTATTTATATTACATTCCTTCATATTTATTATAACCTTTATCAATATGTTTTTTAAATAATAATAATACATATTTTATCATATATGTTTCTGAAAACCCATTTTAATAAAATTATGGATGTTTTTTTGTTTTTCAACCAATATTCATGATTTTTTCTCTATTGAATTCATTTATCTAATCCTAAATAGCAATAATCTAATCCCCATCACCTATATCCTCATTAGGAATTTTAAATTTAAAATGAGAATGTAATGAATTCTATTCTTTTTCATTCCTTAAGGAAGTTATAGTCATAATAGGTTGATCAAAATCACAAATTATACTATTACTAGTAAGGTTCATTGGAATAAATTGAGTAATTGTTTTAGAAATGTATGTTCTTAAAAATTAGGTAACAAATATTTCTTAGGAATAACATTGGAAAAATATTCTTAATTAGTTTCCTTATATTAAAATTTTAATAACATAGGATAAAAATTAGTTTTAGAAATAATATCTGAGGATGTTGATAGGGTTTTTTAAAGGATAGGTTTCATCAAACTTCACTAGTACTATTTATATAATAGTATAATAATTATTTTTTAAAAAAACAATATGAATATTACGTAGTGTAATAACATAAAAATATTCCTTCGTCACATTTGGGTGAATATTTATGAATGTTATCTTTAGTATTTAGTTTTCATACTTTACAACTAAATACTCTATTGCAAAAAGCATTTGGTCATTGACTAGTCCAAAACTCATAAAGTGTTTTTTTAAGAAAATTTCTAATTAAAAATTATTTATTGTACAGCAAGTAGTACTAATCACTTCAAACCAAAAATATTGAGAAATTAAGTAATCACTCTATATGATTATTTTTATTTCTTGAAGAATTCCATTTCTTATTTCAATAAATCCATTTTCATAGTGGGTTCTAGGAAATGAAAATTTATTTTTAATACCATTCTTAGAATATAAAATATCAAAATTGGAAATTAAAAAATATCCAGCATAATCAGTATGAATATTTATCAAGGAATGTTTTTCTTAGTTTAAATGTTGGATAGAAATTTTTTGAAATAACAAATCGATTTATATATATTTTCTAAAAAATAAATCAATATATATGTAGTGTAACAATAAACAAAGAATATATATACAATTTTCCTCTTATAATCCTAGTTTGCATAAGGGCAAATAAATATATTTGCACTACCTATAAGGCATAAGTAGTTGAGACTCCATAAATAGATTAAAACTAGTCATATTATTCTTACTTTATTGACATGTATCAGATAATTTTTAATAATCATATATATGTTTCGGTAGATCTATAAAAGTTCTTTTCAAAGTCAAATTACATAGGTTATATGGTTATTATATCATAAAATTCAATTCTATATCCTTGGTTTATATTCTATTTCACTAAATCAAGTTAATTCTAGGCTCTAATGGTATTTTAAAATATGTGTGTAAGTATTCCCAAGAAGATTGGTTGAATAAATGTATTAATCATTTGAATTTTTTACTACACATATATCATTTCTAAAATTTAAAAGTTATCCATCATCAAATATTTGAAAAATTCTTTTAAGTCTCTGATAGATACCTTGAATTAATCAAAATATTTTAAATTATATCTTTACCAAGAAAAAAATTATTACCAATATAGATAATATCTCTTAAAGAATTATCTCCAAATAATAAATTTTCAACCTTTCATCATGTTGTTCCTTTCATAAAACATTTATTATAAGTAAAATTCAAGGAACATCCACTAGACCTATACCATGTATTGTTATTATTGAAACATTATTAATTTTCTTATAAGAAAAAACAATTGTCTCTTGTAACAAAAATATTCTTGGGTCCAATTATTTCTTAAAAAAATGTTTCGAATCCAATTTTTTTAAGAAAAATCCATTGTGAAATCTTAAGGATAGAATTTTATTAGGAAACAAATTCTTTTACCAATTACATGAACATATACAATTTTTTGGAAAATGGATCACTTTTAGGAAAAAATTAAGTATTACTAAAATATATTTTTTAATTTGTAAATCCCATTCAAAAATAGTTACTGTGATGTTTAATTTTCTTATACACTTTTTTATTTTTTCTTAATATTTTTAATATTTGAATATGTTTCATTATAGAATAAAAGTTTGTTATTATTTTAAAAAATAAAACTTTATCATTATAAGTATTATTTTTAGAAGTATGTTTAGTTTCTTAAAAAATTTCTCAAAAAAATTCAAGATCTTTAGAAAGATTGTCATTCTCAATAATGAATTTTTTAAATCTCTAGATGTAGTTTTTTATTAAAAATAACTCTTATAAATAAAATTTGAGATATATAATGTTTTTTATTTAAACACTTATCAAATATATTTCCATATAATGTTTTTTACTATCTTTGTAATTTCCATATTCATGATGTTTAGAAAAACAAGAAACATCAGTATATAATAAAATAGTATAATCTTCTACTAAGTAAAATTACTCATCAAAACATATTTAATCCTTCCAATCAATATAATTGGAATTTATAGATAAATTTTTAGGTCTTTCTATAGTGAAATACTTGGACATAGGACAATTATTTTCTTTAGATACTCTGGCATGAAGACCAAGGACCCTTATTTGGAAACTAATGTTATCAGAACTATTATCTGAGGAATATCCCACAATTTTACTCAATGAATAATTGAATTTATAAAAATTATTACCATTTGTCATATAATACCTTTTTTATACTTATTAGAATATGTTTCTTTTATATTGTTTTCTTTTTATCTTCTGGAATTAGGGTCTTATATTTCCAACTTTCAGGCATTATTTTCAATTTACATATGAATATCTATAATCATTCATATCCTTTTTATCATCCTTATTTTGAAACTTAAAATATTTCTTAAAAACTATCCTATTTAGAATATATTAATCATTTTCTAGTTCACATTCAATATGATATGATGGACATGAGTTTTATTTTATATCAACATTTTTCCTTCAAGACGATTTCACATTATTTTTAGTAAACTGAACATGGGGGTACATGTGATGTTATATTAAATAAAACACCACCATTTTTATTCATTTCATGATTGGAATATTTTTTTAATTTACTTTAACACTATATAATTGGTCAATTAATATCATCTAATGTAATACTAGTCACTTTTCCAGTTTCTACAATAGCATTCCACTAAGATTCTCATTCATTTGGCATGATATAAATAATTCACAGAACATGTATTTCAATATCTAAAACTTTATCACCTATTCATTATAATTTTTTATGACGGTTATAATCATTTTTTATTTTTTTGTTATATATTCTCCATGAAAAAATTCAAAAGCGTGATATTTAGCTTTCAACACTGCTCTCAGGGTTTCTAAAACCATTTTTTTCTTATGTTACTAACTTCTATATTCATAAAAATATAATTTTATACATCACATGATGAAATTTTATTATATGGTTCTACTTATTAAGCATAAAAATGTATTTTTACTCTATAATTTGGTTGATACACTTTTTTTATGATTGGAAAAAGTAGTGATATCCATATCAGGGATTTTTTAATGCCTATTCAGTATCACAAAGTTGTCTACTCCAGTGTTGATCACAAAATTATTCATTATATTTGTTCAATATTATTATTCATCACCATAAAAAATTGGTGTTCTAGTGGGATTGATACTTTTAATGGATATGATATTATGTCCGGGTATCATAAAAGAAAACTATATTTTGCTCAAACACATTAGAATAATAATGTTTCTATAAACAAAAATTATTTTAGAAAAATATAATAGGCATTAAAATGTAATGTAGATAAAACCATATAAAATATATCATAAGTGTAATATTTCCCTGATACCAATTATTGGATATCACGATGATTTCTATTGATATAAGGATCAAATACCATATTCTATATGGCTCAAATACAAGATGGGGTGAATTTTTTATTCAAGAAATTAGTTTAAAATAATTTAAACAAATCCAATTCACAAAACTCTTTTGCCTAAAATATATAAGATTTGGACTTGGACATCCATCTAATTGTAAATGTATCACAATCAAAATGATCACAATATATCATAGTAAGGTAATCATAATCACATAAGACCTAAGAAAACATATTGAAATCATAGTTGATTGATCGTCTTAAAAAAAATATATTATTATATTTGTATGTATTAGATTCATATAATATTTGATTAATATAAAAGAAAAAACTTATCATATTTGGAAATTATATGATAATATTTTTTTAAAAAATAAACATTAAAATAAAAGACTTATAAAAAAATATAATACAATGGAAACATTATAATAATTACTTGGATATTAAAAATGAATAGATCTTTTTTAACATTAAGGGTAAGGTAGCCAGAAACCCTAGATAAAGGTGTCCCATGTTTTATAATTACAAGAAAGTCTCTCCTTCCTCAAGAAGGGAAGCCCTTGATATGAATATTATCTTTAATCTATCTTTATATCCCAAGAATCCCTTGATCTGATGGATCAGCACTATCTTACTATCCCTATAGGCCTATGATCAATACGATGATCAGATTCTCAATTAATTATTTCCTTGTAATCGATCAATTGATATCAAATATTGGATGAATGATTACAAAGAAAAATAATTTTTTTGGGGATAACCTGATGAGGTTACCTTAAAAGGAAAAAAATACAATTATAAAATAACAGGAAAAAATTGTTCACTTGGTCTAATATTCAAAGCTCTCACACAATGAGAATTAGAAAATGAATTGATTTTCACTATAGAAACACAGGGAGATCCAATATCTTTGAAAGTACGGTATATATATATATATGTGAACTTCCAATAGTCATTATGATATTTTCATGACCATATTTCTCCATTTTTTTCATAAATTCATTCAATTTAGGGACTTCAATGGCTATATTATTACATATTTTCTAATTCCATATTGATATACACCATAATAGTTTAAAATATGTTCCATTATGATAGAAATCATTTTTCTATATTCATTGATTAAACGTGGTGAGTATGATGGACTTCCATATGATTTTAAAAAAATATATTAATGAATGTGAATATAAGGATTATTGGTTTTGATATCAGTTTGATATTGATATATTTATCATTATTAAGTCAATAAAGAAAGTAATGCATATGGTCTGATAAAGGTGAATCCAATTTTTAACAGATTCATATCTATTAAAATAATTATATTGATTAATTTAAGTTTATATTCCTGATTACTTTAGATCTAATTTCTATTTATTGTGAAAGTATACTTTTTTCTGTAAAATCATTATAGAATACTTATGATATAAAAATACTGTAATACATTATTGAATAATGTTTTTTTATTAAAAAAATTAATAGAAAAATCATAACTGTAACATTTTACACAATATTTATAATAATCCATGTAATGTGGTGATGAAAATTTAATTACATTATTACATGGAGATGGTATGTCATACGTACAGGTTTTTCATTGTTCATATGTTTTGTAAAATATATAATAAGTTTGTTTTATAATAATAATAAATACAAAAAATATATATTATTTTAGAGTTATTACATTAGAATAGAAAAAAATATATTGTGGAAGTATAATAATAAAAAAATGTTAATGAGTCGGCAAGTCTATTACATCATATTCAGTGGACATCCTTTATATCACATCTTAAGGGATCTAGGGTTGGTCTTTTGGAAGGACTAGAACATCCAAAACATGGATAAGGATGTTGGGAAGGTATATTTATAGCACATGGTCGAGATAAATGGCTCAAAGTGGAGTTAATAAAATAAGGAGGAGGTTTCCTATTATAATCAATGTGAGGGAAACTTTTGGAATTTCTCAAAATATTAAACTATAATAAATTATTATATCATAAAATATACCTAAAAATTGAATTGTATCAAATATAACATGTTATTTTCATTTAATAACATCACAAAAATGAAATTTATATATATTTTGATTTCATAAAATATATTACATTAAAATTTATGTAGATAATATTTCTACTAATTTTTTAAAAAGTAATAAAATATTATTTTGATAAATGTTAAAAAATGGAAAATTGTAACACTATTCATTTACTTTGACATCAAATACATCATGAAAATGGGTAAATTCAAATATATTACTTATACACCTCTATATTAGGTCATATAAAACAAAAAAATCATTTAATAAATTAAATAACTCAAATTATATCAAAATTATTATTTATAAAATAATTTATTTAGTTTTTCTATTAATTATAAAAATATCTTACTGCCATATTTTAAGAATTTGAGGTAATTATATAATTTATGAAATTTAAATATCTATTTTTATAATGAAAATTATTTTATTAATATTAATATAGACATTTATTTTCATTCATATCATTAATTGTTTCACTATTTGGAAACATAAATTTTATTAAATACAAAGAGTCTGATATTTTGTTTTCATATTTGATTTAAATAATATATAAGAAACTTTCATGGAAAAGAATTTATTAAATATCTAAAATTTTATCCTATGGTTGTAAGAATAAAATACTATTCATACACTAATTTTTGGGAAACTTTTAGGTCATGTTTAGACCCTTATATTTTGGTTTTAACCCTTAATTAACCTCTTTAAATCTTATTGTGAAAATAAGGATTTTTACTCTTTGATGATTAATACTGTTACTATAAAAAGGAAGAAGAACTGTAAATGGATCATGAATTCCATGTTAATCCTTATTCTAATTAATGGGAAAAATTTAAAAAAAAATTGAATTTTATATTATTTAATAAAATATTTTATACTTGGTACTTGGGGGTATATTTAATTAAATAATTACAGCTCTAGTCTGGAAAAAGGTTTTATGGTAATTATTCATTATGTAAAAATTTAATAAAAATTTTCATGGTGAATATAAATATTATATATATATCTATTTACGATTTCTATTAGAAGATATCCTCCAGATAATTCCATATTCAATAGGTCATGTTTATTAAAATCATGAATATGACATCATTGAATTTTCTATTAATACAATATTATAAGGGTTTTCATCCACTCATAATGTTAAAAAATTGTCCTATATCCCAACCTATAATTATCAGGGAATAAAATTAGTAATAAAATAAAATATTTTCAAGTGGAATGGTAGATTTATAGTATATATCATTTTATTTTTAATACATATTACATAATTTTCCCTTTACCTTGCTAATGAAAATTACCATGGTTACTATTATTATCAGGATAAAATAATATATACATATTTAATTAAGTTTGTATTATAAATCCCAAAATATAATAATTTTTTCAAAATTTAAAACATATAAATTTTATAAATTATTTTGAACTGAATACCACAAAACCCAAAGAAATATAGTTTTATTGAAATATAAAATTTTAAGATAAAAATATACTTATACCAAAATAAGGTATAATAATTATAAAAGTGGGAAAATATATTATTTATATCTAAATCATTATTAAGTTACATTACTTTAAATTTAAAATAATAAAGATACGTCGTGTATAATGATGTTTTTAGTTTTATAAAAATCGGTATTTGTCAATATTAACTAGAAAATAAAACATGTACAAAAATCACAAAAATTAATAATTAGTTAATTTTAATATGATTTTTAAAAAATATTAGTGTTTTAAAATAAAATTTATTGATGCTCCATAAATTAGAATCCATTATTGAAGAAAATTTATTTTTTAAAAGGATAAAACACTTTAACTAAATATTCAGAGCATACTAAAATAAAATTAATTACTACATTAAAAATGAGTTAGAATAATATATATTATATAATGTTGTTAATAATATTCACTCCAACTGTTGTAATTTTTATTTTATAATGATAATAAAAAAATAATTCTTTGTTCACTTAAGATTGGTTTTATGTGAAAAGTAATCTATCAAAGAGATTATATTTATTTAGAAAGAGACATATTATATAATCTTGGGATGTTAAATATTTTATATTTAATCCAATCGAAAATAAAAATAAACAATATAAATACATGATGAAATGAAATGAACAAAAATAGTATTTATTATTACAAAAACATTACTTATTATTTTAAAATGTTAAACATATATTTATAAGATCAATATTATATTTTAAAATGCATTATATTACTACATAAAATATATTTCTTCATTAAATATTATTTTATTTATTTTAATGTCCTTTTATATCATTATAATTTCATAATTGTTTCATCATATGTAAAATTAGTATTTTCATAATTTACTGAAAAATGGATTATTTCATGAAAACAACTAAAATTATAATTTTCTAATTTTGACATGATGATATCAATAATGAAATCCATATTATTAATTTTAAAATGTATAATTCAAAAGATTCCCATATAAATGAAAAATAATACATAATAGTAAATCTATTTCTTATAGAAAATGGCCCATGAAATCATTAACTCTTCATAAAAAAATATGATTTAATAATTATAATATAAAATTGAGTACTTATTTTCAAGAAATAAATCAATATATTTTAATAAAGAAAACTTTTCACCACATATTTCACATTAAAACTATCTCATTGATATCTTAAAAAACATATCTGTTATAATAGACATATTAAACTAATAATATTTCTATGGTATATCAATGTTTTATAAAGGATTGTTTTTTGTTTAAAAAATTCAATATAATATAGTGTTATTTAATGTAAATAAAATATATAATAAATGATTTTTAACATAATCATCAATTTATGGATTGATACAAACATCTCGTAGATAAAATATATTGTATGTAGGATCTCGTTCATCCTATATGATATTTTTTATTCATTGTTAGGAATTGATTTAACATTTTTTGTTCATAACAAAGTAAGGAATTTATTTGAAGTAATTTTGAGTGTAATTGAATACCTTTGGAAGCTCATGGGGATGTTCATGGTTGGTGTGTGGCTTGGGAAACTATAAAATTATCCATTGGAAATTGTGTACCCATTTTGAGCCCCTAGAAGGGGGTGCACAGTTCGGGTAAATAATGTAGCAACCCCCTCCAAAAAATGAACCCATGGATATAGGGGTTTTTCATAGTTGACACATTATTTTTCAAACTGGGTTCCAACCATGGCTTAAGCATCAACTTCTAATAGTAGGGGTGCATGATTTGGTAAAACTATTTATCAAACCCTTCGGCCCACCCTGGAAATCATTTTTCTGGGATTTAAAACCCTCAAAATTTTATTATAAATTTTCTAACCCCTCTTTCATATCTATAATCCCCACAACTAAACCTAATAAAATTTCCATTTTATTTGGTGGATCCAAGGAGGGTTCCAAGGATCATTAAACTCTTTTATTTGTGAATTTAAGTTCTTATGGATTGATAAACCCCCTTCTAGTATGAGTTCTCTTTTTTGTTTTGGGTTACCTCTCTTCCATATTTCTATCTACATTGAGTTATTTATGGTTTATATATAGGTTTTGATGGATTAATTTTCATTGAGTCTTGATCAGAAATTTTGATCCATGATCTTTCTCATCATTTTGATTTTAGTCATTTGACATCTAATTATGGGATACAGTTTGGAGAGAATTGATCCATGAAATTTAGGTGGGATGACTATTTTCTAATTTCCATAATAATCAACATATTCATGTGTGGAATATGTATTGTTTAATTTATACAACTTGAAAATTCATTTAAATTTTATATAAATAATTATATCGCTCAAAATTGAGAGACCCTTCACAGAACCTTTTGGAACCATTTGATATTATGAGAGTATAATTGATGGAAACCCATAGGGTGTACCTATATAATTGAAATGATAAATTATGACATGTCAAAAATGTGAAAATTTTTATATTTTAATTGGATTAAATCCATGTTTCCAATTTGAAAATGAAAATTAAATGGTTGATTAGTTTTATTGGAATAGTTAATGTGTTTTTTATTAATCGACGATGAATGAATTAATATGGGATTTTTGATGTTATTTCTTAATATTATAGTGAAGAACAATGGGTTTTATTGAAAAATAATATGGTGTCTCAGGATGTACATGGTTGATATGAAGTTAAATGATGTTGAACCTATATATATATATAATGTTTTTAAGGATTTATCTATGAGTATTGGGTGAGGGACTAATTTTATAAATACACAGGGGGTGGTAGACTGCTCTTGTAGGCCCCCAATGAATTCATCTTAATAATATATTTTAGGTGAGGTGATGATTATCTAAAAAAACAGTATGAAAACACAATGGGTGTGCCAATATATTTCAATTTATTAATTTTGAAATGTGAAAATATGAATATTCAGTTATTTAATCAAATTATATCATTTTTTCATTTTTGATAATGGGAGTTAAATGGATAATGGGGTTGACCAAGAATGGTTAGTGAGTTGTATATTAATTGATTATGAATGGATTAATGGTGGATTTGTCATGTTATTAATTTTTTTTAATGTAATCAACCATGGGTTTTATTGATAAATTTGACGGTTCCTTGTTATTTGAATGGTTGAGAAGACAATTAATGATATTGAACCATGATATATTTGAATAAATATTTCATTATTGTGAATGACTGCTCAATGAGTAGTAGGTTAGGGACTAATGCTACAAATAACCGTGGGGAGCCATAATGGTTCTCTAGGGCCCTGATTCATGTATGTGAACAATGATTTTTTTGTTAGGTATAGACTATCCTAATATCCTTGGGGTTCCAAATAGCATCCCTTAGTCCTTGAGATATTTTCATTAGAATAATATTCTATGTTCCCATGAAAACAGTACTTGGAATGATGCTAAATGGGAACCTACTAAAATCTGGATTAAATAGAAAAATGAAATCGAATCAAATGATTAAAATGTAAAATCCATATGGTTTTTGGTTTAAAATTTGGAATTGTTTAAAGTAGGTATGAAGTGGTTGTCTAATGAATAATTATTTTGAAACATGTTTACATTATTCCTTTGATACCTATTATTTAAAAATATGAAAACACTATTATTGAATGGAAGTTTCATTAGATTTTATTCATGATATGTTATTGATTTGTACTCACACCCTACTCATGCTACATAATTGGTTCCAAAATAAAATTCATTTTTGTAGGATGGAATAATATAATGATCCCTATGTTAGTTTGGTGGGTTGAGATTCATGATTTATCATGGATGAGGGATCCAAAAATTATATCAGGACCCACTTTATAACTTTAATTGTGTATTTATATAGAATTCTCAATTAGAAACATGATAGTTTTATGGAATTATATATTAACATTTTGTGTTTCTGTTCATTTTCCCTGTTTTGGATCCACCATTATATTCTTAGTATTATTTTGATTATTGTGGATTGTTGGTGATTTTATTATATTGGTTCTTTTTATATTGACATACACTATTGTGTTAATTAATTAATGAATTTACAGTTTCCACACATTTTCTATTATACCCTCACTTCTTGTCATAATCCTATGGAACACATAGATTTATTCCTGAGTTCTAGTGGAAAACTATATAGGGGCAACAGTATCTGGTACATGGGTTTATACACTTCCCAATATAAAGATGTGATCATTGTTTTTTATTCATTTAATACACTGAAGGTTCTCATACATAAAATAACTTTAGTTGGATTATATTAGTGTTTCACATATATTATGAGTATGGCATAATTCATATCAAAAATTACTTGCCAATAATTTACTCTATTAAGATGTGGTTGGGTAAGTGATTCAAATTGAAAGTCAGGGGTGTATTATCCTATCTGTTGGTATACTGATATATGGAGATAAATCTATGATTATTCTTAAACACAGTTAATACACCTACATTATAAAAATTTCAAGTAGTAGATAACTCCAAAAATATCCTTTATTAGTTTTTTATGTCATGAATATTAGAAATATCATGTGTCCATAGAATGTGTTAGAAATAATTGAATTAGTTTTATATACATCCCCCATAGGTACTACCATGTACAGAATGCATTGTAATTTAGTTGATGACATATATACTCTAATAATTACATCTATATAAAAATCCAGCATTTTTAAGAGATATTTGATTACTATGGAGAATATCATATGTAATTAAAAAGGGATAATGATATGTTTAAGATATTTAGAGTAGAGTGTGAGATTTGTGTAAAGGTTTTCATATATAAAAATTTCCACTCTGACCGAGGTGATATAAACTCATAACATGGTATCATTTTTTCATTATTGGTAGACATATTTGTTGCAAGTGTGCCAAAAACCTCAACATGCCACTCATAGTTATAGTGGAAATATACATGACTACATCAAATACTGTGAAAGAAGCTGTTTTATTTGCAATGATATTTTTTAACCTAAAGGTGGTTCTTCGTATCTAGGGGAAATTGAGATAAACTTTGACCACTATGAATCCCTCACTCAAACCAATGAACTCGACTCTCACAAAAGAACCAAAAATATCTTTTTTATAATATATAAAGTGAGAGATCCATGAAAAGAATGATGTTATTATCCATTGGGTGGAAAAATGTGGTAATTTACTTGACCCAATAACAACACATTTATCATAATAGAATAATGATTGTAATATAGATTTTATATTCATATTATACTTAATATATTGATGACATAGTTTGTTAATGTATCTCGTATTTTATGTAAAGGTGGCATCCATTATCATTCATTCATTTGTGTTATAATTTACTTAACATTAATGGTGGAATAATAATTTACCAACAATGTACAACAATGAGTTTTCTATGATATATAATAACAAACGACTTCTATGGGTTGTGATGATATGTCACGATTATCATGGGTAGTTGACCCATGGGATAAAATGTAGAGACTTGTTACATTGACAATCCCATTAATAATATAACTTCGAATTTCATATAGTCATTGATATGCTTCTGGTTGTACAATAATAATAAAATATTCATATCTATGGTTAGTAACATACCTCAAATAGTAAACATCATACTATACATTTCTAATATAACCCATTTTGACATATCTAGTAATGGTGATGGTTGGGTATGTTGTTGACAATGTATTCAGTTAGAGACCAACAAGGATGGTATTTTTACACTTTTTTGAGGGAATACATATAGACCATGACTGTATTAAACAATGTAAATGGATGACCATTCTCATTTGACTCACATGATATATGTTCATCTTCATTTATTAGGGGCACGTATGTTATCATCCCCTCAATGAATTACTTGTGATGTATTTGAAGACCAGGTCAACTGTTTTTATGGAATCAAAAAATGATGAGGTGAACTATACTAAACAACGAGGTTTTATGTATAGTTATTCCTTCATTTCATTTATAACTGGATTATATGGTCATACATATGATTTATATGATATGTACAGTGTTGGAAATGTTAGTATGAGAATTGATTATGTTTGATGGATATCACATTGAATCCTATAGAAGCATGAGTGGTTCTAATATTGCACTAAATGACACATTCATAATATATATTAGATATAAGTATTTCATATTTTTTACTAATATTTATAAATCTCCTAGAGAAACAAAGATAGGTTATTTAATAAGGTTGATTATTTGGAAAAATTCATGGATTGATAATTTGGATATTTTTATAAACTATAACATAAAGATGTTTTGATGGATAAATAAAAGCTATAACGTTTTACTTTATGTTTGTATAGGATTAGTGTGATGTGATAGATTTAAGGATATGAAGTTAAATGGAAGAATATAATAAATAATGATATTTTAAGATCATATAAATTGATATCCATGAAATGAATATTCTATCATATAATGCACAAGAATCATAATGGAGGTTTTTAAATTCACTACAAACTATATAGTATGATATGATTGGAAATTATGATATACATTCATGGGAAGGACCATGATTTCACATCCACTACATCATGGTAATTTAGTTAAATATCAATGAGATATACCATTTAATATAGCATGAATCATTCATTAATGTTTTTTATATTAAACACCTCAACATCATGAAATGTACTTATGCCAGGAGAAGGAACCATATACTTGAGATATAACCTATGTTATTCCATCAATAAAATGTATTTGGATTGATAAATTTCGGGATGAGACCCCATCCATTTGGGTAATATTTTCATGCAATTGTGGCTAAAACTATCTTCCAAAAATACTACCTTTCATCATTCAAACAAGGGGTTAGAACACTTTTATTGTCACAAACCAGGTCGGGTCGCCATCCGACCCGGCGCCGGCCCGGTCCGTGGCAAGGCCCGAAGGGCGTTCCCAATCCCCACGGGCTGGCACAAGTGCCCGGGTATCAAGTTTACCAGGTGGGAACGGTTTTACCCGAAATAAAAGACAGAAAAACCAACTAACCAGATAGATAAACTGAAAATAGAAATAGACAAAAAAACGTGTCTTTAAACTATGAACAAGTTTAAAGTCTACATCTTGAAGAAATAACTAAAAAGAAAAGAAGACAGCGGAAACTAAAACTCATACCCAACCTCCCGGCAGAAGTGAGACCACATCAACACCAATCTGTATGAGAAGACCAGCTGAAACCTGAACCACCATCACTGAGAACGACGGACAACCTGGAATACACAAGAAACAAGAAACTACATACACCCAAGGGTGTATGTAGGGTGTGAGCTAAAAGCCCAGTTGGATGCCACCGAGAATAAGTTCCATGCCACAACATCAAAAGACAATTTAAAGTGCTTATTCAAAATTATACTTTCAAAAATACTTTTAAAGAAAATAGTTACAAACCCAAATGCTAAAGAAAAACACTAAAAAGAACTCATTTCATAGACACGATTTTAAAAAAAAGATGAGAGAAGTTCATTATGGGCACACACACACACTCTCACACACACACACGCACACGCACACACTCACATGCACACACACACACACGCACACGCTAACACCCAAGTGGTCCCCCATATGCCGACGGAAGGCACCACCATTGATGGTAGAGCACAGTGGGTAAATCCCCTAAGGTTCATCTAGCTCGAGTGGGACCCTAGAAACCTCGTGTCTCGGTGAAACGTGGCTTAGAAGGCCACGACCCTCAGAAAACGTGGCTTAGAAGGCCACGACCCTTAGAACATGTGGCTTAGAAGGCCACGACCCTCAGATATCATGTTTAGTTAGTGTTGCAATCGTCAATCCAGCTAAGTGAAACAGGGACGACACCCATCCGGTTCACTAGCGCACTAGTTCTAGTCTACCCACCTAGATACCCAGGGTTTTCCCTTGTGCTCAATCATGTTTCACATTCACATAATGTATATCACTTTCAAATATCCCGAACCAAACAAAACATCACACCTACAAGTCACCGCTTGCATACCCAAACACCATTAAAAAAACACATGCACACCAAGACAATTTTGTAACATAGTTCGGACCACTTGCATTACTTGACAATCTATTTAAACAATTTGAAGAACATTTCTAAATAGCGCAATAAGAGTTTTCACAAGAGGCAATCCCAATTTCACATGTAATAATCCCTTTAAAAAAAATGCACACGTAATTCTGTCAAACAAAACTCCCACGCTCCACATATAATCTAATAAGTGCAATTAACAATTTATAAAACATTTAAAATTAGAAAGCAAAGGTTTGCACAAGAAAGACGAACTCAATTTCAGATAATAACGTCGCTTAAAAAAAGTGTAGCTTATAAAAACCAAAACATGTTTTCCCATTGTTCAAACAATTTTCAATTTAATTCCAAAATTTCGCAACACGACAACACACCCAAAATGACTCATTTTCATTGAACATCTACATTTAATTACATAGACACCTCAAGAACTCGAAAACCCATTTCGCACCTACCAAACAACCCCAAAAACCTTCCCAACCATATTCTGCATCTCAAACGACACTTGATTAAACAATTGCTCAATTAATAAAACATCACACATGCAAACTACAAGGCCTTAGTTTTTAAAAAAAACCAAATTTTAGATGTCGTAAACATTTTAAAATCAATTGCACATCCCAACACATTGTACACACAATTTTCACACCTTAAACAATTACTAAAACATGTCTGAAAATTTCAACAACACAACGCACCTGAAAACATTGGCATTTATCTAAGAACAACTAAAATTCAACAATATGAATATCGAAGCGCATCAAAAATAAAATTTGCATCACGCAATTTATCACTAGAACACATTCTAATTTAACTAACGAGCAATTTAAATCATCTAAAGATGGTATGGCATGGAACTACCTACCATGATGTTGAATTTCCCCGAATCTTGTGCGGACCTTCATCCGCACCTAATACGCACCACAAACAAACTAAAAGCAGGCCCTACAACATGAATTGGACCAAGAATAACATCAAATCCAGACCAAAAACCACATAAACCCTAACCCAAAAATTTATCAAAAGGTAGAAACAACAAAATGAGGTGAAACGCACCAGCGGCGTGGGTGCGAAAGGCCGTTCTGGGGTCGCCGGAGGTTGTTGAGGGTTTCGCAACGCCGGAAAGACGAGAAGGAATGCCGATGGACACTCGGTCGAGCAGGGAGGGTACGGGGGTCTCGGCCGAAAGTTGACGGAGGCTACCAGAGCGCTGGAGGAGGCTGCGGTTAGGGATCCGACAACAAGGAAGTTGGCCGGGACAAGAGGGGGGGGTGTTTGCCGGAGTGGGAGGCCAGCGGGGCGGCGCCGGCTGGTAAGGAGGCCGGCGGTGGGGAGCGGGTGCTGGTGGGGGCGGCGGCGGCTGGTCCGAGGGGTGTCGGCGGGGCGGCGCCGGCTGGTAAGGAGGCTGGTGGTGGGGAGCGGATGCTGGTGGGGGTTGCGACGGGAAAGGAAAAAAACAACTGGGGAGGGGCGCGGCGTGACTCTGAGCAGGAGAAGGAGGTGTGGCGCGTCCGGGCTGGCCAGGCGGGAGCTGTTTCGACGGCGGCGAGCCATGGAAGGGAGGCGCGGCAAGAGGCGACGACGATCCAGGAATGGTGCACGCGCGAGGGGGCTGGTGCGAGGTTGCGGTGGGTGAAATGGGGAGCCGGCAGGGAGCGGCTGTTCGGAACTGGGCGACGGCGAGGGGTTCTAGCGGGAGGCGGGGTGCGACGGGCCAAGGGGCCGGGAGGAGGCAGTGACGGCGTGCGGCATGCGGCTGAGAGAAGGCCGAGGCAGGGAACATGACAGGGAGCCGGCGGCTAGGTTTAGAGGGCAGGGGTGAGCCGCGAAGAGGAGGGGATAGTAGGGGGGAGAAATAAAAAGAAATAAAGAAAATAAAATAAGTAAAGTAATAATAATAATAATAATAATAATAAACTGGAATATGAATAATGAGGATAAAAAATAATAATACTCATTTGATAAATCTAGAATAAAATAAAAAGTATATCAATTAAGATAATAATAACAATAATAAGAAAATTAACAAAACAAATAACAATTGTAATAAACTATAAGAGAAATAATAATAATATTAATAATAATAATAATAATCTCAAATGAAATTTTTACGATTATTATTATTATTAACAAAATTTCTAATTCGTTTTATTTCATCAATTAAACACCGGCAAGGCGTGCGGTGAATCGGCGAGGCCGTGCGGGGACCCAAGCGAGGCCGCGCAGCTTCGACCGCGTCGCGCGGGACGCAAACAAGACCAAAACACAAGGGACTTGAAATCTTAAGTCGGGTTTCGACCCGAACTAACCAATGAAAATAAAATTAATGAAATAAATAAATTTTGAAATAGCGGGTGTGATAATTCTCCCCACCATAAAGATTTCCGTCCCCGGAAAGCCACAACCAGAATCAAACCCCAAGGAAGAAAACCACACTCCCTTAAGGTTCAAAGGGAATCTCCACAAACATCAAGCAAAGAGGCAAAGCATCGTGCTCAGAGGAAGTGACTTAAGGACAACCTCATGAAACTCATAAAAAGAGTTTCCGAAATGTGTCGTCCGCCCCGAAGAGCTAGAACACCTCCAGTTGACTGACCAAGGAAGGGAACTCTCGCACCCACGGAAACCAACTTCGCAAGCCAAAACAACTCAAGCACTATTAGACCGGAACCACACCATTTAGATAGAATGAACAAATAAGGTCAACCCACATCCACAGAACATTCTTACCACTTATCACCAAACCATATTTAAAAACAGAAGCAAAAGATCAACATGGGGAGGCCCGAGGGGCTCCCCACCATTAGGAAGTCACTGACACTCGAAACGAGACTGGAAAACCGGCACAGAAAGCTTCGAGCAGACTCCCCGCCAGTAAAGAAAAGTCCAGCACTGATTCAATCTAGAGACATTCGTGCGAGACCCAATGTGGGTCTCCCCACCATTTAGAACCAACCAGCGCCCGAGATGAGACTAGAAAACCAATATGGGGAGGTCTGGGCAGACTCCCCACCATTAAGGAAAGGCCAACACCAATTTATTTCATAGACCTTTGTGCGAGAGTCATCTTGGGTCTCGCCACCACTAGAACTAACGGAGGATATAGAACATTGAAAAATCCTCGATGCTGACCAAGCACCCCACCACAAGGGGCGGGGAGGGAGGGGCCCGACTACTAAGCGTCAAAACCACGACCGGCCACAAACCAACATCTCAAAAATTTTCTGGATGAACACCATTCAAATTTGAGACAGAGTTACCCAACAGACTCTCATAAGGACCACTCAACCGATTGCATCCAGTGGAACGCAACCCCCAAGACTTTAAGGCACGAGACCAACACGCCTCCACATGGACATGAAAACCTTACGCAATCGGACGACTCATTTGTAGTGGAACAACCATAAAAATAATTTAAACCGCCTCTACTTTCAACACTGATGACAGAAATAAGGTCAGGGTCTCATATACTCTTGGGGTTTCTGACCACGCGCCAGCTTCACTCCGAGGCCTATGGCTGGAGCCCTGATGTTTGAAGCATCTTCTGCCTCGTAGTCAGGCATGGAAGACTCCCGAACGGAGCTTCTCATTTTGGTGTCACACGCAATCACACTACAACCAAGGAAACACCAGCAGCCACAACACATTACGACATCCAACTGATCGTACACTAAACATTCACAAACACAAGAGCTTTAATGGTGCATGCGCATCACTCTTTGTCACACTGGATGAGAACACGACACCACGAATCATCACCTGAACATGATCACTGCTGTTGAGAGGAACACTATGCTGATAAGGACTTTAAATCGCGTCTTGAACACCACGTGATTCCTGCAAACGACCATAGCAGCCTCATATGACTGGGTCTGCCGAACTAGTAACCTAACAAGAACCTTTCCTTAAACGAAACAAACCAAAGACTAAAGGTCATTTAGGACGATAGACCGCACCAACAACTTAGGGTTGCTTCCACCTTTTTCGCACTGGAGTCTCCTTTACCTCTTCCAAACCACCGTTGACCATCAAAGAGATCTCACGCTGCAAGAAGTCACCGAACATGACCCTTGCGGCCGCTGTAAATACTAAAAATCCCTTCTAGGCATTGGTCAACACTAAAAATTCTGAACCACCTTCACACTTCCCCACTAGATTTCCTTTCTCCGTTTCTAGGGGGAATCCTTCAAACATGACGACGTCAAACCTCATACCCAATGACTCGGACAACTCAAAAAGACCGAAACTCCCTTCAACTCCCCTCGCACCTGTCATTCTACTGCGCGAGGATCCGCTTAACTGAAAGAAAAAGGAATAGACATAGCATTGTCACTAAAAGAAAGAGTCCTTACTTTAGTCAACTGGAGGGTCGTCCAACGGTGAACCATCTATGGTCGCACGTCGTTCACACATTAACTCATTATTGGGGGCGTACACTAGCTAAGAAAGAAAACCATGGACCCAACAGAACTGGTCCAATGGTCAGGACATACCACAAGCGAACACCAAACGTGTAGAGGAACCCACAGCAAGGGCTTCCCGAAGCACATTTCAAAAGAGACCATTAACCACACGCTTTCGCACCAACTGACCAACTTACAAAAAAAAAGAATTCAAAATCAAAACACAAGTTAGTTAAAAAGAATCCTCAACTCGAAACGCTTAACGCACAACAACTTCAAAACACAAGGATACACCACGCAACCACCGGATACTAAAAGACCAAATTTTTCATTTAACAGAACCTTTCGAAAATATGCAAACCCAGCGAGTTGCACAAACACCAATGGTGTCCCATGAGCCTTGCACATGCATGTTCTCATGTTGTACCAGCACCCACCTCATATCCATCCAGGCACTCATCCGCTCGTGCCATTAACCATTTCCCTTTTTCGCATACAGCCATGCATGTGGTTGCCCATGAGAGCGCCAAGGATCAAAACCAAACCATTCCATTTTTTTTTCAAAACCAAAACTTCCAACCCACACTTTTCAAACATCACACGCCATTTCATTTTCCAAAGCGCTTCATGTGAAAACATTTTTCAAGACCAATACATTTTTACTTAAAAACCAAATTTCCACGAATCCAGAACAAAGAGACGATAAACAAAGCAGGAAGAAACTAGGTACAATGGTTGATTGGAAAGTATGGTTGGCGGCCATACACCAATCACGCCACTGGCCACAGAGAGTATTTTAGGACAGTGTCCCCGGCTCCACAAGGCTTTCCAGACCCTGCGAGCTCACTAATACCACTAACCTTACTCCCTTTTCATTTCCCCTTAGACACGACCATCCGCAAGAACTAAAAACTCAGAAAAACCTCAACACACTTTGGTAACTCGAGTCCTGCCACGAGGTGTGTTGGCCAGGCACATTGCTCGTAGCTAGAACGCCAAGTTCCGACAACCTAAATTTTGGTCCAGTCCGACTCTATCTCAAAAGAGAACGACCCAAGAGAGCAAACCTTGCCCTCTGATACCATTTTGTCACGAACTAGGCCGGGTCGTCATCCGACCCGGCGGCCGACCCGGTCCGCGGCAAGGCCCAAAGGGCGTTCCCAATCCCCACGGGCTGGCACAGGCGGGAGCTGTTTCGACGGCGGCGAGCCATGGAAGGGAGGCACGACAAGAGGCGACGACGATCCAGGAATGGTGCACGCGCGAGGGGGCTGGTGCGAGGTTGCGGCGGGTGCAACGGGGAGCCGGCAGGGAGCGGCTGTCCGGAACTGGGCGACGGCGAGGGGTTCCAGCGGGAGGCGGGGTGCGACGGGCCAAGGGGTCGGGAGGAGGCAGTGACGGAGTGTGACGTGTGGCTGAGAGAAGGCCGAGGCAGGGAACATGACAGGGACCCGGCGGCTAGGTTTAGAGGGCAGGGGTGAGCCGCGAAGAGGAGGGGATAGCAGGGGGGAGAAATAAAAAGAAATAAAGAAAATAAAATAAGTAAAGTAATAATAATAATAATAATAATTATTATAAACTGGAATATGAATAATGAGGATAAAAAATAATAATACTCATTTGATAAATCTAGAATAAAATAAAAAGTATATCAATTAAGATAATAATAACAATAATAAGAAAATTAACAAAACAAATAACAATTGTAATAAACTATAAGAGAAATAATAATAATATTAATAATAATAATAATAATAATCTCAAATGAAATTATTATGATTATTATTATTATTAACAAAATTTCTAATTCGTTTTATTTCATTAATTAAACACCGGCAAGGCGTGCGGTGAATCGGCAAGGCCGTGCGGGGACCCAAGCGAGGCCGCGCAGCTTCGACCGCGTCGCGCGGGACGCAAACAAGACCAAAACACAAGGGACTTGAAATCTTAAGTCGGGTTTCGACCCGAACTAACCAATGAAAATAAAATTAATGAAATAAATAAATTTTGAAATAGCGGGTGTGACATTTATCATATATGGGAATCAACGAGATGTGTTTGATGATAATTTAGCAGATGTTATCCATTAATGTAAGTATATATTTTTTCTACTACTATGATAACCATCAAGCGTACTACAAAGAGTAAAATATGTATTACTCAACAATAATGGTATGCTTTATTCATTGAAAATTCAAAGAACATTTGATTACATGAAGAAATTTTGGCCTTTTTGGGTTTTGTATTTGGTACCTTCATTCCTATGATAATACCATAAAACCTTTATATGGATAAATGGAGTTTTGGATACTATTTCACAAGCTCTTGTATATGATACTAAAGAAGCTAAATTAATATAAAGTCTAATATGAGTTAATGAAAGTGGGATATTAAAGGACAAATTACTTAAATACTATATCACATACTATACTGTTTGTTCATGTTTTATAGTAAGACATGAATATTTTAAGTAAAATCACATGATTGTGTTCTTGACACATAATTGGATAAAATATAGTGATATACAGAAAAAACATGGAAAATAAGTCTAATGATAAATGTTAATGTTCCAATCTCTTCATGGATAGCTATCATTTATTAAATTTTTCATTTGATGAAACCTAGAGGATTTTAATCGAATATGGGATGAAAAATTTATGTAATTGAACGAATTTAAATGTAAAACTCATGAAATGTGATCATATTAATCAAATTTTGGTAATTTATTTTTATCACATTAATGGAGTCTAATTACTATTGAGATAGATTTCTAAACTCGCATATCCTGACTTGAATTATCCTTAATTGATTAATCTCTTCCTCATCCTACATTACCATGTGAGGCATTATGATTCCTTGGTGAGATGTAGAATACCACATTAACTGTCGACTAATTCATTTTACCCCATAAATTCCCTATCGAGGAAGTTTTCCTTTAGCTACCTCTAAATGATCTCTATCAAGAATCTATTGTGACATATATTGATTTTTCACTTCATGGACTATTATATCTAGTAAATAATTTTTATTATACGGGACATTGCATCCCATAAATGATAGTTCTTGAGAATGGGATATCTAATTTCCTTTATTTCATTGATTACATGTTAATTAGTCCTTAGAATCATGATAGTGGCAACACGCTTTAGAAATTACATTTTCATCTACAATTATCATTTTCCATAATGTGGTAAATGAAAAAGAAACATTGTTCATGCATTATAAGTAGATTATATTCAATTTTATTGATGTATAGAATAGATACAGTGTGTTATCACCTAAAACGTAGATCCCAATAAAATTGATATAATAATATTACCATTACTATTAGGTTTTTAGTCATATTATACACTTTTTCACCAATTGCCTACATTTTCCCAACATTACACGACAAATATGTTGAGTGTAACTCATGAAAAACTGTTATTTGATGTACTATACATGATTTATATCACATAATCAACAACCATGTATGTAGTGATCTTTCATGTCCCACTTCAGAAACAATTTTACATAAATTTTATTCCAACATTAATAAATCATTGTTATGGTGATGTTAATTCCACTAGATATTGTGTGTCGAGTAAAAAATATAAGTCCATTAGATTGATTCAATTTTGGTAATCAAGAGACCAAAATCCATGCTACCCTATTTTGAATCATTTCACCATGGATGTCATTAAATTCACATCCTACTAATTTCCAATTAATGATATCATTTTCCTTGATATAGTCATGTAATCCATTAAACATATTATAGTTTTTTATTCTTATGTTATCATTGTGGTTTCTAGTTAATATATGCACAAATGAACACACATTTCACCCTTAAACTAATCTAATATAGGATTATATATATATATATTAAACTGAGCATGGAACATACCATACCATTGTCATCATATTATACATTAATATCTATAAAATATCCAAGTCACACCTCATATTAATTACAAACACCAAAAATGTTATTCTAAACTTAGTTTAAATTATTTTAAACCAATAATAATTAATGTATTCCAATGTTTTCCTCATAAAATGGTTTTCATACCATGTTCTTTTTAAACTAATGGTAGACTATACATTCAATTATTTGAATTTGTTTCTTCCAAACCTCATTGGTGTTTGGTATTACTTCAACATCATATACATGGATCCCAAATTATCTAGGATGTATTATTTTCTTCTCCCGTTATTTCATTGGGTACCTAACCATTCTTGAAATGATTCAAATCAATAGAATCCCCTATTGTGATGGACTTGATTTCTTCAAAAGTGTTTGGATCAACTTATAATGGTAACGAATGAATAATTTTCCATATTTTTCATTCCTAGAAGGCATTCAATGGATATAAAAAAGAAATTAAACACAAATTGTTAAATCAATATCATCAAACCATTGGGTAATTGGATATCAAGCAAAACACAACATCCAAAAACATATTTTCCAAACCCTGCTATGACGTATTATTTTTTCCTCCTTGAAATGTCTTACTTTGATGATATTTTCTATGATTGGACACAAATTTAAATATTTTATTATTAAATTTATCACGAAAAATATTCAGGTATTGTGCTCTCTAATGATACTTTCACCAGTTAATTTTTTTATAAATTTAAGGATGTTATACACACTCACATAATTATAATAGAGTTTTCCTTGTTTTATAATGTAATTATTATGGATAATCTTGACTAATTTTTCATTTTTCTCTTATTTAAATGGGGTAATGATGACTGTATTACTCATATTATAGTAAATACATTGTTTAACTCTTATTACAAAACATTGAGTAAAATTCATTGTAATTGTATGGTATCAATTTTGAGAAAACTCATTTCACCAAATTAATATATCCTTATTTAGGGTAATAAATTAAGATATTATGAAATTTATTACTTTTAATGTATTTTTTTCATAGGAAGATTAAAACATGATGAAATATTAATATTAAAACAGATTTTAATAAGATATTTTGATTACTTTGGATGGGTATTTTTTTCTAAAATTTACATGAAATTTGGTTTTAATAACTATTTTTAAAGATGATTGAATATTTTTTTAGCCATATCTTTATTTTTTCATCAAAATGAACCCATAGTGGGATATTACTTTTATTTTATAAGTTTACATCAAATGATATTATTTATAAAATCCTTTTTTCATTATAAAGGAATATCATTGAAAATATATTTTGAGAATGGTTGGTGATAGTCATCTTCATCCCATTTAATAAGTCCAAAGACTTACAGACACTAGACACATAATTTATTCTACTAAACTAATTTTATTATATCAGTGGTGATATAAAAAATTTCATATTTGATTAGTCAATTTGATTATTGTGAACTTGTTGTGTGTCAAACAATTCATTGGGCTCAGTCCCATATCTTTTCTTGGAAAGTATTTTTTTAAACATGAATCATTCCATGTTCAAGAGCTGGAATATTCTAGAGTATTTTCTATCATTTATTTATATATTAATTCCTAAATTCTTAAAAATTATCATTATTTCATACAATACAAAAAATGTTTCATTAAAATCAAACACTCAACATAGAAGTAAATGTTTCTCTCAAGGGATGGGCGAGTATGTCCTGTTAATGTTTGTTGTGTTTTCAAATTTTTTCTTCATTTATGATACATAAATATCATATTTCATTGATTACATTGATTAATGTGATCTTTAAATAAAATTTTTTTGAATTATTTTTAAAAAAAATATGTTTACTGGCTGTTGAAATCTTAATTGTAAACTATATAAATATAATGGAATTGACCTTAAAAACAACTCTATTTTCAATGATTATATGTATTCTCACTTAAACTGAATTTTATCGAAATATTATTCATATTGTAAAAATTTAATAAAGAGTATACTCATGAAGGGGAAAACATATTTAAACATGTGATATATTAACACTCTATTTTCACTAGGTCCAAATAAATATTCTCCAAAATCATTTCCTCTTCAAGATGGGTATTATATTTCAATTACAAACTCAGGTTTTGGATAGTTACATGGTATTAAATTAAATTGATCTACCATTAGTGGTATAGTCACTATATTTGGAAAAAGGATACCAATATAAATAAAATCGTGATAACACATGATGATCTGCCTTCCAAAACAATCCATATGGTCAAAGGATATCAATTTATACTATTTTGATGACACACACACACACACAGATATAGATATATATATATATGCAGATACAAATAAATTTATATAAATGTAAACACTAACACAATATATTTTGTATTCATGTGAACTTTAGGTTAAGATTAATGGTTATTGATTCCATCAAATGGTGGTCCTTTTGTCTTTAAAAATTTAAATTTGCAAGCTCTAGAGTAGCCTCACTCTTAGAGGTGGTGTAATAATTCCATTCTATCCAAGTGGAGTGACTGTTTCTGTTTTTCTTCTAGTCTCCAATAAATTAAATTTGAATATAAATATATTAATATGTATAAATTCATATAAATATAAATAAATACCTTTAAATATATTTATATACCAAAACTTCCTTGTCCAAGTTCTAAACCCTAGAAGATGAAAATATCTAGGTATTTCTAGATGAACCCCAGCATAATGGTGGGGGATATGGTGTATGTAGGGCAATATGACATTATAGGTTCGGCGATGATGCAAGTGGTGCAACTTTCATGGAAAGGCATTTCAGAAAAATGATTCCACAATGTGGTTCCTTGTCCTGTGACAACGAGAATATTTGTATGGTCTTTATGCCCATTGGTATATGGGTCATGTAATGGGTTCCCTCTTAACTTATTAAAAAAGATCATTTTCATTACTATATTGAATGGTAGGTTAACCCATATTTTGGTTCCTTAAATATGAAAAAATTGACCTAAAGGTTGAAAAATATAAATATATATATATACATAAACAAAGAAACCCAAATTATATATTCATTTAATAATACACAATAATTCATAAAAATTATCATAAATGTATAAAAATATTTTTAAATTACTATATATATATATATAAATTTACAATAATTTATATAAACAAATAAGGACACACATATATATATACCCTGAAATAATATATATACATATAACTATATATAAATATTAATATATATAAATATATGTAAATATTCATAAAAACCAATAAATATTCATAAAATGTATAAATGCATATAAATTTATCTAAATATTCACAACGATATATATATATATATATATGAAAATAAATATTTATAAATATATATAGATAATCATGAATAAATATAAATTTCTAAATATTTTTATAAAGATGAATACATATAAATCTTTATATATATATACACACACATAAATATATATATATATAAGTGTATATATATACATACAAATATACATATATATTTGTATAAAAAAATTACATTATTGTTTATAAACACAAATAAACACACAAACATATATGGGAAATATAGAGAACACCTAGAACCATTATTTTGAGGTCCATGTTTAGAGAGAAGAGTATAAACCCCAGATAAAGTTTTAGATTAAGAAAATCATAAGCATGCCTACATTGTTTCCCTCCTAAGAACACCCATTGATTGGGTCCTTTAACTGGGCTAAATGAATTACCTAGAAAAACATGTCTGCACATATCATCATAAATCAACCTACAACTGAGTCATGTCTAAAGAAAACTAAATTCATAGGTACATGATTTTAAAATCCACCAGAATGGTCCTAGGAATATGACCATGTTATAGGCAATTAATAAGAGATGTGTAAAGAATCCTAAGACCCCCATGAAATGAAAAAGATAATGAATAATAAATACATAAGTATGTGGAATGTTTCAAGACCTCCTATGCTTCACACCTAAGGGTCATGTTCACTTAGGTCCATTAATTGGGATAATGACATTTCCTAAAAAACCCATTTAGACACAATTTTGTAGTAATAAATATATTATTGAGTGGTGTCTAATGAAATTATAATAGTCATGTGTTCATGTCCTTAAAAGAAAAATTCATATTCATTATCACATAGACATTATATAATCAATTAATTTAGTAATGGTGGATTACCTAAATCCCCCCCCATTTTCAAGACCATGTAGGAAGGGTAGAGGAGGAATCCCTCACATCATATATGCATAAATAATTATCTCATATAACTTCAAAAAATCACCCATGGGAACTTCTTTATCTGAGGTACATTAATTAGGATAAAAAAATTTCCCAAAATATATTTTTATCAATCTCTATATAGAATTATCCAACTAATAAGTTTTGTCTATGAATGACACTTTCTCATTGTATGTTCCAACCATATACTACCTTGTTTACATACACGAGATAGATAAAATGAGCCTCATACTATTTGTAATCCATGAAAATGTCCCCATTGTTGAGATCATACCTCTATCTAATGTATTAACTATAAACACAATGCTTTTCCAGTTACTACATCAGGTCCCTCTTAAATTAATTAGATGTACAATAGGATGATTTGAAATTGCGTAACATAAACCTAATTTTGTAGGTCTTCAAGGCCTATTTTTATCAATAAAAATAGAGAATCACATACACTTTTAATTATTAATAATTAATATGTTTGAATTAAAATTTTCAAAATAATTAGTAACTGTTAAATAAACAGTAATTAATTTATATTTTGATTATTTTATAAATTATAATTATGAATAAACAAAAATAATCAATTAATAAATAATAATAAATTTAAAAGAAAAATAATTTTATACATAAAATATAAAATAATAATAAATATTAATTAACTAAAATAACAATTATTACTTAATTTCATGAGGGGTTTTATAATATTATAATTAATAAATAATAAATATATATATGCATCAATAAATATTAGAAAATTCTCCATGAATTAGAAATGGTGTCATCAAACCACCATTTAAAAAAATGGTCTTAAATATTTAGTAAATTTTATGAATGTTAGAGTTGGCGACCTAGAACCATCTTTTTTTCCCTTATGATAAATTATATTCATGGTTTTGAATATTAAAAAATTTATTATCAAATCATGATTGTTCTTCTGTGTGACATTCAATGTGATAATTTCCGATTATTAACATTAAAAAAAATTCATAGTAGATCCCTACTATGATGAGTAACAGAAAGTACTATGACACTATAATTTAATATATGTTCTATACCTGATGACCTCATTGTTGCAATAGAAATCGTATAGGATATCCATGGTAGAGACTCATATGAATTTTAGGAACCTTCTCATGGTACACGCTCATGGTATTGTCCTAGAGGATATAATGAGAACAAGAATCGTGAGTAGAAAACTCATTTTATATATGTCATTTGTTGCCCCTATTTGTTGACATCTATATTGGTCTCTAGACATTAATATTATTATTAATTATTATTATAAGTCACAAACATAGATTTATTGATGATAATAATAATAATAGATGTTCGCGATGAGGTATGATAGGTTGGGTGTGTCATGAATAATATTGCATTGATGAATAATGTGAGAAAGGATATATCCCTTCTATTCATTAACATAATAGAACATATTTAGTCCTTTGATATCAATGATATAGCTTAAATAAAAACATGGCCATGGTGGTGAATAGGTATGTACTAATTCTGGAAAGTAAATGAATGGGATGTAGAACATATAGTTTAATGGAACTAGAAATAAACCTACTCTTTTTGAGATATTATTATAAATTAAGTATATTAAATTCATAATGTTCATATGCGGTGACATGTCATTGGGGAATTAACATCATTTTCAACGGGTTCCTTTTCCTGTTTCTAGACACTAAACTTTCACGTTATGATACTTTTCCCAATGCCTCTAGGAAAGAGTACTAGAAGGGATCACACTGAGTGGTTCTAATATATTAGTTAAAGAATATATATTATTTATTATTAGTATTTTTGAATAATGATTTTTAATGGCTAGGGTTTAATAACTATTCACGAATGTCTGAAAACATTTATTCTAACACTAGTTATTTGAGAGAATGTATTAAGGGGGAATATTTAATAAATATTTAATTCATATTTAGTGAATATAATATTTCTATATTTATTGGAAAATAATACAGTGATGTCTATTTTATAAATAAATAACCAATATTCATGGTTATATAAATATGTTGGAAGATTGGAAAACAAAGTTAAATGTTCAGTGATAAATAATAATGTTGAATATTATTTCACTAAATAATATTTAATTATAATTTTCATGTTATATGCATGCCAAAAAATCACAATAACAATTCTATAGTAATTTGACATGGGGTTTCTCTAGGATTAGTAAAAAGAATAAGGGAACTAGTGAAAATATTTTATTTTTACCCTAGTGATATAATTAAAAAATTATGATTAACTTCTCATAACCCCATCCATTAAAATAGTTGTGCACAATGGATTGGAAAAAATCACTCAGGACAAGAGATTTCATCCGGATACAAGAACACTCTAATGAATGAGAGATATCCTCCTCCCCTAGATCAAGGAGGATGCATTAGATGTGGGTTTTGTGGCTATTGATGTTAGAAATTGTAACCACAAGGATCATCTAGGCTAACACCCAAAGACTCCTTCAATGACATCCATTGATTCATTATGCATTTGTCGATCACCTCTAGGAGAATCTTACATTTGGATTCTACAACACAAGAATATATAACTATAGATCTATGGTTATATATATCATCACATAAAGAATAACTTAGAGGTACTTATTATTTAATTATATTCATTCTAAACAACATGTGTTGATCTCATATCTCTAGGTTCTGGGTTAATAACCCTTCCTTGTTCTTTGAGGTAAATTTATTGACAATGGAATTCATTGTCACTAGATCTCAAATTAATCCTTGATAATGGGAAAAGGAAAATTTGGGCATTTCCCCTTCAGTGCTTCCACTATTAGTGTAATCTATAAGTGTTACCACAGTGATCAAATTGTTGTTTACCATTATTTAGTTTTTCTAGTGTTTTTCACATTTAAAATTTATTTTTTCGATTTCTGATTATTTTATTAAAATATAAATTATGAGATCAATTTCATCCTCTATCGTTTCTCACAAATCTAGTAGAAATTATTAATTTTATTATTAAAATAAAATCAAGGGTCTCCTCTGGAGGTTCCTTGGATTATATCCATACCACAAAAAAATAAACGCCGTGTAATCACAATTACCCAACATGTAGTCATGTTCGACACTTAAAGATTGATTTGGAGATCTATTCGAGATTTTCTACTGATTAAGGAATTAATTAAACCATTATTGCCACATCTGTTGGCCTTGATTAACTAGAACAATGTTATCTAGACAACACACCATGTGGCCCACTATAAACGATGTGTAGTCCCCTTAAGTCAGGGGTTGGTCGATATATTCATTACATTACCTACCTAGTGCATGACCATGTAACATGGAGTCAGCACAGTGTGTATCCCATTGGACATGTCATGTACTAGATGATTTCTAATTTATGCCTCATTTGTTGAGTCCCTAGGCATGAACTTTGTATAGAGGGAAAATAGTGTACTGTCCATAGAGATTAGATATACTTGTTGTGAAATTTTACCAAATTACACAAATTTATAATTTATTTATTTTACTATGTAATCTATGAGACATGTACATTCATGTGAACTTAAATTTCTTAAATTTTTTTTGATATGATTCAATATACATAAATATTTAAATTTATAATTAATATATGAACAATGATCAATATATGTATTTCATGTATGAGTTATATTATAATAAAAAATCTACGTACATTAAATCATGACATGTTACCAAAAAATCATCTAATTTTTGAAATCATCTATAATGTACATGTCATAATAGTACATGAAAATTCATGCGACTATATCTCACAATGAATATAGTGCATACAATTATAATACTTTTTTGGTAGATTTGGATGGGTATTCACTGGGTTACATTCAATTTACAAGTTATGTACATGGATTATTTTATTTTAATTTATTTGATTTCATTAAAATTAAAAAGGATCAAAATATTATGGAAATAAAAATAATGATTAATATAAAAGGATATATTAATTAAAGATAATAATTAATAAATTCTAGTGTGATTTATCTTAAATAAGAATGATTATTGAATTGAATTCACGTTTATTAAATGTGTAATTCATTGCATGCATGTGGATTATCATGAGCCATAGTAGACATCTTGTATGTGATTTTTTCATTTTATTTTATTATAAAATTAAATTTTATTCCATTGTGTCTTATATCTTCATTAATATATAGGGTATGTGTGTCAATTGTTTCATTCATGTAAACATCATTTTACCCCTCACTTGTGTGTGAGAAAAAAGCCTATGTAATGGATGTAGTTCCCAATCTAGTGGAAGCGGTTCAAGTTTGGAGTTGAGGTGAAACCATTCAAATAATGATAAAAATTTTAATAGGTGGAGAGTTTTAAACAGAATCTTTGGAATGGTTTAATGTTATTCTCCCCTAGTTTATTAGTAATTTTATCAACTGGAAGATAAAACGACCCATAGAACAAGCTCATGATCATACATTGTATTTTATATTAATCATTTGCATGATAATTCATTATGGATGTTTTATTTCCAATCACATTATTATTGAATTAACAAGCATGCGGTATGGAACTAAAATAAAATAGATTATGAATAAATATTTTCTAATGTCATGGTAAATCACTTAATTAAATCCCAATTAATGTTAACTAGCTTGTGATATGGATAATAGTTGGAAATTTATGAAAGAAGAATACAATCCCCCAGTAAAATATTATGGTAGTATAGCCTTACATTACATATGATAGAATCTAAAAATAGTATAATTTTCTTGACCAGCCCATGTTGGAGAGATTTCAATTATTGATGAATTATAACATGAGTTTTCTGGTTAACATGACATGTTTCACATCAATTTTTGACTTCCAATGTAGGACTTACTATAACTAAGAGGATAATTTTGAGGAAATTCAATTAAACAATTTTTGGATGGGGCATTCCACTCAACAGATCAAGGAATTGTGACTTCATGCAACTGGAATTTCTAATTCCTACCAAAAACCATTCATGATTCTTGACCAACATTAATTAGGGAAATTAAAAGGGGCATATTCATCCTTTCCACATGAATTTCCATGAAACAAGATATTCTGAAACCAATGGTGAGAGCTACTGGCTTTTGATAAAATAGTGGGATTCTAATTAATATAATATTTACTAATTTTTCTAAATTTATTAGATAAATTATGAAATATTATATTTTCATATTTGAATATGTATCATTAACGTGAAATCTAAAATAAAATTGTAATCCATACTTGAGAAGTAATACCATCTTACCTCAACTAATTTATCGGAGTGGATTTTTTTCCCACGAGACATCCTTCATAATGAAAGGAAATTGTCAATGTTAGAAGAACCTTTTCTTGTTTATCCTGAAAATGAGGAAAGTGATGAATAGAAATATATCTATAAGAAACATATTAAAGATGCTACAAATGATCATTTCATCATTCAATTGTCCATATCTAATAAGCTCGTGATGAAACAAGAAAATATTGATGCTTTCAGCACGGTGTATCACCTTTAGGATCTCTTTCAAGATATGAATAGAAAATAAAGGGGTGAGATCTCCAATGTTTTTTTTCAAAACTATCATTAGAGAGTATTCACTAGATAGGACACTTATAGTCAATATTATTGGTTACATTGACTTCCTGGACATCTTATGGATTAAATTCACTGATGGGTTACATATGGATCTCATACATTCATCTCTTCCCAAGACCACCTCTAGTTTTATTGTGAATTATATTATGAGAAATAGCATGAAGATTCTATCAGAACTGAAAAACATGATTCTCTAAGTGGGAAAGGACTTGGGGCGTAACAAATCTACAGTCTTCATGGTGAAAAATAAAAGGAAGGGCAAGGAAAAGGGGAAAAAGACATATAAAGAGCCTAATTCTCAATAGAACTATCCTTCTATGGAGGGGAACAATCCGAGGCCATGAAAGGAAAAGGAGGCAGTATGTTTTTCATGTGAAAAGATAGGCCAGTGGAAGAAGAACTTCAACCAAAATCATGTGTAAGATAATGATAAATTGATAATCTTTTGGAATAATTCCATATCATCATATTGGGTAATAGATTAAACATTTTATTCTCATATCAATATCCAAAAATTGGGACCATGTAGATTCTACAATATATAGGGAGGGTGGGTGGATCTTCATACTGAAAATGGTGCAAGGCTAGCTACTCTGGCCCGTAGTGAATGCCACTATTCATTACCAACGATATTATTTTGGTTTTACATGATATTTATTATGTATCTATTGTTACAAAAAATACAATTTCTTTATGAGGATAACATTGTGATGGGTTTACTGTCATGTTTGTAAATAAAAGTTGTCTTTTTGATAAGGGAAACATATATTATGGTATGCAATAATTTTATAATAGTTTCATGTACAAAAACTAAAAAAACAATGTTCTAGAAATTGATATTGAATCACATTCACGTGACTCATATAACAAAAAATGTTGGCATCTCAATCTTGGTCATGTAAACGATAAGCATTTGATAAATCTCAATCATGATTGTTGTTTAGACAATACTGAACTAAAACCACTTTACAGATGTCATGATTGTTTATAAGTAAAAATGACATTACTACCATTTGGATGATAGGGTGAAAGGCCCACATAGGTTCTTGTATTGGTAATTTTTTATGTGCATGGACCATTTCTATAAGAATGTAGTGGTGGATATTCTTACTTCATAAATCTTACTAATGAATTGAGTATATATGGATTTATTAACTAGATGAGGTATAAGTATGAGTCCATTTATAAATTCAAAGAATTCTAGAATGATGTAGATAATCTATATGGTAATAAGATAAAAAACCTTTTATCTGATCAGGGTGTTGAATATCATAACAAATCATTCATAAAATTTCTATGGGGGTTTTGGATTCTATCTCAACACACTCAAACTTATATACCTTAGTGGAATGGTGATAGGGATAAGAGGAACTATACCTTGTTGGAAATGGTAAGGTCGATGATGAGTCATGCAGATCCTACATTAATCTTTTGGGGATATTCATTACAAAAATCATCATACGCTGATAATATAGTAACATCTAAAGAAGAAAATTGATGTCCTCTTGAGATATGGAGTGGAATTAAACCCATTTTTTCACATACTCAGATATAAAGATGAGAGGTGTTTGTTATGTCTTTAGCAGGAAAAAACTGATGACCCAGTTAAAGAGTTGTATCTTTATATGTTATCACAATGAATCCAAGGGTTTCTATCTATTAAGCACTTAAAAACGGATGTGATTGTCACCAGATAACATATATTTCTTGAGTTGAAGAACATCTTCAAAATGTATTTTGTTATAAAGGTTCACCTGGATGAGGTTGATGCTCATGAGAGACATGAGTTTGTATAGGAAAAGGTTACAGGCGTAAGAGTGAAAGAATTAGTTCATGAAATGCATGTACTATGTATGAGTATAGGAGAGGTAAGGGAACTAGATTAATATGGTGTCTAGTCACTGAATATGTTTAATAATTATTGTGGGACAATGATGAACCTATCTCTTAAAAGGAGGTGGTAGAGAGATTAGAATCTACAAGATGGCTAGATGCTATGAATTCCGAGATAGATTCCATATATCATAACCACGTTTGGGTCATGGTTGACATTCTAGTCAATGCAAAGTATGTTAATGGTTATTAAAAAGAAAACCGGACCTGTAATGTAATGTATGTACCTATAACAAAATAGTAGTGTTTAATGGTTTTAAAAAACATCAAGGTATTGACTCCGATGAATCATTTTCTCCGGTTTCCATGTTTCAATCCATAAAAATCAAATGTTCCATAGAAACATACAATGACTATGAGATTTGGACGATGGTTGTCCAAAATAAATTCTTAAACAAGAACCATTATGAATTTTAATATACGAATCACCTAGAATTTTTTGTGTCCCCAGGAGAAGCCAATAGGGTTACATATATGTAGAGATCCATTTATGGATTGATGTAAATATCCCAGTCAAGGAATATTTGATTCCATGATTCGATAAGAGAATTTTGTTTCATTAAGAATTATTATGATCCATGTGTTAATAAAATTATTAGTGTGAATATATCCATTATCCTAGTAATTTATGTTTAGGACATATTTCTTTTTATAAATGACATACTACTATTACAATCAGTTAGGGATTGATTAAACTAGGTCTTCTTTTTGAAGGACACTCGTGAAGCGGCCTTAATTATAGGGATCAAGATCATTTTTATTTATCCAAGAGGATGATTGGACTAAGAAAAATTACATATATTAACCAAATACTACAGTTATCTGGTATGGAACAATCAATGAGGGGATTGATTCCAGTATCACATGGTTTACATACTTCTAGGAAATTGTTTCCCTAGACAGAGTAGGAGAAAGATAGAATGAGTAAGATCACCTAAGATTTAGCAATAAAATCAATCATGTATTCCATGATATGTTTTAGACTTGATGTTCCCTATGCATTGATCATGGTAGGAAGATATCTAGAAGGTTGATGTGAAAATAATTAGAGTGTTGTTAGTACAATCCTTATGTATCTAAGAAAAGTTAAGGATTTTCTCTTGGTGTGTAGAGGAGATGAGGAGTTTGTCATCAAAGTGTATGATATTGTTAGTCTTCAGATAGATCGTAATGATCTAATGTTGAAATCATGTTGTGTTTTATGTTTCAATAGAGGATCTATGAGGATTAAGTGATCAAAGAAGCTAGTTGTAGCTAAATCCGTAGTGATTTCCGAGTGTATAGAATCTTTAATAAAGCCATTGAATCCATATGGATTCATAAATTTTTTCTAGGTTATTGATGTGGTATATAGAAGTAAAGACCCTGTCACACTGTATTGTGATAAAACTGAAGCGACAAATATTGAAAAAGATCCAATCTCACATCAATGGAAAATGAATATACTCTGAATGTATAACTTATTGATTGATATTTATCAGATAGGTGAATTTGTAGTGTGTGGAGTACCCATGGTAGTGAATGTGGTGGAAAATATTATTAACGTCCTCTCTCAGTAGAAGCATAAATATCAAGTGAGATCTACAGTAATGAATTTTGTTAGTAGTTCACACTAGTGCAAGTAACAGTCTATTCGAGATGGTTACCTAGAACCAATATCCTTTATAATTTATGATAAATTAAATTCAATGTTTTGAATATTAATAAATTCATTATCCCATCATGATTTTATTTGGGTATAATATTTGAATGTGATAATGTCCTAAGAGTAAGTATCAGACTAAAATGTCATAGAGGATCCCTTCTATTATGAGAACCCAAAAGGGCTATGACACTATTATTGATTAGATATTATTATAACCGGATGATATCATTTGAGGGGAAAATGATACATGCCATCAAAGGTGAAACTCATAGTACATCAAGGTAGCATCTCATGGTGTATGCATTTGGAAATGTCTATGATCGTATTAGGGGAACATGACCCGGTAGTAGGAAGTAAAGATTTATATATTTCATTGGATGTTCCCATATTTGTATTGGGTTATTGGTCCTTATACTTGAATATTATTATTAGTGATTATTATGAGCTGCGTACTTGAATGTATTGCAGAAAATAGTGACGATAGATGTTCATGGAATGGTTGGGTATGTTAGGTGCATCACATGTAATATTTCTTTAATGAATAATGCAAGGAAGGATATTCCCTTTATATTCTTTAATTGATGATAATATCTGAGGCCCATTGATGGAAATGATGTATCCTAAATAATTCCTTTGACATGGTGATCAATAGGTAAGATATTTTACCAAAATGTTTTTAAAAAGAGATATCGAGCATATAGGTTAATAGAACTATCATGTAAACTACTCAATTTGAGATATTTTCATAAAGGAATAAAATTACATGATAAACATTCCTAGTTGGGGACATATCATTGTTGAATTAACTTCATTCTCTATGGGTGTCTTGGCTTGCAACTTGATGCTGACCATAGACATTATGATGCTCCTCCAAATACCCCAAAAAATAGTCCTTGAGAGTCACACATTAAGTGTATCCTATATATCAGTTAAATAATATAACATGTTTATTATTTAATAAGTTGAATAACGATTATTCCCGATTTTTATTAAATAATTTGTCATTGATTCCAGATCACATTAATTACTACAGAAGTTGTTAGAGGGAATATATTATTCGAGTAATATTGAATGAATAATTATTTTCTATTTAGTGAATTTAATAATTATATTATTTTTGGTGAATAATGTAATGATATTATTTTAGTAAATAAATATACAATATTAAAATCCCAATAAAACTGGTAGAGGATTTGAAGACCGTGTTCGAACATATTTTGAGAAATAATAATGTTGAATATTATTTTACAAAATAATAATTAATTATAATTGAAAATTTTGGTGTCTGTCATGAAATTTTAATAATAATAATAATATAATCATACATGGGTTTTCACTAGGATTAATAAAATATATATGGGTACCAGTTTAATTAGGTTATTTTAACCCTAGTATTATAAATACTCAATTATGATTATTTTCTAATAACCATACCCATGAAAATCATTGTGAACAACAGTTTGGAGAAAATGTCTCTACACTAGTTAGTTAATCTCTCTATAAGAATTATCTCTAGAATGATATATATCCTCCTCTACTAGATCAAGTATCAAGTTTCGGAAGTGGTTCTCAAGCCGATTGAAAGGTGGACATCAGAAGTGGAAGAATCTTCCAAGCTAGCACTAGAAGAATCATTCGGCAATCTCCAAAGATTCATGGATCACTTGTGGATCACCTCTAAATGAATCATATGCATGGATTATTCAATTCTATGATGGTGAACTAGATATCATTGGCTAGACCCATAAATAAATAAATAATACCCTTGAATGTAATTATAATATTATTAAATCAATTATAAACAACATGTATTGATCTCATCTATCTTGGTTCCGAGTTTATAACACATTACTTTTTGTTGATTCAAATTTGTTAATCACAATGATTTTCATCAATTGATCTCATATTGATCATTGATAATGGAAAAAACGAAAAGTTGGGCACCGCCCCTTCTGTTCTTCCTATATGCCCAGAACCTACACTAAATACTGTAGTAATTAAAATACTTCATAATAACATATTCTATACAGTATATTCAGATATTAATATTCTATATTTTATATTTTTATCATAATGTGTGGTTGGTTATTTCATATAGTATAAAAAATCTAATAGAAAATGTCTAAAAACCAAACTATGGGGTATATCATATCTTATTACATAAACATATTGTAAGATAGATGTATGGCCATGTCATATTTCATAATATTGATGATTTATAGTTCTTATCTTAGTTCAATCCATTTAATTTGGAAATATCATGAATAAATGATCCTATTGAAAATTATATATTTTATCAATAAAATTTCCAAACCATTAGATATCATTGATTAGTTATTTCAGAGAATAGGATATATAAGAGAATAATTAGTCGATGGTTACATAGGATGTAACCAATGAATTTACTCATACATTTATTAAAAATATTTGTAAATGAATGAATCAATGAATATATATGCTGCCTATATAATGAGTTTTTTCATGGGAAATTCATGTGTGGATATATTGAAAAATTTATATTCCAAAACATTACCCTATTGATATCATTACATTAATCATTATTTAATTATGAGAAACAATTATATTATGAAGGTTAAATTATTCCATCCAAATTCTTTAAGTTATTATTTGAAATCCATCGATATTCCTTTTAAAAAATAAGAATTTATTTTTTTTCTTCAATATTTTATTCAATAATAATAAAAAGGAAACATCACTGGCATTCTGCCATGTAATGTACACACATTCATCAATTTTAGTTGTGTATGATTTCCCTTCCTATTTCAAAGTGATATTTGTATAAAATGTTTCTTTATCTATTATACTTACATTATTAATGGTTAATATATGATTTTAATTAATTTAGGCATAGGATCACTTCCATGTGACTTTAATTATTAAATCATTTTACTATTTTTTTCAAAATCATAATTCCAGTCCTATTCCATGTTGTTAAAAATGAATCATAAATTTTTATTCCTATTAAAATTATTTCACAGAACATGGTTATATCATATCTAGTGATTTAGTTCAAATACCATTATATCATAATAGTTATACCATATCAATTCAGTATAACATATCCTATGATTTCACTTTCATGTAATTCTCGAAAAATAGAGCTCCATATCACTTTTATGATATACCAATGTATCATAAAATATGATTATATTTTTAATTTAATGAATATAATCTCTATCATATAACATTATTGATAGAACCGACAAAAATGTTTCATCACTCGATAACAATAATGTTGTTTGATTAATTCTCAATTGTTATATATGACATGTTGAGGAAAAATGGTTTCTCGTTATTTCCATTTATTCATTGATTTTATAATTTATATAATTTTTATAAATAATAATAACCATAATTTTTGGATATTTATTAATTTATATATTTTTTATAAATGATATACTTAAAAGAGTCAATAATTAATTAATTAAATGTTTATGAAAAATTTATTAATAATTATTCTATAATATTAAGCGTTCATATTAAAATAACATTTCTAAATTATATTAAATGATGTATAAATAAAATATAATATGGTTATATAGTTATTATAAGTGTAACTTATAAAGGGTGTATACATTAAAGGAAAACAGAACTTATAAAGTGTTTAAATTTAAATGTTATTAATTGTTCATATGTTTGATGTGAAATATTAAATTTTAAATGGGATTATTTAGAAATTATTAGACCTTAACAAAATAGATGTTATGAATGATATGATAAACGGTTTAAATTATATTAATATGTGATATATATTATTTATAAGGGATACATAATATAAATTGAAATAAAAAATGATTTTATATACTTTATTTACCAAATATTTAAAAAAGAATCTATACTATGATTAATATGAATGATTTAATATTGGAAGTAAATATGAAGTTTTTATATTTATCAAACTAAGGGTTGTTAATAATTAATCATTACTTGTTTATAATTATTATTTTATTAATTTTTTAAAAATAAATATATTTTTTTTATAAAATAATTAAAAATATATATATTTTTAATTACTTTAGAGTATTCATGCGTATAAATTTTTTATTAAATGTAATTATCATATTTTATAAGAATGATATTATAAATTGAATCATAAAAAATTTCCCCTTCGTTATTGGTCTGATAATAGAATAATTAGCTTCCATCTACGTTTTACATAGTTTTAAATTAATGTTATTATATTAATTATTTTTAATGAAAATAGTTTTTACATATTAATTGATAAATTTATGTTAAATCGGATTCTATATTTATGGATGTATCCCTATGTACATGTATATTGAGTTGGCTTTCCTTTGGCCTAGAGTCCTAAAACATGTTCTAGAATTGTGGGGTTTTCAATCTACATTCCTTGACTTAGTCAAGTTGATATTATAAATAATATATAATTTTAATATTTTACATAATGATTTTATATACCTTATGAATATAGTTAATTTGGAAATATAAATATATGATTATATTATTTTTTGGGCATGTGAGAGAAATAATGGTTTGTGAAAAGCGTTATATAGTAATATTGGTTGAACATATGATTGTTTTGGATGGAATAGGTATGCCAACACTAATTATTTAGAATAATTTATAAATAAAGCTGTGAAAATGAGATAATAAATATTTTATATGATTAAATAACTACATAGTGTTCATATTATATATATTAAAACAGTGAGACATTAATATAAAACCCCTCAAATACTATGAGAAAGATTAATTCCAAAGCGGCACTTGCCAAGGCAATGATTATTCAGTATGGTTGATCAAAAACATTAGATTCTCATATATCATATTATATATGGAATTAAATTAGTGTGGTGAACTTAATGTATTGGATCATTATTCATGGTTTTTTATTTGGGTTAAACAGTGGTATGAAACCTTCACCATTTAGAAACAAGTTGAATATTGTTGAGACAATCCATTTGATGGATTGAGATAAAGAGTTATGAAGTATACTATATAGGAATCATATATGATGTGATTGAAAATATTTTTAGACCAAATATATTCAATGATATTTTATATGATACCTAGTGTAAGTCATGATAGAATATAGATCTGAAAATTATAAATGGATTTAATATATAGTGGAATCATTTACTGTAAGATTAAATTTTGTTAAATTAAATGTTAAATTAATATAAAATATGTTACTTCTAAAATAAAATAATCTATTTTATATAATGGAATAATAATTATCTTCATAAAGATAGACATGAGGTTAATGTTTCGTAATGAAAAAAAATGTAGTAACATACACTAATGGTACCAGAACAAGATAATAGTTCTCAAGAAAGAAGGAAACTTATATATGATAGAATAAAACCCTCTTAAAAAAACCAATAGATGTTTTCAATCAAAAAACAGAGTTATATTCCAATGATTATAAAATAAATTTTTCATAAGAAATATATACTCTTATGATTATGACCTTGGAAGCAATGTTAAAAAATCAACATTAAACTATAGATTTTTTTTACATGATAGTCTACCTGAAATGTCACTATCAAGAATATTAATTTAATGTGTGTTTTGAGCTATCTAAATATATCTTTTAGTGTAATATGAAAGAAGTATCCTTAGTATTTACTAATTTTCATAATGTGATTGGGTGTGAAAATGACATGAAGATACCAGTTTCCCCAACTAAACATGATCTATCCAAAGACTTCATTCTTCAATGAATAATTGAAAGGATCTGGTGATTTATTATGAAATATAATATAAATGAGTTAAATTAATGTTTACTTTATCTCATAAATCTATTGAGGATTACTAGACTGACATGGGAGAACTATGCCCTTGTGTTATTATGATGCAACAAAAAGATAAATCTAACAAATAAATGTAATGAAAAAAAGATCAAGGATAGAATAAAAACCCACCTACACCAAAGGAATTAGGGAATATTCCAATTCCACTATTATGGTAAAATAGGTAATTGTAAAATATATTGTCTAAAAATGAAGAGGGTGTAGTGAAACCAGTTAAGGGTCCACCTAATGTGTTAATATTATATATTTGAATTATTAAATTCTTAAGCATACATGAGACCAACTATTTATTCAAAATATTTTTAAATATACTAGAGTTCATTAGTGAAGGAATATTTAGAGATATGAGATTGAGGTTTTATTTCAAGTAATAATGTAATGAATTACTGCATTTTGGACATGGATGGAATGAGAAAATAAAATTTGGATAAATTTTTTAGGAGTATTATTTGACTCTTTTTTTTTCATTAGAATATATTTTAGAGAATTGTGTTTAAAATTAATTAGATTAAAAATTTTAGGACACTTGTTTTATGTTTCATCCAAATTTTATTCCACATTATAAAAATGAGGTTATCAAAAACGCCTTTTTTATGTAATGAGTTTTTCTAGGAAGATGACGGAATATTGTTCCACCACCAAACCTTGAGTTTTTGAGAAAGTGTCATCTTCAATAAATTTACATACACATGTATTTACATATATGATATTTAAATAAAACAATATTTTTTAAATATTTCAATAAAAAATAAATGTATGTTTTATATAAAAAATAAAAGAGTTTATTATATTAGAATGATAACATGAAAATGATATTGCTTCTAGATTTCAAGTAGGATCGTGTTTCTAATTTAAAAGTTTAGTTAAATATATAATATTTTATACAAGTAAAATATCTAAGTAAATGTCCCCTAATATATGGAAAAATTTATGATATGATGGTAAGAAAAGAATGTAATAATTATATTAGTTATGATACCATACAAAATTACACTACATATACTAAAAGGTTCATCATAACCTGTTCAAAATGCAATGAAAATATTTATATAAGTGAGTAGTATAATTGAAGGAAAATATTTTATGGAAAAATTTCTATGAATGATGATGATATACTTATAAAAGATATAACTATAAAAAAAGAATTTACTGAAAGAACAACAGTGGATGCGGTTTAGATAAAACATTTGAATATGATAGAGGAGTTTATCTTTTGGATAATGATTCCAACAAATCAACTTTATTCAAACCATATTACAACATTTATTTTAGTCACTAAATGGTTAATTGTGAGGTTTTTTTTCTATTGGTCAGGTAAATATTTGGAATCGATTACATATAGATCAATGAGTCAATAAAAACTTATAAAGTGAAACAAACATAAGGCTTATTTTCTAGTCTATCATAAGTTATATGTTATATATGTATTTTTGTTGGGTATTTAGTATTCATAAATAAAATTAACAATAAAATCTCTATCGTATAAAATATAATATCTCCTTAACAAATTATTCGTGTTAACTAATTATATGAATATATAGATATATAGTTTATGAAGTCTAATGATAAATATCATCTCGATGTAATACATCGTGTTATCACAAACCAATGTTATTCATATAGTATTATAGTATAGTATTAAATGATAAGTATAATCTGAGTATGATACTTTTCTATAATTCCATGCAAGGTAATGATAATGATAAATATTAAATGGTGTTTTAAAATAAATCCAAAAGAATTTTGGATACTATTTCTCAATATATTTTATATGATATAATATATGTTATAATGGAATAAATGGATTTTAGGAATTAATGTAGTTGATATATTGAACTTAATATTACCTAAAGACACATCATCATAAACCATGATAGGGTTATTCATATAGTGTGACAATTCATATGGGAAAAGTATTAAAATTAATCTTTATTGAAAATTATAACTTAAAATATAATGATATCATAAACATGGATTTTTAAAAAATGTCATATTTTATTAAATGAATGAGTTTTGATGAGTTTAATGGTTCAATTCATTTCATTTTCCATTTTCATGACTCGTTTTCACACCAAACATTAAAGAGTTTCATTTTTTAATCAAATTATCCTTAACTTTCATTGATAATCTATTTAATTTATTAAAAAATGACAGAGTAATTGAATGAGGGTTACATAGGATATAACTAAAGCCTTTACTCATATTATTATGAATTTTATCATAAAATTAATGGATTGGGGTGTGTCAAAATATCCTATATAATGAATTCAAAATCATGGTTAGTGTGTATGTTAATCATTGTGAATGTGTCGAATAAAACATAAACTAAAAATTTACCCACCCAAATCTATTTACCCTCATCCTTATTTACATTTAATATACTATTACATTTGTAATATTAATGAATCCCATCGAATGTGATTAGGATAATCAGTACAATCGATGGAAGAAAATCAATAGGAAGATCCATTTGATTATCCTTTGGTGGTCATTATTATGATTAATAAGATTGAAAAAATAGTAAAATAATACGAAATATGGAACAAAGATTATTCATTTCTAATTATGTATGATTTACACTCCAATAACATGGTGTTAACTATTTAAAATGGTTATTTATATCTTCCATTTCATTGACTAACAGTTTAATTAATCTTATAAACCATTCTATTTCATGAAAACTCTTCTATATGTTCCTTATTGGATGGTCATCTATGAATGTAAATTTTCACTCGCACATTAATAATCCACAGATTGATCGAATATGTTACAAATTTTTATGCTAAAATTATTATGATAGAACAAAAATTGTGGTATATATTGGACGTCTTGAATTCACAATGGATTTATTTTTCCTCTACTGATAAATAGGGGAATCCATTGAATGGTTTCTCTTTATTAATTAAAAATTCAAAATAATTATTTGTTGTTTCATTTTATATATTTTATAATCATGATAATATCTTTAAATCTAATTTTTATGAACCAATCAAATATGTACCAGATATTATATTATATAAGAAGTGAATTTATTTTTTCCTACTACAATATCTGTATCTAATTATATAAAATATTGTTATTAAAAGATAATTTAGTATAATTAAAAATAAATATATATTTACAGTATTATTTTATATATGATCACTATTTATTGGTTGAATTTTTTAAAAGGTGGAAAAATTACACCACCCAAATTCCTGATTAACAGCAGAGACACATTATCACAACACCATAGGCACACCTTACTATCTTTAGAGGTGTGGGTAAATGTCAGGGGTTATGTAATAAAATTATATGAGGTGGTTTTACCCCTTTAAATGGTTTAACAAATGATTTAGTGATCTCATAAAAAGGATTCAAGCCATATTAACAAAAATTGTATTAAAAATAAAATAACTGGTAATGATATAAACAACAAAAAGTTTATATAAAATTCCATAATTCATTACATGAGAAGTGTAGTCATGAATATTTATTCCGAAGATGACATGTGAGTGGACAAGATAATCATGGTGTTAGGTTTTTCTTTTGAAAAAAGGTTCTTATTCCCACATAGGTTGTAACACATTAATCCTATCTAATTTAATTACACATTCACAAATCTCATAGACTTAATAATAAAAATTAGAAACCAATAATTTTTTCTTTTTCCACCAAAAAGGGATAGTCTAGGGAGTATAAATTTAAGATACATTGGTAATATTATAATCCCTTGTGTTTCATTATATTTTATTGATTAAAAATGTTCACCCATAGTATCTCAATTCTTGGAAGATTGTCTGTGAAATTTTTTTTATGATTGGACACCACCTCCCTCATATATCATCCATCAAATCCACCTTGGAAAACTACATTAGATGCAAATTATTTTAGTTTAATGAATATTAGGTCACATCAATATCATAAATAATTTTTTATTTTTTAATCATAATATCTAGAATATAATGTTTCATTATTCTCATTAGAGTTTAATAGACAACCATGAAATTTCATGCTAAAAATACATTCTCAATTCATTAATTTACATAGTAACTCTAGGAACTAATTTTCCCCATGCTATTAAAATACAAAATATTATTCACTCTGCACTAACTGTGTGATCCACCTTCCACCATAAACATATTGTGTAGACTACCAATGTGAAAATCTCAATCATGTACTTCCTAAATGTGACTCCATTATGATCTACCATTAGTGTGAATCTATGTACTCTTTTACCTCATGCTAGAATGTAATTCTTTTATGACATAATAACCTAAAAATAATCCCACACTATTTGATCTCAGGTTTTTCATGTAGGAATCTGTATTTTGTTCAGTTTTAATTATTTTTTATGACCTATTGTGAGTGAAAAATGACATCCTTGGAGTATCATGGGTTCCTATAGCTTGTTCGGATCCTGGAAACCCATTTTCTGAAAAAAAAACTAATGGTCACATAGTTAGTTGAAACTACGCAAGACTGGCCACATGGTTAACAAAATTGTATGTTGATTGACTAATGGTTACGAAATGTATTACAATTCGGGTAAAAAATGAAATCTCAAGTACACTGACGTTTGAAAAACTAGAGGATTTTAAAAGACATTGAACATAGGGTTTGTTCATGGTTTGGAAAACCATGCACAAAAACCATGTGATGTTACCCCTTAAGATTGTAGTGGTTTCACGATTGGCACATTGTTAGGCCAACCGTGTTGGAAAACAATATGGCCTACTATTTTTGGGTAAAATGTCCAATATTTCCTTTTTGAATTTATAATTTGGGAACCCATTTAATTTCACTTACATTGGACAATAGCTTATATGTGAGGTGGTACGTGAATTCAATTTCAATGAATTTGATCACAATTATCCATTCAAACATAGAATCAAATGTTATCATTCTCTTTGCATCCATGCTAGGGAGTACACCATTCCTTTTGTTTAGTTCTTTGATTGACTACATATTGACTTATTTATTTAGGTTCTAGCTAATATAACCTATTTAATGAAACATCAATTATTATAAATTTTTCTTCTAATCTATATCAAACCGAAATAGGATATTGAATGATCCTTCTGATACAGACTTATGAAAGGTGTTCTATAGCATTGTCTCGTGGTTTTGTGTTTTATATGGAATGTTGGAGTTGGGACATGAACAAAACCACCCAACGAGGTTTATAAAATGAATTAAATAATTTAGATGATTTTTTTGTAACCTTTTTAGTTTTACCATAACTGACTTCTGAATTTGTTTTGTAGGTAGTTCCCCAAACACGAGAATCAAGGGGTGTGCATTTGTATCTTCCATGTTTATACCACCCCGTTGGGTGATTGGGTGCATTACTAGTTAGATGAGGCCTTTCATAATTTTAATTTAATTGAATGAATTTATTAAGAGATGGTTATTGAAAAAATTTTAATGTGATACATGATGTGAAATGGTTCTGCAAAAATGGAATTGTTATATGAGTAGGATTAAGTCATTGAATGAGATTGTTATCAATTGATCAATGAATTTAATCACAAATTATTATATTATGACACCATGGGTTCTGATAGAGGCAGTGGATATCATTGATTAGATTTCCACATGGGTTTTACATATATGGGATTCCTTGGGCCTTTCTATACCATGTATTGGAATACACTGACTCACATAAGACATGCTTGGTTAACATTATCTTAGAACTCTAGCCTGCTCTAATTGAGTTTAAATTGAGATGCTCTTGGGACTTGGTGAGGATTCCTTTGTATTTTATATAGTAGATAATGAATTTCTAGGTCTAACACTTTTGCTTATATTTAATGTAAATGGTATATATGAGAATTAGGTTACACCACATTTTCATGGTTGATATGAGATGCTGGTTATACCGCATGGACCAGGATTGTTTATTACACAGGTTACACAGATTGGTCGTTTAGTTTATGATATGATCCTTAGTGGTATATGGCATGGTCGTGGTTGTTATTAATACATATATTGACTGTGTAATTGTTATAGTAACATGAAATTGATTGTATGCAACCTTTTTTTGAAAATATTGTATTTGTTGTTTTGTTACAGATTTCATGTGAACCTCGTTTCATTTTTTATACCTATAATTTACATTTATCACTACATAGATTATATTACACAACCTTGATTTTTTATTGACATCGTTGGTTGTGGCCTTTTGACTGTTATCTCATACACTTTTTTGGGTCATTGTTTGGTACTTTGTAAGACTACATTGATCCAGGTGGGGACTGGGGAATGTGCTCGTAGTATGATTCACGATTTGTTCCATGCCTATGGGATAGAGAAATAACTAATTTTAGGATTTTTATGCTATATGGGATATTTTTTTGTGTTATTAGTAATTTTATATAAGTATTATACTAGATTCATGCATACCTATTTTGGATTCTTTGTATATACATGACATGTTCATCACTATAAATGATATTCAATTCATAATTTATATATATATATATATATATGATATTTGGTAATTTATCTAAATTCCCTATTTACTTATATGTTTTATACTACTATTATACTCTCTAATATGAAGAAATATCATCACCATGAACACACGTTAGGTCCTATATTCTAGTCTAAATCCTCTACCTTCATTGAGATGCGCTTGAGTCCATGTGACCCACCATCTCATGGTAATGTTTAGTGGAATCCTGGCTGGGATGTTATAATGTGTTATTAAAGGTGGATCCATTTTTTGGATTATTTTTGTGATAAAATATAAATGGATAGTAAATAATTGGAATTTGTTAATGATATTTTCTTGGGAGTAGCTAACTAATCTCCAGAAAAACCTCAAATTTCCATGGGTGGAAATTTATGATTTCTGTATTTTTTCTATTATAGTTGATTTGATTACACTATTTGATGATGAACATGTGGTTTTTTATCATTTATATTATTTGGAGTTTAATTTAATTATTTTCAAATGAGATGTGGGTATGAATCTCATGAACCATTTTAAGAACCAATTAGAAATCACATTCCATGAATTATAGCCTGCCATATAGGATGAGTTTAACGACATCATGAAATTGTGATATGTTCCTTAGGTGATATACCTACATTATGATAGATTATTTGTAAAGACCCGTAAAATTCAAGGGAATTTTTTTCTTCTTCTAAATTTTCTTTGGGATTTTAGAAAAATGCAATTTTTGACGGCACCTGATTCCGAGGCCCCGTGTGCCCAGAATAATTTCCAATGTTTAGATTGGGTACGTTCAGTGAATGAACGAGCGGGTTTTCCTAACTTTTGAACCGTTTCTCATAATCGAAATCCGAGGGCACTGATGGAATCACAGCGACAGTAATTTCTTAGGAACACTTTTTCTGGAGATGCGTTTTCTCGGGTGTGGTTATTAAATTTTGGGTTAAGTAAATGAATAAAATAAAGTGGGGAAACCAATTTATTTTATTTAAAGTTGTTTACCCTAATCTTAGTGGTTGAAGTGGGACCCACTATATCATACACCACTAGGTAGGATATTTGTGGGGTGGGTCCCACATGATCCCCACCTTTTCAACTTCCATGAAACCCCCACCTTTAATTAGGTAACGCACCCACACCCCCCTTTAAATATAAGTCAACTCTTGCATTTAAACTGAATAATAAACACCTCATTAATTGGGCCGCTTAAACTCCTCAATTAATTAAATTAATTGATTGATTCAATTTTTTAATTTCATAGCGTTTGGATTGTGTGTTAATAAAATATGACAACTATTATTTTATTAAAGGGGTTCGTTGTGTGAGAGGGCATGAGAGAAATCACTCAAAGCCTTGAAGCACACCTTCCTTGACGAAGAACGTGAAGAACTCGAAGAACGTGAAGAATGAAGATCTCTGACGAAGGTCTAAAAAAACGCTGGATCCCCAGAGATCAACGATGTGATGCCGACGAATCTTTTCTCCATGACGCGACGATCCCCCTTCCGCGACGCCTTCTTCCGTGACGTGCAATTCCGCGACGAACCTCTGATCAACTTTTTCCTCGAGGTAGGGGATTATATTCATTTTGTCCGTGACTACCTTCATCACCGATTATCATCTTTATTTGAGCTTCCTGATATCATAATAATGAGACGAGGTCAGACCGCATGGACACGGCCGACCCTCCTCCCCCCTTGATTGTTGATTTGTTTGCGGCACGAACAAGGCAGCGCGGTGCCGATGCAACGCCTGGGAAAAAATAATAAAGATTGGGAGAACAAGTGTGGCGATGTCGCGCCGTGCCGTTGAAGTCAAACAAGTCGCGGCACCGTTGCGCCGCACCAGATAACCTGGAAGATATCGCGGCCAGAGTGGGACCGCGGTGGAGGGGTGCAGCGTCGTCGCGTCGCGCCGGTCGGACACAGGCCGCGGCAGCCGGCTTCCGGCCCCCGGCGCTAGAGTAGGAGAGAGAGACCGCAGCGGTCCCACGGCGGTAGCAACTGGCCGACTGACTTCCGAGAAGGGTCGGGGGTCGTAACCCCTGCTGGCCAGCAGGAACGCCCCCTCCCCCCTTAATGGGGACCTCAGTTTCACACAGGGGGGCAGTGCGCACCCGTACCACTCTACTCGGCCGTTACGACCGAGCCACCTGGCCATGCTGGCCAGGCCGAGGGAGCCAGGCCGGGCTGCCAGGCCGGGCCGCGCCCAGGACGGGCCGGGACATGCCCTAATGGTCCATACCCGGACCCGGGTTGGGTCACCCGGTTCGGGCCGGACCGGGCCCGAACCCCCTATTCACGGACATCTTACGGTCATTTTCCAATACCTTGGGTTACGGACCTCTGATCAGCGCACCATCAATTGCAATTCGATTCTTGGATTGTGATTTCTGTTTCGGTATACTACCCTTAATGTTTCGGAGAACCTTGGGTACGTCCAGGTTGGATCGATCACGAAACCAATCGGGCCCTCGGAGTGGAAATGCTTGTATCTCGAGATCTGGATGTATGATTGACATTTCATCGACTTTTTTGGTTTTCTCTTGATAAGAAGGAACTTTTGGCATTCTTCTCCTGAGTTTTGGATGCAGTTGGATAGTGGCCCGGATGGATTGTATCGAAAATCCAACCGAACCCCTGGAACGGAAAAGGTGATAACTTTCAGACCAGATGTCTGTTTGACAAACTATCAATTACGTTGGTGATCATGTTGAGAAACGGCCCCTATGAGATTACCCTATGATAGTTCGAGATACAGTTGAGATACGTCCAGGTTGGTTCGCAAATGAATCCAAGCGGGCCCCTAGGACGAAACGGCTAATAACTCACAGACCGGGCGTCCGATTGACGCATCATCTGTTGCGTTGAGACCCCTACGACGAGGTGGTACATTGAGATACTTTTTTGTGGGACTTTTTATAACTTGGAGTATCGACCTGTAGCTCGTGGAGCGGGCCCTCCCGGAGATGAGTGTACGGAGTACGAAAACCGAGTAGCTGGCTAAGACCTGATGACTGCTTGTCCGATTCGATTCAGAGTGAATTGCATAGCTCAGTGGGGAGCACTAATTTGTGAGGTGGTAGACCCATGGTGGAGGAACACTACTGTGTGAGGTGGAAGACCCGTGGTACTCGACAGGAGGAGTACCTCTATAGGCTATGAGGGGGAGCACTACTGTGTGAGGTGGCAGACCCATGGTGGAGGAGCACTAAAGTGTGAGGTGGTAGACCCTCGGTACTCGACAGGAGGAGTACCTCAGCAGTCATAGGTAAGTGAGCAGTACCATGGAGTCATGACAGGATCACTGTACTCTCCAGAGATAGATCTCTTCAGCAGTTATGGTTTCGATAATGAAAATCTTGGTTTGATCTGAGTCTATAATCTTTGTGTTTACCTCATGATTGAGATGGGTCACTTGATAACTTGGGTATATGTGTTGGCATATACTTGGGCAGTTGTTTTCCATTGATTTCATAATATTTGGGTTTCCTCATGATTGAGATGGGTCACTTGATAACAAGGGTATATGTATGGGCATATACCCGGGTAGTGGTTATCTGTTGATTTCATAATCATTGTGTTTACTCATGATTGAGATGGGTTACTTGATAACTTAGGTATATGTATGGGAATATACCTAAGTAGAGGTTATCTGTTGATATCTTTATTTGTGGTTATCCTTGTTGGATTTAGTGAGACCTTGAGGGTCTCGGGGTCCCTACTGAGTATCGTTATACTCACCCCTCCACAGGGCTATACCCGCACCTCGTTGTGTTGATTGTAGACGACGGGCAACGCTGATAGAGGCCAAGTGTTCGAGTACTGGATGGTACCCGGAGGTGGATCTAACGACGAGTTAATATCCAGAGGTGGACATCACGACGTGACGATACTCGGAGGAGATTAAAGGGTGAGAGATTTTTGGAGGCTATCTGTACCTACCCTTCAGGTAGGATCTGAGGTGGATGACCCAGGAGCCTCTTCTACTCTTCCAGCTCTTAGTCTTTTCTGTTGCACTTCCTTTCAGTTGTAGTTGTACTTTTCAGTTGGGCTTGTATTCTATCCCTTTTTACTTTTCATCACTTTCTTTGTACTTAGTGTTTTACTTCCACTTGTACTATGTGATGTTTTTTTACTTTTATAAAGGAATTGCCTTCCCGGTGAATGGGATTTACGCCTTTGGTGCTAGTCGCCAGCCCCTGGCCTATGGAAGGCGGGCTTGGGGTACTCATGGCACGGGCCACGAGGACGGGTCCTAAAAATTGGTATCAAAGGAGTCAGTTCTACCAGAGAACTTATAAATATGATATTTTCTTTCTTTGAAGAAATAGTGTTAAAGGTACCGAGTGTGGTTTTCAGTTAATGGAGTCCAGTGTTGGTGCGGGAGGCTGACGTATCCATACACCAGGACCATGACAACTGATTTCCAACATTGTGCGAAAAAGCCCTGAATGCATGTGTGTTTTCAAAGGTTTTACCTTAAAATATCTCTAACCAGGTCAGATCACCATGTATAAATCTTTTGACCATGTCATGTTTGTTTCTTTCAGGATGCCTCCCCGCGGACGACCAGCTAGAGCCCCGAGAGTTGTACATACTGACAGTCCGTCGAGCGACGTGGCCTCAGTACAGTTCCATATTCTAGTTGAGGCACCAATGGAAGAACCAGCAGTACTACCACCCGTTGGGCCACTGATACCACTAGCCCTAGCAGTAGGCGATGCACGCCGCATGAGCACGCATCACGAGTTCCAGCACCAGAGGCCACCAATGTTCCAGGGAATGACAGACCCATAGGCGGCTGAGGATTGGCTGGAGGCTATGTTGAGAGTCATCAGGCTAGTGGGGACACAAGAAAACTTCATAGTGATCCTTGCTTCCAGCCTTCTTCAAGAAGAAACATGCAGATGGTGGAGCCTGAATCTCCAGATGCATGACAAGGCTACACTTCTGTGGGAAGACTTCGAGAGCCTGTTCCGGGCAGTGTTTGTTCCAGCCACCCTTCGAGCAGTGCATATACAAGAGATGTTGCATCTACAGTAGGGTAGTGTGACGGTAGAGTAGTACTCTGCGAGGTTCACAGACCTCTCGTGCTACTCCACAGATATGGTACGAGACCAGTTCTTTAGGGCCCAAACCTTCGAGCAGGGGCTCAGACAAGATATTAGAGATTATTTTGTTTCTCATAGCATCCTGATGCAGACAGGGGTGTTGGATCGAGCCCTCTTAGTGGAGAGTTTCTTTGCTGAGTAGTGTCCAACAATAAGACCCACAACTATCCAGCTTGTGGAAGAGTCTTCTGCAGCAGGCAATAGATAGATGACGCAGAGGTCCAAGAGGAACATACATACAGGTGGTCGACCGCATGACTAAGGGTCGGTAGTGCGAGGCACCAAGGGGAATGACAGAGCCAAACCTGCCATGTAGTGTTACTCCTGCGGCAGGATTGGTCACAAGGAACGTGACTGTCTGACCCGCCATGCAGATGACCAGCAGATTAATGAAGAACCTCCCAGGGAGAGGCAAAGGTTCGATCGAGGTGGACCGCAAGGAGTAGAAGGATGAGGAAGATGAGCTGGTCATGCATCTCGAGGGGGACGACGCTTCGAGGTGTGGCCACCACCACCACTAGGAGGTCCACCCTGACTGCAGGGAATAGGTGGACATGGGAGAGCTCAGCTTCAGGAAGCAGAAGCATACGATTATAGAGTTCTAGAAGCAGTTGGACAGGAGCAGAACTAGTGGTTTCCTTTTTGTTCTTCGTAGTTCTAGTTCCATGTTGTCATTACATTTTTGTCTTTGTACTATGAGCTGCAATAATAAAAAGACACTTAACTATGTGACATTTTCTTCCTTCCTTTTGTGTACAAAGAGGTTCTAGTTTAAACTATTGACATGACCCTAACTTACGAGATTCTTACTGGAGGAGACCCAGTGACCACACACTGATGCCGACAGTGTGACTCAACCCTTAGAGGTGATAGTAAAGGTTGGATCTCTTGGTAGTATCATCGAGGCTTTACGACATCATACTTGGTATGGATTAGAATCATCCATGTCGGGGTTGACTGTATTAGGCAAAGAATGTGGTTCATCTAGGGGATGAGACCGGATTTCTCAAATCGGGAAAAAAGAAATCATAGCAGCTCTTGTGGGACCAGAGATGGTCCAGGCCACGATAGAGAAGGTCGAGGCCATCTAGGAGTGGATGAGGACATCTCAGAGATGACAGAAGCCTTATGCTGATAGGGGAAAGAGACCACTAGAGTTTGAGGATGGCAACCATGTTTTCTTACGGGTCTCACCTCAACGAGGTCTATGAGGATGTGGCTAAGGCAGAATGTTATTTTGAGATTCAACGGACCTTTCTAGGTCCTCCTCAAGGTAAGAGGGGTGGTTTAACACATGACCATTCCACCTCAGTTGCACCAAGTGCACGACGACTTCCACGTATCTCAGCTGGGAAGATAGGTGCTTGACCAGACACATATCATTGACCATGGGTAGTTGGACATCGATGACTAGACGACTTCACGGAGGTTCCAGTGGGGATCGAGGATCGAGAGGAGAGGATCCTACATAGACGGTCGATTCCTCGGGTGTTCTTCCTCTGGTAGCATGAGAACCTCTTTGGAGAGCACATGGGAGCGGGAGGCTCAGTTTCATGCTCAGTACCACTTTTGTCTCCCTAGTTTGTGTTAAAGCTTTACAGGGGCGTAAATACCTGATGTGGGAGTAATGTAAAGACCCTTAAAATTCAGGGGAATTTTTTTTCTTCTAAATTTTCTTTGGGATTTTACAAAAACACAGTTTCTAACAGAACCTGATTCCGAGGCCCGGTGTGCCCGGAATCATTTTCCAAAGTTTAGCTCGGGTACGTTCAGTGAATGAACGAGCATGTTTTCAGAACTTTTGAACCGGTGCTTGGAATTGAAATCGGAGGGCACCGATGGAATCGTAATGCCAGTAATTTCTTAGGAACACCTTTTCCATAGTTTTGTATGCTCGGGTATGGTTATTAAATTTTGGGTTAAGTAAATGAATAAAATAATGTGGGGCAACCAATTTATTTTATTTAATGTTGTTTAACCTAAGCTAAGTGGTTGAAGTGGGACCCACTATATCCTACTCCACTATGTAGGATATTTTTCGGATGGGGCCCACACGAGACCCACATTTTTAACTTCCACGAAACCCCCACCTTTAATTAGGTAATGCCCCCACACACCCCTTTAAATATAAGTCAACTCCTGCGTTTAAACTGAATAATGAATGCCCCATTAATTGGGCAGTTTAAACTCCTCAATTAATTCAATTAATTGATTGATGCAATTTTTTAATTTCATAACGTTTGTCTTCTGTGTTAATAAAATAAGACAAGTCTTATATTATTAAAGGGTTTCGTTGTGCGAGAGGGCTTGGGAGAAATCACTCAATGCCTTGAAGCACTCCTTCCTTGTTGAAGAACATGAAGAATGCGAAGAACATGAAGAACACCGACCTCCAACGAAGGTCGACAAGAACGCTAGATCCTTGGAGATCGACGATGTGACACCGACAAATCATTTATCTGTGACGTGACGATCCCCCTTCCGTGATGCATTCTTCCGCGACGTGCAATTCCGCAACGAACCTCTGTTCAACATTTTCTTCGAGGTAAGGGATTATATTCTTTTTATTCGTGGCTACCTTCATCCCTGATTATCGTCTTTATTTGAGGAACCTGATATCGCAATAACGAGAGGAGGTCGGACCGCACGAACACAGCCGACCCTCCACCCCCCCTTGATTGTTGATTTTTTTTGCGGCACAAACAAGGAAGCGCAGTTCCGATGCACCGCGCGGAAAAAAATAATAAAGATTGGGAGAAGAAGCACGGCGCCGTCGCGCCATGCCGTTGATGTCGAAGAAGCCGCGACGCCATCGCGCCGCACCGGAGAACCAGAAATAGATCGCGGCCGGAGCGGGGCCACGACGGAGGGGCGCGAAGCCATCACTCCACGCCGGTCGGACCAAGGCCGCGACCATTCGCCGCGGCGAATCAGGAAGTGGCGGCTGGCTTCCGGCCACTGGGGACAGAGTAGGAGAGCGGGACCCCGATGGTCCGCGGCAGCAGCAACCGGCCGACCGACTTCCGAGAAGGGACGGGGGTCGTAACCCCCGGCTGGCCAGCAGGAGCCCCCCCCCCCCCTCATGGGGGATGCGGTTTCACACAAGGGGGAAGCATTCCCTCGACACCCTTCGGATCAGCCGTTACGGCCGAGCCGCCTGGCCACGCTGGCCAGGCCGAGCAAGCCCGGTCGGGCCGCGCCCAGGACGGGCTGGGCGGCGCCCAGGCCCTGACGGGCCATGCCCCGACCGGGTCGTGCTGCACCGGCCGGGCTGGGCCATGCCCACTGGTCCAGGACGTTCCCTAATGGGCCGGACCTGGACCCGGGTCGGGTCGCTCAGATCGGGCCGACCCAGGGGGTATCGGGCAGGGTCGGACCAGGCCCGAACCCCCTATTCACGGACTTCTTACGGTCTTTTGCCCATACCATGGGATATGGACCTCCAATTGACGCACTGTCAGCTGTGATGTGATCCTTGGATCGAGACGGTCGTTTCGGTATACTACACTCATGGTTTCGGAGAACCTTGGGTATAACCGGGTTGGTTCGATCACGAAACCAACCGGGCCCTCGGAGCAGAAACACAGGAATCTCGAGCTCCGGACGTCCGATTGACGTGCCGTCGACTTTGTTGGTTTCCTATTGATGAGACAGAACTTTTGGCATGTTTCTCCTATGTTTTGGATGCATTTGGATAGTGTCTGGGTTGGATTGTACCAAAAATCCAACCGAGCCCCTAGAACGGAAATGCTGATAACTTTCAGACCAGACATCCGTTTGACGAACCGTCACCGACGTTGGTGATCACATTGAGAAACGGTCCCTATGGGAGTACCCTATGAGAGTTCGGGATACAGTTGAGATACAGCTGGGTTGGTTCGCACACGAAACCAACCGGGCCCCTGGGACGAAAAGGCTAATAACTCATAGACCAGGCGTCCGATTGACGCGTCGTCTGTTGCATTGAGACCCCTATGACGAGGCGGTCCATTGAGATACATCTTCGTGGGACTTTGTGAAACTTGGAGTATCGACCTATATCTTGTGGAGTGGACCCTACCGGAGATGAGTGTACAGAGTACTAAAAACGAGTAGCTGGCTGAGACCTGATGACTGCTTGTCTGATTCGATTCAGAGTGACTTGCATAGCCCAGTGGGGAGCTCTACATTGTGAGGTGGCAGACCCATGGAGGAAGAGCACTACTGTGTGAGGTGGAAGACCCATGGAAGAGGAGCACAACTGTGTGAGGTGGCATACCCACGGTACTTGACAGGAGGAGTCCCTCAGCAATCTTAGGTAAGTGAGCAGTACCTCAGAGTCGGGATAGGATCAGTGTACTCTCCAGAGACGGAGCTATTCAACAGTAATGGTTTCAATAATGAAAATCTTGGTTTAAACTGATTCTATGACCTTTTTTGTTTACCTCATGATTGAGATGGGTCACATGATAACTTGGGTGTATGTATGGTCACATACCTGGATAGTGGTTATCCGTTGATTTCATAATATGTGTGATTCCTCATGATTGAGATGGGTCACATGATAACTTGGGTATATGTATGGGAATATACCTAGGTAGTGGTTATTCGTTGATTTCATAATCTTTGTGTTTCCTCATGATTGAGATGGGTTACATGATAACTTAGGTATTTGTATGGGCATATACCCAAATAGAGGTTATCTGTTGAGAACTTTCTTTGTGGTTATCCTTGTTGGATTTAGTGAGACCTTGTGGGTATCAGGGTCCCTACTGAGTATCGTCATACTAACCCATGCACGGGCTATACCCGCACATTGTTGTGTTGGTTGCAGACGATGGGAAGCGCTGACATTGGCCGAGTGTTTGAGGACTAGATGGTTCCTGGTGGTGGATCTCACGATGAGTCAGTATCCGGAGGTGTACTTCACGACGTGATGATACTCAGAGGAGATTGACGTGTGAGAGAGTTGTGGAGGCTATATGTACCTACCCTTCAGGTAAGATCCGAGGTGGATGACCCAGGCGCTGCTTCTACTCTTCCAACTGTTAGTCTTTTCTCTTTTACTTCTTTTCAGTTGTAGTTGTACTTTTCAGTTGGGTTTGTATTCTAGCCCTTCTTACTTTTCAGCCCTTTATTTGTACATAGTTTTTAACTTCCGCTTGTACTCTGTGGTGTTTGGTTACTTTTATAATAGCAATTCCTTCTCGGTTAATGAGATTTATGCCTTTGGTGCTAGTCTCCAGCCCTTGGATTTTGGAAGACGTGTTTGGGTTAGTCATGGCACGGGCCCCGAGGATGGGTCATGACATTATTTTTGTAGTGAATTGATAATAATTGTAGGTACATAGATATAATTTTGAAAAATAAATAGTGTTTTCCTGATAAAGCTGTTGCAGACACTCTAAGAGGCCAATTGTGGGACATTTTGTCATCGACCATTGGTCACATGGACTAGAATGTGTTACGGTGTAGATTAATTAGACTCCATTCTTTGTTTTATGTGATGTATGATCTCTTTTTAAATTTAATAGGCCAACAATTTTGTACAACCATTAAAATAAAATTGTGAAATGAATGTGAATGGAAATTGATGTTAGTAAAATATACAACATATGCTTGACCATGATTTTGATTGAGAAATATAAATTTTTTCTAATGATGTTAGGACGGTTTATATTTTCCCAAATCATAGATTTAAGAGCAGGAATATGGTTGTGATATATTTATATAATGGTTTAAAACCGTCTTTGTCTTTTAGCTGCCAACATCTAGTAATCATTTTTTTTGAAGAATGTGTTTATAATTGTAGATACATGCCACCAGAAATACCTCTATTCTTCTACCAAGAGGATGTAAATGACTATTCTCTAGTAGAGGGGGGCAATGAGATACCATTAGATCTTCCTGTAGTGCCAGCTTAAGCACCAGTATTTGTACCTAACAAAGGCTCTGAGAAATTATAATGACCCAAACATTTATCAATTTATTTATTTCCTTTAGTATATTATATTATATGGTATGAAACACATACATATCATAGAGATCCAAATGAAAACAAATTTCTCATAAATTTGGAATATAATAAGCTATATATTAAGAATTTATGGAACCTATACCGAGGGAATAATATCCTTACCCATTGAAATTTAATACGAGCCTTAGGAATAATAATCCATACAATTAAATAGAATCCTATCATATGAAAGTATAAATAAAACTTAGGAATCTTATAAATGAATAAATCATACAATAATATCATATTATATGTAAATAAATGTTTTTAAATGGTTAAATTTACTATTGGTATTTATGTAAAGCATAAATGTTTATTTAAATATTTATAAATAATATAATGATATAAAATAAAAATTATTTTCATAAAATATAATCATAAATTAATATTTTATCTTTATATTATTATAAGATAATTTTCTTAAACCATGAATAATTATCCAATGTTTCAAAAAAACAGTTATAATTTTTAAAATTGCATTTTTTGAATAAGTGATGATTTTAATTTTAAATTTAATTTCTTATATTTAGAAAAATATTTTCAAAAAATGGAGTAAATATTTTAATTCAATACATAAAAAAAATTTTGGGTTAATTTTTTGTATTTCTCTAAATTACTTGAATTTTTCTAAAAATCAAAATTTAATAATTTATGATAAAAACTTAATACATGAATTTTTGAGTTATTATTTATGTAAGGATTATGAATTAACAAAATATAAAAATATAAGTCATAATTTTATTATAATTATTTGTATGGTTAAAAACTCTTTATATTATTGATCCATAATAAAAAAGAATTGAATAAAATAATTAAAAAAACCCCTCTCCTCCACTATAATAAAACACCTCTCTCCACCACTTCTCCTCACACCCAATTCTTTGAATATTATCCAATTTTTACGAAATACTATTCTCAATCCCCTAATGCATGTTCAAAATCAATTGGAATCATTAAAATACACAACCCTTTTCCCTAAGTAGTTTCTCAAGGGGAAGAAATTCAAGAGTTAAAATCCACTTTCATTTCTTTTAATTTCATATCATTTTAATTTATTTTGTTATTATCTCCTCACCTCAAATTATGCAAGTGGAATGATAAAAAATTGTTTTATGTAATATAATTTTATTATAATAATTTATTAATTCATATTCAAATATATTCCCTTTTTCATGTATTCTAAAAATTAAAATACCATCTATGGTATATTGATTATATGCCACCATGTACATTGTTTTTTCCATTTTCCACTATTGTATTCATGGAAGTTCATAAAAAAAATTTAGGGTTAAATTATTTTATTAGATATATAATAATCTATATAATTTATTAGAACAAATATATAAATACTATGTTAAATTAAATGATATATTCTTATAATGTTAATAAAAACCACCAAAACATTAAATGGTTATAATAATGTTTTATAAAAAAACCATCATTAGTAAATTTAATAAAAATTAATATATTTCCAATTTCACAGTTTATGTTCATTAATATCAAATAATTTTAATTCTATAATATCATTCTTGATTTACATAAACATCCATACATATAAAAAGGAGTACCAGTTATGAAAACCAAGAAAAACGAAAATTACAGAATGATCAAATTGAATAGTATAACTCATAAAATGGTCTTAAATGGACTTAATAGAACAATAGTAAATAAAATATATATATAATAGGTTCTTTGTATTTTAATTAATTAATTTAATTTTATTATCTACTATATTAAATTTGTAAAATAATTCAGACATAAGGTTAGGGGATTCTCGAATGCCACACTATTTCATTGTGTTTCCCTCTTTCACATCATTTTTAGCATGGATGTTTCTTTAATGTTCCATAAATATCATGCATTTTTTCATGACTATTCTTTTCTAGGATATACATGTTTCCAATATTATTTTATGAAAAATTCAATTATTTCTCCCAAAGAACTCTTCTTTCTAAAAAATAACTTTTACTTATCTTGAGATTTCTTCTTATTCACTCAATATTGATTATTCTTATACCAATTATGTTATTACCTTTTTCTTTTTGGAACATAAAATTTATTCATTAATTTAAGATTTATTAAATTTAACTCATTTAAATCCATGGGTTTTATTTATGTCCATGATTGATATATGTTCTATGTGGTATGAATGGTAATATAAATTTTATGTTGTGACGGGTGCACCCATAATTTTATAGGGCCTGCAAATTTTATGATGTGACAGTTGCATCCAGAATTATATAACTATCCAATGCATTTAGTAATGTTTTGTATCTCTTATAATAAATTTAATTAAGTATGAACATGATTCAATCTTTGTTCAAATATATGTATGGTGGTTGACTACTAAGACATAATGTTTCATTTTTATGAATTTCAACATTTCATGCCTTTATCTAATTATTCTAATAATTATATGATGATGATTTTATGAGGATACATATTCTTAACTCTTGTTACATTGATCCATGTTCTTTTTTATCCTCTTACTGGTGTACAATCTAATCCCTTTCATTAATGTATATCCTCATGTGATTACTTATACCAAAGAGAAAATTGGGTCCACTAAGAAGCTGGAAAAGAAGGAATTAAAATAACATGTAAGTTTTATTGTCTAAATTTTATGCATTCTCCTAGTTTTCCAAAGATACTAAACCATTGTATATTGGTTCTCTAATTTTTTTTTATGTTTTTTCCATTAAAATCATGTAATAATCAAGTAAGAAAAGTATGGTCTCTATAGATTTGATCAATGCATGATTTAAAATATTTTGGAATTAATATTACAGAACTGTAGTGAATACCCTTTGTATGAGACTATGTATATGTAAGAACCCAATAATAATGGTTTTTGAATCATGATAAATACATTGATCACAACAGATATGCTTTTATATTTAATTTCACATAATAATAAATTATTTATTCATGGATTTTTTACATATGTTTTCTTAAAACCTATTATACATTATAAAATTGGGGCAAACAAGAGAAACCGGGATGACAACCCATGTGATGGATAATGATGTAACTACCTGAATGAAATATCATATGATTTCAGAGGTGTATTTAAAATTATCATATATATTTTAACCCATATATGTCAGAAAATGAATATTAACTTTAATAATGTTTATGGTCCTCCTTTACATGAGAGGGAGGAGCTGATAATCTTGTCTCTTATGCTGATATACCCACCAATGTTTAGTTGATATTACAATACACCGGTTTCAGAATAGTGGTTAAATTTATTTGTGAAGTTATTTTCTATTCTTTCCTTTTATAAGATAGAGAAGGTGACTCGGGCTGTTTGTTGTTTCGATGGATAGGCTTTCCAATTTGGTAATTGTTTAAAAACATGATGATTAAATAAAAAATTAAATATATGGAGTGGTATGACATTATGAAAATATTTAATACCAATTATTTCCCTTTAAATATTTCTTTATATATATAAATCTTAGTGCAGAATCAATAGATACATGGATCTATCATGGAATAGAAATAAAACTTCACAAGTATTTTTTGGTACTCCTTGGGTTTTTTATAAAATATTATTCCAAAATAGATATATTATTTATTTTTTTAGGACCACACCTTAAAACATTTCTATAAATTCAAGATTTTGGGAGTTATATAGAACTTGTTAGATGTGATCTAAAAGTGGATTTGGAGTTTGGAGAATGTTTCCTTGGATATTGTGATAATAAAAAAATGGTGTTTTAAGCTGGAGGATCTAATGAAAAAGGAAGAAAGAAATAACAACAACCCTCATTTCAAAAAGGTGGTAAGAAGCATAATGAGAAATGTATCAATGGTATATAGAAATTCTCTATGTGTTAGAGATAATTCAACCTTGCTCATGAATGTCTAATAGATATAAAGAAGTCGTCCAATATGATATAGGAAAGAAGAGCACCACCAATGGTTCAATGATTCAACTTTAGGGAGAAAGGGAACTATGAAATCCATTTCACTAAACCATGAGTCATCGAGGGTAATTAGAATCATTATTCCCCAAATCCAAAGGATAATGGGAAGTAATATTATATTAGTGATACTAATGTGATGCAATAAAATGTAGTTATACAAGCTACACCTCATATTCACTCAATAGTGGAAAATATCTTATTGGATTCGAGTTCTACAAATTTCATTATATCTGGAATGTTTTCTATAACAATTGAATCAAATCCTCCAAACATTGAAGTCGATATATCCCTAAGAACTTGTATTGGTGTGATCATTTCAACCAATTTTGTGGTCTATTTTCATATTTTCATGTATGGGAATATTCCTCCAACGAACCTCATAATTTATCCCTTGTTGGAATTTGATGATATAATGGTAATTGATTGTCTCTCATTACATATAGCACAAATCAACTATAAGGAAAATAATATATATTTTGATATTTCAAACCATCCCATGCTCCCCAATTAATTAAATGAAGTCTAAGAATGTAATTTATATGGTCTCAAAATGGTTTGGATGATAATTTTTATAAATAAGAACACCTCACTCGGAAGGTTTGGTCAAATGAAGGAATCAACCTAGTGAAAAATATAATATTGAGAGAATTATTTGATGAATTTTTTGAATAGTTACCTGAACAGTCCCTAGATCAAGAGGTAGAGTTCTTAATAGAAAGCATACCCAGAGCTACTCCAATCTAAATATTTCTTTATAGGGTGGCGTCAATAAAACATGAAGAGTTAAAGAAGAATATAGAATATTATTTTAAAAGGGTTTAGTAAACCCTAATTCATCTCCTAACAGTACACATATATGCCCTATGAAGTAAAATGATGGTTCCATAAAGCTGTATATCTTGTACTGAGGGCTCAACTAGATCACCACAAAGAAAAAGTATCATCATCCAAGGATTGGTAAATTTCATGATCAACTATGAGGATAACACTACTTATCAAAGGTGGATATTCATTCTAGATATCATATTATAAATATGAATTAGAAACAAGTTCTGAATACTTACTTCTATACAAGGTTTGGGCATATAAGTTTTCTAGTGATTCCCTTCATAGTTACTAATTCCTTATAATCTTCTTATATTAGATGAATATAGTCTTCAAACACTACCATGGAAAATTCTTTCTAGAGTTTATCAATTATATTTTCATACTCTACAAGAGAAAGTAGGAACATGAAGAACATATATGGATGTTTCATGTGATATTAAAGACAAATAAATTGTAAACTATGTTGAAAATGAGTGATTTATGTATGAAGTCGGTCACATTCATGGGGAACTTTATCACAAGTGTTGTAATTTTTGTGGAAGTTCAAAAAAATGTCAATTCTAGAGTGGTGTAATCCCACAAGCTACAAAAATATTTATAGTTTTCATGTCACGGTAGGGTACAACTGTAGTTTTTTTGCGATATTTCTCAAGATGACCACTAACTAAGTTAACATGGAAATGGATAATGTATGCCTAGATAAGAGAATCTATAGTTTTATTCAGTGAGATATAGAGGATATTAATAAATTAACCAGTACTCACATTACTAACAACTAGATAATATTTTTTGATATACAGTGATTCATCATTGAAAGTATTTGATTGTTTACTAATTCACAATGATAAATTTATTTCTTATCCCTTACTATAATTCAATATCTCTTAGTAAAACTACCAGATATATGATCTAGAGTTAACCGCATTGAATTTTTTTCATGAAAATATTGTGGCACTACCTCTGTGTTGGGAGGTGTCACATATATAATGATCAAAAAGTATAATGTAAATATTCAAATAGAAATACCTCAATATGTATCAACAGATATGGGTAGATATTATCAAGGACTAAAATTTCTCAACTTAATAACATCCTGGGATGTAAGAAAAGGTATATGATACTCTAAAAAGAAATGAACATGTCACAATATCTGTGAAATATATTGAGAATAACCCAATCTTTATGTATATACAATTTTTATATTTTGAAATCACAAAATTATGGAATATATCATACCTTTCCAAAATTATTTCTGAACCATATATCCATGAGAAGATTAATGAGGCACAAAGAGATGATCTAGAGCATCAATATATGGATAAAAAAGTAAATGAAGAGAAATTTCAAGCATTACATATCAATGATAATAGTTTGATTTGGTTTCGAACAAGGAATTATTTACCTCCATCATCTGAGATAAAGATGATGTTATTGGATAATGCATAGAGATTCACATTCTTCATCTATCCATGATGTAACAAAATGTACAATGATCTTAGAAAACCCATCTGGTAGGAAAAATAGAATAAGGAGATTGAGGAATATATCTAAAGGTTATAGATATGTTAGAAAATTAAATATGAGTTGTTTAATTTCAATGTGATTTTGAATCCAATGCTTATACACATGTGAAAATAGGATAATGTCACCATGGAGATCATCACTGGCCTTGTGAAGAAATATGAATGAAAAAAATACAATATTGGTTGTTGTTGACCGCCTTACCAAGAATAACCACATTATTTATCTTCATGATGATTTATCTCATAAAAATATTTCCAATATATATGTGAAGGAATTGGTGAGGCTCTATGGGGTTAAACATTCAGTTGTTTTTTATCATGATCCATGGTTTGTATCTAAATTCTTGAGAAGTATTCAATAATATTTAAGTGCAGAATTGAATTTTATCAGGGTTTATCACCCCCAAAATGATATCTAATATTAACGGACTATTCATATATTTGAGGAAATTCTAAAATACTCATCAATTGAATTCAAAGGTGTATGGGATCTGCATCTCCCCTTGTTTGAGTTCTAATACAACAACAGATTCCACTCGAGTATTTATATGTCTCTATATGAATATTTGTATAGAAAAATATGTAGGCCTATATCCTATTGGGTTGAAGTTGGAAATTGAAATTTACATGGACTTCATCTTGCACAAGAGAATATATATAAGGTTCAATCCATTCAGTATCACATAAAATATTCTCAATTTCTGCAAAATAGATATGATGACAACCTTCATTGGGACTATGAGTTTGATTTTAGAGAAAAATTGTTCTTTTTAATATCCACATGGAAGAGAGTCATTTGATCAGGGAAGAAAGGGATACCTATCTCAAAGTACATTATACCCTTTTATATCCTTGTTCACAGATATGTTTTATCCTATTGGTTTGAAATTACACCAATTATGGCTCAATATAATGATGTTTTTCATGTATTTCTCTTGAAGAATTACATACTAGTTGCCTCACATTTACTGGACATAGCGATCCTATAGATGGAAGATGTTATCTATTATGAGGATAAACTAGTAAAAATTATTGACCAGGGATATAAGTTCATATTTTTCAAGACATCCCTAATTTTAAATTTGTTCTGGAAGAACCATAAGTATCAATAAGTGTCTTAGGAACAAGAGAAGGTGATGAAGGATATGCACCCTTGCCTATTTTTCGAAATAAAATTCGAAATGTTAAACTTAAAATGCTAAAGAATATAATGAAACAAAATTTAATCAATGGAATTATTTAATTTCTTATGATAATCTAATATTGTATAAAACCCACAAATTTAATAAAAATACCAATAAAATATTGTTTCTCATAAATGAATAATGGAATAAGTGACATTTCCTGATATTAAAGAGCCAATACTCATAGAATAATAACTTCACACATAGAATTGTATTATAACCCTTAGGAATAGTAATCTGGCCAATAGAATGGTAAGCCTCAACTATGAAAGTATAAATAAAATTATGGAATATTATAAGTGAATAAATTATATAATCAAATCATTAAATAAGTAAATAAATTTTCTAAAAATGTTAAATAAAGTGTAATTATTTTTAAAAAAATAAATAAATATTTATAGTTTTATAAATAATTAAATGATTGAAAAGATAAATTATTTTCATATATTAGATTTAAAAATTTACTTGTTTTCATAAAGATAATAAGATAATTTTTTGAGACCTAAATTTAGGTTTCAAATTGTCATAAAATTATTTATAATTTTAATGTTATTATTTTTAAATAATATGTGATTTTAATTAAAATAAAAATTAATCATATCTTTGAAATTATTTATATAAAATGAAGCCCATTTTTTAATTTTAAACAATGAAAATGGTTAGGGTTAAATTTTTTTATTTCTTTAAAATACATGATGTTTTGGTGAATACTAAAACACAATAATTTATGATAAAAGCTATATACATGAATTTTTATTCATTTTTATGTAATGATGATGTAATCCCAACATATCAATCTCTCCCTAGTTATTTTAATATATTCAGTCATAAGTTTCATAAATTTTATTTTCTTTATCCAAAAATAATTAACAAATTAATAAATTAATGAGAAAACGCCCCTCTCCTCCCCTATAAATACCACTGCTCACCACCTATTATCCTCACACAATTCCACGAATTGAAGTTTTTCCATGTTCTATCCAATAATATTCTAAAATCCCACCCCACAAAAAGGGTCCTATTTTCTATCAAAATACCCATCCTTTTACCCTAATGAGGATCTCAATGATGTGAAATTCATGATCTAAAATCATCTTTCTTTTCTTTTAATTTCATTACAATTTCATTTCATTTCTTATCCTCTTCTAACTTTTATTTATCCAAGTGGAATAATAACTCGATTATAATTTATAAAATTGAATTTTTTTTTATTTTAATGGAATAATTCATTTCCAAATCTCACACCTTTTCATTTTATTCTAATACTGAAAATATCATATGTAGTGTGTCGATTTACAACCACCATTGATAATGAATTTTAATTTTTCACTACCACCTTCAAATATATTCATAAAACCATTATTATTATTACAAAATATTCAATTACACATATGATAAGATATATAATGTTCTTAAACCAACATAAAATCTAGATATTAAATAAAATAATTTATGCTCATAATTGTCATAAAATCCAAAAAAATAAATTTAATAATTTTCAATAAGATTATATAAAATAAATCATTATTACACTATATAAACAAATGGTATATGAGAAAAAGTATAGTTATTTATGTTTTTTATTATAATATAATTTCAATTCAAGAGTTTTATTTTCATTGTACTTGAAATTTCGTACTTATAAACCTGCCAAACGATCATGAAAACCATGAAAACAGACACTCTTGAATAATGAATATGAACTATATAACTCATCAAAATTGAAATAAATTTACTTAATAGAACAATAACAAATAAAATATAAATGTAATAAGTTATTAATTAGTTAATTAATTAAAATAAATACATTATCCAAGATTTTAATTTGAAGAAAGCATAAAGACATAAGGTAAGGGGATTCTCAACCCCAACTCCCTTTCACTGAGTTTTCCCTCAATGACTCCATTTTCAGTATGGATATTCCAACAATGTCCCTTAAATATCATATCTTTTTAATTACATTTCATTTTTTAGGATATATTTTTTCTAATATGTTTTTATGACTAATGAAATGAATTTTGAAAAAGAATGCTTCATTTTGAAAACAAATCATTTAATTCTCTAGAGATTACATTTTCTTCACTCAATATTGATGATTTTTATAAAAATTATGTTATTAATTTTTTCTTTTAGGAACACCATGTGTATTCATGAAATTGTGAATTATTTAATTAATATCATTCATTTCTATGTGATTTTTTCCCACGATTGATATATGTTCTATGTGGCATTCATGATAATGTAAATTTTATGATTTGATAGGTGAACCCAAAATTATATAACACATATAAATATTTTGATGTGATAGGTGAAACCAAAATTATATAAAGATCCAATGAATTTAGTAATATGATGTATATAATGAGATAAAGTGAAATATGTCTGAATATGATGATAAATTTTTCACATTTATGTGTGGTGGTAAACAACTAAGACATGGTGTTTCATTTTTATGCATTTCCACATTCTGTACCATTACCTAATGTTTCCACTCATGACTATAATGTTGATGAATGTTTTATTATTTCTATCATGCTTACCCATTTTATATTTATCTATGTTATTATCTATCTTATTATTGGTATTGGTGCTAAACTCTTTATTTTTTATATATCCCGAGGTGATTACATGTACCATGGAGAAAATGTAATGACCCAAACATTTGAATAATTTTTGTTTCTTGAATTTGTGTGTTATTTTATTATAAAGACATCAAAAAAATATCATTTAATAAATTACATGAGTATAATTAAAATGAGACCATTGGGTTTCAACTGTTAAATTATTTTTGGCCAATATGACCATTTACAACAATACTCGTAATGTTATGATTGTTGTTTATAAATACAAATGATCATGCAAAATTAATACAAAAAGAATAGTTGACGGCCTCATCCCGTAGACTCAGGCTATACAAATACCATCTGTCGGATCATGGGAAGGAGGTAGCATCCATGGGCTTTTCTCTGGACCAAGCCTAATCCGAACACCAACACAGTAATCATGAATGAAATCTCTTAAGGGATATTTTATATTTGATAGAAATCACCACACCTGAAATTTTGTAAAAATAATATTTTTTATTATGTATTATGGTAAAAGTTTTGAATTTAAAATGTTAAAATAAATATAGGATAAATTTAGAGGAGTTCTATATTTTTTGTGAATTTTGGAATGGGTATTTTAAAATAATTTTGAATACATTAAATAATTAATATTGGGAAATGATCTTTAAAAAATGGTCTTCTACAGTTGTGATAAGTAAGAAATTTATAGTCTAATAATATCAAATTAATTTTGGTAAATAGTAAATTGTGAATATTAATATTGCCTTTATGAATAGTATGGGTGATAAATGGAGTAGTAACCTCATTTAAGAATGTATAAATTTAATTTAGGAATTTTGAATGGTGAAGTGATATAATATAATATGTAAATAACTATTTAAAAAATAATTAGTTAAGATTTAGTATTTTTTTCAGGTAAATAGTGTTTTTATTTAAAAACTTAATATGCCATAATAAAGAAATTATTTTTAAAAATTTGAGTACTTTTTTGAATTTATATCACTGATATTAGGTTAGAGTGAATTTATGAGATTTTAATAAAATCTATGTTTTTCTGTGATTAGAAAAAATACCGTTTTGAGTTTTGGTGTGTTTAATGACATCGGTAATGATGTAATCAGAATATAATATTATGGTCAACTTTGGAATAGTAATATTTGTGAGGAGGGGTCCCAAATGGCCAATACCATGGGAAAATTCCATTGTAAATCCCTTGGTCTTGAAAATACTTCTAATGAGGTGACCCATGGAAAATAATAAAATATTCCCTCACATATGATGTAAATACTAACGCATTATTTCATTTCATTCATTCCAAGTTACTCCTCAATGAATATATATTCCTTTTACCTCCCAAAAAGTCCTCCAAAGGTGCCCTCAATTCTCCCATGGTCCCAACCATTAGTTTTTTAAGTTACTCTTCTAGGTAAGAAAACCATTCTCCCTCATCTTTTCGTCATGACATTCTTTACGCGATGACTTCTTGTATCAATTTTATTATATTTGGGTATTTAATTATATATTATTATTACTATCCATTTGTTTCAAATTACGAGATACCATTTCCTCTCTCATCAATGGATTTTCTAAATTATTAAGTGGCGTTGTCAGGCTGCCAAATTTTCGTAAAAGAAATCACATATTCTATTTTCATTTATGTTTCATTTTCATGTGTTATGTCATTAAAATATCAATACAATTATATTATTTATATTTTATTATATCTTTATACTATATTATGAGTTATTTTTTAGTGGGTTACCCTTGACCCCTATATTGTTAATGTTTTCTAAAACAACATAATATAGCAATTATGCGGTAGAATTTTCTTATCAAAATCTCTCTTTTTTCTAATCAAATAATTTCATTTTATTTTTGTGAATAAGAAAATATATTTTAATTTCTTGTGGTATTATTAATCATATATAATCAATATATATCATTCTAGAAATTACATAAATATAACACTCACTTCCTTTCCATGGGTTACAAATGGCATAATGATCTTATTTTTATGTACTTTTTAAACATTGTGATTTTTATAAGAAACCCATTTATTTTATTCCCTTCGGGTTATTAATGAAATGCTTGATTATTATATATGTGGATCACATTAAAATAATGACATATTAAGGGTACTCCTTGATAGTTCATTAATTCATTGGGTAATGAAATTAATCATCAAAGATGACAAGTTTTACGATACATTGGTGAATAACCATGGCAATGATTATGACACCTTGGGGTTGGACCTTTGTTATTTGTTCACGAATGTCTAAATTAAATTCTGTATAAGTATTTTAAATTTATTATTAACATTATAATTTCTATGAAATGTCACTTTATCTACAGGTTTTTATTGATATCACTCAAGTTCACATGTAAACTATTTCACATTTTTTCTTTACGAGGCCTTCTGTTCACAATTTATTTTTATGTATTTCTCTTGGTTATCAAATGCAGTAATTATACTTAGGAAAAACATATGATTATACATTACAAGTGGATTAGAATAATGTTTTATGTTTTCATGTATTATCTTCCTGATTTCCAATAAACTATTATTTAAAGGTCATTTGTTTGTAAAATGTAATGGCATGTTATACAATAAAAAGGAGGGATTCCATAGTTGGAATATAAGTATAGTTTAGTAATTTGTGGAAACTAGGTGGTGAAAACTATTGGAATAACCCTATAGAAAATTTTATATATATGAGATCTTCCTAGTATTTTGGTGACAAATTAAGGAAGTTGTTTCTGAATAAATAAATCCATGTTTAGATACGAATAAGTGGATGTGGCTCTGGCGCAGATGTACCTAGGTGTTAAAACTCCAACAAAGAGTTTCGGGCTTGACCTAGGGTATCCTGGTACATAGAAATTGCCCTTTCTACACTCTTAGTTTAACACTCTTGGGGATATGTTTAGTTGATCACAAAATCATTATGAATCATTATGATGGATTTATAGAGGAATTTAATTGTTGTTAAAGAATACATAGTTTATGAATAATGTATTATGACATAAAATCCATTATTGATAAAAAATTGTAAATGAAATAATTTTCTCACTAAGGATTTATTTTTTTAGAGAATTGTAAGAAAATGGATGAATCGTTCAAATGGGGATTGTAATGGACCATTTATTGATGGCCCTCCGATGGAATCTGGAATGGAAAAATATCTATTAATGATTAACTAACTAACTCATATTATGGTAAATAACATAAATCTAGTTGAGATTCTAATCTCACTACAAAGGTAACACCATTCTGTTGAGTCCTTTATGCATTAACGACCACCAATATTCATTAGATCTACCAACCCACTGATTTTTGAACAATGGATCAGCTCTATCGAGATAATATTTTTTGAGCTTTTATGATCAAAAAACATAAGGTCACCCATGTAGTTTACCTCTTAGAGGGAAAAGCTTATAAGTGGTGGAAAATGATTAAAAACATGAGGCCAAGAGTGGTGGTTGATGTTATGGATTGGGAAGATTTCTAAGGGATATTCTTCAATAAATATTCTCTCGATCGATGAGAACAAAAATGGGGATGGCATTTCTTGAGGTAAAGCAGATTGGGAACTAATATGAGGGTAGCTATGAGATGAGTTTCGTATAGATTTCACATTAAACCTCTAGATTTTTCATGGATCCAAATAGGAGGATTGATTGATTCTTTAGTGGACTATGGCCTTTGCTGTAGAAGAATCTATCCAACCAAGACTATGATAGCTATTTAGTGACCATACAGAGTGTGATGAAATTCAAACTGGTGTTCTGTGAGACGTAGTGGTCTCTTAAATCTAATGATTTGAAGAGATAAATATATCAATACATAGGGATGACGTTAAATAAAGTAAGAGTAGGCATACAACTGTAATTTCCCACGTGTAATAAGTGTGGGAAGAAGCGTTCATGGATCTGCCTTCTTGTGAGCAGGAAGTGCTACATTTTTGGAAGAGACATATTTCATGAAATTCTAATACTGAGGTAAAGCCTCAACATCCTGATATTACCGACAAGGGGTAGATGGTGTTGTACCTAACTGAAGTCCAATTCAATAAGTGTGAACAACTTGGAAACTTTTACAATCACTATCCAAATATGAGGGATGTATAGGGGAATCACCATCGACCTCAAGAAAGTCATAGGGAACAATGTAATTATTATTCATTCACTGTTGATGATGTTGAAGCACCCAATGATTTGGTGACATGTACTCTTGTTGTTCTTTGAATGCTATAATGTGCATTATTTTATTCTATTTCTACGGATTCCTTTATTTCCTCCATGTTTGGAAAAAATACAGAATCAACCCTAGAAATTTTAAAATGGTAGTTATCAGTCAATAAACATGGGTGGATTATCGAAGCATCATCAGTGTTTAGAAACTATGAAATTTACTTTATTGAGCACAATATTATCTCCAATTTAGTGGTCATTTGTATGTTGGAATTTGACATTATACTGGGGATGTATTGGATCTCAATGTATAATGCTAATATCAAATTTAGAAGGAATTAAATCTCAGTAGTATTGAATGGAAAATCCTAATTTTATCTTCTAAATAGAGACATCTCAACCTAATATCTATCTAGAAGAACCACATATATCTTTATTTATGTATTTGATCAGTGAGAGAACTGAATGAAATGAGAGAATAAGTATACAAAATGTCTCCATCGTCTAATAATACACAGACGTATTTCCTGAGTAGTTACCCAAATCACCCATAGAAAGATAGGTAGAGTTCTCAATTAAACTCACTCCTAGATTTCATCTAATATCAATGACCCCATAGATAATGGAAAATGAGGAGCTAGAGGAATTAATGAAACAAATATAATATCATTTGGATAAGGGGTTTATTTGTCCAAGTGTGCCTTCTTGATGATAAACTGTTCACTTTGTGATGAAAAAGTATGTATAGGGGTGGTTATGGAATGATTATAAAGAACTGAATGAGATCACATTAAAGAACAAATACCCTCTTCCAATAATTGATGACTTATTTTTCCAATGTTGTGGGGGCTCAATTCCTCTATATAACTGATCATTGGTCTGGTTATAATCAATTGAGGGTGAATAAAGAAGATATAACAAAAACATCATTTTGATAAAGATATTGGAATTATGAGTTCATTGTTATGCCCTTTAAATTGCCTAATGCATCATCTATTTTTATGGATTTGATTAATAGAGTCCTTAAATACTACCTTGATAACCTTTTGGTTGTTTGTATTTATGATATTATGATATATTGTAAAATTTATTTTGGATCATGAGAAACATATAAGTGTTTTTTTGGAAACTCTACTAAGCGAAAAGCTTTTTCGAAAGTTCAGAAAATATGATTTTTGATATAATGTGGTGAATTATTGGGGAACAATGTTTTAAATGAGTGAATCATAGTTGACCCTACAAAAAGAAAATGAATAGTGGAGTGGAATCATCCTACAATAATAATTATGATTCGTAGTTTGATGAGATAATAAGGATATTATAGGAGGTTTGTGATAAAAAATCATTACTTTTTAATTCATTAAATATGTTAACTTGAATATGAGTCATGTTCATATGGAAAAAGGAGTGCGAGGAAAGATTCGAAGAGCTGAAGAATAGATTGGTTACTTCATCCATGTTAACTTTGCCCTCAAGTGGAGAAGTATTTTTCATTTTTAGTAATGAATCTCTAAAACATCATGGGTGCATCCACATGAAAAATGAAAAATTCATGGCTTATGCCTCATGAGAGTTGAAGACCCATGAGAAAAACTTTCCTACAGATTATCTTGACTTGGCTGCAGTGGTTTTTTCTCTAAAGATATTGAGGCACTATCTTTATAGGGAGAAATGATATATATACATAGACCATCAATGTTTGATGTAAATTTTCACACAAAAATAATTGGACATGATTAAAAGGATATGGTAGGAACATCTTAAAGACTATTATTGTTCTATTCATTATCATCCTGTAAAAGAAAAATAAGTCACCAATGCATTATGTATGATAGACCCAGTTGATTTGTCCATTTCGAGGATTCAAATATATCCCATGATCTACGACCTAGTGAAAATCGACATGGGAATTATAATGGAAGGGACATCATCAACCCTATGCCAAATGATTTCATAACCATCATTACTATAGAAGATCAAGAAATCTCATAAATAATATCATTTTTTTTAAAAAGTTTGAGGAAGCGAAGGATGGGATGTTTCTTAAGATAAATATTAATCTTGAAGGTGTAATGAAAGTTTCTACAAGAATATGTGTTCCATCTATCCTAGTAATATTTAAGGAGTTTATGGAGAAAGCCCATATTCTACATTCTCTATACATCGTGGTAGTATAAAAATGTATAGAGACCTTTTTAATCATTATTCATGGGATATTATTAAAAGGGATATTGTTTACTATACATCAAGTTCATTAATATGTCAGTAAGTGAAGTAATAGTGACAACATCTTAAAGGGCTATTGCAACCTCTACCCATACCCACATGAATGTGGGATAATATCACTCTGGAATTTTTCGCTGCTCTTTGGAGAACACCAAAAGTAAACAATTCTATATGGGTTATTGTGAACTGTCTCACCAAGATATAAAATTTTATCTCTATTGTGGAAGATTTCTCTCTTGATCAACTATCCATGATTTATGTGAGAAAAGTAGTAAGGCTTCAGGGAGATCCCCTTTCTATTGTACCTGATCATGATCCAAGGTTCACATCCAAATAATGAATAATTCATAAACATGTTCTATGTACCGAGTTGAATTTTAGTATTACCTATCTCCCAAAAACTATTGTACAATCTAGATGAACTATTCAAACACATGAAAACATGATGGGAACATTCTCAATATAATTTAAAGGTGAATGAGATCTATATCACCCATTAGTTTTGTTCTCTTATAGTAAAATTTTCCACTGAAGTGTTCAAATGGAACCCTATGATTCTCTATATGGGAATTTATGTAAAATTAATACTTTTTATGATGAAGTTGGTGAGAGAATGATTATCAGTCCGGATCATGTGAAAGTGATGAAAGAAATGGTCTAAGACATCCATCAACACATTAAGGATGCTTAGTGTCCACAAAAAGCTATGTCATTAACTGAATATGGGACTCAGTGTTTTTTTTCATATAAAATCTATCTTTAAATTTCTCCTTGGAAGCGATCCATGATGATTAGGAATAAAGGGAAGGTCATCCCAAGGTACATTATCCCCTATGAAATCCTTGACCGCGATGGAGTAGTGTCTTATCGGCTTGTAGTTCCTCCAAATCTTGCACAAGTTAATGATATTATCTATGCATCCCTCATGAGAAAGTACATACCAGACCCATCGCTAGTTCTAAATCAAATGGTTGTACAAATGGAACATGACCTTTCTAAGGAGGAGCATCCAGTGGAGATCTTGGATCATAGAGACAAGGTTTTATGCAAAAAGACTACACGCATTGATATGGGGTTGCAGAGGAACAAAAAATATGAAGAAGCCACGTGGGAAACTAAACAAGGCATTGAGGTATATTTTCCAACAACTTCTCTCTTCTAAGGGTATAAGTTAAATTTTTTGGGGAAAATTTTCTTAACGGGGGAAAAATTTAACAAACCAAATTTTTGAAAAATTTTCATTTCTTGAATTTATTTGTTATATTATATTATACTAAAAAAATATCCTTTAATTAAAGAAGTGAGTATAATAAATATGATCCCATTGGTTTTCTACTATTATTTTATTGATGGTCAATATGACCTTTGGAAACTGTAATCATAATATTACGATAATTATTCACAAATAAAAATGATCACGGATAATTAATACAGATAGAAGAGTAGATGGCCTCATCTGGTAGACTCGGGCTATATGAATGCCATTTTTCGAGGCATGGGAGGAAGGTAGAAACACTGGGCTTTGTATAGAAAAAATCCCAAGATGATCTTCGACACATTAATCTTGAATTGAATCACATAAGGGGGAGTTCAAGCTGATAGAAATCACCACTCTGGAAATTTTGTCTGAGCCACCCCAAAATTCTATCACCATTTCACATCTTACTCTTAGGTTATATGCTTTTGTTATAAGGGGCTATGTAATGAGGCCTTAGTTTCATTGCATAATGGTTTTTTAATAATATGTTTTTTTTCTTATTATTGTAAAATTTTTAAATTTCAAATGTTAAAATAAATACAGGATGAATTTATAGAAGTTTCATATTATTGATGTCTTTGGTAAGGGGTATTTTATGTTATTTGTGTATACATTAAATAATTGGAAATATGAAATTAATTTAAAAAATGGTCTTCTATTGTTGGGATACGCCTAATATTTATAAACTATTATGATCAACATTATTTTTGGTGAATAGTAAATTATGAATTGTAATATTTCATTTGTGAGTACAAATATGGATAATGTAATAGTTACCTCACATAATAATTTTAAAATATAATTTAGGCATCTTTAATGGAGAATTGATAATATAGCATATGTAAATAATTATTTCATAAATTATTAGTTTATTATTAGTATTTTTCATGTAAATAGTGTTTTTACAGAAAAATTACATATATCATAATAACAAAAAAATTTAATAAAATGGAGTTTATTTCTAAATTCATAGCATCGATATTAGTTGAGGATGAATTTATGAGATTTTTATAAAATGTTTGGTTTTTTGGTGAATAGTAAAAATACAGTTTTGAGTTTTAGTGCATTAAATGACATCATTAATGATATAATAATGATGTAATATTTCGGGTCAGATTTCCTATTGTATGATTTGTTTTTAGGGGTCCCAAGTGGCCAATACCATTAGAACATACCATGGTAAATCCCATGGTTTGAAAAAATAACACTAATGAGGAGTCCCTTGGAAATTAATAAATTATTCACTCACATTTATGGTAAATACCAAACTTTACTTTATTTCGATCATACCAAATTAATCCTCAATGAATCATTGGTGTATTTACCTTCCAAGGAGACCTCAAAAGGTGACCTCTACCCCCATGTTCCCATCCTTCATGTTTTTTATGTTACTCATCAAGGTAAGGGAACCTTTCACCCACATCTTTTAGTCATGACTTCCATAATGATATATCTAATAGTTTCAATTTTATTATGTTGGGGAATATTATTATATATTGTTATTTCTGTCCATTTTCTTTATAATAATGAGATATCCTTTCCAATCTCATAAAATGATTTTCTAAATATTTAATTGATGTCGTCAGTGTGCCGAATTCTCATAAAAGAAATTCTATATTCTCTTTTATTTCAAATTTCCTTTTCATGTGGTATTGCATAAAATATAAATACTATGATATAATTTATATTTTATTATATCCCAATAATGTAATATGAGTTATTTCTGAGTTTTTTTATCTTTGTACCCTCTCATTTGATTGATTTGTAAAACTGTGTTATATAGCTGTTATGCTGTAGAATTTTCATCGCAAAATCCCTCTCTTTTTCTCAAAAAATTATGTTCTATTATTTTTGTGAATACAGGAATCTATTTTCATTTCTAGAGGTACTAATCAAGATTTAAATTTTATATATTTGATTATGGAATTGATATACATATAACCTTCACTCGTGTTATAAATGGCATAATGATCTTATTTTTAAGCACATTATGAATGTCAATATCTTAACAATAAACTCATTTCTTTTATTCTCTTTGGGTTATTTATGAAATTTCTTATTATGATCAATTTTAATCACATGAAAATAAATACATACTAAGTGTGTTCCCTGATATCCCTCCAATGCATTGGGTAATGAAATTAATCTCTAAAGATGAAAAGTTTTAGGGTCCTTAGGGAATATCCTTTGTAATTTTTAAGACACCTTGCGGTCGGACCAAGGTGATATGTTAATGAATTTATAAATTAAATATTATAGACACATTTCCAAGTTACAGTTAATGTTATTTTTATTATGATATGCCTCAATATCTATATGTTCTTATTGATATCGCTAAAGTTCACATGTAAAATGATTCACTTTATTTCTTTATTGGGCCTTCTGCAAACCCTTTCTTTTTATTTATGTCTCGAGGTTATGAGATGTCATAATTGTACCTATGATGATTCCATCCAAGTAGATTTGTATAATGTTTTGTTTTTTCATGTATTAACTTCCTTATTTCCATGACACTAGACATTAAATATCCTCCATTTGTTAAATTTAATAGAAAGTTATGTAATAAAAAGGTGGGATTCCATAGAAAATGTGGGCCACTTAGAATCTAGAGAAGAAGAAATTAAAAAAAATTACATTTTATTATGTATAATTTATTTATGGTCATAATTTTTCTAATATACTAAACCATTGTATCATGGTTTTGTATGGATTTTATGTTTTTTACCATTAAAATGAATTCATTATCATGTAAGAAAAGTACAGTTTCTATAGAAATTGTTATATAAGGAATTTTTTTACTTTATGAAAACATTAAAGGGTGCACCCGAAAATTCATTATATATGTAATAGGGGAAAATGTGTTCCAGTAGAAACATACTATCAAATTTTTAGGTGATTATGGTCTACATGATGCTTAGTTATGTCTTTATACTACTCTACAGATATTTGAGCATATAGAGACACCTATTGTGAGTAGGGTGAAGTTCATTAAATTTATGATTGAAGGAGGAGAAAATTGATGGTAGGATGTTTTGAAATAGGCTTACATGTTTCAATATGTGGTTTGGGGTGATTTCCAAACAACTTTTTATGATAAAATGTTTCCCGGGTCTCATATAACAGAGTTTTATAGAGAATTATTTTCCCCAATAATAGTTCACAATTATTGTCATGTAATATTCAACAAAATTTATATGTATACATAATTATATATCAATATATAATATGGATGAAGAATCAATGGATAAATTATATAAATAAGGTCTCAAACCTTTTTTTCAATAACATTTCAACGTATTCAAGTATATTACTATTACTCAAATTATGAATCTGGTGATAATGATATAGTTGACCATGGGGGATGATAGGTTTGAAAATCAGGATAGTTCAGTATCTCGAACAAGTGGTTTAGTTTTAATTTGAGGAATCGATGATTATGGGACTCTTATGATGTGTGTAACCAAAAAAATATTAATTTTTTAGCTCATTTTTTTACAATCAGTGTGGAATTTGTGACTTGTGAGGAATTACTTTCATCAAAATCTATTCGAGTGTTGATAATGCAATAGAATGGGCCACACACAATTATTTTTGGAGGAACATCCCTCTAGTAGGTATTATAAGGTGGTAAGATATAACACTTTTATAGAGAGTGAAATACACAGATCCACTTAAGGCGGGTAGTTATTCAGGCCTAGGTGGTTGTCATGGAAGAGGTGGCCATACACCATTTTTACCTAGATAATATATTAGTCTTTCTATGGGATGTGATGTTGTTTCACCCAGTAGTGGTTTAGTAAAGATATATATTTTCATCCTTCCCCAAAGGAGTAGAGAGTGAATTCACCTATGGTGAAGGCTGAGATCATAGTATCCTCTAACATTGCATATTATCTCTTTGAAAAATGTGTGACAGAGCTTTACATCTTCACCATTTGTGGAATCCATTGGGCTTTTTGTTTACATTTATAATGGATTTATGATGCTTAAGACTCAGTTAGAGATTAGAATGGTTGATGTATATCAGTATATGGACATCCCATTATAAATGGTGGGTGTCACTTATTATGGGACCATTTTTCCCTTGAGACAATTATGATTGATTCCATACTCAAAATGAACTCGCTAGATTCTCTTGGATCCAATATTTATTTCTATATCCTGATTGTGACCTTCACATCACTATAGGGTTGTTTTTTTATTCACAATTGTTAATGGGATGTTCACGTATGATTACCTAGACATGAGAACCATGGGATGAGTTATATGATAGTCCTAATTTCTAGTTTAAATATTGATGATAATGTATCATGCTTGGAATATTTCCCTCCAAAGTTTGATAATTTTAGGGACATTTTAATGAATGAATTTTCTGTTTTACCTCTTAAGAGATAGGTACTATTTTTTATCCCGCTAGTAACATGAGTAACATTGATATCCATTCCCCCTTTTAGGATGTCTATTATGGAGTTTCATGAGTTCAAAAATAAGTTATAGGACATGGAGGAAATGCGGCTGATATAACTGAAAACTTCTCTTTTTAGTTTTCGGTTTGTTTTTATGAAAAATGTTTTTGATACCCATATTATATGAATGGAATAATGTGAATTGAACTAATAAAAGGTAAATTACTTAAATCTTTTACCATAGATATATGTATATTTTGATAATCATCAAGGAGATCATGTTTTCTCCAAATTTTATAAGACATTTTGATATCATCTAATTCATGTTCTACCAATAATAAAATCAAATATATATTTTCTTATAATTTTATATCTAAATGTGGATCTGGTTATTCCTTTTGGTCTCATGAACTCAACAACTATTTTCATGGAGCATATGAACTGAGTTTTTCATCCTTTTTTGGATTCATTTGTTTTAGGTTTTATGAAAACAATGTTGGTGTAGTCTAAAAATTTACATCAACATGGAAACAATAATGAAATAAAATTGGCTACAATGAGAGAGAATAAATTTTGTTAAATTCACAAAAAGTGCCACTTCTGTATGGATGATATTAACATCCTAGGTCCCATTTTCATAGATATAGAAGTATCAGTTTGCCCAAAGAAGGTGAGAAATATAGTTCCCTGGGAGAAGCCAAATAATTTATTTGATATAATAAATTTATTGGGTCAAGTGGAATATTATGTGAGATTCATGCATGACTTATCAAGAGTAACACCTCTACTAATGGGAATCACTAAGAAGGATGTGATATTTGAATGGTCAGATACCAGTGAGGTAGCCTATCATAAGCTAAAATGGATACTCACTTCTGTGTCAAACATAATTGTTCTAGATTTGGGTAGAATATACGTTGGGTATTGTGATGCATCAGGTATCTGGACAGGGGATGTTTTTATATCATGGTAGAGTCATCGTATACAAATCTCATTATTTTGGGCCACATGATAGGAATTACCCGTTGTATAATAATATGTATGCAGTTGTTGATCATGTTTTTCTCTTTATAAGATATTAAAATATGGGGTAGTATTTTTAGGTTTAAAAGGGACAAAAAAACATTTTTTATATATTTACACCGAGTAATCTTAATTTGAGGCAGTGATTGTATGTTGACTTCCTATAGTTATTTTTACATTTATCATTCTTATATCCCTATAAAGGTTAATGTTTTTTATACTGTACTATCAATGTGGAGCTAGATATAGTAGTTTAGGAATCTAGTATCTAGTATAATATTATGTAATATTTATCTAATATCCACAAGAATATGATGGAAATTTAGGCTTGGGCATTTCTTTCATCATCAGAAGTGACCAAAAATATTATGGATAGAGTGGTGATGAAGAAATATTTATGATTCAGAAGAACATATCCTATGAGAGAGTTCAGTTAGTAAGGATTGGACTCCTGGTTGGATATGAGTGGGGATCAAATGATGAATATCCATGGTCATGTTTGTGTTCATATAGACATTGGTGAGGAATAAATGTTGCAGTTTCATGCCATAGTTTTGGTAGTACATCTCGATGATATGAATATGTAAGGAGACATTTATCCCCAGTATTCATGCACAAGTATGATGTGTGAGGTACATGGTTTTTTTATGATATTTTCCACCTATCAGTAGGTAAATGAGAAAAATTAGTAATAGATGGACTTTTACAATAGTTACCCATAACTAAGGAGATGTAAGATGATGTCGTGATAGATTTCATGACCATTTTTTCAAGGTCTCCTCATGGTATTCATGTTGTTTGGGTTGTTGTAATGAAGATGATGAAGTTTTATCATTTCCATCCATTCAGATGTACCATAAGTGTAGATGATATTGGGATGTTATATATCCATGCGTTAGTACAATATCATAGAGTCCTTCGTGCTATCATATTAGATAGGGATCCCTAGTTCGTGGCTTGTTTCTCACAGAGATTGAAGAGTGAGTTGGGTAGATAATTTATTATAAAAATAGAGTACGACCCCAATACTTATTCCCAGAAAGATCACATGATTTAGGATCTCTAGGATATTTTGTTGGAATGAATCCTTGATTTTGTGGGCGCATGGGAGAGGAATATAACCCTATTTTAGTTAGACTACATTAATTGTTATCTAGAGACAATCCGAATGAAACCTTATGAGACTTTGGATGGTAGGACATGTTTTGAAACACAAATTGGATAGAGGTAAGTGAGGGAGCATTAATAATATCGATTCTCATGCATGAGACTTCAAAGAAAGTCTATTTGAATCAAAAATGGATGGCTACATCACAGTCTACATAAATCATATTTTAATCATTGATGATGACCTCTAGAGATCATGGTTGATGATCTGGTTTTCATGTGTAACTCACTGATGTTAGTACATATATTGATTAGAAGAAAGGTTAATATTTTAAAATTATATTTTTGGTTATTAAATATTATGGAGAGAGTCAGGGTGGAATCTTATCAATTTAATTTACCTCATAGGTGTCGAGCCATGCACGACATCGTTCACTTTACATAGGCAATCCATAATCATTAAAACATGTCTTACACACTAAATTCTGATGAGGGGGAGTTACATTTTGATGTTTCCTTTGATGAGAATCCTATTTGTATCATTGAGAGGAGCACAAAGGTTATATAAGTCAATTCAGTTCCTCTAGTATGAGTTTTATTGTAGCTTTTCTGTTTACAGGTAGATACATGGGAGTGGGAGGCTGACATACATGTTTGGTGGCCATAGATATTCTCAGGTGATTCATAACCCCCAATGAGTTGTAAATTTAATAATGAGTTGTTTAATTGTGGAATATTATAAGATCTAGGTTTTTCGTTCAAGGAATGATTTTTTTTATTTTTTGATTAAATGAATATTTATAGACTATTGTGACTACACAATGAGTTCATAGGTGTATCTAGGGTGACTTGGTATTTTTTAGTGTCTGGATCCCAGTTTTCAGAAAAATATGGTAAGATGCATAATTAGAAGATACCATGCTAGAAATGTGGAATAACTAGAACGAATTGTGAAGTGCACAACAGTGGGGGTGCAGGAGGTCCCGCTATTTGTGGAAACTATGATACCTTTGGTGCACATATAGGTAAAAATTCTAAACATTTAATATATCCAAAACACATGGTATTTTCATGTTTAGGAAAATAGTGTATATGAATTATGTTAGGTGTCCCTTAAAGATAGTGAAGGATGCAAAGTTTTCATACGGTTAGGTTGATCATGTGACCAACTAGTGTGGCCCCGTGTTATGGGTAAAATGTACAAAATGATCCTAAATAATTTATAATTTTCAAACATGTCTTATTTATCCCCCATTGGATAAAAAATCATGCATTAGAATCTCCTGGATGGATATTTCATTAAATTTGATCATTATTATCCATGTAAACTCTTAATCAAACATTGTCAATCTAGTTTGATTCTCGCCGTTGATTAATCCATTCCTCTGTTGTGGTTTTATTGGTAAAATTTATATTGATGTAGTTTTATATGTGAAAGTAAATATGAAATATTTCTAGGTTCCTCATCAATTCATAGTTTTTTTCTCATTTGGATTAAATTACAAGCTAATGCAGGATGATATCACTATTACGGACCGATGGTAAGTGGCATGTACCATTAACTAGTGGTTCGGTTTTTATAGTACATTTTTTAGTTTTGTTGTGTGATGTAATTTCTGGAAGAGCCTCTAAAATTAATTAATAATTGAATTCAACAATTTGGAACCTGTTTTCATTTTCCTATAGAACTGTCCTGTTTTTCAGGGGGTTTTACCCCAACAAAAGCCTCTTATGGGGTATCCCTTAGTATCTTTAATGTTTTACACTACCCTGTTGGGTCTATGATTGCTTTCCAAGTATGATTAATCCCTTAATAATTTTAATTAAATTGAATGTGTTTATTAGAAGATGGTGATTTCCCCATTTTCATATGTTCTATGAAGTGAAATGATTTGTTTGAAATTGAAATTTTAAATGTGTTTGAAGAACTCATGGGATGTGATTGCTATAAATTGTTGAATGAATTAAATGAAGAATGATTGTATTAGTATTCAATGGGTTGGATACACCATGGTACATGACAGCAGTAGTGGATACCTTGGATGAAATTCCACCTTGCATCTTGATTATGTGGGGTTCCTTGGGTCAAGAAATCCTTTGGATCTAACATTCATGTACTCATAAAGAAAATGCCTTGTTGACAAACCCCAAGAATTCCTCCCATGTCTATCTATGTTTCCTGAAGATTCTCATGGGTCTCAATGAGGATACTTTGTTCTTATATATATAGGATTCATCCATACATGGTCTGAAACATTTATTTATATAGAATGTTCGTGGATGATATGATATACGACATTAATAAATGGCCATTGTTGATAAGAGATACTGGTTGTATGAATTCCCATTGTTGATTTATTATACCGGTAATACTGATTTCTCATTGATATTATGATATTACCCATATGGGTATATAGAATTTTCGTGGTTGTTATTACTTCATTTATTTACATCTACTTTATATAGGAACTTGACTATTGTTGTAGGGTGGCTTGTTTAGATGTACCATATATCTTGTTTTGATATATATTCTATGGGTACATTTTCATATTTTTTATACATATGATATACATTTCACACTATTTAGAATTTGTTACATAGACTAGATTTATTATAGACACCATTGGTGGTGCGCTATAGAGTGTTATCCCACACCCACTTTGGGTTCTCGTTCGGTACCTGAACATACTATATGGATACAGGTAGGGATAAGGGTAAGATCCTATAGTACAATAATTTATATACTCCATTCATAAATTTAGGAGAGGACAGGACCATGTTGAGGCACATGATGCTTGATGGGACAATATTTTGTGTCTTTATGGTATTTTTTTACAAGTACTACCCTGGATGCTTGTATACTAATCTTGGATGATTTGTAAAGACATGACATGATATTCATTGAATATGATATTCTTTTTGGAACTGTTTCTATATTTTTATCTTAGATATTTATCTTATGTTTAGTTATTTATCTAATTAATCTATTGACTGATATGATAACTATTGTGGTGGTTCACTCTGATGTGAGGGTCTAGACACATGATGGAAACACTCTATTTCTTTGCTTTTAGTCATAATCCTTCGGTGTTCGGGATGATGTGGTTGAGTCCATGTGACCCATCATCTTAGGGAACAGGTATGTGGAATTCAGTTTTGGATGTTACACACACACACATAGCTTCTCTATGAACTACGTTTGTATTATCCAACTTCGTGGAATTCCCAACATAATAACCTAGATTATTGTATCATGACTAAAAAATATATTCGTCACACTATGTGATGTTCCTCAATTTAGATCGCTCTTTCGCATCTTTTTTTAATTTAACATGGTTATTATTTTTTAAAAATGTATTTTGTTTAATAATTATCAATTTTTGTTAATTATTGTATGTAATTATTAACATATTTATTTTATGGGGAATGTTTTCTATTTATTATTTTTTAGTTATATTTTATTAATTTGTTGATTAATATTTTTTTTTAAATTTCATTATTTGTATCCTTATTTTTTTCATTATAATTTTTCATTTCCATTCATTTAATAAATTTATTACTTCATTTATTATTTCATTTTTTATGTATTTTAAATTATTCTTTATAATTTATTTAAATTAAATAATATTTTACTTAATTATTTATTAAATAAGTTTTGAAATTAACATTTTTTTATTTGTCGAAATATTTATTTTGATAATTTTTTTTATTATTTTTAATATTTTGTTTTAGTTTATTTTCTGTTTTTTTCATTTTATTTTACATAATTATTCAGATAAAATAATTATTTATTTAAAAATAAAGTTTTCTTTTTAAATTTAATTTTCTATATTTGAAATTATATTTTTTACTTTCAAAATTAATTTATTTTTAACAATTATTTTTTCATACATGTGGTGTTGCTTCAAGCCTAACTATCAATGTCCTTTCTCTTGACAAAATGAGTCACTACCAGCATGAACTGCTAATAGGAACGTCTACCACAAGGATGAGTTACCGTGATGTTTTTCTAAAATTAAGAAAAGTCACCATTAGATACCACCAAAAATCTCTTATCTAATGAATCTACCTCATGTACACCCTCCACTAGCTTTGAACCATAGTCACCGCCAACCACAGATACCGACAACATTGTTTCCACCTGGACACATTTCCATCCAGACTCACCACCAGCCAAACTCACTACCACCCCACCCCAATGCTTCTTTAAATGTCTGATACTCTAACCCATTAACAACCCTATAGTGTAATAAATAACAAACTATGTCCTCCCCTACATCTTAGCAGATCAAAAAAAAATTCCCCACACCAAATCAAAAACAAAGTCACTTATTAAACATAAAATGAGACCGAGGGAGATACTGAAGAAGATCAAACTCAAAATTTCCATATTAGATGACCAATAACTATTAGAAGAACAAAAAACCCATAAATGAATTAATATTTCTATATCATTATATATTGAACCATAATCTATTGAATTTGAACCAGATACATTAGTAAGAATTGCCCCCATAGAATGTCGAACCACCGAAGATCCAATTATTGGTTTTCCTATCACCACCACCAAATATATTTAAGATATTATTGTGTCAATTTCACTAAATTATATTATTATATAGTGATTTATGATATTTGTTTGTATTTTTTCATTGTATATGATAAATATATAACATTTTTGATTAACAGTTTGTTTAATATCAAAGATCACATATGAATAATTGAAATAAATTTTTATGTTTATATGTGAAATCATAAGAGATAAACTTTTAAGTTAAAACATTATTAAATAATGAGGTTATCGAGGTCAATTGGGTTTTAGGTTTGTTTATTTATGGAATAATATATGTTGAATAGTTTGTGTTATTTTAGAAATTTTGAAGTAAAATGTATTATTTCAGTATATGAATGTTTATAAATTTTGGATATTATATTACCTTGTAATAACCATTATAGTTTTTTATAATATTTAAATATGGTGAGAATAATTTTATTTACATTTGTGGATTATGTGATTTGTTAGATGCAGATTTTAGGGTTTTAAGAAACAAAAAATTCATCTTGAATAATTATCATTTGGGAAAAAATATGAGATTGTGGTGGAGATTCTGTAATGTATGAGGTTCTACTTGTTATGTATTATATTTACATATATTTTTAGTATGTAAGTAAAATAAATTCCTTATGTATAGGAAAAATATATTGAAAAAAAAAATTCTGTTATATTCATTCATGATGAATTGATAATGTTTTTCACATATTATTTATTTATATTTTTGTGGTTGTTTTATTTCTTAGGATAATTAAATTTATTGTGATCATTGTTATATGTAACTCACTATAATTAATAGGATATATAATTTCTTCTATGTATATAAATTAAATTAAAAAAATTATCATATTTGGAAATCGATTAATTATTTATTCTATATAACCTTTATATTTCTGTTTCCAAACATTAAGAGGATGTTTTATAAACCCTTTTTATAATTTCAATTTAAAGTAATTGAATTTTCAAACATAAAACTCTTGACCTCCACGAATTAGATAAAATAATGAGTATTAAATTTCTGAATGTGATGTAGAATGTGACACCAATATATTTTAAAATAATACTATATTTGATAGTATATATAAATGTAACACCATGTTTAAATAGTCCATAAAATATTATAATATATCTTTGAAAAATATATCCGAGACGTTTAATTGGATTATATAAAAAAATTAAATGCATTATGAAATATATATTTATAAAAAAAGAAATAATTTTTTTATCCATAATTCATAAGAAATAATATCTCAAAATTTTATTAAATGAATTTTATTTGTTAAAATTTGTTCTCTTTAAAAAAAATTATTTATTATTTAGAGAAGAAAATATTTTCCATTTTTATAATTTAGGAAAAATTATTCCAAAAAGTAAAATTCATTTTCAAATTGATTATATAAAAAATAAATTATGTTGGTATTTTTTTATTTTTATGAAATGATTGATTATTTAGTGGATATTGAAAAATAAAAAAAATTCAAATATTATCATTATATCATTTAATTAAAAGGTTACATTATATTTAGAAATGTAATATACAGTGATATATGATTCTTTTGGTTTATAATAAAATAATATATTAAAATATGAATAAAAAATATTAATGATTTTTATAGAATTTAATCTTTATACTGAAACCACATTTTTCTACTAACTGTTATTCATTCTGTTTTTGGAATTTATATTTAAATTTATTTATTTAACATGCAGTGACTTAATATTGAGAAATTGTTACAATATTTAGAAATATGGGGTTCAAATTTTATAATTTCATAGATTTTATTTTTATCATTTTGCATAGTAATAATAGTAAATATTTTTCACCATAATAATTTTAAAATCAGAAAAACATTATTAAAACCATGATATAAGGTCACAAAATCAACATAACAATTTTTATTATCCTATTAGTGGGGTTTCTTTGGGCCAATTTCATAAAACTTTCTATTATGTTTTCAATTTTTACCATTTTCCTTGATTATAATCTCTAAATTAATTTAATGAAAGTATTAATAAAAAATGTCACTCTCTTGAATTTATTAACTCTATAAGTTTTACATGGGTATTCAAATGTATATTTAAAATTGAAAATGTTTTTTATTGGTAAATTAAATAATTTTTCATGATAATTTATTTTTAATTTAGAGAAATTAAATAATTAACAAAATTATAATACAATGATGATAAAATAATTATTAAATTATTAAATGAATATAAAAAGTTATTTTAAAAATAATAAAATTAAAACAATTTCGTTGAATTATTTGGATCCATATTTTTTAAAAAAATAAATTACATATTATAGAGGTGTTAAATGTTTATTTTCTAATTCCTTTAAAATAATTTGTTTTTTGGAAGTCAAATAAAGATAATAGTTATTATAATGATAATTATTGTATTTTATGATAGAAATATTTTATTAAATTATTTAAAAATCATTTAAATAAGTTAGTGTGGAAATTAATATTTTAAATTGAAAAGAAATTCTTCCCATGATAATTAATGAGCCCATTTATTAATAAATGTATAATTATAACCCTTTAAAACTAAAAAATAATTACCACAATTAATATTAAAATCGGCTAAACAATGTGTTAAACTAAAATATCATGATTATAATGACACTAAAAACTATCTGCATTTTTTTACATATATTTCTACCTTATCCATTTTTCATTCAAATAACCATCCAATTGATTTATTTTTCATGATAACGACTTATTAATATTATATTATTTTTTGAAATTCCATATGTTTCATTTCTTTCCAAAATAACAGGACATCCCTTTCGCTATATTCATCACACCACATTGATCTAACCAACTCAACTGACCCATTAATATTTCTCTTTGAAAATTCCTTGTACACTATTTATTTATAATATTGTTCTTGAATGACCATGTCAGGGTTCCTTAAGAATTAATATCAAGGAAGACTAATAAGGAATATGTAATCATTTTTACTAACTATTTAATATTATTATCTTATTCGGTTTCTTAATTTTTTTACCCATCCAAAAATATTAATGTTTGAATCATAAATATACTTATACGTTATTATAGTTTTTTGAAAACCACGTTCAATCTATTTTACATCCAATTAAAAGAAAAACATTCCTCATGCGCAAATAGGGCATACCATCTCGATATTGCTGTGTAATTCATCTTTCATCACCAATTAAATTTGATTGATATGTTGATATAACTAATATATATATATATATATTAATTTCATCATATTATTATGATTATATAATTATAATATCATATCTACCTTACAACCTTCCTATCCATTATAAAATGATAATATCAATCATGCTTACTTGTAGAAAGGCATCTTTATGAAGTGATGTGGTTGGTTTATTTAATTTACCCCATTCATGGATGTTAATAAGGATAGATTTAATGAATATATATGATTTATTTGATATAATCATACTTTTTAATGTTTAATTTGTTTTGTCTTTTCTCTAATTTCATCATTAGAAAAGTTAAAATAACATATATGCATACGTATAGACTAATATATCTATCAATGTTGTAATTCATTTCGATTATATCGATATTTCATTAATTATTATTAATATTTATATAATTGATATATATAATATTTTTTTAAATATTATTATTCAGTATTTAACAACCTGAGATTTTATGAGAATTATTATTTTTAATTGATGTCTCGTGTTGTACTCTACACCAAAGGGAGCTCGCACTACATGCATCCCTGACATGGCTTGCATTACACCCAATCACGACCTTCCCTGATCGCGTGTGTAGTACGCAATACCAAGTTTCACTAAACAATGATATATTGTTATAATATGGACTAGCCGTTATGAATATTATTAACCACATTTTGGATTTTATGAAATTATTATTCATCTTATATATTATCTAGAACATGGTATGAGAACGAAATAAATTTTTAGGGAAAAATAAGTATTTTTAAAAAATTGTTGTTTTCCCACCTTTTGATGGAACACCCACATTAAATCTAGTTTTTTACATGTTTATAAGTCAAATTTGATAAAATAAAATTCTTATTTGGAATCGGGATATAAAAATTTACTTTGGATAAATTTTTCATATTATTCGGATAACATTCATATTTTAATGAATAGTAAAAAAACACTATATTTTAATTAAAAACAATTTTTTCATCGCAATAAATTATTTGGTTATATTATCTTTCAAATTGGTTTTAAAGTGTAATTAGAATATATTTTTACCATTTAATCCAATTTTTGTCATTGGAATTAATTTCACTTTGAAATTGGTCATAAACAAGTGTCGATCTTTTGATAGTTGTTGTTTCTTAAAAACACACTATTTGTTTTGATAATGGGAATTAATTTTAAAATTAATTAATTCCACTTCTAGGTGTTGAATTTGTAAAAATAGAAATAAATTTTGAATTTGTAATATCAAATATATCTTGGGCTAATTTTTTGGTATTTTTCAAAAAAACTTCAATTTTTGATTAATAGTTAAACTACGTATTGGTGGTTAAAAAACTAAATCTTTCATTTAAATGAAATTTTACCACTTCTGTGAATTTAATTTCAAAAATCCGACATACATGGTTTTTATCAAGAAGTATAATGTTGTTCAATAAGATGAAAAATTTTCAGTGAATAGTAACTTTTGACTTTTATTTACCGCTGTTAAAGGTAATAAGGCAATTCAAGGTTAAAAGAATATTATAATAATTCAAAATTAACTTAATACTTGTCATAAACATATTTAATGAGTAGTGTCCGTCCATGGGCATCCTTGGGTCGTTTTTGGGACCCCATTGAGTCACTTTGTAGGGATAATTTCAATTTGGATTAATTAATTTAATGTAAAGACAAAATTGACATTAACAAAAATATTTTAGTAATTAATTTTTATAAGGGGATATATAAATTATCATTTAGATTATAAATATTAATTGGAAAGCTAAAACTATTTCATACATTATGGTATTTTTTTTATAATTTTTAGACATCAAATAAATTAAATTATTTATGACACTATATTGATGCAGTAGTTACCTGATTAATAAATGATTTAAATAAATAAGATTATAATGATACAAATATTACCAAAAACATTTCCAATTCTGATTATATGATTTTATTTTTACCATATGTCATCTTATCTTCATCTTTAAGGATTTTTGGACCTTTTGAAACCTAAGATATGTTTATAATAAAATAATATTTTCACACTTTCCAAAGGTTCCCCTCTCCTCCCTTATAAAAGGGAACCTCCTCCCTCTCCTCTTTACACAACATTGAGCCTTCAAGATCGGACAAACCCGGCCCATATATCTTCTCCACTTTCCTAGAACCATTATGGAGGTTCTGGTCTTCTCAAAATACCATCTCTATTGCCTTAAGAGGAAGCTTAAAAGAGGTGTGTCGAAGAAGAGGTAATCTCTTCTACCGATTCTTTCAAGTTTCATTCTTCTTCAAATTCTTCTTATTTAGTGGTTTAATTATAATGTAATAACATCAGTATTAATTATATACTTATATTTTATTATAAATATGAAACAACCCAATTTCACCTTCTATCCATCCTACAGAAAACAAAATCATTGCGCGTGTGTATATACGAAATACCGTCTCCACACCGTTGTGTAATCTGTTTGTCCACCACCACCTTACTTAGATGGGTATAATGGTGTAAAGAATAACTATTTATGTTTATTATGAAATTATACTGATTCTATGATATTATAACATCCACTCCAATTCCATTCAAAAAATATGGGAACGATATCATCGCTCGTGCGTACGTACGGATTACCGTCACCACGACACGATGAGATTCATTTTCCATTTTAAAAATTCAAGAATGAATATAAAGTATATATAATAAGTAATAATGAAATATATTACATAATAATGATACTTGATTTATTTATATATATATGTATGTCATCAACTTAATTCCATTCAATTAAATAAGGAAACGAAAACAACATTTATGCGTACGTACGGCCTACCGTTTCCATGAACGATATATTTAATTTCATTTATCTATATTATATATATATATAATTAATATATATGATATATAATTCATGTTCAAAATTCTGTAAGTTCATAAATCATGATATAATTAATAAAAATATCAATAACAGTAAGTCCAAACACGTATGATAAATGAAACGATTTTACTGAAAACGATGCTTTAACATTAATTTACAAAAGAACGGGTAATATAATGTCATAAGTGAGCCATATACGATATCATAACAATGAATTTTATTCTACAATAATTCAATGACATTATTTAAATCATTATACATGAGGTTCGGATACATAAGAAGTATATTAGACATAAGGTAAGGAATAATTTTTCCAATCTCATTTTTATCTGAGATAGTTTATTTTTATTTATTTACTGGGGTTATTGTTATCATCCATTACCATGTTTTCTAAAAATGTTTTCATGTATTTTTAAAGTCCTTTTTACCCATTTTTTGAAATTTACCACATTTTATGAAAGGAATCATACTTTTTTTACGACACGAGTAACTTTTTCACTTTTCTGACAAAAGTACGAGGAGAATGTTTTATTAACTTAAATTGCATGAACGTATTTTTATGGTTTCATAACGCCTTATTTTCATGAATTTTACTCTACAAGATTTCATGGTTATTTTTCCATAAAATAATTTTTTATAAATTGAATGGTATTTGGTGAAAATAAAATGATTTTGAAGAAGAAAGGTTATTTTTTTCAAGAATTATTTTCAAGTGTTTTATAACAACCATTTTCCATCTAAGATGAAATTATTTCATATGTGTATGTTTAAAGTATGATGTCTCTATTATTTACATGGTTTGATTATTATTAAAATGAAATGATATACGTTTGTTTTATATGGATTACGTTATGATGGGATGATGTTTATGAAACCCATTTTATTCTTTGCGTTATGATGATTTATTTATGTTTATTTTATGGCACAAGTAAGAATGGTTTCATTATGAGATGGGTGGGACCTATATATCCCTCCAATTAATTTGGTAAAAAAAAATATATCAAGAGATAGACATGGTTGGAATGGTAAGTTAATCCGGTTCAGTGATACAGGACTGGAACGAGGAGTGAACTCGATTCAGAAAGGGACTTTGTCCACTAATATGGTCTTGGCAGCAATGCCTTGGATACTATGGAAATCATATCATGTTATTAATGGTTTCCAAAATTACATGTTTTATTCCCATTATATTTTATCATGATTGATGGTTTTTATCATTTATTCCATACGTACAGCCATGTTTTATGTCATTGCTCAATATTTTGATGTTTAAACATTATGTTCATATTTTTTAAGTCTAAATGTATATGATTTGTTTTATTTTCTCCATGCATACCCTTACAGAGCATTTAAGCTCACCCTTTATATGTTTTATTTTCCCCAGGATTTAACGAAAGGTTTTTGGTATGAAAAAAACGGGGAAGATCTTTATGAGATATGTCGAAGATCATTCACCACGAATAGAAGATTATATTCCAAGTTTCCAAAGACACTAAACTATTACGGTCCTTGACTGTTGGTTTTTGTTATGTATTATGTATTCCCCAAAAGTAATGTAATGTCCATGTAAGTAAATTTTGGGGTCTCTACACAGTATACGATGTTAGCATGATCAAAATGTAAGGATCAGAATAGCCGAACTGAATCTAACAGGTAAAATGAGTTAATTGGCACCTATAAAAAATAATTTTAATATCAAATTAATAATAACTAATAATAGAAATATAATAATTGGATCATATATGAAATTATAATAAATAATATTATTCTATGAATTTTTTATTAATAAATTTATATATATAATATTGGATATTTAAAGAAAATATGAAACATCTTGTACCATATGAAAGGGTATAACATATAACTCTTATTTTATGAGACATATGTTATATTCACCAATTTATTATTTCATGTTGTGTATATACATTACATTTGATAATATTTATCAATTTTTACTTTATACTCATTTATTAAGGTTTATTTTGATTTTTTATTTCATCGGGGAAATTATTAAAATGTTACCAAAGTTGTAAGGTTTTATTTAATAATCACATTATTATTATGAATACCTTTTGTTTATGTATTTTTTATATTATGGTACATTTAAATATTAAACCAAATATATTTTATAATTCAATCATTCATTTTTAATAATATATTCTATACTTTCAATTTCATATTTTATGTATATAGAAGTCCAGAAGAATGGTTTTTAAAGAAAAATGAATTTTTTTTATCCATTTGGGAATCCTTTTCTTCCATGTCAAAGTATTGCTTAATTTTTTTAAAAAATGTTATGACTATTTTCCAATGATTTATTAAATATTTTTTACCCATTTTATAATTTTTAAAACCTGTTTTATAAGGAATAATCTTATCATTTTCTGAAAAAGGTAATTCTGAATTTTTCCAAATATAAGAAAGGAATAATTTTTTAACATAAAAATGAATTAAATTTATCAACATCAGGATACCTCAATTATTTTAATAATTCAGTAATATTTTGTATGATTATATTAATAAAATGTTCTCACTAAAATTCTTGTAATTTTAGTTTTCAACTATTAATTGAATTACCAAATTTTAATTTTTCTCAAGAAGTATTAAAATAATAATTTTATTATATTCAAATTCATCTAATAAAACAACCATTTTATTATCCACTGGGAATAATGTTGAAATTTTTTATTTTAAATTTTTTAGAAAGACGGTTTTTGAATATTTCATATTGATTAATTTGTATTGTTTATTCATATAAATACTTCCTTAGAATTATTATCAAATAGGTGAGAATTGTAATTACATAGTCCCTTAATGCACTAGTGATTCTCATGTGACAAATCATATTGGTTATTTGGATGAGACATTTCACATTTTTGTAATATTTATAGGCATGATGCCATGAAGGTAGGTTTATCATGTCTTGTCGTGAGGCCTATACATTATGTTTATAATATTTTACATTATGAATTACATAATTATAAAATTAGTTATTTATATCCATTTTATTATTTTAATAGTTATGATATCCATGGACCAATTAATTTATGTCACCCCACACATCCATTTATTATTCTCATTCAATACATCATTATTTCTTCCTTATAATTGGATTTATAATTTTAATCAATTACTAATATATTTTTATCCACCAAATTATTATAAATACCCATAAAAATAAATAATACTTAATTTTATCATATCATATTTATAACCCCCAATATAAAAGATCATATGTAATAAGACTCATTATATTTTGGTTTTAATTAAGTTTTAGTATTGATTTATCAATGACTACTACTTCCACAAAACACCTTTAACATATCCAACAATACCTTATTAAATATTTTCAATAAATCCAACTTATAAACTCACGGATGAAAAAATATCTCCTATTATAACATCTTGAAAATGTACCAATAAAATTATATCCTAATGGTATACAGATTTAATAGACTATTATTCCTCAATATTTATCATTAAAATGTATCTTCTAATGGTATATAAATTTTATGGCCTATATTAATAGATGTTTCATTCCTCCATTAAAAATTTAATTAGTGGATTTAACCACTTGTAAGTAACAATCCAAACAATCCTCTAAGTCGCCTAAGTCAGAACTCGGAGGTAAGAAACTATAGTTTTTTCACAAATTCAAGAGTTATCTATATCACTCACTATATATCAAAAAAATTATTCTGAATCATACAAACTATCCTATTATAAAATTCACTTAAACAAATTCATAAGTGGAAAATTAAAATTTTAAATTATTTCTGAGGAATACCACATGTTTGATCAATTTACATCACATGATATTTCAAGATTAATCAATTTTCTTTATAATTTTCATTAATTGATACGCCTAACTAACCTTAGAGTGTTTATCACTAACATTAGTTGGATTCCTATAATTCTTAACACAATATTTTGAAAAAATCATTCATCATGTAAAAATATATTATACTAATTATATTTTATTTCTATATGTTTCTTGGATTCCAAAAATAAATATTATGTTAAATAATTGGTAAAAAAATTGTAGTACATGAATGTAGCTGCTTCACATATTGATCATTAATATATATATTCTGTGGGTTAGATTCCACTTTATAATTGTTTTATATCCCATTTTTATCTTCAATGGTAGTGCAATACCACACAAAATATCTAATAATATATTTCACCTACTCAACATTAGATGTAACTCTTAATAGATTAATTTCCACAATTCCACTAAGAAAATGTATTTTATATCCTACACATAAAACCCCATATTTTATTTATTTTCATCAATCATGAAAAAAATTCAATAGATATTAGAATCATTAAATCATAATAGGATAGGGATACAACAATCACCACACATTTGAGTATTATGGTTGATCCCTATAGACTAACTATATCTTCTCATTAGTTTTAGAGTTATTCTATTTCACAAAACTTCTTATACACACATATATTTTCATGTTTTCTTTGAAATTCATTATATCATTTAGAGAATAATTCTTCTCAATAGAAATCAACTAACATCAATTATTATGTGTTTTTTCAGTATATCTAGACAGTTCTAATAGATATATTCATATTTTTTGATATAATTTTGGAAAATTCTCAATCATATTTTAATATGTATAATAAATCATTATAGTAATATTTTCAGAACAATAATTCATATATTATTTATCTCTATTTTTGAAAAAAAATTCCCTGGTATCCATGTTAAGAAATTTTTAATGGTATGCCCTGATATTTTAAACCTTACACAATAATCACAAGAAGTCTTAGGGTATTAGTTTTCTAAAAACTAGTCATGATATTAAAATTTTTTTCTTATATTTTATTTACAAAATTTGTCATATTATTATTATCATGGATTGAGTCGGTATTTATTAATAGACATCTCCAGTTAATAATTGTATTTATATCCAGATTACAATGGTTTATGATGTGGCCTCACATTATGTAGTAGAATAATTATTTCTTAATTTGTATGACATCATTATTAATATTATAAATTTATATGAGTTATTATACTTTATATTTTGATTGTTAAAAAAGGAAGACATATTACCACTTCATATTTCCTTTTTTTGTGATGTTGTCTATCCTCAGTAGTATATGGGTTGTTCTTGATTGGTACATACAAACACTCCGCATGAGAGATAACATTTCTACTAAAATAATCATAGAGTAAATCAATATATTCATATATATTCATGGTGGAATGATTTAATCTTTTATTTTAATATTTATTCAATGAAATTAGAATTTAATGTTTTTCATATTCTATTCCCCTAATTGATGGACTTATATATTTTTTCAAACATTAGAGTATTATAAAAACACTTTATTTCATTATCTCTCTAATTATAAAATGAATAAAAATAGCTAATAAGTCTTCTAAATTTTTATATAAATGTTTTTTGTATGGGTTTAATTAATTTCATTTAATATATGACATTACACATCATTTGAACAAAGTATGTGGAATTTCTCTTGTTTGACATGCCTTTATCCTCATTTGATATAGTGGAGGATTTCATAGAATTTGAATCTATCTATTTTTTTCTATATTTTGATTGAATTATTATAATAGATTATGAGACTGCATTAGTAAAAAGAAATTTATTAGAATATGTGGTTATCTTTTTTGTTTGTCATGTTTTATATTGTCGAGTAGAATATCTCAAAACCATTTTTCTACATACATAGTTATTTTTTAAAATAAATCACATATTAAAATCATCCATCATAGCTAATCATACCACATATTCAATAACCCATGTAATGTTATAATAAAATAGTTTTATGAATTTTTAATATTATTTAATTATATTGTTTAAATATACACTCTAAATGAAATTATTATCTTATTTTCATTAAAAATGATATGGTTTAATTCTTACTGAATTAATATATGAATATTATATAGATTTATATAATGTATTGAATTAAAAATAAAATATTGAAACTTTTTAGTGGCCTTGCCTCTATGATTATCTTAGTTACAGAGTTGTATTTAATGTTTCTTTTTTTATTAAATTATGTTCCATATGCATATCATATTGTGATATATTATATAGTTCTGTTGGAATGAAAAATTAATATATAAAACATCTTCTACATAATCTTTCCCATAGATAGAATTTTTTTCAGAAAAATTTAATAGGTAAATTTATGTTATTTTTTGAAAAATAAAAGGTTGAATAAGAATCATGGGATTTGGAAAATTCTCTGAAGTTTAAATACCCATAATTGTTCATGTAATGAATTAAACTATGATGATGTAATTTCTAAATGAGGGGAAGAATGTGACAACCGTAGTAATGATAGAATAAATCGATTTTACATCTTATTATTATCCAATAATTAAATTTTGTATATATATATTCACTATAAGAATATTGCATATTTTCATAGTCAAAATTTAAATAATTTTAAGGTTAAATAATTTTTAATCTAATATTATATGGATTTCTTTTAAGACATCCTTAAAAATATGTACAATTTTAATTTTAAAAATAATTATTATTCTCAAAATTAGCATAGTAAAAATAACATTGGGATTTTTTTGGAAATTTGTGGAATAGTCTGATTTGTTAACTAATATTTAAAAATAAAATTTTTTATTGGAAATAATAATTTTTTATCATGTAATTGAAATGTCATATTATGTTTTGGATTTTTTTGGAAATTTAATTATATCCATATTTTTGTATGTAATCTAGTTAATTACATTTTAATTAATTTTGGTCAAAATTTTCAATTAAAACGTTTTTAAAAGTTAAAAGGCTATATCTAAAAACCCATTTTCAACATGATTTTTAGGATTCAATTTTCAATTAAACTATACAACTTCTCTAAGTTTATTATTGAAAAATTGATTCCATATTGGGTATTATGAGGTTTAAATTTGGAAAATGGGTATGTTTTAGTTAGTCTTATTATGAAAAATAACAATTGTAAATTTTTTTGGCCATAGTAATGGAAAGAATGTTTAATTATGGATAAAAATATTGTTATTGGGATTAAAATTTATTTAAATACATTCAATTATTACATTATATGATCCTATTTCATCCATAAACGACAGAACATTTAAAATTTTACTGTTTTTCCATTTAGCCTTTATTTTTACTTATATAATATTTAATGAATGGATAAAGTCAAAAGTGTAATTCCATGATTTTTATATCTATAATATTTTGTGAGAGGGAAAACAATGTATTTTTATTTATAAATATGTGTTTTATATATCAATTAATTTTTTTATCATTGTAAAATATATTTAAATTTTATTAAGTAAAAAATCACTTTAAGTGCTTATAAAATTGTGACTCATTTCTTGTACTTGTTGTTGAAAAATAATGTAATTGATTTTTCAAAACAATAATCCTATATAAAATAGTTGATATAATGTGTAACATGAATTATATAGATACATTTAACATATAAAATATTTTTTAATGTATTTTATTAATATTCCATTGTTTTATGTATTTATCAAATTCAAATTATTTTAATTGTTCAAAAATTCACATTAATGATATTTTTTAAAAACAATAATTTATTAAAAGTTTTATAATTTTTCAAAATACCATATTCATAAAATATAATTGAATAATTTTGAAAATATAAACAATGATACATTTATAGGTCATAATTTTTTTAATAGTAACTTTTCTAACTCCTCAACTCTAAAAAACAATGATATTGATGTAATTATCAAAATTAGTTAACGGGGGATAAAAATGAGATATGATTGAAAAAATCACGTAAACATGTAAAAAATTTATTGGAGGAGAATATTTATATCCATAATCATACACTATTTTTGGAAAATTTATTTTGATCTATATTTCAAAAAACATTATTCTCTTTTCATTTAATTATTTAAGAAATTCAAAGAGATACAATCCCCTCATTTATAAAATGGACCTGCCTCTCATATAATTCACATGTGTTTTGAGAAATCTATCACAATATATAAAAAAAATTCAATTCCGTGTATTCCCCCAAAATCATTGATGATATTATTGATAAAAAATAATCTAATTAAGGAATTAAGAATAACCCTAATGGGGATATTTGAAGAAAGGTACAAATAATAATCGATCATTTTCATTTTAGTTCTTCCCATAAAACCATCAAATATTATTCCCCCATGATGATATAATGAAATAATTATATTACATATATTGATATGTTATTATGTTAGTGTAGTAACCTATATCTATCTCTTTTTCTATAAAATGTGAAATAAAACCATTGTTCCTATGTATAGTAGACTATATTCACACTAATTGATGTCACATTGTTTCCATCACTACCTCAAATTCATTTTAATAGTTATGGATTTAATGTATATATATAATATTTGTGACATATTTATCATTATCTAATTTTAAAATTATAATTGCATAATTTCTTCTATGCACATCAAAAAATAGAAATTTTACTTATCTGTAGGTATGACCTAACATCTCTATTATTGTTATGTAATTATATATTCATAACCATATTTAATGGTTGGTTTTATAGGAATAAATAATGAATATAACAGATAATTATTTGATTGTTATTTTTTTTAAATGATGGAATAATTAAACCTTTGACTATAATCAACTTATGAAATCCATTTTTAATGTATGAGTTACGTATCATCAAAACATTTGACGAGAACATAACTGACTAAGTAATTGTATATATACTTGTATTATTAAAAAATAAATAATAAAAATTAAAATTTTTATTAACAATTAATATTATTAATAATTTTATTATTCGGGAAGATAAAAAATATGTGTGATGATTCAGACTCAAAGTAAGAATAATATTACTTTAAAATCTTCATATTATTTTTTTGGAGATTTATTTTCTGAATATTTTTAGGCATTATTAGATTATTAATATATTTTTAATGGAAGTATTTATATGGAAAAATAAATTTTAAATTTAATTTTCTATATATTTTAATTTATTATAAGGTTTCCTAAATTGAATCCTTTCATTTTACATTTTGAAATTTTATATAAAATGTAAAAAAAATAAAGGTTTTATTTCAACATATATGAAATCAAGGGATTTTCTGACAGCCACAGACATTATTTTTTGTTTTGCATTACATTATAAGACTCTATATTCTTTTTATAGAAAATCATTCATTCCTTTTGTTTTTGGTATTATTATTATGAATATTTGGATATAATCGAATGGGATAAATCAATATCCAAAACTGTTTTTCATATGGGTTTAATTAATATTCTTATGAGTTTGGAGATGAAAATAAATTTTTTTATGTGTTTTATGCATGTTATGGTCCTTAGAAATTGTTTATAACGACACATTAGCCTACATTATATAATGATAATGTGTGATCTAGATACGTACCATGATGACGTTTGAACATCATATATCTCTAAAATGAATTGGGTAATGATTATGTTCTCTAGATAATCATATTAGAATTCAGTGGTAATGTTTATTCCCATCATAAGGGTTCATATAAGTGTTCTTTCATGACGATGTCACAAGGAACATACATGATTTTTTTATAATATATTCTTATGGATGTAATTTAATTTTGGATGGTATTATAATGATATTTTGATTTAAATTAATCCTTATTACCATATAGGGTAAAATGATATGTTTTTATGAAAATTATTTTAAAGGGATATTATGTTTTCTAATAAAACCTACCGATTATGATTTTCCTTAATATTTTCATAAAAATTGTTTTCTAAAAATATTTGGGATCTAAATAGAATTATAGGTGTTTTTAAATTATTATTATTGCTTAATTCTTATTATCTAAAAGGAAAACCATTTTTTATGATCTCATGGTTTTAAAATAGACTAAGGTGTTTATTCTAAATGTTTTACTATATTGTTATTTTTTCCCATCTAATATTTTCAAATGTTTTTCATAGGTTTTATAGATGAGTATGAATAAATTAGATCTCAACATGAATTTCATAATGATTATCCATGAAAAGAAAAAATAATTATTATAAATGTCTATATTTCAGGGAATATGTATACTAAAATCATGTGTCCAACAAAAAAAGTTTGTGTGATTCATTTAGGAGTTATTACCTAATTATCCAAAAAATGTAATCATGAAAATATAATTATGAATAATAGAAAATGGATTTTTTATAGTCATTAAATGTTAAATATTGATTATGTTTAGGTCCTTATATCAATATCATGTCAAGATTCTCATTGGGATCATTCCTAACATCATATCATCACCTCAAGTTCGTGATGTTTCAAACTCATCGAATTATAATGGTAATTGTTTTGTTTCACTTATCTTCACATTCAAGGTTTATATTTTTTATCTGATCATTATTAACCAATTTATTCATTAATATTCTATTATCGTGCTCTTATATACTCTATAATTTATACTATAATTGATCATTCTCCACAATCAACCTAAATTTCAATAATTCTTAAAATACTTCTAATTTCCCTTCTGAAGTCTTGATTGGTAATGTATTTAACCATAATTTTCCTAGCCATTTATTTTTAATGAACACATATTCCATTCAATTATTTATCAATTATTTCACATGATAGACATGTTATAATATAATAATATTGTTTTAATAATTTCTTCAATTATTCAATACCTATATGAGACTCCTCATTTTCATTTTATGAAACTATCACTAGCCCATTATCAATACTAATTTAATCATAATTATGTATTTCATATTTGAATAGGTAAATAATTATACATATATTAGAAAATTATTGTTCCGGGCAATTAATGTACTTATTTCAATATAAAATGGATGAATTTATTTTTTCAATCACATTATATATCTCTTCAATCATTTTTTGAATGATATTGTATCTTTTGGATTCACATAATTGATTGATTGATCTATTCACTCCTTTTGAATTTAATCCATATTTCGGCGTATATAAAATACATATATAGAATTTTATTTCAGTAACTAACCCATTTTATGATTCTTCAATATTTGAAATTCTAATTCTTCCAGAGTGCCTTCATGAAGAATTTAATTTTTAGTAACTCTTTCTAGTGTAATTTTATCTTCAATTTTTAGTTATTTTCTCTATTAAACATACTAATCTACCTTTTCATAAGATTTTAACATTCATTTTTATATTAATAGAACATTTATGGTGATAAAACTTTTACAAATTTCGTTGTGTCGGCTGAACACCAAATCATAACCTTTTATTCTCTCACACCACTTGTTTCATACTGAGGCACCCATTTGGAGGATTAGTGTGTGGACCAAATTAAACATTTTATTAAGCTTATATATTTATATTTTATATATTAATCATGTGTGAGTATGAAAAATGATTAACTTTTAATTCTTTATAGCATAATTACCCAAAAGAATATAAATTTTATGAAATGTAATGTTAGAACCAAAACAAAATGATTTTTATTCATGGAACAAAAAAAGGAAGTGTTCATGCTGTACACAATAATGAAATATAAATGTTCCAAAAATATACTAAATTAAATGATCTCATTGGATTAAATTGGTTCAATCATGTTAATTATATTCTTGGTAAACTACCTTTAGATGATTTAAGGAGGAGTCACTCCTAACCCAAGGAACAATAACTCTTATTCTCTCTGAACACCGCTTCGATGAAGGATAAAACTATTTTAAAGATATTTAGCTATAATTAAGATCATCATGGTAAAAAATAATTGGTTTTAAATTTAGATCAAGACTGATACACTATGAAATATAATATTAATATTTTATTTGTTAAAGATTATGCATTCAACACCTCATACATGAGATTTTTTTGTCTCTTTACTCAAAATATAATATTACCATCTCTCATATGATGATATTTAACATATTGTAATTATATTCTTATTTAATTATTTATATAATTATAAATATTGATATTATAATACCTTTCCTAAAATATCATTATCCTAAAAATATATTCATATATTTGTTTTCAGAAAATCAATAGAGTCTTCAATGCATGAAACATATTTTTTTATTCAATTATGTCTCTCAATAAAAATGTTCTTATCTCAATTTTATTTCAACTTCTGAAAAATTTATCAATTTATCACCTAGACATTCCATTTATTTATTATCATTATTCACCACTACACTTCAAAAAAATAAATCCACATTTATATACCCTAAAATCTCACTATAATTATTATGCACATATAGTATAGTTCATGAATATCACAAGAGACATCACAAGACAAGATATATTATTTTTTGAGAAAGTAAATTTCAATTTTTCTTTGATTCATTTAGACAAAAAAAATCTCATGGTCACTATTTAGTTTTTTTAATGATACTACGTATATGATATCATTAAATTTATGCCAAACACGCTTTTTCTGAACACTTATTCACTACACTTGGAACTATCTTCACATACTAATAACTCACATAATCATTGAGATGATATATATTAATCTTATTCAATTGTGATGAATATTTATTCAAACACGAGTAAATATCATATTGTACAAATAGAAATTATACACAAAAATCTTCATTCGTGGTTAAGATTTGAAGGCTGTGAGATATTTGGATATATCAAATGATATTTTATTGGGATTTATTTTGCAAAAGGTAAAAGGTAATTTGAAATATGATATTTCAATAATAATTAAAAATATTTTCATATACAAGTATGATATTTCATCCATGAGTAATATAATAAAGGTTCCAAGCATATTAAAATATCATCTTCAAAATATCCAACACATATTTTTTATCCTAATCAATGAAGAATTGATGATTTAAGTAGAGATAAATGTTGTGAATAAAAGAATTAAATCCAATATCAATTAAAATATTATTGATGAAACTAGAAGGTGGAATAATGATTCAAAATTTATAATTATGTTATTGATTTATTTATAATTACTTTATCTAGTAATTAATTATTTTTTGATGATCTAATTAACTTCTATAATTGTACTATTATTGTATTATAGGATCTGGGGGAATAATCCACCTAAAGGTGGTATACACATGATAAAAATTGTTAGAATGTTGTCATAGAATATCCTGAAGTGATCATAGATGATCATGATTTTATGTACCACTCATTGTTGATCGTTGGAAGAATCGCATCATTAATGAAGGATTATTAAGGTACTCTTGAAGTCATAAGAATATGGGGTAGGATTGTTTCCCTAGTTATTCATCACATTATTGAGAGGATTCTCTCTAGGTACTAGTATAATTCTCACTATGATATTTTTTGTTAATATAAAAATAACCATAGAATGTGATATAAATAAGTATTTAAAATGTGAGTCTAGTTCTGGAATTGAATGTTGGTCCTTAAACAATTATTTTATAGAACCCAATGTATAATAATAATTTCAAATAAAAATATTATTCCATTTAAATATACAACCCATATGGGTAAATTAAGAACATTTGTCAAATATGTTAATTAAATTTTATAAAATCATATTTAACAAATCACTTCTTTAAGGACCATTAAACTATGTATTTATACCCTCCTCCATTTTAAATAATCCTTGAATAATGTATATTTATTTCATTAATAATTATTACTAAAATATTCACTTAATTATATAGTAAATATTATATTCATTAAATTTTATGAATAAATATTTATTATTACTTAACTCATATATTTATTTTTCAGGATTAACCATGATTAAATACAGGGAGATCATCTAAACATAAATAATTTTTGAAACAAAATGTGGGATAAATATTTAATCTAAATTATTAAATATAAAATATAGTTTAATATATAATTGTAAAACACATTGTTTAAAACCATCTTGGCCCCTTTCGTACTAGGATTAGGAATATCCCCCTAAATTTTAAGGTTTTCATCTAACAATATGAAAAGAAACTCATATAGAATTAAGTAAATTTCAAAATAACATGAAAAATTATTCACATTATCAATATAAAATATGACCCCTTTATTGCAATATCATTAATCATGCAGGTTACCTGATGGTGTCATCAACCCATATGTGTGATGTCACTTTCATTGAATTTGTGTAAATGAACCTACCCATGAAACACCATGGTCATGTATTTTTTTGGATATTTTTTTCCCTACAAATAGGCCTAAAATATGATTATCTATTATCAAAATATAATTGAAAAAAAAAACTTTCTCATATAATTCATTAATACAACATTAATCATGACACTTGCAACACATCCTACTTCACCACATAAATATGTCATCATTATTTTTTATAAAAAAATTCATATGGATAATATCTACTAATAATAATATTAATGTCTAAGGATTAATAATAAAATTATAAAATTTTAAGACACAGTGAACCATATAAATGTGGATTTACTACTAGCAGGTTGTATTCTCATAGTCTCTTATATTTGAAATTTTATGGGATTAGACAAAGAGAAAGTGACTCAATGTCATGTGACTCTCCACTCATAAAATCATGTATAATTTTTATCTTACCAAACGACACCATCCATCTATAGAAATATAATCTAAGAATATTATTTTCGATCTTCTATGTTATCATAAAATGTGGAATTCCTATGACCTTTTAGTGTGAAATTTACTCTTGGTACATTATCACATTATTTTTAAAATAGAAAGAAAATAATTATTTGAAAAAAATTAATAATAATAATAAAATTATATAAGTTATCATAAATTACATAATTATTTTTAGGGTACCAACACCAACATACCTCAATTGAAACAGTGATAACTATCGACAACCTCCATTCTAATATCTGTAACATAATACTCATGCCTTTTTTGAGATGAGGATTTATTAAAGGATACCAACAAGTTATATTATCTGGAAACTCATCTCACCTTAAAATCACTCATGTTAGAAAAAACAATAATATGTTATAATTATAGATTATGATCCTTATCCATTGGTGTGACTTTGTCTCTTTTGTGAGAGAAACTACTATAGTATTATCTCAATATAATATTATAATAAAATTACAATTATGAAATAAATAAACACGTTGGAACTTATTAATTTACAAATAGATTCATTTGATACACTTGAAGATTTTCTATACTCTCAATCCACTATAGAATTGGTGACAACTGGCTTTATTGAGCTCTTCAAGTTCACTTCACCTTTATTGAGACTAGAGACATATACAATGTGTGACATAAATTAATTACTATTTTTATGATATCTTACATTGATATAATCCTTGATGATTATATGCACATCTATTATACAAGATAGTAACATATCTTTAGTTTACCACATATTCTTCAGGACAACCTTCGAAGGAGAAAAATGTTGTTCACCTTGATTTTCTTGATGTTTTCTTATCGTACTCAAAGTTTAATCCAAATATACCCTTGTATATAAAATGAAGTACATGATCAATTAAATCACATAATATTATGTGATTTTACCGATTCTATATATTTTATATTATTTTGTATGGAATATTTTCGAACTGAGTTGTATACCATGTTACATGGGAACCAATACCCTCATGAATTATTAGGTAGTAAATATATTCAGTGTGTATTAAATATATATTAAAGAGAGATGGTGCGTTGTTCAAAGAGAAAAGAACATTTAATTGAGTACAAAAAATAGTTACATAAGATGAAAGGAAGGAAGTTTTTTACAATCCTTGTCAAAAAGCCAAAATAAATCTGAAGTACAGTCATTCATCCAAGTCAAGCCCTGGTGAACATCTTTGTTTCCAAGTGCTTCTGCAACAATGTTCGCTTCATGGAAATCATGACTGGAAATATAATTATTCTCCAAGAGAGATTCATGAAACTTCATCCAAAGGGTCGTAAGTGGCCAATGTGTGAATGATTTCATAGTCCATGAAACCTCTTGTAACTATCGTAATTGATCTTTTTGAAAACTATGTATCCTTCATCACCAAATTTGTTATTGTAGATGGACTTGTTCAACGATATTGTAATTGATTGCATAGTGGTATATCAATTTCAATCAATATCATGTAATCAATATATAATACTAGCATATCATCTGCATTCACAATGAACCACTTATAAACACATGGTCACATTTATTCATAAAAATATAAGATATTTTATAGATTCATGAAGTAAAAGGTTCTGTTACCTAGATTGTTTCTTCAATTATATATGAGTCACTACAACTAGTGTACATTTTTTCTCTTAACTATTAAACCATAAGGTTTATAGGTATGTCTTAGTTTTTTATTTTTTTTATTCTAAGATTTATTCTGGAGGTTTCTATTAGTTGGGGTATTAATAAATTTTTCATATGAAACTGGATAGGTGCATTGTTTAGGTTTATGATTAATTTTAATAGTGATGTATGGCACTATATGGAACTCGAGTAATTTTGTATGGTAAAAGACCAATTTTTGAAACTGTACGACTTGCCAAGAAACCATGCGGGTGTTTGAGTGGTTTTATAGAGGTGTCTCGTGGATAGATCATGGTTTTCCAATAATTTGTTACTATCCCTAATAAATCATGAAGATTATAATTAAAAGTAAAAAATGCCACATGTAGATGATGCATGTATTGTTAAATTATGTGTCCTAAACACATTAGTAGATTGAAACCATTAAAAAATTGGCATGACCTTTTTAACCATGATTATTGCATTTATAATAAAAAAATAATATTCATTTGGACTGAACTAAACCTTTTTACATCACTCAAGCGACTTCTACCCTCGGGTTCCTGATAGTTTTCCTTTGTTAATGGCATATCTCTTCAAGTAATGTGTCATATTGTTTTTCAATTTTTCTCTCATATTATTATATCATCACTCAAAATATTATCCCCTTATCTTGTTTAAACCTTATTGGTTTATAGTTTATAGAAATATCATTTTTCTAAGATATTTAATTTTATTTCCTTTTTCAATGCTCATGAGGACCTAATTTACATGCTCTGAATCTCTTTCTTAAGAGATAAGTAGTTTTCATAAATTCCTAAGGTAGGTTTCTATATAAAATGGATCTGAATCATGAATTGCAGGATGATTATGTACATTCCTTTTTTCAATTGAATGAATTTTTTTTGATGTTATGTCATAGTATATTTGTTAAATGATATTCATGTATTAAAAAGGATTTAATTTGTTTAAAAAAATTGTACACCATGTTTTCAATGAATTTATTGAAATGTGGGTTTGATTCTAATATGTATATTCATTAATGAAAGTGGTAATTATTCATTTTAAAAATGTTTTGTAAATTTTTTCTAGAGTACTCAGATTTTTATTTATGAAAAATAATCAATATGGAACATTGAGTGCACAAGAAAATGGAGTTAGGTTACATTAGATGTCCAATAATTGTAGAGGTTTGATTTCAAAACACTATGTTAGGTCTTGATATCATTATTATTCCCTTTATTTCAATAAAAGTGTTCTATTATGTCATGAAACAACCCAAGATGACCCTAAACTACACAGTCATGCTGACAAGTTTTAAGGCCTGAGAGGCATTCTCTATCATGCCGGACTGCTGACCAGAGCCAAGGGAATCAATAGAGAACCAAAATGGAACGATTTCGCCCAATATTAATATAAAAACAAAATTGAAAGAGTATTCTCATGAAGTTCAACAAATAACTGATACTAAACTGAATATAATTAAAATTGGAATATAGAAATACAAATGAACTACATGACTATGAAAAAAAATCTAAACAATAACTATATCGATGTGACCACACAAGTCACTCTCCAACTCAATGATTAACTATCGACTAAGGGAAATGAACCCAATATGGAACTTATATCGTAATATTAAAAAAATAAGTAAACAATATAGGTATGAGTTTTAAAAATCAGTAAGTAGGCCTTCTTAATTCTTTATTCAATGCACTACCATTAAATTAATAACTGTTGATTTGTAAGTTTAAAATACAATATAAAAAAATTATTTTTTCCTAACTTTTAATCTAATAATTACAATAATAATCCATTTCCCTCATGATTACAAATAATGAAGAAGGGGATAAGGGACCTAGAAACAAAATATAACATCATAATTTATCATAAAAGTGAGAATTGAATAATGGTGGATCATTTAAAACATATAGTAGTAATTATTTAAAAAAACCATTTTCAAATTTTCTAATAAATACTAAAACCGTGTACAAAGAATGTGATACAAAACAATGAGGACAATGGAACTAATGATACTAGTATCAGAAGATCACCTGAAAACCATGGAACCTATAAGAGTACAAGGCCATACTAATAGTTGATATGCCATCCTCAGTAACATTACACACACAATTAAATAAATATTTTGAATTTCTCAGCCACCTAAACTCAGAACATATTGTAACGACCCAAACATTTACTAATAAATTTTTTTCTTCATTTGATTAAAAGTATTATTATATATGATGGTTATATAAAACATATTCACTTCCATGGTTTTATGTTTTTTGTATTTCAATATTCCATTATGAATGGTTACTATATCTAATATAGTCATCGAATATCGATCACATAATTAGTATAAATATTGGGATTTAACAAATCCAATTTAGGAAAAATGGGAGCGATGACCTCATCTAGTAGAATTTATCGGTACAAAGACCATTTGTCAGAGCGTGGAAAGGAGGTGGCATCACTAGGAATCAGTCTTCATCATTCCCAAGCCATGATTCAACATGTTATCCATGGATGGAACTGCCTATGAGATAAGTGGAAGTTGATAGATATTACCACACGAACGATGTTATTTAAACCTCCCCAAGAGTCTACAACTATCGCACACCAAACCCTTAGTTTATATGCGATTTTTATATGGGGGTTTTAACTAGATCATATAACTATGATTATATGCATTATTTTTTATAAAATAATGAATATACATTCAATTTTTTAAAATTTCTTTTTAAACGATTTTAATGTACACATAGTATTTTTTTAATATTCAATTATGAAATCAGATTTAATGAATTATTGTATTTTTTAATTAAATAATATTTTAAAAATTATTGTTACTAAAATAATTTTTATTTAATATAAATGATCTTATAATTTTTAAGAATACAATTGTAATTTTTATTAAGGTTTGAAAGCCATTTTATTCAAAACCCATGAATTTTCGATAATTGTACGTTTTATTTTTAACGTAAAAAATCACTTATTTAGAAAATTATTTTGATCAAATGAACATAATATTGGATTCAGTACATTGGAATTATCTAATGGTGAATTTTTCATAATTTTCAATGATAGTTGAATTTTCGGGAAAATGTTAAATACCATATAAACACATAATTTGATTTATGATATCATAATGACCCAATAGTGATGTAATAAAATACAATAAAATGTATTTTCATGAAATATATATTTTTTACATTAATATAATTCTATTTTCGGTTTGTTTGACTTATTTTACAAAGCCTTAGTGGACCCTCCAATACTTAAAAAACATTTTAATTTTTTAAAATGATTTCCTTGGGAGTGTGAGTCACCTCCACATAAGCATGACTAATTTTTTATAAGATCAGCCATTAGAATTATAATATAATATTTTACACTCCCCTTCAGGAATAAAAACATGTGAAAACCCCCATGGGATTGTTTTTGTGTTGATTAGTTTAATATGTACTGTCCAAAAAATAAATAATAATTAATTCCCTCTCTTTTCCAATATAAACCCACCCATGCTCCCACATCATCTTCACTCAAAACCTTTTGACCTCAAAAAACTATTCACTAATATATCTATAATCCTCACAAGGTTCCCAAAAATCCCACGAATCCTCTCTCAATCCTCTCTCAATAATTTGGGATCACATTTCATGTAACAGATTTCTTCCTCTCTCATTTTCCTACATGTTTCATTATGTTGCTATACCCTTGTATTTAAAATTAGCAATGTTGGGGAATGATTTATCACCTCCCATATACTTCCATCCTTATGTTTCAATGATGATATACACCTTTCTCTCTCATTAATTCTTTCCATGTACACATTTTACCGTGTTGAAATTCCTTAAGGTATTTGTCTCTCCTCATTTACATTCAATAAATTATTTTATATTAAGAATATATATTTCATTACATATGTTGGGGCATGTATCTATATGACTCCATTAATTTAAATTTCATGAACATATTATTAGATACCCATTTATCCCTCATCAACAATTTTTATGAATTCTTGTGTCTTGCCATTATGCTTCCAAAATTGCAACGCGATTTTCCAAGCCAAAGTCATTGTGTAGTGAATACCATTCTCATTTATCTATCAAGAGTATTAAAATTTATGCACATTTAAATATTAATTATATCATTTCTTGTATGAATTCCAAATACCATTATCGTGCAATACATGTTTATGTTTAATGAATCAATTTCATATGATCCATGTGGCACACTTATGCATTAAATAAAATGATTAAGAAGGGTGCGCCCCAATAGTGTTCCAATGCATTGGGTAAAGAATAGTATCAGTATACATCAATTTAAATGAGGTTTTACTAATTATAATTCATGTGCTTTGAGAGTTTAATCATGCTCCATGTTCAATGAGTTTTCCACATTCAAATATCATGTTAAATGTTGATACTACATTTTCATGTTCTGATAAACAAGTTTTATAATGCCTTGATGTTCATGTTTCTCATATGCTCTATTGATATGAATATTTCATTAAATGTACTATATTATTAATTTAATTCATAGTTTTCATCCTTTCTAATATTTATATCTCCCATTTTTCTCATGAATATCCACAGGCTATCCCCTGTAATGCTATGTACGAGGGAATGTTGTGGCCATGTAAATTTTTTTTTCAATAATGGTGTTGTGCTTTATGTTTTATGTTGATATGTAATGGTCTTAAGTCCCAAATACTCTAGGCCTATTGTTCCTCATAGTTGTATTAAGTGAATTTTCAAGTAATAAGTCATTATTAAGTGTGAAATAAATAGAAATGTTGTTATATTTGGTATCAATGGATGGGTTTATTTACATTTGGAATCAGAATAAGAAAACCCTAGTAAAATCCATAGGGATTAGACGATGTATAATAAAAACATCCCAGACTTTTTTTGAGTATTGATTATTTGTTTTATCATTCAACTACGTCACTATCTAGATATGAGTAGGTAGAGGTGACTATGGCACAGACGTATCGAGTGGTCAAACATGAAAACACCGCTTTCCTCTAGACTTGAATAGAAACCGGGGCATGATAATGGGATTTGCTACAATCTTGGTTATGACACTACTGGAAGATACGCTTTGGTAAACTCAAGAGCCTAGTATGAACCATTATTATGGGGACAAATCCCACTAAAGAATAAATGTTGGGAATTAGATCATGGATAAAATAGATTGAAGCATATAAATTCATAAGATATGGAAATAATATTAATTTATAAGTCATCGGTTTTTTCATTGGATTACCATTTATGTGTTACCCCTAACGTGTATTTTATTATGACCAATGTCCAGTAATAGGAGAAATCAGGATAAAAACCAATGCAAATATCAATGTGATTATTTTTCTAATGAGATTCGCAATTTTATGGGAATGGGAATCTCGAAAATTATCATGATACCCTCTTATTTAACATAATTTTTGAATAGAAACATGGGTCAAGGGGAATGTTCAATCCCCCCTAAGAAAGAAAAAATCACAATTGAGAGTTTCTTTACATAAATCCTCTTACATTGGATGGATTATCTGATCCCTCAATTGTCGATCAATGGATCAACCCCATTGAAAATATCTTCTCCATTCTTCAATGTTTAAAAAAAAGAAATGGTTTTTTTGGTCGCTTATCATATGGAGGTTTAATCTGATGAATGGTGGGAATTGATAAAAAATAAAATTCCTAAAGAAGAGATCGAGGTTTCATAATGGATGAGTTTTTTTAAAATGATTTTTGATAAATATTTTCCACACACCCTCTGAATTAATATGGAATGATACTTCCTTACCCTCAATAAAAATGATGACGAATCCATTAGAGCATGTGAGGAAAAATTTACAAGGCATTCATGATATTCCTCAGTAATTTTCATTACCCCAGAATGCATTGTGGACCGCTTCTTTGGTGGGATAAAACATAGCCTACATAAATCCCAAGAGATCCTTGACTTCGAATGCTATGAGGAAATTGTCGATGTGCCCTCATAGTCAAAATAGAGATCGGTGAATCATAGGGGTATCATGGGGACAAGTAGCATAATTTTGTTGTTAATTATTGTGGTTTGAGTGAAAAATCCAATGGTTCTAAAAAATCCTTCACCCCAATTTCCAAAAGTTTAGAAAAGAGAAATCTAGAAATTTCTTGAAGGAGATGAGGAAATGATTAAGGTGTTGAAGAGAATGACAACAAGCCATTCACTGTAGACAAGAATAACCCATAGTATTGAAAAAGGAGAGGAACACTCGGTTCCACCCACAAGGCACTTTTAATAGATTCAACTACAATGAACCATGGAACTTTTCAAACATATTCCTGGTGCCAAGGGTTTTTGGAGGCAACAAATAATCTTCAAGGCTATAAGGAATAGATTTTTACATCACTACCACCCCAAAAATGTAGTGGTGATAGGTACGATAGTTATTCATTAATGAATAGAATATTTACTCTTTGATTCTTGTTTAATGAATTCTTTTGTATCACTAATGTTTAGTAGAACAATACCAAAACCACTACAAATAATGGAAGTAAATATTTTGGATTGATTTAAAAATTATGCAATCAATACATCAAAGGAATATAACTCCTCCCCTGTCATAATTTGTGGATTGATCATCCTAGAGAATTTCTTCATTCCTCATCCAGTGGAATTTGATTCAATTCATGAAATGGATTGACATTCCTTATATAGATCCTACATAAATCTCCATGAGATGGAAATAACACTCTATATGGTGAATCTACACCTAATTATGTACAAGTTCAAGGATAAGGATGAATCTTCCATACCATAATCGTCTAAATTGTGGATATTACTGCCCTATGAGCACACATATCTTTCTCGGATGATTGATTATAAGGAAGAAACCATCATTAAAGACATGAATTTGGTGAGGGAATTTGCTGAAGTTTTTCCAAGAAATTTCTTGCTCTACCTCCCAGAAGGCTTGTTGAATTATCGATTGATCTTATACCTAGGTAGTTTCCAATATCTATAACTCCCATGAGAATTTCCATTGTAGATCTTGGGGAGATGAAAATAACTGAAGGAGAATCTAGGAAAAGGGTTTATAAGACCGAGAACATCATTATGGGGTGTGCCAGTCCTCTTTGTGACGAATAAAATGGGTCAATGCACCTTTGAATTGATTATCCGGATCTTATCAAAATCACGATAAAGAACATGTATCCACTTCCATGAACTAATGACTTGTTTTATCAGTTTCATGGAGCATAATACTTCTCCAAGGGGGATTTTTGGTCAGGATATTTCTACCTAAGAGTGAAGGAAGATATACCCAGACTTCTTTTCGTACAAAATATTAGAACAATTAATTGATAGTAATTCCTTTCAGATTCACTAATACTCTATCAATATTCATGGACTTGATGAATAGATTCTTTAGATATTACACTGACAAATTTATAATAGTCTTTATAGAAGATGTTCTAATATACCCCTTAACAAACGAGTGTGCATGGAGGGAATCTAAGCATTATATAGAAACATTGATAAAGGTGATGCTCTATAAAAAGTAACAAAAGATTGAATTCTGGATGAATCAGGTCTCATTAACAGATCATATCATCACAAGAAATGGGATATCTATGGATCCCTCCTACAAAACTATAATTGAGGTTTGTACAAGTCCACATCGGTAATGGATATCCATATATTTTTGGGGTTTGCAGAATATTATTGCTGATTTGTGGTAAATTTCTCACGATGGCCCATCCCTCTTACAAGATAGATCATAAGGGAGTAATGTTTTCATAAATTGATGATTGTAAAGTGAACATCATGGAGTTGAAAAAGAATCTTTTCAATGGTCCATGATCGCACTACCCATAAGGGGAGAAATTTATGTGGTATTTAGAGATTATTTGATGAAGGGAATAGGCTGTTCGTTGATTAAAAATGAAAAATTCAATGTCTATGATTCAAGGAAATTGAATGTTCCTGAGAAAAACTATCCAAAACATTATCTGGAGTTGGTTGAAGAAATATTTTCATTGAAAATTTAGAAACATTACATCTTTAGGGAGAATTGTGAAATAAAAAAGGATAAAAGAGCCTCAAGCTTATATTCACAAAGAAAGAGTTGAAAATGCACAAACAAAGATGGTTATAGGAGATCAAAGACTATGAATTCTCAATCCATTACTACCCTGGGAAGGTGAATAAGGTGGTAGATTCTCTTGATAAAAAGGACCTGGTGATTCTACCATTGATGAGAATATAAAAGGATACAAACATCTTAGATTTGATGATGATTGACATGGAAATCATAAATAAGGAAAAATCATCAATCCTATAACAAATTATTGCTCAACTATCACTATTGGAATGATTATAAGATGCTCAAAAAGATGTTGTTGTAATTCCGAAGAAAGTTGAAATTATCAGTAAATGGAAATCCTCGAAGTTCAGTGTTAATGATGAAGGAATTGTGATATTTGGGAAAATATATATGTTCCATCATGTTTGATATCAGATAAATAACATTGGATGATGTACATAGTTCAAATATCTCAATTCACCCTTGGAACACCATGATATATCTTGATCTCCAAGAGAATTATTGGTAGGATAACATGAATAATGAGATCACTGAGTATACATCAATATACAGGGTATGTCAGCAGGTGATGGCTGAGAGGTAGAAGTATAAGGTGATGTAGATACCATTACCCATACCATCATGGAAATGGGTGAACATCACAATGTAATTGTTCACCAGTCATCCAAAGACATCCAAAGGAAAAAATTCTAACTGGGTTGTTGTGGATCATCTTACAAAGGCTGCACGATTCATTTTAATTCAAAAGGATTTCTCATTGGATCAACTAAAACATATATATATATATATATATCAAATGAGAGGTAAATCTTCATGGTGTACCACTATCTATATTATCTGATTGAGATCCACAATTCACCTCTATCTTCTGGAAGATTCTTCAACATTCTTTGAATACTGAGCTGAAATTCATTATGGATTATCATCCTAAAATTGATGGTGAATCTGAGTGTACAATCCAATCACATGTTGTAATGTTTTGAGCATGCTCAATGTACTTCACAAGAGGATGAGATCATCATCTTCTTCTAGTGGAGTTCCCTTATAATAATAGTTCCCACTCATGAATACCAATGGATTTTTTTGATGACTTATATGGGATGAAGATTAGAATACCAACTAGTTGGGATGATGTTGGGGAGAGAAAACTCCTTGTCCCAGAAATGGTTGAAGAAATAGTAGATTTGGTTAAGACCATCCTGCATCATGTTAAAGCTTCTTAGAGTGGAAAAAAGTGGTATGATGATAATCTCTGATGAGACATAGATTTTGATGTTAGAGTCATGGTATTCCACTTCATATCACCATGGAATAGTTTTATGAGATTTGGGAATAATGGAATGCATAGTCCAAGGCACATCAGCCCTTTTGATATTCTCGATCGCACAGGAGTTGTGGCCTATTGACTATAACTCCCACCGAACCAATATCATGTTCATGATGTATTCCATGTATTACTCTTGATGATGGAAATACCTTACAAATCACATGTACTCAGTCCAGAGTTGGTATCATTTTTGAATTACCTCTCCTATGTAGATAATTTGGTGAAGACCCTAGATTTTATGGAAAATGTTCTAAAAAATAACACAATTCCCCTCATCAAGGTGTTGTGGAAAAACCAAAAGTTTAGGGAGGTAATATGGGAATCAGAGGAAGTGATGAAGTTGAGTTACCCACTTTTATTTTTGTGTGGGAAAATTAAACTTTCTACGGTTAAATTTATTAAGGGAGGTGATTATAAGAATACAAACTATTACTAATGAAGATCCCTATTGATATGATTAAATGTAATATTATGTCAGATTGTTATATAAAACATATGAACTTATTTGGGTTTTTTTAAAAAAATAACTTTGATAATTCTTACAATTTCTAATATGGCTCTTGAATAGTGATCAGAAGATTAGTATAGATATAGGGCTTTAAAAAATCCAATTAACTCAGACAAAGGAAGCAATGGACCCATATAGTAGAATTGCTCATCACGAAGCCCATTTGTCAGAATCTAGGAAAGAATGTGTCATCATTGGTATTCGCTCTAGAAGAATCCCTTGTTGAGCTTCAACACATTACGCTTGAACAGAACTGCCTATGAGAGAAGTGGAAGTTGACAGAGATTACCACCCAAGCAAGGTTATCTAAGCCTCACCAAGAGTTTTTTATCATGACACACCTTACCCTTAGGCCATATTATGATGTTATTAGGAGTTACGTAACAGGACCCTAGCACTATTATTATGTGAATTATTTTATTATAGAATAAATAATACACATGAATTTTATATTGTAACTTTGTAAGTAGTTTTTAATAGACAAGTAGTATTTTTATTAAATATTCAATTAAGAAACATATTTTTATGAATTAATAGATTTTTGATATAATTAAAATCTTAATAAAATATTAATAAAAAATTAATTTTTATTAAATAAAAATGATCGTATAATTGTTACAAATTTAATTTTATTTTTTATTAATTTTTGAAAGCAGTTTTTTTCAAAACCCAAGAATTTTTTATAAATATCAGTTGTTATTTTAAAATTAAAATTTCATATATTTTGTAATTTATTTAGATAAAATAAATATAATTTTTTGATTCAGGATGTCGAAATTATCTAATAGTGCATTTTTCATAATTTTTTTAGTCATTCGATTTTTTGGGTAAAAATTTAATACTATTTAAATAAACAATGTGTTTTATGACATCATAATGACCCAATTCTGATGTAATAAAATATTTAAAAAGGTATTTTTGGAAAATATAATTTTTACCATTAAAAAATTTAATTATCTGTTTTATTCATTTATTTTAAAAATATTTATTGTAGTATCCAACACTGATAAATCATTTTTAACTTTTTAAAATGATTTCCTTATGAGTGTGATTGGACACCCCATAAGAACGCCTAATATTTTAATAATTTTATCCATTTAACATATAAAATAATTTTTTCACTCCTTTTTTTCAAAACCCATGGGGAAAACCATGGGTTGTTTTGTGGTTTTGATTAGTTAAATGTTTTCTGTTCAAAACCTAAATAATAATGAATTTCCACTCTTTTTTATATAAACCCACCCAAGATCCTACATCCTCTTCACTAAAAACCATTAGATCTGAACAAAACACTTCCATAGTCTCTCTAGAATCCTCCCATAGTTCCCCAATATCCCTTTAATCCTCTCTCGAGCCTCTCCCAAGCATTTTGGATCACAATTCCAAGTAATGAATTTCTTACTCTATTATTTTTGTCTATGTATCATTATGTTTTTATAAACTTTTATTTTCAATTAAAAATGTTGGGGTATAATTTTTCACCTCTCTTATACTACGTTAATTATTTATGAATGACGATAGTCACCTTTATCAATCATTAATGCCTCCCATTTACACCTGTTACCATGCATAAATTCTATAAGAGATTTATCTCTCCTCATTTACATTCAAGAAATTAATTTATATTATAAATATAAATTCAGTTAAATATATTGGGAAATGTATCCTTTTGACCCATTTACTATCCATTCCATCAACTTATTTTGATATACCCCTTTTTTTATAATTAATTTTTTTTTATGAATTCATATGTCACATCGTTATGATGCCGAAATTGCACCACAATTTTCCAAGCCAAAGACATTTTGTAATGAATACCATGATCATTTATAAATCAAGGGTATTAAACTTTATGCATATTTACATATAGATAATAGAGTTTCATGTATTAATTATACATTCATTAATTGTTGACTAAATGATGATGTTTAAAAAATATATGTTTTCCGATCCTTCGGCCATGCTTATGCATGAAATGAAATTATTAAGAAGGGTGCGCCAAGATAGCACTCTAATTCATTGGATAAAGATTAATATCATGATACATCATGATAAATGATGGTTTACTCACAATAATTAAAGTTAAATGAGGGTTTAAACACTGTCCATGTTCAATGAGCCTTGGATCATGCTAAAATCATGTCAAATATTGATACCACATTTCCATGTTATGATAATCATGCTATATCATGCCTTTATGTTAATGTTTCTCTTATAATTAATTGATATGACTATTTCCTAACATGTAACTTATTCCACATTTTATGCCTTGTTTACTCCCTATCGTATCTTTCTAGCTCACCCATTTCTTATTCATGTCCTCAAGTTATCCCAGACAATGCTATGTACGAGGGAATATTGCAGTCATGTAAAAGATGTTTTCATTTAAGATGTTGTGTTTTATAGTTTAAGTTGTTATGTAATGTTCCTAAGTCCAAAATACACTTGACCTATCGATCCTTATAGTTCTCTAAAATAAATTTTTGTTTAATAAATATTTTTTTTCTGCAATAAATAGTGTATATGTTAAACATTTGGAGGGGCAAAATCCCATAGAAATAAACATAATTATATTCACCTACTATTGTCCATTATTCAGTACGTCAACTACCAGTGTACCAATCACTCCCTATAATCCATGTAGATATGTTAGGTTCCAATTTTATGTTCTAAAAGGATCTTTCCAACTAGATCATTAAATAAGTCATATATATACCATCACACATAACAAACACAAACTAGAACCACCACAACCTCCTCGAGAAGTGCTTTGTGCCATAAAAAATAATTATACATGGGAAGACCCATACTAAGGACACTCCCACCCCCTGGCCAACCAATCAGATAAGAATATCTACTTGTAGGGGTTTCAAATTAAACCTTTTCAATGATTCGAAACAGGCCATACAACACTTCTGCATTTCAACCACTTTTATGAATAACTATGCACATATCCTCTCTAAAATCCAATAATTTAGCAAAATAATTTTTATAAATCCATGCGTAAGACAATGAAAATTAAAAAAGGCCCTTATTTTATTAATAGTTTACAATTCATATTTAAAAGGCACATATCAGGTCCAAAATACCAAGTGATTCATTTTAATTTAATACCTCATTCCAAAATTCATCTCCACTTTCAGTTCCCCAAAAATATGTTTCACACCATTCTAAAAAATTATCAAAAAAATTTTCTATTACATTATACTAAAAACAATCACACAAAATAAAAAAAATTCTTGCCTAACAACATTAGAAATCCTTTTTAGTAAACATCAATCTCCACTTAAATTTAAAACATACATTCAATGGACTTAGAGGAATTTGTACATTATAATCTTATATATATATATATATATGCCAAAACATTGTTTACAAAAGGCCAAACCAATCATAACATCCAACATAACATTTTATTAGACACATTTTTTATAAATTCACATTGGAAAAAGATGACGTTCACTTAAAAACCTATTTTTAACATGTTCTAATAATATAAAAACACTATAATCCGCTAAATATGTGTATTATAAAGCATTGGATAACCTTTTAAATTTCATTTGAATGAATCTAACAATAATAAATAGCATTAAATAAATTTATCTTCATGAAAAGGCCAACCAGTAAACTTTAGCAAACACATGGTACATATAATTCAATGATTTCACATGTTATAATAAAATGAATTGAATGAAACACCTTATCTAACATGAAATTACTATTATAAAGATATTGCATCACTAATTAATAAATAATGATGGTATGAAAACATGAAATCAATGAAATATAAAAATTTTAGACTATGCGAAGAGGGATCTTACCTCAAAGGAGAACCAAGCCAACACATAGAACTGGAATGATTTATCGGTGACCACATTAAATCAGAAGACGAAGTACAGCACACTACAAATTCGATGATAGGGACTAAAATAAAAAAACTCTTTATATTAAACAATGTGAAACCAATCGATGGGAAGAAAACCATCACCTCGAATGGTGGCACCAACTATAAATGGTATGAAATCCTCTCCTTCAATGGAAAACAACAAAATGCACCTGAAGGGTGTTTTTAAGGATGATCAGCTTGCCTGAAAGAAGAAGATGACTCCAGAGGAGGGATTCGCCAGAGAGGCCATGTAGGTAGGTAAGGTTTCCATTCGAGGGAACTGGAAAGAGTTGGGGCATTGTACAAGGGAGGTCATTCTAAAAATAATGGGTGTAGTTTGGAGGAGGGATACTGGTGGGCTAAGGGATTACTGAAAGGGGGGAAGGTCACATAATAGCCACATCGATAGGGTGAGTAGACTGTTAAAGTGACTCATCGATACGGAGAGGAGGCGGCACTGGAAGACGTTCAATGGTAGGAGGAGGTGTCATCGAAACCTGCGTAAGTTGGGAGACGTGGTGGTGCGGGAGGCCGAACTGTATGGGAGAAGAGGTGGAATCAAATATGGATAAGATATATTATAGTGTCGGAGGATGAACTGGATGGATGTGTAGGTTCTAGAGGTCAGGCCTGCTGGTGGTGTCAGTGCTGATGGTCGTGCTGGATGGAGGTAGCAGCACTAGAGGCCGCACTTGTTGGGAGAGGTTGCAGCACTAGAGCTGGCTAGGAGAGGTGAAGGGGGTGATGCACATGGTCCAGAGGGGAGAATAAATGTGATTCATGGGTGAGGGGTATAAGGGAGGTGACATGGGAGAGAAAGGGAGAGAGAGCGAAGAAAATGAAAAAAAGATACCATAGATAAAATAAAAAAATATAATGTAAAAATTAACTTAATAATTATTATTATAATACAAAAACTTATTAATGATAACAATAATATACTATAAAATTAATAATTATTCTCATAATAATAGTAATAATATACATTAATAATAAATATAATATTATTTTTATTAATTATAATATTATTTACTCTAATTAATAATAATTATATGATCATTAAAATTACTCTTAGACATTTTTTTGACTTAATATATTTTTCATTACCTTTTATTCATTTTAAACATTGGGAAACCATGAGGTCAGCCTATAGCTCAGTCCACTATTCATGAACTTGGTGGTAGCATCTTACTGCTCCAGAGGCAACCGCATAGGTACTCGAACTGATGACACAATATCTGCTAACTGTGTGGTGACTACACACCATCCTAAAACCCACCCCAACTCATGATAAAAATAATAATAATAACTATAAGAATTTTTACTAAGAGTAATAATATTAATAATAAAACTAAAAACAATGAAATTAATAATATTACATTTATTATTTTTTTTATTAATGAATTACTTTTTAATTTATTTTTGAAAACCAGGAAGGCTACACTAGTATCGGGGATATCCACAAGGTCTCTAAACATGATCTCTCCATGAGCCAGATGCCGCCAAGCCTAAATACCCAATTTTTAAATATAAACTAAATATATAAACAATAAATTATCCTGAACCCCATATAATGTTACCAAATTCTAGAAAAATAATAAAATGAATAATTTCCATAAGTTGTGGTGTGACTATTCTCCTGACCATAATGATTTCATCCCTCAGAAATAAAGAACTAGGTTTAACCAAAAAAATGATACTCCTTTATTGTTTATGGAGATCCCAAAAAATTGAAAATTATGAAGATAAAAAACAAGGATACTTTTAAAAAAAAACTGGTTAGACCCACAATGGAGTCTCTGCCATTTTTCACCCACCCCCAAAAGTGTAAACACCTCCAGATGATCGTTCTAAATAAAATAAAATTTTCACAACAGAAAATACTACTTCAAAACATGAACATCCAAAAAATCACCAAGTGGAACACATACCATTCAAAACCACCGAAATATATTCATTTAGAAATTTACTCAAAGCGATTACATAGATTTTTCTAGTCTCACACAAGACCAACCACTACCAAAATGATACCACGAAGAAAAGTGATATATTGGCATGGGGAGGCCCGAACAGACTCCCCAATTTAAGAAACAAGCTACCACTAAATTCAATGAGGACCAAAATGTGTCTACCCACCATAAAGAGTGACTATATTAACTGAACTACATGAATTTCCACACTGAGAAAAACCTCAACCCCAAGGGGAGGTGATAGAAGGGCGAAACTAACGGGGTATCAAAACTACAACAAACAATTTTTCAACAACTCAGACCTATGAAAAAACACAAATCTTGCCACACTAAGGACATAAATTAAACCAAGGCCATTTTCAAACCATTTGGGATCTCTTGACAATATGGCAGCTTTACATCAAGACCTATGGAAATATCTCTGATGGCTAAATCATCTCTTTCCCCACGATCCGGCCATAGAAACAACTAAACTAAAATTCTCCATCTTGTGCCATAAACAACCACACCTCATTTCTGACTGAACCAAAAGTTCCCAACACACCCGAATACTCACATGGCCTCATCATGGAACATTAAAACAGTAGGCACTTAGAAGATTCACATGCATCATCATTTTAACCTAAAATAGGGAAAATAATAGAGAGGATTCAAGAAGAAACACTTCAATTCAAAACGTACAACTAGGGATTTCCTAAGTGAAATTTATGTTTTTTTCAAAATAAAAGTCCAACAAAATATCTACACCATCCAACATTGAATTTAAAATAAAATGCAACACTATCAAATGCCACCGAACATGACCCCTGAAACTGAGAGAAAAAGTTTAGGGAGAGTGATCTTAACCCAGGTCCCAACTTGAAAAAAATTATTTTAAGCGACTATAATGGCCTCTTGTGACCTAATTAAATTACTTGGAGGCCTAGAATGACCTTATATTGGAGAATCTAATGAAATATCCATAGATTTTCTCTTGTATAGAGGCCTATAAAAATAGAATCAGACCTTGCTTCCTCTCATCTTAACTGGAAAATTCCCTTCATTACTTATAGATTGATCTTTTAGACACAAAAACATAAAATTATATCCTCAAGGATTAGGATAATCGTGAAACTAAAGCTCCCATTCACCTGTCTCACATATTACCTCCCACTGTGAGAGGATCTGCTCAATCGAAAAAAAGGGGTAGATTCGAGTTTCAAATTCTATGATAAAAATCCTTTCATTGATCAACTGGAGTGTTTACCAATGTTAATGTCACTCATGGCCATAGACTGAACATACATTGATTCTTCATGGGATAAATTCCAAGCCAATGAGGAGAAACGAGCGACGCAACTGAATTTGTCCATTTTCCAAAACTACATCATTGTTGTTCTAAATTTGGCTTTTCAAACTACCACCATGTGGATCATTCTATGATAATTACACTAGCTCTGCATGAATTTCCATGACTTGTGATGTCACAAAGGCCACTTTCCCACTCTAATTTCATTTCTTAATATCAAACAATCCACAAGAACCAATGGAAACCAACCATCCTGGACATCCCATAATAACTTGAGGTTCGGAACAAGCAAGGGTTTAGGATGTCTAGTCCATTTATATACCTCATATTTGATAATCATATGCCTTATGCAATGAAAATAGGTATAATAATAGGAACTCTAAAAAGTAAGGTACTCAAAATAGTTGAGCTTCTATGGTACCATGTGTTTCATGAACCATCCGGAGTCGAGCCTGAACCGGTCACCCGACCTGATCCCAAAAAAGGCTCGAGGGGCATTCTCGACCCTCCATGGTTCCACCATGTGCCAAGGACATCAATATAGTATAATAACAGAAGTATTTCGCCCAATAATAAAAAAAGAAACCTAGAAGAAGCATGTTTTTCATGTAGTTCAACATGTATCTAAATCTAAACTTAATATCCTTTAAAAAACATACTAGAAATACAACTGAACTACATGAATAGACTAACTAAACTAAACAACCACTATCCCAATCTAACCCCACATGTCACTCTATAACTCAACTATCCACTTTCAACCAAGGATAATTAACCCAAGATGGAACCTGTAATGGAAACTAGAAATAAACGAAAATAATACAGGTATTAGTATTAAAACACCTTATGTATTATAGAATAATTCTATTCTAAATTCATAACCTTTAAATAAATAATCATTTATTTTCAGTTTTTGAAATATTGTAGAAAAATATTGATTTTGAAAACATTCTATTTTAAAATAAACAATCACAATCAATTATCCTTATGATATAATACAAGGCACTAGGGGAGAAGAGAGAGGGACACAAAATAGAAAGAGATCATTTTTCATAAAACATTGATATGGAATATTTCATGCTCATTTAAAACATCTTCCATGGAATGAGTTTCAACAAAACACACATTTAAATTTTTCAAATAAATTCCAAAAATAATTACAAGTAATGTGATCCTACACAATGACGGTAATTTCACTAACCATACTAGTATCAGAGGAACACAAGAAAACATATGAACAAAGAGAAGAACCAAAATGTTCTAATACATGAGACCACATCCACGTTAGTATTCGACACACGATGAAATCAAAACCCCAAAATTCGTGGAAACTCTAATTCAGGACATACCGAGGGGCCCACTCCCAAAGTAATAAACACAAATATATCAAACTAATATCAATATGTCAACTTCCAATGCATTAATAATTCTCAATAATCCTCATAGATATGTACGGATCCCATGCTATGTTTGTAAAGGGGTGTGCTAAGAAGATCAAGTAACAAGTCAAATATATACAATCATACATAATAGACACCCCCTCAGCTACCTCGAGAAGTAATCCTTCCATGAAATCAATAATTATACTTGGATAATCTCATACTGGGGACCCTACCACCCTACGACCAACCAACGAGGCAAGACTCACTCCTCAAAAAGTATTCCAATTAAACCATATCAATGATGCCAAACTATACTTACGACACTTCCTCATGTAAATATCATTTATGAATTACCACGAACTCATCCATTATAAAGTCTAACAATTTATAAAATCCTATTTTAAAAATCCATGCATAAGTCACATAAAATATAAAAACTGGCCTTTCATCGACTAATTTTTTTTAAATTTTTATTGAAAAAGAACTCATAATGTCCAACTAGGATTGTGTTTAATTTTCTATTAATCCCTCATTCCAAAATTCTCCCTCATCGTATGTGGCCTTAAAATCAAGGTCTGCAATGATTAAAATTTTTATAAATAAAATTTTATAAATCAGTATACAAAAAATACTCATAGAAAATATATAAAATTCCATGGCGAACGACATTAGAAATTCATTTTATGAATCACCAAGAACCACTTAAGAATAAAACATACATTCAAAGGCCAGACATGGAATTTGGATGGTACAAAATTATATATATAGAACCCAAAACATCATCTAGAAAATTCCAAATCCATCATATTTTCCAAAATAAAAATTTTTCAAAATCATTTTGAAAAAATTCACATACGAATAATCAAATGATCATTTCAAAACCTATTTTTAATGTGTTCTAAAAATATAAAAACACTATATTGAACTAATTAAGGTTATTATGAAGCTTCAAATAAATATTAAAAATTCATTGGAATGGCACTATCATCGATAAATTTCTTCTAAAAATTCTATCCTACATAAAATGGCCAACCTTGAAATAATAGAAAAAATAAGGTATGTACAATTCAATTATTTCACATCGCATAATCAAGTAAATTGAAAAGAAAACATTATTTCACATGAAACAACTATTATAATTATATTAAATTACTAATTAGCAACTAAAGATGTTGCGAAAACAAAAAATAAACATAATTTAGAATTTAAATACTATGAACAATGGGATATTACCACACAACAAAACCAATCCAACACCTGACACTAGACAAAAATCTCAGCAATCACCTAAAATCAAGTGATGTAGTCCAACACACTAAATAAATAATAAAGGGACTCTAAACCACATATATACTCTAAATTAAACTATGAGAAACCAATAAAAATAAAAATAAAACCTTCGCATTGAATGGATAAAATAATATGAGATGGTCTGAAACACATGACATTAGTGGAAAACACGAAAACCCACTTAAAGGGGGTCCTGAGAGATGAGATGAATTCTTGAAAGTGGAATCCTCCACAAGAGGAGGGTCTCACAAAAAAGGTAGTGCATAGGAGAGGTTGGACTGGAAGGGTAGGTCAATGGAGGAGTGTTCCGGAATGGGGATGTGTAATGGAAATGTTATGCTACATTTTTAATAAGGGGCTCTCGTGTGAAGAGTGTTGTTGGTGGCCATGAGGTCACACCACCAAGGCAGATGGTCGCTGAAAGCCAAGCCAGCAGGGTGAGTAGGACACTAGAGTGATATAATAACCAGAAGAGGAATCAGTTATAGAAGAGGATTTCCTCTATGAAGAGGTTGCACTAGAGGCCACACCATTTGATAGTACTACTGGCACTAAAGGTCAAGAATTATTAGAGAGGTGGCCGCGCGAGAGTTGGTTGAGTGAGGGGGCGACATAGATGGTTGATCCTGTTGGAAGTTGTGGTGCCAGAGGCCGCACCGGATAGAGGTGGAGGTGCTAGAGGTTTTGGTTGTTAATGATGTGGGCTTTGGAGACCACATTGGTTGGGGGAGGTGGTGGAACTCTTGTGTGTAGGAAGAGTTGAATGGGATGTTGTACAAGGTGGGGAGGCGGAGAAGAAACCCGGGGAAAGGGTGAGGAGGTAGAAGGGGGGTGACATGATGGGAATAGAAATAATGAGAGATGGAAAATAAATATAAATAAAACCCAAGATAAAATATGTAAAAAATAATTTTAACTTATTAATAATCAGTATAATAATAATAACATATTAATTATAACAATACATTACCTTCAAAATAATAACGACAATCTTAATAATACTAATAATAATCATTAAAAAAAATTATAACATTATGCTTAATAATTATAATATTATTTATTAATAATAATAATATTATTATTATTATTATAATTATTTTTACATATTATTCTTTTCTTAACGAATTTCTCGTTATTTTTTTATTCATTTTAGAAACATGGTAACTGCAGCATCTGTGCATCTCTTAAGAGACCATTCACGGACCATGTGGTAGCTTCTGTACACTCAAGAAGTTGCAACATGAGTAGTTTGGTTGACTTCATGGTACTTGTTAACCGTGCGGTGCTTTTGCACTAGCCTAAAACCCACCACATCACTTAATAAAAAGGACATTAATAACTAATTACGTTTTTATTAAGAGTAGTAATAATAATAATAAAAATAATAATCCCAATATAATTAATAATATTATCAACATCAGTATTATTATTAAAGAAATAATTTTTCATTTCATTATATTTACCTTAATATGTTTTTACATTTAGTTAACTATATCTCATTATCATTTTAAATTTTAAATTTATTTTTTTCCGAAAATTGAGTAAGTCGCATGGGTACCAGGACATAGCCGCATAATCTCCAAACTATGCTCTACCTGTGCACCGGATTCCACAAAGCCCAAAAACCCATTTTTAAATAAAAAATTATAATTTAAACTAAGAATTATCACGAACCCCAAAATTTTATCATTATCCAAGAAAATAATTGAAATAAAAATTTAAAAATGTAAGGGTGTGACATATTATGTGTCCAAATATGAGTTCCAATAGACTGGGGACTAATATTATGCCTTTTAATTTATTAATAGTCTTATCAGTGATGGTAATTTCAATAACTTATTTATCATGTGTATTTATTATGGTGTATCCATGGATGATATAGTTTATTCTTTCATCAAATATTTCATAAAATTGATATATAACTCATTTTGTGGATATGAATGGTTATTATGAAAACAAAATGACGTTCTCAAAAAAATAGTTTTTTAAAAATATTTATATATTGGCTTTTTTATAGTTGGAACTAATGTTATTATGGTATTAGAATATGTATAGATTCATTGAGAAATCTTATTTTTCATTGTAATCACAAAGAAATTTTTATTTGGGTTTATAAAGATGGGGTTTTGTAGAAATCATTTAATGTGAATAAAATCATGTAGTTGTCAAGTTACTATTCTTGTTTGTAACCTTCTGAGTGATATAATTTGTTGCTGACAAATGGAACATGGAGACTCTGTACGGAATTGTAATTTTTTATTCTTATAAATATCCCATAAGATGTGATTTATTTATTTCATAGATATATTCATTTCTTCCACATTATTAAATATTTTTTTCTCCTTTTTCAAAGCCATGTTAATTATTGGGTGCTTTGTTCATCTCTACCATGTGGCGGGATACCTTGGGTGATTTCTCATGTCATCCATGATTTCTTCATTAAAAAATGGTATCAAGGCCATTACTATAATGTCCCCACCCAGGTGAAACATACTGGTTTCGTGAGCTAGTTCCCCATATGACCTCATGTGTGCATCCTTATATTCTAGAGGCTACTGATTAGTAGTGAGGGTTTAATATCATCTATAGGAAGATAATACCCTCTGTGAATCTGAGTAATACATCAATGGAAAAAATAGGCAATAATAAAAATGATATAGCCATAACAATGAATAGATGAAAAAAAATATCACAAGATGACCAAAAGTGGAGATACCATATCAAATTGAATAGTATATATGCCATTAAAAAGTACATCAAGTGTCAATATGAAAAATGAGAAGTAAATACTCTTACTACTCTTATTTACGTCTTGAACCACATCTATGTGCTTCTTCAATGCTCTATTTGAATATCATCCACCAAACACAAGTCCTTTACCATTAGCAAGTCCTGTAACTATAAAATCTATTCAGGTACCATTGAGGCAGCCCAAGTAGGGTTTGAGAACAACTCATTAGGCCACCACCAACGACACCTAATAAAATATATAGTCATTTAAAAATTTATGCAGTTTTATAAATAATAAATACTAGTAATAAAGGACATGGTTTATATTTATTATATTAATCAGTATTTAACAACATGAAAAATGGGTTCCCATGGAATACAAAACCTCAATACCTACATCGTCCCATCATATAGTCTAAAATATCCCTAAGTTATATTACATACATTAATTCAATAGTTACTATTTAATATTATGATATCACATATGAAGGTCATGAAAACCATTACTTATCTCAATGTCATATATGAATGCAATTATTACCATTCACTAGCTTAATATCACATATGAATGCCATTATTATGATTAAATATCATAATATCTTATATAAATTCCATTCTTAAAGTTCAATATAATTATATTGTATATGAATTCCGTTATTACAATTCATTATCCAAATATCACACAAGAATTCCACTGTTACAATTCATTATCTCAATATCACATATTAATTCTATGCTGACCATTCATGTTCTGAATGTCACATATGAATGCCATTATTTCCAGTTATTATCCAAATATCACATATTAATTGCATTGTTAGCATTCATTATTTCATTAAACAATTAATCAGTTGATGAATATTCTAGGTATTATTAATTAAATCAAAAAGTAATTAATTGTCACAACTCTATTAATTAATTGAAAACAAAATTAATATTCACACCTCTATTAATTAATACAACAATTAATTAATCATCATAATTATTGCATACACTTAATAATATCTGATAAATAATTCATCAAATAATTAAGTTTGATTAAACTATCCCAGTATAATCATAAGTAATTTGACATTTAATTATTATTTCTATAATTTCATTAACATCAATTAATTAAAAAATTAATTATTCTCCATTATCAATTCAAATCTCTAACTATTAACTCATCAATAAATTATCCCCAATTCCCAATTCCATTTATCAATTAAATCTCCAATTCCTCAATTAAATAATTGACCAAAATAATTATTTCAATTTAAGAATTCCATTTTCTAAACAAAAACTATAAATTATACAATAACATACTCTTAATTATTATCGAGGATATGAGATATGAATAATTGAACATATAAGTGAATTCATTGATGAGCATTAAACTAATTGAAATCCTCAAATAAATAGAATATTGATGTAGAATAGGGTCTAGATCCGAAAATGAAATCCACATTTAAAAGAACAGTATCTCTAAAATATAGATCTTGATCCCAAAAAAGAGTATATACCAACCCACCAACGGAAAGGGATAAGTATGTGAGTGGTATTGAAAATCAAATCGGATGTATCCACTTTTTTGAAGAGATGTGGATCTACAACTAGGATTCAAATCTCTAGGAACAGATGTCATATGGACTTGGATTCCTTTTTAGATAATTTGGAGTTGAGGTAAATCAATTGTGGGTCTAGCTATGGAGTTTGGTGGAACATGACGGGGGTCCGGGAATTTTTAAATATAAATTGGGGGACTAAAATCACCTACATATGGTTTACATCATTTGGAAAATATTTTACAAAAACCATGTGCCTAAATTATTCCCTACTTATAAGAGATTCTGGGTTTCTCCTTCTAGGTTTAATAGTTTAAAAAATCATGTTCCCACTTTGTGAAACCAATCTATCTTGGGTTTCATAGTTTTCTGGGCCTCAGTGCATAGTTAGGGGAAATAGTGTGCCAACAGTGAATGCCCAATTTGTTCTATTTTTCTCAAATTTTCACAAAAATACACCCTTTGGGAAATCCCAAATAAAAATTACCCAACAAAAGGAAAAAAATTACTTGTAAAAGGACTTCATACTTATTCATAAAAGATCACAGTTTTACAATATCCCTATCTTATGATATCTCATACTCAATATGAACTCGCATGAATCTATAGAATTTCAAGTCATAATTCATGGGCCACTAATAAATCATTTCCCATTATCTCTCCCACATTTTATTCGGCACATGCCCATGTTTCCACAATACACGAACTATCACCAAATTCATTCCCCACAACACTTTCTCATGGTTATCCAACACATGTACAATATTCCCCCCAAAGCATACACTTTAATATAACTCAAATTCATATATATTGATCCCATTAAAGGGTTGGGTTGATAATTAATTAGTTATGAATCAGAGTAAATTCTACATATTGCACCATATCTCTATGGAGGAGGCAATCAGTAAAACATTGACCTGTGTGTCTCTATAACCTCAAATACTTCGATGATCTTGGGAACCAACTTCCAATTCCATTTTATCCTATGGTGACCCACCCCAGTTGGCAATGGAAAGAATAAATGATCAACCTCTATAAACTCTAGGGGAAAATAATTCATGTTATAATATACTTATGTGTGCTCTGAATCATCTCAACTGCTTCTGAATCAATTGTAGCTTATCTCACGTCTCCTGCATGAGACTCAGTCCCCCAAAATCTAACTCACGTGTCTCCATCCAGTATAGAGTATATTTTTAAGACCTACTATAATGATCATTTCACTGTACCATATATTATATAGCCAAATACCTATTGCTATAGGTTAATTCCACAATAGATGGGTGCTTGTTGTAAGGCCCACCAAAGTCTACGACATGTGCTATTAGATTTTTATCAATAACCTGTATTGCACTCTATGACTATCCATCAGTATCTAGATGGAAGTCCATTCTCTGAGAAACCAATGTACCAAGTTCCTTACATAAGACCTTACATTATTGAAAAGTAAAATTTGAGTAATGGCCTGAAACAATAGTCTATGGCACCCCGTGCACACATACTATCTCCCTAAAAAATGTATACCAATTTATCCACTGAAAAAGTCTCTCATATAGACAAGAAATGTGCAACATTCATTAGTCAATAATCAATAACCTAAATGGTGACATTCTTCTTAGTAATCCTCGGGAGTCCCACCATATTTTCTATAGTAACATTCTCCCACATCCATTTGTTAATGGGAAATATATTTAGTAATCTAATAAGTCATTGAACCTTTTATTTCACTTAAAAACTTGTATGGCATCATCTATCAGTCCTTTTTATCTCATTTTTAATTCCGAGACACAAATTTTTCATCTTATTAAAATGTAACTTATTATCACACTAGGATGTACGAACCACTTTGGGGTGTGAAACATATGAATCATCTCCTCTTGAATTGTCAAGGGAACAAAAAACGGATTACTAAGGTAGTTGATCTCATCATCATCAATGCTCCAAATTAAAGATGAACCTAATTTCAAGCCTTTAACTCATGTCCAAAATTATGGATCCTTATATTCCTTATCCTGGATCTAACATAAGATTTATGACTCCACTGAATATAATATGAGATTCATCTGCTCATAACTTTGTAAAACGATAACATGCATCTCAGCCAGAAACATAATCCTTATCTACTTGGAACTATTCTCTTGAATAATTTGTGTCTTGGAATTACTACATAGAGCATTATCTATATAGTTTTCCTTCCCATGTGAATATTCTATATCAAAATCTAATGACAGGATATTATCAACCCATCTTGGTTGTCAATGATTCAAATTTCCCATTGAAAGGATTCAATTAAAGATATTTTGATCACAACACACCATAAAAGTTTCACCCAATTGATAATTCTGACAACACATTAATTCATAAACCATTGTAGCCAACTCGAGGTTATGAATAGTGTATATCCTTTTATGTGGCCACAACTACTGAGACCCATACACCAAAACTCAATCTACATGAACCATCCATGCTATGATTCATATCACAGAAGTGTCACAGTGCACCGTACACTCCTCACATGGCTCAGGTATAATCAAGGTCTATGATGATCTCAATAACTTATTTATCACATGGAAATCATTCTAACAAAATTCCAACCATTCGAACATTTCTCCATTTTCTATCAATCTTGAAATTAGTGTTTCCAATCCATAAAATTCATGCATTAATATATTTAATATGTAGCCAACCCCAGAAAATTATTGATAACAAAAATATTCTAGTCATTCTACAAATATAAAACTATATGTACCTTATTTTATTATAAAGAAAAACCTTACATCAATATTATGGGACACTATTGGTGTACCTAATCAATAAAAAATTTATAATTATCTACCTTGGAATATAGTTGATGCTCTTACAGTATTCTCAAGAAGATGTAAATATATTGGGAATGAGCATCATGAGTGTTAGAGTACACCAAGAATTAATTCACAAAAACAACCAAAAAATTATCTAGATATAGGCGGATGATTCTATTCATCATGACCATAACCACTATGGGTTCATTCATCTACCCACATAGCATCATGATTAACTCATATAGGCAATACATGCTTCTAAAATTAGCTTGAGGTATACCATTATTTTATACTCTCAACTGATAATACCCTAATATCAATTGGATCCTTGAGAAAAAACAATATACCCACAATTGGTCAAACATATCATCCAAAGAAGAAGAGTATACCAGTTCCACCCAATCATCTAGTTCAACATTTTGTAATCAAAACAAAAGTGTAAATTCATGATATCCTTTTTTTCAATCTACACGAGTGATCCCCAAGAACATGTACTTGGTAAAGTAAAATATTTATACTCCAAATCCTCTATCTGATTCATGAACTCTAAGAGAACTTTCAGACCCATTGATTGTGGTGGAATAGAAACGTGTTAATCCCCACATAATTATATCAATAGTGGATTACATAGCATTCACACATGGATTCCTGGAGAAGTCATCAGAAATAAATTCATGAAACCACTACAATACTAAATTAGTTACACCATGATTCACACATCATTCATCCAATAGTAGAATAGAAACCTGGGATGTGAGATCTCCCCGTTACTGCAAAATTGGCCCTGCCCGGACAACTTTTATATCGCAATCTCCTCATTGAATATTATTGTAACCTTTAGGATATGTATAATTCAATATCATACAGTAATAATTAATATGGTATAGGTATAATAGAAACTAGTCCACACCCAAATTTAATTCAAATGTTGTCATGTATTGGATATATAGATCCAATTGAATATAATACTATGAAACCTTAAGAGAACACCCCTTAAAAAATTAATATCTAAATATTGTATCCCCAATGGTGTATATAATTTCAAAACCCCAAAAACTATCTCCAACTTGTTGATCAACCCATTCACATGTTTTGAATAAATTAAGGATTATGAGGTAGTAGTATCAAATAAACAATTAGATATTATATAATATACACGAATTGTAACACTCACTATCGATTATCCAGCCTCAAAATCGAAAGGTTTAGGTTGAAAAAAATGAATCTATTCTACCCATATTACCTATGATGCATTCTTACTCCCCTAAGATGCACCACTTCGGTAATACAATTTCTCTTTTCTAGAAGCACCATGTACACTCCCTCTACCATCCCATACAGTATAATAGAAAATACTAGACTGATATGGTGAAGATGACCTCTTTTTCACACCTTGGTTCTATATATCTCCTCCATCAATACCCATATATCATATATTTCTATTGAAATTTATTATATAACCCATCGTACAACAAGAATATAACTCCACTACTGCTTGGGGAGAGTGTATATGATAATGTCTCAAACCACCATACTGGTGATAGAAAATTCGAGCAAGGTCATGAGAAACTGATCCTTCGATATGGCCACTCTTACTTCTATCCACCATGCTAAAACCCTCATAGTATAGCTTCCAATAATTAAGAAACGTACCACCTAATCATCCAAACTGAAACAACTATTCCTACACTTAAATCCTCTTTTATTTTCCCCTTAGTTATGAGAGATCGATACACTACCTCAACAATATTCTTTCACTAAAATAGTTTAATCTAGGAAATGATGTCACATTTAAGTTAGTCCTAATAACATCTTCTTGTATCATTCTCTTCCACTTCCACTATTGTAGTGAAGAGTTCAAAATCTGTAAAGCATCATGCATAGTCCATGAAAAACATAATCCATTGAGTCATGCTCATGAACTCACCTGCTCTCTCTAACCATATAGTATCTGGATATATGATCTATAAAACATATATTTTATTTCATTCCATAACATTCCATTTATTCTTTCTAGTATGATCCCTAACACAACAAAAATTCATCATTGATCCTCATAGCATATAAGCATCCAACCTGACCCTATTTTTAGTAGGAGTCTCCAAATGGTCATGGAATGTCCCTATAGATTCGATCCATAACTCAACATCCGTAGGACCTACCTATATAATAAAAGTTGTAGGGTGATGAAACTAGAACCCACACATTAATACCGACATGCTCCTCACAACCCATTGTGGGTTTCTCCCTGTAAACTAAATGAAAAATTTAAATATATCATGGATCTCTTCTCATGATTCCTTACCCAAAACTATTTGTGGCATATATTCCACCACTAGTACATCCTCAATTCCTATATTCTCATGTTTTACTCTCAATAAGAATTATTGTTGAGGAATATATCTAAACTTATAGATATGCATCTTAGGACACAGTTGAAAAAATTAACACATTTACAAAAACCACAATATTTCCCAACAAGTCAATTCCTCAAACCAATACACATGGTCCAAAATAAGGCTATATCACTACTCTTAACCATCATACACATAGTTATTGGTTAATAGGGGTAAACACATTCTCATTATTCAAGATTATCATTTATGTAGCCATTCATTATGATATTTTATTATTTTACATTATTAATAAATTTTATGATGGGAACGATTTCGGTAGTTCAATTTAATAGGATATGAAAAAATGTTCATGTTCAAAAACATACCCAAAACCCAATTTCCCACACATGCCTAAAAGATTCTTGACACAAAATAACACTGAGTGAATATAAATATGAATTCATAATCAAATATCATTCTATACTAGGCAATGAGTCAAATCTAAAACAATATGAAAACAAATTCAGACCACACCAAAAGTGCATCACCCAAGGTAGAATAATATTCATCTTCAACAACACACATTAACAATAATACTCCCTCTTTAGCTACTTGTGTTCTTCTCTTATATAATTTAGCTACCCCCATGAACACGATCATAACCATGTCCTAACTCTTTCCACTATCCTATATATCATTCCCCAAATCATAATGAAAAATAAATTGAAATGAAATATGTGATCTGATGCCACTTTGTACCGTATCGGACCAAGTTTTAAACACTGATTCCCCAAACCAGTTCACCACATGACCTCTAGAAACCCTCCCCATATGCCAGAGGCTTTCAACTGGAATCGAGTGTCTAATATCAATCATGGATAAACTATACCCTCTTTTAATATGATTAACAATCCAGTGGAAAATAAAAAAACAATAATCAAAATGATATAACTATAAATGTAAACAAATCAGTACCACGATCACAAGATGACCAAAAGAAGAGATACAATATCGAAATAAATAGTAGATATTCCATGTTTAATTAATTTCTAAGTGTAAAAAATATAAAATATAATGATAATACAATGAAAAATCTTGTGATGGTCTCTAACCACATCTGGTTCTCTCATTCGTGCTCCAACCCCATTTCAGCCATCTATCATAGGGAATTTACAGTTAACCAATCCTACTACATTGAAATCGGTTGGGGTACCGATTAGGAAACCTGAGTAGGGTGTAAAAAAACACAATAGACCACCACCAATGACATATAAACCCATATCTAGTCAACAACATGTGTATATAGTTTTATACATAATAAATACCAACAATAAAGTAAATAGTTCACCGTTATTCAATTAATCGTTATTTAACCCCATAAACATAGAGTACCTGGGGACACCCAAACCTCAAAATAGGCTTCATCCCATTCCAGATACTTATCTATCCCCAAGGGATATCACATACATGAATTACACAGTTACCATTATACATTTCAACATCACATATTTATTTTATTTTTACAATTCATTGTCTTAATATCACATAATAATTACATTGTTACCCTTAATTATCTTAATATTACATAAAAATGACATTGTTACCATTCATTATCTTAATATCATATATGAATTTAACTGTTTTCATTCATTATCATAATATCATATATGAATTGCATTTTTTCTATTCATTATCTCAATATCACATATAAACGCAGTTTTTACCATTAATTATCTCAATGTCACATTTGAATTCCATTATTATCATTCATTACCTCAATATCACATAAAAATTCCATTATTATGATTCATTTTCTCAATATGATATTGGAATCCCATTGTTACCATTAGTTATTTCATTAACATATTCAATAATTAATTAATATTGTCATTAATATTAAATAAATATTTAATTAATTAATATTTACGACTCTATTAATTAATCCGACTATTAATTAATCTTCACAACTCTATTAAATAATTAAACAATTAATTAATATTAAAAATCAACTATTTTTATAAAAATTCTAAAATAATTAAGTCATAAATTTTCTATGTTTGAGTAAAAAATCACAATATAATAATAATTTATTCAATAATAATTTATTCTATCAAAAATATCATTATATATAATTATTTCCTCAATTAATTGTACACCATTAAAAACACAATATTCTAAAAAATAACTCATAAATTAATTATCTCCAATTCAATAATTCATGTATTCAATCAAATCATCAATTCCTCAATTAATTAATTTATCATATTATATTTTTAAATTTAGGAATCCCAATTGCTAATGGAAATCTATAAATTCTACAATCACATACTTTTAGTTGATATCATGACTATAGGATTCCAATAATTAAACACCTACCTCAACTATTTGATGAGTGTTCACTTAATGGAAATCCTCAATTGAATGGAATAATGATGTAAAACATGGTCAAGATCCGAAACCTAAATCCAATTTCAAACAAAAATAAAATTTCTTAAATATAGATATAGATCCTATAGTAAATGATCTAGATTCAAATAATACATATATAGATCCAAAACAAATAGGGTAAAAACCCAACAAATTATTTTGAAAAAAATTGGTAGAGATATTGAAAATCAATTGGGATGAAACAATATACCTGAAGACATACATATCTACCAATCGAGCTTCGAATAACTAAGAAAAATAGTCATATCTCCTAGAAATTCATCCAAAGAGGCTTAAGAATTCATATAAATCAGTTATGGGTTGATATAGGGAATTCAGGTGGTATAATATATGGGGTTCAAATTTTTTTTAATATAATTATGGAGATTAAAATCTGGTACAGACGGTTTACTTCTCGAGGTGCATGGGTTCCCCTAATCATGAGCCTTAACTGCGTGCCTCTTAAAGGGGGTGAATGATTTCTCCATTTAGGTTGTACATTTTGAAAAATTGTTTTCCAACAATGATAATCCCTCTTTCTAGGGTTTCACAATTTTCTAGGTATGGGAGCACGGTTAGGGAAAGCTATGGAATAGTCGTACAATAACATATGCATTCTATTTTTCACAAATTCCCACCCAAACACACCTCATGGTAAAACCCAAATGAAAATTACTCATCACAAGGAAATTTTTTACCTATAAATCATCCTAATACATCTCTATAAATGATCAGGTTTTATAATTACCCCACCAAATGTTTTATGAATCTACTAGGGTTTGCTTCATGGTAAATTGTATATAAGAGTTACAACCGTCTGAATTATGATGAAAAGTGAGGGGTAAATTGTAGCAATATCTCATCTACATATGAACATTAGTTACCATGGGTGGGTAGGGATCTTTCAAAATATTTATAATTGAAGTTTTAGGTTTTATAAAAAAACCCTATTTTGGGATTACTTAAATGAGCCGATTCATTTTTTTTATGTTTTTACTTCTGTTATTTTCTTTAAATTGTTACCATATTATATAGTTTATTTCTAATCATGAAGTTGGTTTTTTTATTAATTATATTACCTTAAGATAATTGGATATTTAAATTTTTTAATTCAAAAATTCCTCAAAGAATATCTCTTTAAAATCCTATATAGGAAGTTGTGAGGCATGTTACTCAAGAAAATAATCCCATAGACTCTTCTTTAATAGTTGTAGTTATCCTGAATTTTTGAACAATGGATTTTTTGGGTTCTAGGTTCCCTGAATAATGGTGGATCATAATACAATATTTACTATGAATAATCCTCCCATATTTCATTGTGAAGATGGACACTATGAATCCAATGATTTTATTGAGAAGATTGAATGGATCTTCCATCTTCTAAAAACACTCGAGGACTCTATCTAGGATTCACCACATAAAAGTTTTATGAACTGAGAATGAATCGTTGGGACTCTATATTGAATGATATGTTAAATAAAGAATTTAAATTTACATATGTCATAATTATCTTGAATATTTAATTATATCCAATGATATTGTGACTGGTTAAGACCAAACAATTTTTGACTGTAGATCAAAAGGATCATATGGTTTTTGAATATTATAACCATTTTCTGAGTTTGTGAACTTAAGTAATTTGATTTTAATAAATTATTAGCATAAATATAGGAGGATTGAGATGATTTTATGGGTCAATATTTGATTATTTTTTGTTCTCTTGTTCCCTAAAAAATATTTGAATTTAGATTATACAAACATTTTTGGAATATGAAATAATATATTAAAAATGGGTTTATGTGGAGCAATGGTTATTGTAGCTGTTAGATATAGTGTTTTTTGATAGAAAAGCTAATTAAAATGTGTTTAGATTTATTGGTTACTACTTTTATGGGATTCATAATGACAAAATATAGTTGTATTTTATCATTTTAGATGACCGACTCATACCACACTTAATTTTAATGATTTTTTGTGAACTTATCAGTATTTTGCGCAACTTGACAATATCTAGAATTGTTTGTGGAAGGATTTCTCAAGGAAATAAGTCTCTATCAACATTTGCAATGGCTTAATAGGATCATTTTTATACTATCAATGGTGGTGGGCCTTATCCTCAATACACGAGGGATATTAATGTGCCTAAAAAGGCTTAGCAGGAGCTAACACAGAATTCCATTATGTAGCAGAGTATGATCCACATGAATATATGGAATGGAAGCTATTATTAGAGGAAAACTATTTATTTCATTCTCTGTAGTATTGTCATTATTTAATATGTTTTATATTAATTATTTTATATTTTTTATGTTTATTTTTTATTGGTTTTCCATTACAAACTTATGATGTTCATGTTCGATCTTTCCACACCTTTGGTAAATATATCAATGTACGGTTTTTAATGAACCATGTCTCTGGTCATGGTGGATGACCATGACCTAGTGTGGGGCTTCTTAGTCCATGACCTTGATATATTCATCATTATTATTGGAATTGAATAAATGATCATTTTTAATGTCTAGATTAATTGTTATCTTCATTGATTTATGTTTCTATCTATTGATGAAGTCTCCAATGTCATTTTGGTAGATTTCATTCTAGATCAGGGAAAAATAGGCTTTTTATTCCTTAAGATAGAGTGATCTCATTTAATTTTTTCTAGATTATACAAGAAATTTCTAATTCTATCATGAATATCCCTCTTACTATAGTGGTGAGTGTGTATAGAGAGTTATTTATAGAAACAAAATCAGTTACCACTATAGAGAGAGGTCGACATCACTATTTAACTTCTTCTTGATTTGAATCCCCTTTTTATAAAATATTTTGTATTAATTCTTCCTAGATTTTCATCATGTTCTTCACTTTTACTTTTCTCCAAGAAGTGATAAGAGTGCATCATCCATTTTATTGATTTCTAAAATTTCAAATTTTTAACCATTATGAACCCCTATCCCCTACCAAGAATTGATGACATCATTTATAAAATAGATGTGCGCATTAATTTTATTTTAATGAATTTTTTTCTAGGAACCACCCGTTGAGTTTTTGAGAGGGGAATATAAATTAGACTGATTTTATGATTTAATATATGAATTTTTAGTGTCTCATTATTCCATTTTTTCTCATAAATTATCATATGATATGTATGTTATTGATGAATTAGACTTTCTATAATTTACCAAAAATTATTGGGTTCATGTTTATGGAAGATATTTTTGGGAACTCCAAGTAAAATGAGGAACACATGGATCTTTTTGATATCATACTAATAATATTTAAAGAACACCACTTATTATTTAATCTATCAAAATTTTAATTTTCAATTGGTTATGTGAAGTTTATGTGGTAGGTTATATCTAAGAGGGGAATAACAGTGGATTCTAGAAAGATTCAATAGGTAATGTATTGGGTTGAGAAATGAATTGTGTTTCACATTAATTTATTCTTAGTATTGGGGAGTTTTTATAGGTGTTTTTAGGAATTCTCCAATATTAAATAACCAATGATTTTTTTCCCTTATAATGGGGTTATGATTGTGTGGTCTAAGAAGAATCATAGATATATTATGGATGTGAACATGAGGATAAATTATAGGGAAATTCTAATTCATCGAAGAATGAGTAAAGGTTAAGATATTATTTTTTATGCCTGAGTAATGGTCTTGGGGTTTATTTCAATGTAAGGAAATTAGTTTGTGGTCTTTCGGTATATTCAACTATTACCTAATTTTAATAGTTACCTTATCAAAAATAATTATTTTCTAGTTGTTACATAGGAATTCATAGGTTAATAAAATTATCTCTTCATGGATAAGTATATGGTATGCTCTAATCATTATGACATGATGTATTTTTTTTACTTTGATAGACATGATCTCATGATAGATACATTGGTATGATCATCTTCCAAAATTTTATTTTGATATTGTTTATACTCTAGAAATAGAAATGTAGTCACTAATTTATTGCATAGGAAATTACTAACTTGATCATTAAAAAAATAAGTTGTGTTGTGGTATCAGATGATTTTATTCAATAATATGAACATGGTAGTGGAAAATTATAGTGGTGAAGTGTTGTTTTTTTCTATTAAGTTTAAAAAAACATTTTATGATCGAATTCAACATAAAAATGTTTCAAATCCAATTTATTATACTTTATTAGAATCATAAAAAGTTTGGATATATCATATGAGGTATCTTGAAATCCTAATGAAAATGTATGATTACATTGATTAATAGTTGTTCCTATATCTCTAAGGTAGGAATTTTTTGGTTGTGGAAACCAGTCTTGTCGGTCCATACACCATGAAGTTAATAAGATGTATCATGATATATAAACTTATTATATGTTTAAAGGGATGAGGCTATAGAAATTAAGTTATGATGTTGAGTTACCCACATCTATTTTACTGTGGGAAAAGGAAATTGCTAGGGATAAATTTCTTAAGGAAGGAATATTTTAACGACATAAACTTTTACTAATAAAAATTCTTCTTGATCTAATTAAATAAATAAATATGTATAATGGCTATATAAATCATATTCACTTCATTGGTTTTATTTTTTATTATTTCAAAATACCATTAAGAATTCTTACCATTTCAAATATAGTCATCGAACAGTGATCAAATGATTAGTATAAATATATGGCTTTAACAAATCCAATTTACTCAGACAAAGGATGTGATTGACTCATCTGGTAGAACTGATCAATTAGAAGACCATTTTTTGGAACTCATAAAGGATGTGTAATAATTGGAATTCACTCTTGACCAATCCCAATACAATATTCAACAATTTATGCTTGAATGAAACCGACTATGGGAGAACTGTAAGTTGATTGAGATTTCCACCCGACCGATGTTATATGAACCTCCCCACAAGTCTGTCACCATCATACACCATACCCATAGGTCATATGAATATGTTATAAGGGGTTATGGACAAGGCAATATAACTACTATTATGTGCAATATTTTTGTATAGAATAAATAATTTATATTCATTAAATATTGTTACATTGTAAATATATTTTAAAAAAATAGTATTTTAGTTAATATTCAATTTAAAAAACCATTTTGATTAATGGATAGATTTTAGAATTATATAATATTTTAGTAAAATATTATTACAAAATTACTATTTATTAAATATAAATGATCGTATAATTTTTATGAATACAATTGTAATTTCTATTAATGTTTGAAATCTATTTTGTTCAAATACCATGAATTATTGATAAATGTGGGTTTTTATTATATAAAAAATTGGCATATAAAAAATATTATTTAGATAAAATTAATATAATTTTTGTATTCAGGACATATAAATTATCTAATGGTGAATTTTTCATAATTTTCTGAGATAGTCGAATTTTTGGGTAAAAATTAAATAATGTTTAAATACATAATGTGTTTTATGACATCATAATGACCCAATATTAATGTAATAAATTAATAAAAAAAATATTTTTAGAAAATACATGTTTAACAATTAAAATAATGTTATTTTAGTGTTTTTTTATTTATTTTACAATATGTTTTGGACCATCCCAGACTTATAAAACATTATATATTTTTAAAATGATTTCCTTGAGTGTGTGAATCACCTCTACATTAGAATGCCTAATAATTTATTAATTTTGGCCACTGGACTTATTAAATAATGTTTTACACTCCCCATTGATCAAAACCAAGGTAAAATGGGTGGGTTTGTTGTTTTCATTAGTTAAATGTGTAGTGTCTAAATCCAAAATAATAAAGAATTCACTCTTTTTCCAATATAAACCCGAAAATGTTCCTATATACTCTTCACTAAAAATCATTAGAACTTGAAAAAACTCGGACAAAAACTCTGTATAATCCTCCAATGCTGCCCCAAGATCCCATTATGCACCCCTCGAGCCTCTCCAAAGCCTTTGGGATCACACTTCCATTTAAGGGATTTCTTCATCTCTCATTTTTTGTCCATGTTTATTTATGTTACTATACCGTTATATTTTCAAATAAAAATGTGGGGGTATAATTTAAAACCTTTCCTATACTGCCCTAATTATTTTTTAATATTGAGATACCCCTTTATCTCTCATTAATTCCTCCCATGTACACCTATTACCATGCTTAAATTCCGTAAGGGATTCTCTCTCCTCATTTACAGTCAAGCAATAATTTTATATTATGAATCCGAATTCAATCATATATATAGGTAAATGTGTTTATATGAACCATATACGTTAAATTTAATGAAAATAAATGATATACCCCTTTCACAATCATCAACAATTTTTAGGAATTCTTATGTCCCATCATTATGAAGCTAAAATTGCACCACAATCTTCCAAGCCAAATTCATTATGTAGTGAATACCATGCTCATTTCTATATCAAGGGTATTCGCCATTATTCATATTTACTTATTTATTATAATGTTTCATTTATTTATTCCACATTCAATTTATCATGGAATAAATGATAATTTTTTACTAATCCATGTTATATTATCCATGTGGCACTATTATGCATGAAATGAAATGATTAAGAAGGGTGGGCCCGAATATCGCTCAAATGCATTGGGTAAAGATTAGTATCGCGATACATCAAGTGAAATGATAGTTTACTCAATATAATTAACGTTAAATGAGTATTTACTCATGATTCATGTTCAATTATCATTTTCACATTCTAATATCATGTAAAATGTTGATTTCGCATTTCCATTTTATGGTAATCATGCTATATCATGACTTTATGTTAATGTTTCTCTTAATCTACATTGATATTCTTATTTCATAACATGTACTGTATTCTTATTGTTATGACTTGTTTATACCCATAATTGTCATTATATATCACCCTTTTCTTTTACATTTCTTAGGTTATCCCATGCAATGCTATGTACGATAGAATAATATGGTCATGTAAATGAAGTTTTCTATAAAGATGTGGTGTTTTATGTTTTATGTTGTTATGTAATGTTATTAATCCCAAAATAATCATGACCTCTCAATACTCATAGATTTATTATGTGAATTTTCATGTAATAAATCATGATTATGTTTGTAATAATAAGTATCGTTGTCATACATCTCGATGGTCCAAATCCCATTGCAATAAACCCATTTATATCCACCTACTATTAGCCAGTAGTCGGTATGTTAACTACTAGTTTTTCAATCATTATAATTAATCCTTGTAGCTATGTTAGGTTCCCATGTTGTGTTTGTAAAGGGGTGTTCCAACAAGATCAAGAAACAATTCATATATATACCATCAGACATAACAGACTCAAACCAGAACCACCCGAGACACCTCAAGAAGTACTCCTTACCTAAAAATAATAATTAAACAAGGAAGGTACCATACCAAGGACACTCTTTCCCCCTTTCCATCGAACTAAGAAAGCATATCTCCTCAAAGGGGTTTCTAATAAATCCATTTCAGTGATTCTGAAGTTTCCATACAACACATCCATGTTTCAATCACTTTTATGAATAACCATGCACACATCCTTTCTAAAAAAATTATTTAGAAAAATACTTTTTAAAAATCTACTCAGAAGAATATGTATATTCAGAAAAGGCCATTCATCAATTAAAATTTTAAAAATCATTTTCAAAAATCACACATCATGTCCAATATACCATGTGTTCTAATTTCCATTAAAACATCATTACAAAAATCAACTGCACATTCACATCCCTTAATAAAACTCAGACCATTCAAAAAATATATAAAAACTTTTTATAATACTTTATACCAAAAACAATCGCACAAAATAAATACAATTTCATGTCTACCAACATTAGAAATCCATTTTAGGAAACACTAATCACCGCATAAATTTAAAACATACATTAAATGTCCATAGAGGAATTATAACGTTATAATACATATATATATATATATATAGAATAAAAAAATTTATTAAAAAAGGCCAAACCAATCATAACATAAAACCTAACATTTTATAATACGCATTTTCTATAAATTCAGAGAGGCATATGTAAAGGATCATTTCAAAACCTATTTTTACCATGTTCGAAAAATATAAAAACATTAAAATAAAAAAATTAAGGGTATTATAAATCTATAGATAACCTTTGAAAATTCATTTTAATGGATCCAACATCTATAAATTGCTTGAATTTTTTTATCTACAAGCAAAGGCCTACCAGGCTACTTTAGCAAATGCATGGTATATAGTATTCAATTATTTCACATCGTATAATCAAAAAAATGAATGAAACGCCTTATATAACATGAAACAGATATTATAACAACATTTCATCACTAATTATTAACTAATGACTTTTAGAAAAGAAGAAATCAATAAAATAATAAATTTAAAGTGTATGTGAAAAGGGATCCTACCTCAAAGTAGAACCAATCCAACACCTAGCATTGGAATTATTTATTGACAACGACACAAAATCACATGATTAAGACCAATGCACTACAAAATAAATGATAGACACTAAAAATCACATAATAAAATAAATTAAAATGTGTGAAACCAAGTGGTTGGAAGAAAATATTCACCTCGAATGGCGGAGCCAACTCGAGATGGTTTGAAACCCTCTCCTTTGAAGGAAGACACAAAAACCCAACCGAAAGGGTTCTAAGAGATGATCTGTGTTATAGAATGACAAAGAAGCTACTAGAGGAGGGTTTCACTAGAGATTTTTCATCGACAGGGAAGATCTCCATTGGAGGTCAATTGAAAGACTAGACACGTCGCACAAGAGATATTGCGTTGTAATGAATGCGCGTTATTGGGAGGAGGGGTATCTGTGGGACGATTGTTTGCTGATAGGGGGAGAAAGTCTATTGATTGCCATGAAAATAGGGTGAGTAGGTTGTTGGAGGGACTCATCGGTAGGGAGAGGAGGCGACACCAGAAGAGTTTCAATGGTAGGAGGAGGCGGTGTCAATAGCGGCACCAGCTGGGAGAGATGGTGGTGCTGGAGGCCGAGCCAGTTGGGATAGGTGGTGGCATCAAAGATGGAAAGTATATGTGGAATAACTGGAGGCTAAACTGGATGGATGTTTGGGTGATAGAGGACATTCATAATGGAGGTGGTGGCATTGAAGGCCATTCCAGATGGAGGTAGCAGCATTGGAGGGCGTGCCAGTTGGGAGAAGTGGCGGCGCTAGAGCCAGCAATGAGAGGTGATGGGGGTGATTCACATGGTTGAGTGGGGGAGGAAAATGTGGTGCAAGGGTAAGGGGGTAGGTGGGAGGTGACGTGTGGGAGAAATGAAAGGGATATAGAGTGATGAGATAGAAAAAAGATTCCCTAGATAAAATAAAAAATAAAATAAAAAACCTAACATAATAATAATCATTATAACACTAATAACATATTAATAATAAAAATAATGTATCATAAATATAATAACCAAACTATTAATAATATTAATTATCAATATTAATAATAATTATAATATAATTATTAATAATTATAAAATTAATTACTCAAAATAATAATAATATGAATATTAAAATTATTCTTAATCATAATTTTTGTCTAAAAGTATTTAACATTTTTATATTTATTTATTTTAAACACTGGGAAACCACGCGGTCTACATATAGCTTAGCCGATTGGGCACGAATTGGACGTCTCCATCGGCCCACTCCAGAAGCTACCGCACGAGTAGTCGAACTGACTATACGGTCTCCGCTAACCATGTGGTGCCCGCTCCCCAGCCTAAAACCACCACAACTCCCGATAAATATAATAATAATAACTAAAACCATTTTTATTAGGAGTGATAATTTTAATAATAATATTAATCCTAGTGAAATTAATAATATTAATATTATTGTTTTTATTATTAATGAAGCCCTTTTTAATTTTATAACACTTAACGTAATTTATTTTAACTTTCATTCATTTTCATATCTATAATATTTTAATTTTTGTATTTCTTTTTTAACACCAGATAGGCTACACGGGTATCGGGGCCTAGCCACATAGTCTATAAACTATGCTCTCTCCATGCACAAGATGTCACTAAGTCCAAAACACCCATTTTTAAATAAAAACTAAAAATTTAAACGATAACTTATCCTGAACCCCCAAAAAGTTATATGATTCCATGATAATAATAAAATAAATAATTTTTCAAAGTTAGGGTGTGAAAATTCTACCCACCATAATGATTTCTTCCCTCGATAATAAATAACAAGGTTTAACCCATAAACAAAAACTGATACTCCTCTATTATTTTAGGAGATCCCTCAAAATTGAAAAAATGAGAAGATAAAAAAAAGACTTATAAAATAATTACGTTAGACCCAGAATGGAGTCACCGCCACATTTCACCCCCCCCCAAAAGATTATACACCTCCTGATGATTGTTCAAGAAAAAATAATATTTTCCCAACACTAAATTTTTCCGCAAACATGCACATCCTAAACATCACCAAGTGGAACATAAACCATCAAAAACCACCGAAAGACTCTCATCTATACATTTACTCAAAGGAATATCTTTGGAATTGAGGGTTTCACACCGGAACAACTGCTAAAAAATTGATACAATGAATAAGTCTAATATATTGTCATGGGGAGGCCCGAACTGGCTCCCCGAAATAAGAATCATGCAAGAACTAAATTCAATGAGGCCCACAATGTGTGTCCCCACTATAAAGAGGGAATATACTAACCAAAATCGATGACAATACACATAGACCAAAAACCTCATTTACAAGGGGAGGGGATGGAAGGGCCCATCTAATAGGGTATCAAAACTACGAACGAAAATTTATCAATAACTCACACCTCTTAAAAAGAACAAACCATGACACACTAAGGACTGAAATTAAAAAAATTCCATTTTCACAATAATGGGGTACTCATGAAAATGCACCATCTTTACATTGAGGCATATGGCTGGAGCTCTGATGGATGAAGAATTTGTTGCCTCACAGTCAGGAATTAGAAACCACTAAATAGAAATTTTTCTTTCTAGTTCCACAACATACCACACTACATTCCATACTAATCCAACAATCCCCAAAACATCCCAAGTCTCACTCAGCATCAACACGGAACATTACCACAATAGTTAATTAGAAGATGCAAATGAATAATCATTTTCACCTTAATTAGGGAACAACAACAGAGAGGATTCAAGGAGAAACACTTCCATTTGATAACAAGAATCATGGAATTATTACAAGGAATATAAGTATTTGTAAAAATAGAAGTCTTAAAAAACTACCTCAACATACAACATTTCATTTAAAATAAAATTATACACAATCAGATTCTAATGAAAATGAACCTTGTGACTGAGGAAACAATTATTAAGAGAGTGATCATAAATCAGGTCCCAACAAGCACATGATTCTTGCAAGTAGCTATAATAGCCTCTTACGAGAAAATTCACTATCATGGTGGCCTAGAATGACCTATGATAGGAGAAACAAATGAATGATCCCTATATAATTTCATGGATAGCATCTATTACTAATAACTTATGACCATGATTCCTTACATATAAACTAAAACATTCCCTTCACTACTTCATGATTCAAACTTTAAACAATGAATTAAAAAATCAACACTCAATGAATAAGGCTAATTGAGAAACTAAATATTCCTTCCACACCTCTCACAAATTACCTCCCACTGCGAGAGGATCTACTCAACCAAAAAATAAAGAGGTAGATTCAAGTTACAAATTCCAAGACAGAACTCCTTTCATTGAATAGCTGGAGTGTTTACTAATGGGATTTTCACACATGACCACACTCTGAACATACATTGATTTTTCATGGCAGTAAATCTAGCCGACGAGGAGAGACCAACAACCCAATTGAATTTTTCCATTGGCCAAAACTACATCATCCCCGTTTAAAATTCATCATTTCACAACTTAAATACACTAAATTAGGATATGAGATACCAAGAAGAATGAAGAAAACATTCACATAGAATGGATATAATAATATGATATGGTCTGATACACATGACTTTAGTGGAAAAAAAATAAATCCACCTGATGGGGGTCCTAAGAGAAGATCCAAATTCCCGGAAGAGGATGTATCCACCAGAGGAAGGTCGCACAGACATGGTAGCGTGCTAGAGTGGTCACACTATCATGGTAGGTCAAGATAAGTGGGTTCCATAAAGTGGATGTGCATCGAAAAATATATGTTGCATTGGAATAAAGGGGCACTGTTTTGAAGAGGGTTGTCTATGGTCATTAGGTCGTACCGCCAGGGGGGATTATCCCTAGACATCCATGCTAGTAGGGTGAGTAGACCGCTAGAATGAAACATTGATAGGAAGAGGTGGCACTCCTGGAAGAGGTTTTCCTCTAGTAGAAGGTTGTACCGGATTCCACACCATTTGGGAGTGGTGCCGGCATCGAAGGTCAAGATTGTTTGGATAGGTGGCGGCACCAAAGCCAATTGAGATAGGGGTGGAACAAGATACTGATCTCGTTGGATATAGCGATGCTGGGGGCCATACCAGATGGAGGTTGAGGTGCGAGAGGCTGTGCAAGTTGGAAGTGGGGGTATTGGAGACCACATTGGTTGGGTGAGCTAGCAGTGCTCGAGTCGGTATGGAGAGGTGAATGGGATGATCCACTAGTTAGAGAGGTGGAGGTGAAACACCTTGAATGGGTGAGGTGTGGGAGGGAGGCTATGTGGGGAGAAAATAAATAAAGATATAGGTAAAATAAATAATATGAAACTCTAGATAAAATAAAGAAAAAAAATAAAATTAACTTAATAATAATCATTATAATATGGATAACATATTAATTATAACAATACGTTATGGTAACTAGAATACTGATAATATTAATAAAAATAATAATAAACATTAATAATAATTATAACATTATTATTAGTAATTATAATATTAATTATTCAAAATAATATAAAAAATATAATAATTGTATTATTCCAAAAAATTATTCTTTTTTAATTACATTATCATTAAATTTATTTATTAATATTAAAAACATTGTAACAGTGTGGTCTTTATATGATTGAAGCGACCATGACTGAATAATGTGGTAGCTTATTCGCACTCCTGAAACAACATCACGAGTACTTAAGTAGACTGCATAGACCCTGCTAACCATGTGGTGCCAGCACACTGACCAAATACCCACTACAACCCCCAATAAAAATGATATTAAAAAATAATAACATTTTTATTATGAATAATAATAATAATAATAATAATCGAAATATGATTAATAATATTATCATTATTATTATAATTAAAGAAACAATTTTTCATTTTTTATTATACTTACCTTAATTTATATTAACATTCATTTAACTACATCTCATTATCATTTTAAATTATTAATATTTTTTAAATTTGAGTCGGTCTCACATGAACTGTGACAAAGCATTATAGTCTCTAAACTATGCTCAACCCGTGCTCTAGATTACACCATACACAAAAACCAATTTTTAAATAAAAACACATAATTGAAACCATGAATTATTAAAGACCCTGAAAATGTTATCTGCTTCCCAAAAAAGTATTGAATTAAAAAATTTCAAAAGTCAGGGTGTGAAATTTTAGGCGTACATAAATGTATTTTAATTGGTTGTATACAAATATTATACGTTTTCATTTATTATTAGTCTTATACGTGATGATAATTTCTGTAACTTATTTATCATGTGTATTTATTTTGGAAGATTTATTTTATGTTTTAATTAAATATTTCATGTAATTGATATATTTCTCATTTATGAGGATAAGAGGGGGTTTTATGAAAACCCAATGATGTTTTCTAAAAAAATAATTTTTCAGAATTATTTAAATATCGGATTTTTTTCATAACCGAATCTAATGTCTTAATGATATTAGACTGTGTATATATTCATTGGGAAAATATTATTTGTCATTATAATCACATAATAATTTTTTATTTGGTTGTATATTGATGTGGTTTTTTGGACACTGTTAAAGAGAATAGTATCTTGTAGTTCAATAGTTTCTCTTGTTGTTTGTTACCTTTTGAGTGATATAGTTTGGTTCTGACAAATGGAACATGGATACAAATTGATACCTCATTATTTTTAATTGTTAGGAATATCCCTTAAGATGGGATTTATTAATTTCATATATATATTCTTTTCTTCCAGAATATAAAATGTTGGATTCTCCTTTTTTCAACAATCCATGGGACTTAATGGATTCATAGTTCATCACTACCATGTGGTGGGCTACCTTGAATGATGTCTAATGTCAATCGAGATTACTTCCTTACAATATGGTATCGGGTCCATTAATATAATGTCCCCACCTAGGTTCCACATGTTGGTGTCATGATCTAGTTCCCCACATGACTTCATGGGTTCCTCCCTATATGCTATATGCTACCAATTAGCTGTGAGGCTCTAAAATCATCCATAGAGAGACAATACCAAGTATAAATAAGAGTAATACTACAGTGGAAAAAATTAAACAATACACATAAGTATATATCCATAATAATGAATATAACAATAACAATATCACAAGATGAGCAAAACCGGAGATACTAAATCAAATTGAATAGTATATATTCTATGAAAACGTACGTCTCGTGTGTCAAAAATGAAAACACAAAAGTAAATACTATAAAAACTCAAAAGTATGTCCCTAACCACATCATGGTCCCTCATCCATGCTTCATCCAAAAATAATCCATCGAACACAAGTCCATTACCATTAGCATGTCTTATAACTATAAAATCTATTCTAGTACCAATAAGGCAGCCCTTGTAGGTTGTGAGTACAACTCAGTAGGCCACCACAAACAATGCATAAAAATGATATCAAGTCAATTAAATATTTTAGAATTTTAAAAAAGAATAAATACTAGTAATATAGAAATAGTATACATTTATTCAATTACTCATTATTTAACAACAAAAAAACACAGTTCCATAGAAACCAAAAACTTCAATACAAACATCAGACCATGCTAGATTCTAAACTATCCATATGGTATATCACATACTTTAATGAAATAGTTACAATTTAGTATTTTGATATCACATATGAATGCCATTGTAACCATTCATTATCTCAATATCTCATATGAATTCTATTGTTACCATTCACTATCTTAATATCACAAATGAATTCCATTATTACGATTCATTATCATAATATCAAATATGAATTTCATTATTACCATTCATTATCAAAATATTATATACGAATTCCATTATTACCATTCATTATCTAAATATCACACATTAATTCCACTATTACCATTCATTATCTCAATATCACAAATGAATTCCATGCTGACCATTCATTTTCTCAATGTCACATATGAATTCCATTGGTTCCATTAATTATCCCAATATCTCATATTAATTCCATTGTTATCATTCATTATTTCATTAACTTATTGAAAAATTAATTAATATTTAAGACTTTAATATTTTAATCATAAAGTAATTAATCTACACAACTTTATTAATTAATTGAACACTTAATTAATATTCACAACTATATTAATTTATACAAAAATTAATTAATTATCACTATCCTGTCATACTCATAAAAAAATATAATAAATAATTCAATAAAAAATTATATCTGATTCGACTATCCGAGTATAAGAATAATTAATTTAACAATTAATTATTATTTATATAATTTAATTATTTGTAGTTAATTATAAAATTATTTATTCACCATTTTTATGCCAACATTCTAATCATTAACTCGTTAATGAATTTTCCCCAATTCTCCAATACCATTATTCAATTAAATCCCCAATTCCTTTAGTTAAATAATTGATGAAATTACTAAATTTAGTTTAGTAATTCCAATTTCACAACAAAAACTAGAAATTATACAAACACATACTCATATTTGATATCAAGGCTATGAGATATGAATAATTGTCCACAAAAGTTATTTCATTGATGAGCGTTAGACCAGTAGAAATCCTCAACTAAATAGAATATTGATATAGGATATGGTTTTGATCCGAAAACTAAATACACAGTAAAACAACACAATATCTCTTAAATGTGGATCTAGATCCAACAAAACCAAAGATAAAAATCCACCAATGGAATGGGAGAAGTATAGGAGTGATATGGAAAATAAATCAGGTTGATTTCACGCACCTGAAGAGATGTTGATCTACCAGTAGGGATTAAAATCTCGAGGAACATAGGTCATATGGACTTGGAGTTCTATATAGAGGCTTTTTAGTTGAGTTAAATAAATTTTTGGTCTAGGTAGGGTGCTTGGTGAAACATGACGGTAGTCTGAGAATTTTTAAATATAATTTGGGAGACTATAATTACATACACATGGATTACATCAATGGGAACATATTTTACCCAAACCATGTTCCTTAATTATTGTCCACTTTTATGAGTTTCAGGGTTTCTACTTTTAGGGAAAATAGTTAGAAAAATCATGTGCCCATTGTGAGAAACCACTCTATCTAGGGTTGCACAGTTTTTTGGGCCTTGTTGCACAGTTAGGGAAAACCGTTCACCAATAATAAGTGGCCCAATTTGTTCTGCTTTTCTAAAATTTTCTCTAAAAGGAACTCCAAGGTAAAATCCAAATAAAAATTACTCAATAAAAGAGAAAAAATATTACATGTAAATGATCTTGATACTTATTCATAAATGACCGAGTTTTTACAATATACCTACCCTATGAAAGCTCATCCTCAATCTGTACTCTAAAGCATCTCTACAATTTCAAGTCAAATTGCATGGGTCACTACTCCATCATTTCCGATTATCTCTCCTATATTTTTTCAGCACATGCCCATGTTTCCACAATACTTGAACTATTGCCACATTATTTCCCACAACACTTTCTCATAGTGATCCAACACATGTATCATATGATCCCGAAATAATGTATTTATGTAAAAATCAATATCATCCATTTCGATCCCATTTGAGGTTTGGGGTGATTCATCAATAGATATGAATCATATAAAATTCCATTTATTTCTCCATATATCTATAGACGATCCAATCAGTACTCCATCAATCAGAGTCTCTCTATAACCTAAAATGGTTTGATTAACATAGGAACCAACATCCCATTTACTTGTATCTGGTGCTGACCCACCCTAGGTGGAAATTGAAAGAATACATGATCACCCTATATAAATCTAGGTGTCATTAATTCATGTCATCATAGACTTATGTCTACTTTAACTCTTCTCTATTGCTTCTGAATTAATTATAGCTTCTCTAACGTCTCTAGCATGAGACTCAGTCCCACCAACTCTAACTCATGAGTCTTCATCCAGCATAGAGAATGTTTTTGTGACATAATCTAAGATCATTTCATGGACCCATCTATAGAATAGTCTAATAAATTATTTTATAGGTTATTTAAATAGAATATGTGTTCTTCTCGAAAGGCCCACCAAAGTCTAGGACATGTGTAAGTTTACATTCCTCCAGAACATGTATAACACTCTTTGACAATCAATTTGTATCTAGGTGGAAATCAATTCTCCAAAAAACTAATTTTCAAAGTTCATTTTGTATGAACTTATTTATGTAAAATGTACAATGATAGTAATGGTCTGATTCTATAGTCTATGGCACCCCGTGCACACGGACTATCTCTATAAAATAAGTCTCCCAATTTCCCCCCAAAAAAATATCTCATAGAAGTTATAAATAGGATACTTTCAACAGTCAATCCACAATAACCTAAATGGTAACATTATTATTATGAATACTTGGGAAACCCACCAAAATTTATATAGTCACATTATCCCACTTCCATTTTGGAATGGTAAATTGATGTAGTAAAACACTATGTCGTTGATATTCAGATTTCACCTGCTGACGAGTGTAGCATCATCTATCAATGCTTGTTATCTCATTTTTATTTCACTTCCACCAAATTTTTCTTCTTATGAAGATGTTATTTTATAACACTAGGATGTACCACCCACTTCGTCGCATGAAACTCATGAATCAAATCCTCTTGCATGCTAATGTGAACAAAACACTAATTCCTAACATACATAATCTCATCCTCATCGGTGGTCCAATATAATGATGACCCCCAAATTAAAACCTTTACCTCAAGTTCAAAAATTATGCATCCTCATATTTATTATCCATAATAATTCTTAAAATTTTTGACTCCACTGATACTTATATGAGATTCATCTTCTCCTGAAACTCCAGAACCCCCACATGCATCTCAGACAAAGAATTCATCATCATCCACTTGGAACTAGTCTCATGAAAAGAATGTGTATGAGTATTACTACTCAATGTATTAGCTAAATAGTTTTCTTTCCCATATGTATATTCTATATCAGAATCGAATGACTGGATATTCTCAACCCATATTTACTTCTGAATATTTGAATTTCTCTTTGAAAATTTTTAATTCAAGCTCTTTTGATCATAATACACCATAAAATTTTCTCCCAAATGATAATTCCTCCACAACATTAATTCATAAACAACTATATCCAACTCGAGGTTATAAATATTGTAATTCATTCATGTGGCCTCAACTCTTAAGACCTATAAACCAAAACCCAATATACCTTCATCAACACGAATATGATTAGTATTCCAAAAGGGTCACAATGCATCATATACTCTACACTTTTCTCATGTATGATAATAATCTGTGTTGATGTCAAGCTATTATTCATCTCTTAGAATTCATTCTAACATGATTCCATCAATTTTAAATTTTCTCCCTTTTCATTCAAGCTTGAATGTAGTGATTAAAATCAACAAAAATCATTCATAATCCTTTGTAATATATTTCTAACCCTAGAAACCTATTGAAATTAAAAATATTCTTGGGATTATCTAAATTTAAATTACATGTAACTTCTTCTAGTACACTGAAAAACATTCACTAGAGATGATATGACCCATTATGTATACATAATAAAAATAAAAATAATTATTAGTTAGCATGGGATATAGTTGATGCTCTCCCAGTGTTCTCAGGATGAAGAGAAAACATTCAGAATGCGCATAAAAAATCATGAAGCATGCTAAGAATTCGTCCACAAAACAACCATAATGTGATCCAGATATATGTGGATGATTCAATTAATTAGATCCATTACCACTATTGGTTCATTTGTCTACCCAAACATCACTATGATGAACTCATAAAGTCTATACCTACTTCTGAAATCAATCTGAGGTATACCATAATTTCAAACACTCAACTCATAATACCCTAATCTATATTGGATATTTGAGAAAATACAATATACCCACAATTGGACCAACAGATCATTAAAAAGAGGAAGAGTATACCATTTACTCATAGTCATCCAGTTCAATATTTCATAATCAAAACAAATGTGTAAACTGTTGTTAGACTTTTTTCCAATCAACAGGGGTGATCCCCAAGAAGATGTACATGGAATGATAAAATATTTATACTTTGAATCCTCCATCTGATTCATGAACTCTTAGAGAACTGTCAGATCCATTGTGTATGGTGGAATAGATACTAGTTTAGCCCGCCACCATTATCTCAATATTGGATTACATATCATTCTCACCTGGAATCCTGAAGAATTAATTAGAAAAAATTTCCTAAAACCACTAAAATACTAGTGGACTTACACCATTTTTCACTCCTGCTTATTCTAGCAATAGAATAGAAACCTGGGAAGTGATATCTCCTAGTTGATGAGTAATTGGCCCTGCTCAGCCAACATGTATATCACACTCTCCACATTGAATATAATTATAACCCTTAAGAGATATAAAATTCAATATCCTTCAGTAATAATCAATATGGTCCGGGTATACTACCTACTAGTCCATACCCAAATTCATTTTTATTTTTTTTCATTTCTTTGAAATATAGATTCCATTGAAAAAAATTATACACACCCTAAAGAGAACACGACATACACAAAAAATGTCTTTATATCATACCACAATGGTGTATCTATTTTCAGATCCCCACTCACTAACTCAACCTCCATGATCAAACCATTCTCATGTTGTGAAGAAATAAAGGACTAAGATGATGTTGTATAAAATAATTAACTACTTATCATATAAGATACAAGAATAGTACCTCTCATTATCAATTTTCCAGCCCCACTATCGAAATGTTTAGGTTGAACTGCATGCAGCTATCATACCCATATTTCTTATGATGCATTCTGACTCCCCTATGATGCACCACTATTCTTATACAACCACTCTTGGCCAAATGAACCATGTAAACTCCCTCTACCACCTCATCTAGTAGAACTCCAACAGCTAGACTGATATCGTGAAGATGATCTCTTTATCACACCCTGGTTCTATATATATCCACCATAACTACAAATATACCATGGGTTTCTATAGAACATCATTATTGGACCCATCCTGCTGCAATATTAGCACTCCACTATTGGTCGGGGATAGTGTATATGATAGTCTCTCAACCCACCACACTGGTGATAGACAATTCGTGTATGGTCATGCGAAACTCATTCTTCCACATGGCCACTCATCATTATATCCACCTTGCTAAAAACCGCATAGTGAAGCTTCCTACTATCAAAAGACATACCACCTAATCATCCAACATAAACAAATATTCCTACACATGAACAATCTACTATGTTCCCCTCAGTTATGAGATCCCAATCCAATACCTCAACAATGTTGATTTTCAGAAATAGATTTATCTTGGAAATGATCTCATATTAATGTCATTCCATTGAAAATATTCATGTAACCTTCCCTTCCCCTTCCAATGCTAGAGTGAAAAATTGAAAATTGGTAAAGCTTATTGCATAGTCCATCGAAAGCATACTCCCCTAAGTCATGCTCCTGAACTCAGATTCTCTCTCTATTCGTAGTGTATCTAGATAAATGTTATCTAAGAACATATCATTGAAGACATTTCATAACATTCTATCAGTCTCTCATGTATGATCCTAAACATCCCACTAATGATTCATTGATCCTCATAGAATATAATAATCCAACCAAACCCTATTCTTAGTAGGAATATCCAAATGGTCAAGGATAGTCCCTATAGAATCTATCCACAACTCTGATTTCAGAGGTCTACACTCTATAGTAAAATATGGAGGGTGATGAAACTAGAATTCACATGTTAATGTGGATATGCTCCTCACAACCAATAGTGGGTTTAATCCCTTAAAATACATGAATAATGTAAATTTCTAATTGATATTTTCTCATCCTTCCTTACCAAGGACTATCGTTGGCTTATATTCCACTACTAGTATATCATGATCAACAATATTCTCATGTTTTTATATTAATAAAAACTATTATAGAGGAATATCTCTACAATTCCTAACAAGCACCTTAGGACATAGTTCACAAAATTAACACATTTATAGGAACCACAATATATCACAACATGTCATTTCCCCAATCCCCTCATTATTTTCAAAAAAGAGGTTATATCACCACCCTTTACCATCATTCACTTGGTACTTGGTAAACAAGGGTAAACACATTCTAATTATTTATGTTTCTCATTTATGGAAACATTAATTCCCATCCTACATTATTTTACAATATTCTTCAATTTCATGTGTGGAATCGGTTTTTAGTTTGTTTACTTAAGAAAGGAAAAATAGTTCATGTTAAAAAACATACCCGAACCCTATGTTCCCATTCATTCCTAAAAGATGCATGTCACAAAATAACACTTAGTGACTAGAATGATAAATTCATACTCAAATCTCATTACATAGTAGGCCATGAATAAAATAAAAAAAACTCAAATAAAACTCATATATTAAAAAAATTGTATCACCTAAGTTAAAATAATATTCAACTGTAACATCACACAGTAATAATTACAATTCCACCATGGGTACTTGGGTTTTCCACTTACATAATTTAGCTACTCCCATGAATAAGATCATAACCAAGTCCTATATCCTCATAGTCTCTTTTATACATTACCCACAATAGTAATGATAAAGATAAATAAATAGAATATGTGATGTAATTCCACTTTGAAACATCTCAGACTAGGTTTCACACACGGATTCCCTAAGAAACTTCCCTAACTGACCTCAGGCACACCTCCCCGTTTGCTATAGGATATCAACTAGCGTTCAGGTCCTAATATCAATCATGGAGAGACTATACCCTATTTTAATCTGTTTAATACTCCTATGTAAAAGAAATAAATTATAATCAAAACGATTTAACCATAACCATAAAAAATAAATAATATGATCACAAGATGACCAAAATAAAGGATACAATATTAAAAAAATAGTAAATATTCCATGAAAAAGTAAATTCGATGTGTAAAAAATTAAAAAACAAATGTAAAGACAATGAAAACTCATGAGAGGGTCTCTAAACATTTCGGGTACCCTCATCCATGCTCCATCCCCAAATCAGCCATCTAACATAGGAAATTTACCATTATCCAATCCCGCGACAATGAAATATATTTAGGAACCAATTAGGAAACCCAATTAGGGTGTGAAAAAAATCTCAATAGGCCACCACCACCAACATATAAAACCATATACAATCAAAAAAGTATATGTAGTTGTATAAATAAAAAATAACTGCAATAAAGTAAACATTTTACATTTATTCAATTACTCTATTTTAAACAACATAAACATAGAGTTACTGGGGATACTGGAACCTCAAAACCTACTTCTTCCCATTCCAGAGTCTGAACTATCCCTAAGGTATATCACTTACCTGACTAAAAAGTTTTTTTTAATTTATTTTCAAAAGCCGCTTTTTGGTTGAGTGGTAACCTACACAACATGCAGGAACCAAATTAACCAAATACAAAATTCAAGGTTCAAAATTCAAAAAATACCTGCAGGTCACCACTGTCATCATTGCCACTATCGTCGTCGCCATCCAGCACCATCGTCGAGTCAAGATCACAAAACCACACAAATAAAAAACCAAAATCCACAAGAGAAATTCAAATGTCAAGAAACAGACTACAAACTCATCGACCCCTGTGCCTTACATGAAACAATGTCGCACAATGCCCAAGATATCATCATCACCTCTTCACGTGGGCGTTCACACCATCGTCGTCAGACTCTCCATCAACGCAACATCACACCATCATCACCAAAGCCACAAAAAATCACCGAATCAATAGAATGGTCATCAGACGCCATAATCAATAGAAATAGGGCAACCCAAGATCGAAATTCTTGAAAAAGCTAATGATACTATATCCCCGAACCAGCAAATACAAAATTCGATGACCAACACCATACAACATCAAAATCAACAAACACTGTGAGTTCCTGGAACATCGACGACCACACGATTTCACATCCCAAGACACATTTAGAACCATCGGGAAAATCCGACTGGGAGATGAGTGGTGGAATCTTGGAGCAAGAGCATAGTACGAATGGACGCTGGTGAGAAGAAACACCAAAACTGATAACATCGTGACTGGAGGCATTGACAGCGAGCCACAGTCATGGAGAGACACCCGATCAGGACGAGAAGAATGACGATGGAGGAGAGGATCGAAGGAACGTATGAGGAGAGCAGCTATGGAGAATAACCAGGTCGCCGGAGAGGTGAAACTCATCCTATAATGAGGAGGAAAAACCTACAAACGAAATAACAAGAGGACAGAGAAATCATATTCAAGGGATAGGAGAGGGGAGAAAAGGATGCCTAAATAGGATGAGCCATCGCCACAGGGAGAAACCCTAAATCACATACCTTAATTCCACAATTACCATTAAATATTTCAACATGACATATAAATTCCATTATTACCATTCATTGTCTTAATATCGCAAATGAATTACAATTTTACCATTAATTATCTTAATATCACATATAAATGACATTGTTAAAATCAATTATCTTAATATCATATATGGATTTCATTTTTATCATTCATTATCCTAATATCATATATGAATTCAATTTATATTATTCATTATCTCAATATCACATATGAATGTAATTTTTACCATTAATTATCTCAATGTCACATTTGAAGGCCATTATTACCATTCATTACCTCAATATATCATATAAATTCCATTTTTATGAATCGTTATCTCAATATGATATATGAGGTCTATTTTTACCATTCATTATTTCGTTAAATAATTCAAAAATTAATTAATATTCTGAAGAATATTAAATAAATAAATAATTAATTAATCTCCGGGACAAAATAATAAAATTTGACTACTATTAAATCCTTATAACTCTATTTAATAATACAACCATTAATTAATATAAACAATCATTGTATACTATGAAAAATAAAATAATTAAGTCATAAATTCACTATGTTTCATTCAAAAATCCCAATATAAAAAAAATAATTGATTCAATAATTATTTATTCTATCGAGAATATAATTATCATTAATTAATTCCCCAATTAATTATCCACCATTCCAAACTCATGATTCCAATAATTAACTCATCAATTAATAATCCACAATTACATAAGTCTAGTATTCAATCAAATCTTCAATTCCACAATTAATGAATTGTTCATATAAATTTATTAAATTTATGAATTCCAATTGATAATAGAAATATAGAAATTCTACAATAACATACTCATAGATGATATCAACACAATAAGATTTAAATAATAGACCACACACTTCAACTATTTTATGAGCATTTTCTTAATAGAAATCCTAAATTGAATATAATAATGATATAGAACTTGGTCAAGATATGAAACCTAAATCCAAATTCAAACAAAAATAAAATCTATTAAATATAGATATATATCCAATAGTCGAAGATATAGATTCAAAGAATCCTTATCAAGATCCAAAAAATTACAGGATAACAACCCAACAAAAAATTGATAAAAATGGGAGATATATGGAAATCAATCAGGATGAAACCACATACACCAAATGATTCATATCTTCTAACAAAGCTTCGAATCACTAAGAAAGACGGTTAGACGACCTGAAAATCCATTCATAGAGCCTTTAGAATTGATTGAAATCAATTATGGGTCAATATATGGAATTTGGGGGGGGGTATAATATGGGGGTTCCAAGTTTTTTAATATAATTCCACGGATTAAAATCTCGTACAAACTGTTTTGTTCTTGGGGTGCATGTTTTCCCCTAAACATGAGCCTTATATGTGTGCCTCTTCTTGGGGGTGCACGATTTCTCCATTTAGTACTTACATTTATAAAAATTATTTGCCAATGATTAAAATCATGATATCAATGGTTTTAATATTTTCTAGTTATAGGTGCACAGTTAGGTAAAGCTATGGAACGACCTGTCACTACCCTTTGTATTCCATTATTATCAAATTTTCACCTAAACACACCTCAAGGAAATACCCAAACCAAAATTAATCATCATAAAAAAACATTTTACCTAAAAATGATTCCAACAAGTCTCCATAAATGATCAGCCTTTTATAATTACCACACAATAAGATTTATGAAACTACCGGGGTTTGGTTCATGGTAATTGGTATGAACGAATTACGACTTTTCGAATTATGATGCTATGTGACGGAGGAATTATTTCTATATAACATCTATATATGAACTTTAGTTAAAATGGATGGGTAGAGATATTTAAAAATATTTATTATTGGAGTTTTACGTTTTATATACGATCTCTATTTTGGGTTTATTTAACTTACCTGGTTCATTTTTTTATTTTTTTACATCTATTGTTTTCTTTAAATTATTATAATTTTATTTAATTTTTGTTTATTCATGAAGATGGGTTTTAATTATGGATATTCCCTTAAGATAATTGGATATTTAATTTTTAATTATTTAAAATTTTATTCCAATAACAGCTCATTAAAATCCTATAGAGAAATTTGTGATACATCTTCCATTGGAAAAAAATACCATAGAAACTTCATTAACGGATGTAGTTGTCTGTAATTTTAACACTATGAAATATATGTGTGTTCAAAACAAGAAAAAATGGTCGATCACAACCCAATATTTACCAATAAAAATCCACCCATATTTTATTACTATAAAGGACACTATTAATCAAATGATTGTATTGAGAAGTTTGAATGGATCTTCCATCTTCTATAAACTCTAGAGGACTCTAGTTGGGTTTCACTATATACAATCTTGATGGACTGAGAAAGAAATCTTGGGACTGTATATTGCGTGATATGTTACATTAAAAAATTATCATGACATTGGCATAAAGATCTTGAATAATCAATAATATCCCCTGATATTGTGACTGGTGAAGACCAAAGAATTTCTGACCATTGATCAAGGTGATCATTTGGTTTTCGAGTATTATAATCATTTTGATGATTTGGTGAACATAAATAATTTGATTTTAATAAATGATTAGCATAAATATAAGAGGTTTGATATGAGTTTTTGGGTCAATACTTAATCATTTATTGTTCTCGTTTTCCATCAATAATATTTGAATTTAATTGATAAAATTTTTATTAATGATGAAAAAATATAATAGAAAATAGATTTAGGAGGATCCATGGTTGTTGCAATTGTTAGATAAGGTATTTTTTCTTGATAGAAAAGTAAATAAAAACGTGTTTAGTTTTATTTGGTACAACTTTTTGGGTTATCATAATGATAGAATATTGATTTTTTCTATAATTTTAGAGGATTACTCATACCGAGACTAATTTTACAAAATTTCCATGTACTTATCAATATTGTGTGCAACCTGACTGTATCTGGAGTTTTTTTCTGGAAGGTTTTACCATAATGCTCTATGCATATTCACCATGGGTTCACTGGATCTTTTTGATGCTGTCAAGGGTGGTGGGTCATATCCTCAATCCATGGGTGATATTAATGTTCCTAAAAGGATTAGGTGAAGCTAAGGCATAATATCATTATGTAGCTGAGTAAGAGCCACAAGAATGTATGGCATGGTAAAATACTATTAGAGGCACACTATTTATTACATTCTTTTTAGTACTATCATTATTTAATATGGTTTAAACTAATTATTTTATCTTTTATATGTTGATTTATGTATTGGTTTTCCAGTATAATCATATTATTTTTATTTTGGATCTTCCCACCCCTTTGGAAAATTTATACATGTTAGGTTTTTAATGCACCATGTATATGGTCATGATGGTCATCCATGATCTATTGTGGGCCTTATTAGTTGATGACCATTATATATTCATCATTATTATAGGAATACTATGAAATATAATAGTTAATGTCCATATTGACTAGTATCTTCATTTATTTTAGTTTTTATCAATTCAGGCTTTCTCCCATGTCTTTTTGGGAGATTGGATTCCAGATCATGAAGAAATAGGCTTATTGTTCATTATGATTGATTGATCTCTTGTAATTTTTTAGATATTATTCTTGAAGTTTTTTATTCTATCGTGGAAATACCTATTACTATAGTGGTGATTGTGTATAGTGAGTTATTTCTAAGGAAAAAGATCAGTTACCACTATAGAGAGAGGTCGACTTCATAATTGGACTTCTTCCTTGTTTGATTCCCCATTCTATAAAATCTTTGGTATTTATCCATCCTAGATTTTAAAAATGGGATTAACTTTTCTTTTCTTTAGGAAGTGATAAGAGTTTGTCATTCATTTTATTGATTACTGAAATCTAAATTTTTTGACCATTATTAACACCAATACCCTACCAAGAATTGATGAAAGATTTTATAAAAATATAGGGTGTCATTAATTTATTTGAATGAAATTTGTTCTAGGAACCACCATGTGAGATTATGATAGGAGTATATACATAATACAATGTTTTGGAGTCAGTATAAGAATTATTAGTCTCACATTAATCCATTTTTCTCAAAAATTATCAAATTTTATGCATGGTATTGGTGAATTATAATTTCCATCATTTATTAGAAATTATGTGGTCATGTTTATGGATGAAATTTTGGTGTACTCCAAGTCACATGAGTAACACATGGATATTTTTGGTATCATCCTAATAATATTGAAATAACAGCAATTATTTTTTAATCTATCCAAATTTGAATTTTCTATCCAGGATGTGAAGTTAATGTGGCATGTTATATCATAGAGGGGAATATCAGTGGATCCTAGAAACATTTATAGGGTAAATTGTTGGGGTGATAATTGAAATGTGTTTCACATTATGTGATTCTTAGGATATGGGAGTTGTTATATTTTATTTTTTAGACTTCCTTAATCTTAAATCACCAATGAAATATTTTCCTTATAATGGGGTAAAGTTTTAGTGGACTGAGAAGAATCATAGATATATTAATGATCTATACACGAGGTTGACTTCTAGTGAACTTTCAGTTCATCCAAAATTGAGTAAAGGATAAGACCATATTTATAAATCCATATTAATGGGATTGGGTAGTATTTAAATGTATGGAAATTAGTTTGTGTCCTATGAATATATCCAACTATTACCTAATTATAATAAATACCGTATCGAAAATCTTTATTTTCTAGTTGTTACATAGGAATTCAAAATTCTATGAAATCATCTATTCATGTATAAGTATATGGTATACTAGTATCATATGGACTTGATGTCTTTTTTTAATTAGATCAATCAGAGTTCATCATAGATACATTGGTATGATCATCTTCCAACATTTTATTTTGTTATTTTTTACACTTCAAGAAATGGGAACACAGTCACTAATGTGTTGAGTAAGAAATTACTAACTCATTTATTTAAATAAATTGTTTAAGAGTGGTATTATATGATTTTATTCAATAATATGACAATGGGAGTAAAAAATGATAGTGGTCAACTGTTATTTTTTCTATGAAAGAAAACTCAAACTTTTATGATCTAAATCAACATGAAAATGTTTTCAAAATGATTTCATATACATTATTAAAATCATAAATGATGGGAATTCCTAATATGAGTGGTATTGGACTCCCAATTAATTTTTTTGATTCCATTGATTGTTAGTGGTTTCTATATCATTTAGTAAGGAGTTGTTGTAAAGTGGAAACCAAACGTGTTAGTCCCTACACCTTGGAATTACTATGATGTATCATGATTTGATAACATAGTATAAGTTGTAAGGGATGAGGTAGTCAATTTTCTGCTTTATATCATGATTCTTATAATCATAGATAATTAAGGGAGAACACTGAAGACCTTTTTGTTTTTTTTCAACCATTCCCCATTTAAGAATGGGATAGGGGTGATAATTCATTAGAATTCATTATTTTATTACTACTATATTCTAGTGGGATGGATTCAATTATAGTGATCCTTGATAAACATTTGAAAGTAGATCAATTCCTCTTTATCAATGAGACTATTATGTTGGATAAACACAGGTACATTTACATTTTATAAATGGAATGGTTTCCTCGAGTTAACTCTAAAATCATTTTATAAAGGTAACATTAGTTTAATTCTATAATTTGGGATGTTTTAAAAGAGGTTATATGTTATCATTTGAAATTAATCATGAAATATCATCTAATGATGTAAAAAATGACTAAATGGTATATCTATATCATTAAAGATATTCTTAGGGCTTGTGTTCATGACTTTATGTGTTAAAGAGGAATAAATTTTACTCTAATAGAGTTTTCATATAAAATGTTTATCAGGAATTGATCAAGATGGATATATTCAATGAATTATATGGGTGGTCGTATTGGTCTCTCTAGTACTGTGTATATTTGGGAAATTCATCCTTGGTTATATAGATCCATATATAGAAAATGATGTGAAATGTTTATTTCATCTATATAAAATTATTGACCTTATAATGTTTTAATAAATCCTAATATGTCTATTTTCATCAGATGCTATAATTTTTTGTTTGTGATCAGTTTTTTCTCAGTTTTTAATCCTACAAGGGACACCTTTAGTTAGGTATTTATGGAAATATTTCACCTATGTTTTTTTTCACATTGAGATCAGTGAATACATTATAAAGTTGGAATATTGGTTGGAATTTTGACCTTAGTTGACATTTATTCATGATTTGTTTCATGTTTTATAGTTGAGGATGACTCTATCAGACACTTCCAAATTGATTGAATGTGAATATTTTTATCATGATACCAACACAACTATAGTTGAGAAACTGGTTCATATTATGGATTTTCATGATATGATACTAGTGTGTAAAAATAATTTCTCTGGTTCATAAAAAAGCTCTGTATAGACAGGATACATATAAGTCATGGGATATAGAATCATTGACGAGGGCGCATTTGTATTCACTATTTGAGATTCCTGAATCATGAGAACATTATGAAGACAAAAAGCTATCATGGTGGGGTGAATTATAAAAAATTTCATTTTATTGGTATATCTAATTCTACACTTGTATTATCCATTGTGTTGTATTAGATTTTTTAAATATTTAGAAGTCAAAATCATAAATTTTTTGAGGAAACATTTTGAGTTCATGTTTTTGGAACATGTTTAGTACTTACCGTGCAGTATGGAACTATGAGGCATGATAAAAATGATTATGGATTGTGAATGGTTTGACCATCCCTATGAATCACCATGAAACTAGGCAGGTTTCTGGGAATTATCCAAAAGTTTCTCATTTCATTTCCAAGGTATTAAAATCCCACGAAGCTCTCAATGGGTAACTATTGGCCTTTTATTTGAAAGGGACAATAGAAATTCACAATTAGTGTTTTGTTTGAAAAAATAAGTATTATAACCTTGTGCCCCTATCCGATCCTTTAAAAAATATATAATTTACCTATATTTCATTTATTTTTATTAATCACCTCATAATCATTATTTGGCTCAAACTAAACCATCATCATATCCATATACTATTATTTCCTTTGGTTCATGACAGTTTTCCTGTTTCATGATTCATATCTTTAATGTGTGTATCATTATTTATCTGGTTTTATCTCCTCTAATTATAAATGTGCTTGATCTCTTCTTCCCTTATATCATTAAACCCAATTTCTCTATGGTTTCTGGAATCATGAGGATTGGACATATAAATAATAATTTTACTTATGGATCTACACTGATGATGGCTTAGTCAACTAATTCCCATTCTCCAGTCTTGAAAGAGGATATTTTTATTCTATTGATGAGGTAAGTGTCTCTATAAAAAGGAATAACTCATAAATTACTTGTTTTTATTCTATTTTCATTTGTTTTTTTAATTGGACTGATTTATATTATTTCAAAATCAATTTTTAGATGATCTATAGTTATTAAGTGGAATTTTATTAAATATTAAATTATACAGACCATGTGATTGAATAAATTCATTAAGGGGTGTTTTGATTATGAAATTATTTTAAATTATGGGGGTGATAATTCTTTAATATGGAAATATTTTGTAAATTGTGGAGTTTTTTCTAATGGATTTTAGAAAACAAATTACATTCAGAACTATGGGTGTGTCAGGAAATTCTTGTCTGTCAACTTTGTGTGCGTAACAACATAAGAGGTTTCATATTAGCAGGCATGGATGGGACTCAATATTGGTTAGATTCATGATATTCTAGTATTAATTTTCATTTATCATTCAGATCACATTTTATTATAGTCTATATCCAAATTTATTTATTTTTAATTTATTGGTAGATTCTATGATTGGAGAATATGGATGGGTTCCAATGTGATAATGATATGAGTATGAGGGAATCTTAATGATTCCCTTCTAATAATGTTTTTGACCAAGTGACCAGTGGTTTCCAAAGTCAGCCTTTGAGAATACCCATATAGAATATTTTATATTGGATTATGATGAGGAACCCTTGTGATGAGTCTCCAACTTTTGAGTGGCTCATGAGGGCTATAATGAATTATTTTATTGGTGAGTGTGTGATTTTGGATTCCAGTTTTTGGTGTTTTATTGATCAAGGATCAGTTGAATTCTATTGAGGTCCATTTCATTGGTTTTAGAATTTGTTTTGTCTACTGATACTAGATGAGCTAGGGGAACCCATCATTGGGTGACCTTTAATTGTTGTCACCTTTGGCCTAGTTGAGGTTGTTTTTTTGGGTGAGTCTAATTTGATTATGTACAACATGATAGTATGTAGTGTGAAATTTCATTGTGATGTTTTCCTAAGGAAGACGATTCCTCTAGGTTTTGGGTTGTACCAAATTATGTCATTGAGACCATTGGAGGAAATTTTTTGGATGGTAAGATACATAGATTCATGAAGTGACCCCTGCTTTGTTGGGTATGAGTTTATCATCATTTCCAGATTGGTTATTTGGAAATTATGTTTAAGGATATATCATCCTACATTTTTATATCATTTTTCTGTGATGTTTGATGTGTTCTCTAGTTATGACTATTGTTTGAGATGGAGACCCATGTGATAACTTGGACCATGCATTATCCTTGAGTTTGATCTAGTTCTCTCTACCATTGTATGGTTAATTATGTATGATATTAGAGATCTAGTGGTTTATACAGATGTGTGAAAGCCTATTTCATTGAGTGTTATCTCTTTCTTGTTTGACATCGGTCTTGTGATGTATCTAGGTACTCACGAAGTGGGTTTTCTATAGTGGTGTTATCATTGTGCTCCAAGGGTTATTGATGTTTTCAAATCTTTTATTATTTCCACACCATATGAACTTTTATTTGGTACCATATAAGGACAATAATTCAATCATTTGGACCTTGGGAGTGAAAGTCTCTATAGTTGTTTCAACCTAGATGTCCATGTCCCCTATTTATATCATGCTTTTGGAGAGATAGAGGCTGATAGATTATTATAGTTCATGTAGACACATATGTTTCTACTCGTGAGTCTAGCATTTTTACATGTTATGTTTTGATATATTGAATATTTTTGGTGGATCTGAAAGAAAAAATAATTATTAGGTTTTTAGGAGATCTATAAGGTGTAAATCCTATAGTGTGGGCCATTTCAGCATAGATTTACATGGGGTGTAAGACTAGAACCCACTGGTTGGCTTCCTTCTTTTGTTTTTTATCTCCATTATTTGAAATTGTTTATTTTATTCCATTTTTTCAATTTTTCAGTTGGGATTGGCATATAATATGGGAATTTAGTTGTTATGAAATCAAATTTATATCATCACCATTGGGGGTGGCCTACTGAGATATATTTCACACCCCATGTACATGAAACATCATGTGTGTGTGTAAACCTGGTGTCTGCTTTCAGGTAAGAGATCATATAGTGGGAATATTATGGGTATGGCCCAGCGTTTCTAGATTGAGAAGAGTTACTTGTGTTTAGTTTTACTATTGTTCATGTGTATCTAGAGCATCGTAGTAACTAGTTATGTTGTTTGTCATGGAATTGGCAGTATAACTAGTTGTATTAATTTTTTGTTTGTTCATTCTTTTCATTTCGTCAACCTAATGGATGGTCTATTATTGTATGTTTTTCATGCTTTCACTTTGTATGACTATTTACCTCATTCAAATTTTTATAGCATATTGTGTTTCATTTTTTTATTAATGTACTTTAATTATGATTTTTGTTTATGAGTTCGGATATTTTAGAGAGTTCTTGTACGTTGAATATAGGGTATTTTCTCCCCACTATATATTTTAGCCCACTTCAACTGGTTAACAAAATCTATAATTTTATGAGGGGTGAATGAGGAATTATTTTGAACCATATTTGGTGACATGTTTGGTTGACCTAGGATGGTTCATTAGAAAATGGTATTTGTGGTTTTTTAGGGTTTGGTGACTTTTTAGATAAGTGATATAGGAATGTGGTTGAGCTTGTGATGGATATTGGATTGGTTTGTTGTGAACACCATTACCGATATATATTCCATGTTTCTAATGTGTGGGATTATTTTTCATTGTATTATTTTGTATAGTTTCGTGATTTCACCTATTATGATGAACTTGAGTTTTTTGGTTTGTTTGTTAATTTTTTTTTGACAATTAGACCACTGGTAAGAGGCTAGTGTTCAAGAAGCATTACATGCATATAGTATTCCCATGAAATCTTCCTATCTATAGTGATTTTCTACTTATTTATTTTATGATAGGTCATGTTGATCTTGCCGATATGGTTTCACCGGTAGTGGGGGTACACTACATTCTAGGAGTGATGCATTATTACCCATGTGAATTAGAATTGGTCACTAAATTCCCAACTAGTGGCTTGATTGGGGGTAGATTTCTTGTAGGTTCATTGTATAGGGATCAATTTTACAAGATTTTATGGTTCCCCAAATGTTTTTTTATTCTTTTTAATGTTATTTTATTTCAATGTGTTTTATTTTGGATCTTGTAGTGGAGCATTAGTGGCTACTATAATGGAAGGCTTGTGTAGGAATGGTTGTTATTTAATAGTAGGACTGTTGAGGCCTTTTGTCACCATAGTGTGGTCAGAAATAAGTATTCATATTTTTTTGATAATTCGGTCTCTGTAAGTTCCTCCTATATTTTTGATTACTTTATATGGTAGTTTTTGTTGTCTTGCTATCCCTTTAATTATTACTTTCTCCTTGGGTAGCGTAGATATATCTTGTTTATAGTCTTTTTAATTTGGATATAAATCTATGTGGAGGGTGGTCGAGTTGTTGATTTTGTAATTTGGTAGATTCCTTCATATTTAATGGGAGTTTTTAGGGTGCTCCTATTTTCATGTAATTTCTTATGTGAGGAGAATAGTCAAAGTATTGAGAATATTTATCCTAGTTTCTTTTTCACATGGTCCATTATAGTGATAGAAATATTTTGTGCTCAAGGTATGGAGTAAGAAAATCCATAGGGTTGATAGTTCAATATTGCTTATTATAGGTTGCGAGCCTTGTTTAAGTTTTTTTTTGTGTTTTTGTATCATTTGTTTGGGCACCTTGGTTTTATTGTTTATTCAATGTTTTTTAATCTCATTTAGTGATGGTTGTAGCACTGGATGTGTTGTTGGAAATAGGGAATTCGAGTGATGATATAGACACTACTATTTTGGGTATCATCATATCAATCAATTATTAATGTATATTGTGTAATGTGAGAGTTTTGGTTGTTGTAAGATTGGTCATTAGATAGTCTCATGAACTGAAAATCAGATAAAATTTGAACATTTGTTTCTAAGGTGTGTTTAATGGGGAAATGTTAATTTATCTAGTATGATGATCTCAGATATCTTTTGTAACCACATTGTTATTTCTAAAATTGGTTGTTTACACTATGATGGATGTTTGGAGGAAATATAATCTATCCATTTTTTGTTGAATATTCAATATTAAGTAATTAAATATTATTTTATTCTTTCTCGTTCAATTAGTTTTATATTTTAAAAAGTGCTTTAGATTGAGTGTACACCTCTTCTATATGAAAAATGGGGTTCAAACCCCAATGTGAGTAATTACATTAGCACTACTATAGCATACTGTAGAAGCGGTGGAACTAGAGCAATGGCATGTACTGTAGTAGTAGCATTTCACATTAGTGGAGGAAGGGTATTGTAGTAGGGGCGGGTAATATGCAGCATTGTAGTAGTGTGGGTACTATTTCCATACTATTGATAGAATGGGCCTTAGGAAAAAAATATGGGCCAATGGGCCATATAATGGGTTAATTTCCCACTAGGCCATCAGGCTATGTAATGGGTCTCCCTCTACCAAGTTAAAGACTTCAATTATTTTCTTTAATAATAAATGAGTCTTCATCCCCAACCATTAAAACAAAATCGGGCATTGGGGTTAGGCCGAGGCCCAAGACCCATTTATTTTCATTATTTTTTGTCCCATCATTTTTCATTTCATTATTTTCTTCTTCATCATGTTTTGATTTTATATTTTTTTATTAATTTGGGGGATTCTCACTTTTTTATTTTAATGTGTGATGTAGAGGGAGACAAGAGATAGAGTCGAAAAGGATGAGGTGCTACCATGGATCTTGGGTTGTGCTAGTTCAATGAGCAGCACTTTCAAAACAGAGATTGGACCACAATGTCCGTAATTTCCACCTGAGTGTATGTCCATTTTATTTTGTTCCGGAAGATAACATTATCATAATTTTTTTGTTTCATTAATATTAATAGGATATTGGGAACCCCTAGTTGGTTGATCTATATTTTTTTGAGCAATTTGGGGTTTTGAGTTGACTAGGGGGGCTTCCATTCGATAAAAATTCTGTACATGCATGTGTATCCAAGAACAGAAGTCATGTTTTCTTCAACCAATTGAATGATGTTTTTTTTGGACTAAAATCTATTTTCCTTATATACATGTCATGAATTGGGTTATTAATTTGTTGTCGTGTACCCATCGAGACACCTTATGTAGGGATACTTGTTCGTGTATAGAACCATTTCAATCCTTGTGTGTCATGCACACGATGTATACATACAAATCCCAGTGGTGTACATCGAATGGTACATGGGAGGGGACCCGATATGAGGGAACACTCCATGAACTATTATTACACTCCAAATACTCAGTATTTTACACATTAAGTGGGGGTGCGATATTTGGGTATGTAAACATGTTGGGGTATATTCCATGTAGAAGTTTCACCTGTTGTGTAATTTAGAAAAGTATCTTCCGAGTAACCCGTGAAACATGAACAAGGAGGATGTTTTGGGTTATATATTGTTTAAACCAAGTGCACACCATTTAATTTTCTTTCATGGTCCAAATTTCCTATTTTTTCACCCTAGATTAAGAATTGTTCTTATAAATAGTATATTCTATGTTTTTTTCATATATATAACATTGGTCGTATCTCTTTGATGTTTTTGATCCATTTATATATTATTTTGTAATGTGATATTTATGCTGGAAAATTACATGAGGTTTGGTGTTATAAACCTCTAATGGCTTGGTTTTTTAGTTGTGATGACCTAGTGAGGGTTGTGTGTTCAATAGATGGCCATGATTGTTGATATCAGTCTATTCTATTTAAGGTTCTTTTAAAAATATTATATTTGGTGATATCATGTTGATATCCATTAATATATTTGTTTTCTCTTCTATTTTGGTTCCAATTGCTTTAGGATATATCTTTTTTATTGTCATTGGTGTATAGAGAACATAGATTTTGGAGCCTTTGGGATGAGTTGATGTTGTGTGATAGTCATTACGACTGTCAGTCATTGAACTTCGGAGATGAGTGTGAGGTACTCTAAAGGATGCATTTGTTTGATATTTTCTGATCAAGTGATCAATAGTTGTTTTACCCAACTGCTGAAAATTCCAATATAGTAGTTTTGGTTTTTATTTTGTAGAGGTCCCCGTATAAGTTGTATCCTAATTTTTTTAGTTTGTAATAAAGACCATTTTGAATGAACATATTAGTGGGAGTGTTCTTTTAGATTACATATTTTGGTGTGTTGTTGATCGAGGATTAGTTGGAGGATACTAAGGGATTTTTGGGATGATTTAGTACTACATGTATCCCATGTTCCATGAGGAGGCATAAGAACCCATCATAGGGTTTCCAACACTTTTTGTGGAATTTGGACCATTTGAATTTGTTTTGTCAGACATGTTTTTAGAGCTTAGCTACATTACAGTAGTCCCTAGTAGATATTTCTTTATGTTGTGGCCCTGATGACCGTGAGAACCTTGATTTATTGTTTTAATCTGAGGTGGGACGTTGAGAGACAATGATGTATGTATTTTGGATGTTTATATCTATAGTTTCATGTCTGTAACTTGTGATTTTTTATATGAGTGTTGATCAAAACTACATGTCTAGATTCTTTGAGAGTGGGTTTTAGTTAGGATCATCTCATGTTTAGTTGTCATTTGGAAGTGAGGTTTAAGGAAAACTATTGATAGCACTATGGTTTGGGGTGGATACCCTAGGGATATCATTCATTTGAAGTTGTACCACTATTTTATCTAGTCCAATTTTTTAATTTTTTGATGATAATAAATGGGAATAGGGAGAAAATGGAAAATCTGGATTAGTGGAACCCCCGTCTTTTTGACTGTTACACTTACAAGTGTGGATTTAGCTTCATTATGTTCCAAAGCACTCATGGAGTGGGTTTTGTGTGCATTGGCCACTTGTTCACTCTCAGGGTTGTGGATGTGGAGAAATCTCCACATTATATAGAGCCAATGGGACTTATTTTGGGTCTATATTTGTTCATCGATTCATTTTATATAAACATCATGAAATATTGTTTCTCTTGTTGTATCAAAAAATATGTTGATGTATCAAATTTAGATCATACTATTGAAGGCCTATAGAACAATAGATTTTCATTATTCCTATAAAAGCATATGGTTATGCCCTAGGGTCCGTCAATGATGTCTACTATGTTTGTCCATATTCAGGTTCTTATGTAGATCTGATGGATGTTCCAGTAATCACATGGCTAAGTGGAAAACATGCTATAAATGATCTTGCAAGGGCCAGAGTAAGGTTAAATTTATTATGTGTTTCAGGCTATAATTTGTTGGTTTGCAACATTATTGTGATTTTTGAATCTTTTTATAAAGTATTTTCTATTATTCCAACTGAAGTTACTTTTTGGAATGCCTAATAATTTCACATGTGCATTCACATGTTAGAATAGTGGATTTATAGGATCTCTATTGGGGGCAGAATCCTATCATTTATTTATAAACCCCTTTATATGAACCATAGTGTTCATGAACAGCTAATGTCTTCTTTCATCTTGAAGCACAGGTTTCATGATCGCTAATGACAAGCCTTGTGGTTTCTGTATCAACTGCATCCAATCATCTTTAGTCTGAGGATTTGGATTGTCTAGCTCAAGCATCATGGAGACCATGTATGTTTTTTGGATTGGATTTTTTTTTAAATATTTGTTTGTATTTATTTATCTTTTTATTTTTATTATGTGGTCATAATTGTGGGGTACCAACTATTATAAGTTTTTAATACATTTCGATTCAATTATTTTATACCAAATTCTATTTGATAGAGAATTGTATATTTTTGTATATTACTTATGGATACACTAATGATGACCTCTAGGTATCAGTTTTGTTTGTATCCCCTATTTTTTAACGTATACTAGAAGGTATAGTCTATCCATAGTATCTTTTAGACCCTATACATTGGTTTGAGGCCTCAGGTATTTCAGAAGACATACTTGAGTACATATGGTTAGATAGATTGGTTGATGTGTTAGTTCCACTAGATTAGTTTCATTACGAAGAGTATGATATTGATTATAACACCCCAAGATTTCATAGTGTGTTATTTCATCAAAATAATTCAATAACTTGCACTACATGCAACACTGAGTTCAATCGCACCATGACTTACCAAACAAGCCATTCAAAGAGGTTATGAATAGTATTAACTAAATTTTAATCTAATATATCCTTATAATTTTAGAATCCATATTACGAGTTTCTTAGACATAATGTAAGAACCAATTCATTTTCAGTATTGCAATTTTATCAACTATTAATAGTGAAACCTTTTTAAATACAATATTTTAATCTTTTTGACTAAATGGGGACAGAAAAAATTTAAAATGAAACATCCCAAGCTTCCACGGTACTCTTTCCATTGAATAATAAAGTAGCGTGTGTTGTACGCAACTTCGAGTTTTAACACACACCACAACCAATCAAACTAGCCGTTATGAATAGTAATACCAAATTTGTGAAATTTTATCTCTCAAAATGGACTTCATATTTGGATTCGGAATATTGAATTTATCCTAAGGTGAAATTTTGGTACTTTTCGAATAACTTTAATATTTTGATGAATAGTGAAAATTACTAAATTTCAATTAAGAACAACTTTTTTAATCAAAATAATTAATAGTGATAAATAATGAATTTGAGTGGTTTTATAGTATATTTAGTATATATTTTTACCATTTAATATAATTTTGGTCATTGGACATAATTTTACAATTAAACCGAACATAAACAAGTGTCAATCTTTTGATAGTTATTATCTCTTAAAAGCACACTTTTTGTTTTGAGAGCGGGAATTAATTTTAAATTAATTTCTGCCACTTCTCTGTTTTGAATTTAGAAAAATGGATTCAATATTTGGAATCAGGATGTTCAAATTTTGTAAATAGGTAACTTTTATTTTTAGACATTTTGAATAATTACTGCGGTAAATATTTTATTTACCATGGTTATGGGAAAATCCGGTAAATAAGGGTTAAAAAGTAATATTATAATAATATGAAATTACCCTAAAACGTGTCCTAGCCTTATTGGATGATAAATGATCGACCATATGCATCTTTGGGTCGATTTTGGGACCCCATGGTTCCACTTGTAGGTGATAGGGACACTTTATTTTAATTAAGTTAAAATGAATACAAAAATGACACAAGCATATATCTTTTAGCAAAACAATTTTTACATAGGGTTATATATGTTGGATTTTAGATTATACATATTAATTAGAAAGATAAAATGTTTCCTACATAATGATATTTTATTTATAATTTTTAGACATTAAATAATTTAATTTATGTATGACACAATGATGATGAAGTAATTACTATAATAGTGAAAAATTAAAATAATTGATATTATAAATACCCAAATAAATATAATATGAAACTTTTAATGAATTAAACTAATTTTATAGGATACTATGATATATTAGGATGGATTTAATGGACTTTTTTCTAAGTAATCAATCTGTTATGAGTTTCACAAAAATCAACCATTGAATAGTGCCAAATTGACATAAAAGAGTTCTTAAAACAAATATTATTTTATTAATTTATATTAAATTCCTAAAAATCTATGGTTCGGCCAAGAGACTTATATCATGATAGGTAAATAATTAATGGACCACTTGGGGGTCTCTTGGATGTATATAGAACGTTTATTAACAATATTATATAAAAATACAAAGAGACATTGTAAAAGTGAAACTAATTAACTTAGAGTTAATACTTAAGGATAAGGTTAATATAAGTACCCAAACCAGTATAAATTCTATTGGTTGAGTTGTTTTCGACCCATCCCCACCTTAAAATTTAAATAATCAACTTTGGAGCCATTAGAAACCGAATATGAATTTATTATAAACTAATATTTCAAGCTTTTCCAAAGGTGCCCCTCACCCCTCTTATAAAATGGCACTCCTCCTTCTCTTTTCTTAACATCTTCAAAGCCTTTTGGTTCGGCCAAACTCTGACCAAATACTCTCCCAACATCCCTCAATACAACCTAGAGGCCATAGTTTGATCAGAAATCTATCCTAAGGAGCCCTTTTGATCAAATCAAAAGGAAGAACCCGAAGAAGAGGTAATTATTTCACCACCCTTTTCCAAGTTCCTTTCTTCTTCCACTTCTTATTTCTTTGTTATTACCATTATAAAATAATAACTCCAGTATATTATATATACTGTGATGTTATTATAAATATGTTACATCCATATTCAGTATCATATCCACCCTTTGAATAACATGTCACCATACGTGCATACGTACGGCTTACCGTCTCCACGTCGTGGTGTAATTGTTATTCAGTATATTATTATTTTGATGGGTATAATAATGATGTGTAACTCATGTAAATAATAAATATAACATGATAATGATTCTGTATATATGATATACTGACATGTTATATATTATTTTAATATCAAAAGAATGATATTGTCGCTCGTGCGTACGTACGGACTACTGTCTCCACGAACGCGATGAGATTCATTCTCCATCGTATCCATTCAAGTATAATTATCATTTGATGATTTAAAAATTATTTTTAAAGACTTGATATCATTATGGATATGATTAATATACAACCTATCCATAACAAACATGGATTACATAACAAAACATATAAAAGAAAATGAGTAAGTTAACACTCGAAACGACGATAATACTAAGATATTATTAACAAAGAAAAGTTAAAAGATCATATATGATATCATATTAATATATATGATTATTTTATAATTTAATAACAATTATTTCACTATTATACAAGAGGTTAACCTACCCCAACCAAGGAAAAGTACAAGGTAAGGGTTATTTCACAATCTCTTCATTATCCGAGGTTGTTTATACGTAATAATCTACTGGGATCTCTTTGTCATCCAAATCCATGTTTCTTAAAAATGTATTTCAAAACATTTTTACTATTTACTAGAATATTAGTTAAAGTCATTTATACCCTTTTTGACTTTTATAAGTGGTTTATAAAGTAATCTTTCCATCATTTTCAAAACATGGTCCTTTTTAAACTTTTTGACAGAATTAAGGTAAGAATGTTTTTTGACTTATACGGCGGGTGTGGCTATTTTACGCCGTTATAAAATCTTCAAAGCTTACCTTACAAGCTTATAAGAATATTTTCAAAGAAAATGTTTTATTTTTTAAATATATTACTCTTAAATGATTTAAAAATATAAAGATATATTTCTTTAAAAAGAATTTTGATTTCATCTATATCAACATCCTTTGATGGATTTTACGGTTATTTAAAGTTGATTTATTATGATACAAAACTTCTATAATTTATTGAAGGTTTTGTGATATTTTGACTGTGGATGTGCTATTTTTATACCATTCATGGTTTATGGTGAAAGTATTGACATTTCGTATGCTATTTTTAATACGAATGTTTATGTTATGTTTAAACCTTTTCATATGGGAATGCATTGGACATAATATGTGACGGGTGGAGCCCGTTATAGCTCCTTGATGCATCGGTAGGTATCATGAGACAAACTATTATCTTGGCACAAGGCCTTGGAAAAATCTTATTTGTAGTCTTGGCACGAGGCCTTGGCTATGTGGTTATGATAGTCTGGCATTATGCATTCCATCATTATAAAAGTGGTTATTGATTTTTCATGTGATTATTCGATTAGTAGAATATCCATGTGAATAAGTAAATGGCATTATTTCATTTTATTTATTCCATACTATGTTGAAAGTTCAAGTTTGAAAGGCTTTTGTTTTAGTTATACATTTCCTTAAATGTTTATTCTTATTTATGAAAGTTTCCGCTATATTGTTATCCTTACTGGGCATTTGAGCTCACCCCTTTTCTATGTTTTATTTTTCCCAGGAAATGAAGAAGTAAATTATGAATGACCTGCAGGGATATTATGTGGGGATATGAGTGTGGATTATGGAGTCAATATGTTGTTGTAGTAGTTTTTCATTTTATGATGTAATGTAAGACTAATAAATATATCTAGTGTTTCCAAGGCTACTAAACCAATCGGTCTTTTGAGATTTGATCTTTCTTATGATCATGACAATGTTATGTAATAATGCAACGACTCTGGGTAACTAGGGTCAAGGTGTTACAGTTGGTATAAGAGGAAGTTTAGTACAAACCTTGGAAGCTAGATTCAGATAAACTCTAATTAGAGCACATAGACCTAAGACGTACTTTGAGGATTAGTATAGAAGAACTTCCTATAATTTTGTTATTGTAGAGATTTTGTGAGTTTTCTGAGTAATACATCCCTGTCTGGATATGAGCAGGTAGAGGCGGCTCTGGCACAAATGTACCTAGGGGTAAAACCCGAAAACACCGCTTTGAGTTAGACTCGAACGAGAACTGGTGCACGACAATGGGCCTTGCTGAACTCTTGGTTTCAACACTCATGAGGGATATGCTTAGGATAACTCTCATTTTCTTTACAAATCATTATTAAGGGTTTATGAGTATATAATTCCTCAAAGGAGACATTTTTATGATTATGGATTATATCCATAAACTATTTTATTTTTGTTATGTGTTTTACAAGTTTGGTATTAGGTATTGTTATTCATAAACTAATCTAATGTATGTCTTTGTTTAGAAATGACGCCCAGTAGAAGGAATGAGAACTCTAGAAATGCACATGATACAAAGAGAAAGAAGGATCATATATTTCATGGTCTTAAGCCAGACTTTATAAGTTAAATAGTTTTTCATGTATTATCAACATATGAAGAAATAATATCATGTGTTGATAAGATAAGTAAAGAGTTTACTGATTCCTATGACTTTAAAGGGAAGCAAGAGAAGAAAAGGATGGAAGAGAGAAAGATGGATAAAGGGAAGAGGGAAAAGAAGAATTTTCCCATATGTGATAACTGTGGAAAGAAACACCCCGGAACTTTCCTGAAAGGAATGGGAGTTTGTTATATGTGTGGAGGAAAAGGGCACAAAGTACGTGACTTTAAGGGTAAGAAAATGGTTTCAAATGTACAATGATTCATTTGCAAGGAGTTTGGACGCTATGTGATCCTATGTCCCGGTCATCAGACTATGCCGCAAATGATGCTATTGGATAATAATCAAGTTATGATACTACCACAGATGAAGAGGAATGATTAGAGTTCTTATGTTGATTATGTTATTTGAATGTTGTATCAATAATGTACTTGTTATAATAATTATGGAGTATATAAGGATTGTACTGCAGTACTATTTCATTAAGGACTTGAGATTGTGTGGAACAAAGAAAAGTGACTCAATAGCAGGTTAAAGTTTTGGAAAATATATGGATTAGAGAAAGATAAACCATAATATGGTTCTGATACCGAGGTAGTGATTTTAGAATAATACATGATTGATTTGGATAAATTATATTGGATATTCTTGACTACCTTGAAGCTGATTACTGATTTGTATATTCCATCATTGTTGGGGTTTAATTTTTTTTTGTATTGATGAAGTATATCCATCATTATATATGGAATAAGGGAAGCATGAATGTAATCAATAAGGATTATCGTAATTCAGGATGTTTCAGTGTTTTAAAAGAATACATGATGAAGGTATTAATATGCTATTACGGGGTAAAAAGGATCTACATTATGATTACCTTCCCTATAAATATTGGACTGTGAGTTTGGACAGAAGTATTTTGGATAAATTCTAGTTTGAGATTAATTTTGGATTTCCATAAAAGGACAACCCGGAGGTCGGGCGGCAACCCGTCGCGACCGGCAAGGCCGTGAGACTTAAACCCACAACCGAAGGGAGACAAGGGTGTATCACCTACCACTGGCCCATGAGATGTCTTGGATTAAATAATGTAGTTTTTATTAAAATATTTGGTAGATGAATTATAAATTCATTTATTTTGGAACCCTATATGAATAGTATAAATAGAATTGTTTTTACGTTCTATTATCTTTTAGAGTGAAAGATGAGTTTGTGGTAGAAATTTATTAATGGATAAAACTCTAATTATAATGTAAGTATATCTTCTTATGATCTTAGCCAATCTCATAATTAAATTCCTCAACATTAAGAAAAAGAACTTTGAACAAAATTTTTGTCCTAGATGGTACCTTAAATCATCACTAATTTATGGCTTTGGGACTGTTGGCCTTTTCATAGCCATGTTCTCTACCACTCTCCATCAGATAATTGATGGTTAGATTTCTCTTCCATATCCATATTTTCCTACATGGAACCCTAGTATGTGTTATTTTCGGTAATCTTTATACTTTCCACTCTTTATTTTAAATAGAGGCCTCATTAATTCATTTTTCGATGTGGGATTTCGACTAAGATATTTTGAAACGTCAAAAATGTGTTATCCTAATACCCTATGTTTTGTTGAACCGATGGTGTTTCAAATCATCATAGATTGATGAATTTAAGGACCTCAATTTTACACTTGTTTGTGATTGATGACCTCAATCACTACATATAAATATTTACGTTTTCCCTCCAATTATATGTATGTAATTTCCACCAAAGTTCTCCTAATAGAGATCATAATTTGGTGGTGACCCTTTCATTTCTCTTTTCCTCATATTAAGACTAAATTTTAGTAACCCAATTTCTGATGAGGGTTTTCCCACAAAGATATTTTCTATTTTCAACCTTTTATTTTCGAAGATCAATTTCAAATTGCGAGGACACAATTTATTGAAGGAGGGGAGAATGTAACACCCCAAGATTTCATAGTGTGTAATTTCTTCAAAATAATTCAATAACTTGCACTAAATGAAACACAGAGTTCAATCACACCATGAATTTCCAAACAAGCCATTCAAAGATGTTATGAATAGTATAAACTAAATTTTAAACTAATATGTCCTTATAATTTTAGAATCCATATTACGAGTTTCTTAGACACAATGTAAGAACCAATTCATTTTCAGTATTGCACTTTTATCAACTTTTAAAAGTGAAACCTTTTTAAATAAAATATTTTAAACTTTTTGACTAAACTGGTACATCAAAAATTTAAAATGAAACATCCCAAGCTTCCACGATATGCTTTCCTTTGAATAATACAGTAGCGTGTGTTGTACACAACTTCGAGTTTTAACACACACCACAACCAATGAAACTAGCCGCTATGAATAGTAATACCAACTTTTTGAAATTTTATCTCTCAAAATGGACTTCATATTTGGATTTGGAATATCGAATTTAGCCTAAGGTGAAATTTTGGTACTTTTCAGATAACTTTAATGTTTTGATGAATAGTGAAAATTACTAAATTTTAATTAAAAAGAACGTTTTTAATCAAAATAATTAATAGTGATAAATTATGAATTTGAGTGGTTTTAATGTATATTTATAATATATTTTTACAATTTAATATAATGTTGGTCATTGGAAATAATTTTACAATTAAACCGAACATAAATAAGTGTCAATCTTTTGATTGTTATTATCTCTTAAAAACACGCTTTTTGTTTTGACAGAGGGAATTAATTTTAAATTAATTTCTGCCACTTATGTGTTTTGAATTTAGAAAAATGGATTCCATATTTCGAATCAGTATGTTCAAATTGTGTCAATAGGTATCTTTTATTTTTAGATATTTTGAATAATTACTGCGGTAAATATTTTATTTACCATGGTTAAGGGTAAATCCGGTAAATAAGGGTTAAAAAATAATATTATAATAATACTAAATTACCCTAAAACGTGTCCTAGCCATATTGGGTGATACATGTTCGACCCTTAGGCATCTTTGGGTTGATTTTGGGACCCCATGGTGCCACTTGTAGGTGATAGGGACACTTTATTTTAATTAAGTTAAAATGAATACAAAAATGACACAAGCATATATCTTTTATCAAAACAATTTTTACATAGGGTTATATATGTTGGATTTTAGATTATAAATATTAATTAGAAAGATAAAACGATTTCCTACATAATTATATTTTATTTATAATTTTTAGACATTAAATAATTTAATTTATGTATGACACAATGATGATAAAGTAATTACTATAATAGTAAAAAATTAAAATAATTGATATTATAAATACCCAAATAAATATAATATGAACTTTTTAATGAAATAATATAATTTTCTAGGATACTATGATATATTAGGATTGATTTAATTTACTTTTTTTCGATGTAATATATCTGTTATGAGTTTCACAAAAATCAACCATTGAATAGTGTCAAAATTGACATAAAAGGGTTCTTAAAACAAATATTATATTATTAATTGATATTAAATTCCTAAAAATATAATGTTCGGCCAGGAGACTTATATCATGATAGTTTCATCATTAATGGACCACTTGGGGGTCTCTTGGATGTATATAGTATTTTTATTTACCATATTATATAAAAATACAAAGAGACATTGTAAAAGTGAAACTAATTAACTTAGAGTTAATACTTAATGATAAGCTTAATATAAGTACCCAAACCTGTCTAAATTCTATTGGTTGAGTTTTTTTCGACCCATCCCCACCTTAACATTTAAAGAATCAACTTTTGAGCCATTAGCAACCGAACATGGATTTATTATAAACTAATATTTCTAGCTTTTCCAAAGGTGCCCCTCACCCCTCTTATAAAAGGGCACTCCTCCTTCTCTTTTCTTCACACCTTCAAAGCCTTTTGGATCGGCCAAACTCTGCATAAATACTCTCCCAACTTCTCTTACTACAACCTAGAGGCCTGAGTTTGATCAGAATTCCAACCTAAGGAGCCCTGTTGATCAAATCAAAAGGAAGAACCCGAAGAAGAGGTAATGATTTCACCACCCTTTTCCATGTTCCTTTCTTCTTCCACTTCTTCTTTCTTTATTATTACCATTATAAAATAATAACTCCAGTATATTATATATAATGTGATTTTATTATAAATATGGTACATCCATATTCAATATTCTATCCACCCTTTGAATAACATGTCACCATACTTGCGTACGTACAGCTTACCGTCTCCACGTCGTTGTGTAATTGTTATTCAATATATTGTTATTTGGATGGGTATAATAATGATGTGTAACTCATGTAAATAATAAATATAACATGATAATTATTCTGTATATATGATATAATAACAAATTATATATTATTTTAATATCAAAATAATGATATTGTCGCTCGTGCGTACGTACGGACTACCGTCTCCACGAACACGATGAGATTCATTCTCCATCGTATCCATTCTAGTATAATTATCATTTGATGATTTAAAAATGATGTTTAAAGACTTGATATCATTTTGGATATGATTAAGATACAACTTATCCATAACAAACATGGATTATGTAACAAAACATATAAAAGAAAACGAGTAAGTTAACACCCGAAACGACGATAATACTAAGATATTATTAACAAAGCAAAGTTAAAAGATCATATATGATATCATATTAATATATATGATTCTTGTATAATTTAATAACAATTATTTCACTATTATACATGAGGTTAACCTACAACAACCAAGGAAAAGTACAAGGTAAGGGTTATTTCACAATCACTTCATTATCCGAGGTTGTTTATACGTAATAATCTACTGGGATCTCTTTATCATCCACATCCATGTTTCTTAATAATGTATTTGAAAACATTTTTAATATTTACTAGAATATAAGTTAAAGTCATTTATACCCTTTTTGAGTTTTATAAGTGGATTATAAAGGAATCTTTCCATCGTTTTCAAAACAAGGTCATTTTTAACCTTTTCGACAGAATTAAGGTAAGAATTTTTTTTATCTTATACGGCGGGTGCGGCTATTTTACGCCGTTATAAAATCTTCAAAGCTTCCCTTACAAGATTATAAGAATATTTTCAAAGAAAATGTTTTATTTTATAAATATATTACTCTAAAATTATTTCAAAATAGAAAAATATATTTCTTTAAAAAGAATTTTTATTTCATCTATGTCAACATCCTTTGATGGATTTTACGCTTATTTAAAGTTGATTTATTATGATACAAAAATTCTATATTGTATTGAAGGTTTTGTGATATGTTTGACTGTAGATGTGCTATTTTTATACCATTCATGGTTTATGGTGAAATTATTGACATTTTGTATGCTAGTTTTAATATGATTGTTTATGTTATGTTTAAACCTTTTCATATGGGAATTCATTGGACTTCATATGTGACGGGTGGAGCCCGCTATAGCTCCTAGATACATCGGTAGGTCTCACAAGACAAACTAGTGTCTTTGCACAAGGCCTTGGAAAAATCTTATTTGTAGTCTTGGAATGAGGCCTTGGATATGTGGTTATGATAGTCTGGCATTATGCATTCCATCATTATGAAAGTGGTTATTGATTTAGCATGTGATTATTCGATTAGTAGAATATCCATGTGAATATGTAAATGGAATTATTTCATTTTATTTATGCCATACTATGTTTAATGTTCAAGTTTGAAAGGCTTTTGTTTTAGTTATACATTGCATTAAATGTTTATTATTATTTATGAAATTTTCTGCTATATTGTTATCCTTACTGGGCATTTGAGCTCACCCCTTTTCTATGTTTTATTTTTCCCAGGAAGTGAAGATGTAAATTATGAATGACCTGCAGGGATATTATGTGGGGAAATGAGTGTGGATTATGGAGTCAATATGTTTTTGTAGTAGTTTTTCATTTTATGATGTAATGTAAGACTAATGAATATATCTAGTGTTTCCAAGGCTACTTAACCAATCGGTCTTTCGAGATTTGATCTTTCTTATGATCATGCCAATGTTATGTAATAATGCACCGACTCTGGGTAACTAGGGTCGGGGCATTACATTGATCCAATAAAATATCAAAAAAATATGATTTTATATTAATGAAAATAAGATGAATCTACCTGGTCATATGAATGTATGGGACAATATAAAATATGATTCATAAAAAATAGAAATATTTATATTCAATAAAAATCTAATTTGGGATATTTTTTCATAATAAATAGGAGAGAACCAAATGTATTTAAGAAAATTAAAATTGAATATTATACAATGTATTAAAATGTGTATTAATGAGAGAAATAACTAATTAATATCTTTTAATGATTTAATTGAGTTTCAAATGAATGTTTTCTATGGATAATAAATAAGTTTCTATGTTTTTTGTATTGGAATAATAATCATTTTACTATGAATCTAAAATATGTAACAGTCAATGTAAATTAACCATTGGAATATATCGAGGGATCAATAAAATTTTTCAAGATATTTTAATTACAGAACAATAAAATCACTTTCATTTAAGTGAGAATAGTGAGTTCAATTCCAATAGTTATTTAAAATAAAAAAAAGAACTGCTTTTTTAAAATATTAAATTAAGTATTAAGAAAAAGTTTTATTTGAATATTTTTAGAGATAGTAATGTCATATTTCCATAATTGGGAAAATAACTAGACACAAAAGACTTGGAATAGTTCATGAGGAGGATTTTTATTCTAGCGTGTTCATAGAGGAAGACCATTTTTTAATTAGTTTTGAAGTTTGTAAAATCATACAGAATCATTATATTGTTGTATCATAATTTATAATGGATTATATTTAATAAAATGTCTCTCTAATGTGGCTCTATATTTGAAACATAATGTGACATTGTGTTGACTATATTGGGAAGGTCTACAGTTGAATAATCTTATGTTGATAGAGGAGGAATACCAGATGGGTGGACTAAAAAATCATGGAAAATTATATTGATTATCCACTGAAAGTGGATAATATTAATTTATTATATTTTAATATTCATGTGTTTTAAAGACCATAAACCCCGATTTTAGTGGATTTTATTAATTTAACTTCATTTCAAATCATTGTGAAATTTATGTTTATTTTTTTCAAATTGTTATGAATTTATCTTCACCGTGTAGAATTATGTATTTTGATTATTTGAATTTGATATTCTTGAATTTTTTTATCACATTGTGTGGAACATTTTTTTCATTTTTTATCAATGGATAAATCACTAGAGAAGATGGATATTTTTTCCATTGATGAAGAAATTTATAGACAATGCATATTGGTCTTTGGCCCATCAAATAAATGAGGATTCAACAATTCAATCCAAATTTTCCATAAATATTATCTTTAAATAGAGAAAATTATGAGGATGATTTCTTTTAACTTTTTCAACATATAATTGTAATTTTTTTGGGAGATCCATGGATCCCATGTTGAGGATTAAATTATGGAAGAATTTTGAAGGCCTATAAAATCATTCCACCAATTTTATCATAACTTCTGAATGGAATATCCCATTAGGAAAAAATTTATAAATCATTTATAGTATATATGGATGAAATTATTTCTCATATATAACAATCCATGACTCATTCATCATAATTGTAAAGTTAGTACATCATAAAAGGTAGATGATTCTTTTCTGATATTTCTTGTCAAAGATTAAAATCTTGCACTCCAATTATTTCCCTCAAAAAAATTTCATATCATTGTTAATGGGGGTGATATTGAATTATTTTGGATTAACCTAAGGATTATAATTTTTATTTATAATATGGTGATGTTGATTTAATTTTTTAATACGTTTTACCAATTAAATTCAAATGGTGCGCACTTGTTTTTTGATCTCATGTTTGTTTTTTATGATTTTTATTTTTCCAATTACATTATTTTCATAATAACGAATCTTTTTATTATTATTATATTTTTATTAATATCACATTGAAATCATTTTGTTATAGAGAGAATATATTCACATTATTATTTGTAAAATTCTTCCCACAATGGTGGAGCGATCATTATTTCACTATTTCCTTCTTCAATTCCACCCTCATGAGTCAACTTACCACATCCATTAGAATTTTTATGTGAGTTTTTAATACTAGTAAGTGAAGAGGTTATATTTTTTCCATTTAATGAATTATTCCAATGTTAATGAAATTTAATATAATTAAAAAGGGATTCATCCAGTCCCCCCTTGTGAAAACCATGGATAAACTCATTTAAATAAATTGAATTCAATTATGAATTTAAAAAAAAATTAATTATCCTTAAATTAAAAACTTTTTTAGACACATCACATCCAAACCACCCCAAAAGAAATTATGTTTTTTAAGTATCTTATAACGTCTTAGAATATTTTATAACCCTACTTGTACTACAAATGCAACTTCTACATATATAGTAGATTTGTGTGCCACCAAATTTTGAAATTGTTGTCATATACCCAAGAATGTTATCTCAAACACTCACATATTTTTCTAACCCCAAATTCTCTATTATAACCTATATATATTGCATATTTTCCCATTTTAGTTTGTGTGTGTCCAAAAATTATCAAATTAAAATTTCTATCTACTCCGATGTAATAATTCATCATTACCCCAAATTAATCTCTAGATTGAATAAAATTGAAAATTAATTTTGAGAATACCCTAACAAAGTCAATTTAATTGATCAATCCTTGAATGAATAACCCACAAATAGTGAAATTTAAAATCATATAGATGATGAATACTTAATTGATAAATATCTAACCCTATTAAGGATTGTAAAAGATATCTATCTTAGGGATTTCCATGATGTCCCAACATCAATCCAGCCTAATCCCAAACCATACTCTTGAAAAAATATGTGAAAAAAATGATAAAATGAATTATTTAGTATAATAATTGATATTATAACAATAAATCAATGAAAAAATTATGAAAGCCATACACATCCAATTATTTTACTTTGTAACATTGTTAAATTAATATTGTTATGAAATGACCTCTCATGAACAAATCCATGTTGTCACTATTTCCAAAATTTAAATGTCTAATTGTTAGAACCCGGATCTTCGTTTCAGGTATGTTTTTCCCTTTTCTGGAGTTTTGAAGAAAAATGATCTTTCTGGAAATTTTCAAAGTACACGCCGTGTACTTTCTGAGTACACACCATTTACTCTTTTCCCGCTTGAATCCGTTTGTTGGCCGTGTCAAGCCACACACACAGTGTCTAGGGGTGACATGGAGGCTGATTTTGGCTAAGTACGGAAAACCTATTACATGTTGAGTACTCTAAAAGTACACGCTATGTACTTTTCCTTTTTTCACTAAATGCACCGGGGTCACGCCTGATGAACAGAAAACACCCCTTTTCCATGATCTTCTTTCGAGAGTGACCCATACGACTGGATCACCGATGAGCTCCCGCCTCTTTGTTCGTTCTCTGATTCAAGCATGGTCTATTGCATTGGAATCACAGTGGTGAGTTCTTCCTTCTACTTGAGATTTGTTTTCTGATTCCTCTTCATTTTCGAGTTATCATGGTTTGAGTGTTTTCTGTGTTTTCTCAGATCTATGACGTTCTAATGGGAATTAATCATCGTGGTTCACGTATATCAATATCCTAGGATCGAGGTAGGTGGTTTGTGCCTTTATTTTTATAGTCGATGATTATTTGTTGGAAATTCCACTAATTCCTTTGGGTGGGGAATTGTGGGTTTCCTTTTTTCCCCTTCTGTTTTCCTGCTTTGCTTGATTTCTATAGTAGAGGTTTATGTTTGTGAATAGAGTAATTGTTTTGTGCTCAGGTTGCTTTTCCATGCTTGTTTTTACTATTTGGAATTTTCCTGTTTTATGCCTAGTTGTAGGATAGTGGAACTGTTTCATTGTTATGTTGTTGAGCCTTAGACTGATAGCCAAGTTGTTCTTGAGGTTTACTTGGACGTTGCAAGTGCGCTGATCATGTTTATTTCACATAGGACTGTGAGAACCTAGTGTAGTAGACCATAGAGAGAATAGACATAAGGGCTTCTCTAGAGTTTCTTCTAATATGATGCAAGACCACAGGTGGAATCGATGATGAGTACTTCCTCGGAGAGTCTGTAGTTCCTCGACATAGGCCATAGGGGGAATGAGACATTGAGTGCTTCCCTAGAGATCCTTTATTATGATACAAGACTATAGGGATAATTGATAGTGAGTTCTCCCTCAGAGAGTTTATTAATATTTGAACTAGAGGGTTCAGACTGTGTGTGCCTCCTAGAGGTTTACTAGTACTTATAGGTTGAACCATAGGGGTTAGGCTGTGAGATCTACCCAGAGGGTTACCTGTTTTCTTCCTGTTGTTGGTTGTCTACTTGGGTACTTTATTTGTTAGAACTGTTGACTTTTTCTGATTTTTCTTTCCTATTTACTGCTTATTATTTTATTACTTCCATGTATTCATTGACTGTTAGGCACAAATATTTGGGTGGTTTCCTACTGGGATTGCATCTCACAACCTGTTTGGGCCATGCTTTTGGGCCCAAACAGACTATGTTGTTTCAGGTGTAGATAAGGTCAAGCGCCGTTCTACTTCAGGTTCTTGATTGCATTGGAGCTGGAGAGCATGGGACCGAGCCGTGGCTCGTGATGCTGAGGAATTTATTTTTTTTCCTTTGCACTTTGTTTTTCGGTTGTACTTCAGCAATTTTTTTTGTTTTCTTCTTTCCATAGACATATGTACCATGTTGCATCATTATTATTTTATCCATTACTTCTGTTATTCAGTTTAGTTGTTGTATGCTGTTTATTGTTTCTACTATTGTGTCTGGTTCTTTTTCAGTTGTATACTTTACCGAATGAGGGCATAGTTTCCCCACCGACTCACCAATGCCCTCACTGCTAGTCGTCAGCCTCTGGCCTTTGGGGAAACGCGCTTGAATTCATGTGGTGAACCGGGTACAGGGCAGCAGTAGAGGGGCTCTGGATTCGGGTCATTACAAAGTGGTATCAGAGGGTTCCTTTCTCTTGCTTTACTATTTGGAGACTTTATCCAGGGATAGTATGGAATTGGTACTTGGTATTATGTTGTGCTCGGGAGTAGCTAACCCGTGTACAGGGAAAAGCCATACTTCCGCGTTAATTGCAGTTTCTGGTTTTGAGATTTTATGGTTGATCTGATATTTTGGTTCTATTTCTATCGCAACCCAATGAGATGAGGGTATTCCATCTCATGCATCATATAGGAACTTGTAGAGATTATATGCCATGAATTCATGTCAGGACATCTAGGGTAAATTAGCAATTGTATTCTTTTGTGATAGACTTTGTGTAGATTATGCATGCTGTTGTAATATATGCTTGATAGATTCTCTACAGTTATGATAGAAAACTATTTGTTTTGTGATTTTCTAAAAATGAAGGCAAAATTTTGATTCTTGAGGTGTTATGGGCCCTCTAGAATCGGAAATTGGTGGATCATGATCATGTTTTCTCTTGTGAATGATTGTAGGAGATGCCAAGCATTGATTCGTGGGGAGTATGGGCCCTCACAGATCTGAATTTGGCACCTCTTTACCATTTTTTTAGTGTTACTGGGAGTCTGTGAAGTTTCTAATATACTGCCCAAAAAAACTTAGAATACATGGTGTGTACTTTTTGGATACACGTCGTGTAGTCTTCAGGCCATGTCACTGACAATGTGAGCAGAACAAAGTTTTGTGAAAGTAACTTTAGGAACGCACCGTGTATGGTAGGAACACGACATGTAGTAATGATCCGTGTACTCGGTCCTGTCACTAACAACACGGGTCTAGGATGCTCGGGTAGAACACGTCATGTCTATAGGGAACATGCCATGTAGTCTTGTCCAGGTACTTGGCCATGTCACGATCAACACGGGCCGACGTAACCTTCTTTTCCACACGCCGTGTTTTTTCAGAACATGCCGCGTAGTCTTGTTCTGGGACTCGGCTGTGTCACGAACAACATGGGGCGGTGTCACCTTTGCCTATACACTACATGTTTGTTCGGAGCACGCCATGTAAGGTTCAGCCATGTAGACAATCGCGTGTTTAACAACACGGGCCACCGAAGCCTTTTCCAATACACGCTATGTCCATAGGGGAACACGCCGTGTAGTCTCAGTTTAAAAAGACTGTGTGGGTTAGCCGTGTATGAGACTCGGGCATGGGAGTAGAGTTCAAGTACATGTTGTGTGTGGGAAAAACACGCCATGTAGTATGGTGTTTTACACGACCAGGGGTGGTAGAGTCACACGCCCATGTCAGTGGATTGAGGAGACACACAATGTATTTGTTATACACACCGTGTAGTCATGTTTTGTAAACTTGTGTGTTTTTCTTTCCCTGTACCCATTTTGTACTCTTCTGTTCTCTGTCCTTGTTCTCCTGATCTATGGTGTGCTTTTGATCTTTCATAGCTATGCCTCTAAGATGTCCTTAGGTCGTACTTCTGTCGTCGGGCAATGATCAGACTCCATATATGGCTGATCAGGGACTCCCTGCCGATCCTTTAGTCCGGCCAGCCTTGGTACCGACTGTTATACCAGTTGCAGGCGCTGATGCGTAGTTCAGGGAATTTTTCATGAGGATGATGTTGGCCTTCCAAGGAGCTCTGCCTCCTGCCACGACTATGGAAAACATGATGCGGGATTTCTAGCAGTAGCATCCTCCTACTTTCTCGGGTGAAGGAGGACCACAGGCTGCATAGTCATGGCTGGAAGCCATTCTGACTATCTTCGAGCATCTAGAGACGCCTCCAATGAGGCGGGTCAAGCTCGCCACCTACATGCTACAAGACTCTTCCAAGAGGTGGTGGGAGGTGATCTCACAGGCAGTTCAATAGCAAGCTATGGCTTGGTAGGAGTTCTAGTGCATGTTCTATGACTACTTCTACCCTGATACCCTGAGGGCTGACCAAGCCCGGGAGTTCATGAGCCTAGAGCAGGGTACTCTTTCTGTCATGGAGTATTCCTATCACTTCATCAAGCTGCAACATTTCACACCCCTCCAAGATGGATGTGGGGTGGTCTTGGCTAAGAAGTTCGAGGATGGTCTCAAGAGGGTGATCCGCTCGCTGGTGAATATATTCCAGCTGACTTCCATCACTTCCATCGTCAACCAGACACTGATTACAGAGCGCAATCTGAGAGACTCTGGAGCTGCGATCCAGGGTGGTTCTGCTTCCAGAGCTAGTCTTCCTCCAAATGACAACATGAAGCGTCGTAGAGTGTCTATTCATGGTGACTCGAGGAAGCGTGATGCATCATCAAGCAGCCATGTGACATGCTACCAGTGTGGCCGGTCATGGAACACGAGGTCACAGTTCCAGAGGGAACCCATGGAGTGCCGATCTTGGGGCAAGATGGGTAACCTTCAGCATTTCTGCCTGGTTTTCTCACCAGCAGCTAGTGACCGAGGTTCTTCTATTACTCCGTGCTCAGTAGCATCACCACTAGTTTCTCACCAGTCGGGGAACTAGAGTTCTTCCGGCCGTTCGGGCCGAGGGGGAGGTCGAGGTCGTGGCAGTCAACCACCAGTCCCTTAACACCAGTAGGGAGGTTCATCTCAGAGTGGTCCTCCAGGGGCGCAGGGATGCGGTGCAAGCCAGTCATTCTCTGTGGATCAGTTTCATCAGGAGTAGGATCTCGTCCCTTCTATAGTTCTAGGTATGATCTTAGTAGCCTCAGGTTTATCTTCATCCCTTTTCGATACTAGTGCTACACATAGCTTTATCTCAGTTTCTATCATGGAGATCCTTGGGCTTTGCGTCTTTTCTTCTACCGACTCTTTGACACTAGACAAACCTTTGGGGATGAGGACATCTAGTGTACGCCAGTGTAGAGAGTGCCCTCTCGAGGTTGCATGGAATCGTTTTTATGGAACCTCTATGTCCTATAGATGATAGGCTATGATTTCATCTTCAGGATGGACTGGTTGGTTCCCTTCCAGGTAGTCTTCGACTTTTCTTTCTGCTGAGTGAGTTTCGTTTTAACAGAGGGTGAGTCTTTTCTTTATAAAGGGGAAGAGGATGTTTTGGCGTGTCGAGCAGGACTCGAGCTTCGTGACCTAGGAAAGGTGACGACCTAGAGTTCTAGTCATTATTTGGATGATCAGGGGACTTCATAGTAGGACTTTCCTCCATTAGTGGATCGTTTCAGGGATGTCTTTCCAATGGACATTTCGGGTTTGCCTCTTGAGCGTGAGGTAGACTTTTCTATTAAGGATATGCCACGAGTAGCACCAGTGTCCATTCCTCCTTATATGTTGGCTACACATGAGTAGCAGAAGCTCTAGAAGCATTTGGAGGAGTTGTTGGCAAAGGGTTTCATCCAACATAGTACTTCTCCTTGGGTTCACCTCTCCTCTTTGCGAAGAAGGAAGACGGTACCCTTTGGCTTTGTGTGGATTATCGGAAGCTGAACCAGCTGACGGACAAGAACCAATAACCCTTGCCGAGAACCGATGACCTCTTTGATCATCTTCGAGGAGCTCGGGTGTTCGCGAAGATTGATTTGAGGTCTTGTTATAATTAGTTTCGTGTTAGACCATCAGATATACCTAGGACAGCCTTCACGATCAGGTATGGTCTTTACGAGTATACAGTTATGTCATTCGGTCTCACGAACGCACCTACAGTTTTCATGTCACTAATGAACTGGGTCTTCCATTTTTACATGGACTTTTTGGTCTTGGTCTTCGTGGATGAAATCTTGGTGTAATCTTATAGCCGACACGACCATTCCACACATCTTGAGATCGTTATGAGTACCCTAAGAGAGCATCAAATTTATTCTAAACCCTCAAAGTGCCACTTTTGGATGGATCAGATTCACTTCTTGGGTCACGTCATCTCAGAGGTAGGAGTATCGGTGGACCCAGAGAAAGTGAGAGTTGTAGTTTCCTGGGAGCATCCAATGAAAATCATTGAGGTACGGAGCTTCCTAGGGATGGATGGATACTACATATGCTTCATTCAATACTTTTCTCATCTAGAAGCACCCTTGATAGGTCTGACAAAGAAGGGGGAGAAGTTCTTATGGTCAGATTCTTGTGAGTCAGCCTTTCAGGAGCTGAAAGGGTGGTTGACGTCATCACCGACACTAGTCTTCCCAGAGCTAGGAAAGAGCTACACTGTATACTGTGATTCTTCAGGCATCGGACTAGGATCCATGCTTATGCAAGGAGATAGGGTCATTGTGTATGGATCTTGGATGTTGAGTCCACATGGGAGGAACTATTTTATGCACGATCTGGAGTTGGAAGCGATTGTCCATGACCTACGCAGTTGGAGACACTATCTACTGGGAGAGAACTTTGTGGTCTTCACCGACCACAAGAGTCTCAAGTATATCTTCACTCATCATGATCCGAATCAGAGACAGCGCAGGTGGGTCGAGTATCATCAGTCTTATGATTTTGAGCTTGCCTATACGCCGGGAAAGGGCAATGTAGTGTCAGATGAATTGAGCAGGAGAACTCAGGTTTAGGTGGTTGAAGATGCCAACAGTGAGTGGTAGCTGATGTCTCTATTCTCTGAGATTCATATAGAGGCACACAATAGACAGGGATAGACATTCCTTTCTTCTGTAGCGGTTACCTCTATACTTATTGATCGAGTATGGACGAGGCAGCTATCAGACTCAGAAGGCTTAGTCCTGCGAGAGAGTGTGTCAGGAGGGGACCCTCTTCCTGGATGGATAGTGGATGAGGATGAGATCTTGCATTTTCTGGGGTGCGTATGGGTGCCAAAGGACATACGCGAGGAGCTGATGTGGGATTTTCATTCCTCTATTTGGGCAGTTCATCTTGGCATCACCAAGATGTATCAGGATCTTCATCGCCAATACTGGTGGCCAGGTATGAAGAGGGATGTTGCTGGTTTTGTCATTAGATGCTCTACTTTTCAGTAGGTGAAGGCAGAGAATCAGTGACCGGCATGCCTTTTACATCAGTTACCCATTCCAGAGATGAAATGGAATGATGTTACGATGGGCTTTGTGACCAGGTTTCCGAGGTCACCCTGAGGGAACGATGCTGTTTGGGTTGTCGTCGACAGGATCACGAGGGTTTCTCACATCTTTCCGTTCAAGGAGACTTTCCGTGTCGATGATCTGGGACAACTTTACATCAGAGAGATCGTTCGTCTGCATGGAGTTCCACGCTTTATTGTTTCAGACAGGGATGCGTGCTTTACCTCTCAGTTCTGGCAGGGAATTCAGAAGGCCTTGGTACACAGGTACTTTTGAGTACATCATACCATCCCCAAACAGATGGCCAGTCCACGTGCACGATCTAGGTACTTGAGGATATGCTCCGAGCTGGCATCCTAGACTTTGGCAGTTATTGGTAGAAGCATATTCCTCTGGTGGAGTTTACCTACAACAATAGTTTCTAGGAGACCATTCAGATGGCACCATATGAGGCATTGTACGGTATGCCATGCCGATCACACTTATGCTGGCTGGAGGCTGGAGAGGCATCTTTGTTGGGACCTTGTCTTTTACAGGAGACATCAGAGCAGATAGAGTTGATTTGGAAAAGAATGGCTACAGCAGAGTCTCGACATAAGTCGTATTCTGATCAGTGGAGACGGAAGCTAGAGTTCGAGGTCGGGGATCTGGTTTTCTTTCTTGTCGCAAAGAGGTTGGGACACAAGTGGATTCAGAGACAGGGTAAGCTTTCACCGCAGTACATCGAGTCGTTTGAGGTATTGAAGAGAGTTGGGCCGGTTGCCTATTGGTTGCAGCTACCTCAGAGGTATTGGGCTATGAATGACGTCTTCCTTGTCTCTCAACTCTGATGTTACTTTTATAACCTGTCTCATACCTTTCAACCCGAGGAGGTTGAGATTGAACCAGATGCGTCATTTGAGGAGCATCCGATCCAGATTGTTGATCGCAGTACGAAGGTTCTCTGTGGGTGGTCTGTACCTCTTGTATGGGTTCAGTGGCAGCATGGGCAAGTACAATACAAGATCTGGTAGAGGGAGGTCGATGTACAATCATAGTGGCTGTAGTTGTTTGGGTTTCTTCTTCTACACCTCTCTAAGAAATTCGGGGATGAATTTTTTAAGGGGAAAGTTTGTAAGAACCCGAATCTTTGTTTCAAGTATGTTTTTCCCTTTTATGAAGTTTTTACGAAAAATGAACTTTCTGGAAACTTTTGAAGTACACAACGTGTACTTTCTGAGTACACGCCGTGTACTCTTTTCCCACCCGAATCCGTGTGCTCGCCGTGTCCGGGCCACACACATGGTGTGTAGGGGTGACGTGGAGGCCGATTTTGGCGGAGTACGGAAAAACCTTGAACACGCCATGTACTCTAAAATTACACTTTTTTTTACTAAATGCACCGGGGTTGCGCCTAACGGACAGAAAACACCACTTCTCCAGGTTCTTCATCCGAGAGCGACTGGTACGGTCAGATCTTTGAGGAGCTCCCGCCTCTTCGTCTGTTCTCCGATTCGAGCACGGTTGATTGCATTGGAATCATAGTAGTGAGTTCTTCCTTTTACTTGTGCTTTTTTTTTCTTATTCCTCTTCATTTTCGAGTTATCGTGGGTTGATAGTTTTGTGTGTTTTCCCAGATCTATGACATTCTAAGAGGAATCAATCGTCCTGGTTCATGTATATTGATCTCCTAGGATCGAGGTAAGTGGTTTGTTCCTTTCTGTTGAAAGTGGATGAGTATTTTGTGAAAATTCCACAAATTCCCTTGGGCTAGAAATTGTGGGTTTCTTGTTTTTTCCCTAATTTTTTCCTAATTTTCTTTATTTCTATAGTAGAGGTTTATGTTTTTGAATAGAGTAATTTGTTTTGTGATCAGGTTTCTTTTCAATGCTTGTTTTTATTGTTTGGAGTTTTCTAGTTTCCATGCCTAGTTGTAGGATAGTGGAACTATTGCTTTGTTATGCTGTTGAGCCTCAGACAGAGATCCAAGTTGTTCTTGAGGTTTACTTGGATGTTGCACGCGCGCTGAGCATGTTTAGTTCAGACAGGACTGTGAGAACCTAGTATAGTAGACCACAAAGAGAATAGACGTAAGGGCTTCTCCATAGTGTCTTTTAATACGATGCGAGACCACAGGGGGAATTGAAGATGAGTGCTTCCTCATAGAGTCAGTAGTTCCTCGACAAGGGCCACAGGGGGAATTAGACATTGGGTGCTTCCCCAGAGAGCCTTTAGTACGATACGAGACTATAGGGGGTATTGACGATGAGTGTTTCCTCAGAGGGTCTATTCATAACTAAACTAGAGGGGTGAGATTGTGTGTGCCTAATAGAGGGTTGATATTACTTATAGCTTGAACCATAGGGGTTAGGCTGTGAGGGCTACCCAGAGGGTTACCTGTTTTCTTCCTGTTGTTGGTTTTCGACTTGTGTACGTTATTTGTTAGAACTGCGGACTGTTACTGCTTGTGCTTTCCTATTTACTACTTATTGTTTTATTACTTCCATGTATTCATAGACTGTTAGGCACAAATAATTGGGTGGTTGCCTACTGAGATTGTAACTCACACCCTATTTGGGTCATGCTTTTGGGCCCAAACAGACTATGTTGTTGCAGGTGTAGATAAGGGCAACCACCCTTCTACTTCAGGTTCTTGATTGCACTGGAGATGGAGAGCATGGGACCGAGCCATGGCTCGCGATGCTGAAGAGTTTATTTTGTTGTTCCTTTGCACTTTTTTTCAGTTTTACTTTAGCACATTGGTTTGTTTGCTTCTTTCCATTGACCTATGTACCATGTTACATCATTATTATTTTATCCATTGCTTCTGCTATTCAGTTCTGTTGTTGTATGTTTTTTATTGTTTCTCTTATTGTGTCTGCTTGTTTTTCCACTGTATACATTACTGAATGAGGGCATAGTTTCCCCACTGACTCACCAAGGACCTCAATACTAGTCGGCAGCCTCTGGCGACTGGGGAAAGCCCTTGAGGTCATCTGGAGAACCGGGTATGGGGCAACAGTGGAGGGGCTCCGGATTCGGGTCGTTACACTAATGAATTTTTTTACAATTTATTCTTAAAAAACTAGAGCCTTTTAAACAACATGAAAATACTAAAGTTACAACATTATAATCTTAGAAATAATATAATAACAATTAGGGAAATTTTTATGGAATGTTTATTGTCAACCTGAGGAACCAGAGTGATTTATTGAAGGGTTTTTAAATCATGATGAAATTTATTTTCTATATTAACATGAGGGAAAATTGTATCCCTAGAATAAATTCCTTTTAGATGGGTCCAATAATAATTTTATATGATCGTTACATAATAGATCATTGGGGGAAAATCCCAAACATCGATTCCATACCATTCGTAACACTCATCTGAAAATATTTGTTTTTAAAAATTATATTTAAAAGGAATAATTTTTTTAATCAATTTTTAAATTAAAAATGAGTTTAGTTATAAGTCCTCACATACTTATAAATTTTTTATCCACCCCAATAAAGATTTCATGGTCTATACATCTTCTCTCAATTCCTCCATCATGGTGGTCAATCAAAAACATTTTTTTATAATTTCATTATCCCTTCATGCTAATAAGGTTAAAATTAAACATTGTTTATTATGAAAGATTATGGTAGAAATTGGATGGACCCATTTTTGGATTCATGGGAACAACTCATTCATTTGGACCTATATCGCTTTTCTTTAGTCAATTTTAAACCTTTTTAGAAATCCCTAGGGATTCTAAATCTCAATCTTGTTGACGTGGTGAAAAATAGAATCCAAAAAATTTCAAAAACTAGTATTAGGTATGTTTGGGGGGTCTTTTCAAGCTAATGACATTAATATAAGTTATTTTTTAGGAAACCCAGTGTATAAAATGTTTCAAAAATTTTTAACTATTTTTGTGCATTTTAATGGACCACCATGGGGTTTCCAATGTGATATAATTTTTTTTGTTTGTGAGAAATAGTAGTTAAAAAAATTTGACTACATTAATGAAAATAATTATTTATAGAGGTAAATCCCAACCTCAAATCACCCAAAAGGATTATACATGTGATGTGAACCCAAAAGCACCAATTTCTTATGGATTGGTAACCAACATCAAATTTGGATATTTTGATCTATTATTTCATTTCAAATCACATTATACCCAAATTTCATCCAATTTTTGATCTCTCTCTACTCTTCAACATTGACATGAAGGGGAGTGTCATTCTATGTTGAGGGGATATGAAATTTTTTATTTTATGAAAAAGGTTGAATTTTGTGAAAAAAATTCAATTCATTATCCATTCATGTGAAAATGGACTTTGTCAAAAATTAAAAATGAATTTCAAATGATTTATAATAGGGTGATTGTTATTTTAATTCATGTTTATGTATATTATAGTAGTTTTTGAAAAGTTTTTTTTCCGATGTGATATTTTAAGGATAAAAATTTCAACCTCATTATCAAAATGCACCAATGAACATCAACTAGATTTTGTGTTTATGGTTGAGTTCATGGGTCCCATGAATCAAAACATAGGGTTCATGGACACATATAAATTAATTTTAGTATATGATAAAAAATTGAAAAAGTAGGTGACCACATAAAGAAATGTATAGCTCAAATGAATGGATTCCAATATAAGGGAATCATGACTCCACAGTTTTCAATCCAATAGTTTTCTTTACATATCTTTTATAGATTATAGAACTGAAAAATTGTGTTGAATCTGACACTTGGGGATCAGGAATCCATAGTTTTTTTCCTATATTAGATTTTTAATCTCTATTGTGGTTTGAAAAAAAATAAAACAATAGAAAAAGAATAACTTGAAAAAATGGATACTCATCTAACAGTTTAATGTGATTCTGACCTAGATAATCTATTCTATACACTTGAATATGAAAATGGGGCCCTATAAATTTGTTATGTACAAGGAATCATCAATATTAATTGAAATTTGAAGAAATTTCATTATAAATTTGAGAAAAGTAATGGATTTAGGATTGAGACATTCTTGTGAACAAAGATATTGTGAAATTATTTTTATGGGATTCATGATTTTTTGTCATTATGTATTTTGGTGATCATTTTATGAAAATAATATTTTGAAAAAGGGAATTCCATTTCATATTATTAAGACACATTTTACAAGGGTGTAACACCCCAAGATTTCATAGTGTGTTATTTCTTCAAAATAATTCAATAACTTGCACTACACGCAACACCGAGTTCAATCACACCATGACATAAAAAAAATCCATTCAAAAGAGGATATGAATAGTGTTAACTAAATTTTAAACTTTATATAATCCTTATAATTTTAGAATTCATATTATGAGTTTCTTAGACATAATGTAAGAACAAATTCATTTTCAGTATTGCACTTTTACCAAATTTTAATAGTGAACCCTTTTTAGATACTATATTTTAAACTTTTTGACTAAATGGGGACATCAAAAATTTAAAATGAAACATCCCAAGCTTCCACGGTACGCTAGCGTGTGTTGTACGCAACACCGAGTTCTAACACACCGTAACCAATCAAACTAGCTGTTATGAATAGTACTACCTACTTTTTGAAGTTATATATATTTTATATTTTAAAATGGACTTCATTTTTGGATTCGGAATATCAAATTTAGCCTAAGGTGAAATTTTGGTACTTTTCGGATAACTTTCATATTTTGATGAATAGTGAAAATTACTAAATTTTAATTAAAAACAACTTTTTTAATCAAAATAATTAATAGTGATAAATTATGAATTTTAGTAGTTTTAAAGTATATTTAGAATATATTTTTACCATTTAATATAATTTTGGTCATTGGACATAATTTTACAATTAAACCGAACATAAACAAGTGTCAATCTTTTGATATTTATTACATCTTAAAAACACGCTTTTTGTTTTGACAGTGGGAATTAATTTTAAATTAATTTCTGCCACTTCTGTGTTTTGAATTTAGAAAAATGGATTCCATATTTGGAATTAGGATTTCCAAATTGTGTAAATAGGTAACTTTTATTTTTAGACATTTTGAATAATTACTGTGGTAAATATTTTATTTACAATGGTTAAGGGTAAATCCGGTAAATAAGGGTTAAAAAATAATACTATAATAATACAAAATTACCCTAAAACGTGTCCTAACCTTATTGGTGGACACATACCCGACCATGAGCATCCTTCGGTCAATTTGGGGACCCCTTGGAGCCACTTGTATGTGGTAGGGACACTTTATATTAATAAAGTTAAAATAAAAATAAAAATTGCATAAGCTTACATCTTTTAGAGGAACAATTTTTACATAGGGTTATACATGTTGGATTTTAGATTATAAATATTCATTAGAAAGATAAAACGATTTACTACATAATTATATTTTATTTATAATTTTTAGACATCAAATAATTTAAATTATTAATGACACAATAATGATGAAATGTTTACCTCATTAATAAATCATTTAAATAAATAAGATTATAATGATTAAAATATTATCTAAAACCTGTCCAATTCTTATTGGTTGATATTATTTAGAATATTAGTCATCTTATATTCTACCTCAATGATTTTTGGACCATTATAAACCTAATATAATTATATTATAAAGTAATACTTTCACTCTTTCCTAAAGAGCCACTCTTCTCCCTTATAAAAGGAGGCCACTTCTACTCATTCCTCACACCTCTCAAGCCACTTGGCTCATACAAACTCTGCCCAACTAAGCTCCCCACATCCCTCTCCTCCTCCTTGAAGCTTCCCCATAGGCAGAAATCATTTCAAGAAGTCCTTTGGTTCCAACCAAAGTGAGTTACCTAAATTAAAGTTAACGATTTCTCTTAAATTATTTTCCTTTATTTTGCTTCTCCAACCCCCAAAATCTTTTTATTTCCTTTCTTTTGTAACAACACCAGTATACTCAATATACTAGGATGTTGTTATAAGAAGGATTCAAACTACACATACACACAACTCCATCTAATGGATGATGAACATAATGTTTCTGTGGATGGCAAACTAACGCCTCACGAAATGATGATTGTTCAAATACATCTTACCGCCTCTCATGGTGGCCATTATGATGGCACTGTAATTAAATATGATATTAATGATATATATTTTATATATAAGCTTCTGTAATTCCATTTTATTTCATACCATTATTCGTTTCATATTGTATATACATACGATAATTTCATTTGAGGAAGTGCCGACTACCGCCCCCTTAAAATGATATGACTCGTTCATACCACACATGGAACGTATAAAGGATGGTGTTAATGAACTTAAGTAACATATATAAAATATTATATTATACTGGAATAGTAATATACCTATTTATCATTTGGATTCAATTCTTTTAAAATAAAAATTAAATGGAAGTAGCGTTCGTGCGTACGTACGGACTACCGTCTCCACGAACACAGTGAGATCCATCCTCCATCGTATCCATTCAAGTCTTATTCTCATTTTAGGGTTAAAAATAATGTTAATATCATTCTGATTATGAATAAGATTTAATCTATCCATTAAAAACATGTCTTACGTAACCAAACATTTATGAAGAACGAATCGATTATCACCTGAAACGACAATAATACTAAGATATTATTAATAAAGCAATGTTAGAAGATCATATATGATATCATATTAATGTATATGATTCTTGTATAATTTAATAACAATTATTTCACCATTATACAGGAGGTTAACCGACCCCAACAAAGGAAAAGTACAAGGTAAGGGTTATTTCACAATCTCTTCATTATCCGAGGTTGTTTATACGTAATAATCTACTGGGATATCTTTATCATCCACATCCATGTTTCTTAAAAATGTATTTCAAAACATTTGTAATATTTACAAGAATATGGGTTAAAGTCATATATACACTTGTTTGACTTTTTATAAGAGGTTTATAAAGGAATCTTTCCGTCGTTTTCAAAACAAGGTCCCTTTTAACCTTTTCGACAGAATTGAGGTAAGAATGTTTTTTTTAACTTATACGGCGGGTGCGGTTATTTTACGCCATTATAAAATCTTCAAAACTTTCCTTACAAGCTTATAATAATATTTTCAAAGAAAATGTTTTATTTTATATGGATCTTAAATGATTTCAAAATAAAAGGAGATATTTCTTTAAAAAGAATTTTGATTTCATCTACGTCAACATCCTTTGATGGATTTTAAGATTATTTGAAGTTGATTTATTATGATACAAAACTTCTATATTGTATTGAAGGTTTTGTGATATGTTTGACTATTGATGTGCTATTTTTATACCATTCATAGTTTATGGTGAAATTATTGACATTTCGTATGCTAGTTTTAATATGAATGTTTATGTTATGTTTAAACCTTTTCATATGGGAATGCATTGGACTTAATAAGTGACGGGTGGAGCCCGCTGTAGCTCCTCGATGCATCGGTAGGTCTCATGAGACAAACTAGTGTCTTGGCACAAGGCCTTGACAAAATCTTATTTGTAGTCTTGGAACGAGGCCTTGGCTATGTGGTTATGATAGTCTGGCATTATGCATTCCAACATTATGAAAGTGGTTATTGATTTTTGCATGTGATTATTCGATTAGTAGAATATCCATGTGAATAAGTAAATGGCATTATTTCATTTTATTTATGCCATACCATGTTGAAAGTTATATTTAAAAGGCTTTTGTTTTAGTTATACATTGCCTTAAATGTTTATTCTTATTTATGAAAGTTTCCGCTATATTGTTATCCTTACTGGGCATTTGAGCTCACCCCTTTTCTATGTTTTATTTTTCCCAGGATGTGAAGAAGTAAGTTATGAATGACCTGCAGGGATTTTATGAGGGGTTAATAGTGTGGATTGTGGAAACATTATGTTGTTGTAGTAGTATTTCATTTTATGATGTAATGTAAAACTTATGAATATATCTAGTGTTTCCAAGGCTACTAAACCAATCGGTCTTTAGAGATTTGATCTTTCTTGTGATCATGCCAATGTTACGAAGTAATGCACCGACTCTGGGTAGCTGGGGTCGGGGCGTTACAGTTGGTATCAGAGGAAGTTTAGTACAAACCTTGGAAGCTAGATTTAGATAAACTCTGATTAGAGCACGTAGACCTAAGATAAACTTTGAGGATTAGTATAGAAGAACTTCCTAGAATTTTGGTATTGTAGAGATTTTGTGAGTTTTCCGAGCAATACATCCCTGTCTGGATACGAGCAGGTAGAGGCGGCTCTGGCACAGATGTACCTAGGGGTAAAACCCGAAAACACCGCTTTGAGCTAGACTCGAACGGGAACTGGTGCACGACAACGGGCCTTGCTGCACTCTTGGTTACGACACTCCCGGGGGATATGCTTAGGATAACTCTCATTTTCTTTACAGATCATTTTGAAGGGATTATGAGTATATACTTCCTCAAAGAAAACATTCTTATGATTATGGATTATATCCATAAATATTTCAATTTATGTTAAGTGTTTTATAAGTATGGGATTATGTATTTTGATTCATAAACTGATCTAGTTTATGCCATTGTTTAGAAATGGTGCCCAGTAGAAGGAATGAGAACTCCGGAAATGCACATGATCCAAAGAGAAGGAAAGATCATATCTTTCATGGTCTTAAGCTAGAATTTATAAGACAAATAGTCTCCCATGTATTATCATCATATGAAGAAATAATATCATGTATTGATAAGATAAGTAAAGAGTTTACTGAGTCCTATGGCTTTGAAGGGAAGCAAGAGAAGAAAAGGATAGAAGAGAAAAAGATGGATAAAGGGAAGAGGGAAAAGAAGAATTTTCCCATATGTGGTAACTGTGGAATGAAACACCCTGGAACTTGCCTGAAAGGAATGGGAGTTTGTTATAAGTATGGAGGAAAAGGGCACAAAGTACGTGACTGCAAGGGAAAGAAAATGGTTTCAAATGTACAATGCTTCATTTTCAAGGAGTTTGGACACTACGCGAACCTATGTCCCAGTCATCAGACTATGCCGCAAATGATGTTATTGGATAATAATCAATTTATGATACTACCACAGATGAAGAGGAATGATTAAAGCTCTTATGTTGATTATGTCAATTGAGTGTTGTATCAACAATGTACTTGTTATAATAATTATGGAGTATATAAGGATTGTACTACAGTACTATTTCATTAAGGACTTGAGATTGTGTGGAACAAAGAAAAGTGACTCAATAGCAGGATAGATTTTTGGAAAATATATGGTTGAGAGAATGATAAACCATAATATAGTTCTGAAACTGAGGTAGTGATTTTGGAATAATATGTGATTGTTTTGGATAAATTATATTGGATATTCTTGACTACCTTGGAACTGTTTAATGATTTGTATATTCCATCGTTGTTGGGGTTTAAAACATTTTTGGATTAATGAAGTATATCCAGCATTCTATATGGAATAAGGGAGCATGAATGTAATCAATAAGGAATATGGTAATACATGATGAAGGTATTCATATGCTATTACGGGGTAAAAAGGATCTATATTATGTTTACCTTCCTTATGAATGTTGGACTGTGAGTTTGGACAGAAGTATTTTGGATAGTTCTAGTTTGGATTATTTTGGATTTCCATAAAAGGACAACCCGGAGGTCGGACGACAACCCGTCGCGTCCGGCAAGGCTGCGAGACTTGAACCCGCAACCGAAGGGAGACAAGGGTGTATCACCTACCACTATCCCACGAGATGTCCTGGATTAAATAAAGTAGTTTTTTAAAAGATCTGGTAGATGAATGATAAATTCGTTTATTTTGGAACCCTCTATGAATAGTATAAATAGAAATTTTTTTACGAGTGAATGATGAGTTTTTGGTAGAAATTTATTAATGGATAAAACTCTAATTATAAACTAAGTATATCTCCTTATGATCTTAGCCAATCTCATAAATAAATTCCTCATCATTAATAAAAGGAACTTAGAACAAAAATGTTGTCCTAGATGGTACCTTAAATCATCACTAATTTATGGCTTTGGGATTGTTGGCCTTTTCATAGCCATGTTCTCTACCACTCTCCATCAGATAATTGATGGCTAGATTTTTCTTCCATATCCATATTTTCTTACATGGAACCCTAGTATGTGTTATTTTTGGTAATCTTCATACTTTCCACTCTTTATTTAAAATAGAGGCCTCATTAATTAATTTTTCGATGTGGGATTTCAACTAAGATATTTTGAAACGTCAAAAATGTGTTATCCTAATACCCTATGTTTTGTTGAACCGATGGTATTTCAAATCATCATAGATTGATGATTTTAAGGACCTCAATTTTATACTTGTTTGTGATTGATGACCTCAATCACTACCTATAAATATTTACGTTTTTCCTCCAATCATATGTCTCTAATTGCCACCAATGTTCTCCTAATCGAGATCATAATTTAGTGGTGACCCTTTCATTTCTCTTTTCCTCATATTAAGAATAAATTTTAGTAACCCAATTTCCGATGTGGGTTTTCCCATAAAGATATTTTTTATTTTCAACCTTTTATTTTCGAAGAACAATTTCAAATTGCGAGGACGTAATTTATTGAAGGAGGGGAGAATGTAACACCCCAAGATTTCATAGTGTGTTATTTCTTCAAAATAATTCAATAACTTGCACTACACGCAACACCGAGTTCAATCACACCATGACTTAAAAAAATTCCATTCAAAAGAGGATATGAATAGTGTTAACTAAATTTTAAACTTTATATAATGCTTATAATTTTAGAATTCATATTATGAGTTTCTTAGACATAATGTAAGAACAAATTCATTTTCAGTATTGCACTTTGACAAAATTTTAATAGTGAACCCTTTTTAGATACTATATTTTAAACTTTTTGACTAAATGGGGACATCAAAAATTTAAAATGAAACATCCCAAGCTTCCATGGTACGCTAGCGTGTGTTGTACGCAACACCGAGTTCTAACACACCGTAACCAATCAAACTAGCTGTTATGAATAGTAATACCTACTTTTTGAAGTTATATATATTTTATATTTTAAAATGGACTTCATTTTTGGATTCGGAATATCAAATTTATCCTAAGGTGAAATTTTGGTACTTTTCGGATAACTTTCATATTTTGATGAATAGTGAAAATTACTAAATTTTAATTAAAAACAACTTTTTTAATCAAAATAATTAATAGTGATAAATTATGAATTTTAGTAGTTTTAAAGTATATTTAGAATATATTTTTACCATTTAATATAATGTTGGTCATTGGACATAATTTTACAATTAAACCGAACATAAACAAGTGTCAATCTTTTGATAGTTATTACCTCTTAAAAACACGCTTTTTGTTTTGACAGTGGGAATTAATTTTAAATTAATTTCTGCCACTTCTATGTTTTGAATTTAGAAAAATGGATTCAATATTTGGAATCAGGATTTCCAAATTGTGTAAATATGTAACTTTTATTTTTAGACATTTTGAATAATTAATGTGGTAAATATTTTATTTACCATGGTTAAGGGTAAATCCGGTAAATAAGGGTTAAAAAATAATACTATAATAATACAAAATTACCCTAAAACGTGTCCTAACCTTATTTGTGGACACATACCCGACCATGAGAATCCTTGGGTCAATTTGGGGACCCCTTGGAGCCACTTGTATGTGGTAGGGACACTTTATATTAATAAAGTTAAAATAAAAAAAAAATTGCATAAGCTTACATCTTTTAGAAGAACAATTTTTACATAGGGTTATACATGATGTATTTTCGATTATAAATATTCATTAGAAAGATAAAAAGATTTACTACATAATGATATTTTATTTATAATTTTTAGACATCAAATAATTTAAATTATTAATGACACAATAATGATGCAATGTTTACCTCATTAATAAATCATTTAAATAAATAAGATTATAATGATTAAAATATTATCTAAAACCTGTCCAATTCTTATTGGTTGATATTATTTAGAATATTAGTCATCTTATCTTCTACCTCAATGATTTTTGGACCATTATAAACCGAATATAATTATATTATAAATTAATACTTTCACTCTTTCCTAAAGAGCCCCTCTTCTCCCTTATAAAAGGAGACCACTTCTACTCATTCCTCACACCTCTCAAGACACTTGGCTCATCCAAAATATGCACAACTAAGCTCCCCACATCCCTATACTCCTCTTTGAAGCTTCCCCATAGGCAGAAATCATTTCAAGAAGTCCTTTGGTTCCAACCAAAGTGAGTTACCTAAATTAAAGGTAACGATTTCTCTTAAATTATTTTCCTTTATTTTGCTTCTCCAACCCCCAAACTCTTTTTATTTCCTTTCTTTTGTAACAACACCAGTATCCTCAATATACAAGGATGTTGTTATAAGAAGGATTCAAACTACACATACACAAAACTCCATCTAATGGATGATGAACATAATGTTTCTGTGGATGGCAAACTAACGCCTCACGAAACGATGATTGTTCAAATACATCTTACCGCCTCTCATGGTGGACATTATGATGGCACTGTAATTAAATATGATATTAATGATATATATATTATATATAAGCTTCTGTAATTCCATTTTATTTCATACCATTATTCGTTTCATATTGTATATACATACGATAATTTCATTTGAGGAAGTGCCGACTACCGCCCCCTTAAAATGATATGACTCGTTCATACCACACATGGAACGTATAAAGGATGGTGTTAATGAACTTAAGTAACATATATAAAATATTATATTATACTGGAATAGTAATATACCTATGTATCATTTGGATTCAATTCTTTTAAAATAAAAATTAAATGGAAGTAGCGTTCGTGCGTACGTACGGACTACCGTCTCCACGAACACGGTGAGATCCATCCTCCATCGTATCCATTCAAGTCTTATTCTCATTTTAGGGTTAAAAATAATGTTAATATCATTCTGATTATGAATAATATTTAATCTATCCATTACAAACATGTCTTACGTAACCAAACATTTAAGAAGAATGAATCGATTATCACCTGAAACGACGATAATACTAAGATATTATTAATAAAGCAATGTTAAAAGATCATATATGATATCATATTAATGTATATGATTCTTGTATAATTTAATAACAATTATTTCACCATTATACAGGAGGTTAACCGACCCCAACAATGGAAAAGTACAAGGTAAGTGTTATTTCACAATCTCTTCATTATCCGAGGTTGTTTATACGTAATAATCTACTGGGATATCTTTATCATCCACATCCATGTTTCTTAAAAATGTATTTCAAAACATTTTTACTATTTACAAGAATATGGGTTAAAGTCATTTATACCCTTGTTTGACTTTTTATAAGAGGTTTATAAAGGAATCTTTCTGTCGTTTTCAAAACAAGGTCCTTTTTAACCTTTTCGACAGAATTGAGGTAAGAATGTTTTTTTTAACTTATACGGCGGGTGCGGTTATTTTACGCCGTTATAAAATCTTCAAAGCTTTCCTTACAAGCTTATAAGAATATTTTCAAATAAAATGTTTTATTTTATATGGATCTTAAATGATTTCAAAATAAAAGGAGATATTTCTTTAAAAAGAATTTTGATTTCATCTACGTCAACATCCTTTGATGGATTTTAAGATTATTTGAAGTTGATTTATTATGATACAAAACTTCTATATTGTATTGAAGGTTTTGTGATATGTTTGACTATGGATGTGCTATTTTTATACCATTCATAGTTTATGGTGAAATTATTGACATTTCGTATGCTAGTTTTAATACGAATGTTTATGTTATGTTTAAACCTTTTCATATGGGAATGCATTGGACTTAATAAGTGACGGGTGGAGCCCGCTATAGCTCCTCGATGCATCGGTAGGTCTCATGAGACAAACTAGTGTCTTGGCACAAGGCCTTGACAAAATCTTATTTGTAGTCTTGGCACGAGGCCTTGGCTATGTGGTTATGATAGTCTGGTATTATGCATTCCAACATTATGAAAGTGGTTATTGATTTTTGCATGTGATTATTCGATTAGTAGAATATCCATGTGAATAAGTAAATGGCATTATTTCATTTTATTTATGCCATACCATGTTGAAAGTTATATTTAAAAGGCTTTTGTTTTAGTTATACATTGCCTTAAATGTTTATTCTTATTTACGAAAGTTTCCGCTATATTGTTATCCTTACTGGGCATTTGAGCTCACCCCTTTTCTATGTTTTATTTTTCCCAGGATGTGAAGAAGTATGTTATGAATGACCTGCAGGGATTTTATGAGGGGTTAATAGTGTGGATTGTGTAAACATTATATTGTTGTAGTAGTTTTTCATTTTATGATGTAATGTAAAACTTATGAATATATCTAGTGTTTCCAAGGCTACTAAACCAATCGGTCTTTCGAGATTTGATCTTTCTTGTGATCATGCCAATGTTACGAAGTAATGCACCGACTCTGGGTAGCTGGGGTCGGGGCGTTACAAAGGGAATATAAAATATTTGGATAAGTGTGTGATTAGCACAGAAAATTACTAATATTCATTGATTATATTTTAATATTCATGTTTTTAATAGTAAAAAAAACCAATTTTATTTCATTTTATAAATTGAACTTCATTTCACATCATTGGTAAATTCTTGTTTAAAGTGTTTCAATTTGGACCCAATTTTTCATTATCTTGTGGAATTAATAATTTTGATTATTGGAATTTTATATTTTGGATATGATTGGTCAATTATTGTGGAGTATTTATTCTTTTTGTAAAAGTGAATGAATCAAAAGAGAATATGGACATTTTTCCGTGGATGTAAAAATTTATAGACAGTGAATAATGGTCCTTCATCCCATAAAATAAATGTGCATCCGACAATTCAAGACCTATAAAGCTCATATTTTAACTATAGATAGAGAAGATTATGATTATAATTTCGTTGAACTATGTAGGGAGATAATTTATTAATTTTCCAAGGGGGTCCATGGATCTGTAGTTGAAAATTAAATTATAGGCCAATTTTGAAGGCCCATAAAACTATCCCAAATATTTTTTCAGAAAATCCTCACTGAATATCCAATTGCGAAGATATTTTTACATATAATTATTTTAAATATGGAAGAATAGATTTCTATCATACCCCTATTGATATGTGCATTTCATGCATATATTTTAGATTATTTTATGTATTGATTTTGGTAATTAAAGGAATCATCTTACCAATTTTTGAATGATTTGACTTGTTTTATGATTTTTAGGAGGACAAAAATTATATTTTATAAGGAACTAAAACAAATGAAATTATGAGATAATATACACATCATTCCATGAGTGAAGAAAAGCAGCACAATACCGAATTTCTTAAGATGAAACTAAGATTGAAACTAAAGCACAATTACTACACATCGTGTAATGTCATTACACATCGTAACATTTTTAAAATGAATATGTTGTTTTGGACAAGTGGTGAAGGTTGCATGTGCCGTGAAAAAAAATTAAATGTTGTGTTACTATATTACATGTTGTGAAATATTTCAGGACCCAGTTTTTGGACAATATTATTCCGAGATTCATGATGCCTGAAGATTAGAGAATTTAAAATTGTTTATCCTTATTACACATCATGAATTTATCAGTGAGAAGAAAAATTAATGTGACCTGGGTTAATGGTATTATTGTATTGGATATAAAATGATGCCTAAGCTAGCCTTCTGACACATCATGAGACTAGTGGAGGCTATGTGACACCAAGGGATGAACACCAGATAATAGAGTAAGGATCCATGTCTTGTATTCACCACCATTCCTCATTTCAATTCTTATTCTGGTACCCTTTCTACACATTATCATCATTCCTAGCATGAGTGAGTGTTTTCATAACTGTATAGTGATGTGATTGTAGGGTGATGTGTTTCTATGTATTATTTTACTTTTATTATTCTTGTTTTGGATTTTCGGGAATTGTTTTTTAAATTCTAATTCATCTTTTTTATAATTAATTATCATTGATGGATGTTTGAAGTTGTTTAATTTTTTTCATCAATTAATCACTTTAGATTGTGTATGAACATTATGAAATACTATGTGAGCTATGTTTAAACAAGGTTTTGCGTCATCTATTTCTATGATTGGACCTAGTAGATGTCAATTCCAATGGTGCGGTCATAGGATTATGGAAGGATACAAAGACAAAGGATCCTGGTTGACCCAATTCGAAATCAAAAAATGAATAAACCCATATCAATCAAATATGCAGCACACATACCTGAATATAAGTAAACCTATAATTCATTTCATCTTAATATTAATCCCAATCAATTGAGTATTTATTTCGATTTTTCCATGTAAAAAATTTTCAATTTCATGTTTCATACTTTCTTTAGAACATAATCATTATATGTTTGGGTTTGATAAACAGGCATAACATGTACTATATCTTTTTTAATGTTTTATATGTTTTATAAATTTATTATTTTTTTAGACCCATAGTAATTAATTATTCCCCATGGGTTGTCCAATTTTTGTAAACATTGACACAGAAAGTTGTTATGATTAAATTAATTAGTAATCTAGATAGTTGTTTTTATTAATTATTTTTCACATTGTCTATTCTGGATGTTTTTTCAAGTACCAATCCATTTTCTACCACTCCACACATGGTAATGAAAAATAATTAAGGTGTTATGTCTGAACAAAATGTAGTTTAGTGTTTATTCCATAATGGAAAAAATTAGGGTACCGAGAAATAAGAGAATACCATGTCTTGAAGAGACCATTTTGAAGGATATATGCATGAATTGGCTGAAAGGATACCCCACATGTTAATGGAAGAAATACTGCATGTACGAACTGTTCAACTATAAAATACCCTTGGACATGGTAGTCAATCATACATTATGATACCGCGATTGTTTCCTAATACTAGTGGACATCCAAATGATCACACATACACTGTAATCCACCAGGCTACCTTAGGAAGACCCCAACTCACACATAATATGTTTCCTAGAAATTTATGAAACATTCCGATTTGAGAAAATAAAAAATGATTATATCTGATTATTCCTGTTCACATTCACATTGATGGAAAATTAATGGGAGTGTATATAAATTCTAACACTGCATTCAATAATAGCAAGGGAAGATCTACTTTGGATGTTTTTAACTTGGATTTTCTTGAACTCAATGTCAATGGATTTTTTTTGATTATTTTTAATTTATATTAATTAAAATAATTGTAAATATATAGTTCATGGGATATAAGTTAATGTTTGGTAATATGATGTCCTCATCATAGAATAGAAATATGGTCATTAATTAAAACATTCTATACTATTTTATCACAAGAAAATCATTCGATAGTAGATGATACTATATGAGTTTCATTGATGAGAAAGTAACCAGAGGAGAGCTATGGGATGTTGGATGAGATTTCCAAATACTATTTTCAATTATAGACAAAAGAAGGTAGATCCCAATGAGTGCATGTGGTAGACAATAGATATGCTTCCACACAAATGAACATTATTTATTGGAAGATATATGCAATGATTTTCAATCAAAATACCCAAGGTATATATTGTGAATATAAAAATAATCATGATTATAATAATAAAAAATATTTCCATAGATGGTGTCCAAAATAACCAAAAAATAAATAAAATACAAGGATAAATACTACAACCAATGCCTCAAGGTTTTCAACCTCAACACCATGGTCCAACACTGAAAAGTAAATTCTATTCACTAGAGGAAACCCTTGTAACATTTATGAAAACCAAAAGAGATTCACTAAAATAGATGCCAACTTACTCAAGGGATCAAGGAACAAAAATTAGAGAATTGAAGAATGAATTCCAAAAGCATCCAGCTGCAATGAGAAACATATTTGGTCATGTTTCTTATATTTCCAAAAAACTTATAGAAAAACAATGATAAGAGCTTCCAAGATTCCCACAATAATAGCCTTATACATATGTGAAGTCCATATTTCATAAAAGTGGAAATAATAAAAGAGGGGGTGGTGTTAAATTTTCAGTAAATAGTGGACCATATCCAATTAAATCATGCAAAGAAAATCAAAAAGAAGATGGGGAACATACTGAAGAAGAAGAACCACTATAGTTCCAACAACCACTACCATTTTCATATAACATGAAAAATGTGATGATTGATGATAATAAATAGAACCTTTTATAGATTTTCATTATAAAACATATCAACATTTCATTTTCTTAGGAAATTTAATATTTTAATGTATAAGTAATGTTAATGAAGGAGTTAGTGACAAAAAAATAAGCATGAAGAATTATCTACTATTCCACTAGATGGATAATGTTTAGTAGATTTTTCAAAGCATCCTACCAAATAAGTAGAGATATCCATATAGTTTTTACATTCCAATTACTATTGGCACTAATGATTTTGGTAGGTCTTTATAGGATTTTGGTTAATAAGTAAATATCATGACATATGCAACATTCAAGAGCCTAGGATTGAATGAGATTCAACCAAATCGAGTTATGTTGTGACTATATGATGAAATGGTGAGACATCCTATATAATTTATTGAAAATATCATAGTCATCTTAGACAAATTATATTTTCTTGAGGATTTTGTGGTGCTATAAATTAGTGAAGAGAAACTCTAAATAATATTGGGATGATTGTTCCTAGGTACATGAAGTGAAATTTTGGATATTAAAAATGGAGAGATGACTTTCAGAGTCGGAGGATCATAAGTGATGATAAATCAGTACCGAGATTAGTCTAAGTAAGACTAAACCATTGGGGTCGTTTCATGAGATAATCTTATAAAAGAAGACATTTTTTTAAATAGTAGAAGAGATGAAGAAAATACTGTAGAAAGTGAAGGAGAATGTATGAACTATTAGAGGAAGGATATGAAAGTACTAGAAAAAAAAAATATTATGGAAGAACCATCATTAAATAATAATTCAAATAAGGAGGAAAAGTTTGAGAATTCTGTGAACTGGCAATTTATTTTTCAATAATAGCCATGAACTACTAGATTTGGATTGTAGAGGATGAAAATGTTTTTAAAAATGGAAGTGTTATATTAGTCATAGAGATAGATAGAGGACCAATATACACTAAGGAATCATGTATTTTACATTTCATTTATCTAGATCAGGTAATCACTTTCATACTATCTCCCACTTGGAGATGATGAAGGTATGGTCGAGCCAATGATTGTAAACAAAATCACTTCATTGAGGCAACATAATTTTTTAGTATTTTTCTTTATTTTTTTATATTCTATATTTATATGAAATCACCCATCCCATAATATTTTTAATACAATGGATAATGAATGGCCAATAACTTGTGTAATTTTGTTTTTTCAAGATAGTAAAGGCATGTCGCAAGAGAACCAAGAAGAGGGAGAAGAAGTTGTTGTTTAATTGCACATGGTGAATGGAATTTACAAATTGCAAAAGGATTATGAAAAAAAATGTAAAACCATAGTTATAAAATATAATATCATGTATAGTATGAGTTTCAATTAAATTATTTTCTATTAAATTGAAAGCATATAATAGTTTAGATAATTACATTATAAATCGCATGCCCAAAATTGATTCTTTCTTTAATGAAATGATCTAGGAGACATAAATTTAGTATGAATGTTATCATTCCATGTATTTAAATTTCCATGCCCTGAAATTTGAATTAGGAAAAAGTGGAAAATAATTACTAAACATAAAAATTGGGGATTAGTATTTGACAAGTAATGAATTAGAGGACATAGTTGATAATTTTAAATGATCTTTTTCTCATGTTGGGATATGTTTTGAATTTCAAATATTTAAGTTCATTGATTTAATTATATGTATGAATTTACATTAATAATAATAAAAACCATTCATCTCATTCCTTTGACATCTAATGAGACAATAGTTTCCATTCATTCTAAAATATATTTCCTTAGAAACATAGGATTACACTATTGGAAAACTTCCCTATACCAACAGTTTTGAACTGTGGGTATAGCCCCCAAAACCGTGGGTATAGGCTATACCTACGGTTTTGGGAACCGTGGGATGGAACAAAGTCGGGATAGGGTGTCGGCCTATTCCCACGGTTTGGAGAAACCCTGGGGATATGATTTCCATAGTGTGGCAGGCCCATGAACAGGCTGGCACAGTGTTGACCCCATGGTTTGAGAACCGTGTGGATTTACTCTTCAAAAATAGACGTCGGGGGGTTTTGAACCTGGGCCTCGCGCTGAACCCCGTGGTCGCGCCCCACAAACGAACTAACTGAGCTATGAATTTTATCTATTATATATAAATATACCTACCAATATATATTAATATGATATATTTAAATTAAAAAAAAACACTCTGCATGTTTCGAACAGGAACCTCACGCTGAGCCTCACGGTCACACCCCACCAACAGACCAACCGAGTTGTGATTTATATTTTTTATATATACATACATCTCCGTATATATATAAATATGATCCACATGGTGTATTTAAAATAAAAAAACGTGACTAGGAGGATTTGAACCGGTGACCTACAAATCCTGTGGAGAAGGGTTTACCAACCGAGATAAAGAAATTTTGAAAGTTTATATTTACATGTATATAATTATATTAATCTAAACTTTGAATAAATCTCTTCCCGACAAATTTTTTTCATGTCCCACCTAATTTTCATTCCCCGCCATAATTATGGAAAGCTATACCCACGGTTTTGGAGAACCGTGGGAATAGGTCTTCAAGAAAAACTGTAATACCTATGATTTTCATGAACCGTCGGTATAGGTCATTGGAAAATACCCTATACCCACGGTTTTCTCCAAAACCATGGGTATAGGTCTTAAAAGAAAACTATACCCATGGTATTTGGCATAACTGTGGGTATTGGAGTCCTATACCCATAGTGTTTTGGAAAACTGTGGGTATAGACCAATTTTCTAATTGTGTTATTTTCTTCTATAACTTTATTTTTTTCTTATTAATGTTACTATTGGATAGAATAACTTTTAAAATGATTGTTTCATTATATTTTTTTTATCCATTATCATTATGCCAACCATGAATTAGTCCATTTTTAATATCATAGAATACACGAACAACCTTTTTACCAAATTAGCCAAGTTACATGCCTAATTTATCTATTCATACCTTCCTCTAAATTTTTTTCATGAAATTTAAAATATTATGTGTGGGGAAAGAAATTTTTAGGGTGTACCTATATATATTTTTGTGCATGTTGTTTGGAAGGATTATTCATTCTGATATGGGGAAGGACATAAAATCTATCATTGTAATTTTTTATTCAAATCTCTTGTTAAAAAATGAAAAAAATGGGTTATGTTTTGGGTATATCAAAAATCACCATTTTCTTGACCGATTATCTTGTTATTGTATGTGGTTGGGTGATGGATTTGAAATTTTTCCTAATCATAGATTCTGAAAAATAAAAAATATTGATCAAGAGATGTTGAATCATTCATTTTTCTTATATGTCTCATGATATTACCTTTTATATTTTTTTGGTAGGAAAGTGATGACATTTTTAAAATGAAGACATTCATTGAGGTGTATCTAATTATCCTGAAATATGCATTTGAGTCAAAATATCTTTTTGATAATTGCAAATTATATCATTTACCTACCTTCCCAACTTTTTTAAATCCATTTTTACTATGATGATGAAGTCTTCATGATGAATTGTGAATTTTTATTTATACGTTGGTAGTGTTATCTTCCTTGAAAGCCTATGGTAAGTAACATTTTTTTTGAGAAATGTGATGAATGATATTAATTTTTAACCTGATAATGAGCGGGAAAATTTTAGTTCAGTTTAATTGAAATAGAATGAGTATAGATAATAGATTGAAAAATGAAAAAGGATGAATGAAAAGTTAAGGTTAATTAAAAGGGGATGGGTAATATACATGATTGACATGTTTCTTCAAAAATTTAGGAATTAATAAAAAATTTATATGTAATTTCGTACAATTTAATTTTCCATTTGATCAATATATTTAATTGAAATTGAATTTAAAGAATGGTAATGTGAATGACCTCTGATGTATTTTGAGAAGCCATCCATAAGGAATGTTTGAAATTCAGGTGTGGTGGTATTTGATAAGTGTATTTCATGCACATCATTTAGAGTATTTTATATATTTATTTTTTAATTAAATGAATAATATTTCCAATATTGGAATTATTTGTCTTGATTTATGATTTATGGAAGGAAACATCATATATTTGAAAAATTAACATAATGTAGAAAAATTACAAGCTAATGGTAACTTTGTACCATTAGCGAAGCAGAGCAGCGCAATACCAAGTTTTAAAGGTGAAATAGAGATGGAAACTAAAGCATAATGACTATGTGTCCTATTACGTCTTTACACATCGTGACTTTTTGAAAAGAAATTTTCCACATAGGAAAAGTCATGATGTTAGTACATACTGTGAAAGACAACTTCACATCAGGTAACTACATTAAAGGAGGTGAAATTTTTGGGTCATGTTTTTTAATAATATTTGTATAAGATTCATTACTCATAAATATTATAGGGTTACAAATCATGTAACCTATTTACACATCGTAACTTTTTCGGTAAGCGGAAAATAAATGTGACATGGGATGAGGTTCTAATGGCATTGGCATTAAAAGAAGCCCTTGTCAACCCTTCCAACACACTCTTGGACCAATAGAGGACAAGTGAAACCAAGGGATGACTACCAAATAACATTGTGATGATCTAGATCTTGTCTTTGCTGGATTTCAACACCACTATTCATCATTGGGTACCCATGCTGCTCATTCTCATCGGGTTTATCATGAGTGAGTAGTTTCTTCAGTGTCGGGTGATGTGATTTTATGTGGATGTGTTGTTAGGGATAAATTTATTTATTTTTTATATTTACTATTACTTCCAATTTTTTATTAATCCTAATTTATGTTCGTTTCATATTGCATGATCATTTATTCGATATGATGTTATTTATTTATTGCATCAATTAGTCACCATAATATGTGTATGACCATTATGAAATACGAGTTCAATTTTTTTAAAGAAGGATTTTGTCATATATTTCTATGATTGAACCTAGTAAATGGCCATTCCATCAATGTTATCATAGGATTATGGTAGTATACCAAGACCAGGGATACCTTTTGACCCAATTCTGACTCTAAAATTGAATAATCCGATATCAATTGAATCCATGGCACATGAACTTGAAGATCACTAAACCTGCCATTCCTATGATCCTGATATAAAACCCAATCACAATTGCTATTATTTAACATTATACAAACAATAAAAAATTTAAATTTCATGTATCTTTAATTAATTTAGAACATATTATTTTTCCATGAGGGATTGATACCTGGGATTACGAATTACTTCATTTTTTAGGTTGTCTATGATTTATAAATTTCTAATTTTTTCATCCACATATTAATTAATAATGCCCCATGGGCTGTCAACTCACCTTGATAAGGCAATTGAAAATGTAAAATTTTCACATAAAAGAGGAGGATGAATATGGTCCCACTATTCTTTCCAAAGATGAAAAGTAATAATTCCATTTACATCCCACAAACCATTTTACTATCCTAATAAATGTGGGTGATATATAATTATGGGGGATCAACCTAATTATTTTAAATTTTATATTTAAGGTATTGGTGGTGATAAAATTCGGTTGAAGGTAATTTCATTCAATTGTAATGTTACAATATTATTTTTAAATTATAGGTTCAATTTTTATCATGTATTTTTTTTAATCGCATATGATTATTAATAAAAGTTCATATTATTATCTAATTATATTATTATTAATATCAATTTTACACTATTTCTATAAGGATTGAATATATTCACTTCATATTTAGTGATGTTATTTACACAATGGTGAAAGTGATTATTATTTCACTATTTTTTATTCAATTATTTACATAGGTATATATTTCATATATTCATTGATATTATATCATCAAAAGAGGGATAAACCTCATATTGGGTGTTCTATGGGACAATAAATGGGATTTATTCTATGTTTTTTTAATTTTATTAGTTCTTAATCGACTATTTTTTTGGAGTTTTCATGAAATCATTTTCATTGTTTCTTTTCTTTATTTAATTTTTTCACCACACCTATATATGCTAATAAGATCCTTAAGATAAGATTGATCATTAAAATGATCCTCCAAGTGTATAAGTGATTATAATGTTTAATTAAATGTTTTAAAACTGTCTGTGATGGGGATATATTGATATCATTAAATAAATTATTTATGATTTGGTGAAATAGAAATAATTTAAAAGGATTTCATCCAATCCACCCCATGTGACAACCAATGATCAAATCATTCCCTTATATAAAATTAATTTATTTATTTTAAAATAATTAATTATCTTCATAATTCAAACACATATTTTACACTTCATAGAAAATTACCCTATATAATTTATTTTTTAGTTGGTTTCTTCTTAGGTTACTGAGAATTCATTAACCCTACTTGTACTATAGTGACTTTTTTACCTTTATGTTAAATTTGGGAGTCACCATTAATAAATTTCAAGAAAACCATTTTAATCATTTTAAATTTCTTGTATTTATATACTATTAATTATGAAATGAGGCTATGCGAAATAATTGATTAGATTGATCTGTTAAAACGTTCATGAGATTTGGTCTGAAGTGATATTTATTAAATAAGACCAATGATTCGCCCCCAACAAGTTGTCAATATGGACTTCAGAAAAAAATCATCAAAATGAATTGTTTCATGTAAGAGATAGAGGAATTTTTTTTTTCAAACATTCCATAGTTGTGAATGGAAGAAGATTGTAAATATGATGATAAGAGGTTATAAAATTTTCCAAAAGAAAATGAATTACAATTTTTCAAGTCAATGTTTTCGATAAAGAGAAAAGGAGAACATATCTAAACCCAAAAAAATATAAATTTATTATCAAAATTTTAGCATGATAAAAATAATTTGGATGATGGGTATGATGATACCTCTAGTGAATTTTATAAAAAACTATTTATTTCAAAAGTGAATGACAATGTTTTTGTCGTGTGATGAAATAATTAAATCTATAAATGAGGAAGACACATAAATAGAGTTTTTAATATATCTAGAATAGAAGGAATGCCATTAAAATATTTATAAGATAGATAAGGAGATAATATGATTAAATCCAGTTAACAAGACTTCATGAAGCAATTATTCAATTTATTCTAAAAAATATCTAAGGCCTATGAAAGTTATTGCAGGCATAAATATGTTTCTTTCAAAAGATAATAATTAAAATGTTGAAAATGATGATCGAGTTGAATAAGGTGGAATGATTTTGAAATTTTCTGATATAATATGATCATTTGAGAAGAATAATTGTGTATTTATAAATCCACAATTGAAAATTCAATCTATAAATTTGGTGAAATATCAAATATTGTGAAAATAAAATGTGTTTAAATATCATAGAATGATGAGATTCAATAAGACTAGAAAATATTAAATTACAAGGGTGATAAGGATCATGTATGTTTTTATAAAATAACATTTTATTTAATTTTTTATTTGAATATAATTTTTTTTAAATCAATCATATCATATCGAATACATTATTTTAATTACATTCTTGTTATTTCATTTGCGTTTTGAAAATAAATTATTTTTCAATTAAACTATAAATTTTATTATATTCAGAACGTTCTAAAAGTATTATTTTTAAATTCCATTGTAAATAAATATTTTATTATATTCATATTATAAATATAATTATTTTATTTTCAACGTAATTTCTCTTTTAATACAATTAAATATTCTCTAGGATCACCTACCCAAGATCCACACACCACACTTGGTCTTGTATGACTTTGATAGTATTGAGAATAAGCCTTTACCCCAGCTTCATAAGATATCAAGTCCTTGTAACTTTATTTAAGAAACCCTTAACACATCTGGTCACCAATTAGACATACATTCTATATGATATTAAATAGATAAGGATCCTCCACAGTAACCCCACAATGAAAATAAAATTTCCTTGCACCTAACATTTATAGTTGAATTGAGTCCTCCACAAAGCTCCCTTGATTACATATCCTTATTGAATGCCAGAAGTTTCATATAAACGGCCATCGAATGAATCAAAAATCACATAGAATGTAACGTCCCAGGTAAATAAAGAATAAAGAATTTTCATAATTATTAATATTTACGAATTAAATATTAATTTTATTTTAAAGGGGTTGCTATGTTCGATAGCGTACCCGATACGCAACGATGAGTTTCTTTGAAACTTACGTAGCACACTAGTAATAAAATAATATTATTTTAAATGTTAGTTAACAAGTAGCCGTTGTACTGGCTGGAATGGATAGAAATAACTAAAATATGATTAGATTTGTTTTTAAATGTTTATACATTTACCCAATAAAAGATAAAGGCTTAAAATACGGAAAGAGTTCAATTTTAGGGCATATATACTCTAATTTTCACTAAAGGTTCACTTATCACCTATTAATGGTGAACCGTCATTAAATATAGTTTTGATCACTCTTATACTTTATTTTGGACCAAATATAACTCTTCTTTAGAATCAGGACATCAAAATTTACTTTGTGTAAATTTTTGGTACCTTTCTGATAAAGTTCATTTTTTTATGAATAGTGTAAAATGTTGTATTTTAATTCAAAACCTCTTTTTAATCTAAATTATTTATATGATTAGATTATTATTTTAATTGGTTTTAAAGTGAAATAAGAAAATATTTTTACCAGTTAATCCAGTGGTGGTCATTGGAATCAATTTCACTTTGGAATTGGACTTAAACTGGTGTCAATCTTTTGATACTTATTGTTTCACAAAAACACGCTATTTGTCATGACAGTGGGAATTAATTATTAAATTAATTAATTTGACTTATATGTTTTTAATTTTGTAAAATGGACTTCATTTTTGAATTCTGAATATCAAATATAGGTTAGGGTGAATTTTTGGTAATTTTCTGAAAAACTTCAATTATTGATGAATAGTGAAACCACTAAGTGGTAATCAAGCAAACTGATTTTTCAGTTAAATGAAATTTTACCACTAATGTTTATTGAATTTTGAAAATCCGACATACATGGTTGTCATTAAGAAGTAAAATGTGGTTCAATGAGATTAAAATAATTTTTTGGTGAATAGTAACTTTTTTTCATTAATCGCGATTAGAGGTAATTAGTGTAGTTTAAGGTAAAAATGGTATTATAAGAATGTGAAAACACCATGAAACTTTTCATACACCTATTGGGTGAGTCATGGCAGACCAAGACAAGCCATGGGCCAACTTGGGGACCCCATGGAGCCACTTTAGTTGGAAAATGACATTAATATATTTTTCTTTAATGTTAAAGTGAAAATAACACTAACATAAATTGTTTTACTAAAATAATTTTTTAGTGGGGTTATACAAGTCCAAATTTTGATTATAAATAGTCATTGGAAAGCTAAAAAGATTTCCTATATCATTGTAGTTTTTTTATAATTTTTAGACATTAAATAAATTAAATTATATATGACATAATAATTATGCAGCGATGACATCATTATTTGACGATTTAAATAAAATGGAAAGATAATGAAAAATATAAAACCTACACATGGCCAAAACCAATTGGATGAGTGGATTTAGAACCCTTATCACCTTATCCACGAATTATATCAATGTGGGACCTTTTAAAACAGAAACACATTTTCAAATAAAGTAATATTTCTTTACTTTCCAAAAGTGCCCCTCCTCTCCTCTTATAAAAGGCCCCCACCTCTACCCCATTTCACACACTTCTCAAGCCTTTGGCTCGGCCAACCCCTGCCCAATTACTCTCTCCACATCCCTATCCTCATCCTAGAGGATTCCCTTTGGGCAGAATCCTTTCAAAGGAATCCTTTAGGCTCAAATCAAAAGGGAGTTACACTTTTAAAGGTAATTCATTCTCTCTTGATCATTTGTTTTATTTTGCTTCTCCAACCCTCTAACCTCTTTTTATTTACTTCTTTTGTAACAAAACCAGTATATGCAATATACTAGGATGTTGTTATAATATTTATTTGAGCTACACTATCACACAACTACATCAAATGGTTAAAGAACATACGGTTTCTGTGGATGGCGAAATTCTGCCTCCCGAAACGATGATTGTTCAATACTCATTTAACACCTTCAAGGGTGGCCATTATGATGTCACTATTTTTATATATGATATATAATATGTTTATGTTTTCTTTAAGCTTCTGTATTTTTCATTTTTGGCATACCTTTATGGTTTCCATTATGGGTAAACACGATATCATCATTTAAGGAAGTGCGGACTACCGCCCCCTCAAAGTGATGTGATTCGTTAATACCATATGTGGGACGTGTAAAGGATGGATTTAAAGTTATTATATATGATGTTATACTGTAATTATAATATACCTCTATATCATTATTATTTCTTTCCATTAAAGTATGAGATAGAAATGAAAGTAGCGTTCATGCGTACATACGGCTTACCGTCTCCATGAACGGTGCATTTCATTTCTTATCCCCAAATGTAATGTACTATTAAAAGTACATGTATATAATGTATATATATAATTAATGATATATCTAAATGATGAATATAATTCTGGAATTAAAATATACATACCTCTCATTTAGTTTTAATTCCACTAATATGACAAAGAAATGAAAGTAGAGTTCATGCGTACGTACGGCTTACCGTCTCCATGAACGGTCCATTTCATTTCTTACCTCTAAATGATTATGTAATATTATAAATACATGTATATGCTGGATATATATGATACATGTTATATCCAAATCGGGAATTTCATTCTGGATATAAAGAACTTTTGACCACATGAACAACATGTAATTGTAAGAAGTCAACTTTCGACTTAAGAACCAAATATTGACAAAACAAACATTATTAACTTAAATGGTTACATAATGTTTATAACATGGCAATAAGTGATATAAAAAGAAAAATGAACTTTAAAAAGGTTCTTAATCAGGTATAAATTAACTCAAGTTTATTATTCAGGGCGTTAATGAACGATCGAGTCAAGTCGGACCCAAGGTAAGGGACTTCGTCTCAATCTCCTTTCATTGAGGAATATTTCGTTTTATACACAACTTTCTTTTATATGGTGTATAAACTCCTTTGACTTTTACTTTTATACAAAAGGAATCTTTTTCTACGAAGCGTTTTACTAAACGACAAAAAGGAATGTTGTTTTAATGTACGCAATGACAACGACCTTTTTCGCCACCGCGAGTATTATTTGGTTTTTGGCTTCCTCAACAAGCCGTAATGTTTTTAAAATAAAATAAATACCATATACACTTTTATGTATTTTGGTATTGAAAATGGTTTTGATAAAAGATTCTATTATGTCAATATATTTATGATATATTGTGATTGAAATGTGGAAATGTTATCTTTCCTTTATATTGGTTTTATGTTTTATGATTTTATATTGGTACTTGGACATTTTAACGGGTGGTTATGTTATAAACCATATGACGGGTGGTGCCGTGAATACCAGGATGGGTGGTTACGTTATAACCTCCAATGCATTGGGTATGGAAGTCGGCCGTATGGCTATTCCATTAAGTATGTATGGAAATTGGCCGTATGGCTGTTCCATTAAGTGATATGTGTGGAAGTCAACCGTATGGTTATTCCACTTAAGTATGTTTATGTCCCAAGTTACCTTTATATATTCTATGTGTTCTTTATATGGGTTTTATGGTAATCCTTTGGTTACAAATAGGTAAGTAATGATACTTTATTCAGTGAAGATTTTTTTAATACTTCATGAAGGTGAATGTATTACTTTGATATAGTATACATGGTTTACTTGATGTTTGAAAAATTAACAGTTTTCATTATTTTTGTATCCCTTACTGAGCTTTTTATGCTCACCCCAAGTTTTTCGAAATGTTTTTCACAGGACTTAAAGTGGAATAAGGTCAAGGATGGGATCAAGGGAATTTCATGCTATCTAAAACATGGAATCTAGACATCATTCTTTTTAATAGTTTTTATTTTATGGAGACTTAGTAGAAGTGTCTACTTTGTAATCTTTTAAGATGTAATAGTTATGTTCTAATTCTCTAAAACTCTAAACCTGAAAAGATCCTCAATGTGAATTATTCATTTAATTCAATATTAAGTAAGGTTTAAGGCTGGGGCCTTATAGTTGGTATCAAAGGTCGGTTTAGACAACTTTGGGAGTTAGAAAAGTGTTAAATTATAATATGATTGAAATGATGTAGCATTTACGGATTACCATTTTGCTTCGGCTAAGATATTTCTGTGTTCAGAATGGTTTTCCGCAGAGGAAACAAAGCAGCTATGTTGGGACGAAATCAGGAGGAAGATAACCTTCCAAATCAGCAACCTGAGATGGTCGGAATCGGAACTGAACAGTTTGTTGCAGTGATGGCACAGTTGACTCAGGCTATAAATGGTGGTGGTATCCATGCACGAGATCAGCCAGATCAACCGCAGAGGAACATGTTAGTGGTGGAACATTTCATGAGGCAACATCCCCCATCATTCAGAGGATAAACTGACCCAGTGCAAGCTGAAGGGTGGATTAAAGCACTAGAGATGATTTTTGATGTCATGGGGTGTTCAGAACATCAAAAGGTTAGTCTTACTGTTTACCGTTTTGAAGGTGAAGCTGATCAGTGGTGGTCGATGGTGAAAAATATAAGGGATAGTGATGAGATTGAGGATCCTCACTGGGACGAATTCAAAGTTATGTTTCTTGAGAAATATTTTCCTAAGGTGGTTCGTCTTAGGATGGAAAAACAGTTCCTAGAATTGAGGCAGGAGGATGATTCAGTGGCTACTTATGAAGAAAAGTTCACTCGATTGGCAAGGTATGCTCCAAACTTCATACAAGATCTTGATAGTAAAATAAACCATTTTTACTCAGGGTTAAAGCCAAAGTATCGAAGGGCTTTAGCTTCTCGTGAGTTCAAAAGTTATGAAAAACTTGTTCGATGTGCGGAGAAGGTGGAAATAGAGTTTTCCGATGATCAGGTGTTCTATGACAAACAACAGAATAAGAGGTCTAGTTGGCATGAAAAGGGGAAGAATTCATCAAAGAAGCAAGGAGGTAAGAAAACCAAATATCCATCCTGTGCGAAGTGTGGTAAAAAGCATCCTGGAGAATGTTTATCCAAGTCTGGTAAGTGCTTTCGTTGTGGTAAGTCTGGTTATATTGCTCGTAACTGTAAGGAATATGATCAAGCAGGAAATGAAAAGCCAACGGTAAGATGTTTTAAGTGTAATGAAATGGGTCATTATGCAGACGAGTGTCCAAAAAGGAGCTTGAGTGATGGGAAGCAGTTATACTACAAGCAGAAAGGGGTGGTAAAATCCTTTGCAAAAACTTCAGTAGATGTTGGGCCATTGAATGAAGTGGTATCAGCTCCAGGGAGCTCAGTATTTTTGGAAGATTGACCTGAGGTCGGGGTACCATCAGTTGAAAGTAAAAGAAGCATACTTTCCGAAGACTGTGTTCCGTACTAGATATGGCCATTATGAATTTGTAGTTATGCCTTTTGGGTTAACCAATGCACCTGCTGTATTCAAGGACCTTATGAATAAAATTTTCCATGAGTTCTTGGATAAGTTTGTGTTTGGGTTTTGAGGTTTGTGAAGAGGTTATGTGTGCCTTGTGATTCACAGTTGAAGAATGAGTTGTTATGTGAGGCTCATAGTTCCCCGTTTTCAGTTCGTCCGGGCAGTACTAAGATGTACAGAGATCTGCGGGAGTATTACTGGTGGGATGGAATGAAAAGAGACATTGCTGATTTTACTGTGAAGTGTTTGATATGTCAACAGGTTAAAGCAGAGCAGCATTTACCGAAAGGGATGCTTCAGCCTTTACCAGTGCCAGAGTGGAAATGGGAAAACATATCCATGGACTTTCCTGTGGGATTACCGAGGACATCTCGAGGTAATAATGCAATCTGGGTTATTGTTGATCCCTTGACCAAATCTGCTCATTTCCTTTCTATGCGAGATACTTTCTCTCTAGATCAACTTTCCTGTTTGTATCTTAAAGAGATAGTCAGGTTACATGGAGTTCCTCTCTCTATTGTATTGGATCGTGATCCCAGGTTCACTTCTAACTTTTGGAAAGGCCTTCAGAAGTCGTTGCGTACTGAATTAAATTTTAGTACAGTTTTTCATCCTCAATCAGATGGGCAGTCAGAACAAACAATCCAGACATTGGAGGATATGCTACGAGCTTGTTCTATGGATTACTAGGGAAGTTGGGACCAACATCTTTTTTTGGTTGAGTTTTATTATAATAACAGTTTTCATTCCAGTATATAGATGGCACCATTTGAGGCATTATATGGGAAGCGGTGTCGAACTCCAGCATTTTGGAATGAAGTGGGTGAAAAGAAACTGATGGGACCAGAATTGGTAGAAGAGATGGCAGAAAAAGTTCAGTTGAATCCGAAGCACATGAGAAAAGCTTAGAGCAGTCCGAAGAGTTATGCGGATAATCGGAGGAAGGATCTATCTTTCGAGGTAGGTGATCATGTTTTTCTCAAGGTTTCTCCTTGGAAAAGTGTGATGAGATTTGGTAAGAAAGGAAAGCTGAGTCCAAGGTTTATTGGACCATATGAAATTCTAGAGAGAGTTGGATCAGTTGCATACCGAGTGGCTTTACCTCTGAGTTTATCTCAGGTACACAATGTTTTTCATGTTTCAATGTTGAGAAAGTATATGCCAGATCCATCTCATGTATTGAGTCCAGAGGAAGTTCAGCTGGAAGAGAACCTATCTTATGAGGAACAACCGGTCCAAATTCTTGACCACAGGGAGCAGGTGTTACGGAATAAGGTGATTCATCAGGTAAAGGTTTTGTGGAAAAACCATGTGATTGAAGAGGCAACGTCGGAATCTGAAAATTCTATGAGGGATAAATACCCCCACTTATTTTGATAAGTGAATAAAATTGCGAGGACGCAATTCCCAAAAGGGGGGAAGGATGTAACATCCCAGGTAAATAAAGAATAAATAATTTTCATAATTATTAATATTTACGAATTAAATATTAATTTTATTTTAAAGGGGTTGCTATGTTCGATAGCGTACCCGATACGCAACGATGAGTTTCTTTGAAACTTACGTAGCACACTAGTAATAAAATAATATTATTTTAAATGTTAGTTATCAATTAGCCGTTGTACTGGCGGGAATGGATAGAAATAACTAAAATATGATTAGATATGTTTTTAAATGTTTATACATTTACCCAATAAAAGATAAAGGCTTAAAATATGGAAAGAGTTCAATTTTAGGGCATATATACTCTAATTTTCACTAAAGGTTCACTTATCACCTTTTAATGGTGAACCGTCATTAAATATAGTTTTGATCACTCTTATACTTTATTTTGGACCAAATATAACTCTTCTTTAGAATCGGGACATCAAAATTTACTTTGTGTAAATTTTTGGTACCTTTCTGATAAAGTTCATTTTTTATGAATGGTGTAAAATGTTGTATTTTAATTCAAAACCTCTTTTTAATCTAAATTATTTATATGATTAGATTATTATTTTAATTGTTTTTAAAGTGAAATTAGAAAATATTTTTACCATTTAATCCAATGGTGGTCATTGGAATCAATTTCACTTTGAAATTGGACATAAACTGGTGTCAATCTTTTGATACTTATTGTTTCACAAAAACACGCTATTTGTCATGACAGCGGGAATTAATTATTAAATTAATTAATTTGACTTATATGTTTTGAATTTTGTAAAATGGACTTCATTTTTGAATTCGGAATATCAAATATAGCTTAGGGTGAATTTTTGGTAATTTTCTGAAAAACTTCAATTTTTGATGAATAGTGAAACCACTAAGTGGTAATCAAGAAAACTGATTTTTCAGTTAAATGAAAGTTTACCACTAATGTGTATTGAATTTTGAAAATCCGACATACATGGTTGTCATTAAGAAGTAAAATGTGGTTCAATGAGATTAAAATAATTTTTTGGTGAATAGTAACTTTTTTTCATTAATCGCGATTAGAGGTAATTAGTGTAGTTTAAGGTAAAAATGGTATTATAAGAATTTGAAAACACCATGACACTTGTCCTACACCTATTGGGTGAGTCATGGCCGACCAATACAAGCCATGGGCAAACTTGGGGACCCCATTGAGCCACTTTAGTTGGAAAATGACATTAATATATTTTTATTTAATGTTAAAGTGAAAATAACACTAACATAAATTGTTTTACTAATATAATTTTTGAGTGGGGTTATACAAGTCCAAATTTTGATTATAAATAGTCATTGGAAAGCTAAAAATAGTTCCTACATCATGGTATTTGTTTTATAATTTTTAGATATTAAATAAATTTAATTATATATGACATAATAATGATGCAGCGATGACATCATTATTTGATGATTTAAATAAAATGGAAAGATAATGAAAAATATAAAACCAACACATGGCCAAAACCAATTGGATGAGTGGATTTCGAACCCTTATCACTTTATCCACGAATTATATCAATGTTGGAACTTTTAAAACCGAAACACATTTTCAAATAAAGTAATATTTCTTTACTTTCCAAAAGTGCCCCTCCTCTCCTCTTATAAAAGGCCCCCACCTCTACCCCATTTCACACACTTCTCAAGCCTTTGGCTCGTCCAACCCCTGCCCAATTACTCTCTCCACATCCCTCTCCTCATCCTAGAAGATTTCCTTTGGGCATAATCCTTTCAATGGAAGCCTTTAGGCTCAAATCAAAAGGGAGTTACACTTTTAAAGGTAATTCATTCTCTCTTGTTCATTTGTTTTATTTTGCTTCTCCAACCCTCAAAACTCATTTTATTTACTTATTTTGTAACAACACCAGTATCTTCAATATAATAGGATGTTGTTATAATATTTATTTGAGCTACACTCTCACACAACTACATCAAATGGTTAATGAACATACAGTTTCCGTGGATGGCGAAATTCTGCCTCCCGAAACGATGATTGTTCAATACTCATTTAACACCTTCAAGGGTGGCCATTATGATGTCACTATTTTTATATATGATATATAATATTTTTTTGTTTTCTTCAAGCTTCTGTATTTTTCATTTTTTTCATACCTTTATGGTTTCCATTATGGGTAAACACGATATCTTCATTTAAGGAAGTGCGGACTACCGCCCCCTGAAAGTGATGTGATTCGTTAATACCATATGTGGGACGTGTAAAGGATGGATTTAAAGTTATTAGATATGATTTTATACTGTAATTATAATATACCTCTATATAATTATTATTTCTTTCCATTAAAGTATGAGATAGAAATGAAAGTAGCGTTCATGCGTACGTACGGCTTACCGTCTCCATGAACGGTGCATTTCATTTCTTATCCCCAAATGTAATGTACTATTAAAAGTACATGTATATAATGTATATATATAATTAATGATATATCTAAATGATGAATATAATTCTGGAATTAAAATATACATACCTCTCATTTAGTTTTAATTCCACTAATATGACAAAGAAATGAAAGTAGCGTTCATGCGTACGTACGGCTTACCGTCTCCATGAACGGTGCATTTCATTTCTTACCTCTAAATGATTATGTAATATTATAAATACATGTATATTATGGATATATATGATAAATATTATATCCAAATCGGGAATTTCATTCTGGATATAAATAACTTTTGACCACATGAACAACATGTAATTGTAAGAAGTCAACTTTCGACTTAAGAACCAAATATTGACAAAACAAACATTATTAACTTAAATGGTTACATAATGTTTATAACATGGAAATAAGTGATATAAAAAGAATAATGAACTTTAAAAAGGTTCTTAATCAGGTATAAATTAACTCAAGTTTATTATTTAGGATGTTAAAAAACGATCGAGTCAAGTCGGACCCAAGGTAAGGGACTTCGTCTCAATCTCCTTTCATTGAGGCATATTTCGTTTTATACACAACTTTCTTTTATACGATGTATAAAATTCTTTGAATTTTACTTTTATACAAAAGGAATCTTTTTCTACGAAGTGTTTTACTAAACGACAAAAAGGAATGTTTTTTAATGTACACGATGACAACGACCTTTTCCGCCACCGCGAGTATTATTTGGTTTTTGGATTCCTCAACAAGCCGTAATGTTTTTAAAATAAAATAAATACCATATACTCTTTTATTTATTTTGGTATTGAAAATGGTTTTGATAAAGGATTCTATTATGTCAATATATTTATGATATATTGTGATTGAAATGTGGAAATGTTATCTTTCCTTTATATTGGTTTTATGTTTTATGATTTTATGTTGGTACTTGGACATTTTAACGGGTGGTTACGTTATAAACCATATGATGGGTGGTGTCGTGAATACCAGGACGGGTGGTTACGTTATAACCTCCAATGCATTGGGTATGGAAGTCGGACGTATGGCTATTCCATCAAGTATGTATGGAAATAGGCCATATGGCTATTCCATTAAGTGATATGTGTGGAAGTCAACCGTATGGTTATTCCACTTAAGTATGTTTATGTCCCAAGTTACCTTTATATATTCTATGTGTTCTTTATATGGGTTTTATGGTAATCCTTTGGTTACAAATAGGTAAGTAATGATACTTTATTCAGTGAAGATTTTTTTTAATACTTCATGAAGGTGAAGGTATTACTTTGATATAGTATACATGGTTTACTTGATGTTTGAAAAACTAACAGTTTTCATTATTTTTGTATCCCTTACTAAGCTTTTTATGCTCACCCCAAGTTTTTCGAAATGTTTTTCACAGGAATTAAAGTGGAATAAGGTCAAGGATGGGATCAAGGGAATTTCATGCTATCTAAAACATGGAATCTAGACATCTTTCTTTTTAAGAGTTTTTATTTTATGGAGTCTTAGTAGAAGTGTCTACTTTGTAATCTTTTAAGATGTAATAGTTATGTTCTAATTCTCTAAAACTCTAAACCTGAAAAGATCCTCAATGTGAATTATTCATTTAATTCAATATTAAGTAAGGTTTAAGGCTGGGGCCTTATATAGAACCTTGTCAAAAATTCCATATAGTCTTCTAAGGATCCACCACTCACCAAAACACCTAAACTATTTTTTAAAGAACTAAAATATTTACCGGAGATATAAGGACAGAGAACTAATAATTTTTTTAAAAATCTTTCTCCAATGGGAGTTTATTAATGAATACTCACCTAAGATCAATTATAATACCTATGTTTCGCCATATTTTTCTTGTTTTTTGATTTAAGTAGAACATGCCTCGATGGATCCTAATTGTTCAGTAGTGAGTACATTAGTTAATTTAAGTTCTGCATTTCATATATTTACTTAATGATGTTTTGAATTTTAATGTGTTATCATTGAAATTAATACTAATAACTTTGTGGTATCTTTTTTGAATTCATGATGTTTTGAATTTAGAATGTCTTGAGATGTATCATCTGGACATTCAACTTCTGTTCATTAAGAGAGCATGGTTCCTTATGTTTTAACTCATTGATATACCACTCTAGGGGGATTTTTTATGAATGTGGAATACAATGATAATATTAGAAACAATGTATGGGTCAACATTCTAACCAATTAATATTTATTCAAACTCTACCTCCCAGAAGAGCACAATAATGTTAAATGAAATCTAGATTTAATAGTGTTGGCATAACCTACAAGAGAAAACCCATGTCTACAATTATTATTTCCACTAAATTAATCCAATTTACACTAAAATTTTTAATATACACATCAGAAACATAAGAAACCCATAGAGTATGACCTTTCACCTACTCTATCATCATGCAGTGAAACCTGTCATCCTCAAATTATTAAATTATTATGAAGATTGATCATGGGGTGATTCATCCCATTCCGTATGATTTTTCTTTATTTATATTCTATTATATCAGTGGTGTTATGTATTATATTATATATAAAATAAGGTCGAGTGGATATTCAGAGAGACTCAATTACATTTTTGTGTGATTTTCATGACCTTATTTAACTGTTTGAAATATCAATCTATTTTTTATGTAATGTTAAATAATTTAATTTATTTTAAATATATTGAATCAAATATCCAAGATTTAGTGGTCACATTATTGCATTGGTACAACATATAAGTAATCACAGCCCAAAGGACTAAATATTTTGGTAATCATAAAGAATTAAATTTACTAATTTTTCTAATATTACATTAGAAATATAAAATACATAGCATAAAATAATTCTATCAACCTCGATATTATTTATAATACCCATAAGCTTATCATGGAAAAAATAAAACAAAAATGTGATAAACAATTCTCATCAAGGGTATGAGTACATCACCAGATATCATGAATACGTAAGGCCTAATTAACCAGGAACGTTAACTCCTAAAAGCACAAGTCATTTAATCAATATCTTTATCATGATGAAAAATATGTTTTGAATAAATATTGATCAAATAATTCCATATAAATAACTACCTAGCTTATAAACATATCCATTTATATCATAACAAATAAAATAATCACATGTACACCAATAACTAATTTCATAATTAATTAATTCATAATTATATACATCTAATATAAAACATCAAGGCCTTGTCTATGAAATCTAAAAACATCATTGAGGCCTTGTTCTAATAAATATGAAAATAAATGGGTATGGTCTTGGTGAAAACCTATTTTTTCATGATCACCCTCGATAAATCAATGTAATATATAGTTTCCCACTAATCACATATTGTGTCCACTACATTACTAATATGAATAAACAATACATCATAATAAACATTCTTTAAAAAATCGTAACAACCTATATTAGAAGAACTAGTATATGTAAGATATATACCTTTTCCAGTCAATCTGATCATAAAACATCTATGAATTTAAGTATTATTTTATCATTAGACTATTTATTTGACATAAGATTCAATATTGTATTTTATCATTTTTTAACATACTTTAAAGAGATTACTAGAATATTTCAAGAGGGAAATATCATATTCACTACAAAAATCATTATTTTAGTCTAAAAAATAACACTTATTAAAGAATCTATTTTAAATTAATATAACCTAATAATAATATAATTAAATATTAAAATAATTTATCTTTAATGATGTTAAATTTTTGATCCAATAAAATAAGTTAAAAAATCATTTCTTCTAAAATATTGTTAGAATTCAAAAATTACCTAATCTGGAAAAAGATAAGAAGATTCCATTATACATCATTAAAATATTGAACATACAAAAAACCATTAACAAATAGTTTGAGGATAGTAAAAATATTCATGAAAACATTTGTATAAAATTTTGATTTGGAATAAATTACTCCCAATAAATATAATCCTAAATATTGATGATATTATGAAATAAACCCTTACCACATTTGTAACTTTTGAATATTGACATTATTGAATAAAAATAATTATCATGAATCCCTAAATACTATGATGATAAAAATATTTCTGATATAAAATATAACATGGTTACCATATGGACCAAAAAATGTAGTAATATGTGAATATAGAATATGTCTCATGGAAGTAAAAAATAGTCGAAACCCTTACATCCGATTTGACTTCATTTATATAAAGATGGAACTCATATATAATAATTATATATTTATTATTCATATATTATATGGCCATTTTCATATATATCATACCATGTATAACTAACTTATATCATTTTATCACCCATTTATTAATAATTCTCAATTAAAATCAATATTCTATATGATAACTGCTTCGTTTAACATTTCAATTTTAGTCATGTAGTTTTGATCATTTTAAATTTATTATTTTTATATGATATCCATATTGATAATCATTATATAATTATCATTTATATTCATTAAATAATTATTTATGTTTATCCATTAATGTTATACATATACAAATTAGTTACACGATTCATGGAGATGATAGGTCATATATATGAGTGAACGATGTTTTCTTTTTTGGGAAGATTTAACGAAATTATGGTAAATAATAATTATAATTTAATTAATTTATTTATGTTATATAGTTCATATTTATTCATTAAATCTATCCTTATTATGATAAATGTAAACCAAAAATTGAAAACTAATCACATCGCTTCATGGAGGTTGTAAACTAAATGTACCAATGTTCGATGTTAATAATTCCACTAGGTTAGAAGGTGACAAGGAAGATGTGATATTATATTTCTAGTGTTATAATTATTTTATACTAATCATATATAAATTTTACACCCATCATCATCACCATCCATGAAATATGTTGGTTGAAAATAAATTGTATCATTGTGTGGAGATGGTACGATGTGCTTAAACATGAGTGATAACATTAGTTCCCATTTTTTGGAAAAAGGGTAGATAATAGATATTATTTTTAGTATCAATTTTTTATAATTTTTATAGTAATTAATTTACTATTTTATTATAAATACCATTGATTAATATGAGGTAAATAAGATGTAAAAAAAGAAATTAATCAGTTAAGGTTATTACCTTTCCACTGAAAGATCTCCATTAATTCTCCTCTTAAGGGTCTTAGGGTTGGTATTTTGGAATAAAAAACCCATATAATATTTTTAAAGAAGTTTAAAAGGTATTTTGCTACTGTAATTTGAAGATATAAGGATAAATATGGTGTAAATAAGTAATGGAGTTGGTTACCTTTTATAATTGGGGTGAGGGGCACTTTTAAAATTCCTTAAATGATTAACATACAAAAAATTCCTTCTCATGTTAAATGTATATAAATATATAAGGATATAAACATATGTTAGTATTTTTTTAAATATAAAAAAAAATTAACATGTCAATGTTGTGTTATAAACTGTATCTTTTGGTTTATCACCTTAATTAATACACATTAACATTAACCATGGTAATATATTTTGCACACAAAAATGGTTATAATTTTACATATAATGTAAATATTTACTCATTAATGGAAAATGTGAGATATTATAGATAATAAGTTTTATAATTTATCAAATTTAAGTATTTTTAATATTTTTTAATATTTTAATAAAATATTATTTTACAAATATTCATTAATATCATTTTTGACACTATTCATTTCATTTGACATCAAATAAATCTAGAAAAAGTTTAATAATTATTATAAATCAATTTAAAATAACATATATGACATATTAATCTACAAAATCTATGTATCACTATATATAACTCAAATTAAATCACATTACATATATAATTTCAATTACAAAAAAAATCATTAATTGTATAAATGTAGTATTATAATTGCACAAGAATTTAAGTTAATATTATATTGAAGAAAAATTGAAAATAATGTATCATCAGGAATATAATTCAATAATAAAAAAAATTGAAATTTATAATCATGTATAATAATATTGAGTCTTTACGTGGACATCTAATACATATTTAATACTAAGAGAGTTATATTTTGTACGATTCTTTAATTGGAGTTTTATATTAATCATTTACATGGATATTCATACATTAAACATATTAATATCTATAATAATGTTATTAATAGTATTACATTCTTACTCTAGTTATAATGAATATGAAATATTCTGACTTTATCACATTGTTTTACATGTGACTAACCTAATACACACTTTTCCGAGATGATAAAATTTACAATTATTACTCCTCATATTTTCCAAGAATAAAAGGTTACCAATTTAAACCACAGAAATCCAAATATGGAATAAATTTTATAACATTCAATTTATATTATTGTAAAAAAAAATAAAATAAACTTGTAAAACTCAATGAGTAAATATATTTTAGAAAAAAATCCGTATAAGACTAATTTATTTTATACTAAAGTAAACCATAACATTGGTTTCATTTATAATAATTGGATTATTAATATTATAATATAAGAATTTTTAGTTTTAAAATATTTCATGGCAAAAATTAACATTGTAACTTCTGGTAACAAAAATACAATATTCAATAAAAATATATATTTTCAATATTTGGAGGTAAATCATTATTTCGATAAATATATTAATATTTTACTCTAATATAATTAATATAATATATTTTATAAATTGAAATCATTTTTAAAAAATAATATTTATAGATGTTCTATAATATTATTATAATATTATCACATATAAAAGAAATAAAATACATTTTTGATGAAAACAAATATATATGAAGCATAGAATAATTATATGTGTGTGTGTGTATCGTAAGAATTATTCAATGAATTCTAATTATTTTTGTTTTTTTATTTACATTTCATAGTTCTATATATATTTTTCATTCCCACCAATTCAATGAAATGGTTATAGATTTCATGCACTAGCATGGATATCCTCATAACCTAATTACCAAGCCAAGCCTCAAATGCCATGAAGGTCATTCCTGATCCCCATAGGCAAGGGAACACTACTTGGAATCATACATAAAAAATGATAAAAATTTTATTCCAAAAAATAATGGATTAAAATTTTATATGTTATTTTGGTCTACACTCCAATGGTTGCAATTACCAAAATCTAACCGGTAAAACTATTCCCAAATTTTATATCATCTTCCAAGCTAAAAACATAGACATGTCCCATGTAATGAGTGTATTCTATCTCCACCAGTCACTTATTTAAATATAGGTTCTAAATTTTAGGAACATCCACCACGTCCAATTAGATCTTTCACTTTTCCCTGACCTGACGTAATATAATCTAAATATTCCCATTTTAAAACGTAGGGTGTGACCTATAAATTCCAGTAGGGTCTCAACAATTATTCCATAATCAATTCTATAACCAAATAACCATGTCCTCCTTCATTTTAAATAAAAATAATTCAATGCATTAAATCTACATATTTTGAAAAATATATTGATTAATTCGAAAAAAAATATTTAATATATATATTAAAAAAGTCTTAATTTTACATTTTTTCTATAAAAATTTAAGAAAAAACATTTGGAACAATTAAATATATATATAAATTAATGGAATATTATTATAAAATAATGTATATCACAGAACTAATTTTCAAACCCCAATGTGTGTTATTTTTCTAGTAATAGGATCCTCCATCAACTCATCAGGGACATCATCTTACTATGTGGACGTGTCCCATGACATGGGGAATTGGAAATCAACTCTCCATCATGGAAAAAATCATTCCACATTATGTTTATGTTAGTGTTCTCATCATCAAACAAGTGACATGGTTCATATCCTAGAATTCTTATCTTAATTAAGCACTAACAACCAAGTCCCACATTTTCATTAATCAATCAGTTCAAATTCGTTCAAAATACAATTTCTTACTTTTAGTTTTCAATATTCCTTTCTCATTTCAAAACCAAAACATATGATTTCATCAATTCATTCCATCTTAAATCATATTTCTAATTAATCCATTAATATAAAAATTAATTTACATTTCATTCCATCAAAATTTAAAATAAATTCCAAAAAAAATCAATAACCTTAAAATTAGGGGTTTTTTCACAATCTCCATGTCATTTTTAAAATCATTGATCAATCATTTAAAATCCAAAAACATCATTTAATTTCAATTATGAAATTTCGATTTCCACATATAGGGAAAAATAATTTGGGAACACATATCATTAATTACACTATCTAACCAGCTCAACAACTAAAATGGTATCCTATAATAAAGAAGAAAGGAGTATAAGATCAAATAATACAATCTAGAATCACAGTTGATCAAAAATACATTAGATTCATCAATAACATGTTAACCTGTCACTCACTAAGGACGAGAGGAAATAAAATAGAGGATTTCCTATTGAAGAGATATATAAAACTAGATTTGAATAAAATTATTCCACATGAGATTCAATTAGAGAGGAATGGTGTTAGGTTAAGATAAAATGTCTCGTATGATCCTTCAAAATAAAAAGTTCGAATGAGATTCTAGTGGGAGTAAAATAATAGAATAGAGGGATGGGGGAAATTGTGTTTCTAATGACAGTAAACAATATACCTCCCATATAGACAAGGTGAAAAAGTATAAAACTAAGAAAACCATGGTTTATTAAAAACAATCCATGTTGTATCCACCCTAACGAACGTGCATCATAAAACCACAATGATGATTATGCTAGAATATATTGGCTCAGCTCAAGGGGCTAAAGTAAAGCCCAAATGTCATGATATCATACTATATTTTTCGATTATGGATTTATGAACACAAAATATTTTAGATGGTTCACACACCTCAACTATTCCAAAATTGGATGTAGATTAGAAATGCAATACTTAAGGCTCCACAATGTAGCAATCCCCTTATGGAATAACTATTCTAAAATTTGAAATAGCTATGCTACCTTGCATCGACAAAACCCATACTGCTTCCTAATGTACCACAACATAACTATGAATCTGTATTCCATAAAACAAAATTCTAAGTTTATCTCCCAATTTAAACATTTATACTTTGAATCCATAAAATTAAATAAACATTCATCTGAAAACAATATAAAATTTCCTTTAAAGACTGTTCTTAATCCTCAAAATACCAAAAATGCACCAAAAAATTTAATGTTAAAACAAGTTCAAATAATTTCTTAAAAGAAGGTATCAGGATGTCATTACCTCCCAACCAAGAACAATTTCTATCCCTATAAAACATGTAATAAATATTCTATAACGGTGATATGATGCCACTACTCTCTCTTCAATTCCTCACCCTCCCATGTCTCATAAAAATTAGAACCGTGATTCCATAGAACTATCACCAATCATATCATATTTCCATGATTTTTTTTTCAAAAAATATAAATCTAAAAACATGCTCATCCATGGATTAATTGTGCTCAACATCTAGATTTTCATAGATCAAAACATTAGGAGGTTTAAAAAAATAAATTATAAGTTTCAACACATGAAGCACCTTATGGATCAATGTGAACTATAGTGGATGTGGTAAATGATAGGCCTTCTTTTAAAATATCTCTTAAATATAAAAATTAATCCCAAACATAAGATAAATATTTACCAGTTTCCTAATATGTGGGTAACCCAATCGAGGTGAAACTCAAAAATACATGTGTTCATGAACCAAAAACATGAAGTTTCTACGATAAAAATCAGAATAGGATTTCTATATATTCTATATCATCAAAATAATATAAAAATAATCTAAATATTCATCACCATATCTTAGAATTTTCATGGTTAAATCAATGAAAAATCACTGATACTTTACCAATAAAATGGAGGTCTGTTTGGTCAGCCATAAAATGACACAAAAGATTCCATTTTGATAGTAGATTTGGAATTGTCGTGGCAGGAAAACTCAACTTGTCCCAAAAGTTCATCCCAATCCCCACTAATGTCCAAGATTCAAGTATGTGTATGGTTCATATGAATATATATTGATCTGTCTATTTGGAAATCTGTATACAGATTATATTCTAGGATTAAACATACATGGGATTCAATGGCCTCATAGAGGCCTCTATAGAATCAAGAAGTGAAATGGGGATCCCTATCTGATAATATAGATGATATAATACCAGGAAATATCATAATCACATGACTATAGAGATTGAACATGTCCTCAATATAGGTTGTATCTCAAATAGGAATAATGTGAGATGAATTGGTAAGACTATTGATCACAAATCATATCACATTATTTCTTCTTGTTGTATGTAGTTACCATACAAAAAACTAGTCGAAATATCATTTCACCTCCAAGTCAATGCTAAACGGATATGAAGTAATTATGAAGGTATCTAGTGCTCAACATTGAAATGAAGAAATGTATAAAAATGAGATAAAATGAATTTAATCTCACATATCATACATGGACACAATAATTTTCTCTACATATCATAAAACAACATCATGGTTTGAAGGTGCACCACACAATGATAACTATTGAAGTCACCCATCATAGCCTTTCGTACATGAAATTGTACAAAAAACCAATTCTAAAAACATAGTATAACCACTAAAGAGAATGACTAGTATTCAATGGACCCCCTCCATAAATAGAGTACTTAATTCCATGACATTCATCATCATGCCCCTGCTCCCAAATATCTATCATGATAATGTATAAGTTCAACTATATACTCCCCAAATTACATAATATTCATTCTTGTGGCCTCCCAATTGAAAATAATAAAATAAAACCATCAAATTGTTATCCACTGATGATTCATTCAAAAAAGGTAAAATGATTCTTACTCAATTAATTAACAATGACATTACATATACTGAGGGTATCAGTAACATCATACTAAAAAAGACAGCATGTACTCTATACAATTAATCTCATAATCATTATTTTACTTTGTGGAGAACATATAACTTAAGATTTTTTGGTCAAGATATATGCAAAAACTCTACCTAAAATGTTTATTTATTCACCTATTAATAGTATGCATCATGGCTTCATCATTGATATCATGGGTATTAAAATAATTTACATACGACCTATGCTATATTGATCCCTAAGTTTCCATATTATCTACCTACATAAAGACACAACCTAAACATGAACATAACATTTTATAGATTACCACAAACCCGTAAAAATCGATCTATGTGTCAACACCATCATATAATACTTGTACCAAGGTGCATTGACTAAGGCGATTGGACAATGTTTATAATATTTCAGCACAAATGAAATGAAACCTTTTTATCTTCACTAATCTGAATCCTAGTAAGATATGTGGATATCATGTGAATTAACCATGGGAAAAACAAATCTTAATAGTTACTACATTCGTATTGACGCATGTATGATAGTATCTCATCACTAGAATCAATTTCTCAAGGGATTTAAGGCCGAACACAACTAGATCATTCAAAAACCCCTTTAATAATATACTTGAAAAATTGATCAATTAATTTTGAGTGCTATAGTTTAACACCAATGAGTCCATAGATGTTTCAACAATCACGTTGATCATGTCCCTTCAATACACATGTGAAATCAGGGATTGATCACATGGAAAGACTGTTTATCTCTCTAGGATAAAATATTAGGGAGAATATCTCAACTAAAAATAATGAATATTATATATAATACATATCATCCTTATATATATTGTGAATTTACAAAATATGAATAAATGGTTTTGCGGCGGTCATATATCCAAAACCCACTAAATAATCTATAAACGATTTGTTTTTATGAATTAACTATGCCATGAAGATTATCCATATTTTATCACATACAATTATTGAATAATAAATCATTTATGTGATAAAATTGTGTAATTAAAATAGATAGTCATTTCAATTTTTTTTGGAAAACAATGAATATTTAAATAATATTCAGTTTTATATTATTTTTTACACAAATTCACATAATTATTTGTGAATACTTTTAATAAAGGAATTAAACCTAGTTGATATATTATCTAATAATAATGAATTTACTAATTCATTAGTGATCACTAATTCTCAAAAACATCTTGAATCCCATGTTGGTTCCCACTATGTCCGACACTCGAAATCAATAGAATCGGGAAAATTAATGAATATCATTTTTTGTGTGACTCTTTAGGCATTTTCTTGATTGAAGTGAATACAATTCATAATCCATGAGTAGAGTCTAGAAACCTGTCAGGTCCAAAAAATTGAAAACTAATAGCTATAGCAAATACAACCATCCAAAAAACATGAATTGATTAATATATTTTCATTGTCCCTATATATGTCATAATGTGGGATGCCCATCTTTTGTCATAATCCATTATTTCATTATAATTTGGTGTTACAAATTTACATACATACATTTAACAACCATTTCCTTGGATTTGTAAGGGTACTACCATCCAGACCAACTGGGACTATTATATAACTACCTTAAATCAAAAGTAAAAATTCTGTCAGGACCATTGAACCAATGCCTTACCACCAATGACACACTATACACATGAAAAATATCCTTGACATAAATTTAATTTATTACCTTGAATAAATGTATCCTATCAGATGGAACACATTGATAATGATATCAATTCCGGAGACCAATATGCAGGCTTGAGCATTGCAACAACCAATGACAACAAAAACATGTGCTATTCAATTTTATGGTTTTTCCTTCACATCTCATCTACTCGAGATTAATATGTGTGAACTATAAGAGAATAAGTTCCAATGCTTATATGGACCTAGAACTAGATATTCACACATCATATGTCTCATTTTAATATGATGTATCTTGACCATAGGAATTAACATTATGATGAATTTCATGGAATCTCCAGGTTCTCATTATATTCTAGGAACTCTGATAAACAGTTGACATAACATGTAATATAAGGGTGATATCATATATATAGTTGTTGCAGAAGTATCAGAACTATATTGTTAAGATAAAAATGAGTGTATATCAAAATATTTCTATGTAATATTAAAAAAAATACATACAAAAGGTGGGTCCAGGTAACCATATTTCACAACTACCTCATGCCTTAAATTGATCTTCTAACAAGTCGCAATTCAATAGCTCCCACAAGAAAATAATGATTTTGTAGATATATATATTGGGTTGAGGGTATTTCATGTTATCCTCTATGGCTATTATGAGATCATCGATTTTACCTATTTGTGTAAAATCCCTAAAAAGATAAATTGTTCAGTATATAAAATATATCTTTTTGTGTGACCAAGGATCCATGGAAAGTACCACTTTAGTAGTATTTACATAATAAACTATAATAGAATCTTCTCTACTAGGAACTAAAAAAACGTATCAGATAATTTTGTGTTTCAAATCCTTCTCCCTAGATGCATCAATGCTTATATACCCACATATAGTTTTGGTTGAAATGGTGACCATAGATTTCATGGAGATTCAAGATCCTAATGCGCCACGATTCCACAAAAAGACATATCCAAACACTGATTTCATATCATTATAATCTGTTTGGAAACTATAATCAATGTATCCTCTCACTACTAGTTCCTCATACCCTCCATATTCCAAGAACATATCCTTGTATGCCTCATGTTCTATAAGATTGTTTCTAAAGATACCCAATGTATCCCTCCTAGATTATTTTATTATCTCCCAAACATGTCTAAAGAATAGGTGAGAAAAAACATGGTACATAGCATGGAATACGGGATATATCCCATTGTCAAGGAATGATATATTCTATCCATTCATTCACCTCCACATTTGTTTGTGGACACATTTTCATGGTGATATTGATACCAATTGACACTAATAAAATCCCTATCATGGAATGTTGCATACTACTTCTTTTTAGTACATTGTTATTAAATTTACTTTGACTTAGCTGAATCATCCTATGAGATCAATATCAATAGATCTTGTTCCCAAGAGTATATGCTACCTCACCTAAATATTTCTTGTTGAAGAATTCAATTAACTTAGCGTAAACTTTCTATAAGACATTCACATCATTTCCTATAATTAATTTGTCATTAATATATAATACTATGAAATTAATTGAATTCATACTACGATTTCTATAGGCACACAGATCACATTCATTCGTATAATAATAATATCTCTTATGGCCTCATAAAAATGAACATACCCTTTTCCTAATATCTACCTCAAAACATGGATGGATATTTTTAAACATCATAAAGTATTGTAATTATTTGACATCATAAACCCTTCATGTTGAGTCATATAAACTTATTCAACCAACTTCCCCTTTAAAAAAAATTTGAATTCCATTTTCCAAATGTCATAATAATAGAAGGATTTTATTATATATAATATTAATGTATACTTTTATATCACTGCTGGTGAGAAAGTTTTTTCATAGTCATTACCTTAATATTTCTTTAAAAAATAAATTCAAATATGACCTTATTTTTATTGACCATACTGTTCATGTATACTTTTTTCATGAATATATAAGTTCACCCAATGAGATTTACATCAACAGGATGATATAACAAAATAAAAACAAGATTTTTTATATGGAATGTATATTAGAATTCATATCTTCTTTCTATTTAGAATAATCATTTCCATAAACTACTTCATTGTATGTTAGAGGATTAAAATTTAACAAGAGTAATGTGTAACTTTAATTAGTGACAATTAATTCATATCTCACTTGTTTTCCAACATTTATAGTAGAGATGTGCAGTACTTGTGTGTGAGTAACTTCTTCACCTCCCATTGTGTCTTGTGTAATTTTTTCCAACACCAACATTCCTACATCTAGAGCATCAACATCATTTAATTAAATCACAGTCTACTAATATAAATTTTAAATTTATCCACTTTCTGGAAATGTGACTTATGTTTCATTAATCACATTTTTATATGTATGGTCATGTAGGTTATATCCTTTTTTTTCTTTAGGGTAAATGATAAAAATTTAATTTTTTTGAAGTGGTGATAATTTTTTACTAGGTAAATTTATAAAAAAATCATTTCCAACCCCTACATGTATGAAAGAAAGACTAGGTTTCCTTTTAAACCACAACTTGTATGGAATAACTTTTTCTAGTCATTACATTGTTATGTGTATATACTTCTTTCTTTAATGGGTATTCCCAAAATGATTATAGATGTCTTTCCTGACTTGTCACTAATCTAATCATTTCTAGAAAGGTCTAATTTTTCATTTCACTTTCACCATTCTAAAATGGTGTATATAGAAAAGCGATTTGGGGAACAATGAAACAATAGTTTAGGTGATCAATGAAATCTTGTTTAATATATAATCCACATTGGTTTGGGAATACTTCTTTAATCATCTTACTAAGCTGGTTTTATACTTCATTTTAGTATTCTTTTATCATTTGATGGGAAACTAACTTATACCTCATCATTTAAATATTACCATTCCAACTATAGACATCAAAAAATATAATGGAAGATAAAATTACACCCCATTAAACATCTATAAATGGACCATATGTGTCAGAATGAATTAATAATAGTAATTTAATGGATCATTCTCCTATCATTCTGATAGGTCATTTTTTATTTTTTATATAAATAGGGAATAATGACAACTAAAGAATTTATCTCGCCCAAGAATAAATACTCTACTTGATGTAATTATTTATACACTTCGCATTTACATAACTGAGACTAATGTATAATATGTATATGTTATATGAGTCATGTTCTATGATTTTTTCACTAAATACCATTATAGGGTTTTGGAGATCATATATATAATCCATTGTTATGATGTGTCATACCATTAAACATGAAATCCATTTTAATTACAAAATTTATTTTTTGCAAACATGAAAACAAATCAAATAGGGTTTAGACAAGACACTAAGACAATGATTCTGGTAATTGAAGAAACGCAATATATATTAGTCAATATAATAAAAAATAAACTTTAAAAATCTAATGATAATCTCCCCAAACCATGGCTCTTACACACACACTATTTCAACATAGAGATCCACCCCTTTATTTGCAATCATCTAGAAATCATCTTCGTTTCTATTTATTAATAAAAGTGTGTGATCCATGTATTATATCCAATACTCACTTGTACATAATGACATTTAACATTAAATGATAAAAATACATGAAGTAGAAGCTTCACCTTGCATCTTCTTACCATCTTTATAATTCATCTTCTAGTGAACTTTCTATTCATATGAAAAGATTATAGCATAAAACACATTTCCTGCTATGTGTCTTTGTATTTTTTGAATAATGATCCACGAGTGTCTTATACTTTGGTTTTTCTTATATGCTAAAGAAATTCCATTTTCCTCTTGTTCTCTATTGGGTTGAAGAAATTGTATTATTCATGACCTTATAATCTTAGTGAACTAAAGGCCAATGATTTTTTAGGGACTGTTTTATTATTATTGATATTCTAATTAAAATTAAAATTCATAAAACATGGAGGTAATTATGCAATAATGAGAGTAGCAGAAGTTCATGATTTAACTTGAAAATAAGGGCTTCAGGTCTCTCGATGTACTCGATCATCTTATGTACATGGGATCTTTATTCATACCCATCATCTAGCCTACACATATAGAGTGGAGTGTATATCTCATATAATTCAACCCTAGCTCTCTCATAGTATAACTACTAGTCATGATTTTACATGTTGTAGGAATCATTATACTCTTTCATTTTTTTATAGTTGACTGGAAACTGGCGAAATAATGATATAATGTTCATAAATCACATCATCTATATCATTTTCCAAATTATATTTGTCATATATTATTTCCCTTTATAGAGGCTTAGTCAGAAGTGTGGACTCAATCACATTAATCATCTTTTCATGGAATTCTACTATGCACAAACACCTATATCACTACTGGATGTTATGGATAGTCAATATATTATATTTATCAAGTATTGGTAATGGGGATAATATTTCATTAGTGTTGGTGATAACCATTTTTATCTGTAAAAAAATAGGTTGTATATGTTTGTACTTTATACCAATTTTGAAATTATTGATTAATTAATTAAATCATTAAATGTTTCCAACAATTTTATCAGAATCTATTATCCCTTTGTACTAGAATTGAAATACTACGTTTCTTGAGTATCTTAATGTAAAGTATTTTTAAACCATATACTCAAGGTATAAATGCTTTTTATATACGAATAATTGGATAGTTACAAGTAATGAACTAGAATGGCCAATTGCATTGAATCTTGGTTCTGTTAACTTTACATTAATGTCCTAGATTATAGACTCAAAACCATGATTCCATCAACCATTTTCCTCTAATATTGCATCATGAAATATTTAGATACTCATATTATGACATATTTAATTATTCCTCCCAATTTCAGTCATATGAACTTCTCGGTAGATGGTTTCCCCATCAACATTGGTAGATGATCACCTCATACACACAATTTTGTTCAAAGATGAGTGATAGTAGGAATTATAAACATTATATTTTTTAGGGGTTTTTAATATTTATCATGAAATGTAATCCAATTATATAACGTTTGTTCATATTATGTTATCCCACTCACAATTGAACATAAATTAATAGAAAAACATTAATCAATTCTAAATGCATTCTTCTTTTTATTATTTTATGTGTTTCCATTAGTAACATGAAAATAAATAAAGTACAAAATTACGAATAAAATAAATAAACTACCAGAATGGTCATGGTAATATCATATTTGTTGATCCATTAAATATCAATGGATTAACCATCACTTAGGGGAATTATACGTGAGTCAATCTTGAATCATATACAAAAACTCCATATTATTATGTTTTCTAATTTCTTATCAAATACAACCTTATCTACATGTAATTGTCATCATAAATCAACATCATGAATATTAGAAAGGTACTCACACACATGTGAGATTGTATCACGAAGATAAATATACCTACAGATAATAACGGACAAGAATAACACAATATATATTTATTAAAGAATGATTATTTTCATACCATTATAAAACTAATTAAATATTACAATCATCACACTATGGTAACAAATAATTAAAAAATATAAAAAATGGTTGGTCACTGCTGAGGGATAGTCTTTAGTTAAATAAAAAATGTGATAGAAAATAATTGTAGTAAATTTGATGTAGAGGGTTGTTTAAGAATTTTCACGAATTAATTTTTTTGAATTATTTTGTCTTCAATAAAAAAATTATTTTAATTAAACTATAAAGTTACATTAAATATCATTATAAAAATTTTGTTTCTAATATTAAATTCTACATATTATGTTAAATTAATTTCAGAAAACTTAAATTACTTTAATGGATTCCTAAACCCATAAATAACCATTGTGGGTAGATTCGAACATGTGAATGGTATTTCCTAGTACTTTAGACCCACTTATAGGGGTTATTGGTTAGGAAACCCCATTTAACTCTATTTCAGGTCAGGAAGACCAGACTAGACCCATTCTATGGTGATCTGGGCAAGAAATGACCCATTCCATGTTGACAAAGCCCATAAGAAGTTGGTAGGGACACTAATAGATGATAGAACCCACTATAAAAGGTTTTCATGCATCCTCGTCACCATATACTATAAGATATGCTAGATGAGGGATGATTCTCATGGAGTTCATGGGTGGGATGGTCCTGTCAGAGGGAGGTGTAATAGCTAATTCAGGCTCAACTATGTGACATGACGACAAAAATGGTAGGATTTATTAAAGGTGATGAGAGTTGTATTCATTGATATGACATGGGTGTTGTCCATTTAATAGGAATATGTTATAGAAGTAGTCTCAAACATGGAATATGAGGGGTATTGATAAGAAATTATGTAGTGGTCATGCAAGCAACAAACTACTATTATCGATGGGCTTGACCGAGCGACACTGGTAGGATATGTCGGTGGTGTCTTTAAAGAGAGGCAGATCCCAGAAAACTAGTTATGGGAGTGGGTATTTGTGCAGTTCTTGGGTGGTCAGGTAGGGGACCCCCTAAAATGGGGGTGATAACCCTTCTTTATTATTATTATTTTTAAATCTTTGTTATATACCCACTTCCTTCCATTTTCAAAAGTGGGTTTTTTACATTGTTTGTATGGACTTATCCATAAGCCACCAATTTTTTATGATTCGTATGAAAAATTTCATACCACAACAATTATTTATATTTTAAATTATATTAATTAATTAAATTAGATAACCTCCAAATATAAATTTTCATAACATAAATAAAGGATTGTGGAAAAATAAAATCACACATGATGCAACAACGGTTTGAAAAATTTTGGTGACTGGAATCCAACCAGATCCAAACTAATAATAATAATTTTCATTGAAAATAACCATTAAAATATAATTATAAATATATATAGAGTGTGTGTCTTTGTTTTCATCAAATAAAAACACTCAGTTGATCCAAATTAACTTTTTTGATGGCTATAATTGGGTCGGCCAAGATCAGATCGAAGTGTGGTTGGATCCACAATGATAGAATTAAATCCCACTACATAATTTAATAAAAAGATTTTTTTTTCAGTTCATAAATTTAATTAAGTACCTATAATTCCAATTTTTGGTACCAAATCATGCAAATCAAAAAATTTGGTCGGGGATTTATATATTTTTATCACCATAATGGAAAAACAACATCATCTTGGGTGATCCAGGATTCAATAAGGTCTAATTATTTTTAATGAATTGTAAAAGCATTAAAAGTTTTCATAACAGTTAAATTATTTGTATCTATTTGTTATCAAATTATGATCTTCACCAAAAACCATTTCTTGAATGATCTAAGGCTAAACAACTCAAAATTTTCCCCAGATGCCTCAAGAATGGTCACAAACAATGACCAATGAATTTTGTGTGATATTATTGATCAATGTTCACTCTTTTGACACCATAATTATAAACTTGATCCCTTCCCTTTGATACATGAATTAATTCTTTTATTTATGGATCAGAAATATCCTTTATATCTCTTGATAATGTGACAGGAGAGAGAATTTCTCAAATATGAATGATGAAAATTATATAGAATAGAGATTATTCATATCTTATATACTAGATGTCCAAAACACCTTCTAATGTTTCCTCATCCCCCATGTATCCAACTCCCACCAAATTACATATAAGTGACTCATTCTAATAAGTCAACTAAATCATAAAAAACATTCATTTTTATTAATTATTTTTAATATTTTAAAAATATTTTTCTTGATAAAACATGGTAATTATGTCAACTTGTTATTTTGACAGAAAATAAATGGACCTTTTTCATTAAGATAATATTATTTCATTCATTATTTTTTCTTTATTCTCTTATTGACTTGTTAATAATGGTAATGGATAAATTCAATCCAATTATTCAACAAATAAATAATAATACATTTTTCTTTCATCTGTGATCATTAACTATCAGAAACATCCCGGACCACATGGTGTGGCCCACCATGTCCTATAATATGTTTCAAAAGAATAGGAAAAATTATTGAATGTGAAATTGTATGTAAAAATATATTACATTGTCATGATAGTAGTATATAAAACTCAAAGACAACGAGTGGAGTATAGAATTCCATCATATACCATAAAGAGATAAGAAATATTCATAGTAATGAAAAACATCCAACGAACAGACACTATGCAATATAATCTCTTTTCATCAATATATATCATAATGTTGTATAAAAAATTGTTTCATTATACATAATTTGTTTATTATTTACTAATATAACTATATGAACATATCATTGACTACAAATGGAAATGGATTTTTAGAGGTAATTACATCCAAATCAACTTTTCTTGAGATATCACTTCCCCGAATAAAAAAAATTCTTTCTTATCCATTAAACTAATAACATTCCACCAATGAATTACAGGTCGGAAGATACCTCTCCCTGAAATTAATTTCATTTTTTCCTTGCATTACTATAGACAGAAAAATGGAATATATTGATTATTATTTCAATTTTGTATTCCACTACACAAGTTTGTAGATAGGACTAACCAATTACACCAAAAATATGTGGTGTTAATATTGTGAGTTTTTTTACTAATGATCTCATATACTTGATATGACAATATAAAAAATCCATAACAAGAATCCTCAATCCTCATTGTTGGGAAATAATACCTCAAGGTAACTTTGAAAAAAAACTGTTGATTATATTTGTTGAAAAAGAGGGTTTCCATGAACATTTCAAGAGATCAAAATACACCTTTGTCATGGTAGGTTTAAAAATATCATAGATAAAGGAACTGACTCCCTGCATATAGAAAATTCTGTACACATGGTTGTGCCATTTCCCTATGTTTTCTATATTTTTAGGGTCCAAAATTTGTAGTTTGGATAACATCGTGAAAAAGAGTATTCCTATGAAGGCATTATGAAAATATTTAAAAGGAATGAGTTTTTTTAATAATTGGATTCATGAAGGTGGATTTTCAAAGGTACAAAGAAAGTTATTGAAAAATCTGGGGTTACAAAAAGATTAAAAAATAGTGAATTTTCCTAGAGAATCATGATAGGGGAGAATCGAAAAGGAAAATATGGAGAATCAAGAAATAGTGATGATGTGGATGGAAGCATGTGGAATCAGGGGGAAAAACTATAAATTGGGCTCTAACCCTATATATTATTATCATGTATTATTTAAAATATTAAGGTTGGAATTTCTGAATGTGGTTCTTGGTAAAAAGATGACGAAGGTCATAAAATACACAATAATTATTTGATCATTACAAAAGTGTTGGAATTCATGAAATTTATAATGAAATCAATGAAAATTGTGATCTTCATGAAGGAATATTGATATTATTGAATTAATTTAGCTTCGTGAATAGTGGTTTCTTCAAAAATTATATTTGAGCATAGTGAGAGATAGGTCTTTGAAATTGTAGTGATCAATGTAAAATTGTTGAAAAAGGATTTTCCCAGTAAACTATGGTAAATTATTACTCATCTAGTGGATGAATGTTTATCATTGAAAATTATTCCATCTAAAACTCTAGATTTATTTATTAGTGATGATTAGGGGGCCTACTTGTCTATAAACTGTTAGTGGATCTCATCCAAGAGCATTGAGTAAAGGAAGATGAATACAATGATCCATTCCATTAGTAGTGATATGGGGAAAGGAAGTCAAAGTGTGACCCATGAGAATATAGTTATTTAACCCTAATCATTGTTATGGAAATAATTATGGGCATTGAAGTGATATTCTTGGAACATGGTATTTTTGTAGCGATCCATAGTGGATTTGGTGCATCTGTCTGTTATCATTGTATGCACTATGGATGTAGCCCGGTTAAAGTGAACCATGTAAAATATATGTGTTATATTGATTTTATTATTCTTTTACCATCAGTGTGTAATCATCACAGAAATATGGAATGAATATGATCAGCATAAACATTTAAAGGTAAATAATGAGATAATCATAGTTTAGAGTTAAACATCCAGTGTTGGATGAATAATATTACAATGAATATGCATACCATGAATCACCCATATCAGGGTATCTATACCCCTTCTGGACAGTGAAAATGGTATCATAACATTGATTTATTTTATCAAATATCTTTTCATTGAATTTTATTTGTTGATTTTGGAAATTAATGTTCCTTTTTCCTCTTATCTCTATGTACCATGGAAAAGGGAAGTATAAGAAACTTAAAAGAAGATCCCTAACTCTAGTGGTGTATTTCAATAAATATATATTAGAAGACCAGATGACAAGTTGAAAACTAGGCTTAAGGCCTCATGGGAAATACAAAGAGATCAATGAAAGGAGTTCCAATCACCGCCTCAATTATACTCATAATATCTCTCTTGGAAAGAATATGAAAATACATTTTAATGACTTGAAATTTTGAATAAATGTTGTTTCCTAATGTTGTGTGTTATTTTATTTTTCATACTCAACAAAACTATTTCATTTGATAACATGAGTATAATTAAAATGAGAATGTTGGTTTTTTAATATTATATGACCGTTAGTCAGTATGACCATTGAAAACTGAATGTTGCGACTTTTGTCTCTAAATACAGTGATCTTGGTTAATTAATAAAGAAAGAAGATTTGATGGCCTCACCCAGTAGTCTTGGACTGATCGAAGCCCATGTAACAGAACATGGGAAGGAGGTAGCACCACTGGGATTTGCTCTGGGCCAAACCCTAGCCGAACTTCATTGTGTGAATCTAGAATGAAATCTCCTTCACGAGATGTTCAAACTGATATAAATTACTACTCATGTGATATTGGCTGAGCCTCCCTCAAATTCTATCACCTTAGCATACCTTACACTTAGGTCCTATGCTGGTGTGATAAGGGGCTATGTAAGGAGACTGTAACTGCCTTGTGTAATCATTTGTTTTAAATAAAAATTTTGATTTATTCTTATGATGAAGTTTATGAATTATCAAATTTCCGGTGAATTTTAGAGAAAAAGGTATTTTAAAAAAATATGTTTATGTAATCCTTAAATAATTATAAATGTGTAATGATTTTAAAAAAAATTGTCTTCTACAATTATGTTCAGTATGAAATTTAGAGTCTAATAAGATCAACATAATTTTTGATGAATAGTAAATTATGAATAGTGATTTTATGCTTAGGATTAGTAATGTTCCCAAATGGATTAGTAATCTCAGTTAAATATATAATTAATATAGCCTAGGAACCTAGAATAAGTAATGAGATTAGATAAAATGGTAAAATAACGGTTTCATAAATTATGAGTCAAGTGTTAGTTTTTTCAAGTGAATAGTTTTTTTTAATTATAAATTTAATAAAAATTATTTAGAAAATTATTTTTATAAAATGGATTTCATTTTTGAACTCAGAGTATCGATATTATGTTAAGTTTATTTTTGGGGATTTTTCTGAAAAAAATGAATTTTCGGTGAATAGTGTATTTATTTAAAAATTAAATTAAAAATATTTAGAAAATTATTTTTATAAAATGGAGTTCATTTTTGAAATCATAGAATCGATATTTGGTTAAGGTGAAATTTTGGGATTTTTCTGAGAAAGTTGAATTTTCGATGAATAGGGAAAATACAGTTTTTAAGTTATGGGTGTTTAATGACATCATTAAATGATGTATTAAGTATGTAATCAATATGGTCGACTTATGAATAGTAAGTTAAGGTATGAGTTGTCCCACGTGGCCAATACCATGAGGAAATATCATGGGAAAGCCCGTGGTTTGGCCAAAACCAATAATGAGGTGTCCCTTGGCCATTAATGCCTTCTCCCCTCACTCTCCCTATAAATATCAAGCCATCCTCTCATCCATTCGACTCCCAACTCTTCCCCAACGAAGATATGGTCTTATTACCTCCCAGGGAGTCCTCCCAAGGGTCCCCCAAGCCCTCAAGGTCCCAACCATTGTGTTTTAAGAGTTCCGTTTTAAGGTAAGGGATCCTACATCTCTCTTTCTTTTCAAGTACTCTTGTTTATGTCATTTCTTCTAATATCCAGGTTCTTATGTTGGGGATGTTTTTTTTATATTCATCCTACTGACCTTTTTTATGTTCATATAATGAGATATACTCTCTTACTCTCATCATTTTTTTTATGAATGTTTAAGTGTCGCTGTTAGGCTGCCGAATTTTTGTTAAGGATTTTTTCACCCTTCTCATTTTCAAGTTCTATTTTCTTGAAAAGTCTTTCAGGTTCCTTTTTATGTTGGGTAATGATCTCTATATCTATCATACTGATGTTTTATGTTCATATGATGAGATACCCTATTTTATCTCTTCAATTAAGTATTTTAATGTTTTATGTGGCGCTGTTAGGCTGCCGAATTTTTATGGGATTCGTTCACCATTATCATTTTTCAAAGTTCTACTTTCATGTCAAGTATTTCAAGTTCCTTTTTATGTTTTGGGGTATTATATCTAAATATATCATACTGATCTTTTATTTTCATATGATGAGAGACCCTAATTGATCTCTTCAATTCAGTATTTTGATGTTTTTAGTGGCGCTGTTAGGCTGCCGAATTTTTATGGGATTCGTTTACCTTTCTCATTTTTCAAAGTTCTACTTTCATGTAATTTATTTAAAGTTCCTTTTTATTATGTTGGGGTATGATATCTATATATATAATACTTATATTTTATGTTCTTATGATGAGAGACCCTATTTTATCTCGTCAATTCATTTTTGTTGAAGTTTAAGTGAGGTCGTTAGGCTGCTGAATTTTCGTAAGAGAAATCTAATTTTTGTCTTCCTTCCATGTTTTTCATTTCAAATGGTATGTCCTTAAAATTTCATTACCATGTTCATATATCCTTCATATTATGTCACTCTACTGTTTTATGGGTCATTTATGAATGTTTGACCCATTTCCTCTCTTATTTCAATGTTTTCCAAAACCCTAAAACAGTGTCGTTATGGTGCAGAATTTGCGTCTCAAAATGTCACTCTCTTTTTCTAAAGTTCTTTTATTTTATTAAGTGAATACTCAAAACTCTCTCTTCTATAGGGGTATTCACATATATACCAAAATGTTCTATTTTAAAATCTGGGGTTTACATACATGAGACCCACCTTCATTTTCTGTGTGTTTTAAAGTGACATAATGGTCAGGTCTTTAAAGCAGTTTTTAAAACGTTATGATTATGAAATGAAATCCATTTATTTTATTCTATATGGGTTGTTTATGAAATTATAGATGGTGATATATGTGGCTCAAATGATAATAAAGTCTAATTTAAGGGTGCACCCTGATAGCGCTCCAATGCATTGGGTAATGACTTAATCTATAGAGATGACCATTTAGACTGATACCTTGGTGACTGACATTGCTAATTTTTATTGACACCTTGGGGATGGAACTTGGTGAAAAGGAAATGATTGTCTTGGTTATATGTTGTAGCCACATCTTCATGTTATGAAAAAAGTTATTTTTATTATGATATGCCTCATGATTTCTTTCTCATTCCTTAAAGATATTTTTCATGACATTGTTGATGTATCTCAAGTTCAAATGTTAAATGTTTCCCCTTGTTTCCATTACTGGGCCTTCTTCTCACCCTTTCTTTTGATTTATGTCCCCAGTTAATGAGATTCAGTAATGAACCTAGGATGAACATAAGGAGAAGCATTTCATGTGTTGAAGAAGAATTTTTTTCTATCATGTATTAAGTTCCTAGTTTCCAAGACACTAAACCTTAAAGATCCTCAGTTCTGTATAATGTAATGAATGTTTATCTGACAAAAAGGTGGGATGCTATAGTTGGTATCAATGTATGGTTTAGTTATTTTTGGAAATTAGGATATGAAAAGATTAGTAAGAACCCTATAGAAAAGTTTAAATATAGAAAATCATCCTGGTATTTTGGTGAGTATTGAGTAACTGGTTGCCAAGAAAATACATCTTTTTCTGGATACGAGCAGGTAGAGGTGGCTCTGGAACAGATGTACATAGGGGTAAAACCCGAAAACACCACTTTGATCTAGACTCAAATGGGAAATGGTACATGTCAACGGGCCTTAATGCACTCTTGGTTACGACACTCCCGGGGGATATGCTTTGGTAAATTCATAAGCTTAGTATGAACCATTATTAAAGGAACAAAGATAAAATAAAATAAAGATTCACATAAGAATATATGATCATGGATAACCTAGATTGGAACCTAGGGGTTCACAAGTTAGGTTATACTTTTCTTCTACAAGTTATCCTTCTATGCTTTATGTTCATTTTCATGATTATTGGCTAGGTATTTAAGCCCCTAATTGTACTTTCTTTTCTTAGTTAATGGTAGGAAATGTAAGAACATGTCCCAGCAACCAATGTGATAGGAAATGTGATGATTTCCGTATTAATATGACATAGATTATTAGGGGATTTAAAATATGATTATTATTTTTGAAGAAGTTCACTATTTTGGGAACCCTATTTGATCGAGGTAAATAGAATAATAAGGTATTTTATTTGAGGAGTAAAGGATGAATTATATTTCAAGAATCGATGAATTTAAGGAAGAATTATAGTAATTTTGGTTACTTATGGAAATGATTAATCTATCTTGGGGTAAATATGTTTAGGTTAGTTGATTTTGTTATAAGATGTTAGGAGTGGTTGATGTTGTTTGGAGATGAATGATAATGTTTACCTTGGAAGACTATGTTGTAAAATCCTTCTTGTATTTGGGTTTCAATATTAGTTTGGTTAATTTTAATGATTTTTAAGAATAGTTATTTATGGAATGGTCTATGAAGAACATTGGGTAGTACCATTGAACTTTGATGATTTAAAGTAGTTTCCCTTCCTCTGGGGTTCTTTATTTTGGAAGAGTTGTTTTATCTTACCCATTCTGTTTTTTGGATAATGTTTAATGACAGAAGAAATAGATAGTTAATCTTTGGTGGATTATGTGATTCTCTGTAAGATGATTCTTGTGCTTTGATGAGACCAAGTAGTTTTGAATGCTCATCGTTTGGAGAAAATATCAGTTTTGGTAGAAACTTATTAAAGGATGACACTCTACATGAAGGTATGTATATTTCCTTATGTTTTTATTCTATGTAGTAAATTAATTCTTCAAAACTATGAAAAGGAACGTAAAACAAAAACGTTTTCTATTAATGTTTCCTACTGGGAAATCAAAGACTGTTTATACACATCATAAGTTTGTGATTTTCTTGTTATTATCCTTCTCCTAATCATGTTTTCTATCAATCTCCCTCAGAACATGACCGTTTGTTTTTTCTTCCATATCCATATTTTCATACATGGAATCCTAGTATGGGTTAACTCAAGTGGCCTTTGTACTTCCTTTTCTTCCTTTTATAGTAATAGTGTTACTGACTCTTTTTCCGATGTGGGACTTTCAATGAAATTTCAAAACCCAATTTCAAAAAATTGTGAGGATGCAATTTCTTAAGGGGGGAAGATTGTAACGACCCAGAATTTTGAATAAATCTTGTTTCCTAATTTGGTTTGCTATTTTATTTTTCATACTCAACAAAACTGTTTCATTTGATTACATGAGTATAATTAAAATGAGACTGTAGGGTTTTGACTATTATATGACCGTCTGTCAGTATGACCGTTGAAAACCGAATGTTGCGACTTTTGTCTCTAAATACAAGTGATATTGGTTAATTAATATAGAAATAAGATTCGTTGGCCTCACCCAGTAGTCTTGGACCGATCGAAGCCCATCTAATAGAACTTGGGAAGGAGGTAGCACCATTGGGCTTTGCTCTGGACCAAACCCAAGCTGAACTTCACCGTGTGAAGCTAGAACAGAATCGCCTTCGCGAGAAGTTTAAACTGATAGAAATTACTACTCATGCGATGTTGGATGAGCCTCCCTCATGTTCTCTCACCATAGAACACATTACACGTAGGTCCTATACTGGTGTGATAAGGGGCTATGTAAAGAGACCGTAACTGCCTTGTGTAATCCTATATTTTAAATAAAAAATTTGATTTTTTCTTATGATGATGTTTTTGAATTTTCAAATGTCCGGTGAATTTTAGAGAAAGGATATTTAAAAAAATGTTTATGTAATACTAAAATAATTAAAAATGTGTAATGATTTTAAAAAAATGGTCTTCTACAATTATGTTTAGTACAAAATTTAGAGTCTAATAAGATTAACTTAATTTTTGATGAATAGTAAATAATGAATTGTGATTTAATGCTTAGGATTATTAATGTGACCAAATGGATTAGTAATCTCACTTAAATAATTAATTAATATAATCTAGGCACATTGATTAAGTAATTTGATTTGATAAAATGGTTAAATAATGGTTTCATAAATTATTAGTCAAGTATTAGTTTTTTCAGGTAAATAGTGTTTTTAATTAAAAATTTAAATAAAAATATTTATAAAAATATTTTAATAAAATGGATTTCATTTTTTAACTCAGAGCATCGATATTATGTAATGGTAATTTTTGGGGATTTTTCTGAAAAAAATGAATTTTCGGTGAATAGTGTATTTATTTAAAAATTTAATTAAAAATATATAGAGAATTATTTTTATAAAATGGAGATCATTTTTGAAATCAGAGCATTGATATTTGGTTAAGGTGAAATTTTGTGATTTTTCTGAGAAAGTTGAATTTTTTATGAATAGTGAAAATACAGTTTTTAAGTTACAGGTGTTTAATGGCATCATTAAATGATGTATTAAGTATGTAATCAATATGGTCGAATTATGAATATTAAGATAATGTATGAGGTGTCCTAAGTGGCCAATACCATGGAAAATACCATGGGCAAGCCCATGGTTTTTCCAAACCCACTAATGAGGTGTCCCTTGACCATTAATGCCATGTCCCCTCACTCTCCCTATAAATACCAAGCCATACTCTCATCCATTCTACTCCAAACTCTTCCCCAACGAAGATCTAGTCTCATTACCTCCCAATGAGTCCTCCCAAGGTTCCCCAAAGCCCTCAAGGTCCCAACCATTGAGTATTAAAAGTTACATTTTAAGGTAAGGGATCCTACCTCTGTCTTTCTTTTCAAGTACTCTCGTTTATGTCATTTCTTCTAAGCTCCATGTTCTTATGTTGATTATTTTATTTTAAATTCAAACTAATTCCATTTTTAATTTCATATTATGAGAACTACTATCTTACTCTCATATTTTTGTTTGATGAATGTTTAAGTGGCGTCGTTAGGCTGTCGAATTTTTGTAAAGGATTCTTTCACCCTTCTCATTTTCAAGTTCTATTCTCTTGAAAAGACTTTAAAGTTCCTTTTTATTTTGGGAAATGATCTCTATATCTATCATAATGATCTTTTATGTTCATATGATGAGAGAACCTATTTGATCACTTCAATTCAGTATTTTGACGTTTTAAGTGGCGCCGTTAGGCTGCCAGATTTTTAAGGGATTCGTTCACCTTTCTCATTTTTCAAAGTTCAACTTTCATGTCAAGTATTTCAATTTACTTTTTATTTTGTTGGGGTATGATATCTAAATATATCATAATTTTTTTATGTTCATATGATGAGAGACCCTATTTTATCTCTTCAATTAATTATTTTGAAGTTTTAAGTGGCACCGTTAGGCTGCCAAATTTTTAAGGGATTCGTTCACCTTTCTCATTTTTCAAAGTTCTACTTTCATGTCAAGTATTTAATGTTACTTTTTATTATGTTGGGGTATGATATCTATATCTATAATAATGAACTTTTATGTTCATATTATGAGAGTCCCTATTTGATCTCATTAATTCATTTTTGTTGAAGTTTCAGTGATGCCGTTAGGCTGCTAAATTTTCATAAGAGCAATCTAATTTTTGTATTCCTTCCATGTTTTTCATTTCAAATCGTATGTCATTAAAATTTCATTACCATGTTCATATATCCTTCATATTCTGTCCCTATACTGTTTTATGGGTCATTTAGGAATGTTTGACCCATGTCCTCTCCTTTTTCAATGTTTTCTAAAACCCTGAAACATAGTCGTTATGCTGCAGAATTTCCATCTCAAAATGTCTCTCTCTTTTCCTAAAGTTATTTTATTTTATTAAGTAAATACTTAAAGCTCTATCTTCTATAGGGGTATTCACATATATTCCAAAATTTTATATTTTAAATTCTGGGATTTACATACATGAGACCCACCTTCCTTTTCTGTGGGATTTAATGTGACACAAAGATCATGTCTTTAAAGTAGTTTTTAAAAAGTTATAATTATGAAATGAAACCCATTTATTTTATGCTATATGGGTTGTTTATGAAATGATTGATGATGATATATTTGGCTCATATGATAATAAAGGTGAATTTAAGGGTGCTCCCTGATAGTGCTCCAATGCATTGGGTAAAGACTTAATCTCTAGTGATGACCATTTAGACTGATACGTTGGTGAATAACCTTGGTAATTTTTATTAACACCTTGGGGATGGAACATGGTGAAACAGAAATGATTGTCTTTGTTAAATGTTTTAGCCACATCTTCAAGTTATGAAAAACGTTATTTTTATTATGATATGACTCATGATTTCTTTCTCATGCCTTAAGGTTCTTTTTCATGACATTGTTGATGTATCTCAAGTTCACATGTTAAATGTTCCCCTTGTTTCGCTTACTGGGCCTTCTGCTCACCCTTTCTATTGATGTATGACCCCAGGTTATGAGATGCAGTAATGAACCTAGGATGAACATAAGGAGAAGCCGTTCAAGTGTTTAAGAATAATTTTTTTTTGTTTCATGTATTAGGTTCCTGGTTTCCAAGCCAAAAAACCTTAAAGATCCTCAGAAGGAATTGATGGATTCTATATACATGGATGAAAATTGATGGATTTACTCCATCTATGATTAAAATGAATTTATATTCAGTAAAGGATCTACCACCATCATGAAATTGTGATGTTACTTGAATAAATTATAAAAAATTTGTAATGAATGTATTATCAATAACACCTGTCATTCTATAAGGAAAGAAGTGGAGGTAGAATAAGTATCCCTCAAAAGGAATAAAAAACAATAGAAGATGAAAATATAAAATATTACTACTCAAAGACAGAGTATTGAACAATGGAATAATGGGGAAGTATCAAACAGAGAAATTTATTCTATCAAAAGTAAACCCATAATTTTGAAACAATCAAAGCCTACATAACCTAAAATATATAAATAAGAATTAGTATGTGTGTAAATAATTCTTAGTCATATCATCAGAATAGCAGAAGTTGGATGGATTGTTAGAAAAAGAAGAAAATAGTTTACTCTGTTGTGAGATATAATAACGGGTGGATCAGTGAGGATTGACCAAAATTATCTTCTTCAGGATTCAAAAGAATCCAATCTACAAACAAGTTTAAATGATATTAACTAATGTTATTGTGTTTCAAATTTTTTGGGGATATAATCAATGGGGAAGATGCATCAAAAGAGGCAATGTGGTGATGTAATTTTCTTGATAATGTTAATTGATTCAAATAAGACAACATAGTTTAGGAATAAATAATGTATAATTCCATGAAAGGATTTAATTTTATGTGGTATCTTGAGATATAAACATGTAATTGAGTTCAATTTATTGTGATAGTGTTATTAAATTTACCTCTTTCTTCCTATATCATGTACTGACTAAATACTCTTAGTGTTTGTTTTTAGGTCTCATTACAAAGTGGTAAGTTCACCCACTAAAAACATTATTTAAGACATATACAACAATACAATTTTAATGAACTAAATATGTTTCTAAAACCTATAGTCACATGTGATGAAATGATAAAGGATGAAAAGGTTTTTAAAATGCATAAAAATATGAATTGGGGAATATAATTTGGGGGAATTATATCTACCAATTAAATAAAAGGTCAAAATTTAATAGAAATGATGAAATTTTAAGTTATCTAAACTAATGAATCCCTTATATTGTTTTTTCTACAATCAAATCAATGACATATCCAAGCAGTCCCAATGAATTCTATATGACTGTAGTTAAAGTTATACTTTGTTATATAAATTGTAAATTGGGTTTCATTTTGAGGTATAATGGCCAATCTCAGCCACATTTATAGGGATTTACAGATATAGAATGGTATGGTTCATAAGATATTAGAAAATAGATATTTGGTGGAGCATTCCCACTTGGTGGATTGTGTATTTCATAGATAACCCTGAAAAATGATTATATTTAATTTACAACTAAAGAGGTGGAATATATTTTAGTTACCCTATCATGCATGCATTTATTGTTTATAAAGTATATGCTTGATGATATGGGAGATAATGTGATATCACTGATCTGAATCCATTATGATAATTCAACATCAATATATTATACCCAAAATACAATCCATCAATAAAGGAAAAAGTAAAATGAAAAAAAGTATCCCTTTTTCATGGAGGTGGGGGAGAAATTGCTTGTGAAGTAGGAGTATGTTCCAACAGAATTGTAAGATTCATACATTCAAACAAAGGCCTCATCCAAAGATTCACTTAAACAACATCGACAAGATCTTTGAGTTCTGTCAACTCCCTGTACTTGGATAAGTGAGGATGTGGGACACCATCTCACTGAGGGATGGTGTGTTTTTTCAAATGTATTCATTTTTGTTTTTACCCTATTTTAGTCAACAATTATTTAACCATCAAGCTTGTGGAAAAATGATTAGAGATTTTGGAAGTCAAAAAAGAGAACATTTGTTAATAAAGATAATGGGAGAAGGTGATATTTGGGGCAGTGAGATATGTGGTAGCATGATAGAGGGTGTATTAAATATGATGATGCTAAAGGTGTTCGATCAAATATTTTATATCAATATAGGTTATGTTCAAGGTGAAGTTATTTTATGGTTTTATGAATGATGTTCTTTATTGAAGAACATTTTATATTAAACTTATATATCACACTGAGTACGGTTCGTATGGGATTAGAGTGTGTGTTTATTAAGACTTTAATCATCATCTAAATCACAAGAATATAATGGGGGTAGAAGATGAAATATTCATTAATGTGGTACATAAATTTTATGAGTTCTCAACAAAAAGAAAGGGGGACATTATTTGGAAAAATCAGTCAAGGTATCTTTGAAGCATTTTTGGGTTAATACTTTTTGTTTAAAAATATAGTTTCTTTGATCATTTTTGGGAGATCCATAGAGATTATTGACACATTATATTCATAAAATTATTATATGGAGGAATACAATCCTTTTAATAGGAATAGAAACTTGAATACACAATGTGACACTATTTCCCAATGTTTTCCAATTTTAGGTGTCCAAAATATAGTGTTTGGTTGAATCGTGAAAAGTGGATTTCATTGAATTAATTTAGAAAATATGCTGAAGGAATGAGTTTCCTGATGAAAGGTTTTCACAATGGTGGATTCTAAAAGGTACAAATATATTGAGGGTTGTCTCCCTGAATATGATGATCTTTATGAATGGAGAATTTTCCTAGAGCATTGCAAGAGAGGGTGAATCACAATGGAAATGAAGAGTGTCATGAAATGATGATGACATGGGCGGAAGCTTCTAGAATTTGGGTAAATGCCTATAAATTGTCCTCGAATCCCTTCAAAAAATTATAGAAACATTATGAAAATCTTATGGCACTAAATTTGAAAAGGTGGTTCATATGAAAAAGATAATGAGGGCTATAGAAGCCAACCAAATTATTTAGGCATCAAAAAAGTGTTGGAGTTCACAAAGGCTACAAAAAGATGACTGAAAATTATGAGCTTCAGGAAGGATAATTGAGATTTGTGAAAGAAGTCATCTTACAAAATGGTGGTTTCTTCACGAGTGTTTTTTGAGCAGTGTGAAAAAAGGAGCTTCACAATAGTAGTGACCACAATGGAAGTGTTAGAAAATAAATTTCTTATTAATCTATGGTAATGTGTTATTCATCAATCGGGTAAAATTGTAGCATCAAAAGATTATACATCTACATAAAAGGATTTATTTATCATTGATAATTAAGGGACCTACTATTCCAAAAACTATAAGTGAATCCCTTCAAAATGTAGTGAGAAAGGAAGAGGAAGAATGTGATCCTTTCCATTAGTAGTGATTCATGGAAACAAACACATGGAGAGACCCTTAGGAACATTTTGATTTAACACTAAACCTTATAAAGGTACTGATCCTTGGTACTTTAGCAGTGAGCCTTAGTAGATTTGGTACACCAGCACTTGGAATTTTTATTCTCTTTATATGTAGATGAGTGAGGTTGAACCAACTGAAATATGTGTATCCTTGGTATTAGTTTCCTATTTTTACTTTAGTGAATCATCATCTTATAATGAATTAAATAATATAATTAGTGTAAACACCTAAGTGTAAATAAAGTGAACATTATAATAAATAGGTTAATATCTAGTGGGGCATGGATAATTTTGAAACTAATATTCATACACTAATACACCTCCTTTTAGGGTACCTAGGACCCTTTTGGACCTAAAACTCAAGATCCCAACACTTGATTGTCACACATCATTGGTATTATTTCAATATGATGTATCTATACCATTTGACATAACATTAATAATAATATAATGGTATCTTTTAGTTCAAATTATATCCTAGGAACAACTATAACCTCATGATACAACATATAATCTATTAAAATTACTATAAATATAGTGGAACCTGAAGAATCATCAAAATTTTGATGATATAAATGCATGTATAAATAAAATTTTATTTATGTGATGGTAAGAAAAGTATATAAAGAAATCAGGTCATGAGAACCCACATTCAACAACAAAGAAAAAATAGGTATAATCAATACAAAATATCTCTGAAATGTACCTTCCAAGATGAATTTATCATCATTCTAGGTGGGGGAGGTTAGTGAAGAATCCCACATTGAGTAATATATAATGAATGATTTTTAATATCCTACTAAGACCAAGATGCATTATATCACAAAAACATTAAATAGATGACACCATGTGATAACAGATCCGAACCTCTCTAGATCAACTGAACTAAAATATTCTAAGACCTTACGTCCCAATAAAATTATTCATAGTGTCTTGAAAATAAATTTCCATATATTGGAACACAGTTTATGATTTCAAAATGTTTCCAAAACAACTCTCAAATGATGCACATGTTCCTCATCAGTATATGAGTAAACTATGATTTCATCCATAAATAACATCATGAATGTGCCTGCATAGTCATAAAATACCATGTTCACTAAATCTATAATAAGTATTGGATTATTTACTAAACCAAATGTAATAACAAGATACTCATTATGTACATACCTTCTGTTAGAGGATTTCTTCAAAACATCAGACACTTTATTGTTTACCTGGTGATAACAATATCAAACATCAATATTGGAAAACCACTTTTCCCCTTTCAAATGGTGAAAAACATGATCAAAATATTTTAACAGATACATATTATTTACCATGACTTAGTTGAGTTTCCATTAATTAACACATAGTAAAAGTGTTCTATAAAAAAAATTCAAAGAGAATTGGTTTCACACAAGGAGACACACTTAGGAATATAATTCCATTCTCTAGGATACCATCTATCTAATTATTAAACTATTTTATTGTTTTTAGTTCTATATAGTATGATTTATAAAACACTAGATGATCATAAATTTCTTGATATGTAGAAATATCCTCCACTATAATTGGTGTAAAACAAAATAAATCAAATTTTTTTTAGGAAACTTGATTACAGTTAGTGAGAGATCATCACTCAATAATTATCACACAAATTTTAATTAAAATTCAAATATTGCTCTTAAAAAAATTCAAAATATAAGGTATGTCTCTACACAACCTTGGTCAAATTTTCAATGAAAAGAATATCACACACTATTGGTCACATTAAAGGCTACCCTATAAAGACAATATTAGATATGGGTGTTATGAGAAATCATTAAATGCATCCCAACAAATTGTAGGGAGGTTTCATGTTAAGAATAAAAAAATTCTAGGTAAGCACTATTTCTGATAGAGTGAAAACATAATCATGAAACTGAAGACCATTCTATCTCTTCATTCAAAGGGGTGTATTAAAATACATCATATAAGACAAATGATTCAAAACAATATTTCGAAAATTTAAAACATAGGATGATATAAATTATTTTTATTCTCTAGTATTATATAAATCATGCAATAAAGACAAATTAATGGTGATGATATGACTCATATTTACTAGACATACATCAAATTACTATGGAGACTCCTCCATTATTGATGAAGATTAATTCCAGATGAATGAAGCTTGGAACACTTTCCTATTATAGAATATGTTAGATTCAGTGAAATTTTAGTTGTTCATGATCTGGTGCCTATATGTGGAAGAAAAACTAAATGTAAAAACATTTATAGGTGGCCTAAGTAGCCACATGGACCACAAATATTAGGTTCCTCAGTGCAAATACATTTTGAATTCCCAAATAAAAAACACAAAAAAGAAGTAAAAGGGAATATTCAAGGAACTATATGGGTTCTAGATGATTCCTTATATTTAGATATATATTAATACTTATCATGATTTCTATTTACCATAATGAATCTCATAAAACTACCACTAGGATTAAATCAACTCATTTTAACCCTACCAAGCCATCTAAGTCAAGATAAACCATCAACACAACATCCATAACATCAAAGAAAACCTAATATCAGATATTAGGCTAATGAACCATCTTGGATATTAGATCCTTTAGTTTCTCATTATTCGCATTCACTGGAGAAAATTAAATAGGATATGTGAAATGGTTTGCATACTATGTCTGAGCCCTGTAACCCTTCTGGAGGTTGATAAACAATATATAAAATTTTAATAAGAAACTTTTTTTATAGAAATTATTATTATAAATATCTATATTTATATCCACTCCCAACACAAATTTTAAATCATCATCACCACTACTTCCAACAAATTCCTGATAGGTCACTCATTCTCAAAGGTATCACATTTAACCATTATATCTTTTTAAATTACCAAAAATAAAAAAATATGATCAATATTTTTCAACCAATATCAATTCTTTTGAGGATCATTTAAACCTGGAAAAGAACATGGATAATTTTAAAGACAATCTTGACTACGATATCTCGATTCATCTCTGCATGTATTAGTAACCAGATCCTAAATTAGAATGGGGGTAGGTACATATCAAAGTGCTTGGACATCACACAGCACTATCTCAATACAATACATGTCAACTAGAGGATTTAAATTTTTTGGTTCACATCTCGACTAAACGTTCGGTCTACAAAAATGTCTCCTTAGATGAATAGTGATTCCCAATATCAATATTAAATTCTAAATTCATCATCAAGGATATAAAAATAATCAACTCAAATAAGAGTCATTAGAAAATAAATTCTATTAAGATTATATCATGATTTTATTTTTTCGACTTAATTAGATCAAAATAATAGAAAAATCTAAAAAAATATCAAAAAATTCTTCAATAAACTATTCCCATACTCTAATGGTAACATAATGATTGTTATGATAATACATATCTAGGAACTCACCCGCGAATACCTCTTGAGTACCTACCTCTTATCTTCTAGGATAAAAAACCTCAATACTATAATCTTGAAAATATACAAACCCTCATATTTGATAATGATTTCTCAAGAACCATCTTGGATACCTGGTTCCATGATAACTAAACCCACCCTAACAAGGCCCAAATGAATTTTCTGATCCCCAGGAGTTTTCAAAAAACTCATGGAAACATTCAAGAAACTCATGGGAACGATTTTACTGCAATAAAGTAAAGAAGAAAATATTAAATTCAGTATTATCAACACTCTAATGGGATATGTACCGATATTTATCAAGTAAAATGTTACCCAATTACTACATAATCAAAAGACACATCATAAACCCAGGTAAAAACGCTAAAATATACCACAAAAGAAGTGGATCTCATCTCAACCAGTCACCTCATTCTCTCTAGGAATCAATGGTTTAGAACATGCACCACATCCAAGTAGTTTTTCCTTTTTCTCAGACCAAGTGTTAGAAAATCCAAAAATACCAGATGGCCAATGATGGGTGTGAGATATAAATCAAATAAGGGTCCCACAATGTTATCCATAATAAATTACATATCAATTAAACAAAATTTGAACTCAAATTAAATAAGCAAATTTATTGAAATACATCCACATATTTTTAATCAAATAACAATTCATAATCAAAGGATATAGAATATATGTAAAATAAGGATTAAATGTCAATTTATTATAATATTGTAATAAAAATAATATTGAAAGAATAAATATGTTCTATAAATTAATGGAATATAATCATCAAATCAGTTATATTAAATTGCCTTGTATCATTCCCTATAGTATGTTAGTTTACTGGTAATTATATCCTTTCACTACTCACACGTTATCTTCTATTAATGTGTTCACACAACCCATGACTCATTACATCAGGGCACGACTGCAAATCAGGGGAAAAAGAATTTCGTTGTATGTTTGCATTATTTTCTTCACAATAAATCAAGTGAAAGGGGCTAGATCCAAGATTTAATTTCCCAATAACCCACTAACAACCATGGATCACATTTTCATTATCTAATCACTAAAAAATAATGTGGAAATAAATCATATTATATCAACTCAAAAAAAAATTCTCACTTTTAGTTTTCAACATACAGTTCTCATTTCCAAACTAAAAAATTGTTTTTCATCAATTATTTCCTATTCAAATCATTATTAAATTTATGATATTTATCTAAAAATAAATTTCCAAAACAATCCATTGATTTTTTCACAAATCTTCCAACAATTTTAAATTCTATTGAAATTGGTAATTTTTTACAATCTCAATAAAATTATAAAAATCATTCACCATCAGCACAAATTATGGATTCAAATTAATTTAAAATCATATTCTAATTCAATAATAAACTCTTAAAAATAAATTATAAAGAAAACTAATGTAATTCCATGACCCAGACTCCTAGAGTCGGTGCATTATTTTAATACATTGCCATGATTTCAAGGAATCATGTCCCGAAGTACCGATCAGTTTAGCAGTCTTGGAAAATAGATTTCATACATGAACATTTAATTCCACCTTCTGACATATAACGCACAAAAATTCCTTTGGGAATGCCATTGTTCCTTTAGACTACCCCTGCATCTAAAACATAAAATACTTCTTGGGATCCTGGAAAAATAAAACATAAGAAGGGGGTGAGATTAGATGCTCAGTAAGGGAAAACAATACAATGAAAGATAACATTAATATTAATCATGGAGAATAATTGAAACCACAAGCCTTTACCAATAACAAAAATGAATACTTTTAAAGGAGGAATATGAAATGAGTAAATACTTCCATAATAAAACATAATCAAGGGTATTATAATACTCTAATGACCACATGAACCATCAATATTATATTCACAATGAGGGAATTTATAATACCAAAATATAATTTATGTGTCAAGTCCTCGTTCCAGGACCTATGGACTAAATGTAACCAGACCGAAACCCGGAGATCCTCTATAACCGAAATCCATCCCAGAGATCCTTTGTAACCAGACTCTAACCCGGAGAGCCTCTGTAATCGGACTCCATCCTATAGAGCCTCTATAACTAGACTCTATTTCGGAGAGCCTCTGTAACTGGACTCTATCCTGGAGAGCCTCTCTAACCAGACTCCATCTCAGAGGGTCTGTTGTAACCAGACCCCAACCCGGAGGGCTTACTTTACCAGTCCCAAACCCAGAACATAATAGTACAATACAGTCATCATAAGAAAATGATGAAATATAACATAAACATTAATATTAAAATTAGCATATGAAATGTCATTACTTTAACCATAAAACATGAATGGTATACCAATAGAACATCCATAGTCAAACATATCACAAATCATTCCATACAATATGGATGTTTTTTATCATAATTAATCAACATAAAATAAACATAAAACACATCAAAGGATGTTGAAATAGATGAAATCAAAAACTTTTTAGAGTAATATCTTTTTTTGTTTTGAAATAATTTAAGAGTTACATAATTATAAAGAAAACAATTATTTCAAAAATAATATTATAATATTGTAAGGGAAGGTTTGGTAATCCATAATAGCAGGAAAAATACGCACCCGTCGTATAAGTTAAAAAAAGATATTCTTACCTTAATTTTGTTGAAAAGGTTAAAAAGTACCTTGTTTGGAAAACGACGGAAAGATTCCTTTCAAACCATTTTATAAAAAGTTAAACAAGGGTATAAATGACATTAAACCATAGTCTAGTAAATGGTAAAAACATTTTGGAATACATTTTTAAGAAACACAGATGTGGATGATAAAGTGGTCCCAATAGATACTTATATAAAAAACCTTGGATAATAAATAGATTGTGAAATTAACCCTTACGTCATTGTAATTAATCAAGACATATGAACAATGGTCAATAACCACCAAATGAATCATAGAATATCATGAATATAAAGAAAATAATGATAATATATATATCAAATGGTAGAACAAAATACACCACATACAATAAATATGCGGTGAACATTGGAAATCTCATGGAATTAAAGGTTAGATAAGAAACCCCATACCTCGTGTCTGAATTGAACTGTTCCTTCTTTAATATCCTAAAAAATAAAATAAATTTAATTTCTAATTGATTAAGAAACTTTTTCATGTTTATTATTTCTTTTATATTACTTATTACCATGTTATAAACATTATTTAATCATTTAAGTTAATAACGTTAATTTTTTCGATATTTGGCAATTGAGTAAAAAATGCACACTTTATAGTTACAAGTAGTTCACATGGTCAAAATTTCATTATATCCAGAATTATATTCATGATTTAGATATTATATATATCATATATAACCAGTATATACATGTATTTATAGAAGTTATATCATTTGGGGGTATGAAATGAAATGCATCGTTCATGGAGATGGTAAGCCGTACGTACGCCTAAACTATACTTTCATTTAAATTTATTATTTTAATAAAATTAAAACCTAATGATACATAGTTATATTATAATTACAGTATAATATAATATATAATATAATTATCTCCATCCTTTATAAGTCCCATATATGGTATTAATGAGTCATATCACTTTGAGGGGGCGGTTGTCTGCACTTCCTCAAATGAAGTTATTGCATTTATCCATAATGAAAACCATTATGGTATGATATAATAGAAAAATAAATAAGAATGGTGAAAAAATAAAAATTATATATATATATATATATTATATAAATACTGTGCCATCATAATGGCCACCATGAGAGCCGGTAGAAGATAATTGAACAATCATCATTCGTTAGCCTTCGTTTTCCATCCGCAGAAACATTATGTGCTTCACCCAATAGATAAGGCTATGTGTAATTTTAGTTAGAATCATTCACATAAAAACATTCTAGTATATTGAGGACACTTTTTTTGTTATAAAAGAATGGAATAAAAAGAGTTTAGCAGTTGTAGAAGTAAAATTAAAAAATATGTTATGAGAAAATATTACATTTAATTTGGGTAACGTCAATTGGTTTGAACGAAAATGACTTCTTTATGTGCATTATGCCTAATTTATGGCATCTATGATGTGGAGAGGGATGTAGGGAGATTAATGTGACAGATTTTTTACGATACTAAATGCTTGATAGGAGTGAGTAATTGGTTAGAAGTGGCCTCCTTTTATAAGGGGGGGGGAGGGGCTCTTTATGAAAGTGTGAAAATATTATTTTATTATATAATGATATTCAGTTTCTAAAGGTCCTAAAATAATTAGGGTTTAAGATAAGATGACTAATGGTCGAAATAAAATCATCAAATAAGAATTGGACTTATTTTGGATATTATTGTAATATATATAATCTAATTTATTTAAATCATTTATTAATGATTAAAATACTGCATCATTATTGGGTCTAAAACAATTTAATTTATTCGAAGCCTAGAAATTATAAAACAAATTTCATGATGTGAGATATATTTTTATATTTCCAATGAATACTTATAGTCAAAAATATTACTTATATAACACCATATAAATATTAATTACTAAAAGTTTTTTGTTTTTGTCAGTTTTTCCTTTACTTTAAATTAATTTATCCAAAGTGTCAGTATCATTCATAAGTGGCTCCATGGGGTCCCCAAATTGACCCAAGGATGACAATGGCTGGCCATTAATCATAAAATAAGGATCAGACATGTGTTAAGGTAATTATTAATTATTACAATATTCTTTTTACCCTGAATTACCCTATTTATCTTTAACCGTGGTAAATAGAAGTCAAAAGTTACTATTCATAAAAAATTATTTTCATCTTATTGAACAAAATTTTACTTACTGAGTTTAACTGTGTCTCTCAGATTTTTGAAATTCAACTCATAAAATCAGTAAAATTATGTTTTTTGCGAATTTGAAAATTTTCAAAGGAGGTGGGTAAAAGACAGTAAAAAGTTCAATAAAATTTTATATATCTAATATTATTACCAAATTAATCCAATGATTTACATTGAACATATATAAGTATTATGTATCTATTTTGACATAAAATAAATTTAAATAAAACAAATAATTATTTAAATAAAAGGTTGGTTTTAAACAATAACTCAGAGTTTTTCCCTATTCATCAAAAATTGAATGTTTTCAGAAAAATTCCCAAATTTCAACCTAAGATATTTTTTGTATTCCAAATTAAAAAATGAAGTCCATTTTACCAAATTCAAAACATAAAAGTAGAATTTATTAATATTGAATTAATTCATGTTGTCAAAAGAAAAAGGCGTATTTTTAGGAAATGATAATTATCAAATGATTGACTCTTGTTTATGTCCAATATCAATGTGAAATTACTTACAATGACCATAATTAGATTAAATGGTAAAAATATAATCTATTTATACATCAAAAACATTAAAATTTACAATTTATCACTATAAATTATTTTGATTAAAAAAGATATTTTTAGTTAAAATATAGTATTTTTCATTATTCACCCAAATATGAAAGATATCAGAAAAACACAAAAAAAATTATTGAAAGTAAATTATAATGTCCCGATTCTAAAGAAGAAATTTATTTTGTCTAATTGAATATATAAATGTTTCAAATATTAGATTTAAAATGGTATCACCATTAAAAGGTGTTAAAAGTGCATTTTTTTGAAAAAAATAGATCTTTTATATGAAAAAAATAAATTATTTCTTACATTAGGTCTAAGAAACTAATTATACGGATTCTAAAATTATAATAATTATATATAGTTCAAAATTCAGTTAATGTTATTCATAACTGCTTTTTAACGACCAGTTCGGTAAGTCGTGGTGCGCTTGAACTCATCGTTGCGTGTAGTGCATGTTATTAAATTACGTTGATGATATAACGTACTATGAAATCTATGAGTGTTAAATTCTTCCCTACATCAATAAATTGTGCCCTATAAATTTGAAATTGTTCTTTGAAAATAAAATGATGAAAATAGAAAAGACATTTGTGGGAAAACCCACATCAAAAATTGGGTTAATAAAATTTAGTCTTAATAAGAGAAAAAGGGGACCGAAAAAGTTACCACCAAATTATGATCTCGATTAGGAAAAAATTGGAAGAAATTAGAGACACATGATTGGAGGAAAAAAATATTTATAGAGAGTGATTGTGGTCATCAGTCACAATAAATTGTAGATTTGACGGCCTTAAAGCCATCAATCAATGATGATTTAAAATATCATCAGTTTAACAAAACATAAGGTGTTAAGATAAAACATGTTTAGTTTTAAGATCCCTTACATAATGTTTAATAATTAATTTCTTTATACAATAAGAAAAGAATATTTATATATATATACTTGACAAATAGAGTTCCATCTTTTAATTAATTTCTTCCACAAACTCATCTTTCTCTCTAAAAGATAACCATACCTAAAAAAATATTCTATTTATCTTATTCGTATAGGGTTCCAAAAAATGAATTTATAATTAATCTATAATACCATTAAAAAAACTAAATTAATCAATCTAGGACATCACGTGTGCTAGTGGTGTGTGATACACCCTTGTCGCTCTTCTGTTGCGGGTTCAAGTCCCGCGGCCATGCCGAGCGTGACTAGTTGTCGCCTGGCATATGTGTTATTATTTTTATAAAAATACAAAAATAACATTAAAAATAGTTTCCAATCTCAAACATAATCCATTCCAACCTTCGGACATATCCAAAATACCTCTATCCAAACTCTCAATCCAAAATTTATAAGGAAGTTAAACACAATGAAGATCCTTTTTTCCATGTAATAACATGTGAACACATTCATGATGTATTCTATTAAAACACTGAAACATCCTGAATTACCATAAAACCATATTGATTATATTCATACTCTATTATTTATTATTGAATATTAGAAATACTCCTTCCCAAAAATGTTGTAAACTTCAACACTGATGGAATATAAAAATCATTAATCAGTTTCACATAGTCATGAATATCCAATATAATTTATCAAAATCAACCATCTCTTATTCCAAAATGAATACCTCATTATTATGACCATATTAAGGATTTCCTTTCATTCAACCATATATTTTCCAAAGAAGTGTATCTTTCTATTAAGTCACTTTTCTTAGAACCATATAATCCCAAATCCTCAATAAAATAGTATTGTAGTACAATCATTATTTATCTCCATAATTCATATAACTAGTATATTGCTGATACAAAATTCAACTGAAATTATTATATAATAAAAATATAAGAAAAGTAGTCCTTCCTCTTTATATGAGGTAGTATCATAACTAGATTATTATCCAATAGTAGCATTTGCGGTATATTCCGATGACTGGGACATTGATTCGTGTAGTGTCCCAATGCCATGTAGATGAAGCATTGTACATTTGAAACTTTTATCTTACCTTGAAATCACATAATCGATGTCATTTTTCTCCACACTTATAACAAACTCCCATTCCCTTCGATCACTTACCGTGGTGATTCATTCCATAGTTATTACATTTGGTAAAAATTTTCTTTTCCATATTCCCTTTATCCATCTTTCTCTTTTTCATCATTTTCTTCTCTTGCTTCCCTTCAATGCCATAGGACTCAGAGAATTATTTAATTATCTTATCAACACATGATACTATTTTCTTCATATGTTGAGAATACATGAGAAGCTATTTACCTTCTAAATGTTGGCTTAATAACATGAATGATATGACCATTCTTACTCTTTGGATCATAAAAATTGATGGAGTTCACATTACTTCTACTGGATTCCATTTCTATACAATAGCATACACTAGTTCAGTTTATAAATTGAAATGAATAATTCCAAACTTGTAAAATACATAATGTAAATTGAATAGTTTATGGATATAATCCATAATCATAAAAATATTTTCTTTGAGAAGTATATACTCGTAAATCCTTCATAATGATTTGTAATGAAATTGAGAATTATCCTAAGAATATCCCTCAAGAGTTCCATAACCAAGAGTGAAACAAGGTCCATTAATGTGAACCATTTCCCATTCTAGTCGAGCTTAAAGCAATTTTTTTTGTGTTTTACCCCTAGATACATCTATTCCAGAGCCACCTCTACCTGCTCGTATCCAGACTGGGATGTATTGTTTAGAAAACTCACAAAATATCTATATTACTAAAATTCTAGAAAGTTCATCTATAATAATCATTAAAGTCTATCTTAGGGTAATTTGCTCCAATCATGGATTATATAATTCTAGTTTCCAAGGTTTTTGCTAGACTTCCTCTAATACCAACGATCATGCCTCGAACCCAGATTCCCAAAGTCGGTGCATCATTTTAATACAATGGAATGATTATAAGGAATAATTTCTCGAAGGACCGATTACTTTAGAAGTTTTGGAAAATAGATTGCATACAAAAAAATTACATTAACCATTCTAACATACAACAAAAAAAATTCCTTGGAGAATTCCATTTTTCAATTAGCTTAAGCCTGCATCTCAATCATAAAACACTTCATGAGATCCTGGGAAAATAAAACATAAGAAAGGGGTGAGCTCAGATGCACAGTAAGGGTAAGAAATATAGAAGATGATAAAATAAATATTAAGAATAGTCAATAATTGGAACCACATGCTTTTAATAATAATAAAAATGAATAATTTTATGGCAGGAATATGATTTGAGTAAATAATGCCACAATAAAACACAATCATGTGTATTATACTACTCTGATGACCACATAAACCATCAATATTATTTTTATAATGAGGGAATGTATAATACCAAACTTTAATTTCTAACTCAAGGCCTCGTGCCAGGACCTATGGGATAATTATAATGGGACCAAAACCTAGAATGCATGTGTAATCAGACTCTCTCCCAGATAGCCTCTATAACCAGACTCCAACCTGGAGAGCCACTGTAACCGGACTCCATCCCAGAGAGCCTCTGTAACCAGACTCCACCCCGGAGAGCCTCTTTAACTGTTCTCCATCATGGAGAGAAACTATAACCGGACACCATCTCAGAGGGTCTGCTGTAACCGGAACCCAACCCAGAGGGCTTAATTTTACCAGTCCCCACCCCAGAAGATATTGGTCTAATAAATTCATCATAAAAAAAGGTTGAAATATAACATAAACATTCGTATTACAACTAGCTTATGAAATGTATATACTTTATCCATAAACCATGAATGGTATACAAATAGCACATTCATAGTCAAACATATTACAACACCTTCAACACAATATGGAAGTATGGTATCAAAATAAATCAACTTCAAATATACCTAAAACCCATCAAAATATGTTTACATAGATGAAATCAAAACCTTTTTTGAGAAATAACTCTTTATATTTTGAAATCATTTAAAAGTCACATAATTATAAAGAAAACATTTATTTTGAAAATATTCTTATAATCTTGTAAGGGGAGATTTTGTGATGTCATAATGGCTATAATAGCTGCACCGTCCATATAAGTTAAAAAAAGACATTCTTACTTTAATTTCCTAAAAAATGTTAAAAAAATACCTTGTTTGGAAAACGGAGGAAAGATTCCTTTCAAACCATTTTATAATAATTCAAGAAATGGAATAAATGAAATTAAACAATAGTTTTGTAAATGGTAAAAACATTTTGGAATAAATTTTTAGGAATCATGGATGTGGATGATAAAGAGGTCCCGGTAGATACTTACATAAAAACAACCTCAGTTAATAAGGAGATTGTGAAGTTAACCTTTACCTCACGGTAATCAATGATGTCATATAAACAATAGTCAATAACCACCAAATGAATCTTAGAATATAATGAATATAAAGATAATAATGATGATATATATATCAAATGGAAGTACAAAATACACCAGATGTAATAAATATTTGGTGAACAATGAATATCTCACGGAATTAAATGTGAGATAAGAAACCCCTTATCCTGTGTGTAACATGACCCGTTAGTTCATTAATATCCTGAATAATAAAATAAAGTTAATTTATACTTAATTAATAACATTTATCAAGGTTATTATTCCATTTATATCACTTATTAACATGTTATAAACATTATGTAATCATTTAGGTTAATAACGTTTGTTTTGTCGATATTTGGTACTTGAGTAAAAAATGAACACTTTATAGTTACAAGTTGTTCACATTGTCAAATGTTCATTATATCCAGAATGATATTCATGATTTAGATATTATATATATCATATATATCTAGTATATTCATGTATTTATAATATTACATATCATTTTGTGGTATGATATGAAATGAATCGTTCACTAAGACGGTAAGCCGTATGTACGAATGAAGGATGCATTCATTTATATTTCTTATTTTAATATAATTAAAACATAATGATACATAGGTATATTATAATTCTAGTATAATATCATATATAATATCATAACTCCATCGTTTTTATGTCCCACATACGGTATTGACGAGTCATATCACTTCAAGGTGGCGGTAGTTCGTACATACTCAAATTAAATTATCGCATTTACCCATAATGGAATCCATGAAGGTATGCTATAAAAGAAAAATACATAAGCATGAAGAAAACATAAACATAATATATATCATATATAAATACAGTGTCATCATAATGGAAACCATGTGATAAGGTAGGAGGTAATTGAACAATCATACTTTTGTGAGGTGTTATTTTTCCATCCATAGAAACATAATGTTTTTCACCCATTAGATGGAGGTGTGTGTAAGCGTAGTTCTAATACTTATCATAAAAATATCCTAGTATATTAAGGATACTAGTTTTTTTATAAAATAAAGTAATAAAAATATTTTAGGGGATAGATATGTGAAATAAAAGAAAATAAGTTAAGAGAAACTATTACCTTTAATTTGGGTAACTTCCTTGGGTTTGAACCAAAAGGACTTCTTAGAGTGCCTTTTTTCATATGGTAAGGATTCTAAGAGGAGGAGAGGGATGTATGGAACTTAATTTGGGAGAGTTTGGTAAATATTAAAGGCTTTAGATGTGTTAGGATTAGGTTAGAAGTGGTCTTCTATTATTAGGGGGAGGTGGGGCTCTATAGGAAAGTGTGAAAATATTATTTTATTATATAATGATATTTGGTTTCTAAAGGTCCCAAAATCATTAGGTTACAATATAAGATTACTCATGGTAGAAAGAAAATGAGTCAATAATAATTAGACATGTTTTGGAAATTATTTTAATATTTATAATCTAATTTAGTTAAATCATTTATTATTGATGTAAATACTTTATCATTATTGTGTCATAAATAATTTAATTTATTTGATGTATAAAAATTATAAAAATAAATACCATGAGTTTTAAAATAGTTTTATCATTAAAATGAATATATATAGTAAATAATATTACTTATATAACACCATATAAATCTTAATTTCTAAAAGATTTGTGTTTTGTCAATTTTGCCTTTACTTTAAATTAATTAATATAAAGTGTCATTATCATTCATAAGTGGCTCCATCGAGTCCCAAAATCGACCCAAGGATGCCCAAGGAGGGCCAGTACTTATCCAATAAGGTTAGAACATGTGTTATGTTAATTATGAATTGTTACAATATTCTTTTTACCTTGAATTACCCTATTTACCTTTAACGGTGGTAAATAATAGTCAACAGTTACTATTCACAAAAAAATATTTTATTCTTATTGAACTAAATTTTACTTACTAAGGTAAAAAATGTCTCTCAGAATTTAAATATTCAACTCACAGATGTGGTAAAATTATTTTCATTGTGAATTTTCAAATTCTCCTAGGAGGTGGTTAAAAGAAGGTGAAAAGTTCAATAAAATTTTATATATCTAATATTATTACAAAAATGACACCAATGAATTACATTGAACATATATAGGTATTTTGTATCTATTTTGACCTAAAAAAATTTATATAACATAAAAAATTATTTAAGTAAAAATTCATTTTTAAAGAATAACTCTGTGGTTTTCACTATTCATCTAAAATTGAATGTTTCCAGTAAAATTCCAAAAATTCACCCTAAGATAATTTTGATATTTTGAATTATAAAATGAAATATATTTTTTAAAATTCAAAACATTGAAGTTGAAATTATTAATTTAAAATTAATTCTCATTTTCAAAACCAAAAGGCGTATTTTTAAGAAACAATAACTTTAAAAAGATTGACACTTGTTTATGTCCAATCTCAATATGAAATTATGTTAAATGACCAGAATTGGATTAAATAGTAAAAATATAATATATTTATTCTTCCAAACCACTAAAATTTATAATTTAACACTATAAATTATTTTGATTAAAAAAGTTGTTTTCAGTTAAAATATAGTATTTTTCAATATTCACCCAAATATGAAGGTTATCAAAAAAACACAAAAAATTTATTGAAACTAAATAATTATGTCTCGATTATAAAAAGAAGTTTATTTTGTAAAATTGAATATATAAATTATTCAAATATTGTATTTAAAAAGGTTTCACCATTAAAAGATGGTAAAAGTGCATTATTTGAAAAATACAACTTTTATCAGAAAAAAATGAATTTGTTCTTACATTATGTATAGGAAACTTATTATATGGATTCTAAAATTATAAGGATTATATATAGTTCAAAATTTAGATAATTCTATTCATTACCACTTTTGAATGACTAGTTTGGTAAGTCGTGGTGTGATTGAACTCGGTGTTGCCTATAGTGCAAGTTATTGAATTTCTTTAAAGTTATAACGTACTATGAAATCAAGGGATGTTACAACTAATATAAAACCACTAACTTGAAATAATGTGATCAATCCTATAAGCACCAGAAACCGAATCAACTAATGAATAATGAGGGAAAAAGAGATCAAAATATCCCCCCTAAAAACAATATCTACCAGCACAGATATTAAATAAATCAATAAAATGAAGAAAAAATTCTCTCTTAGTAGGAGATAAAATTAAAGAGGGTATTTACCATTACTGATATATCACTTAAAAATAATAATAAAATGATTCCAATAGAGATAATATGTAATAAAAAGGAGTTAGGAGGAGAAAAATTTCTCTAGGGAGCCTACAAAAGAAAAAACCTTTGAATGGGAGTTGATAGAGTAAACAATATCACAAAATTGTGCTCAGTAAAATTATTTCTATTAAAACATAGACCATGTAATAGCCCCTATGAACATGGTGTAGTGAGGGGGAAAATAGAAAAACAATGGTTCATCTGCTCTTAAATTTTTTGCAGCCACCCCAATTCATTTTACCACAAAAAATAATAGTGATTATTTTTCTAGATCCTATTTACTTGACATAATGGGATATGATGCATAAAAAACGTAACATTTTTCCCTACCTAATTTATATGTGGCTCTAATTCAATCATACCACATCTAGTTCCTAGAATGTGGTAATTCCCAAATCAGAAGTACTGAGTAAGAGCACATTCAAGGTCTCCATAGTGTAGTCACACCTCAATGGTGTAGATATGCTAATACTAGAAATTTATATGAATACAATCATCCATATCCCCCATGTTGCATCTTGATGGACCATGTTTCAGTTGGGTCTCTCCACGTTGTAGTCCATAAACCTTCGAAAAAATCTCCACTAAAAAATTTACACTCAAACTCCAATAAAACATACAAACACATATCCCAAAACATTAATTCATTTCCCAAGACAGAATCTCTCCATCCTCAAAAATCCTGAAATGCACCAATAGAAATTGGGAATTTGAAATAAGTGTCCATAGTTAACTTAAATAAGGTAGTGGTATGTTAAAATAATGATAAAATTTATATAATAAATATATTTTTTATTCATTTAAGCATAATGTTTCTTGTTTTTTGAACTATAAAAAATTTCATGTTTTATACACTACCGAACAAATTTTTTTTTGAAATCTTAATGTGTTACATTAACCTTACTTTAATAAATTTCTTCCTCACAATTCCAACTTTTCATTGGTTATCATATGTCTGAATATTGAAATTCATTAGAGAAAATTCCCATAATAAAATCATGTAACAAAAAATTCTCTTAGAAATAGGGAAAGAGAAGTGTGGAGGTCACTAAAAAACAAGGATTCCAAAAAGGTAAACATCAGTGTGAAGTAGAAATTAGGATCTAGAAGTGAAAAATAATTCCCTAGTAATAATAGGGACTGATAAAGAACATGGTCATGAGAAATATCACAATAAAAAATCATAAAGATGTGATCGGTTAATAGACCATTGTTTTCATTGATTGAAAATTAAATGGACAGTATTTTTATCCCATTTTCCTTTTTCGTAAATTTGATGTATTCTTTTATTATCCTGATAAAACACTTGATAAAACAAACTTACTTGGTTTCGTTTCATTTCATAATGAAAAATATCATACTTTGGTTATAATTTAATCTATTTCATCTTGATTTCTTATGATTTCAAATTCATATTTGAGATGATTTTTTCATTCATGAAATTTTTTTAATGAATCATATAATCTAAATGTAATTACATCAGCAACTAAATTTTTAATAATACCATAATGGTTGGAACCAGTTATCTAATATGATAAATCATACTTTTATCTCAGTTAATAATATCAAAACATAATCATTATCCATTATATAATAATTTATCTATATGGATCCTCAAAAATATTTTCATCAAAATTAAAAAATCCCAAAAAAATCGGAATAAAGTCAAAAAAATCTTCAAAAACAACTCATCATTAATCTCCTATAACGTAGCTCTTAATTTAAAATTTTAAAACCAGGATTATATATTTTATTAAATCATGTAATAACATAAATCACTAAAACAACATAATGAATACATGCCTCATTTTAAGAATAAAATCTTCAATTATTCCTGAAATAAAATAACAGATTATTGAATATATTTTCTAAATTCATTATTCTCTATCATGAATTTCTTTCTTATAAAATCACTAACCATATTAAAGGTCATTAATACACTCCCATTTACATCCTGAATATAAATATTCCTTGTACCCCAACAAAATATATTTATCTGAAAATCTTGAACAGATTAAGGGTTATCTTTTGTGTATTCGTGTTTTCTCCTAAAATATCACCTTACCACTAAGTCATTTTTCTTTGTTATTAGTACCATTCATCATATGATTTCAAATCATTAATGAAAAAAAAACTACAGTATAATATTTATATATTTATTAATTCATATATCTAGAATATAAATTATAAAATACTTCTATATAATAACTCTGAAATCCAAATACACAACACCTCTAATCATTCCACTTCAGTATTAATAATTTCATAAGATTGATTTTTTTTGAATTGATTCTTCTATGTTATAATACCTTGGTTAATTTTGAATTGATTTCCTTAGTAACCCATATACTTAAATTTGAATCATGATGAAACAGTTGTTTCTCTCTTACCCTTTAATTTTCATGCCAGATAACCTTTCTCTCCATAAATGAAGTAAACTCCAATTACCTTCTAGTATGTTTCAGGGTGTTTTTCTAAATAATTATAATATTTGAGAAAATACAATATTATGTTATTCACTATTTAATTTTCTTTCTTTTTCATATTCATCTAATATATATTTCATTGTGATCCATAATATTTAGATAATCATTTATCAATTTTGAAATTACATGAAACTATGTTATCATATGATGAGACTGTTGTGGATACTAGTACCCTTTGAGGATTTTATTTTTCCAGAAATATAAATAGTAAATATTTTTCTATTGATTTAAAATAGATTCAAAATAATTCCTAGATAACATTGAAATGTATGATTCAAACATTTAAGAATATTAATATTCCGTTTGTCTTCAACTCGTGAATTTCATTTCCAAATCCATTCATTGTTCCCGTGGAAAATATTATCCCTTGATTTTTTTTAAAATCATTATATTATATGATCCATATTTCTTCATCATATATAGTTCTTTGAATAAATAATCATCATTTATTCGCATGCCCTGAGAGATGATAAATTTCCATTACATGTATATCCCAATCATTTCATCCCAATGCAATGAATGTCATCTCTAAAAAACATATCCATTGATCAGCTAAAAATACATTTGTAATCTAATTAAATGATATATGATATTGATGAATGATTTTTTATCATGATTACACCAAATTGGGTATCAATATACTAATATAAATTTTCATGGCAATTAGATGTAACCTAATATAAACACAGACAAATATTTATATTTTTTGATCTCTAGAAATATCTCCTCCTCTAGCATCCTTATCCCTTATAAGAGGTATATCCCCACATTGATAACATGCATTTATATGGTTTACATTTATTTAACAAGGATAAATTTATAAATAATAGAATATACATGACCAAATATTTACATTTTGAATCATAATGTATAATGTTTATACTATTTAATCATATAATATAAATTATAATTTTATTTATAACTAATAACTAACTAAGAATCAAGGTTTCTTTCAGAATTTTTCTAATTCACATCAACGAGTAATGTTCCATTATGTTTTTTCCAAAATATATTTCGAAAGGTTTCAACCAAACATCCTTTGATACTGACATTAAGACATTTACCCCAGTGTCCAAGAGCTAGTTGTTACTATCTTACTTTAGGACTAGATATATGTTATAACATCCTGAAAGACAAAATATATTAGTAGTCTTGAATAAATAGATACAAACATGATTTACATATTACATTTGATATATGAAATAATTAACATAAATGAATTATTTCATCCTTGATATTATTCATAATATCATTCTTCATTCCCTTGGGAATAGAAAACAAGTAAAAGGGTAATATAAAATTTTTAATAAGGGTTTGAACATAATAGAATATATTATTAATAAATAATAAATAATGAATAATGAATTTAATTTTAGAAAAAACATTACTTTTAATCGTTAAATTGAGAATGAATAATAATATAGAAAGAATAAACGATGATAAAATAATTCAACATAAATAATAATATGAGACAAAAACAGGTCCATATAAATCAAAAAAATCCAGTAATCACATGGATATCAAAAACTAATTTCATAATGAAGGAATGGATAATTTAAGATATTAGAAACATATATTTGAGGCCTTGGGAAGACATATGAAAACATCATCATGTCCTTTTTTGATGACATATGAAAATAATTTCCAACAAACATGAATAAAACCTGATTTTTTCCCTAGATACCAAAAAATTCATCCTAGGGATATAGCTATCCATATGTATCCAATAATAATACCAATTAATATTTCATATGTATAAAAACTAAATCTTAATTAACACATCTAAAAAATAAACGACTATATGTATTCGAAGAATAATAATACATATTATCAATACTTCACTCAATAAAACTATTCATAAACCATCTAGAAACATATGTTGGATGGTGTCATTTGATTATATATTCAACATAATTTTAATCAATGGATGTTTACATTTACTAAAATACATTAAATATTGATGAAAATAACCATTCACTTCTAAAATACTTATTTGAGTCGAAAAAAATAACACATATTAATTAAATAATATTCTATGAAGATAAACACATCAACATATAAGTAAATATTCATATAATTTAGTTTCATAATGTGTGGAAATTTTATCCACCCCGTATTAGTTAATAACCCTTCATTTCACAATTTCCGTAAAATTAAATAAATTAACTATTTCAGAAAACAAAAATAAGATCCCATTAATTTTTTTGAATAATGGTAAAATGTTAAAAAAATGTTAGTAATAAATCATTGGATGATAGTGAAAATATTACTTAATTTGTTTTAGAAAATATCGATATTGAGGAAATGAATCCCCCGACTATGAAAATCCTGAATATCAGTGTGATTGTGAAATAGACATTTACCACTTGATAACTTTTGAATCAAAAACCTCTTGAAATAAATAAATTAAAATGAAATCATAAATTTCATTAATATTAGTATATTATAAATATATCATATAAAAGGGAATTACATACACCAATGAAAATAAATATGTATTGAATATTGCATATGTCTCTTGGACGTAAATGTTATATGAGAAACCCTAATATGTGGTTAAATTTATTTTATATATATTTCATCATCATGTATGTTTATATAGATTTTTTTATATAACTATTAGTAAATCATGTTATTATATATCATACCATATATATTTTACATAGAACATTTTATATCCCATTTATTAATATTTTTTTAAATCACAATTTTCTATGATAACTGCTTCATTTTTCATTTATATTTTTGATAGGTAATTTTTTCCCATGTACTATCATCATGATTTTATCAACTCCATAATTAATATGATGATATAATTATCTTATATATTCATTATATTCATATTAAGTGATGTCCATAAAATTAATAGATAGAAAAATCAATTACTCAATTGATAAATATGGTAGTACATACATATTAATGTATGAAATTTACATTTAAATATGGATGGAATAAAATAAAGGAAAATAATATTTATAATTTCATGAATAATTATTATATATTATAAATAATTTATACTAATCCAATCTATCATTAATTACATCCAAGTAAAAATTCAATGATAAAAAATTTACATCGCTTCATGGAGGTGGTAATCCAAACGTACTCATCTGAGATGTTATTATATTCCAATAGATTTGAATATTATATAGTAGATATTATATTATAATTAAAGGAGTATAATTAATTAATAATTATTAAATATAATAACTAAACACATCATAATAACTCTCCATGAAATATGGTGGTGGAAAATGAATAAAATCACTCTGTGGAGATGGTTAGTAGTATGTATGCATGAGTGATGCCTTTATATCCCATTTTATATGAAATAATGTGGATAATAGTTATTTTATAATAAAAATATCGTTTTATTATATTTAGTGTGTTGGAGTTCTTATTATATAATGAATAGCATAGATTATATGTAGTAAATAAGAAGCAAAAAAAAAGATACTAACCAGATATGGTGTTTACCTCTCCATTCAAAAAAATCTTTTAAATCTCATGTTAAGGGACTGATTGATATCGTTTTGGGATAAAAAAATATTTGAATTGATTATAAGGAAATTCAGAATGGATTTTTGTATGTTTTTGTAATGAATAAATGCTAATTTTTTAAGAGTTGAAGGTATATGTTGTATTTATAATTGATGAAAGGAGATCTTTACAAATATTTTTAAAAATAAATTATTATAAATAAATTGTAAAAAATTAAATCAATAATATTTGTGTATTTAATTATATTAAATAATATAATATAAATATAATCAACCAATAAATTTGGATATGTTAATATGGTGTTTTAAATAATATAGTATATTTTATCCCATTAATAAATCTATTTTAACATTACCTTTGAGAATTATTTTTTCTCTCATTCAGAGTTGCAATTTTTCATATAAGGTGCCTATTGACATAATAATGTAGAAGGTATGAAATAATTTTCCAGTTATTGTTCACCTCTTCCTCTATAAATATTTTTGTGATTCTAAATTGATTAATATAATATTATTTTGAATAAGTATCATTATTTGAAATGTAGACACTATATAATTTATTTGACATCAAATATGAAAATAAAAATATTAATTTATAATATTACTTTTTTACACATCACTAATATTTCATATTAGTTTATATAATTCATGGAACAATAGAAATTACACAAATTATATCACATAAACATTTTTAATGTCATTTATATTATTTCTCTATTAATTAAATAAATAATGTATTAATGTTGAGAATGAATTTAGGGTAATTATATAATCACTGAAAATTACTAATAAATAATCATTAAGAAAATAATTTTATTATGTATAAAATTGACATATATAATAATTTATAACATTATTTTTCCTTTTGTGGACAAATAATTGATATTTAAAACTAAGAGATGAAATTTTGTAACATTAATTTATTTAAATATTATATAGGATATTCTTGTGGAAAATTTTACATGAAATATATTAATTTCCAGAATAATGAGAGAAGTTTTCAATTCTCTTTATTTAAAAATAATTAAGCTAAAATATTATGACCTTATAACATAGTTTTAACCATGATTTACCTGATTCATTCTTTACTGAGGTGATAAGTTTTATCAAACAAAAGGATTATATTTTAGAAATTTTGATGTCTAGATTCCAAATATGGAAACCAATTTATCAATGTCCCTTTTTAAAATTGGCATAATTTAAAATTTAAACAAACTCTTTAAAAATGATGAAAAACTTATTTTTATATGAATAATTTTTTTTCTAGGAAAATATTTTCATACAAAATTGAACCATAAAATGTATTATAAATAACTAAATTGGATTATTAAAAATTTAATATAATTGATTTTAGTTTGAAATAATTTTAAAATAAAATGATTTTTTTAAATTCTTGAAAATAGTGTCGCAAATAAAATTATTTATTTTTTCACAATTCACTATAAAGTCAATATTTTCAAAAAAAATGAAAATTTCATCATATGTTAATTTTTAATTTATTATTTAAAAAAAATGAAATTTATTTACAAAATAAATATCTTAGAATTTCCAGAATGTATTCATAATATTTTCTTAAAAATTAATAAATAAAAAATGTTTTTGAAGAAAATGTATTTTGAAAGCATAAAATAACATTACTGACAGGTGACTACATATTTTCTAAGAATTAATCAATTAATTTTTGTTATATAGGTCCTTTTTATATATTCCATAATTTAGTTAACTGAATTCATACAATAAAATTCAACATATTAGTTTTATTTATAAAATTTAAATAATTATTTTATATAGTAATCTTATGTTCGGTGTTTTGTGTTCTATACACTACCCAACATAGTGTTTTTAATCATAGATTATTACATTTAAAATATATTTTTTATTTTTTTATATTCCTTCATTTTATAATTTCTACTCTCAAAACCATGGTAATGGAGTTCAAACCTGAGGAAATGTCAAAGGAAGGTCTCATTTTACACCCAAGTACCATCCCACTTTCTTTATCTACATTTTTTATTATGGTGTGATGGGAAAGTGGAGATTTCAATGGATTTTGAAGTGATTTACCACATTTTGTAGGTAATCACCAAAAAATGAATTCGATCTCAACCAAATAATTTTCCCTCCCTTTTATTGTCCACAATTTATATGGTTGTATTTATATGTATCAAGTGATGAATGTTTTATGGTTTGGAATAGGTGAAGGGCGATAGATTTTCTAGGGTCTTGGATTATCTATTACTTAAAACAATAGTAGAAGTAATACATGGATATATTATTAGATGACTAGTGGTGCACTATTCTTTACAAACTAATTTCATTTTTGGGATCCATGAAATCGTATTACATTGATTATCAACAAAACATAAACATTTGATTTGGATATTGATGGAAATGGGTTTTCCAAATCCTGGACTCAGTATATTCCACCAACAAATCATTTTTTCTAAATTATTTTATTAACATTATCATAAAAACAATACCCTTTCCTTTTTTATTAGAAATGAACATAAAAATATAATTATGTATGAAAAGAGTGGTCATGTGGCTCAAAAAATCCTTAAGACACATCCCATGTTAGTCCCACGAGACTACATTATCGGTAATAAAATATTGTTTGACCTTGATCCTCTAATCTAAAAAAATCATTTTTGAGGAATGTTTCATTCTTATTCAAAGTATAATAATTTCATGTTTTATATGAACAAGATACTTTCGGAAATCTAGAAATTATAGATACAGTAAAATGAATGTAAAACATGTCTACAAAATTTTACATTAAGGCATATAGAAAGTAGTCTAATGAGAAAAGTAATTTATTTAGAGTCAATTAATATTTTGGTACAAAAAATGGTCCTATTTTGATCATTAAAATAAGCAATAAGTTATTTTTTCAACATCTATACAACTAGATATTTTTATATAAAAGTTTGTTTTATGGATATTTTTGCCACTATGTAGGCTTTGGTAACATGGAAAGGTGAATTTTGTTTAACTACCAATATTTTTATAATATTTAAATTATTTAGGAGAAAAAATATAATCGGTATTCAATCAAGTTAAAAGTTCCCAATTTAATATAGAAATAAAAATGTTGGACCACCGGTTGAAAGTAGTTTTCAAGTAGTGGAATAATATTGTGGTCAATATGTAACTATATGGTCCACCCTACAAAATAATCATCACAATTACAACTAAAAACACCCAAAGAGGGGATGACTGAATCATGCTGTGAAATTTTTATTCTATTTTTTAGGATATTGTTTCTATATTGGTAGGAACTCGTTAAAACTATTGATATTTGTAGAACATTCACCTAAGAAAATATATAATTGAAATTAACACACATTTATTTTACATGCATTACACAAATGGATTGATTGGTTATACATGAAAAACATTATTCTAATGTACCAAAATGTATAGTTATTCACTATTTTACTGGATAAATTTTTTTATCTAGATTACTTCATGTCAGGAATTCTTCCATTACAAAAATATTCAGGGATTAGAACACTACCTCCCTCATATTACGTTTTTTTGTCCTAATTTATCACTATTGTAATTGAATCCCTCCATAGTTTTTTAACATCTTTTTCACCTCCATATCTGAAATAAATATATATTTTTTCAGTATAAATTATAGAGTTTTATTCCCCAATATAATCTATAGAACAAGTAAGATAATATTTCAAATTATTATGACTTCTACCAAGTGTGGATTGTCTCACGTATCCTTCTCCCATGTAATATTTTTCACTAATGGTTTACATGACTTAATTTATCATAATTTCTTTCTCAAATTCAGTTCTCTCTAAACAATTTTCATCTGTTAGTTTTACAAAACATTATTCAAGTAACACCTTTGATCTACCCAATTCATTGAATAATGTTTATGATACTACATTTTCAAAAAATACATCCCTCAGTTTTCTATATAAATATTCTCCCACATAACTCCCTTTCGTAGAAAATCATTTAACCATATATTTATATCATGTTCAGTTCATTCATGTACTACATTGCCAAAAACAGTGGCCTTAATCTGAAACTAAAAATTATTAAATTTTAAATTACTGAGGTTGTATGATATTTATATTTAAACACAAACTCTCACACAAATCAATTTATTTTCAACTCCAATTCTATAATATATTATCATCACTAAAATCATATTTTATGAACATAATTCCAAATTTCATGATACATTTTTGAACTAACATAAATTTTCAGACAGGTTGTGGATAATGATAAAATATTTAAAAAAACATCCTAATTTTATGAAATCACTATGTCATACTTGAATCACTATTATTTTCTCTAGAAATAACATTACTATTTCTCTTATCCTTTACACCAAAAAATATATAGATCATAGTGAAACTATTCATTTTAATATATCTACCTTGATATCAAACCTCGTTGTTATGAAAAAATGGGATTGAAAAAAAAGAACATCATTATCCAGATAAGATCTCTTGTGTTAAACAAAATTCACTATGGTGTTTTTTATAAATAAAATGTGAAATACAATTTTACACAAACATAATTTTTCGTCAAAAAATCAATGCAATAATTCATCCATAAATCTATGTATACATGAGTATTTATAGGTGTAAAAAATATTATTTTTAAATATCATTTCATTACTCCTATCATTGATTATTCTATAACAGCCGAGTAATCTATCTAAATCAAATATCAGTTATCTATTCCCTATAGATTCTTTCTCCCCCCGTTTTTCATACCATATACTCCCCCTGAATGTGAGACATTGTCTATGAAATCAATTTTAGATTAGTTGAATCGATGATCATATCTATTTAAATATATGTTAATTTCAACCCCATATAAAATAAAACAAATAAAATTTAAAAAATATGAATTAAAAAATATAATAATTAGATACTAATTGGGAGATGGGATGAATACAAATATCCTTATGGTGAGGGAGTTGGATAAACACTATGGTTCAAGAGACATTAAAAAAACCGAGTGACCACCAACATTTTCCTAATGTATTGTTCTTATTCATTAGTCCCAACATAATCCACCATGACCATTCCATTATACACATTATCCAAGATTAAGTGATACTTGGATTCGATATTCATGGTACTTGTGTTTTGTATCATATTTTAATGAAATCTATATTGCTCTTTTTATCACATAAGTTCACCATATGTTGTTTAACATCATCACTAATATTCTCTTATTATTACTTCATCCGTAGTGGTTAAATCCATTAAATGCCTATTAATTTTATTTTTCTAATTCTATCATTATCAAGGAAGTGATTTCATACTTTTTACTTACCCATACAACAATTTACTACCATTAAAGTATACACCAGCACTAATGCACTTCTAAAAGTCCACATTACTGGATCTATCTATGTATATGAATGAAGAAAAATTGTTATACTTTTTGGAATAAATAATTAAACCAAAATTTAGATTTTCCTTCATATACCTTATTATTATCAATAAATTTCATACATTATTTTTTTCAATTAATTACATTACCTCATATTTTTTAATTCATGACTGTTTAAATAGATTTTAATATTAGGTTTGAATTTATTATATTATGTGAAAATTTATTAAATAGAAAAAATTTAAGTAAATTTGTCTCAATTATATTAAAATGTAAATTAAAGGATTACTATTAATATTCCATTATATTGAAGTTTTAAATGAATTTGAATAAGTTATTATATTTAGTGGAGATGTTTATAACTACAGAAACATATTTTTTTTTGAAAAATAATTTGTTTAATTTGAATCATCAATTGTTTTTTATGCTCTATTTTCATTATTCATTTGAGTCTTTTCAACTCCACATACGAGTCATTCATGATATGTGTGAGTGATTTTTTCTATGTATGATTCATTCATGGTATGTATGAGTGACTATAATTGTTCCTACAAATCATAATATGTTTAGTATGATTCATTATGAAACCATGGTCATGTTTTCCAATTCTATATATGTTTCATTTCCTTGTATGTACAAGTCATCTTTTCATTAAATATCAATCATCCAATCTCAACAAGTTAGTCATTGATTTTAAAATTTTGTCTATCAAATGAATGAATTGAGATCCATTTGGTGAAAAAATATGGATATCATAAAGATCATGAACAATGTAACATGAATCACTATAGAAACATCATTAATCATTCACAAAAATAATGTTAAACCATTTATATTATGATAAAAATTATCAATTTTTATATAGAAGTGATAATCTAGGAAAATAAAATGAAGTAAATCCATAGATTTTAATGAAGGTAAGACCATGACTATGAGGATGGATTTTAGGGAAAAAGAAAAACATTTAAAAATTCTTAGATAAGTGATATAATGGGGATTTTACATGAAAAACAAGGATAAAAGTATGATCCTAAAATTTAGAGATAAGATCAAATAAGGAGGAGTAAACACATGGAGTTCAGTCTAAATATACTATTATTTTTATATTTTAGTATTCTTATTTATGTTATTATATTTTTTTAAACTCCTACTTTTTTCAATTTATTCCTTATTAACCCTATAATGGATGTTTAAAAACCTGGGTGATTTCAAATGTGAAGGTAGTAAGATTATAATTTTTGAAACAATCACTGGAATGAATCAAATTACCTTTTTGGTTTATCGATGTTACTTTTATATAGATGTTTATAATAAAAAATGGTACTGTGTTTCATTTTATTATTTTTTATTCTATTCTTCCTTAGATAGGAATCGATTATCTTATGCCCCTCCCTTTATAATATATATGATGTAATATATTAGGTTGAGTTGTGATGATTTTTTTGACTATTAGCATTTGTGAAATGAGAAACGGTTACGCCTAGAGTGCTTGGGATGCACAAGACGTAATTATGAATTTCCATAATAAAATGTGAGTGATTTTAAATTTCACCAACACACATTAGAATTTTTGTATACCAAAAATAGATATCTATTATGTTAAGCCTCACCAAATCTATTGAACATATTGTGAGAGGTGATGTGATTGTAGTTCCTCTCATTCAATAGTTAATAAAAATAACATCCACGATTTTGAATACTTGGATGAAATTAAAATCGAGGAACTATAACTAAAATAATAACAAATGATAATCATTTGTTCCAGTTACTTTTTATTATATTTCTTATTAATCTCTTAATTTTTCATCGTTTACATTGTTTTACAAATCAAAAAAAACAAAATCACCTTTTTTGAGGAATTTAAGTTAAAAATTATTTTGTGTATCCTACTATGTGGAAAACCATTGTTTCCAAATATATTATATTAAAATTAAGATATTAATATCCAGATGAAACACTTGTGAATGTTTCCAATGAAATATGTCACCGTGGTTGGGGAGATAGTGCGAAATATTTCAACTATGCAATTTTGATAAAATATCTTTAAATAAAAAATATTAACATATTAATCAAAATATAGAATATTTTTTATCTTAAAACTGAGAAAAATGAATTTTTAAAAACTATTTAATAAAATTACCCAAATATAATTAAGTGAAACATAATGTGTTAATTAATATCCTATACTTATTAAATCTGATCCTAATAAGACCATAGAAGATATTTTTACACCCTTAGTTTATAAATCAACACAATTAAAATTTCAGGCTTATTCTGTTGATTGATATTGAATTTAAAACATTTTTAATTTAGGTTCCACCCATTATTAATGGTCTAAAATATTATGATAAAAAATAAACATATCATGAAATTCACTTTAGTTGGTCAACATTGAATCCCAAATGAGTACCTTAGGAACAATTCAATGCGATAATATTCATATTATCTCATGAAGATGTATCAAAAGAATAACTATACAATCTATAATGAAAATAAGTACATCATTAGGATAACCCACATATATTTTTCATAAAATCTCCATCCCCACCTCTATATTAATATCCATTAGAAAGGATATTTACTTCCCGAGACTGGATTATACGGAGACTCTATGGGTATTGTGAAGGAAGGATGTTTTGTCCCATATTATCACTCAAATACAATGACCAAAATAATTTCCTTTTATTATTTCATAAATAATTGAAGAATGTTTTTTTAAGATTATAGATGAATACTAGGGAGGAATGTTAATAAATCAATCACTAGTTTTGGAAAAAGGACTCATTTTAAAGAAATCGTTAAAACCATTGTAGTTTGGTACTACCAGTATCGCTACCAAAGGTTGACATGATATAAGGTATTCAAACTCATCTAATTTTTTTAATGAAATATTGAGGAAATAACCACCATATTTAGAAATATAACCCAAAAAATTAGTGAATAACATTCATCAATAAATGTAGGTTTATTATGTTCATATACTACTCATTATAGAAATCAATTTGTTGAAATACAATAAACCAAAATTTGTGACTAAATTGATTGAAATAAAATTAAGATAAAAATTTTACATAGATAGATACGTCACAATTCCAATTTATATTTTTTAATCAAAAACATTGAGCTAAAAAACCCTTTAAAAATATTTTCCAACAAGAACCCATATTCTTAATTTCATTCCAAAAACCACCGACCTACCAATAATTGTACAGACTGACCTATAATAAAAAGACATATCATCCCACACTATTATAGTTAAATATACCCTTTGATAAACCTTCAAATATCGTGTAATCCATATTACAACGACGATATATCTTAATGATAGAGAGGCCATTGAATAAATTTGAATATTTATAGAACCAATTTTAAATTCATATATAAATATCATTCAAACACCTAGGAAAACAATTATAGAGTCCAATCACAATCCATTGAGAAGTGTAAGATTGATATCTATAACAAGTAGAAAATAGATTCACCATACCACCACACATAATCCTAAATATATTCAACCAGATAATGTATAACCTAAAGCTTAACAATCCTAAAAACCCCCAAAGAACAATCCTCGGGAAGATGAAAATTATGGAGTCAAACTTTTAGATGGTCCTATAAGAAAGAACTCATAAAAAATATATATAAAGAATATATCGAAATGAATTATATCCCACTTCCATTATATTCATAAATTATCTAATAAAATAGTATATACGATATAAAACCACAAAAACAAATTTTGTAATCATTGTATATATCTGAGATCTACAATCCCATTTTATAATCTCTCAAAAAATACAAAAATATGTTTAGTTTCTTATGGTTTCTTACACTAAAAAAAGTTTCATGAACGAAATAAGATAATTAATTTTGGAACAAGTGTTTTAGACATTATTAACCCATAGATTTCCACAAAATTTCATGTTCTGAGTAAATCTTTATCACAAAAAAATTGAATATTTGAGTATTAAGAATGTGTTTTTGATTCAGGTGTATCTATAAATGTAAAACATTAATCTAAGATTATTTATTTGTATATGAGATAATAAAATAAGATAATATTAGTTAAATAACAATAAAATAAATCTAAGTCTTTTAAAATGTTGATCTCATCAGATGGCCTTGTTATATTGTACAATCTAATCATTCTAGTTCCATTTATATGAATAAAATTGAAGATTCCAACCCACAACATTGTCATTCATCATCATGGGAAGACCCTTAATTAAGGTAGTAAATTATATAACCAATATACATAGAGTAAATCTCACCATAGAGTATAGAGAGAAAAAATAATTTTTTAAATATTTGACTACATAAAATAATATCAAGTGGATCATTCCACTCATATAATATTAAACATTATGTAGGACCTAGTTAAGATCATGAGTTTTATGAAATTTTATCTATAGTGTGAAAATTAATCATTGAAAAATATGTGTATAAATTGTGTGATTGGAAACCTGAAAAATGTATTTAATGATTATAAAAAAACAAATTCATTTTGTGGAATTGAAGAACCCATTTGTTATCTCATGTTTTGAACAACCTCCTAATACTAAATTGAATCCATTAGCAACAATTTATGAATGTTTGCATCATGAAAGATGAAAAGTAGTATGAAATTATTACTAGAAACCTGTCCTAACATAAAGAACCTGAAATTAGGGAATTTATATTGGAAGAAGATCAAAAAATAGGATGGAGTTTAATAGATATATGTGGAGTAAATTCCCATATCAATATGAAAAAAATTCTTCATTAATAAAATTATGAACCTATTAGGTATCCCTAAATATGTTTTAATACCACCATTATATAGATAATAAAAAATAGATATATATGATTCTATAAGTAGTAATAATCGACCAAATCTTTATCTCATAGTGTGATATCCCCATTCACATAGTATCAAAAACAATGTACTAAAAGTGGGGAGGAATGAACAAAAAGGATTTGTCTCTATTATAAATTAAAATACTTGGATAGTTTGCATATATTATTGGATTTTGAAAAATTTCATTTGAAAGTTCATTACCCTTTAACTAGATTGACTAGATGTTAGAATGTTTTGTAGAAATAACTCATTAAGAAGAATTATCTATCATGATAAGACACACATTAAATACCTCTATGGAACCATTTCATACTAAAAATTCCTTTCCATTTGTGTAATGAAGTATATTTATTATATAGGTACATATTTATTTTATTTTTCTAAAATCAACTAAATATAATAATTCTAGAATTTCCAACTGCCACATCTCCCACAAATTATATTCAACGTTTCTTTTTTACTTACTTGTCGGTCCACCAAAACACCATGATTCTCATCCCCACGATTTCTATTTTCCTCCCTCTACAATCCGCATTCCATACCTCATTTATCTCCCCGTAGATTATCTTGAGTTTTGATCTACCTATCCTGCGTATAACCTCATCTGGAATCCCCACGGTCATGGTCTACCATCATCCTATGTCTGATCACAATATCTAGATTTTGACTACAAATTCAACGTGTATCGCCTCCGAATGCATTCTCCAGCATTCTGCAGAAGTTTCTACAGTTTATGACTTTCCCAGTCGCGGTACTGTCTATGATATTACTGATCTAGGGTTTTTGAAAGCATCCCCTCACCTCTGAATGCCTTCTCCAGCATTCTACTGAAGTTTCGATGGTTTATGACTTTCCTGGTTGCGGTTTTGTCTAATATAAAACCGAGCTAGGGTTCCCGCACGCATCCTCATTTGGTCATCATCCACCTCCAATAATTCATTAAGAGGGACCTCCTCGCACTTTGTATTCTTCACTGGAGTGGCTGTCGCAGTTTCTACCATACACGCAGTCGCACTTCCATAGCTCATGCCCGCCTCGTGACTTCCTCTCAACCACAAACCAGTTCATCCCGGTGATCATCTAAGATCTTCCTTCACTTGTATTCTCTGTGAATAATTTCCTTTCTTCAAAATTGTTATAACATGCAATCCAAAATTTTCCACCTGTGGTAGATTTTATTATTACATGATGTTATTAACGTGATTAAAAGGTTTCTGATTTCAATGGAAATATCATTTCCATCTTGATAGCATTACAGCTATTCGTACTCCCGCCTGCATCATCTACGCACCATAGGTATGGTTTAATCTTCATATTAGAGAAGCTTAATTCTTTAACCCACATATATGGTATCATTTCAATTATCTAACTATTCATGTTCAGTTTCCGTATTTTGAATATTCTATAATGATTTCAGTAAAATAGTAACCCTGCATTGGTTTCTTGTACTATTTGACTTGAAACTTATTGTGATTGTATTTTAGTTAAGCATGTTACTATCCAACTGCATATTTAGTTGTCTGAATTAGAAGTACATGCTTTCAAAAAGAAAACATCCACTGAATCCTACTATTCTAATTTTTTTTATCCTTTTTCAAAACTAAATTTTCATTATCCATGAGGTTATCCACATGTGTATACGGTTAGCTGAAATTAGAACTACTGCATGAAACATAAATGTCTACTGCTGATTGTTAAATACTACTTCATCTATTCATTTATTATGCAAAAATCTGTGACTATTATGTCTGTTGTGAATTATATTCTCTTACTACACACCTTTACTGTAAACTATAAAGATATAAACAAACATGAAATCTCCATCGAACTCTAAATATGAAAGGATGCAACCGAGGCTACAAATGAAGGAACGTCAGATAGTTTGTGAGTTTTCTATTAAGTACCATTGAAGATGTTGTATTATGTTTACTGTATTCTATTCATTAGTTTCACTCACTACACATGAAACATGATCATTACCAACAAGTACTGGTGACTACTCTATTACATCTACCAACCATTTTTTTACTCATTCGAATAAATGAGTATTCGTATCTGGAATCACTTGTGCAGTCACATGAATGCCATTATCATCCCTATGTATAAATGGTTAGTTTTGTTTTCATTAACCTATGGAATATTTTCAATGTTTCTTAATACATTTCATAATAAATGCAACCATACATACTAACTTACTTTCATAATAGAGCCTCAGCACTTGTCTGCTCGGTCACATACAAATTTGTATTGCATGGATACAATGGAGCCAGTTTGTGAGTTCTCTGATCCATCAACCTCTAAAGACGCATGGATGCAATGAAGGATGCTTATAAAAAAGAGACTAATTTTCTGTGAGTTCTCTATTCAATACCATTTAAAATTTTGTACTCTTTTACAATCCTATATTTAGTAGTTATACTCATTACTCTTGCAACATGATTAGTGCTGACAAATACTATAAACCGGTTTGTGTCATCTACCATTCATTCTGCTACTCTATCGAGTCATCCAGTATTATTAACTGGCATCACATGTGGAGTCACATGAATTCCATTATCATCAATATGTATACATGGTTAGTTTTGTTTGGATTAACCTATAACTTATTTGCGATTTTCATAGGAGATTTCAAACTAACCCAAATCTTTTATACTAATTAATTTGTATTATAGATCCTGGGTAGTTGTCTGCTTGGTCAAATGAAAAATTAAATATTCCATCTAATTGTACAGATGAAAGGATACAAAGTAGACTGAAAAAGAAGAAATGAAAAAATAATGGTCATTTTTAAAATGTCGAGACTTTATATTGTTGTACTTATTAACAATATATTTTTCTCTACAGTATTTTACGTTTCCAAAGCTTCAATGGTGACATCCACTACAAATTCTTATGTGGCATCTGATAGCTTATCTTAATCACCAAACAATAAACTTATACCAACTATTACGTCCACAATTGAAGTCACAGATATGCAATTATCATCTCCATGTAATGCTGGTTAGTTCTGTATAAATATACATTTATAAAACATAGAACTACACACTACATTTCACAGTAAAACAAATTATTCATTGTGCACATGGCCCGAACCATCTATGAGTACGTCAATGATATCAAATGGATCTAGCAAACAAAAACAACAACCAACTACTTTCATAGGATCTCCTATATATTTTTGTAAGAACCATAACTACCAAATTCCAGGCACATATTGCATGTCATACAACAAATTTAGTCCCCTAATAAAATTTCATTCATCATATTTTGTAGCATTGATGGATGAAGAAAATACTCTACCTGATTCATCTCGCACTTCATCAACGCAGTAAGAATGACTGCTGTTTGCACACATTTCCCTATCTTTGATTTTAGTTATACTTCTTAATCCACCCTATACAAACAGATGCTTGATAACTACTTCTACAGATAGGAACTACAATTTGTTACCCATTATAAGTATGACATACAATATATGTTAATAGGAACACATATATATACAACTGTATATTCTACATAGCAGTTATTTGTCTTTTATTACTTCTTTTAGGATCAGGAAAACATTCATTTCTTCGAGAAACAATCAGAATAAATAGTTCCCAGGCTCAAAAAAACAGAACTGCTGACATAAATGGTGTAGGAAATAGTACAATTAATGAAATTTACACGTTTCTTTACTAATGTTATAGAGTTATAAAATAATTCAGCCAGTTTGAATTTACATACTTCTTGCTTCCACAAGAGACTCATTTGAACATGACACTGCCGAGAACACATGTTTGCGTACATACTAAACCTATATTTGGTGTTCATTTTTACTAAAGTCATCATCTCTATTTTAACTACTGATTTTAATTAAGATTTTCTTCATTACAGTTCTGTTCAATCAAGTTATTATGATTTAGAGAGCCTTCTAACATCTGTCAACATTGTCAATCATTCTTGTGGTTTGCTGAGAGAAACACGAAATTTAGCAATAGAAAAAACCAACCTTGTGCTCTATGCTGCTCAATGGGAAAGGTTTCTTTGGACTTACTACCACAACATCCTGAATACCTAAGGATGTTGGTGTTTGTCCGAACTTTGGCTGATGCCCGATTATTCCAAGACGACATCCATATTTACAATTCAATATTTTCGTTCACATCAACCATTAGAAAGGTAGATAGGTCATTCAATAATAGAAGAGCTCCATTTATTTTCAGATTAACTGGACAAAACAACCATCGCATATGCAGTTTATGTCCACCTGAAGGACAACTTTCGAGGTTCGCACAATTGTACGTCTACGATATAGCACATGAGTGTCAGAATAGAATTCAAGGAATGAGATATCCATTGTACTCAATTATTTCTTCTTGGTTAACAAAAAGTTCACCATTTTATATTAACATTGATTATTTATCCATCTTTGATGAGGGAAATCAACAATCTACTATTATCTAAAATACTGACCAGAGCCTACAAAAAATGCTTCACAAGAATAACAATTTTTCACGAGAATTTATAAATTCATGGGATGTGATTAATCATCAAGAGGTTCCGACTATAAAGATACGACTCCTTAAAATAAGACAGACATAACCTTATACATATAACCTTCCAAATAGATTGAAAATTGCAATGTTGATTGTAGGTGATATTGAGGATCTCAACCATGAACAAGACATCATTATTCAAACCAAAAGTTGTGATTTACAATGAATTGATGAGCTGCACCCACTATGTCTCCCATTGTAGTATCCTTTGATCTTCACAGATGGTCAGGATGGATATTGCGAAAATGTGTTGCATCGTGATAATCAATTCACTACAAGTACTACACTCAATAAGGTAACAATGAGAGAGTACTTCGCATTCCACTTGCAATTTTGTGATAATGATTCATAAATCTAACAACATTCTAGATGATTACTCCAATAGTTTCTGGTTGAGGCTTATTCAATGACTGAGTCTCAAAGACTATCATTCATTTGCTTCCATCAAAAAAATTGAGGGTTGAACTTTGTAATGGGTACAAGATGCATTGTTTCGAGGTGATCGTGACGGGACATCATGCAGGAAGCATATCTTTTTACCTTCTTCATTTATGGGTGGACCAAGGTATACGATCCAGAATTACCAAGATGTTATGTCGATATGTAATTGGGACGGGTATCCAGATTTGTTTTTAATATTTACTTGTAATCCAATGTGGCCTAAAATTACTGGATTTCTTAGAAAACGTAACCTCCATCCACCAGACTGTCCGCAAATATTATCGCAAGTTTTCATTATTAAAGTTGATAATCTAATGAACAATTTTAGATAAGGTTATTTTTTTGGAAAGTAACAGGCAGTTAATTATTTTACTACTTTACATTAAATTCCATTCCTTTTTATATTAATATTAATCTTCTACTAACTGTCAAAATATTTTCTGAAAATGCAGTTGTTCGAACTGTGGAGTTTCAAAAAAAATGCTTTCCCCACGTGCATATCCTTCTATTTATCTGTCGTGAAAATAATGTTCACACTCCCGCAAAAGTAAACAAAATTGTATGTGCTGAATTTCCTAATAATCGTGCCTACCCAAGACTACATGGAGATGTTATGAATTTTATGATCCATGGCCCTTGCGGTGATGAATTCCATACTTCACCGTTTTTGAGAAATGAAAAATGTTATAAATTTTTTCCACAGATTTTTTTTGGGCATACCACTGTTGATGATGATGGTTACGTTCTCTATCGCAGAAGGGATGATGGAATGACAGTTTTAAAAATTAGAATCCCTTTAAATAACCATGTTTTCGTATCATACAATCCTATATTGCTATTAAAATATTAGGAACCTCTTAATATTGATGTCTGCAATCAGTAGTCTTCCATCAAATATATTTTTAAATATATTAACAAATGATATGATCATGTAACAGCAGCACTCTATCAGAGCAACAATAGTGGTATCTCATACAGAAATATGGATGAAATTAAAATGTATTATGATTATCAGTATATATCTCTTTGTGAGGCATCATAGAGGATATTTTCTTATGATATCCATTACTGATATCCACCATTAGATAGGTTAGGATTCCATTTACCAGGACAACATTCTATAAGATTCAACAACATAGATAGAATTGTTTATGTTTTAAATCCCTATAATTTCAATGATACAATGATCACCACTTTGTTTCAAGAGAATTCAGAGTACCCAGATGCTAGGGTGGTCACATATGCATAATTCCCAACTAATTTTTTCTACTACTCAAATTACAAGAGGTGGCATCATCGAAGGAAGGGTTTTCTATTGCCCATCATTACTGTGTTCCACAAACAATTAAAGAGATATTTTATTTTCGGATACTTTTAACAATAATGAAATGTCCTATATCATATAAACACATCAAAACTGTGAACTCTATTACTCATGGCACATTTAGAGAGGCCCCTTATGCTTTGGGACAACTAGAAGATGACGTAATGTTTATTAAATCTATAAAGGAGGTTTCAACTTGGGGAATGTGAAATTATGTATGCAGCCTACAAATCCAAGGTATTAATGTGTTTTTCATTTATATTTAAAAACTAGTTTTATATAACTATTTTCAGTTTTTTCATCTTTAATATGGTATTCATTAATATAGTTTCATAAAATAAACATAAAAATTCAGTGACTTTTGTTTTCTAAATAATGCTTACATGTTGTTTTGTTGTTTATGTGTACATTGTGCTATATAATCAGTTATCAGTAAAATGATATGCATGTATATTTGACTAATATAAATTATGTATATTTGTTGAATGATGTATCTTTTATGCTACACAGAAACCATGTTTCTCATTTTACTAGATTTGACACTCATAGAAAATCATATACATATGTATTCTCTTCTTGAAATAGAGGAGATATTATGGAGCAATGGAACATCTCTTCGATTTTATCCTCCCATGCCAATTCCAAATTCCACACTTTATATTGATGTGAATCATTTAGTTGAAGAATAACTACAATACAATAGATAATTTCTACATAATGAGTACATAGATTTACAGACCATGCTTACCAATGAACAGAACAAGGTGATGGATGTCATTTTTTCTTTTCCATCAAAAAATTATAGTGGATCTATCTTCTTGTACGGATATGGAGGCACATGTAAGACATTCAAAGGGAAAATCCTAAAATCATTTTTCGGTCTGAGGGCTCTATAGTACTTACAGTCGCTTCATGTGGAGTTGCATCACTGTTGCTTCCAGGAGGATGCACTACACATTCTAAATTTCGTATTCCAATCTCCATTACTGGAAATTCTTATTGAAATATTCAACAAGGATGTGATTTAGAAAAACTTCTACAATCTACAAAGCTTATTATTTGTGATGAGGCTTCTATGGTTCATAAATAATACTTTGTGGCTCTAGACAGTACTCTCATAGATATAATGACAGTAAAAAATGTTAATTCAATAGATTTACTATTTGGAGGTCTAACAGTTGTATTGGGTGGAGATTTCAGACAAATATTACCTGTAATACTAGGTGGTAACAAAAATGACATAGTATTTTCATGTATTAAGTAATCATATCTTTGGAAACACTATCAGGTATCATGTCTAACAAAGAACATGATATTTCTTTCCTCTATATCCACCGATGTTTCGAATGAGGTCCATCAATTTGAAAAATGGACAAGGGATATTGGTGAAGGTCGAGTTGGGGAACCTGATGAAGGAGAATCTCTCTTCCAAATTTCATCTACATATCTCCTTAACTACACTTCTAATGAAATGATTTCCATTGTAGAGCATACTTGTCCTAATTTTATTGAGAAATACAATGAAGTATCCTAGCAAAAAGAGTGTTTCATTCTATCTCCAACCCATGATATTGTTCATGAAGTAAACGATTACATGATTTCTCTCACAAACTATGAAAAAAAGACTACATCTCTGATTCAGTCTACAATGCATGTTTTGATATAGATAGGGCTGAAAATATATACTCCTCTAAGATGTTAAACGGTATAAACGTCTCTGGTTTGTAAGTCCACAAAATTTATTTAACGATTGGTGACGCCGTTATGATACTGAGAAATGTAGATCAATCTGTTGGTTTATGTAAGGACACCCTTATGGTAATTACACACTAAGGTGATCATGTAATTGGAGCAAATTGTTTGACTTGTTTTCAATCAGGGTATTCGGCATTCATCCCAATACTAACTATGACACACTATAACATTAGATGGCCTTTCAAATTACATATATGACAATATCATTTGACAGTTTCCTATGAAATGACTATTAATAAAATTCAAGGTCATTCATTGTTTTCTGTTGGGTTATATCTCCTCCAACCATTGTTCTCACATGGTGAACTATGTGATGCAGTTTCTAGGGTCACAACAACGAGTGTTTTAAAAATAGTTTTTGATGATAATAATAACACTAAATCTCATTACGCACAAAATATTGTGTAAAAATAAATATTTGATAACTTGTCCGAGGTACTGTTTTAATTAACTTGTCATATTTTTTCTAGATATTTGTATTTGTAATTTGTACTTCAAGACGTGTGAAACTGCTTGATATCTTCCTTTTTTCAGCACTAATGGAATTTTTACAGATTGAACAGATAATGTCTAGATCAATTACCCCCTTGAATGCAATTACCTCCGATAATGATGGGACACTCAGGATAGAGGTTCGTGTTGTAAACATCTGGTTTAATTAATCGCCAGACAACTCTAATGCAGTTGTTGCTATAGATGTAATACTTACTGATAATGTGGTCACCATACATTACATGAATAGTTTCAATTTATTCCATTTTTTCATTTTAAGCTATATAAATATATCTGTATATATATATATATTATCTCTATCTTGTGCGATTGACTATTTTAATCTATTGTCCTACTTTGATATATTTATCACAAGGGAATCAAAATTCAATGTACAATCACTACCCTCCATCTTATCTCTAAGTACAAAGATCTCTTGCATGAAGGAGTCTTCTATATTATACAAAACATCAAAGTAGCATTAAATCATGGTAGTTACTTGGGATGTAGACAAGCCTGCACACCAATGTTCACATCTACAATGTTTATTCGTCCATGTGATGCAGAAATTCCTCTTTTCAGCTTTGATTTCACTTCATTTGATGATATTATTCAAATGAAGGATCCTGCAGAACATTTAATAGGTATGACACACTACCAACATCATGTTAATGATCTTTCTATAAAAAATATTAAATTAAACATTATGGTATTTTATACCTCGTCCCTATTGTAATACAATGATGTCTATTTCTATCGTATATCTTATAGAAATAATTGGGCTACTATGATACACTAAACCTACAAAATCTATGTTCCCTTCAAACCAGCGGATGCAGATTACTCTACAAAATGACATGTAAATATTCCTGAAAATTTACATTCTGCAACTACACACAACCAATATTCATTCATTTTGTTACTTTATTTTCATACAGAGGTTCGCCAGTAACCTGTAGTTTATTGGGTGAGTTTGTAAATTCGATGATGTATTACTTTTAAAATAACAAAGACACATCTACAATTATTATATTATAACTCGTTCGGTGAAGCAGGTGACCAGTATGGTTTCTATCTACATTAGATACATTTGCAGTTTTTAATTCTTTAATAAAATATGTTTCATTACCACCTATCTCTGTAATTATGCTTTCATTGACTTAAAAATCCTTTCAGCATATATTATTGTCACAAATAAAAATAATGAAATGAAGATAAATTATAATCTTCATATTCCAGATGCAGAAAATTTAAGAAGAAGGTAACATTATATGTAAAAAGTTCTGTCTATTTTTACAATTTTAATTTATGTGCATTCCAATAGTAATACACAAGTGTTCTTCTTAATTATTTTCATGAATTTCCTTCTAAAATGACCAGGTCTGGGTTGGTAATAATGACACTGTCACACATCCCATCACCAACTACTACCAACCACTCTACAATAGTCTTGTATTTGAATTACAAGAAACCTATATCAGGTTTAAAAAGATGTCAGGAGGTAACTATAATTATCCTTATTTTCAGAAGAATAATATATAGTATTATAAACACTTCACACATTCCCTATACTAATGAGATTAATATTATGAAATCACTTTAATTCAGCCTACACGATGCTAAATATCATCCACAATACTAAAGATTCAATGTACTCATAGTTTGGTATTTCAATTCATGTACCTTTTTAATGAAAAAGGTACATGTTGTTGAAGAAAAAATTTGAGGTGAGAATTGAAAACTGTGGCCAAAAAGCACTACTCCCATGTTTCTAATTTTTTATTTTTTTAATTACTTATTGTTAGAATGATGTTGTCATGAGGATAAAGAAAATTACTTATTAACTCAATCCATGTAAACCCAATATTTAATGCAACATATTCAGAGTGCATCTAATGGTTACTAATTGCACATACTCATGTTCAGTTTTTTTATTTGGCAAACAAGTCATCCAGTTCTTACATAAAACAGCTGCAGAGTTTGGAACTGGTATGATACATGTTTGAACAAATTTTTATATGACGTCATAAATTTTATGAAATATTTTTCTTACCACTTATTATCATTTGTAATTTAGGATGATGATGTGTATGGTTTCCCTCCACATTTGAACATTTTAAAATATAAAAAAGGTGATACTAGCAATTGATGTTACCAATTACAATATTCAAAACCATCATCATTCAATTGAAAAAAACAGCTTTAGAGTATATTTTATCAGTGATAATGAAAACTACATTGGCAGCTTTACAAACATCTTTGAACACAATCATGTTTTATAGTATTGGACTTTTTATTTTCCAAAGTTAACTAAAAATTACATAACTGTACCTATTTAATTTATTATACTCTCCAGAACCCTCAATGTAGTGGTTCATCACATGTTAGTAGTGGTATTGAATTTATCGAGGTACAATTTTCTTCATTTTATTTTCATTTTTATTATGTTACAGGCATAAGTAATGTTATTGTAATAGTTCTTCCAAACTTGCATAATAGGAGCATCAAACTGGTAGGTCTTCTCATCAAGTTCAAATACTGCCACTAGGTTTGATGTTGTACATATAATCTATTATATACTCAGGTATGTAACAGCCATCTTAAGAGATTTTAGTTAGTTATTTCATTTTCGGTAACAATACATGCATGATTACTGGTGAGTTTCAATTTTTTTATATACATGATATATAATAATTTATATCTGTTATTGTCAAGCTGTTAACAATCACATGTGTGAAACATTGATTTCAACATTATGAAGTAACTTCAAATTATACTTACTATTTCTTCTATGTAGAAGAACCTTTCACATGGATTTGATATGAAGGATGACATAGAATGTGGTATTTAGATTAGTTGAGACAATTTAGGTACAATTATTCATTGTACTCAATAAGAAAGGCAAATCAACAGAAATTTGAACAAGAAAACTAAGAAAGCTGATTGAGATTTTCTACTCTACTGTATTGGTAATAATACATATATGTATAATTGGTTTTAACTCACTTTATTTAAGTCCTTATGTGCATTATTTACTATTCTGCATATTGTTTTATTTGGAATTTCTCATGGAGGAAATTTCAGTATGAATTTTTTGCAGGTTGATTATATAATATACATGCTGGATGATTTCCATGCATGACATTTTTCATGGTGGACGGTTTTCATGACATGATGGACAGTTATAAAGAAATACATTTTTTAATTAGTTTTCATAGCTCTATGATATCTCAGTTTGCTGGATGTTTATCATTTTTGAATAGGATAATGGTGGAGGCTTTTTCCGCTTGGCATTTTATTGCATTTTGTTTTTCTGTTACTCATGGTGGATGCTATTATAAACTATGATATATGTTCTATATTTGGTTTTCCATGGATATTGACGGTTTAATGTATGTATGTTACACATAAAATCACATTTTTCCTCTTCTACTCATCATATAATTATTACTGTGTTATTCCACCATTATCTAATTCTTTTACAAGTATTAATAACTATGTCAATAGGAATAGGTAATGACTGCATGTATTGTGTCGTAATGTTAGGAAGATAACCTCAGTTTCGACCATCATCTGCATGTAGGTAATTTCTACACAAAAAATTCTGAAATAACTATGAAACTTCAAGAAACTGAAATTTTTGTTTCCTTAAATTCGTATCAAGTACATAATAGTCTTCTAATTTTTTGTACATCTCACAATTTTTCAGTGGAATTAAACAAATTTAGGACTGACTTGTGGAATCTTGTTTTCTGTTTGTAGAAGGTGAAACTTAAATAGGACCTCTAGCCAGACATCAAATGGGTCAATGTAAATCTTTTGGGTTCCTCCAATAACACATTTAGTTCTTTTAGGTCATATTTTTATAGGATACATGTGTGTCTTTATGAAAATAAGCAGACATATATTTTTTATCAATTTCTTATTGTACACCAAATCACTTATTATTTATTTTGATTTTTTTATTTATTTATTTCAGGGAAAATATTGGATTAGGAAGGAAAATTAATATGCACCCAAAGTACTCTTATGGAAACATTCTGCTCACAGGTAACATGTTGGAATGATCATTTCTTTCTTTTTTCCATACTAGAACATGTATGTTGAGAGGATTCTTCTCATTATTCATTCATGTGGATGTTTGTATTGATCTTACAAATAAATGTGTTCATACATTATTCTAGATTAAAAAAATTGTGTTCCATAGTGCATATTTAAAATTTCTTTGTTTTTATGGAAATGTTTTAAGCTAATGTATGATTAGATCATTGAATGTGTTTTGGGGTCCTGATTGAATGAAATTCCTATAATTGTATTTTTAGCTGCAGTTGAATACAGCTGTAATAACTAGAATGTTGAGATAGTGAATTTTTATATTTCCATCACACAACTTTTAAAAATATGATATCTTATAGTGAACAAAAAAACTATGTACAACATTCACCGTTTTTTGTGACTATAACTGTTGAAGGTATGTTTTTATTACAGTCCCACATATATTCCATGTGCTATAGAAACTGTTACAGAAAAAGTTAGAAATTTACTAAAATAAATTTAATAGCATGTAATTAATATAATCATGCATGGAAAAGTACTACAGTCTTCCATATTATTTTCCAATCTTTTTCTGGAAATGGTTAAACATTATGAGAATTCGAAAACTATCGGGTGTGATGAAGCATGTTAATTAAAAAATTACATAGTTAGAAATACTATGAAAATTCATTTGAACTTTCAAATTCCTTTAATCATGACATTGGTGATGGAAAACTGATCATTAGAGTTTAAAAAGTATTGGGGGTAACTCTTTTTATACAGCATTGATTTTTTTTTCCTTTTGTATTTTTTGGCTATATAACCATGTGTTGACCAAAATGATTTAAGATCTAGTATGATTTGAGCTTTAAATGTGAATGGTTTCAGGACTGAATGACATTATGTAATCTCGGATGGACGCATAATTTCACAACAAACAGAGTTCTAATTTTGGCAGTGATATTTCGACTACCATCTCCTAAATGAGGAAATGATTCCTCTTTGAACGTTGGATCTTAGTCAACCTAGAAGGTCTGGATATTATATTTTCCTACATTGTGTTGATGTATCTGAAACTATAATATTCATGTTTTAAAAGGTGTGACATTTTCATCTCTGTTGACTGTAGTGGGGAACCCCTAGAAACTTCTTTATAAAGGTATTTATAATTTTTTTTGATTCAATCTCATCTTTTCAGGTATTCTAAAGTGGTTAATGGGTCACTGTTGAAGTTTATTATCATGTGTGAGAACTCCAATCAAAGAAAATAAAAATTTTAGCCCCTCTATTTACCCAGGATTAGTCTCTGTTCAAGTGAGATTTAAAAACAATAACCCAACACTCATGATATTGAGTGAAGTCAGAAAAGGGTTCAATCTATCTTCAGCTATTTTTTTAATTCAATTTCATGTTTTCATGTATTATGAGGTGCTTACTGGATCTCTACTGAATTTTCTTTGCATTTTTGAATGACTACAATCCGGGAAAGGAAATCTATCTGTCTGTCCGCTTCTCTAGGTTTGGTCTCTATTCAGGTGAGATTTAAAACCCACAAAAAAATATTATTCTATAAGAATTGAAAAAGTTATACATTTAGATGAAGAGGAAATGACATTGTAGTCTAATTATATATATCATATTTGAAATTTTATCTCTTTTTAAGCAACATCCATTCCCTGATTGATGCAAGTCATATTTTCATTTTATTTTTCTTTACAGTTTTTAAGAAATAAAATTGACAAATCCAATGTGACTACCTTAATGATTTCATGTAGTCGTGAAGTGATATAAACTGTAATAGATATATGGTGGAAATGATCACATGATGATTCAAATCCAAGGTAACATCCCAATTACTACATTTTTATTATTTTATTCAAAACATACTACATTTTCTGTATCTGCAGAATGTACCTGCCGGATATTTTTCAAGCTGAATACATCTTGCAAAAAATAATTTTTATTTGATGAGTGTATAACTTTATGTTTCTGAAAATAATCTACAAATTTATAAATTACAAAATATACATCAATCACCTAATTTATATTAGTTTGTATTTAATTCAATAATTTTCACATCTCTTTTTTATTATTACAACCATTTTATTATCTTTGATTTATCTTTAACTTATTATTTTAGTTCATGAATTACGGTTATTGTGTATGATGTAGAAAATGAAATCAAATTTCCATCCTATAAATTTAGAAATTCATATAATTTTAATCTATCCTTTTTCTTTTTCAACATTTTAAATGCTCTCTCTATATTCTATGAACTCCTATTCAATTATAATACCCCATTATTTTTTAAATAAAATTTATTTAACACTATTGTTTCTTCTATTCTTTTATAAGTAAAAATTTCTTATTAAATGAAAAACAAGTTAACAAATACGTCGTGCAATAGCACGGGTGAGTACTAGTATATTGAAATTCCTATAGATTTTTTAGATTTTATCTCTATTATTGTAATTTATTTTGATTATTTCATAAAACTTTGGGAAATTATTTGAAAACATATATTGAATGCAACCTTATTTTAATTACATTAAAATTATCATTTTGTGGTGAAAATAAGAATAATATGTGGATATGATATTTCAAAAATAAAAATTATTGTATATTTGTCAGAAAATAAATGGAAAAATTAATTTCCCTACCTCCCTCTATGAAAAACAATTGATATTTACTAGAATATGTAATTTTATTATGAGATTCATTATGGACTTTAGAAATATTGTTTTTCAACATTTATCACAACTTTAAAAGATATTAAATTCATTTTTGTCTTGATTTTATCAATGATTTTAATGAATTTAAATGTAGGTTGATCACACTGATAGTAATGCGGCCATGCAACTAGAAAACTCTATAAAAATTTCATTTTGACACTTTTAACCATATTGATATACCAGTTCATTCCCAAATGATTGGAGAAAAATATTAGGTCATTTAATATTCTTTAAGATCATTGGAAACTACTTAGAATAATTACATAACAACTAAGAATTATTTTTAATAGTTGTCTTCAGTATGTAGAAATTCATATTTTATAATATTGGAATTAAAGTCACAATCATTTCTAATCATGAAACACTAAGGTACTTGATAATGAAGGTAAAAGAAAATTTTAGTGTTCTGATTTGGATATTTATTCATTAATAGTATAATATATATATCATGTACAATAAGGGAGTCAATGGACCAAGTGGTAGATCACATAATCAAGATACCCAACACTTCTATAGAAGAAATTATATATGAAGAACTAATGGTTGACTTTATTAATGGAGTGATGATATAATTGATAAAAAAGGTAGCATGGTATTATAATATGATTGACTTTTATTAAATTCTAAATTCACATCTCATCCAAACACCCAAAAATTATACTCAATGATAAATAATATTTTTCCTTTGGATTTACTTTATCTCTCAAAAAACATTAATGGTGGACTGATATGAATATGTTTACTTGAGTGAAACATATAATATTTTCTTTAATATTTTCCATAAAATATCTAATGGTGGTCACATGGTGCATCAAATAACAACTTGGAATGTTTTTTAATAATCATTATATTAGATAAATTTATTTAAAGACTATTTAATTTTCAAAATGTTATAATCAATGTGAATTTACTATAAAAATATCCAAATGGTATATAATGTCTGAAAAAATAATATATATGAAAATAATTGATGTTTGGTTAATATAATTGATAGAAAACTTCACCATTATCATTTTAAACACTTATATATATTTTAATGTTTATTATGTTTCAAAACGAGTGGATTATAATGCCACTATGTTTTTGAAAATGTTTTGTGTGATTTTGTCAAGACTAATACTTTTTTATGTTTATTAATTACTAGATCAATAATTATTGATCAAGGAATTCATTTCTAAAATAATGATATCCAGTCTTTGAGGATTAATTATGGTGTTTGTCACACGAAATCAAGACCATACCATCACAAAGAAAATGTTCAGGGTAATTTTTTAAACATGGATATCAATGTAATTCTAGAGAAATGCGATTAACTTGATAGAAAATATTAGAACTAATTTGTGTAAGAATCCTAATGTGGTTACAAAATATATTTTAGAATTGCCTTTGGAATGTTTCTATAAATGTAGAATTGTGGGAACAGGTGTCACCTATGTATGATGATAGAACAAATATCCTACTAGGTAGTGATTGATAAGAATCTGGAAATAATATTGAAAATAATGAAATATTTAACTTTTAGAGATTAAATTAATCTTGTGTTAAGATTTTGATAACTAAAATATTTATAATGAAATACATTGGGTGGCTCAAGACAATTTCAATCACTAAAATAACTTATATAAATGGACTACGTGTACCTTCATATTTCAACACTCAAGATAATAATGTATATGAATCCTTCAAAATGTAATAATCCATTTACATTCCCTCATGTACATATTGTTGGTACTATATAGGATTTTAAATAAGGATAAAAGAACACATTTATTCATAATGTACATGAGATAAATATATTACATGGAAATATTACCCAAACAATAACATAGGACATCGTACTCCTCCAATATATCATTCCATTAGAACTATCATGATATACCTATACATGAAACAAAATTCATTGGTTAGATTTTTTTTAAATATATATAAATTAAAAAATATATTAGAATTTATAGAATAAAAAACATCATTTAATAGTGAGGGAGGGAACATTTATAGTTTATAATTTTAAATTTTTTTATTTTTTCATCATATTATTTGATTTCATTTAAATTTTTGTTTGTGTTTTACTATAGTGGGATTCTAAGACCCATTAATATCAATTTTTATAAGTTTTCAAATTTTGACTATATTAATATTTTGATGAACTAAGTTTACCCATTTAGGTACATTATATTATTTATAAAATGACTATTTTTTCAAATACATTATGTATAAATTCATTAAAAGATAACTAAATTATGAAACTTATGAAATGATATATTTTCATATATTTCAATCAAATACCTAAGAAGACATTAAAACCACTTTTACATTTTATTTCAATAAACACATTCTTTACAGAACTAATGGAATCATTAAAAAAACATAACTTATTGAGAGATCATGTAAAAACCTTGGTTCATTGAGGACCTTGTTCTATAAATGTGTCAGTAAATCATGAAACGACCTCTGAGTGGCGTCTCCCCTACCTCTCGCACGTTAGGGATTCCACTTCATTCCCGTATCCTTCCATCCTCCAGATCATCGACTGGCTTAGAGTCGTCGCTCAGATCTCGGCACGACGTCGGAGTGTTCTGCTGATGATTCAAGTTTGCGGACTTTGGCATGGTCCAGATCTCAGCGTGGAGGGTTCTGGTGGTCTGGATCTCAGATTCTGCTTCTAGAGGGGTTTGATTCAGCGTCATCATATCGATACTTTCCAGCTTCATGGTCTCGTCTTGGCATTAGTGCACATCGGCAGGCGATGGTTTTGGGACTCTGGATTTGGTCATCACTTCCTTCAGCTTCGGTTGTGACCCAGTGCAGCTCAGCTGCTGCCCCGATGCATTTCAGAGGTGGGTAGGATTGTTTGCACATTGGATGTTTTTAATTCTAGTGAACTTTGGGTGTTCTTACAAAGGTGTCGATGCTGGTGGGGCCCTCATATTTTCACAGGTTCCTTCCTCCTCATGCGGTTCTACCGAATTGGAAGTTGGTGTGGGTTCATCCGTGTCTTGGTCTTGTTTGGCTCCAGCCCAGACTAGCGTTGTCTATTCATACATGCTTGAATCCACTCAACGATGATGCTCCATGAATGTGGTTTTGGATCTTCCAGTCCTAGGTAGTGAAGATTTGGCTTCATATGCCTTGGTTTTTCCTCCTGTTAGGGTTGGTGAGGATGTGTTTGAAGGATGATGTGGTTGAGATGAGGCTCTTCTTGTTTCGATTCCAATGGTGATTTCTGAATAAGAGTTCGACTTTTCTCTACCCATTAGTTTTCTTGGATCTAATGGACATTTTTATTAAGTGTGAAATTTTATGTGTTTGGTGGAACTGTTTTGTTGGATCTTGGAGGAGGGAAGTCAGTGCAGCTAGACTCGATAACTTAGAATAGGCTCAAAAAAGGTTTTAAAACTAGTTATTCATCTTTTTAGTGGTTTTCAGATTTGGATGTTTGAGAGGGTAAGGAGTCTGCCATCAGATCGGGCCTGTGCTTTGACACATTACACTTGATTTCCCACTTGCATTGCAACTTTGATGTGCTTCAACATCTTTTATGTTAGGGAGGGGTTGCTCTAGTTTTCAGTTCGGTTCTCACTTTATTGTCCTTCATGTGTGATTTTCCTTAGTTCATGATGTCCTTTGGGTTCTCCCCCTTCTTCTCTTAGAAGGGGGTTTTATCAATAATTAAAATATTTTAAGACCTTTGGGTCGTTGGTTGGATTTGATTAATTCTTTTAATTTTAAAATTCCCCTATAAAATGAACATCAAATATTACCTACCTTGACATTTAACAGTTTTATCACTTATAACCATTTAATTAGTTTATTTTTAATCCATATTATTAGATAAATATCATTGTATACATTGTTTAATAATTTGATCCATAATCTATTTTTAATTCGTGTGTGGGGGAGGGAAAAGTGGGATAAAACAATATATGTGGAAGAATATTCTTAATAAGAAAAATATAATTAATTTATAATCTATTTTTCATTTTTAGGGAAATAATGGTAGGTTACTTCCTATATATCGTAGTTATAATTAATATATATTCATGAAAATATAGAACATATTTTAAGTGAAGGATACTCAATTTTCTCTCAAAAATTGATGTCTGCATTGAATTTTATATCTAAAAAAACTGGAAAAAACTACAAATCAATATTGAAGAGGGAATGTAATTATCAATAATATAGTATACTAATAGGACCCTGTCATATTATATAAATAAATCCCTTGAAAAAATGAAAATTATGTGGGAATATATGTTAATATGGGGGTTGTAATATTACATATATACTTAAGAATCAAAAGTACCTCTCTTCCTTCAGGGGAAAAATAAATGTAACAAACAAATAATTCTTCTAAGGAAAATATAGATAATATATTTTTACTACTTGTAAAATAAAAAAAGTTTTAACGATAATATAAAATTTCAACTGGGTAGAGATGAATCAATAACACAGTAAGAGATGATGAATCTTATTCTTGAAGAAATATAGAAATCAAGAATTAATCATCACCATGGATAAACCCCACTTAAGCTTCCGCAAAATAGGTTTAATAGAATCAACTAACCCTTTATCTATAGAAAATGCCCAAAAATATTCATTATATACCTTAATGCACTCCTCATTTGTTGGATATGATGAAATTCTTCCATACTATAGTAAACCATTTATGAGCATAGAAAGAGAAAATATTATCTTTAAATTCTTACATGAGTAATAAGTGAAAAAATTACATGAAGGAAGGTGTAAATTCGAACATGAGGATTAATTAAGTGAAAATTAATTGAGTACTCTTGTTTAATTTTTTTACAAATAACATTAAAGAGAAATGATAAATTTAGTAACATATTTCTAAAAAGAAAAATCATATTGGGTAGTATTTGAATTTATCATGGGAAATATTCTTGAAGTTCTCTTTTCATGCAATACAAGAAATATGGGTACAAGGATTATCATATTCTATAAATTTCAAATATTTTTTTAGTATTCTATTCATTATATTTCTTCACATTGATTTATTAATTTATTTCTGTGGTTATTTTTAATTAATTTATAAATTATTTAAATTTTATGAATATTTATTAAATGTAGTATGATATCATTTTAATTGATCTCATTGATTATCTTGAATAAATGAATGATTTACTATTGATTCCCCATTTGTATTATATAAATTATTTTGATTAGGTATGTCCTTTTTGTAGAGAAGACATGATGTAATCTATCCAAATTTTATGGAAAAGGATTTAACTTTTTTCAATCCATACAATGCTATCTATAGTTTATTTCACAATTTTTATTTTTCATTTCAACTATGAATATGATGCATTCTATCTATTCCTGAGTTATTATTACAGTTTTATGAGTCATCTAATGCTTCATATTATTGCTTTTTATAGTACACATGATTCATACTACACTATGTATAGTAAATTCTTACAGTTGATAAAATTCATCAAATGATATAAACAATTTCCTTTCCCATAATGTCTGAGTCATTCCATTTTTTTATGATTCATACCATCTCTTTATGCAAGTCATCCCATTTCAAATTTCAACTGTCATGAGAAGTCATTGGGTGACATTGGATGAGTAAAGTTGTGACATCATAAAGATCATATACACTATAAACCAAATATGTAGAGCCACATCTGAATTCATGGACATAAATAATAACCAACCACAAAAATTATGGTGAATTATATGAATTATAAAACATGATTGACAATCTATTCAAAGAAATGTATGAATTCAATGGATTTTAAGGAAGTTTAGGATAAATCTCTAAGGGGGGTTTAGGAGAATAAAGAAATATTAGATAAATTTATGTGGTGTGGAACTCATGATTATTTTACAAATTGAATAAGTAGAAGAAGAAAACACTATAAGAAGGATGGAACACTCAAATAAGAGGGGAGAATTGGAGGAATTTTGTTTTTAGATTTCACTTCAATTATTCAGTTTTAATTGTTTCAGTTTTTATATTTTTTTCTATAACACATTAATATTTTTATTTATTTTATATTATCCAATACATGGGTGGTGAAAACCATAGATGATCTAGTAAGGGAATGAATTTTGGTTGTAAATCATTATCACATACATTTATTAATATAAAGCTCTTCCTTATGTAAAATTATGATGGCGTTCAAAGGAAGTTGATAATTTTGAATTTGATTCTGTTTGATTTTTTGTTCAATATCTTATAATTACTTGGCCAATGATCATTCATATTATTTCACGTAGTTTTTTCATATATAAAGTAATAGACTAGGCTACGTGATTATTTTCATAGACATTGTTGGCATGTGTTAGAGGAGTAGTTGACATACTTGGATTTAGTTAGAATAATAATATGTAATTTGTAATAGAATAAGTAAACATTGAGTATTTTTCAATGTAAATTAATGACATAAAAAAGAGGGTATAGAAAAAAGATATATATATTATGTTAACACATTCCAAATATATTCAAACAAGGGAGATATGTGAAGTGATTATTGAACATCACATTCCTTAGTTAATATGAAAAAATCAACAATTTTAATTGATATTATATGAATTTAACAACCAACATTTTCCCGATAAAAAAATCTAAACTAAAACACCTATTTTCTTGAAATATGGTGACAATTAATTTTTGAGCACCACTCTCAAAATTAAACACTAAATTACCAATAAACTATATTTAAATTTGTGTAAAATTATCTTTTTGAAATATCTGTATTTGTTTATCCTTCTAAATAACCTTTAGTTCCCTAAAATATGTGATCTCAATAAGCATAAAACTATAATATCATTAAATTTTTAATTTGACAATAGATTTATATCATGTTCCAAAATACTCAGGTTATACACTTGTAATATCTCAATGAACTATTATTCATTGGATATCTTCACATATGGTTTGTGATCAAAACCACATATTTTGAATTCAATCATTTTCTTTTATAATTATGGTGATTATAAAATTATTTGGGTATCTTATTTATAACCCACATGGTCATTTTCGCCTATAAAATCAAGTTTCATCATTTTAAATTGGAAATCCCACTAGTCTTTCAACATAGACCTCTTATTCAAGAACACTATTCAATAATTTTTTTTGACTCCATATGATAATTAAAGAATCCAGATTGAATCTCCATTTGTTGGAAGAGTTTGATTAAATCGTGTTAAGACACTTGAGAAATCATTTTTTCAACATCCACTACTTAATTATGTGCATAGTATTTACAAACCACACGTGTATTATTTTGGATCATGTTTATAAATTCATAAAACATGTTCTTAAATATATAATTCATATCAATCACACTATGATGATTAGGTTTTTTCACCAGTTATCAAATTATATTTTTGTTGATTTGATCCAATAATTGATTCATGGATCAAACTCATGACTCATCCAAACTAACATATTCATATGATGCGTGTTTAATCATTGATAGTAGTGAGGCATTCCCAATTTCTCTCATTTTCACATCTATGTGGGAGAAGTTTATTATGTGATGATGTTGGATGGATCAACTTGTGTGCTCTAATTTATACTCTATGGAATAGGATGAATTTCATTTAAAATAATTTAATCTTTCAATTCATCCTTGAAATATTCATCAAATTGTGATCATTGTGTAACAAATGGATTATATTAATTTATTCATTTTTATCAATATTATTGTATATATTTGAGATCCAACAGTTATTACAGGGAATTTCCCAAATTTCTAGGGATTTATTACTCTACATATTTTTTTGTCAGCCTCTTATAGAGGTATTTTTATACATTAATATTACATTATTTACCTAGATAGTATAATTTATATATTTTATCACCATATTTTCCTCATTTTACTTAATTTTTTTGAATATTGAATCTACTTTTGAAGTCAAAAATATTTTTTACGGTGGTATTACTTCTAAGAAAAATTTCATAAGTTGTTCACTAATTTATGGGGCTAAGAACTGCCTTTTTATTCATATAAACTATAACTTCAGCTACTTCCTTCAAATGGTGATGAGAGATTCCACATTCAATGTTAAATGTTTTGGATATGTTATTTAGTTATAAATTTATTCATTCAAGAACTCTATTATGTTAAGAAGGATATACTAATGAAACCTCATTATTTATTCCCACATTCCAATAGGTGTTTACAATTTCAAGAGTTGTGTATTCTTTCAATTATCAGAACAAATTTTATTGATAATGGATCAAGTCTCATTTTCTACTCTTTGTATGCACTTATTTATATTGTCTATCACTTCCATATTATTTTTGTTGAACATCACAGAAGATTATATTATATAATTATTAATTAAATGAATGAAATACCATTCATCATATGTTCCCAATATATTTATGTGACCAAAAATATTGGTTGGCACCAGGTTAATGTGATGGGATTTCCTTTTTTCCTATTTATGCTATAGACTTTGGACTATATTTACCTCTACACACATCAGATGTATTTTCTTGATCCCACATCAAATTTAAAATATCTATTGTATAATTTTGACCATATTGGAAGTCCATAATCTATTACAGAATGTGACATAACCTCAAATTCATATTTGTTCTATCATATTCATCTATTTAGATACATATTTTTTCATTAATTTCTACATAGTACATATTACTATTTTTAATGTAAAATTTCATAAGATATTTTTTAACCATGACACTGATTACACATACATTCTGATTAAATGTGTCCTTATGTTCTAATTCATATAGTTTACTCACTCTCTTGAGGTTTTATCATTGGTAATCTACATAAATTCATTCTAATTTCTTCCAATAATTACTAGTTAATTTCATTAATCCACTTCAATTTATTTAAAAATATCTTACATGACTGATATTTAATATTTGTCCACTCGAACCTTTACATTTTTTACCAAGATCATGATTCCCATCATGTTGATTGAGAACCCCTAATCAAGGATTGGGGAGATATATTTATGTTTTTTATTTGATTGTGATTTCTTCTAGGTTGAAAATCCACCTCATTTTTTCATTCCCTGAAATTACTAGCTATATTAAATCATTAAATGGCCTCCCAAATTAATTTTAAAAACAAGTAGTGTAGGAACACTCATCTAAAATTTCTTATGATGATCATCTATTTCCAAATGGAATAAATTTGGGTTTCTTGTATTCTTATTTCTTTGACTTCATTGGGGGTAATTTTTATTTCTTCTCTACCTATAAATAGTAGATTTATGACCAAAATTATAATATTTGGAACAATATCATTAGAAATTGTTTATTCTTTTAGGTGACTAATATGGTCTCATTCACCTCTTCTGAAATTTAAAGGATTCCGTATTATGATATCTACTTTTAAATTTTTACTAAGACATGATGACTAATTGATAGAAATAATTTTTTAGATTCATTTGAGTAAATATCTTTTAACATTCATCCCTCTACATGTCCATATCCATTAATAGTATTTATAAATATATGAACGTCCGAATGTGTAAATTCTTTATGGAATACCTAATTTATATTTTACATTCATTTTTTAATTGAACGACCAATGATTCCCAGGATTCATCTATATTAGTTTTATCATTCATAATTTTATTTTGTTTATCAATTACATTATGTTTCTCTTTAATCATTATCTTGATGGTTATAACATATTATGAATTCCCCTGACTAAATAATTGGGAAAATTATTTTCTTTGTAGTGAATTATTCTTTGTTTCATGTATTTCCATATACTCATTCTATTACTTCATCTATATATTAATCATTTGATTTATTTTAATATCAAGATCGTTAATATCTCTCTTGGGATCATCCTTGATTTAAAAAGTGTGATATCCTGGGCTCAGTTAATTCAATTGAAACCAAAATTTTTTGGACACATAAAATCAAGAACACCTCTATGCATTTCAGATGTAACTAACTATATGAGGGTGTTTGTGGTGGAAGAGTGGGGAGACTATACACTCATGATCATAGTGTGTAAGAATGGTATAATGATATCAAATAATTCCGGAAGTAGAATAGATAACTAAAAATATGGAGAATAAACACCCATAACATAAATTGAAAACTAATCACATCCCTCAAAAACTATAAAAATGATGATCATGGAATGATATAAAATAGAAAATTCTGAAAAGGTAGTAGGAACTCATACATATTTTTTAAAAAAAGAGCCAAAAATACAAAAATATTGTCTCTAGGTAAAATCATAATCCAAAACTCATTCATATTCTCCCACACTCCCATCCTATAATCCATCATGTATTTACAATATTTCACATTCCCATATACCAAGTTGCATCGATGAAGCCTTTCTAGATACCATGTGGAGGTCCAAGTTGGGTATGAGATAAACTCAGTAGGACACAACCAATGGAGTATAATTACATCCATTATATCAATATATAATAAGATGTGTAAAAATTATAATAAAGATGGAAATTAATTGTGGTGATAATGAACCAACATAGGTTTGAGTTCCCACGTACACTCATCCTTATATATATACATTGGCCAATGTGGGAATATCAAGGAGTAACCAATCAATAATAATCTAATTTATAATGAATTTTTGGGACCTAAATCATATCCCAAGTGTCCCCTATAAATAATATCGAATAAATACATGTATAATAATCATGTTATAAAAGTAAGGATTCAGAAAATCCATGTATGATATTTGTATTAGTTCAAGATTCATATAATCAATTCATTTCATAATATAAATGAAAAACTGATCAAATCCTTGGATTTCCTAATATGAAACCAATGTTTCACACTTGTATAACGTGAACCTATCAATATTAAATCTCATCCTATTATTTCTTCATTGGAAGCCTACAATCTCTCTAGGCATGGTATACAGTCTCTACCCTCTAAGTCAGTCCTTGGATACCTATAACGGTATCCAATGTTTCACTAAAGGAATACATAAAAATCTACCCTCTAAGTTAGTACTTGGTAGTACATACAGGGAGTCCAATTATCCATTGTGTTTTATTTTAATAATCATCCCTTTGAGTTTACCCTCAAAAATCCATATATGGAGTCCAAGTGTCACTCATATCATATATAACTTGGTTCAAAGTGATCCCATCCATTCTATTTATAAAACATCCCTTATGTCACCCACTGCGTAGAAAAATAATTACCTTATAATTCATTTAATAAAGTATTCCTAATGATTCCATTCATGTCCACCAAGAACGGGACCCATTTATCTCTCTTGGCCTTACAATATGAATTGTCATTGGGCCAAGGACTAAACATTCCATTTATGTTCACATATTATATCATTTGACCATGACATATATATAATAAATTTACTCACCTCATAATTTGAATCTAATCAACACATAGGATTAGATGGCCTCGAACCACGATAATCCTTAGGTTAATATTAATTGAGATTTTGGATTTAAAGAACATCTCCATCATGAGGGTGAAATAAAAATAACCAATAGCATAGGTACATAGTCTATCATTCAAAATTTCATTTAATTTAATTAATATTTGAACCAAATTGTTTGACATCCTAAAAGGATGGGTAAAGAACACACCATTATGTTGAGTCAAATTAATATGTCACCCATGATGGTTTCATACAATTTAGAAACTCACACAAATAGGTGGTTTAATTACATACCTTTTAACATTAATGATTTATAAACCATTCTAATGGGTAATATTTTCCAATTCAACCAATTTAATTTAAGTATCCATTAGTTAATATGTTATGCTATCAAAATTAAACATACAATACAACAACACATATATAAACACCAATATAGTGATATAAAACCATGTAACCACCATCATAATCATTTTAGTTCCCAGATAAATTTTTTTCATTTTGTAAAATTGAAATTTCAATGTTTCTAATCTCATAAGAGTGTTATTTAATGTTAAAATATCACATTTTACGGTAAAAAATCATTTTTTAGATTTATTGAAAAAATTTCCTAATTTTGTGTTTTAACAGATTAAAATTTTAATATAAATTGGGAAAAAATTAAATGATGAATTAATTTATTAAAATAATTTTCAGGCATAAAATCATCTTGGGTGTATTTTCATAATTATAAACCAATAGTTGAATCCAACATTTAGAGGCCTAAAATAAGTGCACAAGTCAAGCCTCTAAATTTATTGACAGATCTATATATTCATGAAGTTGGGCCTATATCATTTAAATGTATTTCACAATGGATATGAAAGTAGAAATTATAAATATATTATCTTAAGAAAACATTCATAACTATGTCCCCACTTGATTCTACCATTATCATTGCGATAAATGCATGGAAAATCAAATTTTGGATATTCAACAATTCTTCTTGGCCTTAATAAAATTTCAGAGTAAGTGGGATATAACATCTTTTAGATATGGATTATGAATATGAATTTTTTAATCAAATCCAACATAATGTTTTGAACAACTTTCCAGAAGTATACATTTGCAATTTCAATAATTAAATGGGTCTATCATGCACAATGTTTTGGAAGGAAAATTGTGTGCAAAATTTCCACCCATTTTCCTATAAAAATACATCTCATATCCATTTGAAGGTATTGGATACTCTACTTATCCATTTTATATAATTATTTTGACTCAATTACATGTAATATTTTTATGCATTTATAATATATTTTTCTCTTTTTCTAACTGCCATTCCGATATTTTTAGTTTTTTGTATCCACCCCATTATTCTTCAATGTAATCTCTAATGCTCATGATCAGAGTAACTAATCCATTGATGTTACAAGGATATCATTCTATTTTCAAACCCAATTAATTTTTCATTCATGTTTATTTTCTATTAATTTTTAATATTTGGTTCAATGTTAATCTTAGTGGGTAAGGTGCCTTTTGGTCTCCACTTTCCACACATAAGGCCTAACATTATCTTCCATAATATTTTATATCGATCGAGGAGTTGGATGTGTGGACTCTATATGACCATTGAGTTGACTATATATTCACAAATATTGGTTGGATAGGATATTCACTCATATAATGGATCATTTTTATTAAGTAAATTTGAAACTAAAAAAGGGACTATGAAGTTTCACTCTGGATGTTCTCCTCGGAGGATCACTTTTTTATTTTTCATCATTATGTCATCATTAATTATTATATATATATATATATATATCAATATTTCATTCATAATCATCTAATTTATGTTATTTAATATTATATTACTTATAATATAAATTTTAATAATAGAAATTTGATGTTGTGTGAGCTGCCCCTTTGAGACCACCCCATGGTGTAAACTATATTTCATGCTTAGGAAAGTAAAATATTAACCATGGATACCTGATAATTCCCCATGAATCATAATGGGAAAGTTAAACATAAATAAAATTTTTTACCTTGATATAAAGTCATGAGACCACCGAAATAATCTTCGTAGTCAACTCGTCGTCTATTGTTGGCCTCAAATCTGGGATTGAATGAATGAAATAGAGTAGACCAATAAATTCCCTATTAATAATGCATATGATATCACACAAAAATCACTAGATTTATAAAAATATAATCATTGATAAGTGAAAAAGTAAAAAATTCCATATAGTTATGAATCCAATGAGGATGATGTTCGATCAATCAGATTCCAGATGATAAATTTGGTTCACGAGCTATCTTTAGGCATTAGTAATGCTTCCAATGGTGATTGATTCTATTCATGGGAGGGGAAAATTAAATGGGGGTGATAAATTTAATTAATGGATGTAAAAAATGTTCATTTTACCAAAACATTAAAAGTGACACATTTTCCCAAATGGTTAGCTATACCATGTTCCAAATGTGCACACCACACTACCTAGAATGAAAACACAACAAAAAAAGTATTGCATGATTGAAAAAACCATGAGTATCATTTGCACACCCTCTATTGTAACCACACATGGCCAATATACCCGATAAATAGTTTTTAAAAATTATATGTTACCCCCACTATAACATACAGTTTGAAGTGCATGGTTAGCACTACTCATGGACTAACCACATGCCTTTACTACCTCCACCAAAATCCAGAGGTCTATGATCCAAAAAAGATTTTGGTTCTATTAAATCCATACCTAACTATAGGGAACATTAATAATTGAAAAATTAATAGTTTAATAAAAAATATTAAACTATTTATATCTCATATAATGTTTAGGTACTTACAATCTTCCCTTATAGAAAATTTTCCCTGAATATTCATTCCTTGGATAGTGAAGCCAAATATGAGAATAAATCCAACCATTAGGCATCTACATCGGCCTCCCACTCTCATTTGTCTTTCTCTACGTGACTATGATTTAATAGTACCCATATCATAAGAACTAACAATCCACATAGAACCTTCATACCAAAAACAACAATAAGAATAGTGTGCTCCGCAAAAGAAGAATTACCATCAAAATAAAATTCCTTAGGATAAAGAATATGTTTCCAATCAAAATGGTATTGATGATTCTAAGAAAAAAGGAAGGCATCAATCAAGGACCAGTACCTCTGAGTTAGCTACAACTAATAGGGTAATACCTTTTCTCTCCCCAGAATTTCCAAGGGGATTATATAATGAGGTAATGGATTAACAAGTTTTTGAATATTTCTATGCCCCCATCTCAGTCTAGCTTCCTAGAAAAACCTGTTCAACACATTGAACTCTAGTTTATGAATACAATGATCAATTTAACATTTTAATCTACACTGAGTTGTATACATCTTCTTCCCAAAAATTATATCCTTCACGAAAGTATCCTGAATGGAATGGAGGTACAATAACGTTATATCTTCCTTCTCTAGCTATCATGGATTTTAAAAGAATGTCCTACCATATAGGGAATCTTAATAATATATTTTTATGGTCACCTAGATTCTATTATTATACGTGAAATCTTCTAGAGGTATGTGTTTCTCCCAAGAAACTATAAAATCAAGGATTCATTTTCACGTATTGTCCCAAAAAGCATGTATCATATGATCAGATTGATTGTGTGTCTATGGGTGATAGGATTTACTCAGCAGTACTTGTGAAACAATTTATTTCTAAAACCTCATATCGAATTGAGTCATGAATTGATTTTCACTCTATGGTATGATTTAATATTTAACTCCAAGTAAGTGTGTGATCACACAATTATATATCCTCTTGATCTCATCCACTATAAAATCTTATTGAATAGGTAGGAAATGGGAAACCATTATCACGATATCTATGATCACCCTTATATAATCACTACACTTAGGTGATATTGAAAATTCAATCATGAAATATATAGTGACTTTATCCCATTTCCACTCAGGAATGGGTAATGGTTGTAAAATCCCTATAGGTCTCTAGTGGTTTACCTTCAACTACTCGTTGGTGGACAACTGAGTAACAAACCTAGCTACATCCCTTTTCATCCATGGCCACCAGTTTTAGTAGAGAATGATATAATACTTCATTGTATGATTAGAATGAAATACCAATATTTATCCATGAGACACTCATATCATCTACATTAGTAAATCTATAGGAACCAAGAAAATTACAAGGTTGCACAATATCTCATCAATTTTAGTGATCAAAATATGTGGACGTTTATCACCATCCATGCTCTCACAAAGGACCAAGACATGATATTCTGATAGTTCTTTCACATTCATAGTCACCCAATGTGAATAATTCATTAATAACAATGTATGTATAGAGTCACTGAGACTATCATTATCCTATATAAACATCATGTAAAATAAGTTTTATGCATACACTCACCAATGGGCTATAGAACCACCTATGTCTAGGTCCTCCTACTTTGAGCATAAAAATCTACATTTCCTTTCTATTCTTTTCAAATACAATTAAGTACAAAAAAAATTGTATTTTACCGACCTTAATTACCTAATATAATGTTCACAATATGTAAACTTATACATAAAGATTTTGGGGTGTATATGCACCAGAAAATTCACTTATAGAAAATAATTCCCCTAAGGCATGGAAAATAGTGGATAACATGACATCATGCGCCGATTAGTTACTTTTGAATGGCCTTAACTGACAAGACTCATATCCTATGACTCACTCCTCCTGCATATGAATATATCGTATCCTAATTCCATTTTCATCATAATAATATATATTGATTTTTTAGGTCTGGTTGAATCTGGATCGTTTCTGAAGTCCATATCTCTTTCAACTCATGAACATTTGTCTCACTTGCTTTTGACCATGTAAACATCACAAAATTCTTATAAAAGATTGTAATATATTTTTTTGGCATGATAAGTCATTTATGAAGATCAATTAACAACTATGTGACCCCATTAAACTACACACATCAAAGATGTTCCTAGGATACTCCCCGGAAATGGAAACTCTCACCTTCATTGGGTCAACTGAAACTCCATTATTTGAGATAATGTGGGCTATAATGTGAATTTTTTTCAATCCAAAGGTTGATTTTATTAGAATTTCTTATAATATATTCTCTCTAAGTGTATATAATATAATCCCAATATGTTTGGTATGGTTGTGTTGAGTGTGAGATTAGACCAAGATATCATCCATTATTTACACCATAAAAGACTCCAAATATGGAAGGAAATCACGATTCATCTATTCTCTGATAAAAGATTGTTTAATCTTGAGAAAAAAATACATTAACAAATAATAATAAAATCAATATCTACTGTATAATTTTATATTTGGTATATCAGATGGTCTAACACTCACCCAATTATAACCCGATATTAGTTTTATCATATGTAAAATCAAACATCCATAGATTTTATTAAAAATATCTTAAATATGTGAAAATAGATTCCATATCTTAAACCTAGGTAGGTTAAATTTTGGTAAACCATGAAAATAACGATTTTATCATCCTCATTCTTGTAAAAAATAATTAAAAATCACATATTGATGAACTAATTAATATAATACCCTTAGTTAAGAATACTTTCTTCTTCTTCTTGAGCTATTGAAACTTAGTATTGTCTATATTATAAGTTGGAATGGGTACTGGTGCTACTCTTGAAGCTATCTACATGAAAAAATATACATATTTATTGGTAGGTAGTCTTCAAAATTCATCATTTAAAGAATCCTTGATATAATAAACCACATGTGATAAAACTTCTTGTCGTGTTCCCTGATCATCCAAGTATAAACACAATATTTCATCTATCATCCTTCCATGCCCAGAATGTTTGGGTCTATCTCTTCTTTCCTGGGTATCCCATTCACCCATGTGAATAAAAAACCCACCATCTAGTTATGTGAAAATCACCACTGATTATATAAGTCAATGATTGAATGATAGGGAACCATCTAGATCTTCCCTTTAAGCATATACAACCATATCATTGTTGAAAAAACATTCATATACAATGAAATACCCACCTATGTCAAGAGGGGACTCCAAGCACTGGTGTACACTCTCTTATCTAATCACCAATAGATTTTTGATTTCCACAATTCTATTGGAATACTAAACATCCTACCAAATGATCTTTATAAAAGGAACATATTTGAAGGAAATAAAATCACATGTGTTTAAAAATGAAGATACTATAATATAGGTGAATAGAAACTGACTTCTCCCTAAAAATGTATAGAACTCTGCTCCTCAGGTTTCAGTTGAACCACATACATCTTTCCTGATCTAAAACCTTGTGATATAACCTTCATACACTATACAGGTTTTCTCTACTAGAATTTTAGATTTACAGTATGGTTTCCCCATCGATAATAGCCACCTTGTCCTAATCTTCTAGTTGTACTCTAGCGCCATTCCTGAAGAAAAGTAGTTGACCCACTCATGAACATAGAGTTAGTGAATATCCAATCTCACTGAATACTAGAGGAAGTTCTCTAAACAACAATGTAGGTGGACCAAAATTCTACAAGACCAAAACTCGTTTGAAAAATCACTAGGGTGGCCCCTTGTACATTATGGTTTCATTTTTCCGGGTCAATCACACTGATATAACCTCACCTGTCTACCTAAGTTTATTCCATGGCTACTAATATTACCTTGTGGATGCTTCAAACAACTCTACTTATTATTGGTTTATATACTTCTAGATAATGTATTCGAACATCCCTAGATCATACCCCGTCCAGCCTTATGTTCTGAACCATTACATGTTCTTGATTCACTATTATAGATATCAATGTACTCTTAATTAAATTTTTCTATGATCATATCTCATGCCCAAGACATTCCTCAAATCACATAGATTTAGATAACTTGTCACTTAATAGAATAAATTTGAATTGATTGAGATCAATGAAATGGTTATAATAGTCCGTTAATGATAAAGTGCCCAACATAAAGTGTTTAAATTCTCTCCCTCTTTCAACCCTCAATGTCCCATGATTAAATAAATCATATAAATCCAAATGAATATCCATCTATAACATATCATGATAATGATCAGTTAGTGTTACTATGTATCACTCTCTCATGGAGTAATACAAAATTATATACATAATAGGATTCACTCGCCTCTTATTATGTGTCTTAAGATTCTAAAAAATTAATAAAAAGACCTCTATCCATGACCATACAACAAGTGGTTTGACATCCATTGAAAATATGGGTTGATACTACTATTAAGACTCACGTATAAACTATTCCATAGTGGTGGATGGTAATGGGGAACCTTGGACAATCATCATAAGGGGTTTAAAAACCTCTCAAATCTAGGCATTCATTCTCGTGTCAGATATAACTGGAGATGACTCATGTGACCCTAGTAGAGGTTCTACTTGAAACCCAAGGCCTAACACCTTCAAAGCATGGTCGTTTCTACCCTCCTAGCGTATGACTTGTGGTTATCATGGTGGTATGTGTCTAAAATACAAGAACACAAATCAATACAAGATTTGTTAATCAATAAAGGGGAAGATATAATGATAGGATACGTACAAGCCTCCTTATATAAGATTTGAAACCCTCCTTCTACTCCGATTTCTAGATCTGTGTGACATATAGATCATAATAAAAGTAAGAGTCACTTCCTAATTCCCACTACTATGGAATGATCATGTCCATGTTCTCTAATATTTGTCAAAGTTTCTGATTTATTCATTCATAAATGAATTTTATAGAGGAACAATCCTTTATCTTGTAATTGGAATCCTCGTTTAATAGTGATTATTTAATTTAATGATATAATTTCATTTATAGTTCACCCGGATTTATATAGAAAATATTTGCCATATTTTAATTAAATACACCACAATTTCAAATTTATAATGGTGCATAATTTTTATAAATTGAAATGTTGAATCCATTTAGTCGCAACTGTGTACTGATGAAATCCTACATAAATTTTTACCTCAATTTCATAGACATAATATTAAATCACCAAAACATAAATCAAGTAATGTATAAAGTAATATAAACATGGAATTATATATGCATGACATATAAATTATGATTTCCTTATGATGATGAATGATGTAGTACATCTATTTCATATCAACCAAAGGTTAAAAAATAACAATCATGTGGAACATCAAACATCATGTGCCTCACCAAACAATGTAATGAAGGAAAATATAATAAAAACAATGTAGAACATCATTTCCTATCCTCGGTAATTTTTATTATCACTAAATATGAGATAGATACTCCAAATCATTAGCTAATGACCGAATCTCAACATGTATTCCCTCTCCTTTATACCTTCACAAAATAGTAAATCAAATAAAAAACCACTAATACCTCTTTTTGAGATCCTGGACCTGGTTCACTTCATAGTAAACAAAACTAGATGGCCACGTGACCTCTATTATTTTTCTCGTACACCAGAGGCTGCCTAAAGCAGTGATGGTTAATGGTGGAATTTTTCATAGAATATACCCTCAATATTATATGGTGGCATACTGGTAAAATAATAACAAACAACAGTTGTAGCATAGAGGATTACTGAATAAGGTTACAATAAACAGACATCATATAAATAGATAAGTAATCACATCCATCAATGTCATATATAAATTGTTGATCATGTCATCCAATAAAAAATAAAAATCTAACATGGAAGAAGGAACACATAAAACATTGTGTATAAAAATAACCAAAATACCAACATAATATCTACAGAATGAAACATAATCCACAACTCTATCCTATGCTACCCCACTCACATTCATTGATAAATCCAGTATCGAAAACTGGGTGCCTACCCTAATTCATACATACATCTATAAAGCTTTTTTGGTTACCAAATGGTTTCCCAATAAGGGTGTGAGATAAACACTGTATTCCACCAAAAAATGATCAAATGTCATCCAGTTGGTAACTATATAATAATAATATTCAATAAAATAGAAAATATTGAAATTATGTGTGACAAAAAATAACCCACATAGGTCCGGGTACAGATTTACACCATTATATTTCTACTCAAATATGCCTAATATGGAATATATGTGTGTAATAATTTCATCAGGATATAATTTATAACAAAGAAATAAGACCTAGATCATAGACTATGTGTCCCCCATAACTCCCATTTATGAAATACATGTATAATATGTCCATTATAAATTTATGCCTATGAAAAAATCCAATATTGTTCTTTGTCTTGGAAAATGAATCATATAATCAATTCATTTAATAATATAAATGGATCCAAGATCCCGTCATTGGAATTCATAAATCGAATGAAAATTATATATATAGGTATAACATACACCCATCACTTTACAATCCCATCCTAAGAATTCCTCATTGGATCCCTAGTATCTCTCTATGTGTGGTATAAATTCACAACCCTCTATGTATATCCTTGGATGTTTTGAATGGAATACCTAGTGCCACTCATTGGGTACATAATAATATTCCCTTTGAGTCGATCTATGGTAGTTCATTTAGGGATTACATGTAACAATCATGGAATAATATAATAATATTCCCCTTTATTCTATCTATGGATGTCCACATAAAGAGAAGATTGTCACTCATGAAATATATAAACCTACATCCAAGTGATTCTATCCATGGAGTTCAAACAAGATCCCATGATTCATGAATGCAACATACTAATAATTTCATTAATTTAATTTTCAAAAAAATAACACAATGAACTACATTCATGGAATTCAGGAATGGAACCCATGTATTACTCTTGGAATTATAATATAAATGTTCATGGACCCAAGGAATAACCATACCATTTATGTTCACATTTTTACCCATTTTTAATCACATGTATATAAGAAATTTATAATCTTTATAATATTATTTAATTAAAAGAATAGTATTAAAAGGATTATCATGACAATAATTCTATATTCCATATTAATTGTGAATTTTGAATTAAGGAACATCTCAAGATTATGTGAGCAAGAACAATATCAAAAGTCATATGGAAATGGTGTTCAATTACCTTTTTCATTTAATTCAATTAACATTGAACCAAATAATTTGACATCCACTTTGAGGAGAAATGAATGGAAGACTATAGTGAATAAGAATAAAAGGCCACCCATGGTGGTTCTATACAATTTAGAAACACACCCAAAAGGGTGGTATAATTCTAGGTCCTTAAACATTAATGATTTATAAATTGTTCTCATGGTTATTATAGGAAAAGCCTTTCCATTTAATTGAAATAACATTCCATTTAATAGGAGTCACTTACATAATCTAGTGTGTGTCATAATAAAATATTTACAAACCCATATACATTATGAGATATTCATGAGACCACCTTTATAAGCATTGCAGTTGACTTCTCATTCAATGTGGGTCCTTAATTTTAGATATAACAGATGAAATTAGGGAAATAGAAAAACACTATTATAATTTTTCATATGAGCTCATGCCAAAATAACAAGGTAAATAACGAGAGGTTCATGTGGAATAGATATATTATCGGTATGCAACCGTTGTGTGTGATGGTGGATCGGTAAGATTTTGGATAATGGAGTGGCTTCAATTCCTATATTTTAGCATGAGGATAGCTTTCATAGGTGAGTGATGCTCTATGTGGGAGGATAAATGAACATATGGGTAAGATCTTAATGTTATGGAGGTTAAAATGGTCATTCTGACAAAACATTAAATGTATCATGGTTTGGCTGTAAGTGTGTCCAAACCATTCCCCATCCTTACACAACCCACTTCATATGAATCACTTCTTGCATGGAATAGAACAAAAAATTATACTAGTCATGTGATCCACATTCACGCCTCATGCACAACCGATTTCTCAACCCTAAAAGTAAACCCCCCTGTATATTTCAGAGAAACCATGTAGAACCCTCACTCATCCACATTGTTTAAGCTTCATTATAAGAACTAATCATCTGTTAACTGTGTACCTCTATTGCCTTGTCCAATATCTGATGATTCAGCCCTTGAACAAGCTTAAGAAGCTACTTAAACCATCCTTAACCATAGTTATCCTTTATAATTGAAAAATAATGAATTTACTCCAAAATTAAAAGGATTTATAACTCATATATATTTCAGAATCCTACAAGCAATATATTCATGTTCGTTTTTATATAAATTTATAGTTTCTCTTATTCTATATTTTTCATCATAAAATATTCAATATCTGGTATGTAATATAACTCTTCTTACTACATGAAAATATCATAGTCATCATCATTATTTCACACAATTCCATTCCTCTTGAGCATCTTTCTAGATGAATATTTATTTTTATTGTCTCTTATAGGAGTAAAACACCATCATTGATTTTTTTATAACTTATACTTCATTTTTTACAACATAAAATCTTCTTAGACTCATTAGTAAAATGTTTTCCACTTTTCCACATCAAAATCAAGCTAGATAAAACTTTCCTTTGAATCTACATTTTCCTCTATTTAGCATTATACAATCTTGAGAAAAAAAATTCATTATTAATATCCACTTTTCCATCTCCACCGTTATAGTTGAAATTGTTATCCATGTATTTATAAGAAATTTCATTTTTTTTAATAATTGACATTCCATTTATATTAACTTTCATCTCATATTCCCCCAAACATATTTGCAGTTCATTAGAAGATAAATTTTATAATTGCCTCCCTTAAAGAGTGAAATATTTTAGACTAAAAATGTAGTGGGATTTTCAATCTCTTTTAAGAAATATCAATATATATAATTTTTTAAATATTTCCTTGAATATATTTAACAATTTCAGTGATTTGATAAAATAATATATCATAATTTTTACGCAGATATATTTCTCGTCCAAAAAACATATTATAAAGGCATACAACATTAATTTCATTAAAATAATTTCAACATAATAAGTGTTATCAATCCATTCTCACATGTAATTATAATTATCATAACATATCACATTCAGGTAGATATTATTTTTTGGGCAACAACTTATAAATTATGAGACTTGGAATCTATAGTAAGTAGCTTCATAACGACTCTAATCATGGATAATTTTAATACATCACCAACCTATATTCATTATATTTTATTAGAGAAAATTTATTATCCATGAAACCATAATTGAAGTCTTATAATGTTCTTCTAAAATTTATAACTACTTCCATTAATATTAGGAACCCCATAGAATCCATGGTCTTTCCCAAATTTATCTTTAGCTGATTTATTCCATGAATATATCAATGGATCTAGTACCAACTATTGGATCATGAGACACCTTGAGAGGGGAGGGAGAATAAGGGTGTTAAATTTTTCGTTTTGTAATCCTAAATCATTTTTTTATGATGGTAAGAACACATTAAATAGGTTGCAGTTAATATCAACACCATCATAATAAAAATGAAGAAATGAAATCATGAAAAATATATTATAACTAGTTCACCAGTAATAGTTATTAAAAGGATAAAATATGTAGAAATATATTTCTATATAGAAATACAGTAATATTCACTAGTTTGGTGGATATAATTATTCATATATTGTCACATTTTACCCTGTGAAATTCCATTTCAATTTTATTATATGATAAAAACTACCTCCCTCTGATCAATTCACTTTACAAATCCATTATAACTTCATTGGATATGGTTTTATCCATTTTATTTACTTGAATATAACCTTTATATATTCAATAAATATTTCTCTACTTCAAAATATAATATCCAAATTATGATGCTCAAATGTAATCATTGTGTTTGAATAAGATAGGTATTTCCCATAGTGTGACTTCAACTAGGTATGACATCACCTAGGAATGACCTCACCCAAACCTCATTTAACCATGCATCTTGTCACAACTATGGATATATCAACTCTTTTTTCAAACATAAATGGTTCTCAAAATATCCATTTCCCTAGTGATATCACTCATGTAAGGATATTGTAGGTCCTATTTCTCATGTGAATTCCCAATATATGTCCCATGAATCTCATTCTAATTTTTCAAAAAAAAAACATTCATGTGACTACATTCAAAAAACATCCATTTTTAATGTATCTTCATAAAAATTATCTTTTTCAACTCTCATTTGCGTAATTTTCATAACCTATGAATTTCAATCATATTTATTTTATTCATGTTCCAGTTATATTAAATGGGGTCTCTTAATCTCCATATAAATCATCTTTTGTTCCAAATGATATAGGTTAGTGTGTATTTATATGCAAACCCCATTCGTTGTGCAACATATATTACTTAAATACTTGTTTACACAACTCAACACCCGTGGTTAATCTACTTCCATAATCTGTGCATAACTCTAAAAGCGTGTTTCATTAATAAAAATCCAACTTATTCAAAAATATTTTTATCAATCAAAAATTGAAATTCTTGGTACAGTTTACACCCTGACTAGCATAAATCATCTAAATATGCATGAAATTTATAAAAAATTCACAAGAACCCAGCCTTCAAACCATAAAAAAATTCTCTTCCTCTAAGGTGGATTGATAAAAAATATATCATTAATATCCAGCTACGTTAACCTTAGTTTGAGACTCACAATTATACCTACCAAATTAATTATTAAATTTTATACTCAAAATATGTATGATAATAACAATATCTCAAAAAAGAAATATTTGGTTTTTGAAGTATCAATTAATGATTCAAAAATAGAATGCTTTTGAATTTTGAATTGTATATATTCTTTAGGCCTGATAGAAAATTTGATGGTTTAATGTATTATGAAATGTTAAAAAATGTCACAGTGACATTTAGGGTATGAATTCTCACTTATAATCCATGACGTAGAATCAACAATGATTAGAAATGAAATTTTTAATTCTAGTTAATCATTATATGTTGGTTGGTTGAAAAAAATTATTAAGTGTATCTTAGCTCTGTGACGAAATAAATGATGTTGTCTTTAGAATATATGGGCTTATAGTGAAGAGGTTGAATTATTATTTTTAATTATAAGATGATTAGGAACAAGGAGAAACATTCTTTTTGTAGGTGATGTAGGAAAATCATATTTTTTATGCTCAAAGAAAGAAAATATATTTTGGAGTTAATTTCATGGATATCTTGGACAATAGAAAATGTTAATGATTACCCAAGGGTTGAATGTTTGAGATAATCTTATTTTTAAGAGACAGATAAATATGATGTGATCTATATGTAGAAGGGGGAATATTATTAATTCTCTACACAAGAATATTTAACTTCTCAAATCTCATATTTTGGAGATCATTCATTTAGAAATTTATGGGAACATGAATAACCAATATTCATATATATATATAGTAATTTTATTTTTTATATATTTTAATTTACCAGCACAAAATGATTATGATCATTAGATTTATGCTAAAGGCTGTTAAAATGTTCAACAGTTTTAGAAGATGTGTTAAGACAGTGTGTGGTTTCTCATTGGAAAATATCATGAGGGAAACTGATACTAAAAATACTAGTTTAATATTTAAAGAGTATACTATGAATAATGGTCTCCACTATAAACCTAGTTAACCATACACACATCAAAAAAATGTTTTCTCTAAACAAAAAAATTATATTTTTTGTGCTGTATCAGACAATATTGATTGACAAGGATACATCTCAATGTTTTTTAACACATGAAAGTGGTGTAGTAGAAAAATATGAAATCTTTTTTTAGATAAGATATATTTAGTTTTGTAACCGTAATAGTTTTATTTTATGAATACCCTATGTTTGAAATATTTTTTATTTTTTAGAATACTTTTTATTATCAAGAAGAAATGTCAACATTTGGGGATGATATAACATACAAATGATTATGATATATTCCTAGGTAGTCTGCCAAATTGAAGTGGATACTGTTGTAAAAATAATGATATGGGGAGGAAATTAAATATTTTTTATATAAATTATCTCTAAGGATTAATTAATGAAATCAGAATTGATGCTCAATAAGTGATGTTTATAAATAATATTTCTATTTAAAAGCTTGATAATGATTGAAAAAATAAACGAAATTTAAGATATAGTATAGAATGATGTTGATAATAAAATTAAGTAAAGTGATAAATAAATACATATTCAAACTAATCCTTGATAATGAATTTAGTTGTGGGAAAAATATCATTTGAGAATAATTAAAATAGTTTTTGACTAAAACAACTTTAAGGAAAACAACATATTACTTCTTTTTTTTCTTATGCTGAATGAATACATGTGAAATAGGATTTAGACAATAAATAGTGTACTATTGATATGAACTATAAGTAATGTAATTTTCAGAATAATGAAACAATGGGGTTAGTACCTATTCCAATAAATAATATTTTAATTGAATATGTGGTGTTTTGTATCAACTTGTATGAACGATGTTAAGTGGAAATTAATAAAGAGTGATTTTTGTTACGAGAATTCATATATTGATAGAATTGATATTTATGAGACATTTTCACATGTTTTAATGATTGATACCATTATTATATTTCCTTTTATTTGTGAAAAATGGTGATATATGATCATCCAAATGGATTTCAAGTCATCATTTCTCATTGGATAGTTTGAAGAGGAAGTGTATATTGATAATGATGAAAGTTTCATTCTTTATGAAAATGGAGGATTTGTCTATAGGATGATTAAGGATAATTTCAGGTTAAAAATAAAAATTATCAGGGTATTCCTAGTTATAAATATTTATAAGGAATATAAAATTCAATAATGGATGAGTTTAAAATAAACAATACACCAAAAAATATTAATAGGTATCATTAACATTTATTTTTAATGTAGGTGATATCATTTTTTCTAAAATTAATAATGTGTTTATGAAAAACCTTATTTATAAATGATTATGTTTTTGATATTTCAATTTATGTAAATTTTATTTACTTTTGGTTCTTACCAATATTTGATGAGGATTATCACATTTTCCTTTCTCAAGAGATTAATTTAACAGAACTTATAAAAATGTTTGGAATATTTCATTTAATGTCGATTTATCCCCTAATTTTAATGGCAACCAAGATTTAGAATAATAATAAATGAAAATGTAGGTTGATCACACTGATAGTAATGCGGCCATGCAACTAGAAAACTCCATAAAAATTGCATTTTGACCCTTTTAAGCGTATTGATATACCAGTTCATTCCCTAATGATTGGAGAAAAATATGAGGTCATTTAATATTCTTTAAGATCATTGGAAACTACTTAGAATAATTACATAACTACTAAGAATTATTTTTAATAGTTGTCTTCAGTATGTAGAAATTCATATTTTATAATATTGGAATTAAAGTCACAATCATTGCTGATCATGAAACACTAAGGTACTTGATAATGAAGGAAAAAGAAAATTTTAGTGTTCTGATATGGATATTTATTCATTAATAGTATAATATATATAATGGACAATAAGGGAGTCAATGGACCAAGTGGTAGATCACATAATCAAGATACCCAACACTTCTATAGAAGAAATTATATATGAAGAAGTAATGGTTGTCTTTATTAATGGAGTGATGATATAATTGATAAAAAAGGTACCATGGTATTATAATATGATTTACTTTTATTAAATTCTAAATTCACATCTCATCCAAACAGCCCAAAATTATAATCAATGATAAATAATATTTTTCCTTTGTATTTACGTTATCTCTCGAAAAACATTAATGATGGACTGATATGAATATGTTTACTTGAGTGAAACATATAATATTTTCATTAATATTTTCCATAAAATATCTAATGGTGGTCACATGGGGCATCAAATAACAACTTGGAATGTTTTTTAATAATCATTATATTAGATAAATTTATTTAAAGACTATTTAATTTTCAAAATGTTATAATCAATGTGAATTTACTATAAAAATATCCAAATGGTATAGAAATTCTGAAAAAATAATATATATAAAAATAATTGATGTTTGGTTAATATAATTGATAGAAAACATCACCATTATCATTTTAAACACTTATATATATTTTAATGTTTATTATGTTTCAAAATGAGTGGATTATAATGCCACTTTGTTTTTGAAAATGTTTTGTGTGATTTGGTCAAGACTAATACTTTTTTATGTTTTGTAATTACTAGACCAATAATTATTGATCAAGGAATTCATTTCTAAAATAATGATATCCAGTATTTGATGATTAATTATGGTGTTTGTCACACGAAATGAAGACCATACCATCACCAAAAAAATGTTCAAGGTAATTTTTTAAACATGGATATCAATGTAATTCTAGAGAAATACGATTAACTTGATAGAAAATATTATAAATAATTTGTGTAAGAATCCTAATGGGGTTACAAAATATATTTTAGAATTGCCTTTGGAATGTTTTTATAAATGTAGAATTGTGGGAACAGGTGTCGCCTACGTATGATGATAGAACCAATATCCTACTAGGTAGTGATTGATAAGAATCTGGAAACAATATTGAAAATAATGAAATATTTAACTTTTAGAGATTAAATTAATCTTGTGTAAAGATTTTGATAACTAAAATATTTATAATGAAATACATTGTGTGGCTCAAGACAATTTCAATCACTAAAATAACTTATATCAATGGACTACGGGTACCTTCATATTTCAACACTCAAGATAATAATGTATATGAATCCTTCAAAATGGAATAATCCATTTAAATTCCCTCATGTACATATTTTTGGTACTATATAGGATTTTAAATAAGGATAAAAGAACACATTTATTCATAATGTACATGAGATAAATATATTACATGGAAATGTCACCCAAACAATAACATAGGACATCGCACTCCTCCAATATATCAGTCCATTAGAACTATCATGATATACCTATACATGAAACAAAATTTATTGGTTAGATTTTATTTAAATATATATAAATTAAAAATTATTTTAGAATTTATAGAATAAAAAAATCATTTAATAGTGAGGGAGGGAACATTTATAGTTTATAATTTTAATTTTTTTTATTTTTTCGTCATATTATTTGATTTCATTTAAATTTTTGTTTGTGTTTTACTATAGTGGGATTCTAATACCCATTAATATCATTTTTTATAAGTTTTCAAATTTTGACCATATTAATATTTTGATGAACTATGTTTACCCATTTAGGTACATTATATTAGTTATAAAATGACTATTTTTTCAAATCCATTATGTATAAATTCATTACAAGATAACTAAATTATAAAACTTCTAAAATGATATATTTTCATATATTTTTATCACATACCTAAGAAGGCATTAAAACCACTTTTACATTTTATTTCAATAAACACATTTTTTACAGAACTAATGGAATCATTAAAAAATATAACTTATTGAGAGATCATGTAAAAAACATGGTTCATTGAGGACCTTGTTCTATAAATGTGTGAGTAAATCATGAAACAACCTCTGAGTAGCGTCTCACCTACCTCTCTCACGTTAGGGATTCCACTTCATTCCCTTATCCTTCCATCCTCCAGATCATCGACTGGCTTAGAGTCGTCGCTCGGATCTCGGCACGACGTCGGAGTGGTCTGCTGATGATTCAAATTTGCAGTCTTTAGCGTGGTCCGGATCTCGGCGTGGCGGGTTCTGGTGGTCTGGATCTCAGATTCTGCTTCTAGAGGGGTTTGATTCAGCATCATCATGTCGATACTTTCCGGCTTCATGGTCTCGTCTTGGCATTAGTGCGCATCTACAGGCGATGGTTTTAGGACTCTGGATTTTGGTCATCACTTCCTTCAGCTTTGGTTGTGACCCAGTGCGGCTCAGCTGCTGCCCCAATGCATTTCAGAGGTGGGGAGGATTGTTTGCACTTTGGATGTTTGAAATTCTAGTGAACTTTGGGTGTTCTTACAATGGTGTCGATGCCGGTGGGGCCCTCATATTTTCGCAGGTTCCTTCCTCCTCATGCGGTTCTACCGAATTGGAAGTCGGTGTGGGTTCTTCCGTGGCTTGGTCTTGTTGGGCTCCAGCCCAGACTAGCGTTGTCTGTTCATACATGCTCGAACCCCTCAACGACGATGCTCCATGAATGTGGTGTTGGATCTTCCAGTCCTAGGTAGTGAAGATTTGGCTTCATACGCCTTGGTTTTTCCTCCTGTTAGGGTTTGTGAGAATGTGTTTGAAGGGTGATGTGGTCGAGATGAGGCTCTTCTTGTTTCGATTCCAATGGTGATTGCTGAAGAAGAGTTCGACTTTTCTCTACCCATTAGTTTTTTGGATCTAATGGACATTTTTATTAAGGGTGAAATTTTATGTGTTTGGTGTAACTGTTTTGTTGGATCTTGGAGGATGGAAGTCAGTTCAGCTAGACTCGATAACTTAGAATAGGCCCAAAAAGGTTTCAGAACTCGTTATTCATTTTTTAGTGGTGTTCAAATTTGGATGTTTGAGAGGGTAAGGAGTCTGCCATCAGATCGGGCCTGTGATTTGACACATTACACTTGATTTCCCACTTGCATTGCAACTTTGATGTGCTTCAACATCTTTTATGTTGGGGAGGGGTTGCTCTAGTTTTCAGTTTGGGTCTCACTTTATTGTCCTTCATGTGTGATTGTCCTTAGTTCATGATATCCTTTGGGTTCTCCCCCTTCTTTCCTTAGAAGGGGGTTTTATCAAAAATTAAAATATTTTATGACCTTTGGGTCGTTGGTTGGATTTGATTATTTCTTTTAATTTTACAATTCACCTATAAAATGAACATCAAATATTACCTACCTTGATATTTAACAGTTTTATCACTTATAACCATTGAATTTGTTTATTTGTAATCCATATTATTAGATAAATATCATTGTGTACATTGTATTATAATTTGATCCATAATCTATTTTTAATTCATGTGTGGGGGAGGGAAAAGTGGGATAAAACATTATATGTGGAAGAATATTCTTAATATGAAAAATATAATTAATTTATAATCTATTTTTCATTTTTAGGGGAATAATGGTAGGATACTTCCATATATCGTAGTTATAATTAATAGATATGCATGAAATTATACAACATATTTTAAGTGAAGGATACTCATTTTTCTCTCAAATATTGATGTCTACATTGAATTTTATATCTAAAAAAACTGGACAAAACTACAAATCAATATTGAAGAGGGAATGTAATTATCAATAATATAGTATACTAATAGGACATTGTCGTATTATATAAATAAATACCTTGAAAAAAATGAAAATTATGTGGGAATATCTGTTAATATGGGGGTTGTAATATTACACATAAACTTAAGAATCAAAAGTACCTCTCTTCCTTCATGGGAAAAATAAATGAAAAAAACAAATAATTCTTCTAAGGAAAATATAGATAATATATTTTTACTACTTGTAAAATAAATATAGTTTTAACGATAATATAAAATTTCAACTGGGTAGAGATGAATCAATAACACAGTAAGAGATGATGGATCTTATTCCTGAAGAAATATAGAAATCAAGAATTAATCATCACCATGGATAAACCCCACTTAAGCTTCCTCAAAATAGGTTTAATAGAATCAACTAACCCTTTATCTATAAAAAATGCCCAAAAATATTCATTATATACCTAAATGCACTACCCATTTGTTGGATATGATGAAATTATTCCATACTATAGTCAACCATTTATGAGCATAGAAAGAGAAAATAATATCTTTAAATTTTTACATGAGTAATAAGTGAAAAAATTACATGAAGGAAGGTGTAAATTCGAACATGAGGATTAATTAAGTGAAAATTAATTGAGTATACTTGTTTAATTTTTTTTACAAATAACATTAAAGAGAAATGAAAAATTTAGTAACATATTTCTAAAAAGAAAAATAATATTGGGTAGTATTTGAATTTATCATGGGTAATATTCTTGAAGTTCTCTTTTCATGCAATACAAGAAATATGTGTACAAGGATTATCATAATCTTTAAATTTCAAATAATTTTTTAGTAATCTATTCATTATATTTCTTCACATTGATTTATTAATTTATTTCTGTGATGATTTATAATTAATTTATAAATTAGTTAAATTTTATGAATATTTATTAAATGTACTATGTTATCATGTTAATTGATCTCATTGATTGTCTTGAATAAATGAATGATTTACTATTGATTCCCCTTTTGTATTATATAAATTATTTTGATTAGGTATGTCCTTTTTGTAGAGAAGACATGATGTAATCTATCCAAATTTTATGTAAAAGGATTTAACTTTTTTCAATCCGTACAATGCTATCTATAGTTTATTTCACAATTTGTATTTTTCATTTCAACTATGAATATGATGCATTCTATCTATTCCTGAGTTATTATTACAGTTTTATGAGTCATCTAATGCTTCATATTATTGCTTGTTATAGTACACATGATTCATACTACACTCTGTATAGTAAATTCTTACAGTTGATAAAATTCATCAAATGATATAAACAATTTCCTTTCCCATAATGTCTGAGTCATTCCATTTTTTTATGATTCATACCATCTCTTTATGCAAGTCACCCCATTTCAAATTTCAAATGTCAAGATAAGTCATTGGGTGACATTGGATGAGTAAAATTGTGACATCATAAAGATCATATACACTATAAACCAAATATATAGAGCCACGTCTTAATTCATGGACATAAATAATAACCAACCACCTAAATTATGGTGAATTATATGAATTATAAAACATGATTGACAATCTATTCAAAAAAATGTATGAATTCCATGGATTTTAAGGAAGTTTAGGATAAATCACTAAGGGGGGTTAAGGGGAATAAAAAAATATTATATAAATTTAAGTGGTGTAGAACTCATGATTATTTTAAAAATTGAATAAGTAGAAGAAGAAAACACTATAAGAAGGATGGAACACTCAAATTAGAGGGGATAATTGGAGGAATTTTGTTTTTAGTTTTCACTTCAATTATTCAGTTTTAATTGTTTCAGTTTTTATATTTTTTCTATAACACATTAATATTTTTATTTATTTTATATTATCCAATAAATGGGTGGTGAAAACCATAGATGATCTAGTAGGGGAATGAATTTTGGTTGTAAATCATTACCACATATATTTATTAATACGAATATCTTCCTTATGTAAAATTATGATGGCGCTCCAAGGAAGTTGATAATTTTGAATTTTATTCTGTTTTATTTCTTGTTCAATATCTTATAATTACTTGGCCAATGATCATTCATATTATTTCACGTAGTTTTTTTCATATATAAAGTAATATACTAGGCTACGTGATTATTTTCTTAGACATTGTTGGCATGTGTTAGAGGAGTAGTTGACATACTTGGATTTAGTTAGAATAATAAGATGTAATTGGTAATAGAATAAGTAAACATTGAGTATTTTTCAATGTAAATTAAAGACATAAGAAAGAGGGTATAGAAAAAAGATATATCTATTATGTTAACACATTCCAAATATATTCAAACAAGGGAGATATGTGAAGTGATTATTGAACATCACATTCATTAGTTAATATTAAAAAATCAACAATTTTAATTGATATTATATGAATTTAACAACCAACATTTTACCAATAAAAAAAACTAAACTAAAACACCTATTTTCTTGAAATAAGGTGAAAATTAATTTTTGAGCACCACTCTCAAAATTAAACACTAAATTACCAATAAAATATATTTAAATTTGTGTAAAATTATCTTTTTTAAATATATGTATTTGTTTATCCTTCTAAATAACCTTTAGTTCCATAAAATATGTGATCTCAATAAGCATAAAACTATAATATCATTAAAATTTTAATTTGACAATAGATTTATATCATGTTCCAAAATAATCAGGTTATACACTTGTAATATCTCAATGAACTATTCTTCATTGGATATCTTCACATATGGTTTGTGATCAAAACCACATATTTTGAATTCAATCTTTTTCTTTTATAATTATGGTGATTATACAATTATTTGGGTATCTTATTTATAACCTACATGGTCGTTTTCGCCTATAAAATCAAGTTTCATCATTTTAAATTGGAAATCCCACTAGTCTTTCAATAGAGACCACTTCTTCAAGAACACTATTCAAGAATTTTTTTTGACTCCATATGATAATTAAAGAAACCAGATTGAATCTCTATTTATTGGAAGAGTTTGATTAAATTGTGTTAAGACACTTGAGAAATCATTTTTTCAACATCCACTACTTAATTATGTGCATAGTCTTTACAAACCACACGTGTATTATTTTGGAACATGTTTATAAATTCATAAAACATGTTCTTAAATATATAATTCATATCAATCACACTATGATGCTTATCTTTTTTCACTAGTTCTCAAATTATATTTTTGTTGATTTGATCCAATAATTGATTCATGGATCAAACTCATGATTCATCCAAACTAACATATACAAATGATGCGGGTATAATCATTGATAGTAGTGAGGCGTGCTCAATTTCTCTCATTTTCACATCTATGTGGGAGAAGTTTATTATGTGATGATGTTGGATGGATCAACTTGTGTGCTCTAATTTATACTCTATGGAATAGGATGAATTTCATTTAAAATAATTTCATCTTTTGATTCATCCTTGAAATATTCATCAAATTGTGATCATTGTGTAACAAAAGGGATTATATTAATTTATTCATTTTTATCAATATTATTGTATATATTTGAGATCCAACAGTTATTACAGGGAATTTCCCAAATTTCCAGGGATTTATTACTCTACATATTTTTTGTCAGCCTCTTATAGAGGAATTTTTATACATTAATATTACATTATTTTCCTAGATAGTATAATTTATCTATTTTATCACCATATTTTCCTCATTTTACTTAATGTTTTTGAATATTGAATCTACTTTTGAAGTCAAAAATAATTTTTACGGTGGTATTACTTCTAAGAAACATTTCATATGTTGTTCACTACTTTATGGGGCTAAGAACTGCCTTTTTATTCATATACACTATAACTTTAGCTACTTCCTTCAAACAGTGATGATAGATTTTACATTCAATGTTAAATGTTTTGGATATGTTATTTAGTTATAAATTTATTCATTCAAGAACTCTATTATGTTAAGAAGGATATACTAATGAAACCTCATTATTTATTCCCACATTCCAATAGGTGTTTACAATTTCAAGAGTTGTGTATTTTTTCAATTATCAGAACAAATTTTATTGATAATGGATCAAGACTCATTTTCTACTCTTTGTATGCACCTATTTAGATTGTCTTTCACTTCCATATTATTTTTCTTGAACATCACAGAAGATTATATTATATAATTATTAATTAAATGAATGAAATACAATTTATCATATGTTCCCAATATATTTATGTGACCAAAAATATTGGTTGGCACCAAGTTAATGTGATGGGATTTCATTTTTTCCTATTTATTCTATAGTCTTTGGAATATATTTACCTCTACACACATCAGATGTCTTTTCTTGATCCCACATCAAATTTAAAATATCTATTGTATAATTTTGACCATATTGGATGTCCATAATCTGTTAGAGAATGTGACATAACCTCATATTCATATTTGTTCTATCATATTCATCTATTTAGATACATATTTTTTCATTAATTTCCACATGGTATATATTACTATTTTTAATGTAAAATTTCATAAGATATTTATTAACCATGACATTGATTACACGTACATTCTGATTAAATGTGTCCCTACGTTCTAATTCATATTGTTTACTCACTCTCTTGAGGTTCTATCATTGGTAATCTACATAAATGCATTCTAATTTCTTCCAATCATTACTAGTTAATTTCATTAATCCATTTCAATTTATTTAAAAATATCTTACATGACTGATATTTAATATTTGTCCACTCCAACCTTTACATTTTTTACCAAGCTCATGATTCCCATCATGTTGATTGAGAACCCCTAATCAAGGATTGGGGTGATATATTTATATTTTTTTTATTTGATTGTGATTTCTTCTAGGTTGAAAATCCCCCTCATTTTTTCCTTACCTGAAATTACTAGCTATATTGAATCATTAAATGGCCTCCCAAATTAATTTTCAAAACAAGTAGTGTAGGAACACTCATCTAAAATTTATTATGATGATTATCTATTTCCAAATTGAATAAATTTGGGTTTTTAGTATTATTATTTCTTTGACTTCATTGGGGGTAATTTTTATTTCTTCTCTACCTATAAATAGTAGATTTATGACCAAAATTATAATAGTTGGAACAATATCATTAGAAATTGTTTATTCTTTTAGGTGACTAATATGGTCTCATTCACCTCTTCTGACATTTAAAGGATTCCCTATTATGATATCTACTTTTAAATTTTTACTAAGACATGATGACTAATAGATAGAAACAATTTTGTAGATTCATTTGAGTAAATATCTTTTAACATTCACCCCTCTACATGTCCATATTTATTATATAGATCTTCAATTATTGAGTAACCCACAATGATTTTGTTTTATCAAACCATCTTCTTCATTTATTAGATCTACATGTGTCTATTAAAGTACTATATCAGTGTCGACACCAGACATATCAACCATATGTGTCCCTTTGTTTCGATATGTTTTTATTCATGATTTTTATTTATCAATATCATATATGATTCTAATTTTACCGATGAATTGAGATGTTTTTTTATAATTTTATCAATTCCTTTTGATCCTCTCTTTTCCCTTAATAGTATTTATAAATATATGAACCTCTGAATGTGTAAATTCTTTAAGGAATTCCTAATTTATATTTTACATTCATTTTTTAATTGAATGACCAATGATTCCCAATATTCATCTATATTAGTTTTATCATTCATAATTTTATTTTGGTTATCAATTACATTATGTTTCTCTTTAATCATTATCTTGATGGTTATAACATATTATGAATTCCCCTAACTAAATAATTGGGAAAATTATTTTCTTTTTAGTGAATTATTCTTTGTTTCATGTATTTCCATATACTCATTCTATTACTTCATCAATATATTAATCATTTTATTTTTTTTAATATCAAGATCCTTAATATCTCTCTTGGGATCATCCTTGATTTAAAAAGTGTGATATCATGGACTCAGTTAACTCAATTGAAACCAAATTTATTGGACACATAATATCAAGAACACCTCTATGCATTTCAGATGTAACTAACTATATGAGGGTGTTTTTGGTGGAAGAGTGGGGAGACTATACACTCATGATCATAGTGTGGAAGAATGGTATAATGATATCAAATAATTGAGGAAGTAGAATAGATAACTAAAAATATGGAGAATAAACACCCATTACATAAATAGAAACTAATCACATCCCTCAAAAACTATAAAAATGATGATCATGGAAAGATATAAAATAGAAAAGTATAAAATGGTAGTAGGAACTCATACATATTGTTTTAAAAAAGATCCAAAAATACAAAAATATTGTCTCTAGGTAAAATCATGATCCAAAACTCATTCATATTCTCCCACACTCCCATCCTATAATCAATCATGTATTTACAATATTTCACTTTCCCATATACCAAGTTGCATCGATGAAGCCTTTCTAGATACCATGTGGAGGTCCAAGTTGGGTATGAGATAAACTCAGTAAGACACAACCAATGGAGTATAATTACATCGAGTATATCAATATATAATAAGATGTGTAACAATTATAATAAAGATGGAAATTAATTGTGGTGATAATGAACCAACATAGGTTTGAGTTCCCACGTACACTCATCCTTATATACCTACATTGGCCAATGTGGGAATATCAATGAGTAAACAATCAATAATGATCTAATTTATAATGAATTTTTGGGACCTAAATCATATCCCAAGTGTCCCCTATAACTAATATCGAATAAATACATGTATAATAATTCTGTTATAAAAGTAATGCTTCAGAAAATCCAAGTATGATATTTTTATTAGTTCAAGATTCATATAATCAATTCATTTCATAATAGAAATGAAACAATGATCCAATCCTTGGATTTCTTAATATGAAACCAATGTTTCAAACTTGTGTAACGTGAACCTATCAATATTAAATCTTGTCCTATTATTTCTTCATTGGAAGCCTACAATCTCTCTAGGCATGGTATAAAGTCTCTACCCTCTAATTCTGTCCTTGGATACCTGTAACGGTATCCCATGTTTCACTAAAGGAATACATAAAAATATACCCTCTAAGTCAGTTCTTGGTAGTACATACAGGGAGTCCAATTATCCCTTTTGTTTTATTTTAATAATCATCCCTTTGATTTTACCCTTAGAATCCATATATGGAGTCCAAGTGTCACTCATGTCATATATAACTTGGTTCAATGTGATCCCATCCATTTTATTTATAAAACATCCCTTATGTCACCCACTATGTGGAAAAATAATTACCTTATAATTCATTTAATAATGTATTCCTAATGATTTCATTCATGTCCACCAAGAATGGGACCCATTTATCTCTCTTGGCCTTAAAATATGAATTGTCATTGGTCCAAGGACTAAACATTCCATTTATGTTCACATATTATATCATTTGACCACGACATATATATAATAAATTTACTCACCTCATAATTTGAATCTAATAAACACATAGGATTAGATGGCCTCGAACCACGATAATCCTTAGGTTAATATTAAATGAGATTTTGGATTTAAAGAACATCTCTATCATGAGGGTGAAATAAAAATAACCAATAGCATTGGTACATAGTCTATCATTCAAAATTTCATTTCATTTAATTAATATTTGAACCAAATTGTTTGACATCCTAAAAGGATGGGTTAAGAACACACCATTATGTTGAGTCAAATTAATATGTCACCCATGATGGTTTCATACAATTTAGAAACTCACACAAATAGGTTGTTTAATTACAAAACTTTTAACATTAATTATTTATAAACCATTATAATGGGTAATATTTTCCAATTCTACCAATTTATTTTAAGTACCCATTAGTTAATATGTTATGCTATCAAAATTAATCATACAATACAACAACACATATATAAACAACAATATAGTGATATAAAACCATGTAACCACCATCATAATCATTTTAGTTCCTAGATAAAATTTTTTCATTTTGTAAAATTGAAATTTCAATGTTTCTAATCTCATAAGAGTGTTATTTAATGTTAAAATATAACATTTTACGGTATAAAATCATTTTTTAGATTTATTGAAATTTTTTCCTAATTTTGTGTTTTAACAGTTTAAAATTTTAATATAAATTGGGAAAAAATTAAATGATGAATTAATTTATTAAAATAATTTTCAGGATTAAAATCATCTTGGGTATATTTTCATTATTATAAACCAATAGTTGAATCCATCATTTAGAGGCCTAAAATAAGTGCACAAGTCATGCCACTAAATTTATGGACAGATCTATATATTCATGAAGTTGGGACTATATCATTTAAATGTTTTTCACAATGGATATGAAAGTAGAAATTATAAATATATTATCTTAATAAAACATTCATAACTATTTCCCCACTTGATTCTACCATTATCATTGCGATAAATGCATGGAAAATCAAATTTTGGATATTCAACAATTCTTCTTGGACATAATAAAATTTCAGAGTAAGTGGGATATAACATCTTTTAGACATGGATTATGAATATGAATTTTTTAATCAAATCCAACATAATGTTTTGAACAACTTTCCAGAAGTATACATTTTCAATTTCAATAATTAAATGGGTCTATCATGCACAATGTTTTGGAAGGAAAATTGTGTGCAAAATTTCCACCAATTTTCCTATACAAATACATTTCATCTCCATTTTAAGGGATTGGATACTCTACTTATCCATTTTATATAAATATTTAGATTCATTGACATGTAATATTATTATGCATTTATAATATATTTTTCTCTTTTTCTAACTGCCATTCCCCTATTTTTAGTTTTTTGTATCCATCCCATTATTCTTCAATGTAATCTCTAATGCTCATGATCATGAGTAACTAATCCATTGATGTTCCAAGGATATCATTCTATTTTCAAACCCAATTAATTTTTCTTTCATGTTTCTTTTCTATTATTTTTTAATATTTGGTTCAATGCTAATCTTAGTGGGTAAGGTGCCTTTTGGTCTCCACTTTCCACACATAAGGCCTAACTTTATCTTCCATAATATTTTATATCGATCGAGGAGTTGGATGTGTGGACTCTATATGACCATTGAGTAGAATATATATTCACAAATATTGGTTGGATAGGATATTCACTCATATAATGGATCATTTTTATTAAGTAAATTTGAAACTAAAAAATGGACTATGAAGTTTCACTCTGGATGTTCTCCTCGGAGGATCACTTTTTTATTTTTCATCATTATGTCATTATTAATTCTTCTTTATATATATATATATATATATATATAAATATTTCATTCATAATCATCTAATTTATGTTATTTAATTTTATATTACTTATAACATAAATTGTAATAATAGAAATTTGATGTTGTGTAAGCTGCCCCTTTGAGACCACCCCAGGGTGTAAACTATATTTCATGCTTAGGAAAGTAAAATATTAACCATGGATACCTGATAATTCCCCATACATAATAATGGGAAAATTAAAAATAAATAAAAATTTTTACCTTGATATAATGTCATGAGACCACAGACATAATCTTCGTAGTCAACTCGTCGTCTATTGTTGGCCTCAAATCTGGGATTGAATGAATGAAATAGAGTAGACCAATAAATTCCCTATTAATAATGCATATGATATCACACAAAAATCACTAAATTTATAAAAATATAATCATTGATAAGTGAAAAAGTAAAAAAATCCATATAGTTATGAATCCAATGAGGATGATGTTCGATCAATCAGATTCCAGATGATGAATTTGGTTCACGTGATATCTTTAGGCATTAGTAATGCTTCCAATGGTGATTGATTCTATTCATGGGAGGGGAAAATTAAATGGGCGTGATAAATTTAATTAATGGATGTAAAAAATGTTCATTTCACCGAATCATTAAAAGTCACACATTTTCCCAAATGGTTAGCTATACCCTGTTCCAAATGTGCACACCACACTACCTAGAAAGAAAACACAACAAAAACAGTATTGCATGATTGAAAAAACCATGAGTATCCTCTGCACACCCTCTATTGTAACCACACATGGCCAATATACCTGATAAATAGTTTTTAAAAATCATATGGTACCCCCACTATAACATACAGTTTGAAGTACATGGTTAGAACTAATCATGGACTAACCACGTGCCTTTACTACCTCCACCAAAATCCAGAGGTCTATGATCCAAAAAAGATTTTGATTCTTTTAAATCCATACCTAACTATAGGGAACAATAATAATTGAATAATTAATAGTTTAATAAAAAATATTAAACTATTTATATCTCATATAATGTTTAGGTACTTACAATCTTCCCCTATAGAAAATTTTCCCTGAATATTCATTCCTTGGATAGTGAAGCCTAATCTGAGAATAAATCCAACCATTAGGCATGTACATCGGCCTCCCACTCTCATTTGTCTTTCTCTAGGTGACTATGATTTAATAGTACCCATATCATAAGAACTAACAATCCTCATAGAACCTTCATACCGAAAACAACAATAAGAATAGGGTGCTCCACAAAAGAAGAATTACCATCAAAATAAACCTCCTTAGGATAAAGAATAAGTTTCCAATCAAAATGGTATTGATGATGCTAAGATAAGAGGAAGACATCAATCAAGGACCAGTACCTCTGAGTTAGCTACAACTAATAGGATAATACTTTTACTCTCCCCAAAATTTCCAAGGGGCTTATATAATGAGGTAATGGATTAACATGATTTTGAATATTTCTATGCCCCCATCTCGGTCTAGCTTCCTAGAAAAACCTGTTCAACACATTGAACTCTAGTTCATGAATACAATGATCAATTTAAGATTTTAATCTCCACTGAGATGTATACATCTTCCTCCCAAAAATTATATCCTTCACGAAAGTATCTTGAATGGAATAGGGGTACAATAACATTATCTCTTCATTCTCTAGCTATCATGGATTTTAAAAGAATGTCCTACCATATAGGGAATCATAATAATATATTTTTATGGTCACCCAGAATCTATTATTATAAGTGAAATCTTCTAGAGGTATGTATTTCTCCCAAGAAACTATAAAATCAAGGATTCATTATCAGGGAATGTCCCAAAAAGGATGTATCATATGATCATATTGATTGTGTGTCTATGGGTGATAGGATTTACTCAGCAGTACTTGTGAAACAATTTATTTCTAAAACCTCATATCTAATTGAGTCATGAATTGATTTTCACTCTATGGTATGATTTAATATTTAACTCCAAGTAAGTGTGTAATCACACAATTATATATCCTCTTGATCTCATCCACTATAAAATCTTATTAAATAGGTAGGAAATGGGAAACCATTATCACGATATCTATGATCACCCTTATAGAATCACTACACATAGGTGATCATGAAAATTAAATCATGAAATATATAGTGACATTATCCCATTTCCACTCAGGAATGGGTAATGGTTGTAAAATCCCAATAGGTCTCTAGTGTTTTACCTTCAACTACTCGTTGGTGGACAACTGAGTAACAAACCTAGCTACATCCCTTTTCATCCATGGACACCAGTTTTTGTAGAGATAGATATAATACTTCTTTGTATGATTAGAATTCAATACCAATATTTATCCATGAGACACTCATATCATCTACATTAAGAAATCTATAGGAACCAAGAAAATTACAAGGTTTCACAATATCTCATCAATTTCAGTCATCCAAATAGGTGGATGTTTATCACCTTCCATGCAGTCACAAAGGACCAAGACATGATATTCTGATAGTTCTTTCACATTCATAGTCACCCAATGTGAATAATTCATTAATAACAATGTATGTATAGACTCACTGATACTATCATTACCCTCTATAAACATCATGTAAAATAGGTTTTATGCATACACTCACTAATGGGCTATAGAACCACCTATGTCTAGGTCCTCCTACTTTGAGCATCAAAATTTACATTTCCCTTTCTATTCTTTTAAAATATAATTAAGTACAAAAAAATTTGTATTTTACCGACCTTCATTACCTAATATAATGTTCACAATATGTAAACTTATACATAAATATTTTGGGGTGTATATGCACCAGAAAATTCACTTATAGAAAATAATTCCCCTAAGGCATGGGAAATATTGGATAACATGACATCATGCGCCGAGTAGTTACTTTTGAATGGCCTCAACTGACAAGACTCATATCCTATGACTCACTCCTCCTGCATATGAATATATCATATCCTAATTCCATTTGCATCATAATAATATATATTGATTTTTTTAGGTCTGGTTGAATTAGGATCGTTTCTAAAGTCCATCTCTCTTTCAACTCATGAACATTTGTCTCACTAGCTTTTGACCATGTAAACATCACAAAATTCTTATAAAAGATTGTAATATTTTTTTTTGGCATGATAAGTCATTTATGAAGATCAATTAACAACTAGGTGACCCCATTAAACTACACACATCAAAGATGTTCCTAGGATACTCCCCGGAAATGGAAACTCTCACCTTCATTAGGTCATCTAAAACTCCATTATTTGAGATAATGTGACCTAGAATGTGAATTTTTTTCAATCCAAAGGTTTATTTTATTAGAATTTCATATATCATATTCTCTCTATGTGTATATAATATAATCCCAATATGTTTGGTATGGTCGTGTCGAGTGTGGGATTAGACCAAGATATCATCCATTATTTACACCATAAAAGAGTCCAAATATGGAAGGAAATCACGATTCATCTATTCTCTGATAAAAGATTGTTTAATCTTGAGAAAAAAATACATTAATAAATAATAATAAAATCAATATCTACTGTATAATTTTATATTTGGTATATCAGATGGTCTAACACTCACCCAATTATATCCTGATATTAGTTTTATCATATGTAAAATCAAACATCCATAGAGTTTATTAAAAATATCTTAAATATGTGAAAATAGATTCCATATCTTAAACCTATGTAGGTTAAATTTTGGTAAACCATGAAAATTACGATTTTATCATCCTCATTATTTTAAAAAATAATTAAAAATCACATATTGATGAACTAATTAATATAATACCCTTAGTTAAGAATACATTTTTCTTCCTCTTGAGCTATTGAAACTTAGTATTTTCTATATTATAAGTTGGAATGGGTACTGGAGCTGCTCTTGGAGCTATCTACATGAAAAAATATACATATTTATTGGTAGGTAGTCTTCAAAATTCATCATTTAAAGAATCCTTGATATGATAAACCACATGTGATAAAACTTCTTGTCGTGTTCCCTGATCATCCATGTATAAACACGATATTTCATCTATCATCCTTCCATGCCCAGAATGTTTGGGTCTATCTCTTCTTTCCTGGGTATCCCATTCACCCTTGTGAATAAAAAACCCACCATCTAGTTATGTGGAAATCACCACTGATTATATAAGTCAATGAATGAATGATAGGGAACCATCTAGATCTTCCCTTGAAGAATATACAACCATATCATTGTTGAAAAAAACATTCATATACAATGTAACATCCACCTATGTCAAGAGGGGACTCCAAGAACTGGTGTACACTCTCTTATCTAATCACCAATAGATTTTTGATTTTCACAATTCTATTGGAATACTAAACATCATACCAAATGATCTTTATAAAAGGAACATATTTGAAGGAATGAAAATCACATGTTTTTAAAAATGAAGATACTATAATATAGTTGAATATAAACTGACTTCTCCCTAAAAATGTATAGAACTATGCTCCTCAGGTTTCAGTTGAACCACATACATCTTTCCTGATCTAAAACCTTGTTATATAACCTTTCTACACTATATAGGTTTTGTCTACTAGAATTTTAGATTTACAATATGGTTTCCCCATCCATAGTAGCCACCTTGTCCTAATCTTCTAGTTGTACTCTAGCGCCATTCCTGAAGAAAAGTACTTGACCCACTCATGAACATAGAGTTAGTGAATATCCAATATCACTGAATACTAGAGGAAGTTCTCTAAACAACAATGTAGGTGGACCAAAATTCTACAAGACCAAAACTCGTTTAAAAAATCACTAGGGTGGCCCCTTGTACATTATGGTTTCATATTTCCGGGTCAATCACACTGATATAACCTCACCTGTCTACCTGAGTTTATTCCATGGCTAATAATATTACCTTGTGGATGCTTCAAACAACTCTACTTATTATTGGTTTATATACTTCTAGATAATTTATTCGAACATCCCTAGATCACACCCCGTCCAGCCTTATGTTCTGAACCATTACAAGTTCTTGATTCACTATTATAGATATCAATGTACTCTTAATTAAATTTTTCTATGATCATATCTCATGCCCAAGACATTCCTCAAATCACATAGATTTAGATAACTTGTCACTTAATAGAATAAATTTGAATTGATTGAGATCGATGAAATGGTTATAATAGTCCGTTAATGATAAAGCTCCCAACATAAAGTGTTTAAATTCTCTCCCTCTTTCAACCCTCAATGTCTCATGATTAAATAAATCATATAAATCCATATGAAAATCCATCTATAACATATCATGATAATGATCAGTTAGTGTTATTATGTATCACTCTCTCATGGAGTAATATAAAAGTATATACATAATAGGATTCACACGCCTCTTATTATGTGTCTTAAGATTTTCAAAAATTAATAAAAAGACCTCTATCCATGACCATACAACATGTGGTTTGACATCCATTGAAAATGTGGGTTGATACTACTATTAAGACTCACGTATAAACTATTCCATAGTGGTGGATGGTAATGGGGAACCTTGGACAGTAATAATAAGGGGTTTAAAAACCTCTCAAATCTAGGCATTCATTCTCGTGTCAGATATAACTGGAGATGACTCATGTGACCCTAGTAGAGGTTCTACTAGAAACCCAAGGCCTATAACCTTCAAAGCATGGTTGTTTCTACCCTCCTTGCATATGACTTGTGGTTATCATGGGGGTATGTGTCTAAAATACAAGAACACAAATCAACACAAGATTTTTTAATCAATAAAGGGGAAGATATAATGATAGGATACGTACAAGCCTCCTTATATAAGATTCGAAACCCTCCTTCTACTCTGATTTCTAGATCTGTGTGACATATAGATCATAATAAAAGTAAGTGTCACTTCCTACTTCCCACTACTATGGAATGATCATGGCCATGTTCTCTAATATTTTTCAAAGTTTCCGATTTATTCATTCATAATTGAATTTTATAGAGGAACAATCCTTTATCTTGTAATTGGAATCCCCTTTTAATAGTGATTATTTAATTTAATGATATAATTTCATTTATAGTTCACCCTGATTTATATAAAAAATATTTACCATATTTTAATTACATACACCACCATTTCAAATTTATAATGGTGCATAATTTTTATAAATTGAAATGTTTAAACCATTTAGTTGCAACTGTGTACTGTTGAAATCCTACATAAATTTTTATCTCAATTTCATAGACATAATATTAAATCACCAAAACATAATTCAAGTAATGTATACAGTAATATAAACATGGAATTATATATGCATGACATATAAATTATTATTTCCTTATGATGATGAATGATGTAGTACATCTATGTCATATCAACCAAAGGTAAAAAAATCACAATCATGTGGAACATCAAACATCAAGTGCCTCACCAAACAATGTAATGAAAGAAAATATAATAAAAACAATGTAGAACATCATTTCCTATCCTCGGTAATTTTTATTATCACTAAATATGAGATAGCTACTCCCAATCATTAGCTAATGACCGAATCTCAACATGTATTCCCTCTCCTTTATACCTTCACAAAATAGTAAATCAAATAAAAAACCACTAATACCTCTTTTTGAGATCCTGGACCTGGTTCACTTCATAGTAAACAAACCTAGATGGCCACGTGACCTCTATTAATTTTCTCGTACACCAGAGGCTGCCTATAGCAGTGATTGTTAATGGTGGAATAGTTCGTAGAATATACCCTCAATATTATATGGTGTCATAATGGTAAAATAATAACAAACAATAGTTCTAGTATAGAGTATTACTGAATAAGGGTACAATAAACAGACATCATATAAATAGATAAGTAATCATAGCCATCAATGTCATATATAAATTTTTGATCATGTCATCCAATAAAAAAATAAAAATCTAACATGGAAGAAGGAACACATAAAACATTGTGTATAAAAATAACCAAAATACCAACATAGTATCTACATAATGAATCATAATCCACAACTCTATCCTATGCTACCCCACTCACATTCATTCATAAATCCAGTATCGAAAACTGGGTGCCTACCCTAATTCATACATACATCAATAAAGCTTATTCGGTTACCAAATGGTGTCCCAATAAGGGTGTGAGATAAACTCTGTATTCCACCAAAAAATGATCAAATGTCATCCAGTTGGTAACTATATAATAATAATATTCAATAAAATAGAAAAGATTGAAATTATGTTTGATAAAAAATAACCCACATAGGTCCGGGTACCGATTTACACCATTATATTTCTACTCAAATATGCCTAATATGGAATATATATGTGTAATAATTTCATCAGGATATAATTTATAACAAAAAAATAAGACCTAGATCATAGCCTATGTGTCCCCCATAACTCCCATTTATGAAATACTTGTATAATATGTCCATTATAAATTTATGCCTATGAAAAAATCCAATATTGTTCTTTGTCTTGGAAAATGAATCATATAATCAATTCATTTAATAATATAAATGAATCCAGGATCCCGTCATTGGAATTCATAAATCGAATGAAAATTATATATATAGGTATAACATACACCCATCACTTTACAATCCCATCCTAAGAATTCCTCATTGGATCCCTAGTATCTCTCTATGTGTGGTATAAATTGACAACCCTCTATGTATATCCTTGGATGTTTTGAATGGAATACCTAGTGCCACTCATTGGGTACATAATAATATTCCCTTTGAGTCGATCTGTGGTAGTTCATGTAGGGATTACATATAACAATCATGGAATAATATAATAATATTCCACTTTATTCTATCTATGGATGTCCACATAAAGAGTAGATTTTCACTCATGAAATATATAAACCTACATCCAAGTGATTCTATCCATGGAGTTAAAACAAGAGCCCATGATTCATGAATGCAACATACTAATAATTTCATTAATTTAATTTTAAAAAAATAACACAATGAACTACATTCATGGAATTCAGGAATGGAACCCATGTATTACTCTTGGAATTATAATATAAATGTTCATGGACCCAAGGAATAACCATATCATTTATGTTCACATTTTTACCCATTTTTTCATCACATGTATATAATAAATTTATAATCTTCAAAATATTATTGAATTAAAAGAATAGTATTAAAAGGATTATCATGACAATAATTATATATTCCATATTAATTGTGAATTTTTAATTAAGGAACATCTCAAGATTATGTGAGAAAGAACAATATCAAAAGTCATATGGAAACAGTGTTCAATTACCTTTTTCATTTAATTCAATTAACATTGAACCAAATAATTTGACATCCACTTTGAGGAGTAATGAATGGAAGACTATGGTGAATAAGTATAATAGGCCACCCATGGTGGTTCTATACAACTTAAAAACACACCCAAAAGGGTGGTATAATTCTAGGTCCTTAAACATTAATGATTTATAAATTGTTCTCATGGTTATTATAGGACAAGCCTTTCCATTTAATTTAAATATCATTCCATTTAATAGGTGTCACTTACATAATCTAGTGTGTGTCATAATAAAATATTTAAAAACCCATATACATTAATAGATAATCATGAGACAACCTTTATAAGCATTGTAGTCGACTTCTCATTCAATGTGGGTCCTTAATTTTAGATATAACAGATGAAATTAGGGAAATAGACAAACACTATTATAATTTTTCATATGAGCTCATTCCAAAATAACAAGGTAAATAATGAGAGGTTCATGTGGAATAGATATATTATCGGTATGCAACCATTGTGTGTGATGGTGGCTCTGTAAGATTTTGGATAATGGAGTGGCTTCAATTCCTATATTTTGGCAGGAGGATAGCCTTCATGGGTGAGTGATGCTCTATGTGGGAGGATAAATGAACATATGGGTAAGATCTTAATGTTGTGGAGGTTAAAATGGTCATTCTGACAAAACATTAAATGTATCATGGTTTGGTTGTAAGTGTGTCCAAACCATTCCCCATCCTTACACAACCCACTTCATAGGAATCACTTCTTGCATGGAATAGAACAAAAAATTATACTAGTCATTTGATCCACATTCACGCCTCATGGACACCCGATTTCTCAAACCTAAAAGTAAACCCCCCTGTATATTTCAGAGAAACCATGTGGAACCCTCACTCATCCACATGGTTTAAGCTTCATTATAAGAACTAATCATCTGTTAACTGTGTACCTATATTTCCTTGTCCAATATCTGATGATTCAGCCCTTGAACAAGCTTAAGAAGCTACTTAAACCATCTTTAACCATATTTATCCTTTATAATTGAAAAATAATGAATTTAATCCAAAATTAAAAGGATTTATAACTCATATATATTTCAGAATCCTACAAGCAATATATTCCTATTAGTTTTTATATAAATTTCTAGTTTCTCCTATTCTATATTTTTCATCATAAAATATTCAATATCTGGTATGTAATATAACTCTTCTTACTCTATGAACATATCGTATTCATCATCATTATTTCACACAATTCCATTCCTCTTGAACATCTTTCTAGATGAATTTTTATTTTTATTGTCTCTTATAGGAGTAAAACATAATCATTGAATTTTTATAACTTATACATCATTTTTTACAACATAAAATCTTCTTAGACTCATTAGTAAAATGTTTCCCACTTTTCCACATCAAAATCAAGCTAGATAAAACTTTCCTTTGAATCTACATTTTCAACTATTTAGCATTATACAATCTAGAGAAGAAAATTAATTATTAATATCCACTTTTCCATATCCACCATTATAGTTGAAATTTTTATCCATGTCTTTATAAGAAATTTCATTGTTTTTAATAATTGACATTCCATTTATATTAACTTTCATCTCATATTCCCCCAAACATATTTGCAGTTCATTAGAAGGTAAATTTTCTAATTGCCTCCCTTATAGAGTAAAATATTTTAGACTAAAAAAGTAGTGGGATTTTCAATCTCTTTTAAGAAATATCAATATATATAATTTTTTAAATATTTCCTTGAATATATTTAACAATTTCAGTGATTTGATAAAATAATATATCATAATTTTCACCAGGATATATTTCTCGTCCAAATAACATATTATAAAGGCATAAAACATTAATTTCATTAAAATAATTTCAACTTAATAAATGTTATCAATCCACTCTCACAAGTAATTATCATCATCATAACATATCACATTCAGGTAGATATTATTTTGTGGGCAACAAATTATAAATTATGAGACTTGGAATCTATAGTAAGTAGCTTCATAACGACTCTAATCATGGATAATTTTAATAAATCACCAACCTATTTTCATTATATTTTATTAGAGAAAATTTATTATCCATGAAACCGTAATTGAAGTCTTATAATGTTCTTCTAAAATTGATAACTACTTCCATTAATATTAGGAACCCCATAGAATCCATGGTCTTTCCCAAATTTATCTTTAGCTGATTTATTCTATGAATATATCAATGGATCTAGTACCAACTATTGGATCATGAGACACCTTGGGAGGGGAGTGAGAATAAGGGTGTTAAATTTTTCGTTTTGTAATCCTAAATCATTTTTTATGATGGTAAGAACACATTAAATAGGTTTCAGTTAATATCAACACCATCATAATAAAAATGAAGAAATGAAATCATGAAAAATATATTTTAACTAGTTCACCAGTAATAGTTATTAAAAGGATAAAATATGTAGAACTATATTTCTATATAGAAATACAATAATCTTCACTAGTTTGGTGGATATAATTATTCATATATTGTGACATTGTACCCAGTGAAATTCCATTTCAACTTTATTATATTATAAAAACTACCTCCCTCTGATCAATTCACTTTACAAATCCATTGTAACTTCATTGGATAATGTTTTATCCATTTTATTTACTTGAATATAACCTTTATATATTCAATAAATATTTCTCTACTTCAAAATATAATATCCAAATTATGATGATCAAATGTAATCATTGTGTTTGAATAAGAGAGGTATTTCCCATAGTGTGACTTCACCTAGGTATGACATCACCTAGGAATGACCTCACCCAAGCCTCATTTAACCATGCATTTTGTCACAGCTATGGATATATCAACTATTTTTTCAAACATAAATAGTTCTCAAAATATCCCTTTCCCTAGTGATATCACTCATGTAAGGACTTTGTAAGTCCTATTTCTCATGTGAATTCCCAATATATGTCCAATGGATATCATTCTACTTTTTTTAAAAAAACATTCATGTGACTACATTAAAAAAAACATCCATTTTTAATGTATCTTCATAAAAATTATCTTTTTCAACTCTCATTTGCGTAATTTTCTTGACCTATGAATTTCAATCATATTTATTTTATTCATGTTCCAGTTATATTAAATGGTGTCTCTTAATCTCCATATAAATCTTCTTTTGTTCCAAATGATATAGGTTAGTATGTATTTATATGCAAACCCCATTCGTTGTGCAACATATATTACTTAAATACTTGTTTACACAACTCAACACCCATGGTTCATCTACTTCCATAATCTGTGCATAACTCCAAAAGCGTGTTTCATTAATAAAAATCCAACTTATTCAAAAATATTTTTATCAATAAAAAATTGAAATTCTTGGTACAGTTTACACCCTGACTAGAATAAAGCATCTAAATATGCATGAAATTTATAAAACATTCACAACAACCCAGCCTTCAAACCATAAAAAAATTCATTTCCTCTTAGGTGGATTGATAAAAAATATATCATTAATATCCAGCTAAGTTAACCTTAGTTTGAGACTCAAAATTATACCTACCAAATTAATTATTAAATTTTATACTCAAAATATGTATGATAAGAACAATATGTCAAAAAAGAAATATTTGGTTTTTGAAGTATCAATTAATGATTCAAAAATAGAATGTTCCGTGATTTTGAATTGTATATATTCATTAGGACTGATAGAAAATTTGATGGTTTAATGTATTATGAAATGTTAAAAAAGGTCACAGTGACTTTTAGGTTATGAATTCTCGCTTATAATCCATGACGTAGAATCAACAGTGATTAGAAATGAAATTTTTAATTCTAGTTAATCATTATATGTTGGTTGGTTGAAAAAATTATTAAGTGTATCTTAGCTCTGTGACGAAATAAATGATGTTGTATTTAGAATATATGGGCTTATAGTGAAGAGGTTGAATTATTATTTTTAATTATAAGATGATTAGGAACAAGGAGAGACATTCTTTTTGTAGGTGATGTAGGAAAATCATATTTTTTTATGCTCAAAGAAAGAAAATATATTTTGGAGTTAATTTCATGGATATCTTGGTCAATAGAAAATGTTAATGATTACCCAAGGGTTGAATGTTTGAGATAATCTTATTTTTAAGAGACAGATAAATATGATGTGATCTATATTTAAAAGGGGGAATATTATTAATTCTCTACACAAGAATATTTAACTTCTAAAATCTCATATTTTGTAGATCATTCATTTAGACACTTATGGGAACATGAATAACCAATATTCATATATATATATAGTAATTTCATTTTTTATATATTTTAATTTACCAGTACAAAATGATTATGATCATTAAATTTATGCTAAAGGCTCTTAAAATGTTCAACAGTTTTAGAAGATGTGTTAAGAAAGTGTGTGGTTTCTCATTGAAAAATACCATGAGGGAAACTAATACTAAAAATACTAGTTTAATATTTAAAGAGTATACTATGAATAATGGTCTCCACTATAAACCTAGTTCACCAAACACACATCAAAAAAATGTTTTCTCTAAACAAAAAAATTATATTTTTTGTGCTGTATCAGACAATATTGATTGACAAGGATACATCTCAATGTTTTTTCACACATGAAAGTGGTGTAGTAGAAAAATATGAAATCTTTTTTTAGATAAGTTATATTTAGTTTTGTAACCGTAATGGTTTTAGTTTATGAATACCCTATGTTTGAAATATTTTTCATTTTTTAGAATACTTTTTATTATCAAGGAGAAATGTCAACATTTGGGGATGATATAACATACAGATGATTATGATATATTCCTAGGTAATCCGCCGAAATGAAGTGGATACTGTTGTTAAAATAATGATATGGGGAGGAAATTAAATATTTTTTATATAAATTATCTCTAAGGATTAATTAATGAAATCAGAATTGATGCTCAATAAGTGATGTTTATAAATAATATTTCTATTTAAAAGCTGGATAATGATTGAAAAAATCAACGAAAATTAAGATATAGTATAGAATGATGTTGATAATACAATTAAGTAAAGTGATAAATAAATACATATTCAAACTCATCCTTGATAATGAATTTAGTTATGGGGAAAATATCATTTGAGAATAATTAAAATAGTTTTCGACTAAAAAAACTTTAAGGAAAACAACATATTACTTATTTTTTTCTTATGTTAAATGAATACATGTCAAATAGGATTTAGACAATAAATAGTGTACTAATGATATGAACTATAAGTAATGTAACTTTCAGAATAATGAAACAATCGGGTTAGTACCCATTGCAATAAATAATATTTTAATTGAATATGTGGTGTTTTGTATCAACTTGTATGAACGATGTTAAGTGGAAATTAATAAAGAATGATTTTTGTTACGAGAATTCATATATTGATAGAATTGATATTTATGAGACATTTTCACATGTTTTAATGATTGATACCTTTATTATATTTCTTTTTATTCGTGAAAAATGGTGATATATGATCATCCAAATGGATTTCAAGTCATCATTTCTCATTGGATAGTTTGAAGAGGAAGTGTATATTGATAATGATGAAAGTTTCATTCTTTATGAAAAAGGAGGATTTGTCTATAGGATAATTAAGGATAATTTCAGGTTAAAAATAAAAATTATCAGGGTATTACTAGTTATAAATATTTATAAGGAATATAAAATTCAATAATGGAAGAGTGTAAAATAAACAATACACCAAAAAATATTAATAGGTATCATTAACTTTTATTTTTAATGTCGGTGATATAATTTTTTCTAAAATTAATAATGTGTTTATGAAAAACCTAATTTATAAATGAATATGTTTTTGATATTTCAATTTATGTAAATTTGCGGTACTTTTGGTTCTTACCAATATTTGATGAGGAATATCACATTTTCCTTTCTCAAGAGATTAATTTAACAGAACTTATAAAAATGTTTGGAATATTTCATTTAGTGTCGATTTATCCCTTAATTTTAATGGCAACCTAGATTTAGAATAATAATAAATGAAAATAATTTGAAATAATTAAATTATGAAATATTATTAAAGGTTCTCTTATATTAATAGCTTCAAAATGGGATAAGTGTATGTTGTTATATTATGTATTAGGTGTACAATTTCACTAATGGAGTGCCATTTATTATTGAAAACATAGTTTTTTGGTATATTAATGTCACAATGTTCTATGAACTAAATTATAATAGTATTAGAATTAATGAACTATTAGGATATATTGATGAAGAATGGATTAAAAATATATATGATCAAATATTAACATATGATGGAGTTATTTTTTGGGTGAAAGGTTTTTATATTGGAACTAAAAGATAGAAATATTAGTGTACTTGAATATTTATGAGTTATAACATATATTTGTAATTTAGAATAAAATTTAATTAAAGTCGATGACGATTGAATTTGAATATGTCATAGTGGAAGTGATTTTTACACAACTTCTGGGTTTTCATAATCAATGTTCCATTAATATATATGAAATATGGTTTCACATTCCAAATTAAATCACATTGATTGAAAATATCATGTCTTCAAGAAACATGTGGAGAAAAATACATTAATTATATATTTTTTTTCTATAAATTGAGGAAATAACATATTTTTCCATTAAAAAATGGAAAATGAAATGTTTCCCAGATTGAGGTTGATGATTGGATTTCAACCTCATTCTTGATAAATATATGGTATGTGAAATGTTTCCCCTCTCTCACTTATGTTTTTATAGATACATCAACCCTTTTAACCAAGATTCAACGACTGCTTTATTACATTTTCATAAGACAAAACAAATCACAACATAAAAGACCAAATTGTATATTATTCTTAGTAAGCAATATAAATACTGTATTCCTTCATTAAAATCAGAAACAAAAATTAAAACATGATTTTGTTTATAATATAATTATTTCCTCTCGAATATCCAAGAATATCTACCATAGTATACTTTATGGATTTTTGGAAAAGAAAAAAATAAGGGTGAAATAAAATGATTAGTAATTGTTATGTATAGTTGAATATTTCATGAATAAACAAACATAATAAACATGTAAAATTAAATATCGTATGACTATTTCAATTTTAAATTCATTACTATCATGATAATATAAGTCATAATAAATATTTAAAGGTAAAAAAATGAAAACAAATGCCATTTAATTACTAAATAACAATAAAATTAATCAATATATTATATCATAGAAAAAATATCATGGAGAAAAATTATAAATAAATTATAATTGAGTAATTTTTTTAATTATTGGACTTCATGTCTTAGGCACAAGATTATTCTACCATCATGATCTATCCTAAAGGAATTTTAAAACTACAGGGTAAAAACCCATCTAATTGGGCCAACTAGTCTGCCTCAAGAGACCAGTCGACACATCGAGGGGATATCTTTACTAGGCCCCACCCATGACTGAATGAAAAAAATAATATCCACTATCTCCAAAAATAAGTTTAATATATAAAAAATATGCCTTATCTTCATATATCCTTACTGATTAAATAATAAGGATTATAAATATCTCCCTCGTCAATCAAATTACTGTCAATTTAATCATTAAATGTAAAAATGGTAAAAATGTATGAAATAAAAAAATATATCCTAAAATAATGTGTATATTTAGTAAAATTTCTATTTAGATGAAAAATAATTATAATAAAGTAATTATTTCATTATAAAGTTAATAATCACGAAATAAACAGATTATACAATTAATTTTACATTTGATAATTTTTATATCCATATACCTTGGATAAAAATTCTAAATTTATATTTAAAATTTAAATAATTATTAATTAATCAGGATATACATGTTAGTTAGTTATTATATGAACAATATAAATAAAATTAGATTTATAACAAGAATATTTTCCTCAATGAAAAGAAATTCAGATATAATCCCTTACAAAGATCATATCACTACAATAGGGATTATGAAATGAATTTAATATTTACATAAAATTTAAATCCAAATAAAAGATAAAATATAGTATAAAATATTAAAAAGTTATTATACACATAATATTAGCATTATTTAATCAATTAAGTATATGTTTTACTCAATTAAGGGAAATTGAGTTATGAAATCCCTTACATCAACCTTCCGTTTAGTTAAACGTGATTTATTCTACTGTATAATGGTTTTAATAATATTATTATTTGATAATATAATAGTATTAAAATTTATATAATCATATATTCTCATTTTTTAACATCTTATCACTCGATCGATAATTATCATTATTTATTTTAATTAATTCGAGTCTTAATTTCCTTGTTTTGTAATGTGTGTTTCATTCTAAATGACCATGTTCTTGTTAATATTATACAGAGTTATAATATCCAGAATAATAATAATAATGAAATAGTTAAAATATTTATACATCAATTGAACTTTAATGACTAATAATCAAATATGGATATCAGAAATGAAGCACCTTACTATTATTTAGAAGGTTAGCAATGCGTACACCTTAGTAACCATTCTAATTTTCAACGATCATTATGGAAATTATGAAAAAATACATTAATGTTTTATAACAATTAAATGTTATATAATTTGATTATATATAATTATACATATAATATTTTTAGATTTTTGATTAAATACGAGTCAAATCTCTTCATGAAGGTGGTATTCCACACATACACAAATGATGTAATTATATTTAAGTAAGTGAAAAGGTGAAAAATAAAATGATATATTGAAATTTATAATATATATATATTTTAAGAAAATATTAATTATGTAATTATTATCCAATATATTCATTACTTATATCTTTATTACCTTCCATGTAAAAAGTTATAAAAAAATGAATCACTTTTCTTGATGAGGTGGGAGTTCACCGTAGACACAAGAAACATAATTATATCCACATTGGAAGAGAAATTTAAATTGTTATATAAAATATATTGATTTAAATGTATAATTATGTTATAAATATTATATATATACTTTATACCCATCATTATACCAATCCTTTATTGTTAGTAATGGAAAAATGAATGTCATCAGTTCACGAGGTAGTTGTCCATCGTACACACGAATGATGATTTCATAACCCATTTGATGAAAGTGGAAATTTATCTAGTTCATTACATTAATTTAAAAACATTAAAATTCATGGATGATAATTAATTTATTATATTATCATGGTTTAATTATAACTAAAGATGTTAGAGGAAATAAAAAATTATTAAAATGCTTGTTGAGGAATATTACCACTTCTATGGGTTACCTCCTTATGTTTTAAAAAAATCTATCTGCGTTTGATTTATAATAAATTTTATTCAAATATAATATTATGGAATTTGGGAATATATTTGAGTAGTTTTTTTTTAAACACAAAATGTTTTTAATGAGTGAAGTGGGGAGGATAGTCGGTCTCCTTTTATAAATTAGGTGAATAGAAAACTTGTTATTTTTGAAAAGAAAAATGTGTACCCAAATTTTCCACAATCCAAAAAAATAGATTGTTATAAATAATACAACATTATACGGTATATATATGGCCATAACATATATTTTAATCATGATTTAATTTCATTTTAGCTTTTGTCATTTTAGTTTGACCCCCAGTAAATCTATTTTTACCATAACCGTGGTAAATAAGTTATAAACTTTTCACAATTAATTTTTTTTAAAAATTAATTTGATAATACTAGAAAATATAAATTATTCTTATTAAAAATATGAAATCCATTTTCCAAAATTCAATTCATAGGAATTTTAAATATTAATTACAAATTTATCTCAGAGAAGTCATGAGAAAACCAGTTATCACAGAGAAAATGTAAAAAAAATACACAAGGTTTTCATATAAAAAATCAATTTGAAAATAAATAGAATTACATAAATTGGATTAATTAATATATTATTGAACTAATATAGAATAAAACCCATTTATAAGTAAAATTCATATTTATAAATTATTTAATCAATAATGATGTTATCAATTAAAATTTATTATTTCTCACAATTCATCAAAATATGATTCTTTTCCAAATAATATATAACCATTTACCCTTAGATAATTTTGATAGTATGGTTTAAAAAATAAATATTATTATTTAATAATTTTCAAAATTTGAAAAAAATAATTTTAAATTATGTGCATAAACCTCGACTAAATCATCTTTTAGGAAAAATATATTTTTTCAGAAATGTAATATTTTTTTATTTCACATGATTCTTATTTAATGTGTAATCAATAAGTAAAATAATTGATAATTATTTAGTATTTTTCTTACCCACCTATTTAATGACTATTTTATAAGGGTATAATATATTACGTTTTATTTGGACAGGGGGTTGAGTGATCTTCAAGCTATCAAAGGGACAAAATTTAATGAAATATATTCATGGATTGAGTAAGCTTGATGTTACAAATTGAATATGATATCGAATACAATATTTTTATTTTATAATTTCATGGTATTTGTACAGAACCTAAATTTACATGTGATTTTTTTAATATATGGAAATTTTACTAGTCCGTGAAATCAGATGGCGCGCGATTCTGAGGCCCAGAGTGCCCGAAATAATCCGGTAAAGTTTTGTTAAGCTTAAGTTAACGCACGTAAGCAGTTTTTCGGAAAAACTGGGATTAATCATAAATGGTAACTCGGATTAGAAATTGGAGGACCCTGTTGCACTCAGGATGGTGGGATTACCCTAGGCGAAACTTAAGATTATTCGGCGCGGGCCTCTATGAGAAAACTCAAAATGGAACAATCGTAAATAAAATAATTAAATAAATTATTTTATTTTTAAAATTCTTATAAATCAGATACAGTAACTCAGATTAAAAATATTACACGACAAATGATCTCGTGAGGGTATGCTTTCTTTATTTAAATTCTATGTTTTTCCGGCACGGGCCAGAAGAGAAATTTATTTTTTGGCCTCAAAGAAAATAATTAAGTGACAATTATTTTGTTGTAAAATTCATAACTTCTAAACGGTAACATGGATTTAAAATAAAAGAGTACAGTTGGGTTCCTTGGGGTTTGTTTCACCTAGGTAGAGCCTAACCTCGACCTGCACGGGTTGAGGGTGACTGATAATGATTTTCCAAACATTTTTTGGATATGTTCAGTAAACGCGCGAGCATCATTTTGTAACTTTTGAACCGGTGCTCGGAATTGAAATATGAGGGAACCATTAAACTCACAAAGTTAGTGTTCGCATAAGGAGACATTCACATTGATGGCAGTTGTTTAATGGTGAAAGTTAGTTTTTTCATTTTTATTGGAATTAATAAAATAAAATAGACTTCATTTTATTTTATTTTGTGTTTCCATGTGGATATTTTATGTGGGGCCCATTGGAGTTAAACCTCCACATGGAAGTCGGAAGTTGGTATGATCACTCCTTAACCTCCCATGAGAGGTTATGGTGGGGGGACCACCCAAGTTTTAAAACCTCCCTGAAACCTCCCATTAATTGGGAGAAACCTCTCAAGTCCCTATTAAATGTATGTGGGGTTAATTTTCATGTGAATGTTTTCCGTGATTTTATTTTGCGGATTTGAAATGAATCATTGAAGAGGATGTACAATTTAAAGTTTATCACTCTCTTTTCATGATGGAAAATTTCTATTATCCTAAACACGGAGTGTGTGGGACAAAATAACATGGCCCCACTCCCTCTGCTGATATCATGGTAATGTTCTTTTGAATGGCGACGAAACGACAAGGTGATGAAGGAAGGAGTCAACGACTGTGCTACCCGTAGACTCCGCAACCCGCACCGCCCTCGGGACACTTTGGCCGAACCGGCTCCCAAAAGCTATCGGCCTCTCATGTGCCCGCCGGCCACCCTGCCGCCTGCCGGTCTATCGGCTCCTAGCCGCCGCATGCCTCCCATGTGCCCACCATCCACTTGGCCTCAAACCGGCCTCCCAGCTCCTGGTTGTCGCCCACTTCCCTTGTGCCTGCTGGCCTCCCCGCCGCCCGCCAACCTCTTGGATTCCTGCTTCCACAAGCCTCCCTTGCACCCGCTGTCCCCTCGGCTACCTGTCGGCCTCCCAACTCCCAGCCACCCGCCATACACCCGGCCGCATGCCGACCTCCGGACCTGAGCCGCCCGAGCTGTGCCCCATAGAGCATTAGTTAAACCAGCCTCGTCCATCTGGGCCGAGAAACCGAGCTATGTCAGATACATGCCTGGCTGAGCCGGCTTTCTGTTCCCCCCGCAGCGCCTCGGGGACGAACCGCCCTTAAACTGACGCATAGCCAGTCCTCTCCCTTGCGACCTCTCTGTGCCCCCACGTTACCCGCAGTCTTCGCGGCCTGCTGGGTCGGGCCAGACCCAACGGGTCTGGATGGGATGACCCAGAATAGATCAGCCCATATGGGGTTGGGCCGGGTCGGTCCAAACTAGTCAGATTGGACCTGGTCCCACTTCGTCTAATTTACGCTCCTTCAACCATATCTTTGGCAGCAGACATCCGTTTGATGAACCGTCAGCGGCACTGGAAATCAAACATTGTGACGGTCGCTTAGAGTATTCCCCATAAGAGTTTGGGGTATAGTTGAGACATAGTCAGGTTATATCATGCACGAATCCTACCGGGCCCTCCAAACTAAAAGAATTATAACTCTCAGATTAGGCGTTCGATTGACACGCTATATGTTGAGTTAAGACCTCTATGACGAGGCAGACCTTCGGGATATTTTTTCATGTGACTTAGTGGAAGTCGATGTATCAACACTTGGCTTGATGAGTGGACCCTCCCGGAATCAAATGTGCTTGTGTGGAAACCCAGTGGCTGGCTGCTTTTTGAATACTATACCTAGATCCTATGTGGGTTTGAAAGGTCTGACTATTGTTCCTGGATCATGTGTCGGTTTGAAAGATATGGCTATTGTTCAAGGATTCTGTGTGGGTTTGAAGGTTTTGACTACTATTCCTAGATTCTGTGTGGGTTCGACAGCTCTAACTAATGTTCCGGGATCCTGTCTGGGATCGAATGTTCTGACTATAGTTCCTAGATCCTGTGTGTGTTCGACAGCTCTGACTACTCTTCCTGGATCCTGTGCGGGTTTGATAGCTCTGACTACTATTCCTGGATCATGTGTGGGTTCGACAGCCCGGACTACTGTTCCTGGATCCTATGTGGGTTTGAAAGCTCTGAATACTATTCTTGAATCCTTTTGGGGTTCTACTGTTCTGATTTCTATGCCAGGATCATTTGTGGGTTTGAAAGAATTGATGATTTAGTGGCTACATCTAATCATCTATAACTCTCAAAAAAAGATGTATACATGTGTGAGCTGAGTTGGTAACTTTTTTTTCCTCATAATTGAGATGGATTAATTGATAACTTAGGTATATGTATTGTCATATACCTAAGTGGGGTTATTTTTTTTATTTCATACATTGTGATTTATCCTTATTGGATTTTATGAGACCTTGATGGTCTCAGGGTCCCACCTGAGTATCGTTATACTCACCCATGCACAGGCAATGCCCGCATCTCGTTGAGTTGGATGCAGACGATGGACATCGCTGACTGAGGCTGAGAGCACCAGGACCGGACGGTACCCAGAGGTGGACCATATGGCGTGACGATTCACAAAGGAGACAGATATACCATGTGTGCTGTGATGTCAATCCGTACCTTCCCTTCAGGTAGGAACCTCAAAGGACGACCCAACGACACCATTTCATTTCTTCAGTTGTACTTTATGTTTTCTTGTACATTACAGTTGGGCATGTATTTCCAGCCACCTTTTAACTTTCATTACACTTTTTTATATAGTTTTACATAGTATTTTGATTCCAACATGTACTCTGTTGTGTACGTTTTCAGGTTATAATGTCAATGCCTTCCCAGTTTTAGGGATTTACGCATTTGGTGCTAGTCACCAGCCCCTGAACTATGGAAGGAGAGATTTGGGTAGTCGCGACATGGGCCCCAGGGGACGGGTCATGACAGTTTGATATTCTCCCACCTTAAATAAATTTCATCCTCAAAATTTAATCATCATCATGGTAATTCATATTTTGATATTTTATGTACCTATTTTAGAAAACCCAATATCCTTTAAAGGGTTGATAAAAAATGGTCGTTATAAGGTTGGAATTGAAGTAAAAAAGGTAACAATGAAAAAGCACACACATATGTTCACATACATCGGAGAATATCTGTGAAATGAAATCATGGACATAGATGAGAATACTATATACCAAAGATTAATGGAGAGGAACTGAGGTCATTAATCACAACAATGTGGGTGATCCGAATAAGGATAATGACCAAAAATCCATAAATTTTTGATGTGTTAAGGGACCATTATATTATTCATAAATGATGGTTCAAGGAAAAAAAATGATCATTTTTCAGAATTTGTGGTATTATTTTAACGTAAAATAATAGATGAAAATATACTAACTTGATGTGATTCTATTTCGTTATCAAAAGTATGCTGTGATAAATTTCTAATTCATTGCTTACAACAAGAAAAAAATATCCAAAAATTAATTTCATTATTCAGGAAACACTAAAATTCAATTTTAATAGATACGAAGTTATATAAAATAGTTACATGTCGTTCTGTCTATATCTAAATATTTTCCAAAATAAAAATATTTACAAAATGTTATCCAATAAAATAAATTAATATGTACACCTCAATAGTTACACCACTAGAATATCATTAATATTTATTCATCAAATAATTGCAATAAAAATAGTGACATATTAATTAGTATTCCATGAAGTCTAATTGTAGTTTTAATCACTTTTTATAATTTGGTAGTGGGTTTAAGCCCTATAGTTGTGCCAAAAGTGATGCGTTATCACTCATAATGTCGGTTTTCCTTTTTTCCAAAAATATAATAGCATAATTCCGATAACATTAAAAAATGGTGATGACACATAATAACATCAAAATCTAGATAATATAAATCCTAAAGGATACCAATACCTTTAAACATATTACCAAAAAATGAAACAGAATTTTTTAATAAATGCCTTTTTCAATAATACCATTTCTAAATGGATTGTTGTATTTCAACAAATGTATCTCAATATATACATAATCATGGTATAATATAATCATAGAAATACGAAAAATGAGATTTTAAGAATATTAACATATGATTAATCATAAACTCGTAAGAATGTGATGGTATCCATGACTGATATGTTAATGAATATAATTTTTTTTTTAATTTAACACACATTCTACATGTTTCACGATTATTATATCCAAAACACCATTGTTAAAATACTTATCCATTTCTATTAATTAATCACAACACAAAAAATACATCAACCATTTGTTTCAAAATAGGTCCTTTCTTGTTCTATGATTTAACCATTAGAAAAGGGAATTGACGCAGATAATTCCTTGCTAATTTATATTTAATAAAACCCACTAAAATGGATCCTTATGACAAGATTTATTTCATTCTATCATACTCTTCATTTTTAATAGAAAGTATTTTCATTATTCCCTCTATATAAATAAATCATTTTTTCCATTCCATTGAGATACTTTCCTGGGTGTCTGTTTCCACATTTCATAGATAATGAAAATCGATCCTTCTTTTCTTAATGGTCTCCATTACTCGAGATCCTAGTTAACTCTGAACTTCTATTATTTTCTGAGATCATGATTTGGTTATGGTATATATTGTCAATATAGTTTTAGGAAAATTTATTAGGCCTAATCATGATATATTTACTCCATCCATCATTCCACTTCATTGCCCAAAGTCACTATGTTTTCCTTTTAGTTCACTATTTACATGATTCTTTCTGGTACTAGCCATTAAATAAAACGATAATATATAATATGAGCAAAAATTATCATTATGGGAAACCTCTATAATCCTCAATAGGATGTCAAAATCATGGAACATTATTTTCAATATAAGAAACCTAAGATTTAACCAGTTCATTCATTTTCAGTATATATTAAAATCCATAATAATGTTATGTCATGAATGTTTTAATTGTTCCAAGAATTTCTCTGGAATGTGTCAAACCAGGTGCATAGTAAGGCTCATGAGTGTTCCCTATTTGATGATCAGGTCAATCCAAATGCACCATTTTTTTAGTTATTACCCTATGATATATCTTTTCCAAAACCACGTCTACTAGTAGTATCAAATAAGGATGTATTATAAGAAAAGAAACATAATATTTTCTATACCAAAATTATAGGATATTTATATACACATATACTCAATTACTATCATTGGGTTATGATACATAATATATGTTTTCCTAAATCTAGTTCCCATAGATTATTGTACACATCTTGGGATACCAACAATAGTAACCTGAACCCCAGTAACCCATTGCTATTGGTTGCTTTAATAAATTGTCTTATGATACATGAAATCACATCCTAAATAACCAATTAAATTAGTATTATTGGTAAAACATATATAGACTAAAATAATTCAATAGAGTTTGTAACAAAAATTACAAAATATTTTATCAAAATATCATTATTTCTTCTAGTATGTCCTTGAATATCTATCTTTGTACACTTCATGGATTTTGAGGATAGTAAAAATAATGGTGGGCTCAAGTCCTCGCTAAGGGGTTAGTAAAGCATAATCTATCACGTATAAATAAGTAAAATAAACATGCAAATGTAAATAACTAAATAAAAATTCTATTTAAATAATGTGACTATGATGATAAGATGTGGTACAATCTATATGGCATCTCAAATAACTAAAAAAATTCTTTTTAATTCATAAATATAAATGATATAAATTTGAGGATAATAGAATAGATATAATATCATGGATAATAATAATAATTGAATTATAAATAATGTATATGATAATTATTAGATATCATGTCTTATGAACATTAAATCTCTACCATAAAAATATATCCTCTAGAATGATTATAACTACTAAGTAAAAAACCCATCTCATTTGGACAAATACATTATCTCATGATACCATTTGATGGATAGAAGGGATATCTTTAACCAGGTCCTACTTGGGTATACATGTCCAAGTGAACATTATATATAGAATAATCAATTTAATTCTTGAACAATTATTTTTCATAAAATATATGTAATGATTAATGAATACATATTATAATTATTTTCCTAATCAATAAAATATAATTCAAAGTAATCACTATATGTAGAAAAAGGTATATGGTTTAGTAAATAATCATATTCATCACACAATAATATGTATATGTAATATAATTTAAATTCCTAATGAAAAGTTTTTATAATAATGTTATTTATTCAATAAAAATTTAACAAACACAAAAGAAATTGAGATTTTATGATAACTTTTACCACATGTTGATTTTCTTGTCAAATCACCTTGGATTAGATAATTCATGTTGAAACTCATAACAATACATGTAAAATGAATATCTATGTTGCCTTTTCATCAATGTTTTCTTTTCCAAATGATGTTAATTTTTTTTCATGATGTTTCCGCAAAAATGATGCTAAAAATCTTATTATTTATATATATCATATTTATTCAAATCGATGAAAATATAAGATTAGATATATATATATATTTATTAATATATATAAACATGGAAACACTCAAAAACATATAGATAAATATATATATATATATATATACACACACAAGAAAATATATATATATATATATATAAACACATATATATTTTAAATTTAGTCAAATTTTTAAGTAAATGTGTCTATTTTGACGACATTTTAAGAAGGTTTTTAAATCATAGTATATTATATATATGAGTGTGTCTGTGTATATATATGAAATTATAATTATAATTGTAAATATATATACACATATATATAGACACAGAAACACAAACACATATATACTATAATATAAACATATAAATAAACATAAAACATACAGACATATAAATATATAAACATATAATATAAAAAATTATATATATATATATATAACATATAATCATATTTATAGAATATAAACATATATATATTAAATAAACATAGAATAAAAAAAATATAAAAATATAAATATTATTATATATATATATATATATATATATATTAATTTTTAGATATTTATATATATTGATACGTATAAATATAGTGTAATACAATTAAATATTTTAAATTTTGAAATGTTTTGAGAAAACCGGAATATTTTAGTTGTATTTTTTCTTTTGTTCTAAAATGTTATTGCATATTCATATATATAAGAGTAATTACATATATGTATACTTACAAATATTTTTTTAGACACACACACACATATGTATATAAACACACGCACACACACATATATATATTAATGTTAACATATAATATATGTATAATATAAACATAAATATATACATATAACCATATATATATATATATATACATATTAATAAACACAAAATATAGACATATATATAAATATAATAAAATATAAACATATATATAATATACACAAATATATGTATATATGAACATAAAATTTGGAAAACAAGATATAAAACATAAATATAATTATATTAATATTATATATATATATATATAATATCACTTTCTTAAATATTTAATTATATATATATATGTATAAGATAATGGATTTATTTATCAAAATTCTAAAAAAGAATTGATTGGTTTTGTTCTTTGGTGGGTATCATGAGATCTATGGATCTATTCCTATAGAATATAGATTTCTTCATTTTCATTTGTGGCATGTCGTAGAGCATGTTGGTTTTTGGTGTGGATGTGGGTGGTAAGTTAGATGGAAGTTTCATTTAGTATGTATTTTATTGGGTGGAAGAGGGTAGGGTAGGGGGATCACTCTGGTGGGAGATTTAGGCATGAGTCCTGGGAAGGAGGGCCATGTGGGAGGGAAGTACTCTTCTAATAGAAACATGTGTGTAGGATGCAGGGAATTGGGGGGATTCATGATTGTATTTGATGTGGGAGGAAGGAATGTACTTGAGGGGGAAGGCTGTACTAGAGAGATGTGGGTTCGAAATTAAAAACAATCAGTCTAAAAAAATATATAAATGAAAAAAATAATTTCAATAAAAAATTACTGTCACTTTTTACAAACATAGGTGTTTTTTTTTTCTGATTTACCGATGATTTAAACAAACTTTAGTAAATGAGGTGTGGCTACAGAGTGACACATATGAAAATCAGTGATTTAGGATCGGGATGATACATGAGAGAAGTGGATTCATATTTAATAAATATTTTAATGTAAAAATGAATTTCAAAAAAATAAAGATGATTTATGCAGACATCAGGGTTTTAGGAGTAATTTACAGAGATTTCTGAAAAATAGGCAAATGAGGTGTTTATACATAGCAATGCCTAATAACATCACTAAATAAATTAACATAATTTATTTTCTACATCAATAAATGAAATGTGATTTATCGGTTTATCTATGGAATGTCTCAATTTTATTTATGGAAACTTTTAAATGTTTCCAAATTTGTGACACCTCATTTGATGATGATTTTTATGAATTAATGTAAATGAATTAGTGATGTTATAAAAATCACAAATGTCAAAAATATACATCAATAATTCTTTCTTGTTGTAGTAAAATACAATGAATTATCAAGGAATCATGATATATATATATATATAAGGAATATTATATATACAATACAAATGGAATTTGTTTCATTACATACAAATGTAACTCAATAAAATGAAATTGAGTTAACATCCCTTATAATAATCGTATTCATGAAATGTGGATTAATCAATTAATTTTATATCTATATGAAATGTACATCCACAAAAAAAATAAAATTAAAAATTTAGATAATAAAAATCTATTAAACATGTAATCATTTCACAATATAAAAAATTATTGATAAGGTTAACCCAATGAATGGAAATTGATTTAAGAAATCCCTTAAAGCACACATCCTTTTGGTTTAATATACATTAACCTCTAATAAAATTCTTTTAATCATGTTATTATTGTATACCATATAAATATTCAAATTTATAATATCATATATGTACCTTTTATAATATTTTATCACTTGTTCATTAATTATCATTCACTATTTTCATCGATTAACATTTTAATTGCATCATTATTTCATATATATATCTTTTTGAGAGATATAGTTCTTATGCATATTATATAGTTTCATAATATAAAAAATAAACATTATTTAATTATTATATTTATAAATCTATTATATTTTGATACTAATAATCAAATATGGTTTGGAAAAATGATGTACCTTATTATCATTTAAATAGTAGACAATACGTACGCATGAGTAACATTTAAATTTTATATGATCATTATAGGAATTAGGTTTGTTGTATTTTTTCAATCTAGATATAAAATTATGTCATAATTTTTATTTAAATTTACATATACATATAATCCATGTGTTTTGGTGATAAAAATGGAGTCACATAACTTCATGAAGGTTGCATTCCACACGTACATGAATGATATTATAAATTTTTAGTGAGTGAAAAGTTATGAAATAAAATAATATATTATCTCTTATGAATTATAAATATGTCCTAAATATCAATATTATTTCATGTATTTTACTTATATTCATTAATATTATTTTTATTACATTCCATGTAATGTATTAATGAAAAACGAATCAAATCATTTGCAAGAGAGTTGTCCACTATACACATAATCGATGTCATCAAATCACATATTGATTAGAAAGTAAACATGTTTTTATGATATAATAACTCTAGATGTATGGTTATTGTTAAAAATATCATATGTGCTTTATAAACATGATCAAATATAATATTTTTTAGTGGTAATGGAAAAAAAAAATTACATCAGTTCGCGAGGCAATTTATCACCCAACATTGGTATGATGATTTTGTAACACATTTGATGGTAGTGGGTATATTTGTAGGTCCTACCCTTAAAATAAAAACATATATGTATATAAAAGATATTTTGAATATTATATCATCATGGTTTAATAATAAGCGAAGGAGGGGGTGTCAAATTTATGTATATATCCTATTACTGCCTTGTAAGACATTGAAATATATCTAAAATTTTTTGAAGCCAGGTGCTGAGTCGGTACATGATTATAATCCCTAGTTTTCCTAAAATTAATTTTATAAAATATTAAATTTATTTTATATATTGTCCTTATGAATTTTAATAAATAATGTTATTACTCTAAAACAAAGTATCATATCGACATTCGGATATTATAGTTGAATCTGGAATGCATTGTTTACCCTAGGTGCAACTTAATAATGGTCAGTAATTGCAAGGTTTACCCTTGGTGTAACCTAAATTTGTTCAGTGTGGGAATTTCAGATAATGTATTCATTTGAGGTTTCATTTAGTGAATTAATTAATTCATTCATTGAACACCTAAAGACAAAATTTCCACTCTATACTCATCATTATAAGGTTCTATTTAGTTATCTATATAACTGAATGACATTTGTGAGGATAATTTGTTGTTAATCATTGGAAATTTGAGATCAAAAGACAACGAGCTTTCGGATCAAGGTGAATCAAGGTATAGTTAATGAAAATGACCTTCCTCTTTCATTTGAGGGTGCTTTCTTTAAGAATGATTGATTTAAATCAATGTAAAACTTGTTAATTTTTGTTCTATCCCTGTTGATTAAAAACGTTAACCCTGTATTATCAATATTACTATTGATCTATTATTTTTCAAACCTTTTCATCAGCAATTGTAAAATTAAAGTGATTATTTAATTTTTTTAATCCTCGTAGTTTGATGATTTATCCCCCAAACTATTCCTATAATAATTGTTTTTCTTTGAACTCTTGCCCAATGATTGTTTGAACCTTGTTCTCATTATTTTCTCCCAATGGTTCTTCACGTTCTTCATTATTGGACTACAGATTCATGATTTAATAGTTGATGGGTTGGACCGATCAAGATCAAACCACTGGATTCATGACTGACTTGTGTGAGATGAAAAGTGCGGTGCTAAGGGGATCTATTACAGATTGATGCTGGATATTGCTAATTCTTTTGTAGATTAATATATCATTTATGGTTGAAGTTGTCTCTATAGACAATGGTAGTGTTTGTACCTTTGAAACATTAACTAGAGATCCAATTTTGAACCACTGAAGGTTTAGAAACAATGAATAAAAGAGGTTGCCTCTAGTCCCAATAGATAAATTGTGGGATGTTTTATAGGTGATGTAGATTTGGATCACATGGAATATATATATATATATATATATATTTGTAAGAAACTACAATATACATTTTGTAGTCTGAATAACACACATCATGTAGTCCCTGGCTATGTAGGCTTAGGCATAAATAAAATTAAATATCACATATTTTGTTACAGCCCCACACACCTTGTGAATTGGTTCTGGTGACCCAACATATACTTTGGGAGTATACAGACATGGAATATGTATACATACATGGATAGGATCATGGGCTTCACCCCGTGTGTCAGAGACAAACCGTGTAATCCAAATAGATTTTATTTAGAGATAAAATGTTATATATCCATGTATTATAAGGGATTCCATTACGTAGTAGGGTTGGACCACATACTGTGTCTATCCCCTTAAATGCATTGTACCATAATTTTTTAGGAAATTTCTTCCACTCTTATCTCATTAATTTATTTTCCATTTTGGCATGCAAGTAGATTATCCTGAGTGTCTTTTCACATTTCTCTTGATAGTTTCATTGATAGTTTATTTTGAGATATAAATTGAGGTGTTATAAGTGTGATTCATTTTTAGGAAACACTTGATAATGGAAGTGATTTTGCAAGATCATTAGAGTGGTACCACTTTCAGACTAGGGCTCAGTTCCTTTATCTACTAAGTGATTCCCCCTATCAGACTAGGTCATGAGTCATCTATCGATTGAGTGGTGCCCCTTGATATGATAGGTAATGGTTCCTCCCTCTACCGGGTGGTACTACCTATCCGATTGGGTAAGGTTCCCGCTTACACTAAGTTGTACAACCTGACAGACTAGGATGGAGATCCTCTATAAACTTATTGGTACCCCCTATCAGATAGGGTGTGGGACCTCCTTAAATTGATTCAAACCCACCAAGGAATTAGGTTGAAAGTCCATTATCTATGGAGTTGTACCCCCAATGAAATTAGGGATTGAGTCCAAAATCTACTGATTGGTTCTCCCCTATAGAATTATGGTGCAGGTCCACTACATTGAGATTATGGCCCCTTGACTGCGTGGTAAAGTCGAAATGCATGGATCCCTATAGATGATTATTCTAGAAAAACGTGTGAGATGTTGTTTTTCCTTGATGGACCTCTTGAAACATTTATCACTCTTTTTTAGGATGGTTTATGAGATGAAGATTATGTATCTCTATATTTTATGATTCTATTGTTGAGAATATATATATTTGTATCCATTTGGTTGGTATTTTTTGCTTTCTTCATAAAGGTTGATATATTTATTCCTATAAGTTCTCATACTAATCCACCTTTTGGAATTGGGATTTCCAGATGAATATGTATTTAGTGAAACCTAAATAGGATTTTACCACATGAATCATGTCTTATATAGAAGATAAATAGGTCAGCGGTTAGTTCATTAGTGAATAGGGATCCCATATTTCATTGTTACACCAACAGTTTTCTAGGATTGGATATATAGATTTGGGAACTCTTAGTACATTATATTGTTAGTTTTTTTCATGTTGGGACATCTTTCTAATTGGCCATGCATTTTTTTCATTTTTACTTTTCAGATTAAACTGTCGTACTCTTATAATTCCAGTAGGTTTTACATTAATTATTTCTTCTATCAATGTTTTAAATGTTTTTATTCCTCTACACACCACATGGATATGGTTAGTCTTTTTCATACATGTACAATATTTTTAGTCCTCCCATATTAGGAATGAATTTCTACACCTGTCTCCAACCACAGTACTATGGAGGCGGTCTGGGGTTGTTGAGGACCGATCCAAATTTGATCCTTTCATGGAAGATTTGATTTAGAGGTGATTCATTCATTTGGATAGTGTGTGTATTTTTTCCCATTATGACGATTTGGTTGATAAATATGGAAAGAGTTTCAATGATTATTTAGTGTGTCTATCAGGCTAGGTAATGCCTTGTTAGTGTGGCAGAAAATGTAAAAAATAAAGAGGGCCAATAACAAACTGTTTTTCGAATAGGAATGTTAAGACATAGGTTACAAGGAAATATGGTACATGAATTTTATATGATTGAGTGTGGGAAAATCCTTCTTGATTTAGATCCCCATATAAATACTTATAAATCTTTTATATGTCTTGATTAAATTTTATTCATACCAATATGAAGACTGTCGACCTGGTTACCAATTCATGATAATGGTGATGACCCGATGAGTGATGAGAAATCAGTTCATTTTTGATCACATGATATTCTTCCTCTCAGTGGATAGGTACCAAAAACCTGAACTATTGAGCATAATATATTACTAATATATTAGGCTATATATGCAGATAGGATGGGATCACTCTCTGAGTTCTAGTTCCAGAGGCTACTAAGGTTTTATGGTGATCTATATCCTGAGGTAGTAGAGGATTGGATATAATGTACGTTCTGAGTTTACATGCTTTTGAAAACAATGTCTAAAAACATTATTTCACTTGTATTCATTCTTTTCTATAGAGTATTTGAGAATTAGGAATGCCTATTTATGGAGATACATTATGAGTCGAAACTCTCATCCGGTGACATTCAGCGGTTGTTTAATGAAGTGTATACGACTCCTAGTTCTTCTTATTAATGATTTAGGAGATTTTAGATCTACATTATAGAGGGATGATATTTTCAGAGTATAATTATAGTTTTATTTACACTATGTAATACTCCCTCTACATGATTCAATATCGATACTTCTTTACATTAAAGATTGAGCAGGGTATCTATAGAGACATATATTCTAGTGTGGTACTCCTGTGAATTCCCAATTATTTGATATTTTTTGAGTGAGTTATGGTTAATGATATATTCCAATCACAAAGACTCTATATAACTGGAACATGTAGTGTGTGTTTTGGGGATTAAATTCCTAGATCCACTAGCTAGTGTTGGTCAGCTGGAACTTGTTGTAGGTGAAATCATCCTTAATAGACTAAGACATGTGGTCATACATCCCATATACATTAAATAGGTAAAGGTAATCCCATAGAGTGGTAGTTATATTTCTTTCGTGAGTTAGGTAACATGGAACATGGTTTCCCAATTATATGTTATTAGGAGGGAAGGCATATCACGGATAAACCTCCACAACAGAGGCAACCCCATGATCACTGATCTCCTTAGTAAGGGTAGGGTGACCCCTATAATGAAAGAGCTATTAGAGGTGCATCTAGGGATCCAGATGGTGGATATATCACGAGTGGATGAATTTATGATAACCTTCCACCACCACCACTAGGAATATAATTTCTGGCCCACGGATCTAGAGTTCGGGGTACTGGGACGTTGTAGGACATAGAGATGTATGACAATGTGGAGAGTATGATTATTAAAGGCATGTTGCTATTTGATTGTACTCATGCTTTATAACTAGTAAATGCATGAGGTATTCATTCCTTTCTCTATTTACACATGGTATAAGAGCATGATCTCTTTTTTGATGTATTATCCCATCAACTTTTCCTTGAATTTCCTTTGGGGAACACAACTTCTATATCATTTATCTACCGGTAGTGAGAGTTTTTTATTGATGGAGATATTTTATAGTGTAAAATTTTGGTAGATAATGATGATACCTTATATTGTCTTCTTTAGAATGGGTTTTTCCACAATCTAAGCCAAGACTGACTGTCACTGCTGATGAGTCTTATGCCTTCTTACTTATGGGACAAGATTCAATGTTTTGGGTGAGTAAGATCTCAAAGTGGAATGATTTCCTTTTGAACGAAGGTGGCTTCCTCCCATTAACTATTAGTTGAAAAGTGTATCCCTTTACATATTATGATCTCCAGGAATATGGATTCCTTCATTTTTGGTGGATTTTATTGATGTATTCCTAGAGGATATGCATGGAATACCTCTCATGTGGGAGATGATGTTTTTAAACAAGTTTCACCTAAAGACCACTATGATGCCTTCATAGGCTTATTCGATAGCCCCTGTATAGTTTTGGGAGCTGTGGATTAAATTGGAGTACCATAGGGTGAAGGGTTTTATCAGACCCAGTGTGTCCCCCTAGGCAGCTCTAGTGTTGCTCTTGAAAATAGCATATATGAGTTTCCATATTTTCCCAGATTCTCATATCTCAAACTAAAACATGATAAATAAATAGTACCCTTTTCTGAGTAATGATTACTTATTTCATTAGTGTATTGGCATGAGATAGTTCATAAAGATTGATCTCAGGTCTGACTACCACCAGTTGAGAGTTCGCGAGATAGATGTCACCAAGATCGAATTTTGATGTCACAATATACATAATGATTTACTAGTGATGCATTTTGTTTTGTCATTAATTCCCTCACTACATTGATTTATTCAATGAAAATGATCTTCTAGTTGTAAGTGGAATGATTTTTTGTTCCATTCATCAACTACAAACTCATATACTCTATGTTAGATGAGTAGCATGAAGAGAACTTAAGGATGGTTTAACATTTTAGTTAGGAGTTCAATCATTATGGTAAGATATAAAAGTTATATTTATGGATCTAAGAGGTTTACTTTATATGTAATGAAATTTATATTCAATGATTTTTATTGGACCTAATTAATATCAATGCGATGATTTTTTTCGAGCCACCGAATAGTGTATATTTTTTGTGGAGTTTTCTTGGGGTGGAAGGATAATGTTGGAATTTTTATGTAGATGCATCTTGGATTTCATCCCCTTTGACATCCTTGACATATATATGGCTGTTGTTTATCTGGAATGAGTTCTTCTAGATATTTTTAATGAGTTAAGGCTCTATATAACTAGTTTTCTTGTTTTGTGAATATAGGTGGAGGTCATGGGGTACATAGTTTATTGTACAACCTCAAGATATGGGATGAGATGAATTTTGATACAGAGATAGGAAGTTTTCATAATTGGTATAGGGAATTTGATACAACATGAGTTGAACTACATGAAACATGACCTAGATATCGAAATGATAGTCTATGATCCAAGGGTATATAGTAATTATCTTCTAGGATAGTACGTTGTTATTTACTCAGACCATCAGAGTCTTAGGTATGTATTCACATAGAGAAACGTGAAATTTATCTAGAGGAATTTCATAGAGTTATTAAAATACTATGACTTGGGTAGAGTTTATACTCTAGGGAAGGTAAACATGGTGGTAGATTTCCATATAGTATATCCTAGTAACATTTGGTGCAGGAGGTGTAAGAGTAGTTGTATTCCTTACAACTTGCCTTAGATGAGGAGGTGGGTGAATACTTTCATCAGTTAATGGTATTGAATCATATTCTCCCCTAGTTTGTGAGAGATTCTATGTATGGATACATTAACTATGAGGTCTTACATGACTATATATCCTCTAGAGATTCACCTGATGGGTTTCATGAAGGGTGGAATTGTTTCGTCATTTTGTAGGGATAGATGGTGGTCACAGTCATGATGTCGGAGGATATGATGAGATATCTTCATACATATCATTTCTAGATATATCTTAGTGTGGGGAAGATTTAAAGAGACATTTAACACTATATTTTCTGGGCATTCATGATAGGAAACTTTTCTTAGATAGCTTATTGATGTCTCTTATATCAGTAGGTGAAAGTTGAGCACCTAGTTCATATAGTTTTTTTGAAGCCCCATCAGATCCTAGAGTTGAATTGAGATGGTATATCAATGGAGTTTTTTTGTAGGAATTCTCTAGTGATCAATATGTCATGATTTCATTTGTGTGATAATATTATGACTTCTGAAGTTAGTGAACATCCTTTCTATATAGAATCATATTTTTGTATGAATCTTGGGGAATTTGTATTTATGGGTGATTATTCACCTTCATTGGGATCCCTTAATGATTTTCTATTTCTGTGATGAAAAATTCACATAATGGTCAAATAGAGGCATGTAGTACGAATTCTGGACCTATATGAGGACGAGTGCAACCACAAACCCCCAAATAGATGGGAAGCCTCAGCCACAATCCATGTTCTAGAGGATACTCTATGGGCTTGTGTGTTAGTCATTAGCCAAATCTAGGAGAATAACTTTACATTTGTAGCGTTTTCATGTAATAGTTTCTACCACTAAAAAATTTGCAATAATGATTTTGTGGACATGTATGGGGGACCCTATAGGTCACACTTAAGAAGGACTATGATTGGTGAGACATCGCATGTTCATCCAAAGATGATGTATGTAATAAAAGATAATGTCCATGTTATATGGGAGTGGATGAGGACTACTCAGAGTTTTCATAAATTGTAAGAATATTGATGTCATATACTCTTTCTGTTTGAGTAGGGAAACCATGGTTTTCTTAGTGTCTCCCAATGATGAGTATTGAGGTGATTTTTCAGGGAAGGAAATATATTCTCAAGATTCACTAGTCCATTCAATATATTTTATAGGGTTGATGATCTTTCTTACAGCCTCTCCCTACCCACAATGTTGAATCAGGTGCATGATGTCTTCCATGTGTGAAAACTGGGGAGATGCATGAATTAACCTATAAAATTTATTGACTAGGGTGATTATGTAATTAAGGATGGATCCACATTTGTGGATCAAACAATTAGTGATAATGGATAGACATGATAGGATCAAATGATTATGGGACATTCTATAGGTTTGTATGTTGTTGCCGCACTAGAGAATGCGAGAGAGTTCATAGGAGTGTAAGATCCATATGTAGGGTAAATAACCTAAATTTTTTTTAGTTTTACCTTTTCAAGGATGAAAATTATGGAGAGAGTAAAAAATATTCCTTTTTTCCTTTTAGGATATTTAAATATATCTACAAAAATTTTCAGATCCATTCTTTGAGATGATTTATGATTCCAAGGCCCAACATTTCGAAAATTAATTTTATAAAAATATTAAATATTATTTATATCACATTTGTATAGTTTTTCAATAAATAATGGTAAAAATCTTAATAAGTGTCCAAAATCAATAATATGAGTCCATGGTTGAATTCGAAACTTGAGGATTACCCTAGGTGAGACCTAAAGTTGTCAGCATGCGGTGTTCATATAAATCTCACATTGGTGGGTGTGTTTAGTGAATGAATTAATTAATCACATAAAAATCAAATTTCCTTTATAAAATCATCAGTATAGTGGATATCTAGTGTTAGTCGCATATCCCTGGGTTATTTTAGAGGATAATACCACATTATTCATTGGTGATCTGATATCTAATGATGAAAACCTCCAAATCATGGTAAATAATGGTGTCGTGCACACAATATACCTAACACCTTCATTGTTATGCATGTTCATCATCAAACACCAATATGAATCAATGTTTCACTAGTCAATTGTGGTTTTAACATCTTTATTATGCTATTTTGTCACAGGTTATAAATCATCTTATTGTTATGGAATTCTTAAAATCATTTCATAATACCATGTCAAATTATATTGATTTTATAACTTGTTTAATCCATATGGTGACATGAATTCTGATCCTATATATCCCTAAACTAGTTTATTAGCAAAAAAATCATGGAAAATGATTGTTTCACCCTTGTTATTATGCTTTTCTCATATCCATTGTTCACATTCTTTAGCATTGGACCATGGGTTAACGATTCAACTATTATTGGGAAGGTTTGGGGAAGATCAGACACCCAGTTTCGTAGAAAATTCCTCTATGATGAGAGAAATAGTGATTTGATGATGAATAAAGGGTATGGTTGGATGAGTGTGACTTTACCATGGATTTAGGGATTTTTTATGGTCTTTGTAGGTGACACATGTGACAGTGGTGCATGTGGATTCAAACGATGAATCATAGATCTGATTTCCATATAATTAATGGCCAAAAAAGATGGCTAGAGGAGGTTCCCATTGATCCTAGGTGTTCAAATAGTAAGATTTTAAATGAAGGAGGAATATTTGTATTGTGTGGAATAGATTTGTATTTTTTTGAAAAATATAACTGGATGTCATGTAGTGTGAAAAACATATATCTTGTAGCCCCCAAATTATGGCGGATAAGGATTCCAGGGGTGATTGATATCACATAATTGTCAAACAACCACATGATGTTTTCCTTAGTGTTGTTGACCTGACATGTACTCTAGGAGTACATTGACACTATCAAGATACACAGATCAGATAAAGGTACACGAATATATCCAAGATCACAGGAATAACCCCAAGTGGATGAGGAACTCCATTTAGTCCTCATACATCCCATATATGGATAGATGGGTAGTGATCCATGTACTGTAAGGGACAAGACTATGAATCAGGGTGGGACCACACATTATTTAGGTTACCTTACATGCTGTGTAGAATTTTATTTTTAGTAAACTTATAACACCAATATCCCCTTCTTTTGGGCATCGATTATAGCCCACAACTAGCCTATATTATATGTTTTTTCATAATTGAATTTCTCATTAGACATTTTTTTTATTTTCATATAAGATTCATGGTGTTCCATTTGCAACACCTCTTTAGGAATATCTTGATATTTTAATTGATTAGGCAGTATCATTATAGTAGTATCTCTCTATCATAAAAGGAAGAAGGTCCCTTTATCTAATGAATTTTACCCCCTATCAGATTATGGCATGGGTCCCCTATCTATTGAGTTGTACCCCCTAAAATTCAAGGGAACATGTCCTTTATCTAATGATTATCACCCCACTATCGAATATGGTGTGGTTCCTTCTTATCCTATGTGGTACCCCCAAATGGACTAGGGTGTGGGTCCTCTATCTACATAGTTGTTCATGTATCAGATAGGTAGTGGGTCTTCCTTACCCTTAGTGGTGCCCCATATAGAATTAGGGTATCATACCACTATCTATTAAGTTATACCTCCAATGGAATTAGAGAATGGTCCCTCTATCTACTGAGTGGTACTCCTCGCCTCTTATGGAATTCAGACACGGGTCCACTACCTTGTGATTTTGTCCCATCAATAATGCAGTATAGCGGTGAGGCATGGCTCCACCTGGATTCTTCTTCTGGAAAGAATCATAAGGCGTTTGGAATCATTGATGGACTACTTGTAACTCTTGGATCATTTTCCTAGGATGGTCAAAGATATGGAGATCCCCTTCCTCCATAATTTGGGATTATTTTTTAGAATATATATATATATATATATTGGTAAACATGTTGATGGATGTTGTTACTCTCCTTATATGGGTTGAACTTTTTATTTTTTATCATGTCTCTTACTAATTCCATTTCATCTTTTAGGATGTCATATTGGGTATGTATATTGTCACCCTGCATTAGAACTTATTTCATTGATAATATATTTTACAGATGAAAGGATGTTCGACATAAATTACAGATTCGCATTGGGAAACCCTAGTGCTGTAGACCCTGTACAGTTTTCGGGGCATTAATATTTAGATTTGAGCTCTCATAGTACATTACTCTCATTATTTTTATAGTTTGGGATATCATTAAACATAGCCCTATATTTTTTTAGATTAAATTTTCTTACTGTTGTTCTCCCTATATGTTTTACATGCATGGTTTATTCTATAAATGTTTCACCTTTTATTGTTATTTATTATGCACTCAATATAGAGAGGGTTGGGCATGTGGATATAGGTACATTAGTCAAAGGCCTCCCATATTAGTTATTCCTTTTGATGACTTTAAAAATACCTTATGAAATGGAGGTGGGCTTGGAGTTTCTGTCGTTAAATCCACATTGGATCGGGTCATAATATATAAATTAAAAATTATCATTGAAGAACACTACCTCTTCTTCATGTTACCTCTTTAGGATTACAAAAAACCATCATAGGTTGGATTTTGATAAAATATACATCATAAAGGATAAGAGGATAAAATTTGGGAAGTTATTTTTGTATAGATTTACATAACCAAAAGGGTTTGAATGTGTCAGGATTATAAGAGAGTGGATTACATTTATAAGTGAGATGAGTGGCACACTTTTTGTTTTTCTTAAAAAGGTGTACCCACGTTTTTTCATTGAAGAAATGTTCACAATTATGTATTGTTAAGATTTATACATGATTTTGTCAAAATTGGGATAAAATTAGATTTTCGAAAACAAATGAGGTTATTGTACTCATATTTTTTTATCCATGTGCTCTAAATCAATACTTATGTTAATCATGGTAAATATTTTATTACCGTTTAAATATTAATTTTGGTAAAAAATAATTATATTCCTTGATTAAATAATATAAATTTTTTTTTATAAAAAATTATGAATATATTTTTTCAAATTCCATTCATATAATTGAAAAAATATATTTTAAAATTAATCTCACATACGCGATGAGAAAGCAGGTTTTCAAAGAGAAAATGTAGAAATGTTTAGAAAGTATTTATAAAAATATTGGATATGAAAATGATTCCATTGATCTAAATTTGATGAATTGATATATAATATTACTATTTTTAATTTAGAACAAATTAATAATATAATTTATATTTATAAATAAGTTAAATGAAAAGGCAGTCATTAATCAAAAATCATTTTTTTCAATATTCATCATAAAATGAAACTTTTCAAAACCCATTATGAAAATTTGGAATCATACAATTTTGATAGTATTATCCAAATAAATACGTTTATTTTAGAAAAGACAAAAAATTTAAAAAAATTAATTTTTGTTTAAAGAGCGACTAAACCATCCTTTAGAAAAAACCTTTTCAAAAAATTTTTTATTTTAATTTAGTCTTATTTTTATTTTTAATAAATATGTAAAAATAATTTCTGTAATTTATTTATTATTATTCCCACCATCTATTGTAATGGCTATTTTATTACAATATACAATAATATGATCTATTTTGACATGCGGTTGTGTGTTCTACAAGCTATCATAGAGATTAAAATTAATGAAATATATTTCATAGGGTGTTTAAGATCGATGTTTGTGTCGCATACACTATAGAATAAAATTTTCTAATATTAAAATTTCATGGTTTTATTAATTGGATTTTTTTTCTAATTAAATGAATGATAACATACATCTCCCTATATGTTTCTTCATTTATGTTTTTATATAAGGGTGAATATTAATATTATTGAGAATAAAAACATGTGTTTGAACATAATATGGAAATTATAACTTTTTTAGATAGATTATGTATATAGATAGAGTTTTTAAAATGGGTCATATGTGAGGTCACCATGTGGGTGTTAATGTAGACGTGCAGTCGATTCATAGTTGTTATCATTAGTATCAAGGGTTGTGGAGAAGTGGATATAAGTCATTTTAACAAATACCAAGACATTATTATTCAATAATACTATTAACTACATATACCTATATCACATAGGATTATAATTATTAAATGTTGTTTTATTTCATTATGTGATTATTTTGAAATAGATTTATGTTTCTTGGTTAACATAAAATCTAATGGGGAGATTATGGAACCCATGACAAATAATGTTAGATAAAGAAATTTTTGTGATCATAGGGAGATTCCTAAAACATAAAATAGTATACTGAGATATGGAGTTAGAGAATTTTTTATGACCTAAAATTTTATAAATGAAATTATCTTTTTAATTGACTAAATTCCTTATTATGTAAAGTAGTTATAGAGAAAACATGCACTACCATAGTTATTTTAAAGTGTTATAAGTAATATTAGTTTATATTTAAAATACCATTAAGAATGACTAAAAATAATAACAAAATAGTTTCTAGTTACCATTATGATTAGTATATATATTAAGGGTTAATAAAATTTTGTTTGACATGGATGGAAAATGTGATGGCCTATATAACACCATGAGATTTTAAAGAAGAAAATTATGTTTGACAACGTGAACGGAATGAAACACTCTGATTACATGAGAATATAACTCCCTAATACGTTATGTTATATTTTTTATGTAAATATTATCACTTTTATAGCTTTTGGTATATGAATCATGGATATTTTTAATTTCCAAAGCATATTCAACCCGTAACACTGACCTATAATGAAACACGATATATATAACCATTAAAACCAATCTGTTAAATTTGTGGGTATGAATAATATTTAGTAATTTAAGACGTATATATATATATGTGACTCAATATAAATTACTGACAAATTATTAGTACATAATCTGTCAATTTTTAGTAATGAGATTATAATAATAAAAAATAATTTTTCTTAAAAAAATATTTTAATATATTTTTCATTAAAAAGTTTTTATAATTAATTTTTTTATATTTTTTTAAATATTTTTTATAAAATAATTTTTTTTTGAAATCATTATATTAAATTTTATTTGGTTTCATGTTTTGTTATTTTTTTAAATTAATAATGTTTCATGGAATAATAAAAAATATTGATTTTTATAAAAAAAGGTCATTTCATTTAAATAAATATTTTTATTTAAAACTCACATTATGTAATGAATAAGATTTAATGTAATATAATAATTATTTATCTATATTTAATCCAATTAATTACATTTTAATAGTCATTATATTTTATTTTAGAATATTTTTTTTGGGTTTAAAATGGGATTTCTCAGAAAATACTTTTAATGTATATAATGTTTCCATATTTTAATTAATTAAAAATTAATCTATCAAGGATTAATGTAATATATATATATATATATATATTATTTTTTAAAAAATATTAATTAATATTAATCCAATGGTTATTATTACACAGTGAGTTAATATAAACTAATCTTATGATTGCAAAAACACACACTTCTCAAAAAAATATCTTTTTGGTTGCATCTGGGGGTTTTGTTTCAAATTTATTTATATCATATTTTAGAAGTTTTTTATGAATAATTAAACTTCAATATTGAAATCATAATTTAAAATTTATATTAGTTTCATATTTTTAGACTTTTCTTAAAATACCATTTTCTAAAAATAGTGAAATATACTGAATTTCAATGTAAACATCATTTTTATTTTAAATATTTTAAAGATAAATAATATTTTAAATTTTTTTAATGTAAAATATGTTTAATTATATATCTATTAATATAATTTATGTAGTTTGAATCAATTTAATATTGAAATTGGATATAAAATAATTGTAAACATTTCAAATATTCCCATTGAAAACTCGTTTTAAGGTCGCAAATGTTGGATGAAATTTAAAATAAAATATTCCCCTTATATTAATTGAATTTGAAAAAATAGAATATATTTTTATAATAATATTAATAATAATATATATTATTAAATTATTTGATTATTTGATCATTATTTTTTACCCAATTGAAAAGAAAAAACAAGAAAAATTACTTATTTTGGTTATGGAAAAAAGGGTTTTCTGAGAGTTGAACTAAAAATATGTGTTTTAAAATGATCTAAAAATATGTATAAAGTATACTTTATTAATATATTTCAACTTTATACATTATATGATATATAAAGGTTCAATATTTGATCCTTGTGACATGAAAATACCATGGGTGAAATTTATTCTTTTCATATATTTATAGTGTCCCACCCACCTCACTTATAAAAGGACACCCACTCTCTTCACCCTAAAACAATTCTTCTTAAATGATTATTATATAATGGTATCACTATATTCAAAATAATTACATGATATTATGTAAATTTAATGACCTAAATACTTCTCTTATTCCATCATATCCATTAAAAAATCATCATTCGTGTTTACGACAGACAACTACCTTACGATTTGATGTGATTCATTTTTCGACCAACACCTCTCAAGGTTGGGCGTTATGATAAATATAACGTATATATAGGATATTTATGGAATAATAATCCCTATTGGGTCATTATATAATATTTAAAATTTTAATTTCTATTCTACACGGGATATGATAACATCACTTGTGTGTACAACAAACAACCACCTCGCAAAGCGATATGATTAAATTTCACTATCACAATTATTAGAATATAATAAGTGTATTGTTAAATTATATATTATATATTAATGAAATAATTATTATATTAATTACATATTTATCATTCTTAAAATATTATATATCATTTTCTTTGTAACTTAATCACTCACTAGAATATTATAACGTCATTCGTGTACGTGTGGACTACCGCCTTTTTTGAGCGACGTGACTACCTCTTGTCATCAACACGCAACAGGGATGATATATATAATTAAATATAAAGATATAAAATTATATTTATCTGTTTAAGAGAATTTTTGAATGACAAAATATTACATACCTCCATTCCATAATGCTAATTAAAAATGAAAATCATACTCATGCATACATATGACATATTGTCTCTATGATCATAATGTACTTATTTTTTCAAAAATATATTTCATAAATGATCTAAAAATTAATTTTTTTATAAATATGGTAATTACACGTTATTTTTATTATTTATCTGATATAACTATTTGATATTCACAATAATCATAGCATTCATAATAAAACCCAAATGAAAAAACAAGAAAACTAACCCCTAAAACCATGAAAATAATGAATGATTATTAAAAAAAATTGTAATATGATTTAATAAAAGCATCGTATATGATATTATAAATATTTTATAGTTATTTAAAAATTTTATAACTTGTTTACTGCCACTATACATAAGTATAAACCATGTCCAACAAAAAAATAATTGTGAGGTTATGGATTTATAAACCAAATTTCTATTCATTCGGCTAAACTGAATCATTAATAATTATGTCATTATAAGATTATTAGTGTAATTAAATTGGAATATTTTATGTGGAATTCAACATTTTTTTATATTTTTGTTTAAATTTTATACACATAAATATTTACATTATTAATTCTCACTTCAATCCTATTATATTTTCAAGGTACATCTAGTCTCGATTTTATTTCCGGAAAATGTATGCAAATTCAACTCTAAGTTTGTTTATGTTGTGTGTATACAGACCATTTTACATGTAATATCATGAACACCATTCAGTTAATTATATTTAAATTTTTTTGTTATTATTTTTTTGAGATATCAATTCAAAATATTACTAAAGTGGTAGGTGGTTATTATCTCAACTTTTCTACATTGAGACTTTTGTCATATTATGCTACTATGTTTTTTAGATGTATATAAAGACCCTTTTCACATGTAATATCTTGAAAATATTTATTCATGTGATATTTTTTTGTTAATTTAATGTTACCCTTTCACTAGAATTATGATTCAATGATACCAAAGTGGTAACAACATTATCTTATAATTTTATCGTTTATTAAGATTATTTTTTATTATTTCTCCATTATTTCAATATTATAGTCTTTATAATGATAATTATTATAATATTTCTATTAATATGGTTATTAATGATATATTCATTTAATAATATCATTTTATACTCTTTTGTATATATAATAATTGAGAATGTGATTTTAGAAAAATTAAACTTCACTTACCTCATCGTTAAGAAATATATTTTCTAAAAAAACTATGTTTTCAAAAAAAATGGCTTCATTTTTTTAAATTTTCCAATTATTTGTTACATTCATTTGACCTAATTTTTTTATTTTAAAAAATTATTTAAAAACTATCATTATGTCATTTTTAAAATAATTGGTGTTTTTATTTTTGTAGCATAATGGATGATAATATATGTTTTAAAGTGTATGGAATGAATGTAATATCCATCCTTCATGACCACTAAAATGTTTTAAAACTAAAATAATATGATTCAAAGATTGTTTTCATTGCAAATTATTTTTAAAAATTATTTTTAAAATTTTATTTTTAAAAATTAATTTTAAAAATTAAAATAATATTTTAATTAATTCTTTAAACAACATTTTATTGTATTTCTTTTCATCAATGAAAAAACCCAATTATTATTACTAAAATTGGTAAATGTTTTATTAATACAATAATTATTCATTATTTGGAAGTATTATGATTATTGTAAAGATATTTTTATGTAATATGTTTTATTTTTAGAGAATTATCATGTCATAATGTGATCATTGAATAACCTATTTATTTTCCATGGGAACTATGTTTCAAAGAGTCTATTATGGAAATATTTACATTTCCATTGAATAATTGTATTTCAAAGATATTTCTATGAAACACATATCTTCTCCCTGAGTTAACAATGTTTCAATAGAATTAAATGAAGTCCATTTGTCTTTCATGGGCTAATCCGGTTACATAATGAAAAGTGATTGTTTATCTGATTTTTATAATGAAATATATATATAAATTACTCATGTTGTAGTTATTTGACATTATATATGATGTTCTCATCCAAATAGTTATGTGTGATCCCATTATATCTTATATTATGGGTGCAATTAGATATAATCATGTGAGCCCTATATTTTTTTAACAATGGGAACACCCAAATAGCTCTCAAATTATTTGGGTAATTATTATTTTCTCTAAGGATTTATATTAAATTTCTACATTATGATCACACTATCTGTAATTTTTTGTTATGGGTTCAATATGTTTTCTATGAATATGATGTTCAAAGATACTGTTATTTATTATCTATTCTTGTTATGGGATTATATTGTTTCCATTGATAAATATTAATATCACATTGCTCATAATTTTTAATTATAGGGAATATTGATTTTTTAGTGACTTATTCCATGTTTTAGGAATGATGATTTAATCAGTTATATGTTTTATTTTAAATTTATCTTAGGCACTCATATTATGAAATCAATTTTTATGCATGTCATTTGTTCATTAATTACATTCAATCAATAATGCTTATTTATACTCTTATATATCATTTGAGGTTACCCTTAGTATGTTTCATTTCCGTGGGTTATTAAGAAAATATATTGAAGGAGTTATTCCAAGGAAGGATTTTATATTGATGACAATGATGACGTAATAGTAATTAATAAAATATGGGTTATGTGGGATAAATTAGAATTCAACATGGGTATTATTTGTACAATATTTTTACATAATTATTTTAAAATATAGGTCTCAAGGTTCCTTTATAATGTAAGAAATAATATTTTTCATTTTGAAATTATAATGTTTGGATTAAAAATATTGGGTCCCAATTGACATTATCAAGGTAAGAAATTTAAATTTTATATTTTATCACATGATCTCGGAGTGCAGAATCAATGATATTATATTTGGTGTCAGATGAAAGGTTTATATCAATTTATAGATTTGGATATTTTCATGTGATGTTATTTTAATATTTATTGATAATTCATAGAAATATATGATTAAGGATGTTCATAATCTCAAATTCAAAGACACCCATATTGAGGATTATTTTTATGAGATATTAAAGTGCTTTATTAATCATTATTATATTTTTTACTAGGTTGAATTTTATTTATAACATTGGTTAAGAAATATTTTTCTTTGATATTTGTGGAAATAAAATTTATGTTATGGATAACCATTAGGGTTTATGTGATCATGGATATAGAGGTAATTATGGGAACCCAACTATTATTGTATAGATAACTGTGGGGTTAAAATGAAATTTGGTGACTAAGTGATCAATATTATTTCAAAAAAAGATCTCTATATTTGGGGCTTTAAATCTGAAAGGTATAATATAACATTTTTAGTTAATACACTATTAATTGTTATGTTTTTTAGGAATGATTTAGACTGAACATTTGGTATTACTATTGGATTTTGGAAATTAATGTAAGATTTATTCATATGACGGTTGAATGGGTTAGGGAATTATATTTCTAATTGATTGGAATTTTGGTTTTTGTAAATTTCTAAATATATTTGGTATATGTTTTTATCCATTTTATGTTTATATGACAGTTTAAAAGTTTATTTTTTTTGTTCTTCAAGATTATAAAATCCATCGTAAATACTATTAATTTAGAGAAAATATGATATTTTGGTGGAATTTGGTTATAGGATGAAATTATACTTATCAAGAAATTATATTTCACTATTTTTTCTGTCAGTATGGTGAAATATTTCCTCAACCTTATTAAAATGATCTAGAAAGAATAATGTTATCCTATTACATTCATATCTAATGAATCAAATTGTATTTTAAATCATCACATATTTTTGGTACTGCGGCCCTTAAATTTCCATTGATCATTTATATGATTATGATCAATGACGTCAATCAATCTCCATATTATTCTATCTTTTATTTTAAATCCAAATATGTGATTCCCATATATTTTCTTCTATTCGGTAACATAGTATGCGTTATTCTTGATTACCCTTATAATAATTATTTACATTTATATAAAATATGTTGTTTTAACACATTTAACATTACTAGATTATAAAAAAAAAATCAATTTTCCATCCATTAATTAACTAGATAAATTTCATGTTGTGGGAACATAATTAATTAGTGTTGGTGTAAAACAATGATATTTGAAAAGAAGAAAAAAATGTTTGACAGAATAAAAGACATGAAAAACTAAACATATATGATAATATAACTACTCAATAATTTATGATATAATTATTTATAAATATATTTAATCTATTTTTTATATTTTTGTATATACAACCTTAATTTTTTATGTTTGAAATCGTATTTAACATGAAATACCAAGCATAAACGACCAATGATATATATAATTTTTATAGCCTTATTATTGAATCTGTGGGTATGAATAGTGTGAAGACCTTATGATATAAATATATATATATATATATTAAAAAATAAAAATAAACTGGGGATAAATATATAGTAAATAATCAATCAATTTTTAGTAAAGTAATTTGATTCTTTAAAAAAATGGTTTTCTTTAAAATTCATTTCTATATATTTTTTTTGAAAAAAATGTAATAAATATTTTTGGGTAACTTTTTATGTATATTTGGTAAAATTAAATTCATTATATGAATAAAAATATCAAAAAAATTACATAATTTTCTGTATTTTTCATAAAATAATTATTTTTCAATGAATATGAAACAATACTGATTTTTTTAGATGTCATTTCATTTCAAAAAATTATGTAATTTAAAAATAAAATTTTAATTTGAATAAAATTTAATGTAAAATAAGTATTATTTAGTAATATTTAACCCACATAATTAAATTTAAATAATCATTATATTGTATATTAGTTTGAGTTTGATGTCGGGTGTACAAACATGATGTTTTTGAAATCAGATTCAAACTACAAATTTTTTATCCAATTTTAATTAATTAAGGTAACTAAAAATAAAGAATTATTAAAATAAAAAATATATATTATATGTTAATTCATATTATGTTTTATTCACACATTAATTATAATTGGACATAGAACTAATTTACGTTCATCTTGTGCTTGAATAAAATACATTTCTCAAAACCCTCCTTTTCATAGTGTGTATGAGTTTTTGTTTTAAACATATTACTTTACACCTTTAGAAATGTTATTTGAAAAAATAAAAATAATTTTTTAAATAATAATGTCAGATTATATATTGTGGTTAGTTTTTAATAATTATCTAAAAGGATCAATTTTGTTGATGAATAGTGAAGTTTGCTGATTTTATTCAAAAACTGTATTTTCATTTAAATTATTTATAATTTTAAATTATATTTTCAATTTTTTGAAGGTAAAAATAGGTCAATTATATGTCTAATAATCAAATTTATCTCATTTTAATCCACATCATATTGATGTTGAATATAAAAAAATTTTAATTACTTGAAATTTTCTCGTTTAAAACCTTCTTTCTCCGTGCATCAGGGGGAATATTATTAAATAGATATTTTACACTTCTTTGAATTTATTTTTTGTAAAATAATTATAATTTTGGTAATATATATAATATAAAATATCTTATTTTTATAGCCTAATGTTTTTACCAAAATTAATAGTTGAAATAGTAAAAAATATTTATCATATTTAAAGTTAAAATAGGTTTTCCATGGGGTTAAAATTATAGGATAAGGGTTAAAATGAATTGAAACATGGATAAAATATATTTCATGGACATATTTTGACCTTAAACATTAAATTAATTATTATTATTCATTATTTTAGCCTATTCAAATGAACAAAAACATTGCTGGAATTTATTCTTTTCAAAAATAACTATTGTGCCACTCACCTCACATATAAATTTCCACCTCAATCTATTTACATATTCAAAACACATTTAATAAGCTAAGACCACCTCATATTACATATATAATGACGTCTTATCATCTTATAAGAATTATGTTGGGCATAAATCCATTCTATTAGTGACTTTTAAGAAAACTAAATTAAATTAAATGAAGAAGAGGTAATGTTTTTCAATGAGAGATCATATTTTATTTCTTACACCACACCTTTAAAATATTTTTTAACCATAATAATATTAGAATTAGGGTATATTACATGTAATTATCTAATATTATGATAATTTAATAATCTAAATTATTATCTTCTTCGATAAAATGGGTTATTAAATCATCATTCATGATGGTAGTGGAATACCGCCTCACGAACCGTTGTAAGTTTCTTTTCAATTATCATCTCTCACGAGTGGGAATTATGATGGATATAAAGTATATATTAAATAAATAAAAAATAATTATACATATTTAGTCCTTATATCATATATAGTATTTTAAATTCAATTCAATAAGGGATATGATAACATCACTCTTGTGTACAAAGGACTGCCACCCCGCTAAGTGATACGATTCATTTTCATTAATGATTTGCGTCGAAAATAATACTGATAATGTGAATAAATATATATGAAATAAATAAAATAGTTATTATTTAATAACATATTTATCATTATTAATAAATAATATATCGTTTTATTCATTACCTTTTCAGTCACTAAATGATGATAACATGATTTCTGTATCTGTAGACTACCGTATTCATGAAGCGATGCAACTATATTTTTCATTACCACACAACATGGATGATATATATATATGTATATTTAATGAAATACAATGTTATTTTTGATATTATGATAATTATTTAAAGGTAAAATATTTCATATCTCATTTTTATAATGATTATTGAAAAAGGAAATGTTACACTTGCGTAGATATGACTTACACTCTCCATGATTGTAAAATAATTCATTTTTGAATCCCCTATTTAATTAATTGTGTTAAATGAATAATTTTTTTATAAATATTATAATTTATTAATTATTATTATTCAAGATATTATATAACTAAATTATATTCACAACATCTGTAACGTCCATAAAAAATTGTTGATGAGAAAATAAAGGAATAAACAACTTGAAAATAGAAAATAATGAAATATTATTAATTAATGGGTGATAATATGGTATAGAAAGGTTCATATAATATATTTTAAATATTATTATTATTTTCCTTAATAATTTTATAACATGTTTAAAACCACTGTACAATAGTTTAATTCACATTCAACTATAGAAAATCACAAGGTAAGTGATCTCTTAACTGAATTTCCATTAATTGGGACAGAATTCTACTTCACTAATAATTTCATGATAAAATTATATTTGTAATGAAATTTGGTTATTTTATGTGGTAGTTTCTCTTTTTTTGTGTATTTAAATTTGATAAATATAATCATTTTTTTATTAATCCTAACATCAATATTTTTCTCTTTGTATGGGATTTTTAGTTTCTTTTATTTTTGAGAGACATATAAAAATTCACCACTTGTGTCTTCTGTGGGGTGTATATAATACCTCCATGCCATTTTATATCATCAATAGAATTATTTTAAAGATATTACATGTTTTATTTGTCATTATTAAATATTCTAGATTATGGTTCATTATATTTCTAAATCCGTAAGGGATTTTTATCTCAAATTTCATTCATGGAAACTTTTGTGGTGTCATGAACCTATCTTATTCTTTGAGGTGTATATAAACCCAATTGATCGGTAATATCATTATATAATTTATTCTCAAGAAATATTAAGTTTCATTTAATGGTTTGTTTTCATGGGACTTGTTATTCAATGATCCGAATTGGTAAGATATTTATGTTACAATATCATCATTTATCAATATTTTTTATTATTAACTCTCCAATTTAAAGTCATTTGATCCATCACACAATAATTCTCATATATTTTTTTCATATGGTTATTAATTATATTTTCATCTTATAAATCCATTTTTACTCTCTTTTTGAGTAAAAATAATTGAGAAAATGTTTTTATGAAAATCATTCTTTATTTATATCATCAATCGAAAGTACATTTTCTACCAAATCCATGTTTTTAGAAATAAAATTTTACTATATTTTATTACATTTTAAAAAAATATTTATTAACAAAATGCTTACCAAATTTATTCATTTATACAAAAAAAATCAATGGAATATTTATATAATATTCAAAACAATTCCCATTTAGTTTTTTTTTCGAAAAATAGAATTGAATCTTCCTTATAACGTCTAAGACATGAATAGAATATCAATCTTACATGACCATATAATTTATTTAAAAATTAATTTAAATGTTTTATTTTTTTCAATTAAAATTGTTTTCAAAATGTTATGTGAACATTTTGTTATAAAAATATATTTCAAAATAAAAATAATATATTCATAGAAAGAGTTTTAAATGTTGTTTTAATAGTATTTATCTTCAATAATGACCAAAAAATTATTATTACTCAAGTGGATATATTTTTATTTGATACAATATTTATTCTTTATCTCGATAGATTAGTATTATTTCAAAATGATGATTATGGAATCTTTTTATTTTCCAAGGGTTAATACTTTTTTAAAGAGATTATTATGGAACTAGTTTCTTTTATATGTGTTTTTCATGTTTTGAAGTTATTATTATGTAAAAATTTATTTCCCATGGGTTAACCTATTTAAAATATTTTTTTATGGAACCAATTTATTTACCATGGTTTAATGTTTTCCTAACGTTATTTATATAAAAAATATTTCCTTTCCACGGGTTAATCATGTTAAAAAATGAATAATAATTTTTTATGTGTTTTATAATGAAATATATATAAAAATTATTATTGTTTTGGTTCTTCAACATTATATATAATGAGTACCCTCATATAGTATTGGGTGATCATGTAATATCTTATTTAATGGGTTTTCCACGATAACATCAGTTAATCCTAGTATAGATTTAATGATGGGTTCACCCAGATATCACTCCAATTCATTAGGTGATGATTTTGGTCAATGGATAATAATTCTTTATGTAGGAAATATTTTTACTACATTTATAATGGTTCAATAAGGGTTCTTTAAGTGTTATATGATAGTGACGTTCCAAGACACTGACATGTTTTATTTTACTTGTTATGGGTTTATAGTGATTCCTTTGATCATGTTTAATGTTGCATGGATCATGATTATTGATACATATGACTCATGATTTTTTAAAAGACATATTAATGTTTTCATGAATATTGATTCTAGAATTGATATGTGTGTTCTATTTTATGATTTTCTCTTACAATTATTATATCATCGTACTCTAATTCACTTCCTATGATCGTTGATAACATTAACTTGTTAATTATCACGCTTACCTATAATGTTCATTTGAGATCACCCTTCTTATGTTTCATTTTACCTAATTTATCAAGAAATTATTTTTAATGAACTGTGTCCAGAAAATAGTTCATATAGATTATAATTGTTAAATAATATTTTATAAGAAATGATTATTTAAGTGGGAGAAATTCTCATTTGAGGACATTATTAAGTTTTTATATCAAGGTTTTTATTATTTCAATTAAACTAAAATCCATAAAGTTACATGAGAATATAATTGAAACAATAGGTTACTTCGAGATTGAAAGGATTGTATGGGAAAATATTTGGTCACAATTATCTACATTAAAGCTGGAAATATAAATTTATTATTTCAGTACTAGATCTAGGTGTACAGGTTCTTGGATTTTTTATCCTCGACCAGTGGGATCATACCTTATGAATTCCATTTATCATAGATTTTGGGGGAGATTTAATCACAAGTATTTTTCCATGGCAAATCCCAAGCCGATATTCAAAAACTAAAGCATGAGAGAATCCATTTTTAAGAGAAGTTCATGCTCATTATAACCACGATCCATGCCATGTTTGTCAAACCACTCCATTAAAGTCTCCCAATCTCACAACATACCCATTAAAAATTCACTATTGTAACCAAGGTATATGTATCTAAACCATAACAATATTAATTTTTATATTTTTTTCTATGAAAACTATTATTATATTTACCCATTATTAATATTACTAAAGAAAAAATTAAATAATGACTTCAATAAAAATTATATTTTGATGTGATGAAACACAAATTATATTTTGGGGAAATATATTTTTTCAATCTAAATAATTTTTTTTTGAAGAATTCAATTTATTTTGAAATAAATTATATTTTAATAAAATATTATTTTATTGTAATACTAATTAAATATTAATTACATTATGATTTTTTAAATTCTATTATTATTTTTATTAGGTAGAGAAAAATGTTATTGTAAAGTAAACCAATATTTTTAATAAGTGGTTTTTTATTTAAATTTTTATACTCGTATTTAGAAAACTATTTACATAAAAATTATATTTTTTTAATCAAAACATCAAAAATATCCATTGTGGATTTCTTCGCAATTCTAAGGGACATTTAATTTTTTTTGTAAAAATTAAATATAGTATATTTTATTCAGTAGGTTTTATGACCTCATAAAAGGCCAAAGGTGATCTAATAAATACAATAATGAGAATCAATGACCAGAAGTCTATTTCTAATTTAAATAATTTATTTTTAATGTAATTTAATAAATATTTAAACCATAATATATCCTCTAAATCCTATATTATTTTTTCTATTTAGAAAATAAATTATTTACAAACCGGACTAACTTATTCATCCCCATGTGATATATAGTAAAGAATAAAATTATTAATATTATATACAAATGAAACCACTCTTTTCTGGAAGATACCATTGTAAAACCCCAGGGGATGGATTACAGTTTTTATTATTTTTTCTTAGTGTCCCAAACCTATGATTTAATTTAAATAAAAATCTCTCATCTCATTTAGAATATAAACAAAACTAAACACCAATTACTATTCACTAAAAACCCTTAAATCATTTTATTAATATATTTTCCATTTATATATTACTCTTATGGTCCCCCATGCTCTTAAGATGATCATCTCAAGATTTTAGAAGTAAATTCTCAAGGTAATGGATCCCCTTATACTCCACTTCATTCAAGAAACATCTTTATATTATGCCATTTTATTTTTAATTTTTCATAGTGGTATAATTTTAATAAAATCTCTCATAATATCATTTTAATTCCTAAATAATTATATTCCCATTAAAATCTCATTCACCGTTTCTATAAAACAATTTGAACACTGGTAATTCTATCAAAATTATCAAATGATTGTCCATACCAATCATTTCTATATTGAATACCCATATCCCTTTCAACTCAAGGTTATTCCCCATTTTTTAAATTTCCTTAATTTATAATCTATTTATATATATTTAACACATATTATTTAATTTTGGGTCTAAAATTAATAAAATACATCCTTATATTGTATGATATTTGTATCTCAGTTTGGAAACATGATTATATAAAAGTGACATATGGGCAGAGAATTAAATTGACCTCTAATTAATTGGGTAATGTTTTAATAAAATTATATGGAATGTATTGTGAACATGAGGTTATCCTAAGATCATTGTGAATTTTTATTAGTAGTAATATTTGACTAAAAGTTATGATGTTATGATTAATGTTGATTCTATATTCCTATATTTCCATTATTCTATTATGTTATATCATGAATCTTTATTCAATATTATGACTATGACCCCTATTATGTCTTCTTGAAATATATCTCAGATCACAGGTACTACTTTACCATATTCTATATTTTTTTTATTCGCATACTAATAATTATAGCTCACCTATTTATCATTAAACTCCCCTTATTATCCCATGAAATTTTTGGGGATCATAGGGAAATAAGTTCATGTTTTAGAGTTTTCATGTAATAATGTTGTATTTTATTTGAATGTTGTAATTTTATGTGGCTAATATCCCAATAAATAATCAGTATTTCCATATTCAAGGAATTTAGAATTTTAACATTTATATAATAATACAATAAATGATTTTAATAAAATATATATGTTTTTATAGTATGTATAAGAGGAAGGACTAGTAATTTTTGAGACCAGGATTAAAAAACTCAAGTGAAATCCCCATGATTAATACTGAACATAGAGAAACGTCTTTAATATTTTTTCAATTATAGTGTTTGTTTTTTCAAAAATATAAATTACTATTAGGATACTAAAAGAGGATGTGGTACATGAATAGAGGTTAGTGGTCATAATAACCCAAAAAAGGTGAATTGAGATGGATCCAATCCTCCCTCAGTTTACATCAAAAGAGATCTATACATGCCTAGCTTGACACTCTTGAGGGATATTCTTTGATAAATTTAGATAACTTTATGTAACCCCTATGAAAGGAAAAAATGATCATTATATTTTTTTTTAAATATATAATTCTAATATTAGTTTTAATCATATAAATTCATAAGTTAAATAATATATTTCAATTGTGATTTAACCCTTAAATGTTCTTAGTTTTCATTTATATGTTTAATAGTTTGAAAATTTTAATCGCTAAGTATATTTTCGGAAGAAATAAGGGATTATAACATGAATAAATCTATGAAAGGATTTAATATTAATAGAAATTATGATTATTTATGAAAATAATATAAATATAAACTATGAACCTTAAAGGGATGGATTCTTTCATATAATTTATGTTTTATATAAACAGTGAAAAATAACATCAAAACAATGAAGTTGGGTTATTAGTAAATTTAAAATATGGGTCAATTATTACATACCAAGTATATAACTCATCCCATGTCCAATTTTTTTGGATGAATATTGACAAAAAAACGTTGTGATTATTCCCTTGTGTGAATTCAAGGCTACTCTATGCATGGATTGTATTTCCTTTTATAGTTCTAACATTAATTTTTGAAATAAAGAAATCACCCTCTCTATCAAAAATCACATTTTAATTCCCTATAAGTTCACGAAGGTGAATGAATTTGTTTTGGTACTAAAATATAAATAAAGAATATTATTTCCTTGAAATAATGTCGATGCTGTTCCAATTATTGAGACTAATGAAAATTTCATCCCCAATTTCATGCCTATTATAATGGAATTCACCTAAGTGTTTCCTAAAGAATTTTTTATAGTATACCTATATTTGAGTTTATTTTCCCAATTTAAATCATAAAAATATCATTTAAATACACAAAATCAATATATAATAAATGTTTTTGAACTATTGGAGTTAAAAAAAATTACATGAGAATCTATATAATTGTTTTATATACGGATGTACATCATCGTGGGGTGAACCAGTTCTCTAATTATTGAAGAAGGACCGTTCAGTAAAATTAAAATTTATTAAAGTTAACTTATTGAGATCATGATTAATAAAAAGTATTCTCTTCCATAGATTGATGATTTATTTGAGCAGCTATATGAAGCTCAATACTTCTCTGTGGTGGACCTTCAATCAAGATATTATTATGAATAGGTAAAGATGGATGATTTTCCCCAGATTAATTTTAATTTAATTGTGGGTAACTATGAGTTCATAGAGACTCTATTTGGACATGATATTGTTACAAAAATCTTCATGGAATTAAGGGATAGGTTCTTGAGGGATTACCTCAATAATTTTTTTATAGTACTTATTAATGTTATTCATAACTAATTCGAAAGAATGGATAAACATGAGGAGAATTTATATACTATATTAAATATATTAAATTATGAAATGTTATATGAAAAGTATATTAAATCCGAGTTTTCATAGAATAATGTTACCTTAAGGTTGAATTTTATCACTGACAAAAGGATATCTATAGATCCTTCAAAAACAAAGCAAATTGATGTATGGGACAGAATAACATCTATGAATAAAATCAATTTTTCCATAAATTATATGTGTAATATCATCAATTTGGGACAAATATATCATTATTTTTCATCCTAAAAAACCATGATTATTGATATGTGTGTCGAGTTTTTCTGGACTAATTAATGTAAATAAAAATTTCAATAACTAACATAGTGGAAAAAAATTGCACATGTTCTCCCATTAGCCTCTACTAGGGTGGGATTTTTGAACTATACAGATTCTTCAAAAATGTTCTTGGGTTGGGTAGTGAGGAATGATTATAATGTGATGAAATTTTCCTCCCATAATTAATGGTACATGAGAAAAACTGCACAATTCATGACCTATAATATGTAGTATTATTCTTCACATTCGAGATTTGGTGAGATAATCTCTTTGGAGAATGATTTTTCATGTATATATATATATCATAAAATTATGAGGTATATATTAACATAAATGGAGTATAATATTCATCATTGATGATAGTTATATCTGATCCAGAATTATTTTTTCAATCTATAATCGTCTTAAGAAAGATTATAAACTGAATGATGCTTTAAGATGAAAGGATCTTGCAACCCTATCAATAATGAGGAATTAGATGAATCTAGTAATTGTATATATGAAATGGATGGATATAGTAACAGTAAAAGTATATTCATATAAATATTTTCAAATACATTTTCAACCATCTATTATTGATAGGATCGAGAAAACCCAAAGATATTATCTATAGAAACATAATTTTTTTTATATTTTAGACTTCAACATTGCTGATGGTCGAGTTATAATTTATGAAACCTATATACGTGTCACATAAGTACTAGAACTTAATATAGAATTATGGATGGTATGAATAGATCAACCATCTCTATTCAACCATGAATAACTAATATATACTAGGGCTTGACGAAAAAATTATAGTTGGATAACATGAGGTGGATGGTTGTGATGTTTGAATCTCAATGATTGATATACATGAAATTCAAGGCTGAATGACATATATTTATGTTTGTGATTAAATAATATTCCATACCGGTATTTAAATGGGAAAATATAACCACTAATTTAATTGTAGGACTCCCCCAGACCCTTAATGGATATATTATAATATGGGTGGTAGTTGATCATCTTACAATGTGTATTTCACATATATCATTGAAAAACTTCCTCTTGACCAACTAACCATGATATATAAATGGAAGTGGTAATACTATATTAAGTTCCACTAACTATTGTATCTAATAAAATTCTATTTTTTTACATCATGGTTTTGGATTATCATTTAGTAGGAATTGGATAATGAACTCAAATTCTTAAATTATTATCACTTTTATAAGGATAGTCAACCTGAATGGAACATCCAAACTCATGAGGATAAATTGAGATCATGGTTTAAGGATTTCCAATGTTGTTAGAACCAAAAACATCCCCTAGTTGAGATATCATTTAACAATATGTTCTATTATAGTATTCAAATTCAAACTTATATACATCTATATAGTAAGAGGTTTTAGACACTGATATGATGGGATAAAGTATGAGAGTGTAAAATGATGAGACCATATCATATCTAATAGATGTTAATGAATCATTATGAAATTTTGTGTCATATTATATCCACATAAATTCAACATAAAAAAAATATTGACAATTGAGAATGAGACTTTGAGTTTTGTGTAAGAGATAAAATCTTCCTTCATATATCACAGTGGAAGAAAGTTGGGATGTTTTATAAGAACAATAATCTCAATCCATGTTACATTGGCCCCATTTTGATTATTTATCTCATTTTTGGATTTTCTTGTAAACTAGAACTCTATAATAAAATTTCTCAAGTAGCCGATGTGTTATTTTTTTACCACTCGAGAATGTATATAATAGATACCTCAAAAGTACTAAATCCATAGGTGGTACCATTTTAGATTTGACATTTATATGATGAACATCTGATGAAGATATTAGAGCATAGATAAAATGTTATATGAGACAAGACAACTCACCTGGTCAATGTGTTCTCACGGAACCTCATGCTTAATAAAGTAACATGGGAATCAATAGGGGTGGTGAAAAAGAAATACCCTCATTTGTTTTAGTGTAAGAAATGAAAATTTGGAGGAAAATTTTTTCAAATGGGGATGTAAAGTAACGAACCAAACATTCAAAAATTAAATTCCCATTTTGAATGAGTAAATATATTATTAACTAATGTAGCTATAGAAAATGCATTCACTAATTTCTTTATTTTGGTCCGTTATATGTTATATCATTCCATATTTAATATAATATCAATCAGCATAACCATTGATAATATATCCATTGTATAGTGACCATTATTGTAGTTTGATTTATAAGGTTATGATAAACCATATAATATATATAATAGTTTTAGAACCATCAATTTTTATTACTATATACACAGAGTATATTGTTAATTTTTTAAATTCACCATAGTTTTGATCATGGAGTTCAAAAGGAAAGTGATCTTAAGGTACATATTAATTCAATGATGAAGATGGTGTTATTTCATTGTGTTTTTCAATTTTTGGATTATAATATCTAGATGAATGAGAAAACATTATGAATGGTGCTTTTCTAGGATTGAAATATCTCTATGATTTTAATGGAAATATCTTTGTGAATCTTGGGTTTCACAAATGATAAAATTTTCAAAGGTGATTATAATAGATAATTCATTATGGAAAGACGACATTCTTTATGATTATGATATGAATCAAAAGTATATGATGGGATAATACTATGTATTTATGACTATGATAATATTAATTAATGGGATAAATTTCACTAGATAATCATGAAGAAAAATAGATTTTCCAACATGAAAATGGAGGTTCATGAAAGTTTTTCTATGCGATTGGATGTTTTTGAATGGATTAGACTATAAATAGGTGGCCACAAACACATCATTTCATATAGAGTGAATTTGAGAAAAGTTATAATTTTTCTGAATTCATAAATGTTGGGGTCTTCATGAATCAAGAATTTATTGTGATCTTGATAATTAGGAAAAAAATATTTTTGTCTTGACTAATACTATGGCTTTTCCAAAATATATTTTCTCAGTGATTGGGATTTTTGCGATGATAATGTGTTCTAAAAAGGTTATGAGATTCATGAAGGTAGTTCTCTTCATAAAGGCTATGAGATTATTTTAGGATGGGAGCTTCTTGAATATGTGTGTGATCATGGATGATGGGATTTCATTGAATCATAATGTTGGATTCATTAAGGATGGGATCTTTTTGACCATTAGTGTTTAACATTTGGTTCTATTGAATAGTACATTCATCAAAACCAACTCAGGATTACAATGTAAGTTGTGTATCTTTTTAATTAATTTCAAAGACCCAAATTCCAAATATAATTCACTGACATTCAAGTTATTAAAATTAGTAAGACTATACTCATGTTAGTGATCTATATTGAGTCGTTGGATGTATTTTAGGGAGGTAATGTGATATTAATAAAACTTCTTATAATGGTAGTTTAACTTGCACAAAGTGATAGTGTAAGATCTTATATACGCAGAATATTAAGTAATTATTACTGGTTTTTGGTGGGGACAAATATTTTAGGGAGTATTCTCATTTGAATAGCCTTTAATAGTAAACCAGGTAAAAATGTTGTGTCGCATCTCTATATAAAATTGTTTAAAAACTGCACAATTCTATCAAAAACGTTTTAAAAGTTCCAACCAACAAGGGAACAAGATCTGATTCATTAAATGGAAAATGTGAAACTTGAATTTCACCCTCACATCTTAGGGTATTCTAGGTTCCTATATGTATTATTGTTTCACACAATCGTTTGGTGATTAATCTCTCTAATATTTTTTCATGTAAAATTTTGTTAAGGATAGTAGAGTTTCCATCTTTGATGGATGAAACATCCACAATTGGAAGAATGTGATGGGATATCATCTATTATCTATTAGGATGGATGTTAAATTTTCCATATCACAATAAATTTGTGTCAGTAACACAATAGGTCCTTCTAGGACTGAAATGAATAGAAAATGTTTTATGTAGATGCCAAATCAAAATATGACCATAATGAAGATATATTCATTAAAATCTACTTAATGGTGTTTAGTTTAGTTCATCCAATCAAATAATTGATAAACTAGAAAACGTATATTATTTCTATTAAAAATTGAAGGATACCAAACTCAACATTTTTTAAAAAATCATATTATGTACTGAAATGAATTGATATGAATTTATATAAACCATATAAAAAAAAATAAATGATGCTATAGGAAATTAAAGGATATCGTGATACGATTAAAGATATTTATATTGTGATGAAAATACTAAGAATCATTCCAGCACTTCACAATAAAAAAAATCATCCCTTGAAGAAATTTATTTTTCTAATCATTCTCTTGAGGATTCACTATGAAGTTTGGTCGCATATGAATTGAGTGTCAACTAGATGAAACAATACTTAGAAAATGTGGGAAATAGATTTTAAATCAATTTAAAATCATGAAATTTATAATTTTATTGATGATGGATATGATTTGTATTATTAATATATTTCCCTTGTTTCTAGAAAATTAATGACTAGAAAGGGGGAATTTATGGTAATATTACCTTGGCTTGAATTTTGTGTTGTAAAGTCGGTCACATTGTCACTGAATTACCAAGGATATTTAATTTTACATAGGTTGAAGTAAAAAGAATGTATAACCCTTAGAATAGGTTCAATTAGAAGGGATAATTCTTTTTTTTAATGAATGTAGAGAGAAATATATTTTTCTATAAAGAAGAAACATGTGATAAAGACATTGTGGAGGACGTGGAACCAAATTTTATATCTGATCTTGAAGCATTCATGATGGATGTAGTTGAAAATATAGATCCTACAAAAGATAAATATAATAAAATTATTGGTGTTGATAATCTTATGTATGAACATGAGTGTTATCTTGATAATCTTGACATTGAATGATTAAAAAAATATAAATATGGGATTTGTGATGAATGAGACATCATAGAAGGCTGATCAACTCGAAAATTAAATTGATCAACCGGTAGAATAAGAATAATTACATTTCAAAAATATCTTATTCTTGGTATTTATTATGAAATTTAAAACCAGGATTCAATAATATGAGAATTTCATATAGGAACATACTGTGAGACTAGAGGAAGGAAAATGATTATTGTGGGACATAAATAAGAAATGGTTACATTAAAGAGTATACTAGAAACTAAATCATAACCAACGTAAATGAAAAAGAATTTACTATTTGGATTATATTCAGTTTATGAACTATTAAAAATAGATAAATGTAGTTATGAAGGAGTATAGAATGCCTTAAATGATTAGAGATACATATTTATGGAAAAAAGTGGAATTGGATGGGATATAGAAATAAAAAATTCTTAAAATAGGATAATCCAAAATAAAGGGAACTAGAAAATTCCACATTCTAAAAATGTCGATGATGTCCCTCAAATAAATGATTCAATTTAAATAGAATTAAAAGATGAAAATAATTCTCAAGTAACCATAAAAAATCCTCGGTCATGTACCGTTACAAAATAAGGGAAAATTTGGAGAAATGGAAGAGATAAGGTGTTTACCCTTATAAAAGGATATTTTAGTTTATTATATATCCATCAAATTTATTACTATGAAAAATTTATAATTTATTTAAATGGGGATGTGTTTGGAATACAAAAAATTGTTATAATATTAATCATCATAGAATATAATAATTTTGATGGATATTTTTTTATTGTTCAATTTATTGTCATAAACTTATAAATTGAAAGTAATGGAAATGTGGCAACAACACGTACATAGATTAGATATAAGTCAACACCCCTCAACCAAATAGAGTTACTCTGGAAAAAAATTATCCTATAATGGAAGAATAATATTAGTATAAAGAAACAATGCATATTGAATAGAGATTTGATAATTCATCATTATCCAACTATCAATAATGCATCCCATTGAAAGAATAAAAGAAGATCAAGAAATCCAATATTACATAAATAGATCTCAAAGATATAATGAATATTAGCATCATGATTTTTAATTACATATGTGTATATCACATAACTAGAAATACATATTTTTTTAAAATATTTATAAAAAGAGTTACTAGAACATTGATATTTTGAAATGATAGTGTGTTAAATATCAATGACAATAGAAATAAATAATCGAAAATGATGATATATGAAAATTGATGTTCCCTATATAAATGTTTTTTCTCATAATATACTATGTTTGAGTCAAATATGTGACTAAACCTAGGTAGTGACATTTCATCATAATGGGTTTACCATAAAATTAAAGATACATAATTATTTTATTAATGGTTTCTAAAAATATGGAAACTTTTATCTGGATGCAAGTAAATAGAACACTTGATTAATAATAATTGAAGAAGAAAACAACATGTGGCAATGAATATTGGCCTAAATTAATATAAATAGTAAGGAATACATATCAAATCATAATATTATTGTTGAAAATCTTAATCTGAAGCGTTATTTAAAAATGACTTCTATTGTATGAATGTGATCAAAGATGTTTGGGAGTTCATATCACCCAAAGAACAAAAGGGAAAAAAATATTCATGTTCTCATCCACACAAAAGTATATTGTCCAATGAAGGTTTATGAAACATATGTGGATAATTTCCTAATTATAATTACCGATGATTATTATATAATGGAATCAGTAATTTTTATGCTGAAGAAAAAAAGTGACTGACATTACAAATAGTTATTTTCAAATATTTTGGAATGAAACTTGTTGCACAATTAAGAATCAAAAATATGAAAATAGAAGAGAATAACACTCATTGAATTTTAAAATATCCTAAAAACATGGGATAATTAATGATGTGTTTTTAGTAATAACCCATCAAACAATTGGGTTATTAAAAGTAGAAATAGATATGTAGACAATATAAGTGTAACTATGAAAAATGAGAGTTTTGTTTCTTTTCAATACTGGACAAGGATGTTCAAGTATCGATGTACACTCAAAATTGAACAATGATTTTTATAGGAGAGACTAGGACACCATATGAGATATTTTTTGGAATAATTCTTTTTATGATGTATTTTCATGTTTTTGGAAGTATGTGTTTCAACATAATTAAGGAAGGAAATGAAGGTGTGTATGGTGAGGTTGAATATGAGGGAATAATCATATTATATGGAATTAATATTAATACCTGCAAATGATACAAAAATTATAATAGAAATATTTGGGAATATAATTATGTCAAAATTATAAAAAGATAAAACATTTAATACCTCAAAAGTATCATATATTGATATGATTGAAGATAAATAATAAAGTGGACAATGGAAAAATTAAAATGGAAAATGTGGAAGTCTTGTAAAATATTCTGGATCACAAAATAATGATGCTTTAAAAAATGAATGAGAATAGGAATCCATTACTAGAGAAACATCATCAGAACTATATATGAGAAATATAATAGCATAATTTGATCAATAAAACATAATTTGGTATTGGACGTCACCTACAAATACATAGAGAATATAGAATGAATCACATTCAGTCTTCATATTAATTGTGGTACAAACCACATTTTATTAAGTGAAGGATGAATCCTGAGTTAAGGAAGTGAATTAAGAACTGTATTAGAATGATAGGAAAAATACTTGGGATATTTTCTAGAGGCCATAAAATAACAATGTTATTAGAACATGTTGAATATTTAAAAAAAACTGATGATAATTCAAATTTGATCATAAATAATGAATGAATGGTATGTAAAGACTTTTCATGGATCAGAGTCATTGATGTAATAGAAATATATTCTCTAGTAGCTGGAATGAAGTTTATTAGGCTCTTATATTACATGAAATTAATATTATTTCATAAAGATTTGAATATTTATTTCAAAAAGGTATTATTAAATGGTTTTTTAAAGAAGAAGTTCACAATGATTGACCAGTGAGATTTCTGATTCAAAATGATAAGTTGAATGTTTCTATATTTATGAAGTTTATTTTTTTTCTGAATTAGGCTCCTTGAGTATGGTATTATTGATTATATTCTTATTTTATAAAGGTGGATTTTATGAGAGGATGAGTCAACCATAATCTCTATTTGAAAAACTCTTAGAAAAATCAATTTAAGGTTACTATCTATGTGGATGTTATTATTTTTGGCGGAAGAGGGTAGGGATCAATGGAATAATTTTCCAATGATGTGAAATTAGAATTTCAATTGTCTATGATTGGTGAACTCCTATACTTTTTAGGTTAACTAGTTGTACGAAATATTGATTAATCCTTCATTTATTAGGAATTATATGCAATAAATCTCATGATGAAATTAAATATTCATGAATCCAATACAATGTTGACCTTGATTGTAGTTGGGAAAAAACATATAATGCCTGAAAATGGGAATTATGTAGATCTCACCCTATCCAGGAGTATCGATGGAGTCTTATTATACTCTAATAAGGTGTTGATAGATATCGTCTTTGCAACATGCATAGCTGATTGATTCCAAAATTAATCTGAAGGAAGGGAATTTCTCAGTTATTAAAATAATATTTTGGTATTTTCAAGATACTCTCAATATTTTCTTATACTTTTTAGTAGTAATATATAATTATTTTATAGATTTTTATGATGCTGAATAAATATGAGATGTGGTGGATATAATGTCTACAAGTGGTGGATAATTGTTCATTGGAAACATATATCTAGTTAGGATCAGAATGATGAAATAAATCACTTCTCTTAGTATGTCTAAAGAAGAGTACATGTTAGTAAAAATAAATGAACTAATCTAGTGTGGATTAAGAAACAACATACTGATATTTGGGATTATTTGAAATATCTTATTGGTATTTACAATGACAAAAAGAGAGTGGTTGATTATATAATGATTCTAGTTCGTCACTCTCATAAAAAATATATTGATATCATATATCACTTTTTCAAAGAAGAAGTTGATGAAGTAGTGATTAAATTAAACATGTTGGATCTGATGACTAAGTGGCCGAAATCCTTAATAATCTTATGGCATCCAAATTATTTTAGAAACATCTGTTTAACGTTGTTATTTAGCCACATCCAAGTGAATGCAGATGATACAATTTTCCCCCTATCCCCATTAGTGTTAACTATTTTAATTTTTTTAGATGTGATGTACGTATGTGGTGGATATACGATCCCTAGGGATATTTTTTTAGCACTAAATGTAATATTATAAGTTCTTTATAATTATTTCCAAATGGGTAGATAATGGAAATCCAATATATTATAAGATATTTTACGATTGTATTGTAGTTTCTCCAAGCATGGAATCTTTATTTTCCACACTTGTTTTCTGCCCAAAGCATTGCTCACATAATGTAATAGTGGAAGAGAGGATCATCAATTATTGTTAGGTTGTTGATAATAGTTGATTGTTTATGGAATTTATCAATAGATTTCCAACAAATCCAAATGGTGATAATGTAAGAACCAATACATTTCATTTGTGGAAGCAGTGTGAATTTTTATTTTGATGGAAATTTATATGATTTTTGTTTAAGTATATTTTTTGTTAAGTTACAATATAGTTAAAATGGATTTAATGTTGAAGTTGGCATCATCTCAAAAAACATTCCAGTTTTTTGGTGATCAAAATCAGGATGAAGTAGAAAGCCTTGTGATAGATCTTTTTACATGATTGTCTCTTATCAATTATTATAAAGGAACATGTTTCATAGTGGCATTGTTTCATGATGGTTGAGGTTCAAGAAGGTGAGCAGGATCTAGAACAAGAAATGGAAAGATAGATTTCTTCATTACTACAAGATGGTTCTTGAGTGTGATATGTAATTAAATTAAATATTTGAAACCATGAGAAGCTTTGAGAATGGGTAAACTTTTAATCAAGATTTGAAGAAACAAGGAGCTTTGTGAACATGAAGTTAGATGTTTGAAAACATTATTTTGGTTGGTTAGATCTTCATTGAGGGCTGAGTCTATAAATACGAAACGACAGACAATTCATTTTACATGTTGATAATTTGATGGTTTTTTCTCATCTATTAATGGTATGGTGCTTTACAAATAAGGAATTCAGTGTGAGGATGATAATTTCACAAATACTGGATTAGTCTTGAATATGGATATGGATTTTCATTGAAGCATGTTTCGTGACGAAAGGGAGTTTATTTTGAAACAGTGTTCTAAAAAATTTGTGATCATTGTAAAATCCATTCACATCTTGAATTTTATGATCATAAAGATGTTTGATTGATTCTTGTAGAGGTTTTGGATCATAAATGTTATACATTATTTGAAATATAAATGGGTTTTCACAAAGACTAGAAGCTTTGAGAATTGTAGTTTCGATCATCTAGATCAAATGAAATGATTTTCATGTACATCAACTCATTAATAAAATGAAAGTAGAGTCTCTTGTTAATCATGGACAAAGACTTACATTCAACATATTTTATGGTTACCTTAAAGTAATAAACCCAACTACGACGTCGCCTAAGAAAATTATCTTTGGCGAGGCATCAGAAGATCCCTCAGGGAATAATTTTTCTATCCCTAAAACTTATTATAAAGTTAGGGTTCCTGGAATAGAGTGACTATGTCTAATATTATTTTCTCTATAATATTTATCGAATCTTAGTGGTTTTTGTTATGACTGATGCATTATTAGTGTATTCACCTTGGACTAGCCCTTATTGGTGAAACAAGTGAATCTCTTGTGTTGTCTATCTAAATATAATTTTTTAAAAATTACATTATTCTATAAAATTGGTTTCAAATGTTCCTAGAATTGTGTGAACAAGAACCATGGCATTAAAATAAAAATTTTAATCCCAAATTATCCCTCCCCACTCCATGTTTTCTAAGTTCATATAAGAATAAGTGATAACATTTTTCTGTTGGTTCATACCCTATGAAACCTATTTTTCATTTCTTTTAATGGAAATAAAATCACTGGTGTTTTTTCATGACTAATCTTATGTTTAGATTCAACATATAAATAATTATTGAAAATCTTTATTAAATAATTTTAAGCACATAAAGATCATAGACCAAACCATGTTTTGTGAACTGCCCCATGAACATCCCACCATCGCACACATTACCCTTATAGTATTAAGTGGCGTAATAATATATTATATATATATAAATTCATAGTATGAATTTTTATATATGTCATTTAAATAATATAAATTCATAGTATGAATTTTTATACATGTCATTTAAATAAAGAAATTATTGTATTTATCCATTCTTAATATCAATTTTCATGTGATTGATTAATGTTTTTGGTAAAAATTATATTTCCATATGAGGACAAATAAACATAATTTTTTGGAAATATATAGTTTCAATCATTATACTCATTTTATAAACAATATAAAATTTTAAATAAATTATATTTTAATAAATTAATAGTATTAAATAATTTTTATTAAATATAAATAATAATATAATTGCATTAAGTCAAATATAATTTTAATATGGTTTAGAAAACAAATTATTGTCTAATAAAACAATATTTTTAATAAATGGGTATTTTTTTGAACATATAAATTTTAATATTTATAGAATTTGTTTATTAAACATATATTATTTTTTAAATCATCAAATATATATTATCAAATGCTTATTTTATCATAATTTTTAAGACAATATATTTTTTGTGATAAATTTATATATCATATAATTATACTCTAGGTGTCATGAAATCAGAAAATCCCAAAGGTGGAATAATAAATACTATAAAGTGTATCCATGACAAATAGTTTGTTTCCTATTTAGAAATATTTATTTATGAAGTTATTTTATTAATTTCATAAACCATTAATGAATCCCCTAAAACCTATATTATATTTTATTGTTTTGAAATAATTTCTTTATAGGCATGACTAAATTCCACAATAGTAAGGGAATTATTTTAATGATTTTCCTCCTTATACTAATACCATAATTGAAATTACTATATTTTTATAGAACCATGGTAAAAATGAATAACAAATTATATAGTTTTGATTACATTATCACATTGAGTCTAAAACCAATGTTTGGAAAATTACAAAGAACTATCATCTCTTTTTCTATATAAACCCAGAAAAACTCCCACAATTCTCCACAAAAACCAGTTGGATTACGAGATTAATCCAAATTTACCTCTCTATTGACATAAATTGGTTCCCTATAAGAACCAAATATTATCATCCTTTTCTTTTCAGTGTTTTTTTCTCTGGGTAAGGGATCCTCTCCTTTGCCTCTTTGTCTAACAAAAATCATTAAGATATTCCTTTTAGATTTAAAATTCATCTTCTTAGGGTAGTTTTCCCCTAAATATTATTATCCTTATTATTCTTGAATAATGAGTTACCCCATTATTTCACATTCATTACATCGATAAATATTTATGAACACTTGTTATAGTGCCAAAATTATCCAACGATTGTCCATGCCCAACATTTGTGTAGTGAATACCTATATCCATTTTCACTCATAGGGATTTTACCTAATTGTACCTATAATTCATTGATGGGATATTTAAATTTATTTAACTATAATTCCATTATTTTGAGATTAAAATTAATGAAACATGTCCTTCTGTTGTATGATTTATCTGGCATAATTCTTCATGTAGAGGATTTTAATTTGATGGGTTTGCCCATAATTATATAAAACTCTAATACATTAGGTATTGTACTAATCTCATGAGAATCAATGTTTGGTTAATGATACGTTATCCTAAAAATGGTTTTTTATTTTTTTCAGGTTTTTATACATAACCTATGTTTATGATGTCAGGTTTTATGTTGTTTCCACATTCCCATGTGTCCTTTATGAAATAATGTTATATCATGCCTCATTATTTGTTATTTTGATTCTCACCCGACATGTGTTACATTTATATTTCATATGGATCACATGTAAAACATTAATTTATGTTATTATATTTTAATTACCTTATTAGGATTTATAGATCACTCCCTTTGTATGTAAATTGTCAGGTTATCTTATGCAATTTTAGAAGATCTATGTAAAATAAAGGCATATTTTTGGAGTTCTTAATTAATGATGTGCTATTTGTTTTGAAATTTGTTATGTCATGTACCTAATTTCCAATATTAACTATCCACCTCCATCTTATATGATAGTATAATGTGTAAAACTATTTAATAAGTCAATAATTAATGTGTATTCAATATATGTGTTGCTTTAGAAGGATCACTAAACATTGTGGTGTTCTTTTAGCGAAGAATAATTGAGGAATAAAATTAGTGGATGTTTTTTTGTTGTATTTTTTAAATATATTATTATAATTATAACTCACAAAACATAGTAATTTTTATCAATGGTAGAGGTTGTTTAGATTTTTAAAATAAATTACAGTAAATTTTAAGAAATCTATAGGATTTTTTAAGAATGTATACATTTGAAAAAATGAGGAAATTCCACATGAATAGGTTTTTTATATAGATATGCATAATGGATTATTCATAGGACAATAAAAATGGAAAAATTCATTAATATACAAATTTTTATTGGGTTTTTATATATAGAGGATCCCAAAATCCATTATATAATGAACTAACACTAATATGTCAGTTTTTATATTGAGTATATAAAAATTTATCTATGAATATAGAAAATTTAAATGTTGTAAGTATTAGGATAATGTTTAATATTTATATAATTTATAAGTATTTTAAATTCACCTATACTATTTTTATGTAGATACAATAATATACAATTATAAAAGGACTTTATTATAGTTTGGACACATAAAATATTATAAATGCATAATAATTGAAATATGATATAAAAGGTTTTTCTACATTGTATAAAGGATTTTTATATATAAAAATAATGAAATTATAGAAATAAAAATGGAGTTTTGAGAATCTATAAAACTATAAATTAAGGATAATTTTAATGTTAAATATGAAGATTCAAAAATTATTTTTTTATGGAATAAATATCATATATGAAATTGGTGATATTTGTAGGTGTAATAGATCGTTTATGTCATGATTATGAGTTTCACAATGTTGTTTAAGCTATATATGAATGAAAACATATAGATGTGTTTGTATTTTTAAGAAATGGTTGTACATTATAAACAGTTCTATTTAATTGAAAGAAATAAATGATGGATTACATGATAGAGTCATATCGTGATGTGACATTGTGATAATTATTATAATAAATATTTTGATATGGTTAAATATATCAATACGCATTGCATGGTTTATGGGTACATCATTTATGCCAAAAGAATATGATGAAATGTGTTGATCTATGAAAATGTTATTTACACCACAACTCAAAGAATAATTTGAAGAAATAATTTTTTGAAGTATCTTTTTATTTCACGGTGAGTAAAATCGCACCATTAATTATCTTAATGTATACAGAGATAGATCAAATGAAAAAAAAACTAATTTTAAGTTGATAATTGTTAAATTATGTTATAGTCAATAATTTGAATATAAAATTTGAAGAATAAGAAGGAAAAAAAAGAGGAATAAGAATAGTGAAAGGAATTAAAAATATAAGGAAAACATTATAGAAGTCTAAAATATTGAAATACTATATTATTGTTCTAAATTATATTCCATATCATTAATTTTATTGTGGGACCACTTTAGAGAAGTCAATATATTTTTATCATGATTTCAAGTAAAAACCAGTCTCATTTGTAAGCCAAATAATGCAACTACTGAAAAATATATTTTCAGGTTATTTATGATCATTATATGGATTAGATACTCAATTTGAGTAGTAATCCTTGAAAAAATATGATGTACCTATTTTTTCATTGTTTTTTGTAATATAGAACTGATATTTCAGTTTAATAGGGGAAAATGATTACTATAAAATAAACATAATAATAAATTAAATTAGTAGATACACCCATATAATAGTGAATTTTCCTTGATATTGCTATAACTTTTCAATGTTAATGTTTGTGTATTTGTCCTAAAATGAATGAATAGAGTTGTTAAAAAGTAAAATTTATCTTTAATAATAGAATAATACAATACTTATATTCAATTTTATAATAATGATAAAATCATCGCATCAAAATGTTAGTGTTCATTATTCACATATAAATTAGTATTTTTATATCTTCATCTATCCCAAATTAGGAATAGAGGGAAAAAATTCAACTAATAGTTATAATATTTAATTTTATGTAAATAATTGTATAATTTTATTAACTCATCATGTATGATTCTTCAATTTTTACCAAATAAACTTCAATATGTAGTATATAAATATTATGATGATTTATTAAATTTGATGAAAATTTGGCATGTTCTATTGTATAAAGTGTTATCACTAAAAGAAAAAAAAATCAAATAGTAACATATATATTGTAATACATATGTGTGATCATTATGGAATCTATAAATTTATTGATATAAGGACTAAAAACATTTTACTTGAATTATATAGAGGGAAAAATAATTGTTTATTAAAATAGTCCTGAAACCCGTTGGGGAGCCATCCAAGAAATCTGTTTTCCCAGATCATGGCATGGAACTTAGGGCATTCCTAATCCCCTCGAGATAGTAACAAGTGTCTGGGTATCAATGATGCATAATGGGATCAATTTCACCAATTTACATAATCATAAACAACAAATAATAATAAACATCACCAAGCATCAAAATCTTAACGAAACATGGCTCAACAATTTTTAGATTCAATGTTTACAACATTAAACTAAACCCCAAAGGACCACAACGTAATTAAAATAATGAATCTATTCCAAAACCTCCAGGAAATAATAGGATCATCATCCTAAAGCTACTACCTACACTAAGAAGAAGGATAATACTAGAAACCAGATCCATCATCACTAAAATATATCATGTCTTTACCTGGATAAAAAATGAACAAGTCTACAACCATATAAAGGTGTATATTGGGTTTGAGCAAAATCCCAATTGTATTCCACCCAAAAGAAAATATTCCATTACACAAAATTATAATATAGTTTAGTATGAACATTTCATTTATAACATTTATATTATTTATCATAAAACATTTTAAATAAAATTATTTTAAAGACAAATATTTCTAAATAAACCTTTTATCAAATAATCTTTCATTATAATTAAGTATACACATGGTCCACTGTATACTGATGGATGGAACCACAATATAATAGAGAACTAAGTCACCAGAATACATTATATTCAGTAGCTAAAATGGGACACTATTAACCTCATATCTCGGTGAAATGTGATATATAAACCACACAATAAAACATCCTCATACAAGAGTTACTATAGAAGAATCCACCAAAATTTATAGTGGAATCCAATCATCATTATATTTTAGTTGGTGTTTTAATTTCCATTCATAATAGATGAATCTAGGCCATTCCACTTAAAAATCAACTAGAGTACTAGTCCTAGTCTACCCACCTATATACGTAGGATTCTCTTCTTACTCAATATGTATTTCACCTATCACATAGGTCTCCAAAGTCACAAGCACACAAAGGAATGTTGGATAAACATATTAACCCACCATTACATTTAATGAAAACTACTTTCAAATTTAACCACACATCAAATCCACTTAAAAATATGTTTTTTAATATTTTTAGAATTAATAATCCACTAAAACATTTTATAAAAAAACTATGAAACAAAATATCATTTCCACAGGAAACAAAACCTACTTCCATTTTAATTTTTTCAATATATATTGACATCAAATCCTTTTTTAAACACATTTTCAGACAAAAAAATTAATATAATATATTTAAATTCTCATTAAATAATAAAAATTAACATAATAATGTTAAAACATCTAATCACCTTCCTCAATATTAGAATCTCCTGAAATTTGGTGGAAAACCACAACTGAACCTCAAAGTATCCCTATAATGTAAATATCAAACCGTAAACATCAGTATTGAACCCTAATAATCTAGATTCAATCAAAAATAGGACCCTTAATATGTTGTAGAACGAAACCCAAAACAAGGAGGAAGAGAAACCCTATAAAAGAGGAAGTAATCAAGAAATGAGGGACTTACTTAGAGTTTCTTGGATATTTCAATCCAAATCAACTACAACAATGGAGTTACATGGGAGAAATTATGAGGTTTGGAGGTGCATACTGATGGAAATCCTGTTTGGGGAAGATATGGGTGGAAATTGGCTTTAATATAGAAAGGGAAAAAAGTAAAAAACCCATTTTTAAGGATTTAGATAAGTCGTAAGGTTTTCCCACATGATTTTCCGAACAATGTGGAAATTATGATCCCCTAACTTCCCAAGAGAAACATTCCCTATTTTAATCCCACATTGATTAATAATTTAGATCTAACTATTTGATTATCCAAAAAAACCTTCAAATGGTTTCATGGTTTCTTGGGAATAGAACACAGTTTCCCCTAACTGTGCAAAAATTTTGTGCCACTGGTAGTTATTCCAAAAATACTTATTTAACCAAAAAACTCAGGCAGTAAACACATAGATTAACACTAAATGTAAATTATATATACGAATAAGTCAAAATAAAAAAATCATAATTCTCCCCACAATGAAATCATCCATCCCCTAGAATGTCACTTCAATGCTTAATCAGAGAATGGAAATTTATATTCCACCCTAACCGATGATATTGTCTCCCAAGTATCAATCATATCATTCCTATGATCTGAAAGGAATCTGACCAATGTAATAGACTTCCCACAATGTACTTTCTCTTAAGAATCCACAATCCGTACCATCCATTAAAACATAAGGAAAATATGGTTATATTTTTAACTGTTCCCAATTTAGCACATGAGATAGATTAGAGTTGTACTTTTTTAGTTGAGTAACATGGAATACATCATGAATTGATTTCAACTATAAAGTAAAAGAAACCCTATATTTTAAATTACAAAGAAACATAGTAATCTTGAAAGGTTCAAAAATAAGTAGTGTTAGGTTACTTTTCCTTCACAAATGATGATGACCCAATTGAGGTGAAACATTCAAAAACACCTAGTCACCCATAGAAAAATCTAAATCTCAAAACCAGTAATAAAAATAATACATAAAAAGAAATTGATCCATTAACAACAGCTTCATGTCTAACAATACTTTATCAGAAGCCTCTTTCATAAGGCTCAGTCCCAATAATGTGGTATAACCAACCTCTTCCCATTATAAGGAATATCATCATGAGTATACATAAAGTGCTTAAAAGGATTCCCTTCTGATCGAGGAATGGAAACTATTGTTATATGAAAACTCCACCAACCCTAAATGGAAATCCAAAAAACCACTGAAATATAAATCACATTCTCGAATCAGGTATTCCATGATTTTATATTCCCACTCATTCTGATTGTCTGTTTGAGGAAGGTCTGTTGTACTCAACTTGACCTGCAACTGCATCACCATTAGGAGGCCATCCTAAAACTGTGAGGTAAAATGAGGATATATATCAGAAATTTTTTTATGTCACACCATGATGTCTCAAAACCACTATATCATAAAATCGTCTAAGCTCATATACATTTGAAAAATCTCATCTAGTAATGAAATGAATAATTTTTCAAGTGGTTAGTCACCACCCAAATGAAATTTTTATATAGGTTTTATGAGGTTAGCCAAAAATAAAGTCCATAAAGATATTTCCCCTCTTAATTTTATGAATGGGTAGCATTTGAAGAAAATTGGGGGGGACTATAACACTCTATTTTAACCCACTGAAAAGTATAACACTGTGATATAAAGTAATCTATATCTCATCTCATGCCTGGCATCTAAAATTTTCAATTCTCACCATAATACATATGGGTAGCAAAAGAATTAATGGCCCATTGAGATTAGTGTCTTTTTACATCACAACCATTATTACTGAGAATAGAACCACGAAGAAAACCCTTGATGAAAAAACCACCTCGGGAGATAATAACTAATCACATGGTATCTCCCCACCATTTATGAACTACATAGACTACTAGTACAACTCAAAACTCAAATTCTATCATTGAATCAACTCCAAATGAGAATTTCTCCACTGAACGCTAGCCATGAATGCACCTCTAGTGTGCTCCTTAGCCTCTATGTTCATCTATGAAAAGTATCCCATAAATGCCCACTAATCACTAGACTTTTAAAAATATTTCACTGGAAAATATCCACTTAGTGTATCTTCCGCAACATTAGCTTTTTTGGTGGTATACACGATGTCAAAATCATACAACTGAAGATACTCAACCCAATAATGATGCCCCAAATTGAGATCTTTCATGGAGAAAATGCAGTCTAGGATCTTATGATCATAATAAACATAACCCCCACCCAAAATAATAGCACCATACACTGAAATCATGAAGCATAGGTGATAACTCTAATTCATGGGTTCGGTAATTTTTTTCATGTGGTCAGAGTTAGCATGAACTATAAGTCATCACATGGTGATTTATTTACATCACACACCCATGACCCACACCTAATGCATTTAAATCAACCACATTATCCATCCTATATTTTGGAAATATCAAAATTGGGGGGGGGGTGGTAAACCGCCATTAAACCACCTCAAATGATACTTTCCATTTAGGGGTACATTGAAAATTTACCTCTCTCTCGGTATGTTTTGTCATGGAAAATGAATGAAGAGAGAAATATCACAAAAACAACCTATAGTATCCTACCAAGACAAAATTTCAAATACATTGTTTGAATTCTACCATAACATAACTACACTAATCTTCTCAGTGTCCACCTAAAACCCTTGTGCTAAGATCATGTGAGCCAAAAATATATCCTCCATGATCTATAAGGTGATGTTTGAGAACTTTTCATATAGGTGATGGTCCCCAAGGGTACGTAACACAATCCTCAAATGCTCATCAAGCTCCTCCTCAGTCTCATAGTAGACCCAGATGTCATCCACACATACCATGGAAAACGAATCAAGATTATGATTAAAAATCATGTTCATAAAATCCATGAAGGCTACTAAAGAATTTTTCATCTTGAAGGGATTGACCAATACACGAGGTGGCCATAACTTCTTTGGAATGTTATTTTTGGAAAATCCACCTCATTAAGTCTCGCTTGATGATACCCAGAACACATAAAAATATTAGAGAAAAATATATCCCCAAATCCTAATTTGAAAGGTCACAAATTCTAGGAAATGTGTACTATTTCTTAATGGTCAACATATTATTCTTCCGATAACTGAGAGATAACCAGAGAGATCCGCCATCCTTCTTAGAAATTAGTTATGGAGTGGACCAATGTAAGATGTATAGTTAAATGATTCATTTGATTTAAAAAAATTCAACCAATACATTTAATTACCTAAATATGAAGTGGGTCAAATGGTATGAGGGAAGAGTTATGGTTTGTGTTCCCTATGCCAAATCGATGAAATACTCCCCAACCTTCTCTATGGGAAAACAGAAAAAATCCTCAAAAAATCATCTAGGAAGACACACATCATGTGATGTAATCCAACTTCAGGAGAGTATAATTTTTACCACAATGCAAGAGAAAGTATCTAAAAAATTAAATTACCCAATTCTGGGAGTTGATATACTACACATCCTGGTCAGGGATCCCATTCAACATCAAACTTCTGGTTACTACCATCAGGCACCACAAAACTCACTCCTTATTGATAGTAATCTATCTGTTCCTAGAAACACAACATCCATTCCATAATAAATATTTAATTAAAGGCTACTATCAACAAAACAATGAAATCACATTCAATCACGACCCCCTGACATAGTGAGTGCATATGATGGACACTATAAACCCTCCTCCTGCATCTTATCATGTGGCATTACCAACTCCATCACATATGTAATACCTTCAATTATAATATTTAACATATTATCAAGGAGATAAGAAATAAAATAAAATAAATCACTTTTATCAAATAGAATAATAACTAAAGAGGATGATATAAGAACTAATCCTTGATTTGTCACCATCCCTACACCCAAAATCCACTAGAGATTGATCCTCTACATGAAGTTATTTTGTCTCAGCCTAAGTTTGAGAACAACCACTAGCCTATAGATCTACCCTGACCTAACAATTTCTATTAGATGATCCCACCCTATTGCCACAACCACTGAATTGAGAAACTTATAACCAGGATGTCTCTTACAAAGATGAAATCCCTCTAGAGGCTCTATATCCATTAACCCTATGATAAGAACCTATTGACATACACAACTTTTTCATGTGTCTTATATATCCATATTTGTGGCATGTATGGGAGGATATGTGCACACAAGTCATAGGATCCCTGACATCCCACACTAATGGAACATGAGAAAACCCTACATTACAAGTCACAGATTAAGATAGTCAGTGTAGACATTAGGAACTACCACATCCAATCTTCCCTAAATTGTATTTCTCCCTCTTCTTCTATAACGAACAATTGCTACCCACAACTGACACTAACCTATGTAGGCTAGGATTGTCACTACGATTGATCTATACCATTATCACATGATCGACCACCTCATCATACGTCATTATCTTGAACAAGAAAACATAATATGAGATCTCTTATCACAACCCCTTCTCCACTATTTATGAATTAATTTTTTTCATTTGAAATGAGATCGAGTGATTACCGAAGTCATATAGAACATCAATTAGAATTCCATATTGTGAACCAATCTCCATTGATTAATTCAATAAAATTAGGGGACCTAGGGTTTACCCAGACCCAAGGAAAAATCACCTCATTGAAAAAGAACTTTATGTATTTCCAACCAATCTAATCATGATTTCTACCTAAAACCACCTAGTCTCGCCACATCCAATTAGGATATTTTAACATGAACAAAGCACATTTTTTCTAACTACCATAGGAGTGTTAAAAAAATAAATAATTCATTCAATATAATCATGAATCTCTTATACTTACTAAGGCTCTATGATACCTCATAATTAATGTGTCATATTATTGATAAACTATTGATCCTTTTCCATTATAGTATATGTTAAAAATCTCTTTCAGGAGAAGGATTAGAACCATCCCCTTACCCAAATCATTGAAATCCCAAACCATATCCTATAATATCCTATAAAAAATTATTGATGGATAACCCTCTCTAGCCTTTTCTCATGGTTGCACAGTAATTCAATAGGGAGAAATTTTTCAATAATAAACAACAATAACTAGGAAGACTATCAACTCAACCATCAACACATATTCTGAAAATTTTCAACAAAAACAATAATTTTTTAAAACATTTCCATAAATGAATATATTACCAAATCAAATAAAATAAAAAAACCATATATGAATAGACCCGTCCACCCCCACCTAGTGTCTGCATAAATTATAAAGCCTTCACGTCTCACCTGCCGGAGAAGTAAATAAAAATCCCAACGTCTCATAGAGACTAGATTCATACCAAAATGTGTATGGGCCATGAACCTCACTCATACCTATAACCTCAATCCCCAAAAAATACTTACTCCAGTTTCTCCAGACTCACCCAAAACATCATGACATATAAAGAGTGTAACCTGAATCTGATAATATTTTTTCATGAATCAAACTAGAGATCTATCAAACATGACACTCAACATGGATTATGACATGTCCCAAAGGGCATTCCTAATCTCCATGAGATGGAAATGAGTGTCTATATATCAAATTTTTAAAATGGGAACTATTTTAACAATTTATATATTCCTATACATCCCAAAACAATAAACATCACAAGGGTGAATAATCATAACCATACCTGGAATGAAATTTTTTAGATTTAATGGATACAACACTAAAAAAGTGATAAAAGGACTACATGAGGTGGGGAACAGTGAAACATTCCAAAACCTCTAATATTTAAGAGGAACATCATCCTCAAGTCACAACCCACACCAACAAGATTATGAATACTCAGAACTGGATCCACCATCACCATGACACATCTTTCCTTCACCAATAACTAACATGACATAGTCAATATGCACCCAAAGGTGTATGTATGGTGTGATAAAAATCCTAGTTTGATTCCATCAAAAAAGGTACATGCAATGGAAAAACATTGTAAGACAAATTAACACAAACATTTCTTTTAAAATTTTTGATGTATTTATAGGAAAAAAATTTAAGGAAAACTACTTAAAAGGAAAAATCTTTGAAATAATCATTTTATAAATTAAATGTTATTTAAAATTAATTATATTAAAGTTCCACAGTTACAGATGGATGACACAACAACATAAGAGTGAACTAAGCCATGGGAAACCCCTATAGAGACTAGCAAAAATGGGACACTAGGAACCACATATATCTTTGAAATGACGTATAAAAACCACAATCCATGGCATCCCCTAGCCCAAGACACTAGAGGGAAATCAATCCAATGTTATAGTGGTATCCAATAATCATCATAATTTATTTTTCATATCAATACTAAATCGATATAGATGAATCTAGGCCAAGCCACTTCTAAGTCAACTATATCACTAGTCCTAGTCATCCCACCTATATACCAAGGGTTCCCATCATTCTCAATTTCTATTACACATATAAAATAGGTCTAAACATTCACATTTACCCACAATTAGGGTAGAGACACATATAAACAACCATTTCACATCAGAAAAATTTCATTCAAATTCAGATGCACATGAAACTCAGTTAAAAATAGGTTTCATAACACTTTTACAATTTATTAATCCACTTGCACAAATATATGAAAAAACATTTATGAAACATAAAATGGGTTTAAAAAAATATCATATTTTCTTTGCAAAACAATTTATCAACACAAATATCCCTAAAATATTTTCTATAACACATTTTGAAACACAAAAATATTCTATTGAACAAATTTAAAGACACATGGAAGTGTATCGAAATTATGTAATAATACTAAAAAATCAAATCACCTACATCAAGCTTAAGAATTTTTTTAATCATGTGAACAAACACAACTGCACCTCAAGAAAACCCTATAAAGGATATATTGAACTATAAACAACATCATAGAACCCTTTCAATCAAGATTCTACCCAAAATAGTTCACCCAACACACATGAGAACAAAACTCCAAAAAGAATAAAGAGAAACCCTAGAAACGAAGAAAATTTTTAAAAATGACTTACTTGGAGTTTAATTTATATTTACAACCAAATCCACCAAAAAATGGATGTTCATGGGAGAAAGGAGGATGGTTGGTGGGGAATACAGATGGGAATTCATTGTTGGGTGAGAAATTGATTAAAATGTGGTTAAATCCAGAATGAAAAAAATAGTAAAAAAATAATTTTTAATAACCTATACAGGTCACACTATTTTTCTACATGGTTTTCGGAGCCTTGCAGAAGCCTTGGGCCCTCATTTCCCAAGAAGAAAACTACACAAGGTAATCTTGCATTGCTTACAAATAGTTTGATAACATTATAGATTACTACTGTCTGAAAATGACCAAAGGACTCCTAGTTTCCAGGGCATGGATCACTGTTTCTACAAACCATGCACAAATTGTGTGTCAATTCAAATTAAACATTAAATCTCAATTTTACCACCAAAACTAAAGGGGGACACCCATGGATAAACACCATAATGTAAACAAATAGAAGAATACCTCAAATTGAAAACAAATATGTGATAAAAAATGGATTGGAAATATTCAGGGACATGTTCTATTAGGATGATATAAATTATCTTTGATAAATGTATTCTTGAACCATAAATTTATATATAGGTCCATATAAAAGTATTCTTATTTATTTATAATGAAAATATTTTAGTATAATATTTTCAATAAATAATGTGATTCCTTGTGATATGCTATCAAGAATTATTTATCAAAATGTAGAAAACATGCATTTTATCATAAAATTGTACAATGAACATGTTGAATATCAAATGGCTGGGATTGTGTATAAAACTCCAATACATGTTAATATTTAAATATTTTAGGATAATGGCAATGACTTTGAGCACCAAACAAATGGTTCCACTAATTAGTTATAAAAATAATTATTTCTTCGTGTAATATCATTGATTATTTGGTGCTAACATTAAAATGTTTTTAAGGATACTGAATAAATGATGAACATGTATATTTTTTATTTTTTAAATCAAGTTATATTTTTCTTAAAAAAATAATTATTTTACATATTTTAAATATTTAATATTTAAATTTTATTTTCATATCCAACCATTGTGATTTTTCATTTATTCATATTGTATATATTACTTCAAATAATGATAATTTTTTCACAAAACTCATCATTGTACATAAATAATGGGAAAAAACTCAACAGTATTTAATTTTTTGATTATAACCAAAAATTAAAAATCTTAACCAACCAATATAAAATCACAAAAGAATAAATTATTCAAACACATCAGATTCTTTATGATTAAAATTTTTGAACTTCAATTGAGAATGTGTATGGAATAGTTCATACATGAAACAATTTTACAATTCATATCAATTAATAAAATTATGGGGGTTTCCATCTATATATAATATTGGTTGAAGATGTTTCCTAGGATGTGGATTTAGTATTTCAATCTAATTATGGATTTCTCTATCTTAATGAAAATATTTAGCCTCAAATTTTGGACATATTTTTTGGAGTTATATGAACACTTGGTATAATACACAAATATATTGGTTTTTGATTATTTTAATTGACTATATCACACTTTTATTTTTATATATTTGGATCATACACCATATAAATATTGGATGATTATTCCAGGAATTTATTTTTTGATTTATTTTACGACTAATGTAATTTTCTATTTTTTAAGAATTCATGGTTGTATAATGTGAAAACCATTATAGTTTTTTTGTATGAGTCTCAGTCTCATTATGTAACTACAATCAAACACATTACTGCTTAAACATAAGTGAATGTAATGTTTTAATAATTTTAATAAATAACAACTTTTCAACCTCAATGGTTTAACATCAAATATGACTATTCAAATAGACTGATGACTCCATGCATGACTAAACTAATCATGTACATGCATCATTATTCCTACAATTTTTTTTGGGAAAAATTATATTTTAAAAAATTATAGGATATATATATATTAATATATAATATATTATTATTTATACTTAATCATTTTCATTATATTTCTATTTTAAAGTAAAAATATAATTATTTACCTATAGGGGATTAAAAACACAAACATATACACACCCAAGTAAAAAACCTAGAATAATAATAAACAAAATAAATAATTTGGTGGAGGTTAATGAAATATAATAAAGAGTAAAAAATGATTCTAAAATCATTGATCACATAGACAAAGAGAATGAAAAGGGAATAATATGATTTACCAAAAGATGTGACTAGAGGGAAATCATTTGATGATATACAGTTTTTGATTAATTTACTCCCTTTAAATAATTCTTTTAAAAATCAATATAAATTGGTTCATGCTATTTTATTGAACATTAAATGTTTTTATAATATTTTTTCTTTGTAAGATGAAAATATAGTAAATTAAATTTTCATTCCATGACTAATTTCATGAGTTTCATAATTACTATATTGGTGCTAAAATAAATTCATTATAAGATGTAAATATTTATTGACTTCATTGGAATTATTTGAATGTATTTTCAATGATGTTATAATTTATGCCAATGAAATTAAATTCCAAAAATTGGAGTACTTTATATCAACTTCTTTAAATCAAATTAATGATTCAAGGATGTGAATAAGGTTATTGAAATCAATAAAAGGGTATATATTCTTTTTTAATCATGGAATCCCTTATTTTTTAGATATCATATGATTTTTTTAGTTTTTTATTTCGTAAAGTATTACCTAGAGAATATGTTTGTGAGGTTCTCAATGTATGTCATCTACGATTTTCTATTATACTAATTATATTTATAAATATTATGTAGAGGGTATTTTAGTGTGTAATAGTGTAGTTGTACTTACTACAGTATTAAGGGATTTCCTGGATGAGAAGTTAGATATTAGTATAATAATTTTGATGAACATATTTTAGGGATAATAAGATAGATTCACATTATGATAGGTTTAATTCAAGGTCTTCTCGGTATAAAAATAGAGATACAACAGATCAATTTTAAATTTCCTCATCACACTATGGGTAATGTTGTGTCATTATAGGATAATTTAAATGAGAAATTGATTCATTAACCAGTACTCCATTTTTTTTTAATTTTTCATTATAATTATAATTTATAAGACGTTTTCTGAATTAATTGATGTTCTAAAAAATATATATATCCATTATTCTTAAGATTCATATTCATTATTCTATTATATTCTCCTTACTTAGATTTTGATTTTATCAGAAGATATTTCTTCAACTAAATTAAAAACATGAGGGGGATAAAAAATGTAAGATTAACATTAAACTGAAATTCACCACCATCTAATTTTTTACTTCGATTTATTTCTGTGAAAACATTTATTATCAGATTATATATCAATTTTTAGACTAATCGTAATTTTTTATAAGTTTTTTGTTTAATTTTTTGTACTTAAATTAGTTTAAATAGGATAAATGTATAGTGGAAAAAAATTATTTGTTTTTAATGGAATTATTGCCTATCAGTAGGATTCAAAATTTTAACCTAATAAAGACATAAATATTTGATAGGAATTATTATGAATTCCATTATTATTGATAAATAGTTTTTTTTAATACTAAAATCTATATATTTATCTTATATTAATTTTTAATTATAAAAATATTTTTATATAAATTTTATGTTCTCTATAAATGAGATGTTGGAGTATCTAAAATGATTTAGAGTTAAAAATAATCTATTTTGTAGCATAAGGAGAAACATATATAGTGAAATATCTTATTATAAAATTAATATGTAAAATTTCGAATAAATTAAAAATTAAATATATCAGATCAAAATTTCATGAAAAAAGGTATATGTTACATTAATACTATAAAAAATTTATTTTTTTGGATGTTGTTTTCTTAGTTTCATAAACATTTTAAAACTATTTTTAATAGTATAAAGTATCATATGTAAAAGGAAATGTATTATTAATAGATGGTGGAAAAATTTAATGATATCCTTCCAGAAGAATGGGATTTGAGATAAATAAAATTTTAAGATACAAAAAATTTAAATAATATATTATTTTATGATTGGATTTTAACACTAAATCAACGATATATTTGATTAAAAATATATGAAAAGAAAGAGTATAGATAGAATAAATATTATTTTACTTATATATATGGAGTTATTAATTCTATTGATATTAATTATAAAGATAATATGAAGAAGAATAAATCTAAATGATCGTTCGATATTTTAAATATAAAATATTGTGAGGATAAACATATTAAATAGCATATAGAATGAATAATATTATTAGAAACTACAACACTTGATATGATCATTGAAATGATAGAAGGGAAATACCTGACATGAAATAATATTCATATATTATAATTTCATAATTTAATAAAAAAAATTTATATAAGTCTAGATTTTCCATGAATAAAGATAAAGGATTGAAACTATTTAATATATTACAAAATATAAGGAAATAAAATCATAAAATATTTGGATAAATGGACTACAACTGGAGGAGACACAACTAAATATATTTCATCTAAATAAAGTGGTAGTTAAATTTAAAAGAATATTAGAATCTAAAAAACTATTTTTAAGGATGATACAATTTTAAGAGAAAAGTTTACTGTGAAATATATTGCCAAAATTATTTTTAAATTTTTTTAGCTTAATTAAATATTTTCTGATGATTATCCCACTTCATCAAACGATAAAAAAGTAAATTCATCATATTTTGAAATTTTTTATTCATTAGATGATAAATAATATATTCCATCTTCACAATAAATTTCTAGTTATGAAACACTTATCAAAAATTAATGTACTATATTGACAAAACATTATATTTTGATATAGAAAAAACATTCAAAATATAATAATATGATTGAAAAACTAATTTCCAAAATACATAAACATACATTCGAATTAGATTCTAAATTTACCACTAGATCAACTTTTTATGATCATATGTCGGTTATAATACTAAAATTTGAAGTCAATTATTGAAATAATTTTTATATAATATTACATCTCTTAATTAGATTTCATACAAGTTATATAAATATTTTAAACCATTTAGATCCTCAATCTGAATATGATTTACTATTGGTAAATAACATTTTCAATTAAAATATTTTGTTCTTAAAATTGAATTATTATGTATTAACATTTAAGTAAGAGGTTATTGGTAATCATGTTTCTCTCTTAAGTATAGTTAAATATTTTTAATTTATTAGAGAATTTATTTCATAAGAGATAATTATTTTTAAACATTAAAAATTTGGATAGATGTGGGTTAATAATATTTTATTTTTTATGTTTTATTAGGCTAATGAAATTTTTCAAGCCCAAAATATCGTCCTAAAAATTTTAGGAAAATATAATAAGTGATAAAATCATTATCAAATAAAATAAATACACTGATATATCTTGACACATAATTAGAGACAAGTCCAACATTCATGTCCTGAAAAAGATAATTTTCAAAACCAATGAAATATTTTCCCATAACCATCATTGATGTAAGAAGATTATCCATTGGTATTTGAATACTACTTCTGATAAAAGGTTAATCTTCATCAACTTATTATTTAATTATCTCCTTAAAATACATATAATTCTAAAAATGAGGGAATAGTTTTTCTAATTCATTTTTCCTAGTTAATTTAAGATTAAATTTAATAGGGGTAGGTTTATTAAATTTGGTGAATGGAATATCAATGATATTAAAGAACAATTATATTTATAGACAATTAAAATGAATCTCAAATTTTTTGTTATATATTTTATAAAAATAATTCATTTAATTTACAATTGGTTTACATTATGTATTTATTTTAAAACAAAAGAGGGTATATTATTTAAAAAAATTTATATATAAGGTCTACTATTTTTTTATTAAATTAGAGAATCATATAATGATGAATTTATAATATTCGAGGTAACAATTTGTTAAAAATGAAAAAATTATAATTTCATTATTTCATTTTTTCACATGTTATTATTTCAAAAAAATGAGGGAGATATTTAAAAATTATTTATTTTATATTATTTTATTGTTTTAGGAGAATATATTTTAATTTTTTAGTAATTTTATGTCTTTTTTATGGTGAATAATATTATAATGAAATTTTTAATATTTTTTATTAAATATATTAAATAAAGTAAATTTTAAAAATAATTATCATAAGATTTATTTTATTTTATGTTTATTTCATCAAAAAAATTCCATAAATATGTTTTTACCTCTTAATATGATATATATTTTTGGCTCATTGAATCCCATACAGTTATTATTTTAGATATTAAAATATATTTTCTAGTGACATTTGATATGAATGTAAATGTTGTTTTGAGGTTATTTTTTATGTTCATTATAATAATAATAAAAAGAGTATCATTATAGATTAAATATTACCAAATGTAGAATCATGTTATTGGTGTTAGAAAGAATACATAAAAAGACGATGAAACTTATTCTGATATAATTATAACTAATCCATGAAAAATTATATTTTTTGTTCAAGTTAATTATATCAAAATATATATATATATATATCAACTATTAATTGTTTTATAATAAGGTCATTGAAATATCATGTTGTTATTTTTGTAATTTTTAATCATGAAAAATATTTTTTTAACTGTTCTAACAATGGTTTTAGTTTTTCATGAATAAATTTTGTTTTGAGGATTCCATTTTGAGGTCCTATTTACATGTTCTCAATGTTTTCTTATTATAGTCTTTTAGTTTCCAATCATTATGATAGAGGAATTCTAATGATATAAATTTATATTTATTTTAAAATATGTTTAAAATGATAGATTTTAGGGATTTGAATTCGGATACCATGTATTCGGTTTTTCTAATATATTTCAATTTTACTATTTCTATATTAAAGTGATGATTTAAAAAATGTATTTCAAATATCACTAATTTGATTGTTGAATATTCACCTACATTTATGTTAATAAAATTTTGAGTTTATCAAAAAACAATTACTAGTAATTTGATAACTTTAGTGTAGGGATTTTTTTTACTAAATCTAAAATTCACCCCCTCCCTCTTTGGTTTTCATCCATCTATTTTATGGACAACAAATAGATTTTTGGGTTAGCATATATATGTTGTGGGTATATCCTCTTTATTATCTATCAAAAAATAATACAGTATTATGATTTTAACCCATTATTTTTTATTTCATGAATAACTCCTCTATGAAATGATCACCCATAGGTTTTTATACTATTTTAATTCTATAATTAAATACACATAAAGATAATCCACAAATAAATAAAATGAAAAAATTAAACATAAAATTATAAAATATTCTTATTATACTCATAATATTATAAATAAATATGTATATATATTAAAATAAAAATAAAATGTGAAAGGATAAAAATTAAAATAACATATTCTGTAACTATTATCTATACATTTTTTATTTCTAATATACATGTATATATTTTTAAAATACATTAAAAAATTATATTGTAATGTTATGTTTGAATCAATATATATATAAATAGTATTCATATAAAAATATAATATAACATGAATGCGTTTGTGTCTTATTTCTAAAATTATAAATATATTTCAATAGATTAAAAATTATATAGTTTATATAGGGGTGTTATGGATAAACCAAATCGTCCCAAACCAACTGATATAACTAGCTTAAACATTCCTAATTTGGAATAAATAACTTAAAATGTAGAAATCAGTTGATGAAAATTATAAATAATTTTTTTTCTTAGGTTGTAGTACCATTTAAAATTTTTAGCCATTTTTTACTAAGGAAAAACAATTAGTAAAATTTTATAAATAATTATTGTAAAATTAAGTGATGATTATTTTGCTCCAATAAATGTTTAATATAACATAAATTTATATTAATTATTCATTCTATTGAAAAATTATTCATATATGCGTTTTAACTGAATATTTGTAATCAAAACACATAATAATTTCCTCTAAAATTATTTTGGGTGTAACACCCCGACCCCAATTACCCAGAGTCAGTGCATTATTTTAATACATTGGCATGATTACAAAGAATCAAGTCCCAATGGACCGATCAGTTTAGCAGTCTTGGAAAATAGATTACATACATGAATGTTACATTACACTTCATAAAATACAAAACAACACAAATAATCCTTTATGAATGCTATTATTCCCTTCTCTTAACCCTTCATATCAATCACAATATAGTTCATGGAATCCTGGGAAAAATAAAAAATAGAAAAGGGTGAGCTCAAATGCTCTGTAAGGGTAAGAAATCCAGTGGAAATTTTCATAAATAAGCATAAACATTTAAGGCAATGTATAACTAAAACAAAAGCCTTTTAAACATGACCATCAAAATATAATGGAAAAAATAAAATAAAATAATTTCCAATTACTTTTTCACATGGATATTCTACTAATCAAAAAATCACATGGAATATCAATAACCACTTTCATAATGATGGAATTCATAATTCCAGACTATCATAACCACATAGTCAAGGCCTCGTGCCACGACTACAAATAATATTTTTTCAAGGCCTTCTGCCAAGACACTAGTTTGTCTCATGAGACCTACCGATGCATCGAGGAGCTATAGCGGGCTCCACCCGTCACTTAATAAGTCCAATGCATTCCCATATGAAAAGGATTAAACATAACATAAACATTCTTATTAAAACTAGCATACGAAATGAAAATACTTTCTCCATAAACCATGAATGGTATAAAAATAACACATCCATAGTTAAACATATCACAAAACCTTCAATACAAAACAAAATTTTTGTATCATAATAAATCAAAATCAAATAAACTTAAAATCCACTAAAGTATGTTGACATAGATGAAATAAAAACTATTTGAGAGAAATATCTCTTTTTTTGAAATCATTTAAAAGTCACCCATTATTAAAGAAGTAATTTAAAAGAGATTTTTGAATCATAGTGTCCCACACCACTTCGAAACTTTTGGAAAGAAATGTCATTTTAAAACATTCATGTCCACATAAATAAATCCTTAAAATCATTTTGAAAACATGGACATTAATTAAAAAGATTTATAAAGACAAAACTTTAGAACATTTAAAATTTTGATTTTGATAAAGAGTACCTTTCATAAATTCTTAAAAATATTCATTTTGAAATCATTTAAATGTCACATTATTATAAAAAAAACATTTACCTTGAAAATATCCTTATAAGCTTATAAGGGAAGCTTTGAAAATTTTATAACGGCAGAAAATAGCCGCACCCACCGTATAAGTTAAAAAAATAACATTCTTTCCTGAATTCTGTCAAAAAGGTTAAAAATGACCTTGTTCAAAAAATGACGGAAAGATTCCTTTATAAACATCTTATAAAATGTCAAACAGGGGTATAAATGACTTTAACCCATATTATGTAAAATAGTAAGAATGTTTTGAAATACACTTTCATGAAACATGGATGTGGATGATAAAAAGAACCCAGTAGATTATTATGTATAAACAACCTCAGATAATGAAGAGATTGTGAAATTACCCTTACCTTGTACTTTTCCTTGGTTGGGGTAGGTTAAACTCCTCTTCTTCGGGTTCTTCCTTTTGATTTGATTAAAAGGGCTCTTAGGTTGGATTTATGACTTAATGTAGGCCTCTAGAATGAATTGAGGGATGTTGAGAGAGTATTTGGGCAAATTTCGGTCGAAACAAAAGGCTTTGATGGTGTGAGTTAATGAGAAGAGGGAGTGCCCTTTTATAAGAGGGGTGAGGGGTACCTTTGGAAAAGCTAGAAATATTATTTTATAATAAATTCATATTCGGTTTCTAATGGCTCAATAGTGGATTATTTAAAGGTTAAGGAGGGTATGGGTTGAAAACCACTCATCCAATAAAATTTAGACAGGTTTGGGTTACTATATTAACTTTATCATTAAGTATTAACTCTTAGTTAATTAGTTTCACTTTTACAATGTCTATTTGTATTTATATATTATATGGTTAATAAACATACCATATACATCCAGGAGACCCCAATTGGTCAATTAATGATACACCTATCATGATATAAGTCTCTCTGCCAAACCTTATATTTTTAGAAATTTAATATCAATTAATAATATACTATTTGTTTTAAAAACTCTTTTATGTAAATTTTGACACTATTCAATAATTGATTTCTGTAAAAATAATAATAGAATGATTACTTCGAACAATGTTAATTAAATCGTTCCTAATATGTCATGTTAACCAAGAAAATTAGTTTAATTCATAAAAAGTCTCAAATTATATTTATTTGGGTATCTACAATATCAATCATTTTAATTTTTCACTATTATGGTAATTACTACATCATTATTGTGTCATATATAACTTATATTATATAATGTCTAAAAATTATAAATAAAATACAATTATGTAGGAAATATATTTAGCTTTCTAATGAATATTTATAGTCCAAAATTAAACATATATGACCCTATGTACAAATTTTTTTTCTAAAAGATATATGCTTGTGCCATTTTTATATTCATTTTAACTTAATTAAAATAAAGTGCCCCTATCACTTAAAGGTGGCACCATTGTAACATCCCAAGTAAATAAAGAATAAATAATTTTCATATTTATTAATATTTAAGAATTAAATATTAATTTTATTTTAAAGGGGTTGCTATGTTCGATAGCGTACCCGATAGGCAACGATGAGTTCCTTTGTAAACTTACGTTGCACACTAGTAATATAATAATATTATTTTAAATGTTAGTTAACATGTAGCCGTTTTATTGCCGAGAATGGATAGAAATAACTAAATATGATTATATATGTTTTTAAATGTTTTTACATTTACCCAATAAAAGATAAAGGCTTAAAATACGGAAAGAGTTCAATTTTAGGCATTTATACCCTAATTTTCACGAAAGGTCCACTTATCACCTTTTGACGGAGAACCGTCATTAAATATAGTTTTGATCGATCTTATAAATTCTATTGGACCAAATATAAATCTTCTTTAGAATCGGGACATCAAAATTTTACTTTGTGTAAATTTTTGGTATTTTTCTGATAAAGTTCATTTTTTAATGAATAGTGTAAAATGTTGCATTTTAATTCAAAAACTCGTTTTAATCTAAATTATTTATATGATTAGATTATTATTTTAATTGGTTTTAAAGTGAAATTAGAAAATTTTTTTACCAGTTAATCCAATGGTGGTCATTGGAATCAATTTCACTTTGAAATTGGACTTAAACTGGTGTCAATCTTTTTATACTTATTGTTTCACAAAAACACGCTATTTGCTCTGACAACGGGAATTAATTATTAAATTAATTAATGTGACTTATATGTTTTGAATTTTGTAAAATAGACTTAATTTTTGAATTCTTAATATCAAATATATCTTAGGGTGAATTTTTGGTAATTTTCTGAAAAACATCAATTTTTTATGAATAGTGAAACCACTAAGTGGTACTTATAAAGACTGATTTTCCTTTTAAATTAAATTTTTCCATCATTGAGTTTTGAATTTCAAAAATCTGACATACATGGTTGTCATTAAGAAGTAAAATGTGGTTCAATGGGATAAAAATAATTTTTTTGGTGAATAGTAACTTATTCAGTTCTTAATCGCGATTAGTGGTAATTAGGGTAGTTTAAGGTATAAATAATGCATTAATAATATAAAATGACCTATACACATGTCCCAACCTTATTGGTTGTGTCATGGAAGACCAAGAAAAGCCATGGGTCAACTTGGGGACCCCATTGAGACACTTTGGTTGGGAAATGACATAAATAACTTTTTATTTAATGTTAAAGTGAAAATGACACAAACATATATTGTTTTACAAAAATAATTTTTGAGTGGGGTTATACAAGTCCAAATTTTGATTATAAATAGTAATTGGAAAGCTAAAAAGATTTACTACATCATATTATTTTGTTTATGATTTTTAGACATTAAATAAAGTAAATTATTTTTGACATAATAATGATGCAGCGATGACATCATTATTTGATGATTTATATAAAATAGAAAGATAATGTAAAATCTATGAACTAAACATGTCCAAAACCAATTGGATGAGTGGATTTCGAACACTTATCACCTTATCCACGAATTATATCAATTTGGGACCTTTTAAAACCGATACACATTTTCAAATAAAGTAATATTTCTTTACTTTCCAAAAGTGCCCCTCCTCTCCTCTTATAAAAGGCCCCCACCTATACCTCATTTCACACACTCCTCAAGCCTTTGGCTCGGACAAAACCTTCCCATTTACTCTCTCCACATCCCTCTGCTCATCCTAGAGGATTCCCTTTGGGCAGAATCCTTTCAAAGGAAGCCTTTAGGCTCAAATCAAAAGGAGTTACAATTTTAAAGGTAATTCATTCTCTCTTGTTCATTTGTTTTATTTTGCTTCTCCAACCCTCTAAAATCTTTTTATTTACTTCTTTTGTAACAACACCAGTATTTTCAATATACTAGGATGTTGTTATACGATTTATTTGAGCTACACTCTCACACAACTACATCAAATGGTTAAAGAACATACGGTTTCCGTGGATGGCGAAATTCTGCCTCCCGAAATGATGATTGTTCAATACTCATTTAACACCTTAAAAGGTGGCCATTATGATGTCACTATTTTTATATATGATATAAAATATGTTTATTTTTTCTTTAATCTTCTGTATTTTTCATTTTGGGCATACCTTTATGGTTTCCATTGTGGGTAAACACGATATCTTCATTTAAGGAAGTGCGGACTACTGCCCCCTCAAAGTGATGTGATTCGTTAATGCCATATGTGGGACGTGTAAAGGATGGATTTAAAGTTCTTATATATGATGTTATACTGGAATTATAATATACCTCTATATCATTATTATTTATTTCCATTAAATTATGAGATAGAAATGAAAGTAGCGTTCATGCGTACGTACGGCTTACCGTCTCCATGAACGGTGCATTTCATTTCTTATCCCCAAATGTAATGTACTATTAAAAGTATATGTATATAATGGATATATATAATTAATGATATATCTAAATGATGAATATAATTCTGGAATTAAAATATACATACCTCTCATTTAGTTTTAATTCCACTAATATGACAAAGAAATGAAAGTAGCGTTCATGCGTACGTACGGCTTACCGTCTCCATGAACGGTGCATTTAATTTCGTACCTCTAAATGATTATGTAATATTATAAATACATGTATATGCTGGATATATATGATACATTTTATATCCAAATCGGGAATTTCATTCTGGATATAAATAACTTTTGACCACATGAACAACATGTAATTGTAAGAAGTCAACTTTCGACCTAAGAACCAAATATTGACAAAACAAACATTATTAACTTAAATGGTTATATAATGATTATAACATGGAAATAAGTGATATAAAAGGAATAATTAACTTTAAAAAGGTTCTTAATCAAGTATAAATTAACTCAAGTTTATTATTCAGGACGTTAAAGAACGATCGAGTCAAGTCGGACCCAAGGTAAGGGACTTCGTCTCAATCTCCTTTCATTGAGGCATATTTCGTTTTATACACAACATTCTTTTATATGGTGTATAAAACCCTTTGACTTTTACTTTTATACAAAAGGAATCTTTTTCTATTAAGCGTTGTACAAAACGACAAAAAGGAATGTTTCTTTTAACGTACGCGGCGAAAACGACCTTTTCCGCCACCGCGAGTATTATTTGATCTTTGGCTTTCTCAACAAGCCGTAATGTTTTTAGAATAAAATAAATACCATATACTCTTTTATGTATTTTGGTATTGAAAATGTTTTTGAAAAAGGATTCTATTATGTCAATATATTTATGATATATTTTGATTGAAATGTGTAAATTTTATCATTCCTTTATATTGGTTTTATGTTTTATGAATTTATACTGGTACATGGACATTTTAACGGGTGGTTACGTTATAAACCATATGACAGGTGGTGCCGTGAATACCAGGATGGGTGGTTACGTTATAACCTCCAATGCATTGGGTATGGAAGTCGGTCGTATGGCTATTTCATTAAGTATGTATGGAAATTGGCCGTATGGCTATTCCATTAAGTGATATGTGTGGAAGTCAACCATATGGTTATTCCACTTAAGTATGTTTATGTCCCAAGATACCTTTATATATTCTATGTGTTCCTTATATGGGTTTTATGGTAATCCTTTGGTTACAAAAAGGTAAGTAATGATACTTTATTCAGTGAAGATTTTTTTACTACTTCATGAAGGTGAAGGTATTGCATTGATATAGTATACATGGTTTACTTGATGATTGAAAAACTAACAGTTTTCATTATTTTTGTATCCCTTACTGAGCTTTTTATACTCACCCCATGTTTTTCGAAATGTTTTTCACAGGACTTAAAGTGGAATAAGGTCAAGGATGGGATCAAGGGAATTTCATGCTATCTAAAACATGGAATCTAGACATATTTCTTTTTAAGAGTTTTTATTTTATGGAGACTTAGTAGAAGTGTCAACTTTGTAATCTTTTAAGATGTAATAGTTATGTTCTAATTCTCTAAAACTCTAATCCTGAAAAGATCCTCAATGTGAATTATTCATTTAATTCAATATTAAGTAAGGTTTAAGGCTGGGGCCTTATAGTTGGTATCAGAGGTCGGTTTAGACAACTTTAGGAGTTAGAAAATTGATAAATTATAATATGATTGAAATGATATAGCATTTATGGATTACCATGTTGCTTCGCCTAAGATATTTCTGTGTTCAGAATGGTTTTCCACAGAGGAAAAAAAAGCAGCTATGTTGGCACGATATCAGGAGGAAGATAACCTTCCAAATCAGCAACCTGAGAAGGTCGGAATTGGAACTGAACAGTTTGTGGCAGTAATGGTGCAGTTGACTCAAGCGATAAATGGTGGTGGTATACATGCACGAGATCAGCCAGATCAACCACAGAGGAACATGTCAGTGGTGGAACACTTCATGAGGCAACATCCCCCATCATTCAGAGGATCATCTAACCCTGTGGAAGCTGAAGGGTGGATTAAATCACTGGAGAAGATTTTTGATGTCATGGGGTGTTCAGAACATCAAAAGGTTAGTCTTGCTGTTTACTGTTTTGAAGGTTAAGCTGATCAGTGGTGGTCGATAGTGAAAAATATAAGGGATAGTGATGAGATTGAGGATCTTCACTGGGACGAATTCAAAGGTATGTTTCTTGAGAAATATTTTCCTAAGGTGGTTCGTCTTAGGATGGAATAATAGTTCCTAGAAATGAGGAAGGAGGATGATTCAGTGGCTGCTTATGAAGAAAAGTTCACTCGATTGGCAAGGTATGCTCCAAACTTCATATGAGATCTTGTTAGTAAAATAAACTGTTTTTACTCAGGGTTAAAGCCAAAGTATCGAAGGGCTTTAGCTTCTCGTGAGTTCAAAAGTTATAAAAAACTTGTTCGATGTGCGGAGAAGGTGGAAATGGAGTTTGCTAATGATCAGGTGTTCTATGACAAACAACAGAATAAGAGGTCTAGTTGGCAGGCAAAGGGGAAGAATTCATCAAAGAAGCAAGGAGTTAAGAAAACCAAATATCCATCCTGTGAGAAGTGTGGTAAAATGCATCCTGGAGAATGTTTATCCAAGTCTGGTAAGTGCTTTTGGTGTGGTAAGTCTGGTCATATTGCGCGTTACTGTAAGGAAGATGATCAAGCAGAAAATGAAAAGCCAACGGTAAGATGTTTTAAGTGTAATGAAATGGGTCATTATGCAAACGAGTGTCCAACAAAGAACTCAAATGGGGGAAAGAAGTTAGACTACAAGTAGAAAGGGGTGGTAAAATCCTTTGCAACAACTTCAGCAAATGTTGGGCCATCGAATGAAGTGGTATCAGCTCCAGGGAGCTCAGAATTTTTCGAAGATTGACTTGAGGTCGGGGTACCATCAGTTGAAAGTAAAAGAAGCAGATGTTCTGAAGACTGCGTTCTGTACTAGATATGGCCATTATGAATTTGTAGTTATGCCTTTTGGGTTAACCAATGCACCTGCTGTATTCATGGACCTTATGAATAAAATTTTCCATGAGTTCTTGGATAAGTTTGTGTTTGTGTTTTGAGGTTTGGGAAGATGTTATGTGTGCCTTGTGATTCACAGTTGAAGAATGAGTTGTTATGTGAGGCTCATAGTTCCCCGTTTTCAGTTCATCCTGGCAGTACTAAGATGTACAGAGATCTGTGAGAGTATTACTGGTGGGATGGAATGAAAAGAGATATTGCTGATTTTAATGTGAAGTGTTTGACATGTCAACAGGTTAATGTAGAGCGGCAGTTACCGAAAGGGATGCTTCAGCCTTTACCAGTGCCAGAGTGGAAATGGGAAAACATATCCATGGACTTTGTTGTGGGATTACCGAGGACATCTCGAGGTAATAATGCAATCTGGGTTATTGTTGATCACTTGACTAAATCTGCTCATTTCCTTGCTATACGAGATACTTTCTCTCTTGATCAACATTCCCATTTGTATCTTAAAGAGATAGTCAGGTTACATAGAGTTCCTCTCTCCATTGTATCGGATCGTGATCCCAGGTTTACTTTTAACTTTTGGAAAGGCCTTCAGAAGTCGTTGGGTACTGAATTAAATTTTAGTACAACTTTTCATCCTCAATCAGATGGGCAGTCAGAATGAACAATTCAGACCTTGGAGGATATGCTACAAGATTGTTCTATGGATTATCAGGGAAGTTGGGACCAACATCATTCTTTGGTTGAATTTTCATATAATAACAGTTTTCATTCCAGTATACAGATGGCACCATTTCAGGCATTATATGGGAAGCAGTGTCGAACTCCAGCTTTCTGGGATGAAGTGGGTGAAAGGAAGTTGATGGGACAAGAATTGGTAGAAGAGATGGCAGAAAAAGTTCATCTGATTCAGAAACACATGAGAACAGATCAGAGCAGGCAGATGAGTTATGCGGATAACCGGAGGAAGGATCTATCTTTCGAGGTAGGTGATCATGTTTTTCTCAAGGTTTCTCCTTGGAAAAGTGTGATGAGATTTGGTAAGAAAGGAAAGTTGTGTCCAAGGTTCGTTGGACCATACGAAATTCTGGAGAGAGTTGGATCAGTTGCATACCGAGTGGCTTTACCTCCGAGTTTATCTCAGGTACACAATGTTTGTCATGTTTCAATGTTGAGAAAGTATATGCCAGATCCATCTCATTTTTGAGTCCATAGGTAGTTTAGCTAGAAGAGAACCTATCTTATGAGGAAAAACCGGTCCAGATTCTTGACTACAGGGATCAAGTGTTACGGAATAAGGTGATTCATCAGGTAAAGGTTTTGTGGAAAAACTATGTGATTGAAGAGGCAACGTGGGAATCTGAAAATGCTCTGAGGGATAAATACCCCCACTTATTTTGATAAGTGAATAAAATTGTGAGGACGCAATTCCCAAAAGGGGGGAAGGATGTAACATCCCAGGTAAATAAAGAATAAAGAATTTTCATATTTATTAATATTGAAGAATTAAATATTAATTTTATTTTAAATGGGTTGCTATGTTTGATAGCGTACCCGATACGCAACGATGAGTTCCTTTGAAAACTTACGTTGCACACTAGTAATATAATAATATTATTTTAAATGTTAGTTAACATGTAGCCGTTTTATTGGTGGGAATGGATAGAAATAACTAAAATATGATTATATATGTTTTTAAATGTTTTTACATTTACCTAATAAAAGATAAAGGCTTAAAATACGGAAAGAGTTCAATTTTAGGCATTTATACCCTAATTTTCACGAAAGGTCAGCTTATCACCTTTTGACGGAGAACCGTCATTAAATATAGTTTTGATCAATCTTATAAATTCTATTGGACCAAATATAAATCTTCTTTAGAATCGGGACATCAAATTTTTTACTTTGTGTAAATTTTTGGTATTTTTCTGATAAAGTTAATTTTTTAATGAATAGTGTAAAATGTTGCATTTTAATTCAAAACCTCTTTTTAATCTAAATTATTTATATGATTAGATTATTATTTTATTTGGTTTTAAAGTGAAGTTAGAAAATATTTTTACCAGTTAATCCAATGGTGGTCATTGGAATCAATTTCACTTTAAAATTGGACTTAAACTGGTGTCAATCTTTTGATACTTATTGTTTCACAAAAACACGCTATTTGCTCTGACATCGGGAATTAATTATTAAATTAATTAATGTGACTTATATGTTTTTAATTTTTTAAAATAGACTTCATTTTTGAATTCGTAATATCAAATATAGCTTAGGGTGAATTTTTGTTAATTTTCTGAAAAACGTCAATTTTTGATGAATAGTGAAACCACTAAGTGGTACTTATAAAGACTGATTTTCCTTTTAAATGAAATTTTGCCATCATTGAGTTTTTAATTTCAAAGTCCGACATACATGGTTGTCATTATGAAGTAAAATGTGGTTCAATGGGATAAAAATAATTTTTTGGTGAATAGTAACTTATTATGTTCTTAATCGCGATTAGTGGTAATTAGGGTAGTTTAAGGTATAAATAATGCATTAATAATATAAAATGACCTAGACACATGTCCCAAACTTATTTGTTGTGTCATGGCCGACCAAGAAAAGCCATGGGTCAACTTGGGGACCCCATGGAGACACTTTGTTTGGGAAATGACATAAATAACTTTTTATTTAATGTTAACGTGAAAATGACACTAACATAAATTGTTTTACTAAAATAATTTTTCAGTGGGGTTATACAAGTCCAAATTTTGATTATAAATAGTCATTCGAAAGATAAAAAGATTTCCTACATCATAGTAGTTTTTTTTTGATTTTTAGACATTAAATAAATTAAATTATTTATGACATAATAATGATGCAGCGATGACATCATTATTTGACGATTTATATAAAATATAAAGATACTGTAAAATATATGAACTACACATGTCCAAAACCAATTGGAGGAGTTTATTTCTAACCTTTATCAACTTATCCACGAATTATATCACTTTGGGACCTTTTAAAACCGAAAAACATTTTCAAATAATGTAATATTTCTTTACTTTCCAAAAGTGCCCCTCCTCTCCTCTTATAAAAGGCCCCCACCTCTACCTCATTTCACACACTCCTCAAGACTTTGGCTCGGAAAAACCCTGCCCATTTACTCTCTCCACATCCCTATCCTCATCCTAGAGGATTCCCTTTGGGCAGAATCCTTTCAAAGGAAGCCTTTAGGCTCAAATCAAAAGGAGTTACACTTTTAAAGGTAATTCATTCTCTCTTGTTCATTTGTTTTATTTTGCTTCTCCAACCCTCTAAACTCTTTTTATTTACTTATTTTGTAACAACACCAGTATCTTTAATATACTATGATGTTGTTATAAGATTTATTCTAGCTACACTCTAACACAAATACATCAAATGGTTAAAGTAAATACGGTTTCCGTGGATGGAGAAATTCTGCCTCCCGAAATGATGATTGTTCAATACTCATTTAACACCTTCAAAGGTGGCCATTATGATGTCACTATTTTTATATATGATATATAATATGTTTATTTTTTCGTTAAGCTTCTGTATTTTTCGTTTTGGGCATAACTTTATGGTTTCCATTGTGGGTAAACACGATAACTTCATTTAAGGAAGTGCGGACTACCGCCCCCTCAAAGTGATGTGATTCGTTAATGCCATATGTGGGACGTGTAAAGGATGGATTTAAAATTATTATATATGATGTTATACTGGAATTATAATATACCTCTATATCATTATTATTTCTTTCCATTAAAGTATGAGATAGAAATTAAAGTAGCGTTCATGCGTACGTACGGCTTACCGTCTCCATGAACGGTGCATTTCATTTCTTATCCCCAAATGTAATGTACTATTAAAAGTATATGTATATAATGGATATATATAATTAATGATATATATAAATTATGAATATAATTCTCGAATTAAAATATACATACCTCTCATTTAGTTTTAATTCCACTAATATGACAAAGAAATGAAAGTAGCGTTCATGTGTACGTACGGCTTACCGTCTCCATGAACGGTGCATTTCATTTCGTACCTCTAAATGATTATGTAATATTATAAATACATGTATATGCTGGATTTATATGATACATATTATATAAAAATCGGGAATTTCATTCTGGATATAAAGAACTTTTGACCACATGAACATCATGTAATTGTACGAAGTCAACTTTCGACTTAAGAACCAAATATTGACAAAACAAACATTATTAACTTAAATGGTTACATAATGTTTATAACATGGAAATAAGTGATATAAAAGGAATAATGAACTTTAAAAAGGTTCTTAATCAAGTATAAATTAACTCAATTTTATTATTCAGGACGTTAAAGAACGACCGAGTCAAGTCGGACCCAAGGTAAGGGACTTCGTCTCAATCTCCTTTCATTGAGGCATATTTCGTTTTATACACAACATTATTTTATACGGTGTATAAAACCCTTTGACATTTAATTTTATACAAAAGGAATCTTTTTCTACGAAGCGTTTTACATAACGACAAAAAGGAATGTTTCTTTTAACGTACCCGGCGAAAACGACCTTTTCCGCCACCGCGAGTATTATTTGATCTTTGGCTTTCTCAACAAGCCGTAATGTTTTTAGAATAAAATAAATACCATATTCTCTTTTATGTATTTTGGTAATGAAAATGTTTTTGAAAAAGGATTCTATTATGTCAATATATTTATGATATATTATGATTGAAATGTGGAAATGTTATCATTCCTTTATATTGGTTTTATGTTTTATGATTTTATACTGGTACTTGGACATTTTAACGGGTAGTTACGTTATAAAACATATGACGGGTGGTGCCGTGAATACCAGGACGGGTGGTTACGTTATAACCTCCAATGCATTGGGTATGGAAGTCGGCTGTATGGATATTCTATTAAGTATGTATGGAAATTGGCCGTATGGCTATTCCATTAAGTGATATGTGTGGAAGTCAACCGTATGGTTATTCCACTTAAGTATGTTTATGTCCCAAGATACCTTTATATATTCTATGTGTTCATTATATGGGTTTTAAGGTAATCCTTTGGTTACAAAAAGGTAAGTAATGATACTTTATTCAGTGAAGATTTTTTTTACTACTTCATGAAGGTGAAGGTATTACTTTGATATAGTATACATGGTTTACTTGATGTTTGAAAAACTAACAGTTTTCATTCTTTTGGTATCCCTTACTAAGCTTTTTATACTCACCCCAAGTTTTTCGAAATGTTTTTCACAGGACTTAAAGTGGAATAAGGTCAAGGATGGGATCAAGGGAATTTCATGCTATCTAAAACATGGAATCTATACATCTTTCTTTTTAAGAGTTTTTATTTTATGGAGACTTAGTAGAAGTGTCTACTTTGTAATCTTTTAAGATGTAATAGTTATGTTCTAATTCTCTAAAACTCTAAACCTGAAAAGACCCTCAATGTGAATTATTCATTTAATTCAATATTATGTAAGGTTTAAGGCTGGGGCTTTATTACCATGGTGTCCCCAAATCGACCCAAAGATTCCCATGGTCGGACATGTATCAACCAATAAGGTTAGGACACGTTCTATGGTAATTTGTTATTATTATAATATTATATGTTAACCCTTATTTACCGGATTTACCCTTTAACCATGGTAAATAAAATATTTACCGAAGTAATTATTCAAAATTTCTGAAAATAGAAGTTACCTATTTAAAAAATTCGAACATCATGATTACAAATATGGAATCCATTTTTCCAAATTCAAAACACAGAAGTGGCAGAAATTAGTTTAAAATTATTTCCCGCTGTCAAAACAAAAAGCGTGTTTTTAAGATATAATAACTTTTAAAAGATTGATACTTGTTTATGTTCGGATTAATTGTGAAATTATGTCCAATGACCGACATTGTATTAAATGGTAAAAATATATTCTAAATATACTTTAAAACCACAAAATACATAATTTATCACTATTAATTATTTTGATTAAAAAAGTTGTTTTTAATTAAAAATTAGTAATTTTCACTATTAAAAAAAATGAAAGTTATCCAAAAAGTACCAAAATTTCACCCCAATCTAATTTAAATATTTAAAATCAAAAATGAAGTCCATTTCAAAAGATAAAATTTATTAAATTTCAAAAAGTAGTTATTTCTATTTATAACGGCTAGTTTGATTGGTTGTGGTGTGTTAGAATCTCGATGTTGCGTACAATGCACACCATTGCATTATTAAAAGGGAAAAATAACATGGATTATTTGGATGTTTCATTGTAAAATTTTGATTTCATGTCCCCATTCTAAAAAGTAAATTTATTTAGTCAAATTGAATATATAAAAGTTTAAAATATTGGATTTAAAAAGGGTTCATTATTAAAAGTTGGTAAAAGTGAAATACTAAAAATGAATTTGTTCTTACATTATGTCTAAGAAACTTATAATATGCATTCTAATATTATAAAGATTATATAATGTTTAAAATTTAGTTAATACTATTCATAACCTCTCTTGAACGGCTTGTTTAGTAAGTCATGGTGCGCTTGAACTCGGTGTTGCATGTAGTGCAGGTTATTGAATTATTTTGAAGAAATAAAACACTATGAAATCTTGGGTTGTGACATTCTCCCCTCCTTCAATAAATTGTGTCCTCGAAATTTTAAATTGTTCTTCAAAAATAAAAGGTTGAATATAGTAAATATCTTTGTGGGAAAACCCACATCGGAAATTGGGTTAATAAAATTTAGTCTTAATAAAAGGAAAAGAGAAATGAAAGGGTCCCCACCAAATTATGATCTCTATTCGGAGAACATTGGTGGAAATTAGAGACATATAATTGTAGGAAAAACATAAATATTTATAGGTAGTGATTGAGGTCATCAATCACAAACAAGTGTAAAATTGATTGCCTTAAATTGATCAATCTATGATGATTTAAAATACCATCAATTCAGCAAAACATATGGTATTAGGATAACAAATTTTTTGTTTTAAGATCCCTTCACTACAGTATATGAATTAATTTACTCATTGAATAAGAGAATAAGAAAAATATATACTTGACATGTAGAGTCTCATCATTTAACTATGTTCTACCACAAAATCATATTTTACTCTAAATGATAATAGAACTTAAATATAATATTCCTTTTTATCCTATTCGTATAAGGTTAAAAAATGAATTTATAATTCATCTAGCAGAACCATTAAAAAAATACATTATTGAATCTTGGACATCATATGGGTCAGTGGTAGGTGATACACCCTTGTTGCCCTTCAGTTGTGGGATCAAGTCTCACAGCCTTGCCGGACGCGACGGGTTGCCGCCCGACCTCTGGGTTGTCCTTTTATGGAAATCCAAAATAATCCAAATTAGAACTATCCAAAATACTTCAGTCCAAAATTTATAAGTAAGGTAAACACAATGAGGATCCTTTTTTCCGCGTAATAACATGTGGACACTTTCATCATGCATTCTTTTAAAACACGGCAACATCCGGAATTACCATAAAACCTTATTGATTACATTCATGATCCCTTATTCCTTAAAGAATAATAAATATACCTCTTTAATCCAAACATGTTGTAAACCCCAACAATGATGGAATATACAAATAGTTAATCAGTTTCAAGTTAGTCAAGAATATCAAATATAATTTCTCCAAATCAATCATGTATTATTCCAAAATCACTACCTCGGTATCCGAACCATATTATGGTTTATATTTCTCTCAACCATATATTTTCCAAAAAATTAACATGCTATTGAGTCACTTTTCTTTGTTCCACACAATCTTAAGTCCTTAATGAAATAGTAATTAAGTACAATCCTTATATACTCAATAATTATTATAACATGTACATTGTTGATACAACACTCAAATGACATAATAAACATAAGAACTATAATCATTCCTCTTCATCTGTGGTAGTATCATAACTTGATTATTATCCAATAGCATCATTTACATCATAGTCTAATGACTGGGGCATAGGTTTGCATAGTGTCCAAACTCCTTGAAAATGAGGTAGTGTACATTTGAAACCATTTTCTTACCCTTGCAGTCACGTAATTTGTGCCCTTTTCCTCCACAATTATAACAAACTCCCATTCCTTTCAGGAAAGTTCCAGGGTGTTTCTTCCCATAGTTATCACATATGGGAAAATTCTTCTTTTACCTCTTCCCTTTATCCATCTTTCTCTCTTCCATCCTTTTCTTCTCTTTATTCTCTTCAAATCCATAAGACTCAGTAAACTCTTTACTTATCTTATCAACACATGATATTAGTTCTTCATATGATGATAATACATAAGAGACTATTTCCCTTATAAATTCTGGCTTCAGACCATGAAATATAGTGTCCTTCTTTCTCTTTGGATCATTTACATTGCTGGAGTTCTCATTCCTTCTACTGGGCGCCATTTCTAAACAATGGCATACACTAGATTCGTTTATGAATAACAATACCTAATCCCAATCTTGTAAAACACATAACAAAAATTAAATAGTTTATGGATATAATCCATAATCAAAAAAATGTCTCCTTTGAGGAATTATATACTCATAAACCCTTAATAATGGTTTGTAATGAAAATGAGAATTATACTAATAATTTCCCCCGGGAGTGTCGTAACCAAGAGTGCCGCAAGGCCCATTATCGTGCACCAATTCCCGTTCAAGTCAATTTCAAAGCGGTGTTTTTGGGTTTTACCCATAGGTACATCTGTGCCAGAGCCGCCTCTACCTACTCGTATCCAGACATGGATGTATTTCTCGGAAAACTCACAAAATATATATAATACCCAAATTCTAGGAAGTTCTTCTATACTAATCCTCAAATTTTATCTTAGGGCTATGTGCTCTAATCAGAGTTTATCCAATCCTAGTTTACAATTTTATTGCTAAACTTCCTCTGATACCAACTGTAACACCCCGACCCCAGTTACCCAGAGTTGGTGCATTATTTTAATACATTGGAATGATTACAAAGAATCAAGTCCCAAAGGAACAATCAGTTTAGTTGTCTTGGAAAATAGATTACATACATGAATGTTACATTACACTTCATAATATAGAAAACAACATAAATAATCCTTTATGAAAGCCATTATTCCATCTCCTTAACCCTGCATATGAATCACAATATAGTTCTTGGAATCCTGGTAAAAATAAAATGTAGAAAAGAGTGAGCTCAAACACTCTGTAAGGGTAAGCAATGCAGCCGAAATTTTCATAAATAAGTATAAACATTTAAGGCAATGTATAACTAAAACAAAAAACTTTTAAACATGACCATAAAAATAGCATGGCAGAAATAAAATGAAATAATTTCCATTTACTTATTCACATGGATATTCTACTAATCGAATAATCACATGCAATATCAATAACCACTTTCATAATGATGGAATTTATAATTCGAGACTATCATAACCACATATCCAAGGCATCGTACCCATAATACAAATAAGATTTTGTCAAGGCCTTGTGCCAAGACACTAGTTTGTCTCATGAGACCTACCGATGCATCGAGGAGCTATAGTCGGCTCCACCCGTCACTTACTAAGTCCAATGCATTCCCATATGAAAAGGTTTAAACATAACATAATCATTCGTATTAAAACTATCATACGAAATGTCAATACATCCTCCATAAACTATGAATTGTATAAAAATAACACATCCACAGTTAAACATATCACAAAACCTTCAATACAATGAAAATGTTCTGCATCATAATAAATAAACTTAAATAAACGTAAAATCCATCAAAGGATGTTGACATAGATGAAATCAAAACTATTTGAGAGAAATATCTCTTTTTTTGAAATCATTTAACAGTAAACCATTTATTAGGAAGTAATTTAAAAAATATTTTTGAATAAAAGTGTCCCATACCAGTTATAAACTTTTGAAAAGAAATATAATGTCAAAACATTCATTTCCACATAAATAAATCCGTAAAATCATTTTGAAAACATGGACATTAATTAAAAAGATTTAGAAATTCATAAAATATTCATTTTGAAATAATTTAATAGTCACATAATTATAAAATAAAACATTTAATTTGAAAATATCCTTATAAGATTGTAAGGGAAGCTTTGAAAAATTTATAATGGTGGAAAATAGACGCACCCACCGTATAAGTTAAAAAAAACATTCTCACCTTAATTCTGTCGAAAATGATAAAAAGGACCATGTTTGGAAAATGACGGAAGGATTACTATATAAACATCTTATAAAAATTAAAACAAGGGTATAAATGACTTTAACCCATATTCTGTAAAATAGTAAGAATATTTTGAAGTACACCTTCAAGAAACATGGATGTGGATGATAAAGAGATCCCAGTAGATTATTACGTATAAACAACCTCAGATAATGAAGAGATTGTGAAATAACCCTTAGATTGTACTTTTACATGGTTGGGGTAGGTTAACCTCCTGTATAATGGTGAAATAATTGTTATTAAATTATACAAGAGTCATTTAAATTAATATGATATCATATATGATCTTTTAACATTGATTTGTTTATAATATCTTAGTATTATCGTTGTTTCGGGTGTTAACTTACTCATTTTATTTTATATGTTTTGTTACGTAAGCAATGACTCTCATGGATAGGATGTATCTTAATAATATCCAGAATGATATCAAGTCCTTAGATACTATTATTAATCATCAAATGAGAATTATACTTGAATGGAGACGATGGAGAATGAATCTCATCGCGTTCGTGGAGACGGTAGTCCGTACGTACGAACGAGCGACAATATATTTCTTTTGATATTAAAATAATATATATAATTGGATGTTATATCATATATAAAGAATCATTATCATTCTATATTTATTATTTACATGAGTTACACATCATTATTATACCCATCCAAATAATAGTTTATTGAATAACAATTACACCACGACGTGGAGACGGTAAGCCGTACGTACGCACGTATGGTGACATGTTATTCAAAGGATGGATAGAATAATGAATATGGTTGTACCATATTTATAATAACATCACAATATATATAAGATACTGGAGTTATTATTTTAGAATGGTAATAACAATGAAGGAATAAGTGGAAGAAGAAAGGAACTTGGAAAAGGGTGGTGAAATCATTACCTCTTCTTTGGGTTCTTCCTTTTGATTTGATCAAAAGTGCTCTTAGGTTTGATTTATGACTAGAGGAAGGCCTCTAGGATAAAGTGAGGGAAGTTTAGAGAATATTTGGGAAGATTTTGGTGAACCAAAAGGCTTTGATGGTGTGAGTTAATGAGAAGGGGGAGTGCGCTTTTATAAGAGGGGTGATGGGTACCTTTGGAAAATCTAGAAATATTATTTGATAATAAATTCATATTTGGTTTATAATGGCTCCAAAGTGGATTATTTAAATTTTAATGTGGGGTGGGTCATAAACCACTCAACCAATAGAATTTAGAAAGGTTTTGGTTACTATATTAACCTTATCATTAAGTATTAACTCATAGTTAATTAGTTTCACTTTTACAATGTCTCTTTTTATTTTTATATTATATGGTTAATAAGCTTACTATATACATCCAAGAGACCCCCAAGTGGTCCATTAATGATACAAATATCATGATATAAGTCTCTTGGCATAACCTTAGATTTTTAAGAATTTAATATCAATTAATAATATACTATTTGTTTTAAAAACTCTTTTATGTCAATTTTGACAATATTCAATAATTGATTTTTTATAAAAATCATAAAATAATGATTACTTCGAAAAAAGTTATTTAAATCATTAATAACATGTCATATTAATCTATAAAATTAGTTTAATTCATAAAAAGTGTCAAATTATATTTATTTGGATATCTACAATATCAATCATTTTAATTTTTCACTATTATGGTAATTACCGCATCACCATCGTGTCATATATAAATTAAATTATTTAATGTCTAAAAATTATAAAAAAAAATACGATTATTCAGGAAGTCGTTTTACATTTCTAATTATTATTTATAGTCAGAAATAAAACATATATAACCCTATGTAAAAATTGTTTGTCTAAAAGATATTTGCTTGTGTCATTTTGGTATTCATTTTAACTTAATTAAAATAATGTGTCCCTATCACTTAAAAGCAGCACCATGGGGTCCCAAAATCGACTAAAAGATGCCCATGGTCGGACATGTATCAACCAATGAGGTTATGACACGTTTCAGGGTAATTTGTTATTATTATAATATTATTTTTAACCCTTATTTACCGGATTTACCCTTTAACCATGGTAAATAAAATATTTACCGAAGTAATTATTAAAAATGTCTAAAAATAAAAGTTACCTATTTACACAATTTTAACATCCTGATACCAAATATGAAATCCATTTTTACAAATTCAAAACACATAAGTGGCAGAAGTTAATTTAAAATTAATTCCCGCTGTCAAAATAAAAAGCATGTTTTTAAGATATAATAATTATCAAAAGATTGATACTTGTTTATGTTCGGTTTAATTGTGAAATTATGTCCAATGACCAACATTTTATTAAATGGTAAAAATATATTCTAAATATACTTTAAAACCACTCAAATCCATAATTTACCACTTTTAATTATTTTGAATAAAAAAGTTGTTTTTAAATAAAATTTGGTAATTTTCACTATTCATCAAAAAATTAAAGTTATCCAAAAAGTACCAAAATTTCACCCTAAGATAATTTCGATATTATGAATCAAAAATAAAATCCATTTCAAAAGATAAAATTTATTAAATTTCAAAATTTAGATATTACTATTCATAACGGCTAGTTTGATTGGGTGTGGTGTGTTAAAATCTCAAAGTTGCGTACAACGCACGCCATTTCATTATTCAATGGGAAACATACCGTGGATGCTTGAGATGTTTCATTGTAAATTTTTTTTGATGTCCCCATTCTAAAAAGTAAATTTATTTAGTCAAATTGAATATATAAATGTTTAAAATATTGGATTCAAAATGGGTTCGTTATTAAATGTTGGTAAAAGTGCAATACTGAAAATAAATTTGCTCTTACATTATGTCTAAGAAACTAGTAATATGGATTCTTAAATTATAAGGATTATATAAAGTTTAAAATTTAGATAATACTATTCATAACCTCTCATGAATGGATTTTTTAGTAAGTCATGGTGCTCTTGAACTCAGTGTTGCGTGTAGTGCAAGTTATTGAATTATTTTGAAGAAATAACACACTATGAAATATTGGGGTGTTATAGTGGGCCTTCAAATATTTTCAATTTAATTTACTTATTATTATATCTAACATGTTTCAATACATTGAATATTTTAACCCACTTTATATTTGTGAGGAATTTTTTTATCAATAAGTGTGCTGGAAATATATTTGATATCAATATGTAATGAATAAGAAATAATTGTTAGTATATAGAAGTACCTAAACTTGTTAATGATAAATGGAAAATTTTCAAAATCATGGTTTCTCATTATGTGGAGAAAAAATTATAATTACATGAGGATGTATGGTTCAATTAAAAAATGGCACACTTTGATATTGGAAGTGTAATATGGTACACCATTTTATATGGAAAAATGAATTTCAATTCATTACTTATACGAAAACGGACGATGATTCCTTTGATTGTTATTTGATATACATTCACATGGAAAATATTATTAATCGTTTTAACACTTATTATTTTATATGATGAATTTGTTTAATTATATTTGATAGAATTAAAGATGTTATGTTCTATGGAGTATGATTATTAATAAACTGGATCTCTATATTGTTGTTAAATGCTAATTGAAATGTTCTAACCTAGGTGTTTTCCAATGAAGACTGATAATGCATGGATCATTATTCTAGGATGACATCTTCTTGTAAAATAACTAATTTAAGGAATTATAATACCCTTAAAATCAATTATAGAGGTTTTATTGTAGTGTAAAACATTTAAATTATTCATAAATTTGTAGAATTTAATTTTTATTTATTACAAGAAAATTATTTTAATGAGTTTAGTTGAGAAATTAGAAAATAATATTGTAAATATGGAGTAATGGGTTATAGGAAATTTTACAGAATATATAATGCATAAAATATTTTATAAATTTGGATTATTGGATATAATTTATATAGTTAAATAGATATATAACATATTTTAAATAATTATTAATATTTCATTGATAATATAAAATCAATAATATAAGATCATAATGGGTTATATTATATATTAAACTTATTATGTTTGTAATATTTATTTTAGGGAAGTATAAACCATAAAATTAAAATCATATATAAGAATATTTCAGTTTATGTATGTTTTTTTATAGGAATCGTGAACAAGAATATGAAACAATCATGATTGTTATTCAATTTTTAACTATAGAATAAATATTTCTTTTGAGACATCACAATGAGGTAAATGTGACAAACCATATGATGCATAATATTATTAATGGATGATAAAATTTAAAATTCACTAGTATATCACATTAATAATAATAATAAAAATTCATGACTCAATGACATTGAATTTGAAAAACAATGGGAAACTACATGATAAATTAATGGTCAATCAATGTAAATTTAATGAGTCTTTATTGATTTAATAAGGGAAATCAAAAACATCATAATGTTCAGTAGATGATTTCCAAACATAAAATCCAATCTAATTTGTAAAGGTTGTTTTCTCATATCATAAGTGTCTTAAGATGGAAACAATAATAAGTGATTTATTATCACTTTACATGGTACGAGTAAAAATGTATATGCAGTAGTCATTCTATTTTCCAAAAAAAATCACAATATGATTAACAGTGAGATTCAAATGAAAATATTATTAAAGAAGAAATTAAATGGTTGGATAGTATGCTATTTTTTTAAGGATAAGGAACATGTTTTCCCAATTTATTTCATGATTCAATGTATTTAATTTAGTGGTGAATAATATTAATCTGTCTTCACACTATGATGAAACTACCACAGCGTATTCTGTGATGATGACGAAAGAAGTGAGAGAATTATTTCAAGACCAATCTACTTCATGGTTCCATATAGTTGTAATGAAAGTTAATATACCTACGTTTTGTTGGATGATTTGAAGTAAAATAATTTCTTAGTCTCAGTGAGATTTAGTATTAGTATAAATAAAATCTTTGATCAATTATTGAATGAAAATTCCAAATAATATTTTGTTTCCCCTTATCAATAAGAATATCATTATTCTAAAATAGAAATATATTATTGCATGATTATTAATATAAAAAATGAAAACGATGAATATTTTGGTTTTTATGATACTAATATCATTATAAGAAACCATTTGTGTCACTAAAAATAAACATATCCAATATTTAATGCCAAAAGATAGTTCATATTCCTTGAAGAAGAAGAAAATGAAGAAGATAAAGCCATTTTTATTATAGATTTTCATCTTCATCCAAATAAATTTATTAAAATAACTAGACTTTGATATTTCTATATCATAAATATTGAGGCGTATGAAATCATTATACCATTATGTTGGATACAAACCTCTGATTGATAAATGAGGAAACCATGAATATTACTTAATCTGAGGAAAGAGATCAGATGTACCTACCCAGACACAAGTAACCCATATTAGGTGGCTATCTTACTAAATTGGAAAATGAAATAAGAGATCACAACTAATATGATTGAATAATTTTGTTGTCCTATGAGAATATAAACATACAGGATTATCACATTAAAATCTAGAAAACATGGAATAAAACATAAAATAATAATGAAATGATCATTATTTATTCTTTTATATTGCTAAAGTCAAACATCGATAAATTTTTGGTAATATAGTGATAATAAATCAAAAATAACGGTTGTGATTATATTCTCAAAATGGGAAATCTGTTTGTGAAACCTATCTATAAATAAATAAAACATGAGTAATATAGAATACATACATAATAATAAAATATGCAACATAAATAATATCATGAAATGAGAATATGTCCCTAGATGAAATAATAACAAGAATAAACACATGTATTTTAATAACATATTTAATGATGATAGAATTCGTAATTTCAGATATTAGATTCATTTGGTCAAAACCATAGTCTATGTAATAATATATAAATATATAAGGAAAATGAAAATACCAAATATTTTCTATTACATTAGACCTACTAATGCATTAATATTCAATAATTAAGCTTTCTCATAACTTAATAAGTCAAATTAATTTATTATATTATATAAATTAATGAAAAATCTATACATAATCAACAAGAACATTCAATCTAAAAATCTAAAGTATAAAATGATAATATTTTCCATATTAAAAAACTTGAGTAATATAATCATCACAAATCTATATATATAAGGGAAATGGTATCATTATATAATATCCTCATTGAATTATAACACTACTTAAAGTTTTATAAGATAGATAAGACATCCCATATACAAATATATTTGAAGGTCATTTTAAAATATAAGAAATATAATTTTCATTGGAAAACGTTATAAAATAAAAATTTCTAGAATATTTAGATATTAAAATCATAAAAATTTAATTGGAAAAATTTAATGCATATATTTAATTAAAATTATAGTTATTGTGGTGATAATCATCATTCATTAAGTAAAGTCTAAAATATTGATTCCTTACAAACTTTTGGTAAAATGTAAAATGAAACTTGTTTGAAAAAGGAAAAGAATACTAATTTTAAACCACTGTAGAAATACTAAAATATAGATATAAATGAAATTAAAAAATCATTGGAGGATAATAAATATATTCTTCAAAATAATTTAGTTATCAATGATATGCTTGAGAAATATTCCTGACTAAAAAGTGAAATATGAATGGTTTTCCATAATAAAATTTTGTTCATCGTTTATAGAAAAAAATAGAAATCAAGGAAAGGAATATATGTAAAATAAAAATAATGATATTGGAGAATAAAATATATTAATTTTAAAATATGAAGATCTTATAATTTCTTCTAATGAATATTTAATCCTAAAAAATCTCGAAAAAAATTGGATTATAGAATAATTCATTACCTTTGGATTCTAACTTGTTCGAACATGTTTGAAGCTCAAGTATAATAAACTCACATTAATTATATTATTTTATTAATTTTTTGAGGTTTATTATATTGTAAAAATAAAATTTATATAATTCATAACATTATTTTATAAAGTTAGTTAATTTGGTCAGATTTATGTCATATGATTTTAGAATGTTCAATTTATAATCCCAAAACAACTTCGGTAGGTTGGCCAGGGTTAATGAAGTTTATTATCCAAAATATTAAGAATATTTTTCATTAAATATTTATCATGTTTATGCATTAAATAATATTTTACAATGAACTATTAAAGGAGTACATAAAAAATTAAATATGTCACTTCGTGGTGATAGTAGTCTATATATATAGATGATTGAATTTTTTTATTTTTTTATTGGATGAAAACAAAATTAAATAGATAAAGGATTAAATTTACAAAAAAAATAATCAACGTATAAATATAATATTTATCCATTAAATCCAGCCTTGTTTCCATCCATGTAAATCAAAATATAAAATGAATCTTATCACTACGTGGAGGTGGTAGTCTAGGGTTAGGCATGACAGACATTATCATGTCCAAATAAATAGAATGATAAAAATGTAGAATATATATTTTAATTAAACTATTATAAATCTATCATAAACATCATACATAAATAATATATCCATCATAATAATCAACCATTAAGTGTGGTGATGAAAAATGCAATACATCACTTCATTGCAGCGATAGTCCACACATACACATGATTGATGCTTTAATATCCCAGTTTAAGTAAATGAGGTTGATAATGTTTTTTCAATAAAAATAATAATATATCTATATTTTAAATATATTGATGTTATTACATAATAGTTATGATTAATTTTAAAGAGATATAATAATAAATATAATAAAATAACATGGTTACAAGTTTTACCTACTCATTGAAAACTTCATTTGAATTAAGAGATAATCCCTATTATAATAGTCTTGAGGGAAGATCAAAAGATTTAGTATGTGGATAAGGAATATTGGATGCAATATTTTTACTAATTTTCATATATATTTGTATAAAAATGTGTATATTATATTGGAGAGGGGTTCCATTTTATATGTGTTGTGGGTGGAAATCAAGTAAATACATGACATATTATTATATATAATATTTATTACTAAATTAAACATCCATTAAATTGTAAAAAATTAAAATAATTTAAGTACAAGTAAGATATATGTTCCAAAAAAAATTATTATATTTCTTGGTTATTTTATCACTTTTTGTTTTAGTTTATTCACTTTTAACCCTATTTAAACTTATTTAATAACTAAATTTTAACTCAGTTTGTATTATTCTTGACCAATAATAAAATTAAACTATTTACCAAATATAATCTTCAAAATTACAAATGATAAACATATTTTATAACACTAAATTTATAAATTTTGTAAAAAAATACTTTTACTATTTTTAAAAGTAACGCAAAGAATAAAATTTTCTAGAAAAATTATTTTTTAAGTGAAATAATATTTTTCAAAATTTTTGAATTTAAATATTCACCTAAAAATAATCATCTGTAGAAAAATAACAAAATTTCCCCTAATGGTAATTTTTATATAATAATTTCAAATATAAAGTTAATTTTTTAAATTTGACTGAAAAAACTTGTTTAAATTAATTATAATTATTCACTCATAAAATACCAAAACACCATTTGTTAAACAGTGTATTAATATGGAATTAAATGAATGGATTCTTATAATTTAATAGTAATAAAAATTATATTAATGAAAAATAAATCAAATGAGCTCAATATTCTCATTAAAACAATACATTATATATATATATATCAAAATTTGTTTATTCCTATTCATAATCTCCAACCCAATGGAAATGTTAAAATAGTCATATTTATATAATATTATTTTGTGGTTCTATTAATCTTGTATTTTCATGTGGTAAAAACTTTTTAATATAGTATTCATTTAAAGTAATAAAAAATATCATAGTGCTAAATTATCCGTTCATTAAATAAATTATTTACTCATAATTGAAATTTATTTTTAACATGTCATTAATGTATCAGCCCGAGCTTCCACGATACGCTTCTCATTCAATAATGCAAGAGCTTGTAATATACGCAACTTCGAGTTCTAACACACCGCAACCAATCAAAGTAGCCGTTATGAATAGTAATACCCACTTTTTGAAATTATATAAATTTTATATTTCAAAATGGAATTCATTTTTGTATTTGGAATATCGAAATTATCCTAAGTTGAATTTTTTGTAATTTTTTGAGAACTTCCATTTTTTTATGAATAGTGAAAAATACTTAAAAAACATTTCTAATCAAAATAATTTATAGTGATAATACTATTGAGTTCTTTTAGAGTATAATTAGAATATATTTTGTCCATTTCATCCAATGGTGTTCATTAGAATTAATTTCACTTTTAAATTGGACATAAACAATTGTCAATCTTTTAATATATATTGTTTCTTAAAAACACCCTATTTGTTGTGATAATGGGAAATAATTATAAAATTAATTAATGCAACTTATATTATTTGAATTTTGTAAAATAGACATCAATTTTGAATTCGGATTATCAATTATAGCTTTGGGTGAAATTTTGGCATTGTTCAGAAAAACATCAATTTTTTATGAATAGTGAAACCACAGAGTGGTAGTTAAAAAACTGATTTTTTGTTTAAATGAAACATTACCACTTCTGTGATTTTATTTTTAAAAATAATACATACATGGTTTTCATTAGGAAGTAAAATGTGGTTCAATGGGATTAAAATAATTTTTTGGTGAATAGTAACTTTTAAGTTTAATTAACCACAATTAAAGGTAATTAGTGATATTTAAGGTAAAAATGATATTATAAAAAAATATGAAAATACTTTTACACTTGTCCTACCCCTATTGGATGAGTCGTGGATGACCAAGAAAATCCATGGGTCAACTTGGGGACCCCATGGATCCACTTTGGTAGGAAAATGACATTAAAAACTTTTTATTTAATGTTAAAATAAAAATGTCACAAACATGAGTTGTTTTACTAAAATAATTTTTAAATGGGATTATACCAGTCATAGTTTTTACTATAAATATTCATTAGAAATCTACAAATATTTTCTACATCATTATTATTTTTTTATAATTTTTAGACATTAAATAAATTAAATTTTTTATGACACCATGATGATGCAGTGATTACCTCATTAATTAACGATTTGAATAAAATGAAAAGATAATGTAAAATCTAAGACTTACACTTGTAAAAACCTATTGGATGAGTATATTTTGAACACTTATCACCTTAGTCTCGAAATATATCCTTGTGGGCCCTTTAGAATCCGAAATTCATTTCAAAATATAGTAACATTTCAGTCATTCCAAGAGCACCCCTTCTCTCCTCTTATAAAAGGCCCCCACCACTACCACCCTATTCACACCATAAAGCCATTTGGATCGGCCAAAATCTTCCATAATACTCTCCCAACATCTTTTTCTTAATCATAGAAGCCTCACATTGGGAAGAATTCTTCCCAAGTAAGCCTTTGTCTCAAATCAAAAAGAGTTACCTGATTTTAAGGTAATGTCTTCTTTTATGTTCTTTTGTTTTATTTTGCTTCTCCAACCCCCTAAACTCTTTTTCCATTTAATTTATAACAACAACAGTATCTAAAATATACTAGGATGTTGTGATGATATGTATTTTATTTACACTTACACACACCTTTGTGTAATGGTAAAAGAACATACTGTTTCTGTGGGTGGTGAAATATTTCCTCATGAAACGATGATTGTTCAATATTCTTTTAACACCTCTAATGGTGGCCATTTTGATGACACTATTTTAATATATGATATATATATTATGTTTATGATTTCCTTATGATTCTGTATTTCTCATTTATGGCATACCTTTAAGAATTTCATTATGGGTAAACACAATATTTTCATTTTAGGAAGTGCGGACTACCGCCCCCTCAAAGTGATTTGAATCATTAATTCCATATGTGGGATGTATAAAGGATGGAGTAAATTTTATTATACATTATATTATACTGGAATTATATTATACCTTTATATACTTATAACTTCATTCCATTAAATATGAAATATAAATGAATGTAGCGTTCATGCGTACGTACGGCTTACCATCTCCATGAACGGTGCATTTTAATTTCTTACCTCTAAATGATATGTAATATTATAGATGAATATATATACAGGATATATATTATGTATATGATATCTACATCATGAATATAATTATGGATATAACGGATATTTTACCACATGAACAACTTGTAATTTTAAGATGTTTATTTTTGACTCAAGTACCAAAGATCGGCAAAATGACCATTATTAACACAAATAATTACATAATGTTCAAAACATGGTAATAAGTGATATAAAAGGAATAATAAACTTGAAAAGGGTTCTAATGAAATTATAAATTAACTCTAGTTTATTATTTAGGAGGTTAAAGAATGGTCGAGTCAAGTCGGACACGAGGTAAGGGAACTTCTTAACCCAATTTCCATTCTTTGGGTTAATCTCCTACTTTCAAATTATGTTGTGATATTTTTATTCCCTATCTTGTATTTTTACTTTATTAAGGTGTAATTATATTGAATACACATAATATATCTTTTTTATTTAAAAAATGATCTTTGTAAGGACATTTTCTCAATCTACATTCACTGAGACATATTTTGTTTTATACACAAATTTCATTTATACGGTGTATAAACCCCTTTGACATTTACGTTTATTAAAAAGGAATCTTTTTATACGAAGTGTTTTACTAAATGAAAAAAAGGAATGTTTTTCATGTCATACGTATGCGGTGTCAACGACTTCTCTACAGCCATGACCAGTATTTGTGTTTCGGCTTCCTCTACAATACATAACTTTTTTTTAAATGAAAAATAAATAAAATATTTTAATTTTATTTTATTTTGGTATTGAAAATGGTTTTGAAAGTGTTTTTATTATATCAATGTGTTGTATTGATATCTTTTGATTGAAATGTCGAAATGTTATGTTTCCTTCATTCATTCGTTTATGTGATATGATTATGTTATGGTTTATGATATGTTTAAACCTATTCATATGAAGAATGAATTGGACTAAATAAGTGACGAGTGGAGCCCGCTATAGCTCCTCGATGCATCGGCAAGTCTCATGAGACAAACTAGAGACTTGGAACGAGGCCTTAAAAAATATTATTTGTAATCTTAGCATGAGGCTTTGTCTAGGTGGTTATGATAGTCTGGAATTATGCATTCCATCATTATGAAAGTGGTTATTGATATTGCATGTGATTATTTTATTAGTATAATATCCATGTGAGTAAGTAAATGGAATTATTTAATTTAATTTTTTCCATATTATGCTGAAGTTCATGTTTAAAAAGGATTTTGTTTTAGTTATACATTGCCTTAAGTGTTAATTTTTATTTATGAAAGATTCTGCAATATTGTTATCCTTATTGAGCATCTGAGCTCACCCCTTTCAATGTTTTAATATTTTCCGGGATGTGAAGAATTATTTTATGAATGACCTGCAGGGATAGTCAGAAGAGGATATGAGTGTAGAATATGGAGACTTTGTTATTGTAGTTTTTCACTTTATGATGTAATGTAACATTTATGAATGTATCTACTATTTCCAAGGCTACTAAACTAATCGATCATTCGAGACTTGATCATTTGTGATCATGCCAATGTTATGCAATAATGCACCGACTCTGGGTAGCTGGGGTCGGGGCATTACAGTTGGTATCAAGGGGATTTTAGTACTAACCATGGAAGCTAGATTTAGATAAACTCTGATTAGAACACATAGCCCAATGATAGAATTTGAGGATTAGTAAAGAAGAACATCCTAGAATTTTTTTGTTGTAGAGATTTTGTTAGCTTTCCGAGAAATACATCCCTGTCTGGATACGAGCAGATAGAGGCGACTCTGGCACAGATGTACCTAGGGGTAAAACCTGAAAACACCACTTAGAGCTAGACTCGAATAAGAACTGGTGCACGACAATGGGCCTTGCAGCACTCTTGGTTACGACACTCCCGGGGGATATGCTTAAGATAATTATCATTTTCATTACAAACCACTATAAAGGGTTATGAGTATATACTTCCTCAAAGAAAACATTTTTATGATTATGGATTATATCCATAAATAGTTAAATTTATGTTAAGTATTTTACATGTATGGAATTATGTATTTTGATTCATAAACTAACCTAGTTTATGCCATTTATTAGAAATGGCACCTAGTAGAAGGAATGGAAACCGTATCAATGAACACACTCCGTGTAGAAATTTCCCTCTTGCTCAAGATAATTATTGTGGATCTGGAGATACAACTGGTGCTGATGAACTTATAACCATACTGGGACAACTCACTCAGGTTATGAGTAATAACCTTATTCATATGGATCACCCTGATCCGCAATGTGGAGGATCAATGATAGACTGCTTCATGAGGCAACAACCACCAACCTTTAATGGGGGTACAAATCCATTAGTAGTTAAGCAATATATAAACTCGTTAGAGAAAATATTCTATGCCTTGGGGAGTAGCGAAAATGAGAAGGTTGACATGGCATTCTACCCCTCACTGGAGATGCCGATTAATGGTGGTCACTGATTCAAAACACAAAGGAAGATGAAGAAGTATAAAGTATGGAATGTATGGTGTGTAAAGAAAAATTCTTAGAAAAATACTTTCCACATGACCATTGAGCAGATATGGAAAGGAAATTTTTGAGTCTGAGGCAGAAGGAGGATGAGAATGTCGCAAATTATGAGGATAACTTTACAAGGTTAGTGAGGCATGCTGTAGATTATATACGTAACCCAAGAAGTATGATCGATCATTTCTTTGATGGGTTAAAACCGTTTCCCCATTGAGTACTAGTATCACAATCTTTCTCAATGTACGAAGATATAGTCATGTGTTCTATCATGATAGAAATGGAATTCTCTAAATCTTATGACAATAAAGTAAAGCAAGAGAAGAAGAGAATGGTGGAACAAGAGACAGATAAAGGGAAAAGGGAAAGAAGGATTTTCCATTATGCAATAATTGTGGGAAGAATCACCCTAGTACCTGCCTAAAAGGAATAGGAGTTTGTTATAAATGTGGAGAAAAAGGTTACCAGGCTTGTGATTACAAGGGAAAGAAAGAGGCTATCAATGTTGAATTCTATAATTGTAGGGAAATGGGGCACTATGAAAATGAATGTGCTAAGTGTCATGGAAACTTATCTCAGAAAAGGCCAAGGGATCAAGGTCAATCTTATGATATTACTACAGTTGAAGTGGAATAATTAATGTATTGGTGCTTTTGGACTCAAGGATTATATTCTGGTTATAAGAATAATGTGATATATATAAGGATTGTATTGTAGTACTTTTTGTTTCAGTAAGGTTTTAATATGATGAAGGTAATCATATTTTTAGTATGTGATAAAAAGAGAAACATTAATTTGTTTGGGGAATCTGATGTTACAATTGATTTTGGAATTTAGAGACCTTTTAGAGAAAGTCTGGACAAGGGTATTTTGGATAACTATAAAGATTGGAATGGATTAAGTTGATCTTTGGATAGTATTGTTTAAGGTTAAAACATTTCTGAAGATTATTTTTGGAATATTATAATACTATAGTTTTTGGAAAAGGACAACCTGTAGGGTGGGGCATAACCCATCGCATCGGACAAAGCTGCAGGAATCGAACCCACAACCATAGTGCGACAAGACTTTATTATCTACCACTAGCCTACAGGAAGTCCCTGGTTATTAAAAAATCGTTTTCCTAATCTAAATGGTATTTGGTAATATTTAGAACCTTATACAATTAGGATAAATAGAATAATTTTGAGTTTTGTTACCATTTAGAGTGAAAGATGGGTTTGTTGTAAAAATTTATTAAGGAATGAAAGTCTACATGACAAGTATGTATATTTCCTTACATTCTAAGTAAATCTCTTCAATAAATTCTTCAACTCTATGAAAGGTAACGTAAAACAAAAACTTTTCCGGTTAACTTTTCCAACTGGGGATTCAATGTTTGTTTAACCAATAACATGTTTGTGATTTTCTTATTGTTAACTTTATCCTAATCCTATTTCTACAACTCTCCATAATAACTTGCAGGTTTTTTTCTTCCATATCCATATTTTCATAGAATCCTAATATGGGCTATCTCGGGTGACCTTTGTACTTCTCTTTCATTCTTTTAATGTTATATTTTTATTAACCTTATTTCCGATGTGGGTTTTCCACAAAGGTATTTTCTATTTTCAACCTTTTATTTTCAAAGAAAAATTTTAAATTGTGAGAACGCAATTTATTGAAGGAGGGGAGAATGTGACACCTCGAGCTTCCATGATACGCTTCTCATTCAATAATGTAATAGCTTGCATTGTACGCAACTTCGAGTTCTAACACACCGCAACCAATCAAAGTATCCATTAGGAATAGTAATACCCACTTTTTGAAATTATATAAATTTTATATTTAAAAATGGACTACATTTTTGTATTTGGAATATCGAAATTATCCTAAGTTGATTTTTTTGTAATTTTCTGAGAACTTCCATTTTTTATGAATAGTGAAAAATAATTAAAATCAACTTTTTTAATAAAAATAATTTATAGTGATAAATTATACTATTGAGTGGTTTTAGAGTATAATTAGAATATATTTTTACCATTTCATCCAATGTTGTTCATTATAATTAATTTCACATTGAAATTAGACATAAACAATTGTCAATATTTCGATATATATTGTTTCTTAAAAACATGCTATTTGTTGTGATAGCGGGAATTAGTTATAAAATTAATTAATGAAACTTATATTTTTGGAATGTTTTAAAATAGATATCAATTTCGAATTCAAAATATCAATTATAGATTAGGGTGAAATTTTGGCATTGTTCTGAAAAACTTCAATTTTTGATGAATAGTGAAACCACTAAGTGGTAGTTAAAAAAATGATTTTTTGTTTAAACGAAACATTAACACTTCTGTGATTTGATTTTAAAAAATCTAACATACATGGTTGTCATTAGGAAGTAAAATGTGGTTCAATGGGATCAAAATAATTTTTTGGTGAATAGTAACTTTTAAGTTTAATTAACCGCGATTAAAGGTAATTAGTGAAATTTAAGGTAAAAATGATATTATAAAAATATGAAAATACTTTTACACTTGTCCTACCCCTATTTGATGAGTTATGAAAGACCAAGAGAATACATGGGAAATCTTGGGGACCCCATGGAGTCACTTTGGTTGGAAAATGTCATTAAAAACATTTTATTTAATGTTAAAATAAAAATATCACGAACATGAGTTGTTTTACTAAAACAATTTTTTGAAGGGTTTATACGAGTCAAATTTTTTACTATAAAAATTTATTAGAAAGATAAAAAATTTCTACATCATGATATTTTTTTTATAATTTTTAGACATTAAATAAATTAAAAATTTTAGGACATGATGATGATGCAGCAATTACCTCACTAATTAACGATTTAAATAAAATGAAATGATAATGTAAAATATAAAACATAAACTTGTAAAAAACCTATTGGCTGAGTATATTTAGAACCCTTATCACCTTATCCTTGAAATGTATCCTTGTGGGACCTTTATAATCTGAAAAGCATTTCATAATAAAGTAACATTTCAATCTTTCCAAGAGTGCCCCTTCTCTCCTCTTATAAAAGGCCCCCCACCACTACCACCTTATTCACACAATAAAGCCATTTGGATCGTCCAACCTCTGCCCAAATACTCTCCCAAATTCCCTCTATTACTCATATAAGCCTCACTTTGGGCATAATTCTTCCCAAGGAATCCTTTGGCTCAAATCAAAAAGAGTTACCCGATTTTAAGGTAATGTCATCTTTTATGTTCTTTTGTTTTTTTTTCTTCACCAACCCCCTAAACTCTTTTTTCCTTTCCTTTATAACAACAACATTATCTAAAAAATACTGGAATGTTGTGATGATAAGTATTTTATTTACACTTACACACACCTTCTTCTAATGGTAAAAGAACATATTGTTTCTGTGGGTGGCGAAATAATACCTCACGAAACGATGATTGTTGAATATTTTTTAACACCTCTAATGGTGGCCATTTTGATTAAACTATTTTCATATATGATATATATATTATGTTTATGTTTTCCTTATGATTATGTATTTCTCATTTATGGCATACATTTTAGATTTTCATTATGGGTAAACACGATATTTTCATTTTAGGAAGTGCGGACTACCACCCCCTCAAAGTTATTTGAATCGTTAATGCCATATGTGGGATTTATAAAGGATGGAGTAAATGGTATTATACATTATATTATAATAAAATTATATTATACCTTTATATAATTATAACTTCATTCCATTAAATACTAAATAGAGATGAAATTAGCGTTCATGCGTATGTACGGCTTACCGTATCCATGAACGGTGCATTTCATTTCTTACCTCTAAATGTTATGTAATATTATAAATGAATGTATATACTGGATATATATGATGTATATAATATCTAAATAATGAATATAATTATGGATATAATGGATATTTTACCACTTGAACAACTTGTAATTTTAAGAAGTTTATTTTTGACTCAAGTACCAAAGATCGACAAAACAACCGTTATTAACATAAATAATTACAGATTGTTCATAACATAGTAATAAGTGATATAAAAGGAATAATAAACTTGAAAAATGATCTTAAGAGATTTTAAATTAACTATATTTTATTATTTAGGAGGTTAAAGAACGGTCGAGTCAAGTCAGACACGAGGTAAGGGAACTTCTTAACCCAATTTCAATTATTTGGGTTAATCTACTAATATTAAATTATGTCATGATATTATTATTCCATATCTTGTATTTTTAGATTATTTATTTGAAATTATAGTGAATACACATAATAGATCTTTTTTATTTAAAAAATGATCTTTATAAGGACTTCGTCTCAATCTCCATTCACTAAGGCATATTTTGTTTTATAAACAAATTTCTTTTATATGGTGTATAAACCCCTTTGACTTTTACATTTATTCAAAAGGAATATTTTTATACCAAGTGTTTTACTAAACGAAAAAAGGGAATGTTTTTCTTTTCGTACATATGCGGCGACAACTACTTCTCCCCAACAGTGACCATTATTTGAGTTTCGGCTTCCTCTACAAGCCATAAATTTTTTTTTTTAAAATAAAAAATAAATACAATGTTTTAATTTTCTTTTATTTTGGTATTGAAAATGGTTTTGAATGTGTTTTTATTATATCAATGTGTTGTATTGATATCTTGTGATTGAAATGTGGAAATGTGATGTTTCCTTTATGCATGTTTTATGTGATACGATTATGTTATGGTTTATGATATGTTTATACCTATTAATATGAGAAATGAATTGGACATAATAAGTGACAGGTGGAGCCCGGTATAGCTCCTCTATGCATCGGTAGGTCTCATGAGACAAACTAGTGTCTTGGCACGAGGCCTTGACAAAATCTTATTTGTGGTCTTATCACGAGGCCTTGGATAGGTGGTTATGATAGTATGTCATTATGCATTCAATCATTATGAAAGTGGTTATTGATATTGCATGTGATTATTCGACTAGTAGAATATCCATGTGAGTAAGTAAATGGAATTATTTAATTTCATTTTTTCCATATTATGCTGAAGTTGAAGTTTAAAAAGTCTTTTTTAGTTATACATTTCATTAAATGTTAATTTTTATTTATTAAAGCTTCCGAAATATTTTTATCCTTACTGATCATCTGAGCTCACCCCTTTCAATGTTTTAATATTTTCTACGATGTGAAGAAGTATTTTATGAATGACCTACAGGGATATTCAGAAGAGGATATGAGTGTGGACTATGAAGACTTTGTTATTGTAATTTTTAACTTTATGATGTAATATAACATTTATGAATGTATCTAGTGTTTACAAGGAAACCAAACTAATCGGTCTTTCGAGACTTGATCATTTGTGATCATGCCAATGTAATGCAATAATACACCGACTATGGGTAACTGGGGTCGGGGCGTTACAATTAAATTTTAATATATTTTATCCTAAATTTTAATTCATCGGTTAACAGTAGAGATCAGATTATTTAATTAATAATGAATATGTGTACCCTTAAATTAAATACACTTATGAATATGTTTCTAGAGGAGTGTCGTAATAACCAATTGAGGCAGTCCACAAAAACATGATGTGTTTATCTTCCATTTCTTGAGTTTGAGGAATTATAAAAAAATATATAAATAATTGATTCAATAAACTATTTAACTAAAAAAAATTCATTTTATTGGTTATTTTAATTAGTTTCAATTTCTGATTCTAATGTTGAATAAATGAGTAGGATTTTTATTCCTGAAGTATGAAATTCATCAATTAATTGATTATAAAAAATTTAAAATAATGAAAATTTATTTCAAAAATATAAAATAATTATGATAACAAGTTCAGATAATACTCAATATGAATATAACTTCATATTGAGAATTAATATAATAAATCAAAAAAATGTTAATAAAAATCATCAGAATGCTATAATACATTAATAGTTAAATAACAATACCACATGTTCAATATAGATTTATTTTTTACTTCTTCTAATAATTTATAAATCCTAAAAAACAATTCAAACACAATCATCTGGAATATGTGAATGTGAAACATAGGTATAACATCCATGTTTTTAAATAGATAAATGTTATATACTGTAACAGAAACCGCTGAATATATTCTCATTATAACCCATTTCATACTATGTGTATTAAAATTAAATTACTTACTTATATTATCAAGGGATGAATTTATATCCATGAATAATATTAAAGAGTTTTTTTGATCTAGAATAAAAAAATCTTGAGTTTACGATCCTTGTACCTTCAATCAAAAATTTAAGGGATATCAACTTCAAATGTAGTAATTACATTATCATGTTATTGTTCCCTTTGAATTTTATAGTGTAAATTTCCAATATTAATATAGATTTTTTTTTCAAAGTTCCACATATCCTTACATTTGAAACACATGATAATGGAGGCCTCTTTATTACCCCATACATCACATTCCCAATGACTTTTCTATCCATAGTTGATGAAAACTCACAGTCCCTTGGTGATATTTCTTGGTTATTTCATTATAAAATTGTTATATGTTGGAATATCTATCCTTATATTCTATTACTTTTCATATATTATTTTATCATGGACGTCAATATTCTTATACATCTCTTGATATCCATATAAAATATATGATTATGAATAATCATTCCCAATCAGGATGACATTTGATATTATATTATTGTATGATGAAAATGATTGAGAGACTAGTTACCTTTGAAAAATTGGTTTAATGGTATCACTAAAATAGTCAATATTACTATCTAGTTTACATATATAGTTTATATCATTCCATAATAATTTTTTATTTTCCCTCATACTATGATGAATTTTTCTCTTATTAATTAGGTTGAAGAATTCCAATTCCATATTAGCTAGTTTCTCATGAGGAACATATTTTATGAGGAATACCTCATTATAAATCATCCATTTTATTCTTTATATATCTTCATAATTTTTTTTGAATTTGAATTGGTGATTATCATTGATTGATATCTTCTATTTAACAATACAATACCAGAATAATCTTCTCTCTTTCATTACATATAACTGATAGGAAAATATTTTCTATAAACTTCATCCAGTAATCATCTATCAATGGATATTTAGTTCCATTAAATGATGTAGGTTTATAAACCATTATATTCTAAAAAATCAATGAATCGTGAAATGAAGTAATAGATTTTCCCATACAGCCCATGGTATTGGTCATATACTGAGTTGACTATGGAAATATAGAAAAAATATACTCATCTCCAATATCATCCATGTGGACTTTCTCATTATGGAAGTACCTATATTGATTATATTTTTCAATAGGTTGTTCATTCAATCCATTATACATATTTATTAAATGGAATACACTATATTATCAAATAACATTTTCAATCCGAGTGAATAATTCCAAATCTTTTTGTATACTAAACATAAATTGAAAAGTTATTATTAGATAATCTCTTAATTGTGACCTTAGTTTTCAGGGGAATATATTCAAATCATAAAAATATTTTCAAATCCATATCATACATATTGGGATTTTCATACTTGGTGTGAATTTATGACTATTTGTTGTACAATTAATAAAGATCGAGTTAATACCCAACAAAACTGTTTGTGGTTTTATTAACCCTTGGAACATTATTGTAGCATCATAAATTATCTTTTTTTATATGGATAAGGATGTTATTAATTGGAAGCTTCAAAATTAATAATTTATACATTTTTTAATGTTTTTTGATACTCATAATTATCCCTAGATTCTTTCACCTGTTTATATTCTCTAATATATTTTTTCAAAAAAAACTACTTGAGAGAGGTATTACTAAACATCCTTTTATAATATCATTAACCACCAAAATCTAGTAACCTATAAATTGTAGTTATAATACTATACTAGAACAATATACATGGTATCATGTATGATGGGATAAAGTTTTTTAATAGTCCTTAGTGCCTAGATACAAACATGATTCATACATTATATTCAAAAATAAGAAATAAAATGTAAAATTATTATGATAAATATTTAATATCGTACACTATATAACATAAATCATTCATACTTAACTTCATGATAACCTGAGGAATTTAAAATATAATAAATGTTGTACTCTAATACCTAGTCAGGGAATGAATAAATTGGAAGCTATCATAGAATAAATAAAGCATCAATAATATGGAGAAGATAAATACAATCCTATATGCTCCATAGAAAATATCATGAAATGGGAATATATCCATGGATGACATAAAAACATAAATAATATCCTAGAAAATAATAATTAATATCATAATAAAAGAGTTCATAATTATAGACATTATAATATTTTATTCTGTTCCTCTTTCTAATAAATATTATATAAATATATAAGGAATATACCAAATAACCAAGTTAGTTTGTCTTATGATAACCACAATTGTATTTAGTTGATATAAATTGACACTACCATCACTTAATAACTCAAATTCATTCATCATATGAATGAAATGAATAATAGCATGGTATATAATCAACACAATCATTCGTACTGAAAAAATAGATATAGAAATTTCAATATTTTCTACTATAAATAACTAGAATAACTTGATAAAAAACCAAAAAGTTCAAAAAGGATTATAGAATAATTATATAATATAAATAGTAAAACTTGAAAATATTTAAATGATAGAGACATGGATAAAAATCACATTAAAATTTCATTAGAATGTCACTTTGAAAATAGAGGAAATAACCCTTTCTATTGAAAACACATTATTTCTAAAAAAATATGAATATTGAAAAATTAAATTAATTCAAAATATTCATGGATTCATATAATAGAATCATAAAAAACATATTTTTTATTTTATCAGGATAATATATTTATTCGGTAAACGTTAAATCAAAGGTTCCTTTAAAACTTTTGGTAAAATGAAAATAATAAATAATTTGGAGAATGAAAAGAATATTATTTTCAAAAAAAATTAAATAAAAAATAAATATAGTTTAAAATTAATTTAAATATTTAATTTATAATTGTAAAAATATTTTAAAAACCATTTTTTGGAACATGGATGTAGAGGATAATAATTCTCAACCTAAAAGAGAAATAAAGAAGGCATTTTAAAAAAAAATCCATAATGATTTAAGAAAAAAATAGAAAAATTAAAGGAAAACATGTAATCCCCAAATATTAATAGAGGGAATGAAAATATATAATGTTTAATATAGAAGTATCATTTAATTACCTTCATCGAATGGTTGAACATAAAAAAACCCAAATAAAAATTATAATGTAGACAAAAACATTACAATGGATTTTGAAGTGGTCAAACACATTCCAACATAGAGTTTAAAAAAATATATCAATTAATTAATTTCATAATTACATATTATATAATTATTAACTTATATTAATTCATTTGATTTAATTTATTTTTATTTCATATATTTTTATAAAATCAGTTTTTTTCATGTTATATGTTTGGAGGATGTTCAGTTCATAATCCCAAAAAAAAATTAGTATGTCTTCTATGGTCAATGGTTTCATTTCACCACAATATCAATAATATAAACCAAGTTATATTTATCATGTTTATATATTAAATATAATTTTAAAACCAATAATCAATGATGATTAAAAAACATGAAACAATTTTCCTCATGGATATTATAGTATGTACATATACATAAATGTTTTTTTCATTTTTAAAATAGATGTAAAGGAAACAAAATTAAAAAAAGATTATATCTAGATAATACTACTCTAATTATATATCATATTTATTCATTAAATCTATCATTATTACCATCCTTGTAATGTATTAATGAAAAATCAACCGCCTCACTTCGTTGGGGTGGTAGTCTATATGTGCACATGAGAGAAGTAATCATTTTTTACAAGATTGAAGGATAAAAAAGGAATATTAAATATTATAATTCAAAAATAATAATTATATCTTAAATTCCATAGGGATGAATTATATTCATCGTAATAACCAACCATGAAGTGTTGTTATTAAAAAATAAAATATATCACTTCGTGGTGGCAGTAGCCCAAATATAGACATGATAAATTCCTTCATCTACAATTTGTTAGAAAAGATGAGGATAATGTTAATTAAATAAATATAATAATATTCACATGTATTTTTGATATTAATCATATTATATCATCTTATTTAGAATATAATTTAATTTTTTGGAAGAATAAATAAATTGAATGAACCAATTTAATGAATATACTAATTCTTTGAGAATACAACTTTGGCATACAACATAAGACATCATAAGATATTCTTAAGAGACAAAAAAATGCACATTGATGTGGATAAATAATGGATGAAGTAATATTTATAACGTTTTTACATATAAGTGACTAATTTTTATTTAATAATAGTGGATTGGTTATTCCCTTTTATATGTGAGGTTCATTGGAATATTGTTAATACTTGAAATATGATTATTTATATAATGTTTTATTTTAAAAAATTTCCTCCAAATTGGCTCAATTTATATAATATGTAGTTTACTTACAAAATATGATAAACTAGTAGAATTTAAACCTATTTTATTGTTCATTTTAACATTTATCTTTTTATTTCAACACCAGATATCCAATTTTATCTTTTACCATAGTAATGAATTTCTACCTCAATTACTACTCATTATATAAAAAACTAAAAATGATTTTTTTTTAATTTTATCCAACTAATTCAAAATTTAAAATACATTTTATAATATTATAATTATAAATATGTGAAAATCACTTTTAAAATCAGTACATTTAATACAATGAAATAAAATTTCTATAAAATTGACTTTTCAAGTATAAAAATGATTTTATTCCAAATAAAAGTAAATTGTAGATTAAAATGAAATTAATTTAATTATTAAAGATAAAATGATATTTTTATTATTTTGAAACCAATAAAAACCAGTAGTCTAGATAAAAATAAATAATAAAATAAATAGAATAGAATATTTATTTTATTAGTATAAACATAATACATTAAATTATAAAATGTCAAAAACAATTATATGTTCATAATAATATTTTAAAATAAATTATTTTATTTATTAAACATATATTTTACACATTAAAAATATATCATAATATTTCAATTTATTATTATCACATGATAAATTCTTAAAAGTGAAAGTATATTCAATACCATTATTTATAAGTAATCAATGAAATATAAAACATCATGAAAATTTCTTAAAATTTTCCCTTAATATATTTTTAACATAATAATTCCTAAAATAATGTATATTTTTTTCAAATATTATTTCATAAAATATATAAAAAATTTTATAATTATCCACACAAAAAACACTGAAAATATTTTTTTTCAAAATAATTTAAATTAATTCTTATACATTAAAATTTAAAACAATTAGCTGAATGTAAATATTTCTTTATTTAATTAATTATTTTTAATATAGAAGATCATTATACGTAAAATTCATAATATGGTTAATGGTATTTAACCCCTTTGACCAAATTTTTTTGGATATAATAGTCACATTTAAATAAAAATAATTCACTATTAATTTAAGCTTTGGGTTGTGTTTGGTGGATTATATCAAACATAGTATTCATTTGAAGGAAACTAAATTATTTGGTTGTTGAATTATGTGTTTCCAAAAATACTTGTGCATCATTGTTGATCATTTTTTGTAATAAAAATTTTAATATCATGTATTCTCTAAAAAATGGCTTGGATGTTTCTAGATTCTAAATTGCAATTTTATACCTTAATTGTACACAATTGTAACATATATTATGGGTCCAAGGATATATAATTTCCCAAAATTTATATTAAAGATCCAAAATTGATCAATGTCATATTTTTGTTGTAATTGTTGTTAATATACTTATTTGAGGAAATTTCAATGTTACTATGGATGAGTTTGTATTTTCTTCTATTAAAATGTATTGTAGAATTATTCATAAATTAGAAAGGGTTTTTTTATTTTTATAATCTTCTTTATTAGAAGAAACATTTATAAATGATGATTGTAGTGCTGGTTTGTATCTCATGATAACTTGTTTCATTGGTTATTTGAGTAAGTAACTTTTTCTACAACATTAAAATAAGTGAAATGTTATGTAAATAAGGGATAGATTTCAAACGAAAATGAAAATTTGGAATAAAAGATTTCTAATATGGTGTCTTTGGTATACATGTTAAATATTTTATTTTTAAGTGAAAATTTGTTTTGGATATTTAATGGCTTTTTGTTTCATAAAAAATTGTGCCAACTAACAAGCTAAAGGATTAACGTTTTTCACTATATAAATGGGCACTATAATCAACCTCATGTTGTTCAGCTAGCCTGGTTTACGGAGAGATCTTATAAGGATCTTTCCATAGAGGTTCAGGGCTAGAATGTGGATACCCCATATGAAGTGGCATAGTGGCAGAGCAACACCAATCATTTTGTGGTGCGACGTAGTGGAGGATTTATGCTATAAAATATTTATTAGATTTATCATTCATGGATTCTATTTTAAGGGAGTTAATATTTGAAGATTACATTGATTTGGGATCATTATAAATGGGTTAATATAGCTCTAGAATGAACATTGATAGAGAAACCTATCTATATGATCATCCAGAACATCCATTCACTTTTGTACATTATCTTCCCCATTGAACTCTTCTGAGAGATTATGTTCATCATTGCAACTCCATGACATGTCATCATTTTTCTCCATATAAAATTCTAATCTCCATTTTATAAATTTGTTGATTTTTTTATCATCAAAGTCTCATGAAACATCTTTTTCATGATAAAATGAATATCCAACTAAAGCAATGCACCATATAAGAAATGTTTATTTTATGATGATGGCGAAGTCTTGCGATGCAAGGTAGTAATTAAATATTATAATAAAAATTAGATTTTTATGATTCTATAAGGCATTGAGTCGGTGAAATTATTTAATATAAATACATCCTGATTACCTCATTTTTATATAGAATCTTGTCTTACATATAATAATAGAGTACATAATTGAAAAAAAACTGATCTCCTCACATGCTATGAATTTTCTAGGGAGGATCCATGTGCTCCAACAGATCATAAAAATTCATGATTTCATGATGTATCCTCAATTTAGTTAATCTTTTATTATAATGATATTATCAAACACATAGAATAAGTTACGTGAAGTTGGAGTAGTGTTTATTATATTTCTAATGAAAGTGGTTCTCATGAACCAATTTTATGAATCCAAAACATCAAAGGATGTTATTTTCTCTAAACTCAGTACATTATTTAGTTTTTTATTTCTAAACGGATAATTGTTAACATCTGAAACATGTTAGTTTCTAAAAAATTTCATTACAAAAAAACATAATCAATTTGTATATGTGCCTCTATGAGGTAATAGTGAACTAATACTCTCAAAAACTAATATCCACATGAACATAACATGTTATGTGAATAAGATATAGGAAACACATATGTTGGTTTATTCCAAACTTATTATCATTTATCACTTTTATTATAAGTATCAGGATGTATTTTGAATGGTCCTTGTATGGACATTTTATGAGTATATTTATACTCAATGAATTTTAATGACACATGAAATGATATCCATACAAATTTCTATATTTAGGTAGAGTGATAATGTGTTTTTGTTTAAGTATCAGGAATATGAATATTTATTTCGATGTAACACAAAAGTGGAATCATGAAATTTAATAAAGAAAAATAGTGGGTACTCATGATTTGTTTTTTTATGAAGGATATACTGAAGTCATACAATGATATTCATTTATAAATAATAATATACTTTAATTCCTTATATAACATGTATGATATATATTATTATATGTACACATGACCAATGTAAAGTGTGTCAACAAGTGAGACAATGTGTTTTCATGGTGCCTTTGTGAGATTTCACAAATGGAAGGTTTAACTTACACAAATTTAGGTCTGTGCAAATATAGACAAAATCGATTCACATACAAGGATTCATGATTAAAAAAATGTGTATGAATGGTAGATTTGTGTACTTTCATAAAGTATATCAAATGTATATATAATTTTGTTTTTTTTTCATATAGGTGACCCATAAATAATGTGGAGAATTACAAGCATTAAACCTTTTCATGCAATGTTTTCAACAACATGTATGAAATACATATGATGTTGATGTCTGTAATAATTGAACTGAGTCAAAGAATTATTTTTTAGTAAAGTGTGAAAGAAAAAAACTTGCAACATGTTGATAAAAATTAGATTGTTATTTCAATAGTTATTTTTATTTTTATTAGAGGTTTTATCTTCCAGAATTCATAAGACTACACTAATCATTTATTCATGTAGTGTTTTTGTTCACATTATGTGTCTATCAAAGTGTTTTTGTTGAAGTGATAAATTGCAGTATCATTTAATTCACTGTTTCTTAGAAAAGAAGATCAATTTTTTTGTTGCAATAACTACTTGAAGATATATTTATCTTTCTCATTTTGTTTGTATCAGTATTGTAATCACTAGTTGAATGCCAGTATAAATAACATTGGTGGAATGACAATATAAATAAAACTATGGGGATTCCAATATAATATGGGGAAAGTATCAAACATAAAACCATGGTTTCAAGGTGATACTAGACCATCCAATAAGTAAATCTGATTGGTTTCATAGTGGATAATATGTGTCTTGGATTATCCAAAACACATCAAGGATACAGTCAAACACATCAGGGGTAAAAATTGTAAAAATACAATGTGTTGTTCTTCATTTAATTTTAGTCTTTCGTTTGGCATAATTGTTTATATAAATATGAAATATGCATTTACTATAATATTTGAAGAGATTTGAATTAAAAAGTGGTAAGATAAAAGAAAATAAAATTTGCAAAAACATGAGTACATTGATTTACGCCCCTCCTCATCTCTCATTGTACCTATAAGATACACTTGGAACATAAATTGGTATAATAGAATAGGTTTCTCCTTTGATTGAATCAATATTTTGTTTCAATTGTTTTTTCTCAAACATATATGAAGTCCATATTTGAATTTAAATATGTAATAGAGTTGTATCAGTTAGAAATTATAGTTCTTATCACTTTCAATTTCAACAAAGAGCATTCGAAAAAAACAATGAAGAACATTTTGAAAGAAGAGTCAAGAAAGACAAGAATTAATTTTTAGATGAAAAATGATACATCCCAAGCTAGAGGTAGTCATAATAATAGTTTATAAGTAGTATTGGGTAACTGTAATGATAATGATCCAATTTATGCCTATAGTTGAAGCAGTGAAGAAAAATAATTTATTGAATAACTTAGTGAATTTTATTCTGAAATCAAATTCAATATAAATAATGTTATAAATAATGATACTAATTAAATAATTTATTTTATAATGGGACAATATGATAAACAGTTATAGCTTTAAAATGAATATTAGGATATTGTTAAAGATTTCGAATTGATTTTTTAGAGATGTAAACCTCTCTCATTAATTATTGATGCCACAGGTCAAAATGTAACACTTTTTAATGAATAAATTTTCTATGTGGAAGATGAATTGAAACTAAATTACTAATAAATATGTTTCTAAGAATATTTTTACATAGATGATTTCTTCACTGAAAGAATCTCTTAAAGATACCATGAGTAATAATGAATATAAATTGGAAAAAATTCAATGATGAGACATTCATCCTAACTAAAGAATCAAATGAATTGTTTTTATTTACTTGAAATTAATGATTAACATTAGTTTAAGATGAATTAAAAAAGACTACTTGTGAGAATGATTTCCTTATAATGCATATATGGAAATTATATATGCATTTGAGAAACTACAGAGAACCTCTTTGTATGTTAAATAATCCAATATATCGGTTAATACAAAATGGATTAAAGAGTATAATAATTATTTAATATAGTCAAAAAAAATTCATGATGATAATGTTTTGATCAATATGTGTCAATGGGAAGACATGCTGAAAATTGTTTATCATGAGAAAACCGTCATCACCATGATGTGTCTTTTACTGGAAGTCATTTTGAAAAAATTGAAGGAATCTCAGTTAAAGACTTCCCATAATGAGTTTTAAAATATAGTTAAATCACTTAAATACTAGAATTACTATCTAAATTTATAATATATTGAGTTGGAGGATACATTCATAAATTTAGAGAATATATAATCTCAATATTAAAAAAAAATTATATTTGAATGGCTTCATAATGTAATTCTAAAGGGAGTTATATTTATAACAATAATAATTAAAATAATAAAAGGATATTTTTTTATCTAAAGACAAATATATGAAATCTCAAAAATATATGTAATCCTTGATCCAAAAGTTTCTTTGTGTACTAATATTTTTTTAACTAGAATTATATTTTAAAAGTAAATTATGGTCAATTACGCATAAAGAAGACTGATGAAAAATATAATATATCATAAAATATAAACATGTAAAAGAAAATTAATTCCTTTTCCATATAAATAACTCATGTGAAGAAACATAATATTAAAAATTAACTTGTTGTCAAACCAGGATAAGTTTTATCATAGAAGAAGAAAGCCATTGTTTTTTTCTATTATAGGTGTGTTTGGAAATTTGCGCAATGGCGTTTTGACTATTGGAATAATTTTTCAATATATGATAATCACAGAAGTCCATTATTAAGGGGGAACGTATCTGATGTGAATTAAAACCCTACAATACTAAAGAATAATTCACTATGGATGTATAATTTTTCTATCAGGAATAAAGATCAGTGTATTTAAAAATTATGTGATTATTAAAAAATAATTTTGACAATTATGTTATGTTTTGGTATGTACAAACTATACACTCTGAAAATGATGATATGATTAAATTACCCCAACAAATGATGAATTAATGAAAAAAAGAAAAAAATTCTTTTTTGGGAAATTATTATCACAACTATGTTAAATAACCATAGAGAGGGGTGAATCAAGGTATAAAATATTAAAACATCTACAATTTTGTAACATGTTTTTTAACAATAAAAATGCTCTCCTCTAGCTTCACCATAAAAATGTATGAAAAAATATGAAGTAATGCTTGAGAAAAAGTTAATTTACATGGTTCACCCTCATTGGACATGCTCAAGTAGTATACAACGACAATGTTCTGATTTTCCAAATCCACTAATTCTTATTGAAAAAATAAGGTTTGGTCTACATCACGTCTATACCCAACAACACTACCATTAAAATTATTAGTTATATATCAATACTTACCAAGTGTCACTCCATAAATCTATCCTTTAATGGCTCACTCCTAGTGGAATGGATCATCTTCTTCATCATCCACTCCTCACTTATCTGGAAAGAATCCACACACAGTTTATGGACATATTGGTCCCTTTATTATCAATAATTAATACATCCTCAGGTATACATAGATTCTCTATTTAGGATCAATTTTAGTCCACCTGATGAATACCAATTTACCATAGATTCCTTGGTAAATACTTTCTATACACTTTCACGATGCTCACTACCATTGAAAAACAACACAATTCATTACTAGTATATATTGGATTTGTGAACCACACTACATTGGGAAGCTCCCATAGCCTTCATGAAGCTAATAAGTCTTTTTTGATCATTTTAATGACTTAGATAAAATCAATACCTTCTTGATTCTCACAAATTTTGGTTGAATTTAATATCCTTCATTAAATTCCATTCTTTACAAACTATTTTAAATGAACCACCTTCCAAAATTGACATCACGAATATGAATACTTATAACGTTTGTTATGTCCTGATCAATTTTTTGAAGGGTTCAGAAGCCTATTATAGGAAAATCCCCCCATTCCACAAGTTTCCAACCACATCATCACAATTTCATGATGTTATCCCATCACTTTCATGACGCTCCAATATTAATGAAGCAATATTGGAATTTCCCATTTGTGATGCTTCTCATAGTCATGGAGATCTCCATCAGAGCTTTCAGGAATTCTCAATTATCATTCACAATGATCCATAAATCCATGAAACCCACTTCATGAAAACCATTATTTACGAAACTCATTCCTTTACAATATATTAAAAAAAATCAAGGATATCCAACTTTCATAATGATATCCATCATACAAATATGGGACCCCAAAAATTCGGAAAACATGATAAAATAGTTTCACTATGTGTCTAGAATTTTATGTACAACATATTGGGAATCCATACCATTATCTTGGATTATTTTTAACATGAATATTCAAAAATCTCTCTTGAACATCACAACTGACCACCGAAACTTTCTTTTTCATAAAACCCAATCAACAAAATAGCAATTAAATGTTACAATGGGGGATTTTTTCCCATTAATATCCCCATTTTTATTTGTCGACAACACATCACAATTTGATACATTATTGATGATTATTCTAACATCTACCAAAAATTATTTCTTATGATTTGAATAGAAATAAATTATTTACTCAATATACACTCTAATCCCAAATAATCCATTCTCAATATATGGAACAATAATGTTATGAAAATTACATCAATTAATCACTTCATTCTATAACCACTCAATTTATTTCATAATGAACCTTGTCTTTTATGATATATAACAATTGATCTGTCATCATTAGCATTATTAGAACTAAAAATCCCCCTAATTCACTGATCCCCTTATCATATTCTCCACCTATATATATATTGATATTTTCTCCCCTTTTATAGCCACAATTTCTCTTACTTATCCAATGAACTCGAAGGATATACCTTTGTGGTTTGAAAAAAGGTTAATGAAAATAGATCAAAACATGAGGGGAAACCCATAACATAGGGAGAGGGGTACCACATCCACACATTTTCAATTATGGAGAGTTGACTGAAGTACATGATTTAGTTGATGCCATTAGAATTTTAATTTGGGTAAGATCATTGTTAGAATATTTGAAAAATGTAGTTATGTAGGATAATACTCTATGTTCATAATCCCTTAGTCCACCTTATCCATGATAAAATGATACATTATTTCAATATATATTTTCCTTGAGAGATAAAATAAATTTTCTTTGATTTATAGAACTTGAATTATCATAATGTATCTCGATCAGAGACTTTACATCAACCCTCATATCATTAAGTTGTAGATTTATCCAAAATAAATATGTGTTTGAATGAGTAGATGTAATATATTAATATTCTAAAGTTCTAAAATAAATGTAATATTTTTTCTTCTTCATCGAATAAATAAAAAAACCCCCAAGATAGAATTCATAACATGTCATTGACTTTTTATCCTGTTCTTTTCTAGCCCAATATACTTCTCTATTTCATAAAAACACTTGTTGAGATTTTTCATTTTACTAAATACCAAAATTCATCATTCCTTTTATTTACCAAAGAAAAATTTTCACTGCAATAAAATGGTTTTCCATGGAATTACTTCGACATCTTACTGCTTACCAGGTGGAACAAATAATATCATTCCTTGTTGCTTTCAAGTACAATCGACTACCAAGGATTTTCATGTATTCTATATTTTTAACTACATTGCATTCATTGTCCCAAGTAGTTTCATCTAGGTCACCACCAGAGTCATCATCCCCATGGAATTATCTACTACAATCCTTTACAAAACCTCCTCAGAATATTTATATAGAAATGTTAACGTTCCAATAATTCTTTGTGTAACCAATAAACCAAGGAAAAACATCAGTTTTCTAAAAATTGATATTTAGAGATCACATTTCATAAATATGGATAAATGTTTGAATAGAAATTCATTACATCCACTAATGATTCTATCATCAAAATACACCAGCTCCATCGTCCTTTGATTTCTATCATTATTGGCCTATATATTGTAATCAACTACACCAAATTGGAAGAGAAGATTCTTCTAAAACTAATCAATAACAAAATACCATGATCATGGTGAATTATTCAATACTTATAGATTCTTTATCAGGTGAAGAAGTATGTCCTCATCTTCATGAATTATAAATCCATTGGGCAGCTCAACATAAACTTCTTCTTCTAGAAACCCATTCATAAATAAGGACTTGACATCAAATTGAAAAACATTTCTCTTTCTATTAAATCCTATATAAAATAATAATATAATTATATCTAGCTTTATAATAGGTGTAAATGATTTATCTCCATCAATACCCTAAATTTTGGAGTACCAAATGCACACTACATTATATTTTTATCAATTAACTTCACCATATCCATTCATCTTGTTATGAATAACCAATTTAGTCCCAATGAAATTCTTATCTATTTCCATAAAAAAAATATTCCATTTCTACTTCATAATTTTTTATTATTTTTATTCATAGAATTAGTCCATTTTTCATATCTTGCTTCTTCTTAAAAACATTTATCCACTACATATGATAATGAAGATGCTTGTTTTAGAGTCTTTATCCTCCCTATCTACATTGTAATTGACTGATCACTAATTATATCTTGTCTATAAATTTCATATCTTCTATTTGAACTTTCAATAGATACATGATTATGCTCTTTATTTTTATTATATGAGTATTCTTCTAAATTAGCCACTGGAACAAGAAAATCCCTTTAGATGGTTATCATTTCATCACTATCCTCTTGAGACTGATCATGTATTTTTTTCATGGTTCTACTAATTATCTATTATAATAACTTCAGTATATTCATCTAACATTACCACCCACTTATTAATAGATTTATATTATTTTCTTTTTGTTGAGTATCCATGTAATTCCCTTCATCTCCACAGGATTCAAACTTCTTATGTTTCTTTTTATTGAGAATTAAACACTTACTACCAATAACTTGATTGTACATAAACATTATATACTTTTCATATCATAGATCACATGATGTATTCTCTTCTTTCAAACATAAAAATTCTGTATTTTATGTGTAGTTTAATGTCATCACTAATTATTTCCAAATCCTCTCTCGAATGTCTTTCTCAAGGAGCATTATTCTATCCATGTTGTTCATAATTAGATCTCTTCTATCAACTACCAAATTTTTTGTGGATTTATTAATATTGTAACATGGTTCTTTATTCCATGTTTCTCAAAATAATGCTCTAATTATCTATTTTTTAATTTTTTCCATTATCTATTCAGATATTCCTTATTATTTAACTTGGAAACTTTTTAAATTAATTTCGATAAGTATTTAGGAAACTAAAATCATCTTATTTTGTGAATGAAGACTAATACCCAAGCCATTATTCTAAAATTATCCATGAAGAGCACATAATATCTACTCCCATCATAGCTCTTGGTGAAATATGTCTATACACATGAATATTCACTAACTAATGATTTTTTTTCATTTTATCATTTTCCAATTGTGTCTTTCGAATGATGTTTCCATGGGGAAAAGAATCACTTGAATGAGTATAAACATGTGATATCCTAGTGAGGTTATGAGTAGTATCACATTTCACGAGATATTCTAATGATATTTGACTCAAATGAGAGAGGCATTTATGCCATAATTTTTTCTTCATCCTTGGTAAAAATCATATCTTTTTCTCCATTTATAAAGTACAGATTCACTTTTGTACGCTTTCCCTGAAAAACAAAATCATTGTATTTTGTCATGATGAGTATAATTTATTGGAAATAATTATGGAATGCCAGGATTAATATAAGTGACTGACACTAGTATGTTGTGACTGAGACCATCAACAACCAAGACTGATTCATGTCTCATAAATTTTCCCCAAAATATTTCTTTTTCTGAGAAAATAATTTTCAGGCCATCATTGTTTACAAATCTCATAATACATTCCTTATCATATCTAATTACTATAACCATTTTCACACATCTTATCCTATAATCGTATCCTAAACTATCACTGATATATATTATACTGTGATATGATGATTTGAACGAAATATATATAACCATTTCTTATTCATATTTTTTCCTTTATGATACATGTTTTTTAATTCATACCCAATACAGATTTTTAATCATTTTACTCCTTGATGTATGATAGACCTGAATAAATTTTTAGAGCTAGAAATTTATTTTTCATATTTGTCTCATTTTATGATACCTTTAGTAGCTTCTAGTGACTATATTCGGACTATCTCAATAGATTCACCTACGTTGTCGATGTGAAATATCTTTCCATGTGTTTGATTCATCAACACCCAAAATTGTGACCATTAAATTATATCGTGAATTAGTTATCATAGTATGGATGCTTCGATTCGTCTAGTTTCCATCAATACATCTGGGAAATGGAATAGATATATTGTTATTATCCCATATTTCCTCAGTAATAGCATCATGTTCTTGTTTAATTCATATGTGTCACTACAGCAATACTGGGCTTACCTTGGGTTATTTTAATATTATGCTTCTGATTCATACCCAAATATAGTTTCAATCTTGGGGAATGTTAGTATGGTCTACCTTTGATGAGTACTACTTTTTTTCGATCAAGACCCAAACCAGTTTAATCATTTAGATAAATCATTTAATCCTATTAACATTAATATTTCAATTTCACTAGAGAATTAAACTCTACATTTCCATTTTCTACAACCTTTGAAACATGATTTTATAGATTCATCCCTTTATCCTAATAATTTTTATTCTTTCCTAGAATGATAACCTCCTCCTCATGCTTTTAGATGATTTTATCTTGATCTCCCAAAATATGAGTCAAACCATTAATCACCCATTAATGTTCTCTAACATTGAGCTTATAAATACAGATCACATCAATGTTCTATATCTTTGAAGACATAGTATTTAATATATCTTCTTGTTGGTCATACTTCCCCTCTTCCAGGACTTTCATGACGATTTTGGAATTTTGAACAACCATGTTGGATTTTATTGTTTCGGATCCCCAATCATTTGTCTCATCTTGTGCATCTTCTAACTAAACTTGAAGGTCATGAATTCTTTCAACTTATCCATTATAATTTTTACATTATTCCCTTGTTTATGAATTTCAATCAACATAAACCATATAATTTTCCTCATTATACTTCCATTCCATCAATCCTTCTACTTCATATTATTTGGAACTATAATATTTCTTTGAAAGTAGACTCTCCTATTTTACGAAATAATTTTTTTATTTTTTCATTCACTTTAAATAGGTTGATGATGTATTCATGGAAATTTTGACTCTATAGACATCATCATCATGAATATTATTTGGGAACCTAACTATATTACGTCCAAACATTCCACAGAAAAATAATGCTTTTAGAATTTACCCATTGAACATTTATTTTCCTCCTTGTAAATTTGATAAAATTTATTACATGAATTCATTTATCTATTCTTCTTTAACTTCATATTCCATAGAGGGATTATTCATTTCCAAGAAATTTATATCATTAAACACCACTTTTACCAAAAATTATAATCATTATTTCTCATTTGAAATGAATTAATAGTATTATTCAATATTTATAATGTCATCTCCTTTGGATCATTACCTTCCAAAATAGAAACTTACGAACTGAACTGACGTGGAATTATTTTCAAGATTCTCTTTATTATCATTAAATATTTAATATATTCTTCGAGACTATTAATTTGTTAAAATAAATTATCCAGTAAAAAAAATCATTGAATAGATACATTAGTGTGCAATAGGATATCATCAATCCTATTCAATAAAACCATAGTTTTTTTCACTCTTACTTTTGAGTTTTCCTCAAAAATATTTAGAAACGTTTTCCACCTAGAATGTGACAAATTTCTCTTCATAAACATTATATAAATTTCCTTATAAATGGATCCCTCTATAGAGATGGTTCCTTTAGCATCAACATCCAATTCCCTTTTGATAGATTTGGATAAAGCACCATTGTCGATATTGGCCACAATTCTATGCGTTGCTTATGTGATTACATCTTTTCCTAATAATCAGAAGTAATACTGCATCTGAAACTTTAATACTTGAAAATTGTTTACAACGAAGATCAGAATACCTTTTTGATTGAAAACCTCCAGTTATTCTACTAATATAGAACCAATGACTTTCATAATTTAGCTCAGATACAAATATTGTCCCAACTAGTAGAAATTCCTTTAGAGGAGGTGAATCATGGTATGAATGATAAAAACAAAGTCCCTTTTGGATCTTGTTTCATCATTAATTAGAACACTCTAACCACTCTTTCCCATTAAAAGATATAAAAAAATTGAATCATGAGTGAGACTCAACAATTTTTCATGGTTGTCTCTCACTAGGATACTCAGTAGAAAATACAAAAAAAAAATGTACCGACGTACAAAATCCACTATGGACAACTTCCAAAATAAGCTTCCATCTAGATCCATTTTCAAACCTAGATCACTAACTTTACAATGTTTAGGGATAACATAGTACATTCCAAGGTTCACTCCCTCAATCTCTTCTTTGATGGATCACTCCTAGTGAATGAGATAATATTCTTCTTCTACCTTTGCACATTTCCATAGAAAGAATCCACACAAAGTTTATGGACATGTATATACATTCATAATCAATAAAAAATGCATTCTTTGTTTTAAAAAGATTATTTGTTGAGGTTAAAATTCAATCCACCTGATAAATACCACTTTACCATAGATTCATTTGGAAATAATTTCTAAACACATTCTAAAATCTCAATTCCTTTATGAATATCACACAACCTTTGTGAAATAACCCAATTAATCAGCACTATATACTGCATTTTCGAACCCTACAGCTATATTGAAGGTCACATAGCCTTTAAAAAGAACACTACTTTTCAGTTAGCATTTTCTAGCCTTCACAAACTTCAAAACCTTGGTGAAGCTCAAAAATTTGGGTTTCCTTTCATATAATTCATGCACATACGTTCTTCATGATGATTTTTGAAAGGACCACATTCATGAATATACTTCAAGAATATATAGACATTAAATCATCATTAAGTCTTGGTATATTTTTTGAAGGGGGTATAAGCATATATATCAGTGTATCCTCCAAATTTAGAATCTCACATCCATGTCCTCATCATTTCATGATGTCCTCACATCTCATTCGTGATGCTCCCTATTCCATGTATTACTATGGGGATTTTCCATTCATAATGCTTCTCATAGTTACGGAGATTGTTGTCATATACATTGTACATTATTAATTCATATTATTAATGGTCTTTACCATCACAAAAACCCTTTATGAAACACTGTATTCATTAAACTCTTTACTTTTCCATTTTTTATGACATCACGAAGGTACTCCAATTTTCACAATGATAGCCATCATCCGAATTTTGGACATCAAATATTTTGAAAAAAACTATTCAATGATGCCACCTTCTGTCCAAAATTTACTATATTGCATCTAGGTCATAGATTCATTTTTATTGGATATGTTTCAATATACCTAGTCCAAAATATTTATGGACCTCTACAACTGACCAATTAAACTCACATTTTCAACAAATAGAAGAATCCTAGAAACACAAAAAAGGTATTCTTTCCGACCATGTTTAAATAGGAGAAATAATTTAATAATATTGTGAAGAAAACTACACCCAATAAGTATGATTAAATAAATTTCATTCGAAAGTCTACTTTAGAAAAAAAGTTCATATAATGGACCTTTATCAATTGGTCTAAGAACAAATGTTAGTGAATGAAAGCTGAAGAAGGAAATGATATCAATATCAGAAATAAATAATTTTATTGAATTGGTGGATTAAAATAAAGACAAAAATATAGAGTTTCATTTGTAGTTTTCTAAAAAGGATAACTCAATTATTGTTGGATATTTATGTGGAATGTTTCGAATGTTAGGTATTGATATTGACAACTGTATGACATGGTTTTATGAACAAATAGAACATGTAAAGATCCAAGAATTACAACCAAGGGATTATTATATTAAAATTTAAACATTGTAGAAGGGGTTTTCACATAATAATATGTATGATCATGTACCTATATAATGATTAATCATATGTTCAAATCAGAAGGAATTGTGTATGAAGTTGGAGTAGGAAGATAATAATGATAGAATTCTACTTTCTATTGTGAAGAAGAATGTTTTATCTAATATGATGGATAAAAAAATGAAAAATTCCCTACGTTCCATAAATGATAAATTATTGAATGTCAAATATAGGGTTTGATTGATGAGTCTTCGTGAATATAGAGCAGAATTGAATGGAGTTTCAAGGTTTAGAGATTAATCCCATCCCTACTACTCAAATTGAAAAGTCATTTAAGAGCCACATTATTCACATGTATATATTTTTTGGTTTCTTCTAAGAAGGGAATTGATGGTGAGGTATAAATATAGGGGTATTCTAAAAGATATTAGTGTTTTGAATATATCATACAGTATCCATGAGGTTATCCCTCATTGACTTCTTTATTTCATAGATAGGTCAAATTATTTGTCAAGATCATTCTTGAAGAGATTCAACCCTGATGAAGATAGATGACTATCATTTTTATAGAGGGAGAAAGATGATAAACTGTTGGAGTTTAATTTCTCAAATAATAAAACTGAATATATTTTTTCTGATTTTTTATTTGATGATCATAATTTCTAGAAATTGAAACTTTTCATTAAATGTATGTTTATATATTCCTATATGAATGATAATTCTAAATAATAAGTGAATAAACTTGTATTTTGATGAAAAAATAATATGAATTGATAAAGGAAAAGAATATTCTTTTATTTTAATTCTTTTAATTTTTCTATTAATATAATTTCAAAATTTTAATTGGGTATTAGTTGAAAAACCAATAAAAAAAAGATTCAGTGTTGTAATCATATTCTGAAAAATTTACTCATAAAATTGGTGTCTAAACTAGTCTCTCTTGTTTTTATACAAGGATCTCCCAAATAGAAATAGAGATTATTAATTAATGACTCATTTATTTTTGAAATATGATTCATTAATTCTCTTATAAGATCAATTTTAGTTTCTCTTATTTAAGATATTTTATGAAAATGGAGATTGATTAAGAGAAGAAGAAAATATCAGTTATTATACAATAAGATGATTTGAATTCCATCATATAATCCTATAATCCTACTTTTTATCATGTTTGGGGGAGAATGAAACATTTACATTGAAATTAAATCTTGGCTTTATAATGAATCCAATGGGGGAGATTGAAGAACCCAAGTCGATTAATATAATAATTTTATTTTAATTGTATCCAATTTACATGTTTGATGAAAATTCAATGTTGTTGTGATTGATGTTTGGAGTTTCATCCATTTCATTTTTCAAGAGAATTATTCAAAAATTGGTAAGGGATGTTTTGATTTTAAGAAGTTTATTTATTTAAAGAAAAGAATTTGTGTGATGATTTTAGGGATGTATTTTAGTTCAGAATAACTTAGTTTATTGGTTATTTGAGTAATAATGATTGTTTAAGACATTAAAATATGTGAAAAGTTTTATAATTAATGGCTGTATTTTTAATGAAAAAGAGAATTGTGCGTATAAAATTATTAATATTTTGACATTTTTATACATTTGTAGTATTTTTTTTGCCGTGAAAATATGGTATGAATTTTTTTTACTAAATTTTTTCTCATTATAAATATTGATCCAATATACCAAAAAGGGGATTTAGGTGTGAAAGTGCTTAGGTGGAAACTCAAATAATCATATTAACGTCCATCTAGGTTAGACTGAAGAGAAATCATGTAATTATAATTCAAAAAAGTAGCATAGAGACAGCCTATAGCCACAATGTGTAGAGGCATGGTGGCTTAGCATTACCTGACACAAGGATGTCAAAGGAATTGGTGGGATTATGTGGTAAATGATTTCTAATCCACTTCATTCATAACTTTTATTATATGGAATATGATATTTTATTAGTGTTTCAATGTGATATTATTTAGAGTTGGTTGTTGTATCTTTAGAATAAATTACAAAATTTAAATTTGTCTATCTGATCATCTAGGTCATCCATTCTTTTTTTCATGCCATATTCTCCTCTTGGATCATCTAATAGAATATGTTTGTTATAGGAACTCCATGCCACATCATCAATTTTCTTTAGCCAATATTTCTAGCTCCAATTGAGAATTATATTGATTACATTATAATCTTAATATCTTTCAACAATAATTTCATTATAAATAAAAAAGCTAAACTAACATAGCATATGATAAAATATGTTTTTATGATGATAGTGATGTCTCGTGTTGTGATTTAGTGAATAAAGGATTTTAGGAAAATGGTCGATGACACTTTAAAATTCTTAGAAGCATTGAGTCCATAGACTTCCTGCCTATAAATACTACCTAAAAGTCTCATTTCCATATTGGATTATATCTCACATATGATAACAGAGCATAGATTTTAGAGAGAGATCGAGCAGACAACATTCTCTGTATTTACGAAGGAGGTTCCTTGGGTTTAACTCATCATCAACATCCACATTCACATGTTTTTTTTGAAATTAGTGAATTTTTCAAAGGAGATTGTAAACCATCTAAAATAAGTTATGAAAAGTAGATGCAATGTGTATTAGGTTTTGTTTCTTAAAAAACAATGAGAAGAAAGTAAATCTATGAAGAATGTGTGTTTACTCAAATGATCTACAAGGTTTAGACATTTTATGATAATGGGGAAAAACTAATCAGGTTAGCTTTTATAAACTATTATTTGGTAACAAAAATTGTATCATTGAGTATATGGGCCTGAATAAAAGACCAGTGAAATAATAATCTCACAAACTAATATTCTCATGAAATTAACATATTACATGAAGAATAATGAGTAAAATGATGTCATGGTTTATTCCAAACTGGATATCGTGGATTATATTTATTATATATAAAAGGCATGGGTTTTCAGGATGCTTTTATGTGAGGTTTAAGAGTATATTATAACTAGATGAATTTAAAATACACATGAAATGATATTCATATATACATCAAGCATGAGTTAGATAAATTTATAGTGTGTGTGTGTGTGTGTGTTTTTAATTATCATGAAGAAGAAGATAAGTTTAGAAGGAATAGTAATGTGCATCATGTAATTACACAAAAAATAGTGGTTAATTGTGAAGTGTTTTGTATGAAGGATATACTAAATTCATACTATGAGATAAATTGATAAATTATATTATACCAACATTATTTATAGTACATTAATGATATATATGATGATATTTATATATGGAAAAAAGTAAAGTATGATAGAATGTGAGTTAGTGTGTGTGCAAGGTGTATTTGTGAGATTCTCAAAAATATAAGCATTCATTTATAGCTATTCAGCATTGTAAAATTGTGTGAAAGATACACTGAATGAATGTCCTCCACTTAATTAAATCAATTGTAAATATAATGGTCAATATGCTTACCAGTTACCTAACCTGACGGTTAATGATGATGATCGATGACAGAAACCTCTTTGGTAAAAGGACATGGGGAAATATCATGATATCAATATTTATAATGAGGTTTGTGATAATGACATGGATAAAGGTACACATACCATCAAATCTTGAATATATAATGCAATATTTGATTCTAGAACTACCCACTATTTCATATCTAAATTTTTTTAGGGTAGCAATATTCAAATCAAATAATAATATGTGGAATTTTCAGTTTACACCTCGGATAGAATAATTATTAAATTCCAATTATCGGATTCCTCTCATGTTGATGTTTATGGTAAATTGATTCTGGATAATATTTTAATTCTTATAATGGTTGAATAAGATGTCATCTTAGGAATGGATTCTCTTCCAAGGAATGAACCTACGTTATATTTTCTAGATGGTAAGTTTCATTTGAAATTTCCACCCAATCCATAATCAAATATCAATGTAAACATAATTATAATGTTCCTATTGATATTACATCTGGTGTATAGGTCTTAATTACCATTAACAAGGAATGATTATCTCAAATGATTTTGGAGAATCTCGAAATTGATGATATGGATATTATTTTTGAATTATTGGAAGTGTTTATAAATGATTGTCATATTCATCCAACAAACATTAAGTTGAGTTCCCAATAGAACTTATAAAATGTTCCACCATAATTTCAATGACTCTCTACTGAATGCCCCAAATTGAGTTATAGGAATTGAAAAAGAAACTCCCTAAAAACCATGATAAGGGATTCATTTGGACATTTCTATCACCATTGGGGCACCTATTGTTTTTATAAATAATAATGACTCGTCATTGTAAATTTGAATTTATTTTTTAGAGTTGAAAAAAGATAACTAACATGAAAAGTATCCACTTCACCGTATTGATACCTTGTTTGATCAACTATGTAGAGCTCAATAATTTTTCATGATTGAAATTCATTCTAGATATCTTAATTTGAGATGAAATATGTGGTATATACCAATGACATCATTATACAATGGGAATGGACACTCTGAATACATAGTGATTCCTTTGGTTCTTACAAAGTCCCCACCTATCTTCAGGGATTTTATGAATAGATTATTTTGAGATAATATCGATGAGTTTTTGATATACTTTATAGATGATATCATTACTTATTAATTAATAATTAAATATTATGAAGACCACATGATATTTTTACCAAAGAAACTATGGGGAAACATTATGAAAAAAATTACAAAGTGGGATTTTTCATCAAAAGAATTCATTTTTTGGTCATGTTATTCTCAATAGAGGGAATAATATAAGTTATTTAAAAGGAAGAAGCTCTTGAATGATGGCCCAAACCAACAATAGTTACTGAGATCCAATGTTTTGTTGGATAAGCTAAATATTAGAGGTCATTTTTTAAATTTCTCATGAATATCTAATCCACTAACCATGTTAACTCATAAGGGTGCAAATTTTACTACAAAGATAAATGGGAAGAAAATTTTATGGAACTAAAAAAATGTTAGTCATCACTTTGGTACAGACATTATCATGTAGTAAATAAGGGTTTTTAATCAATTGTGATGTATCTTACAAGGGATGATATGTGTCTTTGTGCATTATAACATGGTTATATATTATTCCTTTAGACCATTGAATATTCAAGATAAAAATTTCCCAAATAAAGATTCAGAGTTTGTTCATGTAATTTTTTCGTAAATGATATTGTGGCATTAACTTTATGGGGAAAACTGTGATATATATAAAGATCATAAAGTTTTAAAATATATACTCATACTGATGGATTTGAACATGAATCAGATAAGTTTTTAGAGCTAATAAGGTATTATTAATTCACAATACATTACCACATAGTGAATGTGAACTAGGTGTTTGATGCAATGAGTTGAAATAAACATGCTAGATTAGACATGATGATTTTTGAAATATGCCCAATATTTTTGGATTTGCAAAGGCTGGATCTGTAGATTTTGAAGGAAGGTGTAAAAATTATCTTTCTCAATTCAATGTCCAACAATATAACAAAATTATCATTTAAGCGGTGCAGAAGGATGATATAGAACATTAAAATTCAGATAGAAATTTTTCTATTTTTAATAGTTGTCATTATGGAATGATAATTTTTATGAACTATGTATGTGTTACTTATATACCAGATTTGAAGAAGGGGTTTTTAGAGGAATATCATAGTTCTTCATTCTCTATTCATCCGAAAAGTACACATATGCATATAGGATATAAAAAAGTTTAACATTGTGATGACATGAATTGTGATATTATAGATTTTGTTTATTGGATCTTATGATTCTAGAAAGATATGGATGAAAGACAAAAAGTCTAATGGGTTGTTACATCAATTACACATACCACAATGGAAATGAGTGAATATCACTTTTTATTTTTAGATGGACTCCCCAAAAAATCTAAATGGAATAATATGATATAATATTTAGTAAATATCCTTACAAAGTCATTACCATCCATTTTAATTATATAAGACTTCTCTTTGGATCCGATTTCAAGTATATACATTAATAATGTGGTATGGTTTAACGGAGTACCATATCCTATTGTATCTGATTAAGATATGTGGTATGACCAATTTTTTTCTGAATTATTCAATAATAACATGATAAAAAATTGAGTTTCATCAAATATTATCATCATCAGATGGATGGTATGTTTGAAATAACAATTCAAACTCTAAAAGATATTTTGGGATCCTTTTTATGGATTTAAATGGTGGTAGTGATCAACACCATAATATAGTTGAGTTTTATAACAAAAAAATCATTCACACAACCATTCACATTAATTATTTTGAAACACTCTATGTAAATAAAATTAGAGCATTAATTTTCATCTTTGATGTTGGTTAAAGAAAACTATTGGGAGATAATATAGCTAAAGAAATGGTTGAGAAGGATAGAAAAAATCAGTAGAGTGTCATGAATGCTAAATTTTGGTTGAAAATTCATACTAATAACCATAAGAATGATTTATAATTTTAAATTAGTGATAATTTATATCTTTGAATTACTTCACGAAAAAACTATATGAGATTTTAGATGAAAGGGAAACTAAACGATATGTATAACTATCAACATGAGATTCATGATCATATATGGATGGTAGCCTATCACCTATAACATCCATAAAATATATATCATGTTCATAATATGTTCATTGTAACTCACATAAGGATTTAAATACCCAACCCTTCACATTTGCTACAAATTCATTATCTTTCTTATGACGAAAAACTAGTTGAAATTATACATCGTACATAGAATGTTAAACGAATCAAGACCACTCACCTGATAAAATTTCTATGGAGAAACCACTAGTTATAGGAATCTATATTGAAACTTGTGGATACGATGAAGTAGATGTGACCTCATTTGTCTGTATAATAAGGTTGAATTTCATGGGAAAAAATCATTTTATAGGGTTTAAAATGTGACATCATATGTTTTTATGTATATTTTTTAATTAATTTAAATTATTTCTGTGTATTTAATTGAATGATACATCAAGTCCATCATGTGTTATACTTTCAACAATTTTCATCTTTTTCTACACACAAAATCATCTTAGCTTGGGTTACAAGCAACACATGGTTTCTATGAAACAACATTTTTTGATTATTTTTATTTAAATGAGATAGTTATAACATATATGTTAAAAATATAAATATTAATACTACAAAATAGTTCTTAAATATGATTTATAATGTTTTTTCATCAATGAAACATATTCGAAATAAAATATATAATTTTCTGTAAAGATATGTTTAAAAATACTAGTTTCTCAAAATAACTATATTTTAGGTCATTTTTTGAAAAATAAAAAAAATTAATTGTAGATAATTTTTGAAATTTAATTTGGTAAAATAACCCTAATTTTATAATTCATAATGTAAAAAAATTATCTTAGGTGAAATTTGTGGGATTTTTTTGAAAAACATCATTTTTAAGAATAGTGATGAATATATAATTTTAATTAAACCATTTCTTTGCATAATTTATTTGTAATGTAAATTATATTTTTATTTTTTAAAATAATAATTAGTTTAATTTCATAAAAATTAATCCCAATTATTTAATTATAACCAATTTCGCATTGATATTGGATACAAAAACCTTTTAATCTTTAGAACTTTTTTCGTTTAAAATGTAATCATCACATCCCATCTGTGGGATTAATTTTAAAGTAATTCTTACCACTTATGTGATAATAATTTAGAAAAATGGATTCCAAATTTTAATTAAAAATTATTTATTCTTTATAATAATATTTAAATAGTAGTTTATCAAAAAAATATTCTGGATATTAATTAATATTAATTGTAGCGATTAAGTTAAAAACAAGATTACATATAAGTTGAAATTTATATTTTAGGATTAAAATGTCCATAAACTGGTCTGAAAGCCATTTTTTGGAAACATTTAGACTATATAATCACATTTTTAAAAAATGGACCATTATTGGAGGCACATTTTGAAAGGATATCTCTCAATAGTGTTTAACTTTTTATATTTACAAGAACGTCTCTCATCCTCCACTAAAAAAAGGGCACTCACCACCCTCACTTATTCATATCTCTAAATACATTTGGATATTACAAAACCTATCCAAATATATGCCCAAATTACCTAACATCATACTATATTCATCATATTTGGCACAAATCCAACCGAATATTTCTCTTTCTGAATACCAAAAAGAGTCTCCCAAAGAAGAGTTAACCACCTTCAATAAGAACTTTTATTTTATCTCTTTCTACAACAATTAAATTAATATTATATAAATATTGAATAATAATATAAATAACCTAAATATAGTTTGATTTTGTTTTATAGTGTGTATGACTTACACTCACATACAATTCCATTAAATGGGATATGATATCATCATTTACATGTATGACAGACTACCACCTCACGAACCGATGTAGGACATTCTTCCATTAGCAAATTTAATGGTTGGGAGAAGTGATATAAATAATATTTTTAAATGATAAATTATATATATATATTATATATATTATTATTTTAATTATTATATAACACATATCTTGATGATTTCCATTTTTTGGAATATGATAACTTCATTTGTGAATGTGTGGACTACCACCTCTTAAAAGCGATGTGATTCATTCATCCTATACAAGTAATGTATTAAAGATGTGTTTAATAAAACTATTGGTTATATATTAAAAAATAATTGTAAACGAAGGAAAATATATTCATATATATAAATATAATATATTGTTTCATTCGCTATATATGAAAAGAAAATGGAAACAATGTTTATGAGTACAAACAACCAACCATCTCCATGAATGGTGTATTTAATTATAAATATTTATATATTATAAAGACATATATACTTAATATATATGATATTTATATCATATTATACATTCTTGAGATCATTTTATAAATATATGGACTAAAAATATTAAAAAGATCAAAACACATGAAAAAAACGTGGTTATTAACTGAAATGTAAATTCAATATGAAATTGTTAATAAAAATGAAATATAAGGTCATAAGAAAATAATATATGGTATGATATACATGAATATGGTTCTTTAATATATGTATAATAAACATATATTTATTATATATAATTTTTTAAAGAGTATGATGAGAGTTAAGATATAAGGTAAGGGAATTTCTCTCACATTTTATTTTCATGTGATACATGCCATATTCACCACCCATTTATTTTATGAGGTCCATATACTACCATATAAAATGTTATATAATGAATTAAATTATTCCATGATATTGAATTTTTTGATTTATTTTATTCATTAATGGGTATCACAATTAAAAAGTTACAGGACTAGTAAGGGGGTTTCTAGTGTCTTTTTTATTTCAACAATTCTTCGGCCATATTCAACACTTATTTATTTATATGTGGTATATAATCTTCCAATGAATGTATTATATTAATATTATAATTATCTTTATGGGTATTTACATATCCATTTTATTACTTATCTATCATGGAGTTTTGGATTCTAAATTTACCAAATCATTATGGAAATTGTTTCAAAATATCACTTTATTGAGACACATGTTTTGTTATTCCCATATATTCTTTTATGAGTTTTATATACTACCATTTTACAAGTTAAATCAATAAGTTTATCCTTTTAATAATATTTATAACTTCAGTTAATGTTATTATTTCATGGGTATCCTAATTCAATGTTTCTATTGTGGTAACAATTTGTTACTACAATATCATCATTTATCAAGATTGATTATGATTATGATTCCAATGATGAAATATTGAGATCAATATTTCAAGAAAGCTGATGAATTCTCTTAAAAAATTTTATTTGTTATATCTCTTTGTAATGGTCCATTTTCCCCCTCTTTCATTAAAATAATAAATACTTTGTTTCCAGGAAATCCCAACCATATTCTATCATCTGAAAAAAATCAATTTTATTCAAAATCCATTTTTTTAAAAAAAATACAAGGATAATGGAATAAAAAATATGGTTTAAAATGTGTTTAAGATGTTATTGAAAGATTTATTTAAATGTTTTAATGGTTATTTTCAATGAAAATGGTTTTCATAAGAGATTTATTTTTTAAAAAGTGTTTTTCAAATTAGAGAGGAAATTTTCTTCAAATAATGTTTTAAATGATCATTCAAAATTATATTCTATATTATATTCCATACATTTATGTTTCCTATTATTTACTAGATTTTTGATCCACGGATACAATTTTTTCTTTCTATGAATTGTTTATGATTTTAATGATATGATTTTAATTAAACTCATTTCTCTTACATGGGTTATATTTTTATGAAACAGGCTTATATTCATGAGTTATTATTGAATAAAAAGATTTTTAAACTTTTCTCTTATCTACATTTTATGATATTATGAAATGTTTATGATAAAAATTCTATTTTATGGGTTATAATATGATTATTTTTTAGGATCTAAAGGCAATAAAATTTTTAATTTCTTTATGAGATGGGTGGGATATATATCTCCATAAAAGGAATTGGGCAAGATTTATATATCATGAGATGGATATGTATGGAATAGGGAGTGAACTCTATTTAATAAAGGACTATTTCTAATAAAATAATCTTTGTAGTTAACCATGAAAATTAAGATGGTTTAGGGATTTAAACTATTCCCCAAAGATAGAAATGGAACTGATTCCTTGCCTACAACAGAAATAATTTTATATGATTTTGTTTCTTTCACAATTCAATGTCTTATTCCTATGTTATACTTTCTTGGATTATTATCTAGTTTCTTATATGATTAATATCTTTTTAACGACCAATATTTATTCCAAAACTCTTCCTTATGATCTTTGATATGTATTGTATGAACTTATAATGCTTTGATCATGTTCTCATACCATTATGATCACAATTATGCTTACATATCTCACTTTTTTACCCGTAGTGAGCATCTTATCACTCCATTTTTATGATTTATTTCCCCAAGTTATAAGGATATGTATTATGTATTATGTTTCTATAAATGGTTCTAGTCATGCAGAACATGTTCTTAGGTAATATAGATCACTTAATTATCGATGTTTATGTTTCTATGTTTCCAAAGGCACAGAACTTATATGGTCATTTTGTTCCATGAATATAGTTATTAAATAAATCTTGTCTAGATATTATAATTAGAGGTGAAAACATAATTCATTAAAGAGAATAATAAATAATGGAATGAATAAAATATCCATGCATTAGAAGAAGTAATTATATTCAAGGTTCCATAATTGGGAATCAAAGACAGTTGTATTAAATATCATGAAAATATACAATAAATTAACAATACAATTATTAATGATCAAGAAAATAATATATATAAAACATTAATATATTTAAATTAATTTTTAAGTATGTTAATTATATGAGAAACCCTCTTAATATGATATTCCTTGATGTCATTTAATATAGATGAATATTGAAATTTTCCAAGCCAATACATCATGAAAGTATTGATATAAGAGTTAATACTACAAAAAAATTTAATTGATTTTATCTATGTTATAATACCTTTTTATTATGAAAAAATAAATTTGAGACCATATATGATTAATGTCTTCTAGGATAAAGAAAAATGTACAATCAACTAAAAATTATTATGTTTTTGATAATTATATCTTCCTGAGAACTGTTTGTTTCAAAAAAACATATGCATAAAAATATATTAATATGTGATAAAGATCCCAACGAAAATGCACGTGGATTTGAGTAATTATGGTCAATTTTATTCCCAAAATAAATCAAAATTCAATTATAATATATAAAAAATGCAAGTATTATATTCTTGAATGATTATCATTCATGTGAAGAGATCATGATTGTTTTACTAATACTGGTGTTTTGAATGTTTAGGGACCATGAATATTGTTTTTTTGGAATGAAACATATACTCATAGAATAAAAATTAATCCTATATCAAGGTATATTAATATTTAATTTATTAAAATTATACATAATAAAATTGGAAATATTTTCTCTTGTAATATATTTAAAGTAATGTTAAATTTATTCAAATGATTCAAAAAGTGGTTCCTATAAAGATATTATATTGTGTAAATCAAATAAAAATTGACTAACAAATTTTATGGAAAAATATAATAAAATAAATATATAAATAGAATTTAAGGTGGGTTATCCTTTAGTAATAGAAAAAAAATGAAAATATAGTTCAAAAAAACCTAAGAAGTCCTATAATAGTGCCACACCAAAGAGGTTAATTTTCTTATATTGTAGAGGAATATGATTTTGAAACTATTTGAGAAGAATTTATGTTTTTTTATAAGTCCTTAATCCTGTTAATTAATGATTCAAAGTATTCATATTCACATGTTGTATTATAATTTTTTCCCATTTTTATAAAAATGGGTAGGTCCGTGGTTGTGGTGGAGGTCACAGTGTGGAAATGGTTATCCAATTTAAAACATGTAGTGCCATAATGGACAGTCGCTAGGTGGGAACTAGGCGAAGTGAGTTGGTATTATCCCTATCAACCATGTGCAATGGGACCCCACTACAACATAGTGGAGGCTCTGGTGGGCCAAAAAATGGCATAATTTGTTTCACCAAGTTATGGACGGTCCCCATGCCTTATCTCCTAGAAATTCCACAACCATATTGGTATTTTCAAAAAATAATTGCTATTGTGGTATCATTCAATTGAAACACCTAAATAGATTCCTTATCTTCTAGTGGGTGTTTATTCCATTCTTTTATAAACATAAATAATTTGTTTAATATGTATATTTTCCCATTTTCAATCATTTATACCAATTTTAAAATCCCCATTAACTTGAATTCGAGATGTAGTGTTTTCTAATAAGTAGTTTATGACTTTAAATATTAACAAAAAGAAGTGTCTTATGTTGATTAACAAATTCTTTTCCATTCTCATTAAATATCTGGGATCATAAGGACATGATCTCATCCCCTCCCATCATTGGTCTAGGAGGTAGTTAATTTCTCATTCAAATTGTGCTATGTGTGTCTATACTCTTGTGTATAACATATAATTCTGGTTGTTCATTGGATTTTATAGTGTTTTGAGATATGAAATTGATGAACTGAATTCAATGATTTGTGAATTTGTTCATTGATGTGTATAGAAATGTTTTGTAAAATGGTTTACTTTGAAAACCATTTTGACTCACATGATGTATTTATTTAAATTATATAATAATGTTTTTGAAGTGGAAATGGTTTTTCATGCATGAAAGTTGTGGGTAATAACAGTAGAAAATCAATTTAGGAATTTTGGCCATAATAATGAAATTTATTTACATTCGATATTTTTTAACAAAATGTGAGAATTAAAATGAGATGGATTTTCCATGGAATTGTTTTTAAAAAATGTGGATCTGGTTTCATGAACATTATAATTATATAACATAACATTGGGAAAACCATTAGTTCAAAATAAATTTAATAATATTAGAGACATAGTGCATTAATATATCTTTATAGGAGCTTTATGTGATTCCATGGTTTCTTCTGGGTAGCCTTCTGTTTAACCAATTTTCGTGATATTTAGGATTCACTTATTATGGATAGAGTTTCTAGTTTCTCTTATTTATGTTCACCATCATGTCATGGAATTTCTAATGATGTTTTATGGGTAAATTATATACATGTTCATTTTATATTCTTATTTTATTACATTACATCGATATTTGGTTTTGAATCTTATTTTTTCATCATCTAATCCTACATAGTTATATGTTATGTCAGATTGTTTTTCCTCTTGAAATATGGAATTTTTTGAAAATAAAACCAAATGATGATTTTATATGGAAAATAAATGATTTATTTTTTAATGGATAATAATTGTGGTAAATATAATAACTAATGTACTCATGTGGATAGAAATTTTATTGATTCTTAGTGTTATCTTTATAAAATATATTACTCACAATTTGTATTTTTTTCTTGGGGAATTTATATACATGGTTATGTGGGATACTGTTAACAGGAAGTGTGTCAGGTAAAGGTTGGTTTTCCTAGTTTGAATTTTCTTATAGTGGGTTGGGATGGTGGAGAAATTAGGTCATGAGGAGGCAGACCCATGGCCTTCTTCAGGCTCCATATTGGTATTATTTTTTATTATTCAACTCGATCTTGTTTTCCTTTTTTGGATTTTACTTTTATGGTTTGGTTGTTTCATTATTTTATGTATCTTTTTGGATAACTACCACGATTATATGAGTATTTTATCTAAAAATATGTAAATTAATGGAGAAATAATTCTAATGATTCTTTTTACGATACCCATATTCTTTACTTCAGTATGTGGTGATGGTGAACATTCTTTGTGCCTTTTCGGATGCCATATTAGGTGATATTAAAGGTTATCTTGGGTTAAAAATTTATAAGTTAATATAAATGGCCATTTAGTTACTATTGCAACTTGTTCTTATACTTTTGTATAACCCTATTGTTTCTAGGGGTTATTGACACATTGGAGTTTTTTCAATCAGAACATGAGGGGTAGATTGGGATTGGGATTAGAAATCTCACATTAATTATGAACGTCATGTTTTCATGGATTGTCAGATATTTTTTAACATCATTTATAATATGATTATATTTAAAGCATAAACCCTATATAATTCTGATTATCATAATGGAATCTAATCTCGTTATTGATTGTTTTTTATCTTTATTTTTTTTTGAATATGAATACTTTGATAATAATATATCTCAATGATATTATTGAAGATTTTGTGTGAGACTCACAAGCAATTACTCCTTCTAACTTCGTATTAGTAGAAACTATATTCTAAATGATCTATTACTTAGGATAAGTATCCAATGTTGAACCATATTGGTAGGTGGGCCATTATTTGGAATTCATGAATAATCATCTATTTTTCTATTATATTGACAAGGGACCCCATGAATCTAAAAAATAAAATATTACGATTGATAGGATTTCCCACATTTTGAAAACTCTAGAAGAACCCATTGTTGGATTCTCCACAACTATAATAATGGGTCCGAGAATCAAGTGACGGGGATCCATTTTGAAATCTTGGTTTCATCAATATCTCAATTGCACCACATTTAACATGTCTATTAATCGATAGTTCTATCCTAAACATTTAGAGTTTCCAAGACTCTAGAGTTTTGGGCCATAAAGTAATGGAATAGTTTATTTATGTATTATGCTATTTGTTTTTGTAAATTATTTCATCTATCACACAAGCATTTATAAAATAACTATAATATTTTTTTTAATTCTAATTTGGATTTGATATTCTATATTCATTCTATGTTGATTCTCATATGCCTATGGACATATTTGATTGGTTGATAAAGAAATTATGGTTGAGGTATATTAGTTGGGAAAATGGTTATGTGTAATTTTAGTTCAATAAGGAGGAATCCATATTTCATTTTCAAAGTGGAAGAGGAAACTAGAAGACCAACATCATCAAAGTGTATGGAGTTTTAAAAATATGTCAGGGTAGGGGATTGTGTTCTATTATCAATATGAGAAAAATAGACACCTCAATCTTGATTATTTGTCATCACCTAGGGTATGTCATACATATGGGAAATTTGGCCATCATAACCACATCTGGGAGAGAACATCCCAGGGTAGTAGTGCAAGGTCTTCCATCACCAAGGGATCTCAGTTAAGATATTATATTGTAGAATGGGTGGTATCTCAACATCAATCCTAATATCAAAATATATTATAGATTTATTTTCATGTATAAGATTATGAGATATAAATACCTAATCAACTATAATCATCATTATGTTTAGTTTATTTACAGTAATAGATCCAATCATTTCATTCAATGTGAGTGATATGCTCAATTTGGGGGAAAAGATCTCATTATCTCCAACGCTGATATGCTCTCATACTTGTTTTCATACATGATTATTTATGTTTTTGATCCACATCATAGTGGCACTATACTTATTTTTGTGAGTGAATATCCTAATGTTTTCCGAAACTATTTATCTTGTTAAATACCTTGGAAGGAAGTCAAATTTACAACAGAATTTCTTTTATGGATTAAGATAGTCTCTTTACCTTGATAACATATTGAACACATTGATGTGAGATAATTAATGGTTTATTTTTAGGATATTAAGGATAAATAATTTATTCATCCCAAAATATCACCTTTGGAATTTTTGGTATTATTTATAAAGAATAAGGGTTAGAGTTTATATATTTTAGTAGATTACCAAAAAATCTACCTGGTAACAGTTAAGAAAAAATATACTTTTCCTAGGATTTATGACCTTTGAAATATTCTCAAATGGCTTTGGTGGATTTAAAAATTGATTTTTTATTGAGGTACCATCAGTGATGGATATGAGAGTAAGATATTACTATGATGATGTATAGGATTATGTAAAAGAATTATTTATACCTAGTTACTCAATTTTACATTAATAATGATTCTTTGGTGTTAATGGCATTTTTGAATCCAATATTCCATAATTTCTTGGATTTCTTCCTAGATTTTGAGTATGCATTGTATATTTTATCCATTGTATAATTGGATCATGTAGGGAATTAGAGTTTTATCCCAGCTATGTTGAATCGAAAACATCTATATGGGAATATATCTTGATGTATGGTTTCAATTCAATAGGTAAAATTTCAAGGTCATTTGATTTGTGGTAGAGGTGTCTGAGTTGATCTAGAGAAGACTATGAAAGTTATGTATTGGGAGAATTATATATTTCTTTGTGATACAGTTGTTTATGGGATTTTCTGGTAATTATAGAAATTCTCATTACTTCTACAAGATTTTGCCTTTTATTCTAGAACTGACCCATAACGGTGTGATACTCAAATGGATTTCATTGTTCCATGTATATTTTAATGATTTCAAAGAAATATTTCCTTTAACTCCACTTTTGAATCTTCCAGAGTTTTGTTTGAGATATTATGTTTAATGTAATGATTCAAGTATGATTTTTGGTTGTATTATTATATTTGGGTTCATGTTCTAGATTATGGTTATCATTAATTCAAACCTCATGAAATTATTTTCCCCAACCATGATCTTGATTTAGCAATAATGATAGATTCTATTAATACTAGGAACCACTATGTCTTTATTGAGAGATTTACAATGTATTCACACCATAAGATTCTTATGTACATGATTACATAGAGAGACATGAACATGAGATGAAATGATAGGTAGTGTATTATTAGACCTTTGATTTTGATATTGAATACATCCCTAGAAAAATAACTATGAATATATATTCTTTGAATAAAAAAATTTGAAACACAAGTACTAAAGAAATTTTTTAGAGAGTGGTGGTTGAAGGGATTTTTTAAAATGTTGCGATTTGATTAAGGGGGAGTTTATTAACAAGTATTATATGATTTCATATGATTTGGATCATTTATTGATGATAATATTTTAAATTTATATTCATGGTAAGTAGAGTGTTAGTGATTCTACATGATTCATTATTGTTTTCGGACAATGGGTGAGGCTCTCATTCCCCTTATGGATTGATTCACTTCATAGGTAGGATAATTTTTTAGTTAATATAATAAAAGAATTAATGGATAATACACAATGATATAATTTGATCATCAACCAAGGAGTTCTCAAAATGTATCATGACTTGAGACTTCACTACTAGTGTTCGGGAATAAAAAAATTTAATTAATTATTTTCTTCCATAATGCCTTACATGTCTGAGAATTAAGGTGGAAAACTATTAGAATACTCGACTGTTACATCCATTACATATTTCAATGTTAAAATGGAAATATATATACATGGACATAGTGATTAATATATATCATCATACTTGTGACAAGAAAGTGATATGTGTGATTATTGATTAAATAATAATATCATTCCACTTTCTTCCCATTAAAGAGTCAATATATGTAGAGGTACTTGGGAACATATATCTGAATTAGATTTGTCAAACTCTATTGCGTGCTATAGGATATCATTTAATATAGGTAACCACAATATACATCCTAATTTTAGAGTTTATTTCAAGTATCTTTGGTTCTCAATTGATAATGAGCATTGTATGACATCCCCAGACTGATTTCTAGTGTGGATGAACCATCTAGATTTTAAAAATAAATGATTATGGCATGTATTATAGACATTAGTGTACAATGGGAGAAACATATTCCCTTATTGGTGTATCTTTATTAATTCATACTATTAATTAATATATATGCCTCTATTTGAGTTGTTCCATGGGTGGACTTGTATATTATATCTTTATTGGGAAGATTTTGTAGAATAGACCTTGGTTGGACGAATCATAATTTAAGAGAAGATGAATGTTATGTTCCTGATCAGGAAAATTCAGGAAATAGTTCAGAGTCACATGAAACAATATGTTGATCTGTCTCATCGTCGACATGAATTTTTGGTAGTTTATCTGGTTTTCAAGAGAATTTAACCTAATTTGGGACATAATGTTTTTTTTGAGGAGGGGTATGTTACTAACTCATTTTTTGAAACTATTCTATATTGTCGAGTGAATTATGATGGTGGATTATCAATTACACATACATACTCATTTGGCTTGTATCCAAGATGTGTTTCATGTTTCCCAATAGATTAAGTATCAACTAAATCCATATAAAATGATATATTGGGAGGATATTGAGATTGAACATAACACCTTAGTGGTTGAAAAAAATCACATTGGGGACTATAAAGATAATGTGTTACATGGAAATATGATATCATTTCTTTGGGTATAATGGTAGTGTAGTAGGGATATCAATGAGACATGGGAGAAAGAGGCCTTTAAGATGTAGCAATGTCCATATATCAATTTCAGTTCATGATCTAGTTACTTTTGGGTATAGATATATTTTATTTTGGGATAATTATATATCCCTCTGGGATATAGGTATGTTTATTTTTTATTCTTAAGTTTGTTAATTTCGGTTTTAGGAAATTTATCTGTTCATTATGGCTTAAAATTAATGTTTGATCCATTTTGTTGAAAAATGAATTGGACCATAGACATGGTGTACATGTGGGTATCTTTTGTGAAATATGGGGGAGATAAAATGTTCAATATACGGGTGTCCTATAAGGTAGATCAAAAGGGGATTATCCCGGTTGACTATGGCCAAAGGTAACTCACCTTGTTGTGTTTGAGGTCGCGTTAAGATAGTAATAATGTAAATGTTTACACCAGAGCATGGTCAATCTGTGCAGACTTTTTATTGGGTGAATCCACCACATCCATAGTAGTTACAGTATGGTGTTGTAGGGACGATATTAGTTTTTTGAAACACCATAACAACCACCTAATCATCAAGGGGGGTTACTTTAGTCATGTGAACAATTAATGATGGGTTTTAATGAATCTTTTGACTCATTTTCCATTTATAGGATTGATTTTTCACGCCCCATTAATCATATATGAGATATATCGTTATTCAAGAAGGGGTTTTGAGAATTCTTATTTCATAAAGTAGAGGATTTGGTTGATTCCCTTCTTATATAGATTAATATTTTTTGAATTTTTTCTCTTGTTGACCAAATATCTTCCTCTAACATCATTGATCATTGAAAAATTAAGGATTTAATTTCTCTCGAGGTAGGTTCCACTATCCTACGGTCTATATCTTATCTCATCAAGATTTCCTTTGTCCAGGATTAAGGAAACTGATTATTTAAATTCCAGGAAATTTTAATTTTATCCTTGATCTATATGGAAATATTTCTAAAAAGGGGTGTTGTTAAAAAGAAATTTATGAACATAATTTGTTTTTTAAATTACTTAAAATGGTTTTGTAATGAATTCTTTTTTCAAGAATTATTATTGTGTGACATCACTATCGAAATTATTATGGAATTTTGGGATTGAAAATATAATTTATTTTATATGGATAAGGTTTTTTGGAAATGTGGAAATGAAAAAGAAATGAATTTTCCATGGAGAATGTTTTATGAAATGTGGTTTTGGGTTTTTGAATTTAATTATGATGAAATACTACCTTTGTAACACCTAATGGTATGTGGATAATAATATTTGTGTTCCCTAGTGGAGTAATTTATCACAAGGTGATGTGTTTGTGATTACAAAACAGATCATGGGTAGCATTTTTATGGAACTGATGACCCCCAAACATTATTATTGACATATATCGGTTAGAGTTCCCATTGTATTCTAGTTTTGTATTCTCTCATGTCAAGGATTCACTTTTTGATATTTTTGGTCATATTACATGCATTTTAAAATGATATGAATATGTTATGACTAAATATGGAAATTTATTCTTGAACCCTATTTTATTAATCAATTTATGCCACATGGATATATATTATCTCATATTGTTTTGATTATTGGAATATAGAATATTTTTTAATAGAATTCCAACAATTTATTTTATATTGAAGGGAAATCATTTATTATGAAACATTTTCAAAAAATATTATATAAAATAACAATCATATATATGTTAATAGAAACTGTATTAATATTTATTGGTATCCTTCTATACATTAGTTCTCATAACATACTCTTTTAGTGGGTTTTTGAAGACCTTATTTTTCAGGTTACATGTAAATGGAAGAACATCAAGTAATGGGGTTATTTCTTAGTTTTTGTTTCCATAAAATGGGTTGAATGGTGTTGCAATATGGTCATAAGGATATGGACCCAAGGGTAACATCATGTTCTATGTATATGGTCATTTATATTTAACATATTGACCTTGTAATATTGTTTTTGGTTATAAAATTTATTGTTTGGTTATTTTGATATATGATTTATCTTCTAGGATATCTGGTGTGACACTTTAATTGTTTCTATCATATCCTTTTTATGTTTAGGGTAAAATCAGTCCCATTTTATATTTTAGGATACCCCAATGCTTATTACCAACCCATGGTTTTTGGGAACACACATGGAGCCTTGTGTCTATCTAGGTTTGGTGGAATTATGAGTATCCTAAGTTTCTCTATTGTAAGGACACCATAGACTCAAGAAAAAAGATACATTCGTACTATTATTTATGTGAAAAAAAATTATAGCAGAAGATAATATAATTTTACGATTAAAACATGATGAATATTATGGTGAAAATCATTCCTATGGATCAATTTTGATATTATAATAAATCATTAAATGTTTCAAAACAATACAAGATAATTTATCCTACATAGTTTGAAATGTTAAGACAAATGGGTCAAAAAAATTTTTTTGTAATTTTATAAAGGGAAATAATTTATTTCACATAAATAAGCCAAATTTTATAGTTTTTGTTTCAATATGTTATCCTATAATCTCATGATGGTTTTTTTGGGAGATACAACCAATCAATTCATCTTTCAAAATAATACAAAATCATATTAATAGATCAACAAGAAATGATAATGTTCATGAATCTAGATATAATAAGCATTTTTTCGTTGATGGAATATTTGAATAATAATGTCTAAAACAAATAAAAAAATTATAAGATTCAATTAATCATTTATTACAATGGTTTCTATATTGAGAAATAAGAATTATTTGTTGAATAATTTTCTCAAAACATGGAACTAGAAAGAAATAAGTATCTTGGTTGAAAATAACTTCTCAACCTTATTATTCTTAATTAAGAGAAATGATGTTCCCTATTTTCCATATATATATTTTTATTTGTTTGAAGGGTATATTTTTGAGGTGTCTTGAGAATCCTACTGACTTATCCACATATGAACATCAATATTTTGGAAGGTACATAACAATATTTCATTTTAAAAGTTATTTATTGATATTATATCATCCTTGTGTTTAAAAGTTTAATTTGGTTCCTATTGGGGAGAAATATATTTAACCAATGAAATGAATATGCAAAAAATTATAGAAGTTATTGGGATATGTTTTTAAGCCTAACATTCAAATTTTTATAAAATATTTTAAATATATTAATTATTATGAGTGTAGGAATTTTGGTTGGAAAATTTTCTGTGTAATATTTGTTAAATTTTGTTACGAAATTTTGTATCTGTCAAAAAATATTTATACATCCCCTAAAAAGTTATTCTATGATGGTATCAAAATCTTGTGTAGTTATAGACAATGTATTATATATATTTGCCTCATATTTCCTATCTGTTGCATGGATCAAGTATAATTTGAGTGTAATATTTGATAGAATAGTTCATTAAATGAATTGATACCATTCTTTCTCATATGCATTTTTCTATTTGCTAATAAGGGGTAGAGAGATTAATATAGAGAATAATTATCGGTAGGAATATTTTAAAGATGTTTTTTAAAACAATTAAAAAGGGAGAAATTGTTAAACCAACTTTTTTTTTGTGTGTTTTTATTATCAATATATATGATGGAAACATTTATGATATCAATATGTGATGATGAAGAAAAATATATAAGTAGATTGGAGTTCCAAATATTGTTAATGAGATGATATAATAATGTATGTGGAATAGATTCCATTTTTTATTGTATCGTTTCATCATTATAAGTGGATTGATTTCACACATTGAACATCGAATTTTAATATGATTCCACTTTTTATGTATCCAAGTATATGAGTTTCTTTTAATTATACATATTATAAATGGAAATTCGTCGATTATTTGTTCCTACAGATCCATATACATTATTTTGATGATTCAATATTCTACATATTAATATTTTATAATTTGAATATTTTTAAGAATATTTTAAGGATTTAAAAATATTATGTTTGATAGAATCTGGTTATTTATGAATTTAATATCTCTATGAAAAAATTTAAAATCTAGATGACGAGTTTCATCCAATATGTTTTTAAAATGAAGAGTGAAATTACAGGAATATATATTTTTAAATGATGTTTTCTTTTATAATAATTGACATGAGTCTGTGGAGTACCATTAAATCACTCGAAAAAGTATTTACATGTTGTATAAATATATGGAATTTTCCTTCTCTAAGTAAATGATGATTTAAAGTTATTAAAAATAAATTTTAGGTTGTTGATTTTAGTTATGAAATGTGGATAGGAATATTTAAATACGTAGACATGGGTGATAAAAATTGTAATTAAGTACTTGATGCCTAATATGTTGTCCCCATATCATTTATTTGGATAAGACTATTAGAGTTAAATATATATATATATACAAAAATTTTATATGATGCATAATATATCACAAAAGATGATGAAAATGGAAAAGGGAATAGTAATCATAGAATACATAATCTATTTTATAACATACATAATTAATTATTCTTCCATAAATGTATAAACAATAAGTGTAAAATAATATGTATAGTTTTTTGAGTATGCATACATTATTTTGGAATCTAGAGAATAAATATTGAAATATAATAATCATAAACAATACATAAGGGTATCAAAATATTATGTATAAGTCATCAATTTGAGGAAAATGTAACAAACCCAGTGATACATAATATTTACATTAATTGGGAATTTTTAAAACACCATTGTATCTAACATTGATGTTTATAATGGTAATCCAATACTCAATGATTTTTAATTAGAATGTTCTACATGACTTTCTGAGAATCATAACTATCAGTAGGGTAAATTTTAATATGTATCACTATGTTCATAAAGTAAATCAAATCATTTTATATAGTTTTTCTTGTGATTCAATAAGTGTAAGCCCATTCTAATTCATAATCTTCATTTTCATGTTATTTAATGGTCATCAGTAAGGACTCACGATTTGGGAATTTGTAGATCCTCACAGACATTCATATGACATAAAATTTATTTTCAACGATTCAATTTGTTTTCTAGAAATCATGAGTTCTCAAAAATAATAATATCAAAATATGGAAGATAAAATTGTCTAATAATAAATAAAATAGGGTGATACTATATTAATATTAAATGGTTAAATGTAATATTAATTCTATTTAGGTATTTACTCTATCTATAAGTTTCATTGATAATGTATATGAAGTGGTCATTAAACCATGATAAAAGTTTCCATTACATAGTGCATGATATGAAAAAACATATTTATAACACTCTAAACCAATCCATTGTTTATGAGATGTGCATGCCACATGAGGTTATGCTGGCTTCCCCATATGAATGAGGATCATGTAGTGGTGCGGAACTGTAGAATGGTCTGGAGATATTATGATCTTAGTACCATGTAAATATCATCTTATATAAATAGAGTGATAAAAATAATCAACAATTGAATAATAAAATAGAAACCATTAGAGTATTATAATATAAAAATACAAAATAAAAGTAGTAGTAGGAAAAAAATTCATATACAAATCCCAACACCAATAATGATTCAATTTATAATAATCTATAACTAATAATTTAGTATCTATAGACATTCTCTCCAAAATTCATCCAGAAAAAGAAAAATTATCTTTCCAACCAACTCAATTTTCTACAACATAGGCCTTTCCCTTTTTTCAATCCCTAAAAATGATATCTACGTGATCACTGAAATTCTTGAGTAAGGTTTGATACAAGACATTATAGGACACCATCAACTTCCATTAACATAAGTTTATGACATACAAAATTTCATTCCATGAATTTAAACAAGCTGAAAATATCATACAAAAATATCACAAAAGTCAAAAACATATGTAAATTCCCCATAGATCAGTTATACCTACATAATCATTATACTATATCAAATATCATTCATATAGTTGAAACGCCCCACTTGAGTTGGGGATAATAAAAAACATTGCTGAAACATCCCTTTTTCAAGGTATAGTCTAAATCATTTTCACCTCACACATAGCACATCCTTATTAGGGGATATTAAACATTGAATAAAATAATAAATCAACTATATAAGCTATAATAAGATCACATATGATACATGATGAAAATTACAAATAAAATATCACTTCACGTGAATAAGTGTCATTTAAAAATAATCCATATTCAGGATACACTAGCACAAGATCATTGTATAAAAAATTATATGATTAATGAAAAGATACATGTTTATCAGGGCTACATATTCACAACAAAAAATATTCAAATAACACAAATATATCATTTTTTAAAGTCTAGTGCTTCTTAAATTAATTAAAATAATGAATATCATGGAAGGAGTCACCATCCCAGTCAAATTTACCCACTGTATCGTACAATAATTACATATTATTCATATTTAGAAGAGTATTTTTGAGATAAAAGTGGAACCGACTCCAAAATGATTAGGTCAAGATCAACATACCAAAGAATATCTACTATCAACAATGGACATGGTCCACACATTTCCTAGAAAGAATATCCATTAATACAGATATTGTTTCCAACAATGATCATTAAAACCCTATTTAGATCATTAGATAACCATTAGATCCAAATAAAATTTAAAATACATAATTATATATGATTTTAGAGAATATATTATAATTTATGTCGATCAAATAAGAACATTCTGTATTGGATGTTCAAGATCAGAAGTGAATTCTGGTCTCAAAGAGAGGCGTGGGAATGGGAGAGGAGAGTCTCAAAATCTCCCAGTAAAAGACTATGGATTAATACAATAGGAAAGGAGATAGATGAGAAAATATGATGGTGTTTGATCATTAAATATTCAAGAATTGGCTAAATAAATGGTGTCAATTCTGGTTTTAGATATTTTATTTATTCATAGGAAGACTGATACACCTAAAAGTAAATCATCTAGGATTAAAATAACCAAAACCCCATTCACGTCATCATTTTTAATTTCCCACCATAAATTTTTTAAGCCCCTCAAAATATATTCTTGAGTTCATCCTAAAATACATTTACATAATGAATTTCTATTAATGACATGAAAAAATCTTGTAAATAATTTATAACCTTGAATTATTTCATTCTTTAAACACAACTAATTAGTCAAATCTCATTAAATTAAACCATTCAAGATAAGACAAACCTCAAAAATAGATATACCATGATGTTGAGGATGTCAAATTAGTAATATAATATTATCATGGGTGATCCACTACATGATTCTCTATAGAGGTGGAGGAATTTAATATACCCATTGTTTTTTTAAAAAATTTAATGAAAAAAATCTTGAGTATAATAGAGAATTCATATTAGTTTAAATAAAATAACTGATCAGGGATTAAATGAGAATTATGAAGATGACATTTCTTTCTATTATCTAGGTAGACTTATATATTCATAGAGGTAAGTATATTATCTCATTATTTATAATATAATAAATGTAGTATTAGAACATTTATGTCTATTTTTACAATGAATATGTTTCTAAAATCCATTTATTTTAGTAAAATAAAGGAGATATAATTCTTAGTATCTAAGGATAATTCATACATGTTAATGAAAAAAATGAATATTTTTAACATTTTGTCAATATATAATCATTCAATCTAATGTATAATCTTGAAAAACAAGTATATGATATTTTTTTATCATAATTAATGTGACATGGGATATCTTTATATTGTATAGTTATAGATATCCTTGTGATTTTTCAATGATGAGTCCCTAGATATAAATTCCCAATGATAAAAGTGATCAGATTCTTTTTCTCATGAGAGATCATTACTAATATACCTATCATCTCCAAGAAGTCTCGGTCATATATCCTACATTATATATAGAGATTCACGGTTGTTACCTTATCATAAACTATAAGTGGGATCCTGTATTTTACATGGATGATCCCAAAATTATGGGTCAATGATTATACCCTTTTCCCTTTCTTTTTCATGATTGTAAGACAGAAGTTTTTTTTCAGTTGTATTGTAACCACCACACACTAATTACATTGTTATACTATTTGGAGGAAAAAAAATTAACAAACCCTGGTTTTAGTTATCGTTTCGATATCTTATCTGTATGCATTATTTTTGAAAAAGTTAGATAAAATAGATTGTAAATCATTCACTAAATAAATGAAGAGGTAAAAAGGTTTATTTTTTACTTGTTTAATATGTATCCAAAATTTAATCACCCCTCCCAATGTTTTACATACCATAATGTATCTTAACTTATTTGAATTATTAATTGTTTTTCAAATTCCTTATCTATATATTATTTATTTTACCATCATATTAACATTATCAAAAAATCCTTTCTTTTGAATGTTATGTGTATTATGTTTTTTTATTTATTCATATTTAATGTAATTTATTCTCTTTTTACTTAACAAATAAAAACTAGTTGTAGTAGATATAAATTAAATAGTTTATTTTATATTAGTTATAGATTAATCATGAGTCAGTTCGGGTTTTTTCTAGAAGTTATTTTTTTTAAGGTTAATTTAAACTACTGAACATAAAAAATTATTTATATAAAAATTATATTTTTAAATATTGTATTATTACAATAGATAATGATACATAGAATAGAAATAAATCAAAAATAAAAACAATTAATATTAGAAATTCATAATACACTTTGAGAAAACATAAAAATAATAGAATCAAAAGAAGGACAAATTTCAAAAGAAATTTTAAAAAATCACATTTAAATTTTATATGGACAAGGGGAGTTAATGTTATTCAATTTTACAAGGTTCATGTTTTTTTATAAAAAACTATAATGGTTGGTATCTAATGAACACATAGAAATTTCATCATGATTGGACTGACAACTCATACTCATGTATAGGCCCGAACCACATTAGATTAGAATAGGTTGACTTTTTTTAGTTTATTAAAATTATTTTTAAATAAATAAATATAAGGTTGACTTATTTTATTGAAAAAGTTTCCCAATTATCATTTCTATGTGAGACTTTTGTAACATACTTTTTTATTATATTCAAAATGTTTAATTCATCATATGTTTTTGTTAGTTTCTCTAGTTTTTTCTCAGACATAGAGGTGCATATATATACTACCAAAATTAATATATGTCTAATAAAATATTTAATTCTCCATATGATTTAATTTTATAAATGATGTGAAAAATGATATAGTAAATAGATTTTAAAAATATATAATGTATTATATCAAATATTGTGTCATTTAACTTACACTACTGGAAACCTGACTTTTCCCAATGCTTATCTACCAACGGTTTGTAAAAACCATTGGTATAGGTCCTTTTTCCCAATGGTTCGGCCAAACCATTGGGAAATCCCACTTTTTGGCCACATTTCCCAACAGTTTTCCAAAATCGTTGGGAAAGGGTATACCAATCCCAACAGTTTGACCAATCCAATGGGAAAATCACACTTTGTGGACACCTTTCCCAACGGTTTGGCCAACACTATTGGGATAGGTATAACCTTTGCCAATGGTTTGTCCAAACCATTGGGAAAGGGTATACATATCCCAACGGTTTTCCAAAACTGTTGGGAAAGGTACACTACCAACGGTTTTGACAACCGTTGGTATAGGTCCTGAGAATTTTTATCATATCTTCTTACCAAGAACATTATGTAAATCAAAATTTAAAATAATTATGACAATATATATATATATATATGTGTGTGTAATTATGTTAATAAAAGTCATGTTAGGTTAGTGGTTATGTCGTTCAATGATAAACTAGGGGTCCTGGGATCAAATCCCAGCGAATGTTTTTTTTTGAAATACATATACCAACAGTTCCATAACCGTTGGTATATATTTTTATATTACTTATAATAACGGTTTCCAAAACCATTGGTATAGGTCTATACCAACGGTTTTTGCAAAACTATTGGTATATACCTATCCCAACAGCTTAATTGGCTACGGTTCTCCAAACCGTTGGTATAGGCTATACCAACGGTTCCAAACCATTGGTATATGTTAGCTTTTCAGTAGTGTTAATAACAAACGTGAAATCCAAACTCTTTTTAATATTGTGTTAATTTTTATATCATTATTTGAAAATAATAAATTTAAAAAACCATATACCATGTTAGATATATGGATTTACCGATATAGTAAGAAATTAATATGTATTTTTAAAATTAAATCATGTCTATTTTTATTTAAAAATTTGATTTTATTACATTAGTTTTAATAACTAGAGTTACAATAAATTTTTTATTTTTCTATCTATAATGACATTTATAAACCAATATTAAATATATAAAAATGAAATTTTGAAAAATATAAAATTAAGAAATCGTTGGGCCATGTATTGAAAAAGATACGACATTATATTGATGTTAACTAAATACAAGGGTAAATGTTGGATATAAAAAACACATAATCAATAACAGATATAGCAGATTAGAGGCCAAATTTTAATAGATGTGTTTTTTAATAGTTAATCTATTTTAAAAACACTATAATGGTTTTATAATAGAATTATTATACCTATATTATCTTATATTGAGTACATAATAAAATATTACACATTTTATAAAATTAAATATGACAATGACATTATAATGCAAAATATTGGTATTGCTCTTATGGATTAGGCAATTCATGTATCTATTGGTGAGGATAGAAATTTTGTTTATGATAATTTTTATTAGTATAAAGTAATTGAAAAAATATTGGAGTGGTATTGTTTAATATTTATGCCTCTAATTTATCAATATAAATGTGTTTATATTTTTAATTACATTTTTTTTATCAATATTAATTTTCTAAAAATATTTTTAGTAAAGATGGATACAAAAATTGATCCTTCATTATTGAATCATAATCACATTAAATATTTAATGCAATAAATCATTCAAAAAAAGTTTTATGTTAGATATTTTTAAATAAAAAATTAAAGAGATAATTGATAAATCTTTCCTTTGGACATAATAATAATTTCATGTGACTATAATGAAGGAAATTTCTTTTATATATACGTTGGTTATATTGTGGGGTTTGGATCATTAATATATGGGTAAAACTCATAATCCATTAAATAAAAGAAAAATATTTAAACAATAACTTTTTTTCCTGAGATATTTAATGTATGTTATGGGTTTTATTAGTAGGTTCTATGGTTGGTATATATGATTTTTGTTTTAATTTAATTACATAACTTATGTTGAAAATAATCAATTACCCACATGTGGATAATACCCACCCTGAGGAGTGGTATTTTAACAATCCTAAATGTGGTAATTGGGTTATGTGTTAACATAGAATGGAAAAACACATTCATTGAATAAAGATCTAATATAAATTCATTAATGTAGGAAGGGGAGGATAGAAATTTGAGGTTAAATTGAATCAATATATCTAACCAATTGACACAAAAATGTATATATTCATTAATATTAGTTATATTGGGGTTATTAGAATAATTATTGTGTCAATTTACATTCATAATTAACACAATAGTGAGTTTACATTAAATATAATCATTCAGAATAACATTTTTGAAACATTGGAACTCTATTTTATTTTAGTTAAATTACTAAAAAATTTATTTTATATCTATGTGTTTTTTAAATACATTCATCTTAAAAGTATATTGGATGGAATTTTTATTAAATCAAGTCAAAATTAATCATTTATCATTATATATGTATCTTTCCAAAAAATATATAAGAGATGTTAATGTTAATATCTTATTGCAACAAACATTGGATGTATTCATTACCCAATATGAGGAGTGGGGATTTAATTTAAATCCATACTTATTTTAATTTAATGAAACTAAAATTCCTAAAGTATTTAATTTCATTAATATTTTTTTTTAAAAATATACAATATATATATATTTAATAAAGATCATTACTTTAACCAAAAAATATTAAAAAAATTAAAGATGATGTATTAAAAAATTGAGAAAAATGTGGTAGGTTATTTTGATTTCTAATAAAAATTGACATGATATAAAAAATGGTTTATTTTTTATATTGATATAAAAATTATCCAACAATAGTTTTTGTAAAAACCTTTCATTGATATGTGTTGTGGAAGTAATCTCTCATCAATAATAAAAAAATCCCTAATAAGTAATACCCAAAAAAAATGAATCATTTCTAAGTTAAAAATATTAATATTTTATTATTTTTATTTTTTTTAACAATATTCTCCTTCTGGTTTCTGTGGAATAGAGATGCGGTGAATTTTATTAGAGTGGAATTTTATTACAACTATTATATTAAAATAAATACAAATGGAAAGAGTATTTTTGGACTTTATTTGAATATTCAGTAGGAATTTTGTTCAGGTTTAATGACATGTGGAATATCCCCAATGGAAAAACATCGGGTGTTGTGTAAACAACTAAATGAAGTGGGTGGAAAAAAATAAGGAACTGTAAACCTAGGGGCAGTACATTAGAGTAATAGTGAGATAAATAGTGGTGAAACAACACCACTCATGTTGTAGAGATACTGGTGGTAGGTCATCAAGATCTCAATGTTCTCACTAAGTGTCTAGTGTTGGGTTCTAGACATCAAGAGTTTTACAAGAGACTTGTAAAAAATATTTTCCATATTTTCATGGTAATCCATATATTATTTTAATATGAAAAATTTTCTAAGGAGGGTCATCCATCCAATTCTGTCCCATTTTTCTCTCATTTTTTTCTCCTTGAATAAGATGTTATACAATAGTTTTTTCATTGTAGATTAAAATAATTTTGATATATATTATCCCTTTAATTATTCCACTAATAATACTGTAATTTATTTTTTGTTCATTGTATTATGATGATATTTCACTAAAGCATTATTTAATCACTCTATTGATAAGGGAAATATTTTTGGTTATGTGATGTGTTTATTGAGAAATCATGTAAGAATTGGGTCCACCATGAAGGGTATTAAATAGAATTGGGCTAGAATTATTTTGAATTGGGTTATAAGGCTTAATATGATCACCAGATGAATAATAAAAAGGGTATTCTAATGGTTTATTTTCCCAATGATTCATTCCCTTTGGGATTTCTGTGTGATAGTAGTCTAAACATATCATTATAGGCTATGTTATACCTTGAGAAGTGACTCATGTGGTAAATATAGAGTGATGGTAAAGACCATGGGTGGTATGGTGTTACTGTAATAGATTATATACGAATGAAAAATTATCCTTCAATATGAAATATTATATGCATATATCAAGACCATTGACATGAAAATTATGATTTATAGCCTCAGTTCCCACATTTCTAGAGTGGTGATTTCCTAGAATGATGAGGTAAACATAAAATGGTCAATCCATAAAGAATATATCATTTAAAATGATTCATGTCATTTAACAATCAATTATTTATATTGGTTATGATATATATATGTTAGGAGGTGTTATGAATGTGGTGAGATGGCTTTTTAGTTGATATCTAGAGTAGGGAAATTTATATCCAATGATATAGATTTTTAAAAATATTTATGATTAATTTGATACATCATTCACAAATTGGAGGACTAAGGTTTTTATATTTTTTCTATAAAATATATATTATCAGAAAAAAAAAGTTGGCATTGAGCCCATTCCATTTTCAGGAGTATGGCATCAGATGACACATGGTTATTATTAAGCCTAAAGTGATATCAATATGATATTATTGGATGACACAATGTTGTTCCCTATCCTATATCAGATAGTTTCTACTACTTCATAGAACACCAACACTAATTATAAGAATAACATCACTGAGTATGTTTTTATTAGACACATTACCTTCTTGTGATTCTATTATTTATTGAGAGGAATGTTTTATATCCATCTATTGAAACAACTTTGAAAATTTAGGTTATAGACATTAGCAAACTATGACACAATTGGTTTCATCAAAACGTGACGCATTTAAATGATATGATTCTATTAGAAAAAAATACATAAGAAAATTTCCAACCTATTGAATGATTTTTCATATATAGTTTGAGTAATTTCTAATATATGATTTCGTTAAGAAAAGTCGGGCGAGGTGCATTGCCAACCAGTGTCCTACCTGAGTATAGTAAGTTTGGGTGAATTTATAACATTTGATTCTTCAAAGAATTTATTGTTTGGATGAATTTATATATTTTTATTCCATTAAGGTTATCTATAGTGGTTACACATCCAACTAGTGACTCTATTGACTATTTATTGTTTTAACACACATCCAATATCAAATGTGATTATATGTATCAACTATGAAATGGGAACATTTTTACTGAATATAAGGGTAATATATATTTAGGCTATAATTGGGAATTTTTTTCACTAATGGAATGAGAATAATCATCCCATAACATATTCCTAAGATGAAGAAGATACGAGTTGACTACAAGGGTAGCTTCTGAACACATAGTGGAATGACTGGTAATAGGCATGTGATTATATACCACTTCCATTTTATTTTGAATATAGATGAACATATTCCATATTTTATAATAAGATATCATTGGTTATACTGTATAATGTTTCATATCTCCTAACACATTCCAACGATGCTGTAAAGGTAGAATATATGTTTGGTATACAGTTTAAGGAAAGTATACTAACATAGGTAATTATGTTGGAGTAGCTTAATGGTGATCTATGGATGGTTCTAATGTTAGATCATGAACTAGTAATAGTATCTCCACTAATTATTATATTTTACCATACTAGTATACTATATAAGATTTTCCTCTTTAAAAATTATAATTTTGATAAAGCAATCCTATTTTATAGCACGGATTTACTTGTTATATAATATCATATGTTATTTTATATATGTATATTTCTATTTTAATTCTATTTGGACTTAATATTGATATATACTGTATAGGTATTATTTTTTTATACATATAATTTTATGTAACTATATTTAGGGTATAATATACACATTAAATTTTACCTAGCTCCCATAGCCCATTAATTACCTATCGAATACGTAGAGGAATTATTAAGATCATATGACATTCTGGTTAATGCTAAAAGATGGATACCTTTGTTGATATATTGAATAATTTTATCAGAGATTTTTTTTCATTTTCTTGATAACAATAATATTTTTTCCTATGTTATTTTACTTGATATCACAATGCATCAATTCCCACCATATTCATGTCTTAATCGAAGCTATCAAATATTTAAAATATAAGATTACTTCGTATGTAATTCTGAAAATGGATTAAATAATGAGTCTGGATTATTTATTTAATGTTTTGTAATTGTTATAATTAATCATGAATTTAACATTGAATGTTTTCATATTTTTTGTAGATTTTTATTATTCTAAATAAATCAATGTTTTGCTATGTGAATTTAGATATTCTATAATGTCCCCTGCATATATACAACTTTGAATAAGTCAAACTGAAATCCTTTTGGACAGAACATAATTCTTGTGAGACACAATGTTTGTATTTTTTCATAAATATAATTATTTTTGGGAATCAAATGTCTTGGTATACAATCATAATTTTGTTTATTGTGATACCCTTTCCCAAAATGTATGACTTTTCTCACCAAACATGTTTCTTTAGGACTGATCATATGACTTAAAATACATATGATATCAGTATCCTAGTGATCATAAGACGTTAAAAAACGTATCTTGGAATCCAAATGAGTAATTAATTTAGAAAAGGTTTATGGGGACTCATTAAAACATTAATATTTGGCTTTATAATTCCACATCATTTATCATACAGTGATTCAGAGGCCACTATGTGGATTAATAGTTACATAATACGTAAATTAAAAAACATTAAAAAATAATGATATATATTTTTAAGAAGACCATATCAAAAAAGATAATTGTAATCATAATGTAAAATAAAATAATTCTAAATTAAAAATAGTTTATCATAAGAAGATTTATGAATGATAAAGTAGAAGGAAAGATCAATCCATTGATTAGATGCTTTGGTAATTCTAATAAATAATAAGAGAGGTGTTGTATAAAAGAAGAATGACCAGTACTGGAAATATTTAGACAATGTTATAATATTTAGGTTAATCATATTTCATATTTATAATTAAATTAAAATAAATCATGTAATAATATTTAAATTGAAGTGTTATTTCTCTGCCGATCATTTTATTACACTATTTCATTCTTTATTTTGAAATATTATGATCATAATCATATTATACTAGCCTAAATAATAACATGGAGGAGTATTCTACTAATGATCTTGTTTAACTGTACATTCATGAATAATATTTTTTATTTTTATAGAGTTATGTTTTGTAGAATCATTAATGTGATATATAAATCCACACATGGAATATATTTTTTATATGTACATTTATCCCTCGATTAAGGAGGTGGATGAGTTGTGAAATTAATTGATTTTACTATATATTAAAAAATTGTTCATTAAAGATGGAATAAAGATATGATTAAGTGTTCTCATTAAGAAAATATGATAATAATTATATACAGTGAAGGTTTACTCTAGGTGATTCTCTTGATAGAATCTTATCTATTATAAACTCATTATATCTATAATAACTACGATTGCATCGATATTTTATATTTAGTTTTACATTCAATTACATTAACCAAATAACCCAAAATTATTTAATATTCCAAAATATTGAAAACATAATAAATATAATATGTTAATTAGAATAGTGATTATTTGAACCAAAAAACTTCTTTAGGTGAGATTAACATGTACATATTATATTTTATATTAGGAAAATAAATAGTAGCATTTGTATTACTCAATGAATGGAATGTAAAAACATAGATTCATTAGTGGGAAGGAAATAATTCATTCACACAAAATTTCTATTCTCATTTTATAAATAATTTCCGTACTTTCATATAAAAAATAAGTTTTTCTATGTTTCATTAAAAACCATTATTATACCTAGATTGATTACTCTCATGTTCAACAATGAGAACTAGAACAATGAATTCAAAGAAAAAAATTATTCTTTTTTTATTGGAGAATACTTTTGAAAACTATGTATGTAAATTGAATATTTTTATTCAAAAAATCTATACATCTCTGGAGATTCCTATAAAGAAACCATAATCTGAACTAGAACATGGTGAGGAGAATATTTCTCCACTCATTATTTTTTATGGAATTTAAAGAGGGTGAGAAGGAGTTACATAAAGAATTATAATAAGGATCTTTAACTTATCCCTAGTTGGAGGATATTCTTGAAAATGCATTCATAATGATATACACATAGGAAATTAACAATTATTGGATGACTATTGTAACCAATTTGTAGAAGATTTTCAAAAAAATGGTTTCTCCACTCTAGAAGATGAAAATTCAAAAACCTCTATCTTTTTATATAATTGGACGAATAAACTACCCATATGGGGGAATTAGAGAAAATAATAGAGTATCCTAACAACCGAATTAATTCTATGAAAACCCCACTCCAATATTCAGATTCTAGTGAAGAACTAAATGATGTGGATCCAACTATAGGATTTAATAATTTCTTTTAATAAATTTAATTTTATTTATTAACACTATGTTAAGATTTTTTTTAAATTCACAGAATCCCCTAAATATAGTTTTATCTTTTTGGTTGAAGAATAAAATGAAAATGGAGTTGAATAAGAGTACATAGAGATCCTAGAATCTATGTAAAATAGTCTAAAAGGGAATAAAATAGGAGATCCTAGTGAATAATCATGAAGAAATAAAGTCAATATACACATAATTAGATGGGAAAAATCAGGATATTGATTACTTATGTTTTAATTGTGTTAAATAACAGCATTATATAACATTATTTTTAATATTTATATTTATGTATTAACTTGTGATATAGCCCTAAATTAAATAAAGAGGTTATAGATGTTAAATATATGAATGATAATGACCCATATTTAATCCTACACCACCATATATGTTGTACCTAATAACTATAGCGATTAAACCAATGTAATAAATTCCAAGGAACCTCAAAATTTCTGAAAGTCGTAGAAAATATATAAGGAAAACAATGTGTGAGTTAATATTGAAGAAACTACACTCCACATCTCATTATATTAGATCATCAGTTCTACCCATCAGGGTAAAAAAACCTAGTGCTCACATAGGGGTTAACTAAGGACTTATCTATTTCCATTCACTCCCTTTCACCTTTTCATTCTATTTTCTTTTTATTCCTGATTTGAACATGTTTTCTTATATTTAATCCTATTTCTTGTATTTTTTTAGAAAGAATCACATGGGTGAATAACTCAACCTAATTCCTACCAATAAGTTATTTTTTATTACTCTTATATATTTGTTTTTTTATCCAATTTATTCATCATGAGAAGATACTGAATGATTTTTATATATAAAAAGTAGTTATTCAAAGTTTCTGTGTTGGTGAGTGGTACAAACCTATTTAGGAAAAAGAATTTTTTCTTTTTTTTAAACAATTGGGTGTGTTTGTACATTATATCTTTTGAGGTTTATTAAAAATAAGGAAAATCTAGCCTATCATCATGATTCTAGAGAAAAATAGATTTTAGTTTATAAATATTTCAAAAGACTGATAAAAGGTACTTTTGGTTCTTGATTTAGAATTTGAGTATTTAATAAAGGTTGATCTAATTTGAAATGAAATGAGAACTAGTGATATATATAATGTTTATATTCATTCACACATGAGATGTTAATAATCTTTTTTGACTAATTATTTTTATTTATCGATTTCATGACCGAGTTGAGGAATGATATCAAATAAAAAAATTGTTTTCTTCATATTATTCAATGGTGTTACATTTCATGAGTTGTGATGAGTATGGTAACATAACCATTATTAAAAACATATATTTTACATTAAATTTTATTCTCAAACCTACCCTTATATCAAACATTTTTTATAATCCCATATTATCCAAAGAATCATTGGTGGATAGACACATTAAAATATATCAATACATGTCTTCAGACTTTAGTTGTTAATTAAATAAAATATTATGAACTCATGTGTGGGGGTGGGAGACTTCTCATACATTCATAAAATCATTGAGACAACTTTCTGAGTTGTCATCAATTATTTTATGCAATAGTTTTAAGAAGAAATTCATTCCAGAATGATATTATGATGACAAATGTTTTCATTATAATATATATTGGAAGTTCTCTGCTACAAGAAGATTAATAGTTGAAATAATTTCCCTCCAAAAGATAATTCATAAGAAGAATATAGATTTAAATCCATATGGAAACAATGAAAAAAATGGGGTGGGGGAAATGGAGTAAAACAACTCATTAATTATAAAAATTCCATGATGTTGACTATCTAATAGAACAATAAAATTTTAGAGGCCATATATTTTCAAGTGGTTATTGAGTAAGAAACTATTACAGAGTTAAACAATCTAATCCATTTTAAATAATTTTAAAATCAATCCTCCTCGATTAACATAAATATTATAAAATTCAAAAACATACAACCCTAGATCCATAAAACACTCTATAGAAAAGGTTTGAAGAATAAAATAATTTTTTTGATTCAGTGACATGTATATTCCATGAGGTCATCAAACATATAGAAATCAAGCATGCACATCAGAATAATAAATCTCCAATTCAAAATCATTGAGTGAATAAGGATGATCTTTTAGTGGTAATCAAATAATATATGATAATTAATAGAAGATATAGTAAAATTTTAACATTTATTGTGTAAATATGAAATTAAATCCATCAACGAGTCAGTAAAATTCGTTGGTTTTTAAAATTTTAAATTGAAGCTGAATATATATTAAGAAATCGTAATTAATGATGTTTTTATATGATTACCCATAAACCAATTTTTACATGTGTGAAGATTTAAAATCAAATAATTTTATGAATTATTAAATTTATATTTAAAGGATTTATATCCCACCATCATCATGATTTTAGGATAATAATCACATATTTATATTATAACAATATTTTATATTTAACATTGATAATAACATAAATATTGATATTTAACTTTTCTTTAAATATTTGGTATTTTTAAAATTTAATCCAAAATTAATGATTAAATGTTTTGATAAATATTATATATAGCCATATGTTATTTGAAGAAAATCAAATTGGATTTGTGTTAAAATTAAAATTTTGGAATGGCTACTGGTCATTTAGAAATTTGGATATGTTTGAAACATAATCATTTTTGGTAGAACATAATTATTTTGAGATAAAATGTATTTTTTTCCAATATATTAGTATTTTAGGGGTACATATGAATTGTACCCAATCATAAGCCTTTGTATTATATTTGTTATGGCCAAAAGTTATGAATTAGCCAACTTATTACAGATCATTAAGATATATCATATGAATTCAAAGAAGCCTGATGTGAGGTTCCTTTTAATATTAAGGATATGAAAATGAAATATTATTACAACCCAAATAGTTGGTAATTTAGAAAATACTTAGGGGGACACATACAAACTTCAAACAAGGGATTTTGGATACCACATCAGCTCACATTCATCTATAATCAAGCTTCCATGTGGATTATTAAAATCATAATATTTAGATCAAAAAATCAAAGCAGGTTGTTATGGATTAAAAGAATAATATATAATTAATATGATTTGTAGAATTAATTTAAAAAATAATAAATCTTTATAAGTGGGGATTTTGGGAATCATGACTAGATCATGAGAATATGGAAAAATAAAACCAGAGAGAATATGTTTTTATAAAACTTATAAATAATTACCTAAGAAAATTTTTGAAGGGGATTTGATTCTACATTAATGATTTGGCTTTACATCTAATGTTAATATTTGTAATTTATTTTAGTTTTAATTTATTTTTAATTATTCAAAATTTCATATTTTAATTCATGTTTCATTTCTCTCAAAGCTATTTTCTAAATATTTATTTACTCTTTATTATGGAATCTTAATCTCATTATCATGAGTAGCTAACCTAGGGAATCTCTCAAGAAGGTAATCAAGGTTCAGACCTGATTTAGTGTATATTCATTCTCAATATTTATTATTTACATATAATTAGTTTGAGGATAATATTTAATGATATTTTTAGCGGCACACAAGAATTAATTATATTTTTTATAATTATCTCCCTCATACAAGGTGGTGGATGTGTAGTGAATTTGATTGAGTGTAACTATTTATTCACAAAATATAACGAAATGGTCTTCACGAATATAGTGTAATGTGAACGTTAGGTAAATGTTGTATTAATAGTAGATAATAAATCATCACACTTCATGATTCACTTAGGAGAATATTGTTTTTCCTAACTCATTATGTTTTGTATATTCATTTAATATTTATTTTTATTTTGTATTCCATATACTGAAAACCTAAAATTATACTAATTTTCCAAATATTGAAAACACTAAAAATATAGAATGTGATCTATCAATGTGAGTGATTGAATAAAATCACTTTATGTGCGATGATCCTAGTCTTCCTTCTCATTCTATTATGAAAATAATTTATAGCATTTTTGTCACCTTATTCCAGATGCATCGCTAATTATTTGGGATACGGTAAATGGATGATCGTGATTTGGGAAAATGTTCTCAATATATTTATATCTCTTTAATGAAAATTATCCCCTTAATTAACTTAAATTACAATTAATTAATATGTTTTTAATATACTTTTTTAAATCTAAAATTAAAAATAAATGGATTTAAAGGAAGTGATTATATATTTTATAAATTTTTGATTTAATTATAATCCATGATATTTATAATAATAGATATTAACTATTTAATGTAATTTGATTCTAAATTTTGTATTTTATATTCATAATTTACATTATTTGATGAGGTATTTACTAAAATTATGATTATAATTAGCCAAGATAAACTATATAGAAATTTTATTTAATGCATGAATGGCTATCGAGTGACTATGAAATTCCACTAACTGCATAAGTAAGCTTAAATATAACAAAAATAGAAAATTAAATAGGACACACCCTCTCACCTATGAATATAATTTTGTACATATAGTTTTCTATGAGGCCAAACCTACCAAAACTCCTCATTCATTGCCTTTTAGTGAATCTACACTACCTATAATGGTTTTTCACCCACCGTTACTGCACCAACAATATGAACATTATGATTAGCCTTGTAATGTTACTAAAAAACACACAAACAGACATGCTAGTGATAATATTCCATGAATGAAGATGGCCTATCATTATTTCACAATCAACCACCCACCTTTTTAACCTACCACTCTTCAATTGAATGCACCTACTCTAGAAATATACCATTCTGTGATCTATTTTGCTCTCTATTCGCAATTCCTCTACCTCACAACTATTTTACTCCTCAATTATGAATACCTGAAATACACCCCATACATGAATTTATCCACAATTATATAAACTCATGTGGCACACAGTACCTCTGATAGCATCACATAAGAACCTAAGAAACCATAAAATTATTCTAAATATGAATAATAATTCTTTTGAAAATATTAGAAACATAATTAGAAAATAAAATATCATCTATAGAATACATCTACTTGAGAGAAAACATTTATTGGTATCCCTGAAGAAATATCAGACCAATAAGGGAATAAAAAATTGATCAAACTAAATGAATATAATTATCTATTATTTTGATGAATGTTCATTAAACCCATGTTGATTATCAGTAATGTTTGTTGGTTATATAGTTTATGTACATTTTATAAGTTTTCGATGTGGATGAGGCCCCCAATTCTTTCACAATTCATTGTTTGTGACTCTGTTGATGGTTTCATTAATATTTCTCAATTAAATTCTTAAAACAACCTGTAGTATTCAGCATCTATTAATGCATAAAATTTCAAATGAAAAACTATATTTTATTAATAAAACACCTCATTGGTGAAACAAACTCTGATTAAATCATTATATTTTTCATATTGGATAATTATTCACTTTAAGGAATAATGAATTAAAATGTTTACATTTATTTATTATAGATTTTTTAAATTAATTTACAATACCTATATTGATTTTGAAATTTTAAATTATGTTTTCTAAAAAAATTTGATTTAAAATAAGAATTTATTTATAAAAGGATTTAATTTTTAATTTTAATGGATTTATTTTATATGTTTAATATTTTAAAATATTTATAATTGGAAGTAAACTCAAATGGTTATTCCAAATAATAAATTTCATCTTAGATTGAATATCATAAAATACAGATTAAACTATTTTTTTATGGTTGGAATATTAATTTATGATGAATCGAGGATGACATAATAATATCTGGAAAAAAACATGATTACATTTTAATTTTTATGTAATCCTAAAGTAATAATTACTTTATAATTGTTTTTTTCAAACTAAACTTACTTATTATAACTATGTATTATATTTATGATTAATTATTATAAGGGATTAAATGTGAATTGAATTTTATTTTACATTTATCTAGGATGATTATTAAATATTTTAAATTAATAATAATAGAAATTCTGAACTTTTAATAAAAAATTATTGGTTTCAAATATTTTCAATGTTATAAACTGGACACAAGTTAGAAATTTTATGTGAATCTATGAGGAAAATTGAAAAGGATAGGAATGACCACATAAACAATTTACAACATACCTCTACTGCATCATAAAGCTACCTTAATATAACATGAATCTCTAGAGCATCTACAATAAACTATATAACCAAAAATATAATAAAAAAAAGAAATAAAAATAACCCTTTCGAAATTGACCATCAGTAGTAATCTAATGGACCGCACAAGAAAAAATTCTCAATTGACTTCATGGAATATCCACAATCAACTAAGGAATCACCTCCTCAAGATGTAAAGGAATTCGAATGCACCCTTATTCAATAAAATTACTTTGATTTACTTCACTGTAGAATGAAATCATTCCCCTTGACCAACCATTCTCGAGGATGATACAATTTCAAAAATACCCAAGAATTGGTTGCTCACTACTGAATTCCATCAATCCTGGTCTCATCCTTGATGATGAAAACATTGGATTAGAGGGTGGAAAGATGAAGTGAACTGGATACAAGCTCCAATTGATAAAGCTGAGTCCGTTTCAGTGAATTTCCTTAAAAAAATTTAAGGAACCAATCATGATTCATGATCTTATAAAAAGGGAACAAAACATTGGTTCCCGATAATCTATGATCCGTGATTGAAATTGAATATTTATCCAAACTCAATGAACCACTGGAATAACTAAATTTGAGTGATGGAGCATATTAAAAATTATTGAATATGAGTTTAAATAAACCCTAGGAAGACTTTAGTCCATAATTTTGAATGAACATAAATTCATTGAGTAACTCCGCAACCACATAAAGCCTAGTGCATGTTTTTTGCTACCATTAAATTAACATAAGATACAAGTAAATCCTATCCCAAAGAACCAAACATTTTATTTTTATTGGTAAACTAGATAAATACACCAAAATTGTATTATAATTGACCACATTAATTCCAAAATAATTCTTTTCTTTGAGGATAATAACATTATTTCATCAAGTGTATGATTTTAAATCTTTCTTATTACACTTTAGGGATTACCAGGTAAAGGAAATAAAATCAGGGTGAGCTCAAATTCACATTAAGGGTATTGTATAATGGAAGAAACAATGAATCAATTAGAATAGTCAATATAGAAAGGGAATAAATGATGGAACATACCATTTAATCAATAATATGAGAAGCAAGTGTGCAAAAAATTGTAATGTAATAAAAAAAATACAATATCCATTTAAATAACTCAAAAAGGAAAAATTAATATGAATGTTAAATATATGAAAATTCATTCCATTTTATCAAAAAGATTGGAATGAAATTAATACATAGATCTTATCATATAAAAATCATATGGATTAAAATGATAATGAAAATGATACAAAATATTAATTATTGGACGTCATGTATATGTAACATGAACCACTACCGTTAAGTCCTTTTATATGATTGTTTATATATAGGAGTAGAAACTCATCTATTATTTATTTAAATAAATACAAAGGTAATTTTAAAACTTATTTCATCTCACGAGGCAACTGATGAATCAAGGGGATTACACTAAATAGTCCCCATCCCATAGGTCTTGCATTAAATAGTTCCCAGCCCCTACAAAATGCATTAAATGGTCCCTAATCCATATTCTTAAAAACTGATGAATTGTGTATATATAAAATATTTCATTTAAATAATAAATGTTTCTTTTCAAATATCTGTATTTTGTAAAGGATATAGAGTTAGAAATATTTCCCTTCTCAATAAAAAAACTATAATAGTAAACACCATATGTAAAAATTATATAGGTATTCTGAAATAAACATATCTGTGATAAATGATACAAATAATTTTAGGAAATTCATTGTTCAATAATAATTGGAAAATAATTATTTTAAGGGGACTGACAAAGGAATTAAGGAAGTCAATGTCAAAAATATACGTGTAAAAATAAATCATAAAACATATAGAAGAAGAATAAAGATAGTATCAATAAAACATGTACCATGTGGAGTATAAATTAAGTGTTGTTTTATTTGATTAATAGGAATACTATAAAAGTATCATTTAAAAACACTATTATAGATAATAGAATTTTATTTGAAATTCCTTTTCATAGAAAAGAACATATGAAAACATTTTCCTTTAAAATTATATTTTTAAACATGAAAATAATTATTCAATGAAATAAATGATGGTAAATCTATATATGTCAAATGAGGTAAAATGAAAATTCGTTTTTCATGACAAAAAGGATAGGAAAATTTCTAGTTTGGGAAGAGACAAAAATATTCCATTGAAAACATTTGTAAAATATAAAATAGATACAGTGCTCTTCAAAATTATTTTTGAATTGATTAAATAAAACATTTTTTAAAAATGGTAATTATAATAAAACATGGTCTCTGAATAAGTAGATAACTTATGTTAGTATCACTTAAAAATACTTTTAAGTCATTTTATGTACCAATAAGTAAAAAATGGTACTATACTATAGAAATGGTAATGAATAACCTGACGAGAATAAAGATAACGGGGTTATTAAACAATGATGCAATAATCTACTAAGATTAAAATTCATGTGTAAATAATACCATGAAAAATAATATTTATAAGTAAACCCTATAAAAGACCATAACATTAATGTGAGAATTAATCAGTGAATAAATTATGTGTGTGAGCTGTAATCCATAAAAAAGAATGTTAAATACCGTAATAGATAGTAAAAAGTGATTAAACACATGTTAAAAAAAAATTAAATACATAAAATAAGTATTATAACTCAATTAAAATGAATCATATAATTGTATGATCATTAAAATTATTATTGAATAAAATAATATTTAAACATTCAAAAGTGTCCCATACCACATTGAAAATTTTGAATCATAAGCCTCGTTATGGAATAAAATTATCTAAAATAATCATAACCAATTAATATATAGTAATATGACACAAAATAGCAAAATGGATGATATATTTCCCACAAAAAAGTGGTAAGTGATGAGTATGACATTTATCTCATAGATGTATAAAGGGAGATAAAAATCACTAACCTTGCATTTAATTTATAGTTAACATCATTTAACATAATTTATAATGGTTTAAATAATTTTAATAAATTATAATTGATCTATAATAATATTTATAATAACATATTTTATCTTCTTATAATTTATTATTACATGTATGTTAACAATAATTCATTAATTCCACTTTTTAATGTGTTAATAACTTAGCCTTTCAATTATGTTTTGACTTGTTTATGGTTGTTCATATTAATTATATCATGCTTTAATCATTTAAATATTGTAATAAAAGATTTAATTTACATATATTTTCAATATAAATTCATTTATAATAATTCAAAATATTTGAAGATGAGAAATGAAATGTATCGTTCATGGAGACGGTAGGTCATACTTCTGCTTGAACGCTACATACTTATCTTTTTTGTATTTAAAAAAATAAAAAATATATGATTTATAATATTCTTAAATAATAATATTTATTTCATATATTACATATATTTTTATTGAAACCATCCTTTATGCATTACACGTATAGTGTGAACGAATCACATCGATTTGAGGGGGTGGTAGTCCACACTTCCACATACAATGTTATTATATTCCCGCAAATAGAGTGCATAAAGGTATGTATTATATAAAAACATACATAGGAATAAATAAATTATAAATAGAATTTATATATTATATTTAATATTCTTATCATCTAAATTCCAAAAAATAATAGGTGATGGGAAAAAATGAACATTCTTTATTTCCTAGGGCGATAGCTCGCCATACACGAACAGTAATTTCATCACACTTTATTTGGTCTTATGTGTATGTTTTGGCCTAAAATATATTAAAATAATATCATAGAATATTTAATATATTATGGTTATTATATGAAAATATTATAAATAAACTGGAGGGGGTGGATAATGATATAATATAAAGATCTTGAGTACGGATGTTACCTATGTTTCGGGTAAGTCCTCTTGGTTTTCAACAAAGGGATTCATTGGTTGGATTTCTGTACAAGTGTAGACATCAAATATTAGGATGGGAAATTTTATGAGATATTTTTTCAGATATCATATTTTTATTGATTGTTTTGAGGAAGTTGGATGGGTGACTTCCTTTTTATATTGGATGATTAGTGACATTATTGTAAATTTTTTTGAAACAATATTCCACCAATGTTTTGACTAGGAATATTGGCTCCAATAATGTTCCCAATTAGATACAATATATTTTAAGTTCTAAATATTGATATCCTAGGGCTTTAAAACAATTTTCAAGGTCTTTTGTTCCATATTAAGGATTAGTCTCTTGTTATGCTATGTTTTTTCTTTATCATTGTAATTAATATTAATTACATTCACTAATAATTTTTTTCAAAAAAAAAGTTGAACTTGTTATAAATTATAAATTATGAGTATTAAAAATATCTAATCTATTTTATAAAATTTTCAATAACATAATTTTAATTATATAATTTAAATTTAATTGTAATGACTGGATGAAAAAGTGAGTTTTTACTGTAAAAATGTTCAAAAAGATTACAACATTTTTATATCAAATTTCAATGTAAATTTTATTAAAATGACAAAAATTGGATTAAATTATATAAAATTGTTCTAATTAATCATTAAACCCAATAAAAAAATATATTTTCACATTATAAATAAATTAGAAGAAAATTTAATTTTTAATAAAATTCAGTATTTTTTCTATTTATAAAAATATGAAACGTCACAGAAAAATACCAAAAATTTTACCTAAGATAAATTTTATGTTACAATTTAAAATTATATGTTTATTATTACATATAAAATAAATATTTTTTAATCATATAAGTAAAATAGGTTCTCTGTTAAAAGGAAATGAAAGTGCCTTTAGAAAAATAATGATTTTTATGTGAAATTATGGGTTTCTTCTCATATAATGCTTATAAAATATATTGGATGAGTGTCACAAATATTTTAATGATTAATTAATATTTATAAAACATTAATATCACTCACTGATAGAAATTAATTTAATTTATCAGTATAAAATAGCTTTGTGTGAATAAAAATAGTTTTTAAAAAACATTCCCTTTAAATTATAATTGTTTCAATATTCATTTCTAATTAATTTTTATTCAGTGAATTCAACCATATCTTTTGATAATATAGTAAATATATTTCATATATAATTATTTAATCTCATTTTTATGTCTATTTATTTTAAATAATTATATTTTAATAATATATTGTTTTCATGTAAAACTAGCTGTTGTGTGTAACGTATGCTATTGAAGAAATTCATTGTTGGGCACGATAGAAGATAACTCATTTTTTAGTGCATTAAAAACTATATAATATATTATTTTTATTTAAAATAGTTATTACTTTTTAATTCTTGGGTAATTTAATTCCCTCATGTTCAAGGTGTTGCATGTCACACACTATATATAATACAAGGGTCTTACTATAGAATTTCTGGTGTTTACATTCTACAAACATTAAATAAATTCTGTCCATGTAATTTTTAGTAGATCATGGTAATACATGTTTTTGTTATTTATTATGTTGATATACCATATCATGAGAAAGGTTGGTAAAAACACACCCATGAAAAGAGAGAATTGGAGTTGAAAAATTCATATAGACTAACATATAACTGTGCCTCTATGTATAAAAACATTCTTCAAAAATAAACATACATACATGTTGGAAAAGTGTAATAATTTTTTTGGGTGTGATTTAGGTCGCCAATAAATTACAATTTAATAATCTATGGAAAGTTATGGCCCCAAATTCATAAATATGTGATGATTAAAAGACAATTTGTTCATAAAACATTATGTTATTAGGATAATATTGTTTTTCTTTATAATCATTTTCTAAGGTGAAGTTATTATTTTACACCATAAAAAGATAATGAAATATAATTACTTTTTATATTTCTATAGACACAATTTCAACCTTGGGTTTTTCTTTGATCAATTTCCAATTTATCCCTTACTTAACGAAATGGAAACCCAAAAATTTACATTTATTCCTAATCCAATAAAATATAATTTTAACAGATACTATTCCCCATAAATGAGTAACAATTTTAGCTTTTTTTCTCTAAAAATAATACAATGTCAATATGGTTAATACATTAGCCTATAAACTTAAAATGTATCATTATTGGTCTATCATTAATAAGTATTCATCTAATTTATTAATTGAAGTAAATGATATGTTAACTAAAAAATATCATGGTCCAATGGTAGGTATGAATGCCTGATATTCTTTTAGTCATGAGTTTAGGTCCCATTACCTTGTTGGAAAAGAAAGGTTATCACTTTTCATATAGTTTTTCCTTTTGTAAAACCATACTGATATAGTTTACAAAATAAAGATTACGGACATCCTTCAAATTAAGTGAATCACTAAATATCTATTTAAATAATGTTTTCAATAGAAACTCAATACCTAAATATATAATCTATTTTATTTTAACATAGGTATTTCACTATAATACGCATTAAACTATTTCACTCTTTGTAATTATCTATTGAAATATTTTCGAATGGTTTGCAATGAAAATTTGAATTATCCATGAAGTATCCCGAAGTAGTGTAACACTAGTTGTGAAGTACGGCATGTTGTCATGTACTAAGTTATGTCAAGTCAGGCCTGATACACCTTATTAGAGTTGTTACTCTTAAGTACATCATTACCAAACCCCAATCCACATGTAGTATCTGAACATTGATTTATTTCTAGAAAAAATAACATAATCTCTAACATACAAAAATAATATGATATTATTATATTCTAATCACCCAATTCTACCTTAGTGACATATTCTCTAAACTATGTTTTCCTAAATATAGTTCTAAATGTTGCAAAAAAAAACTCTATGTTATAAACTATAATTACCAGACCCCATGAAACCCTAGAGCTGATGTTAGGAAATCATTACATTGGAATATGATACATGTACATCACATCCAAAATGACCAACTATTTAGTAATCTTGTTAAACTAGATACATACTCAACTCCTGTATTACAAATTTATAAAATAATTAAAAATATTTTTTAATTTTAGGATAATAACATTATTTGATCTGACATATACTTGTTTATCATTCTTATTAAACATAATTTAATCCAGGGGAAAAATAGAAAAAGTTTGGTATCTAATTCTTAGTATGGTTAATGTATAGCAGAATCAATAATGATTCAATGAGAATAGTGAATATGGAATGGTAATAATGGAAGAAACATTCCATGTAATAAATAATTTGAGAAAGAAGTGTGGAAATAACTTATTATGTAATATAAATGATAACACATTACATCTAAATTACTAGATAATGAATAATCAATACAGAAATGTAAATGAATGAAAAACAATGAAATTTAATCAATAAAGTCATAATGAAATGCTTTAATGGATTTTATCATATAAAGATATCATGGATAAAATGGAAACTAAACTGAAGGAAATAATTAATTATTACTCATCATGCATCTGACACATGAACCACTACCACTAAGTCCTTTGACATGATGGTTTATTTTTAGGGTTAGAAACTGGTCTTTTCATCTTGGAAATAAAATTGAAGAGTTTTTCTCTAAATAATTTCATCTAGTAGAGTTTTGATTCATCAAGTGGATTACGTTAAATGGTCCCCAACTCATAGGCCATTAATAAACCAATCCTCAAACTATATGAATTTCATTAACTATTCCCCAACCAGTATTGTAAATAACCAATTCTTTACTCATATATTAAAATTTTTATTTTAATAAATGATGTTCCTTTTTAAATTTTTTGTATTGAGTAGAGGATAGAGATTTATATACATTTCCTTAATCAATAAAATAACTATCAATGTAAAAATTACATTTAAAATGAGATATTGTTCAGAAAATAAAAATATCCTTAGTATATTATTTAAATAATAATGAAAAACTAAAAGTACATCAATCTTATTAAATTGAATATTTCATGGCAACTAATAAGGATTCAAGGAATAGAATATCTATACTATCCTTTAACAAATCAAACATAAGTTTTCCCAAGGATTAATTATAATTTTATTAGTACAAAATATCCTTTTTTTATAAAAATAAAGGGTTTTGGTCATTAGATATTGGAATATTGTACGTATGTAATTTAAAAACACTCTTATTGAAATAAATACTTTTTATTTTGAAAACATTTTTGAAAATCCATTTCGTTGAAAATAACTTTTGAAATAATTTTCATTAAACATTAACGTTTTAATCCTGAAATGGAAGATTAAAATAATTCATGATAGGTAAATCTATAAATTCCATACATGGTAGAAAATATTCCTTTTCCATGGTAAAAATTCTAGAAAAAATATTTTTTCAGAAGGAGACAAGAAGATTCATTTTAAAGAATTATTAAAAAAAGTTTTAAATGAAATACAAATTAATTAAAATTTCAAAAAACTTTTTTCAATTTTTTTAATAATATATTACTTTTATAAGAATACAGGTTCATATAATAAAGAGATAAATTATGTAAGGTTTTTATGAAATCATTTTCTAAATAAATTCAAAACCAAAGAGTAGAAAAATTGTACTATTACTTGGAAAAAGTCATGTATAAAAAAATATAATAAAATAATAGGGTTTACACAAAATGATCCAATAATATCATCTAATGTAAATATAATTGTAAAAAAACTGAAAACAATTGATATTGTGAGGTAAACCCTTAAGAAGGCCATAATGTTGAAGTGATAAACACTGGTTGAATAAATTGTCTGTATCAACTATAAATCTACATAAATGAATATTAAATAAAAATAAATATAGTAAATATTCATTGCAGACATAATCTTATTATATTAAAACCTACAAGTATTTAGTATTACCCAATGAAAAAGAATAATACTGTTGAAATATTATTAAAGTTATTATTGAGGAAAATTGTTTTTAGACATTCTAGAGTGTCTCATACCACATTGAAAATTTTGAGTCATTAGCATCGTGATGGAATGACCTTAAATTAACTATTTTAAAAAAAAATTAATATAAAATAATCTTATATAATATCTCTTAATTTATTGTAGATACACAACATAAAATAGGTAAGTCATGAATATGATTTTCATCTCATGGACAAAAAAAGTGAGATGAAAATCACTTAACTTGCATTGCCTTTAGGTTTAATGTCATCTAACATCTTGTATAATGGTCGTAACCGTGTTAAAAACATATATAATTACCATAAAAATGTTTGAAATATAATATATTATTATTTTAAAATTTCATATTACCCATTTTGTTAACAATCATTCATTATTTTCACTAATATGATTGTTAATTTTCGATCCTTTATAGTATGATTTGACTAGTTACTTATTGTTACTATTAATTAGAAAATAGATTCATGAAATAAGAAATTTAATCCATTATTTAAATATTTTTTATATTTATTATATATTTATTTATAATAATATTTAATAATCGGATATATGAAATTAAATTTATCATTCATGGAAATGGTAGACCGTATGTATGCATGAATGCTACTTCAATTTCCTTATCATATTTAAAATAATGAATATTTAAATTAATTATATTATTATTATACTATAATATTTATTTCATATATTTAATATATTTTTATTAAAACAATATTTTATACACTTTATATATAGTGTGAACGAATAATTTCTCTTTGAGACGGTAGTAGACCGCAATTCCACAAATAATGTAATTGTATTTCAATAAATGATGTTCTTAATGGTATGTGTTATATAATAAATTAAAGAAGAATAAAGACATTATAAATATCTTATATATAATATATAAATATATTATCTAACATAATTCACAACCATGAGTGGTGGTAAAGAAAAAAACAAACAATCATTGTTCTGTAGGGCCATATTTCACCGTACATGAATGGTATGTTCATTAACGATTATATAGAACTCTATTTGATTATATATATAAAACTTATAATGAAAAGATATTATTATATGTATGATTATTATTTTAATATATAATAATAAAATTGTTACATTTTAGGTGGTTTAGATTGATAATAAAATAAAGAGTTGGATTAAATATGTTGCCTCTTTTTCATGTAACACCATTTGGATGGAACCAAAAGGATAAATTCCAAAAGGATAAATTTTTTATTTATTCCAAATGAGTTACTTATAGGATAAGGGGTGTTATTTTTATAAGATAATTTATTAGATCTTCTATAAGTAAAATTTTCTTGAGAACTGATAGGAAGAGGGAGGGGCGAGTTTCTTTTTATAGTGGATGAGTGTCAATCGTGTAAATTTTGGAAAATGGAATTACACCAACATTTTTTCTATGATAATTGGATTCAATAATAATACAAATTATATAAAATGAATTATATGTTATAAATATTTATATCCAATGGATTATTGGAATATTTTCTAGGTTATTCAGGCTCGTATGTTTAAGGTTTAGCCCCTCATTACACTAATTATTTTCATAATAATTGTAATAAATTTTTATTAATTTCATTAATAGTTTATGTATAAAACTAAGTATACTTATATAAAATTATAGATTAATTGAAATTTAATCCAACAAACGAGACATCAAAGTTGGTTTTTAATGTAAAAATGTTCAAAATTTTGCGACATTTTCCTATAAAATTTCAATGTGAAGTTGAATATAATAACCTAAATTAGATTAATTGACTTAAGATTTATCTAACAATTTTTTATTATAAATTAATAATATAATTTTACCTTATAAATAAATTGTATGGAAAATAAGTTTTGAATTAAAATTCCTATTTTTTCACTATTCATCAAAAAACGAAACATCATAGAAAAATACCAAATATTTAAATAAGATAATTTTTATGTTAATATTTATATAATTATAATTATTTATTTATATAAAATTCATAAAAGTTTCAAAATAATATTTAAAAATGTTATCATATAAAAGGTGATAAACGTGCCTTTAGAAAAAAATGATTTGTATGTGAAAATTTTGGTATGTTCATATATTATTTTTATCAATCATATTAGAAGACTATAAAAAATATTTTATTTAATATATATAATATATATTAAAAAATATAACTTATATACTGATATTAATTTAATTCATTGTGATAAAATAACCTTTTGGGCATAAATATAGTTTTCTGTAAAAACATTCTATATATATTTTATTGGTTTATGTATTCATTTATAATTAATTTGTGATGAGTGAATTCAACCATATATTTTCATAATTTGGTTAATAATTTTTATAACTACTAAATTAAATGCTATTTTAACTATTTTTTTATTAAATAATAATATTTTAATATTATAGTGTTTGGTGATACTTGATATTGCATGTAATGTAAGCTAGGAAAGAACTCATTATTGTATGGGATGCAAGCTAACTCTGTGTTTTTTGTATAGATAGGTATATATTCTATTTAATTTTTTTAATTCGTAAATATATTGTAACGTCTTAGGATATTATATTCTTTTATGTCTCTGTTTTTGTTCATACATTCTATCAAATTAAATGTTCTTACTTTATAATTCTCAGGTGTTAATCATTGGATATGTCTGGATGATCCTAAACCCCGGGATTTTCTTCCAAGGAGATTATTTTTTCTATATTGATAAATATGACTGATATATTCCTTGGTAAAAATAATTATTTTCTTCTTATGATTGTTTCATTTGTAGAGATAAAAACTGTGGAGATAGGTTTTCTGCATAGTACACCACTCACATTCTAGGAGGCCTATGCACTGATGTTGTTTAATTAAATAAACCAATAAGTTCCTACTATCCCAACATATTAAAGGGGATTTTATAATGAAATTTATACATTATCAATAATTCATATATACATTCATTAAAATATAAATATTCTTATTATTTTTAGCACCTCTTTCCCTATATTATATGCATCATATCCCAGGTGAATAAATACTTTTATTGTTGATCCCACTTCTATATAACCTATTAACAAGTAACATATAAGCTCATTTCTAATACTTTCTAGTGCTATCAATAATAGAATTTAATTATATTAATTCATTCCTTATTATGACATCACATATTTAAGTCTGAACCTACACCATTGGCCCCAAAAAAATGTGTTTACAACGAAATATAGTGGAATATAGGCCCATGAATTAGTACAAGTAAAAATGCAATGATAGTGTGGACTAATTCATCAGAACCTATTTCTATCATGTGTATCTCCTTTCACGAGAACTAAACGTAGAATAATTTTTCATTATACAAGTGAAGTAGAAATACAAATACCCATGGGAAATTCTCAAATATTTATTGGATTGGTCATGTGAAGTTCTCCTGGATAAATAAATCATTACCATTAGATATACTATTTAGAGAAAATACAATGAATAATAACCTCACTATTCTATGCTATAATTCATTAAGAATAAAGAGATTCTCCACCCCCATTTTTATGTTATTCCAATACTAATGATTAATAACATAGGAACCTCTATAATTAATTTCATATATTTTTATTTATATCATTGTATACATTTAGTTCATCTTGTTATGTCTCATTTCACTTGTCATTCATGGGGTTTCTCAATCACTGATTCTTATATGTCATCTCTTAACTATATAATTATATAAATATAACTGATGGTCTAGTTTCCCAAGGAAGATTTCATGAGAACACTTAATCTATATTCTAAATTTATATATCTAAATTTTATCCTTCATGTCTTAGTGAATTAAAGGAGAATATATATTAAAAATATTATATTTATGATGAGTTGTTTTATTCTCCAATTTATCAAGTCATTTCTCTCTCAATCACATAGATTGTAAGGTATAATAGTATAGATGTGTGATATACGATATGAATGATATACATTGGAGTTGGGTGGAGAGTTAGTGAGTTTAAATATTGATTCAATTCACTTCCACTTCACTATAGTGGAGGTGGTATAGATTTGTAGTGGGTGTTGTTCCTGTTTAGGTTCAGTATTAAAATTTAGATAGAAAAGAGAAATTGAGGAATGATCTTAACATTATTGTTGAATTACATCATTGGTGGGTAATAAATATCCTATATATTCAAATAATTATCAAACCCCCTTTGGAACATAATGTTTTTGATATCTATATTTTGATTTAAATTCATAAAATCAAAATTCTTAAAACATTGTTTTTTTATTATTTCAATACTATGAAAAAATAAAAAATTGTTAAAATAGTGGATACACTAATGGCCAACTCCTTGAGAGATGACCTTCTTCATCCCAATCTTCTGTTCCATGGTTTAAATAAAAAATCTATTTAATGATCCCTCACATAAGGACATCCATCAACATGGAATCATAGTATATGAGTAGTGATTATTTTTAAATGTCCTAACATGACTGTGATTTTCTTGTTCAATTTTCACTATTTTTATTCCATCCTTTCATTCTTTATACTTCCCAATTCTTATAAAATAACTAATGGTTGACCATTATACTATAATTTATCACCAATTATCTTTAAAATTTACATTCCCATAGGATCCAGTAGAGAAGAAATGAAAAAAAAATGGTGTACAACTACTCTGGAGAGATAAGAATCTATGAATAATAAATCAGTAAAGGGGAGATGTAAGAGATGATAGAAAATCATCTTCGGTTAACAAGCCACCACTAGTACATGAAGAGAAGGATGTGTAAGTTCACATTAAGGAAACAAATATACCCGACTTAATGAACTCAAATACAATTTGAAATATCTTATAGAATAATAAGAATGAGAAGACTACTAGGATCTGTATGAAGATAAACATGATGATAAATTTCACACATATCAGAAAATCCATGATAGAGGGAAAAACTTATTAAAAAGAACTTCTTACACTATTTATAGCTGAAAAATATTTCCAGTGTCCCTAAACATTGATGTGGAGTTAAAATTTAGAATTTAAAAGGGAGATATTCTATCCCTAAAATTATTATATATTTATTTTGTTGAATCTATTTTAACTAGTCACTCTCTGTATATGTTGAATTCTAAATAAACACAAATATTTTATTCCATGGATAATTGTGATAATGAATGTGATGTGATCATTTGGGAAGAGAATATATTATATAAACTATTTCACCCACCAATTAATTAAAACATCAAAGAGGCTTTGAAAATGGAAAATGAGACACATTTAGGGACCAAATATAGGGTACCACTTAACATGGTTCATTTCATTTTTTTGGATAGTGAATTATCCATTACACAATTTAGTTTAAATTTTTCCGATTAAACTCAAATAATTTTCATTAGGGAAGAAACCAAATAGGAATTTTTGGAAAACACCTCCAAAGAGAAACATGTGCAAAAAATTGAATATGTGGGTACATGGGATGAATAAAATGATCTATATTTGGATGACATTGATAACATGATGCAATATTTTTTTGATGACTTAAATGTGCAATCTAGCCATGATGTGGGTAAAGAGGTAGAATCCCTAGGACCTATGGTGTATCAATTACCCCCTCAACATCAAAATGTTTATATTATAGTGGGGTATATAGTAAAAGAATAATAACAGTGGTATATAATAAATAAACTGAAGAACATATTACTTTCTATAAGGGGATAATTTTGACCTGAAATCAACTTGTTTCTTTTTTCAGTATGAATTATTTTTTAAAACTCTATTTCTTAACCCAATCAAAGAATCATTAATATATAATACATTATAGGATTATTCTAAACAAATTTTGGCTATAGAGACCCCAAAAATCATCCATCCATCCTATATTATGAAATACACCACAATGTTTGGGTTTGAAATGAATAACTATATCATTGGGGACCACCAAGAGAAATCATAGTTATGTAATACCAAAAGAAATATTATTAGGTGTCTTTAATTTCACAAAACACATCCACCATTTAATTATGGATAAATATAGATATTCCATTGGTGGATAGTTTAAATACAACAACTCTTTGGAAAAAACACCAAAAAACCATTTCCCTTTTCTTCTTTTTTGATTTTAATTTTAATAAAAAAATATAATGTTTTTAGATATGTTATATGATGTTTTCCCAATTTATAATAAACATATAATTTTATTTAATTATTTACACCTAAAAACTAATGAAATATATTAACTCAATCTTTTTTCCACTAAATAATGTCATGTTGATTCTATACTTTTATAAATGTTATTCACTATAATTTGTATTCATGTACATTGGGACATAAAGAAGTAGTGAATATTCATTTTGGGGAATGGATTAAATCTATTTTGAATTATTTAGAAATATATAAGCTAAATATGTGAATAGATAAAAAATGAAATATAAAAAACATAAAAAAATGTTTGATTTATAAATTTTGAACACAAAAAATTATATAGTTTGTTTGTGTATTGATTGATCCAAACACATAAATACATAATTTTAACACCATGATATAGTGGAAGGATTTTATTAGTTATAAACTAATGTGTGATAGATGATTACTGGGTGAATTTTTCAATTCATTCATGGATAATTTTGTCTTAGACGTAGGAAAGTATATGTGAGTGAAATTATATTTTTAGAATTTTAATTATTAATTTTTTCTAATAATTTTATTAATGAGTCCCAGTTAATATTGAATCTTTGAAAAATAACACTTTAGTGATCAGACACATAAAAATTTATATAATTTCATTAAAACAAGAGTAAAATGAAAAATTGGGATCCTCTAATGATTCTATGAGACATGTAGCCCTAGATGTGGGAATAAATTAATAATTTTTATAAATATCCAATAAGTTACATTCCATAACAATTTTCACATAATGGGAATTAAAAATTTAAATGAACAATGTGTCCAATATTCAAAAAAGAGTTTATTCATTTTAGGGGAGTATTGAATATCGATGAAGAATTGGGAAATTTAATTTTATAAATCCTTTGAGTTATATCGTTTATGTGGAAATATAAACTCCAGTTTTAGAAAAATAGGTGAAATTGATGAAACGAAGTGCTGATATTTCAATTTATGATTCCACTTAAATCTAAATTATTTAACTCCATCAAAAAGATCATTTCTCGAATAGAAATGCATTAGTAAATTAAATTCACAGAAGATATATAACAAATCACATAATACCTATCAATGATTTCACTAATTCCTAGATTTGAATTTTGATATTAAGAGGAAAATCATCTTTTTTTAATAAATATCTATATTTCCAGGAAGTATAGCAGTTCATCTTTGGGGGAATTATGAGAGAAAAAAATAAAAAAAAATACTAAATCACCCAATTGATCAAACCAAATATGGGAAAATAATTCATTTTCTCACATTGGATAATTCTAGGCATCATGGAAAATTGGACTGATATATTGATGCCTTATGATTTATTAATTTTTTAATTAATTATGAATCAATATATTGAATGTGATATTAAAATTAATTTATTGAATAAAATTCTTATTAGCGTCCAGAATTAATTTGATAAATATATTTAATTTTGAATTTAAATTAGATTATTTATTATTTATAATCAACTAAAATACATATATTAATTGAAATTAAAATGGATATTTGATTCTAAATGATAAATTTCATTTTAATTTATATATCTTCAGAATTAGACCATTAGGTCTACTCTTATATTCATGGTTTTGGATCACAATGGACAAGATCACATTCAAAGAGAATGAACACCATGTCAAAATTCATTTTTAATGGTAATTATAACCAAGTATAATATATTAAACGATGTATGATAAACATCATGTCCAACCTCCATTTAAATGGTTTAGAACATCATGTCCTACATGAAGGGTGTTGTCTCGAGATGTGGTTTCTCGGGTAGAAATATCTTTGTCGGTGGATATGGGTATGCGAACCCACTCTCAACCTAAATCGGCTATGTTTGTTTAATCAAGCTCATCTCATCATATAATGCTCCAGGTGTCTGGGGACAAATCCAGATGTCATTTTCCTAATGTTTTAGGACATAATATGGAACAATCATTGTCTTGGGGCCAGGGTGAATTCAGATTGCATCATCAATGAATTAAGTAACTACTAGGTTTTATGGTGTCTATCATGGAACCAAAATAGGTCTCTAGAAAGGTAAATGAGTATGCACTGGGGCTTAAAATTGTTGTTTTTTCACGGGGACCCTCTCAACTCCCAAATATGAATTTTTTGGAAGGACCACATTACTATTGATCTACCGATTATGTTGGATCGGTTTTTGACCACTATGATTTTAGTTGGGCCTAAAGAGTTTCATTTATCCTTCATTAATGTCAACTGTAACACCCAAGATAGGTAGACATTGTGGAGTGATCCCAAGGGTTGTAACCCAATAGACTCCCCCTCGATTTTTTGTGGTGATTTCAATATTATAGAAATACTAGATGAAAATAAAGGGGGCATGGCCATTTATATGAATTCTTGTCTGTATTTGGATTCATTCATGTCTAGGAAAGTTATTTTGGACGTGGGATAATAATGAAGTAAATTCACATGGTGCAATAACTAGTAGGGGGACACACTTGTAGTCAGATTGATCAATGTTTGATGAATGAGGCCACAATTTATATGTTTCTTAATTCCAATGTTACTCACTTGGTTTGGTGACACTTTGATCCTTCACCACTTCACATTTCTCTGATTACATGGGAAACAAAGAAGGATTATGTTTATTTTACCAAAACATGGAGAGAGGATCCAGGATTTTTGAGGTAGTTAGGGACTCATGTGATCTTTAGCACTGGTGGGATCCATGGATTAATCTCTATAATAAGTTGAGATGGATAAATAATCATTTTTTCATACGAAAAAAAATATTCCTACTAGGGACCAGGACATGATTTCGATGAGCAAGGAGGATGAATGTGTGAAGAATAGGTTGGAACTGGAATGGGATGAGTGTCTATTAAATGATATTATAATAAGAAAAGGATCATATCACTGATAGTATTTTGCAACAGGTGCATCGACTATCTAGCTTGGTCATCCTTCAAGATTTCAAGATTGATGTAATCATCATAATTAGTATAAAAACACATCAAGATCATAACCCATTATGGATTTGTTTTCATTATGACATTATATCATCTTTTGGTAAATCCATGAATCATTTATGTTGAATGATTCGCATACATTTCTAGAGGCGTCCCTATATTTTTTAATATAGATAGCATAGTCTTCAATTATGAATTTGAAACCAGGGGATCTCCTTCGGCCAAAAACAATGTAGGAGGGTACTTCTTCTAGAACTCCCTATTCATCACTCCCATATAAGGGGATGGTTTTAGACCTCCTTGTATAGAATTTACTTCCCATAAGAAACCATCTTGAAACTAATAATTGGTTCCCATCTGTAGAATAACAATAGGCGTAGTACATTTCAATATAAGTGGTAAACCATTTATATAGGTACTACCACTCCAAGATCATTTTCGTCACTAACATCACAGAGTTTGACCAATGGATGTAATAGAGGAATATTTATAAAATTCTAAATGCATTCACCACTATGATATTTCAAAATAGAAAAGATCATAGATAGAGGAATAGGATATGTATAATCCTTCCAACAAAAAATTCACACCCCATTACCTACTCCCTAACCATGGTCTATGTGACATAGAAAATCATGAAGGCTCATAGGGTACACTCATATTGCGCATTTATAAGGTCGGGTTTGTGTCATGTTATCTATTTTATAGTTGGGGTTTCAGTATATTATTTTTTCATTACATGTTATAGAGAAAAATCATCTTTATATTGAAATTGGAATCTATATTTAATGGTAACCATTTAATTGAACATCTAAATACCAACAGATTCATAACCATGTACATATATATATATATCATTATCTAGTTTGAATAGTTACCATTCCCATATTATAAATACATATCCCTTATATAATATAATTGGAACATCATGTAACTGCAACAATACCTTCACATATAGTCTCAAGAATTAAAAGATCTATATTTGATGGTTTTAATAAATAGATAACTATTAACAATATGTAGAGGCCCACAATATATAAATAAAAAATGGAATCCATTTAATCATAATAAAATAATGCTTCAATATATATAACTCAATCTATAAGTCTCAAACATTCCATAATGTATTAGTTAAGGTGCCACCATCATGCTAGATGGTAAAACGCAACATACGATGTTCCATGTGTTCTAATTAACCAATTAACTCTTCCCTACAGGAAATGTTTGTGCATGTACAATTATACAAATAGAGGTTCTAGAACATGTTGGAGGAAATACATGCAGTAATATAATCATGGCATAAAATATGCATGAAATATAATTCCATATGTGTCTATAATATTGAATGAGACAAAAAGACCCTGTAATATTGGGCCAGGGGTAAAAATTCATATTCATATTAAAATTATAAAATCATGTGAATCAGAAAATGGTGAAATAATAAAACTGTAAAAAAATAAATACATAAAAAACGTTATATCCCAATAAACATTCATTTTTATTCCTATTCATGGTCTATCTACTCCTAACCATAGGATGATTACCAAATTTAGTCATATCTTAGTCTCCTTTGTACGGACACCTAAATAGTACAGAATTAAAAAGAAACCCTCTAATACCACTTTGTGATGCCTTGGGTCCATCCCACTAATATATATATATATATACAAGAGGGGACAAGTAGCCTCAAGAACCCCACTCAATATTTTATCGGTGGCTAATTAGTAGTGACTGTTTATTATGGTATGGTGGGGAGTCTATACAATAATTACTAGAGTGTGGCAAAATAATGAATAATATACAATTGAAAATTGTATGATGACGAAAAGGAAGAAAAAAACCATCCAAATAAATATAAATAGAAAAATAAATATATACTACAGTATATCAAGGACAATTTCATAATGTTATATAAAAATGTGAATAAGGGGAACATATATCAAAAACAAATAGTACATACTATACAAAAATAAACAAAAAAACATTCCAAAATCTATCTAAAATATACTATTGATTCCAAAATCGGTCCTCTACTCTGATACTTCAACCTAGTATAATAAATCATGTGTCCATAGCTGGGAGCATCCCTTTATGTCGACCTACAACCATGATGTCTGTCAGGGTACCAAACAATAGCCTGAATAGTGTGTGAGAAAAAATCATCTGCCACCACAAATGACATCTAGTATTATCCAGACAAAAATATAAAATTAATAGTGTGTAGGTACAATAATAATGACAGTTGTAATATAAATAGAACCAAATTGTCTCATGTTTATTAGGGGACTCCCATCTAAGTTTACTTACTTCGTCCTAATCCTTATATTCTCTAAAAAATGGAATTTCTGTCTATATACATATATGTATGTTTTTAAAATAAGTTCCAGAATCCATGGTTCATAGTCGATGTATCCCTGAATAATAATTATATAAGTGAACCATGTGGTTATTTGACATTATTCACATTAGTAATCTAGTATAAGTGTGACCATATGCCTTGGAATAACACCTCAAGGAGTCCTACCTAGGGTATAGAAACTTGTTATAGGTGGCCTATATGATAAAATTAAAAGGAAAAAACATTATTCAAATTTATAGATTGCTCGAAACCTCATGTTTTCACCAATATTATGGTTTTGGATCTGAAATTGGGATATCCCATTCATGGAGAAGGGATTCCATGTTAAACATAATTTTCAATGTTCAGGATTTCTCTATCAAATATTCTAAACCAAGGATAATAAACACCATGTCCAGCAGCCTTTTCATAAGTCATTAAATTCTGGTTCCATCACTTAATATTTTAGTAACAATAATTACCAAGGTATAACATACATGGCCTTTAAAACATATGATGGTAATAGGAACCTGTACAATCCTCAAACATTCATTAATTTTAACATCAACATTTAATAATATTTAATTATGAAAGCCACCATAAGACCTGGATGAGTCACATAAACCTAATTCCATGGTCAAAGGGTTTTAAGAAAATACACCCAAAAGGGTGTCTTATGTTGAGGTCATTGACTTTCGACAATTCCAATGGATTAATTGAATAATTCTCCATTTCACTATCTTTTCATTTTAATTAAAAACTTTTACATAAATCCATTAAATTATAAACAAACTCGAAACACAAACTAATGGTTTGTTCTCATTGAGGTATACAATGTCTGATGAAAAATTGGGTCGTAAGGACTGGCTTGCAAAATGGTTATAAAAATTTATTTATTTAATTTCACATTTAATGGGAGATGTACAGAATATCTATTGTGTGAAAAAATGGTTCATGATATAATGAACATAAAAATTATGTAAAATTATTATACCTCCAACCATATACTAGTATATGAATAATATATAATATTTATTTTATAATTCTGATGGAATTTATAGAACTAGAAAACAAGGAAAACTTGTAAAAATAAGGTATAGTAGCTGGCCTAGAATATCATCCAAGATAACGATAGAAAATAATAAAATAACTAATATGAATGATATACTTATATACAGGCTTACACTATGAAGGATGATGTTCAATTATATTCCCATGTAAAGGATAGATCTCAAAGAATATAGAAAGCAGTAAGATATCCCTTATGATGTGGGGGATTTGGTCTGTGAATAACATATTAAAGGAGGGTTAAGGGTTATTAGGATATGAGAAAAATGGATATTTTATACTTTTTAATGTTTGTAACATTTAGACACATGGTTTTATTAATCATGTCCCAACTATGTGATAACACATTTACATGTAACACACCCCACATGGGATTAATGAATGGTTAGAAAACATTTACGCAGCCCACAAATGCACACTATACAAGGATACCACCACAGTTCACGGATAGTAGATGTTGTATTCCAGTCATATGATAGAAACTTATAATTTTTATATGTCTTTCATGTCCATAACTCTCTACTATAATGGTTTACAAACCATGGGAACCCCATTTGGCTCACAAAGTTGAGGTGAAAATATTTTAAGTACCATGCACTAACCATGATCCTCACATATATCTCAAAACAGGGGTGCTTTAGGCTCTGAAAAATTCTTAAATTCTATAAAATTATTTATTAAACACATGGTAAAATTTATTAGCATAATAAAGGGTTTCAAAAGAAAAATATATTTACATTTACCTCCCAAAAAAATAAGATCATTTATATTTATATTGGTTTATTATTAAATATTTGAAATTAATTTAAAAAATATATTTTCTAATTTAAATTTAAATTTTACTGTTTAATCAAATTTCCAAGGCATCAAGTGGCTGCACAATGAAAATTTCAAGTGACCAAGTGGTAAAAAATGGTAAAGGATAGAAGTGAAATCTTAAATATTTTACATAAAGTTCACATGATGTTGTCAGATATATACTCGATTTTTTTACATAAAAAATAGAAATGGTTTAAAATTTCACTAACCCATTTCTAACAGACTGTGAGGAGTGTTCTAGTTGAATTCATGTGAGAAAATTATCAACATAATATAAAGAATCTCCATAATAAAACGGGGAAACATCTTTTATGATTTCAAATCCAAATCACTACACCCCAATCATTTGAATTCACAAATAATACTTTGTAGTTGACCACAAGAATTCCCCATGAACAACTATTACCATGGGTGATACTATTACATGAATACCCATGACCTGATCACTCCAACAAGAATGCCCTCAATCCTAAGCTAATAATTGATGATAACAACATTGACAGATATTTTGGAGAAGCAAATGAACTAAAAACAAGCTCTATTTATTGAAGATGATTCCATTCATTTAAATACACTTGATTGGAACTAATGTTGAACCAATATCAGTTCTTGATTGAATGAAAATAAAATACTACACTTTTTTTAATCTATTATTCTTGATTAAAATAAAAATTCAATACATGATTAATGAACCCCCATGAAAAAAAAATTTTGGTGATAGATTTGATTAAACAGTAGTGAACCTGAGTTCAACTAAATCCTTCGATGATAGAATGTTGTAACATATACAATGATGAAATTTATAGTATTGGGATATACAATCATTTAGAAATGGACACGAATCAAATGAGATAAAATTTAAATGGATAATATTACGACAAATAGAGTCCAAGACCTAAGGAATTCATTTCTTCCAAATTTTTTTCATTATAAAGTGATGGAAATTTCCAATCCTTGGATTATCCTATATACATTAGTTTCATGATTATAGGCCTACACATTGAATTAGATTGATTAAATTTTCCTACGAGTTCACAACTGTTTTCCACATGAAGCCTCCTGTATGTGTCCACATAACATTTTTCAATAATGCTTACTTATATGTAATATATTAGCCATATTACTATGATATATAGTTCCTCTTTATTCTAAATTATATATATAGCACAACCTATTTTAAAAAATCATTACATCACTGATCCAAAGTTAACATTTTTTATGACAGAAGTAATCAATATCTCATATCCAATACTACATAGTGTTGTACAATATTTAATATGGTGAGATAAATTAATATTCTTTCATATAGGTGGATCATTATGTCTAAACCCACAAAAATTTTCTCACAAAAAAATGTGTTTGAAGAAATATGGTGACGTTCGATCCCAAGTATTAGTGTAGGACCAAATGCAATGAAGACATAGCCCAATTCATCCATCCCACATTACATCACATACATATCCCCAAGTGGGAACCAATTAAAACATTACCTTCCAATTAACCAATGATTTAATAAGAAACATATTTTAGGAAAATTATCAAGGATATAGGGGCATTATATTGTGAAGAAGATTCCCTGACCTAAAGAAATCATGTCCCTCGTCTACTATATGAGGGGACGATCCAATGAATAAGAATATCCCTATATTATAATAAAATTCTTAGTGAATATGGATGAATATATATTAATTCTAATAAATAATTTCCTACTTATATTCTACTATATATTTTGATCCTTCCTATCAATATTGTAATATCCTATGTAATCATTTTCTATACTTTTAATTCAATGTTTCAATCTATTTTGTCTATCATGATTTTATTCTTTTCTCCCTTATTACTAGTGATTCAAATTACATGTTCCATACATGTATTATCATAACATTATATTTATGGAGATATAACATGAGGCTAGGTCCCTACGGGAGATTTATTTATAATTCTAATACCCTATACTTCGTTGATAATTTCTTATTTTCATTCTTGATATGGTTGTGAATTGAATATAAGTATTAAGATAATAATCATTGTCCCATTATAATGAGTTATTGTATTCTATAACTAATCAAATCATGTATCCCTCCCTCTATAATACTAAAAAATTAACATGGGATGTAAGTTTAATAGCACATGAACAAAAAAATACAGAATTTGGATGGATAGATAATGAGTGCCTCAATTCAGTAAATTCATGACCACTTCCCGATGAAGGGGGTGGGGAATATTTTCATTTTGATATCTTCCTATGTTATTTTAAGTTCCACAATTTAGATATAATAGAGAAATTTAGGAATTTATTTGACTTGTTTTTTGGTTCAAATTGTTTTTATAATAAATCACATTTCTAGTCAAACTCAAATTTATCCCCCTTTCACCCAAATTTTGTGTGCTTGACTTCTTTATTTTTTTAAAAAATTCAAAAAATTAAAATTCAAAAAATCCTTCTATTTTCTTCAATAAAAACTAGGAAGAGAAAAATACATATGTATTATAATAATGGATACACCCATAAAAAATCCTATATATATTACCTTGGTTAGTCCTATACTGTGTCCCATGTTTTAATACAAATTTTGTTTGATAAGTCCCTACGACTAGTCTCCCATCAACATAGAGTTGTTACTATGGATTTTGATTTATTTATCCCAATCTACAATTAATTATAATCAATGTTTTATTCTTTTTATGATTTTTCTCTTCATATCTTACTATATTTCACCTCTCAGGTATTGGACAATCATTAAGGTTTGACCATTCTAAAATAATGGATCACCAATTCTATTTCTAGTTACATTACCAATTAATCATAAGGTGGAATAATGGTCATATAAAGTAGTTCAAAAATACAATGGATGGATAAAAATCCACGGATAAAAAATTTCTAAAGTTTTGATGAAAGATAAGATAAAAATGGCATGAATTATCAATCCCCAGATAGTGTAGGAAGATAATGTACTGAAATGAAGCATTGGGGTTGAACTGCATACCCTACTATAAAATCTCTAAGAAATGATTATGTATTTTTTGGAATAATAAGAATAGAAACACTATCAAGTTAATTTGAAATATATACATGATCATAAATTCTCGGTTAATGAAACAACCAATATAGAAGGAATACATCATCTAACATCCCAGGTAAATGAAGAATAAGATATTTTAAAATTTATTAATATTTGCGAATTAAATATTTATTTTACATTAAAAGGGTTCTTATGTTCGATAGCGTACCTGATACGCAACAACGCGTTTCTTTGAAATCATACATTGCACACTAATAATATCATATTATTATAGTAAATGGTAGTTAACTCCTAGTCATTGTATTTGAGGGAATGAAAAAAACTAACTACAATATTATTATAAATGATTGTTAAATTTATTTACATTTATCCGAGAAAATGTTAGAGTCTTAAAATATGAATGAATCTAATTTAAAGCATAATTTACATTTAAAGGCCTATATTCTGACTTTTAATGGAGAACCTTTTTTAAATCTATATTTAGTCACTTTAATACATTCTATATGAAAAAATAATATCCTTATTTATAATGGGATATCAAAATTTAGTTTGTGTAAATTTTTGGGATTATTCAGTTATAGTTCATTTTTTAATAAATACTGAAAAATATTGTATTTTAAATCAAAAGTGCCTTTTAATAAAATTTATTTATATGGATAGATTATATTTTTAGTTGGTTTTACAGTGAAATTAAAATATATTTTTACCATTTAATCCAATGTTATTCATTGGAATTAGTTTCACATTGAAATTGGACATAAACAAGTATCAATCTTTTGATAGTTATTCTTTTATAAAAACACGCTATTTTTTGATAACGGAATTAATTTTAAAATTAATTAATGCCACTTCTATGGTTTGAATTTGGATAAATTGAAATCATTTTTTAATTTGTAATATCAAATATATCCTAGGCTAAATATTTGGGTTTTTTCTGAAAAACATCAATTTTTGATGAATAGTGAAACCACTTAGTGGTAGTTAAAAAACATACATTTTCATTTAAATGAAATTTTACCACTTCTGTAAATTGTTTTTCAAAAATCCGACATAAATTATTGTAATAAATAAGTAAAATTTGGTTCAATAAGATGAAAATAATTTTTGGTGAATAGTAACTTTTGTCTTTTATTTACCACAGTTAAAGGTAAATAGGGTAATCCAAGGTAAAAAAATATTATAATAATTCAAAAATACCTTAACACATGTCCAAAACTTATTGGTTGAGTCATTTAAGACTATGGTCATCTTTGGATAGATTTTGGGATCCCATTGAGAAACTTGGGGGTGATAATGACAATTTAGATTAACTAACTTAAATTAAAGGCAAAAATGACAAAAGAAAATATCTTTTAGTAAATAAATTTTTAGAAGGGGTTATATAAATCATATTTTCTGCTATAATTATTCCATGGAAAGATAAAAATATTTTCCATATAATATTATTTTATTATAATTTTTAGACATCAAATAATATAAATTACTTTTGACACAATAACGATGTAGTGTTTACCTCATTAATAATTCATTTAAATAAATAAGATTATAATGATTAAAATATTATCCAAAACCTATAAAATTTCTATTGGATGATTTTATTTCAACCATGAGCCATATTATATTCTACTATAATTATTTTTAGTCCTTTAGAAATGGAATATAATTATATAATAAAATAATATTTTAACAATTTCCAAAAGAGCCCCTCCTCCCCCTTATATTAGGATACCATTTATAACCAATTCCACACGCCTCTCAAGAATTTTGGATCATCCAAACATTGCCTAGTTACTCTCCATAAATCCCTATACTCTTCATAGAAGCCTTACCTTAGGAAGAAGGCACTTTAAAAAGTCCTTTGGATCAAACAAAAGGGAGTTACCAAAATTAAAGGTAACAAATTCTCTTAAATTATTTTCTTTTATTTTACATCTCCAACCCCTAAACTCTTTTTATTCCTTTATTTTGTAACAAAAACAATATTTTCAATATACTAGGATTTTGGTATGTGATTTTTTTGAACTACACTTAAACACACCTCCATCTAATTGATGAAGAACATAATGTTTCTGTAGATGGAAAACAAACGCCTCACGAAACGATGATTGTTAAAATATCTCCAGCCACCTATCATGGTGGCCATTATGACGGAAATTTATTTATATATGATATATATTATGTCTATTTTTTCTTTTTTCTTATGTATTTTCCATTTATAGAAAGCCTTAATGATTTCCATTACGGGTAAACACGATAATCTGATTAGAGAAAGTGCAGAATACCACCCCCTCATGGAGATATGACTCGTTCATTCCATATGTGGTATGTATAAAAGATAGATTTAATGATATTATATATGATAAAATATATGAATTATAATTATACTGCGTATAATTATGTTTTAATTACATTAAATATTAAATAGAAATGGAAGTAGCATTCAAGCGTACGTACGTCTTACCGTCTCCATGAACGATGTATTTCATTTCTTAAGTCTAAATGTTATCTACTATTATAAATACATGTATATTATGGATATATATGATATATATGATATATAAATCATGAATATAATTCCTGATATAATGAACCTTTGACTTCATGAACAACATGTAATTATAAGAAGTCCATTTTTGACTCAAGTCCCAAATATCGACAAAACGAACATTATTAACTTAAATGATTACATAATGTTTATAAAATGGTAATAAGTGATATAAAAGGGATAATAAACTTGAAAAGGTTCTTAATCAAGTAGAAATTATCTTTATTTTATTATTTAGAAAATTAAAGAATGATCGAGTCAAGTCAGACATGAGGTAAGGGACTTCGTCTCAATCTCCTTTCACTGAGGAATATTTTTTTTTAATACACAAATTTATTTAATACTTTGTATAAACACCCTTTAAATATCAAAGGGAATATTTTTCTACGATGTGTTTTAACAAACGGTAAAAAGATTTGTTTATTTTTAATGTAAGCAGTGACAATGACCTTTTCCGCCGCCGTGAGTATTATTTGATATTTGGATTCCTCAACAAGTCGTAATGTTTTTAAAAGAAAATAAATACCATATAATATTTTATGTATTTTGGTATTGAAAATAGATTTTATAATAGATTTGTTATGTCAATATATATATATATGATATATTGTGATTGAAATGTGGAAATATTTTCATTCCTTTATAATTGTTTTATGTATTATAATTTTATAAGGGTACTTGGATATTTCACGGGTGGTTACATGATAAAAAAATGATGGGTGGTGCCATGAATACCAGGAAGGGTGGTTACGTTAAACCTCCAATGAATTGGGTATGGAAGTCGGTCGTATGGCTACTCCATTTAGTGATATGTGTGGAGGTCGACCGAATGGTTATTTCATTTAATTATGCTTATGTTCGAAGACACCTTAATATGTTATGTGAACTTTATATGGGTTTTATGGTAATGTTTTTGTTAGATAATGGTATGTAATGATATTTTATTCAGTAATGACTATTTACTACTTCATAAAGGTGAATTGTAACACCCCAAGATTTTATAGTGTGTTATTTCTTCAAAATAATTCAATAAATTGCACTACATGCAACACCGAGTTCAAGCGCACCATGACATACTAAAAAAGCCGTTCAAGAGAGGTTATTAATAGTATTAACTAAATTTTAAATTTTATATAATACTTATAATTTTAGAATCCATATTATGAGTTTCTTAGACATAATGTAAGAACAAATTCATTTTCAGTATTGCACTTTTATCAACTTATAATAATGAACCCTTTTTAAATACAATATTTTAAACTTTTATATATTCAATTTGACTAAATAAATTTACTTTTTAGAATGGGGACATCAAATAAAATTTACAATGAAAAATCCCAAGCTTCCACAGTACGTTTCCCTTTGAATAATGAAATGGCATGCATTGTACGCAACTTCGAAATTCTAACACACCACAACCAATCAAACTAGCCGTTATGAATAGTAATACCTAATTTTTGAAATTTTATAAATTTTATCTATTGAAATGGACTTCATTTTCAATTCGTAATATCAAAATTAGCTTAGGGTAAAAGTTTGGTACTTTTCGGATAACTTTCATTTTTTTGATGAATAGTTAAAATTACTAAATTATAATTAAAAACAACTTTTTTAATAAAAATAATTAATAGTGATAAATTATGAATTTGAGTGGTTTTAAAGTATATTTAGAATATATTTTTACCATTTAATAAAATTTTGGTCATTGGACATAATTTCACAATTAAACCGAACATAAACAAGTATCAATCTTTTGATCGTAATTATATCTTAAAACACTCTTTTTGTTTTGACAATGGGAATTAATTTTAAATTAATTTATGCCACTTCTGTGTTTTGAATTTGGAAAAATGGATTCCATATTTGGAATCAGGATTTTCAAATTGTGTAAATAGGTAACTTCTTATTTTTAGACATTTTGAATAATTACTTCGGTAAATATTTTATTTACCATTGTTAAAGGGTAAATCCGGTAAATAAGGGTTAAAACAAATACTATAATAATAACAAATTACCCTAAAAAGTGTCCTAACCTTATTGGTTGATATATTTCTGACCATGGGCATCTTTGGGTCTATTTTGGGACCCCATGGTGCCACTTGTAAGTGATAGGAACACTTTATTTTAATTAAGTTAAAATGAATACAAAAATGACACAAGCATATATCTTTTAGACAAAAAATTTTTACATAGGGTTATATATGTGGGATTTTAGACTATAAATATTCATTAGAAATATAAAACTATTTACCATATAATGGTAATTTATTTATAATTTTTATACATTATATAATTTAATTTATATATGACACAATGGTGATGCAGTAATTACCATAATAGTGAAAAATTAAAATGATTGATATTGTAGATACCCAAATTAATATAATTTGTCACTTTTTATGATTTAAAATAATTTTATAGGTTATTATGACATGTTAGGAATGATTTAATTAACTTTTTTGAAAGTAATAATTCTGTTATGATTTTTACAAAAATCAATTATTGAATAGTGTCAAAATTGACATAAAAGAGATTTTAAAAAAATAGTATATTATTTATTGATATTAAATTCCAAAAAATCTATGGTTCGGCCAAGAGACTTATATCATGATATTTGTATCATTAATGGACCACATGGGGGTCTCTTGGATGTATATAGTATGTTTATTGACCATTTAATATAAAAATACAAAGAGACATTGTAAAAGTCAAACTAATTAACTAAGAGTTAATACTTAATGATAAGGTTCATATAGTAACCCAAACCTATATAAATTCTATTGGATGAGTGTTTTTCGAGCCATCCCCACATTAACCATTAAATAATCCACTTTTGATCCAATAGAAACAGAATATGAATTTATTATAAAATAATATTTCTAGCTTTTCCAAAGGTACCCCTCAACCCTCTTATAAAAGGGCACCCCCCCTTCTCATTGACCCACACATTCAAAACATTTTGGTTCGGCCAAAATCTTCCCAAATACTCTCTCAAATTCCATCACTTTATCCTAGAGGACTTAATTTAGTCAGAAAGACAACCTAAGAGCCCTTTTGATCAAATCAAAAAGAAGAACCCGAAGAAGAGGAGGTTAACCTACCCCAACCAAGGAAAAATATAAGGTAAGGGTTATTTCACAATCTCCTCATTATCCGAGGTTTTGTATACGTACTCATCATCTGGTATCTCCTTATCATCCAAATCCAAGTTTCTTGAATGTGTATTTCAAAACATTCTTACTATTTTACAGAATATGGGTTAAAGTCATTTATACCCTTGTTTGAAAGGTACTCTATATCAAAATAAGAATTTTAAATGTTTTAATGATTTATCTTTCTAAATCTTTTTAATTAATGTCTATGTTTTCAAAATGAATTTAAGGATTTATTTATGTGGACATGAATGTTTTGAAATGATATTTCTTTTCAAAATTTTCAATGTGGAATGAGACACTTTGATTCAAAAGTCTATTTTAAATTACTTAATAAATGGGAGACTTTAAAATGAATTCAAAAAAAGAGATATTTCTCTCAAATAGTTTTTATTTCATATATGTCAACATCCTTTGATGGATTTAAAGTTTATTTGAAGTTGATTTATTATGATACAAAACTATTTTATTGTATTGAAGGTTTTGTGATATGTTAAACTGTGGATGTGTTATTTTTATACCATTAATGGTTTATGGAGAAAGTATTGACATTTCGTATGCTAGATTTAATACGAATTTTTATGGTATGTTTAATCCTTTTCATATGAGAATGAATTGGACTTAGTAAGTGACAGGTGGAGCCCGTTATAGATCCTCGATGCATAGGTAGGTCTCATGAGAGAAACTAGTGTCTTGGCACAAGGCCTTGACAAAATCTTATTTGTAGTCTTGGAACAAGGCCTTGTCTATGTAGTTATGATAGTCTGGGAATATGCATTCCATCATTATGAAAGTGGTTATTGATATTTCATGTGATTATTCGATTAGTAGAATATCCATGTGAATAAGTAAATAGAAATTATTTCATTTTATTTTTGCCATGCTATTTTGATGTTCGTCTTTAAAAGGCTTTTGTTTTAGTTATACATTGCCTTAAATATTTATCCTTATTTATGAAAATCTCTGCAGTATTGCTTACCCTTACGAAGCGTTTTAGCTCACCCATTTCTATGTTTTATTTTTCCCAAGATTCCAGGAACTATATTGTGATTGATATGTTTGGTTAAGACAAGGGAATAATGGAATTCACAAAGGAATATTTATGTTGTTTTGTATGTTATGAAGTGTAATGTAGAATTCATGTATGTAATCTACTTTCCAAGACTGCTAAACTGATCAGTCCTTTGGGACTTGATTCTTTGTAATCAAGACACTGTATTAAAATAATGCACTGACTCTGGGTAACTAGGGTCGGGGCGTTACAATTGGTATTAGAGGAAGTTTATAAATAACCATGGAAACTAGATTTAGATAAACTCTGAAAAGAGAACATAGCCCTAAGATTGACTTTGAGGATTAATATAGAAGAACTTCCTCGAATTTTGGTATTCTATAGATTTTTTGAGTTTTCCAAGAAATACATCCATGTCTGGATACGAGCAGGAAGAGGCGGGTCTGGCATAGATGTACCTAGGGGTAAAACCCAAAAACACCGCTTTGAGATAGACTCGAACGGGAACTGGTGCACGACAACGGACCTTGCGGCACTCTTGGTTATGACACTCCCGGGGGATATTCTTAGGAGAACATCATTTTCATTACAAACCATTATTAAGGGTTTATGAGTATATACTTTCTCAAAGGAGACATTTTTATGATTATGGATTATATCCATAAACTATTTAATTTATGTTTTGTGTTTTACAAGTTTGGGATTAGGTATTTTTATTCATAAAATAATCTAGTGTATGCCATTTTTTAGAAATGGCACCCAGTAGAAGGAATGAGAACTCCAGCAATGCAAATGATCCAAAGATAAAGAAGGATCATACCTCTCATGGTCTTAAGCCAGAATTTATAAGATAAATAGTCTCCTATGTATTATCATCATATGAAAAACTAATATCATGTGATGATAAGATATGTAAAGAGTTTACTGAGTCCTATGGCGTTGAAGGGAAGCAAGAGAAGAAAAGGATGGAAGAGAGAAAGATGGATAAATGGAAGAGGTAAAAGAATAATTTTCCCATATGTGATAACTATGGGAAGAAACACCCTGGAACTTGCCTGAAAGGAATGGGTGTTTATTAAAATTGTGGAGGAAATGGGCACAAAGTATGTGACTTCAAGGGTAAGAAAATTGTTTGAAATTTACAATGCTTCATTTGCAAGGAGTTTGGACACTACGAGAACCTATGTCCCAGTCATCAGACGATACTGCAAATGATGCTATTGGATAATAATCAAGTTATGATACTACCACAGATGAAGTGGAATGATTAGAGTTCTTATGATTATTATGTCATTTGAGTGTTGTATCAACAATGTACGTTATATAATAATTATGGAGTATATAAGTATTATACTGCAGTACTATTTCATTAAGGAGTTGAGATTGTGTGGAACAAAGAAAAGTGACTCAATAGCAGGTTAAATTTTTTGAAAATATATGGTTGAGAGAAAGATAAACCATAATATGGTTCTGATACCGAGGTAGTGATTTTAGAATAATACATGATTGATTTGGATACATTATATTGGATATTCTTGACTACCTTGAAACTAATTAATTATTTGTATACTCCATCATTTTTGGGGTTTACAACATTTTTGGATTGAAGGATTATATTTATTATTCTTTGAGGAATAAGGGATCATGAATGTAATCCATAAGGTTTTATAGTAATTCCGGATGTTGCAGTGTTTTAAAAGAATACATGATGAAGGTGTCTAGATGTTATTACAAGGAAAAAAGGATCTTCATTATGTTTACCTTCCATATAAATTTTGTACTGAAGTATTTTGGATAGTTCTAGTTTGGATTATTTTGGATTTCCATAAAAGGACAACCCAGAGGTTGGGCGGAAACCCATCGCGTCCGACAAGGCCATGATACTTGAACACACAACAGAAGGGCGACAAGGGTGTATCACCTACCACTGACCCACGTGATGTCCTAGATTGAATAATGACTTTTTTAATGGTTTTGCTAGATGAATTATAAATTCATATTTTTAACCCTATACGAATAGGATAAATAGAATATATTTTTTAAGTTCTATTATCTTTTAGAGTGAAATATGATTGTGTGGTAGAACATAGTTAATGGATGAGACTCTACTTGTCATGTATATATTTTTCTTTATCTCTTATTCAATTAAGAAATTAATTCTTATATTGTAGTGAAGGGATCTTAAAACAATAAATGTGTTATCCTAATACGATATGTTTTTCTGAACCGATGGAATTTTTAATCATCATAGATTGATGAATTTAAGACCCTAAATTTTACACTTTTTTCTGATTGATGAACTCAATCACAACCTATAAATATTTATGTTTTTGCTCCAATTATATGTCTCTAATTTCCACCAATGTTCTCCGAATAGAGATTATAATTTGGGGGTGGCCCTTTCATTTCTCTTTTCCACTTATTAAGACTAAATTTTATTAACCCAGTTTCCGATGTGGGTTTTCCCACAATGATATTTTTTATATTCAACGTTTTATTTTCGAAGAACAATTTCAAATTGTGAGGACGAAATTTATTGAAGTATGGGAGAATGTAACACCCCAAGATTTCATAGTGTGTTATTTCTTCAAAATAATTCAATAACTTGCAGTACACGCAACACCGAGTTTAAGTGCACCATGACTTAATAAACAAGTCGTTCAAGAGAGGTTATGAATAGTATTAACAAAATTTTATACTTTATAAAATCCTTATAATTTTAGAATCCATATTATGAGTTTCTTAGACATAATGTATGAACAAATTCATTTTCAGTATTGCACTTTTACCAACATTTAATAATGAAACCTTTTTAAATCCAATATTTTAAACTTTAATATATTCAATTTGACTACATAAATTTACTTTTTAGAATGGGGACATCACAAAAAAATTTACAATGAAACATAACAAGCTTCCACGGTACGTTTCCCTTTGAATAATGAAATGGCTTGCATTGTACGCATCTTCGAGATTCTAACACACCACAACAAATCAAACTAGCCGTTATGAATAGTAATACCTACTTTTTGAAATTTTATTAATTTTATCTTTTGAAATGGACTTAATTTTTGATTTTTAATATCGAAATTATCTTAGGGTGAAATTTTCGTACTTTTCGGATAACTTTCTTTTCTTGATGAATAGTGGAAATTCTAAATTTTAATTAAAAAAACTTCTTTAATCAAAAAAATTAGCAGTGATAAATTAGTAATTTGAGTGGTTTTAAAGTATATTTAGAATATATTTTTACCATTTAATACAATTTTGTTCATTGGATATAATTTCACAATTAAACCGAACATAAACAAGTATCAATCTTTTGATAGTTACTATATCTTAAAAACACGCTTTTTGTTTTGACAGCGGGAATTAATTTTAAATTAATTTCTGCCACTTCTGTGTTTTGAATATGGAAAAATGTATTCCATATTTGGAATCAGGATGTTTAAATTGTGTAAATAGGTAACTTTTATTTTTAGACATTTTGAATAATTGCTTCGGTAAATATTTTATTTACCATGGTTAAAAGGTAAATCTGGTAAATAAGGGTTAAAAAATAATATTATAATAATAAAAAATTACATTAAAACGTGTCCTAAACTTATTGGTTGATACAGTTCCGACCATGGGCATCTTTGGTTCGATTTTGGGACCCCATGTTGCCACTTGTAAGTGATAGAGACATTTTATTTTAATTAAGTTAAAATGAATACAAAAATGACACAAGCATATATCTTTTAGACAAAAAATTTTTACATAGGGTTATATTTGTTCGATTCTCAACTATAAATATTCATTAGAAATATAATACAATTTACTACATAATGGTATTTTATTTTTAATTTTTAGATATTAAATAATTTAATTTATATATGATGCAATGGTGATGCAATAATTACCATAATAGTGAAAAATTAAAATGTTTGATATAGTAGATACCCAAATAAATATAATTTGAGACTTTATATGAATTACAATAATTTTACAGGTTAATATTACATGTTTGGAATGATTTAATTAACTTTTTTCTAAGTAATAATTATGTTATGATTTTTACGAAAATCAGTTATTGAATAGTGTCAAAATTGACATAAAAGAGTTTTTAAAACAAATAGTATATATTTAATTGATATTAAATTCCTAAAAATCTAAGTTTTGGACAAGATACTTATATCATGATAGGTGTATCATTAATGGACCACTTGGGGGTCTCTCGGATGTATATAGTATGTTTATTAACTATATATTATAAAAATAAAAATAGACATTGTAAAAGTGAAACTAATTAAATAAGAGTTAATACTTAATGATAAGGTTAATATAGTAACCCAAACCTATCTAAATTCTATTGGATGATTGGTTTTTGACCCATACCTACCTTATCCTTTACATAATCCTCTTTGGAGCCATTAGAAACCGAATATGAATTTATTATAAAATAATATTTCTATCTTTTCCAAAGGTACCCCTCACCCCTCTTATAAAAGGGCACTCCCCATTCTCCTTAACTCACACCTTCAAAGCCTTTTGGATCGGCCAAACTCTGCCCAAATACTCTCTCAAATTCCCTCACTTTATCATTCTTAATATTTACAATTAATTTCCATGTTTTTTAAAATGATTTTAAGGATTTATTTTTGTGGACATGAATGTTTTGAAATGATATTTCTTTTCAAAAGTTTCGAAGTGGTATGGGACACTTTGATTAAAAAATCTGTTTTAATTTAATTTCTTAATAAATGGGTGACTTTTAAATGTTTTCAAAAAAAGAGATATTTCTCTCAAATAGTTTTGATTTCATCTATGTCAACATCCTTTGAGGGATTTTAAGTTTATTTGAAGTTGATTTATTATGCTACTATACTTTTGTTTTTTATTGAAGGTTTTGTGATATGTTTAACTGTGGATGTGTTATTTTTATACCATTCATGGTTTATGGAGAAAGTATTGACATTTCATATGCTAGTATTAATATGAATTCTTATGTTATGTTTAAACCTTTTCATATGGGAATGCATTGGACTAAGTAAGAGACGGGTGGAGCCTGCTATAGCTCCTCGATGCATCTGTAGGTATCATGAGACAAACTAGTGTCTTGGCACAAGGACTTGACAAAATCTTATTTGTAGTCTTGGCACGAGGCCTTGGCTATGTGGTTATGATAGTCTGGCATTATGCATTCCATCATTATGAAAGTGGTTATTCATATTGCATGTGATTATTCAATTAGTAGAATATCCATGTGAATAAGTAAATGACAATTATTTCATTTTATTTTTTCCATTCTATTTTTATGTTCATGTTTAAAAGGCTTTTGTTTTAGTTATACATTGCCTTAAATGTTTATGTTTATTTATGAAAATGTCCGTTGTATTGCTTACCCTTACGGAGAATTTGAGCTCACCCTTTTCTATGTTTTATTTTTCCCAGGATTCCAAGAACTATATTTTGATTGATATGAAGGGTTAAGATAAGGGAATAATGGTATTCATAAATGATTATTTATGTTGTTTTGTATGTTATGAAGTGTAATGTAACATTCATGTATGTAATCTATTTTCCAAGACTGCTAAACTAATCAGTCCTTTGGGACTTGATTCTTTGTAATCATGCAAATGTATTAAAATAATGCACCGACTTTGGGTAACTGGGGTCGGGGCGTTATATGAAATTTATTACTTATGTTAAATAATTCATGGTTAACTTGTTGTTTTGAAAAACTAATTGTTTTCATTCTTTGTGTATCCTTTACTGATATTTTTATGATAACCCTAATTTTTTGAAATGTTTTTCATAGGACATAATGTGGAATAAGGTCAAGGATAAGATCGAGGAAAAGTAATGCTACCTTAAACATGAAACTAGATATGACTTTTTTTCATGAGTTTTTATTTTATGATAAAAGTGGAAACTCTGTAGAAGTGTATACTTTATGATATTTTGAAATGTAATAGTTATGGTCTAACTCTCTAAAAATATTAACCTGAGAAGATCTTCAATGTGAATTATTCATTTAATTAATGATTATGTAATGTATTAAGGTCGGGTCCTAATAGTTGGTATCAGAGGTCGGTTTAGACAACATTAAGAGTTATGGTATTGTTAAATTAATATACATAATGTAATTTATGATATTGAAATAATATAGCATTTACATATGACCATGTTGCTTAGATGAAGATCATTCATTGATTATAATGGTTTTCCGTAGAGGAAACATGGCCATTATGTTGGGAGGAAATCATGAGGAAGACAACCTTCCAAATCAGCGTCCTGAGATGGTCAAAATCAAAACTGAACCATTTTTTTTCAGTTATGGCATTGTTGACTCAGGCTATAAATGGTGGTACTATCCAAGAACGAGATCAGCCAGATCATTCATAGAGGAACATTTCATAAGTGGATCATTTCATGAGGCAACATCCCCCATAATTCAGAGGATCATCTGACCCTGTGCTAGTAGAAGGGTCGGTTAAATCACTAGAAAAGATTTTGGATGTTATGGGTTGTTCAGAACATCAAATGGTTAGTCTCTCTATTTACCATTTTGAAGGTGAAGCTGATCAGTGGTGGTTGATAGTGAAAAATATAAGGGATAGTGAAGAGATTGATGCTCTTGATTGGGATGAATTCAAAGGTATGTTTCTTGAGAAATGTTTTCCTAAGGTGGTTCGTCTTAGGATGGAAACAAATTCATTAAATTGAGGCGGGAGGATGACTCAGTGGCTTCTTATGAAGCAAAGTTCACTCGAATGGCTAAGTATTCACCAAATTTCATCCGAGATCATGATAGTAAGATAAATGGATTTTACTCATGAATGAAGCCACGATATCGAAGAGTGTTAGCCTATCATGAGTTCAAAATTTATGAAAAACTTGTTCGATGTGCGGAGAAGGTGGAAATGGAGTTTGTCGATGATCAAGAGTTCTTTGAAAAATAACCGAATAAATGTTCCAGTTGGCAGGCAAAGGGGATAAATAATCAAAGAAGCCTGGAGGTAAGAAAACTAAATATCCATCTTGTGAGAAGTGTGGAAAAAATCATCCATGAGAATGTTTATCAATGTCTGGAAAGTGATACAGGTGTGGTAAGTCTGGTCATATTGCTCGTAACTGTAAGGAAGATGATCAAGCAAGGAATGAAAAGCCATAGGTATGATTTTTTAAGTTTAATGAAATGTTCCATAATGAAAATGAGTGTCTAGAGAAGAACTCAATTAAGGGAAAGCAGCCAAACTACAAGCAGAAAGGGGTGGTGAAATCCTTTGCAACTACTTCAGCAGATGTTGGGCCATCAAATGAAGTAGTATCAGGTACACTATCTGTTTGTTCAGATTATACCAATGTGTTGTTTGATTTAGGGTCTACACACTCTTTCATTTCTGAGAAGTTTTCTATTAAATTGGAAATTCCATCTTAAGATATGAATACAGAACATTAGGTAAAAACACATGGAGGAAATGTAGAGACAAAATGAAAACATAAGAACATTCCAGTCCTTATGTATGGAAAGAAAATCTACCTGCAAACCTTATTGTTTTTCCTCCAGTTGAGTTTGATGTTATTTTGGGAATGGATTGGATTTCTGTTTATCAGGCTAAGATTGACTGTAGAGCTATAGAAGTTTGTTTTCAGAAAGATTTTCAGTTTTTCTACAAAAAATGAACCCTTGTTTTTTATAACATATCAGGAAGTTGAAAACTGGTAAAAAATGGAAATGAATGTTACCTTGCACATATTTTTGAAAACAAAGGGACTGTTCAGATTAATGATGTTCCAGTGGTAAATGAGTACCTTGATGTTTTTTTTGATGAGTTTTCTGGTATAATACCTAATCGGGAAGTTGAATTTACTGTTGACTTAGTTCTTGATGCTAAGCCTATTTCAAAACCCCTTTATCGAATGGCTCAATTTGATCTTTTAGTGTTAAATAATCAATTGCATGAGTTATTAGATAAAGGTTTCATTCGACCTATCACATCACCATGTTGTGCTCCTGTCATGATTGTTAAATAGAAAGATGGTTCAATGAGACATTGAATTTATTATAGAGCATTGAATAATATTACTATTAAGAACAAGTATCATTTGCCTCATATCGATGATTTGTTTCATCAACTCCAGGGAGCTCAGAATTTTTCGATGATTGACTTGAGGTTGGGGTACCATCAGTTGAATGTAAAAGAAGCAGACGTTCCGAAGACCGCGTTTCGTACTAGATATGGCCATTATGAATTTGTAGTTATGCCTTTTCTGTTAACCAATGCACCTGTTGTATTCATGGATCTTATGAATAGAATATTCCTTGAGTTCTTGGATAAGTTTGTGGTTGTGTTCATTGATCATATTTTAGTTTATTCAAAAAGTAAATAGGAGCATGAATTCTATTTAAGGTTTGTCTTCCAAACCTTAAAATAAAAAAAACTATTGGGGGAAATTTAGTCAGTGTGAGTTTTGGTTTCAAAAAATATATTTCCTTGGAAACATTATTTCAAAAAATTTCATAGCTGTTGATCCTGTTAAAAAATAAGTTCTTGAATAATTGCCAAGAACCCTATATATAATCGAGATTCGAAGTTTTCATGGTTTGGAAGGTTATTACCGGAGGGTTGTTGAATGTTTTTTACAGTTATCTAGTCCAATGAATATGTTTCCTCGAAAAGGTGTTAAGTTTATTTGGACAAAATTTTGTGAGATTTCTTTCAAGAATTGAAAAGAAGATTAATGAATGCTCATGTTTTTGCACTGCCATCCAGAAATGGTGAGTTTGTTATCTATAGTGATGCTTCTTCGAAAGGACTGGGTTGTGTCCTAATGCAGAATGATTAGGTAATTTCTTATGCTTCATGTCAGTTTAAACCTCATGGGATAAATTACCCTACACATGATTTGTAATTAACTGTAGTTGTTTTTGCTTTAAAAATTTGGAGGAATCATTTGTATGGAGTGAATTGGGAAATATATACTAATAAAAAAAGTTTGAAGTATATATTCACTAAAAAGGAATTGAACATGAGATAGAGGAGATGGTTGGAATTAATCAAGGATTATGATTTCACGATCTCTTACCATCCAGGAAAAGAAAATAAAGTGGATAATTCTTTGAGTTGAAAAAGTAATACTTAATTAACCATGATACATTCGGAATGAGATATTTTGGTTTTTGATTTGATGAACTTTGGAATAGATGTTTTGGGTGCAAGAAATTCTTCTGTTTTGTTTCTGGTTTTTGTGAAATCATCTCTATCAGATAGAATAATGAAAGTGCTGAAAGAAGATAGTGAGTTATAGAAAAATATTGTGTTGGTTCAGAAGGGTAGGTTTCCTGATTTTTAACGTTGATAATGATTGTGTTTTATGATTTGAAAAGAGATTATGTGTGACTTGTGATTCATAGTTGAAGAATGAGTTGTTATGTGAAGCTCACAGTTCTCCTTTTTCAGTTCATCCTGGTAGTACTAAGATATATAGAGTTCTTTGTGAGTATTACTGGTCAGGTGGAATGAAAAGAGATATTGCTGATTTTTCTTTGAAGTGTTTGACTTGTTAGGAGGTTAAAGTAGAGTGAAAATTTCCGAAAGGAATTCTTCAGCCTTTACCGGATCCAGCGTGGAAATGGGAAAATATTTCCATGGATTTGCTTGTGGGATTACCAAAGATATATCGAGGTAATAATGCAATCTAGGTTATATTTGACCGATTGACTAAATATGCACATTTCCTTCATATTAGAGATACATTGAATATAGATCAACTCGCTCAGTTGTATGTTAAAGAGATAGTGAGGTTACAAGGAGTTCATCTCTCCATTGTATCTGATCGTGATCCCAGGTTTACATCTAACTTTTGGAAAGGCCTTCAGAAGTCATTAGGTACTGAATTAAATATTAGTACAGATTTTCACCCTTAATAAGATGGGCCATCAGAATGAACTATTTAGAAATTGGATGATATGATACATGCTTGTTCGATGGATTATCAGGGATGTTGGGACCGACATCTTTCTTTGTTTGAATTTTCATATAATAATAGTTTTCATTCCACTATACTGATGGCTCCATTTGAGGCATTATATGGAAATCATTGTCGAAATACAGTTTTTTCCAATGAAGTAGGTTAAATGAAGATGATGGGACCTGAATTCATATAAGAGATGGCATAGAATGTTATGTTGATTCAGAAGCACATGAGAATAGCTCAGAGTAGGTAGAAAATTTATGCAGATAACCATAGGAAGGATCATTCTTTCAAGGTAGGTGATCATGTATTTCTCAATGATTCTCTATGGAAAAGTGTGATGCGTTTTGGCATGAAAGGTAAGATAAGTCCGGGGTTCATTGGACCTTATGAAATCCTACATAAAGTTGGATCAGTTGTTTATAGAGTGGAATTACCTCCATGATTATCCCAGGTACACAATGTTTTTCATGTTTTGATGTTGAGAAATTATATACTAGATCCATCTCATTTATTGTGCACAAAGGTTGTTCAGTTGGATGGGAATCTCTATTATGAAGAACAACCCATCTAGATTCTTGACCATAGAGAGAAAGTGTTGCAGAATAAGGTAATTCACCAGGTAAATGTTTTTTGGAAAAACCATATAGTAGAAGAGGCAACGTGGGAATCTGAAAATGCTACGAGGGATAAATACCCCCACTTATTTTGATAAGTGTATATAAATTGCGAGGATGCAATTTCTAAAAGGGGGGAAGGATGTAACATCCTAGGTAAATGAAGAATAATATATTTTTAATATTTATTAATATTTTGAATTAAATATTAGTTTTACTTTAAAAGGGTTTCTATGTTCGATAGCATACCCGATACACATAAATGGGTTTCTTTTAAATCTTATGTTGCACACTAAAAATATAATATTATTATTTTAAATGGTAGTTAAATACTTTTCATTGTATTGAAGGGAATTAACAAAACTAACTATCATATGATTATACACGATTTTTTAATATATTTAAATTTATCCAATAAAAATTTAGAGTCTTAAAATATGAATGAATCTAATTTTAAGCATAATTTACATTTAAAGGCCGGTTTACCGCCTTTTAATGGCGAACCTTTTTAAAATATAGTTTTGGTCACTTTAATACATTATATATGACAAAATAAAATCCTTCTTTAGAATGGGGACATCAATATTTACTTTGTGTAAATTTTTGGGATTTTTCTGATAAAGTTCATTTTTTAATGAATAGTGAAAAATATTGTATTTTAACTCAAAAGTTCCTTTTAATCGAATGTATTTTTATGGATAGATTATCTTTTTAGTTGGTTTTAAAGTGAAATTAAAATATAGTTTTACCATTTAATCCAATTTTGGTCATTGGAATTAATTTCACTTTGATATTAGACATAAAAAAGTATCAATCTTTTGATAGTTATTGTTTCTTAAAAACATGCTATTTGTTTTGATAACGGGAATTTATTTTAAAATTAATTAATTATACTTATATGTTTTTAATTTGGAAAAAATAGACATAATTTTTAAATTCATAATATCAAATATATCTTAGGCTAAATTTTTGGTATTTTTCTGAAAATCATCCATTTTTGATGAATAGTGAAACCACTTAGTGGTAGTTAAAAAAACTGACTTTTTCATTTAAATTAAATTTACCACTTCTGTGAATTGAATTTCAAACATCCTACATACATGGTTGTTATCAAGAAGTGAAATGTGGTTCAATAATATGAATTTTTTTGGTAAATAGTAACTTTTGACTTTTATTTACCTTAGTTAAAGGTAAATAGGGTAATTCAAGGTAAAAAAGAATATTATCATAATTCAAAATTACATTAACACTTATTCAAACCTTATTAGTTGAGTCATTTATGACCATGGTCATCTTTGGGTTGATTTTGCGACCCCATTGAGCAACTTGGAGGTGATAATGACAATTTAGATTGATTAACTTATAGTAAAGGAAAAAATGACAAAATCAAATATCTTATAGTAAATTAATTTTTAGAAGGGTTTATATAAATTATCTTTTTGACTACAAATTTTCATCTGAATGATAAATATATTTCCTATATCATGTTATTTTTACTGTAATTTTTAGACATTAGATAATGTAAATTATTTATGACCCAATAATGATACAGTGTTTACCTTATTAAAAAATCATTTAAATAAAAAGATTATAGTGATTAAAATATTATCCAAAAAATATCCAATTCCTAATGGATGATTTTATTTCAACCATGAGTCATCTTATCCTTGACTATTATGATTTTTGTAACTTTAGAACCTGAATATTATTATATAATAAAATATTAGTTTCACAATTTCTTAAAGAGTCCCTCTTCCCCCTTATAAACGGATACCACTTATAACCAATTACACACAACTCTCAAGCCTTTTGTCTCATCCAACTTCTTTCTAATTAGGCTCCCTACATCCCTCTCCTTTTCCTAGAAGCCTTACCTTAGTCAGAAGTCACTTCAAGAATTCATTTGGTTCAAACCAAAGAGAGTTACCCAAATTAAATGTAGCAATTTCTCTTAAATTGTTTTCTTTTATTTTACATATCCAACCCGTAAACTCATGTTATTCCTGTATTTTGTAACAACAGCAGTATCCTAAATATACTAGGATGTTTTTATGAGAAGTATTTGTACTACACTTACACACGCCTCCATCTAATAGATGAAGAACATAATGTTTATGTTGATGGGAAACTAACGCCTCACGAAACGATGATTATTCAAATATCTCCAACTGCCTCTCATGGTGGCCATTATGATGGAACTTTATTTATATATGATATATCTTATGTTTATTTTTTCTTTATGATTATGTATTTTCAATTTATATCATGCCTTTAAGGTTCTCATTATGGGTAAACACGATAATCTTATTAGAGGAAGTGCAGACTATCGCCCCCTCAAAGTGATATGACTCGTTCATACCATATGTCGTACATATAAAGGATATATTTAATGATATAATATATGATAGAATACAGGAATTACAATAATACTATGTATCTTTATGTTTTAATTCCATTAAATATGAAATAGAAAAGGAAGTAGCGTTCATGCGTATGCACGGCTTACCATCTTCATGAATCGTGCATTTCAATTCTTACCTCTAAATGTTATCTACTATTATAAATAAATGATTATTCTGGATATATATGGTATATATGATATCTAAATCATGAATATAATTCTGTATATAGTGAACCTTTGACCACATGAACACCATGTAATTATAAGAATTCCATTTTTTACTCAAGTACCAAATATCGACAAAACGAAGGTTATTAACTTAAATGATTACATAATGTTTATAACATGGTAATATGTGATATAAAAGTAATAATAAGCTTCAATAAGGTTCATAAGAAAGTTGAAATTATCTTTATTTTATTTTTCATGAGATTAAAGAATGATTGAGTCAAGTTAGACACGAGGTAAGGGACATCGTCTCAATCTCCTTTCATTGAGGCATATTTTGTTTTAATACATTACTATCTTTTATACGCTGTATAAACACCCTTGACCTTTAAAAGGTAATATTATTCTAAAAATCATTTTACTTAATTAAAAAAAAACTATGTTTTTTAAACGTAAGTGGTGAGAATAACCTTTTCCGCTGCCATGAGTATTATTTGATCTTTGTCTTCCTCAACAAGATGTAATGTTTTTCAAATAAAATAAATACCATATACTCTTTTATATATTTTGGTATTGAAAATGGTTTTGATAATGGATTTTTATGTCAATATATTTAGATGATATATTGTGATTGAAATGTGGAAATGTTTTCTTTCCTTTATAATTGTTTTATGTTTATTATTTTATAATGATACATGGAAATTTGACGGGTGGTTACGTGATAAACCAAATAATGTGTCGTGACGTGAATACCAGGATGAGTGGTTACGTTATATCCTCAAATCCATTGGGTATGGAAGTCAGTCGTATGGCTATTCCATTTAGTGATATGTGTGGAAGTTGATCGTATGGTTATTCCATTTAAGTATGAATATGTCCCACATTATATTAATATGTTATGTGCTCTTTTTATGGGTTTTATGGTAATATTTTGGTTATAAAAGGGTAATTAATGATCTTTTATTTAGTGAAGAGTATTTACTACTTCATAAATGTGAAAAGTATTACATTTGTTAAAGTATACATGGTTTACTTGTTTTTTTAAAAAACTAATTGTTTTCCTTCTTTGTGTATACCTAACTGAGCTTTTTATGTTTATCTCAGGTTTTTGAAATGTTTCTCATAGGACATAATGTGGAATAGGTTCAAGGATGGGATGAAGGAATAGTCATTCTATCTTAAACTTGGAACTAGACATGACTCATTTTTTCAAGAGTTTTTATTTTATGAAAAAAATGGAAACTGTGTAGAAGTGTCTACTTTGTAATATTTTGAAATGTAATAGTTATGGCATAACTCTATAAAACTCTAAACCTGAAAATATACTCAATGTGAATTATTCATTTAATTCAATATTATGTAATGTTTTAAGGCCAGCTACTTATACATCATGAAAAGGAGTACCTTCCATTATTCACCACTCAAAACATTTTCCCAATGGCCCTAAAACAAGAATAATTACTGAAATTTTGAAATAATGAAGGAGAAATAATTTCCATGGAATCATTTTCTAATAATTTTTTTGAATATCATTTAATTTATTATTCTAATTATATTTTTAATTAAAAAGAAACACAAATATTGATGTCTAAAGATGTGGAAGACAATGAATGATATGGGATAGTATTTGAAGGGAATATAGAATGTTGACTATTTCCTTCATCCATACTTGAAGAAAAAAAAGTATTGAAAAATAAAAAGTAGCTACATTCAAAGATTAAATAGGGAGATAACACTGACATAAATTTATTTCATTAAAATAATTCCATGATAAATTATCCTCTATTATCAATAGTATTAATTTAATTTACTCAACTCAATTAATGTACATCTTGAATGAAAATCTGTTTAGAACCTAAATGAGAAAACCTAGAAGAAAAACTATATTAATAAACTATATAAGATGCTACATTGGATGATGAAAAAGAATAGTAGCATGAGGATTACTTTGACAACATGCTGCAATCTTCTCTTGATGAATTTAAACATGATACCAACCTTGAATTAGTTGGAGGATAATCTTTATGATATATGGTTAATTTGTTACCCCCCTCAACATCACCATGTGTATCAATAGAGGGTTGTAATTAATAGGGAGAATTATTAGTGGCCTCTTATTAAGAATGAAACTAACAATATTCTACAAATAAAGAGTGTATTTTGAAATGAATTCAAATTCTTATGATTTTTTCAATAATAGTTATTTATTCACTTTCCATTGTTTAAAACAACCATAGAAGAATTTATGGTGTAGCTACTTTAGGAAGACAGAATAATAATTGTTGCTAAGAGGACCCTATAAATCAACCTTCCACCCCTACATTATGAAATACACTAAAATACAATGGGGTGAGGAATTGAATAATTATATAAAATGGGTCCTAAAAATGTGATTATATATTTCTATTATTGAAATAAAGAAGATGTTCTAGTTCACATTACCAAAAACACATCCACTAAATGAATAAGGATAACATATGACTATATAGAAAGGTAATGTCTAAATACAACCCCGATCAGAGGGAAAACATCAAGATTATTTTCCATTCCCATTCTTTTTTCATTTCTATTTTTATATAATTTATAGTGTTTTTAAATTGGTTTTCTATCTATTTATTCTAATTTGACTAACAATATATAAGGGTATCTCATGTATTCTACAAATAAAGAATTTAAATACCATTACTCAAACTAATTATCATCAAGTAAAACTATATTGAACATATCTTTTGACATATTTAGTAACAATAATTTTTATTCATGTATTCTAGAACATAAAAATCCATTGATGATTAAGATTGGGGAATGGATTTAAACTGTTTAACAATATTTAGAATATTTTTATAGAATTTGTTAATTTATAAAGAAAATTAATCATAAAGAACAAATAAATAAATATTCTATTTATAAATTATATATAGTGTCATTTGTGAATTTTTTTTTGTGTTTTCTATGAGCTAAATGTAAACTCACCTAATTTAAATACACTGATAATTTGTAAGGATATATTTGGCTATTAATTTTTAAAGATAAATATTTGTTTATTGAATTTATATTTTACTTTGATGATAAGTTAGTCATATAAATTAGAAAGGGAGTTTGAATGAAAATATCATTGTGGAATAAAAATTATAACATGAAGATCTGATTTTTTTAAAATTATTACATGGAAACATTGACACTATGAAAACTAACACCGTAAAGATCCAACTGAAAATAAATTTTTATAAGTCCATTGAAACTATGGTAAATGGAAGATTGAGATCCCATAATAAATCTATAATACATTAGAAACTGGATGCGTGCATAAATCATATCCATTTCTGAATATCTAATATATTCCTCTCTATAGTTTATTACACATATATTGTGGGTTAAAATTAAAATAATAATAATAGAGTGCCTTATAATATTAATTCATTTATGTGAGGGAAATATTTAACACATATTATGAAGGGTAATTTACTTATAAATAATTTATATTTTTGTATAAATTAAGTGAAATTTGGTACCCAGGTTTATGAGACGTAGAAGAAGCTCAAGAATAGAATTTTTCCATTTTAATATTGTTATTCAACTAAAATATAATAATTTTCATACTTGGAGTTTGAAATTTTCTAGAATGGAAATGATTTTATTTTAATCAAATAATTGGTATGATATTTCAATCAGTATGTGAATCATTGTATTCCTTCATTTAATGAATTTTTATTTGAAATTAGATAGGATAATCATTTTTTTAATAAATGTCAATATTGTTTGGAAGTGAAAGTGTGTAATTTTTGGGGAATAATGAAATCCATTTATATATATATATATTTATATATTGTTATTATATATCTCCATTAATCAATGCAAAACTAGGTAATTCCGGCATTTTATTAATATTTGATGTTTTTGAACATTTTGGAAAAATGGATAAAAAATATTTATTTCTAAAGATTTATTTATTTTTTAAAATAACTTTCAATCCATACAATGATTTTAAAATGTTCAATTTTATTTTATTTAATTAAATTTTGATTTAAATCTAAAATTTATTTTTAAATGGAATAAATTGTGAAATATATTTGTTTTAATTATTCATTAAAGTTTACTGAAATCTATGAATTAACTGAAAGTAAACATAAATAGTTATTTAGAATGATAAATGTCACATTAAATTTAATGTAATGAAAAAAATATTAAAATATTTTTTCTATATGGAATTATAATTTTTTATGAGATGAAATTTAATTAACTATGAGTTGAAAAAATTGGTTTCTGTTATAATTTGGTTATGAACATGTTTTGTTTCATTTTTTTGCTAAAATAACTTAATAAATTTTATTATTATAAATTTAGATAACCATTTTAAGGTATTAAATCAGTTGGTTGAGCATTGAAAATATCATGTGAGAAGGAGGTGGAAATGATAAAGGCTGGGAGTGAAAACACAAATAATTTCTAACCTATCAAATATTCACCTTAAAGATACTTTAAGACAAGTGGAATTTTTTTCATATTTACTCCAAACCACCATAATAGAAATATGGAAAGGGTATGTGAACACACTCTTCCTTATGAAATCGAACATGTGTGGTGTGTAAATTAACTGAACCTAAATAAATTATGAAATTAATAAAAGAAATATAAAAAATCAAAAATTGAATCACTACCTAATGTTTCATTAGAATTTGACTGCACCCTCATTCAATGAACCACATGAATCCACAATATCCATCCATGTTTTATGTTGATACTATTTCATGAATATTAGGGCCTTGATCACTCCCAATTTTTTTCCTTAATCACAATATTATACATATAGATGTTGATTAGATTTTTGGTTATGGGAGGAAGAACTAAACTAGAAATGATCATTTGCTTTTAAATTATTGTATCTTCGAGGAAATTTCCTTCACCAGAACTCAGGATGATCCATGTTCGGCAATTGATCAAATTAAATGAGAAAAATGATATCGTGTTTTAATATATGTAGATCAAGATTGAAATTGGAAAATGATCAAATATCAATGAACCATAGTGAAAACTAATGGTGTGTGATGGAGCTGATCAAATCTTTGGGAACCCTTATTCAACAAAAGATCAAGATAATGGAAGGTTGGAATGTGGATAGTTGTGAAATTTAGAGGATAGGGTCAGCAAATGACTGCTCTATTGATATCAATTAAAGGGTATTAATTTTACATTATTGATCAATATAGACAATCATGTACAAAATCAAAGGATTAATTTTATTCCAATTTTTTTCCTATACATAGACGAAAAATATTGGGGGAAATGGTTATATCCCTATTTAATTATCTCATTCTTGGGGGCCTATGCAAAGAATCTATTGGATGAAATGAACCATGAAATTATACTTGAACAAAAAAATAAAATATCTTGTTGTAGTACACCCAAACTTTCTAGACAATTAATCCTCACCTACACAATATTAACCATATTATTATGCTATCCAACACCTCCTCATGCCAAATTAGATGTATCACCACCCATACCATCAATTCCTTTCATCGTTGATACCAGTTTTAGACTTCCTTGGAATGAATCACTCAACATATCATATAAAATACCATTTAGTAGTGTCTATAATTAATGATAATGGTAATAATTCAAATCTGTTCAAAATAGAACATCTATATATCAAAAACAGATCAACTAGTACAATAATAAAATGTGTGTTGGATGAAATATCGGCCCAATTACTGGTGTGAGACCAATGTAATGACACTAAGGACCAGATAATCTCTCTCAATTTCTAGTATGTGAATCTCCTCACATAATCCCCAAACTGATCATGATTTATTATAACACCCAGGAATTATGAAAACACATCTACTGAGAAATTTATAAAATATAAACAGGCTCAATAATGGGAAGTATATTCTTTAAACTAAATCAACCATGACCATTTACCCGAAAATGAGGAGGGGATTTAAAGAAGAATAATCCTACACATTTAAACTAAAATTCTTAGGGATGAATGAAGACATCTTGCGATGATTATAAATAATGTTATGTTCCCATTTTATAAATTATTCATCTTCGGCTGATAAAATCATAGGAATTTCATTAATTCATTTCCAAAAATTTCAATTAAATATTTAAATCTCTTAAGATCATCATGAATTTCTTATTTTATTCACTAATTATTCTGATTCTCAATCCCTTCTCCGTAGTTATTATCTATCAAACCCACAATTATAGAGAGATAACTCAAGGGATAAGTCCATGTGGGAGACTGTACATACACTCTAAATCCGTATTAATAATTTATTATTCTTATTTTTTATCCTTGATGTAACAATAAATTGGAGAGAAGAAAATAGATAATATTTATCTTCTTTTTCTAATGAGTTCATATATTCTAAAATTTATTAAATCATTTCCCCCTCCAAATATTGGTCTATATATTATCTCAATTGATTTGTATGGACTAGGAGATGAATGGAATAAATTGGAGCCTAGTAGAGGGATAGTGAGTTCTATTAATGAGTAAATTCATTTAATCATTACTATAGTGAATGTGGGATACATTTTCACTTGTATTTCTCTCTATCTATGATCGTTTCCACAATTCAGATGGAAAGGATATATTGAGAGATTATTTTTAGTCAATTGTTACATGGGAATAATAGTTCATAAAGAAGAACATCTATATTCGAAACCAAGACCAACCCCATTAACCTCTGATTTTTTTGTTTGACTTCTGATTTTTGTTTTAAATTCATTAAATCAAAATTTTAATTTTTTTTCTATTTTCAATAATTTCAAAACATAAAAAATACAGGTTAAAGTAGAGGATACTAAAATTCCTAACTACTTGAGATAAGAAGATGGACATTCCTATGTTTCATTCCATGATTTCAATAAATATTATGTGTAATGATGGACAATCACTGGTTATCCATCAACACATTACAAAGAAGGACCTATAAAACACCCCTAGAAAATGTTGTTTCCCACTCTAACTTTCTTCAAGAATGAACCATCAGATATCCTCTCTTTCATATTGTTCCAAGAACACTTTAATTTCTTAAAATAATTTCAACAAATGATGGATACATATATTTCATATTTTTTCTTCCAGATCCTTAATTTCCAACATAACACTAGTTCCCGATCCACCATTCCAAGTGCAACATGATCTCATCACTTCCCATCTGTGAAAGATATTTGAGCAATAGATCTAGTTTCTCAAATCCAAATCCAACACAGTCTAGTATAATACATCGATTGATACCTCCTACGTGCCTATTAAAATCCATATATTTCTCTGAGTAATCATGAACTAATGCCCAGAGAAATATTTTTATACTAATGTTCCTGAATAACCTAGTTATCATGAGTCCAAGTTATCATAAAATCATTCTCTATAAATAAAAAATTTAAAAGGACAATCCCAATATGAAACCCCCTTGCAACATCATCCCACAAACATGGGTCCCAAAATTTAGGAGAAGATTGAAAATAACATTTAATCCCATCACTCTATTCAATATAAAATGAATTCATACTAACAAGAATCATATTTCATTACATCATAAAAAATTGGATAATATCACCTATGATTAATCATGAATTTTTACATCCATTTTTCACGGGAGAAATTATCTTATGCTTATATTTTTATTTTTCAACTCTATTAATTGGATGGTCTGGTAGAGAAATAATATTGATGTGAATTCTAAATGGAATGATATAGACCCACTAGTTGTATACATAGTGAAAATCAAAGAAGTAGAATTGTCGAGGTGAATTCAAGGAATGATTCATAATATTGGCTGATGAATATATCATTGCTACTCAATTTGTTTAAATTTTTCATCAGGTAAAAAATATCCACTCAATTATCAATAATTAAAAACATGATCACTTGATTGAATAGGATACTTCTAGGATTGTTTTATTCAACTATAGTTTTTGTTTCATTATTTCTTTTAGTTATACTATGATTATTCATATGATTGCACACTAAGTTGTTTTTTTATGTGTTGATAAGATAATAATTTACCTTGTAAAAGAATTATAATACTAATTATTAATCTATTGTATTAGTTTCTCTTGAATTGTTAAAAAAATATTAGTAATTAGGTTCTTTTCTTATCGCTATGATTTTTTATTTCACAACTCTCTTTCACTGGATTGCACGTACTATCCAACTAGGTTATCTCCCCTATAAGTGATCAGGAAAAGAATTTTTTTATAAGGGTGATAGGATATATCCTTCCACAAGGATATGTGAGGTCATATATTTTAGCGATTATTATATTCCTTTTATTAATTATAAACAACTAGGGCCAGGTAATTATGTGAGGTTTCACTTGATCATAGATAGAAAAAAATGAGACTAATAGAATAGAATCTATATTTAAATGAGGTGAGTGGATATACAATGTTATTCTAATTTATTATGAATTGAATTTAATTGAAAAATAATTCAATAATTATTTTCACACACTAAACTAATTAAATTATTGAAAAATATAGCCAAAACACTCTCTTATCTAAAAAAACAAAGTCAAACTTCAAATACATTAATCTATGTTTACAATAATGTTTTACGAAGGCCCTAAAACATGCCTCTTATCAACCTATAAACATCTGTGGGGAGTCTAGTGTTTTATTTTAGTTTTGTTTAAAAATATTTTATACACATGATCAGGTCAAGAACATATCACATTGATGGGTTTTATCTAAAGGATGGACAACATATACTAGAAATAATTAAAATATTTAGAATCACTGAATTAGTGGATAAGGATTGTGTCATAATTCCCTTCATTTCCTCTCCCAAATCATCAAAATCTTACACAACATTCACTACCAGAAGTGAAAAAATTATGAAAATCAAGCTCAATAAAAATATTAAGTTAAGAAAATTTTAAGCACGTAAATTGAAAAAATAAAATTTTTAGTTACCACAGAACAAACAATAGTATTTAAATATTAGAAATGTAATGATAATATTTATACCCTAATATCATCATTTTTATGAGAATATATCAACATGTATCTTAGATATTTTTTATTAGTCTATAATTAGTTTCAAACTAGAGGAACCTCTGGGGATCAGATCTGCTCTAAAGAATTTTCCTTTGCTCAAGAAGGATTGAAAAAGCAGAGGAACTGTGACTACCATCCTGAAGAAGTCCCTACATCAGATCAACAAAAAAAATGCCTTCCTCAAAAAATATTTCCCTATTTGAAGGATTATGCAATTAATGGATGCAAAAAATTGAATTTAATATGTTGGTGGAGAAACCCTCTATGAATTCTAGTAATAATTTATTCTGTTAACAACATTCTTCATATACCAATCCTATAAAAAAGTAGTTTTAATTTAATATTTTATAATGATTTTAAATAGTGATTAGAGCATTGTGGATACATCCTCTAGAGGAGAACTGATCAATAAATCCCCTACTAAAGTTACAAGATGATAGAATTTATTTCAAAAATATATCAATAATTTGGCATAAGAATTACTAAAAGGGGTTTACATTAGGAATATTTTTGTCATTATACTTTATTTGAAGAAAATATGTAATAAATAAAATCTCTTATGCAATTTTTATTTGTTATAAATGTTCCGATGAACACAAATACTACATCCCCTTAGGTATTAAAACACTATCATTCCTTGGATCACTACACTGATGGTTTCCCATAGGTCTAAGAATGTAGTGAATTCATATAGCAATGATCATACCAATAGTAATCAATGAGAAAACATATATTTATAGATAATTTTAATAATTTTTTTTGTGGGAACAAATAATATAAAATACTTCCCTTTGTAAATCTATCAACAAAGGTATTATTTAGGACCATCAATGGAAGTTGTGGTGAAACATCTTAGATAGTCTAAAAACACTCACATTTTAGTGTTGAATGAGCTAAATGGAGTAGTCAGCCAGATTCTATATACTATAAAAGAGATAAAACCTGAAATTAATGTATACTTCCTAATCAGTAAATTCCTAACCCCATAGGGAATATTAGTTCAATATTGTTGAGGATTATAATGGAGAATGAAAATAATGAAAAATAATCATCTCATACTGATGTTAAAAGTGGGAAACCAGATGAACTAAAATAGTCTATCATCAAGAAGATGGAATCAGAAGAATAATAACATATTGAATCACCCACATTAAATGAAATTGAAATTCCATGTACCAAGACATAAATCTTCCCAAGAATCCATTCCCGAAAAAGATTACCACCCCCCCCCCCCCCTTTAAAACCCATAACAAAACCCTATAATAAGATATCATAGATATCTTAAAAAGATTCGATATCAACATACCTTTGCTTAAATCCATCCCCAAAATCACAATGTAGGTAAGGTATATTAAGTAGATGTTCACTATAAATAGTACATTCCAGTTGTATAGAAAGGTAAGTTTAGAATTAAATGTATCTATCCTTTTCACCCTTAAATACCTATGAAACAAAATTATCCAAGTATTTCCACAATACCTTTCATAAAATGAGATCTCACATTTTGAAATCCATTATGTCACTTAAGAGCATCAATTAATGTAATACATTAATCACTTTTTCAATCCTCATAGATTGAAGAGATCAAAACCACCCTAGTGGTTATAAAAAATGAAAATCGAACTAATGTCTATCCATTTAGATTTTTAAGGGATGTTTTATAAAATGTATAAAGATTTTTATTCCCTGTTAACTTCTATATTCAGCACATAGTGGAATATAGATTTAATGTTTTCTCCCATTTATTTATAGAAATTCTATTTGTCTATACATATAAAAATAATAAAACATGTTGATGAGAGAACTCATTTACTGAATTTTGGAGATAATATAGTTTATTTTAATATTCATGATTCAATGAAATACCCACCATGATGTGAAAAATATGGTTAAACTAAATGAATTTTAATTTCCATATTTTCTGAATGATGAAATTGAAATGTTTGATGAAATTGTTGGATTAATAAAAGCCTTATAATCACAAATATTTTTATTAATCTATTTTTGAAAATGATTTAAATATATAAATCCTTGTGTCTAATGATGGATGTTTTTTATAATAGTTATTTTTATGAATTTATCAAAAATACCATTAATACCTCTAACATACATGAGTAGGATTCCATTAGGAAGAATACCATGTTAAAACCATTGTCAAAAAACCCCTTGGATTAGAATTTAATATTTTTCATCAAAACTAAAATATTATTTTATTGAAATAAATGAGAATATTCAAGACAAAATTTCACTAAACTTACCTCCCAGTCAACATTACCAATTACATGACATACTAAAATATAACTTTTATGAAATAGTGTCTGGACTATTCTTAAAACAAAACATAATATTGAGTTTTATGTCAAATATTAATTATCATATATTTTGGGAAATTTTTTGTTATAGAGAATATAATATTTCTTCCAGCACCGACACAAAAATAAATATTTCATCACAAATTATAAAACTCCCATTAGTATTAATTTTTTTAGAAAAACATTTATAATATAAAAAGTTATAATTTCATGAAATAACATCAAAATTTTAATCATGACCAAATCCTTATGACTACACATCCCTAAAATCCAATTATATTATTTTAAAACATAGTATGACCATATAAAATATCGTATGCTTAAAAATTTAACAACGAAGCATAAAAATTGAAATAAATGTAAAACATGATATCATAAAAGATAAGATGCAAGAGTAGTTAAATGTAAGTATAAAAAAAATACATTGTGTCGTAAGATCATTGAAATATTGGAAATTTTCCAGTAACATAAAAAATTATATAAGAATAATCCAAGAATAACTAACAAGACAACATCACATGGTGGATACAGTCTCATCGTAGATTAGGATTACTCTTTAATCCCATACATAACATCTCATGGGGAAATTTTTTTACCAAATTATTTATATTTAAATATTGGTGAACCAATCATAAAAATTTAATGATTATGTGTGAATTGAAATAAAATTAATCATAAAGAAAAACAAAAACAATTACCCACACAATGAAATGAGATTCATGATCATTCCCCAAATCATAATCAATAGAAATTTAATAAATATTCTAAAGTTAATAATGAGTTAAATAAATGAATTTTCATATTTGGGTACATAATTATTGATCTAAAAATAAGGTGGTCATTTGGGAATAAAAAATTTTAATTTGATTCTTATAAAAATATTATTGGATAGAAATTGTCCCCATTATCAGGTTTGATTTTAAAGAACGAGTTTGAGAAATGAATATATGGAGTGTATAATCCTATCAATTTAAATAATGTTATTTATATGGAAAAACATTGAATCTTAAAAATGAATACATATATCTAATATCATTTATCTTTGATGGAAAACTTTTCCATGCTGTATATTTTAGTATAGAAAATCATTTTTATCATTTTTAAAGAAATTCAATACATTATATATAAAATTAATTTAAATATTCATTCTAAAAATAATTGAATGAATGTCAAAGAGACATTAAATTCCCCCTATAATTCATTTATGTCCATATAAATACATTAATAATATAATTTTAATATTATTTATTTAAAAGTTAAATATGTTGAAAATACATTTTTCATACATTTAAAATGAAGGTTTTAATATAAAGTTCTGATTGAATAAAACCATAAATACATTATTTTCAAAAAACATATAAACAAAGTCCAATATGGTCAAAAATAACATTTTAAATCCATTTTATAATATATAATAATAATCATGGAACATTTATAAGATCAATTAAATGGATGAAAACAGTAGTGGAATGGAAACATTATTGTTATATTTTTACAGGAATGTCCCTTACATAGATCCCGACATGCCACTAGTGTTCCTTATCATCCTGGATAATCAAATTATGTTAATTTTTTAATTTAATAATAAAAATTTTTACTTTTATTTTTCATTTTTCACTTATTATATTATTATATACAATTACATAATAATTTAATTTCACATCTGATGTTCAGATGATATCAAGCTCATATGACCAAAATGACTTCGTTAGGTTGACTATGGTCAAGGAGTTCATTATTAGATCATGTAAATAATAATAATCATGATTTAATTGTAATATTTATTTTTATATTTTAATTTTAAAACCAAAAATGAAAACAAATACAGGAAAATAACTATGTTATAATAATAGATAATGTTGGTCATACATAATCATGAGTAACGTTTCCATTTTCAAATGATTTTGATGGAGATATCGAAAGTATTATTTAATCATTAATAAAATATTATTATATAATAATTATCATATTATTTCTAAAAATAAACTTATATAAACCATCCATGTAAAACATAAATTAAAAATTAATCACATATTTTCATGAAGGTGATAATCCACACGTACACATGAATGACGATATCATTTTTCAATGCATGGGTAGGTAATAAAATATATGAAAAAATAATTTTCCATAGTGATGAATATTACATGTATACATTATAAAAACTTTTAATCTATCATTATAAAAATCATTTAATGTAAATGATATGAAATGAATTACATCGATTCTTATGGTCACAGTCCATTGTACACATGAACGATGGTATTCGTTCCCATATGATGGAAGAGGATATGGAAGTAGGTTATTAAATTAACATAATAAAATATAATTATATTTTAGATAATTATTTTATTATATAATACTGATTTTGAAATATTATAAGTAATCAAAATAATAAATAAAACTAAAAACATTGATTAAAAGTTATATCTCTTCTTCGAAAAAAATATATTTTCTTTACATATTAAGCATTCTATAGTTGGTATTATTCCAAATAAAAGATCCAAATTAATTGAGTAGTGATTTTAAGATGTTATTTGGTTTGTAACTATCTCAATGAATAGTGTTCGGATGTGTGATAAAAATAGGAGAGGATGCCCCCTTTTATAAGTGAGGGGAGAGACACTCTTGGAATTACAAAAAATATTAAATTAATATACATGAATTTTCATTATCAAAATGCACCAATTTGATAAAATCAATGTATAGTATTATTATTGGTTGACATAAAACCATAAAATAAAATTTGAAAATCATATATTAGTTCTTTTACCCTTATCTCTTTGTTCTAACATGTGTTGACCCTTTTTGACTGTTACCACAATAACGATGGTTTTACTCATTCAGGTTATTTACAATTCCAATAAACAAAACACCTCCACATAAAGGATAATATTGCATAGTTTGAAACATATTCAGATCACTTAGCCGAAGTTATAATTTTTAGGAATTTTAAATCAGTTATTAAAATATTATTTATTATAAAATAATATTAATGTCATTTTTGGAACTGTTAATTTTAATTGACGTTGAAAAAATATGATAATAAGGGAATTACAATATAATAAATAAAAACCAATATATAATTATTGTTTATCTAAAAAACTATGGGACATAATAATTAATTCAAGTCATATTGAATTTATAATTTTTTTTTAAAATAATTTTATATTAATCGGATAAATGTTGTTTTACTGTTGCGTAATCATTTCGTATAATTATTTCATCACTAAAAATTAAAATAAATTTCCATGATAAATTAATTTATTAAAATATAATTATCATAACAAAAAATAACATTATTTTTCACTCTTTAAAATATATTCAAATACTAAAACATACTCACTGAAATTTTTGACATTCAGTTACATAAAATAATATAATGTAAAAAATAGTGTTATATGGAGGCAAGTTTCCATATTTTAGATACATCGATGTAAATGGATAAAAATAACTCATATAATATGATAAACTGGTGTTTTAGGGTAATTTTTTAAGTCCTTGTCATATTATTGATAACATTAATTAATTAATTTACACTTACCGTTGTGACAATTATTTACTATAGATAACATTAATAATGATAAAAAATAAAAAGAGATATTTTCCAAATTTGGATGTCCAGATTCAAAATATGGAATCCATTTTTTATATTCAATTTTTAGTTGTAAAATAAATTAATTTATTATTAAAGAGAAAAATGAAATGAAAAAGATATTCTTAGAAATATTCCATTAATTTATAAATATGTTTTAATGCCAAATTAAAGTATAAAATTCATTATATATTCTATAATTGGATTATGCCTAAACAAAAATGTATAATGAATTTTTAAAAATAATCAAAAATATATTTTCAATTTTTAATACAATAAAAGAAAATATAGTTATAAAAAAATAATAATTTTCATTATTCATTGTAAAATTAGTATTTTCCAAAAATATCAAAATTATAATTTTGAAAGATTCATTTCAAAACAAGTATTTTGTAGAAAAATTATTTATCTATATTTTCTATAAATTAATTTTTATATTTTCTCTCAGAAATAAATAAAACCCATTTTTGAAGAAAACGTATTATTATAGAGAACACTTCCTTTTTTATAAATTGGGTAATTATTTACTAAGAAGTTATAAAAACATTTATATTGATTTGGACCTTTATAAATATTTCATTAAGTAATTAATCATATTCAAACAATTTAATTTTATATATAATTAATATTTATATATATATAATTAGAAATACCTTATAGTTATTTAAGGCTTACTGTTGTGTTTCGTATATTCTTTTGAACAAAATGATTTTCATTTTAAATTTTAGAGTGCTATATTCTCAAAAAATATAATAAATTATAACATCTCAATTTGAATGTGATATCAATAATCAATTTATTTATATTTGAAAAAACTCTTTTTAAATTCCCATATCATAAAAAGGGTTAATAAAACATCCTTTTGAAAAGAGGGAATTAGATATACGAAGGTCATTTGTAATAAAAAGTAACTAGGTTTCCAAATATGAGAATATTTTTGGGATGTCAAAATATTAACATGATGAAAAACATAATTTCTAAATAATTATTGAGTGTGGAAAAGACCATTTATCCTATGAAACCGAATGATCAAGTCAAATTTAACAACCTAAAAACTATAAAACAAAGAGGCGTGAAGAAAAACTGTGATTCCAAAAAATGAAGGTTAATGGATAATTTTTTTGTTTCAAGATACATTTTCAATATTTATAATATTTATGTACCATGTAAAATAATAACATAAATATGTACACTTACATTATAAGTATAATTTCATACATTAATAAATTTCAAAATCAATCTCACATTTTTCACCAAATGAGGAGTTTTCATGAAGAATGTTTTTATTCCCAGAGCAATAAAATCAACATAATAATCTAGAAAATAATAACATCATATTCTACCAATTTTTAGACATTAACCAAACCAAAATGGTTGTAAAAAGGTAATATATGATCCAAAATGTATAATCCCTCATATAATTAAATAATAACTCTAACTCAAAAAAATCCATAAAAATAATAAAGGTTCTACATAAGTCATTTCATAAATAACACTATATCACAAATAACCATAATGACCTCAACATTAAATAATGTTTTATTCTCAATGTTTATCTCATACCATTCATATGACATTTATAAAAATTAATTTCATTCAACCAAAATAATCATTCAGTTTAAATTACATTTTAAAACTAAATATTACATATTTCATAACCCAAATAAGTGTCTCCCAAAAAATAATTAATTTCCACACTAATTCACTATATAATCTTATAATGTTGTAAAATTCACGAAAATATCATGATGTAAATTTAGAAACTGACCTAAATTTGAATCATTAAATTGAACATAAATAACATTGAAAATATCACCTTGTCAATGAATCAATTTTTAACCATCAATATTCCTTATATATCAGAATCCAATTAACATGACATCTAATCATGTACTACTATAAAGGGTTATTTAAACCTCCGTTTACTATTCATATTTAAATCCGATAAAAGTTTGAAATCACCTCTAAATCCCATCATATAAAACCTCAAATGTGGTATATATGAATTTGAACATATTATAAACCCTATTATTAATAAAATTATCGTATATATAACTCTTAAGTTAACATCACATGAATATACATATTTCCACAAAAAATTTAATGTTTTATTTTATTTAATTTATTTTCACTTATTTCCAGATGATTGGTCTTGTTGGTTGAGGTTTGGGATGAGTTTAGAGAATGAACCATTGATTTTTGGATGATTCATTGTGTTTTCCCTTGTACATGGTCAGTGTGAAAGGTAATTGGAGAAAGTGGAATGGTGGAATGTTTTTGGACACCACAATGTCACTAAATTATGTTTAACTCATTCAATGATGTTTGGATAGCATCTCCTAGTGTTTTTTCTGACATTATAGGGGTTTAGAAAAAAAATTCATGTCACATAGTTTGAGCACTATTTTACCAAATTGTTAAACACAAATCAAGAATTTTATAAAACTACTTAATTTTATGGTTTGAGCACCATTTAAAAATCAATGCATCAAAAAAATAAAACCCATTAAATTATAATGAACGTATATTTTGAAACCTTAATTTAAGTGATTTTACCTTCCATTTGACCCCATCTTAGATGTGAGATTATTAGAGGGTTTCCCCAAGTTATAATTCATTTATGGGATCTTTTTCGGTTATTTCTCACAAAATGCTCTGATTCATCGTGATTTTTTATCAAATATTTCCATTTATTTTTCTTCTCTCTTCGAACCTTAGTTTTTTGGTGCTCTATTTCATGGATACCTCCTGGAATAAACCTAGGGGTAGAGTAATAATGTTTTATTTTGTGTTCATTGATGATATGTTTTGTGTTTTGTCTCTTCTGTCTTGTTCTTCTCTCCCCATTTGTTTTTTCAGATTTTCAAACCATGAGGTATGTGTCTATGTCCATTTTTTCCCAACCATGCCATTTTATGCATGGTCTTTAATAATTAATTTATAAATGTGTTTTTTATTTTTATGATGGGTAATAATAAATTTTTGTGGTTCTTCTATTCTAGAAATTTGATGAATATGATTTTTCAAATGTTTTTCATAGTTATACATATTTATATATATATATAGAATAAGAGTTTGTTAAAATGAAAATTGGACTTCAAAAATAAATTTTTGTAATTGGATATTATGTTTGATCTTGTATGAGTTTTTTAGTTGGGTAACACGTTAAATAGATCTTTTTTTGTTGGATTAGTTCCTCATTATGGTTTTGTGCTTTTTAGACCCATATAATGGGTTGTAATGTGATTTCAGGTCCTTTAATTGAATCCTTGGGTAATTATTTATGGTCTCTCATATATATGTTGTTGAATGGGGGAATATACATATCTTCATGTGGGTATAAATATGGATAGGGACACATAGATATAAAATGTAAATCCATAAAAATTTCATATCTTTAACCTATTTTTCAATACACTCATCTTCCATATCTTTATTTCCTTCAATATAACTCCCAAATGTTTCTCAAAATACTTCTATTGTTCTCTAAATATCCTTTTGGTTCTAAAATAAACTCAAATGTGGTTTCTAAATGTTTTTTATAATGCTTGTTCATTTTAAAACATGAAATATGATTGGAAATATCATGAATTAATATACTAATTTGGAACCATTATAGTATGAAAAATATTCTCACCATGTTTTTGGAAATGAATTTTAGATGAAATTTATTCTGATAAGAAATTCTTTTATATTTTTAAATATAAAAGAACAGTTGGTAGTTTGTAATTTTATGGAAATAGGTTTCAGGATTAAAATGATGTGTCAGCCTAGTTGTCACGTTTTTAAAGGTTCTATGTATGATGCGAACCCCTATGGTCATCCTTTATATGACATCAAATTCATATAGATGGAGTTATAGGTTGGGAATGGCATGCACGGTGTCATCTATGAGATGCGTTAAATGCCTCATGTGTGAAGACCTCCCCATTATCTTTTATATTACTACCGTGAGATTTAGGGACATCATATAAATAATAATGTGATGGTCACATTCTTGTCTCAATTATATAGATTGGATCCCCCTCGATAAAGGATAGTCTAGGTGGGATTTTCCATAGGTGAGGCTAGTTTCGATCATCAAGGTTAGTTATTGACTATAGTGTTTTACCATACACTAGTACTTGAGTTCAAAATGAGAAAATCATTTTATTTCTTCTAGGTATGTTTATTAAATTACAATGATTACATATTTTTATTTTGATTTGTAATTTTTGTAGAACTTTGGTTATTTCATCTTTTGTTATTTTACCACCTTCACTTATGGTATTTTCCTTTATCTCTAGATTCATTTATTGTACACTATGAATGTTCTTGGATAAAGTTTTCATTTCTATTATGCATTATTAAGTTTACTTTTTTCACTTTGAATTTGGTCATAAAACCTGATTTTTATAGGGAAAGATGTGTTAGAATTTTTTAATAGTAAAACACATTTTTTCTAAATGTATTAAAAACTACTATTTATAGACTATTTCTGGAAATTAAATACATGGATTCTATAGTGCTTACGAACAGATATGTTTTATGTTCACACCCTACTTGTTCCTCTCGACATCGGTAAACCTGATCTATTTTTCATGTTCGACTTCTATTTTGGTTTTCTTATAGTGTGGGATTGGATTATGGATGGTGGTTATCAATTTGTCACATGGGGATCATGTTGGGTTTCAGGTTGGTTTTAGATTTTTTCTGAATTTTTTTTATATTTTAACTGTTATTGTATCTGGATCTATTATGTACTTATTTTGTTCAATTTTTTATGGATTTTCCTTTTTATATTCCAAAATATATTTTTATTTATTTATATCTATTTATTAAGGTTTAAATTGTCTCCAATTTTACTTTTATTATTGAATGGAACTAGTTTTCTTCCCTAGAGGATTAGGAATGTCTTTTGGGGTTTGTTCGGGATTGTCTTGGTTGAATGGTTCAGGGTTGACTCGGGTTGGTGTGTAACAAAATCGTATCAAAGGTGCCCTTTTCAATTTAGGGAATTTGTTATAAGTGAAGTATAACTATTAAAAAACAAGTGGTAAAGTTGAGAAGATCATCATGAACTCTTAATCTTTCTAATACTTGAATTTTCATGGTAATTCTAGTACATCAGAATTTTGTTATGGATTTTGGTATCCATGTTGATTAATATCATTAACATTGTGATTTGGGAAAGGAAACTGGAAGTGAGACGGTGTTATAAAGTGGGATTTTCTGGAGTAGTGACCCATTTGGAGCCAGATTGCATTGTTTCAGAAAAAATCAATTGATTGGTGCTTTATTATGTTAGGGTGTGCTAAATTATATGGTCGTGTAATTTTTGGCCAACAGTTCTCTATTTTAGGGGTTTCATAGAGAGTTTATTATTTGTTTTGATTTTGGTCAGTGTGATTTAATTTTGGAATGAAAAATGTCTTTTGGAAAAGGGGTTTCAAAAAGAATATGACTATAGGACATGGGGTTTTTTTAATTGGAATTGGGGGTTTAAATATTATTTGGAAGGAGGTTCCTTGATTTGAAAAGTGGACTTCTGATAAAGTGATTTAGAATTTTGGAATAGAGATTGGTGTTTTGTAAAAAAGGATCTTCATTTATTTTTTGTGATGGTTTGTTTTATGTGTTATTTTTTTGGTTGTGAATGTTCTTTTTTGGTTGACTTTTGGTTTATTGTTGATTCAGTTTTGGGATTTTGAGTTATATAGATTATGTATATTAGAATGGTCCTAATGTTATTCAGTGGGTCTATTCTAGTCATTATCCCTTCTTAAACTCCTAGTATGGTGGCAGAGTTATGATATTCTTAGGTGTTTTCCACTTTTCATGCTTATTGAGATCTGTTAGAATCTGTGGAATGGATTGACGAAATTGAATGTGTTTTAAGGTCATTGGGAACTCCCAAATCCATGAGTGTGTGGTAAATTATGTTTTCATTTAAGAGTCTAGGTTTGGATTTTTCTAAGGTGATCATCCCATAATTATTGCAATTTTTTAATTATTGGGAATTTTGAAGATCACTTTTATCAAATGGTTTATAACTTAGGAGAAGAATAAGAATAATGTGGAAGATATCCTTGGTGTTCAACAATTTCAAAAGATAGTGAATGAATGTGTTGATCATTTTGATGTGATGTTTTCCTTTTATCTATAAATATCATAAAATGATCCACATAAAGATAATTTCATTATAATGGGTATTCATCTGAAGATTAATGGTTGAGTCCCCATATAAAGAAATTTTCTATTTCAGAATCTAGTGGATAAAGAATATCTAGACGAGTCGGTTTCCATCGTGAAGTCTGTAGAAGATGTAAATTCAATTTCTCTTGGATCTCATGAAGGATCTCTATATGTTATGATGTGTGCGCTAGATGAACCCATTTCTGAGAATTATATTTGTTGGTGGTTGCTCCTTTTTCATCAAACTACATGCTCATGTGCTTCCAGTGTGTTATGTTCGAATATTCTAATCCCTCTTTCCATAATCCTTTGAAGAATTATTAGTGATGTGGCCATTTTTGTCAAATGAAGAAGTTCAAAATGTAGCATAGTTATAAGAGGAAGTTCCATTCAGAGGATACCAACTCCTAACTAGAAAGAATTATATTCTTTAGGGAACAATGGTTCAATATATAGGCTCTGTTGTGAAGATATTTAGGTAGTCATGAATTTTTTTATGTTAGATGGGCTATCAACCCAGCTATTATTTCTAATGTTAGAGTGGGAATATTTTAATTTTCCTTTTAATGGTATTTTTTGTTTTTTACATTCCATTTTTGTTGTAAAATACACAATGGTGTTGTTCTATTATTGTTCAGTGGATACGTTATATTTTATAAAAATTTTGCATTTTTTTGTGGAATTGTTTTTTGTGGGGTTTTTATCATTTAAGAGATTTTTTTATATCATATAAATTTAAAATCATTATTTGTATTGATGTTGTTTTGATTTATTTTATTATTTTTCTCCTTATTTTATAATTTTAGTCCATGTCAATGCAATACTAAATTGTGTAAATCTTTGTTGTCTTTTCTAGAGTTGCTTGGGTGTGACTTGTGTTGTCGAAATGGCACCTTGAGGTTTGTGGTTTTGTGTTGTGGTCTTTAGTTTTAGGATTTATTATTGTTCCTCATTTGTCTTGGGGAATTTATAGAGGAAGAAAGTTTTAGCAGTGGTTATCATTATCACACACTAGTCCTAGTTTTCTTTTATTTCATTTATATTTTTATAGATTTTTTGTCATATTATTTGTTTTTCTAGTTGAGTTTATAGAGAATATGGTATAGTTTGGAGGTTTTATTTTGTTTTCTATTATGAACAGTTAGTGTGATAGTAATGGGAATATAGTGGCATGGTGGGGATTTTGTGACACTCACTATTTCACTAAATTATAGTTAACTCATTCAATGATTTCGGGTGGCTTATCCTTGTGTTTGTGGTTTAATTAATGGTTTTTGAGAAACTTTTCACCTTAGACTATTTTAGCTCGGTTTTCCCAAACCGTTCACCACAAATTGTCATGTTTAAAAAAATTATTCGTTTTTACATGGTTTTTGTATAAATTACATAACTATGTAGGAAAATAATTAAGCCCATTAAAAACTAAATAATTTATAGTTTTAAAACCTCATTTATGTGATTCAACATTTTATTTGACCCCCTCTTCGATGGGTATCCACTAGAGGGGTCCCCCTTTTATCCTTCATCCTAGTCCACTTTTTGGGATATTTATCATTAAATGTTAGTGAATAATTATGATTTATTCATTAAATATTTTCCTTTCCTATTCTCCTCTATTTATATTTTGGTTTCTTATTGCTCATTGACTTGGACCCCCCTTCACCATACCCTAGGGGTAGAGGGATTATTTTGGTTAATTTTTTCTTTTATATTAGGGTGTGTGTTTTTTATCTTGTTCCTTAATCATTGGTATCCTGGAGTCTCATCAAATTCACACATTTTTAGGATTGTGTTTCCCTCTATTTTCTATATGAAACATTCCATTTGATTCATAGAATTTCCTTACTAATTTCTAGACGTGTTTCTCTTGTATTTTATGTTTTCTATGAATTTCTTGTGCCTCTATTTGGGAAATTTTATGAAAATTTGTTTTTCAAATGATTTACTTATATATATATATATATATATTTGAACACTAGGGCATCGATAAAATAAAAATTTGACATAAAAAATGAATTTGAATACTTTGATAATGTGTTTTATCCTATCTGAGTGTGTTATTTTGGTGACATAAGGATTTGAGCATTGTCTGCGGTTTTGGTGCCTCTTTGTAGTTTTGTTCTTGTATGTGGACCCTTGTGATAGTTTGTAATGTGACTTGTGATCCTTTAATTTAATCCTTTTGGTATCTTTTTCATGCTTTAACATATATATTCCATTAGACATTGTAATATCCATATATTCATGGTTTGAACAAAAGTATTGGCACACACACATATAAATGGAATTTCATAAAAATATCCATCTTGAACCCGATTTTTAAAAAACACTTCTTCTATATCCTTCAATCCCTAACTATAGATACAAAGTATTTTTTATAAATTATTCCAATGTTCATTAAATGGCCTCTTTGATTGAAAATAACTTCAAATTTAGTTTCTTAATCTATTTTCTAAATCCTATAATGTTTTCACAATAAAAATTGATTGGTATCCTTGTGACTTATTTTGCCCATTTGGAACACTCTATGTATGCAAAATATTATATATGTGGTTTTTGAAACAATTTTCAAAAGAAAAGTATTCACAATCAAAATGGTTTCATACTTGTAAATATAAAATCCCAGTTTGTAGTTTTTAATTTTTTTGAAGTTTGTTTGATGTTTCATATGACATGTAGGCCCGATTGTTAATTTTTAAAAGGGTAAATATAGGATGGTTACCTTTATGGTCATCCTTCCGATAATATTGTCTTTACATAGTTATTTTCATGGATTAACAAAGGTATGAGCAGTGGAATATATAAGTATTTTTAAATGTCAAATATGTGATGATCTCCTCAATATAATTTATATTGTTATCATTTGATTCTTGGACGTCATCTAATGGGTCGAGTGATGGTAAACTTTTCTCCTTGATTATACCAATTGGAATACCCCTAGAGAGAGGACAGACCATGTTGAATTTACCACTAGTGAGTATAGTATTTAGTATCCATGAATTTATTTTACAATGGAGTTTCACTATATTTCAACAAGTGTGATCGAACATAGTATTGTCATGGATTGATTCGTGTGATTTTTAAGAAAATACCATGATTGAAAATCTATATGTTAGTATTTCATTATAATCACTTTGGTTATTTGACCTTTTGGAATTTTACATCTCACACATATGGTTTTTTATTATCTATATCATCATTTATTGTACTCTTTTACATGATATTGGTTCCATTTTTCATTTACTTTATACAAAATTTGGGTACTGTTTTTAACATGGATTTTGGATTTCAAACTATGTTTCAAAAAAGGAATTATGTATTTTATTCATTGAATAATAATAACCATAATTTTATAAATGTATTTCAAAAAAAACATTTGTGTGCTATTTAATTAAATGAACATCTTTGTTTTTGTGGTTATTGCCAACTGAGATATTTTATGCACACATCCTACTTGTGCCATTCATCATTAGTAGACCTGAGCTATTTTGTAGGTTCATAATTAGGTTAGGTTTTCCTATATAGAATGTTGGGTTAATGGATACTGGTGACCAAGAGGTCCCATGGAGATCATGTTGGGGTTTTTTGGATTATTTTCGGAGTTTCTTTTTTTAAATAATTTTATCTTCATCTATTTTGTATTTATTTCGATCAATTATTTATGGATTCTCATTTTTTATGGTGTATTCTAGGTTTTTATTTATTTATAACTATTTATTATGGTATAAATCATTATTACTTTTATTATAATTTATTCAAGGAACTTGTTTACATCTGGGGAGGATCAGGAATACCTCCCTATCCTTATTGTAGGCCATCTCAAGTGACCATTTTGTGGTCAATGTGGGTTCGTTTAAGAAACCTTGGCTTCCAAAAATTAAAACAATACTTATTCCTCAAATAAAATGAGAGATTATTGGATATATTTCATAAATCCAAAAAATTAAATAAAATTTATAAAAGATAACCATTCTCGCTTTTTCATTAAATCACAAACCAATTTAAAGGTTATCAGTATTATCCTATTTACTTCATCAATTCCTGTCATCCCTTTATCCTAACTAAATATTAGTAACAAAATAGTTTCCATATATTAAGTTTTATATTTTCCATAATCATGTGTTTTCCAAAATTATCACGTATGTACTAAATTAGCATTATTGGTTATAGAAACCATTTAATATATGTTTTCAAAATCTTAAATAAATACTATTTTGGAACAATAATTAGATATTTCATGATTCTTATAACCAAAATACTATTGATAAAAATACTTATATAATATAATTGTTAGTTCCCAAAAAATAAATAGTTCAATAGATTCATATAATTTATTAGAATAACATATTTCCTTCCTTATAATTGGATTAATCCTTTACAAGACCACATTGAATTGGATAAAGCCCAGATTCCCCATATTTAAGACAATAAAATAAAAAATTATCTCTAGGATGAAATATTTTTGTCTCCATTAAACTCTTCATTTTTTTCAAAAAAAAATTTCAATATTACATTATTATTCACACATAATAAAATTTCTCAATTCATTTGATACATTTTCCTTTGAATCTATTTCCATCATTTATACATGATTTAAATTGAGCTATCGTTCCACCATGGAATCCACCACATGATCTCTTAGAAAGCATTATCCTTCTCTTCATTTTTCAATCAAAGAGTTTGTTAACATACATGTTGTTAATCATATATCACGACAATAGGTTTGGTATATTCGAAATATAATGCAGTTCACATATCATCCCATTTTATTACTCAAAATCACTATATTTTCCGTTACATTTAGAGTTAATATCATTCTTCAAGGTTTAGGCCCCTGAATAAACACACAAAAAAATATTGTGTGAGATGTAATACACATAATAATAATAAAATATTTATAGGATATCTAAAGAACAACACATTCTTTTCATTCAATTAATCATTAGGTTTATGATAAGTCAATCCTGATCATTATCTATATAAATCTATCATGATGGTTCATAAAGAAAATTTAAATTAACCCATGAGTATAAATTGGGAGTGTAAAGCAAGGTACCTAGTAATGGAACACTCATAATGAACTATAATGATGTTTAAGGTATATTCAACCAATTATTTTTTGGGTTATTACCCTAAGATGCATCTGTGAAAAAACCACATCCAATTATAGTATCTATATAGAGATTAATTTATTGTGAAATCACATAATATCTATCTTAACAAAACATTTGGATGACATCCAAAACATAGTGTTATCCCAATGGTTATAACTGAAGGTATATAATCCTAATTTCCATGTTTATATAAACCATTCATATGATACCAACTATATGGACCTATAATTAAATATTAAAAAATATTTATAGTTAATTCAATATTTCATTCCCATATATTGGAAGATCATCCAATTATACAGTTTTAGTGATTTAGGACATCACCCTCACATAAATAAAATATTACATCACAAAGTGGATGCTTCCCCTGACTATCAATTTCATCCACAAAAAAACATCTTTTATAATATGAAAACTATTATTTTTCGGACATAACTTCACAATTTTTATCTTTAACTCATTCCTTTCACTAACATACTTAAAATACTATAAATTTAGAGGATGAGAATAGAAATAACGATAAGTTAATAATCAAGATAATGAATCAAAACATGTGACTCCTATGTATAACAAGATTTCATAAAAGAGATTGAACATGAGTAATCACATGGGATAATAAAATAAAGAAAATGTTATCATAAGATCATGGAATTATAAGAGATTTGGTATACACACAAAACATCCCATATTCATATGTCGAGGATAACATCTAAGATAAAATCATTTGGTGGAAAATACCATTGCTGGTTAGGTTTACTCCTTAATCCTAGAAAAAATGTATCACAAGTCAAACACATTACCCAATGCACTGTATAACTATCCATGTGAACTCTTCATATCGTGTTATTGGTTATGTGTGCCAAGAAATGAAATCAATCATGAATCGTAATAATAAAAATTGTACATATAATGAAATTGGTTACGTAATCATGCCTTCTATTATAATAAAATAAAATTTCTTAAATATTCCAATGAGAATAATGAATTAAACATTATTTATGTTCATATCCGATAAAATAATCATAATTCTAATAATAAGTTGTTCAATTGTGAATAAAAACCTAAAATTAGTGTTGCATAAAAGTATTATTGAATAGAAATATTTCCCGTAATTAGGATTTATTTAAAATAATTATTTTGAGATATAAATATATAGAATGTATTACCCCATAAATGGGATGGAAACATTTTATAAATAATTTCAATATCTCCCGTTGATGCAATATATGATAAAATAGAACATTATGTATCCCTTTTATAAATAACATCAAAACCTTCCACATAAAATGAATAGAGAGATTCCTTTTAAAAACCATTGAATTAAAGTAAAAATTCAAAAAAACTTATTTATAATTCATTTATTCCCTTATAGATACATAAATAAAATAATTTTAAAAATATTGACATGGAAGAGGAGAATTAGAAAAATAAATCATTAAAATATTTAAAATGTGTTTTATATATAAGACCATAAAAATATTATTTTTGAAAATATATTTAAGGAAATTCAAATATGGTTAAAAATGAACATTTTCATAAATTTAATAACAAATAAGAATTTTCTAGAAAGATTTAGATAAACAAGGAAATGAATGTAAAATATTTGGTAGGGAACATTAAGAGAGAATTTTTTAAGGAATGTCCCTTACCTGATGCCCGACTTGTCAAATGAATTCCTTATCCTATTGAAAAATAAAATTATGTTAAATATTTAATTTATTTATAAAATTCACATTTATTTTTATGTTTATTTCACTTACTACTAGGTTATATATAATTACATAATAGATTTTGTTCACATCGGTTTTTTGATGATTTCTGGATAATATTTTCAAAATAAATATGGTAGGTAGACTATTTTCAATAAATAATTATTAAATAGCATATAGAATAATAAACATGAAATAATTATCGACATTATAAATAAATTATTATTTAACAAAACTATGAAATATGGTTATGAAAAACTAACTACATTACAATCATGGAGATTGTAGGTTATACTTACACATGAGTAATGTACCCATTATCAAAAATAAGGTTTGATATAAGCTATGTATTATGTTATATTTATATATTGTAAATTATTTCATTAATATAATATTATTTATTTTAATACACCTATATATTCAATATTTATGATTCTGAAATAAAAATTCAATTACTTCGGTTCGTGGATGTGGTAACCCACATGTGTGTGGGAATGATGTTATCATTTTTAATTGAATGGAAAGTTAATAAAGTATAGGATAAATTAATTTTCCATAATGATAAATATTTTAGGAATATCATATATCTACATTAAATTGATCATAATAAATATACTTCATAATAAATGATGGAAAATGAAATGCATCTCTTCGTGAGTTGGTTGTCCACCGTGCACACAAATGACTGTTTCATTTCCCATTTGATGGAAGAGGAGAAGGATGTCGGTTATAAAATTCATATAACAAAATATAATTATATGGGTGTTAATTATTTTATTATACAATAATATTTGAGAAATATTTTAATCTGGTTGAGGAAGAAATAATACTATGCCCTCTGGTTAAAAGTTATAAGTCTTATTCAGAAACTATTTTTTCTGTTACACCATAATCCATCTAAGGTTGGTATTCTACCAACACTATCTAACAGACCAACTCGAGTCGACACGAATAATCACCCAAGTCATACTATCATGGGGTGGGGTGAAACAAATAAAAAACATTCCTTGTAAAATAATAACAAGGAATACAACCATACTACAATGTAAAAACAAATCTAGATTCAACTGATTCGAACAAGAAAAACCAAAAAGTATGATAAAAATAGATAAATCTAGTCTCCATGTTACAGACTGTCACATCCAAACTTAAAAATTATAGTATAACGAATCTTTTATTTTACAGAATACTCTCTCCTTTACTTGTATCCTACAAAATAAGATCTACATCCACCCATTGCCTAATGTAGGTTTTTAGAAAACAAATCCTATTATGATACCACCAAGGAATATATACAAGTTATAATAACAAGAGTAAACTTGTTGAAAAGTTTATAAAATTATTTTAGAGGATTTTTTATTTATACAACAATTTAAAATCAATTTACAAATAATTGTTGAGTTTTCACAAATTTCATACAATTATTATATAGTTATTAAAAATAGGTTAAGATAGAAAATATAAATAAACATGTGAGCAAACAATAATTAAACAAACTATCATAAATTAAAAAACAAGAAAAAATAATGCTCCTACCAGTTGGGCTCCATCCAATGGGAAAATATGCACTAGACACTATCAATCCTAACAAGGAATAAGGTTAGATACATCCAAAATCAAGGCCTACAATAGACCATCAACATAAAAAAGATTACCTTTAAGTTATGTCACACACACAAAAGTTTTTTGTGCATATTTATCAATGCACCAAATGATCACTTTCTATAATGATATTAAATTTCCATTTTAAAAACACTGTTCAAATATTAAAAAAACCATTTCCAAGCCAAGGAAATCTAGTTCAGGGTTTAAAACCCCATTTTTTTCATTTCAAATCAATGAAATTTTGATTTAAAAGAAAAATATCCAATTCAAACACGAATCCATGACCTTTTCAATTTTAACACAAATAATTTCATTGGTAATCATAGGAAATTTATAATAACAACAATAAATTCATGATATTAGAACACATGAACAGATCCACCTACCTCAAGGACATAGAAAACATAGAAACCCTTTACAACATGGACTGAAACCCACGAGAATAAACATTAAAAAGAAAACCACGTCAAGAAAATGAAGGGGATTGATATAAAAAACTATCAAATCACAAAACAACTTCTTAAAACTATCATTGACCCAAAAAGAAGAAGAAAAATGATAAAAACATACCTGGATAAGAGGAATGTAACCCCAACAATGATCAATTGGAGAAATAATCGATATGGATGGAAGAAATTCACCATAAATCCCATAGGGTTAGAGTATTTGGCATAGAGAAGAAGGATAAAAAAGATTTTGAAGCCCATAAAACTATCACGGAACAATAAAAGTTGTAACATGGGAAATTACACTACATATAGTACCTTTATATATAGTGTAAATATTTAAAATTATGTTACATCAAAAAACATGTCACCTCATAGTATGAACATGATTTTTCAAAGTACTTGGAGTGAAATCCTTACACGACATGTATAATACTCATGCTATGTAATCCAATTAATTAAATCTATCTAATAGGAATTACAAGTCATGTAATCCCATTACACACCACATATCTTCCCCGAAAACTTCAAAAAGTCCAACGAAATAATAAAAATTTTGACCAAAACCTAAAATAACCATTACAAGTATCCTCCCTCTTCAAGGTAGAAAAAACTCTAAAAAAGAAAAAAGAATAAAAAATTAATGAATAAGACAAACTTATAGAAATCTAATGGGTTTTTGCAATATCCCCACCATAAAATCTTTTTCCCCATAAATATCTCGAGATTTGGGATTCCAAAAAAGAGAAGTCATATACTACCCTATCAGTGACTCTCAATCCCACATCACATGGATATATTATCTACACTACCACAGTACCTAGACTAGGGGATTTTATTCTATGAAGTACCTTACCATCAAGATCCATAGTTTAAAATCTCTACTCATCCCAAATTGTATCAGGATCAAGAAAAACATCCTCCCATCCAATCACATGGGATTGATCTAGTATATAACTCCTCAAATAGAAAAAATCATACATTTAATCTATAAAAGTAAGGTCATACAGTAAAATAAACTGATAGGACACCCTCTATAGTCTCCCCACTATCTCAAAGGGGAATAATAACCTTGGTAGAAACATACCATGCATACCCAACTAATGATGTCCCATGTTTTGTGAAACTCTAAGAATGACCTGATCACCGACCAAAAACTTTAATGACTAATAAAGATGCTCCTGATAATATGTTTTATGAATCTATTCCAAAATCAAATAACTCTTGATCAACAGAATCACCTCTGTCATCTCCTAAAAAACACTCATCCCATCTAAGGACCGCTCTCCTGACTCTACCTGGCATAAGGGACATCGGCATGGCCACACATATGAATCCTCAAACGGTTAAATTATAATAAAATACTGATAAATATAGTTATAGGATAACTCATCCAAATGAAAATTATTTTCCACAGATCCACTAAAATCATGAAAACACGTCCGAGGCATAACCTTCAAACTATGGAAACCACTTTATGTTTGTTTATCTATCTTTGTATGTTAATCTCTACTCAATTTAAATTGGGAACCCATTTCCTTCTATATACCATTCCAAAAACTAGATGTGAACCATGATTCCCTATCTGAAAAAACTGTATATAGAACCCCTTGAAGCCTCATAATATCATAGACATAATAGGGCCCAAAATTCAACACTTTATTTATCTCCTTTCTTCATAAGAAATGTTTTGATTTGGTGAATATTTTAATAATCCGACAAATTTCATCCATTACACTAGGATTTCATGGTAAAAAAATAGGATATCTATTTAAATATATTTCCATTCCATACTTAATGAGAAAATGTTTTAGTAAACCTAATGTTCATTGGTATTCCACCTCAACTCGTTGAAATATAATACAACACAATAAAAAATATTCAACTTACCACCTCATCCCTAGGAATCATTACAAATGTCTCAAATCATGGTTCATCTTTGAATACCAAGGGTGAATAAACCAACATGACTGGTTTAAACTAAATAGAAAATATGATCTCAAGGAAAATGGAGCAATGAACCTACTACAAAAAACAAATATCCACTGGGAGACTCAGATGACTAGAAAGTGGTCCCCCAACCATTTAGTATTTCTACTCATCATCGTCTCTCAATATCTACAATATTATGAAGTTAAAATATATCTTAAAAATACCAGACAATATTTATCGAATCCAAGAACACCATCCAACCAAAATCCTTTCCTCCAAAGTTCATCTCAGCAAACAAACTCATCATAGACCATTGTTCAACTAATTCATTAAATTATATGAGAAAATTTCTTATCAATGCATTTTATACCACATTTCCATTCATATGGGTATACACAATATGAAATTCAAATTTTTAAGGATACTCCAATCAACAACTCTACTGTAAGTTCAAGTCCCTCTATGTGAAGATATATTTCCAGATATTATGATTGGAATATACAATATCCATTTTTATAAGAGTTTTTTATTAAATATGTTTATATCATGAATTAAATCTTCCAACTCAGTATCATTGGTCACACAGTTCATCTAATGAGGTCATAATGGCATGAGCCTTAAGCTAAAACATGTTTTACCTGTATCAAGAAACAACCCAAACTTGTGCCATTATCTTCATTGAAAATATCATGACCTGATCCTGGTTCCATAATATTCAATACTTTTGTTGATGTAAACACATATTCATCTCCCCAAAAGATCATTGAAACTTACCATTCTTTTCAATATTTACACCCATCTGTGTTAAAGTTATAATTGATGATGCGATTTTGGTGAAGTGCAAAAAACATCTATAGTAAGCTACTAACCCCAAGATTCTCTAAATCATAAATAGATTTTTGGTTTGTCCCATGAAACTGATGTCAATACCTTTCCAGGATCTACAAACACAACCCTATCAATATGAAATATCACAAAAACATCACATCCCGGATCCAAAAAATTCACTTGGAAATCTTACCATTAAAAAGATATTCCATCATAGTTTTAAAATGGTCATTATAATACTTCTATAACTTAGTGTACAACATAATATCATCCATGGATATATCAATAAATGTTTCCCTGAACCAATGAAATTTTTGGTTCATCAAATCCATAAACTCTATAGGAGCATTAGTGAGACCAAATAGCAGAACAAATAACTTGAAATTTATATATCGAAAATGAAGAATTAAATTGGGTATATTCACTTCTTGGAATCTCAAAAGGTGGTACACCAACTACTGGCCATTCATATAAATCCCACAAGCCCCTACTAGTCAATCAAAGATATCATCAATTCATGGTAAATGGTATATGTTCTAAACAGTCCTCCGATTAAACTTATGAATATTTAATATAAAGTATAAGGCTCTTATATGACTTATTAAAAATGATTATCGGAGAAGTACATGGTGAAACACTAAGATGAATAAATCCTTTCACCTCTAGGTCTTAAAGTCGTACTTTATCTTCCACCATCTCAAAAAGTGCTATTTGATAATATGGAACATTAATGGGAGTAATTACATGGAGAGGTTCAATAATAAAATTGAAAAAAACCATTTGTGGTAAAATAGAAAAATAATATGGACAGACCATAGTGTATAAACATAGAAAAAATGTAATTTAATACACAAGCAAGGTTCAAGCGCATCATGAAATATTTCTGATAATTGATTGGAGATGTTACTGGAATAAGGAACAAATTGCCTTTCTCTTATTGATATAGTGTCCCAATCACCCTTGAATTCATGACTGACCCTATTTGTAGATAAGAAATTTACCCACTAGGGATAAAAATATATACATTCCTTTATGTGGATTATCTATTCAATGTCAATAATTAAAATGATGATATCATGATCATGGACATATAATTCTCAGACCACCTCAATGTTTCATATCACTACTCTAAACTAGGGACACATGAAACCATGTTTGGGCCTCTTTCCCAAAGTATTGGAAAGATACCACAAGAACAGAATTGTATCTAAATGAAAACAAAACATTTCAAACAACATTGATGATATAAAAATGAGTATTACCAATTTTAAACAAATATATTAACAGAGATGATGAAATAATAACCATACATATTAGAGTAGTTTTACTTGCTATATATTCAATTAGTGCACAGTCTTACACATAAATCCATCCATAATTTTCCACCTCGACATCCCTTTTGGCATGATAATGAGACCCATGACCCATGGATGCATCAAACTATTCCTACAACCCCTTTGTGAAAGTGGATCCCACCTTAGAACATTGGAAAATCTTATCACATAAACATTTCTGATAGAAAGACCACCCACAAGGATAAAAATTCCTTAGTACATTCATAAAATGGTTAATTTTATGAATACTCCTCCCACACTAATTGAAAATAACCTATTTATACCCTAAATAAGTCCCTAATAGTTGTCTTGTAGAAAACTAATCACTCTTATGCATCCTTTTTTGACCATAAGAATCACCATATATAACTGATGCACATATTAAATCTCATCCCAATCCTATCCTACCAGATATGTATGCTTCATGCAATGATGATTTACCCAAAACCTATATAATGTTTTTAAGGAATAAAAGAACTTTCATTAACTGAACACTGAACCTCAACCACATCTCGAACCACCTAGACTTTACGTTATAATTAGTGATGAGATCTACTGGTAGGTACATCAACTCAGCAAAATGGGTGGTGTAATCCAGAATATTGTGATCCCCTTTATAAAATTTCAGAATCTTCTAGTTCTTTTCTATATGTAGAGTCTTAGGATAAAATTGATGATTAATGTTCTTTGTTAAATTAACCATGGTAAGTCATTTACGTAACATATATTTCACTATTGAATCCCAATATATTATTCATGGTCCCCTGAAAATATACATGGAAAATAGCACATGAGAATATTTTTGAGTCTTCAATATGTTAAAATAATCTCAACGTGTTCATATTAGTCCTCTAAATCTTGAGATCCTTTTTCACTACAAGAGATCGGTGTATGATGCTCGGTAAATTCCATACCATGATCCACTACCCATCTCGAGATCCAGGATACCACATTCCCTAGAGTCTGAATGGCATGGATTACTGCCTCTCCCAAAGCTAATTCCATTAGAGGATCTGCATGAGGAACCAGCCTCATGGATTCCACTCTCGTAATTGGAATATCTCTTCTTTGGGGAAATTTCTACTAAACATAAGAAAATAACCAACCAATCAAAAGAAACTCCAAAACCACTAAACCAAAAATAAAAATCCAAAAAATATATTTAAAATAATAAAAATTTTAAATTTGTTATTAATTATACCACTAATGGGTTACACCCTTAGATAAGAGGATGATCATTTAAATAAACTGCCCACTTTGAATATTCAAAGGACTAGACACACACCAAGCCCCCAACATTTTAGAGAGGTAAATTTAAATAAATTTCCTATATAATATATTTAAATAAACCAAAATACTAGGTTATAGACATAGAAAGTATTTTCCAACCAACAATGGAAACTCTAATTAAGTCACAGGACTGATTTGAACATACCCCTCTTCCACACCTACTATTTGAATTTTGACCATTTTACTCATGTCTACCCAAGACATACAATTGACTCAAGAAGTGCTAAAACACTTCCGAATGAGTACCCCCTTTGATACTATATTATAATAGGATATCGTAGTTCAACCGGGCTAATCACCTAAGTCATCCAATCACATGATGGGGTAAAATGAAGAAAACAAAACAACTATCATATAAAAGGATAACAATACATATAACCAATGTTTAAAGTGGAAAAAAGTTAGATAAAACTTATCTGAATATGAAAAAAGCAGAATGTTTGAAAAAACTATAAAACAATAGTCTCCATGTGGAAAAATATCACCTAAAGGAAAAAACAATGTAAATAGAAGCATGCATGTTATTGAATACTCTTCCCTTTACCTATATCCAGTAAAAAAAGTCTCTTGAATCACAAAATTAGATGTATGGTTTGAGCAATAGATCCTTGTAGGATACCACTGAGGAATGTATACATGTTATAATAACAAGAATCCATATATTAAATCTTTAAAACAAAACAGTTTTACAATCATTTTTATTAATAAAATAATTTAAATCCATTATAAAATAATTCGTGATTTTTTAAAATTTTCTTAAAATGTTTATAAATACATAAAAATAAAAAGTAATATTACTGAATATAAATAAAAATTTCTTCCAACATCCATGAAATATAGTATCAAACATTATGAAATCATAATAAACAATGAACATACCAATCATGTTGTAGCTAATAAGACAATATACACTAGAAACACACAAGCCTAACATGAAATATGGTCGGATCCAACTAAAATCATTTCCATTCCTAGAACGGATACATACAAGAGTTACCTCCTAGTCATGTCATAGAAACTAAGGCTACCCATGTATGTTTCTTGACGCATCCAAGGTTCCCGTATTGTAATGATTTTCATTTTATTTTTCAAAAACCCTACAATCATTTTTATAAAATAAATTCAAAGAAAATATAATCTACTTCAAGGATTTTAAATAAATTTCGCCATTCGAAATTATGGAAATTAAATTTTAAAATTGAGAACCCATTTCATACATGAACCCATTCCCATTTCAAATTAAACACATGAAATTCCAATACCAATATCAAGGGATCAATAAGAAAATCATCAAATTAAGAAAATCAGAATACTTGAACTGATCCATATACAAAAATGACATAGAAAACCAAACAGTCTTTGACAATAGGGATTAGAACCCAAGAGAATAACCTCTACAATGTAAGGAACCCCACGAAACAGAATATTATTGTTAGAAATCCCAATCAAATAACAAATCTATTGCCTAAACATAGCTACAACCCAAACCCAAGAAAATCCAAGAGAAGAACTTACCCATATAAGAAAAATTCATCCATTAATATGATTATATGTAGAATGAATCTATCTAGATGGAAGGAAGTAACCATAAATCATCACAGGTAAGGGCTATAATGGAAACGAGTTTGATATAAGTGATAATGAATCATCAAACATTTACATGGAACCATAAAAACTCTATGTCGAGTAATTTAATGATTTTTAAAACCCTTTTGTTTCTTAAAACCCTTTAAATTTAATTTATTCCCAAAAAAATCTACTACATATTGAAAATATAATTTCTAACATTACCCGATATGAAATACTTAAATGGCATGTTACATTTTCACATTATGTAATCTAGTTCATGAAATTTATCCAGCAGCCATTAAACTTAATGTAATCCCATTGCACATTGTTTAACATCCAAATTAATAAAATAACATCTAGGGAAAAGTGTAAAAAAACCCAAAAAATCCAGACATCACTATTATAGGTTTCCTCCCAATTCATGGTTGACAAAACCTACCCAATGAAAAAATGAAATTTTAATCAAAGACTAAGACATACCTAATAGAAAGGTAACAAGGATTACAAACGAATACCTCTAGAATATGGGAATAACTTTTTGTAAGGTATTTTGGCATGGAAAAGAATATCTATACTTATTTTTATGTGTGAAAATAATAGGATAAGTTGTAAACCTTTATTAGTGAGGGGAGGTGAACTCTTATAATTACATAGAATAATAAATTTATAAATATTGATTTTCTTGAAAAAAGGGTAAATTAAAATTTATTTAAAATATTTAATAATTATTTTACTAAATATAATCATATAATAAATTTATACAAACGTAGATATGAATTTCACCCTAATATCTTTTTTATCCCGTATTAATCATTTTTGGAAATAATCCGTCTAACAATGTTTTTACTCTTTAAGAGTCAATATAATTTATATAAAAGCAAAAATTTCTAAATCAATTGAACATATATTATATTTTACAACATATAAAAATAACCTGGATGAAGATAGATTTCTTTTGAAATTTAATTTATTTTATGAAATTTTATTTATTAGAAATTAATATTAATGCCTGGTTTTAAAAATTCATTTAATTAGAATTTCAAAAAATTAAAGTTGTGGAATTTAAATATAATACATTAATACCTATATAAAATTTTATTTGTATCTAAACTTTTAATGTATTCAGGAATTTATTAAAATTATATTATTATTTATATTTTTAAAACCAATTACATAATATTTATTTTAATTGAATAAATGTTTTGTGGGTGTTTCATAAGATTTTAAGGTAATTATTTCATACATAAAACCTAAAAAAATTAAATTGATAAAAAATTCATTTATCATTCAAATAAAACTTTTATAACTCAACATATACTCTTTTTATATATATTTATAATGATTATAGATAGTCAAATAAAGATAATGATAATTTTAACTTTTCATTAAATAAAACAATATAGGTAAAACTCAAAGAAATATAGAACCATGTTTCCATAGTTTTAAAAACTGGATTTAAATAGAACCAATAATCTCATAAAATATAATAATGTCATGTTTTATGGTCACTTAATAGTTTTTATAATATTATTATTAATCATAGACACATAATTTACCCTTACTGTTGTGAAAATTATTTATATGGTTACTATTCATAATAACCAAAAATAAAAGAGAGATATTAAAAAATATTTATACCTGCTTATTCGAAATATGGAATCCATTTTTTAGTATTCAATTTCAATAAGGGTTATTAATTAATTTAAGATTAAAACATATTACACAACGAAAAATAATTTTTTAGAAACATTTATTTTTATGTATAAGAAGGGTTTTCAACCATATTCATGTATGAAATAAATTCTAGACACTATAATTGAATTATTTCTAATCAAAATAAAACAATTAATATTTTAAATTATTTTAATGAATAATTTATCTTTTTTAATAATTTAAAATATTAAGGCGTTTTAAATATAAATCAATATTTTTAGCTATTCATTGAAAAATAAATATTTTTGGAAAAAATTAAAATTCCCAACATAAGATAAGTTTCATATTATTATTTCAAAAATGAAATCCTTTTACCAATCAAATTCCTATAATTTCAGTAAATTAATTATAATATATTCTCAAATAAATAAATAAAGACCGTTTTTTATGAAAACATATCTTTGAAGAATAAAATGGATTTACAAAAAAAAGAGTGATTATTTAATAAAAATTTATCTATCAATTTATATTGAGTAATACCATTATATATATTTCATAAAGTATTTATTTCTATTCATACCCTCCAATTTGACATCTATATTATAATAGTCCTAGTTAAATAATTATATTTCATGGTTCATTTAGGTTTAGTGTCACATGTAATATTTGATATCAAATATAATGTTAAAAATTAAAAATATCAGGTTAATACCAATTATCAAAAAATTATGACACATCTCTAGGATATAACAATGAAATCTGTTATATAGTATTTTCATAAAAATGGGTCTAAATATACAAGCCATGCCTAAAGAAGTATCAACCCAACCCTCCTAAAAGTTATAAAAATGAATTATAAATTCTTTTAGGAGATGGAATCAGATATCATGTCCCAAAATCCCAATGGATAAGTCCCATTTTAATTTTTTGAAAGAAAACCGGATAATTAGTTTTACATAATAATATCATTGATTTAGTACCCATAGGAAATTTGGGCAGTTGGAGAATTTTAATTGACTAATAGAAAGTAAATCATTTTTCTAATATGTAAAACATCCCCATGATATTTTTATAAACATATATAAGTGGATAGCTTATAAGGTTCACTATTATGTCAATGATGTATTTTTTGGCAGTTTCCATGTTCAAATAACTCTATATGTTTGGTACAAGACTATATTCACATGCCCATTCGATAATTTTTCTTACTGGAGGATTCAAAATGGGATTTTTATTGAAATAGATACTTTTCAATGGTAGATGTTAAATTTCATTTAATATTTTATTAATATATTCTTTGAGGTATTACTTGACAATTTTACTGTGCGAGGAAAATTTTTTTACATTTAACTTCAGTGTTTGAAAAAATAGTTTAAAAAATATTGAGAAAAATAGGGTTTTAAATATTTGAGAAATTTTATTTCATCCTGGAGGAATTAATTATATTGGGCCACATAATTTACAAATATTTTATTTAAGTAGATTTTTTCAAAACTCATATTATTTATACACTACCTTACACCACCACTTTTAGAAATATTATTTCTTTTTTGAAGTAGTACTTGATTTAACTTATGATTTAATTGTGAAATTAGCAATATTTTCCCCTAACAAACCTATTAAGAAAGAGAATATAATTTTATTAGACAATTATTGTAGGATATATTACTTTAATATTAATGATAACCTTCCCATATCCCTTGTAATTTTTTGAACAAATTATAATATAACATTATTACATGATAGGGGAGGTCTACGAAACACCATGTTGTAAAAAGAGAAATACATATCAATCCATTTAATACTCATATAAAAAATAGAATTTAATGTTGGAGATAATGTTAAATAATTGTCTTCAAGAATAAAAATAATATCTTACAATATTAATTCCCAATAGACTGGACTGTACATAATAACTAAAACCTTTACATGATTAGGATATAGTATGGGGATTCAAAGTAACTATTTAATGTTAATGGAAAAAAATTGAATCATTTCAATAATGTTTTTTGATAGAACTAATGAATGATTATAAACTCTTACCTATTAATATTGAATAAATTAATTCAATTTTATTTATATCTTAATAGTTATATAAATAATCACTCTTTGAAACTAATTATCTATGATTAATACGTGGTAAAATTAATAGGAAAATTTGTTTGTGATAAGTATAATAGAGTGGAAAAGGTATTATATGGTTTAAATAATTTTTTCTATTTTCCTTGTCATTCTATAAATAATTATATTAAAATAAACTAAATCAAAGGGATACCCAATATATGAGTAGGGATCTTTACATAATTTAATCTTGTTTTGTTTCTAATTTTTTATAGTGTGTCTAGTTGATAAATTTTTTTTCAATGTTTTATACCTATGAGAAAGTCCACGCTACAATTTAATGAGTTCACTGGTTATATAGTTGTGATATTTAAATGATTTATGTGTTAATTTATTCTTTATTTTCATGGAAATTTGATATTATAATTACAAAAGCTATGTGAGTAAAAATAACATTATAGAAAAGAAATTATAATAATATGACACTAGAATTTTGAAAATATTTCAAGTATATATAGACATAGTGATAAAAACATCTCAGAGTTCCAATTTTTTTTTGATATAATTCCATTGAAACTAGAATAAAATGGGAAATTTAGATCAAACAATGGATGTTGTGAGAAATTAACCACTTTGAGTGTGAGTAATTAATTCCTTTATCAAATTAAATTATTGTTTTCTATAATCAAATATGGGTAAATCATTTAATAAGATATTAACTGTCAAAAAAGAATTCATTCAAGTGATAGAGATACTGAAAAAACTTGATTTAAAATAAATGGACTTATTACAATTTCATTTTAGTTGTATCAAGGAAGATGGATTTTAAACTCTTTTTTAAGGAGCTTAGGAGAAAGGGATACATGAATTATCAACTTGTTAAAATTATAAGTTCACATAAATATATCAATTTTACTTCTATAAATATCCCTATAATATATTTGATGTGAGTAAAATTGATTAATTCATAGTTGATTCCTGATCATTCAAAAAAAATTTAATCCATGATTTTATTCTTTTCAGAATTTTTTAATTTTTCTAGGAAATACAAGTACCATTTATTAAATTTAATTCCTTATATTTTCTAGAAATTAATAAACAATGTGTGGAAGAGTGATGTGAGCCATCAATATTAAAAATAACATAATCTTTTCATTGAAAATTAACCACTAAAATTAATTCAAATAAATTGTAATTAATAAATTCATAATATATTTTTTGAAATGTATATTAAATGGTAAATAAATTTAAACATTATTTTTAAATGTTTTTATAATTTTCAAATAAAGTGTAACCATTATATTTTGAAGAATATAATTAACATTGTTTTCAAAGGAACCTGATTTTAGATTTATAGTTTTTATTCATTTGATAATTAATCTCATAATGACTTTACAAAAAATTGATTATTATTTTCCTAGGTCAATAGGACATTCATTTCATCGATCGTGTGAATGGATCTAGAGTGATCATAACCTTAAACTAACTACGTCAGGATATTTGAGAAAAAAATACAATGAGAATACACAACTAACCACACCCTCCCACTATTTGACCACATATAATCAATATGGTGAACCATGAACCCAAAACTACAACACATCCTCCATCATCAACTTTCTATTCCTCCACTCAACTTATCATATTTTTATACCCATGGTCAGTTCTTCTACCATATGAACAAAGCATACTACCTTGAAAAGTATCTAAACCAAACTCAATCACTCATTCCCACATATACCTACCACTTGTGATGAAGACCTACCATTCACATATGACCCACTTAATTCATTACCATCCTATCATTGTTTAATTTTCCACACCCAATATAGTTTAAAATATACTCTAATCTATCACACCTCTCTACGACCCTTTATCTACCTAACCATTATACTATTATTCAATGGAAAATCTGGGAGCCATGATCCCCACAAACATTTCTCCACAAATTTACAGACTCTAGAATCGTAAAATATCTCCATTATCCTCACATAAACACCTATGTAGCCTATAAAGTTTCCTAAGAAATGGAGAATCTATCATAATAAAATGTAAAAACTATAACCAGTACATCCAAAATCAACTATAGTGGAGACCTATTGACACAAAACCAGTTAGATTCATTCTAAATTTAATATTGATGTTATAATGAGTATCAAAAACCATTCAACCTAGACAAATTAAATATCCCATGATCATGATTAACCATCTTTGAACTGAATTTGATGTTCACTAATGTTCACTAGTTATCCTGTATAGATTCCCTATAATGGATTTCAAAGTCGAGGGTATATAAAATCCTCCCTACTACTTCTATTACGAGTATGTGGTGTGATTAATGCATTATTATCAATGAAATAACCTTATAAAATTGACTACTTAAACATTCAATGAAAACAACCTCTACAAATAGACCTAGAAGATGTCATTCCACACTCCTATTTGATCCCATCATAGACTCATGATGATCCTATATATCATCTTAATCCAAGAACACATGAATTCAAAAAAAATCCTTATGCAGAGAGTGGATAGAAGTATTTATTATTAGACTTTTATATATACCATCTACCCTACATATTGAAAGTTTATAATCCACCATAACAATTAAAAATCAATATCATTTCTTCCGACATGTGAAATTTGTTTGATCGAGTCTTCTACCTACCCAAGTCCAATCCCACACCATATCTGTATCGTCTTTCCTCTGAATATTCCAAATAACTTTATTAAATAAATGTTAGATGTTAAGAATCTTGAAAAAGCACCCAAAGTAATCATTCACCATGAAAGTGGTCAATTGACCCATCTTGCATGTGTCTAAGAGACCATATTGGCCCGCTCCATATATCAAAGGAAACATAATACCATGAATAGTTTTGAAGCCCACATATAAAATCATCCCACAAAAATCATGAATTTTTTTTTGGAACTAATAGACCATCCAATTAAATTCAATAACATTATTATTTATACTATGACTATGAACTAGTAGAACTCATATTCTACTACCCCACAATGAATTGTAGGATATAACCTTTTATTATTCGTAAATTTGTAAATATCATGATCGTGGGAGAAAGTATCCCATACAAGTATGATTTTTTCAATTCTGTTAAGAAGGTGGGATAGTAGAGGTATAAAATTCACATGACACCCATCTAAAAAGATCCAAACCCTCTGGTTGTACATTTGTTGATAATCAAAGGGGATAAATCCTAGAGTTGAATTTGAGTAATTTTTAAAAATACAAAAGGATAAAAATAAATTCCAATCACATGTGGAAAATATTGTAGAATATAAATAATATTTAATAATATTTTTATAAATAATGAATTATTCAATCAAGAGAAGTGTCAGTTTTTTAAATATCTCAATCAACCGGAGTTTCTATTTAATTCCCTCTTCTAGTTATACATTTATAACTCATGTTTTGGATCAGTAATCCATTTCTATCTAAGCTAAGGAGATCCATGCTTCCACTATATTAATGAGTTTTAAAAATTAAGTATTTATATTTTTTTTAATCTCACTATATTTATTTTAAATTTTTTAAGAATTAAGTGATTTCCTAACAACTTTGAAATTATACTTCATCATCCCTCATTCATTGTATTTCATAGACATGACACTTAGATTCTTGTCATTACTTTATATCATGATAAGTTGGTTGATCAATAGTTTATTTGATATCTTTGATCACTAGGCTAGGTGAGGGTAGAGATTATGGTGATTATTTAATTAATTTTATTCATAAAAAACAATTAGGTGTGAATAACCAATTGACGTTTCACTTGAATATAGAGACAAAAAGATAGTAAAAAAATGAAATCATGATTTTAATATAGGTAAAGTGATATCACAAGTTTTGATAATTTCATAAAAATTTAATTAAAAAATATTAATTCAATAATTGTTTTTACACACTATTCCCATTAAACAATATAATAATACACCCAAAACACTCTCCTATCAATAAAAACATGAGTCATATTTTTAGTACATTAATTTAGGTTGAATGTATTGTTTTATAAGATCTTTCCACGGACCATTCTTTATAAGGTATGATCATAAATTTGGTTGGAAGCCCAATTTATTTTTAACCAGAAAATTTATGGGTTTAAATATATATTTCTAGAGAATCGTTATTATTTATTTATTTTTTCTTATATAATGAGTTTATTTTGTTAAATTATATGTTATGAGTTATGATGTATCTCTTATTTCATTGATAGGTTTCGAAATATGTATGATGAATCAAAATTGGCATATAGGTTCCTGTGGAATATTTATGATTGTATGTGATTGAGAAATTTTTTCTGAATAATTGTGTTGGATAATTAAAATTTTAATGATAACTTGTTCGAGACCATCCCAAATAATTTATAAGAAGTAAATTAATTTATCAAACCCTTTTTTTATATAATCATTAAAACCCACATCTTTATATTAATGTATTTTATTCCAAAATGTATAGAATACAGTAGTTGTATATGTGGGTTATTTTTTTAGAAAAAAAGTACTTACAAATTTCTCCACCTTTATTTATTCAGTTGATCAAAAAAATGACTTCATATTTATTGCGATTACAAAGTAAAAATATATAGTGAAAAAATAAACAGTGTGAAGTTAACCACTATCTAATTTAATAAATGAAGTAGCATAAAATAAAAACCATCTTTTAACTAAATATTAAAATTATTGAATAATAATTTTAATACCCTTAAAGTATATTATTACTTAATGATTACAATAAACATATCCCTTCAATTTTATCAGAAGTGGTAGGAGGATATATAGTCATTGTCATTGGTATCCCAGTTACACAATTGGAAATTCCTCAATTGTGGAACTGTCAAAAGGTAACAAGTTCCAAACGTAAATTTTCATCAAAAGTATACTTTTCATCAATAGGATGTTCCTCTATCCGCAAACACCTCTTCGATTAGATGATCTGAAGAAATTATGCGCCAGGAATTTGATGAATGTAACCATATCAGAAGGTACATTATCTTATTATCCCAATAATATCATCAATCTATATGATTAAATGATTCATGTATTCTTAGACTAGGTACCACTTCATTCTCATTGGATTAAACAATGAAAAAATTGAAGGGAACATAAATATTTAAATGTCAATCCTCATAAGTTAGCTTTCAGTGATCATATAAATCAAATATAATAAGATTCACTTAATAAAATTTAGTCGATGCATAACATAAAAATTAGTTTTATATATCTTTATAATATCAACAACATTAAAATTATTTTATTACTCAAATCCATCAAGTGAATTTATAGATTTCGTTGAAGAATACTTCTATAGTGAAATTATATGATTTTCTTGTATGGTTGTAAATGCATTGGAAAAAATGATTCATCAATAAAATAATAAATTATTATTATATATTATAAAATGAGTTATAAAATGAATTAAATAACAATACATTGATTGTTTCTAATGGGTATAAGGTTCTTTTAAGTTTAGTGGAACAAACAAGTAGACAGAAAGTCTACACTTATCAATAGTCAAACAAACAACATTAAGTTAAATCCAAACCTAAAGGTAGTTTATCCTGATATATCAAAAAATAATAATAAATTGGTCGATTGAAATAAAAATATTCCCAATAATCTCCCATGTTTAAGAAAACACAATACATAAAAGAAAATTAATTTTCAGGTATGTGTGAAATAAATTTAAAGGCAAAACACTATATAATTTCCGATGAATTATTATTCCAAACAGTAACACTAAATCATAAAATTATTAAGTAATAAATATAGGGTATTGATTATGATAAATAATAAAACGAACTCCTGTATTTATCCTTTCTTAAAATAATATTAATTCTAGAAAACATCTCCCCCAAAATAAAAATTCCCTTCTTTTTAAAATGAATATTTTTAAACTCTTCTGAAATATAAAATAACATCTATAAAATCTCCAAACATTGTTAAAAGAAATAAAAATGTTTCCATTATTAGATTCCTTCAAAATTTTATCCAAATATCCCATTTTTGATAGTTAAAATAAACCATATAATAAAAAGAAAATATAAAAAGAATAATATAGATTTTGTAAAATAAATGAAGAAACTTATTGTAATGTCCATTAAGAATACATATCCTTTTACAGTTTATATATTAAATTTTTATAGTTGTATTATTTTTATTATTGTGTATTAAGAATTAATTTTACGTAGATAGATTTAAAATTTAAATTTTAATACACCATTTTTATTATTTTGAAATGTAATACATGAGATGATTATATTACTATTTAATGGAATACAATTAATTATTTTTGTTATGAATATAAAAACAATTTCAAAAAATATAATTCAAATTATTATATTTAAAAAAAATATTAAAATATTTAAGGCATTTTATTGTTTTAATTATTATGTAAATGTATTTTATATTACTTACCTAAAGTTTGAATCCATTTCCTTGTATAGGTAAATTTTATCCTGTTTATTTAGAAAAAAATTACTGTTTTAAGGGTTTATAATATTTTAAATTCTTGTGTTAGGGTGTTATAAAGGCTTCTATATGGGTCATTAGGTTTGTTCTTTTGTATGGGCCAATTATTTTTTAGGTAAGTTTAATATGAATTTTTCTGAACTCGTGTAAAGGTAGTTTCAGTTCACATAAATGTAATATGATTTCCCTTATGAAAATATATTTAATTCTATAAAAAGTTAACCCAATTACCCTTTGTTCAGTAAACCAAACAAAAGGCCATGATCTTTTTCCTCATATGCCTTTTATAAATTAAGACCAACCATCCAAGCATACTTCTTGTCCTTCTAACTGTTCCCATCAGATCCCATTATCTATTATTTTTTTCATTGTGCATTCAAGATTTCAGCATAATTATGAACTGAATGTTAAAATAAAAAGTCTCATATTATTCTTCTTCAGTGACATGAAACAATAATGTGATGTTTTCTACATATTTTCATGCATGTGTTTGTTAATTTTTGTATAAAAAATTGTATATATAATGGTTAGATATTCAAATGAAGATTAATGTATTCTCATTGTACCATGATTAAAACCTATTTAATTGTATCATTTCGTAGTTATGATTGTAATTATGAGTATTATGTTATTTAAATATACAAAAAACGTAAAACAATATTGTACTAAAAGTAATTCATTTCATATTGGGAATGAAAGAATGAAACTCATTGTGTTAGGGTTATAGGTTGAGTAATTTTCCCCTTTCTCTTGAGATACTCTAACAAGTTTCCTATAAATTATATATATATGTGTGCGTGTGTGTGTGTAGTATATAATGTTAATTTTATACTACAAAAATAGTGGAACACTAGAAACAATATTATGAAATGTATCATAATATTCATCCTTATTTTTATAACATAGAATTCAACGTAATATATATATTTATATATATTTTCAATGAATTTTTCTATTTTGGGAAACAAAAATCTATTTTGGAAAAAGGAAAAATTTATAATAGGACTAGTATGTATCAATAATTTACCAGACCTATAGGCTTAGATCAGAAATAAACAAATTGGTTACTGTATAAAGGTTATTACATGTATATTTCAAGATAAACTACTAAATTTTAATATAAATATTATAAAGAATTATAAGTTAAATTATTAATTAGTAACATTATGCATTATAAACAGTTGATATTGTATTATATAAATTATCTCTTTGGTAGAGGAATAATTCTTAGTTCCATTAAATATATATATATATATATTTATAGAAGATTAGGGAATGTAAAGTGATATTACGATTTTACATTCGAGATTGTAAAACCCTATGATATTAAAAAATATTCTTCTTATAACCCTATTGTGTTTGATATTTTCTTCACCTGAAAAATCTAACAACAATTAATCGTATAATGGTATATAACCCTTAAAATATATACATAAAATTTTTTGTTAAAAATTGAGGTAACTAAAATATTACATATATTTATAAATAAAAATAACGGTAATTATTAATACTAATATATTGATAATATTCATGTATTGTTGTTAAAAGTCTTATAAGACCAATCTGTGATTTAGAAAATTAACTTTATAATAATTGTATCTTATTGTTCTCAATTTTGAGATACTAAATTCATTTGGAAAAAAAATATTACCAATATGAATAATATTAATCACAAAATATTTTTAGTAATTTATTGAATTAACTATAAGAGTAGTTAATAATTTAAAAAGTTATCTTCCTATAAAAATGGTGTCTATTATAAATATTTATGTTTTTATATAAATTTATGTAATTAAAAAATGATTTTTTAATTATTAAAAATTATATTAAATTTTTTATTTAACATTTAAATAATTTATTAATATTAAGTTTAAATATTTATCTCTGGTAAGTTTTTTCTTAGAGAAAATTTTAAAACAGAGTTTTTCTAAAACCATAGCATTTATAACTATATCAAGAGGTATATATGAAATAAAAACTCATAAATAATTTTACATGATAAAAGATTTAATTATTAAGTGAAACACTACATTTTAAAACATTATTTTGAATTTAGAAAACCTAGGTTTATAATTTTATAAAATTAAATGATATTTTCAAATAAAAGAAACTCTTATAGTCATTTCTTTTAATTAAATATTACTTTTTATAAAAAATAGTGTTATTATTTATTTAAAATACATTTACCTTATATTATATTTATAGTAAATATTTTTATATTATGAAAATATTAAATAATTATAATTTTATCCAGCGTATAAATTTTAAGATTAAAAATATACTTTCTAAAAATTACTTTCTACATATGAAATGCTCTAATGATAAAATAAAATTTTCTTATAAATAAGAATATTATTTGAAAATATGGATACAATATTTAGGAAATATAGTTAAATATATATTAAAAACTTCAATTTCATTTTTATGAAAAAAAATTAATGACTACTATAAATAATGTTAACGACATTGATAATGGTGAAAGTATTATTTTCAATGAAATGTTTTATGAAAGTTTTGATATATATTATCAAATAAATTAAATTGATAATTTTAAATAATTACTATTATATTATTTTTACATAAATATAAAACATATTATCACTCATTTAATTAGAAATTTAACTTATTTAATATTAAGTACAGTTAATGTTTATAACATTTATTTTGTTTGAAAATATTGTTTTTCAATATATTAAATTATTTAATTGAAAAGATAAATTTTTAAATAATTAGTAATTTGATTGTTCTATATGGATTTTTAATTTATTTTCATCAAACTCAAAATTGGTAAGATAAACCATGTTATATTTTTAGTAAATGATATATTACTTAGGTAAAAACCCAGCTTCCTATGTAAAAAAATAAAATTGTAAAATGTCAAAAACAAGTTGTAAATAGATTGAAACATGTTTCAAATATGTGTTAAAATTAGTGGAAGAGGACTTATCCACCATACCCAAGAAATAACTCCATTATTTCATAATTTTATAACCTTTCCCCCTTGAATTGTATAATTCTGTTATTAAAAACGTAATGGGTACTCCCAATATAACCATTCCCTTCCCATAAAACTGGGGAACACTTCCACCACTTCATGACGCACCTATATCATAGAATTAGAACCTGAAACTATTTTATTTAACTACACCTATAAACCTATATCAATATAATAATCCTTCAGTCTCCATTATTTTTTATAAGTCCTCTATTTCTAATGATACTTTTTAGAGAATGTTCAAGGTCCCAACATGAGTATTACTTGACCATTAAGCATTTCTTCTTAAAATTTCTATTTAAATCCTATAATAACAATATAAATAAAATTAAATCAATATAGTTAGTATAATTAGGTTTTATTATAATAATTTTAAAACCATTAAATATTACTTCTTATCCACATTGAAAAACAAATGAATGGTGATCATGTGTTTGTGCGAACAACCGCCTCCACAAAGAGATATATTCTATTTTTTCACCACCTCATATCATTGTTATTATAGAGATATAATTAAACACTAAATTTAAAATATATAATATAGTTATTATTATATAACTTCTTTCTCACTCCATCACTATGAATGGAAAATGCTTACACTGCATTGTGTGAACTACCGCCTGCACAAAGTAACATATATCGTTTTACATATAGTTTCCTTATAAATTATTAAACATTATTAAATAAGATTCAAAACTATAAAAGTATACAAATATTATAATTTTTTTCTATGATAATGATATTATTTTAAAATAACCCACTATTATAACCATACTTGTCCATTAATTATGGTATGTTCATGTTTGGATTGACCTAAACACCTATTTCAAAAAAGATATAAAATAATATAATTTAATACTATGAGAACCTAATTTATGATTAAATATGATATTAATATTTATATAATGATATTATTTAGTTTTTTAATGGTAACACTAATATAAAACATATTAATTAAGATATCACCTTCATTTGTTAAAAATCACTGAAATAGGTTTACTTACAATTTTTATATAAGAAATAAAACTAAAAAAATCATATAATAATATTATAACTTTATAAAATATCATAATTCATCAATAAATGTACGTTTCATGATTTTGAAATAATGAAATTTGGTTTAATAATGAATAACAACACAGCGGTTAAAAATCTAGTTCAAAACAGTCCAGATTACTCACACCCGATATTGAAAATAGATAATAAAAAACTAATATACCTGTATATTATAATTATTAAAAAAATTTAGAGAATATGAAATATATAAATATTTTTATTAAATATTTTTTATGTTATTAAATTTTTTTAATACAATACATTCATGTGTTATAGTGGAAGTTAGAAATTATGTTAATGGTTTCTTTTTCTCAAATTTAATTTATTAACACGTATTTAATTTTTTCACCATAATATCATTGATGTGGTGTAATGAAATTTGAAGGAATATATTTTACAATATTTATATAATTTATTTTTATAATATCTTTATCATATTCTCTCTTTATAAGGACTTCAATTCAAATGATACCGGGGTTGAAATGGGTTCTTTAACTCAAATTTAATTTCATGAGTCATGTTTCGAATTGACCACCATGACGTATTTGATATAGGGTGATTACAACCTAATGGATTTAATATAACATGTTCATTTAATTAATGGTTGTTGGATATCTATATTAGGATATTTCATTATATTTTTTTGGATTTAATGTATACCTAGGTAGTAAGTGTTCATTTGCCTTAGATTATGATTTCTTGAGACATGTTAGTGTTACACACCATTTTTTCTTTTACATTTTTTAATTACTAAATATTTTATATCATATATAATAATTCAATCATTATTTAGGTTATTTAATGGTCCATTTAATATTTTATCATTCAAGAGGAATTGATTGGAATGTTTCTAATGCCGTTAGTGTTATATATCTTTATTTTAAATTCCATTACATATATTGGATATTGTAGACCATAATTACTTTAAGATTATTTATTCAAATTCCTATTGATTTTAGTTTTAATAAATATCTTTCATTTAATTATATTTAAATTTCATTTTAGCCCTCTTATTTTCATTTGATTAATGTGTTACCTCAACTATACGGCTTATTTGTCTTGATTTTTAATTTCATTTAGTCATGCTTCATAATTGTCCCCATGATTCTGCTTATTTTGTATTGACTAACTCATTGATGTATTATATCATCAATTTTTTTCTATTGTTTATATGCAATGTTTCACACCATTTTTACCTTTTTGTTGGGTTTCTATTCTTTATTTATCAAATTCCTAAGTGTTTTATCTCAAATTTTCTTTCTTTGTGAAAAGTTTTGAAATTTACACCAACCTTGATTTTTTTTCTTTATATACTACTGATTTTAAACATTATATCCAGATTCTGTATTTTTTAATGGATTTCATTGTTTTATATCATGTTAAATCATTAAATATTGTTTTAATGTACCTGAAAATCCTTTTATATTTCTTATTCCACACTTGGGATTTGTGTTGTTTAACCATACACATTATTTATATAGATTAATTATTTCCATTGTATCCCAATTATTGATTAAGAATATATTGACATTCCACAATTTTGTTTCTAAATATATATATTTTTTATTCCTAATACAAGTAAATGTATTATTATACATATTTACATATATTATAAACAATGAATGAAATGGAAATAAAAAATTGAAAGTTAGGGAATGTATTATATATCCCCTCGAGGCATCGATTGATATCATGAGACAAATGTTTTGGAATTTTGTGTATGAAAACACATTTCAAGAATTATGTTTTTCTTACAAACATTACGTAATGAATGATATAAGGGTTTTTTTCATGATGACAAGAACAATTTCTTGGATGAGGCCGTAATGGTAAAGATAACATTATCTAACATTATGTATTCTATCATCACGGATTCTGTTATTGTTCTCTGTGGGTTTTTTTATATTGTTAATCAAGGATTTTCTTCACTTCCATGTGATCAGTTATAAAAAATTATTTTATTATGAATTGGTTCCATTTATATTATCCTTTATAAGGTCATTCCTTAATATATTTTGATATATGTTTTCTCATAATGAGAATTTGGTCACACCCTTCTAATGATTTAATTTCCCCTAAGTTATGAAGTAATGTACTACACATGATAATTATGGATGATTTGTATGTTTTGATAATTTTTTAATAGATGTTTAATAATTTTTAGGATTTATTCAGTTTATTATATAGTTTAAAAATAACCATTTGACAAGAATGATGTGAGTTTCTAAAGTTAATTTTGTTCCTAAATCATTAAAACTCTAAAACTAAAAGGTTATTTTAATGTAAATGTTTCAATCTTATTTGGTTATATTGAAATTTTTTATGCTTAAAATTGGTCCTTTTAGGTTCATTTCAAAGATGGTATCTAAAGAATGTATTTATGGGCACCAGATCCTAGGTGTGCAGGTTTGGGGTGTAATAGTTAGAATCAAAGTAGGATTTAGATGAATTTAAGTATTTGGATGTTATGAATTGAAGAAAAATTATAAGTTATAAATTTCATAATTTGTGGAAAAATTAAGTTTGATTATATTTAATAAGGTATAGATAACTTTTTTTGGATTTTTTAGGTATTATGTGATACTTTATGTTGTTTGAGGATTGTATGTAGATAACATTAAAAAACCCAAAATTGGGGGTCTATATATAAGAAGAAAAATAAAATTTGAAGATTCATAAATTTTGTTCTCTTTTAGAAATTGAATTCATATTGGGATATTGGAATGTGGATGTGTAGATGCCTCTATAAAAGAGGGTGAATCCCTCTACTAATATGTTTCAGGATTCTTCCAAGAGATACTGGGATGTGGTGTTTCAGGCATAATTCTTGTAGGTTGTTGCTTGAGAAGTGTTTCATTATACCATCTATGATTACTTCTATACAGAGACCTTGAGGGATAATCGAGCCTATGAGTTCTTGAGTTTAGCGCAGTGTACTCTTTCGGTTATGGATTATTCTTCTCGCTTTATAGAGTTGTAGCGCTTTACAACCTTTTTAGGGGGAGAAGAGTTTTTCCTAGTGAGGATGTTTGAGTATGGTCTTAGAAAATACATTCAGGCATTTGTGAACATCATTATATTGACTTCTGTCACTTATATAGCCAACCAGGCACATATCATGGAGGGAACCTGAGGGATTCTGGAGATGTGGGTTAGGGTAGTTCAATATCCATAGTATGTACTTCTCTTGATGATAGTAGTAATCCCCATAGGGAGTCTATACGTAGATATCCGAGTAGGCAGGATGCAACATCACGTAGGTAGGTGGTATGCTTCCAGTGCGGGGAGGTTGGGAATACTAAGCCACATTACCCGAGAGATCTAGTGGATAGCCGATCTTGTGGAAAGATGGGTCATATTCAGTGCTTTTGTTAGTTCTTCTCACTAACAGTGGGTGAAAAGGATTATTATATGACTTTGCATTCAGGATAAGAACCACTAGTTTCTCATCAGTCTGGGAACAGGAGTTATTCCGGATGTTTCACCCGATGTGGAGGTCATGGCCACGGTGGTCAGAATCAGGGTTTTCGAAAGCCACATGGTGGAATGGCATAGGAATCTCAGTCAACTTCATAGGTCAATTAAGAATATTAGGATTTTGCGGTGGATCATTCCAAGAAGGAGTAGGATCTGGGACCCTCTATAGTTCAAGGTACTATCTTAGTTGCTTCAATTTTATATTTTACACTTTTTGATACAGGTAATTCCCATAACATTATATCTAATGCTATTGCAGAGAGCCTTTGGCTCTGTATTGTTACCTCTGCAGATATCTTGATGCTAGAAATTCTGTTAGGGACTATAACGGCTAGTGTATGTCAGCACAAGGAGTTCCCTTTCATGGTTGGTGGGTGTCACTTCTTATGGGATCTTTATGTCCTAGAGATGACAGGTTATGATGTCATTCTCGAAAGGGACTGGATAGTACCCTTCTAGGAAGTTATCGACTTCTATCTTTGTAGGGTGGATCATTTCTTCATAAGGGATAATGTGATTTCCAGGCGAGCAAAGTAGCACCTGAGGATCATGGGTTGGGAGGAATCCCAAACCATATTTTTAGCATACATATGGATGACCATGGGACTTCTGAGTTGTAATTTCCTCTAGTGGTCGATCATTTTAGGTATGTCTTTCCAGAGGACTTTTCTTATTTGTCTCCAGATAAAGAGGTGTACATTTCTACTGATCTTGTGTCAGTAGCAGCACCAATGTCCATTCCACCTTATATGATGGATACACCTAAGTTACAGGAGCTTAAGAAGCAGATTGAGGAATTGCAGGAAAATGGTTTCATCTGAACCAGTACATTTCCTTGGGATTCGCTTGTACTATTTGCTAATAATGCAGACGGTACCCTCTATCATTTTGTGGATTATTGAACATTGAATCACTTGATGGTCAAGTAGTGATATGGCTTAACGAGGGTTGATGATCCCTTTGATCAGATTCAAGGATAACAGGTGTTCTCGATGACTGATTTAATATCTGATTATCATCAGATGCACATTAGATGTTTCAATATACCTCAAACAAAAAACTAGAGTGGGTATGGAATATATGAGTATGTGGTTAGCTTTTTGGTCTCACAGATGTGCCCAATGTTTTCATTATACTGATGAACTAATTGTTCCATCCATAATTGGATTTTTTTGTGGTGGATTTTGTGGATTATATCTTTGTGTACTCTCACACTCGACACGACCATGCTACCCCTCTTTTGATCCCTTTGACTACACTGATAGAGCATTATAAATATTCTACACTCTCAAAATCCCAATTTTGGATGCATCAGATTCACTTCATGGTTCATGTTATCTCAGGGACAAAAGTCTCAGTAAACCCCATGAAAGTGAGAGTAGTAGTTTCCTTGGAGAATCTCAAGAACTTCATTGAGGTACAGAGTTTTCTAGGGATGAATGGATACAAAAACGCTTCATACAGGACTTTTAATTCTTAGTAGCGCCACTGATGGGGATAACTAAGAAGGGTGTGATGTAATTATGTTCAGATTCTTGGGAGTCATCCTTTTAAGAGATGAAAGGGAGGTTGACTTCATCACCAATTCCTGTATTTCTAGAGCTAGGAAATATCTATACTATGTATTGTGATGAATTAGGTATCAGGTTAGGGAATGTGCTTTTGTAGATTGAAGAATTTGTTGGATATGGGTCTCGACAGTTGACGCTACATGAGAGGAACTACCCAACGCACAATATCGAGTTGGTTGTAGTTGTTCCTGCTTTATTCTGTTGGAGAAATTACCTTCTGGGTGAGAATTTTTTGGTTTTGACTGACCAAAAGAAGTCTCAGGTATATCATCACTCAATTTGATCTAAATATAATACAGCGAAGGTTGGATGACTACCATCAGTCCTTTGATTTTAAGCTTCCCAATACACCGAGGAATGGAAACATTGTGGCTGATGCGTTGAGAAGTAGGACTCAGATGTATTTAGTTCAGGAGGCCATTAGTGAGGACAAATTATGGATTTCTTCCCTAAGATTCATTATGAGGTTCACGAAAAATAAAGGAAAACGTTTCTTTCTTCTGTAGCTGTTACCTCTACTCTATATGATTGAGTGTAGATAAGGTAACTATCAGATTCAGAAGGCTTATTCTTATAGGAGAGTGTGTCACAAGAGGACACTATTTCTGTATGGACAGTATGTGAGGATGAGATATTTCGTTTTCATGGGTGTGTGTGGGTGCCAGTAGACATACATGTGGAACTGATGGGGGACGTTCATTCCTCTGTTTGTGCAGATCATCTTGGTGACACCAAGAAGTATTGAGATCTGCAATGTCAGTATTATTGTCTTGGTATGATGTGAGATTTTGTGGGTTTTTTCCTGAGGTGTTCCACCTATCTTCAGGTAAAGGTAGAGGATTAGTGACCATCAGAGATTTTTCAGCAGTAACCTATTCCTTAGAGTAAGTGGAACAGTGTCGTGATGGAGTTTCTGATAGTTTTTCTATGGTTTCCTCGAGGGAATGATGTAGTTTGGGTTGTTATAGACAAACTTACAAAGGTTTCTAATTTTTTACCGATCAAGGAGACCATCATTTATGGTGAGTTGGGAGGTTTTTACATAAGATATATTCTATATTTACATGGATTTACACACTTTACTGTTTTAGACTGCGATGCTCGTTTTACTTCTTGGGTCTGGCAGGGATTATAGAAGGTGTTGGGTATACATGTACTTCTATGTAAAACATACCACCCCCAGATAACTATCTAGTCTAATCATATGATTCAAGTTCTATAGGACATGATTCGAGCATGCGTCTTATGAATTGGAGGTTCTTCGGAGAAACCAATACCTTTTGTGAGGTTTTCCTAAAATAATAGTTTTTAGGAAACTATTCATATAGAACCTTATTATAATTTTTTTGGTAGGCCATGTAGATTATACTTTTGGTGGATTGAAGTAGGAGAGGCTGCTATGTTAGGACCTTGTCTTATCCAGGATAAAACATAGTAGATAGAGTTGATTTGGAAGAGTATGTCTACTACACAGTAACGATAGATGTCTTAGGCTGATCTGCAGAGATGACCTCTAGAGTTTGAGGTCAGGGATCTAGCGTTCCTAAGTGGCACACTGAGGTTGGGGCATAGGAGGATCAAGAGATAGGGTAATCTTTCACCAAGATATGTCAGGATGTTTGAGGTTTTGAAAAGGGTCGGGCCCATTGCCTATCAACTACAATTACCTTAGAGATATTGGGCTATGCATGAAGTCTTCCACATTTTTTAGCTATGACATTAAATCTCAGACCCATATCACGTCTTTCAACCATACGAGGTTGAGAAAAAGGTGGATTCATTGTCTGAGGAGAATCCTATTCAGATTGGTGATCGTAGTGCGATGGTTTTTTGTGGCCGGTTTTTCATCTGGTTCAAGTGCCATGGAATCTTGGGCGACTATAAGACGATACATATGAGAGGGAGGTCGATGTACGATCACAGTGGCTGGGGCTATTCGAGGTTTCTTCTTCTATGATGCCTTTATAAGGAAATTAGGTGACAACTTTTATTATGGGGAATGTTTTTAATAACTCATATATTCTTTTTAGGTACAAATATTGTTTTTTTGGTGTTTTTAGGAAAAAGATGAGTTTCTGGATATTTTATGTGTACACGTCATATACTTAGAAGTACACACTGTGTACTTTTTTATCAATGGTATCCATATGTTAGCCATTTAATGTCTGAACGCATGGACATGTGTGGTGACCTAGAAACCGCCTAAATTGGAGCTTAGTAAAGGCAAGTACACATAGTATACTTTTAAAAGAAAGAATGTATACTTTATTTTTTCATTAAATGTAACGGGGGTGCGCCCAATCAGCATAACACAATTATTCTTCTTCAATGTCATCCAATAGAAATAGTTATCCATGAATATTATCTAATCCTCTGACTCTTCATCCGTTCTCCGAATCGTCTTCTGTCGATTGTGTTGGCATTACCACGATAATATATTCCTTCTTCTAAAGACATGTTTCTTGATTCTTCATTTTTCATGAGATAAACTCATTGTAATTTTTTAGATTTTTTGTAGACCTACATCATTCCAGTGTGATTCAAGGCCTGAGGTTCACATATATCTTTTGTACAACGTCAAGGTTAAAGGTTTTTTCCTTTATGTAGTTAGTGTTTGAGTTATATGTGTAAAAGTTCCCAATACCCTTGTTTGTGGTATTGCAGGTTTATGTTCATTAACCATGTTAATTCCAATTATGACTTTCATGTTCAATATGGTTTGTATGATTTTGTTTAGGGTTAATTTCCAGGTAATGGATGTGTTTTCCCATGCTTGTATGATTTTGGTCGTTCAGTTTAGCCTTTCCTTTTAGGATTTTTTTTCTATTTCCCAATGTTTTTTGGATGGAGTGATTGTTTATCTGATATGTTGTGACATGCCCTGTAACTAATTAATCCAAGTAGTTCTTTGATGTTTACTTTGGCTCTTGTTTATCATTTTTTCCCAACTGCTTTACACGGGGCAGCAAGAACCTAGTGTAGTGTGGCCATAGGGGAAATTGATGTTGAGTGATTTCCCAAAGTGTCTTTTATATTTATCACGCAGTGAGACCATAGGAGGAATTTATGTTGAGATCTCCCTATGATTGCCTATAGTTACGTTATGAGAAAATAGGAGGAATTGATGGGGAGTGCTTCCTCAGAGTTTCTTTAGGTTTCTGTTAAAAGACTATAGGGGGAAATGTTGGTGAGTACTTCTCAGAGAGGCTTCTATTACACTTGACTATATGGGGAATTGATGGTGAGTTCTTCCTTAGAGAGTATTCATTATACCATCTCATGTAGCTGAACCATAAGGAATAGTTAGTGATAAATTTTCCAGAGTGTTTCACATACTTGTTTTTTTGGTTAAATTGTTGAAAACGAGTTTTTTTAAATGAAATTGTCAAACTGTTTACATTGAGGACTTCCATTCTTATTTCTTTATTTTCTTATTACCTTCCATATATATTCACTGATTTTTAGGAATAGATCATTGGGTGGTTTCCTACTGTGATTTTTCTCACACCCTATTTGGGTCATGCTTTTGGGCCCAAATAGATTATATTATTGTCGGTATAGATAAGGGAAATCTCCCTTCACTTCAGGTACGTGATTGTTGTGGAGCTGGGGAGCATGAGACCAAGATGAGGCTTGTGATGTTTTTGGAGTTTATTTTTCTTATTTTTAGTTTGGTTTAGTACTGTACTACTACATTGTGACTTGTTTGGATGATTTCCTAGTCATATATATCATGCATTAAATATATATATGCTGCAGTTATTTATTTCATTTAGTCTTCCATAGTCTATTGTTGTATGGTATCATTATTCTTTCTTCTATTGTTATTGGTTTATTACAACTGCGTTACTCTGCCAATGAAGGCATAGCATCCCTACAATCACACCTAAGTCCCTCACATCTAGTCGACAACCTTTGGTGTTCAAGTAAATGTGCATGATGCCATGTGACAAACTTGGAATGGGGCACCTCTGTGTGGCTTCCAGAAATGGGTCGTTAAATCAAGAAAAAGTTCTTGTGCCCTTATGACTATCTTATAATAATATATTAATATTTGTTTTTTTACCATTATTGATAATATTATATCCCATTTCCATAAGTTTCCCATCCATAATTCATAGAGAATGTTTTTACATATTTTACGTCTATGTAGTGTGTTAGTTGTGAATAACATAATGGTAAATGATGTTGACCTTCTATGTATATGTATTTTATGTAACCATGTTTCCAATGAAACTAAATATCTATATTTATTTGGAATTTATTTTATTTAAATTTATTTAATGTTAATATAAAATGATGATATATAAATGTTTAAAAAATGTTTCAATAAAATAATCATTTAATAGTAGCATTCCAAAATTTAACAATAATGGATACTCCCAAAATTACCCTTCTGTTCACATATAAAATTGGAAAACATACACCCCTTAATTAATAAACATTACCTTGGAATTTCAAAAAAACTATTTAATTTTTTCTCTTATATAAGCTTTATCATGTTCATAATCCTATGGCCTCAATTAGTTATCATAATCTCTTCATTTCAAAGGAGTCTTTCAAAAGAAAGTTAAAGGCCCCAACATGAGTATTACTTAATACTTATCCTATAATTACTAATTGTTCTCTTCCATCCCTTTCTTAATAAGTGTGATATTATGTAACTCCCAGAGCCCAAAATCCCAGAGCCAGTGAATTATTTTAATAAATTGGAATCATTATAAGGAATCATGTCCTGAAGGACATGTCAGTTTAACAATATTGGAAAATAGATTACATAAATGAACATCACATTACAATTTCTAACATAGAATACAACACAGATAATCTTTTAATAATTCCATTATTCAACAAGATTAAACATTCATTTAAATCCATGTACACTTCTTGGAATCCTTGGAAAATAAAACATAAGAATGGGGTGATCTCAGATGCTCAATAAGTGTAAATAATATAGCGAAAGTTATATACTTTTAAGAAAAGATGTGTAATAAAAACAACATCCATTTTAAACATATTATCGAACAAAATATGCAAAAAAATAAATAAAACCATACCATATAAACATGAACATGGGTATTCTACTAGTTGAATAATCACTTGTAGTATCTAATTTTATAATGAGGGAATGCCTAATGCCGGACATAATTACCACATAGTCAAGGCCTTGTGCCAAGACTACAAACAATATCTTTTCAAAGCCTTGTTCCAAGACACTAGTTTGTCTCATGAGGCCTACCAATATATCGAGGTGATATATCGGGCCCACCCATAACTTACAATGTCCATTCCATTCTTCATATGAAAATGTTGAAACATAATAACAAAAAATCTTATTTAAACTAGCATACAAAATATCTATACATTATCCATAAAAAACGAATGTTATAAAAATATCACATCCAAATTAAAACATATCATAACTCATTAAATAATATATTGATGATTCTATTTTAATAAATCAAGCCCAATACAGAATATTATCCTGTAATGGATGATTATATAGTTAAAAATGATCAGTAAAACTCTTTCAGTGAAATACCCCTTTTTCATGAAATAATTCAAAAGTCACAAAATTTATAAAGGAATAAATTTAAATTATATTTTTTTAATAAAAGTGTCTCATACCACTTTCTATCATTCTATAGGTATTATTATTTTAAAACATTCATGTCCATATAAATAATCATTAAAAACATTTTGAAAACATGGACCACAATGGGAATGATTTAGAGGAATATATATTCCAAACTTTTAAAATGATGTTTTAGTTAAAGAGTACCTTAAAATTATCCTTTTTAAAACTATTTTAGGAATCATGGACATGGATAATAAATATGTCTCAGTAAAAACATAAACATAATCAATCTCAGATAACTAGAGATTGATGAATTAACCCTTTGTATTTTCCTTTAGTCAATGTTACATTTTACCTCTTGTAAAATGACCATAGTATGATATTAAATTAAAATAGATTCATAATAATATTTATGATATCATACATTATTCATTTATTAATTTAAACTACCCATTTACTAATAATTTTCATGTTAAATTAACATTTTGGGTAATAATTTTTTTATCATACATGTTTTACCTTGTCATTCATGATCGTATCACTTATATCATGATTTAAATACATCCATAATGTAAAACATGATTTATATAATATATATATACATATAATATAAATATTTATAAAAGATAGATAAATAAAATGGAAAACACATTTTATGGATATGGTGGGTCGTAAGTACTGATAAATGTTGTTTCCGATTTAATATTGTATTGAAGGGGGTAACTAAATGATATATATAAAAATATATAGATATATATATATATCAAGTATATTTATTATGTCATATATTTAATTCTTATTAATAATATACATTTTTATAATCATCATTGAATGGGGAATGTGGAAATGAATCTTATCGTGTCGTGGAGACGTTAATCCATACGTGCGCACGAGCAATGATATCATTCTCTTATTGGTGAAATCCTATATAATTGGATGATATATTATATATAAAGAATAATTAAAAATTTTATTTATTATTTAAATAAATTATAATTATTATTATACTCATCTAAAAAATGATGATTTTAAAAACAAACTACATCACAATGTGGTGACGGTAACTCGTACATACGCTCGTATGGGGACATTGTTATTCATAAGATGGATAGAATTATGAATATGGTTGTACAATATTTATAATAACATCAGAGTGTGTTGAATATACTAGAGTTATTATTTAGGTATGGAAAAAAAATTAAATATGAAGTGGATGAATAACATTACTTTGAATGATGTGATTAAATTATTACCTCTTATTCAGGTTCTTCCTTTTTATTTGATCAAAAGGGATCTATATGTTGGATTTATGATCAAAGGAAGTCCTCTAGGATGATTTGGGGATAGTTTTGAGGATATTTGACTAGGGGTTTTCTAATCCAAAAGGCTTTGGAGGTGTGAAATTAAGAGAAGGGGAATATCCCTATTATAAGAGAGGTGAGGGGAACCTTAGGAAAAGCATGAAATATTATTTTATTATTAAATCATTTTCAGTTTATAATGGATATAAATAGAATTATTTTGAGTATAAGTGGGGATGGGTCTATATCATCTCAACTAATTGGTTTTATGCAAGTCTAGATCACCATACTAACCTTATCATTTTGATTTTACTCTTTGTTAAATAATTTATATTTTAACATGTCTTCTTGCATTTTTCTAATAAATTGTTAATAAATATAATATAAAAAGAAACTAGAACCCCATGTGGTTCCATATTGACATAGATATCATTATGTAAGTCTTTTTTTTGATCCTTAGATTTTTAGAAATTATATATCATTTAATAATATAATATTTTTTAAATAAATTAATTTATGTTAATTTTGACACTATTTAGTATTTCTATTTTGTAAAATTCATAACAGTGTTATTTCTTCCAAAAAATTCAATTAATCAACCCTAAAAAATCATATTAACATATAAAATTAGTTTAATGTGTCATGAGTCTAAATTTACATTTATTTTAATATTCCTAATATCAGTTAATTTAATATTTCATTAATATGGTAATTATTTTATCATCATTGTGTCATTAATAAATTTAATTATTTAATGTATAAATATTATAAATAAAATAAAATGATATATGAAATATTCTTATCTTTCTATGTAATATTTATAGTCTTATACTATTCGTAACACCTTTTTGAACGACATGTTCGGTAAGTCATGGTGCGCTCGAACCCAGTGTTTAGTGTAGTGTAATCTATTAGAATTACTTTAAAGATATAACATACTATGAAATATTGGAGTGTTACATACTCGCCTCCTTCATGAAATTGCATCCTCACAGTTTGAAATAGTTATTCGAAAATAAAATTTTAAAAATAGAAAATAACATTGTGGAAAACCCACATTAGATATAGGGTTAATAAAATTTAGTCTTAATAACATGGAATGGGAAATGAAAAAGTCACCACCAAATTAGGGTTTTGAATAAAATAATATTGATGGAAATTATAGACACATAATTTGATGTAAAGGGTAAATATTTTTATGGAGTGATTGAGGTCATCAATAACAAATAAATGTAAAATTGAAGGCCTCAAATCCATCAATATAAGATGATTTAAAATATCATAGGTTCGAAAAAACAAAAGGTATTAGGATAATACATTATTTGTTTTAAGATATTTTCCCTAAAGATTATGAATTAATATCATTATAGAATTGGAGAAAAATATATATAACAAGTAGGGTTCCATCCATTAACAAATTTCCACCACAAACTCATCTTTCACTCAAAAAGAAAATAGAACAAAAAAATATTATATTTATCTTAATTGTATAGGGTTCCAAAAAATTAAATTTAAAATTCATCTAGTAGTCCTTTAAAAAAATTACATTATAAAATCCACGACATCACATATTCCAGTGGTAGGTGATGCACCCTTATCACCCTTTGGTTGTGGATTCAAGTCTCGCAGCCTTGCCGGATGCGACGGGTTGTCGCCCAACATCCGGGTTGTCCTTTTTATAGAAATCCAACAATAATTATAAGAAATTATTTAACATTAAATTTAATATACAAGGCCAAAATTAATCCATTATAACACTTATAATCATCCAAACACTTCTGTCCAAAATCATAGTCCAAAATTTATATGGAAGGTAACCTAATGAAGATCTCTTTTTCCACGTAATAACATGTAAATTCCTTCATCATTATTCTTTTAAACATGGTAGGACCATAAATTACAATAAAACCTTATTGATATCATTGATGATCCATTATTCCTTTTAGAATACTATATATATTTCATATATCAAAAAAAAATACTCCAGAAATTATGGAATAAACAAACCATTAATCCCATACAAAGTAGTCAATAATATCCAATATAATATATCCACATCAACTATCTCTTATTCAAAAATCACTACATCAGTTTTAGGACCATATTAAGGTTTATCATTCGTCAACCATGTGATTTCAAAAAAAATTAACTTGCTGTCGAGTCACTTTTCTTAGTACCATATAATCTCAAATCCTCAATGAAATAGTACTCCAGTACAATCCTTATTTATTTCCCTAATTAATATAACAAGTGCATCAATGGTAAAACACTCTAATGACATAATATAATAACACTAATTATTCCTCTTCATTTATGGTAGTATCATAAATTGATTATTCTCCAATAGCATCATTTAGGGTATACTCTGATACTTGGGAAATTGATTTTCATAGTTTCCCAACTCCATTCACATAAAGCATGGTATATTTGAAACCATTTTTACCATTGCAATAACGTACTTGGTGTCCTTTTCCTCCATACTTATTAAAAACTCTCATTCCCTTTAGTAAAGTACTGAGTTGTTTCTTCCAACATTTACAATAGGATGGAAATTCAAATTTTCACTTCTTCCCCTTATTTCCATTTCTAAAGTTTTTAGCAGATCACTTCTTCTCTAAATTTTTTGAAGTTGTAAGACATAGAGAAATCTTTTTTGTCTTGATAGCACATGAGAAAAATCTTTGTATAATGAGAAAGATTGTGAGAATAATTCTTGATGAATAAATGGTTTAAACCTATTGAATAATAGATCAATCTTACTCCTTCTGTTACGAATATAATCTATTGCATGCCTTTCTATCCTTGTAAAGTTAGCCTCACATATTGCAGCATTCTCATCCTACTATTGCATTAGACTCATAAATTTCCTTTCTGTATCTACTCGATTGTAATGAGAAAATAATTTTTCAATGAAAATCTCTTTAAACACCCTTATTCCATGTTTGATACTTCTTCATCTTCCTATTTGTTTTCAATTAATGTCCACCATTTATCTTCATCTCCCGTGAGGCGATAAAATTCCATAAAAAATATTTCCCTATCGCTACACCCCGAAACATGAAATATTTTCTCTTGGGAACATATCCATTTCTAATCTACAAATGGATTTGAAGTCCCATTGACTGTTCTTGGTTGTTTTCTCATGAATCGGTCTAACATTGATCTTATGCATTGAGGATTAGGGAGATCTATATGGGTAAGGATTTTATTCATAACCTGAGCGAGTTGTCCCAGTATGGTGATATGCTAATCAGAACTAGTTTTATCACCATCTCCACAATAATTATCTTGAGTAGGATGAAATTACCTACATGTATCACGTGCAATTATATAGTTTCCATTCCTTCCACTAGGTATTATTTCTAAATAATGGAATACACTAGATTATTTTATGATTCACAATACAATATTCCAAACGTGTAAAACACTTAACATAAATTGAACAGTTTCTAGATATAATCTATAATCATAAAAATGTTTTCATTGAGGTTTTATATATTCATAACTCATTCACAATGGTTTGAAATGAAAATTTGAATTATCCTAAACATATCCCTTAAGAGTGTCATAACAATGAGTGAAGCAAGGCTCGTTGTCGTGAACCAAGATACCCCAGGTCAAGCCCAAAATTCCATGTCAAAGTTTTCACTCCTAGGTACATCAATTCTAGATCCACCTCTACCTACTCGTATCCAGACAAGGATGTATTCCTTAGAAAACTCAAAAAATCTCTACACTACCAAAAAATTTTAAAGTTGTTCTACACTAATCCTCAAACTATATCATAGGGTAATGGTCACTAATAAGTGATTTTCAAAATATAGATTCCATGGTTTGTAATAAACTTCATTTTAATCCAGCTGTAATGCCCGAAGCCTAGAATCACAATGCCAATGCCTTATTTTAATACATTGTTATGTTTATAAGGAATCAAGTCCCGATGGACCGATCATTTTAGTAGTAGTTGAAAATAGATTACATAACTAAACTTTACATTAAAATTTATAACATAAAATACAATATAGATAGTCCATTTACAATTCCATTACTCTTCTAGATTAAACCTGCATATAAATAAAAGTACATTTCTTTTCATCCTGGGAATATAAAACACAAAAAGGGGTGATCTCAGATTCTCAGTAAGGGTAAATAATTTAGTGGACGCTATAAACTTCTTTGGAAATATGTCTAATAAAAACAGTAGCCATTTTAAACCTAATCTTGGACATATCATGGAAAAAATAAATTTAGCATTACCATATAAACATGCACATGGATATTATACTAGTCAGATAATAACATATAGTAACTAATTTCATAATGCATGAAAGCCTAATTCCAGACATCATTACCACATTGTCAAGGCCTCATGCCAAGACTAAAAATAAGATTTTGTAAAGGCCTTTTTCCAAGACACCAGTTTGTCTCATTAGGCCTACAGATGCATTGAGGGGATATAACTATCCCCACCCATCACTTACTACGTCCATTGCATTCCGAAAAAGATAATGTTGAATCATAACATAAACATTCATATTAAACTATCATAATAAATGTCAATAATTTAGCCACTAAACATGAATGGTAAAAAAATATCACATCCATAGTAATCCAAATCATAACTCATTAAATACAATATGAATTATTTCATTATAACAAATCTACCTCAATAAACAATAATATACTGTAAAGGATGTTGATATAGTTGAAAATGATCAGTAAAAATCATTGAGTGAAATACCCATTTCTCATTAAATAATTTAAGTCATACAATTTATAAAGGAATACATTTAAAGGATATTTTTAAATCAAAGTGTATCACACCACATTGAAACTTTTTAAAAGTATTAACATTTTAAAACATTCATTTCCATATAAATAAATCCTTAAAGCCATTTTGAAAATAATGACATTAATGAGAATGATTTATAAGAATAAATATTTAAAACATTTAAAATGATGTTTTAGTTATATATTACCTTAAGATGAGTCCTTTTGAAAAATATTTTCTGAAACATAGACATGGATAATAATATTTCCCAGTAAAAACATACCCATAAACACTCTTGGATAATAATGAGATTGAGGAATTAACCCTTACCTTGTACATTCCTTTAGTCGAGGGTACGTTTGGCCATCTGTATAATGACCATAGTATGTTATTATATTATAACCGAACCATATTAATATTTATGATATCATAAATGATTCATTAAAGAATTTAAAATAACCATTTAATAATATTTTCCAATTTAAATTAACATTTTAGATAATAAACACTTTCTTTATCATACATGTTTTAACATGTTATTCATGATCGTATAACATAGACCATGATTAATATACTTAAAAAATATAAAAATTTATTTAAATAACATATATATTTAGAATATAATTATTTATAATATATAGATATATGAAATGGATAACACCATTTATGGAGATGTTAGGTCGTACGAACGCATAAATGTTGTTTTCGTTTTCATCTGATATTGGAGGGAATTATGTGAGTGAGATATATGTAAATACATTTATAAATATATATATATATATATATCAGGTACAATTATTATTTCATATATTACGTACTTATTAATAATATACATTTTTATATTAATCGTTGAAAAGAGAACGTGGAAATGAATCTTATCGCATCATGGAGACGGTAAGTCATATGTACGCACGAGTGGTGATATCATTCTATTGATGGTGAAATCGTATATAATAGAATGGTATATTATATATAAAGAATCATTAAAATTTTATATTTATTATTTACACAAATTATACTCATTATTATACTCATCCAAATAATGAAGTGTTGAATAACAAACTACACCACAATGTGGAGACAATAAGCCATATGAACGCACATATGGTGACTTTATTATTCACAGGATGGATAGAATAATGAATATAGATGTAAAATATTTATAATAACATCACATTATATGGAAGAAAAAAGATTTATTATTTTGATATAGAAATAAAAAATAAAGGGAAAGTGGAAGAAGAAGATAACTTTGAAAGAGGTGATGAAATTATTAACTCTTCTTCAGGTGCTTCCTTTGGATTTGATCCAATGTGCTCCCATATATGGCTTCCGGATCATTGTAAGGTCTCTAAGATGAATTTAGGGTATTTGGGAGGATATTTGAGGAGGGTTATGCCGAGCCAAAAGGCTTTGGAGGTGTGAAATAAAGAGAAGTGGAAGTGCCCTTTTATAAAAGGGGATTGCGACCCTTAGAAAAATATTGATATATTATTTTCTTCTAAACTCAGTATCAGTTTATAATGGCTATAAATTTATTTATTCGAAGTATAAGGTGGGTATGGGGCGGAATTCACTCAATCAATAGGTTTTAGACTAATTTAGGTCACTGTATTAACCTTATTTTTTATATTTAACTGTTAGACAAATAATTTAACATCCAACATATCTTCTTGTATTGTTATACCAAATGGTTAAAAATGTACAATAAAAATACAATATTACCCCAATTGGTTCATTATTGACCTATATATCATTACATAAGTCTTTTGGCAGAGCCTTCTATTTTTATGAAAATAATATAATTTAATAATATAGTATTTGTTTTAAAAATTCATTTATGTCAATTATTATACTTTTTAGTATTTGTTTATTGTGAAAGTCATAACCATATTATTTATAAAAAAACATTCATTTAATCAACCCTAACATGTCATATCAACCTATAAAATTAGTGTAATGCACCTTATGTCTTCAATTTACATTTATTTTAATATTCATAATAACAATTATCTGAATCTTACATCAATATGGTACTTACTACATCATAATTATGTCATAATTAAATTTAATTGTTTATTTTATAAAAAATTTAAACAAAATACCATGATATAGGAAATATTTAGTGATTTATAAGGATTATTTATAGGGTAAATTACCTTATTTAAAACCTTATATTAAAAATGGTTTGTTATTAAACTTTGAAATTAACACTTTTAAATGTTCTTCAAATAAAATAATAATAAATGTCCTAATCTAATCCATGTACAAAAAAAAGGATCATATTTTTTCTAGAGGATGATTTTGGTTGAAATACACTTATCCAATAGAATTAGGATATGTTTTATGGTTATTATAATATCATTTTTTCCTTTTATTACCCTATTTACTTTTAACCTTGGTAAATAATATTCAAAAGTTACTATTCAAAAAAACTATTTTCATTCTATTGAACCACATTTTACTTACTAATTTCAACCATTTCTCAAAGATTTTTTAAATTCAATTTAAATAAGTTGAAAATTTACATTTTATGCAACTTTGTAGATGTGCCTAGAAGGTGGGTAGAGGACGTTAAATAATTCAATAAATTTTTTTACATCTAATCATATTCTAAAATTACTCCAATGAATTAAATAAAACTTATATAGATATTATGTAATTATTTTTAAATTAAAATAAATTTAAATTAAAATAATAATTATTTAAATAAATATGAGGTTTAAATAATAATGTTGTGTTTTTCCCAATTAATCAGAAATTTAATGTTTTGAGAAAAATACCAAAAAAATCACCCAATAATAATTTTGATATTAAAAATCAAAAAATGATTTCTATTTTACAAAATTCAAAACATATTATTGGAATTCATTAATTTAAAATTAATTCTTATTGTTAAATCTAGAAAGCCAAATTTTAAGAAGTAAAAAGCATCAAAAGATTGTTATGTGTTTATGTACAATTTAAATTTAAAATTACATCCAATGACCTAAAATATATGAAATGATAAAAATATAATCTAATTCTAATTAAATTACCCTCAAATTATTAATTTAACACTTTAAATTATTTTTATTTTAAAAGATGTTTTCAATTAAAATTTAGTATTTTTACTATTCATAAAAATATGAAAGTTATCATAATAGTACAAAAAATTTGTCTAAAATAAAATTTTATATTCCGATTCAAAATAAGAATTTATTAACATTAAATTGAATATATAATGGTGTCAACTGTTTTTTTAAAATGTGTTCTCCATTAAAAGGAGGTAAAATAGAATTTCTTTTACAAAATAATTCATTTATCTGAAAAAAATTGAATTTGTTCTTATATTATGTCAAATAAACACATAATATAGATTCTAAAATTATATGGAATATATAAAATTAAAAATTCAGTTAATAATATTCAAAAAATCTTTTTTAATGGCTAGTTTGGTAAATCGTGTTGTGCTCGAACTGAGTGTTGCATGTAGCGCAAGCTATTTAATTTCATTAAAGAGATAACATTCTATAAAATATTGGGTTGTTACATATAATGACCTCATTATCAGTACAATTTTTTAAATATAATAAGGGAATTAGAATTTCTCTTTCCTTCCCATCCACATAGAAAACAAGATGGATGATTTCATATATGTGTGAAATATTGTCTCCACGAAGTGACATCGTCATTATTTTACCATAACCACTCATCCCTGGTTATAAGTTTGGAATTTAATAATAAATTTCACATATATAATATAATTATGACTATAAATATAAAAATTATAATCAATCTTTTTTACCTCTCATTATATGAAAAATGAAAATTTTATTCATGCATTGTTTGGAAGATTGGCTCGATGAAGTAACGTATCTTATTTTTCATATATTTTATTTTTTATTTTTTATTTATTAAAATAAATTAAAATATAATTCAAAAACATAAAATATAGAAATAATATCCTTATGATTTTTTAATAATGATATTATTAAAAAATGAAACCTATTTCATAGCTATACTCTACTATTAAATATTGTATGTTACTGTTTCAGTTGGATTAACCACCAACATGAAAGAAGCTACAAAATAATATCATGGATTAATTTGAAAAAATAACATATGATGATATATAATATATCTAATTAAATAATGATTTAATTTTTTAATTGTATGATTGACATTAAACTTGTTAAGTTAGATACCATCATTTTTTGTAAAAAAATCCACTCAAGCATATTCTTCTCCAATATTATCAACATGAAATATAACAAAAAACTCAAAAAATGAAAATATAAATTTATAAACGATAATAAAAAATAAATAAAAGCAACATTTATATTTCTATGAATGATGAAATTTTGGAGAATAATGAATAATAACACTGTTATTAAAAAGCTTATTCAAATCAATCAATATTAATCACATCCTCTGTTTAAAATAGAAAAAAATAACTAATATATATATATATATAATAATCATAAATGATGTTTATAGAACTTTTTTACATGAATATGTTTATAAAATTGGGTATTACTATACTAATTTTTTTATAGAATAATTAAGCAATTTTGTAGAAGTCATGAATCAAGGGAAGGGGTTATTTGTCTCGAAATTAATTTCTAGAGACATATTTCATATCGTGGACTATGATATATTTGGAATATATTAATTTATTCCTAATGTATTTATTTTACCATATTCATTTAATTTATAGGGTTTTAAGATCGATGCCAATATCTCTTTTTAAATGGATTTAGATTCAAAAAATTCCAAGGGTGTAAGGGGTTCTTAGTCTCAAAACTAATTTATTCAGACATATCTCTTATTGTGAACCCTGATATCTTTGATATATTGTGATTAATTAACAATAGAGATATTCTAGAATATTTAGGAAATTAATGGGGGTTTAATATACATATATTTTTCTTTATTATAATTTATTTTGATTCAATCGATAATATGGTTACAGGGGGTTCTTTATCGAAAATAAAAATTCAGTGAGACATGTTTATGTTATAAAAATATTTTATATTTTATTGTGGAATTATTATAAAATTTATATTTTTATCATTGTTCACTTATTATTCTTTTTATTTTATTTTCTATTTAAAATTATATAATTCAATCGGTTTTGACATAAATGTTTATAAAATTGTTTGTCTTATTTATCTCACTTTTTTGTTCCAATAGATTTTTTTAATATTTTGAACCATATTTAATTTTATAGGTGTATTAATTTACCTATTTTATTCAATTATAAAGAATATGATTCATTTCATTATCATTTAATTTCCCGGTATCCCTCTCGTGTTTCTTTTGATTATTACGTTAAATTTACCATTATGGTTCTTTGTCTGATTTTTTTTATTTTGTTGAGATATGTCTTATTATGATCACTACGCTTACATTAATATATTAATTAATGATTATTTGATTTATTATATAATTTTTATTTTTATATTAATTATTTTCATTTTTTAGTTAATTTACATTTTTCATGGGGTTTTTATTTAAGAGCTATAAAATTAGTAAGGGTTTCGGATCACAATTTCCTTCTTTGAGACATGTATTGAGTTATGTGATTAATTTAATATGTTGTATATACTTACTATTTAAAAAATTATATCATTATTCTCTATTTTTTCATGGAAGTGTATGTTTTATTTCACATTAACTCTCTTTATAGTGTTTTCATCTATGCCAATATCCTTAATTATCCCATTCATTACACTTGATATATATGTTACATAACCATCTATATTATTTCTCATGGTTTCTTATATCCATGTTATCCCATTTATTAATTAATAAAGTATTTAAATACTATATTTTTTTATATTAATATGGATGTTTATTGATTCCTAAAAGAATTATTATGCGTTTTATTGATATTTATATCATTAATACTATAAATTCATTGTAATTGAAGAAGTGATGGGATAACCCCTCTATGCATCGGATGGTATCACAAGACATTAGTTTTGTGTATTTAATGTGTGACTACACAATATAATAATTATTTTATTGTTTTTAACATGATGAAAAAAACTATTCTTTATATATGGCCTTGATGAAAATAATAATTTCTCAGTTGAGTCTTTGAAGGTAATGTCTTGGATGTCATGCATTATGCATTCCATCACTATTAATTCATATACTATTGTCCATATTATTATTTATATTGGTAATAATGTTTTTTTAAAACCCATGTGACCAATTTTGTGTAATTATTTGACTATCAATTATTTCTAGCCATATTATTCATTCCATGAATATTCATTGATAGCGTCTGATATACATTATCCTTTATTAAGAATTTGATCTCACCCTTATTATGTTTCAATTTCCCACAGGTTATAGAGAAAATTTTTAAAACATGATATATCTAGAATAGTGAAATATTTTTATAATTTTATAGTATATTTTGAATGATTAATAAGGATTATATATGTTATTATACAATGGAAGAAATGTCCATTTGTTGAGAAAGACATTGGTTTTGTTAGTTAATGTTTTTCTTAACTCTCAAAAAATAAAAACCAAAAATTTCCTTCTTCTACAATTGAATCAATATTTTTAGTGATTATATAACTATCTATTCTTAAAAATATGCTTCCTTAATTCTTTTTAAATATGGAATGTTAAAAATGTGTTTCTGAACAATGTATCCCAAGAGTATGGGTTCATAACATCATAGAATGGATGTTTTATCAAAGTAAAATCCATTAAGGATATATTCATTCCATATTGTTATGGGGATTATTTTAATAAATTAAATATTAAAATTTTCTATAAAAAAATTATGAAAACAACTAATTTACTATATTTTGAAAATATATTTAATTTTTAATGTGCTATTTTTTGATTTTATTATTTAATGAGTATTGGAATTAATATTTTTACATTAAATTTTTATTTTTGTACACTATATTTTACATTTAAAATGATTTTATCATTGGTGATTTTATTTAAGAAATGTTTACTGAATCGTCATGCACTACATTTCTCATATATATTCCATGATTCTTTTCATGATTAAATATAAATGATTTATTTACATGTATTTTGATTGTTTTTACCAATGATTTTATTTTATTAATAATGTATACTTCTTATAAAATGTTACTTGTAATTATTATATCTACAAATCAATAATTTATTTTTATGTTTTATTTTCATTAATTCATATTTATTTTTAATTAAAATAATAGAAATTTACATACTTTTTTAATAAAATATGTCACCCATAAATTATAAAAATGTTGTAGAATGGTTAGTCATCGAAAACCATAAGATAATTTCAATATATTGATTGTTAGTCCATATATAACCTTCAATGTTATATGTAATACCATGGTATTTTTTTAAGTTTTCATAGTATTTTTATTTAAAAATCATTAGATTCATTTTATAGGGATTTATTTCTGATAGTATACAAAAATAAAATATAATATTTAAAAAATTAATTACATAATATTTTAAATAGAAGTTGTTTTTTACATAAACTATGTGGTTTAAAGTATTTTATAAATATCATCAATGTCAGCTTTAGGGAAATCATTTTTATAATACTAATGTTTATAAAAAAAATATAAAGACACAAATACATTCTAAAAGGAAATGGTGCATTTCATGCTTAAAAATTATTTATTAAATTTAACGTATTATATTTAATGGAAGTGTTTCCAAGTAGTTTGAAGTATTTTAAAATTAGGTCTACACATCTATTTTACAATGTATTAATGTCTAATTTTGGGCTACCCCAAATTTTTCAAAATTGTTCTCCGTAGGGTTTAATGTTGAGAAGGAACTATTATGATGTTAATATTAGCTTGATCCAAGATGAACTATAATTATAAGAGTTTATAATAGTAAAAAGTATAATGTTCGAATTTAGTTATAATATTAGTTTTTTTATAATTTAATTCATAAATCACTAAAACTCAAGAACTAAAATATAATTTGTATGGTAGTGGATAATTATTTGAATTTTAGGATTTTATTTTTTATTTTTTTTACTAATTTGAGTCAAGAAATCTAATTTTAAAGTATTTTAAAATAAATAAAATGGGGGAATGTAATGAGTTTTTTTCACCTGGAAAATGATTTTTTGTCTATAGAGTTTCATTGCATATTAAATCCATGGTTTCGATTAATTTTGATATTAAGATGTCATAGGATAAGGATAATTTATGTTTTTCAGGAATTTAATGAATTATATTTTTATTAATTTTAGGAAAAATTTCTTTTAGAGAGATCTTGTGATCTAAATAAGTATTCTATGGAATTTTTTGGAATTTTTATTTTATTTTAAAATTGTTCAAGTTATCATGTAATATAAGGAACCATAATAATATAATACACTTTAGTTTTATTTTAAAATTAATGTCTCTAAAAAATATTATCATAACCACATTGCCATTATTATTTAGTTATGATGTGGATCAGGAAAATGATGTTATAATAGTTTTGTTTCTCGAAACACTTTATTTTTATAACTAAATAGCTACAGTTGACACAAATAAAACTAAAAATTGAATAAATAGATATATAATGTTATAATAAATGAGACTTACAAATGATTTTAATGTATATAACTCTTTAGAAATAATATTATTAAGAACAAGGCCATGTGTTTTAAACAGCAAAAGAAATTAAATTTATCAGGATTCAATTTATTTGATAGGGTATAATGTAACATAATGGTATTCTAGAATAATGTTTCTAAATGTTTCTATTAAATAGAACACTTCACTACAAAAAATGGTGATATTTATTTTAATATGAAGATCCTTTTAAAAAAATTATTGTCTTTTTAATAAAAACCATAAATTATGGAATTGATAAATTTAAAATATTCATCTTATAAAAATTAATATATTCCAAATAATTATGTTATAAATAATATATAAATATATTTTTATCTAACATGAAGTTATATTTAACATTTTCACATTTCAATGTTTATACATTGACCATTTTTTATGAACTTTTGAGTTAAATGTTAATAAATTATATTTCTAATGAAATGAAATTATATAATAAATTTTAATCAATAATAACATATAATTAATTTCAATTATAATATAATATTTATTGAGAAATATAAAGTATTATTTTAAATTTATTAAATTTAATAAAAAATTATTATGACATAGAAAATATTATTTGTAAGTGAATATTGTTTCTATAAAATTATATTAAAGTACATATCTCAAGTTTTCTTGGTTGTATAATTTTAATTTTGATTTATGAAGTATTAATTTGATGTAGATATATTTTAAATTATAATGATAATAAAATGTTTACTTTTTTTTAAACTATAATATATTATATAATTTAATTAATATTTAATAAAATATAAATTATGATTTCTAGTATTAATATAATGACAATTAAAAATATATATAGAAACTATTAAATATTAAATTTATATATTTATTTTTATGGTTTTTATTTTCAAGTTAAGGTATTATATATTACAAAGGTTCCGGGAGAATCCATTCATGTTTGTAGAAATTTTTTATGCTACCAATTTTTATAAAGATTATCATGTCACTGTTAAAGGTTTTAAACAATGTTATAAAGCCTCTATAAGGGAGTTACCATGTATCACGTAAGGATCGCCTGATTTATGCCCAGATATGGGTCAATATGGTTTTAGGTGAGGGTAATATGAATTTTACTAATCTCTTGTAATGTTGGTTTCTAGTTCATTTAAATATTATATTATTTATCTTTACTCATATATTTTGGAAGTTGTGAAAACTTAAACTAATTTACCTTTACCTAATGAACAACCGAGAAGGAAATTGTCTTCTTCCTTCTGCACCTTTAGAAATTAAAACCACCATCATAGCCAACTTCTTCTTCCTCCATGTGTGGCCATCCTATCCCACTATCTTTTACCTTTGACCTGGTGTGGTTTCCAGTTATATAAAAAATCAATATCAATGGTTCAAATAAAAGGTACCATCTTCTTCTTCATCACCCGCCTAAAACTATAGTGGGAAATCGATAATATATATATATATATATAAGTGTAACCAAGGGTATGAATGATTTTTTTATTGTAGATTAAGGATCTAATGATCCTCTCTAAGCTAGGATAAAAATCTAAGCCATTTTATTCTTCATCATAAAAAACGGTTACAGTAATTATGAGGTTATATAAATATACACTTTCGTAAATATATTTTTTACAAAAAATCAGTGGTTTCACATGGGGATGAAATAATAAAAAACATAATGGTAAGGTTATATATTAAGGCATTTTCCTCCTTCTCTCAAGTTACTGTGACAAGTTACATATAATTTATATATTTGAGAAAATATATATTGAATATTATAGAAATGGGATCCTACTATAATGTTTGAATCAATGAAATAATATATTTAAATTCATCATCATCTTCTTGTTTGTGGTTATAGAACATAATTTTATGTATATATATATATATATATCATTTTTCAAATTTGGAATCTACAAATCTAGTTTAGATAATGAGAATTTAATAATAGTTCTATTATGTGTAATTAATTTACTAGGAATGTAGGATTCGATAAATAAAAGGAAAATTGATTACTATTTTAATGTCATTTGACATCTATTTCATAATCACCTAACAAATTATAAGTTATATATGATAGAAAAATTAGTTAAATTATTATTTAGTATCATTATACATCACAAATAGTGCATCTTGGATTATATAAAGTATATATTTGAGTAAAATAACATTGATAATTTCCATTGAAATTTATATTTTATTTTAAGGAATATGGGGAAGGGTAGAGTTTATTAATTACCTTTTAGAGGGTTTTTGGTAAAGGATAATCTTGTAATGAGTTGTGAGAACCATAAGGAAAGTGGATTTTTTTAATGATATTACGATTTTAATGTTTCAAAACATTTTTTAAATAAGACCATCTACTCTTATATATTCTGAAAATAAATATTATTAATAAGTAATTTTTTAGTGATACTATTTTAAGAGTTTTATAATTATCAATTTACGTTAAAAAATTTATATATTTCACATTTATTTTTCTTTAAAAAAATTTATCTTCAAGGAAATTTTTAGGATTAAATTAGTGTGTGTTCATTCACTAATTTTTCCATCAATTTTCAATGATTATTTTCATGATTAAAGTGTAAATATTAATTTCAATGTATTTTAATTATTTTAGGTTCTTTCATTTATTTATATTATATTTTTTATTTCATAAAAAACATCCATTTTTAATTTTCTCTCTACCAACCAATCATTTATTTCTATGAATTTATTTTTATGAATAAATATTTATTTTTAAATTAAAAAATAGAAAGCAAAAAAAATTTAAATTATTTAACCCATGAATTATAAAAATTATTAGTTATAAAATGTTAACCCAAACATCAAGGGAAAAATTCCACCAATTAATGGGTCTAACTTATATATATTTCAATGTTTTGTGCCACCTCATTGTTTTATTTTTGATATTTCATATATCGTTTTATATTAAAATCAAATGATTCATTTTATAATGTGATAATTTTTAAACTATTAAAAATTAAATGTTTTCATTTGAAAAGTTGCTTTCTTGATTTTATAATATTTTAACATTTTTTCAAATAAATAAAGTGGTTATATATTTTTTAAAATATCCTAGTTGTAATATTGTTTGAAATAAATTTTATACTTAATTGTGTCTGTAAAAAATTATAAAAACACTTTTCAATTGTAAAATTAAAGGTTAATTTTATTCTTAAACAATTGTTTTATTATTTTTAAGGTATTATGTTTTGATAAAAATATTATGAATAATCTTTCAATAATTTTAAGAAGAGGTTTTCTCATATCTAATCAAAATATTTATTGAGAGATTTTTTGATCACCCAATGTTTTCTGAAATGCATTTCATAGGGAATAAAAAAGAGTAGAAGCTGATAAGAATTGAATATGAGCTTGAGATAACCATTAGTATAATTCTAGGTGTTCTTAATATAAAATAAAATTAAATAACAATTTATAATTAGTATGAGTTGTTTTAGTAATTTAATTTTTAATTCTCTAAATAGCTATATCTAAAATATCCTTAGGATGGTATTTACTCTTAAATTAGATTTGATGTTGTAATTTTGAAATTATTTTATTTAGATACTACTTATAATTTTAATGACTTTTTAAATAAATAAAATTTGGAAAAAATGTAATGTGTTTTTAGGACCCAACCTGAGAGTGGGTTCTTAGGTTGTCACGATGTCTAATGTTAATTAAATATATCCTTGGAAAAATTTAAAGTATTATAAAATTTATATTATGTGAAATATTCACAAATTCAAAAATAAATCATATAATCATTAATAATAAGTAATACATTAAGAATTTCAATGTACATATCAAACATAATATGTTTAACATGCTATAAAAAAAATAAGTAAACTTAATTAGAGAATAAACCATGAAGTAAATAATAAATCTTAGTTGTTAATTTATATTAATATTAATTATACAATTATCATCTATTATATTGGGTTCCTTTAAAATCTCATATTTCATCTAATAATGTTTATTCAATGAACTTTGTGATAAAGTAGAGTATCAGCTCTAAAAGATAACATAGTTCTAACAATTAATGTACATCCTCATTCACAAAGATCTTTCAAATATCCAGAGATAGTAAAAACAAGAAGAAAATATTATTTTCACATTTTATTGATCATACAAAACTTTTGTTTAATATATATAATTATATCATAATTTATTTATATAGTTAAAATTCCATCATGTTTTTTTCATAATAAATATTATAATAATATATATATATTTATTATTATACCAGTGGATGTGGGGTATTATATATATATATTCTTTTCGAATGTTTTAGTTTTTGAGTTTATAGAAAAACGGATTGATCCTGATCTGTAAAAATGAATCAGTCATTGAGTGAAACTAAAAATGAAATATTTGAGTTTGTGTTCAATCAACATTAATTGATCTCAAAAACATTCAAATGCCACATATTAATATATAGTGGTGAAAAGTAAAATGGAATTTTATTTAGTTCTATAACGTGTATATAAATAATCACTAAGAAAATCCATGTTCTATAAGAGAATTTTTGATCTATTATACATCTACTGACATCAATATTAAGAAAAAAACTTATAAGTGCACCTGATTCTAGATTAATAAAATAACACATGTTTTGATGTTAAATTATATTAGAAAAATATTTTTTTGACTACCTTATTATGGGATTCATTTATATTTACCTGTAATATTAGACATAAGAATATATAATAAAAAATATTTCCTTGAATATCTATTAAATAAATCAAGATACTAATCATCCCTCTAAATATTGTGTGATCCACTAATTTCATGGATTCATCAATGTCTTGAATGTAAGATATATTTATCATAGTACTAATAATTAGGGTATTCTCAAAGAAAAAACTTTTATGTAAATATCTTATATATTTATGTTGAGTTAATATTGTTTCTTTTAGTATTTATTCTATTTTTAAGCTCTAAAAATAATTATGATCAATGATCATGCTCATCTTGAACTAAATTTCAAAAAATAATTAATAAACTATCTATGAGAGTTTTTAATTTAAGTTAGATTTAGTGACATCAATATAATATGGAAAATTTGGGCTTTCTATAAAAATATTTTTGAAAAAAATGTCGTAGGGTGTGTCATTCCTTCGGAAATGTTTTTTAATGTAGAAATATTGACAATTGATCATACCAGGCTCTCATTTATTTTTATATTTTAAAGTGAATTAAAAAGTTAAAAACCATGTTCCAATGACATTATATTTTTGAAAACTATAGGTTTATTCAACATAAAACTCATTCTGAACATATATTTTAAATAAGAAACTCTTACATCTATTTGAAATATATTGAAGTTAATATGGGATTCAAAGAAAAGAAGTATTAATATAAAATCAATACTTGATAATAGTTAAATAGTATCTCTATATTCTAATACCTCTTCTTTTTTATAACCCATAAAAACAAATCTCCCATTATTTTGACGAATAATATCATATTCATTACTCTTATTCATTAATACCCAATTAAAATTATAACTAAAAGATAATTGGTATGATCAACCGTGTTCAAAACCGTATTCCATTTGAAATGACAAATATCTTATTACATCACAACTAAATCTCTTTCTTCCCTTGTGGAATCATCTTCTATTATAAGATAAAATTTGGATTGAAATTAAATATGGTGACATTTATTTTAATTTTAACATTGTGTTCTTACTATTTTATCTTCTCGACTAATGATATTATCACAAGGATTGTTATTTAAGATCGATTAATTTTTAGTTAAAAGGGTATTTTGATTAAAAAAAATTAATAGATTTAACTTTTGTTAATCTAACATTATGGATTCTGGATTCCATTAATGTATCATTCAATATGTATTTTTTTAATTTATGTGACTCCAAATATAATAATAAAACTGGGTTATTTTCTAAAACACAACTGGTTGAGTATCTTTAAAAATTTTAAATTTGTATAACGATCCCTTTCATAAAAGATAATAATTTTTATTTCTTCAATGATTTTCTTATTTTTTTTAAACATGATATTTTTTTCTAAAAATAGTGTATCCTTTAAAAATGCTTTCATTGTCCATTCGATCATATTTATTAAGATGAAATTTAGTATTTAGAATGAATAATTTCTACTTAAAATAACTTATATAAGAAATTTTAGGAATCCAATCATTTTATAATTCACATGGGTTCTTACTCATATCTAGATGAAGAAAAACATTATTATAAGTGTATTAATATACACTCATGGATTCTATTACAAAGTAACTTATGGCTGAATATTCACATAGCATTGACCAGGTAATTTATTTAATATCATTATGCCTCTATTTAGCTATTCCACTAAATTTTGGATTTCATAGTAATAATAAATTATAATAAATCCATTTTCTGAATAAAAATGTTTAAATTATAATTTACAACCCCACCAATATGATCACTATAAACATTGAATACTAGTATATTTTTTAATTCTAAACAAGAGGGACGAAATTTTTGAAAATAGAGACTGTTTATCGTTTATATTTATAAAATTAGGTCCTTGAATATCAATTGTAATCATCCTAAAGAACATGAACATAGTCGTTTCCTATATGTATTGTAGTTTTTTGGTCAAAAAATGTTTCAATGAACTAAATTAAAAGCTCCATACATTGATACTTTAACATTATGTTAAATGATCGACATTTTTATCCCACTATTTTGGAAAGAGTTTTTAACTCTAATAGAGTTAAAATAAAGTTATAAAATTTACCTTACAAGTCCTTTAATGATAGTTTAGATATTGTTTAGAAGTTCTGGTTCCCAAATAGACTAGTCTATGGACATTATAAATCTCATATAGAAAAAATAAATGTATGTTTGGATTTAAATTTTATTCTTTGTTTTGAATGTAATCAATTTCATAGCCCTCTGTAAATAAAATGGGCGTTATTTATGAAATTCTAATTGAATATTTTTCATTACCAATGACAAAATAGGAACCTTCATTTACTAATTAAAAAATTTTAACGTGGTTAAAAATCCTAAAAATATTAATTTAGAAATTATATACTTACGGAGTAACAAAACCTATCTAATACCAATAATCTAACCCTTGAAATTGTATCTAAAAGTCACTCATTCTCCCTTAACATTTTATAAGTTTAGAAATTGGACTTTTATCCTATCATATGTCAAGAACAGCTATTTATTATATACTAAATTATTCATCTGCTAGTACATATATTGTTTTACTAAGAAAAATTCTAAAAATTTGGTACCCTAACATTAATGGGTTTGATAATTTTAGAATATAGAGCCTTTGGATCCCAAATCTATCCAATTAGAGTTAGGCTTTGATAGCATGTGTTAAACTTGAATGTATAATGTATATAAGCCATAATAGGGGTTTGATTATAGCCAAAAATAAAAATAAAAATTTTCTCCTTCTCGAGTTAGTAATTTGATCATACAATATAAATTCTAAAAAAATCAGTGGAAAAAGTAAAACTACAAAGTATAAAATATATAATCGAAATATGAACATTATTAAATTAAATTAATAAATCATAGGAAAATAAATCCATAATGTTTTAAATGATTCATAAATTATCAATTAAAAACTGAATACCACAAAATATTATTATTATCTGAAGGTTCCAATCAACAAACCCCTTTACTTTTTTATAATGCTCCAAGAGGATCAGTATAAATGATCCTATGTATCCCTATTTTACACATTCAATATCCTTGGGTGTAATTTCCCAATGTGGAATGTCATAGGCTATAAGGTCTTTTTTAGTAATAGGTATCTTTATCCTAGAGAACTACTTCAATCAAATCATTGGAAGTAAGATCACATCAATAAATAATCTACTTTATACTTTTTAAAAGGTACAATAACTTATTATACATAGAATCTCATTGATCAGTATGATCATAAAAATCATATATTCCAAACATATACACCTAATTGATCTCATAGAAGAAGGAAATTAATAAATAAAAAGAAACATAAAGACTTATAATGAAAACAACATAATGATATCTCTATATACACATAGAAACAAAATAATATCATAAGAACTCAATGGACACAAGATTATGCACAACATCTACACAAATTCACGAGACTCTCATATTTTCAACACCTTTTTACTTCTTCCATTCCTCGAATCCCTATGGTGAATTTCTAGATTAAATTGAAGAAATAAACCCTAATGTTAGGATTCTAAAATCCTTGAGTATAGTTGATACTACAATGGATAAAATTATTCATCATATTGTAAATATATATTTTTTGTCTATCATCTAATGAGTTCATATCAATATGATATAATAATAAACTTCTAGGTTTTTTTGATTTATGGTTTATATTTTCTGAGATGACTATACAATCATACAATACATCTTCACATAAAAACCTCAAATAACCAATTTCTCGTTAAATAATTATCTAATTGAGTTGTGTTATTAAATTTCAAAAACATATGTTAAGAAATATTTTGATTCAAAAAAATTACACAATAATTTCATCAATATACACAAGGAAAAGATATCCCTAATGTGGTGATTTTTTGTGTTTATACCTAACTTTTTCTAAGATACCAAATATGGGGGACATTAGCATTTTGATATTTTAGATTGTGTGTGTATGTGAGAATCAAAATTTATTTAATATTTTATCATTAATTAGGTATATTCTCTATACTAGTCAGTAGCGCCTAATAATAATGAGATATGACTAATTATGAGTCGTCATACACACTCTCAAAAATATTTACAACTAAGTGTAGCACAAGGGATGACCTATGACATTCTCTTGAAGTGATTTTGTGTTCAATCACATAATAAATCTAATTCAGTTTTATATAAAATAAACATAATAGAATTTAATATTTATGAATTGAGAATGAAATAATAAAATAAAATATGAAGAGATAATGCAGACATAATTAATTCAAAAAAAATTATGTTAGAAATAAATGAAATATTCCCACGATAATCATTCAAATTGAGACATAAATAATATGTTCTTAGATTCAAATTGAATTAATAGAAAAACTTCATCATATGTGTGAACATACACCTCTAAATGCGGTTGGGGATATATGGATATCTCAATGATCATCGAGAGATAGCACATCCACCTCCTCAATTAAGGGAATATATTGCATAAGCAAAAGCTAAACCATGGTTGGAAGGTGGAGAAACAAAGGTGCTTTTCCAAATAATATCCCATCAGAATAACTCTATTAAAATAGAAACATTAATCATAAATGTTCAAAGTCTCATGATCAAAACTAGATTAATACACTATAAACTTCCCCAGGTTAGCTACTTATAATCATGATCATAAGAGAACATAGTGATAATGAAAATACAGAATTAGAAAACACAAAACCAAAAAAGAATGAGATAATTAATTGAATAAGAAGTATAAAATATAATAAAAATGAATAATAATATTAAAATAGAAATACAACTATAAAATTATATAAAATATCCATGTAGAGTTCCAACCCTTGGGAATGAAGAGAAACTCTATTTTATAAAAAAAGATAAATTTTTTGCTCCAAAATATTCCTCTGAATGACACATCATGTTATCTTCTAGGTGATAAATTCCATATTAAATATTAATATTGTAATAATAATTAATTCTTCATTTGGACTCATAATTGTATGTAACATAAGAAAAACATTCCATTGTGCTTTATTCATGTGATTTAATTGATTTAATTTATATAAAAATAAATATATAATAAAATCTCAAGCTATTATATTTTCATATAAGCATCGTGTTTCATGTCACATACGCTATCAAATATGATGTTCATATTTTATAATATTTTTGTGTTATAATATCATATTTTTTATATTTGATATAAATGAAAATATTTTTGAAAGAAATTTTATATAATTTTAAAACATAATTGTTTTTTCACATTGTTTTAAACCTCCATACTGAAATTTTTTTTTCTCATACTATATTTCAAAATGATTTCCATAGGCATAGTGATGAGTAAAATATCTGTGGTAAATATCCACAATTATGATTCATGCTCTATTGAATTAAAATACTATTTCATAGAATTATGTATTAATTATGATATATATATTAATGTTTTTTATCATCAAAAATTTAAACCTAAAATATCTGTGGGAGTGAATGTGATCCAATATACAAGTTTGAAATTATATGTTTTAAAGGGTTAAAACTGTTTCATGTTTTTGAAATAAAATCCAAAAATGTAATTTTTTTCCATAGAACCAAATCTTGGAGAGTGGTTCTTGAGCTATCTCAAAAATATAAAAGTAAACATGAAATGAAATGTAGTTATAATGAATGAAATTAGTAATAATGTAAATTTTCTCATGATTTTAATCTTGAGTAAATCCCCATTTAATTATTATTAGTCTCATACCTACATAATGAACATGATTCATCATATATTTGATCATCCTCTTAAACTCTGGTAGTGATTATGTAGTTCACCTAAAATATCTATGTAAATTAACCTAATCCATGTTCATCATATTAAATATATCCTTAATTGAGAAAACTTCCTAAATCACCTTCAGGGTATGTAATCATACCCATTAAACACTAGATTATTGAGGATCCATGATATGACTTAAAAAACATTCAAGGGAGTTAGAATAGTGTATAAGAAGAAGGTAACCATAAAAACTATAATTAATGTTCATTTTCACCTTTCCCCACTACTAATAATACTTAACACAACATAAAGAAGATAAAAAACTACAAACAAAAATTCGCAAGGTCTTAGGATGCACATTGGATTTATCCCATTAGAGATCCCATGGGTTAGCCAATTACCATCTTGAGTATTGGAGAAAAATTGAAGAGATTGGGAGAGAGAATGTAATTATAGAAAATTGAGACAAATAAATAGAGAAAAGAATTTATTAAAACTATGTATCATAAAATTACAGGGAAGGGAAAAAACATTTGAAAACCTAGAAGACCATGTGGGATTCATTTGTTCAATGATGAAAAATTCCCTCCATAAATTTTGGAAGACCATATCATAAAAAACATTACAACTACAAATATCATGTCACAAGATTCTTATTGATCATGGTTTTTTCTATGTGTGAATAATCTTATAAACTTTCATCTAATTGTCTTATGCATTCACCACTATCCTCACATCATGATTCCATCACTTCATTATAAAATAAAGGCTACGGTGAAATCCTCAATTAATGGTCTCCTTATTTCAAATTTGGATTATACTTCTCGACCATGCTCAAACTATTATATAATGTAGAAATAATCTTTTGTAGTTTTTGTAGACTCCTTCAAACACTATCGTTTCATGAATGTAATTATCCTCTATATTTTAAGAATTATTTCCCCATATTCAACTATAGTTCCCACCACATAAACAACCCCAACATTTCCATAATTATTTCAATTCTTCAACCTCATCATCATCATGATCGATCACAACTTTTTTGTTTTTATGCCACCATATTTTTTGGTTTCTACTAGGGGATTTTCATGCATGCTATCTATGCATTTAAGATCATCACATAGGATATTAATCTCATATTTTAGCTTCATCCAATACTTCCATGGAAATATGGATATATAAGGATCAATATAGAAGAAATATGTGTGTTCTATCACGATTTAAAAAAGATGTTATAATGTAATTTTCTGATGTGAACTCAATAGGTTCAAAAAACATGATGGTCCAACCATATGTCCCTACAAATATGGTATTAATCTCTGGAAGTTCTATCAATGTTTCGAATTTTTCATAGTAGTGGGGTGGTGTTCCCATAATTTCACTTCTGACCTCCATTATCACACCATGATAATTAAGTTTTCATTCTTTAATTTTATTTATTTATTATCATTTTTAATCTTAAGGATAATGTATTTCTTTCTAAACAAAATCAATATTTGAACTATATTTTCATTTCAAGTAGATTTGTTACGTTGATGAACAAAACACTAGATATAATGTAGTTGGAGTATATAATTTTAGAGATCCATTTCACATATTTCAAATATATTTTCACTGACCATAAATTCCAATAGTGAAGTTTAACCATCGAATTCCCTAGTGCTATTTGTATGTGGTTCACAGTTGGTGCATGATTTGGAAAAACTAAATGTTCTTACCTGTATTTATAAATTATAATTTTATGATTTTTACCTTCCCCTGATTTTAAAAAATCCCCTCTCCCTCTAATATTAATCACACAGTCCATGGGTGGACTTATGAAAATACATCCTCCCTATCCTTTCATCCGTGAGATTTCAGGACTCCTCCTTTCGATTTAAATTATGTAGTCCATGTAAGGGATCTTCTTCTCCTCCTTCTCCTTCACCTTCTTCAATATATTTTTTAACTTTTCCCCATCTCAATACACCATAGATTTTCTTCAATCCCTAGGTGGGTTTCAGGTGAAAATAAATTTGGTGTTGTTTTCTTGTGTGTGTGAATTCCATTTTAAGACATTATCAAGCTGTTTTTTGTGATATCATATCAACTTTTTTCGAACAAAGTAGGTGATTCCACGATTTCTTGATTCCATAAATTCTATTTTGTGCTAGAGTTTTTATATTATGGGTTTTTATAAATTATTTATGATGTGTGACTATTTAAATTCGTATATTTTTTTCCCACATAAATTTTCTATTTAAAAAGTTTATTAATATTTTAATTGATTTGAAATAGTGAATTTCTTTTTTAACATTATAATTTCATTATTCAAGGATTGATATGTGTGTATTGAATATTCTCATGGTCATATGATTATTATTTTTTTTATGGTGTTCATAATAATTATTTATTGATGCTTCAATTTACATTTTTGTTGGTTAACAAAATTTAATTTTTTTTAAAGTGAACTATTCTTCTTGTTTTTATGTGGTTTCTAAAAGATATTCAAATTTTAATATTTATTTTATATATTGGAGGTTTATAAATATATTTTTGTGTGTGTGTTTATTTAAATATACTTAAATTAGAATATGTGAATTTTTGCATTGAGAAATGATTATTTATATATATAATTATATGCCTATGTATAATGATAATGGGGACATTTATAATTAAAAATAAATATTGAATTTCAGTTTTCAAATTTTATTTCAAATGATATTTATAATATTTTTCCATAATTATAATTTGAAGGAACGTCTGGATTTTTTAAATTAATCTATCTCTTTTATATTTTTATAGAAAATGTGTTATCAAAACTGTGATTTAATTAAAAAAATGGTGTTCTATATGAATCTAATTAAAATGAATTGTGGAACTATAATGAAGTATGTTATTATTAAAAAACATTATTGATTATTTAAGGAATAAATTTATTCTAATAAATTTCTTATTGTTATTTAACATATATTAAAAAGTATTTTTGAATATATTAATTCTATTTGATTGTATTTTATTAAAAACTGATAAATTATGGGGGAAATATATTTTTTCGTGTTTTTAAACCCACTATTGAAAATTTATGAAGACGATCTTTAAAAAGAACTTTAAAAAGTGAAATATTTTGAATTTATAAAGTGGATTAATCCATGAATGTGTGCTTTAAGATATTTTTTAAAATGAAATTACATGGCTTGAAAAAATAAAATAAAGGTGAATTTTAAAATATATATAAATATATTTATTCAATATTATTTAATAACTATATTACTTAAGATTATTTATTTGGAACTTGGATATAATTTTTCAAAAATGGAATAAAATGTTTCAAACATATGTTTTGAAAAAAATACTTTTGATCCTTAAAATTAAATGTTTAGGTTTTTAAAGGGAAACGATCAATTTTGTTAAGAAAAATAATTCATTTTTTTGTGATTTTTTATTTGAAATAATCATATCCTTCTTATTGATAATCATTGATTTGATTTTTTGAGACATAAATAGATGGATTCATGTTTTGTTTTGTTTTGTAGGAGAGTTCCATAGAGAAATATTTATTAAAGGCTTATATAGTGACTATAGGATTTCATCTAATATTTTATAGATGAATTTAAAATTTTGTAAATGGTGATGGCTATCAATATTTTTGGTCATCAATTATGTGTTAGTGTAGTCAAAATTTTAGGGAAATTCTGAATATACATTTCTCTGGGTATCCCCTTGAATATTCCTTAGTGAGTGATTATTATTTTGGAGATAGTTTGTTTTTTGTTTCACGTGTCTCAGTTATAATAAAATCTTTTCATTTGGATGTTAATTATTGAGTGAGTGTTTAGGGACCTTAAATTGGGTGTTATGTCTTTTGATCGATTGTGTTTACCAAGATTGAGTGGTCTGAAAGAAGGTAATAGGTTATCCTTCCTTTTCCCAATACTAGTTACCATATCTATTACTTAGGCTTATGTTTTTTCATGAATAAATATTGGTAGGGTATCTACTTTTCAATATGGTTTGGACATACATCAGAAAGTATACGTTTTGATATTTTGGGAGTCAATGGAAATTTTGAGGATCATTTTTCGAGGGGTTCCTTTTAGGGACCATTGTGGGTTCTTTGTGTTTTCTTTCATATATTTTTGGGAGTTGTGTATTTTTTTAGATCCCTCGGTATTTTTTTATCCCTTATGTCATTTTGGATGATATAATATATTTAATGAATTGATTTTGGGTTTCTTATTTTGGAAAGTGTAATTTTTAGAAACTTATCTTTATTTCCTTTATGTTTTACCAAGGTTTTTTGGTGTCTATGAAAATTGTGTAGTTCTTTTGCCGTTTGAAAATTTCATTCTTCTATGGTGGATGGTGTGGTGGAGGTCATTTTGTGTGTGGATGGAATGGTTGGTACAAATAGGAAAGAGGGAGGGGTGAATTGTATTTCATAAAAATATCAAAGTTATTAAAAATATTGCAGAATTTTGTGGTTTAAAAAAGATAACATAATTAATTATTAAATTAATAATAATATTGGATATGTGAATACTTTATGTATACAATTAAATATACGAACATATGGAATTTTCTTTTTAATATAATCATCTTAATTCACTCTCCACCCCCTTAAATATGATTTGTTAAACCCACAAATAAATGATAGATACATTTACATAGGATAAATATAAACCAATTTTCTTTTAATGGGATGAATCACATACCCATGAATTTTACATGGTAGTTGATAATAATTTGAAAATATATTCATGGGAGAAGAAAAAACACATTCTTCCTTATATGGAGTAAAACCAAGCTAGTTGTTTTTCTTTTTTGTCAGGTAATATTAACCATAGAATGACTTCTATAAATGTTATAAATTCTTTTGTGAAATGATTAATGTGTAGAAAACACTACCTAATCCATCATAGATAAATAAAATAACTTCTAGAGATTTAAAGAATCAAGTTTTTGTATATGAAATAGTTTTTTATGGACATTTTTAAATAGATTTGAATGAAAAATTTTGTATGTTCTAGAAAATTTATATTTCATCTCTTAAATGTGAATGATGTTGAAGATTATTTATCACACCTATAGAGTTTTTAAATAGATGAAATTTTTTGGAATAAGATCACTTTCTCAATCATTACATAAGCACTATCACAACCTTAAATTATTCTCTATTCATTCCTCAATCACTTCAAATAATAACAATTAAAAAAGCCAAGATATCCTTCATGAAATTCAAAAAGAAATAATTTTAGGAATTATCCAAGGGAGAGAGAGATATACATTTTATCATTCTACTATTTAACCATTTTAATAATTAGAACTACTCAGTAATTACTCATACAAGAGTTAAAAATACTCTCTTATGAATAAGTCAAATATATCATTGAAAACTCACAAGGATTAAAACTATCATATTGAAAATTTGGAATTAAAACTTTTTCTATATTTAATGTGATATAACATAAATATTTCAAATCCAATTTATAAATCACTTTAAAACATGCCTAATAAAATAGTTATTCTTAAACATGAATTTAGAAATAATAAAATCAGGGAAATAATTCTTTGTAGATAAAATTGAAATATTTGATATATTTACTTCTTGTTCATGGGTGAATGAAGAAATATACATATAAATTAGTTTAAAATACTATAATTTTTTTCATAGATTCTATATGGTTAATAATAATTTTTTGATTCATTAAAAAATTAAAATATATAAAATATTAATGAAAAAGATGAATACATTATAAATATCCTGAAAAAATTTAATCTAGAAAACATTCAATTTTGTACTCATGTAAGGGTTTGTTTCATGCCATGATTAATGGTAAAATGAAATTTTAATATATTGTGTAATAATAAAGATCATGGTGTAAAGGTGAAAATAATAGTTTATGTATTGTGTAATAGTGTAGATAATTCCATGTAATGATTAGAAAAAAATTTCATATGCCATAAAAATGTATATTGATAAGATATTTAATGATAAAATAAATTCATGTCTATGTGTAAATATGAGAGTTAAAAACTTTTATAAATGTAAGACATATTTTACTCATGTTGTATATATATAAAATGGATATGTGTAAAGGTAAAAAGAGAATTCCATAGCTTGCATAAGGGTAAAAGGAAGTTATGTAAAGGTGGATTGAACATTAAACTCTATGTATAAAGGTAATAAACAATCAGATAAGGGTAAATAATATATAATACAGGTTATATAAGGGTGATATATAAATCATGTATGGGTAAAAAATACTTGATTTTCATTGCATAAGGGTATAATAAAAGTCGCATAAGGGCAATAAAGTGTTTTTTAAGGATTAAAACATGAGTACATTACATGCATAAAGGTATATGCAGAGTTCTAGTACAAGTATAAGGGTAAAAGGAATAACAATGTAAGGTTAAAAAGAAACATGTAAATCCTATTTAAATGTAATTAAAAATTAACATAGAATGCATAATCTTAAACAAATCAAACATATAAAATGATTCATTATAAGTTTAACCAAAAATTTAATAAATAATAAAAATAATAATAATTAATGATGAAATAATTTATAAATAAATAAATTCAATAAACACAATATGAAAAATAAAATAATAATATTTGTAATTATCACAAAAATAAATAAATAATGGGATCAAAAGGAGCCACTATAATAATCTCCACTATTTTGATAATTATAAAACAAAATATCAATTTCAAAATATCTCAACCATTTTTGGAATTGATAAAAAAGATTAAAAACATTATAACTTCATTTCCTCCCCCTTTTTGAAACAAATAATTGAAATTATCAAATTTAAAATTTATCACCCATATTAATATATTTAAATACTAATATTTAACACTAATATATAAAATAATGATATCATAATAGTAGAAATCTACTCATAAATCAATGCTTCACAAAAAAATAAAAAAGGACCCATGAAAAAAAATAATCTTTTATTCATGGAATTTTTAAAAGATATGCAAACTATTTTTTAAAAAATATCCAAAAATTTTCACATTCTAGTAAACCACTATATATAAAACATGGAATTTTTGAACATTGTATAAATTGAAAAAAATATTAATATACATGATAATATACTAAATGATATTACAATTTTAAAATGTGCATGCTGACCACAAAATAAAAAAAAAACTAACATTGCAATCTAGACCAGTTTTCATCCCATAGGATTTAAAATTGTACCTTTAGGCACTGAAACATTATGAATTCATGGAAAACTATATATGTTCTGAGATAATTAATAGTGTAAATTTGTGTTCTAAAATTACTATCTAAACATTTCCCTAAAATTATAAGAATAATCAATGCAATCCAAACTTATAAAAAATAATCGATGAAAAACTCATATTAATTTTCAAATCACACTTCTTAAAATTAATTGGATGACCGTTTTTTCCTTTTGAAACAAAAATAGGATTTTTCAAACAATTTTATCCATTCATAATGTTATTAATTCCTTATTTTTTATTTAATATCTTAAAAAAATTATAAATACTAAAATAATACTAATTTATAAACCAATCATTTTTTCTATAATAGTTTCACAATTCCATTCAAAATTAGAAAAATCATCTAATAAAATTAAATTTCATTTCTTCCACCTCATTATTTTTTGAAACAAAAATCTGTAATAATACCATTCTCATATTTAAGATTTGATATTTTAAGATCAAAATTACTTTAAAATTCAACTTCAATATATATTATTTTATTTTCTGTAAAAACATTCTTACAATATAACTAAATAGATAAATGTAAATAGATTATTTTATGAATTTTATCTTGATTCTTCACAGACATGTCATATAGAAATATATTTTAAAAATAGATGATTTAGAATCACAACCCTTAGAATATTCAACTATAATACATACATTACCAGAATACTCCTTTACATGAGAATATTTTGGGTGACACCCTTGATTGAATTTATTCTTCCTAAAATTTTCTATTTTTATATATCCATTACTAAAATAGATCATTATTTGGACTTTTTAATGACTTGGATACAATTTTTCTCAAAATAAAATAATCACAGAAATATAGGAAACTATATTTTTTTGGTAATCCTTTGATATTAATTATCGATTTCGGGATAAGGAATAATAGTTCTCAGAAATAAATTATAAGATTATCATTTGCTACCAATAGGGTATCTAGAATGGTTGAGGGAAATAGACAATAGGGTGTTTAATTAACTTTCTTAAATAAATAAAATATAACAAAAATAATTTTTTAGTTTATTAGTTTATTTATAATTAAATAATTCCTTTATAAATTAATAATAATAGTAGATGACTAATGAGTGTATGCAGAATGTAATGAAATGAAAACAAGAATTTTATAGTGGTTCATTATAATTAACGTAGTCTACTCTTGAAACCCCAACTGATAGACTGTAGAACCCACTAAAATAAGAGATATACATTGACATAGTACAAATCTAAACCCAAAATATAAAATACGATGAATCTCATCCCAATTTTTTTATATAGGATGAGCCTATAACCTATATAGCCATTTATGGTAGAAAACAAACCCTATGATTTTATACAAGGAACAACCCCTACCTAAGTTTTTATACATTTGGTTAGGTAAGATTAACCATTGAATAAATTTTAGAGATAGTATAACACATTGTGTTAAAATATTTAAGTGAATATAACTCTACCCATACTAAAAAAAATAAATGAAAAGATGATGATTTGTAGAAAGAAATTAGATGATATATTTTTTTCAAATTCCTTTGAAATAGATATTAATAGTGACGTTTAATAATTCTATTAAGAGTAAAATTCATATCTTGAAGGTGATTCATGTTTAATATGATTTACCCCACATAGAGATATCTTTAATATGTGAATTTTTTTTGAATATGATCATATTCAAAATTATAAAAACCATACTATCACCATTATTGAATCTTATTTATGGATTCTTTGATCCCTTTAAATTAAAATAATATGACATAGCCATGAAATCAAATAGGTAATTAAATAAATATATTCAATAAATATCTAGTACGGAGAGAGAGAGAGTGAGAGATAAAAAGAATATCATTCGAATTTGAAACCCATTGATCAATTAAAACACATTTGTAAATAAATTTAGAAAAATTTAAAATATTTTCATAATACATTTATTAAGTTATCTTAGGGAACTAGAAAGGATTAAAACTATCATATTCAAAATTTCAAATTCAAAATTCATTCCATGTTTAACATCTAATAATATCAATAATTAATGTTTACTATATTGAAAACAATAAATCATATGTGACTAACTCAGTTAGACTTAAAAATTAATATAGAAACATTAAAATCAAGTAAATACACTTAAATAATTAAATCAAAATATTTGAGTTATATACTAAATGTTCATGTGACAATAAAGAATAATCATTTTATAAATGTTTTTCAAACACTATAAAAATACTTTACATAGATTAGATATGATTAATAATAAATTATAGAATCAATAAAACAATTAAAATAGTTAATATTATCATGGAATATATGAATATATCATAAATATCATTAAACATAGTAATCTAAAAAATCACAATTCAATACCCATGATATAGATTGTATTATTCTATGTGTAAAAGTTAAATGAAATTTGAAAATACTGTGTAAATGTAAATATCATTGCATAAGGATAATAAGAATTTTGTTTCACTACATAAACTAATAAAAAATAAGTTTTTAATAGTGATGATATTTATCATCGCTAGAAAAAAACACTGATAAATGAAATCTTTATCAGCGCTAAAGAAATCTCTAATAAATTTTACCCCTTATCTGCACTTTCTTTTTATCACTAATAATGGGTTCCTTTACCAGCTCTTTATTTGTCGTGCTGATAAAGGGTACCCTTTATGAGTGATTTAATTTTTTCACTAATAATGGGTACCCTTTATCATAAATTTATTTTTATAACCAATAAAGGGTACTATTTATCGGGGCTATATTTTTAGCTATCATAATTGAATCCTCTATTAGATATTTTTTTGTACTGATAAATGTATGAATAAATAAAAAGATATAATTAAATAATTTTTTTTTATTAATTGAAATTGAAATTTTTATTAATTAAATAATTATTCATAAAAATAAATAAATTGATGATATTATTTATAAATTATAAATACTAATAAATATTATTTATTAAGTATATAGATATATACTAAATAAAAATTAAACAAATTAAAAATAAATATGTAAATTTGAAAAAATATTAAACATAAATATTAAACATTTTATTAATTAGATGATTATGGATAATTTTCATAAATAGTATTCATTATATATACATATATTAATTTATAAAAAAATTGATTTATATATTTCAAAATATTTATGTGTTGTACATTAAATAGTGATATATTTAGTTAAAAATTATCTTAATTAAAAATTAATATGAATTAAAAATACTGACTCATTGCATAGGGTAATAGATATATAATTGAATATCGTAGGATTTTTCAATTTCACATAGACCAAATCATTGTTATATTGATTTCACATATACAAAGTTAATATAATTTTATATACAATGCACAAACTCAAAACATATCTATTTTTTTTAATATTATTAGTGTACTTATTTTTAATTTATTCAATTTCACTCATTAATAACATGAATTCACTTAAAATATGATATTCAGTAATAAGGTTTAAAATATTGGAAAAACCCTATTTGTAAATAAATATTTATAAATATATATTTTAATAAATAAGTGTTTTTATAAATATATATACTATATTTATTAAAGTATATATTTATAATTATAAAAATATAAATATTTTTTTAAAAGTATTTATATAGTTAAAATAAGTAATTATATATAAATAAATAATTTTTAAATTTATAAATAAATTACTTAAATAATTAATATATTTTCCTATATTTATCTTTTTATATATTTATTACATATAAATATATATATATAATTATATAAATATTATTTTTAAAAAATATATATATAATTACAGATAAATAATTTTGTATTTAAATAATTATAAATTTATGACAAATATATTTTAATAAGTAATATATATACTATATTATTATTTATATGTACTTATTAAGTATATATAAATTTAAAAATAATATTTATAAATATATTTATAAATCCTTTATCAGTGGATTTTTAGCACTGATAATGATGAGGTTTTATCAGTTATAAAAAAGCATTGATAAAATACATAACTTTATCAGTGCTAAAAAAGCTCTGATAAATGGACTCTTTATCATTACTTTTTTTAAAGTGCATAGAAAATTTCCCTAATCTATTTTAAAAAAATCAAACCAGTTTTCACTTAATCAGGATTTTAGAAGCTTTACGCGGAATCCACCAACTGTCAGCACTCCTCGATGGTAAAAAATCTCGAATAACACAAACCCACTTGAATCACACAAACCCACTACCTTTAGAATCTCGAACATCATCCAGCATTTGGATTTAACATGGTGTTATTTTTTACTAATAAAAAATCGATATACGGATATGAGGGTCAAAGATTTTCTTCAACCTATAGATGATAGCATGTGTTTAACTTTTTAGGTTCTTATTTTCCTAATGTATTTGTTTTTTTCATTTTCTTATTAGAAGATGTCATTGGTTATTTGAGCTCTTGTCATTGTATATTATTTTACTATTTGTTATGATTTTTTTTCTTCACTACTGATTTGGATATCATGTTTTGGCCTTTTTTAATTTTTTTAAAATCAATTTTGTTCATTTTCTACATTTATAACCTATCTTCCTTCACATGATTTACTTTGTTTTTGTTTTGAAAACATAGATCATCACCTCTGGTCTATAAAAAACCCAATTAAATAGATATTTATTACAATATATAAAAAATATAGGTTTGGGATGTAAAAACATTAAAAGGATGATAAAATTGATTTATCAATAAATAATCAGTTTGGTGGTGGTGCAATGTAGTAATAGAATATGATTTTATGCAATTCATATAAAGAAATTTGTTTATTTTAAATTCGTTTTTAATATTCCTATGTAAGGGTTATTCACTGACAAAAATTATCATAATTTTTTTAATATAAATTATATTATGGGTGATAGAATATTTATTTATTTTCAAAGACTCTATTTTCAAAATTTGTATGGGATTGTATTTATTTAACTATGTTATGATATTCTTGTATAACGATTACCTATTTGTTTTATCAATTTATGTTTATTTTATCAATATATATATATATATGTGTGTGTGTGTGTGTGTTAATATAAATATTTCTATATATTTATATGTGTTATCAGAACTTATAATGTAAGGGTTATTTTAAAATTATTTATTTGCAAATTATTGTTGTGGATTTCTAAATTGGTAAGGGGTTATATTTATTTTCATTAAGAATTATGTTTAAATGGTCATTTTTTCTGTTATGTGTATTATAAATTCCATTATATATATATATATATATCAATTTGTGTTATTGTGTGTGGGTGTGTGGGTGTGCTTAAATGTGTAGGGGATAGATGTTTCAAGGGATGGTGTGTTTTTTCTCCTTTTTTTGTGATATATCATGTGGATGTGTATTATTTCATTATTCCCTCTTCTTTATGGACCACCTTATAATCTAAAGGATGGGTAAATGTGTATTATATGGCCTCTATATAATCCTTATCGTTGGTAGATAAAATGTGATGACCTACCTAGAATCATTGGGATGGGTCAGTGTGGTGATATGGCAACCCAAGAGTCCTGAGATGTTTTCAAAAATTTTATATATAATAGATTTTAAATGAAATAATTCCTTAGTGTGCTATATTACATGATCCAAAAATAGAATGGAAGTTATAAAATTCTATATATTAGGAAACAAAATTTGGTATTCATCATTTTTGGTCAACAAGAATTGGTGGAACCCCTGGGAGTCTTTGATTACTATCCATGTATATGAAATAAATCATTATTTATTAAAATATATTATCAATACATTTTTATATTTTCTAGTTGATTGAATGAGAGATTATTATTATTGATTATCATATTTGGGTTTCTTATTACTTTTAAATTACCTTTATTATATTTTCAAATAATTAGGGGGTTTCATAAATAATTGGTGTGTGTTGAACAAGAATTATTATTACAATTTATTTCTTGAGACTCATCCCTCCTCTCTTTTATAGAAAAATGTCATCACGGTCAACTTCTTCTCCCTAAATTTTTTTAACCATATAGTGTTTTATTTATCCCTTTTACATCAATTTATCTCCATTGACTTTGCAGGAAGATGAATGATGCCTCCTATGCTCAATAACAGTGGTAATCTCAATGATAAAATAGAAAAATCATTGTCAGTAGAATAAATATATTATTTCATATTTATGTTTAATTTATTTATATTTTGTATAACTCATACAATAATTGTTTTCTTAAATGGGTTTATTATTTTTTTCAATTGGGGGTGATCTTTCCGTCATTCACGCCTTTATTCCACAAAAATTACTCATAGTTATTCTCCCTCAAAGCCTTTCACCCTTTTAATTTTGAAATTTATCACATTCAATCAAATTACCCCAAATAAAAAATCATAAAGGTAATATTCATGTTTAGGCAATAAAATAATTTTCTATCGAATTAATGTATTATTTCATATTTATGTTTAATTTATATTATTTTAGAATTATTCATATAATAATTCGTTACTTATAGAACTGAATTATTTTTTTCGAGCATGGGTGGTTTTTTATAATCTACTCATACAGTGTCAATAGTTCAAAATATAATGTCAATGTATATCATGTTAACATTTACATTTATTATTTTTTGGATTTTTTTGGTTGTGTAGGAATCAAACACACAACAATCTTATATATGTTGTGACCATTATGACTATAACTACTTTTTTTTTTACAATTAGAAATAATTTTAGTATAATTAACCATTGACATACTCAAAACAGAGAAAATATATTTATATTATTTTCATATTTTAATACAATTATCCAATAATCATTTGTGATGTATTCTAATCAGTCTCTCCTCAATCCGATAGTCGATGATCCCAGTATGACTCAATGTATCTATTATCAGATTAAAATAGAAATTTTAGTTAAAAATGCGTCACTCAATGAAAATCAATCAATCATGATCATATTTTATTGATACATTTGGAAAATAATTAATAAGAGATTTGTTACATTGAAGGATTTGTTTCACATCTAATTGAAACACGATGTGATCAAAATTAGTCCAAAGTGAATGTTTCCAGTTTAAAATGACAATTTTGTAAAAAAGACAACTCACATACCCAATAAAAAAACACATTTATATTATTTTTATAATTTAATAAACAGGATCCATAACTCATTTTAGATTTATAGAAATTAATCATATTTGAATCCAATGGATTGTGTGACTGTTCTGACTCAAATTTCTTCATTTATATAAAACTGACATCAATTTTAGTAAAATGCATAACTGAAATACTCATAACTAAAAAAAATCATTTTTATTATTTTGATACATTATGGAAATGATATATATGTCACTTTTGTTTTTTAGGGAACATCCACACTGCAATTTAATACATGATGTTCATGATATGACTCAATGTCTCAATTATATATTTAAAATAGAAATTTTAGTTCAAAAAGTGTCTCCCAATGAAAAATAATCAAACACACGTGAGGTTTCTTGTTCATTTAAGATGATTATTCATAATTCATTTTGGATGTGTAGAAATTTTGATTATTCCAAACTAACACATGATGTTATTCGAATGATTCAAAGTGTGTGTTTCCAGTTTAAAATGACATTTTAGTAAAAAAGACAGCAAACGTACTCAAAATTGGGAAAACACATTCGTATTATTTTGATAATTTATTAAAATTTTCCATAAGTTATTTAATATATGTATAATTCATCCACACCTCAATAGAACAAACTATGTGACTGGTATGACTCAAATTGTGTATTTTTGATACAAATTGACATTGATTTTAGAAAAATGGACAATTGACATACTCAAAACTGAGAAAATGCATTCATATTTTTCTTTGATAATTTTTTAAACCAATCCATAATTCATTTTTTATGTGTATGAATCAGCCTCAACTCTATCATAGACATGATTTTCCTAATATGAATTAAATTGTCCATTATTATTTTAAAATTGATATTTTTGTTCAAAAATAGTCAATAACTAAAAACTGATTAAATGCGCTTTGACATTCTTGATAATTTTGGAAAAAGATTAATATGTCACTTGTGACATTTATCAACTAGTTTTTACATAAAACTGATACATTATGTGATTGTAATGAGACAAAAGTGTGTGTTTATAGCCTAAAATGAAATTTAAGTATAAAATACAATTGACATACTAATTACTAAGAAAAAACATTCAGATTATTTTTATATATTTTTAAAATGATCCAAAAGTAATTTGGGACATACTGGAATCATCCCCACATCAATCTGAGGCACGGTGTGAGCATTATTACTCCAACTGCATCATTTTTTAAAATTGACCACAATTTTAGTAAAAATCAAATCAATTTTAGTTAGATTAACACTTTTTGTTAATTTATTTTTAATATTAATCATAACATAAGTAATTTTTTATTATAAACTAGATTTTTTTTTCTTTTTCAATGGTGTTTTGTTCAAAAATATAATGATTCAGGGTTAGTATTAAAATAAAATGGAACATTGATGTTTTTATGGTTTGTAATAATTTTTATTTATGTAATTGTTTAAACCAATGTTTGAAATGTCTATAATATTGATTTTTTTTATTTTTTTTAAAATTTAATTTCATTTTTATTATGTATTGGGACTTGTTTTTGTTGATATATGGTGACATTCTGGAGTTGTTGTGTGATGTTACAACATATTGTATTGGTTCTGTAGTTTTTTGTTGTAGCACACTACAGTATGACCTTTTATCAGAGCTTTTGAAATTGTTAATAAATTTTCTATTTATTAGTGCTTTTAGCATCAATAAAGGACCAATATATAATTTCTTTTTTAGTGCTGATAAAATACCATGCCTTTTAATCTCACTCAGGTATTCAGTTATTTTCTAATGCTGATAAAGGCCATTTCGAGTACTTTTAAGGGTCTATTTTGTAGTAGTGATAAATGTATAGATTACACCATATAAATGTAAGACCTATGTTTCATTTTTTACATAGAGGTGGATTGATAACATGTGTAAAGGTAAAATACATACATGTGTATGGGTATATAAAAGAGTTTATAATCTGTTAAAAGGTATGAAACATTTTACATAAGCTACAAAAAGGTACACTAGATATGTGTAATGGTTACAAGATAATTCCAAAACTCACAAAAGAGTACAAATAATTTAGTGAATATAGATAGAACTGTAAACTCCATGTGTAAAGGTAATAAAAACCAACATAAGGGTAGTGCATATATAATAGAGGTTATATTGGGGTGAAGTTCCAACGGATTGAATATGAACTGAGATGGGGGTCGAATAAGTTGTTCACTTTTAACAAGTTTCATTGATTTGTAAATCATAATCCATTAATTTTATTAATATTTATTTAATGGTCACATTTTTGTAAATACTCATGCATGAATAATTAAGAAAGGGAGTAAAGAACACACTATTTAAAAGGTTTAGCATTAGTGTGTGAACCTACATCCTTTTCACAGCCACTCTCATGGGACTATGGAAGTCACTATTATGAATACGTGAATATAATGTGTTCCAACACCAATTATAAACATTTTATCTTTCAATATTAAATTTTATACTAACTCCCATAAATTAACAATGTTTTCATAAAAAAATTGATTCAGAAAAATAAATAATAATTTCTTCAAACTGATCCAAAAATGATCAATCTAAATCCTCATTCCTATTTGGATGAGTCCAATTCTCTCAATATAATAAACTAAATATGATTCCCCATTACATAATATACAATTATGAAACTCTACTGAGAAACTCAGCTTCATATTCCTCAATCTGATCAAATTAATATTATATTCTCAATAAAAAGTTTCTCAATATGGTCTTCTGGATCTGGTTGATAGGACAACATATGTTTGATATTCTAAAGAGATATCTTTTGGTAGGAAGTTTCACTTTGAATTCCTCAGTGCTCCACATTTTTTGTTTATGTGAAATATTTTTGAATATGAATGAACTCAATATATATTTAAATGAGACTCTGAAAAAAGAGTGGGAAACATAAAAATATATCCCACTTCTTCAAAATTCAAAATACAAAAAACACTCACATTTAATCATAAATTTTGATATCTTTAATCCTTATCATATTTCATTAAGGTGTAAAAAAATTATTTCATATTGACCTCTTCAAATCTTCTTAATCAATCAGGGTTATTTTTTTAATATTATTCAGAATTATCCTTTATGTACATTCCAACCATTCTTTAGTCTAATTTAACATCCTCAGATTTAGTAAAATCTACCATCCTACGTTTCAATATTATAGATATTCCACATCTTTAGAATCCTATGTAAATTAAAATATATATTTCCTTTTCATCTCGTTATGATCTTCCTTTATTTATCATCTCATTAAGATATTCCTTTCTTTCCCAGACATTAAGATCTTCCATTCTTTCTCAGTTCATTATGATCTATCTTTCTTTTTGAAATCATTAAGATATGCCTTTCTTTATTTTCTTGTTATGATTTAAATTTTTTTCATATCTCATTATGATCTTATTTTATTTTTCTGCACGTTATGATCTTCCTTTATTTCATTATTTATTTTTATCGGGATTTATTTCTCATCTCATTACAATCTCTCTTTCTTTATGAGATCGTTATGATCTGGATTTATTTCTTATCTCAGTTCATTTTTCATTAATTCCTCATCTCATTATGATGAGATTATTATAATGATGTACTTATCCACTCTAAAAATTTAATTTTCTTCATTCATTATCAACATTATACACTCAAAATTATAAATACTTCTAATTTTTCACTTCTAGATTAGATGAAATCATTATGATTCCTCCCTTTCTTTAAAATATTGTATCAGGATAGGTTTCAAGATTTTTTAGAACTACATGAATAAGAAATAATCATATAATTTTGATTATTAATATTGAGAACTTTTAACTCTTAAAATTTATTTCTAAAATGAACCTTACCATCATCATTATTACTTCTTCACTCAACAACATTTTACTATCTAAAAAAACTCATTATGATTGACTATGCAGGATTTAAGAATAACATAGAAAATTTATTATTCAAAAACATTACTTGTCAAAAAATATAAAAACATTTTTAAAAAATTTGTCATAAGGTTTATTCAATATCCCCATTTGAATTTATTAAAAATCATTTTTAACAACTTTTACAACTCTCATAATTTTTTCACAACTCAATTTTTTTAATCAAACCAATTTGTTTTAGTTTTATCAAAACATATCATTTATAAAAATACATTGTCCTAAAAACACACTATTGGATAAATTAATGTTTTTGAAGGAAGTATATCTCTTGGTGGAAATCAAATTTATTGGTGGAGGGAATATAAATTCCATAAAACATATATTTTTATCATCTCACATTTCACATTTTCTCCCCCTTTTATGATAACCACTTCTTTATATTCATTAAATTAAGATAACTAAAAACTTATTATGATATAAAAAAGTTGTCATTTTCTATTCCCCTTTGTCAAAAAAAAATAAAAATCAGAGTGGGATTTTTTCCTTTTGAGGATTAGGAAAACATTTGAGTATGACAAACATGATGTTGTTGTCTCAACTCATCAAGTCATTCTTTTATACAATAATTTTAGGAAGATATGAGCAATTTGATACTTCATTATGATTTAATCTATAAAAACATATCCATAAGAAACATTATCATTTTTAATGTAAAACATTACACCAATTTTTTTATCTTTAAAATTTGAAAATATTTTAAAAAATATCTTCTGAATTTTTATTATCATAATATATCTTTAATAATTTAAAATCATTTTTGTTCAAATAATCCACCTGAAGTTTCATCCACTACATTTATGTTAAAGATTGAGTAGCTGCAACATATTCTAATTCACTTATTATCAAGGTTATTAAACATTATTTCTAACTATTTCAACTTACACAACATTCACCCAGGAAAAATGTTCCTCCTGAGGTCGATTTTATATCATTACAAAATCTAGAAATATCTGCATCAGTATAACCATGAAACATCATCTCATAATTAATTTTATATAATAAAACATGTGAAGTTGTTTCTTGGACAAGTATCATAATCCTCTTTTCTTCTAACATATGTTATTATTTCATATTTCTTTAATGCCAGACACATAAAGTCACTGCATAACAAATATTAGGCCTTGAGACTGTAAGGTAAAGAAGTCCTCCAATATTCATTCTGAGTTAATTTAATTCACACTTTTTCTAGATTATTCTTCACTCAACTTTTTTCTCACTAAAATAGGATAATAAATTTCATTTTATTCTACCATACCAAACATATTTATAAATTCTTCGGAATACTTTTCTTGAGATAATAAAATGTATGTTTTTTTGTGGAAATTGTATGGTACGGAGGAATGTTAATTCACCTGATATTAATATTTTAAAATTCCTCTTAATTTTATCATAAAATTATTTGAAAACATTTTATTCATCCCTTGAATAAATTATATCATCCACATAAATGGTTAAAAATAGACTTCCAGATTCAACATATTTCATGTATAAGTTGCAACGAATATTTCATTTCAAAAATTCATCATTCTAAAAAAATATTCATGTTTAGAATTAAAATCATGTGGTTCTTGTTTAAACCTATAAAAGGATTTCCTAAAAATAAAAAAATTGTTTTCAACATTATAAATTTGAAAACCAAAATTATTTTTAATGTAAAATTCATATGCAATCTCATCATTTATTAATTATGGATTTACATCCATATAATAAAATTTTTGATTGCGATGTGTGACTATTGAAAGAAACATTATAATAGTTTTTAATATTGTAAATGGGGAAAAAGTTTCTTCTTGATACACACATTCCACCTATTCATATCCATTAAAATCAATCCTGGACTTTTTTAATGAAATATCTCCATGTCCATTCAACTTATTTCTATAATCCCACTTTTTTCCAAAAACATTTTTATTTTATAGTTAGGGTAAAAGTCCCCATGTTTTTTTATTATCAAATTTATCCAAATCTTCATTCATATCATCCAACCATTATTTTTATCGAATATCTTCAGAAACTAATTCTGGTCCAACTATTGAGATATGTGATGTCTAATTTTATAATCTCAATTTTCTTCTTGTCTCAAATTGAGCATTCTAATTTCTAATATTTTGTTAGACTCAACATGTTTTTGTATGTTTGGAAATGATAAAGTTTCTCTCCCATATACTTTTTCTACATCACGGGATTCATATAATTATTTATAAGGATGTTTTGACTCACTTTCACTATTATTAGAATTCATTGGCTTGTCATCCTCAAAATTATCTGCAACATTGGTTATGGAATTTTTTTCAATTACATTCACATTATAGGATTCCACTAACTTCTATAAACATTTTTATAACATTTTTATCTTCAAGAATTAGGTGAATAACCCATAAATGTTGTTTTTTCAGTTCTCTCCTCATACTTTCCCAAATCTTGATTTATTATCTTAAGACAACATGGACTTAAAAAAATCTATGTACCTAAAAAAGGGTTTTTGTTATTCCCCATTTAAAAATATGTAATTTTGGTTTACAGTCACATCAAACTTCAATTTTGAACATGAACAGTGATACTAATAGCTTATCTTCAACAGAACATTCAATGCTAGTATTTTGATCACATGCTTCTTCTTATTTGCACCAAAATTCTACTCTTTCTTTCTGATACTCCATTTTTTGTGGATCATAGGGAGAATTATATTAATTTTTGACAATAAAATTTCTATGATAAGTTTCAATATTTCTTCTTTTGAATTCCGTAACAGTATATTTTCTCAACGTCTTTATATAAGCTCTAATTTATTTCTCTACTTATTTTCCGAAAGACCTGAACGTTTCCACATCCTCTGACTTGTGTTTCGTAAACATTATATTTTTTAGGTGAGTGAAATCATAAATAAAAGTGATAAAGTATAATTCTTATTTTGATTATATATTTATCAGTGTCCCATATAAATCATAGTGAATAAGTTCAAGAGGCCTGGTAAACTAAATCGCAACTCTCTTATGACTTTTTTTAGTCATATTCCCATTTGAAAAATTAAAAAATATCTTCATCTCATATTTTCAATTCTAGAAAATAATGGTCAGAATCAATTGTAGAATGTTTGATCGTTTTATCTTCCCAAGTTATCAGTTTCTTTGGTTCCACAACATATTATCATCTTAAGAACTTGTATTACATGAGTTTTTATGTTCTCTAATATTAAATAGATTTCCAAAGGTTCATTCCCATTTCAAAATAACTTATCAATATTTCACACTTTTGATAACACAATAATTCTTTCTAAATATCACTTATTTCCCATCATCAAAAGGTTAACAAACTCTGTGTAAGTAATGTTTTATCAAAACAACAAATAAAACATCCTCAAATTTCAAATTTTCTATTTCAATCCCATCTATTCAAATTGCTTTAATATTTAAGGAACTATTATTACCAAAGATAGATTCTACACTATCATGAATTTCAACATGATTCACGATTTTAATATCACATGTAATATGTGAATAAAAAATACTATAAATAATATATTGTATGTTCTTTTTACATTACTTTACCACTGACTCGACAAAATGAAGATCATTCTTCAACTATCTTCATTCTAACAACATTTTCTTTTCTACCATAAGTAACTTGTTCCGGAAGAAGTGTCATGTATATCTTGACTCGATGACTATCATTATCACATAATCAAAAAATTAATTTGGACATTCAAATTAAGTTTTTATTTTAATGTTTCTAAAATATTGTGTTTTTATTTTTGATGTACCTATAGGTTAATAAATTTATTCATTAGCGATTCACTTTTTTTCTATTCTACTCAAATCTTCTTTCCGGGTATAGATAAGATGTGCCAAAGATTATAATCTAGTGTCTGTAGATTCCACTACACTAGAAATAACCATTAAATCTTTATTTTCAATTAAAGTAAGAACATTCATGGTAGAATCCTTATTTAGGGTGAACCTTCTATGTTTTTTTAACACATTCTATGCATGGAGAATCATTCCTGCTAAAAGAATTATAAAATATTGTAGATGAGATAGGTTTCAAAGATCCCTTATCTGCCCAATATTTCTCAATTTTTTAATTATCACCTAAAATGTTAGAAAAATCATATGAAACATTATTTTTGGTGGGTCTGGATTTCACATAATTTATGATTTGATTTTTCTTAGCAGCTTTATAAGTCTCATATTTTATATGAGATGTTTTTTTTGAAGTTCTCATTCATCGTCCCAATGTTAATTTTTCACTCATGGTGTTTTTATTGAAACTTGATAAATTTTTCTTCCATATGTGTAGGCTTCTTACTGAGATCTTCAACAATATTTCATTGTTACGCAATTTTATGTTTGTAATTTAATATCTCTTTAATTTATTCTTCCACTTAATTGATGACATATTTTTTCTTTATAAAATTTTTCACAATAATTCATTATTGATTTTATTAATTTTATGGGAGATTTTTTTTGACATGAATGATGTTTTGTTCTCATTCGATAGTCTATGTAGGATTGTTCACCTACTTATTCTTCACTATTTAGGGAGTCTTAAACCCTCACATCTTTTGTAATGAATGTTATAAACTTCCATCCTCAATGTAATTGATGTCTATGGAGTCTAATTTATATTTCTTACTCAAAATTAACATTTTTTCTCTAATTAACTTCTTCTCATATTTGATGGATGACTTTTTTTCTTTAGAACTTATTTTCTATTTCTTCCATGGAGGTTTTACCTCAGAATCATATCGACGTTCTCTAAATTTCTTATTGGGGTAATTCATAGAGAATTTTCTAATTCCACCACGCTAAAAATATTTAAGAAGAAATTTACCTCAATACCTTCATCTTCTTCTTCAATCATTATTAGATATAAGATAAAGTATTTTTTTTATTCAACTCAACATACTATTTATATTTGAAGTCATACTGATCAACATCTTCAGCATATTATATTTTCAATTTTCTCATAGAAATATAGTTCCCATTTCCTCTTCTTTTTTAACATTGGATATTTCCTCTTTTCATAAGCCATAAGAAATATTTGAAATTCCCCCAGACAAAACTCATCCCTATCTTCTAAAAAGAAAATTTCAGAATAAAAAATGTCTGGAAGTTTTTTCATATGTTTCCTCACATTTTTTGAATCTTCCTGGACATCCCTAAAACCTATAATTTTTTCAAAAATTAATTTTATGTATTTATGTATTCATAAATATTTTATTTCATATCTCATTCAGATTTTTTCATACTTACTATGATAGATTTGTAAATTTTAATCCTTCATATTAGCACTCCCTTTAAAAATAATCTCCTGCTTGTACCATATACTTTTTTAGGTTTTAAGGACAATAAACATCATATAAACATTATTTGATAAGAACATATGGATATTATTTATATTCATTTAAAAAAAATTATATTTCCCTTATCAGAAGACATCATAGGACCATCCTTTTCTATAAGTAGAAAAAACCTGTTGTATAATTAGTAACTTCATGGCCATGGAATAAGAGATTAAAAATCATCTTATATTTCAATCCATAACATTTTATCCATAAAAAGTAGAAATTTATATAATATAAATAGAATTGATATTATCCATGATAAGTATTCAACAAGGGATCCTTATATGTGATCGCAATTGTTGTTCTATATGATTGAAGAGAATTTGAGAGGGGGGTTGAATTAGTTATTCGATTTTTAAAATTTTCAATTATTTTTAAAAAATAACCTCTATAACCTGTGAATATTTATCTCATTATCAAATTTTTATAAATTATAATGAATTAAAATGTCAGAATAAAACTAATGAAAAGATGATTTACAAGGTTATACTTTAGTGCGAGAAACTACATCCTTGCCATAAACACTCCCATGGGTCAATAAAAAATAACTATTATGATGATGTGAATATAAATTTTTTCAAAGCTTGTTAGACACATTTTATCTCCCTATAGGAAAGTTTATAATAACTTCCTCACTTTAAATTATATATTATAAAAAATTGGACAAAATGAAAAATAATGAAGAATTTGTTAAAAATTATTAAAAAATGCTCAGTTTGAATCGTCAATATAATTATCTTAATAGAATGAACTCAATAGGATTCTCCATTAATTAATTTCCACATCTCAAACTCTTATAAAAAATAAGTATGATCTTTCTGAAACGGATCAACTTAATATTTTCTTCCCAATACAATGTTTATCAATAAGTTATTCTTAGTCTGGTTAACTAGTCAAAAAAATTCCAATATTATAAATAGATATTTATTCAGTAGGAATGTTCACTTATAATTCATTAACACTAATTCTTTTTAGATTAGATGAAATGTTTTTTGTATGAATGATATGAGAAAATATTTATAAGAAGAATAGAAAAACAAGAGCTGGAAAGATGAAAACATTCACTTCCTCAAATTTCAAAACATTGAAAACGCTTGAATTTAAACTTCATCTTTGACTTATTCAATCCACAGAATTATTTGAAATTTACAAAAAAAAATTAAATTCCAGATTTAACTCTTTAAATTATCACAAAAAATATGGAATCTTCTTTTTGAGTCTTCATTTTAATCATCCTTCTTGGAATTTCTAACCTTTCTTCATCTCAATGTAACATCCTTATCTTCAATATGATGTATCTTCCTTATCTTCGATATGAAAGATCTTCCCCATCATCAGATTCCACTACTCATTATGTTCTTTCTTTCATTCTAAGATCGTTATGATATAACATTAACTTTCATCTCATTAAGATATTCCACTGTTTCTCATATCATTATAGTCTATCTTTTCTTCTTAGTTTATTATAATCACCCTTTCTCTTTCAGCAAATTACGATATGAATTTCATTCTCAGTTCATTATGATCTTGATTTCCTTCTCAGTACATTATGATCATCCTTTATTTCTCATCTCATTATTGTATGTATTTTATTCTAATATAATTATGATCTTCCATTAATTATCATCTCATTTTAATGGAATTATAAATATTATGTAATTATCCACTCAAAAAAATTGTAATTCTTCAAAATTCATCATCATTAAACATTCCCATTTATAAAAACATCTGAGTTTGGTACTTCTAGATCAGATACCATCATTACCATTTTTCAATTTCTTCAAAATAATTTATAATGATTGTTTTCATGATTTTTTATAACTCATCGATGAGAAACGGGAATTATTGGATTTTGATTATAATGTTTAAGAACTTTCTAACCCCTGAATTCACATTATTCAACAAACCTCTTCATCATCATTATGACTTCTTCACTCAACAATATCTGACATTATAATAGAATTTATTACTGGTTTTAATTATCTAATAACAAAATCATTCTTATAAAAAAATGAAACTTGTCCAAAAATACAATAACATTATTAAATACAAGTATAAAAAATGTTCTTAATGGGGTAATTCACAAGTCATGTAAGGGTAAGAAATACTCTATAAACATTGAGTAAGAAAAAAATAGAGGTCACACAATGATAACAATGATGTAAATATGAGAACATTACATTTATAAAGGTTTAAGTAGGTTCCTAATACATGGGTAAGGGTAAAAGTAAAACATACATAAGTGTAAAAATATACTTTCAAATATCACGTAAAGGTAATGAATAATTAACATAACATGCATAATGTTAAAAATTAAAATTATTAAATTATTTTTTTATAATATTTATCTCAATATAAATGTATCGAATAATAAGAATAAATGATAAAATAATTAATACAAAATTCAATTCAATAAAAAAATTATTATAAATAATACTAATAATATTTACAATTATCTTGATAATAAATAAATAATGTTCTCCAAAGGTTAGATGTTGATATATTGAACTATACTCATGGATTTTGTGTTAGCAGGATTGGATTGGATTACTCTAAAAAGGAAACATGAAATCGCTATCTGTTCGACCCAATTGACGGAACAAGAGAGAAGATGTAAAATCAATGGATTTTTTTTCTAAAAACATCATCCAATTTAGTGAAGAAAAATCAAAAATTATTATCAGATAGAGAGTCCATCTGATAATTACACTTATGTATTTACATTCATTGGATAATGGAAGAGTGAATCTAATCTAATCTTAATATATAAACTTATCATATCATACATCACACAACCTGGAAAAGGGGAAATGGAAAATAAATATTTAATGTTGTTCGGAAAAAGTCCTACATTCATAGGGGAAAATGATAAAAAATTTCATTTTAGTAGATATATTTTATTAAAAAACAATATCTCATTTCCTATATAAATGGTTTTAGAAAATTATGGTCGAAACTCGCACTGTACTTTTATAATATTATACAAATGTAAAAAGGTTGTGCCACCAACTCATTATTGAAGTCTTCGTCTAGTAATTAAGTTTGTAACAACCTATGATATCTACGGTAAACCAACCATTTACATGGGAAACAACTAATACCTAGTTTTACATTCAATTTCACTAGTAATATCCTAACATAGAACCACCAACAACACCAGCGAAGGTGGATCAACAAGTTTCTGCTACCCATGTATGTGTAACCTTACTCTTAATGATATTTTTCTGATCATCCCTATGATCAATGACACTATTTCTAGTAACCTATATCAAATAAGAGTTCTATTTGGAAAAACACTTCTGGGATAAACACTCTAAACCACTATTATAAACATTTGTCATGTCTTTCTGATAATCGTTTTATGATTATTTCCATCTAGAAAAATATTTCTGAAACAACTTCATGAAGAAAAGTCTATCAGATTATTTCTAAAGAATGTTCAATACAACAAAAAATATCTCATTTAGAAATTTCTTCAATATTTCCAATCAGTTACTTCTCCCATTCATTAAAATTATTCCTATTTCAAATGCATGTAGTGTCACTCAATCTAGATAATCTGTAAATTCATATTAATGTGCAATTTTTCACCTTCATTCTGTAACTATATGTTTTTAATTATATCCAAAGGATATATATTCCCAGTGATCATTTGAATATATAACACTTTATCCCCTAATAAACATTTTATGAAAAGATATTTCATGTCATTGTGTTTGGTTCTTAATTGATACACTAGGGTATGGTAAACATGGTTGGACCACTAACTATCACATAAAAAAATTCCTATAACTAATACAATTTTGATTTTATTTGGAGATCACATAAACCATGTCATTTTTCCCTAGATTAGTATTAATAATTTTCACTTCTTCTATTTTAGATGAAGTGACAACTATTTGAAACTGAGACTTTCAAATTTCCATTTTCCACCAAAATTAAATACAAAAAAAAATAGTATTTTTCCATGAATTAGTGTCTATAATATAATCTTCATGTACAAATCCTTTTAACTAGCCTGCAACACTGAAACATAAAGTTTCATCGTCTTATCCTTTCAAGTGTCGTAATATATATTTCATAGCAACAAAAATTTTCATAATATATTTTACATGAAATTTCATACACCTATCACACACAAAAAATTAATATGTGGTTGATTTCAAACCATTTCATACAAAAAACATTGTATAGTCAATGCATTGGGAACCTTCTCTATGTCACAAACATCTCAGTCTATTAAAGGATCTTGTTTTTAGTAATGTTTGAAGTGTTACATAAGGGGGATGAAATAAATTTACAAAGTGACATTATGATTCTTTCAATGAGATTCCTAATGTAAAAATTTTGGGATAAATCCAATTAGTCAACTTTATAAAACCTCTCAATTCTAATCCCAAATATATTATCAACAGTCCCAATATCCATTATCTTTAACCTTTTCAAAATAATCCTCTTAAGTTCATCAATATTTTAGAACTCTTGACCAACAATTAACAGATCAACCACATGAAAATGTAGTATGGGAGATGTTCTGTCGTCCCATTTAATTTTCTAAAAAACTGATCAGAATTATATATACTAAAAAATTATTCAAACATGAATGTGGCACACTTATTATTCTACTATCTTGGTTCTTGCTTCAATCCACAAAGATCACATTTCAACCAAAAAAATAAATATGTAATTTGATGAAATTCAAAACCATTGGGGTGAACCATGTGAATATATTCCACCTTATCTCCATGAAGAAAATATTTTTTTAGATCCATCATCTCTATATATAATTCATTAGATGAAATAATTTTGAGAACTGTTTAAATGGTTACACGTTTCTCCACTAGGGAGAAAATTTCTGAAAATTCAATTCCTTTTTTTTTAAAACCTCCCCCCACCAACCTTTGTTTATATTTCATACATTCATAATCTTATTCTTTTAATCAAATAAAAAACCCATTTTTCCCATATCATTCTGGTATCTCCTCTCAATCCTGACATTTACTAAGATTTAAGAAATTAATTTCCACATCCATGATCGTCTCCCATCATTTAGAGTCTCTAATAGTAGATAATTATTCAAAAATTTATTTTTATCTTGTATCCATTAGAAGTAATAATTTTATATCAACCCCAAAACATTGAATATGTACTATAATATGATTTTATCTTCTTAACACAACCTCAAGTTCATCCATTCAAACCTCACTATTTGAAAGTCTCTTTCCCATAATGTTATGTAGGATCATTCTCTTCCCTGCACTTTTCTATCCAAACATTCACTATCTATCAATGTTCAATCTGATATATCACTTTTCATTACTATAAATAATTGAATTATAGCCTTGAATTTTTATTTTAAACTTTCATGATATAATTTTTATTTAGTAACACCAGTATGCTAATTATAAAATTTGGTTGTTGAAATTTCCTCAAAATCATAAATAGTAAGGTTATGATCATTCCACATATGATATTCATTGAGAAAAATTTCACATATTTCGATGAATTTTTCCTTTTCATCATCCCAAATGTGATAAATAATGTTCTCATTAAAATATCGGATAATAAAACGTACTTTGTATTTTATCTCCTACTTATCTCTATCTATAACATCAATATGAACATATGTGAAGCATCAAATTATCTTGAGATATTTGACCTATTGTATCTCTTTGGACTAGATATCCTTATAAATATTCTATCCCACAGTATAAAATAGTCTTCAATTCACTAGATAAGATGTTGTATTCAGGGCTTCTTCCAAAATTCAAATAGGAATTCCTTAGTGAGTCCTTATACTCTGATATTTCTCTATTATTGTTTGATTCATTCTCTAAAATATTCCATTTTTCCTAAAGTCCATATAATCATATTATCATATTGATTCCATTATTCATATATAATTTCTTAATGTTGATTAAATTATATTTTTCATCATTAATTGTCAATATAAATTCCAACATTCTATCACATTTTTTATCAGTAATAAATTTCCATTAATAAATATCTAAACCACATCAGATTAATTCGTCAACAATTATGCTTAGAAGATTCAATGGTGATTTTCTATGAATGTCTCAAAGTACAGTGAACCTCCATATGATAAAATGGGGGTTGGTCCAAAAACATCAAAATGAACACGTTCTGTGTTTCAGTTGCACAACTTTCTTCTCTCCAAGTTAAATGAAAATATTTTTTTCATTTCCACACATAATAATATTAAATATTAATAAGTCCTTGTGATTGAGTATAAATATTAAATTTTACACTAGAAGTATAATATTTTTCTTTCTATGGATACCAGTCCTACAATTCCACTTTTTGGACCATCTAATGAAGTCACTATGATATATTCAACATCATTTATACATCAAGTAATATATAAGGTTCCATTTTTTACTCTGTGAGAAATCACAATGGGACATACTCTAATCATATGAAAACCATTAGAAAAATAAATTCTTAAAAATGCATCATTATGTTATTTGATTGACCTGACGTTCTCCCAGATACCTGGAATGTATCTAACATCATTCAATTTCAAGACACTTCAAATTTTCATTTGAATGTTCACTTGACCTTTACAAATTATTTCCAACGATTCATCATCCAATAAATTAACTCTATCCATGCTTCCATATATAAAATCAACTATTTTCCATCACTAACCAATTGATTGAAAATATTCCCCTTAATCAATAACCATTATTCCCAAGGAATGATCACACTTAGTATCAGGTCAGACCCTATATTCATTGAAATGGTTGTGTTTGTATTTCATGAAGTGGGTGCCTCTGTCCTATTTTTATAATATTTATTAATGGTTCATTCTTCTTAAAAATATAATATATTGGACCTAAACCTATTTACATACATTCACTTCTTCCCTTGGACTTATCCTTTGAATATTTCTTTCTCTCATTGTCTCTCTGATGAACTTACGATACCCATCTGATCGCATTTTAATCATTTTGGAATGCTGTTTAATCATATTTATTGTTTAAATGTTCATTATAAATCATGTTTTTAGTATCTACAAACACAAGATACTCTAATTAACTAGAATCTATTACCATTATCACCATTAAATATTAACTCTATATAAGTGAAAAAATAAGTAGAAAATACCAAACCTTATATTTGAAAGTAATCTTCACATATTTAAGCATCACTCTGATCAAATGTTAGTTATTCACATGATTGGTAGTATAACATTCATCCAATAACCTCGAGTACAAAAATAATAATAATATAAAACCATTATTAGTTTTTTTATGTTCTCATACATATTAGCTAAATATTGCATATCCTCTGTAATATTTTTTTTCAATATAATATTGAATGATACATTTTGGGAAAGATATGTCGACATAATGGATAAAGACTTAATTTTCAACATCCCCCATTGATCTTTTTCATTATTTTCGGGATACTTTCTAGAAAAAGGTAAAATCAACATTCTTTTAAATCATAATATTTTCTAACTACATTCTCCAAAATGATATGTATGTTTCATTAAAAATATGCAGATGAATTCTTCCATCCTATTAAGTCATTCGACCAATAATATTAATCTAACTAAAAGGAAATAACATTCTAGCCATGGGGATAAATAACATGAATGTTGTGAGTTTATTAGAAATGAATTTTATACTACTTTTATAAAACTTATTGGTAGGATTGGATGGGATAACAAATTGATGAAAATTTAAATCCTCTATCTATTAGACTCGGTAGATAGAACTACTAAGATAATGTTCGCTGGAAGAATATTTTCATCTAAAAACATAAAACATCATAGTGGAATAGATTTTCAATGTATTATTGAATAGATATTTTTTCCAATAATTCCACCTTCCATGTTATGTATACCAAATCTATATAGTGTGAAACCAATTTAACCACTGCACGTAAACATAAAAGGTAATACTTCACACAAAAATAGTAAAAGGAAAAATGGTTAAGAAATATTTAGTGTGGTTCATAATAAGTTCTATATTAATGTGAGAACACTATAAATAGTTTAATTTCAATATATATAAACAATTATAAAAAACTCACCCACATACTCTCTAACAGTGTTTCAGAAAACTAGGTTAGCAAGTCAAATTGTTCTTATTATTAGCATATAAATTTTATAGACCTAGAACATCAACTTTTTATAAAATTCTTCGTCTATTAAACATGTTTTCAATATCCTTGGATATTTCTCCTCAACCATATATTGACTAGGTAAACTATTGATACATAGTTCTACCTAAAATTTCATCCATCAATTGATATTCAGAAAACAACAAATAACACCACTAAGGGGGATTAGAAATTTTAATCTACCTATATAAGGGTGAAATTTATCCATATGATTATCTATGTTAGATCATCCATCAGTATGATGTCACTAAATCCACTAAACTCTATTTTATTGTTGTTCAATCAACTAAAAAACTTCTACCTTAATTCTATGAACCAAAATGGGAAACATCTATCCAATCTCTTCAATAATCCATCATGGGTTTTCTCAATGTAAACATCTATGTCTAAAGTAACTTCTTATAGAAATCATTTTCTAATTAATTCAAAATAAATTTCCACTGACCTAACAATTGGTGACCCAGTGACATCAAAATGTAATTTTAATCCATTTTGGGGCCCAGTGTGTTCCTTTTGTCTAAAACAACTAACACAAAATTCCCAAAGATGGTGTTCCACTAGGTGTATGGTGTCTTAAAATACAATATATATAAACTACTAGTTGAAATAGATAGAAAATATATTTTGGTATCCATGGTCAGATAAAATTGATTTTATTTTTCAACTTGAAAAAAATGGAACCTATTTTAAATATGTATTCCTCAACAACAACCATGTCGATGGATAGTTCTATGTGGAAATTTTAGTGACACCTAGGATTGTTTGAAATAGATAAAATAGAAACTAAATATTGTGGATTTTGGCTAACTCGAAATTGGAAAATAATGGGTCTTTAAGAGGGGTCATCAAAATATATTTAACATGAACCATCCCCTATAATAACTGGTCTTTTCACATCATTTGATAATACCTTAGATTTAAATATGCATTTATAAAACCTAGGGAATGACTAATCATTTTCTCACACGGAGGATTCCATCGATTGAATTGTTAGTGGGTAGTGGTTTTTATACCTCACATTTTTACCCCTTGGTGAATAACCTATGGTTTCATCCTCTAACTAATGGAGATTCAAAATGATTTGTTTCAAGGTACCCATTTTCCTCCTATCTTATTTAAACATTAATTTATCCTATTATTTTGATTTTTTTGTACAAATACCATTTTTTAAATATTATATATCATGGGTTCTTGGTGGATTGAAGATTCTTGGTCCTGTATATCATTCATTTATCTTCTTAGTGTTCTTTAAAATAGTTATTGAACCTTGAACATAATTTCATTTGTGAATAATGTTGAACTTCTGATCATGTTTTGGGATTTTCTTCTTCTCATGGTATTCTATGTGTAATTGTAAAGTTATCATGATATATCTTTTTAGTTGATGATGTATTTAAACATAATAAACATTAAACTACAATAAATAAGGACCTGTGGTTTTGGTTTAAGTTATCTCATGAGTTTTCACCAAGATATAATTTGTCATCTTTTTCTACTGGATAGTGATCTATTTATGTTTATTCATGGTTTTATCCTATTTATAGGATTTAAATTGTTAACTAAATTAAATTCAATAATTGATTTCTGATATATAATTAATTATTAAAGATAAAATAAAAATACTCATCCTATATATTGATGTAAATAAAATGAAGGTTGAGGTACGTTTAATTAAAAACACTCTTTCATAAATTAATGGAATTCAGATGAAGAGTAAAATATATGGTATTCTTATTAATTAAATAATAAACATACTTGTTTAATTAAATTTTTATTTCTTATATTGATGAAATGAATAATTATTCTTGGAATAATTTTGAAATAATTAATTACTTTTGATTTCTATTGTCTTAGTTTTCCTAAGATTGAATTCTATGATAAATTAATTGATTAATAAAATATGTAAATTAATTGGGTTTTTGGTAAATATAACTATTGGGGTAAACCAATCCTATTTTTAGGTGAATGATAGATTCCATGGTTATATGGGCTTTTATTCCCAATTTACTTTTTGCTACTTTCTTGTTACCCTGTGTGATTTCTCAAGATATGATCCTTGATATGCGATGAGATGAAATCACAGGATAGAATATGGTTTGAAGATTCATGTTAAGGGAGGTCTAGGTTTGTGGTATATGTTGACAACTAATATGGAGGGATTCATATCAATATGTATGGTGCTGTCTGGGATGGAATCATGATAGATGTAATAGGTTGTAGTTGAGCTTGATCATTGTCATGTTGGATGTTTGGAAGCTTACATTCTAATGAATCTACTTTACTGTTTGGATAATTTGTTCGTAAATTCTATATTCCATTCCCCTATATACAAAAATATATTTGTTATTAATTATGAAACCATTTTATGGTAACTTATGATGATTCTTATTGTAACTAGAATTATGAATTGATAATGTATAATAAAATTTTTCACCCATATAGTTGGTGGCTTGATAGAATGATTAATAATGACAAATATTTAGAAGCTATGGGGATTAGATTATTTAAACCTATAGGGCATCAGAATCAGTTTATTATCAATATAATGTATTTATAAATAAATTATAATGTATTCCTAAATGAATTAACATAATGTGAACTTTTTAATAAAAAAAGTAATAAATGAAATTCTTCTGGAACACATGTGTCATTATATGATTACTAGTCCTTAGCGGTAGTAGTCGGGTGTCTGAGTGACGATAGGTATAGTTGAGAATAATACTAGTAATATTCCCATAATTTGTTTTTGATCTATATTATATCCTATATATTATATGATTCCTTATTCTACCACATCCATGTCGGTAGGGAGACTATAACCAAGTGGACTCTAGGAGGGTTTTCTCCATAACATCAAGGTTAGCAAGGAATGGAAGGATGACTAACCCCTCATTCCCCACTCTCTTCTCTAGGAAGTATTATGTGCCGGTATTCATGGTGATTACCTATCCAATGAATGTGTGTATAGATCGGTAATGTACCATGGTTATTTCACAAACATGTATATATAGATATAGTATCCCATATATTATTATTATTATAGGTATTCCATGTGTGGGATGGGATGGTTTGAGGTTTAATATTTTACATCCTAGATATGGTGGCTCTCAGAAACAACTAAATTACTATATCGAGATGTGGACTAGAATTTGATTATTTGACCTTATGCATAAGATGATTCATTATCCTATGTGTATTTTGGTTGGGTTAATTTTTAAGATATTTTCCTTAGGATAGGTGATATTGGGGTTGAGTTAAAAACCAGTGGGGAGGTGTTAGCGGGATACCTTATTTTAATATTATATTATATTATCACCATTATGTGATACATAGTGATATATATCATTGGTTAGGCTGGGGATATAGTGTACTTATTTAGGAGATGAGTTATTATCAATTATAATTCACTAGGCTTTAGTGATCATTATTTATGATTTTTCATGAGAGGCTCTATGGATTATCCCACTAGTATACAAGTTATATTCACCCTATATATAAAAAATATTTTTCATGACCACAATAGCTAGCTGGTGATCGGACAAGACTATAAATGATCTTTGAGGTTGTTTAAGAGATGTTTGGGATTTCAGGTGACTACTAAGTATATCATTTGGTAATGATAATTTATTTGGAACATTTTTAGTTATATGAAATTACATGAATTTATTGCGTTATATATTTAATTTTGATATGGTTAGGTTTTTTTATATTTCTATATTATGTCCCATTTATAAATATTATAGGGTAATACCTCCAATTTTATTTTATGATATACCCTTATATATTTTCAATAACACATGTACTATTGTGGGTATTATTTGGGTTTTAATGTATCTTTTCTCTCACATTCAATAAAAGAGGACTACCTTTAGGGGGTGGGGTCATTTTATAGTGTTATAGAATGATCGGGTTAAGATATATGTTTAATATTAGAGGTTAAGACTATTTAAGAATGCATTGGTTGGTATGGATTTAATTTTAATTGAGTTTAATATGTGATTTAATCATGGGAGACTTGTTGGAAAAAATGTATTGAGGGACCCTTTTGATCTATTTTATAGACGTTTCAGTTTACTAATAATACTAAGAGAAGTGATGCTAGTTGAGTGGTAGACACCTAGAAATCGACTATGTATCATAAATATTTGAGGCTATGTTTGAAGTGGGTAGAACATGGGATTAGGTTGAACCATAAATAAGGAAATCATAATGATGTTGTATTCCAAGTTCATTTTTCCCTATTATTTTTTTCTCTTCTCCATATTGATCATGGTCGATTCCGGCATCAGGTTTTCACAACGGATGTTTCAGTAGATCACCACATATTTGAGGTCCATGATGCTAAGTCTTGTATAAGTACACTCATATATCTTTATCAACAATTTCTCTATAATTATTAAGTCCCCTGATTGGTCTCAGTGATATTGTTCTTTTAAGAATATGCAGAGACAACCATCAGTTTGATCTATTCTCAGAGGGAGTATGTGGTTTTTTAACGTTGATGATGTTGAATGAAGGACCAATACAGTGGAGGTTTTTGTTCACTAGGGATCAAGAAACTTTTTTAGTCTCATGGGAGATGTTTTGAGATCAGTTTCAAGAAGTTTTTTTTTATTTGATAAAAAAGGTGGCCAATATCTAGGAAAAACATACCCTTCGATAGGGGAACTCGGACCTTGGGAGTTTGGGACCAATTTTATTTCCCTTCCCTTTCATTATTAGAACATATTTAAAGATGAAGAGGCTGGGGTGATAATTTTTAGGAGTATTTGTCTCATAATATTTGATTTTAGGTTACCCCATTTTTGTTGTCAATATATCATATGGTTCTCGTGAGAGAAAAGGGTATAGTGAGGATATTGGCTAGGAATGATGTATCATAAGAAGGGATTTTTCAGGATTTGTGGCGTAAAATAGTTTTGGTCAAGGTTCCATGTTTCTTGAAAATAATTTATTTTATATAGTTATGGGTAGGTCAAAACCCTCTTCACATATTTATTGAGTTGGTGGTTGTAATACCCTAAATGCTTTTACTGTAGGTAAATTCTACACCTTGAAACTATTACACAAATACTCCCTTTAAAGCGACATTATTAAATTATTTATTTATATGTAAGAAATAAAAATTTTAAATTGTACAAAATAATTCTACTTTGGAAATCCTCATATAATAATTATCTGGGTATTGATTTTTTAGATTTTTATAAAAATGTTATTTTTTGGTCGAAATTTATAGTTTCATGAAACATGTAATTTTTATTACATTAAAATTTTATAATAATGACCCATAAGTTTAGAAAAACGTTTAATTAATCAAATATTAATTTAAGGAATAACATTTTATATTTTTAAAAAAATTTGTACTTATAAAACCTGTTGAAAACATTTTTACTACAAATTAAAATGATTTATGAATGTAAATTTTATTTTTTGTATTTTCATCGAAACACTTATTTTCAAGAAATATTTAGTTTTTCCTAGAATTAAAATCATCATATCATTTATTTAAAAAAAATTGTGTATTTAAATTGTTATCATTGATAATTTTATCTTGTATATGGATTTAAAGCATAAAATATTAATTTCTCTAAAATATATTTGTAGTCGATTAAGTGTATTATTAAAAAATATACTTTTCAAACCTTTAGGAATAATATTTTATTAAATGATTTTAAAATATAAAATTAAAAGTAAAATTATGTGAAATTTTCAATCTAAATCTATTTCATTGAAATTAATTACGGAGTTTATAAATTAATTACCAAGGTAAAACATAAAATAGGTTAAAAGGAAAAATTTCAAAACTAAAATCCATAAAGAACTCAAAAATTTCTAAAAATAGTGGTTGAGGTAATTTTTTATCCACATTCTTTTTACTCCCCTATTTGTTGTATTTTGTGGCCTTTCTAACTTGAATAATAAACGTATATTACTCAAAATGTAATGGTTACTCCCAAAACTACCCTCCCCTTAACTTTAAAAAGGTCACACCTTAGCTATTTCAAGACTCACATATCATCATAATTTATCCTTGAAATTATTCCATATTTCTATCCCTATAACCCTGCCATATTTTTATAAGATTCATTTCCTCATTACTTATCATAATGACTTTATTTCCAATGATACTTCCAAGGAAAATTCAAGTCTTCAGTGTGAGTATTATCTATTACATAGTTTATAATTATTAATAGTTTTATTGAAAATTTAGTATAACAAAATTAATATAATGATATTATTATCATTTTTATATTTACTGTTATTATATTAATGTTATTACCATTTTTTACACATATAATTCATCCATTAAAAAACAAAACCACTATTATTACATTTTGAGGACTATCTCCTCCAAAACATTACATTTTTCTCCCTCCATCACTATTTTAAAAAGTGGGATACAAGGAAATAATTAAAGGATAAATACTATTTTTTATTTTATTAAGCTTATGTTTTATAAATTTTGAAATCCAAAACATCATTTTATCAGCTAGAGATCATTGTAAATCTAATAATTTAATATATGAAAACCAATATTCTAATAGTTTATTCTAATTGTGTAATGTTTTTATCCATTATATATTATTATTATTCATTATACAGATGATATATATCACTAATAAAAACTAAGAAATATTACTACTTTTTTATAGTTATAATACATAAAAACCACATATTAATCTTTCATTAAGTCATTGTATATTCATGGTTTATTTGGCCTTACCACCTACTGTATCAATACATTGAATTTATACCCTAAATGGTCGTGGGAACATAATTGATAGTCTAATATAAAAAATACGTAAATAGTTATTTTTTTGTTATGAAGATATTATATCAATATCTATATAATCAATTAAAGAAACAGCCTATATTCATCAAAAATCACCAAAATATGTTAATTATCCATGTTATATTCCTGGATAATAACTAAAACACTCATGAAAAGAATTTGAAACATCAAAAATTATTAAAAATCATATATAAAATTCACTTTAATGAACTAGTAATATTGAAATTATGATGAGTAAGTAATATGATCACCCCTATTAAGATCATTTAAAAATGATCAAAAATATAAACACCTTTTGTGAGAAATTATAATAATTTATGTATAGAATGAAAATTTATGAATAGTATGAATGAAAATAGATATAGTAAGTTTTAAAATAAATTTATTAATATATCTATGTTTAAGATATAGGTTGTTAAAGTATGATAATGAAATACTATACAAGAGGTAAGGATTTTCCCATCTCATATTCCCTTCTTTCAGACGTGTTTTGTAATATACACCAAATTTCATTATTGTGCTGAATTGAAATTTTGTTTGAGATGTTATATCAATAAATTCATTTATTCATGGTATTTAAAGAACATTTTTAAGCTATATTTTTCAATAGTTTATTGTTGAATTTCTAACTATTCCATAAGTAGTGTTTTCTGTCTCAATTTTCATTATTCTAGACACATGTTATGATCCCCCTATATTTTCTTTAATGTGGTGAAAACATTTCCATGGAATAAATTTTTCATGTTACACATGAAATTTATCATATTTATACGTAAATATTTATATCCCTATCTCACATTATTTTAATTCAATATTTACCATCTCTATGGCAGAAACCCCATCGTTTGTTTTAGTAATGTAAAAGTGTATTTAATTTACTAAATAATACATCCCATTTTGGGTAACGGGATGTATATTTGGCTATAATAAAATAAACCTATGTGTAATCACCGTAAAAGTAGTTGTTTGATCATTGAATCAATCATAATAATGATTCATGATGATTTCTACAAAGAGTGTACCTCAATTGAGACACCCTCAATGGATATTCTATTGAATATTCACATTCTCTTAATGAACCACAATGAAATTTTTTTTACTACCATTGCTTTGGTATCATACCATTGAAATCAATTTAATTTTTTTACTATCTTCCATGGATATCCTATCACATCTTATGTACCCCATTAACTTTATTCTTTTAACAAGGGTACCTCATGTAACATTGATGATACCATATAGATTCCTAATTGATTAATGCATTTTTTTTCTATTCATATAGATTATTCTATAAGATGGGGAAGTATTTTATTTCCATATTTATTCATTATATAGATAGTTTAGTTTTAATTAGTAAGAGGTTTGTAATTAAATTTTATAAAAGGTCTAAATAATTTTAATGGTTAAAGAATTAGTCTTAATCACATAATGGGTGTTGCCTATAATTATATTTCCCCTAGATAAAATTGAAAGATTCATGAGACAAAACATGTTGGATTTTATATTATTCATATTCCTCAGATTGGAAATAATATGGGAATAAGGTCATGATGATAATTTTTCGATATATGTCATGATAAACTACATCATTTTGAGTTTGATGGTTATTTTTATCTTTGTTTTATTTTATTATAATGGTTATAACATTCCATCAGTTTCATTTTACTATAGATTCATATTATTTATTTATTCATCCCATATAATGTATTCCATGTTTATGTTAATTAATATTTAATTCTATTCAATTCCTTTTTTAGCATCTAAGTTCACCATTATTATTTTTCTTATCGACAGGAAACCTATAGGGGGTCTATGTTTTATTTATAGGGATATGATTGAAAGGACAATAATGATCTCAAACAATTTTCATGTTTTATCTTATGTTTAAAAGTGTAATGTATTTATATATAAATATATATAGTCATCCAATACTACTAAAATGTTTAATCCATTAGTAACACCTATAATTTATTCTAATAATGTAATGTAACTATTAGCTTTGTGTTTCTATATTTTGGGATGATACATTTGGTATTAAATGAATTCTAGTATAAAACATGGGATTATATTTAGATAAACAATGTAAAATAACACAATTTCTATAAATATCCCTCAATATTTCTAGGGAATAATCTGGAAAATATAATAAGAATATTGTTTTCTAATTAATTTTTATAAACTAATTATCTTTATTCAATTATTTAATGATGAAGACTAATGGGAGGACTGGAAATCATATCAAAAACCATAGTCAATTCAAGGATATTCCCCTTGAATAAGTTAATAATGTTGGAGTTGAGCCTAAGAAATTCATAAACATATTTGGGTATTTGACATGGGTTTGAAAATAATATTTCTTTTATATAGTGTCATATTGATCCATAATGTTGTGTAATTATATTATATTACATCATATGATAACAACCTCCAGTACTATTTCGAACTACTAATACATTGGTACATGAACAAATGATTTGGTCCACATAAAAGTTATTTATAACAATTAGATGAAGTGAAAAGGAAAAATTCATCTTGATAGTCTATCATCAGAAAATATATGTTAAAAAATGAATGTATCTAATTAAAAATATTAAAGAGTAGTATTAGATCAAATAAATATAATTGGAGACTTATAATAATGTATTATATGAAAAATAATTTCCTCATGAAAAAAGAGTAGAAATGGAAAGGAAGTTCTTCGATCGTGAAAAACATAATGGGAAAATATTATTTTATTATGAGGGAGACTTTAAATTTTTAGCTATACAAGTCATAAACTATGTATTTAGACCATAAAATTAAAATAACCATTTCTTTTATAGGTTAAATATAATACTTATAAGCGCATTTGTGTCTCTAAACTTTTCATTATATGATGATATTGTCTTGAGTGAAATTTATATAGAAAATGAGTTCTCAAGGACTTATTAATTAAATAAAAAACAATATTGTAATAATATTTTTGAGAGTCATGGGAATAATAATGTGGTATAGGGGATAAGGGCGGGTTGGTATTTCCCATGTGTGATAACTGTTGGATGAAACACCATGGGGATTGTAGTAAGGGAATATATGTTTGTTAAAACTATGGAGAAAATTTAAATCAAACTCACGAATTAAAGGGAAATGTATAATATGTTCATGTCAAATGATTTAAATATAGGGAGAAGGGACATTATGAGAACTAGTTTCCCCAACATGAAGTTCATTTTCATCCAAAAATACAAAGAGAGAAAGGATGATAATATTTTGTTGCTACATCTAATGTTGATATTCTTAAGGACATAGTAGAAGGTACATTGATTATTTCCTCAATATTAGATAATGTTATATTTGTTTTTTGAACATCGAAATATTATATATCTTTTATGTTATTCAAAAATATTAGATATTTCCCTATCACCCTGTTAAGAAATTTATCATTTAGGACAATAAGTGGCAGTCTTATAGAAATAATGATATAATAGGAACTTCAAATATTGATGCATTGGAATATCCTTTTTTAAAATCTAGTTATTATAACTATGGTGGACTACTGTATGATCCTTGGAATGGATTGGATTTCAAGGTATAATTAGAAAATTTAGTTCCCATAGAAGGAGAATATGATCCAAAAAGTGAGGTGTAATCTCTTGACTTTGGAGGGGGAACTTCATCATTTAAATCATGTGTGGAGACACCCAAAATATATCTAATTAATGGGATTTTAGATAATGATAAAGATCAGGAGTGATCTATGGTTGTCGAAGGTATCATAATAATAAATTATATACCCATGGAACAAAATTTCATTTATCTTTTCCCAAAAGTATTATTTAGTCATCCAACAGAGCTTGAATTTTATTTCTCTATTAAACTCATTCTTATCAAAAGACCAATATCTAAATATCTTTTTAGAATGGTGCCAATTGTGATGGTAGAGTTAAATAAATATTCTTTTGATTTTACCAATAAGGTATTTATATTCCACAACATTTTACAGGGGGGAGCCTCTTTTTTATTCATGAAAAATAAGGATGATTCCCTGAGATTATGCATTGATTATATAGAGATCAATGAAATCACTATAATAAATAAGTACCCATTTTTCATTCATTTTTTGACTTATTTTATCAACATAAAGGAGCCCAAAACATTTAAAATATTGATATATACTATGGTTACCAACATTATATGGTGAAGAAGTAATAAATACCAATAATGGAATTCCAAGCTAGGTATAAACATTATTAGTTAACTTTAATTCAAATTGGATTGAATAATAGACCATCATTATTTATTAATATGATTAATTGACTATTCAAGGAGTATCTTAATAATGTTTTTGTGGTATACATTAATTATATATTTATATACTCTAATATCTTTAATTAAAATGAGATTAATCTATAAATATTTATTGAGACCACAGAAAAAATGAATTATATAAGAAGTGTTGTAAGTGTGAATTAGAGCTCTATAAAGATTATTTTCCTAGGAATATTGTCTCAAAGGATGGGATATAAATTTACCTACCTATGGAAAAAGTATTATAATTATGTATTTCACTGGTGAAAGTAACAAATATTTGAATATTCATGTTCTTAGAAAGCTTCTATTAGTGGGTAGTTCAAGATTTTTCCCGATTGGTCAACTGTTTAACCAAGTTAACAATTAAAGGTGATAAATTCACATAATTGAGAAAATATAAGGAAAATTTTAATGATATGATAGTGGAATAAATAATGTTCCAGTATTAACTCTACCCTCAGGTATAGAATCATTGGTAATATATAGTGATGCATCGAAGAAAATACTTAGTTGTGTCTTTATGTAGAATGGTAAGGTGATTTACTATACATCAAGGTAACTGAAAATAAATAAATAGAACTATACAAATCTTGATGTTATGATATTCTCTAGAATATATTCTTAAAAAATATGGATAAACTACCTCTATAATGAAATATGTGAGATATATAAAGGCGATAATATATTGATGAGTATATTTTCTCGGAATTAGATCTACATGAAGAAAATAAGATAGTTGTAACTGCTTAGAGACTATGAATTCTTGATATTATACCACCATATAAAGGCAAACAAGGTGGATGATTTTTTTGGGTAATCGAGACCATATTATTTAGAGCATGATAAGGAAAAATAGGGATCCCTTATATATAGATATATTAAATATGGATATGGTGATATCTCAGGAAGGGGAGTCATCATTCCTTATCCAATAAATTTTTAAACCATCCTAACTTGAATGGATAAAAACGTCCGACAAGGATGATGAAAATTTTCTAAAGAAGACTAAAATAGTTATTGATTGGAAATTTATGGACTCAGTCTATAAAGATAGAGTGTTAATATTTATGAAGTGTTTACATGTTCCAACACAACCCATTTTTAAAATGGAACTATTTGATGGAGAACATAGATTATATTTATTTATACACCCTAGTAGAATAAATAAAGATAGAGTTAAGATAAAATTTCTGGTGGAATGGTATGAAATGAAAAATTGTGGATTATCTATCTATATTCTTTTTATGACAGTAGGTAAAGGATTAATGAAGAAATCCTAAGGGAAACATGCAACCTCCTTCTATACCTATATAGAAATATAACCATGTTTCAAGGAATTGTTTCATTATACTCCAAAAAAACCAATAAATAATGATTTTATATGAGTCATCATTGATTATATTACATATTTTTACCATTTATTAATATTCTAGTATAATATACCCATTAATAACCTTACCTAACACAATATCAATGAAATAATAATGCTTCGTAGGGAACCACTATCCATTGTATATGATCATGACCCTCAGATTATATTTAAATTCTAGAAGAGTCTTCAAATTGATCTCAAAACCAAGATACATTAAAAATATCCTATCATCCCCAGAATGATTGGTAGTTTAAATGACCCATCTAGCCTTTGGAAGACATACTAACATCACATTATCTTGACTTCTATTGTATGATGTATAATTATCTACCTTTACTTAAATTTTAATACAATAACAGTTTTAATTTGAGTTTCCATGTGGAACTACATGAATCATTGTATGGGAATAGTTTTTATACTCTAACCTAAAGGGAATAAGTTAGAGAAAGAAATTTAACTATCTAAGAGATCATGGAGGATAATTTTTTTAATGTATGAATTATTCCAAGTCATGTTAATGAATACTAGATCATAAAAATGAGTTATGCTGATAATATAAGGAAATACATGGTATTTCATGTTGAAGATTTTTTATTCATTAATTTTTTTCCCATAGAATGGATTTATAAAATTTGTTACAAATGGGAAGTTAATCCCTTGGTACATTTTTACTTTTGAAATAATAGAAGGATTGGGGATGTAGCTTACCAATTGTTTATATCGCACAACCTTTCTAAAGTACATGAAATCTCTATATTTCATTATAGAGGAAATAAATACCAAATCCATAACATGTTCTCACAAATTATGGAATGGGTTAGATAATTAAATATCTTGTAATGAGGATCCTATATAGGTTCTTTACACAATAAATATTGCTAATTTGGACAAATAATTTTGTGAATTTCCATTGGAGAATTCCAAAATTAGAAGAGGAAACCTGGGATATTGAAGAAACTATATGGAAGCACTAGTGGAGAAAACGTTTTTAAGGTGGTTTCTTAATAGTTTTTACGTCATTTTTTGGTCAATGTTATTACAGAAGACGTTATAAATATTGTTTTTATGCTGGTTATTTTAAACCCACTATAAAAAACAAACAATTGAAATGTTTTTCACATCGGATACTCAAAACCTGATGTGGATAACACTTCAGAGTCGTGATATATTACATCAGATATTTAAAAACTGATGTTGTATATATTTTATCACGTCAGTTATTATATAACTGTTTTATTAAATCACTCCTCTGAAGAATTTATCATGTCAGTTATGAAAATAGCTAATGTGACAAAGCAGTCTGCCAAGAGGATTTCCACATTAGTAAAATAATAACTGACGTGGGAACATATCTATTATATCGGTTATAAAATAACCGAAGTAAAAAATGATTACTTTCCATCTATTACATTGGTTATGAAATAACCAACATTAAAAATAATTCATGTGCATTTTTTACATCGGATAAAAAATATACTTTGTAAAAAAAATTTATTAATTAAACCTTTCAACCACAATTATGTCCAGCCAAAAAAATAACTGAAACGGAAAAAAAATAGACCGAAACCCCCCAAACCTCCTGGACACCCCAACCACCACCCCTAGACCCCCCCACCCACCCACCCACTGTACACCCCTCCCCAAAACCCTGGATTTCCCCCCACCCTCTTAGACAACCCCCACAGCCCTGGACACCCCCACCCCTAAAAATCCTCCCACCCCACTGGACACCCCCCAACAAACACACCCTCCAGGAACACCCCCCCCCCCCCCTCCACCCTTTTAGATAGCCCCCACACCCCTAGACACACTTGGAAACCCTCTGGAACCCCCCCCCCCACCACCACCACCACCACCACCACACGGGACACCACCCACACCCCTGGACTGCCCCCCACCATCCTAGACTACCCCCAAACCCTTGAACCCCCCCCCCCCCAACCCCACACCCCTGGACTTCCCCCCCCCCCACCCCAACCTTCTAGAAAGCACCTACACACCCCTAGACACACTTGGAAACCCCCCCACCCCCACCCCTAGACTACCCCCACCCTCACAGATAGCCGCCCACATGCCCAGAACCCCCCCCCCCCCCCCCAAGACACCCCCCCCCCCCACACACACACCGGACCCCCCCACCCACCCACCCACACACACCCTTGGAATGACCCACCATCCTAAACATCTGTCACGCCCCTGGACACCCCCCCCCACACACACACACAGACACACAAAACTACTCCAACACAAAAGAGTACCTGAAAGAGAACAACCCCCCCCCCCCCCCCCACCACCACACCTAGAACGACACCCCAACCCCAGCAAACCCCTCTCCCCACTGGACACCCCACACTCCCCTAGACTACCCCCCCCCCCCCACATACACACCCCTCACTGACATCCACCCACACCCATAGATACCCCCCACAACTCTGCCCAACCAAAATAATACCAGAAAAAGAATAGAAACATACCACCCCCCACCCACTAAACCGAATTCCTACAACCTTAGACACGCACAACCTCTTGAACAGTCCCCCACCTCCTTGGACAGTCCTACCATCCTCCTGGCACTCCCACTCTTGTATCTCGCCTTTTTTTTCTTTACATAAACATTTTTCTACACTATACAAAACTGAGGATCTTTAAGGTTTACTGTCTTCGAAACCAGAAACATAATACATGACGACATAAAACATTCTTATTAATAACTTGAAAGGATTATTCATTTTCATCCTAAGATCATTACAGTATCTCATAACCTAGGAGTGTAGATCAAAGGAAAGGGTGAGCAGAAGGCCCAGTAAGGGAAATAGAAGAAACATTTTATATGTGAACTTGAGATACATAAAAAAAGTCATGATAAATAACTTTATGGCATGAGAAAGAGATCATGAGGAATATCATAATAAAAATAAAATGTTTTATAACATGAATATGTGCCTAAAAAATTTAACATAGATAATCATTTCTGTATCACCATGTTCCATCCCCAAGGTGTCCATAAAAATTTACCAAGGTTATTCACCAAGGTATCGTTAAAATAGTCATCTCGAGATATTAATTATTTACCAAATGCATTGGAGTGTTATCAGAGTGCACCCTAAAATTTGTCTTTATCATCATGTGAGCCACATATATCATCATCAAACATTTAATATATAACCCATATAGAATAATAGAAATGGGTTACATTTCATTATCATAACGTTTTAATAACTGATTTTAAGACATGATCTTTATGTCATTTTAAACCCATGAAAAAGGAAAGTGGGTTTCTTGTATGTAAATCCCAGAATTAAAATAGAACATTTTGATATACATGTGAAAACCCCTTTAGCAGAAATATCTTTGTGTATTCACTTAATAAAATAAAATAATTTGACAAAAAGTGAGAGACATTTTGAGACGAAAATTTCTACAGCGTAACTGCTATGTTACAGGGTTTTAGAATTCATTAAAAAGAGAGGGGACATGGGTTACCCACTCATAAATGATCCACAAAAAGTAGAGGGAAATAATATAAATGATATAATAACTTTGTAATTAAATTTTAAAGACATACCATATGAAATGAAAAACATGAAAGGAAGACAAAAATAATATTTCTCTTATGAAAATTTAGCAGCCTACCTGCGTAACATAAAAATTCAAAAAAAAATGAATTGTTGTGATTAAATAGGGTATCTCATAATATGAACATAAAAGGACATTATGATGAATATAGATATCATACCCCATCATGGAAAAAAGGAACATGAAAGACTTGACATGAAAGTAGAACTATGAAAATTGGAAGAGTGAAAGAATCTCTTAACTTGAAGAGTAACTTAGAAATCATGAATTTTGGTACCTTGGGAGGATTAAGGGAACCTTGGGAGGACTCCTTGGGAGTTAAGAAGATCATAAATTCTTTGAGGAGGATTTTGGAATGGAATGTATTAGAGAATGGATTGGTATTTATAAGGGAAGTGAGGGGACATGGCATTAATGGCCAAGGGACACCTCATTGGTGGTATTGGAAAAACCATGGGCTTGCCCATGGTATTGGACACTTGGGACACCTCATACCCTATAATAATATTAAAAAGTAAACCATAATTATTACATAATTAATACATCCTTATTGATGTCATTAAACACTGTAAACTCTAAACTGAAAATTCACTATTCACCGAAAATTCAACATTTTCTGAAAAATCCCAAAAATTCACCTTAAAAAAATATTGATTCCCTCAAGTAAAAAATGAACTAAATTTTATAAAAATAATTTTCATAATATTTTTAATTTAATTTTTTTATTAAAAAGCACTATTCACTTGAAAAAACTAATAATTTCTGAAATAGTTGTTTACCTATTTTATTGAATTACATTACATAATCAAGTTGCCTGAATTATATTAATACTTACTTTAACTGAGATTACAAATCCCTTTGTTCACATTACTAATCCTAAATGTAAAATCACTATTCATAATTTACTATTCTCCAAAAATTATGTGGATCTTATTAGGCTCTAAATTTCTTATTGAACACATTTACAGAAAACCATTTTTTGAAAATCCTTACACATCATTAATTATTTGTGGATTACAAAAATATTTTAAAATATCCCATTTTTTCAACATTCATCCATAAGATACATCCTATTTTTATCCGAACATCTGAAAATTCACAAACTTCACCATAGGAAGATATCAAGATTTTATTTATCTCAAGGGATTATACAAAGTAGCTAAAATATCATTACATAGCCCCTTATAACACCAGCATAAGACCTAAGTTTAAGGTGTGCTAAGGTGAGAGAATCTTCGGGAGTCTTGGATAACATTTCCCTAGTAGTAATCTACACTAACTTGAACTTCTCCCATAGGCCATTCTATTCATGCTTGACAGGCTGGAGTTCGGCTTGGGCTTGGTCCAAAGCGAAGCCCAAAGTTTCCACCTCCTTCCCAAGCTCTGATAAGTGGGCTTCATATGGTTCGAGTCTACTGGATGAAGCCATTGATTCTTCTTTCTGCATTGACAATTAACATCTCAATTAAATTGTTAATAGTAAATTAAAATACTATTCAAAAAGTTTGGGTCATTGCACCCACCCCCATTGACATCCTAGACACCCCCACACCCCAGGAAACCCTCACACCACCTAGAAAGCCTCCCACACCACTTGACACCCCCTTGACTACCCCCACCCTCATGGACACCCCCTACCCCACTGGACAACCCTCCCACATCCCGGGAAATCCCCCACCCCACCGGACAGCCCTCCCCACACCCCTGGACAGCTCTCTTACACCCCTAGAGACACACGACACCCCTAGACACCCCCTGGACAGCCCTCCCACCCTCCACGACACCCCCACACCACCACCACCACCACTATACAGCCCACCTATACCCCCCGGACTGCCCTCCCACGCCACTAGAACCCCCCCCCCCCACCAACTAAATATCCTGCCCACAACTGTGGACACCCCCACCCTCCTGAACAGCCCCCACCCCCATGGACAGCACTCCAACTATCCTGGAACCCCCCCCCCCCACACACACACACACCCCTGGACACCCCCTGGACTACCACCCACCCTCTTGGACACCCTAGACCCCCTGGATAGCTCTCACACCATCCTGGACACCCCCCACCCCACCCCTACCACCCCACTAAACAGCCTTCCCACAACCCTTGATACCCCCACCTTATTAGACAGCCCCCACCCCCGGACATACCTCCCTCCCTCCTGGACACCCCCACCCCAAAGAACACCCTGGACACTCCCCCCCCCCCCACCACACCACTGGACATCCCTCCCACACCCCTGTAAAACCCCCACCCCACAGGAAAACCCTCCCCACACCCCTAGAGAGCCCTCCCACACCCCTCGAAACCCCCACACCCATGGACACCCCTTGAACCCTCCTAGACACCCCCCCCCCTAACCACCACCACCGGACATCCCTCCCCACACCTTGGACAGCACTCTCACACCCCTAGAAACCCTCCCACCCCACTAAACAGTCTTCCCACAACCCTGGACACCCCCACCCTCTTGGACACCCCCACCCCCATAGACAACCCTCCCACCATCCTGGACACCCCCACCCCCATGGACACCCTGGACAACCCCCCCCCCCACCCCACCCGCACCCTACACCCCTAGACACCCCCCTTGACTTATCCCCACCCTCATGGACACCCTATACCCCCCCCCCCCCCCACACCACATGGAAATCCCTCCCACACCCCTGGAAAGCCCCCACCCCACTGGAAAACCCTCCTCACACCCCTGGACAGCCCTCCAACACCCTTAGAAACACCCCCACACCCCTAAACACCCCATGGATAGCCCTCCCACCCTCTTGGACACCCCCCCCCCCATTGGACAGCTCTCCCCACCCCCTGGACATCCCTCCCACACCCCTGGGAACCCCCCCACCCCACTAAATATGATGCCCACAACCATGGACAGCCCCACCCACATGGACATCCCGCACCCTCTGGACATCCCTCCCACCCTTCTGGACACCCCACCCCCCCCCATGGACACCCTCGACACCACCCCTTCACCCCACACCCCTGAATAGTCATCCCATACCTCTAGACCCCCCCCCCCCCCACACACACACAAAAACACACACACACAGAGACACACCCATAGACACCCCCTGGACTTCCCCCCATCCTCTTGGAGACCCTAGACACCCCCCACCACCCACCACCCACTTGACAGCCCTCCCACACCCTTGGAAAGACCCCACCCCACTAGACAGTCCTCCCTAGACCCTTGAATAGCCCTCCCACACCACTTACCCTCCCCCCACCACCACAACCACACCCCTAGACACCCTATAGACTTCCCCCACCCTCATGGACACCCTGGAAAACCCCCACCCCACCTAGACCCCCCACCCCTGGACAGCCCTCCTTGTCCCCTGAACCCCCCCCCCCCCCCCCACCCCATTGGACACCTACCCACACCCATGGTACCCCCCCCCCCCCACCAGACTAGAATCCATAGCAGAAAACCCATCTTAACTAGAGAAAAACAAGAAGATGCAAAAAATTAAATAGTCACATATATATAATTCATAACATACAATGTAAACAAAAACCCTAAATCCAACCTAAATAACTACCAAATTCACAATAATAATTAAAATATTCAAAATTAAATTTTACACTAAAAACAAACTAAAATCCAATCAAACCTGTAAATTAATTTGACCATTCCACTTGTAAATTTTTTACTTCTTGAGAACAATAGGGTTTAGGGTCATCTAATATCTACAAATTAAATGGATAGTAGTTAACATGTATAATGAATAAATAAAATGAAATATTATGGAATGCTTTAAAATGAAATCTTAAAATGTCAACGTTTAAAAGGAAATATTACCATGTCAATGTTCATAAGTATTCCTGTTTTAATTATTTCATACATAAATCATAACGTATAATATCTGCATTCGATGATGCCTTGTTGTTCATGAAAATTCTGTTTGAATGAGTGTAAATTCAAAATATTATTTTTATATAATACATAAAAAAGTAAAAATTATAAATGGATATTTACCTTTACTTCTACATATTTGATCTTGGAACTCCTTTTCTTTGTGTTTTTTCGAAAGTAGACCTATCCCCTATTAAAAAATAATACAAATAAAAAAGTTTATAATTTGTTATAATATATAAAACTATTAAGAAATTAAAACATACTTTTCCATCATATTATTAAAACTTTCTCGCACATCGTCGTGGACAGAGCATATCCAATAAAGTGATTTATCCCTTGTTCAAAAAACACCTAACACCAAATGATCATTGATAGAAGATAATTTAAGTTTAGTGGTTTTTTATGTTGAAAGATAATAAACTCATTTATAGATATATGTTTCATACCTCTCACTAAAAGCGATCATCCAACACTGTGTGATTATATTCTGTTCAAATCATTCATGAATATAAAGAATTATTTGTTCCTCATCCAATGCATGTGCCTTAGGGGAAATCAAATGAGGGTCCATTAATCCATATACATCTGTCTGCTCACAAATTTTATAAAGATACCTAATAAAAAATAGACATAAGTATACATTTTTAATAACTATCACATAGGGAAAAGGTGTTAGGACTTACATGGTAGAAATATTCACCACGTTGATGCCCAAATTATATCTAGTAATAATCTCCATGATATCCGTTTTCAAAATCCCCACATTTATTGCACATCCACAAACATCAGGTTCATTTGGAAACTCATAATGATCCCTTAACAGATTCGAATGTCTTGAAAATATGTCAAGACTACTAGAATCTGTATCTGATATCATAGTAATTTCACTTTGTTTTTTTCTATAAAGTATTTCTTTACCTTTTAAGTATTATGGTAAATATAAATAGAAAAATATATTAGGTTTAAAATGTTAAAAAAAATTAATAATAAAATAAAATTGAAGATATAACATACATACCTCTATGGTAATGAGTCGCAGAAGTCTGGATGGACAAATTAAAAAATGGATGATACTATGTCTAACTATCATCACCTCATCGGTAGGTAATGGTACCCGACTTGATCTATCTGTAATATCTTGCACAGTGAACCTATGATGATCTACCGTTAACAGTTTATGATGAAGTGTATCACCTATACAATATACTAGCCCATATGCAACTATATGATGTTGAGGATCATCAACATACAACTCTTAATAAGTAGGAAGTTTTCGTAGAGTATTTGGATAATAAATGGGGTCCACAGGCTGAAGTGAGGGAGTGGGAACTACTGGCCGAGGTAGAGGATAGATAATGGGGTATTCAGGGGGAGGTGGAGGAGTGGGAGCTGCTCTCTGAAATTTTCTTTGCATGTATGCAAACATAGACTATATTTATGCTCTAATATTTTCCTCCATCATTGCGCTAATAATATGAACTTCAGTCTCCAAGGATTCTATTTTTTTTATAAACACTCTCAACAGAAGAATTATAAGAACGTGGCTACACTTTTCTTACTGATACACCCATTGGATATCCTCGTAAAATACCATGATGTTCGGGCTTTACCAATGCTACAGATAAAATATATTTCCTCCCAATAGATGTAAATACCCCCTGTGAGCTCTTCTCCTCATGAGAATCCTGTATTAATTAATTGAACATTTCTGTAATGATTCAAATAATAAGAAAAATATAGTTAACTTAAATATATTAAGTAAATATCTTATAATTCTCTCAGCTACAATTCTCGAATAATTCAAAATATTTTACCCCGTTTCCCCCTTCTAAGCATTATTCTATTTTTCATGTCTAAATGGAGGGTATGGAGGGGAAACCTCTTTATAGCTTGAAGACTGAGCTCTCAGTTTTTTTGATTTTTCCACCATTATTTGTTCTTCTAATAATGTATAACCTCCCTGAGATAAACTATGAGGGTATACATTTTTTACATTTGATCTCCTAATGATATCTCCTTGTTCTCTATAAATTCATAATAAGAAGTCATTAACAAAACATTAATAAGATCATTTATCTAAGAAATATTATAAAAGGTTACATTTTCCTTACCAAAAATGAATCGTTTCATTTACTTTCAACAAATTGTATCCATGTGTCTTCATGTATGAAAGGATATATATGACTTGGATTATCATGACTCCTATGACCAAAAATGAAATCATATGTGAGTGTTTGATTTGAAATCCCTCCATATACTAGAATCCATTGATAAGAATTTCGTCCTGACATCTCCAGTATCAAGAATATCAAATGGCATTTGATAAAGAAGATGAAAAATATACTATACTAGAAACATTTATAGAATAGGCACCCAATAGAAAAATAACATTCCAAAATACTCTCCCAGAACTGAGATGTTATCGCTTATTCCATACTTCTCCAATCGTCATAAAATTTTCTTACTTTGATATTACCTTTATTTGATACAAAAATCTTAATTTTTTTTGCATTTGGACCTCTAGGAATATCATTCTCATCGAACTCAATGAGTATCCTATGGTACTTCATACAGGAAATTGATAATTTTGGTAAATGTGTGCACCCATGTTTACCAAACTCTTGAACTCTTTGTCATTATGAGAGCACATGATGAAGATTGGGGAACATCATGAGGAGCATGTGAATGTTTCTCCCCAGTGGTATGATCATTATGCTCATCTCCAGAATCATGTTGTTAATCAACTGTTTGATATATCATTGTCCTTCAAATAAAAAAAACAAACATTAGTTCACAAATATACAAATTCACATATTACAATACTAATGTAAACAGAAAATGTACTGTTGAACTAAGTTACATAATATTAAACATGGTTAATATGGAAACCATGTTAAACAATTGTAAGGATGGGAAATGTTGTAAACATGGTAGTGTAATTTTTATTCAAAAAAATCGATAAATATATAAATTATGTAATGGTAAACTATGGTAAACAATGGTAAACATGGTAAACTACACTAAACAAAAAAATAATTAAAAAAACATCTCATTATTTGTTTTAATATGCGTTTTAATAATGAAAAAAAATTAGAATATCTAACATTATATGAAAATAATAAATGTAAACAAGAAATAAACATATGTTACCCGTAATATTAGGAATATACAAATGGATTGTTTTCCCAAATTCCTTCGTCATGATTGTTCTTTATGTCATAAGTCATTTCATCAACATGCTCATCATTATGTTCTTCTAATATTTCCATGGATGTGGGGATCTCATATAAATCACCATCTTCATCAAGTTGATCCTCACCAACATATTGTTTTTTCCCTAGAAAAACTACAGACCACTTCATATCTGATTGATCTACTACATAGAAAATATTTTTTTCATGTGTTGCTGTTATAAATGAATCAGTTGTGTCTTACAATCTATTCAGATAAATAACTTTCATTAAAAATTCATTGTGTCTTACACTTTTGTTACCTATAAACCATTTATAATAAAAAACAGGATCATTAATTATAATGTGATCATCCTCCAATATTTCTTCATTAACTCCATAGTATGCACTTGATGCAGAAATTGGGATTTTGTCTTTAGAGCATGAAAAATTCATTTCTTTTGAAAACAACAATACACCACTATTCTGAACTGCACTTCTGTGTTCAGAGATTTGGAATAAAATGTATAGCCATTAATGTCATAATCGGCCCATGTTATCACATTTAAACATGGACCACCCACTATCCATCCTAATGTCTCTGATACATATGATCTACCACGAAATGACTTTTTAATCCATAACAAAAAAACTGTTGTGATTATTCAAAATCCACATTTCTTTCTTCTTTATATGACATTGTTTTAAATAATTAATATACACTATAATATACGGGTGAGAATCAGTAATTTTATTCAACATATATAATTATAACTTCTTAATTTATTCAGCTGACGATGATTTGACTTTCATGCCATGAATACACTTTCCCTCATTATTAAATCATTCATGGTGAGATGGAGGCAAACATATGTGCTCCACCACAGCCAAGTAGCTTGTACAAATCTCCACAACATCCTCAGAAATATAATTTTCAAAAATAGGGGATTTTGGTTGATATGAATTCTTAACATACCCCTTTAATATTTTCATATACCTTACTAAAGGATACATCCAAAAAAGATATATAGGCCCACAAATATTTATTTCTTGAACCAGATGAATCATTAAATGCAAGATTATATCAAAAAAGTCAGAGGAAAATACATTTCCCATTGACAATATATATAAATTTCATCCTTTTCCAAAATGTTCATAGAATTCACATCAATCACCTTATTACAAAATGAATTGAAAAAATAATTCAACATCATTATAGTCTTTCTAACACAAATGGTAAATATTCCATGTAATGAAATTGGTAGAATTTTTCACATATTTACGTGACAATCATGAGATTTCATACCTATCAACTTTAAATCCATCAATGAGACAAAATTTATAACATTTTATGAATAACCTTGAATCACATTGATATCATGTAGACAGTGAAAAAAGCTAATTTTCTCCCTCTTGGATAATGTATGACATGCCGGGGAAAGAAATGTTCATCTTCCATTAAGAGTGGGAGCTAACTCCAAACGTATTCCCATTGATAGTATGTCTAACCTTTCATTCAACCCATCTTTTGTATTTGCTTTAAAATATTACAATTTCCCAATCAATCTATCACTGATATTCCTCTATACATGCACGACAGAAATATTACATTTAATATCATTATATATTCAATATGGTAGCTCAAAAAATATTGAACTTTTCTTATAAATATGTCTATCATTACCAGATTTCTATGTCATTCCCATTTTCATATAAAGGTTTTCCACCCTCTCAAAATAAACAGAAGGTTGAGAAATATCAAATTCTTATGAGCCATTAAATTCATTTTTAGTCTTCTATAAGAGTGATCCATAGGTAAAATCATTCGATTACTCATGTACACTGTTTTCCTCCCATGATGAAATTAAAAATATGAAGTCTGTTGTTCGCAAATTAGACATGCTTTATACCCCTTAACACCGTATCCAGACAAATTTCCAAATGCTGGGAAGTCATTTATAGTGAACATATGCATTGCATGAAACTGAAAATATTAAATTTTATAAGAATCATACACCCTAATATCATCCTCCCATAAAAGACTCAAAAATCCATAAATGGTGACAAGAAAATATCAATATCATTAACGAATTGTTTTGGACCAGAGATCATTATACTCAACATGGAATATTTTCACTTCATACTAATATCAAGAGAGAGGTTGTAAATTACCAATAAAATAGGCCATGAACTATGTGTGCTACAGAGGTTTTGGTATGGATTCATTCCATCTGTGCACAACCCTAGTTTGAGATTTCAAATTTCATTTTCAAATATAGAATACGGCTCATCAATTTTCTTCAATTGTGCACAATTTTTTGGATGATGTAATTTTCCATCACATATATTCTCATTATCATGCCATATTAACCTTTTTTTATCATGTGAATTAGCAAAAAAACATTTCAAATGATGAATTATTGGAAGATACCAAAATACCATTGAAGGGATCTTTGTAATCTCTACATCAGTTTGAGATTTTTCTTTTAAATTATACTGTGATGTCCCACATTTTGGACACTCAGAAGTACATTCATATTTCATCTTATATATCATACATTCATTAAGATAGGCACAAATTTTCTTGTATTGCAATCCCATTGGGAATAATCTTTTCTTGGCCTTATAATGTGAATCTAGAAGATCCTTATCCTTTTGAAGAATGTATTTCATCAATCGTAGCATCTCTGTAAAACTTGTGTCACTCCATCCATGTTTCCCCTTCAGGTTAATCAATCTTAACACTACTGAAAAAATCATAAAATCCATACAACCATGATACAATGGATTTTCAGCAAAACAATATAGACACACAAATGTCTGTTCTATCTCAATTTCTTCTATTGCAATATCACGAATAATTTCTTCAATTCCATCAGAGTTACCATCTTGTGAATCACAATCATTATTATATCTTCCATTTGGTCTAGTTTCACCATGCCAAATCCAAGGGCTGTAACTAGGATTAAAACCATGACAAATCAGATGATCTTTGATATCTCTACTTTTCAACTTCTTCATATTAAAATATTTCAGGCATGGACAGAAAAAAATGTCATTGCTTGAAATATTTTTTTTATCTAATTCCAAAAATGCATCAAAACCATCCTCATATTCATTACTCGTTCTATGTGCCGTAATCCGACTTCCACTCATTATTATCCTAAAAAAAATATCAAAATTATACATCTTGTTAATATAAAACAAATATATATTTATATAAATAATTTCAAAATTTGAATGTAAAAACAATTTTGAAATAAAAAAAAATCTATGCATATTTGAGACAAAATATACACGAAAATCATTTTAAAAAGAATATATAGTTATATATATAACTTTTAAATTCATCCTGGATAATTTCTTCTTAAGGAACACAAGGAATACTTACTGGTGCAATTGGATACCATATTCACCCTTCCGTAAAAAAATACGAAGTATAAATATTAAAATATGTATACATTAACTACTAAAAATTACAAATATCCCAACGATTTGAAACCAATGGGATAACTTCTTAAACCATTGGGGTACCCAACAGTTTCACACAACATTGGCATGACGGTCATTGCAATAGCCGTATACCAACAATTCTACAGGAACTGTTGTTATAGACTACCTGGAGATAAAATATTGCAATTATTTTAATGAAACTGGTGGGATATATATATATATATATATATATGTGTGTGTGTGTGTATGTGTGTGTGTGTGTGTGTGTGTGTGTCTACCAAGAAGGTGTTCAAGGGGGTCGGGGGCTGTCCAGGGGGGTTTTCATGGGGGTAGGGGTTTTCCAGTGTGTACAAGGGGTGGGGGTGTCCAGGGGGGTGGGGTCTGTTTAGGGGGTAGGGGATGTCCAAGGGGAAGGTAGGTGTCTAGGGGGTTGGGTGGTGATCAGGGGGGGAGGGGTTGTCTGATCCCCAACCCCATTAAACACCCCCACCCACCCCCTTGGACACCCCCTAGAAACCACCGCCCCCTAAACAGCACTCCCACCCCTCTGGACACCCCCACCCTCTGGACAACCACCCCCAACCCCTTAGACAGCCTACTCACCCCTCAGACACCACCCCAACCCCAGGACACCACTACCCCCTTGGATATCCCCCACCCCCTAGACACCACACCCCCACCCCCTTGGACACCCCAACACCCTTGGATAGCCCCCGAACCCCCCTGGACACCACCCCACCTCCTTTGACACCCCCTAGACACCCCCACCCCCTTTGGATAGCCCGGAACCACCTGTACAGCCCCCACCCCCCTTGACACCCCCAGCCATGGACACCCCCACCTCCCTGGACACCCCTCTGCCCTTGGACAACCCACTCACCCACTGGAGACCACCCCCACCCTGTGGACTGACCCCCACCCCTCTAGACAAACCCCCTAGACACCCCCACCCCTTGACACACCCTACCCCATTAGAAATCCCACTCACCCCCTTGACACCACCCCACCCCCCGGGACACCCCTACTTCCATGGACAACCCCCTCACCTCCTGGACAACACCCCCCCCCCCCCCCCGACCCTCTTAGACACCCCAACCCCCTTGGACAACCCCAACACCCCCTGGACACCACCCCCACACCCTTTGACAATCTATGGACTCCCCCACCCCTCTGGACAGCCCCCCCACCCTCCCTGAACACCCCCTACCCCTTTGGACAGCCCACTCACCCCACTAGACACCCCCTGGGAAACCCCTACCCCCTAGACACCCCTCACCCCTGGACACCCCCTACCCCCTTGGACAACCCACTCACCCCCTGGACACCCCCCCCCCACCACCACCACCCCCGGGACACCCATACCCCTTAGACAGCCCCCTCACCCCCTGGACACCACCCCCACCCCCTTGGACACCCCCAACCCCCTTGGACAGCCCCTGGACCCCCTAGACACCACCCACACCCCCTTTGACACCCCATGGACACCCCCACCCCTTTGACAACCCCCACCCCTCTGGATAACCCCACCCACTGGAACCCCCCCCCCCACCCCCTGGACACCCCCTACCCCCTTTGACATCCCACTCATGCCCCTAGACACCACCCCCAACCCCTGGACACCCCTACCCCCTTGGTCATCCTCCTCAACCCCTGGGAACCACCCCCACCCCCCTTTGACAGCCCTACCCCCTTGGGCAGCCACCGCACCGCCCTGGACACCACCCCCGCCCCTTTGACACTCCTGGACACCCCCACCCCCTGGACAACCGCCCCCTCCCCTTGAACACCCCCCCCCCCCCCCTCAGACAGCCCCCACCCACATCGACACCCCATGTATGCGCACACACACATGATAGAATAGACAAAAAGCATAAAGTTGCATGATATCACTTTCATGGTTTCTTTTAACATAAAATAATTTAGCATAGTACAAATAAACACTATGAAACATACCATGATAACAAGAACAATGATAGAATAACAACATCTCAAAAATTAGTTTAAAGAATTGTGACAAATAAAAACAGAAACTGAGACGTGTAAAGATTACTTGAGTGTTGTGAGTCGACCTGATATATCTGCTGACAACAATAAAGATGATGAATGTTGTTGGAAAAATGAGGCTAGAGTTCACGACTTTAAATTATACTTTCTAGGTTTTCTGCATGGGAGATACAAGTCACAGGTCTCCAGATCGAGGAAAACAGAATTACTAAATACAGGGAAAGATAAAACATTTAAAAGAATTACCACATTAGTTATCTTATAACCTATGTGATAAACTTTTTTTATGTTTATAATGTTGGTTATTTTATAATTTATGTATAAAATAATTTATCACATTGGTGATTTTATAACCGACATGATAAATGGCGCTTTATCACGTCAGATCTTTTGATAACCGACGTGATAAAGCACCCAGATTGGATTTTCACGGATTTTATGAAATAACCAATGTGATAATGCTAATCTTGGTATTTTTATGTCAGTTATAAAATAACCGATATAAAAAATGGATTCCTATCGATTTATCATTTCAGTTATTTACATATTTACATGTCGGTTATATAGAACAGACGTGAAAAATGCCGAAGTGTTAAAAAATCCACTAGTGATGGAATACTATTATTTATTCAATTTTTTATATCTAACCCAATTTTGAGGATTAATTTTTGTAGGATTGAGAATGTAATACAAAATATTCTACTATAAAAGGTAAATAATGCTTACTGAAACTATTGAACAAATGCACCCATTAAAGATTCATTATTGAATAATTTACATAAAATTTATAGTTTTGAATTTTATGTTCACCATAATTATTATATTTTATAATTCATTATCACAAAATTATCTTGTTTTGAATTTTTGATCTTTTTATAAAAAGTTCAGTTTTTAGTAACAAATTATGATTTTCATGAAACTTGTAATATGTATGACTTTACTTTTATATCTAAATTCACTAGAAGTTTATAAAATCATTTATGTAATCAAATATAAATTTGAATAATAAAATTACAATTATTCAATATTAACTAAACATAAAAAACATATGAATACCATTTATAGTACTATTAAAATATTACATTGATATAATAACGATTTTATGTCATTTCATCGAACCATGTATTTTATGGGGATATTCTTTTTTGTATTTCCTCAAAAAGATAATATAATTTGGTTTTTTAATAATAAATAACTTTATTTCATTAATATAATTACCAAGATAATTTTATTTTATATATAAATTTAAAACATTAAAAATATATTTCTATAAAATCTTTTTTTATGAATTTAAATGTATAATTTTTAAAATATCATTTTCAAACATTTATAAAAAATATTTAGATAAATAATATTAAATATTGATATTAGAAGTATAAAATTATATAAAATTTTAATTCATAACCTTTTTAATTAAAATTAATTACTATGGTTTGAAATTAAATACCATGGTAAATATAAATTAGGGGAAAAGATAAAAATGTAAAAAAAACCACAAATCACTGAAATATATCTCCAAAAGGGGTGATTGAGGTGATTTTTTATCTTGAATCCTTTTCTTCGAATATTTTCCCCATTTTATGGACATTGAAACTTAAATAGTGACCATACATTATTGAAAATGTAAGGGTTACTCCCAAAACTACCATCCCTTTCACTTATAAAGGGTGAGCATCTTCACCACTTAAAGACACAACTCTCATTAAAATTTATCCATCACAATGTTATGGCCAACAATACATTGCATAAGGGCTTTGTTTCTAGGGAATCTTCTAATTAAATTTCTTGTCCCCAACACGAGTATTATAAACTAGTCAGTTTTTCCATCCAAATTATATTCTTTCCAATTTATTATACCAATAGTAATATAATCAAATAATTTTCATTTATATTCATTATTTTTTTATATTGAGTGTATTACCATTATTTATTCATATCCTTCATCCATTAATAAACTACATCATTGCTTTTGCGTTGTGTGGTCTATCGCCTACAAGGTATAACTTGTATCATTTTCCTTCACCAGATTACAATGATGAATATGAAGATAATATTAAAGGATTAATATTATTTTTATGATATCATTATGATTTTTTCATGAAATATTGTAAAACCTATTACTCATTTTATTAACAAACCATCATTGTGATTTTAATCATTTAAAATAAGCATAAAAGGGGATAATAATTTATTAAATTTTCCTAATGATTTATTTTCTATTAATCAATTTTCTATATCCTCGTAATTATGATATATATATAAAAATAAAAACAAAATATGATAATTATTATTTTGGTATAATGATATTAAATAAAAACCACATCTTTGTCATAAATTAAATTGGGGCATGTTCATGTTTGGGTGGGTTCAACCACCTACTTGAACAATAAATTGAATTTACACCATGAATTAATATGGAATCAAAATTATTGGTATAATATAATAATAAATTTTAAATAATTATTATTTTTTTCTAATATTATAATGAGATTTAATTCATCAAAATGAAATGATCTCTATTCATCAAAAATCACCAAAAATTGCTTATTATCATCCACTTAATCTTCAATGAAAAGTTCTAAAATAGTCGAGATTGTAGTTTTATGCATCATAAGTTATTTTAAATCACCCTTAAAATGGATAATTAATGACTTTTTAATAATTAAATTTTGAATAATAATGAATACAAGCACTTCTATAATGAAACTAGTGAAAATAATGAAAACTATAAACACCAAATATTGTAAATCAAAAGAATTCAAGAAGAGAATGACAGTTTATGAAGAGAATGAATGAAAATGGATATGATTGAGCTTATAAATTAAGTTATTAACATATCTAGTCTTATATTATAAGATGTAAAAGTACATTCATGAATGTCTGGATAATAGGTCAATGTTTTCGATCTCAATTCCACTCTTAGAGAATTTTTTTTAATGGACACTCAATTTTTGTTGTATTATTTATATACTACCTATTTAATATGTTATTTCATTTAATTAATTTATTCATGGTATATTAAAATCACGTTTAACCCTTATTTTTTATGATTTTATAATTTTATTTCTAACCAATCTATAAGTTGGTTTTTCCATCCCATTTTTCATTCTTTGGGACTCATGTTGTAGTCAACTCATATTTAATTTTGTGTCATGCATAAATTTTCATGGAACGCATTATTATCATGTAAGTCATAAAATTTAATCTATTTAAAAGTATACATTGTTATCCCTCTCTCATATTTTTTTATTCAAGATTAACCTTCTCCATGTTGGTAAAACTATCCTTTATTTTGGTAATTTAAATATTTGGTGTAATTTACTAGAAAATTCACCCCAATATAGTTAGTGAATATTTGATGTGTTTGTGGTACATATACAACTAGGATTAATATCAATGAAAATGATTGGTTGGGAATTCAATCAATCATCACCATGATGCAAAATGATTGGGAATAAGACCTCACACCTAGAGTGACACTATCGGTGGATGTTCTTTTTAATAGTCACAATATCTTAATAACCCATGATGATATAATTTTCCTACCATTTCCTTGTCCCCATACTAATGAAATCTATTTAATACAATTACTATATTCCATGGATAAATTATAGCATTGGATTTAACATCTCTACTATATTTATTGGATAAGTTTATGTCATGATACATTGATGATACCCAATAGATTCCAAGTTGATTGTGATATTTTCTCCTAGATATTCACATTATTCAATTTAATGTTTCTGGATTTTATTTTTTAATTTAATTATCATATATATATATATATATATATATATATATCTAAATTTTATTCATTAAGAGGTTCCTTATATAATAGTAATGATGACCCTCATTGTTAATTTATTTTTCATAATCTGATTATGTGTGGGGATCAAAATTACGTATCCCCTCAGTGAATAAATATATTTCATAAGACAATACATGTTTGGTTTTGGTGTATTCCATTTCCCATGATAGGAATGTTTCTTGGTATAAGGCCTTGAAAACATGTTTTTGATGTATGCTAATATATATTCCGTTAGTATGAGATAAATTATTATTGATATCCATGTTTTCTACTATTATCATGGATATAGAAATCCCATGGTTTTTGTTGATTATGTATTCATGTTTTTCATTTAGTCTTTAAATATCACTTATACCATGATTATGTTATATAATCTTCCCTTGAATGATAATAAATACTGAGCGAAGAATCTCAAACTTCTTTTTTTCCTTTTTCCAATAAATCATAGAGGATAACTATTTTTAATTTTCTGGTATATGATAGGAGGGATAATAATATACTTAAAATGCATTCATATTGTGTTCTATGTTTTTATAGTGTAATGTATGTATACATCTACTCTTCCAAGTGTACTAAAATTTTTGATCATTTAGGAAATCTAGTAATTTTAAGTCATAATTTAATAAAATTTTCAGCTTTGGGTTTTTTGAGTCTTGGATTTTATAATGGTGGATACCAGACCCCATCAGCAGGATAAAAATTTTATTTTTAATGGGGTTTCTATGTTTATAAGTATTGAAAGTTATCGGTATTTATAAGAAAACCATGTGTAGTCATTTTTATGGTTCATGTTCCTCGATAGATTTAGTTTCATCCAAGTTTTTAATACCTTTGTTCCTTAGCTTTGAATCAGTGTTTGGGATATGGGTTAAGCAGAGGAAAAACTTGTGTCCCTCCTTTCACCTGGATAGTAGATCATAATCATGGGGGTAGTCATTATTAGGGGTAGAGAGTTCATGTAGAAGTGCATGGCTCATTGGATGATTTTGAGTTTCCAGAACTGGGTGATCGAGTTATTTTCTGATGTACCATTTTCTTGTTTTCTATTTGGGTGCTTGATGCTTTGGATTTTCAGGTTATAAACTCCTTCATATCACCTTCCATATTATGTGGTTTTGTAATTTTTATGGAGATTATTTTAGTGACCATTGTTTAAACTACACAAGTTAGAGGTTGAGATTATCTCTATGATGTATGTAGAGACAATGAGACAGTGTTAAGGAAGCATTAATATTGGATAAACGTCATATGCTTATGGATATAACCATATTATATCATCATCGAAATATACTTATTAAATTTTGTGCATGTAATCATCATTTAATTATATAGGAAAGTTGTTCTTTGTGATGTTGATGAATATTCTTCCATGTTAATTGGTGATCAAGACACTCAGTTGGGTTGGAGGCCTATTTCTTATGTATTTTCCTTGATGGAGGATTTGATATAGATTTCATTATAGTCTTGGCAAGAAATGTACTCTGGGGTTGTCGAAGAGTACCCTAATGTCTTTCTTTAGGAGGTTGTGGCGTTACCCACTAAATGAGAGATCAATTTTAAAATATAGTTACTTATTAAGTGGAACTCTAATCTTCAGGTCTCTATAATTGTTGATGCCTTTGGATTTTCAAGATTTGTGTATACTGAACAATGATATTTTGTATTGTGTTTTTTTCTGTTGAGTGTACCACCATAGGGTGGCTGGTTTTTTTCACAAAGAAGATTGATAAAATTCAATGTATTTGTGTCAATTATCTTCATTTGAATTAGGTGAAAATGAAGAACCTATATCCTCTTTTGTGTATTTATGGTTTATTTGATCTTTGGAAAGGATTTCGTTGGTTATCCAAGATTTATTAGTTATTATGATATCATCATATGGAGGTAAAAGATGATGATATAATGAAGAATGCTTTTATGATGTTGTTATGGGAATTAATATTTCATTTTTATTTCATTAATTATGATGAATTAATCACCAATGTGCATGGGGTGAATTAATGTAATGTTATGAGAGTTCATGGATCTGTTTTTTGAGTTTTTCGTTAATGACTTCCTTACATACTCTATATCTGAGTAAGAGCATGAAGAGTATCTATGTGTAGTTTTGTCAGTTCTTCATCATTATTAGCATTTTAGAAATATGAATTACTATGAGTTCTAGGATCATGATTTTCACTCATTATATAATGTCATCTCCCATCGTGGAGTAGTCATGGATCCTTCAAATATCAAGTATGTTTTTTCTTATGCTGCCCCAAATACTATTGTAGAGGTGTTGTGTGTCCTTGGTCTTGTATGATATTATAGGAGTTACATCACTAATTTAACCTAGATTGAGAATTAAATGATACACTTTATAATAAATTATTATGAATTATTGTGAACTGAGTAGTGTATGACATCTTCCTAAAACCAAAAGAGGATGTTAGGCAGCTCTCCAGATCTTCATTTTCTAAAAGAAGTTATACTTCATGTTTGAAATGAGGATTCTTAGTTTTTATTTTGTAGTGTTTAGATATTTTAGATATCAATAGTTTCTTATATATCTCATTTATTTCACCTCACTGAATATATTTATTCCACCCATGATCTATAGTTTGTAGAAATCAGGTTTTCCTTAAATTTTTAGTGACATTACCTCATTAGAGAGAACTTTATTGTTTTCTCCAATAATAAGATCATAATATATTTCTTTTCGCATAGTGACTTGAACATGAAACAATGACGTTGGATGAAATTTTTTAGGACTCCACGTATGAGATTTTATAGACACTATGAAAGGGAAATGTTGTAGTTCATTCAATAATTAGGAATTCATTTAATGATGTTGTGAATCAGTTGGAAAATTTGCAGAGAGTGATGGAAGATCTCTTTAGGTTTCATCATGATATGGGATAGGATGGTGGATGTAGAGACCCGAAGCTTATCGTACATGGACATTACATTACATTTGCGGAATACTTAGTACATAACAAAAACACACACACAAGGACCGTAATAGTTTAGTGTCTTTGGAAACTCGGAATAAAATCTTCTAATCGTGGGGAAAGATCTTCAAAATCTCCCATAAAGATCTTCCTCTTTTTTTTTACCTAAAACCTTTCTTTATATCCTGGGGAAAAGAAAACATAAAAGGGTGAGCTCAAATGCTCAGTAAGGGTAAACAAAAGAAATATCAATCACATAATTTTCATAAGAACATAACATTTTTGGAAATCTTAACCTGCAAAAGAGAGCATAATTTCATAACATGGGATAAATCATAGTAGTGAAAATGAAACCATAACTTAAAACATTACTCATTGTGGCATACACACATAATCATAGAGAATAATTTCTTGTTAGTCAAGACTCATTGCCAAGACTATCTTAGTGGACAAAGTCCCTTTCTGAATCGAGTAATCCTCGTTTCAGTCCTGTTTCACTGAACCAGTATAACCTACCATTCCAGCCATGTCTATCTCATGAGATATGAAATCATTACCCAATGCATTGGAGGGAGATATAGGTCCCACCCATCTTATAATGAATCCTTTCTTATGTGTGCCACATAATCATAAAACATACATCATCCCATAACACATGTAACAAAAATGGGATTCTTGAAACATCATGACATCATAAATCAATTCATATAAGATAAAGGAATTCATAAAATTATTTCCATCACAACATAATCAAATCCATGTAATAATAGGGATAAAAAAACAGAACCCTTTTATTATCTTAGATGGAAAATAATTTTGATAAAATACTTGAATTCCATTCTTGAGGAAAATATCCTTTCTTCTTCAAAAACATTTTTCCTTTCATAACATGTCATACAACTTTAAAATAAAAGAAGTTGATTAAAAATAAACTTGAAAATTTGTAAAGGAAGCTTCTTGGAAATAATGATTTAAAAATCCATTCTTGCTGTATAAGATAAAAAAAACATTCTTCTCGTACTTTTGTCGGAAAAGTCAAAAAGTACCTCGTACGAAAAACGACAAAAGATTCCTTTCATACATATTTCTAAAAACTCACTGAGGGGTAAAAATGGATTTAAAAAATTGTAGGTGGATGGAAATAATATTACATATTGATGAAACATGTATGTGGATGATAAAATACACCCCAGTAAATACTTACGAATAAACAATCTCGGATAAAAATGAGATTGTGATATTTCCCTTACCTTAGGTCCGACTTGCTTTGTAAGTGTCCGAACCTCCTGTATAATGATTTAAATCATGTTATTGACTTATTACAGAATCATATTCATTGTTATGATATCATATATGGTTCACTTATGACATTATATTACCCGTTCTTTTGTAAATTCCATGTTAAAGAAGCGTTTTGGGTAAAATCGTTTCATTTATCGTAGGTGTTTTGACTTGTTGTTCTTGACATCATTATTACTTATATCATGATTTACTTACTTCCAGAATATAAAATATGATTTATATATCATATATATTCAGTATATATATATATAATAGGTAGATAATTAAAATGAAAAACACCGTTCATGGAGACGGTAGTCCGTACGTACGCATGAACGCTGTTTTCCTTTCCTTATTGTCTTGAAATGGAAGTAAGTAGATGACATACATATGTATATACATAAATCCAGTAGCCTTATAATGTCATATATTTCATTATTATTTCTTATATATACATTATAATCATTCTTAAATGGTTAACATGGAGAATGAATCTCATCGCGTCGTGGAGACGGTATTCCGTACGTACGCACGAGCGATGATATCATTTCTATAAATATTGAATTGAATTGCAGTGGATTATACAATATATCAGAATCAATATGATGTTGTAATAACTATGTATAGTTATTCTTTACACCATTATACCCATCCATGTAAGGTGGTGGTGGAAAATAGATTACACCACGGCGTGGAGACGGTATTCCGTACGTACGCACGCGCGGTGATTTCTTTTTCCGTAGGATGGATAGATGGTGAAATAGGGTTGTTTCATACTTATAATAACATATCAGTATATGAGTGATACTGATGTTATTACATCATAATGAAACAACCTAAGAAGAAGAAGTGGAAGAAGAAATAAAGATGAAAGAATTGGTAACGGTAATTACCTCTTCTTTGAAGTGCCTCTTTGAGACCTCCTCTTAGGGCACTAAAATGGGTCTTTGAGGAAGACCAGAACCTCTAGGATTATTCTAGGTAAGTGAAGAAGGTATTTTGGCAGGGGTTGGCCGAGCTTGAGTGCTCAATTTGGTGTGAGGAGGAGGGGGAGGAGGTGTCCTTTTATAGGGGAGGAGAGGGGCACCTTAGGAATTCTTAAAAATATTAATTTATAATAAATCTAACCCCACTTAAAAACCTCCTAAAATGACTCATATTCGAAGCTTAGATGATATAGGGTTGTAATCTCATCAACCAATCAAATTTAGACATGTTTGGATCTTATTTTAAACCTTATCAATTAGATTTAACTCTAAGTTAAATAATTTAACTTTTACCGTGTCTTTTTGTTTTCTTTCACTATATGGTTAATACACTTACTATAACATGCCAAACGAACCCCAAATTGTTTATTATTAATATATATATCCTTATCTATGTCATTTGGCCGAACCTTAGATTTTTAGGAATAAAATAACAATTAATAATATAATATTTGATTTAAAAACTATTTTGTGTCAATTTTGACACTATTTGATATATGATTTTTTTGAAAGTCATAACAGAATTAAATGTTCGAACCAAGTTGATTAAATCAACATTAATATATCATAGTAACCTAGAAAATTAGTGTAATTCATAAAAATTCTCAAATTACATTTATTTTGGTGTTTATAACATCAATTATGTCAATATTTCATAAATAAGATAATTACTGCATCATCTTTGTGTCATAAATTAATTAAATTATTTGACGTCTAAAAATTACAAATAAAATACCATTATGTAGGAAATCTTTTTATCTTTCTAATTAATATTTATAGTCGAATTTATCTTATGTATAACCCCATATTAAAAATGATTTACTTATTAAACTTTGATTTTAACTATTTTAACCCTTCTTTAAATAAATTAATAATAAATGTCCTAATCTAATCCAAGTGGGCCTAAATGGTCATATTTTATTCCTAAGTTTGTTTTTGGTCGAATTTCACTTGTCCAATAGAATTAGGACATGTGTTAGGGTAATATTGATATCATATTTACCCTTAGTTACCCTATTTACTATTAACCGTGGTAAAAAAAAGTAAAAAGTTACTATTCACCAAAAAAATATTTTCATCTCATTGAACCACATTTTAGTCCTTGATATTAACCGTTTCTCTCGGATTTTCGAAATTCCATTAACAGAAGCGGTAAAATTAAGTTTTATGCAAAAATTCAGTTTTTAACCTACCACTTAGTAGTTTCACTATTCATCAAAAATTGATGTTTTTCAGAACAATGCCAAAATTTCATCCCAAGCTATATTTCATATTCCGAATTCAAAAATGAAGTCTATTTTACCAAATTCATAACATAAAAGTTGCATTAATTAATTTTATAATTAAATCCCGCTGTTAAAACAAATAGCGTGTTTTTAAGAAACAATATCTATCAAAAGATTGACACTTGTTTATGTCTAGTTTAAATGTGAAATTACATCCAATGACCAACATTGTATTAAATTGTAAAAATATATTCTAAATATACTTTAAAACCACTCAAATTAATGATTTATCACTATTAATTATTTCGATTAAAAAAGTTGTTTTTAATTATAATTTAGTAATTTTTCACTATTCATCAGAATATGAAAGTTATCCGAAAAGTACCAAAATTTCACCTTAGGCTAAATTCGATACTCCGAATCCAAGAATGAAGTTCATTTTGAAAAATAAGATTTACAGAATTTTAAAAAGTGGTTATTACTATTCATAACGGCTAGTTTTAATAATATTTTAATAGCACATCGTTGTTTAGTGAAACTCGGTATTGCGTATTACACACGCTATCGAGGAAGGTCGCGATTGCGTGTAATGCAAGGCAATACAAGGATGCGTGTTGTGCAAGCTCCTTTTGGTGTAGCGTACAACACATGACATTAATAAAATTAAAAAGAATATTTCTTTATAAAATCTTGGGCTGTTACATTCTACCCCCCCTTAAAATGAATTTCGCCCTCGAAATTCGTCGGGGTTATAAATGGTTTACTATTCGAAAGTTTCTTTAATAGAAACCCACATCGTAAAAGGGAATACCAAAACTTGGCTTTAAAAACTAAAGTATGAAATGTAACGATTACCCAAATAAACTAATCACTGGGTTTCCACATAGTTGAAAATATGGATATGGAAGAGAAATCTAACCATCATGTTCTGATGGAGAGTGGTAGAGAACATGGCTATGGAAAAGCCAGTAATCACAAATCCATAAATTTGTGACGATCTAAGGTACCATCTGATTCATCAGGTATAAGAGAACTAGGACAACATTTTTGGTTTTCAAGATCATTTCCCTAAAGTTGAAGAATTTGAATTAGAATAAATACTTACTTTATTTTGGTACAATCTCACTGTTGTTCGTGCCTTTAACAATTTCCACTTCATCTCTTAAATAAATGAAGTTGAATTTGTTATTCGTGAAGTGTTAGCAGATCATGTGATAGAATGACGGGTCATTCCATCTGTCTCAAACAAAAGGTTAGCAAAAATTATATACATAAGTCGATCTATAGTGAGATTAATCAAATATGGTTCCTAAAATGGACTTATACTTCATATATCATGCTGCTTAATATAATAAAACTAGTTTCTACTAAACAGGGACTTCCTGTAGGTCAGTGGTAGGCGATAAAGGCCAGTTACACTTTGGTTGTGGGTTCGATTCCTACAGCCTTGTCCGAAGCGATGGGCTGTCGCCCGTCCTGCAGGTTGTCCTTTTTCTAAAACTACGTTACTATAACATCCCATCAATAATATCGAAAATCTTCTATCCTTAAACAATACTAACTTATGTCCAACATAATCCAGTCTAATCTTTAGGCTTATACATAATACTGCAGTCCACTCTCATAATATAGTAACAACGATTACCAGAGATTTAATACTGTCGTTGATCCCCTCATATCACAAGATATGTCTTGTTGGTCACATTCCAAACATTCAAAGTCCTTAATCGTGTATTCTCTTGAATACCTTAGTGAAAACATGAGTGTAGTTAAAAGTTAACACTTTCCACATACCAAAATCCTCAAAATTCTATATACTCAAACCATGATATCACTTAGTCCTTATATCAATCATGAGCTCATGAATACTATCAAACATTTAATTTTCTCCTTATCCCTTCATTATGCGCATATCATCTACATTCCAAAAATATCTGAATAACCTTTCATGGTTACTGGTACCATTCATCATACACTTTCAAAACATAAGGAAAGACAACAGTGTAACAATCCATAGATGTCTCTTTATTCCAAAATTACACATGATAAACATGTAATCATTCCACTACATTCTCAAACCATTGATCGAGCTTCAAAAATTCTTTCATCTCACATATCATTTGTAGTCTCTTCATCATCATCCACATAAATACTACCCATATGACCATACTGATTCTCTTCATGAGTCTTTCCCTTAGGGCATTTGTTTGCATAATGCCCATACATTCCACATTTAAAACACTTAACCATTTTTGATGTCGTAGCAATACCATTATCCTCATCCATGGTGTTAACCGACCCTTTTTCCTTTGCACTTACTTGCTTTGTGTCCTTCTATTCCACACCCAAAGCATCTTCCAGTTCCCTTGAAACATTCTCCTTGATGCCTCTTCCCACATGATTTACATAGGGGAAATTGAACTTTCTTTCCTCTATGATCATCATGGAACTCCATCTTTCTCTTATTAGTCGAGTCAGGAAACTTACCAAATTTTACTTTATTGATCATGTTGTGAGATTGCTGATTCGGCATAATAATGATGTTTGGACATCCAAATCCCATTTCATTTGGTTGCTCATGAAGAATATCATTCCATTGTCCATCATATCCTCCATTATTGTGAATCATCTTGTTTCCAGCCATTTTCTAAAACCCAAACAGAATAGTGTTAGATGCAAAAATCGTAATAAAGGGGGAGTAACTTAAATATCTATCATCTTTGGTTTAATCTAATATCGTTACCATAGTTCTATAACTATATCCTATACGTATACTTATCCTTAGGGGAATCCCTAGACATACCTTAGAAATATCTCTAGGGATCTTACTAACGTTTTCGCGTCCTAGTTTCCAAAGGTTGACTAAACCTTTCCTCTGATACCAACTGTAGCGGTCTGGAATTACTTCCAGTGGACTACAATTGATACCTATCAGGGCACTCCATGGGCGGCTACACCCCCTGGGCGGGACACACCACCATCCCCAGTGGCAGCCATTTCCTCATGAAGCCCTTGGGCGGAGAGCCATGCTTCGTCCAACGCTCACATGTGAGAGTTCCCAAGGATCGGATACATTCCTACGTCCTTTGCCTCTGATACCAACTGTAGAGACCCGAAGCTTATCGTACATGGACATTACATTACATTTGCGGAATACTTAGTACATAACAAAAACACACACACAAGGACCGTAATAGTTTAGTGTCTTTGGAAACTCGGAATAAAATCTTCTAATCGTGGGGAAAGATCTTCAAAATCTCCCATAAAGATCTTCCTCTTTTTTTTTTACCTAAAACCTTTCTTTATATCCTGGGGAAAAGAAAACATAAAAGGGTGAGCTCAAATGCTCAGTAAGGGTAAACAAAAGAAATATCAATCACATAATTTTCATAAGAACATAACATTTTTGGAAATCTTAACCTGCAAAAGAGAGCATAATTTCATAACATGGGATAAATCATAGTAGTGAAAATGAAACCATAACTTAAAACATTACTCATTGTGGCATACACACATAATCATAGAGAATCATTTCTTGTTAGTCAAGACTCATTGCCAAGACTATCTTAGTGGACAAAGTCCCTTTCTGAATCGAGTAATCCTCGTTTCAGTCCTGTTTCACTGAACCGGTATAACCTACCATTCCAGCCATGTCTATCTCATGAGATATGAAATCATTACCCAATGCATTGGAGGGAGATATAGGTCCCACCCATCTTATAATGAATCCTTTCTTATGTGTTCCACATAATCATAAAACATACATCATCCCATAACACATGTAACAAAAATGGGATTCTTGAAACATCATGACATCATAAATCAATTCATATAAGATAAAGGAATTCATAAAAATATTTCCATCACAACATAATCAAATCCATGTAATAATAGGGATAAAAAAACAGAACCCTTTTATTATCTTAGATGGAAAATAATTTTGATAAAATACTTGAATTCCATTCTTGAGGAAAATATCCTTTCTTCTTCAAAAACATTTTTCCTTTCATAACATGTCATACAACTTTAAAATAAAAGAAGTTGATTAAAAATAAACTTGAAAATTTGTAAAGGAAGCTTCTTGGAAATAATGATTTAAAAATCCATTCTTGCCGTATAAGTTACAAAAAACATTCTTCTCGTACTTTTGTCGGAAAAGTCAAAAAGTACCTCGTACGAAAAACGACAAAAGATTCCTTTCATACATATTTCTAAAAACTCACTGAGGGGTAAAAATGGATTTAAAAAATTGTAGGTGGATGGAAATAATATTACATATTGATGAAACATGTATGTGGATGATAAAATACACCCCAGTAAATACTTACGAATAAACAATCTCGGATAAAAATGAGATTGTGATATTTCCCTTACCTTAGGTCCGACTTGCTTTGTAAGTGTCCGAACCTCCTGTATAATGATTTAAATCATGTTATTGACTTATTACAGAATCATATTCATTGTTATGATATCATATATGGTTCACTTATGACATTATATTACCCGTTCTTTTGTAAATTTCATGTTAAAGAAGCGTTTTGGGTAAAATCGTTTCATTTATCGTAGGTGTTTTGACTTGTTGTTCTTGACATCATTATTACTTATATCATGATTTACTTACTTCCAGAATATAAAATATGATTTATATATCATATATATTCAGTATATATATATATAATAGGTAGATAAATAAAATGAAAAACACCGTTCATGGAGACGGTAGTCCGTACGTACGCATGAACGCTGTTTTCCTTTCCTTATTGTCTTGAAATGGAAGTAAGTAGATGACATACATATGTATATACATAAATCCAGTAGCCTTATAATGTCATATATTTCATTATTATTTCTTATATATACATTATAATCATTCTTAAATGGTTAACATGGAGAATGAATCTCATCGCGTCGTGGAGACGGTATTCCGTACGTACGCACGAGCGATGATATCATTTCTATAAATATTGAATTGAATTGGAGTGGATTATACAATATATCAGAATCAATATGATGTTGTAATAACTATGTATAGTTATTCTTTACACCATTATACCCATCCATGTAAGGTGGTGGTGGAAAATAGATTACACCACGGCGTGGAGACGGTATTCCGTACGTACGCACGCGCGGTGATTTCTTTTTCCGTAGGATGGATAGATGGTGAAATTGGGTTGTTTCATACTTATAATAACATATCAGTATATGAGTGATACTGATGTTATTACATCATAATGAAACAACCTAAGAAGAAGAAGTGGAAGAAGAAATAAAGATGAAAGAATTGGTAACGGTAATTACCTCTTCTTTGAAGTGCCTCTTTGAGACCTCCTCTTAGGGCACTAAAATGGGTCTTTGAGGAAGACCAGAACCTCTAGGATTATTCTAGGGAAGTGAAGAAGGTATTTTGGCAGGGTTTGGCCGAGCTTGAGTGCTCAATTTGGTGTGAGGAGGAGTGGGAGGAGGTGTCCTTTTATAGGGGAGGAGAGGGGCACCTTAGGAATTCTTAAAAATGTTAATTTATAATAAATCTAACCCCACTTAAAAACCTCCTAAAATGACTCATATTCGAAGCTTAGATTATATAGGGTTGTAATCTCATCAACCAATCAAATTTAGACATGTTTGGATCTTATTTTAAACCTTATCAATTAGATTTAACTCTAATTTAAATAATTTAACTTTTACCGTGTCTTTTTGTTTTCTTTCACTATATGGTTAATACACTTACTATAACATGCCAAACGAACCCCAAATTGTTTATTATTAATAGATATATCCTTATCTAAGTCATTTGGCCGAACCTTAGATTTTTAGGAATAAAATAACAATTAATAATATAATATTTGATTTAAAAACTATTTTGTGTCAATTTTGACACTATTTGATATATGATTTTTGTGAAAGTCATAACAGAATTAAATGTTCGAACCAAGTTGATTAAATCAACATTAATATATCATAGTAACCTAGAAAATTAGTGGAATTCATAAAAATTCTCAAATTACATTTATTTTGGTGTTTATAACATCAATTATGTCAATATTTCATAAATAAGATAATTACTGCATCATCTTTGTGTCATAAATTAATTAAATTATTTGACGTCTAAAATTACAAATAAAATACCATTATGTAGGAAATCTTTTTATCTTTCTAATTAATATTTATAGTCGAATTTATCTTATGTATAACCCCATATTAAAAATTATTTACTTATTAAACTTTGATTTTAACTATTTTAACCCTTCTTTAAATAAATTAATAATAAATGTCCTAATCTAATCCAAGTGGGCCTAAATGGTCATATTTTATTCCTAAGTTTGTTTTTGGTCGAATTTCACTTGTCCAATAGAATTAGGACATGTGTTAGGGTAATATTGATATCATATTTACCCTTAGTTACCCTATTTACTATTAACCGTGGTAAAAAAAAGTAAAAAGTTACTATTCACCAAAAAATTATTTTCATCTCATTGAACCACATTTTAGTCCTTGATATTAACCGTTTCTCTCGGATTTTCGAAATTCCATTCACAGAAGCGGTAAAATTAAGTTTTATGCAAAAATTCAGTTTTTAACCTACCACTTAGTAGTTTCACTATTCATCAAAAATTGATGTTTTTCAGAACAATGCCAAAATTTCATCCCAAGCTATATTTCATATTCCGAATTCAAAAATGAAGTCTATTTTACCAAATTCATAACATAAAAGTTGCATTAATTAATTTTATAATTAAATCCCGCTGTTAAAACAAATAGCGTGTTTTTAAGAAACAATATCTATCAAAAGATTGACACTTGTTTATGTCTAGTTTAAATGTGAAATTACATCCAATGACCAACATTGTATTAAATTGTAAAAATATATTCTAAATATACTTTAAAACCACTCAAATTAATGATTTATCACTATTAATTATTTCGATTAAAAAAGTTGTTTTTAATTATAATTTAGTAATTTTTCACTATTCATCAGAATATGAAAGTTATCCGAAAAGTACCAAAATTTCACCTTAGGCTAAATTCGATACTCCGAATCCAAGAATGAAGTTCATTTTGAAAAATAAGATTTACAGAATTTTAAAAAGTGGTTATTACTATTCATAACGGCTAGTTTTAATAATATTTTAATAGCACATCGTTGTTTAGTGAAACTCGGTATTGCGTATTACACACGCTATCGAGGAAGGTCGCGATTGCGTGTAATGCAAGGCAATACAAGGATGCGTGTTGTGCAAGCTCCTTTTGGTGTAGCGTACAACACATGACATTAATAAAATTAAAAAGAATATTTCTTTATAAAATCTTGGGCTGTTACAGTGGAATAGGATGCATGATTCAGATGATGATGCAATCATATTTGGTTTAGTTAGTGTAGGAGTTCTAGATATGGTATTCTAAAGTGGAAATTTTGATATATAGAGTTATCTATGGTGATTCCCCTGAGGGTTTTTTGGAGGATGAACAATCCTAGGTGTTATTTCAAGGGAGTATGTTTTCCATTGGTGATGCATGGGGTGGTTCTCAATGAGTTCCACATTTTACCCTTGGAAGTACCTCCTAGTTTTACAAAAATATACCATGCCCTAAGAGGATATTTTTGGAGGCCTGGGATTAGGAATTCTATTGTAGAGTATTTGTCTTAATGTTTAGTCTTTCAAAAGGAGATGATTGAACACCATGACACTAATGGGTTTCTCCAGAAATTAGATTTTTCTTAGTGGATGTAGGAGGTTATTTTAATTGAATTCATCATTGGTTTACCTTGATGTTAGGTATGCTATGAATTTATATCGATGATAGTGAAAAACATGAAAAACTGTATAAATTCTTTTTTTCACATAATACTTTTATATATTACTATATATATTTTCAGATCTTGGTATTGATAAAATTGGAGATTTTGCATCCCGGTGAGCCCAGAGTTAATTTTATAAAAATATTAAATATATTTTATATTTTGAATGCATGGTTTTTTAATGATAATATAATAAGACTTAAACAAATACTCATATAAAAAATCCAAGACCATGGTTGAGTCTGTAATATAGTGTTTACCCTATGAATGAACTAAAATATATATTGTGGGGCATTCAATCATCTCTCTCTTTGGTGGTGCATTCTGTGGATTTATTTATTTATTTATTATGTAATTAATTTTAACCTTATGAATTGTTTTATATGAATACATCCATTAAAATTTTTCTAGGTTTACCTACATAAATATTTTGATAATTATAGACATTCCCTTCCTCCTTCCATTGGAACATCAAATCGGACGAGGATGAAACTTCAGATAGAAGCACACCAGGATGTAGAAAATGCAACGAAATCTCTCAATAATTGGTGAAATCATTTTTCAGTAAAGAAAATTCCAATCTCTATATAGGTATTATCAATTTTTGGTTTATTAACTTATTTATTAAATTGATCTATCATATCAATATCTTCTATTGATCTGTGAAAACTATAGCCTTATCATGCTCCAACATATTTGTTTAAATTGATTATTCATTTGTTCCTAACCCTAGATGAACCGTTCTTGATCATTTCCCATGAAAATTTGGAAATGAACATTTAAAAAAAACTCTTGTGCTTCCCTGATAATTTTATTCTTGTTCTTCATTGGTTGGACCCACAGTCCCAATTCTACATTTTCGCGTAGTACTGATCCCAATATGACCCGTGGAATCACAACGGTTTTACAAATGAAAAATAAATAACATGGCTAAATATTGAATTTTTACTTGTTTTGGATAATAATTTTAATGATCGGAGTCTGAATATTTTAATTTCAAAGGATCGATAGTGTATGGGTTGGATGATGAACCCCCTCCCCCCGATGAATAATAGTATCCGATTTCTGGAGAACAATCGACATAAAATATGAACAGTGTCCAGATCTACTAATATTGGGAATATTGAAGATGAGATATGTCGTGAAATCGACTAACGTGAAGTTTAGATCATATATCGATGAATATATAAAAAACTCGACTACACACCATGTACAATGATGAACACGCATCGTGTAGCCCATCTGTTGTGGTGGTAGGGTTTTGGAAAATCATAATGATGGATTTTCAGGTATCCCTACTACAAGTGTGTACCTCATCCCAAATTGGATGATTCATGTGATGGATCACATAGGCAGGACTCCATGTGGATGTACATGTCCAATTACCAATGTACATGGATATGGGGTCAAGTATGCAGACATTTCATGAAGGAAGCGACCCGAACCAAATTATCTAGGACGCATTGTGTATTCCACCTACATGAAGTGTACTTCTACATGGATTGGGTGTCTTATTCTAGATATAGAGATGTCCAGGCAGTTTTGCGAGACCACACATCATGTGGGTCTCTCACACACTGTTTACCCTTGCTCCCTTTTGAGGAAAATTAAATTTTTTATAATGCCTTCGTTTGAAGAATGATATTGTCATGCGAGTTTCCTATCCTAATTATTTTTTCTTTGTAGAACATGTTGGTTCCCTTGTTTGTGGATTTCATGAATTTATGTGAAATTTCTTAAGCCTATCACTTATTGAGACAACACCCGATCATGATGGTGACAAGACGAGGTCACAAGAGACTTCTTATAGAGTTGAAACCCCCCAGCTTCATGGGAGTGGGTCCTCTTTTAAATGAAACACCCCTCCCCAATTGAATATGGATCAGGTCCAAGATGACTAGATGGGAACCCCCAGTCACATCATGGTTTGGTTCCTCAAACTATAGATTGGAACCCCCTATCATCAGGTTTGTGGGACCCCTATAGGTAAATTCTGAGTGTAGCCCCCTATCGAATAGGTTGATGGTCTTCAATGACAAAAATGGACCCCCCCACCCCAAACCCATTTTTCTAGGGTGAAGGTCCTCTAATTCCATGTATAACTCTCATCCCCTCAAATAGTGTTTGGGTCCATAATGACTAGTGTGGAACCCCCTATCACATCAGGGAGAGGGTCCTCGCCCTATAGAGTGGAACTATGCTATCAGATTGGGTGTGTATCCTTGATTAATAGAGTGTATCCCCACTATCACACCATATATTGGGTCCATAACATATAGGTAGGAACCCACCATCAGCTTGGGCGTGGGTCCTCTACCAAGAGAGTGAACCCCCTTATCGGATAGGGGACTTCTCCACATGACACCAGAGTGGAACCTCCCTGACACACTTGATATTGGGTCCAATAAATATACATGTAGAGTGGACCCCCCCCCCCCCACAAAACATTGGGGTTTGGGACCTCTACTTTTAGTTTTTTTCCCCTTGACAGTATAGCACAATGAAGAGGCAGGGCTTGACTTAGACAATTACTTACAGTTATCCGTGTAAGATGTTGGGCATAATTGATGGACATTTGAAACTACTAGATAATATTCTTCCTAAGATGATATTTGAGATGGAGATCCTATTAAACTCTCATTTGGGACTATTTTTACTAATCATATATATATATACACTATTGTTTCCATTTCTTTGTATTTGGTACTCCCTTTTCATGAGATGTGAAGACACACGGGGTATGCCACATACATTACATGTTTAGATGCTTAGTGTTGGATGATTATACTCCACTTATATGGGTGTAGAAGTGTCAATTTATAGTTCATATACTCACTATTTCAATCCAATTGTTCTTGGATAAGGTTACTCTCTCTGGTTTGGGTTGAGTTGTTCCCTTTCATTATATCTTGCATCTTGTATATTATCTACTATATTCTTTTTCTTGATCTATCTATCACTAATCGCCCTTCAATATTTAGGGAATTCTAACTAGGTATGTATATACTCACCCCTACATGGTATCTTCATAAAAAATTCATATCCTTTTCAGATGACAAATAGGTTGTTGGTGACCATAGAAGAGCTTTGGGATACCTAGTACTTTGGACCATATATGGTGTTCCCCGAATAATGATCAGGAGGTGGTCTCTCTGAATAGTTTTGTTTTCAAATTTTGTTTGGATTGGACATATTTCTAGTTGGGAACATATTTTTACCCTTTACTTTTCAGTTTTTATTATCGTACTCTTATACACCATAGAGGTTATGCTATATTGATTTAGTTTTAGCTATTGAATCTATTTATTATTATTCCTCACTCTTTTTCCTTGAGATGGTTGGGTATGATTATTTAATGGTAAATAGGAAAAGTGACCACATTAAGGATATTATATTTAGTGCTTGTCCCCACCCTAGGGCATATGAAGGAGGGCTTGTTTTAGTTTGGGATCGAGCTCTAACTAGGCTTGGTTTGTGACTGATCGGAATCAGAGCAGTTCATTCCTTCAGACTTTTTTTGGACTACCCCCCTTATGAGAATTTGCTTGGGATTATGGAAACAATTTCAGAGTATCTTGAGTGTAGATATTAGTCTAGGTAATCCAGTGGTGGTTTGGACAGTTAACATATCCATTAACCAGGTCTTTGACTACCTTGTTGTTGACACGGTATACTTAGACATTAGATGTAGGGATCAATGGTACTTGAATCATACTGGATAGAGTCTTTTACTATCCTTATTGAGTTACCTACCCATTGTTATTATAAATATATATATATATATATATATATCTTTGTGTGTGTGTGTGATCATATAGAAATGGTACATAATGATAAATTTTAGGATGTCTCCGCAATGACAGCCAACCCAGATACTAGTTCTGGATCATGAAAATGATTCGATGAGTGAAGAGGCCTCAGTTCAAGGTCCATCTAAAAATGTCTATTTCTCTTTGAGGGTAGGTAGAAGAAACTATATCTATTGAGAAGAATATCATCCGAATATAGAAATCTAAGGGTGTGTGTAGGTTTAGAGGACTCTTTGAGTTCCAGCACCAAAGGTCACTAATGATCGTCCACAAGCTAGATCCTCAGGCAGTAGAGGATTTTCTATACTTAGTTGTACATATCATTATAATTATTTGAAATCATAAGGATTAGGTGGATTCATTGAAATATATCCTTTTCCACTAAGTATTTTGTAGATGGTAGAGCCTTATGACCCATATGGATTATGATTCAACCCTATCATGGTCTGACATACAACAGATCTTTTGTAACGAGTATTCCAGATCATGTTTTCACTCTGATTAGATTTAAAATATTGTAATGTTTCTCCTGGAAGGGATGAATGTTTCCAAGTATGCAGTGAGGGTCAAATATCATACATGATACTCACATGACATGACACTAGTGCAGAAAACCTTTTTTACGTCACCATTTTTTACGTCGGTTATATAAAACCGACGTCATAATATGTAAAACGAGGTTTTTTACGTCGGTTATTTAATAACCGACGTAAAAACCTGTGTTTAGTACACCTTTAACGTCGGTTATAAAAATAACCGACGTTATTAATCGTTCGGCTTCGTTTTTTACATCCGTTATACATTTACCGCCATAAAAAACCGAAGCAGGGGTGTTTTTTACGTCGGTTATTCAATAACCGACGTAACAAATCGACATATGTACGAGTTATTACGTCAGTTATTCAATAACCGACGTAAAAAATGCGGTTTTCGAAGGCCTTTTTACGTCGGTTATTTTATAACCGACGTAAAAAAAGAATCCACAGATGTTTTTGACGTCGGTTTTGGAATAACTGACGTAAAAAAATGCGGATTTTGAGCCCTTTATAACGTCGGTTATAAAATAACCGACGTAAAAAATGAATCGGAGGAAGGTTTTTACGTCGGTTATTTAATAACCGACCTTATAAATGTTTTTAAAAAAATTATAACATCGGTTATTGAATAACCGACGTGATAACTCATTTAAAAATTTACCCAGACCCGTGGATTGTCATTCGCGAGTTTACCTTCGACAGTCGCGACTCGTCTCTCTCGCGCGTAAACCCGAATCGGCTCGTCCATTTCGTTGGTTTAGATTCGTTTTTCGATCATCGTTTCTCATATTTAATCTCCTCGGATCAATCATCTAAACTCGCAGCACTCAGGTAATCCTCCCACTCGTTCATTTTTTTTCACGGATAGTATATATATATATGTGTTGTGATTTTTTTTGTTGAAACTAGCTAAGATTCTTCGACTGCGAACCCTTTTAACTCGTTTTGGCACCATAATCTTATTTATCATCCCTAGATCTATTAGTTCGACTTGAAATATTGACTAATTTTATGATTTCACTATTTTTTCATCGTTTTCTATAAATCCCCGAGAGGGTTGGGGCGTGTCCATTTGGATGGGTTGCCCTTTTACAGTTGTTACTACTTTATTCACAAACAACCATGGCATAGGTGCATGGATGTGGGATCACATCACCATTTTCACCCCCTGCAAACAAAGTTTCACGAGGAGGACTCGCCAGATTTCCCCTCGGCAAGTTAAAAATTTTAGAAACCCTCTTTTCAGCAAGTAAAAAATTAACTAGTTTTTTCTTAACTACTTATCCTAAACAAATAAAACCACCATTCTTTCTAGAACCTCTACTAGATCCATTGCATCCATCAACATACATATTTGGATCTGAAAGCATCCCTTAAGCCTTATGTTCGATGATAACATCCTTTACTGATCTATAGAAAATATGATGTTCTGCTAAGCTCTCCATTTAAAAGTCAAACCCCACCAATTATTCATCCTCATCATGAGAAAATGGCACAACATCTGAATTTCTGATTCAATCTCTTGGGTCACTAAACAAACATTAACTCCTTCAAATCCACACCTGGAATAGACAACCTAATGTCGAGTTCCTTCTCTATCTATTGAAACTCAGTTCTTCTTCCAGACCTCAAAACATTCTTTGAATGGCCCAACTTCTTGTTATGGTAAATTTTCAGTGATTCCAGGGGGGTGGGAGGGCTATCAAGAGGGTTGGGGGTGTCCAGGGGGGTGTCCAAGGGGGTAGGGTGTGGGGGGTGGTGTCCAGGAGGGGTGGGGGCTGTCCAGAGGGGTCAGTGGGTGTCTAGGGGGGTTTACAAGGGGGTGGGTGGGTGTGGGGGGATGTCCAAGGGTGTGGGTGGGTGTTGGGGGTGTCCAGGGGGGTGTCCAAGGGGGTAGGGGGTGGGGGTGGTGTTTAGGAGGGGTGGGGGGTTGTCCAGAGGGTTGGGGGTGTCCAGGGGGGTGTCCAAGAAGGTCGGGGGTGGGGGGTTGTGTTCAGGAGGGGTGGGGGTGCTTTCTAGAGGGGTCGAGGGCTGTCCAGAGGTGTCGGGGGTGTCCAGGGTGGTGTCCAAGGGGATGGGTGGGTGTGGGGGGCTGTCCAAGGGGGTGGCGGCCTGTCCAGAGGGGTCGGTGGGGTGTCCAGGGGGTGTCCAAAGGGTTGGATGGGTGTGGGGGGCTGTCCAAGTGGGTGGCGGCCTCTCCAGAGGGTATTTGGGGTTGTCCGGGTGGGTGGGGGTTGTCCAGAGGGTTGGGGGATGTCCAGGGGGGTGTCCAAGGGGGTAGGGGGTGGGGGTGGTGTCCAGGAGGGGCGTGGGGCTGTCCAGAGGGGTCGGGGGGTGTCTAGGGGGGTTTACAAGGGGGTCGGTGGGTGTGGGGGGGCTGTCCAAGGGTGTGGGTGGGTGTTGGGGGGTGTCCAGGGGGGTGTCCAAGGGGGTAGGGGGTGGGGGTGGTGTTTAGGAGGGGTGGGGGCTGTCCAGAGGGTTGGGGGTGTCCAGGGGGGTGTCCAAGCAGGTCGGGGGTGGGGGGTTGTGTCCAGGAGGGGTGGGGTGCTTTCTAGAGGGGTCGGTGGCTGTCCAGAGGGGTCGGGGGTGTCCAGGGTGGTGTCCAAGGGGATGGGTGGGTGTTGGGGGCTGTCCAAGGGGGTGGCGGCCTGTCCAGAGGGGTCGGTGGGGTGTCCAAGGGGGGTGTCCAAGGGGGTGGATGGGTGTGGGGGGCTGTCCAAGTGGGTGGCGGCCTCTCCAGAGGGTATTTGGGGTTGTCCGGGTGGGTGGGGGGGGCTGCCCAGAGGGTTGGGGGATGTCCAGGGAGGTGTCCAAGGGGGTAGGGGGTGGGGGTGGTGTCCAGGAGGGGTGGGGGCTGTCCAGAGGGGTCGGGGGGTGTCCAGGGGGGTTTACAAGGGGGTGGGTGGGTGTGGGGGGATGTCCAAGGGTGTGGGTGGGTGTTGGGGGGTGTCCAGGGGGGTGTCCAAGGGGGTAGGGGGTGGGGGTGGTGTTTAGGAGGGGTGGGGGGCTGTCCAGAGGGTTGGGGGGTGTCCAGGGGGTGTCCAAGCAGGTCGGGGGTGGGGGGTTGTGTCCAGGAGGGGTCGGGGTTCTTTCTAGAGGGGTCGGGGGCTGTCCAGAGGGGTCGGGGGGGGGGGGGTGTCCAGGGTGGTGTCCAAGGGGATGGGTGGGTGTGGGGGGCTGTCCAAGGGGGTGGCGGCCTGTCCAGAGGGGTCGGTGGGGTGTCCAGGGGGGCGTCCAAGGGGGTGGATGGGTGTGGGGGACTGTCCAAGTGGGTGGAGGCCTCTCCAGAGGGTATTTGGGGTTGTCCGGGTGGGTGGGGGGCTGTCCAGAGGGTTGGGGGATGTCCAGGGGGGTGTCCAAGGGGGTAGGGGGTGGGGGGTGGTGTCCAGGAGGGGCGGGGGGCTGTCCAGAGGGGTCGGGGGGTGTCCAGGGGGGTGTTATATCTTACTATATTTTGTTTAAAAAATAATATTCAAGCATATTTTTTTAAATACACATCAATTTTTTTATATTTCAAAATTGTTTACATTCAAATTATGATTTTTTCATATAAACATACATTTGTCTTATCTAAAAAATATATATATTTTTGCTATTTGTTATAGGTAATAATGAGTCGAAGTTGGATTACGGCACATCGAATGAGCAATGAATATGAGGAAGGTGTTGATGCATTTTTGGAATTTCCTAAACGAAATGTTCCATGTAGTGACATTTTTTTCTGTCCATTCCTGAAATGTCTGAATATGAAGAAGTTGAAAAGTAGAGAGATAAAAGATCATCTGATTTGTCATGGTTTCAATCCGAGTTACAACCCTCGGATTTGGCATGGCGAAACTGGACAGAATGTCACTGGTGATAATGAATCGCAAGATGGTAACTCCGATGGAATTGAAGAAATGATTAGCGATATTGTAGCAGAACAAATTGAGATAGAACCGACAGTTGCACGTCTATATGGTGATGCCGGAAAACCATTATATCCTGGTTGTACAGATTTTACGGTTTTTTCTGCGGTGTTAAGATTGATTAACCTGAAGGCGAAACATGGATGGAGTGACAGAAGTTTTACAGAGCTGATGCAATTGATGAAAGACATTCTTCCAAAAGATAACGATCTTCCAGATTCACATTATAAGGCCAAAAAAATATTATGCCCGATGGGATTGGGATACAGGAAAATACATGCCTGTCCGAATGACTGCATTATATATACGAAGGAATATGAATTTCTGAAAGAGTGTCCTAAATGTGGGACATCACGGTATAAGGTGAAAGAAAAATCACAAGCTGATGTAGAGATTACAAAGCTCCCTTCAAATGTATTTTGGTATCTTTCTATAATTCCTCGTTTCAAATGTCTATTTTCTAATTCACATGATGCAAAAAGGTTAAGATGGCATGCTGATGAGCGGGTATGTGATGGAAAAATATGTCATCCAGCTGATTGTCCACAATGGAAGAAAATTGATGCCCAGTACCCTACATTTGGAAATGAAATTAGAAATCTGAGACTAGGCTTGTGCACAGATGGAATGAATCCATACCGAACCCTCAGTAGCACACATAGTTCATGGCCTGTTTTATTGGTAATTTACAACCTCTCTCCTGATGTTTGTATGAAGCTCAAATATGTCATGTTGAGTATCATGATCTCTGGTCCAAAGAAACCCGACAATGATATTGATGTATACTTGTCACCGCTGATTGATGATTTGAAACTGTTATGGGCTGATGGTATTAGGGTGTATGATTCTTATAAAATGGAATATTTTCAACTGCATGCAGTGCTTCTATTCACTATAAATGACTTCCCAGCATATGGAAATTTTTCTGGATACAGTGTTAAAAGGCATAAAGCATGTCCAATTTGCGAACAACAGACGTCATATTGTCAAATTGCATCATGGGAGGAAAACAGTGTACATGGGTCATCGAAAGTTTTTTCCTATGGATCACCCTTATAGAAGAATAAAAAAGGCATTCAATGGCTCACAAGAATTTGATACTGCTCCAAAACCTTTATCCCCAGATTTGTATTTTGAGAGGGTGAAAAACCTTGATGTGACATTGGGAAAGACACCGAAATATGGTAATGATAGACATATTTGGAAGAAAAGGTCAATATTTTTTGAGCTACCATATTGGAGGTATCATGAAGTCAAACATAATATTGATGTCATGCACGTGGAGAAGAATATATGTGATTCTTTGATCGGAACATTGCTAGATATTAAAGGAAAGACAAAAGATGGGTTGAATGCATGGTTAGACCTACTATCAATGGGAATACGTTTGGAGTTAGCTCCCACTCCTAAAGGAAGACGAACATTTCTTCCCCGGCTTGTCATACATTATCAAAGAGGGAGAAAAGTAGCTTCTGTCAGTGTCTTCATGATATCAAAGTGCCTCAAGGTTATTCTTCAAATGTAAAAAATTTTGTCTCATTGAAAGACTTGAAGTTGATAGTTATGAAATCACATGATTGTCACGTCATGATGCAACAAATTCTACCAGTTGCACTGCGTGGAATATTGCCCATCCATGTCAGAAAGACTATAATGAGGTTGTGTTATTTTTTCAATTCAATTTGTAACAAGGCGATTGATGTGAATGCTTTTAACATTTTGTAAAAGGATGCAATTTTTATACTTTGTCATTTGGAAATGTATTTTCCTCCAACTTTTTTTGATATAATGGTGCATTTAATGATTCATCTGGTTCGAGAAATAAAGCTTTGTGGACCTGTATATCTTCGTTGGATGTATCCTTTTGAAAGGTATATGAAAATATTAAAGGGATATGTTAAAAATCCATATCGACCTGAAGCCTCCATTATTGAAAAGTGTATTTCTGAGGAGGTAGCAGAGTTTTATACGAGCTACTTGGCTACGGCGCAACACATAGGTTTGCCTCCATCTCACCATGAACGGGTTAATAATGAGGGAAAGGGGATTCGTGGCTTGAAAGTCAAATCACTGTCATCTGAATAGATGAAGAAGTTAGAATCATACATCTTGAATAACATAGCTGATGTTCAACCGTATATCACATTTCATATTAATGAGTTGAAACAATGTCATCCAAAGAAGAAAGAAATGTGGATTTTGAATGAGCACAACAAAACTTTTTTGCCATGGTTTAAAAAGACCTTGCTTGGTAGATCAGATGTATCAGAGACATTAAAATGGATAGTGGGTGGTCCATCTTTAAATGTGATAACATGGTCCGCTTATGACATTAATGGCTATACATTTCATACGAAAGCTTAGGACAACAGAAGTGCAGTTCAGAATAGTGGTGTATTGGTGTTTGCAGAAGCAATATAATTTTCGAGTGCTAAGGACAGAAACCAAATTTCGGCATCAAGTGCATATTATGGAGTGATTGAAGACATATGGGAGGCTGATTACTTTAAAATTAAAGTTCCTATTTTTAACTGTAAATGGTTTATCGGTAACAACAGTGTCAGACACGATGAATTTGGAATGACACTTGTTAATATGAATAGATTGGAAGACACAGCTGATTCTTTTATAATGGCAACACATGCCAAACAAATTTTCTATGTAGTAGATCAATCAGAAATGCAGTGGGCTGTTGTTTTACAAGGGAAAAAACAATATGTTGGTGATGATGAAATTGATGAAGATGCGGATTTATGTGAGATCCCTACTTCCATGGAAAGATTAACAGAACATAATGATGAGTATGTTGAAGACATGGTTTGTGCCATAAGGAACGATCACGACGAAGGAATTTGGGAAAACAATCCAACTGTACATTCCTAAAATTACAGGTAACACATGTTTATTTCTTGTTTACATTTAGTTTTTTCATATAATGTTAGATATTGTAATTTTTTTACTTATTAAAACATGTATCAAACAAAAATGATAAAACAATAAAAACCGTAAAGAGGAGAAGTCATGGGCGCACCGGCTGGCCGGTGGTGGATCACCGGTTGGCCGGTGGTCTAGACAGCAAAGCTCTGTCTGGTCCACCGGCCGGCCGGTGGTGAGCCAGCGGCCGGCCGGTGGCCCAGACAGAGCAAGGTTGTCCGGTCCACCGGCCGGCCGGTGACACCAGGCAGTGGGCAAGTCTACTGCCTGGGTCCTCCGGCTGGCCGGTGAGCTCACACCGGCTGACCGGTGGACTCAGTGAGTCCACTTTTCAGCTTTCTTGGGACAACTCCTTGGCAACCTTTTGCCTATCAACAAAAACACTTGAAAACAAGTTAGAACATAATAAGAGTGATTGTGATCATTAAAATCCAAGATAGAGGGGTACAACAGACTGTGTTTACCATGTTTATCATTGTTTAACATTCTTACCATATTACCAATGTTTACTATTATGTAATTTAGTACACTTTTCTATTTTCTGATTAAGTAGTATTACAATATTTGAATTTGTATATTTGTGAACTAATGTTTGTTTTTTTGATTTGAAGGAAAATGACAGATCAATCAGTTGATCAACCACATGATTCTGGAGATGAGCATATTGGTCCTACATCTGGGGAGGAACATTCACATGCTCCTATTACGAAAAAGAGTTCAAAGGTTGGTAAGCGTGGGTGCACACATTTACCAAAATTATGACTTACCCGTATGAAGGAGGTGTGGATAGTCGTGGAGTTTGATGATGATGATCTTCCTAGAGGTCCAAATGCTAAATATTTTAAGGGTTTTGTAGCAACTCAGGCTAAGAGAAAAGTAAGCATTCTCTATGATGAATGGAGAAGTGTGGATAAGGCGATAATTTCTCAGCTGTGGGAGACCATTTTGGTAAGATCTTTTGCTATTGTCTGACTGTTCTTTAAATGTTTCTAGTATATATAATATTTTTAACCTCTTTTTTATCAGATGACATTTGATATTCCTGACACTGGAGGAGTCAGGAAGAAACGCTTATCGTTGGCTGCTAGGAGATGGAGGGATTTCAAATCAACCCTCTCATATGATATCATTTATGGTCATAGGAGTCGTGAGAATCCATGTTGTATATATCCTTTTATAGATGAAGACACATGGAGACAATTTTTTGAAAGTAGAAGAAAAGAATCATTTTTGGTAAGGGCAATGTAAACTTTTATATGTTTTCTTATATAAATGATCTTATTATTGTTTTGTTAATGATTGCTTATTCTTAATTTACAGCAAACAAGGAAAGCTCATCAAGAGATCCAATCTAAAAATGTATACCCTCATAGTTTATCTCGGGGAGGGTATGCATTATTGGAAGAAAAAATGATGGCAGAAAAATTTCAACAACTAAGAGCTGAGTCTTCAAGCTCTGGAGAGGTGGCCCCTCCATCCCCTCTATCTAGACATGAGAAATGGAAAAGAGCTCAGAAGGGCAAAAAAGGACAATATCTTTCGGAAGAATCGAGACTCGTAGTTGAGAGGATTGTAAGATATCTATATTATTTATTTAAGTTTACTATTTTCATCATATATTTCCAATCATTATAGAAATGTTCAATTAATTATTACAGGACTCTCTTGAGGAGCAGAGTTCACAGGGGACATTTACACCATCTGGGAGGGAAGATATTTTATCTGTGGCATTGAGAAAGCCCGAACATCCTGGCCGTGTAAGAGGATATCCGGCAGGTGTATCGGTAAGAAAAGTGTTGCCACGTTCCTCAACTTCTAACGTTGAGAGAGTTTATAAAAAAAAGAATCCTTGGAGGCTGAAGTACATAATATTAATGCGACAATGGAGGAAAATATTAGAGAATCGGTGCAGTTTATGTTTGCAGACTTGCACAGACAATTTCAGGGTGCAGCTCCCACTCCACCTCTCCCAGTAGCTCCCACTCCCCCACCTCAGCCTGCGGACCCCATTTTTGATCCTCCTCCTCCACCGAAGCTACCTACTTATTGTGAGTGGTATGTTGATGATCCTCAACATCATATAGTTGCATATGGGATGGTATATTGTATAGGAGATATAGTTCATCATCAACAGTTAGAGGTAGAGAATCAGAGGGTCACTGTACATGATCTTATAGATAGATCAGCTCGGATACCATTACCTACAGATGAGGTGACGACAGTTGGACATAGTATCGGCCATTTTTTACTTTGGCCATCCAGACTTCTTCGACTCATTACCATAGAGGTATGGATGTTATATATTTTATTTTATATTTTTATTAATGTTTTATCATTTGAAAACTAATATATTTTTCAATTTATTTTTACAGGAATACATCAAAGGTAAAGAAATATTGTATAGACAACAACAAAGACAGATAACTATGACATCAGATGCAGATACTAGCAGTCTTGACAAATTTTCAAGATATTCAAATTTGTTGGCGGATCATTATGACTTTACAATGGAAGCTCATGTCTGTGGACGTGAACTAAGTGTGGGGATTATGAAAACTAATATCATGGAGTTTTTCACTGGAGATAAGTTGGGCATCAACGTGGTGAAAATTTTTATCAAGTCTTAACACCTTTTCCTTGCATTATATTTATTAAAAATGTATACTTACGTCTACTTTGTATTAGGTATCTGTATAAGATTTGTGAGAGGAATGAGCTGACATATGTATATGGATTCTTGGACCCACAATTGATTTCCCCTGAAGCATGTGCATTGGATGAGGAACAAAGAATGATTTATATTGCTGATCGATTTGAAAAGAATGTAATCACACAGTGTTGGATGATGCCTTTTTGTGAGAGGTATGAAACACATCCCTCTCAAAGAGTTAATTATCTTTTTACATAAAAACCACTAATGTTAAATTTCCTTTTATCAGGGATCATTGGATGTTAGGGGTTTTTTGCCCTAGGGAGAAAGCACTTTATTGGATATGCTCTCTCCATGATGATGTGCAAGAAAGTTTTAAGAATATATTGGAAACGTAAGTTTCAATTTCACAATAGTTTTATATATTATAATGAATTTTAAATTTACCCCATTCGTATTATTTTCTAACAGGGCATGGGTCCACTTTCGAAAAAGCGCAAAGAAAAGGAATTTCAAGATCAAATATGTACATGCGAAGGTAAATATCCATTTATAATTTTTATATCATGATTTATTACATAAAAATAATATATTGAATTTACACTCATTCAAACAGAAATTTCATGAGCAACAAGGCATCATCGAATGCGGATATTACATGTTAAGATTTATGTATGAAATAATAACAACTGGGACAGTTCTGAGTTTTGACCTGGTAAGATTTCCTCTTTCTCATAATATTTCAATTTGACTTATTCATTAAACACGTTGACTACTATCCTTTTCCTTTGTAGATTTTTGATGACCCTAAACCCTTTACTGCTGAAGATATCAAACACTTACAAGTGGAGTGGTCAAATTATTTTACAGGTTTGATTGACTTTTAGTTGTTTGTAATGTAAAATGTAATTTTGAATATTGTCAATGTAATTGTGTATTTCGTAGTCGTTTAGGTTGGATTTAGTTTTTTTTTGAAGTTGACAGTGTAAGTTTTGAATGTTATATAAGTGAATGTTTAATTTTTCTCTACTTCTTGTTTTGGTCTACTGTTGATGGTTTTTCTGGTCTGGATTTTGGTATGGGAGGAGAGGTTCAAAGGGGGTGGGTGGGTGTTTGGGGGGTGTCCAAGGGATATGGGAGGGGTGTCCAAGGTGTGTTTGGGGCTGTCCTAGGGGTCGGGGGGGTGTAAATGAGGGTGGGGGTGTCCAAGGGGTGGGGGGTGTCCAAGGGATATGGGAGGGGTGTCCAAGGTGTGTTTGGGGCTTTCCAAGGGGTCGGTTGGGTTTAAATGAGGTTGGGGGGGGGGGTTGTCCAAGGGGTGGGGGTGTCCAAGTGGTGGGGGTGTCCAAGGGATATAGGAGGGGTGTCCAAGGGGTGTTTGGGGCTGTCCAAGGGGATGGGGGGGTTCCAAGGGGTCGGGGGGGTTTCCAAGGGGTCGGGGGTGTCCAAGGGGTGGGGGGCTGTCCAGGGGGTGGGGGTGTCCAAGGGGTGGGGGGTGTCCAAGGGATATGGGAGGGGTGTCCAAGGGATGTTTGGGGCTGTCCTAGTGTTCGGTGGGTGTAAATGAGGGTGGGGGGGCTGTCGAAGGGGTGGGGGTGTCCAAGGGGTGGGGGGTGTCCAAGGGATATGGGAGTGGTGTCCAAGGTGTCTGGGAGTTCTGTCCAAGGGGAAGGTTGGGTGTAAATGAGGGTGGGGGATGTCCAAGGGGTGGGGGGTGTCCAAGGGATATGGGAGGGGTGTCCAAGAGGTGTTTGGGGCTGTCCAAGGCTCGGGGGGGGGGGGGGGGGTGTCCAGGGGTCGGGGGGGTGTCCAAGGGGTCTGGGAGGGCTGTCAAGGTGTGGGGGGGTGTCCAATGGGTGTTTGAGGCTGTAATAGGGGTCTTGGGGGTGTAAATGAGGGTGGGGGAGCTGTCCAAGGGGTGGGGGGTGTCCCAAGGGGTGGGGGTGTCCAAGGGATATGGGAGGGGTGTCCAATGGGTGTTTGAGGCTGTACTAGGGGTCGTGGGGGTGTAAATGAGGGTGGGGGGCTGTCCAAGGGGTGGGGGTGTCCAAGGGTTGTGGTGGGGCTCCAATGTGGTGGGGGAGGGCTGGCCAGGTTGTTAGGTGGGTATAGATGAGGGTGGGGTTCAGTTGGGGATTGGGGGAGGGCTGGCATGGTTATTTTTGTTGTTTGGTTTCTGGTTGCTTTTTGGTGAGAGCAGTGCAATTATTTTTAAAAAAATATCGCTTTCAGGTCGGTTATTTTATAACTGACGTGGTAAATAAATCGGTAGGGGGTTTATCACGTCGGTTTTTTCAAGAACCGACGTGATAAACCGTTCCCGGGCCTTTTATCACATCGGTTCTTAATATAACTGACGTGCTAAAAGGCCTCGGAATCGATTTACCACGTCGGTTATTGGATAACTGACGTGCTAAAACATTTCCCAGGCCTTTTTTCACGTCGGTTATTTAAGAAACCGACGTGATAATAGGCCCGGGGAAGGGTTAATCACGTCGGTTATGTCATAACCGACGTGATAAACGATATCCCAGGCGTTTTATCACATCGGTTTAGAAATAACCGACGTGATAACCCCCATAACCCCCCCCCCCCCCCCCCCCCGCGCGCATATTTATCACGTCAGTTATTATATAACTGACGTGCTAAACCCCCCCAACCCTCGGTTTATCACGGCGGTTATATAATAACCGCCGTTATAAATCCCCATCCCCCATCATTTTTCACGTCGATTATTAATGAACCGATGTGATAAACACTGTGATGTTAGGGATTTTACATCGGGTTTTAAATAACCGACGTAAAAAAAGTTATTTATAACGTCGTCCGTATTAACGTCGCCTAAAAACCGACGTAAATAATGAAAAATAACCGACGTAAAAAATGTTTTCTGCACTAGTGTGATTTTGGATGTCTACTTTTTCACATGAATGATTGATCAGATACTCAACTGAGAGTTCTAATCCATCACTGTAACCTTTTCCATTCCCATAAATTTCAGGGTGTTATATTGGTAACTGGTGATATAGAGGATTATTTCAGTGAGGATCCTAGAATATTGACAGGGTTGTCGGAATCATAGGATTGAGTTAGCAACAATAACTAGAATATTCCAGATGATAGGATCTCGATGCAAGAGACCACCCCATGATCATACTCAGGCATGTGTCAAGAGGTAGCATAGATGGACATGGAATAATGGAGAGAGGTGGTTCTAGGATTATAATGGGTGAGGTAAAATATAATGAGACTTCTGATGAAACATGTTGATCATTTTAGGTAGATTTTGAATGAACCACCAGAATAGAAGAAACGTTGTGATCAGGTATATCCAAGGAGAGTTCAAGGTAGTCCCCAGGTAGGAAAATATAGTATAGGATAATGAGGAGTTATGGGTGGTGGATAATGCTATAAGATCCTTCCACAACCACCACTAGGTGGCCCACATTAGGCATAGGGGACCTAGCAGTTGAGGTCCCATATAGCTATAGGCATTAAAGGATTATGACCCCGCTACACACAATATGATCATAGTTATGATCTATGAGTTTTCTAATATTGAATCGGTACTAGTAGACATAGGTTCTAGTAATTCCTTAATCTTTATACTCTAGGTGAAATAGCTAGGGCTCCCTATTGAGGTATTATCCTTGCATCTTAATCAATAGGTTCTTACAGGGAACACTTACTCTAAATCATTTATCCACTGGTAGTGTGAGATATTGCTTAGTGGAGAGAGGTTCATGTGGGACGGTTTCTCTATAATTAGGGAACCCTATGACTTCATCCTTTGAATGGATTGGTTGAACATGATCCGAAACAGGACTGACTATCACCGCACAAATATCAGATGCTTTTTCACTGATGTGGTGAGATTATATTTTATGATAATTGAGATCTCATTCTTGGATGAGTGGGTTATGGGAGAGGGAGGCTACATCCCATCACCCATCAGTTGGGGAGTATATTCCTTGGTGCATCGGGCTCTTCAAGCATCTGGATTCCTTCCGTGGTAGAGAATTATATAGATGTATTCTACAATGATGTTTTGGGAATACCTCTGAATTGGGAGATATATTTTTTATTAGTATGAAACACATCACTGCTATAATATCATCTTTGGCATAATATATGACCCATACCAAGCTCTGGGAGCTACATTTTGAATAAGAGTACCTTTAAGAGAAGGCTTTTCATTAATCCCAGCGTATCCCTCAAAGCACCTCCAATATTGTTCCTAAAAAAGGAGGATAGTATATTGTGTATTTTCAAGGATTATAATCACCTGAACCAGGCCATGATAAAGAACAAGTTCCCATTACTGGGGATTTATGTCCTCTTTGACCAGTTGTAAGGTGTGATATTTTTCTTGAAGATTGATCTCGGTTCATGATACCACTAGTTGAGGGTTCACGAGATTGATTTACAAATGTTGGAATTCTGATTTCACTATGATCACAATAAGTTCCTAATGATTCCCTTTGGAGTGAGTAATTCCCCTGTCATGTTTATAGGTTTGATGTATAGGTTTTTTCTGTCATACATAGTCAATTTTGTGTTCGTCTTCATTATCAATACACTAATATACTCAAAATCGGTGTTGGAGCATGAAAATCACGTGATATTAGTTTTTATATTTTTTTCGAGATCACCATTATTATGGGAATTTCTCAATGTTCTAGTTCTAGATACATGAGGATCACTTTATAGTGCATGTAATTTATGAGCATGGATTATCCATGTACATATTTATGATCGACGATATTATTGATGGGATCAAACAAAGAGCGTGTCAAAGGTGAATAACTTTATTGGTTTAACATTGTACAATATGAGATTTTTGGAAGACTTCTCTAAAATTATAGCCCCTTTGAATTCCATGACACTGAAAGGGAATCCATTTACCTTGTCTCAGTAGTTCCAGAGTTCCTTTGAGGAGTTGAGGCTAATGTTGATGAGTGATCGTATGTTGAAACTACTAGAGGAGGACATGGAGTACATAGTGGACTATGATGCCTCAGGATTTTTTTCTTGGCTATTTATTGATGCAGAAGTAGGTAGTCGTTGCATATGGGTCAAAGTAATTGAGACCAAATGAGAAGGACTGTGGGACTCACGACCTAGATCTGGAATTGGTAGTCATTACAATCATAGTCATAGGTATGTCTTCAATAAATGAGACTTGAACCTGAGACAATGACTATTTTTCGAGTTCCTCCAGGACTATGACATTGAGATATTCTATACTCGAGGGGAGGTAATATTTTTAGTAAATTTACATAGAAGTAATTCCAAGGATCACATGGTGTACGAGGATAATAGGAAGTTTTACTTCCTACAACTGACCCTGGGGAAGCACAAAGGTACATCTTTTCTATAGTCGATGGTGTTGACTCCTTCTATTCTCAAGCATGTGAGAGAGTCCTAGCTAGAGTAAATTTACTATGTGGTCCTACATGACCAAATATATATAGGGGATTCAACTGATTAATATTTTGAAGGAGTGAATCAAGTCATCCATTTCCATGAACATACGATGGTCCGAGTCACGATTCGGGAGGAGGTGATGCGAGGGTTCTACACTTCTCCCATAGTTATACAAAATAGTGTGGGAAGGATTTAAATATACCATCAGGGCTTGTTTTGGTGGTCCGGAATGAGATGTAGAATAGCTGAGTTAATATCTTGATGTCACACCAGTTAATAAATGAACATAGTGAACCATGTTATGGATGGTTTAGTGTAGGTCCTTGAGATCTAAAAGTGGAAATGGGATGGTGTATCCAAGGAATTGTGATGGTGATTCCATGAATAGTGATGGTCCATGATGCCATATGGGTGATAGTTGAATGACTCATGTAGTTGGTACACATAATATATGTCATGTAGTAGAGTTTGGTTGATATTTTGGGGTAGCTATATGTATGGGAGATCAGTCATTTTCAGGGGGGTTCCTTAAATTATTATCTGTGATCATGATGTGTGATTTACGTAATGATTATAGAGAGGCTTCCATGATTCATTAGGGACCTAAATGTGGATGATTACAGCCTTCCACCCCATGAATCATTAGTAGACCAAGCATACTATATAGCTATTGGGGAATATTCTAAGATCCATTATGTTATACTTTGGCTAATGTTGGGAAGATCACTTTACATTGGTAGAGTTTATATACATCAATAATCAGCACTCTACCATCATCCTATAACATTTTGAGGTCCCTTATGGGAGACCTTGTGGTCACCCTTATGCTGGATATAGATTGATGATACATCTCTTGTGGGACCAAAGACACTGTAGGTGATGACAGAGAAACTCCACGACATCTGTGATTATATGAGGACATCCCATAGAGGAAAAAAATATTCTCTAGATTGTTGTCATAGGCCCTTGGAGATCAAAAAGAGAGAGAGCACGTTTTCCTAAGAGTCAAACCATGATGAGGATTGTTATGGTTTGGTCCGGGAGGAATGGTATAAATGAGGTTCATTGGACCATTTGAGATCATGAAGAGGGTGGTCAAGGGTGCTAACCACCTCTCCCTACACCCACGACTAGATTAGGTGAATGATGTCTTCCACATATTTGACTTGAGGAGATACGTGCATGAATCCACTAACGTCATCGACTGAGGTAGTTGTACATCGAGGAAGAATCCACCTTTAAGGGTCACCAGTTGGTGATCGAGGATCGATAGGATTGGACCCCATGTGGATGGACCATCACCTTGGTTCACATGTTCTAGTAGTACAAGAACACACTGATGAGTTCCTATGAATGGAGGATCCATTTGTGGGTTCTGTATACCAATTTCTTTTCACCAGATTCACTTTTCGAGATGAAAATAATAAAGGAGAGAATGATTTACAGACCCATTATTAACTTATAATACTTTTAAATATTTCTATATATATTTACAATGCTAAGCGATGGGACGACATATGGTTTCAAGTCCCAGTGTGCCCAAAATCTATTTTATAAAAATAATATATAGATATGTTTTTGTGTAATCTCATTTTATTAAATTAATTGGGATAAATATTAACTTGAAACACAAATATAAAATATTAGACCATAGTTGAGTCTGAAACATGGTTTTTAACCTATGTGTGACCTAAAATATGTCGTTGGGTGGCATTCAGACATCTCTCTCATTAAAGGTGAATTCTATAGATTAATTCACTCATTTATTCATTCATTCATTTTGACCTAATTAAATGATCAATAAGAATAATAACCTAGAGAACACTCTGGGTTTGTCTGGATTAATTCTGGGATATTTCTATATCTTTTATTCTACCTTTTGTTGGTGGATCAATATGGAGGACGATGAAACTAAGGATCATAGGAGGTGATGACAATAAAAACGCAATGATTTTCATCAAACACTAGAAACAAATTCTCCAATGATGAATGATCTAATATCCTATTAGGACACATCAATCTTTTTTATTACCATTTTAATTAATTTTATTGATCAAATTAGTCTCATATATTGATCTACACCAATTGTAGCATTAGCATTCTCCAATATACCAGATTAATTTTATTTTATTTTTTATTCTATCCATGGATTCCCTTTTAATTATTGTTGTATAAGAATTCCGAGAAAAATTGGTTTAAAAAAATTCTTATTATTTTCCCCCTTTTTTATTGGTCGTCATCACCGATTAGACCCCAGGGTTCATGGTCAACATTTCTAGGTGGTATCGAGCCCGATCATACCCTCGAAATCAAAATGGTATCTTGAATGAGGGATGGATCAATGGATAAAGGATATATCTAGGATTTTATTGGGATTTGGATGATTGTATATAGAAGAGTAGTCCATATCTTCAAAGGAAGGAGGATCAGTGGTGTATGGGTTAGATGATAACCCCCCAGTGAACAACAAGATCGGATTTCTGGTGAACGATGACCCGAAATGATTAATCGTGCCTGGATCTGATAATATAAATTATATTTGAGGTGGGATATGTGGTGAAATGGACAGATTCAGATCATAGAATAAGGATCTATGAATTTGGAGAAAATTGGACTAAATATAATGAACAAGGATGATCACAAGACATATAACCCCTTGGTTACCATGGTTATGGTTTTTAAAAAATCATAAGGATACCCCAAATGTATCCCTATTACACATGGTTCACCTCATCCCTGAATGGATTATTTGAGTTATGGATAACATGGATAGGAATTTGTGAGTGAGTATGTGTCCATGTACCGAAGTACATAGATACAAGGTCAATTGTACAAACATGTCTAGAAGGATGGGGCCCAATCCCAGTTATCTGGAACACTCTGTGTAATCCACCTACATGTTGTGTTCTCTAACATATATTAGGATCAATGTGTTGGCCCAAGACAATGCTGGGTGGTGGATCCATACCACATGTCATGTGGGTTCCCTTACTTGTCATGTACCCCTTGGTCCCTTAGGAGGAATCATTCATCTTGTGTATCTCTTTCATTTGAACATGGATTTTGTCCTATTAATATCCTATCCAAAGTGTTATTTACATGTATAATGTGAATATTCCCAGGTTTTTTTCTTTCTATATACATTGTTAAATTTTATAGGCATTGAATATATTGAGGTGAAACCTAAAGATGAAAGTGAACAAATGAGAACACTAGAGGATTCATCGATAGTTGAACCCCCCCCCCCATCAACATGGTCATGGGCCCTATACAACTACCATTTGAGTGGATCCCCAAATATAATAGTAAATTGATCCTTGACATATAGAGTGGATCCCCCGATCAACATGGGCATGGTACCACAACATCTAACTGTTGAATGGAACCCCCTATCAGATAGGGTATAGAACCTCACTGACCAGAGTGGAACCTTCAAGTTATATCAGAGCATGGGTCCTAAATTTCCAAGTGGAACCCCCTATCTAATAAATAATAAGTCCTTAATGACTATAGATTAACCCCATATCACACTATGGTGTGGGTCCTTGAACTATTTAGTGAACCCCTATCATCTTTGGAACATTTTCTCTACCTATTTAGGGGAACCCCCTCATACACAAGGGTTTGGTTTCTCTACAAATAGTTACCTACTAGAACACCCCCCTGATGCACTGGGCGTAGGAACTCTATATAGATTTTATGACCCCTCAACCATAAGACATAGTGAAAATGTGTAGTTTGACTTGGTTGGTTGCTTTTGGGATGATGTGTGAGATACTAGGTATCATTGATGGACTATTGGAACTATTGGAGACTCTTATTTCTAGGATGAGCTATGAGATGGAGATCACCTTATTTCTTATTTTTATCAACTTATTACTTTGAATATATATATATATATACACTTCTATATACATACCATTGGATTTGGTACTCTTTCCATGAGATGCAAAGATGTGTGATGTATGCCATCTGATTTCTAGGTTTAGCTTATCATGTTTGGATGAGTATACCCTCTTTCTATGGGTGAAAAATACTCGACATTTAGTTCATCTACTCTCTTTGTCTATCCCCTTATGATTAGAAGAGGTTACTCTCTCTTGGTTTGGGTTGAACTATTCTCATTCTCTATATCATGCATCCTTTGTACAATCTACTATCATTATTTTCGTATTGTATCTCTTACTGCTCCACCTTCACCCATTAGGGTTTCCGGATATGTAAGTTTATACTCACCCTTTCATGGGATTTTATCACACGTGTTGTGTCATATAAAAAATACAGAGAGGTAATTAGTGACTTTAGAGGATATTAGGGATACCTCTTACTTTTGACCTCATGTGATGGTCCAATGTTGGAGATTGGGAGATTTTATCTCTTAAAATTTTACTTTTATAATTTTATTAGGTTGAGAAATATTTCTGTTTTTGAATTTATTTTTTCCATTTACTTTTTAGTTCGTATTTTCAAATTCATTTTCACTCTAGAGGTTATTCAGGGTTGGTTTATGTTCTAGATTTTTCATATTTTTATTATTATTCATATCCATTGTTTCATTGATAAGATCATTTGTTTTTGTAAAAGTACTTATTCAATGGCCTCCCATTAATTATATTTTCCATGGTTCTTGTTTCCTCCCCTTGGCCTGTGGAGGCTGATTTTGGATAGTTGTGGATCGAGCCCCAGCTTGGATTAGGTCGTGCCAAAGTTATCCCTCATTTTAAAAATTAATTAGTCTAGCACAATGGAGATTTTATTGAGATTATATCTAGATGTGGTAGAGTGGCTCTACTATTTCCTAATGATATTCATCTCAGATCTTGATCATCATTTTACCTCCAAGGTTTGGAGATGTGTCCACGATGTTTTTGTCTCTATGTAGTTCCTAAAAACTAATTATCTTCCATAGAGGGATGTTCAGATATTGAAAACTATCGGAACTCTATATAACATGTTTTATTCGTGTATCTAGAATTTTGGAGGATTATATATGAGAATCATAACTTTTTCAAGATTTTCTTATAATAATAGATTTCACTCCACCATTGGAATTTCACTATTTAAATATTTTTATGGATGAACTTTTTGTTATTTATTATTCTAGATTGGGGTAGAGATTCAACAATTATATGTCTATAAGTAGTGAGGTGATCACTAGGGATGGTTTAGGTGATTCATGAAAGGTTGATGTTAGTTCATGATCTTTATAATTCATATTTCTTCTATTGACGGATACCAATAGAGTCCAAAATTAAATATTATTTTCTATTGATGGTGAGTCCTCATTATGGGAAGTTAATTTTTTGATAGGGAAGAAATCTTTATCCCCAGTTGTTTTTTGGTCCATTCATATTTTTGGATCATCTTGAAGTCTTTTCATATATTATACTAATATCCACATAGATCAATCAGATACATGATATCTTTCATGGGTCATATCATTGCCATTATCTTCATGAAAATATTCACTTTATCAGTTTGGTCAGATCAATAATAATGATGATATGAGATTTGAGGAGAGGTCTATAAAGATATATGGACACTAGGATATGGTGTTATTCTGGTGTGTTATTCCATTGGTTCATGTCTTGTGGAGAAATGGTGGTACTGAGTAGATATCATGGGAATATGAGTCACTGATATGTACTTATTATCCCAATATAATTTATGTTTAGACTTTATTTTTTATTAGTATTTTTTTATTTTTTACCTTTATCTCGTTTATGTTTTGGTTTCTATCTTCTTGATTACATGTTTTTATCCTTGTTCTTGTTTTATATGTATCTCCATTTGGATATTATTTAGTATATGGATGTTAGTGTCACATAGTTATTCATCTAGTTCCTTTAAGATTGATGTTTCTACTTTTGTAATGGTATGATTCGTGAGAGGTATATCACAATGTGGATATCCAGATAACCTCATTTCTTTCTTTATCTTTAGTATTAGTTTTAAATTTTCAAGGATGAGAATTTTTTTAGAGGTATCTAATGTATTGGTCGAAACCTTACTAGAAATCCATTTTTTGTATCCTCAAGGATTAGTTGTTTCAAGGAGGAATTTAGAGTTATTTTATCATTTAAAAACAACACAATTTCCTAGTAGATGGTTCGGTAAATGACTTTTTGGACATTTCTAGTGGTTCTTGTGAACCAATACTTGTAATGTGTCCTATCAAGATGTTTTGGAGGCCTTTTGTCCCCTGCGGTGTTCTTTTTTCCTAAAACATCCATCCCAAAATGCCTATGTCATCTGTGGTATCTATTGTGGTGTATTGAAAGAATATATATCTAAAACATTTGATGGGAAAAACTTTCCAAGCCATTTTGGGATCCATGGAAGGGGAAAATAGCTTATGTTGGGTCAAATCTTCATGAGGGGTCCATTTTATCTCCATTTTTATCAAGAATCCCCATTGACATAGCTAGTCCATAGTGTAATTTTTATTGTTTGAAATGATTGAAATAGCCATTTATACCCATGGATCTTTCCCAATTCAAATAGTGACATGTGCAAGGAGTTAAGAGGGTATTTATTGTGTATTTAACTCAAAATTTACCCTCTAATAATTCATATGTGCACCTATATCACGTGTTCCTTAAATATCCCAATGAATTTAGAGAACCTAGGGAATTGTTTCTTGTTTTGTCATGTGGATGATTCCATCGATGGTATTTTTGTTGTGTTGTATTTTTTCTACCTCCCTTTGGAACCCGTAGATCAAATATTTGTGGTTTAAACATTTTGTTTTTGGATATTGTAATTAATTTAGTTATAGGTTACTATTTCCATCCTCTTTTCATTATCCTTTCATTCATCCTTTTATTTTGATTTTTATGGTGGCCAAACACATGGTTTTGGGTGTTGTTGATCATTGTTTTTTTATTGGATTAGGGATGCTAGTTTTTGGCTATCTTGTCTTCATCTTGGTGGTGTTTCTTTTTATTGTGGTTGAACCTCAATAATAAATTCATATGAAATTATATTTGAAATTCTAATTGAGGTTTGTGATTCATTTTTTCTCCTATTATTTTATGTTAAATCAAAAAGTGATCATTATTTTTCTCTTTGGGTGATGGTCGAATTTGTAATGACCCAAAATTTTATTAGTTTAAATTCCTATTTATCTATTTAAATGAATTATTATATAAAATGGTTATATAAAATATGAACTCATATAGTTTTATGTTTAGGTATTTCAAAATACCATGATGAATTATTATTTTTGCTAATATAGTCGCTGAACATTGATCAATTGATTAGTATAAGTAAAATGATTTAACAAATCTAATTTACATAGAAAAAGAAAGTGATTGACTCATCTAGTATAATTTTTCCATATAAAACCCATTTTTTAGAACATGGATAGGATGTGGTGACACTAGGCTTCACCCTTTTCCAATTCCAATCCAAGCTTCAACACATTAAGCATGAGAGGAACCGCATATGGGAGATGTGTATGTTAATAGATATTACCACCCGAACAATGTTATCTGAGCCTCCTCATGTGTCTATCACCATCGCACACCATAACCTTCATCCTTATGTGGGTGTTATAATGGGTTATTTAACAATACCCTGACACTATGATTATGTACACTATTTTTGTATAATGAATATACATTCATTTTATTATTGTTTCTTTATAAATAGTTTTTAAAGAACATATAGTATTTTTTTAGTTAATTTTAAAATAAAAAATATATTTTGATAAATTGATGGTTATTTTAATTAAATAATATTTTAATAAATTATTATTAATAAATTATTTTTTGATAAATAAAAATGATCTTATAATTTTATGAATAAAATTGTAATTTTTTTAAAGTTTGATAGTTGTTTTCGTCAAAACAAATGAATTTGTGATGAATTTCATTTTCATTTTAAAAGTATAAATTCACATATATTGAAAATTATTTAGATAAAATTAATATTAGTTTTGGAATCAGGAAATCGAAATTATCAACTTGTGGATTTTTTATAATTTTTTGAGACAGTCGAATTTTTGGGTAAAAATGGAATACCGTTTAAATACATAATGTGTTTTATAACATCATAATGACCCAATAATGATGTAATTAAAAACTATAAATTGTATTTTTAGCCAATATATGTTTTACCTTCAAAATAATGTGTTTTTAGGTTGTTTGGATTTATTTTACAAAGCATTAGTGGACCCCCAGAACATATAAAAAAATTTTACAATTTAAAATGATTTCCTTGAGAGTGTGACTCACCTACACATAAGAAACCCAAATAATATTTTAAGAAGATATGAAATTTTACTCATAAAATAATATTTTCCACTTCCCTTTTACAAAAAACATTCAAAAAATCATTGGTTGTTTTGGGGTTTTGAATAGTTTAATGTGAAGTGTCCAAAACCGAAATAATAAATAATTCCATCACTTTCCAATATATACCCACCCAATATCCCACTTCTATTCACAAACAAACCCTTGTATCACGTGTATACCTTGACCTCCTCTATCTAAAATACTACCAAGGTTCCCCATGCTCCCATTAATCCTCTCTAAAACCCCTCCCAAGCCTTTGGGATCACACATCCGAGTAAGGGATTTCTTCTTCTCTCATTTTTTTCCACGTTTCTTATGTTGGTATACCCTTGTATTTTCAATTAAAAATGATTGAGTATGATTTAAAACCTCATCTATAATTCCCTCCTATTGTTTTAATGATTATATAACCCTTTCTACAACATTAATTCATCTCAAGTACACCCATTACCATGCTGATATTCTTTAAGGGATTTCTCTCTCTTCATTTACATTCAAGAAATTCTTCTATTTTATGAATATAAATTCCATTACATATGGTGGTCCATGTATCAATATGACCCCATTACTATCCATTTCATGTACATATAATAATACACCCATGTATCGATCATCAACCATTTTTATGAATTCTTATGTAGCGTTGTTATGCTACAAAAATTGCACTACGAGTTCTCAAGCCAAAGTCAATGTGTAGTAAAGACAATTCCCATTTCTCTATATAGGGTATTCACCTTTATGAAAATTTAATTATTGATTACATAGTTTAATTTATTAATTCCACATTCACCTATCATTTAATAAGTTATTATGTTTAATGAATCCATGTTATATGATCCATGTGGAACATTTATGCATGAAATGAAATGATTAAGAAGGATTTTCCCTGATAGCACTCTAATGCATTGGGTAAAGATTTGTATCATGACACGTCATGTGCTATAAGGGTTTACTCATTATAATTCAAGTTCAATGAGGTTTTACTCATGATCCATTTTCAATGAGCATTTTCTCATGGTAATATCAGGTTAAATGTTGTTGCCACATTTCCATGTTACGATAATAATGTTATATCATGCCTTTATGTTAATGTTATTATTATGCTCTATTGATATGCCTTTTTCCTAAAATGTATTGTATTCATCATGTTGTGTCTATTTTACTCCCTTACTGGTCTTTATAGTTCACCCTTTTCACATGTACATCCTCAATTTATCCCATGTAATGCTCGATAAAATGGAATGTGGTGGTCATGTAAAGGATGTTTTCAATAAATATGTTGTATTTTTATGTCTTAAGTTGTCATGTAATGTCTCTAATTTCGAAAATAAACTAGAAATATTGATCCTTATAGTTTTATTAAGTGAAATTTTATGTATGAAATCATGTATATGGGTGTAATAAAGAGTAGGGTTGTTATAGTTGGTATTGTAAGATATGTATAGTTATCTTTGGTATTAGGATTAGAAAACCCTAGTGAATGAATTAGGGATAAGAGTAAGTATAATAATAACATTCCTAAATTTTGGTGAGTATTGAGTAAGTGTTATATCATGAAAATACATCCCTATCTAGATAAATGATGGCAGAGGATGCTCTGGCACAGATGTATCTATGGGCAAAACCTAAAAACACACCATTGAGTTAGATCCAAATGGGAACTTGTGCACGAAAATGAGCCTTACTGCACTCTTTGTTATGACACTCTTTTTGGATATGATTTGGTAAATTCATTAGAATAGTATAAATCATTATTAAGGGAATTAAAAAAATCTCTTAAAAATATTTGTTGGAAAGTAGATCATGGATAACATAGATTAAAGCCTAAAAATTTATAAGTTAAGGGAATCAAAGTAATTTATAAATCATCCATTTTTTTCTTTATATTACCCATTATTTGTTACCCATAACTTTCCTTTCGTTATATCTAATGGCTGGTAATGGGATGACTGGGTCTAACAACCAATTCGAATATCAATTTGATGAATTTTCTAATGGGATTCACAATCTGATGTGAGTGGGAATCGAGAAATTTTACATGATAATCTCTCAGTTCACTAATGTTTTTAATATAAACAATGGTCATGATGAACGTTCCCCCCAACCCACATACAAGTCACAATAAAGATCTGCATGAGATAAAGTCCTCCAAATTTTAGTGGATCATATGATCCCTCAATTGTTAAACATTAAATCTAGTTCATTGAAATGATCTGAACCATCATTCAATGTTTCTAAAAATAGAAGGTTCTTCTGGTTACTTAACATAAAGATAGTGAAGCTAATAAATGGTGGAAATTGATAAAAAATATGAAGCATGAGGATGAGATTGAGGTTTTGAAATTGAAGGATTTTTAGAAAATGATTTTCGTGAAATATTTTCCTCGCAACCTATAACTTAAGATGAAAAGGGACTTACTTCCCCAAATAAATGATGAATCCATCAATGAATATGAGTAAAACATCACAATGAATGCACGATATTCCATGGGCTTTGCCTTTACCCCTATATTCAACATTGTCTTCTTCTTTTATGGAAAAAAACCTAGCCTATGAAAATCCCTAGAGATCCATGACTTTGAGAGCTCTGAGGAAATTGTTTGGTGTGCCATCAAAGTTGAAACAGAGAATGAAAAATCATAAGGGAATCGTGGGGATAAGAAGAGTAATGTGGATTTACGTTCTGTTAGTTCGATGGATAAATCTGATGGTGCTAAGAAAATCCAAAACCCCACTTTTCAAAGGGGTGGAACGAAGCACCCCATAAATTTCTTGAAGGGGGAGAGGAAATGATTTAGGTGTGGAAGAAAAGAGCACCTCGACATTAACTACTGACAAGAAAAAAATAGTGCTACAACATAGGAGAGTAAATCTTTGTTCGACCCTCAATGTGTTGTTCATCACTTTAACTATGATGAACCATGAATCTTTTCAAATAGGTTCCCTATTCCAAGGGCTTTCTGAGGCAACCAACAACCTTCAAGGCAACAAGGTTGAGCTTTTTTCATCACTTCCACCGATGTGAACCCTGACAAGGAAATGGTAAAAGTTACACTAGATATTACTTCAAGAATAGTGAATGTAATTTTTGATTCTTGTCCTCTGCATTATTTTTTATCCTGAATGTTTAGTAGAACAATCCCAACACCACCATAAATCATGGATCTAAATATGTCGGTGAGAATGGAAAAAGGGGAAATCATTGCATCACATGAATATAACTCATCCCCTATCTGAATTTGTGGATTGAACATCCCAGAAAACCTCATCATACTCCCTTTTTTGGAATTTGATTCCATTCTTGGCATGGATTGTATTTCCCTATATAGATCCAACATAAATTGTCGTGGGAGGGAAATAAATCTCTATATAGAGATTCGACCCCCGATTCAGTACAAGTGCAAGGAGGAGGATGAATATTTATTATCACCATCATCTCAATGACAGATATTACTCCCCTGTGAGCATGTGTATGCTTCTAAGATTATTGAGTCTATGTAAGAAACCATCCATGAAGACATGCCTATTTGTGAGGGAATTCACCGAAGTGTTTCCTGAGGAATTTTCTGATCTTCCTTCTATAAGAGATGTTTAATTCTCAATTGATCTTATACATGGGGAGTTAACAATATCCAAACTCTATAGAGAATGGTTATTGAGGAGCTTGGGGAGTTGAAGAAACAACAACTAGAGAATCTGGATAATGGATTTATAAGCACATGTGATTCACCATTGGGTGAACTAGACCTATTCATCAAGAATAAAGATGGTTCAATGTTCCTTTTCATTGATTACTGTGAGCTCAAAAAAACATGATAAAAAAAGTATTTTATGACATGAATTAATAACTTGTTCAATCAGCTATGTGGTGAACAATACTTATCCAAGGTGGATTTTTGGTCAAGATATTACCATGTAAGGGTAAAGAAGGAGGATATCCCCATGAATGCTTTTTTTAAAAGATACGGGCACTATGAATTCATAGTAATTCCTTTAGAACTCACTGATGCTCTATAAATATTTATGGACGTGATGAATAGAGTCTTTAGAGATTACCTATACAAATTTGTGGTAGTATTTATAGAATATATTTTAATATAATCTAAAACCAAGGAGAAGGATGAGGAGCATTTAAGCACTATACTAGAGACCTTGTGAAAGGAGAAGCTCACTTTATAATACAACAAATGTGAGTCCTATTTTAAGGAGATCTCATTCTTGGGGCGTATCATAAAAAACAATGGGATATCTATGGACCCCTCTAAGACAGCTGTAATTTAGGGATGGCTGAGGCCAACATTGTTAATAGATATTTGTATCTTCTTGGGGTTAGTTAGATATTATCACTGATTTGTGATAAATTTATCATGGTATTCCAACCCTCATACCTAGATAACTCAAAATGGAGTAATGTTTTATTAGAGTGTTGAATGAAAATAGAGCTTTAAGGAGTTGAAAAGGAGGCTTATCACTGTTCATGTGCTCACACTACCCACAAGTGCAGAACATTTGGTGGTATTCAATGATGCTTTAAAGAAGGACATGGTTTGTGTGTTGATGCCAAATAACAATGTGATTGCCTATACATCAAGGAAATTGAATGTTCAAGAGAAAAACTATCCAATACCTGATTTGAAGTCGGATATAGTGATCTTACCTTTAAAAAATTTTCAACATTACCTCTTTGGGGAGAAGTGTGAAATATACACAGATCACAAAATCCTCAAGTATATATTTACACAGAAAGAGATGAATACATGCCAACAAAGATGTCTAGGGCTGATCAAATACTATGACTGCATAATCCATTACCATCCTAAGAAATGGAACAAGGTGGTAGATGATCTAAGTAGAAAGGACCCAAAAACTATATCATTTATGAGAATTTAAAAGAATCCAATCTTCATAGATTTAATGAAGATGTATATGGGAATCAAAAAGAAGGGAACATCATCAGTCTTTTCAAAAATCATTGTTCAGCCATCTCTTTTGGAAAGGATAAAGGATGCTAAAAAGTATGATGTGTAAATTCTTAAAAAAGTAGAAACTATCAAAAAAGGTAAATCCTCGGAGCTCAATGTTAATAAATAAGGAATTGTGTGTTTTGGGTCAAGACTATTTGTTCCATCAAATATGGAGTTATATAAGGAATTTTTGGATAATGGACATAGTTCGAATTTCTCCATTCACCTAGGAAATACAAAGATGCATTGAGATATCCGAGAGAATTATTGGTGGGATAACATGAAGAAGGAGATCACTAAGTATACATCAATGTGCTTGGTACGTTAGAAATTGAAGGCTAAGAGGAAGAAGTTTCAGGGGATAATGCAACCATTACCCATACTGACAAGGAAACAGGAAAAGATTACCATAGACATTGTCACCAGACTTCTGAAGACATCCAATGGAAAATTTCTATCTGGATTATTGTTGATCATCTTACAAAGACTAAAATCTTCATTGAAATTCAGGATAATTTCTCATTGGATCAATTGAAAGGGATATATATTAGAGATATTGTAAGGCTTAATGGAGCACCACTATCTATTTTATCTGTTTGATATCCATGATTAAATAGTATGTTCTGGAAGAGCCTTCATCATGCTCTGAATACTAAGATGAACATCAGTGCGGTTTATCATCCTCAAACTGATGGACAATCTTAGCGGACTATTCAATCACCTGATTCCAAGATGATAGAATCCTCAATAGACTTCAAATAGGATGGGATCAATATATTCCTCTAGTTTAGTTCTCTTAGAATAATAGTTTATACTCAAGAATACAAATGGATCCTTATGAAGCCATGTATGGAAAGAGGTGTAGAAAACTGACTTTTCGGAATTAAGTTTGGGAAATGAAACTCCTAGTTCCTAAAATGGTCGATGAATGTGTGTCGAAGGTTAACACCAACCAATAACATATTATATTTTCTCAGATTCGACAAAAGTTCTATGATGATAATCATCAATGAGACATAGAGTTTGATGTTGGAGACATGTTATTCCTCCACATATCTCTATGGAGGAGTGTTATGAGCTTTGAGAAGAAGGGAATGTTTAATCCAAGGTATATTGACCCTTTTAAGATCCTTGATCGCATTGGAGTAGTGGCCTATTGACTAGCACCACCAGCATAACTATCTCATTTATATGTTGTATTCAATGTATCACTCTTGAGGAAGTACATAACTAACCCATATCATGTACTCAATCTGTTGGTTGTACCATTGGATAATGACCTCCCATATGTAGAGAAGCCGGTGAATATCAAAGAGCATAGGTAAAAAGTTCTATGAAAAAAACAAATCCCTAAATCAAGGTGTTTTGGAGAAGCCACTTGTTTGAATAAGAAATGTGGGAACTAGAGGAAGTGATGAAGCAGAGTTACCCGCATATTTGTTAGAGTAGGAAAAGGAAATCTAAAGGGTGAAATTTCTTAAGTGTGGAGGATTGTAACGACACAAACTTTTATTAATGAAAATTTTCTTGATCTATTTAAATGTCTAATTATGTAAAATGGTTATATAAAATATGCACTTCCATGGATTTTTTAGGTTTCAAAATACCGTTATGAATTTTTACCATTTCTAATATAATTTTGAATATTTATTAATTGATTGGTATAATTATAGGGCTTTAACAAATCCAATTTACTCAGTAAAAGGATGAAATGGATTCATCTAGTATAATTGCTTCATATGAATCCCATTTTTTGAAACACGAAAAGGAGGTGGTATCACTAGCCTTCACTATTGAATATGCCTAATACGAGCTTCAACACATTAAGATTGAGCGAAACTACCTACGAGAAAAGTGGAAGTTAATATATTTTACCACTCGAGCGATGTTATCTAATCCTCTTAAAGAGTCAATCACCATCGCACACCTTACCCTATAATATAATGTTGGTTTTATAAGGGGATAGGTTACAAAAACATTTCACTATCATTATGTACATTATTATTTATAATGAAAATACATTTGTTTTATAATTTTTAGTTTGTAAATTATTTATAAAGCACAAATAGCATTTTTTAGTTAATATTCAATTACAAAATCTATTTTGATGAATTAATGGTTTTTATGAATTAAATAATATTTTAATAAATTATTTTTCCTAAATTAATTTTTATTAAATATAAATTATTGTATAAATTTTTTATTACAATTACAATTTTTATTATGTCTTGACGACCGTTTTTTTCTTCAAAAACCATTTAATTTTGGATAAATGCAGTTTTTATTATTTTAAAGTAAAAATTAAAATATTTAAAATATTATTTAGATAAGATTAATAATATTTTTGGAATTCGGATGCCGAAATTATCAAATGGATAATTTTTCAGAATTTTTTGAGACAGTCAAATTTTTTGGATAAAAATTAAATACCTTTTAAATATATAATTTGTTTTATGATTTCATAATGACCTAAAAGTGATATAATAAAATAAAATAAATTTTATTTCTAGAAAATATATTCATTACTGTTAATATAATTCGTTCTTAGGTTTCTATAGTTTATTTTAAAAATCTTTAGTGGACCCTCTAAGACTTATAAAACATTTTACCCTTTTAAAAATATTTTCATGACTGTGTGACTCACCTCCACATAAGAAAGCCTAATTTATTTAGTATTTAAAAAAAATTACCTATAAAATAATGTTTTCAACTCCACAATGGAAAAATCCATGTTCAAAAATCATGGTTTGATTCTTGTTTTTGATTAGTTTAATGTGTAGTGTCCAAAACATAAATAATAAATAATTCCCTATCTTTTCCTATATAAACCCACCCCAGATCCCACTTCTCTTCACTCAAAACCCTTGGATCACATCCCTACTGCCACCCTCCTCTGCCTAAAATCCTCCCAAGGATCCCCAATCTCCCTATAATCTTCTCTCAATCCACTCCCATGCCTTTGGGATCATACATCCATGTGAGGGATTTCTTCCTCTCTCATTTTTTCTCCAAGTTACTTTTTGTTGTTATACCATTTTATTTTCAATTGAAAATGTTTTGGTATTATTTATATCCTCCATTTTACATATCTCATAATTTTTTAATGACTATATACCCATTTATCTCTCATTATTACCTCCCATGTTCAATAGTTACCATATCGAAATTCTGTAAGGGATTTCTCTCTCCTCATTTACATTCAAGCAATTATTTTGTTTTTTGAATCTAAATTGAATTTCATATTGTGGGACATGTGTCTGTATGACCCCCTTACATTAAATTTTAGGTACATATTAGTAGACTCCACTTTCTCACTCATCAACTATTTTTATGAGTTCTTATGTCACACCATTATGCTGCCAAAATTGCACCGTGATTTTCAAAACCAAAATTTATTGCGTAGTGAATACCTTTCCCATTTCCCTATCAAGGGTATACACTTTGATGAACATTTAATTATTTATTATATAGTTAAATTTGTTAATTACGCATTCCTTTATCATATAATAAATGATAATGTTAAATTAATCCATGTCTTATGATCCTTGTGGCACAATTATGCATGATATGAAATAATTTGGAAGGGTTCGCCCCAATAGTTCTCCAATGCATTGGGTAAAGACTGGTATCATGATAGAGAATGTTAAATGAAGTTTTAATGATGCTAATTCAAGTTAAATGAAGTTTTATTCCTACTCCATGTGAAATTTTCCATGTCTCATGCTAATATCATGTTATATTTTGTTGCCACATTTCCATGATATTATAATAATGTTATATCATGCTTTTATGTTAATGTTTTTATTATGATCTATTTATATTCCTATTGCCTAAAATTTATATTATTCTTCATGTTATGAATTTTATACTCCATAAATTGTCTTTATAGAACACCCTTTTCACATGTATGTCCTTAGTATATCTCATGCAATGCTCGGTACGAGGGAATGTTGTAGTCACGTAAAAGAATTTTTCAATAAATATGTTGTTTTTCATATCTCAAGTTACCATGTAATGTACCTAATTTCCCAAGACACTAGAACTCTAAATTATTAGATCTGTATTAAGTATATGTTTATGTAAAAAATCATGGTTATGTGTGTAATAATGAGGAGGTTTGTTAATGAATTAACCTTAATAAAGATCAAACCATAGTTTTTGTTGTAGTGATCAGATGTGTTTCCACGGTGATAATTGTATGCCTCTTATTTTACATTATAGTGTGATATCAATGTTTACTATTTGGTTTAGAATAATTTATATTAAAAATGTATAAATAAAGTAAATCTAGTAATGTTTTCTTGATAAATAATTACAGTTACATGTTAAAATGAATCCATTATTATTGTAATTTGATGAAAATAAAATCATGTTTTGGGAATGTTTAATTAAAAATTTGGTTCCTTATATTAATTGAATTTGGATAAATAAACAAACATTAGTATGATTTTTGATGAAATAATAAATAATCATGTTTAATTAAAATTTTCTTTCTTAGTGTGATGATACTGAAAGTTATTATTGGATGCTTGTTTAAATAATTAATAGATTCTAATAGTTAATGCCTTTGGCTTAATGTGGTTGAAACCTATGATAAATAAATTAGATAATATAATATGATTATGAATAGGTTGTTTTTTAAATATTAATTCCTAGGGATGAGCAAGCCCATTTTATTTTGAAAGAATAATACCTTGATTTTGAGGTCCTAGATGTTGTGTTGAACTTTTTCTGTTTCATTGCTGACTTGTAAAATTTCTCTATAAATGATCCTTATTATGCCATGAGATGTGACGCTAGTATGTTTGATAATTTAATGAGACATGGGCAGTGAGGATCAGATTTGTGCAAAAAAAATAACACATAATATGGAGAGATAGATAGTAATATGCATGATGTTGTCTAGGACGACACCAAGACATATAGAATGGGTTGAAGTTGGATTCTCCTATTGTTGTTCTAGAATTTGGGATTATTTCTTGTCAATTAATATTCTTTAAAAATTTATTTTTGGTTTACTTATTTCTGCATTCCATTCCAAGATTTTTGAGATAGCTAGTTGTGCTTGGTTTATGCATGCATTTTTTGGTAACTTTGGATAAGTCCTAGATTAACAATAATTATAGAGTGATAATTAATAATAAATGTTTTGACCTTTAGGGTTTGTATTTGGTTGGAATTATAGATAACGATAACACTTAAGAAAGTGTTTGGATCATTTTGTTTATTCCCAAAGGCATGAGAATCAGTTAACGGTCATATTAAGGTAATGATAAATCAACGTTAATGAATAATTGAAAGAATTTACATAATATGAAATACTTAATGTAAAGTGAGGAATAACTTAACATCTTCTTTAGTTTTTGTTTCATTGTATGATTTCTATTCCTTATTAGTGGCAGCCGAGTGTCTAAGTGACAATAGTTTTAGTTGAGCCTAAGACTGGTTATATGGTCATAGTTTAATTGTGGGATATATTATATCTTATATGGTTTGTGATTTTATATGATATCCCACCAATGTTGTTAGGGGTATTGACACTAAGTGGACACTGGGAGGGTGTTTTTCCAAACATCTAAATCGACAAGGAGCTGATAGATGACTACCATCCCTTACCCCACTCTCTTATCTTAATAGTATTATATGCTTGTACTAAATGTGGTTACCTTCCCAAATATGTGTTTAGAGGTATATAATGGGTTGTGGTTATTTCAAAAACATCTTTATTTGGATATAAAATATTATTGATTATTATAGTTATGTCATGTATGGGTTGTTATGGATTGGCTTATAATAGCCAACATATGGGCTACGGTGGATATTAGAAACTACATGGCTACAATCTTTAGATGTTTAATGGTATGTGATTAGAATATGTGGTTAATGGGATTCATGAGATGATATTTTAGACAAGGTGTCTTCAATATGAATTACTTTTCTAGAAAAATGTATTAGGACACAATACATTGAGATAGAGTAGAAAACTAGTGGGGGTGTGGTAGTAGGGTACCATCTTTTGATATTATTTTAAATGATATCATGAATGAGAAACTTGGTAATAGATAAAAAAGGTGAGGATGGGGCTGTATTATACCTATTTAGGTGATAAGTTAGGTCCACTTGTTCATTGGTCTATAGCATTATTTCATTATCTATGCCATTATAGTCTCCAAGGAGGATACTACTAGTTATACATGTTATACTCACCCAATGTATATATAAAATATTTTTTTCAAGTCTGTAGAAGTTTTTGGGTGATCTATATGGACTATAATTTCTCATCAATGGTTTTTGGTAGATATTTGGGCTTCAAGGTCCATGGTGTGGATATATTTTTCTACTCATAGTTTCTTTTAAAATTACTCAGTTGTATGGAATTACATTCATGCAGTGGAGTCTATATTTATTTTTGATATTTGAATGAGTTATTGAGTGTTTCTATATTATTTATAATTTATCAATCTAAGATTTCAATTCATCTAATTTATTTTTATATTAAATACCCTGGGAGATTTTATCTAACCCATAACCTATTAGTGTCAGGATTTATTTATTCCTTATCTAAGAAAGCCAATTTTTATTGGCACATAATTATAATTTTAAGACTTATATAGTGGGGAGAACTCAGGATAGATTCTATGTTTCAATTATAATTTTCTAATTTTTTCTACTACCTTTATTAATGGAACTTATATGTTAGGTGTTTTGGATCAATAAGTGTTTATTTCCCTTTCTATGTATCTATAATTTAGAAGGATTCACGTTTTCATCTGATGTTTTCAATTATGTATTATCCACTAGTACTTTGGTTCCATTTTGGGATAAAAAGTGTTATGTTAGGGAGGATTGTAACATCTTGATCCCTATATTTTGAATATTCTCTTTAATTATTTGTTACATTTATTTTATTGGGGATGTATTATTTTATTTTGGAAGAAATATAAATTATTATGGGTTTTTCATGTTGCACAATTTGGCTGTACGATTTCCAAAACCATGTGACAACAGCATAATAGGTGATTAAAATTTGGAAGAGCTATTTTTCTTGGTTGGTACTCATTTTTTTCTAACCATGAGGACTAACCATGTGAATTAATAGGTCTGTCAAATATTATGTATATGGATGGTACATATTTTGGATAAATCATATAGTATATGTTTATTTTACGTAGTCTTTAAAGATAATAATTTTATGATTTTTTCTTCCCCTAATTTAAACCCACCCCTCCCTCTTATGTGTGATGCATGTCCTAGGTGGGTCCCTAACACATGTCATTAATCCCACACTTCATTTCCCTTGTGATTTCAATATTATTTCCTTCAATTTCGAGAATTCAATCCATCTTAGGGGTATTCGTCTTCTCCTTCTCCATCCCATTATTCTTTTCCCTCTTCTCCCTCTCACTACAGTGTTAATTTTTGACAATCCCTATGTGGGTTTCAGAATCTAAATCACTGTCCATATTTTCTAGGGTTTGTGAAGTCTATTTTAATGTAGTCTCCATCCATTCTTAGTGAATTTTAATCATTTGCGCACAAATTTTGGGGATAATTCCATGTTTTTATCTTTTCCCAGATGTCCAAGTTGATCAAGAACTTTCTATATTATAGTTTCTTTAAAATTATATATTATATGCTTATATTTAAATTATTGTAATTATTTCAGAAAACAATTTTTATTTAAAATAGTTTCTTATAACTTTAATTTATTTTCAATGTAATATTTATTGGTTTGGTTTAGAATTTCATTCTTAAATAATTGAGATATGTGGTTGGAATATGATTACAGGTGTTTATTACTTTTTTATCATTATGTTGTTAATAAAATTATTTATTAATTTTTTAGTTAATTCATTTGGGGTTTAACAAAATCTAATGGTTTTAATGTGAGGTTTTCTAATTAGATTCAACAGTTTTCTAAATGATATATGTTTTTGAAAAGTTAATTTTTATTATAATTGTTAATAAAAATATGTAGGTTGTGTATGTTTCTATGTTAGTGTAAATCTAAACATATTCACACTATAATATGTAAATATATGCACTGAGATACATGTGTGTGTGTGTAACGATAATGGAAAATTTTCAATTTTAAAATAGTATTTATTTTTTCTAAAAACATTTCAAATAAAACTTTTAACATTTTTTTAATGAATAATTTGAAGGCCCATTTTTCATTTTATAAAGATTCTATTTCTAATGGAATTTTATTGAAAATTTGTTATATGAGTTTTGTTTTTATTAAAAATATAGGTTTCCTTGAGGAATCCTTTTTACATGAATGGTGGAAATAATGTGATGTATTTTCTAATAGAATAACATGTTACTAATTGTTTAAAGAAACACCTTATTATTGTATTTGTTTTCAAACCTCATGTGAACCCTAGGTACTTGGGTAGGTGAACATAGATTTGGACAGGTTTCCCCACCACAATCTATTCTAGTGATTTAAATCTAATGACCCCATTGGACAATGATATTTAACTACATTCCAGTAATTGAAAATCTCCCCAATTAGGGACCTAAATGTCTTATATTCCACTATACTTAGTTACTCTAGGGTTTTTCTCCCAATGTGATTATTTTGAATTACTAAATTTTGGTCCATTATTTAATCATTCTTTACATTATACTGCTTATAAACCCTAGACCTTCAAACTTAATTTTTAGGTAATTATATGATGTTTCATATAACAGTTTGGGTTTTTTCATTATTTTCAATCTACACATTCTGCTTCTTAGAGATTTTTATACATTTTAAGCTTAAATTGGGTGTGTTATACTTATTTTATCATTTTCGCACAAATTAATAACATAATGTTTTAGAAATGTATTTTCATGAGTACAGATTAAAATTATTTTTTTTATTAGAAAATATTTTTGAAATGATTTCCTAAGAATTTAATTTCCAAATGTTTACATAAATGTTAGTTTAAAAATTTTATTTCAAAAAAGGCATTCTAAAATCTTTCTTAAATGGTCGCATGGATCCATTGGTGAAACCCTACTAAGATTATTAGCTCACACCCAACATACACCACGTGGTGTTTGTAGACTGAGTGGATCTTGTAGGGTAGGAATTTGATTTATAATAATATCACATCATGGAATCCTTTTCCAAGACCTATCTAAGAGTAATTATTGGATTAGTAGATAGAGATTGACCTTAGGTTACACGGGGATCATGTTCCAAGTATGTTGGAGTTTTTTTTAGTTTCTTAGTACTATATGAAAAAATATTTTCCTTGTGTTTTTATTTATTTACTTAATATTCAATGCAATCTCTACATGTAGACTGGGGAATGTATCATAGGATATGTTTCTATGTTAGTAGTTGGAGGTGTTCTGAGGGATACATTTGATATAAATTGATTTAAATTTTTTTATATTTATTTTGATTATAATTATCTAATTTGGAATAAGTGTCTAATGTATGGATGTTTAAATCCAGATTATCATTATATTTCAATTCCTTATTAAATACTATTGTATTCTAGTGAAATCATTACCACTAAGTATTATATGATTCCCAAGACCATGTCTATAGCCTAGGGGGTGGAGAAAACCCCTTAGGCTCTGCCATGGGGCATCATTTATGTCTAATGTGTGGATGTATTATGTTGTCTCAAGAGATAAATAGTGTTGTTATTGAAAACAAAGAAAATCATACATGGTATAACCCTATAGTGAAAAAATAAGAGCACTTGATGACATTATTTTCCCATTTCGAAAATCATTTTGTTATTTGAAATGTGGTTCCATTCTACACTGGTCCAACATATATATTACATAAAAATATCTCTTATATGTCAAACTCAGAGTGCTATTTTTGATTGTTACCTCACATGGTGTTTCATATCACTATGGAAACTATAATAATTGGTTCTTCTCTACACCGACCTTGCCACTCTTATTTTGACCTCTATGGGAAAAAAATTTTAGAACTCCTTGAATACTCATGGAAAATATAAAAATTACACCTCAAATGAACCCAAAAAAAATTTCTCTATCTATGATATAAGTGTATATGGATTCAGGAGACCCATTTTAAGATCTCACTCATCAACGAAAACCACACTCTTGACTTCTTCATCATAGAAAATGAATCTCCTTTGGAATAACGTAATAAATGCATATAAATACAAAAACTAATCCACACTAATAATAAAATTGTATAGTAATATATATAATAATAATAAATACCCCAATGACTGATACTTAACCATAATCTGGTCACAATCCCATCACATATCAAGAACACTTAAATAGTGTTAGAAATTGGTTCTTATTAGAGTTATGGACCATGTGTGTTCCTTATTTTCTCTCTTTAATTTCATTAATATGGACTTATTTGGATGACTGATGAGTTCATGGGAGTCTCAGGGGTGTCTAGGGTATGTGGGAATCATAGAACCCATGTTTTGGAGTGTTTTGGGGCTACGACATGGTTAGTAGAAACTGTGCAGGGAAATCAATAGGGTTTATTAAATTGTGTGATGTGAGGAAGAGTGGTCCAACTAGCCACATGGCTATAGTATATCATCCAATAGGAGTCACACAACCTAGTGGTAGCTATATAATATTATAAGACATTTTCTATAGAATTTCCGAACAGTTACCTCACGGTTGGTAAACCGTGTAGGGTAACCATGTGACCGGCCCTTTCAACATACAACAATCATAAAAAACAACACAGATTTAGACCTATCATGTGACTAAGAATGAGAGATAGTTTTTTTGGGTAAAAAGACTATTTTTCCCTTGTGGTGTTATAACCTAATATTTTCTCTCTCCCTTTAATTGTTGCATTGTATAGGGATCTCTCTTGAGCTCATTGAGGAACTAACCTAGAAATTCATCCTGGTCATCTGTCTAACCTCAAATTTGAGTGTCATCAATCTCATTGGATCTATATCAATAATGCATTGATTCCTCTTTATCCATTATAGATTTGTATGGTTATAGATTGTGTTATTTGGATTTAGAATCATATTCCCTAATATACATGTTCTTCATCCATTCTACATATTTCTCCCAAGATAGGGAGAATCAAAGCTTGAAACTAGATTAGCTATCAACAATGAGCCTAACATAGGCAGTCTCTTGCCTTTTTATAATTGCACATATTTTTATATATGTTGGAGCATCGCACAACCATTTTATGGGTGTCTCATTAATCTATATTTGATCCCTATTATTGCATATTGTTTTTAGGTAATTAAACAAGGTTTTAAATCAGGTCATGGGTTGTATACCTTGATTATGGGAAACCTCAGGGGTGAGTTCCCTTGGATGATCATTTGTGCTTGTGTGGCCTAGGATTCTAATGTGGCATGCCTAAAATTACCTTTAATTGGTTGTTAAAAAATTGAAACTGGTTGTTAATAAAATAAAAATAGTGTTAAATTATAATTTATTTTTTTGAGGGTATGGGATTGTTGAAATTTTCCATGACCCATGTATGCCATTTCATGTTTAAGCATGTATTGATCGAATTGATTGATTTATGGTTTTTTTTCAAGTGAGATATTATATTACTAAGTCCTTTGGAATCATGTTAGGATTATTAGTATTGTTATTCTTAAAATAACCATGTGAGTATTTAAAGGGAATCCACAAATGTGATATTTTACATGTGTTTCTTGTTATAAGAAATTTTCCCATGTGAGTAAATGAAGGGATTGGCCTTTTGATGTTGGTCCCTACACGAGACACCCTTTCATAGTGAGTTATATTAGATGATTTTGGTTTTGACCTTATCATGGATAATAAAATTATTAAATAAAATTGTAATGATGAAATAGTAAATAGAATTTTGTGAATCATTGATTTATATTAGAATTACCTGGATAGGATTATATGACTATTGTACCAGGTACCTTGGGTGAACCTTGAATTCTATTTGAATGACTTGGAAATGCTCGAAGGGTTTATTTTTTTTATGTAGTGAGTGAACCATGGATTCCATGGATGGGCTCATAGAGGTTGTACATAACTACTGAGTGAATCACAGATCCATTGAGGGATTTATTGTATGTTCTTAACAGTAATTTGAGTATATATCTTATATAAAACATTGGGATTACTTATAGTAACTCCAAGGATGGGCTTAGTGATGTGAACTTATACCACATCTAGATTGACACTAGGTTCCTGGGTGGTTCACTAAGATGGGATTCTAGGGTGTTGGGGGAAATTGTACCTGGAGTGATATTTGAATTCAAACATTAGAATTTCAAGGAAGGTATTCAGTTATAATTTTATTTTGAAAATGAATGGTTTATGATGTGTCTGCAAAGCCAAAATCACGATATCAGATTCAATCTTCACATCTACTTGATTAGATGGTTGTCTGAGGAATTTGTTTTCCTACCAGTTACACAGGGAATGTAGGGATAGATAAGTATCTTGAGACTTATAAATTAAATGTAATTGAATTGTTAAATGAATAATGAAATGTAAATGAAACCATGTTCTTGTAGGTTGTTTAATTTTGAGTACTAACTAGATTACTAATTTCATTATTTCACACTATCTATTATATATATTCACTGACATAATGGCATAGAACATGGGTGGTCGACTTCTGGGATTAAGTATCACACCCTATTTGGGTAATGTTTTGGACACAAATTGATTATAGGATTGAAGGTGTTGATTAGGGAAAGATCACTTCAACAAGTACTTCATATGCTGGTTAAGAGTAGGTGAGCATGGGACCAAACTGAGGGTTTCAATTCTACTTATTTATTTAGTCTTTTTATAATTGTGGATCATGTATTTTATATGCCTGCAGTGAAACCTATTTTGGATATTTTCTAGAACATGTAACATGTAGCATCATCTTTTGAATGATATGATTTCTGGTTATTTATACTGTCAGTCTTCCGCTATTTACATCAATTATATGGTATTACTACATCTGTTATTGAAATATTATTGTATTCTGTTGTGTTACACTATGCTAATGCGGGAATAGTCTCCCCACTCTAACCCCTAGGCCCTCTCTTCTAGTCAGCAACCTCTGGAATTTGGGTATATTTTCTTCAGGCCATGTGGCCAACCGAGCTTAGGGAACTATTACACGACATCTGGGTTTGGAATGTTATAAAGTGGTATCATAGGTATTTCCTTTTTATGGTTTTTTAATATATTGCTACAGTATACTAGGATTGGAATGAAATGGAATTTGGTAATAAGCTGTGATTGAGATTAGTTACCCCTCGTATAGGGGAAATCCAAATTTCATTGAATTTAAATGTTGATTTTTGGGTTTTTGAGCTATTATAGATGATTTTGTTTCAACATTAGGGGACACAATTGTGTATTGTTGTAATTATAGATATTATTTTGGGTTATATTGAGTTGAATCATAATGATATGAGTGTATTCCATCTCATTCATTGTGTAGGAACATATTATAAATCACATTTCCTGCATAATTGGCATACCATTTTGAGAGAATTACTGATTATATGTTATTGTGACACTTGTCATTATAGATATGACTGTTTTTTTGATGGTAATATTAGTATTTGTAAAAAAATAGTTTGAATGGAAAACAAACATAGGCCATTGAGGTGTGTGGGCCCCCTTGTATTAGAATTTTATGGATCATTTCATTAGATTAATGTGGATTTTATTATGATTTACTATACGTGGATACCAATATTTGATTAGAGAGAAGTATATCCACCTTGGATCATAATTTTTCAAACCATTAGGATACCCTTCTAGTAGGTAATTTGTTAAATTTTAAAAGAGTTTCAATTTTGGATATGAATGTGAGATCAATTTAAAATTAATCAAACATTGAAAAAAAGTTAAACTGATTAGTATTTTGATGGTGAACGTGACCAGACATAACCTTAGTAGTGGTATTTTGGTAGTGTCTCTCATTTGTTTGACACCCAGGCCTGACCAACTAGGTATGAAGAGGTGTGTGTTCTTATAAAGGAATATATTGAACAATATTGTTTTGGTATATGAGCTTATGAGCTATGAACAATGATAATGATATTTAACATAGGTGTGTTTGTGGAATTGTAGATTCATGCCACCACAAAAGCCTCAGGTTTTATGTTGGGTCGGTGGCGATGATCATGCCCCGAAGGTGGTAGGCCATGGTTTACTAGTGGACCCACCAGTCATGTTAGTTGTGGAACTAGCTGTTATAAAAGACGTAGGTGATAATGAATAGTTTTGTGAAGGCTTTATAAGGTTCATGTCAACCTTTCAAGGAACCCCGTAGCTTGTCATGTATATGGAATTACTGGCATGAGTGTTCTAGTAGTTGCATCCACCCATGTTTTTGGCATGGTGGTGTACCTCGGGCTACAGATTCATGTCTGGAGTCCATGCTATCGATCATTAATATTTTTTAGATGCCTCCTAAGAGGTGGGTAAATCCCACGATGTATATACTTCGTGATTCTATAATGATATGGTGGGACTTTATCACTAATATGGAGAATCATCAGAATATGGAATGGGAAGATTTTACAATAGTATTCTAGGATTAATACTATCAAAATATTCTATAGACTGACAAATAATGAGAGTTTATGCAATTGGAGTTGGGTGATTTGGCATTCATGGACTATTCGGCATGTTTTACTGATCCCTAGTGATTCTCACCTATTCTGATGGGGGAAAATGTATCTAAGGCTATGATATTTGAGGATGGTCTTAGGTATGACCTTTGATCACAAGAAAATGTATTCAGTATGACTATCATTTCTACTATATTGAATCATGCTTGGATTACTGAGAGTTACCTGAGGGAATCTAGAGGTGTGAGCTAGGGTGGTTTGGATCCTTGTTCTGGTACAGTCTTGACTAGTAGTAGGAAGAGTCTTAGGGAGCTTCTTCAAGGTGATACTAGTTGTCAAAATGTATCTTCATGAATCTGCGCGAGGTGATACTATTGTAGAAGGCTGGGGCATACAAGGACACCATGTATGCGAGCCCCATTTGAGTGTCGATCTTGCAACCATATGGTCCATATATAGTACTTCTACAAGATGTTTCAACTAGAATCTAGTTAGATAAGTTTTTACACTGACTACACCTTCAGGAGTGGGGTCTTCAGCTTCTCACCAGATGGTGGATGGAGTATATCAGCTCATTCAGGCCAACGTGGTGGTCATGGTCATGGTATCCAACTCTAGATTTATAAATACAGCATGGTGGGTCAGTTCAGGGTATCCAGGCAGTGTCATAGGGTCATAGTATATGTTAGGTATATTTAGTGCAACAGACCCTACAGGAGCAGGATCCCAGGCCTCATGCTTTGAGAAGTACTATTCTAGTGTTCTCTGTTTTAGCTTCTTCACTTTTTGATATAGGTTTTTCCCATAGAATCATGTTTGAACCAATTTTGGAGAGCCTTTGGATGTGTTTTTTTACTTATGATGTCATTATGATGATAAAAACTCTCTTAAGGATGAGAACAGATAGTGTGAATTAGTGCAGGGAGTACCCCCGTGAGGTTGGTGGTGTAACTTCTTATTGGACCTCTACATCCTTGAGATGATAGGTTTTGAAATCATCTTCTAGATGGATTGGTTAGTCTCATTTTAGTCCATTTTTTTCTATCATTGCATAGTGTCATTTAATTCACTAGAGGGTGGATCATTTCTACACAAAGTTGAATGGTATTTCCAAGACATTCGATATGGACCCGAGCATTGTGGGTTGGTTGGAATGACAGCCCAGATTACATGTTTGTATATGGATAACTATGAAACATGTTATATGGACTTCCCTCTAGTAGTTTATGGTTTCATGAACATCATCCATGATTACATTTTATGTTTACCTCTGATGAGAGAGGTAGAAATCCTTATCAAGCTATTTTTAGGTGCTACATCGGTATAAATTCATCCTTACATGATGGCTATGATGAAGTTTCAAAAGATCAAGAGGAATCTAGAGGGTTTATAAAAATGTGTTCCATCCAACCTTGTACTTATCTATGATTATTCAGTCCTTTTTCAAAAAAAATTATGGTACCCAAAGGCTATGTGTGGATTATCGGAAATTGAACTCATTAACGGTTAAGAACCAGTATCCTATACTATGAATAGATGATCTCTTTGACCAGATCTGAGGATATCAGGTTTTCACAATTATTTATTTGAGATCTGATTATCATTAGGTGTGTGTTATATCATTATACATTCCTCACATAGCTTTTTAGAGTAGGTATGTGTTGTATGACTATTTGGTAATGTCATTCGGTCTCATGAATGCACTGGTAATTTTTATTGACTTGATGAACCAAGTGTCTCATCCTCATCTTTATCACATTTTATGTGGTTTTAGTGGATGATATCTTGGAGTATTCTCAAAACATACAATACCATTCCAAACATCTTAATATTGTATTGACTACAGATTGAAAATTTATTTATTTTATTAAAAAGGGGGTGAATGTGGGAGAAACTATCCATCCACATATAATACAATAGAGATAGCATAGAGGCCTAAAATGATGGAGACCAAGGACATCCCCAAAAACAAAGTCATTACAATTAATCTATAGAGATTCCAAACTGGAAATGATGGTGGGAGGGACAGATTCACTTTAACCTCTAGCTAATCCATCTACCATAAAATTACTTTATGATAAAATTTTCCAAACACTAGTCCCTAGGGGAAAATAAATTTTTCATCCATGAACATGATACAAAAGATCCCAAGTGGAATAAAATTTTCTATGAATAATATTCACCATAACCTATGAGTCATATTCCACCCCCTTGAACTGAAGAAGACTCCTTTTTCACAATATTAAACTAGAATGTATGGCTCTCACCTCTGCCCCCATGGAACTGCCCAGACCATAAAAACACTAAAGGTAAGGGATACATATCATATTCTTCATCTAATTTGGATAACTCCATTAATTATTCTGTTTATACATGAACCATTTACATTGTGTTCAAATCCATAGCATGGATGAACCCAACTCAACCAGTGGCGTTGAGATATATGCAATGATATCAGTCTATTAAGGAATCTATAGAGAGGATGATACATCTTACCACCTTTTAGCAATGATATTAGCAACAAAACGAAATCTCGCATCCGATCTGCCAAAATAATAATGAATTTTAAACACCTAGTATTGCATGGTTTCTCACATCCCACAACATCCAACAAATCGAGGTGAAGATGACACTGCATATTTTTGTCTCCATAAATTCCTACTCTGCCCCTCAAAACCAGTTTCCAATCCCATCCAGCATGGAATATCCATCAATGGATAGACTAAGACTACAGATCGAGGCCCACAAAGGTCTTCTCACTCATTCTATCAGAAAAAAATGCAGAACAAATTCCCACATTGGATTCTCACAGTACCCAAATTTCCACACCAAGTAAATACACCTCCAATGAATACTATCATTAGTTGGGATCACCTGGATCCTCTAACCCCTTATGAAAAAGTTCATTTTCTTAGGGGATTTCATTTCACCACAACTCAGCATGACATGGTTCATGAACACTATGTGTATGTTGCAATGCTTTCATGTCAAGACTAAAAAACATACCAATACATAAGACAGTGGAGAACCATTTATCTTGTGGGTCATTAATGATCATATTGTTAAAAAAACTCCTTCTTATCCCAAATTTGGATAACATCCATCAAACTGCGATACCTATTGGCCTCCTTAAAAGTCATATCTAGAACTGGATAACCTAGGAGGAACAATTTTTCACTATCCCAGTTGTCTCTCTAAAGATTTTTGTTTCCTCACCCAACAATCGATCAAGTAGAGTCATGGAGATCTCCCAAATTCACAAGCATACACCTTACTAGACTTGAGATCATGTTCCTTCTACTCTCCAGTCTTCCCAATGAGTGTTGTACCTATATTTGATAAAATATTCCCATAGTGAATCCCTTTTCAATAGATCCCATGAATGTCATGCTTTCATGGAACATGTGACTTTAAAGATATCGCGGCTTCCCACCCCTACCTCCTCAATAAGTATTTCCATCCACTTCTAGGAGGCCTAGTGGTAGCAGGCTTATTGATTCACATCCTAAAGGAAAGCTGGCATGATCCTATGAATCAAGCCAATAGATCCCTTGGATGTATTGATGATAGATATAATGCGCATCAGAATTGAAGACAAAACACTATTTATAAGAGTTACTCTACCTCTAAAAAAGAGTAATTTTTTCTTCCAGTTAAAAACCATCCCTTATATCCTGCTAAAATTTCATTGTAGAAATATTTTTTGACCCTCACAATGAAAACTAGAATACTGAGGCAAATCATAAGAAAATGTTTTATTTTAACACCCTGCATCTCTTGGATGTTCCCACATAACCTTTCTTAACATTTTTTGGAGATGAAGACATTGCATTTCCTTTTGTTGATAATATTAAAAATTATCATCCCATAAGAAGACATGGTATTTATGAAATTTTTATGAGAACTATAACTTCCATTAATGAAAATGAGGACATCGTCAGAATATATAAAGTGAGAGATATAGTTTAATTAGATTATCACAATAACATATTTGAGGTGCAGAGTTAATTATGGTTGATTGGTTTCTAAAAGAATATCATATAGAAATTATCACATTTAGCATCACCATTTATGGGCATGAATATAAAGGGTGTGAATTATGTATGGATATATTCCTATGCGGTGACCACATAGTAACAGAATGGGGGATATACTATAGCACTAATACAGATTTTTTTTCATATCCGTCTATGAGTTAAACCATGTTCTGGACACATTATATATTGGGATAGGATAATTTCTTATACAGGGGGATCATGTTTTCCTATATTGGTCTTGGTATTTGAGGCCACATGAGAGTAAATACCTGATGCACAATCTCGATTTGGATGCACTTGTTCACACATTACACTGTTGGATACATTAGTTACATGAAGAGAATTTTGTTGTGTACACAGACCAAAAAATACTCAAGTACCTATTTATGAAATCTGATCTGAATATGAGGTAGCCAAGGTGAGTGGAATACCTTCTATATTTTGACTTTGAGATGGCCTACATGCCTGGTAAAGGGAATGCAGTGGCTAATGCACTGAGCATGAGGACTCAGATATAGGTAGTTCAATAGGCCAGTAGCAAGGGGAAGGTTGTGGCATTGTTCTTTGATATTCACTTGGAGATGAATGATAGTCATGGTTAGATGTTTCTTTCATCATTAACTATTATCTATAACCAAATAGAAAAAGATATAATGAGGAACATATCCGATTGTGAAGGCCTAGTTCTATGGGAGAGTGTGGAAGGTGAGGACCCTCCTCCTGGTTGGACCATATGTAAGGATTAGGTTCTACATTAACATGGTCACATGTGGGTCTCTTCAGACATGCACGAGGATATTATATGGGTTTTTAATGCCTCTATATGGTTATTTAATCCTGGTGTAACCAAGATGTTTTGGGATTTATATCTCTAGTATTGGTGGCTGAGTATAAAATGAAATTTAGATGGTTTTGTTAAGAGGATCTCCACCTATCAGTTGGTGAATGCGGAACACCAAAAGCTAGCTGGACTTTTATAGTAGCTACCCATTCCTAAACAGAAATTTAATGATGAAATGATGGATTTCATGATGGTTTTACTGAGGTTTCCTCGACATAATGATGTAGTATGGGTTGTTGTTGACAGGATCACAAAGGATTCACATTTCCTACCGATCAAGTAATCATTTAGTGTTGATGAACTGGGGATATTGTAATTCTGTGACATTGTAAAAATTAATAATGTCCAAAATTATATTTTTATAGATAGAAATGCTCAATTTACTTCTTCTTTATGTAAAGAGATACAAAGGGTGTTGGGTACATAGGTTCTTTTGAGCACAGCTTCCTACCCCCAGATAGATGTCTAGTTATAGCGCATGATTCAGATTTTAGAGTACATGTCATGGGAATGTGTCCTAAAATTTTGTGGCTCCTGGGAGAATCATATAACCCTACTTGTGTTCTTCAATTATACTATATTACATGCTACAATTTAGAAGGAACCTTATGAATCGTTCAATGTTAGGCCATGTTGATCACCCCTATGTTGGCTGGAGTAAGGAGAGGAAGCTATAGTGGGACCTCATCTTGTCTAGGAGACCACTGAGTAGGTGAAGTTGATTTGAAAGTGAATGGTTATTGCATAGTCTCATCATAAATCTGTCACCAATTGCCGCAGATGACCTCTATTGTTTGAGGTTGGGGATCTAGTTTTTCTATGTTTTTCACTGAGTTTGGGACACTAAAAGATCATGAGAGAGGGAAATATTTCTACTAGATATCTTGTTCTGTTTTAGATTATTTAAAAAGTCAGTCCAATTGCCTATTGGTTGTAGTAATCTCATAGGTACTGGTCCATGCATTACATCATTCTCATGTCATCGTTGCGATGTTACTGTTCATACATGTCTTATGCTTTCCATCTTTAGGAGGTTGAGTTACTAGTAGATGCATCATTTTAGGATCATCCTATATGAATTTTGGATCATATAAAAAGGGTTCTTCAGATCCAATTTGTTTCATTAGTGTGGGTTCTATGGCAGCGCGTCCGACTATAGGATGCAACCGAAGAGAGGGAGGGTGATGTACGATCATAGTGGATGGAATTTTTCTCTTTTATTTCTTCAACACCATTGGGAGGAGAATTTATGAATAAGTTTATTTAAGGTGTATTATTGTAAGAACATCGTTCACCATTGAGGTACAGATCATGAGCTTTCCATATTTTCTTTGTTTAATTACTTTAATATAGCCTATTATTGATACAAGTTGAGGTCATGGGAGGATTGAGGGTGTTTAGGGCTCATTGGAAACCCAGAATATAATGTTTTGGGTGTTTTGGAATGCTGGATATTTTGTAGAAATCATACGGTGTTTGATAAATGGTTTATAAAACTATGCGATGTAAGGCATAGGGATCCAACTATCCTCACAGTTATAGTATACCATGTGGTAGCAGTAACATGGTCGTGCAGTAGGTCAACAATTTTAGCATACCATTGACAGTGACCTACCACACAGTTTCCACATGGTCAATAAATGTTGTGGGGTGGCCATGTGACTACCCTTTTCAACTTGGAGATACCATGTGAAAAGATGCATGGTTTTAAAATCCACATGCCTAAACCATGAAACCCAGTGTTTTATGTAAAATGACCTTTTTCCCCTACGGTGTTAGAACATAAATTTTCCTCTCTCCCTTGAATAATTTTACAGTAGGGGGTCTCTCTTGTTCTCCTTGAGAAAATAACATAGGGATTGATCATAGTCCCCCGCTCAACCCTTGATTCGAGTGTCAACTATGTCATCAGATCTATTTTCATAAGGCCTTAATTCCCTTTTAGCCTTAATCAATTTTTTTTATAAATTGTGCTATTTAGATTTAGTATCATATTTTTTAATATCCCATTCTTTGTATTTTGTTAAAATTTATCCCAAACCCAGATTAATCTGAGGTTGATACTTGATAAACTATATATCACGAGCCTGAGGTAGGTGGTCTCATGCTTTTAATTAATTACCGAGATATTTATACATAATGAAGTGTTGAATACCCATTTTTGGCGTTTCTCCTTGATCTATATTTGAACCATGTTGTTTCATATTGTTTTTAGGTCATTGAATAGGTTTTTTAAATCATTACATAGGTTTTATACCTTTATTAAGGGCCACCCAATGGGTGAGTTCCCGTGGTTGACTATTTATGGTCGTTTGGCCTAGGATGCCTATGTGGAATGCCATTGATTCCCTTTAATGGGTTTTTTAAAAATGAAAATGGTTGTTTATGGAATTAAAATAGTGTTAAATTGTAACAAAATTGGTTAAGGGTATAGTATGGTTGACTTTCCCCAAGACCCATATAGGCCTATGCTAGTTTAATCATGTGTGGATTGAATTTATCTATTTAAGTTTTCTTCCACATGAGATATTGTATGAGTAATCCCTTATATATTTTTGTAGGCTTGTTAATATTGTTCTTCTAAAAATTATAGTGTGATTATTTGAATGAAAACTCTTGATCAGGGCCTTGTTTTTCAATTTACATAACAAGAATGATTTTTTCCTTTTATTTATGTGCCGATGTGATTTGTTTAATGTTAAATCCATGTAAAAGTTTAATTTACATGTGTTACTTATTATGAGAAATATTCCCATTTGAGTAATGAAAAGACATTCCTTTTGAGGTTTTTCTATTCTTGAGACACACTTTTTGGTGAGTTATATTAGAGGCTTTTGGTTTTGACTTTATCATGGATAATGAATTGATTAAATAAAATTGTTAGGAGGAAATTGTACATAGCATTGGATGAATCGTGGATTCAGATTAAAATTACATATATGGGATCATATTGATATTATACCATATTACATGAGTGAACCATGTATTTTGTTGTAATTCTTTGGATGGGCTCAAAGGATTTATTTTGTTTAAGCTATGATTGAGCCATGGATTCCACGGACAGTCTCATAGAGGTTGTACTAATATGCTGAGTGAATCGTGGATCCATTTATGGATGTCATTGATGATCTCAATATGAATTTGAATATATGTTATGAGTGATAATTGGGTATTATTTATAGGAACTCCAAGGACAGTCTCATTGACATGGATATATACCACACCTAGAGTGATATCGGGTTCCAAAGAGGTTCGTCGGGATGGGCATGTAGGGTAATGGTGGAAATTTCACCTGGAGTAATACTTAAATTCCAAAATAAAAATTTTAAGGATGGGAATGATTTATAATTGAATATTGAAAATGAATGATTTATCAAATGTATATCAAGAAAAAGCATAATCTTGGATTTGGTCTTCACTTGAACTTGTTTAAATGGCCTTCTAAGGCATCTTTTGTACTACCAGTTACGTGGGGGATGCCAATCATGATCTAGATCCTGAGACTTTTGAAGTCAATGTAATTGAAATATTAAATGAATAATGAAATGAAATGTAAATTAAAATAAATTCTTGTATGTTGTTTACTTTTGAGTACATCATAGCTTATTCCTCTCATTACTTCACACAGCATGTAATATATCTTTACTAAAAAATTGTCACAAACCTGGTATGGATTCCTACTATGATTTAGTCTCACACCCTCTTTGGGACCTGTAAAGGACCCAAAAAGATTATATGATTTCATGTGTTGATAATTTAAGGTTCACATCTACATATACTTGATATACTACTTATGAGAAGGGGATAATGGGACCAAGATTAGTATTGCAATTCTTCTAAGATTCTTTTTGGGTTTTTTGTAATTTTTGCACTGGTATTATTTATCAATACAACATAACATATTTTGGATGTTTTAAAGAAAATGTAACATGTAGAATAATCTATGTTATGATATGACTTCTAGTTATTCATGACATTAGTCTTCCTCTATTTACTTCTGTTATATTTTATTACTACTTCCGCTATTGAATTTTTATTGTATTTTATTGTGTAACACTCTTGTAATTAGGGCATAGTTTCTCCACTATCATTCCTTGGACCGAACAACTAGTTGGTGGTATCTGGAATTTGGGGAGATATTCTTGAGTCCATGTGGCCAACCGGTCTTGAAGTATTGTTATGTGGTATCCATGTTTGGGACATGTCAATTGGACACCCATTTCTGTGGTCAACACCAAGGGCACATGAATCATCTTCACCTTCAATCCCAAGGAGTTAACCAATGTGGATGAAATGAATGAATGGAAATCTCTATAATCAAATAATGTTCAATCAATGGTTTAAAATAAATAGATGGTACCTTATACAATCTATGGTTCATATGGTGATATAACTTTTAGGATGTATAATTCACCAAGCCTCCCAAATCTACCCCATTGCCCTTGATGAAGACCAGCTCCATGACCACAATCTTTTCTATGTCCCTATGGATGTGGAATATCGTGTGGCTTTCCTATCCCTTTTCTTTGTCCCATTAACTACCCAAGAACCTGTTAATACTTATAATGGCAACTCCTCTAAGGCAACTATTATTTAGGATAAACCAAAAACTACCGACCTCTAATAAACTAGATTCTAAGAACAGTCGGGTATTGAAATCACCTATAATTATATACCCCATAATATAATAATATTGGAATCGATTCCATCATAAGTGAATGAGAGATTCCAACCCCCCCAAAAGTAAGACAAAACTGATGTCCAAATACCTTCTAATAAACTACCCAACACCCCCCAACAAATGAGATACCCCAATAATAGATCTACTCTATATGGATCTCTTATGACTCTCCTCTTGAGATGACCTCAGCTTTTAATGCATCTTCTTCATTACATTTACCTTATTTTGAACCTCCATATACATAGAAAACGTAATTTAGGTAACCACATACAAAATAACTAGATTTAGTGCCTCTTCAAAATTCACACATTGACCTCCTCATATAGAAAATGTTATAGGGAAAGCATAGAATATCTTTGAACCGAATCCTGAGATCTCACATAATTAATCTCCTCTACTGAAGGGAGGGTAACTTTTTCCTGTTCACAACCTTTATCTAACTAAATTTAAATGGGTCCCAATACTCAATCCTCACCTGTATCAGCATGAAAAATAACTATATATTCATAAACCAATGATCCATATTTTAATACGATATGCTAACCTAATACTTATCTAAATTATAATCCTAAAACTCATGAATTGTACTCCTCTAAGTCTCATATTTATTATTTGGGTCCACCTTATCGTAATAAACTGGGTCATATTTCAACACCTCATTGATCTAGATTACATGAACTTTTTAAATATATTCAATATATACAAAAAATAAAATAAAATTGTAAGGTATGATGAATGAAATTTCCTAATTATGATTTAATTTATTTTATTTTAACTTCTACTAAAATCAACCCAATAAATATAAAAGTATAAAAAAGTATGATGTATTTTCCTCTTTACGGTACCTCCCTCACAATCAGTATTCAATCACATAGGTAGTTTGATAATCTTAAGGTTTCATACATCTAATTAGATGGGGAGATAATGGCATTTTTCTTAGTTAGTCTCCCTTTCTACATCATATTCTATTTTTAACAAACATCATTTCTCTTACAATACCATGAAATAATAACTAGTTCCTAAATCTAGTTTTTATTCTAACTCTTATTTATTGCTCTAATACCTCTTTTTCAACACTCATACCAACTGGAACCTCTACCCACCCTACAGTGTGGAAGATAGTGGCCCCTAAAGCCCGCCTCCAAAAGTCAATGGGATAGAAACTGGTACTGAGTGTATAAAATTTATAAATGGAATGAATTACTCTCATTAATCAAAAGACAATATAATGGAAAACATAAATCATGTACATAATACAAACGAAAACCAATCCCCCATAATTCATGTAATTTAAAACAAAACAAAACTCCCAAATAAAATACAAACAAGCAACTCATAAGTTAGTGACTCCAACAACAGCTCTACTCCACAAGATAAAAATGTCCATCCAGATCACCAAATACCTCCAAGAAACCAAAAAATATTATACATATTTATGGGTGATCATATATTTATACATAGGAGGTTTCTCCTCAATACATATTGTACAAATACTAAATATGTATACTAATTCATCATTGGACAAAAAGAATAACCAATAACCACCTAATATTGGTCAACTCTCAGCCAACCTCACAATGTCTTTCTCAACCAACATCACATCAAATTATAATATCATAATATCAATATCAAGAAGGTTCCTAACAACAATTCCCTACTAGTTTGTCCCTCTCAATCCGTAATGACAAACATCTTATGCATTTATCCCTTCAGTATCTATGTTATTCAACAATATACCCCATATCACAACCACATACAACATACCATAAACCTGTCATATTTATCATCATTGCAAATCCAACATTGAATACAACTAAATAGCCACAACATCATAAATAAAAATCGTCATATGTAGGTATTATCAACTTTAAGGAAATCAAAATTATTATGTCCTTATACCCTAGACGACCCCCACCATGCATCATCATCACCACCATATAAAAACGTTCGCTAATATATCACATATTATAACATTTATCCATTATAACATGTATTATTACACTCATAATGAGCCATAATATCCCTTAGTACACCTATAATGGAGGGTGAGGAAGAGGGATTATCCATCCATATATTACCTCTCCAACCTGGGTGTTGGGGAAACCACTTGGAACCAAAAACATTTTCCATCAATATGTTTATTTGAATTGGGTAGTGTGTATTAGTAATCATAAGTAATTATAAAATATGTATCACAATAAAAATTTTACAACAGAAATGTTTCCTAAAAACTATCACCCATATCACCAATATCAACTTTTACATCATGTCTACCACACACTTAACACCACTTCCATCACTATATCAAAAACCACCCATTCCATTACACACAAAACAACCATAACAACATTGAATATTTCTAATTAATCATAAAATTAATAAATTTCCATATTTACATTCTTATAATCTACATTACATATATTATTCAATTTATTTTTATATTTAATGTAAAATAATACATCATTGATATTTCGCATCTACTAAAACCATAAGAATCGTTCATTTTAAACCCATTATTCAACTTTTTACATCATTTTCCACTACCAAATTCATTATTATTAACCACATTATATACAAAATATCATCTATAACCCAACCTCACAACACCCAGGCACCCGCCGAATGAACTACCACACCCAATGATAATAACAATAATTTAAAAATAATAAAAACATTCATTTCAATACCACCATTATAGGACACATAAAAGGACATTCACTAATATGGAAAAAACAACCACAACTTCCCTTTACCACCATGTAAACTAACCACAAGAACCACTGCATAGTAAAATCCAACATCCAAACATGCCAAAAAACCTCCAAACCATTACCACACAAACCAAAGAAAACGGAAGAATGTCCCTTAATAGAAATTCCAGAAACATAACATAAAAATAAATCACCCATTAATAATTAATTTTTTATAAATCATCCATGGATAGAATAAAAATCATTAACACAACTTCAAATTTACAAAAAAAATGTTTTACTTACATCTTTAATTAATTATTCTTTTATGAGGGGTGATTCCTATAATTCAATCACACCAACAAAAATGTATTATATCATTAAGTAACACATTCAGCATCAACATGAAACATTCATCAAAGACTATCAATATCATATATCTAAATGAATCACCTAAAATTCTATGAATTCCCTTCAATTTCATTTAATGTAATTCGTTATCATCATTTGAATAATTTCTACCATCCAATCATGGAAGAAAAATGGTAATTTCCTAATTTACACAAATAATAGTGAATTACTGAATTCAATTCCTCAATATGAATCTTCAAGGAACACCACACAAGATCATAATAACTAATGATTAATCACATCTAAAATTGATGGGAACCACATCATGAACTAGTAATAATTAACTATCATTTAACAATAAGAAAATATAGACCAAAAGTGGAAGAATAGACACTAAAAACCCACTATAGTGGATATGGTTTATAGGGAATAAAAAAGATATGATAAGGGAGAAAAGGGTACCTTAGATCGATAGTGATTAATCACCATAAATCAAGATGTTTAAACCCTTAAGAGATATGGATGGGAGTAACTAATAAATTCTTGAATTTACATGGGTTTCAATATAATTGAATAGATATTGATCTAGAGGAATACATGACCCTTATTTATAGATAAAATTTGATGTGCTTTTACAATGACATAGAGGCCTCTAACACCATCATGATGGACTTGTTCAAAACAAGATATGAAATCTTATTACATCCAAATATAAGATACCCCTCTTCTCAATGAAAATCTAGGCTATTATGAAATAAGTATAAAAAACACTATAGTGTATTGATACCCAAAAACTACAATGACCACAACCAAAACTCTAATGAAGAACTGCAATGGTGTCGAAGAAATACTTTCTCCATCCACTCCTAAAAAACGTCACCACTCTAAATAAAACTCATAATTATATTTTTTCAACCCCACAGATCGTAAAAATGTGAATTTTACCTTCCCTATTTCCCATATGGAAAACCTCTACTCACCATGCTCACCAAAATAGATATCTCCAATAGGCATGATAATCCATTTGAAACTGGTTATATCATACGGTATGACCCATGTGATACCTTTGATTATGATTCACCATATGTAAGGGTAACTATAAATTCCCAATAAAACTATTACCTTAAAAATAACTGTCATGCCTATTCTCATTTTACAAAGGGCCTTCTCCAAAATCACTAAGACACAAAGCCCTTCAATATAGGGACTATACACCAAAGTATCACCATGTATCAAAATGTCCAAATCCCCATGGATGTATCCCTATAATACCCGTCCCATCAGCCTCTAACAGGGGAATTTTGGTCCCCTATAGATTCAAACATTACCAATTTTCTTCTAGACCACACTTAAAAATCCTATATGAAATTTCAATGATCGAGAATAAACCATGTAATAGTCTAAGAAGGGAAATCCTATTTAACTAAGATTCTTTTCTAATCATATTTTTATTTTTATTGTGCTTTTATTTATAGTTTCTTCAATAAGTAATAAGTATAAATACTCTTTATCAAACCATTCATCCCTCTTACCACATGGAGTACACACATCTATAATCAATTTTTGAGGTTGATCCTCCGAGGAATGTGGATTTGCCTAATGGATAGTATTCTAGACTCTAGTCCCTTCATGAGGGAAGGGAGTAACCTATATTCTATTCAAGTCTATTAAAATAAAATTCGATTAATAGATATCATTATATTTTCCAAAAATATGTAACTCATTCTAAAAAATAGTTTAAACTAAATTTTTTATGAGGGATAATCTGAAACATTTTCTTTTGTGTTTGTAATTATTTTATTTTTTTCTATAAAACTTTTCAACATCTCTATAGATAATGAAAATATATAAAGTACGATTTATCATGTTATCCCTTCTATAACCACTAGAGAGTATAATAGATGTCCTTCAATACATTAAAACAGTATAAAACTTCACAAAATGATTATTTAGATTAATAATATCCTTCAGCAATATCATATTGAATCTATCAATATGTATGGTGTAAAAGTTGACAATGAAAAATTTTCTATAAATATGGCCATACCTCATTTTTTGGATCCCTTGTCCATTTCATTAGGTTCGACATCTATGTAAGCGATATACCATAGAATTTTACGATTCCATTATATAAAATTTAGTCAAAAAAATATAATATAGACTTATATAATTTTATTTAATGTGTTGTGTTTAAGTATAATAGTGCCCAATCCTTATTCATTATGGTTTAATTCACCAAACCGAACTAAAAATTGATAGTACCAATTACCAATGGAAATTATATTCATGATATCTAATCTTAAATCTCTAATGATCATATAAAGATATAAAAATTTTTGTAAGGTTATTCATCTTTAGTGATGATTACCCTAGAAAATGGAGTAAGGATTCCACTACTAGAAACTAGACCTATACCAATGAATTGAAAACATTGGTATATTTTGTACTAATGGATTTGGTGATCATGGGGTTTTTTGGTGTTGATATAGACCTATAAAAATGGTTTGAAAACCATTTTTATATGTGATATAAATTAACTATTCCACTGTGTAATCAACCTAAACCTGTGGTTTGTTAAACTATGGGTATAAGTTTGAAAAAATATGTGTTAGCGAGATTTGATCCATGGACTACCCCTTTATTCTTCATATTCCTAACTACTACTCAATTTATCTTAATAGTATATGAATATATATTTAATTATATATATTTATATAAACAATGGATATAGGTAGAGATCTATGGTAGTATGTGTTCCCATGAAAGAAAATTTGTGTCCCGTGAATTTTTTCCCATGATAAGGCGGGAAAGTTATACCCACGTTTTGGAAAACCCATGGTTATAGGTCTTCAAAAAACAACCTTATATCCATGTTTTTACAAAACAAAACATGGGTATATGTCTCAAAAAATGACCCTATTCCAATAGTTTTTTAAAACAATTTGTATAGGTCTTGAAATACAGCCTATACCAACGGTTTTACAAGAATTGTGATTAAGGGAACCCTATACTAACGGTTTAAGAAAAAACGTGGTTATACGGTCCCATACAATACCTATACCCATGGTTTTGGGAAAACTGTGGGTATAGGTCCATTTCAGGTAGTGTTCAAAGCTATATTATTTAATAAATGACTTCCAAATTCACCAAAATATGTATAATGTTACTCTTTGGATGATTCTCCCAATCTCATTATCATTGACATCATTGATGATCCATTTTTCTATATTTTATTCTTATTGGACTCAAAAATTTATTTTCTCTACTGATATGGGACACCATACTACTTTTTCTTTTTATATAAATTGAAAAATGCATTATGACTAAAAGATGATGGCTCCTTTGTACGAACAAGGGTTGAAATCCCAAGTGAAGCTTGATTAATTAGTTGTTCACCCTCATCGCCCTTTCTACATCATTATGAACAATATCCTGTAATAATAATTATTTTGTTATTATTATTTGAATTATAGTTACTATTATTATTGTTGTTGATATTTTTATTATTATTATTAATACAACAACAATAAAGGGATCTTGTGATTTCACCCCTACCCCTGAGATTCCTAAAACCTGATAGTTTGGACAATTCTCTTAGATGGCCCATCTAGTCTATAATCTCTAAAATAAGTATATATAATTGTGGGCCCAAGGAAAGGATCACTAATCCAACCATACCATCCCGAACTAGTGGAAATTTCTTGATTGTGGAAGTCAACCCCGAGTTTACCTAATTATAGAATTTCATTTCTCAATAATTGACCTAGGAACAATTGAAAATAATAATAATAATAACAACAATCATAATAACAATAATAATAATAATTTTTTTCAGTTTGAGGGAATAAAATCTGAAATTTTGTAGACACTTGGGTACATGAGTGGGCTAGACTTCATCACTCCCAATTATGATTGGCAACAACCAACTAAGACACTTATTTCTTATTTGAATGTCCTGAAGACCAAATATATCGGTGACCCAGTGGGAAGGAAGAGATATCATGATGGCCAAGTAGAATACTTTTAGAGGTCCCATATGGGATATTGGTTTTTTTTCAAGAGAATAAGGATCCTTGTCGAGTGGTCCCCCTTGTGCAACCCTACCTTCACATGACCACCTATACTACAAACACCAACACCATATTCCCAACACTGTCATCTATGAATTCTTATTGTCCTTCTATCCCACATAATCTACACATTTTTCACTAATACCGTGTATACCCACATGAGAGAAAATAACAATTCCCCCAAACTAGGGGTGGTAAAATTATTTATGCACTAAAAATTGACCCAGAATACAATTGATCCATGTTCATGGCCGAGTTCCACTCCGTCACATATATGGCTTCATAATTCTGAAAAAATCAACATATGATAGTATTATAATAACAATAATAGAGGATAATAATGTTATTATCATGTTATATTAATATTTATATTAATTAAATATCAATAAAAATAATTCTCTTTGTAAAATTATAAATTCCAGTAAATTAATAATAACCAAAAAGTATAACACATAGTTATACAAGTATTTTTCACAACATAAATAATTTATTAAAAACATGATTTATAAATTACATAATGATATAAAACACTTAAAATGATATTATAATAATCCCTAAATCCATTAAAAATGTTCTCAGGATGTTTAGATATGAAAAATGAGTCTTGGATATTCATAAAATGGAAGTGTGGTCAAAATTCATGATCTATTAATCATATATTTAGCTATGTGTCTACAATAACTCTAAAAAATAATAGGCATGATTTGTATAGCTATTCTATAAGATAATTCATCTAACATTTTACCTTACTAAAAAATTAAAAATTAAATTTTTTTAAAAAAAAATACACAAATAATAATTATATATAAATTAAAAGTTTGTCCTCTATATTTCAGGTTGGTAGAAAATACCGAAATTTAGGGTATCTTTCTATGAGGTTCATGCGTGGTCATTTAGATCAATAATTTAGGGGGTTGAAATTCAAGAAATGGATCAGTGTAGTAATTAGGATGAGAGAATGATTTTACTCATAAGGAGTGTGATGAAATGTGAGAGGAATTAGGTTTTATGTGGTGGATATAGTCATAACTGTTTGAATATGAATTTTTTTATAGATAATTGGTAGATTCTTGAAAGTTAAGAATCGTATAATATATTAAAGAAACATCAATAATGGTAATTTGAAATCAGTTATTGGGAATTCTATAAATTTAAAAGGAATCTGGATATCAACATTGTGTTAGAATAATTAATTGGTGTTGGGGTGTAGAATCTCATGTTTTGGACCATGTGGGTTTTCTATGGGTTTATAAATTTTTTGGAAATCATGTGGGTTAGACTATGTTGGTGGGTTTGTTTAAAGAGTAAAATTTAATTAATTAAAATTATTTTTATTTTAAATTATTTTAAAAAAAACTCTCATCACACCCCTCCTCCTTCTAACTTGAGATGTGACCCCCGCCCCTTGAGCTCCCCCATTTGTGTGATTCACACCAGGCAGTAGACTCCTCCAACGGCTAAATGACCCAACCTCCTAATACCTTCTCTCTACTTGCTAGATCAAGGAGGTTTGTCAACATATTCTCTTGGGATATTCTATGTAATGGCTTCTCCCTCGTTCTCCTACATCGCTTTGGTAGATTTTGTCCAGTCATTAAAAATACCCACTCATCCAAAACTCTAGGGTTTGGGTTTGATCTAGTATTTGTGTTTCATCCTGTTTTAGGGTATGCAAGGGATGTATCAGTACCCATTGGTCTATGATCTGATAACCTCTACTGAAGGCGAGGTGGTTTGGGTGTTGTGATTGATTTCAAGGGCACACATGCATATTCCTAGGTATGACTATATATAGATAGTCATATATCTTTTGTGTGCGGGTTCCTTCATGGTGTAGGGATGAGCATCCATGTAAGGATATATATATATATATATATATGGATGTGTGTGTGGATAAGAATGTTATTTCTTGAGTTACAAAGTACTGAATACCAATAATTGGCTTGGTCGGCTTGAGGTACGCTTCATATCATTCTTTGTGACCTCTCGGATCAACTTTCTACTAATCCAGTAGCTGGACCAGTCACAACATGACATCATGCACATATCCACATATTCTAGAGGTTTCTAAGTAGTAGTGAGGGATTTAGGATAGTTAGTGGGGAAGCTATACCCTCATATGCAGAGTGCACAGTGGTAAAAAATGTAATAAAAATCAACATATATTAGAGGAGGCAGTGTAAAAAATCACTAAAATAGGAAAAGACAAATGAATAATCAAATTATTATAGATAATGGAAAAATCTAGTTTATATAATGCATTCATTTCATGATGATACAAAATTTTAAAATAGTAAACAAAATAACATGCTTTAACATTAAGAATAGAAATATTGAAAAGACAGGAAAACCCCATGGGTGATCTCCATGAGCATCCGGAGCTCCAACTCAGTACTTTTCTCTTAACTCCTCAGTACAAGGTAATACATCAATCAAAAAAGATCTCGTAAATATAAGGTATACTCTGGTACCATGTGTACCTGATCAGGGTGTGGGATAAAATCTCAGTACACGGGCACCCACCGTTGCCTATCCTGAGCTTGGTAGTGAATAATAATTAAAAATTGTACAAGTAAATAAAAGTAAAAATAGAATTGAATAAAAAACCCATTCATGTTCTTATGGGACACTATATGGTGATACCTACATCAGTTCATAGCCAGAATAAGAGTCTAAATAGGAATTTTTGTAGGGTATTGAGATCAATTCCAAGGGAACACACGCATATTCCTTGGTATGAATATATATATCATCAGTGTGTGGGTTCCCTAATAGTGTGGCGAACACATGAATAAATTCAAGGATATATATATACATATTTATCTATGGAAGTGTGTGTGTGTGTGTGTTTGAGAGAGAGAAGTTTGTTTCATGAGTTAAAAGCATTTAATTCCAAGAGTCTTCATGGTCTTCTTGATGTAGGGTCCCTATATTTTACTGTTTAATTAATAATGCCTTAATTTCTACATTAAATAATTTGTTTTTATGATTTTCCAAGTTTAATATAATTTCATACATTCAATGAAATGATGAAATGAGATAAGTATATTCTTTTTTGAGAAATTCTTGTTATTATAATAAAACCCCTCCAACAGAGGTGTGCTGCCTTCAAAACAAAAAGTGGTGATAGATGTTATATCATGATTAGAGTGGTCTGTGTTCTTAATATCTCTTTACACTGGTGTTGATATATGATATGTTATTTCATGGATATTGAATTTTGATAAATGATGTTTCCCACATGAATTATGTCAATTCAATGTTTTGTGTGATAATTTGTTAAACTGGAAGAATCCCATGGGTTGTTTTGTTAAACATAACTTGGATTGATTTTTCCTTGGACACACTTAGGTGTTCCTTTTTACCCTATGTCAAGGTTTGTTAATTATGTAATTGATTTACATATTAAATGATTAATTAAATGAATTAATTGGGAAGGCATGATTGAATAAACCCTTGGACCTTATTATGACATTGTTTCATTAAGAATGTTTTTCTTCATATGGATATTCCCATGTGAGATATATTCTACCATTCCCATGTTAGTTTAACACTACCACATCATGTAGTTGGTTGTTATGTTTGATAATCTTGTTATAATGTATTCCCATGTGATATTATTGATGTAATTACTATCGAATGGCTTTTGAAAGCATGTGAAGCATTGTAATGTCTAACCCACATGAGATATATAATAAATAATACATTGGAAAATTGTTAGTCTTGTTATGCTAAAACACACTTGTTTTTATTTAATGTTAACCCTTCATATTGACCTTATCATAAAATTTCCTTGATGGGATGGACATTCACCCTTTTTTATGTTCCCATATCAGTTAATTAGTGTTAAGGTCATGTAATAGTTTATTTTACATGTGCTTCTTGTTATGATAAATGTGCTCGTATGATTAAATGAAATGCCAAGCCTTAAGTAGATGGTCCTTGCTTGAGTCACCAATTTTTATGTGACTTATGGAATGGTAAAATATAAATTCAAATTTGTGCGTGATTTTGGAATAGTATCATGGACATTAAGATGTGTGTGTAAGATTTTAATTATAACATGGACATTAAAAATGTGTGTGTGATTTTGAAAGGGTAACATGGATATTATAATGTGTATGTGAGTTATGAAATGGTAAAATAGACATTCAAACGTGTTTGTGAGTTTGTAATGGTAACATGGACACTCTAAAGTGTGAATGAGTTATGGAATGGTAACATGGTCATTAAAAAGTGGGTTTGAGTTTAGAATAGTAACATGGATAATAAAATATGTGCATAATTTAAGGAATGCTAACACGGTAAATCAAATTTGTGCATGAGATAGGGAATGGTAACATGGAAATTCAAATGTGTGTTTGAGTTATGAAATGGTAACATGGATATTAAAAATTAATTATTTATGGAATGGTTACATAGTCATTCCAATTGGTGAAATATAATAATGGTAACATTCTCATTATTTTGTGTGGTTGAATAAATATTATTAAATAATGAGATAACTAGTTTATTTAAGCATTATATATATAGTTCTTGTTAAGACTCTTATTTCATCTATTAGCTGAAGAAGGTATCGTCGTCAGTTGTCACTTAGGAACCTGGATGGATTGTTGTTTATTTATTCATTTTTTATTACTTCGCTATACTTTCACACTTTTTAATTCTTATTCACTACATTGTTTGGAAAAAACCATTGGGTTCCAACCTAATGAGATTTTATCTCACACCATACTTGGCTACCCTTGGTACCTGATTAGACCTTATATTTGCAGGATCTAGGATGATTGTTGTATTAGATTTTACTGGGGAGTTAAGAGTAAAGGACTGAGTTGGAGCTCAGGATGCTCATGGAGATTTCCTATGTTATTTTTTTCTTTAAATTATTATTATTCTAAAATTTAAATCCTATTATTTTTTACTAATTTTGAATTATGTATCACCATAACATGCCTGCATTTTATAAACTGGCTTTGGTAGTTTTCTATACTCAGTTGATTTTTCATTTGCCTTTCACTATTTTTGTTATTACATTATACTACATCCACTGATATATGTGGCATTATATTACTGTATTTTTACCACATTGCACTCTGAATATGAGGGTATAGTTTCTCCACTGACTATCCTTACACCCTCTCTACTAGTTAGAAGCCTCTGGCATAGGTGGAGATGCTCTTTGGGTCATGTGGAAAAAGTTCTAAATACCCTTTTAGTGGAAATTCGGTCAAGGATTATTCAAAGTGGTATCACAAGTGGGTTAAATTTTTATTTATATTTATGTCTTGTTCTATCATATAGGAGACTAATAATGTGTTGGCACTTGATTAATAGGCATGCTTGGGACTGATCACCCCATGTATAGGAAATAACCAAGTGGCCAGGGTTGGGAGATGTTGTTTATACTATTCGATCTTACAGTCGATATGATTTAACCTTGATTGATTGGTGTACTTTATACTTCTTATGATTTAGGAATTTTATTTAAATTTACACTTTTCTTGATTTTGTGAGGATGAAATATAGTATGCATCATGTTTGGAACATATAAATTCAGAGGCCATGCCATGTAGTTTCATTTTATGTTGCCTATTGATTCAGATTGTGTGACTTGAATATATGTCATTCCTTGTAATGTTTAGAATCACTCTTTAGATATCATGATTCTATGATATATTTAATATTATTGGGTGATAATATTTCATGTTTCATGTCTTGCTTATGTGTTATGCTTCTCTATTAGAGAATGTTTTTTATTTCATCTTGTTTCTCTATGTTATCTTCCTGTATTGATATGCTTGTTTGTTGTTATATAATTGGTTTCATTTTCTAACATTTATTTGTGGAAATTAAAGGTGATCCAAATTCCAATCGTAAGTTGTATGGTGCCTCATGGATTGGTAGATGTCCACCCATGTTACCTAGAATTTGTATAACCATGGTATGTTTGAGAATGGTTAAAAATATGGAAGAACTAACCCAAAAAGGTTAGTTTGGGCATGTTTTTAGGAAATTAACTGTTATTATGTTTCTCTTTGAAAAAACCAGGATGAATAAATGGGACCCTTGGAGGTATCCATTCAATTAAATGGAATTTGGATGTTAAATTTCATGTTTATGATCTAATTCCATTCAATGTTAAATGTTTGAGGAGGTATCTTTTCATATGCTGTTTAAAAACCATGTGCCCTTATGTGAAATGGTACTTGTCGGTTGTTAAAATTATATCAATTTTTTATGGTTGAAATTAATTAAGTAAATAGATTTAAAATGGAACCTGATGTGGTGTCATTTTTTTAGACCCATGTAGATGGGTAGTTTTAAATGTTTTGCGGATATTCCTTTGAATGGAGACATGAGCGATCATCTTTAGGATATTTCCTTTTATCCATGAATTTAAATGTAAATGGGTCTTGACCCCAATGAAATCCATGTTACGTGACCAAGAGATATGGTTTATGTGTATATTTTGTAAGGGGCTAGCACGTTGTAGGCAGCACCTTAGTGTTTGATGCCTTGCTCTCCACTATGATCATCTTGGTGTTGGTGTCATTCATTAACATAGTACCTAGTATGAATTTTTTAAATGCACCCTTTCCTGGATGTGTGGTAATTTTATCTTGAAACTTGATATCATAACAATAATCATGGAATGCTTAGTTCGGTAGGATAGGCATGCCTCTTGCATGTTCAACTTTTTAATAGGTTGTGTGAACCTATATTTTTGTTAGTAATTGATAACATTGTGCTTCATCATCTGAGTTAATGGTCTTATGATATGATGTGTCATTGGATTTTGTGAACTCAGGGTTGTATGTGTTGAAATATGCAGTGACCATTGAGTGTTTAGTGGTTTAATGAACCGGTCGACTTTGGTGTGATCATTGAGCTTAGTGATGTTGAGGACGTTTTAGGGTCACCTATGGAATAGAGTGACTGGGACATTAAGGTATGTTTTTTCCAATATTTAGGAGGACTTTTTATGACTCCATTGTTTTTAAAAACTAGTCTATTTAATTGTGTCTTTCATGTCAAATGTTTTTATGTGGGGATTGTGGTTTGTTTAATGTAACACGTGCAACTATGGTGTTTATGAAATAGTTCACATGAGATCATATAGTCTTTCTTGTGATGATATGGACAACCTTAATGTGGGAAGTGTCACATCGGTTCTAGTTTATATGTCTATCGAGCATAGTGTTTATTTTCTAGTCAATAAGATATCAATATGTGTATGGAAAGGTATTGATGAAGTGATGATTATGAATGAAGAGGAGAAGTTGTTCCAAAGCTTGTGTTACATAGAGAATCGATTTAAAATGACATTTGATGGCATGCTTGGACATCTAGAGAATCAATATTAAATGACATTGGATGTCATTATTGGATATTTTCCATAAAAATTTAGACGATTTTGAACTGTTCCAAATATCCAAGTCATGTGTCCCTAAATGTCACCTTGTTACACCATTTTAAGAAGGCCATGAAATAATTAAATAAATGATGACTTTAAAAGATCCATCCAATGGATTCTAATTGTATGATGGTTTTGAATCAATGCATAAAGATCTAATCTTCAATGAATATTACAAGTGTTAGTTGAGAATACATCCCTCACAGCAAGAACTCCATGCATTGTGATTTAATGCGTGAGGAATTAAGAAATCATATATGCATCATCCATGATTGAATCAAAGGGAAAATATTGAAGATCTTTGATTTGTTATTCCAAAAAAGAAAAAAAGGATGATGTTTAAAGATGAATGAAGAGCAGAGCAAGGGACTTTGGTACTTGTTTATGGCATATCATCTTGGTTATACTTCTTTTTAACAATATACTTTTGTTCTATGTATTTTACAACAATATGGTCCAACTTACATAGGTATTCGAGGATGTTAGACCTTAGGAATATGTGGGAACTGAGGGTCATCCTTTCCAAAGTTAATCTCTCAAGGCCAACCCCAAAGAGGTGTAGGGCATGCGGGCAATGTATAAGCTTTACAAAGAACGCACGTGATCAAAATGTGTGGCAAAGTACATAGTGGGTGAAAGGAGTGTGCATGATGATGTAATAGTGGTCGAAGAAATGAGCTTGCAGAACACCGTTGTCGGAGGCACTGGGAGAGGGGGGGAGAATTACAAGCTGAGGCTGGAGTGCTTAGTATTATAAACAAGTGATCCCCCACTATCCCATTTTGATGTGGGATGGAAATAAAAACCAGGGAAGCGATCTAATCCATTTTAGGAATCGCAGACAGACACTCCACTGTCTAATCAAAAATTGGATTGATTGTGTGCATCCAAGCTATCCATCTGATCTCTGTGATTCGATAATATCCTTTACTAAGGTTGTATCCAACCTCCGAACACCCCAATGCACCTGCAAACTAGTAATTGAGATGAATGATGATCTCACCACTCCGAGAATCATTTGAACTCATTCCACACTAATCTGGATTGTCTTAGCGTAACAAAGCCCATGCATGAAATTCCATTTGCAAGAATGCATGAAACCGAAGATCTCAACAAAGATCAACGAAACTGAAGGAGAGAGGCCATTTCATGCCACTCTACCACAAAAATATAATCCTTACATGTGTTATTAAATGCATGAACATTATGTTTTTTTGTGAATGAAGGAGTCTAAGTTTAAGAGAAACAAACCAAGAGATTTGGGAAATCTTATCCCAGGTTTGAAATATTCAAAGAAAAAGATCTCACCGATTCCAATATTTGAATTCCATGGTATTTCTCAAGGATTTTGAATGCAGAAGGAGGAGTCACCCTCTCATATAAAATGTGGATCTTGAAATGAGAAAATTATATTCCATCTCATAGAATTACCTCCTATTTCTTTGAAGAAACATATCCAATGTGAACCTATCAAGTTCATGAAAGGAAGAGTTCTGTGTATCCTAGATATGAAAAGAAGAGGTGGCGTACATCCCTTGTGCGAAGGAGTCCCACACATCCCTTATCTGGGGGAGAATCATGAACCAACCTAGTTCATGAAAGAAGCTAAACACATGACATGTTCCATCAATCCCTCTTTGAGCTTCATGCGTGAAGAATCTCTCACTAGCACGCAACTGGTGCTATGCACACTTGTGATACTTTGTGAAGGTACCCACTCTGTGACCCTCCTTTGTTTCACAAAGAGAAGATGAAGAGTTTTTAAAGGGTTATTGTACAAATACACTACCCTAGGAGAAGAAGAAGGTAACCGAGGCACTTTGTGTTTACAAAATGATGAAAGAAAGTGCATGAATTATGGACATGTTTGAATATGAATGATTTGAGATAACTGAACAAGCCAAAGGGTGGATCTCACCCATTAGAGGTTGAACAAGACCTAATCTTTAACACACACATGACATATAAAATATAATGAATTAAATATGATATTGTGTGTGTTATTTTGAAGAATAAAGAAGGAAGTCAGAATAAATAGAAAAAGAAAAGGGGGAAGAATGCATGGATTCATGAATGCCCATGCACATGTAAAGTCGCTTAAACGAAGAATTTGTTTGTGTGAAAATTCAGTAATGAAAAAGAGATATACAATGCATGTGAATGAAAAACACTCATTGAATATAAAATATTCTGGATACTATGTTTCTAGGTTTACAAGAAAGTTAATATGCACACATTAAATCATGCAAAATCACATGCACGTGTGTTAATTCAGACGATTCCAAGTGAGATGATCCGCAGTGTTTGAATAAAAACCTATGTTTTTGTGATTATTTCAAAGAAAACAAGTAAGAGTTTTAGTTCATTTAGTTATTTCACTAAAGAGTATGAAATTGAGATATCAAAATACAATAGGTATTAGATCCCATGAAATCCATGAATGAAGTAGATGAGATTTGAGACTGAATCCATACAGTGTTAAAGAAAAACATTTATCTAAGTTTATAGTGTTTGAGGACTCAATATGACAGATAGAGCTAACATAGCGCAAGAACATTCTTGCGTATAAATATTCTTGAAGAAGTAGTGTGCATCACTTGAACGCATAGAAGTGATTCTGGGAAATCATTAGAATAAGGAAAAATTTTCTGAGAATTGTTGAACTGAGGACTGATAATAAATGTCATCAAATTTAATCAGAAAGGCAAACAGACCTTACCAAAGGATGTTGAATATTCTTGAAGAGATTCATGAGCATGAATGATTTAGTAAGCTCATGAAATAAGATCAAAATATCCATCCACAGTGAATCAAGAAGCATATCATGTAAAATCTCAGAAGAAGTCTTTAGTGAGATGTTGATGCAGGAAAATGGGACTCTGGTAACACTATTGGAAGTAGTATATAGAACCTCTTATAGGGATCATGAAAGATGCAGTGTGACTATATATTGACCATTGTAATTACTCATCTGATTATAGTGGAGAATCTATGGTGGGGAGAATAACCAACACATCAAAGAGTGTGTCTTTAAATTGAACCCTGTAAAGAATTGTGTTCAGTGCCATTACATCAGTGCACCATTTGAGGTACTTCTGAGAGGCACAAGAAGAGTGGATCAAGGATTTAACAAACCGTAGAGGATTAATTGAAATGAGTTGATTAGTAAAAGTATCTAAATGGATCACTAATTCACCTCTCCTCCTATCAATGATTCACCGTGATATTGGAACCTAAATTGGTATTAGAGGGAGGTATCATATAAAAGAACTATGGTATTCTTTATAAAGTGAATATTTTAGGAAATGAGTGAGAAAACTCAAATGGTGATTTCTGAAAAGACTCATAAAAATAATAATAAATATGAAAAGAAGATGAAGAAGAAGTTTACTAATAATGGGGAGACAACTTCTACTGAAGGTAATCTGAAAAGTAGAACTTGTGATAATTCTTATTACACTTAGGATAAATCCTACTAAAGTTGTGATGAAAATAGATCAAGTAGTGATCTTTATACTGCACTCAATGATAATCTAAAGAAAGTCCCAAGAGAAGTGGAAAGGCGTATTTCTGCAAGCATTAGTATTCTTCAAGGTAAAAATTTACATCTAAAAGACCAAGATGATGTCATGTAAGATAAATTATCTAAAAGGGTTGGAATATCCAAAACTATAACACAACTTGTGAAAGAAAAGTAATAAAAAATTATCTTTCCAATGAATGAATTGATGAAGTTACAGAAGAATGGTATAGATGTATTTGTGATAGGAGACTCTTTGAGATTTAATTTTTAGAATCTTTTTATGCATTTGAAAAGATTCACAATGTATCAATGGTTGTCAAAGATACCCAACTATAAGACAAATCCATCAATTAAATAGATCATGACATCTCATTGCAACAGTCTAGAAATGTGAAATAAGAAAAAATGACAATGTTAAACAATAATTGGGAAATTAAGATGAGGTTAATTAAGGATTAAAAGAACTCCCCCAGCATGAAATGATTAGAGTGGTAGGTGAAATTGATGAATCAAAAATCACTCCATGTTAGAACATCCCAAACAACTGCAAGACTACATGATGTCACTCATGTTTCTATTACAGAATATGATTCCAATAGTAATATTAAATAATACTCTAATTCAATGGAAACATCTTCTAAGATGAAGGTATCTCATAACCTAGTTATTTCCGTTTCGAAAAATGTAGTTTCATCTGCAAGTACAGGTTAAAATCTAAATGCTGGGAACTTGTGGATTGATAAGAGAATAAGATGGAACACATGTGAGCTTCAATTATCATGTGATTTAACATGCATGGTTGTTTATGGACAACATTTAAAACATTGGTCATATATCTCTTGAATTATACATAGGGATAGCCCTAGTAGACATAGATTTGATTAGTTAGAGGATATTTTCTAAGTTCACCATGTTATATCATCCCTCTTTTAGAAATGTTTATGAATATGTTCTTTAAATGGGGGAGAACGTGTTTTTGAAAAACCCCACTAAACCTTTGCATTTGGTTTCCAATAAGGGGGAGAAAATATTGGCACACATATTGACAATTATAAAATTTTCTCTAAATGATATTGAAAAAAAACTAAAAATGGGGATATTATCAAGTATAGTGTTTAATTTGTTGCCAATAAGATGTTAATATGTGTATGGAAATGTAGTGGTGATGATGATTAAAGATGAGAAGTTGTTTAAAATCTTATGTCACATGGAGAATAAATATGAAATGACATTGGATATCATGCTTGGACATTTGTAAAATGAACATGAAATGACTTTGGATTTCATCCTTGGACATTATTCATAACAATTCAGATGATTTTTGAACTGGTCCTATGTACTAATACATGTGTCACTGATTGACACTTTATTAATCCATTTGAAGAAGTCCATGAAATATTTGAATGCATGATGAAATTAGAAGATCCATCCAATGGATTATAATTGGATGATGTTTTTTAATCAAATCACATGGATCTAATCATAAAAGAATAATACACGTGTTAATGGAGAACACATACCTCCCAAAAAGAAGCCCATGAATTATGATTTAATGCATGAGGAATAAAGAAGTGATCCATGCATCATCGATGATTGAATCAAAAGAGAAATATTGATGATCATGGACTTTTTATTCCAAAAAGAAAAGAAGGATAATGTTTGATGTTGAATAAAGGGAAGAGGAAGGGGATTTTGGTATTTTATTATGGCAGATCAATTGGTTTTAATTTCTTTTTAAAAAAGTAAATTTGTTCTATGCCTTTGCCAAAAATATGGGCCAACCTACAAATCCATCCAAGGACCTCAGACCTCAGGTGTATGTGGGACCTGAAAGTTAGCCACATCCAATAGAATCCCTCAATCCCATCCTCTCAAGAGGCGCAGGTTAGATGGTCCATTTATAAGCCCACGTGAGCATGCGTGGTGATCAACCCGTGCAATGAGGTGCATAGTGGGCACAAGGATCGTGCCTGGGGAGGCCAGAGTGGGTGCAGAAGCATCCCTACAGAACATCAGTGAGGGGAGGCACTAGGAGAGGGTTGAGGAGACTTCTCAGCTAAGTATAGAGTGCTCATCATTATAACCAAGCACTCCCTCTCTATCCCATTTCCATGTGGGATGGAAATTAAAACCCAATAAGTGATATTAGTCATCTGATGCCTCTCAAACACATGCTCCACCGTCTGATCAATCACAGGATCAATCGCGTGCATCTAGGCCATCCATCTGATCCTTTACGTTCAAGATTGAATTTTGGTTGTCTGATCTTCTCCACCAAGTTTTTCTTCAACCTCCAAACACCCGCATGCTCCCACGAACTAGTATATGGTCCAAAAAATGACCTCACCACTATAGGGATCATTTGAGGCCATTCCCAAACTGTCTGAATCAACTTTTCATAATGAAGCCCATTCATCAAATTCCATTTTCATGCAAGCATTAATCTAATGATCTCAAAGGAGGTAGAAGAAAACGAAGGTACTATGCCAATTCATGCCACTCAGTCACTCATAGATAATCCTTGCATGCATTATTAAATGCATTCACGTGATGTTTTTTCATGATAAAATGAGTACGCGTTGAAGAGAAAGAATGAAGAGATTCATGAAATATTATCTCGTGTTTTAAATATTCAAATCAATATATCTTGGCTATTCAAATATATTAATCCTAGTTCATATCTTGATGATTATGAACACATTAGGAGGAGTCACCTTTGCCTGTTAAAGTAGGAGACAGAGACGAAAAAAGTTGTTTCTATCTCATATTAAGGATCTCCTATTTCTATGAATAAATAGAGAAAAGAGAACATCTCTAGTTTGTGAAAGGTAGATTTCCACGTAGCCTACCGATGCAAAGAAGAGGTGTCACACATCCCCTGCGTGAAGGAGTCTTTCACATCCCTTACGCAAAGGAGAATTGAGAACCACCTTGGTTCCTAAAAGAGGATGAACACATGATAGGTTCCATCAAACCCCCATCACGATCCATGCGTGAAGAAGATCTCGTAAGCACATAACTAGTGCTACACACCCTTGGGATTGTTTGAAAAGCTACCCAATCCATGAGCCTCATTTGTTTCACAAAGAGAAGAAGATGATTTCATAAAATGATAGTGTAAAAATAAAGTACCCTTGGAGAAGGAGAAGGGACCCAAGGCACTTTGTGTTCACATGAGAAGTAAAGAACGTGCATGCATGATGCACATGCATGCATATAAATGACTTGAGATACCCGAAAAATTAAATGGGTAGATCATACCTATTCTAGTTCGAACAAGACTTAAGATTTAACACTCACATGACATATAAAAGTGATTTAAAAAATTATATATTGTGTGTGTGCTTATAACGAAGAAATAAGGTAGTGAGAAGAAATTGAAGGAGAAAAGGGAGATGAGTGCATGCAATCATGCATGAACATGCACACGTAAAGACACATAAAGGAAGGATTTGTGAGTGTGAAAATTTAGTAAAGGAAAAGAGAGAGACTATGCATGTGAATGAAACACATTCATTGAATCTAAAATATATAGGATACTATGAGTCTGGGTTTACAAGAATGATAATATGCATGTATGCAATCATGCATAATCACATGAACGTGTGTCAATTCAGCTGATGACAAGTGAGGTGATATTTTGTGTTTGAATAATCACATTATTGTATGTGATTATTTCCAAGAAAACAAGGATATGTTTTAGTGCTTTCAGTTATTACACTAAAGAAGATAAATTGAGATATCTAAATACAAGAGGTATTGGATCCCATATAAACCATGAATTATGTATATGAGAATTGAGACAAAAGATAAATAGAGTTATAGATGACCTTTTATATGAGTTTTCAGATTTTGATTACTCAAGAAGACAGACAGTGCTAACATAGTGCAAGATCATTCATTCCCATCATGAATCTTGAAGAATTAAGGTGAATAATATGAACACAAACAGGTGAGGTCGGGTCATCATTAGAAGAAGGGATAATTTCTCGAGCATTGTTGAACTGAGGACTCATCATAAAGGTGATCATATTTATTGGGAAATTCCAACATACCATACCAAAGGCTGTTGAAAATTCTAAATGATATTCACAAGCAATTTTGATTCTACAAGCACGTGGGGGAAGATCAGATGATCTATCCACAGTGAATCAAGATGCATCTCTTATTAAGGACAGGAGGAAGAAGTCTTTAGTTGGACTCTGATGCCGCCTAGTGGGACTCTGGTAACACTGTGGGAAGCAGTATAAATAACCTCATGCGGGACTCATGAGGGATACAATGTGACTCTGTATCGACCAGTATAATTACTCATCTGATTATAGTAGAAAATATTTGATGGGGAGAATAACCAACACATCAATGATTAGGTCTTTGAAACAAACCTTGTAAATCCTTGTGTTCAGTGCCTTTATATTTACTGCACCGTTCAAGGTAAGTCTAAGAGACACAAGAAGAGTGGATCGAGGAATAAACTATCAATGAAGGTTTAATTGAAAAGAATCAATTATTAAAAATATTTAAAAGGATCACTGATTCACCCCTCCCCCTCTCAGTTATTCAAACTGATCCAGGTACTTCAACCAGTATCATAGAGATTTTACCACTAAATGATCTAAGCGGGTCTTTATGAATTATAGATTTCCCTAAATGAGTGATCAACCTCAAATAGAGATTTTTTCGAAGGCTCAGAAAAATAGAAATAATAAACAAGCAATGAAGATGAATATAAGCTTACAACTAATGGCGAGACACCTTCTACTGAAGTTAATATGAAAGTTACAACATGTGATAATTTTTATTACTCCTCTGATGAAGCTTACTAAAGTTGTTATTAAAATAGATCAATTAGTGATCATCATACTGCACACAAATATCATCTAAAGAAGGTCCCAAGAGAAGTGTCAAGACATATTGTTGCATGACTTTGTAGTCGTCAAGATGAAAATTTATATCTTAAAGAATAAGTTGAGGTCATGGAAGATTCATTAGTTAAAAGGGTTGTCATATCCAACACACTCACAAAACTTGTGAAAGGAAAGGAAGAAACAACTTCTCATTGCAATGAAATAATTGATGAAGTTATTTAGTAATTTTAAGTAAGTATTTATGATAAGAAATTCTTTGAGATTGTATTTATCGAATATTTCATTCAATTTGAAATGTTTCACAATATCTCTATGGTTGTAAAAGATTCTCAATTAAAAGAAAAATCCCACAAGGAAAAGGATCTTGAAATAAATTTTCAATAATCAAGAAATGTTCATGAAGAACAAATGAAAATTTTGAAGGAGAATTGGGAAAACAATATTAGGTCATTTGAGGATGAAAATAACTCCCTCAACATGATTTTTTTAGAGTTGGAGGTGAAATTTAAGAAACAACAGTCAATACAAGCTGGAACATCCCAAAAAACTAATAGAAGAGATGGTGCCACTCAAATTTTCATTGAGGAATATGATTCCAATAGGAATATAAAATCATCCTCTTGTATAATAGAAACATCCTCCATGAAGATGGTATCCCATAACCCATTTATTTCTATCTCCACTCGTGCAATTGCATCTGCAAGTATAGGATCAAATATAAAAGTTGGGAACATGTGGATTAATAAAAGTGTCAGCACATCGATCAAAATTTCAAGGATGGTTATTGGTTTCATTAAGAAGAAAAACTCCCAAATGGATGGTCCAAATAAAGAAATACAATTTTCAGAAAAAACAATGCAAAAAATCTAGCCAGAAAATTACAACAAGAAAAGGAAGGAAATTTATTGAATGTTGTTGGTGTTGTTGGAAGTTTGGACATTAGGCCAATTATTTCTAGAATATTATGTCATCATATAAAAATTATGGAAGGACTAATTTTAGGTAATTTAGATTTGAATAAATGATGTACCCTATGAAGTGAAGGAATAAAACACAAATGAACAATAATTTTTCTATGAAGAACAAATTTAAATATCTTGAAGACTTTTATGATAATTGCATTAAAAGTGGTCATAGTTATGATGATTGTTGGTTAAGCCCTACCATGCCTCATTCATATTCTAATAAGATGTATAGACCCCAACAAAGGTAGGGGAAATCAAAAAAAAAATTCAAAAGTCTTCCATTGGGAATATGAAAAATATTGAATTCAAAAAAACCATTGAAAGAAATTATTCCCAAGAATAAGTTCCAGATGGATTCCAAGAATTTAATCTTAACCAAGAAAAGAGGCTTCTACTATGGAAATAATTTTCATGACATGGATCACTGTAAACAAGTCATGGAAATAAATGGAAGCTAGCAAAAAATAAAATTAGAATCAATCCAAAAGAAGATGGTAATGACTAAAGAAATTCATGAAAATAATTTTAATATGTTGCCTATGGAAGGTAACTTGAAGAGAATGAAAAACCCATGTGGAAGATCTAAATCATAAAATTTGAAGGAGTGTTTAGTTGTCTGGAATAATCAATAACAAATTTCTAGTGAACTACAAAGAGTTGATGATGAAGTACTAGCTATGGAAAAGGAAAAGGGTAAACAAGTCATTCCACATGAATTAGAATTTGAATTTCGTGAGAGGCTATTATCACATGACAACCCAAGTATCTCACAACTAATATGAGGAATGTTAAATGAGGCCTACCATCATGCAAAAAAATGTTATCCATTTTACCAAGTCAAATGGAGATGTTGAAAATTTAACAATATGCACTAGTGGAAGCTACTTCCCCATTGGAAGAAGTAAGTAAAAAATTCCACACATGTTGAAGTTAAATGTAAGTAAAGAATCCATGATAAAAATGAATGGTAAAAATGATAAATGGATATGAGAAACTAGAATTAAGAGTACCAGACCCATTAGATCTACAAGGAATGGGGTTCTTGGGTTGAGAGTAAATTCTCAGCCCTTTTTATCCCATTAAGAATCTCACATGTGGTCAATCTTATACCCATATATTTTTGTTGTATATGTATACATAAATTGTAGATAAATGAAGATGAAGGTCATTCACAAGATTAAATTTGAATGAGAAATGTGGAGAACAAAAATTTGGACTCATTATTCATGATTTGATAAAAACGTGAAGTGTTCCATAGTGGAAGATTATCAACATGATTATCTTGAAGAATATATGGTGGTATATTCCATTATGATGAATCAATGGGATTTCACCCCTTGAGGGGGAGAAAATATGAATGAGATGATATCATTAATTACTTCATCAAAAATCTTGAAACTCATATCATCTCAAGAAGTGGAAAATGAGATATTCCAATCACAATTTCATCTTATTTTCTTAATTGTATATATAATATCAATTAAGGGGAAGTTAGTTATTGATTAAAAGATGAAACTAAAGGGGGATATTTATATTTTCACTTGAACATTTTAATTTTTTGGGTGATGTATGTGAAGGATTTAGTATTTCAATGATAAATCTAACTATTTCCAACCCCTATGTTAAGAATTGATACATTCTGAAAATGAGTTCATATGCATGGTTATTTATGGACAACATTGAAATCCTTATTCATATATATATTTTTTACTCCAGTTTATCCCTATTATACTTTCAGATGATTATCTAAAGGCTCTTTGCTAAGTGAACCATTTCAAATCATCCCTCTCTCAGAAATATTCAAAGAAGCTGTTCTTTAAATTGAGGAGAAAGTGTTTTTTAAAATACCCCACTAAAACATTGCATTTGGTTTCCAATAAGTGGGGATAAAATATTTTAACACATATTTACCCTTATAAATGCTTGCCTATGGGATATTGACAAAAAAATACCAAGGGAGGGATTCTGGATCGTAGTGATACATTTTTTTTCAACATGATGTCAATATGTGTATGGAAAGGTAGTGATGAAGTGGTGATGATTATTGAAGAGAATAAGTTTTTTGAAAGATTATTTCACTGGGATAATCAATATGAAAATACATTGGATTTAATTCTTGTACATTTATAGAATCAATATGAAATTACATTGGATGCCTTGTTTGGACATTCTCCATAACAATTTAGATGATTGTTGAACTGGTCCTTAGTTTTAAGACATGTGTCACTAAATGACACACAGTTACGCCATTTGAAGAAGTACATGCCATACATGAATGCGAGATTATATTAGAAGATCCATCCAATGTCTTATAATTGGATGAAGGATGTGAATCAAATCAGATAGAGCTAATCTTAGAAGAATAATACATTTGTTAATGGAGAACACATCCCTCAAAACAAGAAGTCCATGTATTATTTTTTAATACAATAGGACTGAATAAATGATCCATGAAACATCCCTGATTGAAGAAATTGAGAAATATTGAAGATCGTGGTTTTTTATACAAAAAATAAAAAAGGATGGTTTTTGAAGATGAACTAAGTAAAGTGGATGGGGATTTTGGTATTTGTTTATTGCATATTATCTTGGTTATAAATTGGTTTTAACAATGTACATTTGTTCAATTCATTTTACAATAATATGGACCAACATACAATATCAGTCGAGGTCCTCAAACATCAGATATATACAGTACTTGAGGGTCAACCATGCCCAAGGGATAACCTCAAGGCCATCCCCTTAAGAGGTGCAGAGCATGTGGCCTGTTTATAAGCCCACAGGAGCACGCTTGGTGAACAACCCATGTGGAATGGTGCATAGTTGGAGAAAGAAGTGCACCCTAGGAGGTATGAGTAGGTGTATAAGCACACCAGTAGAACACCAATGCGGGGATGCATAGGGAGAGGGGGGAGGAGAATTCTGATTTGAGGATGGATCTCTCATTGTGTCCCGTTTTGATTCGAGGTGGAAGTAAAAACCCAAGAAGCGATCTTAGTGACATGGTGTCTCACAAAGACACACTCCACCGTCTGATAAATTGTGGGATCAACCACATGCATCTGGGCTATACATATGATCTCCGTTGTTTTGGATTGAAGCAGGGTCGTCTGATCTCCTCCATTGAGGTTTTCTTCATCCATCGGACACCATCATGCACCTGCGAACTTATACTCAAGTCGAACAATGATATCACTACTCTGGGAATCATTTGACATCGTTCTATGCTCATATGGATTGTCTGAGCATAATGAATCCCATGCATGCAATTCCATTTTTATGTATTCATGAAACCAAAGATCTCAAAGGAGGACAAAGCAACCGAAGGTGCAAGGCCACGTCATGCCACTTGGGCACTCAATGAGATGCCTTTCATGCATTCAAAAATGCATGAACGTGATGTTTTAGCTTGAAATAAAGAGTATGCATTGAAGGGAAATGAACCTAGAGATTTGGAAAATCTTATCTTGTGTTTGAAATATTCATGTCCAAAGATCTAATATATTCATAGATTTGAATCCCTTAACATATCTTGATGATTTTTAATTTGGAAGGAGGAGTCACCCTTGCCTATAAAATGAGGAGACCAAGAGGAGAAAATTTGATTCCACATGATAAGAAGGATCTCATGTTTCTCTGAAGAAACAGATCTAAAGAAAACCTCATTGGTTCGCGAAAGGCAGAGTTCTATGCAGCCTATCTACGCAAAGAAGAGGTTCCATGCGTCCCTTTTGCGAAGGAGTCACGCACAACCATTTTTCAATGGAGAAGCCCGAACCACCCTATTTTGCAAAGAATTTTTACACGTGAAAGGTTGTATCGAACCCTCGTCATGTTCTGGGTGTGAAGAATTTCTTGCAAGCACACAACTCATACTACACACCCTTGGGATACATTGGGGAGGTACCCAATCTGTTTGCCCCATTTGTTTCATGAAGATAATAAGATTAGTTTCTAAATGTACAGTGTACAAATACACTTCCCATGGAGAATAATAAGGGACCCGAGGAACATTTTGTTAACTTGAGGAAGAAAGAAACTGCATCAATATGCATGATTTTAGATACGAAAACAAGCCAAAAGGTGGATCACACCCATTGAAGTTTGAACAAGACTTAATCTCCAAAACACAAATGACATATAAAATGGAATGAAATAAACAAGAAATTGTGTGTGTACATGTGAATAAGAAAGAGAAGGAGAAAATGGTGAAGATTGCATGTATTCATGTATTATCATGCACACATAAAGACAATTAAAGGAAGAATTTGTGTAGGTTCAAATTGAGTAAACCAAAATAGGGAGACAGTGCATTGGAATGAAACACGGTTTTTGAATCTAAAATATTTATGATACTATGTGTATGGGTTTACTAGAATGATAATATGAATTCATAAAATCATGAATAATCACATACAAGTGTGCCAATTTAGATGATTCCAAGTGAGATAATCCTAATTTTTTGAATAATCACATTAGGTTATGTTATTCTTGCCAAGAAAACAAGGGGAAGTTTTAGTGAATTCAATTATTTCACTAAATATGAAGAAATTGAGATATCCAAATACATGTGGTATTGGATCTCATGAAATCCAAGCATGAATTATATGAGAAATGAGACAGAAGCCAGACAGATTTGAAGAAGATCTTTTATCTGAGTTAACTGTGTTTGAGGATTCAAGATGACAGAAAATGTTAATGTAGTTCAAGATCATTCTTTCCTATCAATATTCTTGAAGAATTAGTGTGCATCCTGGGTCTTCTTCCAAATAAGGATTAATTTTTTTGCACTGATGAACTGAGTACTAATCATAAATGTGATCAGATTTATTAAGCATGTCTAATAGACCTTACCAAAAGTTGTTGAATATTCTTTAATAGATTCACAAGCAATTTTGATTCAGCAATATCAGGAGGAAAGATTGGAAGATCCATCCATAGTGAATCAATAACCATATCTTATATATACTATGAGGAAGAAGCATTCAATGGGACTCAGAAGGAGGATAGTTGGATTGGGGTAACACTAAGGGAAGTAATATAAAAACCTCATGTGGGACTCAAGAGAGATACAATTTTACATTAAAAGAACCATTTTAACTACTCATCTGATTATAGTGGAAAATCGGTGTTGGGGATAATAACTAACACATTAATGAGCAAGACTTTGAACCAAACTTTTTAAATATAGGTGTTTAGTGCCTTTTCATTTACAACACCATTTGAGGTAAGGCTAATAGACACAAGAAGAGTGGATCAAGGCTTTAATAATACATAGAGGTTTAATTGAAAAGAAATAATCAGTAAAATTATTTAAAGGGATCACGAATTCCCCCATCCCCCTCTAAGTGATTCACACTGATCCAGGCACTTCAATTGGTATTAGAAGTAGGTTACCTATAAAATATCTGATGGAGTCATTACGAAGATCAAATATCAAGAAATGAGTGAGAAAACTCAAATAGATATTTCTTCTAAGACTTATAAAAAATTAATGAAGTAACAGGCAAGGAAGATGAATAATAAGCATACTACTAATGGGGAGACACCTTCTACTGAAGGTATTCTGAAAGGTTCAATAAGAATATAATTCTTATTACTCTTCTAATGAATCTTGATCAAAATGGGATGATAATAGATCAATTAGTGATCCTCAGACTGCACTTAAAGATCATCTAAATAAATTCCCTATTAAATTGTCATGAAATATTTCTGCAATAATTATTACTCTTCTAGATGAAAATTGCTTCTAAAAGAAGAAGCTAATGTCATGGAATATTCATTAGCTAAAAGTGTTGGCATATCCAACACTCTCACAAAACTTGTTAAAGAAAAGGGAAAAAAATTTCTCTTTCTAATGAAATAATTGATGATGTTACTAAATAATTTATAGGATGTATTTGTGTGAATGAATTCATTGAGATTTTTTAGAATCATTCCATATATTTTAAAAGTTGTACAAAGTCTCTATGGTTGTCAAAGCTGCTCAACTAGACCAAAAAGTCATCATGGTAAAGGGTATTGACATATCATTGCAACAAACAAGAAATTTTCATGATGAAAAATTGAAAATGTTGAAGGATAATTAGGAAACAAATATGAGTTTAGTTGAGGATTAAAATAACTCCCAAAACATGATTTGTTTATAGGTGGAGGTTAAATTGAAGAATCAACAATCAGTCCAAGCTGGAATGTCCCAATCACCTGAAAGAAGAGATGTTTCCTATCAATTTTTATTTAAGGAATATGATTCCAAGAGGAATATCAAATCATCCTCTAATCCAATTGAAACTTCCTCCAAGAGGATGGTATCCCATAATCCATTTATTTATATTTCTACTAATACAGTTGCATCTACAATTTCATGTTCAATTCTAAATAATGGGAACATATGGAATGATAAAAATGATAGCACATCCATAAAATTTCATTTATGGATATTTGGATGATTAATCTTAAAAACTCCCAAATGGATACTCCAAATAAAGAAATACAATTATAGAAACAACAATTCACTGAATATATCCAAAAATACTACAAGAATTAAGAGATTTATTGGTACTATTGGTGTTTTTGGATTTTTGGCCATCATTCCAAGGATTTATGGAATATTATGTTAGTATATGAAAATTTTGGAAGGCCTGAATTATGGTAATGTATATGTGAAGAAATGAAACATCCTACAAATTAGTGTAAGAAAACATATATGAAGAAGAATCTATCTATTAAGAAAAGTATTGAATATCTTTAAAAACTTATGTGATAATTACAATTTAATTGGTCATTGTTATTATGAGTGTTGGTCTAGTCCTATAATGACTCATGAATAGGCTGATAAGAAATATAAACAACAACAAAAAAGTGAGAAATCAAAAAGAGTTGAAAAGTCTTCCATTGGGGATATGAAAAAAAATGAATTCAATAAACTAGTGATAGATATTATATACAAGAATAAGTTCAAGGCATATTACAATAATATCATTTCAACCAAGAAAATATGATTCTACTATGGATGGAAAGGTTACACAATGGATGAAAATAAACAATCCAAGGAAATAAAATAGAAGAAAGCTAAAAATAAAAGGAAAATAAATATAGAAGAATATGTATTGAATGAATACATTCCTGAAGATAATCTTAATATGTTTCCTAAGAAATGTAACATGAAGACAATGAAGAAGACATGTAGAAACTACAAATCATAAAATGTTTTGGATTGTCTAGTTATCTTGCCTAATCAATTACAAATTTCTAGTGATCCTCAAATATCTAAAGATGGTGTACTAGCTAAAGTAAAGGAGAAGGGGAAACAAGTCATTCTGTATGAAAGAAAATTCCAATTTCATGAGTGGTTGTCAGAACATGACAACAAAAGTGTCTCACAACTATTGGGTGGATGGTTCAAGAAGTATGTACATCATGCAAACAATTGTATAAATATTTTACCAGGTCAAATAAAGATGTTGAAAATTGAAAATCATGCACTAGGGGAAGCTACTTCACTATTGGAAGAAGTAAGGAAAAAAATCCACACAAGTTGAAGGTGAATGGAAGTAAAGGGTACATGCTAACAATGAAAGATAAAAATTATAATGGGAGATGATACACCAGCATGAAGAGTACTAGACACATTATAGCTACAACTAGAGAGGGTTTTTGGTTGATATTAAATTCTCTACCCTATTTCTCCCATTAAAAAGCTCACATATGTTCCATCTTTTTCCATTATATTTTTGTTTTATATATTTAATTACATTACAGGGAATTTAAGATAAAGGTTATTCTCAAGATAACAGTTAAATGATAAAAGTGGAGAAAAAAATAGTTAGACTCATTATTCATGAATTGAAAATAACTTGAAGTGTTCCATAGTGGAAAATTATAAAAATGAATATCATGAAGAATATATGATGATATTTTCTAGCATGACGAATAAAATGGATTTCACCCCATGAGGGGGAGGAATTATGATAGATATGATATAAATATTATATCATGAAAAATCTTGAAATTCATATCATCTCCTGAAAATTTAAACTATGTTATTCCAATCAAACATTGGTCCCTTGTTCATAATTTTATTTATCATATAATTTAAGGGGGAGTTATTTATTGATAAAAATATGGGATTAAGAGGGGATATTAATCTTTTCACATTAACTTTTTAATATGTTTGGTGAATTATGTGATGTATTAAGGATTTCATTAATAAATCTAACTATTTCCAAATCTTGGGTTAAGTATTATGACATTCTGAGCATGATTTCACATGCATGGATGTTTATGGATAGAGTTTAAAACATTGGTTATATCAATCTTGTTATTTACGCTGATTTATCCATAGTAGACTATGATTTCATTGACTAAATTCTCTTTTCTACGTGAACCATGTGACATCATCCATCTTTAAGAAATGTTAATGAATATATTCTTTAAAGGGGGAGAACATTTTTTTGAAAACACCCCATTAAACCTTTGAATCTGGTTTCCAATAAGGGGGAGAAAATATTTTCACACATATTGAACCTTATAAAAGTGTTCCTTTGTGATATTTACAAAAAAAGGGGGGAAATTTTAGAGCATAGTGTTTCATTTGTTGTTAATAAGATGTCAATATGTGTATGTCAAGGTAGTGATGAAGTGATGATGATGATTGAAGAGGAGAAGTTGTTACAAATCTTATGTCACATGGAGAATCAATATGAAAAGTCATTGGATTTCATTCTTGGACATTTTTAGAATCAATATAAAATTACATTGGATGTCATTCTTGGACATTATCTATAACAATTCAGACGGCTGTTGAACTGGTCCTATGTTCCAAGACATGTATCATTGAATGATTATTTGTTAAACCATTTTAAGAATACCATTCAATACATGAATTTATGATGACTTTAGAAGATCCATCCAATGTCTTCTAATTGGTTTAAAGTTGTGAATAAAATCAGATAAAGATAATCTTCAAAAAATAATACATGTGTTAATGGAGAACACATCCCTAAGAACAAGAATTCCATGCTTTATACTTTAATGAATATCGAATGAATAAATGATCCATGCATCATCCATGATTTAATAAAAAGAAAAATATTTAAGATCTTGGATTTTTAACTCCAAAAAGAAAAGTAGGATGATTTTTGAAGAGAAATAATAAAAGAGGAATGAGTTTTCGGTATTTGGATATGGCATATCATCTTTGTTAAACATTTTATTTAACAAAGTACCTTCATTTTATGCCATTCCAAGAAAAATAGACCATCATAAAAAGCCAGCTGAGGTCCTCAGAACTCAAACATATGTGGTACGTGAGGGTCAACCGCACCTAAGGGAAGCACTCAAGGTCGGCCCCATAAGAGGCGTGGGGCATGCAGGCCATGTATAAGATTGTAAGAGCACGTGCGGTGATCAATCTGTGTTGTAAGGTGAAAATTGGATGCAAGGAGCATGCCCAAGGAGGAAAGAGTTGGTGTAGAAGTGTGCCTGTAGAACACTTTTGGAGGTAGCACTGGGAGAGGGGGAGTAGAATTATGAACTAATGCTAGACTGATCAGCATTATAAATAATCACTCCCCCACTATCCTATTTAGATGAGGGCTAGAAATAAAAACCCAGGAAGTTATATCAACCATCTGATGCATCGCAGATACATGATCCACTATCTGATCAATCGTGGGATCGATCTCGCTCATCCAGGTCATTCATTTGATCTCCATAGTTTGGGATAGAAGTAGGGTTGTCTAATCTCCTCCATCTAGGTTTCCATCAAACTCCGGAAACTTGCATGCACCCATGAAATAGTAATCAAGCCGAACAATGATCTCACCACTTTGCAAATCATTTCATCTCATTCCAAGCTCATTTGGATCATTTGAGAAAAACAAATCCCATGAATACAATTCCATTTACATGCATGCATGATACAGAAGATCTCAAAGGAGGATGAAGCAATCGAAGGTGTAAGGCCACTTCATGATACGTGATCACTCAAAGAGAATCCATCCATGAATTCTAAAATGAATGCATGTGATGTTTTCAAGGGAAATAAAGAGTATGCATTGAAGAGAAAAAAATAAAGAGATTTGGGAAATATTATCATACGTTTGAAATATTCAAATCCAAAGATCATTGCTATTCAATGATTTGAATCTGGTGGCATATCTCGACGATTTTAAATACGGAAGGAGGAGTCACCCACACCTATAAAAGTAGGATCCCAAGATGATAAAATTTTCTGACATCTCATAATAAGGATCTCCTATTTTCCCAAAGAGTCACAAAAAAAGAGAACCTCTCATATTCACAAAATGAAGAGTTCCTTGCAACATAGCAATGCTAAGAATGGGTGTTGTGCATCCCTTGAACAAAGGAGTCTCGTGCATCCATTACATGAAGGAAAATCATGAACCACCCAGGTTCACTAAAGAATCAAAACACATGATTGGATCCAATGAAACAGTATTCATACTATGTGTGTGAAGAAGCTCCCGCAAGAACACAACCTGTGCTATACAGCCTTGTAATACTTTGTGAAGGTACCTGATACATGAGCCTTATTTGTTTTGTGAGGAAATGTAGAGGAGTTAGTAAAGGGACAATGTACAAATAAACTTCCATTGGATAAAAATAACGTACCAGAGGAACATTATGTTAACATGAGGAAGAAATAAAGTTAATGAGTATGAATGATTTGAGATACCCAAACAAGCCATAGAGTGGATCACACCCATTCATGTATGAACAAGAATTATGTTTTAACACACAAAAAACATATAAAATGGAATAAAATATATAAGATTTTGTCTGTGTTCTTGTGAAGAAGAAAGAAGGAATTGAGAAGATAAATAATGAGAAAATGGGGAAGATTGCAATAATTTGAGCATTCCCATGAACACAGAAAGAATCTTAAAGGAATAATTTTTGTGAGTACAATTTTAGAAATGAAAAAGTGAGAGATAGTTCATGTGAATTATACACACATGTTGAATTTAAAATATTCAAGATAATATGTGGTTTGGTTTACATGAAAGATAATTTTCATGCATGAAAACATACATAATAAGCTGCACATGTGTCAATTTAGAAGATGCCAAGTGATACAATCCTCAGTGTTTGAATAATCACATAAATGTATGTTATTATTTCCATGAAAACAAGGAGATGTTTTGGAGAATTTGTTTGTGAAACTGAAGAATAAAAAATTGATATGTCTAAATACAAGTGGTATTGGAACCCATGATATCCATATATAAAGTAGAGGATAATTGAGACTGAAGCAAGACAGAGTTAAAAAGTATCTTTTATTTATGTTTACATTGTTTGAGGAATCAAGACGATAGACAGAGATAACATCGTTCAAGATCATTCTTGCCGATCAATATTCTTGAATATGTTGTTTTAATCACTTGTACACATACAAGTGAGGTTGGTACTTCATTAGAAGTAGAAATAATTGTCTGAGCATTATTGAACTGAGGACTAATCATAAAGGTGATCAGATTTATTGAGCAAGGCCAACAGACCTTACCAAAGGTTGTTGAATATTATTGAAGATATTCATAAGTAATTTTTATTTATCAATATCAATAGGGATGAATAATAGAACCATCCACAGTGAATCAAGAATCATCACTTGTGAAATCGAAGAGGAAGAAGTCTTCAGTGGGACTCTAAATTAGGGAAATGGGACTCTAGTAACACTCTAGGAAGTAGTATAAAGAACATCTTGTAGGACTCATGAGATATATAGTATGACTCTATAGAGACCATTGTAACTACTCATCCAATTATAGTGGTAAATCTATTATGGGGTGAATTAATGAAACATCAATTAGTAGGACTTTGAACCAAACATTGTAAATCCTTGTGTTCAGTTCATTTATATTTACTGCATCATTCAAGGTAAGGTTATGAGACACATGAAGAGTGGATCAAGAATTTAGCCATCCATAGAGGTTTAATTGAGAATACTAAATTTGAAATATGATTTAAATGTATAAATTATTCACTACTCTCCCTCTCAATGATTGACACTTATCCAAACACTTCAATGTCAGTGCATGCTTGGTAGTACGACTTCGATGAGGTTGGTGTTATGTTCCACACATTAGAAACTCCATCAGTTTTGAAAGATTTTTATTAGTAATCATTGAAATAACAAAAATTCCTTGGGTGGTATAGTCAATATGGTTTGGTTGATGATGTGCCGACAGGTGAAGCAGAGCTATTGTAAAGATTTGACTTGTAGTGGTTCGACTAATCTTCTTGCTGACCTAGGAATACTCTTAGTGTGCTCTTTTGAATGATATGATAATTTCCATTATCTTAAACTCATCCTAGAGGCACCATGATAGTGTCATTCTTACATCATGGAAATGTTTTAAAATTCAACTAGTTTGATAAGTTGCTTTTATCTGGGTTGTACATATTATGTGTGGTTCTTTGGGTTATGCATTTGTTCGTGCTGATGCACGATGGTTTTAAAATATCCAATTGATGGCTTTTTCTTAGTAATATCACCAAATGTTCGGTAAAGACATTGGAATACTTGCTTGAGTTTCTTAATCAATGCCTTGTGAATAATGGAATTATGGTTATATTTTGGATACATCATCTATTTAATTTGGGAATCTTTGAGAATGGTTAGTTGTATATGGATTTTCTTATTTCCCTTTTACCCTATTGTATATGATTGGAAATGGAATCATTTTAAAGGAATATCTTCATCTTAAGAGAGAGTGTGGGTTTTGGGTTGGAAATGTCTTTTGAGGAAAGCATGCACGGCCATTTTTAGTTGTTCAATTGAGATTTAACCATTTCCATCAATAATGTTTTAGTAATGGCCTTAGATGTATGAATGTTTTACTATTTAAAGAAATCAAAAGATATCTGTTTCTAGGATTCTTAGGACGTATCCCTTTTGGAAATCCTAATGGTAGAAGAGTGGTGGTTGTTATTGACCATTAAATTATGAGACCATTACTGGAAAATTCCAATAGAAAAATGGTAAATGAGACAATGACAGGATCATTTCACTAGTTAAGAGGGATCAGTTAAATTCTGCATTTATGTTTTGATCATAATTTCAGATTTTGATCAGGTTTTAAAGGCATAAGCACTTTATGTTTATGAATTTATTAAGGGTGTGTTTTGAATGGGAAACACAAAAAAAAATTTACATTAAATTTCACAACCTATATAGGTTGGGTAATGTTTTCGTAGTTCCTAATGGATTATTCAGGATAATAATTTTTAAGGTGGGTAGATTGTAGAATACCATGTTTTAGAATTAGTGAGTTTTTTGTGGGTTTTTAAAATTTCTAGCAACCGCGTAGGTTAGACCTTGTGGGTGGTTCTTTTTAAAGAGTTCAATTTAATTTAAAATAAAATTTGTTTTAATTCAAATTATTTTAAAATAAAATGAAAAAAATATATTATTAAATAGAAACAATCGACACACTCTTCCTCTCTATAACATGAGACACCCCCCCCCCCTCATGGGCTCTATCATTCGTGTGATGCATACCAAGAAGTATCCCCATATCATGGTGAGACATACCCACCTCATATGACCTCCTCACAGTCATCCAGATCAAGGTGATTTATCTATGGATTCTCTTTAGATATTCAAGGTAAATCCTTCTCCCTCATTCACCTGCATCTCTTTGGCCGATTATGGATTATTTGTCTCCATACCCGCTATAATGGAACCTTGTGGATTGGGTTTGATTTGTTTTATGTGTTTATACTAGTTTTAGGGTAAGTAAGGAATGTCTTGGGACCTGTTGGTCCATGTTCTGATAACTGACGCTGATGGAGAGGTGGTTCAGGTTGATTCAGTCCACTATTGCTAATATGAGGTAAGGTTTTATAAAACTTAATTGTTTCTCACCATTTAGTTTAGGGACTATTGGTGATAATGAGACCTGGGGGAATTTTTGTGGGGTATTGTGATCTATTCCAAGGGCACAAATTCATGTTCCCAAGTATTAATATATATATATATATATATATATGTATTTAAATCTTTCATGTATGGGTTCCCTCATGGAGAAGGGAACACGTGCATCTGTTTAAAGATATATATATATATATATATATATATATCAGTTTGTGTGTGTGTGTGTGGAAGTGTGTGCATGTGAGTATACTATTGCATGAGTAAGAAAGCACCGAATTTCAAGCATTGGCATTTTCTTCATGAGGTGGGGTCCCTATCATTGGCTCGTTATTTAAGAATAGTTTAGTTTTTTATTTAAATAATTTTTTTTGTGAATTTATTATTTTAAATGATACTTCATAGCTTGACTGAAATTATTAAATGTGATAAATTTCTTGTTGTTTGATAATATCTAGTTTTTTATTAAAACCCCCCCAATAGAGGTGGGATTATTTCAAACCCAAAAGTATTGATAGACATTATATCATTCCTAGTATGGTTTGAGTTATTTATATGTCATTCTACTAGAATTTATATATGGTATATTATTTCCTGTCCCATGATGTTTATAAATGATGTTTCCTATGTGAGTTATGTCAATTCTAAAACATGTGTGATAGTTTTTTAAACAGGAAGAATCACATGGGATATCATGTAAAATGTAACTTGAATTTCTTTGGCCTTGGACACCCTTTCATGTGAATTTTTACCCCATGTCAATGGCTGTTAATTATTTTATTCATTTTTATATCAAATGATGAATTAAATAAATTAATTGAGAAGGATTGAGTGACTAATACACTTGGAAATTATTATTCCATACCATGATTAAGCAAGATTTTCCCTGTAAGGCTATTCCCATGTGAGATGAATATTATCATGACCGTGTTAGTTTAACACTACAACAATGTGTAGTGGGTTGTTATGTTTTAAAAGCTTGTTATAATATTTTTCCCATGAGAATTTATTGATTTAATTTCCATATAAGGGCATGTAAAACATTTAAATCTTTTTAATGTCTATCCCATATGCGATATATTATAATCGTGCCTTAGGAATATTTTTAGGCTTGTTATTCCTAAAAACGCATTGTGAGTATATAATGTCCACCCCTTGATCTTGGACTTTTTCGAAATTTCCTTAATAGAAAGGACTTCCACCCTTTGTTAATGTTCCTGTGAGGGTTTATTAATGTTAAGACCATATAATAGATTATTTTACATGTTCTGATAGTGATGATAAATGATCACATGTGATTAAATGAAATTCCAAGCCTTAGATGGTCGCCAATGTGTTTGTGAGTTATGGAATGGTAACATGGACATTCAAATGTGTGTGTGAGTTTGGAATGCATTCATTGAAATTTAAATGTGTGTGTGAGTTTATAATTATATCATGGAAATTGAAATGTGTGTGAGACTTGCAAATGGTAACATGGACATTAAAAAGTGTACATGAGTTATGGAATGGTAGCAAGGAAATTCAAATGTGTGTGTGTGACTGGAATGGTAACATTGAAATTCAAATGTGTGTGTGAGTTATAAAATAGTAACACGTTCATTAAAATGTGTATGAGAGTTTGGAATGGTAACATGGACATTCAAATATGTGCATGTGTTTAGGAATGGTAACATGGTTATTAAAAAGTGTGCATGAGTTAGAGAATGGTAACATGGACATTAAAATGTGTCATGAGTTATGGACTGGTAACATGGACATTTAAAATCCATGAGTTATAGAATCATAACATGGACATTAAAAATTTGTGAGTTATGGAATGGTAACATTGCTATTATAATGGGTGAAATATAAGAATAGTAAGAAGCTCATTATTTTATCTGGTTGAATGAAGAATATTAAATAATTTTATAAAAAAATTTATTCAAAATATATATATATATATATATATATATATATCCTATTAAAACTCTTATTATGGCTACAAGACAAAGAAAGTATCCCTGTTTGGGTTTCCCCTAGGATCATGGATGGGTTGTTTTTTTATTAATTCAATGTTGTTATTACTTCTCTATAATTTCACAATTTTAAATTATTATTCACTTCCTATATTGTACTAGACACCAGAGGGTACAAAACTAGTGAGATTTTATCTCACACCCTTCTCATGTACCGTTGGTACCTGAGTAGAACTTAAATTTGAAGAATCTAGGGTTATTTATATATTAGCTTGTATTGAGGAGTTAGGAGAAAAGGACTGGGTTGGATCTCAGAATTCTCATGGAGATCGCCAATGTGGTTATTCTATATTTTCTTTATTTTATTTTGAAGATGTATAGCATGTTGTTTTTTTACTGCATTCAAATTATGTATCACAATGAAATGAAATCATTGTATAAATAGAATTTGGCTATTTTCTATACTCAATTTATTTTTCATTTTTCTTTTGCTATTTTAGTTATTACTTTATACTTCTTATACTGATATATATTACTTGATATTACTTTTGATTACAAATATGAACTCTGAATATGATGTTATAGTCCCTTAAATAACTATCCTTACACCCTTTCTATTGTCGGCAGTGCCTAGTTTAAGGGGATATGCGCTTGAGGTCATGTGGCCACCGGTTCGACTACTGGTTTAGTGGCATATCTAGACGGGACGTTACATGGGGTGTGTTGGATGTTGAGTTATTTTAGGAAAATTGGTATAATATAGAGATTTGTGGAGTTTTTTATGTGATATCGAGTTCAATGAATAAAAATTTGGTTCAAGTATATAATTTGAGGAATCTTGTTTTTTAATGATGGATTTTATCTTGAGTATTTCAGATAAAATTCAACCCCAGTGGTTCATCATTATTTGTGATATGAGTATAACTATTAGAAAACCTAGTAATGGGGAGTATGCATCATATATTAGTTATTAGTGAGGTTCATTAGATATTTATAGGTAGATATATTTATTATGATAATTAGTATGGAGTGGATTTTGAAATGCTCTGAACTATTGGGCATAGATGGAACTGAGAGATGTCAAATTCTAATGGAGTCAAATTTAGAGGGAATTTGAATATTAAAATATTGATTGATGGGAAGAATTTTTTCGTGTTTTTAGAATGATTATAAATATTTTTTTAGGTAAATATTTGGTGAAATTATAATAGGGTGAAAATTTTGGTGTAATGTAAAGGTGGGATACTTTTGGGTTGAAGAAACAAGGCACGAGAACCCTAAAGGATGTTTTCCTAATTTCTGGTGGGATTGATAGGGATAAAACACTACATCCACAACCACTACAATCCTAGTGAGTTCAACCAATCTTCTAGTGGTTCCCATGATCCTTTTTAGAATTGGGAAAACACCTATCTTTTCATGGTTACCCATCATTGATTTTAGGAAACATATGAGATTTCGAGGGTGAATTTAACCAAACCCTCCACTACGTATCTCACATTAGATCCTTATTATCCCTTTCATTATAAAAAAATATTATTCTATGATTTATATTTGTCTCAAATAATTATTAAGATTTGATTCCATTTAATCAAAGTAAAAAAGCTTCATAAGAAGAGGTATTTTCTATGAATGAGATAAAGAAGGTTTTAGAAAGGTGAAATATTTTTTTCTCTCCATTTAAATAGAGGTAAGTTATTTGTTGATTTATATTTTAAATTCATTTATATTTTATTTAACTGATTGAAAAATTGATATGGTATTTTTGGGATTTCACTCTTATGGGGATTAGTAGTCATCTGGGAGTTGTTTATACTACATTGTTCAGAATTGTGACCAGAATATAACACTCAGTGAGGTTTCCCCATTTTATTTAAATTATGGTGTTATAAAGAAGTTATATTTATTTGGTAAATAATTATTTATTTTATCTCAAGGATTAGATTGGGGATTAAGGGTATGATGATGATCGAGAAAACTTGGATGATCCTAGAGATAATCATTAAAAAGTGGTTAACTCCATGAATGAGATAGATTGTTTAATGACCATGACCTAAATACCCATATAGTACCCACACTAAGTTCTTGAAAAACCTCAATCAAAAATTTTGATTAAAAGAGGCTATAATTATTATAGTGAATTTATTAAATTATGTTAGGATATATGTTTTCCACTTTGAAACCAAACTAATTAATCGAAGGTTCACATAGAAAATAATCGATGACCTTCAAAGGAATAGAAAAATTAAAAATAAGAACTTTTCTATTAAGATAACCTATACACTAGGTATACTTATTTTAATTTTCCATTACTATAAATATTAAATATATGAAATTATGAAAATATATCCAATCAATGTTCAAAATTGACATATGGAATGTCCAAGGATAGAACAAATGAGACTAAAAACACTAAATTGTGAAAGTGGTAATACCATGTGGGAGATATCTCATAAATATTTTACAAAGATATACTATATAATCCATACCTTTAATATCCCTAAAAATCTCTGTAGGGGTATATTAAAACTCTAAACTCTCTATTTTATGAACTCTCATTCTCATGTGCCTTCCTTTTTCCAAAATAATGCACAAAATCATCTACATGTATCTTAAAAAATGTGTAGGATGTGAGTATATCATACCAAGAAAATGGTTACCACTTGGCTCCTACCTACCTTTCATAAATTCATGTTCATGTGCTAGTAATACATTTAAGGTTATTAAACTAAACAAACAATTATCTTGGTCTAGTATTAATATTAAACATGGATAAAAAATTAACTCCCTATATTTAGAGGGTCTGAACCTATATATACCAACATCAAGCACAACATATAATCCAAGGAAAAAATAATAAAACCATGTAATTCAATAATATACAACCATTTAGAATGGGGATTTTATAGACAAATCCCATGAACCTTTAATATTTTCCCTTAGAGAAAGGGGAATGTATATTATAATATGATGCTTTATGAACCTATATCATTTTTAAACCTATTTTTCATTCAATATAATAGCCACATATAAAATTTATAATACAAATATACCCCTTTCCACAATCTCAAAAAATAATCAATAATGGGAAAATAATGGTAACTAATCACTAAATAATACTCATATATTAAAATTTACCAAAAATACTTGCATGACATATTTTATAAGAAAAAACATGTTATAATATATCAAAGACTATATAAATCAGGTATAAATAAAAATAGGTATATGAGTGGGATAAAATTTTGAAAAGTATGATTTATAAATAAAATGGGGCATATTATGTCATAAAAACAGATTTCATAGTCAAAACAACATTCACCGTTTGAAAATAATTTAGGAAAAATCATTATTGATGTGAAACATTTACTTCTAAATCATTTTCACTTAACATTACACCAATAATAACATAATTTTTGTGATAATATGGAAGATATGAGGGGCCACATATAAAAACCATTGTTGAACCAAACATTATATCTGAAATGAAGAGAACATACCATTATTGGGTGGATTATACCAATGTAAGATAAACATATAATGGGATTTAATAACTCTCTTTTGGAATATGAAAAATTAGAAATGTAAAAAAAATTATTACCTTCAATTTACCAATGATTAACTCTTATGTTATATTTTTATAAGAAATTCTAATGGATAGAAATGTATTTCTAAAAACCTATATGAAATTATAGGTTGAGGATTTCCATTTATAGCTGGATGTTGTTGAATCCTTAATGAAGATGGATGATACCACCTTGAGTTCTCTAAAAAAGGCCTTTGAACAATTTTGATGAATCCCAAATCATTCTATGATGAAGAAATCTTATAGATGTGAGGGAGAATGGAAGTAGAGATCACAAATGATATTAAAATCGATGTAGTGAGAACAATTCTTAGGAAAAACGTCTAAGGGATTAAATTTAAATGTTAAAAGAGAAATATTCCATTCCCTTTAAAAATATATTATTTTTAAATAGTTTTCTTAATAAAATGAAATTAGGTACATAGTTTATTCAATAAAAGTACCCATACACCACCATCAACCAATAGATACTTAATACAACTCCACTAGGTACTCGGTACTTCTATTACACCAATGCCCTTTTTATCCTCCCTCCAAATTATTACCAATCTTTTCAAAATCACTCTAAACTTAGTAATTCATAAATTATAAAATTAGAGGACAAAATTTAAATTTAAAAACACACATTTAAGGATGGATATTGTTATATATTTATCTCTATAAAGATTATAATCCTAGAGAATACTCAATGTGCCTCCTTTGAAAATAGAATTAACCATTGAGATTTCATATAACCTTCTTATTCCCATGGTTAATATTGAAATATCCCATGTTACTATCAAATATAAACTACCTGAATCACTTTTCCCATCAAAACCATTTCAATTTAATGTAAGATACATATAGGATACTTTATATAGGACCAATATTATTCTAGTTATCTATAATTTAAATTTATCACATGTGAATGATCAGGTATTTATTTTCCCAATTTTGAATAATGGAAGACATTAATAAATGAACTAAATTTATAAGTTAATGCAGGATGATTATTATTATATCAAATTATTCCCAATATTTCAAAATTTTAAACATCCTTGGAGTACATTTTCCATGATTTCTCATTGTCAATGATCAAATCACATATAAAAATGAAGACACACATAATCAATAACCTTAAATTCCAAGGTATATATTTTTTATAAACATATATATGACTTTTTGAAGATTTGATATGCATGCAAGAAATTTAAAATAAATTTTACCAACTCCATCATCACATATACTATAATTGACCTAATAAAATATGAATCTTCAATTTTAGTATAATATAAGGGATAATGACAATGAATTCTATAAAGGTCCGGAAAATAATCCATTTGGATAGATTATTGATACCTATTATTATTGGATAATACTACCAATGATAGTTAGACTTCCCATGAGCCAAAAAAATTAAGAATAAAAGCATGTGACATTTCTTCTAAAATATTAATGGATCACTTGAACTATAAATCTATCTGAGGGTGATAAGTTGTACTCATTTTTACCTCAGTACCCAACACTCACTAAAAACCTTTATTAAATTCATATGTAAACCTCATGTCCTGATCATTGATTATACTGGTATTTAATCCATTATTATTTATAGTTTCTCTTACATAAAATATTTTGTCTCATTAATATAATAGGTTTCTCTAATGGGAAATAAGAAAGTAGTGAGGTTAATGTGGTTTACAATTAACTAAATATAATCCCAACCCCTAATTTATCATTAAAATCTAATTATAATGTTTATAATAACATTATCTCATTTCTATATAGGTAGATGGAGTGGATAGAGTTCATAAGTAGATCATTCATGTTCTAATTTCACTCCGTTAGAAGTGAAACACTTGGATAAAAAAAATTTGAACTATTTTTATACTAGGAAACAAAATATATAGTTAATGTCTTGATATATTTTCATTACCCTCAGATGTATAACCATCATGGATTCATGATATTATTTAAATACATATTCCCCCTTACTAATGGGGTCCATTAACCTTCCATGTACAGAAATAAAAGTGTTTTAATATTGATACTAATTGTATGAGATCTCCCCACCATTAAGATATTCTCAAATAGAGATACAATCATGGTCAAATATTTGGGTGTCCATGAATCAATCAATATTATATTATGTGAGATTTATATAGAACCATTAAATCCCATCTCAATCATCCAAAATGTTTAGATTAAGCTTCGATATCAACAACATTAATCTCTACTCTTCCTTAGCTTCTTCTACCTCTTGAGGTTATATATTCCTTCTAAGACCATAAATAATAAGATTGAACATCCTATGTGAATATATATTATCAAAATATAATTATTGAAGATATTATACCTAGAGACATTTTCTCATATATAAATATCCTAGTTAAAATATACATTGAATCCATGTGTGGTAAATAAATACCATGAATTACTCACCAAAAAAATGATGACTCTAATAATATATGTTTTGGAAAATAATATTTTTTTTTCATATCAGGGATGGGATAGTTCTTTTTATGAGGTTGAAACTAATTTTAATCATGAGCCACTACCTATTGATCCTGAATAAGAACACATCCTAGAATGACTAAAGATCCAACATAATTGATCTCATACCATATAGATTACTAAGGTTAAATTATTATAGGATTTTAGTCAAACATATATTAAAATACAAGAATGATTCATTAATATAGTTTTCTAATATTAAATTATCCACTTTCATTGTTTAGGTTATCATTGGACTACCTATCTTAGAAAAAATCTGAATGAAAAATAGATCACAGCCAACACCGTAAGAATATTCATGATTTCAAAAATGATAAAGGAAACATTTTATGACAGTACTACATCCACCTTCTTAAGATCTATTAATGTACCATATTTACAAATTACATACTTCAGAAACATGAATTATTTAATCCACAAATGGAATTTGAAAATTTTAGAATATAGTTGGATCTTCTATTAATTCTCTAAGACAATCCAATGATCTCAATCAAGATCATCTCATGATTTGTAATACATTATAATTTTATCCAGAAAGGATACTAAAAAATTATAATAATAGATTAAATATGTTATTTATTAATGATATAAATATTATATTTACATTAGTTATTACAAATGGAATAACCAAATACTCTGAGTTACTTTAATATCTAAAAAATTTTATATATGGGATGTCTTCTAGTCTCACTAGAAGCTAGTGGTTACTTGAGAATAAGTTAGTATTAATGAACAAAAACTACTTACCCATGCATTCTCACGATAATACGTTCAATGCATACTTTTAAGAAGATAAAACTATACTTCAATATAAATAAATAACATCAATATTGTGTATATTGAAAAAAATAGTGATACTTAATATTGAACTATAATTGGATAAAATATAAAAAAATTAAAACTTAGGAAAAGAAGAAAAAGACAATAACATAGAAAAATGTGTAGGTTAATATTGAAAACATATTGGAGAATATATGAGAATATGTAAAGAAAAAATAAGTATACAATCACTATTAAAAATAAACAATACAAGTGCATGAAATATAGTATAAAGAAAACATAGGAGAATATAAACAGAAATTAAATTTATTTCTAAACATATAAAAAATATATGAGAATATAGTGGATGAAATTCAACTGAAAATAAAAACCACATTTTTGAAAAAAAAATTGAACATGAATGAAAACATAAAAGAATAAGGAAAATTAAATAGGTCATTTTGTAGAAAAACAATTAAGTATCCAACTTCAAATACATGAATAAAAAAACAAATGGATAGTAATTAGAAAAGTACATTAAAAAGAACATGAATAAAATTACAAAATTATTAATGTCACTGAGATATTATGAAAAGTACATGAAAGAATTATTATACATCAATATTATAAATAGCATAATATTCCAATGGACATGAATGAAAGGAAAAATCAAATGGACATTTAAATTTCAAAACATACAACATAAGGGTTTATGTCACCGTGAAATTATGTCACACTATACTAATATCCAACTTCATGTGCATGAAAAACATTTCTGCATAGAAAAAAATGTTTATAATAAGAATAAATTAATTTGTAGAATCAAAAAAATGTTAACATAAAATTATTAATTAGAATCCAAAATAAAAGAAGTAAAAATTTACCTTTTGAATCTTACAATGAAAACCAGTGTGCTCCTTCTATACTTGCCCTTAGTATCAACAAACATCCATCCTTTGTTTATGACAATGGATTGTACCATTTCCTTTAAATCATTTCACATATATTCTCCAATTTTCACCAGCTAAAGTGGAAATTCTTCAAATATTTTGAGTTGATGGTAACCAAGGCGCTTGCCCTGGCATATATATCTGCATAAACCTATGGACCTCGCAACATGCATCTAGCAATATGTTCTGATGGCCGATGATTGGTCTTTTGGACACTGTCAGTTTGACTATGATTAAATTTAGGTTATGGAATGGAAGAAAAGTTTGTGGACCACGAAGACCATCATACCATGTTCTTGTAAATGTACTTGGATGAGAGAGTAGAGGACAACCAAGAGTATGGTCTGATTCTGTTCAATTCCAGGTAGTGGGGGAGTCGTAGGACTTCATTTATTTACCTGTTCCATCAAACATTCTTGGGTTTTAATGTAAAGGGCATGCCTCCAATATTTGAAGTGAGTTGTGTTTCATCGTCCCATCTCAAGAAACCAAAAACAGGGAAAGGCTGGGGAAGATGAAATAGTGGATCCTTCTACTTCCAATACTGTGAAAAGATGGGATGTAGGTTACATGACTACATTTCATGTTTTAAACAAAAAACATTAATGGTTCGTGATGTACCAAGATTGGGTGACCTTGTTGTGACGAGTGACACATATGAAAACCTCCATTGTCCACAGGACAAGCATTTCTCTACTGCCACATTGTTTTTTAGGGTAGAAAATTTATAGGACAAGATTCCATGTCTGGAACCATCTGTATTGTTAAGGTTTTTCCACTGTGATCACTCTTTAATGAAATTATGTTGCAGTAGGATGCTGACGTGGGATGAAATTTCTATAGTCTTCTGATCCAATAGAAAAAAAATACAATGCAATGTATACTCTTTATGGGGTAACAAAATAAAACATCTGGCATTACAGTTATAATTACATAGAACTGGAAGACCAAATAAAAATATATATTGATGAACATATTCCAAAATTACTTCAAGAAGAATGAATGTCAATGAAATATAGTAATCATGAAATAATATCACATAGTGATGAAAAAAAAATAGAACAACTAAAAATAAAAATACCAATTAATGACTACACACTATAGTAAACATCACCCCTTTGCTTCTAATGGAAACAAAGGATCAAGTATTCATTTCTTAAACTTGGTAAATCATGCATTTTGCATGAAAATGTATCACAATAGTATACTATAACTACCATTGAAGCTTGTCATTTCATGTTAAAAATGATATATTATTTATGTCATCACTACTGTTTTGTTAATAATATATGAAGATTCAGAATAGATATTTATAAATCCTAGTAAATATATAATCATCCCAAAACTGTAACAGCATATAGATAAGGATGTGAAAATTTTCCATGGTTTTAATAATGTAGTAGATCGATATTGGGGAAATATATCCAATGTAATAGTAGATATAATAAGTTAATATGAATAAGAAATTAGTAAATATCACATAATTCATATAGTGAGTCTGATATAACTTCACAACATAGTAGGAAAACTGAGAATTTATACCCCGGTATGATAAAATGTAATTACATTTATGATGAAAAATGTAATTTTATAGTACATAGTTATAACGACCCATACATTACATACATTTTCATTACTTTAGAATTTAATCACACTTATTACAACATAAGACAAAACCAGGAAAGGACCGTATAGGTATAGAGTCTTTAGAAACTGGGAAACATAAACAACTGGTTCACAAAGCATATACTTTGCCTCTAATTTATTTCATCATATCTAGAGTCCCTTTTTGTCATATCCTACTTAATAACTTTATTCCTGACCTGTGGAAATAAAACATACAAAAGGGTGAGCACAAATGCTCAGTAAGGGTAAATAAAAGAAATATCAATCACATCATATAAATAAGAAAATAACTTTTAGAAATCTTAACCTGCAAAAGAAATCATAATTTCATAACATGGGATAAATCATAGTAGTGAAATGTAATCCCAATAATCATAACATAAAACATGAAACTTTGTGTCATACACACATAATCATAGAGAATCGTTCCTTGTTAGTCAAGACTCATTGCTAAGACTATCTTAGTGGACAAAGTCCATTTCTGAACCGAGTTCACTCCTCGTTTCAGTCCTATTTCACTGAACCGGTTTAACCTGCCATTCCATCCATGTCAATCTCATGAGATATAAAATCTTTACCCAATGCATTAGAGGGAGATATAGGTCCCACCCATCTCATAATGATACAATTCGTATGTGTGCCACAAAATCAGAAACCATACATCATAGCATAACCCATGTAATAAAAATTGGAATCTTAAACATTGTGACATCATAAAACAATTCATATAAGATAAATGAATTCATCACTATATAATTCCATCAAAACATAATCAAATCAATGTAATAATAGGGATAGAAACATAACCCTTTATTTTCTTAGATGGAAAATAATTTTGATAAAACACTTGAACTCCATTCTTGAGGAAAATATCCTTTCTATTTCAAAAACACTTTTCCTTTCTTAACATGTTGTAAAATTCTAAACTAAGAGAATTTGATTAAAAATAAACATGAAAACTTGTAAATTAAGCTTCTTGGAAATAATTTTTTAAAAATCCATTCATGCCGTATAAGTTAAAAAAAATTCTTCGTACTTTTGTCGGAAAAGTCAAAAAGTACCTCGTACGAAAAACGACAAAAGATTCCTTTCATATCCTTTACTAAAAACTCACCAAAGGGTAAAATTGGATTTAAAAAATTGTAGGTGGATGGAAATAATATTACATATTGAGGAATCATGGATGTGTATGATAAAATACACCCCAGTAAATACTAAAGTATAAACAATCTCGGATAAAAATGAGATTGTGATATTTCCCTTACCTTAGGTCGGATTTGCCTCATAAGTGTATGAACCTTCTGTATAATGATTTAAATAATGTTATTAACTTATTCTAGAATCATAATTATTGTTATTATATCATATATGGCCATACTCTTATCTTCTTAGAAGTAATATTTCATTGCTACTTGTTATTCGGGTGTTTATAACTTTTTGTTCTTATGCGTGTTTTGTCGAATAAATTCGTATTCTTCTCTATAGGTTATAGATACATCATTTACAGAATGGTATTAATGTAATATATATCATATTTATTCATTAAATTCATTTATATAACCATTATACAATGAATATCATGTAGAACGAATCGCATCACATCGTGGAGACGGTATTCCGTACGTACGCACGAGCGATGACATCATTCCCATGATCGTGGAATTGTATTAGAGTGTATGTATACTATTTCAGAATCAATATCACTTTAAAATAATAATATATAGTAATTTCTTACACCATTATACCCATCCATGTAAGGTGGTGGGGGAAAATAGATTACACCACGGCGTAGAGACAATATTCCATATGTACGGACGCGAGGTGATTTCATTTTCCATAGGATGGATAGATGTTGAAATAGGGTTGTTTCATACTTATAATAACATATCAGTATATGAGTGATACTGATGTTATTAATTTATAATGAAACAACTAATGAAGAATATGTTGAAGAAGAAAGAATTTGGAAAGGATCGGTAATGGACATTACCTCTTTTTGACGCGCCTCTACTTAACCTCCTCTTAGGGCACTAGGGTTGGTCTTTGAAGAAGACCGGAACCTATATGATGATTCTAGGGAAGAGGGGAAGTGAAATGGGCAGGGTTTTACTGATCTTGAAGGCTCAAATTGGTGTGAGGAGGAGAGGGAGGAGGTTCCCTTTTATAAGGGAGGAGAGGGGCACCTTTGGAATTATAAGAAATATTAGTTTATATTAAATCGCAACCCCACTTAAAAACTTCCAAAATGACTCATATCTGAATATTAGATGATCTAGGGTTGTAATATCATCAACCAATAAAATTTAGACATGTTAGGAATTTATTTTAAACACTACCAACTTGATTTATCCTTATTTATTAATTTTATTTTATTTGTGGTAATAATATTCTAAATTTTAAATTAGTATTAATAATTACATATGTGTTGTGAATTTTCCATAATGTGACACTTTATGACATTGTAGACCATATAAAGTTTAATTTACAATTTTTAAATATTTTTGTAATTTTTAAACAATTTTATAATATGTTATTTTTATAAAATAACAATAGTCTCAAATTTGACACTATTGATTTATTTGAATTTAAATAATATAAATACAGAAAATATGTTCAAAATAAAAGCTTTAATAGATTAATAAAATGTCATATGTTTCTAGAAAATTAGTGGAGAACATTAAATAATGCATATAATAATTATTTTTATATTTTAATACCATTTATTTTATATTTTAATAAATAAAATAATTTCAACATCACTATTGTGTCATAATTAATGATAATTATTTAATCCCTAAAAATTATAAATAAATTCCTATGATGTAGATAATTGTATTATATTTTTGGAGACTATTCATGTTTGAAGTTTCATTATGTATATCACCAAATTAAAATTATTATACTTATAAGATTTAAGAAAGTGACATGTTGTCACATTCTTTGGTTTTAATAATAATTAAATTATTTTCATGGAAAAAAGTCTATTAAATGAATCTAATCCGACCCTTAGGTGATATGTGTCGACTTTTAGTCATCCAATTGGATTTTTAGAGGTGTTAGGGTAATTTTATAATTTTATATTTACCCTTAATTACCCGATTTACCTTTAACTATGGTAAATAAAATTTACCGTAGTTACTATTCATAATGCCCAAAAATAAAATTAGCCTATTAACATAATTTGGAACAACTGATTCTGAATATGGAATTAATTTTTCAAAATTCAAAACATATAAGTTGCAGAAAATAATTTAAAATAAATCCCATTGTTTATAAAATGCGTTTTAGAAGTTAAAACATTGCCAAAGATTGAAATGTTTTTACCTATAAATTCAATGTGAAATTAATGCTAATGACATACATTATATTAAATGGTAAAAAAATATTTTATCTATACTTTAAAAAAATTCAATATTATAATTTAACCATATAAATTATCTCAATGAAAAAAGTTGTTTTTAATTAAAAATTAGCGTATTTTTACTATTCATCAAAATATGAAAGTTATCAGAAAAATATCAAAAATTTATCCAAAGTAAATTTTTATATCCTGATTCAAAGGAAGAATTTTATTTTGTCAAATTTAACTTATAAATGTGTCAAAAACTATATTTAATGTGGGAGTGCCATCAAAAGGCGGAAAAACTGCATTTTTTGATAAATACTTATTTTACCCAAAAAAATTATTTTGTTCTCTTACCATGTTCTAGAAAATGTGTAAGATGAATAATAATGTTGTAAAATTTAAATTTCAGTTAATATTATTCATAATGACTAGTTTATAATATTATAAAAATATATCGTTGTTTAGTAAAACTCGATATTGCGTACTACACACGCTATCGAGGAAGGTCGTGATTGCATGCAGAAAAAGATTCCTTTAATGATTTATATAACAAAAAAACAAAATATTTCTCATAAAAGTCTAGGGTGTTACATTCTACCCCCCTTAAAATGAATTTTGCACTCCAAATTCGTCACTTTGTAACAAACAGATGAGGATACCTCTCCCTCATCATATCCTCAAGCTCCCATGTAGCTTCTTCTAATTGGTGGTTCCTCCATAAAACCTTCACCAAGCGAGGGGTCTGGTTTCGTAGGAATTTTTCACTACGATCCAGAATCTCTGTCAGTTGTTCTTCATAAGAAAGATCTTGCTCCAGCGGTAGAACTTCTGAGCTGAGTACATGTGAAGGATCAGGTATGTACTTTCTCAGGAGAGATACATGGAACACATCGTGAACTTGAGATAGATTCGGTGGAAGCGCCAATTGGTAATCTAACTTCCCAAAACGATCCAGTATTTCGAAAGGACCGATATATCTAGGGCTCAACTTCCCCTTATTTCCAAATCGCATGACCCTCTTCGAAGGAGATATTCGTAATAACACTTTATCACCCACTTCAAACTCTAGGTCTTTTCTTCGGTTGTCGGCATAACTTTTCTGTCGACTCTGAGCTGCTCTTATGTGTTGTTGAATATATCGGACCATTTCTACCATCTCATCAACAATATCAGGTCCTAATAGCTTTATTTCCCCAACTTTATCCCAGCTTGTTGGAGTCCTGCATTTCATTCCATAGAGAGCTTCAGAAGGAGCCATCTGAATACTGAAGTGAAAGCTATTATTATAAGAAAATTCCACCAAAGGTAGGTGTTGATCCCAACCACCTTTGAAACCCATATAGCAATATCTCAACATATCTTCTAGAGTTTGAATTGTTCTCTCAGACTGACCGTCTGTCTGAGGATGATAAGCAGTGCTGAAACTCAACTCTGTATCCAGAGTTTGCTGAAGACTTCACCAGAACATTGAGGTAAACCTCGGATCCCGATCAGATATAATAGAAAGTGGTACTCCATGCAATCTCACCACTTCCTTCACATATATCCTAGCAAGCTGATATAGAGAGAAATCCTCTCTAATAGCGATGAAGTGAGCAGACTTTGTAAGACAATCAACTATGAACCAGATAGCATTATTGCCTTTGGATGTTTTTCGAAGTCCTGTGACAAAGTCCATAGTGATGTTTTCCCATTTCCATTCGGGTATGGGTAATGGTTGTACCATCCCCTTAGACTTCTATGACTCAGCTTTAACTTGCTGACAAACCAAGCATCGGGAGACATATTCAGCAACATCTCTTTTCATGCCATCCCACAAGAAGTACTCTTTCAGGTCCCTATACATCTACGTGATTCCAGGATGAAAAGAGAATGAAGAACTATGAGCCTCATCCAGCAGCTCCTTCTTTAATTCGGGGATGGGAGGAACACAAACTCAATTCCTGAACTTTATTATCCCATCAAAATCAAGGTTGAATTCAGGAGCATTTCTCACCTTCTTTTGTAACTCGACATCTTCTTTCTGTGCCTCTTTAATCTTTACATGTATAGATGGTTGAAAATTCATTTGAAAAAGATATGATTTTCCCCTTTCATTATAATTCCAAGATCCATCCTTTGTAAATCCATAAATATTGGATATTTTCTGATCCTCATCATGGATAAATTGGCGTGGTCTTGTCGACTTAATGCATCTTCCACCTTGTTTGCTTTCCCAGGGTGGTAATGAATTGAGCAGTCGTAATCCATAATCATCTCCAACCATCTTCTTTGGTGCATATTCATCTCCTTTTGTGTGAAAATATACTTTAAACTTTTATGATCAGTATAAATATCACACCTTTTACCATAAAGGTAATGCCTCCAAATCTATAATGCAAAGATTACCGCAGCTTACTCCAAATCATGAGTTGGGTAATTTTTCTCATGTATTTTCAACTGTCTTGAGTCATAAGCTATCACCATATCATTTTTCATAAGAACACACCCCAAACCCTTCTTGGATGCATTACTATAGATCACAAACCTTTCTCCACTACAAGGCAGTGTGACCACAGGTGCACTAAAAAACCTTATTTTCAACTCCTTGAAATTCTCTTCACATTCCTCTGTCAAAAAAAACTTAACTCCTTTCCGAGTCAACATGTTGAGTGTATTAGAGAATCATGAAAAATCTTTCACAAAACGTCGATAATATCAAGCCAAACCAAGAAAACTTTTGATCTCAGTCACTGTTGTTGGTCTCGACCATCTTTCGATAACCTCTGTTTTTGCTAGATCCATAGATATCCCCTCTTTTGAGATTATGTGACACAAAAATGAAACTCTTTGAAGCCAACATTCACACTTGGTAAATTTGGCATAAAGCTTATCCTTTCTCAGGGTCTTCAATATAATTGTCAAGTGATCTTCATGTTCTTCCTTTCTATTTGAATATAAAAGAATATCGTCTATAAAGACTACCACAAACTAATCAAGATAGTCTCTAATGACTCTATTCATCAGATCCATGAAGATAGTAGGGGAATTAGTAAGACCAAATGGCATCACTATAAATTCATAGTGTCCATACCTTGTGTGGAAAGTCGTCTTTGGTATATCCTCCCTTTTGACACATAATTGGTGATACCCAGAACGAAGATCAATCTTGGAAAAGTATTTAGCTCATTGTAGTTGGTCAAATAAGTCATCAATGCATGGGAGAGGATATTTTTTCTTTATAGTGATCTTGTTAAATTCTCGATAATCAATGCAAAGTCTCATTGATCCATATTTCTTCTTAACAAACAGAACAGGTGCTCCCCAAGGTGAAGCACTAGGGCATATGAACCCCTTATAAAGATTCTCTTGGAGTTACTTCTTCAATTCCTGCAACTCAATTGGGGCCATTCTATAAGGTGTCTTTGGAATAGGCAAAGCACCTGGTACGAGTTCTATTGAAAGCTCAACTTCCCGATTTGGTGGAAGTCCCGGTAATTCCTCCGGAAATACATCATAAAACTCCCTTACAATGGGCTTATTCTTAATCATGAGTTTCTCACCAACCATTTGAGATAAATAACCTTCATTTAGTGGAATCAATACCCATAAAATGGAAGAAATTTCCACTGGAAGGTTATGTTCATCCTTGCATCGATAGACGATCATAGATTGATCTAGAATAGGAAATGTGACTTCCCTTCTTTGGCAATTGATATGAGCTCCATGTATAGAAATCCAATCCATGCCAAGAATCACATCAAACTCCACTATAGGAAGGATCACAAGATTTGCAGGAAGCACTTTCCCAAAAACATCAATCGGAGAAGAATTATAAACTTTTGATGCGACTGTTGTGCCATTAGGGGTTGTCATAGCTAACTCAACATCTAAGTGTTGAGGTAATACGGTGATATCCTTAGATAATTCTTCAGAAATAAAGGAGTGGGTGGATCCAGAATCAGATAAAACATTTGCTACTTTAGAGTGGATGGTAAGTGTACCATTCACCACATCATTGTCGTACTCCACATCGCTGATAGAAATTTCATGTGACTTTCCTTTGTCTTTAGCCTTAAGAGTTTGTTGACGTCGACCATCATCATCAACCCTTGGATTTGGGAATTGATTGGCATAATGCCCCATCTCCTTGCACTTGAAACATTTAAGTGTAGTAGGTTCATTCTGTGTGTCCCTTCCTTTGTTTGCATCATTAGACATCTTCTTCCTATCATTACGGAATTCAAATGCTCGATGACCTTCCTTTACATATTTGAATCATTTACTTGTCCCTTTAATAAAACTCCCTCCATGTTTCTTTCCACACTTTGAGCATAAGGGAAAGATCATCTTCTTTTCTGTGTGCTCTTTATATTTTCCTTTGAATTCCATTTTCCTCTTCTTATAAAACCCATATGACTGATGGGTTAATCCAATCTCCATCTTTACTTTGAGAGCACATCGAATGATTTCCTCGTAGCTATTGATGTCCCTTATAGATAACACCCTTCTAAGATTAGGTTTTAAGCCACTAAAGAATTGATCGATCTTACTCTTAGGTTGGATAATAATACCAGAAACGTACCTTGAAAGTCTTGTAAAATTTGCTTCATAAGTACCAACATATTCATCATCCTTTTTCTTCATTTCAAGAAACTCTTTCTCCATCTTTGTTTGGAGAATACGAGGGATGTACTTATTGAAAAATAAGTTATTGAACTCGTCCCATTCCATGGACTCAATTTCATCCCTTTTCCTCATATTCTTAATAAGATTCCACCATTTATCAACATCTCCTTCCAAATGATACATTTCTAGGATGAATTTATCATGTTCAGAACATTGAAGAACTGAAAATATCTTTTCAGTAGTACTAATCCATTGTTCAGCAACTAATGGATCAGTAGACCCGCTGACAGAAGGTGGACGCTGCCTCATGAAGGATTCAATGGGATTTTTCTCCTTCCATTGCTCATTTGGAAGTTTTGCATGATTCATAGCTTGAGAAAGTTGTGTGAGCATGGCTACATGATTTTGCATTCCAGCTCCCATAATGTTTGGTTGCTCAGGGGGACAATCATTGCATTGCCCGTCGCATTCTGCATTAACACGGTTCTTTCAGGTTCCAGCAATTGACTAAAACCAAGAAGAATAGTGTGAGCAACACTAATTATAATAGAAAAAACACATAATCAAGAATAAAATTTCACACTAAAGGTCTTATCATAGGTTGTTCATGGCAATTTCAAAAACACTAAGATTGTGTTCTATGCTTAGACTTATCCTTATGATTCTTACTAAGGCTTTCACATTCTAGTTTCCAATGGATGACTATTCCTTTCCTCTGATACCAACTATAACGACCCATACTTTACAGACATTGTCATCACTTCAGAATTTAAGCACACTTATTACAACATATAACAAAACCAAGAAAGTACCGTATAGGTATAGAGTCCTTAGAAACTGGGAAACATAAACAACTGGTTCATAAAGCATCTACTTTGCCTCCCATTTATTTCATCATATCTAGAGTCCCTTTTTGGCATATCCTACTTAACCTTCTTCCTGACCTGGGGAAATAAAACATACAAAAGGGTGAGCTCAAATGCTCATTATGGGTAAAAAAATTAAATATCAATCACATCATATACATAAGAACATAACTTTTGGAAATCATAACCTCCAAAAGAAATCATAATTTCATAACATGGAATAAATCATAGTAGTGAAATGTAATCCCAATAATCAGAACATAAAACATGAATCTTTGTGACATACACACGTAATCATAGAGAATCATTTCTTGTTAGTCATGACTCATTCCCAAGACTATCTTAGTGGACCAAGTCCATTTCTAGACTGAGTTCACTCCTCATTTCAGTCCTTTTTCACTGAACCGGTTTAACCTGCCGTTCCAGCCATGTTTATCTCATGAGATATAAAATCTTTACCCGATGAATTGGAGGGAGATATAGGTCCCACCCATCTCATAATGATACCATTCTTATATGTGCCACAAAATCAGAAAAAATACATCATAGCATAACCCATGTAATAAAAATGGGAATCTTAAACATCCTGACATCATAAAGAAATTAATATAAGATAAAGTAATTCATAAAAATATAATTCCATAACAACATAATCAAATCAATTTAATAATAGGGATAGAAACATAACCCTTTATTATCTTATATGGAAAATAATTTTGATAAAACACTTGAACTCCATTCTTGAAGAAAATATCATTTCTGCTTCAAAAACACTTTTCCTTTCTTAATATGTCGTACAATTCTAAACTAAAAGAAGTTGATTAAAAATAAACATGAAAACTTGTAAAGGAATATTCTTGGAAATAATGTTTTAAAAATACATTCATGCCTTATAAGTTAAAAAAACATTCTTCGTACTTTTATCGGAAAAGTCAAAAAGTACCTCGTACGAAAAACGATAAAAGATTCCTTTCACATCCTTTACTAAAAACTCACCGAAGGGTAAAATTGGATTTATAAAATTGAAGGTGGATGGAAATAATATTACATATTGAGGAAACATGGATGTGGATGATAAAATAAATCCCAGTAAATACTAAAGTATAAACAATCTCGGATAAAAATGAGATTGTGATATTTCCCTTACCTTAGGTCTGATTTTCCTCGTAAGTGTCTGAACCTCCTGTATAATGATTTAAATAATGTTATTGACTTATTACAGAATCATATTTATTGTCATGATATCATATATGGTCAAATTCTTAGCTTCTTAGTAGTAATATTTCATTGCTACTTTTTATTCGGGTGTTTATAACTTTTTGTTCTTATGCGTGTTTTGTCGAATAAATTCATATTCTTCTCTTTAGTTTATAGATACATCATTTAAAAAATGGTATTAATGTACTATATATCATATTTATTCATTAAATGCATTTATATAATCATTATTCAATGATGATCATGTAGAACGAATCGCGTCACATCGTGGAGACGGTATTTCGTACGTACGCACGAGCGATGATATCGTTCCCATGATCATGGAATTGTATTGGAGTGTGTGTATAATATTTCAGAATCAATATCACTTTAAAATAATCATATATAGTAATTATTTACACCATTATTCCCATCCAAGTAAGGTGGTGGAGGAAAATAGATTACACCACGGCGTGGAGACGGTATTCCGTACGTACGCATGCGCGGTGATTTCGTTTTCCATAGGATGGATAGATGTTGAAATAGGGTTGTTTCATACTTATAATAACATATAAATATATGAGTGATACTGATGTTATTACTTCATAATGGAACAACTAAAGAAGAAGATGTTGAAGAAGAATGAATTTGGAAAGGATCGGTAATGGATATTACCTCTTTTTGACACGCCTCTTCTTAACCTCCTCTTAGGGCACTAGGGTTGGTCTTTGAAGAAGACCAGAACCTCTAGGATGATTCTAGGGAAGAGGGGAAGCGAAATTGGCAGGTTTTGGCTGATCTTGAAGGATCAAATTGGTGTGATGAGGAGAGGGAGGAGGTGCCCTTTTATAAGGGAGGAGAGGGGCACCTTTGGAAATATAAGAAATATTAGTTTATATTAAATCCCGTCCCCACCTAAAAACTTCAAAAATGACTCATATCCTAAGATTAGATGATATAGGGTTGTAATATAATCAAAAGATAAAATTTAGACATGTTAGGAATTTATTTAAATCATTACCAACTTGATTTATCCTTATTTATCAATTTAATTTTATTTGTGGTAATAGTATTCTAAATTTTAAATAATTATTAAAAATTACATATTTGTTGTGAATTTTCCATAATTTGACACTTTATGAAATTTTAGACCATATAAATTTTAATTTATAATTTTTAAATATTTTTGTGATTTTTAAACAATTTTATAATATGTTATTTTTATAAAATAACAATAGTGTCAATTTTGACACTATTCATTTATTTGAATTTAAATAAAATATATACAGCGGATATGTTCTAAATAAAAGCTTTTATAGATTAAGAAAATGTCATATTTATCTAGAAAATTAGTTTCTCACATTAAATAGTGCATATAATAATTATTTTAATATTTTAAAACCATTTATTTGATATTTTAATTAATAAAATAATTTCAACATCACTATTGTGTCATAATTAATGATAATTATTTAATACCTAAAAATTCTAAATAAATTTCTATGATGTAGATAATTGTATAACATTTCTGGAAACTATTCATGTTCGAATTTTCATTAAGTATATCACCAAATTAAAATTATTATACTTATAAGATTTAAGAAACTGACATGTTGTCACATTCTTTGGTTTTAATAATAATTAAATTATTTTCATGGAAAAAAGTCTATTAAATGAATAAAATCCGACACTTAGGTGATATGGGTCGACTTTTAGTCATCCAATAGGATATTTCCAGGTGTTAGCGTAATATTATAATCTTATATTTACCCTTAATTACCTGATTTACCTTTAACTATGGTAAATAAAATTTACCATAGTTACTATTCATAATGCCCAAAAATAAAAAGTAGCCTATTAACATAATTTGGACCCCATGATTCTGAATATGGAATCCATTTTTCAAAATTAAAAACATATAATTTTCAGTAATTAATTTAAAATTAATCATGTTGTTAAGAAAACGGGTTTTAGAAGTTAAAACATTACCAAAGATTGAAATGTTTTTACCTATGAATTCAATGTGAAATTAATTCTAATGACATAAATTATATTAAAAGCTAAAAATATATTCTATCTATACTTTAAAACCATTAAATATTATAATTTAACCATATAAATTATCTCAATGAGAAAAGTTTTTTTAATTAAAAATTAACGTATTTTTACTATTCATCAAAATATAAAAGTTATCAGAAAAATATCAAAAATTTATCAAAAGTAAATTTTTATATCTTGATTCAAAAGAATAAATTTATTTGGTCAAATTGAACTTATAAATGAGTCAAAAATTAGATTTAATGTGGGTGCGCCATCAAAATGTGGCAAAACTGCAATTTTTGATAAATACTTATTTTACCCAAAAAAATTATTTTGTTCTCTTAACATGTTCTAGAAAATGTGTAAGATGAATAATAATGTTGTAAAATTTAAAATTCAGTTAATACTATTAATAATGGCTAGTTTATAATATTATAATAATATATCATTGTTTAGTGGAACTCGGTATTGCGTACTACACACGCTATCGAGGAAGGTCGCGATTGCGTGCAACAAAAAATTCCTTTGATGATTTATATAATATAAAAACAAAATATTTCTCATAAAAGTCTCAGGTTTTACATTCTACCCCCCATAAAATGAATTTCTCCCGCGAAATTCGTCACTTTGTAACAAACAGATGAGGATACCTCTCCCTCATCATATCCTCAAGCTCCCATGTAGCTTCTTCTAATTTGTGGTTCCTCCATAAAACTCTCACCAAGCGAGTGGTCTTGTTTCGTAGGACTTTTTCACTATGATCCAAGAAATCTATCGGTTGTTCTTCATAAGAAAGATCTTGCTCTAGCGGTACAACTTCTGAGCTGAGTACATGTGAATGATCAGGTATGTACTTTCTCAGGAGAGATACATGGAACACATCGTGAACTTGAGAGAGATTCGGTGGAAGTGCCAATCGGTAAGCTACCTTCCCAACACGAACCAGTATTTCGAAAGGACCGATATATCTAGGGCTCAACTTCCCCTTATTTCCAATTCTCATGACCCTCTTCCAAGGAGATATTCGTAAGAACACTTTATCACCCACTTCAAACTCTAGGTCTTTTCTTCGGTTGTCGGCATAACTTTTCTGTCGACTCTGAGCTACTCTTATGTTTTGTTGAATAGATTGGACCTTTTCTACCATCTCATCAACAAATATCAGGTCCTAATAGCTTTCTTTCCCCAACTTCATCCCAGCAAGTTGGAGTCCAACATTTCTTTCCATATAGAGCTTCATAAGGATCCATCTGAATACTGGAGTGAAAGATATTATTATAAGAAAATTCCACCAAAGGTAGATGTGGATCCCAACCACCTTTGAACTCCATAGAGCAAGCTCTCAACATCTCTTCTAGAGTTTGAATTGTTCTCTCAGACTGACCGTCTATCTGAGAATGGTAAGCAGTGCTGAAACTCAACTCTGTATCCAGAGTATGCTGAAGACTTCGCCAGAACATTGTGGTAAACCTCAGATCCCGATCAAATATAATAGAAAGTGGTACTCCATGCAATCTTACCACATCCTTCACATATATCCTGGCAAGCTGATCTAGAGAGAAATCCTCTCTAATAGCGATGAAGTGTGTAGACTTTGTAAGATGATCAACTATGACCCAGATAGCATTATTGCCTTTGGATGTTTTAGGAAGTCATGTGACAAAGTCCATAGTGATGTTTTCCCATTTCCATTCGGGTATGGGTAATGGTTGTAACATACCCTTAGACTTATGTCTCTCAGCTTTAACTTTCTGACAAACCAAGCATTGAGAGAAATATTCAGAAACAAATCTTTTCATGACATCCCACCAGAAGTACTCTTTTAGGTCCCTATACATCTTTGTGCTTCCAGGATTAATAGAGAATGAAGAACTATGAGCCTCATCCAGCAGCTCCGTCTTTAATTCTGGGATGGGAGGAACACAAACCCGATTTTTGAACATTATTATCCCATCACAGTCAAGGTTGAATTCAGGAACATTTCTCACCTTCTTTTGTAACTCGACATCTTCTTTCTGTGCCTCTTTAATCTTCACATGTATAGATGATTGAACATTAATTTGAGAAAGATACGATTTTTACCATTTCATTATAATTCCATGATCCATCCTTTGTAAATCCATAAATATTGGATCTTTTGTGATCCTCATCATGGATAAACTGGCATGGTCTTCTCGACTTAATGCATCTTCCACCTTGTTTGCTTTCCCAAGGTGGAAATGAATTGAGCAGTCATAATCCTTAATCAGCTCCAACCATCTTCTTTGGCGCATATTCAGCTCCTTTTGTGTGAAAATATATTTTAAACTATTATGATCAGTATAAATATCACACCTTTCACCATAAAGGTAATGCCTCCAAATCTTTAATGGAAATATTACCGCAGCAAACTCCAAATCATGAGTTGGGTTATTTTGGTCATGTATTTTCAACTGTTGTGAGGAATAAGCTATCATCATATCATTTTGCATAAGAACACACCCCAAACCCTTCTTGGATGAATCACTGTAGATCACAAACCTTTCTCCACTACAAGGTAGTGTGAGCACAGGTGCACTGGATAACCTTCTTTTCAACTCCTTGAAATTCTCTTCACATTCCTCCATCCAAACAAACATAACTCCTTTCTGAGTGAACTTGGAGAGTGGATAAGATAATCATGAAAAATATTTCACAAAACGTCGATAATATCCAGCCAAACCAAGAAAACTTCAGATCTCATTCACTGTTGTTGGTCTCGACCATCTTTCGATAACCTCTGTTTTTGCTGAATCCACAAATACCCCCTCTTTTGAGATTATGTGACCCAAAAATGAAACTCTATGAAGCCAAAATTCACACTAGGTAAATTTGACATAAAGCTTCTCCTTTCTCAGGGTCTTCAATATAATTGTCAAGTGATATTCATGTTCTTCCATGATCTTTGAATATACAAGAATATCGTCCAAAAAGACTACCACAAACTGATCAAGATAATATCTTAAGACTCTATTCATCAGATCCATGAAGATGGAAGGGGCATTAGTATGACCAAATGGCATCACTATAAATTCATAGTTTCCAAACCTTATACGGAAAGTCGGATTTGGTATATCCTCCCTTTTTACCCTTAATTGGTGATACCATGAACGAAGATCAATCTTGGAAAAGTATTGAGCTCCTCGTAGTTGGTCAAATAAGTCATCAAGGCGTGGGAGAGGATATTTGTTCTTGATAATGGTCTTGTTAAATTCTCGATAATCATTGTAGAGTCTCATTAATCCATCTTTCTTCTTAACAAACAGAACAGGTTCTCCCCAAGGTGATGCACTAGGGCGTATGAACCCCTTATCAAGATTCTCATGGAGTTTCTTCTTCAATTACCAAAACTCAATTGGGGCTATTCTATAAGGTGTCATTGAAATAGGTAAAGCACCTGGTACGAGTTCTATTGAAAACTAAACTTCACGATTTGGTGGAAGACCCGGTTATTCCTCTTGAAAGACATCATCAAACTTCCGTACAATGGGCATATTCTTAATCATGAGTTTCTCACCAACCATTTGAGATAAATAACCTTCATTTAGTGGAATCAATACCCATAAAATGGAAGAAATTTCCACTGGAAGGTTATGTTCATCCTTACATCGATAGATGATCATAGATTGATCTGGAATATAAAATGTGACTTCCCTTATTTAGCAATTGATATGAGCTCAATGTAGAGAAATACAATCCATGCCAAGAATCACATAAAATTTCACTATAGGAAGTATCACAAGATTTTCAAGAAGTACTTTCCCTCAAACTTCAATCGGAGAAGAATTATAAACTTTTGATGCGAATGTTGTGCCATTAGGGGTTGTCACAGCTAACTCAACATCTAACTATTGAGGTAATACGCTGATATCCTTAAAAAAATTTCAGAAATAAAGGAGTGGGTGGATCCAGAATCAAATAAAACATTTGCTACTTTAGATTGGACGGTAAGTGTACCATTCACCACATCGTTATCGTAATCCACATCGCTGGTAGAAATTTCATGTGACTTTACTTTTTCTTTAGCCTTAAGTGTTTGTTGACATCGACCATCATCATCAACCCTTGGATTTGGGCATTTATTGGCATAATTCCTCATATCCTTGCACTTGAAACATTGAAGTGTAGTAGGTTCATTCTGTGTGTCCTGTCCTTTTTTTTTTGCATCATTAGACATCTTCTTCCCATCATTGCAGCATTGAAATGCCTGATGACATTCCTATCCACATATGAAACATTTACTTGTCCCTTTAAGACAACTCCCTCCATGTTTCCTTCCACACTTTGAGCATAAGGGAAAGCTCATCTTCTTTTCAGTGTTCACTTTATATTTTCCTTTGAATTCCATTTTCCTCTTCTTATCAAACCCATATGACTGATGGATTACTCCAATCTCCATCTCGACTTTGAGAGCACATCGAACGATTTCCTCGTAGCTATTGAAATCCCTCATGGCTAACGCCCTTCAAAGACTTGTTTTTAAGCCACTAAAGAATCAATCGATCTTACTCTCAGGTTGGATAATAAAATAGAAGCGTACTTTGCACATCTTATAAAAATTGCTTTATAAGTACCAATAGATTAATCATCCTTTTTCTTCAGTTCAAGAAACTAATTCTCTATCTTTGTTTAGAGAATACGAGGGAAGTAATTATTGAAAAATAAGTTCTTGAACTCGTCCCATTCCATGGACTCAATTTCATCCCTTTTCCTCATATTCTAAATAAGATTCCACCATTAATCAGCATCTCCTTCCAAACGATACACTACTAGGATGACTTTATCATGTTCAGAACATTGAAGAAGTGAAAATATCTTTTTAGTAGTACTAATCCATTTTTCAACAAATAATGGATCAGTAGACCCGCTGAAAGAAGGTGGACGCTGCCTCATGAAGGATTCAATAGAATGTTTCTACTTCCTTTGCTCGTTTGGAATTCATGCATGATTCATAGCTTGAGAAAGTTGTGTGAGCATGGCTACAAGATTTTTCATTCTAGCTCCCATAACGTTTGGTTTCTCAGGGGGACAATCATTGCATTGCACGTTGCATTCCGCATTAACACGGTTCCTTTGGGTTCCAGCCATTGACTAAAATCAAGAAGAAAAGTGTGAGAAACACTAATTATAATAAGAAAACCACATAATCAAGAATAAAATTTCACACTTAAGGTCTTATCATAGGTTGTTCATGGCCATTTCTAAAATACTAAGATTGTGTTCTATGCTTAGACTTATCCATATGATTCTTACTAAGGATTTTCACATCCTAGTTTCCAAAGGTTGACTATACCTTTCCTCTGATACCAACTATAACGACCCATACATTACATACATTGTCATTACTTAAGAATTTAAGCACACTTATTACAACATATAACAAAACCAAGAAAGGACCGTATAGATATAGAGTCATTAGAAACTGGGAAACATAAACAACTGATTCATAAAGCATCTACTTTGCCTCCCATTTATTTCATCATATCTAGAGTCCCTTTTTGGCATATCCTACTTAATAACCTTCTTCCTGACCTGGGGAAATAAAACATACTAAAGGGTGAGCTCAAATGCTCATTAAGGGTAAACAAATGAAATATCAATCACATCATATACATAAGAACATAACTTTTGGAAATCATAACCTGCAAAAGAAATCATAATTTCATAACATGGGATAAATCATAGTAGTTAAATGTAATCCCAATAATCATAACTTAAAACATGAATCTTTGTGGAATATACACATAATCATATAGAATCATTTTTTGTTAGTCATGACTCATTGCCAAGACTATATCAGTGGACAAATTCCATTTCTGAACCGAGTCCACTCCTCGTTTTAGTCCTGTTTCACTGAACCGGTTTAACCTACCGTTCCAGCCATGTATATATCATGAGATATAAAATCTTTACCCAATGAATTGGAGGGAGATATAGGTCCCACCCATCTCATAATGATACCATTCTTATGTGTTCCACAAAATTATAAACCATACATCATAGCATAACCCATGTAATAAAAATGAGAATCTTAAACATCGTGACATCATAAAACAATTCATATAAGATAAAGGAATTCATAAAAATATAATTTCATCACAACATAATCAAATAAATGTAATAATAGGTATAGAAACAGAACCCTTTATTATCTTATGTGGGAAATAATTTTTATAAAACACTTGAACTACATTCTTGAGGAAAATATCCTTTCTGCTTCAAAAACACTTTTCCATTATTAACATGTCTTACAATTCTAAACTAAAAAAAGTTGATTAAAAACAAAGTTGAAAACTTGTAAAGGATGCTTCTTGGAAATAATGTTTTAAAAATCCATTCATGGAGTATAAGTTAAAAAAACATTCTTCGTACTTTTTTCGGAAAAGTCAAAAAGTACCTCGTACGAAAAACGACAAAAGATTTCTTTCATATCCTTTACTAAAAACTCACCGAAGGGTAAAATTGGATTTAAAAAATAGTATGTGGATGGAAATAATATTAAATATTGAGGAAACATGGATGTGGATGATAAAATACACCCCAGTAAATACTAAAGTATAAAAAATCTCGGATAAAAATGAGATTATGATATTTCCCTTACCTTAGGTCCGATTTGCCTCATAAGTGTCTGAACCTCCTGTATAATGATTTAAATAATGTTATTGACTTATTCCAGAATCATAATTATTGTTATGATATCATATATGGTCATATTATTAGCTTCTTAGTAGTAATATTTCATTGCTACTTGTTATTCGGGTGTTTATAACTTTTTGTTCTTATGCGTGTTTTATCGAATAAATTCATATTATTCTCTATAGGTTATAGATACATCATTTCCAGAATGGTATTAATGTACTATATATCATATTTATTCATTCAATTTATTTATATAATCATTATGCAATGGAGATCATGTAGAACGAATCGCATCACATCGTGGAGATGGTATTCCGTACGTACGCACGAGCGATGATATCGTTCCCATGATTGTGGAATTGTATTGGAGTGTCTGTATACTATTTCAGAATCAATATCACTTTACAATAATCATATATAGTAATTATTTACACCATTATACCCATCCAAGTAAGGTGGTGGGGAAAAATAGTTTATACCACGGCGTGGAGACGGTATTCCATACGTACGCATGCGCGATGATTTCCTTTTCCATAGGATGGATAGATGTTGAAATAGGGTTGTTTCATACTTATAATAACATATCAACATATGAATTATACTGATTTTATTACTTCATAATTAAACAACTAAATAAGAATATGTTGAAGAAGAAAGAATTTGGAAAGGATCAGTAATGGATATTACCTCTTTTTGATGTGCCTCTTCTTAACCTCCTCTTAGGGCACTTGGGATGGTCTTTGAAGAAGACCAGAACCTCTAAGATGATTCTAGCGAATAGGAGAAGTGAATTGGGCAGGGTTTGGCCGATCTTGAAGGCTCAAGTAGGTGTGAGGTGGAAAGGGAGGAGGTGCCCTTTTATAAGGGAGGAGAGGGGCACCTTTGGAAATATAAGAAATATTGGTTTATATTAAATCCCAAATCCACATAAAAACATCTAAAATGACTCATATCTGAAGATTAGATGATATAGGGTTGTAATCTCATCAACAAATACAATTTGGACATGTTAGGAATTTATTTTAAACATTACCAACTGGATTTATCCTTATTTATCAATTAAATTTTATTTGTGGTAATAATATTCTAAATTTTAAATTATTATTAATAATTACATATGTGTTGTGAATTATCCATAATTTGACAATTTATGACATGTACGACCATATAAATTTTAATTTATAATTTTTAAATATTTTTGTGATTTTTAAACAATTTTATAATATGTTATATTTATAAAATAACAATAGTGTCAATTTTGACACTATTCATTTATTTGAATTTAAATAAAATATATACAGAGAATATGTTTGAACTAAAAGCTTTAATAGATTAATAAAATTTAATATGTATCTATAGAATTAGTGGAGAACATTAAATAGTGCATATAATAATTATTTTAATATTTTAAAACAATTTATTTGATATTTTAATTAATAAAATTATTTCAACATCACTATTGTGTCATACTTAATGATATTTATTTAATCCCTAAAAATTCTAAATAAATTACTATGATATATATAATTGTAGTATCTTTCCGTAGACTATTCATGTTCGAAGTTTCATTAAGTATATCTCCATATTAAAATTATTATACATATAAGATTTAAGAAAGTGACATGTTGTCACATTCTTTGGTTTTAATACTAATTAAATTATTTTCAGGGAACAAATTCTATTAAATGAATCTAATCCAACCCTTAGGTGATATGGGTCTACTTTTACTCATCCAATAGGATTTTGGCAGGTGTTAGGGTAATTTTATAATCTTATATTTACCCTTAATTACCGGATTTACCTTTAACTATGGTAAATAAATTTTACCGTAGTTACTATTCATAATGCCCAAAAATAAAGAGTAGCCTATTAAAATAATTTGGACCCACTGATTCTGAATATGGAATCCATTTTTCAAAATTCAAAACATTTAAGTTGTAGTAATTAATTTAAAATAAATCCTGTTGTTAAGAAAATGGGTTTTAGAAGTTAAAACATTGCCAAAGATTGAAATGTTTTTACCTATGAATTCATTGTGAAATTAATGCTAATGACATAAATTATATTAAATGGTAAAAATATATTATATATATATTTTAAAACCATTCAATATTATAATTTAACTATATAAATTATCTCAATGAAAAAAGTTCTTTTTAATTAAAAATTAGCGTATTTTTAGTATTCATCAAAATATGAAAATTATCTGAAAAATATCAAAAATTTATCCAAATTAAATTTTTATATCCTGATTTAAAAGAAGAATTTAATTTTGTCAAATTGAACTTATAAATGTGTCAAAAACTATATTTAATGTGGGTGCGCCATCAAAAGGCGTCAAAACTGCATTTTTTTATAAATACTTATTTTACCCAAAAATAATAATTTTGTTCTCTTACAATGTTCCAGAAAATGTGTAAGATGAATAATAATGTTGTAAAATTTAAAATTCAGTTAATAATATTCATAACGGCTAGTTTATAATATTATAATAATGTATCATTGTTTAGTGGAACTCGGTATTGCGTACTACACACGATATCGAGGAAGGTCGCAATTGTGTGTAGCGAAAGATTCCTTTGATGATTTATATAACATAAAAACAAAATATTTCTCATAAAAGTCTCAGGTGTTACAATAGTGTATGAGATTCTTTTTTAAATGTCATCAATTATTTTTTGGAGGGAATATGTGTGGACGTCATCGACTCTAGGTAGTCGTTGTTGTGTTCTAGGGGTGGTTACTGGGAATTTGAGACTAAAGGAAGGATGACATTACTGTTTGTTGACCATAAGAAATGCCATGTACCACTGCTCAAAGCTAGATGTAAATTGGAAGCCATAATAACTTCAGAGAGTCCACAGTTGATTAGTACACCAAAATATGAAGATTCCTTGAGGTCAATACATGAATCCTAACTAGTGCTTAGTTCTAATGCCTTATGTACTTGATATTTCTCGGTCATTCTGGTGTTATGGAGCTGGGTAAATTTTCCATTAGAAAAAAATGATAATAAATAACCCATGACTATGAAATAAACATGAATACATCATTGTTTTATGAATAATGTACCCTGTTTCAGTTAATATCATTTAAATAATTTTGTCCATCTGGTGCGATATATTCAAGATGGATGCTTTCATTATATATTCAAAAATATATAGGGGATAATCTAATTAATCAAACCTGAGATTATAAATCAAGTATAACCAAATGAAATAACATAAATCCAACTTTGTTGAGTTGGGATGAAATGTCGGCGGAGAAAAATAATAGTATAAGAATAAAGTGACTTGTGCGCCACAGATATCCAATGCCCTCATATAAGGAATTTATTGATGATCTTAAACCACCTAATGTTAAATTATAGGAATTTTCATTCTTTACTGAAAGTATATCTCTTAATGTATGATCAAGGTCTTCAAAATAGTTTTTATGATGCATTGGAGCCTCATCCTAGATAATAAATTTTGCTGACTGTAGTAGTTCTGCAACATCACTCCCTTGCTGAATATTGCATATTGAGTGATCACTTGTAGATATGGGAATATGAAATTTAAAATGGCATGTCCTCCCACATGGTAAGAGTAATGATGATATTCCACTAGAGTAAACTTCAAGAACAATTTTACCTTCCGACCTTAGTAAACATGTTAGGAATCTCCATATGAAAGTCTTACCCGTCCCTCCAAATCCATGTAGGAAAAAAATCCCCTACCATCAGAACATAACAGAGACAAAATTCTCCTAATAACTTGTTTTTGTTCAACAGTAAGCACATTTTACAATGATGAGTACTCAGTATAAATTTTTTCCCTATTGTAATTGAGATCTTCTACAATCAATCAATTTAGTTGAGCAGTTAATGGGTAATAAGAAATGGGAATTTGAGGATAACATTGCAGAGATTTACCATTGTTGTGAAGAATGTTGTCTATTTCAATCAAACCTAACATTTTTTTTGATGATCCGTAATTTTCAAGTATACATGATAGATAAATAGTATTAGAGACCAATATACTAACAAAAATATATATTGAAAAAGATGGTAAGTTGTTTGTACATTATATTTGGAGGAGTTGTTGTAGGGAATATATAATATCTTCAGTGATAGTCTTGTAAGTTCCAAGTCAAACAACGTCAGGTTGGGAAATGGTATTTGAGAACAACATTCCAGAAAAGATCCTTTGCAAAGAGTGTCTCATTCCCTATTGGGAGACGTATTTTAGTGCTTGATTGAACTCATTATCATAATCTAACAGTCCTATTGCTAAACAGGTTTGTCTAAATGTACTAGGAGTAATGTTGTTCACTGTAATAATAGAATTGTATGAAGTCCCACATCTTAACATTGTATGTAGAATCCACAAGTAATATAGTTCTCCAGAAGACGGCGGAACATAGTAAATTATGCCAATACTGAATCCCTGTTTGCACGGGTACCATTTTTTTCACGGTAGAGGTAGACAAATCTTGTTGGTAATTCTGCATATGTTAGGCTTCTTCCCTCTGGGTACAAATAATTTTCTTTAAACCATGATGTGAAAGTCGTATTAGAAATGTTGATATTATTTAAGGTGTCTTCAATAATGTCACAGACTGCATACGTCACACCGTTTTGTCCCGGTAAATGAAACTGCAGTTTATCAACTGGAAGATATCAAAAATGGATATCATATGAAAAGATCCTCCAAGAAGCATTACAGGGTGAGATGTACCAGCAGTCGTAGTACATTTTAATCTCATCGACACTGTTATCAGACAGATGGTTGTTGTTGTCATATAGTGTCATAGTGACACGATCATGACCTTCACTTATATATTTAAAAACGTACTTGATAGAGGATGATTGATTATAAATTTCAATATTCAGATGATCTTTATAATTTAGAAGAAGATCTGGATTGTATGGCACACCAAACCAATTGTCTAATGCTAAACCATTTTTGGAAACTATACATCCAGAATTCCTTCTCTAAAATACAACATAACCATCGTCATCTATTGTTGTATTCTCAAAAACATTACATGGATAATATTTTTAGCATTTTTCATTCCACATACATGGTGAGTAATGATTCGCATCACCACAAGGCCCATGGATCACAAAATATGCAACTACTTCATGATGTTTTGGAAAGGTACCTTTATTTGGAATTTCAGTTGTAAATATTCTGTTAATGTCTGTTGGAGTGAAAAATTTGTCTTCATGGATAAGAAATAATATAATGTGAACATGCGGTAGTCCTCTTTTCTAAAACTCTACAGTACAGACAACTACATTGGAAGATGAAGGATATGTGAGAAAACATGTGGAAGAATTTTTTGATTTTCTACTAAATGAAAAAAATTAAAATAGTATATTTTATTAGTGAAAAAGTTCCATACCTTCTCGAGACATTCAAAAAAATGTCCTTCTCAGAAATATTTCATTATTTTACCCACCTTAATATTGAATATTTATCAAATTATATGAGTACAGTCCGATGGGTGATGATTTTGTACCTTAACAAATCTCGAAACTTCAGGCCATATTGGAGTATATGTAAATGTTAAACAAAGATCCGGATACCCCGCCCAATTACAGATTGACATAGCATCATGGTAATTTTGAACCATATATCTCGGACCGCCCATAAATGTGGAAGGTAAAATGATATGCTTCCCGCATAAAGACTCATTTCAATCACCTCTAAGGAAAGCATCATGCAAACCATTGTAAAGTACTTCCATCAAGTGATTTTGATTGAAGCAAATAAAACATAGTCATTGATACTCAATCATTTTATATGTGTCCATAATAAACTCTTGTAGAAGCCTCCTTGAATAAAGTAGACAAGATTAATCATTTCAACAAAATTGAAGGTGAAAGGAGAAATATTATCTCATTGTAACTTTTCATAGTTTTTTATTTTGATTGAAGGCGTTGGAACGATGGAATATGTTATCAACATATCCATCCTATCATCATGTGAAAACCAATGGATATTGAAGAGGGAGGTAATGCAGGTGAATCACATCTATGCGCTGAAATTCACCACTTTTTCTTTGAATGATGATATCTCTCTCATTATTATGATCCTAAATGTTTCCAACAATCAACATTGTGATCTCATATGCAGTTGGTAAGTTGTAAATTTTTATTTTTGTGCATAACTTCCTCATCTTCTATGTAGTCTTATATTTTAATTTGTAGTGACAGTACTCTCAATAACATCGGTAGCTATTCTGAATTTCCGTAATAAAGAATTTATTTCATGGATCATTTCTTGTAGTTTCTGAACAACACTTAATTTTATAACAGAGTTTTCAGTCCTATCGTCAAAGATGAATATGAAATTGTTAAGTAGTTACAATCAAAAGAGAATAAATTGAAATCTTACCACTTAATATAGTAGTAATCTAATGGCCCATAGTCTGTTGTGAGCCTCATTTTCTATGTTATATACATATAGTAGGGAAAACATTGGTGGTTTTCCATCAGGAGGACATAAACTTCCAATACGATGTTGGTTCTATCCATTTAATCTAAAAATATTTGGAGACCCTCCACAACTCACATATTTGTCTACTTAATATCCCAATGATGTGAATTAATACAATGAATTTTAAATGAGCATATGGTCTTCGAATGTTTTGGAATGAGTAGAGGTTGAATTGAAAACTACTGTTCGAAGGAATTCTAGACATTCAGGAAACTATTGTAATGCTCTTTTTTCAGTGATAAACATAAAGAGAACTGTGGGATATGTTTGTGGATATATTTTTAACTCCTCTCTTTATACAAGAAGGTTGAACCGTAGTACTCACAAATGTTAGTAGGGTCTCCACAATCTGAATATTCTGTAAGAGAAAAATGTAATTATAGTTGAAATTAATGAGGATGGAAATAGTTTTTTAATTACAACGTATAAAAATAAATGGTAGTAATTTGAGTACTACTTAAATGTAAATAACCTGTTTATTTAGGACTTTGAATTTGAAGTGATATATCTATAACATTTGACATGAAGTTAGTTGTCATTAATGATAGAATAATAATAGAAAACATACAATGAAATAGGATTTTGTAGAAAACACAATCTAATGTACGACAGACATCTGATGTTAATAGTAGAACCTATTTCAGTGTTTGTTGAAGGAGTTGTTTATGTGGTTTTATGATTTTTTGCTACCAGTTCATCAGGAAGATGTGTAGTACCTTCATTCCCCCATCGTTATAATAAACCCATTGGTTACAATGTTATTAAATATTATAAAATGTGTATTACATTAATGTAAATATCCTGTTTATTGAGGACTTTTTAGGTGAAGTGATTTATCTGCAACATTCGACTTGTATTTATTCATTAGGAATGTGAAACTAATAATAGAAAAAATTCAATGCAATATAATGTTTTTGAAAATATAATGTAAAATTTAACATACCTCTGTAGTTTATAATAGGATCCATGTCATAGTTTATTGATGCAGTAGTTTCCCCGATCATCTGATTCATCATTTTCTGTTCATCGGTACGATGTGTAGTAACTACATGGTTGTGTCATTAGAATGAAACTATTCATTACATTGTTACTAAAAAGTATAAATTGTAAATATATAAATAGATAGAGATGAGAAACCAATAATGGTAGTAGGACTGTAGTAAAGGCCCATGGATGATAAAGGAATGCAGTTTCCAGTATCAGTAGAAGTTTTACTGTTCATTATTGAAGGCACATGTGTATAATTAAGTATTTCACTAGCACAGATTAAATCATGTTGTCAAGTGATATCTACGAAAAGTGAAGAGGTGGAATCAGATGGCTCTGTAAGAGTACGTCCATTTATATTCATACCTTGTAAGAGTAATTTTGAGATATGAATATGCTTAATAGAAACGCAACATATTTTCCATTTATTGAAACAAAGTTCATTGACAACATTCTTACAGATTGAAAGACTGTGTTGTATCATGGTATTCAGTCTTTGCTTTTTTTATCCATCATATATTGTTGATAGATCTGAATAGTTTTGAGGGACTATGAAATAGGATGATGAAAAGTTTTAGCAACCTATGATTACATATTTTGAAATATGAAATCGATGTATTTAAACTGTAGATAGTAAACCAAAATTAACGATGTTGTATATAAGTGATAATGGAATGCGTCAAAGTAGTACTGTGTTATTAGCCGATGTGACAACATTATCTATAAAACATTGTCTAGCTGTTAGTTTTATCGTAAAATTCACAGTAATTTTGGAATATAAATTGTCAGGAACCAAGATACTATAGTAAATCTGTATGATATTTTGATTTGAAATATTGTAACTAAAAAAACAATAATGGACTTTGTAAATTAAACTGAAAATTACTAACTATTGGTGAAAAAGGCAACTGGACACCTCTTTCCATTTTGACTGTTGGTGTTTCAGGTTCACTTGCATTAATGTTTTTAGTAGACAATCTTCCTATAGAATTGAAATTATCATTAAAATAGAAGTCTTTGGTTGATAAATAATAAAACAATATCTGGAATGATGGGAAAAAAGTAGACAACCTAATTTTCGTTGTTGTCATAGTAGTCTTCTTTGTAGTCATTCATCTTCGTATCTCGACAGGGAGTGCATGTTTATATCATGAATGTTTTTATTTGATTGTACTGGAAGAGAATAGAACCCTAAAAATAGGAAATTCAATATTGTGATCAGATGATTGAAAATATATATTATAAAAATAATTGTGCCTTAGAACGTGCATGTAGTCACATTCTAAGGGTTTTATGTCCAAATGGTACATATGACAGTTACTTACAGCAGGAATTCAAATATAAATCTGGATATTTCTTGTCTCTCATTCATAAAAGGTCAACCAAAAACTACATAGAAACATCAAAGCAGTATTATGGACATATTATTGAGAATGTAAATGTTGAAGAAAAATAATAATTACAATCTTCATTAATAACTTTCTTTTTTTGGCTGTGTAGTCACATGCTTATATACAAGTTATGTTAAATAGAGAAGATATATAATACTGTCATCATTTAATTAGGATAATGTATAATGAAATTTCATTACTCTATATGAACCCAGAAATAATGTGACCATGAACTAAAGATATAGGTATGACAGTCGAGTATGCAAACATACCACTTTCATAAGCTTGCAGCTACTGCCTAGTAACCAAGAAAGAAATATTTGAGACCCAAGAGTTCCAGTACTGAATGTAGTAGGTTCTGAAACCCTAGTTTGTGGATTTCTGTAGAGATGTTGATGGCCCTTTGCAAAGAAGTGTTTCCTGTTCATTTCCGAGAAGTATGTTGTTGTTATCTTCGGTTGATGATGAAGTGGTAATAGTGGAGAAATCAGATCCTGTGAATGGGAATATTTCAGGCACGATAGTGATAATATATGTAGGTGAGATGATGATGTCTTGAAGGAGATATGATGAAAAGTTTGGAATGGAGAATTTAATAATTGCATGATCTGGAAGACGTTTTCTGTAGTGGAGATGCCGGTTATAGAGGAATCATCTGATGAAGAGGGAGGATGTGAGGGTTTTCTAGAAGGTTGAGCAATGGAGGTAAATCGAGACTCATATTGGTTGTAATAAGGTAGAATGAATTTGGGTGGGTATGGGTGGGTGGAGGGGATTTATGTGGGAGCGACACGTGGGCAGAAAAAAATCCCTCTTTAGTATATATATAGTTTTCTTCCTTAAGATGATCAAATAAATCATCAATTATAGGTAATGGGTAATTTTTATTAATATTTACTTGGTTCATCCATTGATAGTGTAAAAAAACTATATACACCCATAATATTTATTTATAAATAAATAGAATCACCCCATGAAGAACTACATAGTTTGATAAAGTATTTTACCTTAATATCCAATCAATTAAAATTTATTTCACTGAATTACGTAGATTACATGTGATATAGGGGGATATATAATAATTTTTTCTAGAAATTGTTCAAATGAAAAGTCCATTTTCCGCTTCATAGGGAATCCTGAGAAATTTTTAGGAAAGAGGGCCTCCATAAGAGGTAATACTTTTTCACACCAGCTATGACTACATAAACACAAATCGTATCCATTTTAGTGGTAATATAACCTATATGAATCTGATCTATCCCTTCTTAACCAATATGGATTTAAATTTCCTTGATGACATTATATTTAATTGTAGTTGATTTTGAGAAATATACATTCCATTCAAATAAATCAATATAGTCTTAAAACTGGGTTAACCATTTTGTTAATAAATAACATAAAAATATCTTATATTAAATATAAAGAGAACCTAATGATTCCCATAAATAGCTACCACTAAATCACAATATAGACACCACTGTGTAAAATCTATCCTCTTCCCAAATGGGGTTCCAATTCTCATATGTTTTGAATATTATTCCACATTTATTTATAAAATAGAATCTAATTACTTAGTGAGAAAATAATATTAATATTCTATATCAAATAATGCATAAGAAAATTTTTAAGAGAATAATATAGTGACTCTAATTACATAATAACCCTATCCAATATCATTGATTGGATACTATAATATATAAATCATGTTTGAACCCTTGAATTGGCTCAGTGTTTCAAAATACTATTAAGATGAAGGTAAAACATCTTAACTCCTCTAACTGCTATTTCAACATCTTTATTATATTACCGAGAAAGTATTTAGCTACATCCAGTTGACTACCCACTGAATTGTGACACAAATATACGGTTTGTCCAGGGTTATTACCCAACACTCTCTGTTGTATTCCCCTAAATTAACATTTAATGATTTTCATACTAGTCACACAAGTGGAATTATTTATCTTTGTTAGTATATTTTGGATTATTCTAGAAATGATTCCCACACTAATAATAATGTATGAGAGTTCATTCCATTCTAAATGAAGAATAGAAACTTCCACCTTATCTTCATTGAAATTTTAAACTAATTCTCATCTTCGCCCTTTTTGGATTTCAAATACTGGAGAGTATTTCACCAATAATTAAGCCAAAAAATTATCCAAAAGATCTCTCACCTCCATTACATCTTTTTTTAACTAAAATCAATACCTTTACCACAGAAAAGAATGTATACATGTTGAACAACATCACTTGAGTTTACAAAGGTTCTTTTAAACAACCATTTGTGAGTAACCCCTTTGACTGTGAATGATGTTAGAAATAAATGGTGTTTTTCTAGAACCATAATGCTTTCAAATTTATGATAAATGAGATAAATACATTTCCCATATTCTCAGAGGTATAAATCAACATTAAAGGATAGAGGATGAATAAATTTGGAAATCCATAATAACATGTTCAATAATAGGATACCTACATGGCACTCCCTTCCTAGCAACATGGAGAAGTTTCAATCCTATCTAGAACCCATGGATCAATAGTGGGTTTTTTAGGTGGTTCATTTTTTAAAACAACACAACAATGTTCAAGAAATTACCCCATAACCTCTCTCATATGTTAACATTTATCAAATCTTTCATCCGTTAGAATCTCCTTTGAAAAAATTCAGAATTATACATTAAATATAAGAATCATAATATATATAATAATTGTAATAAATGGCATATCTTGATCAAGTGAATAATGTATTCATACATTTTAAACAATTCGTAACTAATAAATTAATTTTAAAAAATTATGTATTTATTATTAATCTTTTAGTTAATATGGATATATATTTTATTTTTATATTTAAATAAAAAAATAAAAGAAATATTTTATTGTGTCATTTTTTCCAATCTTTTCCTACCAATATTATCATATTAATTATGAATGATACTTGAATATATATTAATAACTTAGAGAGAAAATAAAAATTTAACAAGGTCTACCCTTGTATACTCAAGATTCCACAATAATTATATTGTATATGAATATTTTTAGGTTACTTCTGGGGTCTTGATAGTCCTATCTCTTGACTAATATCAATCCCACTACTCTTTAACATACTCTAATAATATTTTGTAACAAATATAACATGAATACAATAATATTACCCAAACCTGGTAACCAAAATACCTCATACATACCTATCAATCACCAAATAGTTATATAAATTCCTTAGGATGGTCAATTTTTATTGGTACAAGGTTCCCCCTCTTTGAAGTGAAACTGAACCATTGAGTAATCACACTAAATTTTTTATATTACCGTCATAGTTATAGGATTAATTAAAAACACAATCCTACCTATTATGGGAACATATACAGAAGGTAGACCAATTTTACTTGGACAATAATATATGCAAGAATTATATAAAAAAATAAAACTCTCTCCAACAAAAGATCAAATTACCAATACAAACCACTAATTTATTTTTACAACAAAAAACAGAAATATACAAGTTCCAAATTGGAATAATAGATATTAAAGTGTCAAAAAATGGAACCCCATGTCTAAGATAACCTATAAATAATGTTTAAGGATATCCTACATCATACCATCCTATATCATAAATAATAAACTATAAATGTATCCACCTTCAATCCAATCTCAATGTACGATGAATTCTCATACCTATGTGTGTTACCCATTCATATATCATCCTCAAAAGGATGTATATATGATATCACTATTTTATATATTTATTTCCATGTGTTTTATATGTGTTTTAGTTGAATGAAAATAATTTATATAATATGAGATACATTGCTAATTTCAGTGTCTACTTCATTCTTATAGAAGGAGTAAAATTTGTAATATTATTAATAAAATTGTGTGAGTTTGATACATAAAGGCACTTTATGTCGTGCAGTGAAGTGGTGTGATGTGAAAATATAAAAATAAGATGAATCCTTTATTAGTAATGAGTCTAATTGATCATGTTTTTCATAATAATAATAATAATTCATGTTATATAGGATTCCTTTGCGATGTTTTGGATTCTCAAAAATGATGACACAGGTTGAAACCAAGGTTAAAGGGATGGGAAATAATAATTCATATCATAAATAAAGATCAAGACAGGAATATATTATAAGGAATGATTTTTGTAAACAAAATGAAGTGAATAATGAAAAAATGGAGATGGATCATGAAAATCATGGTGTGAAAATCTTTCACACTTTAAAACAATTGAGACATACCTATATATAATCTTTAATTGCATATCTTGTGACATGCCCCTATTAGTATGTCAAAGAATGACCATTAAACGTTGGTTTTGACCTGATATAACAAAAGGAATATCTTTAAGTTTATAAATTGGAGTTTTATATGATGTAATCCATGATTCATTCTAGACGTCGAGGTTCGACCACTAGGAGGATGCATCTAGGGTTCCAACCAACAACCCTTATGATTTGATGCTTCTTTCTATTCTTACACTTTGATATAACATTGTATTATATTAGTTTAATTCCAATTTCTCTATTTTCATTTATTTTTCAATACATATCTTTTATTATATCTCATATATTTTTAGGATTAGATTTCATTAGATATCACCGAGTGATGATCGACTATATTAATTAACGAGAGAAGAATCAGTCCAAATGGGTTCATACCAAATTATTCTATTTCTTTATTAAAATTTATAATGTTTTTATTCAATTTTTACTGTGTTTTAAATCATTATATTTATGTTTTTTATTATATCAAGGACCATATTTGTTTGGTGTAATATGAATCCCGACATGGTATAGTTTATTAATTAAATATCACTAGATTTTATTATTCTTCTACTTTCACAATCTGATCTTATGGTATCATAGTTTTATAATTCATCTATATATGAAGAATTAGGGTTCTATAGGTTATTGATAGGTATTGAACATTTCTTCTATTGATAATATTGATTGATTACAGAGAATATTTTTATTATTGGTTCCAAGTGTCATTCAGATTTCGTTTTAGAAAAGGTGACCAAGGAAGTTGGTTTCCCTCTCTTCTGCCTTAACCTATCCTTTGTCTGGAATTTTAATTATTTAATTTTTATTATTTAATTTGTTTAAAAAAATAAATTAATATTTGGATGATCCAAGATTTTTTAGAGTGTTTTAATTGTTTTATTCCCTTCTCTCCGTGGGATCAAGCCCTTATTGTGGTTTTATATACCTTTTTTACAATCATTTGGTAGAAATAACTAGATATATAAAAATAAAACCATTTAAAAAATGATAATCCTCATCCATTTATGATTTTTAATGAATTGATCCGGTTCTTTGTAACCTAGAATAATGGCATGAATGGATTTAACAACATGTTTTTTTATTGTAATTAGTTTCATAATGTGAAACTATTTTAAATGTAGTTCTTTACGTGCTTCTTTCTTCATGCTTCCATGGTTTGGAAAAATAAATGTAAACAATGAATGTTTAGTCCACTTAAAATATTAAAATATTTTTCTCAAATATATAAATAGATTAACCATTATGAGGGTCATTAAAAAATCTAAAGAAATAAATCTAATACCTAGAGTTTAATTTTATGAATTCATGTTGTTTCCTAGTAGCTTCTCCTTTTTATTGTCATTTTTCTTGAATTTTACCTTCTTTATCTAATTGGAAGATGTTATAAAGATAAAATTATTTGATTTTCCCAATTTTGACTTTGTTGGATATCCAGGGTATTATTTAACATCCTCATATACTTTTTCTTCTTTACAAGTACTTGTTGTAGGATATATATTTAGGATAAATTCAAATAAAATAAAAGGAAGTAAGAATAAATCTATATTTTGTAGTGCATTTTCTCCGCCACACCATTTTTTTCCTTAGTACTTAAAAATTATGTATTGAAATCATGAGTTGCAAAAACTATTTTCTCATATTACTGTTCAAATTATAAGAGGGACATACATTCTTCTTTGGTCTCTAAAAATCTAGTGAGTTTGACGAACTTCTGATCAAAATCACTTCATTTTATTCTTTTAGCTTTTATTTTATGGCATTTGCTACTTGAACTATATCGTTCACATTCTCCTCATCCATCCAATCCATAATTTGCATCCTTTAATTTTTTTTCATCTTCATATAATGAAGTCTTGTTTGTTCTAGTGTTTTTATAAGGCTCTTATCATTATTTTTTATATTCTATTCCTCCATTATCTCATATGTTTCTTCAATGTATTGAACATACTCAATCTCAACATTATTGTCGTCTTCTTCAAACTATTAAATCTATGTATTATAAAATAATGGTGTATTATTATTAACTGAATTCAAATTTGAATTAACTTTGGAAAGTATTGTATTCAATTCTTCTTGTTCACTATGTTTAGACTCGTGATCATCCATGATTTTATACAATAGTGTAATTATCTTTTTCATCAAGCTAGTATGTCTCTATTTTTTGTTCTTTTCATGATTTAATAGAAGTTTGGGGTCTTCTTTAATGTACTACTCTTCATGATTATTTGTTTTAATAACTTTTACTTCCTCCACTTCATGATATTATTCTTTTTCAATCTAACCTATACCTGAATTATAAAATATTAGTATGTTGTTAACAAGGGAACATAAATTAAAATTGATTTGAGATATATGAGTTGTCATTTATCCCTATTTTATAATTTGAGCATATTTTTTATCCATCCTCTAATAAATCCATTCAATGTACTATGTGAGCAAATTGGTGAGTATATATTTGGGATGTTTCTATTGAGGTTGTTATACGTAGAATTAATCATAAGTACACTTCATAGACCAGTAATCACATTGTAATCCTAGATAGTTAGAATCTCCCCCATAGGACTGGTATTATGTGCCATTTCAGGGTGACTACACATCGCAATTTTTCATTCCAATTTAATAGACATTCCTTCATATTAAATGTACTCTAGTGGTGGTGTGGATTGATAATAATATATTAAATAATTCATCCTTCACAATACCAAAAACAAATAATAGAATTAAAAATTAAGAATAAATCATTAAAATCAAATCCTAAACTAAATTTATTAAGTATAAAAGAGATATGAAAAAGTCTTTAACCCTAGAAATTGGCCTCGATTCACCTACTATGGTCTACATCTCCTAGGAAATGGAAAAAATGTTTTGATGCATCCATAGGATGTCATAAAGTCTTATAAGGTTAATAAAATTATAAATTTATATTGTCCCAAACTAAACTAGCTACAAAGGATTATTAAGTTAGTATTAAGGGATGAATCCCATTTATAGCTTGAAGAACATTAATTGAAACTCTTGACCAATGTTCGGGTCATACAAATTTCAATTGAATTTATTAAAAATTGTGAAATTATTACAATTAAATAATTTAAATGTAGAAATAGGGACAGGAAATTTTAGAATATATGGAAATGTGTTTCCATGGGTGGTTTTGATAAAAAGAAATCCTGATTACAATTGAAAAACAATAATACACATTAGATAGGAAATAAATTGATTTTACTTATATAATAAATGTTCAATCCCAATAAATAAATCCTTGAACCAAAATTATTCATATCTTAATGAATTAAAGTACCAGGATTATTTAGGATCAAATTGTAAAATAATAAGAATAATCAAATCTAGTTATCAGTAATTCATTACCTTTGTCACAGTGGGTTTCATATACTACTAAATTCACTTGGTTCATGATTTAATAAAAAATATAATTATAATGAGTCACAACATAATTAATATTTAGTATACTCATTTCACAAGTGAATAGAGAAATAGTATAATTTTCTACTCACACATTTTGATTATTTCCACTCCCCTGTAGATTTTTTTGATCATCATTAGGTGAGTTTCATTGATGAAGAAGCCCAAAACCATAAGAGGTAGAATAGAATATATGAATTGTGAAGGAGATGAAAGTAGAAAAATATAATTAATGTAATAAAAACCATACATTACATCAACAAAAATATTAATAGAAAGAAAAAACCTTATTTACTGTGGGTTAGAATCCTAATAGAAGCCTCCTGATGGTCCAACCTCTACGCCTATAATTAATCATGGATTACTTCTACTAGAACACATAGTTATAATCCATGATTCTATCCTTGAGGTTAATTATCTTTAAAATAGTGGTAAATGGTCATTTCTAGTCAAACCCATAGGGTCCCATCATGAGATACCTAATTTCTAATCATATCTGGGTCTAGCAAAAATATTTCAAAGCATGAAACATGTTCCCTCTATGAAAGCCACGACACCTCCTCTTTTTTTCATATCTTCACTTCACACTTTGTACTTGATTCACACCATGTAATATATTAATGTACTAATCTTTATTTATGATGTGAATTCCTATTTTTTATCCTTTAATGCTTTTTTTATCCCATATCTTCAATTTATACCCTTTGGAACAGCCCATAGGTATCCTACATAATGGGATGACTACTTATCAAGAAAAACATGATCTGTTTGAGTATATTAATATCACAAAATCATCTTAATTTTCTAACATTTATGTAAAAGAATACCATATTTCCTTCATATTGATAAAAATGTTTATCCAGCCATAAAAAAGAAGAAAACAATTATATTGAAAATGGATATAATATTGAATCAATTATTACTGTTCAACTAAATCGCATATATAAAAAAGTAAATGTAGATATAAAATTGAGATATCAAACACCCCCACACTGAAATCATTGCTCATCCACAAGAAAAATATCAACCTCAAAACACAAAGTTATAAAATATCAAAAATGGTTATTTAAAATTATTATTCTCATAAAAAAGTAATAATTAGAGATCCAAAATCACAAATCATTCTAAATAGAGAATTCAAATATCATACATCATTTAAAATTTTCCAACCAAGAAATTTCCTCTTTTCACATGTAGATTTAAATTATTGACCAAAACAAATGTCATTTAGCATTTACCTAATCATTAATATTTCATATCATCACTCAATGTAATAATTTAATGGATATATGCTCATATCTAAAGTACACAATCCTAACCATTGTTTGGCATTGAATAGTCTTTATACACCGCATAATAAAAAATATCACAATTAATTATGAGGGATTTTCAATTTTGATCAAATGAATTTATAGATGATGGTAGGTGGGTAAAAATGTTAAAGATATAGTTAGGACAAAAAATTGATAAACTCTAATGTATAATACCTAATATTCGAAAGATAATATTATTTAAGATTTATCTTCTCCAATATATAATGTCACCTCAAACACCCCCCCCCCCAATTTGTAAAGTAAATCCACATTGATGATGTAATAATAATAACAAATAATCTTATATTATTGTTCTTACTTATTTTTTTCTTCTCTTACAATATGTTTTAAAATTCATGAGTGGAATAAACCTCACATCCACCCCCAAAAAATTCTGATAAAAATCGTCGGTGTTGTCATTGATATTTTTGACTCTATTAAGAGACAAACCATTTCTTCATTTTCAAGAATATTTTCATAGGATAAGTATCACATACACAACCTAAACACATTTTAATTTGATATAATCAGCCATGTAATTGTGATTTTTGACCAACTAGAGAAACAACCCATTCTTTTTATTTTTCTACAAAAAGAGGGATATGTAATACAATGAATATAAATATGAACCTTTCTCAAATACCATGGAAATATACTATAGGCTCATCTCAAATTAAAACATCCCATATCTACCATGATGAACCTTTACCTAAACTTATTCAGTTTAATATCTTGTAAAATATAATAATCTTGGTAGGAATACAAAATAATGGCTCATAAATATTATTAGAAAATAATATGAAATATTTGGTCTAAAATATTCTTAGGAATGGAGATATAATATAACTCAATATGGTCATGGAATTAACATCAGTAATTAATATACATCGATAATATTTATAGGAGTCAATATTGAGAAAACAAATCATATCAACAATCATTTTAAAGAAACTCCAAATTTAATTAAGCATTCAACATTTAAAATTTTTGTTTATATCTTAATAATTCAAGGGAATGATAAATAAAATTTTCAAAAATGTCAAAATGTTTCTCCTATGTAATGATGTCTCTTATATTAGAAATTATAAGATAAATAATCGAATAATTAATGGGGGAATATTTTTAATTAAGTTCATGAAACAATTTAATTTATTTTTTCTTTCCTTCGCAGTCATGTGGAACCTACAAATTGGGATGTGAAAATATGACAATATAGAAAACTACTCCCTTTAAATTGACACTTTTGAATAATTTTCTCATTTTGTATGTGACCTATTTTCAGGTCATGAATTTATTTCACTATATGTATTTCATTTTCTTCACCATGCTATTGAATTTCATAATGTATAGTAGTCCGTAATGCAGAATATTATTGGTTTCCTACTTCTTCCATCTATAGTACTAAAAAGAAAACATAAATATTGAAAGTACACAAACATTAAAATTTTAAAATATTTTACATAAATAGATATATAGATAGAAAATTGGGAGAATTATTAATCTAATTTATAATAATTAAAAATAAAACCTAGAAAATACTTTTAATAATTTAGGTTTTCTTTTAGTAGATTCTCTTTTTGGTAGTCGTTTAACTCTATTTTTACCATAGTTAATTAATTTAATGATTTAATAAAGACAACTATATTTTATTTACCCTATCATTCTATGTTTTTTATTATGTTTAGTAATTTTCTTCTTTCTTTATTGGTTTTCCATGAATGTTTCTTGTAGTGGGTTGCATATTGGGGATAAATTCACAGAAAAAGAAAATAAAATAAAAATATAACTAGATTTTGATGTTCAATTACTCCATAACAACTCTATCATTTTCATCAGTGGGTTTACATTCTAGAATGAATTCTTAGTTTGGGGAAACCTTTTTCTCCTCTTCCTCTTGAAATTATATGATAGAGTCTCATTATTATTCATTCTCTAAAAATCAAGTGAGTTCGATGCATGTTTGATAAACATACACTTACTTCTATTTTTCTTCTACCTTTGATTATATGGATTGTAACACTTAAATATACTTCTAAAAATTCTCATCATCCATCCAATCAATATTTTACAACATTTTATTTTATTCTTCTTCATTATCTAGAGGTTTATTTTTTTGGTTTTTTTTGTAAAATGTGAGCATTCTTTTTTAATATCTGCATCCTCCTTTTTCTTGTTTGTTTCTTCAACATCACGAACATATTTGGACTCATCTATTTTATATTACATGACAAAAAATACAATCCCTATAATATAAAATAATGTTATATTATATATAAAGGAAATTAATTTTTTATAATTTTTGAAATGTCATTAAAAATATCACATAGTTGGGCCATATAATTATCCATCCTTTTATCCAACACTAAAATAAACTTTTTTAGCAAGATATTAAGAATTTATTCTTGATTATTTTAATGAATTAGTATAATTTGAGGTTTTTCTTTAATTTACTTCTCTTGAGTTTTTTTGTATCTACAACTTAAAATTCCTCCACTTCATGGTATTCTTCTTATTCAAACCAACCTATACCAATATTAGAAAATATTGGTATGTTTTTAACAGGAGATCCTAAATTAAATATTATAATTTATTGGTGAGTTATCAATTCAACCTATTATTTTGAATTGAGCATTGTTTTTATCCATCCTCTTTCCAATCCCTTTAGTGTACTATGTGAGTACCTGAGTTATTCTATCTTCATGATGTTTCTCTTAAGGTTGATGAATGTATGAGTCATCAGGGGTGTACTACTCATCCATGTAATCACCTTGGTAGCCTAGATTGTGGGATCTCCCCGTAGGAATGGTATTGGATGTTGTTTCATGGTTAACACCCATCACCATTTAGCACTGCTCATGTGGAGGAATCTCCTTGATATTTGAGGTTTTTCGGGGGTGGTGGAGCATGGAAATGATCTCTCAAATAATCCATCACACACAATACCAAAAACTATCATGAACATAAAAAAAATAAAAATTGAAAATTGAAAAAAAGTATTAAACTAAAATCAGTGAAAAAAATGAGATTAAAAGATTCTATAACTTATGAAATCAGTCCTAAGTCACATGTTAGCTACATTGCTCCATGAAAATAACACCAAATTTTATTTCAAGGAATAGAAATAATTAAATTCCCCATGAATGATCAAATTATAAATTTATATTAACTCAAACTACACTAGATACTATGCCATAAAAAGTGGTTATAAGGGGTCAATCACATAGTAAGAGGGTGATATAGAAATGTATTCTCTTGACCAAATGATGGGTAATACTGATTTCAATTGATTTATTTAAAATATTGAAATGATTCAATTTTAATAATTAAAATATAGAAACAAATTTGGTAAAAGGAATAAGAGTGAAAAAATATATTCCATGGGTTGTTTTTGGTAATTTTTTCATACCATTATTGGTTATGTTTTAATTAAACAATCATTATATTGAAGGGTGGTTTTTTTACATTTTCTTGGGGTTGTATGGATTTTCTTATGTGGGATTTTCAATTTAATATTAATTTATATCTTTTAATGGAGGTATATTTTTTATTCTATTATATTTGTTTTCATTTTTAGTGGTCATAACTAGGATCATCGATCATTTTTGATATGATGGTCATTCCCTTTCCCAGGTGTGTTTATTTTAACCTAGATCGATCGAATATTGGGAATATCTTTCAATGTGTTGCTCCCATGTGTCATTGTTAGTTTCACTCGTGGTTATTCAAACCACCTTATTCATCTAGTACATCCAAGAAGCCTTCTTATGGAGGATTCTATGCTCACCGCTTGATGCTTCCTGACACCCCTATCATCAGGCATGTCGGCACTTCTTTTTAGAGAGACATTAGACATTAAGCTTCATTCATCTATTCCCTTCACTCTAGTTTTTTTTCTAGGAAGTGGAAAAGAGTCCTTCAAGTCTTCTCAATACAATACCTCAAAGGTAAGAATAAAATTGTAGTCCCTACCTTATATCCTCTTATATCGTTTATAGAGAATCATTCCCCTACAACTGGATAACTCTTATTGTGGAGATCTGTTGGCGACATCGAAGAGGAACTATATCGGGATGACTCCTTTTCAAAGAATAGTTTCTATTAGAATCATTCCTTTTAATCATAAAAATATTTTGGTAAAGAAATATAGAAGTGTAAACAATTACCCTTTTCTTTTGGTTATATCTATTATTTATCCTATGTTGGGTGCATACATGACTTCATCTAGGAGTGGAACGGTGCTAACTCAATGTGACAGAGTTCATCGTTGCCTCCTAGTTTAGCAAGGTCGGCCTCCTCAGATAGCTTCTTTGTTCTTTTTCATTTTTTTGGAGAGTATGTAAATTATTATTGCTATTTTTCTGATAAGAAATATTTCATGGTGATGTTCTCACCATGCATGTAATATCAAACAAGATCTCAACCACATTACATATATTTTTCTCTCTTGTTTTATTTTCTATTCTAACTCAAGAATTCACCTTAATTTAGATATCACCATTTCTAATGAAAATATATTTCTATAAATAACTTCATAACCATATAAAATCCCTCAGTGGATCATGGATTTGAGTAGGGACAGTCACATCAAATTTTCCCTTATTAATTTTATGAGGGATTTTGAAGCGTTTACAATGGGATCTATGACGTTTAAAATAGATAAATTTGATGGGAAATTATTTTAATATATGAATAATTAAGATGAGTGAATTTTTATATCATAATTAGCTAAATTATTCTCTTGGTGGTCCCATGATTAAGGTAACAACTCTATCCCCTAATGTAACGACCATCATATCATTTATTGATGTTTCTAATGATGTTCTTAATAAATTGTGTGTCCTTATTTTATTGTCTTTAGTGGATAATATTAGTAGGGAAGTATCTTTAAGGAATTTTACACTATTATGTAGTCCCTGTTAGAAATTAAATATATTAATAAGTCTTTTGTTTGAATATATCATAAAAAATTAATCTTTATTCTTTTAAAATGCACCATGGGACTGTAGTCAGGTCACATATTGATGATGTTAATAGAATCTTATTAAACCTGCCCAACATAGTTGTTGATATAGGGGATGAGGACACAGAAATAATTCTTTTATCTTCATTGGATGAATCATATAGTTCTTGAAATGTTTCTATGATGTATGTTAGGGACTCTTTAACTATTAAATAAGATAATTATTCACTATTATCCAGTGAAATCCAAATGAATGTCATTGTTAAGAACGAAGCTATGTGTCTAGATATTAGAGGAATATGTGAGAAAAGATATAAGATATGAGAGAAGAATCGGCCGAGAAAACATAGGTTTAAATCCAATAATAGAGTGTCTAAGACTAAAATGTTCAAATGTTTTAATTTTACACTACCTGGGAATATGAAACGTAATTTTTCTAATATAAACAATGTTGATAATTAAAATTGTATTGATCATTATTTTTAAATTGAACAAGATTTGAAAGTGGATAATGTGTTGAATATTAGTGACCACCAAACCACTAAATAATTGATCCTAGAATCAAGATGATCATTCTATATGGTTCTAAAAATGGAGTATTTCACTATGATAAGAGCAATTGAATTTGGTAATGTCTAATTTGGGTGGTATAATAGCTATAGCTATATGGTTATGTGTAATGTTTTTTATTAATTCTTGATGGGGTGGTTAAATTTCTCAATGAAGTTAGGTGGGTAACTTAATATAAAACAAACATAGTTTCCCTATGTGTTATATACTATTGGGGTTACACATTCATGTATAGTTCTAGTTATCTTAGAATCACTTGTGCCTCTCTTGTTGTTATGAAAGGAATCCCTCGTAATGGTCTTTATGTGTTAGAATATAGGACTCACATAAAATGATAAAATGTTTCAGGTGCTCAATCTTTATATATTACCACCTTATGACATAGAATACTAGGTTTTGATAGTGATAAAGTTTTAGATGAACTTACAATACAAGGTTTGTTTACTAAAGATAACCCTAGTAGAAATCCTTTCTATGAGGATTTTGTGTATGGTAAATTAAAATGGTTAGGTTTTGAAAATCATCCAATACATATAAGAACCCTTTTAAGTGTGTACACTCTGACCTTTAGGGACCCTCGAGGACTGCCTCTCAGATTGGAGACTATTACATTGTGAATTTTATAGATGAATACTCCCAAATATTTTTGATAGACATTCTGAAGAAAAAATATAACACTTTTAAAACATTTAAGAAATGGATGGATACTGTAGAAAATGAATTTTGTAGGAAGTTAAAAACTCTTAGAACTGATAATTGTTTTTAATATCTATATATTGAATTTATTGATTTTTTTTATCTCCAAGGGTGTTCATTTGTATAGAAATATTTCGGAAACCCCACAACAAAATTTTTCAGTTGTAATAATGAATAGTACCATCCTAGAAAGGGTTAGCTGTATGCTTTACAGTCCCTCCCTTATTATGTTTTTTTGGGCTGAGGCTGTTAGTTTCGTTTTGTACCAGATTAAAATATTATACCCTTATCTAATTCATTCAAAATACAAAAATAAATTTTGGTAGGAAAACCTTCTATTATTGACCACCTTAGGGTTTTTAGATCCATTGATTTTTCACATTCTATGAATGATAAGCTGGAACCTAGGTCGATCATGTTTGACATTTTTGGTTATATAGTCTGTTTTAATGGGTATAAATTGTGGGTAGAAAAACCAATTTATCAAAAGTGTATTATCAATTGTGATGTTATGTTTTATGAGTCATGTATTCCCAAAGGAATGACTGTTGAGTATGGAGAGACCACTCTTCCTCATCCCATGGGTGTTGATGTTGTTCTATACTCTTAGACCACTTGAACATAAAACTACCCCATATGGTTACCCCACACAACTTGAGAGTGAATCCGAATATAATTCTAATTCTGAACCCAAAGTATATGTGGCTGACCTTAGAGGATACCAATTGACCTAGGCCTAAGAGAGAAGAATAATTAGACCCCCTTCCTAGTTCAGTCATATAGATAAGCATGTGTATTCTTTTAGTGTTTGTCAAGACATGTTTAAAAATGAGCCTAAAACGATTAATCATGTTTTACAGTCAAAAAATTTATTAGAGTGGTAAGATCCTATGAATTAAGATATGAATTCCCTTGTGAAGAATAAAACCGATAAATTTTTAAATAAACATCAAAACGAAAAGGTTATAGGTTTCATCTGAATCTCCTGAATGAAATAGGAAAACATTGAGATATTAAAAATAAAATTTAAAATTGGATTAGTCACTAAATGATACCACTAACATGAAGGAGTGGACTTCAGTGATATTTTCTCCTATTGTTAATCATTCATATATTCATGTCTTACTTTATTTTACTACTATATATGATTTCCATATAGAAAAGTTAGATGTTAAAACTATATTTTCACATGGTTAATTGGGGGAGGCCAGTTATATGTGACTTAATGATGGTTTTAAATTAATTTTAAATTGAATCGATTCTTCCTAATACAAAATCAATTGTATGGTTTAAATCCATCCTCTAAGAAATAATAAAATCTTTTTTATTCTTTTATGAATAAAAAATATTTAAATAGATTAAATTTGATGAATTTGTTTATTACAAACATGTTAAGAATTTACCTAATTTTAAATGTTGATGACATGTTAGTTATTTGTAAGAATATGAAATTAATTTTCTATATGAAAAAAAAAATTGAATTATGAATTCAAAATGAAGGAATTAATAAATGAAAAAGATATACTTGGAATGGAAATCATTATTTATAGAAAAGAAAGTGGATTTTTATATCTCATTATGGTTATGTAAAAAATGCTTGATAATTGTACTTTTTTGCACATTAAACATGTAGGAATACCCTTGGGTCATAACTTTATTTTGTCCTAGAAACAATCCCCTATTATTGAATCTAAGATTGATTTCATGATAATGTTCTATTAAGATATTTATATTTGGGAGTATTATGAATGAAATGGTTTATACTAGACTGGATATTTTATTTTCATTTGATAATCACAGAAGGTTTATTGGAAAACTTAGGAATGTACACTGGCTTGCATGAAAATGAATTTTTAGGTATGTATCAATGAATTTTGGTTTGTGAAATCATTTTGGAGAAAATTCATGTTCTGATGATGATATTAGATAATTTTTAGAATATACATATGCTTCTAATATATACACTCATAATTCAACTACTTGTATTTTCCATTATTATGGTGGTTTTATTTCATGGAAATGTAACATGAAAATTGTAGTTTCTTTGTCTACCACAAAATTTTGTATATTCCCTTAATTGAATGCATCAAGTAATCTATTTGGTTGAAAGGTATTATTCACTAGTTTTATTTATCTTATTCTACCATTTCTGTACAATGTGATAGTCATTATATTTTACATTTTTCTAAAAACAATATTTTCAGTGTATATTGAAGCATATAGACATAATAATACACCTTTTTGAGATATTATTGAATTTGGGATTTTTTGTGTCACCAAGATACGTATCAAGGTTAACCCAACAGATATTTTGACTAAGGATATCCCCCTTTCAAAATTTTAACCACTATTTAAATGTTATGAACCATGTCCCAGTTTAATAGTTTTAATTGTGAGAACACCATCTATAAAAATGATGCATTTGAACTGCAAGATGGAGATTTATTAATTTTTTCATGACATACATTATTATGTTGTAATTTAAAATTCCTTATATTGAAGGGTTTTTTTAAAATTTTCATGGGGTTTCATGGCTTTTAGTATGTGTCATTTTTGTTTTGTATATTGATTTATCTCATTTTATTTCATTATATTATGTATTCTATTATTTCATTTTTTTTCTTTATTAGCAATTTTAACTAGGACCATCGATCATGCTTGAACTGATGTTCATGCCCAAACTTGGGTTAGTTTCATTTGATCTAGATCGATCTGTGATTGGGCCTATCATCCAATATGGTGCTCTTTCATGTCACTTCTAGTTGCTGCTAATTGTTATTTAAACTACCTTATTCATCAGGTCCATTTATTTGGCCATCATCCGACGGTTTCTACACTCACCTCTTGAGGATTCCTAACACCCCTATCATTTGGCCTAATTGTAATTCACTTTATAGGAACATCTAACTGTGATCCTATTTCATCTATTTTCTTTTCTCTTATTTTGGTTCTCGAGGAGAAGAAGATAATCTTTCAGGCCTTCTCATGGAAAGACCTCAAGAGGAAGAATATAATTGCATCCCCTTTCTTACATCATTTCTTATGGTTTTCAGAGGGCCACTCCCCTGCAACTGGAAATTTTGTATGGTGCAAATCTTATGGTGACTTCAATCAATATCTAGATCTAAATGACCCTTTACCGAATCACATTTTTTGTCAGATTCATAAATTTTAATCATAACTAGATTTTAGTAAATAAATATGGAATTTTAATATATTCCCCTTTTCTTCTGGTTATATCCATTACTGTATCATATCTTTGGTGTGTGTGTTAGTTTTTCATGGAGTGGATGGTGCAAATTCTATCTGACAAAGATCATAAGCACTACCTGGTTTAGTTAGGTTAGCCTCCTCGAATAGCTAATAAGGTACTTTTGTTTCTTGAACATCATATTTAATTTCATATAGCTATTTTTTTATAAGAAATATCACCCAATGGTGTTCTCACTATGAACATAGGATCAAAAAAAATTCGAAGCGCATTTCATCAAAGTGTTCTCTTTATATGTCCATTATGTTCTAACTCAATCAACCACCTTAATTAATATCTCACCATTTATAAAGAATTTTGTTTCTATACTTCACATCATAACCATATAAAACACAATAGTGGATATCAACTATTGAGTAGGGAAATCCTCATCAACAATGCCCCTAACTATTTTTCTAAAAATAAATCATGAATGCACTTGAAAAACAACAATACTCTTTTGATGTGAAATCAATCAATTTTACTGATAGAAGAAATGGACAATATAGTGACCCAAGATTTTCATATATAGATATTACATCATTCTAGATGAATTTTCAATATATTACACAAACACATATAGGATGACCGTATATTTTTTTAGTCTATGGATACTAGGTACACAATCTATTAATTTTTTGAATGATCTTCAACATCTCAAATAAAGATCATCCCCTTTATTACTCTTCACAGAAACACCCTTCTTAAAAACATTATTCATAACCAAAGGAAAATAAACATAATAAAGGGTTATATCATATACTATGTAAGGGGTTAAAAAAGGGAGATATTAATATAATATGAGCATATGGGTAAGAAAACACAAGAATAACATTTTAAACCCATGTCCTTCTTATCATTGAACATAAGCATGAGTGATGGAATAAATCTTGTAAATTCATAAGATATGAATCATAATGAAATCAAATTACAAGATCCATGAGAACTTATCATTAGCATAAGAAATAGAAATTTTCCATACCCATCATTTTATACTATTGTGAAAATGTATAAATAGATACATGTTCACTCATTAATTTAATGAAATAAAATATGTCCCACACATAATCTTATGGACAGGAAAATATGTCCATACAGAACATTACAGGAATAAAATCCAAGTCTATTCATACCATATGTACATGAAGGAAAATTTGATTCATAATTTTCTAAACATGTAATGGGGTTCAATTATAATATTTTAAACATGTTATAAGGTTCACACATAACATTATGTAATTTTAATTTGGTTCACTCATAAAATTTTGAACATGTAATCAGTTCACAGAAAACATATCTACTCATGAGTTTTCCATATTACCCAATAATTTGGAGTGAAATATAGGTTCTACCCATAACATAATAAAAATAATTTGTATATGTAACACGAGATCATAAAAACTTCATCGTATCAGAACACAAAAAATAAAATGGGTTTCATAAACATTTCAACATATCATAACCAGTGGAAAAGAGACATGTTTTATAAACATTTCATCATTTAATCATATAACAACCCATGGAATATAATAAGTAGGTTTAATAATAATTTTCATCATTGTAAAAATAGTGGAGGATAAAAGGTTTTCATAAACATCTTTTTATCATAAAATTTTTTTAGAAAGAATAATAATGGTATTACATGTTTATATCCAAAGAAAATCATAAGTTACATCAATGGATGTCTTCATAAATGGAAAATAATTTTGAAATATGCATTATTTGGAATGTTACATGATGATTATAAAATTTCTTTGAAAATAAATATATAAAAATAAAAATTCATAATATATTTTGGAAATCATTTTCTATAAAAATAACCTTGAAATTTTATACAAGAATATTTAAAATTCATTTGAAAACTTTATTGATAATTATATCTCTTATAATTTGAAAATAACTTTTAAAAAAACATTTTCAAAATCCATTCCTTTAAAAATAACCTTAGATACATATAAAGTAACCTTCAATGAAAATACTGTTCATTCTAGTGGGAAATTCAATTCATGGCTGTCATGTAAAAAAATATTCTTTTTACATTTTCATTAAAATCCAAATATAAAATATTTGGGATATAAAATGAATATTCCTTCAAAAGAATTTCATAATATGTAAATTATGGGTAAACATATCATTAATAAATCATTTTTAACAATGATAAAAACAATCCTAATAATGTTTTTAGAAAACATGGTATTAGAAGAAAACGGTCTTTCAACTGAAGGGAAACATAAAGATGATTTTTTATAAAATGTTTCTCAATTATTTTAAGTTCTAATGGTTGAAAAAATAGTAATATTTCTTGAAAATATTATAAATAAATAGCGTATGAAAAATCATAATATTTATTGAAATTTATATCATATATTTACAGATTTGAGACTTAATCATAGACAATCTTGATAAATGATGGGATTGAAACATAAAATTATTACAACTTTGGTAACATTTGAAACAAAATAACCATGATATATAGATCCTAAAATTGAAATTTAATCCCCCTAATTTTCTATATAATCATCATAAAATATGTTCATGTTCATTATATACACCACATAATAATAATAGGTTTTGAATATTGAATGTGTCCTATATAAGTAAAATGTGTGACATAAATCTCTTACCATTTAGTAATATTTTGAATCATAAGACCCAAAAAAAATAAAACACAATTAAAAATTAAATAAAATTAAAAACATGATATTATTTATATAATATTTCAAAGAATAATTATAAACAGCAAACACAAAAAATGAGTGGTGGAAATTTATATGTCTCGTAAAAATAAAAGAGAGACTAGAAATCTCTTACCATAAGTCACAAATTCCTTCACACATGTTTGAACTTCCTGTAAAATAAATCAAAATTATATATATAAATCTCTATAACCACAATTATATATATTATAATACATACTATTTAATTATGACCATTTATTTCTCTTTTATTACCAATTCATTTTTAAAATCAGGTTTTAGATAATAATCGTTTTTTTGTAAATGTTTTGATATATTATTTTCGGTACTCTTAATTAGATAATTATTAAATAATATCTTAAATTATAATTAAATTATTATAATATTTATAAATCAATTATAATTTTAATACCAATCATGAAGGATGGTTTTGATAAATAATGTATTTTGTTATCCTGGTGATGGATGGTCATACGTACACATGAGTAATATTTCCATATATAAATGATCAATATAGATTTGAGATAAGTGATATTTTATATTTAAATACTTTTAATAATATCATAAAACATATTTTTTTATTGAATATATATATAAATATAATTAACATGGTGTGGTCATTAAGATATAGAGTCACATTGTTTCATGAAGGCATTAGTCTTCAGGTACATGAATGATGTTATCATCATTAAGTTGGTGAAATGGTAGGAATGAAAATGATATATTAACTTTTTGTAATGAAAATTAATTCAATATTATAATAATTATGTCTTTTATATCATAATACTCATTATCTTTTTCCTTATTATTTTCCATATATATCATTAGTGATAAGTAATCATATCAGTTTGTGAGGTTGTAGTGAAATGTACACATGAACAACATTATTATATCCCATATAGAATAGAAAGTAAATAAAGGTATATATATATTATAATAAAAATATTGGTGTAATTATGTTATAAATATAATATATAATGTTTAAATCCATCATCATACCCAACCTTCAGAGGGGGTTATGAAAATGTGAATGACCTTGGTTTGCAAGGTAGTGGCCTTTTGTACACACGAATAATGATTTCGTAACCCATTTGACTGAAGTGGGGATGGTGGTAGTTCAATATCTTAACATAAAAAATATCAGTATATTTAATATAATTATTTTATTATATCATCATTGTTTATTAATAATTTAAGGTGGTGGAGGAAGAAATAAAATAAAAATTCACATTAAAGAACGTTACCTCTTCTTTAGGTTACCTCCTTAGGTTTGCACCAATTGCCAACCTAGTTAGTCGTTCATCCCCAAATAATGATTATAGGAAGATATGAGGAATTGTTTTTAGAGATTTGGAAAGTAATTTTATAGACTAAAATTATTTTATAGTTTGAAAAGTATAGGATAATTGTTGCATTTTATAAGTGAGATAAGTGGAACAGTTGTACTTTTTTTAAAATAAAAAGTTATAACCATGTTATTCTCATGAAAAATGGCTTCAAAATATGTTATTATTGATAATTATACATTATATGATATAAATTGGAATAAAATATATTTTAGACAAGTTTTTAGGTCATTTTGGCCCTTACTTTTTAGTTTAACCCCTCATTAAACCATTTTGTCTTTAACTACAATAAATAATTTTTATTGTTTTACTATTCATTATGGAAAAAATTCTGATGACCATATTAAATAAAATAATAAATTTAAGCCATTTTTTATAATTTAATTCATATTGGTGGTAAAATTTAATTTTAAATTATTCATGTAGACGGGATGAGAAAGTGGTTTTTCAAAGAGAAAATTTTTAAACATTTACAAGTTTTTTATATAAAAATTAAATACTAAAAAAATTCCAATGACCTGAATTAAATTAATATATACATAATTTAAATAATTTATTTTTAAATCCAATTTAAAATTTAATTAAAATTTATTAATAATTTAAATGAAAATGATGTTTTAAATTAAAATTTAGTATTTTTAACTATTCATCAAAAAAATTATACTTTTCATGAAATTATCAAAAACCAATCCAAAAATAATTTTTTTAATTTTGATTAAAAAAATAAAATTTAATTTTTCAAATATTGTTTCATAAATTTTTGGAAATATGTGTTAAATTATGTGAGTAAAAATATGACAAAACTATTTTTTAGAAAAATATATCCTTTAAACACAAAATTTTATTTATTCATATAACTTGTATATAAAGAACATAATATAAACGTTAAAAATTTTATTTATTATATAATATATTAATTTCATTAAAAAAATTCACCAAAAAAATTTAATTTATTAAGGTAAAATGTTTTTTTCATAAAAATATTTTCAGAAAAAGATTTAATTTTTTCAAATAGTTTATATATTAATTTTTAATTAATTTTTTACCAAATAATTCATTTTATAAACATTTTTAAACAATATATATTCATGATTTGTTTATTACTATTCATACCCTCTATTCTAATGTCTATGTGATAACTATTATGTTAAATAATAATATTTTATTAGTATGTCACTTTCCATTTAAAGTCAATGTTGCGTGTAATGTAATCTGCACCTGGTGTTGTGTGTAATGAAAACTGAACTCAATACTGTGTGTATAAAAAATATCAAAAAGATTAAATTCATTTGGAAAAATGATTTCATAAAATCTTTGGTTGTTATATTCTACCCTAATTTAAATTAATTTTACCCTTAAAATTCATCTTAATCATCAAAGGATAAACATTTGAAAATTTATTCATATCATCCCACATCATAAAATGGGTCAATGAAAGATACTCTTTAAAAAGATATATGTATGTGTGAAAATTATCTATAATTACATATATTAGGTTTCCAAATAGGATAACATAGGAGGGATGTGAAAACCTGGACATAAAACAGAAAACTAACACCCAAATACTAATAGTGAGTGATAAAAAACATTGTCAAAATAAATTTGAGGACCAAAAATCCATAAAAAAATATGCATAAAAAAGTTCATTGATATCCTAAAAAATGATGATAAAATGAAAACATTTTATTTCATTATCTCTTTCCTAATATTGGAAAATTCCTTTTTCAATATACAGAAATACACTTACTTCATATCTTTCTATTTCATAGGCACAATTGTGTCCATTGGTTGTGCCTTGATTAATTAATAATTCATATATTAATCTATGTGGTATATTTTTTATGTCTAAATCACTAAATAATATCCATAAAATAATGATAATTCATTCCTTTTATCCGTAGTAAAACAATAAAAAAAGGTCAACACTGGTTATCCAATATGTATATATATTCATATGGTGAAGTAATACATTAATCTCTAAAATCTCATCAAAATTTCAACTTAAATCATTTAATAAATGGTTAACATTATAACCCTTATAAAATTCCAAATTTATAAATAAGTTCGATAAACTTCTCAAAATAAACTTTACATTAATCCAACTAAAATCAATAATAAGCTATTAATGGTCATATGAAAAATATGTGAATACCATGTCCACATACTCTCTTGAATCTTGTTAATGAGTATAATTAAAATAAAAACTCAATGAAAACAAATATTCTTCCTCATTTTATAAATAAAACAATATATTATTGAGAATATTATATAGATTCAATAATTTAATAAACTCCATCAATGATAATATAAACCACTTTGTCAACAAATCCATTATCTATTCTAAGGTCATGAATACTATCCAATTTAAATTATCCATATTAATCATATATTTATCCAAACAAATCACCATTTTATCAACCTCCAGATTATATTAAGGGTTATCATCCCTTAGTCATGTTTTATCATAAAATATTTCTTTCAATTAAATCCATTTCTAGGTCATTTGTATTATTTAACATTTTCTTATATATCCTTAACGAAAAACTTATTCTAAAAAATCCTTATATATTTCATGATTTATAAAACATAATTATTGAATACCAAAAAAATAAATTTAATCATTACATTTCCTTCTAAAAACATTAACTAGTCTTCACCGTCTTATACCTTAACACTTATTTACCTTTATACAGAATTTTTAGTTTCATCATCATCCATAATATTACCATTACTCACAAGAAAATTCTAATTCTCTTCATGAGATTTCCCATTATCCCATAAGTTTTTTATTTTCCTAAACATTCTATATTTAAAACATTTTCCCATTTTTAACACGTTAATGAAACCAATATTTTCATCATTTTCATTAACTGAAATTTTAATTTTTCCTTTGTAGTTTCCTACTCTATGACATTATTCTCTATAGATAAAACATATTCTTGTTCTTTTGAAAAATTCCATTGAATTATTCTTCCCACATTCCCAATATATAGGAAAATCGATCTTAATTATTCAATGGTATCCACTACCGAAACACTTAATGATCTTTATCCTTATGTTATTTGGTGAGTTTGTGAGTTGCTAAAGATTCCGATTGTTAATAATTTTCCATGATCACTTTTTAGGAATAGTAACAATATATATTAATATATCCATCATCCTATTTGTATTCTCATCAAAAAAAATCTTTCTCACATTCAATGTAAACTATGTTTTTTTTGATACTAGCATTGACTAAAACCAAAAATCATAGTGTCAATATTCTTAGTGGGAAATCAAATAATCATAAAAAATAAATTATAAGATCTATAAATAATCAAACACTTAAAATATAGTATACATTAGAAATAATCTAGGTGATCAATTATCTATTTATATCCTTCATGATGGTTTTTAATGAGTTTCTGAATTTCTAAATCATATCCCTTGGATGTGTCAAACCATGTGTGAAGAAAGGCCTATTTTCATGAACTGGGTAATGATCAATTCCATCTCTATGTTCCCCTTTCAAATTCATTACCTCAGATATCACTATTCCAATGCCACATAAAATTTTAGTTTCTATATAAGGAAGTAATTTTATGCAAAAAAACGTACTCTATCCATCGCCAAAATTCCATAAAATTTTCATATACAATGAACGATCCTTAATATTATACATAGATTTATACCTATTCATATCCCTATAAATATACTTAAGGATATAACTAATGTTTTCTAATCCTAATTTTCAAATTTTAACTAAAAATTTCCTCTAAAACCAACTATAGTGTTCTGATATTTATATATATATATATATTACATATTTTTAGAAGAATATTCAATACATTAAATCAACACACAACTAAGGACCATAATATTTTAGTGTCATTGGGGACTAGATGTGGAATAATATAATTTGTTGAATGAATTTAAACATTTATAATAATGATATTTCCCATTAGTAATCTTCACAAACATACCATACATAAAACTATTTTCATAACATGGGGAAATTAAACCTAAGAAAGTGTGAGATTAGATGCTCATTAAGGGTAACATTGGTATATATGAATATGATATGAAAATTTGGGTATGAGAACATTATAATAGCCTTTGAAAACCATACCCTACATATCATAAATCATAAACCTGAGTCATAGAATAAATCATAGTAATACATAACACATGAATCATAATGGAATCAAATAACACGAGTCATGAAAACATAAAATTGTAATAATAAGTATATTTGTAGAATACACATTCACTTAGAAAATTCTGAAAATTTATAAATATATATTAGTCCCCTAACTGAGTTAACGACATGAAAGGAGGTCCCCACAAAAACTTATAGAAATATAATTAGATTCATATGTAATATTCTGGACATTAAAGATAGGTCCACTCATAACATTATGAATATGAAATAAATTTCTATGAATAACAATATGAACATGTAATTAGGTCCACACATAAAATTATGAACATGTTCTCATGTTCCAACAAAACATTGTGAACATGTAATCAGGTTCACACATAACATTTTATACATATAATCATGTTCACACATAACATTTTGAATATTGAATCATGTTTACATATAAAATTTCGAACATATAGTCAGGTTCAAACATAGAATTGTAAACATGCAATCATGTTTGGGAATAAAATATTGACTAATGTTCTATCAAAATATTTACAATGCATTATAGGATGATATAGTTACCACACATCATATAATATAAATCATACATATATATGCCACAAGATCAAAAAACATTCATCACATCATAATCCATGAAATGAAATGGGTTTCTTAATCCTTTTATTATATGATATCCTATGGAAAATAAATATTTTTCATAAAAATTTCATCATTTCATCGAATCATAACCCTTGGAAAAAAATAAATGGGTTTCATAGGAAATTTATCATGGTATAACCCGTGGAGATGAAACAGTTTTCATAAATATTCTTTTCATCGTAAACCAATAAGAGAAATAATAATAATGGTATTATTGATTCATATCCCCAAAAAAGCATATGTTACATCAAATGGTAGATGGAAAATGATTTAAAAGATACATTACATGGAATTTTCCATGAATAATATAATGTTTCTTTAAAACACACTTTTTAAAACTAGAAATTCAAAAAATATTTTCCAAACCCTTCTCATTGAAGATAAACCTAAAAACATATAAAGTAAGCATTTAAATAATTTAAAACATTTCTTGAGGAATAAATACTTTATACATTGAAAATTATTTTTAAATTCTTTAAACATTTTCAAATGAATTTTCTTTTGAAAATAACATTTAAACATATAAAGTAAACATCAGACAAATTAATGATCATAATACTTGGAAATTCCATTCATGTCATACATATTAAAAAAATATACCTTTCACATTTTCATCAAAATCCAAATGGGAATTCTTTGGGAAAAAACATGAATATTCCCTTAAAAATATTTTTTAATAAGTAAAACATTGGTTAACATGTCTTTAATAAATCATTTGAAGAATTATAAAACGTTTTTAAAAATATTTTTGTAAAACATGGTTTTCGAAGAATAAATATTTATAACCAAAGAGGGATATAAAAAAATTATTAAATATATTTTTTTGATTATTTTATGTACCAAAGTGTGTAAAATGGTAAAATTACTTGAAAATATTTTTAATAACTGGAGGATAATAAAATTCAAATGAATTATTTAGATGTATATCATAATGTTTCAAAATTTTGGACATAATTATAAAAAAAGATATATGTTTAGATTGTAACTTATAACCATTACCACTTTATGAGAATTTAAAACATAATTCCCATGAAATAAAATCCTTAAATGGATATTTGATCCCCATAATTTAATATATACTCATTATAAAATACATTCCTGGTAATTTTCTGCAGCATATTAAAGTAATAGGTGGTGAATATAAAATGTGTTTCCAAAAAGTTAAAAATGAGACTATAATCCCTTATCGGTTAGGAAATATTTTTAATAGTAAGCCCTTAATAAATCCTAAAATCCAATGAAACTTTAAATTTCATTAAAATGAGTATAATAAATATATAAAATTTCGAAGGTAAAGTATATAAACCTCAAAAAAATAAATTATTTGTATATTTTCATTTGTCTCCCAGAAATAAAAGAGAGACTATAAATCTCATACGATAAGTCTCGATATCCTTCATGAACATCCAAAATACATGTATAATAGAAATAAGATTTTTATAAATATATTATAGAATCATAAATATTTATTTTATACTGAAAATTATTTACTTGTCAACATATATTAACCATTTATTACCAAATATTTTTTAAAATTATGTTTTGATTAATAACCGCTTTGTTTTTCATATATGTTTTGTTTTGTTATTTTTAGTTCACTTTATTTTGTCATGGTCACATAATCATCGGAATAATTATCCAGGAATAATAATAATATTCATACAAAAATTTTAAATTTAATACCAATCATGAATGAAGGTTTTTGGAAATTAAGAATGTTACAATCCTGGAGATGGTAGGTCATACATACAAATGAGTAACGTTTCAAATTTTAAATGAACGTTATTGAAATTAGGTAAGTGAAAAATCTTATTTCCAGAATGATGCTAATTTCATAAATAATATTTTTTCATTAAATATACTTATACATATCATCCATGTGGTTTGGAGATTAAAATATCTAGTTACGTCACTTTATAATGCGTGTAGTCTGTACGTACATGAACGATGTTGTCATCTTTTAGTGAGCGAAATTGTAAGAAATAAAATGATAGATTATTTTTAATATTTAAAAATATGTCAAAAATATCATAATTATATCATTTATATATCACAAGTATTCATTAAGATTAACCTTATTATTTTCTATTTAAAGCGTTTGTGAAAACAAACAACATAGTTTTGTGAGGTGGTAGTCCTTCATACACCTGAATGACATTATTGTATCCCCTGCACAATGTAAATTAAAAATGTATATATGGAATAGTGACACAAGAGGTATAATTATGTTATAAATATAAAATATATACTTTATATAAACAATAATACACTACCTTGAGATGTGGTGATAGAAAAACAAATGACATCGATTTGTGAGGTGGAAGTCCATTATACACATGAATGACGATTTAATAACCGATTTGATATAAGTGAGGATGGTTTTAAGTAATTCTATTAACATAAAAATATCTATGTATATGTAATATACTAATTTAATCACACATATATATATATTGTATACGCCTCCCCCGCAACTAGAACACGTGACCTGAGGATTAAAGGCCAACTCGTAAGCGTTACGAGTACTACTGGGTCAGTGGTACTCGTAAAGCTATCCGGTTGGCCTTTAAGCCTGTGGTCACGGGTTCGAGTTGTGGGGGAGCCGTATTAAATCCTCCCCAGGTAGGGGACAGTTCCTGCCACATGTTATCTGGGCCAGTCTAAGGTGGGGGCCTATTATCTTCCTGAGGGTGGGAGTCTGATATATGCCAGAGGGCTGGGCTCTGGCATGGCTGAGTTTGGTTGGACTTTAGGCCCGCTGGGTTTGTTACCTAAAAAAGACTCATTTTTATGTAACAAACCCTGTCGGCCTAAATCCCAACCAAAATCGGCCACACCTGAGTCCAGCCCTCTTGCAGATAGCATACCCCCGCCCCACGGGCAGATCGCAGGCCCCCACTTCAGAATGGCCTAGATAACACGTGGTAGGAAGTTCCCCTACCTATCAGGGATTTAATACTCCTCCCCCGCAACTCGTACCCATGAACATAGGCTTAAAGGCCAACCGGGAAGCATTACGAGTATGAAATAGGCCAACCGGGAAGCGTTACGAGTACCACTGACCCAGTGGTACTCGTAACGCTTCCCTATTGTCCTTTAGGCTTGTGGTCATGGGTTCTAGTTTCAGGGGAGGCGCATTAAATCCTCGACAGGCAGGGGAACGTTCCTGCCATGTGTTATATGGGCTCATCTAAGGTGGGGTCCTGCTATCTGCCCGTGGGTTGGGGGTCTGCTATCTGCTAGAGAGTTGGGCTCGGGTGTGGCCGAGTTTGGTTGGGCTATAGGCCCACTGCATTCGTTATATAAAAAAGTTCATTTTTTATGTAACGAACCCAGCATGCCTAAAGCCCAACCAAACTAGGCCACGCCCGAGCCCAGTCCTCTAGCAGATAGCAGACCCTAACCTTCAGGCAGATAACAGGCCCCCACCTCATACTGGCCTAGATAACACGTGGCTGGAACTGTCCCCTGCCAGGCGAGGATTTTATATGCCTCCACCATAACTCAAACCCATGACCACAGGCTTAAAGGCCAACCGGGAAGCGTTACGAGTACCACGAGGACATTTGTCATGACCCGCCTCCCCAAGACATGAACCTTGTTATATCACCCCATGGGTCTCCTGTAATACCTTGGTTGCCTTCCCAGCACACCATAGTCTATTACTCACTATGGTCGCTTATCAGACTAATGACTATCCCCACAGGCCAACACATGTTATTTTAGTGTGTTTTGTCCTCACTCACACACACCCTAGCAATCAACCAAGAAGTTCACCCATCCTAATTACTACTCCAGGCCAAGCATGCTTAATTGTGGAGTTCTAATCAGGAAGGCTCCCGAAAAGAAAGGTGCACCTTGTTGACATGGGTAGTAACATTTAGCCTTTTAAGTCTCACATTTCTAGGAGTGTTACATTATCCACACCTTTATAGCACAATGCCCTCATTGTGGACCCCAAGCCTCAATCCCAGGCAGTGCCTAAGCACTTCCTGCTGGGTATTGGCTCAGATACCATTTGTCACGACCTGCCTCCCTGGGCCATGAACCTTGTCATATGACCCCATGGGTCTCCTGTAATACCTTGGTTGCCTTCTCAAAACACCATATGCTATTACTCACTATGGTCTCTTATCTGACTAATGACTGTTGTCCCCACAGGACAACACCTTTTCTTTCAATGTGTTTTTCCTCACTCACACACACCCTGGAAAACTTCCCAGATAGTAACCCATCCAGATTACTACTCCAGGCCAATCATTCTAAACTCTGGAGTTCTAATCAGGTAGGGTCCCGAAAAGAAGGGTGCACCTTGTGGACATGGGTAGTAACATTTACCCTTTTAAGTCTCACTTTTACAAGGGTGTTACATATATAGATTAATAAAAATATAATTTGTTGGAGGAATAAATAAAATAAAAAATCTCATTGAATAGTGTTACCTCTTCTTCCGGTAACCTCTAGAGGTTTGCAAAAAATTAATTCCCATTATGAACTTATGAAAAAAATTAAGGATTAAAGGATGATAATAGTGGATTTTTTAAATTATTTAGGAATTTATTTTTAGAACTAAATGTTTTCGATGGTGTGAAGAGGAGAGAAGAGTGGGTAGCCTTTTATAAGTTGGGTAAGTGTCAAGCATGTAATTATTTGAAAAGAATAAGGTGTGATAATTTGTTTATCAATCCAAAAGGATCATAAATAGATAATTATTTATAAAAATACAATAACAGTCTAAATATTTCTGTAAAATATATTTTTTATAGTTTATTAGATCATTTTATCCCTTGTCTTATTATTTTAACCCCCAATAAACCCTTTTTTAACTTAACCATTAATATTATTTAATATTTTTACTATTAATTGTGGTAATAAATAAATTTTGTCATATTATATACTATAAATTATTATAATTAAATATATTTAATACATTATTCCAAATCTTATTCATATAATATTCAAATTATATTTTAAAATTAATCTCACAGACATGACGAGAAAGATAGTTTTCAAAGAGAAAATGTTTGAAATTTTTCAACTTTTGTATATCAAAATTCAATATGAAAAATTATTCCAATGAAATAAATTGTATTCATTGATATATAATTGAACTAATTTTAATTAAATAAATTATTATAATTTTTTACTTTATTAATAATTTAAATAAAAAGGCACTTTTCAATTGAAATACAGTATTTTACACTATTCACCGATAAATTAATCTTTTCAGAAAAAATATAGAAATTCCACCAAAAAAGTTTTTTACATGATGATTTCAGAAAATAATTTTTTTTCAAATAAATTTTAAAATTATGTGCCTATAAAGGTAACAAAACTTCTTATTAGAAAATTAACGTATTTAAGCTTAAATGTTTATTCATTCTTATCTCACATCTATAAAATGCATAAGAAGAATGTTAAAAATTTTAATGAATATATACTGTATAAATTTTATTAAATTTAATCTTCATTTTTTGTCCAAATTTATTGGGGTAAAATATTACATAAATAGTTTTTGGAGAAAAATATTTACTTTATTTTCTAATATATTTTATTTTATTTTTTAATTAATTGGACTCCAAATAATTCATTTTATATAAATGTGTAAAACAAAAAAATTAAATTTTTTTTAATCCTATTCATACCAGGAATTCCTATGGATTAGTTATAACTATTAAATTAAATAATAATAGTTTAATATTATTCTATGTTTCATTTAAACATGGTGTTACATGTAACACAAGATACCCCCACATTTTCCTATAATGCAGGCTAAAATTGGTATTTCACGTAATGAAAATTTTCAATAAGTTTTAATTTATTGTAATACTATATTTCACATAATCTCAAGGTGTTACAGTTAATCACAATCAATCTACATTACAACACTAATTATTATTTTTATATGAATTAAATTACCAACATTCTTTAGGATTAGATTGAAAAAGTGTAAGAATAATCCAATCAAGTGGTTTTGAATTAATTATATTTGTCATGTTGGGTTTCAGTTTCTACCGAACACAGTTGTTCCAAGATTTGATAAAAAATATTAATATAATGACTCACAACACAATGCCATTATAATAGAATCAATGAGAAAGTGAATAACAAAATTTAATAATTTGGTATGCACTCATTTTGAATGATTTAGCTTCCCCTAATGATTTAGTCAATCATCATTTGGTGATTTCGAACGATAAATTAACCCAAAAACATATGATAGAGAATAAAATAGAAGGATTAAGAAAAAAATAAAAGTTGTGTAACTAGAATTATACTAATAAAAATACAAAATTACATCAAAGTCTATGAATTGAATGAAAAAGAAAAAACTAACTACAATAGGACAAAACCCAAGTGGTTGCTTCCCGATGGATGAACCTCTATGCCCAGAATGAATCAGGGATTACTTCAACTAGAACCCCTGTTTATTATCCTGGATGGCTTCCTTGTTTTTTCCCCAAGTCAAAAATTGTTTCAAATTTCCAATTCGGGTAAAACCCGTAGGTTCTAGTCACAAGATACGTAATTATTGCTCATATCTGGGTTTTTCTTGAGTGCTTCATAGCATGAAAAATGTTTATGCCCAGAAATTCTTAGCTCGTCCACTTTTTTTCTTTCCATGACTTCATGCTCTACACTCGATTCATGCCTTGTAATATATTCACTTCCAAAAGATGATTTTGGAGATGAATACTTATTTTCATTCCCTAGAAGGTTCATTTCATCAAGTATCTTCAATAGAAATACAATGAAGGTGAATGTAAAAACCAAAAAAACGACCATGATCGGGAAATTACTATTAACATGTATATTAACTATAACAATTAAATACATACACCGAGAGGATCCAAACCTATATATATCTTCTTTTATAATAGATCATAATTTAAGGGAAACACAATAATAAAGCCAGTGTGCAATGCTCATACCATGGGAAAGAGAATGGTGTATACATAGTCATATAACCTTTAAACCCATCTCTTCATGAAATGGAAATGGGGTATGTATAGTCTAGGAATTATATTCCTATCCCATTTTTAACAACATGTCTATTAATAACCATCATACCTACTTATACAATTTATAACAGTAATACACCCCTTTATATATGCTCAATAGTAGTCATCAATGGTTCTTCCCAATCCCCATTGGTTAGTTCATGAGGTCCATTTATTGGCTGGTGGTACCTAGATAAAAAAGTGTTATGTCCAGGTTCCATCATCCATCCAGTGGTATCCCACTAGGCGTCCATTGGATCCTTCTATTGGAATGCTCTAAAATATCATTTTTTTCTCCTCTTCGGGCTTATGAATGATCCTATAACTCCATTAAAAAATCTCAAAATTATAAATACTAGAATTCATCAAAAGAAACTATTACAAACACAAATGTGTGTTTTTGATCATTCAAAACTACCAAAAAGTGAAATTCAAAAATAGTAACTTGTGGGGAGAATTTGTGTGTGATGATGAAGACTTATTATGGATTAACTAGTTTCATAAATTGTTTAAAAAATATCTTTTAGATGAGAAATAAATGAGATTTATTAGTTAATGTTTTGTCCAAAATATAAAAAAATCGAAACCGAAGAGGTCATTCAAATGTAAGTGAATCAATATTTGTTAGATATATTATAATTATTGATGGTTGAAATTGGATATCTCAAGATCATTTCTGTATCGATATTTAAATAATATGTTTATTTTCACCAGATTCTGAGTGTGTAGTTCAGGGGCGCAAAAATAAATATTTTTAAATAATTATAAATAATTATATATAAATATAATTATAAATATTTATATTTATAATTAAAAATATATTTATACATATATTTAAAGATTTTTATATTTTTATAAATATATTTGAATATTTATAAATATAATTATATATGTATTTATATATTTATATATTTATAAATTATATATAAAAATATTATAATATATATTTTTATTTAATATATTTAAATATATATATATATAATTAAAAATATATATTTATAACAATATCTATAGAATTATATATATATTTATAAATATATAATTTTAAAAAAGTTATAATAAAAATAATAAATATAAAATGTTTTTGATTTTAGGTATCGAGTAATAGTTATCGAACCCAGCATGGATTAATAATCAGGAAATATTTCTAAAATGAAAACCCTACATAAATCCAATTTTTGGATTCCTAAACCTGAATCATATTTTAAAATATTTATTTATAAATATATTTCTAAATATATATTTACAAATAAATGTTTATAAATAAATACATTTGGCTAGCACATAAATAGTAAACCCCGTTATCCTACATCCTAAACACCATTGTTCAAATCTTGGCATGCCCCATGGGGGATTTATGACGTAGGTGGTGACATGGGATTGATGTGGGCCAGCAGTTAGACAACCATGATGTAGGCAGGTTGTGAAGGAGGGATGATGCAGGCCTAGTGGCATAGGCAGGACGATGCATGCATGACGTTGCACTCAGCCTACAGGCCATGTTCATGGGTCACCTGGCCTTAGGGCGATGGGTTATGTAATGGGACTTCCTCTACCTATATAAAAAGTGGTCTTTTCTTTAAATAAAAAAGTAGTTGTGACCCCAACATTAAATATATATATATATATATTTGTAAATATTTATTTACTATATTTAAAAAATATACGGTTATAAAATTATAATTATATATAATTATATATATATATATATTTGAATAAATATATATATATAAATAACTATATATATATATAAACAAATATATTTATAATTAAATATTTATATATTATAATTATTATATTAGAATTATTTTCTGAAATTTTATAATAAATATATTTATAATTATAAAATATATATAATTGCATAAATATATTTTTTCATTTATAAATATATTTATTAGTACACTTACATATACAATATATATGTATAATTATATATATATATTATAAATATATTTTAAATTTAATATATATATATATAGTTAATTATTTATAAATATATGTCTAATTATACTTAAATAAATATATTTTTTATTGCAACCCAATTTTTTCATACATAAATATTAGATCATTTTATTAAAATATTTATTATATTTCACAAATACAAGTCAAAGGACTATAAATGTTTAGTGTTTTTTGAGACTAGATGATCATTCTTCTTATTTCATGAATGATCTTCAACATCTCCAATAATAATTTCCCACATAGTACTCTTCACAAACATACCCTACTGAAACCTTTCATTATAACCGGGTGAAAGAAGACATACAAAAAAGTGTTCTCAAATGATCAGTAAGGGTAAACATTGTATATATCAATCATGGAACATATGAAATCATATTATAAACATAAGGTCATGAGATCATGACCATACAAAAAACTTTTATACCCAATCTATCAATGATCTCAAATATCATCTAGGGTATAAATCCTTATCATTTAAAAGGAAATGATTTATAAGAGTGGAAAATACTCCTAAATAAATCACAAACTATAAGTTCTTATTATAAAATTTTGTCACCATGATAAGTATAAAAACTATTTCATATGTCATAGTTAACTTCCAAGATAATAAAATCATAATATATTAGACCTCAAAACCTATTTATCCTAGTGGATGAGGCACATCAACTTGTTTCCTATAATAGATCAAGAAAATCGACTTGTTTTCTATAATGTATTAAGCACATTGACTAGTTTACTATAATGTATCAAGCAGAATGACTTGTTTTCCATGGTTATCTCATGGAACTTAAAATATTACCCAATGCATTTTAGGGCTATACAACACTAGTACCACCCATCACATTATTAAAATCACACATATATGTTAAAAAATCATTAAACATTCATCAAATCAGAAACTATAAAAATAAATTGGTTTTATAAACATTTCATCATAGAATAACCCATAGAAAAGAAACTGGATTCATTAACATTCATCATTTCACCACAGTCTAACCTATAGAAAAGGAACGATTATTATAAACATATTATCATCATAAACATAAAAAAATATAGGGAAATAATAAGTATGGTATAATTGTATCATATCTGTAGTGAAGTACCAATAACATTAAAGGATATTATCATTGATGAAAAATTACTTTAATGGATCAGTGTAAAATTTTTTGATGAAAATATTCTTTTCACAATGAAGTGAAAATTTTAATATATAAAAAATTAAAAAATATTAAAGAAAAAATTTCATTTGAAAAAAACCATGGAAAAATATATTTGAAACTTCAATTCATTGATAAATAATGATGGTGGGAAATTCTGTTCTTACTTTATATGTTAAAATAAAACCTTCCATTCAAAATTTTGTAGAAAAATTCAAAAAGTACCATGTTTGAAAAATGAAAAGAAGTTATATTTTAAAAAAATTAAATATAAACATGGGTAAAATTTATTTAAAAAATCATTTTATATGAGTAAAAATATTATTTAAATCAATTTTAGGAAACAAGGACAAAGAGGTGAAAGAATATTTTATTGAAGATAGAAATTTAGTTAGTTTTCCTTAAAAACATATGTTTGTAATTATTGATTAAATATAGAGTAAAATGAAATGAAAACATATATTCCATAGAAATAATATTATTATATTAAAATAAAATGGATTTATCATATAAGGATAACATAATTTCCACAATATAAATGTAATCATAAACAATGCAGATTAAAATAGGATTGAAACATAAATCTCTTACCACTTTGGTAACTTTTGAATCGTAATACCTAGGAAATAATAATCTCAAATTAAACACAAATGTAATAATAATAATTATATTCAATATAAAACGTTTCAAATGGGATTTATAAACACCTTATAAAACTAATAAGTGCATAAAATAATATATATCCCAAAGAAGACAATTTCTGACGATAAATACTTACCGCTTTGGTAATATATGAATAAAAACATAATGAAAGATAAAAATTTAAAGGAGATTATAAATTAACATAATTTAAATTAAAATTATCATAAAATAAATTCATGGTAAGTATAAAAGCTACACAAATAAAATAATTTGTTAATATGAAATATGTCTCATATAAATAAGATTGAGAAAAGAAATTCCTTACCATAATCCCTCAATTTCTTCACACAAATTCTAAAATAATATATAAGAATAAATATAGGTTTATTATACATTTAATTTTTAACAATAATAATATATATTATAGAATATATAATTTACTTATAACCTTTTATATCCTATTTATTAACAATTTTTTATTCAAATCACTATTTTGGGTGTTAACCACATCGTTTTTCTTGTATGTTCTAGTTTGATAGTACTGTTCTTTTTTACATTGATCATGGTCCCATCATTTATAAAAAAATATTATGATATAAATGTCATATATATTAATTATATACATATTTATGGCCATAAATAAATTCAATAAATAAAAAATTGAATAATGTCATTCATTGATATGGTAGGTCGTACATACACATGAACATTGTTTTCATTTTTAAAAAAATGTAAAGAAATAAATTTAAATAATAAATCACCTTTTTAGGATCATTAATATATCATATACATGTTATTTATTCATAAAATTCATCATCATTACCTTCTAAGTAAAAAAAGTGAAAAGTGAAATTGATCAATTCATGGAGGTGGTAGTCCATAAATATGAATGAGCGACATTATTATTTTCCAATGGGTTTTAAGGTAATAATTTAGATATTATATTATCATTATAGAAGAAAAATTATGAAATAATTATCATATATAAACTTTAAACCTAATATAGTAACCATCCATGAATGATGGTGATGATAAATGAATTGTATCACTATGTGGAGATGGTAAGCCATATGTATTTATGAGTGATTCTTTTGCTTCCCATTTGATGATAAAGTGTGTGGATTAGGGTGTTTTAATAAAAATAACATTTTAATATATTTATGATAATAAATATTTTATTTTAAGAAATATTCCACAGATTTAGAGGTGGTAATAGAAGAATAAAAAAGGAATTGATCTGTTAAGGTGATTACCTCTTCTATGAAACAACTTATTTTGATATCCTCTTAAGGACCCTTGGGGTGATCTTTTGTTTAGAATATAACCTCTATAATGAAAATAAGGATGTTCTGGATGGATTTTTTTCTTGTTATGGTCGAGTTATAGGGGTCAATGTTTTTTGAATAACAAATGGACTATGTTCACTTTTATAATTGAGGGGAGGGGAACTCTTGGGATTTCATAAAAGATTAAATTATTAATATACTAATTATATAAAAAAATTATTCCAAATGGATATGGATTTTAATATAAGGTCTTATGGGATTTACAAATCATAAAAAATAAAATTTTTATACGTATATTTGGTGTCTTAAATTTTATCTTATAGTTTAACCCCTTAGTTAACATATCTAAACATTAGTCATAATAACATAATTTTCACACTAAATGGATAATAATTTTATATGTAAGGTGATAATTGGATCATAAATGGCCTAGTTATGAAATTTCATATAATATATTATCTTCACTATCCTATTTTAATATTTATATGTTTTTTAAAATAATTGAATAAAATATTATTTTGATAAAATATCATTAATGTCAATTTTAACATTATTCATTTAATTTGAGATAAAATACATAAATTCAATGTTTTAATAAAAAATTAATCCTTTAAAACAACATTATAATATCATATTTATCTATAAAATATAGTGAACTCCATAACTAATTCAAATTATGTTACTTTTAATATTTTTAAATTCATTTATTTTATTTTTCTGTTAATTGGAGAAATAATTTATCGGTGTAACATAAGAATTTATATATAATGGTAAAAGAGTGGTATTTTGTATTTTTCTTTGGCTTAAATATTATATAGAACATTTTTTAGGACAAGTGTCACTTAATTAATTAATTAAGAGCCTAAAGTGATAATTTAAAATTTTAATTCATTAAATAGAAATTATATACGAAATTTTTTTGACTTTGGAACTTAGTTTCATCGTATTTTAACCTGATTTACTCCTTAACGATATGACATATTTTACCATAGTTTCTTTTAAAAAACCTAAAAATAAGAGGATAATATTTTTGAAAAAATGAAAACTATTTGTTCTAAATATGTAATAAATTTTATCAAACTCAATTTATATAATTTGAAGAAATTAATTTTAAAATAAGCATGCAAAACAAGACGAAAATCATTTTCTAGAAAATTATATTTTTAAGCATAAAACTGGATTTATTCTTATCTCATTCCAAAAAAACATATTAGTTGAACGATAAATTTTTTTATTTAATATATAATATATATTTTTAATTAAAATCATTTAAATATAGTTATTTATTTAATTTATTATGATAAAAATACAATGTATGCATAAAAATAGTTTTTCAGGAAAATGAATTTTTATGGTATAAAATATTTTGATACAAAATAAAACATTAACATTTATTCCAATAAACATAATTGAATTATTAATAATATAACAAAAGTATTTTAACATTGAAATCAGTTTAAAATAATATATAAATTTTCGAATCCATGAAAAAAATATTACTTTTAATTAAAATCAGTATTTTCACTATTCCTTAAAGAATCAGTCTTTTTTAAAAATACCAAAAATTACTCAAAAAAACTGACATGATGATTCTAAAAATTAAGTTCATTTTATCAAATTCATTTCATAACATTTATATAAATTAATTGTAATACTCTCTCATAAAAATAAATAAATATCATATTCTAAGAAAACATATTTTGATAGCATCAAATAACGTTGCAAAAAATTGAGTACTTATTTTATAAGAAATAATCAAAAAATATTTATTTATTAGGTCCTTTATATATATTCATTAATATGTTATATTGTATTGATACCCTCTAGTTTAATGAAAAGGTTTTAATGGTAATATTTAGATAATAATATTTCATTTTTATGCTTACTGTTATTTGTATTTTATGCAATTGGATGTAGTATAATTTAAAATATCATGGTGTTACATTTATATTTATAAACATATTTATTAATACATTTATATAATATAAATAAATGTTTATATTTATATTTATATCTAAAAATTTTATAATTTTTTTCTACGTTTATATTATATAAATATATATAAATATAATTTTAACATATTTATAAATATATTTATATAATAAAAAAACAAAAAAACATAGTAATAGAGAAATAGATAATTTGATTCTCTTTCCTTAGTGTGCAAGGAACCAAATAAATGGTCACGCTATAAACCCATATCCTTAAAAACATACCCATGGATAATTAAAAAAAATTATCATATTTTGAAAAATTTACCTATTGGTGGAGGTTTTGAGGTTGGTGAAATAACTAGGTATGGTAGTAGATTGGCTTTCATTAGATGGGTTGAATTATAAAGGATCATGTCTCCTCAAAAATATTGCATTTTTATGAGGAAAATAAATCTTTATATGCTTAAGATTGTTAATGATCATTTAATTAATTTCAAAATATTTTGTGAATACAATCTGAAACTATTTTTGTGATTTAAAAGATATGTATTATATAATTATAAAATTTAAAATTGATTATGTGTTAAAAAAAATTTACCCCCTTGTTTACTATTTTTTATTGGAATGTTTGTTTATGTATGTGATAATTGAATTGAGATACTTATTTTGATGTTGAAATCAATTTTAAAAACTAAATTAGACTGGAAATCATGGCAGCAGAACAAGGGAAGCCCCCCGGAAATCCTCCAAGATCAATTTACCCTAAAAACCTAAGAGCTTGAATCTTTTCTTATAAAAACTGGGCCATCATGTGGTTCATAAGTCAACTTATGATGCATGTAGGGCTAGGGATTTGGATGCAGAAGCTCCGAACAATTTTTAATCATTATCTAGTTTCATAAATGGATCGTTTGCTTCACTTGGAAATCACACATCAAAGAGGATCTTGAGGAAAGGTATGATTGCCCACGTTTCGGAATTAGATAACTCTATAACTAAAAAGATTGTTTTACGTAAGTTCTCTTTAATCGCTCGCATTTATATGATGAAAGGTTACAATCCCTGGAAAATCACAGATCTTGTCTCCTAATTAGAAAAGGTTTGGGGTTTCTCATATTTCAAATGCATCTGATTAGGCAATGTTTACTTTCATATTTTATTTCTTTTGAACAAACTAAAAGGTACATCTTGGAGTACTAGTACTATTAATCTTAATTCGGGTACACTTAGTATTCATAAATGGAAGTTAGATTTCAATCTAAATGATTTAAACACTTTTTTTCATAAGTCAGGGAGAAAATACTTGGTCTAAACATGTTTTTGTATCATCCTGAAATTATATTTGACATTGTGTATCTGATAGGAATTAAAATTATACTAGACCATTCCCTTGAAATGGATATCTATGGAAAATATGCATGAGTTCTAGTGGAATAAGATATGAGTATCACCTTTATTGACAAGGTGACTTTTTCTACACTGCAAGATGAAATCCCTCTCATTATTGAATATGGGAAAATTTCATAATTTTGTGATTTTTGTATCATAATTAGTCACTATTTCCCCTACCCTAGGTAAAGAAACCCCTATTTCATGGGAAGATAAGATAGATGAGTCTCACCTAATAATTGTTCTTTTATTTAATGATTTTCTTTCAAGGTGCATTAATGGTGAACAAGTTAGTGATGACTTGGATGACACACAAGCTACTAGATAATTTGAGGCACAAAATTATATTGATTTCTATTATTGTAAAGTGAAAAAATCAACATCTTCAAAAAATAGAAAAGGGAAATTTAAGGTAGATACACCTACTTCAAGGAAATAAAAAACCAAAAAAATTATCTCTCTCTACTTTGAAGATGATAACTCTTGATAAATCTGGTTGTTGAGTTCAGCCTTCTCTGGTTGTGGATCTTGGTTAACCTGGGTCCCCCATTAGGCCTATTCTGACTCAATTCGTTTGACCCACTGGTGTTTCTTCTAAAAAGGGTGCTAACCATTTTATGGGTGATGATAATAGGGATGTTAACACATGTCCTAGTAAATATTCTCCCATAACTACATTGGATGTCATTGAGAATGAACATAGAAACAAAGTACAACTCCTAATGTAGGAGAAATTTTCTGACACTAGTGCAGATAGAGCTTATTCAAGATCTCAATCCCCTTATCAATTAACAACCCAAGACCAACAACATGCTGCTATACCCGGTGTTCTAGAAAGCGTTGTATCATAGGACAGAACCATTGTTTGAAAAAATGAAGCCCTAGAAAATGATTCAAGAGTCGCAAAAGCCATAGAAAAAGCATTTAAGGCTGGAAAAAAACAACCTTGGTTAGTGTTACTGATGTTGTCTATGCAGCCCTAGACAACACTACAGGTGATTGCAGTCTTCCAGCCCTAGACAACACTACTGGGGTTATAAAAAAGGAAGAGGGAACATTGTTTATTCCTTTATAAGGACCTGAACAGAGGGTCGAAAAGAATATTTCAAGGATTGATAAGAAACTAGCCGAGTCTTCCACTCTAGGACTAATTTCTTATCGAACTGAACAGATAAAATCAAGCATAAAGGGTGAAAATCATAGTTCCTTTGAGTTACTTGCAACAGGAAGCGACGAGAAAGATGGTTGAAGCCATGCTCAAACATATGGAACTAAAACAACGATGGAGACTACTGACTTTGGGCATTCAGATTATGGAAATAGACAATATATACAAGCCAAGACATAGATAATAGTACAAAACCCTTTTGGTCATGGTGGGAGGACCTCCCAACATAGTATGAATATCCTCTCTCGAGCTATATAACTTCTTGTTACTAGTTATTTTCTCGTCTGTTTTTTTTCACGTACATTTTTATATTTATTTTAGGGTCCTTGGACTCACCTTTTTAAATAAATTAAACAGAAAATTTTTCTATGTAATTACATCATCGAGAATTTTGTATGGGTTTATCTTTGGTTACTTGTGAATGTTATCAACAAAAAGAATCTCATGAAGGTTACCAAGGATTTTGTGATTGATCCATCACTAAGAAGGTTTTTTATAAGAATCATTTCACTCTTAAACTGTATAAAAATTAATATATTATATATCATTAGTAAGAAAAGGATTTCTATGATAGAGGTGTTTTTTACTCTAATAATTCAATAGGCGGTCATGGAAGAAATATTTATATAAACATTTTATTTTTGTTGGATTTGAGTGTAATTTTGAAATGTAATTTTTAGGTTTTGAGGTTTCGATTCATTGTAATATAGCCATTATAATAAATCAACAAAAATAAAATAATCATTTAATAATTTAAATTTTATTAGAGAATATTTTTGGAGAAGAGTTAGATATACTGATGAAGAGGAGAGTAGAAGTTAGTGCCTATGGATGACTGTTTATTATAGTTTATTAAATATTACCAAGTATTTCAGTAGATGGCCTGATGTATCCAAAACAAGTGTCAAAGGATTGAAGAAGAATGGGGTGTTTCAAGAGACTATTCTGGAAATGAGATTTATGGTCATGATGGATATGTGACATAATCATTATCTAGGTCACCAGTTGATCCTAATAAGGAGAAATAATTCAGGACAATGATGTAGATGTCATATATGGATTATATTATTTGGATTAAATTATCATAAAACTCTGACTATGTTTTTAAGAGGTTATAAAACCCTAAATCAGAGGGTAGGTTGACCAATTAAATATTTAGTAAAATGTTTTATATTTTTAGTATGTATTTTGATGTCTTTGGGGGTTATTTAATGTTTTTGGCCATCATTAGAGATAAAAAATCTTATAAACCAAGGTTAAGATCTTAGTGACCTCAATTCCTCGAGATAAAAGATGAAGTGGAATTACTATTGGAGGTTAAGAAGATAGAGAATATATTAATAATTTGTGAGATGTGTAGAGATATCGGCTAATTCAATGGAATGATTTTTTGTGAAGATTAGGGAATACTTCAGATTCTGGATGAGATAGCTTGAGTTAATAATATCAAGGATAGTATGAATAATTGTAGGATTGTGATTAAGATATTTTCATAGGGAAAAAATTTAATGGATTCTGATTGAGATAGTTATTTTTGTTGGTGGGGAGAGGAGTTATAAAATAGTGATTGAGAGGAGTGCCTTTTCAGTTGAGAGGATGTTAATTCAATTCATGTGTGGTCTCAACCTCAATTTATATAGATTCAATGATCTATAAAGCTCCCTTGGATTTTGAGATCCATCAGATCAAGTATCTTTTTTTAATTAGACAGTTGAAAGATTGAGAGATAACATATCACTATATAATGTTAATCAAACCATGGGGGAATAATATTCATCGGTTCAAATTTTATTCAATAAAATTTAATATCCAATAAAAAAATAAGTATTTCTTTTTTAAATTTTCTTATCCTATGTTAATTTTTTTTTAGATTTTTTCAAAAAAAAAATCAGAATTTTTTTTAAATGTGTGAAGTTCAAAAAAAATAGAAAATGTTTGTGAAAGGTGGCAGTGTCGATGGATTTTTTTACACAAATATGAGAGGTATCTACCCTGTTTCTTCCTTTCATCCAAATGCTAAAAAAATTACTATCTTAAATAAACATGTTGTATGTTTAATTTTTTTATTTTTTTTATTTTTTGTTTATATATATATATAGAACAATTTCAGCAGAATTTATCTTCTATTTAATATCTAGTAGTACTACCATCATAGCAGTCTAGATTCTTACAAAAACCCTCAGCAATGGATCCCTTTTATTTTTATTTTGGTTTTATTCATTTATATATAAATATATAGCATAGTTTATACACTATTTTGGTTATAATTGTACTAAAATAATACTAGTTGGGATTCTAATAGAAACCCTCACACAGGGATCCATTTTATAAGAAGGCATACCCTAGAAATTATTCTGCATTTCTGATGTGGGACTTAGGTTTTTTCGTTTCCGGCGTATACCATTCTGCATTGCGGATATGGGATTCAAAAAATTTTCAACTATGTGGTTTTGAGGAATTATAAAATATAAACAATAAAACCAATAGAAATGCAACTTAAAACATGGATTAATCATATAACAAATAGTTGATGATAAAAAATAAATTCATAAAAAATGTTGACGTAAAATAAATTATAAGCTTTCAAAGTCACCCACTTGAAACATAAAAATGATTCAAGTATCTGACATTGAAATCCTATAAAATATATACTATAAGACCAATTAAAATTAACATTTAATCATAATTTAAACATATAAGAAATATTTGAATATAAAAATAATTTCTTAAAAAATGTTGATGAAAAATAAGTTATAAGCATTCAAAACCACCAACTTAGAACAAAAAAATATTTTAAATATGTGACATTGAAAGCCTAGAAAATATAATCCATATGGGCAATATAAATGAAAATTAACAAATGGATTGAAAATATAAAAAATAGTTGAAAATAAAAAAAATTATAAAATTTTGTTTTGAAAAATAATTTATAATTTTTCAAAACCACCTACTTGAAACATAATTTTTTTAATAATGTGTCTTTGAAATACTATAAAATATAAACTATATGATAAATATAAATTAAACATAAAACATGGATTAAATATATAATAAATAGTTAAGAATTAATTAGTTAATTAGTAATACAATTCTTATTTATTATTTATTATTTATTATTTATTATTTATATAATTAATTTGTTAATTAATAATATAATTATTAATTATATAATAATTAATTAGTAACTTATTTTTAAATTATATAATTATTAATTATAAATAACTAATTAGTTAATTAGTATTATAATTATTAATTATATGATATTTAATTAGTTATTAAGTACAATAATTATTAATTATATAATAATTTGTTACATAATTAGTAATATAATTATTATTTATGTAATATTTAATTAGTTAATGAGCAATATAATTTATAATTATAATGATTCATTATAATTATTAATTATATTGCTAATTAATTCATTAATTAGTAATATAATTTTTAATTATATAATAATTAATTTTTAAATTAGTAATATAATTTTTAATTATATATATATATTAATAATTATATAATAATTAATTAGTTCATTAGTAATATAAATTTTAATTATACAATAATTAATTAGGTAATTAGTAATATAATAATTAATTATTAATTATTAATTATTAATCATAAATTATATAATAGTTAATTATTTTACTAGTAATATAATTAGTAAAAATATAATAATTAACTAGTTGATTAATAATATAATTAATAATAATATAATAATTAGTTATTTAATTAGTAATATAATTATTGATATTTAATTATATAATTATTAAATATATTTTTAATTAACTAATTAATTATTATATAAATTTTAATTTTATTACTAATTAAAAAAATATTTATTATATAGTTAATAATTTTATTACTAATTAACTAATTAATAATCATATAATTTATAATTATATAATTAATAATAACATTACTATTTATTTATTATATAATTAATAATGATATTACTAATTAACTAATTAATTATTTAATTATTTAATTTCACTGTTAAATTAGACATAGATGCATTTCAATATTCTGATAGTTATTAGTTCTTAAAAACTGGATTTTGTTATCGACAATGGGAATTAATTTTTATATAATTACGGTAACATTTATGTTTTGAATTTTGAAAACAAGGTTCTATATTTGGAATTAGTATGTCCAAAATTTTTAAATAGTTACCTTTTATTTTTAGACATTTTGAATTTTAACTTTAGTAATTATTTTATTTACCATGGTTAAAGGGTAAATCTGGTAAATAAAAGTAATGAAATAATATTATAATATTATTAATTTACCAAAAACATGTGTTTTAATCCTATTGTATGAGACATGTACGACCATGTTCATCTCTAGGATGATTTTCGTGACACCATGTAGCCACTGTGATGTGAAAATGACATTTTATTAGAATTGATTTAATGTAATGAAAAATGTAACATAAACATATATCTTTTAGTAAAATAATTTTTTATGGGCCTATATAAGGGAACTTTTTTACTATAAAAACTCATTATAAAGATAAACTGATTTCATACATCAAGGTAGTTTATTTATAATTTTTAGACATCATATAAATAAATTTCTAATGACACAATGATGATGTAGTGATTACCTTATTAATGAAATATTTAAATAATTGAGAATATAAATTTTAATATAAATTTATTTTTAATATTTTTATTCCATCCACGAATTTTAGGGATTCGTATGAATTTTTATCTTTTAATTAATGATGTTTTTTAAAAAATAATCTGGTTTTTATATATTTTTAAAATTCATGACATAAATAGTATAAAAATTCACATAAATGTGTTTTTAAAAAATATACTATTTTATTAAATGAAATAACGGTCCTAAAAATCTATTATTCATCCAAGTAGATTATATCATATTTTAAATGTAATTAATGAACCACTTGTGGTTCTATTGTAATTTTATAGTAACTATATTAACCATATAGAAGTAATATACAAGAAGACATAATAAGAGTCAAATTAGTTCACTAAATGTTAAAGCTAAAAGATATGGTGAAATTAGTGACCTATACTTGTCTAAAACCTATTTATTGAGATTTTTTCAACCAAAAATCATAGTTTATTTTAAATAAATTACATTGGGACCATTTGGAACCATCACTCATTTTAAAATAAAATAATATTGCAATACCTTCATAAAGTGCCCCTCCTCCCTCTAATAAAAGGGCATAACCTCTAACCTTTACTCACACCTATAAAGCCCCATGGCTCATTTAACCGCAACCCAAATACGCTCCCAAAATCCCTCTATTCCTCCTAAAACCCTCACCTTGGGATGATGCAATTAAAGAATGCCTTTTAGCTTAAGTCCAAAGGATTTACCTAATTTGAGGTAATGTGTTCTCTCAAGCTTCTTTTATTTATTTTCCCTTCTCCAACCCCAAAAACACTCATTATTAAATTATTTTATAACAACACAATTATATTACATATAATATAAAGTTTTTATTCTAAGGATTATACCTAAAACCCCACACACCTCCTTCTAATAGATTGGGAACATATTATTTTTGTGGATGGCGAACTACTGCCTCACAAAACGATGATTGTTCAATTATCTCCTACAACCTATCGTGGCGGCCATTAGGATGGAACTATATTTATATATGATATATATGATATATATTTTTTATCTATTCTTATGTTATTTTTATTTGAATCATACATTTATTCTTTCCATAATGTGGAAATATGATAATTTCATTTGAGGAAGTGCGGACTACCACCCCTCATAGTCATATGACTCGTTCATTCCATACATGGAACGTATAAAAGATTATGTTAATGAACATATGTAACATATATTAAATATTATATAATATGGAAATTATAATATACCTAGGTATCATTTATTTTTTCATTACTTTAAATATGAAATAGAAATAAAAGTAGTGTTCATGCATACGTATGGCTTACCATCTCCATGAACTGTGTATTTCATTTATTATCTCCAAATGTTATGCAATATTATAAATAAAAATATAATAGATATTTATATGATATTTATATCATGAATAAAATTTTGTAGATAATGAAATTTTGACTGTATATACAATTTTTAATTATAACAAGTTCATTTTCTATTCAAGTACCCAATATCAACAAAATGACCGATATTAATTTAAATAATTATGTAATTTTTATAAAATGGAAATAAGTTATATAAAATGAATAATAAACATGAAAAAGAAACTTAATCTTGTATAAATTAATTTATTTTTATTGATTTGGAAGAAAAATAATCTTATGTGATGAATCAGACTCCAGGTAAGGGAATCTTTCACTTTCTTTTAGTCCAAGATTTATTTTATGTTATGTATTTTAATTTCAATTTTCTTATATTGGGATATGTTCTTATATAGTATTTTTTAAATCCATTTTATGTACATGTGATGGGAGACCATTTTCTCTCTCATCATCTCATTTTATGATTTTTCATGTAACACTGTTAGGGTGCGGAATTTTCGTAAGGGAGCTTCATAACCCAATTTCCATTCTTTGGGTTAAAATTCTACTTCACGATTACTTGATGCATTTATTATGTAAAAAATAACTTTTTATATCCTATCTTGTAGTTATACTCTCTTTATGTGTAATTACAGTTAATACACATAATCGATCTATTTTATTTACAAAATGATATTTATATGGGGATTTGTCTCAATATTCTTTCATTGAGGCATATTGTGATTTATACACGACATTATTTTATATGGTGTATAAACCCATTTTACAGTTTATTTCATTTAAATGGAATCTTTTTCTATGAAATTTATTACTACATGAAAAAAAATACATGTTTCTTTTTAACGTACGTGACGACAATGACATTTTCATCGTTGCGAGAATTATTTGAAATTTGGCTTCATTAACAAGTCGTAACATTTTTAAAAAGAGAAAATAAATAACAAATATCCTTGTCATGTATTTTTCTATTGAAAATGGTTTTGAGAAATTTTTTATTATTTCAATATCTTGACATTTGATATTATCATTAGAATGTGTAAATGTTATATTTCTTTTATTCCTGTTTTTATGTGTTATGATTATGTTATTATATGGGGGCTTTATTTATATAAAAAAGTGGGGTCATGATAAACCGTGGGAATGTGAGCTAGGTATAGCTTTCTAATGCATTGGGTAATGTGATGGAGGTAAACATTAATGTTTATACTTAGTGATTAAGGTAATATACTTTTATGGGTATTCTAAACATAACACCATATGAAACTGTGAAAGCTAAAATATAAGTATGTTATGGATGCCACAAGATACCTATCTGTTATTCATAAATCTTATGATTTCATGAGGTATGTTAACGATATTATGTTATGTGTGTTAAAATTATGATTTCATTGATTTGTATGAATTGGTGGAATAATGTTTTCTTTACTTATTCTATAACCCTTACTGAGCTTTTTATTCCCATACCATGTTTTTGAAATATTTTTCATAGGGTATAAGTAAGGGTAAGATAAAGTAATAATTGAAGAATATTTATATCAATATAAGAATTATTGTTTTATTTAAGGAGTTTTATTTTTGTGAAACAATTTATTAGAGTACATGTTTTTACTTTGTAAAATTTGATATGTAAAGTAATAGTTATGGCATAATTCTCTAAAACACTAAACCTGAAAATATCCTCAATGTGAATTCGTCATTTAAATAAATATTAAGTAATTGTTTAATGTTGGTAAATTATATTTGATGTAATTTCATATGGATGGTATTCAATAAGAAACTATATATAGTTGATTTAGTTTGAACCTTTGAGTTATGATTGGTTATTGAACATTTTAAGCAACAGAAAGGCATAGTCTATGAAACAATATTTTTCCCCAATCATAATGATAAATTATATTAGAATTATACTTTATTAAAAACTTTTTTTAAACATTAAATTTGAAAATAAAATCATGATAGACTTAATTAATGGAAATCTTATTGAATATGTCTATATAAACAAACCAAAATAGTTGGTGACACTAAAAAATTATACTAAGGCACAAAAGTTGTGTATATCCATTAATGGGTTTAAGATAGAATCAAATTCATTGAATATTAATTTTTATGAAAACTTATAGTGTTACATTTTCATAATAATGAACTTATGACTTGTATCTACATGGGGAAAGTTTGAGCACCATATTTCTTGAAATGAGATATGTTGATAACAAATTGAAAATGTTTGTTAAGTCTGACATTTAGTTAAGACTATTATGAAAATTATTTCACCAACGATAACGTAAAGTAGTAACCCATGTTTTAAGAACAAGGGCTACTAATAAATCTATGTAAGTTTTCTAATATTATGTAATATTACATACAATGGAAAAGTATTTGAAAAAAATAAAATATAGAAGAATCCATAAAACATTTTTTTATTTTATATGGTGTAAAAAATCTTTAAGATGATGTGTTAAGGAAAAGTCTGACATTATTATAATAAATAAAATTACATATTCTATTGTGTTTTAATCAATAATATTTTCTAGGATATTTAAAAATATTTTATAATTAATATGTAACAAGAATAATGGAAAAATATCAAACAAAATCAAGAGAAATACATGATATAATAATCATAACTATAAAAAACACTAAATTAGTAATACAAATGGGTTGTTGATAATTAGATAAATGGGAATTATAGTTTTCATGGGGATACATAACTAGTTATCATGTATATAAATTTCATAAATTATAATAGAGAGGCTAAAGAAATGAGAAAGATATGATTTTTGAAGCTATTGGTAGTCATATATATATAGACTGAATATGTTTTGGATTTTGATGCAACATAAAAAAGAAATTTTAAAAATTATTTCTTCAATATATAGGAAAATTATCATGAAAGGAAAATAAAATCATAATATATATTTTTATAATATTGTATCATATATAATATCCAATTATTTAAGTTACAAATAGAAGAAAAAAAGTAAATGCTTAGGGATATCACCTATTATATGTTTTTCTTAGATAAATGAAGTCACAAGAAGAAGGGTAGGCATATAAGAACATAATAGGGATAATAAATAAAGTCATATTTCATTAAAATTAGTATATCATTTGAGAGAATAAAATTTTTTAGTTATTTTTTTAGTGAAAGTGGGAGTTTGTTGGAGCTGGATCCTTATAACAAACTAACATTGTAATTTCTATTACCAGTATATTATTAAATATATTATCCCACTAGTAATTACTTATATATAATATTTATGTCATAATGTTTTTAAAGTATTTATCTCACCAAAATAATAAAATAGTTCCCCGCTATAATGGGAAACTAGATATGAAATTACAATATTCTTAAATAATGTCATATGTTCTAGATAACATCTATTTAATGGGATATAATGTTATTTTACTATCATTTGTTTATGTATCATAATATTTTTAGACTTAATCACAATATTTTTTCACATAATTCTCTCTAATAAGGGAGTTCATGATGGCATACCCGAAAATATAAATTCAAAAAGATTATTTTTCATTGAATATTCATATTTTCAAATGTTTGTGTTGGTCTTTAGACTTGATATTATTATTAATGTGAATCTAGAATCACGAACTATTATGTATAGATGAAAACAATGATGACATATACTCATGGTAAGGTATAATATGTTGGGTGTGTCATAAGTGATATGTAATTAATTAAGTCAAGGATTTTTTCCATTCTTTATGAATTGAATAAGATATCTATGGATCTATGATTTTAATGTAACTATTTAATTAGATCCATTAACATGGTATTTCATTGATGATTTCAGTTTAAAAAATTAAAATAATGATTAATCAAGCAGACAGGGTGATGAAAAAATTGTGCATCTTGTTTAATGATAAATTGGTTGAAAAATGGATTATATTACACGATAGTGTCCATAGGAAGGTTTTTTTAATTAAAAAATTAACTAATTTCACTATGGATGCCTGGATGTGTTTCTAGATTATGATATTTGAAATTATGAAACTTCACCTAATTCCATTGATAAATAAGCCTAGAGGGCCACACACAATGTGTGTTTAGTTTCTTATTAAATTCTACAAAATGTAATATTAAGGATATGAATTATTCTCCACTTATAGAATAATAATTATTAATGTAATGTTGATTTAAAATATTTAATCACAAGATATTAAATTATATAATATATGAGTTTAATTTTATATCTTATGTATTATTAATTCACAATTATAGTGAATATATAATATGTAATTATTTATTTAGTTATGTGAATATTAAAAAAATATGCATTCACATGTATAGTGAATATAATTTTAATTTATTTATCAATAAAATAATTTTTATTTTGGATAAAAATTGTATTATTAAAGGTTCAATAATTTTTGTGGAATGATTAATGTTTTCAGTTAATTCACCAATATAAATGATATATTTTATTTCATATCATTTAAATAAATATTAATTTTTTTTATGAAAATAAAATAACACACAACCCTCAGTTATAGAAAAGGAAAAACACATTAAAAAAATTAAAGTATAACAAGAAGATAAAACCAAGCTATAAAAAATATGATTGAAACAGTGTTAATCCCCTTAAAAAATCGCATGCAACTGAAGTATAACTTGTTATTCTTGAGAGAAAGCCTTATCCACCAATAAATATCATTAGTGTTCTACTCTTCACTAGTAATTATGGGAATATTAAAAAGTTTAAGAATTTCATAATATACGCATATACATTGATTTAAATAAATATATACAATGATGACACTTTTAATGAAAAAGCAGCATAGTTTTAAAAGCCAAGACTTTGGTATATCAAATAATTTAGAATAAATCATTCATGATTTATCTAAATTTTCTTCCACATAAGTAGATATATAAAATTGATTGTTTGGTCCACATATCAATCTAATATTAAGAGAACAAATTTCTACTTTAGTGACATATATTTATCACTTGAAGCTTTCACATCATCCTTGTTAACCCAAACAAATCCTTATCATATGTATCCAAATAATTTAAATAATTGTCGTAGATAAATGATTTTTATTATTAAGATGATTTACCCATTGATATTATAACCATTTTATTTCAAAACTATTAGGTATACATTTCAAAACCTAGAATTACTATTTTTAGAAGTGAAAATCCCCCATCATTAAATAGGTTTAAATTTCCATTTGATGAAGAATAGTTATTTTTAAATTGATAAAGTATATAGCCTGTAGAATCCAAAATTGGATTTTTTTTTCAATTATGTTTTCCTAATAAATAATTATGATTAGTCCTATATTTTCTATGGGACATGAAAAATTAATTATATAATACATATTTATGGAAAATACCCACAACTGATTCATTATTATTCTTGAGATTTTTTCTATCTTTAAGAAATTCCTCTCCTCGGTGTTGGGAAGAGTCTGCAATGGATTGTCTAACATATAACAAAACCACCCCTATACACTTTTTATTTCCCTAAGTACTAAATAATTTTATATAAAGTTAGGTAGAATCTGCTTTTATAAATTCTTATACAACCAATATAGAGATCAGACCATCGGGAATATTTATAGAAGCTCTCTATAGGGGCCAAGGAATAGTTATATACAAATTATATGGGATGGTTGAATCATTTTTACTCACTTTCTATGAAATATTACCCTCTATATTTCAACTTCATGATATTTTTAGAGTTCTTGATCCACTCAATAATATCTCACAACCTCACATCATGTTAATTATTAAATAGTTATTTCATCACAAATTATTTAAAAGGCCCACTATAATATATTACCCCTTTAAATTTTAATAAGATGTCCCAAAATAGATTCAACGGTTTGATCTTATTATCAATTACAATGGTTCATTAATCAACTGGTTAGACAAAAATGTAGTCAATCTTCTAGTCAACTTTAGTTCTACTTCCACACCCGAACTTATAAGATAATATTAATTTCTCATTTTATCAAACTTTGAAACTTTCTATCGAGATGCGGGCCAAGCCTATTTGAAATTTTTTCATTTTGTTGATGAATGAATGTTTTTCCCTTGATAGCATCTAGTACATGGGCATGGAATTTTTAAAGTTGTGCAGCTTTTCCCGGGTCACCATACGGCCTGCCTCATGTTCAAGGAAAATAAATAAAATGTGTTTTGAAGATTTATTTTAATAATTATAATAATTTTAATTATTATTATTATTATTATTATTATTATTATTATTATTATTATTATGTTAACAAAGTTTATTAATATAAGGTTATTATGATTAAGTTATTATTATTAACATTCTATTAATTTTTTTTAGTATATTAGGTTTATTAATATCATTTTAAGTTATTATAATTGTTATTATAATTATTATTATTAATATCAATATTGTTATTGTTAATCTATATGCAATTATTTTTATCTTATTATTATTTTTATTATTATTATGGTTGGTAATTTTCTTATTATCAAGTTTATTATAATTATTATTAAGTTTTTATGATTATTATTGTTATTATTATTGGATTTTATTAAAATTATTATTATGTTCATTATTATTTTTTAATATTTTATTTATTCTATGCTCTTTTCTTTTATTTCCTTATTTTCTATTTTATTTCTTTATTTATTTTATTTTTTTCATTCTATCAAACCCTAACTCTCCCCCCCCCCACACCCTTTCCCTTTACGTGGCCGACCCCCCCCCCCCCACCTTCCTCTCCCACTCGAGCCACCCCCACTGTCGCGGACCCTCCGGTGCACCTCCCTCCCTTCATCTGTGCTACCTCCCTCTAGCCAGCATCTGACCGAAGGCCTCCCCTTCTTTCTCACGCGCACTGCACCCCGTGACCGGCGGCCTCCCCCTCCTACTCGTGAGACACCTTCCCCCTCACGTGACTCCCACTGGCATGTAGCATCTCCGGCCAAAATCCCCTTGCGCACGTGACCCCCAACACGGAACCCTCCTTGTCGCACTCGACTAACCTCCTAAAATTACTTCTGTGGGTTTGTTCCACTCTAACGGGTTGTTTTATTATTGTATTATAGTTTTGGTTTAGGGTTTTATGTTTTTAGGGTCTCTATTTTGGTTTTATTTTGCTGATTTTGGTTCAAATGCTTGATTTAGGGTCAAATTGTGGTTGCTTATGGTGCGATTGCTGCACTATCAAATATTTTCAGCGGAATTCGATGTTTTGACACCGAAGGTAAGTTTTTCTTCATATAATTATTGTTTGATGAATTAATTTTATAATTTAATTAATTTATCATACTCATTGATTAGTTTTCTTGGTGTGAATATGGTTTTACTTGAAGTTTAACATGATTTTGATGTGTTTAGTAGTGTGTTTATTTTATATGAATGTATTGATTTTGTGATAACCCATAATGATCCTTTTGTTCTGTTTTATAAACATAGTTGTTAGTATATTATGATGTTCAAGGGTTGCAGCTTCTATTTTATCATGTTATTGTTGTGGTTTTTCCCTTAGAGGATGTTTTTTAGTGTGTGTTTTTGTTCAATGTATTGTGATATCGCTTGGAGTTGTTTAATAGAATTATTAAGTGTTCTGTTAAAACATATAATGTATGTGAAACACATGTGGATATTGTTTTTTTTGTGAACCTTGGTATGGTTTTATAAATTAATCAAATAACTTATTTCATTGTGCAAGTGATTAAAAACTAATTTTTGGAAGAACTTGATATGCGTGAGTTTGGAATTGGTTTATTAATGTGAATTTGGGTGTACTTTTCGTGTAAAATCTTGTTGTGTATCTTTTAGATGTTTTATGAATTGTAAAAATTGTTTATTTAATTTTTCCAGCGGTACGAATCACGTTTCCAATGGTACTTATGGTAAAAATTGGTTTGATTGTAGGTATTTAAAGGGAAATGCAAAATTTGGCATGTTTGGGTTGTTTTTTATTACAAAATGTAAATCATAAATTGTTTAAACAATGAAATGAACGTTTTGGAAATTGGTTCTGGTTTATGTGATGATTTGAAAAGGCCATTTGAAATGGTTAAATTGATTATGTGTTTTCTTTTAATATTTTCAATGGGTTTTATGGGTTATGTAAGTGGCATGTCGCTGGTTTAAATCCTTGGGGTGTTATTTTGAAACGTTTTATGGATCTTTTAAGTGTTTAACTTCTTTATTAAATTATATGTATAGTGTGTTGGGCCTTACATCGATGGTTTTGAGTCACGGGTGTCAAGAACTCCTACATGTGCATTCATAAGGTAAGGAATATATATATATATATATATAAATTCCCTTGTTATACATATTCCCTCATGGTGCGGGGAATATGTGAAATGCAGCTAGGGGTATTTCTATATATATGTATAAATTCAAGTGCATGGAAGTGTGCAGGTTCAGTTCAAGTGGTCGTCGACAAATAATGACATTTTTATGAAGGTCCCCAATGGTTATGCCTTTAATTAAAATTTCATAAATTTCTTTCTCATTTAAAGTGTATGTTTTAAATTTATTCTATATACACATGATATGAAATTTGGTTAGGGTTTCTTGAAAAAATTATGCATTTGTTATTAAAATTGAAATGTATTTCTAATGCAATCGGTCTTATGTAACCTTTTCTTGGAAATTTATTTTTAAGTGGTTTCAAAATGGTAATGTGTGTTTCCCAAGGTTTTTGGCCTATTTGGGCCAATAATTTGTAAAAATGTGTTCACTTTATTCAATTGAGCTCGTTTGACATCTTAAAAATTCTTTATGAAAAAGAAAAACCTCTTTTCAGGCACGCCCCCATTGGTTTTAGAAAAAAAAATATTTTTATCTTGATTGCATTATTATGTGACGAATTTAATGCTTATTCATTGTGTGTTGTGGAAGAGGGGGAATGAGATTAAGGAGGGAGAATGGTGGTGAGAGGTTGAATGGGTTTTAGAAAGAGAAAAGTGTTATATACATACATGTTTGCTTGATGAAGAAAACTCACCACAACTTGAAATAGAGGACAATGGGAAACCTAGGTATCTAGGTGGGTGACCAGGACTAGTACAATAGATGATGCGGTAGGGGTTTTTCCCAGTTTGTCTAGCAGGATTGACACAACAACACTAACTAATCATACGAATTTCTGAGTGTCGTGGTCTTCTAAGCCACATTTTCTAAGGGTCATGGTATTCTAAGCTACGTTTTTTTGAGGGTCGTGGTTTCTAAGCCACGTTTCACCGAGGTATGAGGTCTCTAGGTTCCCACTTGTTCTAGCTACCTATAGTTATTACCCATGGTGCTCTTTTGTGACATGATTCTTGTGATGTAACTTTATTTTAAGTTGTTTCATACTTGATGTCTTGTTTGTTAAAACCATATTTTAATCCAAACTATTTTCTTTTCATTTTTAAACGTTATTGCATTCTTGGAACCTATTTTGAAAATGTATTAAGAGTGAAATTCTTTATATTAAAATAAAAACCCATTAATTGAATTTGAAAAGAAGGAAAAACAATATTTTATTATACCTTATTTTCAAACTGGCATGGTTGGATTTCTTACTAAAGCTAGGGGCATGGGACGTGGATATATTTTGGCATTCTTATTGAGCATCAAGGTGCTCATGCCTATTTTGATTTTCATTTTTAGGTTTTAGTCTTGGATCAATTTTGGGAGTGAGTATAGTTTACATACCATGGTGACCCATGGGGTCACCTGAGGTATGTAATGTTGCTTTGTTTATTCCTTTTTATGCTGCCATGTTGTTGAGTCTATTTTCCTTTATTTATCTTAATGTTCAGTTAATGTTTATTTATATTTTTTATGGGAAAAATCATTCCGAACTTCTTTTCTTCGATGCCCAGCACTAGTTGGCAGCCATAGGGATCGGGAACATCCTTCGGGCCATGTCGTGGACCAGGCCGGGCACCGGGTCGGATGACTACCAGGCTTGTTCGTGAACAAATGGTATCATAGGAGGCCCTTGTTATTTGAGGTGTCATGTAGCTTGGAGATTAGGTGTGTCGAGACTTGAGAGGTAGGTGTGGGAAGGACGTCATGAACCATTTCCCATCCCAAGACTTGAGTTTCCAGGGGTATTATGGGAGTTGAGATTCTAGTTTTCTTTGTCTCTGTGGATGAGGGATGACAAGGGATGTGATCCGGTGTTACGCGATGAGCATGCATGGAGTAGTGACCCATGTATAGCCCGAGTGCACGGTCCAAGATAATTCCAGTGGTGGATTCCCTCTCAGAGTGTGGTCTTCTAAGCCATGTAACCTGATTGGCATAGCCACTAGTCCCTTATTTTTGGAAATTTTGATGTGGGTTATGTTTGACCGTCATTTTGGTTGGTGTGAGTAGATCTCCAAAATTAGAATGGATTTTTATGAAGGTTTTTTTAAAAATGGAATGTGGTTGTTGGAGTGGGAAATGGTTTTTGAAATGGAAAACGTTTTGTAATTTGGAAATGTGTTTCTTTAATGATAAATGAATTTCACAAAATTGGTTGGGAATTTTTGATTTCTGTTCAATGGTCTGTTTTGGAAATGATAAGTGTCTTGAATTGACCCTTGGTATTCATATGAGTGATCACATATGTTGAGGAGTGCATGTGGAAAGTGGAGAAATTGGTGATGTGAGTGGATGGGTGCTTGAGCAAGAAGAGGGATATGTATGTGTGAGACTTCATGGGATACCAATAGTGGATATTTAAGTTGTTTTGTTTGCTGAAAAATGGTTTTCAAAAAGGGGTTTTCAAATGACTAGAAAAGTGAGTGAGAAATTGTTTAGTGTTCTCTTTTTTTGTTTGGAATCCTTTTTTTGGGGTCTTGGATTTAACATATTGAATTGTGGTTGGAATAGTTATTTGAGTTTGGACTTTAGTTTGTGATTGAGGTGTGGAATTTTGATTTATAATGAGTTTTAATTGGTATTTGTGCCACTTGTTTTTGAGTATTCTGTCCAGAAAAGTCCCAGAAGTTTCTAGTGAGCTCTTCTAGTTGTTGGTTCTTCCCAGAAACTTAGCGGAGTGGTGGAATTGAATTCTTTCTGGTTATTGTCTAACATCCGTGGTGATCGTGATCTTTCAAAGGTAGCGGACTGGCATGGTGAAATCATTTGTGTTTTCAGGTTATTGGAAACTCTCAAAGATATAAGAGTATGTGTTGGTCTATGTTTTTTTTTGAACACATAAATTTGGATTGGTGGGGGAGAAAATACTGACGTTGTTGCATGATGGTATGTCTTGGAAGGTGATTAAGACCACTCTCGTCTGATTGTTCATACCCGAGGAAGTGAAGGCGATGAAAGTGGCAGAACTAGTGGGTGTCGAGTAAGGCCAACGAGCAGTGAAGGCCTATGTGGGGCATTCCAAGGGGTTGATTGTATTTTCTCCAGGGGTAGCGTCATTGAATCAGTTAATGTTTCTCTTCTGTGGGGTCTCCGGCCACGGTTTCAGGACCTTTTTTTTGTATTCGAGAAGGTGCTCTATCCGGTGATGAGATCCAACCGGAGGAACCTGTCTCAGATAAGTATTCCTATAAATTCTATATTCTATTAGTTGGTCCACTCCATTGTTTTCTTCGAGTGTGATTGGTTTGGGTACTTTAAGTCACCTTGTCATCATCCTCCGAAGTCTTACCGTCAGTGTGTCCATTTGGGGAAATTGGAGAGGTTCCACTAGGGGCATCGTCAGTAGGAGTCCTGATCGAATGATGTCATCTCCCGACTACGGGGGAAGCAGATGCTTCAAGAAATCAGAGCCCTAGCCATAGGTCTCAGAGTGAATCTCTTCGCGTAGTCAAGAATCATTGAGTGTGGGGCACCATAGCCAAATTTTTGTCTCCAATGCTGAAATGGGGACGGTCTAAATTTCCCTGTTATATCTTTCCCTTCATTGAAAGTTTTTTTTTCTATGAGAGGCGTAAATGTCTCTTCTTCACGTAGCCATATTTTTTCATTTAATACCCCACTTTGGTTATAAAAAGAAGTGGTGATCGTGTTTTCGTGTAATTCTAGTAGTTGTCCCTCCTTAAATATGTGCTTTAGAATTGTCCATTTATGGCTGTGAGTCTCAAGATGGTTATCTCTCTCGTGTTCCTAGATCCATTAGTGACCCATTCTTGTTTTAGGATGTGCTAATTTTGTAGACACATGTGTCTTGGGAAATAATGAATAGGGGTTTAGTCTACTACTCGGTTTGGAGTCTTTCATTGATGACCCCATGTGGTGGGGGTCTAGTTTTTGCGGAGAGTACATTGGTCGGTTTTTGATGGGTTTCTCATATAGGTCTGTGCTAATTGGATTAAGCTGACTAGTTCTTTCATGATGGGGAGACCCACCATGAATCTTGTCATGCCTTATTGGAGGTTTGGTCTTTGTGGTGGTTCCCTCTTGGATCAAGTTAGCAGTTCCAGAGTTAGTCCATGCTGAGAGTCTTAATATTGGTTGTGCTAGTTGGGTTCTTTTGGTGGAGAGAACCCTCCTCATTTCCTGATGGTTCTTTTTTTTTCAGTTTCCGCCAGATTAGGTCGGGTGTGACTGATGGAGTGAAAAATCACACCGAGTTTTTGTTTTTGCAGGCCTTGTTCGGTTTCAAACTCGAGTTCGATTCCTCGTTTGGTTGGGTGACTTTCGGGGGGCAGAAAGTTTTTTTGGTGGGGAGAATTGTCACACCCGATATTTTAAAGTAATATTATTTTATTATCTTATCATATTTTGAAACATTATATCGAGCTGTGGGACAATATTGTCTGAAATTTTTTCGTTTTGTTGATGAATAAATGATTTTCCCTTGACAGCATCTGGTGCATGGGCAAGGCATTTTCAATGTTGTGCGGTTCTGCCCAGGTCACCATGAGGCCAACCTCGTGTTCAAGGAAAATAAATAAAATGAGTTTTATAGTGTTATTTTAATAATTATAATAATGGTAATTATTATTATTATTATTATTATTATTATTATTATGTTCACCAAGTTTATTAATATATATTTATTATTAGTAAGTTATTATTATTCACATTCTATTAATTTTTTTAAGTATATTAGGTTTATTAACATCATTTTAAGTTATTAGAAGTGTTATTATGATTATTATTAATATTATCATTATTGTTATTATTAATCTATTTGTAATTATTTTTATGTTATTATTATTGTTATTATTATTATGGTTGATAATATTATTATTATCAAGTTTATTATAATTATAATTAAGTTGTAATGAAAAATATTATTATTATTATTATTGGAGTTTACTAATATTCTTATTATATTCATTATTATTAGATAATATGTTATTTATTTTATACTCTTTTCTTTTATTTCCTTATTTTTTATTTTATTTATTTATTTCTTTTATTATTATTTTCTTTCTATCTAACCCTAACTCTCCCCCCCACTCACCCTTTCCCCTTACGCGGACGACCCCCCCACGTTCCTCTCCCGCACGCGCCACCCCCACCAAAGAGGGCCCTCCGGGACACCTCCCTCCCTTCATCCGCGCTACCTACCTCTGGCCTTTATCCGACCGGTGGCCTCTTTTTCCTTCTCACTCACACCACACCCCACGATCGGCGGCCTCCCCTTCTTGCTCACGTGCACCGCACCCCCTGACCGGCGACCTCTGCCTCCGATTCATGAGACAACTTCCCCCTCGCGCGACTCCCACCGGCACGCAGCATATCCTTCCGGACTCCACTTGCGCATGCGACCCCCAACACGGAACCCTCCTTGTCGCACTCGACCAACCTCCTACAATTCCTTCTACAGGTGTGTTGCACTCTGATGGGTTGTTTTCTTCCTATATTAGAGTTGTGGATTAGGTTTTTATGTTTTTAGGGTCTCTATATTGGTTTTATTTTGTTTATTTTGGTTCAAATTCTTGAATTAGGGTCAAATTGTGGTTTCTTGTGGTGTGATTGGTACGCGATCAATGTTTTGCGTCGGAATTCGATGTTTCGACACCAAAGGTAAGTGTTTCTGCATATAAGTATTTTTTGATTAATTAATTTAATTTTTTAATTAATTTAACATACACATTGATTAATTTTCGTGGTGTGAATATGGTTTTACTTGAGGTTTAAAGTGATTTTGATGTGTTTAGTAGCGTGTTTATTTGATATAAATGTTTTGATTTTTTGATAACCCATGATGAGCCTTTCGTAGTGTTTTTTAAACTTTGTTGTTGGTTTATTATGTTATGCAAGGGCTGAAAATTCTATTTTATCATGTTATTGATGTGTGTTTACCCTTAGAGGATGTTTTTGAGAGGGATTTTGTGTTCAAAGTCTTTTGATACAGCATGGAGTTGTTTAATATAATTATTAAGTGTTTTGTAATAACATATAAAGTATGTAAAACATTTGTGGATATTGTTTGGGTGTGAACCATGGTAAGGTTTTATATATTAATAAAATGACTTATTTCATTGTTCAAGTGATACAAAACAAGTTTTTGAAAGAATTTTATATTCATGAGTTAAGAATTGGTTTCTTAATGTGAATTTGGGTGTACTTTTCATATAAAATCTTTTTGTTCCTCTTTTAGGTGTTTTATGAAATCTAAAAATAGTTTATTCAATTTTTCTAGTGGTTTGAATCACGTTTCCAATGGTACTTATAGAGAAAATTGCGTTGGTTGTAGGTTTTCAAAGGAAAATACGTAATTTGGCAGGTTTGGGTTGTTCTGTATTTCTAAATGTAAGTCGTAAATAGTTTTAACAATCAAAGGCATGTTTTGGAAATTGGTTCTGGTTAATGTGATGATTTGAAAAGGCCATTTGAAATGTATAAATTGATTATGTGTTTTTCTTTTAATATATTCAATTGGTTTTATGAGTTATGTAAGTGGCGTGTCATTGGTGGTAATCCTTGCTATGTTATTTTGAAACTTTTTATGGATTGTTTAAGTGTTTAATTTCTTTATTAAATTATATGTGTAGTGTGTTGGGCCTTGCTTTGATGGTTTTGAGTTGTGGGGGTCAAGAACGCCTACATGTTCATGAATAAGGTAAGGAATATATATATATATATATATAATCACTCTTTGTACATACTCCCTAATGGTTCAGGGAATATGTGCAATGAAACAAGGGGTATTTATATATATATTTATGTATGTATGTATGTATAAATGCATGTGCTTGGAAGTGCGCAGGGTGTTTTCGAGTGGTCGTTGACAAATAACGGCATGTTTGAGGTAGGTCCCCTATGCCTATGCCTTTAATTTGAATTTCATAATTTCTTGCTTCTTTTATAGGCATGTTTTACATTTATGCTATATACACATGCTATGAAATTTGGTTGTGGTTTCTCGAAAGGATTATGCATTTGTTTTGAAAATTGAAATGTAATTCTAAGGGTATCGATAATAAGTAACGCTTTATTAAAAAATGATTTTTAGGTTGAATGTGTTATTATGTGCTGAATTTAATGATTATGCATTGTGTGACATGTAAGAGGGAGAATGCGCTTAAGGAGGGAGAATGGTGGTGAGAGGTTGAATGGGTTTTAGAAAAAGAAAAGTGGTATGTACATACATGTTTTTTTGATAAAGAAAACTTACAACCACTTGAAATATAGCACAATGGGAAACATGGGTATCTAGGTGGGTGACCAGAACTAATACGCTAGATGAAACGAGATGGGTTCTTCCTGGTTTGTCTAGTTGGTTAGACGCAACAACACTAACTAATCATATGAATTTCTGAGGGTCGTGGTCTTCTAAGCCACATTTTCTGACGGTCGTGATCTTCTAAACCACGTTTTTCTGAGGGTCATGGTATCTAGGACATGTTTTACTGAGGTACGAGGTCTCTAGGTTCCCACTTGTGGTAGATACCTATATGGATTACCCATGGTGCTCATTTTTGAAATGTTTCTTGTGATGTAACTTTTTTTTTGGTTGTTTCATACTTTATGTCTTATTTGTGAAAACTGTATTTTAATCTAAACTAGTTTCTTTTCCTTTTTAAACGTTAATGCATGCTTGGATCCTGTTTTGAAAATATAGTGGGAGTGAAATTCTATAAATGAAAATGAAAACTCATTACTTGAATTTCAAAAGAAGGAAAAACATTATTTTATTATACCTTATTTTAAAACTCGCATGATTGGATTTCCTATTGAAGGAAGGGGCATAGGACATGGTTGTATTTTGGCATTCCTACTAAGCATCTTGGTTCTCATGCCTACTTCTCTTTTAAGTTGCAGGTTTTAGTATTGGATTGCTTTTGGGAGAGAGTGTATTTTACGTACCGTGGTGACCCACAGGGTCACCCGAGGTATGTCACATTGCTTTGTTTATTCCTTTTTCCACTTCTATGTTGTTCAGTCTCTGTTCCATTATTTATCTGCTTGTTTAGTTTATGTTTATTTATCTTTGTTATGGGACAAATCATTCTCAACTTCTTTGTTTCAATTCCAGACACTAGTTTCCAGCTCATGGGGATTGGGAACACCCTTCGGGCCAAGTCGCGGACTGGGTCAGGCGCCGGGTTGGATGAAGACCGAGCCTGGTTCGTGACATCTACACCTAATCCACCACATATTTTACCTTAGTTGGTTAAACACATAAACCATCATTCTCTTCCCCTGGATGGTTAGGAACCCCATAAAAAAATATTCTTCAAAAACAATTTTGTCACCGAAGTCACAAGATCATATTCTTCTTGTTGTTCTAGTGGTATAAATATCCCATCATTCTTCATATTATCCTCCTCCACATTCCTATTGGATCATGATTTCCCTTGTATGCTGTTAAATTATTAAACGAATTCATTAGAAAAGATCCACAGTTGTTAAAAATCCCTACAAATTTAGTGAGATCTAAATTCCCCTTACCATTAAATACTCAAGTCTACCTTTTTCAAGGACTCCTAGAATTTTCTCACCATCTTTTCTCCTCAATACTGGATATATTAGGTTCTCAAAATCTCTTCAAACTATGTTTATGAATTCTCAATTATTTTCACACTTTCTCGTCTTTATCTTTATTGACCTATATATATTTATAATCACATAAATATATTACATGAATATTTTTTCCCATTCATATTGGAAACTTTCCAGTATTTAACAAGTGTGATGTTATTCTATTTAAACCAATAAATTGAATTGTTTTTATTTGTTTCTCATTTTAATTGTTATTTGAATACTATTTTAATGCTAATAAAAACCCAATATTCATTATTTTATGATATATTAAAATATTTACATTTTCAATAACTCTTAAAATATTACATATTTCAAACACATAATATAATCAATCACTTATATGTTGTTCTTTTTTTAGTATTTTATTTAAATAAAATTATTATTCTCAAATATCGCTTCATGAAAACCAATAAATCTCTTTAGTGTATAGTCTCAGAAATTTTTTCCATGTGGACTATCCTTTTTCCGGAATATCAGATTTTGAAAATATCTCCCAGTGTGTAAGGATATAATCCCTTAATTTATTCTTGAAAACCAATGTGAATCCATTATATGGCATGAATGGCGGTCAAATTTGGATATGAAAAATAAATCCATAATGTTGTTAACTTTGGATATTTAGTAGCATTTGATTATATCATAACATTCCATTATGTTTTCCAAAAATTGCAATGTGAGTTATAAATTCACATGAACAACATAATTTAGATACATCTATTTTCTTATATCTCTAGAATTTAAACTAATCTGTAGAATAATCCATGATAGAAATTATGCTACATAAAATAATTGATGACACTGGAAATTCATCATAATTTCATAATCAAATATGTGGATCTAATTGTGTACTATAATTCTCTTACATGAATTTATTGAATTCCCTAATTCACTAAAATAAACCCAACTCATATTTAGCTAACTTCTGGAACATCTCACCCACTTCAATATTTCTCAAAAAAAATTTGTATAGTGATACTTATATCACTAACATGTGTCTTTGATTATTTTCACCATCATAAAAAAATAATCATAATTAATGATTTCTGTAGTGTATTAAAAACCTCAAACTAATTTCATTTATTTGTAGCCTCATTATTCATGGCCATTAATCATGGTAATACCTATATCATCATATTGAATTACATGGATGTGATATTAATAATTACATCTAATTCTTTACTAATAAAAAATAAAACCTTGATCCAAGTTGGAAAAAAATATCCCCATTTTATTTTTTTGATATCATCTTCAATTAAAACATTTCAATTATAGCTTCATGTTTTTCACTTTCTTACCCTTTCCATTATCCCTCTTATTAATTATAAATTTAATAGTCAATATAAGGTTATTTTCATGTTTTCATTTTCTAATCATGTAGCTCTCTTTCCCTTCTCCGTTTTTTCAAAAAAAAAGATGGATGACACCGTATGGTTCTCTTAGTGAAGTTCATTTAATTATTATACTCTAATACTACAAAAGTCATCCCTATATAAAAAACTAAAAAGATATGACCATGTGTTTCCATATTTTACATACACTACCATGTATCTGATATCATGATCATAGACAACTCATTTTTCAAATATGGTCTGTATAAAATATATGATTATAAAAAAACATATAAACATTACAAATCGTAGAAAATCATAAAAACTATTAATATAAATTTCATGCAACTACCCTTTGTCCTAATGATTTGTAAAATACAACTCTCCTGTAATAAATGTGATTAATATAGTCATGGTCAAGATTTATAAGTGTGATTATTATTTCTAAAAGTTCATGTTTTCAAAGATGTCTATAAATTCTAAATTTAATAGATACAACATAAGGATAACTTCCTTCTTATTATTCTCCCCCAAAAAGGGATTCACTTATTTATTTTTTTATTTTGTATACTTTTTTCAGAAAAAATCCCTGATATAACTCATCAAATTTTTTTCATAGGTGGAAGTAGACGAAATTTATTCTTTTATTACCTATGTGTATAAAAATCATTCAACTCCTACAATTACATTCAAGTTATCTTGCTAATAAGTAATAATAATAGAGAATATGGAAGGAAAATATTTGTTTATTTAGAAGAAACACTTAGGATAAGAGATTCCTCTCAACCTAATCCACTCTTTTCTTCCTATATATGTCATTACTTTATATGAAACTTCTTTTTCTACTATAGTCATTTGAGCACATGAAGTTTCATGGTTTTTTATTTTGTTTTCAAACATTTCTATATTTAAAAGAATCCATCCCAATCACATACTAAGTAAATTAACTTACATGTCACGTCTTACACATGTAAAATCATCATATAACTTTCACTTATTGGGTTTCTTCTCAACTTCTTCATAGGGAGTATAACTGTAATATCAATCATATTATCCCTCTCAGGGATTAATCCCCATTTTTATCATAGATTTCTTATATTTAAGGGAATAATTATAGTGGTATCTATTATATACATTATTTTTTTAATTCAATAATATAATTTTATCTAGTGTGACCTTCTTCTTATTATATTTCCATTATGGATTTTTAGGCGTTCTCTTGTTTTTCTCCAATAGTTATATTTTTCATCTTTCTTCAACTAATGATAATATTTTTTCCTTATCATTAATTTTTTTTATTATATTTATACATATCTATATTAATCATATAAATGTCTATATATACTATAGTTTTCATAGAAATTATTCAATGATTTAATGCTCATTTTTACAGATAAATTATTTTATTTATACTCGACACATTTTTTATTACTTCTAACTCTACTCCCCCTTACATATGGCATTTTCAATTTTTATAAGTTAAGGATTTATGATAAAAATTTATGTCCATATTACAGAATCACTAATAAAATCAATAATATTCCATAGACCAATTTCTTTTACAATGATGTTTAGTCTCTCTAACTTTTTATAATTGTTATTTTTGAACTTTTGACTAATTTTTTGTAGTTATATTTGGGTGATTCTCCACTGAGACTTACCTACATTCATTTTTAACTAAATGGTATACTTTTTATCATTTTTTGATTCCCACATTTTAAATGTTTTTTACTTTTACCCTTCACTTCCAATGAAAATTGATCCAACATAACATGAATAAACATGTTTTTGGGATACCTTTTCAATAAGAGTGAGGTAGAAGATTCTGCACAAGATCTCACTAACACATATTATTAGTCATATTGGATGAATATTCCCATTCTAATATCTATAAGGTAGTATAGCTTTTCACTAAGGGATTGATATTTATAGAGTTTTATTTTTTAGAGATTTCAGTTTGATTCTACATTCTAGAAGCATCAGGTTGAGAATATTTTTCTCACCCTTAATTAATCTCACCCTTTATTTCCAATTCCCCTTCATCTATATTACTTCATATATATGCATTTTTTCCCATTTAAACTTAATATAAAACATTTTTACTATGTTTTCCATAATTTATAGTTCATAAGTATTGAAACTCATTGAGAGTTGATGTAATTTTAAAATTCCTAGAATGCTTCACTAAGTGAGGTCTAGAATACTTAGCTATAAAAAATTCATCTTTGAAAGTATTAAATGTATTTAAAATTACATTTATTGAAAATTAAGGGTACAAAATCTTTTACTTCCCCTATATTTATACAGATATTACAAATCCCAAACATTTTTTCCAATGTCTCTTATATGTCATTATACACTTCTTATAGTAATGATATCTCATTGTAAAGTCACTCAATATTTAAATCAACAAAATTAACTAATTATGTTTTGGAATTTTATCTAGATGATCTAAAAGTTCAAAATGTTGATAACTAATTTATATATTATCATCAAAACATGAACAAAATTCATTAGAAGAATTATAAAAATAATAGCTAACACTTGTATTACTTTGATTACCTTCATTTAGTGGGGTCTCTTTTTTTAATTTTAATATATTTTTCTTCTTACTTACCATAATTTCCCCCTTTATTCTAAATCCTAGTATAAATGTCTTGATTTTTTTCATTAAGAGTGTCATAAATTTTCTCTATCTAGGGAAACATAACCACATAGTTAAATCTAAACATCATCAAATATATTAAAATAAATTAAGTAAAATTAGAATCTTTATTTGGAAACATTATCTGATACCAAATATAGATTATAAATACTAGTTATGTACCACTGAGAGAAGAAAGATAAATTATTGTCACTCACTTTCTATGAATTCTCTTCCCGGATATTTAAACTTCTTTATCATGTTAGAGTTCTTGATCTACTCAATAGTATCTCACAACCTTACTTCATGTGCAATATAAAAAAGAGAGATCAACATATAGTATTTACAAGGTTCGATATAAATTAAATTCCTATCCATGTTGATTAGATATTCCAACATGAATTAAATAGTATAATATAATTATTAAATACTGATGTTTGGAAAGTAGCTGGTTAGGACCCATCTAGTCGATTTTCTTATTTTCCATGGTTCTGCACCCAAGAAACTAACTCTTCTTCCAACATTTTCTAGAAACCCCAACCATCCTTATCATCCTTATACTGTTGATACACCCTAGCTATGAGCCTCTTTGAAAACTAGTTAAAAACCCCAAATCACTAGATCCTCTTCTTTGTGTTGATCTTCTAGTAGAAATATCTCCTTATTTATCAAATTATCCTCATCCTTGATCCTGTATGAGTAGACATGTTTTTTTAAAACTTCAAGATCATTTAAATATTATTTATTAAAGAAATATTAGTCTTGAAATTACATATATATTAAGTTTTATCTACATTCTCTTTACCCTTAAATACTTAGTTCTATCGTCTTCAGGGACTCTTGGATTCATCTCACCATCTTATAACCATGATAATAGATGTATCGTGTTCCCATAAATCTCTTCACACTATGTATTTGAGTTATCAATTATTTTATCACATTATCATCTTCTTCTTTTAAAACCTATAGATATATATAATCACATTATAATAATACATGAATATTTAGGTAAAATAATTTTATTGAAGATCCATAATAATTATTAGGAGTGATCTTATTCCATTTAAATCAGTCAAAAAAAATTTATTTATTCCACATTTAAAATATTATTGAAATCATATTTTCATCCTCCAAAATACATGTCCTTTATTATTTCATGTGATATTTAAATATTTCCATCTTTAATAACTATTAAAATCCTATTTATTTTAAACACCCAAAGGAGTCCTGATATCATATGGGTTTCTCCACATAGTACATGATTTACCCTAACTGTTTCTCCCCAAATATCACATCTAAAAATCATTCATGATCTTCATATGTATGGTCTCATGTGGCTCTTCCATGCAGACCTTACATTTTCCAAAATATAAAATTCTAAAAATCATTCCATATATATAAGTATATAATATTTTATGCCATTCCGAAATGCCGATGTGAATCCCATACATGACCTAAATTTTCCTATGTGGTTCACTTTGGATACACAATGACATTCCATTATGTTGTTCAGTTTGACTACGTAGTAGCATTTTGATACGTCACAACATTACCATATGTTTTTCAAATTCCTACATGAGTTATAAATTCTCCTATACAATATAATTCATCTATATCAATTTTTCATTGTATCTAGGATTTTGGATGTGTCAAATAATCGACTTAAAAATAAATTTATCTATGTCAATGAATTTTCTACACTGCAATTTAGGTACATAGTATAATTAGTTATTTGGATCATAATTCATGATGAATGTCCCTTACATGAATATATATAATTATAGACTTTTCTAAAAAAAAGTTAACACTTAATTTCATGACATCCAATCCTTCTCATCCACTTCAACAGCTCTAAAAAATTTTGTGGATAGTGATCCTTTATTCACCAACACTAGTCTCAGATTCATTTGAATATCATCACAATAATCTTCATTATAATGAATTCCATTGTTTCATGAACTTCCCAAACTGAATTCTTCAATTTTTAGCTTCAATCACAATTTCCATTATTAATGGAAGTTCCTCAATCATCTTAGATACTTACATAGATTCATTATTAATAATAACAAAATGTTCCATATTTAAAAAAATTAAAACCATGATTTATTTGGGAACAATATCCATTGAATACAGGATTCACATAGACTATAAAAACCATGTTGTTTCCATCAAGCCACATCACCGTGATTAGGAACATCATTCACAACACTAAATGATTCATAGTTTAGCGAAGAATAAATATTCCTAGTCCCATATAAAAATTATGAATATAGTGAATAATTTTATATTTATTTCTTCATCTAGTCCTTCCATACACAACCCACACCTTCAGGTTTAGAATTACACTGTTTATAAATTATCACTTCAGTGATGGATAAATTATTTTAATTGTATTCCCCTAATATATATGCCACCACAACTACTAAAATTTTTTTGAGACTTTTCACTTGGCCAAAAAAATGGTCATCTCATCAACACGTAATACATATTGGGGGATGTTTCTATATAAAACCACTTGTAAAAACTCTCAAATCCACTATATATCTATAATACTTAGGTAAGATAGGTTTATATATCTATGTTTATGAAAACACACAATACCTAAGGCCAATAAATATTTATAATAGAAGATTTTATCTTTTTATTTTTTTCCAAGAGTTGTCGTGTTACCTATCCATGCATCTGATCTAAATAGATTCCAAGGAAGTATAATAAATCTAACCCATATTGGAAGAATATTGGATTCATGACTATAATAAATAAATTGATACCAAATACATACTATAATTCAACAAAAAAATGCATCCATAATTCATTACTCTCAGATATATGGAATTCATCACAATCAGTGAATTTCAGAAGAACAGGAAAACTATCAACAAGGATAATACAAAAAATTGAAAAATCAGTAATCACTATAATATTTTTGGATTATTTACAAATTAGTTTTAAGACCATTAAAAATAAAATAAAATTTAAGTAAAAAAATCATCCATGACCGTAACACCGTCTTATGTGAAAGAATTATTTGTGATCCTTTGAATGCAAAAGTGGGGTAGATGGGAGAATCATCAAGACCTAGAGAGGGGTTTTAGTTAATCATAATTGGGTAGAATATAATTTCAAGAAACTCGGTATATACATGATAATATCAATGAATAAAATTCACTTAGAAATCATAATATTTTGATTGGGGTATTCTCGATCCATTAGCACTTCATTTAGAGGATTCTCTTTTGAGTGCCTCATATCCTTCTCAAATATATATTTTGGATTATTTTCTAATAAATGGTATTTAAATATGCATTTTTCTTGGGATATAATAATATTATTTTTATTTTTATTTGAAACGGGGTATTAAATAGATTAAATATATTAATAAGAGTCTATATAAAATTATAATTGTTTTAATAGTAATTTAAAAAAATGTATAATATCATTTTTGAGAGTATAAGAGACTGGTTGTTCAAAATGAGGATCTATTAGTAAATCTCTGAATTTATGGGGTGAAATACATGGTTGATCCATTCTTTCACTAAAAATATTAAAAATTTCATTTGGAGAATTTTATATCACATGTGGATATAAATAAAGGGTTTATCATTTGGAATCTCAAACATAGATACAATGATAAAAGGGATTAAATTGATTTTGATTAAAGAAATACCCTTTTTATGAAATACTATATTTAAATTAATTACAAATAAAACGTCAAAGTTCATATCCAATATATTTAGGGGTTTATTTCCTCTTTATATTTGTTATTATATATTGAAACAGATGAGAATCTAAAATTGGTTACCCACCCAGAGCTTCTATTTTTTCTACAAAACCTTTGAATATTTCTTCTATTGATATTGGTTGAGTAATCCTTATTGATATTGGGTAATAGTTTTCCTAGTTTAGGTAGATTCTTAGTTCAACCATTTACCCACTAAGGCGTTAATATGAATCTTATACATTGTCATAAGTCGTTTGTGGGGGATTATATTATGTAAAATTTAATGATAAAACCTTTATATGTATATATGTATATAATATTTTAAAATTCCATAGTGGGGAGTTGGTGACTGGGATAAAACTTACTAGCTTGTGGATTTTGATATCATTGGTGTTCGTGGAGTAACTATTAAAGGATTTGTAACTTAATATACTGTTTTGGATAATTTTTTTACATATAATATTGAATAAATATTTGTATCAGTTATATTTTTTATTATGAACCATTTTAGTGGTTTTAATCTTGTGATCCATGTATTATACGTATAATGCCTCCTTTGTGTGTGTTTTAACCCCTAGACACTTATTGTCAACCTATGGCCTATTATAGTAGATCATAAGAGGTCACTCTCATATTTACTACAGAAATAGAAGGGTTTTAGTGAGGTAAGGTTGTGAAAATGTTTTATTCAAGGTGTGTATGAGTGTTATGATAAATTTTGGAGTTAATAACTATTGAATAATCATGGGTTTTATAGGAAAATAATATTATTTTGGAATAGTTGTTATATAGAATATGGAGACAAGATATAACATAGGTTTTTTGGGCCCACATCTGATTGAATATTATTATCATACTCTAAATGGATATAATAGGTTTCATGATTATGATTGTAGGGTTTATATCATCACATGAATTATACTTTCTTGTGCATGTGATTGAATTGGGGGGATTTTAGGGAAATTTAAAATTAATTTTATTAAGTTATTTTAAATTATTTTCATGTTATTGAGACTAGTAATTTCATGTTCTATAATGTATAGATGAATATTAGGCATCATAATTGTGCATTTTTATTGATTATGGGGGTAAGGATGCTTCAGTATACCATAGAAGAGTTGACTATATAGATAAATAAGATTCTTAGAGGAAGTCATTAAATGAGTTTTATTGAAAAATAATAGAAAAGTGTGTGGTGACATTCTCTAATAATGATGAAAAATAATATTTATAGAATATAGATGTAGTATTTAGTTTAGTATATTCATATTAGGAGCAATATATCCCATTGTATGTCAATTTATTGAGGTTGTTTCTCATCAGTGGTAGATCTTGTTCTTCATTGAGTGTGAGGAGTCTAAGGTATCATCAAAATATTTTTTGAATAAGTTTTAATAAGAATAAATTTCTTTGATTCTAAATTTAACTATGTGGTAGGAATTTCTCTCCATTTAGTAGATGATCATGACTGTGTAGGATCAAGGAGAATGGTTATAAAATTGTTTTCAATTTTCTAACAATCTTTTATTATATGATAAGGTTAGTGAACAAAATTTTGATGAGGTGATTCATCCTGTGATCTATCACTAGGTCACCTAATTTATATTTCAAATATATATTGATGTTTTTTAAGGCCATGGTGGTAAAGATGATTCTTGTGAGGATAATTTCATCTCAAGAGGGGATTTATCATAAATTTCCAATAAATAAGTCTATAGGTGAAGGTTCTTGATTTCTTTGGAAATCATGGTTTATGCCAACAAAAGGTATGTATTAGCTCTCTTATTCCCACTTCTTTATAGATTTTAGTTCTCATGCCTATACAAAGATCTATATCCTGGTATATTTTTCTTATAGAATTAGTATTCATCATCAATTTTAGTGTTTTTCCATTTTTGGTGGTCCGTGTAGGAATGGTGGTTAGTTTTTTAGGTACACTCAATAGTAGTCTCTTATCAAGACTTATCATATATAGTAAGACCCAATGACTTTTGGTATTAATAGGGGATATGAAACATGTAAATACCCCAACCCTATAATCCCTAAGTCTGTGCTTACTGTATTAAATTAGTACTAAATATAAGCAATAACATCCTAATGGAATTAATTGTTTAATAGTCTTGGTAAATTAGATACATACTAGAATCACATGTTATATTTGAAAACATAAAAAACAACATGTTATTTTAATTTGGATAATATTAATTCTGTATATCATTTCGATGAATTTATATTATAAAATATTTCTTATAATCATGGGGAAAAATATAAAAAATGGGGGATCTTATATTCTTATTAAGGTTATGTATATAGGGGAAGCGAAATAGGGCATGAAAAATATGGCAATATTTAATGATGATCAAAATATTACATTTAAATAATCACAAGATCTAGAAACATATACATGGATATCATAACTATTTAAATAATCACATTTATATTGGAATTCAAAATGTAGGACATCTGAATTTACCATCAAATCCTTCTTCCAAGATGTTGAAAACATAACACTTATGTGTCATTCCATGATATATTACATAAAAGGGTATGTACATATACAAATACACCATATGATTTGTATAATTATATATATGTATGACTTCTGAGGCTATGTAATTATAATCACAACCCATTACTTAATAAGTCTAATACATTCATTATATATATAAACAATATGAGTTAATCAACATGCCATGAAAATCAATAACTGTTGTATTAAATGAACTATAATATGGAATATCAATATAATACCAATTCAATATAATCATAAAAAACCCATTGAAATTTGGGGGATGATGTCATAAGAGTATAACCTAATTTAAGAATAATATTTAATAAAGGATGTTGTAAAAGATAAATATAATATCCAAAGATCACTGGAAAATTTCTTCAGTAAAATACCATTTTTAACATTGATAACACTTATTTAATCTAGATCATTTCTCTATTTAATGATTTGAGGAAGGATCCTTCTTTCAAATTACACAATGCCAATTCATCCCTACCCCAACACTTCACTGATAATATGCAACAAAATTGGATCTTCTGGCTTCCTTATAACATAGGGTACAAAATGACCAATGATGGATCCTTTTCATTGGGAGTGACAAGGGGAGGGTAGTTGTTCGTGATAATGGGTTTAATTTGGTTTGGTTTTCACATAATATTATGGCAATGGTACCTCCCTCCTAGCTAAGGCGTAATCCTTGCTCACCGGTCTCTTACTTTTCACTTTGGATAATCTGGATCTTATTGAGGTAGAGGCTGAATCCTTGGTCCTTCAGGATTCGTTTCATTGTAAAGTCTCTATTCTTTGGTCCAAATCCGATATTGTAAGGTAACTATGATCCCTTCTTCGCAACAACATTCAAGTCAACCACACATGGGGGGAATAAAGTCATGGATTACATGGCTTCGCTCATAGTCCCCTGCTCAGACAACACTTTCCTCCTCTCAATTAATTTTCATAAACCAAAGGGTTTCAATTTGATCAGACGGTATGCCGTTGGTATGCACTGCTTTAGACCTCCCTAAATTATGTGTTTCCCTACTTTCTATTTTTCTTTCATTTAATAAAAATATGACTACGATAGAAAATATAATTTTTCTCCAAATATTAAGGAAAAATATTTATTTTTAAAAAAACATTTAATATATTAATTTAATAATAAAATAAATTAGTAGTGATGATGGTATGAAATTTTGTTCATGTTGTAAAAAAACAATTTTATTGACACTTGTAAAAAGTTTAAAAAGTACCTAGTTCAGAAAACAACAAGAAAATTCCTTTTAATTTCTTTTTAAAAAGTAAAAAATGGGTAAAAATTTTTTTAATAAATAAATGTATATGATAAAAAAATTCCTTTTTCATTTTAAGGAAAATATAGACAAGAAGATAAATATTCTCATCTGAGTAGAAAAATAAGGTATGTTTTCCTTTAAAAATATCATTTATATGTCTTGAGTACTTAAAGAGATGAAATAGAAATAAGAATAATTAAAATACATGAATAAATATATGATAATTAACTATATTGGGTTTAATATAGAGATATAAAATAATTCGTCTAACAAATACTTAAACAAAAACAACCCTGATTAATGATAATATGAAATAAAACCTTACCTAAGGTTTGACTTCCTTCATATGTGTCTGGACCTCATGTATAATTAATATTTATTTATTATATATGTATTAAATAAACATAATAATATATATTATACCATATATGATTTTCTTATAATCATTTATCACCAATTTATTAACAATTCTTTGTTAAAATCATAATTCAGTGTAATAACTGCTTCATTTTTCATGTATGTATTGGTTTGGTAGTATCGATCCCTTTTTATTATATAATTGTTCCATCATATAAATAATTTAAACTATGATATAAATACCATATATTTACAATATATATGTATTTAAATTAAACCATAAAATATATTGATAGAAAAAATAATTACATTGTTTATAGAGATGGTAGGGTGTACGTACACATGAAAGTTGTTATCACTTTTTGATGGATTGAAAGAAAGAAATGTAACTTATAATTCACCTTTAAAAAAATATTTTTTATATAAATTTATACAACATATTCCTTAAATAAATCTTTATTACTATCCATGTAAATCAGAAATGAAAAACAAATCACATCGCTTCATGGATGTGGTTTCCAACATGTACGAGTTAGTGATGTTATTATTTTCCAACAGTTTAGATGGTATGAAGGTTGATATTATATTATTATTGTGGAAGCCTATTTATTTTAAAAAATCATAACTCAATATTTAATCTATAATAAATCCCATCCATAAAAAATGATTAATAAAAATGAATTGTATCGCGATGTGGAGACGGTAAGCCATACATATGCACGACCAATACATTCACTTTTCATTTAATAGAAATGAAGGTATATAATTGTATTTTGATATAAAAATATAATATTTACATTTATTTATAATTATATATTTATTATTATATGATAAATAACATAGATTTAGAGGAAGTAAAAGATGAAATAAATTGAAATAGGTCTGGTAAGATAATTACCTCATCATCGGGAGACCTCTTTTACATCCTTTTTCAAGGAACTATGTGTTGGTATTTTGGGGTTTCCATGACCTCTATAGCTTGTATATTGATTTTTATAAGATTACTTTGTAGTTAATGGCTGAGATATATTTCTCAATGTGCTGTAAATAAGAAAATGAAATGGTGTCCTTTTATAAGGGAGTGAAAGGACACACTTGGAATTATTAAAAAGATTTCAATATGACTACATCATTATCAAAAATAAATGTTTCTAAAAGAAAATATATTAAAACATTAGGTTTTAAATTGTTTAAGTATCATAAAAAATAAATTTTTTATTATTTTATGTATTTGTTTAATCATTATCTTTTGGTTTAAACCCTTAGCTAACAATCATTAACCTTAACCGCAAAAAAATCATTTTTACTCTTAAGGGGTTATAATTTTAATTATAATGTGTAGATTAGATCATAAATAGTAAAGGTATTATATTTTAGACCATATCATATCATCATTTTCCTCTTTAAAGGTCTAAATAGTTTTATATACATCAATAAAATATTATTTTAATAAAATAACATTAAGGTCGATTTTGACATTATTCATTTAATTTATTATAAAATACATAAAGACAAAGTTTTAATTCTTATATAATACTTTTAAACACAAATAATTTTTCACAATAATATATAAAAATTTTAAACACTATAACAAATTAAAATTATATCACTTTTAATATTTTTAAAGTTGATTATTTTATTTTTCTATTAATCGATGAAATATTACATTGGCATTGCATATGAATTTAAGGTAATGATATAATTACATAAAATTTTAAATAGATTTCCACAAAAATTTTCATTAGGACAAAACAAGATGCCTATAATTTTTCATAACTTACATTTTTCCTTATATGGACACTTAGTAGTAATTTAAAAGTAAGAGGGTGATATTTTTTATTTTTCTTTTCTTTAGATATTATATAGGTCAGTTTTATAGGCAAGTGTCCCCTAAAAAATATATATTTTAATCCTAAGTTGATAAAGGTTTAATTAAATTAATACAATGAGATTTTATATTTAAAATGGTGACATTTAAACATAGTTTTTTCATAGATTTCCCCAATTTACCTATTACCAAAGTGAAAAAATTTACCACTATTACTCTTTATAATGCCTAAAAATTACATGGATATATTTAAATAAATTAACTTCCAAATATGAAATTTGTAATACATTTTATAAATTTAAATACCTATAATATTTAGTAATTAATTTAAAAATAAGTGTGAAAAACATGATTAAATCATCATTTAGAAAAATATATTTTTTAGGCATGATATGTGATTTATTCTTATCCCATTCATAGTAAAAATGTTAGATGGATGTTAAAAAAATTATTTACTATATCATATTTATATTTCATTAAAATCATTCACTAATAGTGATTAATTTAATATGTTATGATAAAAACATGTTGTACACATAAAAATAACTTTTCACAAAAACCACACTTTTACTTTAAAATTATTTTTATTTTCATTTCTCATCAATTGATATGAAATAAATTTATTTTACACATATGTTTTATAATTTTAGTATTACTATTAATACCTTATAATATAATTCCATGTTTATAATAGTATACTATATTATCATTCATTTAGAATTTTGGATTCAATTATCGTAAGTTATAGAAAAAGTTTTGAAGATAAATATTTTGTACAATATTTTGGTGTTACATTATACCCCCATAAATTGATCCTTAAAAATTCCAAATCCCTATTACAAAAAAATTATGATATCTATAATTTACATCTTCCCCAGTTTATTAGACATATTCATTGAATTTATTTTTTCTCCATTGAATATTAATAAAATGAGTAGTCCGTTTTCATAGCACTTTTTCTCCATGATACGTGATTTATATCTGTTGTTCCCCATAAGAATGATCCTGATCCAATAGTTTGATCTATGGGTTCATTAAATGTGATGGATCATGTGTTTACTTCTTAGTAGATATTCATGGAACACATCGTGAACTTGATATAGGTTCGGTGGAGGAAAAAAATGATAAGCTAACATCCCTAATCGATTCAGAATCTCGAAAGGGCCAATATATCTAGGGCACATATTTTCCTTATTTTAAAATATCATAAAATTTTTACATTTGGAAATTCATATAAAAACATTATCAAAAACTAAAAATTCATGATCATTATGATGATTATCAATATAAATTTTCTATATGCTTTGACCTACCTTGATGTGTTGATAAATATATCTAACGTTTTCTACCATTTCCTTGGCTAGGTTAGGTCTAAATAGTTTTCTTTCTCCAAATTCATCTAATTAAGATGGAGTTATAAAAAAAATTACATAGATGGATTCATAAGAATCCATCTAAATTCATGAATGATATATATTGTTGTAAGAAAAATTGAAAAGATGAAGTTGATGAACCCAACTTCCATTAAAATCGATAGAAAAAGATCTTAGTATATCCTCCAAGGATTAAATGGTTCTCTCAAAATGACTATATTTTTAAGGATAATACGCTATAATGAAACTAAAATCTGTATAATAACATCCCTTAAGACATATATAGAACGTTTCGGTAAGTTTCAAATATACATCAGATATAATATATGGTGTTACTCTATGAAACCTTGAAGCATAATTAATATATATTATAGAAATTTAATAAATAAAGAAATATTCTCTAATAAAAGTGAGGTATGATTCATTTTAAATAAAATTAGTTATAAACTAAATATTATTATGGCCTTTTGTGGTTTTCCCATTTAAATTTTGTTTTGTTTAATGGTTGTAAGATCCCATTAGACTTTAGTCTCTCAACCTTATCTTACTAGAAAAATAGAAACTAAGATACATACTCTGTAATATATATCTTTATGTTTTCCCACCATAAATAATCTTTTAGATCACTTTAAATATTAAAAATCTAAAAATAAATAGATAATTATGAACTATGTGCTTCATCCAGCAACTCATTATTCAATTTTAGTATTTTTTAGACACATGGTCAGTTCTTGACCCTTATCATTCTAGAATGGTCATAGTTGAACTTGAGAACATTCTTCACATTCTTATGTAATTCAACATATTTCTTGTAGGAATTCATAATTCTCTTATGGATTTATGGTTGAACATTCATATGATAATGATAATATCACTCTTCTTTCCCCATTATTTCAAGATCCAACATCTACAAATATAAAAATATTTTATCACTTTAAATCCACATCATGGAAAATCATGCAAGTAATTTCTGACATAGATCATCAATCAACTTGTTAGAATATCCATGGTGGTATTGAATTAAGATATCACAATATTTAATATACTCCAAATTTCCACTCATCATGTCATGGTTACGTAAAATTTTGAGTTATATTTACCATTAGTTTTGTTGTTCGATTTTTTGGGTGTATTGAGTCCTAAATTAGTGTTTTTGGGAGAAACAAACCAGGTGAATTATTGGTGCATGGTTTGTTTAACTATATTGATAACCAGTAAAGAGTGATTTTGGTTGGGATAAAGATATTTTTTAGAGTTTGACAACAGTTTTTTAAATCATGTAACTCCCAATTATAGTTGTCTGTCTAGGATTGGGGAGAGAAAGTAGCCCCAAACTATTGGTGCATGATTTTCCTAACCATGCATCCAAAGCATATGGACTACCGAGGTCAATTAGAAAGTGGTATGTTATCATTTTCCCAAGTTGATTTTTAAGGATTTTATTCCTCATTTCCTTCCCCCAACATGCATAGACCCTCCTCCTTAGTGTGGAAAACTCTCCACTCCATCCACGGTGGATTTAACATTTGTTATTTGTTATTTTTCTGGAGGTGAGTCAAAAACTTCATGATATCATATTCTTTACCCCATTCTCATACTTGTTTTTCCTTTTTCATGGATGTGTGTATCCCTATGTGGTGGGGTGGGATAAAGATAGGTATTTGATTGGGTTTTGTTTATTTTCTTCAGTTTTAGGTGTGTGGGGCCTTATCCTACCTATTTCAGGTGGTCATCGTCTAATCCAATGAAATTGGAATTGATTTTGAGGTTATTTTCTATATTTAAGGTTATTTTTAATGTTTTCTAATAAAATTTTAATCACCTTTAGTTTTTGTTTAAAAAAATTACATTGAATTAGTTTTTAGTTTTTTTTTATCATATTTTTGTGATTGTGTCTTGGTTTAGATAATTTGGTGTTTATAAAGGGTTTTTAAAATAGGGGTGGCATGTGTGCACCACAACTGTTTAATAAAATGGATAAAAGAGGTTTTCTGGTTTAAAATGGATTCCTAAGATGATTTTAGATATGGTTTTACCATTTGAATTTTTTTTAATGAAATTGGAAATTATTTTTTAATAAATTTGATTTCAAAATAGATTTTTAGGGAATGGAATTGTTTTTGATTATGTTGGAATGGAGAGGAACATTGTTTAACAAAGGTTTGAATGAGGGGATGAATGATGGAACATGATATCATTTAGGGAGTAATACCATGATAGATTCAACTTTGGTTTCCAAGGGACCATGAGAGCCTTTGGGTTGGAAGATCATGAGAGATTCTATTGTTTGTCGAGATACTATGAGATCTCTTAGAGTTAGACACCAAGAAAACTATGTGAGCTTCCATTTTTTTCCCAAACAGTAAGAATATATTGTTTATAATCACTAAAATTTGACCTTCAAGTTATATCCCAAGGTGCACTTACTCATTTCATATTGATTTATATTATTTTTGTATATGATTATTTCCATGTTTATTTGATTGCAATTTTTATGCCCATTTCAATTTATATAGTTATATGTGATTTTTTTAGCCACTCATGTTATTCCTTGTTGGATACGTTGATCAGGTTGTGTAATTTTTACTTTTCTCTTTTTTTTATCCATGTTTATATTTTACTAGAAAACATGATTTATTGGAAATGGAAAACCAAAGGGGTTTCAAAGGCTTATTCAGAAGTGGATTGTTTTTAAAGTGGTTTAGTTTTGAAATTATATTTCATACTAGTTTTTTATTTCACATGGGTAAAATACTTAAACATATTTATGTTGGTATCTTACTAGGATATTTTCCACACACCCTATATATTCTATTTGGGAATATAGAGATATTATTTGCAGTTCACAGGTAATGTCAAGGGAACCATGTATCTGAATGTATCTTCTTCATTATTTTTTCCACTTTTTTTGTAGAAGATAATTTATCCCAAGGATTTGGATCATGTGGATTCATTTTGGGCTTTTTTACCAATTGGGATAAATGAATGGGCCTTATTGGGAACTATTCCCATTCATTAATGTTTTGGTTTTTGATCTTAGATTCCTTGTATATATTTCTAGTTGTGGCATGTTTTGTTTTTGAGGATTATTAATCATTAAAGTATATATTTTTCTTTCTAAATAATCTTGATATTTTATTATATATTGTTGAATTTGATGTTATCAGTTTTACTATGCCATTTTATGGATGATTCATGTTGGTTCTCCATGGGATAATCCATTCCTAAGAGGTTCTTGGTTATTCCCAGTTCTTATCGCTAGCCCATGGGAAAAAGAAATGTGCTTCGAGCTGTGTGGGGGACGGATTAGGTTAAGGTTTAAGTTGACCTAATCTAGTTTGTTATGAAATGGTATCAAAGGTTTTTTTTATTTAGTATGTTAGTAGTATACAGGATTTAAGGTCATTAGGACTGAGGAGGTAGGAATGGGTGAGTGCTTGGCCATATCTTCCTCATTTCAAACCTTGAGTTTCCATGGTTTTTCAGTGATTGTGTTTATATATTTTAACTATTTATATGTTTCTTTTATGATATTTTTATGTATTTACTAATTTATATTTTGTATAATGGTAATTTTGGGATTTTTTCTAATTTGGGGTGAAAAGGGGAGGTCTGGCGGATGTGTTTGGTTAAAGAACATGATTAATAGTAATCATGCAATACACATTCAGAATTTCATGAAAACTCTAGTGACCCCTATATAGTTGAGGCATGGTTTTACTAACCATATGTCCAAACCCTTCATAATGGAAAATACTTGATATTATTTATGTTTTTCCTAATTTTTTTAGATTTTTTTAATGCTTGTATTGTTTATTTATTTCTTTGATGGGGATCCATTTCTTTCATTTGATATGGTTTGAGATTTAATTATTATTGATGAATATTTTTTGTGTCTTTTAGATGACTCCTCCCATAATAAACTCGTCTAAAGATAGATATGGTAATTCAGAGAACACTACATAGGTGAACCCTCCTCTTGATCCATCTTTAGTTGAGTCGATGTTTTATGGGATCCAATATTTGGGTCAGGTGGGTGGTTAACAGAATCCATAGATAGTGGACTATACTCAAGCATTTAAAAGGTAGAATACAATTTTATTCCATAGTGACATAGGAACAAATGATCCTGAGGAGTGGTTGGGCCATATTGAATAGATATTGTAGTTTTTTATGACCCCTAAGACCTCAAAGGTGGGCTTCCTTAGTGACATGGGAATAAATGATCCTGAGGAGTGGTTGGGCCATATCGAGTAGAAATTCATATGTTCTAAATGGGCCTAGTTGGAAGTGGTGGGAGTTTTTTTTTCACGAGGCGTGAGAATATCATGTTGATTACTTTAACATTGGATTTTAATTGGAATTTCCACCTATAGACCTTGAGGGAAGGGAAGTATCATGTGTTCTTGAATTTACCACAAAGGGATTATTATTTATGCATTATTCCTCTAATTTTACCTAGTTGGAACATGTATATATGGATCTCTTCTAAAAAAATAATTTATTGCTCGATGTTTTTTTAAAGGCTAAATGTTAGAGAGTATGTATATGATTATTCTCCTTTTACTACCAACTTATTCATTATTGATTGATAAGTAAAATATGTAATAGACATATTTGAATGGAAGTAAAGGTCTTAGTGGCATTCATTCAATGGGTGGAAGATATATTTCTTTGTCAGGGAAGAAGAAGATGTGGGAAGATCCTCACCGGGTTATGGAAAATGTGTCTAGTAGTTGTCATGTTTTATACTAATGATTATTTGTGGTATAAATCGGTTTTTTGTTACTAGTTTGGAAAGGGTGGACACACCATGCCTAGTTTTTCAAATACCTTGAGGGTGTTCCAACAGTTTGGATGCTTGGGTCATCTCTAGTGCTTCAATTAGTTAGAATCATAGGGGTAGTGTGGGTTCTACATTTTCAAAGGGTTATCAGGTGTAGAGAAAGACTTATGAGGGAGGAAGATATCACCCTTGTGGTAAGGGAGATCCTCACTGGGGAATGAATCATTAATGTGGGTCTAAGTTAGGGTATCTCCATGCAGAATAGGATGTTCTATAGTACTCAAATTCTAGGCCACCCACTGTGAGAGGTATGGTTTTTATTTATTCTTCTTAGGCATTAGTTTTACTTTTCAGTAAAGAAACTCATTATTTCTATTCACTTAAAGCACTTGATATATTTTAATTAAAATATGAGATTATTCCATATGTTATGGATTTGTTATCCTAATTGGGTAGGAAGAGGGAGCAAGGATTCAAGGTCCCTGATTACTATGTTTTTATAGTTGGCATGTAAGTTTTATGGGACATTCTTTTTTATAACTAGATGTTTTCATCCATATCATGGTCATGGATTGGTTTATCTGCTTCAAGGTGCTAGTTGAATATTATCACTATAGGGTCCAGTTATTTACACTATATAGGAAAATTCACATAATTTATTATGAGGGTGATCCATAATCCTGGAGGGAAATACTAGTCCCTTCAGAATTGGGATTTATGTTTTCCATCTATCTAAGTTTTTTCTAAATGTTTTTGAGATGAGTTCAGCAGGTGAACTTAAAATATTCATGTACATATACCTAGGTGTGTTTCTTGATGATTTTATTGTATTTATTTTCTAATGATAAATCGAGTTCATTATTTATTTTTTCCCTTGGATGAGCATAATATCATTGTTGTTTTATGAGATGTCTATGGTCAAGCTAAAGGCGATGAAGGTTTAGTGATAGGTTATTTAGGGTAAGGGATCTATCTATCATTTCATGTCACCATGGGATTTGTTAGTGATAATTTCAAAGAAGTCACATGGATGAATTTGAATTTCAATCAACTATTGTATACTAAAACAGGTGACTGTGAAGAACAAATACTCATTTCCCATAATTTTTGATCACTTGGATCATCTCTTGGGAGTCCATTGGTTTTTAAATATTGACCTGAGATCGAGGAACCACTGATCAAGGGTTTGGGAATATGATGTTCCAATGATATACATTCAAAGACGGTATAGTCATTTTTAGTATTTTTTATTCCATTTTATCATACCAATACTCTTATATTTTTTATGGAAATAATGAACTGGAACTTCCATCACTTTTTGTGATCCTTCGTAGTCATTTTTATAGATGAAATCTTAGTGTATCTGTGATGAAGGGTGGCTATACTGACCATTTGGAGATTGTTTTGGTTGTTTTGGGGAATCATTTTCTAATTTCTATGTTTTCTAACTTCCATTTTTTGATTTAATAAGTTAATTTCATAGTCCTAATAGTTTTGAAGCCAGGATTTCTAGTAGAACAATAGAAATTTAGTGCAGTCGTGTCTTGGGATTAGACCAAGATCTTGTTCAATATCCTTATCTTTATTTTCGTTTCCACATATTTTAAAAGTATCATTGTGGTATTCTTAGGCTAGATTCTATATTTTCATATTTGATTAGTAAATGGGTTAGGTTTTAGTTTGATGATAATTTTCAATTATATTTGTAGTAGTTGTTGAATTTTTTGACATCCATGCTAGTTTTTATTCTAGCTAAACCAGGGAGATATTATTTTGTGTATTATGATGCTTCTGTTGTGGGATTGGGATGTTTTTTTGATGATTTATGTCCATGTGGTGGCTGATGGATCATGGAATCTATGATCACATGAATGGAGTAATCCCACCCATGACCTAGAATAAGAATTTATGATGCATGCATTAAAGATGTGGTGACACTACCTCTTTGGGAGAATTTACAATGTATTCAGATCATAAGGGTCTGAAATATATTTTTTCATAGAGAGACTTGAACCTTAGATAGATATGCTGGGTAGAATATCTCCAGGCCTTCAATTTTGATATTTCATATAAACACAATAAGGGGAATGTGGTCTTCGACACACTGTGTAGGTAGCTTCCAATGATGGAAGTTCATTAATCTACAAATGATTAGGTTATCATAATTTTGTTTATTGACATGATACTAGAGGTGTAATAATATGGAGAGTAATTTTTTTCATCCATTTAATAGGTTACACCCCTTATCATTGAATAGGTGAGGATTGATCAGGTATTTGACCCCCAATTCTAGTAGATCTGTAGTGAATTTAATGGTGGGAATACCTTAGTTGATCAATCATGATCTAGAAATTGTTCTCTATTTTTCTAAAATTGGATTATATTTCCTTTGAAAGTGATGATGTTTGTGGCGTTTGAAGTGAATTATTTTAGTTAAGCCATTCACCCAAGTGAATCAGATATTTTCTATACGTTGATAGGCCCATATTGGTGTCCAAAGATGAGACATACAGTGGATGAATTTTTTCATGATACTTGACCTACCAAAATATTGAAACATAATATCGTAGGCCTTTGGTGTTGTTGTATCCACTCCCCATTCTAGTTTATAAGTGACACAAGAAATCTATTGATTTCATTATCAGTCTACCGCATACTTAAATTGCGTAATATTCCATATGGGTGATTTCCGATTGTTTAATGAAAGATTCCCACTTTACTCCAATCAAGGGTTCAATGATGGTAGAGATCCATATAAACTTGAATATTCGATTAGTATTTCATATTCACGGAGTTCCCATAGTAATTATTTTAGAACAGGATGCTCATTTCACTTGTAGATATTTCAAGGGACTATTAGAGGCTTTCGGAATTGAGCTGAGATTGAGTACTGTGTATCAGCCTAGATGGATTATCATTCTAAGAAGACTATATAGACTCTTGAGGATATGATACGCGGATGTGTTCCTAATTTAAAAGTTTCACATGAATGGAACATGTTATTGGATGAGTTTTCTTAAAATAATATTTATCATGCCACGATCTGCTGAACCCTATTGGAGTCATTTTACGGGTGATTTTTTCAATCCTTATTGTGTTGGGAAGAGGTGGGAGAGCATTCTTTGGTTGGAACAATCCTTATCCTAGAGATTAAAGAGATAGTTTGATTGATTCTGGAATTTTTAGATATGGATCAGAGTCACTAGAGGTCATATACTGACCATCATCATCACCCATCATTTTTTATGTTAGTGATCAAGTTTTTCTTCAGGTATTAGTTCATATGGGTCATCTTCATTATGGAAAGCACATAGAATATTGTGTCACATTATTTCAATTCACTACTTATTGTGTAAATATATAGAAGGTAGTCTACTAGTTGGAGTTTTTTTCACAGTTGATCTTGATCCATGATGTTCTCCATGTGTCCCAACTGAAGAGATACAATGTGGATCAATATCATTAGTTATAGTGGGAATATTTGGAGATTAATAATAATACCTCAATGGTGGAGCATCATGTTTATATAATGGATCTCCAGAACAATGTCCTCCATGGTTGGTTGATCATTTGGGTTCATTTAATCTAGAAATATGGTATAGATAACTATTCAACATGGGAGCAGGAATATTTTTTCAGAGAGCGGTGGCCTCACAAGTTTTTTTTAAAGAAGCCTGGGGAATTTCTGGGGTAGAAAGTGGAATGGTGGGGAGTCTCTGACACCCTCTAGGTCATGGGTACATTAAATTTTTAGTTTTATTTACATTTTGGATTATTTTTTTAGTTCAGGGGTTTATGATTGGGAAATAGGATTTTTTTTTTGTAGAAATAGACTAGGTGTATGGTTAGTGCATGGTTTGTTTAACCATGTGACTAACCATGAGAGGGTGTTATAGGTTTTGATAGATGGGTTTTTCATAGTTTGAGAACGGTTTTTCAAATCATACAGTGCACAAGGGTATCAATGTGGATCAATTTTTGGGTATACAGTATCCCCACATGGTAGGTGCACAATTTACTTAACATTGCATCCAAACTATACAACATTTCTAGGTCACATTAAATTGGTATTTTACCATTTTCTCTACATATTTTATAGGATTTTGGCCCCTATTTTATTCCCCTGTTATGTAAAACCCCTCTTCCTTAGTACATAATATTATCCTCTCTATTCTTGGGATATTTTTATTGGAATCATGGATATTTTACTTGAGGTTTGTTGAAATGTTCATGGTATCTTCTTCCATTCCCCCTTTTCACACTTGTTCATCAATTTTCATGGAAGTGTGTAACACTAAGTGGTGATGTTGTCCAAAATTAACGTTTTAATGGGGGATTTGGTTTTTTTCTGGGTTTTCGATTTATTAGACCTTCTCCAACCTTTTTTTGGTTTTCATCATAGCTAATGTGATTGGAATATACTTTGAGAATGTTTTAGCTTTTGAATGGTGTTTCCCATTGATTACCATTAAATTATGTTTTTTATTTGGTTTTTGTATAAAAATTTCCATTAAATTTATTTATGGTTTATGTTTATCCAAATTTATTTATATCTATTTTTGGTAATTTGGGTGCTTCAAAATGGTTTTGCTAAAAGAGTTGTCCTATGTGCACACCAACTATTTGATAAAATTACTCAAAGATGTTTTATAGTATCAAATGGATTTATAAAAATGTTTTTTGAACCATTTTTATCTTTTGAAAATGCGTTTTAATGATGTTGGGTGTGGTTATTTATGATATTTTCTTATGAATTAATTTTCATGGATTAGAAAATTGCTTTTGATTATGTTGTAAAGGAATAGAACATGGATTAACTAGGGTGTGAGTAAAAGAATGTATGAGGGATCACGAATGGCATTGGGGAGGAAGACTATTAAGTATTTCAACTTGATTTAAAATGGAGTTTGAGAGACATTAGGTAGGAATACTATGAGATATTCTATAATTTATTAATAGACCATGATAGATCTTAGTGTATGGATTAGGGATGTAATGTTCTCAAAATTCCATATAATTTATTTTTAAAAATTGAATGGAATTATTTCGAGACCAAACACTTTTATGGTAGGTGATTTTGAGGCCCAGTGATCCTAGGACAGAATTTTGAACATTTTTTAAGTTTGTTTAAGTAAACACGAGATTGGGATGTACTAACTTGCAAAATGGTTCTTAGATAGAATATCTGAAGGCACCGTTGAACTAAGAATGATGGGATTCTTCTACAAATGACTTAACATCAACCGGCAAGGGTCTAATGGAGAAGTTAGTTTTTTGAATTTTTGGAAAACAATAAAATAACTTAAAATGTTAATTTAATTTTCTTCCCTCACTGTTGAGAGATAGATGGTGGTATTGTGGTGTTGTGACGAGGTGCATTAAATGAATATCATCAATGGTTCATTTTTGTGTAGCATAATGAAAAATTAATTGAAGGATAACATATACATTATTTCATAAATGAAATAGAATAATGATGTGACATCATAGTGTAATAGAAACATTGCAAAATTCTTTTATTTTTAAGAGGCTAATGCATTAGAGATAAAAGAATTAAACCATGGAAATTCTCTGGCAAACCTACGACATGAATTCCCTTCCACGACTAATGAAGAACACTAGTAGGATTGTTAGCAACATTGAATCTTTATGAATAATGAGACTGGGAAGTGACGAATGCCAATGGAGCTTTAATCCAAGAGGGTGGACCACATCAAGGATGAACTTCCGTTGAGGTAGGGGTTTACTAAGTGCTTGAGTTTCCCATTCTGTATTCAAAAAATCCAAAACACAGATTAACCCATGAATAGGTTAATCCTATGAATGTTACTTCATTTAGGATGGTGTTCTTCTTGGGTTTTCTAGAGTGGGATTAAATTATTGTTGATATTACTATGATCTAAAGCTTCCCCTTTTCTAACTTCTAACACAGTGGGTGCTGGCCGACATGAACAAGGTCTGACAACCTTTGCCATGTGTTTTCTTGGATGTCGAACATTTCAAATGGTGAAAAGGAAAATTTGAGGCCTTTCAAGAAGGCGACACCCCGCATAGGATGGAGGCACAGTCACTATGATGAATGGACCACAGGTGTGGACCTGATGGCCCAATGAAAGACCAACCGGTGCCCCGAAGTTGTCTGTCATGAAATGCTCAGGCCACGACGAATCGGGAGGAGTCACCGGCTGGTCCGGTGACTCGTAGTAGGGACTCATCCCCTCATCTACATCGTTGGAGCGGCCTACAGAAGTGTTCCATGCTTATTGGGAGCACGTGGTTCCTTAACCACGTGTGGAAATTTGACAGCCTAGATTGGCTGGCCGTATAGCTAAAAGGCCATGGTCGCTTGACCGTGGTGGAAATGGAACCTCTGTGGACAACCCGTAGGGTGAGGGGGAGCCGAACATGGATTCCTGTTGCATCCCAGCCAAAACCAAGCTGGGCCAGGTCTAGGTTGGGTCAGCGGTCCAAGATCAGGTCGGTGGACCTCGGACCGTGTCAGGTTGAGTCAGTCTGACTAGGTCGGTCTAGACCCAAACCCAACTAGCCCCCTTTTGAAAAAAAATCAATAACATGCTAACCAGGTGTCTAATGAATGAGTTGTTTGTGGAGTTGTGACCATCACTATGAGTAGGAACTTTTGGTATTCTATATAAGGTAATTCATGGTTGTTTAAATTAAATTAATGTCTTGGGGAGCGGTTCTCCCAAGATCAAGCATGCTACATGTGGAAACCCTGCATTTGGATAGGACATAAAGAACACTGACAAGGGACCCTATGTGGATCAGATACTTTGGACAGTGGTATGTGGATTCTGTGTAACCTAGTTGGACCACGGAGGGTAGTGGCTTCTACGTGACCCTAAAACCCATGATACTTGATAGCAGGAGTACCACATTTTGGAAAAGGTGGGAATCAACTTTTGTGTGACCCAGCAAGCCCACAATGGGGAGAATATACTGTTTAAACCATCATACCGATAGTAATCATAATTAATGAGTACCACTATAGTTCAATGGTTAGTGGGTAGCAGCTTCTGTGTGACCAAGCAAGCCCACTATTCTCATTGAGGAGGATTTCTCCAGCAGCCCACGGTGTTCGATGTTGTGACTAGTGGTCCTACTTTTCTACTCTAGAATATAACTGATGCATGTTCTCTTACTTTTCGATCATGATTTGTGGTTGTTTGTGGATTTCTTTTTGGTATTTCTTGGTTTTTGGGGACCCTACTAAGTATTTTGTTACTCACCCCTACACAGGCCTCACCTGCTCATGTTGTGTCTAGTGCAGATGATTGTCGCCTTGATGGAGGACTTGGTGGCCTAGGACCTAGTGGTTACAAGTCATACTAGGAAGTTGGGGTGTACTTCTATGGATTCCAACATCTACTTTATATTTACCAATCAGGTGGGGTTTCCAATGGATGGCTTTCATCTTTTTCCTTATACATTCCAATTTTCGTTTTATCTTTTGATGGGTTTGTATTCTGACCCATCTGACCTACATTTTTTTATTTTACTCCATGGTTGTTTAGTGTCAAGCATTTTATCTTTTCTAGCTTTGGGATATGGTTTTATGTGCATGCGTGTAGCTACTCAGGTAAATGCCTCCCACATGCAGGTTGACTCCTTCAGTGATAGTTGATAACCCTTGGCCTTCAATAAGAGGTCTTGGGGTATGTCATAGAATGATCCATGGGGGCGGGTCTTGAAAAAGTGGTATCAAAGTTCATTGGTTCTACATCAATGACTGAGATTCTATTGTTTTGTTTTTGGGGAAACCATGTTGAATGTTTTGAGTTTGGATTTCAGATTTGGGTAATCCAGTGTTGGTGCGTAGACTGATGTCTCCATACATTAGGACCATGAATTATGATGTTTGGATCTATAAATGAAAACAATGATTGCATAAGTGTCTTCTTATGATCTTCTTGATTAAGATTCAGATCACCATGCATAATATCCGGATTATTGTATATCTTGATCTATTTCATGATGCCTCCACAAAGATGGTCGTCTAGGCTTCTGATAGGTGATATTGTGGATTTACCTCCTAGCGATGAGGCACTGATTCAGGGAGTAGTGCTAGGGATGGCTGTGTCAGGTGGTGCACCAGTGTTGCCACTACTCATTGATCAACAGTTACTGTTGACTTTGTTAGTATAAGCCATATGTAGACTCAGTTCCATGAATGAGTTTTAGAGAAAAAGAACTCATAGGTTTAGGGGAGTGATAGATCATCAAGTCACTAAGGACCGGATGGAGGTAGTGATGATTGTCTTTCGATTAGTGAGGACATAGCTTGACCAGATGGCAATCTTGGTTGTGAGCCTTCTTTAGGGATCAACATGGAGATGGTGGAGCTTGACCATATAAAGGCATGATGTGGTGACCCTCACCTAGACAGACTTTGAGCGGATTTTACAAGAATAGTTTTATCCCGAAACAATCCACTCTGTATGCATACAAGATCTTATTAACCTATAGTAGTACATCATGTTAGTGGTTGAGTATTCTGTGAGGTTTATATACATATATCGCTACTCCACAGACATGGTGTAGGACCCTTTCTTTAGGGCTCAAACCTTTGAATAGGGGCTGAGACAGGATATTAGGGCATCTATGGTGTCTCTCAGCATACCCACTTGAGATGGAGTGCTGGAGTGATCCCTTCTTGTGGACAGATTCCTAGCAGAGTAGGCACCAATTTCCAGAGCCACCTATAGACATCAGGTGGCAGAGTCTTTAGTGACGATAAGTAGGAAGTAGGCGAGGGGACCCAAGAGGGTTAGATCTTTTAGGGGATGACCCTAGGACTCTGGGTAAATAGTGTGGGGATCTGAGAGTAGAGGGATCCAGAAGGGAACCAGGTTATGCTTCATGTCTAGTGGGTAGGGACACAAGGCTCGTAACTATGTGACCCACCACACAGACGATCCACAGACGATCAAGGAATCTCCAAGGAAGAGTCAGAGGATCAATCGAGGAGGTCTGTGGGGAAATATAGGTGGCAGGGAAGCAGGTTGAGCAGTATGCAGTGAACGATGGTTGGATATACTACCACCACCACCCCCAGGTGGTCCACCATGAGCTTAGGGAGCCGCTGGATAGGGTTGAGGCCATATTTAGGCAATAGAGGCCCATGACCACGTCAATCTAGAGATGGTTAAAGGTATGATTTTTGTCTTCTCCACCTTAGGTTCAATTATTATAGACATAGGTTTCAGTCACTCTTTTATTTCCACAGACCTCGTTCAAGGATCAGATATTTCAGTGGATCCATTGGCTCGATCCTTATGAATAGAGACTCCTAAAGGGGATTCAATGATTACACACTGATCCTGACAGTGTGAGCTTATTATAATAAGTGAGAGCTTCGGCTAGGATCTCTTAGTATTGGTGTAAAGGCCTTATGATTTCATCTTGGATATGAACTGGTTATCTACCACCCATGCTCAGATTGACTGTATTTGGGTCAATGTGTGGTGTGTCCACATGGATGATACCATGTTTTCCTTCACTGAAAATAGGGGAGATTTTATAGAAAAGGATGTACTTTCTCAAAGGAGGGTTCATCCAATCACTCACCAATTAGCTATCCTCACCCTCAGTGCAATGGAAGAGAGGAGTACAAGAATTCCTATAGTGGTGGGTGACTATGAAAATGTCATTCCTAAGGATGCCATGGGACTACATCCTCATAGGGAGGTACACTTCTACATAGATCTATACCCATGGATGGGACCGATATCCACACAAGCATATCGTATGGCTCACATGGAGCTTCAGGTATTGAGGGTAAAGTTGGAGGACTTTCAGGGGAAGGGATTTGTGAGACCCATTGTTTCACCATGGGCAGCCCAAGTGTTGTTTGACATGAAGGTTGAAGGGATTTTGAGTGTTTTCATGGACATCCAGTTGTTAAACCAAGTGACTGTGTAGAACAAGTATAGACTACTGAGTATTGATGACCAATTATATAATCTGAAGGGAGTGATGTGGTTCTCGATGATCGAACATATATAGGCTATCATTAGCTTTAGGTATGGGATGAGGACGTACCGAAGACAACCTTCATATAACGGTATGGGCACTAAGAGTTCATGGTAATTCCATTTGGCTTGAATAGTACCCCAGCAGTATTCATGGGACTCATGAATTGGATATTCTGGCCTTACCATAATGGTTTCTTGGTGAGACTCATTCATGACATCTTGGTGTACTCAGTGTCAGAGGATGTGCTTGTTACACACCTACGGATAATCATGGATACACTACGATAGAACCATCTTTTCTATAAGCTCTCGAAGTCCCAATTCTATATTTGGGATGCCCATATTATGGGAAACATCATCTTGGAGGGTAGAGTTGTAGTAAATCTAGTGAAGATAGATGTATTTATTTCTTGAGAGCAACCCAATAGTGTGACTGAGGTGAAAAATTTCATGGGGTTGGTTGGATAATACCAGAGGTTCGTAGTCGACTTTTCTATAGTTTTTGCACCATTATCTGCCATGAAATTGAAGGTAAAGCCCTTCGTGTGGATGAAGAATTGCAAGAATAGTTTCCAGGAGCTGAGGTGGAGACTGATGAGTGCCCCAATCTTAAGACTAGCTGAAGAGGGTGTTGGGTATGTAGTGCTCTATGATGCATCAGGGACCATACTGGGTTGTTTCTTGATGTAGAATTGAGTAGTGATCACCTACGTCTCATGGAATTTAAGGAATCACGAACAAAACTACATGACCCATGACCTGGAGTTAGTAGTAGTTGACTTTTCCTTGAAGATGTGGCAGTACTATTTGATGGGTGAATAGTTTACTATCTACTATGACCACAAGAGTCTCAGGTATATCTTTTCATAGAAGGAATTAAACATGTGATATAATTGATGTCTAGAGTTCCTCTAGGACTATGACTTTGAGATAGTCTATACTTCTAAGAAGGGTAACGTGGTAGAAGATGTGCTTAGTAGATGTCCTGGTTTACATCGACTGAGTGAGGCGATGGAGAAGATAGCCATGATTCAGATATCCTTAGTGGATAGTGATGGAGTAGATTACCTTCAGTCGATGATTGTCACTCCCCCAATATTAGTGAAATGTAGGTAGGCACAACTTGTGGATGTTCACTATGAGGCCCGGTTTGCTCAGTTGTCCTCCATAAAATCTCCGGATAGATTTTCGATTGGTTTAGATAATTTCAAACTTTTCAAAGGACTCATCATAGTACTAATGAAGTTATGGGTTAATGAGTTGAGGGAGTTCCATACATACCATTTTACGGTACATCCTGGTGTGGAGAAGATGTATCAGGACCTCTAATGTCAGTACTAGTGGTCAGGGACGAAGAAAGTGTTTGTAGAGATTGTTTCATGATGCCTCAATTATCTGCATGTGAAGGTTGAGAATCATATCCCAGTAGTTTTGGCACATCAAAATGAGCTACCTGAATGGATGTGGTATGGTATCTCTGTTTACTTTTTAAGGGTGTTACCATGCATTTTCATGGGCCATGATTCTACTTGGGTGACCGGTGACCAACTCACCAAGTCGAGTAACTTCCTAACCATTTGGGAGAAGGGATCAGTTGAGGGATTTGGGTTCCTTTTCATCCAAGAGATAATGCAGATCTGTGGGGTACCTTCAACGATCGTCTCAGAATGTGATGTTCGCTTTACATCCCAGCTGTGGAAGGGATTGTAGGAGGCATTTAGGACTCATCTAGGCTTCAGTACTGCCTTTCACCATTAGGCTGATGGTCAGATGGATCAGTCCACACAGAACATGGAGGACCAGCTTTTTTATGGAATTCTTGATTTTGGTCGCATTTGGGAGTACCAACTTCTACTATTGGAGTTTTCATACAACAACATTTATCACTCCACCATGGGCATGTCACCATTTGAGGTCTTGTATGGGGGTACATGCTGATTACCTCTATACTGGACCGACTCGGGGGAGTCGACACTCAATGATCCAGAGATGGTATGAGCTACCATTGAGAAGATGTAGATCATTCATGGTTGTATTTGGACTACACCGAGAATACATAAATCTAATGCTGATATGATATGGATACCCATGGAGTTTGATGAGGGAGTCGATGTGTTCCATCAGGTCTCACCCCCGATGGGGTTTGTAGAGATTTGGTTGGGGATACAAGTTACATTAAAGGTTTATCAGACCACTTTAGTTTCTCAGTAGAGTGGGTGAGGTTGTGTACCGCCTAGATCTTCCCCCATATATGCACTGAGTGCACTTTGTTTCCACGTGTTGTAGCAGTAGAGGTATGTGCATGATCCATCAAAATTCATTGTCTGGGGTGAGCTGGACATTGACGATGGGGTGATGTTTGTGGAGTTCATAATGGAGATAGATCACCCATAGGAGTAGTTCCTTTGTGGATGGGTGATTCCTCTAGTTCACCTTCGTTGGCAGAATTGGAATCTCTATGGGATCACATGCGAGCAGGATACTCAGATTCATTCTCAGTACCCCCATTTGTTTGATTAGACATTGTTTTGGATTTTGAGGATGTAAATCCCTAATGTTGGGAGAATTTAATGTCCCAGAATTTCTGTATATATTTTATAAATATTATGGTATTATTTTGAGACCACACTCTTTGGCGGCACATGATTCTAAGTCCCGGTGATCCCATAATAGAATTTTGTTCTTTTTTATGTTTAGTTAAGTAAACATGATAGAGGGCATATATAAACATTGAATAGGTTATGGGATCTAAAATTTGAGGGAACCATTGAACACAGAACACCAAGATTCACAAATAATATGATTAAATTTGTCATGTAAGGGTCATACAAAAAAGATAGTTTTCTGAATTTTTGGAATATAATAAAATAACATAAAACATAATTTTATTTTTCTTCCCTCACCATTGATCGACGTACGACTCTACTGTGGTATGGTGAAGAGGTTTATTAAATGATTCTCATTAATGGATTTTTATAGCATAACAACACATTATTTGAAGCATAAAAGATAGGTTGTTACATAAATGAAACAACGTAATGATGCGACGTCCTAACATAATAGAAACACTGTGATGCGTTTTCTTTTTAATAGGATAAGGCATTGGAACAACAAAAATTAAACTATGGAAATTCTCTGACAAACCTTTGACAAGGATTACCTTCAATGAAAAATGATGAACACTGAAAGGATTGAATGAAATGTATACTCATTACGAAAAATGGGACTGGGAAGCGACGAAATCCAATAAAACATAAATCTTCTAGGTCGGAGTGCTTCAACACAAAACATCGATTGATGTAGGGGGATTATTTGTGCTTGATTTTACACATTATTTATTCTAAAACATCATATGTGGATCAACCCATGAACAGGTTGATCCGCAATTTCTTTGTTCGTGCGGGAGGGTGTTCTTTTTTGGTTTTCTATTTTGAGATTATATTATTGTTGATAGAACAGTAATCTCAAGCCTCCATTTTCTGGAACTTATTTCATAGAGGGCATCAGCCAACATTAAGAATGATTGACCCCCCTCTGCTTTGTGCATTATTGATGGTCAAACATTCAAAATGGTGGAAACGAAAATTTGAGGCCTTCGTAAGGAATGAGACACACCATTGAGGTTGAAGGCTCAGTCAGTGCGAAGAAAGGAGCAGTGGTGCGGACCCAGTTTCCCACAAAAAAACTAGATGGTGTTCCAAAAACTTCCAATAGTGGCCCATGGGGTTGGATACAGGTCAGTGGAGGTGCGCCAAGATGGCACGCCGGAGGTGGTTTTCGCGGCCAGCTCGTGCCATAGCGAATTGGGAGGAGTTGGTGGTTGGTGGTAGGGATGTTTCCCATTAGCCGCATCGGTGGAGCAGCCCGCAGTGACATCCCATGCTTCTCAGGACCACGTGGTCCCCTAACCGGGTATGGTAAACATGGATTGATAGATTGGTCGGTCGCGTAGTGGCATGGCCATGGTCAGTTGACCACGGCGGAGAAAGCAGCCCTGCGGATGACTTGCAGGGTGAGGGGAGGCCGTACGCGGCTCTTGCTGCTTCCTGATGTGATGGAACTAGTCCATATATGGAAGATCGGGGAGGGCATGGGCCAGACCCACAACCCAATGGTCAGATCTGGGCTAGGTTGGGTACATGTCGGGTCGGGTCGGGTCGGTCTGACGTGGTTGGACAGAACCCATACCCAACCATACCCTTTTTAAAAAAATCATCTGTAATATCAAAACTGGATTCCCAATTGATGAGTAGTTTGTGGGATTGGAACCATCGCAAAAATTTTGAACTTTTGGTATAGTCTATGGAGGATTTCATTGAAGTTGAAATTCAATGAATGGCTTAGAGAGAACTTCTTCTGAGATAAATCATGCTACGTGCAAAAACCCAACAGTTGGATAGGACCTAAAGACTACAGACAAGAGACCATGTGTAGATCAGCTACTATGGCCTGGTGGCACGTAGATTCTTTGTGACTCGGTAGGCCAGTGGAGGGAAGAGGCTTCTGTGTGACCAGGAAAACCCATTGAACTCAATAGGAGGAGTATCTCATTATGGACAAGGTGGGATGCAACTTATGTGTAACCCAGCATTACCATGGTGGGTAGAGGCTTTTGTGTGACCTAGCATACACATGGTAGTCATCAGGGATGAGTACAACAGTAGTCCCAAGGTTAGTGGGATGCGGCTTCTGTGTGGCCCAACATACCAACTGTACTCAGTGAAGAGGAGTTCACAAGCAGTCCATGGTGTTCGATGATGTGAATAATGGTCCTACTTTATTTCTCTAGAGTATACCTAGTGGGATATGTATTGCTCTGTGATCATGATTTGTGGTTGTTTGTGGATTTATTTATGGAATTTCATTGTTTATTTAGGGTCCCTACTAAGTATTTTGTTACATACACTTGCATAGGCTTCACCCGCACGTTTTGTGTCAGGTGAAAATGATTGTCACCATAAAGGAGGACTTGGTGGCCCAGGACCCAGTGGTTCACAGTGAAACCAGGAAGGCGGGGAGTACTTATATGGCTTCTATCAGCTACTCTATACTTACCCATCATATGGGTATTTCCATGGGAGGCATTCAACATTTTCCTTTTACTTTCATGTTTTCATTTTATCTTGTTTTTTGGGTTGGTATTATTTCCTATTTGATATACAGTTCATACTTTTACTCAGTGGTTTTTAGGGGAATGCATGTTTACTTTTCCAACTTATGGACATGGTTCTTTGTGCATGCATATAGGTATCTAGAAAAATTATTCCCTCTTGTAGGTTGATGCCTTTTTCTCTTGTCTCCAACCCATGGCCTTTGAGAGGTGGGCTTGGGGTGTGTCGCAGCACCAGCCCCATTGGACGGTTCGTGACCTGGGAAGACCACTTGAGCCTCCATTTTAGATCATACATCAAGTGAATTTGTTTATACTCTCTCACATTAGTCCATTGAGGTAATATATCATGGTGAAATTACTCATAATAGATTGATTTATAATCATTTTTCATTTTATTAGTTCCATTTTTATTTTATTTCATGTTTATTATATCTATTTCCATTTTTACAGATATATAATGATGATGATTATACTCACCCTTTTTTCCCGTCAATGATACATTAAGCATGGTGTGTCATTTGGACATGTTTATTTATATGAGCCATATTGATATTTTTTTTGGAAAAAATATTCATCTAATACGAAATAAAAAATTTGTTTCAAATGCTTATTCAAAACTGGAATGTTTTGAAAGTGGTTTTATTTTGAAAATTGTATTCAAATTAGTTTAATGGTTTTCATGGGTAAAATAATTAAATATATTTAGATTGGTATCCTACAAGTAATTGTTCCTCACACACTACATATGTATCTATGAATATGTAGATTTCATTTTTATGGACCTAGGAAAATGTAAGGGCACTATGTACCTAGGTATAAGTTTTTGATTACCGGTATCTATGTATTTGAGGAGAAGATTTGGTCTCAAGGTGTTGGCGAACATGGAGTCATTTTGGGATATTATACCCATTAATATTTATGTATGGGACTTAATTATAAATTTTCCATTATTTTAGGTTTTTGTTTATGATTTAGGATACCATGTATATATGTCTTGTCACGGAATGCATTTTTTATGACTTGTCTGTCTTCTTATAGTATCTTATTTTATTTTTTTCATTCTATGGATATTGTATTTTATATTATTGACTTTAATGTAATTGGTTTGATCATACTATTGTATATATGGGGAATATTGGTTTAACATGGGTGAAAATATTCTCAATAGGTTTTCATTTATTCTTGGTGCTTTTCACCAACCTTTAGTGATCGAGAACTCTCTTCAGGTCATACGGCGGACCAACTCGGGTGACGGGTCAGGTCAACTGAAGAAAATTTGTTTCAACAACCATATTCCTTGGTGCATACTTATCTCATTATATGAAAATATATACATCACGATTTTATTATCATTATATATATCACACCTTTCAACATATAGATAATTCTTCAATATTTATAATGAAAAATGACCACTACCAACTCCAATTCATGAGCCAAGTAACTTTTCTCATGAACCATTAACAAGAATGAGTAATAATCTATCACTATATCATTCTATATGAGAACTTATCTCAATACCTTTTTTGATGAAAAACTATAGATAAAACCCCATTTTCCACTTCATTATAGTGTAAGTAAAGGCACACTGACCAACATTCTCTCCATTTCTATGAAACTCTCTTCACATATATCTGTCATCAATAACGTAAGCCCTTTCTGCGTTAACATAGTGAGTGGATTATATTTTCATGAGGAATATCTCCAAAATCATTGATAGTATCCATCTAACCAATGAAAACTATATATTTTAGTTACTATGGTTGGTCAAGATCATTGCTCAATAACTTTCATCATTGAATGATCTATCGATATACCCTCACTTGAGATTATATGACCCAATAATGATACATTATAAAGCCCAAATTTGTAATTGGTAAATTTATCAAATAATTTTTCATTCCTCATAGTCATTAGCACAATTCTAAAATGTTCATCATGTTATCCATTACTCCTTGAATATATATTAATATCATATATAAAGTCTAATATAAATTGATCAATGCAATCTCTAAAGACTCCCTTCATTATATCCATGAATGTAGATGGATCATTGGTAATTTTAAATGGAATTACTATTAATTCAAAATTACCATACCTCGTATGGAAGTATTTATTGTGTGTATTATCCTTATTGATCCTTAGTTGATGATATCCAGAGCGATGTACAATTTTGTAAAAAAAATAGATATCCTCATAATTAATAAAATTGATCATAAATATGGGGTAGAGGATACATGTTCGTATTATTTATTTTTTTAAGTTACCAATTATCATTTTGAATATTTATTGAACCATATTTATTCTTAATAAAAAGAATATGTGTACCCCATGAAGATGAACTTTCCCAAGTGAATCCATTATCTAGATTCTTCTGAATTTACTTATTTTATTTTTGTAACTCAATTGGGGTCATTCTATAGGGATTATTTGAAGTAAGCATTACACTAGTATTGATTTTTATAGAAAAAACATCATGATTCATAGAGATACTAGGATATTCCATGAAAACAAATCATAATATTGACAAAAAATAGAATAATTTTCAATATTTAGTTTCTCCCCAACCATTTGAGATAAATACTAATCATGAATATGTAAAAAACCGATATGATGGAATTAATTTACATTGGGTGTAATATGGTTGATGGTAGATTCAGAATATCAAATGTAAATTCTCTTCCTTAATAATTGATATGAAATCAATAATATGTGGTTAAATCCATACCAAAAATTACAGAAAATTCAACTATTGGTAGAATAATAATATTTTCAATATCAACCCTCCCACAGTATTATATCATATACGAATTATAGATATGAGATGTTTTCGTACTACCATTAAATGTTTTCACACCAACTCAATATCTAATCATTGAGGTGATGATATAAGACCCATATAAAATTATTTAGATATAAAATAATTGTTTAATTAGAATAAATTTAATCATTTACAATAGAGTGTATAGAAATATATTTTCTAAATAATATATCCTTTGATCAAATAAAAATATATTATTATTACTGTTTCGGGTCGGTCTTGAAATGCCCAATGGTTCTGTATCCAATGACACGTGGACCTACATTCCAATGGCAGGCGTTCGCCAGATGGTCTGACCAGCGATGCTTAATAACTCACATTGGTTGAGAGGATGGGAAGTCGGGCTCCTTGCACCCTTTTGGGGGGAATTATTTCCTGTTTCGGCACTCTATTATATATTTAAGACGTATTCATATGTTTGCGAATCTTTGGTTTTTACCCAAGAAGAATATCCACAAATTTCTCTTGGTTGGCAACGGTCAGATGAACGTTGGAGTCCGAAATCATTTAGGCCTGAGGATTACCATCCCTAGTTGGATTAATGACCCCATGGAGTTGAGACTCATTGAAGCGACACTGGGATTGGTGTGGTGAACCGATTTAAAAATAGTCGGATCGACTAGTTGTTGGGCTTGAACCTCATGAAGGCTTCTTACATACCCTTCCTGAGAGACAAGGATCAAAGTCCACGTAGTTTGTGATGGGTTCAAGCATACACTCTGAGGAGGCCCAAGGTGTGGATGATGGGATTGAACCTCAGGGAGGCTTCCTAGGTACCCTGCCAAAGAGACAAGGATCAAAGACCATGTACTTCATATTGGATTGGGACTTACGCTCTGAGGCAGCCCAGAGCGATGGATTGGGGCTTACACTCTGAGGAGGCCCAAGGTGTGGATGATGGGATTGAACCTCAGGGGGGCTTCCTACGTACCCTGCCTAAGAGACAATGATCAAATTCCATGTATTTTGTATTGGCTTAGGACTTATGCTCTGAGGAAGCCCAGAGCGATGGATTGGGGATTACACTCTGAGGAGGCCAAATGTTTGGAGGATGGGCTTTAACCTCAGGGAGGCTTCCTACGTACCCTTCCTAAGAGACAATGATCAAATTCCACATAGTTCGTAATGGCTTGGGACTTACGCTCTGAGGCAGCCCAGAGCGATGGATTGGGGATTACACTCTGAGGAGGCCCATGGTGTGGATGATGGGCTTGAACCTCAGGGAGGCTTCCTACGTACCCTGCCTAAGAGACAAGGATCAAAGTCCATGTAGTTCATATTGTCATGGGACTTATGCTCTAAGGTAGCCCATAACAATGGATTGGGGATTACACTCTGAGGAGGCCCATAAGATGACGTCATGGTCGATGATTACTCTAAGCCCACATGAGTCACACTTGGTGTGAGAAACAAGAGGTGGTAGGGACCAGACGATCACATCACGAAATGTGCATCCATGAGAAGCGGAGTGGGGCTTACGCATGAGGGTGGCCCATAATGTCAGGTCTTACTCCGAGATGGACACCCTTGGCTACAATGCACAACGGGAGAGGGAAATGGTTTCTCTTGTGCCTGTTACCTCTCTTGTTCCCCAGGGAAGTACCGAGGGGCATTGGGACGGCTGTCTTCAGATGGGAATGCCACCCCCTCTCTAGGGAGGGGTGAAGTTCCCGACTGTCGAAGCGTGCAGTCCCCCATCCTGTTAGGTAGAGGTAGAAAGGGGGCTCTTGGGATCAGACCCTGCATTACTGTCAGAATGTGAACCTAGGCATGATTCGGGAATCCGCCCAAGGGTCGGGGCAACCCCCTTTCCCCTATTTACCATGGGTATGTGAACTCAAAACGGCACGCTGATGATCCTGAGGGTTACACTACATGGATCTGGTGGCTCTGGTGGAGTCCTTGGCTTGGGGCCACTGAGTAGGAAAATGATGAGGTTTCGAAGGATCGGGCCGGATTTGAATTTGAAGGATTTTATATAGCTCAGGGAATGGGAACTCTGAAGGTTTTGGAAGTCCATACAGGGGTATGGGTGGTGGCACCCTTCGTATAGGGAAGTGATATGTGGTTGGATTGGCCATCTGTGAACCAGTAGGGTCCGCAGACTGATTGGTCGTCCGCGAACCAGGAGGGTCCACGGACTAATTGGTCGTCCGCGAACCAGGAGGGTCAGCGGACTAATTGTCCGTCCTCGAACCAGGAGGGTTCGCGGACTGATTGGCATCACGCGAAACAAGAGGGTTCGCGGCTTCGGTTTCGGTATGTGTACAAGGTTGGTATGTGGAGGTTCCACGTGAGTAGTGGCGGCAATGTGCGGCGCTGGCCGGAGGCTCGTTAGTCAGGGCTTTTCCCGCGTAGGAGGGTGCTACGTGGTGTGGCGGATTAGAAGAGGCATAAACTCCCTGGTCCATGGGGAGTACATCCGCAAAGGGACCCTGATTCGTGGTTTTATCTTCTTTGTTATTTTATGTTCACGGTTCACCAAGTTATTCTGCGTTTTTTGGTTCCTTGTTTGTTCTTTTCTCAGGTTCATACATGCTCTGGTTCGTGAACTGGAACTTCTGAAATCCTAAGCCATCCTTCGAAATCATTCCACCTGAATCTGATTGATCTCCTCTATGTCCTCCTCATTACTATTCTCTTTCAATCTCCTTTTATAGTGTGGTGAAAAGGATTTATCTATGGTCATGCGACACCTTTTGCAGAGACCCTTGACCGAAAACCTGGTTCACAGATGACTTGATCAATCTGCAATTTGCGGGGTATTAAACACTCCTCCTCCACGAACCAAACTCCGGGAGTGCTTCATGACCATGGAGGGTTCCGCCTAAATTTCACAAATGACAGTGGAGGTGGTTTGGGTCGGTTGACCTGACTCATGGATGGGGCAGTCCAGAATGGTGAACCGGGTTGGCGCCTATCCCGCCTCATGACTGCAGAGGATCTCTGCCTCCATCTCACAAACAACGATGGTCCGCGGAAGAGGGAAACTTCACAGAACTGGCCGAGCACCGCTAAAATAAAACATGTCTGCAGACCGGTTCATCCTTCCCCATCCTTGAGTATTCTCCACATTTTCCCAACCCTTTTGAGGGGATATTGAGTAGAATCTCCCTTGAGTTAAAGGGGATCATCATTCTCCTTTGCGGATTTTTTTTTCAGGACCCTACAAATGCCCCCATCGGAATGGGGTCCGATCGGAATGAAGAGTATGCTATTTTGATGCAGAGTTTTCCTAAAAATCGGGTAGTTCATAGTATAGAGGTGTACCCAGTAGGGGACAATGCCTATAAATACGGAGGGCCCTTCATTTGTCTTCTTCAAGATTCTTTTCTAATACCATAGCTCCTTCGCTTTTCTACCTCCGTGTTCTTGTTCCTTCGCAAATCGATTCGTCTGCGAACTAGCTGCTACATCCGCGATCCATTTCTCATTCGCATCATTATTCATCCACAGAACAAAGTCCCAGCCACGAACTAACACTTTTAATTAATTAAAAATTAAGTCACAATGGGCCACGTAGGAACTCACTTTGCGGTTATGGTGCTCTGTGGTTTTGATGCTCCGCGGTTTTGATGCTCCGCGGACTAAAATCTTCTGAAATTTAAAAATTTCTAAGTCTTCTGGACTTAAACAATTAAATTCTGGATTCAAATTCCATGGGGAAACCTGGTCCACAGTTTTTTGGCCAACGCTCCACTGGCCAAAGTATCCCGAACTACTTCCGTGCAAGGCTGGTACATGGGATGTTGTCATCGTGAACCATCCTATGAGGCCACCTCGCGGACTTTGGTATTTATGTCTAAAAACAATTTTCATTTTGGACTAACCACTTGTTGGCTTTTGTTTTGCAGGGAGAAAATATTTCCCCCCCTCGTTCTGCACCTAGGCCTACCGTCGAGCCTCTCCTCATTGGTTAAGGGAGACGTTTAGCTATGATTTGCATAGCGGAGAACATCCAAGAGGACCCTAGTCAGTCCATCATTCCTGAAGATGGTGTCTTGAAAGACTTGCTCCCTCCAGATCTTCTGGATTATCCACTATCAAATTGGATTCCACTTTATGGATTCGGTCTTCAAGACGATGTCCCTATTCCCCCCACTTTCTCAGGTCCTCCTTCTCCTTTCTTGGAATCATTGTCAATGTTTTTTCAGGTGAACCTTACCCAATTGGGGGAGATGGTTTCCGACTCTGACCAGAATGAAACCATCATTTTGAGAGGCTCTGTTTGGACCCAAAGTGATCATCATGCCCAAAACATTTCTCACGATGTTGTCTTCAAGAGTTACCCTTTTATTATCAACCTTGATCGAGTAGATCCTGATGCGGGGGTGGATTCCTAGGTGGGATATTCCGTCTGGTGGGCTCTTCTCAAATGACAAGGCATGGGCTTTCTAGGTCCATCATCACTGTCGAGAGTCTCCCGAGTTGGTTGAAGCAGTCAATTTATACTCCACAGTGTGGGCTTCAAAATTTTCTATTTACCCACCATCCTTGATCCTTCCAGACCTACTCAGTCGTTGGTGTTCAAGCACTAATACATTCCACCTTGCCCATGGTGAAGTTGGCATTAGTTTGTGGGACATCTATCAATTGGTAGGGCTCCTGATTATCAGTGAGATGTATGACATGTTTTAACCTTCCCCTGACACATGGGATGACATCGAACAAGTTCCTTTATTTGGCGAGGGATCTGCTGGTTATGGTGGAGAAATCACTGGGTCAGGCCTTGCGTGCCCGCTCTCTTATTCCCTATAGTACCTGGATAGGGTTATTTCTGAACACCACTGGTCATGTGCCCAAGATCAAGCGCCCCAGGACTCATCCTTCTCAATAGTCACGAACCACCCCAGGTTCCTACTAGGCAGTTCTGGAGGCGGTCTACTACCTTTCATGGGGTTACGAGGTGCGCCCCGGTGTGCCGCCAATGCTTCGGCTGGCATGTTTGTTTTCTATGTTCTTGAGAGGGTGGCTATTTACTTCTTGGGATATTAATCCTAGCGTCAGGGCTTGCACCCTGATGATGGCAGTTGAGCTGGCAGAGGGCCGCTTGCTGAATTTGGCCTTGCCCACATTGGTTCGTATTTATGAACTGCTGGGTCACATGAAAAAGGGAAGGTCACCCTTCCATCTGAGTGGGCCATTTCAATTTTTATATGGCTAGGTAGCAGATCATTTTCACTGTTATGAGTGTCGTCACAACACGGTCATCTTTCTTCCTACCTTTCGTCCTACCTTGCTTGATATAGCTGGAGTTCGCTTTAAATCTCTCAACTCTGGTGAAGTCCTCGAGCTTCTGAGTGACTTCTCCTAGTTTTCTTTCACTCCCTACCCCACCCCTTCTGGAATCTTAGTTGACAACCACCGGGGGAGCCTGGAGAAGCATTCTTACATGATCACTCAATGGGACAGATTTCTGTCTACATGGATCGACTGAGTTTCTATGTGTGATCTGTATGTCCCATTTCATTTTTCTCTCCAGTTTGGGTGAATTCAAGTCCAAGTCTCCCTCCGCCCTCCTCAGGCTCAAGGACTGCACCCGGCCATACTTCTTCAATGGTGGCTGATGCTGAAATGGGATGGATCTGACACAAGTATTCCCTTTCATGTCATGGGGGCAGCTGCTAGCCTTTCCATGTAGTATGCAAAAGCATGGGAAAAAAACTATCCTGATGGGATCCTAGGGAAGGTCATCCGGCAGTTTCCCAAATCAGAAGGTATTGCAGATGTTGTGTTCACTACACCTTCCTCATCAGCTCTAAGGGAGGATCGACTAATGGCTCTTCGATCAAAACGACTTAGGGGATTTTCCTCTCCCAGCCCTACGGTGGCTGATGTTCAGACGGGTTCATCCTTCTTGGACGTGGATGAGGATGACCCTGTGGTTCTGTCTCCCAATGAGACAATACCAGATGTTTTTCTAGTTGATATCGTGCTTAGAAACTTGATCCCCGAGCCTAAACCGGGGTTAGAGGCTCCAGACATTCCAGCTTCGGAACCAACTTCTAGTGAGCACATTCATGCACTTGTTGCAATGCCAGATTTTGTTCCCATGTTATCCGATGAGGATACCAAAGATCCTCGTGTCATGGCAGACCACTAGGCATTTCGCAGGTGGGACTGGCCCTGAATTTACGAGATCGTTGCGGAAACCCCTCTAGATGAGATGGAAACTAAAACCTAAGCTCTTCTACATCTCTTCCTAGGTTTGGGGTCGGGTGAATTTGACTATCGGTAGTTCCATTATCTTGATTGCCAAGTTTTCATGGACCGTGAGGAACTTACCACTAGTGAACAGAAATATGCTCACTTTGCTCCCGCTCCTTACGAATCCCGATCCCTGGAGGAAGCCACGATACAGCTCCATCAGTTGATAGCAGAGGAGTAGATATCTCGAGATCAGGCGGCCGTCCTATCCTACGAGTTTCATGAATGTGAAGAATGGGCACCGATGCTGAGGGATCAGTTGTCAGCTATGACTAGTCGTCTTGAAGCCACCAGAAAATGGATCAATGATCTACAAACAACAGTGGAGCGTACTCGTCCAGTGGCTGAGGTTGAAGTCCAGGAGAAGGCCATGTTGGAACAGTCTTTCAACGACCTCCGCCGCACGGTCGCTAATCTGGTGGAGAGAGCGAGTCAGGCTCCTTTATGACTATCAGATCCACTCTTGTACTCTCTGTTTTAATTACCCCTCTATCTTTTTTCTATGAGGGAGAGACCCCAACTTGTAGACATCCTCCCTTTTTGTTTGAACAATATACATTCTCTTTCAATAACTTGTCGCTGTAAAATTAGATTGTTACTAGAACAATTGTTGTGTAAATAACAACTCACTAAATCAGAATTAATCACAAATCAGGAAAACAAACTCTAACTTTTTCTTAGACCATGGGGTCCAGTGAGTATAGTTTTACATTTTCTAGGGTTTTATAGAAAAAAACCTACAAACTTTTTTTCTTTTCTTTTAATGCCATAATTTTTCCTGGGCCCATTTAGTGCGCACCAAGCGGGTAGGCCTGACTTTTTCATAGGTCACCCTTTTCATGTTTTCGTCCTAACAGGCTTTGTGCCTCTTTTCATGGGCAGTTTAAAGTCCTTCCATCAAGACTATCATTACTGATGTTTTAGGTCGAACATCTTTGACCAAGTATGGTGGGGAAAGGGCCCTAATGAGGTTTGGTTGATTAAAATATGTCTCAGTGTCCTTCCGACGCATGTGGATGGAGTGTGTATAGATTTTAACGACACGTAGGGCATGTCTTAAGGCATGGGATCCGTATCGGCATGAAGAGTTGGGAAGATCATTGCCTAAGTAAATCTTCCCTTTGGTAGACAGGCTAGGGGTGATCAATATACAGATCCATTGATGGCATGGTATGCATAGTCGTGAAAAGGTGTCTTTAAGTCAATGAATCTCCATTTCTAATGGCCATAGGACTTCATGAAAGTACGGATTATGGAAACCACCTTGGGTGGATTGGAAAAGGGTATTTGACATCTGAAAGGTTTTGAGAACATCTGCATCAATCAGGAGTGTGAAAGAAAGGTTCCTATCCTACGCATTTATCTAGCGTAAAAGATGGTTGAATCTTGGCATAGTTTGAAGTCATGCAGCTGGGACATAATCGAGAATGGAATGGCATCTCTTGGTTCTTGTTAATATTGATAGAGATGTTCGACCATATTCATGAAGGGTTGTGAAATAGGTTGGTAAATTGTAACTCAGAGGGCTTCCAAATCCCGGGATAGACATGGGGGCCCAGAGGCCAAGAGTTATACAGAGAGAAACATGGATAAGGAAATCCTCCCTTTGGTATACGGGCCAGGGGTGATCAATATGCAGATCTGCTGAGGGAAAGGTATTCATAGTCATGAAAAGGTGTCCTTAGGTCAATGATTGTATTCCCTCGATCGCCAAGCAACATCAGGGATGTTGAGATTTGGGACCACCAGGGGTGGGTTATGGGAGTCCAGCTTTTTCTTAGTACAGAGTATGGTTTATGATGAGAGGGTTCTTGGATATGGGGGAAACATATAGACTACGCTTCCCGAGAATGGTTGAAGTAATATCTTCTCACGCGGGTGTGACACGGGGGCTTGTTCCGGTCTGGCCCATGCACTGAAGGACAGAGAAAATCCTATGTTCCTTACTGAACACGTGATGGGTTTGACCATGAAGCTTAGTGCCATGTGGTAAAAGAGAAGATAATTATTAAAGGATGTTGTGAAGTTTAACATCATGTAGCAAAGACGGGGTCATTTTTCTTTCCTTTTCCAATGATGTGCAGTTTAATGTCATGCAGAAAGGATGATTGACTGTGCAGTTTAACGTCTTGTGGTAAGGACTAGGAGCATTATTAAACTAATGAACATGATTTTTGATGGAGGCATTCCCCTGGATGTTTAATTCCTGGTCTTTTCATCCTTACGCCAAGTGGCCATGATGTGATCCGTGCCGTTTGACTTCATACATCAAGGACGTAGTTAAAAATGCCGCTCATGATTAGAATGTAATTGGGGCCTAGTATCCTAGAATGTCCAAGACCTGGAGGGGGGTTGATGGTGTAAATCATGGTTCCATGGATTCTTCGATCAGGAGAGATGACATGGACTCTCTGAGGCCGGTAAGCGTACTGAGTTAGGAAGAGTATCGCACAAGGAAATATTGTCTTTGGTAGACGAGCCAGGGGATATCAATATGAAGATCCACTGAGTGCATGGTATGCATAGTAAAGAAAATGTGTCTCTGGGTCGATAGCCATGAATGTTTATGACGATCCGCAATTATCCGGGTAACGAAGTCTGTCATCAGGGAAGGAAGTGTCTGAACATGTCGGGAATACTCGTCCCTGGTTGCTGTTAAATCATAGAGAGCTCCATGCGCTGATTTATTTTGCACGTGGGGGTGTACCTTTACAACATGAAGTTTAACGTTGTGCGGTAAGGATGGGGTAGTCCTAGTTTAGCAGTCATAGATCTCGGACCATTGGGTGACTATTTCTGTGGTCACTGGAAGGATAACTGGTTCATCACGCTCTGATATACTTGGAACACGGTGGGGGAAGAAGGTCATAAACTGCAACTTTGAGTTTTCTTGTATCAAGAGGTGTGGCATGGGGGATTTGTGTCCGGTAACCATGCGGAGCCAGGAAGAATACACGCAAGGAAATCTTTCCTTTGACGGATGAGCTAGGGGCTATAATTATGCAGAGTCATTGAGGGCATGGTATGAATAGTTGTACAAAGGTGTCCCTGGGTTGACAACTTTCCACTTCTAATGGCCATGAATGATTTCAAGAATCCGTGATTGCACACAGTGCAGAGTTCGGCATGTAGGGATAATGGTGTCCGAGTATACAAGAATCAACTTCACTGCAATTGTCTATTGGGTCAACGTAGCCTAGTCCTAGCTTGATGTTCGTTGACGCAGGTCGCTATGTGAACCACCGGCAGACACATAGGCTAGCCAGGTAGGGGTACCCTGGAAATATTTGGATGTGAAAAGAGGAATGAACTTGTAAACAACTGTTCCATAAATTTTTGGATCGAGAGATGTGATACGGGGGCTCTGAGTCCGGTAGGCGTACGGAGCTAGAAAGAGTGTTTCCCGAGGAAATATAGCCTTTGCTAGATGGGCCAGGGGCTATCAATATGCAGAGCCGCTGAGGGCATGGTATGAATAGTCATGCAATGGTGTCCATAGGTCGATGACTTTCCACTTCCGATGGCCATGAATGGTTATGAAGATCCAAAATTATCCGGGTTTTGGAGTCTAATGTATGGAGAGGATGCATCCAAATGTGCAAGGAGTATCTCCATCTCGTTTATCCATGTGTCTTGGGTGGTTTGCAACCAAGTCTGTTCAGTTTAACATCATGCGGTGAGGATGAAGTCTGTGCAATTTAACGTCATGAAGTTAGGATGAAGTCTGTGTAGTTTAACATCATGTAGTAAGGACGAAGTATACACTCCCTGTAGGTCTGGTCCATACATGAAGGAAGGTGGAATTTTTAGCATTATTGTCCATGTAGTTTAACATCATGCTGCAAGGACGCAAAAATACACCCTGTGCTGGTCTATCCCATACACGGGGAAAAGGGAGAATTTTAAATCTTATTATCCATGCGGTTTTACGTCGTGCGGTATGGACGAGGAGTACACCCTGTGCCGGTCTAGTCTGTACATAGGGGGAAAGGGAATTTTTATCTTTTATTTAGGGGTTTGGGTAAGGACGGGGAACCCTGGCATCACTACGTATCCTGTGAGGGTAGGAATCAAGCCTCACGTAGTTCTCTAGAAGAAGTACACCATGTGCAGGTCTAGTATGTACCTGGAGGAAGAGGGCATTGTTATCTTTTATTTTATTTTATTTTAGAGTGGTTGGGACAGGACGGATCTTGGCATTTCTACGTATCCTGCGTAGGCAGGAATCAGGCCGTATGTAGTTCTATGAAAGGCAATACACCCCATGTAGGTCTGTTCCATACACGGGGGGAGGGGACATTTTTTACTTTAGTTCGGAAGTGGCTGGGCCATGACGGTAAACCCTGGAATCAGTACGTCTCTTGCGAGGGCAGGAATGAAGCCTTACGTAGTTCTTTGAAATTCGTCCAATTTAACGTCATGTGGTGAGGACGTGGTCCATGCAGTTTAACGTCATGCGGTAAGGATGCAAAAATACACCCCGTGCAGGTATGGTCTATACACGGGGGAAAGGAGCATTCTTATCTCCTGTTATCTGTGCAGTTTAACATCGTGCGGTAAGGTTGAAATGCTCTTGGTTTAAGGTCATAGTGTTTGGACCATTGGGTGCTTGTCAGTTTAACGTCATGCAGATCGGACGAATAATAGTACACATTTAGTTTTTATTCGAATTACTTCTTCATGAATATCGCATTTTTAGGAGCGGTTGTAAATTGTCCATCCATGGAGATCAGGGTATATGCTCTCTTAGTGTAGACCTTGTGTACAACGTATGGTCCCTCCCACTTGGGCTCCAGCTTCGGAGGTTTCTTTTCGGGTATCATTGGTGTCAGGAGGACCAACAATAATTCTCATTTGAAGAAAGACCAAAGACGAACCTTTTTGTTGAAGGCTCGTGAGATTCGGTTCTGGTATACTTCCAGATGGTGCAATGTGTGCAACCGATTCTTGTATAGCTGTTCCAATTCACCTAGACACTTTTCTGATTGCTCATCGTTTGATAATTGATCATAGATGGAAACACAGAGTGATGGAAGTTTTAGTAAAATGGTGGAGGACCACCTCTGTGTCATACACCAATGAGTACGGGGTAGCTCGAGTAGCGGTGCTGGCTTTGGTTCGATAATCCCACAACACATGGAAGAGTTTATCCAGACATGACTTCTTATCATTGTCCACCATTTTCTGTAGAATATTGGAAAGGGTCTTGTTGAAAGAATCTATTTATCTGTTGGATACTTCATGGTAGTAGGATGAGTGCTTATCCTTGATACCATATTCTTGGTATAATTTCTCCAATTCAGCAGAGCAGAAGTTGGTTCTGTTATCCGTCAGTATGGTATGAAGGACACAAAATCTAGTGATGATATTGGTCTTCACAAAGCCGATAATGCCTCTCTCCTCGACTTTCTTAAGAGGTACAACTTCTGCCCATTTTGAAAAGAATTCGGTTTCCGTGAGGATATACTTTAGCTGTTTGGCCGTGGCGGGAGGATATGGTCCCACGACGTCTATCCCCCCAGACTAAAAATGGACAGGAGTACTTGGCTTGATGAATTAACTCTGGGGGTTGGTGAATATAGTTGGCATGAATCTATAATGAGTGTAATTTCATGGTAAAAGGCTCGTCGTCTCATGCCAATGTGGGCCATTATTACCCAAGACGTCGAACCTGATGGGAAAGCTTGGTCCCCGGTTGATGTGCTCCACATGCTCCGACATGTACTTCATTAATTATGGCAGCTGTTTCTTCTCCATCAATGCATCTGAGCAGCACTTCATCGAGGCCTCGTTTGTAGAGGACCTCTTTCTGACCCATGCCACCATATAGGAAAAAGTATATTTCCCTTCTCCGTATTTACTATCGTTCAACCCTATCTAATGGATGTTCTCCCCATTGATGGTATTTTCCAATGGGGTCATCTAGCCCATGGCAGGAGAATATGTCTCTGGGATAGGACTGACATCAGGGATTTCTTCTGTCTTAGCTTGAAAAAATGGAAATACCATTCGACGGTGAGCAATACTGATTACCGTTTCATCCCATCCTGGGTCAGCTAGGGTTGTGGTTGTGTTGGCTAATGCATCAACATGAGAATTCTCAGATCGGGGAATATAGGTCAATGTTGGTTCTGTGGAGAATTCCGTCATTAACCCTCGGACATGGTCAAACAAGGGGTTCACCTCTTCCTTTTTAATAGCATATTCACCATTGACTTTCTTGATGACCAGCTCCGAGACACCTTTTACCTTAAGATGTTTTATTTGTTCCTGGAGTGTGAGCTCCAGGACTGCAATGAGAGCTTGATATTCCACTTCATTTTTTGTAAATCCCTTTGATAAGAGGAAAAAATTTGGCAAGACTGCGTTTTTTGGGGACACGAGGATTATCCCCAAACCCACTTTGTTGAATCTAGGATCTTCCATCCTCTTCCCTATCGGGCTTCGGGATGCATCTTCGAAGTAAATTTCCCATGCTGGGAACTCCTCTTGAACCGAGAAGATGTCTTCATCAGGTAGCACGACATCCGGTGCAGTGGTCCCTGTCGAAGGGTGCTCTACCAGAAAATCTGCTAATGTCTGGCCCTTGATGGCTTTCTGAGGCAAAAAACGGATGTCAAACTGTTGCAGGAAGACCTCCCATTGGGATAGGCATCCGGTTAGCATCGGGCGGCTGAGGATGTCCTTGAGCGGGTTACTCTGTGAGGTCAAATGGACTTCATGATGCTGCAGATAATGTCTCAACTTTTGAACCACGAAGAACAAGGATAAACATCTCTTCCCAATGTTTGAGTATCGACTATCAGCATCATTCATGGATTGACTGAGGTAATAGAGTCTGTTTTCACTACCCGAGTCATTCTTTTGTGAGAGGAAGGCTCCCAGGGATCGCTCTAGGGCTGTCACTTACAAGATGAGAGCTCTTCCTTCAACCAGGGGCATGAGAACTGGTGGGATTAAGAATTACTTCTTCATGTTGTCAAACGCCTCTTGGCAGTCATCCGTCCATTGGTACGTGACCCCATTCATCATTGACCTGGTGAAGGGAAAACATTTTCCTTCCAGGTTGACTATGAACCACGAAATATAGGCTAGGTTTCCTTGGAATCCCCTCAAGTCGGTGAGATTTTGGGGAGGTGGTAATCCAAGGGTAGCCTTTGTCTTCTCAGGGTTGACATCGATGCCACGATGGTGTACGATGAAGCTAAGGGATTTCCCTAAGGTAACCCTGAAGGTGCACATTAAGGGGTTCATCTTAAAGCTATGCTGTCAGAGTTTGTTGAAGACGGTCCCAAGGTCTGACAGCTGATCCGAGTGCTATATAGAGTTGACCACCAGGTCATACACATAACATTCAACGGATTTTCCAAGGAATGGTTTAAAGATCTGATGCATGGCACGCTGATATGTGGCGCCAGCGTTCTTGAGACCAAAGGGCATGAACCTATAACAAAATACCCCTTGAGGGGCCATGAATGCAGTGGATTCTTCATCTTCTGGGGCCATCCTGATTTGGTTGTACTCGGAATAGAAATCCATGAAGGATAGAGCCTCATACTCGGTCATTGCATTGATTAATAACTCGGTGACCAGGACTGGGAAATACTCTTTCAGACAATGCTGATTGAGATCTCTGAAATCAATGCAGATGTGGATTTTCCTGTTCTTTTTCCTGACGGGGACGATGTTGGCTAACCAAATGGGGTACTGGACCTCCCGAATGAATCCTACTTTAATTATATTATAGACTTCAACCACTATTTTTGTGGCATGTGAGGGATGCGTCCTTCTAGCAGCCTTTTTATAGCCCCGATGGTCTTCTAGAAGACCCAGGTGATGGTTCACCACTTTGAGATTGAGTCCCAACAATTCTGTGTAATTCTAAGAAAAAACATCCCGATGTTTCCTCAAGAAATAGGTATATACCTTGTTCTCACTGGGGGATATCGATGCACTGATGAAAGTAGGCCTCAGATCTTCCCCGGTACCCAGGTTTGTTTCCCTGAGCTCAACCACCGTTGTGGAGATACCCTCCTGAAATGCAGGAGGTGCATCCTGTAGATCATCCTCCTCTTCTTCTCCCATTTCCTCATCTTCTTGATCCAACGGGGGGAGATTTTCCAGTCTGATCCTTTGAAGGTTTGAGGGAGAGGCATCGTGGGCATCCCCTCTTGAGTATCCATCCCTAGATCGAGGGTTGGCAGAAATTCCCACATTTTCGTGCTCGTCCATCATGGCTGAAATCATGAGGACATCCGAGTGTGTGTCCATACTTGAACTCCTACTCTCAACATGGTTGATGGACAGAACATAATCTCTACCAAGCTACCTGAGGGGGTCATCAGGAACCATTTCCAGGCCATTTGGAGTGGGGTTCCAGTCAACACCATCGACCAAAGGGTTCCTTTTCTTTTTCTCATAGAACCCGACATCAATTTAATGTGACTCGAAGAGCTCAAAAAGGGCCTTGTCGGTGTGCAATGATCCACTTTTTTCATTGACGCAATACTAGATACACTGTTGTTAGGATGAAGGAATGACCATGTTCTTAAGGATCCAAGACCTTCCCAACAGGGCATTGAATGTTGTGCTCTTCCAGACCACCTGGAATTCTGTGTAGGCTACCAGGTCACCAAAATGGGTCTTTAACATAATTTGTCTCATTGGATTCTACTCACTCTTGTCGTAACCCAACAGAGTTGTGGTTGAGGGAATTAGGTCGTCCTCACCGTAGCCCAACTTACGGAGTGTCTGTTGGGGAAGTAGTTCAACTCCAGAGCCATTGTCTATAAAGACATTCCAAATCTCAATACCATTAAGTGTTTCATACACATATAGTGGTCTGATGTGTCCTTGCATGTTAGCATCTTCATCCTGATCAGTGAAGGAAATCACCGAATTGCATTTAGCCGGGTCAGTCTCCGTTCGGTAAATCTCGGCGATGGCTACATCGGCATAAAACTCTTGGGGGATGATAAAAGCGTATAAAAGCGCCTCCCTGAGGTCTTATGAGAGACTTAGGGCATCAAGGATTGAAAGATTGGCTGGTACGGATGCTAGCTGATTAATGATATCGTATTTCTGCTCTAGAGGCCGACGCTTCTCCATTGGCGGGAGATTCTTAGCGGGTGCTTTAGGGTCTGGAACATTTGACAAAGAGGGACAAGTCGCAGGGTCGGATATCGATGGTGTTCTCACATATTGAGGACTTCGCTCGGCCGGTCTGTTTGTGCGCACTAGCCGGCCAGACACATTCTCCTCCTCTGGTGGGTATCACAGAACAACAGGTCCAGAGTGGCTGCTTGTGGAGGTGGAGGGGAATTCTTTCTCCTACTAAGTCTGTTTAATGGCTCTCCCACAGGATTCCGCGATATTAATTTTTTGGGCCGGGGTACAACCGTAGGGTTGGATTCGGCCATGGATGTGCCTCCCCTAGTATCCCTTACCTCTTCTATTCCTCCTCCCGGATCCTCGTGCAGGGAACTCGGGTTCGTAACCATACCCTTAATTAGGGAATGATTCCATAAGATGGATGATGTTAGTAGAACAAAATATTGGCTCTTCATCCTCTAATAGGTCAACCTGGTCGGTTGTCCTTGATGGTGCCGTTTGGTGGGTTCGTGCCTGTGGCGCCAAATTAGAGGGAATATAATCTGCCAGGGTTGGGACTAACTTTGGCCCCGTCATGGACTGCTCCTCTTGCGATTGTTTCCTCCTCCTTCAATTACGCCTGGATGAACGGATCGTGGAGGGTAGTGAGGTTGATACTGTCGGTTCTGCGGATTCAGGGGTTGTTGGTGGAAACACCAGCTACTGTATTTGAGCTCGGAGTATGCCCTGGGCTCGGTTGATACTCTTCTGAGTCATCCAGTTGTCAAATTTCTACCCCTCCTTGCTAGTGACTTTCTGCCACCCCTGCACTTTGTTGGAGTCGGTGGTAGAGATACATGACACATGTGCTGGGGGTGGTCCTAGCTCGACCGGTCTGGAGTCTACCATCATCTGTGGGAGGTCTTTAAATATGCATCATTCTTGGATACTATGCCCCAACATCCGATGGTAGGGGTAGTAATTTGTCCTATCATCTCGGCCGACTTATTTAGGTTTCCTCAGCTCTGGGAGGTGGGGCAAGTTGTCGTTCATGGCATCAATGAAGTTTCCATGGACTTGATTGTCTCATAAAAAGTATATTTCTGTCTTAGTTCCTCAAACAGGTTCTGCTTCGGTCCTTGTTGATTGTCCCGTTTAGGCGAAGGTGACCGCTGATATGCAGGGGGCCCTAGACGATTTGGTGGAGGTCTGAGCGGTGGAGTGGGCATAGGGGCCATCTTGAGGTGTGATAGTGAACGCTTCAGCTCTAGGGGATCTTTTCTCAGGATACTAAGAGGCCATCTAGGACTTCAAATTAGTCCACTATAGGGAGTCATCAATTCTCTAGGAAATGGCCAAGAGATGGCGGAAGCCAGTGGTGCACTCCACTGGTATGAGCGGCGTTCACATCTCATCTCGAAGATTATCGATGCATATGGCTAGCATCTTATTTTGAGGCATTGGCCAGTTCAAGGAATAGGTCAGACCTTTCCATCTGGTAAGGAAATCTGAGACCCTCTCGTTCTCCCTCAGCTTGCAGTTCATGGGGTCGCTGACTGTTGTCTTGGGAAATGTTGAGTTGAAGTGGAATAGGAACTGCTGCTGAAGGTCCTCCCAACTCTCTATTGACTAAGTTGGCAGACTCATATACCAGACGAAGGCAGATCCTTGCAAGGTCCATACGAAGCATCTGATTTTCACTACTTCTTGATTTTCCGGATTCCCCTTCATAGGGTTGCAATAAGACGCGTAGTGCTTCAAATGATGTTCCAGATCACCTGACCCTTTGAAAATTTTAAATACAAGGCTCCCAAAATTTGGTGGAGGTGGTGTGTTGGTCACCCAATCTAGGTAGGGTTTCTGATATAGCAATATCGGAGCGCGTTGACCTTCCATCGCATTCAATCGAGCTGTTAGTGCCTTAATGGTGTTGGTGAGACCTTGGTTTACATCCTACCGGGCCCGGTCCTAGGCAGGTGTAGCCCAAGGCATTGCCTGAGGATCCTGATTGGCCAGCATCAGGGGTGCATGTGTCGTATGTGGATCCTTCAGAGGGTTCATGTGTACTTGCTCCGGATGCTTCCTGAGTAGAAGGAAGTCTTGGTATATATATGAATCTACACTGAGGTAGTTGGACAGGCCGAGCGCCTCATTGGACAGGAGCCCTGACCGTATTCCATTTTTCGGGGAAAACCATAGTCTTTGAGGTGCACTTTTTGGGAGTGCATGATGTGGATCCTCCTGGGAAGCACTTTCAATAAAGAGATTCCTCTGGAGTAGCTCAGTGTTAAGCCGCCTCAATTCTTTCATCTCCTCTTCCTGTCGAGCGAATCTCTCTTCAAGCGTGAGTGACGAATTTTTGTCAAGAGAAGGAGGCAGGTTAAGGGTAACCATTCTTTTATTTTTGTCATTATTGGAAGTTTGATGGGTAGGAGGAGGAGGGTTGGATGGAAGGACAAATATATTTAGGGCAGCCCTCTAGTTCTGGGTGTGCAAACGTAGTGTTTTTTTGTGAGTCACAGCTTGACCAGAACTATCATCTCCTGGTCCATCCTGATTTGCAGTATCTCTGGTGTCACCCATGGGGTTAACCTCTATGACGTTGATAGATACGTATCGCAGGGCAGAGAAGATTTCATATCTCAAATAGGAAGTGGATCTCCCACGTCTTCTGATGGACTTACCTTTCATGACCTGGGATTACCTTTGGACATCTTGACGAACGATGACGCGGAGAGTTCTTTGATGTGACCTTATGGTGCGCCTTCCTCTAGGAGGGGATAATGATTCAAATTACGGGATATGACGGGAACCACCTCTTCTAATTTTCCTCCATATACGAGAGAATACTGAATATCATGGGGGGGGGTTGTTCTTGAGGGGGGTAATAATGCCCCCAGCCCTGAGGGATGGGTTTGGCTCCATTCCTTGGACATAGAGTCTCTTCTCGGTTTTATAGGTCTTACAAGAGATTTTTTTTTTAAAATTCCCCCAGCCCTACAGGCTTGGGTTTACCCTGGATTGCGGTAGTGGCTACGACTATTACTACCTTCCTGATCTTGCGTGCCCCCATTCGGGGTTGAACTTGGTTTGATTCCGAGTTCTTTTGTGAACCTATACTTTCTAGGGAGGCAATAAAAGGTCGATGATTGGCCTATCATAGGCTCGAGGCATGCTGTATGATCTCAGTGGCCAGATTCAGGAGTTATTGAATGGATTGTTCCCGTCAGGCCTGACCCTTCTAGGACTTACTCATGGCCTGACTCTATTGGGTGTGTGGCCTTTCCTGAACAGGGAGACCACTCGATTGCCATCTTGATGTGATGAAGTTGCAAGACACCATGCCGGATGTGTTTTTCTGGGAGGGGATCGGAGTGAAATGTAGAGATCCATGTTCTCCCCATCCCCTAATATGGACTCTCGTCGGAGCGTCACCGATGAGGCGGTGCTGCTGGTGTAGCGCACGGAGGCAGGCTATCTCCATGTTTCCTTTATGCCTCTCGGGTCGTTGTTGCCGTGCTGAAGGAATAGATTCCAGGTCGTTGTGATGTAGCATGTCTCCTATTGTCTTGATGTGGTCTACATACCCGTCTTAGGGCTAAAACCTTGATTTATGTTGGCGGAGTGTTGTCTAGATATTGTGGAAGATGTCGTACACGCATTCTTCTGAAAACTCTCTAGTTATGTCGAACTGAGAGGTGGTCGTAGGCCAAATCATAACTGGAATATCATCCCAGGCCAGTCATTTCCTCAGGTGCAGCATATCGGAATACTCCTCCACTAGTGACTTATCTACCTGGTTAGCCCAACTGAGACGTTCGCTGCCAATGTGGTCGGAGGCAGTGGGACCGGTAGGTCCTGAGCCATTATGTGGGAGATTTTGAGGTGGTTCAGAGGAGGAATGCAGCCCTGGACCATCTCTTGATTGCAGAAGTATTTCTTCGGTGACTAACTGGGAATCTGACATGCTTGATCTCGTCCTTCTGAGTGCCTCGGCATACGAGGGCTTTTCTGTGCTTGATTCAGCAGGGGGAGGACCTTCATGTCGACATGATATGTCATCACGGGGAAGACCTCTGCAATGGAGGCCATAATGTAAAGGACTACCATTACTACTTGATGCTTCAATGCATAGAGGAATTTTGCATTTCACATCCTGGGGGGGCCTCCAAGGCATTTTGTAGTAAGGGGAGGACCTTCTAGCTGCGTAGCGTCGTCACAGGGAGGGACTTTGCAAAAACTGCCATCATGGTGAGGATGACCATCATTGATTGACATTCGATGTGCATCCTGGGGAGGACCTTTAGGGCACACTGCGACAAGGGGAGTACCTACTTGTTGTTTGGGGCCAATGCGGGGAGGACCTTCGCAATGGTGGTCATGGTGGAGAGGACTACAATCGCAGCTGAAGCAATGGAGAGGACTACCATTACTACTGCAGTATGGAGAATATCTTGGGGGATACACCCTGGGGAGGGCCTCCAGAATGTACCGTAATGAGGGGAGGGCCTTCTCGTTTCTTGACGTCTCTACGGGGAGGACCACCGTTATCAGGGTGGAGAGGAATACCACTGCGATCTGATGCCCGTCTGCGCGGAGTTTTGTTGCAGCATAACCCTTGGGGTGGACCTTCAGGGAAGGATATGACAAGGGGAGGACCTTCTTGTTGTGATGAGACGTCACTGCGGGGAGGGCCTCCATAGTTGCGACTATGATAGTGAGGACTACTATCATAATCTGTGGTCCTACTGCATGGAGAGTGTTTGCAGCGTATACCCCAGGTAGGACCTTCAGGGTGGACCGCAGCAAGTGGAGGACCTTTTTTCTTCTCGATCTTCTGTCCACGTGGAGGGTTTCTGTGACTCGCATCAAAAGAGGAGCTCTCGTTATCGATGATTATATGACCGCGGGGGAGTCCCCCACGGGTGCTCTGGGGAGGACCTTCAGAGCTACTAGTAGCAAGATTGTGGGGAGGACCTTTGCAACTGCTACATCCACTCCCATAATATGTTAATGGGAGGGTAGGGTTTTGAGCCTGAAATGTGTAATTAGTGGTGTTGGGAACCCCAGCTTCTAGAAGAGAGGAGTCTTGAACCCACTCTTTATATTCCGTCTACCTTTGGCATGTTCGGGGTGCTTTCTTGCGAGCATCCAGGACCGTCTTCTATTGACAACGGCCTTCACCTTTGGGTCCCTGTCTAATTTGGTCTTGTGATTCTTCCGGGATACGTCGACGAACATCTTGACTTTTATCAGGTATATATGCTTGCTCTGGAGCATCCACCGTGATTGACGGGTGTCCCCCAGTTGGAATGAGTGAGAATTCTTGATCCAGTTGCCATTGTGTTGCGGAATATGGCCGGCGACCCACCTGGGCAGAAGTAGGGATGTAGATATGCTCCGAGGTAGAAATCTCGTCTCTTAGATGTGTCACATCAATTGGAGAGATGGGCTCACGGGCCTGAGTCCTTGCTGTTGCCGCTGATGCAATTACATTATGGAAATTCTGCAAGATATGATCTGGGATCGATACCTGCTCCTCCATCATTTCTAGGATATGCAGAGAGACATCTTTGGTTGGAACAGGTATGAAGGCCCGTTCCAGTATCAGAGTCGGAATATCCGGATCCCGTCCTCTGGTGGTCAGTGGGTACTGACAATTCTCCTGTGTCGGTGTAGGTGAACGAATCTGCCTCCTGTGCTAGGATACACCTATTTATCTCTCTGTTTTCCACCACATTCGGATGGTGGACTTTACATGCATCCACCGGGAGCTGGCCCAACATATATTGGTTTCTCACCGTATTGAGTCGGTGACCTTTGTTGGCGGGGAGACATGCCCGCCTATGATTTTACGCCACATCTGGGTGGCGGGCTTTGTTGATCGCCAGCATATCAGGATGGCAGGTGTCAGAAGCATCTTCTAGGAGTTAGTCCTATAGGCGCCGGGTCTCCCCCACGTCAAGCTGGTGGGATTCAAAACCCTAGTTAGAGAGAGGTGCCTTCCGGGTAAGTGTCGTCCTGTGTGAGCGGCGGGCCTGATGGATCTCGGAGAGGATGAGCGCCGGCTTGTATGATGCCTCCATGTCTGGATGGCAGCCTCAGGAGGAGCGAATAGGTGTAGGTCCCTGATCGTGGTACGTCTCTGTGGCTGGGCAGCAGAGCCCCTCCATAGGGACCAGGTTGATGACCGGTCCTTGATTGTACATCTTCCACCCTCGTCGTGTGGTCTGAGGGGCCGGATCTTGAGGATAGTGGACATGAATCCTCAGGGAGACATCCTCCTCAGCACAAGGATTTTGGGTCACGGCGTGACCATGATGGCGACTTCCGGCATGGGCCTTGGAGTGGAACCCCCATTCGGTGGGGATGAAGCCCTCAACATTGACCTCGTCCGCCTCCCTAAGATAAGGGATGTACGCATTATCCCGTTCCGGGGACAGACTCCTGAAACAGTTTGAGAACGAAATAGGGGCCGTCTGGATCTGCATCTATGGCCGCTGCTGGGCATGTGACTGGTGAGTTCTGGCATATTGGAGGGCATGCATGGATGCCTCCACCATCGGGAGAGTACTGTTCACACGGTACTCTCGGATCAGTGCATCTGAGACCCAACGTTGAAGACGCTGGGTAGGTGATGGGGTCCTCCATTGGTGAGGACGTCCGGTCATTGCGTTGTTGGAAGCGTGCGCTTGTGAGTTCCTTTGTGATGCCATTGGATCTAAGGTAGTTCTGTATTGTACCTGCAAAAAATTTTAGCAAACATAAGAAGAAAACCCATCAAAGCATCCTCTCATGACCCCATGCGTAATTAATGAACTTGCTTGGCCCTCTTTGTGAGTAAAAGGGGGAACATAGTATAATTAGGTAAAATTATTCATGCTTGGATAAATATTAACGTCGGGTTCACCATTTTTGTTTCGGGTCGGTCTCGAAACACCCAACGGTTCCATATCCGATGACACGTGGACCTTCTTTCCAAAGGCAGGCGTTCGCTGGATGGACTGACCAACAACGCTTAAAAACTCACATTGGTCAAGAGGATTGGAATTCGGGGTCATTGCACCATTTCGGGGGAATTATTGCCTGTTCCGGGACTCTCTTATAGATTTAAGAGGTATTCATATGTTCAAGAATCCTTGGTTTATAACAAAGCATAGTATCCACAGATTTCTCCTGGTTATCGATGGTCAGTTGAACGCAAGGGTCTGGAATAATTTAGGCTTGAGGTTTACCATCCCTCGTTGTAATAATGACCCCGTGGAGTCGGGACCCGTTGAGGCGGTGCTAGGATTGGTGTGGTGAACCGATGTGAAGATAGTCAGATCGACCAGTTGTTGGGATTGAACCTCAAGGAGGCTTCCCACATACCATTACTGAGAGACAAGGATCAAAGTCCACATAATTTGTGATGGGTTGGGGCTTACACTCTGAGGATTGGAAAGGTGTGGATGATGGGCTTGAACATCAGGGAGGCTTCCTACGTACCCTGCCTAATAGGAAAGGATCAAAGTCCACATAGTTCGTATTGGCTTGGGACTTATGCCCTGAGGAATCCCAGAGCGATGGATTGGGGATTACACTCTGAGGAGGCCCAAGGTGTGGATGATGGTCTTGATCCTTAGTGAGGCTTACTATGTACCCTTTATATGCGACAAGGATCAAAGTCCACGTAATTCGTATTGGATTTGGACTTACGCTCAGAGGAAGCCCAGAGTTATGGATTGGGGCTTACACTCTGAGGAGGCACAAGGTGTGGATGATGGGATTGAAACTTTGGAAGGCTTCCTACGTACCATGCCTAAGAGACAGGGATCAAAGTCCACGTAGTTCCCAATTTCATGGGACTTACGCTCTGAGGCAGCCCAAAGCGATGGATTGGGGCTTACACTCTGAGGAGGTCCAAGGTGTGGATGATAAGATTAAACCTTAGGGAGGATTCCTACGTACCCAACCTAAGAGACAAGGATCAAAGTCCATGTAGTTCGTATGGGCTTGAGACTTACGCTCTAAGGCAACCCATAGCGATGGATTGGGGATTACACTCTGAAGAGTCCTATAAGAGGATGTCATGGTCGATGCTGACTCTAAGCCCACGTGAGTCATGCTCGGTGTGAGAAACAAGAGGCGGCAGGGACCAGATGATCACGTCGCGAAACGTGCATCTACGAGAAGCGGAGTGGGGATTATGCATGAGGGCGGCCCATAAATTCAGGGCTTACTTCAAGATGGATGCCCATGGAGACAAAGTGCAGCGGGAGAGGGAAAGGGGTGCTCTTCTACCCATCACCTCTCTTGTTCCCCGGGGAAGTACTGAGGTGCATGGGGACGGCTTCCTTCGGATGGGTATGCCACCCCCTCTCTGGGGAGGGGATAAGTGACCAACCGCCAAAGCGTGTAGTCCCCCGTCCTAGAGAGTAGAGGCAGAAAGGGGGTCTCGAGCTCAGACCCCGCATTACCGTGGGAATTTGAACCCAGGCATGCTTTGGGAATCCGCCCAAGGGTCAGGGTAATGTCTTTGCCCCTGTTTACCGTGTGTATGTGAACTCAAAACGGTGCACTGATGCACCTGAGGGATACAATACACGGATCTGGTGACTCTGGTTGTGGCCTCAACTTGGGGATGATGAGTAGGACAGTGAGGAGGCTGCAAAGGATCATGCTAGATTGGAATTGGAAGGATTTTATATGGCTCACGGAATGGGAACTTCAAATGTTTTGTCAGGCCACACAGGGGTATGGGTGGGGGAACCCTTCGCGTAGTGATGTGCTACGTGGCTGGATTGGTAGTCCACGAACTAGGAGGGTCTATGGAAGGATTGGTCATTTGTGAACCAAGATGGTCTGCTAACTGATTGGTCGTCCGTGAACCAGAAGGGTCCGCAGACTGATTGGCCGTCTACAATCTAGGAGGGTCCGCGGACTGATTATCATCCTGTGAACCAAGAGGGTTCGTGGCTTTAGGTTCGGTCCGCGTACAAGGTTGGTACACGGAGGGGTCCACGCGAGCAACGGCAGCCAGGGGCGGTGCCGGCCGGAGGCTCGTCGGTTGGGGCTTCACCCACGTAGGAGGGTGCTATGCGGTGCGACAGATCGAAAAAGGAATAAACTCCCTGGTCTGTGGGGATTACATCCACAGAGGGATCCTGGTTCATGGTTTTCTCTTCATTGTTATTCTAAGTTCATGGTTCACCAAGTTATTATACATTTTTTGGTTCCTTATTAGTTCGTACCCAGGTTCATACCTGCTCTGGATCACGAAATGGAACATCTGAAATCCTAAGCCTTCCTTCAAAATCCTTCCACCCAAATCTAACCGATCTCCTCTTCATCCTCCTCTTTCATTTTCTTATTCAATCTCCTTTTATAGAGCGGGTAAAAGGATGTATCTATGTTCATGTGACACCTTTTGTAGAGGTCCATGACTGAAAACCCGGTTCACGGATGACTTCGTCAATCCGCAATTCGTAGGGCATTAAACACTCCTCCTCCGCTAACCAAACTCGTGGAGTGCTTCACAGCCGCGGAGGGTTCCACCTCCATTTAGAGAATGATAGTGGAGGTATTTTGGGCCGGTTGACACAGCTCGTGGTTGGGGTAGTCCAAAATGGTGAACGGGGCTAGCTCCTTTCCTGCCTCGCGGCTGTGGAGGATCTCCGCCTCTATCTAGCGAACAATGATGGTCCACGGAGGAGGGACGATTCACAGAACCGGTCGTGTGTTGCTAAAATTAAACTGGACCGCAGACTGGTTCATCCTTCGCTATCCTTGAGTATTCTCCACATTTTCCCAATCCTTTTGAGGGAAAATTAGGTAGAATCTCCCTTGAGTTAAAGGGGGTCATCATTCTCCTTTTCATATTTTTTTCAGTACCCTACAATTACCATTGAATAAAGGAGGTTGCTAATATATGAATTGGTCTACCACTTTAACATCATGTTACAGATTAGTAGGTTTCTCTATATGGGAATGGTTACTAATTATAACTTAATTCAGATACCCAAATATAGTTATAATTTTCCCATAGAAAATTGTATCTCTAACATTGTATTCATTATCTTTCCCAGTAGGAAAATACCTACATATATTACACTAATTGATATAGTTTCCATTCCTTACACTATGCGTCATTTCAAAATAAAGGTGTGAAATATATTTTATCATAACAATATGAATCATAATTTTTAATTTTTAATCTAGTGAAATACATATAATAAATTGAAAATTTATCTATAACTAATCTAAAAACATAATCTTTTTTTGGGAATATTCTCAAGGTTCGTTATAGGGTTAGGTTTTGTAATCTATGTTTTCCAAAATCTCGTACTTAAGGATTCTACTAAAACTAATCGAATAATAACTATAAATAATATGACCCTAGTAGCCCATATCTTGTGATAAAATTATTTCATTTGTAATAAATACATGAAATATCAATCAAAAGGACTGAATAGTTTATTAGTCTTGTTAAACAAGATATATACTTGAATACTGTATTGAATTTTAAATCATAAAATACAACAATGTATTTTCTTTTGGGTTATCATAATTACCTCTACTATATCCTTGTGTTTAAATCATAAAATTTTTCCTAGCATCCTATGGAAAAGAAAAATAAAAAAGGGGTAATATCAAATCTATTATAAGGGTATGCATACTGTGTGGAAGCTAAATATTTCAGGAATAAAATGGAATGAGTAAATAATTATCCAAATGATTCCATATAAATAATTATATAATCTATAACCTTATCCATTGATACCATGACTATTCAAATAATCACATGGACAATAATAAAAAAATTCAAGATGATAGATTTCATAATTCTGAACATTTGAACATACTATTGCGGCCTTGTACCAAGACATCAAAAACATACTATAAAATCCTCATTCCAAAGCATCTTACATAAATGGGTAAGGCCTTGGATGAATTTCCAATATATTTTTTCTCATGTGATCTTCTGATGCACCAGGGGACTATGAAATTATAGGCACACTCATCTTTTAATAAGTCTAATTCATTTATCTTATGAAAAAATAACATACCTTTAATCAACATGCATTAAAAATAGTAATAGTCTATTTTTAATGAATTAGTATATGGAATATCAATACTTTACCCAGTCAGGATAATCATAAACCGTACTATACAATATATTTTATGGTATCATATAAGTATAACCTCGGTAAATTATAATATTTAATAAATTATTGTAAAAAAGATAAAAATACTTCAAAAATCTATTTGTAAAATTTCTTGAGGAAAATAACCTTTTCCACTTCAAACCACATATTTAAAATTTAAAAATTTCTTAAATATTTAAGAAATTTTTTTTATATTAAATTAAAATTATCAAAATTTAATTGAAGCTTCAAATTAATGAGCACTCATGATGTTATTAATATCCATTCATGCCATAAAAACTTTCCTTTCAGAATTTTGTAAAAAATAAAAAAATTACCTCTTTCAAAAAATGAAAAGAAGATTCATTTTAAAAAAATTAAAAAATTAAAACATGGGAAATAAATTATTTAAAATAAGTTAGAAAATTTAAAATAATATATTATACATTTTAATGAAAATATGTATATGAAGGTGAAGGATTCATGATCGAGTGTAAAAATTATGTCGGTTTTCCTTAAAAACAATATTTTGGTATCCTGAGTAATAAACAAGAATAAATAAAAAGAAAAATATGAAATTTATATAAATAATGAGAGAATAAGTAAAATTATTTAGTTTAAGATAAAAATATAAAATAATTCCTCTAATGTAGACTAAAACAAAATAAAATTTAAAAAATAATGAGATTGTGAAATAAAACCTTACCTCAAGTTTGAATTTGTTCATATATGTTGGAAAATGTTATATAATAACCATATTTTTATTAAAAATATATTCCATAACCATAATAATATATATCATACCATACATAATTTAATTCTAATATTTTATCCCAATTTATTAACAATTCTTTGTTAAAATCACTATTACAGGTAATAAATGCTATGTTTTTTTTTGTATATGTTTTGGTTTAGTAGTTTTACTCCTTTTTACATTTTATCATGATTTCATAATATAAAAAAAAATTAAAAATGACATAAATATCATATATATTAATTAAATATTTATTTTTAGTAATCTATAAAATTTAGAGATAGGAAAATGAATTACATTGTTTATGGAGACGATAGTCCATATGTATACATGATCGTTGTTTTAACTTTTTGGAAGATGGTGTGAAAGAAAGGTAAATAATAATTCATCATTGAAAAATTATTTTTATATCATATATATCACATATATTAATTAAATAATTCCTTATTACCATCCATATAAATTGGAAATGAAAAAAAAATCACATTGCTTTATAGAGGTGGTAGTCCACACGTGCGCATGAGTGATGTTATCGTTTTCCAATGACTGGATGGTAAGATGGTATATATGATATTATTATTCCAGAAACATAATTATTTCATAAATATCTTATATATAAACATTAAACCCATCATAATACTCATCCACGAATAATGGTGAGTAAAAATGAATTGTATTGATATATGGAGACGGTATGTCGTCACTACTATAATATAGTCCATTAATTGTGATAAAAATGGAATTTATCATCACTAGATAAGAGTTGACTACTGAAGAGATAATAAAATACCTAGGATTTTATCAGCACTGAATAATTGCTGATAATTATTAACATTTATCATCACTTTTATTTGGCGTTGATAAATAAGGGTCCCCTTTATCTGCACTTGTTTAAGAACTGATAAAGGGGTCCTTTATCAGGGCTCGTAAAATAGATAGTAAAGGGGACTACTAATATGTTCTTTAAAAGTACACCACAACACCATAAACACCACCAGATATCAACAAAATCCAGTACCAATATAAAATTTAAATGAAATGAAATATACAACACAAATAGAAGGAAAAAACAATATATTATAGTTATTTCAAGCATTTTTTATACAATTACATAAGTACATATTATTACATACATTCTAATAAATAAATATTCCTTTGACTTTTGATGTTGATGCTAACTCATTCAAATTCCAAAAAAGAAACCCCTTATCGAGAAAAATAACACACCAATATTAGAAAATTTTTATTATGTCGGTAATAGTATTATAAATTTAATATAAAGTGTTAATTTTAAACTATTCTATGAGTCATACCACGAACACTATGTATCAGATTGAGTTGCGGTGGATTCGTTCATGTCACACCATCTTTAGTTCATATTCAAAAATTATCTTTGTGAAAATTAATTCAATAATTATATGATAAAAATTATAAAAAAATTAATTAATTAATAGCATATATAATGATGAGAAAACGTTCTAGGCTCATTTTCTCAGTTTTGGAAATGTGATCCATGTTTTAAACTAAAATGATACTTATATATTGCAAAAAAATCATGGAGTCATACCACTCACACATTGTGTTGGAGGGAGGTGCAGCTGATTTCTATACATCCCAAATGAAATATTGATCAGTTTATTATAGTATCAAAAAAATATTAATTCATTTTCTCAGTTTTGAGAATGTCACTTTCCCTTTTTACTAAAAAGTCATTTTAAACAAGAAATACATACTTTGAAACATACAGGTCATATCATGTGTCAGTCTAATGTGATACCAATTATTATATGTCACAAATTATTTATGAATATTTTTCCTAAACTATCAATATAATCCAATTGTGTTTTCTCATTTTTAATTGACTGGCACTTTTTAATCTAAAATGTCAATTTTAAGCTGATAACGTACACATTGATTCATACCGAGAACATCGTATATCATATTGAAGTTAGTCTAAATCATACATATCTAAAATGACTTATGGTTCATTTTCCTAAATTATAAAAACAATTTGATTTCATTTGCTCAGTTATGAGTAGGTCAATTGCCTTTTTTTCTAAAATTGATGCCAATTTTAAATAAAAAGAGGTACTTGGAGTCACACCAGTCACACTAAATGTTAGATTGAGGTTCTAATGATTCCAACATATCCCAAATGACATATGGGTCATTTTTAATGTATAAAAACAATCTAAATTTTTTCACTCAGTTTTGAGTACATCACTTGTCTTTTTTACAAAAATTTCATTTCAAAAAAGAAACATGCAATTTGACTCAAATCAGTTAAATCGTGTGTTGCTTTGATATGATACCAATTCTTATATGTCACAAATGATTTATTAATTTTTTTCCTAAATAATCAATTCAATCTGAGTGAATTATCTTGGTTTTTAATGAGTGACACTTTTTGAACTAAAATATCAATTTTTAAATAATAATGGGCATTATGAATCATACCGAGAACATCATGTATCAGATTGAGGTTTGGATGATTCTTACATATGAAAAATGACTTATGGATAATTTTCAAAGTGTATCAAAACAATCTGAATGATTTTTATTGGTTTTGAGTATGTTAGTTGATGTTTTTTGAAAAATTGAGGTCAATTTTAAATAAAAAATATGCACTTGGTGTCATACCTACCACACAATGAATTGGATTGAGGTAAAACTGATTCATACATGTCTAAAATTACATATTGGACATTTTTATAAATAATAAAAACAATATGAATATGATTTCTCAATTTTGACTACATCACTTGTCTTTTTTACTAAAATGTCATTTCAAACTGGAAACACACACATTGACTCATACGAGCCACATCGTATGTCGCTATGATATACGACTAATTCATACAGATTAGAAATTATTTATGGATAATTATTTTAAATTATCAAAAAAATACAAGCGTGTTTTCTCATTTATCAGTGAGTGGAAATTTTTGAACTAAAATGTTGATTATAAATTGATAACGGACACTATGAGTCATATGGATAATATCAGGTATCAGATTGTGGTTAAAATGATTCATAAATGTCAAAAATTACTTATGGATCATTTTTCAAAAGTGTCAAAACAATCTGAAATTTTTTTCTTGGTTATGAGTTGGTCAGTTGTCTTTTTTTACTAAATATGATTTCAATTTTAAATAATAAGATGCACTTGGTGTCATACTGTTCACACTGTACGTCAAATTGAGGTGAAAATAATCCTTATATGTCCTAAATTACTTGTGGATAATTTTCCTAAATTATAAATTCAATCCAAATGTTTATTACCATTTTTTGAGTTTTCCACTTGTCATTTATACTAAAATGTCATTTTAAACTAGAAACACACAATCTTACTCATAATATTAACATAGTTGGTTAGTTAGATGTGATACTAATTATAACATTTCAAAAATTATTTATGAATCATTTTCCTAAATTATAATGACAATAGGTGTACATTTTCTTGGTTTTATATGAGTGTCACTATTGGGACTAAAATGAAAATTTTTAACTAATAACGCACACTATGAGTCATACCGGGAACATTGTGTATTGTATTTGGGTGTGCATGATTCCTAAACATCAAAAATTACATATGTGTCATTTTTATAAAGTATAAAAATAATATTAATGTGTTTTCTTAGTTTTGTGTTTTCCAATTGTCTTTTTTACTAAAATTAATGTCACTTTTAAGTAAAAAGAATCACATGAAGTCATAACAGTCACATTGTGTAATGAATTGAGGTGTGATTCATTATAACAATTCCCAAAGTCTCAAGAAAATCCAAACTTCCAATGTTACTATGATTTCCATTAAATTTCTTTTTTTGATATTCTATCACTCCATATTGACCTGATGTTCTTAGAAAAAAAACATTTTCTATATAAGAATATCAAGTTCATATGTAATGTTGTAAGTTCGACAAATAAATTAAATGTAAAGAGTGGTAACATTAGAAGAAAAGATTAAGTTATCAATTCAATATTTTTATACATATAGTTGAATAAAAAATATGACTTCTCAAAATATCTAAGAAACATATTAAATCATTATTTGATAATAGTGATGAAGAAATTAAGATACGAATTGTAGATAAAATGATGAAAAAAATAATTAAATAAGTTGTTGGAATTTACCTTTTTATGATGGTTATATTAGTTCCTGATGCATTTTATTTTTTGTCATTATCTTAGTTGTATAATCAAATTCCAATATCTCACAAGCATGAGCACCTTCGAACAAACCACCTTAACTCTAACAAAATAATCCACATGTATAAAAAATCAATTATTATATGAGTTATACTATTAATAAATAAATTAAATATAACTATGAAATAATAAATTAATTCTATGGACAGTTATTTTACTTTTCAAACATCAATATTACATCTGTGATTGAGTAGAGGCCGCATCGTTACTCTTTCTGCAAAGGGAGTGGAGGGAACTTGAATGAAATAGATAGATAATAACACACTAGGTAGGAAAAATAATTTAGGGAGACAAATTGTGGGGAAGTTATAGTATAGAAAGGAATAAAAAATTTAAATACCGCCCTAACTTCAACAAAAGAATCCACTTGTATAAGAAACAAATTATTATGTTAGTTGTACTAAAAATCAATTAATTAATAATAAATATGAAAAAACACATTAATTTAATGGAAAATGATTTTAATGTGAAAACATTAATATAAACTTTATGATTGAGAATAGATATTAGAGTTTCTATTCATACAAAGGTAGTGGAAGGGACTTGAAGGAAAGTGATAAATGCAATCATGATGGGGGTGAAATATTTTTTAGGGATAAGAAGTCTATGGATGTTTTGGTACAGAAAGGCATGAAAGTTGGATATAAATATTCTAAAATATATGAAATCTCAAAGGAATGATGAAAATTAAATAATTTTTTATTATATAATTTCTGAAAAATAGATAAAATATATCATAAAATTACCTTTCCATATTCCCAAAGTGTTTTATTTGTTATAGTTTAATCCTTTAAAAGATTGGTAAAATCATCATGTCCTTAATAAACATTCAACATTAGTAGTCAAACATTTTATTTATTTTATGTTAATGAAGTATGAAACATATAATATTATGTCTAAAAACATTTTGTACTAAAAAATACCTTCGTGTTGAACTATCATTCATTTTTTAATGGTTTTGGGGATTTAGTTCCACTATCGAGAATCCAAATCAACTATTTGTGGGACCCTCTAACATAAAATACATTGTCAACATTGGTACCAACATGAACTGATTTAGATCTCCTAATGAAAGTGTAATCCTCAATTTAATTTTCATATGACATGAAATTTGTTTTAGTCTTTGTCAAGACAATCGACCAATTCTTGTTTGTTGGATATGTGAAATAAAATACTTTCACTTCTTGTGATTCCATTATGAATAGATCATATTTTCTACTCCCACACTAAAATTCACATTCACAAAGCCCATTTCATCAACTTTCATTACACTCATATTGTTAACCCATTCGCAACAGAATATCGTCACATGAAATGATTAATAATACCAACAGTATATCTATTTTATAATAAAAAATTATGACATATTTTAATAAATTATATTTTTATCCTTAGAACCATATATGTGGATCGATTCTGCCATAGGTGTAACACCACTTTTTTGCATCATAATTATTTCAAAGTATTCTTTTATATAGAATGTATAACCATTTATAACAAAAACTGTATAAGATATAAAATTTTCATTTGGTCCCCTGGATAGATATTAAATTCGTTCGGTAATTGAAATCATATTTTTAGATAACACTTTATAAATTTGATCTCGGAACTATCCTATAAACGTTTGATTATTTGTATTTGATATCCATCCATCTTCCTATGATGGATCCAAATCGCTAATATTTTATTGTGGGATTCAATGTATGGATCAACATCGTTACTATTAGATAAAATGTAATAGTGTGAATTATCACACTCTATCAAGGTAATGGAAACAACATCTCCTCCAGAAATCCCTTCACCCATAAGGCTTCCAATGTAATGAGACTTTGGGAGTCTGATGATACCAACATCTAATAGGTAATCAGTGTAGAATTCGAAAACATCTTCAATAATATATTTTACTATTATAAAAATTTCTAGCTGATTTTGATTTTTGATATACCCTTTAAAAATATTCTTATTACATTCAAGGGGGTACATCTATATGTAATAAAAAGGACCATATAGTTGAACCTCTCTAACAAAGTGAACCATCTTGTGGATGATCATGTCAAATAATGATAGTGGGAAGAAAATCTCTAATTCACATAATATGACTTTAACAACCTTATAAATGATTGAAAACGTATTCGGGTCTATAACTTTACCACATATGGATTTGAAAAAGAAGCAGAGTTTGGTTAATGTATGTCATACATTTTTTAGGCAGAATGAAAAATAAAGTAACATGCGTTAAATCTTGCATTAAAAAATGATGTCCATGATATTTTAATCCTTGTAACATCAAATTATTCATTAACATGATAATCGTGATATTTTATGAATAGCCCCATGAAAATTTTACACTATTAGCAAAAATATAAAATTTATAAATTTTTCTTTTATGTATAGAGTGTAAGATGCTAGAGGAAGAAAATTCCACCCTTTACCCTTCACTAGTTCCATCTCTACCCTTATCCCCATCTTAATCATGTCCAACATAGCCTTAATTCTATATTTCATTTTTTAGGAACATTTAGTAACTTTCCAATAAAACTATCAAGTACATTTTTTTCTATATTCATGAGATCAAGAAAATGTTTAACAATAAAAAAATTAAAAACATAATTAAAAAATAAATGGATCACTTCTTCCAACCTGATTTCTTAATTCGTTTAAAATGGTTTACCAAAAATAGTGTCAACATATATGTCATTATTGAATAGTTGGCCACCTGTAACTGGAGATGGTGTTGTACCATTTTCGATATTCCCATTGAATGTTGTCTTCCAAGAACTATATTTATATTGACAAGGAAAAATATTTATATGTCCAAATAAATTTCTTTAAGGAATGATTCAACCAAACTAAGCGTGTGTGTCTTTTTTTACAAATGGGACACCCCAATATTCATTTAATATTATAGACTAATAAATTTCTATAAGAGGGGAAGTCAGTTAGCATCACCTACAACATGGACCTCAATGTTAATTATTCACTTCTATGAGAATCATACATTTTAGCATGTGTATCCCATATCAATTTTGAATATTTGATTACTAGATAAAAATTGACAATGAAATCATTATTTGGTTACTTTGGTCCAGATACAAGTATAGATAACCTAATGTATTTATGATTTATGAATAACTATGATGGTAAGTTATAATTTACTAAAATTTTGGGCTACATACTATGAGTACTACATGGTACACAAAAAGGATTTATTCCATCTATAGATAATGCAAGATGAACGTTTCTCAGGTCATTTTCTAATTTAGTACACTCATTAACAATTTTCATCTATTGAGAAGAGTAAGATGGATGATGTAGGTTCCTATATTTAATTCTTGTATCTGAATTCTTTGTAAATTTTCTCATATTTTCCTAACATCCATATATAATTTTAAATTGTGGAAAGATAGGAATTCACCATACATATTTCAATGGACTTCATTTAATTTTCTTAAATCAATTCACGCCACACATAGGAAATTTTATAAGTTATCCATAGTCCATTATAAAAAATAAGAAATATGTAAAAAAAGAATTTATTTTTTATAGATAATTCCATTTAAAATATAATTTTTTTAGAATCATACATTTGACATGGTTGTTCACTCTCTTATGGTATCATATCATTCAGGAGACCAAGTAATTTTGAAAAGTTGGTATCACTCCATCTGTTGCCATATTTCAAATTAAATAACCTCAATACAACATAAAATGTTGTGTATTTATGTATAACATGTATAAAATGCTCTATTAGAATATCTATTTAACTTCTCAAAAAATATTGGAAATCGTGAAAGTCATCTTCAATTTCCTTTTTTATTTCTTCCATGTAATCTACATCAACATTTACACAAATATTCGAAGAAAATGATTGATAAACCATAGTGTCATCCCAATAGGTGGGCATGTTTAGTTTCTTCCCATGTTAAGTCCAAAATTTATAGCTCTAACCTATTCTGTGACAAATCAAATTTTCATCCAACTATTTCAGAATAATTTTTCTTTAATAACAACAACATAAACAAAGAAATAATATTTTAGAAGGGTCATATTCATGCTCTATTCCAAACATGATAAAATCTTTAACACCATCCTGAAACTCTATTTTCAATGGATTATAATTCATAAATATTTTATTCATATCCATCTTATTGGGTTCATAAAATATTAATCTTTTATAGTAAATAAATAAATACACATGAGATATTCATTATCAATGTTAAAAATTATAGAATATTCAGATAAGGGAAACCTAGAATTTGATTGTTTCAAAGAATTTCAGTATTATTTGAAGAAAATGGGAAATTGAATTTAATAAAATAATTAAACCACTATGGTTTGTGTTATCCCTTAAATTCATTCAACGATGAAATTTATTGACAACTTTCATCCTCATCATCTCATCTCCCAAATATTTATCATTGCATTTTGTTTTTTGACACACATCATCCATATCATGTGGTCATGCTCCTATGTTTCTAGAAATAATATAATACGTAATCATTCCTGGGATGAATACTACATAGACTAGTATAAAAATACTAAATGGTTTTTGTGGATGCGTTTGAATCAACAAATTGAAATAATAACTATTCAAGGGATGAAGCCGATGAGGATGAAAGTTGTATCGAATTGTATTCTCTAAAAGGGTTAATTTCTCACATTTTATAAAATTACACCATTGACACTATTTATTTATTCATGCCCTATTTATGGTGAGAATTTGGGGGGAATAAATATTATTGTTTGTGATTCAAGGGGTCTTACTGGGGTCATGTAATGATATATGAATATTTGTGGCCACTATTAATTATATATTTATAAAAGAAACCCCAATTTTAGTACATTCAATAATCTAACTAAGAAAATCCCTACCTCTATTAGAATGATCCATCTAGTCTTCATTAAATATCCTAAACAAATTAAAATATAATTGTAACACCCCAAGATTCCACGGTACGCTTATCTTTGAATAGTATAGTAGTGTGTGTTGTACGCAACTTCGAGTTCTAACACACACCACAACCAATCAAACTAGCCGTTATGAAAATTAATACCTACCTTTTGAAATTTTATAAATATTATATTTCTAAATGGACATAATTTTTGGATTTGGAATATAGAAATTATCCTAGGGTAAAATTGTTGTATTTTTTTGAAAACATTCAATTTTTGATCAACAGTGAAAAAACATTGAGTTATAGTTTAAAACCGAATTTTTATTTAAACAATTATTGATTTTATTTAAATTAAATTAAGGTCAAAATAGATACGTAATACCTATATATGTTCAATGTAATTAATTTGAGTTATTTTAGAATAATTTTAGATATATAAAAATTTTATTGAACTTTTCGTCATCTTTTACCTACCTCCTAGGAGAATTTGGAAATTCGCATAAAACATAATTTTATCGCTTCTGTGAGTGGAATTTAAAAACTCCGAGAGACACGGTTAATATCAAGGATTAAAATTTTGTTCAATGAGATTAAAATAAGTTTTGGTAAGTAGTAACGTTTTACATTTATTTACCACGGTTAAAAGTAAATTGGGTAATTAAGGGTAAAAATGATATTAATATTAGCCTAACACATGTCCTAATTCTATTGGAAAATTTTATCGCGACCCAAAACAACCTTAGGAATAAAATATTATCATTTAGGTCCACTAGGATTAGATTAGGACATTTATTATTATTTAATTCAAAGAAGAGTTAAAAGAGTAAAAATCAACATTTATTTACTAAAAAATTTTTAATATAGAGTTATACATAAGATAAATTCAATTGTAAATATTCATTAGAAAGATAATAAGATATCCTACATTATGGTATTTTATTTATAATTTTTAGACATTAAATAATTTATTTTATTTATTACACAATGGTGATGTAGTAATTACCTTATTAATGAAATATTAAAATAATTGTTAATATAAATATCAAAGTAAATGTAATTTGAGACTTTTTATGAATTAAACTAATTTTTTAGGTTAATATAATATATTAGTATTTGTTATATAAATTATTTTTGAATTATTAATGTTGTTATGAAATTATCAAAAACAAAATACCAAATAGTGTCAAAATTGACATAAAAGACTTTTTAAAACAAATATTATATTATTAATTGATATTAAATTCCTAAAAAATATAAGGTTCGTCCAAGATACTTATATAATGATAGGTTTATCATTAATGGACCACTTGGGGGTCTCTTAGAGGTTTATATTAAGTTTATTAACTATATAATGTAAAAATACAAAGTGACATGGTAAGTGTCAAACGAATTAACTAAAAGTTAAATCTAAATCATAAGGTTAATATAATGACCCAAACCTCTATAAATTCTATTGGTCGAGTGTTTTTCTACCCATCTCCACCTTATCCTATAAATAATCCACTTTGGAGCCATTAGAAACCGAATATGAATTTATTATAAAATAATATTTCTAGCTTTTCAAAAGGTGCCCCTCACCCCTCTAATAAAAGGGCACTCCCCCTTCTCACTAATTCACACATTAAAATCCTCTTGTCTCGGCCAACACCTGTCCAAATACTATCTCAACATCCATCAATACAACCTAGAGGACTTATTTTGATCATAAAGATATCCTAATTATCCCTTTTGATCAAATAAAAAGGAAGAACCCGAAGAAGAGGTAATGTTTTCACCACCTTTTTTCAAATTCATTTCTTCTTCAACTTCTTCTTTCATTGTTATTCCGATTCTAAAATAATAAATCCAGTATCTACTATATACTATGATATTATTATAAATATGGTAAAACCATATTCATTATTCTATCCATCCTTTGAATGACATGTCACCATACGTGCGTACGTACGGCTTACCGTCTCCACGTCGTGGTGTAATTGTTATTCAATATATTATTATTTGGATGGGTATAATAATGATTTGTAATTAATGTAAATAATAAATATAACATGATAATGATTCTGTATATATGATATACCATCCAATTATATATTATTTTAATATCAAAATAATGATATTTTCGCTCGTGCATACGTACGGACTACCGTCTCCACGAACGCGATGCGATTCATTCTCCATCGTATCCATGCAATTATAATTCACATTTGATAATTAAAAATAATGTTTAAGGACATGATATCATTATGGATATGAATAAGATAAAACATATCCATAATAAAAATGACATATGTTAGAAAACATATAAAAGAAAATGAGTAAGTTAACACCCAAAACGACGATAATACTAAGATATTATCAACAAAGCAATGTTAAAAGATAATATATGATATCATATTAATGTATATGATTCTTGTATAATTTAATAATAGTTATTTCACCATTATTCCATAGGTTAACCTACCATCAACCAAGGAAAAGTACAAGGTACGGGTTTATTTCAGAATCTCTTCAATATCCGAGGTTGTTTATACGTGATTATCTACTAGGACCTTTTTATCATCCACATCCATGTTTCTTAAAAGTGTATTTAAAATCATTGTTACAATTTTAAAGACTATGGGATAAATTCTTTTATACCATTTTTGACTTTTTATAAGAATTTTATAAAGAAATCTTTCTGTTGTTTTCCAAATAAGGTCCTTTTTAACCTTTTTGACAGAATTAAGGTAAAATGTTTTTTTAACTTATATGGAGGGTGTGGCTATTTTCCACCATTATAAAATCGTTGAATCTTACCTTACAAGCTTATAAGAATGTTTTCAAATTAAATATCTTATTTTATAATTATGTGACTTTGAAAAGATTTCAAAAAAAAGATATATTTCTCTCAAATGGTTTTGATTTCATCTATGTCAACATCCTTTGATGGATTTTAAGCTTATTTGAAGTTGATTTAATATGAAACAAAACAAACATATTGTTTTTAATTTTTTGTGATATGTTTGACTATGGATGTGTTATTTTTATACCATCCATGGTTTATGGAGAAAGTATTGACAATTATTATGCTAGTTTTAATACGAATGTTTCTGTTATGTTTAAACCAGTTCGTACGAGGAATGCATTGGACTTAATAAGTGACGGGTGGATCCCACTATAGCTCCTTGATGCATCAGTAGGTCTCATGAGAAAAACTACTGTCTTGGCATAAGGCCTTTACAAAATATTATTTTTAGTCTTGGCACGACCCCTTGGCTACGTGGTGATGATATTCTAGAATTATGCATTCTGTCATTATAAAAGTGGTTATTGATATTTCATGTGATTATTCAACTAGTAGAATATCCATGCAAGTACGTAAATGGAATTATTTTATTTTTATCTTTTCCATATTATACTGAAGTTAAAGTTTAAAAGGATTTTGTTTTAGTTATACATTGCCTTAAATGTTTATGTTTATTTATGAAAGTTTCTGCTATATTGTTATCCTTACTGAGCATCTGAGTTCACCCCTTTCAATGTTTTATTTTTCACACGATGTGAAAAAAGTAATTTATGAATGAATTGCAGGGAAAGTATGTGGGGATATGAGTTTGGACTGTGGAAAATATGTTGTTGTAGTTTTCATTTTTATGATGTAATGTAAGACTTATGAATATATCTAGTGTTTCCAAGGCTACTAAACAAATCGGTCTTTCGAGATTTGAACTTTCTTGTGATAATGCCATTGTTATGTAAAAATGCACCGACTCTGGGTAACTGGGTTCGGGGCATTACAATTAGTATCAGAGGATGTTTAGTACAAACCATGGTAGCTAGATTTAGATAAACTCTAATTAGAGCACATAGACCTAAGATGGACTTTGAGGATTGGTATTGAAGAACTTCCTAGAATTTTGGTATTGTAGAGATTTTGTTAGTTTTCTGAGAAATATATCCCTATCTGGATATGAGCAGGTAGAGGCGGCTCTGGCACAGATTTATCTATGGGTAATACCCAAAAACACTCCTTTGAGATAGACTCGAACGGAAACTGTTGCACGATAACGGGCCTTGCTGCACTCTTGCTTACGATACTCCTGGGGGATATGCATAGGATAACTCTCATTTTCATTACAAATCATTATGAAGGGTTTATGAGTTTATACTTCATCAAATAAAACATTTTTATGATTATGGATTATATCCATAAATAGTTAAATTTATGTTAAGTGTTTTATAAGTATGGAATTATGTATTTTTATTCATAAACTGGTCTAGTTTGTGCCATTGTTTAGAAATGGAGCCTAGGGGATGAAATGGAAACCGTATCAATTCACGCACTCCATATAGGGATTTCCCGCCTGCTCAAGATAATTATAGTGGATCTAGTGATACATCTGGTACTAATAAGCTTATCACCATACTGGTACAACTCACTCGGGTTATGAATAATAACCTTACCCATATGGAGAACCTTGATACACAGTGTAGAGGATCAATGTTAGATCGTTTCATAAGGCAGCAACCACCAACATTAAATAGGAGTACAAATCCATTAGTAGCTGAGCAATGGATAAGTTCCCTAGACAAAATATTTTCAGATTTGGGGAGTAGTGAAAGGGAAAATGTTGTCATGGTAGTTTATCGCCTCACTGGAGATACTGATCAATGGTGGTCATTGATTCAAAACATGAAGGAAGATGATGAAGTATCAAATATTCAATGGAGGGTGGTCAAAGATCTGTTTTTAGAAAAATACTTTCCTCGGGACCATCAAGCAGATATGAAAAGTCAATTTCTGAGTCTGAGGAAAAAGGAGGATGAGAATGTCACAAAGTATGAAGATAACTTTAAAAGGTTATCAAGGTATGCTGGAGATTATATACGTAACCCAAGAAGTAAGATTGATCATTTTTTGATGGGTTAAAACTGTTTCTCCATCGAGCATTAGTCTCACAATCCTTCTCATCATACGAATACATTGTCTCATGTGCTATCAAGACAAAAAATAAATTATCTATGTCTTATGAATTTAAAGAAAAGAAAGAGAAGAAGATATTTGCTGATCAAACTGGGAATTGAAATAACGGGAAGAAGGGAAAGGTTGAATATCCATCCTGTGGTAAATGTGGGAAGAAACACCCTGGTACATGGATAAAAGGAATGGGTCTCTGTTACAAATGTGGTGAAAAGGCCACCAAGCTCATGATTGTAAGGGGGAGAAGGAAGCTACCGATTTCCAATGCTACAATTACAGGGAGATGGTTTATTATGCAAATGAATGTCATATGCGTCAGGGGAACTTACCTCAGAAAAGGCCAAGGTATCAAGGACAAGATTATGCTATCACTACCACTAAGGTAGAAGCTCCGAAAGACGTGGTGGCCGGTAATTTAATGGTTTCCTCAAGTTTAGAAAATGAATTATTTGATTCTGGATCATCGCATTGTTTCATATCTTCCTAGTTTTCTAAGAAAATTAGATATTTTCATTTTTATTTAACAAAGTATATGTCAGTTAAAACTCCTAATGGAAGTTTCATTGCAACAAAGTTTTGTGAATCAGTCCCCATTAGATCACATAAATGTTCTTTATCCGCTGATCTCATCGTCATACCTATGGTTGAGTTTGATATAATCCTCGGTATGGATTGTCTTTCAGACCACGATGCAAAAATTTATTGCAAGAAGAAGGAGGTTACTATTTTTGATGATTATGATAAGGAACACCTTATCTTTAGGGCGGAATAATCACCACCTAATTCTTATCTAGATCCGCCCCCAGTAGCTCAAGTAAATTCAATTATTGGGGAGGAAGAGAATGAAATGACTGTGGGTGAGGAAATTAATGTTCAAATAGAGGATGTACCTATTGTGAAAGAATATGTAGATGTGTTTCCAGAAGATTTACCTGTACATCCTCTAGAATGAGAAGTTGAGTTTTCCATTGATTTAATTCCTGGATCAAGGCCAATATCGAAGTCCCCTTATAGAATGGCCACTATGGAATTAGTCGAACTAAAGAAACAACTAGAGGAATAGAGTAATAAGGGATTTATTCAACCTAGTATTTCTCCATGGGGAGACCCTGTCATTTTTTCTAAGAAGAAAGATAGATCAATGAGGTTATGTATCGACTACAGGGAAATCAATGCTATAGCAATAAAGAACAAGTATCTCCTACCTCGCATTGATGATTTATTTGACCAAATGCATGGATCTCAATACTTTTCAAAGATTGACCTTCGGTCTGGATACTATTAGTTGTGTGTGAAGAAGGAATACATTCCAAAGACAACATTTTGAACCAGGTACAGGCATTACAAGTTTACAGTAATGCCTTTTGGGATTACTAATGCGCCCTTTGTATTCATGGATCTAATGAATAGAGTTTTCAAGGAATATCTAGATGAATTTGTGGTGGTATTTATTGATGATATCTTGGTATACTTCAAAAGCTACGAAGATCATAAAAATCACTTTCTCATTATACTGAAGACTCTGAGAAGACATAAATTATATGGGAATTTTAGAAAGTGTGAATTCTGGCTTAGAGAGATTTCATTTCTTGGCCATAATGTCTCCAAAGATGGAATCTATGTTGATCCTTATATGACCAAGGCAATCCAAGAATGGCCAGCACCGACGAGTATAACTGAGGTATGTAGTTTTATTGGTTTGGCAGGTTATTATCATCACTTTGTCTAGAATTTTTCCCGATTGGAAAACTCATTAACGAAGCTCACACGTAAAGGGGTTAAATTTTTATAGAAAAAAGAGTGTGACGAATTTTTTGAAGAACTGAAGAGAATATTAGTCAATGATCCTATATTGAATCTACTATCAGGGAATGATGGGTTCTTTATTTATAGTGATGCATTAATGAAAGGACTAGGTTGCGTCCTTATGGAGAATGATAATTTTATTTCCTATGCATCACGATAGTTGAAAATTCATGAGCAAAACTATCCTACTCATGATATTGAGTTAAAAACTGTGATATTTACTTTGAAGATATGGAGGAACTACCTCTATGGTGATAAATGTGAAATTTATACTGATCACAAGAGTTTGAAGTACATTTTCTCACAAAAGGGACTCAACATTATGAAAAGGAGATGGCTTGAATTACTCAAGGATTACGATTGCACGATACACTACCACCCAGGGAAGGAAAACAAGGTGCCAGATGCTTTGAGCAGAAAATATCATGGAGTTTTGAAAAATATGATAATTGAAAGGGATCTAATTTTCATGGATCTATTGAAGATGGACATGGGAAAAACCATGGAAGGTGAAACATCAATGCTTTTTCAAATGGTTGTGAAACCATCTTTACTAGAAAGGATTAAGAGTTCTCAAACTGATGATGACAAATTTCAAAAGAAGATAAAAGATGTGAATGATGGGAAATTGAGTGACATTGTCTATGAAGATTGAATTTTGAAGTTTGGGAACAGACTTTGTGTTCCCAATATACCTGATCTAAAAATAGAATTGTTGGATAATTCTCATAGTTCCATTTTCTCTATACACCCTGGGAGCACAAAAATGTATAGATATTTGAAGGAACATTTTTGGTGGGACAACATGAAGAGGGATATTTCTGATTTTGTGTCAAGATGTATGGTTTTTCAATAAGTTAAAGCTAGAAGGAAACAACCTGGAGGAGTCATGCAACCTATTCCCATACCTAAGTGGAAATGGGATAATATCACGATGGACTTTGTCATGGGACTACAGAAGAATCCTTGAAGGAATGATGAAATATGGGTCATTGTTGATCGTCTTACCATGTCAGCACATTTTATTGCTATAAGGGAGGATTTACCACTTGATCATCTATCAATACTATATATTAATGATTTTCTGAGACTTCATGGAGTACCCCTATCGATTATTTCTAATTCTGATCCCCATTATACTTCAAGATTCTGGAAGAGTCTTTAGAAGGCCTTGGATACTAATCTTTTTTTGAGCACTGCTTACCACCCTCAAATAGATGGACAATCAGAACGAACTATTCAAACCTTAGAAGACATTTTGAGATCATGATCACTTGACTTTCAGGGTATGTGGGATCAATATTTACCTATGGTAGAATTTTCCTATAACAATAGCTTCCATTCAAGTATTTGGATGGAACAATTTGAAGAGTTATACAGAAAGATATGTTGCAAACCAACCTGTTGGGATGACGTTGGTGAAAGAAAACTTATAGGCCTATAACTGGTGGAGGAAATGATGGAAAATGTAAAGGTAATACAAAACCACATCAAAGCAGCTCAAAGTAGGCAAAAGATCTTTGTCGATAATCAAAGGAAGGATTTAGAATTTCTGGTGGGAGATCATGTTTTCTTGAAGGTTTCTCCATGGAAGGGAGGTATACGTTTTGGTAAGAAGGGTAAATTGAGTCCCAGGTATATCTGAACTTTTGAAATTCTAGAACAAATTGGGGTTGTATCATACCATTTGGAAATACCGCCAAATCTCTCCAAATTTCACGATGTGTTCCACGTATCACTGTTGAGAAAATACATGCCTGACCCAAAACATGTACTCACCTATGAGGAATTAGAACTGGAACCTAATTTGTCTTATTGCGAAGAGCCCATTAGGATTCTTGATACAAGTGAACAAGTTCTATGAAATCGGATGACTCATCTGGAAAAAGTTCTATGGAGAAACCATAAGATGGAAGAGGCAACGTTGGAACCCGAGGAACTTTTGATGAAAAATCACCCGAGCCTTTTTATGTAGTAATATTAAAAGCAATTTTGAGGATGAAATTATTTTAAGGACGGGAGAATGTAACACCCCAAGCTTCCACGGTACGGTTCTCTTTGAATAGTATAGTAGCGTGTGTTGTACGCAACTTCGAGTTCTAACACACACCACAACCAATCAAACTAGCCATTATGAATAGTAACACCTACTTTTTAAAATTATATAAATTTTATCTTTCAAAATGGACTTCAATTTTGGATTTATAATATCAAAATTAGCCTAGGGTAAAATTTTGGTATTTTTCTGAAAACATTCAATTTTTGATGAATAGTGAAAAAACACTGAGTTATAGTTTAAAACTGAATTTTCATATAAATAATTATTTATTTAATTTAAATATAATTAAATACAAAATATATACATAATACCTATATAATTTCAATTTAATTCATTGGAGTTAGTTTAGAATAATTTTAGATATATAAAAACTTTATTGAACTTTTCACCGCCTTTTACCCACATCCTAGGAGAATTTGGAAATTCACATAAAACATAATTTTACAACTTCTATGAGGGGAATTTCTAAAATCCAAGAGAGAAGGTTAATATCAAGGAGTAAAATTTCGGTCAATGAGATAAGAATAATTTTTGGTGAATAGTAACTTTTTACTTTTATTTACCACGGTTAATAGTAAATAGGGTAATTAAGGGTACAAATGAAAATAATATTACCCTAACACATGTTCTAATTCTATTGGAAAATTTTATCTCCACCAAAAAAACCTTAGGAATAAAATATTATCATTTAGGTCCACTTGGATTAGATTAGGACATTTATTATTATTTAATTCAAAGAAGAGTTAAAAGAGTTAAAATCAATGTTTATTTACTAAAAAAATTTTAATATAAGGTTATACATAAGATAAATTCAATTGTAAATATTAGTTAGAAATATAAAAAGCTTTCCTACATAATGGTATTTTATTTATAATTTTTAGACATTAAATAATTAATTTATTTATGACACAATGGTGATGCAGTAATTACCTAATTAATGAAATATTAAAATAATTGATATTATAAATATCAAAGTATATGTAATTTGAGACTTTTTATGAATTAAAATAATTTTATTGGTTAATAGGACATATTATAATTGGATATATAAATTTATTTCGAAGTAATAATGCTATTATGAAATTATCAAAAACAAAATACATAATAGTGTCAAAATTGACATAAAAGAGTTTTTAAAACAAATAGTATATTATTAATTGATATTAAAATTTTAAAAATTTAAGGTTCGTCCAAGAGACTTATATCATGATAGGTGTATCATTAATGGACCACTTGGGGGGTTTCTTGGATGTATATAGTATGTTTATTAACCATATAATATAAAAATACAAAGAGACATTTTAAAAGTGAAACTAATTAACTAAGAGTTAATACTTAATGATAAGGTTAGTATAGTAACCCAAACCTATCTAAATTATATTGGTTGAGTGGTTTTCGACCCATACCCACCTTAACCTTTATATAATCCACTTTCGAGCCATTAGAAACCGAATATGAATTTAGTATAAAATAATATTTCTAACTCTTCCAAAGGTGCCCCTCACCCCTCTTATAAAAGGGCACTCCCCCTTCTCACTAATTCACACATTCAAAGCCTCTTGGCTCGGACAAACCCTGCCCAAATACTCTCTCAACTTCCCTCACTACAACCTAGAGGCCTTAGTTTTATCAGAAATCCAACCTATGGAGCCCTTTTGATCAAATCAAAAGGAAGAACCCGAAGAAGAGGTAATGTTTTCACCACCCTTTTTCAAATTCATTTCTTCTTCAACTTCTTATTTCTTTTTTATTCCCATTCTAAAATAATAAATCTATTTTATCCAATATAATTAGATATTATTATAAATATGGTAAAACCATATTCATTATTCTATCCATCCTTTGAATGACATGTCACCATACGTGCGTACGTACGGCTTACTGTCTCCACGTCATGGTGTAATTGTTATTCAATATATTATTATTTGGATGGGTATAATAATGATGTGTAATTATTGTAAATAATAAATATAACATGATAATGATTATTTATATATGATATAACATCCAATTATATATTATTTTAATATCAAAATAATGATATTGTCGCTCGTGCGTACATATGGGCTACCGTCTCCATGAACGCGATGAGATTCATTCCTCATCATATCCATGAAATTATAATTTTCATTTGATGTTTAAAAATAATGTTTATGGACTTGATATAATTATTGATATGAATAATATAAAACCTATCCATAATAAAAATTACATATATCACAAAACATATAAAATAAAATGAGTAAGTTCACACCCGAAACGACGATAATACTAAGATATTATCAACAAAGTAATGTTAAAAGATCACATATGATATCATATTAATGTATATGATTATTGTATAATTTAATAACAATTATTTCACCATTATACTAGAGTTTAACTTACCCTCAACCAAGGAAATTTACAAGGTAAGGGTTTATTTCACAATATTTTCAATATCCATGGCTTGTTTATACGTGATTATCTATTGGGACCTCTTTATCATCCACATCCATATTTCATAAAAATGTATTTCAAATCATTCATACTATTTTAAAGACTATGAGATAAAGTCATTTATACCCTTTTTGACTTTTTATAAGAAGTTTATAAAGTAATCTTTCCGTCGTTTTCCAAACAAGGTCATTTTTAACCTTTTTGAAAGAATTAAGGTAAGAATGTTTTTTTAACTTAAACTGCGGGTGCGGCTATTTTCTGCCATTATAAAATCATTTAAGCTTACCTTACAATCTTATAAGAATTTTTTCAAAGTAAATTTCTTCTTTTATTGTTATGTGACTTTTAAATGATTTCAAAAAAGATATATTTTTCTCAAATGGTTTTGATTTCATCTATGCCAACATCCTTTGATGGATTTTAAGCTTATTTGAAGTTGATTTATTATGAAACAAAACTTCCATATTTTATTGAAGTTTTTGTGATATTTTTGACTTTGTATGTGTTATTTTTATACCATTCATGGTTTATGGTGAAAGTATTGAAAATTCGTATGCTAGTTTTAATACGAATGTTTATGTTATGTTTAAACCTGTTCATATGAGGAATGCATTGGACTTAATAAGTGACGGGTGGAGCTTGCCATAGCTCCTCGATGCATCGATAGGTCTCATGAGACAAACTAGTGTCTTGGAACAAGGCCTTGACAAAATCGTATTTTTATTATTGGCACGAGGACTTGGATATGTGGTGATGATAGTCTGGCATTATGCATTCCATCATTATGAAAGTGGTTATTGATATTGCATGTGATTATTCAACTAGTAGAATATCCATGAGAGTAAGTAAAAGGAATTATTTTATTTTTATCATTTCCATATTATACTGAAGTTCAAGTTTAAATGTATTTTGTTTTAGTTATACATTGCCTTAAATGTTTATGTTTATTTATGAAAGTTTCCACTATATTGTTATCCTTACTGAGCATCTGAGCTCACCCCTTGTAATGTTGTATTTTTTCCAGGATGTGAAAAGTAATTTATAAATTAACTGCAGGGAATGTATGTGGGGATATGAGTGTGGACTATGGAGACTATGTTGTCGTAGTTTTTATTTTTATGATGTAATGTAAGAATTATGAATATATCTAGTGTTTCCAAGTCTACTAAGCTAATCGGTCTTTCGAGACTTGATCTTTCTTGTGATCATGCCAATGTTATGTAATAATGCACCGACTCTGGGTAACTGGGATCTAAGAATTACAATAATATTGGAAAATTAGAAGTTATAAGAAACCCAATTATGATAAACAAGAATAATAAACTCTAATTAAATCAACTAGAATATATAAAAATGTATTGATAAAACATTTTTATGATTGAATAGTTATTTAATATACATGGATTGTAATCAGATATTCCTAGGGGTGTAACCAATACATGTAGGCCTAAAATGATAAATGCCTAAAAACAATTTCAAATAATTATTACAATATGTTTATAATTTGATACCATCAATTATATTTTTTTGGAACAAGTGATGTAACAACCTAAGGAATTATTACATTTAATATTAATGGTATATTAAAAATTTGAAAACATCTAAATATTATAATTTTAATTGAAAATTGATATGGAATGGATAAATTAATTTTTGGAAAATAATATAGCTAATAATGATAATGGTTTTAAAATCTCAAAATTATTAGTCAATAAATTGATTCAACAATTATGTCTAGACTAGTTGAAAACAAGAATGAATTTCAAGTAGAAGAAGAGTATTCCATATAAGAAAATTTATTTTTCTGGGCCATTATGGTTTCTAATGTGATTTTTGGAATATAGTATAAAATTTTATTCATAAAGAGATAAATAATTATTATTATAGAAGATATAGAGGTTTTAAGTTAAATGAGAGATGACCCACTCTTATAAAAATAGTTTCGAAGTGAAATGAATCAATATATGTAAAATTTTATTATGAATTTCCAAAATTGAATAAAACATATTAAACATGTGACACATTAAATGGTTGTATTAAGGATTGATAAAATTTTGTAAAAATATATATGAGTGTGAAGAAGGAATTATAAATGTTTTATATAAAAAACAATGTATTATAAAAGGAATTTATAATTGATGCCACACTAAAGGATTTACCAAAGAAACATCCTCTCATATTAGATATTGGTTGTTCATCTCACTTGACTGGTAAATTGATGTAATTAATGATTTTTTACAAGTTCTAATGGTACTTATTATTTTAGATATTGTGGATTTATTAAGATAAATTTTTTCCATTTAAAATATGTTGGAAATAAAAGGCAATGTTAAATAATGATATTTTTTAGCTGTATTAAAGAAAAACATACATAATGTTTAATAAATATGTGATGAAGGAAATGAATTGATTCATAAGAATTATTAATGAGTGGGTTGTTATTTAAAATATGGATATATTTTTTAAAAGGTATATAAAACTATCCGATCTATATTCTAATTTGGGAGTGAAAAAAAATTTATTTTAATTCTGTTTGAAAGGGGAAATTGATTTTTGGTATTAAAAAAATGATCATATTAGATAATGATAAATTTAAATACTGACTTAAAAGGGTTGTTTGAGATGTTTTTAAGATGACTAGATATAATTGATAGGTATTTTTTACAAATTATAATTTGGATATTGTTAATAATTAAATAAAAAAAATTGCATATTAAAATGTAACAACCCTTAGGCTACAATTTTTGAGAAATACACTTGGATATTATCTATTAAGTTTTTAGGACATTTAATGCAACTAGATATATTCAAATATGAGCTCTCTCTTAAATTAATCACAAGTTTGGATTGGAATCTTTGGATTAGATAGTGTATGGTTCTAAGGAATAAGGGACCTCCCAAAAGTGATATTTCCATTATTGAATTTCATTTCATTTATCTTAGACCATCACCTGACATCATCTTTGTCTAAGACATTAAGGAATAAAGGAAATACATTTCACCTTAGTGGAAGGTAGAATATTGAGGCTATCAAAGAACCTCCCAATTTTCTCCACCCAATCCTCTATCTCTTTTGGATCATATTCCCTTGTAAAGATGAAGTTTTATGCTAATGAAACTCTTGATCAAGATCCTTATCTCTATACAATGTTCAATTAAATCATATAAAATAAATATAAAAATTCATGTCACTATATAAAATATAGGGAATGTGCACAGTCTATGGCCCATCTCAAATGGGAGGATAAAATAATAATAAATTAAAATATTGTTCCCAACATCACTTGGAAACTCAAGAGAGGTGACTAAGAGTTATAGATAAACACTCCTTCACACCTAGTACTCATGCTCTGAAATCCATATCTCATTTCAACCAAAAATCTCTAGTATAAAGTGTTGAACATAGGGATATGTTGACGGTAAAGAAATAATAATGGTAAAAAATTGAAAATTGATATCGGCAAATAAGAAATCAATGAGTGAGAAGGATGGGAGAAAATAAGATAACTTAGATCAATGCTTTGAATCATATAAGTGAAAGTAGAGATATTGAAATCCTAAAAAATGTTTGAGCCTTGGATTTGATCGACCCTTAAATCATTTGAGACTTGGAAGTGAGCCTTGGAACTGTTGGAGCCTTGATTCAAGCCTTGATTCGATCTTTGATTCACCAATGAGGAGAACCGACAAAGGACGGATGCTGAGGAAATCCTCAAATAACGTAGTTGGTTAGGTTTCTTTAATAAGATCGAGACACTTTTATCACAACTTCAAAAAAGGCACTGATAAAGATTTCTTTTACCAGTGCTAATAAATTTAGCACTGATAAAGAATTTATAATTATAACTGTAAAAAATATTATTAAATATATTTATATAATTATATATATAAATAATAAATATCTAAAAATATAAATATTGTCAATATTTTATTGATTTAAATAATATTTTTATAATTTTATATTTATATAAATATAAAATTATTTATTTATAATTATATAAATATATAATTGTTTATTTATAATTATAAAAATTCTTTTAAAAAATTATATTTATATCTTTTTATATCATTATATAATTACATATATATATATAATAAATATATAAAAATATTAATATAGTAACTATATTTGTTATTTAAAAAAATTTATTATACATTCTATAATTATTTAAATATATATAATTATTAATTTATAATAATATAATTAAATGAAAAAATAATTATTTATAATAATAAATATTATAAATGAATAATTATAGTAATTAAACATTTATAAATATTTTTGTTTATAGATATATTTTTACAAATATATTTTTAACATTATATATGAATGTTTAATCTTTAGTGAATTCATATTAAAAATGAGTACACATTAATGATATTGAAAAAATGGATTTGTTTTATTAATTGAATATGATTTATTAAAAAAATATAGATATATATTGAAATAAATATGAATACATATTGAAAATATTAAAACATACTAAATATATATATAATAGAAATCAATTCAATTCTCAAAAAAAAAATATAAATGAATTAATACCTAACTGTAATCAAATTAAAAATAAGTAAATATAATTTACAATGATTAAAGACATGATATATTAAATGTATCATGTTATAATGAAATTCAAAAATGAATACTAAAATTTGAATAAATTACATAAATATTAGGTTTCTGTGTTTCTATATAAGATTTCATTAATTACAAAAATATCTGTGTGTGTATGCTGTATATAAAATTCCATAACTATGTATTTGTAAAATCAAGATAACACACATTTAATCAATGTTAAATTGAGAAATCAAATGGCATTCAATTATGTCTATTAATCTATTCAATTAGTTATTTTTTTAATTCATATTAATTTTTAATTATAAACCATTATTTACTAAATATATGATTATTTAATGTAAATCATAAATATTATTTATAATATAAATAAAATTAATTTAACTCATATATATATCTATATGTTTAATATATACAATTTGTTAACATTATCAATAATTCTTTAATTGATAAAATGTTTAATATTTCTCTCAATTTCCATAATTCTATTATTTATTTTTAAAATTTCCATTTTACATATATATATATATAATTAACATATATAAATTATTAGTATTTGTAATTTATATATAATATAACAAATTTATTCATTTTAATCAATAATTATTCAATTAATAAATTTTTTAATATTTTATTAATAAAAAATTTATAATTAATTAATTAATTTCTTTCTTTCTTTTTATTCAAATCTTTCTCACTGCTGAAAAATCAATAATAAAGAATCGCTTTATCAGTGCTAAAACTAAGGAACTCATAAAGGTAACCATTTATTAGTGCTAAAAAAGTACTGAAAAAATGTATCCTTTATTAGCACTTGTTTTAACACTGATAAAGGTCTCCTTTATCATTACTTTATTCTATATTTGATAAAGGTCAATTCTGATAAAGGCCTTTTTAGTAGTTGTGTGTACATAAGAATGAGTGATAGTTTCACATTTAATTTGATAGAAAAGAGAGTTTATAATTGTTTTTTAATAATCATAATAATATTTAAATATATTTATGATAATAATTTTTTTATTTTATTATAAATACCTTAGATTTATAGCAGGTATTGGAAGAAATAAATTGAAAGAGTTCGGGTAAGAAAATTACCTCTTCTTCGAGAGACATCCTATAGATCATTTCTTAAGGAATCTAGGGTTTGTATTTTGGGTAGATAAATACCTTCATAGCCTGGGTAATGATGGGAAGAAGATAAATGGGTAGGGTTTTCCTGGTCTAGGTTTCCCAATGTGGCGTAAAGAAATAAAGGAAGGGGTGTCCTTTTTTAAGGGAGGGAAAGGACACACTTGGAATCATTGAAGAGATTAAAATACAACTAATTCATTCTCTAAGAAATTCATTAATATTTTAATATATTTTAAAATAATGTAGGATATGGTTAAATATCATCAACCATTAAAAAATACTATTTTATGTGGTATTTTAAACCTTTTCATTCATTTGACCCCTTATTTAACCTAATATAACTATAAATATGGTAACATATTTTCTACTTTATGGGGTAATAATTTTTCTTATAAGGTGAAAATGGATCATAAATGGGAAAATATTAAATTTTTGTACTATATATTATCACATTTTACTATTTTAATATTTTAAATTTTTATATAATTTAATAATATATTATTTGACAAAGTATCAATAATGCCAATTTGGATACAATACAATAAATTTAATTAAAATTCATAAATAAAAATTTTTAATTCTAGTAAAATCATTTAAAACTACTATAATATGTCACAAAAATCTATAAAATTCATGTAACATAATAAATCATTAAAATTATATTACTTTTATTCTATTCAAAATTATTTATTATATTTTTCTATTAATAGAAGAAATATTATGTCGGTGTTTCATAGGAATTTATTTTAATTATATAATTATTCAAAATTATAAATAAATATAAATCATGAAAATAATTTCATTATTGTAAAAATATACATTTATATTCATTTATAACATTCTTTTGTCCCTATGTGGACATATAGTAGATATTTAAAAGTTAGAGAGTCATATTTTTTATTTTTTATTACATTAAATATTATGTGGGTCATCTTCATTAATAATTATCCCTTAAACAATTCAATTTTGAGACTGAGGTTATAAGGGTAGAATTTTCGTTATCCAATAGTACATTTTAATGAAATTTTGACCTTGACACTTAGTTTTAACCTACTAAAATGATTTAGCCTTTTCCAATGAGATAAATCTTACCACGATTACTATTCATAATGCCTAAAAATTAAATGGAACTACTTAAAAAATTTGTAAACCCTATTCCAGAATATGTAATCCATTTTATCAAACACAAAACCGATAAGTTGTTGAAATTAATTGTAAAATAAGTGAAAAAATTATGAAGAAACCCGCTTTTAGAAATATATTGTTTTTAAGCATAAAACATGATTTACTATTATTCCATACATATTAAAAATATTAGATTAATGTTAAAATATTTGATTACATTTATAATATATAAATTTCACTAAAATCATTATCAATAGTGATTAATTTAATTTTTTAAGATAAAAACATGTTGCGAGAAAAAAACAATTTTCCAGAAAACCCACTCTTTTACATTCAAATGTTTTTATTTACTTTTCAAATCAATTAATAATTAGTGAATTTATTTTATACAAAAATTATTTTATAATTTATTTTATACATAAATTTTTTTATAATTTATTTATTACTATTCAAAACCACCAATTTATTGTCTAGGTTATTATGGTATGTGATATTATTGATCATTTAGACTCAATGATGTGTGTGTCCCAAGCTATCATATAAATTATTTGAAGAGAAATATTTTACAAAATACCATGGTTTTTCAGAACAATTAGAGAAAAGCCTATGATATTCCTCATCCTTAGGTAAAGGGAGTAGAGTGTGGTCATGGAGGTAGTCTTCATTAAGTTCAGTGATGTAGTGGATCATATCGTTGTTAGTATCACGAGATTTACTTCACTACACTAGGTAGTTCAGATATCATGTGACGTTTCTTATGTTTATCTTCTATTATAGATTATTATTTTTCTGATTGAAGATATTTGTTCTATTTATTTTTTATGCCTTATTCTGAATTATTGAACTGAAGGTGGAGAGGCTTCTAATTCCATTGGTTTAATTTATGCTAGTTGGAGGTTAATGAATATTGTCTAAGGTGTGTCAAAGATGTGATCTAATTATGGGGAAGCATCATTCGTTGAAAAATTTCTTCTTGTTATGGATGAACCCATACGATGTCATCATTGGAATGGATTTGGTGTATTCTATACATGATATTATTGATTTTATTATGAGTATATTTACATTCCTTGATGTGGAGGGTGATCATGTTGTGTTATTTAGCGAGCATGAGAATCAAATTGCTCATAAATATTTATAAACAATTTCTTTTTAGTTAATGGAGTTGATGTAAAGAGTAGTGGATTTGGAGACTACTAGATTTATTGAGGTCTTTTCAAATAAATTTTAATAAATGGTTTTAGTGACTCACTTTGGTATGATATAATGTTTTGGTGAGATTTATAACTTGGTTCCTCTCTTATTTTTCTTGTTTTTTTATCAAATATATCATTTTTAGTAATGGGGGATTAAAATTCAAATAAATGATCTATTGTAGATGGGTTTCAGTGGGAACAATGTGACACTTTTTTGAGATAAAATTTAATTTAACAATAAAGAAGATAACAGTCTATGTTTTTTTATAAAATATTAATGGTTGAACCATGTAATAATGAATAGATGTTACCCACTCCCTAGGATTGATGATATGTTTGATTAGTAATAGGAATCTTTCTAGTTCTGGAACATCAATCTTTATTTTAGATAACATCATATGTTGGATAAGGATGAGGATATCAAAAATATTACATTTAATTGTTTCTATAAAAACTTCTAATACATAGTTATTTTTTAGTGACATGAAAACACCATCCATTTTCATGGATTGGATGCAATCAATATTCTGTGAATTCATGGATTAGTTTTTGGTCATTATAATTGAATATATCCATATTTATTATAGGTTTGAGAATGAAAATTTTGAGAATATACGATCCATTTTTAGGTTCATCAATGACATCGAATCTATAGAAATTTATTTAAGAAAAAGTTTTTTATCATAAATTTGTATTTTCATGAGTATGTTGTATCATATTTGGATGTTGAAGTGGACCCTTTGAGGATATAGACTATTGTTTCTTAGGTGGTTCATAATAATGTTGTATAGTTTCATGAATTCTGTGGATTTTATTGATTTTATAGGAGGATTGTTTCAAAATTTTCATTTATTACATCCCCTTTTAAAAACATTATTAGGAAGGAAAAAACCTTAAAATGGATCGATCTATGTCTGGAAACATTTGAATACCGAGTGGATTAGATTATATGTTCTATTTTTCTTCATTTTATTGAATAAGGACTTTTGTTTGAGGTTTTTTATAACATTTATCATTTAATGTTGTATTTTTACTTGACACATAGAAATGGAAATGAATTCTTATGGGTCTTAATAGTTTTATCCTATCAAGTATAATTATGATACCCATGATCTTGAGTTAGTGGGAAAAGGTGTTTTCTCTAAATATATGGAAATATTTCCTCATCATTGAGTTCTTTATGGTTTCAGCTAATTATCAAATCAAAAGGTAGATTTTCTATTTGTGTGATATGAATTTAATTCATCTGTAATGACTTAAAATTCTATAGGTCATTCTGTATAATGAAATTTTAAATTTTTTGTCCTATATTAGGGTCCATTTTGTGAATTGGGATTTTAATTAAGAATATATGCATTGAAAAATATCAAGGGGATGTTTCAGTATTTGGATTGAGGACCGAGATCTAACAGTCACTCATATGAGTGTTATGGAAAGTCTGGGTGGCATTAATGAAATTATACATCCGCTTTCAGTTTCATCACGATGAACTGGACATTATATAATGTCCATCTAACAAGGGTAGTTGTGATGTGGATAGGGGATTCAAGGCATAGTGGGATTCATGGATTTTGGCTATATTAAATACCCTTATGAAAGGGGTAATTTCTCAATGTATGTATCACATAATAATGATAACTCTTACAAATTGGTTTCCCTATAATGTGAGGAATCGTGCCACAATAGAGGCTCTTTAAAAGGGATTTGAAAACACACATGGTCTTTGTTTTACTTTCATTGGAATGAAGGAAAGTTATGTTGTAACCCTTAAGTTTCCACATGATAATTCTAGGATGTGTGTCCAGACCTCTACCTATGGTGTTTATAATGACCTGGGTATTTGGAAAAGTGATATTGGTTTGGTTTCCGATTAATAATGTGACTATAGACCCTATATATGTGTTTAAATTTCCAAATTAGACTGATTAATGGGCCTTGGGGAGTTCAACTATTCTCAAGGGTATAATTTTTTAAAATATATTTTTACAAGTTTATATAATATGAATCAAACATTATTTAATAACTAGATATATATTAAAGGGTAAAATATATTTTTTGTAGTTTTTTATGTTTTTTAGTCTTGTAACAGATTTCATGAAATATGGAAAAGTAATATTGAGTAATACCTTGTTGGAAACACTATTCTAAGAGTTATGTTTCAAGTAAGATATTTATTCTAGATAGACTATTTTGAGTTTGACATTTCTAGAAATATATTTCTAGTATGATATAACTAGTATTATATTTATTCAAGAATATATATTTCAAATAATTTATTTATGGTAAGTGACTTCTAGTATGATATTTAAAATAAGATATTTATTCTTGATACACTTTTCCTAGTAAGATATTTTTTGTGAAATATTTCTATTATCACTTTTCTTAAAAATGGATATTTTTAGAATCTTGTAAGATGATTTTGGAAATATAATGATATATTGATATTCTAAACTTTGTCTCGAATTAATAGAGTTTTTTTTTGAACCTTCCATTATTTAAATAAATTATTAAAATGTTTATTTAAGGGATTTGGGGTGGGCGATTTTTGACTTGTAAATGGGAAAATTCTCGAGAATAACAAAATTTTCCTTCTCTTCTTCTATAAGAGATATATCCTCCATTAGTTTTTTTAATCATGTGTTTTCTATGTTAGAAGATAGAAATTACTAAGGCTAATCTCTCATATGTGACTAATTTTTAGATTTCTCACTATTTCTGGGTCCCTTGTTGGAAAAACATAACTTCATGGTTTTTCATATTTTAATAAATATTCTTATTAAGGAAAAACTAGATGGTTATATAAAATGAGTGGAGTATTAAAAACACTAGATAGGTATTTCCAATATATTTTCAATTTATATATTTGTTATGAATAATTTTATTAATAAGAGTTGGTTAGGTTATGATAGTGAGATAGAGAATATAACTGTTGGGGGTATGCATTATTCCTAAGAGATTTTAAAGTATTATCTAAAGATAAATGGACAGTTTAGTCTAATGTCACTTTTTTAGTTTTATAGTTTTATGGGAATGATTTTATATGTTAATTATTGTGTATTTTTGAGATATGATGTTTTTAAAGTTTTCCTGTATGGAGTAAATGACGTTAACAATTTCTATTGGTCATGATGAAGATTAATCAATGGTGTGTATTGGGATGTTAGTGACTTTTGGTCACAGTGGTTGAATGATAGGTTCTTTTGGGTCGTATTCACACTAATAATATTCTATAAGGTGGTTTAGTCCACTTATTATTGTTTATGGCCTCTATAGATTAAGAAAGATTGGGGGATGGTGTTGAAAATTGGTATAGATGAGGTTCCCAACATAGAGTCCATGAATGGTGGTCAGAGAGGTCATTAGTTTTTGGGCATATTTCTCACCATGTTGAGATATATATTGGTATGAGATTCTAGAGAGAAATATGAACATACTGATGGGGTATCAAGATGTATCGTTGATGACTAGGTTGAACATGGATGATGTATAAAACGAGTGATATTGGATTGATTTGGATATATAGGAAGATTTTATAATGAGGAACTATGGATGTATCTTTACACTATATCATTAGCCGAAATAGGAAAAGTCTAATTATGGATTGATTAACATTGGTGGAGTAGGGGGTGTAATTAATTATTGAAATTTTTTTATTACATTTCTTAAAAATGATATATTCATGGATATTATATTGGGAAAATGTTTTTGCTGGTCTACTGAGTTCATTATGATACCCTACATGGTCCCTATAAGATGTATGTATTCTTTATAGTTTCGAGTACATAAGTGAAAATTATCAACATCCAGAACTGAGTGGATATGGATAAGTAGATGCGTCATATACCAGAAGGTGTGATTTTGGAATATGGGTTGAGTAGATCCCTAGTGATGATCTGAAATCTATTTTGGCCACTTCATACATGTGTATATGTGATCATATCATGGGATATCATGGGTAATTTCTATGAATCTCATATAATGTTTAATGTTTGTTAAATTGGTTTTATGTATATTCTTTCCTCTTGTTGACATTGTTTTAAATATCTTCTACTATGTTTGAGTTATTTCTTATATTGTATTTTTATTATTATTACTAATACTATTATGATCACTATTAGAGATTATAGTATTCCTAATATCACCTAATAGACCCTCAATACTAGTTGGTAGCCTTTGGTGTATGGGGAGGCACAGATAAGGTCATATGGTATGCCATGGGTCTAGGAACCAGTCTATTGGTCTAAGGTAGCAAGGTATTACAAATGCGTATGAGAGCATGGATATTACAAGGTAGTTCTTAAGCAGTTTGGTTATAATGTGGTATAAAAATTTTAGTTGCTAATAGGTGTTATTAAATATGTGTTATTAATAAACAATTTCTTAATTGGGGATATAGTGGGAAATAGGTATAGGAATGTTTTGTAAATTTATATGAATATTATAGTGTGTTTTTGGCCAACATCTTCACAGTTCTAATTCCAATTTACAATGGATATTGGTATTTTTGTTTGGTTTCCATTGTTACATTTTATTTTTTTTATTGGGAATACTTTTGTTTGATATTATTGATTTATATTTTAGAATTTTATCCTGGAAATCCAAGAAAGAGTACTCATGAATAATATTAGGCACATAGGGCTCACATGAATTTTTTTTTGTTCATGATTATTGTTGGAACCAAAAATATAAATGAAGGTTTAGTTTTTTTGAGTGTAAACACTTGTCTAAATAGAGTTTTCTTATATTGTCTCTAGGTGTAATTATACTGATCTATCCTGGGAAGGGTAGTGGTTTTATAATGAGAAGGGACATGACTATTTAAAGTGGAAGAGAAAGAGTATATGGTGTTTTCCTATATATATTCTTGGTGTGATTAAACTTAATTATCATGGAAATTTTATTTATGGTATGAAAAATTATGTAACACTACATGTGTATGATGTGTGTGGTACTTGACCCTACAGGGGAATGAAAGTCTAGGAGGTCTGATGATATGTGACTTATCTGTGGTGGTTAAGTGAAAGGGAAATTGGGTATCACTACCTATTATATCTTTCCCTAACTATGATATTTTTACTATTATATCTATATTGAGTATGGTTTTAGAGTGGTGTTTTTTATGAAATAAGTTTTTCAAAATAGTCTTGATGTTTTTAATATTGAGTGGATCACCAACTCAGGGTGAGCATAGTATGAGAGATATAGGGAAAGAAACATGCATTTCAAGGATCCTAGATGATAATGACATTATTTACAAGAGAATTTATGTACTATTTCCATGATGAGACATAATTTATACACCTGAGATTATGGAGAGATTTCAGTTATAGATTTTGATGCGATGTTCATGGATTTATATGATTTTAACCAATATTGGCAGAATATGATATCACATGTAGCAAGTAATTATTCTATATGTTTATTGATAAATATCATCAAATCGACATCATTCTAAGAGTCAATAAACTGTGAACTAATTGTGGAATGTTTCATGGTGCAGTAGAGTGCACCTTGATGTATAGTGGTGTAAAGAAAGACTGGTATTGTAGCTCTAAGTAGCCGAAATTAGGGCCATGAGAATACCAAGTAGGGTAGTTAGAGTAGATTTTTGATGATTTAATCATAGAGTGTGTCATAAGTGAGATGAATCAAGTGGGGGAATATTATAATTTCTTTAATCAATATGATTGAAAACTAAAGGAGTTATGGTTATGTTGTCTTAAGGGATGGTTAGAGTGACTTTTTAGGAGGACCTAACAGTCATCTGGGAGTCATTGGCTGATTGAAAATCATGAACATAAGGTAGGACTAGGATCCAGTAGCCATGATTTATCTATAAAATCATGATATGGAAGTATATATTATACCTAACTCTAGGAGAAGTGTCCATAAGATAGTATGACCACATGGGGAGGACATGCATCACCATTCTGGAGTTGAGTCAGTTGAATGTGATCGAGTTGAATTTCCTAAATCAAGCTTGATATCTATCTATAGTTAATCATATTCATTGATAATGATGCCAATGGTTTTTTAATGATGGTTTGGGTTTAGTTATATTCAAATTTGATATATGTGTAATGTTATGGAATTGAGTATCATGTGGGATAGATATCATACATGAAAAAAGTGGGTGTTATAATGATATGAAAAGAATATAGATGTTTAATAGTGTTTATGAGTAGATAATCAGTTTGTATAGAATATATATATTTTATACCATCATCATGTCAGTTAATTTGTTTTGGTGAGTATGTTTAGGTATTTCTTATGGAGTGGAGTTCTCATATAATGGATTGGTATGTGGATTTAGGTAACTAGGGTAGTTCGATTACTTGAAACAGAGATTGATGTGTTCTGAATCATATCAGTATTTTGGGAGTGAGAGAGTGAGGGGAGTAGGTTTTGATAATATATGGACAACAGGTGACTAATATATATTGTGGAAGATCTATCACATGGTTGGTATTTTTATAGTCCCATATATTTAGAATAGTGATTTGAGTTAGGTATTGGATAAATTGTGTAACTTTGGACCCTGTAAAAGCATTGAAAGAGTTGATCTAGTTCAAGGAAGGATCCTTGTGCCCTTCGCAAGGATTGGGGGTTTATGTTTTTATATTATATTGTTACAATTGTATCTTATGTGAATCTAATGTAAATTAAGGGTTTCGATATTTTTAAGGGTAAAAAAACTAGTTTTTAGATATTTTGATGTTTTGGGTCTTATATCATATTTCCTGAAATTTTGAAAAGCTGAATTGAGTAAAACATTTATAAGAACATTATTTATTGTATAATATTTCAAGTAAGATATTTTTTTGAAACACTATTCCAATTGTGATATTTCTAGTAAGATATATGCTCTAGAAGCATTATTATTATTATTATATTTCTAGAAAAAAATTTATTCTAGAATAATTATTCATAGTAATATATTTCTACTAAGATATTTTTAGAATAATATTTCTTGTAATATATTTGTTCTAGAATCATTATTCATGGAAATATATTTTTAGTATTAATTTTCTAGAAAAAAGGAAAATATTAGAATCTTGTAAGATATTTATATACATGATTTGATATTTCCCCTTTCCAAATATTCGATCGAATGAGAAATGTTTCCAGAACCATACATATAATAAATAAGTGTTTAAAAATGTTTATTTAATATATTTTGGAGGGTGATTTTATGAATTTTACTTGGTGAAACCTTTCCAAATAATGTACACACCCTTACAGTATTCTATGAGGGATATCTCTTCTATTTCTTATTATAATCATATGTATTCTAAGGCTGGGAGGTTATATGAGTAAAAATAGTATTTTTTATGTTACTAATGTTTATATTTCATAGTATTTAATTATACCTCATTGGAAAAACAAAATTCTAGAGATTTTTCATATATTACTAAATCTTCTAATTAATGAAAAACTAGTCAGATATCTCTAATGAGTGGAGTCCTTCAAACTCTATATAGTCGGTCCTTAATATTTACTTGATTATAAATGTGTTGTTTCTTTATAATAAATATTCATGGGTTTGGTCATAGTTTTGAGACCAGGAAAAGAATAGCTTGGGGTATCAATTATTCCTAGGATATAAAAGAAGGTAGGCTTATTTGGGAAATAATGGGTTTAGACTAATATGGATTTGTTTTATAGTTTTGGATATTGTTGTTCATGAGGATGTATGTTAAGGATTGGGTATTTTTTATACCTGATATTATTGATTTTTTTGTCATGGTGATGATGGTGTAGACAATTTTTATAGGTGCAAAGACAAATTCACCAATGTTGTGTCCTATGATGTTAGTGATTAACGCTCACTATAGTTGGAATATGGGGTCATTTGGGTTGTGTGCACACACAAAACGTCCCATGATGTGTTTTAGACCATTAATTATAGTTGGAGGACTCTTTAGAATAAGATAAATAGGGTATCTTGTTGACCATTATCAAGGAGGAAGTTTTCACAGAAGAGACCACAGTTGCTGATGAGAAGTACCTTCATGTACTGATTTTATTTCTCACCATGTTGATATATATATATATATTTATATGATCTTGAGGAGAGAAATGTGGATCTATCAATGGGGCGTTAAGGTGGACCTATGATGGCCATGATAATTATGGAGGATATATATTCCAAGTGTCATCATTTTAATTAGAAGAATGATTTCTCTCTCAGTATTATATATAACATATGTATAATTCTAGTCCAATATTGGGTAAAGCAGATATAAACTCATTGTGCCATGATTATAATGGGTGGAGTAAGTGTTGTAACTAATTATTTGGACTACTTATTGCATTTTTTCAAACACTAGTATATGCATGGATATTAGATAGGGAGACCATTATTGGTGTCCTATTGAGTTCACACTCACAACCTTCCTAATATATTAGGTATTTGTGTTGAATTATTGGATTTGATTAAAGATTAAGGAAAAGGGTCAATGTTAGCAGCTTTGTGGATTGGGATGCGCAGATGGATCATGGTCGATATTACCTGATTTAGGTAGATGGAATGAGGGTTCAATAATTGTTGATTTGGTGGCTCTATTGGTTATTTGATACATGTGTATATGTAATTAGACCATGGGAAATTGTGGGTATTTTTTATGTATCCCATTATATGGTAAAATTTCATTAAAGTGGTTGTATTTTTAATTTTTATTATTATCGTCAATTTTTTTAAAAAATATATATTTTTTGACTTTTTTGTGTTATTATTATTATTATTGTTATTATTATTATCATCATCATCATTAGATGGTCTATTTTCCTCTTTATAGCTGAATAGACTTCAACTGATTGTCAAAATCCTTTGGTGCATAGGGAAGAGTACGTAAGGTTATGTGGCACACTACTAGTCTAGGAACCAGATAAGAGGTATAGTTAAGTGGGGAATTATAGGGGTCATGTCATGACCTCGGAAGAACATGTCATGATAGGGCCTTACCAAGGAGGTGTCATGTCGTAATCCTCAGAGTTACACCATGACCAAGACTGTTTGGGTTTTTATAAAAGGGATGAATAATAATTCATTGATCATACCCTTCATGTTTTTTGGGAGTAGCGGCATTGAGAGAGGTCTGATTTAGAAAAACCTCCCCATACATCTTCAACCTTTGATCGTACATGGTTTTGGGTGATTTTGGGTGAAATTTTGTTGTAGTCTCGAGTGTGATTCTTCTCATCCTTCCTCGTTTTTTTGGTTCCTATTAATACGCCTATGTTTTCTAGCAATTTTGGTTAGGTTTTACTAATCTTTTTCCACTAGATAATTGTGTTAATCATCCAAAATAATGTTATTTCATATTTATTGGATATAGAATGTTCTTATAGGATGGATGTTTGAGGCTCAGTGTGGTTTTGATTAATTAGTGTTTATCGGCGAGTTTTAGATAATAATGAATATTTTTATTTTGTTTAATATTTAATTATAAATATTTAAAATTTATTATTTATGTCTTCTATTATGAGATAGCATCTCAGGTGATGGTATGATATTGAATGATGCATGTCATAGATTGTATGAGGATGATCATAGTGTGGAATGGATGGTAACTCTACTTTGAAGGTAGGTGTATCCTATTACAAAAAGTTAAATGCATGTGTATATATGTTTTTTATGTCTGCATATTGTGATTAAATTAGGTTATAAAATATAATAACATAGATATCCCTTAACATATAGATATAATAGACATGGAATTATTTATTTTAGATCTTTTTTATAGTGCACCATAAGTAAATTGGGTTTTCTGGATGACTATGTCGTCAAGGGGTTAAGGTGATGATTGAGTTGACTAGAAAATTTGTATAGATCTTGGGGTATGATATGTGACTTGGGAAGACTATGTGTGTTATTAAAGGATGGTGGGTAGAAATGAGAGGCATGGGGCCATGTGTATATGGTTTAGATATCCATATATCTCATGAGTAATGACTAAAACTCTTTTTTAGGGTAGATGAGTTCCTCGGAACATTTGGTGAGAAGGGTAAAACTTTTAGGGATGGATGAGTGTGACAGAGAGGGGTTTCATATGGGTGATAGATTAAGAGGACTACCTTGGTATTTTTGAGATGAGACACTAGTTTTTGTTTCAAGGGTGTTTTTTGATTAATTATAAAATGGTTACCAAGGAGTTAGTGAAGAACGTTATGAATTTTACCATCACATGTTCAGCCCAATGTGATATAGAACCTATTAGTTATGATGTAACAAAGGGGTGATTTATGTATTTATCTATAAATTGGGGAAGTGGTAAAAGGTCTCAAGTGACTAACACATATTTGATGATGTGGTGAGAATGTATGATGAGATTCAAGCCCTATTTGTAGCTGATTACAAATGTTCACTATGTACATGATTAGTGGTGGACTGTATGATGAGGGGTATTGATGCATGGGATCAACATGAGTGAGATGGTGGGAGGGGGCTTCTATGATTGAGATGGAGTTCTAGTTGAATAAACATTCTATGTCAATTATAACTGATATGGTGTGTATTGAGATCATATTGGACTCTCCATTAGTGAGATAGTTATATAGGTTAATCTATGAGCGAGATAGAGCCCTTGATGATGATCTTCCATGATGAAGGCCCTACCCTGAGTGAGAATGTATTGTTCGAACCTCCATGAGTGATATGGTGTCTATGTACATATATTATGTTGGAATAAATGATGGGACTCCCTCATGTGGGAAATTTGGGCCTGGATATGGTTCATGATCTGATGGATAAACACTACCTTGAGTGGGATGGTTGATTTTGGGAATTTTAAATATGTCCTTCCTAGATAGAGGTATTAGGTTGGAGTTGGTATGGTACACTAACCAAATGTTGGTAGAAGCTGAGACTTAGATGATGAACTTATTTGAGTCTCTGGGGATGGGTTTAAATGTATTGAATGAGATGATGACTGGAATTCATCATGGAACTAAAACTAGTATAGTTGGGTGTCATGGGAGCCATGTTAGTACATGATGACTTGATGTGGCTTTGTAACTCATCAACAGTCATGGTGTCCTGTTTAGAACATTCCATCCTAATGATCTTTATTATTTATTCTATTTATTTAGTCGTTCAAACACTTGTATATATTAATGTATATTAGGTTTTTTAGTGATACGATAGTGAGTTATATGCTCACAACCTACGTCGAGACCCTAGTTCACATATAAACCTAATGTTTACATTCATGTCAGGGTATAATACATGAAATGGGTCTCACTGGAGAAAGCTGGGGGTAAATGAATAGGGTGTTGTTGAGGCTTGTTGGATGGTAAGAGGGATCTTTTTTATATTTTTAGTTTTTCTTTATTTTGTATATGTGATGGTCTTAATGAGTGGTCATTATTGTATGTTATATGACTACATTATTAGGTTATTGTATATTTTATTTATTATATAAGGTCTGACATGGTTGATATATGGTTATTTTTATGTGATTTATTGTAATTATATCAAGGGAATATTCTCCCCGCTGTATTACTTATCCCATCCCAACTAGTTAGAGGCCTCTGAAATATAAAGAGGCATTCATGAGGTCATAAAGTGCAATTAGGCACTGAAGAGGGGGCCCTATTCAGAATAATTAACAAATGGTAACTGAGTGACATTTAATTTCCTTATTATTTAGGATATGGTATATGGGGTATAGGTACATTTCAAATATTTTGATAGACCTCTTAGTATTTCATCATGGACACATTTTCTAGTGGGAAATCCCCATTATTAAACTAAGGGGGTTTTTTATTTCTAATGTTACTATTTGGATATTGATTAATGTATGGTGTGTGTGGGTATTTGAGATCATTATTATAGTTTTGTATATTGGTATATGGTGGAAAGTTTCATCAAACCAGAATCTTATTTTTCACATAGTACTCACATGACATGCATACCTGTGTAGTATTGGGTTTATTGATGATAGGAGTTATTTATTTAATGTTCTAGAAACAAATTATATAATTTTTTCCCATATAAATTTTTGGTGTCATTCTACTCAGATAGATTTATATTTTTACTCATGATCATTTTTCTAATGATATTTCATTTAGATCTATCATGGTTGTTCTCTAGTTATGGATATATAGTCCCATAGTGGATTTATATAAAATCCCTTACGGGTTATTCTAGGTATTTATTTCCACATAGGTGGCTTGGTTATGGTCGGTTATGCATAAGAGGTGATTCATGAATATGGTTTCCTTTACATAAGGTGTCGAAAATAACTTATATGGTACTTTACCATATAGTTTCTTTATGTAATTCAATTTAACTAAACTACAGTTTTATGATTTTTTCAATACAGATCATCATATAAAGATACCATAGTGAATGTGTAGATTTGGATACCATGAGGGATTGAGGAAAGGCATGTGAGGTGTCTTGGGAATGAGGTGAAGATAAATTAAAGAGGTTTTGGATTCAATGTTGGATTTTGAGAGGGAAGGATTTATTAGATTACTAACCTTTCAAGATTTGGATACTAGATCTAGTTCATTGGTGGTATTGATGGAGCATAAGGGGATTATTCTGGTTTTTGAAAGAAATATGTACAAAAGGTAGTCTTGTTGTGGGCCTTAGAATGAGTTAGATGTCCCAATTTTAAGAAAACAACACTAAGGGTGCTTTTTTCATATGAAACTGGAACGTGTAAGGATCATGGATTTTTTTTAGATATGTAAACCTATAATGTGGTACAGCTCATGTGGGAATTATTTAGGTAGTTCTATTGGGTGTTCTAGAAGTTTACATTCATTGGTTTTAGATGAGATTGGGTTGGTCTGTGGAATGAACCTGGGATTGGGTTCTTAGTGAATCATGTAGTGGGCTTTGGCATGAGTGAGATGTCCCAGTTTTATAAAAACAAGACCAAGGGAGATTTTTTCAAATGAAATTGAAATGCATGTGGATCACTGTCATTTTTTAGGCATGTAATCCATCAATGATATGTGGCTCATGTGATCACGATTTAGGTGGTACTATCAGGTGGTGTGGAAGCATCCAATCATTCAGTTTGGATGAGATTGGGTTTCCCAGGGTTAAGAACACGTGTGAGGGTTCTTAGTGAATCACTTATCCTTGAAAAGGAGAGTAATGTGGGTATTTATTTTTGAGAAAATACTCAGTGTGTTGGGGATGGTGGGAATTGGTTATGCATAGTTCCCATTGAGTTTATGAGTAATTGAGTGGCCATATAAGAACTTAGTATAACACGGTTAGGATAGAGTTTTTCAAGAATGGGGATTTAGAGTTTTGGATGTGAATGGTAGTGTTAATTTTATAGTAAAAGGTACCTTATGTATGTTTTTGGTAATCATGTTATGGTTGGTCTGGTTCAGTCCTTGATGGACCTGTCCGAGGTTAATTGAAGTTAATATGATGATTGAGCATGGATTGAAAAGGGTGGCATGTGTATGGTGGTGGGACTCATTTGATATATTTTATAAGGATTTTTATAATGTAATCCAAATATCAGGGATCACACCATTGGTGGTTGGAGGTTGTGACCCTCGTTGTGGGTGAATTTTGTAAATGCTTAAGATAATGTTCTTTGTGATCTGTTAACGGGTAGTGATAGGTGTTTGGTTATAACACTTGGCTGAGAGGGACATCCATGTACAGTCATTGAATATAGTAACATATAGTGTGTGGGATATGAAGATAGCGTTTTATCCTATATGAGTGATGGTGTGGATACTCATATGACATTGAACATTCAATTAGTCACAGGTTAATCACATTCATGTAGGAAGGGTCATTGAGGTGGTGAGATAAATTGGTTGATGGTTGAGAGGGATTAGAGATTCCAGTTTATAGGAATATCTAATTTGATCTAGTTCCATGATGAAAAAAAAGAGGATATCGATTTCATGTTGGTAAAACTCTATATATTGGAGTCAGTCTTGAAATGGGGTTTAGGTGATCTGGGAGAGAGTCATATTGGTGATGTATTGGTTCTCATGGTGAGATTATAGTGGTTCGTGATATCAGTTGGTTATTCAACTATGAAATTACCCAGGTATTTGGGTTCAATATTTTATGCAAGAAAATGGTTGATTTAATGATTAAGTTGAGTGTTATGGAATCATGATAAAATGATATAGTGATGTATTAGTGGGTTCGAACAAGTGTCTTCAAGAGAGGATATCCCGAGGAGGACTAGTCAATATTTTTTAATATAATTGTACATAGTGAGAAAGAAACCATGTCAACCATGTTAGTGGATCATAGGGAGTTAATTTGGGTATTGATTTATATGGAGGGGATCCCCATGTCCTGGAATAGACCATTTGAAACATTTCTATATAGCATAGAGCACCATAATCTTATGAATAAATCATTTAAAGAAACAATGGTATCTCAGGATTTATGGGAGTGGGTGAGAATTGTCTCAATGTTGGTAGTATTAATGAGTAGGTGGATCAAATTATTAAAAACAATGTGAATTGGTCTATTGAGTTATACCACAGAAGCTTATTGGGTATTTAGTTAAGGAATAAGGATAGTTTGAAGTTAATTAAAATCCATGGAAGGTGAATTTTGATGGATAGAATATTTTCAAGGATTGTCAAGGATGAGAATCATTATAATGAATAGTTTTTAATGACCTTTATATTTTTTGGGTCACTGTTTATGAGTAAATTTAAATTTTTGGTCTTGGAGTAGTGATTGATTCATGAATTGGGATCTGGATCAGGAATCCAAGAATTAGAAATTATCAATGGGTTTATTTTGTTTGTGTATTGAGGACTAGGATGTTTATTAATAACTCGAGTGAGTGCAAGGTACATTATGGTGGCCTTATATAAAAGTTTCGCATGAAAATGGTCACACCATGATCCTTTGGATTTAGGGAAATAGAATTATGTATTGGTTAATTGTATTGTGGTTCAGGGATTTGCAATATGGTGGGTTTTATATATTTTGGCTAAGGTAAAGTTCCTTATGAAAGTGTTCATTCCATGAAGGGTGTATACCGATATAATGAAGACTCATATGAATTGGGACATACCATGATTGAGGTGTTTCACTATGAAACTGGATCTTATTAAAGGGGTAAAATATCTTTACAATCTCAACTATTCATTTCTCAAAAAGATGGCATGTCGTGCTAAAAATAATTATATTGTAGGGTTTAGGCTCTTTACCATTGGTGGTATCACCATGATCTAATAGTTTAACATTACAACAGAATGAGGTTTCATGTTGCAACCATCATAGTCATGTCATGACTGAGGCCTCGGTAGTTTTTTTATATAATTAAAAGCCTATAATTTTTCAGTTATCCAAATTATGTTTTTATGGAGAAAGGGTGTGTGTAGAGGGTTGAATTTGATAAAACCACCACTCTCTCTTCCTATTTCTTTCCCTCATGATATGGGTAGGTTTTGAGTGTAATTTCACGGCAATTATATGTTTATTTCTTCTCTTCCACCCTCTAGTTTTTTTAACATTGTAGAAATGATATTTTTGGTTTTTTTGTCAGATTTTATTAATTATTTCCAATATATCATGGTGTAAATGATCAAGAATTATCGGTATTTTATTTGTCTTTTCTAGAGAAGGCCCAAGAATATGGACTCATGAGGTTCTATGAAATTATTTTGAAGTGATTCAACTCTTTGATTTGTCTATGATTATATATCTTTTGATTAATTTAATAATTAATTATAATTTTTTATTATTAATTATTTTTTTGTGTTAAATTTGATAGGATATTGGGTGGTGATTCCAAATTTTATGAAGCATGGTTGGGATTTCCCAAGGATATTCAAAGTGTGGTGTGGATGGTAATGTTGTTTTGAAGTTAGATGGGGCCTATAAAACAAAATCATATGAATTTTTATACATGTTTCACCAAACTTCATGTTGTGTGTGAATTATTGTTCAATGGTCAGGGACCAAGAGTTCCCTTGAGATGGAGATAAGATTTATTTTTTCATCTTGGAGTTAGATATGGTTCCTGTTGCACATTGGGTAAATTGTGTTAACCTGGAAACTGTATTGAAAATGGTTAAATGTGAAAAATTATTTGAAAAGAGATTGTGGGTAGGTCTCGAGGTATGATACATGACTTGGGTTGACTGGCTGAGTTTCCTAACTCCAGTGGAAATGTATGATAGGCATGGTGATTAGTGGAGGTTTGAGAGGTGGTAGTACATCTCATGTATAAGGAGGAACACACTCTATTAGTGAAAATGAGTGCCTTGGGACATTCAATAAGCATGGTAGGCTCTCTGGGGATGGACGAGTAAGATAAAGATGAATTTATTCAATGTGATGGATCGATAGGTTACCCTTGGGACATGTGATATGAGACCTAGTTGTGGGTTAAGGGTGTGGTAAGTTGACTTGGAGTAAGGTTTCTATGGGGTTAAAAAGGAATTATATGAATTTTACCCCACTTGTTGAGCACATGGTCAGATAGATCCTATGGGTTTTAAGGTCCCAAGTGATGGAATACTTTTGTTGGTGTTTATTATTAGAGATGAGGTGCTAGGTACTGAGTAACTAGAGCCCTGTTGATGATGCGGCGAGCATGTGTGATGGTTTGTATGCCCAGTTTTTTGTTTACTTTATATATTCAGTATGTACATAACTAGAAATGGAATAAATGATTACATATTCTGATTCATGACATCACCATGATAGATATAGTGTTGGAAGAACATCCATGTGGGAGGTAGAGTCCTATTTTTGTGTAATTTATAGGGGAACCATAAGGTTTAAGGTGTTTCTTGAAACCAAATTGGCTTCTACATGAGTGAGACTACGTTGGCAGGACAACCATGAGTGATATGGAGTCATTGATGTGAATTTTTCATGATAAGGTCCCTACCTTGAGTGAGAATATAGTGGTCGTACTACCATGAGTGAGATGAGGTGATGTCATTGATGCTATGTTAGACTAGATGATGGTACTTTCTCAAGTTGGAAAATAGAGTCAAGATGTAGAGCATTTTCAAATAGATGGAAACTACCTTGAGAGAGAGGTCAGAGGTTAGGTGATGGAAGTGTAACCATACTAGAGAGAGGGATTCGTCTGGTCTTAACATGTGACTCAACCACAATGTGGGAAGTGGTCAAGACATTAATTACACTATACCAGGAGTCTTCGGGTAAAAGAAATCACATATGGCATGGAGAGACTACTGGATTTCTACATGGAATCAAAGTAGATAAGGTCAATTTTCATGGTTTTTTGGTTAGAATAGGATGACCCAACAAGTATTTGTAACTCTACAGAAGTCTTGGTGGACTAATTAATACATGATTTACTAAAGAAGATGTTAATTTTTGCTATTTATTTCCTCATGTATACACAACCATATGAAAACATATATTAAGGGGTTTTGGTGGGATCCAACAAAGATATATACCCACACCCTGCATGAGAAATCCAATGTAAGAGTGTAACTAATGATTTATATCAGGTCAGATCAGAGGATGTATAGTGCATTAAGTTGGAGAAACACAATGGAATCTAGAGACAGGTTGTTAGGGAATGATGATTTCATTATGTCAATTTTTTATTTTTTTATATTTCTATATTTTGTTATGTGATTGTCCTAGTGGTTTATATCTATTTTATATTATATTATTTCATCAATTGGTTATTGGATTTTTTATTTAGTATACATACTCATTTGTGGATGATTTTTTCATTATTTTTATGTGATTGATCATTATAATATTGATTTCAAAATCATCTCAATTTATATTTTATGCATTTTCCACTATTCTATAACCTATAGTTTACAGAGTGTCATGATTGACATCACATAGCACACTGGTCCAAGCATTACTACATGGCCCACGGTCAAAATAATTACATTAGCATTGGTGAATGATGTTATTATAGGATAATGATTTTTAGATATCTTACTCCCTATAAAATGTAAATGCAGTTGCTAATGCACTGATTATAATGTCTAATTGTGGTACATTTTCTAAGTCTGAAGATATATGGAGGGAGATAGAGGAGATCATAGCCTTATATCTTAGTACAGAATAATTTCTTATTTGAGGAATCCTTAATCAAAGGATAGTGAAACCATAATAGAATATGAAGGTAAGTAAGTCTCATTTTTTGGATCGTGTGGTATATATTTTTCATGAACACATCATCTATGGATAGGATCCTTAATCATTGTTTGAGGATGATCATAATCAAGTGTTTTTATAAGGAAAGATACTTACTCCATTAATGATGAGAAAGGTAGTTCTTCACAGGTTTTAAAACTCACCCTTACTAATACATCTCTCTAAATAAATGGTGTATCATCATATGAGGATTTAGTTTTTGTGGCCTGAGATGAAGAGGTTTATGGTAGAGTTTATGTCTTAGTGTTTGGTGTGTAAGTAAGTGAAAATTGATCATTATGTTCCTGAATGTTTTTTTCCTATATTGTATGTTTCAAAGTGGAAGTTGGATACTTTATCAATGTATTCCATTGGTGGTTCACCACAATCACAAGGAAGATATAATTCCTTCAAGGTGATTTTTTATTCTTTTAAGAGGTTGAATCATTTCTTATCAGTCAAATAGTCATGTGGGGTTGATGATTTAGTGTGTTTTCATGTAGTGGAGACCATCCAACTCCATGGAGTTCTGAGGATTGTCATATTTGATAATGATTCTCATTTTACCTCACCAAAATGGGATCATCTTCAATATGATTTTGTATCACTATTATCTCCTAGTATTTTTTTTCTCCCTTATATAGATAGTTATATTGAGTAGACTATATATAAATTAGAGTAAAAGTAGTATGAACCTATTCTAGATTATGTAGTTTCATGGGTGAAACACATTCACTTAGTTGAATTTCTTTTAAAAAATATTTTACTCTTCCATCTGTTTAGATTAATTTGATTCATTGGATATGAGACCTTTAATATATTTACAAAGGTTGATTTGGGTAATAGAGTTATCATTATTTTGGATAAATTTTTAGTGAATTATGGTATAGAAGGTTCAAGTTATCCATGATTATATTAATAAATCTAAATACCATCATAATTATTATAATCAGTGGAGGAGTAGGCCCCTAGATATTGATGGTTTCATCATGGGAGTAAAAATTACAGGCCCTAAATTAGTTTTAAGGTTATCTCCTCGTAATGGACAGTGAAGTTTCTTTCATGGGAGTAAACTTTATCTTTAGTTCATCAATACTTTTGAGGTTTGGTCATGTATTAGTGAGAGTTTATATTGGTTATCACTTCATACACAAATATATTGAATCAATATTGTCTTGCATGTTTCACAGATTTAACGATATCTTCATTATAACTCTCATGTCACTGATATGTGTGATTTGGATATCAGGAAGGATAAGACATCTGTATAACCACCTGTTGAGATTCAATACCATTAAGTTAAGGTATTTTTTGGGTGATTCATTGCATTGGTATGTTTCTTCTATATGCATGGTGTCTTGGAGGAGGGTACATTAAAGTTTGAGTCACATATACACATTAAGTATCTTTAGTTTCTTAAAATGATTGTTTTAGTTTTTGATAAGTTTTATTTTATAGTAATATGATTTAGGTTGTTCCATATTTTTTGTTTTGATGTGAGTTTATATTGGATAGGTATTTATCTGAGATATATTTCTGGGGGTGTTCTGTAATGAACATGACCCTAGTAACACAGATCTAGTGCCTCGCTTTATTATATTATCATATACAAATGATTTGAATCCCAAAGGATGGATTAGTTTAGTAGTTTTGGAATATATATTACACACAAAAACAGTACATAGTAAATAAACAATCAAAAATAAAATATATAGCATCTTTTAAACACCCTGATTCTCCAATATTAACCTTGTATATCATTCATAATATAAATCTTCACATATTAGGAAGCAATTAAACATAAGAAAGGGTTGAGATCGGATTCTCATTATGGGTAAGTGTACAATAGTAGGTATTAGAAATAAATAAGCACAAACATTAAGGGAAGGTGTAAAATTGAAACATAAGACACTTAAACATAATCTTGAGCATAATATGGAATCAATAAATAAAATAAGTCCACATAAATAATCACATGTATATTCTAATAAAAAAATCATCCCATAGAACATCAATAACTAATCACATATTGAGGGAATGCATAATGTCGGACATCTAAAACATACCATCGAGGACTTCACTAAGAAATCTAAAAATAAAAGGGCAAGGCACTGGCCTAGTCCATATAGGGTTTGTCGTGTGAGACCTATCAATGCATATAGGGGATATAGTGGGCCAACCCATCACTTTCTAAGTCCAATTCATTCCTCATATGAAAAAGGGTAAAACATAACCATCAAAAATATTCATATTAAAAATAGCATATAAAATTTTAATACATTAAATTGAAATCATGAATGGTGTCAAAATATCAAATCAACAATAAAAAAATCCTAAACCATAAATAAAACATTTTATATTGTATCATAATAAATAAACGGCAATTAATCATAAAATCCAACAAGTATTTAGACGAAGGTGAAAACAATCATATAAAATCATTAAAAATTTCTTGAGAGAATTACCACTTTTTATATTGAAATTGTTTTAAATGGGTTGTTAAATTTTAATAAAAAATATTTTCTATGAAAAGAGTCATGTAAGATTATAAAGGATGTTTCTTTCATTCCTTATAGGTTAAAAAAGAACATTTCTTCTGTATTTTGTCAAAAAGGTCAGAAAGTACATCATTTGGAAAATGACAAAAATATTTCTTTCATAAAATATATAAAAATTAAAACATGGTTAAAAATGAATTTTAATGATTTTATAATAATAGTAATAATATTATAAAATAAATTGTTACGTAATATGTACATGTATGAAAAATATTTCCCAGTGGATACTTATGTATAAACAATACTGAATAGTAAGGAGATTATGAAATTAACCCTTACCTTGTACTTTCCATTAGTTGAGGGTGAATTAACATCCTGTAGATGGGTCAAATCATGCTATTAAATTATACAATAACAATATATATTATTTATGATATCATATAAGGTCATATTATATAGTTTTATTAATAATATTTCATTATTACCATTGTTTCAGGTGTTAATAGCCTCATTTTCTTATACATGTTTTTACAGGTATGCCCTGTTTATTATAAATAGATTATATTATATTCATATAAAATATTATATTAATTTCATAAATATTATATTTAATCATCATATAAATTTTTAAAATAATTATTTAATGGTTAAAGTGGAGGATTAATCTCATCACGTCGTGGAGATGGTAGGCCATACTTACGCGTGAGCGACAATATCATTACCTTAATGTAAAATCGGTATGGAATTGGATTATATATTACCAATATAAAGTCAATATAATATCATATTTATTATTTATATCCATTATACTCATCATTATAACCATCTAAATAATGTGGTGATGAAAAAAAAAAATTAAACCACAATATGGATACTGTATGTTTTATGTACGCACAGATGGTGATATTTTTTTATAGGATTGATAAAAGAAGAAATATGGTTGTATCATAATCATAGTAACATATAAGAATATATATTATAATGTATTTATTACTTTATTTTGAAAAAAACATATAAATATAAATTTGAAAATGAAATGAACTTAAATGAATTGGAAAAACAATTACCTCTTATTTGATGGCCTTCCATTGGATCTCATCTTAGGGATACTAGGGTTTGTATTTATGGAATAAATGGACCTCCGTTATATAACAAAGAATTTTGGGAGGAAATATTTTGATGGTTTGGTCAAGACATAAGGCTCAAGGTGGTGTGATGAAGTGAGGGAGGAGCTTCCATTTTATAAGAGATGGGAGGGGCACACTTATAATCCTTTAAAATATTAAATATATATAAATTTCTTTTCAATTTCAAAATTCTCCCAAGGGATATATTTAAGAGATAATATGAGTATGGGTCTAAATCTTCTCAACCAATGTTTTTTAGAATGATTAGGTCATATAGTAATCTTAACTTTTTTCTTCAACCCTTAGTTATACCCTTTAACTCTTATCATGGCAACATGTATTTTTTAAACCTTATGGTTAACATAGTTTATATAAAATGAAAAAATGAGCCCCAAATGGATAATTGATTAAATTTTTAACCTTATTATTGTTATGGACTAGTATTATTTTTTAGGAATTTTATATAATTTTATAAAATATTATTTATTTTAATGTATCATTTATGTTAATTTTGATACTGTTAAATTATTTTCTTTCTAATAATAACTTCACAACATGATTACATTGAAAAAACACATGTAAAATATCACTACCATATCAAAGTTATATTTTTTAATGTCATTAATTATGTTAAATTATATTTATTTTAATATTTTTAATATCATTTATTTGAAATTTCCATTAATTAAACAATTATTACATCATTATTAAGCATGCCTTTTATTAATTATTTCCTATATAAAAATTAAAAATAAATTATTAGGATGAAGATAAATTAAATATATTTAAAATAACTATTTATAGATGTGTTTATCTTCTCTATAAATATGTTTTAAAAATATAATACTTATTAAAAACATGGGTATGACTTCTTTAACTTATATTTAAATAAAATATTATAAATGTCGTATTCTTAACCAAGTCTCTTACAAAGGTGGTTATTTTGTATTCATATTTATTTGAATTAAATCCCACTTAACCAATGAAATTAGGACATGGGTTAGGGTAATTTTATAAGATTATAACATTGTTTTTATCTTTAATTACCCAATACACATTTAACTATGGTAAATAAGAATTTATTAAATTTATTATTCATAATAAAAAAATAACTTGGTCCAATTAGATTATAAATATCCTACTGATTAAAATAGAGTATATTTGTATTTTCAAATTCAATTCCTAGAAGTGGCTAAATTAAGATTAACACAAATCTAACAGATGTGGTGAGAAGGTGGGTAAAGTAGTGTTCAAAATTTCAAAAAGTTTTTATATCTAATTTCAATATAAAAAGGATTCCGATGACCTACATTAGATTAATATATGTATTATAGATATATTTTATTTTTTAAATTTTATGGAATATACATAAGATAAATGGTAATATTATATGTAATATACATAAGTTTCATAATATGGTTAATAATATTCATAACCTATATTTAAATGTTGTGGTTAATAGATAATGGTGTGGACAAACTCATTATTGTATGTAGCACAAGATAATGAATTTATTTAAAAATATAATGTAGCATGAAATATTTTGGTGTTACATTCTTACCTCCTTCAATAATTTCATACTTTAAATTTCCAAATTATCACCTCATAAAAATATTTGAGTGGTTCTTCATCATAAATATTCATGTTCCCATGATGACACTTCCATATTATGGTTTCGTCAAAGAACATTTACCAACCGAGTCATTAAATTTCACAACACTTATTCTCTAGTGTCAAGAATCTTTATAGGATCTTCTCAATTAGACATATCAGGCTCCAGTTATATCTATTTCTTAGGTGAGTACATGTGTTGTGTTAAGCAGGAATCCATAACAATGATCTACGGAACACATCATGTAATTTGGAGATACTTGTTGGCCTTGTTTAATGGTAAGCTACATCTAGAATTTGTAACATAATTTCAAATGGTATGATGTACCTGAGAATTATTTTATCTTTCTTATCAAATTTTTTATCATCCATCCACGGGGATAACTTCAAGAAAATTAGATCTCCTACTTCAAATTCCAAATCCTTCCTTCTATTATTATCATATCTCTTTAGCCTACTTTGATAGTCTTTTATATGAGTTTAAATAGTCATCACCTTTTTCATTGTGTCCTCAAAATGTTAGGGTCTTGCAATTGTCCATTCACAAACAACATCCAAACAGGTTGATATATAACATCTTTTTTTTCAAATAACGCTTCATACGATGCCATCAGAATAATTGAATATAATCTATTATTATTGTAAAATTCTACCAAAGGTAAATAATAATCCCACATACATTGACATAAAAGTGATATAGACATCAACATGTCTTCTAATGTTTCAATATTCCATTTGGATTTTCCATTAGTTTGAGGATGATAAGAGGTACTCGAATGAATCTCAGTATGTAGGGCCTTCTGATGACTTTTCCGTATTTTTGATGTAAAATGGGGATCATGATCAGACACAATCAATATAGGTACACCATGATGTCTAAAAATTCATTAAAATAGATTTTTTATATGTGTTTAAAGGGAAAATATTATCTTATATCAATAAAATGTGCTGATTTGGTAAGGTGATCAACAACAACCTATATCACATCATTAATTTTGGAAGTCTTTGGTAGACCCATGAAAAATATCATCATAATATCATACCATTTCCACACTGGTAAAGGAATAGATTTCATGGCTCCTCTAGGATATTTTCATTCATCCTTTAATTGTTGAAAAACAAAACATCTTGACACATAATCAGTAATCCCTTGATTCATATTATCACACCAATTTTTTTTCAAATCACTATAAATCATAGTTATACCATGGTGCATATAGAAATTTGAGCTATGAGTATCATCCAATAATTACCTTTTTAGCTTGGGTATATAAAGAACACAAATCCTCTTACCAATTTTTAAAATTCCAACTTTCATATAAGAAATAAATCAATTTTCCATCATTCAAAACTATAATTTTCTTTGGAAAATCCACTTAATAAAATTGAGAAATTTTTATAATTTCTATTAAAAAGGTTTTGGAAACCATTTGAAAATGTAGTGATGTTTCACCTTCCATGATAATTATAATATGCATCATTACTATATCCATGACTATTGGATCTAATTTAATTCTCATTTTTTTAGAACTCTATAGTCCTTCCATCTCAAAGCATCTTATGCCTTATCTGCCTCCCTGGGGTGGTAGTGTATTGGGAAATCATAATCCTTGAGTATCTCAAACTATATTATTTACCTCATATTAAGTACTTACTATGAGAAAATATATTTCAAGATTTTTTGGTCTATATATATCTCACATCATTAACCATAGAGATAGTGTCTCCATTTCATCAGAGAAAATATTACCTCTACTAACACAAGTTCATAATTTGTCTAGTTATATCCAAGAGTTTTTAACTGCTTTTATGCGTATGTAATAACTCTGTCATTATCCATATGAAAAAACCATGTCTTTTCCATAATTAAACATTATAAAAAATCCATCATTTCCAGAAAGTAAATTCAAGGTAATATCATTGAATAATATTCTCTTCAATTATTCAAAACATTATATATGTTATTTTTTCATATAAATTTAACCCATTTATGTGTGATTTGGGTTAAAATGTTTTCAAATTAGGAAAATTATGAATTAAAAGTTTATAGTAACCTATTAACCAAATAAAACTATGTAACTAGTTTATTCTATTTGGTGTAGGCCATTATTGGATTTCCTTTTTCATTATAGGATCAATATACATTCCATCCATTGAGAAAATATGGACAAGAAAAGAAATTTCCGGAATCCAGAATTCACACATGATAAATTTATCATATAATTATTCCCTCATGAGAGTCTCAAGAATAACTCACATGTGATTCTCATGGGCTTCATTGATTTTAAAATATACGACAATGTCATCTATGAATACCACAAAAAAATCATGAAGATATTCCTTGAATACTATGTTCATCATATCTATAAAAAGTAATTGTGAATTAGTAAATCCAAATGGAATTACTGTAAATTCATAAAGTCCATACCTCATCCAAATATATTTCTTCGAAATTTATTCCATCATCACTCAAAATTGATGATATCTAGAATGAAGGTAAATCCTCGAAAATAATTAAACTCCATGAAGTTGATAAAATAAATAATTGACATGAGCTAGAGGAAATTTTTGATTTTTTATAATATAATTGATTTCCTCATAATAAATACATAGCTTTATGGATCCATATTACTTCTTGAAAAAGAGAAAAGGGTTACCCGTAGAGAAACACTTGGGAAAATAAATGTCTTTTAACCCAAATATTTTCATTGATTATTCAGCTATGCCAATTAAATTATGGCCCTTATATAGGTAGTATTTGATATTGTTCTTCCATTAAAGATTAAATCAATAGAAAACTCAACATCACACTATGGGGGATGTCCCGTTAATTCCTCAACAAATACATTAATGTATTATTATAAAATAGGTACATCATCAATCTATTGATGTAATTATTGATCGATAGATGTTGTTTTCTATTACTCCCTAAAAATTTGATTCAGTAAATATACTGGGGGTGGATCATGATGAAAATCAGTTGATGAGTATATAGTTTAAAGATAATGGATTATTCCTCCTCCTTAAAAATTGTCATTTCATTTTTGTTGAAATAAATTTTCACATTATATTTTGAAATACAATACATACTAAGGATTATATCAAATTCAAAAATATATATGAAAAAATGGAAAGAAACTAAAGTAATTTTATGTTCATAAAGGGGATTTCTATTCATGTATTTTTTGAAATTAGACTTCCTTTGGGAATTTTAACTGACAACACCTTTATTAAATAAAAAAGGAAATATAAAATTTTCCTAGAAAACAGTGAAGATAAAAATATAATGCAATGATATATAATCAAATAAATAAGTGTCTATGTTTGAGGTTATTATTAAAGTACTAGACACCACATCATTAATAACATCTACCTCAGTAGTTTTAATCACATTAAATTGGCCGTTATCCATTGGCTTTTTTGTGGGATTTTTCGTTGAAACTTTAGATAATGATTTTCATAATGTCACATTTCATTACAATTATTTCTTTTAACATTGGTATCTTATTTTTCTTCCTTGAAATCATGGGCTTGGGGGCCTTTTTCTCCACACTTATAAAAAAAATTCCCTTTTAAGCTAGATTTAGGGTGTTTCCTTCCAGAAGTATCACACATTGGTAAATTCCTTTTTTCCATATATTTATTCATTATTTTATTTTCCACCCTATTCTTCTCTTGATTTCCCTAAAAGTCATAAGTCATATAGAATTGATTTTCTATCTCAATAGAACACAAGAATATATCTTCATATGATGAGATCATTTGGAATAATAGTTACCTATAGAAGTATGGTTTTAAATCATCAATGAATCAACCAATATTTCCCTTTCTATTGTGTATATAACACAATGAATGCCTTTATAGCCTTGTGAAATTAACAAAATACTTTGTAGCATTCTCATTCTCATTTTTCCTAAGACTGAGAAACTTCTCTCCATATTCTCTTTCTATTCATGATGAATGTATTTTTCTAAAAAAGGTTATTTAAATTATCTGCATTTCATGTTTTATATTTCTTAATGCTTTTGTCTGTTTTAAATCAATGACCACCATAGATCTTCATCTATTGAGAGATGATAAATTTACAAGAAAACTACGCCATTTCATTACTTCCCAAAAAAATAAATAACTTCTCTTTGTAAATTATCAATTAATTAGCTACAAGTAGATTTTTAGTGCCCTTGAATAATAGAGGTTGTTATATCATGAAGCATTCTAACATTGTTCCTAAACATTGTCAATCATGGAGCTCCATATGGGTAAGATTATTTCTCATTACATAATTAAATTGTCTAAGTATAGTTATATGTTATTCAACATTAGTTATATCTCTAGCACCAACATCATTACATTTCATAGGAGGGAAATCCCTACATGGAATACATGTATTGATACAGTTGTCATTCCTTCTACTTGGTTACACTTCTATATAATGGCATATAATATTTTTGGTTATGAATCATAATGCATTATTTTGAACTAGTAAAACACTTAAAAATATTTAAAATTTTATGCATATCTAATATCATAATCATAAACATGAGTTATTTGGGAACATATTTACTATTAAATACTTCATAATGGTTTGTAAAAAAATGTGTATTATCCTAATAATATCATTAGGGAATGTCAAACTAGGTATATAGTAATTCTCATTGTCGGGTACCGGGTTACATTGATTCCAGCTCAATGCACCATTTTAGAGTTGTTACCCCTAGGTATATTTGTCCTATGACTAAATACATTTTTATTATATATACATAGAATGATTTATAATAATACCCACATAATTTCTACCTCACCAAAATTCTAGGATATTCTTCTATACTTATCCTCAAAGTATATATTATGGTTACATTCACTAATCTATGATTTTGTAAGTCTAATTTACATGGTTGCTCCTAAAATTTCTCTAAAAGAAACTATAATGACCCTGACCCTAGTAAACAAGTGTCAGTGCCTCAGTTTATTAAAATGTAATATAGATATGATTTGAATATTAAAGGACCAATTATTTTAGCCATTTATAAAACAAATTATATACGTGATCCTTACATAAAAATTTAAAAATCTAAACAACAACATAGAAAATCATTTGGACACCATGATTATCCAAGATAAACCCTACATACTAGTCATAATATAAATCATCACATACAATGAAAAAATGAAGCATAAGAAAGGGGTGAGGTTAGATGATCTGTATGGGTAAGTGTATAACATAATCTATTATGAGCAAATAAGCATAAACCTTAAGGAATGCTTTATAATTGAAACATAAGCCATTTAAAAACAATATTTAGAGAAATATTGAATGAATAAATCAAATATTTCTATATAAATAATCAAATTGATATTCTTCTAATATAATATTCACATGAAACATCAATAACTAATCTCACAATAAAAAATGCATAATGTCGGACATCTAAAACATAAAACTGAGGCCTTATCCAATACATCTAAAAATAAATTGGAAAGGCATCAACCCAGTCCATGTCTGGTTTTTATCGTAAGACCTGAAAATGAATCAAGGGGATATTGATGGCCCCGCCCATCACTTATTATGTACAATTCATTCTTCAAATGAAAAGGGTAAAACATAACCAATTGAAACATTCATTTTAAATCTAACATAAAAAATTTTAATACAATAATTATAAACCATGAATAATATCAAAATGGAACATCCAAATTCAAACGGATCATAAATACTTCAATACAATATGGTAGATTGTATCATATGACATCGAACTCCGTTAATAATAAAATCTAAAAAATAATGTTAACATAGATAAAAATAATCTAACAAAATCATTAAAAAATTTGATAGAAATACCCCATTTTATGTTGAAATTATTTTAAAATGGGAATATAATTTTAATAGAATACATTATAAGTAAAAATAAACTTATTATCTTATAATTTAAGTTTATCATATGACATGTAATTTTTTAAAAAATAACATTCCTACTTTTTTTTTTTTTGAAATGGTCATAAAGTACCTCGTTTGGAAAACAAAAAATAGTTTTCATTCAAAATTTTTTATAAAAATTCAAATATGGGTAAAAATGACATTAAAAAAATGTATAAGAATTACATAAATATTTTATAATTTATTTTTTAGAAACATTGACATTGATGATAATAATTACCTAGAAAATACTTGTGTATAAATAATCCTGAATAATAATGAGATTGTGAAATTAACCCTTACCTTGTACTTTTCTATAGTTGAGGGTGTGTTAACAACATGTTTAACAGTTAAATCATGTTATTATATTATATCAAAACTATACCCATTATTTATGATATCATATATGATCCTCTTATATCATTTTGATTATAATATTTCATTATCACCATTGTTTCTAGTGTTAACTACTACATTTTTCTACGCATGTTTTGGCATGTAAGTCATTTTTCATATGCACAGGATATATTTTATTCATTTACATAATGATATTATTTTCATAAATATTATAATTACTCATCATATACATTTTTAAAATCATTCATGATTGGTTAATTTGGAAGATGAATTTCATCACGTCGTGGAGACGGTAGGTCATACGTACGCAAAAATGACAATATCATTCTCTCACTAACACAAAATTAGTTTTCCACAGTTCAACCCATTAACAGTACTAAAAAAGGTACTGATAAAGGGGGGCCTTATCATGGATAAAAAATTTTGATGATAAATTCCTCCTTTTATTATCACTTTTCTAGCATTAATACAAGGGGCCCCTTTTTCGGCGCTTCTTTTTGTATCGCTGATAAAGGGGTGGAATTATTAGTGGTTTTTCCTAATGCTGATAAAGTGTATATTACAAAAATGAAAAAATAATATATTGATTTATAAGTATATTTATATTTATATAAATATAATATATATTTTATAAATATGTTTTAGATAAGTATAAAAAAACATTTTCTCTTAATATGTAAGATATGTAGTGAAAATATATTATAAAATATATTAAAAAATTTAATTAATAATTTTAAAATTATCATTGACTCATAATCATTTAATAACAATTTGAAGCCCCAAAAAAATCAAAAAAACAATTGAATGATCAAAAATAAGTTGAAAATGAAACTCAACCATCAAACAACCATAACATTCAATCCGTGTGTCCATTTGATTTCAATAACATATCAAATAAAATCATGTGACAATATCTATTATCTAACTACCCAAGAGAATATTACGTCACAATTTTTCAAGCCAAAAAAGGCACATATGGCCACAAAAAACTGAGTTTTTAGTCTGGATACCCCGATTTTTTAACATTCAAACAACTATAACTTCTGATATGGATGTCCATTAGTCATGTACAACATATCATATCAAAAATCATATCATGCTCATCGATTGGACTAGTTGGGAAGTTGAAATAGACTTCTAGAATAGAATTTAGGGTCATTTTAACATTCTATGGCTTTTCAGATACATATATACATATATATATTCGTAAATATGTATGTGTGTGTGTGTGTGTTGTATATATGTATGTATGTATGTATTTATTTATTTATTTATAAACACACATAAGAAAACATATTTTATAAATGTATTTAAAACTAATCTTGTAGTTATATATTAATATGCTAATAAATTTACGATTTAAAAATTATAACTTAAAAATTATTTATATGTAAATATTAATACAAGAATAAATATAAATATTAATATAGGAATATTAATATATGAATATATATATATATATAACTAAATATATTTATATTAATATAAAAATAAATATTAATATGTGAATAAATATGTAAATATATAAATATATCTATATACATATTAATATACGGATATATATATATTAATATAACTAAATATATAAATATTAATATAACTAAATGTATATATATATTAATATAACTATATATATATATTAATATACCTAAATATATTAGTACTTTAATATAACTATATATATTATAATAAATATATATATGTTAATAAAAAAATATGTTGATCTGTTGATAAATATAAATTAATATATATATATATATATAAATTAATAGTTATATTAATAAATGAAAAGCAAAGAAATATTGTTGAGTGGTAAAGGCCTTTGCACGCATGCAACAGGTCCCGAGTTCGAGTCCAGGGGAGGCAAGTCGCGCGTGTGGGTGGGGAATTATGGCTAGCGCTGTTATAGGGTGTTGGGGCACTGTTAAAGGCTTTGGGGGTCATTGGGGAATGCAGGCTGGGGTGGGGTGGTGGGGTGCTATTAAAGGGGTCATCAAGCACTGTTGAATCCCCTGGCCAAATTGCAGAATTATTTTTATTATTTTTTTTAATATTTTTTTACATTTATCAGGGCTAAAAAAAGAACTGATAAATGGGGCCTTTTCAACATTAAAATAAAGCTCTAATAAAATACCCATTTATCGTCCCATTTGTTTAGCTATAATAAAATGACAATTTTATAAGAACTTTATTTAGAACTGATAAAAGGGGTCATTATCAGTGCTTTTTTTAGCGCTGTTTTAGGGGACCCCTATCTTTGCATTAATTAACGTCACTTTTTTAGCACTGTTAATTCCCTTTACTAGAACTAATAATGGTCATATTTTCATTATTGCCTTAATAGAGAATTGGTAAGTAATTGAATTGTATATTAATTATACATAATTAATATAATTTCATATTTATCATTTATATCCCTTATAATCATCATTATACCAATCCATATAATGTGGTGTTGAAAAAAAATTACACCACAATGTAGAGATGGTAAGTTGTACGTATGAATGCATGGTTATATTGTTTTTCGTAGGATGTATAAAAGAAGGATTACAGTGGTACCATTATCATAATAAAATCTAAGAATATATATGATACTTTATTTATTACTTTATTATAGAAACAACATAGTAAGAGGAAGTGTATGAAGAAATGAAATTAAATGAATTTGAAAAACAATTACCTATTCTTCGATGGACTACCCTTAGATATCCCCCTAGGAACACAAGGTTTTATCTTTTGGGAAGACCAAGACCTCCAAAAATTGACTAAGAATCTTGGTAAGAGAAATGGGAATGATTGTGTCAAGATATAACGCCCAATTTGGTGAGAGGAATTGAGGGAGGAGGTGCCATTTATTAATATATGGGAGGGGAACACTTGAAATCCTTTAAAAAAATAAAATAAAATAAATTTATTTTTGATTTAAAATAATGAAAAATCGAGTTATTTAAAAAATAATATGATTATGGGATGAAATTATCTCAGCCAGTGATTTTTATAAATCTTTATGTCACAAAATTATCCTTTTCTTTTAGCTTTAACTCTTAGTTATAATTTTTAACCAATACTATAAAAACATGAATTTTTTACTCTTTTGGGATAATATAGTTTTTTTAAAATGAAAAAAGAACCCCAAGTTGATCATTGATGACATATTTTACCTTATTATATTCATTTGGACGAAGATTATATTTTTATGAATTTTAAATCATTTAATAAATTATTATTTATTTTAAATCAACATTTATTTAAGAACCTGAAACTTCATTTCAGTTACATTTTTATTTTCTGGTTTTTTTTTCAAAAATGAGTAGTTTCTCTAAATTTTAGGAGTACACATCTTGTACTTTAAGTACACGCCATGTACTCGGTTCATGCATGAGAATATGTACTGGCCGGGTAACAGTTGAGTTCATGGTCATGGGTGGTGACCTTGAGACTGCCTAAAGGAGGGGCCGGAAAAGGAAAGTACACATAGTTTTCTTTTAAAGAACACGTAGTGTAAGTTAATTTTTTTCATTAAATGTATCGGGGTTACTTCAGGAGGACAGAACGTATTTATCCTCGACTGATTTCATCCAGGATCATCTGTACATCCGTGGTTCTTCTCTAAGCCCACGACTCGCCTTCCTTTCTTGGAATCGACCGCCATAAATTGCGTTGGAATCGTATCGGTGAGTTCTCCTTTCTTATTGAATGTCATCTCCTGATTTCACATCTCACACAAGTTATCATAGGTTGAATTTTTAAAATGTTTTTATTGATATACGGATTTCTAGGGTGATTCAAGGCATGAGGTGCACGTATATCGATCTCATGATGCTATGGTAGGTGGTTTGTTCCTTTTTGTACTTAGCCTTTGAATTTTTTTTGTAAAAGTGCCCAATACCTAATAATAGAGTATTGCATGTTTATGGTTTTACGACCTGTTATTTCCTTCTATGACTTTTTTGTTTGTATAGAGTTTGTTTGTTTATAAAAAGGGTTAACATTTCCATTCTTTGGAGGATTTTTCCATTTTTACTTATTTTGACAATTTCGTTCATCTTGCTTATAAGGATGATTTGCTTTACCAAGCCTAATATTTTTGGGATAGATTGATTATTATTTGACATGATATAATATTCTATTGATTTTTATGCCAAGTTGATCTTGAGGTTTAATTTGGCTGCCTCATATCGTTTGTGCATGACTGACTTACACAGGGCCATCAGAACCGAGTGTAGTAGACCATAAAGAGAATGGACATTGAGAGCTTCTTCAGAGTGTCTATTTTTCTATTATGTTGTGAGGCTATAGGGGGCTGGACATTGTCCTCCCTCAGAGTGTCTGTAGTTTCGTCAATATAGGCCACAAGGGGAATTTTACTTTGAGTGCTTCCTCAAATTTCAAATTAGTTACCAATACAAGACCACATGGGGAATTGACGATGAGTGCTTCCTGAGAGTGTCTTTTCTAAAGCTGAACCAGAGGGGTTAGGTTGTGAGTACTTCCTATAGGGCTTCTTGTGTTGTTTGGTTGAACCAAAGAGGCTAGGCTGTGAGTACTTCCCCGAGGGTTACTTTATTTTGATTTTCTCCATACTTGGTGTAAGAAAATGAATTCAATTGAATTTGTAGGATTGTTAATATGTGTACTTTTTCTTTACTACTTAATTTTGTTTATTGTCTTCCATATATATTCATTGAAATATAAGCATAGATCATTGGGTGGCTTCCTTCTGAGATAAGTCTCACACCCACTTTGGGTCATGGTTTTGGGCCAAATCATATTATATTCCTATCGGTATAGATAAGGGAAAGCACCCTTCTTCTTCAGGTACTTGATTATTGTGGATATGTGAGCATAGTACCAAGATGAGGCTTGTGATGATGTAGAACTATTTACTTTCTATTCTTTTGTACTCTGGTTTTGTACTATATTTCAGCATTATGATATGTGTGGCTACTTTCGTATACATATGTGTCATGAATCATTTATATATGTGTTCTCCAGTTGTTTATTACTTCCACTATTTACTTTTTGCATGTTTTATTGTTTCCTATATTTCTATCTTGTTTACTTCCACTCTGTTTCTCTACGAATGAGGGTATAGTTTCCCCAATATCACAACCAAGCCCTTCACTGCTAGTCGACAGCCACTGGAGTTCATAGAAATTCACTTGAGTCCTTGTGACCAACTAGGAATGGGGCACCTCTGGGCGGCTCCCAGAACCGCGACGTTATATAGTTGTAATAGAGGAGGTGGGACACTTCTTCTTACATCCATGTGGTGTGATACCTATGCAGGAAGAGTGGGAATATGATCCAACATTTCTCAAGAGACCCAATGGAGTCCTGATCTTGCGGAAAAAGGGTCATATTTAGCATTTATTTCATTTTTTCTCACCATAAGCTGGTGATAGGAGTTATTCCATGAATCCATATTTAAGAGAAGCACTAGCAGTTTCAAATCAGTCATGTAAATGTAGTTCTTCAGGCCATTCAGTCTGAGGTGGAGGTCATTCCCATGGTATCCAGTCACTAGGATTTCAGTGACAATAAGCAGGATCAGCTCCAGGTGGTCAGATAGGGTCTCGGGGCCGTAGTGCAGGCTAGAACTTTACAGTGGAGCAGACCCAGAAGTAGTAGGATCCTAGTCCCTCTACTATAACATCCCACCTTTTTATCACATAAACATTCATTTCATTATACAAAACTGAGGATCTTTAAGGTTTAGTGTCTTGGAAACCAGGAACTTAATACATGACAATATAAAAAATTCTTCTTAAACAATTGAAATGATTATTCATTTGTTCATCCTATGTCAAAAACTACATCTCATATCATGGAGACATACATCAAAGTAAAGGGTGAGTAGAAGGCCCAGTAAGGTAAACAAGGGAAACATTTTATATGTGATCTTGAGATACATCAAAAGTCATGAAAAATAATTTTAAGGCATGAGAAAGAGATCATGAGGCTTATCATAATAAAAATAACTTGTTTCATATCTTGAAGGTGTGGCTAGAACATTTAACTTATACAATCATGAGCATATCACAAAGTTCCATCCCCATGGTTTTATTTGAAATTACCAAGGTTATTCACCAAGGTATCGTTAAAATTGTAATCTCTAGTGTTTACATCATTACCCAATGCATTGGAGCTCTATTAGGGAGAACCCTTAAATTTGTATTTATTATCATGTGAGACACATATATAATCATTAATAATTTCATAAACAACCCATATCTCATAATAGAAATGGGTTTCATTTCATAGTCATAACATTTTAAAAACTACTTTAAAGACATGATCTTTATGTCACTTTAAACACACAGAAAAGGAATGCGGGTCTCATGTATGAAAATACAAGAATTTAAAATATAAAATATTGATATATATGTGAATACCACTATATAATAAAGATTTTTGAGTGTTCAATTAATAAAATAAAAGAATTTGAGAAAAAGAGAGAGACATTTTGAGATGAAAATTCGGCAGCATAACGGCTACGTTGCGGGGTTTTAGAAAACATTGAAATGAGATAGGACATGGGTCAACCACTAATAAATGATCCATACAAAAATAGAGGGATATAATATAATAGATATAGGAACATGGTAATTTAATTTGAAAGACAAACCATATGAAATGAAAGACATGGAAGGAAGACAAGAATAAGATTTCTCTTATGAAAATTCGGCACCCTAACGGCGTCACATAAATCTTCAAAAAAATGAATTGATGAAATAAAATATGGTCTCTCATCATATGAACATAAAATAACATTATTATGGATATAGATATCATACCCCAAAATTATAAAAAGGATCTTTAAAGACTTTTCATTAAAGTAGAACTATGAAACTAGAAAGAGTGAAAGAATCCCTTACAAAAATTTGACAGCCTAACAACGCCACTTAAACATTCATAAAATAAAATGATGAGAGAAATAGGGGGTATCCCATCATGTGAACATGAAAACTACAGTAATATGAATATATAGAAAACACCCCCAAGATAAGAATAGGGGGATTAAAAGAAATGACATAAACGAGAGTACTTGAAACGAAAGAGAGAGGTGAGACCCCTTACCTTGAAGAGTAACTTCAAAATCTTGATGTTTGGAACCTTGAGAGGCTTGAGGGCACCTTGGGAGGACTCTTGGTGAGGTAAGGAGACCAGAACATCATTGAGGAGGATTTTTTAATGTAAAGGAAGTGAGAATGGCTTGGTATTTAAAGGGAAAATGAGGGGACAAGGCATTAATGGCCAAGGGACACCTCTTTGGTGGTATTGGCAAAAAAAGTTTTATTTCCACATGGTATTGGCCAGTTAGGACACCTCATACCTTATCTTAATATGCATAAGTCGACCATCCCTTAAAATATATCATGACATCATCATGATGCAGTTATGATGTCATTAAACATACAGAAGCCCTAAAACTGTATTTTTACGATTCACTGAAAATTCAAATTTTTCAGAAGACTCCCAAAAATTTACCTTAACATAATATCAATGCTCTGAATTCAAAAATAAACTCGATTCTATAAAAATAATTTTCTAAATATTTTTAATTTAATTTTCAAATAAAAACACAATTCATAAAAAATTCATTTTTTTCAGAAAATTCCCCAAAAATTACCATAACATAATATCGATGTTCTGAATTCAAAAATAAATTCCATTTTATAAAAATAGTTTTCTAAAATTTTTAATTTAATTTTTAATACAAAAACATTATTCACTCAAAAAAACTAATACTTGACTAATAATTTATGAAACTGTTATTTACATATTTTATTGAATCACATTACTTTATCAATGTGCCTATATTATATTAATACTTTATTTAAGTGATATTACTAATCCATTTGGTCACATTACTAATCCTAAGGGTAAAATCACTATTCATAAATTACTATTTACTAAAAAATATTTTGATCTTATTAGACTTCAAATTTCTTACTGAACACATTTGTAGAAGACCATTTTTTGAAAATCATTACACATCATTAATTATTTAAGGATTAATAAAATATTTTAAAATGTCATTTTTTCAAATTCATCAATAATATATATCCAAAATTTATCCGGATATTTGAAAATTTACAAAATTCACCATAAGAAGAAAACAAAATTTTATTTATCTCAAAGGATTACAAAAAGCAGTTATAGTATCCTTACATAGCCCCTTATAACCCCAGCATAGGACCTAAGTGTAAGGTGTGCTAAGGTGAGAGAATCTAAGGGTGGATCGGCCAACATCGCACGAGTAGTAATTTCTATCAGTTTGAACTTCTCGCGAAGGAGATTCCTTTCTAACTTCACACAATGATGTTCGGCTTAGGTTTGGTCCAGAGCAATGCCCGACAGTGCTATCTCCTTCCCAAGTTCTATTAGATGGGCTTCGATTGGCCCGAGACTACTGGATGAGGCCATCGAATCTTATTCCTATATTAATTAACCAAGATCACTTGTATTTAGAGATAATAATCACAACATTTAGTCTCCAACGGTCATATTGACCAATGGTTATATATCAGTTGAAACCCAATGGTCTCATTTTAATTATACTCATGTTATCGAAAGAAACAGTTTTGTTGAGTATAAAAATAAAATAACACACAAAATTACGAAACAAGTTTTATTCAAAATATTAGGTCATTACATTCTTCCCCCCTTAAGAAGTTGTGTCCACGCAATTTTTAAAATTGGGCTTATAAATTTCATTGAATGTCCCACATCGGAAAAGGATTCAGTAAAAATATTACTTTAAATGAACTAAATGGAATTAAAAAGGTCACCCGAGTTAACCCATACTTGGATTCCATGTAGGGAAACATGGATATGGAAGAGAAAACAATCGTACATGTTCTGATAGAGAGTGATAGAAAACATGATTAGGAGAAATTTAACCACAAGAAAATCACAAACTTATGATGTGTGTAAACTGTCTTTGATTACCCAGTAGGAAAATTAATCCAAAAACATTTTTGTTTTACGTTCCTTTTAATAATTTTGAAGAGTTCATTTACTACCTAGAATAAGAACACAATGAAATATACTTACCTTAAAGTATAGGTTCATCCTTTAATAAGTTTCTACCAAGACTAATCTTTTCTCCAAATGATGAGCATTCAAAAATAATTGGTCTCATCAAAGCATGAGAATAATCTTCTAGAGAATGACATAATCCACAAAAGAATAACTATCTATCTTTATACATTTATCCAAAAAACCTAAGGGTAAGATAAAACAACTCTTCAAAAAGAAATAACCCTTTAGGAAGGGAAACTAATTTAAATCATCAAAGTTCCACAGTACTACCCAAATTTCATCATAGACCATTCCATAAAAAATGTCCTTAAAATTCCTCAAAATAAACCAAAATATGAATGAAACCCAAATATAATAAGGATTTGATTACATAGTTTTCCAAGATTAACTTTATCATTCATCTCCAAACAGCATCAACCACTCATAACATCTTATAAAAAAAGTAACTAACCTAAACATATTTTCTCCAATATAGGTTAATCATTTCCATAAGTAACCCAAATTACTATATGTTCACCATAAATTCATCGATTCTTCAAGATATAAGTAAACCTTTAACTCCTCAAATAAAATACCATAGTAATCTATTTACCTCGATCATATAGGGTTCCCAAAATAGTGAACGTCTCCCAAAATAATAATCATCTTTTAATCCCCTAATCATTTTTTTCAATAAGAACTTCTTCACAACATCAGCATGTGGTACATAACAATAGATGTTTTCCTTAATGATATAAAACAATATTAGGTTGTGACTTGATGTTCTTAGAAAACATTAATGATATGCTCATTGGGAATGAACTAGAATACAATATTACATATACAATTGTTGTGAAGAAGTTACATGTACTTTAGTCATCATGATCCATCTCTGCATAGGACTTGCGTTGTTCCCTTGTCCTTGAATATTGTTGATTCTCATCATGTTTCTCATCCCTTCCAAGAGATAATTTCCTCGGATAATGTCCAACTTCTCCACATTTATGACATTGAAAAGTATAAGGTACATTAGATCGAACCTTATCTCTATTTATCACATTATCCATTTTTTGAAATCAATTGTCTATTGTATGCCCTATCACCCCACACATAAAACATCTCCCAGTTCCTTGGTGACATTCTCCTTAGTGCCCCTTTACACACATTTTTTACAACGGAAATTGGGCCTTCATTCCCTTATCAACATTATCAGATGAACATCCTTAAAACTTCATCTTCTTCTTCCTTGATGAATTTGGGCATTCAACTAGGTACTAATTATTAATTGTGATTTTTGATAGCTGGTTTGGCATAATCACAATATGTTAAACTTGATCTCTTGTCATATCTAACATATTAATAGGTAAATTGTCACATTTCATATCACATTGGTTGTTGGGACATGTTCTTCCATTTCCCGCCATTAACTAAGAAAAGAAAGTATAATTTTGGGCTTAAATATTTAGACAATAATCATGACAAGGAAATTTAAGCATAAAAGGATAAAATTGTAGAAGAAAAGTATACCCTAACTTCTGATCCCCTATATTCCCATCTAGGTTATCCATGATCATATATTCTTATGTGAATCTTTATTTTATTTTATCTTTGTCCCTTTAACAATGGTTCATACAAAGCTTATGAATTTACTAAAGCATATTTCCCGAGAGTGTCAAACCAATAGTGCAGCAAGACCCGTTTTCGTGCACCAAGTTACCCTGGGTCAATCCTGAATCACCTTGTCAGAGTTTTCATTCCCAGGAACATCGGTGCCAGAGCCACCTCTACTTGTTCTTATCCAGACAAGGATTTATTTGTTTGGAACCCACATTCTCAATACTCACCAAAATGCGATGAAGATTAACTATATTTAAACTTTTCTATAGTGTTATACCTAATGTTTTAATATCCTAATTTAAAAAATAACTAAACCTCCCTTTGATACCAACTATAACATCCTGCATTATTATCACATAACCTTTCATTACATTATACAAAACTGAGGATCTTTAAGGGTTAGTTTCTTGGAAACCAAGAACTCAATACATAACAACATAAAACATTTTTATTAATCACATTAAAGGAATCTTCATTTGTCCATACTATGTTCAAAAAATGAATCTCATATCCTGGAGACATACATCAAAGTAAAGGGTGAGAAGAGGGCCCTGTTAGGAAAACAAGGGAACATTTTACATGTGAACTTGAGATACATCAAAAGTCATGGAAAAAAACATTAAGGCATGAGAAAGAGATCATGAGGCATATAAAAATAAAAATAACATGTTTCATATCTTGAAGATGTGGCTAAAAAATTTAACTTATAAAATCATGAATATATCACCAAGGTCCATCCCCAAGGTTTTATTTGAAATTACTAAGGTTATTCACCAAGGTATCGCTAAAATTGTAATCTCTAGTGGTTACATCATTACCCAATGCATTGGAGCACTATCAGGGTGAAACCTTAAATTTGTCTTTATTATCATGTGATACACATATATCATCATCAATAATTTCATAAAAATCCCATATATCATAACATAAATGGGGTTCAATTCATAGTCATAACATTTTAAAAACTACTTTAAAGACGTGATCTTTATGTCACATTAAACCGACGTAAAAGGAATGCGTGTCTCATGTATGTAAATCACAGAATTTAAAATAGAACATTTTGATATATATGTGAATAACCTTGTTGAATAATTAGTTTTGAGTATTCACTTAATAAAATAAAAGAATTTTAGAAAAAGATAGAGACATTTTGAGACGAAAATTCAGCAGCATAACAGCTAGGTTGCAGGGTTTTAGAAAACATTGAAAAGAGAGAGAACATGGTTCAACCACTCATAAATGATCCATAAAACAGTATAGGGACAAAATATAATGGATATAGGAACATGGTAATGTAATTTTAAAGAAATAACATATGAAATGAAAAACATGGAAGGAAGACAAAAATAAGATTTCTCTTAAGAAAATTTGGCTGCCTAACGGGGTCACTTAAAACATCAAAAAATGAATTGATTAAATCAAATAGGGTCTCTCATCATATGAATATAAAAAACAGTATGATGGATATAGATATCATACCCCAAAATAATAAAAAGGAACTTGAAATACTTGTCATGAAAGTAGAACTTTGAAAATGGAAAGAGTGAAAGAGTCCCTTACAAAAATTCGACAGCCTAACGGCACCAGTTACACATTCATAAAATGAAATGATGAGAGCAATAGGGGTTCTCTCATCCTGTGAACATCAAAATTACAGTAATATGAATATATAAAAACACCCCTACATAATAACATGGGGCTTAAAAGAAATGACATAAACCAGAGTACTTGAAACGAAAGAGAAGGTGAGATCCCTTACCTTGAATAGTAACTTCGAAATCTTGAAGTTTGGTACCTTGGGAGGCAAGAGGATACCTTGGGAGGACTAATTGTGAGGTAATGAGAACAGAACATTGTTGAGGAGTATTTTGGAATGGAAAGGATGAGATAATGGCTTGGTATTTATAGGGAAAGTGAGGGGACAATGCATTAATGGCCAAGGGACACCTCATTGGTGGTATTGGAAAAACAAGTGGTATTTCCTCATGGTATTGTCCACTTGGGACACCTCATAACTTATCTTACTATTCATAAGTCGAACATACCTTAAAATATCTCATGACATCATCATGATGCAGTTATGATGTCATTAAACATACTGAAACCCTAAAACTGTATTTTTACTATTCACTAAAAATTCAACTTTTTCAAAAAAAACTCCCAAATATTTACCTTAACATAATATCAATGATCTGAATAAAAAAATAAACTCCATTTTATAAAAATATTTTTCTAAATACTTTTAATTTAATTTTAAATAAAAACACAATTCACCGAAAATTCATTTTTTCAGAAAAATACCAAAAAATTACCTTAACATAATATAGATGTTCTGAATTCAAAAATATAGTCCATTTTATAAAAATAAATTTCTAAATATTTTTAATTTAATTTTTAATTAAAAAAATTATTTACTCGAAGAAACTAGTACTTGACTAATAATTTCTGAAATAGTTATTTACATATTTTATTGAATCATATTACATAATCAAGGTGACTTTATTATATAAATACTTTCTTTAAGTGAGATAACAAATCCATTTGGTCACATTTCTAATCTTAAGCAAAAAACCACTATTCATAAATTACTATTCACAAAAATAAGTTGATCTTATTTGACTCCAAATTTCTTACTGAACACGTTTACATAAGGCCATTTTTTGAAAATCATTACACATAATTAATTATTTAAGGTTTACAAAAATATTTTAAATTGTCCTTTTTTTCAAATTCATCAATAATATACATCCTACATTTATCCGGACATTTGAAAATTTACAAAATTCACCAAAATAAGAAAACTCAATTTTATTTATCTCAAAGGATTACACAAATCAGTTACGGTCTCCTTACATAGCCCCTTATAACCCCAGCATTGGACCTAAGTGTAAGGTGTTCTAAGGTGAGAGAATCTGAGGGCGGCTCGGCCAACATCACCTGAGTAGTAATTTCTATCAGTTTGAATTTTTCAAAAAGGCGATTCCATTCTATCTTCACCCGATGAATTTCGTCTTGGGTTTGGTCCAGATCAAAGCCCAATGGTGCTACCTCCTTCCCACGTTCTGTTAAATGGGCATCGATTTTCCCGAGACTACTAGATGAGGCCATCAAATCTTTTTTCAATATTAGTTAACCAAGATCACTTGTATTTGGAGATAATAATAACAAAATTTAGTTTCCAGCAGTCATATTGACCAATGGTCATATAATAGTCGAAACCCAATGGTCTCATTTTAATTATACTCATGTTATCAAATGAAACCGTTTTATTGAGTATAAAAATAAAATAACACACAAAAATAGATAACACAGTTTATTCAAAATTTCAAGTCATTACATCTACTGTTCGAGGTACGATCCTAGTTTCCTCAGTTTTATCTTATGCTATTTTCGATACAGGGGATTCCTAAAGCTATATGTATGTCGCTGTTGTGGAGAGCGTTGGGCTCTATATTTTTTCTTCTAATGACAACACGTTGTTAGAAACTCAGTTGGGTACTATAATGTATAGTGTACGTCAGAGCGAGGAGTTCACTCTAGAGGTTGGTGGGTGTCACTTCTTTTGGGACCTCTATGTCCTAGAGATGACTGGCGGTGTTGTCCTTCTTGGAATGGGCAGGTTGCTTCCCTTCTAGGATTTTGTCGATTTCTGTCACTATAGGGTGAGTTTTACATCACCAGAGGGATGATCGTTTCTTTATAAGGGATAATGGGATGTCTAGGTTAGCAGAGCAATACCCGAACATCATGGGTTGGGAGGAGTTACAACCAAGATCTCTAGACTATATCTAGATGACCAGGGGACTACACAGGTGGACTTTCTTCAAGTGGAGGATCGTTTCAGAGACGTTTTCCAGATGAATTTTCAGGTTTTCCTCTGAATCAATATGTGGAATTTTTTGTTGAGATTATTCCAAGAGTTGCACCAATGTCTGTTCCTCTTTATAGGATGGCTACACCAGAGTTGCAGGAGCTCAAGAAGTAGTTAAGAGTAGTTGCAGGCAAATGGTTTCATTGAACCTAGTACTTCTCTTGGGGTTTTCCAATCGGGTTTGGGAAGAAGGATGAAAATACCCTAATACATTATGTGGATTATCATATGTTGAACCAATTGACTGTCAAGAACAGATATCCCTTTCCGGGGATTGACGATCTCATTGATCAGCTTTGAGGAGCCAGGGTGTTCTCAAAGAATGACTTGAGGACCAGTTATCATCAGTTGCACGTTAGACCATCTAATATATCTTTTACAGTATTTTATAGTAGGTATGGTCTATATGAGTATGTGGTTATGTTGTTTGGTCTCACAAATACGCCTCTAATTTTTATGGCATTGATGAACTGAGTGTTCCATCCATACACAGATTCTTTTGTGGTAGTCTCTATGAATGATATCATGGTGTACTCTCACACTCGACGCGACAATGTTACCCATCTTGAGATAGTTTTTAGTACACAAAGAGAGCATCATTTATATTTTCATTTATCATAATGCCACTTTTGGATAGACCAGATTTACATCTTGGTTCATGTTATCTTAGATACAAGATTATCGGTCGACCTAGAGAAAGTGAGGGAAGTAGTTTCCTGGGAGTATCTAAAGAATATCTTTGAGGTACAGAGTTTTCTAGGGCTATCTAGTTAATAAAAATGTTTTATAAAATACTTTTCATGCCTAGAAGTGCCACTGAAGGGCCTATGTAATAAGGGTGCAAAGAACTTTTGGTCAGATTCTGGTGAGTCTGCCTTTCCGAAGATGAAACGTATGTTGACTTCAACACCGATACTAGTTCTTCTAGAGTCGGGAAAGAGTTATACTATTTATTGTGATTCTTAAAGTATCAGGCTAGGATCTTTGCATATGTAGGTAGAAGGAGTCGTTGTGTAAAGGTCTCAGCATTTGAGGCCACATGAGAAAATTTACACGACGCACGATCACGAGATAGCTGAATTCATTCATTCTTAACGTTGTTGGAGACACTTCCTTCTAGTAGATCATTTTATGGATTTCAATGAGCAATAAAGTATCAATTATATCTTTACTAACAATGATAAAAATTTGAGACAGCGAAGGTGGGTAGAGTTTCTTTAGTCCATTGATATTGAGCTTGTCTACACACATGGGAAAGGCAACGCAGTGGCTGATGCATTGAGCATGTGAACTCAGATACAAGCAGTTCAATAGACCAGTAGTGAGTGGAAGATTATGGCTATAATCTATGAGATGCATTTGGAGTTGCACGACACTTACTGGTAGAAGTTTCTGTCTTTTTAAATTGTTACCTCTACTCTTCTTTATTGAGTTCAACTAAGGAGGCTATCAGATTTGGAGGGCCTAGTCCTATGAGAGAGTGTGATAAGATAGGTCCCCATTCCTGGATAGACCATATGTGAGGCGGAGATCTAGTGTTTTCATTGGTGTGTATGGGTGTCAGCAGAAATATGAGAGGAGCCGATGCGGGTCATTTATTCCTCAGTTTGGGCAGTTCATTCGGGTGTCATGAAGATGTATCGTGGTCTACACCATCAGTATTGGTGGCCAGGTATGAAGAGAGATGTAGCTGGTTTGGTCATTATATTTCCCTCTTGTCATCAGGTGAAGGCAAAGCATCAGCGACCAGTAGGGCTTTTGCAGCATTTACCCATTTTTTAGTGGAAATGGAATTATGTCATGATGGATTTCATGACAGGTTTGGAGAGGTCACCTTGATGGAATGGGGTATTATGGGTTTTCATTGACAGAATCACAAAGGTTGCTCGCTTTTTCTGATCAAGGAGAAATTCAGTGTCGATGAGCTAGGACATATTTACATCTAAGATATTATACATCTATATGGGGTTCTACACACCATTGTTTCAGACAGGGATGCCCATTTTACTTCTCAGGTCTGGCAAAGTCTTCAGAAGGATTTGGGCACATAGGTACTTTTGAGTACAACGTACCATCCCTAGATAGATGGCCAGTACGAGTGGACGATTTAGGTGCTTGAGGGCATACTTCGAGCATGAATTCTAGATTTTGGAGGTTCTAGGGAGAAGCAGATACCTCTTGTTGAGTTTTCCAAAAATAATAGTTTTCAAGAAACTATTCAGATCGCACCTTTTGAGGCTTTGTACGGTAGGCCATGTTGATCACCCTTATGATGGATGGAGGTAGGTGATGCATCTATGATGGGACCTCATCTTGTCTAGATGACCATGGAGCAGTTAAAGTTGATTTAGAAGAGGATGGATACTACACATCCATGACAGAAGTCTTATGCTGATCGACGGAGATGACCTCAGGAGTTTGGGGTCAGAGTATAGGTATTCAAGTGTGTCACACAAAGGATGGGACATAGGAGTATTAGGAGGCAGGGTAAGCATTTACAGAGTTACATAAAACTGTTTGATGTGTTGGAGATAGTTGGGCCAGTTGCCTATCAGTTTCAGTTACCACAGAGGTACTGGTCAATGCGTGATGCCTTCCACACTTCTCAACTTCGACATTTCTTCTCAAACCTATCTCAGGTTTTCCAACTCAAGGAGCTTGAGTTAGAGGTTGATGAATCCTTCAAAGAACATATTATATGGATTATTGATTGTTGTTCCATGGTTCTCTGCAGCTAGTATATTCCTATGTTACGAGTGTTATGGAAACACTGGTGGATACAAAAAGAGAATTGGGAGAGGGAAGCTGATGTATGATCACAGTGGCTGGAGCTATTCGAGGTTTCTTCTTATACACCTCCTTGCTAGGTATATTTGGGGATTAATTTCTTTAGTGGGGGTGTTTTTAATATCCTGGATCTTGTTTTTAGGTATGTTATTTTTTTTAAGAAAAAGATGAGTTTTTGGAAATTTCAGGAGTACATGTCGTGTACTTTATGTACACGCCATGTAATCAGTTGTCATGGGTGAATGAGTACTCGCTAGGTAATGGCTGAGTACATGGATTTGTGTGGTGACCTGGAGATGGCCTAAAGCAGAGGCTGGAAAAGGTAATTACATGCTGTTTACTTTTAAAAAACATTTCGTGTACTTTCTTTCTTTCATTAAATGGATCGGGGTCACGTATAGTGGACAAAACACACTTCTTCTCGACATATTATATCCAGGAGTGTCAATACTGCCATAGATCATCTCCAAGCCCCCGACTCTCCCTCTATTCTTCGAATCAAACATCTTCAATTGTGTTATATTTGCATCGGTGAGTTCTCCTTTCTTCTTGAACACCATCTCTTGATTTCGCCTCTCTCATGAGTTATCCTCTGTTGTTCGTTTTTAATGTTTTTATAGATCTACATAGTTATAGGGTGATTAGAGGCCTGAGTTTCATGTATATTGATATCACGACTCCTAGATAGGTGGTTTGTTCCTTTCTGTAGTTAGTATTCAAGTTTTATTGGAAAACGTGTTGAATACCCAATAACGGGGTATTGTGTGTTTATGGTTTTTAGCCCTGCTATTTTCATCTATGCATTATTTGTTTGGATAGAGGTTGTTTTTTTCTGAATAGGGTTAATTTTTCCATGATATTGAGGTTTTTCCCATGTTTTCTTGGTTTGACCATTTGTTCCAGCTTGCTTGTGAGGCTTCTTTGTTTTCTCATGCCTGGTATTCTTAGGGTGGAGTGATTATTATTTGACATGCTATGATATTATGTTGATAGTTTAGACAAGTAGTTCGCGAGGATTACATTGGCTACCACATATCATTTGTGCCTTACTGACTTACAAAGGGCTATAAGAATCTAGTGTAGTAGACCATAAAGAGAATGGACATTGAGGGATTCTCTAGAGTATTTGTTTTACTATTACATTGTGAGACCATAGGGGGGTGGACTTTGTGCTCCCTTAGAGTGTTTGTAGTTTCCTCTATACAAGCCACAAGGGGAATTGGATGTTGAGTGCTTCCTCAGAGTGCCTATTCATTACCAATATGAGACCACATGGGGAATTGACGGTGAGTGCTTCCTGAGAGTGACTTAGCTAAAGCTGAACCAGAGGGGTTAGACTTTGAGTACTTCCCAGAGGCTTTCTTGTGATGTTTGGTTGAACAATAGGGGATGGGCTATGAGTACTTCCCAGAGGGTTGCCTGCTTTTGATTATCTTCTTACTTGATGTATGAAAATGAATGCTATTCAATTTGTAGGATTATTACTATCTGTACTTATTTCTTTACAGCTTCATTTTGTTTATTGTCTGCCATATATATTCACTGACTATTAGGCATAGATATTTTGGTGGTTACCTACTCGGATTAATCTCACGCCCTATTTGAGTCATGATTTTGGGGCCAAATTGATTATATTGATGTTGGTATAGATAAGGGAGAGCGCCCTTCTATTTTAGGTAGATGATTATTGTGGAGATGGGGAGCATGGGACCAAGAAGAGGCTTTTGAAGTTGTGGAGTTGTTTACTAACATATCCTTTATACTTTGGTTTAGTACTGTATTCTAGCATAGTGTTATGTGTTGTTGCATTCATTGAATTATGTATCATGCATCATTTATATATGTGTGCTCCAATTGTTTATTACTTCCACTGTTTACTTATTGCATGTTTTACTACTTCTACTATTACGATCTATTTTACTAATGTTGTGTTACTCTGCTAATGATAGAATAGTTTCCCCACTATCACACTGAAAGCCCTCGCAACTAGTAGGAAACCTCTGGAATTTGGGGAAATGTGCTTAAATCCATGTGACCAACCAGCTACGAGGCACCTATCACTATGAGAAAACCGCCATTTGGCGGCGGTTTTAAAAACCGCCGCGAAATGCATTTCGGGACGGCATTTCGCGGCGGTTTTTAAATCCAATGCGAAAAAACTGCCATTAAACGGAAATTTTTTTTTTTATTTTTTTTATTTTATTCGATGATTAGCATCGGTTTTTTTAAAAACTTCGGCGAAATAGCGGCGGTTTCAGTAAAACCGCCGCGAAATGAAATGAAAAAATAAAAAAACATGAGAAACCCCGAAATCACTAAAACGACCATAACTTTTGATTCGGGCGTCCGTTGAAGCCCCACGACCAGTCAAATAGAAGCTCATGAAGAGATCTAGAGGAACATATAATCAAAACCGTGAGACGGTATAAGGTGCGGAAGATATTAGAGTTATAAGCAAGTTGAAAAAAGTTCTTCAACTTCAAACAGCAATAACTTTCGCTCCGGGTGTCCGTTTGGGCTCTACCACATATCAAATCAAAGCCAGCAAAGAGAGCTACGCACCAAATCAAAAAAAGTTTTGACCCCAAAAACCCCTCCTAAGGCCTCTAAAACCCCATTTCTGTCACCGGTGTCCCGTCAAACTTGTCTTCAAACGGACCTAACATTCGATCCGCGTGTCAGTTCGGCCTCCTCCACCTGCCAGATCATAGCTCGTTCCATGAGCTTCAACTTGACTGGTCGCAGAGCCCATATGCACTCCTAGATCATATGTTATGACCTTTTTAGTGGGTATCGGGTTTGTTATGTTTTTCAATGCCTCGTTTCTAGCACCCGTTCCCCGTCATATTTTTTTTAAATTGTTGTAACTTCCGATCCACCTGTCCATTCAGACACTTTCACCTTTCAGGTTGAAGATCGTTTCAGGATCTTTGATTTGACAGGTCGCGGATCTAAAACGGACTCTTGGATCATATGTTATCTCCGTTAAAGTGAGTCCAATGTTTTTGTCTATTTATGACCATTTTGATGGGTTTTAACGGTAGCTCCATTTATTACTGTTTATTTGAGTTTCCATGACTTGTTATCTTTATCAATGGTTTTTTGTGGGTTATAATGATGATTATGTTGAATTATTAAGGAGTTTTCCAGAGTTGTCACGAGTTTTCATGCGTTCTAATTCTTTCTAATGCCTCATTCTTCATATGCTTCTCCATCCTTTTTCATGCGTTTTCTTGTTTTTTCATCCCTTATCACGTCTTTTCATACTTTTTCATGTGTTTCCATTATTATTTATTATTTATTATTTATAATATACTTTAATTTATTTATTATCTATTATTTGTAACTGGTTATTTATTATTTATTATTTGTTATTTGTTATTTATTCATTATTCTTTATAATTATTAATTATTTATGTTTATTAATTATTAATTATTAATTATTAATTATTTATATTTATTTATTAGTTATTAGTTATTAGTTATTATTTCTTATTTATTATTCATTGTTTATATTTATTTATTATGTTTTATTTATTATGTTTTATGTTTTATTTATTATTTCTTATTTATATTTATTTATCATTTATATTTATTTATTATTTATATTTATTTTTTATTTATTATTTATATTTATTTTTTATTTTTTATTTATGTTTATTTATTATTTATTATTTATTATTTATTATTTATATTTATATTTATATTTATATTTATTTATTATTTTTTATTTTTTATTTTTTATTTTTTATTTTTTATTTTTATTTATATTTATTTATTATTTATTATTTATATTTATTTATTATTTATTATTTATATTTATTTATTATTTATTATTTATTATTTATATTTATTTTTTATTTTTTATTTCTTATTTCTTATTTATTATTTATTATTTATTATTTAATTATTATTTATTATTTATTTATTATTTATTATTTCTTATTTCTTATTTCTTATTTCTTATTTTTTATTTTTTATTTTTTATTTATTATTTATTATTTATTATTTATTATTTATTATTTATTATTTATTATTTATTATTTATTATTTATTATTTATTATTGATTATTGATTATTGATTATTGATTATTGATTATTTATTATTTATTATTTATTATTTATTATTTATTATTTATTATTTATTATTTATATTTATTTATCATTTATATTTATTTATTATTTATATTTATTTATTATTTATTATTTATATTTATTTATTATTTTTTATTTATATTTATTTATTATTTATTATTTATTATTCGTTATTTATTATTTATTATTTATTATTTATTATTTATTATTTATCTTTATTTATTATTTATTATTTATTATTTATTACTTATTATTTATTATTTAATATTTATCTTTATTTATTATTTATTATTTATTATTTATTGTTTATTATTTATCTTTATTTATTATTTATTATTTATCTTTATTTATTATTTATTATTTATTATTTATTATTTATCTTTATTTATTATTTATTATTTATTATTTATTATTTATTATTTATTATTTATTATTTATTATTTATTATTTATTATTTATTGTTTATTATTTATTATTTATTATTTATCTTTATTTATTACTTATTATTAATATTTATTTATTATTTATTATTTATTATTTATTATTTATATTTATTTATTATTTATTATTTATATTTATTTATTATTTATTATTTATTATTTATTATTTATCTTTATTTATTACTTATTATTTATATTTATTTATTATTTATTATTTATTATTTATTATATATATTTATTTATTATTTATTATTTATATTTATTTATTATTTATTATTTATTATTTATATTTATTTTTATTTTTTATTTTTTATTTTTTATTTATTATTTATTATTTATTATTTATTATTTATTATTTATTATTTATTATTTCTTATTTCTTATTTCTTATTTATTATTTCTTATTTATTATTTATTATTTATTATTCATTATTTATTATTCATTATTTATTATTTATTATTTATATTTATTTATCATTTATATTTATTTACTATTTATATTTATTTATTATTTATTATTTGTATTTATTTATTATTTGTTATTTATATTTATTTATTATTTATTATTTATTATTTATTATTTATTATTTATTATTTATTATTTATTATTTATATTTATATTTATTTATTATTTTTTATTTATTATTTTTTATTTTTTATTTTTTATTTATTATTTTTTATTTTTTATTTATCTTTATTTATTATTTATTATTTATTATTTATTATTTATATTTATCTTTATTTATTATTTATTATTTATTATTTATTATTTATTATTTATATTTATTTATTATTTATATTTATTTATTATTTATTATTTATCTTTATTTATTATTTATTATTTATTATTTATTATTTATTATTTATATTTCTTTATTATTTATTATTTATATTTATTTATTATTTATTATTTATTATTTATTATTTATTATTTATTATTTATTATTTATTATTTATTATTTATTATTTATTATTTATTATTTATTATTCCTTATTTATTATTTTTTATTTTTTATTTTTTATTTATTATTTATTATTTATTATTATCGAGTTTATATCTGTTATTTATGTATTATTTGTTTTTTCAATTAATATATATACATATATTAAATTCTATTTATTAACCACATGACGAGTTTGCTGGAGTGGTAAAGTCTTTGGAAAACATGCAAGGGGTTAGGTGTTCAAATCTTACCAAACGTAGAATTTCTTTATATTGCATGGGAATGCATGGGAATGCATGTGCATGTGCATGTGCATGGGATGTGCATGCATGGATAAATAAAGTAAATAAAAATAATGCGGAATAAATAAATAAATAAAATAAAATAAATAAATAAAATAAATAAATACGAAATAAAGAAAATAAAAAATAAATAAGAAATTAAATAAATAAAATAAATAAATAAAATAAATACGAAATAAAATAAATAAGAAATAAAATAAATAAAATAAATTAATACTAAAAATAAATAAATAAATATGAAATTAAATAAATATGAAATAAAATAAATAAAATAAATAAATAAATACGAAAAATAAATAAATAAAATAAATACGAAATAAATAAATAAATAAATATATAAAATTAAAAATAAAAAAATAACAAAAATAACAAAAATAAAAAAAAAACAAAAATAACAAAATAAAATAACCGCCACTGAATCATTTAGTGGCGGTTTAAACCGCCGCTAAAAAACCGTCGTGAAACGTTTTGCGACAGTTTTGAAAACCGCCGTGAATAGTTTCCCAACGAACGATTTAGCAGCAGTTTTTGAAAACCACCGCCAATCGATTTAGCGGCGGTTTAAGCCGCCGCGAAACGAAAAAACCGCCGCTAAATGCCTTTTTTTCCGTAGTGATGGGCGGATCCCGAGACTGGGACGTTACAAAGTGGTATCAAAGGAGGTAGGACACTTCTTCTACTATCTCGGTGGTGTGCTATAAGTGCGGGAAGAGTAGTAATGTGAGGAAACATTTCCAGAGAGACCCAGTGGAGTGCCGATCTTGTGGAAAAACATGTCATCTCAAATGTTTCTGTCAGTTTTTCTCACCAGTAGCTAGTGATAGGAGTTCTCCTAGGACTCCATGTTTAGGAGCAGCACCACCATTTTCTTAGTAATCAGGGAACTAGAGTTCTTCAGGCTATTCAGGATGAGGTGGAGGTCGTGGCCATGGTATACAGTCGGCCGGCATTCAGTGACAACATGGTGGATCATCTCAGGGTGTTCTGGTAGGGTTGTAGGGCCGCATTGTAGGTTAGACTTTTGCAGTGGAGCAAACCCTGTAGAAGCAGTATCTCAGAACCTCTAAAGTTCGAGGTATAATCCTAGTTGCCTTAGTTTTATCTTCTTCTCTTTTCTATACAGGGGCTTCCCATAGATTTATATATGTCGTTGTTGTGGAGAGATTTGGGATTTGTATCTTTTTTTCTTCTAAATCCTTGACATTAGACACTCTTATAGGGACTAGAACAACTAGTGTATGTTATTGCAAAGAGTGACCTCTAGAGTTTGGTGGGTGTCACTTCTTTTGGGACCTCTATGTCCAAGAGTTAACAGGCTATGATTTCATTCTCGGAATGGACTGGTCGGTTCCCTTCAATTCTTTTGTCAATTTCTATCAATGTAGGTTGAGTTTCACGTCATGCGAGTATGGGTCGTTTCTTCGTATGGGAGAATGGGATGTCCAGGCATGTAGAGTGGGACCCAAGCATCATGGGTTGGGATGTGTTATGCCCCAGATTACTAGTCTATATCTAAATGACCCGAGGACTTCACATATGGACTTTCCTCCAATGGTGGATCGTTTCAGGGACATCTTTCTAAAGGACTTTTCAGGTTTTCCTATAAAGAGAGTGGTGGATTTTTTAATGAACTTGTTCTAGGAGTGGCAATAGTGTCTATTCCTCCTTATAGGATGCCTACACTAGTGTTGCTGGAGCTCAAGAAGCAGTTGGAGGAGTTGTAGGCAAATGGTTTCATCTTACCCAGTACTTCTCCATTGGGTTCGCCTATCCTATTTTCATATAATGTGGATGGTACCCTCAGAAATTTAATGTATTATCAGAAGTTGAACAAGTAGATGATCAAGAATCAATATCCCTTTCTAGGGATTGACGATCTCTTTGATTATATCTGAGGATCCAAGGTGTTCTCAAATATCGACTTGAGGTTCGGTTAACATGAGTTCCGCATTAGACCATCAGATATACATCTTACTTCCTTTCAGAGAAGGTATTTTCTATACGAGTATGTGGTTATGTTCTTTGGTCTCACAAACATGCCTGCAATTTTCATGGAATTGATGAACCGAGTGTTCCATCCATACATGGATTCTATCGTGGTAGTCTCCATGAATGATATCTTGGTGTACTCTCACACTCGACAAAACCATGCTAACCATCTTAACATACTTTTGAGGACATTGATAGAGCATCAGTTATATGATAAGATCTCAAAATGCCACTTTTGGATAGACCAGATTCACTTCTTCAGTCATGATATCTTAGAGACATGAGTATCAGTTGACCTATAGAATGTGAGATCAGTAGTTTCTTGGGAGCAGCCGAAGAAGTTATTTATGGTACAGAGTTTTCTAGGGTTGGTTGGTTACTACATACGTTTTATACAAAACTTTTCACACATATCAATGCCACTTATGGGCCTGACTAATAAGGGTGTGAAGTACTTGTGGTCACATTCTTATGAGTCGGCCTTTTAGACGCTGAAAAGTAGGTTGAATTTAGCACTGATACATGTTTTTTCAGAGCTGGGAAAGAGCTATACAATTTGATGTGATGTTTCATATATCAGGCTATGATTTGTACATATGTAGGGTAAAGGAGTCATTGTGTACGAGTCTCAGCTGTTGATCCTACATGAGGGAAATTACAAGATGCATGACCTCAAGCTTGTTGTAGTCATTCATGCTTTATAATATTGGAGACACTACCTTCTAGGAGATAATTTTATGGTTTTCACCAACCACAAAAGTCTCAAGAATATCTTCACTCATCATGATCAAAATTTGAGACATCTAAGGTGGTTTTACTACCTACGGTCCTATGACATTGAGCATTCTTACACACCTGGGAAAGGAAATGCAGTGGATGATGCGTTGAGTAGGAGAACTCAGATACAGGTAGTTCAGGAGGCCAGTAGTGAGTGGAAGTTCATGCCTCTATTCTCTGAGATGCATTTGGAGGTGCACGAAATACATGGGTATACATTTCTATCTTCTGTAGCTATTACCTCTACTCTTCTTGATTGAGTGAGAATGAGGTAGCTATTAGATTCTGAGTGCCTAGTCCTATGGGAGAGTGTGTCAGGAGAGGACCCCATTCCTAGATGGACTATAGGTGAGGATGAGATCTGGCATTTTTATGGGCGCATATGTGTATCAACAAACATTCATGAGGAGCTGATGTGGGACTTTATTTCCTCATTTTTGGATGTTCATCCTCGTGTCACGAAGTTTTATCATGATCTAAACCATCAGTATTGGTGTCTAGGTATGAAGAGAGATATTGCTGGGTTTGTCATGAGATGTTGCACCTCTCAGCAGGTGATGGTGGGTCATCAGTGACCAGTAGTGTTTTCGCAGTATTAACCCATTTTTGAGTGGAAATAGAACAATGTCACGATGGATTTAGTGACAGGTTTTCCAAAGTCACCTCATGGGAATGATGCAGTATGGGTTGTCATTGACAAACTCCCTAAGGTTGCTCACATTTAACCAAAAAGGGAGACCTTCAATGTTCACGATCTAGGATGGTTCTACATCCAAGGGATTGTACGTATACATGTGGTTCCACACTCCATTGTTTTAGATAGGGATGCTCGTTTTACTTCTCGGGTCTGGCAGGGACTTCTGAAGGATTTTGGTACATAGGTACTTCTGAGTACATCTTACCATCCCTAGACAGATGTCCAGTCCGAGAGAACGATTTACGTGATTGATGACACGCTTCGAGCATGAATCTTGGATCTTCGAGGTTCATGCGATAATCATATACTTATTGTGAAGTTTTCCAACAATAATAGTTTTCAAGAAACTATTCTGATGGTACACTTTGAGGCTTTGTATGGTAGGCCATGTCAAACACCCCTACGCATGCTAGAGGCAGGAGAGGTAACTACTGTGGGGCCTCATCATTTCCAGGAGACCACAGAGTAGATAGAGTTGATTTGAATGTTGATGGCTATTACACAGTCACGACAGAGGACTTATGCTGATCAGCGGAGATGACCTCTGGAGTTCACGGTCAGATATCACGATTTCCTTCGTGTCACACTAAGGATGGGACAAAGGAGGATTCGAAGGAATTGTAAGATTTGATCTAGGTATGATGGACCATTTGAGATGTTGGAGGTAGTCAGGATGATTTCCTATCCATTGTAGTTACCTCAGAGGTATCAGTCTATGCATGATGTATTCCACATTTCTCATCTTCAGATGTTACTTCTAAGACCTGCCTCATGTTTTCCATCCCAAGGACTTTGAGTTAGAGTTGGATGAATACTTTGAGGAGCATCCTATCTTGATTTTTGATTGAAGTAAAAAGTTCTCTTCAACTGGTCTGTTTCTCTGGTACGATTACTATGGCAGCACAGGCTAGTACAGGACGAGACTTGGGAGAGGGAGGTCAATGTACAATCACAATGGTCATATCCATTCAAGGTTTCTTCTTCTACTCCGCCTAGGTAGGGATATTCAAAGACAAATTTCTTTAAGTGGGGAAGTTTTTAAGAACCTATATATTTTCTTTACGTATGTTTTTTTATTGTTGTTTTTGAGAAAAAGAGGAGTTTTTTAAAATTTTAGGAGTACACACTGTGTACTTTATGTACATGTCGTGTACTCGGTTGTCGCAGGTGACCATGTAAGGGCTGGGTAATAGCCAAGTACATGGCCATGTGTGGTAACCTAGAGACCGCATAAAGTGGAGTCCATAAAATTCATGTACATGCCATGTAATTTTAAAGAACACGCTATGTAATTAATTTTTTTCAATAAACAAATATGGGTCGCGTCTAGAGAACAGAAAAAACTTCTTCTCGACCAATTTTATCTAGGAGAATCTGTATGACCACAAATCTTCTCTGATCCCTTTAATCGCCATCAGTTCTCTGAATCTACAATCGTTGATTGCGTTGTAATCACATCGGTGATTTATATTTTCTTCGTGAACGTCGTCTCTTGATTTCTCCTCCCTCCTGAGTTATCCTCAGTCGAAAATGTTTAACATTTTTTTAGATATATGGTGTTCTAGGGTGATTCAAAGAATGTGGTCCAAAAATATAGATATCACAATGTCTAGTTAGGTTGTTTGTGCCTTTCCATAGTTATTCTTTGAATTGTATGTGCAAAAGTGCCCAATACCAAATAACGGGGTATTGTGTGTTTAAGGATTTAAGCCCTATTACTTTCTTCAATGCCTTATTTTTTTGATTGAGGTTGTTTGTTTATGAATAGTGTTAATTTTTCTATGTTGTGGATGTTATTCCCATGTTTTCTTGTTATGATTGTTTGGTCCAACTTGCTTGTTAGGCTACTTTGTTTTCCCTTGCCTAGTACTGTTAGGACGAAGTGATTTTTATCGGACATGCTATGACATGATGTAGATTGTTTATCCAAGTAGTTCATGAGGTTTACTTTGACTGCCACATATCGTTTGTGCATGAATGACTTAAACGGGGGTATGATAACCTGGTGTCATAAACCATAGGGAGAATGGACGTTTTGGGATTCTCTAGAGTTTCTGTTTTACTGTTACGTTGCGAGACCATAGGGGGATGGGCTTTGTGCTCCCTCAGAGTGTCTGTAGTTTCCTTGATATGGGCCACAGGGGGAATTTAAAGTTTAGTGCTTCCTGATAGTGTCTATTAGTTACCAATATGAGACCATAGGGGTAATTGACGGTGAGAGCTTCCTTATAGTGTCTTTGCTAAATCTGAACCAGAGGGGTTATACTGTATGTACATCCCAGAGGGTTGCATGTGTTTTTTGGTTGAACCATAGGGGTTAGGTTGTGAGTACTTCCCAAACGGTTACCTACTTTTGATTAGCTTCTTACTTGATGTATGAAAATGAATTCAATTGACGTTATAGTATTGCTACTATGTGTACTTCCTTGTTTAGTACTTCATTTTGTTTATTGTGTACCATATATATTCAATGACTATTAGACATGGATATTTGTTTGGTTGCCTACTGGGATTAGTCTCACACCCTGATTAGGTCATGATTTTGGGCCCAAATAGATTATATTTTTGCAGGTATAGATAAGGGAAAGCGCCCTTCTACTTGAGGTACTTGATTTTTGTGGAGTTGGCAAGCATGAGACCAAGCCCAGGCATTCGATGATGTGGATATGTTTACTTTATTTTCATTTGTGAATTGATTTAGTACTGTATTCTAGCATTGTGATATGTGTGGCTACTTTCCTATACATATGTATCATGAATCATTTACATATTTGTGCTCTAATTATTTATTATTTCCACCATTTACTTATTTTTTGTTTTACTACTTCCGCTATTTTTATCAGATTTACTTCTGTTGTGTTACTCTACCAATGATGAAATAGTTTCCCCACTATCACACTCATTTCCCTCGCTTCCAGTCGGCAGCCTCTAGATTTCAGGGGAATGCACGTGAGTCTATGTGACCAACCAGGTATGGGGCACCTCTGGCCGGCTCCTGAAACCAGGACGTTACAATTTATGTCAATTTTGATACGATTTAATATATATAATTTCTACAATATACACAAAACATGATAACATCTTACCAAAACTTCTGATATATCACTAACATATGAAATTTTTCATTATATTTTGTGGTTTTCATTAATTATGCTAAATTATATACATTTTAATATTTCAAATATCATTTATTTGATATTTCAATTAATTAAGTATGGACTATATCATTATTATGAAAGCCTTTAATTAAATTATTTATAATATACAAATTAAAAAATTATCATGATGAATATAAATTTATTAGAATTCAATCGATTAATTATAGTAGAATTTATCTTCTATATAACCTTGTATTAAAAATGTAATAGTTATTAAAAACATGAGTATGACATTTTTAACTTATCTTAAAATAAAATATTATAAATGTCTTATTCTTATCAAAGTGGCTTAAAATGGTTTTAATTTAAGAATTATGTGGATTTTCGTTAAAACCCACTCATCCATGGAAATTAGGATTGGTGTTCGGGTAATTTGTTAATATTATAATATTATTTTTACCTTTAATTTCCTGATTTACCTTTAACAGTGGTAAATATAAAATTACTAAAGTGTCTATTAATAATATCCAAAAAATATGAATTTGGTCCTATTAGATTCTAAATATAATACTTATTAAGACTGTGTATATCTATTTTCTAAATTCAATTAATAAAAGATGCTAAATTAAGTTTAACACTAATCCTATAGATGTGGTGAGAAGGCAGGTAAAAGAGACGCTAAAAAGTTTAATAAGTTTTTATATCTATTTTCATTTTAAATATAATTACAATGACTTAAAATGGATTTATATGTGTGTTATTTATTTATTTTTACTTTAAAAATAAATTTAAATTATAATAATATCTGAAATGAAGAATTAGTTTTTAACTACAATGTTGTTTTTTTCATTATTCATCAAAAAATGAAACTTCTTAGAAAAATACAAAAAATTTACCCAAAGCTATTTTTGATATTCCAAATTCATAAATGAATACATATTTAAAATATAAAATTTATAAAATTTCCTATATTTATTTTTAAAATAGGTGCGCCTTTAAAAGGTGGTAAAATTATCCATTAAAAAATATAGTTCATATATGTAAAATTGGGTTTGTTCTTATATAATTGTATAGGAAACACATAATATGGATTTTAAAATTATTTTCAATATATATATGTTTTATAAATTGTTCAATAATATTCATAACTAATATTTAAAGGGTTGTGTTAATAGATTGTAGTGAAACCGAACACTGTGTTGCATGCAATTCAAGCTATTGAATAAATTTAAAACGAAAACTTACCATGAAATTTTGGGGTGTTACATGTTTTTTGTATTTATGTTTTCCTTGTTGTTATCTAGGTTGGATTTAATTCTAAAATATAATAATTATTTGATATGTATCAAATGTAATGCAACAGATTTATCTTCTTCATTTACAGTATGATTTCAAGGTGTGGGGGGTGTTTAGAAGTGAGTTAAAGTTGAATAGTGGATGAAAGGTGAAGTATTAGTAGAAATTTTAGCTTAATGTTAATATACTTCCATGATAATTTGTCTAGAACCATGATTTGTTAGTTGGGGGAGTGTATTTTCTATAGTCGGGTATTTTGTTCCATGGTCCGTGATGTTCTGGTTGAGGAGGTGTGTTCAAGTGTGAGACTTGGGGAATGTGATATTAGTGTGACTCAAGTTGGTTGAGATTTATTTGTTTCATAATTATTGGTTGGGTTACGGTGTTAATTCTCAAATTATATTGTGGAGATCAAACTATGAAATTTCAATTTCTCTCAAGCTATGGTTGGAATGTTTTTTGGGGCATTTTATCTTGTTGTTGTGTTGATATTCTCATGGTGTTAATGATTTAATCCTATATGGAAGATGTTGTGTTGTGGTAATGGTTGTTGCATCATAGATTATTTATGGGGACTATTAGGTGTTATATAGGAATTCATGAGGTTTGTTTCTTGATTCTATAGGATTCAATCATTGTGGAATGGTGTTCCCCACTGCACCATGCCCTTCTTTGTTTTTATTGAATTTAAATAGCTTTTTACACTCAATATTTGGGGATATCGTGTTGTGATTATGAAATAGATCTACCACAATAGTGTAACCATGCTCATCAAACTATAATATTATGTTTCACTCTTTTCAATATAATTTCTGGCCTCTCTCATATTTTTTGATTGAATCCTTTCAACATTGATTTTTTTCTAACTATAAATTTATTATATTATTGTAATTATTCATTTATTTGTTCTATTTTTATATTATTATCATATTTTTTATATAATTTTTTTGAATTATATGTTATTACATATAAATCCTATATACTATAATTATATTACATGTTATTCTCATATTGAAGGAAAATATTATGTGTTATAGTTTTGGGGGATTTGATAAGTAAAACTCCTTACATACTGAGAAAAAGATGTTATATATTGAGAAATAACTTTTAAATTAATTTTTTTTTAAATTTAAATATCTTAAACATATAAGTGAGGTTTTTTAAAAATATTACATGTTATTGATAATTATCTTATGTATAAAAATTTTCCAAAGTACTAAATATTACATATATAGAAGAAGTTTTGAAAAACATTTTCCTTCTTTAAAGGTTTGAAAAATATGATATGTATTGAGAATTTCACAAATGATTAAATATTCCATATCATCAAAATAAAAGGAAAATATATGATGTATTTATCATAAGGATATTTTATATAATGCTTTTGGAAATCTTCATGTGTCAAAAATGTTACCCGTCATAGTTCAGATTGAAAATAGTATGCATTATAAAAGTATTTTAATTTATTATTAATTGAACATATATAAATTTTCATAAGTAATATATATTAAGAATAATTTTTTGGATAAAGAAATATATTATTTCTAATTAAAATATTTTACATATGAATCTATCGATTTAGAATTTATATTAAACATCCCATATATTTATAAAGTTACAGAAATCAAAACGTAATGTATCAGAATGTGGTTTTGAAATGGATATAATTTTTATCTAATAAAATTTATGATTTATTAAGATATTTAGAATATTATCACATCTTGATTAATTTATTCAAGTCATGGATTTCATATTTTTAAAAATGATGAGTATTTTCTGTATAGAGGTAATATTTACAAGATGATTTGTTGAGAACTTCATGTGTATTAATTCATGGATATTATTTAAAAGATGCAATTTTGAAAATCAAATCCCTAAAATTTTAAATATTTTAAATAAATTATTTCACAACTCTAAAGTATTTTATTATTTTTTAAATTTATTCAAGATTTTTTTCTTAGGAAGGAATATGTTCAATTTCTATGAATGTTTAGGTAGATGATATTAAAGATATCTCTATAAATAGATATTGAACAAATATAGTGAATAATACATCAAACATACTAATGATATACCTATGATATGTTATCTACTTCAACTTATATTCAATCACGATATTGATTCACATTACATGGAGAGCATTAATGTGTTAAACTATTCAATCTCCTTCTATTAAACACTGTTTTTGGGTTTATATTTATTTATATTTTTCATTATGTTAATTTTATTGGTTTATTCTTTTCCCATATAGAATTAATTTCTTTTTTTATACCTCTATAAAATGTATGGGTATTTTTGGTTGCGACTCTTCTATAAAAGGATGTTTGTGATCAAGTTGTGTCTCCGCTTGAAAATTTAGCTTTTTTTTTATGCCTCTATAAGAAAAGATGGATTGTAATTATATTTTGACAGACCTAAAAAAATCATGTTCTTAGTGTATATAATACCTCAAAAAGAGTATAGGGGTGTGAAGAGTAGACATAAGATATTGGTGATTTGTGCATATATAAAAATATATTCGGTTCATATTTATATTTCCACACTTTAATTGGATTTTGATGGAATTTTTTAAAATTTTAAATTCACCCTCACCCATATTAAGCATATAAAACATCCAATATCTATGAAAATTCTAGTTATTAACCTAGACACTTTTAAGGATTGTTGTTATCTATTGTTATAACTATATTATGAAAATAACAACTTATTAAACTTAAGAGTCAATGGGAATATCTCTAAATTTTGTATCAAATATATAATGATGGATGGATACCCATGATAATAAAATTATTTGATGGAAATGATTAAATATATTGGCAGGAAATAATGGAATATTATCTAAATAAATGTTTCCAATCTTGTTTATAGTTGTGAAAAAATTATTGGCATTTGGAAGATTTTTCATGTGATAAATTATGCAATAAACATGAAAAAGATAACTACACATGGACTGTTGATAAAAAAGTATCAATAATTCAATATAAAAGAATAATAAATTGTAAATAAAATTTTCCACATTTCCACATGAATTTTTAGTGTTATTTGTTTAGTAGGATAAACCTGGAACAAAATAGCTATCATGGTGCCACATCCAAGTATTAGTGAGAAACATTATACAAAAATATCCATAGGTTGATTAATTATCCATTAAGGTTTGATTATGAATTTCAAGGTCGATGGAATGGTCAATGTTAGTGGATTTGGTTGAGGTGGGGTAGTGGTTAATTGGGGTTTTCCTATAAATGCATTTGAATAAAGTAAAGAGGCAAAAAGTGAAGGATACAAGTAGGGCTGTGTGACAAAACCCAATCAGAATAATGGAGATATGGGTTCCTGTTTTAAATATTAGTGAGGTAAGCAGTGGTGGACTATGGTGGTATGTTCCATTTGGTTTTAAAAAGGTTAACTATGATGAATGGAAAACTAGGAAGTTATATTTTAGTTTGGTTAAAGAAATTTATCTAATTTATTTTTAAATTCAATAAAATTATAATATTTTAATTCTTCTCATAAAATAATCTTATAGGGAATTTGATTTATCATGAATCTTTTTATTATCTTGTATTTTGAGGAAGGTTTTAAATATTTTGAGTTTTAAAAAATTTAAATGTGTTTTTGTTAAAAAAGATAATTTAATAAGCAGTTCATCATGTATGGTATAAAACATAGAATCACATAAGTGCATCATGAGGGGTGGGGATTTAACATATCATAAAACAAAAAAAAATAGGGAGGCACACTACATGTCACCCACCTCTTCAAATTTACACTATATATTTTTATAATATAACTAAATAAATACACAAATGAACACACATAGAGAGAGATATATATATTTTTTAGATATTTTCATATTTTTCATATTTTTCTTTCAAATATATTATATGTTTATGTTATATAAGTGAATTGTAAATTCCACACATTTTACCATGTAAAACATTATAGTGAGATCTTTGAGGCCATTGGAGACATTTAAAGAATGTTTTTGGAAATTTAATTAATTAAACACTACTATATATGATAGATCGACCCAATAATATTCTATGGGGATTATTTAACTCATTTTATCTAGTAGGATATAATAGTTTCTTTTATTGGGCCAGATAGAGTTCATAAGAGAGTGTTTTTTCATAAAAAATATTTTGATCCTTAACGTGCACATAACTTGGATGACGAATATTTTTATGACTTTAACACATAAGGATATCCCAATGGGAAACATGGAAATGGGTATGAATATGGAAATTCATTTGGATGTTCACTTTATATCAATTTTGTGTTTTGATGATATCATTTATAATGATGAAGGGTGGAAAATCCTTATTGGGTTCACCGTGATAAAAACCTTTAGTTAGTGTTTCAATATAATAATTTATGATTGAAGAATGTTTAGTGGAAGAATATGTTTTATTGGATGAATGATATGAACAAGTTTAATTTTATAATATAATCATCAATATAATACTCATATCTTCCCCATTCTTTTATATAGGTGGTTTGTCTGATATAAATAATATTTTAATCTAGGTGGTAGTCATCCCATGACCATATATAAACTTCAATTGGGTAAATAACTTAAAAAAAATCTTACATTAATATTTATAAGGAATGGTTCTCCCATGAATACTCTAGGGAATAAGGGAAGTGATTAGAATTTCCCCTTTTTCAATGATTTCTATAGATAAACTAGAATAATATTTCAAACAAAACATCAGAATATCCTAGCTAGGATTTATCACATTTAATTTATAATTAATTTATATTTAGAATTACCTTTAATATGATAATACACTTGATCAATTTCCTTTATCACTGTGTATTTTTTCTATAGATAATCCATGTGAGGATTCCTCTAGGTGTATCCCCACATGCTCTATGAATCATCAGTTGGATTTCATGGTATTTTGAGTGAAACAATGGACGAAACTAGTGTTTCACACCATTCATTATTGATTTCAAATAGGATTTTTTCATGTTCTCTCTTTGTTCCTAAGAGATAAGATGATATGATTTTCTCTCTAGGATTGAGAGAGTTTTTGAGAACTTTGGTAATTCACAACATGTGTCACCTCTTATCTAAAATGACATAATATGGATTTTATACATAGGGTTATAATGATTTATAATTTAATAAAAACCCTTTATAAATTAATTTATCATAAGTAATACCCATATCAAATTTTATTTTTATTATTATTATTTATATGACATGTAATTATCAAAATATCATTACTTAAATTAATTAAATAATTTTTATTTAATAGATATTAACTTAAATATATAATTTCCATCAAATGAATAACCTTAATCATTAATCCTCTTATCATATTTATTGAACATTGAATAAAAATTATTTATTTAAATAAATATTAGTCCTTTGATAAATAAATAAATATTGTATTCACAACCCATTTGAATATATATTTATTTTAGTGTTCCCATAACAAAATAAATATTTATGTTAATATATTTACTAAACTTATGAATAAATATTTATTTATTTATTTATAACCCTTTGAATAATAAATAAGTGATAAAATTCATCACACATATTCTAAACTCGAATATCTCAAGATTGAATTAATGAAATCAAATTTAAATGAATAATTAGTGTTCTAAAAGATGAGGACAATATTTATTATTAATATTAAACTCAATATAATTTTAATAGATAACGGATAAACTTATATTGTGTCTTAATCAGCCACATTTTCATTGGTATTAGGTTAACTAACCTAATGTCCAATATTGGTATCTAGCAACATATCAAGAAATCACTAGACAAAAAAATAATGCTGCAATAACAAAAACCTTCAAATATATCATATTATCCCCTTTATAAAAATATCTCATAAAGGTGTTTTCATAATTTATCCATAAACCTTTATGCTCAATTTACCTTTCTTCATTTTCTATTAATTAACTCATAGATAAAATACAATGGAAATATATTTAATCAGACAACCCCACTTCAATAAAATGTCCAATGATATATTCTTCCAAAAATATGAAAGGGAAAAAATATTTTTTAACATTTTAAATTATTGCCATATCACTTATGAAACACCTAATATATTCTACCTCACCCTGAGTAAATGATTTCATCATTTACGACTATATGTCAAAGTACATGATTTATGGTATACGTTAATAATAATAAAAAATATAAGGGCTAATACTCAAATTCATAGATTGGAATATCCAATGACAAATAGACATGTGTAATTCCTATTAGTGGGTCTATTCAAATGACCTCCCTATTTGGGGATCACCATGTATGAACTTAATGAGAAGAATTACCAATGTCTTATGAGCATCCAACACCAAATAGTCATGAAGATTCAAGGGAATAGTATAAGCATTAAGTGGGTTCCCAATTAATTTCATTGGATTATATTGATCAAGTCCAAAGACATTAACAAATTGGGCCAGAAACTTTCCTAGTAAAGATATTTATCATTTAATCAGTAATTTATTTAAATTAATAATTAGAAAAAATGTAATAATTATCTTATTCAATTTTCATTGATGTTTTTGATGATTTTTCATTAGGATAAATAATATGAGCAAGGATTCATCTATGTGTATCCACATGTGATCCATGAATCTCTATAAGATATTTTTAAATCTCTAAGAGTTTTCATAATAGAGAAAAGACATTCACATCATTCGTTGTTGATTAAAATAAAGGATTATTTTGTTCTATCTATATTATTGAATGTAAGGGGGGATAAATAATCTCTCTAGGGCTTGATATAATTCTAGAGATATTTTCTATTATGCACAACAACAATAAACTAATCCCCAAAATCATGTAATAATGATTTTTATAATTAGGGTTAATATAATTTATAATTATACAAATACCTTTATCAATACATTTAATCCAAGTAATACCCAATTTCAAATTATAATATTGTAATTATTATTATATTTCATAACATGATCTTATTTAAATATCATTTATCAATAAATAAACTAAATTTTTTTTAAATTAAATTAAATAAAATATATGATTTACATTGGGCATTAACTCAGCCCGTCAATCTCCAAAAAACATTATAAATGATGAAAAATAAAATATTTAATCAAATAAATATATATTCTACATTGAATAAATAAATAAATTTAAGAATCACTAAAACTCAAGAATAAATTTTTATTAAATATTCATGAAACAAAATAAATATTTATATTTATTCATTCACTAAACCAGAAAATAAATATTTATTTATTTATAACCGCGTGGACAATTAAAATAAGAGAAAATATTCAACTTTTGTATTCGAAACTAAAAAATATTCTGATTAAATTTAATCAATCAAAATTACTTGAATTATTATTATACCACCATCTGTAAAATCTTTTTATTCTTCATATTAAATTAAATACATTTTAATGAGATTTTAGATACACTTAGTGTGTGACCTGATAAAACTCTTTCTCTGTGATTTAAGTTGAACTTACCAAGTTTTCCTGATCATCATCTGGCAACATATCATGGTTCCTATATAGAATAAAGTTAATTAAACAACAATTACAACCTTCCTATGAATTCTATTGTGCAATATAACCACTTTTTCTTTATTTATAATCATATAATATAGATACAAGTGTTTTCATATTATATTATTAACTTATTTTATGTAATATTATGTAATCAACTCATCAAATACATACAATGTACATGGATTTAATAATACCATATCATTTCAATCAATGGACTTGAGAAATATTACTTCATTAATAAAGAAGGGACAAATCCTTTCTTTACTTATTCAAAGAATTTCATATCACTTATGACACACCCAATGTGTGCTACCTTATTGTCAGAACATGTCATCATTGTTTTTTCCAATTCATAATATTAAAAAATTCATGATGTATAATAATAATAATAATCTCAATTCTAAAAACAAATACACACATTCACATATACGAATATCTAATGACACAAAAACATGTGGAACTACTATTGGGGGGTCTATCCTCATGACCTACATTCTTTGAGATCACCTCATGGTAAATTCATGAGAACATATCCCAATAAATTATGAGAATCCAACATAAAATAATAAAACTTTATATGTCTCCCATAAGATAGATGTTATCTATATCATAAGATATATGTTTAATAATGCTATCATAACATCTCTAGGTTATAATTATAGAAAAGAACTACTTTAACCAGTCCATGTGAAAAATACCCTAAGGATATTATAGAAAAAATTTACAAGAAAAATAATTATGTGATAAGATATTTATTAATATTATTTTAATAAAAAGTAAAAAAAAGTCTATTGGTTCCATAGAATCATGTCCCACAGACTTCCACCTGCACTATATCCAACCACAAACATTTCACAAAATGTTAGATATCAGGCTTTCTTACTGATAACTCTTCTTCCATCCCTATTCCCAAACAAGGATATGGGGGTGGATCCCCTATAATATAGAATAATGGGGTCCTAATTAGGTGACCTATGTTAACGGTCTCCCAGGTAGTATCCTAAGAAAATTATTGATTAGGTAGTCAAGGCCAAGTTTATTTAGTGACCAGGTAGTGGGTTTCCAATTACACGATGCCTAAGTGGTTATTTCCCAAGTGGATGAGTTCCCATGTTATGTACTAACTAGGTTTGGCTCCTAATAACATTGAGACCAAGCTGTTTATCACTCAATCACTTCAATTCCATTATAGTCAGAAACCAATTAGTAAATTCCCAAGGCATACATATAAATAGAATGGAATAGATTATAATTGTTTCCCTTCTCCTTGGGTTTGGTTGTGAAAATAACATAATTGATGGTTCTATGTGCTTATGTTCATTGGATCACATGTTGGATCCATGTGGGAAATTGGTGTTGATAATATGGGATTTGGGGGTCCTTTTATAATAAATCCTTGACATGGTTCCCTAACCATGGGTAGTAACCATTTGTAACTACTTTGTGAATCTAGGTGTGGATTTGGGAATGTGTGATAGCAAAAAGTATAGGGCATGTGAGTAAAGTTGTGTAAAGAAAAGTGATCAAATATACACAATAGGATTTGTGCTCAAGAAGGGTCTAAGAAGCTTTAGTGCACAGAAAAAGAATAATGAGTTAGGGTACCCATGTAATAGTGAATGAGGTGGGGCAGCTGAGGAAACACACTCAGAGCTACACATGATTCTAATAAACTATTCAGGGTGTGTGAGGATATGTAATGTGTGACATCACATATATAAAAATGCATGTGATTTAGTGGAACATGAGGCTAGGGTGAACAATGAAGGGTGTACATGGAGTCTCATACAAGGTTGAGGACCTAATGTATGATCTTGGTTTTTCACTCAGGTATGGATCCTTTAATTTTCAGTCAAAATCTTTACTTTGGACCTAATATGAATGCCTAAGGATTTTGTAAAGGTTATGAGGGTGATTGGATCTTTTTCAGAGTCCGGAACCCATTTTTTTGGGAAATATAGTCTTTTCTCACTGTTTAAAGTAAACCGTGAAAGAATTTTGCATGGTTTGGAAAAAAGTTAGATGGTATTTTTTTCATATAGATCCACCTCTCATGGTCAGCGCATAGTTATGCAGCATAACCGTGTGAATGCCCCTTTTTCCCAGGTACTCGTGCATGGCTTGTGAAAAGTTTGATCAAACTGTGTGGAGGTTGTTATTTCAGGAAAAACCATCTTGCACATTTAGAGAACGATTTGACATGTTGTGAAGACAAACCATGTGCAGGCTAAAATTCTGGGTAGAATATTCCAATTTCCCTTAATGATCTATTCCACCCCCACTTCCTTCCTAATTGGAGAACCAGAATGATTATTCCCTTTTCCTCTCATTTTGGATATTTTTGAAGGCTAAATCTAGGGATTTAGTTATCTCTTTCTCCCGACATCCGATTGATCTTTCGTTCATCACGTTGGATGTGCAGCAGTAAGTACTCAAGTCCTTTTTATATGTTATTTTTTCCTCTTTCTCTTGTCCTAGATATCATCATGTGAGATTTTTCTCCTTTTCTTTGATATACTACAATATAAGGAAAATCCTGGTTTAATACCAAAGAATAAATATCATACAACTCTAAGGTGTGTGGTATATAACTCACCCATAATGTTTGTTGATTTTTGAATATCCGTGTGGGGCCTGCCGATTTCATTAGGCACCATTTCATAAATTTACATGACATGGTTTTAATTATTAGAATCGTATGGTTATGATATTTATAAATATGTGATTATTTGTTAGCGGTTACACCCCCAAATCAATCCACCCCATATTCAAGGTTATGCCATTTTTGGATTTTTAGTGTTTTGGAATGTTTGAGCCACTGTTCGGGTGTGCCATCGCTTGACCTTCCTAAAGGCGGGTCTTTCTATAATAGATGGATTTTTATTAATGAGAATTGAATAATGGAATATAACATGTATTCTTAACACATGACCAGCCTAATGAGAGTGCTTAAATTTGGTTATTAAATGTAAAATGTTAAATGAAAAGAAGACTAAGTACATAACATGTCCATATAAAATGAGATTGAATAAAGGATACATGTCCGTAGAACCCCGTTCTTTATTGATGAAAGGTAGAAGGGTGAACCTCTATAATTTAATATTCCTTAATGGTTAATTAAGACTTTATTAAATGGTTTCAACGCTACATGGCTTGCCCACACTAATGGAATACAAAACTTGAACCTAATGAATGATTTCATGATTACTATATCAGATACGAATGTATTGAATCGGGCTGACCTTGGATTCTAAGAGAAGAACACCTTGGGACTCAGAAAACCCATTCTTATTCAAGGATGGGGTTTTATTAGGTTGACCCACACATAGATTCCAGTTTTTGTCTTTTCCCTAGATTCATGATATACTAACATATGGTTTTTTAAATTATTAATTGATACCTAAGATTATGTAACATCCCAGGTAAATAACGAATAATACTTTTTAATATTTATTAATATTTGAGAATTAATATTAATTTTACTTTAAATGGGTTGCTATGTTCGATAGCGTACCCAATACACAACAAAGAGTTTTTTGGAATCTTACGTTGCACACCAGTAATAAAATAATATTATTTTAAATGTTAGTTAACACGTAGCCATTCTATTGGAGGGAATGAATATAAATAACTAAAATATGATTATATATGTTTGTTAAATGTTTTTACATTTATCCAATAAAGGATAAAGGCTTAAAATGTGAAAATAATTCAATCTTAGGCATATATAATCAAATTTTCATTAAAGGTCCACTTATCAACTTTTGATGGCGAACCGTCACTAAATATACTTTTGGGCACTTTTATAAATTATATTGTAACAAATAAAATTCTTCTTTAGAATCGGGATATAAAAATTTACTTTGTGTAAATTTTCTGTATTTTTCCAATAAAGATCATTTTTAATGAATAGTGAAAAATATTGTATTTTAATTCAAAACCTCTTTTTAATCTAATTTTTTAATATTATTTGATTATATTTTGAAGTGGTTTTAAAGTGAAATTAGAATATATTTTTACCATTTAATCCAATAGTGGTCCTTGTAATTAATTTCACATTGAAATCGGACTTGAACTATGTCAATCTTTTGATACTTTTTGTTTAATAAAAACACGCTATTTGTTTTGACAGCAGGAATTAATTATTAAATTAATTAATTCAACTTATATGTTTTGAATTTTTTTAAAATAGACATCATTTTTTAATTCATAATATCAAATATAGTTTAGGGTGAATTTTTGATATTTTTCTGAAAAAACTTCAATTTTTGATGAATAGTGAAACTACTAAGTGGTACTTAAAAACTGATTTTTTTTCATTTAAATGAAATTTTACCACCTATGTGTTTTTAATTTAAAAAATCTGACATACATGGTTTTCATTAATAAGTAAAATGTGGTTCAATGGGATTAAAATAATTTTTTGGTGAATAGTAACTTTTATGTTTTTAATCATAATTAGAGGTAATTAGTGTAGTTTAAGGTAAAGATAATGTTTTAATAATATTAAATGAATTTGACACATGTCCTACCATTATTGGATGTGTAATGGCCAACCAATACAATCCATGGGTCAAATTGGGGACCCCATAGAGCCACTTTGGTAGTAAAATGACATTAATACCTTTTTATTAAATGTTAAAATAAAAATGTCACAAACATGAGTTATTTTACTAAAAAAAAATTTACATGGGGTTATACAAGTCAGATTTTTTACTATAAAAATTCATTGGAAATATAAAACGATTTCCTACATCATCGTATTTTTTTTATAATTTTTAGACATTAAATAAATTAAATTATTTATGACACCATGATGATGCAGTGATTACCTCATTATTTAACGATTTAAATAAAATGGAAATATAATATACAATCTAAGACCTAAAAATGTCCATGACCTATTTGATTGGTGGATTTATAACCCTTATCACCTTATCCTAGAAACACATCAATGTGGGATGATTAAAATCCGAAAATCATTCTAAAATAAAGTAACATTTCCTTACTTTCCAAGAGTGCCCCTCCTCTCCTCTTATAAAAGGCCCCCACCTCTACCTCCATACCCACACCTCTCAAGCCTTTGGATAGGCCAAGATATAGTCTTTATATCTCTCCACATCCATATATTACTCCTAGAATCCTCAATTTGGGCATAAGTCTTCCCAAGGAAGCCTTTGAGCTCAAATCAATGAGAGTTACCCGATTTTAAGGTAATGTCTTCACTTGTGTTCTTTTGTTTTATTTTGCATCTACAACCCCCTAAAATATTTTTATTAATTTCCTTTGTATCAACTCCAGTATCTTCAATATACTAGGATGTTGTTATAGGAAGAATTCGAGCTACACTTACACACACATACATCTAATGGTTAAAGAACATACTGTTTCTGTGGATGGAGAATCTCTGCCCCACGAAACGATGATTGTTCAATATTCTTCTACCACCTTCAAAGGTGTCCATTAAGATATAACTATATTTACATATGATATATAATATGTTTATGTTTTCCTTAAGCTTCTTTATTTTTCATTTATGGCATACCTTTATGGATTTCATTATAGGTATATGCGATATCTTCATTTTAGGAAGTGCGGACTGCCGCCCCCTCAAAGTGATTTGATTCGTTAACACCGTATGTGGTACATATAAAGGATAAATTTAATGATATTATATATGATACCATACTGGAATTATAATACTCGTATGTATCCTTATGTTTTAATTCCATTAAATATGAAATAGAAATGGAGGTAGCGTTCATGCGTACGTACAGCTTACCGTCTCCATAAACGGTGCATTTCATTTCTTACCTCTAAATGATTATGTAATATTATAAATGCATGTATATACTGGATATATATGATATATATGGAATATACATCATTAATATCATTCTTGAGATAATGTATATTTTACTACGTGAACAACTTGTAAATATAAGAAGTTCACTTTTTACTCAAGTACCAAATATCGAAAAAACAATCATTATTATCCTAAATAATTACATAGTGTTCATGAAAAGATTATAGGTGATATAAAAGGAATAATGAACTTGAAAAAGGTTCTTAATCAAGTAGAAATTAACTCAAGTTTATTATTCAGGAGGTTAAAGTACGATCGAGTCAAGTCGGACCCGAGGTAAGGGACTTCGTCTCAATCTCCTCTCATTGAGGCATAGTTCGTTTTATACACAAATTTATTTTATACGATGTATAAACCCCTTTGAATTTTACTTTTATACAAAAGGGATCTTTTTCTAAGTAGTGTTTTACTAAACGACAAAAATGAATGTTTCTTTTAACGTACGCGGTGACAACGACGTTTTCCACCGTCGTGATTATTATTTTATCTTTGGCTTCCTCAACAAGTCGTAATGTTTTTAAAATAAAATAAATACCATATACTCTTTTATGTATTTTGGTATTGAAAATGGTTTTGATAAATGATTCTATTATGTCAATATATTTAAATGATATATTATTATTGAAATGTGGAAATGTTATCATTCCATTATATTGGTTTTGTGTGTTATAATTTTATAATGGTACTTAGACATTTGACTGGTGGTTACGTGATAAACCATATGACGGGTGGTGCCGTGAATACTAGGACAGGTGGTTACATTTTAACCTCCAATTCATTGGGTATGGAAGTCAGTCGTATGGCTATTCCATTAATTATGTATGGAAGTTGGCCGAATGGCTATTCCATTAAGTGATATGTGTGGAAGTCGACCGTATGGTTATTCCACTTAAGTATATTTATGTCCCAAGTTACCTTTATATGTTATGTGTTCTTTATATGGGTTTTATGGTAATATTTTGGTTACAAAAGGGTAAGTAATGATATGTTATTCAGTGAAGAGTTTTTAATACTTTATAAAGGTGAAGGTATTACTTTGATAAAGTATACATGGTTTACTTGTTGTTTTTAAAACTAACAGTTTTCATTCTTTGTGTATCCCTTATTGAGATTTTTATGCTCACCCCAAGTTCTTTTGAAATGTTTTTCATAGTAATTAATGTGGAGTAGGGTCATGGATGGGATCAAGGGAAAGGCATGCTATCTAAAACATGGAACTAGACATGTTTATTTTTAAGAGTTTTTATTTTATGGAAACTTAGTAGAAGTGTCTACTTTGTAATCTTTTAAGATGTAATAGTTATGTCCTAATTCTATAAAACTTTAAACCTGAAAATATCCTCAATGTGAATTATTCATTAAATTCAATATTAAGTAAGGTTTAAGGTCGGGGCCTTATAGTTGGTATCAAAGGTCGGTTTAGACAACTTTAGGAGTTAGAAAATTGTTAAATTATAAATTAATCTATGGTATGATTGAAATGATATAGCATTTAGAGATTACCATGTTGCTTCACCTAAGGTATTTTATTGTTAAGAATGGTTTTCGTAGAGGAAACAAAGAATATTTTTTTGGGAAGGCATACAGAAGGAAATGACCTTTCGAATCAGCATCCTAAGATGGTCAAAATCAGAATTAAGCAGTTTACTGCAGTGATGGCTCAGTTGAATCAGGTGATAAATGGTGGTTGTGTTATTGATGATATTTTGGTGTTTTCTAATGGCAAAGAGGATCATGAATGTCATTTAAGGGTTATCTTTCAAACCTTAAAATAAAATAAACTTTATGGAAAATTCATCATGTGTTAGTTTTGGTTACAACAAATTTCTTTCCTTGGTCACATTGTTTCAAAAAAAGGCATAACTGTTGATCCTGCTAAATCAAAAGTTGTTGAAGAATGGACAAGACCCACAAATGTAACCGAGATCTGTAGTTTCCTTGGTTTGTAAGGTTACTACTGAAGGTTTGTTGAAAATTTTTCATGGTTATCTAGTCCAATGACTAAGTTAACTCAAATGGGTGTTAAGTTTATATAGACAAAAGAATGTGATGATTGTTTTCAGGAGTTGAAAAGAAGATTGGTGGATGCTCTAGTTTTGGAACTTCATTCCAGGAATGGTGAGTTTGTTATATACAGTGATGCTTCATTGAAGGGAATTGGTTGTTTCCTTATGCAGAATGATCGGGTAATTGCTTATGCTTCACGTCAATTGAAAACTCATGAGGTAAATTACCCGACACATGATTTAGAATTAGCTGCTATTGTTTTTGCTCTAAAAATTTGAAGGCATCATTTGTATAGACTAAAGCTTGAAATATATACGGATCACAAAAGTTTAAATTATATATTCACTTAGAATGTATTGAACATGAGACAGAAGAGATGGCTGGAATTAATCAAGGATTATAATTGTACAATTCATTACCATCAGGGAAAATCAAATAAAGTGGTCAATGCTTTGAGTCAAAAATGTAATCCTTTATTAACCATGCTACGTTTGGAATGAGATCCTTTGGTTTTTGATTTGATGAACTTTGACATGGATGTTTTTTTTGCAGGAAGTCCTTCTGTTTTGTTTCAGGTATCAGTGAAATATTATCTATCAGACAGAATCATGCAAGCACAAAATAAAGACAGTGAGTTGCAGAAAAAGGTAGAGCTAGTTCAGAAGGGTATGTTTCCTGAATTCAACATTGATAATAATTGTGTTTTAAGATTTGGGAAGATATTGTGTGTGACTTGTGATTCACAGTTGAAGAGAGAGTTGTTATGTGAAGCTCATAGTTCTCCGTTTTTAGTTCATCCTGGCAGTACTAAGATGTACAGAGTTCTACGGGAGTATTTCTGGTGGGATGGAATGAAAAGAGTTATTGCTGATTTTACTGTGAAGTGTTTGACTTCTTGGCAGGTTAAAGAAGAGATGCAGTTATCGAAAGGGATGCTTCATCCTTTGCCAATTCCATAGTGGAAATTAGAAAATATATCCATGGACTTTGTTATAGGATTACCGAAGACATCTAGAGGCAATAATGCAATCTGGGTTACTGTTGATCTACTGACTAAATATGCTCATTTCCATCCCATTAGAGATACTTTCACTCTAGATCAACTTTCTCATTTGTATCCTAAAGAGATAGTCAAGTTGCATGGAGTTCCCCTCTCCATTGTATCTGACCGTGATCCCAGGTTGACTTCTAACTTTTGGAAAGGCCTTTAGATGTCATTGGGTACTGAATTAAATTTTAATACAACTTTTCATCCTCAATCAGATGGGCAGTCAGAATGAACAATTCAGACATTGGAGGATATGCTATGTGCCTGCTCTTTGGATTATCAGGGAAGTTGGGACCAACATCTTTCTTTGGTTGAGTTTTCATATAATAACAGTTTTCATTCCAGTATACAGATGGCTCCATTTGAGGAATTATATGGTAAACGGTGTCGAAATCCAGCTTTTTGGGATGAAGTGGGTGAAAGGAAGATGATGGGACCATAATTGGTAGAAGAGATGGCAGAAATAGTTCAGTTTATTTAGAAACAAATGAAAACAGCTCAGAGAAGACAGAAATGTTATGCAAATAACCGAAGGAAGGATCTATATTTTGAGGTAGGTGATCATGTTTTTCTCAAAGTTTCACCATGGAAGAGTGTGATGTGATTTGGTAAGAAAGGAAAGCTGAGTCCAAAGATCATTGGACCATATGAAATTCTAGAGAATGTTGGATCAGTTTCTTAACGAGTGGCTTTACCTCTGAGTTTATCTCAGGTGCACAATGTTTTTCATGTTTTTATGTTGAGAAAGTATATACCAAATCCATGTCATGTTTTGATCCCAGAGGTAGTTCTGTTGGAATAGAATCTCTCTTATGAAGAACAACCAGTCCAGATTCTTGACCGTAGAGAGAAGGTGTTACAGAATAAGTTAATTCACTAGGTAAATGTTTTATGGAAAAACCATATGGTTGAAGAGGAATCATGGGAATCTGAAAATGCTCTGAGGGATAAATACCCCCACTTATTTTTATAAATGAATAAAATTGCGAGGACGCAATTCCCAAAAGGGGGGAAGGATGTAACATTCCAGATAAATAAAGAATAATACATTTTCATATTTATTAATATTTTAGAATTAAATATTAATTTTACCTTAAATGGGTTGCTATTTCCGATAGTGTACCCGATACGCAACAAAGAGTTTCTTTGAAATCTTACGTTGCACACTAGTAATAAAATAATATTATTTTAAATGTTAGTTAACACGTAGCTATTGTATTGGAGGGAATGAATATAAATAACTAAAATATGATTATATATGTTTTTTAAAAGTTTTTACATTTATCCAATAAAGGATAAAGGCTTAAAATACGAAAAAAATTCAATTTTAGGCATATATACTCTAATTTTCACTAAAGGTCCACTTATCAACTTTTGATGGAGAACCGTCCTTAAATATAGTTTTGGTCACTATTGTACATTCTATTGGACCAAATAAAATTCTTTTTTAGTATCGGGAAATAAAAATTTACTTTGTGTAAATTTTCTGTATTTTTCCGATAAAGATCATTTTTTAATGAATAGTGAAAAATATTGTATTTTAATTCAAAACCACTTTTTAATCTAATTTTTTAATATGATTAGATTATCTTCTGAAGTGGTTTTAATGTGAAATTAGAATATATTTTTACCATTTAATCCAATAGTGGTCATTGGAATTAATTTCACTTTGAAATCGGACTTTAACTAGTGTCAATCTTTTGATACTTTTTGTTTCATAAAAACACGCTATTTGTTTTGATAACGGAAATTAATTATTAAATTAATTAATTCAACTTATATGTTTTTAATTTTTTAAAATAGACATCATTTTTGAATTCAAAATATCAAATATATCTTAGGGTGGATTTTTGGTATTTTTATGAAAAACTTCAATTTTTGATGAATAGTGAAACTACTAAGTGGTACTTAAAAAACTGATTTTTTTCATTTAAATGAAATTTGACCACCTCTGTGTTTTAAATTTCAAAAATAATACATACATGGTTGTCATTAAGAAGTAAAATGTAGTTCAATGGGAGTAAAATAATTTTTGGGTGAATAGTAACTTTTAAGTTTTTAATCGCGATTAGAGGTAATTAGTGTAGTTTAAGGTAAAGATAATGTTTTAATAATATGAAATGAACTTGACACATGTACTACCCTTATTGGATGTTTCATGGCCGAAAAATAAAATCCATGGGTCAACTTGGGGACCCCATAGAGCCACTTTTGTAGGAAAATGACATTAATACCTTTTTATTTAATGTTAAAATAAAAATGTCACAAACATGAGTTGTTTTACTAAAACAATTTTTACATGGGGTTGTACAAGTCCGATTTTTGACTATAAATATTAATTGGAAATCTAAAACTATTTCCTACATCATAGTATTTTTTTATAATTTTTAGACATTAAATAAATTAAATTATTTATGACACCATGATGATGAAGTGATTACATCATTATTTAATGATTTAAATAAAATGGAAATATAATGTATAATATAAGACCTACACATGTCCAAAACCTATTGGATGGGTGGATTTCGAACCCTTATCACCTTATCCTTGAAAAACGTCAATGTGGGACCATTAAAATCCGAAAAGCATTCTAAAATAAAGTAACATTTCCTTACTTTCCAAGAGTGCCCCTCCTCTCCTCTTATAAAAGGCCCCCAACTCTACCTCCTTAGACACACCTCTAAAGTATTTGGTTCGGCCAAGTTCTGCGCTTTTTATCTCTCCACATCCATATCTTACTCCTAGAAGCCTCATTTTGGGCAGAAGTCTTCCCATCGAAGCCTTTGAGCTCAAATCAAAGAGAGTTACCCGATTTTAAGGTAATGTCTTCACTTGTGTTCTTTTGTTTTATTTTGCTTCTCCAACCCCTAAACTCTTTTTATTCATTTCTTTTGTAACAACTCCAGTATCTTAAATATACTAGGATGTCTTTATAAGAATCATTCGAGCTACACTTACACACACATACATCTAATGGTTAAAGAACATATTGTTTCTGTGGATGGCGAATTTCTGCCTCACGAAACGATGATTGTTGAATATTCTTCTAACAACATCAAAGGTGGACATTATGATATCACTATATTTATATATGATATATAATATGTTTATGTTTTCCTTAAGCTTATATATTTTTCATTTATGTCATACCTTTATGGCTTCCATTATGGGTATACGCGATATCTTCATTTTAGGAAGTGCAGACTACCGCCCCCTCAAAGTGATTTGATTCGTTAACACCATATGTGGTATGTAGAAAGGATAAATTTAATTATATTATATATGATACCATACTGTAATTATAATACTATTATGTATCATTATTTTTTAATTCCATTAAATATGAAACAGAAATGGAAGTAGCGTTCATGCGTACGTACGGCTTACCGTCTCCATGAACGGTGCATTTCCTTTCTTACCTCTAAATGATTATGTAATATTATAAATACATGTATATACTGGATATATATTATATATATGGAATCTAAATCATGAATATAATTCTTGAGATAATGGATATTTCACTACGTGAACAACTTGTAAATATAAGAAATTCACTTTTTGACTCAAGTACCAAATATTGACAAAATGACCATTATTATCCAAAATAATTACGTAGTGTTAATGACAATATAATAGGTGATATAAAAGGAATAATGAACTTGAAAAAGGTTCTTAATAAAGTAGAAATTAACTCAAGTTTATTATTAAGGAGGTTAAAGAGTGATCGAGTCTTGTCGGACCCGAGGTAAGGGACTTCGGCTCAATCTCCGTTCATTGAGGCATAGTTTGTTTTATACATAACTTTCTTTTATATGGTGTATAAACCCATTTGAGTTTTACTTTTATACAAAGGGAATCTTTTTCTACGGAGTGTTTTACTAAATGACAAAAAGAAATGTTTCTTTTAACATACGCAGTGACAACGACCTTTTCCGCCGCCGCGAGTATTATTTGATCTTTGGCTTCCTCAACAAGTCATAATGTTTTTAAAATAAAATAAATACCATATACTCTTTTATGTATTTTTGTATTGAAAATGGTTTTGATAAAGGATTCTATTAGGTCAATATATTAAAATGATATATTGTGATTAAAATGTGGAAATGTTACCATTCCATTATATATTGGTTTTATGTGTTATAATTTTATAATTGTACTTGGACATTTGACGGGTGGTTACGTGATAAACCATATGACGGGTGGTTCCATGAATACCAGGAGGGGTGGTTACGTTATAACATCCAATGAATTGGGTATGGAAGTCAGCCGTATGGCTATTCCATTAAGTATGTATGGAAGTTGGCCGAATGGATGTTCCATTAAGTGATATGTGTGGAAGTCGACCGTGTGGTTATTCCACTTAAGTATGTTTATGTACCAAGTTACCTTTATATGTTATGTGTTCTTTATATGGGTTTTATCGTAATCTTTTGGTTACAAAAGGGTAAGTAATGATATTTTATTCATCGAAGAGTTTTTACAACTTCATAAAGGTGAAGGTATTACTTTGATAAAGTATACATGGTTTACTTGTTGTTTTGAAAACTAACAGTTTTCATTCTTTGTGTATCCCTTACTGAGCTTTTTATGCTCACCCCAAGTTTTTTTTTAAAATTTTTTTCACAGGACTTAATGTGGAGTAGGTTAATGTATGGGATCAAGGGAATGTCATGATATCTAAAACATGGAACTAGACATGTTTCATTTTAAGAGTTTTTATTTTATGGAAACTTATTAGAAGTGTCTACTTTGTAATCTTTTGAGATGTAATTGTTATGTCCTAATTCTCTAAAACTCTAAACCTGAAAATATCCTCAATGTGAATTATTCATTTAATTCAATATTAAGTAATGTTTAAGGCCGAGGCCTTATAGATTCACTCCTTGGTTCCATAATTGAATAGTAGGTTCTATGGTTAAAGCCTATAGAAACCTATCCTTTAATAGCCCCATTTTACCTTGGTAAATCACCTTGGACTCGGTAGGTACATTATTGTGGAATACCTTGGATTACGCTCCTTGTATTATGAAGGTTCCAGGTGCAGTGAAAGCGTTGTTGGACCGACACCCAACTTTGATTTTTACCACGATAAATGATTATTTAGGGATAGATATGACGATGAATGCTAGTCTCCATAGAATAGAATGAACGATTTAGATAAAGAAGTAAGTGGACCAAACATTTAGAGAGGATCTTGCACATCATGTTCATAATTAATTTAATTAATTTCATAAATAAAATAATTCATGAATCCTTGGTATTTTCTTCTTTGATGATGTTGATCATCTGTAATGACCATTCTAGATTATCGTGTTGCACTTTCAAGGATCCAAACTAGAATACCTCTAGCGGTGATCGGCACGTGCTCTAATGGCCTCTAATCGACACCGCTCATTCTTGAGGTGTTAATGCGGTGAAGTGAGTGTCTTGTGTCAGTTGTTCTTGCTCTCTTGTTATTCATCCTTGAAGAACATATCTCTTTCTTGAGAGGGGCAGGAAGAGGATTCGAGATAGAAATTGTTTAGCTCAAAAATTTTCAATTCACCGGGTGTGCAGTTTGGTACTTGTCACAATAGATGTATGTGTCTATTTATTAACATGGGGATTTAGTAACAATATATAACTTTGTAACCGAAATTAAATACATTCATAAACCTAGAGAAAACTTATTTTATTAATAATAATCGTGCGTCATTATTTATGGTGTGCCAACTTTTTAAAAATGGAATAATAAAGAAAATTATACATCGCAAAATAATAGCAGTGTTATTTTAATACGTTCCATCTAGTTAAATAATTATTTATCATCATGAAAATAATTATTACACTATCATACAAGCCTCAGTACCCTCTAACTCCCCTTCCTTTTATTAAACACCCAAATAAATATATAAATAAATATTTCTTTTAAATAAATATTTTATTTACAAACATGTAAATAAATATTTTTCAAATGTTCAATAAAATAAATAAATATATTTTACCCACAATCCGATGAATAAGAATTTATTTAATTTATTCAATCATTTTAACATGAATAAAATTATTCCATTGTATTGAGAGTAATATTTATTAATTAAATTCAAGTAGAATTTTACTAAGACCACCATAAACACTTAGTGTGTGGCGCTCTAGGATTCTTTCTCGTTGGCATTAGGTAGTCTTTCCTAAAGTTAAATAGTATAGTCTAGAAACGATTCAAGGTACCCAAGAGGAAGAACATAAAGTCACAACAACACCATACACATATGAACACTCACTGTGTGATATAATCCATTTTTCTCAATATCTCAACAAGTAGGTTTCATGATAGTGTCATCAAATTTTATGCTTTATAAGTCGTTCTTTGGCATTATTAAATAAAATCATCATTACCCAATGGACATGGAATTTCATGAGACTGTTCTATTTCAATCAATGGGAAAATATATTAACATCCAAAAATGGAAGGGGAATGTCCTTCCTTGACATATCCATTAATAACATGTCACTCATGACACACCCAACGTACCCTACTTCCCACCAATTCTCTGCATGACAGTTTTCATTAGTAGGTCAAAGTGGGAAAGTCATGACACATATTAGTGATAATATTAATGTCTAAGGATCATTACACATGCTCACAGATAGAAATATCTGATGACACCAAAACATGCAGAATTTTTATTGGAGGGTTTGTTATCATAATATCCTATCTTAGAGATTACTAAGTGAGAACTTCATGAGAGGAAGTCTCATCTACTTATGATAACTAAAACATGATGTTTAGCATTCTTTGTGTCCCATAATAGTAAGTTATCCAACTGTAGAACTATATTTAGGAATATTTTTATAGAATTTCAACGTTCTCATCATAGTAGAGAAAAACCATGACCTTATCAATACAACAAATACTCTTGGATATCATTACATTATAGTCATACAAAATAATGAACAATATGTAATAAGATATTTAATATTTAAAAACATTAAATATCCTTTTAATCAATGTAAATCTTATTGGTTCTAGGACACCAACTCTTAAAATCTCACACTTTGACTAGAGCCAACTGCCTACGAGTTTCAGTGTGCTTGACCTCACATGGTGATCATATTTTTGCTGAGTCAGGGATTTATTCAAGGGGTCCACCATGTTTTCTTCCATCAAAATACTGCTCACTACAACATCACTTATATGAGAAAATCCCTCAAGAGATGATAATTACAATGTATGTGCTCCGTCCGCTGATGTGACCTTGGCTCTTTGGCGAGAGCCACAACTCCATTATTATCACAGTACAATGTGATGGGATATTTATTTCTAGGTATCACATACAACTCTTAGATGAATCTTTGCATCAAAACTGCTTGTTTATCTACCTCAAAAGCTGAGATATACTTAGAATCTCCTTGATAATCTAAGACCACACTCTACTTTGAGCTCTTATAGCTTATTACACCTCCATTCATTGTTAATATGTATCCCATTTGTGACTTCATGTCATCTTGATCAGTCTGGAAACTAGAATCTTCATATCCTCTGATACTAGTTCCTCATCTCCTCCATATATCAAGAAGATATCTTTAGTACGCCTCAGATACTTTAAGATTACATTGATTTTCATCCAATGATGGTCTCTTGGGTCAGTTCGATATCTTCCTACCACACTCAATGCATAGGCAACATCCAGTCTAGTACAAATCATGGCATACATGACTAACCCAATCACTGATGTGTATGGGGTCCATGCCATTATCTTTCTTTCCTCATGTGTCTAAGGACACATTTTCATGGAAAGATGAATTCCATGTGTTTCTAGCAACAATCCCATCTTGAATTGTTCCATACTGAATCTCTTCTGTATCTTATCAATGTATGTACTTTGACATAGGCCCAACAATATCTTGGATCTATCACGATGGATCTTGATCCCTAGAATATATGCTTCATTTCTCAATTCATTCATGTAGAATCAATTATTCAACCATTCCTTAACATTCTGTTATACCGGTATCTCATTTCCAATAAGTAATATGTCATCAACATATAATATTAAGAAAATGACTACAATCCCACTAAATCATTTGTAGACACAAGTCTCACATTCATTCTTGATAAAACAAAATTCTGTTATGGATTCATCAAAAATAATGTTACATTACCAGTATTCTTTCTTTAATCCATAAATGGAAATCTATAAATTTCATAACTTATTAGAATCCTTTCGAGTCACATACCCTTTTGGTTGTGTAATGTTGACATCTTCCTGAAGGATCCTATTAAGGAAAGCTATTTTGACATCCATTATACAAATCACATAGTCATGGTAAGCTCTAATGGAAAGTATCATTCTGATGTATTTCATTATTGCAACTGGTGAAAATGTCTTATCGTAGTAAATTCCTTGATGTAGTTTAATCCCTTTTGTAATAAGTAGTTCCATATTGGTACTGAATTTTCCATTCATGTCCAGTTACTTATTGAATACCCATTTTCAACCAATTGGATTTACATGAACTGGAGGATCTACCAAAATCCATACTTCGTTTTGGTACATGGAATCCATTTCAAAATTCTTGGTTTCATTCAATTTGGAAACATCTTTGCCACATACTACTTCCTTGTAGGTTAGATCCTAAATGGCCTGAAATCCTTTATTTTTATATTTATTATGGATAATCCCCCTTTTAAGGGTTGAAGGGGATCCCTTACATGACCCGTAGGCCCAAGGAACAAGGCCCGACACGACCTCAAGGCCAATACATGACCCGAAGGCCCAGAGACATTATATGCCCATAACATGACCCAGAGGCCCAACCCACTAGAACTGCCCCTCCCCAGCATCAGTTAGAGGTTCATTATTATAAACTAATAATGATTCACCACCCTTAGTATCTATAAAACCATAACTTTTTGGTTTACTAACCACACTTGTACTCATACGCAGTACTTGTGTCTCTGGAATAGATCCTTCTTCAATGGGGCTTTGTGGAATCTATTATTGTACCAAACCTTGTTTACCTTAAGCCTCGACTTCATCGATGACTATCTCACTTCCACTTTCTATATTGGATTTGTTCTCCCTCTCAAAGAATATGTAATTTCTTTCCACTATAACGTTTTTTCTGAGGGTTTTTATAGGTAATATCCCCTTGTTTCCTTTGAGTATCCTATAAAGTTACACTTTGTGCCCCGGGGAGTGTGTTTGACACCTGAAGAGACCTTAATAAATGCTTTTCTACCCCACACATGTAAATTCAATAACATGGCTTTTCTCCAACACCATAACTCATATGGAATACCATTTATTGATTTATTTGGTACATGGTTTAGTATGTGTGCTCCTGTTGGTAACGCATATCACCAAAAGGATAATGGAAGACTCATGACTCGTCATTGATCTCACCATGTCAAATAGGGTGTGATTTCTCCTTTCTCTCACACCATTCCACTGGGGTGTGTATAGAGGAGTGAGTTAGGATAGGATCCCAAATTCCCTAAGTAATCAATGAAGTATTGATTAAGATACTCTCCACCTTGGTCTGAGCAGAGTTTATTAATATTGTTACCAAGCTATTTCTCAACATCATTCTCATATTATTTGAACTTATCAAAAGAATCTGACGTATACCTCATTAGTTAGATATATCCATATCCACTAAAAACATCAGTAAATGTAATGATGTATGAGTATCCTCCCCTTGCATTAACTAGAAATGTTCCCCACATATTTTTATGAACCAATTCAATAATTTATTTAGCCCTTTCACCTTTCCACTTAAATGGGGATTATGTTATTTTTTCTTGTAAACATACATGACATATGCGAAGTTGTTTTTGTTAAAAAGAATATAAATATCCATCTTTATGTAACTTTTTGAAGTGTTTCTTATTTACATAAACTAGCCAATGATGCCAAAGTTGGGTGTGGTATGATTCATGTGAAGTATTTTTGTTATCGATCACCATTGCTTGGTTTGTGTAAACAAACACGTAAAGACCGTTGTATAAATGTGCCCTACAAAAACAAATTCTATATTTGTAAACGAATCAAAATTCATTTCAAAACATGAACAAAAAATCCATATGTATAAAATCTAGATACAGAAAAAATGTTTTTAGTAATAGATGACACATAATAACAACCCTTTAACACCAAGATCATCCCTATTAGCAACATGAGGTGGTAGTCCCAGACAGCTATAGTAGCAAGTCTTTCTCTATTGGTTGCTCATAGATCAACCTCCCCTCAATCAATCTTTCTGAATATACTTGGTTAATATATTTGAATACATATTTTATCACCAAAAGATATATCTAATACCCAATTTTTAGGAATAAATAGATTGCATTTGATAAAAAAGGAACCTAAAACTTCCCCTTGCTTCTTAGGATGGGTGCAGTTCTTCTTCCACTGGCCCTTCTTGCGACATGATAAACAAAAGGCCTCATGTTCCATTGACTTCCCTTTGATCTTCCTTTTCATAGAAGGTTGTGAAGAGGCATTTGGCTTAATGATCTTCGTGTTTCCTTTGAACTTATTCACTATAAGGACAGAAGGCTTTTCGTGCTTCGTATATTTTTCCACTTGGTGAATGTGGATAAGATGATAAGATAGATACTTCTTAATGTTTTTCATATTGAAATTGACAACAATGTTATTGCAGCTCTGATGCATTAATGTGAAAATGATATTGGTGCCCTGTTCTTCAGGGAGTTTAAACACTAAAACCTTCAGGAGCACAATGTAGCCAATGATCTTGACTATTTGAGGCCCATCTGGGGCACATTATCCAAGATTAATCTAAAATAGTTCCTTACAGATCTCAAACCATTCATTTATTGATCTCTCTTCATAAATACCACAGATGATATCGAGCATTCTATAAGCATCCATGTTTTTATGATAGTTCATGAGCACAATAGACATTGATGATATCATCAAATGTTGAATGTCGATCGTGTCATTCATATGATTCTCATATACCATGAAATCCTCATTACTTGCCTCTTTGGAAGGAGGATCAGGAAATGATGACTCCAGTACATAAGACTTTTGTTCATGGCATAGGACAACTCGAAGGCGTCTAAACCAATTTTGGATGTTACTATCAGTGAGGATGTTGCCTTTATCTAGAATTGATCATAGGGATAATGTGGTTGAAAAGATTTTCGTTTTTATTCTACAATTAAAAGATCATATCATTAGTACATTCATGATTACAATTTATGAGAAAATAATAAATTTTATTAAGTCTCTCAATATTTTATCATGAAGAAAGGACCCTCACCATTGAAATCAGAATGTCCAGTTTCCATGACATTCTCGTGGAAAGGATCCATATTCCCATTCAGATAACCCCAACAAGGGTTGGTCAAGCTATTAGAAGGTATTTATGTAGGCATATCATTTCCAACTTTGGTCTTAGAGCTCCTTGATTTGTTGATTGGACTCCCTAATCCTGAAATCATGACTTTTGGATTTCCTCAACTCTTTCCTCCACCATGTATGGCAAGGGTTACTCCTATTGATGTAATATGGTTAAGTCAACCCGAACCCTTTCATAAGGGATTGTTGTTTAAAAGTAAGTGTCCCAAAAATGATTTTCCAATCACATAGTTTTATTGATTTTTCCCCTTAATCAAGTAACAGAGGTCTTGGTCTAACTTAATATTTTATTTAAGGTATTTTTATCTCTTATGTGTGAATTTATTATTATCATTATCACATGATTCATAATATTATGTGGAAATTACTTAAATGATTAACCATATCTTGATAATATTTATGTCTAAGTCTGGTTTATCGTAGTTCCATTTTACATTCTTGTTTAATTTATTAAGTATATGAACGCGACAACACATCCATAATGATAAACCATGAAACTAACTGAAATAATATAATGTAAAGGGAATCGTCATGAGTTTTTATAATGGTTAGTTTATCTCACGATTGATAAACTAAACCTAAAATAGGGGAGAAACATCTTGAATCTTTTGGGTTTATATTTACAGCTTTCTACCTATCCACCTTAGTATATGTTGGGATTGGTTTCCTCTCAGCTCCAGCATGAACTGCCTCCACTAGCTTTGGAGTTCCATCCAATACATATGCCTTTTTTTGTCTCACATATAGGTGATGGGTAAAAATGGGTTATATATAAAAAAATCTTGGGCATGTAGTCCCAACATATTAATGGGGAGAAGTCTCTCAGACCAAAAAATTTAATTTAAATAAATAAAATGAAAAGAAACCATCCACATACCAAGGTCTTACTCAAGCTCGGGATCATCCATACATGAAAATATATTTACGCATAAATAATACTAGCATACAATTCTTTAATCATTCTTGTTTAAGATAAATAATGCTCAAATCAATTAATTATCCTCTTTAATTAATCAACCCTTTCATCCTAAACCATTTTATCAATTTCATTGAGATTCTCATCCATCATAATTTTAAACAAATAAATTCATTTTAAATTATCTTGGTACTTAACTTGAACCTTGAAGGAAACATATGGAATTCTTATTCATAACAACCTAATGAGTAGAAATGAAGATTTTTTAGATGATAAATTAAACACATACATATAAAACAACTATCACATGTTGTGCCTCAGCATTACTGACACATTATGGTACACATCTCAAGGTTTTGTATAATATAATATTAAAATTTAATAAATCTATGTAATTTGGATGAGTACAAGGTGTGTAGTTCCAACTACATGGCATGTACTATTTTTCATCATCCATCTAAAGTACATGCCCAAGGAAACAGAGTGTGAGTATACTTCGGAAATCATTGGAGTGCATGGTGTGTCAAGTTGGTCACACGCCATGTAGTTCCTCATTACATGGTCTCCAGTTGGTCAAGCCATGTATAGGGTACACAATCCAACAAAAACCCTAAGGTTACTACTCATCGTTTCCAATGGGTTGCACGATGTGTAATATGGAAACCCTGTGCCACCTATTATTGGTCAACACATAGAGTCATTAAGACTTAGACAAACTCCAATGACATGGATTGGTTTGGTGGACCATACCCTATACATTGAACCTTGGCTACATGGTGTGTACTGTTGAATACACATCGTGTGTTCTGGTGTTATATAGATAAGAACCTTTGGCACCTCTGATTTAGATCCCCTATTTTATTTTAATAAAAATTAAAATAAAATATCATTTCTATAAGGTGAATGAGAAATTGAAGTGGAGGAACATATATCAAGATTTAGATTTTAGAACGATTAACTTGAATTGGAATAACGAAATTATTAAACGCTTATATCATCAATGAAATATTTAAATAATTATAAACCATGATGTACCCTTTCTAATACCACCTAAAGGTTCTGAGCGTAGAGGAAGAATGGTTGGACTGGCACCCAACATTTATTTTTACCATAATCAATGATTATTCTGGGATCAACATGATGATGAAGGCTAGTCTCCACAGAATAGAATAAAAGATTTAGATAAATAAGAAAGAGGACCAAAACCTTTAGAGAGGATCTTTCACATCATGTTTACAGTTAATTTAATTATTTTCACAAAGAAAATAATACATGGATCTTTGGTATTTTATTCATCGATGATGTTAATCGTCTGAATGACACTTCTGAATTGTCTTGTTGCGATTGCAAGGATCCCAACTAGAATCCCTCTAGCGGTGACCCACACGTGCTCTGATGGCCTCTGATCGACACTTCTCATTCTCCAAGTGCAAGAACGACAAAGTGAGTTTCTTGTGTCGGTCATTCTTTATCAATTATTCTTTAACCATGAATAACGTCTCTCGTTCTTCAGAGGGCCAGGAAGAGGATTCAAGAGAGAAATTATTTAGCTTGACAATTCTCAATTATCCATGAGTGTGCTTCGGTGTTTGGAACAATAGACGTATGTGTTTATTTATTGACATGGGGCTTCCGTTACAATATTTAATTTCATAACATCAATTGAATACATTCACAACCTTAGAGAAAACCCATGAAATTAATAATAATTCTACATTATTATTTATTGTGCGCCAACATGTGTAAAATGCAATTATAAATAAAATTCAGGGTCACAAAATAATAGCATCATTTTTTTTAATTTGTGTCATCTAGTTAAATAATTATTTATCGTCTTACAAATAATTATTTTACTACTTGACTGGCCTTGATCCTCTCAAACACCAATTCCATTTATTGAACACCTGAATAAATAAATAAATAATTTATTCTCTTAAATAAATATTTTATTTAAAAACTAGTAAATAAATATTTTTTAAATGTTCAATAAAATAAATAAATATATTTTACCCACAATCTGGTGAGTAAATATTTATTTAATTTATGAAATCATTTAAACTTTAATAAAATTATTCCATTGTCTTGAGAAAAATATTTATTAATTAAATTCATATTGAATTTAACTGAGTCCAGCAGATACGCTTAGTGTGTGACCCTCTGGGATTCTATTTCATTGGAATTAGGTAGGCTTGCCTAAAGTCTAAGAGTATTTTCTAAAAACGAGTCAAGGAACCCAAGATAAAGAACATAAAGTCAAAATAATGATATCTACATACAAACACTCACTGTGTAATATAATCCCTCTATTGCAATATCTCATCAAGCAGGTTTCATGATAGTGTCATCAACTTTTATGCTTGATACGCCATTCTTTGGTTACCTGAAATAAACTCGTCGTTACACCATGGCTATGGAATTTTGCACAATGATTCAATTTTAATAAAAGTGTTGAGATTTATAATTCCATAAATGGAATTGTAGAATCCTTCCTTGACTTATCGTTTAATTACATGCCACTCATGACGAACCCAACATACCATACTTCCCACCAACTGTTTGTGTGATGATTTTCGTTAGTAAATCAAAGTGCATGAGTCATGACATGTATTAATGATAATATTAATGTCTAAGGATAATTACATATGCTTTAAAATATTAATATCTTATGACACCATAACAAGTGGAATTTCTACTGGCGGTTCTGTTCTCATAATCTCATGTCTTGGAGATTACCAAGTGCGGAATTCATGAGAGGAAATATCATTTTTTACGAGTACTCACAGAAGATGGTCTTCATGCTATGGTTCCCATCATAGTATTTCATCCAACCATATAACCATATTTATGAATATTGTTATAGCATTTTTTATGTTCTCATCATAGCGGGGAACGACCATGAACTTTTCAATGAAACGAATACTCTAAAACATTATTACATCAGAGTCCTGTTGAACAATGAACAATATATAATAATATTTTTAATATTTAAATATATTAAATATACTTGTAATAAATGTACATCCAGTTGGTTCTAGGACACCAACCCTTAATATTTAGATATATTGTTCTATTTTCCTTACTTTATATACTGATGACTACACAGTGCTATATTCCATTACACGGGCCAAATTTTATAGACACCATTGGTGGTGGACCATTGATATTTATCTCACACCCTCTTCGGATGTTGTTTGTTACCCGGAGTATATTACATGACTATAGGTGTAAACAGAGGGAATCATACAGCATCAAACACTTGATTGTGTGCTTATTGGATAGAGCTTGATATCCGATGACTGAGCTGGATCTCAGGATGCTTGGAGTAGCCTTTGTTTTCATTTACTTTGTGGAACATGTTATGACTATTGTCCTGTATCAATGTTTTCTAGTTTTATAGTAACATGGTATGAATCATCATTTCACCATTTGATATGGTTATTGTTATTCTAATTTATCTATTGCACTAGTTTTCTTCCACTATTTATTTATATTACTTCCTCTATTTGCTATTGTTTATATCCTTCCACTACACTATGCTCTATTAATGATGTAATAGTTTCCACAAAGAAAAACCCTAGGCCCTCGCTTCTAGTTGTTGGCCTCTAGATTTTGGGGAGATTCACTTGAGGCCATGTTGCTCACTAGGCTCGGGGCACCCGTTATGTGGCATCCAGGTCCAGGACATCCCAAATTAGTATCAAAAGTAGTTTCTTTTCTTTCATTAACATTTGGAGAAAATATATTAGAGGATAAGAACACATTTGAATTGGTTATAAGTTGTTCTTCAGTTTCACGAACCCATGTTCAGGGTAAAAAATAAGTTTCCTAAATTATAATTGTTGTTCTGCTTTTTTCCTATTACTGTTAATATTATTTCACCATTGGGTGATTCACATAATATGTGGTGTTGTTGATTATTTATCTATTTGAGGATATTATTTCATCCTTGTCCGATGATATGAGGGAAAGTATAATTGTTAAATTCATCATTATAGGAACCTAGAATTCACATGTCGTGTATATTTCCATTCCATATAGGTGACGTTTACTGCCTTTCATTGTTTGACATGCCTTTGATTGTTGAGTGATATTGTGATAGTTATCTTATTCTTGTATTACTCTTGGTTGTGATTAAGTGATTGCAAATCTCAATTCATGATGTTTAGGGGCCCTAATGGGTTGGGATGAGTAATTTACTCAGTCAATCCGTTATACTATAAATAAATGGGTGTCATTTTTGGTGATAGGTGTATTGACATTGATTCATTGGAAATGAATATCTATCATAAAGTGACCCATGAAATGAAAAATGAATTGGTTGCACATACTTATCCCACCTTATCATGTTTATGAAAGGTAAAGGTGTGAACCTGGTAATTAATTGCAAAATTACATGAAACTTATTTTTGAGAACTTACAGACAAGGTCTTCTAAGTGGGTAGTTTGGGTTGTGTACCTTGGGTAGTGAGTTTTATAACATTCAGTTTCCGCTAGTGATTCTATCTCTGTGATTTTAATCTTGATCTAAGGTGTGTTCTTTGCATTTATCGACCAATTTCGCCATGAAATACTCATGTTGTTTGCTACGAAGGTGGTGACGATCATGCTCTAGACATGGTGGGACCTAAGCCACCAGTCTTCCCTCTAAGAGTGCCACATGAGGAACCACCTTTTGTACCTAATATGGGCACGGATTCTCATTTTTGTGATAGTTTCCTACATCTGATGTAGTCCTTGCATGGTGAACTTTGGGTTTCACCTATGATGGATGATATGTCCCACGAGCTCTAGTAGAAACCTCTTACTACTTTTTCAGTGAATGACAGTAATCAGGCTGCTTAGTATTGGATATTGGTCATGTTATATATCTTTGAGCATCTGTAAATGCCTCCAGATCAGAGAGTCAAGCTTGCTACATATATGCTTCAGGATTCGATCAAGACTTTGTGGGATCTAGTTACCCCGGAAAGTAGTTATTCGGGCATGTTATGGGTTGATTTCTAGACTACCTTCTATGATAAGATCTTTCCTCAGGTACTAAGAGCTAAAAGATATAGAGAGGTCAAGAATCTCGAGTAGGGTTCTATGTCAGTTATGGAATATTCAACATGTTTCACTGATTTATAGCGTTTTCACCACTTCTAGATCGTGATGATATTTCGTGTGCTAGAAATTTTGAGGATGGGATCCAGTATGCCATCCGAACTCAGGTGAATGTCTTTCACCTACCTAGATTTTCTATAATTGTTGATCAATCCCTTGACACTGAGTATAACCCAATGGATGACATGAGTACCGGGTTTAAAGGATCAGTGTTGCATCAGGACAGTATTTCTTCCAGTGGAAGGAAACGGTCCCTTTAGGTTTCATGTCAGAATAATGGTATCTAGAGTATCCAATTTGATAGCTCTGTGGTGTGTCATTAGTGTGGAGGATTGGGGAATAAGAATCCCTAATGTGACAGAGACCCAGTAGAGTGATAGTAATGCATCTGTATGGGTCATATTCAATGTTTTTCAAGACCATTCCTCCAGGTTCGATTGGAAAATGATCAATGTCAGCTCCACCTTTAGGACCAAGTCCTTTTGCACCACGTCAGGCGGGGAGTTGGAATAACACTAGAGGGTGTGGACGGGGAGGCAGTCATGGCCATGTTAGTCCAAACCCTGATCACCATCATCTCCGTCAGAGCAATCAGGATCATAATAGTCCATATTTTGGATAGGTCCATGGGTCAGGTCAGTTGCATTCTTTATAGATGATACCCTAGGATCGGCTACGGGGCCATCAACAATGTGAGTTAGAATTCTAGTACCCTCAACTATTTTCTCTATTTTTTTTGATATAGGTGATTCAAACTCTTTCATTTCTGTATCTATTACGGAATGTCTCGGACTAGAGATGCAGTATCACTATGGGGTAATGACCCTTGATACACCATTGGGGATATAGATAGAGGGCATAAGCTAGTGTAGGGACTGCCCCCTTGAGGAAGGAAGTTACCATTTATTATGGAATCTCATTGTTCTTGAGATGATGGGCTTCGATTTCATTCTCGAGATGGATTGTTTTGTCTACTATCTCTCCTTTTTAGACTAATATTATCAAAAGGTCTATTTTACATCATAATGAGGTAGTAGTTATCTTTTAAAGGGTGAGTGGAATTTTCTGGCTAGAAGAGTTGGACAAAAGCATCATGGGCTAGGTTGAGTGACCGCCTAGATTGAAAATATTTTCATATAGGATCAGGGTTTTATTCAAACCGATCTTTATTTGGTAGTTGATCATATCAGGGAAGTATTTCCTGATGAATTTTCTAGCTTACCTCTTAAGATATAGGTATAGTTTAAAATCAATATAAATCCAGTAGCAGTTCTAGTGTCCATTCATCCTTATAGGATTGCACCTACAAAACTCAAGTAACTCAAGTGGAAGTTAGAGGATCTTGAGGTCAAGGATTTTATATGGCCCATTACATCATCTTATGGTTAACCCATTTTTTCACTAAGAAGTCATATCTAACACTTTGTTTATACATCGATTACAAAAGGTTGAACGATCTTAAGGTTAAGAACGGGTATCCACTTCCTCAAATAGACGATCTCTTATAACAACTCTGAGGAGAAAAGGTCTTATAAAAAGTCGACATGAGATTGGGTAATCATCAAGAGGAAGTAAAGACTATCATACATACCATGTAATGATTTCCGTATCATTTATGGTCTATATGAGTACCTTGTTATACTTTTCCGTCTGATGAATGTGCCTGCCATTTTCATGGATTGGATGAATAGGGTATTACACCCCTATTTGGACTCTTTATCCATGATCTTTGAGTTTGAATTCTTGGTGTATTCTCTCAATCATAGAAACCATGCCAAACATCTTGAGACCATTCTGATTACACTGATAGAGAATCCTCTTTATTATAAGATTTCTATGTGCCACTTCTGGATCAACAAGGTCCACTTCTTGGGTCATGTTATTTCAAAATCATGAGTATCTATTAACCCTAAAAAGGATAGTGTTTTAGTTTCTTTTGAGAATCCCAATAATGTTTTTGATATATAGAGTTTATGGGGTTGTATGGATATTACAATTGTTTCATACAAGACTTCTTCCATATTTCTTCACATATTATTGGGTTCACAAAGATGGGTGTCAAGTTCTCATGGACAGAAGCATGTGATAAATCCTTTTTGGAGTCTAAAAGGGAGGATTGTATTAGAACCTATTATAGTCATTCCGGATCTAGGTATAGGTTATACTATCTTCTGTGATGCATCAGGAATTATGCTAGTAGTAGTGTTCATGGAGGAAGAAATAGTTTTTGCATACGGATCTCATCAGTTGAGGTCTCTTGAGAGAAATTCCCCAATGCACAACATTGAGCTTGTAGCAGTTGTCTATGACTTACGTTGTTGGAGAGATTATCTGTTAAGGGAGTGTTTTGTAGTGTACATGGACGACAATAGCCTTAAATGTATATATATACTCCGCACGACTTGACCCTCAAATAGTGAAAATGGGTTGAATATCTACAATCCTTTGATTTTGAGATATCTTATAAACATGTAAAGGGAAATGTTGTCACTGATGAACTGAGTCAGAAAACTACAACACAGGTCATACATGATTCCAGTGATGAATGGAAGTTAATGGACCAATTTTCATAGCTTCATCTAGAGTTTCATGATAGTCACATGCAGTATTACCTCTCATCCTTATCATTTACCTATTCCCTCCTTGAGATACTGAATAGTATGAAATTTTCATATCCTAAAGGTTTGGTTCTACCTGAGAGTATGGAAGGAGATAACCCACATCCAGATTAGTCTGTGGATAGATACAACCTCTTGTGTGTATGTGGATGTGTCTGGGTTCCCAGAGGCTTGAGAGACGTGTTGATGATTGTTTCCCTCGGAATTCGGGGATGACCTCCTTTATGGGAGATTCAAACATTCTAATCAGTGTCTAACGGGTTTGTTCATAGAACCAGAAACATCCAATGATTCCACATCCATTTAGACCCACTTTCCAAAGGTAGGTGATCATTAGTTTGTGGACTGATGAGGCTTAGGAATTTTCATTGGTCGATAGGATGGGAGGTCGGACTCATCACACCTTTTTTAGGGGAATTATTGTCTACTCTGGTAATCTCTTTATAGATTTAAGTTATGTTCATGAATCCTTATTACATTACCAAGTTTAAAATGAGATTTCCTTCAGTTCTGACAATCAATGATTAAATATGTAGGAAATTTAGAGAATCTATTATATGTATTTGAGGTTCTTAATCGTTAGAGAATCATCTGTATTTTTAGAGATTATTGGTCAATGGTATCCATCGACACATTTATATAGAATCATCTTGGTCATTATGATGACCATGCTGGTTTTAAAGCCACTCAGTGGGGCACTTGAAGTTTATTGTCATTTAGAAGGACATGGATTTTTCAGAGTTGGGATCGAACTCGTAGATGGGTTACCTATGAATCCTTTGTTTAGAAAAGGAATCAGAACCGATGTAGTTCAAGTAATAGAGTATGATGTTTATGATTGATGGCTCAAAGAAGGATGTCATAATTACTTTTACACTCTAACCTTACGGGAGTCATGCTCGATGTGAGAAACAAGATGTATTGGTAAAAATCATACAATTGTGCCATGAAAGATGCAATCATAAGAAATAATGTGGGACTTATGTATGTATGACTGCCCAGATAAATGAAGATTGTGATTTACGTGAGGGAAGAAATCCAAAAACAGGGTCCATAAAGGTATATATGTTTCATGGAGATTTGAAAACTCTAACTTGGGGCTTACTTCTGAAAAGGAGGCCCAAATTAGAAGAGGACTTATGATTGGGTTTTACTCCTTAGAAGGAATCCCAGATCAAAGGTAAATTAGGACTGGTTAAGAGAAAATAAGATTGGGGATTACTCCTGAAATGGAAGCCCAGGTTAAGAGACATGATAAATTAAGGGACTTGGGGCTTACTCCTGAAGAGGATGCCCATATTTGAGACAAGGGATTACTCCTGAAAAGGAGGCTCAGGTTAATGATTATGACTGGGGCTTATTCCTGAAAAGGAGGCCCAGTTTAAGAGAATCATGGTTGGGGATTACTCCTGAAAAGGATGCCCATATTTGGGAATTTTAAGATTGGGGCTTACTCTTGAAAATGATGCCCAGATTAGGGGACTTGGGGCTTACTCCTAAGGAGGATGCCCAAAATTAATGAGAATTAAGACTGGGATTTACTCCTGAAAAGGAGGCCCAGGTTAATGAGGACTTGGGGCTTACTCCTAAGGAGGATGCCCAAATTTGAGAATTGTGATTGGGGATTATTCCTGAAAAGGAGGCCCATATTTGAGACTGGGGATTACTACTAAAAAGGAGGCCCATATTTAAGACTGGGGATTACTCTTGTAAAGGAGGCCCAGGTTAATGAGTTCTATCATCATAAAGGATGAGGTTGAATGAATGAAATCTCAATGATTAGTGACATAAAGATGTGTAAATCACTAGGTTTTAAGAGATATTCCACAGAGTTACTTTCAGATAAGGAATCCAAATGAATAATTCCTTCCATAAATGGCTTTGAAGTGTGTCTTGAAGACTGAATTTTTAATAGGAGTGGTGGAATGACATAAGAGGGGTGAAATGGGCAAGAAGGGCACCCAAAAAGGCAGGGGCGCGCAAGTCCTAGCAGGCGCGTAGTACTACGTGGGCGCGGAAGTCCAAGTCATGCAGGTATACTTATGCGACACATGGGTACTTGCGTGACGGTTAACCAGCAGGGTAATACTTGAGTGACTCTTGTTTAAACCCTTTAGAATCATCTTGAGGTTCTTCCAGAATAGTGGCGCACAAGTTCTATTGAAGGAGTTAGGCGGCGCACAAGTGTGGCCATTTACCTTAAGGGCTGGCCACTCAGGCGCGCAAGTGTTAATGAGTTTTAACACTTAGGCCATCCTCCCCCTCTTTAGATCTTCCGTTCTACGTAATAAATTAGCTTAGAGGTGTTTCAGAAGCATTGAGAAGAGACTACGGCGCCGGGAGCTCAAATATGAGTTTCTGGAAATATTCCTCCCGAAATGGGGGGCCCATAGGGTCTATTTATAGGCTAGAGAAGACCAAGGGAAGTTATCACTTAGGGAACTCAAGTCACTTGTGCGACCATTAGGCAGAACACAAGTGTACTTGAACGTCCATGAGGGAACTTGCGCGACCTATGGGAAATTTTCTCCTTGTTCATCCCTTTGTCGATTTTTGATGTTTCTTCAAAGGATGAATCAATTTGGACTAAGGTATTTCACTTTTTCAGTCATTAGACTCTGTGATGGTAAGTAGTGTCAACAAAATCCCCCCTCAGAGTTGGATCTGGAGAGAAAATATGATTTGACTCTATGGTGAAAAGAAAAACAAGAAATATGGTAGTTTAAAGTCATGCACGTCAGACATACAAAGGCTAATGTTTAAGGTCAAAATAGCTTTGACCAAAATGGATTAAAATTGACTCAATTACTTGACAATTTATCTGAAAACATAATACCATACTCAAGTATGAGGTAAAATATGTAAACTATGACTTATGAATATTTGAATCTGAGGAATGATATGAAAAAGAGCTAAAAGGAGTTAGAATGATTAGTTCCCAAGAATGAAGTTACCATTATTTAACAAACCCGTTAGGGGGTTGAATTATGCAGTGCCACCTAAGGGAATTGGATTCATAGTAAAATAAATAACATCTTTTTGCTGATAGGTCCGTTATGTAGAGTACATATGCAAGGCCACCTAAGGGCACGTGTTGCATAGTCAGGTAAAAGAAATCTCAGAAATTTACTTTCCTAGTGCTAGAAAGCCAGTGAATGTTTTTGGAGATTCAAATTTTCCAAAGTATAGAGTTTTCTGTATGGAAATAGGTACTTGAAAATGGAGAAGATATTTCAAAACAAGATTATCGAAGAACTGGATGGATATCACTCCTATGAAGGTCTGACCCAAACGTAGGGAAGGATAATATAAACCATAGACTTGAATACTTTCAGATCATGAAAAAAGGATATGGGAAAAATATTTTAAGGATGTCTATTTTTGAGGATCCCTACATATTTTCATTTAAGACAAATAAAGACAAAAGAGGCTTTCTTCCCAAGAATGAAGTTACCAGTATCCGACAAACCCGTTAGGGGGTTGAATTATGCAGGCCCACCTAAGGGAATTCCGCCATTAACTCTCTCACATAATCATAGAAAGGGATTAGTTCTTCTTTTCTGATGTCATAATCCCCATTGACTTGTTTGATTACCAGGTCTGAATCACCATTCACTTTTAAGTGATTTACTTGTTCTTGAAGCGCTAATTCCAAGCCTGTGATGAGAGCTTGGTATTCTGCTTCATTATTGGTACCACCTTCCCACAATAAGAAGGAATAAGGTAGAACTTCCTTTTCTGGAGAAATGTGCACAATTCCTAAGCCAACATTGTTGAATTTAGGATTTTCCATTTTCCTCCCTGTTGGACTTCTAGAAGAACCATCCAAGTACATTTCCCATGCTTGAGTAATTTCTTGAATGGAGAAGACTTCCTCATCATGGAGTTCAATATCTGAAGATGTGTCTTCCATTGAAGGGTGTTCAGCTAGGAAATCCGCCATAGATTGGCCCTTTTCGCCTTTTGAGACACATACTGAATATTGAATTGTTGCAAAATAACTACCCACCTTACCAGACATCCTGTAAGAATTGGAAGACTAAGGATGTATTTGATAGGGTTATTGAAAGATACCAACTGCACCTTGTGATGTTGCAGGTAGTGTCTCAAATTCTGAACTGCAAATATTAATGCCAGGCATCACTTCTCAATACTTGAATACCAGGTTTCTGCTTTAAGCATAGTTCGACTGAGATAGTAGAGGCTGTTTTCATTCCCTATATCAATCTTTTGAGAAAGAAAGGCACCCAATGATCACTCTAGAGCTGTCACGTAGAGGATTTGTGGTCTTCCTTCAACAGGTGGCATGAGTACTGGTGGAATCAAGAGGTATTTCATGAGAATATCGAAATCTTCTTGACATTATTCGGTCCACTGGTAAGTGACTCCCTTCTTCATAAATTTAGTGAAGGGTAAACTTTTTCCTGCCAAATTGGCGATGAAATACCGAATATTGGCTAAGTTTCCTTGAATTCCTCTTAATTATTTCAAATTTTGAGGAGGTGACATACCAAGGATTGACTTGGTCTTCTCAAAATCGAGATAAATACCACGTGTGAACACAACAAAGCCAAGAAATTTTCCTGAGGTTACCCCAAAAGCACATTTTAAGGGGTCAATCTTCTAATTATGTTGTCGAAGCTTGCAGAATATGACTTCCAAATCAGCCAAGTGATAAGAACATTGTTTGGATTTAACTACCAAATCATCTACATAGAATTCAAAAAAACTTCCCTAAGAAGGGTTTGAAGATACGATGCATGGCACGCTGATATGTTGCACTTGCATTCTTTAAGCCAATGGGCATTACCCGGTAGCAAAACACACCCTGAGGGGCTATGAAGGCTATGGATTCTTCATCTTCTGGGGCCATTCGAACTTGATTATATCTGGAATATCCATCCATGAAGGAAAGATCTTCATAGCCAGTTGTTGCATCAATTAAAAGTTTTGTAATCGGAACTCGGAAATCATGCTTAGGACAATGTCGATTAAGATCTCAGAAATCGATGCAAACTCTAATTTGTCTGTTCTTATTCTTTATAGGGACAATATTAACCAACCACTTGGGATAATGAACTTCTTTGATGAAGTTAGCTTTGATAAGATTATCCACTTCGGCTTCAATTTTTGAAGCATAAGTTGGGTGTGTTCTTCTTGCGGCTTGATTAAATCCTCGATGTTCTTCTTGTAAACCCAAATGACGAGTTGAAACATCAGGATAAAGCCCAGGAATTTCTGTATAGTTCCAAGAAAATATATCTCTATTTTTCTTGAGAGAAGAAATATACATCTCATGCTCCTCAAGAGTCATGGCCACACTGATTAAAGTGGGGTGTGGATCTTCTTTTTTCCCCAGATTTATTTCTCTGAGTTCATCCATAGTGGTAGACATACCCTCTTCAAATGGTAGAGGAGCATCTCTGAGATCTTCCTCTTCTTCTTCTTCATGTGTTATTTCTTCTATTTCTACATTCATAGTAGATGATAAAGCAGAGTTTTCATGATCAGAAGAGATGTCAAAATTTTCATATCTTGAAGAAGAAGCTTCCATTTCCGACCCGATTGATGATGAAGGGTCTTCTTTGGTTAATAAAGAGGAGATGATGGATTGAGAATCAACATCATTGTTCACCTTCGATGACACTATCACTTCTTCTATCCTGGTTTCCAAAGTATAGACTTGCTGGATTTCAGCAGATGAAACAAAGACGTCACCATTTGTGCTTTCATCACTACTTGGTGGGTTACCAATTTCTCCCATGTTTTCTGGATTGATTTCCGTAATTGGCATTATGGATCTTTCCATAAGAGTATTTTGATTTGGGTCGATCTTGTCAATTTGACTGATATGTAACACATAATCTGTACTCACATGTGTAAATGGATTTACTGGAATCATCTCCAAACCATATGGAGAATTAACTTTGGTAATCTTCTTTGTTGTGGATTTCTCTCTTCCCTTCATGTGATAGAATTCTGCCTCAATGCATTGAGACTCACATGTCTTGAACGGGGCATTATCACCATACAATGTCCCAACTTGACCATCGAAACAATATTTAAGACATTGATGGTATGATGAAGGGATAGTTGCATGTTGATGTAGCTAGGGTCTTCCAAGAAAGATGTTGAAAGCTGAGTCTTGATCAACAACCATGAAATCCGAATTGGATACAAGATCTCCAAACTGAGTTCTGAGTGTAACTTCACCCATTGGTTCTTGTTCATTTTTATCATATCCTTGTTACATCATGGTAGAAGGAGACAAATTAGATTTTGTGAGGCCCAATCGTCGAAGTGTATGAATGAGAACGAGGTTGACTCCTGAACCATTGTCAATGAAAGCTCTTCGGACGTCTATACCATTGACCTTGCCAAATAAGTACAAAGGTATAATATGCCCATGCACAACATCATCTTCATCTTCATTAGTAAAATATATTATTTCATGGAATTCTGCAGGATTATTCTCTATGTGATAGACTTCAGCTGCAGCAATTTCAGTTTCAAACTCATGAGGACTCGAGAAAGCCTCGATGAGTGCTTCCCGAAGATCTTTTGATAGATTCAGAGCATCCAGAATTGATAACTTGGCTAGTACTTGGGACATGCTTTTAATACATCATACTTTTGATCCAAAGTTCTGGGTTTCCCAACATGATTATGTGGGTTTAGAAAGTACCTTGGAAGCAGATGCTTTGGAAGTTGATGCATCTTGTATTGGGATAGGAGTTGAAAATATTTCTGGTTTTGGAAGATTAGACCGATTAGATCCATTTACTTTCTTAGAGAAAGAAGATGGAACCTTCAACCGGTCTTCAAAAATAAGTTTGTCCAGACTGAATTTGCTATTGCTAGAAGAACTTGCTTGTTCTTGCTGAGCTCGCTGAAGGGCTCTACCATGAGTTTCTGCTGCATACACAGTTCTAGTAGGGGTAGAATTGGAATAGTGTCTTCTGAAAGATCCACATATTCCCTTATATCCTAAGCCTCTGTAACTTCCTCGGATTCCCCTGTTTGATACAGGGAATTCAGTCTCATCGAAATCGAAATTGCGACTGGCATATGGATCCGTTAATTGAATTATATTAATAGATCCTAAGATTAACTCCTCGTCTGATAAAGACTCTGCATGATTAGCCTGTTTAGGCTGTGCCGTTTGGTGGAGTGGTGCCCGTGGATTTGAAGTAGATGGCACGAAGTCTGCCAGAGTCAAAGACAACTTAGGATTTGTCCCATACTCATCTACTTCTAATTCTTTTTCTTTCGTTGAATCATGTCGTTTCTTTGAGGACTTTCCCTCTGATGAAGAGGGTTTTTCCCCAACATTCATGGAATAAGACACAATCAGTTTCTTTAATTGTGTTTGAAAAATAGCATGAGTTTGGTTGATTGTTTTTCTAACCATCCAATCATCATACTTATGTTAATTTTTTCTTTTGACTTCTTGCCATTCGCCTTCCTCCTCTGGAACTATAGCAGTAACACATGCTACCTGAGCTGAAGAACCTTTCATTTTGACATGTCCCGAGTCGACCATCTTTTGCAGGAGGTCTTTGAAGACAAAACACTCCAGGTAGGGGTTCCCCAACATTTTATGAAAAGGGAAATAATTGGGACGGTCTTTATCTCCTTCCTTGTTTAACATCTTGGACATTGGCAATTGAACCAAATTATTTTCCAGAGCTCAAATAAAATAACCAGGAACTTGTTCATTTCGGAAACAGTAGACTTTTCTTTCTCAAATCCTAAAATTGTTTTCGTCTTTGATATCTTTTATTATCTTGATGAAATGGCCTTTTTTGTTAGTGATCAGGAGGTGGAGCCCTTCGGGAAGATGAAGGTTTTGAATTAGAAGTAGGTACAGGTGCTTGCTTAAGCATAACAGTAGCAGTCACTGCTTTACCCATTCTCCTTCCTGGAGGTTATGAAATTACACGAGATTTAGCCTTAGCCTATATAATGGAATCTTCAATCTTCTGGGAGATTGAAGTAATGTCTCGAAACCCTCCTTTGTATTTCACAGGGATCAACGGCGTGCGTAACTCGTCATGCAAATTTGCCACACAGATTGGCAACAATTCTTCTTGAGGGAGTTCTAATCTTATAGAATATGTTAATCCCTTCCAGCAAGCAATGAAATCTAAGAACCTTTCATTTTCCCTTTGCTTTTAGTTTGTAAGATCAAAAATTGTTGTCTTTGGCAATGTTGAGCTAAACTGAAGAAGGAATTGTTGACGGAGATCTTCCCATCCAGTAATTGACCGGGATTGCAAGCTTGTACACCAGACAAAGGCTGGTCCTTGCAAAGTCTATACGAAGCATCTGAGTTTTACTTCTTCTTGCTGCTCCGTAGTTCCCATCATAGGATCACAACAAGCCACGTAATGTGTCAAATGATGTTCAGGGTCGCTTGATCCATTGAAAATAGGGAATACAGGGTTTCCAAAACTGGATGGAGGAGAGATTTAATCTACCCATTCAGGGTAAACTTTCTTTTCTGGTTGAACCTACGCGCATCTCCATTCCATAGTTTCTAACTAAGCTGTTAATGGCACAATGGTAGTTATTAACTTTTGAGAAACATCAGGTTGAACTTGGACTTGGGTAGGTGTAATGACTGAATCTTGGAAAAATGTGGTGGTTGGTACTGAAACCGATGGCAGCACTGCCAACTATTGTTACACTTGACCACTAGGATTCGACCTGTGAGGGTGTACTGATAAAGGAGGATATTCTTGATCTATCTCAGTAGATGAAACAAACTCCCTTGGATGACTGACTCCAGCATGCTTAAGAAGAAGACTACCATGAAGTAGTTCTGCATTCAAACTCCTTAATTCCTTCATTTCTTCCTCCTGTTGTGCAAACCTTTGCTCTAGTGAGAGCGATTGACCTTCTCTAGAGGAAAGATATGTAACCTGATTCATTCCCCTCCATTTGTTGGATCCTTTTAGGAGAGGGGGAAGTGGGTTACTTGAAGGATTACCTAGGTTCTGAGTAACCCTGTGATTTCATGTATGCACACCTTCTTCATTTGTGTCGGTGCGTACATCTTCTTGAGCAGGAAACTCTTCATCTGAGTCCCCTGAGTGAGCCTCATCTGGTGGATCAGCAAAAGTGACATTGATGACATTGATTGATGCATAACGCATCACATCCCTTTTATCAGCATTTCTATCATAGTGTCTTCTTCCATGTCTTTGATGAGGCATTGCCTTATATTGAATCGATCCCTCAGGAACTTCTTGACGAACCGTAATTTGGAGGGAATCTCTTGATAATTTGTCTCTTCATTCCTCTTGAGGCTTCTTCCCCAATCGAGAAAAGACCAAATTTCTCTGAGGAGGGGATTGATGATTTGAAAAAGTCCCCAGTCCGATGGACTGGGGCTGTTCCTGCTATTCCCGCACAACTCCTCGAATCCTATTTGTTGATTCTGAGGGTTGTTTTAAAAGAGTCCACAGTCTGGAAAGATGAGGTGGCTCTTGACATGTTATGTCTGAGACTTTCTTAAAATATCTCCTGATCTTGTGGACCTTGGTCCGGAAATTAGCCAGATGAATCAATCGACATCCACTTTTATCACCCAGTTCAAAAGGGCGTTGGATGATTTCTGACACTTCTGTCACTTGGTGATGTGCCTTCTCCAAACAAGAGGCATGTTAAATATTCTCATTCCCTTGATCCAAGAGTAATTCAACAACTTGTTCTCTGTATTCTTTATTTTGAGAGGAACTAGTTGAGGCTTGTTCTTGGGCATGCTTTGATTATAAACAAAGTCCATTAACTATGGCCGGCCATGGGCAATAACATTGCATGGGACTATTTTCGGTGGGCATTTCTGACTGGAGAGCACTGTGAAATGTAGTGCTCCTTGAACACCCCATACTCTGACATAAATTTCAGATGGGGCATTGGAAATTAACTGACGCAATCCTCTTAGTGCGCCAAGGCATGAACGTTGAAGGGATCTCTACTGCTTTTCAGCCTTCAGATATCGAGAGACTGATAGAGATTCCAAATCAATCTGATGTTATAACTCTTCTATTATCTTAATATGATTTTCATATTCCTCATAAGATAATACTTTCTTATTCAACTGACAAAGAGTTTTCCATATGTTGAGACGAATATCATGAATTCCATCTTCCGTTAACATTTCTGGAATGTCATACTGAGAGTTAGCCAGAGGCCAAAACATGACTGGCACTCCACTTTTCACCAGTTGTTTTCTCATGTTCAGCATTTCCTATTTATCATTTGATGAAGATTATTTTACCTGTTTTGACCAAAGCTAGTGCTTCCTTGTTGCTTCATTGGATTCAACAAGATTGGTAGAGAAATCACTGATTAAACTAGAAGTTTCATGACTTAGGGGTGGTTTAGAGAATTTCCTACACCCTGGGCTATCTTCTTATTGAGAATGTATTTCACCTGCCCGCAATGAAACATCAGACATGACTGGTTTCGCATTTTCAAGTGGCTCAAGATAAGAGGGATTTATCGGCACTACATTGTCCACTGGATCTTTTTCCGGGAAATGTGCATCAATAATACAGAGAGGAATTTCACAGTGAAATTCATCATTATGGGGAGGACCACCATAATGGGTTATAGAAAAAGATGAGATCTCTTTCTCCTTGGTCTTCTGACCACACAGAGAGTTCCTGTGGCTCTCATCTGAAGTTGAAACTTCAAGATCGACCGAATTGTCATGAAGGAAGAATTTATGAGGAAGTTTCTATTGAAGACCTTCATAATTAATGTTCCCACTATTGAAAAATGAGGGAGTAGAATCTTGATTTCCAACAGATAACTGTCTGAGGGCTTTAAGAACTCCAGCATCGAGCAAGGCCTTGTTACAGATTATCTCTTGATCTTTGGACTAAGCTGGGAGGGTCTTTTTCTTAGACACATTCTTACTCACTTTGGAAACCACTTGTTGACGAAAGTGGATGCTCTGAGAAGGTGTATGTGCCTGATTAGGAAAGATGGTCAGGTTAGGCTGGAAATCTCCACTCAAATAAGGTGTATGTTCCTGACTTGGTTGTCCGTATGATATGGGGGAGTATTCCCCACAACCCTCTTGGACTGGAACAGATTTGTGTGTCTATTCTGGAGTTAACTGTTGATGTGTCACTCCAATGGTAGGGATAGATTTATGTGTCTTTCCCTGAGATGTCGTTGAAGGTGTTATAATATCCTGACAGGCATCTAGGATATGTGCTGGAATTTGCTTCTGCTCTTTCACCATTGATAGAATATGCTTGGTGACTTCAGCTGCTGGAACGGGGATATACGTCCATTCCGTGATTGGAGTAGGTGTATGTACCTGCTCTTGTCCTCCTTTTCCTGTCAGTGATTCCTGATAGTACTCAAGTGTGGGGGCAGAGAGTTGAGTCTTCCACCTATTTGTTGTTGGGGCTTTCTGACTAACTTCTCTGAATGCTACCAAGCGAGACTATTGGTAGTCTTGATTAATACTAGCAGGTGTATGTGCTTGCTGATTTCACTTCGTCGAACGTGGTTGACGAGCTCCATCATATGTAGTCAAACGAGCCTACTGACTAGCTGATTATGTATAAATAGGTGTATGTTCCTGCCTATAGTACTCTACCGGAATTGCCTGGCGGGATTGGTGTGATGCTGCCAGATGAGTCGACTGGATTGTGGAATTAAAATGGGCAGGTGTGTGTGCCTGCTCATTGCTTGCCACCAAGATAGGTTGGTGGACTTCTCTAGAGATGGTAGAGATGAGAAACTGCTCATTGTTAACCGGACTTCACCTCTGGAAATTCTTCTTGCCTGCTCGGGTTTGAGGAACCTGATCCAAACGCCCGGAGTTGGAACCCTCATCATGTTGAGGGAATACTGCCGCACGAGTCTGGAGGCGATTGTTGATAGGATCCCTCAGGAAGGACTCCTACTTCATTTAATTAAGTCCTTGAGGGACCTGCTCATTCACATCTCCAGAATATGGGAGTGAATGATGATTGTGTTTCAGGGATAACAACCCGAAACGGTTGGGGACGGTGTTTAGCACCGCCTGCTTCTTGATCACTGGTCGTCGTTGTTCGGATAACCGGTGTGATTTGTTCACTTGGAGGGCTTGTCGGGCAGCCTCCAGAGATGGGATGGTATCGTGTTGATGGTAATCCTTAACTAGCGCATTTGATAACCAATGTTGAAGACACTGAGTAAGTGATGTCAACCTCAAAGCGGACGATGACCCAGGAGGAGTAGCAGTAGTGGCATTCACAGCAGCGGTATTCATAGGTGTGGACTTGGGAGCAGCCATTCTAGAAATGCAGAAGATCTTGGAAAAGAGTGCATGTCTGATATAACAGACATAATCAAGATAAGAGGAGCCAATACATCTTTTGTATGAGCACATATGTTAATGATTGTTTTTATTGGCCCTCTCATTGTGTTTTAAATAGGGTCCTAACAAATAGGTAAAACATCATTTTAACTTGGTTAAGGATTCATGTTGGGTTCACCATTTTTTGTTTCCCTTGGAATTTGGGGATGACCTCCTTGATGGGAGATTCAAATATTCCAATCGGTTTCTAACGGGTTTTTTCGTAGAAACAGAAACATCTAATGATTCCACATCCATTTGGACCCACATTCCAAAGGTAGGTGCTCAGTAGTTTGTGTACTGATGAGGCTTAAAAATATGCATTGGTCGAGAGGTTGGTAGGTCGGACTCATCACACCTTTTTTAGGGGAATTATTGTCTACTCAGAGAATCTCTTTATAGATTTAAGTTATGTTCCTGAATCCTTATTACATTACAATGTATAAAATGTGCTTTCCTTCATATTTGACAACCAATGATTAAATATGTAAGAAATTTAGAGAATCATTTATATGTGTTCGATGTTATTCATCGATAGAGATTCATCTGTATTTATTAAAGATTCTTGGTCAATGGTATCCTTTAACACATTTATATAGAATTATATTGGTCATTATGATGACCATGCTAGTTTTAAAGCCACTCAGTGGGGCACTTGAAGTTTATTTTCATTCAGAAGGACATGGATTATTTCAGATTTGGGATCGAACCCGCAGATGGGCTACCTACGTATCCTTTTTTTAGAAAAGTAATTAGAACCCATGTAGTTCGAGTAAGGGAGTATGATGTTTATGATTGATGGCTCAATGAAGGATTTCATAATTAGTTTTACACTCTAAGCTCACGTGAGTCATGCTCGGTGTGATAAACAAGAGGTATTAGTAAAAATCATACAATTGTGCCATGAAAGATGCAATCATAAGAAATAATGTGGGACTTAAGTATGTATGAATACCCATATAAATGAATATTAGTAATTACTTTAGGGAAGAAATATAAGAACAGGGTCCATAAAGGTATATATGCTTCATGGAGATTTGAATACTCTAACTTGGGGATTACTTCTTAAAAGGAGGCCCAAATTAGGAGAGGAATTATGATAGGGTTTTACTCCCGAGAAGGAATCCCAGATCAAAGGTATTTTAGGACTTGTTAAGAGAAAATAAGACTGGGGATTACTCCTGAAAAGGAAGCCCAGGTTAAGAGATAAGAACAATTAAGGGACTTGGGGCTTACTCCTGAAGAGGATGCCTATATTTGAGACTGGGGATTACTCCTGAAAAGGAGGCCCAGGTTAATGATTATGACCGGGGCTTATTCCTGAAAAGGAGTCCCAGGTTAATAGAATTATTGTTGGGCCTTACTCCTGAAAAGGATTCCCATATTTGGGAATTTTAATATTGGGGCTTACTCCTAAAAAGGATGCCCAAATTAGGGTACTTGGGGCTTAATCCTAAGGAGGATGCCAAAAATTAATGAGAATTAAGGCTGGGATTTACTCATGAAAAGGAGGCCCAAGTTAATGAGGACTTGGGACCTACTCTTAAGGAGGATGCCCAAATTTGAGAATTAGGACTGGGGCTTCTTCCTAAAAAGAAGGCCCATATTTGAGACTGGGGATTACTATTGAAAAGAAGGCCCATAGTTGAGACTGGGGCTTACTTCTGAAAAGGAGGCCCAGGTTAATGAGTTCTCTTATCTGAAATGAAGGGGTTGAATGAATAAAAACTCAATCTTTAGTGACATAAATTTGTGTAAATTACTAGGTTTTGAGTGATATTCCATATAGTTCCTTTCATATAAGGAATCCAAATCAAGAAATCATGCCATAAATGGCTTGGAAGAGTGTCTTGAAGACTGAATCTTTAAGAGGAGAGGTGGAATGACATAAGAGGGGTGAAATGGGCAAGAAGGGAACCCAAAAAGGTAGGGGTGCGCAAGTCCTGGAAGGCACACAGGTACTGCGTGGGCGCGCAAGTCCTGGTCACGCAGGTATACCTGCACGACACATGGGTACCTGCGCGATGGTTAACCAGTAGGGTAATACTTGAGAGACTCTTGGTAAAAGCCTTTAGAATCATCTTGAGGTTCTTCCAGAATAGTAGAGCACAAGTTCTACTAAAGGAGTTTGGAGGCGCGCAAGTGTGGCCATTTCCCATAAGGGATGGCCACTCAAGCGTGAAAGTGTTGATGAGTTTCAACACTTAGGCCTCCCTCCCCCTCTTTAGATCTTCTGTTTTAGGTAAGAAATTACCTTAGAAGTGTTTAGGAATCTTTTAGAAGAGACTTGGGCACCACCAGCTCAAATATGAGTTTATGAAAAAACTCTTCTTGAAATGAGGGGCCCACGGGGTCTATTTATAGGCTGGAGAAGACCCCGGGCAGTTATCACTTAGGGCGCGCAAGTCACTTGCGCGACAATTAGGCGGCGTGCAAGTGTACTTGCACGTCCATGAGGGAACTTGCGCAACCTATGGGAAATGTTCTCCTTGTTCATCCCATTGTCGATTTTTTTATGTTTCTTCAAAGGATAAATCACTTTAGACAAAGGTATTTCACTTTTTCAGTAGTTAGACTCTGTGACAGAAAAGAGCATCAACAATGATAGATTCCCATGCTTCTCAGTGGGAAGTTCATCCAGTCATCTCATAGATGTATCGAGATATACAACGACAGTATTGGTGGCCTAGAATGAAGTGTCAGATAGTAGACTCTATCACTATTTGATCCACTTATCAGCAGGTGAAGGTAGAGCACCAGATACCTGTAGGCTTGTTACAGTCACTTCCAGTCCCGGAATGGAAATGGGAAGATGGTTCTATGGATTTCATAGTAATCTTACCTAGTTCATCGAGGTTTAGCTATGCTATTTGGGTATTCATTGACCGAATAATGAAATCATCCCACTTCATTCCTATATGGGACACTTTCTCAATTGATGAAATGAGAAGAATATATTTCCACGAGATTGTAGGACAACACAAGGTTCCTGGTACTATAGTTTCAGATCAGGACTCTCGTTTCACTTCAAAGTTATGTTAGGGATTGCATAAAGCCATGGGTACTGAGGTTATTCTAAGCATAGTTTTCACCCTCAGACCGATAGATAATCAAAACGGGTGATATAGGTTCTAGATTATATGATCTGAGCATGTGTCCTTGATTTCAATAGTTCTTGCGAAAAGAATATCCCTCTCGTCGATTTCGCCTATAATAACATCTTTCAAGAAATATTTCATATGGCTCCTTATGAGGATTTATATTGTAGTCCATGTTTTTCACCATTGTGCTAGATAGAGGCAGGTGAGATTGCCCTACAAGGTCCTCATATTGTTTAGGATACATCAAAGAAAGTTTAGTTGATCAGAAAGTGTATGACTACTGCTCAATCTAGAAAAAAATCTTATACTGATCACTGTCAATGACCTATTGAGTTCATGATTGGGGATCGTGTCATTATTCAAGTATCATGTAGTCGAGTGATTATAAAATTATGGATGAAGGGAATGATATTGTCTTGTTATGTAGGTTTTTTCGAGATTCTAGAGAGAGTCGGGCTGGTATCCTATCGAATGCTACAACCTCAGAGGTACCATGACATGCATGACGTCTTTAATATTTCATAGACTCTCAAATATCTTGAAGACCCATCTCATACATTTGATCCTAAGGAATTTGATATGGATTTAGATTCTATATTTTAGAAATATGAAGTACAAATCATTGATTGAAGCACAAAGGATCTCCGAGGAATGTTTTTCCATATCGAATGTGTGTTGTTGAAGCACGACTGAGTGCAAGACAAGACATAGGAGAGGAAAGTTTACATAGGTGCCTAGTGGCTATAGTTTTTCTCAGACAGTGTTTCCTTACCCATGGAAGGAGAACTCGTGGGGCGAGTTCTTTTAAGGGGGGAAAACTGTAAGAACCCGGTTTTTCACTCATGTATGGATCCTTTAATTTTTTTTGTCTAAATCATTACTTTGGACCTAATATGGATTCATAATGAGTTAATAATGGTTATGAGGGTGTTTGGGGCTTGTTCGAAGTCCAAAACCCATATTTTTAGGGGAAATAGGCTAGGTACATGGTTTAAAGTAAATTGTGCCGAAATTCCATGCAGTTGGGAAAACATTTTGGATTGAGTTTTTTTATAGATACACCTCACACAGTTTGTGCACGGTCATGCGGCCTAACAGTGAGAACAACCCTTTTTCTCAGGTACTTATGCATGGCTTGCACACTGTTTGATCAAACCATGTGGAGTCTATTATTTCAGGCAAAACCATCTCGCACGGTTTGTACACGGTTTGAAAAACTGGTCATAGGCTAAAATTATGGATAAAATGTCCTAATTGACCTTAATGATCTATGTACTCCCCTCTTCATACATAATCAGATAACTAGTGGTATTGATCCATTTCCTCTCATTTTTGAGCTTTTTAAAGGCTGATGCTAGGGATTAAAAGATCTCTTTTATCCAACATCTGATTGTACTTTTGATCAACATGTTGGATGTGCAACAGTAAGTACTTGAGTAATTTTTTCATTCTTCTTCCCTTTTTCACTCAACCTATATATCACCATGTAAGAATTTTCACCTTTTCTTAGATCTACTTTGATCCGAGGGAACTAAATGTGAAAAACCATAGGTGAAGGATCATGGCACCAAAAGGTTGGTGGTCTCTAACTTATCCATAAAATTCATTGATTTTGTAAAATCTATGTGGGGCATGCCGATTTCATTAGGGACCATTTCATAAAATTACATGCCATGATTATACTTGTTAGAATCATATGGTTGTGTTCTTTCCAAGTACGTGATAATTTTTAGCGGTCACACACACAACTCAATCAGGCTCATGTCGAAGGTTATTCCATTTTAGGATTTTAGTGTTTTGGAACGTTTGAGCCATCATTCGGGTGTGCCTTCACATGACCTTCCTAAATGTTAGTCTTCCTATAAAAATTGTCTTGTTATTAATGATAATTTAATAATGGAATTTACCATTTATACTCACCAGATGACCCGCCTAAGGTGAGTGCATCAATTTGGTTATTAAATATGAAATGTAAAATGGAATGTACACTACGTACATAACTTGGCCTTATCAAATGAGATTGAATAATGGTTAAATGTCCATAGCACCCTTTTCCAAATTTATAGAAGGTAGCATAGTGAACCTCTGTAATTGAATATACCTTAATGGTTAATTATGACTTGATTAAATTGTTTCAACAATAAATGGAAAATCCAATCTATTGGATGTCAAGGACTAAACATAATGAATGATTACATGATTATAATATCAAATAGGAATGGACTGACTTGGGATCACCTTCGATTTTTAAAGGAGAATACCTTTCGACATAGAAACCCAATTATGATTAAAGGATTTAGTTTTCTTAGGTTGAAACCCACCTAGACTCTGGTTCTTGTCTATTCCATGGATATTAGGCATACTACTGTAGGGTCCTTTACATTACTACATGATTCCTCAAATACACTCTTTAGTTACAGCATTGACTAGTAGGTTCCAGAGTTAAATCTCATAGTGCCATATCCTTACTTAGACTCATTTTACCTAGGTCTATCACCTTGGAATCATTAGGCATTTTATTGTGGAATTCATTGGATTATTCTCCTTAGATTACACTCTTAACCCATAGCTAGACTCAGATACCACTGTGTTAGTGTTCTGGGAGATCTACATTACCATGGTTATTACCATGGAACTCCCTAACCGGATATCATTTTCTGGTTACCATATCAGGTCTTGGGACCTTCACTACTTATACAATCACGAGGTGATTTCAATGATGTCTATACCACACATGACCTATTAACATAAAATGGTATTTACATAATTAATGAACTAGTTATATGTTTAGACACAACAAGAGGGCTGAAGCAGGTACTTGGGTATTTAGTTATATTGTACTATTTTCATTACTTCATATATTCATGCCTATACACTTCAATATTCCATTGCACATGCCATATTTTATAGAAACTATTGGTGGCGCCCACTGAGATTTATATCACATGCTCTCCAGGTGTTGTTTGGTACCTGGAGTAGATTAAATGAGTACAAGTGTTGACAAAGGGAAGCATACAGCTTCAAACACTTGATTGAGTGTTGATAGGATGGAGCATGATAAGAGATGACCAAGTTGGATCTTGGGACGCTTGTAGTAGACTTTGTTTTCATTTACATTGTGGAACATTTTATGCCTATTGTCTGGTATCCATATTTTCTATTTTTCTACTTATCTGACATACACCATCATTGGTCTAGTTGATAGAGTTATTGTTATTCTCATTTATCTATTGCATAAGTTTTCTTCTAATGTTTATTTATATTTCTTCTGCTATTTACAACTATTTATATCCTTCCCCTGTGCTACACTCTAGTAATGAGGGAATAGTTTCCCCATAAACACACCCTAGGCCCTCGTTGCTATTCAGCAACCATTGGTGTTTGGGGATATGCGCTTCAGGCCATGTGACCCACCGGGCTCGGGGCACCCATTATGTGGCATCTGGGTCCGAGGCGTCATAGCTAAGTAAGTAACGTGGGAATTATTTTTTGTGTGAATTGACTACAACTGGGAAAAACTAATTCCAAATTCAATTCACCATAAAATTTTATCCATAATTTTGTTTTTTCTCCACAAACCAAGAAATTAAATATTATAAAATTTATTATTCCTATATATGTATACCTCCCTCATAGAAGATGTATTTCATGGAAAATAAAGTCTTAAAATGGTTTTATAAATATTTATGAAGACTAGATAAATCTTTTCATCTGTAATGGATTAAATCCATGGAAAAAACTTTTGTTGGATGTTATCACCACTACATCACAAGATTGGAAAAAACATTGAAGGTTATCTACTCCTCGGTGTGTGAGTGATTATGATACATAAGAATATCTAACTAGTGTCTTATTTTTTAGTGAGATACTCCTTCATATAGAACTCAAAAAATTTCATCTGAGTAAGGAATTTTTTAAAATCCATATGAAAAAATGTAAACCAAATATTTCAGGGATGACAATAAATGTTTACCCTTATAAACATATTAGATATGAGTTATCATATTGTATGAATCTATGTCCTTATGTTTCATATTTATCTCTCCTCATATTTATGGTAAAATGATATAGATAAATTTTGATACAAATTAAATATCCATCCTATATGTATCATTCTCTCCCTCGGTCATTTCTTAAGATGGAAAATCAAAAATAAGGGACTTAAGGACCTAAATAATATTTCTATAGAAGTTAAATATGAAAGTGCTTATGACCCTATTGGAGGTTTGTGTTAGTGAGAAAATTTTATCTTTCCATTAGTGATTATAGTATTTATAGGGTTAAATTATTCATTTTATACAACTATTAAAAACAGATTACTATTACTTTTTCTTGATTACCAATTATGATGTAATTAATTAAAGAATTAATTATTCTACCACTATTTTATCAAATCCCTAGAACCCTTATCATTTGATTTGAAATATCTAATAGCTCAAATATTCTAGTGATAGGGATTTATATTTGACATCAAATAATCGAGAGAGAGTACTTATCAAATTATTTGAAGGTATTTACGTGGGCTTTACATTGAAACTATATTTACTCATAGATTCTTGATCTTTTTAGTAGACTCTATAATCTAGAAATCCTATATAGATATTTCCTTTACATTTTCCTCTATGATATATCATGTCTTATGGGGGAAACTAATATTGATGCTAACAAAGAAATTTCAAACCAATATTTTCATTTTGACACCTAGATAATTTAAAGTGTCTTGAAGAGGGATCAACCAATACATTGAGCTATGGTTTCAATCTAACTCAAAAGATAGAAGTTATTTTTTGCCTTAATATTTTCATTAGGGTATTTTTGTTTAAAATAGGCATAAATATTTCATTATATTATTCTTTAAATACTTTTTAATATTATATACATATTTAATAATCAATAAACTACATTCAATAAAACAATTGATTCATAATAATTTGATTTCAGTTCATCCTAGCTTGACCATTAATTTACTTACTTGTGCGATCATGTTTAATTGTCCAAATAAATAATGAATCAAATAAATAAATAAATATCCATGAATTGATACAAATAAAATATACATGGGATAAGATCATGAAATTTTAACTACTAGTTTTTTCTTTTGAGGAGTGATAACCCCACCATGACCCATGGGAAAATAATTACATAATCCATTTCTTCTCTCGAGTAGAATTTATCCATTCTTATATGTATTACAAGGCTGGATTTACATCAGCTAGTGTATAGAACCATATCTCTTGATTGGGAGATCTATCCTTAAAAATGTTTACTCACTCATACATGAGAGGTACAATGGTTTTAGGGTCACATAAAATAATCCTTTTACACAGATTCTCATACTCAATAAAGTAGAAAGGGACTATTTTCATATCATTATATTTAATTTAACAATAAATATTACATTAAACCATTTAATGAATAAATAAATTAAATAAATAAATCATATACATAAACAGGACTTTAAAGCCTAATATCCATCACAACATGTAGTAACTACACATTTGAAACTAGTAATTATCATTTCAATTCATTATAATTTTGTTAAATTTACTATAATTAATAAATTAATAAACTAATTAATTATTTATTCTAATATTATAACCTAATTGTCTTTGATATATAAATAGAATCTCATCCTTTATTATTTTAAATAAATAAAATAATTTTTTATAAAATATTAATTTACCACACAGTGTGTACTTGGGAGGTAACAAGTCATGTACCCTCTGTGTCAGATTATATACATTTATATAATTTAATACATACACAATATATAATATCACATGAAAAATAATGTGACACACATTTTGAATGGTAATTTATAGGTGTTATTTACTTACATGGAATTTATGCTCATATAAAATGTATTCATACTTGGTATTTCAAGTTATAATTGATGTATAGTTCCATGGGTTAAACCATATAGTCTTTGTAGTGTGTATGACCACACAACACACCATAATATACATGATTTGTACCGCTAGAAAATTATGTGAAGTACAGTAAATGTACAAGGACCATTAATAATCATGTTGTTATTGATTTTACATGGTTTAATAATTATTAAAAATTTATACACATATTGACATTTTAAATAACACTAAGCATGTGTGTGGTGTGGAATGACACATGTTGCACGGTGTGAACTTCTAGATATAATGCGTCTAGTTTGTGTCTCGCATTAATTATTCAATAATTTGACCCGAACAACATATTTAAAATCTCTTGATTTATACATTGAATGTGTGGAACTGTGTTACATAGAATGTATTTTCGATCTTCACATCGCATAGTCCATGTCTAGTTGCATCGCTCGTCTGTAATTCAATACACAGTGTTTAATTACTCTATGTATTTACCACATGGCTTTTCATGATTTACATGGGGTCAAAACCATGTGGGTTATATAGTGTGTACACCATATACTTGTTCTATAATATCTATCAAAACATGATCCACATTTTATTTAAATAAACTCTGTAAGGATGATGTTTACTGTAACACACAACGAGCTTAAATTTAAATGACCCAGTCCTTATGTGGTTGACCATGGATACAAAACATGTAATCTACTATTACACACTTTGAAATATTTTTATTCAACCAGTGAACTTGGACCCTTTAGATTGTGTCTTTGAGCATTATTTACATGCTTATGCCTATTATTAGTTATACAAAATCAGAAGAATGTGTTATTTTGGCTATTAAAAAGTGAGAAATTATAGAAATACAGAACATGAAAACCAACTCATAAAATTGATCAAATGAATTAAAATGATTATAAATTAGATTATAACCATGATTTTGTACCACATGATGGTTCTAGAATTTATTGGAACCATTCAGCGGGGGACCAATTTTGGGTTTTAATTGGATTCAACAATTCAAGTCTAAATAACTTTATAAAAGTAACCCCAAAATTTTCTAGAGAGGATATTTCAAAATTAATTTATACTTAATTTAAAACATGAATTACCTCGAATGAAATAATTATGTTGATTAATTTCCATTTCATATCTTGATGAGTTTTCATCTGAGTAGAGAATCTAAGAAATTATTCCTCAAGGTGCATCTATACATTCTCCACAAATCTTTAGACAATGTTCTTGAATATCTAGTCTTTGAAATGGTAAATATAAGTTATTAATATTGTTCATTATTGATCACAACTAAGGATTTACTGATTATCTATATATTATTGAGAGGAAGGGTGGAGGAATAACCTATCTATGGATTTATATAATTCTAGAGATATTTTTTATTATGAATAGAAACTCTCAAATAATCTTCAAAATGATATATAAGGATTTTTATTGAAAAGGTAAAAAAATTGATAGTTTCACATAGACCATTTTTAATATATTTATTCTATGTAATCTCCCATGTCAAATAATTTTATTATTTATGTTATTAGTATTATTATATACCCTGATATGAACTTATTTAAATGTCATTTTCCAATAAATAAACTAATATTTATTTAGATTATATTAAATAAAAAATATAATTTTATCCATGCCATTAATTAAACCAATCAACCCTATATGGAATATAATGATTTCTGAAAAAAAAAATTATTTAATAAAATAAATTTAGATTATTTATTCAATAACTAACTACATATTATATTCAGTAAAAATTATGAATACATATTTGTTTTATAAACATAATGGATTTTATTACGTAGGAGATAAACACCAAGAAATATTTTAGGGGGTCTAATGTAAATTTTCCCTGGTGCATCCCCACAAATAAAGATCATAAAGACTTTAGGAAGGGAATCCATGATAATATAATTTTTTGAGTTGTTAGGATCACCTTTTGAAGAAAAACTATGATCCTCCTTATTATCTTCTCACCACCTATTAGGAACCTTGATATCTTGATTGATGAGACTCTTGCATTCCCTAATAATGTAGATGATAGACCAGTGGACAGATGAGACTCCCTTCAGCATATTAACATGTAGAACTGATTTAGATTCCATAGTATTTGGGGAACATTTGTAACATATTCAAAGGAGGATTCCATTGTGTAGAGCTCAAGCCTCAACAATGAGAGGGTTTACCCCAACCCCCCATAGAAAAAATAAAATAATGAATCATTGATCCCTATTTTATGTTAATGATACCTTCTACTTTCATATATCCATTGGTCCATGCTCCATTTGTATTAAATATTTATTTAATATTCACATAGATAACTAAATATTTATATTAATTTATTCAATACTCTGGTAAAAAAATATTTATTTATTTATTACCTTAAGAATAATTTAAATATGAGATAATAATAAATGGACATGTTCTAAAATAAAATTTCTCCTAATTGAATTCATGTGATCAATAATAATTCAATAATTATTATTCCATAAACCGATAGTAATATTTATTTTCAAAATAAAATTAAATAGAAATTAATGATATTCTAGATAAACTTAGTGTGTCAGCCTCTTTTCCTATTTATCAGTGGTATTAGGTGAACTTACCTAGAGTTTGGGATTAGAATCTACTTCAAGAACCATCTTGGTCCATCCCTGATTTGGGCACCCATGTAAGCTTGTGTAAAATGATGGAGTGCATTCCCAATTACCAGAGGCTAGAAACTAGTTATTGGAAAACTAGAAAAAACTTATTGGGGTTTATTTAACCCTAAAATAGTAACAAAAAATAGTGAATCATTATTGAGACTCTAGCATGGTGTACCCATAATTTTGACTTCGATGCATATACCATGAGTAATTACTAACAATAGAACAACCCAAACATGGAATATTAGAATAAACCATCCAAATGAGACACAATTAATATAAAACCCCAATTATGATTTTAAAATACCACATCTGTGAAAAAATAGAAATTTCCCACTATATAAGAATGGAAAATAAAAAAATAAGCAGTTGTCTAAAGTGGGCGGCTCATAAATATCCCAAATATAATGGAAATACATTAAGAATAGATAAACACCTTCGTGCGGATCATGATATCTCACCACATACCAACTCATCCATAATTAGACCAAGAAAAAAATCCAAAATGGGATCATAAATGGGTACAAGAAAACTAATAATAGGATCTACATATGCACACAAACACATGTGTGTTTTGGGTGTGAGCTAAATAGTCCCAATAGGACATCACCAATGACTCTATGAAATCAAATGTATAAAAAAAATCATAAATGAATGTTTAAACCATATTTAGAAAATAATATTCTATATCTGAGAGATCACAAAGAAAACTAAATACTATAATTTTATCCATAAATAAAGGTTCACTTATTTTTATATAAACTAAGTGGGATATCTACTCAGTTGATGAAAACAAAAAATTTCTTTTTTGTTCATTTAAAAACATTTACCAATATCTCATGAATAAAACAATCATTTCCCTTGAAATTTCACATACAAAGATACATTTTAAATCCATTTAGAAATTATATCCAAATACAAGTAAATAAAAAACCAACCATGGAAGGAACAATTATAAATAATCATAAAAATGAAAATAAACCATATCCATAGATATAGTTCCACATAATCTATGAATATGTGTGTGTTATAAAGTGTGAAGTGGGAATCCCCTTTAACACTTATTAAAGATTATAAGAATTATTGAAAACTCACTAAGTTCTAATTTGATACAACCCTGAAAATACTTATGTGGAAAGCACTACATACCTTTGTTTCATTTCAAAACAAAAAAACCACTGGACTTAGTCTTGATTGTCTAATCAAGGGAACTGTCCAAGTCAGGTCCTAGACCACCCTAGGGGACACTAGTTGAACACAATATAGATACTATTGTATGAATCAGGTTTTATCATGTAGAAACTTATGTCCCATGATAAAATCAAACTGTATCTGAGAAAAGATTAGGTTATGATCATAACATGCATTAATAAAGAATAAATAGAAAATCTTAACTCACCATCAATAACCTCATTTAAAACAGACCATTTTCATATCATACAGTCATAAAATAATAATAAACATCCAATAAATGTAATTATTCTATCCATAACATACATAATGAGTAGAATTGAGGGTCTCAAAAAAACATCATACAACTAGTTTTACAATGTTACAAATAGACTTTTACAAAATAAAGGAATTTCATGTTATGAAGCACCCTTAAAAAGCCAAACCATGGAAACAATCCTTAAAACCCATTTAAAGGAAAACCTTCCCTCTTCTAAAAATAATAACAGATACAACAAACCCTTTAAGAAGTTAAAATTAACTTAGAAAATCCTATCATGAATTTAATCAAACATATGGAATGAAAACATTTATTTTAGTAACAAATAATAAAAATACAGTGAAAATATTTGAATGGAAAGTTTGGAAGTAATTGAAAGAATTTCATAAAACCATAAAGGGTGATATAAATATGCTGTAGTTAAAAAAATTATTTTAAAACAATTTAATAAATTCATGATACGTCGATAAAAAAAAATTCATAAAACCATGTACCTCAAATGGGTGTCGATGATAAGAATACCTCAAATATAGAAAGAGAAATTCCAAAGGAACCTTTTTTTACATCCTAACATCGGGATCCATGGTGATTTAAAACAACCCTAACCCTAGATATTTTCTAACATGGCCTAGGGAGATATGAAGAAGAGTAAAAATAAAGAATAATACAGAGAATATAAATGAAGATATATAAGGATCTAACCTCGAATGTAATGACCCACCAATTCTCATTGTCTTGAGAGTCTGACGAGTCATTACTTTTCCTTAAGTGACATACCCAAGATTTCAATGGCTGGAAATAAATTATGGAGGTTTTAATATATAAATGGGGGTCAATTTACCATTTAAGAAATAAACCAATAAAATAACCAATCATAACCAAAATTTCACTATATAGTGCATGAACAATTGAAAGACTACTCAACAACTTCATATATCTCAAAATCTAATCAAAGTGTGCAACTTTGGAATACCTGAAAAGTATCAAAGTAAAAATAGGATAAACTACTAAAGACTCTCAAAAGACCAAAAGTCTCAATGCTCTATATCCTCCAAGATCCACAATCACTGAATAACACAAATATCACAAGGTAGTGCTAAAATCATGGAAAATGTTACCTTTTCTCCTATATTAGAAAATAGGATCTGTAAAAGCACCAAAGGGACAAATCAGGGGTGAGTATAAAACTCTGTAGTTTTTCCTCCAATGGATTCCATAATCACGCCACTAGGATAGAAGGGTTAGAAATAATTATATAAAATAGTTTATATAAAGAAATTTCTAAAAATAGTATATAAATAAATATAAACATGTTTCTAAAACCATTCATAACCAAAAGTATACAAGTGAAATTGAAACAAATTTTCCTGTAGCTTAATTTTATAGAAAAAATAACAAAAAAAAGCTTTGTAACCATTTCACAAAATCCCTTTCTGGCATACCTGAACCATTCCACACACCCACACAACAAAGCATGCATGCTATGTTATGACAGTTCCATACTAATGATCGGTTTCTCATTGATCTACTACGTCATCACTAGTTAATTGTTTCCCATGTTCCATTTAAATTTTGGCACTGATCACAAAGTCATGTTTCAACCAATCCACAAAATAGCAATATGAACATTATATCATGTGCTCTAATTATCCTTTGGTATTGAGAACAAGGTCATATTTCAACCAAGTCCTATAAATTAAATATGAACTCACACACCAATGTGTCCAAGGATCATTCCAAAACTCATTTTAAATAAAAATATCCCTTTTATTGAAAACCAATTCAATCGGTGTCATTTAAATACCAACCCATTTCAATAAAACACCCCTTTTATTAAAAACTGATTCCATTAAAGTCATTTCAATGCCAACCCATTTCAATAAAACACCCTTTTATTGAAAATATAATTATAATCAAAACATTTAACAATTATAGAAAATCCATATTTTAAAATCATAATTTTAAATTAAAGTTGCTAAATCACATTGCACAACAATTCACAATGATTTTACAATTTCAATAAAACCATAAATCACCAGTAAATAAGATTTATTACAGGATTTTTATAATCAATACCATTCAAATAATACAATTTCAAACCAATCCAATCAATTATTAAAAAATTATTTAAGACAGAATCCTCCTACCTCAATGGTTTTTGACAAAAACCACAATAAATGATGAATGATCATGAAAATCTGGTCGATTATTCAAGAACCCTCCATTGATCTCTTTTCCTAAAAAGAATGATTCCAAATATCATCATATTTGGAATCCACACACCTAGATCTACCCATAATAGGTGTAGATATATGAAACCAAGAGAGTAGGAGAATTATATCTATGTTGATCTAATAAACTGAATAAGAATGAAGAAGAACAATCACATACCTAAAGAATCCAGCATCGCTTCTCTAAGAGAAGCCTTCAGATAGCCTTAGGATTGATAGGAGAACCTTTTATGTCCTTAGGGGAAAAAATCCCAAGTTATGGCCTCTTATAAGAAAAAACAACCCACTATAAATAAAAAACATGTGAGATCCACTTTTTTAGGATCTCACTTACGTGCCTGCACGGTTAGTTCGCATGGTTAGACAAGTCGTGCGCTAACCCTATATTAGCCACTTCCTAGAAACACCCTCGCACAAATTCCTCCCATGTTATATCTAATAGGGCTCCAACCATGCAAAATTCACTACTTCAAAAGGACCATCTAGGCATGGTTTGGCGGCATGGTTATTGAAACTTTTCACCTCTTGTGCGACTTCCCTTTTGCCTCAAAACTTCATTCAAAGTTCTCTCAACTCTCCTATTCATCACCCATAACATTATAACCATGAAAAGAATCAAGTAAGGGTGATATACCAGAAATTGGGGGTACTACATTCTCCCAACCACTGGTCCTTCCATCCTCAAAATGTAGAGAAACCTCACCCAACTGAAAGCGTTTTGGCCATGACTCATTCACTTCCTTTTCATAATCCCAAATCTCTTCCTAAATCTGACCATGCTGCCATAAAACCCACACTAGACAAATGATTTTTTCATGGAAGACATTCTCTTGTCTATCCAAAATCTGTACCGAGATATGTATTAATGAAGCATCCGACTCTTGGTCAATGTGATCCCAACGGATCACATGGTCCGGATCGAGCTGATTCTTTTTCAACTAAGACACATGGAACACATTATGCACTGAACTGAACTGTGTGGTAATTCCAAACCATATGCCACCTCTCCAACCCTTATAATATCTTTAAAGGGAATAAGCATCCAAGAGATATCTTTCCCTACTTCCCAAAATGACGAAGTCCAATCCTTGGAGATATTCTCAAGAAGACATGATCACCCATGGTGAATGAAAACGGTCTTCTATGGCGATTTGAATAAGATTTCTGACGACTCTGAGCTGCCTCCATCCTCTTTCTGATCAAATGAATTTTCTTTATTGTTTCCTGGACAAGGATCATCCCAACTATTAATGTTTCACCTGTTTCCACCCAACATAGTGGAGAACGACAAGGACCCCCATATAGTACTTCGAACGGAGCCATGTGTATCAAGGCCTAATTGCTATTATTTTATAAGAACTCTCCCACGGGTATATTCTCCTCTGATAAGACACTAAAATCCTTTACACAAGCCCGAAACATGTCTTCCAAAGTCTGTATTGTCCCCTCATACTGGCCATCTATATGAGGATGATACGCCGTGCTCATCGTCAACTGAGTCCCAAGGGGATTTTATAAGGATTTCCAAAAAATAGATGTGAACCTTGGATCTTTGTCTAAGTTGATTGAAACTGGTATGCCATTTATTTTTAACACTTCTTGGATATAGATTTTAGATAGGTACTCCACCAAATTAGTTTTACAAATTGGAATAAAATGAATAGACTTAGTATGTTGATCCACTATAAACCATATGGAATAGTGTTTCTGAACCATTCATGGAATACCTGTAACAAAATCCATCACCACCAGCTCCCAATTCCACACTAAGATAGGTAATGATAGCAACATACCCACTGGTATCTTGTAATCTTCTTTAACTTGCTGATAAGTTAAGTACCTTGAGAATAACTCGACCACCTTCTTTTTCATGCCGTTATACCAAAACGGTTCCTTTAATGCCTTATACATATTTTATCTACCCAGATGTACCGCCCATCTCGAATGGTCATAAGAAAAAAGGAGTTGTTCCTAAAAATTCCTAAATATAACCATCTAATATCTAAAGCACAAAATTGAACTCCCATTACATTTCCAACCCTCAATGGTCTCCCCACAATCAAGTTTTGAACTCATAACCAGACATTCTACATCATATTTTTGTCCCTCTTTAACCATTTTTACCAAATCAGGAACAAGCATAGCTGAAACAAAAACCGAAAAAACACATAAGATTTCACATTCCACTTGAATGTCAGTTAGGACCAACATCAAATTCCCTTCATCTAAAGAATATTTTTCCAACTGAAAATATGACTTTCTACTCAATTCATCATCCACAGTGATCTCTTTTCCTGGGGTGTACACCATGTAAAAGTTAAAAATTTGAAGATATTCCTCCATATACTTTTCCTCAAATTCAAAACTTGTTGTGAGAAGATGTGTTTCAGGCTTTTGTGGTTTATAAACATAGTGAATTTCTCACCAAAGTGATAGTGTCTCCATGTTTTCAACGCTTGGATGAGTATAAAAAACTCCAAATCATGTGTTAGGTAATTTTTCTCATGCACCCTCAACTGCCTCAAACCATAACCAACCACATAGTCTCCATGCATGAGAACATAGCCCACCATGATCCCGAAGCATCACAGAACACAACATACCCCTATCCTGATTCTAGAAAAATTAAGATAGGGGATGATGTAAGCTTTACTTTCAGCTCCTCGAAAGACTTATGGCATTCCTCTATTCATTGGAATGGAGTATTATTCTTTGATAGAGTTGTAATTGGTGAAGCTAGTCATGAGAAATATTGCACAAAGCATTATTACTAACCAACTAGACCAATAAAACATTGTATCTCATAGAAATTATTAGGTCGTTGCCACAAGATAACAGCTTCTATCTTTGTAGGATCCACAAAAACACCTTTTTCTGAAATGACATGTCCAAGAAAGCATACATCTTGTATCCAAAAAACACACTTTGATAATTTGGAATTCAAATGGTGATCTCTCAATATTTTTGACAATATTTTTCAGTGTTACTCATGGTCAACCCTTGTCCTTGAATACACCAAAATTTCATCAATAAAAACCACAACAAAAGAATCCAGATATTACTGAAATATCGGATTCATCAAATCCATGAAGACTGATGGTGAATTTGTTAGAACAAAAGGCATCACTAAATATTCATAGTGGCCATATCTACTTCTAAAAGTTATCTTTATAATATCTTCCTTCCAAACTTTCAATTGGTGATATCTTAGTCGTAAGTCTATATTAGAGAACCAATGATCAACCCTTAATTGATCAAACAGGTCATCAATGCGTGGAAGTGGATATTTAATCTTTATCGTAACACGGTCAAATTTATGATAATCAATACACAACCAAAGAGTTCTATTTACTTTCATCACGAAAAAGACCGATGCTAACCATAGATATGTACATGGAGAATGAAACCCTTGTTATCCAACTCCTTTGACTACACATTCAATTCCCTTAACTCTGTTGGATCCATCCTATAAGACAGAATGGAAATAGGACTGGTCCCTGGAAGGAGATCCATTGTAAACTCTACTTCACTTATAGGTGTTAACCATAAGATGTTCTTTGGAAATACGTATAGAAATTGATCCACAACTATAGAAATATTAATTTCCTCGATCTCTTCCATTGATGCCAGATTCAATGCTTCCAACTAATAAGAGATCATTCCCACCATTGGATTCAACAAATTATTTTCCTCTTTCTTTACCATTCTCTCTCCTCTGAAGAGATTCTTGATGTTGTCCTCAGTTATGAAACTGACCGCTCTCCTATAACAGTTGATGTGAGCCTTAAACATCATCAACCAATCCATACCTAGGATTACATCATACAAATGCATGTCTAACATCAAGATGTTTCATTTCAGCTCATCTTCATCAATATTTATAACACATGCTCGACACACAAAGGCTTGTAATTCTCTTTCATTGAGAAAAGATTAATGTTTTAAAAAAGAAGGCATCATTTCTGACTTTAATCATCATAAAACAATAGTACGAGATGCAATGAATGAATTTGATGCACCAGAATCAAAGAGAACTTGCACAAGGGTTGAATTAAAAAATATCGTACCTCTAATAGTATATGGTATAGCCTGATCATCAACAATCATCTACTCATCTTCATACAATTACTTCATCGCTACTCTTTGATCTGTGGTTCCATGATGGCATTTCACTCATTCATCAAAGCACATAGTTTTTGTGATACTGGGGAAGTGTCCCTGAAACCCGACCTTGTATCAATTCGACAAAAGTGATTAAATTGTCCCATGTTGTTTCAATTGTGGAATCCTCTTGGTTGTGGTTTACACTCCCACTTGATGTGACTCAGTGAACCATACTTAAAATATCCATGCTTTCTCTCAGGTCTTGGAAGCTGTTTAATTGATCATCTGGTCCTATCACGATGTGTTATTCCTCCTTGAGAAAAGGTGTTTGATTTCTTCTTTCTCTTAGTGATAGTATTCTCAGCTCCTCTATAAAGACAACTGTACTTCCTCCACATGGACATTCAGTAGTAAATGATATCGTAAACAAAGTATTCAATTGCAGTCCCAACTCAACAGTTTTAAAAGATTGAGAAATGCATTGTACCAACAATTGGTTCACATATGGTTCATGTGCAATCACATTCTCACTGGCCTCTTCCGACTAGTTTTTATAATGTCTACCAAGTGCCATTTTCTAAACAAACAATAAACTCTATACGTCTCACTATCTAGAAACTGGTGGGTTAACATTTCAAATTATATCACATCAACTATCTCAAAATTTTATTTCCAAAAAAAATCTTTTTTCTATGTTTAACCATTTTTTAAAACATTCATTCATGATTTTTGAAGATTAAATAATTTTCAAATTATCAAATGCTTTCCCTTTTGAAAATCTTTTATTTTTAAAATAATTTAATAATTTTATAAAATCAACACATTTCACAACATGAATCATTCCTTGAAATTATGATTATACTCCTAGTGGGAAATCATTCCTCTAAATTGAATTTCATGCTCATCTCATTAGCTAAACCCATGACAATGAGATTTCAATATCCTAGAAGTGTCACCAAACATTCATTTACCCAACTCCCTGGCGACTAAAAGTTTAGAAGAAAAGGATTTTCTACGTCCATGTAGGCTATACATTTCATGTTCCGACTATCCTACTCATGTCTAAGATTTCATCCCCAAGAATAGACAAGAAGGAATTTCATCTCCAATACCGTGAACATTTATGACCACTTTCTAGGAAAGGACCAAACAAGTTGATGCCATTGGTACCAGGATGGAAGGACCAGACTGATACCATTTGTAATGACCTACCAATCCTCATTGTCTCGAGAGTCCAAGGAGTCATTACATGGCGATAAGTGACATATCAAAGATGCAAAAGGCTGAAAATAAATGATGGAGGGTTTCATATACAAGTGGGGAATGATTTTACCTTTATGAAATAAACCAATAAAACAACCAACCACAACCAAACATTCACTATATGATTCATGAAAAAATTAAAGACAACTCAATAACATCATATATCTCAAACCCCCATCAAATTTTACAATAGAAGAAGACCCAAACAATATCAAAGTAAATAGTAGATAAAAAACTAAAGGCTCTCAAAAGACCACAGGACTCCATGCCCTCCATGCTCCAGGATCTACAATCACCAAACAACCCAAATATCATGAGGTAGTGCTAAAAACATGGGAAACGTTACCTTTTCACCTATCCCAAAAAATAGCAGCTTTAAAAGAACCAAAGTACCAAAGTTGGGGTGAGTATAATACTTAGTAGGTTTCCCCAATGACTTCCATACTCACGCCACTAGGATAGAAGAGTTAGCAACAATTTTATAAAACATTTTATATAAAAAAATTCTCAAAAATAGTTTATAACTAAATATAAACAACTTCTCAAAACCATTCATAACCAAAAGTATTCAAGTGTAATTGAAACCAATTTCCCTACAAGTTATTTTTCAAAAAAAACTAAACAATGCTTTGAAACCATTTCACAAGATCCCTTTTTGGCATACCCGAACCATTCCACACACCCACGCAACCAACCATGCATGCTATGTTATGACAGTTCCATATTCATGAGTGGTTTCTCAACGATCTACCAAGTCACCAAAAGGTAGTTGTTTCCCATGTTACATTTAACCTTTTTCACTGAGTATAAGATCATATTTCAACCAATCCCCAGAAATGTAATATGAACATTATATATTGTGTGCCATTTTACCTTTGGCACTAAGCACAAGGTCATATTTCAACCAACCCCAAGAAATTCAATATAAAATCACACAAAAATATGTATAAGGATCAATAAAAAACTCATTTCAATACCAAAACATTTCAATAAAACACCCCTTTTTATAGAAAACTGATTCCATCAGAGTCATTTTAAAACAAAACCATTTAAATAAAACACCATTTTTATTAAAAATAAAATTCTAATCAAACAATTTAAAAATTGCCAGTAAGTAAATAATATAAAAATCATCATTTTAAATTTCAGAGGCTAAATCACTTTGCACAACAATTCACCAAGATCTCACTATTTCACAAAAACCATAAATCATCACTGAAGAAGATTTATTCCATGAATTTCACAATAAATCCCTTTCAAATAAACTAATTTGAAACTAATAAAATCAATTCAATCAAGAGGAGTTGATGGATAAGCCTCCTACCCCAATGATTTTGATGAAAACCAAAACTAATGGAGAACACTCAATAAAATCAGGTCGATTCTTCAAGAACCTACCTTAGATATCTTCTCTTAAGAAGAACGAGAAAAAATATCAACATATTTGGCATTAAAACACCTAGATCTACCCATAACTGGTGTAGTTCTATGAAACCATTAGAGTATGATAAGTAGATCTAAGTACATCTAAGAAAACGAACAATAATGAAGAAGAACTATCACATACCTCATGAATCTGGCTTCAATTCACTAAGGGAAGCCTTCAGATCGCCTTCAGATCAATGGGAGAACCTTATCTAGACATAGGAGAAGAAAAATATGGAGTTATAGCCACATAGGAGAAAAAAATGTCCCACTTAAAGGAAAAAAGTGTGAGATCCTCTTTTTTAGGATCTCACTTAAGTGCCTGCATGGTTAGTTCGCATGGTTAGACAATCCGTGTGCTAACCTTGTGTTAGCCACTACCTAGGTAGAACCTCGCATGACTTACTTTCACATTCTATCTAACTTTTCTCCAAACATGTAAGAGCCACTACTTCAAAAAGGACCAACTATGCTTGGTTTGGCCATATGGTTAGAGAAAATGTGCACCTCCCATGCAGCGTCCCCTTCTCCTCAAAAATTCCTTCAAAGTTCTCCCGAATCTCCCATTAATCACCCTTAACATTATATCTATAAAAATAAATAATTAAGGGTTTCACACAAGAAACTAGTGGTACTACATCAAATAAATCATCTAAAATCATTGAGTGGAATCCAAAATCAAATGGGGAATAGGGGGTTCTTAGAGATCCCCTTTGATGGAAAAATATGAATAAGTGGAAAAGAAAACCCCAAAGGTATTAAAATCACAATAAGGAAAATATTAAATTAACCATTTGAAAAACTTATCATGTTAATTCATGGCGTGGAACACCTCACCTAAACAGGCTTCATAGTGTGGCCTCCTATGGTTGCAATATGGGAAATCTAAAACCAAATAGAAATGATGCATTTTTTCTTGGCTATCATCATGGCGTGACCTCCACTTATAATGGAGAAATTCCTTTCCTGGATTATGGACCCTCTTCCAAGATTGAGTCATGATGTGATCTTTTGAGGTCATTATGAAAATTTCTATAGTCCTGAACTACAACTCACCACGAAACTCCAAAAACATAGTTGACTCCCAATAATTCCAAAATTTATAAATGGTATAATATAAGATAATATAAAATATAATAGTGTCATGGTAGTGTCATAATAATCCCCACTATTCTATGTTATTCCTCTCGATTGATATGGTTAAAGGTAGATGAAATGTGAACTGAAAACCTCAACTCTCAATATCATAGGTTGAATATAATGGGAAAATCCTAGGAATCCCATAGAAGAAGTTAACACTAGACTTTATGAGGATGGTGACCTATTATAGGTCTCTTGACTATTTATAATTCAAATAAAATTCTGATATAAGAAATAAACTCGTCTATAAAATGTACTCTATAGAAACCAACATGTTTTCCCAAATTGCCAAGGGAAATAATCATTTTCCAACTACCACAACAACCACCCAGGAAAGAAACTAAAAATAGAAAAATAAATATAATCCCTAAAACACCAAAAATATCACAAAACAAGTTAAAATATTTTACCATAATCCCACAAAGGGATGGGATAACTCCATTAAAAAATTCCTCAACAAAAAAATATTGATTTAACTTAGGTTCATCAAGTGGAAGAGAAAATAACATGGTAACCCACTCACAAAACATTGGCTAATGGTGAACTCAAAAATATCATGACAAAGTACCACCCAATACATAATATAAACTAGTATAACACTTAACCCAGCTTCCAAGAATGCACCCAAGGTTTCTCATGAGAAATTGACTAAAATCCAAGTCCCATCATAATGATAAAAACATATAGAAATGTCAGTAAATAAAATAGATCAATGAATAAAAAACACAACCCAAAATTGATAGCATCTCATATAATAAAAAACGGATAAAACCAAATAAAACATCAAAGAAATGATACCTCAATATCGTTAATCTTATCTGGACCCATAGAATACAAAAAAAATAGATAATCATCCCAAAAAACCCAAGTCATTTCTTCTTATTATTCTTATAATTCAACTTAAAAAAACTCTATATATTTCTAAAATGTATACATGAATGATAGGACCTTAGTTCCTTAAAACATGAGTTACTAAAGTTCCTAGGGTCTCTATAATAGAAACAAAAAATAGGAATATTATCCTAATTAAGAGAAAAAAAGTGTTGAATGGACCGCTCTTCGTAGGACTTTCCCTCAATCTCGAGCTCAACTTCTTCTAGTTTAAACCAAATGGAACATTCTCATTTACAATATATGGAATTAAGGCACCACCCATCATAGGTTTCATCATCCTACTATCTTCCATTAATTTACCTCTTTCAACTATTTCCTTTAAGATTCTAGGATAGATCTAAACACAATTAATTTGAGACCTGAATAGAGATCAACCTTAAATAATTGGTCTTTTTTGAGTCCCTAATAATTATCTTGTTAGAAAATAATTTCATCTCTAAAAAATTATATGCATAGTCCTTAATGGTTCATTCACCTTAATGGTGGCTCATAAATTTGATGACAATATCAATTTTCACATCTTTAAGATAATTCCATTGAATTAAAATAATCTTTAATAATTCAAATTATATTTTTTCACATATCTGAGATGGGACAACAATATTCCACTACACTAGTTAAATCCCTCGAATAATCCCTCATTATCCTTTACTGTTGAAGCTTCCAAAATCCCAATATAATTAAATATTTCTTTAATCTTATCTAGACACTTCACAGAATCAAGTGGAACTTGATCCCCAAAGAATGAAGGTGAACTCTAATTTGAGAAGTCATAGATAAGGTTTGATAGAATATAATATTCTTTCCCCACAACTCTATTCAAAGTCTAGGCAGAGTAGAGAACTTATGGTATCACCCGAGAGGGATCACCCAGAGTATCAATCCTACAAAAATAATTTACACATTTCTTCAATATGAACACCCTAAATACAAAAAACATAAACCCAATAAATTAATTCTCTAGAATTTTAAATTTCATGACCTAATATAAAAAAAGTGATCAAACCTAACAGAAAAAAACTAAAAAAAATTATGGTATATAAAAATTATTTTATTTCACACTACCAAAATTTTAAATAAATGTCTTAAATTGAATTTAAAATATCACACAAAATTTAAAATCACTTTATCCTTTAAAATAATTTCAAACTACCTATAGGTTTTCTAGATTTTTAAATTATAATCCTTTAAAAACATATCATTAATATAAAATTCCATTCATAATCACCGTATCTCTTCTTCTAAAACTAAAACATATTTATTTTAAATTCTATTTCCTTGCTGAAAAAACATTAAAAACACCAACATAAACAAAACATAACATGGTAAATAAAAAAATAAATCCAACATCATCAAAATGCTTTTAAAAACCTCATTAATTAATCTCTAATGAGTGGAAAAGATTTTTGAAGTATGATAAATAGTCATAGGTTCAATGAACAAGTTCTAGAGGGGTGTATAGTTGTGCACAATTTGGTTGCATGACTTAGTGGACCGAGATATAATCATGAAATAGCCATTGAAGTGTCATTTTATCCATGGGAATAATCTCTATATAGATTACCAAACCATGCGATCTAACCATAAAACCTTGGTAATCCATCCATATCCAAAAAAATATAAGTTCCCAGATTTCAAAATGAAGTATATCCCCTTTGAATTTATGTTAAAATTTTATTTTTTTCTAAGGGATGTTCTTAAGAGGCCAAAGAGTGCTTCGAAAGCATCCAGGTCTCATTCAGAGTTTGGAGATATGGATTTTATAATAGAAAAATTAGATACATGGTTAGTACATAGTTAGTAATAACCATGTAACTTGACCATGTGGGGTGTTTTGGTGAACTGTAGATGGGTGTATGTTTTTCATTAGCCATACACCTGAAACCACATGCCCATCTGGGGTGTTGCAGTGGATAGAAGGGGGTCACACATTTTTCCTAAACTATGTTCCCAAGGTCGCACCCTCAGTGAAACTTAACCTGTTACGTGTAGTGTTAGGTGAATGTTTTGGAAAACTATGCATACATACCATGAATCCCTTTAAAAGTAGAGTAAACTGACCATTTTTACCTTTTCCCTTCAAAAATGAAAAATACCTCTTCCCCCTTTATATTTATCCAACAACAGCCATTTGAGGGGATCCTTCTTCCCCTATACTTAGGATTATATTCCAATAATCCATCCAATCTCCAATTTCATTATCATCTATTGTGTTGTATAGATTATGGTATGTTCTTCAATGCACTTCCTTCATTTCCACATTTATTTCACCCCCATGAATGATATTTCTAGGAAATCTAATATTCCCAACATTATGGGAGATAGTCTTTTTCATCAATTTATCCAATTTCAAACCTAATTTAAGGAAATTAATTGATTAGTATATTTATTACCAGGTAATATTGATATTCTAGATCTTTTTCCCTAATTTATCAATGCGTATATCATGCGTTGTTGTGCCACGTTCTAGGACCTCCATGTGACATCTCCTAAATTTATAATTAACCAAATAAATTTACTTCTCTATATATATATTATCCATAGAAAATCCATAATTCATTGTCATGGAATGTTCACCCAACTATAATATACCCCTTATGGTGTACCCTTATTAATTTCCTTTAAGTCTTATGCTTTGAAAAGATCAAGCCACCAAATGATGTGTATTAAGAATGACCCTTACAAATGAAATGTAATTTAATTAGACCAATGAAAAATGGTAGTCCATGTGTATGTGGTCATTCTCTTATTTTTGTATCTTTATTTAACCTAATAAAATGAGCTATCAAAACTAGTGTAATTAATTGTTTAAATAGTGTTGGGTCAAAACTAAGAAACCATGACAATTCTGCATGGCATGACGAGGGCAATAAGATAGTTATGATTTGGAACACATTGGACGAGATCATTGGGTAATATCATTTGAAGTATAAAATTTAATTATAATATGCCAAAAATGATACAAGTGTACTTCATAGAACTCCTCAGATAGGATCAATGGGTATATGCATTTATGCTACTCATGAGTGATACAAAATTCCTTAGTGGATTACCCAGGATGAGCTTGTTGGCCATTGTTTCTTTACTAGGACATAAGAAATACTTGGTTACATGTTTGTTATTCTATATATTATCTCTAATGGTTATTCCTTAGCACCATTCCATGAGTGAAACAAGGGTTCCTAATGCATAACCCCTTGGGCGGACTACTACTGTGGTGGGATTTTTTGTTCTCCTAGAGTGATAATTGGATTCCTTTTTATGGAACACCATCGACAGGCTCAGGATTAAAATTAATTATAAATAATGATAAATTCTCCATGTCAAATAATATTCTTGTTTTTTATCTTTACATTGTATAGTATATGTCTAAGTTGTGGTTTTTTCCTTATGCATATATTTGATGTGAATTTTAAAATACCTTATATTCATGTATGGAGACCTTAGGTACATTCCTCTAGTGATAATTGATACTAAGTGTGTGTATATATATACACACATATATGATATTACATATATAATGTTTATATATACATATATATTATATATACACAGCTACATGGTGACAGTTGTTCAGAGATATTTTGGCTTACATCGAAGTAGGTTGTGTCGTTCAGGTTCCCCATGAGAACCCAGACTGAGGTGTTTTATTTTCATATTTATTTACTATTATCAATTAATTATTATCTGCGTATTGATCATTTTATATTCATATACTATACAATTCTAGTAACCTTTGGAGGTTTATTACTAAGTATATATCATACCTTGTTTGAGCCATTGGTTAGTACCCAGAAAACTTTTATGGATGTAGGTAGTTACAAAGGAAAGTGTCCAACTATGTATGATTGATTGTATAATGAGGATGGATAATGGGAGAATTGAATTGTGTTTATTTTCATGTTTCTATTGGAGATATATTTTGTTCTTTTGTTCTTTTTTATAACATGTGGTATATTCCTTCTTATTTGATTCTATGTATTCCCATTTTTATAGTATACAGACATGAAAGAAATTTTTATATGATATTGATTCAACTTCTACCAATTTATTTTACCCATAAGGTTTATGATTCCATAGTTCTATGATTATTACTATTTCTACTGCATACTATTATTGAATACATTATGCCACACTCTGATCAAAGTTGTATATTATCCCCACCATACCATCATAGACCCTCACTAAAAGTCAGTAGCCTCTAAAATATGAGTAGGAATGCTTGATTCCATGTGATCCATTGGTTTTGATACTATTATCAAATTATATAGGCTGATATGTTATACTAAAACCCAATAAACACTGAAATATCTCATAAAATCCAATGGGGATAAAAATCATCATAAATAATTAGAAAAATCAAATTCTAGACTCAAATATTGACCACCCTTTGAAATCTTGATGATCTAATTGGGAAAGGGGTCGATATACTCTTCTATCCCCAAGAACTTGAGTCCCAAAAATATTAGTCTTAATATGACCATGATTCACCTAAATAAAAAGAGTGTGCTCTGATTCCATTTTTTCATGAACTATCCTAGTCCACCCTTGGATCCACCACATAAGTAATCCCCTAGAAAGGCTAGAAGAACATTCAACATTTTCTCACAAACTAATTAAGGATACCCCTGAACCGGGAAACCAAATTGGCAAGTGGAAAGGCTCAGTTCACAGTTACTGTGGGCTAGAAATTAGTGTCTGGGAATAAAAACATAACATTGTGGGAATTTTTTCACCCTCAAATAATAATAATAATAAATTATCTTATCTCTACTAAAAATATAACGTGGTGCACTCATAATTTAGAGTTCTATTAACATTAAATAAGTACTTATAAGGAAAAGAACATGTTAGAAATTATATAATAGAATAAACCACCCAAAGGAGAGATAAGGAATATACAAACCAACTTATAATTTTAAAATACAACATCCTATAAAAATGTAGAAAGAACTCATCATAAGGGAAACTGAAAAATTATGTAGCCGGACAATGTGGAAAATTAATCAACATCCCAATGTTACAAAAAAACACAAAAATAGATAAACAACTCTATATGACTCATGATCTCTCCCCACATCCCAAATCATCCATAAATGGAATATTTAAACAAAAAACAAAAATTCTATCACAATTGGGAACTTGAAAAATTATCATAAGAGATACACATAGACACACTAGAGTGTATATAGGTTGTGAGCTACGTTGGCCCAATTTAATTTCACAAAAATCGACTATGGAATTTATTCTATACAAAATTTCATAAATACTAGTTTTATCCATATTTATAAAACATATTTTTTATTTAAGAAGGATTAATGAAAATCAAATACTATACTTTTGTCTATAAGTAAAGGTTTACTAATTAATACATAAAAAAGTGGGATAACTACTCATTTTATAAATAACAGGCCTTTTGTTAATTTAAAAACAATTCCAAAAATATCATGTATAAGTAAAACATTTTCATTAAATTTAAAAATTCAAATATACAATTCAAATATATTTAGAAAATAAACATAACTATGATTGAATAAAAATTAAACATGGGTAGTCATCTTAATATCAAAGAAGCATAATAATGAAAATAAATTAGACCCGTAGAAATGGGACTACTAAATCAAAGAATAAGGGGATTTAATAAAGTTTGTAGTTAGAATCTGCCATATTATTTCATCCAGAATATATGAATCATGGAAAACTCATAATATTCTTCGTTGAGATTACCCTAACAATAATTATGAAAAATAAATTAATGACCATTGTTACATTTAGAAACAAAAAACCACTTGACTTACCCTCATTATCCTCATCAAGGACCCTATCACGGTCAAGGTATAAACCACCATTGGGGAAGTCGTTGAATATAATCCAATAATTTTACCAAAAATCACAGTATCTTAGATATTCATCCAGGTTCCGAAGAAATGATGAAATTTGATGTAAGTAAGAAATAAAACTATGAGCTTCACGTGCATCAATAAATCATAAATAATAAATTTCATCTCACCTTCAAGATCCTTGAAAGAAATCGACCCTTTTACAATATAAAATAATAATAAAATAATCAATATCCCATGAAGGGAAAAATTCTATCCAAGCCATACATAGTGAAAAAATGACTTTCAAGAAACAATTTATAATTCATTTTACAATGTTCCAAATGGGACCTTTAAACAATCAAGGAATTAGTGTTTTAAAACACCCTTTAAAATAAAAAACATCGAAAAATATTTATAAACTATTTAGGGGAAAATATTTCCTTTTATAAAAATTAAAACTTAGTCAACATCCCCTTTTAAACCTTTAAAATCACATGGAAATTCCTCTTATACATTTAATCAATCACATGGAATAGAAAATATTTATTTTATAAGTCAAGAACTAGAAATACACCCAAACCCTTTTTATGTCAAGTGATGAAGCCATTAAAACCATTTCATAAATCCCAAAAGGGTAATATATATATATATATATATATATTAGTTAATAAGAAACAATTTTAAAATAATTCAATCATTTTATTATATATCAAATAAATTAAATTCATATAAACACTTACCAAAAATCTGTGTGGATGATATGAATCCATCAAATATGGAAACAGTAAGGACCAATAAACTATCTCCACACCCTAACAGAAATAACAACAATGATTTAAAACAATCCCTAACCCTTGTTTCTACCCAACATGCCCTAGGGTAATAGGAAGAAGAATGAACAATTAAATAAAAAGAAAGGGAATGGTAATAAATGAAAAAGATGGTTATGCCTTGAATAAATCACTTAAAAGGATGGAAGCTAATATATAAGGGGATAACAAGAGGGGTCACGTAGAGATATCCTCATTTTGTCTCATGTAAATGAGGTAAAAATAGACCCCAAATATTTTATAATCATGTAAGGGAAAATTTTCACATTCTCCATTTTAAAAACACGGCCATCTAGTTCATGACATAACCTACCATATCACAATGTGACTTTATTTCCCCGAATAAAAATCGTGATGTGACCTCCTCTAGTCATGGAATGATTAATATCCCAAAAAAAATAAAATGAGGCACCAATAGGTTTGTACCATCATGGGGAAACCTCTACTAGTCCTGACACGAATTTCCTTCATAGAAAATTATCCTTCTACCCAGACTAGGTAATGGGTGACCTGCTACAAACCAGAACTAAAGCTCACCCCAAAATCCCAAAAACACAACTCACTCATAATAACTAAATAAATTAAAAATATACCAATATTATATATTAAAAATTAAAATAGTATCTTATGGGTTTCACGCTCTAGAAACATGTCAAGACACCTATCGAGAAAGAAGTTAATCTCTTAGCAACAGAAAACATTATATGAATGATATTATGCAACATAATTTCTTTCTATATATATCTAATCATGATATATTCACACATGTTCTATCATCTTATACAATTGATCTATTTTCTGTGACATTCCCAAATGAACTCATCGATGAACTATCATGGTTATAGATTTAATCATCCAATCCCATTTAAATAAATGGGCTTGGTATATCTTCTTCCATTAATATGTCTGGGTAAAATCCATTATTTACATATTCAATTGATTACATTTCACTTATGATTCATCAATTGTATGTTACCTCACCATGAGTATATATCATCATTATTTTCATCCATACATCAAAGTAAATTATCCTTGATATAAATTAATATTAATATAAAGTATAAGGACGAATGAACACATAAAATATAGGAATATCCAATTACATATAAACATGTAGAATTACAATTATTGAATCTGTCCAAATTACCTCCTAGATTGGAGACCACCAAGTTATAAATTCATAAGTAGAAGCCTCAATTTTTTTTGGAACTCCAAAACCAGATAGTAAAACATCATTTATATGCTATCAGTGTGATTTTATCTTGAAAATAAGACACTTTTCTAATATTATTTTCATATCACCTATATTTTATCATTTTAATAAGGAACAATTATAACCTTTCTATGTGAAAAATAATTTATGGGCATTATCCATTAATATTGTGTAGAATATAAAACATTATGTGATAATATATTTGTTAATATTCTCATAATTTAAAGTAAAAAAGTCAGTTCATTCTAGGAAACAAACTCTAATAAGTCAAACATCATTTGTATCCCATCATACAGATATTATATATAACATATCAAATATTCTTAAAACCATTTTCATGGAAGATGTCTTTTCTCATTATTGAAGTAAATTTTTGTAACCCTTTGATGTGAAAAATACTCTAATTAAATAGTCACATTAATTATAAATAGAGGAAAAATAATTACATGATAATATGTATATTGATATATCAGTATTCAAAAGTATAAAGTTAGTGGTTTAAAGAAACAACTCAAACAGAATCCTACTTATGCTAGAGCCAGCTACTGAAATTTCAAAAATTGTTATCTCTCACATAATATTCTTTCTTTTATTGAGTATTGGTTATATTATTTGGGCCTTCAATATTCTTTCGTCTCCACTACACTTATTGTGACTTCAATTCTATAAAAAACACAAAAGAGGTAATATCCCTAGGTATTTTCCTTTTATCATATATCTTTTATCATTACTTATTAGTAAGTATATATGCTATAATTTTTATCAAAATATAAATTTTTTTTGTACAGTGATTTATTAAAACAATTTTAATAACTAGAAGAAATTTTTCTTAAAATAAAATTTTAAATTGATGTTGAAGCCACAACATAGTTAGTCAATATCAATATAGATACCACTGGCTTCAATAATATTCTCTTGAACATTTAATTATATAATATAATATACTATTTCATATTGATCTATTGGAAAACTAGTTTTGTATCCCCTTGATGCCTATCATTCCCCTTCTCCAATTAGTAGGAACCCATCTTTAATACCTTCTCAAGTACTGTCAGATAGTTTTGATCGATACCTCATGCAGTTATCTGGGTTTTATTTTATATTTTCTCACCATTATAAATTAATATGAAATATAAAATCTCTATACATATGATGGAAAATTTGTTATATTCAAACACATAACCATATTTACCAACCATGAGGTCTCATTACTTTTAAGAGTTGGATAAAGTTTGAAAATTTATTTGATCAAACCAACACTAACTACTAATTCTTAAAATATTAAAATAAAAAAGTTGATCCCATTAGAATCTAAAAAACATTTAAAATTTAAAGCTAATTTTCATAAAATCACAATCATTTTAAAACAGTAAAATTAAATCTAATCATAACCAATGTGTTAGAGAATCAAAAATGGAAGGAGAGATTAAATAGATGGGAATAAATATACAAGGATGGTATTTCTTGAATGATAACAAATCAATCGTTTTCAAATAAAATAATAAAACTCATAGATGAATGATTACAATTTTCATTGATATCCATTTTTTAGGTCAGCCAATGCTAATTTATTATCTTGACTCCTCAAGATCAAATGAACCAAAATAATTAAATAGTATTAAGATATGATCATAAAAGAAAAATAATAATCCAACTAACTTTTAATGAGTTAATTATATCTATCAGATTTGGGTCTATACATTATTGAACACACGTTTTCAATGTTTTACTAATTAACATAACAAAACAATTATGTCCCAATATGGTAATAATGAATATGATCATCCCACAAGTGAAGAAGAATTAAGGAAATTTTTACACACACTATTCCATCTATCACACTCCCTCCTATGAATTTAGATACCCATCATTGATTATTAATTGAAAATGAATAAACCAAAAATCATAGAAGAGATAATACAAAACTAAGAACTGATTGAAAAAAATTAAAAAACATACATAAATTGCATGAAAAAATTCAGAGAATGAATCCCAATAATACATGTTAAAAAACTTATATAATATAAAAAAAACCTAAGTACTCCAACCCTCAAGATTCTGATTTTATAGTAGCTAATCCACCTCTAAATATCATACTCTTCCTTTTATATAAAAATAATATCACTTATATCCCTTCAAAATTTCTTCTGAAATCAACGTGTGATATCACCTTAAAACATCTCTTTATCACTTCCAAAAATAATGGAGGTCATTTTTTATTTGATGTGGTAATAACCTTCATGGATAAAGGGTACACATCATAGTGAAAGGGATAAATTTTTCATGTTATCCTTTCACTATATTTATGCGATCATGATGAAAATCCATTATCCCAAGCCATAACACAGCTTATATCCTCAATAATCTCCCATGGACCCCATGCCACACACTTCAACTCCTATATCCTCCGGAATATCTGATCTACTTCCATGTTAATCCACGATGCAAACATTCCTTCATGTATGAAAAATGGGAACCAATCATCTACAATCCTTTTGATCACATGCATAGATATCTTCATTCGTCAGTGCATGTAATCTACAATGATGACTTAATTCTAAAACACAACCAACCTTAACATACCACAACATAACCACATGAATCTTATGTTTTCATATATCTACACCACTTCTTCTCTATCACGGTGATAATTAATTATCCATGAAATAGTGGTTTTATATAATATTGACCAATTTTCCATGCATGCAGATGGTTGCAATGTAGAGGAATTGGTCACAAGATGATAGGTTTTTCATTCTTCTAGAAAACGTATATAATCTCACATGAATGATTAGGAAAAAAATTCTATAAGTAAAAATTCACATGTATCACAAGGTATGTCACATATATATATTATTTTAAATGTATTTTTATTTTATTTTCCATTTATACTTTGTTTGGGGGTTTCCCAAGATTTTATGGAGGAATGAGTGAGTTTTCATGAATTTGGCCAAATTGTGAGCACAATTCCCGATTTAAAAATATATATTTTTTCTTTTATAACTCATTCATTTTTCAACATTTTTCATCCATTAAAATTTCTACTTGGTATCCCCTGACCTATTAAAACCACCATTTAAATATGGATCATTTATAAATCAATAATAATGGTGGATTTGGGTTTTTATCTAAGGAGTTGGGCCACCTCGAAATCCCATTTCAAGTTTAAAAATAACATTTTGTTTATTTAATTTCTTATTCAATTTTAACTATTTTTTGGTTATTCCATATATAAACCGAGACCACTGAATCTAGGCATGCCCCCAATCTCTTCTTCCCCTTTTGGGAGCTCGTTTACTTCTCTAAAAAAGTTGAAACTTATTAAGATTTCTCTTTTTGACTAGATTTATAAAGGTAATGTGTTTCCTTCATAACTCCAGCATTTCTCACTCTTTTTCCACATTAAAATTATTCCATGGTATATTTATCCTTCTTAGAACATCCCATTAATTTTTGGATATTTTAAAATTTATCTACTTTGGTATTTGGGGAATGTTCTACAAGACTCCTCAAGTAAGTGGGTCTTCTTCATTCGTCTTTCGATTTGCTTAGGGTTACATTCAATGTGATTAGGGTTTCTTCCCTTATCCTTGAGGTAACTAATGTCCAGAAGTTAGGAATCAATCCTAGGGTTTGGTTTCTTGTCTTTTGGTTGAAATCATGTGATTTTATGTTTTATTTCACTTCCTTGGGGTGCGGCGGTGGTGCAGTTTATGTTTCACATCATATTTTGAGGGTTTCGACATAAATGGTAGGTGGTTATGTGTGTAAACCATTATTGATGAGGTAGCTTGCTGTATTTACTAATTTTACATATTACTCATATGTTGGGTGTGGTGAAAAAACTATTTATTATTGATTTGGTTAAGTGTTTAATTTTATAGTTTCTTTTTAACGTGAAATTGGTTGTTTTTATGTGTAACACATGGTGTATTATTTGGGTGTTTTTTTAACTTATGAAATTTGTTAAAAAAATATTGTTTTTCCATCCAATTATGGTTTTTTAATGTATTATTTTCATATGGGCCAAAAAAATAGGGGTTTTGGAATATTTTTGATGTGTAAAACTTTGTTATACTTCTTGAGATCATTTTATAAAAATGGGTGTTTTCATTTGTATCTTTCATGGTATTATCCATGCAGATTTTATAAAACATTAAACTAATTTTATAAATGTCTCTAGGGATACCAATTATACTTTGGTAGTGTTTTGGTGGGGTTTTGTCCTTGAAATATAGTTTTGAAATGGGTTTTATGAGCAAAGATTGGGTATACTTTTTGGAATTGTTTTATGAAAGATTTGAATGATTTAATGATTTTCGTAAGTGGTGAAACCATGTTGGAAAAATGTTTTTTGAGTGTTTATATTCTGAAATGATACATTTTAAATGTGAGAGGGTCTGTTTTGGGACGTGTTCCATCTTTTCAATGTTTTAAAAAATGTTTTAGGGATTTACTAAAGTGTGTAAGAGATGTGAAAGTGATGTGGGATGTTTTGTGTGAGTGTGATGTGAAAAATGGATTATGGTAATGAAAAAGGGTATTATTTACATGTTAGTGGGATGTTATGTGGGTTTTAATATATTGGAATGATTTTATAAAAAAATTTAATGGATTTATGGAAGTTTTAAATAAATGGGAAAAGTGTTGTGGGCTATTTTGGTGTGAGTCAGACTTCAAATCAATTTGAATGAAAAGTTGTCTTTTGTGACTTGTGTGGTATACAAGTGTTATTTTTGGTGAATTTTTGATGAGTAAATGATATTTTAATGTTCAAAGTATATTTCCTGACTTGTTAAACTTGTTTGATCACAAAGGGAAAACCCGAGTATCTAGGTGGGTGGATGTGTACTAGTATGCCAGTGAATCTGTGGGGTTTGGCCTCAGTTTCACATAACAAGATTGACATTTACAAATCTAACTAAACTATGATGATGATTATTGTGGACCACTAGGTTATGAGTATTTTCCATACTAGTGGATCGTTCACGAGAATAAATATTTTTGATGGTTACTCTCACTGAGATATGATGTGCCTATGACCCACAATGAGCTAGTACCAAGGGGTTATTTCATATTAATTTTACTCATTATATCCTTTATAATTACCATTGGAATATGGTATATTTGTATTTAAAATTAAGTAGCATTGGAATTTATTTTAAAATTGTGGATTCTTTAAGTTATCCCACTTGAAAACTTATTTTTTTATTTGCATCTTTTAGAAATTGTAACTATAAATTACATGTTTTAAAAACTTGCATGTTTTTCATCTTTTAATGTTTATCGCAAAGAAGATCTTAGTGATGGTATCCAACTAGGCATTGACTCACACCCTACTTACACCCTTCGGAGTAAGTAGACTTGGTTATTTTGTTGTCGCAGGTTGGGTATAGTTTTTAGTTCCAGTGGTTTGGGTTTATAGAAGGTCCTTGGTGGTGAAGTCTTGTGGAGATGGCTTGGGGGTGCTTCCCCTTGCCCTGTGGGTTCTTGAGCTATTTCCATTTGGTTTTGAACCTTTGTTATAGTCTTGTTGGGTATTTTTAAAATTTGTAATTATGTTCTGAATTTTTGTAATAGAATGTTTGGTTTGAAAAATCCAGATTCATTTTATTGGATTCTTTTGATGTTTTATGTTTATAAACTCAGGTAAATCATTCCCAATTCTTGTTTTCTGATAAACAAGAACTTGTTCCAGGCCAGGGGGATCGGGAACGCCCTTCGGTCCTTCTTGAGGGCTAGTTTTGGTGCTAGTTTGGATGGAGAAGAGATTTGATTCGTGACAAAATGGTATCAGAGGAGGTTCTGGTTAACTCTTTGGGTCTCATTATTTGGGGAATAGTTCGGATAGTATGGAGTTAGGATTTTTGGGACTTGGTATTTTGGTTATGGGTAGTGTGCCTGATCGACACATCTCATGAAGGGATTCATGTTTCCCGGTGAAGTTGGGATTTATTTGAGTCCTTTGGATTTCTTGGATTGATGATGATTAGGGGAAATGAAAAGAGAGTTGGGTTAATGGTCTTAGTGAGCTCGCAGGGCTGGGAAAGCCATGTGGATCTAGGGATATTCACTAGAAAACTCTCTATTATGGTGAAGTGATTGTAATATGGCCTCCAACCATGTTTCCAGGTCAACAATTGAAACTAGTTTCCTCTCACATTTTCCTACGTTCTTTAGTATTGAAATCTTGGAACTTTTGTTTTAAAGTGACTTGGTTTTAAGAAGAATAATATTTTTGTGAAATTAGAGTATAATAAATAGAAATTAGTATCTAACGTACTGGGGGAGTATGCATACCAGGGTGATGAGGGGGTGCATGAAAATTCAAAATCTAGTTTGGTAGAAAGAGTCAAATTGTCTTATCAACGACACATAAATGGTGAAATTTATGTGGAGACCTATCATGATATCAAATGTCGACTATTTAATAAGAGGATGGGTCAGGAGTATAATCCCAGGGAGCCAGCATGGAGTTAATTTTCTTGTTTCTTGATGCGTTTGATATTCTTTGGTATATCAGCATGTTTTTCTCTCATTTTTGGGTTGGTGTAAATGCATTGCACCTCGAGCTTCTATTGTACTCCTTTTGATTTAATAAATTCCAGGAACATGCATTGGGTGACCAATTAATGTCCCCATTTGTGTTAAAAAAATATTATCTAATAAAGAGGTAATGGTTAGATTTTTGAAAATGGAGAACAATATTTTTCAGAATTGTTTTAGAATATAAAATGGTGTGTTTGTACCGATTTGAAAGAATGAACTAGGTCAAGGTTGGTTTTGAAAAAATGTTTCCAATAGAGTTTTCTAAACTATTGAAAGGTGCTTTAATGGTATGGGATGTTTTGAAATTGATGTGAATAACTTGAAAATGAGTTTTCATTAGAATGATTTTGCCTTTCTAAAATATTTTTTTTAATTCAGTAATTATGTTTTGATTTTGTTGTTAGCGGTCTAGAGATAATGATGTATTGGTTGATTGTTTTGGTTCTGAAAAGAGGAATGAATTTTTATTTTACCCATTGACATTTCTGTGAGTGACCACATGCATGGGGTTATATGGGATGGTGGATGGTTGATGACATGGGTGGATGAGTTTCGGGATGTATATGAGAAGGGTGACTGGTGTGGCACAGAAACATGCATGTGGGAGGCCCACGTGGTACCATTGGTGGATACTATAACTAATGAACCATTTATTTTCAAAAAGATGATTTTAAAGGAAAAACATGATTTCTTGATAACTAGTTTGGGATGGTTTGTATTATGTGTTTCTGAAAATGTTGATGTTGTGGGATATTTTGAGTCTATGAACCCCTTCTATTTGAACTGTGTTTTGGGTTTTTGTTTGGTCAGTAAGATGTGTTGAAGGGATGGTTAGTGGTATCATCAAAAAATGTTTTGGGACGCCTTTACAGTGGTTCCCTTCATTTTTTCGGATCTGGTTGTGGTATTTCATAACCAATGTACCATCTTGGTTGGGTCCTTGGGTTCTCTTGTTGGATAAGGTGCACCTCCACTAAGGGTTAGTTCACAAGTGAAGTGCAACATGGATTGTTTTTCCATTGGAAAATCCTCCAATTGATCAATGTATAGAATATATTCTCAAGCTTTGTAGAATGAGCCTAAACCCTTTCATTTTTGTGTTTTAGGATACTCTTGTAGCAGGAGAGTGCTCGTGGAATGTTAAAAGAGACCTTAGCCTCATAACATACTTGATTTGCTGAAGGCGGAAGTGGTCTAGGGTTGTTATCATGGATGAGTATCTGGATTGTGTCTAAGAGGGCTTCTGGGTCCTTTGTAGTATCCTCGAAGAAGGAGTTCACGTCAAACTACCATTGTGGGAAATTTGGTCACGAGAGGATATTGTGGCCACTTTCTAGAATTGTGTGTTGTGTTAGGATGTTATATAATGTCCCTTTCCATGCATTGTTTATATCATTCTCCGTGGTCCTGTTCGGTGACGCCTTATGTTGTCATGTGCTCAATTGACCATAAGGGTAAAAGTCGTACAATACGTTGAGAGTCCCTGTTATGTTGGGAGAATGTATCCCTTAGAAAAACATCAAAATCATCCATTTTAGTGGAAGTAGAGTATAGGTGTTTATTACTTCTATTATTTCTCACCCGAAGAAACAGGGTGTGATGTGTGTGCATCTTCTAAGACCTTTTTTCAGTGAAATATCGGGTTATGGTGAAGTGAGTTTGGAATGTGTTATGTCTTGGAAATCATATCAGGGATGGCAGTGTAGTTGTTGGTGGCACCGAATGAAGAATTCTCATTTAGGGGGTTTCCAAAACCTAACTGCGAGGCCAAAGATGCTTCAATCATTTGATATCTCGCCATAGGTCTTAGAGGGAATCTGGCTAACAGTCTGGGGAAATCCCAGGGTCGTTTAAACCCTTTTTCAATATACTATACTCAATATGAAAAGATAATAAGAGTTTAAACCTCTAATGTCATCATATTTCTTTTGTTGTTTTTTTTGGTGGAAATTGGTGGAGGGCCTTGTACCCATGTCATCACCTAATGTCATTCCCTCCCCCTTTGGATTCCGTTGAGTCATTAGAGAATGATTGGAAATTTGGATAAACTTGATGAGGATATAGTTTGTGCATGATTAGTAGTGACCATGTGCCAAGAAGCCATGCGGAAATAATGATCTTCATAGTTAGTGCACGGTTTCCCAAACCGTGCGAACTGACCATGCACCTTTCCCAAATATTTAAAAAAATTGTGTCTTTTTGTGTTGTCCCATGCTGGTCGGTTAAGATGGTGGGTTTTATGGTGGGGAGACCCACTGTGATTCCTTCGTATGTTCCTTCGTAAAAATTGAATGGAATTCTACCCTTCATACTAGGGAGTTCATTCAGGCCTCCCCATGTTAGTGTCCTGATTCTAGCTTAAAAAATATATGTTGTCTCTTATGGTGGGGATCCCATTTGTATCTCCTCGTACAAGTAAATCAGTTTTTTTACATATTCTTGTCATAGAGGTAGATAATATCATTCAGATCTATCTAGATACTAACATCTTCCTTGAGTAAATGGTTGGATTGAAGAGAGACCAATTTTTTAGTTAAAGTATGGTAAGTGTAACCCTATTCAAAGTTGTTGTTCGTTTGGGTGAATTGCTTGAGTCTTGTTTGGGTAGTGTCTGAGGATTTTTATTTTAGGATAAAGTATGAATGTTATTGATAATTTCGGGAAAGTGGTGTATGTTTTCTTTTTGAGATTAATACTTCCTTAATTTATCACTGGAGGTGTTTTGACCTTTGGGGGCGAATCCTGGAAAAGGAGTACCTCTTGGTTTCTCAGTTGGGTTTAGTTGTTGTTTTCACCTTTCTATGACATTATAGAGTGGAAAGTTTTCATGTTGGGGAGAATTTTCACATACATAACTTATTTTAAAGGTATTTTTAATTTAGTTTCCATTCCTGCTTTTTTTAGGGTTTCCCATGCTTTTATGGAGGAATGAGTGAGTTTTCGTGAATTTGGCCAAACCGTGAACCCAATTCCCGATTTAAAAATAAATTTTGTTTCTTTTATAAATCATTAATTTTCAACATTTTGTATCCATTAAAATTCCTAATTTTCCTCCCCTGACCTATTAACACCACCATTTAAATTTGGACCCTTTATATATCTATAATCATGGAGGATTTGTGTTTTAATTTAAGGAGTTGGGCCACCCTGAAAGGTAATTTTTTTTCCTTCATAACTCCATAATGTCTCACTCTTTTTTCCCCATTAAAATTCATACATGGTCTATTTATACTTGTTAGAACCTTCCTTGAATTTTTTGATGTTTTAAAATTTATATACTATTATATTTTGGGCGAGATCTACAAGATCCCTCACGCAAGTCTGTCTTCTTCATTCTTCATTCAATTTGCCTAGGGTTACATTCAATGTAATTAGGGTTTTTTCCCTTATACTTGATATTCCTAATTTCCAAAATTTAGGGTTCAATCCCAGTGTTTTATTTCTATTCATTATGGAAAAATATTCTGGGTTTAGGTTGGATATCACTTCCTTGAGGTGCGGCGGTGGTGCGGTTTATTTTTCAGACCATATTTTGAGGGTTTCAACCTAAAAGGTAGGTGGTTCCTTGTGTAAACTATTATTGATGAGTTCGATTTCTATATTTACTAATTTTTAATATTAATAATATGATGGGTGTGGTGGAAAAACTGTTTATGATTGATTTCGTTAAGTTTTTAATTTTATAGTTTCTTTTTAATGTGAAATTGGATATTTTCATGTGTAACTCATGGGGTGTTATTTGGGAGTTTTTTATTACTTGTGAAATTGTTTTAAAAAATATTACTTGGATTACCAATTCCGGTTTGGGAATGTATTAGTGTCATCCGGGAAAATAAAATAGGATTTTTGGAATAGGTTTGTTATATAAAACTTTGTTATACTTCTTGAGAGCATTTTATGAAAATGGGTGTTTTCATTTGTATCATTCATGGTATTATCCATGGTGATTTTTTAATACTTGAAAGTGGTTTTATAAATGTATATAGGGATTCCAATTATACTTTGGTAGTGTTTGGGTGTGGTTTTGTCCTAGAAATATGGTTTTGAAATTGGTTTTATGAGAAAATATTTGGTATGCTCTTTGGAATTGTTTTATGAAGGATTTGAATGATTTAATGATTTATGTAAGTGGAGAAACCATGTTGTAAAAATGTTTTGGAGTTTTTATATTGTGAAATGATACATTTTAAATGTTAGAGGTGCTGTTTTGTGACATGTTCCATCTTGTAAATGTTTTATAGAAATGTTTGAAGGTTTTACTAAAGTGTGTAAGAGATGTGAAAGTGGTGTGGGATGTTTTGTGAGAGTGTGATGTGAAAAATGGATTTTGTTAATGAAAAAGTGTATTATGTTACATATGAGTGGGCTGTTATGTGAGTTGTCATATATTTTAATGGTTTTATAGAATTTTTTAATGGATTTGTGTAAGTGTTAGGGATACGTGAAAAGTGTTGTGGGCTATTTTGGTGTGAGTCGGACTTCAAAACAATTTGAATGAAAAGTGGTCTTTTGTGAATTATATGGTATAAATGTGGACTTCTTGGTGAATTTTTTATGAGGAAATTATATTTTCATCTGAAAATTATATTTCATGACTTGTTGTACTTGTTTGAGCACAAATGGAAAACCCAGGGATCCTGGTGGGTGGATGTGTACAAGTATGCTAGTGAATCCGTTGGATTTGACCTCAGTTTCACGTAGCAATATTGATGATTAAAACTATAACTAAACTATGATGATGATTATTAGTGATCACAAGGTTACGGGTATGTTCCCTAGTAGTGGCTCTTTCATGAGAACAAATATTTTTGATGGATACTCTCACAGAGATACGAGGTACCTGGGACCCACAATGAGCTAGTGCCTAGGGATTATTTCCTATTACTTGTGCTCATTAGATCATTTATACTTACCATCGACATATGGTATATTTTTATGGAAAATTCAGTAGCATTGAAATTTTTTTAAATTGTTGATTCCTTAAATTTTCCCACTTGAAAACATATTTTTTTAGTTCCATCTTTTAGAAAGTGTAACTAGAATTTAAATTTTTTTTAAAACATGAATGCTTTTCGTCTTTGAATGTTTATCACATCGAATATCTTAGTTGTGGTATCCTAATAGGAATTAGATGATACCCTACATACACCATTGGGTGTTAGTAGACTTGGTTATTTTTGTTGTTGCAAGTTGGGTATAGTTTTTTGTTCTAGTGGTTCAAGTTTCAAGTAGGTCCTTGGTGGTGTAGTCTTGTGGAGATGGCTTGAGGGAGGTGAGCCTTGCCATGAGGGTTCTTGGTCTGTTTCCTTTTAGTTTTGTACCTTTTTTTATAGTCTACTTGATTAGTTTTAAAATATTTAATTATGTTCTAAATTTTTGTAAAAGATTGTTTGGTTTGAAAAATCCAGATTCGTTTTATTGGATTCTTTTGTTGTTTTAAGATTATTAACATGGGTAAATCATTCCCAATTCTCATATTATTATACCCGGGCACTTGTTTCAGCCCTTGGGGATTGGGAGTGCCCTTAAGGACATGTCGCATGCTGTATTTGGTGCTGGTTTTGGTGGCGACCAGATTCTATTCATGACAAGGTAGTTTGACAAAATCTTACATATCTTCGATATTAACTTCAAATTTTACCATGGAACAGCGAGAGTAGCCCATATATATGAGGAAATTAACTACTATAAGAATGATAGGTTTATTATGTATCTAGGGACTATAAAAATTAAACCCCTATGTATTCCCTTAGGTAAAAACTAGATAATATTATATATCAGTTATCTTATGATAATCTTTTTCCCTTTGATTTTTATTTTATTCCAAAATTCCCCCAAATGAAAATATAATAATTTATAATGATAAAAAAATAAAAACAATAAATTTAGGAAAGAATAAAGTATTTTACTATAAAAATTAAATGGATATATATATATATGTATATATTCATGATATCAAAACCCCTAACATCTAAATATTTTTTACTCAATAAAAATATCAATATCCAACAAAAAATAATCCATAAATAAATAAAAAATATTTAATTTATCCATCTCTTAAAAAATATGTAATAAATAAACATTAAAAAAACAAAAAATAAAGAGTTTTAAATCATACATCATGAATAATTCCTATTCACTTAATTTTTCCTCTTCCACTCACGTAATTTAATATTTCAATAAAATCCAATACACTAATGATTTAACCTAGTGAAAACTCATTTCAATCGTCACCCAAGATTATTAAATTAGTGTTATACTCATTATCAAGTATATAGATTCTATCCATAGTATAAAAATTAATCCAAATATACAACCAAACCAAAAAAAATTAACGATCAAATGAATCTATGGTTAAGGGTAAGTTCAAAATAATGTAACAAATTAAACATAGATTCTTGAAAAAGGAGTACAGAATCATTAGGTATAACGTATTATATTCATTTATATTAAATGAATCAAATTTACTCCTTAAAATTTCCTTCAAATGAAATCAAATCAACATTCTTCTCTTCTTTATCATAGGTTTACAATCCCAAAATTTAATACAATGAAAAATTTTGATCCTCTTTTTTGAAATTTTCTCATTTTCTAAAATTATCTTTTCACTCCATTTTTTCAAAAAAATGAGGAACCTCAATATAGACATTATGAATAATATATCTTGAATCCTTCTCCTCAAATGAACAAGATATGTATCCCAAAACACGTATTCTTGGAACTCTCACCTATTCATAACATGAATCAAAAATATCTAAAATTGATGTTCGAAATTAATATCATGTAATAATACTAAAAAATTAGGGTTGGAAGTATAATTTTACTTATAATGTGTATTTTGATATAGTCATTTCATAGTTTCTAAGGCTTCACAAAAGATCAAACATTGAGTAGGTATCAAGATTCAATAGGATAATATAGTATTCAATTAATGGAATAAATAATTTTTATGTGCTTCAATATCATAATTATTTGATAAGATCACCAATAAAGTTTTAGTAGTCATACATATCACGAGAAACGTCCATGAAAGAGGGTACATGAAAGAATATATTATAAAATAACATAGTATATCTTGGGAATGAGAATTCAAAATATATTAGTCAATCAATTCATAGCATGAATAATAATAGTTAATAAACTAAATGAAAACATCCATGAATAAAAATCATGAATAGATATCATATCATTAATTACTTTAAAATAACTGCAAATTGTATTAATAATGTAATTTTTAATAATTTTCACCTATATCTCAAACATGTATGACCATGATTAATTATAATTTTCAAACAGGGAAAAATATATTTACTAGGTAATAATGTCTCTTAGATTAGTGAGTTGAAGAAAAAAATCCAAACATTCCAAGGCGGAATTTATTACATTTGATCCATGCAAAAAAAATCATCTTATTTTTCCGAAAAAACATGAGATGGTAAAGGGATGTAATAAAATGTATAAAATATAGAATAATAATACCATTTCATTAAATTCCATTATTTTTTATTACATAATGTATTGTTCTTTCTTTGAACCTAAAATATCTAATATAACAATGTAATGTTAAACATTATATCCATTTTAGTTTAAAAATATAAGGGATTAACCATCAACCACTAAGAGGAATCCATAATTATTTTTTAATAATAATTACTCATAAATTAATAAAAATTAGTTTTCCCCTGGGAGAAATTTATTAAAGGTATTTTTGCTAAATAAAATCTCATTTTGTTACTTCATAGGATAACAGAAAGAAGTTACCTAATTTGTATATAAAATGGATTTTGAATTTTTCTCATCCAGTGAAGTGGTTATACTTATTCTCTATTTTAGAATCCTGAAAATTTATTTTGGTGAATTCCATGTTTTGGAAGGTATTAGGAAGTGGAAAATTTATTTGAAAGATGACCAAATTTAGTACTCATCCTATTCCACCACTTCATATTTCTCCTCCTATTTGAATTATATGTTGGATATTTGAATTTCAAAATCATATTTCTCTTTCTCAAGAGTTTTAATTTATTATTTATATCTTTTTCCTCGTCTAACTTCAATTTTTCATTTAATTTGTAATTCCAGTCATTATAACATGAAGAGATGTTTTTGGAATGTGATTTTAACTTATTACCTGATTCAGAATTTTTTTTATCATCCCCTATTGGTAATTGTGAACATATTATTATTCTTTTATTTTAGCCTCGTTGATTAAAGTGTACATAAAAATAATTTCCATTAATCATTCCTTTTAATTATACTATTGTGTAACGTGAGATTCCTGATCTCCTTGAGAGTATTATTCATACCACTATTGGTTTTGGAAGTTCTAAAATTAGAGTTCTCATTCATATGGTCAGTAGCGGGTGTAACACCATTATTGATTCATGAATTCATCATATCCTTAGGATTACAAAGCATTCAATCCTTCACCTTATTGTGACCACCATCCAAAAAATTTTCATCATCCTTGAAGTAAGATTCTCTTGATAGAATGTGTACACTAATAATGTAACATAATATTGATTCATCATGTAATCCAATATAAACACTCTATAATGAATAAACCATGAACATTAAAAGGAAAAAAATATAATCTAAAATTAGAAAATAGAAATGAGGTAATAAATTTTTTGATCTAATAAATTAATATTTAGTTATTCAATAGATTTTAATGCTCCTTGACATTGGTTCAAAAAACATAACTAACTATGAGGCATAGTTACTTCCAAGTAGTGGAAAGAGTTTATCAATTTTTTTTTATCAAACCAATAACAACTATTACTACATAAAATAGAGAAATAATGAATTCAATCCCATAAGGATCTAAGTATAATAGTGATAACATAAAACTAATTTTCAAACCCTCACAAAAATCTTAGAACTATGAAATGAAATCTAAACTAATGTAAACTAAACCATTGTGTTTTGGAAAAGTGTTATTCATGAAGAATATTCTACACGTATCTAGGGTTTCCTCTAAATGTTACTTCATTTATAATCTTCATTTGATCATCTTCACCCTTTTCATTGAGTTTATCAATAAGCGCACTTAAATCCCCCCACTCCTTTATTTTCTCATGACAACCTTACCATTTAAAAAGGGTGGTTTGACCATAAAATTCATTAATGATGAATTTATGATTCTTTTCAAATATTTTTTTCTCCCTTTGGGGACATTGATGGATATATTCCCCCTTTTTTATGATCTTCAAAACTCTACAATGTATTGGTGTAGTTAATTTTTTAGTTGGACTTTGGGATAAAGGTCAGGTGTTGCTCATGTTTTCTAATCAAGATGGTATCTATAATTATTGTCAATGAGGGGATTGGGTAGTTTCTTGAAGATTAATAAAGGTGTTATATTAGTATTATATTACCTCATAAAGAGTCATTTCTATTGTTCTTCCAATTTGGGTTGTCTCTGAAGGGATTTTGATCCATATTTTTTGGGTATGAATCTTTAATGACTATTGCGAGTTCTTTAGATTCTATAATAAAATTGGATGCATCCACCACTCTCACATATTGCATGTTAGTGGATCATGTTTCAATCGAGGTTAATATTAAGGGGGATATACAGAAATGGTTGTGGATCATTTTATTTTATTAATGAAGAGGGAGTACAATGAAAATAAAATCAAGAATAGAGAATAGAAAACTACAAAAGAACATGATCTAGGAGGTTTAAAATAATGCAAACCCAACGCATCCGCTCGAACCAAATTAGCATGATCTAGAGAAAGGGAAACAATACTTATAAAAACCAAATGAGGGAAATTAGGATCTCCCTTTAAAGCCATAAATTCTGCCACCTTGTTTCCTTGACGCCAATTGTGAAGAAGGTTTACCTCATTAGGAACAATCCTATGACATTTGTGAATAAAGTATTCAATGTTCTAGGGAATTCGAGTCTTTTCAATAATAGAGTTGTGAGTCACCATTGAGTCTTTTTTAATGTTGAAAATGTGGATTTTTTGGCTAAGGCAAGTCTCGATCCCATTCAAAATAGCATTGGCCTCATCCATGACTGAGTCCCCAATGCCATAGAAACTGCTAAAAGCTAAATGAACCGACCCATAATAGTCCCGAACAACCCCAACTCCACGCATAATATCGTTATTACTTGAGCCATCCACATTGATCTTGAGTCCATGAACTGTAGGGTTCAATGAAATACAAAATATTCCTACCAATGCGGCTCCCTGTTCTGCCATGCAATATAGATCTGTAGGCTTTGGCTAGGAAATCACCAACAGTCAAGCCTGTGAAGACCAGATGGTCTTGACCTAAAGAAATATCAATATGTTCAAAAACCTCCCATTACAATTGATTAAGAGTAGCCTAGATGAAGGTGGGATGACAGCTCACTTATACAATAGAGATGTGTGGAGTGGGGAATCTCGCGAACCAGAAAATATCACCAGTCCAATTTTGGAACCGATAGTTGATATCACCATGCCTGATGTTCCACTGAGAGTGAAGGCTGAGAATAAAAATACACTCCTGGAGAATTTTCCAATATCCCGATACATTACCTCTCAGACCACCTAGGGGAGGGTACCACCACTAAAATAATCCATTATTGAATCCAACAAGTCTCCCCTAATGATATCCCATGAGACCGTATAAAAGAAGGCTGGGAAACTGCCGGGACCATAGCACATGTCTGTTTAAAATAAGAAATAGCTTCCCAAATTTTGGTTTCATCTGGATAGCTCTTAAAGAGATCATTAATGCTATAAAACAACACCCAAGGACTGAACTCAAATAGAGAAGAATGACCCTAGGGTTACCCCCTGCATGTAAGGATTCAAATCATTAATCAAGGTTTTGAAAAAAGATACATCCATACCTCCAACTATCTCAGGGTCATTGGTATACAAACGATCCTCCATGAAAATATTGGGCCTAATGTTTCTCCTCCCTTCTTTGATACAATCTTGAAATAATGCAGCAGTTTTATGTCCATCTTTCATCCATGTAACTCTCGATTTATCTTGTTCATATCTCTCTTCTCCAAGAAGCATCTCCGTATGTTGAGTCTTCAAATTAGATAATCTGGTAAAGATATCCTCATCCCATCCATTTTCCAGGGATATTTACAGGATTTCAAAATCATTCATGATAGCATCCAGATCAATGGTGTGAGTAGGCTGGCTACCAACCCATGACTGTAGATCAGCTTTCAACTATCTCAACTTATTCTAAAATTTAATCCCTAATCACCCTTCAGGAGGCTTGTTCTAGGAAGAACTCACTAATAAATTATAATTTGAAATCACACACCATCTTCCAGAGATGATGAAACACATTTCAGTCAACCTTTTAGGAAGTAATTCGATAAGAAGTTATGTGTGATTGGAGATGGAGTGCACTATATGAGTTACAATCTCTACTATTGGGGCTAATTACTTAAACCCTTAATAAAATAAGATCCACTATTCGGTTTTAATGGAGATCAAATCTGTATGTTTAATAAAAATAGAAGTTATAATTGTATGGGATCTCGAATGATAAACTTTCAATGCAATAATATAAAGAGGACAACTGATGTTATGCGCTACGACCCTAATGGGACCTACGTACATGACGAGAACACCACCAGGGCAACCAGTTTATCAAGAAAGAATAAAAGAAAGCAAGCAACGATTACAGATGAAAATACAGAAATTAAAGGACCACAGAAAGTATATGAAGTCTTTCATGTATCCCTCTTAAGGAAGTACATAACAAACCCTTCACATGTACTCTCTTCAGAGATGGTATAGTTGGAGGATGATCTCTCTTACGAGAAAGAGTCAGTGAAGACCTTGGATCATAGAGACAAAGTTTTATGCAACAAGAATAATCATCTGGTCAAGGTACTATGGAGAAACCAAATGTACGAAGAGGCAACATGGGAATTGAAGGAAGCAATGAAGGAAAAGTACCCACACCTATTTTTGTCTTAGAATATAGAATGAAATTTCAAAGGTGAAATTTCATAAGGGAGGAAAAATGTAACGACCTAATGTTTTTCAATTGAAATTTCCTTCTCATATTTATTACATAAAATCATTTGAAAACACGACATAATGAACTACTAAGTGATAAGTGACCTTTAAATATAATTTCGTCACTTTTGTGTTTGGAATTTTGAAAATCCAGCATACACAGTGGTAATCAATAAGTTATTTGTAGTCCGATAATTAAAACTTAATTTTTTGGTGAATAGTAACCTACCCTAATGAATAGTAACATACCCTTATGAATATTTATATACCATAATGAATAGTAACCTCACCTACGGTGGTATAAAAATAATATTCAAGTTGTAAGTATGATATACCTATATTTTAGAATATGTAAATGAATGTTTTAAAACTGATTTTGATAATAATTTATTATTTTAATTAATATTAAAATAATCATATTTAGAAAATTATTTTTAAAAAATGGGCTTCATTTTTGGATTATAAACGTCGAAAAATGGGTAGGGTGAATTTTTTGTGATTTTTCTGAAATACTTGGAATTTTTATGAATAATAGAATCTGATAATTCACAATAAATGCTAAATAAAGGATTAATTGAGTAATCGATGATGTTATGCTGATGTAAGCTCACTTAGTTTGGGATCAGATGATAAAATCACTATTCATGGTCATGGAATACTTACTATTCCTTTTTCTGGGAAAAAAATAATAAATTAATAATTATAATATTATGAAATCCCTCATGTCCTCCACTATAAAAACTCCCCTTCACTCTTTCTTATCTACACTCCGATCAAGCCTTTAGCATTGCCATTATTCTGCCCAAATATCTCTTCAAGGTCCTCCCCCATGTCGAAAAGCTCTCAGCCTCCCCAAAATACCAAAACCTCTCCCCTTAAGAGGTTCTCAATGGAAGAACTCTCAAGAGGTAAATTGCTCTTCCCAATTGCTTCTTTTCATTCAAGTTATTTTCTTTTTTATTTCTTTCCTCTGCTCACTTCACCATAATAGTATGATAAATCCAGTAACATACATGTACTAGAATGTCTTCATGCTAGTGGTATATTTCATTATCTTCTACCCTTTCCCCACCCTTTTATTTGAAATAAACAAAATCACCATTTGAGATGTGCTATTTTAGCACATTCAGGACAATGGTTTATCAATTTCTATTGTTATCAGTAATTCTGGTCATGAAACCATTTGCGTTATGGTTGAACCAGATTATTATGTATGTAATATATCTTATTTTTGGTTCTGTAATCCTTTGGTAAATATGGAATTAAGTTATAAAGAAAAACACATTCTTTGTAATCAAATCCACCGATTAATAAAAATGGTTATCACTGTGGTTATATATATAATAATTCGACATCACTCTAAGTAACCTAATTAAAATTAAAACCATGTAATCTCCTGGATATTAACTACATAATATAACTTCAATTCTGGAAACCAATTTAATCTTTCTTATAATCCAAACTTGAATATGAGTGAACCGATCTTTTAAAGCCAAGTAAACGAACAAGCCCGAACAATGAAATTGATACTTGTCACTAATCAAAAAGTCTTTAAATGACCCAAAAAAGGGTTATAATAAATAAATTAAATATAGAAGAGGTTATATACTTATTAATTAATGAGATTAATATTTTTATTCAGGTTTTTAATAACAAGTGGAGAACAACAACAGATTTAAGTTAAGGGATCCTCCCCTTTTCACTCTTTATCAAGATTGTTCTCTATGATAATCCTTTTTTGTATAATAGAAAGTGATGGGGTATGTTTATACACCATACCCATACTTCCCTAATGTTTTATAAGTGATGATAAACCCCTTATATGTCTCATAAATTTCTCTTAGTTACACCCGGTACCATGCCGATAAACCATAATGGATTCTTCTCGAACTTGTTTTATTCCTTCAGGTTGCTCTATCATTCTTATTATCAATATATAGTTTTCATTTATTTTAATTTATAACTTCAAAATTATGTTTATATTCTCTAAAAACATGTTCTAAGATCCATCTCTCATTATCTTTTAGGGATATACATTCTTTTATGTGAATCTCTCCTCGATACTTCCCAATAACCACACTCGTTTTAAAGGAACTTCCCGAACTTTTACCGAATTTCAAGTGCACTCTATATTCTATTTTAAAACACCATTGTCTTTGTAAATTCTGTATTTTTATTATGAAAACCTTCTTGGTTCAATTTTGGGTTGATATAAAATAGTGTCTTCTTTACTATTTTAAAAGATCTATAGTATTGTCCTTAAAACCGCACAAAAATGTTTTAATGCTAATGTCTCTCAAATAAATTTCTTATGTGATGTCACCTCTTTTTTTTACCACCTACCATGTTTTATTCCTAAATTTCTTTATGAACGTCCATGTATGTTCCTATCCCTTTCTTTCATGGACACTTTCCTGATACACTCATTGGTTATGCTTTACGTCATGATTGTGGTACCCAATTCTCTCCATGGGTAACCTTATGTTTATGAACAATTGATTATGTATGATTACTCATGTGGAAAGAATATTTATGTGGTAAGATTATTTATGTGGAAATAATGTTCACGAAAATGTTGAGATGGGTTCACCCATATAGAACTCCAATGAATTGGGTAAGGATAAGTCTCATGAGATGCGATGTGAAACGGGATTGGCGGTAAGACTTGACCCGTACTGAAATGGGAATTAGGATTGGCGATTAGCCTTGAACCGAACTAAAGAAAATGATTTATGATTCTACCACATTTATATTATTCCATGATTATATGATCCCAAGATTATATTAAATTATTGTATAAGTTTCATGCTTTTGATATCATTATGCCATGACTCCTAACTCATGTACTTGAAAGGTATCATTTTGTTCATTCCCTTACTGGGATTTTTAGCTCATCCCATTGTTCATGTGTTCCCCAGGGTACCATATGAATATGTAAGGGCTCAAATGAAGTTAGAATCTCTTTATGGAGATTAAATAAAGAATCTTTTTTAGCCCCATGTTTTATGTTATATGTACCTAGTCTTCCAAGACACTAGAGTTAACGATCCATGGCTTGTACTCTGATGATTAATTATGCTTAAAATCATGAAATGTTTTATATAAAAGGTTTTTGTCACCATAGAGTGCATAAAATATGGGAAAATAAATGTAACATAGGCTCCCCAGCGCCGTTATATCAATGTAATCATCGGTTCATAACAGCCCCGCTAACAGGCAAGGAAAACATATAAACTAGGATCCAGAAACGAACCGGGAAAAGTAAAGCTAAACTAGAAATGAAAAAATACCCATTTAAGAGTGTCATGCAGTCATCCATGGGTAAAAATGATAATAAATGTAACAAACCAATTAATTTCATTACAATAGGAATCATGCAGGCATATTCAACGTCTATCGAGGGACGGATCACACCCCACCAGTAATCGATGATGGGAAATAGACTTAATCGGAACAACAACCGTATTGGATGTATGAGTTGAGGGTGGTGATATATTTTCATCATGAACATATGATAATGCACTATATCAGTTACCTGTCTTCATCGGTCTATCCACTGTAACAATTTCTTTGCAGCATAAGGAGTCTTGGGCACTATGACTCGGAGCACCCGACTTCTATGCCTCTGTCTGAGCTGAAAAGTTTAAAGGTTGGAAGGGTAGTAGGGATAAATAAGAGAGACTCGGTCAGGCCGGCAATGGGGTCCGCATTAGGGGAAAGGGGAGGGGAAAGTAAAAGTAATCTGAAAGTGAGGAGGTGCACCGACCAGATTTAACTCACGGCATAGAGAACGATGATTCATGAGACCAGATGGGTGGTGGTAACATCGAGGTCGAAAAATTTAGGGGAGTCTCTACAGAAGCCTTGGCAGGTGGAGGTTTCAATGGGTCATCGTCACCAACCTGATTTTCCCTATGAGAATCTGGACAAATAGATTACTAATTTTGGATTTTTTTAATAGGTTTTTGAAGATCCAAAAAAAATAGGGGACAAGGTCTACGTTTTTTAAAGAAGGGGAACCTGAGATGCTCCAATCCTAGGAAGATGTGTGAGTGGGGTTCATGCATCTCTCTATGCTGAAGTGTGAACCTCATTCACACTTCCTAGGAATGACACAAGATGCATGAATCTCATTCATGCATCCTTCACAAACCGGATAAAGGATGCATGAACGGGGTTCATGCATCTTCCCGACCGAGATCTATAAAAGGAGTCCCCCCAAGATCTCCTTCTTCTATTTTGAATTTTGTTGTGAAACCCAACAGAATTTCTTTCTCAACATATATTTGTTACTTTTAAGTAGGGAAATTTTCTATTTAAAATTTTAATTGTTTAATTGTGTTTATTTATTTTATTGGTATGGTTTATTTATTTAATATGATATGTGTAGAAATTAGTGTTTGTGTGTATGGTTTTTTTATTTAATATGTATTAATGCATGTATGAATGCATAGATTAGTGTCTTTTTTCTGATTTAATTTATGAAAGAGTTATTGTTTGTTGTATGAATTCATGTTTAATGTTTAGGAAAATTAAATATGGTGTGCCTAAAATTTAATTTATATTTAGGGTGATAAAATTGTTTTAAAAAATGTACATATTTTTAATTTAAAGGGCGAGTTGAATATATTTATATGTATATAAAATAAGTTATTTTTAAAATAATATTAATTTAAATTATAATATTCCATACATTAGGGAAATAAATCTGTTTCAAGTAATGTATATATTTTTAATTAAAATGTTGAGTTAAATATATTTATATGTATAAAAATTATGTTATTTTTAGAGTAATATTAATATAAATTACAATATTCTATACAATGTATAACTAATTTATTAAAAATTTATTGGTTATATAATGTATAATATTTAAATTTAATAAAATATATATATATAATTATTTTTTTAATGGTATAAAAAAATTCTATAAAGAATATTTTAAAATTATATAAAGTGTAAATAATTTTTATTTGAAGTTATAAAGTGTGAAATATATTTATTAAAATATTGGAAAGTATAAAAATGACATGAAATTTATATATATGAAATTTTATTAAATTGAAAATAACATAAGTGTTCAGTTTTGTAATGGTTGTTATGTAAGTGTAAATTATATTAGTTTTAATTAAAATTATTAAATTTTATTATTAAATATATATATATATATATATGTACAAATTTAAAAGTAAAATTTTTGGTAAAAAGGTGTAGATATTTATTATATATTTCATCTTATAATAGGTAAAGTTCTATAATATTTAGAACATAATAAGTATATTAAAATATTTTTCAAGAGTATTGTGTGATAAAAAGTCTTGACATGACCTACCAATTCATAATTAAAACTGCATGTCTTTTTTTTTGTGTACATTGTTATATAATTTCTAATAATTTCAATTTTGTTTCTGCATTGATGACCTGCAAGTAATCTCTCACTACCAATGTAAGGACATGTGTTTCCTCTTAAAAAGTTATTTATTTCATACCCCTAGACCCCCTCACATGCATGTGAGTAAATTTGTAATTAAAAGGAGATCAACAAGAGGCATTTCTGAAGAGGTATCCTCAAAGAGACATTCTACAAGAGGCATTCGATAAGAGGCATTGTTGTTTGAAAGGATATTGGAGTTTGCTGAAATATTTGATAATAGAGACTTTAAGAGTGCACTCATTGGTTTTGGTTAGTTTATCAGATAATGATAATCTAATCCATAGTACCTCTTAAGATCAAGTCATGGTTATTTATTCATAAGTAATTAAATTTTTTGAAACATTTGATAAGTGGAATAAAAATATATAACATTATATTAATTTTTTTTGGTAATAATATCAATATCACTATACCTCAATATTTATAAACCAATACATAGAAAAAGTCTCAATATCGATTCAATTATTTAATCATTACCAGTTTCAATAATTTAAAACTTTGATGTAGTGTATAATATTTTATTATTTTTTTAGGTAATCTGGTCTGTGCAAATATATTGCAGCATTTAGGTAATTTATACCGAGTAGGGTTTTAGATATTTTTTCACCTATAAAAGTGGAAAATTATCACGGTTTTCATACATTGTATGAAGTTCACAATAAGATTCCTAGTCGGTTAAAACTGAGAGTTGATCAATAAATTAATTCAATAACATATTAACATCTTCAACATCTTGAATGTTTATGGAACACTGAATACCCTCTAGTCGACAATGAGGATATGATGGATGCATCATTGTTATTCAAGAAATAGTGTTCTAATGGTCTGATGGAATTTCATGTGGTGATTTGTGATATTGATGTAGTGGAATTGATTAATATAGAACCATGTGTTGTGAGCTCTGTAGAAGTGGGTCCTTCACTGTAGGCTTATTCATTGCCTCCTCCACATATGACTCCTATGATAGAACCATATTATAAAAAAAATGATCCTAATTACGATGAAAATGTAGAAGACATCCCATTGTATAGTGCTGATATAATGAATGAATTTTTATCTAAGGAAAAAGAATCTGGTGAGGCATCAGGAGATGATGTGGGTGAGGGTGATGTGGGGAATGAGCCTTCTGAGGTTCCAATGAGAGGAAGTCATCCATGAAATCCACAAGTTGGTCGTAATCATCCTTTAATATTGAGTTCCTTAGTTTAAGGAATGTCTCATGAACAACAGTTTGATTAGGATGTCATTACATCAGCTTCTGATTTCCTGGACATTATAGGGAATGGATCTACATCATATGATAACACCATATATGTCAGGAAGGAGTTTTAAAGTAAACATGAAATGAAAATAATGATATAGAAATACCACATAGGGTGGAATTTCACATTTGTGGTTGATGAGTCTAAGAAAACAAAATATCTCATTCGATGTGAAAAATATGGGCCAAGTTATAAATTCTGATTAAGGGAAATATATGATAATTTTTTTCATGTTGGAAGATTACCAAATTATAAGACCCGCACACTTGTGTGTATCCAATATTTTCTTATGATCACTCTTCACTTGATGTAGAGTATATATCAACTATTATTATTGAGATGATACGAACATGTCAGGATGTTCCCATTGCCCTTGTTCAGGAAAGAATTTAACAGTTGTTTAATAATAAGATATCCTACAACAAACCATGGAATAAAAAATAGAAGGCAACTGTAAAAGTGTATGGTGATTGCGATGAATCTTGTGTAATGTTTCCCCAACTTGTGGATTTTAGTCTCTCAATTATCAGAATGGTTATCATTTAGACACTGTTGAGTATATGTCCACCAATCACCAAGTTGATTGATCAAAGTTGAAGTTCAATAGAATTTTTTTGGGTATTTAATCCATTCATCAATGATTTTTTCTATTGTAAACAATTCATTCAGGTCGATGGTACATTCCTTTATGTAACCTATGCATGTTTTGTACTCACTGTTTCCATGTAGGATAGTAATCATGCTCATCAACCACTTGCATTCGCTATTGTTGAAAAGGAAAATTTTGAATGTTGGAGCTAGTTTTTGGAATGTGTATGCATTCATGTCACACAAAATCATGGCACGTGTCTAATATCTGATCATCTTCCAGTGATTATAGAGGCTATAAATAATGTTGGGTTTTCAAGGACTGATCTGAATTCTTATCATTGAAATTGCAGTAGACATATTTCAATTAATGTTCATAAGCATTTTAAAGATTAGGCAATAAAGAAGGTGATCCTAAATTTGTGCATGTTTTTCTAAACATATTTTTTAAAGAAAATTTAATAATCTTTTTAATACATTATCATTTTATGGTTTCATCTTTTGATCCCCAACAAAAAAGGCTTGATCTACGACTTGAGGAGATTTGAATGGCTAATGAAGATATGTATGAATATATGATGTAGATTCAAAAGTAAAATGGCAATTATCATATGATGGTGCCAGGAGATATGGTCACATGACCACTAATATAATTAAGTTCATAAATGGGGACCTCAAGTTTGTGTGAAAACTCATGATCATAGGGTTAGAGTAACATGTTTTTTATAGATTCTTTCACTACTTTGTTAACCATTCTCAAAAGGCCTATTAGAGGATGTAAAATAGAATTAGTTTTACTCATTATTATCAAAGTGACATTGATCATATACTTAATGAGTCGTCAAGATGGAGTGTTATAACATTTGATAGGGAAAAAAGGACCTTTTACGGAAGTGAATGTTATAACTGAGCTACATGCAACTGTGGTTTAGTGCCTGTGTTGATGTTGGATAACAGGTACTATGATTATGACAAATTTCAGGCATTGTGATATCCATGTTCACATGTTATAGTAGCTTTTGCTTCGGTAAATATATCATGGGAACCCAAGGTTGACTCGGTGTATCATATGAGCACTTTGGTGAACTATTATAGTGCAGCTTGGATGTATGTTGGTGAATTTCATTCTATATCATTTCATGTTGATTAGCGGACTATCATCCATGATATTTCTATGTAAAGACCCGTAAATTTAAAGAATTTTTTTTTCTTAAATATCTTTGAATGTTTACGAGAACGCAGTTTCTGACGGCACGTGATTCCGAGGCCCGGTGTGCCCGGAATCATTTTCCGAAGTTTGGCTCGGGTACGTTCAGTGAACGAATGAGCGGGTTAATATAACTTTTGAACCGGTGATCGGAATCAAATTCTGAGGGCACCGATGGAATCACAGTGCCGGTATTTTCTTAGAAACACCTCTTCTGGAGTTGCGTTTTCTCGGGTGTGGTTTTTAAATTTTTGGGGTTAAGTTAAGAAATAAAATAAAGCGGTGCGACAACTTTATATTTTTTCACTTAAATCCACATGAAAGCCACTTAAAACTACATAAGTTGAGTTGATGTGGATAGGGTGCAATCGAAAATATCCTACCCTCTTGGTAGGATATTTGTGAGAATGGGCCCGCACGAGCCCCACCATTTCTTTTCCTCTAAGTAACACACCCGTGAAAACTCCTCATAAATAAAGTCAACTGGAGCGTTTTATAAAACTCTTAAACGCTCCTATTAATTGGACTGTTAAGTCATTCCATTAATTCACCGAATTAATTGGTCGTTACTTAATTTGTTTTTAAAATTGTTGGCATGTTAATAAAATAAGACCAACACACCATTCTTCTGGGGTACGATTTGTTGAGAGGATTTGGAGATTATGTGCCTTCATCCCCCTTCGCGAAGAATGCGAAGAATGCGAAGAACGCGAAGAACTCCGACCTCCAACGAAGGGCGACGAAGAAAGCCCGACCCCCGGAGATCGACGCGACGATGACGCTTCTTCCACGATTTTCTTTCCCCACAACAAATCTTCGATCAATTGCTTGAGGTGGGAGATTTAAAATCTTTTAAATTCCTTTGTGGTTTTTATCCTCAATAGGGATTTAATTGTTATAATTAAATCCGTGTGTTTCTTTATCCCTCGGAGATCATCGACGCGACGCCCTTCCGTGACAACGTGATTCCCTTCCGCGATGCGATGATCACCTCCTACCACGACGATCAATTCCGCGACGTACTCGCACTCGTTCGACGACGACTACGAGGTAGGGGTCATTTGAAAATAATTCTGCCTATGTTTGTTTTTCCTCCAAGGCAAGAATATTATTGCGGGACATGGTTTATCAATTTTTGGGATTTTTATGGTGTTGTTTCAAACCGCTAACGCTATGGGTGCGGACCAACGAACAATTCCGAACCCACCGCCCTTTGTTCTTCGTGTGCAGAACGGCAGACGACGACAAAACGGGTCGCAGAGAATATTTGTTGATTCCGCAGTGAAGAACAGGACCCGGGAGGAGCTACGGCGTAGAAAGAAATGGAATCGGACCACCGGAGCAATTCCGGTGGCCTGTGGACTCCACCGGCGACGCCGGTAGCTGGAGGCGGTGGCCGACTAGACCTGCGACCTCGTGGGTCTAGCGAGACATGGGACGCGGCTCTACCGCTTCCGCTGACCAAGCATGGCCCCACGCGGGGCTGCGGTTCCTCTTCCCGCGGGGACAACACGCCCCGCGACTTCGCTTGCGTGGACGCTCGGCCGAGCCGAGCCGAGTTGACCCGTAGGCCGGGTCGCGCCAAGGCCGCCCTGGCCGGGCCGGGTCGTGCCCCACCGAGTCGGGCCGACCCGGGGGGGGGGGGGGGGGGGGGGGGTCGGGCCGGGTCGGTCCGGGCCCAGACCCCCCTTTTCCAGACCTTTTCGGTCTTTTGCTCATAACTTGAGCTACGGGCCTCCGAACGACATGACGTCAGTAGCGATGCGATCCTTGGATCGAGACGGTAGTTTCAGTATATCACACTCAAGGTTTCGGAATACTTTGGGTTTGTCCGGGTTGGTTCGTACACGAAACCAACCGGGCCCTCGGAGCGGAAACGCTCATATCATGAGCTTTGGATGTACGATTGACGTTCCGTAGACTTGGTTGAATTCCTCTATGTAAGATAGATCTTTTCGAATACTACGCCCAAGGTTTAGACGCAGGTGGAGTACGGTCGGGCTGGGTTTTCCTTAAAAACCAACCGGGCCCCTGGGACGAAAATTCCAATAACTCTCAGACCGGGCGCTCGATTGACGCGCTATCTACGACGTTGAGTTCCTGTTGACAATACGAAACTTTTGGATACATAAACTCTAGACTATGTTTCAGTTGATGTATCAGCCTCTCGGCTCGTGGAGCGGACCATCCCGAACGAGCTTGCTGTGTGCGGGAACCCTGGAGCTGGCTGCGACTGCTACTATGACGACGACGACGACGATTGTGCAGAGATCCCCAGTGGATTCGACGGCGATGACTACAGCACTCAGCGATCCTTTATGGGTCAGTGCTACCGATCCGGTGTGGATTCGATCCTGTGTGGGTCAGCGCTCAGCGGTCCTGTGTGGGCCAGCACCTACAGATCATGTGTGGGTCTGATCCTGTGTGGGTCATTGCGGGGGTCAGTTACCTATCGATCCTATGTGGGTTCGATCCTATGTGGGTCATTGCGGGGGTTAGTACCTATCGATCCATTGTGGGTCAAATCCTTTGTGGGTCATTGCGGGGGTTAGTTACCTATCAATCCTTTGTGGGTCAGATCCTTTGTGGGTCATTGCGGGGGTTAGTACCTATCGACCCTTTGTGGGTCCGACATCTTAGATGAATCAGTGGCAATATCTGGTCATCTTTATCGTCATATGAAGAAGTATACCTATGTGAGATGAATCCTGTTTTAATTTCCTTTGTGGATTGTGTTGTGCTATCCTGTGTGGATTTACGTTTTGCTTTCCTGTGTGGACTAGGTTGTACTTGAGCTCGGTTGTTGGAACCGAGCGAGAATTGATGACTTAGGTATATGTATGGGCATATACCTAAACCATGTCGGATGTTACTTCGTGATTGTATCTTTCCTTTGTGGCTTATCCTTTGTGGATTCTGGGAGACCTTCGGGGATCTAGGGGTCCCTACTGAGTGGCTTATACTCACCCCTACACGGGCTATTCCCACACTACGTTGTGTTGGTTGCAGACGACAGACGACGGTGATCGTGGTGGAGGCTTGCGGAGAAGGACGGTACCTAGAGGTGGACCACTAGGTGGGATGTACTCGGAGTGGTCGACTGGACCCGAGGAGAAGTGGAGGCTATCTGTACCCACCCTTTATGTGGGACTTCCAGTGGACGGCTCGACGTTGCGGCTTTACTTTTTAGTTGTTGTTTTACCTTTCGAGTTGTACTTTACTTTCAGTTTGGGTTTGTATTCTAGTCCACTTACTTTCCGCAATTACTGTTGTACCAGTTTTTACTTAGTGTTTACTTCTTCCTGCTTACTCTGTGGTGTTTTTTGGTTACTTTACAAAGGCAATGCCTTCCATTTTTTCGGGATTTACGCCTTGGTGCTAGTCGCTAGCCCCTGGCCTGTGGAAGGTGGGCTTGGGGTAGTCATGGCAAGGGCCCCGAGGAGGGATCGTGAAAAATTGGTTTCAGGGGAGTTTGGTTCTACCACGGACACTGATCTTTCTTCTATGTGAAGCAATAGTGTTAAGCATATTGAGTGTGGTTATCAGTCTAGGGAGCCCAGTGTTGGTGCGGCGGCCGACATATCCGTACACCAGGACCCTGACTTCTGATTTCCTACTTAATGCATGAAAACATTAACTGCATGTGTGTTACAAGTTTTCTTTGTGATTAATTTATGTCAGCTCACCAGGTATACTGTTCTGACCATGGTGCACCTATTTCTTTTCAGGATGGCCCCACGACGGCAGCCAGCTAGGGTTCCGAGAGTTGTACGTGATGACAGCCCGCCGAGCGACGAGGCCTCGGTACAGGGCCCTTTGACAGAAAGGCATCGGCGTTACCTCTACCCACCGAGCCACCGATGCTTCTAGCCCCAGCCGCTGATGATGAACGTTGCCTTAGTGCACTGCATGAGTTCCAGCGCCAGCAACTGCCCAGGTTCCGCGGTGAGACGGACCCACAGGCAGCCGAGGACTTGCTGGAGGCAGTGTTACGAGTTTTTCGGTTAGTGAGGACACCAGCAAACCTCATGGTGATCCTCGCAGTGAGCCTACTGCACGTAGCAGCAGGCCGATGGTGGAGCTTGATGCTCCAGGTGCACTATGAGGCATCTCTCCTCTAGACGGACATTGAGAGACTTTTCCACTCGTAGTTCGTCCCAGCCACCCTCTGTGCGGTGTGCATCCAGAAGCTTATTCAGCTGCAGTAGGGCTGCTTGACGGTCGCCCAGTACTCGGAGAGATTTACCGATCTCTTGCGCTACTCGATCGACATGGTACGAGACCCATTATTCCGGGCCCAGACCCTTGAGCAGGTATTGAGACACGAGATCAGGGCATCGCTGATATCCCTCAGCATTCCGAATCAGGCAGGAGTACTGGAGAGAGCCCTTTTGATCAAGAGATTTCTTGCTCAGACTTCTCCAGCGGCGAGACCTACCACGGGGCAGCACGTAGCAGAGTCTTCCACAGAAGGCAGTCGACAGATGACTCAGGGGTCCAGGCATACCAGACCCTCATGTAGACGGCCTCAAGACACTGGCTCAGCAGTGCGGGGCACACAGCGCGGAGCCAGTCTTTTGAGAGGCAGGTAGTGCTACACATGCGGCGGACAGGGTCACATGGCTCGTGACTGCCTGATCCACCAGGCTGAGGAGCAGCAGACGGTTGAGGGGCCACCCAGGCAGAGGCAGATGGTCGACCGTGGTGGTCCGCAGGGAGGAGGCTGATGAGGCAGAGGAGCTGACCGAGCAGCCGGTGGTGGGCGACGCTTTGAGGCTCTACCACCACCACCACCAGGAGGTCCACCCCGACCACAGGGATCTAGCGGGCAGAGACAGGCACAGCTCCAGGTAGTGGAGGCCTACGACCACGGCTCTCCTGAGATGATTCGAGGTACTATATATGTCTATTCCACCCTTGCTGCAGTTTTTATAGACATAGGAGCAAGTCACTCTTTCATAGCCGTTGCCCTTGTTCGGAGCTCGGAGATTCCGAAAAAGACGTTGGCTCGATCCTTACGGATAGAGACTCCTACGAGAGTAGGCTTGACAATTACGCACTGGTGACAACAGTGTGAGCTTACTCTATGAGGCGAGAACATCGGCTGGGATCTTCTTGTAGCAGTGTCGAGGCCTTATGACGTCATCTTGGGCATGGATTGGTTATCTACAGTCCATGAACAAATTGACTGAATTATGCGCAAGGTGCGATGTGTACGCACCGACGGGAGCAGGTTCACCTTCACCAGCGAGAAGGGAGCCTTCACAGAACAAGATGGACTTCCGCGGAGAAGAGGACAGCCCATCACTCATCAGTTGGCCAGCCTCATCCTAGGAGCAGTTGACGTGCGGAGTCCTAGTTTTCCTGCAGTGGTGGATCAGTATGCGGACGTCTTTCCCGACGACGTTCCAGGGCTACCTCCTCGCAGAGAGGTAGAATTTCATATTGACCTGTACCTTGGGACCGCCCCGATATCGACTCCAGCATATCGGATGGCCCCCGCTGAGCCTCGAGAGCTACGGGTATAGTCGGAGGACTTGCAGGGAAAGGTATTCATCCGACCCAGTGTTTCACCCTGGGCTTCCCCGATATTGTTCGCCAAGGAGGATGGGAGCTTGCGACTGTGTGTCGACTACCATCGCCTGAACCAGGTCACAGTAAGGAACAAGTATCCACTATCGAGGATTGATGACCTCTTCGAACAGCTCAAGGGAGCACGGTGGTTTTCGAAGATAGACCTCAGGTCAGGCTATCATCAGCTCAGAGTTTGGGACGAGGACGTGTAGAAGACGACCTTCAGATGTCGGTATGGCCACTATGAGTTCTTGGTTTTTCCATTCGGCGTAACCAATGCTCCAGCTGTGTTCATGGGCCTCATGAACAGAATCTTTCAGCCATACCATGATCTATTTGTCGTGGTCTTCATTGATGACATTTTGATTTACTCGACAACTGAGGAGGAGCACGCCTACCACTTACGGGTTGTACTAGACACACTCCGAGAGCACCAGCTTTATGGAAATCTCTCTAAGTGCCAGTTCTGGATACGCGAGCTCCACTTCTTGGGGCACGTCATCTCTGAGGCAGGAGTTGCAGTGGATCATGTGAAGATCGAGGCAGTGCTAGATTGGGAGCTACCCAAGAGCGTGACAGAGGTGCGGAGTTTCTTGGGACTAGCTGGATACTATCGGAGATTTGTGCCAGACTTCTCCAGAGTTGCGGCACCACTCTCAGCTTTGATAAATAAGGGGAAACCCTTTGTGTGGTCAGAAAAATGTCAGCAAAGCTTCCAGGAGCTGAGACAGAGATTTACCAGCACACCTATCTTGAGGTTTCCTGAGGAGGGATTAGGATACGTAGTCTACTACGATTCATCAGGGACCGGACTCGGATGTGTCCTGATGCTGGAGCGGGAAGTGATCGCCTATGGATCACTTCAGTTGAGGCCGCACGAGAAGAACTATGCCACCCATGACCTGGAGTTAGCAGTAGTTGTCTTTGCTTTGAATACATGGCAACACTATCTGATGGGCGAGCACTTTACAGTATTTTATGACCATCAGAGTCTCAGGTACATCTTCTCGCAAAAGGAACTGAACCTGAGACAACGGTGATGGTTCGAGTTCCTCCAGGACTATGACTTTGGGATAGTCTATACTCCCGGGAAGGGGAACGTGGTAGCCGATGCTCTCAGCAGGAGGACGGGCATTCAGCTACTTGAGGAGGTGACAGAGCAGCTAGCCTCTTTGTAGATATCCTTCATGGATAGAGATGGAGAAGCCTTCCTTCAGTCTCTCACAGTCACCCCTCCACTACTGCAGCGGGTCAGAGAGGCACAGCGTGGGGACTCTGACTATGAGACGTGGCGTGCACAGATATCCTTAGGACAAGCACCTGATGGGTTCTCCTTTGGAGCAGAGCACGACATCCTTTTCAGAGGATGTACCTTAGTACTAGTCGCTTTACGAGAGAAGGTGCTGAGAGATTTTCACACTTCTCCTTTGGCAGTACAACCCGGAGTGGTGAAGATGTACCAGGACCTCAGAAGACAGCACTGGTGGTCGGGCATGAAGAAGGCTGTGGAAAAGTTTGTTTCTTGATGCCTCACCTGCCAACAGGTAAAGGCAGAGCATCAGGTACCAGCAGGCTTGGTACAGCCCTTGGAGTTCTCGGAGTGGAAGTGGGACGAGATATCTATGGACTTCATGACTGGACTTCCACGCACTTCCATATGTCATGACTCCATTTGGGTGATTGTCGACCGACTCACCAAGTCGACTCACTTCTTATCCATCAGAGAGAAGGGCTCAGTGGAGTTCTTGGGGCGTCTCTAAGTTTTGGAGATTGTACAGCTTCACGGTGTTCCATCATCTATCATCTCTGATCGAGATGTTCACTTTACTTCCCAGCTTTGGAAGGGGTTGCAGGAGGCGTTCGGGATGCAGCTACGTCTGCGCACCACCTTTCACCCTCAGATGGATGGTTAGATGGAGAGGACCATTCAGACTCTCGAGGACATGCTCCACGCATGTGTCCTTGACTTTGTTCACAGCTGGGAGGACCACCTACCCTTGGTGGAGTTCACGTACAACAATAGCTACCACTCCACCATCGGGATGGCTCCATACGAGGCATTGTACGGTAGACCTTGCAGATCTCCTTTATGTTGGACAGACCCTGGGGAGTTAGCACTTGTGGGACTAGAGATGGTCTGGGCCACGACAGAGAAGGTACAGGTCATCCAGGAGCGGATGAGGACAGCTCAGAGTCGGCAGAAGTCTTATGCTGACAGGAGGCGGGGGCCACTAGAGTTCGAGGATGGCGATCACGTCTTCTTGTGTGTCTCACCTCGACGTGGATTATGGATATTTGGCCGAGGTGGCAAGTTGTCTCAACACTTCATCGGACCATTCTAGGTCCTCAGCAGGGTTGGCGAGGTGGCTTATCTCCTAGCTCTACCACCTCAGTTGCACCGGGTGCATGACGTCTTCCACGTATCTCAGCTGAGGAGATACCTGCACGACCGAAACACATCATTGACCATAGGGAGCTAGACGTTGATGATGGGGTGACTTTTGTGGAGGTCCCGATGGAGATTGAGGATCGACAGGAGCGGGTCCTATGTGGACGATCGATTCCTCTAGTGTGCATTGGATGGCAGCACGGGAACCTCGAGGAGAGCACTTAGGAGCGGGAGGCTCAGATGCGTGCTCAGTACCCACATTTGTTTCCCTAGCTTATGATGTATCTTTACGGGGACGTAAAGCCCTGAGGTGGGAGTGATGTAAAGACCCATAAATTTCAAGGAAATTTTTTTCTTAATTTTCTTTCGAATTTTATGAGAACGCAGTTTCTGAAGGCACGTGATTCTGAGGCCCAGTGTTCCCGGAATCATTTTCCGAAGTTTGGCTCTGGTACGTTTAGCGAACGAATGAGCGGGTTTTTTTAACTTTTGAACTGGTGCTCGGAATCAAATTCTGAGGACACTGATGGAATCACAGCAGTAGTATTTTCATAGAAACACCTCTTCCGGAGTTGCGTTTGCTCGGGTGTGGTTTTTAAATTTTTGGGGTTAAGTTATGAAATAAAATAATGTGGTGTGGCAAATTTATTTTTATTCCACTTGAAATCCACTTAAAGCTGCTTAAGTTGAGTTGATGCGGAGAGGGTGAAATCCAAAATATCCTACCCTCTTGGTAGGATATTTTTGAGGTGGGGCCCGCACGAGCCCCACCATTTCTTTTCCTCTAAGTAACCCACCCGCGAAAACTCCTTATAAATGAAGTTAACTGGAGCGTTTTCTAAAACTCTTAAACACTCCTATTAATTGGACTGTTAAGTTGTACCATTAATTCACTAAATTAATGGGTCGTTACATAATTTGTTTTTCAAATTGTTGGCATTTTAATAAAATAATACCAACACACCTTTCTTCTGGGGTACGATTTGTTGAGAGGATTTAGAGATTTTGTGCCTTCAGCCCCCTTCGTGAAGAACACGACGATCGAGAAGAACGTGAAGAACTTCGGCCTCCAACGAAGGGCGAAGAAGATCGTCCGACCCCCGGAGATCGACGTGACGCCGACGCATCTTCCGCAACGTTCTTTCCCCACGACAAATCTACGATCAACTGCTTGAGGTGGGAGATTTAAAATCTTTTAAATTCCTTTTTGGTTTTTATCCTCAACATGGATTTAATTGTTATAATTAAATCTGTGTGTTTCTTTAACCCTCAAAGATCGTTGACGCGACGCCCTTCCGCGACGCGACGATCACCTCCTACCGCGACGGTCAATTCCGCGACGTACTCTCACTCGTCCGACGACTGCTACGGGGTAGGGGTCATTTCAAAATAATTCTGCCTATGTTTGTTTTTCCTCCAAGGCAAGAATATTATTGCGGGACGTGGTTTATCAATTGTTTGGATTTTTATGGTGTTGTTTCAAACCGCTAACGCGGTGGGTGCGGACCAATGAACAAGTCTAAACCCACCTCCCTTTGTTCTTGGTGTGCGGAATGGCAGACGGAAACAAAACGGGTCACAGAGAAAAATTTTTGATTCCGCAGTGAAGAACGGGACCTGGGAGGAGCTACGACGCAGACAGAAATGGAATCGGACCACCAGAGAAATTCCGATGGCCTGCGGACTCCACCAGTGGCGCCGGAAGCCGGAGGCGGCGGTCAACCAGACCCGCAACCGCGCGGGTCTGCCGAGACACGAGTTGCGGCTCTCCTGCATCCGCTGACAAAGCGCGGCCCCACGAGGGGTCGTGGCTGCTCTTCCCGCGGGGACAGCATGCCCCACGGCTTCCCTTACTCGGCAGCTCGGCCGAGCCGAGCCGAGCCGACCCACCGGCCGGGTCGCGCCCCGGCCGGACCAGGCCTCCCTTGTTGGGCCGGGTCGCGCCCCACCGGGTTGGACCCGGAATCGGGTTGGGTCAACCCGGGTCGGGCCAACCCGGGGGGGGGGGGGGGTCGGTCCGGGCCCAGACCCCCCGTTTCCAGACCTTTTCGGTCTTTTTCTCATAACATGAGCTACGGTCCTCCGAACGACGCGCCGTTAGCGGCGATGAAATCCTTGGATCGAGACGGCCGTTTCGGTATATCACACTCAAGGTTTAGGAATACTTTGGGTTCGGCTGGGTTGGTTCGTACACGGAACCAGTCGGGCCCTCCGAGCGGAAACACTCATATCTTGAGCTTCGGACGTCCGATTGACGTGCCGTTGACTTTGTTGAATTTCTCTACGTGAGATAGATCTTTTGGCCTACTCTGCCCAAGTTTTGGATGCAGGTGCAGTATGGTCGGGTTGGTTTTGCCTTAAAACCCAACTGGGCCCCTGGGACGAAAAAGCCAACAACTCTCAGACCTGGCATCTGATTGACGCGCCGTCTGCGACGTTGAGTTCCTTTTTACTATACGGAACTTTTGGATACATCAACTCTGGACTATGTGTCAGTTGATATATCATCCTCTCGGCTCGTGGAGCGAACCCTCCCGAACGAGCTTGTTGTGTGCGGGAATCCTAGAGCTGGCTGCGACTGCTACTGTGACGACGACGACGACTATGCGGAGATCCTCAATGGATTTTACTGCGATGACTACAGCACTCAAAGATCCTTTGTGGGTCAGTGTTACCGATCATGTGTGGGTCCGATCCAGTGTGGGTCAGCGCTCAACGGTCCTGTGTGGGCTAGCGCCTACAGATCCTGTGGGAGTCCGATCCTGTGTGGATCATTGCGGGGGTTAGTTACCTATCGATCCTTTGTGGGTCCGATCCTGTGTAGGTCATTGTAGGGGTTAGTACCTATCGATCCTTTGTGGGTCAGATCCTTTTTGGGTCATTGCGGGGGTTAGTTACCTATTGATCCTTTGTGGGTAAGATACTTTGTGGGTCATTGCGGAGGTTAGTACCTATCGAGCCTTTGTGGGTCCGACGGCTTAGATGAATTAGTGGAAATATCTGGTCATCTTTATCATCATATGAAGAAGTATACCTATGTGAGCTGAATCCTTTTTTACTTTCCTTTGTGGATTGTGTTGTGCTATCCTATGTGGACTTACATTTTGCTTTCCTATGTGGAATGGGTTGTACTTGAGCACGGTTGTTGGAGCCGAGCGAGAATTGATAACTTAGGTATATGTATGTGAATATTACTAAGTCGTGTCGGATGTTACTTTGTGATTGTATCTTTCCTTTGTGGTTTATCCTTTTTGGATTCTGGGAGACCTTCGGGGGTCTCAGGGTCCCTACTGAGTAACTTATACTCACCCCTGCACGGGCTATGCCCGCACTACGTTGTGTTGGTTGCAGACGACGGACGACGCTGATCGTGGTGGAGGCTTGCGGAGCAGGACGGTACCTGGAGGTGGACCACTGGGTGGGACGTACTCGGAGCGGTCGGCTGGACCCGAGGAGCAGTGGTGGCTATCTGTACCAACCCTTCAGGTGGGACTTCCAGTGGATGGTTCGAGGTTGCGGCTTTACTTTTCAGTTGCTGTTTTTCCTTTCGAGTTGTACTTTACTTTTAGTTAGGGTTTGTATTCTGGACCACTTAAATTCCACACATACTGTTGTACCCGTTTTTACTTAGTTTTTACTTCTGCCTACTTACTCTGTGGTGTTTGTTGGTTACTTTACAAAGGTATTGCCTTCTCTTTTTCCGGGATTTATGCCTTGGTGCTAGTCACCAGCTCCTGACCTATGGAAGGCGGGCTTGGGGTAGTCACGGCACGGTCCCTAAGCACGGGTCATGAAATTCTAGGTTTTGTAAGTTGGTTTTTTTTCATTTCTGTTTTTTTAATTTATATCATTTTTTTAATTATTGGATTCCTACTACCATGTTACACCCCTGAGGAAGACCATATTCAACTCAAATCAGAAATGAGATGGATTGGCCTCAACAATAAGAAGGGGGACTGCGATGCAATATTTTCAACACAGAATGGCATACTCTTAAGAGATTTCTCCAAGTGTCATGATAGAGCTCCACATCTCGTCATCCATGACCGAGTCTTTTTATTTTTTCATGAATGTGTATGTTTTGTTTCTTATGTGGACTTTCAGTAATGATTCCTTTTATTTCTGACTTGCTAAATTTTTGACATGTTTTAATTTTGTTTTGTCTCATTTTTGGATTCTATCATAATGAATTTTGTGATACTATAACTATTTAAAAAATAAACATACAATGAAAATGAATATATCATGATTCCACATGTACAATGCGGGTTTCTCATCACTACTTCTTTATATTTAAAAACAGAATAAACTAAACTTCATTGGAGATCAATAAAAAAATAACTTCATATCCAAAAACAACAACACCACCCACATATATTTTCTACCTTATTTTGATTGTTGTAATTTTTTTAACTATTAACAATTTTTATTTAATTCACTATAAAAAAGTAACAACGATATCATTTCTATAGATGGAAGGTCCCCGATTTCTCACATCCCAGGCCACTCAAGTATCACAGTTGGTTTTAGAGGGACATCATGTGCCTCCATCGTGTGTACGTTGATCACTTCATTTCCATCATGCCGCACCACCTCCGGCTATCATTCCCCATATTTTTCGCATTGGATTCTATGACGTAGTGATATGAGACATCAACTTTGTTGATCATCATCGCATTCCTACACTCATATAGAGATTGAGGCTAGAGTCACATATTTTCAATATTAGATATGGGAGATGAATATTTCAATGCAGGATGTGTCCATTATGTTGGGCCTCCCCATCGACGATGTGGCTATGACAAGCCGAATTAGAGTAGATTCAATCGAACATGTTCATAGATTACTGGGAATAAAGGTCCACAACTAAGGAAGGTCCATAATTGGTGGTAGATTACACATGCCCTGGTTATACCATCACTTTGCACATCTATCAGAGGATGATGATGAGATCACCATGCTGTGATTTTCACGTGCATATATTTTAAGGCTGATCAGTGGCATGATTTTCGCTGATCACTCTACTACTTCTGTACATCTAAAGTATTTATCATTTCTAGAGGATTTGGACTAGGAACCCTAGTATAGCTGGAGGTATGCTTGTCTAGCATATACATACATTGCTCTATGCAGCGCATGTTGCATCGATAAGATGCAGATCACATGATGCATTGTTCTTCTACAAATGTGGGTATGGGAGCACATCTCTCATTTTTCTCTACATGATCGTGCGCCATTTCCTATCAATATTTTAGTAGAGGATCTACATGGATGATGGTATATTATTCCTTCAAATGTCTAACTTAATTTTAATACTTTCTATTATGAAATGTAATTATAACAATGTTATATACGCATGGATCTAGGCACATCAGAATTTAGATTCTTCCATAAGTGACATCCACGCCTACAAACTTGTACAGTTAATCCTTCGACCAGACGATGTAGGTGATTATTATTTATATTTACTTATTTTGTTAAATATTTATTCTTTACTGTGCATCTGTTAATTTATTAATTGATTGTTCATTTTTACTTTCCGATTACTTGGCTTCCATATACAAATGATATTATCCCCAGTCTTCCATCTTATTGTATTGAAATACATGCTATCGGATCTTGCATAGTTCCATTGATTCATTTTCATATTGTTGAATGGCATTAGACCAAACTAGTTAGAAGGTAGTATAGATTATTTTAGCTTGTTCCTCACCCACCCAGTCTGTTAGCTTCACTTCACTTAATTCCCTGAAGATGTTGGGGAAGAGAGACTTTGATTGGAAGAGATATCATGACACATATATTGATCTATGGGATAGGCGATAGGAGTGCTGGTTATGGTGTACAGAGACAATAGGTTTTAATTTATTGGACCATTTGGATTATACTTCCTAGTATTGTAGGTCCCTAGTGATATTTCTAATATGTCACAGACATGGCTTTCCTAAGTTGGTATACATTCTTCCTTCCACTATTCAAAAGATTTTTTATTAACATTACTTAAAAGTTGAATTTGTATTCAAAGGATGATCATATCAATCATCCACTTCACATGTATGATCTAGTATAAGGATGTACATTTGACTAGGAATATTTTCACAATGTTTTGGTAAAGTTTCTTCCATTGATTAATTAGATTTATCAGGACATTTTCTTCGATCCACCACCTGATGATAAGGGTGAAGAGCCTACAGAGCCTGATATAGATGTATCAGGGCTGATGAAACTGTTATGGATTCTATTTTCCACATGAGGAGGGTGTTCATCATGATCATTCAGATACTCCTTCTGCTTCTCAGTCACAGCCAGTGGATGATATAGACATCGACTAGACTGTGCTGGATTCTGTATTACTCCCTGTAATGTAGACATCTACATCCCAACATCCATCTTCTTCATATAATGGTGAGATTTCTAGATGGAATATTCTATCCTTAGAGGTAGGACATGGTACAAGTGTGGATATTGTACATCCACCACCTGTCACATAGGAAGAAATGGAGGTGGATGTCGATGATGATATACAGGAGCAGCGTATGCTAGAGCAGAGACATAGACAGACACGTTGTGGACATATCTAGTATAATTTTGGTTCTGGGACAAAGGAGTATTCACATTATAGGTGTATATTAGGTTGATATTATATTTATGAAACGTGTTTTATGTGCCTTACTGTTATGATTTATAGAGTTTTGTTTTTTAATAAGTGCCTTACTATTATCATATTATCTACCAAAATCAATAATTACTATTTGATATTCATAATAATACTTTGTACTATTATCTATATATGTATAATAAATAATTTTATTAAATTCATTATTAAATATTAATAATATTAATTATTTTGAATTCAAAAATACTCTCGATGAAAAGATCAGTGAACTTGAAGAAATCTTGAAAAATATTATTTTTCTCAATGATTTGAAATTGGACGTAAAATCCTAGAATATCATGGAACATAATTTTGTTAAAATAAATGACTCATGAGGAATAAATTGAATGAATAATGGATATTTTTTAAGAGTTGGTGACTCTGAATGAAGATCATAAAAACCACAATATGAGATGTATGAAATTAGATGTTCATTAGGCCAATTTTGAGAAGACACATATTAAGTCTTTATAAAAGGACATGGTTTCTACTAGTACACAATCTTCACTTGAAGATTTTAAGGTTAAAATAACTCCATAATGTGATAAAATTAAGGATATTTTGAAAAGTATTGATTTGATCTTCTTATAGAATAAGAAAAAAATCTTTAATCGGATAAAGATTGCATCATCCATAAAGGCTAATAAGGAAAAAAGTTCACCACAAAAATGAGAATGTAGTGTGAAGAGATCACTTCTAAAACAATACAAATTAGAACAAATGTTCAGATGTGCAATAAAAAATACTAGAGGAAATATAGAAAATTTATTTAGAGAAAAAAATCAACCTTCTTGTTATCATTAAAAAATAAGGAAGACCCACCATATTTACTTAATCATTATTTATTTTATCTATTCTTATGATATAAGAAAATTGAGTGTGAACCAAGTTCTCATGGGTAGAAAATGATAATAAGTGAGTTTTATAAATTATTGATCATAAATATAATGAATTTATCATCCTTGAATGATTCCTCAATTGGATTTCAAATACAAATAACAAAAGAGGGTCATAATTGATGAATTTAAAGAATGGGTTAGAATATCCAGGACAAATAAGTTTAAATAATATATCATCATTGTTTGATCATATTTATAGTATCTTGAAGAATTAGTATTGAAAATAAGATCATTCTTTGTGAGATTATATATGTATTCAAATCTTGGTAGTTATAAGTTGAAGATGAATTTGAGTGTATTCTCTATATTGGAACATCATGAAACCCATTATTGAATAGATCCACCATTATAAAGATGTCTATGTGTTTTTCCCTTGAGGGGTGATAAATGCAAAAATATGAAATTAGTTCCATAATTAGTATATCAATTTGGATCAAATCTAATTACCATATAATATTCAGGAAGATCATGTAATTGAATGAGGTATATTTTTCAAAATCTATCTTCCTTTGTTAACAAAAAAAATAATAGAAAGGGGTGGTAATTAAATTACTCAGTGACATAAGAAAAGTTAAAATTTTATCATTCATTAATGTGGTCTACCCATTGGTATCAGGAATGCCCTTAGGGCCATATCTAAAATTGGTTAGGGTGTCCGGTTAGTGGGAATCCCGATCTGGTTCATGACAAAATGGTATGAAAGTATAAACTTGTTATTTGGGGTGTCAGGTTGTTGTTGATTAGGATTTTTTATACTCAAGAGGTATGTACGATAATGACATCATGAAACCTTTCCTGTTTGGATACTCAAGTTTCCAAGGGTGGTCTAGGTTTTGAGTCTTTTTTTTTGGTTTTTGGTTTGTCTAGGATGAGTAATGATAATGGAGGAAAGCTGATGTCAGGACATGATCCCACATGGAGTAGTGACCCATATAGAGTCTGATTTCATAGCTTAGGGTCCTCCTAGTTGTTGATTCTTACCTGGGGAATGGACCGCTAACCATGTCCCTAGGATAGGAATGGCCACTAATTCCACACTCTTGTAGTTTGGTGTGTGTTATGTTTTGTTTTGACCTTGGATGATGTGAGTAAGCCTTCAAAATGAAAGTGGTTTTTGGAATAAAAATTATTTCTTTCAAATGGTCTCGGATTGGTAATAATGGGTTATAAAAGTTAGTTTTCCGGATTGAAAATTTAGGTGAATGAATGGATTTGATAATGAAATGGAATGGGTGTCCCTTGGTAATCCTCATGGACATTCTCATATGTGTGGGTATGTGTAAACATTTCATGATGGAATGTGTTCGTGGATGATATAAGCGAAAGTGGAATGGATTCATATGAGAAATTTCATAGGAAACCATGGTCGAGTGTTTGAAATAAAAGGCTTTAATTAGTTTTTACAAATGATAATTCAAAGGGTGAATGGTTTTGGGAATGATTTTTACTTTGATAAGTATGTTTTGTTTGTGAATAGTGGATTTTGACATTGAAAATTTATCCTTGAAAAAAGGTGGTTTTGAAATTTATATGAAATATTTGTTTTTGAAAAGAGGATTTTTTTTATGTTTTTATTTTTTTGGATTGTGAGGATGTTGTTTTTCATCAAGTTTTTATTTTAAATTGTGTTTTGGGTAGATGTTGATTTTGTTTTTGGCTTCATATTGTTATTCAGAATATAATTCTAAGAAAGGTTCCCAAATATTCTAATCATTCTTTCCCAATTTTTTATTCTTCTTCGTTTTTGTTCATCTTTTATGGAGATTTAGTTCCATTATAAAACTAACATAAAAGAAAATAAAACCTTAATACAGTAACCACATATTTGGTCAATCCCCCAATATTCAATCCCTATATAAAAAGCATACTCTTATTTTTTATAAAATAATATTCTCACTTATATCCCTTAAAAATAACTTCAGAATTCTATATATGATATCAACTTCAATCATATCCTTATCTATTCAAAATATGTAAGAGGCCATGTTTTTTATCTATTTTAGTCATAACCCTCAAGTAACAAGGCTATACTCATGGTGCAAGGGATAAATTTCTCTAGATTACATTTCGATGACTTTTCCTGATTATAGTGAAAATCCAATCCCCCAAATCGCAACACACCTTATCTCCCTGATAATCTAATCTAGAACATATGCCACACACCACAACTTCTATATCCTTTAGAATATCTTATCTTATTCAATGTTCATCCTTGGTGAAAACATTTCTTCATATCACAACAATAGGAACCATTCTATATCAATCTATTATGTCTCAATCCCAAATATATTCTTCATAGAAAAATGAAAAAAACGACGCAACCTTCATCCGATGGTGCATGAAACCCTTCTATGATGAAACATGAAACCATGATTATTATATTTTTCCTATCTCCACCTCTTATTATCTATCATGTTGTGAAATCATAATCCATAAAAAAGTAGATTCATTCAATATCAACCACCTTTCCAAGCATGAAAATGTTCATGGCATAAAGGAATAGGTTGTTGCATAATAGGATTCCTCCATCCTCTCAGAAAAGGATAAAATAATATGTTAATTCTTTTTATAAAATTACTCTAAGTATAAAACCTCACGTATCATATAAAATTCTACAATTAATGTTACATATCGGCTATTTTTACCCTAAATGTCACTATGGCATGACCAAAGAAACCCTTACATATAATGGATTTCACTTATGTTCAAAAACAATTGTAGTGTATCAAGGGAATATAATAGTGAAACCCTTATGGATGACCTTATATATCAACCAGATACTATTATGTATTATATATCACATATATTACAGAATCCTTCCTATTTAATACATGGCTATCCATTTACAAGGTATAAACATGGGATCTTTCAAAGTTTAGTTTCATAGAAATTAGGTACATAATACATAAAAACATAAAAAAACATTCTAATTCACTTGGAATTATTCATAAAATGTTCTTCCTAAGTAAATTTATGGAATTTTATGACCTGGGGACGTATATAAATGGAAAGGGTGAGTATATTGCCAAGTAATGGAAATCAAGGTAAATTGTTTATGTGTGATCAAGAGAAATTTCAATAAGAACTTAAGGAATATCATAAAGTCATGAGAAATAAGCATATCATAATAATAATGACATGAATCCTAACTTGGAAATGTGGTTACAATATTTAATTTATACATTCATAGTCATATCACCATGGATTTTCATCAAGGTGTCATAAAAATTACCAGGGTTATTCACCCAGGTATCATAAAACATGTCATCTCTAGAGATTAAACTCTTTAGCCAATTAATTTGAGTGTTATCAGGGTTCCCCTTCATATTTATGAATTTTCAAGTGAGCCACATAGATCAAAATAAATAATTTCATAAAAAACCCATGGATAATAAATGAAAACATGTTTCATATCAAAATCATGGTGTTTCGAAAGTGCTTTAAAAACATGATTAGTATGTCATTTTTTACCCATGGAAAAGGAATATGGGTTTTATATATGTAAATAACAAAATAAAATAAATAATTTTTTAAATATTGTTGAATAAATCATGAACGAATTAGGTTTGGTTATTCACAAAAACAGGAATTTCTTGAGGAGAAGAGAGAAATTTTGGGAAGTGAAATCGGCGACATAACAGGTATGAAGCATTTTTTTTATAAAAGGGTAAAAAGGGAGGTTATAAGGGTTTAAAATTAACAAAAAACTATTTATACCATAAATGAATAAAATAAATTTTATAGGAGAATATTGTTTGGAAATTTTAGAGACACACCACATAAAGAGGGAACTTGAATAGAAAAAGAAAAGTTGAGATTTCCCTTACTTTAAAGAGTAGTTCCTAAAACATGATTATCAAGACCTTGGGGGATTTATGACACCTTGGTAGGAATCCTTAGGTGGTAAAACTATCGTAGACTCAAGGAGGATGAAATGAGAGTGAAAGGAACTGGAGAAATGAGTGGGTTTTTATAGAAAAAGTGGGGGATTTGTTTATTAATTTCTAAATTTAGGATTTAGACACTTAGGTAGTGGTAAATGAAAATAATGGGCTAGACTATGGGATTTTACCATTATATTGGATACTTGGGTCATTTTATAAGTTATTATAATCCAAAATAGTGAACAAACATTTTAGATTACTTATTTCTTCAAGGAAATATCATGTTTTTACAAAATAACATTTTCAAAGTTCATGTTTCCATTTTAGAATTTGAAAATTAAAGTATATTTTTGGAATATGATTAAAATATATTAAAATACATGATATTACTAAAATAACATAATATGGTTTGTGGGTTGTGGTTTATTATTTATTACACGATTATGAAATAATTATGAAGTCATTTAGCACACCAAAAAACTGAAACTGCATTTTTACAATTCATGAAAAATAAAGGATTTCAGAATAGTATTGTCACACCCCCTCCCCAAAAAGTGTACCCCTCCTAGACCAGTAATGTGAGAAGGTAGATAATGACCCCTGAGTCCTGCCTTCAGTAGGCCTAGAGTTGGTGATTATCACAGAGGGTATAGGAAACACCCAAATGGGAGGCATTACCCTCTAAGAGAGCACATGAAAAACAGAGAGATAAGATAGACACCAACCAACTCCATCTCAACCAGTAAGATAAAATAAATCCCATGTAAACATATGAAATTTCATGCAAAACTACTACAACTGAAAGGGGAAAACATAAAGTACCTATAAGAAAGTAAAACAACAGCAACCACAAGCCCGAACATCTCATGCAACCAAAAGCTAGTAGTAACCAGCCTAATCTTCAACTTGCGCCAAGTGACCTGAAAAAACAGTTTATACATACATAGGGTGAGTATAACAGTATACTCAGTAGGGTCCTCCCTGAATCCTCTCAAGAAAAAGTAAATAAAGTATTCTAAAGCACAATGCACAAAAAGTGAAACTAACTCATCATCTAAATAGGTATACTAAGTTTCCGGCCTCACCATGGATACTCTGACCAATTTATGCATACAAGAGTATATAATATAATATATAATATCAAGGTTACCCCCTAATACATCCCCACTTGTTTCCTAATCTGCCCCAACATCGCACGTCCTAACCATCTCTCTCCAAAAAGGCTTTCCTTCAGACACCTCGGCGAAGCACCACAACATGCGTCTCATGGAACAAAACCACCACGTCCACGTAAGAAAAGTAACCAGGTAGTTTCTTGGAGACACCATAGCTCTCATAACATGTATCATACATTGGGTATTATACCTCAATCCATTACAGCCCATACACCAAGTAAGGATCCTCAAGCCATTACAACCTACACACGTCACTCCTATAGTAATCCATAGGAAACTATATCCAGAATATATGTGTGCCAATAACCACAAGCCATTACAGCCCTCTAAAAACATATTTGGGGAAAACTGACTGTTTTTCCTACCAGCTCAAGTAACTACCAAGAGAAAAGAGTGGGTCCAAAGGGGTTAGTCAGCCATTAATCCTCCCACCAGAATATTGGGGAAAACACCCCCAGGGCTCAGAATCCCTAGGGTGTCAGTTGCCCTTACTGACAGGGTGGGGTAGCGCATAGAAACACCAAAACTACAGAATATACTATACCTCACAACCACACTATTGGAATAACCTAGTATTATATTCAACTGTAGCTAATGTCTCTATGACTTCGGGATACTACTTCTAAGACTAGGTATCCTATAAGAACACAGAAATTTAAAGAGCTTTAATACATTATTTTATTCCCTTTTTATCAGTTGCACTTTACGTTAATTAATTAATTAAAGATTAATTAACCAATAACAATTACACATTCAATTTCATTCAAATCACACCCAAAGTCCATTGTCCATTTAAAATTACAACCTCATAATTATGTTCCAGCAAACTCCAACCCCATGGGTTAACATCATTTATTTAATTATTCATTACGGAATTACATTCCCATATTCCCAGGAATTCTAGAAAAACAATCAATGAATCGAAACACAATGGGGCTCAACATGGTGAGTATATTTTCTACCCTTCGAGTCCTTTCTGGTTATAGAAAGAACATAGACCCATCCTCCCATGATATGCTAAAAACGGAATGCATGTGGCATACCTCGCGCGTCTTTGCCTCTTTCGGAAGAAGGGTATATAAGATCAGCTTCCTTGAGTAGTGGGGAAAAGTAAAGAATATAATCAACCAATAAGAATTAGAAAGAATCCAACAATCACATCCATCCCATTCCATCATCCTTGGTGTCCTCTTGGACACTCACATGCATAAATCGATGCATCTCACCACTTTAGGCGTCATCTGCTGCCACAACCAAAGGTCTCCATGCCCCCACATATCACAACAGACCTCCATGATCACATCACAACACAAGAATCATGAAAAAAACATATTAACAATTGGTCTCTTGGACTTTTATCAATTAGGAGGGTAACACAGAACCATTCATGTAATTATCTTTTATCAAACAATTGGTTCTTTATTTCATCTAGGGTTAACCGATTATTATTCCTAGGTTCCATATTTGGGAAACCTAATCAGTAAGTTGTCACAAATGATTAAACATGCTTACTGTGCCAATTTGATTAACATCATATAATAACAAGAACAACTAGATTCATTTACATTCCTCGTTATCTATATCCAAACAGTTATCAATTAATTCTAGTTTACTTTCTTTACCAATTTCCATCAAAGACGATCATCTAAATGAAGTAAGTATGGATATCACACTATCTATAAAAACAATAGGCAATAACATATGATCGTTATCAATTTATTTATCCCATTCAATTATTTATTATGTCAATTCCATTGTGATCTAGTGGGATAATATATTCTAACAATACAGTTACAAATAAAAGAAGAGAGAAGAAATGAATCCCCTACCTCAAAAGGTTATTGACGTTCTTTATCCACATAATGGGTCACGATCCTACTCTCGCGACGACTGCATCCACCCAAAGATGCCACAGTATGACCGCACTTACCGGACTCTAAGAAACCTCCATTAGAAGCATGGAGATTACATGCTATAAAATGGAAAGAAAAAAAAAGAGAACATGAACCCCAAAATAACGATTATAAAAAATACCTTATATTGAAGATCGATCGATACTGCTTGGTTTCACAGAAACATGGGGTTCATTTGTAGTAAGACGGATGTCAAGGAAACCAATCCACAGGGAAAAGTTTGATCTCACAATTCATATGTGAAGGAAGGAAAGGTTCGAGCATCTCACACTAGAGAACAAGGAGGAAGAACAAGGGAGGAATATATCTTGTCCCTTTTAAAGATTTAACGGAGCGATGGTTTAAGATATGCTTAATTTCCCATTAAGAGTGGATTTCATTAAATTAAATTTTTTGACCAAGTAAAAACATCCCAAGCCTTAGGAATAATTAATATAAGAGTCAAGGCCTTTGAATCGGCCTTAGAGTCCTTAAAAAGAGGCTTTAAATGAATTTTACGTCAAAGGAAAACTGTAAAGGGGCGAAACCGTATGCTGGAAACACTGTTCATGAACTCAAAACTTGGAAAAGTAAAAACATTATTCATGAACCTCACCATTAGAACCTCACCAATAAAACACAGCTCATGAACCTCACCGATAGAACACTGTTCATGAACCTCACTATTAGAAATTCACCAATAGAACATTTTTCATGAACCTCATTGATAGAACACTGTTCATGAACCTCACTGTTAGAACCTCAGCGATAGAACACTATTCATGAACCTCTCCATTAGAAGCTCACTGATAGAATATGGTACACCTACCATTCTAGAAACACTATACACCTACCATTATGGATACACTGTACACCTACCATTTTGGAATCACTGTTCATAGAACTCAAAATTTAGAAAAGGAAAAAAAGGATACCGATAGAGGTTACCGATTGAACTACACACCGATGGAACTATTCATAGAATTTGAAATTTGGAAAAGGAATGAGAGCTTACCATTAGAGGTTATTGATAGAACTATTCATTGATAGAACTATTCATAGATTTGGAAATTTGGAAAAGGAAAGTGAGGTTACCATTAAAGGTTACCAATAGAACGGTTCACGTATGGAACTATTCATAGAATTGGAAGTTAGGAAAATGAGAGGTGGTTTACAGTTAGAGGTTACTGATAGAATTGTACACCGATGAAACTATTCACAGAATTGGAAATTTGGAAAAGAAAATAGAGGTTACCGATGCACTATTCACAACTATCTACTATTTGAACTTTTCACCGATGGAACTGTTCATAAAAAGTGAAAATGGAAAAGTGTTGGGGATAAGTCACCTTTACCTCCCAGAACACTTCAAACACCATATTTTCACAATGGAGTGGAATAGAGAGGTCTAGGTAATTACATCAGATACCTCTTAAAACATTCTATTTCTTGATATTTCAAAGCCCACCTAAAGGGAAAATAAAATGGGGTCCGAACCACCACCCATCGAGATAACTCTCAAAAGAGGGCAAGCCACAAGAAGTAACAAAAAAATTCATGATATAAACATGAAAGGTATATTCACAAAGGGGACATAGATACATGAAAAGAGTTAAACATCAAACAACTCTAGGTACTGAGCACATATATGTGACTCACGTTACCAGGTGCTCTCCTACATGTCGTTGTATCACCACAAGACATGAAACAAGGGGATAGAACGCCCGCGCAACACATTCTCCTTGCGGTCATGGATCTCTATTTGTCGCTCCTCAAAGGTTTCATCATCATCAACATCGATATCTCCCCAATCAATTATTTTAGAGTCATCATGATGATAACAACGGAGTTGTGATACATGTCAAAAATAATGTATCTGACTCATCTACGAGGGAGGTGCTACTCGATACGCCACATCTCTAACATGATCTAATGCCTCAAAAGGCCCTACAAACCGGGGAGAAAGCTTACTCCCATGACCAAACATTCACTTCACATGACGGGAAGTCACCTAAAGAAACACATGATCCCCAACATTAAACTCTAAGGGTCTTCTTCTTTGATCAACATATGATTTCTAGCGATCTTGTGCTATCTTCATCCACTCACGAATCACCTAAATCGTCTCTGTTGTATTCTACACTAGTTCCGATCTGAGAATTGATGACTCTCTAACCCCAGTCCAACACAACGGAGAACAGAAAGGCCGACCATACAAGGCTTCAAACGGTGTCATACCGATGGTGGAGTGAAAAATATTATTGTAAGTGAACTCCTCCAAGGGTAAGTGCCTCATCCATGAACCTCCAAAATCATGAACACAAGAGAGTAACATGTCTTCATGATTCTAGATGGTTCTCTTTGTCTGACCATTTGTTTGAGGATGAAAATCAGTTCTAAGGGATATTTGATAACTGAAATCATGTTAGAGAACTCTCCACACACTATAGGTAAAATGAAAATCTCGATCAGAAATGATTTTCCTTGGGACTCCATGAAGTCTCACTACCTCCTCTAGATATTTCCTTGAAAAAACATCCACTGAGCATGACTCCTTGATCACTATGAAGTGGGGTGATTTTGTTAAATGATCTACTACCACCCAAATAGCATCATGTCCTCCCGGAGCATAAGGGAAACTAGTAACAAAGTCTATTGAGATGTCCTCCCACTTCCACTGAGGAATATCTAATGGCTGGAGAAGACCACAAGGAAAACGGTGTTTGGCCTTAACCTTCTGGCAGAAAAAACATCGAGACAGAAACTCCTCTATAGAACACTTCACCCCAGGCCACCAAAACTGGCACCTCAAGGCTTGGTGCATCTTTGTCCCACCAGGATGCACTGCTAAAGGCGAACTATGAAACTCTCTGAGAACCATTTCATGAATGTTCAAATGAACAAAAGGCCTTCAGTGATACAATAAATGGTGTTGTTCTTCCTCAGACCAACCATCAGGGGCCTCGCAGCAATCAACTCAGTCCCTCTAGACCTCCACATATAGATCCCCCAACTGGGACTCTTCCAACTTCTACACCAAGGATGACTATACCGTCATCTGAAAAAGACAACCTCTGCCCCCAACTTCTCCTATATCAAGACGTAATGCTGACAGTTCTTCCATTACTCTCTAGGAATCACCGGATTCACGAACAACATCACTACATGCCTTTTGACTAAGTGCATCAGCTACAACATTCCCCTTTCCAGGTGTATTTGATATCCCAAATTCATATTCCTATAATAACTCCATCCACCAATGCTTTCGTATGTTCAATTAATGTTGTGAGAAAACATATCTCAAACTCTTATGATCGGTGAAAACACAAAAGCACTCACTAATGAGGTAATGTCTCTACAACTACAGGGAAAACACTATGGATGCAAACTCAAGATCATGGGTGCCATAGTTACGATCATGGGGAAGTAACTGCTGAGACCCATAAGAAACAACTGATCTCTACTGCATCAGAACACAGCCTAACCCTAGATGCGAAGCATCGCAGAAAACATCAAACTGAACTCCCTCAGCTGGAAGAAAAAGAACTGGAGAACTTATTAACATCTCCTTCAGATACTTGAAAGATACCTTATAATGACCAATCCATATGAACGCCTGATCATTCCTGGTCAAAGTTGTCATAGGAGTAACAACTCATGATAAATCAGCTATGAACCTCCTTTATTAGCATGTGAGACCAAGGAAACCTGCACCTCTGACATTGTCTTGGGGGCTTCCCAAGACACAACCACTTCTATATTTGTTGGATCTGTATCTAGTTCATGTTGGTACCCAACATGCCCTAAGAAATGGACTTCTCAAGCCCAAAAATCACACTTCGACAACATCCCAAACAACTGATGTTGACAAAGAACTCTTAGAATGGCATGTAGATTCTCTTCTTGCTTCTACTCATATGTGGATTACATAAGGATTTCATCAATTAAAACCACCGTGAACTTGTCTAGGAAGTCATGGAACACAACATTCATCAATCCCATGAACACAGATGGAGTATTCGTCATGCCGAATGACTTTAAAACGAACTCATAATACCCATGATGACAATAGAAAGCAGTATTCGGGATATCCTCATCCTTTACACACATCTGATGATATCCTAATCGAAAGTCGATCAATGAGAAAAAACTTTCACCCTTTAGTCTATCGAATAAATCATAAATACCTGAAATAGGATAGTTATTCTTTATTTTCACTTTGTTTAAGTGACGATAATCAACACAAAACTACAAAATGTCGTCAGCCTTCTTCAAGAACAAAACTGGTGCACCCCATGGTGAGACTTTTGGCTGAACAAAGCCACACATTAATAAACCATCAAGATGTATACGTAGCTCTCATAACTTAGAAGTGGTAATCCTATATGGAGACTTAGAGATAAGAGATGCTCCTAGTTGTAGCTCAATCCCAAACTCGATCGCTCGTCGAGGGGGTAATGCTACAACCACTTCTGTAAAGACATTAGGGTACACTTCTATGACCCTAGGATACACCAACTTCATAACCTTTGAATAACTCAACATCATCTCAGACATCATGGATGTTAAGTATGGAACATGCTTATGACCCATTTGAGGATCTCGCTTGCCCCTAAACACCACCGTCTCTCCATCCGCATCAATGAAAATGACCTTCTTCCAGAAGGAATCCACAATAGCATTCACTGAATACAACAAATCCATGTAGAGGATGAAATTATATGGTTGTATTTGTAAACATGGGAAATATCCCCAAGAGCGGTGCTTCCCCAACACTAGATAACAGTCTCTACACACTTCAATCAAGTCAACTCAACCTCCAACTGGCGTAGTCAACGCCAAGGGAACTGGAAGCCTCTCTACCTCAAGTCCCATAACATAGACAAGGTTAGGTGATATGAAGGAGTGTGTCTCTCTTGAATCAAACAAGGCACACACAAAGCTAGAAAACAAGCAAAGGGTAACTCGAATTATGTCTAGCTCTCCTGGAGCTGGCAACGCTAGAGCATGAAGCTGACCACGACCTCCTCCACAGCCTCTCTGGCCTTGATGATGACCACCACCACGGTCACGCTCTTCTCTAGGAGGATGGGGATTATCATGGGGTCGTCTTCTACCTGCCCCATCTACCCTCTTCTGATCTAAATTTGATGCAACCTACTACTACTGCCTCAGCTGGAACTGCCTCAATAGAGGAACCTGGAGTGTAGCACCTGGTGCACGATGAATACTCTAAAAGGTAAAGCACTCCCACTGTTGATGACCACGATCATCACAAGGAAATTTTTTTTTTGATCCCTTGGAATTGGCCTGAGAGTTGTTTCCTCTAGAGAAAAGAGATGTGAAGGGGTGGGACCTACCCCCGAATGAACAGAAAATCTTCTGCCATGAAAAAACAAGAACCTCAGACCACAACTCTACTTCATGAGTAATCACGATGATTACCCTATCATGATGATCTGGTCCTGGTCAAAGTCCTCTCGACAACCTCTACCCTTACCAGTACCTCAAGATATGTTTTCACCATAAATGTAGTGACCTAGCGCGGGATCTTTGGATGAAAAGCCACCACGAAATGTCTGGCCTTGGCCTCCTCATCTGGCAGTAGGGCCGAAGAATATTGTAAAATGTTCCTGAAATGGATTCCAAACTCTCGAACACTGGAGATCCCCTATCAAAGGGTAAGAAACATCTGATTACTAGACTCCATCACAGTCGAATAACGAAACACGACTTTAAACTTGTCTTGGAACTCCTCCCATGAGATCTATGACTCCACACGATCCCTGAGGAACAAGAACCACCACTACCTCGCTGCTCCACATAGCATCGCCAAAACCAAGGACACCTAGTGTTTCTTTTGAGCACAGATCAAAATGAAGCTTATTTCGACCTCCTCTAACCATTCTTCCATGATTTCATCTGAAACAGAGTCCTCGTACTTTTGCAGACTCTGGTGCTGAAACTCTTGGAGTCTCTTCCTCCAAGTGTCACTTCCATCAACTTCTACCCTCCAAAAATCTGCGGGATCAGCCTGCAGGACATTTTCTGTGAAAACCTGACGAGGACGTCGACCTAGAGCCATACCAGTAAAATAACAAACCGTTAGAGCTCCTAAACCTAGAATATGGATGACTCAACATTAATTAATTGATTTTTTTGTCATTGATTTTAGGTTAACCTATCCCAAGGTCTACCAATTTAATCACAAGCACAAAGAATATTGATGCATGATCCTTTCCTTGGTCTCTACCCTGCAACAAGTATCACCTTGTTTAGTATCCATTTTAAACTTAAAGGTCCTTTCATTAGATCATAAGGGGCCTAAACGCCTATTTATCAGCTGGTCTCTAGTGTTTTCATTACTAGGAAACCTTGAATGACACTATTTCCCTACCAAACCATGAAACCTCACACATGCCTAACTCCAAACTCTATCCTATCCCTCAATCTGCCTCTGATACCACTCTGTCATGACCCCCTCACCACAAAGTGTACCCCTCTTTGGTCGGCAATGTTAGAAGGGATATAATGACCCCCGAGTGCAACCTTCAGTAGGCCCCAGGATGGAAACTAGCACCCAGGGTATAGAAAACACACAAATGGGAGGCATTAACCTCTAAGAGAACACATGCAGAAGAGAGAGATATGATAGAAACCATCCAAATCCAACTCAACCAGTAAGACAAAATAAATACCATGTACACATATGAAATGTCATGAAAAGAAACTTCAACTGAAAGGGAAAAATTTTCAAGTACCCAAAAGAAAGTAAAACAATAGAAACCACAAGCCCAAACAGCTCCTACAACTACAAGCTAGTAGTAACCAGCCTGATCTCCAACCTACTCCAAGTGACCAAAAAAATAGTTTATATATACATAGGGTGAGTATAATAGTATACCCTGTAGGGTCCTACCTGAAGCTTCCTTTGAAAAAGTAAAGAAAACATGATAAAGAACATTGAACAACAAGTGAAACTAACTCGTCATCTAAACAAGTATAATAAGTTCCTAACCTCACCATGGATACTATCACCAATTAACACATACAAGAGTATATAATGTAATAAAGAATATCAAGGGCACCCCGCTACTACTTTCCCACGGGTTTATTACGCTGCCCCAATGCCGCATGTCCTAAGCATCTCTCTCCAAAAAGGCTTTCCCATAGACACCTGGGTGAAGCACCACAAAATGTACCTCATGCAACAAAACCTCCACATACACATAAGAAAAGTTACCAGGTTGTTTCTAGGAGACACCACAGCTCACATAATGTGTATCATATATTGGGTATTATACCTCAGGCCATTACAACCCATACATCGAGTAAAGATCCTCATGCCATCACAGCCTATACGCGTTACGCCAATAGTAGTCCATAGGAAACTATATCCAGAATATATGTGTGTGAATAACCACAATCCATTACATCCCTCTACACACATATATGGTGAAAAATAACCGTTGTGCCTACTATCACAAGTAACTACCAAGAGAAGGGAGTGGGGCCAAAGGGGGTAGTCATTCAATCATCCTCCCACCATAATGTTGGGGAACCCCCCCCCCCCAGGGCTCAGAATCCCCTGGTTGTCAGTTTCCCTTAATGATGTGGTGGAGTAGCATATAGACACACAAAAAGTAAAGAATATATTATACCTCACCACCACACAATGGGATTAATATAGTCTTAGAATCAACTACAGCTAACGTCTTTAGGACTCAGGGCTGCTACTTCTAAGACTAGGTATCCTATAAGAACACAACCATTTAAATATCCTTAATGCATTATTTCATTCCCTTTTTATCAGTTTCACTTTTTGTTAATTAATTCTTTAAACATTAATTAACCAATAACAATTCCACATTAAATTTCATTCTCATCACACCCAAAGTCCACTGTCCCTTTAAAATTAAAACCTCATCATTATGTTCCAACAAAATCCAACCCCATGGGTTAACATCATTTATTCAATTATTCATTATATTATTACTTTCCCATATTCCTAGGCATTCTATAAAAACAAACTATTCTACTAAACAAAAAGGGGGCTCAACACGGTGAGTATATGTACTAAACGTCATGTCTTTCCAGCTTATAGCAAGAGCGTAGACCCATCCACCCTTGAGAGGATAAACATGGAAAGAACGTGGAAAACCCTATGCCTATTCACCTCTTTCGGAAGAAGGGTATGTAAGACCATATACCTTGATCAGTGGGGAAAATTAAAGTAGATAATCAACCAATAAGAATCAGCAAGAATCCAACAATCACATCCATCCCATTCCATCATCCATGGTGTCCTCCCCGACACCCACATGCATAAACCGATGCATCTCGCCACTCTAGGCATCATCTTCTACCACAACCAAAGGTCTCCATGCCCCCACGTATCACAATAGACCTCCATGCTCACATCCCAACACAAGCAGCATGAAAACAAGAATCTTAACCATTGGTCTCTTGTCTCTTTAACAATAAAGAGGTTATCTTATCTTTTATAAAACAACCGGGTCTTTAATCCATCTTGGGTTAACCGATTATTATTCGTAGGTTCCAAATTTGGGAAACCAAATAAGTAAGTTATCAAAAAGTATTAAACATGATTACTGCACCAATTTGATTAACATCAAATTACAACAAGAAGAACCAGATTCATTTACATTCCTCTTTATCTATAGCCAAACAGTTATCAATTAATTCTGGTTTACTTTCTCTACCAATTTCCATCAAGAAAAAACATCTAAATGAAGTAAGTATGGACATCACCCTATCTAGAAAAATAGGAGGCAATAATATACGATCGATATCAATTTATTTATCCTGTTCAAATATTTATTTTGTCAATTACATTGTGATCCAGTGGGATAAAACATGCTAACTATACAATTTCACATAAAATAAGAGAGAAGCAACAAATACCCTACCTCAAGGAGTTCTTGATGTTCTTTATCCACAAAACGGGTCACAATCCTCCTATCGCGACAACTGCATCCACCTGAGGATTCCACAATTAGACTGTACCAACCGAACCCCAAGAAAAATCCATCAGAAGCATGGATATTACATGATATAAATTGGAAATGAGAAACAAGAGAAGATGAACCCCAAAATAATGGTGATAAAACATACCTTATATTGAATATTGATCGATATTGCTTGTTTTCACATAAACAGGGGGTGCATTTGTAGTAAGAAGGATGTCGATGGAACCAATCCATGGGTAAATGTTTGATATCACAATTCATGTAGGAAGGAATGAAAGGTTCAAGCATATCAAACCAGAGAACAAGGAGGAAGAACAAGGGAGGAATATATCTTGCCCCTTTTGAATATTTAACGAAGAAATGGTTTTAAATACACTTAATTTACCATTAAAAGAAGATCGCATTAAACCACGTGGTTTGACCAAGTAAAAACATCTCGAGATTTAGGAATAATTAATATAGGAGTTATGGCATTTGAATCGGCCTTAGAGTCCTTAAAATGAGGCTTTAAATTCATTTTAAGTCAAAGGAAAACGCTAATGGGGAGAACCTATAGGAAGCTGGAAACACAGTTCACGAACTCAAAATTTAGCAAAGGAAAAACAATGTTCACGAACCTCACCATTAGAACATCACCAATAAAAAACTGTTCATGAACCTCACTGATAGAACACTGTTCATGAACCTCGCCGTTAGAACCTCACCAATAGAACATTGTTCATGAACCTCCCCATTAGAACCTCGCTGATAGAACATTGTACACCTACCATTATGGAAACACTATACACCTACCATTATGGAAACACTTTAAACCTACCATTCTAGAACCACTGGCCACATAACATGAAATTTAGCGAAGGAAAAAAGGGTTACCGATAGAACTGTTCACCGATGGAACTATTAGTAGAATTAGAAATTTGGCAAAGGAAAAAAAGGTTACTAGTAGAGGTTACTAATAGAACTGTTCATAGATGGAACTATTCATAGAATTGGAAATCTGGAAAAGGAAAAAGATATTACCATTAGAGGTTACCGATAGAACTATTCACCAATGGAACTGTTCATAGAATTAGAAATTTGGAAATATAAAGAGAGGTTACTGATGCACTGTTCAAAACTATCTATTGTTTGAACTATTCACTGATGGAACTGTTCACAAAAAGGGAAAATTGGAAATGTTTTGGGGATAAGTCACATTGACCTCTCAGAACACCTCAAACACCATATTTTCACAAAGGATTAGACCAGAGAGGTTCGGGCCGTTAAAATTATCATAAATTCCCCCCAACCAAATTTTCTATGTGATGATTTTAGAAGGAATATTTATTTTATCATTATAATTATCTAAATATGAGAAATTTAACTTTCAAATATAAAAATCCTTATTTCTTAAAAAAATACCATATTGAAATTGCATAGTAAAATTTTGGACACTTGAAAAAAAATATCATTTATATTTAAATACAATTATTTCTATCATACTATTTCATTAAAATAAGTATTATTAATAATATATTAGTTTATTATAAATATTTATATCTATTACAGAAAGTACAATTTCCATCCTACAATTCAATTTATCAAATTCCATCTCAATTTTATTATGTAAAACCATTTTTAAATGGAATTTATGGAATAAAAATTTTATTTATACTATGTAATTAAATGTAACTACGTCCCCGACACATAACTCCTTATAAATGTTGGAGTTGGTTCCCTAGAACCAAATTCTTTATACATTATGATAAATATGTATTCACTGGATGAATATTAATAAACTCCTTATCACATCATGATTGTTTTTCAGCATGACATTGTATGTGATAACTTCTTGAGAGTAGTTATCGCACTAAAAGGTCATAGTAGGTCCCTACTATGATGAGAACCTAGATGTTCCATGACATTATTCCTAAATATATGTTCTATAGCTGGATAATATCATTTGAAGGTACACAAATAGTACAAGATATCAAGGTGGAGACTCATTGGAGTTTGAGACACCTTCTCATGGTGTACGCCCTTCATAATATCCAGGAGGATATTATGAGAATGAGACCCGTTAGTAGGAAATACTCATTTATAATTGTTATTAGATGTTCCTATATGTGGATGTGTGTATTGGTATTTAGAATTTAAGATTATTATTAATGGGTATTATAACTCGTGCAATTGTTGTATTAGTGAAAAACATGACGACATATGTTTGCGGAGATGTGGGATATATTGGGTGTATCACAAGTAATACTAAATTAATGAATATGGGTAAAAAGCATTTGTCCCTTCAATTACATAATTAAATTTGATATCTCAAACCTTTTGATGAAAATGATATTTCCAAAACAAATCTATGGTCATGGTTTTCTAAAGGAAAGTTCAATTTCTAGGAAGTCAGAGAATAAAAAATCCAACACATGGGTTGATGACACTTTTATGAAACCCATTTGATTAGAGATATCGTGAAAAAGGGATTATATTACATGGTAAGTATTTGTATGAGGTGATATGTTGTTTCAGCGTTAACTTCTTTCTCTATGGGTGCCTTAGAGTGTTTCTAGACGCTAACCATGGACTTTAGGCTGCTCCACCTAATGTCAATAAGAAAGAGGCCTAGTGGGTCACACACTAAGTGTATCCAGTATCTCAGTTAAATAATATATTATTTATCAATTAACAAGTTGAATAAATATTATTCCCGATTGTGGTTTAATAATTATTCATGGAGGCCTGATCGCATTTATTTCAACACAATTTATTTGATAAAATATATTATGGACAGAATAATTAATAAATATTTATTTTCTATTTAGTGAATATTATATTTTTATATTTATTAGTGAATAATGTAGTGATATTTATTCAATAAATAAATAGCCATTATTCAAGGTTCAATAAACATGGTGGAGTATTGGAGGACCATGTTATGGGTTCAGGGAGAAGTAACAATATAGAATATTATTTGATTAAATAATATTTAATTATACCTTGCAAGTTAAGTGCATGTCAAAAAATAATGATGTTTTTATTATTATTCGACATGGGGGTTTCACTAGTATTATTAAAATAATTATGTCCCTTGTGAAAATTATTTATTATTACCCCTGTGAATTAAATGCCCAGTTATAGTATTCTTTTAATAGCCAAGCACTAGCCGAGCAATTCTTATGAGGTTGTGCACAACGAATTGGAGAAAAGATCTCAATCATGGAGAGTGAATCCCTCTCCAATAACACTCTCAAGAATGAGAGAGACCCTCCTCAACTAGATCAAGGAGAACACTTTGGAAGTGGCTTTCAAGGCGGTCAAAGGTAGACATTGTAAGCATACAGATCTTCTATGCTAGCACATACAGACTCCTTTGGCGATGTCCTAAGATATGTAAAACACGCATGGATCTCCACTAGAGGATATATACCCTTGATATAAACAATGCAATGATGATACCCCTGAAGATATATAGTCAAAAGATTCAATGAAGAATGAATAAACCTTGAAGTTAATTCATATTTAATTAATTTAATTATAAACAAAGTATGTTGATCATCTCTCTTAGTTTTGGGTTTTCTATTCCTTTGTCCTATTTCATTGATTCAATTCTGTGGATCACATCTTTCATTATCGAATAGATCCCAAATTGTTCATTGAATATGACACAAATTAATGTTGGGAACCGACCCATCCATGCTTATACTATGCCCAAAACCTATAAGTGTTATTAGAGGGGGCATATTATTGATTTTAATTTTTAAAATAATTCATTGATTATTTACTCTTTAATAATTTCGTTTTTCAACTAAAGTTTAATTGTTCCATTTTAATTTGAATGCAGAGATCTGTTCTTCTCTATCGTTTCTCATAGATCTAATAAAAATGATTAATTTTTTGATGAAAATTAAATCAAGGAACTCATCCAAAGGTGCTAAGGTTTTAGTCCAGGTAACACAGTAGTACACGCCATGTAGTCAGATCTACACATTGTGTAGTTGTGTTCAATGCTTTAGGAGTTGTTCAAAAATTAATCAAGCCATGTACATTCATTACATGTGGTGTAGTAAATTCTTATACCACATGTTGACCAAGATAGATTGGTGCACGGTCATCTGAACAACACACTATGTGGCACACTGGACATAGTGTGTAGTCTCTTTCTGGTCAGGGTTGGACCATGTATTCCGTACACGGCTTAACTAACCAGTGATCTTGTAATGTGGATTCTACACGGTGTGTGTCCCACTAGACATGCCGTGTACTCCAAAACATCCATAGAACACCTCACATGTCGAGTCCCTAGGCATGTACTTCAGATAGATGGTGAAGGTAGTACACACAGTGTATATTGGATCTACATGCCGTGCACTTTACAAAATTAGGCAGAATTAAAACTTTAATATTTTCATAATTTTCAAATCTTCATATCATATATAAGTCGTATTAAATTTTGTTACTCTATGTTCATTGAAGCATAACACGTGGCTGAAAAATCATGTAATTCATGTGATCATCCATGAAGTACATGTCATGAACAAACATGATAATTCATGTCTCCATATGTCACCAGAGTACAATAGTTGACAAGCCTAATACATGTTGGGTAGGTTTGGAGGGGTATTCATTGAGTTACCTCCAAGGTACAAGTTATGTGCAAGGTTAATTTTAAATGAATTCAAATTTGTTTAAAAGTATAATGGATGACAATCTCAATGAATTTCAGAAAGGGATTAAGATAAAAGGATAGATAAATTAAAGATACTAATTAATAGATTTGAGCGTGATTTATCTTAAATAAGAATGATTAAATAATTGAATACATGTTTTATTAAATACTTAAATTCGTTTCATGCATGTGGGTGATAATGATCTAGACCTTACCTTTTCTGTGTGATTGGTTTCCTTTTAATTTGTTAAATTAAATTGATGGCATGTGTGACTTCTCTCCACATTATTTTGTATGGCCTATGTTTCTATGGTTTCTTTTATGAAAACCCCATTTTCCCCTCACTTGCATGTGAGTAAAAGTATAAGTAAGGGATTGATCTCCCAAGATAGTGGAGGTGGTTCAAGTTAGAAGTCGGGGAAAAACCAATCAAAGGACATAAAAAGGTGGATACATGGAAAGATGTAAACACAAACCTAATATGTTCAAGGTGTTTCTCCTATAGGTCAGTAGTTAGTTTATCAACCATTAGATAAACTAACCAGTAGAACAATGTCATGATCATACCATTTTTTTTTATTTGTATAAGTTGTATGGTTATTAATTTTGAATGTTTTGTCACAATCACATAATTAATGAATTAAAAATCATTCTAGATGGAACTAAAATAAATCCATTTATGCATAAATATTATCTAATACATTGTTAATCACTTTAAATTATCCCACTTGATATTAAAATTAATCTGAAAAGATAATAAATGGATATTTACACATAAAGGATAAAATTCTTCAACAAAATATTAAGTCGGTATAGCCTTCCATTACTTTTGTTAGAATCGAGCCATATTTCAAAGTGCTTGACCAGCCATCGTTGGGGTGCTTCCAAATATCAGGGAATTCTAATATGAGGTTTTAGGTTTACATGACATAGTTTTCATCAAGGGTATACTTACAAAGTAGGACATGGCGTAACTGAGAGGCATAGGATGAAGAAATCCAAAATTAAGGATTTCAGTTCAATGGATCAAGGAGTTGTGAGTTAATGTCATTGGCATTTGAAATGCCTACTTAAAAACATTCATATCGCATGACTAGATTGAGTTGGGGTAATGAGAAGATAAATATGGATCCTTCCCACTAGAATGTCCAAGAAACAAGATATTCAAAATCGAATGGTGAGGGATATTGGGTTTCGATAAAACAGTGGGAGACTAATAGATATTTCATTATTTATTTGTCTTAATTTTATCAGATAAAGTACTAAAACTATGTTCATCTTATTTATAGAAACAAAATTAAAAATGGAATCAGACATATTATTATGATCCATACTTGAGAAGAAAAACATTCTCACATGCACTAGTTTCTAGGAGTGGAAAAAGCACCTTAGGGTCATCCTTTTCCATGAAAGAAAACTATATGTGCTGGAAGAATCATTACCAGTTGCACCTAGAAATGAGGTGAGTGATGTAGAGCACTCTGTGTACAAGAAACATCAAATGATGCTACGGTTGTTTAGTACCTCATGCTATCATCCCTGACCAATGAGATCTTAAAGAAACATATTAAAATGGATTCTTATAGAATGATTTATCACCTTCCGGACCTCTATCAAGAGAAGGAGAGACAAGAGAGTTTTGATGTCTCTAACACTTGGTTCACCACTAGTCTTGGATATTCTGCACCAGTTCTGCCATATAAAGTCATGAATATTGGCTACATTGAGTGTCTAGACATATTAGAGATTAAATTAGTAGATGAGTTGCGTATAGATCACAAACTATCATAATTTTCCAATACATTCTATAGTTTTATTGTGAATTATAATATGATAAATAATGATAAGATTCTATCAAAAAATATTACATTATTTCTCCAAGTGGATAAGGTCATGGGGTGTGAGAACCCCATAGTCCTTATGGTGAATAGGAAGTGGAAGGACAAGGAAAATGGGCCTAAGACTTATAAATATTATAAATCCATCAAGCACCATCAGACCAAGAAGTAGAAGGTCCAAAGGCAGGGTAAGGAAAAATTGGTAGTATGATTTTCATGTGGTAAGTCAAGCCACTAGAAGAGGAAATACACCTAGTGGTAAGGGGAAGCCAAAGGTACATTCGTTATCAAGTGAAATATTTCTATTTCAACACATTGTGTATTAGATTCATCTTTTGGTTCTCACATATGTATTCAAATGCAGGAACCAATTATATTATAGAAAATTTCTAGAGGAGAGGTGAATATGTGAGATTCCAATGATACGAGGTTGTCTACTCTTTCCATTGGTGACTACCACCTCACATTTATAAGGAGAATGATTTTAGTTTTATAAGTATGTTATTATATACCTAGTATTACCAAAAAACAATTTTTGTATCATGTTTGAAGAGACATGGTGTGTTCCTGGGGAGAATGAGACGGAGGTTCTCTTCTACGATGACGTTGCACGACCTCGTGGGTTCATCCAGATCATCATTTCTCATCACTACTAGCATGCTCCCACCTCACTCAATCTTATTTGGATAGGGATTCTCATTAGGATTCAATGATGACCCAACAGTCGAGACCCAGTTTCCATGATTGAGGGTTGTATCTCATCCCCATTGTGTGCATTGGGTGGTCTATTGTGGTCTCTGAGGGAATTTTGTATGGCTGTAATGAGATTTGGATATGTATTTTTCACATGGGTGACCGTTTATTTGGTGATGTTTTCAAGATCTTCACTTTTCACATTCATTTTTGAATTTTGGGATGTGGTTGCTACAGCTCATGTGGTGGATTTGGGTGTTTCTACATTTTTGTTTGTTGTTCTTGTTATGGTTTTGGGGATTTTGTAGTGGAACCTAAGGTGAGATTGCAAGTGTGATGGATTCTTGGTGGAGGAGATTTCAGATTCATGTTATTCTACATCTTTTGGCTATGGATGTTTCTATTTCTTGTGATGTTTGGTGAAGGATGAGTGATTTTTAAAATTGTCGGAGGAGCCTTTGATGGTGTTTTGGTTCTTGAGGTTTTGGTTTAACCGTTTGTTGGTGTAAAATATTTGATTTTGTGGATTTTTTCTTTGGTTCTCTTATGTTTGGTTCAAGAATTGACTTTTGTGGGGGAGAATGTGAGGAATTTGTGTTGGTGTTGGTTTGGAATCAACTAATTTTTTGGTTGATCTTCATTGGATGAGAATCTATTATTGGTTGAAGTGAGAAGTCTTTGTAAAATTTTGGTGTGTTTGAAACCAGTACACTACATGGATCTTCTTATGATGAGGTTCATAGCCAGAAAGTGTATCCTATGCATGGCATCCAGATTTGGAAGTTCTAGAGGGTATTGATTTTCCATTCGTTCCAAGCCCATGGAACCCTACATGGGATAGCTATTTGAGAGGGTATGTGATGGTGAAGTCTTGTCATCACTATGTAGTCACTGGGAGGGGATTATCATATAGCCTTTATATGGATTTTACTCTTAAATGGTTTTTATTAGTTGTAATGTTGGATTTTTTGGTTTCTCACTTTATCCTCAAAATTGTTTTGATAATAAATAAGTTACTTTTCAGTTTGTGTATGTATTAGATTACAAAAACCAAGTGTTGGAAATTGATAACGAATCAAGTTCACATGACTCATATAACACCTAGTTGTGACATTACCATCTCATTAATGTAAATGAGAAGTGTTTGAAAAATCTCTATCCATATGGTTTTTTAAAATCTTCTGAGCTAAAACCACTTGACAAATGTTACACTTGTTTACAAGAGAAAATAACCAAACTATCATTTTGTGGATAGGGTGAAAGGGCCATAGAGCATATATTATTGGTACAAACTGATGTGTGTGTACCATTTCCAATAGAATCTAGATGTGGATATTCTTACTTCATAACATTTCCTGATGACTTGAGTAGATATGACTATATTTACATGATGAGGTATAAGTTTGAGTCCTTTTAGAAATTCAATGAATTAAAGAATGAAGTAGAGAATCATCTAGTTAAGAAAATAAGGAATCATATATTGGATTGAGGTGGAGAATTTCCTAACCAAGTTTTCATCAACTTTTTGCAGGAATTTGAGATTCTATCTCACCTCACTCCAACTTATACACCATAATGGAAAGGTGTTAATGAATGGAGGAATTGTACCTTATTGGACATGTTAAGGTCTATGATGAGTCATGCAAATCTTCCATTATCCTTTTGAGGATATTCATTACAAACTGTAGTATACACATTAAACTGTGTACCAACTTAGGCATAAAATGTAATCCCATTCAATTTATAGAGTGGAATGAAACCCATTTTATTTCATACACATGTATGGGGATGTGAGGAATTGTTCAAGACTTCCGTAGGAAACAAACTAGCACCACAGATCATGAGGTGTATCTTTATAGGGAATCCCTAGGAAACCAAGCTATACTACTTATAAAACACATCATATATGAAAGTAATTGTCACCATACAAGCCCTCTTTCTTGAGAGGGAGCACATCCTAAAAAGGATAGTGGGATCATGATTGACTTTGATGAATTTGATGTTAAAGTTATGCATGATATAGTATATTAACAAGTTCTACATGTATCTACGGAAGAAGCAGTTCTTGAAACACAAGTATTGTGTTGGATCTCAAGGGAGGTATGAGAACTAGAGAGATATGGTTTTCTAGTCACCAAGGATGATGAATCATTATATTGGAAAAATGATGAACCTATCTCTTATAAAGAGGTTGTAGAGAGATCAAAAGTTGTATGAAGGCTATAAGGTATGAATTTTGAGATGGATTCCAAATATCAGAACCATGTTTGGGTTCTGGTCAATGCACCAGTTGTTGTAAATCCTATTGTGTGTAAATAGGCTTTCAAGAAGAAACTGGACATGGAATGTAAAGTAAGTACCTATAAAGAAAGTATAGTGTCTAAAGGTTTTAAACAACACCAAGGGATTGACAATGATGAAACCTTTTCTCTATTTACCATGTTTAAATTTAATAGAATAATATTTTTTATAACATATTACCATGACTATGAGATTTGACAGATGGATGTCAAAACTGCATTCTTTAACGAGAACCTTCAAGAATATGTCTATATGGCACAACCATAAGGGTTTGTGACACCAGGTGATGCGAAAAGGGTTTTCAAGTTACATAGGTACATTTATGGATTGAAGCAAAAATTCAGGTTAGGGAATATTCGATTTGATGAATCCATAAGGGAATTTGGTTTCATTGAGAATGAATGGGAGCCATGTATTTAGAAAAGCTTTAATGGGAATACATTTATTATCCTAGTAGTATATGTTGATGACATATTACTTTATTGGGAATGACATACCAGTGTTACATTTAGTTAAAGACTAGTTGAAAAAGTGATTCTCCATGAATAACATAGGAGAAACTACCTACATTCTAGGGATCAAGATCATTCATGATAGATCCAAGAGGATTATTGGACTAATTCAAAAGTACTTATATTGATCAAATACTAAAGAGATTTAGTATGAAACAATCTAATAAGAGATTGGTTCTTGTGTCACCTGGTTTACATATTTCTATGAAAATGTGTCCATAGACATAATAGGAGACAGATAGAATATGTAATATCCCATAGGCTTCAATGATAGAATCTATAATGTATTCCATGTTATGTAGAAGAATTGTTGTTTCCTATGCACTTAGCATGGTAAGAAGATATCAAGTAGATCGTTATGACTATCCTTAAGTATTTGAGAAGAACTAAGGATGTGTTCCTGGTGTATGGAGGAGAAGAGGAGTTTGTCATCAGAAGGTATGTTGATGCTGGTTCAAGATAGATCAGAATGATATGAAATCACAATTAGGATATGTTTTCTATGTCATTGGAGGATTTGCGAGCTAAATGAGTTTAAAGTAGCTAGTTGTAGCTAATTCTATAGAGGATTCTGAGTATACAGTAGCTTATGATGCATCCAAGAAAGCCGTATGGATTCAAAACATTTTCCCGAAGCTTGATGTGGTACCTAGTAGTAAAGACCCTATCACATTGTATCATGATAATACTACTGTGGTGGATCTTGAAGAAAGCCAAGGCCACATCAACCGACAAAGAACATACTCTAGAAGTGTCACCTCTTGAGGGATTTATATCAAATGGGTGACGTTGTAGTGAGTAGAGTATCCAAATAATTGAACATGATATCCCCTTGACTAAAGGCATATCTCAATAAAAGCAAGAGTATCATGTGAGTGCTAGCAGACATAAGGTCAGTAGAAATTGGCTCTAGTGCAAGTGACATTCTGTTGGAAGTAGTTCCCTAGACCCAACTTCTTTGTACATTATAATAAACATGCATTCATTGGATGGATATTAATAAATTCCTTATCAAATCATGACTATTATTCTTTATTACATTGTCTGTGATAATGTCTTAAGAGTAGCTATCGCACTTAAAGGTTAAAACGGATCCCTGTTATGATAAGAACCCAGAAGTGATGTGACACTATTCTTGAATATATGTTCTATAAATGGATGATATTATATTAAGGGACAAAAATGATACAATCTATAAGGGTTGGAGACTCATAGGACTTTGAGGCACCTTGTCATGGTGTATTCCATTGGTAATATCCAGAAGGATATTATGAGAACAAGACCTTCCAGTAGACAATCCACATTTACATGTTTCTTTTGATGTTCCTATTTGCGGACGTGGGTATTGGTTCATAGACATTAAGATTATTATTAATGGATATTATGACTCACACACTTAGATGTATTGGTGAAAATCATGATGATATATGTTTGTGGCGATGTAGGATATGTGGGTGCGTCACAAGTAATACTACATTAATGAATAATGAGAGAAAATATTTTTCCATTATGTTCTATAATGGTAGTTAATGTCTCGGTCCCTTTGATTGAAATAATATTCCCTAAATAAATCCATGGCCATGGTGTTCAATAGGCATGTTCAATTTCTGGGAAGTCAACGAATGAAAAATTGAGCACATGGGTTAATGGAACTTTCATGCAACCCTCTTGATTGGAGATATCAAGAAAAATTGATTATATTACACGATAACAGTTTATATGAGGTGACATGTCATTGTGGAATTAACTTCTTTCCCTATGGGTGCCTTGGCATGTTGCTGGACTTTAACCTTGGAATTTTGGCTGCTCCACCTAATACCATTGAAAAAGAGGCCTAGAGGGCTATACACTAAGTGTATTAATTATATCAGTTAAATAATATATTATTAATAATTAACAAGTTGAATAATGATTATTACCAGTTATAGTTTAAAAAATTATTTATGAATTCCTGATCACATTTATTTCAACAATAGTTATTTGAGAGAATATATTGTGAGCAGAATAAGTTAATAATATTTATTTTCTATTTAGTGAATATAATATTTTTATATATTTATTAGAGAATAATGTTGTGAAATTTATTTAATAAATATATAGTCATTATTCAAGGTTAAATAAATATGGTGGAGGATTGGTGGACCGAGTTAAGAGTCTGGTGATAAATAAGAATATTCAATATTATTTGATTAAATAATATTTAATTATAACCCTCAAGTTAAGTGCTTGCTAGGAAATAATAATGTTGTTGTTATTATTTGACATGTGGTTTTTTCTAGGATTAATAAAATGATTAATTCACTTGTAAAAATTATTTATTATTACCCTAGTGAATTAAATGCCTATTTATATTATTCTCTTATTAGCCAAGCAATAACCAAGAGACACTTATGGGGTTGTGCACAACGAATTGGAGAAAATATCTCAAGCCTAGATTGTTCATCCCCATATAAGAATGCTCTCAATAAAGAGAGTGATACTACTCCACCAGATCTTGGAGAATTATTTGGAAGCGGATGTCAAGGAGATCGAAGGAGGAAATTGTAAGCACAAGGATCATCCATGATAGCACCCAGAGACTTACTCAATGATGTCTGGAGATACATGGAACCCGTGTGAATCACCACTATTGGAGATCTACCCATGATCTCTACAACGCAATTATTGTACACCAACATATATGTGATCAAAATAATTAATGTACAAAGAATAAACCTAGAAGGAAATTCTTATTAAATTTAATTAATTATAAACAAAATATGTTGATCCTCTCTCTTGGTTATAGTTTTTCTATTCCGTTGTCCTGTTTCTTTGATTCAATTATTTGGATCACGAAGTTTATCATCCCATAGATCCTATATTGTTCATTGAATATGGAAAAAATTAATGTTGGGCACCGACCCATCTGTGCTACTGCTACACTAGGAACCTACAATAACACATACATACAACCTAAGTGTACGATGTGAAATGGTGACAGATTATTGGGGTGGCTCAGCTAACACTGTTTGAGTGGTAGTTTCCACTAACTCAAATTTCTCTCAGAGGTAATTTCATTTAAGATCCACTTGTTGAATCATGACTTGGGATTGGTCAAGAAAAAAGCCCCATGAAGTTACATCCCTCCCAAGTTCTGACAAGTGGGTTTCATATTAAACAAATATACTAATTGAGGTCATCATTTATCTTTTAATTAATTAATTATATTATTCATTTATACTTATAAACAATAAGTATAATGTTAAAATTATTATTAATATTATAGTTTTTAACAGTCATATTGACCAACAGTCATAATTGACCAAAAATCACATAACGACCAAAACCCGATGGTCACATTTCAAATTATACTCACTTAATTACTATAGAGATAAATTTTTGTTTAGTACAAAATAATATAACACACATTTTCATAGGAAAAAATATCATTAAAAAAATTCAGTTCATTGCATTCTTCCCCCTTTATGAAATTTCATACCTAAAATCTAAACTCGCCCTTTGCGTTTGAGAAATGGTTTGGGTACTTCTATATCATTTTCTCCTCTATTTCCCACATTACTTCTTAAAATTTATGGTTCTTCCATAACACATTCAAGAAGTGAGTAGTGTTGTAGAATTGAACCTTGTCTCTATGGTCCATGATCTCCAAAAGTTTCTCCTCATAAGAGAGGCCATGTTCAAGTTGTATTACTATAGGATTCAGTACATGTGAAGGTCCAGGAATGTACTTAATCAAGATAGATATGTGGAATACACCATGAACTTGACCTTTATTTAGTGGAATTTATAGCCAATATTCCACTTCTCTTATGAGAACAAGGATTTCATAGGATCCAATGTACCTTGGGCTAAGCATTACTTTCTTCACAAACCTCATGACTATCTTCCTTGGTGAAACTGAAAGGAATACTTTTTCACCAACATCAAACTCCAATTCCCTTCGACGGTTGTCAGCATATCTCTTCATCCCACTCTGAGAATCCTTTTTGTGTTGTTGTATGGCATGAACCTTTTCTATCATATCATTCCCAAGATCAGTTTGAAGAATACTTCCCTCACCAACTTCATTATAAAATGTTGAATTTCTACATCAATTCCCATAACTTTCTTCATTGGGTTCCTTTTTAACACTTAAATAGGAGTTTTTGTTGTATGAGAACTCAAATAATGGAAGATGTTGATCACATCCACATTTAAATTCAATTGAGCATCTTTTTAACATATCCCCAATTTTCTTAATATTCCTTTTAGATAGGCTATAAATTTATCTATGATAGACCATATTCAAATTCAATTTAGTATTTAGATCATGTGGAATAATTATCCATAACTTTTATTTGATCCTTGGATCACAATCATAAATGATAGAATGTGGCACTCTATGAAACCTAACCACTTCCTTTACCTAAATCTTGGAATGTTTTTCAAGAGAGAAAACATCCTAAGTTGTGAGGAAATGCGGATTATTTGTGAGATTATCCACTATAAACCATATTACATTGTTTCCTTTAGATGTTCACAGGAGACCAGTGACAAAGTCCATAGTGATATTATCCCACTTCCATGTTGGTATGGGTAGAGGTTGTAATACCCCTTTTAAAAGTAGTCTCTCTACCTTCACTTGTTAAAACACTATAAACCTTATAGTGTAGTCAGTAATCTACTATTTCAGGTTATCCCACCGATAATGATAATGAATGTCCCTATACATTTTTGTTCATCCAGGATGTATAGAGAAATTAGAGCTATGAGCTTCATTCATAAGCTCCTTCTTTATTTTTGGAATACATAGAACACATAGTTTTTTATGGAATTTCAATACACAATCTAGATCAATATTGAACTAATGAAACATACTAGTCATCGCAACCTTAATCTTCTTCTATAATAAAGGATATTCTTTTTGAGATTTCTTAATCTTATCTAGTAATTATGGTTGAGAAAAAATTTGTGTAGGGTTGATGATGTATCTTACCTTAAGATTCCAATGTTTAGTTTCACTAGGTCTTTTATCAAAGCATCTCCTTGAATCATCAACATTTCCAACCCAACATGGTCTTTCCTAATTAGTTAATCAGAGATATTTTCTCTCTCCTGTTAAGATAATGAATTGAAATATCAGAGCCTTTAAAAAGTTCCAACCATCTTCTATGTCTTATGTTTGATTCATTTTGTGCAAAAAATATACTTCAATCTTCAGTGTTCTGTGTCTATATCAAATTTCACCCCAAAAAGATAGTGCCTCCATATCATCAGAGAAAAAACACTGAAGCCAGATCTTGGTCAAGTGTTGGATAATTATTCTCATTAGGCTTTAAGTATTAGGATTCATAAGCAATCATCAAGCCATTTTTCACGAGGATTCACCCAAGACCTTTTAGAGATGAATCGCTAAAAATAATGAATCCTTATATGATAGAGGGTAGAATTAAAATTGGTATAGTAACCCAAATCTTCTTTAGCTTTTGGAAACATTCTTCATACTCATTTTTTTCATATAAACATTAACCCTTCTCAAGTTAATTTTGTTATGGAATTATAAATTCATTAAATGTTTTTCAGAAAACATCTATAATTTCCTATTAAACCAAGGAAACTACAAATCTTAGTTATTTTTTTATGATGAGGATATTCCTCACCAAACTTTTACATGGTAGGGTAAACTGAGATTCCTTGAATAGTTATAATATTCACCAATAAATTAACTTGTTGAAACCAAAATTCCCATTTTCTTAACATTCCAAACAACCTGTCTTTCCTCATTGCTTTTAATATAACGCTTAGATGATCCTCATGATCCTTGTGACTTTTGGAATATATAAAAATATCATTAATAAAAAACTACCTTAAATTTATTGAGGTATTCTTTAAAGACTCTATCCATAAATCCATAAATATAGCACGAGAATTAGTCAATACAAAGGGAACAACAACAAACTAAAAATGCCCATTTCTTAATCTGAAGGTGGTCTTTGAAAGATCTTCCCTCTTCACCCTAAATCGATGATAACCAGATCAAAGATCAATCTTGGAGAATAATTGATCCCCATGAAGCTATTCAATCAAATAGTCAATCCTTGGAAGAGGGTACTTGTTCTTCACTATGATCCTATTAAGTTATCTACAATCAATGCATGGCTGCATTGATCCATCCTTCTCACTTACAAAGAGAACATGTTCTCACAATGGGGACACAATTGGTTGGATAGACCCCTTATACAAAATATCTTGGAGTTGTTTCATTAATTCCTCCATCTCAACATTTTCCATTATATATGGGGTCTTTGATATTAGCATGGATCTAGGTATGAGTTTAATGGATAACTATACCTATCTTTATAGGGGAAGACCAAGTAACTCATTAGGAAAGACGTAAGCATATACCTAAATTATGGAGATATTCTCTATTGATATACTATCATTTCCTTCTTCATATTCACCAATCATTTCCATAAAGGAGGATATGGAAGGTGATTCTAGAAAAATCTTAGGTCTGGATATCACACCATTGAAAAGAGCCATAGGTTGTACATTTAAGACTATTGATATTCCCTTGATTTTGAAGAAGATATTAGCATTATACATTAAGATGCAATCTATCCCTATTATAGTTTCTAATTCTAGCACATGAATGAGTATTGGGTTTGCGATGAGATTGTGCTCACTAATGTCAATACTAGATCTTCTATACACTATTGATGCTTGGATAATCACTCCAGGATTCATGAATGATATATCTACTACTACAAGTTTAGGTATTGATTTTATATTCTTTAGAAATATGGAGAAAATAAAGTAATGTGTAGAACCAGAAAAAAAAAAGTAATCGCATGCTTTGAGATAACAGTGAGAGTATCCTTTATCGCATAATTTGGAGCATCAACTTCACCTATAATGATAGAAAAAAATAAACTTTCTTTCTTGGCCTATTCTAAGGTTCATTGTGATTCTGCTTTATTAACTTCACATTTGGAAAGTTACTGTAAAAGTGATCAAGTTTTACACACTTTAATCATTAGACTTTAATATGGTCCTACACCATCTTCCCTTTGTGTTTAGTGTTATAATGTTGAGGCTTCATCTCACTATACCAGTTTCGAGCAATATGGTCTTCTATTTTATATTTGTAACATTTCCAACTCCCAAGCAAGAAGTTCACAAATGCTTCATCCCATATTTTTTCACATGGGAAGTTTCACTTTTTTCACCTCTTTTTTTATCAAAGTTCCTCCCCAACATTGGATCCAAATATATCTTCTTTTCATTTGATTTTTGATACCACTACATCTCACCAAACTCCATTTTAACCTTAAAAGCACTCCACACTATCTCCTCATATCTATCATAGTATCGATTGGCTAGATTATTTGGTAAATATGGTCTTAGTCCTTTGAATAATCTATCAAAAATTCTATTAGTATTCATGAAAAAACTATTTAGGTGTAATGAAAAAGTATTATAATGTTAATCTCATAGCCTTCCGTAGATTCAATTTCCTTCTGATTTATCTCTATGAATTCATTCTCCATTTTTGTTTTCATAAAACGAGTGATATATGTTTTTGAAAAAGGAACCCTTGAACTCATCCCACTGCATATCAAAAATATCCCTTTTTGGAATCATGTTTTTTTGTAGAGACCCAAAGCTTGACGTACATGGACATTACAATAATTTTTCAGAATAATTATTACATAACAAAAATAGACACACAAGGACCGTAATAGTTTAGTGTCTTTGAAAAACTTGGAACATAATCTTCTAATCGTGGTGAAAGATCTTCAACATCTCCCATAAAGATCTTCCCTTTTTTCTTACCTAAAACATTTCTATATATCTTGTGGAAAAGAAAACATATAAAGGTTAAACTCAAATGCTCAGTAAGGGTAAGCATGGAGAAAATAAAACAAACCATATACATTTGAACTTCAAAACATGAACATAATATTTAAACATCAAAATCTTGAGCAATGGCATAAAACATGGTAGTACGTAAGGCATAGATCATAAAGAAAAATTAATCATGATAAAATAGCATGGTAATAAAACATGTAATTGTGGAAAAACATTAATGACATGGTATTATTTTCATAGTATCCAAGGCATTGCTGCCAAGACCATCTTAGTGGACAAAGTCCCTTTCTGAATCGAGTTCACTCCTCATTTTAGTCCTGTAACACAAACTAGATTAACTTACCATTCCATCCATGTACATCTCATGAGATATAAATCTTTAACCAATGCATTGGAGGGAGATATAGGTCCCACCAATCTCATAATGAAATCATTCTTACTTGTGCCACAACATGAACATAAATCATTCATCGTTACCCAAAGTATAAAATGAGTTTCATAAACATCATCCCATCATAACATAATCCATACAAAAAAATGGATATAATTTAATAAAAAGAAAATTGAAACTATTTAAATCATAGATACATTATACTTGAAACATACACATATGAAATAATACCATCTTATATGGAAAATGGTTTGGATAAAACACGTGAAATGAATTCTTGAGGAAAATATCCTTTCTACATCAAAATCATTTTCTTTTCACAAAATTCTATGAAATTTTTAAAGAAAATTATTTTTTTAAAATATTCATGAAATATTGTAGAGTAATATTCATGAAAATAAGGCGTTATAAAACTGTGAATATCCATTCATGCATTATAAGTTAAAAAAACATTCTTCTCGTACTTTTGTAGGAAAAGTCAAAAAGTACCTCGTATGGTAAACAAAAGAAATATTCCTTACATACCATGTAGTAAAATTAAAAAATGGGTAAAAAGAACATTAAACATACATGAAAACATTTTTATAAAACATGGACTTGGATGATAACAATAACCCGAGTAAATACTTGCTAATAAATAATCTCGGATAAAAACAAGATTGGAAAAGTTATATGTTACCTTAGGTCTGATATGCTTTGTACGTATCCTAAACTCATGTATAATGATTTAAATAATGTCATTTACTTTTTACAGAAACATATTTATTGTTATAATATCATATATGGTTCACATATGACTTTATATTACCTATACTTTTTGTAAATTCCATGTTAAAGCAGTGTTTTGGGTAAAATCGTTTTATTTATCGTACATGTTTGGACTTGTTGTTATTGATATTATTATTACTTATATTATGATTCTATTACTTATATAATGTAAATCAATATTTATATATCATATATATTCAGTATATATATATAATAGATAGATAAATGAAATGAAATACACCGTTCATGGAGACGGTGGGCCGTATGTACGCATGAACGCTGTTTTCTTTTCCTTATTGACTTGAATGGAAGTATGTAGATGAAATATATAAATATATACAGTATCTTTATAATGTCATATATTTCATTATTATTCATTATATATACTTTATAATCATTCTTGAGTGGTTAACATAGAGAATGAATCTCATCGCGTCGTGGAGACGGTAATCCGTACGTACCCACGTGCGATAATATCATTCCCGTAATTATTGAATTGAGTTGGAGTCGATGATATAATATCTCAGAATCAATATGAAGTTATAGTAAACAGATATAGTCATTATTTACACAATTATATCCATCCAAGTAATGTGGTGGTGGAAAAAAAGATTACACCACGGCATGGAGACGGTATTCCGTACGTATGCACGCGCGGTGATTTCGTTTTTCGTTGGATGGATAGAAGGTGAAATAGGGTTGTTTCATATTTATAATAACAAATCAGTATATTAGTGACAGTGATTTTATTAATTTATGATGAAAAAAATAAAGAAGATGAATTTGAAGAAGAAGGAAACTTGAAAGAATCGATAGAATAGATTACCTCTTCTTCGAAGCACCTCTTTTAAGCTTCCTCTTAAGGAAATAGAGTTGGTCTTTTGAGGATACCAAAACCTCTATAATGTTTTTAGGGAAGTTTATAAGGGAATGGTCATGTTTTGGCCGAGCTTGAAAGCTCAAAATTGTGTAAAGAGAAGAGGGGGGGAGGTGCCCTTTTATAAGGGATGAGAGGGGCACCATAGGAAAACTTAAAATATTATTTTATAATAGACTAATATTCGGTTTGTAATAGCTCCAAATTGATTTATTTCAAAGATAAAGTGGTTATGGGTCGAAATCCTTTCAACCAATAGGTTTTATACAAGTTTAGGTTACTATTTTAACCTTATCATTTAGATTTAACTCTAAGTTAAATAATTTAACTTTTATCGTGTCTTCTTATTTTCTTACACTATATGGTTAATAAACATACTATAATAAGCCAGAAGAACCACAAATGGTTCAGTATTAATATATATAACCTTATTTAAGTCACCTTTCTGATCCATAGATTTTTAGGAATAGAATAACAATTAATAATATAATATTTGTTTTAAATACTATTTTATGTCAATTTTGACACTATTTGGTAATTGATTTTTTGTGAAAATAATAACAGCATGATTAGTTCAAAAAAAAAGTTAATTAAATAACTACTAACATGTCATATTAACCTATAAAATTTTGGGAATTCATAAAAAGTGTTACATTAGATTTATTTTTGTATTTATAACATCAATTATGTTAATATTTCATTCATAAGGTAATTATGGCATCATCATTGTGTCATAAATAAATTAACATATTTAAGGTCTAAAAATTATAAATAAAATACCATTATGTAGGAAATATTTTTATATTTCTAATGAATATTTATAGTCTAATATATCTTATTTATAAACCTATATTAAGAATTTTTTAGTTATTAAACTCTGATTTTAACTATTTTAAATCTTCTTTAAATAAAATAATAATAAGTGTCCAAATCTAATAAAAGTGGGCCTAAAGGGTAATATTTTATTCCTAATGTTGTTTTTGGTCTAATTACACTTTTTAAATAGGATTAATACATGTTTTAGGGTAATAAAAATATCATTTTACCCTTAATTACCCTATTTACTTTTAACCGTGGTAAATAAAAGTAAAAAAGTTACTATTCACCAAAAATTATTTTTATCTTATTGAACCACATTTTACTCATTGATGTTAACTGTGTCTCTCGGATTTTCTAAATTCCACTCACAGAAGCGATAAAATTATGTTTTATGTAAATTTTCAAATTCTCCTAAGAGGTGGGTAAAAGACGGTGAATGTTCAATAAAATTTTTATATATCTAAAATTATTATAAAATGTCTCAAATGAATTACATTGAACATATATAGGTATTATGTAACAATTTTGACCTAAAATAAATTTAAATAAAATAAATAACTATTTAAATAAAAAGTCGGTTTTTAAATAGTAACCCAGTGTTTTCACTATTCATCAAAAATTGAAAGTTTTCAGGAAAATACCAAAAAATAACCCTAGGATAATTTCGATATTCCGAATCCAAAAATGAAGTCCATTTTAAAAGAGACAATTTATAAAATTTCAAAAAGTGGGTATTACAATTTATAATGGCTAGTTCATAATAATATTATACTAATATATCGTTTAGTGAAACTCGGTATTGCGTACTACACACACTGTCGAAGAAGGTCTTGATTGTGTGTAATGCAAGCCAAGTCTGGGATGTGTGAAGTGAAATCTTCCTTTGGAGTAGCGTATAACACGATACATCAATGAAATTAAAAGGAATAATTCTCATAAAATCTTGAGTTGTTAAATTCTACCCCCCTTAAAATAAATTTTTCCCTCGAAATTCGTCGGGGTTATAAATGGTTTACTACTTGAAAGCTTCTTTCATAGAAACCCACATCGTAAAAAGGAATACTAAAACTTAATTTTAAAAATTGAAGTATGAAACATAACGGTTACCCAAATTAACCCATCACTAGGTTTCCACATAAGAGAACATAGGTGAAAATATGGATATGGAAGATATATCTTACCATCAACTTCTGATGAAGAGTGGTAGAGGACATGGCTATCAAAAAGATAACAATCAAAAATCCATAAATTTGTGATGATCTATGGTACCATCTAATTCATCAGATGTAAGTGCACTAGGACAACATTTTTTATTTTCAAGATCATTTCCCTAACATTGATGAACTTTTACATAATGATAAATACTTACTTGATTTTAGTGTAATATCATCGTTGGTCATTCCATGAACAATTTCCACTTCATCTCTATGTAAATAAATGAATCTGAATTTTTCATTAATGGAGTGTTAGAAGATCATGCGATAGAATGATAAGTTATCCCATCTGTTTCTATCACAAACATGTTAGCATAAGTTATTAAATATACATAAGTCCATCTATGGTGAGATTAATCGTATATGATACCAACAATGGACATATACTTCTTCTATCATACCACTTAAAAAAATAAAACTAGTTCCTACAAACCAGGGACTTCCTGTAGGCCAGTGGTAGGTGATAAAGGCCCGTCACACTTCGGTTGTGGGTTCGATTCCTGCAAACTTGTCCGATGCGACGGGTTGTCTCCTGTCCTACGGGTTGTCCTTTTTCTAAAACTATACTATTTTAACATTCCAAAAATAATATCAAAAAGTTATAGCCTTAAACAATACTATCTGATGTCTGACATAAGCCATTCCAGTCTTTAGACTTAACCAAAATACATCTGTCCAATCTCATAGTATAAATAAAAAGATTTCTGGAAATTTCATTAACAACGAATGTGAATACCATCATTTATCCCCCATATATCATAAGATATATCTTGTTGATCGTATTCCAAACATGTGAATACCTTAATCTTGTATTCTCATGCAACATGAATTACCATAGAACCATAGTGAAAACATGAATTCTGTCAAAAGGTAACTCTTTCCAAATACCAAAATCCCAAAATTTCAATATAATCAAACCATGATATCACTTTGTCCTTATATCAGTCATGAGCTCATTAATATTATTTTCTCGTTATCCGTTCATTATGCGCATATCAGGTGCTTTCCAAAAATATTTCAATCACTTTTCATGGTTACCAGTACCATATAATTATTGAAAACCATTACATAGATATTCTAAAATTCCATGATACCATAAATGAGATTCCATGATACTATTTTGAAATCCCATTACATAAACATTTAATCATTACACAACATCATTGTCATACTAAACATCAAAAATAGTGACCGCATGTTACTTCCCATTATCCTTTTCCTTAAGAGGTTTCACACGTTGATCATAATTAACCCTTGGATTAGGTCATTAATTAGCATAATTCCCCATTTCCTTGCACTTGAAGCATTTAGGTGTTGGTGGTGCATTCTCTGCAGTCGTTTTTTATTCACATCATTAGCAACCCTTTTTCCATTACATCAACACTCAGCTGCTCGATGACCATCTTTTCCACAAATAAAACATTTTATAGTCCATTTAAGACAATCTCCAACATGCTTCATTCCACACTTTGAGTATAAATGAACATTCACCTTCTTTTCACCATTGTTCTGAGGTTTTTCCTTGAACTCCATCTTTCATTTCTTTTCCGGACCATGAGATGGATATATTAGACAGACTTACAATTCTACCTTGATAACACAATGTAAAATTTCTTCATATCTACTAAAGTCTGTTATAGCTAATGCCCTTCGAAGACTTGGTTTTAAGCCATTGAAAAATCAATCAACATTACTTTCACATTGGATGATAAAACTAGATGCATACCTTACAAGTGTTGTAAAATTTTCTTCATATATACCAATAGGTTCATCATACTTTTGATTAAGTTCATGGAACTCCTTTTCCATCTTTGTTCAAAGAATGAGAGGGAAGTTCTTACTGAAAAACAAGTTCTTGAACTGGCCCCATTCCATGGATTCAATTTCATCTTGGGGGCTTGTATTCTTAATTAGAGTCCACCACTGGTCTGATTCCCCATCTAGATAGTAAACAGATATAATGAATTTATCATGTTCTAAACAGTGAAGTATGGAAAATATCTTTTCAATGGTACTGATCCATTGTTCAGTAAGAAGTGGATCATAAGACCCATTGAAAGGAGGTGGATGTTGCCTCATGAAGGACTCAATAGAATATTGTTCCCTTCTATAATCATTTGGAGATCCATAATGATTCATAGATTGTGTAAGTATAGAAATAAGATTTCGCACTCCATCTCCCATCACATTTGGTTGTTCAGGAGGAAAATCATTTCATTGTCCATTACATTGATCAACATGGTTCCTTTGGGTTCCATCCATCGTCTAAAACCCAAAAAAATAGTGTGAGAGTAAAAAATCATGCTAGGGAAAACAACATAATTAAGGGGGATTACCTTCAGTATATAACATCTTAGGGTAAATTCTAATATTTTAACATAATTCTAAGACTATAACCTATACTTATACTTAACCTTATGGACATCCCTCGACATACCTTAGAAATATCTCTAGGGATCGCACTAATGTTTTCGCATCCTAGTTTCCAAAGGTTAACTAAACATTTCCCCTAATACCAACTATAGATACACGAATCATGATGTACATGTACATTACATTAATTTTTCGGAAAAATTAATACATAAAAAAATAGACACACAAGGACCGTAATAGTTTAGTGTCTTTGGAAACATGGAACATAATCTTCTAATCATGGTGAAAGATCTTCAACATCTCCCATAAATATCGTTCCTTTTTTTTCTTACCTAAAACCATTATTTATATCCTGGGGAAAAGAAAACATATAAAGGGTGAGATCAAATGCTCAGTAAGGGTATGCTTGGAGCAAATAAAACAAACCATGTACATTTGAAATTCAAAACATGAACATAATATTTAAACATAAAAATCTTGACCAATGAAATAAAATATGGTAGTATGTAAGGCATAGATCATAAAGAAACATTAATAATGATAAAATAGCATGCGAATAAAACATATAATTGTGTAAAACCATTAACCACATGATATTATTTCCATAGTAGCCAAGGAATTACTGCCAAGACCATCTTAGTGGAAAAATTCCCTTTCTAAATCAAGTTCACTCCTCGTTTCAGTCCTATAACACTGAACCGAATTAACTTACCGTTCTATCCATGTCTATATCATGAGATATAAATCTTTACCCAAGGAATTGGAGGGAGAAATATGTCCCACCCATCTCATAATGAAATCATTCTTACTTGTTCCACAACATGAAAATAAATCATTCATCATTACCCAAAGTATAAAATTGGTTTCATAAACATCATCCCATCATAATATAATCCATACAATAATATAGATATCATTTCATCATAAGAAAATTGAAACCTTGTAAATCATAGAGACATTATACTTGAAACATACACATATGAAATAATTCCATCTTATATGGAAAATGGTTTTGATAAAACACTTGAAATGAATTCTTGAGGAAAATAACCATTCTTCTTCAAAATCATTTTCTTTTCACAAAATTCCATGAAATTTTAAAATAAAGTGATCTTTTTGAAAATAGTAATGAAATATTGTAGAGTAAGCTTCATGAAAATAAGGCATTATAAAACTGTAAAAATCCATTCATGCTATATAGGTTAAAAAAACATTCTTCTCATACATTTTCCAGAAAAGTCAAAAAGTACCTCCTATGGTAAAAAAAAGAACGATTCCTTACATAACATGTTATAAAAGTCAAAAATGGGTAAAAATTACTTTAAAAATACATGAAAACATTTTTAGAAATCATGGGCTTGGATGATAACAATAACCCTAGTAAATACTTACGAAAAAACAATCTCAGATAAAAACGAGATTTGAAAAGTTATCCCTTACCTTAGGTCTGATATGCTTCGTACCTATCTGAACCTTATGTATAATGATTTAAATAATATCATTGACTTATTATAGAATCATATTCATTGTTATGATATCATATATGGTTCACTTATGACTTTATATTACCCGTTCTTTTGTAAATTACATGTTAAAGCAGAGTTTTGGGTAAAATCGTTTTATTTATCGTACGTGTTTGGAATTGTTGTTCTTGATATTATTTATACTTATATCATGATTTAATTAATTCCAGAATGTAAATCAAGATCTATATATCTTATATATTCAGTTTATATATATATATATAATAGATAGATAAATGTAATGAAATTACACCGTTCATGGAGACGGTAGGTCGTACGTATGCACGAGCGATGATATCATTCCCATAATTATTGAGTTGAATTGGAGTCGATGATATAATATATCAGAATCAGTATGATGTTATAATAATCATATATAGTTATTCTTTACACAATTATACCCATCCAATTAAGGTGGTGGTGGAAAAATAGATTACACCATGGCGTGGAGACGGTACTCCGTACGTACGCACGCACGGTGATTTCGTTTTTCGTAGGATAGATAGAAGGTGAAATAGGTTTATTTAATATTTATAATGACATATCAGTATATGAGTGATACTTATGTTATTAATTTATTATTAAACATATAATGAAGATGATGTTGAAGAAGAAAGAAACTTGAAAGAATCAGTAGAAGAGATTACCCCTTCTTCGACGCACCTCTTTTAAGATTCCTCTTAAGGCACTAGATTTGGACTTTTGAGGATACCAAAACCCCTATAATGTTTCTAGGGAAGTTGATAAGGGAAACGGGAAGGGTTAGGCCAATCTTGAAAGCTCAAAATTTTTTAAAGAGAAGACGGAGGAGGTACCCTTTTATAAGGGAGGAGAGGGGAACCTTAGGAAAACTTATAATATTATTTTATAATAAAAACATATTCGGTTTATAATAGCTATAAATTAATTTATTTCAAAGATAAAGTAATTATAGGTCTAAATAATCTCATATAATAGGTTTTAGACAAGTTTAGGTTACTATTTTAACATTATCATTTAGATTTAACTCTAAGTTGAATAATTTAACTTTTACCGTGTCTTCTTCTTTTCTTACACTATATGTTTAATAAACTTACTATAACAAGCCAAAAGAACCCAAAGTGGTTGAATATAAATATTTATAACCTTATCTAAGTCATTTTGTGGAACATTAGATTTTTAGGAATATAATAACAATTAATAATATAATATTTGTTTTAAAAACTATTTTATGTCAATTTTGACACTATTTGGTAATTGATTTTTGTAAAAATCATAACAACATTATTTGTTCAAATAAAATTAATTAAATCAATAATAAAATTTCATATTAACCTAGAAAATTAGTTGAATTCATAAAAATATTCAAATTACATTTATTTGGGTATATATATCATCAATTATGTTAATATCTCATTAATAAGGTAATTACTGCATCATCATTATGTCATAAATAAATTAAATTATTTAATGTCTAAAAATTATAAATAAAATACCATTATGTAGGAAATATTTTTATCTTTCTTATTAAAATTTATAGTCGAATTTATCTTATGCATAACCCTATATTTATAATGTTTTAGTTATTGGACATTGATTTTATCTATTTTAACTCTTCTTTAAATAAAATAATAATAAGTATCCTAATCTAATCCAAGTGGACCTAAAGGGTAATATTTTATTAATAAGTTTGTTTATGGTCTAATTACACTTATCTAATAGAATTAGTACATGTGTTAGGGTAATAAAAATATCATTTTTACCATTAATTACCATATTTACTTTTAACTATGGTAAATAAAAGTTAAAAGTTACTATTCACCAAAAATTATTTTTATCTTATTGAACCACATTTTACGCCTTGATATTAATCATTTCTCTCATATTTTCGAAATTCCACTAACAGAAGCGGTAAAATGATGTTTTATGTAAATTTTCAAATTCTCCTAGGAGGTGGATAAAAGACGGGGAAAGTTCAATAAAATTTTTATATATCTAAAATTATTATAAAATGACTCAGATTAATTAAATTGAACTTAAATAGGTATTATGTATCAATTTTAAACTATAATAAATTAAATTAAAATAAATAATTATTTAAATAAAAAGTCGGTTTTTAAATAGTAACCTAGTGTTTTCACTATTCATCAAAAATTTAAAGTTTTTAGAAAAATACCAAAAATTCACCGTAGTCTAATTTTGATATTTAGAATCCAATAATGATGTCCATTTTGAAAGATAAAATTTATAAAATTTCAAAAAGTGGGTATTACTATTCATAATGGATAGTTCATAATAATATTATAATAATATCTCGTTTAGTGAATCTCGGTATTGCGTACTACACACGCTATTGAAGAAAGTCTTGATTCCGTGTAATGCATGCCATGTCTGGGATGCGTGTAGTGAAATCTCCCTTTGGTGTAGCGTATAACACAAGATATAAATGAAATTAAAAAAGAATAATTTTCATAAAATCTCGGGTTGTTAAATTTTTAATCAGTCCACATCACTGAACATCTTCTTCCTCTAAGTGGTACACAACCTGGGTGACTTTATCTTATTCTGAATAAAGGAGTACATAAAAGATATTTTTGATAGAACCTATCCATTATACAATAATCAATGGTTTGGTAGATTCACTTAAATAAGGTGATCATTAATTCATAAAGGAATCCAAGGAATTTTTTCAATTTGACGTGAATCCGGTCTCTCAGCTTGAGTCAAGTTATTGTTTATAAATCAAGTTTTCTGATTCATATTTCCCATGAATTTTTCCATTCCGAATTCCATTGGAGGGTCATCGGTGCTTGATCTATTGCACTCACTATTTATGTGGTTTCTCCTATTTCCTATCATTTTCTAAAAAAATAAGAACATAGTGAGAAATGTTGTTCTATTAAGAATATTACATCCCTAATATAATTTTATGTCTTGAAACATCATTATTAAATATGTTATTCTTTAACAACAAATAAATTTTCTATAAAACCTTCATAATGGTTCATAAAATTTTTTTGATTAACCAAACATATCCCATGAGAGTGTTAAACTAGGAGTGCAGAGAGGCCCATTGTTTTGAACTTGTTCCAATTTGGGTCTAGCTTAATGTAGTGTTTTCTGGTATTACCCCTAGATACATATATTCCAAAGTAACATCTACTTATTTGTATCCAATCATGGATTTCATTTCTCAATAACCACTTATTTATTATTTCACCAAAATACCAGGATGTTTTCATATGTTTTAACTTGTACATGAGATATTACTAGAGTTTTAAAATCCCAATTGCCAAAAATAACTAAATTTTTCTTTGATACCAACTATAACATACCACTTATTTTAGAGATAAATTTTCATTTACATGGTACATGCAGAATAAATTTTAATGTTTAGTTTCTTGAATACCAGTTATATAATACATGAAAACATAAAAACATTCTAATAATCCACTTTAAAGGCATAATCAATGGGTTTTAAAATTAAATTTACTACATCTAATTACCGGGGGATATACATCAAAGGAAAGGGTCAGAATAAGGCATAGTAAGGAAAAAAATATAAATAATTTACATGTGGTCTTGAGAAATATCAAAAAGATCTTGATAAATATCATAAAGTCATAAGAAATTGGCATATGATAATATTAAGAACATGGATAATAACTTGTAAATATGGTTACAACATTTAATTTAGACATTCATAATCAAATCACCAGGGTTTGTCACCGAGGTGTCATAAAATTTACCACGGTTATTTACCAAGGTATTGTAAAATGTGTCATATCTAGAGATTAAATTCATTACCAAATGAATTGGAGTGATATCATGTAACACTATTTATATGTATTAATTTAAAAGTGATACACATAGATCATAATTAATAATTTCATAAACAACCCATCGAAAATAAAATAAAATGAGTTTCAAATCAATATCATGTCGTTTCAAAAGTTATTTAAAAATGCGATCAGTATGTCATTTTTAATCCTTGGAAAGGGAATGATCATTTAATGTATGTTAATACCAGAATAAAATAAATAAATTTTAAATATTTTTGAAAACCCTTGTAAAATAAATATTTTTGGTTATTCATAAGAAGAAAATAAAATGGAATTTCCTTAGAAGAAGAGAGAAATTTTGAGTAGTGAAATCGGCATCATAACAGGTATAAAACGTGTTTTTTGAAAAGGGTAAAAAGGGAAGGGACAATGGTATCACATTAATTAAATACTATCTATACTGTAAAAGAAAAAAAATCTATTTTTTAGAATAAAATATTTTTTAAATTCAGAATACATACCATATAAAGAGGGAACATGAATGGAAAAGAGAAGTGAAAATTTCTCTCACCTTGAAGAGTAGTTCCTATAACATGACTATTGGGACCATGGGGGATTTAGGAAAAATTTTTAGGACTCATTGGGAGGTAAAAATATCACATATTCATGGATTATGAAATGAGAGTGAATGAAACAGATAAATGCGTGGGTATTTCTAGAAAACATTAGTGATGTTTTTTTATTAATTTCTAAATTTAGGATTTAGACACTTAGGTAGTGGTAAATAAAAATCCATGGAATTTACCGTGATATATTCCAATGTTATTGGATACTTGGGTCATATTATAAGTTTTTTTTTCAAAAAGAGTTTACCAGAACTTTATATTACTTATTTTAGAAAGGAAAATTAATGTTTTCAAAAAATAACATTTTTAATGTTAAAGTTTCCATTTTTTAATTTGGAAATAAAATAATATATTAGAAAATTGATTAAAATATATTAAAATAATTGATATTAATAAAATAACATAATATGGTTTATGGATTTTGGTTAATTAGTTATTACATCATTATGAAATAATTATGAAGCCATTAAACATATCAAAAAACTCAAACTGTATTTTTACTATACATGAAAAAACAAAGTATTTTATAAAATTCTAATAAATTAACTCTTACATAACTTCAACATAATAATTTAAAACATTTAGTCATTTTACTATAATAATTCTCTAAATATGATAATTTTAACTTTCAAACATAAAAATCATTATTTATTAAATATAATAGTTGATTGAAAATGCATAGTAAAATTTCTAACACTTGAAAAAAATTATTTTATCAATTTTACTTAAATAAAATTATTTTTATCAAACTATTTTATTCAAATAATTATTATTAATAATAAATTAGTTTATTATAAATATTTATATCATTTCAAGAAATTACAATTTCTGTCCAAAAAATCAATTTATCAAATTATATCTCAATTTTATTAAGCATATCCATTTTTGAAGAGAATTTATGGAATATATTTTTATGCAAAGGAAATATAAGTAACTAAGGCATGAACACATAACCCTTTACAACACCTGAATATGACCTAAGGGTAAGGCATTTTATGGTTAGATTCATGAGGGGGGGCTCACCTAACATCACCCGATTTGTAATTTCCACTAACTTGAACTTCCCAAAAAGGCGATTTTGTTAAAGCCCCACTTGTGGAATCTTGGATTGCACATGGTCAAGATTGAATCCTAATGATTCTACCTCCCTTAAATGTTCTAAAAAATGGTTTTTGTTTAACACAACTCTACTGGTTGAGGCCATCATTTCTCCTTCCACATTAATTATCCTTTATTATTTATACTTATAAAAAACTATCTATAAAATTTAAATTATTATTAGGTGTATATTTTTCAATGGTCATATTGAAAAATTTTCACGTAATTATCCAAACCCAGTGGTCACATTTTTAATTATACTCACTTAATTATTAAAGTGATAAAGATTTTTTGAGTACAAATTAATATAACACACATTTTCTTAGGAAATAAATCTCATTTAAAAAGCTCAAGTGGTTACATATGTAATGGTTTTCCCTTTGATTTCTATTTTATTCCAAAATTCACCCAAATGCTAATATATGTATTTCCATCCATAAAAAATAAATTAAATAAAATTTCTCAAGAAAAACTTTTTTAAAAATCAAAATCTAATGAAAATATATTTTTTGGAATTATATTCATCATAATAATCACCTCTTTTTCTTTAATTCATCATCTTGGAGATATTTTAATCTATGTGACATAATAAAAAATTATCTCATGGTTTATTCCTTCTTGTATTATTTAAATTCATTATCAATGTATGTCTATGAATTGATCTAAGAAACCACATCAATTTATCTGGGTAATTCTTTTTCCCAAGAACCTAGGATGATATTTTAAGTCATTCCTTGGGAAATAATTTTATCTTAGTCTTAAATAATTGTAAAACATAATGTCTATTGTCCATATTTTATATACTTATTTTACATGAAAAAATATTGTGAGACCAATAACCCCTTATATACATAGCATTCTAATTCATTATTAATAAAACCAAACTATTTTATAACATCTTCAAAATGAATATTCCATGATCATGTTACTTATTTTAAACAACAAATGGATCTATAAAAATATTATACCTTATTATAGTTATTTTATGGCACCAATCCTTCTGGTTACATCATATAGACGTATTCCACAAGGATTCCATCAATTAAAGTTGTTTTGACACCCATTTGTCATATTTCATGACCATAAAAGGTTTCTATGGAAAGTAGAATTCAAATGGAATTTAGTATAGAAATTGGTGGTAGATGGTTTTTTCAAATCATCTACCATTATGTTTCTTGAAACATTAGGAACCAATCATTCCTTATAAGTACTAACGAAACATCCATTTATATTTTATTCTTGAATATAAACCAATGGTTTATATCTACTAAAGAAACAACTAAAATATTCAATTTGATTTAAGTATATGGAATCTATTTCTGAGTTTATATCAACTTTTTAATTTAAAAATGTTAGCATTTACTACTTCCTTGTAGGATAATTATTCATTATTATAATAAAATATTATATCACCTAACTTGGTGAATAAGATACTAACTTTTAGTTTTATATTTCCTATACATTATGTGTCACTTGAATAATCCTCACACTATATCAAGTGGATTTTATCATCTTAATACAACTAACATGGATTTAGATCCTTGAAATCATTGATTTCTAGCTTATTCTGACTTTATCAAAAGAGAAGTGCATCCCTAAAATAGAAATATTCAATCACATGACTAATACTTTTTTATCTTAAATATGGTTATATCATAAATAAATTTTAGGATATTATAGGAGATGTACTTTTTATTTACATATTTAAAATTTATTGACAAAATTATATTTAATAATAAAAATTCATCTAAACAGATGAATTTGTGACATAACATATTTCTTCATATTATTACTATATGATACGAATATTTTCATTACTGTTGGTATATGTTTTAGTGTTAGCATCATAATTTTTGAAACATGTCTCAAAATTAGTAATATAAGTCATATAATAATTATAAAACACATCATTGATCCTAAATTTTTAATATTATCACTCTAAGTTTTGTAAGGAAATGTGAGTTTTGAAATAACACCAGTATACATTTTATTGATTGATGAATTCTTAGTTAATAAATTATCTAACTACCTCCCATGGAACCTTTTAGAAATTTTAAAAATTATATTCACGACTTCATTTTAAATTCATGAAATCATTTAAATGAATCAATTAAATTAAATGAATTTTATGGAATCCCACATTTTTAATACACATCTTTTCATTACATCCCACATACAGAGGATCTTTAAAGTCTAGTGTCTTGGAAATCAGGAACAATAAAACATGAATACAACATAAAAAATTCTCTTAATACATTTTTAAGGATTCATAATAAGTTCATCCTAAGTACGAATACTACATCTCATAACCTGGATACGTACATTCAAAGGAAAGGGTGAGCTGAAGGCCTAGTAAGGGTAAATAAGGGAATCAGTTTACATGTGATATCAATACGAACATGATAAAAACATAAAGACAAGATAATTGATAGAATATGCATATCATAATGAAAATAATTTGAATCATAACTTTAATATGTGGCTACAACATTTCATTTATACATTAATGAAAATATCACCGAGGTCCACCCCCATGGAGTCATAAAAATTACCAAGGTTATTCATCAAGGTATCGTAAAAATTTAAATCTATAGAGATTAATTATTTAACCAATGAATTGAAGAGATATCAGGGAACACCCTTAATATGTATTTAATTTCATGTGAGACACATAAATCATAATCAAACATTTCATAAATAACCCAAATAGAATCAAATAAATGGGTGTCATTTCAAAATCGTGACGTTTAAAAGGAGCTTAAAAATAAGATCATTAATGTCATTCATTACCCATGGAAAGGGAGTGACAGTTATATGTATGTCAATTCTAGAATAATATATATAATATTTATATATTTATGAACACCCATTGAAATGAAATAGGTCTGAGTATTCACATGAATAAAATAAGGGAATTTCTTGAGAGAAAGAGATAGAAAATTTGAGACGAAATTTCTGCAGCATAACGACTATATAACATGGTTGAATAAAACATTGAAAGGAGAGGGGGAAAGGGTCACACACTCAAAAATAATTCATAATATAGTATGGGTACTGAATAAGATCATGGTATGGATATTTGAAAGACATACCACATGAAAAGGAAACATGAAATAAAAGAGAAGATGCGATTTCTTTTACGAGAAATCTGGCAGCCTAACAGCGTCACTATTAAAATTTAGAAAAACAATTGATGATCGCGGAAAGGGTCTATCAACAAGTATACATGAAATGTACATAAATGAGAATATATAATAACATACCCTCAACAAAAAGTGATTTAAATTAAAAGACACAACTTAAAGGAATTCATCACTTAATAGAGGAGGGTGAAAGGATCCCTTACCTTGTAGAGTAACTTCAAAATCATTAGGGTCGGAAACTTGGGAGGCCTGAGGGAACCTTGGGAGGACTCCTTGGAAGGTAAGGAGAACAGAACTTCGTTTATGGGGATTTTTTAATGAAATGGATTAGGTAATGACTTGGTATTAATAGGGGAAGTGAGGGAACCAATCATTAATTGCCAAGGGACGCCTCATGAGTGGTATTGGAAAAACCAAGGGCTTTCCCATGGTATTTGCACGTGGTATTGGCCCCCTAGGACAACTCATAGAATATATTACTATTCATAAGTCTACCAGATTGATTACATAATTATTATATCATTAATGATGTCATTAAACACCCAAAACTTAAATCTGAAATTTTACTATTCACCAAAAATTCAATTATTTCATAAAAATCACAAAAAATCACCTTAACCTAATATTGATGATAAGAATTCAAAAGTGAACTCCATTTTATAAATATAATTTTCTAAATAATTTTAAATTTATTTTTAAATAAAAAATACTATTCACCTGAAAAAACTAATACTTAACATATAATTTCTGAAACTGTTATATACTTATTTTATTGAATCACATTACCTAATCAAGGTGACTAATTTATAATAATACTTTCTTAAGTGAGGTTACTAATCCATTTGGTCACATTAATAATCATAAGAGTAAAATTACTATTCATAATTTACTATTCACCAAAAATTAATTTGATCTTATTAGACTCTAAATTTCTTCTTGACCCCATCTTTAGAAGAACATTTTTTGAAAATCATTACACATTATTCATTATTTAAGGTTTACATACATATTTTAAAATATCCATTTTCTATTCAAAATTCATCATTAATATACATCCTATATTTATCCGAACATTTGAAAATTCACAAAAATCACCATAAGAAGAAATAACAATTTTTTTTATATAAAAGGACTACATAAAGAATATAAGGTCTCATTACATATCACCTTATAACATCAACATATGACCTATGTGTAAGGTGTGATAAGGTGATAGAATCTTGGGGCGACTCAGCCAACATTGCCTAAGTGGTAATTTCTATCAGCTAGAACTTCTCCCGAAGGGAATTCCATTACAGCTTCACATGATGAAGTTTGGCTTTGGTTTGTTCCATAGCAAAGCCCAGTGGTGCTTCCTCCATCCCAAGTTTCGTCAGATGGGCTACGATCGGCCTAAGACTACTGGATAAGTCCATCAAATCTTCTTTTTGTATTAATTAACCAAGATCACTTGTATTTATAAACAATAATTTTAATGTTAAGAGTTTTGTTTCCAACAGTCATATTGACCAATAGTCATATAATAGTCGAAACCCTATAGTCTCAATTAATTTAACTCACTTTGTTAATTAAAGAATATAGTTTTCATTACTATAAATTAAAATAACACACAAAATTAGGAAACAAAAATTATTCAAAATTTTGAGTTGTTACATTCTTCCCCCCTTAAGAAATTTCATCCCAAAAATTTTAACTCGTACCCTCAGAAAATAAAAGGTTTGGGTGCTTCTACCTCATAGACTCCTCTAGTTCCCATGTGGCTTCTTCGCATTTGTGGTTTCTCCACATCACCTTAATACGGTGGGTAGTCTTTTTATGTAAAATCATGCCTCTATGATCTAAGATCTCCACCGGATGCTCATCATAAGAGAGGCAATGTTCCAGTTCTAGCACCTCTGGGTTTAGTACATGTGAAGGGTCAGGTATGTACTTCCTCAAGAGGGATACGTGGAAGACATCATGAACATGTGCTAGATTTGGAGTAAGTTCCATCCGATAGGCCACTGATCCTAGAAATCAGTTATTTCATAGGGGCCAATGTACCTAATGATGAGCTTCCCTTTCTTCCCAAACCTCATGACTCTCTTCCAAGGTGATATTCAAATAAAGACCTTGTCACCGACATCAAACTCCAATTTCCTTTGACGATTGTCGGCATAGCTCTTTTACCGACCCTGAGAAGCATTAATGTGTTGTTGGATGGATGTTGACGCTCCTTTTTCATCACATTGTCAAAAAGAATGGAAAGGGAAATGACTTAGCACAAATGGATGCTTCCTTTGATGAAAAATCAATAATCGAAAAAGGCATTAACAAGGATTCAAAAGCTCATGCTCCACGCAAGTTCCATCACAGTCATGCAAGTCCACTTGCGCGGCGGCTAATGGTAGAGTAAGTGACTTTCGTGCCCCAAAGGATAACCACCCGGGGTCTTCTCCACCCTATAAATAGACCATGTGGGCCCCCCATTTCGAGGGGGAATTTTTCCAGAATTCAGATTTGGAGCTCTAAACGCCCAATTCTCTTCTTCAGGTCTTTCAAACACTTCTAAAGTAATTATTTACCTATAATGGAAGGTCTAAAAAAGAGGAGTAAGGTATAAGTGTTAGAATTTACTAACACTTGCGCGCTTAAGGTGTTTTACCCTTAAGGGAAATGAACATACTTGTGTGCCGCCCTACTCCCTCATCAAATCTTGCGTGCCTCTATTCTAGAAGTACCTCAAGATAATTCTAAAGTAATTGGTCAAGGATCTCTCAAGTATTACCATGATGGTTTCCAAACATTCAAGTACCCATGTGTCGTGCAGGTATACCTGTGTGAATAGGACTTGTGTGCCCATGCAGTACTTGTGCGCCTGCCAGGACTTACGCGCCCCTGCCTTTTTGGGTGCCTTTCTTGCCCATTTAACCCCTCTTATGTCATTCCACCTCTCCTATTCAAGATTCAGTCTTCAAAAAACTCTTCAAAGCCATTTATGGCATGATTTCTTGATTTGGATTCCTTATATGAAAGGAACTCCATGGAATATCTCTCAAAATATAGTGATTCACACATCTTTATGTCACTAAAGATTGAGATTTCATTCATTCAACCTCATCATTTAAGATGAGAGAACTATTTCAACTCTGGGCCTCCTTTTCAGGAGTAAGCCCAAGTCATAATTTCCAAATTTGGGCCTCCTTTTCAGGAGTAAGCTCCAATCATAATTTCCCTAAATATGGGCCTCCTTTTCAGGAGTAAGCCCCAGTCCTCTAATTTGGGCATCCTCCTCTGGAGTAAGCCCCAATCATAATTTCCCTAAATAAGGGCCTCCTTTTCAGAAGTAAGCCCCAGTCCCCTAATTTGGGAATCCTCCTCAGGAGTAAGCCCCAATCATAATTTCCCTAAATATGGGCCTCCTTTTTAGGAGTAAGCCCCATTCCCCTAATTTGGGAATCCTCCTCAAGAGTAAGCCCCAATCATAAATTCCATATATGGCCATCCTCCTCAAGAGTAAGCCCCAACCATAATTCTCTTAACCTGGGCCTCCTTTTCAGTAGTAAGCCCCAGTCTCAAATATGGGCATCCTCTTCAGGAGTAAGCCCCAAGTCCCTTAATTATTCAAGTCCCTTAACCTGGGCCTCCGTCTTAGGAGTAAGCCCCAGTCTTAATTTCTCTTAACCAGTCCTAATTTACCTTTGATCTGGGATTCCTTCTCAGGAGTAAAACCCAATCATAAGTCCTCTCCTAATTTGGACCTCATTTTTAGGATTAAGCACCAAGTTAGAGTTTTCAAATCTCCCTGAAGAACATATACCTTTATAGACCTCGTTCCTAGATTTCTTCCCTAAAGTAAATCCTAATCTTCATTTAACTGGGCAGTCATACATACATAAGCCCCACATTTTTTTATGGTTGCATCTTTCATGGCACAATTGTCTTGTTTTTAACAATACCTCTTGTTTTTCACACCGAACATGACTCACGTGAGCTTAGAGTGTAAAATTAATAATGAAATACTCTTTTGATCCATCAATCATAAACATCATACTCCCTTATGCGAACTATGTGGGTTCTGATTCCTTTTCTAAACAAAGGATACATAGGTAGACCATCTTCGGGTTCGATCCCAACTCTGAAAAAATCCATGTCCTTTTGAATGGAAATAAACTTCAAGTGCCCCACTAAGTGGATTTAAAACCAGAATGGTCATCATAATGACCAAGAGACTTCTATATAAATGTGTAGAAGGATAACATTGACCAATAATCTCTAAAAAATACAGATGATTCTCTATCAATGAAGAACCTCAATACATATAAAAGATTCCCTAAATTTCCTACATATTTAATCATTGATTGTCAGATATGAAGGAAAGCTCAATTTATACTTGTTAATGTAATAAGGATTCACGAACATATCTTAAATCTCTAAATAGAGTCCCGGAGTAGACAATAATTCCCCTCAAAAAGGTGTGATGAGTCTGACCTCCCATCCTCTCGACCAATGCAAATTATTAAGCCTCATCTGTCCAGAAACTAATGAGCGCCAACCTTTGGAAAGTAGGTCCAAATGGATGTGGAATCATTGGATGTTTCTGGTTCTGCGAAAAAACTCGTTAGAAACCGATTGGAATGTTTGAACCTTCAATCAAGGAGGTCATTCCCCAATTCTAGAGGGAAACAAAAAATGGTGAACCCGACTTGAATCCTCTACCAAGTTAAAATGATGTTTTTCTTATTTGTCAGGCCCCTATTTAAAACTCAATGAGAGGGCCAAAAAAACAATCATTGACATATATGACTATCCAAAGATGTAGTGGATGAATTTATCTTGATTACATCTGTTATATCAATCAGGCACTCTTTTTCCATGATTTTCTGAATTCTAAGAAATGGCTTATCTCATGTTCACACCTTTGAATACTGCTGCTGCGAATGCCACTGCTGCTACACCTGCTGGATCATCGTCTGCTCTGAGGATGATATCACCTACCCAGAGTCTTCAACACTGGGTATCAAATGCACTTGTTAAGGAGTACCATCAACACGATACCATTTCAACTCTGGAGGCTGCCCAACAAGCCCTCTAAGTGAATAACTCAACCTGGTCATTCAGATATCGACAACCAGAGATCAAGAAACAGGCAGTGCTAACCACGGTCTCCAACTGTTTCAGGTCGTTATCCCCAGAACGCAATCACCATTCGCTCCCTTATTCTGGGAAGGTGAATGAGCAGGTCCCTCAGGGACTTAATTCAAGAAGACAGGAGTCCTTCCCAAGGGCTCCCACTAACAATCTCCGCCAGACTCGTGCGACAGTGTGCCCTCAACATGATGAGGGTACCGACTCTAGGCGTTCGTCTTAGGTTCCTCGAACCCGAGAAGGCAAGACAAATCGGCAGAGGCGAAATCTGGTCAACAGTGAGCATGTTCTCATCTCTGCCATCTTTGGAGAAGTCCACCAACATAACTTGGTGGCAAGCAATGAGTAGTCACACACACCTGCCCGTTTTAATTCTACTGTCCAACAGACTCGTCTGGTAGCATCATGCCAATCCCACCAAGAAATTCCAGTGGAGTACTATAGATAGGAACATACACCTGTTTATACATCACCCGCTAGTCAGCAGACTGGTTTGACTAGATATGATGGATCTCGTCAACCACGTTCAGCGAAGTACAATTAGCAGCCACATACACCTTCTAGTATTGATCAAGCCTACCAATAGTATCACTTGGTAGCATTCAGAGAAGTCAGTCAGAAAGCTCTGACGACAAACAGGATGCAGACTCAACTCTATGCCCCTACACTTGAGTACTGTTAGGATTCACTGATAGGAAAAGGAGTACAGGAGCAAGAACACACACATACTCCAAGCACGGAATGGACGTATATCCCTGTTCTGGTAGCTGAAGTCAACAAGCATATTCTATCAATGGTGAAAGAGCAGAAGTAAATTCCTGCTCATATCATGGATGCCTGTCAGGATATTATAACAGCTTCAGCGACATCTCAAGGAAAGACACATAAATCTATCCCTACTAGTGGAGTGACACATCAACTATTCACTCCGGAATGGACACACACATCTATTCCATTCCAAGAGGGTTGTGGGGAATACTCCCCCATATCATACAGACAACCATGTCAGGCACATACACCTGATTTGAGTGGATATCGTCAGCCTAACCTGACTATCTCTCCTGATCAGGAACATACACCTGCTCAGAGTAGCCACTTTAATCAACAAGTGGTTTCCATGGCAAGTAATAAGGAGTCTAAGAAAAAGACCTTCCCAGCATAGACAATAGATCAAAAGCCAATCTGTAATAAGGCCATGATCGATACTGGAGTTCTTGAATCCCTCGGACAGTTATCTATTGGAATTCAAGATTCTAATCCATCATTTCCCAATAGTGGGAACATTAATTCTGAAGGTCTTCAACAGACACTTCCTCATGAAGGATTTCTTCATGACAATTCGGTCGATCTCGAAGTTCCATCTTCAGATGCGAGCCACAGGAACCCTCTGTGTGTCCAGAAGACCATGGAGCAAGAGATCTCATCTTTTTCTGTAACCAACCATGGTGGTCCTCCCCATGATGATGAATTTCGTTGTGAAAGTCATCTCCGCAGTAGTGATGCACATTGCCCCGAAAATGATCTAGTGGAAAATATAGTATTGAGAAAGCCCTCTAATATTGAGGCACTTGAAAATGAGAAACTAGTCATGTCTGATGTTTCATTGCTGGAAGGTGAAATACTTTCTCAATCGGTTTTTAGCCCCGGTTGTAGATCATTTTCCGAACCACCCCTATGTCATTCATCTTCTAGTTTAATTAGTGATTTCTCTAGAAATCCAATTGAATCCAATGAATCAACAAGGAATCACCAGATCTAGTCAAAACAGGTAGAAGAATCTTTATCAAATGATAAAGAACAAATGATGAACATGAGAAAACAACTGGAAAAAGGTGAAGTGCCAGTCATGTTTTGGCCTCTGGCTGACTCTCAGTATGATATTCTAGAATTGTTGACGAAAGATGGAATTCATGAAATTCATCTCAACATATGGAAAACTCTTTATCAGTTGAAAAATAAAGTATTATCTTATGATGAATATGAAAATCATGTTAAGATAATAGAAGGGTTACAATGCCAAATTGGCTTGGAATCTCTATCAGTCTTTCGATATCTGAAGGCTGAAAAGCAGCAGAGATCCCTTCAGCATTCATGCCTTGGCGCACTAAGAAAGTTGCGCTAGAAAATTTCCAATTCCCCTTCTGTTATTCATGTCATAGGATGGGGTGTTCATGGAGCACTGCATTTCACGGTGCTCTCCAGTCAGAAAATCCCGTGGAAAATGGTCTCATGCAATGTTATTGCACATGGCCGGCCACAGATACCTGGCTTGTTTGTAATCAAAATCTTGCCCAAGAAGAGTCTTAAACTAGTTCCTCTCAAAATCAAAAATACAGAGAAGAAGTTTTTGAATTACTCATGCATCAAGAAAACGAGAATATTGAACAAGCCTCTCATTTAGAGCAAGTACATCACCAAGTGACAGAAGTGTCAGAAATAATCCAATAGTCTTTTGAACCGGGTGAAAAAAGTGGATGTTGATTGATGCATCCAGCTAATTTCCAGACCAAGGTCCACAAGATTTGGAGAGATTTTAAGAAAGTATTAGACATAGCATGTCAAGAGCCACCCGAGCTCACCATACTAGGGACTCTTTTAAACCAACCCTTGGAATCAACAAATAGGATTCGAGGAGTTGAGCAAAGACAATAGGAACAGCCCCAGTCCACCAGATTGGGGACTTTTTCAAATCATCAAACCCCTACTTAGAGAAGGTTGATCTTTTTTCGATTGGGGAAGAAGCCACATGAGGAATGAAGAGCCAAATTATCAGGAGATTCTATCCGAATTACGGTTCGTCAAGAAGTTCCTGAGGGATCGAATCAACAAAAGGCAATGTTTCATCAAAGACATGAAAGGAGACAATATCACAGAAATGCTAATAGAAGGTATGCGATGCATTATGCATCAATCAATGTCATCAATGTTGTTGTTTCTGATCCACCGTATGAGGCTCACTGAGAGGGATCAGATGAAGAGGTTCATGTTCAGTAAGTTGTATGCATAGACACAAATGAAGAAGGTGTGCGTACATGAAATCAAAGGATTACCCAAAATCTGGGTGTTCCCTCAAATAACCCACTTCCCCCTCTCCTAAAGGGATCAAACAAGGGAAAGGGGAATAATCAGGTTACATATCCTCCCTCTGGAGAGGGCCAATCACTCTCACTAGAGCAAATATTTTCGCAACAGGAGGAAGAAATTAAGGAATTGAGGAGGATGAATGCAGAACTACTTCCGGGTAGTCTTCCTCCTAAGCATGCTGGAGTCAGTCATCCAAGGAATTTTGTTTCAGCTGCTGAGATGGATCAAGAATATCCTCCTTTATCAGTACACTCTCACATATCTAATCCTACGGGTCAAGTGGAACAACAATTGGCATTGCTACCATCAATTACAGTACCAGCTACCATATATGTCCAAGCTCCAGTCAGTGCACCTGTTCAGATTCAAGCTCAACTGGATGTTTCTCAAAAGTTAATAACTACTATTGAGTCATTAACAGCTCGGTTTGAAGCTATGTAAGGAAAGCGTGCGCTGGTTAAACCGTAAAATAAATATTACCCTGAATGGGTAGATTCAATTTCTCCCCCATCAAATTTTGGGAACCCTGTATTCCCTATTTTCAATGGATCAGGTGATCCTGAACAACATTTGACGCATTACGTGTCTTGTTGTGATCCTATGATGGGAACTCCGGAGCAGCAAGAAGTTGTGAAACTCAGATGCTTCGTGCGAACCTTGCAAGGACCAACTTTTGTCTGGTATTCAAGCTTGAAATCCCTGTCAATTACCGGATGGGAAGATCTCCGTCAACGATTTATTATTCAATTCAGCTCAACTTTTCCAAAGAAAACATTTTTCAATCTTACAAACTATAAGCAAACGGAGAATGATAGAATCTCTAATTTGATTGCTCGCTGGAATGGCTTAACATATTCCTTGAGCCTGGAACTCCCTAAAGAGGAACTGTTGCCAATCTGTGTGGAAAATCTATGTGATGAATTACGCATTCCGTTGATCACTGTGAAATACACAGGAGGGTTTTGAGACCTTACTTCAATTTCTCAACAAATTGAAGATTCTCTTATATAGACTATGGCTAAATCTCATGTAATTCCATCAGCTCCAGGAAGGAAAATGGGTAAAATAGAGACTGCTATAGTTATGATTAAACAAGCACATGTACCTGCTTCTACTTCAAAACCTTTATCTTCTCGAAGGGCACCACCTCCTGAGCGCCAACAACAAAGGACATTTCATCAAGACGATCAAAGATATCAAAGACGAAAACAATTTGAGGATCTAAAAATCAAAACATACTCTTTCCAAAATGAACAAGTTCTTGGATACTTCATTTCGGCTATGGAAAATAATTTGGTTCAGTTGCCACGGCTCAAAAGGACAAACAAGGAAGGAGATGAAGACCGTCCAAATTATTTCCCATTTCATCAGATGCTGGGACATCCCATTCAGGAGTGTTTTTTCTTCCAATACCTCCTTCAAAAGATGGTCGACTCGGGACAAGTCAAATTAAAAGTTTCTTCAGCTCAGGTAGCATGTGTAACTGCTACAGTTCTAGAGGAGGTAGGCGAGTGGAAATAAGTCAAAAGAAAAAATGCACAAAAATATAATGATTGGATGGTCAGAAAGACGCTCAACCGAACTTATGTTATTTTGAGAACTCAATTGAAGAAATCAATTGTACCTTCTACTATGAATGTCGCAGCAAAACCCTATTTATCAGAGGGAAAATCCTCAAAGAAACGCCATGATTCAAAGAAAGAAAAATAATCAGAAGAAGATGAGTACGTGTGAAAGCCTAAGTTGTCTTTGACCTTGCAAAACTTCATGCCATCTACTTCAAATCAACAGGCACCGCCCCATCAAACGGCACATCCTAAATTGGCGAGTCAGGAAGAGTCTTCGTCAGATGAAAAATTTATTTTTGGTTCTGTTAATATGATTCAATTAACAGATCTGTATGCCAGTTGTAGTTTCGATTATAATGAGCCTGAATTCCCTATATCAAATAGAGGAATCATAGGAATTTCTAGAGGCTCAGGATGCAGGGGAAGACATGGATCTTTCATAAGACACTATTCCAATTCTACCCCTATTAGAACTGTGTACGCAGCAGAAACTCGTGACAGATCCCTTCAGCGAGCTCAACAAGAACAAGCAAGTTCTTCCACCAATAGAAAATTCAGTCTTGGCACAATTATTCTGGAAGACCGGTTGATGGTCCCATCTTCTTCCTCTCAGTAAGTAAATGGATCTAATTGGTCTAATCTTCCAAAACCAAGAATATTTCCAACTGTTATCCCGATACAAGATGCATCAACTTCCAAAGAAACTACTTCCAAGGCACCTGCTAAACCACATGTTCCTATTGGGAAACACAGACCTCTGGATAAAAAGTATGATGTATTGAAACACCTGGCCCAAGTTCCATCCAAGTTATCAATTCTGTATGCTTTGAATCTATCAAAGGATCTTCGGGAGTAACTCATCGAGGCTTTTTCAAGTCCTCAGGAGTTTGAAACTGAAATTGCGGTAGCTGAAGTCTATCACGTAGAGAATAATCCTGTAGAATTCCATGTAGTGATATATTTCACTAATGAAGATGAAGATAATGTCATTCATGGACATATTAGACCTTTGTACATATCTGGAAAGGTCAATGGCATAGACATCTGAAGAACTTTCATTGTTAATGGTTCAGGAGTCAACCACATGCCCATCCGTACACTTCGTCGACTGGGCCTCACGGAATCTGATTTATCTCCTTATACCATGATGATACAAGGATATGATAAAAATGAACAAGAACCACTGGGAGAAGTTACACTCAAAACTCAGTTTGGAGATCTTGTATCCGATTCAGATTTCATGGTTTTTGATCAAGACTCAGCTTTCAACATCTTTCTTGGAAGACCCTGGCTACATCAACATGCAGTTATCCCTTCATTATACCATCTATGTATCAAATATTGTTTCGATGGTCAAGTTGGTACATTTTATGGTGATAAGGCCATGTTCAAGACATGTGAGTCTCAATCCATTGAGGTGGAATTATATCACATGAAAGGAAAGGATAAATCCACAACCAGGGAGATTACCGAAGTTATTGCTCCATATGGTTTGGAAAAGATTACAGTAAATCCATTTGCGCATGTGAGTACAGATTATGTGTTGCCTATTAGTCAAATTGAGAGGGTAAACCCAAATCAAAATACTCTTATGGAAATATCTATAATATCAATTACGAAAATCGATCCAGAAAAGATTGATGAAATTGGTAACCCACCAGGAAATAATGAAAGCTCAAATGGAGATGTCTTCGTTTTATCTGCTGAAATCCAGCAAGTCTATACTTCACCAACCAGGCCAGAAGAAGTTATAGAAACATCGGAGGTGAATAATGATGTAGATTCTCTATCCGTAATCTTCTATTTATTTCTCTAGGAAGACGCTTCATCATCAATTGGGTCAGAAATGGAAGCCTCTTCTTCAAGATGTTTAAATTTTATCATCTCTTCTGATCATGGAAATTTTTCATCATCATCTGCTATGCAAGTAGAAACAGAAGAAATAATACATGAAGAATAAGAAGAGGAAGATCTCAGAGATGTTCCTCCAGCATTTGAAGAGGTTATCTCTACCACCATGGATGAACTCAGAGAAATAAATCTGGGTACAAAAGAAGATCCACACCCCACCTTAATTAGTGTAGCCATGAATCGTGAAGAACAAGAGATGTATATTTCCTTTCTAAAGAAAAATAGAGAAATATTTTCTGGGAACTATGCAAAAATTATCGGGCTTTATCCTGATGTGGCTACTCATCATTTGGGTTTACTAGAAGAACATCGAGGATTTAAGAAAGCCACGAGAAGAACACACCCAACTTATGCTTCCAAAATTGAAGCTGATGTGGATAAGATTATCAAATCAAACTTCATCAGAGAAGATCAATATCCCAAGTGGTTGGTTAATATTGTCCCTCTGAAGAAGAATAATGGACAAATTAGTGTTTTCATTGATTTTAGAGATCTTAATTGGCATTGTCCCAAGGATGATTTCCCAGTTCCGATTACAAAATGTTTAATTGATGAAACAGCTGGATATGAATCACTTTCCTTCATGGATGGATATCCCGAATATAATCAAATCCAAATGTCCCTAGAAGACGAGGAATCCAGAGCCTTCAGATCCCCTCATGGTGTGTTTTGCTACCGGGTAATGCCCTTTGTCTTAAAGAATACAGGCGCAACATATCAGCATGCCATGCATCGTATCATAAAACCATTCTTTGGGAAGTTTGTTGAATGCTATGTAGACTATTTGGTAATTAAATCCAAACAACATTCTAATCCCTTGGCTGATTTGGAAGTCATATTTCTCAAGCTTCGACAACATAATTTGAAGATGAACCCCTTAAAATGTGGTTTTGGGGTATCCTTAGGAAAATTTCTTGGATTTTTTGTACGCCATTGTGGTATTGATGTCGATCCTGAGAAGACCAATTCAATCCTTAGTAAGTCACCTCCTCGAAATTTGAAATAATTAAGAAGACTTCAAGGGCACTTAGCCTATATTTAGTGTTTCATCGCCAATTTAGAAGGAAAAAGTTTACCCTTCACCAAATTGATGAAGAAGGGAGTCACTTACCAGTGGACTGAAGAATGTCAAGAAGCATTCAATATTATCAATAAATACCTCTTGAGTCCACCGGTACTCATTCCACCCATTGAAGGAAGACCACTTATCCTCTACGTGACAGCTCTAGAGCGATCATTGGGTGTCTTTCTTACTCTGAAGAATGATGCTGGGAATGAAAACAGCCTATACTACCTCAGTCGGACTATGCTTGAAGCAGAAACCCAGTATTCAAGTATTGAGATGTGCTTCCTGGTATTAATATTTGCAGTTCAGAAGTTGAGACACTACCTACAACATCATGAGGTCTAATTGGTATCTCGCAATAACCCACTCAAATTTATCCTTAGTCGTCCAATGCTTACAGGACATCTGGCAAGCCAGGTAGTTATTTTGCAGCAATTCAACATTCATTATGTGTCTCAAAAGGTGATAAAGGGCCAAGGTATGGCTGATTTCCTGGCTTAACACCCTTCAGTGGAAGACACATATTTAGATATTGAACTCCCTGATGAGGAAGTCATCTCTATTCAGGATAGTCCTCAGACATGGAAAATGTACTTTGATGGTCCTTCCAGAAGTTCAACAGGGAGGAAAATGGAAAATCCCAAATTCAACAAAGTTGTATTAGGAATTGTGCTCATTTCTCCAGAAAAGGCAGTGCTACCTTATTCCATCTTATTATGGAAAGGTGGTCCCAATAATGAAGCAGAATACTAAGCTCTCATCGCAGGTTTGGAATTGGCGCTTCAAGCACAAGTGAATCACTTAAAGTTGAAAGGTGATTCAGACCTGGAAATCAAACAAGTCAATGTGGATTATGCCATCAGAAAAGAATAACAAATCCCTTTGTATGATTACATCAAAGAGTTAATGGTGGAATTCCCTTTGGAACCGACATTTTCTTATGTCCCGTGATCAGAAAATGATCAAGATGATGCACTGGCTAATATAGCCATAGCTCTGGCAGATCCAAATCAGGACGATACAACCATCAATATTTCCCACCGTCATGCAATTTCACCTTATGTTCGAATCATAACAGAGGAAATTAAGGAAATTAGTCCCATTCCTAAACCGTATGTTCATACTACAGGATGGATGTCACCTATCAGTGAATACCTTCAAAACGGAACACTTCCACTTGATAGAGATGAGAAAGAACAAATCTGGCGAAGTGTGGTCAATTTTACTCTTTATGATAGGCCAAATCACTTAGTGAAAATTCTCTACAAACGTGGTTTTGATGGAGTTCTCTTCAGATGCATTGATGGGGAAGAGACAATGGCTGTCATGAAAGAAGTTCATGCAGGAGTTTGTGGTGCCCACCAGTCTGGACATTGACTGTATGATCAAATTCAAAGGTTTGGATACTTTTGGCCATCAATGATACAAGATTGTATTGATTTCACAAAGAAGTGTCATTCATGCCAAGTACATTCCAACTTCATTCATCAACCTTCAGAGTTTCTTCATACAGCTAAATACTCATGGCCATTTTCCACATGGGGAATGGATGTGGTGGTGCCATACCCTTCACCTATGGACAAGCAATTTATATATATTCTTACTGCTACTGATTTCCTTTCCAAATGGCAGAGGCAATACCTCTTAAGGAAGTCATTTCTAAATTCATTGTTAGATTCATCATGTCTAACATCATTACCAGATTTGGTGTCCCTCATACCATATTGACAGGCAATGGCACCAACTTCTGTTCATTCGAGGTGAATAAATTGTATCAAGAATACAACATCAAATCCAACCATTAATCTCGGTATCATGCAGCGGCCAATGGCCAGATAGAAGCCTTTAATAAGAATCTATCAAATATACTGCAAAAATGGTGGATAAAGATAAGAAGTCATGGCCTGATAAACTCTTTCATGCTTTATGGGCTTATCGGACTACCACCTACACTGCAATGCGGTCAACTCCATATTCATTGGTATATGGAACAGAAGAAATATTTCCAATTGATGTTTAATTACCCTCGCTCAGAGTTGCCATTTGTGATCAATAATCTATAGATGAACAATATCAAAAGCGATTGAATGAATTAGAAAGGTTAGATGAGAAAAGATTGTGCACTTTGCACCACTTGGTAGTCTATCAGAATCGAATAGCAGGAGCTTTTAACAAAAATGTTCATCTTTGTTCATTCACTCATGGAGAATTTGTATTAGTTCTTAGAACTCCAATGATTCCAAGAATGAAACCACCCAAGCTTGAGCCAAAATGGGAAGGACCTTACTCAATACATAAGGTCTACTCCAATGGAGCTTATTCATTAATCTCAATGGTTGGAGAACTCATCACTACTCCAAGCAATGCCAGATTTTTTAAGGAATATTTTTTATGAACACAAAATTCAGCACTACGGTCCTGTATGACCTTAAACTGCACCTCGGTCCAGTATGACCTTAAACTGCACCTTGGTCCTGTATGACCTTAAACTGCACCATGGTCCTGTATGACCTTAAACTGTACCTCGGTCTAGCATATGACCCTAAAATATTTTCAAGTCCCTTACATATAGAAAGACGTTAAACTGTGGGAAAATCCCTAATACATCCAACATGACGTTAAATGGTGTACTCTTTTGTCCTCACTGCATGACATTAAACTGCATAGTTCCCCTTTTTCCAACATGACATTAAACTATATTGTCCCCATCGTCATAACTACATGATGCTAAAGTGTACATAATGTCCTTTAATACATCCTACATGACATTAAACTGTGCTTTGTCCCTACAACATGACACTAAACTGTGCAACACCAATATTCCTAACTGCAAGACTTTAAACTGTATAGTCCCTGTATATGTCCTACATGTCATTAAACTGTTTATCATTACGGGTGTTTCTACCTCTTGTTTCTCACACCGAGTATGACTCATGTTATCTTAGATAAAACTTCATCCATAACACTCTCTCTGGGCTACTAACCATGTGTAAGTCCCAACAGCACATTTTCGGTCGTTGTCCCCTAGAACAACTTGATCACTAATTCATTCTTTAATTGAACTACGCAGACTTTGATCCTTGCCTTATAGGCTGGGTACATAGGAAACCATCCAAGGTTCAAGATCAAAACCAATCTCTTCACATAGATTCACCTCCATCTCATACGATGTTGATTCGTGAAACCACCTCTAGAATAAATATCTTTACATTAGTTCACTTTCATCCTTTCTATATGATGTTAAACTATACAACACTTTTGTCCAGTATGACAAGAAACTACAATATTCTTTGACACCGTCACCTGAGAGGGGATCATTATTTACATTGATTTTCAATCATATTTTATTCCAAAGACTACGTGCATACATAGAAATGCCTGAACCTTTTATCTTGGGTTAAACCATCATTGCACTAAAGTCCCCTTTCACCCTTCACATGTACGAACCAAATATGTATAGAGGGTATTTCTAGAACTATGTGGGATTAATTCCCATCCTTATGGGACATGTTGGAACATTCGAGTGTCCCTCGAATCCATCCCCAAGTCTTTTGGGCCTAACCCCAAATTCCGCTTTCAGTCCCCCGGCTGAAAAGTCCCCATTAAAACACAGACTGTGTATTTCTTATAATGGTCCAAGATCTATGACCCTAAACTAAGATCTCCAATCCTTTTTGCCCACATGATGTTAACATGTAGTTTGAGAACTACGTATTTCTTGATTCCCATCCTTATGGGATACGTAGTGAAGTCCAACATTTCCATTTAGGACCCAGCTAGAACATGATTATGGTTAGTATTGATTTGTGTATCTTTTCATACATTGGAAAACACCCCTATTTGTGTGTCATAATCCTAACCTTAAATATTTTCAGATCTTCATAACCCTTTTCTTGACTTCTAGTCACAAAAATTTCAAACTTCTGATAATTCTTTTTCCTGACTATGCAGCACGTGTCCTTAGGAGGCCTTGCATAAACAGTCTCCATAACAGATTTGTCAGCCAAAAGATGCTATTATTTGACTATGCGGCCAATTACCTTAGGTGTCCTTGCATAAGTCAACCCCCTAATGGGTTTGTCGAATATTGGTAACTTCATTCTTGAGAAGAAATCCTATTTTTTCATTGTTGGTCTTAAATGACAGTATGTAGGGATCCGTAAAAGTAACGATCCTTAACATATTTGTCCCATATCCTTTTTCATGATCTGAAAGTATTCAAGTCCATGGTTTCTGTTCTCATTCCCTACGTTTGGGTCAGAACTTCATAGGAGTGATATCCATCCAGTTCTTCGATAATCTTATTTGGAAATATCTTCTCCATATTCAAGTACAACTTTCCATACAGCAAACTATATACTGTGGAAATTTTGAATCTCCATAAACATTCACCGACTTTTAGCACTAGGAAAGTAAATTTCTGAGATTTCTTTTTCTTGACTATGCAACACGTTCCCTTAGGTGGCCTTTCATAAGTAGTCTACATAACAGACCTATCAGCCAAAGGATGCTATTTATTTGACTATGCAGCCAATTCCCTTAGGTGGCACTGCATAATTCAACCCCCTAACGAGTTTGTTAAATAATGATAACTTTATTCTTGGGAACTACTTCTTCTAATGCCTTTTAGCTATTTTTCATATCATTCCTCAGGTTAAAATATTCTTAAGTCATAGTTTACATATTTTCCCTCATACTTGAGTATGGTACTATGTTTTTAGATGAATTGTTAACGAATTGAGTCAATTCTAATTCATTCGATCAAAGATATTTCGACCTTAAACATTAGCCTCTTTGTGTCCGACGTGAATGACTTTAAAAATCCCACCAAAGACAAAGGAACTCTGAATAAAATTCAAGTTCCAGCTCACTAAACATAGATTTTGTATGATTTAGGTAATATTGAGCAATTAAGAGATTCAAAGTTTGTAGGGTTATTTATATTAATCCTAGTAAAAATCAAACTATGCTCACTAGTCACATTGGCTTAGGTAAAATTTAAATCATGTAGCAAAATAATGTAGGTACAAATGATTGAAGATGAATGTTTTTTTCATTGATTCACAGGAGATAGAAGGACATACACAGATTGGAGCGTCTTATCTTTTTCAAGAATTACAAGAGGATTTCAACATAACTCTTCATTTGATTTATGAAATCCCGAGCTTCATCAGAAACCACCTGGAATAAATTCATTCAATTGGATACAATAAGAGATGCAGTGATACCAGCTCTTCTTGGAACAATTGCAAAAGGATGTTCTTGAGTGCAGTTTGAGAAAAAAATTTGCTGATCAAACAATGACTCTGTTTCTGTCCAAGAGACTTGGAAGATGGATACCGGGATTTGAGAATGAAGCATTGTAAGAAAAGATGCATTTGGAGAGAGTACTCTTTTCAGATGTTGACCTAATGAAATGTTTGTCTTCTCTCCACCAACCAGTAGTGGAAAACATTTCATCCCATGGGTTTTCCATTTTCATATCTGCAAGGAAATGACATGGATGAAAATTTTGAAAGTTCACAACAATGTTGTTTCTCTTAATGCACAACATAAACGAAATAGAGGAGTTGCAGTGCAGCTGCATCTCAGGCATATAATTATTTTCATCTAGAACATTGACTCTTTGCAGATGACCATGACCATATAGAGGCAGGTAGATGCTCTGTGGGAAATTAAGACGATATTTATTCATGTATTTAGCCAAATCTGGGAGAGTGATGTGGTAGATATCATAGTAATCATGGACAACAATGTTCATCATGTCATCAATACGCTTGCTAGCCAGTCTATTAGTCGTTCCAATTCTCTTGGGAGCCATTAAATATGCACAAGAGTTGAATAATTAACTCTTAAGTAAGTTGATTTTTCATAAACCTTCTGAAGAAATTTGAAAAAAATGGCTTAGGCATTAAGTCGTGCAAGTATAATTTTGATGCGCAAGTATGGATGTGTCGCGCAAGTTTCTATCGCGCAAGTATCACCGCGCAAGTCCTATTACCTTGATAGTAGCGCGATAGCAAAGAAACATCAGAAAACAGAGAAACTTGTGCGGCGAAGGTGACCTGCGCAGCGAGAGCTTGAAGGTTTGAAATTCAGATGCCATGCACGGCAAATGACCGCGTATTTATAGGCCAGGATACCCACCTACATGACTACAGCTGGCATGTTCCATCCTGCGCGCTCCAGTCCTATGCGACTCACACTTGTGTGCTGCCCTCTGCACCGTCAACACTTGTGCGCCGCTTTTCCTTTGGTTTTATTCTTTTCCTCAGAGTCACATTCTCATTTCTTTCGGATCCATCTCTAAGGGGGGACTTCTTTTGACACTACTTTTTCGTCACATTGTCTAAAACAATGGAAAGGGAAATGACTTAGAACAAATTGATGCTTCCTTTGAAGAAAACATCAAAAATCTACAAAGGCATGAACAAGGCTTCAAAAGCACATGTGCCGTGCATGTTCCATCACGGTCATGCAAGTCCACTTGCACGACGCCTAATGGTCGTGCAAGTGACTTTAGCACCCCAAAGGATAACCACCTGGGGTCTTCTCCAGCCTATAAATAGACCATGTGCCCCCCCACTTTGAGGGGGAATTTTTCTAGAATTCATATTTAGATCTCTGAACTCCCAAGTCTCTTCATCAGGTATTCTGAACACTTCTAAGGTAATTCTTTACATAGAATGGAAGGTCTAAACAAGAGGAGTAAGGTCTAGGTGTTAGAATTCACTAACAATTGCGCGCCTAAGGTGTTTTAACCTTAAGGGAAGTCAACATACTTGTGCTCCACCCTACTCCCTCATCAAAACATGTGCGCCTCTATTCTGGAAGTACCTCAGGATAATTCTAAAGGCTTTGGTCAAGGATCGCTCAAGTATTACCATTCTGGTTTGAAAATGTGCTAGTACCTGTGTGTCGCGCAGGTGTACCTGCGGGACCAGGACTTGCGCGCCCACGCAGTACTTGCACGCCTGCCAGGAATTGCGTGCCCCTATCTTTTTGAGTGCCTTTCTTTCCCATTTAACCCCTCTTATGCCATTCCACCTCTACTATTCAATATTCAGTCTTCAAGACACTCTTCAAATCCATTAATGGCATGATTTCTTGATTTGGATTCCTTATCTAAAAGGAACTTCATGGAACATCTCTCAAAATCTAGTGATTCACACATATTTATGTCACTAATGATTGAGATTTCATTCATTCAACCTCATCATTTAAGATGAGTGAAATCTTTCAACTCTGGGACTCTTTTTCAGGAGTAAGACCCAGTCATAATTTCCAAATTTGGGCCTCCTTTTTAGGAGTAAGCCCCAATCATAATTTCCCTAAATATGGGCCTTATTTTCAGGAGTATGCCCAGTCCCCTAATTTGGGAATCCTCCTCAGGAGTAATCCCCAATCTTAATTTCCCTAAATATGGGCCTCCTTTTCAGGAGTAAGCCCCAGTCCCCTAATTTGGACATCCTCCTCAGGAGTAAGCCCCAATCATAATTTCCCAAAATATGGGCCTCCTTTTCAGGAGTAATCACCAGTCCCCTAATTTGGGCATCCTCCTCAGGAGTAAGCCCCAATAATAAATTCCAAATATGGGCATCCTCCTTAGAAGTATGCCCCATGTTCTCTAATTTGGGCATCCTCCTCAGGAGTAAGCCCCAACCATAATTCTCTTAACCTGGGCCTCCTTTTCAGAAGTAATCCCCAGTCTCAAATATGGGCATCCTCCTCAAGAGTAAGCCCCAAGTCCCTTAATTTTTCATGTCCCTTAACCTGGGCCCCCTTTTCAGGAGTAATCACCCATCTTAATTTCTCTTAAATAGTCCTAATTTACCTTTGATCTGGGATTCCTTCTCAGGATTAAAACCCAATCATAAGTCCTCTCCTAATTTGGGCCTCCTTTTTAGAAGTAAGCCCCAAGTTATATTATTCAAATCTCCATGAAGCACACATACCTTTATGGACCATGTTCCTGGATTTCTTCCCTAAATTAAATCATAATCTTCATTTATCTAAGAAGTCATACATACATAAGCCCCACATTTTTTTATAATTGCATCTTTCATGGCACAATTGTCTGGTTTTTACCAATACCTCTTGTTTCTCACACTGAGCATGACTCACGTGAGCTTAGAGTGTAAAAGTAATTATGACATCCTTCTTTGAGCCATCAATCATAAACATCATACCCCCTTACTCGAACTGCGTGGGTTCTGATTCCTTTTCTAAACAAAGGATACGTATGTAGCCCATCTGCAGGTTCGATCCCGACTCTGAAATAATATATGTCCTTCTGAATGAAAAAAAACATCAAGTTCCCTACTGAGTGGCTTTAAAACTATCATGGTCATCATAATGACCAAGATACTTCTATATAAATGTGTTGAAGGATACCATTGACTAAGAATATCTAACAAATACAGATGATTCTCTATCGATGAATAACCTAGAATACATATAAAATATTATCTAAATTTCCTACATATTTAATCATTGATTTTTAGATCTGAAGGAAAGCTCATTTTATACTTGGTAATGTAATAAGGATTCATGAACATAACTTAAATCTATAATGAGAGTCCCAGAGTAGACAATAATTCCCCTGAAAAGGTGTGATGAGTCCAACCTCCCATCCTCTCGACCAATTCAAATTCCTAAGCCTCATCTGTCCACAAACTAATGAGCGCCTACCTTTGGAAACTAGGTCCAAAGGGATGTGGAATCATTGGATGTTTTCGGTTCTACGAACAAACCCGTTAGAAGCCGATTGGAATGTTTGAAACTTCAATCAAGGAGTTCATTCCCCAATCCAGAGGGAAACAATGGCATGGGCTTTTTCTATCATCTCTTGCACAAGATCAGGCCCAGTAAGCTTTCTCTCACTAGCTTGATCCCAACAAGTAAGAGTTCCATATCTCTTCCCTTATAGAGCTTCATAGGGTGCCATTTGAATGCTTGATTGGAAGCATTTGTTGTATTAGAACTCAACTAATGGGTGATGTTGATCCCATCAACCTTTAAATTCCATTAAGCACATTCTCAGCATGTCCTCGAGTGTTTGAATTGTCCGTTCAGATTGGCCATCAGTTTGGGGGTTATAGGCCATATTGAAATTCAATTTAGTGCTTAGAGCATGTTGAAGACTTCTCTAGAATGTTGATGTGAACTGTAGATCACGAACAGATAAGATAAAAATGGGAACTCCATGTAGCCTGACCACTCCCTTCAAGTAAATCTAGGAAAGTTGATCAAGAGAGAAATCTTCCCGAATAGAGATAAAATGGGCATTCTTGGTGAGACGGTCCACAATAACCCATATCACATTTTTTCCATTGGAATTTCTCGGAAGACCAGTGACGAATCCCATTTTGATATTGTCCCAGTTCCATGCCGGTATGGGTAGTGGTTGTAATACCCTTTGAAGAAATTGTTGCTCTTCCTTCACTCTATAAACATACTAGGCACCTTAAAGTGTAGTAAGCAATCTCACTTTTCATATTATACCACAAATAATGATCTTGAAGGTCCCTATACATTTTTTTGCTTCCAGGATGTATAGAGAAAGTAGAACTATGTGCTTAATCCATCAGCTCCTTCTTTATTTTTGGAATAGAAGAAACACATAGTCTTGTATGAAATTTCAGTACATTTTCTAGATCAATATTGAACTTAGGAATCTTCCCATCCTTTATAGCCTCAAACTTCTTCTGTAACAAAAGGATATTTTTTCTGAGCTTTTTTTATCTTCTATAGTAATGACCGTTGAGAAATCATTTGGGTTAGGGTTGATGATGTCCCTTCCCTTATATTTTCCAAGTCCAGCTTTACTAGATCATTGATCAAAGGATCTCTTTGAATTCTCATCATAGAATGGACAATTGGGTCTTTCCAACTTAATGCATTGGAAACTTTGTTTTCTCTTCTAGGATGATAATTAATTGAACAGTCATAGTCTTTGAGTAGTGCCAACCATCTCCTTTGTCTCATCTTTAATTCCTTTTGTATGAAAATATACTTAAAACATTTATAGTCTATGTATATATCAAATTTCTCCCAATAAAGATAGTGCCTCCATATCTTCAGAGAAAAGATGATCACAATCCACTCTAGATCATGTGTAGGATATTTATTCTCACGAGTCTTCAACTGTTGAGATGCATAACCAATGACCTTGTCATTTTGCATGAGGATGCACTCAATCCATTTCAGAGATGCATCACTAAAAATAATAAATCTTCCTCCACTTGAGGGAAGAGTTAACACTGGTTCAATTACCAATCTCTTCTTCAGCTCTTGGAAACTTTACTCACACTCCTTTTTCCAGATGAACTTGACCCCTTTTCGAGTTAACTTAGCTAATGTATTAGAGAGTCGTGAAAAGTTTTTAACAAAATTATTATAATATCCTACTATCTAATAAAACTATGAATCTAAGTTATTGTTGTAGGTTGAGGCCAATCCTCTACAAAGTTTGTCTTTGTACGGTCAACTATTATTCTTTCATTGGTTAAAATGTTCCCCAAGAAATCCACTTGTTGTAACCAAAATTCACATTTACTGAACTTTCCAAAAAGCCTCTCATTCCATAGAGTTTTCAAAATAACCCTCAGATGATCCTCATGATCCTCATGACTTTTTGAATATATTAAAATATCATCAATAAAAACTACCACAACGTTATCAAGGTAGTCCTTAAAGACTCTAATCATCAAATCCATAAAATTAGAAGGTGCATTAGTCAGTCTGAAGGTCATAACAAAAAACTCCTAATGCCCTTATCTTGATCGGAAGGTAGTTTTTAGAATATCGTCTTTCTTAACCCTCAATTAATGATAACCATGTCGAAGATCAATCTTAGAGAAGAATTGAGCCCCATGAAGTTGGTCAAATAAGTCATCAATTCTTGGAAGAGGGTGTTTTTTCTTCACTGTGATCCCATTCAGTTCTCTTTAATTAATGTGTAGCCTCATTGATCCATCCTTTTTCATCACAAAGAGAACTGGAGCTCCCCAAGGAGACACACTCGGTTGGATAAAACCATTCTTTAAATGATCTTGGAGTTGTTTCATTAATTCCTCTAGCTCCACATTTTCTATCCTATAGGGGGTCTTTGATATCAGATGAGATCCAAGTATGAGTTGAGTGGAAAACTCTACCACTCTTTCTGGGGGAGGTCCAGGTAACTCCTCAGTAAATACATCAATGTATTCTTGGACGATGGGAACACTTTCTACCCTTAAACTCTAATCTCATTCTTCTTCATCACTAATCAAATCCATAAAGAAGGATATAGGGGGTTATTCTAGGCAATGATTAGGTTGAGATATCTCTCCATTGATGATAACTATAGGTGTTCCATTCAAGACTACAGATATTTCCTTGCATTTACAATTGATCTTAGCATTATACTTTGAGAGCCAGTCCATCCCTAGTGTAATGTTTAATTTTAGCATGGGAATGACTACAAAATTTGCGATAAGATTGTGCTAAATAAAGTAAATACTAGTGTTTATAAACATTGACGATGCTTTGATAATCCCACCAGGATTCTTGACTGATAACTATACTTTTAGAAAATTTGGGGTTGATTCTAAATTATTTGAAAACATTGAGGAAGTAAAGGAATGTGTAGAACCAGAATCAAACAAAGTTCTTGATAGCTTTGAGAGGACAATAAGAGTACCCACTACCACATCATTCAGAGCTTCAACTTCATCTATCATGATTGAAAAAGCATGACCTTTCTCCCTTGGCCATTGCGGAGGCTGATGGTGGTTCCCCTCCACTACCCTCGTAGTTGGAAAATGATTGGAAAAGTGCCCACATTTTCCACACTTAAAGAACTAGATATCAGGTAGGGCCTGTTTCATCTTCCCCTTTTCATCAGTGTTTGGAAGTTGAGGTTTCATCTCACATTGACAATTCCTCACAATATTTCCATCTCTTATACACTAGTAGCATTTCCCACTTCTGAGCATGTAGTTCCCTAAATTCTTTTTCCCACATTTATTACTCATGGGAAATGGCACTTTCTTGCCTCTTCTTCCCTGATCAAAGGTCTTACTTATGCTGGCAGACATCGATCTCTTCTTTTCATTTGATTTATGAGACCACTATTGCTCACCAATCTCTAGCTCAAATTTCATCACACTCTGCACGATCTTTTCATAGCTATCATAGTCTCGGTTGGCTATATTATTCTATAGATGAGGTCTCAGCCCACCGATGAATCTATCAAGCTTACCATTTTGATCCATGAAAAGGCTAGAGGTATATTATGAAAGCTTTGTGAAGTTCATCTCGTAGCTTCCCATAGATTCATTCTCTTTCTACTTCAGCTTGAGAAAATCATTCTCCAATATTTTTCTCATGGAACGAGGAAAATACTTATTGAAATAGATCCATATGAACTCATCCCACTCCATATATTCAACCTAAAATATTGGAATTGTGTTTTTAATTTGTTCTCACAACTGATTAGCTTATCTTTCTAAGTGATAGACAACCAAAGTGACCTTCTCTTTCTCTGAATAGCAGATCACATAAAAGATCTTCTCGGTAGAGCTGATCCACTGCTCCGCAATCAATGGGTCAGTCGATCCACTGAAGTTTGGTAGTCATTAATGCATAATGGACTCAACATAATGTTGTTCCGTTTGTGGTTATATTGGTCTCTCATATTGATTCAATCTATTTCATATAACATGAGTCATTTGTTTCATCATTCACATGAATGTTTCTATTCGGGCTTTAATCGGAGGGTTGTCATCGCATGGTCCATTGCGGTCCCCATTTGCAGGGTTCCCCCTATTGTTCACAATTTTCTAAAATAATAAAACCTTAGTGAAAAACCTATTTAATTTAATAATATTTTAACTATAAAGGATTTTATGTCTTAAAACATCATTCTTAAACAATTACTTTTTTCTGTAATTGCTTCATAATGATTCATACAAAGCTTACGATTAACCAAACATATTCCCCAGGAGTGTCATAACCAAGAGTGTATCACGTCCCGTTGTCATGTACCAATTCCCGTTCAAGTCATTCTAAAAGTAATTTTTTCGAGTTTTACCCCTATGTACATCTATGCTAGAGCCACCTCTACCTGCTTGTATCCAGAAAAGGTTGTATTTTCTTGATAAACCACTTACTCAATACTCAACAAAATACCATGACGTTTTCCTATATTTAAACATTTCTATCGGTTTCTTTATAAAGTTTTCATATCCTCATTTCCATAAATAACTAAACCATTCTTTTATTCCAACTATGGCATCCCACCTTTTTAATACATAACTTTTCATTACATTTCAAATACAGGGGATCTTTAAAGTCTAGTACCTTGGAAATCAGGAACAATAAAACATGAATACAACATAAAACATTCTTCTAATCCACTTGTAAGGATTCATCATAAGTTCATACAAAGTACAAATACTACATCTCATAACCTGGATACATACATTCAAAGGAAAGGGTGAGCAGAAGGCCTAGTAAGGGTAAATAAGGGAATCCGTTTACTTGTGATATCAATACAAACTTGATAAAAACATAAAGACAAGAGTGATGATAGAATTGGAATATCATAATGAATAGAACTTGAATCATAACATTAATATGTTGCTACAAAATTTCATTTAGACATCCATGAACATTTCACCAATGTCCACCCCAAGGCGTTACAAAAATTACCAAGTTATTCCCCAAGGTATTGTAAAACTTGTCATCTCTAGAGATTAATTCTTTACCCAATGCATTGAAGATATATCAGGGAACACCCTTAATATGTATTTACTTTAATTTGATCCACATATTTCATAATCAAACATTTCATAAATATCCAAAATAGAATCAATGAAATAGGATTCATGTCAAAACTGTGACGTTTAAAAAAAGATTAAAAATAAGATCATTATGTCATTTATAACACGTGGAAAGGGAGTGATGGTTATATGTTTGTCGATTCCAAAATAAAATATATCATCTTTATATATTTATGAACACCCATATAAACGAAATAGGTCTGGGTATTCACAAAAATAAAAGAAGATAATATCTTGAGAGAAAGAGTTAGAAATTTTGAGACGAAATGTCTGCAGCATAACGGCTATATTACATGGTTTTAGAAAAATTTAAAAGAGAGGGAAAAAGGGTCACACAATGATAAAAAATCCATAATATAGTATGGGTACTTAATAATATCATGGTATGGATATTTGAATGACATTCCATATGAAAAGGAAACATGAAAGAAAAGAGAAGATGTGATTTCTTTTATGAGAAAATTGGCAGCCCAACATCGTCACTAAAAAATTTTAGAAAAAACATTTATGAGAGTGGATGGGTTCTCTCAACAATTATACATGAAATGTAGAGAAAATAGAACATATAACAACATACCCTCAACAAAAGAAGATTTAAATTCGAAGACACATCATAAAGGAATTCATGACTTAATAGAGGAGGGTGAAAAGATCCCATGCCTTGTAGAGTAACTTCTAAATATTGATGGTCGAGACCTTGGGAGGGTTGAGGGAAGCTTGGGAGGACTCCTTGGGAGGTATAAAGACAAGATAATTGTTCATTAGGATTTTGGAATCAAATTTATGAGAGAAGGGCTTGGTATTAATATGGGAAGTGAGGGAACAAATCAGTAATTGCCAAGGGATGCCTCATCAGTGGTATTGGAAAAACCATGGGCTTTCCCATGGTGTTTTCCCATGGTATAGGCCACTTGGGACACCTAATAACATATATTACTATTAATAAGTCTACCATATTGATTACATAATTATTACATCATTAATGATGTCATTAAACATCCGAAAGTTAAATCTGAAATTTTACTATTCACTGAAAATTCAACTATTTCAGAGAAATCCCAAAAATTCACCTTAACCTAATATCAATGCGATGAATTAAAAAGTGAACTCCATTTTATAAAAATAATTTTTAAATATTTTTAATTTAATTTTTAAATAAGAAAACCTATTCATCTGAAAAAAACTAATACTTAACTAATAATTTCTGAAACTGTTATATACTTATTTTATTGAATCACATTACCTATTCAAGGTTCCTAAATTATAATAATACTTTCTTAAGTGAGGTTACTAATCCATTTGGTCACATTAATAATCATAAGCTTAAAATTACTATTCATAGTTTACTGTTCACCAAAAATTAAGTTGATCTTATTAGACTCTAAATTTCTTGCTGAACACAACTGTAGAAGACCATTTTTTTAAAATAATTACACATTATTAATTATTTAAGGTTTACATAAAAATTTTAAAATATCCATTTTCTTTTCAAAAATAATTAATAATATACATCCTATATTTATCCGGACATTTAAAAATTCACAAACTTCACCATAAGAAGAAATTACAATTTTTATTTATATAAAAGGATTACAAAAAGTAGCCAAGGTCTCGTTACATAGATTCTTAATACACTAGCATAGGACCTAAGTGTAATGTGTGATAAGGTGATATAATCTTGGGGAGGCTCGGTCAAAATTTCTCGAGTGGTAATTTCTATCAGCTTGAACTTCTCCCGAAGGAGATTCCATTCTATCTTCACACAATGAAGTTTGGAATGGGTTTGATCCAGAGCAAAGCCCAGTGGTGTTACGTCCTTCCTAAGTTTTGTCAGATGGGCTTCGATCAGCCTGAGACTACTGGATGAGGCCATCAAATCTTCTTTTTGTATTAATTAACTAAGACCACATGCATTTATAAACAATAATTTTAATGTTTAGAGTTTAGTTTCCAACGGTCATATTGACCGACAGTCATATAACAGTCGAAACCCAATAGTCTTATTTAACTATACTCACTTCATTAATTAAAGAATATAGTTTTGTTGAGAAAAAATTAATATTACACACAAAATCAGGAAACAAAAATTATTCAAAATTTCGGGTGGTTACAAATTTACATATAGGTTTAGAAGAGGGTAGTTCACATGTATCGTGTTGAACTAATTAGAGAATATTAATGGCCTTATGACCTTATGAAATTAATTTTTAAAGTATTATTTTTATTAAAAAATAGTAATTAAATATTTTAAATACCTAAGTGTTTTAAAACCTAAGTGTCTAAAAACTATTATAGGTATATAATAGATAATTAAAAACATCATTACTTAAAAAATAATTATCATAGCAAAACTGGGTATCATTTGATTCATATATTTTATATTCACCATTAATTGATAATATTATAAAATTTTGATTCAAATATGATCAAACTATTAATTAGGGATGATATATAATAATAATATTCATTTCAAACTTGAAATAATGTCTCATTTTGTCTACAACTAGGCACTAAGATAAAAGTTTTTGTATCACTCTCTACAAAACAATCATTTTATTTGAATCAATACACTTTTATACTTTGAAGTCATGATCTTATTTATTTGTTTCATGAGTCATGTCACATCAACAATATTAAAGATTCTCCATACTTTTAATTTTTTTCTCCCTTTCTTCCTATATTTTTATACAAATATTTGATTCCCATAATGCAATTTAAAAAACAGGAATATCATTATAAATACTAATTGCATTGATGAATATACCTAGAGAATAAGTTTTAGCTTTCTTCTTCTTCTCCAATTAATTTTATTTATTCTTCCATTGAAATTTCTTTGCACATGTGATTTATAGATAGCTTCATCTTCATTTTTCTCCCCCTGAATCATTTCCCACTTTGATGGATATTGAGAAAGCACCACTGACTCTAAAATTTTTAGAATTTATTAAACACTGTTCCTCTATCTAGATTTCATACATACTGGTGTTATTCATCCAATATTTGTCTATACATCCAAATTAACCTTGTAGTATTTCCTTGTTCCACCCTTATTCTTGATATATTTCACAAAATCATGAACTATATGAAATCCTCTACCAAATTTACAACATGGGGAAACCAAAATTATGAAGTTTCATAATCATTATGAAGTATAATTTCATACTTATAAACTCATAATTATCTATTCAAATTTATGATCCATCCTAATGATCTAATAAATTAATCTTACACATCTAAAAACCATCATTGTGAACATATTTATTAAACACTAGATAATCCATATAAAATCAATATTAATCCTTACAAAAGTCATCCTTTCAAATTCTGATCCTTACCAATTACACACATCCATCCTTATAAAAAAATTAATTAATCCTTAAAGAATATATATTTATCCATATGGAATCCATATTGATCATCAAAAAATCAAAATTAATTTTCCAATTCTTCATTCTTAGTCAGAAATTACTCTTACAGAGAGTTTGTAATTATTCAAACATAGAGTCCCATTGAAAAATTTATCTACCATAGGTAATACAAATATAATTTATATTAATAGTGTAAATTATAGTAATATAAATAGTTTATCATTCATTAATTCAATAAATCAAGTCGATCAATTAAATTCATAATTTTTTACATTTTAAAAAATATTCATAAAATCTAATGAGTTTTCACTCTAATTACAAAACTATTGAAAACTAAATTAATTAAAAAATATAATAGAATAAAAATTAATTTAATTTTAAAAATTATAATGAATTTATTTCCCATGTCAATTTCCCCAAAAATAAATATTGGATTCCAATAAAAGTGATCTTCAAAAAATATTACCCAAGAAAAATTCAAAACACTAGAAAATGTGAGTTATCTTTTCCACACAATATTTATCAATATTATCATGACTCTTTAATGTTCTCAATTCCATTTCCTTCATGAATATAATTCAATTAATTATCACTTATTTCATCCTCTGATGCTCAATTTTACATAAATTTCCTAAATCATCTCACTAAATTGTCAAGTATAAATTTAAATAAAAAAAATCTCATTACACACTCATGCAAGGGGTATTCATAGGCTTGATTAATTTATAAATCTATAACCAATATTTTAATTACCTGTGCATATCAAGAATAATTTTTAAGTTTGATAGATATATTTTGGGTTGGAGAGTTTTACTATGGTAAAATTATAAGGAGGAATGGGAGGTTTAGATCCATTTTGAAGAATAATGAATGATTTCTAGTTTCCTTTAAGAATTTAATCCTTTCTATATTCCGCTTGAATTGATTTTGATCAAACCCTTTGAATTTTAAGTATTCATTTAACACTTTTATCACTTTAGTAGTAATAAACATATCTTCTCTTTACCTTCTTTAATATATTTTATTTTTCATAATTTCCTTTTTTTGGTCATATTTGATTTTATTTTTTAATTAAAATAGGTGCCTTATATTTTTAAATAGGTGTTTGAACATAAATTTCCTAATTTTGGAAGATATTTCCCTTCTATTTCCTTTATATTTTATTCTTTTAGGGCCTCAAATTAAACATATTTGGCACTTATTTCATGTATCACCTCCAGAACTACTCATAAGTATTAGTTTTCAGTATCTATATAGCCTACCTTAGATCACCCATGTCCAACTACCCCACACTTGAGTTCATATAAGATCTTGTATTAAATTCTAGGTCAAGGTGGATCAAGATTTTGGGATTTTAATTTTTCTATCGATGAAATTGATTCATGAATTCTATGTGATAAAATTTTTAAATTTCAAGTTAAGCTAGAATATATGTCCATTTTAAAAAAGGGATTTTAAAATCAAAAGAATGTCGTAATCATGTATAGTATATGGTCCTCAATACTCCAAGGGTTTCACTATACTACTTAGTAAATTCTGTTTATTCAAGCATGTTATGGTTCACTCAAGAAATGAGGGTGATATTAAGAATATTTTAAAATAGGTTTAGAGGCCTCTCATGTATGTGATTTAACTATATGGTAGTATTTCATGTAATAATATTCAAAAAAAATGGTCTTTTCTTCAATTTTACTCACATATAAGTTGAATCCAAATTAAATTTATCATTAATCCTTGATAAGTTAATTGGTTAAATGAGTTTATCTTCATTTGAATCAGTTCAATGTTTTAAATGGTATTCTATATAATCATCAAGGTTTAAAAACCCACTAAAAATAAAAAAACGCATAAGAAAAAATGAATATGACAAAAAAATGAAAAGAAAACAAAAAATATTTGAAAATACTATCACTATGGAGGTTTCATTACTTATTATTAAATGATATAATGTTATTAATAAATTTTAAAAATATTAAATGTTTTAAATAAATTTTAATGTAAAAACATTAATCAATCAATTATTAATAGAATGTAGAACATTTTGGATTCTTATCAGTTGATAGGTTGGAGGAGTGTGATCTCCTGTACTAGTGTTTATAGTAGGATTCTAGAATATTTCTTTTGAATTTTACCATTAATAGTAAATGGGTTCTTATCTTCTTATTTATTTATTTAAAGAACACTATAAGAGTATATTCTAGTGACTACAAAAGGGAAATCCCGTATGGAATAAATTTTACCTATAATTTTATTGAGTATTGAATTATAAAGTAACACTTGTTCACTAGGATGAAAGTATTTCTTTTGAATTATGTTTTTATGAGTTACTCAAGACATTTCATTGCAAACCCTTGAGTTTACAAAATCTTATATTTTAATTTCATCAAGATCCTACAACGGATCTTTTCTTTCTTTCCCAACTATGCTAAAATTCATATTCATTTCCCTAACTTCTTAGTAAGACTTATGTTCCAAATCCATAGGTAAGTGGAAGATAATTGCATTAATTTATCTATATGGTCTCATTCCAAAGAGGTTTTTAAGGCATCTTATAAACCCATAAGGTTTCTTGCAAACTTTGGATCCAATCCTATCAGTTTAGATTGATATTTTTCTCTAAGATTCTATTAATTTCTATATTTGAAACATAAAATTTTATATTATTTTTCATGTTATAAGGTGCTTATATATTATTATGTATTTTATAAATTATCATGGGGTGGTAGAAACCCTCTCTTATCCATTAGATTGTGATTCACTTCACACATGACCATCAATGACACATAATTTTGATACAACTATCACGGGGTTGTGAAAATTATTATTTATATATTTCTTAGTACATCACAATGGCTAACCATTATTTTCTTTATTGAGTAGTATTATTTATAAAACAACCATATATGTGAATCCCTCAATATATTTTCTCATTTTATACTTTTATTAAAGAAAAGTAGAATTGGGGGTTTGGAAATTGAAATTCCAGCACGAAAATAAAGGAAATAAGTAAAAAATTAATATATATTAGTAAGAAATAACTTATTCCTTGGTTTATATACTTCATTACCTTCCTCATCCATTTTTATTTCCAAAATATTATTTGATAATTCATCCCATCATAGATACACTATTATTCCTGAATTTTTCTGTTTAACTTAGAATGTCTTGGATATTTATTCAACAAACAAAATATTACCATCTAAAATAGTTAATAATAATAGAAAAACCTCAATCGAGAGTGTGGGGTAGAATGGGTTAGGTAGATAGTGTTTAGGCTATCATGTGCATTGAGAAACGAGAATCAAAGGAAAAACATGCTACTCCTAAAAATTCAATTCTTGGGATAAGGAAAATGAAAAGAAAAAAAAGTGTTACTACCATGTTAGATTTTATGTGGGAATATAATTTAATGCATCATTATTCACCCAAATTAAAAACCAAAGGAACAAATAAAATTGTTCATGAAGAAACATCATGGTGGTTTCATCTTCAACCTTGAGAGTTCATGTTTTCCTATGGGAAGTTAGTTACACTTATGTTTAATACAATAATGCAATTCCCTATGAAGATCAATAACTCCACCACTGAATTGATTATTATCTTGCATGTGGGATGATAGATTAGGTTAGGGTATCATAAGGAGATTGAGATGTTGTATGTGAGTAATAATGGGAGATTCACACATGTAAGCCTCATAGTAAATACATTGACTTCATGCATCATGGGTGATCCAGACAGTCACTCTACCTTAGGTTCGATCCATCAATCTTGTACCTAATATGGTTATTCCTTTTGTTTCATTCCAATAGATAATCTAAATAGTTTCACCTCTAGACCATATTGTTCATGAATTTAGATGTGATCATTCATGCGTCTATCAAAAAAAATTTGTGTTGCCACAACTATCCTGAGGTGAATGTGAGGGATAAAATTCAAAATTATGATCACAAATCTCATTTTTAAATTGTCTATAATTAATGGGTATACTAATTAATATACTCATGAATACAGAAGTTATGTGTATGATACATTCTTTAGGATAAAAATAGAAGTTAGGGGGATGTGTTTTTTCCATAGAGTTAGAGAATATCATATAATTCTCACATGATGGACTTATAGAAAAATATCACAATAACATGATACTAGCTGAGAATGCATCATTAAATAATAATTCATATTTATAAAAATAGATTCATGAAAATTATTCATATTGTTATGCCACTTTGGAAATTATTTTAAAAAATAGTGGATATTAAGGAGGGAGTTTTGATATTTTCATATAATATGAAGATAGAAATTCTCATATCTTCATATGGATAAAAGAATACTCTTTTTTAATATACTAAATATTCCAAGATTTAAATGGATACATTTCAAGGAGTTATGAATAAAACATATTTTTATAGAGTTAGAAATAAATATTCAATAATTATAGTGAATATAAATATGATAATAATAAAAAAAATTGAGGGGTTTGATGCTGAAATACCTCCACACCCACATTAAGTTAGAAAAGAGAGAGTCCTTGGATCTGGAGACACAACATATTTTGTGTAGTCAAAAATGATAAGAAGAGGAGGAGGAGGAGGCATGGAATAAAATCCTTAGGTAGATGAAAATAGGAATAAATATCATCTTTTGAAGAATAATATAGGAAAAAAAGATTAAGGAGAAGAGAGTGATGTTGTAGTTTTGTCTTACTCATTACATCAGGCCTTTTGAATATTGAGAACTACTATGATTTAATATCATAGTAAGTCACAATAGTGAACAAGTAAAACCTATATGCACATGTGTTTATCACTATTTGGGGGTCGAATATCTATTCATTTGTCCATGGAGGAGTCATTAAGAACAGGTGGTGTATGTATAAATAACATAGTTGAGGAATTGGAAGTACTCGTATAAATTACAACATATAATAAAGAATATTTATTATTCCTTCCATTTGGGATTTTGATGATACCATCCCAAGAAATTTGCGAGAATTGGTAATTAACATATAATCCCATTAATTTTATATAGATGGGAGAATCTGGGTACTTGAAAAAGGTAGAACACAAAAAGGATTAGACACACACAACAAGACTACACCTTATAAATATCATGCAATATTGTTCTTTATCTATTTCATTGTTACATGTTAAGGAGAGTTTGTAGAGAACATCTATTGATCCATTACTCATAATTATGGTAGAGGCTTGAGGTTAAGAGGGTATAAATAAAATAGAATAAAAATTGATAAAAATTGGGTACAATGAGTCACCCTCTCCCTCTCTCAGTGAACCTATATGATCCATCTAGGAACTATGAGTGGTATATGAGTGTATGCTGACCTATGATTGGATCAAATTTATTTTCACTTGTTTTTTTACATTATCTATATGAAGTATTAAACTGAATAAAATTTTATGTTTCACATATAGAGAAACTATATTCCATGTTTGTTAATGTTAAAGGTGGGGTTTCAACTAAAACCTTAAATAATAACAAGTATAAGGAGGAAAAGAAATTGTGTAAATTTTCAGATAAAAAAATAAGGATCAGTAACCATTTGAAGCTGGTCAATGTGATAACTTATCAAATTATAAATCAATTAATATTAATCCTTTTGAATAAGGAATATCATGTTATAGAGAGTATCATGAAGTTGAATCAATAAAAATTATTGAATAATTCTACTATAAATTTGAAAAGTGTGTACAAATTGTACTTGATGAATTGTTCTTATATATACTTTGTTTTATCAATGTACTTATTTATGATAATGCACATAAAAAAATTGAAGTTGTTAAAATGGAGGGTTCAATAGGTATGAAATTCAAGAGATTCAATGTTCTCATAGAACTTATTGAAGCAAAGGAAGAATCTATGGATGTTTTTAATGAATATATTTTCTTAATTGAAGAAAAATTTAAAGGTGTTAATTATTAGAAATAATTAGTAGAAATTGTTCTTGAAGAACTGATTCTTGCATTGGTAAGATTTTACAACACCTCTTTGAATGCCCAAAGAAATCCCAATTTAAGGATAAAGAGTGGAAAATAAATGATATTGATAACTCTATTCAAGGATGAAGAAAAATACATTAATATTGAATTGATATAATAAATATATACATGCAATACATTTTATGATCCATTGAGTATTAAAAATATTCCCCCAATATAAAGCAACTTGGGATTCGGATATAACTAAAAAAACATAAAAACTACTCAAAAAATTACTTATTAACTATTAAAAAACTGATTTCGCCACTCCAAATTCGTAAGGGTATATTTTTTCAAAATATGCTCATAAAAATGGAAAAAAGAACTCAATATCATTAGAATAAGAATCCACTTCTAGTCATTTTAATAATTCACAATCTAAATCAAAATCAGTTGATCATGCTAAATCTCTTTTTTCTGGATAGGGTAGGTACTAATGTTTTTGTTACCAAAAGGGTTGATAAAAAATGACAAGAATCCATCCAATATTTCAAAGGTGGATATAATATTTTTTTATAAAATTTAATTCCCCAATAGAAGCCTAGATTGTTGAAAATAAGGCCAAAAAATAGCAACCTTCTAAATCTTAAATTTTGGGACATAATGCACACTAAAGAATAAATAAAAGTTTTGTTATCTATCTATGGTATTGTTTTAGGTTAAATAATAAGTAATTGGATTTTTGGAATAATAAATCATTTCCTAATACTCAAATAATTCATATATTTATGGGGAGAAGGCATAAAATGTTTTATAACCCACATATAAAGAATCTATCTATTATAAAGTGGTTTAATATTCTAACATATTTTTATGGAATATAAAATTATTGTGATTATGCTGAAGAAATGTGATATTATGAACCAAATAAGTATGAAATTAAAATAAATAAGGAAAAAATAACATAAAACATAGGCATGAGGATAACACAACCTCAGATAATAAGTAGAAGCAAGATAATATTCAATGATAGTCCAAGAAGTCTATATGGAGACTTTCATAAAAATGGAATAGATGATTCAATTGTGGAGATTATTCGTAAACCATGTATACATAAAAAAGTATGTGGATATATGTTTAACACCCCAAAAATTCATTTTAAAACTATAATAATCATTATAGCTTTCTTAACACATGACACCGAGCTTTAAACAAAATTAGATATGTTATAAAATTTTTATTATGTGAACTAGCTATTAAATTGCTTGGTATTAATAAGAGTAACCTCATTATCAAATATATTTTTAATAGAAATACTCAATAATAATTTATTTTAAAATTATTAGGAAATTATCTCTCAATTTTTAGTGAAATAACTTAATGTATAAAAAATGAGTTTTTTCAAAAATGATTTTATATAATTTTGTGCACATAAATTATAATTAATTTATAAAAATTTTATTAATTTTATTTAGTAAAATGAATATATATTTTCAAATCATATTATCTAAAATAACTTTTGATGATATTTTTGGATTTGTCTAAAATGATTGATTTTTCGGTGAATAATGAAAATAATGATTTTAAAAATACTGTCATTTATTTTTATTATATAAATTAATTTAAATGTACCATTATATTTTTTATTTTATGTTAATGTTATATATACTACATTTTATTTATAATAATCAAATTAAATCTATTTTAATCTGTAATATTTAGGTTTTTTATATAAGATTATTTGTATGCTTAAAAATGCATTTAAAAAATATTTTTTCATTTTACATGTTTATATTATAATTCATTTATACAACTTATAGGGATTTAATAATGAAAATTTTATACTATATATGGAATAATTAGGTTCAAATTTAGTTAACCAAACTCTTTTATTTCTGGTCTTTATAAATACAAATGGTGGTTAATATTTGTCACCTTGGTGACGATAAAATGGATAAAATAGGGTTAAAACTATGTAATAAAGTCAAAAAATCAACAAAAAAACATTCACTTTTTTAATTTTATGGGATATGTTGGACCATATCCTTCCCAAATTCAAATATATGTCATTTTGATTCTATTTTCTCTTGATAGTTACATTTATATTATTTTATGTAATGAAAATTCCAAAATGTCACTCACTTATTTTTAATTGATTTTATTTGTTAACACAGGGATAAGAATATGTTTTGATGAAATATAAAAGTTTATTTTGAAAATGATTAATTAATTAATTTTTAAATTATTTTTAATGCAATAAGTAACTAAAAAGCTTATGAGATGTTGGCACAATTTTTTTGAATGTAGAAGAAAATTCAATGTAAATAATATTAAAAACATCAAAACCGGTATTTTTGAGATGAATTATAATGCCACGCGAATTTTTATGTTAAAAAATTATTATTTTATGTTTAAAGGGATTAAATATGAATTAATATTTTTTTGACATCTTAAAAATCAAAATAAATGAGTAGTTTCCAAAATGACATTAATGATATTTTATGAAAATTAATATTATATAAAATTATTTAAAAACAATAAATATCATGAAAGAAAAATTAGGATAAAAAATGGTCAAAGAATTTATCCCTTGTAAATTTATGAGCCAATTTTTATCTTTAAACTATAATTCTAAGCCTTTAATATTGAAAAGGTTATTAGCATGATTAACGTTAAAAAAGGTTAATGAAGGGGTTAAACCAAAATATAAGGGATAAAATGACTTGAAAACTTTATACAATATCATTGGTTTGTTTTATTTTTTCTTTAACCTTATAAATATATAATATGTTTCTTTTTTGATCTATTTTTCAAAGAAATTGACTTATTAATATTTTAAAACTATGAAAATTTACAAATGTGCTACTCACCACAATTACAAAGGATACATACTACCCTCAATTATACCCACTTCATAAAACATTTATATTGACTAAAACATACCAAAACCTATCCCCGGTATCATTATACACTTTCTAGAGGTTCTATTATTCCCATGAGACCAACCCAAGGGTCCTTAAGAAGATATCAAAATGAGGTTTCACTAAGCGATGGTAATTGTCTTAACTAAGCAATTTATTTATACTTCTTATTTTACTACATTCAATTATGTCCCAAAAATTTCAATATAAAAATATATGTATCTACCATATACTAATAAATTATTACATTTATGGAATAATATTTATCCATCTCCATCTCTATCAAAATGGAAACAAAACCATCACTTGAGTGTATGACGGACTACCGCATCACTAATCAATGTAAATTGTTTTCAATCACCAGCTAACATGGATAATAATAATTATTATGATATAATATTTATTCAAAAAAATTAATATATCATCAACTTTTTTACTGTTACACACTGAATTTTTGATTTTTTTTATTTTTTTTCAAAACTCCAGGTCCTAGCGCCAAGGTCTGGGATGGGTCTCAGTTTAAATTTTTTCCTTTTAACATTTTTAGTGGGTTTTCGACCCGTGCGTAGTCACCTCATAGTGGGTGGTAGCCATGTTCTGAGCCTAGGATCCCGAGAAAATGTCTAACGATTAAAATAAATAAGGTTTTATGTAAATGAAGCGGGTTAAATGTTTAAATTGTAATAATAATATTATTACATAATTAATAATATTATTATATATTATGTGTTATTATTTTTATTTTTATTATTATAACTTTTATTATTACTATCTTTATTATTACTATTATTTTTATTATTATATCTGGTTTTATTATTGTTATTGTTATTATTCTTATTATAAAATGAGAGCATAAAATAGGAAACCCTAGGTCTAACCTGCACAACCCCTTCCCCCAACCTTGATTCTCCCCTCACGCGGCCGCACTAGCCTATCGCCTAGCTGTAGTGCCTCATTATCCCTCCGCCATGGCACTGCACCTAGACCCACTCGGGCTCTGCCTCACGTCTCCCCTGGTTTCCTCTTGTATTGCATGCCCTTCACCCCTCCTTCACGCAGTGTGAACCCAACCCCCTTCATTCTTCCCCTCCTGCTTCCAACTGCCACTTCGTCCTCAACCTCCAATGTAACAATGTCCCTTTTTGGCCTCACCTCTACCTAACAACCCTTTCTCGTGCCCGCCACCGTCCAACCATCTCGTCCTGCCGCGCATCTGACCAGCTGCCTTGCCCCACCACGCTCTGGCCTCCCACCTTCATCATTGCTCCTTCTATTCTCACCCTCTAGTCCCAGCTAGACCTCGTGTCTCCCTTAGTTTGCCTTCGTCTTGTGCTTTCCAGCAGTTCACTCTACCCCCCCCCCTAGCCGGCCTCACCCCACCTTCCCGGCCAACCACCTCACCCCACCGCACCTCTGAACAGGTTGTGTTCTGACCCCCTCACTGCTTCCCTTATCTCGGAGCTCGACCCCCCAAGATAGAATCACCTCCTACTCCAACACATAGTCCAGTGGATACATCTACCCTTACATGGCTTTTTACTCATGCGCGACCACCCCAACCGACCCATCTTTGGCCGCAAACCCCCCTCAGTAGTGCATTTTTATGTCAGTTTTCCAGGATTTTATTCCCCAGCCAAACCCTAATGGTGTGAATTGTAAATTGTCTATTTTTTCATTATTATTGGTGTGTGTTTGGTCCATAAGGAGTTATTCTTCTTTCCAATGAAGTGGTGTCGCGGTCTCTCACCATTTAGAAAGGTGTTTCCAATCATTCCTTTCCAAAATGATTCACTGGCACTTGCATGTAATCAATTGCTTATAAAAGGTTAGTTTCTCCTATGTTATATCTATGTTTTAATGTGATTAGTGTTTATGTCTTGTTCTAATTTACTAAAAATGATTTTTCTAGGGGATTGTATAAATTTCCCAAGTTAATATATCTACGATGTTTATTTCAACTATTGTTATTCATTATAGTGGGATTGGGGGTTTCCACTAAATTTTATGGTCCATTAATAAATTTGTATATAAATTATTTTTTGGGACAACTTTCTCTATGAAGATTGTATTTGTTGTCAACTATTTTCAATACTGGTCAAAATGAATGAGAATATGATTAAGGAAAAAAATTAATGGAGATTGGATGAAGTGAGGTTGCCTGGAGAATTATTATGGAATCATAGTATTGGATGTCATAGTTGATCAATTCTCTTAGAAGATCAATTCCAACTATTTTTGAACTGATCCTAAGTTCAAAAAACTTGTGTCAAAGGTGACACATTGTTTGCAACAATGAAGAATGGATAAGTATCATCCATTTAAGTATTATTGAAGTAGAATAGTGAATTATCATCTAACTGAAGTTAATTAATGTAGAATGAGTATTTTAAGTATAGAATGATGGTTGAAAAAAAGAGGGTGTGGAAGAGCATGTAATTCTAAGATGGTCATGCATTACACATTGCCTTGAAATTGGACAACTATTTTACTATTCTTAAAGTTCAAAAATACATGTATCATAGGTGATACATTGTTTAAAACAATGACGGTGTTTGAAGAAGCCTCAAGACTTCACTTTTGGATGAAGAGAGATGATTTATGTTCTTTTGAAGTCATCATCCATGTGAAAAGTTCTTTGAAATTCATATTCCAAAAAACATTGATAAATAAGATGAGTTAAGGTTCATGCAATATTTTATTATTTCAAGAATACCGTGGAAGCAGGTTTGTAAGAAAGAAAAATGTTGACGATGCATTGTTGATTTGTATTTCAAAAATATCATAAGTATGGAGAACTTTTTATACAATCCTTATGAAGGATAGGGGGAGTAAATAAGTGTTTTTTCTAAAGGAGATAAAGTGGCATGGATGTATTTGTGGTGCGCATGTATAAGTGGTGCACAAGTGTATGTTTCATGCAATTCATATTTCAAGATCATCACATCAAAATATGAAAAATAAAATAAAGTGGCGCGCAACTTAAATATGGGTGTGCATTTTAAAAAGTGGTGCACCGGTATAAGTGGCGCGCATATATATGTTGTCTGATAGTCATATTTCAAGTTCATCACATCAAAATATAACAAAAGCAAAAAGTGGTCCCAAATTTAAATATGGGTGTGCATATCAAAAATTGGCACACAAGTATAAGCGGTGCATGCCTGTTTATTGGTCACAAGTCATATTTCAACATCATCATATCAAAATATGACAAAGGAAGAAACGGGTGCGCTAATGATGGAGTGGCGAGAAAGTTATGGAGAGGTGCAGAAGTGATGGAGTGGCGTGCCAGTTTATGTAGCATGCATGTAACCAAAATTCCAATAAATAGATGGCTACCCTCTTGATTTCTTAATGCTTAAAACTTAAGAGACAATTTGAGCTCTGATCTCGCAAGTAGTAGAAAGTGGTAGGGAAGATGAGTTGTCATGCAAGTCAGGATTTATTTATAAGGAACACAAGTAGGGAGGCACACAAGAAGAGTGACACACAAGCAGAGTGGTGAGCAAGTAGAATTGGCACGCAAGTTGTAAGAGGTGTGCAATCAGGGAGTTGTGTGAAACAAGTGTGTTGTATCTAAACCCAAAATGGAAGAAAAGTTGTGAGTTGTGCACAATTTTGGAGTAAAAATATTTAATAGAGCATAAGCTAGGAGGTGATAAATCTAGGTGGTGCGCAATTCGAGATTGGCCTACAAGCTGTGAGTTGTAATAGAAGTTCTTATAAGCTTCTGGTCAACTGTGGTGATTCTAATTTGAGTTAGACTTCATTAATTTAACAATCACACAAAGAACTTATGATTCTGGAATGAAGAATAAGAAGAGTTTAGTGAAATTGGTTTTTCATTGAAGAATTGTAAGAAGAAGAAGAGTGTGTAGCTTTCAGGTTTTCTAAAAAGAAAGAAGAGGTTGGTTACCTGCATTCTACTAAGTAAGTAACAAGGAGATAAAGAAGGTTATGGAAGAACAAAGTATCACTTTAGCATTAAATAAGTCTCAATTGGTAGATGATTCTTTTTTGTGTTGGAAACTATTTAAAAAGATAGAATACTGTATTCATAGGTAGTATAAAGAACCAACTAGAGACTGCAAGAGTCTTTCTATACTGGAAATATAAAGAACCATTTCATATAAGGATATATCCTAATCGTTGTATGTTGGAAGAGGATAGTTTTCCTTACCCCTATAACTGTAGGGGGAAAAATTGGGAAGTGATTATTTCCTTCCCTCTTCCAAGTGTAGGCTCCCACACCGACTATTAGATTGATTTTCTAGTCAACTACTATAATGGTTACTACATTATAGTGGAGAATATGTGCACTAGTCATTACTATGCACGACAATGACAAAGAATCTCTTAATGAGTGGTGAACCTTTTCAAAATATTGGGTGCATATTTTTACTTCTTTCATATTATTACATGCGACTAGGAAAAGAGAATAAGAAATTCAAGATTCTAACTGGTCAAGAGGTATATGGATAAAGGGGATAAATTGGTTTAAAAATTCCCCAACACTGATTCTCCCCCCCCCCCCCCGCTCAGTGTTTGGAATCTCCCAAACTGGTCCTCTCAATTGGTATCATAGGGAAGGATCACCTCGGTTGGATTCTCTACATTAAAGATATTCTTTTTTGAAGACTTGAAATTCTTTCCTCAGTCAACAATGAAGAGCAGTTTTGATGAATATTAGGTTATCTCTGAGTAGAATTCTATATCTACCAAAACCATGATGAATAGGAAAAATAAATAGAAGGGAAAGTTGAATAAGAAGTCCATCTTTTCTAAAGAAGATGAATCATGTGGTTCTCCATATCTGGATGACATTGAAGAAACACCATACTTTGAAAGTAATGAGAAGGTGGCTCAAGTCCCAACCAAGAAGATGGACAACCTACCTACCTCAACAGATCAAGAGGAATGTGTTAGTACATTTTGAAATTATTCTCATGATGAAAATGATAGAACAAGTGGCGATGATCAATTTACAACATCTCAAGAAATATTAGTTGATATATTAACAATGATTCTACATGGTATTCCTAAAGAAAGTACATCCTGGGTTTGTGGAGTATTTCAATGCTTCTAGGAAAATATCACTCAGTTGGATGTAGAAACAAATGTTTTGGAGAAAGGCTTACAATAATTTTTTTTGAATGTTTAAATCTCTCCAAAAAAGTTGGAGACATTGAAGAAACAAATTGGGGATTTGATGTAAGTTCTTCAAAGTGGCACAAACATGTTAAAGAAAAAGAGGGATTCAATAATACTCTAGAAGAGAATATCAATGCACTTGAATATGAGATGAAAAAGGGAAATTAATTCAAAGAGGTATATTTGGAAGAAAACTCCAAGAAGATCAAAGAAATTAAATCTTTATTACTAAAAAAAGTAATGATGTGTGAAGTGGAAGTTGAAATTTTGAAGAAGGGTTGTGAAGATAAGATGACTATGATTAAAGACAAAAAATCATCTGTAATATGGGATGTCTAGAGTTGGAATCTTTATTGACCAATCTTGGGAAGACACATATTGAGTCTCCACAAAAGAAGGAGATGGTTTTTTCTATTACACAATGTTCACTAAAGGACTATACTTTAAAAATACATCCAACATGTGATAAGAATATCTTGACTTCACTCATTGATCCATCACAAGTAGTTGAGAAAGTAAAGGTATCATCCATACCAACTTGTACTAAGGTTTCTAAAATTTCTTCTACAAAAAGTGCATGTTGGAAGAAAAATTCTAAACACGTATGGAAGAAGAAAACTCAGAAGAAACCTAACACATTGTCTATGGGGGATAGGGTAAACAGTTTGGAAGATATATCCCCACATAAATCTCAACATAGCAAGAAGAAGACTCATCAACCTTATAAAGAATATGTGAAGAAGTCATGGTTTTTTGGTCAATGCTGGTGTTGTAATAGATTTTGTCATTTTTCATTGGATTATTGGTAAAACACCTTAAATGTAAAATCAAAGAGAAATCCCATCTCAAGGGTGAGAAATCCAGAGAAGAAGAAGCAACATCCACAGATCCAGAAGCATATGTATACTAAAAACAAATTTATATTGATAGATAACATATGTGATGTATGAAATAGGGCTGGTCACATGAATGGTGCATGTTCACATCAAATGGTACCCAAATATGATAATAAAGGAAAACCATAGAAGCTAGGTAAGAATGATGAAGAATCCTTAAGAATAAATCAAATTAATAATGTGAAGAAAATTCTCCCACAAAGATTCCATGAAGGAAAGATGAAATGTCCTCGGATTCTAAATCCATGAAGGTGAATGGTAGTGCATCCAAGAGAAAAAATAAGAAGGTTGAAACTCAAAAGAATCCATGTAGAACAACAAATCTTGATGCCTCAGTTCCAAATGAAATATTGGTTGTTTGGCCAAAATATTTTGAAAGAATGAGGAAAATGGAAGATGCAATGGCTAAGGCTAGTGCTAAAAACAAAAATAAGATTCTACACGAAGGAAAAGAAATTTTGTGTCTGAGGTGAAACAAGTCTGGTCACACCATTAGATTATGCTTTAAATTTACTCCATCCCATCAATAATGCCTCATGAAGAAGAATGTTGCCCCATGATATTCTAGTGCATTAAAATTCCTTCAAGATAGAATATTCACACACAAAGACACAGAAGAAATAGTGAGGTCCACACAATCAAAGTCATCATTGATGATCAATTGTGTAAGTGTGAAGAATAGAGCACTTAGGTTATGAAAATCAAATGAACCTTGTTGTTCACATTGATGATGCAAGAAGGATCATCCTTATTTCCTTAAATCGCAGTTTATTATATTTTTTCTAATAATACAAGGAATTTAAGTTGAAGCAAGCTATTAGGGGGAGAACCTAAGAATCAATGATTACGATCAACTCTTGATAGAAAAGCTGAACGAGTTTTCATCCATGAAATATTTGTCAATTTATATTCAAATATTAATCTGATGGTGGATCACCATTGATGAAGATTATGAGGAGTTTTTCCTTTAGGGGGAGACATGTGAATAAGCTTCCAAAGTTATTATTTCATTCAGTATCAACATCAGTAGTTATGAAATTCAATTACTCTAAAAATTTTATAAACAATATGCCATTGTAAAAGGTATGTATTTTCTTAATCTCTCATACTTGGTTACTCAAAATAAATAAATTTATACAAAGGGGGAGTAACTAAGTCAATAAGTGACATAAAAAGAATGAAAATGCCTCAAGGCCACTTATCCTATCAATTGCACATAAATTTTTTATCCATTTATTGATGTGAGTGCATTATTTTCATGTTGACTATTTCCTATCACATTCAATATGTTTGGACTGGATTGAAAGTGGAAAACCCGTGAAGAAAAGTGTATGAGAAATCATCTCATGAGGTATCATGATCATTGGATAATGTATATCATTGTTGTCTAAATCAAATCCAATTGTTTTCTACATCGAGCTTTGCTCAAGTAGACTTAGAGTGAAATGATTGATGGAACACTACATATGTAATGATTGATACCCTCTATACCATGAACATTGTATTTCTTGTCTATAAGGGGGAGAGAAAGTGAAATGAATGTTTTAAATGCAATGGGGGAGAATGAAGATAAGGGGAGAGAGAAGATTCTCATTTTGACATTGACACATTCATTTGAGGAGACTTTAAAGTATTGAGAACAAAATACAAAGGGGGATATTTTTGGGACCACATTCTGTATGAATATTGTATTTGTTTTCAACAGTTGTCAATACTTGTAAAAATGAAGAATGAGATGAAGAAAGACTAAAACGTTAATAGAGATTGGCTGAAGTGAGGTTGCCTGGAGAATTGGTATGGAATCATAGCATTGGATCTCAAACATGATCAATTCTCTAAGAATACCAATTCAAATGATTTTTGAACTGATCTTAAGTTCAAAGAACTTGTTTCAAATGTGACACACTGTTTACAACAACTAATAATGGATAATTATCATCCATTTAAGGATTATTGGTGCAAAATGGTAAAGTAACATCTATATAAAGATGATTAAATAAGAATGAGTATTTGAAGTAGATAATTATGGTTAAAGAAGAAGATAGTGTGGAGGGGATGGGAATTCTAATTTGGTCATGCATTACACATTGACTTGAAACTAAATGACTATTGCACTATTCTTAAAGTTCAAAATACTTACATAGAACGTGATACATTGTCTAAAATATTGAAGGTGTTTGAAGAATCCTCAAGACTTCACATTTGGATGAAGGGAGAAGATTTAACTTCTTTTCAATTCATCATCAATGTGAGAAGTTCCTTGGAATTCATATTCCAAAAATCTTAAAAGAATAAGCAGAATTAAGGGTTATGAAATATTTCATTATTTTAAGAAAACCATGGAAGATTATTTTCATGAATGAAAAACTATGACGATGCTTTAATGATTTGTATTCCAAAAATATCATAAGTTTGGAGAACTTGTGATGCAATCCTTATAAATTATAGGGGGATTAAAGAATTGTTTTTGGGAAAAGGAGAAAAAGTGGCATGAAAGTATATGTGGTACGCATGTATAAGTGGCGTGCAAGTGTATGTAGTGCGCAAGTCATATTTCAAGATCATCACATCAAAATATGACAAAGGAAATAAAGTGGCACACACGTTAAAGATGAGTGCACAAGTAAAAAAGTGGTGTGCAAGTTTATGTAGCACACAAATGTATGTTGCGATCAAGTCATATAACAAGATAATCACATCAAAATAGGACAAAGGAAATAAAGTGGCATGCAATTTAAAGATGGGTGAACAAGTAAAAAAGTGGTGCACAAGTATAAGCATCATGCAAGTGTGTATTGTGCGCAACTCATATTACAATATCATCTTATCAAAATAGGAAAAAGGAAAGAATGTGGTATAAAAGTGATGGAGTCGAGCATAAGTGAAGGAGCGGCACACAATTTTACGTGGCGCAAAAGTCACCAAAATGTGTATAAATAGACATCTACCCTCTTCATTTCATAATGCTCAAAAATTAACAGAAACTTTGAGCTCTGATCGCGAAAGTAGATGAAAGTGGCGTGCAATATGAACCATCATGGAATTCGAGAGTTATTTATAAGCCACACGAGTAGGGAGGCACACAAGTAGAGTGGCGCACAAGTATAAGTGGCACACAAGTTTTAAGAGGTGCATAAGCAAGATGTTGTGTGAAACAAGTGTGTTGTGTCTAAAACCAATGTGGTGTGAAAGTTGTGAGTTGCGAAAAATTGTGGTGCGCATGTATTTGGTGGCGCTCAAGGAGGGAGGCACGCAGGAATGGTGGCACACAATTAGGGATTGGCGTGCAAGATGTGAGTTTTTCTAGAAGTTCGTACTAGATTTTGGTCAACAATGATGATGCTAAGTTTAGTTGGACTTTATTGATTTAACAATCACAAAGATAAATTTTGATTCTGGAAAGAAGAAGAAGAAACTTTTAGTGCAGTTGGTTTTTCATTGAAGCAGAAGAAGAAGAAGAGTGTGTAGCGTACAGGTTCATTGCAGAGAAAGAAGAGGTTGGTTACTTACATGCTATTAAGTAATTAAAAGGGAGAATAAGAATGTTGCGGAAGAACAAATTATCACTGCAGCATCAAACATGTCTCAATAGGTAGAATATTCTTTCATGGTTGAAAACTCTTTTAACAGAGAGAAATTTATCTATAGAGGCAGTATAAAGAACCAGATTGAGGCTGTAAGAGACTTGCAACAATTGAAGTATAATGAACCAGAGAGTGTAGTGATATATCCTACTCATTGCAAGTTTGAAGAGTATTATTTCACTTACCCCCTCCGAGTGTAGAGAGAAACGCTAAGAAGATATTTTTTCATTCCCTCCTCCAAGTGTAGGGTCCCAAACTAACCATCAGATTGTTTTTATAGTTAACCATTGTAATAGTTTCTACATTATAGTGGAGAATTCTTTCATTGGTCATTAACACACACGGAAAGGACAGAACTTCTCTTATTGAGTGGTGAACCTTGTAAAAATATCATGTGCATATTTTTACATATTTCATGTTATTACATGTGACATGGAAAATATAATAAGAGAATCAAGATCCTAACAAGTGAAGAGGTACATAGATAAAAAATAAATTGGTTTAAAAATCCCCCAACACAGATTCTCCCCACCCCCATCTCAGGGTTCGACATATCCCAAACTAGTCTTCTCATTGTTTAGTCTACTTATAAAATTGATTGGTTTATCTATAAAAGTTTTTATAATTTTGTTGGATTGTTTATAGAATTTTTTATAAACTAGATTTCTTGTTTATAAAATAATTTATGAAGTGTATGGTTTGTCTATGAAATTATTTATATATTGTTTGGTTAGTTATGGTTTAAAGAAAATTGGAATTTTTTTGAAATAGTGTCTGGGTGTCTTTTCTGACGTTTGGGGTGCCACTATATATTGGCACATCCATGGGTGCACCAAGTGCACACATATATGTGTCATCAAATGAAGGTGGTGTTTTAAATTTATATTTCCTTGAATTTTTGGTTTTTTAAATGGTTTATTCTTTCCAGATGAAGTTGGGTATTTTTTGTGGTTCTAAAAATGGTTTTAAAAATATTTCTTAAGGTTTGACCATTTGGAATTGAAACATGCTTTGGTGTGAGTTTAGAAAGAAATATGCATATTTGTATTTATAAATTTAAAAGTGGTATTGGTAATAAGTTTCGGGTAAAAGAATTTAGACATGTCGACTCAAAGGCATGTTTGGAACATTCAATTAGAAGGTGATATTTGGGTAATGCTTTTGGAGACTTTGGACTTAAAGGACCATTAGGATCTTCCAAATCATGGGTGGAGTTGTGTTATATTTTATAATGGTTTGTGTTTGGAGGTTGTGTGTGCTTGGAAAATGATTTAATTTTTTTTAGAAAAATGATTTCGACAAGTTTGTGATGTGACAGCCTGTTTGCCACTTTCAGGATTAATGTAATGTCGGTGTTGATTCTTTGAAATAATGACGTTATGATTACTTTATTCCCATTTAAAAAAATTAATATTTTGAAAAATGTATCAAATGGTTTTATGAATTTCATGGCATAATGGACTAGTTGGAACCTTTGATGATTTGATGTATAAATATTATTGGGGAATATCTAAAGGGGGGATAAACCTTATGGGTTATCGTATGGAGTGTTTGGGTTTGGAGTAGGCAAGTGCAGTGAGATGAGTCATGTGTGTGAGGGCCTATTACTTACATAGTATTATTATAACCAACATGGGTTCGTTAGCATATTTTAGATGATCGAGTGATCGTTGCTGACCAACCACGATTAGATGGGTTGGTACCCCCTGGATTTGTTGTTAGTCCAGGCAGGCTTTGCTACTGGATTAGTCAGTTTTGGACATCCAGATAGTAATAGACTTCGGAGTTTCACGATACGCCAGTAGGTGGTTCCAAAACTGAGTATGTCCATGGGTCTTCTGGGGATGTCTAGGATCACCCATGGTTTCTGGATTATTTTTATTGCTTGTTTACTTTTCTTTATACAAGTTTATTTCTAGCTTGCATTGTTTTCCTGTTCTACTTTATCCCACCTTTGGTATACTTTGTTTTGGGTTTAGTTTATAAAATGATAGATGATTTTGGAAATGGTATGTCATGTGTGTTAGATTTTTAAATGATAAAATCATGTTACTTATTTTAAAATGCAAAAACCATACTTTTATATTTGTATTTCAAACTTGTGTTAATGGATAGTTACTGGAAAGGATACATTGGATTCTATGGTTTATCTTCGAAAATCTACTTATAATTTTTAATTCTCATGCCTATCTTTATAATGTCTATTGTAGGTTCACTTTTCTCCGGTTTTCTTGTCGGATTTTTTCATTATTAGATCAAGGTTGGCCTTTGGTTGGGAGGTGACCTGGAAGGTCACATGGAGGTATGTTTAGTTGTTCTATTTATTTCCTTTCTACTGCTAGAGTTTTGTTTTATTGTTATGTTTGTTCTTATATATTTATTTATCTTTTTTGTCCAAATCATTCCAACGATTAAATTTTGATGGCCGACACAGGTTTCCAGCACATGGGGATCGGGAATGCACTTTGGGACTTGCCACATACTAGATCAAGTAACTGATTCAGGGTCGACTCGGGCTGGTTTGTGACACTTGCCATTTCTCCCATAAAAAATGATTACATCACTCACCCATATGTATATCTAAACGTCTCCATGAAGTGATGTGATTCATTTTCCATGTACAACTTTATATAAGGATTCTAAAATTTTACATAATAAATAAATATTATATTTATAACATAATACAATTGTAAATATGATTAAACTATCATATATCCATAATAAATGGAACATCCAAGATGAAACATTCATGAGAAAACAAAGTAATTAAAACCTAAACCGATGATAACACTTAAATATCATCAATAAATGGGTGATAATTTTTTGTATGTGGATCATATATAATATTATAAATATTAATATGTTTTTTATCAATTAATAACATGTCAAAAACAATTATATAAGAGATTAAGGTATATTAAACAATGTGGAAGCATGAGGAAAGGGGTTTCTAAACTCAATTTATATTCATTGAGTTATAACAAGATTTCATTGGTTATGTTATTCAATGAATATGTGTGAAATTACCTTTAGACATTTTATGTTTTATTTCCATATACTTTTAGTGGATATACATTTGTTTCACATAATAACTTTATGGATTAATTCTCACTCTAATGATTCCATCATTGTAAGGGATTTAATCCTAATTTCCACTCCATTAATACATATTTGGTATTATGCACCTATTTATTTTATATTGTGAATATAATCCCTCTTTGATATATTATAATTAAATACATATTTATTCATGACGACTAATGTTTTAATTAATTTTTACTCTTTTAAGGTGCTTTAATTTATAAGTTACCCAAGAGATAAGAATATATTTTACAATCTTATTTTTTGGGATTTCTCTAATTTTCATTGAATGGATATTATAATCTATACTTCATAAATTCCATTTATTTTGGTATACTATAGATATTTATGTAGTTTCTAGGTTGTCTTACATGTTTTCCTATATTTCTCAATTTAATCAAGAAAATTAATGTTTAAAATTAAATATGATCATAATCATCTTTTGATTGGATATATTTTTCTTCCATATTATAAAAGAATTTAAGAAAATCATCTTTATTCAATAAATATATTTATTAAGGAAAATTTAAATTATCCTTGATAATTTTTTGGGTTTTAAAGGAATATTTATAATGTTTTATAAAGGTTTATTTTCAACATTATTTATAAAAAGTCAAAATGAATATTTCTTTTTAATATATACATCGTTAACGGTCCTTCCCATCACCATAACTATTTTATAATATTTATATTATTCTATAAGTATTCATTGGTTTTACAAATAAAAATATTTAATGAAAAATTATTTTATTTATTAGCTTTCATTTTCTTTTTTTCTACAATATATATATATATATTTGATGAATTGATGTTCATCTTTTATCTCTTGTTAATTTTTTGGTCATTAAGTTTCCCTTGAAAAATTACATTTATTGTGATCATCACTCTTTGGAAATTAAATTTATATTAAATATTCATATTCATTGTATCATGGATATGATAAATTCTTAAATCATATAACATTTCTATATATGGTGTTTTACTATGAATGTTATTTGATTGATTAGAGAAATCTTAAAATTCCATATTATTTACACAATATGGATATTTTTTGAGAAATAATTTTTTTTATGTATTAAATTAATCATTAAACATATGAGGAAGGAATTAGAAATATAGTGATGGGTGTGTTATGGTTATAGATTTACCCTCAGTGCATCAATCGGTCTCATGAGACAAACTAATTGTAAGAACTTATTAAATGATTTTTTGGGGTATATGTTCCCATAGTTTACAATGTCTTGATGCAAGGCCTTATTGGTAAAGATATCATGATGTCTATGATCAATATGTACAACATTATTCATTTCCATTATTCAGAATTTAGTTACTGTTATTCATGATATTATTTTCCTTGATATTATCAATAGATGCATATCATGCTCATGTTATTGATTAAATGGAAGGTGATTTAAATTATCTATCTTTCTATATACATTATTCCACATTTACTCATGATAGATTATGTTATACAAATCCATTACTGATTATTTTATCTCACCATTGTTTTTTTACTTACCCATGAAATGAAGAAGGAATATTTGAATGATTTCAAGGATTTAGAATATTTACAATGTAAAATGAGAATCATCTTTATATCTAGTTCTTCAAGAATAGTAAACTAATCATCCCCTTTGGTTAATATCTCTTGTATCTTATAATAATGTAATAATTTAAACAAATACATTGGGGTAAAAAATTTGGTATTTTCATATTTGGAATCAAAATAATTTTAGTATAAACCTTGGGAACTAGATTTAGGAAAACACAAATTAGGGAAAATAACCCTATAAAAGACTTTAAGGACAATTCTAACTATAGAATAACATCCTAATGTTTTGGTATGGAATTTATTACGTGGTTCACCTAAAAACACATCCATTTTTTAATAATATTAGGGCATGTGATTTGGGAATAAATACTTATTTGGGTAATTACCCTGACAATAGTTTATACGAATATATATTGGCCATCATTCTAGTGCATGATGATTGTTCCTTAACTATTCTCTTTTTTTGACATTCCCTAGTGATATTCTTTAGTTAATTACTAATTTCATTATGAACCATTGTTAATGATTTGAAAAGATGATGTTCGTGAATGACCAAGGATAAACATAAGGTGTCATGGATTGAAAAGAATGTTTCATAATTTATATAATGACCTAGTATTTTCATACATATATATTACATATTTTTTATTAATAATTATTACATTATACAAACACATGCATGAGGATCATAGAGGTATTGTGCCTTTACAAACTTGGAAATATAAACCAATAATTAATAATATTTATACATCATATCCCACATAGATCATTATAACTATCACCCTTCCTATATATATCACATTTAATACCTATCATCATAACTAGGGGAAAAGAAACATAAGAAAGGGTGGTCTGAAATTCTCAATTATAATAAACAAGGGAAATAAAAAAAATAACATGAGCATAAGGGTATGAGGAAAAAATAATAACATAAAAAATCAATACCATTATTATCAAAAATTATAACATTATGTCCTAGAATAAATATTGGTTGATCATAAGACACGAATCATAATGAAATCAAAGAACATGATCCAAGAGAGAATAACATTGAGATAAGTCATAGAATTTTTGGAATACACATAAGTATAGAAAATCACTTCAATAATTATTGAGGATTATTTCCAATTCTATCATAGTGGAAAGGGGTGTCTCCCAAAACCATCATAGTATTTAAGGTTCACTCCCAAGACTATCTTAGTGGACATACTACCTTTTCTAAACTAGGTTAAATCAATAATTTTAATTCCATTTATCTAATGGGATTTTAATATTTACCCAATCCATTAGATGGAGATATAGGTCCCACCTATCACATAATGTCAATAATACATACATGTCATATAACTACATAAAACATTCATAATTTTAGAACCCATGAAGAAATGGTATTTATAAAACATTCATCATATTAGAACCCATGAAAAATGGAGTTTCAAAAAACATCTCATCATAGAATAACTTGAGGAAAAAATGGGTTTTATAAAAACTTTTCATAATAAAATTAAACCATATAGAGAAATAATAAATATGTAATCATTGCATCATATCCTCATTAAATATTAAGTAATATCAAATAAATTCATTTTATATGGAAAATGATTTTGAAATAAAATTCATTTTAGACATTTCTTGAGAATAAAATAACCATTCTTTGAAAATAACATTTCTTAATTAAAATTACATAAAATATTGTGGAAATTATTTTCAATTAAAATATCAATGAGAAATTATATTGGAATCTTAATATAAAGAAATGTTCAAAATAGAGGGAAATTTTATTAATGTTTTACACGTTGAAATAGATATTTTTTACATTATCATTGAAAGACCAAAAGGACTTGTTTGGAAAATAAAATTAAGAATCATTTAAAATAGATATTTAAAAATTAAAAAATTTGTAAAAATAATCTAAATAAATATTTTTTTAATTTTTAAAACATTTTTAAAATAATATAAATGGAAGAAGAAACATTATTTTTTATCAAAGAGTGAAATAAAGATGATTTTTTCATAAAAATATTCTTTTGAAATCATGAGTATATAAAGAGAGTAAAATGAAGAGAAAAAATTTTCTTCTCATGATATAAATATATTAGAACAATTTTCATGAGTTTTTTGAGATGTGGATAATAATATTTCACTAACTGATTCATAACCATAAAGAAACTCGATAAACGATGAGATTGTATCATAAAACCCTTTCAAAATTAGTAACATTGAATCATTATCTCCATGAGTGAATAAAATTAAATGAAACATAAAATATAATTAAAATATATAAATTCATGATATTATGTGTCAAAGTGGGTTTATATAAACCTTATAAAAGAAGATAGGTGCATAACAAAACATATGTCTCAAAGAAGGAAAATTGAGACAAAAATACCTTACCTTAAGTCTTAACTTCCCTTGTATATGTTCAAACCTCCATTATAATAAATAAGATTTTATTATATATATTAATGTACCATACTCATATATATCATACAATATATAATTTTCTTATGAATTTTTATTACCCATTAATCAATAATTCGTTGTTAAAATCACATTTTGGGTAATAACTGCTTCATTTTTTGTGTATGTATTGGTTTAGTATTTTTAATCCTTTTTCTTAGATCATGGTTACATAATATACAGCATTTTAAACCATATATAAATATTATATATATTAATTATTTATGTATTTATAGTAATATATTGAAGTTATATATAGAAAATGATTTACAATATTTTTAGAGACGGTAAGCCGTATGTACACCTGAACGCTATTTCCATTTTTTATGGATTGAAATAAAGGAAGGTAAATAATATATAAAATTTATCAAGTAATTAATATTTAAAATATTTCACATATATTCATTGTATTTATCATTTATTACCTTTCATGTGAAGAGTTTGTGAAAAAAAATCACATAGCTTCGTGAGGTGGCAGTTCGCCGTACACAAGAACAATGTTATTATTAATTAGATGGATGGTAAGGTAAAAAATTATATTCTATATTTATTTTAAATATTGATTAATATTTAATTAATATCATATATCAAAATAAAATTAATCCTTATTAAATTCTATGTAAAGTGTAAGTGACAAAGGAATCGCATCGCTTCGTGACTTGGTTGTCCGCCGTACACACGAGCGATGTTATTGTATTCCGTACAGAATAGAAATTAAGAAAATATATATGATATTATAATTAAATAAATTTAATTATTTCATAAATTTTTTATTTATTCATTATATAAATCATTTCAACCATTCATAAGAATTAGTGATTCAAAACGAATTACGAGGATTCAGATGGCGGTTGTCCACCGCACAGATGATCAATGGTTCTGTTTCTAATTTTAGGGAGGTGTATGTTGTTTTAAGTAATTAAATTAACATAATAAAATATATCTATATTTTTTATACATATTTTATTATATAATCATGTTTTAATAATATTTTATGTAGGTCTATGAATAAATAAAAAAATACTCAGTTAAGGACATTACATGTTCTTCGGAAAACATCTTCTGGTTTTCACCAAAACCAGCCCTAGGTTGGATTTATAACCAAAGAAATAACTATAAGATTAGTGGAGTGAATTAATGAAGTTATTTGGGTATTTTTTGTCTAAAAAAATTAGTTTTAGAAGTGTTAATATGAGCAGAGAGTGGGTTTCCTTTAATAAGTGGGGTAGAGGATACACAAAAAAATTCTTAAAATAATAAAGTGTACCCATGTTTTCACAAGGAAAAAGGATCCAGATGGGTAATTATAAAACCTTAGATGTTATAGGGTATAAATATGGTCATCAAATGGGTGTTGAAAAATTCTATAGGTGATTTTACTGATTATATGTTTTGTCTAATCCCTGTCATACTCATTTTAACCATAATCGCAACAATTAATTTTTATTGTTTTCACAATTAATTATTGTAAAAATATTAAGTTAAAAATTTTATATAATATTAATTTAATCCATTTTCCCAAACAAAATTCAAATATGTGATAGAATTTAATTTAAAATTAAACCCCATAGGTGATGAAAAAGAGGATTTCCAAATTGAGAAGTATCAAAAGATTAAAACAATTTATATCAAAATTAAATATGAAATTGATTAGAATGAAATATATTGGTATAATTATAATATAATTGAACTAATTTTACTTTTAAAATAATTTTAAATTAAAATATATCCTTATAATTATATTAAACAAATAGGCATTTTTTAATAAAAACCAATATTTTTTATTATTTATCAAAAAATTAATCTTTTAAGGAAAAACCCAAAAATCCAAGCAAAGCTAATTTTTAAATGTTGATTAAAAAAATTAGGTTCTTTCTTCCAAATATTTGTTTTTAACTTTTTTCAAAAATTAATTTTATTATTTGTTCACAAAAAGCAATAAAATCATTTTTTTGAAAAAAATGAATTTTCAATACATAGAAAGAGTTTACCAAAAAATTATATACTTTTCAATCAACATGTTTTATTTAGATAAAACCAATATACATAATACTTAAAATATGGTGATTAATATTAATACTTAAAATTCTAATAGCTAGGTTATAATGGCCATATAAAATAGTATTATAAATAGTATATTATGTTTTGCTAAAACATGATGTTGTGTGTAGTGAAAGCTATCAAAGAAATTATATTTATTTGAAAATAAATCATAAATTATCGCGATGTTACATTACATATGCATTAAAATGAATTTCATCATTGAATTTATATCAATTTTTATAAAAAAAACTAAGGATACTAATGCCTCATTACATCTTCGTGTTTCCACATAGCTTCCTCAAATTAGTGGTTTTGGAACAAAATTTTGACTAGGTGAGGCATCTGGTTTTGTAAAACATTCTCTATATGATCTAGAATATCCACAACTTATTAATTTTTACAAATATCTTTCCCCACCAATATTACAGCTTAGTTAAGTACATGTGAAAGGTTAAGTATATAATTCCTAATGAGAGATACATGTAACACATCACGGACTTGGGAGAGGTTTGGTGAAATCCCCAACCTATAGGCTACATTCCAAATATAATAAATAATTTCAAAGGGATATATACACCTAGATATTTGTTTTCCATTATTTCAAAATATCATTACTTTCTTATGAAGACAAATTCTTAAAAAACATTACAACAAACATGGAAGTTTGGATCACATTGAAGATTATAAGCATAACATTTATGTCAACATTGTGGTGTCCACTTGAGTTGTTGAATGTATCTAACCATATCTTATATTTATTAAGATATTTTGGGTCCCCATAGATTTATTTATTGAACTTCATTTCATAATTTTGGAGCTCTAAACTTCTTTATATTGAGGGATTGATAAGGATCCACCTAAATACTCATCTAAAAGCTGTTGTTTTATGAAAACTCATCTAAATAATAGTTCTAATTTCAACCAAAATTTAAATCTAGTGAAAAATATCTCAACATATCCTATAGGGATTTAATTTATCTCTTGTACTGACAATATTTTTGAGGTTGATACATAGTTCTAAAACTCAACTCTATAGAAACTTTTTGCTGAAGACATCTCTAAAAATTCAAGGTAAACCTCAAATCCCAATCTAACACAATGGAATATGAAACATACCACTTTCTTAATGTATATCCTAACAATATGATCCAAATAGAAATATTCTATAATATTTATGAAATGTGTTAACTTATTATGTTTATTGACTATAACCCATATAGCATTGTACCCGTTATATTTTTTGGGGAGTACAAAGACAAAATTCTGGGTGAAGTTTCCCCATTTATATTCTAGTATGGGTAATCTATGTAGCATCCCCTTAGACATATGTCTCTCCTCATTAACATTATGACATACCAAGCATTGAGATACAAACATTGTGATATCTCCCTTCATTATATTTTACCATAAATTATATTTCATATCTCTATACATATATATACTTCTAGTATAGGTGGAACACATGTATGGTTCCTAAACCTTATCATTAAATCAAAATCAAGGTTAAAAAACCATTTAAACCTTCTTCCATAGCTCTGTGCCATCATTCTATTCCCCTTTAATCATTATATAGATATATAATTAAAAATTAATTTGAGAAAGATAATATTTATCCCCTTCCTTCAGTATTTCTAGATCCTTCCATTGAAAAATCCATAAATATTAGATCTTTTGTGATCATCATCATGGATAATCTAGAATTATCCCTTTAACTCGAAGCATCATCCAACATGTTTGATTTCCTAGGGTGATAATATATTGATAAGTCATAATATTTAATCATCTCTAACCATATACTATGGATCATGTTCAAAAACTTTTTCATGAATATATAATTCAAAATTTTATGATTAGTATATATATTACACTTTTTCCATTCAATATAATTTATCCATATCTTTAATGAAAAATTTTCCACATCGAACTCTAAATCACGAGTTAGGTAATTTTTCTCATGAACCATAAATTTTCAGGAGGCATAAGCTATAACCATTTAATTAGAAACAAGAATGTATCCCAATTCCTTCTTTGATGAAACAATAATGATTAGAAACCCATATCCACTATAGGTTAACATAAACAAGCATGCACTAACCAATATTCTCTTTATTGTCTTGAAAATTTATCACATTCATCTATATAAAGGAACTTTACTCCCATCGGAGTTAACTTACTGAGTGGATTATAATGTGATGAGAAATTACCCATAAATTATCAACGATTTCTATCCAAACCAAGAATACATTGGATCTCAGTCACTATGTTTAGTCTCACACAATATTCAATATCCCCCCTCTTTGATATATCCAACAATATACCCTCAATTGATATTATATGACCATGAATTGAAACATTTTTATCCAAAATTCACAAATTATAATTTTTTCATACATATTATCCATTTTTAGGGTCTTTAGTACAATTATATAGTGATCTTCTTGCTCTTCCTTTAATATTGAAAATATAATAATAGATTTTATAAATTATAACAAAATTTTACCAAGGCAATCTCTAAAGTATTTATTAATAAAATAAATAAAGATAAAGGGGGAATTAGTAAGACCAAATGGAATCATTGTATACTCATAGTGTCTTTAAATTGTATGGAATGTTTTCTTGGGTATATATTTCTTACTGAGTCCCAATTTTTGATATCCAAAGAGATTTTCAATATTAGAAACGTTTTGATCACCATGTTATTGATCAAACAAGTAATCAATACAATGTAGAGGATACTTGTTCTTGATTGTGATCTTTTTCAACTGATGATAATAAATGTAAAGAAACATCATTCCATCATTCTTTTGGAAAAAGAAAATGGGTTCCCCCAAGGTTAAACTATAGGCCAAATGAATCCCTTATCAAGATTATACAAGGGTTGTTAGTTCATTTCTTGTAACTCAATTAGGGACATTCTATGAGGAGTCTTTAAAATGGGTGTGGCACCAGGTATGAGTTCTATTTAAAACTATAATTCATGATTCATTGAAAGACAAGGAGAGTCTTTTGTAAATACTACAGAAAACTCTCACACTATAGGAATATCATCGATGTTTAGTTTATTCCTAAGAATATGAGATAAATTACCCTTTTGAATAATAATCAACACACACTTAATTGATGTCATTTCCATTTGATGTTCATATTTATCATCAAACTGGTGTAAAATCATTAGATGGTTTAGAATATAAAACATTACTTCCCTTATTCATTAACTAACGTGGGATTTATTTATATAAATCAAACCCATTCCAAAGATAACATCAAATTAAATGAGAGGATGAGTGAAAATATTTTCAAGAATCACATTCTCATGAACATTGATTAGAGATGAATCATATAATTAAAATGTGATCTTCATACCATTAGGGTGTTCACTAATAATTTTATATCTAACTATGTGGGTGGAATATTAATACCCTTAGAAAATTCTTTAGATATAAAATAATGGGTATATTTAATGTTTAATAAGATATTTTAAGTTCTAGAGTGGATGGTAAGTGTACATTTCACCACATCCTTTTTGAAACCCTTACTATAAATAGTGATCACATGAGATTTAAACTTTAAAATTAGTTTAAGAGGTTTTTGACATTGATCATTCTCATTATCCTTCAAATTTGGTGACCCATTACAAATTACTCATACTTCGTGCATTTGAAACACTAGAGTGTTGGTGGTTTATTTTATGGAACTTTCTCTCTATTCACATCATTTGTTAAATTATTCCCATCACTTTGGAATTAGATTGCCTAATTTCCTTATCTTATACACATAAAACATTTACAACTCCCTATAAGATAGTCTCTTCCTTGTTTTTGACCACAAATCGAGCAACAAATAAATCACACCATCATCTCTCCATATTTCTTAGTGTTTCCCTTGAAATCTCTATATATATTCTTATCAAAACCATTTGATTGATGGGAAACACCAATATCCATTTACAACATGATAGAACAAAGAATTATTTCTTAATAGAAACTAAAGTACTTTATAGCTAACTACCTTATGATACATGGTTTTAATCCACTAAAGAATCAATCAACCTTAATTTTATGTTGGATGATAATTCCAGAAGTGTAACTCATTAGAATTATAAAATTTTCCTCATAGATATCAGTGGATTCATCATCCATATACATTAGATCAAGGAATTCATTTTCCATTTCCATATGAATAAGGTAAGGGTGGTACTTATTAAAAAATAATCTCTTAAACTCTTCCAACACTATCGAGTCAATTTCATATTGTTGCATCATATTCTTGATGATAGTCCACTATTAATTTGCTCCTCCTTCTAAAGGCTAGACATCCAAAATGAATTTTTTATGTTACAACAACTAGATAATGGAATATATATTTTCAATGGATTTTATCCATTTCTCATAAACTAGAGGATCAAAAAAACCACTAAAATATAGTGGATGTTACCTCATTATGGTCTCAATATAATTTTGTTCCCTCATTTTCTTGTTTGTAAGTTTATCATGACTCATATCTTGAGAAATATTTGTGAGAATATCAATTATATTTTCCAATCCATATCCCACAACATTTACTCTCTTAATAGGAAAATAATTACTTTGACCATTTCATTTAGAATTAACACATTTCTTTTGAGTTACATCAATCATCTAAAACAAAACATCAATGTATAATAAATAATAATAGTGGGAAAACACATATTTATGAAATATCATTTATAGGATGTCTAAATTGAAACACATTCTTTTAAATCCATGACTCCTATGTTTTAACCTATTCTATTCATGGTCATTATCTATTTAAATCCTTCATCAATGATCATAATTAAAATGTAAATTAATAAAACAATATCTCCCATGAGTGTGAAACTAGGTGTGTAGTAAGCCCCATTGTCATATACCAGATAACATTTGAGTCAAGCCCAATATAACATTTTCATAGTTATTACCCCAAGGAATATCTATTCTATAACCACATCCATTTATAGTATCCAGTTGGGGATATAATTATAGGTAAGCCATATATTATATTCCTTACCAAAAAAATTGGATGTTACCCTATACTTAGGCTAATCCTAAGGTTTCTCAATTAATGATTCTTATACTAGTTTCTAAAGGTTAACTCAAACTATCCTCTACTACCAATTATAAAAACCCAATATTTTTTACATATATATTTCATTATTTTTATGAACATTCTTTACATTACACAAACACATGATTGAGGATTATAAAGGTGTATTTTATTTGGATCTTTCAAACCTAGACAACATATTCATAACAGTTCTACGTCATCTCTCACATAGTTCATAATAACTATCACCCTTCTTAAACATGTCACATGTAATACCTATAATCATAACATCTAGAAATGAATCATATTAAAGGTTGAGAGTGGATGATCAGTAATGGTAAATAAGGGAAATACTTAAACAAAATGTGAGCATAAGGGTATGAGAACACGAACATAACATATGAAAATCCTTCCCTATATATCAAATACCAAAATCATGAGTCATATAATAATGATTAAAAGTTCATAAGACATGAATCATTATAAAATCGAATAACACAAGCCATGATAGCTTAAAATTTACATAATACATGGAATTTTAGCATAAACATAATCATTAAAAATCATCTCAATAGTAGTCAAGGATCATTTAAAATGTTATCATAGTGGAATGTTTTCACTCCCCAAACCATAATAGTAGTCAATATTCACTACCAAGACTATCATAGTTTATATCGTCCCTTACTGAACTAGGTTCACTACCCTTTCCATTCATATTTATCTCATGATATTTCAATATTTACCCAATGCATTAGAGGTAGATATAGGTCCCACACATCACATAATGAAATTATAAATACATATGCCATAATATCATAAAAATTAATCATATCAGAACCCATGAAAAGAAATGTGTTTCATAAAACATATTATTAAAGAATAACCAGTGGAAAAGAAATCAGTTTCATAGAAATATGTCATCATAAAATTAAACCATCCATATAAAGAATAATGTTGGTATAAATGGATATTATCCATGGTAAATAATAACAAACATCAAAGAATATTATTTTATATGGAAAATGATTTTGAAAAAAACAATTGGATCATATCTTTAGTAAGATAACATCTTTAATCATGATTTTATAAAAGATTGTGGAATCATTTTTCATTTAAAATATCCTTGAAAACTTATAGATGAATCTTGAATTATAATAATTCTCATGATAGTAAGAAATTTTGACCATGTCATACTTGTTAAAACAATGATTTATTTCAAATTTTAGTTAAAATAAAAACGTTATTTGTTTGGAAAATAACAGGAATATTCCATTTAAATCAAATTATGAATGGTAAAAAATAAGTAAAAATGTATTTAATAAATCATATTTAAAATTTTAAAAACATTTATGATAATAGTTTTATAAAACATGGATATTAAAGGAAAAGGGTTTTTTACTGACGATAAAAATAGAGATGATTTTTTCTTAAAAACATACTTTTGAACTCTTATGTACATAAAGAGTAGTAAATTAAAGGGAAACAGGTATTATCATGAAATAACCTTATGAGAATAAAATTCATGAGTTTATTGATAGATTTACTATAATACTTCATTATTGGATGCATGAACATAAATAATCTAGATAAATAATAAGATTTTATCTTAAAACCCTTACAACTTTGGTAGCATTGAACCATAAGCCCTGTGAAATAATAACATAAAATAAAAATAAAAATATCACTATAATAAACATATTTATGATATTACATGTCATAGGGGTTTTATATACACCTCATATAATAATATAGGTGTATAACATAACATATGTCTCAAATAAGGAATATTAAGTCAAAAATTCCTTACCTTAATTATCCATTACCTTTGTACATATTCAAACCACCTATATAATAAATATATGTATATTATAAATATATTTATGAAATATAATAATATTTATCATACAATATATTATATACTTAATAATATTTATTTCCCATTTTGAAATAATTCATTGTTAAAATCATGTTTCATATAATAACTGCTTCGTTTTCCTATCTGTTTTTGTATGTAATTATTGATCCTTTTAAATTGATCCTGGTTCCATCATATTGAAAATATAGAAAATGATATAATTATCATATATATTCATTATGTATGTATTTATATAAATCCATTAAATTTATATACAGATAATGATTCACACCGTTTACAGAGATAGTAAGCCTTACATACACATGAACATTATTTCTATTTTCTTGATTGGTCAAATGAAAGGAAATTAAAAAATATATAGAATTTCAATATTAATTATTATTTAATATATATATATATAATATTTAGTAAATTAATCCTTTATTCTCTTCTATTTAAATCATTAATGAAAAAAATCGCATCACTTTGCCAGATGGTAGTCCTCTGTACACACAAACGATGTCATCGTTTATTCAATGGATGGTAAGGTAGGAAATTATATAATATTTTTCTTTTAAAAAATATTAACAGTTAATTTATATAATATATGAACATAAAATTAATCCATATTACCTTGTATGTAAAGTGTAATTGAAAAACGAACCACACTGCTTTGTAAGACTGTTGTCTACGGTGCACGCAATCGATGGTATCGTATTACCTTTGGAATGAAAAGTAAGATGGTATACATGATATTATAATTAAAAAATATATAATTATATCATTAATATCAGATTTAATTATTATATAAATCATTATATCCATCCATAAGAAGTGGTGATGGAAAAAGAATTAAATCGGTTCGTGAGGCAACAATCTACCTTACACATGATCAACAATTTCATTTCACATTTAAGGGAGGAGGAGACTATTTTAGGAAATTAAATTAATATAAAAACATATAAATCTATTTAATAAACTTATTTTATTATATCATTAAGGTTTAATACTAAATGAAAAATGTGGAAGGAGAAATAAAAAAACCAATCGGTTAAGGTTGTTTCCTTTTCTTCAAAAAACATCTTTTAATTTGAACAAAAAAGCATTTCGAGGTTGAATTTACAACCAAAAAAGGATTATAATATCAATATAAAGAATTAAGGAATTAATTTTCATAGTAATATTCTGAATAAATGATTTTGGGAAATATTTATATGAGAGTAGAGGTGGTGTCCTTTCATTAGTGGGGGATGGGAGGACATAAAAGGAATTTTTGAAAATAATAAAGTGTACCCATGTTTTTAAGATGAAAAAAGGAAAAACAATTATTAATTATTTATCATTAGAGGATATAAGTTCTAAATATTTCCATAAAATTGGTTTTTGACAAGTTTATAGGTTATTTGTTCCCTTATATTTTTAGTTTAATCTCATGTAGAACTGTTTTACCCGTAACCGAAATAATTAATTTTTACTCTTTTCACAATTAATTATGGTAAAAAATTAAGTTAACCTTATTAAATAATATTATTTATATTTATTACAAATATGTAATAATTTTTTTCAATTCAATTAACATTATTTTAAGAATATAATTTAAAATTAAACCCACATTTGCGATAAAAAATTTGTTTTCCAAAGAGAAAAGTTTAATACGTTTTTATATCAAAATTCAATATGAAATTTATTAAAATAAAATATATTAGTTTAATTATAATATAATTGATCTAATTTTACTTCTAAAATGATTTTAAACCAAAATTTATCCTTATAAATTCTTTATATAAAAATTATGTTTTCAATTAAAACTAGTATTTTTCCACTATTCATAGAAAAATTAATCCTTTAAAAAAACTATAAATTAAACCTAAGATAATTTTTACATGTTGATTCCCAAAATTAAATTAAAATTTTTGAATAATGTTTCTAAAAGTTTTAGAACTTTTAATAATATTTTATTAACAAAAATCTATAAAATCATTTTTTGAGAAAATAGATTTTTCGAAATATATAAAGACTTTATAAAAAATGAGTGGTTTTTATCAAAATGTTTATTTTTATAAAACCATTATACATAATATTTAAAATTTCTTTATTCCTATTCATACCATAATATTTAACTAACCAGTCATAATATAAATGTTAAATAGTAATGTAAATCTTATATTGTGGTTTGTTAGAACTTGATGTTGGGCATAGGAAAAGTTAACGATGAAATCAAATTTATTCAAAAAAATTTTAAAGAATCAATGGGTGTTACAATTTAGACTTCCTATTACTAATGTTTCAGGATTATATCATTTAATACTATGTTTTTTTTATACTTCACTTTTTGGTTTTAGTTTGTTGTTGTAACCAAGAGAAACCATATTGATGATGAATGTGGCGGAAAATGGAATACTTTTCCTCATGAGAAACCAAATAATGTGAAAGTTGGAAAGAATGTCCTTGTGATTATGTCTAATAATATATCTCATTATATTATTGAAATTTAAACTTGGTTGAGTTTCTTAACATTCCTAATAAGGTAAAAATTGAGTATCATGAAGACCATAGAGGGAAGAAGATTCAGTTTCCAACATGTAAATTATGTGGGAAGAAACATGAAGCTAAATGTCTCATAGGAATGAGAAAATTTTATATATACAAGAAAAATGAAATCTAATAACTAATTGACTAAGGAAAATGAATTTTTTTTGTAGAGGTATATGAATTTTATTATAGGTACCATTTATAGTTCAATATATTATGTGTGGGGAAATATAGGAATTATCTAATTCAATTATAAAATCTATGGGTTTAATCTTAGACCAAGGAATGAGAGATGTTATACCAATCATTCAAGTTAAAGGATTTAAGTGTTTATGTACTGGTATTTGAGAATTATAAAACATAATTCTTAAACCAATGATATTTTGGTCATAAGAATTATGAAACATTTAAGACATTCTCGCAATATTTTTTCTTTAATGATTTGAAATATATATTGAATGGAACAAATAACCAAGAAATGTTATTCATTGTTAAGGTGAAATTTTTAGAGAACACATGATTAAAATAAAGATAACCCTTATTATGTTCCTAATGTTGAGTTAATAATTTTTAGTTTGGATAAAGAGATGATTTAAATTAATATGGGATAAAGAGATTACTGAAATTAATAAAGTAAATGGGAAAGTATTGGTAATCTAGAAATTGGTTAGTGATTTTATTAAAAAGTGATTTCATTCATTTTTATGAATTTTTTACATTTATTTTTACAAAATATATTCAACAGTCTATGATTTTATTTTATGAATAATGATTATGTTAAATTTTAAAGTATATATGTTTCATTGAGATTTTCTGGTGATTTATGTTGTTAGTATGTTTTTAGAGAATATATGATCAAAGTATTCACATATTTGGTATGTAAAATTATGAGATACTTTATGTTGTCTAGGGATAATTTTTATATCAAATATTTTGGGTTTTTGGGTTTTTAATTTTTCCATACATATTTTAGAGGATTCTTAAGGTAAATTATTTACGGAATGGATTACGTTAAACTTTAGGTGTTATTATTTAGGTTTTAGAGATTAATATATTATATTTACCAATATTAAAGAACTTGTTATTACCATTTTTATTTGTTAAATAATTAGAGAAATAAATAGTTAATTTTTGAACGTTTGAGAAGAGAAAATAGGGGAAGGGGTTTGAGAGATGGGAGATAATCTATCTCTAAAATCCATCGGCAAACTAGGTTTTGCGATCTAATTCTTTGATTTACGCTCCAATGGCTTCCTCCTATCTAATGCCTTAGAGATTCAATACCCATCGCTTCCTAGAGTGGCATGTTTAAAATGAGCATGCTATTACGAATCTGCAAAAGGATCCCCCCTGCCGAAAAATATGCTTCATGCTCATTGACTTGTAAAATAAGAGAAATTTCCTTCCTCTAAGCGTTGAAAGATACGAACCTGTCCACTACTACTCTTTTGAAGCCTCATTTATTCAAGAAATTGGATGATGGTCATTTCTTTTTCCAAGACGACCCTGAAGCTCTTCAATAACATATGAAATTATTTAAGTATTCTGTTATGGGTCACACTTCTTACCTCAAAGCCAACAAACCTTGGCACTTTTCGAATCTTAAATTACATATCACACACTGCTGGGGTTTTTCCGATTATAAATTAATTCCAATTGGCCATGGCTATTTCCACATCCTTTTGAACTCACAGGAGCATTTTAATCATGTTTTCAAATTTGGAAACATCCAACATAAACCCATTATCTTTTAAATATTAGAATGGGATATAATTTTTAATCCACAAACTCACAAAAACAAAATATAAAATGTTTGGATATGGTTGCATGGTCTTAATTGGTTCTATTGGCACCCTATGATTCTTAATGATATAGTCTCATGTATAGGCACCCCTCTTAAGATAGATCAATGTAGACTTAATACAGAATATGGTTTGTTTGCTAGATTCATGGTTGAAATCAAACTAGACTCTAAATTACCAAATGTTGTTGGCTTTAATGAAAAGGATATGATAACAGAGGTTAGAATTGAATATGAATGAAAAACACCCTTTTGTGAGCTTTTAAATATAGTTGGACATTCTATTTTGAATTGTTGTGTAGTTAAAAACCAAGCTATCCACCCCAAATATAATGAGTGCACTAAGTATAGAAACAGAAGAGGTAAGAACAAAATCACAGATAAAACTGAACCTCCTAAAGAATGATATTTGGGTTAAGAAATAATCTCACTCAAACCATTGTGGAGATTCCTTTGGTAATACATGGGCTGATTTTGTTAAAATGGAAAAAAATAACAATACAGAATATGACATTTTAAAAGTTATTGAAAAACTGGTTGTGAATGTCATACAAGATAAACAATTAATTGAAAACATTGTGGCACATGCTGCTATTGATGATATTATAGTTTCTTCCCCCCATAATTGGGTAACTAGTAAGGGTGATTCTATGGATAGTTGTCATATCCCATATTTAGATAGTACTTCACACAAAGTGGATCTTAATTTTTCACTGATAATGGGAATCACACACAACCCTGCTTCATCAGAAATGGGAATATCTAGCCATTTGTCATAGATTTCACATATGTAAGGATTTTATTGGTATTAGGGTGCACTTCTAGAAAGTTTGCCTCAGATTGCATATGTATGACCTCCAATTTAGAGAACATTGATCTGACTAAATTAAAGGCAATAAATCCCGTGATCATTACTACAGAGACCACCTCCTCGGATTCTACCTTGCCAATGAAATCCTGTAAGGACTCAAAAGATACTATTATTTCTATTGGGGAGATCTTAGCTTCGGACTGCACATCAAAATTCTTATTTCTTTCAGAAGTCACTAATCTGAATTCTAGTGAAAGAAGATATACTATGTAAGTTGGTGATATGAGTGGCTCTTAAAATAATCTCTTTGTACTGAAGATAATTAATTGTATTGAGCAGAATAACTATAAAAAATCTGGATTCTCTGAGAAAAATGGGAAAAATCAAAATGGGCTAACCACCTCGTCTTGTGATTTGATCACAAAGCTGTAGTCAATTTTTCACACATAAAATATTCAGGTACCTATGATCCATGCACCATTTCAGGTAACAGATTTAATGATGTTAAGAATATTTCTTTTACTATAAAAAATTTATAGGATGTTAACATTATGGTTGTTAGTCTTACAGAGGAATCATCTGATAAAAATATCATTCATGATACTACCTTACATATTCTTCCTACAAGTGATAATGTTAAATCCTTAGACACCACTAAAGGATATCATGGGTTTATTATAAACCCGAATATGTCTAAAAATATTATAAGATCAACTAGGCATAAAGGCTCAAATATTAAGAAAATTAGAGTTCTAAATCCAAACGCATGTCTGAATAAAGATATTATATTGGAACTGTCATGGTATTGAAAACCTTTACCCATTAATTTTTTTAAAATGAATGGTCAACATTAAAAATCAATTAGTTTTTTTCCATTGATAAACATGAGATCAATTTTTTCACTGATTTAGTTCACTTCATCCATTTTTGATACACCTTTATAGGTGCATGTCAAAGCATCAAAAATCTGGATACACTATGGATTTTTTCTCAATCATCTTTGTCTAATATTAATGTTTTTCAAATCAATGATAAAATTTTAACATTTGATTTTATGATTGATAACACACATCTTTTTTGTTAATTTATTTATTCTATGAAAAATTATCAGGATAAGAGGACTCTTTGGAATGACCTCGCTCTCTTGAGCTCTTGTATTTACATTCCTTGGTTTGTTGTTGGAGATTTTAATGTTATTCTACCATCAAGTGAAAAACATGGTCCAGTACCCTCAACATTATCTATGAGGGAATTTAAAACTGCTATTGAAAAAACTAGTTTAATTGAAATTTATTTACTCAGTGCAAAATATACCTGGTAAATGAGTCATTATAATAGGGTTATTGCAGAAAAAATTGATAGATCCTTCACTAATGACAATGCCTTAGATAAATGGGACACAATTTCTATCACCACCCTTCTGAAAATATAATCTAAACATCATCCTATCTTGACCACTATCTCTTACTAAACTATAAAACTTATTCTACCCTTCATCTTCAATAGTGCTTGGTTCTCAGACATTGAATTTTGTGAGCTCATTAATCAAGTTTGGCCTTTTATGAATCTATCCAACTATGCCTTTTATTGTACTTTTAAAATGAAATTTTTTAAACAAAAATAAAATTGTTGTTGTGTGAAATCCCAAAAAATTGATAGTTACATTCATCTTCTTGATAATGAACTTCACAAAAATAAAAAATAGTAACTCTCACATGGATTTTTTATTAGATCATAATCACAAAATTAAAATTAGTATAAAACATAATTCTCTTCTCACTTTCAAGGACGACATTACTAAGAAAACTCATAAATTCAAATGGTCAACTGATGGTGATAGAAATACCAAATTCAACAATTCATTGTAGAGAGTCTGAAAATTCTGTAGACCTCTTGCCTCGCTAAAATATGGAGACAACCTAATGGATAATGAAGAGGATATTTACAATCATGTTGTCTCCTACTTTAAGCTTTTATTTAATGGCCCTGACATTAGTAAAGACCTCATTCATGATATCACTGTGTATATTGTCACTGATGTGGATAACACTTTCCTTGATGGTGTTCCCCTTGATCATGAAATCAAGGACATTGTCTTCAGCTTAAACCTTGATAGTGCCTCGGGTCCTTATGTCTTTAATAATGGCTTCTATTAGAAATATTGGGATATCATCTAATTTGATATTTTCGAACTTGGTAAGAATTTATTTTCCAGTGGATTCCCACCACATGGGTTGAATTCCCAATTTCTTACTTGGATTCCCAAGGAAGACAACATCTCTAAAATTAACCACTTTAGACCCCTATCTCTTATTAACACCATTTATAAAATCATCACCAAAATAATTAAAAACATACTTGCCTCTATTATAGATAAAATTATCTGCTAGAATCAATTTGATTTTTTCTATGGAAAATCCATCTAGAAATGAATTTTTCTAGCCTCTTAATGCACTAACACGTTAAATAATAAAAATAGAAGCGGTAACAATACCATAAATCTTGAAATTAGAAACTCATTTTACATAATGGATTGGGATTTCATCATCAAATTTTTTCATGGATTTGGATTCAATAATATCTTTATCTGTAGATTCAAAACCCTTTTATTCTTACCCCACATTTCCATCCTGATCAATTGTTCTCTCAGAGGTTACTTAAATTTCACCAAAGGTTTCAGACAAGGTGACCACTTATCTGCAATATTTTTTTTATTGTAAACGACTATTTAAGTCGTCCTCTCACTCATATGGTTGATCAAAACAAACTTAAACCTATTCATACTTACATAATTTTGAATGATACCAAACATATTCTTTATACAAATGACATCATTTTGTTTTTAAAGGATGACATAAAAAACATCAGAACTCTTAAATCTACTCTTTCTCATTATGAAGAGGTCTTGGGTTAGGTCATTGGATAGAAAAAAATCCTTCATCTATTTTTGAAAAAACAATCCGATTAGTAAAACAATTACATCACCAATGAACTTGGCATTAAAGAAGGAACAATTCCCTTAAAATACCATGGGGTTCCCATTTTTTGCGGAAGACCCAAAGAAGGAAAATTTTCCAACATTTTTTATCGTATTATTAATCATCTTTCCATTTGGAAAGGTCAATCTCTCTCCATGGAATGGATAGTTTGCCTTGTCATGTCGGTCATTGTCTCCAAATTGGTCTACAATTAGCCAACTAGTCTTATAAAAAATGAACATGTATATAGAAAACATGGTTTGGACTGGCAGGACTTTGGAAAAGAAACATGTTACTATCCGCTAGGACACTTGTTGTAAACCTTTACACAAGGGTGACTTTGGTAATAAAAATTTAAAACTCTATAATGAGTCCCCTCATGCCAGACTCGCTTGGAACCTGTTCACAATGGCATCCCCTCGATATCATTCATATAAAATAAGTTCCGAGATCGATTTAAGATAGGTAACAAGAACTTCTTAAACTTTTCTATTGTCCCTCCATCAAAAATTTGTTTGTCTACATTATGGCCAATTCTAGTTGTATGTTTACTAGAAACTACTCCCTAAAATTTTTGTTGGGCAACTAGACATGGGCTCCTTGTATTTCATTATTTTCTTCTTACCATTCCCCTGAAATTGTCAACAACACTATCAAAAATGTTCTCAATTCTCATATTTATACTATTCATAATAATGTTATTAAAATTATTGATAAATACCACTTTGCTACCTCGGAGGTTTCCTAATTTGAGAACCTACTCAAAATGGGTTTCTAAATTCAAAAAACTTTTACAACCATTCATTTCATAACTTTGAAAATGACTTTAATTGGATTAATGTTTTTGTGATGTCTTGGATTAAACCTTAAATACTCACTCTTATTTGGCATCTTTCCTATAACAGGGTTCCCAATGATTCTTATTTACAAATTTTTCGGGTTCCATCTTTGCTCAAAATGTCTCCTCTGTAATAAAAATATAGAAGACACTAACCATTTATTTCTATCTTGTGTAACTTCCAATACTTTTTTGAACTATATTTTTGACATTTTTCATTGAAGATTGCCGATTTTTGACTCTATCAATGCATAGATACAATGCTATGTAAATATGGAGAACTCCAAAAAAATTGAAATATTGTTTTTTTCATGGTTTTTAGAGATTATTCATGTAATCTGGTATGAAAGAAATGAAATTATTCCTAAAAATTTCTCACTTAACATTAATTCAGGTAGAATGAGGATTCTCATCACTATTCGTGAAGCTACATTAATTCAGAAAGGGTGTTGTGACAACTCTGTGACAGATTTTATGATTTTTTGTCTTCTTCAGGTTGTTGCCACTTTTATCCAGATGATACAAATGTTTGAGGTTTTATAGATTCCTCCACTCCCAAGGTGGATTAAAATCAATGTGGATAGATACTACAAAAGAAACCATGCCTCGCATGGTGTGGCACTATCTTGAGAAATCATCTTGGTTAGATCATATGGTTATTTTATAGTGGTCTTAGTTCTATAACCTCTCTGGAAGCCAAAATGTTGAGTTTGATTCATGGAATTTCATTTTCCATGCTATGAGGAAGGAACAATTTGTGGATAGAAATTGATTCTACTACAGTGGTGCAGGCAATTTGGAATGGAATGATTTATCTAGCTTGGCCGCTTACTTTGCACTGGATGAATTATCTATGATCGCTTCAAGACATCAATTTCATTGAAACTCATACTTACCATGAAGTGAATATGGTTTCTGATTGTATCTCCAATAATGGGGTTATGCAGCACATAACCTGGCTGGAGGACCTCCCGAGCAACTTGCATCCTCTTCATGTGAAATATTGTAATATGATACCATCTTATAGACTCTTGTATGATCTTCATTTTAATAAATTTTGGGTTGGACTTTAGACCAAATCACCACCATTTATAAAAAAGTAGTGAATTTTCATTATTTTATGGATCTTATGATCCATTGAATGTTATTTATAGTGGTTTAGGCATGACAAAACCATTTTGAAAATTCATTTCTTGGAATAAAAGATGCAGTGGAAATTCATTAAAGAACATCCAAATGATGAAATTATCCTTATGAAATTGAAATAAATCATATAAGTACATTTTATCATGTTTTTTATATTAATATTAAATTAGTCGCTCATATTTATGAAATGAAACCTGAAATAAAAAGGATATCATTTTAAATTTTTTTATGAATTGATGAACTTTTCACCCCTAACTGATTTATGGTTTGGTGGATGTTAACTTTCCCATGAACATGTTTTATGTTACTCTTTATTAGTACTTATATTGAAGTTTTATCCTACATATATATATTTTAAATTCCAACTAATGTTATCCTCATATGGGAACCGAATTATGGGTTATTTTAGGTAACATTTATCCTTCCCACTTTCTCTTTTAAAAGAAGTTGTATTATCCCACTGTATGATGTGGGTTTCCAATAAAGGTATTTTAAAATATTGAACCCTTGATAAAAAAATATAAAATTTTGGGGGAGTAATTTATTTATGAGGATATAATGTAACACCCTGAAAATTTAGTTTAAAATAATAATAAGCTCAATAACTTACTTAACACAAGACACTAAGCTTTAATAAAATTGATATATGTTACAAAAATATTATCATGTGACCTAGATGTTAAATTGGTGTGTATGAATATATATAACCACTATATTAAATATATATAATATTCATACCAAGTAAAAAATCTATTTATTAATGATTAGTAAATAATCAATCTTTTTTTAAAGAAGTCATTTTTTGCTTAAAAATGCATTTTTTAAAAATGATTTTATTGCATTTTCTATTTATAAAATACAATTAATTTATTATAATTTTCTAAATTGTATTTTATAAAAGTAAAATGATTTTTTAAATCATAATATGAAAATTAAATTAGGATGAATGTTTGGGATTCTTCTGAAATGATTGATTATTTTGTGAATAGTGAAAAATACTGATTTTTCAAATACTCTAATTTATTTTCATTATATAAATTAATTTAACAGTAAAATTATATTTTGGATTCAATATCAAATAGAAATACTATAAATTTTATTATAATAATATAATTAATTCTTTTTTAATCTTTAATATTCAATCTTTTGATATAAGTTAATTTTTATGCTTAAATTTTTTTTTTCTAAAAACTATTTTCATTATATTTTTTGAATTGATATTAAAATTTATTCCATAAAATTATAGATATTTATAATTAATTTTTTGTAACATATTTTTAATTAATATGTTCAAATATGGTAAATTGACCCCATTTATTTTATCCAAATTAAATAGTAATCGTGGTAAATATTTATCACCTCAATAATATTAAAATGGGTAAATCATGGTTAAAATTATGAGATAAGGTATAAAAATCAACCCAAAACATTCCCTTTTTTAATTTTATAGGAAACATTCGACCATATCTATCAAAAATTAAAATATATTTCATTCAGGTTCTATTTCTTATTGATAATGACATTTATAAAATTTCAGGTAAAGAAAATTCCAAAATGCCACTCTCTTGTTTTTAATTTATTTTATATGTTCACATGAAGATTATAATATGCTATGAATCAATATAAAAAGATTTTTTTTAACTTGTGTAATTTTATTATGATTTTACTTTATTTTTAATTTTTAGTTATGGTATAATTACATAAAAATATTACATGACGCTAACATAGTACTTGTGATAGAAGTTGAAAAATCAAATTATATGAATTTAAAAACATAATAAGTTATATTTTTAATAACATGTGGTTTCTAATTAGTTTTATGGAAATAAATAATTTCTAAATTACGGTCAAATAGTTTATATTTTAACTAATTATTCAACTTGATATCATTAAAGTCAAATTAAATAAATAGTGTCAAGAATGACATGAATAAAATTTCATGGAGAATATTATTTTATTAAATTATTTAGAAATAATAAAAACTATGAAAAATGAAAATTAATATGAAAAATGGTCTAAAATTTCATCTATTTCCCATTTATGAGAGAATTTTTACCTTATATATAAAATTATAATCCTTTACCATAAAATTATATGTTATCACGATTATGGTTAATGACGGTTATCAAAGGGGTAAAGCCATAAGATATCAGATAAAATGACATAAAAACTTTTTGAAACCTCATCAGTTGATTTTTATAGAACATAACCTTATAAAATTGTAATATAAGTTATTTTGGATCCATTTTTCAAAGAAATTTATTTAATAACATTTTATAGATTTTAAACATTACATCTGTGTCACTTGCCTCCATTATAAAAGGGAACCACCTCCATTCAATTATTCACACCTATTGATCCATTTATCTAAACCAAAACCTACAAAAATATGTCTCCAAAATCCTTATCTATGTTCTATAAGTGATTAAATTCACAAAATAACAACCCTAGGATCCTTAATAATTGATCTGAAAGAGGTTTCTCTAAGAGAATCTAACCATATTAACCATGATATTTCATTTTTTTACTTCTTATTTTTCCATATTAATTATGTCCAATATAATAAAAACAGAATATTATATATATTTAGATGTTATTATTTTTATGAAATAACATATATCCTTCTCTTTCTCTATAAAATAGGAAACAAAACCATCGTGCGTGTGTACGATGAACAATTTCCTCGTGAATTTATATAATTAATTTTCCATAATAACCTCACATGGATAGAATTAATGATGAAAGTAATGAATATATATGTTAATTATGACATAATATTTATTTTTTAATTTTAATACATCACATACTTCCTTACTCTTTCACCTACTAAAAACGATAGTGTCGCTCGTCCGTACGTACAACTTGCCATCTCCCCGAAGTGATGCAATTCATTTTCCATGTACACCTTTCAAAAATGATTCTAAAAATGCATATAATTAATAAATATGATATTAATTACATTAATATCATTTGTTATATGATTAAAAAATATCCTATTCATAAAAACAAGAACATCCATAGTAAAACACACATGAGAAAAATAATCATTTATCATTCGAAATAATAATGAAATATTATTGATGTAAAAGTGATAAGATAATATTTGTGGATCATATATGATATTATAAATATGAACATAATTTTAATAAAAAATTATAATAATTTTAAAACCATTATACGTGAGGTTAAATCTTGTTCAGCAAAGTGGAAGCATAAAGTAAGGGGTTTCTTAACTCAATTTCTATTCATTGAGTTATACCACTAATTCATTAATTCTGTTATGCCAAAATATGTGTGAAATACAATTTAATTTTTTTATATTACATTTACACAATTATTGAGTATATCAACAATTTTTCACATAATCACATCATAGATTAGTCTTCACTCTAATGATTCGATCTTTGTTATGGATTTTTTCTCAAATTCCACTCCATTGAGACATATTTGTTATTATAAACATATTCATGTTTAAATGATGTTTTTAATACCCCATTGATGTTTTTAACATGAATATATATTTATTAATGATTGTTAAACTTTAAATTAAATTACACTCTTTCGAGGGGTTGTAATTTTAAAGTTACCAAAGTGATAAAAAAATATTTTATAAACTCATTTTTTAGGATTGCATTAATTTTCATTGAAGGAATATTATAATATATCCTTTAAAGACGTCATATATTTTCTTATACACTATAGATTTCATCATTTCCCATATTTTTTACCAATTTTGTCTCTCTTTGGAATTTTAGTCAATTAAATTGATGTTTAAAAGAAAATTTGATCTTATTTCCCATTTAATGAATATATTTTTTTCCATATTTTGAAAATATATTTTAAAAAAGTCAAATTTATTCTATCATAAGATTTATTAATGAAATTTTGAGATATTTTTTTTCTTTTTCATGGTTTTAATATAGTCTTTATAATGATTTTTGAAAGCGTCATTTTTTACTTTCTTTACAATGAGTCAAAAAGAATGTTTATTTTTAACATATATGTAATTAATAGACCTTCCCTATAACTAATAATTTTATGATATTTAGCTTCTTGTAAATATTTTAAATTGATTTATAAATAAAAAAAAATAATGAAAACTTATTTTAATGTTTCACTTACATTTTATTTTATTCTCCAAATGAAATATATTTCTGATTAATTGATGGTTATCTTTTATCTCTTATTGATTTTTTGGTCAGTAATTTCTCATGAAAAATTCACATTCTTTCTATAATATTTCATTAGACGTTATATTTCAATTAAATATATATATTATTTGTTCCATATATATGCTTATTGTCTTAACAGTATACCATTTTTACTCACTATGTTTTACTGTGGAAATTGTTTAATTAACTAGGGGAATATTGATATTTTGTATTATTTACTCAATATGGATATTTTTGATAAGGTATATTGTTTATGAATTAAATTTATCATTCAATATATGATAAATTAATGGAATTTAAATGAATTATAGAGCCCAGTTATAGATATCCCTTTTGATGCATCGAGAGGTCTCATTAGAAAAACCAATTGGTCAATCTTATTAAATGGGTTTTTTCAGATATACCGACCCATGGTTTGACTATCCTGGTAAAAGAACATAGTCGTAAATATATCGTGATGCATGAGATCATCGAGTAAAACATTATGTATTTACTTCATTGATAATTTAGTTAATATTATCCATGATATTTTTTCATTGATTTTATCCATGGATGTGACTCATTTTCATTTTATTGATTAAGTGACACATGTTTACAGGTATATACATTTCCATATTAATTATACCTTATTTAATATTCATAGATTCCATTATAATTAACTCTTATTGAGTGTTTGAGATCACCCTTATTTCCTTTTCTTTCCCTTGGATATGAAGAAGAAATATTTGAATGAGTTTAAGGATGATAAATATTTACTTTCACTATGTTTTATATTTTATTTATAATATAAAATGGGAATCATGTCTATATATGATTCTTTGAGACTACTAATCTTCTCAATACTTTGATATTAGGTCCCTTATATCTTATTACAATGTAATAAATTTAAAACATTATTTGGGTTACTAGAGTTGAGGTCGTTGTAATATGTGTTAAAAGCAAGAAAATGAAAAATGGGAAATGAATACAAGAAAAATATAAAGGGGTTTTTTCTATGAATAATGATATAAAAATCCATTTAGAGATTCATAATAGGATTATTTTGTTCCAAATTTTCCTTTCATTATTTGGGAAGATGATTTAAAAAATACTAAATGATTTGAACTGGAATAAGAATGTTCTAGTGAAAAATAAAATGAATAAATTCTACATGAAGATCACAAATTTCATGAGAGTTTTTCAATGAATAAATATTGTTTGGAGGTGTATTGATAAATAAAATACATGTTCTTGAATTTTAGTAATAAAATCCACTTATGTTTTTTCCCCTTTAATTATTTTGTTGATCAGATTTTTTTATTACTAATTAAATATCAAATTAATTGAAATATAAATTGAATGAAACATAGTTAGAACAGTATAAATACAATGATCAGTATTTTATAAATTATTGATGAAATAATTAGCATAGTATGAATTATAACTAATTGTATTACAAAAAAATTATTAAATAACTAATTCAAAGGTAATTCATGAAAAAATATAGTTAAATTTTAATAAAAACATGTATCATTAGTTAAAAAAGAAAATATTCCTTTAAAATATTAATTAATGAAACTTCACATTCAAATTAAAAAGAAAGGTAGATCTATAGAACTGATATGAGGTATCTATGAACTTAAAAATATTATATGGTATACTTAATTTCAGTCCTATGAAAAAGTAGTTATTCTTATCCGTAGAAACCCTCAACTAAACCAATCATAGAATATGACTTCTAAATACCAAAAGAACTTGATATCTTTCTTCTATGGCATGGAAGGCCTCAGCCAGGTGATCAGATATTCCATGATCTTCATATCCCCAAAATCCCTTGATCATTAAGGATTGGTGGAAAAAATATTACAATTTAAAATCTAAGATATTTAAAATGAATAAATCACAAAAATTTAGATCTTATATAAAGTGCTCAAAAGGGAAAAATAAACTGATCAAATGTGATCTTAGAAATATGAAATTTTAGAGCGTCATAATGAATAAAAAATTTATAATTTATGGATTCTAATTTTCTTATGATACTTCACATGGATCTTTATTTTAAGGCCATATTTTAAAAAACTCTTATAGTTGAATTATACAAAACTCCGTGTAACGGTACGGACCATCCATCCCATTACTTATAAAAAAGAACTGGATGTTTATGTTGTCTTGGGGTTGTCCATGGTGTTTTTAAGACATGTGAGTCATTCCAACAGTGATATATTTCAACAGTTTTCCAAATTTCTGGTTTTCCAATAGCGACTCATTTTATCGGTGACTTGTCTAGTAGTGACTCATCTGGTGGTGACTCTTTGAGTGGTGAATAATTTGGTGGAGAATTGAATAGAAGTGACTTTTCCGGTGGTGATTTTTCTGGAATTGAATCATACAAGCAGTGATTTATCAGACAGTGACTTGTCTGGCGATGAATTATCTGGTGGTGACTCATCCCTGTGGTGACTCTTCTAGTGGTGACTCGTTTGGCGGTGACTTATCTGGCGGTGACTCATCATGGTGGTCACTCATCTGGCGGTGACATGTCTGGAAGTGAGTCTTCTGGATGTGACTCATCTAGTCGTGAATCATACTACTGGTGACTCATTTCAACTATTTTATATATTTTCATTAATTTTCTAGTTATCTAGATGAATTATAAAATTTTCATTTTATGTCTTTCATAACAAAAATTGGGTTTAAATGCCCTAAAAATGGGATTTAAAGCTGTTTCAAAATGAATAAATCAAATCATTAATTTTCTAAAATTCTAAAACCATCTAAATATTTAAAATTCATGGTCTTTATGAGATCCTCTTTAATAGAAATTCAAAATTTTATCTATTTCCAAACAATACGGATCTAATGTTTATAAAGTAAAGATACTTCCTTCTCTCTTTCCCTCTAGATTTATCTTAACATTAGATATCCCAAATACTTCTTCATTGGAGTCTAGTAAATTCGTTGTTGTAGTTAGTATGTGTTTTCCCTGGAGATTTTCCTACTGTACGCACAACACTATTTTTGGTGTAATAAGGTTGTGTCATTCATCTTTCTTCTTTGTAGGATTTGTTTCATATTTATTGATTGTGTATCATGTGAGATGGGTATATAAATTTTTATCTTTTTAGAGATAGTTTAATCCGAATTTAGAAAGATAATATAATTTTTATGAAATAATTAAAAAGGGAATGTGGATCATGATGTTTGATATTTATATTTTATTGAAATTGATTGATGTTGTGAATTTTATGGGCTAATTAACCACTAAAAATTGTAGCCATTGGGGGTCCTTGTTTTTGAAAAATTTTAAGGTTTTTGTAATACGTGATCAATGTGTGGTTTTTGACGTCACATATTATGTAATTTCTTAACCACATATGCTCAGTTAATAAAATGGACACCCTAGGATCATATGGTTTCTGTGATAACACCCTTAATTACCGATGTGAAATTGAATAATATATCCCTTGATAAATATAAAATTAGTTTTTGATGTGATGTGTTATATGAATTTTTTTGGGGGACAGTGGATGAGATATGGTTTTGTAGTAGGGATATGATGTTCGTGACGTGGTTCTGCTGTGGGGCTGTGGTGGAAGATGGTTTTAGACTTGGCTGTTAGTATTTTGTTTCATTTTACTACTTATTGTGTTTTGTTCTGTGTTAGTTGACCGATAATAATCGATGGTGATTATAATGAGTTTTTAATATAAATTGATGTCTAGTTTTTAATGAAATGAGTTGGTAATGAAGAATCTGTAAAATGGCCAATTAATAATAAAATATAGAAAGATAAATTTGGATTGCATTCTACTTTTATGGGGTTTCACAATTAATTATCAATGTGGATGTTGGGGATATTGAATGATTTTTGGTGATGTACTTGTAAACCTATAGGTGGGGATTGTGTGGATTTATATGTATGTATGTATACATTTTATTTTCCTTTTGATTTTCATACGCACTTGACTCGTATCTATCACTATGTGTCGACACCTGTATAGTTACGTGGGGGGTCTTTCTTAACGTCATTGTGGGAGGATGTATGGTTGTCTATTCACTTTTCCATGATCTCTATTCTATGCAAAAATGGCCTAGGTGTCTTCTGTATGAGTTGTGGTCAGTTTTCCCAGGCATATTTGGGATGAGATAAATGTTTTTCCAATTTTTCTTAATAATTAGATGTGTTGTGATGGCCCAGAAGTGTGCGGGTAATATGTGATGTGTTTTGACAGACTAGGTGTGTGTGGGTGGGATGTTCTATGATTTGTTTCCCAATAGGTGTGTGTGGGAGGGATGTGATGTGATATATTTAGAAGATGTAGGAACACCATGAAATATACCATTGGGGTGTGAGAGTGGATAATTAGTGGGAAAGTGGTTTGGGGTACCCTATCTACAATGTGATTTACATTATTTTATATTAATTGGGTGAATTATTTAGTGAGCAGTCCTTGGTGAGGTTGGGGTTATGGTTAGTTAACCTATTAGGATCTATTTGGTTTTGCTATTTTCTCAGGGGTGCATTATTATTATCCTTCTTCTTTTACATGAGGGACATTGATTTTCATAATGAGTATACATGAATTCCCACCCTACATATATAAAAAAGTTTCTTCAAGTTTCCAGGAGGATTACATAGACCATACTGATCAATACTAGCTTAGAACTTTGGATAGTTTTTTTGTTCCTACTCTAGTTTTTTTAGGGTATTTACTTCAAATAACTTTATTTTTTTTAGTTTTATTTACTCAACCATTGTGGGATGGTTTTTGTTTTTCTTATATATATTTCATGGAGAACAAGAGCCTCATCTCATTTGGTGAGGACTCGGAAAGTGCATCCCTGAAACCTAAGATTAATTCCAAGTAGAGGGATAAATTTCGTGGTACTATAGTAGTACTATAGCAGTTACTATAGCGGGTACTATAGAAGGTATTGTTTGGTACAATAGTAGCTAGAACTATTCACCTTTTTGGGCATTTGGGCCATCGGTTTGGTCTTCAGGCCCATTAAGTCCTTCGTTCCAACCAAAACCTTCAGGTCAGTAAGGCTTTCAGGCCACCACAAGGACTTCGGGCCACCTCCAGGCCTTCAAGAAACCTCAAGGCCTTTAGGACACATGATCAATGCAATTTCTCTAGACAGAATCTACCAAAAAAGAGAATCCATAGTGGAGTATTCAGATAAGATGCACTCACTAAAGTAGAACTCATTGATTTGGATGAATGAGAGGGTATGGAAACTCCATCGGGACTAGACTATTCATTTATATGAAGCATAGCAAGAAGACCATGGGAAGGTGGAGAGCTACCATCATGATGCAGATGCTGGGGTGGCACAGTTCCTAGTAGTTATAGTTTGGTTGAATTCCCTAGGACCTTTTGGTCATGTAATGTATTATAAGCCTACGTTCCATGTAATATCTATGCCTGTAAGACTTTTAAAGGATACCCATCATCCCTTGAAATATGGGTTATCCATTATAAAAAAAGGCCATTAGGCCATTCGGGCTATATATAATTCATGGAGTTGATTTTGGTTGATTTATTCTGTCTCCTAATATTGTTTCCATAAAAGGGTAATGCATCCCATATTATGATATGTGTACACCCTTGGTTCTAATTACTAACCCGGGGCCTATTGGAGGCATGAATCTGAGTTAATTATCTATATCCTCTCATTATACTATCATTAGTGGGAGGGGGTTTTCAAAGTGTGGTATCACAGCTAATGGTTGATAGATAGGATAGATTTTGGATTTAGGCACTGTGAGGTTTTCCTTGGTTTGTATGGAAATAGTGTCAATTTACCTTAGTGTGTAATATAGGTCTAGGAGACTATCTTGAACATGGGATTTTAGGTCCCCCATGATTCAGTTCATGGACATTGAGCATAAAGAGTGACCAAGTGAGTATGTATTTCTTATAGGATGGAAACCAAGGAGAGGTACATGCATCATGATAACTTGTGTTCTTGTTTGAATTATGTTGTTTGGGGAAAGTTATAATTGATAAAATTAACTAAATGGATTGAGGTTAACTAAAATATATCATAATGTAAATCCATACTATCGATCTTAGGAAATCCTTGTTTTACTTCTAACTATGGCTCATAGTCATCATCCATGTCTGGCTCAGGTAGTTAAGGTTCAATAGGCTGAACCAGTTGATTGGAGGAGGGTTGATCTAGTTGATGATGATGATCAGTGGCAGATGATGTTTCACACTTTTCAGAACCATGGTTTAGAACAGTATGAGGGGTGTGTTTTTTATATGAAAAAAACATGGATAGTGTATTTAGAGATATCTTTCAGTTTGATCCTAGACCGATGGAGTGGAGGGTCCCTTCGGTGATTAGTTAGATGATAGGTGTGGCTCGTCAGTGTTGGATGTTTTACATTAGTGAGTAGAGGGAGGAAGATGTTTCATGGGTTGAATTATAGAAGGAGTTCTGGACTCAGTTCCTCTCATTAACCATATAGGCTACAAATATACACGATCTACTATCCCTCCATTATAGGAGTATGTCTGTCTGGGAGCTTGGGATTACGTTCAAGGATATTTTTCACTTCTCCTGAGATCTTTTTCTGGGTGAGGATTCTCGAGCAAGCCATATTCAGGAGTAACTCTATCCTTCGATATAGTATGAAAGTACACATTTTATATTTCCATCATAACTAGAGGTTCATAAGAATGAATAGGTTATTGGGCAGATGCACTCATGAGGATGTTTAATATTAGAGGGGAACAAATAGGGTTCTATAAGAAGAAGAGTTATCTGTGGAAATCCATGGTTTCCAGTTCCTTTGAGGTTTCAACCAGCTGGGAGTTGACCTCGACATGTTCCCTTTTGACCTTCGAGTTTTAGTGACTTTCATGTGGGATTTCGAAAAATGTGTTTCTTCTGTGGGGTTCACGATCATCTTCAAGACCAGTTCGCAAATGGCTATTTAGGATTAGTTTGGTAGATACAGATAAGTTCAACATCAACCTCAGAAATAGTTACTAGCGAGGCCATTCTAATAGAATGGGAAGAGGGATTATGGTCTAACTAGGGTATATGAGGTAGGTAGATGCTGACATTAGGATGTTCCATGATCTTATAAACCTCACCATGGGTGTGGTCATGGAGGTATCCATCAGTAGATATGCAGGGGATATGGGCATGGTCATTTTAATGTCACATAGAAAACAACACAAGATGGGCTATAAATGTTTAGATGTAAATTCAGTTTATCATATATGATTTCCATGTTTTTTTTATTCTGGATCATTTCACTCCTCTGTGTAACCCACCCTAGTATTTTCTTTGGGAGGAGACATAGACAGGCTTCTCTTAACCTTGGTGTTGACAATGGTAGTTATAGGTCAGAACAGCTTTTTTGATTTGTACCAGGGGTGTTGAATGATTGTGGTGTCGCATCATTCCCATGGGGATCTTTTATTACATGATATAAATCCATATGATTTCATCTTTGGAATCTATAATTTTTATTCTGTGTATTATATTATTGAATTCTTTTGGAGGAGAATCATGTTTTCTGATGTGAATGGCGAGCATGATGTTTTCGTTGGTGAGCGGGGTTTTCTGGGGGGTCTTCAGCATGTGGATCCACTTATTCCCTTTTTGGCTATGTTATGGGTGCTAGGATGGTAGACATTCAAAAGGTCATCAGTGAGTTCTTAGATGTTTTCCCCAAGGATTTTTTGATACTACCCAATCGACGTGATGTTGAGTTTCTAATAGACTTGTAGCTCGGTGCTCCTTCGATGTTGATGACCCTTTATTAGATGAAACCCACTATGTTGTGGGAGTTGATTATTTAGATTGATGATCTGAGGTAGAGAGGAATCATCTAGAATAGTGTGTCACCATGGGGAACTCCATTGTTGTTTTCCTAGAAGGTGGATGGTATTATGAGGTTGCGAATAGACTATGAGAGGTTAAATTAGGTGACATCAACAACCATTACCCACTTTCATGGATTGATGATATTTTCCACCAAATGAGTGGGGTTAGTTGGTTTTTTAAGATCGACCTACTATATAGATATCACTAGTTAAGGGTAAAGGAGGGTGATATCTTGATGACTGCCTTCAGATAAAGGTATTGGCACTTTGAGTTTGTCTTCATGTCATTCGGTGTTGTGAACACGCCATCCGTGTTTGTAAAGATCATGGACTCCATGTTCCATGAGTTCATGGACCTGTCCAACGTCATATTCATCGATGATATCTTGATATACCCAAATTCATAAGATAAGAATGTTGAGAATATTTGAGATATGTTACAGGTTCTTCAGCACCACCATCTCTATTGAAAGTTTTCAAAGTGTATGTTTGGGACATGAGAGTTCCATTTACATAGAAATGTGGTGTCTCATCAGGGTGCGGTAGTTGACCCAACAAAGGTAGAGGTAATTGTTCCTTAGGAAAACCCATGAATGTAGTATAGGTTCATAGCTTTCTAGGTCTCATAGGTTATTATTGGGGGCTTGTGCCTATTTTCTATCACATTATTTCCCCATTGAAAACATTTACCAATGAAGACCAAGATTTTTTATGGACCAATCAATTCCATGTAGCATTAGGTTACCTAAAGGGGATGTTGGTCAGTGCTCTAGTGTTTCATATGTCGGAGGAGGCTGTATTGTTTGATGTTTTCTGGTGACGCATCCTGTGTCGGATTAGGGAAAATCGTGATGTAGTTGAATGTAGTGATATTTTATGGGACTATAAATTTACTTCTTCATTAAAATAACTATTCCACCCATGATCTAGAGCTATAAAAAATTGTGTTTCTGCTAAAGTTGTGTCGATATTACCTCATTGGGAAGCACTTTGTGGCCATTACAAATCATAAGAGTTTGAGGTATATATTTTCCCAGCATAACCTAAATCAATTAAAATGGAGGTGGATGGATTTTATTTCAGGACATTGATTTTGAGTTCTCATACACATCTAGAATGGGAAATGTTATTGATGAAACTTTTAGTAGGAAGTCACAAAATTATTTTGTTCAGGAGTATGTGGATTCATGGGGGGAAAATAGAGGAATTCAAAGCCTTTCACATAAATTAATTGATGGTCGATTGAGGATGTTTCATGTCCCAGATGTTGGTGCGGTCTTCTCAAATGTATTAATTCGAGGAGTCTCAGTGGGTAGACTCAAAGGTAGAGGTGATGTGTGATCATGTTGTTCATATTGATGAAATAGAATAATGGTCAAAGGATAGTTAGAACTGGATGTTGTTTCAAAGGAAGCTATTTATTTAGGTAGCAATGCACAATGGAGTTCTTTTTGAGTTCTATAGCTCACCTTTGGTGGAGTAGTGCGGAATTTTTAAAATTTACTGTGTCTTGATGCTATTGTTTTTGTGGCCCAAGAAGAATAGTGTAGTGATTGAGTTTATGGAATGGTTCTTGGTTTACCCATAGGTAAAGGTTGATCATCAGGTTCCCCATGGTTTTTTGTAACCCTTGGATGTCTGAAATTGTAAACGGGATTAAATTTCAATGGATTTCATCATAAAGTTACCCAAAGCTTAGGGAGGTTATTATACTATCTGGGAGATCATGGATCGGTTGAAAAAATTATCCCACTTCTTAGTGAACAATGAGATGGGCATAGTGGATTCTTTGGATAAGAGGTAAGTGAATAAGGTTGTTTTGTTGCATGGAGTATCATGGTACATTGTCTAGAATTGAGATTCCTATTTTACCTCGTGATTCTGTAGGGGATTGTAGTATGGTTTTGGCACCCATTTATGCCTTATTATTGCTCTCCACCCTCATATAGATGGGAACACAGAATGAACTATCCAGATTCTGGAGGATATATTGCAAGTGTGTGTCTTGGAATTCAGTGGATCATGGGAATAATACATTACCTTGGTTGAGTTTTCTTATAATAATAGTTATTAATATTCCATTGGGGTTACCCTGTTTGAGGCTTTGTACAGATGATTGCGTCTTCCTCTATTGTACTCGACTGAGGTTCGGGAGGCATGAGTTCTTGGTCTTGTGGTGATGCCGGGGACAATAAAGAAGGATCATTTTGTTTAAGAGAGGATGAATTTAGACCAATACTAGCTTAAGTCATAGGATAATCATAAGAGGAAGACCATAGAGATATAAGTTGATGACAATGTATTCTTGAAGGTTTACCCTCAACAAGGGTAGAAGATATTTTGGAAGAGAAGTAAGCTCTCACCATAGTTTTTAGACATTTTGCGGTGTTGAGGAAAGTTATTGAGGTGGAATATCAGTAGGAATTCCCACTATGGCAGGGAAGGGTGCTAGACATCTATCAAAACTCTCATCTCTATTGAAATATTCATAATGGATCTCGTGTCATTGATTGGGGAGAGTTGTATATTGAGAATGACGCAACCTTCATATAGGAACTAGTGGAGATCGAATACATTCGAGAGAAGGTGCTGTGAGGATGAACTATTCCTCTGATTTGGGTGCATTAGAGGCATGGTGGCTTAGAGGAGAGTATCTGGGAGTATGAGATACAGATTTGAACCCAATACATAGTGTTGTTTTTAGTTTTCACTTCTCTTTCTTTTCTTTTTGATGTGTTGTTCGGACCTTGGTACTTTAGGATAAATTTTGTTTTTACCCATGATTTTATGTGTTTTGTGTGATGTTTAATGATTTTATTACATGAAAAAAATGGTAATACATGATTCTTAATCAAGATGTATTACACTATGATGTGATTAAACCCATTCAGACGAGTTAGTGCCTCCAAGAGTGGATAGTATCTGGATAAGGAGGATACAATTCCTTGAATCCTATTTCCAAGAAAACATGGTTGTTTAGATGTAAAGATGGTTTGGGTTAGTAGGTTTTATTGGTGGTGGTGTTTTAGGTGTAACAAGATCCTTGAGAGGAATACCAAGGGATGGTTATTTGTACCCTTCCTCTCTTTTCTTCAAGGTTTTTCATATATTTTGGACGGTGAGAATAGTTTTCGAGCTATCTGATCTGACACACCAAACCATCTGGCCCATTAAATTTCAATAATTCAGATGTTTTATGTGACTGGGGGTAGTTCGGGGTGTCTTTGGGACATGTCATCCATTCCAACAATGATTCATTTCAAAAAATTTCCAAAGTTATATTTTTCCAAAGGTGACTCATCATAGTAGAGACTTGTCTAGAGGTGACTCATCAGGCGGTGACTCATCTAGTAGTAAATCATCTGGTGGTGACACGTTTGGTGGTGACTCATCTGGTGGTGACTCATTTGGTGGTGAATCATCTGTTGGTGACTTATCTGGTGATGATTCGTCTAGGGGTGACTCGTCTAGTGGTGTCTTGTATGGTGGTGAACCATTTGACAGTGGATCATCTAGCGATGACTCATCCTAGTGATGACCCTTCTAGTGGTGAATCATCTAGTGGTGACTCATTTGGAGGTGAATCATTTTGTGGTGACTTATATTAGTAGTGACTCATTTCAACAGTTTTCCATTTTTTCAAGAATTTTTCATTTTTCTAGAAAAATTATATAATTTTCATTTTACATATTTTGTGAAAAAATGTGTTTAAATGCCTTATATAAGGGGTTTAAATCCATTTCAAAATGTATAAATCATACATTTAATTTTCTAATAGTCTATAATCATTCTAAATGATTAAAATGTGGGGCTTTGATGAGATCTTATTTAATGAATATTTAAAACTATATATATTTTCAAATGTTTAATATCTAGTCTTTCTAAAGAAAAGATCATTAATTATGGATTTCTCTTGAGACTGGATATCCCAAATCATAATTCATTGGTCTCAAGTAACTTAGTTGTTGTATTTATTTCTTTTTTCCCCATAGGGTTTTTGACAGTATGTGTTCCTCTATTTTTGGTGTAATAAGGTTATGTCTATCATCTTACTTCCATATAGGATTTCCTTCATCTTTCTTGAATGTGTATCATATTGGATGGGTATATAAATTTTTATCTTTATGGAGATAGTTGATTTAGAATTAATTAAGATAATAGAATTCATTTAAAATAAATACAATTTGGTAGGGTAATGTTATGTTTGATCTTACTATTTCATTGAAATTGATTGATGTTGTGAATTGTATGAGCTAATTATCCACTAAAAATCATAGTCATTGGGGGTCCTTGTTTGTGCACTAGTTGAAGGGTTGTGGAAGACAAGCTCATTTTCGACTATTGAAATCACTTATTATGTAATTGGCTAAGAACGTAGGGTCATTTAACAAATCGTACACCCCAAGACTATACAGTTTCTGTCATAAAACCCTTAATTAAAATAGTGAAATAGAATAAGATATCCCTTGATAAATCTAAAATTATATTGTGTTGTGGTGTGTGATCTGACATGTGGGGGGGATTGGATGAGATCTAGTTGTGTATTGGGTCTATGATGGTTGTGATGTGGTTGTGCAGCATGGTTATGGTGGAAGATAGTTTTGGAATTGGCTGTTTGGATTTTATTTCACCGTACTACTTATTTTGTTTGGTGTTGTGTTAGTTCCCTGGTATTTATGTATGGTGATAATAATGAGTTTGAAATATAAATTTATGTACAGGTTTTAAAGGAATGAGTTGGTAATGAAAAATCTGGAAAATGGAAAAATAATATTTAAAGACCGAAAACGAATTGTGGATTGTGTTCTGATTGTGTGGGGTTATGCATTTAGTCTTGGTAACATACATTGGGGACCTTGTAAGCTATTTAGTTATATAATTGTAAAATATTGGTGGGGAATGTGTGGATTTATATATATGGATTTATATATTGTATTTTCCTTTTAATTTCTATACGCATGCCACCCATGTCGAGCACTATGTGCCAAAACCCGCATAGTTACATGAGGGAGTATTTCCCAAAATCCTGATGGGAAGATAGATGGATGGCCACCCGCACTTACCTGCTCCTTCTTCGAGTTGATAATTACCCATTTTTCTAAAGGTTAGTTGTGATTTGTGGACTCAGGTGTCTTTAGGATTATTTGTGGTGTTATTCCTCGGTGTCTTCAGGATGAGATGTGTTTTTCTATCCTAGGTGTATTTAGGATGAGATGTTTTGGGATATACCATGTGTGTGTGGATGGGGTGTGATGTTTGGTGATGGACTATGTGTTTATGGGTAGGATGTTTTGTGATGTGTGTCCCAAGTGTGTGTGTGTGGGATGTGGTGTGATATATATGGATGTGGTGGGAGTGCCTTGACATTTTCCATTGGGGTGCGAGAGAAGCTAATCAGTGGGAAAGGGGTGTGGGGTACCCTATCATTGATGTTTGTACAATTATATTATATTAAATGGATTTCATATTTGGTGAGAGGGCCTTTCTATAGTTGCGTTTATGGTTAGTATACCTGTTAGGTTTTATTTGGTTTTTCTATTTTCTCATTGGTTCATTAGTATGCTTCTTCCACTTGTTCACGAGATATTTTGGGTTTCCTACTAAGTACACCTGTATGCTCACCCAAAATATATAAAAACATTTTCCAGGTTTCCAAGAGGATTATATGGATAGTTCTGGGCATTACTAGCTCATACCATTGGAGATATGTTTTTTTGGTTCTCTTGTTTTGTTTTTGGGTATTTACTTTGGACATTTTTATTTTTTTAGTTTTATTTACACATAAATTATTAGATGGTTCTTGTTTTTATTATATATATCTAATGAATTTTATTTTGATTGATTAATTATATATCCCAATCTTATTTATTTATAAAGGGTAATTCCTCCCATATTGTTATATTTTTATACCCTTAGTGCTAGTCTCCAACCTGGGGCGTACTAGAGGTATGACTCGAGGGTCATTATCTCTCTCCCCTCATTGCAATATCTTTAGCAGGAGGGGGTCATGATACTTGGAATCTATTATAATTTCATCAAAAAAATATTCTTCATATATAATGAACTAAACATGTTACTTCATCAACTAATGAGTTAGATCAACACTTCTACAGTTCATCAAAATTTGATGGAACTAGTGTAGTATGAGTCCTCAAATTACCATATTTTTATAAAAAATTTTTAAACCTATTGAATTTCAATTAGCTGAAGTTCATTTTTCATAAACATAAAATATTTATTCTAAACATAGGTTTTATTATTTTTATATAACGTTTATTTTTATTTCCAAAATAAAGAAATATATTTATTCATTGACTAAAAAATTTCCCCAAAAATATCTCACCTTTTGGAAAACACATGACGCATAAAAGAATTTGAAGAGAATAACTATAATAAAAAATAAATCTTTTTATATTCTTCCTTATAGTTAATTTCACCAAATTTATTTTATGAATACGTAATTAATATTTATTAGATAAAAAATATCACATCTTTAATTATTCATAGACTATAAGATATAAAATAGATAATAAAAATATTTCTTAAAACCCCCTTGTGATTTTCAAAAAGTAATACATTAGAAATAAAAATTCAATAATAAATTAAAAATATTATTTTTTGTGAATTTTTTGATCATATGTTTCTGTTTCATTAGTAACATCTTAATATCTTCAAATATTCGTGATTAATCAATTTAGTATGGTTGATGTAACTGAATTTCTCTACATCAATTCCATTTCATAAATTCTTTCATATATGAAAATATATTCTTAAAAAGTGAGTTTAAGTTGATCTTTAGTTTCTCCACCAGTATAAAGGAACTTATGAGGAATCTTCATTAAGAAAAATAAAATAATATTATTTATCAAATGTTGAACATCACAATATTATCCGATAAAAAGAGAGGTTAATTTATAATATATATTTATCTTACTATTATTGTCTTTTGATATTTTTTAGATAAACCCTTAGAAAAAAACTTTTTATAAGAAAAATTTTATCATATAAAAGTTAAGATAGAATGAATATTGAATGTAAAAATTGTTTATATTTATATTCCTTCTATAAAAAATTTATGATTGTTTTCATCTAAAAATTTATCCTTTGATGTATGAGTGGTTTTAAAATACATTCACATAACTTGAAAAGACAAAACATATGTTATGAATATTCTTTTAATAATTTTATTTAAAATTTATTTTAGAATAAAATAAAAAAGATAAATTTTTAAGAAGTAGTAACAATTCCCCTAATAATAAGTAATTGAATAAATTTGTTAATTTTTAATATCTACTCTTAAATAAAACAATAATATCAAAGTAATAGTAAATTATACATTTTAAAAGATTAAAACTTTTTGAAATTATTTTCTAAAAATATTGGATGTTCTCCGTCTATCAAGGATAGTTCAATAAAAATTTTAAAAATTATAAATCATTTATAAAAAAAAGATAACTGTAAGATTGAAAAACCAATAAGTTTGAAAAAATGATAAATTTTAAAATTATATTTGTTTGAAAAATATATAATTTTAAGAAACATATATGTTTTAAAAAAATATAAGTTTTAAAAAATAAATATTTTTTAAAAATTGATACGTTTTTAAAAAATAGATATGTTTGATAATAGATAAGCTTCTTCTTCTCATGAGTTCATATTATAAAGATATAAAAAAGACAAAATTTGGATTGAATATTACATATGGTTGATCATTACCGGATTTTCTATAATTAATTTAAAACTATCAAAAGTAAGAGGTTTTGTAAAAATATTATAAAGTTGATTTTCTATTCAAATAAAGTAAATAATTACTTCTTCTTTTTGTGTGTGATCCCCAAGGAAATGTTGTCTTAAAAATATGATCTTTTTATCATGAGTGATGTGTTTGATTGTTAGATATGGGAATATCACTAATATAATGATAAATAATTGGAGTATGATTAAAACTCAAATTAAAATCTATGAGTCTGTGTTGCATCTACAAGGCTTGAGAAAAAAAACTTCCTATTTCAATATATTCTTATTCGGTAGTGGAAATTTCTATAGAATGTTGTTTATTATTGGACCTACCGAATAAAGATTCTACTAAGAAATGAAATTTAAAATAATTAGAATTTTTATCTAACCTACTACATCTAAATTCATCATCTAGGAAACTTTTTAAAACAAAATAATTTCCAGAAGAAAAAAATAATCCTTTTTTAGAAGAACCTATAAGGCATCTACAAATGAATTTTACCACTTTCAAATGATATTCATTTGGATAATCATGAAATTTCACACATAAAAATACTGAAAAAATTAGTTTTAGTTGAATTATAAAAAGATATAGTAAACTTATAAACATAATTATATATAGTTTATAATCTACCTATGTACCGAAGTCATAAACATCAAGTTTCATATAAGTTTCTAAACGAATACATATCTTTGATGTATTTCCCAGCTAAAATATTTCTGTAAATATTTACCAAATATATGTTCAGTTAAAAAAACACCTTATAGTTTATAAAAAATCATAAAGCCATGGAAATTTTAGATTTCACCCACTATGATCATTTCAAACATATTTTTCTTATGATTTGAAAAATTATCATAAAAGGATTTATGAAATGAATGAAAAATAATTCTATCAAAATATATTTGAAAAAAATGGTTTTTTTAAAATTTTATTTATTAAATGGATTGTATCATCATATACTTTAACAAATTCATTTTAAGTAAATATTTCTTAAGTTTATCATACCGTGATCTTGGTTCATGATTTTTTCTATAAAGTGATTTAGTAATTTTTAATAAATTGACTATAAATTTACCATTCTAAAAACTAGGAGGTTGTTAAATATAAAATTCCTCTTAAATATAACCATTAAGGAAAGAACATTTCACATACATTTGAGAAAATGTATACTTTATATATGTTTTAAAGGATAATACGGTTTGATATATTCTAATCTAGATACTGGTATAAAGGTTTTACCATAATATATGTATTCTTATTGAAAATTGACTTTACTAAAAAGTATGGATTTATATACAAAAATATTTCCATTTTCATTACATTTGTTTGTAAAACCCATTTTATTCCAATTACCAATATATTTGTATGGCATTCCAATAGGGTCTAAACTTGGTTCTATTCAAACAAATTGAGTTCTTTTTTCATGGACCTTGTCCAATTTTCATCACCTAAATAATCATCTGTTGTTTTATGTTCAAATTTTTCTTGGAACACAAGATACTAATAATTATTTCTTAGTGAAGAGAAAGTTTTAATAGGTTGAATTTCATCTCTAATAGTATAATCTAAGGGATGGTTCATTAAGATCGATTATTTTTGGATAAATTGGTAAGATGATCGTCAACTAATGAATGTAAATCTTCTATTAACGTAGCTTACAAATAAGGATAATATTTTGGTATTAATTCTAGATTATTTATAATCTATATATGTAAATTATCTTATAGTAAAGTAACAGAAGTATTTTTGAAAGAATAATCAGCTTTTTGTTTTTTTGAGTGTTTTACAAGGTAAAATGGATCGAATGTATCAAAATTTACATGAACCAATTACTCAACAAAATTGTTTCTTTAATTAAGAAAACTATTATCCTTACTATTTGTATAATGAACCAAAAAACCCATTTATATATTTTTGGATAAAATTTATTTAACATGGTATTTTATTCAAGATGAGAACATTACATCCACATATATTGATATAAGAATGTTTTGGAATTTTACAATCTATAACCCATGAAATTTTTTATTAGGAAATAACATGATAAAAACTCAATATATTGTATAATAATTAGTATTCATAGCTTTAGAATAAAAATTTCAAATAGAATAACGATCTCTGAGAAAAGTTCAAGTAATTTCCTAAAGACTTCTAATTCTTCATTTAACCATTCCATTTTTCTACGGTATTCTTTGTGTAGAAAAATTATGAATAATAATTTTTCTACAATAAAAAGATTCAAAATAAGAGAAAAAATACTCATCATTGTGACCACTAAATATAGTTAAAAATATTAGGTTTTTATCATTTTTAATAGAATAATATAATTTATTAAAATAATTACAATATTAATATTTAAGAGTGAAAAAATATATCCAAATAAATATTGTGCAATCCAAAACAAAGACATATACATAATATTTTCCTCCAACAATTCTAGTTTTTTAGGACTAAATAAATCCTTATACTCTAACAGTAAATATTCAGTAATTGAGACATCACTTTTAGATTAAAATATTTTCTTTTGTCGCTTAAAAAATGATAAGGATCACATACTCTTGTTGAAATAAATTTAAGTTTCGGTATATACCTAACATATTATTTCCTAGAATGTTTAGTAAATGTTAAAGAGTGAAAGTGTCTTAAAAAACATTCACATAACCAAGTTAATTATTCTTTTTCACTAAAAATAGATAAATTTTGATGACTTAAATCATCTAATTTGATTTTTTAAAACTTTTCATGCCTATCAATTGATTACATGAAATTACCTTCTAAAATTTGAATAGTACATTTATCCTTATTGATGTTCAAAAGATATTCCTTATCACAAAAAAGAATTATATTGATAAGGTTTTTTTTAAGTCCTAAAACATATAATTCATTTTAAATTAATGTTTTTTAAGAAATATATAATTTATTCGGATTATTTCATCGTATTCATTCTCTCCAAGAGTTACTCTACCTATAAATGTATTTAAATTCTGAAATTTTGGCTCATATCTGGTCATATACAGAGAACAAACATTTTAAATATACTATTTTTTTCTACTACTAATAAAAATATTCCTTTCCTAAAGAATAAAATATTATGTTATTTGTACCGAGACAAGAATGGGTCCTATTATGTTAGAAAATAAAATATTAGGAACCCACATCTATCTAACCCTTATATTTTGTAATGATTATATGTATTTTGAAATATAATATTTCTAGAAAACACATGATATAATTTCTTTTATAGAACAATATTTACACTAATGACCCCCTTATTGAAATTTAGTACAAAAAATCATATTTTTAGGAATGAATTTTTTTATTTAAATTGAGTTTTATCAAAAATAGGACCAATTAAATTTAATGTTCTAGAGGATCTAATTTAGTTATACATTTTATCATTAGTTTTTAGCAGAATTAACGTTATATAAATGTTTTTTAAACAAAAAACATTAAATTTATATTCATAACTAAAATTATGATTTTCATTATTTTATTTATGATCTACTAAATTTGGATAAATAGAATTCATATAAGAATTATTTTTTCAATATAATTCAATAAAATGTTTTGAAATTTCTAATTTAAATCTCAAAATTCTTTTATTGGATTTAAAATTTCATAGCATCAATAAACTCATAGGTATTTTTTATTTTTTTATTTTCTCGATTCATAATGGTAACATATCTATCCATTTCATCTATAATAGGTATATTTTCTTCATATTTAAATGAATTTAATTTTTTTAACATTCTATTGATTTAAATTTCTTATTATGAAGAAGTGGGTCAATCATCTTTAGTATTATAATTAAATTTATAATCGAAATTTAAATTTATAAGAGATTCTGCAGTTACCTTTATCATGAATCATTTTTAATTACTATTAATATTTAAATAGAATCCAACTATTTTCTATATTTCTATTCTAAATTATTTTGATGAACTTTTCAAAGATATGTGACTTTAAATAACCCTTATGAAATATAAATCATTCAAATTTGTCATTCTTATTTTTCTAGAATACGTTTTTGAATTTCAATTTTTCTTCTTCAGTTTAGGATAATAGGATATAATATAACCTTACTTCTTAGACTAATAACATATAACTTTTGTATATTCCTTATTTCATTTTATATATTTAATGTCTTTTTAATGATAATTTTAGAAATTTTAATTGCCGGAAAGATTATTAATTCTTCTTGCACCTCAGGGAATTTTGTTGTTGTTATCTTCTAAATAACATTAATTTGATTGATTACATTTCCTATTCGAAATAAGAGATTTATAAGTGTTTAAAAAGTAATAAAGGTAATAAGATTATACTTAATTTAAGTAGAAGAAAATGATACTCCATTTTTCATTTTCTCTTTTTTAGAATCTGGTTTCAGTTTTCTCTCCTTCTATATTAACATTCAAATTAAGTCACATATGATTAAATTTTTTAAATTTTTGGGGTAATCAATTGATTTACACTTAGACATCAAAAATTTAGTAATAATGTAAATAATATTTTCAATGAGTTGAGATTATGATAACTCTTTTTCAATAATGGATTTTAAACTATTCACTATTTTTATAAAGTGTTGATGTATATGTATTATAGTTTCTCTAGGTAGAGAAATCAAAGGCTTTATAGTCATCTCTTATAATAGCTCTGTGATTTTCTAAAACTTTTAAAGTTATAAAATTCATTATATATTTATTCTTATATATTTTATTTTATGTTTCACATGATTATATTTGGATACAAATGTTACTATTAATATAACACAACATATTATTATGAAATTTATAGTTTTCCATATATTTTACATTTTTTTCTTAAGATAATTAAATGAAATCCTTATCTAGAAAAGTATATATTCCTATCATAATGATAATGTAGTTGAATTTGATATTAATGATATTGTATTTAATATAATTGTGACATTAATAATAATCACCTTCATCAAAAAAACAGGTGGTCCAGTTGGATTTAAGATTTTAGTGTTATAACTGGTACTCCTTATATAAAACAATATATTTATTCTACCAACACAATCAGTATAAGGAAACTGAGTTAAAAAATATGATAAAATAATCAGAATCCAAAAAATTAAATGTTTAAAAAAACTCAAAATTAAGGTAAGGAGTACTATGATGCCAATTTCTGTTCGAAGAGACTCATAATATAATTATTTTAATGATTGAAAACAATTTAATATTTTTATAACACATTTAAATATGTTTAAAATGTATTTAATATTTTTATTTTTCGTTATATTGGAGGGATGGGTATCGAACTTAAGGATAGTTCGAAGTGGGATCTAAGGACCACATTCAAGTATATTTATAGTGGGTAGAACCAGCTAGCCTATGGATTATAGCCCAATATATATAAATCTATTAGGTCCAGCATATAACTAGTAGAAGCTAATATTTAAACAGAGGATATAGAAAAAATGGTAGGCATCCAGGTATCCCACCAGCAACTCGGTGTAGCCTACCAGGTATCCAGAGACATTTAGACTACTAGTCTATGAAAGATTTATGATGGTAAAATATTCTTCCACTTTTATCATTAATGATCATACTCAACCTTAAACTAACTGAAAATCTAATAAGAATATAAAAAAGGCAAAGAAATTCTTGACATGTCATCCAATTATAGAACCCATCAATCGAAATTCTCCATAGTATTCAACGGCTCTCATTATCCTCAAGAGCTTCAAAATTCCATAATTATCTTCCATTACCAAAGAAGATCAAATTGAAATTTCTATGTATAAATTGATAACATCAAAGGGAACCAATAATTTTTTTTGGTATTTATCAACTTCCTTTAACTTCCATCAAATCCCTTTTTCAATTCTTTCCTTTTCTTCTATTCTCTTTATTTATATTAAGTCCTTTTACTTTTATGTATAACTCCTTGTCTCCCACTAATTTATAATATCTATCTCTATCCTAATTTCTACTTATTTTATTTTAGAGAGTGTTGATATAGAATTGTAATTTTTTTTGTAAAAATCCAAACTATAACTTTCCCCCCTATTTCTCCTCATGGGCTTCCTGTTTCTCTATTCAAAAGTAATGGATTATTTCTCCGGTTAATTGTTCCTATTAAAACTAATTATTCCTGGTTACTTTCTTTTTTTATTCAAATGCAAGGGGATTATTTTTTTCTTGACTCTAATTAAAATAAATAGGTTATATACCCACTCAATATTTATTGATGGAAGCATATATTGGGGCGCTTTTGAGTGCTATTCCCAAGCTTCATTATAAAAGTGTCCCTTTTTTACTTTTTTACTTTTTCTTTTTCACAAAACATTCACATATTTCCTTTTTTTTATTTTTTTCTTTATTGTACATAAATATTTTCAATTACTCTTTTTATATCATCATATCTTTTATAAGTTGATTTTATTTTTTATTTTCATTTAAATTCATAAAAAAATTCCCTCCACCTATTTCCATTTTTACAACCCTATAACTGGTATCAAATAAGACTATGAGTTTTTGTCAAATTTTTTCTTCTTTTGAAAATGTATTTTTATTTTAAATCTTAAACCATTTCAAAGATTAATTTTAAAGTGTAATCTAATTATTATAAAAATTATACTTTATTTTTTTGTTCAAATTATTTATTTTGGAAAACTCAGTTTTCTATTTTATTTATAAACATTATATATCCTTTTTTTAAAATGGTTATCCATGGTTGTACACCTACTACTAAACCTATAGATAAATAAAATTCGGAATATATTACATATTTTGAATTAGATCATATATCTATAAATACCATACACATTATCTAATCTCAAAATTAATTTAGTTGAATATGTACTTAAAAAATCACTCATCAAATTTGAAAACTTCTAGTTATCATACAGAAAGTCATGAATAATATAAAATATGCTAGATTGGATAAGGATCATCAAGATTTTGAAACATTCTCTATGAATCCAAATGAATCCATCACCATAATATTAATAATATTTTCATAAATTTTCAATATTAGAAAATATCAGAGTGATGAATTGTCCACATAAACAATCATGAATAAAATCCAATAGATATTACTTATTTTATAGTATCCCAATGGCACTGTGATCTAAGAATCCAAATACATCAAAAATATAGTGGTCAAAGAGATCATTAGTCTCTAATTATATATAATATTACAATGAAACTCCAATTAGTTAATGAACAAATGTAATTCAAGGAAACTAAGAAAAACAACAATTTTAAAGCTATCAAAGATGATGAATATTACATATGTGACACTGATGATAAATATGAACATGAAAAACCTGTAAAATGGTGAAAAAACATGTGAAGAAGAAGAAATAATATTATCCTGATAAAAAATTCAAATTGAATCACCAATCATGACCTATTACAAGTGAAACAAAAGGGATAATATAAGGCAAGAATTACTAATCTAGAAAATGATATTCAAATAGAAGAATAAAAGGAATAAATATCTAAAATTAACTACTTTTAATACAATAAATAATTCAATAAACTCATCCTATTGTAAATAAAAAAGTCATAAATGCATCACAGAACATCTCAAGGATAGTAATGAGGTCATTTTTCAAATGTCTCACTCTCCTCATTCCTCTTATATCATCTCTTTTTCTTACTCTTACACTTATTCTACTTTTATAACCTATGAGGATATTGAAAATTATTATCCAGAGATTGGAAAATATTTCTTAAATATTTATTCTTATTTCAAAAATATAAATGAGAAATATAAACAAGTAATAAAAAGGATTTTCCTTTAAAATAAAAAGATGGTTTTATTTTGAAATTAAAAAAATAACCATGATGTTAAAGTTTAAATAAACTAAATCAAGGATCTAAAAATATCTTTTTCAAAATACACATAGAGTAAATAAAATCATTAAATTATCCTTGGTTATAAATTTTTTAAAACAAATAATCATGGTTTTTATTTTACAAATTATAATGAATGTTCTTTAAAAAACACTAGTTTTGGGAAAGTAGTTTCTTCAATTAAAATTTACAATTATTTTAGTAAATATAGAAATAGTATATATAAATGTTATTAAAAAAAATTATAGGTTTTGAAGACACAATTATATTCATATTTTCTCTAATTCCCTTCAAAAATATAATAAAATTTGGGTTCATATGTCCTTATAGCCTATTTTTTGGACCTTAACTTGTTTCCATTCAAAATAATTTTGTGAAAACAATTTCAAGCCAAAAAGGGTACCAAAAAGAAAATAATTTTTAATATCCTAATAGGCATCACCACATACCTTATGTTATCTATCATTCTTATTCCATAAAATAATGCATGATCCAACTCAAAGAAGGTTATTCTGAAAAGAAATATCCATGGTGTTGGGTGTTTTTAAAAATTGAGAAAGTTCCATGTATATTAAAGCCTCTTGATGTTCCAGGATGGACCTACTTCTCATTGGTTTTGTCTTCCATTTATTCATTCTCCTTTATGCATGACCCAATCTTGGCTAGTTGCGACAAATTTCTAGAAGTTTTGGATCATGTTGGTGGCTTTAGTGAAGGTATATCTTTTGGGGTGATCTTTTGTCTTAGTGGCATCATTTCAATGTCTTGACATTCCTTTAGATCCTCATCTTAGAGATCTATCAATGAATCCTTCTCCATTGGTAATCATACTTAGAAAGTTCTTATGTTTATTTGCCTTCTCAATTAATTTATTGCATCTGTAATTATTTTTTTGATTCTCATTTAAACTAAAATTAATTTTATTTAAAAATACAAAAACAAAATTTTGGCGGTGATTTTAATTATCATCTCTTTATTTTCTATTATCTTATTTTATTTCTATAACCCATGTTATTTGGGACCTCCTTTTTGAAAATCTCAAAGGTGGAGAATTTTTTTATGGAATATAAAGATAAAAGAACACAATATGATTTTAAATAATGTTTTATCAAGGGGAGAATTTTATTTGAAATTATCAATTAGGGGTAGACACGGTTTCACACATATTTTTGGTAAATCATTATTTTTTATATTTTTTGTCTTCCTTATCTTGATTTTTATATCAATTGATGGTGATCATATTAAATGGAGAGATTATTTTACCTCTTATTTTAATTTTTTAATGATAATAAACACATCAATTTTGTTTCTCACTAATTTAAATTTCATCATAATGTATTTTATAATTTTCACTTTTATCTATAATGGTTGGAATTAAACTAGTCTTATGTTATTCAAAGAGGGATCTAAAGAGTTTTTTCAAGTCATGTTATAGATGGAAACACCATCTAGATGATGCAGTTCCCTGATCGAGCCTATGGCATATAAAAAAAATCTCCATAATTCAAGAGGACCCACCAGCAACATGGTGGAGGATACTGAGTATTTAGTAGTTCCAAAAATTATAGTACATAAAAGAATTTATGATGGTCAAAATTCTACCACTTAACTCATTAATGATTCAACGTGAATTTAAACTACCCAATAATCCTAGAATGATATGAAAGGAGGAAAGGAGAGAAATTTAACATTACCAAATATAGTATGCCTTATTCAAAAAACTCTACAATTATTGATAGCCCTACAATATCCTCAATAGTTTTAAATTTATATCATTCTCAGCCTATCCCAAATAATACCATTGTTAAATTTATCTATGGGGATTATTATCATCAAATGGAAACATCTGAAGGCATGGTGATCATCAACTTCCTTCATGTTTTAATTATCCTCTTTATTCTATTATTTCTTTTATTCACATTTACTTTCTTATCCTTGAGTCTTTGTTTATTGTTTTATGACCCCTTGAATCCCAATAATTTTTAATATCTCTCCCTTTCCTTATTTTTTACTTATTATCTTTTATTGAGTGTTGAGGCAGATTTGTAATCATTTTTTCAAAAGAGAAAACCATCTAATTTCCACCTCCTCCTCTTCATTGGTTTCATAAATATTTGTTAAACTGATAGATATTCTTTATTTTTTTATTATTTTCAGTGAAATCCAAGGGTTCTTGGTTTCTTTTCATTTATTTATAAGAAAGGGGATTCTTTGGATCTAGATTCACATTAAAATCAAGGGGTTATATACACTATTAAGCCTTCTTGAGGGGAGGATACATGGGGGACCCTTTGTGATATATATGTTAACTCCATTATCGAAGTGTGAACTATCTTTATTTACATTATAAATTTTATTTTCCCCAATCTTATTGTATATTTTTCTTATTTTAATTTCTTTGTTAATTTACTTTTATATTATTTATTACTTTATTTATATCGTATTATATTTTATAACATAATTTTATGTTGTACTTCCTTTCATATATATTAATTTGATTTTTAAATGAAAATTAACCCCCACCCCCACATTCTTTTTATTCAACCCAATAGTGTCATGGTATATAAAATACATGAAGGGGGTGAATTATAGTTTAAAAAAAGCATAAAAATTTCCACTCACTTAAAGTATTAAGTTTATTGATTTATCATATTACGGATTAAATATCACAGTAATGGAAATATAAACTATATGAATTACATCTATCATAACGTAAATTCAATGATCAGTATATTATCAATTATCGATGAAAGATTTAATAAAAAAGAAACATATAATAAATATATTAAAAAAAATAATGAAAAAATTAACTCAATAGAAATTTAGGAAAGAATATATGAAATATTAAGAAAAGATCATGGATTATTGTTTAGAAAACCAAATAATACATTAATAGTATATTTATTAAAACTTCACATTTAAACCAAACTGAAAAGATGATATGTAGAAATTATCTTAGGGTTCTATGAATTTAAAAATATTATAACATATAATTGAATTTATACTTATCAAAAGGTGTTTCTTCCAATACCTACTAGTAGTGGACAAAACCTATTAGTAGTATCTCACTTCCACACACTAATAGTAATTGAGCTCTATCCTTCTAGCCATGGAATGCCTCTATAAAATGATCAGATATTTTTAGTATTATTATCCTAGGAATTCCTCAATCACATATGATTAGTATAAAAATCATTAAAATAGTAATACTAAGAGTTTCATAAGGAAAACCACACACAATAGTAGCTCTTAGCTAAATCATTCAAAAATAAAAAGTACCACAATCAGAAGCAATATCAATAAAAGAAAATTCAAATCTTAAAAATGAATCAAAACATTAAAAATTATTGACTCTTATGTTATTTTGATAATTAAGGTATGGTTGTATTTATAGACATAATTATATCATGATTCATGGGATGAATTAAAAAAAATTTAGTATCAGTTATAACTATATCTGAAGAAAATTCTTCATATGATAATGAACTTAGTTTGATGCTTCATCCACCAATGAGTAAGATTATCATCTCTATAGTGATTCTAAATCTAATAGGAGTAGTGAAGAATGAATCCTAAAATTAATTGATTTTCATAAAATAGTTTTAGAGATTTAATATTTTAGTTACCTAAAGATCAATCTTTATAAACATAACAATTTAAATAAAAATTAATTTATGTTTTATTCATATGAAGTACATTGTGATTCCCAAAACAAAAAAGTAAGTGATTCATTGACTCAAAAATTTATTTATGAAAGGAAAAAACAAAAGTTAATGGAAATATTTATGGTAGGTGTGACGCACGCCTGTCGTGGGGCGTGGCAAAACAATTATTTCCTAAGTTAAAATGTAGTAATGTGGTTGACCTAGGATGTCTCCCGAAGAGGAGTGCACACAAAATGGGTTGTCACTTTAAAATGGAGGTAAAAATGTTGTGAACGGAAATTTGAAATTCAAATGATTGAAAAACAATGAAATTTAAAAGGGTGATTAGGTCGGGGTCAGTTTCCTAATTATAATGCTATCCTTGTTCAATTTAATTCAAACCTCTTCTTCTTAGTTGATTAAAGTGAGTTTCCACAATCGTTTCCTCTCACTTCCTTGGTGAAATTATTATTGTGAGAGAAAACCTTACCAAGATCTTGGTTTGGTCAACTCTCCTTCCATATGTAAAATAGTTGTATTGAATATCCTTAATTGAAATGGGCAATTCCCGATCGGGTTTTGTTTATCCCAAACAAACAAGAACATTTACTACACCTTTTACACGTCCTGACGATCGTCGAGTACTTCACCACTAATTCCTAGTTTATTCCATCGTATATAAACCAGAAATTAGTGGAGGGAGATATTGATTATTTTACCAAGGAAAAAATAAATAATGGAATTAATATTCAAGAACGATCGCACTTGATTATAAAATCCGCTATAAGAAATTGAAAACAACTTTGAAGAAGAATGAAATTTATTCAATTGCGTTCAAGAACTCAAGCATTACAATGTAGAAAACCAACCCTTCCCCAATCACTCCAAAAGTTTACCCCACCATGGTAAGGGTAATCGAGTTGAATGAGGAAGAAGAATGCATTACAAAACAATGAAAAAGAAAATAAATAAAAGAGAAAGCCGAAAAGTTCTCCGTCTTGGTGTCCTGGAAGGAATGGGATGGAGAATTGGATGGCTTGAGAGGGTGGAGCTCTCCTCCTTTTATAGCCAGAATTCTTCACCCGACTGTCGACGCGTTTTATCCCCATTAAATGACATCTCCACGCATTGTGCCCTTCTTGAATGTTGTTAATAATTCCCTTGGTCGTGTCCTCTCAAAAGTTCAGCGGATTTGGACATGTATTCCGAGAGTTATGACCGTTTTACTATGAGCATTTATTCTGTCCAGTCAGACTCTCCAAAACGAAATCCTCCGGATTAAAGTGCTTTAATGGCCCCATAAACGGCCAATTCACTCGGTGCTTCCTTCATAAAAGATGCTCAAAAACTCCTTGCGCGTCCACGCACCGAATTTAACAAGCTTTGGGCCCACAGTGGTTGAGTTATGGATCCCACATCAAAACTAGGCAGAACTGAAAACAGTTTTCTTGAGCCAACTTGTGAGCTTCTTTTGAGCTTCCATATGACCGATTTAGATTTTGGTCCAAATATATTAAATTAAGCCCTGGATGTTTAGAATCGGAAAAAGAAAGAATTTCGCAATTTGGATCAGTTAGGTAATTTTATGGCCAATCTACCGAAATAATTTAAAACTGTTAAAAAATCCAAAATGGCCAATTTTTACAATTTAGCTCAAAATAACACCATTATCATAAAAATGAAACAATTCATCTTAGAAGAACAATTTTGTGGGTTTAAAATAATGATATTCAATATAAATTAATTGAAAATATTTGCTCTATCAATTCCCCCACACTTAGCACTTGGACTTCTGGACAAGTAAAAATCAAATCAAATCAAAATCAAAACACATATCAATGAGATCAATCAAATCAATTTCAAGAAACAAAAAGATATCATGCCTCATAAAAAACTGTTATTTCAAGTTCTCCATTTAAGATTTTAATATATTTCCACTTCATTTCTTATCCCATGCACACAAAACACCTACCTCACATGAATTTTCTCTCATCTCACAAATGTAAAGGCTGAACAAGGTTTTTCTCATCCAAACTCGCACAAGAGTCACCATAGGTTTGATAAATTCCTACTTCTCCACCCGATGTGAGTCAAGAACATGTGTTTCTCATGAGGACTTTTCCGGGTTGTTCTGTGGCTTCCGGTTGGTAGGATTTAGATGTTAAAAGTTCTGAGGCCGAAAAAGGAAGGCTTGGCTCTTATTGAAGCAAAATTGCAAGATTCTAGTTTTCACTCAAATATGGTCTCCTTCACTTCCCCTTTGTTGAAAATAGGCTCCATCATTATTCAATCAGCTCAGCATCAAACATTTCAATCTTTTCAAACATGATTTTTTTTAAAGCTCCAGATAGGCACAGCTTTCTTTTTACATTGGAAGCTCCAGAAAGGCACAACTTCTCTTTTTACATAAAAGCTCCAGAAAAGGCACAGCTTTCAACAGAATAATTTTTCAGCATCACACACATTTCTTCCACAATTTATTTTCCACCCAAATTATAACCAAATGAGGTAGTACATCACAAGACATCTTCCCCCACACTTATGTTCAACAAGATCATGCAATTTTACTTCAAGAGCAGGTATGATAGGGAAAATTGGCTTGTAATGTGGCTAACCTAACAGGAAATTCATGGATACTAGGGGCTACAATGAAGGATAAATGTAAAGGTGGGCCATAATGAAAAGGATTATTTTGAAAAGGGGGCTTTAAACAAAATAAATGCCTCAATCATTTAAAACACATGTACCCCAACCCTCAAGTTTTGAAAGGAATAAATCAAATTCTGGTTAAAGCAAGCATGGTCTGGTTCTCTCAAGAAATGAGGTGAATGAAAAGAATATGACAAAAATGGTTCAGAAGCCTCACAGGAAAGTTATTTCAATGATATAGACAGTGAAATATGGCATGGGTTTCAAAAATCAGTGTACTTTTCATGAAATTCTAAAATATTTGAACTTGAAAAGAAGTCATTTCAGCATTCATTTAAGCTCGGTTTCATGAAATAGATTGGTTCACTCATTGACATGGGTTTCAATAATGGTATTGATAATCTTTTCAGCTGAAAAGTTTCAGAAACACACCAAAAATTGAAAAATAAACACACAAAAATTTGAAAACACACAATTTTTTTATTTTTTTTTATTTTTTTGAAAACAAGCATCAAATAAAAATCCTATACTACAAAGGTTCCCTCCCCCACACTTAAATGATGCAGTGTCCTCGATGCATTTAAGTGGATTTAACATGTAAGAAGAATTCTGATTGAATCACAACAGCAAGAAAATGTGAAGGAGAGGTACAACCTGATGGATCTTATTGATAAATAGGTTGGAGGAGCGTGATCTCCTCCAATGGCTCTGATGGTAGGGTCCCAAGGAATTTCTTCAACCTATGTCCATTCATAGTGAATGGATCCTGCTCTCCATCCTTCATAATCTGCACAGCACCAAAAGGATATACATGAGTAACAATAAATGGACCTTCCCATCTGGAACGAAGTTTACCTGGCATCAACTTGAGTCTTGAGTTGCATAATAACACTTTGTCTCCAGGAGAGAAGTCTTTTGGTTGGATTAGCTTGTCATGGGCCACTCTTGTTCATTCTTTGTAAATCCTTGAGTTTTCAAAAGATTCCCTTCTAATTTCCTCTAACTCCTGCAACTGCAATCTTCTTTCTTTCCCAGCTTTCTCAAGGTCCAGATTCATCTCTCTGACCGCCCAGTAGGCTCTATGCTCCAACTCCACAGGAAGGTGGAAACTCTTTCCATAGATCAATCTATAGGGACTCATCCCTATCGGTGTTTTGTAGGCCGTCCTATATGCCCATAATGTATCATCTAACTTTTGGCTCCAGTCCTTCCGGTTGGGTTTAACAGTCTTCTCCAGAATGGCTTTGATTTCTCTATTAGAGACTTCTGCTTGCCCATTTGTTTGGGGATGGTATGGGGTAGATGTTCTATGATGCACCCCATACTTCTTCAGCAATTCTTCCATTTTCCTGTTGCAGAAATGAGTTCCCTGATCACTGATGATTGCTCGTGGCACGCCAAACCTACAGAAAATGTTAGCCCTAATAAAATCACAAACAAATTTTGCATCATCAGTTCTGGTTGCTTTTGCTTCCACCCATTTTGAAACATAGTCTACAGCCAAAAAAATATATGAATTTCCAAATGAAATTGGGAATGGTCCCATGAAATCTATGCCCCAAACTTAAAAAATTTCACAAAAGGTTATTGGTTTTTGTGGCATTTCATGTAGTTTGGATATGTTACCAGAAAATTGGCATTTTTCACATCTTTTACAAAATTCATATGCATCCTTGAATAAGGTGGGCCAGTAGAGTCCAGATTCTAAAACTTTTCGGGCAGTCCTCTGAGGTCCAAAGTGGCCTCCACAAGATAATTTATGACAAAATTCAAACACTGATTCAATTTCACTTCTTGGAAAGCATCTTCTTATGATTTGATCATTACAAATTTTCCACAGAAAGGGATCTTCCCAGATGTAAAATCTTGATTCAGATTTAAGCTTATGTTTTTGATGAGAGCTTAGATGAGAGGGTACCTGAGATGTTACCAAATAGTTGACAATGTTGGCATACCATGGCACTTCACTGTTGATGATGTAGAGTTGTTCTCCAGGAAGCTCATCATTAAGTAGGTTCTGCTTTGGTATTTCTGTTTCAGCGGTGTGGGGTAGTCGACTCAGATGATCAGCCACTTGATTTTCAGTCCCCTTCTTATCTTTGATTTCCAAATTGAACTCTTGTAAGAGTAGCATCCATCTCACCAACCGGGGTTTTGCATCCGCCTTTTTCATTAAGTACCTAAGAGCTGCATGATCAGAAAACACAACAACTTTAGTCCCCAGAAGATATGATCGGAATTTATCTAGTGCAAAAACCACTGCAAGGAACTCCTTCTCTGTGGTTGTGTAATTTATTTGTGTTTCATCCAAGGTCCTTGATGCGTAGGAGATGACTTGAGGCTTGCTGTCAATTCTCTGTGATAGAGCGGCTCCCACTGCTTGGTTGGATGCATCACAAAGTATCTCGAAAGGGTAATCCCAATTGGGTGGCTGCATTATTGGTGGTGTTATTAGCCTTTCCTTTAATTCATCAAATGATTCCCTATATGCACAATCAAAATTAAAGTTAGCATCCTTTAGAAGTAATCTTGAGAGAGGGAGAGAAATCTTACTGAAATCCTTGATGAATCTTCTGTAAAATCCTGCATGCCCTAAAAAGGATCTAACATGTTTGACACAAGTTGGATATGGTAAGGAATTTATTACATCAACTTTTGATTTATCAACCTCAATCCCATTTTGTGAAATTATGTGCCCCAACACTATCCCTTTTTCAACCATGAAATGACATTTTTCAAAATTTAAGACAAGGTTCTTTTCAATGCATGTTTTCAGAACTTTTTCCAATTTTCCCAAGAAATGGTCAAATGAATTGCCAAAAACTGTGAAATCATCAAGAAACACCTCCAAGAAATCCTCAATGTGGTCTGAGAAAATACTCACCATACACCGTTGAAATGTACCTGGGGCATTGCATAGCCCGAAGGGCATCCTTTTGTAGGCGAATGTTCCAAAAGGGCAGGTGAAGGTTGTCTTCTCCTGGTCTTCTGGTGCAATTGGTACCTAAAAATAACCTGAGAATCCATCTAAAAAACAGTAATGAGTATTTCCAGATAACCTTTCAAGCATCTGATCAATGAATGGAATAGGAAAGTGATCTTTTCTGGTAACTTGATTTAGCTTCCGGTAATCTATACAGACTCTCCAGCTGTTTTGTATTCTCATGGGGATCAGTTCATTTCTTTCATTTGTGATAGTGGTCAGGCCAGTTTTCTTGGGGACTACATGAATTGGGATGACCCATTGAGAATCAGAGATTGGGTAAATGATATCAGCTGCTAACAATTTCTCAATCTCTTTCTTAACGACCTCCATGATTGTGGGATTGAGTCTTCTTTAAGGTTGTCTAACTGGCCGAGATTCACTTTCTAAAAATATCCTGTGAGAGCATACCTTAGGGTTGATTCCAGGAATATCACCTAAACTCCATCCTACAGCCTTTACATTCCTTTTGAGAAGGTCAATCAATGTTTGTTCTTGTAAATGGGATAGGTTATTGGCAATTATTACTGGCAATTTCTCTCCTTCCATTAGGTAAGCATACTTCAAGTCACATGGAAAAGGCTTCAGTTCTAAACATGGGGGTTGTTCAAGGGATGATATTGCATTTATGTTTCCTACATCTAATGTTGAATTCTCTGGAATAATCTTACTTCCTCTTAACAAATCATCGAAAAAATCAGATTTTACCTCATCCTCCAACATGATATCAGAATTTTTAGGTTCATGGGAGTTATAAAATTCAAATGAAGAGTGTTCTCCCACAGATAACAAGTCATGAAGCATACCTGAGTCTTCAATTGGTTCTATACCTTCATCATGGGAGATTGCATAAAGTGAGTGATTTTTGGAATGGTGTTTCATCGTATCAAGAATATTGAAGTGTATCGTACTATCTCCGAGCTCCATGGTGAGGGTTCCTTCATGAACGTTGATGATTGTTCTTGCTGTTTTTAGGAATGGTCTCCCTAAGATGATGGGAGATTGGGATGGTGCTTGGTCTTCCTCCATGGTAAGGACATAAAAGTCTGCTAGAAAGATTAATCCTCTCACTCCCACAAGTACATCTTCAACGACTCCAGCTGGGAAAACGGTGGATCTGTTTGCTAATTGTACCACCACCCGAGTTGATTTTAGTTCTCCGATCTGCAAAGATGAAAACACAGAGTGAGGCATCACATTTATCGAAGCTCCAAGATCACATAGTGCATCAGTAAAATTTAATGAACCGATAGTGCAGGGAATAGAGAAAGTCCCTGGATCTTGACATTTTTGTGGTATCGGTGGTGTGATCAATGCTGAGACGCTTCTTCCTAAGTTTATTCTTTCATTTCCATCCAGCCACTTTATTTTAGTACATAGGTCCTTCAGAAATTTTGCATATTTAGGGATTTGCCTGATTGCATCCAGTAGTGGAATGTTAATCTCAACTTTTCGAAATGTTTCTTGAATTTCCCGTTGAATTCGTTCTTCTTCTCCCTTCTTTGACTCAACCAATGCTGATGGGAATGGTGCTGGAATATCCTTTTTATCCCTTTGTTGTTTCTGCAGTGGTGTTTCTAGTATTTCTTTCTTGAACCTTGTTCTTTCTACATTGTTTTTGACTCCATCTTTTGGTTGGACAGGACGAGCTTTAGCAGGTTCCCTAGATTCATCCTCCTCATATTGTTCTGGTGGATTGAGCTCCCTCCCGCTTCGGGTTGTGATTGCACTAACATTCTCTTTCGGATTGGGAATTGTTTGTGCAGGAAGCTTACCTTGGTTCTTGGTGAAAGCATCCATAATGCTTGCAAATTGATCAGCTAGCTTGTCCATCATATCTTCTATTCCTGCAACTCTTGTCTTCAGCTGTTGGTCTTCATTTGTCGGTGCACTTGTGGATGGTTGCTCATAATTCTTCCGCTAGAAAGGTGGTGGTTGAAAAGTTTGTTGTTGTTGGAAGGGCTTATGATAAGGTTGTTGGAATGCTATCGGGTTCTGATATTGCTGTTGAAAAGGTGCTCTGGCTTGGTTCTGTTGAAACCCATACCCTGGTTGGGTTTGCGGTTGGTATTGCCTTTGTTGATATGCTACAGCACAACTTTCTGTCCCCTGCACTTCCGGACATTGATCAGTGTAATGAGAATTAGAAGAGCATAAACCACATACCTGATTCGGTCCTTGTTGATCCTTCACATGGTTCACAGCTATTTGTCGCACCAACCTGGTGAGTTCACCCATTTCATTCCTAATTAAATCTACTGAATCAGATGTTCTTACCTCATGGATCCCTCTGGTGATCGTACCTCGAGTGCCAAACTGCTGTGAATTTTGTGCAATCTTTTCAATCAGAATTCGTATATCTGCAGGTGATTTATCAATGAGGGCTCCTCCCGACGAGGAATCTAGTAGATTCCTGTCATTGTCAAGTAATCCTTGGTAGAAGCACACAAGGAATTGGTCCTCTTCTATTTCTTGGTGTGGACAACTTGCACAAAGCTTCTTGAAACGTTCCCAGTATTCGTAGAGTTTTTCTCCAGTTGATTGATGGATGACATAAATCTCCTTCTTTATTGCAGTGCTCCTAGATGTTGGGAAGAATCTTTGTAGAAAGCATTTTTTTAGATCTTCCCAGTCACTGATCTCCCCCGGTTGTAGATTGTACAACCATTCCTTTGCTGCTCCCTCTAGTGAGAAGGGGAAATCTCTCCACTCCACATGCTCTTCCGCGACTGCTCGAGGTTTGAAGCTGGAGCAGACATAGGTGAATTCTTGAATATGTCGATTTGGGTCTTCACCTGCAAGACCATGAAATTTAGGAAGCACTTGGATCATGTTAATTCGTAATTCAAAATCATTTTCTAAGGCAGGAATTGCAAGTTGATAATTTTGATTGACAAATTGAGGTGCACAGATGTCACGCAGGGTTCGGTTGGGATTTACAGCTATTATTAAAGGTTCAAAGTCTTCACTCAAGGTATCACATGAATCGGTGAGATTTATTTCTTCAAATTCTTTGGGAAGATTTTTATTTTTCAATTTGGTTATTGTGCGCTCAATTTCTGGATCGAATTCTAATAAATTGCTATTTGAACTTCGGGTCATTCAAAAGAGATTTTTTTTTAAAAAAAAACAAAAAAAAACAAAAAAAAAGTTTTGGGGCACTGCCTCCCCGGAAACGGTGCCAAGTTTGACGCACGCCTATCGTGGGGCGTGGAAAAACAATTATTTCCTAAGTTAAAATGTAGTAATGTGGTTGACCAAGGATGTCTCCCGAAGAGGAGTGCACACAAAATGGGTTGTCACTTTAAAATGGAGGTAAAAATGTTGTGAACAGAAATTTGAAATTCAAATGATTGAAAAACAATGAAATTTAAAAGGGTTATTAGGTCGGGGTCGGTTTCCTAATTATAATGCTATCCTTGTTCAATTTAATTCAAACCTCTTCTTCTTAATTGATTAAAGTGAGTTTCCACAATCGTTTCCTCTCACTTCCTTGGTGAAATTATTATTGTGAGAGAAAACCTTACCAAGATCTTGGTTTGGTCAACTCTCCTTCCATATGTAAAATAGTTATATTGAATATCCTTAATTGAAATGGGCAATTCCCGATCGGGTTTTTTTATCCCAAACAAACAAGAACATGTACTACACCTTTTACACGTACTGACGATCGTCGAGTACTTCACCACTAATTCCTAGTTTATTCCATCGTATATAAACCAGAAATTAGTGGAGGGAGATATTGATTATTTTACCAAGGCAAAAATAAATAACGGAATTAATATTCAAGAACGATCGCACTTGATTATAAAATCCGCTATAAGAAATTGAAAACAACTTTGAAGAAGAATGAAATTTATTCAATTGCATTCAAGAACTCAAGCATTACAATGTAGAAAACCAACCCTTCCCCAATCACTCCAAAAGTTTACCCCACCATGGTAAGGGTAATCGAGTTGAATGGGGAAGAAGAAGGCATTACAAAACAATGAAAAATAAAATAAATAAAAGAGAAAGCCGAAAAGTTCTCCGTCTTGGTGTCCCGGGAGGAATGGGATGGAGAATTGGATGGCTTGAGAGGGTGGAGCTCTCCTCCTTTTATAGCCAGAATTCTTCACCCAACTTTCGACGCGTTTTAGCCCCATTAAATGACATATTCACGCGTTGGGTCCTTCTTGAATGTTGTTAATAATTCCCTTGGCCGTGTCCTCTCAAACTTTCAGCGTATTTGGACATGTATTCCGAGAGTTATGACCGTTTTACTATGAGCATTTATTCTGTCCAGTCAGACTCTCCAAAACGAAATCCTCCGGATTAATGTGCTTTAATGGCCCCATAAACGGCCACTTCACTCGGTGCTGCCTTCATAAAATATGCTCCAAAACTCATTTCGCGTCCACGCACCAAATTTCACAAGCTTTGGGCCCACATTGGTTGAGTTATGGATCCCACATAAAAACTAGGCAGAACTGAAAACAGTTTTCTTGAGCCAACTTGTGATCTTCTTTTGAGCTTCCATATGGCCGATTTAGATTTTGGTCCAAATATATTAAATGAATCCCTGGATGTTTAGAATCTGAAAAAGAAAGAATTTCGCAATTTGGATCAGTGTAGATAATGTTATGTCCAATCTACCGAAATAATTTAAAACTGTTAAAAAATCCAAAATGGCCAATTTTTACAATTTAGCTCAAAATAACACCATTATCATAAAAATGAAACAATTCATCTTAGAAGAACAATTTTGTGGGTTTAAAACAATGATATTCAATATAAATTAATTGAAAATATTTGCTCTATCAAGGTGTAAGCAAGATGGTCATAATGAAAATAACTATATTATTATACTTCTAACCCAATAATATTTAAAAAAAGTGAAGAAAAGGCTAAATCACATGTGGATAACATATATTCACTAGAAAATGATAATAGTAAGAATAAACATAATAAAAAGAATATGGAAAGAGGACATATTCCATGCATCTAAAAGTGAATAAAGTATTGAAGACAAATCATGCAATTATGAAGGATGTAGTGAAATTAGTAAGAAAAAATGTTCTCAACCTTTCTGTACACATTGATGAATTAGGAGTTACACATTTTTACCTTAATTTTGGGTTTTCTCATGATCTTTAATATAGGTAATTAAAGGTGAGGCTTATAGGTGTGAGTTATTTCAATACTGTATAGCAATAAGAAAATAAGGAAATTTAATCATTATTCTATACTTGATTAAATCATTAAAAAAAATTATTGGTATTTTATAAACCTAAAAGGTAATGAAATTCATCTATATAATTGATTTATCTTGATGATGATATGTTAGGGTGTCTCTTAAATAGGTAGATAAGTTAGAAGAATAATTATAATCTTCCAGATACCATTATTGAAATATAAATCAAATTTATATAATGTGGTAAAGGTAATGTATATGGAAAGGTATGAGTTTATCCCCTCTCAAACTTGGTTGCAGAATCAAATCCTTAAAATTATGGGATAGAAATTGAATTTTAATCAGTGGTATACTTGTAATAATTTAGAGATACTCAAGGATGAATTTGAAGATCAAAACCTTTACATTTATATTTAAATATTCTAATTTGTGCGTTGAATAAAGTGCAATAAATCTGGTCGAAAATTCAATGAGAATCCTTAAAATATTATGTGTTAGGCATTTATTTCATCCTGGAAATCGTTTTTACAGCCTATGAACAACATGTTTTGATAATACATTATATAAGTGCATAATTTCTCTTAGAAACACAAATATACTTGAATTTTATTAATCACGTTGAAGGAATAAGTTACCTCTTCAAGAGTTAGTTTCTATAAAGGAGGAGGCTTTCAAAATAATCAATGTTTTGTGTGAACCTAAAATATTGTTATCCCATAGTTCAATTTTTTAGTGAGTTATTATAATCATGCTTTTATACCTTCCATTTTTTATATCAAAAGTGGTTACAAAGTTGGAGTGTTGGTTAATGTGAAAATAGTGTCAAAGGGGAAGTTATATATCTTGTAATTGATATTTCTAATGTGTTTGTGGAATTTTGTAAAGGTAAAATATATTTTTCTTGAAAAATATATGTTTAAATACCTCAAAATATATTTTTTGGAATCTATCATGTGTACGAACATTCAATGGAAATCTTTGAATACCTTTGTTAATCACTCTAGTTTTTTATACTAAGTTACCCACATAGACATAGATTTGTGTGACTTTACTCTCCTCACTTAGTGTATATGTGTTTTTAATCCTCTTTTAATTAATTCAAGATGAGTAAAAAACAAAAAATAGAAATAAAATATAGTTGGAGACTAGTTCATACCCTACCTTTGTATTTGTTATCAATATGTTGAGAAATAAAAGAGGTCAAATCACACATATAAACATGAAATTATTTTAAGGTATTTACAACAAAAAAAGAGGGCGATTAATGATCCCATTCTTAATGGTTGTATTTTTTTCAATAATACTAGGTGAGAGTGATGTTGTGAATATGTGTATATGTTGTAGGATTAAAAAACTGGGAGTTCCCAAGAAAAGAGTAAAATTTTTTCTTGTGGGTGTTGAATAGAAATGTGTTATTAATATTATAAGTTTGAGATCATATTCCAAATGTCACGACCCGCCTTCACCAAAAGGAGGGAAGGGTCAGCAGATTTCCAGTCCCTTCCTTCATTATGTTGAAGGAGAGATAATGCCCCCCAAAACCCGCCCTCAATAGGTCCCGGAGTGGCGACTAGCACCAAGGGTATAGAATCACACACTAAATGGAAGACATTAACCTCTTTCTTTTAATAGGATCAGGAGATAAGATGGTACATCCGAACAACACAAAAAGCGAAAAGTAAAAGTAAAGAAAAGAAATATTCCCAATGCATGTTACAAAAGTAAAAACCACAAAGTACAAAGTGACTACAAGGGTAAAGTACCAAAGAAAGAAAAACAGAAACTGCAACTGCCCCAAAGGTCCGAGCTAGTATGGTCCCGTGCGATCCCCAAAGACCTCCTGGAAACCTGAAAGCAGTTTTATATACATAGGGTTAGCATACAAGTATACTCAGTAGGGAAAACCAAAGACTCTTGTGCACAAGTGGGGGAACGTACTAAAGTCCCATGAGAAATGGAGTAAACCAAACGCCTAACAAGGTAAAATATCCACCCAAGCCTCACCAAGGCACACTACCCAAATAATGCAAGTCAAGTAATATATATAATAAGAGCACATCGATGTCTGGGTACCCCGCGCCACTTTCCAACAGGTTATTGAAGACATCTTATGCATCGAACCAATCCCGCCATTCTCACCGCAGTCCCACCGCCACACCCCGCCTGTGCACACCTGGGCCACAACCTCACGCAGTCCCACTGCCAAACCCCACCCACACACACCTAGTCCACAACTGTCACATGTAACCACGCCTGCAAACACCTTGTCCAGAACAACCACCACCACTCCCAAAGACACCTGGGCTAGAAGATCCACTACCATGCCCGAAGGCACCTGGGCCTCATCCTGAAGATACTTGGGAAACTACCTGCCCGCACACACCTGGGTCATAACCACCAGAATACCCCGCCTGAAGGTTCTTGGGCTAACAATGGACCTTAGGCCATCACGGCCTGCCCAAAGATACTTGGGCTATCTGGGAAAGGTAGTATAAAAGGAGCTAATAACCATCCACTAATAATAGTGTTGGAAAAAACACCCTCCCCCATGAAATGGGGGTGTTCGGCACTAAGTGCTCAACTTGGGTGGGGCACGAATAAGAAACACAAAACTACAAGTATGTATATATAGGTAACAAGCACTCTCCCAAGTTTAGGTTTCTCAGCCAGCCTAAGGAACACAAACATCACTCATGTCCGAGTCACAACTCTCGCTAACAAAATCCATTTGTCCCATTCATTTTCATGATCATTAGTGATGTTTAATTTAGTTCTGAACCTACTTGGGAAACTTGTAAGCATAGGCACAAGTGCAGGAAGGCAAACAGTCAAGCATTAACTAGAACATCCACACCTGGTTCTCTCATAAATACACAACAACCAATGAAAACCCCAAGATAAAGCCCCATATTCAATATCCAGGAGCCAAAAGGTTTATCAACAATAGTGGATTCCACCCCAATTCATGATATAAACAAGGTAACCACCCGGTCTTAAAATTCACAACCACTGAATCCATAACAACAGGGGATCTCATCCCCACCCACATCACCCAGAAAATGGACCGTGAAGTAAAAAAAACAAAACCACCACTACAAAGCAGGCCCATGCTGGTATTTTCAGAATTATAAGATTTAACACACTCCATGATTTCAGTTTCCATGGGCTTTAACTGGGTTTATCACATAAAATATTGATCCTGATGCCTCAATTTATTCATCCGGATATACCTGATTAACCAATTTCCTTTCCGCAGCACGGGTTCACAACTAAAAAACAATCCATTTAAAACATCACTAGGGGTTCATTATTGCACAGAGAAAGACCACCAATGGCCATGATTTTCATTAGGCGTAAGCCCGCACAATTTAGAAATGAAGATCATAAAACAGAGTAGCATCATCAATCACACCCCCTAGTTCTTTATAGAATATGTTCATTATCTTTATTTAGGTTTGGTTCATCCAATTATACAGAATCAAAAGCATACCCACCCCGCATGATACACAAAAAAAGGGAGAGACGAAGGAGAAATTCCCTACTTGTTGATCAATGATCGACGCTTAGCCTGGGCGCGGAATTCCATGGATAGCGATGTGGCTCACCTGAACGAAAAGTGGTTTGTATGAACGAAGGGTACTACTAGCATAGGGTGATCGAGAAATGAAGTAACCCATGGTGAACCCTTTAGTTTATAAGGGCGGGGGACGGTTGGGATAACAATGTGCAACTGCGTAAGGAGTGGGGGTCATGGGTTGACCACGCGGCCCCACATGTTATTAAAGGGTCGGGTGGTTTAAACCGACACACGCACTAGATTAATTCATTAAATATTTAACTAAAACATTAATGGGCATTACCGGGCTTTAAAAAAAGCTTAAAGGGGTCAAAATAGGGTTTAAACCCCAATTTGCGCAAAAAGGGAGCACTACTGGAAAAAACCCTGTGGGGGTAGGAGAGAGCCACCGATAGCTGAGAGATACCGGTCGGCCGCATCCACTGGTAGACCGAGCTACATGTAGACAGAGCTACAGGTAGTCCTGCTACCGGTAGGCTAAGGCTACAGGTAGGCCTAGCATTAGGCCAAACTACACTAAGATTCCCAAACCAGAAAACCCAACTTGAGATTTTCACAAAGTAATGGACCCCAAAAACCCAATCCATTACATCAGATACCAGTTAAATGATTCTCATCCTCAAGAATCAAAATAACCCAGAAGGAAAGAGAAAGTCCAAACAACCACCTTGAAAGATACCTCTCAAGAGTGAACCACGTTGTTAACTAAGAACACATTTCTGTCAAGAACCATGAAACATACCATGCCAAACTGCCCAATCATGTGGGTTGGGGAGTCTCCTTCCCCATGCTAAGATACTATCCGCTTTGGGCGGCACTAACTCACCCGAATAGGTTTAATCGTATCCACCTTAATGCGTCTCGATTAGGGGTCGGGTCCTCCCCTCCCCATAGCCAGGACTTTTCACACACATTCAGAGGAAAGAAAACTATTATTTCATAGCCAACAAGGTAAAATATTCTACCACAATGGTTATAAACCAAAAAGTAAAAAACTCAAAAAAACTCTGGGTACTGGGCACGCATCTGTGCTTCCCTCTCCCATGTACTCTCTTAAATCCCACCATCTCTCCTTAACACATGAACCAAGGGGATGGTTCACCCATGGAGCACCTTCTCCTCACGATCCATGATCATCACTGGTCTTTGCACAAAAGTCACATAATCCTCGATGTCTAGATCTCCCCAATAAAAAATGTGTGAATCTTCATGCAGGTAACGACAAAGATGGGATACATGGAATACATCATGTATCCTCAGTAGAGGCGGTGATAGAGCTATCTAATAATCCACTTTAGCGACCCTCCACAACACTTCAAAGGGTCCGATGAACCTCGGAGAAAGATTACTCCCTTTGTTGAACCTCCGTTGTCCACGCCGAGGGGAGACCTTCAAGAACATGTGGTCTCCCACCTCAAACTCCAAGGGCCTCCTCCTGGTATCAGCATACGACTTCTATCGGTCCTGGGCCACCTTCATCCTTTCCCGTATGAGCTGTACCTTCTCTGTCGTGCTCTGCACCACCTCCAGGCCAAGGATGCATGTATCTCCTACTTTGGTCCAACACACAGATGAATGGCATGGCCTCCCTTATAAGGCTTCAAACAGAGCCATACCAATGGTAGAGTGATAGATATTATTTTAGGCAAACTCTACCAAATTAAAGTATAGCACCCACGATCCTCTTGAGTCTAGAACACATGCATGCAGCATATCCTCCAAGGTATGGATGGGGTGCTCAGTCTGTCCATCTTTCTGGGGATGGAAATAAGTGAAAAGGCGCAGCTAGTTTCTAAGATCATGCTATAATACTCTCTAGACTCTCGAGTTAAATCGTACATCCCTATCTGAGACTATAAACCTGGTAACTCCATGCAACTGCACCACCTCATCCATGTACTTTTGTGCCAAAGCATCCACTGCACTCGACTCCTTGATTGCCAGAATGTGAGCCGATTTCATCAACCGGTCCACTAACACCCAGATGGCGTCATATCCCCCTTTGACCTTGGGTAGTCCCGTAATGAAATCCATCGAGATGTTGTCCCACTTATACTTGTGTACATCTAGAGACTACAGTAGGCTTCCTGGAACTCGGTGTTCAGCCTTCGCTTGCTAACACACTATGCACTTGGCCACAAACTCTGCCACTGCTCGCTTCACTCCGGTCCACCATAACTATCTCTTCAGTCCTTGGTACGACATGGACACTCTAGGGTGTAATGCTAGGGGTGAGTTTTGGATCTCACTGATAACTTTTCCGTGCATCGCCTTTGGAACAAATAGCTTTCCCTAGAAAAGCATCTGGTTTTAGCCATCCTCTGTCCATCCTTCTAGAGAATTGCCTCGGTCAACTCGTTCGCGCATCACTTCGCTCTCTGGGTCTCCCCACTGAGATTCCTCCACTTGCTAAAACAAAGACAACTGTACTACCATCTGATACTGGCAACCTCTACCGCTATCCATCCTCACATCTAGGTGTAAGGCATCCAACTCCTCCATTTCCTTCCAGGTGTCTTCCTACTCTCGGATCGCATCCTTTCGTGATCTCCTCCTCAAGGCATCAGCCACTACATTCCCCTTCCCTAAATTGTTGGAGATCTCAAAGTCATAATCCTGGAGGAACTCTATCCACCTCTGCTGCTACAAGTTTAGGTCCTTCTAGGAGAAGATATACCTCAATCTTTTGTGATATGTGAAGACCACAAAGCGTTCTACGATTAGGTAGTGCCACCATAACTTCAGTGAAAAAATGACTGCTGCAAGCTCCAGGTCGTGGGTGGCATAATTACGCTCATTAGGGCCTAGATGCCTAGACCCATAAGAGATCACCCCCTGTTGCTTCATCAACACACATCCCATGCCTTTTCTGGAAGCATCACAGAACACCTCATATGCCGCCCCTTCTTCTGGTAATCTCAGCACTGGGGCACTAACCAACTTCTCCTTCAGATAGCTAAAGGTTGACTCGCACTACTCACTCCACACAAAAACCTGGTCATTCTTGGTCAGGGCTGTCAAAGGGGAAACAAATCAGGAGAATTTGGGTACAAACCTTCGATAGTAACCCGCCAGCCTGAGGAAACTATGGACCTCTCCCACATTCTTGGGTGCTTCCAAAGAAACAACTGCCTCAACCTTTGATGGGTCCACCGCTACCCCCTGCTCGGACACCACATGCCCGAGGAAGTGCACTTCTATTGTCCAGAATTTGCATTCTGACAACTTCCCATAGATCTGATGCTGTCGGAGGACCTCCAAAACCGTCCTTATGTGCCCCGCATGGTCCTCCTATGATCTCAAATAGATCAGGATGTCATTGATGAACACAACCATGAACCGATCCAAGTACTCCCAAAAGATGGAGTTCATAAGCCCCATGAACATAGCTGGGGAATTCGTAACACCAAAAGGCATGAATAATAACTCGAAGTGCCCATATCTGCACCTGAAGGTCCTCTTCGTGATGTCGCCCTCCTTTACTCTCAGCTGGTGGTACCCAGACCGCAGGTTGATCTTCGAGAACCGTCATGCCCCTTTCATCTGGTCGAAAATATGGTCTATCCTCAGAAGAGGGTAGCGATTCTTAATTGTCACCTGATTCAGCCTCAAGTAGTATATGCACAACCTGATACCACCATCTTCCTTCCTTGCGAACAAGACTGGAGCACCCCACAGTGACACACTTGGGCGAACATAACCTCTCTTCATGAGATCGTCAATCTGAATCTGCAACTCCTGTAGCTCTGAAGGTGTCATCCGGTAAGGAGCCATCGAGGTCGGACGAGCACCAGGCTGCTATTCTATCCCAAAATATATATCCCATTGAGGGGGTAGAGTCGTCGCCTCCTCAGGAAAGAAATCCATAAACTCACGGAAAATCTCTCGCACCTCCACCATTTCACCATCTACTGACTCTACTGACAGCTCAACTAATAGGGAGAGGAGGGGTTCCTCTCGCCTGCTGCCCTTCTGACTGATCTGCTCGCCAGTGAAGGTAACACGCCGGCTGACCAAGTCTGAGAACACAACCCTTCCTGGGAAGCAGTCGATGAAGGCACACATAGAGAATAGCTATTCGATGCCTAGGATGACATCATATGGTTGTATCTATATAAGAATAATATCCCTAACCGACAGATGTGCCCCTATCATCAGTCTACATCCTTGACAAACAAATAACAAGTCGGTCTGACCTTGGACTGGTGTGCTCAGCACCAGGGGTACGGGAAGTCTCTCGGAATCTAGACCCAAGGCACGGGCTAGACTGGGTGCAACAAAGGATTGCGAAGCTCCAGTATCGAACAAGGCATAAGAAAGGGAACTGAACAAACTGATTATACCTCGAATAACCTCCGGCCCTACTGGAACTGCTACCTCTACTGCGTGTAATTTTCCGTGCCCATCTCCTCTGCCCCTCGGTTTACAGCCACCTCCTTGACCACACCCCGGTCGATGTCCCTAAGGATTGCCCTGTGGTCGGCCTCCTCCTCCTACATCTGCCCTCGGAGGAGCGGGAGCTTGCTATCCCTGCTTCTGCTGCTGGAAAGGCCTAGCTGGAAGCTGCTGCTTGGGCGGGTGCTGGGGCTGTCCCCCACCGTTGTACTGTAACTGGTTCAGGAACTAACTCCGAAGATGTCCATGTCTCCCATAGACGAAGCATCGTGGTCCCGGTCCCGAAAGAAAAGGGTGAGGACCAGGGGACCAGAACTGGAACTACTGCAGCCTGCTCCCTACTGGTCGGAACCTGGAGGGTCCTGACGCTGGAGGCCTAGTGATGACGGCCCTCCCCTTCGATGGTCCTAGATGGATCCCCTCTCATGAAACACCTCCTAGAGTGTGCATCATCTCCACCACTTCGGCCTTCTTCTAGACCTTCAAGTATGTCGGCAGGGTAAAGGGGGTAACAACATACAAGAGGGAGGGTCAGAGTGCCTCCTCTAAATGTCTTTCCCAAGAATCATCATCAAGAAAGAGGTCCAGAGAAAAAAGGAGGAGATCCTTGAACTTGATTCCTAGCTCCCTCACTAACATACTCCCCTGCTGGAGGGAGAGTAGCTCCTGTCTCGTTTCCGCCGTCATCGTCGAAGAGAGGAATTCCGCCTGGATCTCCCTCTCGAAGTCAGCCCATGCCACCTCAGCCTCTCTCCTCTCCCCCACGTAAAGATTCCACCACTGACGTGCCGCTCCCTGCATCTGGATGACGGCCAGAGGAACCCAGTACTCGGTCGGATCCTGGATAAATCTGAAGGCTATCACTAACTCCTCTAGTCAGCCCTCCATCTTCATATCAGAGGTGCTGCCCTCATACTTCTCGAGGGTCTGTCGCTGGAAGGCCCGAAGTGTCTTCTGCCCCTGGTCGTCCTCCTCCTCTCAATCATCTCTCTACTGATCAACCAAGGTAGTCTCCGGGGCATCGATCTCCCACACCAAATGTGGTCGCCATCCATGTGCCATAACTGGAAGGTAAACAAGGAATTCCTAAGCCCAAGTAGTGCAGAATATTGTTTTAAAACTTCTTAAACTTTTTATTTATTATTAATTCACAAGACACTCTAGAAACACGAGAACACAAGTCATTATGATGCATGTACCTTTCCTAGGTTCTCTACCCTGCAATCATCATGGCCTCACTTGGTCGTTCGGTAGGTCCAGAGTCCTTGCATCAGATAACGGGGGGCCCTAAAATCCCGTGTCTTAGCCGGTCTTCCCTAGCCTAATTCACACACCAAGGTCACAAAACACTGTTTCCCTATCATCCCATGCAATCCTCACTGTTCCTAACTCCAGACTCCATCCTATCTCTCAACCTGCCTCTCATACCATTCTGTCATGACCTGCCTTCACCAAAAGGAGGGAAGGGTCAGCATATTTCTAGGCCCTTCCTTCTTTAAGTTAAAGGAGAGATAATGACCCCAAAAACCCGCCCTCAATAGGTCCCAGAGTGGCGACTAGCACCGAGGGTATAGAATCACACACTAAATGGAAGGCATTAACCTATTTCTTTTAATAGGATCGGGAGATAAGATGGTAAATCCCAACAACACCAAAAGTGGAAAGTAAAATTAAAGACAAGAACCATTCCCAATGCATGTTACAAAAGTAAAAACCACAAAGTACAAAGTGACTACAAGGGTAAAGAACCAAAGAAAGAAAAACAGCAACTGTAACTTCCTCAAAGGTCCGTGCTAGTATGGTCCCGTGCGGTCCTCGAAGTCCTCCTAGAAACTTGAAAGTAGTTTTATATACGTAGGGTGAGCATACAAGTATACTCAGTAGGGAAAACCAAAGACTCTCATTCACAAGTGGGGGAACGTACTAAAATCCCGTGAGAAAAGGAGTAAACCAAACACCTAACAAGGTAAACTATCCACCCAAGCCTCACCAAGGCACACTCCCCAAATAACGCAAGTCAAGTAATATATATAATAAGAGCACATCGATGTTTGGGTACCCCGCACCACTTTACCACTAGTTATTGAATATATCCTATGCATCGAACCAATCCCGCCATTCTCACCACAGTCCCCCTGCCACACCCCGCCCGCACACACATGGGCCACAACCTCATGTAGTCCCACTGCCAAACCTCGCCCACACACACTTGGGCCGCAACTATCACACGTAACCACGCCTGAAAACACCTAGTCCAGAACAACCACCGCCATGCCTGAAGACACCTGGGCTAGAAGATCCACTGCCACACCCGAAGACACCTGGGCCTCATCCCGAAGATACTTGAGAAACTACCTCCCCGCACAAACCTAGGCCATAACCACCACACTACCCCGTCCGAAGGTTCTTGGGCTAATAATGGACCTCAAGCCATCACAGTATGCCCGAAGATACTTGGGCTATACGAAAAAGGGAGTTGAAAAGGAGCTAATAACCATCCACTAATAACAGTGTTGGTAAAAACACCCTCCCCCGTGAAATTGGGGTGTTCGGCACTAAGTGATCATCTTAGGTGGGGCGCGAAAAAGAAACACAAAACTACAAGTATATATATAGGTAAAAAGCACTCTCTCATGTTTAGGTTTTTCATCTAGCCTAAGGAACACAAACAACACTCATGTCTGTGTCACAACTCTCCCCAACAAAACCCATGTGTCCCATTCGTTCTCATGTTTAGTAGTGACGTTTAATTAAGTTATGCACCTACTTGGGCAACTAGTAAGCATAGGCACAAGTCCAGGAAAGAAAACAGTCAAGAAATAACTACAACATCCACACCCGGTTCTCTTATAAATCCACAACAACCAAAGAAAACCCCATGATACATCCCCATGTTCAATATCCAGGAGACAAATGGTTTCTCAACAACCGAGGATTCCACCCCAATTCATGATATAAAAAAGGTAACCACCCGATCTTAAAATTCACAACCACTGAATCCATAACAATAGGGAATCCCATCCCCACCCACATCACCCAGCAAACGGCCCATGACGTAAAAAAAACCATACCACCACCACTAAGCAGTCCCATGCCGATATTTTCAGAATTATTTGATATAACACACTCCCTGATTTCAATTTCTGTGTGCTTTATCCGGGGTTATCACAGAAAGGATTGATCCTGGTGCCTCAATTTTATCAGTTGGATATACGTGATTAACCAATTTCCTTTCCATAGCACGAGTTCAAAACTACAAAAAAATCCATTTAAAACATCACCAGGGGTTCATCAGTGCACAGAGAAAGACCACCAACGGCCATTATTTTCAGTAGGCACAATCCCACACAATTCAGAAAAGAAGATCATAAAACAGAGCATCATCACCAATCACAGCCCCCCTTAGTTCTTTATAGAATATGTTTATTATCTTTATTTTGGTTTGGTTCATCCAATTCTAAAGAATCAAAAGAACTCCCACCACGTATGATACACATGAAAAGGGAGAGACTAAGGAGAAATTCCCTACTTGTTGATCAATGATCTACACAAATCCAGGGTGCGGAATTCCAAGGATAGCGATGCAGCTCGCCTGAACAAAAAGAAGTTCGTCTGAATGAAGGGTACTACTAGCATAGGGTTATCGAGAAAAGAAGAAACCCACGGCGAACCCTTTAGTTTATAAGGGCGGGGGATGGTTGAGATAACAACGTGAAACAGCGTAAGGAGTGGGGGTCGTGGGTTGACCACGCGGACCCACACGTTATTAAAGGGTCAGCTGGTTTAAACTGATGAACACACCAGGTTAATTCATTAAATATTTAATTAAAACATTTATGGGCATTAGCAGGCTTCAAAACAAGCTTAAAAGGGCCGAAATAGGGTTTAAAACCCAATTTGCGCAAAAAGGGAGCACTTCTGGAAAAAACCCCGTGGGGGTAGGTGAGAGCCACCGGAGGCTGAGAGCTACCGGTGGCTGACAGCCACCGGTAGGCTGCAGCCACTAGTAGACCGAGCTACCGGTAGACAGAGATACAAGTAGCTGCAGCTACCGGAAGACCGAGCTACCGGTAGATAGAGAAACCGGTAGGCTGTGGCTACCGGTAGACCGAGCTACCGGTAGGACTACCATTAGGCCAAACTTCACCACGATTTCCAGACCAGAAAGCCCAACTTGATATTTTCACAAAGTAATGGACCCCAAAAACCCGGGCCATTTCACCAAAGTTACCTAATAATGATCCATCTATTTAGGAAGTTTTAGATGAGGTATAAAAGGGTCTAGAATTAAATCCCCACATGATGGAAATGGTTTTTGAGGTGAATGAAGTATTGGTTAATTCCATACAAATGAATAATATAAAAGTTTATATAATAAGTGATTAGATTAAATTGAAGGAATAAGATGTAATAAGACTTAGACATTCTAGAGTGGATCCCATTTTTATTTACTGGTCGTTATTATATTCTTTGATAATTCTATAATGGGAATATTTTATTAAGTGAATTTTATTTGGATGTTATTAAAAAATTAAGGATAACCCTATCCATACACTCAAGAAGCATAGTTTAAAGTACTGACCAAGATTAAAGGTATAAAGTGATACGATGGATATAGGGGGCATGGGTGATTTTAATCATACATTCTTGCAACATGGATCAAGTATAGATCTTGTTGTTTGATAAATTTTAGGGTTTTAGTTTTTATCCTTTCATATTTGGGGAGGCATAAGAGATCGAGGGAGAACAACAACACACTTGATGACTTCAATTCATGTGAAAAGAAGTAAGACAAGTAATAAACAAGTTTCCCTCCTATATGAAATATGATGTATGTACAACAGTTAAAGAGATATTATTTATCCAATTTAAAATACACAAACATGTGGAAAAAATTTCATGAAATGACATCGTGGTGGTGTCATATTCAACATCATTCATCTGAGTTTTCCTATAGAGAGTTTGTTTTATTTCATTTTATTTCCTGAAAACCATGGAATGAGAAGCTTGATTACTCCAACACTAAATGGATCTCTAGATTTTATGTAGGAAGATCGATTAGCTAATGGAATCATAAGAATTTTGAGTTTCAGTATTTGAATAATAGTGAAGATTCACACATGAATGCCTCATGGTAAATCCATTGAGTTCATGCCTCATGATCAATCCAAAAATTCACTCTCCCTCCATGTCAATCAACCGAATGTGTGCCTCATAAAATTGATTTATTTATTGCATGCCTCATAATCAATCTTGATAGACACACCTCTAAACCATGTTCTTTTAGAATTTGGATAAAATAATGCATTCATCTATCCCGAAAATTTTCATAATTATACAACTCTCAGGATGTTAATAAGAGATACATAGTTAAAAATCAAGGACATTAATCTCTTTCATGTAGTGGATATGATGAATAAGTGAAGTGTTGAAGATACCCATGCATATAGATACTATGTACATGAGAAATTTTCAAGATAAATAATGATGTCATTGGGATGTGTTTATTCGAATATTTGTTAGAGAATATCAGATGATGTTCACATTCTGGACTTCATGAAAAATATCACTGTAATGTGATACAATATGCAAATGTATCATGAAATAAAAATTTTATTTCAAAGAAGTGAGTCATGTGAATTATACGAGTTCAAATTCTAGTGTTGAATTATTTTAAAAAGTATTCAATAATAAGGAGAGGCTTTTAATATTTTTTTATCATATGTAGATTTAAATTTTAAGGTCTTTAGGGGATAAAATGAAACTCTTGTGTTTTAATATTCCAAATATACCAATCTTCAAATGGTGAAATTACATGGAGTTATGAATCAATAATATTTCTGGACACTAAGACACTCTAAAAACAGTATATTAATAGAGGTTTTTTAGAGGGGTTCTACAAAGCACCCTATAAATTCATTTTAGAGGGGGCTCTGCCCAACCCCCTCAAATCATCGAATTTAGAGGGGGTTCATAACCCGCTCTAATTCTTTAGCATCATTTTTTTAATATTTGGTTGGATTTTAGAGGTGGTTATGTCAAAACTAGATCTAATTTAATAATTAGTTTTGGTATATATGTTATGTTGGATTTTAGAGGAGCAATATATATATATATAGACATATAGATATTCATTAGGATGTTAGGGGGTTTTGAACCCCCTCAAATTTCTAAAATTAGAGGGGATTGTGAGCACCCTATAATATAAGAAATTATATTAGCTTATGAACCATGACTAATCCCTTAGATTAAAGGGGGTTTTGAACCCCCTCAAACGTAAGAAATTAGAGGGGGTTGTGAACCACCTATAATCTATAACATTATAGGGAGTTGTGAACCCCTCTAATTTATGACATTATTGGGGGTTGTGAACCCCCAATAATTAATGACATTATATGGGGTTATGAACCGTCGCTAATCCATTTGGTTAGAGGGTTTTTAGCCAGAATTAATTTTTATTTATTATTTAAAATAAATATCATATAAATTCAAATTTTAAAATATGTATGGGTGTGTGAACGCATGTATGTCTATATATATATTACAAAATAAAATTATATAAAATCATTTAAATGAAATATAAATACACACACACACATATATATATAAAGAGATTATATAAATACTTTAAATAAATACTTATACATATAAAAAAATGTATACACATATAAATATTGGTATACATAATATAAATGTAATTATGAATATATTTATTCAAATATATAAAATTTATATATGGTTTTATAAATACAATATTTTTATTTTATGATTTATATTATACTTATATTATATTAAATTAATTTTTATTGCATATTTTTTGTATAAATTGAATTATATTATATTATGTATACAAATATATATAATGTAGCCGAAATTAAAAAAAATATAAAAATAAATATTATATATTTATTATATATATTATATTATAAATATTTTATTATATATAAATATTATATATATATTTTAGTATACCATATTAATTAAAAATTAATTTAGTGAATATAAAAACACACACACACACACATATATATATATATATATATATCATTTCATTATATTTTGTATTTCCAATTATATGATGTATTTATCTTTGTGTGTATATATATGTGTGTATATAATATAATATATATGTATATAATTACATACATAAATATATAATATAAATGTATTTAAAATAATATATTTATAATATAAATCATAGAACATATAAATTTATATTCTTTATAAAACCAACACATAATTATTGTAGTTTAAAAAATATATGTAATAATAATAATAATTAATAATATTATTATTACAGACACACACACACACACACAAATATATAAAAGAGTATAAAAATAATTATATATATATTGTAATTATATTATATCAATAAATATTAAAAAAATACATAAATACATGTACACAAATATAAATGTATAAATAAATATTTATAGAAGTAAATATAATTATTTATATATATTATATATAAATATTATACATAAATATATTATACATACCGAAATATATTATATATTTATATTTATGTACAAATATATATATATATATATATATATATTATTTTTGTATGTAAGTATATATAACTTAAAATATGTAAATAAATATAAAATATTGTTTATAATATTGAAAATGAGAAACACCTTGGTTGGTTAAAGAGTCCGGATATTATGCAGCCGGTACAAGGTTCGATTCCCACCCAGCATAGATTTTTGTAGCCTTTCCTGACTGGTAGTGACACGCGCACGCGTCAGCAGGGGTGTTGTGGGGTGCCAAGGAGGGGCATGTCGTGGCGTCGGGGGGGGGGGGGGGGGGGGGGGGGGGGGTCATGGACATGTCGGGGGGAATTGGGGGGCCACATGGGTTTGTTGGGGAATTAGGGGTGTGTGGGAATGTCGTGGGGTGTTTGAGAGGGGTGTGCCAGGGCGTAAGAGGGAGGGGTATGTCGGGGCATCAGGGGGGTGTGTCCTAGTGTCTGTCGAAGCATTAGGGAGGGGCATGGACATTCATGTCTTGGGGCGTTAGGGGTGTGTGGGAATGTCGTGGGGCATTCGGGAGGGGTGTGTCGGGGCGTAAGAGGGAGGGGTGTGTCTGGGCGTCATGGGGGTGTGTCCCGGTGTCTGTCGGACCATCAGGGAGGGGCATAGATATGGGTGTGATAGAGAATTAGGGGTGTGTGGGAATGTTGTGGGGCATTCGAGAGGGGTGCATCGAGGCATAAGAGCACTACTGGAAATCTGACCTTTCCCAACGCTTCTATACCAACGGTTCATAAAAACTGTTGGTATAGGTTCCCTTTCCCAACGGTTTGGCCAAACCGTTGGGAAATCCCACTTTGATGCCACCTTTCCCAACGGTTTGGGCAAACCGTTGGGAAATCCCACATTGTGGGGACCTTTCCCAACGGTTTTGGCAAACCGTTGGGAAAGGTATACCCTTTCCCAACGGTTTTGGCCAAACCGTTGGGAAAACCCACATTGTGGGGTCCTTTCCCAACGGTTTTGGCCAAACCGTTGGGAAAGGTCCAATTTGTGGACATCTTTCCCAACGGTTTGGCCAAAACCGTTGGGAAATGGTATACCTTTCCCAACGGTTTGCCAAAACCGTTGGGAAAGGTCACCCATGAATCAACCTTCACCCAGAACCAAATCCAGGCTCAAAATCTATTCCAACGGTTGTCAAAACCGTTGGTATAGATCCTTTGATTTTTTATCATTTATTCTTACCCAGAACATTATATAAATCAAAATTTAATATAATTATGAGAATACATATATATATTTATGTAATTATATACACAAAAGTCATGTTAGGTTAGTGGTTAAGTCGTTCAATAATAAACTAGGGGTGCTGGGATCAAATCCCAGCGAATGTTTTTTTTTTGAAATACATATACAAACGGTTCCACAACCGTTGGTAAAGATTTTCATATTAATTATACCAACGGTTTCCAAAACCGTTGGGATAGGTCTATACCAACGGTTTTGGGAAAACCGTTGGTATAGACCTATCCCAACGGCTTACTTGGCCACGGTTCTCCAAACCGTTGGTATAGGATATACCAACGGTTTGGAGGCATATACCAACAGTTCCAAACCGTTGGTATATGTTAGTTTTCCAGTAGTGGAGGGAGGGGTGTGTTAGGGCATTAGGGGGGTGTTTCATAGTGTCTGTTGGAGCATCAGGGAGGGGCATGGACATGGGTGTGTTGGGGCGTTAGGGGTGTGTGGGAATGTCAAGGAGGGGCATTTCGTGGCGTCGGGGGGGGGGGGGGGACAATGGGTGTGTTGGGGCATTAGGGGTGTGTGGGAATGTCATGGTGTTTTCAGAAGGGGTGTGTTGGGGTGAAAGAGGTAGGGGTGTATTGGGGCGCCAGGGGGGTGTTCTGGTGTCTGTCAAAGCATCAGAGAGGGGAATGGACATGGTTGTGTTGGGGCGTTAGGGGTGTGGGGGATTGTCGTGGGGCGTTCGGGAGGGGTGTGTCGGGGTGTAAGAGGGAGGGGTGTGTCGTGGAATTAGGGCATGTTGGGGCGTAAAAGGGAGGGGTGTGTTGGTGTGGCAGGGGGGGTGTGGCCCGATGTCTGTCGAAACATCAGGGGGGGCATGGACATGGTTTTGTTGTGGAGTTTGGGGGTGGTAATGTCAGGGGGCGTTTGGGAGGGGTGTGTCGGGGCATAAGAGGAAGGGGTGTTTCGGGGCGTCAGGGGGGGGGGTGTTATAGTGTCTGTCGGAGCATCAGTGAGGGGCATGAACATGGGTGTGTTGGGGTGTTAGGGGTGTGTGGGAATGTCATGGGGAATTTGAGAGGGGTGTGTTGGGGAGTATGAGGGAGGTGTGTGTCAGGGAATTCGGGGGTGTGTCCTGGTGTCTGTTGGAGCATCAGGGAGGGGCATGGGTGTGTCAGCGGGGGTGTCCTGGGCTTCAGCGGCATGTCCTCGGGGGTGTCATGGGTGTGTCCTTGTGTTTTTCATGGCATCAGTGGGGGTGTTGGGGGAGAGTGTGTTGGGCATTAGGGGCATCAGTGGCATCGTGGGGCATGTAGGGGTGTCAGGGGGGTTTCCTAGTGTCTGTCAGGGCGTTAGTGGGGGTGTTGGGGGGGAGTGTGTTGGGCATCAGGGGGTGTCGGGTGGGGCATGTGGGGATGTCATGGTGGTGTCACCTAAAATATATAGTACCCACTAGAAGAGGATACATTACCACCCCTAAATTAGAATTTAGGACATCAATTAGAGGTAGTTATGACCGCCCCCAATCGAATACCTAAATTAGGGGCACTTAGAACCACCTATAATTGGCCTTTTCGGGTTAATTTTGGTCGAGATTAGATTGGGGTATAACCCCCTATAATCTAAACACTACTAAATGTAGAAACATTTTACCATCTCTTTCCTAGAATCACCTTTAATCGGAGTCGGAGGACACATTAGGGGCGGTTTTCAGTAACTAATACTAAAGTGTTTAGAAGGGGTTTTAACCCCTTCTAATCACCCAGTTTTTTGCAGTGAGAGAAAACTATTCATTCTTCCCAATAAATATAAATGATAAAAAGGAATGTAATTGATGGGTTCAGATATAAATTTTGGATTCACCCAATTTTAGTAAAAAAAATAGAGTCCTCAGATATGATGATACTACAAATTTTGTACACTTGAAAGTGAGAAGAAGAAGATGATGAAAAAAAATGAAAGAGAGAAGTAAAGACTTCAGATATTGAAACCAAGATGAAATATAATCTATCAAAGAATAAAAATTGATAAGAAGATTGAGGAGAAAAATTGATGTTGTAGTTTCTTCTAAGTAATTACATAGAGCCTAATAAATTTTAAGAACTATTATGATTTAAAAAAATATTGAGTTTGAGAAAATAATAAGGTCATCATTTATGCATATTTGTTGATCACTCTTTAGTCGTTGAAAACCAGTTCATTGGTTTATGGATGAGTTTTAAAGAAAATGTGGTGCTTATCTAAATAACACCAGTGAAGAAAATATGGTTTGTGTATAAAAAATTTCATAAACAAAATAAGATTTCTTCTTCATACTATTTATGATTTGGTTGATACTTTCCCATCCATTTCATCCAACTTATGACTTCACTTGTAATCACTACAATATTATAGTGATAAAATATTTTTTTGCTCGATAAAAGTAGAACATAGAAAAGACTAGGCTCTTACAATGAGACCAAACTTTATGAATAACAATAGTTTTTTGTTCTTTGTCTATTTATTCATTAAATACTATGTTGTAGTTGGATAAAACATTTATTAATACATTCCTCATATACATGGTAGAGGTTAAAGTGTAAGAGGGGATAATTAAAAGAGTGTAAAACATAGTAAAATTTAGGCACACTGATTTGCTACCCCCTCCCCGCAGTGACCTTGCCAAATATATTAGGGTTATATATTCTAAAAAATTATATTAAGTATCATTAAACCTAGGGAAATTTATATAACACCCTAGACCTATACACCAAGATATGGTGAAAGAAACATACTCTTTATATATTTTATTTGATACTCATTGAAGCAAACTAAACATAACTATCCTTAATTACAATTTAAATTCCCACTATTGAATCTCTTACATACCCAACACATTTTATGTTTAGATTTTTATATAATTAGTGAAACAAATTTATATAAAAAACATATATCTTTCTCTTCCAAAATAATTTGTTTTCAATTATATCAAGGATTTATTATTCCATAATGATTTATTAACATCTCCCACAAAATTATCTAGACATGATAGCCTTATATACATACCTTACATAATATCATTATTCAAAAACTAGGGAAAGGGAAACAAAATAAGGGTGAGATCAAATGCTCAGAAATGATTAACATAGGCAGTAACAATCGAAGATCATAAGTGATTATACGATGATCATGTAGGTAATTGAACATAACCAAGATAATGAACACAATATAAGGAAAAAATACCCAATGAAACGTTAATCATGATTCATAACACAAATATTGACATGAAACAAGAGTAAAAGGAGTGTAAGATAATATGTCAAGAATTATAATCCTTGAAAACATAACATAGATAAATTTCATCTTATAAGCTAAAAAATTTCATAGAAAAATATTATAAGAAAACATAAATGTAAATTAATATTCATGAAGGTCACTTGGAATGTCTTATTCATATAACTTTTTCAATTACGATTATAATTTAATAACCAACCCGGTTAATTCCAACATCATATCATAATGGAATCACTTAACAAAATATTTCCAACATCTTCATAGGAGTACCTTATATCCAATTAACCCTACCTTAATTACTCAATGAATTGGAGAGTTATATCTAATCCACACTTCATCATATATAATGTACCAAAACCATGAAATGCCTAAAACAAATATGGTATTTTAATTTCTTCCTAAAACTCATAAAAATATTCATAATTCCTTCATTACTTGATTGACTAGTCCAAAGGAAAGGAATTTTAGGATAATTTACTTAAAACATCATCATAACATATAAACAAAGAAGGTGTATGGCTTCATTAGAATATATCCCTAGAGAATCATAAAAAACCATTAAATGATTTTCACATATATTAATTTTTTATAAAATAATTATAACTACTGTTTTAAAAACCAAAAGAAATATAATATTTTGGTAGATTTAAAAAAATAAAACACATTTAAAAATAGAAAAATTATTTTTTTGAAAAACAATGTGAAATTAGAAAGTAATATTGATAATTTATAATATATATAATGGTGTGAAAAGGCTATCAAGAAGTTAATGTAAAAAACATTATTTTCACACATGTATAAAAAATCAAAAGTAACCCATATGAAAAAGGTTAAAAATATTCCCTTTTAAACATTTATAAATGTTCAATGATTTTTAAAAATTACTATGATAAATCACCAAAAATATAAGGAATAAAATTCTTGAAAATATTATAAAAAATATAGACATGGATGGAAATTATTTTGGTAAAAGACATAAAAACCTTTAAGGAAATTTTTTTAAATAAAAACTCATTATGGATTTTTAAAATCCAAATCCGTTGAAAGAAATAAATTGAAAAGAAACATTAAATACCATAAGTAAAAGAGAAAATGATCTAATATGTGTGAGAGAAATTATATACACATTATAAATAAATATCAGTTTATAATGTGAAACATATCTTAGAGAAGTAAAATGAGACAAAAAACATTACAAATTTGGTAACCTTTGAATCAAACCCCATTCAAAAGATAGAACGTGACATAAAATATTAAATTCCATGAATAAAAAATAAATAAATATATATAATGTAAAAAGGTATTGGATAAACAATACAAAATAAAATAGGTGTATATTTCAAATAAAGGACTCAAAGAGGAAAATTTGTAGATGAGGAACGCTTACGGATTTTATGACACTTGAATTAAAAGATATTGAAATAAAAATTTTGATTTGTATTCCTGAATTTTAGAAATAACACAAAAATCATATTATAATACAGTAATGGGTAGTGAATCATTATACTACTATATAAATGTAAAACAGAGCCCAAAATGAAACATGACTTAAGGGATTGAAATTGAAACCAAGAATCCCTTACTACCTTAGTAACATTTAAATCAAAAATCATTGAGGGGAACAATGTATGGATTTCTAAATCAATATAAATGGATTTAAATCATTATAAAATTCCTTAATTGGTACTATAAGTTCCATATAAAATAAAAAAATCGTGAATTTGAAGCTTATCTTAAAAAATGGAAATTGAGACAAGAAACGTTTACAAAGATGTTACAATTTTAATCAAGTATCAATAAATGATGTTATTATGTGAAATAAGTGTAAATACAGATAAGAATGATGTAAATACAAGAAAAAAATAATATACCATAACCCAAATAATATTGGAATAACAAAGTCCATGGATAAGTGATATATCCCAATTGAAGAAAATTAAGTTAAAGATCTTCTTACCTCAGGCATCCTCTTGCTTAGGAAGGAAAACAATTCCGTGTATTATAAATCTAGGTTTATTATTTATATTAATAGAAAACTTATTAATAGTTAATTTATGTTACACCATCAATTTATTCTTTCTTATTAACCAAATATTAATTATTTATTGATAGAATTAATATTCATGTGGTAAATGTTTGGTTTCCCTTACATGATCTAGTTGAGAAATGCAGGTCTATAATTCTTATCCATGATTTCATTGCCTCAAATTTTCATTATAAGTTAATTTATCTATTTGATATAGTTCTAAAGTACCATATTTATTTCATGAAACATTTTTTGATAATTTTCAAGGAATTCTTAAAAATTCCCATTTTAAGTAATTATTGAAATTATAAGTAAATATGCTATTGTATATTACGATTAATAAATTATTAATGAAATATTAAATTCCTAATTATTTAATATTATTACAATTATTTAAGTTTTCATAATAATTAATTATATTAACATTACATCAATGTTCATATAGATGATGAAACCGACCAAAATAAGAACACGTTATATTGATTCAATGATTAAGAACATGTGATTATATAGAGTTAATATCACCTTTATAAAATCATAATTGTAAGAACCTGGACCTTTTTTTAGGTATGTTTTCCTTTTCTGGTCGTTTTTTTGAAAAAGAGGAAATTCTGTAAATTTTCTAAGTGCACGTTGTGTACTTTATGAGTACACTCCTTGTACTTCTTTGTCGCAACAAGCCATGTGCTAGCTGTGTAGTTGCCACACACACAACATATGGGAGTGACTTGGAGGCCGCTTAATGAGGAGTATGAAGAAGGTGAGTACACATCGTGTACTTCAAAAGTACAAGCTGTGTAATTTATTTTTCTTATTAAACATATCGGGGTCACGTCTAACGGATAGAACTCACTTTTTTTAGGTTTTATTCGTCCAAGAGCACCGAGTAGCCGCAGATCCTTAACGAGCCCCTGAGCCTCCGTCTTTTATCTGATTCAAACCCTGTTGATTGTGTTGGAACCTCATTGGTGAGTACTCTCTTACACTGGAACCTTGTGTCACAACCCGTCCTCGGGGCCCATGCCGTGACTACCCCATGCCCGCCTTCCATAGGCCAGGGGCTAGCGACTAGCACCAAGGCGTAAATCCCAACAAAAAGGGAAGGCATTGCCTTTGAAAAGTAAAAAAGCACCACAGAGTAAGCAAGGGGAAAAGTAAAGACAAAGTAAAACTATACAAGCTGTGCTGAAAGTAAAAAGGGGCCGGAAATACAAGCCAAACTGTAAAGTACAACTGAAAGGAAAAATAGCAACTAAAAAGGGAAAACTGCAGCGTCGAGCCATCCTCCGGAAGTCCCACCTGAAGGGTGGGTACAGATAGCCTCCACTGCTCCTCGGGTCCACCTAACCGCTCCGAGTACGTCCCACCCAGTGGTCCACCTCCAGGTACTGTCCTGCTCCACACGCCTCCTCCACGATCAGCGCTGTCCGTCGTCTGCAACCAACACCACGAAGTGCGGGCATAGCCCGTGCAGGGGTGAGTATAAGCTACTCAGTAGGGACCCTGAGACCCCCGAAGGTCTCCCGAAATCCACAAGGATATTCCACAAAGGAAAGATACAATCACGAAGTAACATCTGACACGGATTAGGTATATGCCCATACATATACCTAAGTCTTAAATTCCTGTTCGACTCCAACATCCGAGCCCAAGCACAACCCAGTCCACACAGGAAAACAAAACTTATACCCACACAGGACAGAACAACACAATCCACAAAGGAGAGTAAATAGTAAATCCACACAGGATAGCTCAACACAATCCACAAAGGAGAGTAACACAAGATTCAGCTCACACAGGTATACTTCTTCGGATGACGATAAAGATGATCATTGAACCATCTAAGTCGTCGGACCCACGAAGGATCGATAGGTACTAACCTTGCAGTGACCCACACAGGATCGGGCCCACGCAGGACCTGTAGGAGTAGGCTCACACAGAACCGCTGAGGGATGACCCACGCAGGATCGGACCCACACAGGATCGGGCCCACACAGGACCGGGCCCACGTAGGACCTGTAGGCGCTGGCTCACACAGAACCGCTGAGCGCTGACCCACGCAGGATCGGACCCACACAGGATCGGGCCCACACAGGACCGGGCCCACGCAGGACCTGAAGCACTGATCCACGTAGGATCGCTGAGTGCAGTAGTCGTCGCAGTCTGCTGAGGATCTCTGCATAGTCATCGCCGCGGTCCACTGACGATCTCTGCACGGTCGTCGTCGGAGTCCACGGAGGATCTCTTCACAGTCGTCGCCGCAGTCCACTGAGGATCTCTGCACGGTCGTCGCTGTCGAAGTAGCAATCGCAGCCAGCACTAGGGTTCCCGCACACAGCAAGCTCGTTCGGGAGGGTCCGCTCCACGAGCCGAGAGGCTAATACATCAACTGACACGAAGTCCGAATTTGATGTATGCAAAAGTTCTGTATCGTCAACAGGAACTCAACGTCGCAAACGGCACGTCAATCGGACGCCCGGTCTGAGAGATATTGGCATTTTCGTCCCAAGGTCCCGGTTGGTTTTTAAGGAAAAACCAACCCGACCGCACTCCACCTGCGTCCAAACCTCGGGCGGAGTATGCCAAAATATCCGTCTCACTTAGAGGAATTCAACAAAGCTGACGGCACGTCAATCAGACGTCCGTAGCTCAAGATATGAGCGTTTCTGCTCTGAGGGCCCGGTTGGTCTCGTGTACGAACCAACCCAGCCGAACTCAAAGTATTCCGAAACCTTGAGTGAGATATACCAAAACGACCGTCTCGATCCAAGGATCGTGTTTCCGCTGACGGCGAGTCGTTTGGAGGCACGAAGCTCAAGATACGGGCGTTTGAACAAAAACGTCCGAAGATGGGGGGTACGGGCCCGGGCCGACCCGGCCCGACCCGCCCTGGGTCGGCCCGAACCGGGTCGACCCGACCCGGTTCTGACCCGGCTGGCCCGGCCCGGCCCAGCCAGGGCCGGTCCGGCTCGGCCAAGTGGCGTGGGTGGAAGCCGCGGGCGCTGACCCGCGGCTTGAGGAAGAACCGCGGCCCGCGTGCGGGCCGCGCTGGCGAACCGCGGACGCGCTGAGCCGCGTCCGCCTGGACAAACCAGACCCGCGCGCCGCGGGTCCGTTTGCCGCCGCCTCCGGCCGCCGCGCCGGCGACCCGCATCGCCGGCAACTTCCGCGGGCCGCCGGCGTCGCTCCGGTGGCCCGTTTTCCTTCCCGTCTGCGCCGTTGCTCCTCCCAGGATCCGTTCTTTACTGCGGGATCGTCAAACTTCCGCTGCGGCACATTCCGTCGTCGACCGTCAAATCCGCACAAAACGAAGAATGGCGGAGGGTCGTCGGGCCGTGTTTGTTTGGCCCGCACCCTCCGCGTTAGAGATAAACAACCGGGATAAGTTGTTCAACAAATGAACCGACAATTTTAATTAAAATAAAATTGTTCATTTGAAACCGACTTTTTAATTTTCAAAGAACGTTCACCGGAAAATTAAAAAGGGGTAATTTTCCAAAATAAATCCCTACCTCGTCGATCGTCGTGCGCGGGCGTTCTTCACGGAAGAGATCGTCGCGGAAGAGAGGGATCGTCGTGTCGTCGCGGAAGAGAGGGATCGTCGTGTCGTCGCGGGGAGGCGTCGCGTCGTCACGGAAACCGGAATTGAGTCGGCAAACTCAACGAACCAAGAACAACAGATTTAAATTATTAGTATTTAAATCTGTGTTTAAACCCAAAGAAAAGAACATTGAGCGGAATTCCGAAATCACTCATCTCAAATGGTCGGTGATCGGAGATCGGAGATCGGAGATCAGAAGAACGTCTCGGGCGGAGGCGTCGTCGATTTCCGGGTTCGGCGTTCTTCGCGTTCTTCGCGTTCTTCGCATTCTTCGCGAGGGAGAAGAAGTTACGATGGTTCTCTCAAATCTTCTCAAGCGCAAATAACCAGAGGTTAAGCGTTGGCCTTATTTTATTATTACACCAACGAATTTGAAAAACTGGTTAAGAAACGATCCATCAATTCGTTGAATTAATTCAACGAAAGAAACGACCCATTTAATTCACGAAAGAAACGGCCCATTTAATTCACGAAATAAACCGCCCAATTAAATGGTCTGTTAAGAATTTAGAAAACACGTCAGTTGACTTTCATTAAAACGGGTTTTCACGGGTGCGTTTCTTAGGGGAAAGAAACGGTGGGGCTCGTGCGGGCCCCACCTCACAAATATCCTACCAAGGGGGTAGGATATTTCTGGATAGCATCCTATCAAGTTCAACTCAGTTCAAGCCGCCTTTAAGTGGCTTCAAGTGGCTTCCAAGTGGCTTAAGTGAAATAAAATAAAGTTGTCGCAAAATTATTTTATTTCTTAACTTTAAGCCCGAAAATTAAAAACCACACCCGAGAAAACGCAACTCCGGAAGAGGCATTTCTAAGCGAATACCGGCGCTTCAATTTCATCGGTGCCCTCAGAATTCGATTCCGGGCACTGGTTCAAAAGTTAGAAAAACCCGCTCGTCCGTTCACTGAACGTACCCGAGCCAAAGTTCGGAAAATGATTCCGGGCACACCGGGCCTCGGAATCAGGCGCCGTCAGAAACTGCGTTCTTGTAAAATTCCAAAGAAAATTAAGAAGAAAAAAAATTTCCTTGAAATTTACGGGTCTTTACATTACTCCCACCTCAGGACTTTACGTCCCCGTAAAGATACATCAAAAACTAGTGAAACAAATGTGGGTACTGAGCACGCATCTGAGCCTCCCGCTCCCAAGTGCTCTCCTGGAGGTTCCCGTGCTGCCATCTGATGCGCACAAGAGGAATCGATCGCCCACGTAGGACCCGCTCCTGTCGATCCTCTATCTCCACTGGGACCTCCGCAAAAGTCGCTCCATCATCCACGTCTAGCTCCCCATAGTCAATGATGTGCGTCGGGTCGTGCACGTATCTCCTCAACTGGGATACGTGGAAGACGTCGTGCACCCGGTGCAACTGAGGTGGCAGAGCCAGGCGATAAGCCACCTCGCCAATCCTGCTGAGGACCAGGAAAGGCCCGATGAAGCGTGGAGACAACTTGCTGCCTCGGCCAAATCTCCGCAAACCACGTCGAGGTGAGACACGCAAGAAGACGTGGTCTCCATCCTCGAACTCTAGTGGCCTCCGCCTCCTGTCAGCATATGACTTCTGCCGGCTCTGTGCTGTCCTCATCCACTCCTGGATGACCTGGACCTTCTCTGTCGTGGTCCGGACCATCTCTGGTCCCACAAGTGCTGACTCTCTAGGGTCTGTCCAGCACAAAGGAGATCTGCAAGGCCTGTCGTACAACACCTCGTAGGGTGCCATCCCGATGGTGGAGTGGTAGCTGTTGTTGTACGTGAACTCCACCAAGGGTAGGTGGTCCTCCCAACTACGACCGAAGTCGAGGACACATGCGCGGATCATGTCCTCGAGAGTCCGAATGGTCCTCTCCGTCTGACCATCCGTCTGAGGGTGAAAGGCGGTGCTCAGACGTAGTCGCGTCCCGAACGCCTCCTGTAACCCCTTCCAAAGCCGGGAAGTAAAACAAGAGTCCTGATCGGAGACGATAGTCGATGGCACACCGTGAAGTCGTACAATCTCCTGAACGTAGAGACGCCCCAAGCTCTCCACCGTGCCCTGCTCTCGGATGGGTAAGAAGTGTGCCGACTTGGTGAGTCGGTCAACAATCACCCAAATGGAATCGTGACCTCTGGAAGTGCGTGGAAGTCCAGTCACGAAGTCCATAGATATCCCATCCCACTTCCTCTCCGGGACCTCCAAGGGTTGTACCAAACCTTCTGGTACTTGATGCTCTACCTTCACCTGCTGGAAGGTGAGGCACCGTGAAACGAACTCTGCCACAGCCTTCTTCATGCCCGGCCACCAGTGCTGTCGCCTGAGATCCTGGTACATCTTCGCCACTCCAGGATGTACCACAAAAGGAGAAGTGTGATACTCTCTCAGCACCTCCTCTCGTAAAGCGACTGGTACCAAGGTACATCCTCTAAAAAGGACATCGTGCTCTGCTCCAAGGGAGAAACCATCAGGTGCCTGTCCCGATGATATCTGTGCACGCCGTGTCTCACAGTCGACGTCCCCACGCTGTGCCTCTCTGACCCGCTGAAGAAGTAGAGGAGAGACTGTGAGAGACTGAAGAAAGGCTGCTCCGTCTCTATCCACGAAAGATATCTGCAAAGCGGCTAGCTGCTCTGTCGCCTCCTAAAGTAGCTGGATGCCCGTCCTCCTGCTGAGGGCATCAGCCACTACGTTCCCCTTCCCAGGAGTATAGACTATCTCAAAGTCATAGTCCTGGAGGAACTCGATCCATCGCCGCTGTCTCAGGTTCAGGTCCTTCTGAGAGAATATGTACCTGAGACTCTGGTGGTCAGAAAAGACTGTGAAGCGCTCGCCCATCAGATAGTGTCGCCATGTCTTCAGGGCAAAGACCACTACTGCCAACTCCAAGTCATGGGTAGCGTAGTTCTGCTCATGAGGCCTCAACTGAGGTGATCCGTAGGCAATCACGGCCCGCTCCTTCATCAGGACACACCCGAGTCCGGTCCCTGATGCATTGTAGTAGACTACGTATCCAACTCCCTCCTCATGCAACCTCAAGATGGGTGCGCTGGTCAACCTATGTCTCAGCTCCTGGAAGCTCTGCTGACATCCGTCTGACCACACGAAGGGTTTCCCCTTCTTCGTCAAAGCTGAGAGTGGGGCCGCAACTCTGGAGAAGTCCGGCACAAATCTCCGATAGTATCTGGCTAGGCCCAAGAAACTCCACACCTCTGTCACGCTCTTGGGTGGCTCCCAAGCTAGCACTGCCTCGATCTTCGTGGGATCCACTGCAATTCCCGCCTCAGAAATGACGTGTCCCAAGAAGTGGAACTCACGTAACGAGAACTGACACTTCGAGAGCTTTCCATAAAGCCGGTGCTCTCGGAGTGTGTCTAGTACAACACGCAGGTGGTAGGCATGCTCCTCCTCCGTCGTCGAGTACACCAAAATGTCATCGATGAAGACCACGACAAATCAATCGAGGTATGGCTGGAAGATCCTGTTCATGAGGCTCATGAACACTGATGGAGCGTTGGTCACGCCGAAAGGCATAACCAAGAACTCGAAGTGGCCATACCGACACCTGAAGGTCGTCTTCTGCACATCCTCGTCTCGAACTCTGAGCTGATGATAGCCTGACCTGAGGTCTATCTTTGAGAACCACCGTGCTCCCTTGAGCTGGTCGAAGAGGTCATCAATCCTGGGTAGCGGATACTTGTTTCTCACTATCACCTGATTCAGGCGACGATAATCGACACACCGTCGCAAGCTCCCATCCGCCTTCTTGGCGAACAAAATCGGGGAAGCCCAGTGCGAAACACTGGGTCGGATGAACCCCTTGCCCTGCAAGTCCTCCAACTGTACCCGCAGCTCTTGAAGCTCAGCGGGGGCCATCCGATATGCTGGAGTGGATATCGGGGCTGTCTCGGGGTACATGTCAATATAAAAGTCTACCTCTCTGTGAGGAGGTAGTCCTGGAACGTCGTTGGGAAAGACGTCCGCATACTGATCCACCACTGCAGGAAAACTGGGACTCCGCATGTCAACTGCTCCCAGGATGAGGCTAGCCAACTGATGAGTGATGGGCTGACCTCTCCTCTGCGTGAGTCCATCCTGTGCTGCTAAGGCTCCCTTCTCGCCGGTGAAGGTGAACCTTCTCCCGTCGGTGCGCACACATCGCACCTTATGCCTAATGCAGTCAATCTGAGCATGGACCGTAGATAACCAATCCATGCCCAAGATGACGTCGTAAGGCCTCGACGCTGCTACAAGAAGATCCCAGCCGAAGCTCTCGCCTCCTAGAGTAAGCTCACACTGCCGGCACCAGTGCGTAATCGTCGAGTCTGCTCCCGTAGGAGTCTCTAGCCGTAAGGATCGAGCCAACGGCTCTGTCGGAATCTCCGAGCTCCGAACAAGGGTAGTGGCTATGAAAGAGTGACTCGATCCTGTGTCTATCAGAACTGCAACAAGGGTGGAATAGACACAGATCGTACCTCGAATCATCTCTGGTGCGCCGTGGTCGTAGGCCTCCGCTGCCTGGAGCTGAGCCTGTCTCTGCCCGCCAGCTCCATGTGGTCGGGGCGGGCCTCCTGGTGGTGGTGGTGGCAGAGCCTCAAAGCGTCGCCCACCACCTGCTGCTCGGCTAGCTCCTCTGCCTCTTCCGCCTCCCCCCTGCAGACTGCCACGGTCGACCCTCTGCCTCTTCCTGGGTGGCCCCTCCATAGTCTTCTGTCCCTCGGTACGACTGGTCGGGCAGTCACGAGCCATGTGGCCCTGCCCGCCGCACTCGTAGCACTGTCTGCCTCTCGGAAGGTTGGCTCCGGGCCGGGTGCCCTGCACTGCTGAGCCAGCGTCCCGAGGTCGCCTGCCGGAAGGTCTGGTCCGCCTGGAACCCTGAGTCATCCGTCGGCTACCAGCTGCCGAAGACTCCGCTACCTGCCGCCCTGCGGTAGGTCTTGCTGTGGACTCAGCCAGGAAGCTCTCGATCAGGAGGGCTCGCTCCAGTACTCCTGCCTGGGTCAGGATGCTGAGGGAGATAAGCGATGCCCTGATCTCATGTCTCAAACCCTGCTCGAAAGTCTGGGCCTGGAAGAAGGGGTCCCGTACCATGTCTTTTGAGTACCGAGAAAGGTCGGTGAATCTCGCCGCGTACTGGGCGACCGTCAAGCTGCCCTGCCGCAGCTGAAGAAGCTCCTGGATGCGCACCGCTCGGAGGGTGGCCGGGACGAACTCTGAGCGGAAGAGGCTCTCGAAGTCCGTCCAGATGAGGGTGGCCTCATCGTGTACCTGGAGCATCAGGCTCCACCAGCGTCCGGTTGCGGCGTGAAGTAGGCTCGCCGCGAGGATCACCATGAGGTCTGCTGGTGTCCTCACTAGCCTGAAAACCCGGACGACCGCCTCCAGCCAGTCCTCGGCTGCCTGGGGGTCCGACTCCCCATGGAACCTAGGTGGTCGCTGGTGCTGGAACTCGTGCAGAGCTCCGAGGCGTCGTGCGTCGTCAGCTGCCAGTGCTGGAAGAATCGGGGGCTCGGCGGGTAAAGGTACCGCCGGTGCCTCTGCTGTCAACGGGCCCTATACCGAGGCCTCGTCGCTCAGCGGGCTGTCGTCGTGCCCTACTCTGGGAACCCTAGATGGCTGCTATCGTCGTTCCATCCTGAAAAGGAAACAAGTATGCCACGGTCAGAAAAGTATACCTGGTGAGCTGACGCAACTAATCACAAAGAAAACTTGAAACACACATGCAATCAATGTTTTCGTGCATTAAGTCGGAAATCAGAAGTCAGGGTCCTGGTGTATGGATACGTCGGCCGCCGCACCATCACTGGACTCCCTAGACTGATAACCACACTCAATACGCTAAACACTATTGCTTCACATAGAAGAAAGATCAGAGTCTACGGTAGAACCGACCGCCTCTGATACCAATTTGTCACGACCCGTCCTCGGGGCCCGTGCCGTGACTACCCCAAGCCCGCCTTCCATAGGCCAGGGGCTGGCAACTAGCACCAAGGCGTAAATCCCAACAAAAAGGGAAGGAATTGCCTTTGAAAAGTAAACAAGCACCACAGAGTAAGCAAGTGGAAAAGTAAACACTAAGTAAAACTGTACAAGCTGTGCTGAAAGTAAAAAGGGGCCGGAAATACAAGCCCAACTGTAAAGTACAACTGAAAGGAAAAACAGCAACTAAAAAGGGAAAACTGCAGCGTCGAGCCGTCCTCCGGAAGTCCCACCTAAAGGGTGGGTACAGATAGCCTCCACTGCTCCTCGGGTCCACCTAACCGCTCCGAGTACGTCCCACCCAGTGGTCCACCTCCAGGTACTGTCCTGCTCCGCACGCCTCCTCCACGATCAGCGCTGCCCGTCGTCTGCAACCAACACCACGAAGTGCGGGCATAGCCCGTGCAGGGGTGAGTATAAGCTACTCAGTAGGGACCCCGAGACCCCCGAAGGTCTCCCGAAATCCACAAGGATATTCCACAAAGGAAAGATACAATCACGAAGTAACATCTGACACGACTTAGGTATATGCCCATACATATACCTAAGTCTTCAATTCTCGTTCGGCTCCAACGTCCGAGCCCAAGCACAACCCAGTCCACACAGGAAAACAAAACGTATACCCACACAGGATAGAACAACACAATCCACAAAGGAGAGTAAACAGTAAATCCACACAGGATAGCTCAACACAATCCACAAAGGAGAGTAACACAAGATTCAGCTCACACAGGTATACTTCTTCGGATGACGATAAAGATGATCATTGAACCATCTAAGTCGTCGGACCCACGGAGGATCGATAGGTACTAACCCTGCAGTGACCCACACAGGATCGGGCCCACGCAGGACCTGTAGGAGTAGGCTCACACAGAACCGCTGAGGGATGACCCACGCAGGATCGGACCCACACAGGATCGGGCTCACACAGGACCGGGCCCACGCAGGACCTGTAGGAGCTGGCTCACACAGAACCGCTGAGCGCTGACCCACGCAGGATCGGACCCACACAGGATCGGGCCCACACAGGATCGGGCCCACGCAGGACCTGAAGCACTGATCCACGTAGGATCGCTGAGTGCAGTAGTCGTCGCAGCCCGCCGAGAATCTCTGCACAGTCGTCGCCGCGGTCCACTGAGGATCTCTGCACGGTCGTCGTCGGAGTCCACGGAGGATCTCTGCACAGTCGTCGCCGCAGTCCACCGAGAATCTCTGCACGGTCGTCGCTGTCGAAGTAGCAATCGCAGCCAGCACTAGGGTTCCCGCACACAGCAAGCTCGTTCGGGAGGGTCCGCTCCACGAGCCGAGAGGCTAATACATCAACTGACACGAAGTCCGAAGTTGATGTATCCAAAAGTTCCGTATCGTCAACAGGAACTCAACGTCGCAGACGGCGCGTCAATCGGACGCCCGGTCTGAGAGATATTGGCATTTTCGTCCAAGGGGCCCGGTTGGTTTTTAAGGCAAAACCAACCCGACCGCTCTCCACCTGCGTCCAAACCTCGGGCGGAGTATGCCAAAAGATCCGTCTCACTTAGAGGAATTAAAAAAAGCTGACGGCACGTCAATCGGACGTCCGTAGCTCAAGATATGAGCGTTTCTGCTCCGAGGGCCCGGTTGGTCTCGTGTACGAACCAACCTGGCCAAACTCAAAGTATTCCGAAATCTTGAGTGCAATATACCGAAACGACCGTCTCGATCCAAGGATCGCGTTGCCGATGACGGTGAGTCATTTGGAGGAACGAATCTCAAGATACGGATGTTTGAACGAAAACGTCCGAAGATGGGGGGTACGGGCCCGGGCCGACCCGGCCCGACCCCCCCTGGGTCGGCCTGACCCGGGTCCGACCCGGCTGGCCCGGTCCGGCCCGGCCAGGGCCGGTCCGGCTCGGCCGAGCGGCGCAGGTGGAAGCCGCGGGCGCTGACCCGCGGCTTGAGGAAGAACCACGGCCCGCGTGCGGGCCGTGCTGGCGAACCGCGGACGCGCTGAGCCGCGTCCGCCTGGACGAACCCGACCCGCGCGCCGCGGGTCCGTTGGCCGCCGCCGCCGCGGCTTCAGCCGCGGCGGATTTTGTCTGGCGTCGCGCCGGGGCGCCGGCAACTTCCGCAGGCCGCCGGCGTCGCTCCGGTGGCCCGTTTTCCTTCCCGTCTGCGCCGTTGCTCCTCCCGGGATCCGTCCTTTACTACGGGATTTTCAATCGTCCACTGCGGCACGTTCCGTCGTCGACCGTCAAATCCGCACAAAACGAAGAACGGCGGAGGGTCGTCGGGCCGTGTTTGTTTGGCCCGCACCCTCCGCGTTAGAGATAAACAACCGGGAGAAATTGTTCACCAAATGAACCGACAATTTTAATTAAAATAAAATTGTTCATTTGAAACCGACTTTTTAATTTTCAAAGAACGTTCACCGGAAAATTAAAAAGGGGTAATTTTCCAAAATAAATCCCTACCTCATCGATCGTCGTGCACGAGCGTTCTTCGCGGAATAGATCGTCGCGGAAGAGAGGGATCGTCGCGTCGTCGCGGGGAGGCGTCGCGTCGTCGCGGAAACTGGCGTTGAGTCGGAGAACTCAACGAACCAAGAACAACAGATTTAAATTATTAGTATTTAAATCTGTGTTTAAACCCAAAGAAAAGAACCTTGAGTGGAAGTCCGAAATCACTCACCTCAAATGGTCGGTGATCGGAGATCGGAGATCGGAAGAACGTCTCGGGCGGAGGCGTCGTCGATTTCCGGGTTCGGCGTTCTTCGCGTTCTTCGCGTTCTTCGCGAGGGAGAAGAAGTTACGATGGTTCTCTCAAATCTTCTCAAGCGCAAATAACCAGAGGTTAAGCGTTGGCCTTATTTTATTATTACGCCAACAAATTTGAAAAACTGGTTAAGAAACGATCCATTAATTCGTTGGATTAATTCAACGAAAGAAACGACCCATTTAATTCACAAAAGAAACAGCCCATTTAATTCACGAAATAAACCGCCCAATTAAATGGTCTGTTAAGAATTTAGAAAACGCGTCGGTTGACTTTCATTAAGACGGGTTTTCACGGGTGCGTTTCTTAGTGGAAAGAAACGGCGGGGCTCGTGCGGGCCCCACCTCACAAATATCCTACCAAGGGGGTAGGATATTTCTGGATAGCATCCTATCCAGTTCAACTCAGTTCAAGCCGCCTTTAAGTGGCATCAAGTGGCTTCCAAGTGGCTTAAGTGAAATAAAATAAAGTTGTCGCAAAATTATTTTATTTCTTAACTTTAAGCCCGAAAATTAAAAACCACACCCGAGCAAACGAAACTCCGGAAGAGGCGTTTCTAAGAGAATACCGGCGCTGCGATTTCATCGGTGCCCTCAGAATTCGATTCCGGGAACCGGTTCAAAAGTTAGAAAAACCCGCTCGTCCGTTCACTGAACGTACCTGAGCCAAACTTCGGAAAATGATTCCGGGCACACCGGGCCTCGGAATCAGGCGCCGTCAGAAACTGCGTTCTTGTAAAATTCCAAAGAAAATTAAGTAAAAAAAAATTTCCTTGAAATTTACGGGTCTTTACACCTTGGTTCATGATTTATCTTCTTTTACAAGTTATCGTGGGTTGAATGTTTTCGCCGTTTTCTTAGATCTATGGCGTTCTAAGAAGATTCAAGCTTCGAGATTCATGTATATTGATCTCCTAACCCCAAGGTAGGTGGTTTCTGCCTTTCTGTAGGAATTCTTTGAGTTATATATGAACATTTTTCCAATACCCATGAACAGGGTATTGAGTAGTTACCATTTTAGCCCTATTATTTCTCTTCTATGCTAGTATTCCAAATTAGACGATTATTTATTGTGAATAGGGTTAATTGTTGTGCTTTGGATGTATTGCTCATGCATGTTTTTCTGTTTTGACCTTTGGGTCTTGTTTGCCTATAAGCTGTTGTTTACTTTCCCATGCCTAGTATTATAGGATGGTTTGACTGTTCTTATGTTATGATGTTATGTTGTATAATGCTATCCAAGTAGTTTTTCTAGTTGAACTTGGACGTTACGCGCTGCTACACTTTCATAACTTACGTGTTCATGGGAACCTGGTGTATAGACCATAGGGAGAATGGACAATGAGCGCTTCTCTAGAGTGCCATTATAATTTATGATGTGAGAACATAGGGGGAATTGAAATTGAGTGCTTCCCCATAGTGTCTTTAGTTCTTCGACATGGGCCATAGGGTGAATGATAAGATGAGTGCTTCCCTAGAGCACCTTTAGTACTAATACGAGACTATAAGGGGAATTGACGGTGAGTGTTTCCTCAGAGATTCTATACTTAAGCTAAACCAGAGGGGTTAGACTGAGTGTACTACCCAAGGGGGTTCTTGTACTTGTTTGGTAGAACCAGAGGGGATAGGGTGTGATTACTTTATATAGGGTGACGTATTTTTTTCTTCTTGTTCTTGTGTTGCAAACTATGTGGTGATTTGAATTCTTTAAACTATGGATTGATTACTGCTTAGCATTTTCCTATTTACTGCTTTCTTTACTTTTACCTTCCATATACTCACTGACTATTTGGAACAGATCTTCAAGTGGTTTTCTACTAGGATTTATTCTCACACCCTGTTTGGGTCATGATTTTGGGCCCAAACATATTATATTGTTGTAGGTGTAGATAAGGGTAACCTCCCTTCTACTTTCGATACTTGACTTGTTGTGGAGCTGGAGAGCATGGAACCAAGCATATGCTAGCGATGCTGAGGATCTATTTATATTTTATTTTGTACATTGGTTTAGTGATATTTTTATTCCAGCATTGTGACTTGTTTGGCTTCTTCACAAGACATATGTATCATGCATCATTTATATATGTGTTCTCCAGTTTATACTTTCAGTCTCCTGCTGATACTTCTGTATGCCATTACTATTGCTTCCTCTCTTGTATATATTTGTTTACTTCCATTGTGTACTCTACCAATGAGGTCATAGTTTTTTCACTATCACACCCATGGCCCTCGCTGCTAGTCGGCAGCCTCTGGCATTTGGGGAAATTCACTTGAGTCCATGTGACAACCAGGTACGGGGACCCTCTAGGTGGATTCCATAATCGGGATTTTACAAAGTGTTATCAGATGATTATTATATCTTGATTTACTATTTGGTGCATTTATCGAGGGATAGGAAGGAATAGGAACATGACATTAAGTTGTGTCTGGGACTAGCTTACCCATGTATAGGGAAACTCCAATCTACCGAGTTTAATTGCAATTTTTCTGGTTTTGCAATTATTAAAGTTGATTTGATTTCACCTTGAGTGATTCACATGATTTGTGCTATTGTTGTTGTTGTTATTGAGGTTCTATATCTGTTGCAACTCGATGATATGAGGGTATGCCATCTCATGCATCATATAGGCACTTGCTAGAAATCACATGTCATTCATTTTTTCATGCCATCTAAGATGCATTAGAGATTGAATTTTGTCGTGATAGATGAAGTGAAAAATATGCATGATGTTGAGATAGTTTCCTTGATAGAAATACCTTCTATTTGATAGGGTATTGTTTTGTGTAGATATTTTCTTGAATGAATGCTAAACATTGGTTCTTGAGGTGTTTTGGGTCCTGTTGGACTGAAATTTGGTGGATCATTGCTTTGGTTTCCTTACTATAACTTGTATAAGATTCCAAACTTTGATTCGTGAGGATTATAGGCCCTCACAGATTGGAATATGCACTCTCAATGCGTGTTTCAGTGTTTTCTGGTTTCCAGAGTAGTTTCTGAGGCTTGTGGTCTGGAAAAACCCAGAATACGTGCCATGTAATGTTAAGTACACACTGTGTATTCTTCTATTTGGGAAGAAATCGTTTTTCTTAAGTAAACATCATGTACCTTATGTACACACCATGTAGTTTTTTACCGTGTCGTTGGATGTGTGGGGAGAGACCCGGGATGGGGAAAAGTCTGGAGTGAACACGTCGTGTATCATCCATACACGTTATGTTGTGTCGAACCTGTGCCCACCCATGTCACTAACAACACAGGTTGGCTGAGTCTTGTCTAATATACGTCGTGTTCCATCTAAACACGTCGTGTAGTCTGACCCAGGTACCTGGCCGTGTCACGAACAACACGGGTTGGTGTTACCCTTTCACATACATGGTGTTTCCACCTTAAAAAATCAGTGTAGTCTGACCTAGGTACCTGACCATGTCATGAACAACACGTGTTGGTGTTATCTTTTCTCATACATGTCATGTTCTTCTGGAACACGTCATGTATTGTGAGCCATGTTTCAGGCCGTGTCACTAACAACACTGGCCATGTGAAGCTTGTCTAGTACACGTTGTGATGGAATTTTACATGCAGTGTAGCCTTGTCTTAGGAGAGTCGTGTGACTTAACTGTGTAGAAGGACTCATGAAGTGGAAGAGGATTCAAGTACATGTCGTTTGTTTGGAGTGTTACATGACCAATTTAGGTAGGAGTACATGCCCATGTAAATGACATACAAGAATACGCCGTGTAGGAAATGTACACGTCATGTCCTCATGTTTGGTAAAACATGAGTGATTTATTCCTATTGTTCCTTTATTATGCTCCTTGTTTTTAGTCTTTGGTATCTTGATCTAAGGTGTGTTCTTGAACATGAAGAGTCCTTCCACCGAGATATCCTTTGGTTGTACGTCAAGCGGTGATCAGACAGTGGGCATGGCTTATCAGGGACTTCCAGCAGATCCTCCAGTTGTGCTTGTCTTGGCACCAGTAGTTATAACTTTTACCGGTGTTGATTCATAGTTCATGAAAGGCTTAATGAGGATGATGCGGACTTTTCAGGGAGTTCCACCTCCTGCCCCATCAATGGATGATTTGAAGTCGGTCTTCCAGTAGCAGCTTCCTCCCACTTTCTTACAGGAAGGAGGACCTTAGGCAATAGAGTCATGGATAGAATCCATGATGAAGATATTTGAGCATCTAGAGACGCCTACATAGAGGAGGTTCAATCTCGCTACCTATATGCTTCAGGACTCCTCCAAGAGCTGATGGGATGTGATCTCACAGGTGGGACGCCAGCAGGTTATGATATTGGAGGATTTTTACTGCATCTTCCTTGATTACTTCTATCTAGAGACCCTGAGGGCTGATCGAGCCTGGGAGTTTATGAGTCTGGAGTAGGGTACTCTTTCTGTTATAGAGTATTCCTCCCGCTTTACTGATTTGTAGTGCTTCACACCTATTCCAGGAGTTGATCAACTGTTCATGGAAAGGAAGTTCGAGAATGGTTTGAGGCATGACATCCGATCATAGGTGAACATATTCCGGCTGACTTCTATCACTTCTATAGTCAACCAGGTGAAAATCGCATAGCCCAATATGAGGGATTTTGGAGTTGTGAGCCAGGGCGTCTCGACATCTGGGGATAGATTTTCTCCTACTGACAGTAGGAAGCACCGCATAGAGTATTCGTACGGTGATCCAAGAAGGTGAGAGACACCTTTAGGTAGCCATGTGGTCTGCTAACAGTGTGGAAGGGCCAGGCATATGAGGTCACAGGGCTAGAGTGACCCAGTGGAGTTTCGATCTTGCGGCAAGATGGTCATATTTAGTGCTTCTGTCAGATATTCTCTACAGCTGCTGGTGATAGGGGTTCTTATATGACTCCTCATTTAGGAGAAGCACGACCAGTTTCTCACCAGTCTGGGAGCGGGAGTTCATCCGGCCGTTCAGGTCAAGGTGGAGGTCATGGTCATGCTATCCAGTCACCTGGATTTCATTGAAAATAGAGTGGATCAGCTCAAAGTGGTCAGGCAGGGTCATAGGGCCGCGATATAGGCTTGACATTTACAGTGGAGTAGACCCAGTAGGAGCAGGATCCCGGAACATCTACCATTCCAGGTACGATCTTAGTAGCCTCACTTTTAGCTTCTGCACTTTTTGATACAAGCGATTCCAATAACTTTATATATGTTTCTATCGTAGAGAGCCTTAGGATCTTCATCTTTTCTTCTACTGATATCTTGAATGTCTAGTGTACATCAGTGTAGAGAGTTACCTCTACATGTTGGTGGAAGTCACTTTCTGTGGGACCATTATGTCCTAGTGATGATAGGCTATGATGTCATTATCGAGATGAACTGGTTAGTTCCATTCTAGGCAGTCGTCGACTATTATCGCCACAGGGTGAGTTTCATATCACTAGAGGGGGGATCTTTTCTTCATTGGGGCGAGTGAGACGTCCAGGCGAGCAGAGCTGGTCCAGATCATCATGGGTTGGGAGGACTTACAGCCCAGATTACTAGTCTTTATCTAGATGAATAGGGGACATTATAGTTAGACTTTCCTCTAGTGGTGGATCATTTCAGGCATGTCTTTCTAGAGGACATTTCATGTTTTCCTCCAGATCGGGAGGTAGACTTCCTTATTGAGCTTATGACAAGAGCAGCACAGGTTTCCATTCCTCCTTATTGGATGGCTACACCTGAGTTATCGGAGCTCAAGAAGCTGTTCGAGGAGTTTCAGGCAAAGGGTTTCATCCGACCTAGTACTTCTCCTTGGGGTTTGCATGTCCTATTTGAGAAGAAGGCAGATGGTACCCTCGGGCTTTTTGTGGACTATTGGAAGTTGAACCAGTTGATGGTTAAGAACCTATATCTCTTACTGGGGAACAATGATCTCTTTGATCAGCTTTGAGGAGCTCGGGTGTTCTCGAAGATTGACTTGAGGTCTGGTTATCATCAGTTGTGTGTTAGACCATCAGATATACCTCTTACAGCCTTCCGGAGTAGGTATGGTCCATATGTGTACTTGGTGATCTCGATTGGTCTCACAAATGATCTTTATGTTTTCAGGGCACTGATTAACTTAGTCTTCCATCCATACTTGGATTCCTTCATGGTGGTCTTCGTGGATGATATCTTGGTGTACTCTTACACTCGACACGACCATGAAACCCATCTTGAGATCGTTTTGAGTAAACTATGGGAGAATCAATTATATTATTTGATCTCAAAATTCCACTTTTAGATGGATCAAATTCACTTCTTAGGTCATGTTATCTCAGAGGTGGGAGTATCTGTAGACATAGAGAAAGTGAGAGCTATAGTTTCCTGGGAGTAGCCGAAGAATGTCTTCGAGGTGCAGATTTTTCTAGGGCTGGTTGGATAATATAGACATTTCATATAGTACATTTCATGATTAGCAGAACCACTGAACGGTCTAACCAATAAGGGTGTGAAGTTCTTATGGTCAGATTCTTGTGAGTCATCCTTTCCGGAGCTGAAAGGGATGTTGACTTTATCACCAATACTAGTCTTTCCAGACCTGGGAAAGAGCGATAATATTTACTGTGATGCATCAGGTATCGGGCTGGGAGCTATGCTTATGCAGGGAGATGGGGTTGTTGCATACAGGTCTCGGCAGTTGAGGCCACATGAGAGGAATTACTCAAAGCATGATCTGGATGTTGCAGCTCTTGTTTATGACCTACGGTGTTGGAGACATTACCTTCTTGGAGAGTATTTTGTGGTTTTCACTGACCACAAGAGTCTCAAGTAAATCTCCACTAAGTGTGATTTCAATTTGATACATCGTAGGAGGGTTGAGTACATACAATCCTTTTACTTTTATCTTGACTATACGAATGGGAAATGCAACACAATGGCTGATGCAATGAGTAGGAGGACTCTAATACAGAGAGTTCAGGAGGCCAGCAGTAAGTGGTAGCCATGAGTGGCAGCTTATGGATCTATTCTATGAGATGTATTTGGAGGTGCATGAAAGTCAGGGGAAGAAATTTCTTTCTTCTGTAGTTGTTACCTCTACTCTTCTTGACTGAGTTTGAATAAGACGACTATCAGATTCTGAAGGCCTAGTCCTAAGGGAGAGTGTGTTAGGAGAGGACACTATTCCTAGATATACCATAGTCTAGGATGAGATCTAACATTTCCAAAGGCGTATATGGGTGCCAGCAGACATACACAATGAGCTAATGTAGGATTTTCCTTCCTCAGTTTGGGAAGTTCATCCAGACATCACCAAGATGTATCGTGACCTACACCATTAGTATTGGTGGACAATTATGAAGAGGGATGTTGTTGGTTTCATCATGAGGTGTTCCAATTTTTAGTAGGTGAAGGTGTAGCATCAGCGATCAGAAGGGCTTCTACAGAAGTTACCCATTCCCGAGAGGATGTGGAATGACGTCACGATGGACTTTGTGACCGGTTTGTCGAGGTCACCATGAGGGAATGACATAGTTTGGGTTGTCATTGACAGGCTCATGAAGGTCGCTCACTTCTTTTCTACTCAAGGAGACCTTAAGTGTTAATGAGATGGGACGGTTGTACATCTGTAATATTTTACGTCTTCATGGAGTTCCACACTCCACTGTTTCAGACAGGGATTCACGTTTTACTTCTTGGGTTTGGAAGGGGATTTAGAAGGATTTGGGAACACAATTACTTTTGAGTACAACTTACCACCCCCATAAAGATGTCCAGTTTGAGCGTATGATTCAGGTTCTTGAGGACATGCTCCGAGCGTGCATTCTGGATTTTGTAGGTTCTTGGGGGAAGCATATACCTCTTGTGGAGTTTTCCTACAATAATAGTTTTCAAGAAACAATCCAGATGGCACCATATGAGGCATTTTATGGCAGGCCATTCCGATCACCCTTATGTAGGCTGGAGGCAAGAGAGGCTGCTTTACTGGGACCTCATCTTGTTCAGGAGACCACAGAGCAGATATAGTTGATTCGGAAGAGGATGGCTACTACACAGTCATGATAGGAGTCTTATGATGATCAGCGTAGACGACCTCTGGAGTTCAAGTTTGGGGATCAGGTTTTCCTACGTGTCACACTATGGTTGGGAAAAAAGAGTATTAAGAGATAGGGTAAGCTTCCACGATGGTACGTCAGACCATTTGAGGTGCTGGAGAGAGTTGGGATGGTTTCCTATCGGTTGCAGCTACCTTATACGTACCGTGCTATGCACGACATCTTCCGTGTTTCTTAGCTTCGACATTACTTTTCAGAACCGTCTCATGTCTTTCAACCCAAGGAGGTTGAGATCAAAGTGTATGCATTGTTTAAGGAGAATCCTATCCGGATTGTATATCGTAGTACAAAGGTTCTATGTGGCCAGTCTGTTCCTCTAGTATGGGTGTTGTGGCGGCATGGGTGAGTACAGTATGAGACTTGGGAGAGGGAGGTGGATATACGAGCTCCGTGGTCAGTACTGTTCAGGGTTTCATCTTCTACACAATGCTAGAGAAATTTGGGGAGGAATTTCTTTAAGGGGGGATGTTTGTATGAAACCACACCTTCCTTCCAGGTATGTTCTCCTTTTTGGTCTTTTTTGAGAAAAAGAGAAAATTATGTAAATTTTCTAAGTACACACCCTGTACTTTATTAGTACACGCCTTGTACTTCCTTTTCACATTAGTCCGTGTCTTTGGCATATAGTTTCTACAAACACGGCACGTGGGAGTGACTTGGAGACCGCTTAAAGCGGAGTACGAAGAAGGCCAGTACATTCCATGTACTTCAAAAGTACACGCCATGTACTTTTTTTCATTAAATGCACTGGGGTCATGTCTGACAGATAGAACTCAATTATTTTAGGTTCTGTTCATTTGAGAGTGTTGAGTAGCCACAGATCCTCGACGAGCCGTCGAGACTCCGTACTTCCTCTAATTTGAACATCGTTATTTGCGTTGGAATCTCATCGGTGAGTTATCTTTTCTGATGGAACTTTGTTTCATGATTTCTCTTCTTTTAAAATTTTTCATGGGTGGAACGTTTTAGAGGTTTTCTCAGATCTACAACATTCTAAGGAGATTCAAGCGTCGATGTTAAAGTATATAGATCTCCTAACCTCAAGGTAGGTGGTTTGTGCCTTTTTGTACGAAGTCTTTGAGTTATATGTGAAAATTTTCCCAATACCCATGAATAGGGTATTGAGTGTTTACCATTTTAGCCCTATTGTTTCTCTAATGTGCTGGTATGCCTGAGTAGATGATTATTGATTGTGAATAGGGTGAATTGTTGTACTTTGGATGTATTGCCCATGCATTTTTGCCTATTTTGACCTATGGGTCTTGTTTTCCTGTAGGATATTGTTTACATTCCCATGCCTAGTATTGTAGGATGGTGTGACTATTCTTCTATTATGTTTTTGTGATGTAGAATTCTATCCAAGTAGTTCTTGAGGTTGAACTTGGTCGTCATTCGCTGCTACACTCTCTTTACATACATGGGGCCATGAGATCCTGGTGTATAGACCATAGGGATAATGGACAATGAGGGATTATTTAGAGTGTCTTTATAATTTATGATGCGAGACCATATGTGGAATTGATGTTGAGTGCTTCCCCAAAGTGTCTGTAGTTCCTCGACACGGGCCACAAGGTGAATGAGATGTTGAGTGCTTCCCCAGAGCACCTTTAGTACCGATACGAGACTGTAGGTGGAATCGACGGTGAGTGCGTACTCATAGAGTCTATGTTTACGCTGAACTAGAGGGGTTATACTGAGTGTGCTGCCCAGAGGGATACTTATAGTTGATAGGTAGGGCCAGAGGGGATATGCTATGAGTACATCCCAGAGGGTTACCTGTTCTGGTATCTTCTTGTTTAGCTGTTGCATGCTGTGTGGTGATTTGAATGCTTTAAACTATGGATTGTTTAATGTTTAGCATTTTCCTATTTACTGATTTCTGTACTTTTACCTACCATATACTCACTAACTGTTAAGAATAGATATTTGGGTGGTTTCCTACTAGGATTTACACTCACACCCAGTTTGGGTCATGCTTTTAGGCCTAAACCGATTATATTGATGTAGTTATAGCTATGGGTAAGTGCCTTTCTACATCAGGTACATGACTTGCAGTGGAGTTGGAGAGCATTGGACCAAGCATATGCTTGCGATGCTGAGGAGTTGTTTAACTTTTATTTTGTACTTCGGTTTAGTATTATTTTTATTCTATATTTGTGACTTATTTGGATACTTTCCTAGACATATGTATCCTGCATCATTTAAATATGTGTTATCCAGTTTATACATCCAGTCTTCTGCTGGTATTGTTGTATTCCATTACTACTTCTTCCTCTATTGTATGTATTTTTTTTTACTTCGGATGTGTACTCTACCAATGAGGGCATAGTTTCCCCACTATCACATCCAAGGTGCTCACTGCTAGTCGGCAGCCTCTGGTGTTTAGTGAAATAATCTTGAGGCCATGTGACCAACCGGGTATGGGGCACCTTTGGGTGGCATCTGGAATCCGGATGTTACATTAATGATTTAAAAAAGAATTTATTAAAATTTTAAATTAGATTCAATATGAGGTATATGAATATGATAAGTGAAATAGAATGGTAAAAAGATATTACTTACAATGTTTTCCAGTGTGCTTTTTTAGGTAGTTAAATTTTATAATAAGCATTTGTCATTGATATTTTTAATATAATTGATAAATTAAATTTATAAAATCTTTTATTATTATAAATATCATATTTATTTAATAAATATATTTTTATAACAATAAATTTATATTAGTGATGAAAAATGATATACACTATTCAAGGAGGTTGTAATCTGCACATAACACCATGACATATTAATTTTTATAATGGATATAAAGGAAGGTATATAATGGTTGTTACATTGTAATAATAAATTTTTTATATATAATTTATTATAATTTCATTATATTCGAACTATTATAAAATAATTTGAGGAGGTGGAGGAAGAAATAAACTTGAAAGAACTCAGTTGAAATAATTTCATCTTCCTTGGATATCCTCCTTCAAAAAAATCCTTAAGCCTTCTTATAATGGTCTTTTTATGAGACTAAAACATTTAGGATGTGAATAAGAGTGTTATAATATATTATGTATATATATTTCAAACAAAATGGCTTAATGTGTGTGAACAAATTAGGTGGTGAAGTGTTCCTTTTATAAGTGAGAGGAGTGACATTCTTGGGAATACTTACTTACTATTATATAATAAATGGAATACTAAAGTCATTAGGATGAAAATGCGTACAATTAAAATATTGGATAATGTAGGTTGAAAATAAACTCATACATTCCAATTGAGACATGTTTTTGTGGTATTTTGGCATTATCCCTTATTTTAACTCCCATTTTAACCCTATTAACCTTTACTGATGGGATTGACTTTCACCATGGTAACTTATTTTTATGACCAAAATGAAGTGAACTATAATACTTAATTTGAACCCTATAATTTAAAATATTGAATCATTATTATAATATAAAATTTATAAAATTAATAAAAATTAATTTTAATATAAGTACACTTAACACAATGAGAAATAGTTTTTAAAAAAATGCATTTTAACACATAAAAATGAAATTTTATCAAAACCATGCATATTATTAATTTTAATAATATTTATAATTTTATTAATGTAGAAACTAGATTTTTTTGAATTTAAAATCAATCCAAAACTGAATGGTACCTTCTGAATACTTTTTTGAAATAAATATATCCCAAAAATATTTTTTATTAAAAAAAATATAACTTAGTTCCCATAATGTCTGGAATGAGTTTCTAAATTCAACATAATACTTTAAATGAATTATTTAATTTTATAAATAAATTGTTTTATAAAATATTCATAAATTTATAATTTATTGTTATAACATGATAATTTTATTAAATATATTGTATTTATAAAAATGATATTTTCAATATTCACCTAAAAATCAACCATTTTAGAAAAAACCCAAAAAACCACCATAATGTAATTATGAAAAGATAAATACGAAATGAATTTAATTTTTTCTAATTCAAATACAATAATGTAGAAATTTTTCTTTTAAATAAAACAATATAATACATGGAAATAGTTTATTTAAAATAAAATCTAATTATATTAAAATGAAAAATGATATCATTTTTAATAACTTGATAAAATTAGTTATCATAATAAATATGTCACAACCCCCTCACCCCAAATAGTACCCCTAATAGGATGATAATGATGTAATAAAGATGGAGATCGTCTGTTCCTTACCTCTATTAAGTGTCAGGTTGGTGACTAGCACCAAGGGTATAATAAACATACATAAGGTTGTAATTAACTTGTAGGAGAACATGAAGAAGAGAATGATAAGAAGGATACACTGATAAAAACATACTAAATAATATATATAATGAAATAACAGTTTGAAACATGCAATTTCATACTATAATAAGAAAACTGAAAGGGAAAATACATGTATGAAAAAGTTAAAGATGACAGTGACCACAAATCCCAAACAACACTTGAAAACCACATACTAGTAATATCCATCATAAACTCCAACTTGTACGAACTAACCTAAAAAAGTTTATATATATATAGGGTGAGAATAAAAATATACTCAATAGGACCCTCTCACACAAAAGATAAATAAAGAATTCTAAAGTACATGGAACAGTAATGAAACTAACTCATCACCTAAACATGTTTTCTATGTTCTCAGCCTCAATATGGATAACTCTCACCATGAATATCATACAAGAAACTATATAATATAATAATGAAACATAAAGGGTACCCCTATCCTACATCCCCATGAGTTTTCCACTCATCCCTAATGTCACACATCCAAATATATCTCTCTCCAAAATAATCCATCTACTGGACACCTAGGATAAGGCATCACAATATGCACATAGTGCATCAAAACATCACATCATCCCATCCACATATATATATATATATATAGTAACCAAATATATTTTTGGATCCTCTGCATCCCATATGATGTGTATCTTACATCAGGTATTATACCTCAATTCATCACAATATATACACATAATAGTTATAATAATACATTAGATGATATATTCATGGATACATGTGTGTGAATAACCCCCAAAGAACCATATCCCCCTACAAACATATATGGGGAAACTAAATAAATTTCATACCAATACATATAACTACCCTGGGAAGAGAGCGAAGTTAGAGGCGGTAGTCATTCATTAATCCTCCCATATGGATGTTGGAAAAAACCCCTCTTAAATTCCACTAGGTGTCAGTTCCCCTAACCAACATGGATAGGGAAGTGTATGAAATAAAAAAATATATAAGATATAATATATCTCACAATAACACTATAGGAATAGCCTAGTACAATTATCAAATACAAATATCTTCCCTCAGATACCAAGCTAACACTACTAGGGACTATATATTTTATAACACACAATAATTTAAAGTCAAATATTAATTATTTCTTTTCTTTTTATCATTTAATTTCATTAAATAATTTTTTAACCATTAAATTAACCAGTAACATTGTTTGAAGATGTATTCATTAACCACCAACATGAAGTTCATGACCTCCTGGCATAAACCAAACTGAGTCCGTTATTTTTCAATATTATAATCTTTTCGTCATTTACATTCCATAAACACCAACACCATGGGTTAAAAATTATTATTTATTATTAACATTATTCTATAAACTATGTACTATAGGAAAACCATACTAATCTACCACCAAGAGGAAACATGCAACCACGCACATCCATCTTGCTCAAGTAGTGGGGAAAGAAATACAGGTAAATCAAGAAACCCAGTTATCGACCATTAAAAAAATTTATTTAAAACAATATTACATATTTATCACATCAATGGGTAATCCCAACATCAATCCATTCCATCATCAATGGTTTCATCCATGACACCCACTTGCATATCCCAGTCCATCTCACCATTACAAGAATAAAGTTTTTCCATATCATCTATGATTCCCCTCCCAAACAATATCTGTCATCTTGGGATAAGTCATATAAGGTTCACAACACCTCAAAAAGAGAAGTTATAATATAGAGTATATAATAAGGTAGTAAGAAACAAACAATCAAATTTTATTGGTCAATCTAGACCCAAACGAAATAAATTCATCCATCACCAAAAAAATGAGCTCTTTACGATCGATACACAAGGGAACTCAACTTCTCAAGAAGGCATACAACTCAGGCCCAAGAAATTATATTTATCAAAAAAATTATTTTTTATTCCTTATTGAATTAAACAATTAATTAATGAGAATCTACAACTATGGGAACCTAACACATGAAGCTATAATAACATATCAAAAGTTAATCATTAGATTTTCATTAAAATTAGTTTCAACAAACTTATAGATGTATCATTATCATTATCATGCATTTTCATTATTTATTTGTTTCATTATCAAGGAATAAAAAATTTAATTAATCATTCACATTGAATCAATTTTATTACCCTCAAATTGTTAGAATCATTGGATTCACTAATATATTCATCTTCTATAATTCTTAATCCAATAAATAAATTATTTTTTTCTTTATGTTGTTTAAATATTTTTTTAAAGAACATCATGTTAATCCATAATATAATGATACTTTTTAACCACCATAACATAAATAAAAAATTATCTAGATAATCAAAAGGCAAACCATTATCATGGTAAAAAGCATCAACATGTGATAACTATAATAAATTATTTATTAATCATGTATAATAATTATTAGGTTATTTTAATTTACATATAATGGGATAAACCATGATAACATTATGATTTAATTTTAGTAAATAAGAGAAGAAATAAATACTCTACCAAAAAAATCAAAATTATTTTCATGATAACAGACCAATGTCAAAAATCACGATCACCCCTCCTACAAGAGATTCATCTATCCAAGGATGTCATTCCATAACCACACAAACATAAAACCAATGAAAATTTATTATAATAGTGGATAGAAACCACTACCACATAGAATGAATAAATGGGACGATCCATTTTGAAGAACCCCATGAGAAGGTGTATAATTCAACTCAGATCACCACAGATCAAAGAAATAAAGAAAATAATCAATTCCCATCAATGTGATCCCAAAATTATTGAATAGAGAACAATAAATTTACAAGAAATTGAAGGAAAATATCAAGGTTTTGAGAAAATTCGATGTGATGTAACTTGTAAAGACATGCCGCCTAACAAACTTTCATGGCATGAAACACTTTTACATCATGTAATTACCTGTTTTTAATTCTCACTAAAAACAGATTACCTTAGACTATTTTTCTTAAATTTATTTCAATTCATGATGAATCTATTAAAATAGACTTACAACATCTATGACCAAATATTCATGATTTGAACCCCTCATACGTCATGAATTATCTTTACTTTATATTTTAGTATCAAAATACCTCTAGACCATCTCTACACCTCCTATGAGCACCATAGAATTTAAAAAACATAAAGGGATTGACATGGTAGATGTAGGAACATAAATCAGATACCCCTCAAACAATTATCATCAAAGAGAATCCAAAAAAACCCAAAAAGGAAATGAAAAGTGTTTGTCTGGACATCCACCCAGTGAGATAACTCTCTTGGATACCGCCATCACAGGAGTTAAACCCTCTCACTTAGATGAAACAAGAAAAAAACTATCCAATATAAATAAATATCTCAAAAACACACTCCTTGACGAGATACTTCTCAAACTAGAGCAAGTTTACAAACAATCTACAAGAGGGAACCATCTCACAAACCTAAAAGGTCAACATCCACAAAATGAAAAATCTATCAAGAGAATAGATAAACATAAAAAATATTGGGGTATTGAGTGTGAATCAGTGACTCAAATTCGTAGGTACTCTCCTCCATACCACCATGATACTAAAAGACACAAGCTAAGAGAATAACATTGCTATGAAACACCTTCTTCTAGTAGTCCTAGATATCCACAGGCCGCTTCTCAAAGGTCACGTCATCATCAATATTGGTCTCACCCCAATCAATGAAATGTGATTCATGATAAATATAATGAAAAAGAATAAACATGTGAAAAAAATTGTGTACTATTCTAATCTACATGGGGATTTTTATTTATTATGACATGTAATCAATAAGATAAAACACCTATAAACCCCCAACAAACCAAGGGGAAATCTTACTCCCATGACCAAACAATCATTTCCCATGATGAGGAGTCACCTTCAAGAAGATGTGATCTCCAATATAGAACTATATAAGTTTCATACTATGATAGTTATAGGATTTATAACAATCCTACACTACCTTCATCCTCTTGTGAATTACTTATACCAACTCTGTTTTATTCTGTACTAGTTCCAACCTAAGAATTATACCTCATTGACCCCAATCGAGAAAAATGTATAATGGAATGGTCATCCGTAAAAATATTCAAATGGTATTATACCAATGGTGGAGTGTAAAATATTACTCAAATAATACTTTACCAATATTAGGCCCCTCATCCATGAACCTCTAAAATCCATAACACAAGAGTAAAAAATGTATTTAAGATTATGGATGGTCTACTATGTTTTATCATCCATATAAGGATGAAAAGTAGTTCCAAAGAATAAATCAGATAAAAAATCATGGTGGATACCTCTCCACAAACTAGAGATAAAATGAGGATCCCAATCAAAGATGATTATCATCATGAATCAGTTGATTCACACAACCTACTCCAGATAATTCCTTGACAAAACCTCCACTGATCTAAGCTCTTTGATCACTATAAAGTGGGATGATTTCATTAAATGATCAAAAATCACCCATATGTAATCATATAATCTATGATATTGAGGTAAAATAAAAACTACTTCCATAAATATTTTATCCCAATTCCACTAGGGAACATTTAATGGCTGGAGAAAACTACATGGATCACGTCGCTGGACCTTCACCTTATGGGTTACCAAACATAGAGAAAAAAACTCTGTAATAAAATGATTCCACACATGAAACCAATAATTACCACTCAAATATTATTAAATATGTTTCATTATAGGATATAACCCTAGATTAGATCTATGGAACTCACAGAGAACCGTCTGATTCATAAAAAAAAACTACTATGTATCTTCAAACCTCCAACATAGAATCCTCCAACTGGGACTCATCTACCTTCTGCACCAAATATGATTGTACTATCATCTAAAAATTAAAAACTCTACCTATAACATTCCCATGTCAAGATTAATAGCTAAACTTTCTTCCATCACTCTCTGTATTCACACAAGACATCATTATGTGACTTCCTACTTATTACATCAGCAGAATCATTTCCATTTCCCAGAATATATGAAATATAGAAGTTTTAATCCTATAATAAATCCATCCACTTAAGTTGATGTGATTTCAAGTAATTCTAGGAGAATAAATTCATTGGGATCTTATGGTTGATAAAAACTAAAAAACGTTCTTTGATGAGGTAATGTCACAAAAAATTCAAAGAAAACACAACTTCCACCAATTCAAGGTTATAGGTGGAATAGTTACACTAATGGAGATGTAAATGACAAGACACATAAAAAACAAACATCTTATTCATTAGAAAACATCACACATCAATATGTAATGAATCATATAAAACTCAAAACATAAATCCTTTTACAACAAAATAAAGGATGGGAGTGCAAACCAGCTTCCCCTTCAAGTACTCAAAAGTTGTCTAATACTCTTCAGTCCAACATAACTTCTAATCCTATCGATTTAAGGATGTTAGAGGAGTTTAACATAATATTAATTATATATGAACCTCTTATAATATCCTTAAAGACCTAATAAACTCCACACCTCTTCCACTTTCTTGGAAGCTTCCCAAGAAGTGACTGCCTCATTGTTTAAATGATCCATAGCTACTACCTGTTGGGAAACAACAAGCCCCAAGAAATGGACTTCACTATTCCATAAGTCACACTTAAAAAACTTTCAAAATATATTTTCATCTTGAGGAACACCTAAAATGGAATGTATATTATCCACTTTCATCTCCTTGGATTTAATGTACATAAGGATATAATCAATGAAAACCACCATGAACTTGTCGACGAACTCTCTAAACACTGTGTTCATCAACCACATGTATATGGATGGAAAATATTTCACACCAAATGTAATCATACTGAAATCATAATTCCCATGACAAAAATTTATTGTAGAATTCTGAATATCCTCATCCTTTACCTACATTTGATGATATCCGAACCATATATCGATCTTGGCGAACCAACATTCACCCTTAAGATGATCGAAAAAATTATCAGTCTATGGAAGAGAATATAATTTCTTCAATATCACTAAGTTCAATAAATGATAATTTATAAAAATCCACAGAACACCATAATCCTTCTTTACAAAAAAAATGATTCACCCCAAGGTGACACATTCGGCTAAAAAAACCTTGCTATAACAGATCATCGATCTTTACACATAGATCTCACAACTCAGAAGTCACTATCCTATATAGAGGCATAGAGATAGAAGATACTTCTATAAATATAAAGATCCAAAACTCAATATCATTTCAAGGGGGTAACACAATATCCTGTTATGGAAATATAATAGGGTACTCTCAACAATCCTTAGAAAAACTGACTATTGATCTTTTGATGAACTCATAATCATCTTATCCATCAAAGAAGATAGGGAAAAACCTGCCTTAAACCCATTTGAGGGTCTATCTCACCAATGAACACTATTGTATATCCATCATGATAATAAAACACAACCTTTATCCTTAAAAAATATATGTTATATTGAACCCAATATTGTCAATCAATGCTAAGGCTGAGGTCGTATGAGTATATCTACAAAACTAGAAAATCTCCCCAAGTGTGATGCTTTTCCAGTTCTAGCTCACAATCTGTGTATAATTCATACAAGGAAGGTCAACCTCCAAAAAGCATTGTCAATGCCAAGGTCAATGGAATCCTATCAACCTCGAGTCCCAAATAATGGAAGAAGATAGGTGATATAAATGAGTGTTTCCTCTCGTGAATCAAACAACCCATTCGTCCATGTAGAAAATAAGAAAAGGGTACCTTGAACAATGTATGTCTCACCTAGAACTAGAAATGCTATATCAGAAAGCCATCCACAACATACTATGTGGCCTCTATGACCCTACTAACAAATACATACATGGTCATTATCTTCCCTATAAGGATGAAGAGTATCTCAAGGATTTACCATGGCTACCCCAAACTGTAACACCTTATAGTTACATTCGTGGAAAAAACTACCTCAATAGAGGAACATGAAGCAGAAAACATGGTGCACACTAACTTCTCAGAAAGGTCGGGCACTCTCATTAATTATTCCCTTTTTCTCCATAAGAAAAACATGGATATTATCCATTAAAATAGGTCTAAGAGAATCTTCCACAAATGAAATGGGATGATGAGGGTTGGGACCTACCCCCAGATTATAAAAATCTCTTTTATCTAAGAAATAAGGAAACCATATTATAGCTCTTCTTCATGATTAATCCTAAAAAGTCTCATATCCTGATGATCTCATTGTAGCCAGCTTCCTCTACATGACTTCCTCTCATTCCAGCACCTTGAGATACCTCTTCATCATAAACGGGGTGACTTGGCACATGATCTCGAGATTCAAATCTTCTTCAAAATTTATTTCCCATTCCTCCTCATTTGGAAAAAATTCTGAATCATATTATAAAAGGTTCCTGAAATAGATCTTAAACTCTTGTATGATAGAACTCCCATGTTATAGGGTATGAAGCTCTTAGTGACTATCTATGTTCATTGTAAAATAAAGTAACTCTATTTAGAATTTGTCTAAAAACATCTCCCATGATACTATATAATCCTCAAAGTCCCTAAGGAATAAGAACCACAACCGCCCCAATTCTCTACACAACATCGTTACAGCCAATGAAGCGCATTTATCCTTGCAAGGACAGATCAAAATGAAAGCTATATCAAACTACCCTAACCAATATTTTGTGAATGGATCTGAAATGGATCCCTCATAATTTTATCGAATTTGGAACTAAAATTATAAGAGTTTCCCCCAACAAGTGACATTTTCATTGACCTACACTCTATGGTGATATTATGGGATATCCTACTTAACATATTCTACTATAACATGATGAGGACATCAAAATTAAGACACACCTGAAAAATTATAAACTATTAGATATCCAAACACTAGAACATTAAATATTTTAACATTAATTAATTAATTAATTGTTATCCTGTTAAGGGTTTTACCTATCCCAAGGACTACACATTTCGAAAAAAATGGGAGAAAATGAATTTTGAATGATCCTTTTCGAGGCCTCTAATCGATAAAAAGTATCACATCATTTAGTGGGATCAATAAAATTAAATTTCCATGCATCTGATCATAGGGGACATTAAATACATGTGTCTCCTCTAGAATATCGTGTTTATATTTCTTAGAAAACCTAGATGACATTATTTCCCAACCAGCCCATGAAACCTCACCTTTTTCTACCTCCAAACTCCATCAAATACCTCAAACTTAAACCATTTATACCAATTTTTCAAGACCTCATCCCCCAAAATAGTAACCCTTCTAGGATAGAAATGAGAGAAGGAAGATAGTGAATACTCTAGTTCTTCCTCTAGTTGGCCCCTGGTTTGCGACTAGCACTGAGGGTATAATAAACATACATATGGGAGGCATTAACCTCTAAGAGAACCTGTTGATGAGAGATATAAGAAGGATACGAAAATCAACACTTTCTTTGACATATATATAAATAAATAACAAGTGAAAAAATTTATTATCTTAAAGTATTTAAAACTGAAAGGAAAACTACAAATACCAAAAACGTAAAGATGACAGCAGCCACAAATCCCATACAGCTCCTAAAAAACCACCCAGTAGTAATATTCATCTTGATATCCAACCTACTCTAGATAAACTACAAAATATTTCATATAGACATAGGGTTTGAATAAAATTATACTGAGTATGATCCTCCTCATATCTTGTGATAAAAAAGATAATGAAAGCATGCTAAAGAACATTGAACAATAATTAAACTAAATCATCACCTAAACATGTATAATAAGTTCCGAAATAATCCATGGATAATTGCCACAAATTATCACATATAATAGATAATATAACATAATAATTAAATATCAAGTGTACCACTTTTCTTCTTCCCCATTGGTTTGCAGCTCCACCCCAATATCGCACATCTTGAGCCATCTCTCTCTAAAATAAGTCATCCCATAGACACTTGGGATAAGGCATCACAATATGAATCTCATGAATAAAATCATCACATAATCTCTTATACATATCCTCAAAAAGTAACCAGGTATTATCAAGGATCCATGACAACTCGTATGATGTGCATCAAACATTGGGTATCATTACTCAGGCTATTAGAGCCCAAACACTGATTAAGTACCTCAATCCATCACAACTTATACACATCGCACCTATAAAAATAATTAGGATACTGTATCTGAGGATACATGTGTGTGAATAACCACAAGACATCACCTCCCACTACACACATATATGGAGAAACAAACCACAGTATATACCAGTATATTTAACTACCAAGAGAAGTGAGCGTGTCTTGAGGGGGTAGTCAGTCATCCATCCTCCCACAGAAATGTTGGGGAAAAACCCCTCCTAGAGTCCAAGGGGTGTTAGTCACCCTAAACAACATGGGTGAAGTAGCATATGAAATCACAGAATATAAATGATATAATATAGCTCACAACCACACTATGGGTAAAAATAGTCCCAATTTCATTTGTAGCTATCATCGCTCGGGCACCTGACTACCATTTCTAGTCAATAGATATCCTATAAGCACATAAGAACATAAAGAGATTCATTAATTAAATATTTTATTTTCATCATTTCTATTCATTGATTAATTTATTAGACATTAAATGAACTATTTACATTATATCATGATTCATTAATTAACTACCAACATGAAGTTCATTCCCTCTAGGGATAACCAAATCGAGTCCACAGTTTCTCAAAATTAATATCATTTATCATTTTCAATCCATCAAATCCAAACCCACAGTTTATTAATTATTATTCATTATAAACATCATTCCATAACCCATGTACTCTGAAAAAATCATTCTAATCTTCCACCAAGAGGAAACATGCAACCAAGTACATCTAGATACCTCAATTAGTAGGGAAAATAATACATATAAAACAAGAAACCCATCCATTAGGCATTAAATAAATTAATGTCAAGCAGTCATCCAAATTTATCACATCAATGGGTAATCCTAGAATTATCTCATTCCATTATATCTAGTGTTATTACTAAAACTCACATATATATCCAGTTGCATACTTTCATCATAAGAGTCAATTACTGACACAACATTTGGGCCTTCCTTACCACATCACATTATCTATCTGAGGATCATTCTTATCTAGCTCATAACACATCGAAATGTGAATATCACTTACATACCACATGACAAAACAATAAGAAATAAATAAGAACATCCAATAGATAAATATAGTCCCTAGAGTATGGAATTTTACCTTCACACAAAAACAAGCCCTCATGGAACCAAAGACATGTCACTCAACCTTATCAAGTAGATAAGAAACTTTTTTCCTAAAATTATATTTATCAAACAACTGGTTTTTATTCCATTTTGAATAAAAAAATCACTATTTATAGTTCTAAATTTGGGAAACATAAGGCATCATGCTATAATATTCTAGAAGATGTTAAAAAGGATCTATTTTCTAAAACCAATTTCGAAAAACATAGAGAAGTTACATTCTCATTAAAAATCTTTTTCATTCTTTATTATATCCATTATCATGGCAGAAAACATTTAATTAAGAATTTTCTTTACATCAATTTGATTTCCATAAAATTATATGAAATATTGAATTCACTACAACATGCTTCTTCATTAATTCTTAATCAAATTAAATAATTAATTTGGGATTTATATTATTTCCCAATTTCTATCAAGAACAAAATTATAATACACATCATAATAAAAAATTTCAACAAGAATAACATAGATTTTACAATATTTATCAAATTAGAGGAAACCCATTATTACAGTATAAATAAACAACATGTGATTAATATGAAAAATTCTTTCATAATATAATTTAATAATTATATGGTTAATTCCATTTCCATCTAAACCGATAAACCATCATTAATTTAATATTTCATGTAAATAAATAAGAGAATAAAAGAATCCCCTAGATAAAAGGGGTCAACATTATTCAAATGAGAATAGACCAACATAGTAGATCCTGATCACCCATCTTTAATGAGTTTTACCCCTCCAAGGATGTCTCACCACAACCACACTAACAAATAACCAAGAAAACTCTACTATAATGTCGAACAGAAACCACCATCAAATGGAATGAAGAATTAGGGTTATCAATATCGATCAACCATGAGTGAATAGGTAGAACATACCTTGGATCACCATGAATTAAAGACAAATGGCTGAGAATCTATCCCTATAAATGGATTCCAATCAACCTGAAGAGATCACCATGGTTCTCTTAGATATTGAGAAAAAATCCATAGGGTTTGAGGAAACTTGAGTTGTTGTAACATATAATGGATATTTCGTAGTATAATTACAAGCAGAGAAACCATTTTACATCGTGTAAGTATCACATTTTAAATCTTGCTAAAAAACACTTCTTCCAAGACTATTTGGCTTCAACTTATTTCACGTCGTGAGGCACCCCATGAACCAGCCTTATAAAACCAATGAACTACATATTCACTGTGTGATCCACTTACACATCATGAATTCTCAATAGTTTCATTTTTTAGTAGAAAAAAAACCTCTATTCCTATTATAGTACACCTCTGATCACCTCAGACTTTAGAAACATAACAAGGGTCAGAATAGATGGATCCAAGCCCTTCAAAAATAACAATATTAATTAAAATGAACAAAAAATTCATAATGAAATAATTATTTTAATTGTTTCATTATAATAAATTATGATAATGAAATTTAATTAACCATTAAATAAATAATCTCCTATGATAAGAACTAATCATAATAATATTATATTTTTTATGAATATATAATTTATTTTATAATACATTTTTATACATTTTATAAACACATGTATGTGTTTAAAGCATATTAATAAATTCATAATAATGAATATTAATAAATTATAAAAGTGATATCTTCTTAAAAGTACGAGTCTTGTTATATTCTCCCCCTCCCCCTTAAATAAATTATTCCCTTAAAATTTTATTTTGACTCCAAATATAATATTTTTATGAAGAAACAAAGTAAAACATTTCTATAATACATCTGAAAGTGTAAAGGAGGAATTAAAGACCATAATATTCAATTGAAATCCCAATAATGGCATTTTGAATGGAAATAGAGGTAATGGTAATAAAAATTAGAGCATAGGATAAAAGAAATATATATAAGAGTTAAGAAATATTTTTTAGTTTTTTATTTGTATTTAAGGAAACTCACTTGGAAAAGGAAATATAAAATTTTATTCTAAATAGAGATGATCTGAAATATAAATTATTCATAAGATACCATGTATTTATATTCCAAAATGTGAAAAGAAAACATTTTTGGTAACAAATAACATGGACATAAATGAGGGAAATTATTCTTGATAACATAATAAAAACTCATCAAATAAGAAGGATGTGACATAAAATGTAATTTACCTTGAGATAAAAATAAAATACCATTCTAAAAAATAATTCTAAAATATATTAATCATGGTTAATCATGGTAAAAGATGAAATATTATGACTCAAGAAAAATAGATTGAGTTAATAAAATTCCATTTAAACAATTTCATGTGTGATTTATTGATCCATAAGACTGGAAAAGAGATTATCAATTAATGAGAAATTAAAGTATCATATTCTTTTTAAGAACTTTTATTGAGAGAAAATAATTATGATCTAGAAAAGTGATCCTAAATATCAGTAAGTTTTTTTTAAAGTTTAGATTAGGATTTTTATCATATATTTTATATTTTCGATAAATCTTGTTTTTACTTTTATAATAATCATACATGTGAATGATTTTATAAGGAATGCATGGATATTTGGAAGATTTTTTTCACATAATACTTGATATATTTATTAGCCTTTTTCTTAAGTTTGAATAATTATTTTACAATCAAGATAGAGAATATGATAAAGTATTCTTAATTGATTTCATTCCACTCCCATAAGAAAAATATCGACCTTTAGTTGTGTGTTTATAAATGTTTCTACCCCTATTTTATCTAACATTCAAGATGATGAAAATATAATATGAATTTTCATGCTTGAAGTATTAAAATTAACTCTTAATAGATCATGAGAACCACCAGAAGATAATTTTCCTCATTTTATAAAGTATTTTTTTATAACAGGTTATTCCAAATGTTTCTGAAAAATTATAAAAAAACTAAAATGGTTAGCATGAGTAAATATATACCTGAATTAAATATGAATAAACCCTAATATGAAGAAGTAATAAATTATTCTCTAAAACCTAAATGTAATAATAATGACCCATTTTTTATTTAAATAATTATATAAATAACAAAACCCTAAAATAGTTCAAAATATGCTTGAATACGTTCATAAACAAAAAATTAGAAATCTTCAACCAAATTTTCTTCTAAACTCAACAAAATAAACATATAATTTATCTACAAACAATATTACTATCACATAAACTCACATACCAAACAAACATATACCCAAATCACATGTTCTCCCAAAATATAGAAATCTTTCCCCAAAATCAACTAATTTATTTTCCCAATTAATCATATTTACTTTAACATCAAATCACATAAAAACCAAAAGTTTTATTTAAACCTCAATCATGTATTTTTCATATTACCCAATAAAAATATCTAAAAATATCATTAATTTCTTCAAAATATCATCACAAAAAATCTCAAAAGGGGTATTTATACAATTACACTTATTATCTACCAAAGAATTATTATCCCATGATGGCATCAGAAATTCTTAAAATATCCTCATATAATAACATCATGACCTGTAAAATTATCTAAAAACTACTCTAATACATACTATAACTCATTATACATATAAACCCATATATGGTTTAAAAACATACTATTTATATACTATATTTGATTCTAAATAAAGAGACCAAAACTTAACAATCCATAATTACAATTTCAATACCCAATATTAAATCGCTTACAGACCCAAGAACATTTATGTATAGAGTTTAATATTGTTATAGGAAAACTGTTATCTAATAAAACTCTGATCTTTCATATTCAGTAGATATTTATACTGTTATACCAAATAATTCTTATTCTGTAAAAATTATTCAACATCTTCCAAACAATTCTCCACACATAATACCCTTCTAGACATATCTTACATAATTCCATTATTCATAACCTAGGGAAATATAAACATAATAAGGGTGTGATTAAATTCTCTGTAAGGGTAAATATGTTTGTTAACAATCAATTTTCATAAGTGATAATTAGATTATCATGTGGGTATGTGTACAAAATCACGATAATGAAAATAAGACATTGAAATCACACACAATGAAACATAGATAATGAGTCGTAGTACAAATATTTTTCTAATACATAAGTAAAAGGAGTGTGGAAGCATAACTCAATAATCATGACCCTTGAAAACATTACACATATACACTTCAACTTAATTACTCAATAATTCTTTAGAATAATCTTGTATCAAGAATAGAAGTAAAAGAATAATCATAAATTTTAAAAGGGACATCATATTCATATTTATATTACAATCACCATTAAAATAGAGTAATATACCTAGTTAATTCCAACATAATATCGTAACAGAATCACCTAAATTGATAATTCCAATATCTTCATATGAGTAAATTATATCTTGTTAACACCATCGTCATTAACCAATGCATTTGAGGTATTTACATACACAAAGAATATAAAAAATAATTTTTAGGAACCACAACATAAATAAAACACATAGTGGATTTCACTTTCATTATAAAACTCATAAAAAAATTCATCATCCCATAATTTCTTAATTAACCAATGGAAAAAAATAAGTTTTATGATAATTTCCTCAAAACATCATCATTAGTTTTTTGGAGAAATAAGGTGGATTTTATAATTATATAAAATACCTAATGAATCATAATAAATAATTAAAGGTTATTGATGTAGATTATAAATACTTATATGAAAATTATTTTAAAAATGCTTTAAAAAACAAAAACAAATTCCCTTTTCTTTTGGTAGCTTTTAAAAACAAAGAAAAATCCCAGAAAAAATGCAAAAATATTTTTATTTAAAAACACATATAAAATTAAAAATAAATATTTTTAATAAATAATATACATAAATGAGGTAAATTAAATCAATTGATAAATGAAAAATAAAAAACAATTTCACACCATCATAAAGAAAGTCAAAAGTAACCCGTATGGAAAGTACTAAAAATATTCCTTTTTAAACCTTTTTAATAATATATATTTGAAAATGAACTTGAGAAATAATTTAAATATATATAATAAAATTCTTGAAAATAATATAAATAATATATACATGAATAAAAAGAGTTAGTTAAAAGACTTCAAAACTGTTAATGTAATGGGTTTAAAGAAAACCCTTTATGAATTTTTAAAATAAAAGTCCTTTGAACGAAGGAACATTAATATTAATTGTAATTACCATTATTAAAATAGAAACATGATCATATATGTCAAATATAATGTATATACACCATATAAATTATTATAAGTGTGTAATATGGAACGTGTCTTAAAGAAAGAAAATTACGATGAATAACCATTATGGATTTGGTAAAATATCCAAACCCATAGAAAGAGTGATATTGTAATAAAGAAACAAATACCATCAATTAATAGTTAATTATGATATATAAAGTCAAAGTGGAATTAGATATTTCATATAAAATAAAATATTTTCATATTATAAAACATGTCTCAAAGAAGAAAATTTGGAGACGAGGAAACCTAATGAATTTTAAAGCACTTGAATCAAATGATATTGAAAAAAATCACATGATTCAGATTTTTAAATAAAATTAAATACATTAAATAATATTATAATACATTCAAATGTAGCGAATCAAAATAAAATCCTATAAAATTAAACATGGTGCATAAAATTAAACTTTTCTCAAGGAAATGAAATTGAGACCAAGAAACCCTTACTGCCTTAGTAGATTTTGAATTAGAACTCATTGAGGATAAACTTATATAGATTTTTACATCCCACTAACTAAATTTTAATCATTATAAAATACATTCTTGGTAATTATACTCACCACATAAACGAAAAGAAATTGTGAATTTTAAGCATATCCCAATGAAGTGAAATTGAGACAAGAAACCTTACAAAGATCTCACCATTTGATGTAAGAATTAATCAACAAAGTTATTATGTGTTAAAAATTTAAAACCAACTGAAAAATGTTTAAAACTATATAATGAAATTAGGGTTAATAAAACACCTAATATAATAATAACATAGTCAACGGATAAGTGATATAATCTAATGAATGGAAATTGAGTTAAGAATCCCCTTTCCTCGAACTTTCTCTTAGTAAAATGATATATAAAATACCAATATAATAAATTTTGGTTTTATTATAAATATGAATAAAAACAATATTCATAGTTACTTTAATTTATACCATCCATTTATCATTCCTCATTATATATATTTATATATATATATATATAAATTTTTAATTGTTAGAATCAGTATCTTGGTATTAAATTTTTAGTTTCCCTTAGATGCTCTGATTTAGAAGTTTCACTCCTTGATTATTTTTCATGAATTCATAATGAATATAATTTTAATTATAATTTAATTCATTTTTTGTATAGTTTTTCCTATAGTCAATTCATGGAACTTATGCAGAATTTTTTTTGTGGAACTCTTAAAAATACCCTTTTAAGTGATTTTTGAATCAATAAAAGAATATAATTTATTAGTAAATATATTTTTCAGTGGTACCACCACAGAAATATGAAAAAATAAAAAATTCAAAATTATTTCAATTTATTATTATTATTTATTTTTTCTTAGTCGTTCATGAGATTAGCATTATAACAATGTTCATGGAGGCAGTAAAATCCACAAAAAAAGAACATGTTATAACGGTTGAATGGGTAAGAACATATTATATAGTGATATTATCAATTTTAAATAATTTTAATTATTTTAAAAACATGATATTCAATTGATAAATTATATTCAATAATATTTAGATGAATCAAATAAATTAAAGTAAATAATAAGAAGTTATTACTTAAAAAGTGTCTTGGTATGCTCGTTTGAGATAGCTAAATTTTACTATAACAATTAATTATTGATATTATTAATATAATTCCAAAATTATCTTTTAATAACCTTATTAATGTTATAAATATCATATTAATTTATTAAATTAATTTTTATAACCATATATTTATGGTTGTGATAAAAAATTAAATGTGTTATTCAAGGAGGGAATAGTACACACATAACATGACAACATTTTCATTTTTATAGTGGATGTAAGTGATAGTATATAATGCTAGTTATATGAAAATAATAAAATTTTAGTATAATAATGATACTAATTTAATTATATTACAATTTTTATAATATATTATTAGTACATGGAAAAAGAAATAAATTTAAAAGAACTTGGTTAAAAAAATTATCTCTTCTTTGGATATCCTCTGTTAGACAACTACTTAAGCATTCATAGAATGATCTTTTGGTCAGATCAAAACCAATAAGATTATTATATGAATTTTGGGGAGGTATTTTTGGATATATTTTTTAATCTAAGTTACTTAAGGTGTGTATAATGGTTAATTAGTGAAGGTATTCTTAATAAGTGATATGAGAGGCACTCTTTTAAATAATTGTTTTTTATATATAATAAATTTCATAGTTGGATCCAATTTAAAATAAATTATTTTGTAGGTTGAACTTATTCTCGTAAAATTTATTTAATACTTATTGTTTTGATATTTTTAGCCTCATCCCTTGGTTTAACCCCCTTTTAAACCTTTTAACCTTTATCAAGGTGACTAACTTTTATAATGGTAACTTATATTTATGACCGAAGTGAAACATAAATTATTAAAAAAATAACCTTATAATTCCAAATATGAAAATAATATTTGATGATTCTATTTTTATCCATGTTAAAAATGAATTTTTATATAAGTATGCTTAACGTAATGAAAAACGTTTTTAAGAAAAATTCCTTTTCAGTGTGAAAATCATGTTTCAACCAAACCATGTATATTATTGATTCTCATGAAATTTATTAGTTTAAGACTAAAATATTGATATTTATGTGATTATAAAAATAAAATAAAAACCATAATGGTACCTTTTTAATACATAATTAAAGAAATATATTATTGAAATAGTTTTTATTCAGAATAAATATAACATAGGTTTCAAAATATCAAGTAGGGATAGAAATGGGTACCCGATAATCCGATACCCGGTACGACATGACCAGATAAAATAAGGTTTTGGTTGGATTAAATGAAGTATTAATAAATATTGGGTAACATTCTTGTTACCCTTTTATTATTCTCGTAGGATTCAAATTCAAGGCCTCAGGTACCCAAATCTCATTTATATTCTTTTAATTATTTAATTTATAAGATAAAATTAGACAAGGAAGCAATACAAATGCGGTGTTCATCCTAATATGATAATGTTATATGGAATGATATGTCATAATATAAAACTAATTCTACACCAAAGACTCCACCAATTAATCCCTACTATGGGTGGTCCCCATGAATTAGATTATGTATTTCCACTAGCTTCTACATATCGATATCGTTGACTCCTCCACAATAAAGCCTCATTATGATCCTTATATATTTATACTTATTAAAATTTATATTTTTGTTTTTTACCTATGTATCAAATCTATTTTTGTGTTTTCTAGTCTTCATTATGATAGAGTAATGCCCTAACATCTCATCAACACTTTGATGGCCCATTGATATTATGAATCAAGGTTTCCAAAGGCATTTCATTCATACCTTCATTATTGATTTCCATCTTTATACCATATTTCCCAAATCATCAGCCTATATGTTTTACTTACTCAAATACCTAACACCCAATTATTTATATATAATTTTATAGTGCATCCTATAATGAGTTTATAGAGCATTGAGTTCTAAGTGGAGAATTGTGTTTTGGTTTTTCTTGTTTGTTTTTTTGTCTTGTGGTTGCTCATGGAATTTTATGTAGATATCGATTCTTTGTAAATAAATATTAATTATAACTCTAATCTATTCCTTTTGTGGGATTTATTTTTTCCATGTGGTTTTGTATTCCTATTCTTCGATTAGTGATGCTCTCCCACCATGGTGATGTCAGCGGTCCTATGATCCGTGGCTGGTGGGGTTATTGTTTCGACATGTGTCAAAGTTACCATGCACATTTGGTTCATCATTAGGGTAGGTGATTTAATCCACTAAAATTGAGTGGTATTCATGGAATAATGTGATCAATGGTGGAGCACATGAGCCTTGGCCCAGTTGGCAAGGACTCCTTAAGTGCATCCAAAAGACCAGGGATCAAAACCAGGCGGAGGCAAGATTTCCGGGTTACTGTAGCAGTACTGTAGCAGTACTGTAGCAGTACTGTAGCAGGCACTGTTTGGCACTGTAGCAGCCGGGAATATGCCCCCGTTTGGGCTTTCGGGCCACCGATTTGGCCCCTGAGTCCTGAAAGGCCTTCGGGCCACCCAGAACTTCGGGTCAGTAAGGCCTTTGGGCCACCTCAAGGCCTTCGGGCCACATGAATGCAGTCCCCAGACACACTACAAGAAAGGAGCAGCCCCAGATGAGGATTCAGAGCAGGTGCACTCACCAGAGCAGAGCCAAATGGATTGTCAGAAAGAGAGGGTATGGCTATGCCATCGGGACTTGCCTGTGCTTGCACGGGGATGCCTAGCCAGACGGTCATGCAAAGGTGGGGAGCTACTATCAAGACGCAGATGCTTGGGAGGGGCAGTTCCTTGTAGATAGTCTGGTTGAAATCTCTAAAGACCTTCAGGGTCATGTAATCTCCTTAGCCTACGGGCCTTGTAATTCCTCTAAGGCCTACGGGCCATTTAATGCTTTCGCCTTCGGGCCTTGTAAGGGTTCCACCTCACCCCTTGAAAGGTGGATTATCAAAAATCAATAAAAAAATGAAGGCCTTCGGGCCATTGGAGGAATGTGATCAATGGTGGATGTTGATTCAATATTTCATAGGCTAATGTAGAGCGGCAATAATGTTTGACACTCACCTCTTTGGGCCTTACAATGGGTGGAGTATACCGCCTTCCAATGTTCACTTACTGTACCATTATTTTTATAATAACAATAATTATATATAAATAATAAATTGATATTGGATGTATCAATAAAGTTTAGATTATTGTAATTTTTAAAAATTAATTAGGTAAAAAATTGATTTAGGTTTTGATGTTTTCATTAATATTAGGGTTCGAGTACCTCAATTTTTATGAGAACCTATTATCATCCATTATATCAAGCATGGGTTTATAAATTCAAATTATGACATTAAATGAATTATTTCCATTTATTATATATATATTTAGCTGAGAAAATATTGTCATAAATTTTTAAATTATTTTTATTTAATGATGATATCTTAAAAGTTATAGTAATCCTAAAAATGGTATATTCACTATTTACCTAAAAGTCATCCATTTATGAAAAATCTAAAAAATTAACCCTAACCTATTTTTGACATAATTAATCTAAATATGAAGTTAATTTTGTCACATTAAAATTCAATATTTATAAATTAAACTTTTAAAACCATATAATACATGAAAAGGGGGTTAATTTAAAATAAAACTGATATTTTTTCAAATGAAAAACCATATCATTGTTTCGTTCCATGATAATGCTATTTATAATAACAAATTATAATATCTATTAACATGGATAAAATATTTAAAATTAAATTAATTCTTTTAATATTTTCAAAATAAGAAATTTTGTTATTGAAATTAACTTAAAATTTAATTAAAATGTTCCTTATGCAATGAAGTAAACATGAATATCTTAGAGGTAATATGAGTATATAGTTGACTATATTAAAATTTTGAAGACAATATATAATCATATATAAGCGTTACAAGAATATATTTATATACATATAAATTTATAATAATTAATATTAAAAAAAATAAAATTGATATCTTATTATAAATGTTGTGGTAGTCACAATTTAAATTATTTATGCCCAAAAATTTATTATGTATTGTTTTAGTTCAAAGAATTTTATTTATGTATAATTAAACCTTGGTAAATTATGTTATATTTTATCCTTTTCCTAAAAATAACTTATTTATGATTCATTTGAAAAAGAAAATATGTAATATATGAACTCTCTCCTTAAAAATATGTTATATATTGGAAAAAATATATTATGTATCAATTTTAATTTTCTATTTTCAACTAGAAAAATATTTTATATATTAATTAGAATATAGAAAGATTTATTCACAACCATTTAAAAACATAAATTCATTCATTGATTTTCTAAATAATTTCATAAATTAATTTAAAACACATTAAACTGAAGAATTTTTCCATTTTAATAATTAAATCCAAATTATTTCTAAATCATAAAATTTTTACAATTTCCCATAAATTAAGAAAATTTTGGGATTTAAAACATTTAATTAAAAGGTATAATTAGTAAAAATATGTTCTATGTTAACTCCACCACAATTCAATATTAGACACTTAGGTAGTAATCTTATTCTATGGTCAATTGAAATTTACTATGATATAATTAGAAACATTAATTAACTAGAACACCAATAGAATTTATATGATAGTCTATTCATAATGAACCCATAGTTACATAACTTATAGAATGAATTTTATTTCCCTACAATCTCATGAACTTTTAGGTTTGGGGTGTTATAGAATTTATTAATCTGTATCGTTAAAAATGAGAACACTTCCACATGGTGTATATTTTTTTAAAAAAAATGGATCTTAAATTGATAATATTATTTCATTCAATACATGATTCCTCCGTTTAGTATGAGGATTAATAATAGAAATATTGACCATTATATATTTCTTATGCATCCTTAAATCCTGTGAAATCATTTTAAAACATCTAATGAAAAAATAAAACTTATTATGGGATATAAAAATAAAGGAATCCCATTAGTCTATTAAAAAACATGAAATTCCATGATAATGTTTTCCTTTTATATAATAAACTTTGAGCTTAAATAATCACTTACTTACTTTTTAAATCAACTTCATTAACTAAAAATTCTAAAAAACATATGGGGAAAAATAATAAAGGAAAAAATAATTATGAAGGTTACTTAGTTCATCATATTCATATAACTCTTACAATAACCCTTATAATCACCCTTATAAAATATTAAATTTACCTATTAATTCCAACATAATTTCTTTTATGAATAAATCATTACTCGATGTATCTAAGGACTATATTAGACCCAAATATTATTATATACAGTGTAAAAGAAATTTCACATAAATAAAACACATATGTTTTTAAAAATTAATAAAAAAATCAATTAAAACTTCTATATCAAACCAAAATAATATTATCTTATAGTTATCACATTGATTAATGAAGAAATATCCTATTCTTTGATAAATATTTTAAGAAAAAATAATCACAGCACAATAGGAAATGAATTTACATTGGAAAATTTTGAAATTATGAAAATTATTATTCATAATGAAAATCATACATGATTTCAGGAAAATGAAATCAAGTAGTAAACATTAAAAAACATTCATTTCACACCATTGTGAAGAAATTCAAAAGTGACTAAGAAAAAAAATGTTAAGAATATTAATTTAAAAAAACATTGAAGAAATTCATGGAAAATAGGGAACAAACATAAGAAATTATAGTAGTTTAAGGAATAAGATTATAAATAATATAAATAATATGTACATAGAAGAGTATGAGTAGAAAACTTCAAAAAATTTAAAATAATATGTAAGAGAAAAATATCTTACCTCAAGTTATGAATCATTTAATAAGTCATATACCCTCTTGAGTGATAAAATCATATCAATTATTAACTTGAGTAATACAATTTTTCACATTAATTGCTTTATTATTATTCTTTTTATTTCATTTATTATCAGGTTTAATTTATTTATGAAATTGGTGTTGCACTAATGAAAAATTGACATCTAAGATGGGTTCTCATCAAAAATGGTCTTTTGCGGTGAGGTCCCGACGTAAATGACCTGTTGTGAAAAACGGTGTGACAAAGATTACATTTTGAGATTGGCCTTCGCTAAAAAAAGCGTCGGTTTTTTTTGAAACTCTATTGTGATGGGTCGGCCTTCCATCGCAAATAGTTTCCCATTTTAATCTTTTTGCGACAGGCCCATTTAAATTAGTTGAAAAAAAGTTAAATATAATAATATATTATTAATGTAATGAAATCATAATAATAATATTCATATAATAAAATTATTTATAAATTAATAATAATAATATAATAAATATAATTTTAATATAAATAAAATAATATTATTAATATTTGTAAAATAAAATTAATTATAAATCAATTACATAAAATAATAAAATTATTATTAATATTAGTGAAATAATAATATAAATATTAGTAAGATAATAAAAACTTTTTTATTAAAAAATATATATTAATTAATAAATATAATAAAAATCTATAATATCTATGACAATATAAAATAGACACTATTTAGAACATTAATTAGTTAATATTATAAAAAATCCATTCAAATGATTCATTATAAAATAAAAATACATAACTGAGGGGGAGGGTCATCTGGAAGAAGGTGGAGGAGATGGTGGAGGGAACTACATACCTAAACTATGAGTCAGACGTCACATGTAATCTATTGGATCCTTCTCTAGATACTACCACCATTGACACATCTCATCCTGCATCTTCTGCTGCTTCTACTATCGTAGGAAATCTTTTTGTAGCTGCTACGACAACTAATGCATCTCATCCTCCTCCCTATGCATAATCTCAATAAGCTTATTATGAGAAAATATGTTCCCTTTATACTATTATTGAGATGATGAATACTCTTTGCAAGATCATTTCCAGCTAGACACCGACATTGCAAAAGTTCTATAAATACAACCAGGGGTCAATTGAGTGTTTATACCAGTATCTCGGCCTTTCTCGAAGGCATACTAGTTTGCCTGTATCCATAATGCCTCGTCAAATCAGGGGGCACTGGTCTAACCATCAGTCTCGGCCTGACTCTGAACATGTGTCTGAGACATCACAACCTCATATGACTCGTTCCATTTCAATTTGAAATTAAAATAATTAAAAAATTAATTTTAGTTAGAATTAAAACTAAAATAGAACTTACACTTACCAAAATCTGATGATGGAGAGCACCTCTAATCTCTCGAGTGACTGGATCCTTATAAATCATCTAATAAACGTCGTACTCCATAAAACTGGGTTGTACAGCAGCCTATATGAATATAAAATAAACTATTTACATTTAATGTTACATAAAATATTTTAAAAAAAATGTAATTACTTTCCATATGCTCCATATGTGTACTGAATGTACAACTACCAGCTCGATGTGTCACCTCCTACCTTTCCCAATTTTGCCGACCTGCTGATGATCTACTCTGAAAATACCTACTCATCCTGTGTATAAATAATCCATCCCAAACCTGAGATGAAATATTTTCAGGTCGTTGGCCATGAAATTCCTCATCAAAATCCTTAACTCTTTCATTCTCCATTAATTAATTTTTCAAATAGTAAAAAAACTAAGTGCAAAGAAGATGCATAGCTCCCTACACCATCCAGATATTCTCGCACATGCTCTCATCAATGGGATACCATAAACCCTATAAATAATTTATTATCTCAAGTTATCAATTAATTAAATTTCAAAATTAATATCATTTATTTACATATCATCCAATGCTCGAACATGCACTGTTGAATATCAATGGGAATCTGATCCCATTACACTCATTATTCAGAAAAATAACTATACAATATAGCGCTCCCCTATCTCAAAGAAATATCTGTAAAGCTGTGAAAAAAAAGAACAATTAATTAAACAATTTTAATATATATTAATTAATGAAAACTAACAAAAATACACATGTGAACAAACTTATGCGTGCGTGGATCGAACCGAAGATGTGGACGCCGCTCAATGATATGGTCGGGAATCATCATTCAAGAAAGACCACACCCCCTCTGAGTGCCCCCTGAACTGCCAATGATCTGAGGGTTGGCTTATCTAACCTCCTACTCATCCAAAGGTATATCATTATCCTCTAACATATGATATAGATCCTCTTCCATTTGAAACACAAAATGATTATTGTTAGAAAATAGTTGAAATAAACTATTATATATAGATATATATAATATATGATTATAACCAGCATTTAACTATGTCAATTTCCATATTCATCCTCATATTCATATCTATTGATTTCATTGTCGTCATCTTCCTTCTCAGCATCACCAATTTAAATATTAGTTTCAGTTTCATTATCTCTTGTCATTTCAAATTTAGTTGTAACATAATTAACATCATTATCATCATCGACCTTTAATTATGGGGTGTAATCTAATATATTCACGTCTCTTCATGTAAAATATTGATTCAGAGCAGTCTCTCGAAAAATATCAAATCCTTTTACTTCAGTGGAACCACATTCACATTCAAAAAATTGATTCTCTGGAAGTTTAATTTTTATTATTCACCACCAAATCACCTGACTCACTTTAATACGAAAATTATTTTCCAAAATTAATTTGATGTGCCTGATGAGCCAATAAATATGGTCCTTTTACTGAAAGATGACTTTTGTATTTAATATCAATGACTACATGGTTCAGATGAACACACAAGCCACTCTTTTTATTCAACCACTAACATTTGATCAATGTTATGTAATGTTGTCCTAGATAACAAAATTCAATGATTTCTTCCAGCATGCCGTAAAAGTCAACATCAATTTCCCTATGATGCGATCCTCTCAAGAAAACACCACTATTCACTATATTTTTTCCCTATATGCATGTGTATGAAATCAAAAACCATTCACCACATATGCATTAAAATATTTAACCATTTTCGATGGTGGGTTTCTCAATACAAAAAATTGATTATCAATTTTATTAGTATGTTGAGATACCTGAAATTTTTTTAAACAATTATCAATATAACAATTAATAAATTTTTTTATGTAAAACTAAAAATAATTAATGTTACTAGTTTTTGAAATGAATAGGAATTTTTTTAATGATTTTCTTCAAGAGAAGCTACTGTAATTTATGGAAACTATTTCTTGAAATGATTATCATATAAACTAAAACTAAAATATGATTAATGTACAATTATGAAAATTATAGAATAACTAATAGGTGAACTCATAGTATAAATGGTGAAATATCTTCATTGTTGAGAATAATATATGTATGATCTCTATGATGTTCATCATCCAAAATCCATTGTTCATGAACTCTACCGAAGCCATGTTCGGGCTGATTGAAAACTAATAATTGATTACACAAGTCATCATCAACATTTCCTTCATTATGGATCTTGTGGTTATGTTTTGAGGTATATTCACATTGAACATAATTAGAGTAGAGAAAATACATTTCCTCTTTCAAATAAGCTTCTGCAATTGAGCCTTCAAATGATGCTTTGTTACTTAATTTTTATCAATTTCTACATGCATCTATCAAATGGGTATATCCATCGGAATTGTATCAGACCTCTATAATTTGTTTAATGTGAAAAATGTAATATTAAATGTTCTATTTTGTCAAAAAAACCTAGCAGGATGATTTTTACCAGTTTAAATTAAATTAAAATGAAATATTCTTACAGTTTTCATGCATGATCGTAGTTTGCTTTCTATGCACAAATGTCTCAAAAAAATATGATATTTCTTTTAGTACATGCCAAATCAAAGGATTTAACAAACCAATTAATCTAATTGGTATATGTATTTCCATTGAAGCATGAAAGTCATAACTTTTCAATCTGGTAATATGACCATTTTTGACACATCTACCCAAATTAGAAGATTAACCATCAAAAAGTCTCAAATTTTCAATAAACTGACAAAATAATAATCAACTCTTTTTGGATAGTGTATAAGTTTATTTTGGCTTCATTAACTTCTGTGATCTGACATTTTCAAACAGTTCAAGTTCTGATCACTTGAAAATTTGTGCAAGATCTAACCATGACTTTACATTATCTTTAGTCTTAACTGTTGTATCCAAAACTATATGAAATAAATTATTAAAATAGTATTTCTTAATATGAATCACATCCAACATGTGAAGAACCATTAAATTAGACCAATATGGAAAATCCCAAAAGAATATCCATTTTATCTAGTAGTGCTCTTTTCGAAACCCATAATTTTTCAATTGGTTTATTGTTACTCCAAATGTGATGAGAGGTAATAAAGAGACAATTGTTTTTAACTAAGTACCTCAGACCATTGTCGGATGCCCATCTTTTTCAACTGTTCCTCTTCTGAAATGATATTTTTTTCATAAAAAATGATGATATCTTGGAAGAAATCTTAAATGATAATTGAAAAAACAATGTTTTTTTATTGACAGGACCAAATGATTTGCTATCTCTCATAAAGTAGGGACATGATTTTGGATAATGTGTACTCTGGCCAGATGACATGCCATATTCATGGAAGTCACTAATCGTCCACATCAATGCATCTTTTAGTAAGAAGTTGTGTTTCACAGCAACATCATATGTAATGACACAATTAATCCACAATGAATTCAACTCATCAACCAATGGTTTCAAATATACATTGATATTCTTTTTCAGATGACCTTGAATTAATAATGTCAAAATGATATATGGATCCTCCATCAACATCCATGAATGTAAATTATACGGAGTTCAAAAGATAGTATAACATGAATACTGACTACCGTAAGAACCAATTGGACAAAAACCATCAGTAAAAAACTTAATCCAACTTTTTAGGCTTTAAAGCAAAAGAAGGATGCACTTGGTCAAAATTTTCACATAAATCACCATTAGAGGGATCATTTAAGCTTTTACTGGTTGAAATATTAGTTTTTTACCATGAAATCAATGATGATTTGTTTTGAGACATAAATAAATGCTGCAATCCGGTGTGAGTCAAAAATATCTAAATTTTTTTACATGAAAAAATATATACTTCATGGTTGAGCTTCCTTATACCTTCAATTTCTATGTGTAGGATAACTATCCAACGACTCATTTTCATTATAATATAAGATACTGTCATTGGAACATGCATGAATCTTTTTAAAACCAAGACCTAAATTACTTACAATCTTCTTTCTCTTATATAAATTTGTAGGAAACACATTTCCTTCGGTTAGTAGTGTTTCTAACAATGATAATATCTGATCAAAAAAAATATTTGACATTCCATTATCTAATTTAATCGCCATAAATTTACCAACTACTTCAAACATGCTTTTCTTGCAACAAGAATATAAATAATCCTCAGCAGATCTCAACAACTCATATAAATGAGATATTTTCAACTCAGGAGTTAAATCAATATCATCTGGAGTTTGAATTTATTTAAAATATTGATCTTCCACATCATGTACTAAATTTTGAAACCGTTCTGGTTTCGGAACAAAATTATTAGCATCTTATCTGGAACAGCGTTCACCATGTTGATACCAAAAAACATAATCTGGTTGAAATCTAAAAAGTAATAAATGCCCGCAAACTTTTTCAAATGTGTCATACGTCCTCAGAGCACATTTTTTACAAGGACACTTAATTGAACCTTATGAAAGAAATTTGGGTTGTGATGATGCAAATGATAAGAAGGTTTGAATAACCTCAATATATATAGTTTTTAAAATCGAATTGTTTGGAATCCTGTGATGATTTATCCAATAATGATAATCTAATAATGACTATTTTTGACTTCCTTATTTCATATTTTTCTTTAAAATATGAAATAATTAGTTATTTTTTACAGTTATATATAAAATAAACATTATCCAAAAAATAGAGGACAATTAAATTCTCTTTTCTATCAATTTATAATAATTTCTATTATTTTATTGTTATTTATACTATTTTTTAATATTTTTATAATAATCTACACTCATTTATAAAAATTTATACTAATTAGGACTAATTATTACTAATTATTATTAATTACATGTATTTTGTACTAATTAATGTTTGTTACAAATGACACAATTTTCAACAGATTGGAGGAAACTCTTTTTCCGGACAACTCATCCCCATGTAACATTCTACAGCACAAATCACTATGAAAAGTCTTCTCCAATGTACGAATATCAATTTTTTTATGCATGAGTATGGGGAGAAGGGAGGCCTCGTCACACGTCACTCCTTGCTCGTGCATACGAAAATTAACATCCATACGTCAAATCATACATTTTTTAGTGATTTCAATCGAAGAATTTCAATGGAGATGATTCATTGGGAAAAAGAGCTTCTTTTGTCTGACATCTCACCTCCTTTCAACCCCCTCGGACTTAAATCAAAATGAAAAATCTTATCTGATAAACATCAAAGTAGACTTTTAATAATGATTTCAGTGGGAGAAAGATGCAAGGAGTTGAGGCGTCGATCAAAAGGAATGCCTCCAATTCAGTGGAAATTTTGAAAGTTTATCATTGTACTTGAATTTATTAAAAAAAATTATTAATTAATCCAAATTATTACTCATTAATCCTAATTGTTACTACATATTATTAATTATTACTAATATTTAATAATTTATCTTAATTCTTACTAATTGTTATTAATTTTTACCAATTCTTACTAGAAGTTAATAATCGATCCTAATTAATCTTAATTAATCCATATTATTAAAAATTAGTCCCAATTATTACTAATTATTCTTAATTAATACAAATTAACCCTAATTATTAGTAATTATTCCTAATTATTACTAATTATTCCAAATTATTACTAATTAATCCTATTTAATTCTAATTAATCCTAATTATAACTAATTAATCATAATTATTATTAATTAATCCTAATTATTATTAATTAATCATATTTATTACTAATTAAACCTAATTATTTCTAATTAACCCTAATTTTTACTAATTAATCATAATGATTACTAATTAATCCTAATTGTTACTAATTAATCATAATTATTACTAATTAATCTTAATTGTAACTAATTATTACTAATTATTTCAATTTTCTACTCATTATTACTAATTATTACGATTTATTACTAATTATAGATAATTATTACTAATTAATCATCATTATATCAAATTAATCTAAATTATTACTAATTAATCCTAATTAATGATAATCATTACTAATTATTACCAATTATTTCCAATTATTAAAAATTATTTCTAATTATTACTGATTATTTCTAATTATTTCTAATTATTACTAATTATTACTAATTATTACAAATTATTACAATTCCCTACTATCTGTTACTAATTATTACAATTTATTACTAATTATTACAATTTGTTAATAATTATTACCATTTATTACTAATTATTACCCTTTATTACTAATTATTACCATTTCATGCTAATTATTACTAATTATTACTCACTATTACTAATTATTACTAATTATTACAAATTATTACTAATTATTACAGTTTATTTCTAATTATTACAATTTATTACTAGTTATTACTAATTATTACTAATTATTATAAATTATTACAAATTATTACTAATTATTTCAATTTATTAACATTTATTACTAATTATTACCATTTATTACTAATAATTACCATATCTTTTCAATTTATTACAATTTATTACAAATCATTACCATTTATTACTAATTATTACCATTTATTACTAATTATTACCATTTATTACTAATTATTACCATTTGTTACTAATTTTTACTAATTTTTACATTTAATTGATTATTATTACTAATTATTACTAATTATGACTAATTATTACTAATTAGTACAAATTATTTAAAATTATTACAAATTATTACATTTATTACTAATTATTACCATTTATTAATAATTTTTACCATTTATTACAAATTATTATCATTTTTTACTATTTATTAACATTTATTTCTAATTATTACTAATTATTTCTAATTATTACTAATTATTACTAATTATTACAAATTATTAAAATTTATTACTAATTATTACAATTTATTACTAATTATTACAATTATTATCATTTATTACAATTTATTATAATATATTACAATTTATTATCATTTATTATAATTTATTGCCATTTATTACTATTTATTACCATTTATTACTAATAATTCCTATTTATTACTAATTATTACAATATATTACTAATTGTTACAATTTATTACTAATTATTATAAATTATTACAAATTATTACAAATTATTAAAAATTATTAATAATTATAAAAAATTATTTAAATTTATTTTGTATTTATTACCATCTATTACATTTTATTCTCGTTTATTGCAAATTATAACTAATTGTTATAGTTTATTAGAAATTATTACAATTTATTACTAACTATTACTAATTATTACTAATTATTACTATTTATACAAATTATTATGAATTACTACCATTTAATACGAATTATTACCATTTATTACGAATTATTACCATTTATTACGAATTATTACCATTTATTACTAATTATTACTAATTTATTACTAATTATTACAATTTATTACTAATTATTACAATTTATTACTAATTATTAAAATTTATTACTTTATTAAATTTTATTACTAATTATTACACTTTATTACTAAATATTGAGAATTATTACTAATTAATCCTAATTATTTCTAATTAATGCTAATTATTTCCAATTAAACCTAATTATTACTGATTAAACATAATTATTTCTAATTATTTCTAAATATTTCTAATTGTTACAAATTATTTCTAATTATAACAAATTATTACTAATTATTTATAATTTACACTGAGACATATTAATTCACAAAAAATACTGAAAAACAAATATCTAATTCTAATTGAATTTAATTGCATCAGACTAACAAAAAATTTAAATAATTTAAAATAAAATAAATTAACTAAATAAAAAAATAGATAAATACCTTAAAATTGAAGCTTTCTTAGTATAAAATTTGATGATTATGCTTTGATTTAAATGTTTAAACTATGAAAAAAATTTGAAGAATATTTTTCCGTAGAGATAGAGAGAGAAGTCAGGAAAAAATTATAATTTCATGGAAAAAATATGAGGGTATATATAAGTTAGATTATTTGCGATGGGCTTATTTGCGACGGTAAGACCGTCGCAAATGCCCCTCGCCCTCATTAATTAATATCGGTCAAAAAAAGTATTTGCGACAGGTCCCATCGCAAATGTCATCATGCCAACATAGTATTTGCAACATAATACTTTCTCGTCGTAAATAGTAAAAACCGTCGTTGGGAATTTGCGATTGGGATAGGGAACCTGTCACAAATGCCCTCCCTGTGATTTGGAGTGCATTCCCACCAAACCATTTGCGATAGGTAATTACAAACTCATCGATAAACATATTATTTGCAATTGGACAATGGGCTTGTTCCAAATAACCCCTTCCGATTGGTTATTTGCAATAGACCCCTAACCCGTTGCAAATGTCAATTTTTCCCGTAGTGGTAGTTGTTTTTTTTTGTTTAGTCAATTTCTCCAAAATTGGTTTGATACATTGAAAGTGGTAAAATGAGACTCAAAATAGTTTCTTCATCTCCGTAATGGTATGGATGTATTTTATTTATAATTATATAAGGATTAAATTTGTATAGTTCTATAGATTTTCACAAATAGATTCAATTTTAGAAAACTGTCTTGGTATGCTTGTTTTAAGTGGTTAAATTTTATAAGGATTAATTATTGTTAATTATTTTTATAGAAAGGCCTATTCATATTTCCAAAATCCTATTCATTTTTTAAATATAATATTAATTCCTTATATTCATTTTAACCGACCACATAAGGTAGTGATGAAAAATTAATATATGTCATTCAAGGAGGTGGTAGCCTCGATGTAACATGACCGATGTTTTCATTTTCCAAATGGATGAGAGGAAGATAAATAATGGTTAATCAAAAATATAATAAAATTTTAATATACTAATTATACTAATTTTATTATATTAGTATGGTTATATTATATATGGAGGATGTGGGATAAGAAAGATACTTGAAATAACCCATTTAAGATAAATATCACTTCATTTGAAATCTTCTTTTAAACCACTCCTAAAGACTCATTTGGTTGGTATTTTTCTGAAACAATATAGTACAAGATGTTGGAAAGAGGTTTCGGGAAGGATTTACGAAAATATTTTTTGATATAAGGTTCTCAATGTGAGTGTAGGAATGGTTTGGTGAAGGGGACACGTTATAGATGAAAGGGGTGACACTTTTTCAAAATTACATTCTTAATATAGAAATGGGAATTCATTCTCTAGGAATGTGGATCCAATATGATTCAAAATTGAAAATAGATAAGGGGGGTATAAAAGTCTTATATACACCCATTTAAATTTAATATTGTGTAATTTTTTGGCCTTATCCCTTAATGTAATCATTTTACCACATTTAACCATTACTGTAGTGACTGGCCTTTACTATGGTAACTTATTTTTTTGATTAAAAATTAAATGAATATTATAAAATAATTTGCCCATGATGATTTAAAATTTGAAAAAAAATACATGATTCAATTTCTAAATGGGGTAAAATTTGATTTTAATAAAATTTTATTTAACGTAATAAAAATGTTTTTTTTAAAATACCATTTTTAAGCATAAATGAATTTACACCAAATCCATGTATAATATTGATTACTATGAAATTAATTTTTTTTATGGTTAAGAAAAGAATATTTTTTTGACTTTACAATCAATATAAAAACAAAAAATAGTTCAAATGATGCTTATATAATAATGACATATAGAAGTTATGTTATTTGTAAAAAATAATATTTTTCAATATTCACCCATAATTCAACCATTTTAGAAAAATACAAACAATTCATTCTGACATAATTTTGATATGTTGAATCTAAAAATGAAGTTCATTTTATCAAATTGAAATTATGAAATTTAGAAATATAATTTTTAAAGAAACCAATATATCACATGGAAAACAATTAGTTAGAATAAAAACAACTTCCTTTTCCAAATAGAAAAATACTATTCAACTTCCATAACATAGTAAAATTATTTATAATTTTATAATAATAAATATAAATATGAATCGATATAAATAATATAAATAAAACATAAAGTTTATTCATCAGTAAAAATAAACGGGTTTTCACATTCTCCTCCCTTTAATGAAATTGTGTCCTTTTATAATTTTATTTATTGATATATAGGTGGGGATATTTTTTTATCACAGTTATTTCAGGTTCTCTTGTTTTAATTCTATTATATGATTGTCCAACAAAATTCAACCTAACAAGTCACTTTATTTTAAAACACCTTCTCCCAAAAATCAATAATATAAACTTTCTTTTCTTCAAAAGAATTATTATACTTCAACTATTCCGCTTCAAGGATCAATTCATGGGATGAATCATGTGTACACTTTAATAAAAATGATACATAAATCATATGACATGCCTGGGAAAAACTCATACGTAAATATAATTGGTATGAAAATGATCTTACTTTTTCAAGAATATCAGAACAGCACAAGAAAATCACCGCATAGCGGTGGTTTAAACCGCCACTATATGAATCTGCAACAGTTTCATTAAACTGCCGCTAAATTGGGTATCGGGATCCAACATCATTGTGGTTTCATAAATTTTGCAGCGGTTTTATAAAGCATCATAGTAAACATATTTAGCTGCGGTTTTGGTGGTTTTAGCGGTGATTTCATGTGGAAAAAATATCATATTTAGCGGTGGTTAAAACTGCCACTACACATTTCCCATTTGTTACATTAAAACAGCTTCTAAACCCACCATAACTTCCTATAAACAATAATGCGCATTATATAGTGGTGGTTTTAACTTCCATCGATAAAAAAATATCAACCTATAGTTGTAGTTTAAACCGTTGTTAAATATGGTCTATTTCATTAGAGGCGGTTTAAACAACTTATAAATGTTGATTTACAAATAAAAAAAATGTTGTGGATTCTACAACCCCAGTACCAATACCCTAAAAAAACCATGTGCATAGAACATGTACTAGAATAATCTAAACCAACTAATAGTGTTCATTAATCAACAATCTCACAATGTTTCATAAAAACTAAATAATTATAATATATAATAAAATAATCTACACCAGAACATCTAAACCATCTAACAATGTTTCATAGATGTAAATCCAAGACTTTAAACTGTATAGAACCAACTTCTTAGCTGTAATCCTTCAAACTACAAAGCACAAACTTATGATGTATAAGACTATAAAATACCTAGCCTAACATTGACCATCTTTGAATAGTATGTAAAAAATATGATATTCTAGCCCTTTCCTGACAGGGAATTCTATTATAATGATGGTCATCCACCTCACTAATTTTCAGAACTACATATGTCAACCAGAATACAATGAATAAAATAAACAACATAATATTTTGGCCAAAATACTAATATACAGGTCCTAACATAACTCAAATGGAACTAGTAAATATATCCATCTTTTATATGGAATATTGATTACTTAATACTCCACCAACTTCATACTCTATCTATTCTAGACTCTCAACATTACTAAATCATCAAGCCATATCAAATTCCAATGCCTTTATCAAACATTGGAAATCATGAAAATGTTAGGTCATGAAAATGTTAGGTGACTACTATGTGCCACACATTATACATGATACATGATACATGATACATGATACATGATACATGATACATGATACATGATACATGATACATGATACATGATACAGGATACATGATACATGATACATGATACAGGATACATGATACATGATACAAGATACATGATACACGATACATGATACATGATATAAGATACATGATACATGATACATGATACATGATACAAGATACATGATACATGATACATGATACATGATACTTGATAAAGGATATATGATACACGATACATGATGCATGATACCTGAGACATGATACATGATACATGATACATGATACATGATACATGATACATGATACATGATTCCTGATACATGATACATGATACATGATACATGACACATGACACATGATACATGATACATGATACATGTTACATGATACATGATACATGATACATGTGTGAACCCACTGTTTCCATCTTTGTCCAATATATCAACAAGACCACTAAGCATTTTCCGATGATGATCACTGCTTGTCACCCTCTCCACCTCCATATCGACATCCTGCTACTAGCACTTATAAGAGAATTATATTGAAAACTAATGAAGGTTTTATATTTATATTTAAAATAGATAACAATTTTTTTTCAAACTAAATAATTATGAAGTTGTGTGATTTACCTTCTCACCACCCATCATCAATGCAATATCTCAAATTATAGATCCGGTCGTCTTTTGATATAAATCATCCAATGCTTTCTGAAAAGAGAACATCTGAGCCCCCAATTCCTGAATTGTTTTTTTCATAGAAACAGAATATCTTTGAGCATCTATACTACAACTATGAGTAGATGTATCTTTAATCCATGATGTTCTGCTAAAGACCTCTGATGTTTGGGGTCCCAAACCTATCACACGCACTCGACCATGATGCTCCTTCCTAAGCACTTTACCAACTAGGTTATCCAGGGAGAATGAGTAGGATTGAATGGGATTGACATCGCATAGTTATTTAATTTTTACCTATAATTAAAATATCCTTCATATTAAAAGAAATATATATTAACATAGTGATAAAAAAAATAATTTATTATAATGAAAAATGAATTCATACCCCAACTTCTTTGGTAGGCTCATTAACAAAACTCCCATTATATTTTTTATGAACATCCAACCACACTTCTGTTTGGGATGCTTGGCTCCCTAAACTCTATAACTACATTAAATGAGGATAAATAAAAATTTTAATATATTAAATAGATAATATTTTATTATAAATATTTAAACTAATGAAATAATTATTAGAGTTGATCAGCTTCTAGAAAAACTATTTGACCCCACAGTGTGTGGGATGATTTTCATAGGCCGTCTTGATGCATTGTTCCTTGAAAGATCAAGAAATAAATAAAATGAAATTTTATAGTAATGTATACAAAGTCATATCCTTTTCATATACATGTATAAATTTAAAATGAGATTAATATAATAATATATATTTAAAAACCACGTGCTTCTCATCACAATGACTTTTAATAAAAAAATTCAATTTCTCTCTAGGTACCCCATTGTGTACCTTGTCAGACATCTGTTGGGCGCTCAAATAAGTATCGTTAACACCACACCATAATATCCATTTCATGCCTTTATATTTCTTACCCATATTTTTTAATGTATACTTTCATGCTAGCACATCAGTGATCATAAAGTAGAAAAACATCTATATATAGAAATTCATTTCAAAAATATTATAATTTAATAATACACTGAAAATCAATTACTATATAATGTATTAAAATTACCTTTATTTGTGAATAAAAAACTTTTTTTACCAATATGAAGCCATATACATCTAATCATTATACTTAATCCGAAGGGAAACCGACTCTGTGGCCATCTGACCTAGAATCTAGCCAGGTAATCCTATGGTGTCATCCATAGGGACCCCATAGAAATCAAATGGGAAAACAGTCTTTAGTGCAGTTAGATTCCATAAATCTGAGCATTATATATTTTTCTCCATAGTTTTATTATTTCCATGTTTTAGGAAAAAACTGTTAATATAAAAGAAGCTAAATAAATTTATTCATATTAAAATTTGTACCTATAATAGAATCTCTATAATATCCCCATGATGAACTAGGAGTGGTGCATTGATCCCTCATTGATGAGGCTGCTAAATGGGAAGGAATCAATGGACCTACTAATTATATGATCATGGAGGGTGTAAGAGATGGTGTTGGGGAAAAATAGATGGAATCTCATATGATGTGTGGAGGGAGATAGATGGATCATCATCTTTCATTAAGGACGATGGAACTGTATAATGCTTCCTCCTAGGAATTCATATCATTTAATAACAAAAATTCAAAACATATATTTCAAAAAAAATATGCCAAAAAAATTAGATATGGTAATAGATGCACAATACTAACAAAAAAAAATATACATAACAATGTTAAACAACAAAGCATTATAAATAAGTTTTTCCATTATTTTTACCACAACTGGTTATACAAACTTCTCGTTAGGATTTCATCTAAATATTTTTTGTATTTATAAAATATCCACAAATGAAATAAAATGTTTTCTATGTCTAAAATTAAGTATTAAAGAAGTTTTTGTTCAATATGATGATATATAGTTAAAAAAGACTAAAAAATTCCATGAAACCCATGGAAGATGGTTAAATGGTTGATAGGTGAAGTATCATATAAAAATGTTCAAATAAAAAAGGACTATGCCCATGGTGTAAGTAACTATAAAGGCCTAAATATCAGCTGGGATATATATTGTATATATAGTGGTGTGAGTTTTTCATGCTTGGGTGGGGGATTTTAGAGTTTTTCAGTGTTTATTCGACCAAGGGAAGTGATATCTATAGTTTATTAAAGGACATAAAATTTGTCTTGAAATGTGGAATGAGTTGTTTTGGAAATGGTATAAATCGTAATGAGTTACTTGAATGGATTATAGGGGGTTATCATTGATAAATATACTAATTGGTATAGAAAAAAAATGAAACATAATTTTCTTTTTAAGTTCTTATGCCAAAACATTATATATATATACGGGTAGTATGATACACTTAACCTACTCTAGTTTCCTCATGAAACCTACCAATTAACTAAGGGGATATAAAATTTCAGGCCCCATGTTTCATATAACATTTCAATTCATTCCATAACATACTAAAGGATAAAAAGCAATACATTGAATAATGATAAAGACCGAATAACTTAGAAAGGCATAGTATAATTTCTCAATGAATCTTATCCTATATTAAAATAACAGATTATACTCCCATGATAACAAAATTCTCAATTCATTGAATTAAAAAGGATGTATAGGTGAATTTTATGAAAAATTATTAAAGATAATTAGGGACCCACAATGTTAAAATAAGTAAACTTATCACATATTGAATATGGAATTATAGTTATTGGGTACCTATAATGATTAAAATGATTAATTTGTTTATAAAATCAAATAATGATATTTTCAACAGCATGTAAAAAATTATGGATTACTCTATCCTGAAATTGAGATTATGTAATTACACATATTAGATACATATTGGGGATATAATATTTACTTAAATAGAAACCTCCAGGTATGTATAATTTGATCAAAAATAGTGCACTGCTACCAAAATTTAGTTTAATCCACTTAAATATTGAAAAAGTAATCCATAGATATGTATTAATAATACATACATTGAAATAACCCCTTATTACAAATAATGAATCCATAACACAAAAAATATATGGAATATGTAGATATTTGTTTCAAAAGTAGAAATATATGATTCCAATCCTATATAAATAATTTCGGATTTACAATGAATTATGAATTGGATATAATGTTAGTGTAATAGGGTTTCACATGAATAGAATATAATAAAGACATAAATTACAATAAAATTAAAAAAAATATTGGAAATAATATCATGGAAATTGTAATGGATACTACAATATAAATATAAATAGGAATTGAACTTATTTAATAAAGAATTATAAGTTAATGATAACAAAATTCCCCATTAATTGACTTAATAAGGAAATAGTAGAAGGGGAATACAAAATGATGGGTCTATAACTCATCAATATTATATGGAAAAAAATTGGATGAAAAATAGATACCTGAGGATGGGTTGCTATTGCTGGGGAATAAGATAGAAGCACTCATAGGGATCGTTTTTTGGATAAATCGTAGGTGAGGGCCAGTGAGGTGAGGCACGATTATGTGAGGTCCGGCGAGGCAAGGCAGAATGAGTGGTGAAAAAACCATAAAAATAATATATATTCATTATATAAATATTCATATAAGAAAAAAATATTTTAAATAATTCTCACCTAACAAATAAATCCCTAAAAAGAAATCGATCTAATTTCATTATTCATAGTGAAATAATAATATATATCCCAATCATGGATAAAAACTATTAAAATCATTACAAACCATATGGGATTCACTGGGTAGAACATCCCATATGAGGGTTACTCACACGGTTTCCACTAATAAATGTACAATTTTCCCTAAAGTTGTGTGCTACCCATGAAAATATATCATGTGTGTATAAAAAAACTATATCCCTCCCTCCATATATAGTAACCAACATATTTTAGAATAAACCATTTTATTAAACCATAAATATGATAAAATTTTGAAAAAACCCAAAAATAAAATTGTTTAGTGTGTTACCTTAACTTACAACTCATCCTTTGAGGGGTGGTGATGTGGGGTTTGGAATCAGAGGTGAGGCAGGATAAGGTGAGGTGTGGAGATGCGAGGTGAAAAGAGGGATGGTGAGGTGAGGCGAGGCATGGTGAGGCATGGTGAGGGCCAATGATGGGAGGTGATAGGTGATGACGAGGCTAGGGCTTTAGGGAGTTGATGGGGTGGGGGTGGGGGTGTTGGAGATGGCGGTCAAGGGTGTCAGGGAGGGGGAAAGTGTCACGTGTGTTGAAATTTTTAACTGTTTAGTGGATATTTATAAAAAACTACCACAAAATTATTCTAAATAAATTTAGTAGGGGTTTAGTAAACTACCACAAAAAATTACCACTAAACTCTAATTTTCTTGTAGTGTATAGACTAATAAACCAGTGGCTTATTTTACCATTCTTGTTGAAACACATTACATCTTTCCATTGAGATATTTAAAAAAACATAGTCCCCTACATCAAAAGAAATATATATCATGTGGTTATCTAAATAGCTCTTATTTCTACTCTAAGCTTCCCTCATATGGTGTTGGATTTTATTAACCTTTTTGGCTAAATATTTTACCAATTTAGGTCCAATAGATTTTATCTTCCTAAATTAATCCTAAAATATTAGAGAATGATATCACTTTCTATATAATTACTTTAATAGTGTAATCTAAATACTTTAAGTAAAACTATTATTATAAGAACATAACAGTAAAAAAATGTATCAATCTCAGCCTCCATGATAATCTGATGAGAAATATCAAATCATATCCACTAATTATTAAACTGTCTTCTCTAATTATTCATTAGATCAAGGATGAAATTTATACTGTGATATAACATAACACCCAATGAATTATTAATTCTATTCCATAATTTAGATATAAACCTTGGATCACAATTAGATACAACAGATATAGGAACTTCATGTAACTTGACTATTTCTTTTAGATAATTTTGAAAAATCTAATCCAAAGAAATATAAACTCAAATAGGAAGAAAATGATTATATTTAGACAAAATGTTTATAGTAACCCATATTTAATTATTACCTTAAGATGTCGCTGTTAATGCCATTATAAAATCTATAGATAGTTGATACCATTTACATTCTTCAATTCCAAAAGATTTGGTAATTCTCTTAATTTTTTTATCATATTTAACCTGTAAATGGATTAAACATTTAAAGGTTTAAAAACAATATATATCATCATTACATTGAAAAAATAATATTTCTAAATATCTCTATTCTTTTTAATGAAACCATGTTAAATATAATATGGAGAGTTATGATTCTCACTCAATTAATCATTTTTCAATTAAGAGTCACCTGGTGCACCCATCCCCATTCCACATATTATAACCCCTTATTTATCATTTTTAACATCAGAAATATATCATTCCATAAATATTTCTATCATTCATTACAAACCATGATCTTTCTTTTAATATTATTTTATTATTTCTAACAATGATGATTGTATTGATACTTAAGACAATATAGAATAGGTTTTTATATAAAAAATATGAGTTAAACTTTCATTAAATTATAAAATATTGGTTCAAATTTTATTTGTAATATGGTTAATTATGTATTATCCTTTTTATATAAGGAATCTTCTATATTTTTTCTCTACATAGATGATAGTGAACTATACCATCATAAGTTAACACAAGGAATCTGCTACCATATTTTCTCTTTATAGATGATGTATTGACATTTTGAATCATGGAATATACTACCCTGTTTTCTCCTCAAATAAATCATTCCTCATTGTTTTTAAAGAAAAAATAAATTTCATAAGTTCAAGATCATCTGTTGGAAAATTTTCACCATGGGGTTTCAATTACCGCTATGCATATGAAGTTACCAAATAATTTTTCATTAAAACACAACTAATTTAATTTAATGAATAACTATTATGTGACCCCCAACATGTCAATATAGATTTGATTTTATAATTAGTTATATGATTATGGGTCATTTTATATTTTTCATAATTTATGACGTGAAACTTGAAAAACATGGATTTTTTGCCTTATTAGCATGGGTTTCAGAAACATTTTTGTCTAAATCATGCGGTTAACCATACACAATGGACTTTTCAGATAATTTTTCTCTTATAAATGGTTTTTCTACATGATTAGCACACAATTAAGTAAAAACCACGTGGATCCAAGGAGAAACCACGAAGGGCCATTAGTGTGTATGGGTAAGGGTGCACAACTTCTTGCATGGTTAGGTAAATGTTGTGATAAGCAAGTGATTTTGAATTTCAATTTGATAGTACCAATTTGTATGATTGGAGAATTTTTTTAAAATATTTAGTTCTTTAAGGTGAAACTATGGAGTGGTTTTTTTCTAGGAAATATCCTACACACAGTTGGAAAATAGTTTGGAAAACTATTCAGCCTTCCATAATTCATTAAAATGTAAAATTACACATTTTCCCCTATTCAATTTTAACTAATATATTCTCCTTCATCTAATTTAAATAGACAGTGATCCTCCACAAGGAATTCCTCACCCTTATTTATCATTGAACTATGGTATGCATTTATTTTTTATCACTTTATATTACATGAAATTGAATCATGGTGAGATTTAAATTGGATATTTAATGATATTATTCTCTTATGTACATCTAATGATGGACCAAAGACGAGTTCAAGTGGATTTAACCATTTTCATAAAATTGGAATCAATGGTTACTGTTTTGTAAAATTGTCTAAGAGGCTTTTCAATGCTTGTGATTATCTTTTAAGTGTTCATTAATGCCAGATAGATTTTTAAAATTGTTTTTTTTGTATCAAATTATTTTCAAACCAAGTGTTTGAAGTGTTTCATAAGTGTTCAAAATTTTTTTACATGGGATATTGATTTAAATGGGGTGTGAAAACCCTTTTGTGTGATATCTGAATCCTTTTATATCCTTAAAATATTTCAATGTTCATTTTATGGGGAGTGTGTATTCCCAAGTGGGTTTGAAGAATTTTTTTATTAAAGTTAGTCCTATGAATAGATTGTGATAGGATTTGAAAATAATTTTAGTTTTCATGTCATTCCAATTATGGTTTAGAAGAGTCATGTTTGTCACTTTATGAACAAATGAGTTTTCATAAAAGTTTGTGAGACACTATTTGCGTTTTGTGTGACTATCCTTATGCTTTTGGTTTCTTGTGAACCCATAAGGGGATGTTTTATATTAATTTATCATTAAATGAGGGTTATTCATATATTTGAAGGATTTCTTCATTATGAGGGTGTAGGATGTGAGGCGTATGTTATTTCAAATACATTTTATTTGATACATGGTATTTTTTTATTTTTTTCTAACATATATTTGAATTTTCAAGAAAGTCCTATGTAGATAGTAGGTAATCTACATGATAGAAATCCCTAGTCTATAGTAGTGTAATGTTTACATGATGTTTCCTGGATGTACCTCATATGTTTGATTGAGAGGAATATGAAGTTGTATGATTTATAAACCTTTTTGTAGTATTTGGTAGTAAAGGATCTCCTGATATATTTATTTTTAGATAGTTTGATGGGACTACTAATCATGTGGACAGGTTCAAGAGTAACAACCTATGTTCTTCATTACAATTTTAGGGCTTTATTAATAGAACCTTAGGATTATGTCAATAATAGTAGGATCATTCTCAAGATCATTTAATGGGTTTCACTTACCTTTTTGGATCCCATTATTCTTGTATGATTTTAAGGAACCTAGGTATTTATTATTTTTTTCCAATTATTGTGTAATATTGACATTGTGGTGTCTATTTGTGCGATTTACTTGTTCCTTATATTTTGTTCTACTTTTCTATTGTTTTGAAGAGGGATTCATGGAAGTTTTTTTTGTAATATAGAAAATGAAATTGTTATTTTAGTTTTTTTAACTATTTATTCATGGGTTTGAATTTTTTCCCTTTAAATGTGAAAAAGTTTCTTTCTAAGTAGTATTCAAAATTTTTGGTAATAAAGTGGAAATGGTTTGTTTAAAAATCCATTTGGAGGTTTTTAAAACATGGTTTTAGGCCTTATTGCATAGTTTTTCTCATAAAATAGGTTTTAATGATGTTTTAGAAAAGGGTTTGAAATTAAAACCTTATTTTTTATTTTTAGAAGTTTATGTTTAGAAATTTATATTCAATATATGGATTTAAATTGATGCTCTAAAATGGATATTTTGAAAATAAGTACTTTACCAAGAATTTTTTTATGTGATTATTTTTATTAAAAATTAAACTAGAATATATAGTTTTAACAAAAATATGATGTTTTGTTTGTTTCATTTTGTAGAAGAATGTGAAAAATGGATATATTTCTATTGTACTTCAAACTACCATTTTTTGGATGTAATATAAATGAAACTACATAGATTCAGTGAGTGGAAACCTACTAGTCCGCATAGATTTGGCTTATATTTCACTAGTTCTAAGATGTATATAGGCTTGGGTTTCATTAATTTTTAGTTCTATAATGGAGATATTGACTTGGGTTGGTGATCGTGTGTCACATGGTGTCTTTTTGGAGTGATATGGGGTTTCGTTTTGGTTTTGATCTTTTTATTGGTTGTTTTGGCATAGTTTATTTCATTTTTGTGTTTTATTTGTACTTATTTACATCATGTACTCATTTATAATTTTTACTTCATGTTGGTTGGATGTTAATTTATTGTATCATGTTTGTATACTTCATCTATTTTACTTATTTTTTGGGTTTATATTGTTTTATGAGAGATTATCATTCCCGTGGTATGATTTGTGAAGCCCAAGAACTGTTTTCTAGCATGTGGGGATTGAGAATGCCCATTTATCCTTATAGAAAGTCAGGTTGAGAGCTAGATTTGGTGGAACACTTGGTTGGTTCATTAAAACTAGTATCAAATATTATGTTCTATGGGGGAATCCTAGGGTTTTGATCACTCTCTTATTATTGGGGTAATTTTTAGTTTGGAAATATGAATTTATAGACTCTTGGTGTATGTGTGGGGAGAGTTTCATAAGCTCTTTCCCCATCTGAGCCTTGAGTTTCTATGGGAAATTGGGAATACATTTTTATCTCACCTTGTAGTTTGATGGATTTATGATATTTTGATTTTTTTTATATAGTGGTGCTTCTTTAATCTTCAATGGAATGGATTGAGTTTATTTGTGGTATATATTTAAAATTTCAGGGAGGAAACAAAAAGGGAAATCAAAGCCTGATGTTGGATAACAAGTCCTGAAAAACCATGAAGCACCTAATCACTAGATTATATATCTATTCTGGGGAAAAATTCATAATTAACACATTTTTTCAACCATGTGACCAATATGATCATGGTTCTATATCCAAGTTTTTTTATTCAGTTCCCATGATTCTTAAAATTTCTAGTGAGTTAGGGAATGGGAAAAGCATCAGGGTGAGTCTTGTGATGGGTTAGTATTATTATATTGGATTTGGGTTAATGATTTCATTTTTTGTTTATTTATGTGATTTCATGTGTGAAAATAGATTTCATGAGAAAATTATTTTTGGTTTGAAACAAGGCCTTTGGTCTTGTTTGTAAAATGAGATCTTTTCTCATGAAGTGTTTTCATGTTTATAATTTAATTATGAAATCTAGAGAGCAATTTGGATTTAGAACCTTTAGAAATTATTTGAAATAGAAAATGGGTTTTTTATAAGAGTCGTTTTGAGGGTGATTGATTTTATAATCAAGGCCCAATAATGTTTTGTAGTATGTAAATGGGTAAAGTATTTTTAAAAACAGAAGAAAATCATGAAAGTGAGATTTGGTTTTTTAGAATCTAGTAATTTATATATTTCTACTTTTGAATGAGTAGTGGAATAGGTCTATCTGTTTTCAAAAAATAGTAATGATATTATAAAAGGACAGATTTTCATTTTAATGAAAGATTGTTTTTTTTTAAACTAGATTTTGTGTCTTGTTTGGGTTTTAATCCTTTGTCAGTATTTGATAATTGTAGGGTTTGATGTTTTTTCAAAATGTATATAATTTATAACTAAACAAGTTTTTTTGGAATAAACTTTAAAAATGTGTTTCCTCTTTGGTGGTTTTCGTCTTGGCATTGGTCCCTTGTTTTGGGTTTTTGACTCTTTGTGAAGGGTTTCCATGGTTTTAAAAGTAGAAATTTGAAATATTTTTTATTGTTTCATAAATTTTTTGATTTAGAAGGCATGTCTCGGTTGAGTCATGTATCAGGTTTATTTATAATAATCCTCCCAAAATGGTCTAAATTTTAATTAGAGTGATTATTGGTAAGGGTTTTGACTATTTTTAGTTTAAAATTACAAAAACAATTGAGTGGATTAGTTAGTGTTATTATATCATATTAATTATGTGTATGGGATTTACCCAAGGATTTTTCTAGAAAATCACTTTATAGATTGTATAGGTTCATTAGATTAGAAAAGTGATCCTTTCCTTGATATTCGGTTCCAGGGGGATCTATTTTCTTTGATTTGTTTGAGGTTGGTGAAGTGGTTATCAGTTAATATATATTTTTTTTCTTGGTTGCGCCTCTTTTGGATGATGATCTATTTTTTTATTTATGCTTGGTGACTTTAGAGAATTTATGTCTTGAAGAGTTTCTTCGCATTATATTTTTATTTGGGTGCCTTCTTGGTTAGTCTTCATAGGAAGTGGTTAATGTCAAGATTTTCATACCACATTTTATAGTGACATTTGTGGTTTTTTTATATGATTTATTCAATTGGTTGGTTCTTGGTCGTTTCTTAGACACAATAAAAACTATAAGGCATATGCATGGGTGATTGGGGGTACGATATGATTTTGGTTGAATAGCGGTTACATTGAGTTGATATTTCCAATGGAATCACCATGTGATCATATTCTGTAAGATTGAACCTAAGATATATAATATGAAATAGGTGAACTTGGATATATAACTATTTAATTTCATGGTGAAGAATGTATTAGTTATTTTTACTCATTGGATTTAGGTTCTTTGGATTTAGTGCTCTAATTCTAGTGGTACTTTGATATTTTTTTTGCATAGTTATTTTATTATGGATTTGATCCATTGTTTTTACTTTGTTTTGGTCAGAGAATTTTTGGAATATATTTTTGGAAACCTTAATAATGTATTTTTATGGTAACATCCTCTCACATTATGGAAATAATTTTTTTAGTTTTTCTACCATTTTAGATCAGTTCTAGATGGTGATAATACCTTTGATGGGTCCTTCTCTCCCTATAGATTCTCTTTGATCAGTAGGAGATCATTTTTTATATGAGTATGTTTATTGTTTTTAAGGATTCAGCTTGTTTTTCAAAGAATTATCTTTTATCTTGATGTTTAATTTAATAATTCATCACTAGTTATCCTTTACTTGGTCTAGAGACATTATGGGACAAAATGTTTTATGGTGGGGAGAACTGTGACACTTATCGTTTTTCTATATATTATATTTTATACTATTTTTTGATTGAGTTTTATTTTAATATTCTAAGAAGTTTCAACCTTAAACTTGGAAAAATATATTGGTTTTCCTTCTATTCAAGGTTTAAGGTAAATATTATGGTTATCCTTATATAGTGGACCTTCCAGTTCTTTTTTTTCATTTTTGGACTACATAAGTAACATAGGGTTGATTCAAAACCAAAAACAAAACCTTGGAGAAATCATGTGTGGAATTTAATGTGCATGAGTATGGTCACACATCTTGCACAATAATTTCACATATCTAGGTAAATCATGTGAAATTTTTGAGAGTTGGCTATAAAATTTGACAGTGTCATCTAACATGGTTGGTGCACTGCTTTTTGAATCATGTGGAGTCCCCAAGTGAAATCATTCAAGTAGGTTTTTTTATTGTAGTAGCCTAAGGATGGTTAGTGAATGATTTTTAAAACAATGAGTACAAACCATGTGGCGAAAATGATTCTTTAAAAATTAAAATTACTCATCTATACCTACTCTATTTGAACCCCCTAACCCTCCAATTCTCCTCCCTCTCATTTTAAAAAACTTGGTTCCTCCCAAAGAGGCTCTTCTCCCTTTACCCCTTATATTTTAATGGATTTCCACCTTGGTTTAAAGTGTAATGTTCATTGATAATATAATATAAATTATTACCTATCTTATATCTCATATTTTATCATTATTTTAGTTTATACCACAACCCCTAAAATATATGGGTTGAAATTTAGTTTGGGGTGACAATAATCATGGGGGTTTTTATTGTTATGGCTTGATAAGGAATAATTATTTCTTGAATAGGTGTTCTCCATCAAAGGAGAAAACTTATTTCATGTTTTAATTTGAAACAAGTAAGGTTTTTCTCTTTTATATCTTTATATTACATGTAATTGAATGATTGTGTGTTTTAAAGTGATTCATTATTCAAATTATGCCTCTATATAAGTCCTATGAGGGACCAAATTTTATTTCAATTGGATTTAACCTTTGGAATGGATTGGAATTCCATGATAATTGTTTTTTGAAAATTCCCATGTTTTTTTAATCTTTTGAGTGTTTTTAAATTGGTTCTTAATGTTGGATTGAATTTGTAAATAGACTTTTGGTCAAAAATGATTTTCAAATCAATTGTTTGAATTTTTTTAAATTTTTTCAAAATAATTACATAGGATTTTTTTCAAGGGGTTGGTTTAACCCTTTTTTGTGATATATAAATCCTTTTTATTACCTTGAAATATTGCAATGGTGGTTTTAAGGGGAGTTTGATTTACCATTTTCCTTTCATGAAATGTTTAAAAAAAATTGGTGTAGAAAGTGAGTTTATATGGGATTTAAAAAACATGTCTGTTGGCTTGGCATTGCAAGAATTTTAGGGAAAAATGATCATTTGGAACTTTATAAAAAATCAGTATTTATGAATGTATGTGATACCCTCTTTGAGTCCCATGTGACTATTGATATACTCATTGTGTATTTTGATCTTATGAGTGTATTTTTTTATATTAATGCATCTTTATATGCTGCTTATGTGTAGATGTGAATGATGTTATTTATTAAAAGGGTATAGGATGCGAGACGTGAGTTATTTAGAATTTTTTTAATTTGATACAATTGATAGTGTATTTATTATTACCTCTATTTGAATTTTCTTGGTAGTCCAAGGTATATATTGGGTTATCTATATGAGATAAATCCCATGTTTGTAGTAGTGGTCTAAATAGGGAATATTTCATACATACACCTTATTGATTACACTGAGAAGGGTGGGGGTTATATGAGCTAGAAACCTTTTTGCAGCCCATGGTTATGAAGAAGATCCAAAAAATTTTATTTTTTTAATATACATGAAAGACTATCAAGGATATAGAATAGTTTAGTAGTGTTGCATTAGGCTTATTGTTGAAGGACCCATGAACACCTAGAAAGGGGATGGGTGAATCAGGGTGTCAACTTTTTCTTCAAATCTGATGGAACACATTTCCATGTTCGTAGGAACCTGTAAAACATATTGGATGGGAATAAGTAGTAAAAAAAATCATACTCAATGAGGTAATACAAAAATTTTACTTAGTTCACCACCAAGGGCTTGTCCAAGGATCATGCACTAATAGTGTGTCAGTCATACTAAAATCCAATAATCCTCGCTAGCTGTGGAGTACAAAATTTTAGACATAGTCACTCGGTTATAGGAACATTGACTTTAAATGGTTTTAGTGATAGCTCACTACATCCCTCAAATCACATCTATTGACTCCCTAGATCTCCACATTGAGAGGAATCCCCACATTTTTTATAGACATTAAGTTAATTCATTTTATTTAAATCATTAATCCTCAACTGTAGATAGACACTTTTTTGAATTCCTATTTTTACATGTATATGTACTCCAATATTCTGTACACTGTTAGTTCATGAATTGTTCCTTCTTGAACTGGATTCCTCTATGATCTACCTTCTTCCTCTGCAAACTACACTTCACCATATGGCATGAGTTCTTCGAGGAGATACTTTGTCTTCTATGGACCACTCATGCTTCAAGACCACCTTTTCCATCAATGTACTACTACTCTTTCTATGAACTATCAACTATTCCGCAGATTCCTGATGTCCCACATACTGTCGATCCTCCATGGACCCTACTTCATTTTTAGCTACAATTCCCTAAAAACTCGTTTCAAAAACTATTCCCATAAACCAATTCACCCTTCATAGAATCCTCCTTCACATAAAACATCCTTCATAGAGTTGTCTTCCGGCAAAACACTTCGAACATCACTATTTTTCGCCTAGATTTCTTGGAAAAATAACACAACTTAATGATGGGGTAATTGATCCTTATATAGAAAAATATATTTGAAAATAATTCTAATCTGTTTTACTTAAACATTTGATGTAGTACAACCTCCATTATAAATCTCTAATCCCTTAAACTGATTTTCCATCAATGGTCTGTGTACCGCCTCTCTTCATTCACCGCGACCAATCTCTTCTATGAAAAAACACTTCGAGCCTCTTCAAATTGTCACCCCATTTTCACAAACAACGAGACATCCCAAAAACTATTTTCATTATACTAATTTCAAGCCTCACTGTAAACCAATTTTTATTCAGTGAACTATGTCCACCATGCGGTCCGTGTACAGTGCATCGTGGTTCGCATAACGCCACTATACAGAAATATTCCATTTTCCAATTTTCATCATTGTTCTGTGTAACTCCTATGTGGTCTGTGAACTGTACTTCATAGCCTTTTTACTATTAAATATTTTATAGAAATCCTTCCTTTTCCAAAAAACAAACTCCCAATTTTGAGGCCCAAAAATTTGGAAAACATTGGGAAACAACGTGAACTTTAACAATGATGTCATCCTATACTGTAATATCACTTGACATATAAACTCCTTAATCAAAAAAATGTGGATTTATATCAAACAGAAACCAAACTCCATTACCATCAAAGAAAATACTTGGGTCTAATAGTTGTTACAGGTTCAAGTGTTAATTTTTATAACCTAAGGATGATGCTCATGATGCTTAGATTATACTTAGGATAAGTTAGGGGATTTTTTTACCATTTTGGAACCCCTAATTCTTGCATAATTTTTGGAAACTTATGTATTATTTTATTAAAATTTTCATGTAACATTAATTTAGTGGTGTATTGTTTTTCTCTTTACTTCTTTTTATTCAGGAATACATTTCAAATGTTTTGAAAATGGATTTGTCAATGGTTTTTTAAATAAATAAATTGAAAGTGTGGTTTCAGATTGATTTCAAAATTTTTATTAATGAGTTTTAAAAGAGTGTTATTTAAATACAAGAAATGATATTTCCAATTATAATTTATAATTTTTTATAACAATGAAAAAATTGTTTTTTTTAACTTTGGTGTGTAGGTTTTTAAAACACAGTTTTATGTTTCCATGCATAGTTTTACATGTAAACTGATTTTCATGATGTTTTTGAAAACTATTTGGAATTAAAATATTATTTTGGAGTATTAAAAGTTTATTTTTTAAATGTTTACATTATCATGTGGTTTTAAAGTAGAGATTAGAAATAATTATTTGGATAAGAACGATTTGACTGGGAAAAAGTGTTTTCTTTTAATTATTTTATTCTAAAAATAAACAATAAAATTGAGTGTTAACACAACTATGAATAATTTTTTATATAAATGAATATGATAATGTGTATATTTTTCTATTGTATTTAAAACTGTAATTTTTAGGATCTAATATGAAAATGACAGCATAGATTCAATAGGTGTCGACCTAATAGCCTGTATACCTCACACTTTTATTATATAGTCTCCAAGATGTAGCTGGGTTTGGGTTTCATTCCTTTTCAGTCTTTTGAGGGAGATGTTATCTTAGGATGGTGGTTTTGGGTCTTGTGGATTCTTTTGGGAGTGATATAGGTTTAATTTTGGGTTTTTGGATTTTTTATAACACACTTTTTTATAATGTATTTCATGTTTCGATTTTAATTTTCCTTATTTCAATTGTGCACTTATTTATGGTTTCGACTACATCTTGGTTTGAATTTTATTTATTGTATCATGTTTTGGAGGTTTATTTAATTTAATTATAATGTTTATTTTTATTTTTATTTGATAGAAAATCATTCCAATGGTTTGATTTGTGATTATCAGGTACTATTTTTCATCCTATGGGGATTGGGAATTCACTTTTTTCTTTTTGGTGGGTCAGGTCTAGTGTCGATTTATGTGTCACCCCGGGTTGGGTTATTACACATTGTAAATAAAAAATTCATTATTTCATGATGGATAGGAAAAATTTTTAATATTAAATAATATCATTTTTAATTTCTAAAAAATTTTATCACATTCGTTAATACAAATTAATCTAACTCCTTTTCAAGTTAACTTGGTTATTCAATTAACTAACTGGGAAATTTTTTCAAAAAACCATTGGTAAAAACTAGACGATCCCAAAAAAACTACAAATCTTAAAGATATTAATAGATCATAGATATTATAAAACAACTTTAGTTTAAATAGTACCAACATTTATGTCATCTTTAGAAACACTATTCCTATGGAATGAAATCTCTTTCAACCAAAATATATATTTACTAAATTTTTCATACATCTTGTTTTGTAAGGGTATGTAGAATTATCATTATATTTTCTTATGATCCAAAAAAATATTAAAATATTAAAGAATATTATAAATGAATACTTGAAAAAATTAATCCAAATAATCAAATAAGACTATATTGATTAGATCCAATAATATAATGGGTGACTTTTCTAACCCAATGGGCATAAGCATAAATTCATAATGATCAAACCTTATTTGAAATGGTTTCCTTGTAATTTATTATTCCTTTACAACTAGTTGGCGATATCCAAACCTGATATCAATATATGAAAAATATTTAGCACCCTATAGATGATAAGAAAATTCATCAATATAAGGCAAATGATACTTTTTCGGAATAGTAATGTTATTGATTACTCTATAATCAAAGAAAAGCCTCATAGAACTATCTTACAACTTATAAAATAAAAAAGTATCACCGTAGGGGGATGTTATAAGGTGGATGAAACCCTTATCATGTAACAATTTCAATTTATTTTTATATTCTAATAGATCCATTCAATAAGGAGGTTTGGAAATTGGATTAGCAATGGGAACTAACTAAATGGTGAATTTAACCTCTCGAATTGGAATAACACCATGATGATCTGAAGTAAATAAATCCAAATATTTATTTATCATATTACCATGACTAATATGAATGGTTCCATTCATTTTTATGATATGAGTAAGATATATTTCACCCTTATATTTAATATAGTTCTTAGCTTCTTAATATGTTATCATAGGTATGAACTCATTATTATATTCAAACCAAATATCATTCTTAAAATTAAATTTGAATTAAACAACTCTACAATATATCATAGCATGATAACCTAAAATTCAATCCATAAAAAAAATATCATCAAACTATATTAGGGGTACTACAAAAACATATTTTTGGAAAAAGTATTCAACTGAAAACTATAGAAAAATTATTATAAATACTTGTTACATTATTACTTCCATCATGAGGCTTTATGAGAATTTATGCCTCTAATTATTGTGGTAGTATTTCTAATTTACTATATCATTTCTCAAAAATAAAATAATCTATATATTCGGAATGAAATTATAAATTTTCATAATTTTAATAAACAAGTAATGTACCCAACACAAATTCATTTGATGGACCAACATCTGTCGTAATAGTAGCGAATTCTGTATCCACAAATTTCTAATTATGATCTTGATCATTTCCACTTGACATAATTATATTTAGACATAAAATTTCACAATAGACCATCTCATTACAATTAAAAAAATTTACTTTTTTATAAATATTATTTTTTAACCATTAATCATTTCTTTATAATCATGATCCAAATGTACAATTTTACCACACTGATTACACTTTCATAGTCTAATGAGACACTCCCAAAAAAATTCTTACCACACTTTAGACAATAATGAAATTAAACACTCTTACCTTTATATTTACATATTTAATTTCACCCATTGTTTTTACCATGGATACTTTTTATCAATGTTGTAAGGATGTCTATAATTGTTAAAAAAATTATATAAACCTTCTCAACACATCAAATTATTTACTCTTGACTTTTAAATTCATGATTAACAAAATCCTATCATAAACCAGGTTTTAATACTTTAAAAACCTATCGATTTTATTTTCATGATCCAAAATGACATTTAGTGCATGCCTAGAAAATCTTGTAAAACATTGTTTATAATAAATAACTATGTCCTCTTATTTTTTTTCAATTATATAAATTTCTTTCCCATTCTATATAAAAGAATTTTAGGAAAATATTTATCAATAAAAAATATATTTATATCCATTTCATTTCATTGTATCAATCTCATGTTAATCCTTGTTATTCACCATTCAATACCATCATTAAATATATTCACCTTCATGATGATAAATTACAATAGTTACCTTATGATTCTATGAACATACCAAAACATCAAATATATTCTCTAAATCATTGATCCATACATTAACAACCACTAGGTTTTATGATCCAAAAAATGTAAGAGGGTTTTGTTTCATTAAATTATCCATTCCTATATAGAGAATTTATCCACTCTTTTTCATGGGTAACACTATTTATATCTTTAATTAATTGAGTTAACCCAGCAAAAAATTACTCTTCTAAAATTGTAACCATTTCTTGTTACTGGTTAGGAAGAATATTATCCTATTTTTTCCTTCCTATTTCATTGAACTTATTACCTCTACAGAAAACCATTATAAAATAGACATAGATTATATGAAACAACATGGAAAATATCTTTGTAAACCACTAAAGATATATAAACCTTTCTCTGATACTGACTACGATATCTTATATATAACGAACCCCTAATTACTTGATTTATAACAAGTATTTAATTTCAAAACATTCTCAAGAACATTTAGGTTTACAGTTTTAGAAAATTTTGAAAACTATTACATTAAAAAATAGAACACTACCTTTAAATGTATATTTTTCCAAATAAATAAGTGGTTCTTAATTTTAAATTTATGTTTTATTCATGAAATATTTACATAATTCAATAAGAGTCTTAAAATTTAATGATTTCCATTTTTATAGTTTCTATACATCCTTAAATCCTATAAAATCAATTTAAATTATATGATTAGAAAATAAAACTCAATAAGGGATATAAAAATAAAGGAAATCTATTAGTCCCTTTAAAAATAGAAAAACCTATGAAAAAGTTTTCATTTTTACCAAATAAACGTTCATAATAAATAATCAGTTACTCATGAAATCAACAGAATTACCGAAATATTTTCATAAGATATATTATAAGGAATCATAAAGGAAAGAAAATAATCATTAAGCATACTTGGGACATCATATTTATATTACTCTTATAATCTTCCTTACAATGACCCTTTTTTTGGAATGAAGACTTTCCAAAAAGTCAAATAAATTTATTCAAAGAAAAGATAAAAACATGACTCTAAATGTGTCTTTTTATAATGGTCATTATTCTAAAAAGAAAAGATATCAAAATGGACATCATTGTACCAATTCCACTCACTAGACTCTACCCCATTGTTTTTCAATTCATCAGCAAAAAAAATTTCGTCAAAAAATGATTGAGTAATGAGGTAATTCATAGAGAAAAGAGATTACAAAAAATTCATCTACCTAGAAATAATATTTCGGGATTAATGAATTATTATATCTCTAATCGTATAAAACATGGTGTTCAAGTCACACTCAATAAAAATATTTAACAATATGTGCCTTTGTTTCACTTCAATAATATTGATGACCCTAATAATTTTAGCATCCAAAGAAGTAGTAGTACCCTAATGTCCATAGAGATATCCGAATTCCTTGATTGTGTGGCCTCTGAAGATGGAACATGAACCAGTATGACCTGGTTTTATTCTTTGAAGCACTATATATGTTGCACTTGATCCATCCGAGAAAAGGAGAGATCCATGGGACTTATAAGGTACCACAGTGAGGGTAATAATTACAATAAATAACAAATCATTTAAGAATAAAAAAATAATGCAAATAATATTCAAAAAATCAAGATTGAATGGATGTTTACCCTTTTAAAAAATAAATAATCTTCACAAGAGTACATTGGAGGTTGAATCGGATGCCTTCGTGAAGGAATCTATTGCCGCCACTTCAAATGAAATATTGAATTTTCATGCAATCCATATGAAACAAATGTTTCATTTTCTGTGAAATATAAAAGTGAAAATAGGCTTCCAAATGATCATATATAAGAATACAATGATGGAATCATACCTGAAACAGGTCTTCCACAATAGACCTCATGGTAGAAGTTATGATACAACTCAAAAAAATATTATATATTCCATCCCAGTATTGATTTCACAAAACACACATTGGACATATAATGATTACAATAGATTGTATAAAATTATCCAGGGGTAACTTTTGGTGAAACACTCTAAATGATAGTGTAAAACGATATGGAACAAATTCACCAATTAATTCAAACATAATTTCTCAAAAGAATAAATCATTTCCCAATTCAATTTAGGGGTATATCAAACCCAACCATCATAATATTTAATTCCTAATAAACATAAAATAAATAAAAATGATAAGAACATGAATTTTCATCAAAAAACTAATATAATCATTCATTTTAATCTAGAAGAATAATCAATTATAGTTATCACATAAAAATAAAAAGAAATATCATTTTATTTTATAACCCTTTAAAAATTCACTGAACCATGGGAATTGAATTTAATTTCTAAAAACATGAAAAAATAAAAATTAAGATTCATATTTAAGAAAAAAATAATGTTGGAAAAACTAAATCAATTTCTAAATGTTAAAAACATTATTTTTATACATTTATATAGAAAGTCAAAAGTAACCCCAATAGAAAATGTTAAGAATATTACTTGAAAAATTTTATAAATATAGTCAAGGATAATAGAGAATAAAATTAAGAAATCATAGAATTATACATAATAAAAATATTGAAAAAATATAAATAATATGGATATGAAAGATAATGAGTTTAAAAAAACATCAAAACATTTAAATAAGGTTTACAAGAAAAAAATTTTACCCTGATTTTTGAATTGTTTTGTATATCATATACCCTCCTAACTAATAAAATTATATCATATATTTACTTATTAATAATATATTTAATGTTTATTACCTTATTATTATATCTTTTATTTCATTTGTTATCATGTTTTATTTAATTACTAAATTTATGATGGTTGTTTTAGGGTTTTTTGGTCAAAAACCAAAACATCTTCAGTATGTTAAATATAGTTAAAATGGTTAAAAAATAGTGTAATAATATCAGTAATTTTTTTAAAAAATTTTATTTATAATTTAAATATCACAAAATTAATATGATTCAATAGTCGGTTAAAAATATATTCATATTCAGAAATGTGACTTGGTATACTTATTTTAAGAGGTTAAATTTTATGATGACCATTTTTTATAATATAAATATAATGACCCATTTATATTTATATAACCCTAATAGTATTTTAAATATCATATTAATTCATTAAATTCATTTATAGAACCATATATGTGAAACACTGATGAAAAATGAAATACGCCGTTCATGGAGGCAGTAGTTCGCATGTAACACTATAATGACGTTTTCATTTTCTAATGGATGTGAGGAAGGTAGATAATGGTTTTTCTATTAGAATAATAATATTTAATAATAAAAATGATTATTATTACATTATATTAATATTGTTATAATAGATTTGGATGAGGTGTAATAAGAAATAAACTAGAAATAACTTGGTTAATATAATTACTTTTTCCCTTTGATATCCCCATTTAGACCACTCCTTAATCCTTCTTAGATTAGTATTTTAGTGATAATATAATATATGTGATGTGGTAAAGATGTTTATAGAAGTATTTTTACAATTATAATTTGAAATTAGGTGATCACGTTTTTTGTAGAAGTGGGGTGCTGAAGGGGGCATTTTATAGAAGATCGGGTGACATTCTGTTTTGTAATATTGATTTATTAATATAAAAGTGTGAATTCATTATCAATGAAAGTTTATAAAATGTGGATAAAAAGTGAAAATAAATTAGTAATAGGTTTATAAATCTTTTATACACCAATTTAGATATAAGGTTTTATGATTTGTGACTTTACCCCATAATTGAACAATATTATAACATGTAACACTTACCGAGGTGACTAACCATTACTATGGAAACTTATTTTTATGAAAAAAATGAAATTATACTTGTGAACTAACTCGAGAATAGTGATTCCAAATTTGGAAACAATTTTACTAGATTATATTTAGGTATGTCTAAAATAATTAATTTCAATAAAAGTACAATTAATATAATAAAAAATGTTGTTTAGAAAAATTTATTTTCAAGCATAAAGACAAATTTACACTGAAATAATGTGTAATATTGATTTCCATGACATTTATTTTAATTATGTTTAGAAAAAAGTGTTTTTTAACTTTACAATCAATAAAAAAACTGAATATATCATTATCAATAATTAATTAAATGAATATAGAAAAAATAGATTTTCATTACAATAGAAAATAACATAGGATCCAAAAAGACAAGAATAGATTTATTTATTCCAAATATCAATATTAAATGAATTATTTTACTCTTTAAATTAATTTTTGTTCAATAATAAAATTAAATAAATTTTTATGTCGTGCTTATATCATAATAGAGACAAAATTCACATTATTTGTAAAAATGTATTTGTCATTATTCAACCAAAATTCAACCTTTTTATAAAAATTTAAAAAATTACCCTAAGATAATTTTTATATGATGAGTGAAAAAATAAATTTAATATATCAATTTTAGTTTTGAAAAATTTATAAATATGATTTTTAAGCCAAACCATATATCATATGGAAAATAATTTAGTTTGAAAAACAAAACTACTTACTTTTTCAAATGAAAAATCATATTCTTGTACCAAAACATAATAAAATTATTTATAAGGTTATAATAGAAAATATTAATATAAATACATTGAATTTATATGAATAAAATATCAATTTTATTCAATAGAATGAAAATACATGGGTTGATACATTTTCACATTTTTAAAGACATGCATGATTTACATAGGCTTAGTGCCTTCCTAGAATCTCTACTTTAGAGAGTCATAAATGTTTTTAAATAATGATGGTTTTAACTACATTATTCTATATATAAATGTGGGTAGGTTTTAAATTTTAAAATTTAAATGAAAAATGATGAGTTTTTTTCTCTAAAGTGAAGTAAAATGCATGAAAATATCTTATACTCAAAGAAGGGAATCCTCACTCACTCACCTTTTAAAAGATTTATCTAAAAACACTTATTGATTTATATATGTAAGTAAACACTTTTAAATTTTTTAAATAAGTAATACTCTTCTCTATTCCTTCATTCTTCAGTAGTGTTGTCTAGTTTATTGCTGATATAAAATTTTCAACATAGATATGAGTTTTAAGGGAAATATATAGATTTTTTGTCTTAAAACAGTTGTGAAATACCATGACAAGATCTTAATGGTATTTTGGAATTCCTCAAATTTTTATAGGTTGAATTTTCCTCCCCAAAAATAGAAGTAATAGATTAAATACCCATAAAATAGCTTCAGTTCAAATTAGCCAACTCTCTCCCTCGCACATGTGTTCAACCAAAATCATGAAAAAATGTTATATGGTGGTGGATATGGATATATGTATTGTAGTATAGCTACAAAAAAATGTATTTCATAGATAATAATGACTCAATAAAATGTCCATATGTAAAGGGTAAGCTGAAAATATGATTTAAATGTAAAAAAGGGGGCTCTAAAATTCTACCTCAATCACATTTATTACAACTCATAAAATCTACCATATTTTAATAGAAGAAAAACAATAAGTCAGTTATCATACTACATGCCTCAAGACTATGATATAAATTATAAATATAATTAAAAAGTAAAAAATTGGTTTGAAACCTCTTGGGTTGGGCATATTATACATTTAAAAACACTATTTACAATTTGTTTCACATATGATCAAACATGCCTTAATAATTATGTAGGTAATAAAGAAATAAAATCAATTTTAGTAATAATTTAAATACTTTAGAATTAAAAAGAATTATCTTTTAAAAAAATATCAAAATGGTTTCAGTTTTCCCATATATCCAATGAAAATATAGGTATCTAAAAAAAATTTCAAAAAAAATAACAAAAATAAGAAAAAAACATGAAAACCAAAATATCATTATACCACACCCCCACCACAAGGCCTCTATGACACCTAAACGCCTTTGTGGAACCTCATTCATATCATGAAGTATAGATTAAACCAGACATACCAAAGGAACTAACTTTAGATGAGGACTCAGATCAGGACGTTTCACCATAATAAAGCTATCCAGATTTGGAAGAATGAGAGGGTATGGTAATTTCCATCAGAACTAGGCCTATTAACCTCCTCACAAGAATTAATAGCTGAATAAGAAATGTGAAGGTGAGAGCCTGAATTCACAATCTAAACACTAGGGAGGGTAATTTCTATGAAGTATTGTATGGGATGAATTTATGTAAGGCCTTCAATTCATTTTGATCCACTAAGCTTACGAGCCTTGCAAGGTTTCCCCCTCAACCACTGAAATGGGGATTATCAAAAATAAAATAAAAATAAGGCCTTCAGGCCATTCGGGAAAATAAAGAAAAAACTTTGCTAAATTTATTTAATTTAAAATAAAAGAAAATAAATCTAAAGGGAAAGAAACGAGATAAATATTGTTTTAACCTCTATGTGGATGTGAGGAATTTACTTCCCCTAAAAAGGCAATTCCACTGGTTATCCAAAATATTATATTGGGTGGGGTTTCTTTGACATAAAACACAACATGTTTCCTCTTCTAGTGTGATTTATTTATAAATGGTTATAAAGGATCAAATGGATATAGTATGGAAGATCCATTCTCATTTAAATTATCTATTACTTATATGGTAGGGATAAGAGAAAGAATGGGTCCTCCTCTATTTCACCAACCACTACATATAGGGGTTCTTATTCAACTTATATGTATTTATCATATGTTGGTTCATTAATTGATTTATCAAGAAGGGGTTAGTGAAAAGGCCAATTTTAATTTAATTAAATCAAAATGAATCAATATTATAATCCCCCCTCAAAATCGAAAGCTTGTGAATTAGTTTCTTCATGAAATTCCACAAGGAATTCCTCATCAACTCCCTAATGCATATGTTCAATGGGATCTGGTAGATTCATTTATTCCTCTTCAAGAATGCCATATTTTTCTTCTTTACTCTCCATGGAAATCTATACACTGATAAAATCTAAATAGTCTAAATTGTGGGAGGTAATGATCAATTTAGATTCAGTGAACATAGTTAGATATGATTTTAAGTAAATATTATCTCTCTATATTATCTCAGCTTTCGATTATTATTCAATAGAAAGTTCAGCTTGTTGTTTAGTTTTCATGGATGGAGGAAATTATTCAATATCCAACGTATCATGATCAAATTCTACAACTATAGTGGTTTCTTCTATTGAATGGATCCTTAAAACTTCATTTATATTTTGATAATTACTAAAAACCCTCATTACTAAAACAACATTATTTATTTCTATTTATATAATTATTAAAACCCACACAATATTTTTAATTATTTAATATTCTATTTTAATTTTTTAATGTCAATATTTAATATTTTATTCATATATTATTATATAGGTAATATCAATTTTATGTTAATAATTTATCTAAGTGTATATAGTATATATATCTTTTATTTATGAAAAAATTATATAATTTCGTAAAGCGATTGAACCTCGCATTTAGAAGTCAAAAACATAATGTTTGGGACCATGGGTTTGGAATTATCCCCATGTTTGTATACTCACATTTTTCATCATCCTCACATTTGTAAACCTCATATTTTGAATAAAACACACAGTTGGAACCTCGCATTTGGAATAAACCTTACATTTGGAACCACGCATTTAGGATATAACTAACATTCGTGAACATCATATTTATGACATACCTCACATTTTTAGGAATATTTCTATAAATTATGTGGACAAGAAAAGTTATTAGGAATTTTGTAGTCAGGATAAATGTTTCAGGAAGATTATATTGTTTTCAATATTTTATTATCACATTCATATTATCTCACTATGGGATTATCTATTATATTTCATAATTTAATCATATTTAAGCGTCAATTATTTTTCTCCATGTCTTAAGAATTTATAGTTTTATTAGTTCTTGATATATTCCTCATAAATTGAGTTTTATGACTTATAATTGGGTGATAATTGTTTATATGTATATATAAGAACATTATATTCATTTATATAAACTGCATGTATGGATGAAAATGCCATTTTGGTGATTGAAAAATTGATTGAAGTCAAAGTAACATTTATGTAATTCTATAGTTTTCAAAATATTTTTTCTCTTGATTTGTTATTATATATCAAGACAAAAATTCAAATTAAGGTGGTATTTTACATTTTTAAAATATATTTAAATTATCTAAATATAATTAAAATAGACAAAGTGTTGAATATGATGTTTTGAGGTTCTAAAATTGGAATGAATCTTCTGATATTAGTCCACTGAAATTTTTTAAAAAATTTAAAGTGATATAATTATGAGATTATTTGGAAGGTGTTTGAAATTAAGGTTCAAATATTTTAATGTATTTATTCAAAATAATTAATAGTATTTTCATGAAATATTTTCATAGATATTATTATGGAGAAAATTTTGGAAGACTAAATTGAAAATTTTAATTTGAATATTTGAACTTTTAATATCATATTTATAGAAGAAATTATAGAATATTTTAGTTGAAAAAATAATGGAGATATTTGGGAGAACATACTTTTATAGATTCAAATTTAAAATATATATTTGAATTATGTATAATTATTATAAGATTATTTTTTGGAGAATATTTTTTGACCAGATTCAATGTGTAGAATTAAGTGAAATTATATCATGAGTTTTTTGGAAACATTATTCAAATATCAAATTCCAATACCTACTTGATTTTTGGATCATTTTTTATGTAATTATAGAATAATAAATCAAGAATATGTTTATAGAAATTCAAATTCAAAAATATTTTAATTTTTTAATGACAATAAATTATCACATGGTCTTTAAATATTATATTGGAGATTATATTGAATAATATCTTGAATTACCAATAGAATATTTTGATTTTCAAATATTACTATTATCTATTTACTTTTTTTTGAAAATTCATTTCTTGAATATTCAATGATTGTGCAATAATTATAGATAACGTTATGGAATCCCTTTTACTTGATAATTTTCAAATTATCAAACATGGTAATGAAGTCTTCAATGGATTGAAAATGCATATTACAAATATATAATGAATATAGTGGGGATGTTGCTGATAGAATGATACAACATTAGCACATTTATGTGAATAATAACTATAATACTATTCTCTTTCTAATGTAGTCATTGAATATATTTTGAAATGAGGATCAATTTGGAGTCACGCCAACATATATATTTATACTCTAAAGAATAAGATCCTCCTACTAGTAGTTGGTAATACGACTATGTACAAAATATTCTTTAACTTCTACAACATATATATTTATACTAGGGTCTAGACTACAAATACTAAGTCATGGTGGAGTATACCTTCTTAAACTAAGCTATTGAGGTTGCTTACAAAAGAACCTAAAGGACCTGTAAAATCCTTGTACCAAGTAGCAGCTACTTTCACTCAGTTATCGAGGGCCCATAATAAATGTATCTTCTTGTTAAAAATAATCAAGCTTGTGAAGATACTTATACTAGAGTGATATATGAGATCCCTATTCCCCAAACAAGTATAAATCATTTTTCATACTCTTTATCTTATGTAATTTTCTATTGTGTTACTTTATATTACGTGATATGGTCATGATCACAATATTTTAAGAGGGTAATTTTAAATTTGTTGTGTTTTTTAAAAGGAATCAATTTACCCCTTATTGTGTCTTTGTAATAATTATCTTGGACCAACACTTGTTATTATAGTAAGGATAAATTTTAAGAAATATTTGAATATATATATATATATATATTCTACTTTATATGAACAAGTGGTGTCAGTGGAAGGTATCTATTAGAGAATACAGGATATTTAGTTTGTCTCTAACAATTTTGAGTTAAATATCCCAATGAAGACATTTTTTAATGGCATATTTTAGAGAAGCTATATTGATGATTCATTATATTTATTTTAATGGTGATAATTATGGTTTCTGGAAATCTCATATAATTAACTAATTAAAGAATCATGGATTAATGTTTTATTTGGAATATATAAAAACATACAATATTTCAAAATGTGAACTTGAAAAGTTGAGTGATTCTTTAATGGTTAATTATAACCATAATATAAGGGTAATTAATGCAATTATTTTTGGATTAGGAGCTGATTAATTTATTTGAGTCTCTTAGTGTACAACATTTTATGAAATATTGGAAACCTTAATTGTTTCTTATTAAGGAACCAATGATGTTAAATAACTAAGTTAAATTACTTATAATATTAAATTTGACACTTTCAGTATGTTTAGTGAAGAAAATTTTACTTAGATTAATGGGTGATTTACAAAAATATTCAATGATATTTTTTCCATGGGAACTCTAATTACAAAATTTGACCAGGCATTAATGTTTCTTATAGTTTCACCCTTTAAGTGGAATAGAATAAATTTTCCTATCATAAAATACAATCTGTTAAGGATTAAAAGATAAATGAACTGATTTGAAGAATAATGATGTACAAAGTTGATATGCAAGCTAAGATTACAAATCATAATTATATTTAAAATGATGATATTTCTCTCAATATTTCTACCTCAAATGTTTGTAAAATATGTTCTGATGATTCTAGAAATTCAAACTCAAGAAATGAAACATTATATATTTTTAGGTAATTCAACATACTTTATAAGAAGTGAAAAGTGAAATTGAAGAATAATAAAGGGAATTAGGTCATATGTTATGAATGTAAGAAGAGAGTCCATCTGAGTCCATACTACCCTCTCCTTAAATCTTAAAGGAAATCAAATTATAAAAGTAAAGGAAATAAGGATATGAAATCCACCTAGAGTGTATATGAATACTAATGTGATGAATCTACTTCAATCTCTAATGTTGATCATGAATGGAAAAAAGAAAAATATCTTTATTATGGATCATAATGATAACATAAAATCATCTTTATCTCATAGTTATAATTTTGAAAATCTTTATTTTAATGTGATAAATGGATATTATTATATTCTTCAAGATAAATTTGAATCTTTAATGAAATATTGTAAAACAGTAATAAAATATTATGATTTTTTTATTGAAAAAGGAGGAATGATTAAATATATTGAAAATTTAAGATACAATCATTCCAATAAATCATGATATTTTAATATAAATACATTTATGGAATTATTGGATGGAATTTATTCATTAAAACAAGTTTCTCGTATGTTTAATAGGGGAATTTTTTAAATAAAATTCTTGGTAAGAATAAAATAAATAAAGGAGGACTTGGTTTTGATATTATTGTTCAGAGTGGAAAACAAAAGAGGGGGTGGATTGATGTTCTAATTAAAATATTTGTTTATAAACAATTTTAAATAAAGACTCATAGTTCGTAATACATCCCAATTAATTAATATAGTCGGTGTATCTAATTTAAATATTTTTACTAATCTTTAAAAAATATTAATCAAAACATAGGTAGAATAATCTTAGGACAATCCAAATATTTTTCTATTAATCTACTGACACTAAATTGTAGAAATATGTATTTTAAAAATTAATTATCAAATTATATTATTTAAAATATATTTTAAGAACCATTTTAAAACATGGAAAGATAAACTTTAAAGATCATAGTAGAAATGAAAATAATAGGTTTGGTATTATGATTAGACCTAGACCTCTCCATTTAGTAGTCACCTACTACTAATCATTTTTATTAATAAATAAATAGATCCAAAAACTAGATCGTGTTTTATATGTTGGGACCATGTTGGAAATAAGTTATTTTTGGAAGATGGAAGAAGTTTGCACCAAAAGATTTTATTTTTTTATCAAAGAATTTAAAATCACCTCACTTTGTAAAATTTGGTGACAAGATTCACAATCAAAATCAAAATAATAGATTCAAAATTATTAATAAAGTCTAATAGTTTGTAAAACTTTTTTAGGAAGAAAAGGTTCACCAACTCACTATAGGTCCAAAATGAATGTTTAAATTAGAATAAAGATGTGTATGTGAGTATGATTGGATCCAATGAAAACCTAGTGACGATTTTATGATTTTGGAGTTCTCATATATTATATGTTGTGTGGAAAAACCAATGATGGAAGCCTTATAATGTAAATAATGATAAAAGGTTATGCTAATCATATGGATGTTTTTTGGAAAGAAAGAAGGTGATGGACGGATAGTAAGGTATAATACTTTCCAAAGTAATTCATAAGATTCTATGTTTATATTAACTGTTCTCAATTCCACGAGGATGTTATGACTAAAATTATAAGTTTGTAGGAGAAGAATTTTTGTGAAGTTAAAATATTTCAGTCTCAATTTATCAGTGTGAGATTACCAAACACATAATTGATTAAAGGATGTGATGTTTTGTTTGAAACATGAGAAGATGAAGTTGGTGGTTTTTGATCATAATAATAATATACAAGATATAAATATTTGGAGAAAGAATTTGGCATGTATCTTAATGAAAAAAAGAGATAAGATTCTACAAAACCAGTACATCTGAAATAGTGTTCCACCGATCAATCGAAGGTAGAATCATTTTCTTGGGAGTTTTTTGGACCAATGAAAAATAAAAAGTGTGGATTTTTTTGGGATAGATTCATGTAATAAATACAAATACCTATAAACCAAATGTATATAAACTATATAGTAAAAAATTTATATAAGTTTGATTTTTTTTTCAATTCGTTCATGAACTGAAGAAGAACTCTAATATGTTTTCAAAAGGGTTAAGAGATATCGAAAAATATTTGGTATCAACTCCTCAAACTAGGGGTGATACTAATCAATAAAAATGAAATAGATACCAATATATGAAGCATAGTATTACACCAATAAAGTTCATTTAACACTATACTACATCAAGAGAAGGATCATAAGTATGAATAAAAGAAGAAAATGAGTTATGTGAAAGTCTTTTCCAAGACGGTTTGAAGCTGGTTTTGAATTTTTGACAAAGGTTGTTGACATCTATAAAATTTTAAACTATTTTTATGAAAAAATAAAGTAATGTAATGTCTAAAAAATTATAAACAACATTTATAGCAAAAATGTTTCAATGTTTTAAATATAATAGTTTGTACAGAGCATTAGAATGGGATATTTTATTTCAACTAGTATTGAGCATCATAATAAGAAGTATTCAGTTATGATGTATTATAAATTGGGTCAATAAAATTATAGTGTCTATATGTCTTCATTGTAATAGAGAAATTGGAATGAAAATCGGAATCTAATTGAAACATGTTATGAAATTTTGAATCCAACATAAGTAGTAAAAATATTTGAGTAGTTATAAGAAAAAGTGAGAAGAGTTGAAGAAGTAAAAGTTGAGGCCAAAATAGTGGGTAAATTGATGTTTTTGTAAATTTGGTTATATGGGAAAAACTTTTCATATTCCCCTATAAACCATTTGTCTAAAACCTATAAAAGAAGAAGACTAATTTTTATTTTCTAAAGAAACTAAAAACTGTCCACTTGCATAAGAATATGAAATGATCTGGGGTTTTGGTGAGAATAGGATTCCATAATGAGACTTCCTGAGAAAGATTCCTCAATATAAGAAGAAAAATTAAGATAAATTTCAATAGTTTCTCATTTCAGAGAGGGACATCAGACAAGGAAATTTGAAAAAATATTCTAGACTGAGAAGAAAGAAGTTCAAATTTATTTCAATGGTATTTTGGTAAACTTATATTTCCGGACTAAGAAATAAGACTAAATAATTGGAATGGGGTATCATACTGAGTATCATTATAATGTCCAAAGAATTTACTACCATCTCATTGGTAGGAAAGAGAACAATTGTTTTGAATATTTTATTTGTAGAATTTGAAAATGTAGCATAGTGAAATGTTTTGAAGTAATTGGTAAAAGTTTCTTACCTTTTTACACAAACTTGTTTTATATAATTTTGTGCTGCATGAATCACATAATATTTTTAATTGATCATAGTGGTACACAAGTTTAAGGTTATATCCTACGTATTTATATTAACATGAAATTATTTTTTTCTATTGGATTGTGTGGTATTATATTGTTTGCAAACTATAACATGCCAGTTTCTACTCTTTTTGTGTAGTGAACCTTTTAATTCTTATGTTCCTGTGCATGTGTGATTTTTTCATCAAAGTGATAATTCATTAACATGAGGTGAATATTGTTTCAAAATAAAGAATACATAAAATAATAATATATAACTAATTCACCCCTCCCCCTCCTAGTGATACATTGATCCTAGATGGTCAATATCAATTGGTATCATAGTAAAGGTTCCCTTAATTTACTAGTTTCTAACGTTTTGAAGAGAATTTTTGATGGAGAAAATGAATTATGTGAATAGTATGGGGATTATGGTATTTTAGGGAAAGAACTATCATATCTAGAAAGGTAAAATGTTTCCTTATCTTATATCTCTTGGGTATGATGTTCTTGAAGCTCCAAAAGATGGATTTCCTCCTAATGATGAAAAAGTTACTCTTATATCCTTTTATAAGAAGAATAATGAAAATGATGGAAGATCTAATAATTACTTACACTCATCAATTTTTGAAAGTGATTTTTTAAGAGTGAAGGGTGTTTCCACTACCATTGATATCTAGGATAAACTAAAAAAAATTATAAATGTAATGCAAAAGTGAAGAAGGAAAAGTTACAAATATAGATATTGAATAATGAATATCTTAATATGGGTGGGTAAAAATCAGTTGGTGAATTATTTACCATGGATAATAATATTGTTATAACTATTAAATGTCTTGGTTAATAGTTGGAATACTCTATTATTTTTGGAAAGATCATTATAGTTCATCTCAAAAATATTGATGTCCAAGTTTCCTAATTGTGAGATAGAGATCCAGAAACATTATCTTTAGATGACTTGTAAATTAATTTCATCACTCACGAAATGAGAATTGAGAAATTTATGAAAGGAATAAATAAAAGTATATAGATAAATGTCTTTCAAGGATAAAAATAAATAATATATTAAAAAAATATTGCAGACAAAGAAGTTATAGATTCTAATTCTGAAAATGAAGTATGTAAAAATCAGAAGGAATATTTATCCTTGATTTCTAAAAATGTTAAAATAGGAATAGGTAAATATAAATAGAAACTTAACTTAAATTTTGTTGAATGTTGAATTTTTGGGAAATTTATAGATAATTTTCCTCTAAGAAATAAATAAGATGATAGTGATGAAGATGAAAGAAGTTAGAAAAGGTCTTACAAAAAAACAAGGTGATAAAGCTAAATATTATTCCAAAGGGTAATATATAATGTTCTTAAAATCAAAAAGAAGATTTTTTTAACAAATGCTAATGAATAAGCAAATATATCTGAATATAATAAGTCTACTGTGAATTATGGAGAGAATACTTTAATTAAAATAGTTAATAATGTAGAGTTTACAAGTAATAGTTCCGAAGAAGAAGATGAAACTTTTTTATAATTTCATCTGAAAGAATGATTGAAATAATTTCTATGAAATCATGGAAGTCTTGATAAATAAATAAGTAAATTGAAAAATGAATGTTCTTTAACCGAATATTATGATTTTTTATAGAAAAAATGTTAACCTACTAGAAGGGATTGATAATTTAATAAATTTATTGAGAAATTAATTCATCAGAATAAACATCTATAAGTAATGTTGAAGGAAAGGGAATTAGAGTTGGTACTTGTTGACAAAAAAACATTCTATATCTGATCATAGGGATATAAGTTTTATGAACTATATATCTAATGTTGGTGAAATATCTAAAAAATATGAACCTGAGAAGAATCAAAATATACCTTCAAAGGTTAAGAAGAAATTTTTATTTTATTTTTGTAATTAAGAAAGTTGGGAATGTATGTATATTGTAAAAAACAAAAATGTGGAAAAGTGAAAAGATTATAAAAATTATGATTCTGAAAACATTTCACCTTCTACTAGCTTTGATAAGTATAGAAACAAGTTTCCTTTGAAAAATGAGATTCTTAGTGATAACATAAAGGTTAGTGGTCAAAATAATTATTAAGAAAAAGATAAGAAGGTTGTGGATAAAAATGTTAAAAATTCCAGATAGTATGAAAGTTAAAGAGGAAAGTATTAATTATAAATATACTTATAGAATTGTTGTGAATTTGAATATATAGAAAATATGTGTTGGTTTAATCAATAACCGTACTAATATCCATGAATTATAGAAGGAAAAGTTTGAGGGGGAGTCAATCCTCTAAAAGAAATCATTATGTAAAGGATGTTTTGAAGAAATATTAGACGGTTGGCATGAAATTTAAAAATAGGTTCCAACATCTAGAAACTAATTTCAAAAGATGTTAACAAACTAGAAATATTGTAAAAGTATGTCTTTTTTTTAACCGACACAAAAATAGGGTTTTAACAATTCCAAGAAGATGTACCTGAAGAATGATAAAGGGAATGAAAAATATCTTATTATAGAAACCACTATCAAATATATGAAAGGAGAATGAACTTTGATTTTGGTTAGTGGGTGTTTTTATCATAAGAAATGAGACTTGAAATTGTTGAAGAATGTGAAATATGTTAAAGAAGGAATAATTACCTTTGAAAATTATGAATCCCTTAAAATCAAAGGTGTTGGATCTGCTATTATTGGGGAAGAAATGTTAAAGTCCAGGAAAGAATTGATTGTTTATGGGATAAAAAACAACTATATGACTATTTCACAACATATCAATTAATGAAAAAATTTATTTATAGAAAATATTGGTTTTTTTTAAAAATAGATGAAGATGGAAAGACAATTACAGGACGAAAATTTATAAAAGGAAACATTTTCCAAGTTGGTGAGGATCAAAACTCTTGTTACTTAAGTATGATAGAAGATGATATGTTGAAATATAAAATTATTGGAAACATGTGCCAAGGAAACAAAATCAATTTATCAAAGAGATATGTTTTTGTGGAATTATTGATATATAAAGAATAAGATATTGGTGTTTCATAATTTTTTAGAAAGGAAAGATTACAAACTCTATGTATAAGAAAGTAGAAATTTGTTTAAAATGCCCCCTCTAACTTATTAATTATGATATTTGTGTTCTAATGAGAAAATAATCAACTAACTAAGGTAAGTACTTAATTTCATTTTTTTATGAATTTACTCAAATTATATGTGTCATGTATATGAAACATAATTCAGATGCTCTGAAATTTTTTATATTTTTTAGGAGGAAGTCAAATAAGTAATGTGATTACTTAGTGAAGAAGTTGAGAATATACCATGGAGTGAATAAAAATGAATATTTTAAATGTTATCTTTTGAAGCATGGAATTTATCATGAGTTCAGCACACCATAAACTCCATAATAAAAAGTTATTCATGTATGTAAAAATAGAAGTCTGGTTAAAATGGCACGGACAATGTTACTTGAACATATTCAATCTCATTACTTTTGGATGAAATCCATGTCCATTCTTTTTTATATTCAAAACCAATGTTTCTATAGGTCATTATCATATTTTACTCCGTATGAAATATTTTATGATAAAAATCCGAGTTTGAAACACTTATGAGTTTTGGGATTCCATTCATCATAAAGAAGGATGATAGAAACCTTGGAAATCTTGAGTAGAGAGGTTAATCTATAATTTTTCTTGTATATGCTCCAAAACGATGAAGATATAAATGTTTCAACAAAGAGATAAAAATATTATTTATTTTTTTTTGATATGAAAGTTATTAAAAAAGTTGGGGAAGATGCTAAACAAACTTGTACTTATAATAAATATAGAAAATATAAATGAATTTGTGTTAATAGTTATGATAAGGATGAAAAAAATTGTAATACTACTCAAGAATAAGAATCAACCTCAGTTGTTTATAGTTATGAGGAATAATCTTTAAAATATCATCCCAGGACAAGGAAATAAGTGAAATCTCAAAACATTATTGGTGATTAACATCAAAATTTTCAAACAAGAAGGGAATGAAAAGTTATGGCACATACTTCTTTATATTCAAAACATGAGTTGAAATATGTAAATGAAGTTTTTGATCATCCAGAATGGGTTCAGGATATGAATGAATAGTTAAATCAGATAGAAAGGAATGATACTTGCGTACTCATAAGTAAACCAAATGATAAAAATGTTATTTTTAAAAAGTGGATTTTCTAACAAGCTATATGAATATAGTGAATTGATAAGAAACAATGAAAGATCTGTGCACAAAGGTTACTCATAGAGAGAATAATTGATTTTGATGAGGCCTTTTTTAGTGTAAATGGTAAAAAAATTATAATCTTTCTTTTTATTATTGCATGATAAAGTTAAATAATATTTCAGATGGATGTGATTTCCACATTTATGAATGGATAACGTGATGATGTATTTTATATTGAACAACCATATGTATTTATTGTCTGGAAATATGAATGGTTTGTCTACAATTTAAAGAAATCCTTTTATGAGTTAAAAAAACTATCAGGTCATGGAATTCGAAATTAGATACCTAATTAAGATATATGAGTGTTAAGAAAGGAAGGGTTGATTGTAATAAGTACATCAAATAAATCCAAGAATTTTACCACAGTGTGATTGTTTATATTTATAACATTATATTTGTTTGGAATGATGAAATAACCTATGAAGGATTTTCTAAATAGATGAAAAAGTTGTCCAAGATTTCCATGCTGGGAGAAAAGAAATACTTTCCTGGGTTTCAGATATCACAATACAAGAAATAAATATTTATTTCCCAAGAAAATTTTAACACCCCAAACCCAGTTACCCAAAGCCGGTGCATTATTTTATTACATTGGCATAAATACAAGATAGTTATATCCCAAAGAACTGAATATATTAGTAGCTTTGGAAAACTAGATACATAATTTCAACATTACAACTTGAAATGAAATACAATATTTAAAATCCATTAGTAATTCCCATAACACTTATATTAACCCTTTAAGTCATTCACAATACACTTCTTTGAATCATGGGAAAATATAAAACCTAATAAAGGGGTGAGCTCAGATGCTCAGTAAGGGTAATTAATACAGAAAAAGTAATCATAAACATAAACACTAAGCATGATGAATAACTAAAATCACATGCCCTTAAAAATAAACTCGAGAATAGTATTGTAGAAATAAAAACATATTAAATAATTCCATAAAACATTACCATGAATATTCTACTAGTTGAATAATCACATAGACTATCAATATCTAGTTTCATAATGAGGGAATTCATAATGATGGACATCATAATCATTCTTTCAAGGCCTTGTTTCAAGACAATATATAAATACGTAAAAACATGAATTAGTTTGTCTCATAAGACAGAATGATGCATCGAGGGTCTATAGAAGGCCCCATCCATCACGTAATTTATCTAGCACATTCCTCATATGAATGGGGATAAATATAAAAAACATATAAATTTATATTTAAACTATCATATGAAATGTAAATAACTTTCCTCAACCGTTAAATATAAACACTTAACATTTAGAGTAATATGGTGAATGGTATCATGATATTACATCCATTGTAAAACTAATCATAAAAAATCGATGAAATATGGTAGATGATATAATATAATATTAATCCAGATTAAACCTAATAATAAACAAGAGGGTTGAAATTGATGAAAATACTCACATAAAATCATCGAGTAATTATTAAGATAAATACTCTTTTACCTTAAAGAAAGGTTTATTTTGGAAAAATATTTGTATTAAAATAGAAGTTAAATAATGTAGTTTTTTAATAATAAAATGGTGAATTTTTAAAAAATAATGCGGGCTAAAAATAGATTATAGGGTTTATTTTAAAATAGGTAAGAATTCTAGACGTTCCTTTGAAATGGGCTTGTTTATAGGGAACAATTTTTTAAAGATCATTTTAAAACAGGTAGATTCACATAAAATAAAGAAATATTCAATTTAGAAAACATATATAGAACACACACGTATACTTAATGAGGATTTCAAAATAAAAATTAATAATTTCATTTAGGTATGTATAGAAAAATATTATCCCGAATGAAAATAAAGGTTCGGATAAAAAACCATTACCTTATGTCTGAACGTGTTCTGCACTTGAACATAACTTCCTGGATAATAAAATGAAATCGATTAATTAATTAATTAAAAACATTATATACATGTATTTTATTCATTAATTTTATTAAGTTCATTTAAGTACTTATTTATATGTTATATTGTTGAATTTTGTCGTTCTAGAGTGTTCATTTCTCTTATGTCATGATCAGTTTGCTTGATTATAAGTAATGGAGTTCATTTAAAATTAATATAATTATATTAAATTGGAATTGAATGTTTTTAATGATAATCCAGAAGATTAAATAGTTATACATATATATATATATATCATTTGGTTAGATATTATGAGGATGAATCATTAGATTGTACATTTAGTGATAATCCTTTAGATTATTATTGCATTTATTGATCATAATAAACTCATTTTGTTTTATAGTTTAGTATTATGTAAATATTTTACTTATAGAATATAAAAAGGGTTATATAATACATTTTAAAATCATTCTCAATCATTAAAATGGGTTCACAAAGAGATTTTAAGAATAATTTGAAGAACTAAACTTCGTCGTCCATGAAGGTTGTAAATTGGCACCTCCCAGACGATGATTTCATTTAAAAAATAAAGGAGGGAGAGTAAGTTGATTGGTAATGGTTATTACCATAACATGATATAATTATATTATATATATGATACTTTACTTATCATGATCAATTGGATATATTATTTTTTTAACGAATAAGAGGAAAAGAAGATAAATTGAAATGAAATTAAATGAAATAGGAATCGGATTTACCTCTGGAAATAACCTCCTTGAGAACATCCTTAAGGAAAAGGGTTATTGTCTTTAGAAATTCCAAGGGCTCTTAGACATTGTAAGGTAATAGGGAAGGGTATTTTGACAGAACATTTATATGCTTCAAGTCTTAAAGTATTGAAGAGAACTGGGAGTGAGGGGTGGTTTTATAGTTGAGGAAAAGAGTGATTTTTGAAAATCTTATTCATTATTTTATTATTTCGCTCAAGATGAGAAAAATTGTGGATTAATATGTCCAAAAATATAAATAATATCATGTGAGTTAAAACTAATGGACATTTACATGATCTATGTCTAAATCATTATGTACAAATTCATTTATTTAACATATTACGAAAATTATTAAATTTCACTATTCACCAAAAATTATAGTATTTCAGGAAAATACAAAAAAAATAACTCCAAACATTTTTTGATGTATAGATTTCAAAAATGAAATAAATTTTATCCAAATAATTTTCTAAAGAAGATAAGTTTAATTTTTAATTAATAATATAATTTAATTGAAAAATAAAAATTTTAAATTTAAAACTAATTTTATAATACCTTCTAAAATTACTAAGGTCTCATAAAATTATCCTAAAATCATAGGAAAAATATATTAATTTATGAATACATTTTATGAAAATTAATTCGATTAATTTATTAATTTAAAATTTATATTAAATATTCATTACTCACAAAAGTACCAATACTAAATTATTAATTTTTAAAATATTCACTCTCATTTATAGGGTGCCTAAATTTTATATATACTTACATGGGAGAGGTTTCAATTCATAAGGTCACATTACTATTAATAATGGTATGTTACAATTCATAAGGATGAGTTAATATTCATTAGGTTAAGTTACTATTAACCAAAATTGGAAGTTGATCATATCAGACTCTAAATATCTTACTGATTGAAATAGTGTATGTTTGTTTTTCAAAATTAAAATCTGATAAGTCGAAAAATTATGTTCATTGTCCAGGTTATAAGAAGTGTTGTTTCATAGAGACATAGTGTTTCATTAATTCAATATTAAATTTATTTGTTAATTCTTGGGGTGGTATATTCTTCCCATATTAAAAAATCATTCTCCAAATTTGAAGAATTTTTACCTTATAAAAAGATTTCACTACTTATTTAACATAAGTTTCTTAGCCTGCCATGTTTCCTCATAAATTTTATGATTTTTCCAATGTACCTTTACCAATAGAATCATCTGATTCCTCAACACATATTCCTTAGTGTCTAGAATCTAGATAGACTTTTCATAGTAAGATAAGTCTGGTTCCAAATCTATATCTTTATAGTTGAGGGAATGCATTGGGTCTGGCATGTACTATCTAAATAAAGAGACATGAAACACATTGTGTACTCTAGAAAGTCTAGGAAACATTTCCAAATGATAATACATATGTTAAATTCTCTCCAGAATTTCAAAACGGCCAATATACCTGGGGCTCAATTTCCTTTTCTTTCTAAATATTATAACAACCTTCTATAGAGATACATTTAATAAAATGTGATCTCCATTTTGAAATTCCAAATCCTTCCTTCAATTATCAGCAAATTTATTTTTCATACTTTGAGTTTCTTTGAAATGGGTTCGAATAGTCTTTACCTTTACTATTGTTTCCTTAACAAGTTCTAGGCCCACAAGCTTCATTTCACCAAATTCATCCCAATATGTTGGTGTAAGACATCTCTTTCGATATAATGCTTCATATGGAACCATTTTAATACTTTAATGGAAACTATTATTGTTGGAATACTCCAAAATGGTAAATACTAATCCCACATACCATGAAAATCATGTGATCACAATCTCAACATGTCTTCTTTTGTTTGTATCATCCTTTCCGATTGTTCGTCCGTTTGAGGGTGGTAAGAAATACTCAATCCAAGATCAATATCCAATTATTTTGAATACTTTTCCAGAATTTTTGTATGAATTTTTATCATGATTTTAAATAATTGGGAGATGTTCTACCTAAATTGTGACAACATCATTGATATAGAGTTTTGCAATGTACTCTAGTGGATAATCCCCCCTTATAGAAAGGAACTGTGAAACATTTTGTAAGTCGATCAACAATTTCCCATATTGAATCATTATTTCATGGATTTTTGGGTACACCAGTGAAAAAATACATGGTGATGTCATCACATTTCCATATAAGAATAAGTAGAGTTTTCATGACTTCTTTGTGAGGTTATCATTAGGACTTCACTTATTGACAGACAAAACATATTTATACATAATTATAAATTTCCCACATCATGTTGTATGACCAAAAATATTCCTTCAAATATATATACATTTTAGTGCTATTAGGGTGTGAAAAAAATCCGAGCTATGGGAATCATAAAGTAACTACCTTTTTAGCTCTGGTATAGAGGGAACACATTACCTCTTCCAAAATTTTAGAATTTTATCCCCACACATGAAGTCATCCAACTTCCCATCATTCACAACTCTAATTTTCTTTTGAAGATTCTATTCATCAGACTAAATAGTTTTAATTCTTTTCGATAAATATGGTTGGACATCCAATTTAAAAAGTAATGATTTTTCACCTTCTTTGATAATTCCCATATCAATCTTTACTAGATTTATGAATACATGATCCCTATCAATCCTGATTTTGTTTAAAACTCCATGATCCTTCCTACATAAAGCATCAACTAGATTATTTTTTTTACTTGGTGGTAGTGTATGGAATAATTGTAATCCTTGAGTAACTTGAACCATATCATTTTCCTCATGTTGATATCTATCTATGAGAAGATATATTTCATGCTCTTATGATCAATATATATCCCACATATTTTGTGATATAGATAGTTTCTCTATATCTTCATAGCAAGGATTACAAATACTAACTCAATATCATGATTTAGATAGTTCCTTCCATGAATACTTAACTTCCTCGATGCATAGGCAATAACTTTATAATTCTACATGAGGACACAGCCAAGTCCTTTCTCTAATATATCACCAAAGATAATAAATCCACTATTCCTTGATGGTAGAGTTAGGATCAGTGTATTCACTGATATCCTATTTAATTATTCAAAATATTCATCAAATTCTTTTGTCCATATGAACTCAACCCCTTTATGAGTAATCTTGGAAAATGGGTTGGCTAAATGGGAGAATTTCTGAATGAAACACTGATAATAACCTACTAAAGCAATAAAACTATATTCCTTGGTTATGTTCATTAGTGTATGAAATTCTTGAACTACCTTTGTATTCATATAATCCACTAAAATTCCATCCTAAGAGACAACATGACCTATAAAAGAAACTACTTGAATCCAAAATTCAAGAATTCAAAACTTCCCATATAATTTGTTTCTTCTAAGACTCTTAAAAATAATGCACAATTGATTATATGGTCTTCGTACATTTTCGAGTATACCATGATATCATTAATAAATACAACAAAAAATGGTCAAGATATTCGTTGAAAACTCTATTCATTAGATCCTTGAAAATAGAGGGTTAATTAGTCAGTCAAAAAGGTATTACTATAAACTCATCATGCCCATACCTTGTTCAAAATGTTGTTTTTGGAACATCTTTCTTCCTCACATGAAACTGATGATATCTAGATTGAAGTTAAATCTTTGAAATTATAGGTCTCTATGAAGTTGATCAAATAAATAATCAATGCGAGGAAGATGATACTTATTCTTTATCTTAATAGCATTCATCTCCATATAATAAATGCACAACCTTATAGATCCATCGTTCTTCTTGATGAAAAGAATAGGGGATCCCTATGGAGAAACACTAGTGTGAATAAATCCTTTATTACTCAATTCCTCTAGTTGTTACTTTAGTTCTACTAACTCTACAATGGACATTCTATAATGAGTTTTTGATATAGGTCTTGAACCTGGAATTAAGTCAATAGTGAACTCAACTTCTTACTCTGATGTATGCCCATGTAAATCCTATGTAAACACATCAACATATTAATTCACAATTGGTACATACTCAATTTTAATATTCCTTTTCTCACCCATAGATATTGATTTCTCATCCCCCCCAATAATTTCATTAAATAGGGATACTTGGGTTGGATCTAGATAAGAATGAGATGATGATGTTTTTTCTTTCAAGATATAGGATTCTACACCATTCTAAAAAATTGTAACCTCCTTCTTCTTGAAATAGATTATCCCATCGTAGTTTAAAATCAAATTCATACCAAGAATTATATCAAACTCAATCATGTTTATGATGATAAGTTCAACAACTAAAGTACATTTTTGTGTCATAAGGGGGACTGATTGGCATATCTTATTTGTAATGATACTTCCCTTAAGAGTTTTTATTGATAACTCCTTTATTAAATAAAATTGGAAATGTATAATTTTATTAGAAAATTTGGAAGAATTAAATTAATGTGATGGTCCATAATAAAATAAATCATTGGATAAGTTTTAGTAAATTATTAGAGTACATTCCACAACATCGTAAGAAACTTCAACCATAGCTATCTTGATCACATATGATTGACCATGCTCCCTTATCCTTATCTGGGGAATGATTCCTTGAAGCATAAAAAAATCATTTTTATTGTACCTCATCTCTATGAAATTATAGAATTGTCCATTGGTGGCTTCTTTCTTTACATTACAATCATTAGATTGGTGTCATTTTCCTCCACACTTTTACCAAAAGGCATACCCTTTAGGAAAGTATTGATGTGTTTCTTAACACAACTATCATAGGATGGAAAAAAAATCCTTACCTTCTTCCCCCTTTTCTTATTTCTTTTTCCAAAGTCTTCAGAAGTGCTCTTCTTATCTTTCATTCCCTTAAGGTCATAAGACATAGAGAATTATTTTTATTTCTTGATAGCACATGAGATTATATCTTCGTACGACGAGAAACTTTGTGAGAGTAGTTCCCTTTGGGGGAATGGTTTTAAACCATAAAAAATAAATAAATATTTTTCCTTGGATTATGTATGTCTTCCATGAAATTTCTTGTTAGCCTTGTGAATTTAGATTCATACTTTTAAACATTCTCATTCCCTTTTCCTCAGTTTCAGAAACCACCTTTCCATATCTGCTCACTATTCACGAAGAATGTATTTTTCTAATAATATTTCCATAAAATCCCTCCATTCCAAATTTTCAATCTCTTCCTCCACCTTTGTGTTTTGAATTAATGACCACAGTTGATCATTATCTCTCGATGGATGATAAACTCCCATGACAACCTTCTCTCTTTCGTTACTTCCCAAAGCGAGAAATATCTTATCTAAGGAAAGTATCCACTGCTCAACTACGAATGGGTTTTGAGTCTCATTGAATTATGGAGGCTGTTATCACATAAAGTGGCCTAATATTTATCCTCTACATTATGGAACAAGATGTTCCGTATCAGTAAGGTTATTATTCATAACCTGAGTCTATTTTCCCAGTATAGTTGTAACATGCTCCGCACCTGTTGAAGCTGCAGGACCAATATCATTATATTCCATAGGAGGAAAATCCCCACATGGGATATTAATTTTTATGATATTTCCATTAAAAACACTAGGCACCAATTATAATTAATCTAATATACTAAATTAGGTTACGAATCATAATGTATAATGTCTACTAAAAAATACTTTACAAAAATTAAATCCTATGTATTTCCAATCTCACAATCATAAAAATCATTTTATTTGAAGAAAAATTTACATTTAAATCATTCATAATGGCTTATAAATAAAATGAATATTATCCTATGAATATCCCCTAGGAGTGTCAGACCAGGAGTGTATTAAGGCCCATTGTTGTTTACTAGGTCACCTCGAGTAAAGCTCACAACACCTTGTATGAGTTGTTACTCATAGGTACATCTGTGCCAGAACCACGCCCACTTGTAGTATCTAAACAACGATTTTTTTCTAAGAAGACTCAAATGATCACTTCATTACCAAAATTATATGACATTATTCTATGTTTATCCTCAAAGTCTACCTTAGGGATTTTTTTCCCTAATATACATTTTCAAAATCTAGTTTCCATGTTTTCTATTAAACTTCCTCTAACACCAAATATAATACCCCGACCCATTTTCCTAGAACTAGTGAATTATGTTATTAAATTTTCAAAAATATAAGTGTAGTATGCCAAAGAATTTAATATTTTAGTAGATTTAGAAAAATATATAAATGCATAATTTCAACATTACAACTTGAAATGAAATACAATATAGCAGATCCATTAATAACACCCATAACTCTTAGATTAACCCTAAAAGTCATTCATAATAATCTTCTTCGTATTCTATGGAAATATAAAAAATAACAAAGGGGTGATATCAGATTCTAAGTAAGGTAAAATAACACAACATAAGTAATCATAAACATAAACACTAGGCATGGTGAATAACTAAAAACACAATCTTCTAAATTAAACTAGAGAGTAATATGGTAGGAATAAAAAATGATTAAATAATGTCGTAAAACATTCCAATGGATATTCTATTATTCAAATAATCACATGGATTATCAATATATTGTTTTATAATGAGGTAATTCATAATTTTGGATATCATAATCATTCTTTCAACGCCTTGTTCCATGATTATACATAAACAGGTAAAAACTGAGACTAGTTTTTCTCATGAGACCAATATATGCATCGAGGGGTTATAGTGGGCCACATACATCACATAGTAAGTAAAATTAATTCCTCATAAGAATAGAGATAAACATTAATAACATATTAATTCGTATTGAAACTATCATATGAAATGTAAATAACTTTCCCAAATCATTAAATATGAACACTAACCATTCAGAGTAATATGGTGAATGACGTTAAGATAGAACATCCACAGTCAAACTAATCATAAAACATTAAATGAAATAACGTATATTTCCTCATAATATATTAATCCCAATTAAACATAATAATCAACACGCATATTGAAATTGATGAAAATACATGTATAAAATCATTGAGTAATTCTTGAGATAAATACTCTTTTACATTGAAAAGAATAGTTCTTTATAAAATAATTGAATAAAATTAATATTTAAATAATTTAGTTTTTTAATAATAAAATGAGTTATTTTATAAAAATAATGGGGGATAAAAACAGATTATTAATTGTATTTGAAAATAGGTAAGAATATAAGAAGTTCCTTTGAAATGAGCTTGTTTATCAGGATGAACTTTTGAAAGATCCTTTTCAAACATGTAACTACCCATAAAATAAATAATTGTTCTATTTAGTACAAATATATATAAAATTCTCAATAATTAAATTGGATTACATAAAAAATTTAACAATTTCATTAAGGTATATACATAATAAGAGTAACTGGAAAGAAAATGGAGGTTCGGGTAGAAAACCCTTACCTTATGTCCGAATGTGTTCTGCACTTGACCTTAACTTATTGGATAATAAAATAAAATACATTAATTAATTAATTAATATCCTTACCTACATGTATTTGATTCATTATAGTTTTATTATGTTCATTTATGTCCTTATTGATAAGTAATATGATTGAATTCTGTCATTATGGAGTGTTCATTTCCTTGATTTCAGGATCGGTTTGCTCGATTATAAGTAATGGAGTTCATATAAAATTTTTATAATTATCCAAAATTGGAATTGAACGTTTTTGTTGATAATATATAAGTTTAAATGGTTATATATAATTTTTTCTAAATATTGTGAGGATGAATCATTATATAATACATTTAGTGATAATTGTTTAGATTATTACAGCGATTATTGATCATAATAAACTCATTTTGTTTTATTGTTTAGTATTATGAAAATATATTTCATAAAGAACCTAAAAAGTGTTATATAATATATTTTATAATCATTATAATCCATTAAAATGGTTTAATGAACATATTTGAAGAATTATTTGAATAATGAAACTTCATCATCCCCGAAAGTTGTAAATTTTCACCACCCAGATGATGATTTCATTTATAAAAAAATAGGGAGAGTAAGGATATTGATAAGGGTTATTAAATTAAAATAATATAATTATATTAAATAGATGATTCTGTTGTTATAATTTTAAATTGGAACGAATATTATAGGAATAAGAAGAAAAGAAGAAAATAAGAAAAATTGACATGAAATTAAATAAAAAAGGAAGAGGATTTACCTCTTGAAATAACCTCTTTGATAACCTCCTTAAGAGAAAGGGTTTTTTTCTTTTGGAAAGAACAGGGAATCATGTATGTGGGGATATACTCTATAAGATTATTTGGGAACAAATTTGAGATGATTATAGTCTTAATAGATTAAAGAGAAGATTGAATGAGGGGTGGTTTTTATAGTGGAAGAGAGGAGTTATTTTTGAATATCTTAATAATTAATTTTTTATTTTTCTCAAGAAAATAAATATTTTGATTATTGTGATAAAAATAGTAATAATTTATTTTATTTTCTAACCAATTTAAATTTACATCATCCATGACACATTCATAACACATAAATCCATTTATTTAGCATATTTCGAAAATTATCAAATTTCACTATTCACCAAAAATTCATGTATTTCAAAAAAATCCCAAAAATACACCCTAAACATTTTTTAATGTTTATATTTTAAAAATGAACTCAATTTTATGAAAAGAAGTTTCTAAATAAGCTAAATTTAATTTTTAAATAAGATCATTATTTACTTGAAAAATACAGATTTTAAATTTAAAACTGATTTTATAATACTTTAAAATTTTAACATATGTCTAATAAAATTATCCTAAAATCATAGGAAAATAAAATTTTATTTAGGAATAAATTTTATGACAAATTATTTTTATTAATTTATTAATTTAAAATTGTTAGTAAATATTCATTGCTGACAAAAATACCAATACATAATTATTAATTTTTAAAATATTCACTCTCATTTATATAGTTCCCAAATTTTATTTATACTTACATGGGTGAGGATATGATTCATAAGGGTACATTAATATTCATAAGGGTAATTTAATATTCAAAAAATGTATTTTGATCCTATCAAAGTCTAAATATCTTACTGATCACAGCCCTGTATGTCAATTTTTAAAATTTAAATCTTAGAAGTGGAAAAATTATATTCAGTGACTTGGTTATAAAAGAAGTGTTTCTTCATAGAGAATCATGGTTTAATGAATTCAATATTAAATATATTTACTAATTCTTGTGGTGCTACAAAAAGTATGGTAATTAACTTATTATGAAGTTTTTCATAGATAATTAGAAACCAGTTTCCACAACAATTTAAATGGGAACAAAGTTGACTAAAGATAGAGAAGGGAAGGTAGTTGACTCTAAAGAGTTTTAGAAGATGACTGGAAGTTTATTGTATCGGACTGCCTCATGAAAAGACATTTTTTATGTTGTAACATTATGTGTGATATTTCTATGTGATCCAAAAGAATAAAATCTATTGGATAGAAAAAAATTTGTTGATATATTATAGGCATAAAATAAATTCATAATCAAGTATGACATATAAAAAAGTATTGAATTGTTTTTTAGTCAGATGCTGATTGGGTAGGAAATTTTTATGATAGTAAATCCATATCTGGAGAAGTTTTCTTTATGGATAAAATTTGCGTTAGTTTCAATACAAATAAAAAAATAAGTAACTCTTAGAATGGAAGAAGTTTAGTATGTTACTTAAAATCAAGCAACTAATCAATTTATATGGATGGAGACTCTATTAGAAGACTTACATGTTGAAGTAAAGTTACCAATTATCTATATTCAACCAATCCTTTTACACATATTATTACATGATTTTAATCATAAATAATAAACAATTTGAGGCCATGGATTGTGAAGTCTAGTGTCTTTGAAATATTAGGTGAATAATTAAACATCATGAAACCAAAATAAAAACAACTTTTATTTAATCTTAAAAATGAGCTCATAGCTTTATTTTAGCCCTTATATATACATAGGATAACCTATGGAATAAATGAACAAAGGGGTGAGCTAAAAATCCCAAGAAGGATATAAACATAGGAATAAAGCAAAGCACATGGGTTAGAAGGCATAACATAATGACATAAAAGGGAATGGAATGTGAATAAACATAAGGAAGCATAATATGTAGAGAATGGTGACATGTAATCATGGAATCATAAGAATTTGGAAAAAACTCACAATATGATTTAATCAGGAGTCAAGGATAATTTCCAATACCATTACACATGGTAGACATTGTCCCATGAAGGAACCAGGTTCACTCCATGTCTCAACATCGTGTCTCATGAGACTAAACATTTCCCAATGAATTAGATAACTATATGGTCCCACCCATCATAATAATTTTATTTGCAGTTTTCCCATGATAGGAATAAAACATGACGTATAAACATAATGGTTACCTAATGAATGAGTTGGTTATCATAAAGATGTCATAAGGCATAACCAAACAACGTATGATAAAAGAGTTCATGAAATAATGGATTCAGATCCTAAATATACATTAATAAATAAAAAAGGAATAAATAATGATAAATTATCTCAAAATTATGTTAAATAATTTAAAAATATTATTTAGGAATCTTTATAAATGAGCCAATTTAGTAAGGTTTAAGGGAAAACATTAAACTGCCTTTAAAATAGGAAATTCATATTTTTTTTATATAAATATAAAATAAAAAAGGTAGTTTTTTATGATAAAATGTGTTATTTTATAAAAATAATTTTTTCTTCAAATAGATTATGGAGAGAACTTGATAATGGGTATGAAATTCAGAAGATGACTTTTATTGGGCTTTCTTATCAGGAAGAATTAAGAAGGAGACCTTACAAAAAAAGTATTTCCCTATCAAATAAAGATGAAATGATCTAGATATATGATCATGGAACCTATAAATAGAATTTATAATATTTATATAAAAATAAAGAATAATTTCATTTGGTTAAAGAGATAGAAATCATAACCTGAAGAAAAAATGGATGTTCAGAAATAATCCCTTACCATATGTATGGAAGTGTTATTCACGTGATCTTAATGAAATGGATAATTATATTTAACGATTAATTAATTAATTAAAAACCATTTCAAAATTATTTTATTTATTATAATTTTATTACATTCATTTATGGCCTTTTTTATGAGTTATAAGATTCTATTTCATCATTCGAGAGTGTTCATTTACTTGATTTTTCTGATCGATTCACTAGTTTAAATGTAATAATGATCATGTAAAATGGGAATAGATATCTAGAATGGTGTTATATTTTATTAATTAACATATATAATATTAAATGATTATGTAATTTATTTGGTTATTTGGGTGAGGATGAATCATTAAATATGACGTTAGTGATTACTATTTATATTATTTTGGTGATTTTTTATCATCACAAACTAGTTTTGATATATTAATAAATATTTGTGTATATATATGAACTTGTGAAAATTAAAGAAATATTTATTAAATATATTATAATCTGGTTTAACTATATTTTTTTATAACTAGTCTCAAATGTGGAATTGAAAAAAGAAAAGACATCGTCCATAAAGGCAGAAAATCAGCACCTCAAGGATGATGTTTTCATTTTTAGATTAAAAGGAAGAGGTGAAGATAATTGATGGTTGGATTTACATTGGAATAATAAAATCCTAGTATATATAATATATTGTATTTATCATTTATGTTTGGATAGAAGAGTTTAGGATAGTATACGAAAAGAAAATAAGTGAATAGAAAGGAATGAAATTAAAAGAGGATTTTACCTCTTTAATTCTTCTCCTTGGGAACCTACTTAGGGAAATTGGTTTTGGTTTTTTGTTAGGACCATAACCTCCAAGATTTAGGTAATATTATTTAGAAGATTACTAGGTAAAAATTGTATAGGCTTCAATCCATAAGAGGTGTGAGGAGAGGAGGTGGTGAAGGGTGATATTTATAGAGGATGAGAGGGGTATTTTTTATAATTTTATTCATTAGATTATTATTTTGGCTAAAAAAAGAAATAGTGATTATTCCATGACTAAAATAATTATTGTGATAAGGATACATCGACATTATAATTCTTACATTGGTAATGAATCAATGAATAGTGTATTTAACTTATAATGTATATATACTGTAAATTACCATATTATACAATTCACTAAAAATTTAACTATATTAGATAAATAAAAAAATTACCCGAACCCTTTTTCAACTTTTATAACTCAAAAATAAACTCCATTTTCTGAAAATACATTTTTAAATATGACAAATTTAGTTTTTAATTAAAACCATCATTTATTGAAAAAATACCGATTTTAAAATTATAATTGATTTTTATGACACTTCGAAAAATTAATTAAGGCGTCATAATGTTATTTTATAATCCTATGACAACAAAATAATAATTTATCATTCAATTTTTGTAAAATTATTGTCATTTAAATAATAATATTATTTATAAAATTTTAATTAAATATTTATGACTTACAAAAATACAAACCATTAATTTATAACTTTTAAAACATTTATTTAAATATACCAAGATATAAATATATAAATTTTATTTATAAGATACCCAAATTTTATTTATACTTTCATAGGTGATGTTACTATTCTATTAGCTGGTTTACTATTCATAATGACCACATTACTATTCCTATGGTCATGTTACTATTCCATTGACTTAAGTTTCCTAATTCTAAAAATACTTCCTTGTTCATTCATTCATCATTTATAATGTATATATTGTGTTCTCTAAGATATTTTATGTGATTTATTCTCTATGAAATTATTATAAGAAATTAATTTCCATCGACAGAATTCATGGTCATTAAATTCTTTCCCCTATATGAAATTTCACCCTTAAAATTTCATTTTACAAACTAAGGGAAAATGTGAGGGTACTTCTATTTTATTGATTCCTTTAGTTCCCATGTTACCTCTTATACTTATAGTTCTTCCATAATACTTTGACTAAGTTAGTGGTATTGTTGCGTAGAATTTTATCTATATTTTCCAAGATCTTTATTGGCTTATCCTCGTATGAGAGACCATTTTCCAATAGTACCACCTCTTAATTCCGTACATATGATTGATATGGTTTGAACTTCCTCAAGAGGGATATGTGGAATACATTATCTTGACCCAACCCTAGAATCCCAAATCAGTTGCATTATTTAGTTACATTGGAATGTTTACAAGGAAAAAAACCAGAAGGAATAATCAGTTTAGAAGTCTTAAATAACTTGATATAAAAATAGTTCTCTTATTACATTGGTAAAATAAAAAACATAACAAAATAAAATAATTTCATACCTGAAATCATTCAAAACTTTCATCTTCATAACCTGGGGTAAATTGAACAAATAAAAGTGTGATCTCAAATTATAGTAAGGGTGTGTAAAGAGGATGGAATAATGAATTGATGATAACTAAACCACCATACAAAGGTAAATAACAATTAACCCATGACATTCTTATAACTCGATAAGGAATGATCAATATGGAAAGGTAATAATTGAAACACATGATATTTAATCAATAAACTAATAATTATTTATATCCATAGATTTATCATATGAAAATATCATGGATAATAATAATACTAACTGACATACCTATGTAGGAAATGCTTAATTATAATACTCCATATCTGAGGTACCTGAAATCTTATACAATCAAGTCCTTTCAAAAGATAGTTTAAAACTACATGTAGAAACCTGTTCAATTGGGCCAACTTTTTTTTCATGATTAGAACATGTCGATGCATCGAGGGGATATATAAAGTTTGGGCCCTACCCTTCATTTCTGTTCCAAATCATTCCTCATATCAAGTAATCGATTTAATTAATAAAAAATATTTCTTATAAAATATTTGTATTGAATAAATAATAAAAATTTATCAATAATTTGATGTTGATGAAAGGAAATACTATTGAAATATCCTTAAAAACATTCTTGAGTAAAATAATCATTAAACATTCCAAAGTGTCCCATACAACTTTGAAACTTTTGAATCATAATTTCCAAACAATAATAACATTAAATGAAACTTATAATATCATGAAAATAATATAAACTTTCAAAAGGGTACCATATAAAAGAAACTAGGTGTATAAAATTACAATATTCCTTAATGAAATGAAATTCAGATGAAATACCTTACAAATTTTTAATCATTTATTTAAAAAAAATTATTTTATAGAAGAAAATATTTTATTTTAAAATAAACTTGTATAATTTTCAAGGATTTCTTCCAAACAATAGGTTGTTTTTATTGTGATAAATTCTATTCATATTGTATAAGTTAAAAACAAACATTCCTTTTACTTTTGTAAGAAAAATCATAAAGTACCTTGTTTTGAAAAATGACACAAATATTCCTTTTTAACTAAATTTTTAAAAAGGTAAAAATTGTTAAAATCAATTTAAACAATCAATGGATAATAGTAAAATAATTTTTGAAAACATTTTTTGAAAACAATAACATGGGAGAGAAATATTCCCTAATGGACACTTAAACACAAATAATCCTGAATAATGATGTGATTGTGAAATAAATACATATCACTTTACAATTAGTAGAACCATATTAAATTGAATGAAAGAAAATTATATGGATGTGAAAATGGTATAATATTCATAAATATAATCATAAAATAAATTTATGTGTGGTATAAATATCCCACAAAATAAATAAGTAGTGTATAATGCATGTGTCCCATAGAAATAAAAATGAGAGAAAGATCCCTTAACATTGGTTTTCTTTTGGGAGAAAATTATTTAACATAATTTGTAATTGTTTTAAGCATGTATTTAAACACTAATATAATCACTATAATATTTATAATATAATATATTAATTTATTCTAATATTCCATTACCCTTTTGTTAATAATCTTCCATTGTTTTCACAATTTTGGGTGTTAAATTCCAAGTTTCTCAAGTACGTTTTGACTTATTACTAGTGGTTCATGTTAATTAGATCATGAATTCATTATATCAAAAATTAAAACCTTGATTTAATTATCATATATTTATATATATATATATATTATATATGTATTTATAATAATCCATAATATTTGGAGATAAGAAATGAAAAGCACCGTTAATGGAGACGGTAGGTCGTACATACGCATGAATGCTACTTCCATTTATTTTTTGTATTAAAAGAATTAAAATTAAATTATATATTTATATGTTATAATTATAGTATAATATATATTTCATTCATCTCACATATTTTTATTAAAACTATCCTTTATATATGCCAGGTATTGTGTGAACGAATCACGTAGCTTTGAGGAGTCAGTAGTCCACACTTCCACAAACAACGTAGTTGAATTTATAAAAAAAATAAAAGAATAAAGGTATGAATTATATAAAAATTAAAAAATTATTAATAAAAAATAATTTTCCTATATATCTCATATAAAAATATTTTTTCTGTCATAATTCTCAACCATGGGAGGTGGTAAGGGATAAATAAACAACATCGTTTTGTGAGGCGGTAGTTTTCCATAAATGAACTGTAAGTTCATTACCCATTTGATGGAAGTGTGTGTTGGTGTCGGTCAAACCATTAACATAACAACATATAATTATATTTATAATACTTTTGTTTTTATATAATCATGTAATAAGAATAATTGAATGTTTTGAGAATGAAATAAAATGAAAGTGATCGTTGATGAATGTTACCTCGTTTTCGGGTAACTCCTTTTGGTTTATACTAAAAGACATCATTGCTTATATTTATTCCAAAATGAGTGATTATATGATTAGGGTAGGTAATTTTAGTGGATAAATGGTATGGGGTTTCTTCAGAGAGAAGTCTCAGAGTGGTGTGAAGAAGTAGGGGAGGAGGTACCCATTTATATTTGAGGTGAGGGGTCCATTCAAAAAAACTCAAAAATATTAAAATATAATAATGATATTCTAGATCCAATGACTCTAAAATGTCCTATACATGATTTTTTTAATACATGTTTGATCATATATTATCCCATTTTTTATTATTTAATATATTTTTTTGATTTTAAAATAATTTAATAAAATATAATTCAATAAAATATCCTTATTGTAAAATTTGATATGATTCATTTTTTTAATTCAAATACATCAATAAAAAGTGGTAATTTGAATATAATTATTTCAAACTTTTATAATATATCCTATAGATATATAAAATTAATTATTCACATTAATACATCCCAAATATATCAAAAGTAATACTCATAAAATAAATTATTTTATTTTTCTGTTAAATAAAAAAACACCATATTATAATTACAGAATAATTTAAGGTAAATATATAATTTAATAAAATTAAAAATAAATTTCAATAATAAAAATAATTTCATTAGGATCAAAATAGATATTTTTTCATATCTTTATTTTATCACTATGTGGACACATAAATGATATTAAATACAAAGAGAGTGAAATTTTCTAAAACTCTTTGATTTAAATAATATAAAATTTCTTTTCAATGAAAAATTTCAGTTAAAAACTTCAATTAGATTATAAGGTGGTAAGAGTCAAATATTATTTATCAAATTTTTTTAGACATTTTTATGTCACATTATTACCCTTATCATTTGTTTTTAACCCTTTCCTAAACTCTTTAATTATTATATTGAGAATATTTATTTTTACTCATTAAAGGTTTATATTTTTATGAATTTTAAATCATTTAATAAAATGTTATTTATTTTAAAATATCATTAATGTAAAATTTTAAACTATTATTTAAATTTTTTTTAAATATCATAACTACAAGGTATCTTCTAAAAAAATCTTTTACTATACCCTAAATTTGTTAATTTTGTCTAGAAAATTCGGGTATGAAACTAATTATCTCAGATTTTATTTATTTCAATGTTTTTAATATCATTTATTTTATATGTCAATTAATAAAACAATTATCGTACCATCACTGTGCAAGCCATTAATATAATTATTTTTACCCAAAATTAAAAATAAAATATAGTAATTAAGATAAAAATATTGTCTTTAAAATGACTATTTATAGTAAAATATATACTCTAAATAACCATATATAAAAAATTTATTACTTATTAAAAACAATAGTGTGATGTATTGGACTCCCCTTAGTAAAAAATACAATAAAAAGATTAGAGTCATCCAAGTGGCTCCAAGAGGCCATAAAATCTACCCAAGGATGATTTTTTTACAATGTATCATCAAATAAAATAGTTAAAATTGTTATGATGATTTTATAATATGTTTGATTTTATTTTTACCCTTAATTACTTGATATTCCCTTTACCGTGGTAAATAAATTTTACTAAATTTACTATTAAAAGGCCCAAAAATAAAATAAATATATTTAAAAAAATTGAACCCACCAATTAAAAATATGGAATCCATTTTTAAAATTTTAAATTACCATATTTTCAAAAATTAATTTAAAATTATTATCATTGATGGAATAAGCAACAAGTTTTTAAATTGAAAACGTTCAAATGATTTAAATTTTTTTATCCAAATTCAAATTTACCTTGATTCCAATAGACTAAATTATATTAAATGATAAAAAATTTATCTATTTATATTTTAAAACCAATTACAATTATAATTTGACACTAAAAATTATTTAGATAAAAAATATATTTTCAATTAAAATGCAATATTTTATCTCTTTTCATAAAACCATGAACCTTATCCGAAAAATACCAAAAATTCAATCAATGTAAATTTTTATATTATGAATTAAAATAAGAAGATTGTTTTGTTAAATATAATATATAAATGTGTCAAAAATTGGACTTCAAATAGTTTCTCCGTTAAAAGAAAGTAAAATCACCTTTATAAAAATATAGGTTTTTATGTATAATATTGATGTTGTTCCTATCTTATTTCTATCAAATATTTTCGAGGAATGTCAAAAATATTTGAATAAATATATTAAATATATATTTAATTATTATCATTCTCCCATTTTTCAAAAAGATGCAGGCCCAGGCCGAATGCCTGGTCCCAATTTTATTAAAAAAAAGAGAAAAAAGAAATACAAAGTACATAGGAAAGAAAGAGAAGTCACCCCCAACAACAATGCCACTCAAAAGACATAAAATTCCCCATCATCACCACCATCCAAGTCATCTGGATCTGCTGATTCCCACTCAGATGGAGCATATTGGTTGAGCATATTGATGTATTGCTCCCTAATATATAACTCCCTTTCAGACAGAGATGTCCTAGACAATGCCTTATTTTGTCCCTTCTTTGTGTTTACTTCCTTCCCTTTTCCATTTTTGGTAGAGGACCTCGTAGACACCGTCTTCGGCATGTTGGAGTAGTATTTTCTAGGTTTCTTCTTTTTTGTATCAGTTCTGGTTCCCATATTACCATTACCATTCCCATTATCAGATGTTCCTTTCCATTCTCCCCGAACCATGTCACTATACGAGGCCTTGAGCACCTCCCTCTCATTCTCTTTCTCACCATTGGAAACATCTCCCCCCTCCATAGGGGCCTCTCTCAGACCCTTGAAGAAATCATATCCTCCCCCCTCCAAGGTTGCATCCCTCAAGTAAGGCTGATTGATGTCAATAGGGGTTAACACATTGCTGCCTGGCAATGCTACATCATTATCCACTGCCACCTCCACAGACACCAGGTTATCTGCTGCAATGTGAGTGACCTCCTCCTCCACCAGTTTTCCATCCAGTACACTTGTCCCATTTCCTTCTTGCTGTGTGTTATCCCGAACTACTTCTCCCCCTCCATGCTCACATGTAGCCATCCCTTCAGCCTTCTCCATTTGGACCGGATCAGGAACATCAAGAGTAGAAAAGCGATTCCTTAAACAGAGATCTAGGTCACCCATCACACCCAGATTGTCACAAGAAGAGATCTTATCCATTGTTTCAGGACCCCCAGGCATCACAAGACCTGTTCCCAGGTGCTGAACACCTTTACTTGGTGTTTCCCAACCTATCTCCTGAGGTTGCAATACTGGATGAACCTTTATCCCTTCAGCACCTTGGCACATCTGCTTAACTGATTCACCAGTTGACTTGCCAGCTCCAAGATCCTTCTTCAGTCGCTGAAAAACTTCTGAAATGCCCGTCCCTGAGGCAGCAGTGTTATCCCCCTTCTCAGCAGATGAGGAATCATACCTCTCCTGGCCAAAGTGGACTTCAGTTTGTCCATCACAGTTGTGTATCTCTATTCCATGCAGATTTTGAGGCAACATAACACCAGATTGGTTTCCAGAGGATCCATGGTGGATCTCTTCATTCCCATTAATACCAGAGACAGCCTCACCCATCATCCTCACAGTAGGCTCCTCAATTGAACCTGACGGTTTGGTATGACCTCCAAACTTCACAAACTTGCGGCACTCAGAGACCCAATGTCCCTGCCTTTGACAAAAAGAGCAAAAGTTGATCCATGAATCATAAATGATGGATTGGGCATACCTGTACTCGCCTTCAATCACAATCCACACCGTCTCCGGTGGGGGATTTGATAAATCCATCTCCACACAAATCCTTGCAACCATTGGGTGCGATAATGAGGATGTCCGATGATCACAGCAGAGAAAACGACTAATGGAGTTGCCAATTGACCATAACAGACCAATGTTCTGAAACGGCAGTGGTAAACCGGGTAGGTGAAGCCATATCGCCGAGGAGGACAAGTCACGATTCATATGCAGATCAAACGACCAGTGAAGAAGATTGAAATAAAATCCACAGACGGATCTGTTAACACCTGACCATGCTGAAATCAAGTCCTCTTCTCCCATTTTAATTTATTTAATTTATTAGGATAAAATGAATTTGTGGGCATAAAGAGTAATTATTTATTATAACATTTCATATATATTCATTTGGTTCCTATATTAATTTATAATTAATTTATTACCAATGAATTAAACCTTGTATTTTCATAAGGTATTTAATATTATTCATAACATTTAACTTAAAATCTTGGTTATATCTTATTATATTAAATTGTAATATTTTAATAATGTATTATTGTTCTATAAAACTCAACCTTGCATGTAACACAAGAAAACTCCTTGTTTTTTGTAACATAATATTAACATGGAGTTATGTGTAAATAAATTGATAAAAAAATTAAATTTATTCAAAAATGAAAATATTGTAATGTCTCGGGGTGTTTCATTCATCGTGTACTTGATACATGGTATGTATAAGTGTTAGTAGATATGCCACAACTCTAACATGATCTAAAAATAATGAAGGGGATAATGTACCTAGGACATAGATTTCCTTTCTTCTCAAATATAATGATCCTATTCTATAGGGATATGTAGAGGAATCTGATGTCCGCAACCATAAACACCAGGTCCCATGGATGATTTTCTGCACAACTCTTCAATCTAATTTAGGTTGCCTTGACATGATAATGAATTATTTTCTCCTTTTTGACAATTTTTATAACCATTTTAGTTTATAGTATCTTATTTTCACCAACTTCATCCCATCATGTCATTGTTCTACATCTTTTACCGTAAAGATCGTTATCTGGAGCCATTCGGATGCTTGAGTGGAAACTATTGTTGTAAAAAAACTTGACCAAAGGTAGATGTTTGTCCTATCACTCCTTGAAATCCTTAGAACAGACTTTTAGCATGTCTTCAAGTGTCTGAAAAGTCTTTTCAGATTGGCCATTAGTTTGAGGGTGATATGTCGTACTGAAGCTCAGCTCCATGATTAGAGCATTTTGGATACTTCTTCAGAACATGAATGTGAATCTCGAATCACTATCAAATTCAATTGATAGTCGTACTCCATGTAGCCTTACCACTTATCCGATTTATATCTATGAAAATTGTTCTAGTGATAATTCCTCATCAATTGTGATAAATTGGGTTGTCATTGTAAGGAAATCCACAATAACCCATATAGCATTCTTTCCTATCAATGTATTCAAAAGTCTAGTGACAAAGCAAATGGAAATGTTTTCATACTTCCATGTTGGTATGGGTAATGGTTGAATCATCCCCTTATAACTTTTCTTTTCTGTCATCACTTGCAGAAATACCTATTACTTTAATGTATATTCAGTGATCTCTTTGTTCATGTTGTCCCACTAATACTTCTCCTGGAGATCTAAATACATATTTTTGCCCCATTGGTGAATAGATAAGGTTATCTTATGTGAATAATTCATAAGATACTTCTTTATGTATAGATTTTATGGTACACAAAGTTGTGACCCAAATCCAACTAATCCTTCCTCATCAATTTTGAACTATGAGGATTTCCCATTTCTAATAGCTTCCACCTTCTTCTGAATTTCCACATCATTTCATTGAGAATAATTTGTTTTCTTAATAAGATAGTGTTAAGAAATCATTTTAAAAAATATTGATGATGTTAAATAATTAATTATTCCCTTGTCCATCCATTGAAAATCTAAGAATATAGGATCCTTCTCAACTATCACTATTGATAATTTTGCAGGATCCTTTCTACTTAGAGAAACCTCCACTTTCTTTGTCATACCAAGAAGGTAGTGGTTTGAGCGGTCTTAATACTTAATAACCTCTAACCATCTTCAGTGGAACATATTAATATCCTTCTATGTGAATATATATCTACGGATCTTTTTATTAGAATATATATCACACTTCTCCTCACCGTGATAATTCTACCATATTTTCAATGAGAAGATTACAAATGCTAAATCAATATCATTTATATGATAGTTTCTCTATTTAATTTTTAAATAACCTTATTCATAATCTATCACATTATGATTTTTAATTATTACACATCCCAATCCTTTCTTTGATGAATCGATTTATACCACAAATAGTTCCCCACTTGTCGGTAGTGTAAGAACTGGTGTAGTGATAAGACTCCTTTTCAACTCTTTGAAACAGTCTTCACATTCAATCATTTAGAAAAAATTCACTCCCTTACAAATCATCATGGTTATTGGGTTTAAAAATCATTATATGTTATTAACAAATTGTTTGTAATACCTAGCATGACCATGGAAACTATAGATCTCCATTACAGATGATGGCCTGGAAAACACTTCGATTTATTTTATCTTAGAAGGGTCTAAAGATAATAATTATATAGTGATAACATGCCCCATGAATAATAATTACACTATATAGAACTAACATTTACTATACATTACATATATCTTCTCCCTTCATGTGTTCTTCAGCTTAGTATTCACGTTCTCCTCGGGTTCCTCCTTGATCTTGGAGTATATTAGAATATCCTCTATAAAGACAACAATAATTTTGTAAAGGTAACCTCTAAAGACATCATTAATTTTGTCCATCAATATTATTGGAGCATTAGTGAGTCTGAAAGGAATCATTATGAACTCATAGTGTTTGTACCATGTTCAAAAGGCAGTCTTGGGAATATCTTCTTCCCTCACCTTTAATTGGTGATATCCAAATCAAATGTCGAGATTAGAGAAATACTAGGCCCCATGAAATTTATCTAACAAGTCATCTATCCATGGTGTGGGATACTTTTTCTTTATCATTTTTTTGAGCTCATGATAGACAATACATAGGATCAATGATCCATCCTTCTTCATGATGAAGGGGACCTGATCACCCCATGGTGAAGCACTCAGGCATATAAACCCCTTATTCATATTCTATTGTAACTGCTTCTTTAGTTTTTCCAACTCAATGGTGGCCATTTTATAAGGGTTATTTTGATATAGGTAGACATGCAGAAATAATTTTGATTGGGAACTCAACCTCTTGGTCCAGAGGAAGACCAGACAATTAGTTAGGGAGTACATCGGTGTAGTCCTTCACAATGGGAATGTCCTTGAGCATGATTCTTTTATTTGTCTCAAAAATTTTATCAAGATATGATTTTTCATAAGGCAGCAATATCAATAATTGATTCAATAATTATAAAGGTGATTAATCCTCCTCCTTAAACTTATACATAATTAGAGGATGCTTCGGGATGTGAATAGTGATCTACCTTTCTAGATTGCTGATGTTGTCTTTGAAAAATGATAGCCAATCCATGGACAATATAGCATCAAACTCTTCCAAAGGAAGTATGAAGAGATTTTCTTGGAGGTTCAGTCTAAAAACATTAACCAGGGAGGTGTTATATACATTGGGTACAATTATTACCCAATTTTCCCCCCATATATTACTCCACCTCCATATTTTGAGGTGCTGTTTGAATACTTCTACTAAACTTGCATGATGTGAAACAATGCGTAGAACCGCAATTAAATGGTATGTTCTATATTCTTTAATGAATAACCAGTCTAACTGTCACCACATAATATTAAGTTCCACTTCATTAGTATTGATAACATATTCCCTTCCGTGTTTTCTTGTATATTTTTTTGTTCATTACCTCCAAAAACCCTTATTTTTTGGAAATTTTTTGCATAATTCCAACATTCCTTGTAGTTGAAACACTACACAAGATATTATGTGTTGATCTTAACCTTCCTATATTCTTCTTCATTAGTGGTATTATTTATATCCCTTTAGTAGTAATTATTCATATTCCCCTCTCTTCCACATTTGAGGAATATCTTGGTTCCCTTTAGGTAATTTCCAAGATTCTTTGACCCACACTTTTGACATGTGGGATGTTCGTTCCTATTTCCATCATGCGATGTATCCATTTATCCACCCATATTAAAATAAATTTTCCTCTTTTTCTCACCGAGACCATGAGACCATTGAGAGTTTCTGATCTTCATTAAAGCCTTTAGGTAACAGTAAACAATCTCTATATAGTTATTCATGTCTTGAGTATCCAATGCTTTTTATAGACGTGACTTTAGTTCACTAAAGAATTGACCAACATTGATTTCATTTTTTTAAGAAAAAGATGGTTGGATATCTTGAAATCCTTGTGAATTTTTCTTTATACACCCCTATAGGATCATCTTCTATTTGGTTTAGTCATATAAACTCCCATTCCATTTTAAGACAGAGGGTTTGGGGAAAATGAATATTGAAAAATGTTTTCATTAAATATTTCCATTCCATGGAATCAATTTCCTCCATGGACTTTGTGTTATTTATTAGTGTTTTACAATAATCATCTCCTCCATCAAAATTATATAACACCATCATAACTTTATCTTCTTATAAGGACTATAGGACCGAGAATATCTTCCCAATGGAGTTAATCCATTATTCTGTGATGATTGGATCAGAAGATCTACTAAATAAGGGAGTACCTTACTGCATTTATGAATAAAACATAACTTTCTCTTTCTTATGATAAGGAGTGAATTCCAAAGAATTCAAGTTATTATTTATAACTTGATCCAGTTGAGAACTTACTATCATGATGTTTTGAGCTCCAGTTTCCATCATAATTGTCATATCATTAGGTCAATCATTGCATTTCCTATCAAATTGATTATTATCATGGGTTCTTATATGTCTGTAAATAAACTAAGAAAAATAAAGTGCAATTATGGGGGATTGAATACTTATCTAATAAGCATGTAAAAATGGAAACTTTGAAAATATGTGTACAAACTTGTAAATAAAAAGTATATCATATCACATGATTCTCTAATTTTTAATCTATGTTATCCATGGTAATACAATTATCACTAGGTTTATTACTAAAGTTATTATTCCTAATCTTAAAAGATAACTAGTTATTTCTTTGATACAAAATATAGTGAAACTAGACTTTTACACAAATTATTACACAATTTTAGGCATAATTAACCTACAATTAACAGATAGGGTTCGTGAAGTCTAGTGTTTTTTGGAATATTGGGTACATAATTAAACAACAAGAAAAAAATAAAACAAATTATTTAATATTCATAATGAGATCCTAACTTCCTTAGAGCACTTAAATTTTCATATTATAACTTAGGGAATACATGATCAAAGGGATTAGCTATAAATCCTAGTAAGGGTCTATACATAGGAATAAAGAAATGAACCAGGGTTAGAAGGAAAAACATGATGAAATAAAAAGGCATGGAACATGAATAAACATAAATAATAATAACATATAGAGGATTGGGACCTGTAATCATGGAACCATATGAATATGGAAACAACACACAATATGACATAGGCATGGTTGAAGGCAAAATTCCAAGACCATTGCACATGGCGGACAAAGTCCCATAAAAAAATCAGGTTCACTCCTTATCCCAACGTGACGTATCATGAGAATAAACATAAACCAGTGCATTAGAGAACTATCTGGGTGCACCCTTTATAACATTTTCATCCATACGTGTTCCATAATAAAAATCAAACATGAGGAATAAACATAAGAGTTACCCAAGGAAAGAATTGGGCATCACAAACTTCTCCAAAGGCAAAACCAAAGGGTGTATCATAAAAGAGTTCATGAAAGAATGAATTTAAATAATAACATAAGATTAATAAATGAAAATTGGAACATATAATGATAAATTATGTCCAAATTATGTGAAAACATTAAAAAATAGTGTTTATGAAACATTATAAATGAGCCACTTTAGTGTGGTTTAAGGGAAAACATTAGTCATTAAAAAGGAAATGTCATAATTGTTTGTATAAAACTAGAAATGAACCAAGATATTTTTTCATTATAATATTATTTATTTTATAAAACAAATGTTGGATTAAAATATATTATTTATATATATTTAAAATGCGTAATAAATAAGGAAAATTAGTTTTATCGAGCTTTCTTATCAGGTAGAATTTAGAAGGGGGGCCTTATGAAAAATGTATTTCTATATAAAAGAAGGCTGAAATGATCTAGATACATGATCTTGGAACATATAAAAAGAAATTAGAATAATTTTATCAAAATAAATTATAATTACATTTTGGGTAAAGAGAGAGAATGGATAACCTGGAGGAAAAATGGATGTTCAGAAATAAACCATTACCTTATCACTGAAAGTGTTCGACACTTGACATTAATTTCCAAGATAATAAAATTAAGTCCATTAATTAATTTATTCAGAATCTTATCCACATTTATTTTAATAATTATAATTTTTTACTTTCATTTAAGGCCTTTTTATGAGTTATAATATTCAATTTCATCGTTCAGGCATGTTAATTTAATTGGTTTTCATGATTGGTTCACTTGTATAAATCTATGAAAAGTAATGTAAAATTGGAATAGATATTCAGAATTGAAGTCATATGTTATTAATGAAAATATAGAATATTAAATGGTTATATAATTAAATTTTTTTATTTTGGGTTAGGATGAATCATTTGATAAGACATTAGTGATAACCGTTTAGATTGTTTTGGGGATTTTTTTATCATCATGAACTAGTTTTGATTCAATAATTAATATTGATTCCATATAATAGTTTTAGAACATATTTTTTTTAATACATATATTATAATATATTTTAACCATAAAATTTGTTTTAATACAATCCTTGAATGAATAATTGGAAATCAAAAACACATCATCCACAAAGGCGGTAAATCGGCCCCTCACATATGATGTTTTGATTTTTAGAATAAAATGAAGAGGATAAGAGACTTGATGGTGGATTATTCATTAATATAATAAAATTATTGTTTATATAAGATAATTTAGTTATCATGTATGTTTTTACAAATTATGTGAGGAGACTATAAGAAAAGATAATAAAGTTAAAAGAAAATGAAGAAATCAAGAGGATTTTACCTCTTGAATTCTTTTCTTTGAGAACCGCTTTAGGGAAATCTGTTTTTGTCTTTTTCTGAGACCAGAAACTCTTTTAAGTGAGGATGATACTTATTAAGGGTATTGGGAATAATTTGGACATTATTATAGGGTTAATAGGTGTAATGAGAAGAGGTGGTGAAGCATGGTATTTATAGTGGAGGAGAGGGGTTTTTTTTATTATTTTATTCAATATGTTATTTTTTTGGATTAAGAAATGATATAGTGATGATTAAATGAATAAATTTACTAAAGAGAGAAGGATAGTTTTAGATTATGGGGATTACATCAATTTTTACTAAAGGAATAGTTTATTTAACTTTTAATGTATATATACCATATTTTACTATCCACAAAAAATTCAACTATTTTAGAAAAATAAAAAAAAAATCACCCTAAAAAAATTTTAAAATTTAATGTTAAAAAATGAAATCAATTTTGTGAAAATAATTTTACAAAAATGATATATTAAATTTTTAATTAAAATCATCATTTATATAGGAAATACTAATTTTAAAATTATAATTTACATTTATGAAACATTGAAAAATTAATTATGGTAACATAAAATTATATTACAACAATAAAAAATATATTAAATTAGGATTCTACTATATGAAAATATATTTTATTTTAAATTATTGTATTAATTATATAATTTTAATTAAACATTTACGACTTACAAAAATACTATCACTTATTTTTTTCATTTTTAAAAAAATTATTTACTTAATCTAATATATAAATATATTATATTTTTATTTATAAGATACCCAAATTTTATGTATAATTTCGTAGTTGTGGTTGCTATTATATTTACTAGTTTAATATTCATAATTGTAACATTACTATTACAAAGTCCATGTTATTATTCCATTGATTTAGGTTCCCTAATTCAATAAATACATCTTATTTCATTCATTTTTCATTTATAAAGTTCCTATTGTGTTATATAAGTGATTTTTTGTGATTTATAATATATGAAATTTTTATAAGATGGGAATTTACATTGATATAATTGAAGGTCATTACATTCTCTTGGGTTTTGATAACAAAAGTGATATCAACCTTACAAGAAACCTGGTACAATATTCTTCTTCAAAACATACTGATATCAAATATCAATTAATAAAAGAGAATGTGGAGAATAATGAATTGAATATGTAATATATTCCTACATCATAAAAAGTTACTAACATATTCAAAAAACCCTTTATTGATGGAATAATGTTTCAAATTGAGGTTTAACATGGGTGTTAAACCACTTTCTATTCAAGGTCTAGGTATGTGTTTTTGTCCCCTCTCTAATATAGTCATTGGATAGTGTTCTCAAGGGGGACAATTGTTTCATAATTTTATCTATTGATATGTGTTAATTCTTTTAAGGAAGTATGTATATATTGGGGAAGATGCGAGGTCAACATATAAGTGTGTGAACTATTCTATTAGTTTATTGAATTATTTTTTGGAAGATTTTTCTTATATAGTGATGAAAAGATGAAGAAGTTTCATGAGTCAATACTTTTTGAAATCATAGTTATTCTATCAATTATTATTATTTTCTATAATGAGTTAGCTCATATAGGATTAGAATTGATGATAAGTTATCCATTTCTTATGATTCAAAAGTTCAGTGATTTATGAACCTTGGTTGAAAACAATATCCAAAGGGGGAGATTTTTTAGACCAAGTTGATAAAAAAATTAGAATATGGAAGAATTTTATGGAGAAAGAATTTTATTTTATTTTTTGTCCAGAAAAATAAAATCACCTCACTTTGTTAATGTTGGTGATCATACACACAATAATAATAAGATTGTTTGATACAAAATTCATAAGAAATTATAAAAGTTTTTGAAAACTTTTTCTTGGATAAAATGTTCATCAGAACCACCATGGATCCAAAATGAATGTTTGTATTAGAATGAGGAATTATTTCATTGTCTAATTGGATCCAATTAAGACCTGATGATTCTTTATTGATCTTAAATTTCTCATAAATTATAAGTTTTATAGGAAAACTTATGGTACAATCCTTTTGAAGGGAAGGGAGATAGAAAAGGTGTTTCCAATCATATTGAAGTATGATTTTATGGAAAAAAGATACTGGAAGGATGGGAAGGTATAATAATTTCCAAAGTAAGATAGACGATTCTATGCTTATCTTAATTTTCATTAAAGTCTTAAGGAAGTCATGATTACAAGAAGTAGTTTATATAATAATAAGGTTTATGAAGTCAAAACATTTCTATCTTAGTTCCTCAATGTAAGATCACTGGACACAAAATTGTTTGAAGTTTGTGATGTTTTTTTCGAAACATGAGAAGAAAAATAAGCTATTTTTCATTTAGACTGGTAATCTGTAAGATTCAAATATTTCGATAAATAATTTGGCATGTGTCATATTAATAAAAGGAGAGAATATGTTGTTGATACAGGTTCATCAAACAGGATGTGCCACCAATCAATTGGAGGGAGAGTATATTTTGTTGGGAGATGTTCATACTAAGTAAAAATAGAAGGAGTGGAGTTTGTTAGTACATATGAATGTAAAAAAGTCATAGATCGATTAACTAGATGTAGATAAATAATGTGGTCAACCATTTTTATAAGGTTGATTTTTTTTTAAATTAGTTCAACAACGAAATAAGAACTCTAATATTCTATCAAATGGGTCCAAAGTCATTGGATAATCTTTGGTACCAACTCATCTGATTGAAGTTGATATTGATCAATCAGATTGAAAAAGAGAATAATCCATGAAGTTTAGGCTAACATAAATAAAATCCATCAGATGCTAGACTTCATCAAACATAGTATCATCGGTCTAAATATAATAATAAAATGAGTTCTATGAAAGTGTTTTTCAATAAGTTTTGAAGTCAGTACTAATGTGTTTTTGAGGGGTGATGACATATTTTGAAGTTATGACTATGTTTATGGAAAAACAATGTAACTAATGTCTAGATAAGTATCAATAATGTATATGGACGAATTATTTCAATGTTTTATATCTAAAAGTTGGTATGGATCATTTGAATGAGAATTTTTATTTCAGATGGCACTAAGTATAATAATTTTAAGTCTATAGTTATGATGTATTAGCAAGTGCTTCAAGAAAATTTTAGTGGAAAAATTTCTTTATCGTAATGAATAAATTTGAATGAAAATTAGAATCAAACTAAAGAAAAGTTAGAACGATTGCAGCCAGCTAAAGTTTCCAAAAATATTTTAGAAGGTTTAAAAATAATCAAGAAGATTAGAGAAGCATTGAATAAGTTAATGATAAATCCAGAATAAATAAGAAATTTAAGTTTCAGTAAATTTTGCTAAGTTGGAAAAAAACTATTCATATTATTGCCTAAAGAATTATAGTTCACCTATAAAATGTGTAGATTAATTTATTCTTTTTGAATGAATAGAACATTATTCACATGCTAATGAAGAGAGAGAATCCCTATAGTTTTAGTGAGAAGGGGATTCTAGATGGATCTTTCTTATAGAATATTCTTAGATAAAATAAAAATAAGGAATATCATATTCAATGGTTTCTCAGATTTGACTGGGCCATCATATAGGTAAATCGTATTGTGGTTTCTAGAATGAGACACAAATAGTTCATATTTTGTTCAACAGTTTTATGTTTGACTTATATTTCCATACTGAGCAATCACAATGAATAATTAGACTGGGGTATCAAACTAAGTATCACTATGATGTCCAATGGATTTCTTACCAACTTCTAGGTAGGAACATGAAGAATTGATTTGAATATTATATTTTTGAAATTTTACAGGGAATCATAGTAATTTATTAAAAGAAATTGGTGAGATTTTCTTAACTTATTACACAAACTTGTTTTACATCATTTCATTCTACAAGAAGTGCATGCACTGGTGTATTGATCATAGTGCTACACAAGTGTGAGGGTATATCCTACTTGTTTGTATCAACACAAAAGGATTGTTTTCTAATGTATTTTGTGGTATTGGATTTTTTCCAAACCATACATAATATGTAACTACTCTTATTGAGTAGTGAATCTTATAAATTATTATGTCCCTATGGATGTAGGATTTTTTTTGTTATCAAAAAAGAAAAAATTCCTTAATAGGAGGAGTTTATTATTTCAAAATAAAGGAAACTTAAATAAAAAATATAACAGTTATTCACCCCCTCCCCCTCTCAGCAATTCATTAGTCGTGGATAAGAACAATCATTATAGTCAATATCACATAAGGCTATCCAGTAAATACATATACTTTTACAAAGTATCCATGGGAGTAAAAATAAAAAGAAATAATGAAAGAGTACCAAGTACTGTTCAATATAGGGTATGAGAAATTTCTAATTAACATATAGTGTCATCTAATCCTAGATCAAAGGTAATCTGATATAGAGAAAAAGAAAAGAAGAAAGAATTTGATTTTGAAGAAGAGTGAGTTGTATTATATTTAGATGTTTCTTCTCTTCTCAAAGTTCATCTTTAGGTTTGATAATAATATGTGCAGATGGGAGGTTTTTCTATATTTCAATGATGTTCTGATAAAAAAATTATCATGAAACTATCATTTTTATCATTTATAAAAGTCAAATTATAACATGTAGGTGTCAATCCTCTCTTTCTCTATCTTTTATCTTCATGAAAAGGAAAACATCCACCAAAATGATCCATTTGAATCACATCATTATGAATCGTTGTAATTAACATGAAATTAAAGAGAATTATATGATTACAACTTTTCATTTAATTCTATAAAAAAAGTGGTTGGAAAATATTATATTTAAATATTATACAAACATTTAGAAATAGTTTATTTAACTGTTCTATGTAATGTTATCCATATTAGGTCTGACAATTAACCATAAAACTCAACAAATTACATAAAATGTTTTACAGTTGATTTTATTACTTCACAATCGATCTAAAACTGTGGAAAAAAATCATCACAGCCCCTGGAAGTCCATATAGTCACTTTAATACTTTTCACAAAGCTAATTTTTCATGTGGTCACATAAACTCAACTTATAGTCAATTCAAAAATCATGGTAGCTTCAGAGGGTTTTCAAACTGAAAAACTATCATATGGTCACTTGACGTAATCATGTGTTAACTCCGTGACTTTGTAATATTTAGAAAGGATGTTAAAACCATGCGGTCACTTCAAATTGGCCTTGTGGGAACTTGGTTTTTTGTGTGGTTGATTGAAGAGTTGTAAAGAAATACTCCTTGGTCAATGCAATAGGTGTGCAGTCAATAGGTCGGTCCAACTAGACAAGTGATCGATAGAATCCTTTAAAAATTTAATACTTGTTATGTCCACTTTGAGATATAGAATACGGTCGATTGAGTCCTTTATGACATTTTCGTCATGGTGAATCTGATAGAAATATGTTCAAACATTTTTTTATCAATTTGATCTGGTACTTTATCAAATCTACACTGTCTTGATTTCTTCATATTATCAATATAATCTTCATATAATTGATTTTTCACTTTTTAAATTTTCTCTTTCGAGACTAAAGTTCAGTATCCTGGATTCTTTGAGTTTAAGGTTGTACCAAGATTTTGTTAAATTTTCCGAGAAAATATCTATTACTTCCAAAGAACACTAAAAATATTAGAAACACATAAATATAATTTTTGATTACTAAAGTAATAAATTATTAGACTTAGCCAAAAATCACCCCTATTGATGATCACAAGTCACAACATTAATAAAAAAATAAAATTTATGGAACTAATAATATACAGTTAGTAGTCTAAAATGACATAAATTATATGTGATACTTTATTACCCATTTTTTATTATTATAAAGAATACAAAAGGTGTGATAAAGAAAAAAAGATATGAAAATAATTTTCATAAATATAAACACAACAAGATGAATAAAAAATATTTCATTGATATTTCAAAATAATTTAATAGAAATTCCTATCATAATTCATAATATCAAACTAAATCCATGTCTTGAAGGGTTGAGGGACCAATTAGATCTTTTTATTTTCCAATGATAGTATAATAATGTGTTGGTCGAGTTGTAATAGACAATCCTAGAATTATGAGGAATTTGGAAACATGCCTAATATGATCAATAACATGAGGAAGGATGAGAGTGAATGGTTTGGTATGAAGGGTAGTAAGAGGAATGGTAGAAAATGGGGCTGAGGTAGTGGTAGACACTAATACTAATACTAGTACTGAGACATATTTAGGAACTGAAGTAGGTAATGTTTCTATAGCTTGGTTAGGAGAATGAGAAATGATGGGAACATACAGAGCTATATGTTCGTGTACTAGAGCATTTTTAGCATACATGTAATGCTTGAGAATACAGGTAATATTTTATACTGCTCTAGACCCATTCTAAATAACCTATAAAAATTTATCAATCTCTAATATGAACTAATGAAAAATGGGTTCCATTACTAACGACATCTCGATAATCCCTATAAAAGTAGTTGTGATAAGAGGTATCTTAAGGTCTCTTTACAAGGATTCAATCTGTGTTTTAAAATCAAACATACTACAAATTCATTTTAGATAATACTTGATTTCCACCTTGATTACAACCTTATCATTAGAATACTAGACATATTTAGATTTAACCATATCATAGAGCTTCCCTCCATGGGTAGCCACATTTATTTGACCAAGATTTATTATATCATTTTCACTATCTTTTATACCCTATAATTCATCATGTAAAAGAATTAAAATAAAATCCTTATCTATATAAACATATGGAGGAAAAAATTTAATGGTCTAAAAGGACTTGTAATCACTTAAATATATATTTTTTATAGTGGAAATAATATCCCACAAATCAACTATAAGTGATCCTATATAACCTCTAAGATCATTCATTTGATTTTTAAAACTCCCAAACTCATGTTCCATATGATTCATCTTTAGAAATAGATTTAGTTGAATGTGATCTACTACACATTAAATTAAATATGCATTATACTATTACCTTTCATCTTCATTGGAACTGTTAATTCTCATAAACACTTCTTTTATTACTTACAAAATATCATTCATAAACTAAATAAAGTGATTAAAACTTATCAATGAAAAAGGAATAAAAGCGAGAGAATCTTGTTGAAGATGAATAGATTATGGTGGAACATGAATAGTCGGAGTGGATGAGGTATAAGTGGATTATTCTATAAGATAAAATTATGTAGGAATCTTAAAATATACTTCATTATACAAAAATATACGTAGAGGTCATTCAAATTCTAGGATTGAAAAATCATATTATTCGATAACCAACACCTCAATTCAGATATAAGAACCATAAACTGGATCACCTTCAAATAGATTATCTCATACATTTCTAGGAGATGAAGGTGTGGCCAAAAGTGGTAGGATATTCTCATAGGGCTCATTCATAACTTGTTCTATGAGAACTAGTGAATAAGGGATTTGACTAAGAGACTCTTGAACTTTGGAAGGAAATAAAATGAAATAGACTTATATCTTAGAATGATTTTCATTATTATCATCATCATCACCATTCTTATCACCATCAATAGAATGAGTACTTAAATCTTAATCAAAATGAAATTATCTAGTGAATAATATTACCTAGGATGTGCATAATCAAAAATAGGGGCTCCTCCAATCTCAAAATTTGGGGGAATCCCTTTAGAAGGGTTATATTACATATCACTCTTAGAATATATGAGAACTACTCAAATCAATAGAGATTTATGTGTTCTCTCTCCCATTGGAGTTACTCCATTTACAAGCTCATACTCAATAGGTGGCACAAAATTCATTGTAACTTCGTAATCAAGAGATATTCCCAAGATATTTTAATAAGATCTCACAGCTTCCTCAACTATATACAAAATGAATTAATAATCTCCTTTATCATAGAAATAGTCTTCATTGACTATCTGTTCAGGATCCAATATTAGATCAATGGTATCTCTATTTTTATTTGGTTTCTCATAATATTGAAATACTTATACATTATATCTTCATCAGCTACACACATTTCCTTATAGGTATTCCAACTCATTTTCATCATTTTTTGTACTGTTGGTTTAAGTAAGACACCACTAGAATATGTTTACTTCTCTAATCCCTTTGGAATCAGTATTTTAAATACAAGAAGAGTAGAAATTAACTTATTGTAGGGAATGGTATTAAACCTTGAATATACCTTTCAAAGATCCTATATATTCCTCATAAAAAATCTAGGCAGGTTTATTTCAATTCCATGAATAATCATGCATAATAGGAAGAGGTATTGGTGTCTAATTCTTTTAAAACATCCCTTTATAGGGAAGATAGTGTGTTGTATAAAATTTAACAAAAACCTATACTCCGTAGTTATCACGTTAGCATAATGACGTCATAGATTTTTTTCACCTATTAACTCTTCCATAGAATTTAAAATGTCAAAATGTGTATGTTTTATATGATATGATCTTTGGTAGTCCTCATATTGTCCTTGATGTGGTACTCTTAATCTTTAATCCCAAATAGTTGTTGATAATTCACATTCTTGACCATCCATAATGGTTTGTTTGATATTTAAATCATCTTTATATTTAAAAACTATATTCAAGTAAAACTCTTCCACTAAGATGGTAAAGAAAGGAAGATTTTAATAAAAACCACTTAGTCCATCCCTGATATAGTACTTCTTTCCAAACTAAATAATGTATCATTATAAACCTTTTTTCATCAACTTATTTCTCATGGGGGACGTCTTTGAGTATAATATATTATTTTGAAGGATTTTTTGATCTAATGAAGATTTCCTTTAATCTCTTAGAATCATTAGAAGATTAAGGAACATATTCCTCAAAATATATCTTCATATTTACTATTCACAACATATATGTGAAGGATAAAAGGATAGGGATTTTGTAATCATTGGTCACATAAAGGGTTCAGTTCAAGTTTGAATAGATACATAATGGTTCATATTCTAATTCATAATATTAAAATGATTTAGGGACCTATTAAACAATAAAACAAAGAAATAATATTTATTTAAAATAATTACTCTATCCCCCTTTTTGAAAATATTCCTTTATTGTATTACTTATCATTTCATAGTATTTGAAAACATAAAAAAATATATATACCAAATTATTTAAATATAAAATAAATTAGATGTAGTAAATCATTCCTAAATCATGTCTAATATAACTTAATCTCTCCAATTTCATAGTCTTTGTAAAGATATCAGAAAGCTCATGTTCTATTCCAATAAATTCAATAGTGATATATCATTTTTTAAAATGATATTTCAAAAGGTGATTTATTATATCAATGTGTTTTTTCCGAGAGCGAGACATAATATTTTTTTGAAATATTATTATCACTTGTATTTTCCCAATTTATAGGTACATTTCTAAATCGATATCCATTATCTATTAATGTGTGTTTCAATAAAAAACTCTAGGTACAATATCTACCTGAATATATGTATTCAGATTCAGTAATAGATAATTCAATAGAATTATTTTTCTTTACTAAACCATGATACTAGAGACATGGCCAAAAGATGACATGCTCTGCAGTTGTTTTTCCTATCTAACTTTAAACCACCAAAATTGGCATAGGAAATAATAATTGTATCAAAATCAGGTCCTTTAGAATAGAATAGTCCAAAATTGGTTGTATGTTTGAGGTATATAAAAATTCATATAATTTTAATTAAATGGGATTTTCATGTTTTTTATGAAAATGAGCTGACATGCACTCAAAAAGAATAATATTAGGTCATACAGTTATCAAGTAAAGAAAAATCCTTATCATACCTCTAGAAGTGGTTTGATCAAATGGTTTTCCATTTTCATTAAGATCTATTTAACATGTGGTACTGAAGAGAGCATAACTTCTTCTTGATTTATCTAATCTAACACATATTAAAATTTCTTTTCAATACATAATTTTATTTGAAATTATTAAAAAAATTGAATGATTTAAAAAAAATAAGAAAGAATTTTAGTTCAACGATAAAACTCATTACAAATTCATTTTTCATAATTTTTAAAAATTTAACACATAAATTATTTTTTGAAGATATAAAAAAATTCCATCAGCATATATTTTAATATTAAAATGTCCTTTTAAAGTCTTTTTAAAAATTATGTGGGATTAACAACACGTTTTGTAAAACCGTTCGAAATAAGAAAAGTTTTGAAGATTCATACCAAGATCTAGGGAATTTTTAAACTATAAAATTTTGTTAGTAAATTTGAAAACAATATTTGAAAAATGAGTATTTGAAAATTCAAGGGGTTGTATAAAAACAAAATCCATAATAATACAACAATTTATAAATTCACTCTTAATATCCATTTGATATAATTTCAAATTTAGATTTTTTGAATAAGCCAGAAGTATTCTAATGGATTAAAGTATTGATATTGGTTAAAAGGTTTCTTCATACTAAATCCCCACTTCTTGATTATAACCATTTGAAACAAACATAACTTTGTTTCTTATTGTTGAACTAGATTTATCAAGTAGGGGTACCTTTATCAAGGTCATTTAAAATAGTATCATAGGAATGGTTATTAAATGTTCTAATAGTTCTACCGACTAATGTACTTGGTTTATAAAAGTCTTATTAGATATTAGGAAGAAATAAATGGTTTTTTCTAAGATAATTATCTAGTAAATCAGTATAAATATTAGAATTATTATAGGTAATATTGATTTTAAATTTTAATATATCGTCCTAGTGATTTTATAAATAATATTTGAGTTTATCTAGATTTATCTCATCCAAAGTGAAATGAAAAAATTCTTCTGCCATTTATTATTTCATATTAAATTCCCTATAATCATTACTAGTGGTTTAATAACCTAAAAAATTCCTTAATTGTTTTTTACTACAAAATTTTATATGTTCTCCTTTTTTTAGAATATTGACTTTAAATATTTAAATTCTAAATTAATTTAATTTTGGTTTTCTACCATTCCATAATTAATATGGAATAATATTCAAGATATGTCTAATAAAACTATATTAATTACATAACAAGTTATGTTAATAGCTTTATCCCTAAACTAGACACCTGTGTTATATTCACTAAGTATAGTCTTGGAAATTTCATATAGATTCTTATTTCTCCTTTCAAAATCCCATTTTTTAGGTGTTTGAGGTGCATATAAAGTGTGAGTATAACCATATTTTGTTTACAGAGATTAAAATTATTATTTCTAAAGCTAACAACCATGATAATTTATCATGGGTTTTATGGAGATTACAATAATTTTTTCTATTCACTATGCATAATTTTAAAAATTATAAGGAACTTGACTTTCATGAGAAAGGAATAACTATCATGTATATCTTTAATAATAATCCCCAATGACATAAGAATAGTGTTTTCAACTAGAATAGAAACTCTAGATAGTCCAAATAAATTCATATGAACCAATTCAATTGTTTTAGAGGTAGAAACCTCATTCTTTGGATTGAAGTAAATTTTGTTTTTCTTTCCCTATAGATTAGGATTTCGTAGTTTGTATTTAAATAATTATATCCTTGGTAGATAATTAACTAAACCTTTCATATTTATATTTTAAATTCAATATATATTTTATTTTCATATTCTCCTATTAACAATCAAGATTATCTATAAAAATAACATAAACATGATAAATTTGAAGAAAAATAGGAATCTAAATTAACATCATAAAGATGATCATTTATTAAAGTATTAAATATAAAAGTGTGATTGGAATCACAAATCTTACAAGAATTATTTAAAAATATTAAATTAAAACCATCATCACACAATTATATATACTCAGTAGATTATATTTTAAACCATTAAAAAAATAAACATTAGAAATAAGGACAAATTCAGAGTTACTAATTTGTCTATGTCTAATAATATTTCATTAATTATTTTCACTAAAATTGATATGTCTAGCTTCTAGTTTTATGATCTTTTTGCAGGTTGAATATTCTCTATTCATATGTACAAAACATACACTTTAAAGATACCATATATTATTTTTGGATTTTTTTCAAACATTTTTCCTACAATCAATTAAATGAACATTGATTTTGGTACCCAAATCTATTTGGGTCTAGGAAGGTGAATAATAAAATATTTGGGAATCCAATTTGTTTTATAGTCTTTCTTAGAAATGAATTAATATATTTTAGTTGAAATTCCATTTTAGTTCTAAATATTTTTGAATTGTTTCCAAAACAAGTATTTTTCCTAGTAATTGAAACTTTTTTAGAACTAGAAGCTAAATATTTTTTGAACATATTCCTTTACTCTCAAGATGTATAACATTTTTGAGATTTGGTTTTTAGATTTTTTTTCACCTAGCATAATATTTAAGTGGTTTTATATAAAAAAAATTCTAAAACCTTTTTAATCTATTAATTTACCAATTTCAAATAAGTATTTTTCATTAATAGGTTGGAATTATTTTCTTTTTTATATATTAAGATCAGATTTATCTATAACATAAAAAACGTAAACATTTTTAGACTTTTATATTTATATTTCATCTCATTCATAGTGTCTTTTGACATGGAAAATTACTCTTATAATAATGAATTATACATTTAAAAACCATCAAATATATGATTATAAGAAGTAGATGGTACCTAAGAAATAGTGGACAGAAAGAATAAATTCTCTGTTTAATTTATATATTCTAGGCTTGAATCTGAGTCACTGGTGATATCCTAAAATGCACTCCATGATTCCTTCATTAACTTCTTTGGTATTTTTTATTTATCCTCAAATATTTTCTTAGATTTTATGTTAGGGTATTCATCTTTTATATTTCCTTTCCTTTTAAAATTATAATTGGTAATCTAATTTGGGGAATCATCCTTCTACCAATAATTTCTCTAAATTTTTTTCATATTTTCCATTGTAATTTTACATACTAAATAAAATTATTATTTTTTGTCAAACTTAATAAATCTTATGGATAACTAATACATTTCCCCATCATTTTCAGAATCATATTCACTTCCACTTGAGTTTTCTTGGTTTACAACTTCTTTAGATTTCAATTATGACGTTTTAAAATCAAGATATTTCCTTTTAAGTTCATCCTATTCATTGTGAAGTTTAAAATCCTATTCAAATACCATTAGTTTTACAAGTAACTACTTGAATGGTTATTTGATGACATTACACAATTCTCGGATAGTGATTGTGGTATCTCTCCATCAATATAAGATGTATCTCAAAATCCAGATCACTTGAGTTATGTTAGTAATATTTTATCCAATTATAATCATATTATTTATCATCTTATTGAACCTAAGATATTTGTTGTAGATATATCCATAAGGATTCATTTTGAAATCATTATACATGATATTAAAATTATTTAATCTCATTTACTTCACATTAGAAGTTCATTTATGAGGCATCGAAAGGGTGTACCAAATTTGATAAGTAGTATCACATGTAGATATCCTATTAAATTCATCCCCTCCTAAAGAATAAAATAATGCATTTGTAGATAAAAATTTTGAGTAAAGAAGAAACCTCATTAGGAGATTCCCATTATTTTCAACCAGTTTCAGGTTTTCTGTATTGATATTTAATAGATCACAAAATATCAAACCCATACTATCAAGATGAATTTTCATTTTTTTCTATTGACCATAATTTTTACCATTATAATAAGGAGTTATGTTGGTAGAATAACCTTTAGAAATAGAATCCAAAACTAGAAATTAAATATTAAACAGAAAATAAGATCTTAATAAAAACCTGATTAATGTTTAAGGTGAGTAAAGATATTTAAAAAACGAATCCTATAATGAAAAATGTGGTTCAAAGAGGAAAACTCAAGAGGTGGTGAATTGAGTTTCTAATTAAAATTTATATTTAATTTTTTTTAAAATAAAATAACCTAGTTTGAAATATATAAAATTAAATTAATATAATAGATATATCTAATTTAATTCTTTTAACTAATCTCTCAAAAGTTTAACGAAAACTTAGTTAGAATAATCTTATGACTCTACTAATCATTTCAGACTGATATAAACACGCTAAACAAAAGATATATCACTTGTAAAAACTAAATATCGATGTTTGATTTTAAAAATAGATTTTAAGAATGTATTTTAAACTGGTAAAGTTAAAGTTTAAAATATGTAGAAGAATTAAAAACAAGAGGTTCAGTCTCAAGCGGATACCAAATCCTCTTAACTTAGTAGCCACTCAGTTCTAAGTTTGTTTATTAATAAATATATATCAAAAACCTATATCATGTTTTATAATCAATAACATGTAGGGATACCAATTATATACCCAAACTCTTTAATAGTTCTTATGGGAGTATAAATATGAATAAATAATGAGAGAGTATTCAGTGCACTCCAATATAGCTCTAGAGAAAGTTCTATTAAATATATAGTGTAATATAATCACACCACGACGGTAATATAAAATAGATCTTAAGATAACAATAATTAATTTTATTTAGGATATGATTCAGTTTTGTTGTTCTATAGATGTTTTTTCTCTTCTCATAGTTTGTCTTTAGGTTTGGTGATTAGATGGGAAATTCGATTTGGTTCTTAGATATTGCAATGAAGTTATAATTAAAAATAGAGTATCATGTAATTAATGTTTTTTTCATTTGTAATAAGTTTCATTGTCATGTATATGTGTTGATTCTATCTTCATTTTCCTTCAGTCTTTTATAAAATGAAATCCTTCTCTAAAAGGATCCATTGGAAATGCATCATCATGAATCCTCATACATAGCATGAAATCCAGAAGTATCAAATTCTTATGAATTTTTATTTAATTATATACAGAAAGTGGTTAGAAAATATTATATTTAAATATAATACAATCTTTTATACATGCCCGATTTAAGTGTGTCATGTTTTTTTATCCATGGAAAGTCCAACACTTAGCGAAAAACATGATTAAATTTCCTATAAAGGCATACAGTTGATTACTTTACTTCATGATCAATCCAAAAATTGAGATAAAGTTGGTGTGGTTTCTTAAATTCTATATGGTCTCATTAATACTTTTCAAAAAACAAATTTTCCACATGGTCATATAAACTAAACATATGGTACATTTGAATCTCACTATAGTTTCAATAGTATTTCAAATATCTGAACACTTAAATTCATCATGTGATCACTCTAAGAGTTATAACGATTTCATATGGATATCCCAAAAATGCGGTCAATTCAACTTGGCCTAGTAGTCTTTTGGGTTTTGTGCAGTCAATCAAAGAGTTAGTGAGAAAATATCCACTGTTTATCCACTTGGCTTGTGATCGATCGGCCGATCCAACAAGTCAAGTGGTTGATTGAATCCTTTAAAAAATTCCCAATATTTGCAGTCACTATGAAATATAGTGTGCATTCAGTTGATACTTTTGCGATATTGCCCTCAAGGTTGATCTAATAGAATTAGAATAGATCATTTATTGTGCAGACCCTTTGGAACTTTTTCAAATATTACATGTCTATATTTCTTCATATGGTTGACTCTTCATGTAGTCAATTCAACACTTTTTTTGAAATTTTTCTTTTCCAAACTCACAATCAGAGTTATGGGTTTTTTGTCTTTATATCTTTCCAAGTCTATGAAAGTTTCCTTGAAGAAATATTTTACTTCCATAAAAAATAGTTGGACACAAAACATATGTGTACAAAAATAAAAATGTACTTTAAATTATTTAGATTTGTGCCCAAAAACTACAATATTATTTTATTTAGTAACCATTTAATAAATGGTGATTTATTATATTTCTATTTCTTATTCTCTTGCTCGAAATCATAACTATTTTATAGAGATCAATAATCTTTTAAGTGGTTAATTATTTGAAAGGAATGATCCTTAGAGTAAAAATTATTAAAATTTAGGAAGTGTTTCATTTTTTATTTAATTTAAATTCTTGATTAAGATGTATCTGCAATATTATAATGGAGAGAGAAAAATTACTCATATAATCATTTATTTTTATATTTTTCTTCTCACATGAGTATAATTTTTTAATTAATCTTGATTGTTTTATTACTTTGTTAAGTACTAGATTTTAATTTCTGGACATCATACATGATCTTTAATAATTTAACTTCTATATTGGCGTTTTCCAATATTAATATTTTTAGTTTGCTTATGATAATATACTGAAATATATTATCTATTATCATTACATTGAATTTTTATTAATTATTTGAATTTTTTTACTATTCCTTGAATAAAAATAATTGTCATTATACTAATATTTAAATATTTTAAAAGGGGGGATGAGGTACACGTTTTTTTTAGTTTTTTCTTTATTATCTATTTAAATGGTTTTAAATTATAAATATTCAATTTTTTTGTTTGTTAAATTTAAAATTAATATTCTCAATGAATTTTTGTTAAATTATTATTTTTTTAAATCATGGTGAGGGAGTTATTATTAAATATTTTTTGTGTGTGTAAATTTTTTATTTTTGTGGAATGAATTTAATTTTTTAGCTATTTATTTTATTCATTACCAAACTATTTATTATTATTTGAATACTATTTTACATTTTGTTGTCTCTTTAGAGATAAATATTTTTATAATGAATCTTATCTTATATGGGGGTTGGTATCGCTTTGTAATTCTTTAAAAAAAATTATTTATTGTGTTTTAAATTTCTAAAAAAACATTTTTCAAATCTCTAAAGCGGGAGGATTCTTTATTTTTTCCATGAAAAATAATTGGTTTATTCGAAATTATATATTAAAAACATATTTCTAATATTTATTGAAATAAAAAAAATTTGTTAGAAATTATTTATCATTATATTATTTATTTATTTTGAACCCTCATTATTTTAATTTTTTTTATTGAAAAAAGGGTTGAATTTATTTAATATGACCAAGATTTTAATTATCAAAAAATTAATATTATAGAATAATTCCTTACCACTTTATTTATATTTTTATATTTATTAAAAACCCTCATTACGAAAACTTACATTATTCAATTTAATTTTAATAATTAATGAAACCCACTAAGATTATTTATTATTTTTTATTCTAATTTATTTATTTGTTATCAATATTTTTTATTTTATTCTTGTATTATTATGTTGGTTCTCTCATTTTTATATTGAGAATTTTTCTATCTATAGATAGGGTCTCAGTAATTCAATCAAATAAAAATTATATTATTTTAACAAAGGGAATAAAGCTACCATTTGGCAGTCAAATTACCTCTATTTAGGACCTCATGTTTGACATCATCCCAACATTTAGAACCTTGCATTTGGTAACATTATTACATTCAAGAAACTCATATTTCAAATAAACCTCACATTTGGAACCTCACGTATATAATGGACCTTACATTTGGAATATACCTAATGTTCAAGATCGTCACGTTGGCGATATACCTCACATCATCGGGAATCTTTCAATGAATTCTACAGACTCAGGATGTTTTCACGCACCACTGTAGTCATTATTAAAGATTAGAGAATATTATATTTTCTACAATATTTTATTATAACTTATTTAATATCTTATTGTGTAATTATCTGTTATCGTTGTGAATTTAAATATATTTAAACCTTGAGTATTTATATTTATGTATTTATCATTTCAATTTTTATTATCCGTTGACATTTTGATTATAAATTGAGTGGTAGGATCATAAATGAGTGATTATTTATTAAAATGGATATATAAGATGTTTATATTTATTTTATTGAACTACAAGGATGGATGAAAAGGTCATTTAGGTTCTCAAAATATTTATTGATGTCCTAAAAAATTTTATACAATTATATAGTTTTTAGATTATTTTGGCTTATAATTTTCCATGGTATCTCAATCAAAAAAAGTTTAATGAAGGTGATCTTTTACTTTTTTGTATATCTATTGAAATTATCTATTGATAGTCAAACTGGAAATAATTTTGAATCAGATGTTTGGAGGTTCTAAAAATCAACCTAATATGGTGATATCATCCTACTATAAATTTTCAAAAGAAATTAAGTGAGATAATAATGATATTATTTTTGCAGAATTTTGAAAGTCAAATTGAAATATTATAATGGATTTTTACAAAATCTGACCAAGGTATTTTCATGGTATATTTTTACAAAATCAATTTAAGAGACAATTTTGGAAGTCTATAATCAAAATTCGTATTTGGATATTTGAAATTTTAAGACCTCATTTTATGGATAAATTATTGAAGATTTTAGATTCACAAATATTAAATACATTTTGGGGAAGATAATGTATTAAATTATAAATAAAAAATTTGAATTTGAATTGTTTATCACTATTTTAGGATAATGTTTATAAGTATATCTTCTTAACAAATTCAATGTGTAGAATTAAGTGTAGATACATATATTGTTTTTGGAAAATGTACACAAATGTTAATTTGAATATATACTTCATTTATAGAGCATAGGTTATGGAATTATTAGAGAACGAGTTAAGGAAATATTTATGAAAATTCAAATTCAAAACTTGTTGATTTTTTTAAATCCCATCATTTCCAATTGGATTGTGTAGATTATTTTGTAGAATATCTTGAATTAAAAACAAAACATTTTAATCAACAAATATTATTAATAAAAATTTAATTTATTATTTTTGAATAATTATTTTATGAAGCTTTACCATCTATGAAATAGTTATGGAGAAAATTATTAAATCCCTTTCACTAAGTTATTTTCAAATTATTTAATTTGGATATAAAGTCGAAAATGTATTTAAAATTTATATTATAAATATAGAATGAATATAGTGGAGATGTTACTGATAGGACAATAAAATAATGATACTATTTATGTGAAAATTTATTGTCTTGTTATTCTTTTTATGCTAAACTCATTAATGATATTTTTTAATGAGGATATCTTTCAAGTTGTTGTTGGATCGAAATATATATGTAGATGGATAAATACAAGATGGGGTGAATTGTAAGTTTAAAAACTTTTGTTTTTAATCTCACAAAAATTAGATTGAAAGAGTTTTAACTAATGAAATTCACAAAACATATTATGTATTTAAGAATTAGTCGAATTGGGGTTTTGGTCCCATAAAAAATATATCATAATCAGGTTGATTTTGATTTTGTCATTAAGTCACAGGTCACCAAAATGAAGATTATATCATAAATAGTATAGAATCATAATCATAGTAAGTGGTGTAATCATAATCATGGATATTGTGTTCACAGAGTAATAAAAAGGTATCATAATCAAATCAATTATGAAAAATAAAATACAAATTGAAAAATGAATATAAAATAATTCACATTCTATTATAATTTCAATGGAAAATAAAAACAATTACATGAATACTGAATTCATTTAATCAAAATATAATGGTATCGAATGACCTAGGATAAATGTCCCTTGATTTATAATTTCATGAAAGTTTGTCTTAACCACATTAGGTCAATCCCTCGATAAAATGATTATTCATTCTTTCTATTCCTGCAATCCCTTGACCAAGAAGGTGATCAACTCCTCTTTCTTCCAAGCCTCAAAATCCCTCGATTGTTATCACAACAATCATAATCACACAATGAAAAAAATACTCTAATATTAAAAGGAAAAGGATCAAATATTTCACTTGTATAAACTTTAGAGCTCTTGCATCCAGCAGCAAAATCATTAGAGCTTTTGTTAAGTGACTCTAAGACTTATTCAACTTGTCATTTTCATGTGTCTCAAAATGATCAAATGACCTGATATTTATAGTCAGGCCTACATTGGTCATCTTGACCTCTAATAGTCAATTTTTTATGAGTTTTTTAGGAGGACCTAGACACCTATCACTTTAATGGTCAAATAAAAAATGCATATACGACATTTTTTTGATTTAAAATATTTACTTACATTATGATAAATTTTTTCGGAAATGAAAAATCAATTGAAATGTCTCTGATCTTTTTCGTCATGATTATAAGTATGATTTATATTTATATCATTTCTAATCTGATTATGAAAATATTATTAGTATTAAATACTAGACATAGTGATTGATAATTGATTTTCAAATGATTTGTATGATATAAATCATATCAATGTTCGGTACAACAATCATGGAAGGTTTCATTACAATAATTTTTATGAGTATGATATTTCTCATATTCATACTCTTTACAAATATCTTAAGAATAAAATATAATTTTTTTCAAAAGTCAAAAGACTTAATGTATGTATGGTAAAATTTAATATGTTTTCTTTAAAAACCTTGTTAAAATAAATTATACATGAATGAGATAGAAATTAAATATTTAATAAGGGGTTTTTGATTTCCAAAACAAAAGGAATGTAAAAGTAAAAAATATGCTTTTAACTCAACAATCTCCCCCTTTTTTTAAATCACAAAACTAAAGAGTTAAATAAAAAATTACTTTAAAAAACATAATTCCAATTTTCTTTCTATAAACATTATTATTTAAAAATAAATATTTATACTAATCTCATTCAGAGTTTCTAACTCATCTGAATACAATAGTGAATATAACTAACTCCTAATTAGAGTAAAAACTTTTTAAGGATTTTTATTTTATTATTTAAAATTTTTTATCCCCCATTTATTTAATAATCTCCCCCTTAATTTATAATTACCCCAATTTATATAAAATTGTCCCCCTTTGTGATTTTCAAAAAGGAATAGGGAAAAGTATTCTAATATATAAAAAGGGTTAGAGAAACAATATATATGAAAAAAATAATAGTACATGATACTCTAAACTAAATTAAAAAACATTCAACCAAAATAATTGGATTATATTCAATCAAATTGAATATAGATGAAGAAGTATCTTCATTTCAAGAAAAAAAAATCGATGTTCAAAAAAATCACTTATTTTCCATGAGATTTAATGTAATTGTTTTCAAATTTTTGAATTATTTTATATCATCCTTCATCTTTTAAAGAAACTCTTGTTGGGCCCGGAACTTTTCCTTCTGATATGAAAATATTTGGTCTTGAGTATGATCAAATTATTATTGGGAGTGAATATTTTCTTCTAAAATATTATAACTTTCTTCAAGAGATTAGATTTATTGTTATTGGGTATGAAATTTCTCTTCTTAAGGTTGAAACCTTTTTTCTTGAGTCTTAATTGTTTTTTTTTCTGAACTTCAATTCTATTATTCATCCAAACAATTTTATTTTTCTATACAACTATTTAATCTTTCTAATTATTGAGAATTGAAACCAATAATTGAACGTAATTTATATTCCCATTTATTTCCTTTACGTCAACAAACATGGTATCATATGTTCTTCTAATATTTTGTAAAAACATTACATTTCCAACATTTACACTGGAAAACTTGTTAAAGGAAACTGAGATTTCATTTACAAGTTTCCTTATATCTTCAATTATATCTTCCTGATATTTGAAATTCACAATAGCATTATGATACCACTTTATAACTTTATTGTATTACTTCTTGTGTTCTTGAGAACACTCTTCTAAAAAATTAAAATCGGCTTCAAGAATGATGAATATATCCTTTAAAATTTGAAATGAATTCAATTTTTTCTTCTGTTTTCTAGAAACCAAGTATATTTTTCGTCCAGATTTGTAAAATAAAGAAAATAATTTTCCATTATTATCAATTCTTCAAAACTTATATTAAAATAATTATATTCAAACTATATTATCTGAGTCATAATCTTCCATAAAACTAGGATGCTCTCTATGATGGGCTCCGACAACAAAATATCCTAGAGTGTATTTTATATTTTCAATAGACTTGGTCTCTTTATCTTTATCAGTAATATGAATGAATTTATTAGATTAGGTTCTTTGAATAACTTTTTTTGAGGAATGAAATCCTTGAGATAGTAACTTGAAAGAGTTTGTTTCTTAGGATATCAAGGGTAATTTTTTGGAAGGAGATTTTTGACTTTTAATAGATTCCTTATTATTCTCATCATCTTCCTGTTACTCTTCATTTTCGTCTTCTTTTTACTCTTCTTCGTCATTTCATTCCTCTTTTCACCAACATACTCATCGATTTATCTCATATAACTATATTATTTTCAAATAAATATTATTTTAGCTAAATTTTATTGGAATCTATTCTTAATCGACTATTTTATTATCTTTTCCATTATCTAGGATAAAGGGAGTAATTGCACCTACTTCAATTAGTTCCCTTAGTATGATTCTATAACTTTATTTTTCGATATCTTTCAACAATATATCAATGTCTAAACATTTAACTTTATCTTTTTCATCATTCTTTTCTAATCATCTTCTTTCAAACTTCATCGCTTTGAATCTTTTGGGCTGAGGCCTCAGTATGATCAAGACCAAACTAAGGTTCTCCTTTTTTCCCTTTTATATTTTTTTATTCTCCATTCAGTAACAACTTCATCATCATAGAATTTTTTTTCTTTGACTTCTTGGGAGAAACGGTCTTAGATTTCATTTTCTTTTTTGAAACAGTTTCTACGGTATCTTTTGATACATTCTGAATACCTTCATGATCTTCCTTTAAAGGTATTTGTTCATCATAATTCAAAAGAAAATTATTCTATATCAAAAGAAAATTTTAACCTATTGATTATATCATCAATAATAAGAAAAAATTTTACTTTCTTTAGTACCTACTTGGTTGAAATATTTAAAAAAATTCAATCTCTGAATTATAAACATACATATGATTCCAAGAAACATTATCAGATAAGATTTAATGGCTCTGTAATTTATGTTGTTCATTGTTAAAAAGATATAACCCATCAAGTTCAACCTTTTCATGTTTACCAAATAATCTAGAATACGTATATGTAAAAATTTTAGTGTATCCCTATCGGCCTTTCTTGGAATCAAAAAATCATACATCCATAGGGTAGTAAGACAATTATTGGAAGAGATATGAGTGGATTTTATTTTATCCTCATGAACATAAAAATATGATTCCTAAGATCTCTTCTTATTGAATGAACCTTTGTATTTTGGTAACTTGTGAGAGGGGAAAAATCATCTCCTTATAAGGGTATGCTAAATAAATGAGTATCTTATTTAATAGACATGATAATATTTTTCCCATGTATAGAAAAATAAATCTTTAAATCCTTAACAAAATTAACCAAACAATAAAAATCTCGGACTTCATTAACCTGAATATGATATTGATCGGTCTTAGGTTATTCTATATAGGTAGATTTTCTTCCTTGAAATTTGATAACCCTTTTAAATGAAGAGTAATAAATCTCAAAAAAAATATTTCATTACTAAAATTTCTCTAAATATGGTCATTGTTGAGAAATCATTAGGAGGTATTTCTTGGGGAGAATATGTGGTGGATTCTTAAATGAGAACGAAAAACTATTATGAGATGGATAACATAAAGACTAAGTTACTTGAAGGGAGACAGATATTCAGAGAAAATGTTTTGAAATGTGTTGTAGGAAAGGGTAAGGGTTCCCCTAAATATAGGTAGAGAATAGTGACAGTTCAAATTCTATGGTTTAGATTTGATCACAATGATCCTACAACTGGAAAAAATGAACTCTTATGGTTTCTCAAAACAAAAAAGGTTATTATATGAAACATGTATCTGAAAAAAAAAATTAAAAAATATTATAAATTATAATAGAATTTAAATAGTGTAAGGTATAATAAATTATACCTTTTATATTTTAAAGATATTTCTATTGGTTTCAATAGTCATTTCTTCTTAAAAATTTGAGTATGGAAACTTTGGGTACAAAAAAATTGAGTATGAAAATTTTTAACAAAATTTTATTTATGAAAATTATTAAGAAAAAAAATCTTGAGAAAAAACATTAGTATGAAATTTTTTGAGTAAGAACATTTTTGAGTAGAAAAATTTTTCTAGTAAGAAATTTTTGATTACAAAAAAATTTTGACTATAAAAAATTTTGAGTATGAAAATCATTAAGGTTGCAAATTTTTTATTACAAGAATTCTGACTAAGAGAAATTTTGAGTATGCTAATTTCTTAGTACGAAAATTTTGATTTTGAAAAAAACAATTGTACCAAGTTTTAGTGTGCTCAAATTTTTTAAGTGAAAAAATTTTGAGAGAAATAAATATTACAAAAAACAACCATATGTACTCCCCCTTTGTAAAGGAGTAAATTAATTATAGGTGATCCTTTATAAAATAACTAGATATGATTGATTAATTTACATTGATCAGTACTAAATTCTATTTAATATATTCAAATCTATCAAAAGGTAATGGTTTTATAAAAATATCAGTAAGTTGTTATTGTGTTCTGATAAATTATAAAAAATATATGTTTTTTGTGGGTGATCCCTAAGAAATTGATGCCTAATATCTATTAGTTTTGCACTAGAGTAGTGTGTAGGGTTTTTAAAAATTGAAATGGAAATTTTGTTATCAAGAAGTATTTGAGTTTTTGTAAAAATCATTCCATATTTAGTGATTGTGTAATACATCCACAACACTTGAGCACAACAATTTCCAGCAGCCACATTTTAGGCATCATTAGTGGAAGGTGATACTAAGAGTTGTTTCTTACAAGAGAAATAAACTAATTAATATCCTAAGAAATTAAATTTTATAGATGTACATTTTCTATCCATTCTATAACCGCCAGATATAGCATCTGAAAAACATTTCAATTTGAAATAAAAAATAGGAGAATAGAAAAGTACCAAAACCATAGTTCCCTTTAAATAATTAAAAATTAATTTAATTCCTTTTAAATGGGATTAAATTGGATTATCTTGTTATTTTTTCACATAATAAAATATAAAATATTAGGTTCGGTTGAATATATTTTAAGTATAGTAGAATTCATATCATACTTCTAAAAGTTTTTTGATTAAATGGTTGTCTAAATACATCAATGTCAAGTGTATTTGCGGTAATGTTTGGAGTACTAATACTTTTATTGTTATCATATCCATACCTTTTAAGAATATATTTGACATACTTATGTTGACATATATAATTACCCTCTAGTTTTTCAGATGTTAAAAAACCAAGAAAAAATGTTAACTCACACAACATGGTCATTTCAATATCAGATTTTATAAGATTCAAAAAAGAATCTGTTAGATATTTTTTATTTGATTGGAATATAATTTCATCAATACAAATTTAAATAATCATAATGTTTATGTTAAAATTATTTATAAAAATATTTGGATCACCAGTTATCTAAACATAATTATTTTTTTAAAAAAATCATGTTAATATATCATAATAGGCTATAGGGTCTTATTTATTTCTATATAGATATTTGGTAAATTAGTAAAGGTATTCAAGATACTTTTTGTCATCAAAACCATGAGTTTGATTAATAAAAAATTCCTCTTGAACATATATATTAAATAATCACACTTTATATCCATTTTAAAAAATTAGAAATTAATGAATGTTATAAAGGCTAATAGAATACAAATAGTTTCAAGTCTATAAAATGTATTATAGGATTATTCATAATATATTTCTTCTTATTGATTATAACCTTTTGAAAAAATTATGTATTTATTTCTAATAATTATTCCATTTTCATCACATTAATTTCTAAAAAACCATTTTACAACACTTATAGAGGTTTCTTTAGGACTTTCTACCAAGTTACAAAATTTGTTCCTTTTGAATTCATTTACTTAATCTTGCATATCCTTAATCCAATATTCATCACATAAAGAATCATCAAGAATTTTATGATTGAATTAAGAAAGGAAAGAAAAAATTTATACTTCATTTATCAAAGAACTTTTAGTCATTACAGGTTGATTCACCTCACCAATGATATTATCAATAGGATGATTCCAAATAAACAACTGACATGGGTTTTGTAAAACTTGTTCATCAAAATATAGTAGCAAATATTCCTATGTAAACATATTCGAAACAATTTCTTGAAAATTTTTCTTATTAGAATAATCTTCTATAAAAGGTTTAGAATCAATTTTGGAAAACCTATCTAAGAATGTAGGCTGGGTTTGTTTAAAAACCAATGGATCAGTTTCATCAAATTTAACATGTATTGTTTACTCAATAGTAGAAGAATTTTTGTTAAAAACACTATAATACTTATAGGTGGTGTAATAACCTAAGAATATACCTTCATCGGATGTGGGAGAAAATTTGTGTAAATTAACTTTCATATTTATGATTAATACATTTCATCCAAATAACCTAAAGTATGAAACTTCTTCTTTTCTGACTATCCATTTCTCATATGGGGTTTTATTAAAAAATTTCAAATTAAAACTCGATTAATAGTATATCAAGCAGTACTTACTGCTTCATCCCAATTTTTTTATCAATTGAGTATTGACTCATCATGGTTATTGTTATTTCTTAAAGAATATTATTTCTTCTTTCAAAAATGCCATTTACTAAAAAAACGTTTCAAAATAGGAATTTACAAATTCTCCACTATGTGAACTATAGATACTTATCAAGGGAAGGATTTTCTAATTTTTAACTTTGGATAAAAAAGTTTTAAAAATAAAAAATGATTTATATTTCTTTGTTAAAAAATAGTTCCATGTGAATCTAGTGTAATCAATAACTAAAACAAATACATAGTACTTGACTCTAATACTTACAATTTGTGTGGGACTGAATAAATCCAAGTAAACTAACAATAAATCATTAGTAGTTGAGACTTCACTCATATATTTAAATATTTACTTATGTTTGTTTCCATATTGACAAGGGTAAAATACTTTTGAGGAGTCAAATATTTGTTCTAGTAGATCCTTATTAATTCTTTACTTAGTCAATTTACATAAGTTTCTAAGGTTATAGTATCCTAACCTTATATTCCATAATCGTGATTGATCTTTTATTTCACTTAGACAAGGTAACTCTTGGCTCGTAATTCTTCTAAGTTAAGTGTAAAAACATTATCATGCCAATATGTAGAAAGAATGAATTCATACTTGGAATTTTGTATTACATATTTATCATTCCTAAAATTCACAAGGTAACCTTCATCACATAATTGACTTATTATTATAAGGTTCTTCTAAATTTCATTAGAAAATAAATCATTTGAAATTAAATCTTTTCCATGAAGGACAATAATACTTATACCAACAATATTTCCATAATCATTATATATGAAAGTAACTAATCCACCATTCATTTTGATAATCTTTTCAAAGAAGTATTTTGTTACCAGTCATATTCTAGGAATAACCACAATTCATGTACCATGTTTTATTGTGGTTTGTACTTCCTTTTTTGTAGAAAACAAAACAATTATATGTTTGGAACCCAAACATTCCTAGTTCTAGAAATGTTAGAAAATATATTTTTTAAAATCCATATTTGTTTTCTAAAACTAACCTTACAAAATCCTAATGATTTTACTTTCTTTAAAGAATAATTTTTATTATAGTGACTTCCAATTTGACATTTAGTACAAAATGGGTCACTTTTTGGAACATGATCATTGTTACTAATAATATATTTTTATGGTTATATCCCATTTTTTTACTAGTTCCATTAGGATAAAGTTTTTTATACATTTTATCAAAACATTCCTTACTAGAATTAATGTTTGATAAAAGTTTTTTTAAAGAAGAAATTTCATACATTATTTTTATAGCTAAATCCTCATCCTCTAGAATAATAGTTTAAGAATTTAGTTTTTCTTCCTTAAACATTTTTCTTAGAAATGAATTTTTCAAAATATTCTGAAAGATTATCCTTCTCATAATTTTATTTTTCAACATTTTTAGAAATATAATCAATTTTGAAATATTTCTTATAAAGATATTTTTAAATATTTTATAATTCCTTTAAAAAAATATTTATTCTAGGTTTTTCATTCAGGAGTTTCTTATTAAATTTACAATTTTCATTTTCAATAAATTTAGAAAATCTAGATACTTAATTTTATGAAGTTAAAATATTATCTTATGCAGAGGAAGAATCATTATCTAAGGATTTAGAATTTTTCTTATTAGGATAATTTGGACTTAAAGACTTATTTTTTCGGGATTCAGTAGTGTGTACCATTTCCATGAGACATTTATTTTCAAAATTTATTCTAGAATAAAATATTCTTATGTGTGAAATTTTAATTATCTGACGAATCATTAGAAGAGTCTCCTATAATATCACTCCATGAGTTATTTTATTTCAAAACATTCTTTCCTTTGTAATTATAATACTTTTTCTAATTTCTCTTAGAATTTATTTCTATCCTATATTTCCTTTTTAGATTTTAACATTATAGTCTTATATGTCCATCATTATTACATTCATAATATGTAACCTCATAATATTTCCTAGACAACTTATCCTTATTTATTTTCTTATAATGATACTGTGAATACATTTATCCAAAAATCTAGTTCATTCTTCGAGTAAGACTGGACAACTCATTTTTTAGAATGTTCAAATACACTTGAATATAAATGAATAATAAAATTTTCTTTTTTTTATTTGAATACTTTTTCTGGAGTCTTCGCTTATGTAGGATCTGAAGTAGTATTAAAAGAAACTAGACCTTTATTTTTATTTTCTTTCTTAGCATATCTTTTTAACCTATTCTCATATTGTTAAATAATTATAAATAAATCATGAAGAGTAATATTTGTAATCTTATTTGACAAATAAATTTTTTTTCTTTTAGAATCCCACTCATTGGGAATGATATCAATATTATTTTCAATAAGGACGTCATCATCTAATCCTTTATCTCCCATAGAATGTAAAATATTTACAATTTTCAAAAACCATTATTTTACTTTTAAAATGTGTTCTCTATAAGTAAATTCCAAAGCTTTATAATCAGCTCTTAGAATAGCTCTTTTGTCGTCAACAACTTTATAAGTTCTAAAATGAGTAATCTCTAACTTCATCCAAATACTATTAGTAGCTTCACAAGAAGAAATTTTATTATATATATTTCTAGTCATAGAACATAACAATTTATTTTTTACCATGAAATTCAATAGATATTCATTCTATTTCTGATTGGTAAAAGTTATGATTTCCTTATCAAGAATTTTTTAATAATTAGTCACTATAGAAAAATTATCAACTCCTATGTTGATCAAAAAAAAATCTCCATTCTATCCCTCCAGTATTCTTAATACTTGCCATCAATGATAGGGGGTCTGGATAGATTGAGATGGTCCATGGATCCCACATTAAATACATCCATATTAAAATAGATACAAAAAATATTTTATAAAAAACATGTTAGTGTAACAAATATTTATGAACAAAAATATTATATCAAAAAATAAAGCTAACTTGAAAACATGAAAACAATCGTTAAGTATTTGAGCGTTGAAGTACTACTTTGATAGCAATTGTTACATCTAAATGTATATGTATATAGATAAATACTATAGTGGGTAAATTGTAAGTTTAAAAACATTTTTTTATTATTAAAATAATTTAGTTTATAAGATTTTAAACTAATGGAATTCACAAAACCGATTACGTATTTAAAAAGAAATCAGATAGGATTTTGGGTTTGATAAAAATGATATGCTAATGGGGTATATTACAATATTATTATTAAGTCATAGGTCATAATGTAAATGATTCTATCATAAAGCGTATAAAATTTTAATCCGAGTAAGTGATGAAATCATAATCATATAAATTGTATTCATAAAGTAATATAAAAGTATCCTTATAAAATAAATTACGATAAACAGAATACAAATACAAAAAATGAATATAAAATAATTCACATTCAATTATAAATTTGAGTGGAAATGAAAAAAAAAGTAAATGTATATTTCAATATTTTAACTCATAGAGAAGGGTATCCAATAACCTAGGATAAATCTCCATTGATTTATACTTTCAAGAATGTATGTCTTACCCACACTATGGTAAGCCCTCGATACAAGGATTGGTTTATCATTCAATCCCCACAAGTCATTGATCAAGAAGGTGATTGGATTATCTATATTACTAGCCTCAGAATCCCTCAATTCTAATCAAAATAATAAAAATTGTATAAAGAAAAACAAACTCTATGATTACAAGGACATGGAACAGGTACTTCACTTTGGTATATATTAGAGCTCTTCTACACAATAACAAAATTAGTAGAGCATTCACACAGTGTCTCTATGAATCATTTCACCCATTATTTTCATGTGTCTTGAAATGATCAAATTACCTCGTATTTATAGTCATTCCTTTAATGGCCATCTTGATCTCCAAGGATCATTTCTTTCCGAGATTGTTTGGAGGACTTGGACACCTGACACTGTAATGGTCGAATAATATCTTAATGTATGAAATCATTTTGATTTAAAATATTTCCTTACATTATGATCAATTTTTCTAGATATTAAAAATAAATTGAAATGCGTCTAATGATATCCATTATGAGTGTAAGCACGAATTATATTGAGATAATTTTTAATATGATTATGAAAATATTGTAAGTACAAAAGACAAAACAGAATGATTGATAATCCATTTTCAAATTATATGTATAATATAAATCTAATCCATTATTTTTACGATAATCATGGAAGTTTTAATTAATATAATTTTTATGAGTATTACATCTATCATATGCATACTCATTATGAATATCATAATGATAAAATATAAATTTATTTTTATAACTTAAAATATTTAATATTAGTATGGTAAAATGTAATATGTTTTTATTAAAACTTTTTTAAATTTATTTAGAAATAAAAGAGATATTAATTAAATATTTAATAAAGAGTTTGTGATTTCCAAAATAAAAGGAATAGAAGAGTAAAAAAGATACTTTTGGCTCAAAGTTGTGCCTTCTTGATAAATTATTCTCTAATGAAGAAGATCCATCTAATCACAATTGTTACTGCAACTATGTTCCAAATATTCTTCAACTTCTATATCTAATATCATTCTACTAGAGTTTTGATTGCTTACACTCTATCTTGTTGGAGTGTTAACTTCTCATAATAATCAATATAGCTTCCCTACATTATAAACTAAAGTCCCTAAAAAATACTTGTACTAAGTAGTAGATACTTTCACTCAGTTTTTGAGGTCCCCTGATAAAAAGTCTTTCTTATAAACAATTAACCTCCTCATGGATAGGATGTTGGTGGAGTGGAATAGTGGATATTTATTCCCCAAATCAATATAAATATATCAATCCCACTCTTTATCTTATATAATTTTTCATTTCATTACTTGACATTAATAGATGAAGATAACATCTCCTTAATTAGAGAGAGAAATTTTAAATTTTAAAAAAAAAATCAAAAATCAAAATTCAATGCCCTCTTATGTATTTTTCATCATTATATTGGACCAACATATTCTTCCAAATATAGAGAAAGATAATTTGGTGATAATTATTCTTCATATAATTATTGATAATCATTCTTAAAGTTTCCTTATAAAAAAAATTGTGAATTCAAAAACTGTTGATCTCATACATGAGTATCAGTATGCATGTATTATTTTGAAATATCTTCTAGAAATAACTAACTAGGTTTAGAAGTAAATCCTCAAGTAAAACATTTTTATCCTCCTCGGTTACAACAATTTTAAAAATAAGTTAGGAAATATCTTCCAAAACTTCCCCTTGTTCTTATTACTTCATATTTTGTTCATTGGATGTAATCATATATTTTGTTAAAAATATAATTTATTTCTCATCACCTGTAAGAAATATCAAATATTTTTCAAATTAGATTATGTTTCATTATAAATTTTTCCTTTTGATGTATCTAAGCGTAGTTATTTCATGCATAATAATACAAAATAGATTTTATAATGGAAATTTATTCATAAATTTTTTTTTACAACATGGAAAATTCATTATAGAACTTGAATGTTATATAATGTGATTGAAGGGATTAGATCTCTGAAAATGGTGCCAACTTTTTTACAGCACTATCATTAGTGTGAAAATTTTATTTATATACTTGGTTAAAATATATTGTTGTACCAAAATATGGTTGTCTCCAAAGAGGGGTTCACAAAAATAAATTTTAACTTTTCAGTTAGAAAAATAGTGTGATTTGAAATGTTTGATTTTGAAAATAAATTAGGATAAATGAAATTAATATATTCATAACAAGTTAATGGAAAATTTATGAGTTTAGTGTTGGTTTTCAAGTTATAATTTTATCATGGCCTTCAATAATTTAAACCTTATTCTTATTAAATTGTTAATTAAACAATCGCTTCACCTTTGGTGTGAGTCATGTCATGGGTAAACTAGTAAATGTAATTCTGAACTCAATAAAAATGAAGTAAAGTGTGATTCAATTTGCCTTTTGAGAATCAAGTGTTATATATTCTCTTTATCTTGTTTAATGGGTTTGAATTATAGAGAAAAAGTGTGATATGTATTGGGTCAAAACTCAATGTTTAAAATAGTTTCATAACCTCAAATATCCCCTTAATTCCCCTATTAAATAATTATTTCTTTATTTACTTTCTTAATTTCTCTCTAATCAAGTGAAACCTATACTGATAACCCTCCTATGGTAATTTTAGCTAGAATATGGGAGTAAAATAATTACTATATCTCATTATATTACTATGATAAGTAATAAAAAATATTTGATCACTCTTGGTTCTTTACACTGATAACTATCGCAATAGAGAAGAACTTCTATGTGGCCTATGTGTGAAAACCATGGGAAGAGGTAGAATGAATTCAAAATGCATAGGATAAATTAAAAATTACATTGAATAGTCAATTCAAAAAAATCAAATATTAAAAGAAGATAGAGTTGATTAAAACATTTAATTAATTAATAGGAAATTAAAGAGAACATCATTGGCTCAACAACTAATTCCCTAGTGTTCCATCACAAAAGTTATTAAAGAAAAAAAGAAATAAAATAAAGTGGTAAATTAAAAGAATAGAAATATCTTTATTGAGTTTTATCCAAATAAACTCACTTTATTTGATGAAAAATGGATCTTATTATAGAAAATACTCCAAGTTCACTTGTCCCTCTATCTAGGTGATCGATTTGAGTCATTTATTCATCCCTGAATTATTCCAGTACCTTTAAAGATATTATTTAATTATAGCATATATCATAATTTAATTATTCCTTGAATCTCTAAAACATGTACTGCATGAGGGGTAAGATGTATTTGAATGGCATAATTGATTCATATTCCTTACAAAATTGAGCTTTATAGAATTTAGAGGTGAATCAGAGTTGAAGTGTTCCAATGTTTTGTAGGTCTAGTGATTGTCAAATTATGTTCATAAGAAAAATATTTAGTATGTATTAGATTTGGACTTGGATTTTGAGCCCCATAAAGTGGGCCAACATACTGGAATTGGTATTAAACACTTTAGGTGTGGTTGACTTGTAATAAATTTCATCTTACATTTTTTATTTCATCAAGCTATTCTTTAGATGAAAATAATGGTGATTTGGAAATTTCTATAACTTGAATTTAAAATGTGTCTCAACGTATATGAATAGATCTATTCCACTTCCACTCCATTTGATCCTCAATATAGTAGGCCTCAAATATTAATATATATACTTGAGTCAAATGGTGTTCTCTACTTGAATGGGAGATCAAAAATGTCATTTCAAGGAGGGAGATAGTCAGAAAAGTTAATATTTGGGTTGTAATATATTAGAATAGAGCACCTGAAGTGCTAGCATAGAAAGTGGTTCTCTTCTAACTTGGGTATTAGTAAAGGATGGATATACTTTGAGTCTAGTCCACAAGATGTAGAGTGATCAGCTTATAGTTGGATGATCACTGTGAATATTTCGTGTATGAATGGATACATGTGTCCCATATTTTGGGTATGAAAATTTAAACTAGAAATGAGGATGGGTAATGAGTATGAAGAATGAGAAGTTAGCTTCTTGAAGGATTTTCTGGGGTGAGGTAGTCTAAATCTAAAATTAGTTCTATATAGAAGAGTTAGGTCTAGTTACTATAGGACTGATATGGGGTGATTTGTCTTGGTCTTCAAGATGGAGAGTAATTAACCCACGCTTAGTAAGAGCATCATTTGGGAAATTATTAAATTAAAATGTGTAAACTAGTTTATAAGGGAATAACTGGTGAATCAAGAATGATACGAGGTATCTCAAGCCTTAACAGATTCTATAATAAACCTGAAACCCAAGGATCAATATCTTCAATCCTAAAATCATCTTGAATATTTTCAAATAATCAAACCAACACCCCTAGTTTCTATATTTTCTGTCCTTTTGTGTATCCCCATCTTTAGGTTTTATGCAGCTCATATCCTTTATCCGGTGTTTATGGTATCTTACTCTTTATCGCATCATCGATAATAATTTAAAACTTGTTCTTGGAAAGTTTTCATTTCATCAAGAAATAATAAGTCTATAAAAGTTCATTTTTTAGTTATAATAATTCGAGTGGGGCCACTTTATTTGACCAAAATTTGAATATGGTTTTAGAGACTCTTCAATTTGGATTTTTCTATAAATCAGGATTGATTTATACCCCCTCCAATATTAGGATTTAATGGATATTAGGATGGCTTATGTCTTTAGTTTTGGGATTCATCATGGGAAAGATTAGGTTTCAATAGGAGGTATGACTAGTGTAGTCCTGCTCACCTAGCGATGCTTGAATATCTGGTCTGATCTTCTTCATGCATGAAAATACTGGTGTGGATTCAGTGGATCTTAGTACTAGTTCTGATAAATTTCTCCATAAAAAAGAACATTTATTTCCCATTCTTATATGGTAAACCAAACATTCCTCTACAAGTTTCAAGATCCATAATGGGTTTCCCCCATTAAGTTTATTGATGAATCTGGTTAATCAAACTTAGTTAGTGAAGGAAAAATTTTAATTATCAAGGAAGAAAGAGAAGGGTGGTACTATGAGAAGTTTCATTTGTAGATTCATGGTTGCAAAACAAGGGAGCGGTATTAAAATTGGGTCATGGTAATAGATGGAGTAGTAATATATTTTTTGATTGCACAGTGGAAGATTCAATAGTATACCTCATAGTAGTAGGGGAACTAGATAAAATTAGTGCATTGATATTAACCCAATGGTAGTAATTTTTTCAATAGTAATATACCTTTCCCTTTGGATGATAGTAGACATTTTTCTTCTAATTGTAGTATAGTACTTCCCTACTCATGGTTGCAGATTTCTAATAATAGAAGCATGGTCTGAATACCAATGGTAACAGACTAATGATAGTAGAATTTTTCTTATAAAATGTAAAATATTTATTTTCACTTTACGAAAATTTTGAATTTATTTAAATTATTCAAAAAAAATCGATAAAAAAAATTATCCATTTTTTAAATTTAAAATTAGATTTTTAAAAATTCAATTAATTCTATATTCATGTTATGCTATTTTAAAGTTCTCAATTATTTTTTAAAATAGTTTAACTTTATAGATATCGTTATGTTTAAAAATTATTAAAATAATTAAAACTAAAAAAATAATTCATTTAAGAATTTAAATTCTTAATTGAAAATTCAAATTTTAAAATCATTTTCATTTTCATTTTCATTTTCATTTTCATTTTTATTTTCATTTTCATTTTCATTTTCATTTTCATTTTCATTTTCATTTTTTTATATAAATATATTTATTCTTTATTAACTTCAAAAATGAATAAATCACTAAAATTTCTATATAAATCAAATATTCAATAATATCCAAATTCTAAATACAACCAAATATGAATTATTTTTTGGTATTTAAATTAATTTAGGGGTTATTTAAATGATAAACACACAAAAAATTTCAAAATTTGAGCTCATATCAATCCCCCACACTTGAACTATTGTACTCCCATGTAATTTTATCATTGAGTTCCATTATTCAAAAATAAATTCCTAATAAAATTATTTTCCTACCTAACATAAAATATTACATTCATAATTGAATGAGAGAAAAGAATTTATCCACTAATTGTTCTTGTCTCTCATATGACTTTTGAACACTATTTACATCAATTTAGATTAAAATTACTATTCCATGAGGGAAATCTATTGATTAAAATGGAATTGTGATTTTAACAAGTTTTACGTCCATTTATCATTCATTTTAAAGATTCCTAAACCAAACTTAATTTTCACACTTACTTAGTACCTATTAAATGATATTTTTATAAGTCAATTTCCTATTATTCCTATGTGTTCTATTTTCCCCTCACCTGAATACATTAATTTTTTAAATTTGGGAAAAATATTTGATATTTTTTATATTCATTATCCTTATATGTGTGATTCACTTTTCAAAGAACTTATTGAATATTTAAAAAGGGATTAAACATACACATTTAGTGTCAATGTCTTAGAAATTAATCCTGTGATCTCAATTTTCAATTTTACTCTATTTTCATAGGACTTATATGAATGTCTTTTAGGGAGGCTCTGTAAGGTGATATTCCATCACTAAGTTCATGTTACATGAGATTAAGTTCCAAATTCAAGTGATAATATTCTATAATTCTAATTCCATAAATATATTTTAAATTTTCACTATATTTTCCTAGTCCTCAATTATAATTTCTATAAAATAGAGGTTATTTTCGCTCAACAATAATTCATATTTACTAATTCAGAATCAATGTATTCCTCAAATCTATCATGGTTCATTAATTAGGTAGTAAAATATTGAAGTTTAATTTTACTACAAAAAAATATCTAAAAAATATCAGGTAAGAAAGTCTGTATTATATCTAGAACATATTTTATTTAGTTTTTTAGTTTATATATATATATATATATATATATATATATTTATTTCTGTACATCCTAAGATAATTTATCCTTTTCCCCCAAACATGGTTCATAAAAACATTCAATTTAACTTTTATCATGAATTTATTAAATAATGATAGTTCAAAATAAATAATGAATATATAACAATATAAGGGAAATATACAATTTGAGAGTGATCTATTTAACAATAGTTGGGAGAAGTATAGACTCCTCCAAGGGTTATTTCAAGAAATCCTCATGATACATCTTCAATTGTTAGAAATTCACTTTGAATTACTGGTTTAAATGTTCTACTTTGACCTCAAATACACTAAAAGAAAACATATTAGTTACTATATATGACCTAGTCCACCTAGAATGAAGCTTAGAAAGGAAGAGATTTATCCTTGAATAAGATAACCCCACTTTTTCTCCAAAATTGAATTCCCTTTTCTAGATCAATTTGTTAGGAATATATTTCAATTTCTCAATGAATATTAGTGAGTTATTATATTTATAGAAACATTTGTATTCATACATTACATTTATATCATTTTAATGATAAAAAACATAAAATAATTACACATTTAAGATCCAAAGGTTTAGTGTCTTGGGAAAACTAGGACCATATATAACATTTACAACACAAAAGAATTATTTAATTCCTTCTTCTCTAGATTATTATTAACTCTTTACTTATCCTTAGTACAAGTAATCACCTAAGAAGGGTGAGGTAAAATCCCTATAAGAAGATATATAATAACATCAAACAATGTAACATGGGGTGAGAATAATCATAACATCGTCATCATAATCATGAGAAGAAATATTAGATAATAGCATTCAATGTGGAAATGTATAAAATTGATACATCATGACTTAGTGTTTATCTACCAAACATAGTTGTGAACAAAACTAGAATAATTTTCACACATAATTCAATTTACTCATGAGGTTCTTTACAATATGAAATTTATTGGATCACTGTTTATTTCTGGGTTCACCCGTAAAATCAAAACATTAACATTGCGTTATATAATTTCAGGCACACCTGTCACACCATAATGTTAACATTACCATTCATGAAACATAGAACATATATAAATCATTGACATAATTAACCCATGGAAAGGAATTAGTTTTATTCCATAAATCATAAATTCATAAAATTAGGGTTCCCAAATGAAATAGGGAATCACAAACTTGATATAAGAACCATCAATATTGAGTGATAAGTAAAAGGTTTGTTTTTGAAAAAAGAGTTATTTTGGAAAACATTGTATCTGGCATAAAATCTAGTGGGAAAAATTTATATCCCATTAAAGGTAAGATAATGATTAAGAAATTATTTTTGAAGAATAACCATACTAAAAAAATTTTGAAATATGGAAGACCATGAGAAAGAGAGTTGGGTTTAAGAAATCCCCTTACTTTATCTTTGAACACCTTTTCACCTTAATGTCCTATATAATAGAATTAGATTCACTAATTAACAATTAAGGAATCTTTTATACATTAATTTAGATCATTATGGTTTTATTAAGTTCTTTAATGGGCATTTTTGGAGTTATATAGTTTAAATTCATTGTTCAGGAGTAATCTTTTCTTATTTTTCATGAACGGTTCACTTGTACACTTGAATGGAAGTTCATGTGGAGCATGGATAAAAATCCATAATGTATATTACATATTATTAATGATCTTATAAGAGTTTCAATAATCTTATAATTAATTTTGTTATATACCATTAAGATTAATCATTTGATAAAATTTAATGATGATCGTTTTAGGTTAATTTGGGCGGTTTTTTTATCACAAGGAACATGTTTGGTTTTATAATTTATTATTATGTATAAAAGTTGTTTCTATAACATAAAATGGGTTAAAAATACATATTAAAATATTTTTGAAACCATTAAATGGTTTTCTTGACATCCTTGAAGGATTTTAAGGAAAATGGGATTGCATCGCCCATGATATAGATAAATTAACACATCATGTACAATGATTTCATTTCTCTAAAAAAAGAGAGGGAGGGAGGATTATAATGAATAATCTTGCATTAACATGGTATCATACCATTATATCAGTAATATTGGAGTTATTAGAAAATTTGGATAAGTTAATTTGAGGAAAATAGAATAAAATAAATGAAATTTAGAGGAATTTGAAAGAAAGTAGAAGGAGGAACTACCTCTTGAATATATCTTCCTTCAGAGCCTATTTAGGGGAGAGGTTTTAGTCATTTTATGAGTCCAAGTGTTTTTAGACGTATAAGAGGATATTGGAAAGATATTTGAGAAACATTTGGAGTAGTAACAAAGATTCATAGGTGTTAGTAAATGAGGTTGTGAGGGGTCGTAGTTATAGTTGAGGGGAGAGGGGTTTTCCCAATATTAAAATCAATAATTTATTATTTCTCCACAAGAAAAGAGATAGTGATGATTACATAATTATATAAAGTAAGGAGGGAATGTGAGTTATATATTTGGGTTCATACTTTACTCATGATGTCAGGAATATTGGATTGAACTTATAATGTTTTAATACTATAAATTACTATATTTTACTATTCACATAAATATTCATGTATTTTAGAAAAATATCAAAAATTCACCTAAACCATTTTTTAATGTTTAAAATTTAAAAATGAACTCCATTTTATGAAATTAATTTTCCAAATGTGATTAATTTTATTTTTAATTAAAATCATAATTTACTTCAAAAATACTAATTTTAAAATAGAATTTGTTTTTCTACCACTTTAAAATTTTAATTAAGGTCTAATAAAATAATCATATGACAAAAAAATACTAGTTTACAAATATATTTTATGAAACTAAATTGTTTTTTAAATTATTAAATTAATCATTAAATATTTATGTCTTACAAAAATACCAACACTACAATATAATTATATCCTATTGTAACTTATAGGATCGATAAATCTTATTTATAATATCATTGGTAAGGTTCATATTCACATGGATGATTTAATATTCATGAGGGTCATATTACTATTCATAAGGGTAAAATTACTACTCATAAGGGTAAGTTACTATTCACCAAAAAAATATGTTTTTCCTATCGGAATCCAAACATCTTACGGATCGCAACTGTGTATGTCTTATTTTTGAAATTCAAATCTAAGAAGTGGAAAAATTATAATTAAAGGACACTAAGAATTTAGTAGTTCATTTATTAATGATGTGGAATTTTGTTTCCTAATGTGATTTTTTGTGATGATATTACTATAATAAGGATGAAATTGCATTGATAAAAGTTTGGGCCATGAAAATATTCTTTCTTTCTCATTTCTTCAAGTTCCACCATCTATATCTTCCTCCTTTGTCCAACCTTGAAAAACTCTAGGTTTACTCTTTTTACAAACTAGTTAGATTTGTGTTGTAACTCAATTTTCAAGTGATAATGTTACACTAAAAAATTATATAGTCTGACACACCTAATAGAAATTTTTAATTGGTATTTTATGGCCATAGTGAATCCCTTAATTTCTTAATTTATCCAATATGTTCAGGATTCACTTTTTTCTCCAAATTTCTTGTATCTTCCCTATTGGACACCTCAGCCTGCCCATTTTTCTATGGGTGGTATGAATTTTAGGTTGTATGGTACACTTCATATATAATCATAAAAACATCTAAATTCTTGTAATATAAGTAAGTTCATTGGTCATTAAGTATATCATGAGGTATTCTAAATCTAAAAAATAATATTTTGTTTTAGAAACTCATTCACAGTTTTTGAATCATCTGTTCGAGTATATTTTTCTTCAATCCACATAGAAACATAGACTACTTCCAAAATTATTTAGGAAAATCTAAATGGAATAGTAAATGGGCCCATGAAATCTATTTCGAAAAAATAAAACACTTTACCAAAAAATAAAAGTTTTTTGGGTCATTTAATATTGAAAATCGCACCAATGAACTAACAATTTGAACAATTTTTACAAAACTCATTTGTGTATTTAAAACTGAAGGCCAAAATAATATAGCTTTAAAAACCTTTCTTCTTATTTTTTGAGGTCTAAAATGGCCTCACATGAAAGAGTGTGGAAAAAAATAAATAACATGGTTCATTTATCCCACGAAGATACACCTCATAATTACTTATTCATTGAAAAATAAGGATCATTCCACAAATAATATTTTAATTTAGATTTTAATTTAGTATAATCATGTTTAGAAAATAATAATGGTGCCTTTTATATGACAATAAAATTGAAGAAATCAGTATACATGGGTGCTTGGGTGAGGCTGTATATTTTCTCATCATGGAAAGATTCGTCCTGATAGGTCTTATGGATTAGTTATACATTAATAATGTGTGGTAGACAACTCATATGTTTTGCCACTATATTCTCATAACCCTTATTTTCCATAATCTCCAAGTGCAAATATTATAGTATTAGCTTTCAGCTCACTAGTCAAGTCTATTATCAGCTTTCATGATCAAATATTCCAATGATGTATGGTCATAATAAATAGTTACATTACTTCTTAATAGATGGGAATCGAAAAATTCTAAAGCTATAAAAATATAAAAATCCATCTCTTTTGTTGTGTAGTTAATTTTGGTAGTGTTTAGGGTCTATGAATCATAAGCTATGACTTGTAGAATTCTGAAAATATATTTGGAAATCATAGCCCATACAAAAATTTTTTAATCAATATAAAGAATCCCAAAAGGGGTAACACTATATTGCTGGAAAAATTATGGGGGAAGTGGTCAAGAATTATTTAAAACCATCAGAATATACCATGCTTAAATCATCAAAATTAAATTTAGTTTCCTTCTTGAGTAAGGTAGTTAGCAGAAAATAAACTTTTCTAATGTCCCTAATAAACCTTTTATAAAATCTAAAATTCCCTAGAAATGATCTGATGCATCTCATAGTGGTGGGATAATGTGGTATAGAAATGACATCAACCATTCTATTATCAACTTCAATTTCATCCTTAGAAATTATATAGCCCAAAACATTAAATTTTTAACCATTAAATGAAAGTTTACCTAATTTAAAACCCTTTTTTTCTCAATAAATCTTTTTAAAACCATTTCCAAACCTTCAAGAAATTTTTTAAAACTAGTCTATATACAGTGTAGTCATTTATAAATAACTCCAATCAATTTTTAATCAAATCTAAGAAAATACTTAACATACAACTCTGAAAGGCGCCTTAATAATTATAAGGACTGAAATTTTTCCTTAGATAGTAAAACATAATGAAGGGACGTGTGTAGGTGGTCTTGTATTATCCCCCTAGATAAATTAGATCTTAAAAATACCAATAAAATACATAAATGAAGCAATAGTGATCATTCTTAGATATTATCAACAAAATTTAGTCCACAATGGGTAAAGGAAAATGTTATATTATGGTTTCATGGTTCAATATTATATAATTTATATAGACTCTCCATCTATTCTAAATTCATGTGGTTAATAATTCATTATTCTCATATTTTAAAATTTTAAATCTAGTTTTCATTGAGACAATTTTAATGGGACTCACCCATTCGGAGTCTAATATGGGGTAGATTATTCCACCTCTTAATCGTCTTCAACTTATTTTTTAACTACTTTCAAAAGGGTTATGTTGGGCATTATTTTGGGTCTATGAATAGTTTTGAATCATTTTTAATAAAAAATCTATGTATTCGTACGGTAGGTCTAATCTATGTGATTTCCCATAATGTGAATTTTATGGCCCTAGCATTTTTTTTAAATTCCAATAATTTATTTTCTTGAATAGGATATAAATTATTTGAAATTATCACTATAAGTTTATCATTTACCTTCAAAAAGATATATTTCATGTTTGATAGTAGAAACTTATGTTCTAGTTTGAGGGATTTCCTAAAGGTGATTTTAGTTTAGAGTTATCTTTATTGGAAACCAACAAATTTAATATAGAAATATTCAAAGAAAATTTGAGTAACTCCGAAAATAACTTTCATTAATTACTTCAAATATTTTAACAAACAAAACCATCTCAATATTAATATTATTTTCTTAAATAGATTCATAAAAAATATAAGGTGTATCTAAAACTTCTCCTAATCTAATTATGTCATCAAATATTTCAATTCCACCAAATAAGAATAATGTAATTCAAAATGTTTTAATGTAAAAAATAAGTTTCACTTCATGTGGTTATTTCATTAAGTCAAGGATGTTGAGATCCACTGTTTTCACCCCAAAATACTTGTAAATAGTTTTTTAACGAACATTTATAATGGTTTTAGTGGTCTTGGGGAATTTTCATATGAGAATAATGGGATAATGATATTTACATTTTCCTTCTTCTATGTTGAGAATGTATAAGTTAGAAGGGAATATAAATCCTTGAGCACATTCAAATAAATATTCGTAACAGATACTAGGTAAGTGATGGCTCAATTGGAATGTTTCACATCCACACTGGTTGGTTTTAGCTCTTCTATATGTAGATAATAATTAATGTAATATTAAAGTGTGTTAACTGATTCTCATAAATCACACAAAACATTGGAAAATTAATCCCTCATACGGTGAAGGGGGTTGTTAAAGTACCTGTATATTGACATTTTTTATGAATCTTTGGGGAAATGGGTTATACAAATTCTTACATATTCTCACATTTTTATTTTTTTTCAATATTCTCCTCCCAATTCGCATGTCTTTAATGAATTTTTCTTACCTTATAATTTGTAGGATGGCCTCTAGAAAATTGACGTTGATTTCCACCATTTTTAAAACATCTAATAGCTCTTGGTGTAATTATTATTCATTAGTTCTATAAGTTTCTTGAATCCTACTACAGAAACGTGGCCATGTTTAAATTATATCTTCAATATTTTCTTCCCCTTATCTTTATTCGATGTGGGTGTCTTTATAGGTTCCTATTAAATTTATTTCTTTTCGATAGATTCCTCTGGTGTATGTTTTTTTCCACATCAAAATTAAACCCCTAAGGGAAATCATTCACCGCTTCTCAGTTCCTTTCAACTTCTTAATATAATAGAACTACCATTTTCTATGGGGTAAAGAATTTGTTGGATAGGAATATTACTAGAGCCTTAATTTACCAGGTTATTGAGGGTGGTCATGAGACAGATGAAATATCCTTTTAATTCCTTTAACATTGGTCCATGTGTGGTGAGAGAGGTTGTTTTACTATTTTGAGACTCTATCACTTATCTTAGTATGTCATTTATGGAAGGCTCTTGAGCTTGTCCTTTTTTATATCTTTTTGGTTGTTGGAAACATTGTGTCAATATTTTTGAGGTATATAAAGGATATTGAGGTAAATATTAGAAATCATGATAAATTGTTTTTGATTCTGTTGAATCCAAACACTAAACTAATTACTGTGAATTTCTATAAATACATGTTTTCCACATGGTTGATTTTTTAATTACCTTCAGTATATGGAATCACAACTTTCATACCATTGAAATTGAGGGTATCCATTAGTGTAGTGCTCCTAAGAATAGAAAATATGGTTGACCCAAGCTGGTTTGGTGGGTGATGTATTCTACACCTTTTTCATTTATAGCTATCTTAAAAGAGGAGTTTTTATTCAATTTTATTTTTAATTAATGGTGAGTTGGGATTTTTTACCTCACGTACACATCTAGTATAGTTATTTTAAAAATATTTTTTTCATTTTAGGATATCCTATGATGTAATTAATTTTTTCATAACTTTTTATTTACTCCCTTTATTTATATTCTATGAAAAGTTAATAATTGTTGTGAAATGTTCATCATTTAATATTAAAAATATATTTTTGATCATTATTTGAATTAATGAATATTAGAATATGTTTCATATTTTAAATTTATCTCTCATCTCACTTATCGAAATTGTGTGATTATTACTTTTTAGGGTTACTTATTCAATTTACAACATATCAATAGAAGAAATAAGTGAAAAAATTGGCAATTTGATGGGTCATATGGCTCACATAAGAAGGCCCCAAAAACCTATGAAGAAACTATACTAGCCATGAAGATTGAATTTATGAGCTCAATATTGACATACAAATTCTTTAATTCTACACGAAAACCTGGAAAATAATATAATTCATATGGGATAAAAAAATTTAGTCCCAAATCCAAACAAATGGGCCCAACATATGCTTTAAATTCCATCCCACTATTCTGTCCTTAATTTAAATCTAGCACATAATTATTGACATTTCTCCTGATATATAGATCAATTAGAGATGATATTTTTCAGTTTTAAATAAAAGTTATTTTAGGCTGATGTTTTAGAAGAAATGGTTTATATTTGAGGTAATATTCCTTTTCAAAAACCCATTCACATTTTGGTCTTTGAAAAATGCAACATAGAAATGGACAGATTAAAATTGTTTATTCAAATCATGATAACTTTTGATAATTAAGTCCAATGGACACAAATGATTCATTATATACATAAAACATCCATATATACAAGTTTAAATAAGAATACAACTCATGATTCTACTGTCTAAATGATCCAATAATCGATCCAAGTGGAGGGGTATATTGGGAATTCAAACTATCCAACTCTGTAGGCTATAAATACATTCCACTCTTCTCCTTACAAAGAGTTATAATTTTAGAGAATATAAGGATAATCTGGAACAACCAAGGATTTTATAAAGGCTATGGATGATCTTATATACTCAGTTTTTTACTTAAGATACCCTTCTTCCATGCTTCTTTTTATTTCTATTTGTGTTGTTCTTCATTTGTAATCTTGTAAGTGTTTGTGTTTAATTTTATTTTAATGAATGTTTCATATTAATCACCTATTATTCTCATAAAACTTCTATTTTTTAATGTTAATTATCTTAAAATAGATTAAATGAAGTTAAAATATATTTCCCCTTTTTCTCACTCATTCAATCAAAATTTAATTTTATGTTTCCTCACCATTCGTGTGTGTATTCGATGCACAACTATATTCTTATCTTGTTCATTTTGGTCTATTTATAATTCATCAAAATAAAACATATATAACCATATTACAATCAATCTCAATGTATTAATAAATCTAACATTGGGGTGAATAATAATTTTGGGATGTTATGTGATTGAGAGATTTTTCTCATTGAGTATTTTTTAGGTTAATATTGTGTATGTGAAACATAAAATGTCATAGAATGACGATATGTTTTCTTTAACATGTGGATTCCATGGATTATTGAAACAATAAATAAACTGAGATAAAAAAATATTGATTGATATTATAACCCTAGTTAATTTAATTCTTTTATTAAATCCTTAACACTTGGTAATTCTGATCAAAGTCATCTTGTGAAGTGGGTGTTAATTTAATGCAATATAAAGTGAAGCCCAAGGATATCACAAGCTTAAATACCTAATAAGGAACACAATTAAATCATTATTAAACTATTAAATCAATCTAAATCAATAAATAATTTCATTTATTCTCTTTAAACAAACCCCCCATTAAAAATGAAAGTCAATTAAAAACAATCAACTCTAAAATTTGTACCATCCCCGCGGATTCATCTCGAGTGCCACTATACACATTAGCATAGCACCAGAACCTTGAACGGTCAATTGGAGACAATAAAACATGCTTAAAATGGAACTCTTTAGGGGTATGGTACATTAAGTAGTTAGTATTTTTTGATTTTTTTTTAAAATAAAAAAAAATTAAAAAAAAAATAAACCAAAAAAATTATGAAAGAAAAACACAAAGAAAATATTAGCCTTCGACATCCATCAAACCTATCTGAATTCCTTGTAGCGTCCCAAAAAATACCTCATATCTGTTTGAACATAAAAAATATTAAAATATTTTCCAATTTATGAGGAAAATTAGGGATAATAAAATCACTCAAGATCCAGTCATTTCCCAAACAATTAAACCGTATATAACAAATCCTAGGGAACAAACCCTTAAAGAACTTGATACCCCTAATATGAATTACCAACCCCTTGATATGAAATATATAAATATTTGAGGCTCATATCAAACTCAAATCATGTTTCATTCATCTTATTCCTCATTTTATGGTATAGGTAGTGAGGATTCACATCTTCATCTTAAATAGTTCTATGTGGTGTTCTCTACAATGAAACCTCTAGGTGTTTCTGAAGAATAAATCAAACTATGAGAATTCTATTTCTCCATAGCTGACTTCTCCATTTCATGGATCTAATACCTCCTTATTAGTTACATAACCATGCATAATTACATGAAGTGACTCTTCTTATAGCGATTATTTTCGGCCTCTCATACTGCCACTTTCAAAAATGAAATTAGTGGTATCCATCAACTCCCCAATGAATCACTCCATGAGTACTGGCAGAGGTTCAAAAATCTTGTGGAAACCTTCCCAAATCACCAAATATCTGAGCAACTCTTGATCTAATGCTTTTATAAGGGGTTATTGTCTATGGAGAGAACACTCATTGTTTCTATAAGTGGTGGTCCGCTTGTTTATAAAACTTCTATTGCTACATGAGATATCATAAGAAATATGGATGTAAACACGCAACAATTTCATACTCGAGCACATGATCATGTCAAATATGTCCATGATAATCAATCCATAGATCCCAATAATATGAACGAGTGGATGAGTGAACTTATAGTACTTGTGAATTAACTATCTGGGGATACCAAATCCCCAACCTCATCTTCCTCACAATCATTGTTCCCTATACCTATCAAGAATTGTGGAATATGTATCACCCCACCTCAACTAACTGAAACATATCCACAACATCAATGGGAACCATCTGATTCGTCCATACCAATGAAGATCAATGCAGTATATGCTTAGAGGAACACCCACACTCAAAAATTAGGTTAGTTCATTAGAAACTTCAACCAACCACACTCTTATCCCTTCTCTTGTTCCGTTAAAACAGGCTTCAGGTATGGTAATCCCATTTATCATCTCCCTCAATTCCCGCCTCAAAACCCAACCCAATTCCCATATGATCAAGGTGTTGGTAACTTCCTACAAATTTATACTTGTGTTCCCCAACCTCAAAGGAACAATCCTCATTTTTATCCACATGGATTCCACTATCCTAATGAACCATACCTATTAACAACCCAATTTAAGAACTTTACCAAGAACCAAAATCAAGGTAATCCCAATATATTACATGCCTCTTCTTCTAAGAAATCATGGTAAAAAATGGTGGAAGATCACAGCTCTTTAACCCATTTTAGCCTTAAAATTATTGAAACCCAAATTGGTTAACTTGCATCCCACCATAGCCATCAGCAACCATCCAATTATTCCCAACTCCCAGCTCAACCACTACCCAACCATAAGGGTAATGTAAGTTAAATTGAACTTATATTGGGAAATTAAGTCTCTATTCCTCATGATGTATCCTCTAAATCCCCTTTGAATTTTTGGCTTGAAAAATAAAAGTTAAAAAACCTAATAAACCTAAATCCACTCCCTCCCCTCCTTCTATTCCTTAAAGGAACTCAATTCCTTTTCATTAAGTTGTCTCTATGCCAAATAATCCCTTCGAACCCAATTCTAAAATTCATTACATGTTTATATTTTTTGAAGCGAACATTCCCCTATTAGATTACCTGAAAAAAATACCAAAGTATGAAAAGTTTCTTTAGGAGTTTTGAAACCATAAGAGACAACATAGGACCATTTAGAATCTTCCAACCAAATAATACATTCCCATGAAGTGAAAATATTAATGGAACTCCACTGTTATATTAAAAATTGGGAGTTCCAAATTTGATGATGCACTCATTAACCAAGGAACCTAAATAAATTTCATGCCCAAATCCATATTCTCCAACCTTAGTCTAGGTACCTTGAACCCAATGCGGCATGTCATGTAGTTGGAAAATCCAAGAAAAATAGTTCTAAGAGAATAATTGAAGATGTTCTTTTATGAGTTAATGATCTTATCATTCCATATAATTTCTATGTCCATGACATGGAAGGTGAGACAACTTCTTTCAAATCTCCTTTTATTCTAGGAAGACCTTTTTTTATGACACAATGAAAAAAATTGTTGTCAATGTTGTCATCTTATCCATGAAATTTTGTGACCAACTAGTCATGTTAAATATTTTTCAATCCATGTGATTCACATCAGAGAATCACTCTGTATTCTCTATCCATTCATATGAAAGTATCTCGAAGATTTTGTTGAACCCTAATCCCTCATTTTCTTTATGTTCTAATGATGGTGGAGTTTGTGAATATTTCATCTTCATTAACCAAGTCATAAATAGAGAGGTTGATGTTTTCATTTCACATGTAAACTATATCAATATAAAGGATCTTAAAAACTCTTTGGGATCCCATATCACCTTTGATATTCACTACCCCAACTTGGATGATAATGAGGGAAATGAACTATCATTCTCTTTTTTTGATTTAGATCAGATTATCCAATATTCATCATTTTTCATCAATGATTCTTCATATTATATTATATATGAGGGGAACCTTGAAATAATGTGTTTATCTTGAACCGATGTTAGTGATGTATGTGATATTTGATCTCTTATCAATAAATTTATCACTAGTATGGTTGAAATTGACCATTCATATGAAAATAACATTGATATAAATTATCTTGAAAAATCTATTCAATCTCATGTCCCCTTTTATCCTCATTAATCTATATTATAATGAAATGAAAAATTAATTAAAAACAACTAGGATCTCATGAAATAATTTCATATTGTATGAACCACACATAAATGAACCATCAAAATTCAAATATATTCATAAATTTCAAATCATTTAAAACTAGAACATTGTGGATAAAATCATTCCTCAAGTTGAACACCAAATGGAGGATCCCCACAATCCCTTTCCACCCTTATTGAATTAAAATCACATCCAAAATGATGGGAAGCAATTATCCAATGAACAATTGAGCCTCCAAAAGGAGGTGTTTTTTCTAAAAGAACACTAGAGTTGGGAAAATATGGTAGCCGCTATCAGACTATGAGAAGTACACTAAAACTATCCAACTGTAGACAAATAAATTCATCTCTTCTTGAGAGGCAACCAAATTTTTCCTTTTTCTTTTATGAAATTTTAATTAATTATTATTTTTTCATAAATGAATATTTTTTTTTTCTATTTTAGGTAATGGAAATTTTCTAAATAATCACTAAAGAGGGAACATACCCTGGGATCCTCAACTTCTAAATTTGACCCACCACAAGAAAGAGATGGTGACCCACCAAATCCAAACTAGGGGAACCTATTTCGATTTAACTCCTCTTCTCTCTCTCTCCCATTTTTTTACCACTTTCCTCATCAATATTTTTATTTATTCTTTCCCTTTTATGTGGGTGTGTCCTTATAAAAAACTAAAAAAAACTACAAAAAACTAAAAAAATATGAAAAAAGAGTTATAATTACTCACCAACCACTTTTGAAATTTTTCCAACCATTTTGTGGATTCAAAAGACGTGTCTTAATCTCAATTTGTTTAGTTTTATCATAAATTTGAATTTATAATCTTATTTAAAAACCCCTAAATATTGAATGGTAAATTTTTGATTTGGAAAATGTTTTTACCCAACCGGTGAGGGACAACTTCATCTTTCATGCCATGGTCGCATATGATCATATTTTCATTTTGGGTGTTTTTTACCCATTATTTTGTGACTTGAGATTGTGGACCTTCTAGTTTAATTTCATACTTTGGTTTGCTTTAATATGATGGAGTCATTTTCGGAACTCAATCAGAATCATAATAGCCAAATAGCCTTCCTTTACCCTTATATTAATAATAATTTTGAAATACCCTTCAATCCTGTGAAAACATTTTCTTTGATAACCACATTATAATCCCAATACCTTATACCATCAAACATTTACATTTTTTTACATTTCATGATTTTTTAAATTTAAGTGTGGGGGAAATGGATTTCATTTTTGGTATCCTTTTCTTGATTTACATCATGTTATTATATGATTGATGGAAAGAATCCATTTTAGTGTGGGGGAGAGGTTTTCATTTGGTTAGTTTTATTAATTTATATATTTTTATGACATATTGTATAAAAGTTATTGAAAAGTGTTCAAAAAAATCATATGAAAAAAATAAAAAATGAAAAAAATAATAGCTTGTGTTTTGGGAGGGTCAAAAATAACACTTAATCAACCTTTTTTCCTGTTATAACTATTACAATTAGTTCCATGAGAAGATAAAACATGGGTTGGGAGATGAGTGTGAGATTTATTTCTAGTTAAACTTTCAAAAAAAGGAAGACTTACATTATATATTCTTGTGTCATTGGGAGAAGTTTTGTGTCTGTTATATATTTATCCTTTTGATCCCATAAATATTTTTTCCACATATTTTTTATTCTACATACAATCATTACCATGTAAATATGTGTTTCCATAACCTTCCATGTCTTATTTCAAATTGTGCATTGTTTTTTTCCATGTTAGTGTTTTACCCCTCTTTCCTCTCTCTTAGAATTTTTATTACTACCGTCCCATAGACACATAAAAACCCTAAAAAATATCTCTTGATTCTTATGAAATTTACTATAGGGACAAGAAGGTGAGATCTACATCAAAATATAAGATTTTCACTTTTGGTTGGTGAATGAGCGAACCTCCATAAATAAATTTTTATCATCTTGAGAGAAGTGATTTCTTAGTGCCCAAATTTTCCATTTCTAAATTTGATCAACAAAAATTAATTGTTTTTGGAATTTTATTTCTTTAACAATTTGTGGTGGAATTAAATATGGAAGATTGAAATTTTCTAAACCTCCCCTGATTATTGAAAAAAAAATTATATTTGTTGGTGAGTGAATTCTTTTTAATGTTTTTATATTTGTTGCACCTGAGGAAAAGGACAAGACTAAGTGTGGGGGATTTGGTGATATTAATTTATTAATAAATTTTTATTTACTCAATTTAATAATTTTCTATGAAAATTACATAATTGGTGTGAAATATTCATGTGTTAATATTAAATATAATTTTTGAGAATTAATTAAATTAATGAAGATTCGATTCAGTTTAATGTTGTAATAATAACTCTCCTATTACTGATCCAAATTGTCTAATTATTATTTTTTAGGGTTCCTTATTCAATTTTAATCACATCATTAGATGACATATTTGTCCAATTTGGCTATTTGGAGGGTCGTATGGTCCACACAAGAAGACCTAAAGAATCTATAAAGAAACTGGACCAGTCAGGAAGATAAAAATTTTAGGCTCAATCCAGAAGTAAAAATTATTTGATTCTCCACCAATAGTATATGAAAAATATAATTAATCTTCAATAAAAAAGTTATGTCCCAAGTCCAACACGAAAGGACCTAACATATTATTTAATTTAATCCCACCATTCTGTCTGGAATTTAAAACCAGGACACCATTATTGACTTTTTTCCTGATATGGAAATCTATTCAAGAATATATTTTATAGTGTTAAATACAAGATATATTAAAACAAATTTTCGGAATAAATGTTTTTGATTTGAGGGTATCTTCCTTTTCAAAAAACCATTCAAATTTTGGTCTTTGAAAAATCATGGATAGAAATGGATAGATTAAAATATTTATTCAAACCACCATAACATTTGATACTTAAATCCAATGGATAAATTTTTTTTAGATTATACATCACACATCCATATATAAATTTTTTAGGAATAATATATCTCTTGATTCTTCTATCTTAATGGTCCAATATTTGATCAATATGGAGGGACGGATTTGGAATGCAAACTGTCCAACTCCTCGGGATATAAATTCATTCCCCTATTCTCCTTACAAAGAGTTGGAATTTTAGAGTAAAGGAGGATATTTTGGAACAACCAAGGATTTTAAAAATGTCTTGGTATGATCTTCCAAACTCATTTTTCTACTTGAGATATCGTTCATCCATGATTCTTGTGATTTACTTTTGTGTTATTCTTCATTTTCAATCATATAGGTGTTTGTGTTGTAAATTTATTTTAATGAATGTTTCTTATTCATCTCCTATTATTATCATACACCCTATATTTTATAATATCAATTGTCTTAAAATAGATTAAATCATGTTAAAATCTATTTCCCCCTTTTCTTTCTCATTCAACCAAAAGTTCATTTTAAGTTTCCTCACAGTTCGTGTGTGTATTCATTGCACAACACTTTTCTTATCCCATTATTTTGGTTGTCTTTATAATTCAAAACCATAAAACATGTATAACCAGGATACTATAAATATTAATGGATGAGTAAATATACAATTTGGGTTAGTAATAATGTAGAGAACAGAATCCTGACGTACATGGACATTACATTACTTTTGTGGAATACTTAGTACATAACAAAAACAAACACACAAGGACCGTAATAGTTTAGTGTCTTTGGTAACATGGAACATAATGTTCTAATCGTGGTGAAAGATCTTCAACATCTCCCATAAATATCTTCCCCTTTTCTTTTCTTTCCTAAAATCTTTCTTTATATCCTAGGGAAAAGAACACATATAAATTGTGAGCTCAAATGCTCAGTAAGGGTATGCATGGATAAAATAAAACAAATCATATACATTTGAACATAAAAACATGAACATAATGTTTAAACATCAAAATCTTGAGTAATGACATAAAACATGGAAGTACATAATGCATAGATCATAAATAAACATTAATCATGATAAAATAGCATGGGAATAAAACATGTAATTGTGGAAAAACATTAAGCACATGATATTATTTCCATAGTAGCCATGGCATTGCTTCCAAGACCATCTTAGTGGACAAAGTCCCTTTCTGAATCGAGTTCACTCCTCGTTCCAGTCTTATATTACTAAACCGAATTAACTTACTGTTCCAGACATGTCTATCTCATGAGATATAAATCTTTACCCAATGCATTGGAGGGATATATAGGTCCCACCCATCTCATAATGAAGTCATTCTTACCTATGCCACAAAATAAACATAAAACATTTATCATAACCCAAAGAATAAAATGGGTTTCATAAACATCATCCCATCATCACATAATCCATATAAAACAAATGGATATTTCATCATAATAAAAGTGAAACCATGTAAATCATAGAGACATTATACATGAAACATACACATATGATATAATGTCATCTTATATGGAAAATGGTTTTGATAAAACACTTGAAATGTATTCTTGAGGAAAATATCCTTTCTTCTTCAAAATAATTTTCTATTCACAAAATTCCATGCAATTTTAAAAGAGAAGTATTTTGTTGAAAATAGTCATAAAATCTTTTAGAGTAAGCTTCATGAAAATGAAAAATTATGAAACCGTAAAAATCCGTTCACACCGTAAAAGTTAAAAATAACATTTTCCTTATACTTTTGTCAGAAAAGTCAAAAAGTACCTCGTATGGTAAAAAAAGAAAGATTCCTTAAATACCATGTAGTAAAAGTAAAAATGGTTAAAAATGACTTTAAACATACATGAATACATTTTCATAAAACTTGGACATGGATGATAAATATAACCCCAGTAAATACTTACGTATAAACAATCTTGAATAAAAAACGATATTGGAAAAGTTATCCCTTACCTTAGGTCTGATATGCTTCGTACGTATCCAAAACTCCTGTATAATGATTTATATAATTTCATTAACTTTTTTCAGAATAATATTCATTTTTATGGTAACATATATGGTTCACTTATGACTTTATATTACCCATTCTTTTGTAAGTTCCATGTTAAAGCAGCGTTTTGGGTAAAATCGTTTTATTTATCGTACATGTTTGGACTTGTTGTTCTTGATATTATTACTTATATCCTGATTTACATAATTACAGAACGTAAAAAATGATTTATATGTAATATATATTCAGAATATACATATATATATGATAGACCGATAAATGGAATGAAATACACCGTTTATGGAGACGGTAGGCCGTACGTACACATGAAGGTTGTTTTTGTTTCCTTATTGAATCGAATGAAATTAAGTAGATGAAATACATATATATAAACATAAATACAGTATAATTATTATGTAATATGTTTCATGATTAATTATTTTATATACTTTATAATCATTCATGAATGGTTAACATGGAGAATGAATCTCATCACGTCATGGAGACGGTATTTCGTACGTACGCACGAGTGATGATATCATTCACATGATCATGGAATTGTATTGAAGTGTATATATAATATTTCAGAATCAATATAACTTTACAATAATCATATATAGTTATTTATTTACACTATTATACTCATCCAAGTAAGGTTGTGGTCGAAAACATATTACACCACAGCATGGAGACGGTATTCCGTACGTACGCACGCGCGGTGATTTCGTTTTTTGTAGGATGGATAGAAGGTGAAATAGGGTTGTTTCATATTTATAATAACATATAATTATATGAATGATACTGATGTTATTACTTCATAATGAAGAAACTAAAGAAGAAGTATAAGAAGAAATAAAGTTGAAAGAATCGGTAACAGACATTACCTCTTCTTTGAAGTGCCTCTTCTTAACCTCCTCTTAGGGCACGAAAATTGGTCTTTGAAGAAGACCAGGACCTCTAGGATATTACTATGGATGTGGAGAGGAGAAATTGTCAGGGGTTGGCAGAGCATGAAGGCTCAATGTGGTGTGAAGAGAAGTGGGAAGGGGTTCCCTTTTTATAAGGGAGGAGAGGGGAACCTTTGGAAATCTTAAAAATACTAATTTATAATAAATATAAACTCACTTTAAAAACCTCCAAAAATGACTCATATTAAAATATTAGATGATATAGGGTTGTAATATCATCAACCAATAAAATTTAGATATGTAGGGAATTTATTTTAAACATTATCAACTTGATTTATCTTTATTTAATCTATTAAACTTTATTTATGGTAATAAGATTATGAATTTTAAATTATTATAAATAATTACTTATGTTCTGTGAATTATCCATAATTAGATAATTTATGACATTTTAGACTACATAAATTTCAATTTATAATTTTTAAATAATTTTGTGATTTTTAAACAATTTAATAAAATGTTATTTTTATAAAATAACAATAGTGTCAATTTTGACACTATTCATTTATTTGAATTTAAATTAAATCCACACAAGTGATATATTCAAACTAAAATATTTAATAGGTTCCAAAAATGTCATAGTAATCTATAAAATTAGTGGATCACATTAAATAGTTTATATAGTATTTATTTTACTATTTGTAAAACCATTTATTTGATATTTCTCTTAATAAAATAATTACTACAACATTTTTGTATAATTATTAAATATACGTATTTGTTCCATAAAAATTAAAAATAAAATACTAGGATGAATATAAATCTTTTATATTTCATAATAATACATTTAGTCGGTTTTTTCTTCAAAAACACCTAAATTTTAAAATGTTATATTTATTAAATTTTGATGGTGACAACTTTGACATCATATAAAATAAAATAATATAAGTGTCATAATCACTTTTATAAGACTCCAAACGGTAATATATTCGGTCATTGGATGATTATGGTGTATATATTCACTAAAAATAAGATTTTTTCAGGTTTTTGAGCCTTTTAATGGGTATTATTATTTCAATAAATACTATGTTACTTATTTTTCACTAAATAAATAATTTCTGCATCCTTAATGTATAAGATATTAAGATGATTAAATATATCTTAAAATATTAAATAAATTACCATGATAAATAAAAACATTTTATCTTTCAATTGAGTATTTATAACCTAATTTCTATTCTATATAAACTTATATTAAAAATACTTTAATTATTAAAGTTGAGTGAGACATATTTCACTTTCCTTTAATTAAAATAAAATAAAGGTCTTAATCACCTCCAAGTGGGTTCTAATGGATTCCATTTCGACCCAAATATGAGTTAGGACGAAATATAAGCATAAAATTATATTAAGACAAGTGTTAGGGTAATTTTATAATATTATATTTAACCTTAATTACACGATTTACCTTTTACTATGGTAAATAAAATTTACCGTAGTTACTATTTATGATGCCCAAAAATAAAAAGTAGCCTATTAACATAATTTGGACCCACTTATTCCAAATATGGAATCCATTTTTCCAAATTCAATACACAGAAGTTTCATAAATTAAATTAAAATTAATCTCGTTGTCAAAAGAAAACGAGTTTTTTTTTAAACATTGCAAAAGATTGAATTGATTTATCCTACGAATTCAATGTAAAATCAATGCTAATTACATACATTATGTTAAATGGTAAAAATATATTCTATTTATACATTAAAAAATTCAATATTATAATTTAACAACATAAATTATTACGATGAAAAAAATTGTTTTTAATTAAAATATAGCGTGTTTTTACTATTCATTAAAATATGAAAGTTATCAGAATAATATAAAATTTTTATCCAAGGTAAAATTTTACATCCTAATTCCAAATAATATTTTTATTCTGTAAAATTGAACTTATAAACATGCCAAAAACTAGATTTAATGTGGGTACGCCATCAAAAGGGGGCAAAATTGAATTTTTTTAAAAAAACTTATTTTACCCGAAAAATTTATTTTGTTCTCATACCATGATCTATAAAATTTGTAAGATGAATTATAATGTCCTAAAATTAAAAATTTATATACTAATATTCATAACTGCTGTTTTATAATAATATTATAACCATAAATCATAGTTTAGTGAAACTTGGTATTCCGTACAACACACGCTATCGATTAAGGTTCGGATTGCGTGTAATGCAAGCCAAGTCAGGGTTGCGTGTATTGCAAGACTCCTTTGTTATTGCATATAAAAAAATCCAACCATATTTCATTTATACATTTAATATATATATATGCTCAATGTTGTGTAGAATAACTACTATCAAACAAACTTGAAATTGTGTGTAACACGATCCAAGATTAGTGTTGCGTATACTGCAAGTTAATACGGTGTTGCTTATAGAGAAAGATAATCTTGGTGTAGCATAAAAAAGAATAAATTAAAGAAATTAAAAATAATATATATTATAAAATCTCGGTTTGTTACATTCTACCCCCCTTAAAATTAATTTCGCCCTCGAAATTCGTCGGGGTTATAAATTGTTTACTATTCATAGAAACCCACATCGTAAAAAGGAATACTAAAACTGAATTTTAAAAACTAAAGTATTAAATGTAATTATTACCCAAATTAACTTATCCCTAGGTTTCCACATATGAGAATATATGTGAAAATATGGATATGGAAGAGAAATCTAACCATCATGTTCTGATGGAGAGTGGTAGAGAACATGGATTTGAAAAAGCCAACAATCACAAAGCCATAAATTTGTGATGATCTAAGGTACCATCTTATTAATCAGATATAAGAGCTCTAGGATAAAATTTTTGGTTTTCAAAATCATTTACATAAATTTGAAAAAAAAAATTGAATTAGAAGAAATACGTACTAGATTTTGGTACAATCTCACTGTTGTTCATGATTTGAACAATGTCCACTTCATCTATTAAAGAAATAAAATTGAATTTGTTATTCGTGAAGTGTTAGAAGATCATGTGATAGAATGATGGGACATTCCATCTATTTCAAACAAAAGGTTAGAAGAAGTTATCAAATATACATAAGTCCATATATGGTGAGGTTAATCATATACGATTCCAAAAATGAACTTATACTTCATATATCATACCACATAATAAAATTAAACTAGTTTCTACTAACCAGGGACTTCTTGTAGGACAGTGGTATTTGATAAAGGCTAGTCGCACTTCGGTTGTGGGTTCGATTCCCAAAAACTTGTCCGACGCGATGGGTTGTCGTCCGTCCTGTAGGTTGTCCTTTTTCTAAAACTACATTACTATAACATCCCATCAATAATATCAAAAAATGTTATATCCTTAAACAATACTAACTTATGTCCAACATAATCCATTCCAATCTTTATGCTTATCTAAAATACTTCGGTCCAAGCTCATAGTATAACGAAAATTATTACTTGAAATGTCACATAACAATCACATGAATGCCATCATTTATCCCCCATATATCATAAGATATTTCTTGTTGGTCAAATTACAAACATGTGAATACCTTAATCATGTATTCTCTTGATGAATGAATACACATTGAACCTTAGTGAAAACATGAATTTTGTTAAATTTTAACACTTTCCACATACCAAAATCCCAAAAATTCTATATACTCAAACCATAATATCACTTAGTCCTTATATCAGTCATGGGCTCATGAATACAATCAAACATCTCATTATCTTCTTATCCCTTCATTATGTGCATATCATCTACTTTCCAAAAATATCTGAATAACCTTTCATGGTTACCGGTACCATTCATCATACACTTTCAAAACTTAAGGAAAGACAACATTGTAACAATCCTTATATGTCTCTTTATTCCATATTACCATGAGATTACTTGTACAAAATTACTCTTGATAAACATGTAATCATTCCACTACCTTCTTAAACCATTGACTAAGCTTGAACAAGTCCTTCACTTCACATATCATTTGTAGTCTCTTCATCATCATCCACATAAATACTACCCATATGACCATGCTGATTCTCTTTATGAGATTTTCCCTTAGGGAATTGGTTTGTATAATGCCCATACATTCCACATTTAAAACACTTAACTGTTTTTAATTTCTTAGAAATACCATTATCCTTATCCATGGTGTTAACTGAACCTTTACCTTTACAATTATTGGCTTTGTGTCCTTATTTCCCACACCCAAAGAATCTTCCAGTTCCTTTGAAACATTCTCCCTGATTCCTCTTCCCACATGATTTACATGAGGGGAATTGAACTTTCATTCCTCTATGATCATCATCAAACTCCATCTTTCTCTTATTAGCTGAGCCAGGAAACTTAACAAATATGAGATTATTGATCATATTATGAGATTGCTGATTAGGCATAATGACGATATATGGACTTCCAGATCCAATTTCATTTGGTTTCCCATGAAGAATATCATTCCATTATCCATCATATCTTCCATTATCGTGAAACTTCTTGTTTCCAGCCATTTTCTAAAACCCAAAAAGAATAGTGTGAGAGTAAAAAATTGTGCAAGGAAAACAACATAATAAAGGGGGAGTACCTTCAATATCTAACATCTTAGGATTAATTCAAAGATATTCAGCGCAATTCTAGGACTATAACCTATACGTAAACTTAACCTTAGGGATATCCCTAGACATACCTTAGAAATATCTCTAGGGATCTCACTAAGGTTTTCGCATTATATTTTTCAAAGGATAACTAAACCTTTCCTCAAATACCAAATGTAGAGAAACAAATACCTATGTACATGGAAATTACATTACTTTTGAGGAATACTTAGTACATAACAAAAATAGACACAAAAGGACCGTAATAGTTTAGTGTCTTTGGAAACATGGAACATAATCTTCTAATCGTGGTGAAAGATCTCCAACATCTCCCATAAATATCTTCCCCTTTTCTTTTCTTACCTAAAACCTTTATTTATATCCTGGGGAAAAGAAAAAATATAAAGGGTGAGCTCAAATGCTCAGTTATGGTAAGCATGGATAAAATAAAACAAATCATATACAATTGAACTTAAAAACATGAACATAATGTTTAAACATCAAAATCTTGAGCAATGACATGAAACATGGTAGTACATAAGGTATATATCATAAAGAAACATTAATCATGATAAAATAGCATGGTAATAAAACATGTAATTGTGGAAAAACATTAATCACATGATATGATTTCCATAGTAGCCTAGGCATTGCTGCTAAGACCATCTTAGTGGACAAAGTCCCTTTCTGAATTGAGTTCACTCCTCATTCCAATCCTGTATTACTGAACCAGATTTACTTACCGTTCCAGCAATGTCTATATCATGTGATATAAATCTTTACCCAATGCATTAGAGGGATATATGGTTCGCACCCATATCATAATGAAATCATTCTTACTTGTGCCACAAAATAATCATAAAACATTCATCATAACCAAAAGAATAAAATGGATTTAATAAACATCATCCCATTATCACATAATTTATATGAAAAAAATGGATATTTAATCGTAAGAAAAGTGAAACCTTGTAAATCATAGAGAAATAATACATGAAACATACACATATGAAATTATTTCATCTTAGATAGAAAATGGTTTTGATAAAACACTTGAAATGAATTCTTGAGGAAAACATCCTTTCTTCTTCAAAATCATTTTATTTTCACAAAATTCCTTGCAATTTAAAAAAAAGTATTCTGTTGAAAATAGTCATAAAATCGTGTTGAGTAAGCTTCATGAAAATGAGACGTTATGAAACCATAAAAATCTGTTCACACCGTATAAGTTGAAAATAACATTCTCCTCGTACTTTTATCGGAAAAGTCAAAATGTACCTCGTATGGTAAAAAAAAGAAATATTCCTTACATAACATGTATTAAAAGTCAAAAATGGTTAAAAAGGACTTTAAACATACATGAATACATTTTTATAAAACTTGGACATGGATGATAAATATAAACCCAGTAAATACTTACGTATAAATAATCTCGGATAAAAAAACGAGATTAGAAAAGTTATCCCTTACCTTAGGTCTGATATGCTTCGTACGTATCCGAAACTCCTGTATAATGATTTAAATAATGTCATTAACTGATTACAGAATCATATTCATAGTTATGATATCATATATGGTTCGCTTATGACTTTATATTACCCATTCTTTTGTAAGTTCCATGTTTAATCAGCGTGTTGGGTAAAATCGTTTTATTTGTTGTACATGTTTGGACTTGTTGTTCATTATATTATTACCTATATCCTGATTTACTTAATTACAGAATGTAAAACATGATTTATATGTAATATATATTCATCATATACATATATATATGATAGACCGATAAATTTAATGAAATACACTGTTCATGGAGACGGTAGGCCATACGTACGCATGAACGCTGTTTTCATTTCCTTATTGAATTGAATGGAATTAAGTAGATGACATACATATATATATAAATAAATCAAGTATCATTATTATGTCATATATTTAATGATTACTTATTATATATACTTGATAATATTTCATTAATGGTTAACCTGGAGAATCAATCTCATCGCGTCGTGGAGACGGTATTCCGTACGTACGCACGAGCGATGATATCATTCTCATGATCATGGAATTGTATTGAAGTGTATGTATAATATTTCAGAATCAATATCAATTTTTAAAAATAATATATTTTTATTTATTTACACCATTATACCCATCCAAGTAAGGTGGTGGTCGAAAACAGATTACACCATGGCGTGGAGATGGTATTCCGTACGTATGCACGCTCTGTGATTTCGTTTTCCATAGGATGGATAGAAGGTGAAATATGGTTGTTTAATATTTATAATAACAAATAAGTATATTAATGATACTTATTTTATTACTTCATAATAAAACAACTAAAAAAGAATAAGTAGAAGAAGAAATAAAGTCGAGAGAATCGGTAACATAGATTACCTCTTCTTTGAAGCGCCTCTTCTTAACCTCTACTTAGGGCACTAAAATTCATCTTTGAAGAAAACCACGACCTCTAGGATATTAATAGGGATGTGGAGAGAAGAAATTTTCAGGATTTGGCTGAGCTTGAAGGCTCAAAGTGGTGTGAATAGAAGTGGGAAAGAGTTCCCTTTTTATAAAGGAGGAGAGGGGCACCTTTGGAAATCTAAAAAATATTAATCTATAATAAATCTAACCTCACTTTAAAAACCTCCAAAAATGACTCATATTAAAATATTAAATGAGATAAGGTTTTAATCTCATCAACCAATAAAATTTATACATGTATGGAATTTATTTTAAACATTATCAACTTTATTTATCCTTATTTAATCTATTAAATTTTATTTGTGGTAATAAGATTCTAAATTTTAAATTATTATAAATAATTACTTATGTGATTCGAATTATCCATAATTAGATAGTTTATGACATGAGTGACTATATAAATTTTAATTTATAATTTTGAAATATTTTTGTGATTTTTAAACAATTTAATAATATGTTATTTTTATAAAATAACAATATAGTAAATTTTCACACTATTCATTTATTTGAATTTAAATTAAATCCACACAGAGGATATATTCAAAATAAAATATTTATTAGTTTTCTAAAATGTCATAGTAATATATAAAATTAGTTTATCACATTAAATACATCATATAAAATTTATTTTACTATTTGTAAGACCATTTATTTGATATTTCTCTTAATAAAATAATTTCTACAACATTTTTTTTATAATTATTAAATATACGTATTTGTTTCATAAAAATTAAAAATAAAATACTATGATGAAGATAAATCTTATATATTTCATAATAATACATTTAGTTGGATTTAGCTTCTAAAAACCCAAATTTTAAAATGTTATATTTATTAAATTTTGAAGGTGACAACTTTGACATCATATAAAATAAAGTAATATAAGTGTCATAATCACTTTAATATGACTCCAAACGGTCATATATTCGTTCATTGGATTCTAATGGTGTATATATACACTAAAAATAAGAGTTTTTCAGGTTTTTGAGCCTTTTAATGGGTATTATTATTTAAATAAAAACTATATTACTTATTTTTCACTAAATAAATAATTTCTACATCATTAATGTATAAGCTATTAAGATAAATAAATATATCTTAAAAATATTAAATAAATTACCATGAAAAATAAAAACAATTTATCTTTCAAATGAGTATTTATAACAGAATTTATATTCTATATAAACAAATATTAAAAATAATTTAATTATTAACATTGAGTGAGACATATTTCACTTCCCATTAAATAAAATAAAATAAAGGTCTTAATCACCTCCAAGTGGGTTCTAATGGATTCCATTTCGACCCAAATATGCCTTAGGACGAAATATAAGCATCCAATTATTTTAAAAAAAGTGTTAGGGTAATTTTATAATATTATATTTACCCTTAATTACTAGATTTACCTTTTACTATGGTAAATAAAATTTACCATAGTTACTATTCATAATGCCAAAAAATAAAAAGTATCCTATTAACATAATTTGGACCCACTTATTCCAAATATGGAATCCATTTTTCAAAATTCAATTCAAAGAAGTTGCAGAAATTAAATTAAAATTAATCTCATTGTCGAAAGAAAACAGGTTTTTGTTTAAAACATTGCAAAAGATTGAATTGATTTAACCTACGAATTCAATGTAAAATAAATGCTAATGAAATAAATTATATTAAATGGTAAAAATATATTCTATCTATATACTTTAAAACCATTAAATATTATAATTTAACCACATAAATTATTACGATGAAAAAAATTGTTTTCAATTAAAATATAGCATGTTTTTACTATTCATTAAAATATGAAAGTTATCAGAATAATATGTAAATTTTATCCAAGGTAAAATTTTATATCCGAATTCCAAATAAGAATTTTATTTTGTAAAATTTAACTTATAAACATGTCAAAAACTATATTTAATGTGGGTGGGCCATCAAAAGGTGGAAAAACTGCATTTTTTTAGAAATACTTATTTTACCAGAAAATTTTATTTTTTTCTCATACCATGATCAATAAAATATGTAAGATGAATTATAATCTCATAAAATTAAAAATTTATTTACTAAAATTCATAATGGCTACTTTATAATAATATTATAACCATATATCGTTGTTTAGTGAAACTCGGTATTGCGTACAACACACGCTATCGATGAAGGTTGTGATTGCGTGTAATGCAAGCCAAGTCAAGGTTGTGTGTAGTGCAAGACTCCTTTGTTGTTGTGTATAAAAAAGTCCAACCATATTTCATTTATACATTTAATATATATATATATATACACTCAATGTTGCGTAGAACAACTACTATCAAACAAACTTGAAATTGTGTGTAACACGATCCAAGATTAGTGTTGCGTATACTGCAAGTTAATACGGTGTTGCGTATAGTGAAAGATAATCTTGGTGTAGCATACAAAAGAAGATATTAAAGAAATTAAAAATAATATATCTTATAAAATCTCGGGTTTTTACATTCTACCCCCCTTAAAATGAATTTCTCCCTCGAAATTCATCGGGGTTATAAATCGTTTACTATTCATAAAAACCCACATAGTAAAAAGGAATACTAAAACATAATTTTAAAAACTAAAGTATGAAACATAACAATTACCCAAATTAACATATCCATGGGTTTCCAAATATGAGAATATAGGTGAGAATATGGATATGGAAGAGAAATCTAACCATCAAGTTCTGATGGAGAGTGGTAGAGAACTTGGCTATGAAAAAGACAACAATCACAAAGCCATAAATTTGTGATGATCTAAGGTACCATCTGATTCATCAAATATAAGAGCACTAGGAAAACATTTTTGGTTTTCAATATCATTTCCCTAAAGTTGAAAAAAAAATGTGAATTTGGAGAAATACTTACTTGATTTTGGCACAATCTCACTACTGTTCATGCTTTGAACAATGTCCACTTCATCTCTTAAAGAGATAAATTTGAATTTGTTATTCGTGAAGTGTTAGAAGATCATGTGATTGAATGATGGGTCATTCCATCTGTTTCAAACAAAAGGTTAGAAAAAGTTATCAAATATACATAACTCCATCTATGGTGAGGTTAATCGTATACGATTCCAAAAATGAACTTATACTTCATATATCATACCTCTTAATAAAATAAAACTAGTTTCTACTAACTAGGGACTTCTTGTAGGCCAGTGGTATGCGATAAAGGCCAGCCGCACTTCGGTTGTGGGTTCTATTCCCACAGCCTTGTCCGACGCGATGGGATGTCACCCGTCCTGCGGGTTATCCTTTTTCTAAAACTACAGAACTATAACATCCCATCAATAATATCGAAAAAAGTTCTATCCTTAAACAATACTAACTTCTGTTCAACATAATCGATTCCAATCATTAGGCTTATATAAAATACTTTGGTCCAAGCTCCAAGTATAAAGAAAATTATTAATTTAAATGTCACATAACAATCACGTGAATTCCATCATTTATCCCCCATATATCAGAAGATAATATCCTGTTGGTCAAATTACAAACATGTGAATACCTTAATCACGTAATTTCTTGAAGAATGAATACCCATTGAACCTTAGTAAAAACATGAATGTTGTTAAATTTTAACACATTCCACATACCAAAATCCCAAAAATTATATATACTCAAACCATAATATCACTTAGTCCTTATATGAGTCATGAGCTCATGAATACAATAAAACATCTCATTATCTTCTTATCCCTTCATTATGTACATATCATCTACTTTCCAAAAATATCTGAATAACCTTTCATGGTTACCGGTACCATTCATCATACACTTTCAAAAGTTAATGAAAGACAACAGTGTAACAATCCTTAGATGTCTCTTTATTCCATAGTACCATGAGATTACTTATATAACATTACTCTTTATAAACATGTAATCATTCCACTAACTTCTTAAACCATTGACCGAGCTTGAACAATTATTTAACTTCACTTATCATTTGTAGTCTCTTCATCATCATCCACATAAATACTACCCATTGGACCATGTTGATTCTCTTTATGAGATTTTTTCATAGGGAATTGGTTTGCATAATGCCCGTACATTCCAAATTTAAAACACTTAACCGTTGTTGTTGTCTTAGAAATACCATTATCTTTGTCCATGGTGTTAACTAAACCTTTTCCTTTACAATTACTAGATTTGTGTCCTTCTTTTCCACACCCAAAGCATCTTCTAGTTCCTTTGAAACATTCTCCCTGATGCCTCTTCCCACATGATTTACATGAGGGAAATTGAATTTTCTTTCCTTTATGATCATCATAAAACTCCATCTTTCTCTTATTATCTGAGTCAGGAAACTTACCAATGTTGAGATTATTTATCATATTTTGAGATTACTGATTAGGCATAATAATGATATGTGGACCTCCAGATCCAATTTCATTTGGTTTCTCATGGAGAATAGCATTCCATTGTCCATCATATCCTCCATTATCGTGAATCTTCCTGTTTCCATCCATTTTCTAAAACCCAAAAAGAATTGTGTGAGAGGAAAAAATCATTCGAGGAAAACAACATAATAAAGGGGGAGTCCCTTCAATATCTAACATCTTAGGTTTAATTCTGAGATCTTTAGCACAATTCTTGGACTATAACCTATAGGTATACTTAACCTTAGGGACATCCCTAGACATACCTTAGAAATATCTCTAGGGATCTCACTAAAGTTTTCACATCCTAGTTTCCAAAGGTTAACTAAAACTTTCCTCTGATACCAAATGTAGAGAATCGAATCCCGATGTACATGGACATTACATTACTTTTTCAGAATAATTAGTACATAACAAAAACAGACACACAAGGACCGTAATAGTTTAGTGTCTTTGGAAACTTGGAACATAATCTTCTAATCATGGTGAAAGATCTTCAACATCTCCCATAAATATCTTCCCGTTTTCTTTTCTTACCTAAAACCTTTCTTTATATCCTGGGGAAAATAAAACATATATGGGGTGAGCTCAAATGCTCAGTAAGGGTAATAATGGATAAAATAAAACAAATAATATACATTTGAACTTAAAAACATGAACATAATGTTTAAACATCAAAATCGTGAGATATGACATAAAACATGGTAGTACATAAGGCATAGATCATAAAGAAAAATTAATCATGATAAAATAGAATGTGAATAAAACATGTAATTATGGAAAAACATTAAGCACATGATATGATTTCCATAGTATCCAAGGAATTGCTGCCAAGACCATCTTAGTGGACAAAGTCCCTTTCTGAATCGAGTTCACTCCTCATTCCAGTCCTTTATTACTGAACCAGATTAACTTACCATTCCAGCCATGTCTATCTCATGAGATATAAATCATTACCCAATGCATTTGAGGGATATATAGGTCCCACCCATCTCATAATGAAATCATTCTTACTTGTTCCACAAAATAAACTTAAAACATTCATTATAACCCAAAGAATAAAATGGGTTTCATAAACATCATCACATCATCACATAATCCATATAAAACAAATGGATATTTCATAATAAGAAAATTGAAACAATTTAAATCATAGAGACATTATACATGAAACATACACATATGAAATACTGTCATCTTAGATGGAAAATGGTTTTGATAAAACACTTGAAAGTAATTCTTGAGGAAAATATCCTTTCTTCTTCGAAATCATTTTCTTTTCACAAAATTCCATGAAATTTTGAAAGGGACGTATTTTTTTGAAAATAGTCATAAAATATTGTAGAGTAAGATTCATGAAAATGAGATGTTATGAAACCGTAAAAATCCATTCACGCCGTATAAGTTAAAAATAACTTTCCTCTCGTACTTTTGTTAGAAAAGTCAAAAAGTACCTCTTGTGGTAAAAAAAAGAAAGATTCCTTAGATACCATGTAGTAAAAGTAAAAAATGGTTAAAAGGGACCTTAAAAATACATGAATACATTTTTATAAAACTTGTAAATGGATGATAAATATAACCCCGGTAAATACTTACGTATAAACAATCTCGTATAAAAAACGAGATTAGAAAAGTTATCCCTTACCTTAGGTCCGATATGATTAGTACATATCTGAACCTCCTGTATAATGATTTAAGTAATGTCATTAACTTATTATAGAATCATATTCATTGTTATGATATCATATATGGTTTACTTATGACTTTATATTACCCATTCTTTTGTAAGTTCCATGTTAAAGCAGCGTTTTGGGTAAAATTGTTTTATTTATTGTATATGTTTGGACTTGTTGTTCTTGATATTATTACTTATATCCTGATTTACATAATTCAAGAATGTAAAACATGATTTATATGTAATATATATTAATCATATTCAAATATATATATGATATACCGATAAATGGAATGAAATACACCGTTCATGGAGACGGTAGGTCGTACGTACACATGAATGTTGTTTTTGTTTCCTTATTGAATTGAATGGAATTAAGTAGATTACATAAATATATATATATATAAATACAGTATAATTATTATGTCATATATTTCATGATTACATATTATATATACTTTACAATCATTCATGAATGGTTAACATGGAGAATGAATCTCATCGCGTCGTGGAGACGGTATTCCGTACGTATGCACGAGTGATGATATCATTCCCATGATGGTGGAATTGTATTGAAGTGTATGTATAGTATTTAATAATCAATATCAACTTAAAATAATCATATATAGTAATTTATTTACACCATTATACCCATCCAAGTAAGGTGGTGGTCGAAAACAGATTACACCACGACGTGGAGATGGTATTCCGTACGTACGCACGCGCGGTGATTTAGTTTTCCGTAGGATGGATAGAAAGTGAAATAGGGATTTTTCATATTTATAATAACATATCAGTATATTAATGATACTTACATTATTACTTCATAATGAAACAACTAAAGAAGAAGAAGTAGAAGAAGAAATAAAGTTGAAAGAATCGGTAACAAACATTACCACTTCTTTGAAGCGCCTATTCTTAACCTCCTCTTAGGGAACTAAAATTGGTCTTTGAAGAAGACCAGGACCTCTAGGATATTAATATGGAAGTGTAGAGGAGAAATTGGCAAGGTTTGGCCGAGCTTTAAGGCTCAATGTGATGTTAAGAGAAGTGGGAAGGGGTTCCCTTTTTATAAGGGAGGAGAGGGGCACCTTTAGAAATCTTAAAAATATTAATTTATAATAAATCAAACCTCACATTAAAAACCACAAAAAATGACTCCTATTATAATATTAGATGATATAGGGTTTTAATCACATAAAACAATAAAATTTAGTCATTTAGGGTAATTATTTTAAACATTATCAACTTGATTTATCCTTATTTAATCTATTAAATTTTATTTGTGGTAATAAGATTCTAAATTTTAAATTGTTATAAATAATTACATATGTGCTGTTAATTATCTATAATTAGATATTTTTTTTAATTTTTGACTATATAAATTTCAATTTATAATTTTTATATATTTTTGTTATTTTTAAACAATTTAATAATATGTTATTTTTATAAAATAACAATAGTGTCAATTTTGACACTATTCATTTATTTGAATTTAAATTAAATCCACACAGAGGATGTATTCAAACTAAAATATTTAATAGGTTCCTAATATTTCATAGTAATCTATAAAATTAGTGTATCACATTTAATAGTTCATGTAATATTTATTTTACTATTTGTAAAACCATTTATTTTATATTTCTCTTAATAAAATAATTACTACAACATTTTTGTATAATTATTAAATATACTTATTTGTTGCATAAAAATAAAAAATAAAATACTAGGATGAATATAAATCTTATATGTTTCATAAGAATACATTTAGATTGATCTAACTTCTAAAACAACCAAATTGTAAAATGTTATATTTATTAAATTTTGAAGGTGAAAACTTTGACATCATATAAAATAAAATAATATAAGTGTCATAATCACTTTTATAAGACTCCAAACGGTCATATATTCGGTCATTGGATGCTTATGGTGTATATATACACTACCAATAATATTTTTTCAGGTTTTTGAGCATTTTAATGGGTATTATTATTTCAATAAACACTATATTACTTATTTTTCACTAAATAAATAATTTCTACATCATTAATGTATAAGCTATTAAGGTAATTAAATATATCATAAAAATATTAAATAAATTACCATGATAAAGAAAAACATTTTATATTTCAAATGAGTATTTATAACCGAATTTATATTCTATATAAACTTAAATTAAAAATACTTTATTTATTAAGGTTGAGTGAGACATATTTCACTTTCCTTTAAATAAAATAAACTAAAGGACTTAATCACCTCCAAGTGGGTTCTAATGGATTCCATTTCTACCCAAATATTCTTTAGGACTAAATATAAGCCTCAAATTATATTAAGACAAGTGTTTGGGTAATTTTATAATATTATATTTACCCTTAATTACAAGATTTACCTTTTTCTATGGTAAATAAAATTTACCGTAGTTACTATTCATAATGACCAAAAATAAAAAGTAGCCTATTATCATAATTTGGACCCACTAATTCTAAATATGGAATCAATTTTTCCAAATTCAATGCATAGAAATTGTAGAAATTAAATTAAAATTAATCTCGTCGTCGAAAGAAAATAGTTTTTTGTTTAAAACATTGCAAAAGATTGAATTGATTTAACCTACGAATTCAATGAAAAATCAATGATAATGACATAAATTATATTAAATGGTAAAAATATATTATATTTATACTTTAAAACCATTCAATATTATAATTTAACCACATAAATTATTACAATGAAAAAAATTGTTTTTAATTAAAATATACCATGTTTTTACTATTCATTAAAATATGAAACTTATCAAAATAATATGAAAAATTTATCGAAGGTAAAATTTTAGAACATGATTCCAAAGAAGAATTTTATTTTGTAAAATTGAAGTTATAAACATGTCAAAAACTAGATTTAATGTGGGTGCACCATCAAAATATGGCAAAACTGCATTTTTTGAGAAATACTTATTTTACCCGAAACTTTTATTTTGTTCTCAAACCATGATCTATAAAATGTTTAAGATGAATTATAATGTCATAAAATTAAAAATTTATTTACTAATATTCATAAAATCTAGTTTATAATAATATTATAACCATATATCTTTGTTTAGTGAAACTTGGTATTGCTTACAACACACGCTATCGATGAAGGTTGCGATTGCGTGTAATGCAAGCCAAGTCAGGGTTACGTGTAGTACAAGAATCCTTTGTTATTTCGTATAACAAAATCCAAACATATTTAATTTATACATTGAATATATATATATATATATACACTCAATGTTGCGTAGAATAACTACTATCAAACAAACTTGAAATTGTGTGTAACACGATCCATGATTACTGTTGCGTATACTACAAGTTAATACGGTGTTGCTTATAGAGCAAGATAATATTGGTGTAGCATACAAAAGAAGACATGAAAGAAATTAAAAATAATATATCTTAATAAATCTTGGGTTGTTACAAATAATTTTTCGATGTTAAGTGATTGATATATTTTTCTTGTTGAGTGTCCTTTAGGCTAACATTGTGTATGTTAAACATAAAATGTTATAGATTAATGAAATTTTTTGTTTAATGTGTGGCTTAAATGGATTATTAGAACCATAAACACAAAACCATAAATAATTATTGATTTATATTAGAACCCTAGTTATGTTAAGTCTATAATAAATGCCTTAACACTTGGGAATTCCAGTCAAAGTAATCTTTTGAAGTGGCTGTTAATTTTATGCAATAGAAAGAAAAGTTCAAGGATATCACAATTTTAACTCCCTAAAGATGAACTCACCTCAATAATTATTAAAATCTTAAATCAATATAAATAAATAAATCATATCAATTAATCTCATAAAATAAAACCCCCATAAAAATACAAATTAATTAAAAATAATTGACTCTAAAATTTGTACCATCTCTAAGGATTTGACCTGAGTGCCTCTATACACCTTAACAGATAACCAGAACCTTGAACATTATATAAGTGATAATTGGCTACACTTTATCCTCTAAATCATTTATTAGAAATTAGTAGGTTAATTATCAATCAATTATCATCACTATGAAGCATCTAGTAGACTTTGGTAGTTGTTTATAAATCATTAATAAAAGAATACCAAGAATTGATCTTCTTTAATATACTGTTTTAGGTAGGACGTATTCAATTTCCCAAACCTTTCCCAAAAATCATAAAAATATCTTTTCTTTATTTTTTGATTCCATAGATCTCAATCCTTATATGATAACCCCTTGAATTAAGGAAAAATATTTTGGAGATTGACCTCTATAGATCATCCCATGAGGTGATTTCTCAAGGTTGTAAATTTTAGATTCACTCCTTTGATTCTCATTGAAGAGATAAGGGAGAATATTATTCATAGATCTGATCCTCAGTGACTCCTATAGTTATTAATTCATTGAAGGCTTCTTTAAATGCTCTTAAATTCTTATTGGGGCCTTCACTAGATAATCCATGAAATTTAGGAAAAAATCTTATCATTATAATTTTAAGTTCAAAATATTTTTTATAATTCAATTTCTATTATCCATTATTAATATTGAAAAAGGGTTCATACTTTCTAAAAAATTTGTACTCACTTTGAAAATATCGTCTTCCATCTTTTTAATTCATAATGTAACTATTGATGAAGAAGAACCTGAGGAATGAGATTTAGCCAATTTAATAGTAATTCACTCTCTTTCATCTTTTCTAGTTATTTTTGTGTTTGATGTATTGCGATCACAATACATTCCACATTAGTATCAAAAACAATTAGTTTGGATGAAATTGATATATTTGTTCATTTATATAATTTGAAAAAAAATTATGAAGGTTTTTTTATGGTCATTTAATGATCATTTTCAGTGAAATACAAATAACAAAAGGAAGGTCTTTGTTAAATAATAATCATGTAAATAGTATTATAAAATAAAGTACTTAGAATTCATGAGTAGAAGTAGTTATCATCTTCCATCCATGGATACTATTTAAGGAAGATCATGAGAAGCAATGAATCAAAGCACCCTGCCTCCAAGGGAGTACTCCAGATAATGGATCCACGATCATATCATGAGGATCATCAAGTGATTTAAGAGGTTCTAGCACCTTCTTGGGTGATATAAATAGTGATTGGGAATAAGGGAGATTCAGAAGAGTCTCATACACATATGATACATCAAACACCTAATATGAGTTTATTTTATCCTCTAATATAGTTGAATTTTGAATCATCTCCTGCTCATAATGTGTCGTAGTCATTTTTGAATCTTGGGTATAATTCATTAATTGTTTTCAATTAATTTAATAAAAATGTACTAATTCATTCATAATAGATTGTAACTGATGAATAAACCATTCAAGATAAATAATTAATATATATATATATATATTATTCATTCGTTGCATTTATGAAAAAATACATGCATTATATGGATATATAAAATGTATAATATATATGTGTGTGTGTGTTGCATCATATTCATGTGTATATTTATCTCATGAATTTACATATTAGTGCACATCCAATAATCTCCGACTTTCACTAAAACCTCATAAGGACTATTAAAAACTTCACAAATCTTTTTGAATCCATAGAAACTCTTTTGGATATGGGTTTTTATTCAAACTCTCTTTATTTTGAATAAAACAAATTTCCAAAATTTTATCCTTATTTAAGGGACTAACTATTTTATCCTTTAAGACTTGTTATCATTGATAACAACTATGAAATATCTATTTCAATTATATAATAAAAGAGTGTTCTCTAGAAAAGTGTTAGGGCTACTTAAGCGACTAAGGGTTATGGTGTGATCTATATCAAACATACTAATATCTCTATACAAACATATCCACTATAATATGCATCATATGCATCATATTTATACCTATATAACCTATTTTTCCTTGACATTTAGTGACCACTACACATGGTATATGTCAATCTAATATTGTACTCTCATCATTTCCTGATTCTCTGAAAATTACTAGGAATGTAAATGAAAACATTGCATGTCATTCATCTAAGTAGTTTAACACATCATATGTGAAACTACTTAGAGTGTCCATTCCTTTCCTTTGTTTGATTTAATCATGGTATAGATGTCATTACTTGTCATATAAGTGGAAAAATCTTATCTTGGTTTCACTCCAACTGATGACATGATCGGTAACATACCCAAACACCATTGTATTAGCTAACTTCATATGCTGACTTGTCTAAGTAGGTTATCAATGTTTGAAGGTTTTTATTCTTGATATCTTGAAAACCTCAGAGAAGAAGGATTGATATTAATCATACACCACTAAGTATATCTATGACTCTTTGAAATTCCATGAGATATACTTTCACAGATCAAGATCGGTAATAAGCATCTAATTATTACCTCAATAATCTATTCTTCATATCTCATATAAAACCCTTTTAATTCATACAAGAATCTATTTAAGACAACTACTACATATCATCACAACCCATTATACTCCTTAATGATAATCGGTTAGAGATAACTCAATTTTATTTACATTGAGGTGATATTTATCTTTTTACCATTCATGAAAATAAAATTAAAGTACACATTAATGAAATATAAATATGTATTTATTTTATTAAAAACACATGATATGTTCACAACAAATACATCAATATCTCAGGTATCGGATACCTAGGGATATTACATGACCCTTATGTTGTTTCTATAGTAATGTTTTCTCAGCATTACAATTATTTATAATTCCTATCATATCCTTATGTCACCATCTATTAAAATAGTCCCACTAATTTCTTAGTGGGTAACACTTATGATTAAATATATTCTGAATAATAGTGATACTTAGGAATCATATTCCTTACGTTCAACTCTATAAAATTATATTCAAACTCGTTAACTTCATAACATCAAATTATACAATGTTATATTTTATTTTATACTTATAACTCTTTCTAAGTACATCATCATCATACTTGTAACCCATTCCATTAATCTTTTTCCTTGGTGTATTTGATAAGTAATGTATTTATTTACACTATCACATTATCACTATATCATAAAATATTTTAGGATAAATTGATATTGAATTTATAATAATAACTAATATAAATATTTACATTTATCATTACCATCATATGCAAGAATATTTTAGGATACCAAGTGATACACCTTATTCATGGATAGTATAATAATTTACAAAAGAGTGATGTTCAATAATTATGGTAAATAAATGAAACTCTTTACATTTATCTTTACCTCCATACCCTAAATTATTTTAAGATCTTCAGTGAAAAATAACTATAATATTATACTAGTATAATCTTTTATTTAATAGTGATATTCACTTTTTCATAAAAACTAAATGTATTATTTAAATTTTTCTTTAATTTTACATATCCTATCTCTTTAGGATATAATGTAAATAATCACTTAAAATAAATCTGATACAACATTTTATTTTATATATTTTAAATTCTATAGGTTCAAACATGCTCTCACTATCCTATTATAGATTATATTGTATTCCTAATATATTTATAATACAAAACACAAACTACATTGTGTTTTTGGAAATAATATTAATTTTCATTTATTATGAATATACAAAAAAATATACCATCTTTTTCATATCACGTATGGAATTATATTTGTTTAGAGTAATTTCTTAAAAATTATGTTTTTATTCATTAAAATACACCACTAATGGGTGGAATCACATTAAAACATTTTTTAACAAATATATAGATAAACACCTTCACCCGTACCTTCTGCTAAAAACATGTTATAGAATCCAATGAAACATAAACATAGTGTATACAATTAATCATATAATGTTGTTCCTAATAAATATTTATTAATAACACTTATCATATAAGATAAGTGAGATTAAGATACACTTTATTTACATAGATTCCTTCAAGCATGATAACCACATATACATTTAAATTTCTGATGTATCAACTATTTACTTCATTACTCGAATGATAACTGTAATCTGTTTTCAACTATTCCAATGATTTTGAACTCTTTTATATTTAAAAAACTTTCAAAAAATAAAATTAGTATCACATACTTTTCAAAATCAAATAAAAAATTCTTTGTAACATTAATACCCAACATGTATAGTCCATGGAGTTTTAAAATTCCTTCAGGTATTCAAGATAATTCCATAATAGAAGATCATTACTCCTTAAAAATACCCTCATATTTCAAAAAACTTTAACTGTATTCTTGATGAAATAATATTGGATTTTTCCAATTTATCTCTTCTAGTTTTGAACTTTTTCTTCTATGTGCTATTTTTACAGTACTATATCTTAGACACCATATTCCTAGTTCCTTTATTCTCAATACTTTAAGAATATTGGGTAATAATTTCTCGAATTCAATCATATTTCTGAAACATGTCCATATATGATAATAGAATCAATTCCTTAACTAAAATAATCCTTATAGGAATTATAAAATCTCTATAAACATATTCAATCAAATTGAATATCATTGATATACCCAATCATATTGAGTGTATGAGACTATAATTCCTTAGTTCAATTGGCATCTGGTGCCTTTGAAACCTTAAATAAATCATTACAATATCCCATAAAAATATTTATATACTTCTTAAAAAACATTAGTAATTTGTTATTCTGGGAGGAACAGTTCTAACTGATAGAATATTTATCTTTCTTAAGAATATTTCTTAATTTAATAGTATTACTAGTTTCTTACTTTAATATTCTCATTTAATTAATTAGTTTCAATGTTTTAGTTTTCTAATGATCATTCAATTTTATACAATATAAATTTTTATTAGATGAATATAATATTTTATAAATTTTCATTTTTTAATTTTAATTATACTACTCCCACAAAAAAATATGACCTCAGCAGTCATATCCATTTAGTGAGACAAGATTTAAATTTCACGTGGCAATGAGTTTGATTTAGAGTTTCTCCCACCACATATTTATTTTGGTAGGGAATCATAACACTAATAGAACTTATGAATAATAGATTGTTAAGTAGATAACCCTTTATCCCAATATATAATATTGATATAATAAACTCTCTTCCTCTAGTAAACTAATCCTATTAAAGTCACCTAGCTAGTGTAACCTAAAGAAAACACTAAAAATGCTAACAAAGGACGATATTGGGCACTAAACATTATCATGGGCCACCCAATAGAATAATACAAAGTCCCTCATTAAATAATTTCCTTACAAAATATAATCTTGGGGAACCTGACTTTAGTATGACCTACCTAGTTAGATGATCGAGGTCATGAAAAGTTTCACACTAGAAGGAATTCCCCACTAAGTATTTGATTGCCTTTTTTATTTTAATGTCTCATCCATTTGATATAAATCATATTCATATTAAATTCATAACTATTACATCCTATGTAATAATTTCCCTCTAATATTTTATTAACTTCTTTCTATGCATTATTCTAATGATTTAGATTTGGAATCCATATTTCAATAACCAAATTAATGTGTTCACACCACATTAATGTTTAACTATTTACCCAACCCATAATTTAGTGTTAATGACCAAAAAAATATAATTCAATTATATTCATACATATCCAAATGCATCATATGAATAAGTTATATTAATATGTAATGTAAATACATAGAGTTATATGATATTAAAAAACACCACATGAATAAACCTAGATTAATAAATAGCCAACCCCATTCATATTTCTATCCAAGGTAAGCCTCTAAAAAATAGGTGGTATGACCTCAAATATCTCTACCTTGGGACAGGTTACTCAATAGAGGGTTTAATTCATAAAAACTCTAACACCTAATATGCACAAACTATGCCCAAAAATTATTCCCCTGATCAAAACTAAAATTAAAAACTAAGGTCAAGGTTGATGAAAACTAAATTTTATGATATAAAACATAGAATGATATGCATGGATAAATCCTAAAATAAATTTATAATATAAATGGGTATAAATAATATTCAAATTTAAAAAATAAGATACTAAACATGAATATCAATGTTTATCAAAAAAATAAACAATTTAAATATTTTATAAAACATCTGGCATTTATGAACTATTCGTAAATAAATGATAATTATAAACATTATTTAATTTGGAAAAAAAAATAAACATTTTATATTCATTTCAATATTAACCCCTTCATATTTTATATTAAATCACATTTATATGATATTTCATGAATTATAATCATTTTTTAATTCCATATTTATTAGATAATCATTTTACATAATCTAAATATCATATTTTTTTAATTTATAAAACCTTTACTAATTACCTATTTTGATTTCTAAATAAAACATTTATTTATAGATCATAATGAATCTATTTAAATTTTTAAAAGGTATTTTTAAATATTAAACTTTAATATTGTTTGGATTTATTTTATAAACCTTTATTTAATTGATTATAAACAATTTATAATTAATTAATTAATTTAAAAAATCCTCATAAATTAAAATATTCCAAAATACCTTTTTAACATGATTTATAAACCATTAAAAATTAAATATCTTAAAAAATTTAACAATATTTTGTGTACCCTTACGTAGAACCTCTATTCGATATAAGGGTATCCTCCCTTTTACCCTTATGTCGACATCCAGCATAAGGGTAACTAATTTTTTCAAAACCCTGTGTAAAGATAAAAAAATGTTACCTTTAAGTAGCTCGATTTGAAAACCATTTATATAGCTCCCTCACATTAAGGTATTAACATTATACAACACATTTTTGTATGGTTGATCTGAATGTTTACTTCAATTTAAAAAGTTAAACATAGGGGACATTAATTCATAAGATCTGATACCTTAACTTGTAACGGTAAGCTACCAATAACCCTTACATAAATGCATCATGTAAGGGTATTGCCCTTATATATGCAGCCCATTTGTGTAAAGGTAACAATGTGGTTAAATTTATATAGACCTTATGTGTAAGGGTATCATGTAATGGTAAAGGCATGTCAACCTTTACACAATAACTTATGTAAGGGTATAACCTTTACGTATCATGGTTGTGTAAGGGAAAATCATATTTTCCCTTATGTGCATCATGAAAGGGTTTGAAACCTACATAGGTTTTACAAAAAAAACTATTTTTTATTTTTCTTTGAAACCCAATGATTTAGATACATCTAAATATTAAAGAACCAAATCTGATATGACTTATGAAGTTTTAATGATCATTTAATGATCATTTACAGTTAAAGAAAACACAAAACATATGTATGTATTTTATTAAGAATAAACATGTAAAAGATATTGTAAAATATAGTACCTATAATTTTCGAAAAGTATCATTTTATAATCTCTTTCCAAGGATAATGTTTTTGGTGGGTCACATGGATTAGTGAATAAAATAACCCTACCTATGAGGTAGTAAATTGGCCAATGGATCCACGATCATATCATGAGGATTTTCATGAAACTGAAATGTTGTTAGCACCTTCTTAGGTGATATGAACAGTGATCAGGAAGCAGAGTGATTCATAAGAATCTTATACACATCACACACATCAAAAACTCATTAGGAGATGATATAATCCTCTTATATAGTCGAATCCTAATGAATCCCCTATTCATTATGTATTTTATGTATTTCTGACTATTGGTTGAAATTCATTTAACATTATCACTGAATTTAATAATAAAACTTTAATCTATTCATAATGGATTGTAATATATTAATAAACCATTTGAGTGAAATAAATAATATATATATATTATACCGGCATCATATTAATGAAAAAATGAATGCATCATATGAATGTATTAAATGTAAACTATGAATATAATATCATATTATATATATAATGAAACATATTCATGTGTACATGCATTTCATAAATGTACATTTTTGTGCACATCCAACAATTTAAATAATAAAAATATATTCCTCTAAAATGGTTCCAGGTTTATTGGGCATCTTACAATGGGGCTTCTAGTAAATAAGATTTAAAACCTTAAAAAAACACAATAAATTGAAACTCGGGTTGTCTCTATAGAATATAGTGTTAAGGATTTTATTTATATTATTTAATTGGTTTGAATTTTAAAAACAATTTATAAGATTGATTGGTTGAAATTCAAAGTTTAAAGTATTTTCCTAACCTCAAATATCTTCTTACTTATCCTACTAAACCATCAATTATTTATTTACTCTCATGTTTTCTCACTAATCAAGTAAAACATCTCTTAATCACACTCCTATTATTATTTATACTTGAATAAGGGAGTATAATAATCACTATATCTATTTATCTTACTTAGAAATGTGATCATAAATCTTTAATTACTATGGGTTTATCACATTGCTAACAATCACAATAGTGAAGAAGTTCCAAGTATCTTATGCTTGAAAACTAAAGAAAGCAGTAAAATGAATTCAAAATTAATATATTTAATGAAATATATTATTTGATATGAAATTTGAATAAATTTTGAGATGAAAAAAAGATATAATCGATTTAAATATTGAACTCATTTACAAAGATGTAAAAATCATCTCCCTAGATCTACCACTAATGGGTTAGTGTGCCATCACAATAGTTATTAGGGAAAAAATGGAAGAAAGTAGGAAATGGAAAAAATTAGAAACATCTTGATCATGTTATTTTTGAAGAATACACCCTTCTCTGGTGAATGGTGTCTCTTATTCTAAAAAATTCACCACTTTCACCTATCCTTATTTCCAAGTGATCTAAATGGTTTCTTTCTTCATCCCTAAAAATTTACATTACCTTCAAAAATATTCATCTATTTTAGTTCCGATCTTAATTTAATTTTTCTTTAGATCCTTGACACATATCCCGCTTGAGGTTTGAGATGAATTTGACAGGAACATCTAATTTTTTTTCCTCCCATGATCATGATTTTTACCATTTTACGGTGAATGATAGGTGCGATGTTCGATGTTCTGCAGATCCAGGGCACATCAAATTATGTTCAAAGTTGGAATATGATGTATGTGTTGGGCTTGGAATTGGATTTTGGGCCTTGAAAATTGTTCCCATGTATTGGAATTGGGCTTCATCATTTTTGGTGATGTTGAATTAGATTCAATGTCATATTCTGTGTTTACTTTCATCGGTCTCTAGTTTAGAGGAAAATAATGGTGCTTCATACATTCCTACAAATTTAATTTCAAATGTGTCTTGAGATCGACAAATAGATTTGGTCCACTTCTTATAATTTTTAACCTTAATATAGTAGGACAGGAATTGTAATATTTAGAGTTGGATTAAAATTTGTACTCTATTTTAATTTGATCTTGAGTATGGTATTGCAGGAAGGGAGCTAGTCTTTAAATATGACCTTGGGGTGGTAATCTATTTGAACTGAACAGTCGAGGTACTAACCTAGCCACCATTTTTTATCAAACATGGATTTTGGAATATGATGGATCTACTTTGTGTCCAGTCTTTAAGATAGAGAGTGATATACATATAATTGGATTATCATTGTGGATAAGGTATATATGACTATCTGCATGTGACCCAGTTTTCAAGTATTCTATTGGGAACTAGGAATGTGTATAGGTAATGAGTACCAAAGATGGATACTTTTCTTCTTAGAGTATTTTAATGGTTGCGATTCTCTAAATATCTAATTGGTGATGTGTAGAGGATTTATGTCTAGTTGGGGAAGGTTCGAGATGGGGTTCTCTATTATTGGTCTTTAAGAGGGAGAGTTCTCATCCCATAATTAGTGAGAGCTTCATTTGGGAAATTTTTCAAGCATAATGTGTGTATTGACTTATCAGGGTGAAACTAGTAAATCATGGAAGATCAAAGACTTTTTTAATCTTTATAGATCCTAAAAGAAATATGAAAAACAATTATTAATATTTTTAATCTTGAAATTTTCTGGAGTCTTTACTAATATTCACATCAACACCCATGTTTGATGGTTCATAAATCCATCAATGGCTCCCCATTATATAGGTTTATGAATCTCATCTACTTTGTATGGTGTTTTTTGTATCTTCTCCTCTATGGAGTCGTTGATAATCTTTGGATCCTTATTATTTGAATTTTATCATTTATTCTAGTAAAAATAGGTGTAGATCAACTCTTCATTTGGTGTAATTATTCAGAATCAAGCCACTATCATTGACCAAAATCAAGGTATGGCGTCATCAGTTCATTGGTTTGGCTTTAACAATAAATTGAGATTGAGTTATTCTCGCTTCAACCTTCAGCTTTAATAAATCTCAATTTGGGGTTGGTTTTTAATTTTGAGATTCATCCTCGGTGACCTTGGGTTTCAACTAGTGGAACAACTATCATTAGCCTCCTCACTTGGCCAAGAATGTCTCCTTATTTCAATATTCATCATCTTAAGTGAGCTCAATAAAGATTCAAAAGGAATTACTACCATCGTAGAGTGGTTTCTCCATTGATGATCATGAATATATTTGGTTCTGATTTTTTGAATTGGTATCTCATCTTTAAAATTCATTCTTTATCGTGGTTTTTTTCCCATTCATTTTGGTAATGTCTCAGGTTCATCAAACTCGGTAAGTAGTGGTAGCATTTTCCTTCTCACCATAGAAAGAGGAGAGTGGTACCATGTATGGTATAAGTGGTAGTGTCATTGAAGAAAAATTGGCGATTGGTACTAGAATTAGTTCACGGTAAAATATTTTTTGCGTACACACTAGTATCTTTAATGGAAGTAGAACTGATGGTAGTAGAGCTGACAGTGGTAGAAGAATAGTAGAAAATGGGTTCACACATACAGAACTAATATTATCAATTTTTATAGTAGTAGAAGACTTTACCTTTCTAAAATTATTTTTCATTTTCCATCTAATTCTAGAATATTTCTATCAAACTCTCGGTAACAAATTCATTCCCATTGAAGTAATTTCAGTGGTAGGGGACACTCATAGTAGTAGACCAACGATAGAAGGAAAAAAAATTATAATTGAAACATTTTCTTTTAGTGTAGGTCAATTTTGGTTTAAATGAAAATATTAGAAAATGTAATTCAAAAATCTAATTAATTTTTTTAGTCAATTTGAAAATTTATTTCGAAAAAATTAATAAATTTCATATTCTTCTTTCTTTATTTGAAAATTCTCAACTATTTTTTAAAACAATTTCACTTTATAGATTGTATTAAATTCAAAGAATGATTAAAATAATTAAAACTAAAAAATAAATCCATTTATTCATTTAAATAACAAATTAAAAATTAAAAATTTTAAATACACTGTTTAAAATCAATTTCAATTTCAATTTTAATTTCTTAGAAAAAAATATCTATATAGATTCATTATTAACTTTAAAAATGAAAAAATCATCAAAAATAAAATTTTAAATTCAATTCTCAATAATTTTTAAATTTTCAGAATTACCAAAAAGTAATTTTTTTCCTAGTATTTGAATTAATTAATGGGTAATTTTAAATCTAAAAAACAAACAAAATTTGGAAGATTTGGGTTCACATCAACTTATCTCCCTTGTTTGAATAGATATAGTGAGACTCAACATAACAGAAATCTCTTATTGGTCTAATCTCTTTATTATATGTGTAAACTGGAATCTAAGACATCAATATAGTAATCCACTCCTAGTTTACTCCAGAAATACCCAATCAGGTTTTTTTCCCTAAGCATCCCAAGAGTGTTCCACTACTTTCACACATGGGATATCATTATCAAGAATTTCACCACATAGATGAGTATATTACACCGTATATATATGAAAATGCGTAGAGAGATAAATTATCATTGACCAAATATAATATACAATTATTAGAAATAAATCAAACACTGTCGTATTCAAAAATATATACTTCCACTAAACACTAAAATCAATTAACAAAAGAAAGAGTTTTTATTCATTGAATTCGAATAATATACAATTACAATTGGATTTCCATAAATTCCCAAACCACACAATGTTGTTCCCCTCCATTTAAACGATAACAGTAGGTGAATGTCTGGAATGCATTATAGAAAATATAAAAACAAAAAATATAGCAAGAAAACATAGTAATGGATGTAGCACAACACATCACAAGCCTACATCATTCTTCAATTCTCATAGTTCATCCTTTTCATTCTTACTTAAATTTTCAAATAACTATGATATTCCCACTCCTTTGAATTTTTAAATTTTCCCTTCTCCATTCGAATCTCCCATTAAAATCATGATCCAGTCTTACAAAAAATCTAATGCTTTTCTTTTCTTTATATTGACTAATTTATTAATCATATATTATGATTGATAATATTCATTATAATCTCTATGGCCACCTATAACTAACATTCATGCATTATTATGTTGAACTAAATATATTTAGGTTGAAATCCAAATGAACCTTATGGGATTCCCTTATATCATACATCTTATTACTATATTTCATAGATGTATAAACTCTATGACCCTTTTATCCTTAAGAAAAGAAAAAACCATCCTTATAAAGTTTCAAAATTCTTATAAAGTATCCTTTTATCCTTAAAAACCTCATAATATCCTTATTAAGTTATAATATTATCTTTATAAACTCAAAATTACCATTAAAAAATTTGGATTTATCCTTGGGATCTTATGGATGAATCTTATGCCACTAAAGATGATATTTATCAAGATCATTAAAAACACTAAATAAGCCTTAAAAATCAAAATTGATCCTTATGAAGGTTATAGTTACAGATTTCTATCCATTTAAAGTCCATCCATCCATCCTTATAAAGTAATTGGTGATCCTTATGCAATCTAGATTAATCCTTATGGATTATAGATTCATCCTTATGGAATCCAGATGCCTTTTTCCAATTCTTCATTCTTGGGATTAAATGAACCACACATAGAGTTTGGAATGAATCTTACATTGAGTCCCTTTTTCAAAATTCTTTCCCATTACTTTTTCTAATAGGCTTTACATTCACAATATAAAAATAAAGGAAAATCAATATTTCCCCATTCATTTATTCCAAAAATCAAGTAGATAAATTAAATTCATGATATTTTCAATTTTAATAAAAATTAAAAAAAAATATAATGAAACTATAAAATTTGAATATTGGTGGTGGATATTTATAGGGGGTTATAAATAACCCCTTATGAATTAACATTCTAAATAAATTATTTGTAGATCATTGGTTCTCCTGTAACTTATGAAAAATTAGTATTCGGTGGAGATTATGGGAGAATCATCACTGAAATATACATGGTTTAGTAAAATATATAAAAATTAGATTAGTTTATTAATGAACACTAATACAAACAATTAGATTCAATTTATAAATCCTCTAAAATTTTATATTTTTTAAAAAAATTGAAAAAATTTAGTAGAGGTTCTCCCATAACTATAATAGCCTAAGATTTTAAAATAATAAGATTATATTAGATATTGTAAGGGAAAAATAAAACATAAATTACATAAGAATATAAAACCTTAATACTTTAGGATATATTTATTTTTAAATAAATTTAATCTCTTCAATAACTTCAGATATACACAACCCTGATATTTTCATGTTCGATGGCGTATTCAACATGCAACACCGAGCTTAATTGACCCGTGACATATATAATTGTTATAACCTAGTAGTTAAATTGGTGGGTATGAATAGTATTAACTAATTTATGAAATATATATACATATATTAATTTCATACATAGTATTACTTATTGATAAATGTTCAATAAATAATCAATTAATTTTTAGTAAAGTTATTTTATTCTTAGAAAATATGTTTTCTTTAAAAATGATTTTTATTACTTTTCATAAAATAATATTATAACTAATTTTTTAAAATTTTAGTGACTTTATTTTATAAAATAAACATTATTTTTTAAATCAACATATCTATATTTTAGTTGGGTGAAATGTTTGAATTTTTTTGGAAAAAAAATCATTTTTTAGTGAATAATGAAAAATATTGATTTCTGTAAAAATGACATTTCTTATCAATAAATTAAGGGATTTTAAAGTAATTTGTTTGAATATTATTTAAAGTAACATAAATATTATTTATCATATTTAATCCTTTTAATTAAATTTTAATCATCATTATATTTTATTTTAGTATAAGTATGTTTCTACGTTTAAAAATGATATTTTTCTGAAAAATATTTTAAAGAGAATATTATTTCTCTATATTAATTAATTTAAATAATCCCTAATTATTAATGTTTGAAATAAAATTTTTAGATTATATATCAGTAAATTTTAATTTATATTAATAAAATTATTGTTATTAGACATAGATTTAATATAAAATCATCTTCTTCTTAAAAAAAACTCTTCTTAAAAACCTGCGTTTTTATCACGTGTGCAGTTTTATTTTAAATTTTATTTTTGATGATATTATATCATTTATTTTAAAAATTAAACTTCATTTTTTAATCAGAATGTAAAAATATTAAGAGGTTGAATTTTAGATAATTTTCATAAAAGATAATTTTTTATGAATAGTGAAAAATACTAAAGTTTACTTGAAAACTAACATTTATTTTAAATTATTTATAAAGTTAAATTATATTTTCAATTGGGTTTAAAATCAAATCAGATCAGTTATATATATATATATATACAATTTAGTTCATTTGAACCAATTTCATATTGTAATTTGACATAAAAACATTATAAACTTTTGAACATTTTATCTTTAAAATTATTCTTTCTCGTAAACTCGATAGGATTAATTTAAAATTAAATTTTATAATTATGTTATTTGAATTTTTAAAAATATATTACATTTTTTTAATCATTATAATTTATATAATCTAATAAATTAAAAATATTTTTTTTACCAAAATGGATTGTGAATGCCGTAAAAATAAATTATTATTGTTAAGGTAAATATGGGTTTATTGGGTGTTAAAATAAAAAGATAAGGGTAGAAATAACCAATAAAATTATATAAAAACTATTTTATTTCCATATTTCTACCACTAAAACTATAATTTTCTATAATTTACCATTTTTTAACCTTGTGAAAAATGAAAACTGTGGTACCACCCATTTCATTTCCAAAATACCAAATATGTCCCCTCCCCCACTTATAAAAGGCAATCCCATAACCTATATTCTTCACACCTTGAAACATATTTTTCCCCAATACCAACCTAAATCACTTTCCAACTTTTACAATCTCATTATAGAATACATATTTTGGAAAAAAATCCAACATAGGAATTCCTTAGTGAAAACCTGAGGATTCATGAACTATAGGTAATGTTCTTCAATGAACATCTCTATTTCATCTTTTTCTCCACCTAATTAAATTCTTACTAAACCATGATGATTTAATAATATTAGAATATTCCATTTACTGGGATTTTTTTATAAAAATTTCATTACCTAAAACCATCTCCACTTCCATCAAATGGGTTATGAAGTCAGCATTCATGTGTACGAAGGCTTACCACCATATAAAACGATGTCATTTATTCTTCCATTACCACCTTTCATGGTTGTGTATGATGATGGATATAAAGTATCTATATGATATTTATAAAATATTTATACCTTTTGAGTCATTATATAATATATATATATATATATATATATAAACTTTCCATTATGTAAGGGGTATTATAATGTCACCATTAGGTATAGTAGACTACCGCCATGCAAAGTGATGTAATTCATCTTTTTCTATCTCATTACATGGAATGAAATATGGTAAAGTTTAATAAATATAAGTGATATAAATGAAATAAATATTATATTAATTAAATATTTATACTTATAAAAATATAATATTATTTCATACCTTTTCACTCCCTTAAATATGATAACCTTGTTCATGTACGTGCAGACTACCACCTTCACGAAGTGATGTGACTCTCTTTCCATCACCACACCATATGGATGGTATATTTAAGTATATTTTAAAAATTAATATGTTATATATGATATTATTATCATTACATAGAAGTTAAAATATTTCTAACCTCCTTTAAATAAATATTATTGAAAAATAGACATGTTACTCATGTCTACGTATGACATACCATCTTCATGATCATAACATATTTAATTTCTAAAAACGAACATTCTTGATTGGTATTTAAAGTATAATTAATTTATAAATATGATAATTATGTCATAATTATTATTCAATAGAATATGGAACTATATAATATTCATAAGAACCTAAAATTTGATAACATAGTATGAATGAGAAAACAGGGCAACCAATACTCGAAATAATAAAAATAAGAAAACAATATTAACAAATAAGTGATAAGATATTATAAAACGATCATATATGATATTTTAAATATTAATATGGTTTGATAATAAGTTAATTTTAAAATTTAAACCCACTATAAATGAGTTTTAAGCATGATCAACCAAAATTAAACCTGATGTAAGGTATTTTGGTATCACTTTTTTACTTCTATGAGGCACATACCATATTCACAACATATTTTCTTTTATATGAGTTATACACTACCCATGAATGTATTTTATAATTATTCTCATGAGAATTATTAGGATTTACATTTCTTTTTGAGGATCTCTCTTTTATGAGGCTTTTGATTCAAATTTATTAAAGTGGTAAGAGTTTTATGTAACTGTCTCACCATTTATCAGGATTATTTTTGATTAAGTATCCATTGTTGAAATATTATGATCTACCTCCTAATAATTCTCATGAATTTTATAATACTCTAGTTATTCATGATATTTTCAAGTAATGATACTATTTTCCCACTCTTTGGTACTTATAATAATTGACAAAAAAAAATTTACTTAAACTATCTTTATTTCCCTCTCTAATCGAAATCCCTTTTTCTTCCAAAACCACGTTTTCAAAAATTGTTTTTGCATTATTGAAATGATTTATTAAAGGGATTTTTACCCATTTTGATATGTTTACAAATTTTTATGAAAGGAATCTTCATATTTTTTCAACATAATTCCCATTTGGTTTTTACCAAAAATGTGAAAGGAATATTTATTTTAACATATACAATATGAATGAGATTTTACACTAGATTAACCATTATTTTCATTAATGATTCCTTTATACGTTGCAAAAAAAATTAAAATAAAATTATTTTCAAAAAAAATATTTTTTTTCAAAACTGAAGGGATATTTTCATCAATAGATATTTTACAGGACTTTTTAAAGATTATTTAATATTCTTCCATGGTTTCTTCATATAAAAAGAAAAATTGACTTATTTCTAGAATTTTAAGTTTTAAAAAAAAGTGATTTAAACAATAAAAATTTTGATATCCTAAAAAAAATTAATGATATTTTAATGGTATTTAAATTCATCAACGTCAATAACCCTTGTTATTACCTATGAAACATTGTGGAAATTTTTTAATGATACCATCCTCATTATTTATCTGGATAGATTAATATTGTTTCAAAGATATTTTTAAGGATCCAATTTCTTTTCCTTAGGTTAATCATGATTTAAATAGATTGTTATAGAACCCATTTCTTTTCCACAAGTTAACCATATTTCAAATACATAGTTATGAAACCCATTTCTTCTCTATAGGTCAACCTTGTCTAATATATATTAACATGAAACCCAATTATATTCCATTTTTTGGTCAAGATATAAAAGGAATGATGATTTTTTTTATAATTTTTATGATTAAATAAGATATTTGTATAATTTATTCATGTTTTGTTTATTGGAAATTATATATGATGGTTTCACCTATATAGATCTGTGTGATCCCATTATAGATTATACAATGGGGTAACCTATATAGCTTCGGGTGAGCCCATTATAACTTATATGAAGGGGAATCCCAAATAGCTCGAGGTGAGCCCATTATAGAATAAAATATGGGTACACCCACATAGAACTATAATGAATTTTGTAATATACCTTTTCTTAAGAGAAATAATTAAGGAGTTACTTGATGTTTTCTTTAATGGATTTAACCAGGATCTGGTTATTTCTGAAATGAGTTTAACACGGGTTATGAATAAAATGTTTCTAAGATAACAACATAATTTCTTGATGCTTTTTATTGGTTTATAATGTTTCTTATGATCCAAATTGATATCACATGGCTCATGATTATTGATTCTAAGGACTCTTTATTTTTTCATTTTTTTATATTTGATGATCTAAGTATTGATGGGTATGATTTCTTTTATGATTTTCTCATGTACTCTGATTAAGTTATCATACCCTTATACACTTATAATGTTCATTGATGAAATTCACTTGTTAATTCTTATGTTTACCTTTACTAATAATTTAATCTCAAAATTATTATGTTTCCTTTTTCCTAGGTTATCATGAAATTATTTCAAATTATTTATTTCTAGAAGGGATTTCATATGGATGATTATGATAACTCAATTAGAAAAAATAAAATCCTCATTAACTAGGACACCTAATAATTTAATCAAATGAGTATTTTTTATGTAGCATTTTGTCCTAATTATCTAAAACTCTAAACCTAAAGTTCCTTTAGAATGTAAGTGACCCAGTATTCCCTATTGATGTTGTATGGTTGAGATGGAAAAAATTTGACCAGAATTATCAATATCAATGTTAGAAATTTAATTCTTATAATTTCAACACCGGATCCAACTGTGCGGGTTGTAGACTATTATTGTTGGTATCAAAGGTCATTTTTGATAACTTTATGGATTTATATGTTTTCATGTGATGTTATCTTAAGAGTTATAGATATTTTTATAGGTCTGTAATCTTTAGTTTGATCATATTTCCAAAGTCATATACTCCCATTTAAGATTTTAATTAATGATATATTAATGTGATTTATGACATTTTAGGAGATGTTTTAGTGGGTTGAAGTATTTGTAAAGATATGGTTTAACTTGAAGTTTGAATTTATTTTTTTTGGAAATAATATCAAAGTTATTAATCTTATTTAGGGATTATATGATCTGGGATATGGAGAAAACAAGTTTTATCTCATGCATAACCATATGATTGAAAAGTTATTTGGTGACTAAGTAATTGATTTTAGTAAAAACTAAGATAAACATATATTTGGTCTTGAAATCTAAAAGTTATGTGAGCACATTTGAGGTTAAAGAACTCTTTAATTTTAATGTAATTATGTTTATTTGGTATATAGGATTGAGGAATGATTTATTTTTAGCTTCAGGTAGTAATATAGATTTTTGAAGATTAATGTATCATATAAATTTTTATGCATTTTAGTAATTATCTTACCATGTGCTAACTATTTTTTTTTGTTTAATGATAAAATATAGGAAAAATATCTTGTTATCAATTTTATGGTTATGCGGCCTTTAAAAGTTAATTTTAGTGCTTCATGCATGAATAATTCAACTTGAACACTCATCGTTTGGAGAAAAAATGATGATCTAGTGGAAATTAATAAAAGGAGTAAATTCTACTCATCAAGTAGGTATATTTCCTTATGATCTTATTCTATATCGAAAATAGTTCCTCTACTCTGGGAAAAATATTTTGAAATAAAAATGTTATCCTATTATATTCATGTCAAATGAATCAGAAAGACTTTTAAATCATCATAGATTTATGGTTTTGAGGCCCTTAACTTTCCATTGATCATTCACTTTCTTATGATAAATGATATCAGTCACTCCCTATTATTATTTACACCGTTCATCTATTCCTAGCTAAGTTATCCTATTAGGAAACCTATTTATGTGTTACTCTTCATGGACATTGTACATCCCATTATACCTTATTAAGAAGATGCTTTATAAACCCTTTATATGATGTGGGTTTAAAAATATATATTTTGAAATTTCAACCCTTTTATTACTATGAAGAATTTTAAATTCTAAGGTTGCAATATATTAAATGGGGGGGGGATATAACACCCGTAGATTTTAAAATAATTAAATTATTTTTGATATTGTAAAGACATGAAACACTGATCTTAGATGAGAATATAATACCATGATACACATAGGGTCTCTATGAGCTGATACACAGAGGGTAGCTATGAGCTGATCCACACAGGTTGGCTATGAGCTGATCCAAATAGGGTTTCTACTCTTCAGGTCTCAGCCAACCATAGGATTATTGCATGAAGTGAACTTCATTCTGGGAGAATATAAATCTCAATCCAATAATTATATTTAAATTCCATTAAGTTCTCATCGATCATTCCAAAAAATTCTCCTAGTGGTGAGGGTTCCAACACTGCAAACATCTCTTTAATCGGATGCTTGGTTTAAAAGTTATAGTCATTTTTCTAAAAAGGGTTTGGTTGGGTCTGGGTCCTGGCCGACCCATTCAGACTAACTTACCCTGGATCCGGTCTGGTTTCGACCCATTGGGAGCAGGTTTGGCTAGCTAGGCCGCGGGTTCAGCCCACTAGGTCATGGGTCCGGCCGACTGGGCCATGGGTCCGGTCCACAGGGCCAAGGGTTTGGCCCACCCTCTTCTTGGCCCACTGTATAGGTTGGTTCCCTCTCACCCGGACACCCTGATGGTGTCCGCCTTGTAAACCACGTGGTTTGCCGATGTCGGCTGTACCTTTAACCTTCATGCGGTCAGGGGACTGTGTGCCAGCACCCAACGTCGCATCTCCAGCCGTGGCACACTCCACCGACACGAATGAGGGCCATGTCCCCTATCTGCCAGCTATCGGCCCACTAAGGGTGGCCCCAGCCACACCACTGCAGCCCTAAACATCCATGAAACTCCCTCCCCCATGACTCCATGGCACACCACCACTTGCATGTGGCCACTACTACAATCCATCGTCATCGTTCACCAGCACCGGTGCAAATAGGTTCTTCCACGGACAACTGAGTCTACTTCAGTGGTCTATTCATCATGCCATCTGCACCTATGGCCTTCGTGGGGTACCACCTTCCCTGTTAAGTCTTTGAAATCACTCTTCCATCAACGTGGATGTTTTTCCATGAAGAACGCACAAGACGGTGGGGCTTGGACATTGTTCCTTTCAGCACGCACCCTCCGCATTAGAGTTTTGAAGTAGGAATTAACAGACATGAAGGTTTTTGGGATTCCAAAAAAGGAATTTACTATAGCAGTGGCTGGGTACTGTAGTGGCGGCGGTATTGTGTGGGTACTCTAGCGAGCAGGTTACTATTCACAGAATGGGCATTGGGCCAAATATTTGGGCCTAAGGGCTATGTAATGGGCTATAAGCCCACTGGGCCTTCAGGCTATGTAATGGGTCTCCCTCTACCTAGTTAAAAGATGTTGTTTTTTTTCTTGATTAATAAAATGAAGCTTCGGTCCCATCCTTTTTTAAAAAATAAATGTCCAAAAAATTAATTTTCCCCTAAACCCACGCCGGTTGAGATTAGGCCCATTCTAGGTGAATCCTGTAGTTCTAAGTTCAATGGTTCCCTCATAATTTTTTTCCGAGCACCGGTTTAAAAGTTAGAAAAAACCCACTCACACATTTATTTAAATAAACTAAATAAGTTCAAAATTATATTTTGTGCTCACTGGGCATCAAAATAAAATGTTTTCAGAGCATCTGGTTTCAAAAATAATTCAATATAATTTAAAAAATACATGGTATTTTTGGGACATTACATACCCCCCCTCCTATACGGATTCATGTCCTTATAATCCCAAATGAGTATAAAAAATAAATGGGGGTACTAAGTATGAATCTGAGCCTCCCGCTATCATGTTCTCTCCTGGACATTTTTCATGTTGCCACCGAATGCGCCTCAGTGGAATCAACCATCCATGAAGGACCCACTCCTATCAATCCTCTATCTCAAACTGGAACTCCACAAACACCTCCCCATCATCAATTTCTAGTTCTCCCTAGATGATGACGTGTTATAGATCATGCACATACCTCCTCAGATGCGACACCTGAAAACATCATTCACCCAGTGCATCTATGGGGAAATATCTTGGCGATATGTCACCTCACAAACTCTGCTCAGAATCTGAAAATGTTTGAAAAACCTTGGAGATAATTTGTCGCCACAGCCAAATCTCCACAATCCCCATCAGGATAAAACCTGAAGGTAAACATGTTCTCCATACTCAAACTCTAAGGGCCTCTGTCTCCAATAATCACAAGATTTATTCATGATTTGTGTTGTCCTCATCTACTCTAGGATGATTTTCACCATCCGAGTGGTAGCCCGTACCAACTATGGACACATGAGTGCTGACTCTCCTAGGTCTGTCCACCATAGAGGTGACCTGCATTGCTACCTGTAAAGTGCCTCAAATGGTGTGATGACAATGTTGTAGTGATAGCTATTGTTTTATGAAAACTTTGCAAGTGTTTGGTTGTCCTCCCAACTACGACCAAAATCAAGGACGCAAGCATGAATCATGTCCTCTAAGGTCTATATGGTCAGCTTCATCTGACTAGCAGTCTGTGGGTGAAAATCTGTACTCAAGGGCATTTGAGTCCCAAATGCCTCTTTTAATACCCTCCATTATTGGGATGTGAAGAGAGATTCATGGTCTGAGATGATCATAGAGGGAACCCCATGAAGCCAAAATATCTCCTGGACAGAGAGGCAGCACAAGCCCTCTAACGATCCCTTCTCCTGGATGGGTAGAAAGTGAGCCGACTTTGTGACTCAGTCAACGATCACCCAAATAGAATCGTGGACCTTGGATGTATATGGTACGCCTGTCACAAATTCCATCAATATCTAACCCAACATCCACTATCATACCTTGAGGGGTTGTTTCAAACCTACTAGAACCTGGTGGTCAGCCTTTACTTTCTGACAAGTGAGGCATTTTCAGACAAAATCTATCACTGCCTTCATCATCTTCGACCACTAGTACTGACGTTGGAGGACCTGGTACATATTCACCACACCTAGATGTACCAGAAAAATGGGATTTATGGAACTCTCTCAATAACTAAATTCCACAATTCCATGGGTACTACGGTGTGTCCCCTGAAACGGATGACATGATACCAACCTTTTTGAATATCCCTTAGGGGAATGCCCTGTGGACATATGGGCTCGTGTAGTATCGCATCTGGCATCTCCATGTTTTTCCTCCCTAACTCACTATAAGAGTGGAGGGGAGACTACCATAGATTGAAAAAAATCTATCTCATCTCTATCCACAAAGGATATCTGAAACAAGGCTAACTGTAATAAGGCCTTGTTCGGTAGTAGTGAACTTGATCTCGTGCTCAGAGAATGTGCAACCATGTTATCCTTCACATGATTATAGGCTTTCTCAAAGTCATAGTCCTAGAGGAACTCTAGCCAACATTGTTATCTTAGATTCAAATACTTTTTATAAAAGATAATCTTGAGACTCTTTGGGTCAGAGTAGATGATGGATTTTTTTCACATAAGGCAGTGTCGGCACATATTTAGTGTGAAGACTACCGTTTCCAACTCAAGGTCATGAGTCAAATTGTTCTACTCTTGTGGTCTAAACTATCATGAGCCATAACCAATCAATTCTTGTCTCTGCATTAGGACAGAACCAATCCTGGTTCCCGATTCATCACAGTACACCACGTAGACGACACCCTCCTTTGGAAACATCAATATAGGAGCACTATTCGAGCTCTTCCTCAGCTGATAAAAGAACTGTTGGAGTCCTTCTACACACATGAAGGGTTTTTCCTTCTTTATCAATGTCTTAAAGGGTGTTTCCACTCTAAATAAGTCGAGTTCAAACCTCTGGTAGTCCCCATCCAACCCAAGGAAACTCCTCACCTCAGTAAATATCTTCGGTGGTTACCACGAAAGCACAGAATCGATCATCACTGGATCCACCACAACTCCAGCCTCTAAGATGACATGTCCTATGAAATGAACTATTAGTATTCTGAACTCACACTTTGAGAGCTTTTCATTAATCTGGTTCTCTCGTAGTGCATCCAGAACCATCCTTAGGTGTATCACATGCTCCTCTTTAGACGTTGTATACAATAAGATGTCATAAATGAGGAACACTACATACTGGTCTATGTATGGCTAGAAGATCATGTTCATGAGTCCCATGAACACCACTGGGGAATTCATCATGCCATACGACATCACTAAGTACTCGTAGTGGTAGTAGCGACATCTCAAAGCCATCTTTGAGATGTCCTCATATCGTTCTTGAATCTGGTGATAGCCTAATCTGAGGTTTATCTTCAAGAACCATCTCACTGCCTTCAGCTGTAAGAAGAGTTCATCACTCCTCGATAGAGGATAATTTTTCTTCACAATCACTTGGTTCAGGATCCGGATGTCTATTCACAACCTCAATATATTTTTTTTCCTTCTTGGAAAAAAACACTAGGTCTTCCCATGGTGAAATGTTGTGCCTTACGAACCCCTTCCTCTACAAGTCCTCCAACTGTACCCTTAGAACCTAGACCTCTACGGGATTCATTCGATATTCACGTTTAGATATCAGTTCCATCTTAGGGTACATTTCAATGCATCAATATACCTCTCTATGAAAGGGTAGCCTTCGTCCATCCTCTAGAAAGACCTCCTCATACTCTTCTATGTCTCTGAGACTGACGTTCGGTTTCATTCTTTCCCACAACTGATATCCACTAGCTTTATCTACTCATGAAAATAACATTCAATCACAAAGGTTCTCCTTATCGCCCTAGAATAAGTAGGAATATATAGTAGAATAGTGATAGCTCATATTTTCCTAAACACATCTTGCTCAGAGGTTCGAGCCTTGAAGCACTGGTCGCATTATATTCATCGAGTTCCTAGAAGGGTCGATATGCCTCGATGAATACTCAATTGTCAAAATGTTATCCTTCCAATGCTACAGAAGCTCCTGGGCATGCATATCCATTAGAATTTAAGGATAGAGACCCTTCTCAAAGATAGCTTCTCAAGATTTGTCTATAAAAAAGTCACCTCATTGTATGATTAGGTAATCTTAACCCCGTCATCACCCTATTAATCCCTGTAGAAGGCTCAATTTCAGGAAAATCATATTATCTAATGGTTCCCTGACTATATGGAAAACTCGGTCACCACCTCAGGACAATAATTAGTTGTATGTGAGTCAGGATCGCCTCAAAACTAGAGGGGTGTCTATTGCTGAAACTTGTGTAAGGCACTATGCCTATGTGCATCCTTTAATAATAGCAGCGATAGTAACTGATGACCAACGGGCGGTTATATCACTGGGACACTGCCTAAAGGTTACATATTAGGAAAAAGTCCTATAATCGAAGCCTCATCACTCTATGGACCATTCTCATATTCACACATTGGAATCATGGTTGGCTATCTTCATGGAGGCATCTTGAAAGATAATAAAGATGAACCGCGGTCAATTTATTATACCTAGTGAGCAGTATCTGACTCAAAACGATCATAGGAAAACACTCTTAGACACATGCAACCAGTTTTTTCATGTACCATGTTAGAAAAAATAATTCAAGGTCCTAGTGTGGGGATATGTTGGCCTCCGCACCAATACTGGACTCCCTGGCCTAAAATCCAAACTCAAACACTAAGCACTATTTCCACATCAAAATTTACAGAATCATAGTTCTTCTGGTAGAAACTACCCCCTTTGATACCATTTTTTTAGTACCCATCTCTCAGGGCCCATGTAGGGACTACCCTAAGCCCTCCTTCTATAGTCCTAGGGCTGGAAACTTGCACTGGATTGACATATCCCAAAAAAGGGAAGGAATTTTCTTTTAAACCTATACACACACAAATATCAAAATACAGAAAATAAACACAAAGTAAACCAAAAATTTCTCTAAGAAAACTACTAAGAATACAATACAAACTAAAAGTAAAAAGGCGCCAGAATACCAGCCCAAAAACATAAAGGAAAGTACAACATCGATGGTATTTCTGCTTGAGACCCCACCTAAAGGGAAGGTGAAGGGTAGCTACCTATAGACATTGAAGTATTCCCATCCATCCCATTTCAATGAGCACCACCCAGTCTCAGACAACCATGGTCTTGGTCGAAGTATTTGTTCATCCCTTATTATTGAGCACCACCTTGTCTCGGACCACCAAGGTCTTTGTCAAAGCATCGATCACCTGTATGATACATGAAACATACGGGAAATGACCTTGTAGGGTTGAGTAACACAATACTCAATAGGGACCCCAAAAAACAAAGGAATGACTATGATGAAAGACCACAAAACAATACCACAATGTAAAGACATATCACACCATGTGTAATCTACAGTTTGGAAATAAAAACTATCAGTCGTAACATTGAACACCTTGGCCTGTTGAGGTACTCATCCCAGATGAGTACTATGGGTCTCCTAGGATACACATATCCACTAAAAGCTGATCTATACAGGGTCTCTAGGTGATGATCCACATAGGGTCTTTAGGAGAAGATCCACATAGGGTTTCTAGGAGGTGATCCACATAGGGTCACTTGGAGATGATCCACATAGGGTTTCTATGAGATAATCCATATAAGGTTGATCAGATCTGGTTTAGATAAGGTTTCTAGGAGCTAATCCACACAGGGTCTCTAGGATTAGATCAACAAAGGGTCTCTAGTCTTCAAGTCTCATCTAGCCATAGGATTCCAATACAAAGCGCGTTTTTTTCTGAGTGAATCTACTCCTCAAGAAAATTTTCATATTTCAAATTCCATGAAAGTCTTCTTAGATCATGCCAAAATAACTACCTCATCGCGAGGGTTCCAACTTAGTAAATATCTTTTCAATCAAAATCCTGGTTTGAAAGTTATAGTTGTTTTCTGAAAAGGGTTCGGTCCGGTCCGACCTAACCCAGACTCGACCTAGATCTGCCCAGGTCCAACCCATCCCAGCCCACTGGGTCGTGGGTCCATCCAAATGGGTGCAGGTCTCGACCATTGTGTGGTTCTGACCTCCCATATTCCTAGTCCATTGTGCGGGATGGTTCTCTCCCGCCTGGCTGCCCCAATGGCGTTTGGTTGTGAACCACACGGACAGCTGATGCCAGCCACACCTTCCACCTTCATGTGTTCAAGGGACCGCATTCCAGTGCCCAGTGACCTAGCTCCAGCTACAGAAAGCTCCACCAATATGGCATAGGGTGGAATCCCCTGTCTTCCAGCACCTGGAGCCTGTAACACCACAACAGCCTGATCTGTCCACAACACTCCCTTCGGTGCACCCTCACCTCGCTATGGAAGCTTCTAACACTGAATCCCTAGTGGGTTCTTCAGCAGACCACCGGGTCTTCTCTGGTGGTCCATTATTCGCACCATCTATGCTTTCATCCTTTGTGGGGTACCTCCTTCCTTCTTAAGACCCTAAAATTGCTCTAACTTCAACTTAGAGGTTTGGTCATGAACAACTTACAAGAAGTCACCAGACGGTGGGGATCTAGCCTTGTTCTCGTCGGCCCGCACCCTATTCATTAGAGTTTCGAAGTATGAATTAATAGGTGGAAGGTTTTTGGGATTCCAATAAATGAATTTACCCTAAAATTCAAATCACCAAGTTCAAACATCCCTCCCTCAAGAACATATGATCTCCGGATCAACCTATTCATGGGTTGATCATCATTCGTTGTTTAGAAAGAAGAACAAGATATAGTAATTCAAAAATAATAAACCCCTACCTAGGTAACTTGTTCATTGCTGGTAATACATTTGAAGGGTGGAAGAAGAATACATCATCCATTCATCTCTCCATGATCCATTGTTTGGAGGTCATCGGCATTCATCATCGTCACCCACCATAGCTTCAGAGAAGAAAGAGGATTGTGCCAACAATCCTACATTGTTTTCTCAGCCATTAAAGGATGAAATGAAAAATAGAATTTAAGTTTCGTTCTGTTATGAAGTCATTATGTTGTTTTATTTATGAAATATTGTTTTTAGATTCATTATTTTATATTCCGTTCTGCTGCAATGGTTTGAAAATTTAGAAAATAAAATAAAACAAGTTTATTTTATTTTAACATTTTCAATAAAAGTCTAAAAAAATAACTTTTTCCCTCAACCCACACAGGTCAGTGTTAGTTCTATTCTAGTAGAATCCAACCATTCTGAGTACAAATGTTCCCTCATTTTTTTCATCTGAGCACCCATTTAAAAGTTATAAAAACATGTTGTCATGTTTATTTAAATGAACTAAAAAACTTTAAAATTCTATTCTGGGCTCACCGGGCCTCAAAATTAGGTGTCGTCAAAGCTTCTGGTCTCGAAATAATTCCATATAATTTATAAAAAATTAAATGTAATTTCCAATACATTACATGATTAAATGGTTAAGAGCCTTGGGTGATACATGTATTTACATTAGAATGCCACAGACAGACTAATGGTCCTTCAACCTCAATTAAGTCATTGGTGATACATGGATCCAAATGTGGGATGCCTTGGAAGGACTCGTTGAGGTTAGTATTATATTTTGAGTGATACATAGACTCTTATAAAAATTCCATGGATAGAATCAAAGAGAATTTGAATATTTTTTCCATGATTGACACCTGAACTCCCTTATAGGACCACTGAGGACGGGCTCGATTGGTCGTGACATTGTACCACACCTAGAGTGGTACTGGGTTCTTGAGAGGTTCTCCAAGGATCAACTTGTAGGGTTTTCGTTGATATTATACCTAGAAATATACATGAATTTTAACATAGGAATGTCATGGATGGGCTCAGGTTCTAAATTGAATAATAAATGAAATGGCTCTAAGGATGTTTCTTCTAAGCCAAAGCACAAACTAGGATTCAATCTTGACTTTACCATTTAGTTGTGCTATTTAGGTATCTTCTATGATTGTGACTATGCGAGGGATGTTGGTCTTGTGCCTGATCTCAAGAAATATAAATTCAATGATATTTAATTGTTAAATGGTTTTTATTAAATGAAATAGATTTTAAATTAGAACCTACTTTTATAGGTTGTTTACTTCTAATTACTTCAGTAATTTATTGTTATATATCTTGAATACTTGTTATATATATTTACTGATTGATTGGCAAAAACCTTGGGTGGATAACTACTAGTATTATACCTCATACCCTGTTTGGGTCACCTTTTGGACCAAAATAAACTATATTATTGCAGGTAATTATAAGGGAAAGCACCCTCCTTTAGGTACTTTATTTGTTATTAAGAGTATGAGAGAATGGGACCAAATTGAGGCTCATGATGCTACTGGTGTACTTTTGGATACTTTTTTTACAATTGTTATTACTATTTTACATCTTTATTGTATTTTTATTTTGCCTATTTTATAGAAACATATGACATGTAACATAATTTTGGAAATGAGTTATTTTCAAGCGTTGTTTATTTATACCAGTCTTCCATTGTTTATTTTGTATGTGTGGATTACCGCTTCCACTACTTATATTGTTATTCCACTATGATACACTCTAGTTATGAGGGAATAGTCTTCACACTAACTCTCCTAGGCCCTCGCTAAAATTCAGCAACATTTGGTGTTTGGGGAGATGCGGTTAAGGCCATGTGGCCTACTGGGCTCAGAGCACTGTTGAGTGGAATCTGGGTCTCATATGTAATAAAGTGGCATCAGATATATCTTTTCAATATTTCTTTACTATTTTGATATAATAGAAATAGTTAAAAATGAAATGGAATTTGTTAATGTGTTTTTCTCGGGTGTAGCTAATCCGCAGAGTAAACAGCGAAATTTCCTCGAATTGAACAGGTTTTTTTCTCGATTCTGACTATTATAGTTGATTTGATTACATTGTTGGGTGATTTACTTGACTTATGTTGTTATTTTTGATATGATTATGAGTTTCTTATGTTGAAGCCTAATGATATGAGGTTATGACATCTCATGCATAATATAGGCACCTGATATATTTTCACATGCCATGCATTATGTCATTCCATTTAGGATACATTACTTATTTCATACTTTTGAGATAGAATCCTTTAAATATATGAATACTATTGTGATAAGTATATTGATATATGTTTTTGTATATATTATATGGAAACCAAGCTTTGATCATTAGGGAGTATGGTCCCTCATGGATCAAAATTTGGTGGACCATGGTTCAACTTTTAAATTGAATCGTAATATAAATGTGAAATGGGCTTGAATTAAAATGAGAAATGGAATTGAAATTTTGTATTCAAATAAAATGAGATATAAACAGGAGTTTCTTATATCAGGTAACTTGACTAGACACAATATAAGTATTTGGATTATGGTAGTGTCTCTAACTTATATCTAATCTATACATCACCCAGACCAGACTCACAATGTATTTATAGGGTTGTGCTCTTATAGAGGAAGTATTTTACCTATAACTCTTAAATAACTATGAATTTGAGATTAAATCATTGATAATGATCAGAAAATTAGGTGTGTGTTTGTTATTTTAGATTCATTCCATCATGATGACCTCCAATGGTATTCCAAGAGGGTGCATATGATCATACTCTATAGGTTGTAGTCCAATGGATACAAGTGGATCCTCTAGTAATGCCAGTTGTGGTACCATATATTATACCAGATGAAGGGGTTGAGGCAAAGATTTGTGAATTCTTTATGTGGTCCAGATAGACCGGTCATGGAGCTGGGTGACCTACCCTGACTATGGCATAGTTGACACTTGAGTTTCACTAGTAGCATCTGACTACATTTTTGGGGGATGGTGGACCACATGATGCACAGTCATGTATTGAGGTAATTATTTTTATATTTTATCATTTAGAGATTCCTCTTAAGAGGATGGTAAAGAACACTATGGATATGTTGTGTGAATCCTGTAATAGGTGGTGTGATGATATTATTAAAATGTATTGTCATCGAGATATGGCCTGAAGGGAGATTCATTCAGAATTCTATGATTACTTCGATCTTGAGATGATGAGGGTTGATAGACCCTAAAATTTATTGTATCTGGAGTAGGGCTCATTATTAGTGATGGACTACTCAACCCATTTTACTGATCTACAGTGATTCGCACCTATTCTAGTGTGTGATGAGATATTGAAAGTAATGTGATTTGAGGATGGTATCAGGTAAAACATATGATTGCACGTAAATGTCTTCTGGTTGACTAATGTATCTAGGATAGAGAATCATATATTGATTAAATAGCGTAACCTGGGGGAATTTGGAGGTGCGATCTTGGGCGGTTCATAACCTAGGCCTGGTACCACAATGACTGGTAGATTGAAGCATTGTCTGGAACATCCACATGGTGATATTAGGAATCATAACATCTATTTAGGTATCCAAGTGTGGCGATACTAGTGCAATAGGCTGGGAAATATGAGACCACATTATAAGAGGGACCTAGTCGAGTGTAAGTCAAATAGAAATATGTTCCATCTATAGAGATTCTGTAGAATGTTTACCCAACATCCAATGAGATAGGGTCTGCACCAACTCGACATTTAGGATCAGGGTCAGCAGCGTCTCACCAGGCAGGGAGTTGGAGTAAAACTGACCAATTAGGTTGAGGTGGTGGTCACATCCATGGTAGTTAGAATGTCATTTTACCAGGATTGTTGGGTAGATTAATTTGGGGTAGTTTGGAAGGGTCAAAGGGTCGCGGTACAAGCCAGGTATATGCAGTGTAACAGACCCTCAAGAAGTAGGATCCTGGACCTTCTACTATCATAGGTACTATTCTAGTTGCCTCTGTTTTAGCTTCTTCACTTTTTTGATATAGGATATTCACAAATTTTTATACATGTTCCCATTATGGAGAGCCTTGATCTCAAAGTTTATACTTATGATTGTGTTATGGCACTAGATACTTTCTTGGGAATTAGAACAGAGGTGTATATCAGTGCAACGAGTTCCCGCATGAGATTAGTGGGTGTCACTTTATATGGGACCTCCATTTCCTCTAGATAAAAGGATTTGATATCATTATCATTATGGATTATTTGGTTGCCTTTCTTTCCTTTTTTGATTTATATCGTCATTGGGTAAGTTTCATGTCTCTATAGGGTGGAGATTTTCTCCAAAAAGGTGAATCGGATATCCAGGTGAGCTGAGTTGGACCTGATCATCATGTGCTAGGTAGGATGACAACCCAGATTTCTTATTTATATTTGGATGATGAGGGAACCTCGTAGAATAATTTCCCACAAGTGGTGGATCATTTTTGAGAATTTTCAACATTTTTTTAGTGAGAGAGGTGTATTTCTCTATCGAACTAGTTCTAGAAGATACACCGATATCCATTCCTCCTTACATAATTGATACGATAGAGTTGGAAAAGCACAATAGGTAGTTATAGGAATTAGATATAAAGGGTTTTATCAACCCTAGTAATTCTCCATTGGGTTTTCCAGAACATATTTCCAAAAAGGTGGATAGTACCCTCAATCTATGCTTGGATTATCAAAAATTGAACCAACTGATAGTTAAAAATTGGTATCCTTTTCCTCATATTATTGATCTCTTCGACCAGATTTTAGAATCTCAAGTTTTCTCAAAGATTGATTTGAAATCTAGTTATCATCAGGTTCATGTTAGACCATCATGCATACCTCACATAGTATTTTAGAGTAGGTATGGTTAGTATCAGTATTTTATTATGTCGTTCAATCTCACTAATGTTCCAACATTATTCATGACACTGATGAATTGATTATTCCATCCTTATCTTGATTCTTTTTTGTGGATTTCATGGATAATACCTTGGTGTATACTCAAAATCAACATGACCATGCGAAATATCTTGATATAATTTTAAATATAATGATATGGCATCAGTTATATGCTAATCTCACAAAGTGACACTTTTGGATGAATCAAATTCACTTCCTAGGTCACATAATTTGAAAGACAAGAGTATTAGTGGACCCATATAAGGTGATAACTATAGTTTCCTAGGTTAAAACCAATAATATCTTTGAGGTAAATCATTTATTAGGGTTGTTTGGTTACTAAATGTTTTTCATATAGTAATTCCCATTTCTTAGAAACACTGTTGATGGGATTAACTTTGAAGGGTGTGAAGTATATATGGATAGATTCCTACGAGAAATCCTTTAAGGAGTTAAAAGGGAGATTAACTTCAGTGTGGATACAAATTTTCTAGATCCAAGAAAGAGTTACATTATTTACTATGACACATCGGGTATTGAGCTAGGATCAGTTTTGATGTATTGTGATAGAGTCGTGGCATACAAGTATCGACAGTTGAGGTCACGTGAGGGGAACTACATGACACATGATCTCGAGTTAGTTGTGTTCATTCACACATTGTGTTGTTAGAGAAAATAATTAGTGGGATAGCATTTTGTGGTTTATACATACCAAAAAATCCTCAAGTATATTTTTACACAGTTTGATATGAACCTGAGGTAGCAGATATGGGTGGAATACCTTCAATATTTTGATTTGGAGCTAGCCTAGATACCGGGTAAATGAAATTTAGTGGATGATGCAGTGATCAAGACGAACCAGATACAGGCAGTGTTGTAGGCTAGTAGCGAGTATCAGCTTATGGAATTTTTCTCCGAGATTCACTCGAAGGTGCATGATAGTCAGGGGTAGTCATAACTTAAATCTTTAGTTTTTACCTCTACCCTATAATATAGTGTGAGGATGATTAGATATTGGACTAAGAAGTCCTAGTTCTATTGGAGAGTATTGTAGGAGAGGACCCTTCTCTTGGTTGTACCATAGGAAAGGATGAGATCTTGTGAGTATATGGTCACGTATGAAGTTTATCGTGCATGTGCAGGGAGATGATAAAGGATTTCTATGCTTAAGCATGGGAATTGAACTCGGTTGTCACCAAGATGTATTGATATTTACATCACCAGTATTGGTGGCTAGGTATGAAATGATATGTAGCATGTTGTTTCATGAAGTTTTACACCTATCATTATGTTTAGGAGAAACACTAATGACCAAATAGACAATTATAGTATCCGTCTATTCCTGAGTGGAAACGGAGTGACATCACGACGGATTTGATGATGGGTTTACCGATGTCTTCTCAAGGAAATGATATTGTATGGTTTGTTGTTGATAGGCTCATAAAAGTTTCTCATTTCTTTTTAATCAAGGAAACCTTCAGTGTTGACAATCTTGGTAAGTTGTACAACCATGACATAGTATAAATTCATTGGATCCCTCATACTATAATTTCAGATAGGGATTTCAGGTTTACATCTCAGTTCTAGAAAGGAATATAGAGGTCATGGGGTATATAGGCGCTCCGGATCATGGTATCCAACCCTTGAAATATTTCCAATTAAAGTGCACGATTCAGGTGCTTAAGGAAATGTTGTGGGCATGCATCTTATATTTGTGATGCTTTTCGGAGAGGTGTATACCCCTAGTTTAATTCTACTATAGTAATATATTTCAGGCTACAATTCAAATAAAACTATATGAGGATTTGTAAGGAAGGCTATGTCGATCACCACTATGTTGGTTAGAGGTTGGAATGTTATCTATGTTGGGACCTCATATTGTTCAGGAGACCACATAGCAGGTGAAATTGATTTGGAAGCTGATGGATACTATACAGTCTCATCATAAATCATACACTGATTGACACAAATGAACTTTAGAGTTTGAGGTCGGGGATCGGGTTTTTCTATGTGTTTCACCATGGTTGTGACATAAGAGGATCAGGAGACAGGGTAAGCTTTTATCATGGTACTTCAGGCCCTTTGAGATTTTGGATAGATTCATGCAGGTATCCAATCGATTACAGTTACCTCAGAGGTACAGAGACATGCACGATGTATTCCATGTTTCTCCACTATGAAATTAATATTCAGAAATGTATGATGTGTTTGAGCTAAAGGAGGTTGAGTTATAGGTAGATGAGTCCTTTGAGATGCATACTATTCATATTGTGGATCGTAGAATGAAGGTTATATGATTCTATTCCATTCCTTTATTATGGGTGCTATAGAAGCATGACCTAGTATGGTATGAGACTTGCGAGTGGGAAGATTATGTATGATCACAGTGGCTAGAGTTATTCATAGACCATACTTCACCACCCTTGGGAAGTGAATTTGGGGATGAATATATTTAATGTGGAAGGTTGTAAGAATTAAATTCTTCTTTGAGGTCCATATTCATTTTTTTTCTTCCAATTGTCAGTTTAAATGTTTAAATATATCCTAATATGAGGTCCCATTGATGTTATAAAGGTGTCGGGGGTTTTCGGGGCTATTCTAGAGCCTGAAACTCATGTTTTTTAGTAAAAAGGGGGAGGTTATACAGATTTTAAAAACCATGTGGGTTGGGAAACATAGTCGTGAAACCTGGGCTGCACATTCAGCAGATTTGGATAATTGATTTATGCATGGTTTACATATGGTTAGTGAACCATGCTATTAAACCAAGTGTTATGCCCCAATCCTTCAAGAACCCATTCACAGTTTACTAAATCTTCTGCATAAACTGTGAAACCCTATCATTTAGGGGAATTTTATTAATTTCAAATAAACAAAAATCCTTTTAAAACCTAAAATGAGTTTCTTCTTCTAAACACAACAAAAGAACTTTTAGAGTGCTCCCTTGAAGCTCTATTCTAGGATTTGTGGTACTTTCACCGTCTGAACTCCTATTCAAGTGCGGTTTCTCTCATTATATCTTTAATGGTAACAGAATGATACATTTTTAATCTTATCCTGTTTTTCTAGCTATTGGATGTGTTATTTGGATTTAAGATCTTATTCCCTATTTTCATGTTCTTATTCTGTTCATTGGATTTATTCTAATCTATGTTTAATTAGAAGACGATACTGGATGAGCCATCTTGAACAAACCTAAGGTAGGTGTTCTTGTGCCTTTCACATAAATCCAGGCTATTTATAGATGTCGTTGTGCCACACACCCATTTCTTAGGGATCGATAAAAATGAAATTAAATTCCTAGAATTTTCGGTATGTTCTAGGTGATTAAAGAGTATTGTTTATGTTTGAAATAGTTTTATGACCTTTAATTGACAGCACCTATAAGGTGTCGTTCATTAAATATGAATTTTATTGTTTTTGGACTTGGACAGCCTTGGTGTTCTTTTTCCCCCTTTTTACATGGTTTTTTAATTTTGAATTTTTTAATGAATTGAATTTCAATATGAATTAATTGTAATTAAAAGAATTTATGGTAAGGGGTATATGAATTGACACTTGGCCTCGTTATGTAATTACTTGTTTTGGATTGAATTTTCATAAAAGTGTTTTTCCAATGTGACTTATATAGAGGCCATGTTGTGTAAGGGTTTTATTATGCTTTATAAGTCTGTTATAAATAATTTATCATGTCAGTTAAATGATATATAAGCTATGTAATAGCTTTTTATGTATGTGATGCTTGTTATAATGAAAATGACCATGTGATTAATTTAAATCCCAAGCCTTATGAAGTTGGCCATTGCTTGAGACACCTTTTGGGGTGAGATATACTTTGATGTAATTGGTTTTGACCTTGGCATGTTAAATGGAATTGAATAAATGGTTTATAATTTATTAAATGGATAAGAGAGTTAGGTGATATGTTGATTCACATTAGAATTTAATGAATGGACTCAAGTTCCATGAACCTATATTAATCCATGGGTGTTTCATTGATCCAAATGAGGGATGTAATAGAAGGACTCATTTAGGAAAGACTTATATGTCGAGTGATACATGGATTCTTATTACAATGACATTGAGGGAATAAAAGAGTATTTGACTATTTATGACAAGGAAGATATTTGTGGTCCCTTAGAGGACTGCCGAGGGAGGAATCGATTAGCTGGGACATTATACCACACCTAGAGATATACAAGGTTCTTGAGAGGTTCTCCAGGGATGTGTTAGTAGGGTATTGGTTGATATTACACCTGGAGTGATACTTGAATTACAACATAGGAATTTCAAAAATGGTCTTAGTTTTTGAATTGAAAAATAAATGAAATTAATCTTATATCATGTCTTCCAAGCTAAATCATATGCTTGGATTCAGTCTTGAATTCACCTTTTAGTTGGCCTATTTAGGCATCTATTGTTATTGTGACTATGCCGGGGATGTCAGGATAGCTTAAGATATCAAGACTTATAAATTCAATGATATTGAATTGATAAATGGTATTTATTAAATGAAATGGATATTAAATGAGAACCTTATTTTATAGGTTGTTTATGTCTGAGTACTTCTTTAATTTATTATTATAATTCATGCACACTTTTTATATATATTCATTAACTAATTGGAACGAACCATGGGTGGTTTCCAACTAGGTCACCATTTAGACCCAAATAGACTATATGATTGCAAGTAATGATAAGGGAAAGTGACCTCTTTCAGGTACTTTATTTTATATTAGCAGTAGGAGAGCATGGAACCAAGCTGAGGATTGCAATGATACTAGGATACTTTTAAATATTTTTGTACTTTTTTTATTAGTATTGTACATATGACCTGTATTCCTATTGTGATTATTTTATAGAAACATATGACATGTATCATAATTTTGGACATGATATGTCTTATGATATTTTTTATTTATACCGTTCTTCTTCTATTTTATTTCTATATTTGTGGATTACCGGTTCTGCTACTTATATTGTTATTCTGTTGTGATATACTCTTGTTATGAGGGAATACTCCCCCCACTGAGATACCTAGGCCCTCACTTCTATTTGGTAGCCTCTAGATTTTGGGTATATGTGATTTAGGATATGTGGAAAACATGTCTTAGAGAACTATTGAGTGGCATCTAGGTCCACGATGTTACAATTCATGTGTTCATATGTCCTACTATCTCCATGAATGGTGCATTTCATTTAAAATCTCTAAATTTTGGGGATTAATCTAAATTAATATATATGATATTTAAATCTTGATTCACATTATTTATATGATTAAATCATGATCTAATTAATATAAACCAAATTAAAAACTTAAAACATACTCTAAAAACAAGGCAATTAACTCCTAAAATGATGAAAAAATTAAAGATTATTAATGAACAGGTGAAAATATGTTATAAAATGATCATTTATGATATAATATATATTAATAAGATTTTATAATAAGTTGGTAACATGTTTTAAACCACTATATAATAGGTTAATGACCACACAACTAGATGGAAACATGTCGTAAGAGATTTTGCCTCAATTTACATTTAGTTGAGACTTATTTGTAATTACGTACCAATTCAATTTAGTGTGGTGTATATAATTCACCTTTTTAATTTAATATCATGATTCACTCATACTTTTTTGTATTATATGTTTCACATTGAACTATCTCATCCAAGGGGTTTTCACATGAAAATTACAAAGTGGTAAATGTTATCTTTGCAATATCACTCTCTTTTGTGATTGTTAAATTTCTCTTGAGATAATTACTTCCTTGTGATAATTTTTTATTGTAGATTACATTTATATTATATATATATATATAATCATGTAATGGGTATTATTATTTCCTAAAATATATAACATATTTACATATGGTGTTCAGTTAGACAGTTATTTGATTAATTAGAGAAATATTGATAAATCTATATCATTTACTCAATAAGATATTTTATGACAAGATAAATTGTCCATTAATTAAATTGATTATTTTATATATGAGGAATTATTTTATATTTAACTACATAGGGTGGGGATTGGTTAATGTAAGCCTCTTGATGATTCGGTAGTCTCATTATATAAAATCATCTGTCCAAATCAGATTGGTTATTACGCAGTACATTTTAAACATTCTTAAGGATATATATTGATTTTAAGGTTATCATGTTCTTGGGAAACATAGTTTCCAATAATTAATCATTTACATTATTTATAACTTAGTTGTTATTATTATCCATGAGTTTTTTTCTTGTGCATTATATATAGATGACTTTTCTTTCATCGTTTATTGATTAAATGGAATGGGTTTTCCATTATTTACCTTTACATATTGATTATGCCTTATCTATATATTTAAATGGAATGTGTATTCATTTATTTACCTTGACATATTGATTATTCATTATTAATTAATGATATCTTCCACTATACTTAACCCTTAATGAGCATTTGATCTCACCCTTATTTTGTTTCCTTTCCCCAGGTTATGAAGAATAAAACTTTGAATAAGATTTCAAGGATATTTTTTATTTCATTTTATTATATATAAAGTTTTTTTTTTCTATTTCCCAATGTAATATGGGTTTCATATATAAAATCTTGTTTTCCAAAACTGCTAAACTGGTCGGTCCTTCTGGATTTGATTCCTTGTAATCACGCCAATTTAATAAGGCAAGGAAATAACTCTAGGATTTTGGGGTCAGGGTGTTACACCTATAGAGTCGTTATAACATATATATATATATATATTTAATTTCCATATAATATAGAATATGATAATATCACCCATGTGTACAGCAGACTACCGTTATGTGAAGCTATGTGATACATCTTTCATTAATGCATTATATAGAATGTAATATGGTTAAGGTTAATAAATATATGTGATGTACATGAAATAATTATGAAATTAATAACATAATTATCATTCTAAAAAAATATTATTATTTCTTATCTTTTTCACTCACTTAATGATGATAACATCATTCGTGTATGTGCGGATTATCGCCTTCACAAAGCGATGTGACTCTCTTTTCATCACCACACCACATGGATGATATATATATATGTATATTTAAATAAATTATATGTTATATATGATATTATAATTTTTATGGGAAGATAAAATATTACTCACAACCATCTCATAATGATCTTGGAAAAATAGAAACATTACTCATGCGTACGTACGAGATATCGTCTCCATGATCATAACGTACTTAATTTCTCAAAATGATCATCCATGATTGGTATTAAATGTTTAATTGATATATAAATATCATAATTATGTCAGGATTATTATTTTTAAGATGATAGAACAATATAATATTCATACGAATCATAACTTTCATAATAAATATTGAATGAGAAACAAGGAAATTAACACCCAAACAATGAAAATAATGAAATATTATTAACAAACAAGTGATAAGATATTTTAAAATTATTATATATGATATTATAAATATTAACATGGTTCTTTAACAAGTTAATAACATGTTTAAAAAACTATACCTAAGGTTAAATCATGATCATATAAAATTAACTGTGATTAAAGGGATTTCTATCTCGCTCTTTTACTTTTGTGAGACACATTCCATATTGAAAACCTATCTTATTTTATGTGGGGTATATACTGCCCATAAATTTATTTTCTGATAATTTGATTAATAATTATTTGGATTCACATATTAATTTTAGGATATCTCTTTTTTGGAGCTTTCAATTCAAAATTATCAAAGTGGAAAAAAAAATTATGTTATAATCTCATTATTTATTAGGAATGTTTATGATTAAGTCTCTGATGTTGAAATATTATAATCTACATCTCAATAATTATAATTAATTTTTTTATAATATAATAATTAATTATATTTCCAAGTAATATTACCATTTTTATACTATGTATTAATTAAATTAATTGATAATTTTTTTATAAAATCATCTTTATTTCTCTATCTAGTCAAAAACCATTTTTCTTATGAAACTTTATTAATAAAAACGTATTCAGATATGTTTTTATCTTTCATGAAATGATTTATTAAAAAAAATTAAACATTTTTGACCTTTTTATGAAATGTTATTAAATAAATATTCATTTCATTTTCCAAACAATTATTATATGAATTTTATCAAAAATGTGAAAGGAATCATTGTTTTAATGTGTATGACATGAATGAGATCTTCCACTATCATGACCATTATTTTATTTGAAGGTTCCATCAGCAGTTTTAAAGGTTATTTTAAAAGAAAAGTATTTTAAAATTTTTTAAAAAGTATATTTTCGAAATGGAAGGGATATTTTCTTCATGAAATGTTTTAAATGATATTATAAAGCTTATTTAATATGTTTACATGTTTGTTTTCAAGGAAAATAAATTTCACAATAATTTATGAATCTTTAGTTTAAAAAAAGTCATTTAAAAATGAATAGGTTAATTTCCTCAAAATGTATTTAATGGTATTTTAATGGTATTTATATTCATCAAATTAAAAAACCTAGGTTTTGACCTATTATCCAATGGGGATATTTTATAATGGTATTATCCCTATTATTTATCTAGATAGATTAAGATTGTTTGAAAGTGATTGTTAAGGAACCCATTTCTTTTCAATGGTTCAATCATGTTTCAATGATATTGTTATGAGACTCATTTATTTTCCATAGGTTAACAATGTTTCAATTATATTTTTATAGAACACATTTTCATTCCATTAGTCAATCATGTTTAAAATATGAAAAAAAATCATGGGTTCACCAAGTAATAAAAAGAATAATAACTATTTCTATGAGTTTTATAATGAAATGAATGTTATATGTAATTTTTAAATGTTTTGGGTCTTATATATTATATATTATGGGTTCATCCATGTAGTGTTGGATGATTTCGTTATAGCTTATATGATGGGATGGACCAGATAGCGTCAGGTGATACTATTACAGCTTATACAATGGGGCGGCCCAGATAGCACTGGATGAGCCCATTATAGACTAAGTTATGTGTTCCCTAGATATCACTCCAAGGAATTAGTTAATATACCTTGTCTTGAGTGGAATGAATGAGAGAGTTAACTGAGGGTTTCTCCAATGGATTTAACTGGGATCTGGTTATTTCTGACATGGGTTTAACATGGGTTGTGAAAAAAAATGTTCTAAGATACCAATATTCTTTGGTGATGCTTTTTATGGGTTTATAATGTTTATTATGATCCATATTGATATCACACGGCTCATTATTACTAATTCTAGTGACTCTTTCTTTTTCCTTGTTTTCATATTTTATGATCTTGGTATTAATGGATATGAGTTCTTTTACGATTTTCTCTTGCAGTCTGATTATATTATTATACCCTTATTCACTTCTAAGGTTCATTAATGGAATTCACTCGTTAATGATAATATTTACCCTTAATAGGCTTTTGATCTCACCCTTATTATATTCCTTTTCACCAGGTTATCATCAAATGACATTGAATGAATTATCTATAGAGTGGATTCTAGATAGATGATGATTATGCTTAATGAGAAATAAAAAAATTGGGTTTTGTTGGAGAAATTATTTTTTAATGACATGGGTATTGTTTATGTAAGAGTTTCCCTAATTTTCTAAAACTCAAAACCTAAACGTCCCTTGAGAAAATAAGTGATCCAAATTTTCCTTTTGATGTTGTATGTTTTGGATGGAAAAAACCTCGGTCACAATTATCAGTATCAATACTAGAAATGTAAGGTTTATGATTTCAGTACCAGATCCGGGAGTGCGGATTCTGGGATGTTATAATAACCACCACAAAATTAGTATTTTGTGGTAGTTTTTCATGAACACTCACTAAAATAGATCTAATTTAAAAAAATAAAAAAATAATATGAGGTTATAAATCTCTGCTAATCTCAGTGATTATAGGGATTTATTAATCATTACTATTTCTTTATTTTTTAATAACAATTTCTATAATACATATAATTTTATTATATTGAAATATTATATAAATTTATTTAATTACATTATATAAAAATATTGATATATTTATAAAGACATTAGATAATTACAATAAATAAATATTTATATATACATTATATATAAACAAACATGTATGTATGTATAAGTATGTATTTAAATATATAATTACTTTACATAAATAAAAATATATAAATATATAAATTTGAGTATATTTTAATACATAATATAAATGTATTTATAAATGTATTTATTCAAATATATGTAAATATAGAGATTATTAGGAGTTTTGTATAAATATTATATATGATATATATATATATTTATTATAAATGTATTATATATATTTTTATATGTAATATATAATATAAATGTATTTAATCTTATACATAAAAGTATTTCATTGTATACATATACATTTAAAATAAATGCATTTATTATTATTATTATTATAATTACACAAAACATGTCACATCTATGTATTTATGATTTTAGTATATAAATAAATGGATTTAAATTAATATATTAAACATATTAATAAGTTATATATATAAGTATATACAAACAATTAAATAAATATAAATATTTACAGATATTATGTTATATTACATATAAATCAATATATAAAAAATTCTATATATATATATATATTATTGTATATATACTTATTATATTATATATTTCCCAATATTAATTAAATATATAGTAAATATATTGATATACTATATATAATCTTATACAGCTCAGCATATAAAAGTAATTATTTACAACTAAATATATAAATATATATTCATGTGTGTGTATTTGATATAAATGAAATTATATATTTATAAAAACATGTGTGTGTGCTTATAAGTATAAGTAAATATAAATTATATTATATTACAAGTATATATATAATGTATTTATATTATATATTTTTCTTTTATTATTTTTATTATTATTAACACCGAAAAATGTATTTCACGAACTTTGCTTCATAATTTATAATTTTACACTCACTTAGACAAAAAAATGTTTAGTTTGGCTAGAAATATAGCTTTATGATGGTAGGCGAAGATATTCAATTCTAGGTTTCATGACAGAAAATTCCCTCGACTAGGCCTAAAAAGTGCACGGGACACCTGAACGGGGGTACATGCGCTATAGACCTACACCAAGGACCATCACATTGGGCCTACCCATTGGACTTGCACCATGGACCTGCACATTAGAACTTCAAATTAACACATTCCATGTACCTATTCCAAGGACCTGCACCATAGACCTTCCAATTGGACCTCTGCGAACAAATTCTTTCAACTAGGGTCCATTTGTTCCTAATAAATAGGACCCTTGGGCACCTTATTTTCACAACTGAAAAAATTGGAGGAATCTCCATGCTCTGGTTGTGCATCCCCTTCAATCAGGTCTCTAAAAATTAATAAGGTAGCTCTCAAAAACCTAAAATAAGATAAAAATTAAGGGTATAAGTGATATCAAAGTCCATTAAGGGTCCCAAAAACAATACATCGCCACAAGGACTCATTCTCACCTAGTGAGATACCACCTGCATGAGGCCCCTTTCTGTAAAAAGACACCTACATGAGACCCCTCCAGGGACATCATAGAAGACCTAGGGTGCCTATGATAAAAGCATCACCCAATTTTTGTTGTCTCAGAGATCAATCTACCTGAGCATACCTAGCTCATGTAGGTCTATACCCTGTTGAACGAAGCAATTCTAGTTCCTCCCAAGACTTGTGTTTGACAACTCTTCCCTCTAAGTTATGATCTATTGGATCCCCTATTTGATTCATCTTCCATGTCACAAATGGAAGTACAATTTTACTTTTGTATCCCTTATTTAAAAGGGAACAAATTTAAGACTCCACTAAGACCTCAGGACTTTCAAATCCATGGAAAGGGGAAGACCAGTGTGTCTCCCATTTAGATGTGTATTCATTTGGTCAAAGTTTTACCTCCTTTTTCCTACAATATGTTTCGGATCCCCAATGGTAATATAGATATATATCCCTTTAGTCATGGGTACCCCTACCAATGGAAAGTGTCAGGTATTTCCCGGTCTCAGGTACAAGGTATAAGACCATTTCCTACCCTGGTAATATATAAGACCCTAATCTTTTGTTTCCTTATGGTGAGGGTATGGATAATGCTTTATTTTCTATTAAACATGTAACAAGATCCTCATCCCTTACTATGTAACAAATTTTAGGGAATCTATACAGGAGTAAACCCTTAGCCTTTCATACAAGATGTTTTACTCCAACTCCTCATTTTCCCCTTGGTTATTCGATCACATAGGGTATGGGTACTAGAGTCCTCTCCTCCCTCTCTCGTACCCTCATCCTCTTTAACCTACGGATTAGGAGAAGTGTGGTTTTCTAAATCTTCTACATATTATTCTATATCACATTCTAACATGACTCATCCTAAATCATGTGGAAACAAAGCCTATCAATGATCACAACATCCATACAGTCGGATGCATGTTTTGGAATAGGATCGTTATTTGAATCTTTCTCTTGCATGTCTTCAGAGTGCCTCTATAGGAATTGGTCCTAAAGGCCATGTATCCAACCACAAGGATAAATATATTGTACAGTTTCCTATATTTTTCATTTCCTCTTGTTTTTCACGCTGAGTATGACTCACATGGGCTTAGAGGTTGATAGTGGTCATGACTTTCAGATTATCTCAAACCACTAATGGGTACCCTTCTTAGGAGTAAGCCCTAATCACACCAAATCCATGGGCCTCCAAATTAGTTTAAACCCCAACATATTATCAAGGTAATCCTTCATAAGAGTAATCACCAAACCTGAGGCGTATGCCTCAATCATCACCCCATTTACCAAGGAAACATTGCTGTGTAAGACTTGACCTTTTCTTGAACTATGAGAACATTAATTCCGGCTATAATCAGGATTTTCAGGATACCTACCTAAGGCCTGAGCTCAATGGTAATACTCCTCATGAGTAATACCCAATCAAAGTAGTCTATGGGCCTCCTACTTTGTATAACCCTAACATTTTATCAAGGGAATCCTTTTTTTGGAGTAATCCCCAAACTAAACCAATTACAAGAATCCTCCTCAAGATTAAGACCTGAACGAAACCCCAAAATCTACATGAGTTAATCCATTTCATGTAGCATCAAATTTATTCATCTGTGAATACTCTTCAAGATTAATCCCTAAATTAATCCTCTCAAAGGGCCACACTCCCCTGTGAGACCTATCAAACTACATTGGAATTGATTCCCATCCAAATGGATTATGTAGGAAGACTTCTCGAGGTTCAAACTCAATGAAATTTTTCAACCCTATTCTATCTAGGACAAATTTCTAACAGGGTATAATTCAACCTATAAATCCATATCCCTTCTAGGTTCCCTGGGATGCTTCAGCATAAGACCCACACAAAGCTTTGACTAGGAACCTTTCACCTAATTGTCCTTACCACATGACATTAAACTATACATTTAGGTCCTTCTCATATGACTTATAAAATTTATGATGTTCCCCATTAATCAGTACATAACTATGTGTGTTCTAATTTTTTCTAATAGGATACAAGGGAATCCCATAACATGGGTTTTACCCCAACACCAAAAAAATTCCACTGCCCTTGGATGACAACACACTCTATAGCACCCCACTGTGCATCTATAAAACTAGTATCATAATAATGATTACCAAAGAATATATAATTAGTATATAAGAGTATATTATCAATGGAGATCCTCTGATACATATATATGACTCCATTGATGAAGAACCTCAGATACATATAGATGATTCTAAATTTCATACATGCTAATAATTGATTGTTAACTCTAAGGTGACCCACATAATAAATTGGAATTAATATAGGATTCACGAACATATCTTAAATATATAAGAGAGTCATAGAGTTGGAAATAATTCCCCTAAAAAATGGTGTGATGATCCTAACCTCCCATCCTCTAAACAAATGTGATTATTTAAGTATCATTGGACAAAATTCCAAATGAGTGCATGCCTTTGGAAAGGGAGACCCAGAGTCGTCATGGATAAAGAACCATTGGGTGTTTCTAGTTTTGTGAATAAAACCCATTGGAAACCATTTGAAAATAGAAAATATTGTTTTTATGGAAAATAAAAAATGGTGAACCTGACATGAATCCTTAATATATATGATAGTATCACCCACCTGTGAGGCACCTTTTTCTCATTGAATGAAAGAGGGTCGGACAAGACAATCAATCATGCATGAGATCATTCAAATTAGATGATTATTTGAAGGGTTTCCCTTTTTGGGTTTCTAAATATCCATGAAATTCATTCTAAGAACTATCTTCAATCAAATGATGGCCTTCCATCTTTTACCTATGCATGCCTTGGATACTACTCAAGTTGTGTCTTTTTTCATGTGAAGTATTCCACCACCAACCCAGCATCTTCTACAATGGGTCTCAAATTTTTTTGTCTGATGGTTCAATCCCGAACCTTTAGGCCACCTGAAATGCCCTCAAGTTTGCGAAGCCCCATGATCCTTTGGTCAATGACAATATATTGTCCTCACACAAACGACACTAATAACCATCTTCAATCATTTCAGGATCTTATCCCCAAAATTTAATAACCAATCCCTCCCTCACCTTAGGGAGGTGGATAAAGATTCCATATATGACCTTGTCTAGAAGGCATAGGATTCCTTCTAAAGGGATCATGTCAACAATCTTCATCACCAATGCCATGAGATAGTGAGCCCTCAATATTTTGAGGGTACCATCCTCGGCTGACCGGCCCAGGTCATCAAGACCCAAGCATGCAATATGGACCTCTGGGGGAAACATTTGATCAAAAGGGAGAAAGGATGCACCTTTTCCCCCTCTAGAGAATCCCATCAACCCAATTTGGTGGAATACTATGCGTTGGAACATACACCCACCCACCTTAATTTATCCACCCAACAGACTCACCTAGCGGAATTTAAGGAAGCCCGCCATTAAATTCTGGAGGAAAAACTTGAGTAGGAATATACACCTACATGTACCCATCAATAATGCCAGTAGACTCATCTGTTAGAATGAAAATAATAATTCCATTCAAATATATCATAAAAACATGAGCATAAACATACACCTGTTTTTGCCCACCAAGACTACCGATAGATGTGTCTGGCATCACTATAATAAAATCACCAACCAAGTTAGTTGGGAATCTATGAGCAGGTGCACACACTTGCCTAAATTTATCAAGTATCTTAGTATCCTCACCTGGAAGCAACCAAAGAATTCAGTTGGAAATTCCCAGTGAAGATTAGGGGGAAGAACCAACTCTCTTCCCTAGAAAACTAGTACTATCAATATCAACAGACATGAAAGGGAGGACAGAAGAAATCACATACACCTTCTATTGATATATAATGGGCATATATCCCTATTCCAATCACTGAAGTCACCAAAAGTATCTTGGAAATGGTTAAAGGGTGGACACAAATCTATTCCCACATCAAACATACATGTCAAGAAAACATAACAGGATTGACATTAGTACCCAAAGGGCGGATACACAACTCTATCCCCTCAAATGGGTTGACTAATCAGCATATCACACTAAAGAAGACACACACCTCTACTCTCATCTAAGAGATTCAGGGTGAAAACTACCCCATATTATGTGTACAACCATATCAGGAACATACACCCTCTCTAACTGGAGTTAATCGGCATATCCTAATGGCCACTCCAAGGCTGGCACAAACACTTTCCCCTGAAAAACTCTTCCCCTATCATGTTTTCCTAGTTTCTCGTAGGAAGGAATCTAATAAAAACCCTCACCAAATACATCTAGAAAAATAGGAGATGATATACTATTCTGATATACTCAATGATGGAGTTATTAAATCCCTCAAATGGTTATTTGTGGCATCTCAAGATCCTACTCTCTAATTACCAAATTATAGGAGTAGTAGTAATTATGAAGTTCCTCTCTAGACACTTCATCATGAAGGCTTTCTTCATGAAGACAATATGATCTATCTCAAGAGATTATGTCCTAATGAGAACTATGGAAACCCTTCACATTTTTAGAAGATCAAGGAACAAGAGGGTATTCCCTATGTTGTTTACAACCAAAGAGATGCTCAACAAAACTATAAGAACCCAATTTTTCACTTAGGTATGGAACCTTTAAATTTCTGTCTAATTCTTTATTTTTAACCTAATATGGATTCCTTTGAGTTATTAAGGTTCCTAAGGGAGTCTGGGTATTTTTAAGGTCCCGAACCCCATATTTTTGAAAAAATTAGCCATGCCGCAAGGTTAGATTTAACCATGTAGAAGGGTCACATGGTTAGATCTAACCGTGAGGATAGACAACAGTTTCGAGTAGAGCCATTCCACATAGTTGGAACATGGTTTACCTAACCATATGGCTTAACCATGTAGGTTCCCCCTTTATCTAAGTTCTTGTTCATGGTTTTTCCATGGTTAGGCAAGCTGTGCATAAAAACCGTGCACATGCTAATTTTTTTGGTGATTTAACATTTTTTCCTTAATTGTCTAATTAAGCCATCCTTCTTACCTAATATGAATTACATCAATATTAGCCTCCATTACTCTCATTTTGGATCCTTTTAAAGGCCTAATATATATATCAAGATATATCCTTCATCTAGGATACTTTTCAGCTTCTGTTCGTTGCATTTGATGCACAACAGTAAGTAATCGATTCTGTTTGAGTTTTTTTCTTCTCTATTTCTCTTGACCTAGTTATCGAGGTGAGATATTTTCCCCTTTTTTCTCAAATATACTCCAATTTTTCCATGTTAGAGGCTGATACCAAAATATTATATTTGTACAAGCCTACGGTGGGTGTTCTATAATTCATCCCACAAATTTGTTGACATTGGAGATCTCAGGTGGGGCCTACTGATTTCATTGGGTGTCATTTATTGATTTTTTATAACATGATTATAATCATTAAAAATGTATGGTGATTCTATTTAAAAATATTTTATTATTTTTCAGTGTTTATTCCCGCAACTCCATCCATCCTATGTGGGATTTTATTTCATAATTTTCATTTTATTTTTTTGACATGTTTGAGTCATTGTTCTGGTGTGACTTGGATTGACCTTCCTAAGGGTAAGATTTTCTATATTAAAAGGGTTGATTTGTATTTTTAATTAAATAATGGAAATTACCATGTATTTTCCCCACTTGACCTGCCTAAGGTAAGTGATTCAATAAATAAACTTATGTGAAATGGAAGTTGTAAAGTATACTAAGTATATGACTTTTCCTTTTTAAATGTAATCAAATAATAGGTGTCATATCCGTAGAACCCATAACCATTTTGATGGAAGGTATAAGAGTGAACCTTTACTATTAAAATTTTTTAAATGTATTAAATGAATGGTTTCATGCTACTTGGACTTGTCAAAATAATGAAAGGTAAGGCTTTAACCAAATAGACGTATTGATTAATTAAGTCTTGATTAAATGGTTCCATGCTCATTTTGAATTGTCACACCGAAGAAAGGAAATGTCTTGAACCTTATGAAATATTATATGACATCATTATAAAATAGGAGTGACCTGACTTGAGATCACATTGGATTCAATAAGAAATTTTATCAGCACTCGAGAACCCCATTTCGATTCAAAGATACAGCTTTCTTAGGATGACACCCACCAAGAACCCAATATTTTTCTAACTCTAGATTTCTAATATGACACCAAAATATCCCTCATGTATTATTACAAGATTCATTAGATACACTCCTCTGATCCATCATTGACAATTTGGTTCCATTGTTAGAGCCCATTGGGCCCAGTCATTGCTTAGCCTCGTTTTACCTTGGATGAACTCCTTGGACATTGTAGCCATCTTATTGTGGAAAGCCTTGAACTATGCTCCTTAGAATACACTCTTACCCTTAGCTGGGATACATTCATTACTGATTTGGCCAACCTTGAGTTCTACATTTCCAGGGTTATTACATTTGAACTTCATTACTAAATATTATTATACGTTTACATGTTAAATCTTGGAACCTTTAATATTGTTAAAATGTGACGTATTTATAAATTGGTAACAACAAAATAATGAGCTAGTTACATGTTTATACACCTTCCAATGGCTGAATAAAGTACTTCGGTATGTAGTTATATTGTACTACTTTACTATATATATACATGCTTACACACTGTTACATTTCCATTACACGGGAGGATGTTATAAACACCATTAATGGTAGCCCACTGAGATTTATCTCACACCCTCTTTGAGCGTCATTTCATACCTGGGAAAGATGAAATGATTGCAGGTGTTGATAAAGGGATGAATATGTCTATGAACACTTGATTACTTTCTATGTTATGATAGACCTTGATTGTAGATGACTGAGCCTGAGCTCTGGATGCTTGGGATAGTAATTTTATTTCCTTTATATATTTGGGGAACATTTTATTCCTACTTTATTGTATCCATGTTTTCCAATTTTTTAGTGACATACATATCATCATCAATTTTTTATGGTTATATGTTATTCCAGTTATTTTGGTTATTTCTACTCTAGTATCTACTTTCTATTGGTCCTTCTATTTAATTATATTTCATATTCTATTTACCACTACTTATGATTATTAGTTTCACTACACATTGGTAATGGGGGCATAGTCTCCCCACAGACACACCCTAGTCCCCTGCTACTAGTTGGAAGACTCTAGCGTCTGCTGAGATATGCTTTAGTCCATGTTGCCCATCGATCTTGGGGTACCTATTAAGTGGCATTCGGGTCCAAGACATCACAAAGTGGTATTAGAGGAGGTTTTAATTTCTTAATATACTATTGGAAGACAATATATTAGAGATTAAGAATGCCTGGGACTAGGTCATAAGTTTTTATTGGGAGTTATGAACCCAGGTTTAGAGTAAAATCCAAGTTGCGCAAAATATAATTATTATTCAATTTTTCCTATTAAAATTGACATTATTTCACTATTGGGAGATGCAGATGATGTGTGGTATTTTTTATTATTATTCTAATTGATATTTTATTTTATCCTTTGCATAATGATATGAGGGGAAGGATCATTATTACATGTATCATATTAGGCACCTAGAATACATATGTCATGCATATTTCCATGCCATATAGGTGTATTTCACTGCTTTGCATTGCTTGATATTCCTATGATTGTTGAGAGATTTTGTGATAGTTAGCTTAAGATTTTATTAATCTTGGTTCTGATTGATTGATTGCCTGCCTCAATTCATGAGGTGTATAGGCCCTCATGGGTTGGGATAAGTAATTTACTGAGTTGATCCAATTTGATATAAATAAATTGGTTTCATTTTCATTGATGAGGTATACAGGAACCGATTCAAAGGCTATGGCTATCCATTATAAAGTGAAACATGACTTATAATATAAAATGGTTACATGTCCTTATCCTTAATTTTCATGATTATGAAAGGTAAAGGATTGGACCTGGTAATTAAATGTAAATTGAAATGAAACTTATACTTGAGCACTTACTGATACAAGACCATCTAAGTGGGTAGTTTTTGTGGTATACCTTGGGTAGTGATTTTTTCCCTTGTTTATCTTCTATAAGTGTCTCTGTTGATCTGCTTAAAGATTTTTCTAAGGTGTTTTCTTGGAAAGTGTTGAACAATTCCACTGAGATGTCCTTGTATCATATGCCAGGAGGGCGAATATGACCATTCTCCAGACTTAGTGGGCCCTGAGCTACTACTCTTACCTCTAGGAGTGCCACTCGAGGAACCGTCTGTAGTACCTGATCTGGGAACTAATCTCCAAGTTCATGATATTTTTCTACGTCTGATGAAATCAATTCATGGAGATCCACAAGATGCACCTACAATGGCTAATATGACTCGTGAGTTCCAGCAGCAGAATAATCCTACCTTCTCAGGGGATGGTGGTCCACAGGCTGACGAGTCTTAGATATAGGCCACCCATTAAAAATTAGAGAATCTGGATATGCCTCTAGATAATAAGGTAAAAAATAATACTCACATTCTATGATATTCGGCCAAGAATTGGTGGTATGTGATTACCCATTATGGTCATCATCAGGGCATGTTATGGGTTGATTTCCATACTACCTTCTATGATCGGTTCTTTCTTAAGATGATGAGAGCTGAAAGAGATAAATAGTTCATGTATCTTGAGTAGTGTACTATGTTAGTTATGTAATACTAAATGTGTTTCATGATGTTTCAAATATTTTGACCACTTCTATCTAGTTATGATCTTTCATGTGCTAGATGATTCAAGGATGGGCTTGGGCACGCCATCCGTACACAGGTGAATGTCTTTCGCCTGCCTAATTTTTCTAAAATAGTAAATCTGGATCTTATCATTGTGTGAAACATGAGGGATGTAAATATTACTTGGAATAGTGGATAAATTCTATGAAATTACAATAGTTCTTCTGGTGGTGGGAAATATTTCTTCTAAGTTTCTTGTCATGGTAGTGACAACATGAGTATCTGTGTAGATAACTCTATGGTGTTTCATCAATGTGGGTGATGGAGGAATCTGAAGCCACATTGTGATAAAGACCCACTAGATTTTTCAGGATTGTGGTTGTATATGGAATCTTTAGTGTTTACTTAGGACCATCCCACTAGCTTCTAGTGGAAAATTATCTGTTCCAGCTCCACCTTTATAAGTGGGATAATTTGTCCTGCCTCAGACGACGATTTGGAGTAGCACCAGTAGGACTATATGAGGAGGAAGTCATGGTTGTAGTTGTTAGATTCCTGATCACTAAATGTGATAGTAGAGTATTTTTTTATCATGGTAGTATAGTTATACTACAGATCCTTGCATCCGGACAGTTGCATGCACTATAATCGATACTTGAGGATCAGGCTATGGGTTCATCAATAGAAAAAGGTACCATTCTTGTGGCATATACCATAATATCAAATTAATTTTAAATGGTTAATTTGAACTCTTTTATCTTTTTATATATTGTGGAGAGTCTCGGACTAGAGATATAGTGATATTGTGGTGTGATAACCTAAGATACACCGTTGGGATTATAGTTGGAGAGAATACATCGGTGTTGGGTAATCCCCTTGAGGTAGGTAATTACCCTTTCTTATGGAACCTATTCATTATAGAGATTATAAGCTTCGATTTCATTCTTCGGATGAATTGGTTGGTTCAGAATCAGGCTTTTTTAGACTATTATCACCATAAATTATTGTTTACATCACCATACGAAAGCAGTTGTCTACATAAGGGTGAGTAGAATGTCTAGGTTGGTATAGTGGGACTAGATCATCATGGGATAAGTGGAGTGACCATCTATATTTAAAATCTCTTCATTAAGGATCAGGGTTTACATCAAGCATACTTCCCTCCAGTAGTGGCTTGTTTGAGGGATGTCGTTCCTAATGTATTTTTAGGAATACCTCCTTATATAGGGGTATAATTTATGATTTATCTTATTCCAAGAGTATATCTATTGTTAATTACTATAAATAGAATTAAAACTATAGAGATTAATGAGTTTAAGGAGAAGTTAGAGGATTTAGAGTCCAAAGGCTTTATACAGCCTAGTACATCCTCTTGGGGTTCACCAATGCTTTTCTCCATGAAGGTGGATGGAACCTTACAACTGTTAATTAATTATAGATATATGATCCAACTTACGGTCAATAACTAATATCCACGACCTATAATAGATGCTCTATTTGACCAGATCTGAGAAGGAATTGTATTCTCTAAAATCAACTTGAGATTGGGTTGTAATCATGTATGAGTTAGGCCATTATACATACCTCATATAGCTTTCTGTAGGAGGTATTATCTTTATGAGTACCTAATTATTCCATTCGTTCTTAGGAATGTGCCCTCTATTTTCATGTATCTAATTAATAGGGGTTTTCATCCCTATCTTGGCACTTTTTTTATGGTCTTTGTGGAAGAGATTTTGGTGTATTCTCGTACTCATAACGACCATTCTAAACAACTTCAGATCATTCTGAGTACATTGAGAGATAATTATCTTTATTCTAAACTTACTAAGTGTAACTTTTGGATAAAAATTTTTTACTTATTGGTTCATATAATATTAGAATAAAGAGCCTCTATTGACCCAAAAAAATTAGTACTGCAGTTTCCTGGGAGAAACCCAATAACATGTTTGATATACAGAGTTTCTTGTGGCTGGATGGATATTACGAGCATTTCATATAGGACTTATCATGACTTTAGTAACGACTCACTAGTATTACAAAGAAGGGTGTCAAGTTACTATGATCATAAGCGTATGATAAATCCTTTCAAGAGATGAAATGAAGGATTTTATACAAACCTATTCTGACTCCTTCTTAGCTAGAAATATTTTATACCATCTTCTATGAGGCATAAAGCATCAGCCTAGGAGTAGTGATAATGAAGGAGGTCAAATTCATTTCATATGGATATAAAAAGTTGAGGCCTCATGAATGAAACTACCTGACACAGAACCTTGAGCTAGAATAATTTTTTCATGCCTTACATTGCTGGTGACACTATCTATTAGGTGAGCACTTTGTGGTGTATATGGACAACAAGAGACTCAAATATATATTTTCAAAGAATGAATTGATCATCATATAGTGAAGATGGCTTGAATATCTAAAAACATTTTATTTTGAGCTTTCCTATATTAATAGGAAGGGTGATGTAGTAGTAAATGTGCTCAGTCGGAAAAATCAGGCACAGGCCATAGAGGAAGCCAGCGATTAATGGAAGTTAATGGCCCTATTTTATGAGATGTATTTAGAGTTTAACAATAGCCATGAGTAGTCATACCTCTCATCCTTTACAATCACCTCGTATCTCATTGAGAAGGTGAAGGGTAGGAAATTTTCAGTTCCTGATGGCTTGGTTCTCTATGAGAGTATATCAAGAGATGACCCACCTCTGGATTGGTTTGTATACAGAGATGACATCTTGTGTATTTATGGGCATATATAGGTTCCTACTGATATGAGACATGAGTTTATACGTTATTCCCATTCTTCTTAGTGGTTAATTCATCCATTTATCTCCAAGATGTATCAAGATATGTGGTTGTAGTATTGGTGGATGAGGATGAAGCATCAGATAGAAGGATTTATCACTAGGTGAAGGTAAAACACCGGAGACCTGTAGGCTTGTTACAGCCACTTCCAGTACCAAAATGGAAATGAGAAGATATTTCCATGGACTTTGTAGTCATTTTACCAAGGTTTCGTAGATGTAGTGATGTTGAATGGGTTTTCATTAATCAGATATCTAAAGTGGCTCACTTCGTTCCTATTTGGGAGACTTTCTTAGTCAAGGAGCTCGGAAAACTTTATGTCTGTGAGATCATAAAACTACACGGGTCCCCTCATACTATAATTTTGGATAGGGATGCTCATTTAACATCATGGTTCTAGAAGGGATTGTAGAAGGATATGGGAACACAAGTTCTTCTAACAACATCTTTTCATCCTCATATTGAAGGAAAATTAAAACGGATAATATAAGTTCCAGAGGATATGCTCCGAGAATGTTTCATTGATTTTAGTGGATATTGGGAAAAGCATATCCCTCTCATTGAGTTCAACTATAATAATAGTTTACAAGATATGATTCAGGTGGATCTTTTGTAGGCCTTATATGGTAGGCCATGTCGTTCACTCCTATCCTGGATAGAGGCAAGTGAGATAGGTCTACCTGGTCCTCATCTTATTCAAGAGACTTCCGAGTTGGTTCTGCTAATCAGAAAGTGTATGATGACTGCTGAGTCTAGAAAAAAACATATATCGGTCATTGTAAACAACCTCTAGAGTTTGAGTTTGGGGATCATGTTTTCTTAAAACTATCACCAAATGTAGGGCATGATATGGATATAGGGGAAATTGAAACTATCGTCTCATTGTGTAGGGTCGTTTGATATTCTAGAGAGATTCATGCCGGTAGCCTATCAGTTTTTATTACCTCATAGATACCACGCCATGAATAATATCTTCCATATTTCATAACTTCTCTAATATCATTCCAACCCATCATATAACATTAATCACAAGGATGTTGAGTTAGATTCTGATTCTTCCTTTTTGGAGTATCCAATACACATTGTTGACCAGAGCATGAAGGTTCTCTGAGGCTAGTATGTCCCTCTAGTATGGGTGTTATGATAAAATTTCTAAGTATTGGAAGAGACTTGGGAGTGGGAGGCCAATGTACGTGCCTAGTGGCCAGAGTTGTACTTAGATAGTGTTTCACCACCATTGGAAGGTGAACACATGGATGCGTTCTTTTAGTGGGGGAAGAATGTAAGAACTCAATTTTTCACTCAAGTACGGATCCTTTAAATTTCGGTCTAATTATTTATTTTGGTCCTAATATGGATACCTCTTGAGTTAGCAAGGGTCCTAAGGGTGTACGGGGATTTTCAGAGCCTAGAACCCATCCTTTTGGAAAAAAATGGACCCGTCGCACGGTTAGAGTCAACCCTGTGGAAAGGGTGTAAATTTAGATCTAATAGTGCGGATGGTATACAGTTTTAGGAAGAGCCATTCTACATGGTTGGAATAGGATTTATATAACCATGTTTCCTAATCATGCAGTGCCCCCCTCTTCTCAAGGTTCTCATGAATAGTTTCTGCACTGTTAGGAAAACCATGTGGAAAACCATGTGTATGATAAATTTTTGGGTAATTTCACATTTTTTCATTAATGATCTAATTAAACCATCCATCTTACCGAATAAAAAATCCAGTGGGATTAGCCTCCATTTATATCATTTTAGAGCCTTTTGAAGTCCTAATCTAGGGATCATGAGATCTAATTCATCTAGGATCTATTTAAGCATTCGTTCTTCATGTTGGATGTATGATGGTAAGTAATCGAGTCTGTTTGAGTTGTTCTTCTTCTATCTTTCTCTTGACCTATTTTTCAAGTTATGATCATTTTTTTACCTTTTCTCATATCTACTCTGATCCTATCCAAATCAGAGGCTAATACCATATTAGGAGAGTTTTACAACCCTAAGGTTGTTGTTCTATAACTCATCCATAAAGTTTGTTGATTTTATAAATTTCATGTGGGTCCCATCTATTTCATCGGGTGTCATTTATTGAATTTATATTCCATGCTTATAATCATTAGAACTGTATGGTTATACTCTCTCCAAATATGTGATTAATTATTAGTGGTTATTCTCATAACACCATCTGTCCCCTATAGGATGTTATTCAATAATTTTTGTTTTTTTGACATGTCTAAGTTACAGTTCGGGTGTGCCTTAGCTTCACCATCCTAAGGGTAATATTTTATATATTAAAGGGATTAATTTGTATAGTGAATTTCATAATGGAAGGTACCATTTTTTCTCACAACTTGAACAACATAAGGTAAGTGCTTCAATTAGTAAACCTATGTGAAATGGAAATTGGCAAGTATACCAAGTATATGACTTTCTCTTTTTAAATGTAATTGAATAATATGTTGCACATTCATAGAACCCCTTACCATGTTGATGAAAGGTAGCAAAGTGAACCTTGCTTATTAAAATGCCTCAAATGGATTAAATGACCGGTTTCATACTACTTGTCCTTGTCACACTAATGAAATTAAAGGCTTGAACCAAATAGACTTATTGATTAATTAATACATGATTAAATGGTTTCATGCTCATTTATCTTTGACATGATAATGAAAGGAAATGGCTTGAACCATATGATATTTTATATGAAATCATAATCATATAGGAGTGGTATGACTCGATCTCTCCTTGAATTCCATAGGGAATACCCTGAGAACTTGCGAACCCCATTCTGATTTTATGATATGGATTTCTATGGTTGAAACACACCTAGAACCCAATATTTTTTTAACTTTGGATGTAACACCCCGAGATTTTATGAAAAATATTCTTTTTAATTTCATTAAGGTATTGTGTTGTATGCTATACCAAAAGAAGCTTTCACAACACGCATCCTTGACTTTCCTTGCATTACACACAATCGCGACCTTCCTCGATAGCGTGTGTAGTACGCAATACCGAGTTTCACTAAACAACGATATGCTATTAAAATATTATTAAAACTAGCCGTTATGAATAGTAAAAACCACTTTTTGAAATTTTGTAAATTTTATTTTCAATATGGACTTCATTTTTGGATTCGGAATATCGAAATTATCTTAGGGTGACATTTTGGTACTTTTGGGATAACTTTCATTTTCTGATGAATAGTGAAGATTACTAAATTTTAATTAAAAACAACCTTTTTAATAGAAATAATTAATAGTGATAAATTATTAATTTGAGTGGGTTTAAAGTATAATTAGAATATATTTTTACAATTTAATACAATTTTGGTCATTGGATGTAATTTCACATTTAAACCAGACATAAACAAGTGTCAATCTTTTGATAGTTATTATCTCTTAAGAATACTCTATTTTTTTTTGACGATGAGAATTAATTTTTAAATTAATTAATGCAACTGATATGTTTTGAATTTTGTAAAATAGACATCATTTTTCAGTTCATAATATCAAATATAGCTTAGGCCTAATTTTTGGTAATTTTTTGGTAACTTTCATTTTTTGATGAATAGTGAAACCACTAAGTGGTAGTTAAAAAAATGAATTTTTCAAAAAACATAATTTTACCACTTCAATGAGTGTAATTTAAAAAATCCGAGAGAAACGGTTGATTTCAGTAAGTAAAATGTGGTTCAATGAGATGAAAATAATTTTTGGTGAATAGTAACTTTTTACTTTTTTTACCACGGTTAAAAGTAAATAGAGTAACTAAGGTTAAAATGTTATTATTATTACCCTAAAACATGTCCTAATTCTATTGGATAAGTGTAATAATACCAAAAACAACCTTAGGAATAAAATATGACCATTTAGGCCCACTTGGATTAGATTAGGACATTTATTATCAATTTATTTAAAGAAGGATTAAAATAGTTAAAATCAAAGTTTAATAAGAAAATAATTTTTAATATAGGGTTATACATAAGTTAAATTTGACTATAAATATTCATTAGAAATATAAAAATATTTCCTACATAATGGTATTTTATTTGTAATTTTTAGACATTAAATAATTTAATTTATTTATGACACAATGATGATGTAGTAATTATCTTATTAATGAAATATTGACATAATTGATGTTATAAATAACCAAATAAAATTAATTTGAGACTTTTTATGAATTCCACTAATTTTCTAGGTTAATATGACATGTTAGTATTTATTTAATTAACCTTTTTGAACTAATAATTCTGTTATGATTTTTACAAAAATCAATTACTAAATAGTGTCAAAATTGACATAAAACAGTTTTTAAAACAAATATTATATTATTAATTGTCTTTTTATTCCTAAAAATCTATGTTTCGGCCAAATGACTTATATAAGATTATATATACTAATAATAAACAACTTGGGGTTCTTTTGTCTTGTTATAGTAAGTTTATTAACCTTATAGTGTAAGAACACAAAAAGACACGGTAAAAGTAAAATTATCTAACTTAAAGTTAAATCTAAATGATAAGGTTAAAATAGTAAACTAAACTTCTCCAAATTCTATTGGATGAGAGTATTTCGACCCATCCCCACCTTATCTTAGAAATAAATCAATTTGGAGCTATTTAAAACCGAATTTGGCTTTATAATAAAATAATATTTTCAGTTACTCCAAAGGTGCCCCTCTCCTCCCTTATAAAAGGGAACCTCCTCCCTCTCTACCTCACACCACTTTGACCATTCATGCTCGTCCAACCCCTGCCAAATTCTCTTATACACTTCCCTAGAAACATCCTAGAGGTTTTTGTATTCCTCAAAGTACAATTTTAGTGCCCTAAATGGAGATCTCAAAGAGGCGCTTCAAAGAAGAGGTAATGTCTGTTACCAATTCTTTCAACTTTATTTCTTCTTCCACTTCTTCTTATTAGGTTGTATCATTATGAAGTAATAACATCAGTATCAATCATATACTGATATGGTATTATAAGTAGAAACGACCCTATTTCACCATCTATACATCCTACGGAAAACGAAATCACCGCACGTGCGTACGTACAGAATACCGTCTCCACGCCGTGGTGTAATCTATTTTCCACCACCACCTTACTTGGATGGGTATAATGGTGTAAATAATAACTATATATGATTATTGTAAAATTATATTGATTCTGAAATAGTATACATACACTCCAATACAATTCCACGATCATGAGAATGATATCATAGTTCATACGTATGTACGGACTACCGTCTCCACGACGCGATGAGATTCATTCTCTACGTTAACCATTCATGAATGATTATAAAGTATATATAATAAGTAATCATGAAATATATGACATAATAATGATACTGGATTTTTGTGTATATATATGTATGTCATCTACTTAATTCCATTCAACTCAATAAGGAAATGAAAACAACATTCATGCGTACGTACGGCCTACCATCTCCATGAACGGTGTATTTCTTTCCATTTACTGATTTATTATATATATGTATATTATGAATATAAATTATATATAAATCATGTTTTATATTCTGGAATTAAGTAATCATGATCTAAGTAATCATATGAATAATTACAATTCAAAGCACTGACGGAAAATGAAACGATTTTACTCAAAACACTCTTTAACATGGAATTTACAAAAGAACAGGTAATATAAAGTCATAAGTGAACCATATATGATATCATAAAAATGATTATGATTATAGAATAAGTCAATGACATTATTTAAATCATTATACAGGAGGTTCGGACACTTACGAAGCAAATCGGACCTAAGGTAAGGGAAAATATCACAATCTCATTTTATCCGATATTGTTTATACTTTGGCATTTACTGGGGTGTATTATATCATCCACATCCATGTTTCCTCAATATATAATATTGTTTCCATCCACCTAAAAAAATTTAAATCCAATTTTACCCTTCTTTGAGTTTTTAGTAAAATATAGGAAAGGAATCTTCTGTCGTTTTTCGTACGAGGTACTTTTTCACTTTTCTGACAAAAGTACGAGAAGAATGTTTTTTAAACTTATACGGCATGAATGGATTTTTAAAACATTATTTCCAAGAAGATTACTTTAAAATTTTTCAAGTTTAATTTTTAATCAACTTCTTTTAGATTAGAATTTAATGACATGTTAAGAAAGGAAAAGTGTTTTTAAGTAGAAAGGATATTTTCCTCAAGAATGGAGTTCAAGTGTTTTATCAAATTTATTTTCCATCTAAGATAATAAAGGGTTCTATTTTTATCTCTATTATTAAATTGATTTGATTATGTTTTGATGGAATTATTTTTATGAATTCCTTTATCTTATATGAATTTTTTTATGATGTCATGATGTTTAAAATTCCCATTTTTATTACATGGGTTATGCTATGATGTATGGTTTATGATTTTGTGGCACACATAAGAATGGTATCATTATGAGATGGGTGTGACCTATATCTCCCTCCAATTCATTGGGTAAAGATTTTATATCTCATGAGATAGACATGGCTGGAACGGTAGGTTAAACCAGTTCAGTGAAACAGGATTGAAATGAGGAGTGAACTCAGTTCAGAAATGGACTTTGTCCACTAAGATAGTCTTGGAAATGAGTCTTGACTAATAAGAAATTATTCTCTATGATTATGTGTGTATTACACATAATTTCATGTTTTATTTTATGATTATTGGGATTACATTTCACTACTATGATTTATCCCTTGTTATGATGTTATGATCTCTTTTGCAGGTTAAGATTTCCAAAATGTTATGTTCTTATGAATATGTTGTGATTGATATCTCTTTTTTTTATCCTTACTAAGAATTTAAGATCATCCTTTTATGTTTTCTTATACCCAGGATATAAATAAAGGTTTTAGGTAAAGAAAAAAAAGGAAGATCTTTATGGGAGATGTTGAAGATCTTTGACCACGATTATAAGATGATACTCCGAGTTTCCAAAGACACTAAACTATTACGGTCCTTGTGTGTGTGTTTTTGTTATGTACTAAGTATTCCGAAAAAGTAATGTAATTTCCATGTACATCAAGCTTCGGGTCTCTACATTGGATGCCCTATATGAAACCATACAATCCCTCATATATTATTTCAGGATTTCTTGGATACAGTCCTTCGATCTAGAATTGAAAAGTAGGTGTCATGGTTACAGCCCATTAGGCCCAATCACGGCTTAGCCCCTTCTTACCTTAGATGAACTCCTTAGAATCGATAGGTGTCTTATTATGGAATGAAATGGACTATGATCCTTGGACTACAATCTTACCCTTATCCAGGATACAATTATTACTGAGTTGGTGACCCTTGAGGTCTATGTTTCCTTGGTTATTACCTTGTAACTTCATTACTAAATGCTATTATAGGTTTCCTTGTTACATCTTAAAACCTATACTATTGTTAACATGTGACTTATTTATAAACTGGTAATAACCAAATAATGAACTAGTTACATGTTTTGACACCAGTTAAAAGTTTAAGTGGGTACCTGGGTATTTAGTTACATTTTACCTATTTACTTTATATATACATTCTTTCACACTGTTACATTTCCATTACATGGGTTGGATGTTTTAGAAACCATTGGTCATGGCCCATTGATATTTATCTCGCACCCTATCCAAGTGTCGTTTGGTACTAGAGGTAGATTACATGATTGTAGGTGTTGATAAAGGGAAACATATGGCTTTGAAAACTTGATTGATTGTTGTGTTAGGACGAAGCTTGGTAACAGACGACCAAACTGAATTAGGATTCTTGGGATAGTATTTTTATTTATTTTATACTTTTTTGGAACATGTTATTCATGTTTTCTTATATCCATGTTTTTCATATTTCTAATGACATGACATATCATCATCAGTTGTTCTGTGTTTTCATGTTATTCTACATATTTTGTTTATTGCTAATGTTGTCTCTATTTTATTATGTGCCTTCTCTATACCTATATTTATTATTCTATTTACCTCTATTTATACTTATCCTTTGTGTTATTCATTGGTAATGAGGGAATAGTCTCCCAACGGACACACCCTTGGCCCTTACTACTAGTCGGAAACCTATGGAATTTGGGAAGATTCACTTGATTCCATGTGGCCCACTAGGCTCGGGGCACCTATTAAGTGGAATTCAGGTCTGGGACATCACAAAAATAATCCCTAAACAAATCTCACCAACATAGGATCAAGATATATATTGTTATTGAGAGACTCTTGCATGATCCATTTGAGAATGTTGAGTAAGAAACTCATTTTGGGGAAATTCATTATTAGATTGTGCAAATGTCACAAATAGCACAATGGTCTTTGAAAGAAGGAGATTTATGTGTGTGGCGAATGATGCACCCAAAAAACATTTGAACAAAACTCTATAGAATCATAATGGAATCTACGACAATATAATACATGTTGGTTTAAGAGAAACCCCATCCCATAGGTCTAGGGAATTTTTTTAACCCAAACCTCAAGGCCAGCAAACCAAACCTATAGGGTTTTGAAAGAAAAAATGGGAACCCCTAGCCCTCGGAGTTGGGGTATTTTTCACCTCAACACTCCCCTCTTCAGTGAGAATTAGTATTCTCTTCATTAGGTAAAATTCCACAGAATGAATCCTCCCACTTTGTCCCACTCCATGATTTGGTACCTTCACTAGGGACACGTACAACTTAACTATCTAGAGGTTCTGTTCGGATTACTATCTTCCAAGCATATCCCATATGATCAGTAAAGGAGAGTAAAAGTCCTCATGGAGGTTATAAAATAATAAAGTCTCTCAAAGACAATAATAAAATTCATGAAATGTATTTCACATCAGTGAAAGTCATCAATGCCACCCTTGTAGATTCTACAAAATGCAAGTTCAATTCAAAGGAGTGTGATGAAGAAGTGATAGATCACAACGCGTTCCACCCCAAAATAATTTAAGGAGGTTTGAATACCTAGAACTTGATAATTTCCATGAATATGGAAATTCCCTCAAACAATCCATCATTACCTTTTTTAATAGAATCTAATAGGGAAAAGTGTAAGGTCCAAAGTGTAACTCACCTCCCTCTCAGAGAGGATAAGCCCCTTTTTTGGAAGAAATATTTTCTCAGTATGAGTAGGAGATGAAATAATTGAGGTGTCTCAATGAATATATATTTTGAGGTAGCCTTCTTATAGGATATATTTTTCAAGAAGATCCCCAATTTGTACTTCTTGCTGGCGCACCTCAACAAATGGAGTTTTCCACATCAAATGAAGAAGATCTGGAATATCTGCTCAATGTTAGATACCAACCACCAATATATTTAGATCCTACAATAGCAGATCAAGAGTTCCCCCCATTGGGTTTAGAACTATAATAGGGTCAGAAACATCCTTACAGGCCTTCCCTTATATGATACCCACATAAAGTATCAGCAGTGTTTCCACCAATGGACCTACCAGCCGCCACAACTATTCAGGCTTCGTCCATTGCACATGTTCAAGCTATGAGTATCACATTTTCTTATGTTTCGGCTCAACTTTAAATTTCTCGAATTCTTATGAACACTATAGAGCCACTAATGGCATGATTTGAAGCCTTAGAGGAATGACACACACTGATACATTTAAAAAATCCTTACCCTGAATGGGTAAATTCAACTCTTCCCCCACCGAACAATGGGATTATCAAATTTTCCATTTTTAATGGCCTATGAGACCTAGAGTAGCAATTGAAGAATTTTTTATCCCATTGTGATCCCATAAATAGGACCCCTAAACAATAGGAGGTGGATAACCTCTGGTGCTTCGTAAAATCATTGCAGGTACCAACCTTTGTATGGTATACTAGCTTGTATTATTGGTTAATCACTGGATGGGAAGACCTATGTTAGATGTTTCTTTTCCAATTTAGCTGAATGATATAGAAGACAACCGTCCTTGACCTCATGAACTACAAATAATGGTAGAAAAAAAGATTCTTATATTTCATTACTTGGAAGAATGTATTTACATACTCTTTAAATATACCTCTCCCTCAAGAAGAAATTTTACCCTTCTAGATAGAAAATATTCATTATGAGTTATGCATTCCATTGATTCATGTAGAATATATAGAAGGGTTTCGAGACCTTCCTATAATTTTTCAAAAAGTTTAAGACTTCATTATAGAGACTAATTCAAATTCATAGGTAATTTCATAAACTCAGGGAAATATAACAGGAAAAGAAGAGGTTGTCACTATTACACTTAAGTAGGCCCATGTACCCACTCCTACTTCAAAGCTTGCACCATATCATGTGGATCCACCTACCGAGTGTCAGCAACAACGACTGTATCTTTGGGATGATTTGAGAGATCAGAGTCAAAATATTTTGAGGAGATTAAAAACAAGATCTATTATTTTTGAAATGACCAAGTATCTGGCTATTTCATCTCGTTATTGGAAAAAAACATGGTCATGTTTACGAGTCCTATGAATCCCAATAAAGAATGTTATAAACATCTCCCAAATTATTTACCCTTCTAGAAATCTCTAGGGAACCACATCCACAATAATTTTGTTTTCAAATAACTACTGTTATATATCAAGGACTCTGGGAAAGTGATACTAAAAAAATTTCCTACTCTTGTTTCCTATGATTTTTACAGAAATCTGTAAGATGAAAATGAATGGAAATAAGTTAAGATAAATAGTATACCAAAGTTAGGTGATGGTATAGTCCAAAAAAATTATCAAATGGACTTCTTTTATTCTTTGAGAATAGTTCAAGAAACCAATTATTCCTTTAATTGCTTCTGCTACAGAACATCCCGCTTAATCAGAATCTCGGGCCTCTAAAATCTATTCCTCTAAAAAACAATATGGAAATAATAGAAAGAAGAAAACACAAGAAGATGATATTTCATTGATTCTGAAGTTTTATTTAACTTAAGAGGAATTCATGCCTATAGTCCCAAAAGCACGAACACCTCCCCACAAAACGGTACAAGATTAGACTTGTCAGATGAAATATTAATCAGAGGAGAAGTTAATTTTTGGTTACATGAACATCATTAAATTAATGAATCCCATAATAGATGATTAGCATGATTATGAAATAGAATTCCCTACACTTTATTGTGGAACTAAGGGAAGAGATCATCAATGTTGAGGATACCAGGGAAGATGTGGTCATTCTAGGAGTCATTACTTTAACCATGCCCCTTCTTGAACTCTCTACACGGCTAAAACTTGTGGGAGTGATCTCCAGTGAGCTTATAAGGAACAAGGGAATTCCCCCACAAATGACAGGGACTTCCCTAACATTATAATCCTAGAATACCAACTAAAGGGTATTCCACTTCCTAATAAACCTCTATATGTAACAAGACCCATATGACATAATACACTAGGAGTGGAAGCACTTGCAACTCATATTCCAAGTGATGGTCTGACTACACAAGGAACACTAAATCCTAATAAAACTTATGAAAGAACACCCCCATGATGGGAAGCAAAGACCTTTGGATTGATAGTATGATTTTTTGAGGAAACTGGCCCATGTCCAGCCAAGTTTTCAATCATGAATATTTGGAGTCTATCAAAAGATCTCTGGGAGGCACTCATAGAGGCCATGTCATGACCCCAAGAGTTAGAAGTTGTGTTTTCCACTACTTAATTATATTTTGTAGATAATGATCTCACAGAATGACACATGATCTTCTCTTTTATAGATTATGATTATGATAATATCATACAAAAAAAATGTGAGTTCCTTTTATATATCCAGTAGCCTAAATGATGTTGATATCTAATGGGACATTATTGGAAATGGATCAGGAATCAACCTCATTCTAGTTCGTACACATCACCAATTTGGTTTCAATGAATATCAAATGTCCCCCTCCACTTTGATGTTACAAGGTTATGAAAAGAATGAGAAAAATTACCTTGGTGAGATCACACTCAGAACTCAGTTTAGGGATCCTGTGTACATCTCAGAATTCATGGTTATTCATTAGGATATAGCCTTCAATATTATACTAGGAAGACCTTGGATACATCAGCATATATCTATTCCTTTTTCGTATCTCCAATTCCTCATGTATTGTATCAATGGTCAAATTGGGACATTTCTAGGTGAAAATGACCCTTTCAAATCCTATGATTCATTGTACATTGACGCGAGATTCTACCACATGGAAGGTAAATAGGTTATGACTGATAATGTCACTCAGATAAGTTCCCCAAATGGTCTGGAGATGATCCCAGCTAACACTTTAAAACATATCAGTGCACAGTGCATTCTATTCATCAACCAATTCAAAGAGGTGGGCCTAAATTCAAGAAATCATTCAGAAAATTCTGTAATGTCAGTCATGACAACTGAACAAGACATCATAGGATAAGTTTTCAACTCCCTGGGTATTAATGAAATATTGGACAAAAATGTCTTCATTACATCCCCCAAGATTCAAAAAATACAAGTTTCATGAGCATGGCTGGACAAATTTTTTAGATCAATGAGTAGAGACAAAGATCCTCATTCTCAGTCCATTGTCTCCCCTTCGAAGATCCAAAAGGTCTCATGCCAATGATTGAGCCAAAAATTATATCTTCATCTTCTAGATTTCCAAATGATGACTCCTCCCATAACTCTAAGAATATTTCTTCATCACCAACCTCACAAAAGTAGTTGAATGAAGAAAAGTGTGGGGAAAGTGTAGAATAGGAAGACCTTAGGGGTACCCCTCTATCATTTGAGGAAGGCGTCTCCACCACTATGGATGAAATCAGAGAGAAAAATCTGTGAACATAAGAAGATCCATGATCTACTTTAATCAAAGTGTCCATGAATCCCAAATAAGAGGAGGTATACCACATTCTTGAAATATCATTGTGATGTTTTCACCTATAATACCACAGATATGTTAATCACGGACTTTGAGGTGTCCACCCATCACTTGGGTTTTCTAGAATATCATTGGGGATACAAACAGGTATCCATAAGGACACACTAGACTCATGCCTCCAAAATTGAGGATTAAGTGGATAATATCATCAATGAAAACTTCACCACTGTCCAAATTTTCCATCCAACATAGTCCTATTAAAGGATAAAATTTGGAAAATTAGTGTTTTTACTGACTTCAGAGATCACAATAGGTATTTTATGAAATATGACTTTCCAGTTCCTATCAAAAAAATCCTAATTGATGCAATGGCTGGTTACCAATCCCTCCCGTTCATGGTTGTCTATTCAGAGTACAACCAAATTCATATGCCACCTAATGATGAAGAATACACAACCTTCAAAACCCCAAATGGATTATTTTTCTATCAGTTAATTCCCTTTGGCTTGAATAACATCAGTGCCACATACTTACATGACATGCACCACATATTCAAACCCCTTCTAGGGATGTTTGTTCAATTATACATTGATGATTCAGTGTTCAAGTCCTGAAAAAGTTTTTATCACTTGTTGGACCTAGAGACTATCTTAAACAAGATATGAAAACATATCCTGAAGATAAACCCCTTAAAAAATTTGTCGTAACCTCAAAAAAGTTTCTCAGCTTTGTTATATACATTTGAGGCATCAAATTTGAACTTGATAAAACAAAATATATCTTTATCATGTCACCTCCGTGAAACCTTATTAATTTCAGTAGAATTCATGGACACTTGGCATATATCCAGTGCTTCGTAAGAAACCTTATAGGTAAGTGTTTTTCTTCACTAAATTGATGATGAAGGGGTTTAGATATCAATATACCAGTGACTACAAAGAAGAATTTGAAACCCTAAAGAAATATCTCTTGATTCAACTGGTATTAATTCCACCTATTAAAGAAAATCCACTCATTATATATTTTAAGGTCTTTAAACATTAAATGGGTGCCTTCCATTAACAAAATAATGATTCTTGGAATGAAAATATCCTTTATTATCATAGTCAAACCATGATCAACATAGATACTCATTATTCAAATATTGAGAAGAGATATATAGAATTAATCATTACATTTCAAAAGCTATGTAACTACTTGTAGAACCACAATATCCAATTGGTATCTTAGAATAACCCACTCAAAATTTTCCTTATTCTTCCTATGTTGATAGGATGTCTGGCATGGTGGGAATTTATTCTGTAGTAGTTTGATATATAATTTGTACCTCAAAAAGTAGTGAAAGACCAAACCTTGGAAGATTTAATTTTATGACACCAATAGAGAGAAATGACATCGTTAAATACTAAAATATTAGATAAGGATATATTCTAAATTTAATTTTCTGTAAAACATGGGAAATTTAATTTGATGGCTTATAGAGGAGCCCAACATGGAAAATAATGGAAGACCCTAAGCTCAAAAAAGATGGCTTCGAGATTATTCTCATTTCCCTAGAAAAGTTAGTCATAATGTACTCCTTTCTGCTATTAGATGGTTTTAAAAACTATGAGGCATAATATAAGACTCTTATTGCGGGTTTGAAACTAGAACACCGAATTCCAATGGACCACCTGGAGGTGGAAGGAGACTCATATTTGGTGATAAACATGTCAACAAGGATTATGTCATTAAGAAAGTGAATAAAATACCTCTATATGAGTATATCTGAGGGTTGATGGAAAATTTCCACTCAAAACCAACATTAACTCATATCCCATGATCATATAATGCATAGGAAAATGCATTGGCCAATATAGTTACCGCTACGACAGATCCAAACTGGAATGAAACAATCATCATCATTACTCATCACTGAATAGTCTCACCTTTCATTAAAATCAAAGTATAAGAGATTAATAAAGTTATTCCTACCCTTGAACTATATTTTCCTACCACGGGATGTATAATTCATATCATGTAATACCTCAACGATGGAGTACTCCCACTGGATAGAGTTGGGCAGGAGAAAATCGAGCAGCGAGCAGTTAACTTCACCATCTATGATGGCCAAAATCACTACAAATTACTCGATAAAAAAGGATTATATGGAGAGATTATTATATGTATTAATGGGGAAAATATTACAGTTGTTATGGAATAAGTATATAGAAGATCCTATGGTTCTCATCAGTCTGGATAAATGATTTATAACCAAATAAAAATATTTTCTATTTTTTTCGTCAATGGCCCAACATTGCACAGAATTCACTAAGAAGTGAAATTCCTTTCATGTGTTTTCCAACTTCAACCATAAACCCCTAAGGTTTCTACATATACCTAAATACTTCTATCCATTCTCCATATGAGGAATGGATGTTAAGGGGCCATATCATCCCACTATGTCCAAGTAGTTCAAATACATCTTTACTACTACTAACATCTTCTCCAAATGGGCTTAAGAAATACCCCTCAAAGAAGTAGGGTCCAAAATTATTGTTATCTTCATGAAATACAACATCATTACCATATTTTTTCCCACACATGATACTAATGGAAAATAACACCAACTTCTGTGCTTTTGAGGTAGAAAAACTATATTAGGAATATAATGTCGAATCCAACCATTCATCACACTATTTTGAAGTGTCTAAAGAACAACTAGAGTATTAAAATAGGACTCTATCAAACATAATCTAGAATATTATGGATAAAGATAATAATTCTTGGCCTGACAAGAACTTTCATGCCTTATTGGAATACCAGACTACAAATCATACTGCCACACAAGCAACCCCATACTCACTAGTATACTGAACAGAAGTTGTCCTTCCCATTGAGGTTCAATTACCATCACTTTGAATTTATATTTGTGACCAACTTTCTCTATATGAGTAGTCCAAGAATTTACTAGATGAATTGGAGTGACTTTATGAAAAAATATTTCATATCATGCATCACTTGGAGGTCTATCAAAATAGAATAGCATGAGCCATTAACAAGATGGTTCGCCTCTTTTCATTCCATTAAGTATAATTGGAATTGGTCCTCGGGACTCCAATTATACAAATAAAGAATCCTAAAAAACATAAGCCTAATTGGGAGGGACATTACTCTATAAACATAGTCCAATATAATAGAGCTTATTCATTAATCGTAGTGGATGCAGACTTCATTATGACCCCAAACAATATGAGGTTCCTAAAAAATATTTCATGTAATCACATGAGACTCATTCTAGATATAGGATGTTAAATTTCATAGCATCATATATGTACCAAATTAAATATGTTAAAATATGTATTTCGCCTTTATCACATGACCTTAAAATTCATTCCATCATATTGGTGCCACACAATGTTAAACTGCATGGCATCATTGTCCTTGTCACACAATGATAAACTGGACGACATAGGGTCCATGTTTTATGAAATAAAAATATAATACAACATTCATACTCACCTCCTGACATTAAATTTCATGGTCAAATTCCCTCTCATTCAACGTTAAGAAACCCTCAAAGTACCAAGAGTTGAGATTCTCCTCATTATTTTTTAAGAATGGGCCTCAATCTCATGTGTAGGTCCCTATCACATCCCTCTAATTCCTCAGTGGGTCGAGATGCTCTCTTAGACAAACATGAGGAAGAAATGATGGGAAACTCCAATGAATAATCTCCAGTCACATCATTCCAACTCCATATTGGCTTTTGGGCCCCTTTACAGGTATAATCCCCAGCATTATCAGGTCCTTACGGCAAGACGATAAATTGAACGACCAATGTTCTCATCTCATGATGGTAAACTATATAATCTGTCCAAGAACTATGTGTGGCTTGATTATCACTCCAATGTGATATATAGTGACACATGGATCTCTAATCCCAAGTCCAACCAAAAAAATTGTAGGTCAATTTCCCTATATAGGATTCAGACCAACACAAAATACCTTTTCAAGAACTATGTGTGGCTTGATTATTTCTATAGCAAGATACATAGTGACACATATGTCCTATCCACTAGTCTATCTATAATATTTCCTTCGTGTAAGGTGACCCATGTTTTTATTGAAAGATGCTAAACAGCATGATCAAAGTCCTCATCGCATGAAGTAAAAATGCCTGATTCTTCAAGAAGTTCATGTGGTTTGATTCTTATTTCAATTAGATTTGTTGTGACACCCGAATCTCTAATCTCGGGTCCATCCACAACCATAAAGAAAATTTACCCTTTTCCCTATGAACAAACTATATCCGCATAAGGAACTTTTCTATAACATATGGATTGATTCTCATTACAATGAGATACATAGTGACACCTGAACCCCATATCTTGATCCCAACCATTATTCCGGAAAATATTAAAGCTATGTCCCCTAATTCAATGTCTGATTGATGTGGGGAACAATTTTTCAAAATAGTGTGTGGCTTGATTCTTACTCCAGCAAGATACATAGTGATATCCAGATCTCTAATCTTAGGTCCAGCCACATTTAAAAAATCCCCCAATCCCAGTGTATGGACCAAATCTTCACAGGGAACATCCCAAGAACTATGTGTCTCTTGATTCTCATTCCCATGAGATATGTAGTGACTCCTAACTTTCCATCATCAGGGCCAGCCACCAAATTTTTTGTTTTCTGCATTGGTTCATCCTCATCCTTAATGCGTGACGTTAAAATGCATGACTAATATCCAAACCACATGACTTTAAACTAGATGGATCTTCATGAACTAAATGTGGCTTGATTCTCATCCTAATGAGATATATACAGATTCACGGATCACATCTTCTAGATCACCCTCCATATAATCTAAATTCCCATATCCTTCACTTTTATTGCCTTTTCTCCATGGAAGAAATATTTTCCACTCATTTTTTATCACACATAGAATTTCCCACGTGGGATAAAGATATTTGGTAAAAATATTTCTAACATAATTATGTCATATAAATTAACTTTGGTGTAACCACGGTCCTAGTTCCCAAACCATAAAAGACACAATATATGTCCTCATCACGTGATTATAAACTATATTATATACTTAAGAATAATGTGTGTCTTGATTCTAATTGTAATGAGAATTTAGTGATTTTCATATATTTAATCCAGGGATCAACCACAAAAAAAATATAGGAAACTCCCCCACTCTTCCAAGTATGAGTTAGATCTACATGAGGGGATCCAAAACGAGTTTTCACCCTATGCATGAACACTTATCCAAAAAAACCCATGTCCTCCACAGATGAATTTAATTAGTGTGTGGGGGGGGACTTTGTTCTTAGAACTATGCATGGTTTGATTCTCATCCTATTGAGATATGTAGTGACACTTAAGACATAAATCCTAATGTTAACCATGGGGTAAAGAAAAAATCCCCCTCTTCTATATACCAACAATGATATATGTCGTAGATTTTAATTTTTGTCCCCTCACCAAGGGGTCGGCCAAGGAGATAGAGGTTTCTCCTAACTCATCGACCACCCATCAGTATCGGTATCACCATTTTACATTGTCGGTGTCTCTCCCACTCGTCAATCCATTGTACCATGACTCACCTATCAGTTTTGTATTTTCATATGTGTCATGCACACTCCAATACATTCTTATTTTCATTAGTCTCATGACATACCAAACACATTTTCTTCTATCGGTGACTTCACTACACTCATCGATGCTCATTCTATTTGTGTCTCACCCTCATACTGATAGTCTTACCTTCAATGTTAGTCTCTCCAATTATTCCTTCACACCGATGTCTTCCCTTTCACCCTCTAACCTTGAAGTAGCCACAGATTCAAAAAAACTTATAAACAAACCAAACAAAATCAGTACTGAAGCTACAAAGATCAATTGAAATCACCAATGTAAACCAGATCTTAAAAAATATCACTCCTCCGTGATTTGATGGGTGAAGATGTTATGTTGCTTCCACCCTTGTTACCCATCACTGGACACATATGTTGTTGGATCTAGATTACCGAATCATTGTGTTTCTATTTAACCACACATTAACATATGGAGGGTGGAGAATTGTAGCCGCTAAGAGAAACCTGAGACCACTATTGTATTATTGAAGCTAAACCAGACCTCAAAGAACATTGTGAGGAAGGATGATCGTCGCGAGGAGGTTCTGTCATGCCAGCACAAGGCATGTGCACATTATTTCTTGGAGGATGTCATGTCGCATTGGAAGGGTTCCATAAGGAATGCTTCCCCCTCCCCTATTGTGCTTCAAAATTGGGGGAAGGGGGAGAAATAAATTAAATAGAAAAATTAAACATTAAATTATCTCAAATAAAAAATAAAGTAAAAATAATATAAATAATTAATTAAAAATAATAAAAAATTTACTATAAAATATATTATTTAGTTCAAGAATTTTTAAACTAAAATATTAATTTTAACTTTCAAATTAAATTAAAATGATAAATAAATTTATATATTTTAATAATTTAAGTTTTAAAATAATCAATTATTAAATTATATTAATAAAATTAGTAAAATAAAAATAAATAACTCAATATAATTTGAAAATAATTAATTAATTATAAAGTTTAATTATAATGTTAATAATCTAGTTAAAAAATTATAAACTTAATAAATTAATAATTATAATAATTAACTTAATTAAATTAATAACTTTTTAGTATATTTAAGTTTTACCTTAATACAACTAAGTGAATAATTGTATAATTACTGAAAGTTATTTTAATAAATAATATAAAAGTAAATAATAATTATCCACTAAAATATTTATTAATTAACATTAATAAATTTTATTATAAGTAATATAACATTAATATAAAAAATAACTATAATATATTAATTAAATTTCTTTGTGTTTTTAACCGTTCTATTTTTCTATTTACTATATTAGGTTCACACATGAGTAAAAAGCACATCCAAGTGAATTCAACTAACTCAGCAAAAGTTAGTAACAAGGGAAAATCCAGTGTGATGTGTGGTTCATGAAAAAAATGCACATGTGCGGTGCATGGGTAATGAACACTTGAAGTTGGTGGAGAATAGAGGGTGACAAGAAGCATATGACTGCAGGATAAAAAATCAGAGCATTGGTAATTTTTGAGAGGGGGAGAGGCTTATTCTCATTCCACAAACATGTCTTACGAGATCGGATGCTCTGAGGAGATACACCCAATAGACGCAAAGAGAGGACTTGGAGTTTCTGGAGTGAGCAGCGATACATGAGATTCATCTTCAGAGGGAGGATATTTATTTCTATTTTTTTATTATTTTTCATTGTAATCACTACTATATAATTTAATATGATCTCAAGATAATTTCTTCAGTTCAAGAGTTTTTAATTATTATTGGTTCATATTTTCTTCTTCCGTATTTAATATTCTTTCAATAGGGATCAGATTATCTCAGAGAGGTTTAATACGAGTCCCAAATCTTTAGTTTAACTCGCACCTTTTTGAACTTAATTTCAAACTCATTGATATTTCGGTGAGATCGATCATCAAGGTTATCCGACAAACTTTCAATTTGATTCAATATCTCTAGAAACTCTCAAAAAGATAGATTTCTATTGATATCTTTTAATCAATTTTCTAACTGAATGTATTTGAATTGGAGAACATCAAAACTTTCAGAGTAGCATGTTAGTCTTCTAGAAAGGAATAATTAATTGATCAATTTATGGTATGAATTCAATATAATTAAGAAATAACTTTAAACTAGTTCATTAAAATCTCTTGAAAAATCATTTTGATCAACCCTCATCACTTTAATTTGCATCTACTGTTAATATTAGTTTCCACCATTGCCTTAAATTTTTCCATTTAATTTAGTATATAGGAAGCTTTCAAATTGTATAATCTTCTTTTCAGTATCTCATAAATATATATAAAAATATGAAGTAAAAAATTAAAAGATTTTCACTCCCACCATTGCTGACAATAGTGGAGTTTATTTTTAATAAAACCTTAAAAAACTCATATTCCTTCTTCGTGGATGTACCATGTACCACTATGCTAGTATAGGTTAATAAATGTAATTTTCAGGGACATGAAGACATCCACCCACCCCAAAATTTGGCTTCGTTCCTGCGGGAAGGCACGTGAAGAGTAATCTAAGGTATAAAAAATTAATATAAAAAAAACATAAAAAATCATATAAAAAATATGTCAAAAACCTCAACTTCACTACTGCTTAAAAAAAGTATATTTTCTGCTAGTTCTATTTTGGAATTTGTGTGTGTTTAATCTGAACACTTTTAAAAAATTGAAATTCATGAGAACCGGAATCAACTGAGGCCTCATTTTGTTTGTTGTGGCTGTTATGGGAGCACTACCTGGCAGTGTGTCTATAACCAGCCACAATAGGATTTTTACATTAAAGAGGTATACCAATTCGAGTCTAATACTTAATTTCTAACTAAACGTTAATTTATTGAAACAAAATTTGATGCTAGAAGGATGTTTGGAATTCCTAGTTTATTCAGACCCATGAAATTAAAATTATATATTCTCAAGAGAAAGATCAAATAATGAAATAATTAGAAAACATGCGCTTACAATTTCAAAAAAAAGGCGTAAATAACAAAAATAATCTATATTCAATGAAAAATATTGTTTATAAGAGATTTGAAAATGAATTTGAAGAAGAAAGTGATTCAGAACCTGGGAAACAAACCAATTACAATGAAGAATCTAATTTTGATGAACAAAACATGGAAATAACTAACTCACTAAATCAAGAAAACAACATTGTAGATCCTAAAAAGAACACAAGTTCTACTAAGTTGGGAACTTTTGAAATTGAACTAAAACAGAACGAAAAATATTTCCTAGTTCTTTTCATAATTCATGATTTTTTAAAAACACATTGTTTTTGGAGTTTTCAAAATGGATATCACTTCTATTGAAGAGAAACATGAAAATGGGAACTTTTATGTTAAAAACTATTCCCTGAACTTTTCTAAATTTTTGAATCATGAATATGAACATGAATGTGGTAATATTCTAGAAGATAACATTAAACTAGAAATCAAAAAATCTCAATTCTTTGAACCTAATCTGGAATCCCCTCATCCATGTTTTGAACCTATAAACCCATAAATCTTCGAAATGATTCTAGAGGGAAAAAGATGAGGGCATGATTTTTGAATAAAGGATCACTCTTGAGCTTTAATTGCCATATCTTAAGAGTGACCACTTTTCTAAAACTTTTTTCAATGAAATGGAAATCAGTGTTGACCAAATTTAGGAGAATTTTTTTAATTTGAACATTCTGGAAACCGATCTTACTGAATATGAATTGTAAAATTTATCTCTTATAATTTAATTACAACACTCAAATGACTTTGTTTTATAAATTGATCCTTTTGAATTTTAACTAAAAGTAGAGGTTGTACACTCACTAGATGATGGTTATAGAATTAATTTTTTTGGTGTAGTAGATGTTGAATGTAAGTTAGCTGATGGGGAACTTTTGGATGAGATTTATAACATTATTAAACTTGAATCACTGAATTATGAAATAAAATCTCTTCCATTTTATCCATTTCCTTCCTAAACTATAAAGGGTGCTGAATTTTTTCTCAATACTAAGAGTAGATTAGTTGGGGCGAAAAACTCAAGTTCCAGTTTCTCTAATTCTTTATAGCACATTATTGATCCCCTTTATGAATCTACTATTCATTACTCAACTATAAACACCCTTGAGTTTGAATCTTTTAATGTTGAGGTTAAGATATATAGCCATGAGAATAAGGTCATATCCTTAGGAGCACCTAGTTCAATGTAGTCCTTTCATGTGAAATCAAATCTTGATAAATCTGAACAAAATCTAGAAGTGGATGTCACTATGCACATAATTTTCAAGGGGTTATTCTTAGTGGTTAATTCAAGCTATGAGAATTCAGTTTCTGTTCTGTTGAATCTTGGTGCCCACAAAATTCAAGTCTCTATTAAAAACAATTGTGCCAAACACATCTGGTGGTTATTATTAAGGAAACCACATCTATATAGTGACTATTGTTAGTTCTAGGTGAGTCCGGCTGGGGAATTTAAATCTAGCGCAACATGGGAGGCAACCCATGATTTATCTTACTTTCAATAAAATAAAATAAAAAATTTAATTAAATAAATTCTAACTGAATACTTTAAATTTTGTGATTCATGGGAGTCTACCCATGCCCTTTCTTTGTTTTCATTTCTATATTGTTTTTTCATTGAATAAAGTGATTCTTTTCTGTCTTCTGTATGTTCTATATCTACTGGATATTTTTTCTTGGTTTACATGCCATTTGTTTTTAAGATACTGCTACTAGTTTCATCTAAGGAGTGGAATTCCCACGCTATAGGGTTAATGAAAAACCATTTTAGGGAAGTACTTAAATTTATTTATTAATTTTCCTACTCCATTCAGTTTAATAAAAATTCATGGATAAGCCAGCATTACTCAGATGAACCGTGATTCATTGACCTATTGTTGTTCCTAGTCTATTATTCTACTACTAACTGTAAGTCATCTTAATAGTGAATCACTGATAAACTACTAGTGGTGAATCAGTGACTGTTTATTTTTAAAAATTATGGTTGGTTTTAAAAAACATTCTTGTACGTAAAATTCTGTAATATGACCTGAGATGTTTAAAAAATATTTTTCTTTTCATTATGTTGGAAAATCCAGATGCATGTTTGTTTTGCTGGATTGTCAAAAAAATCTTCATGTACCTTTTTACTGGAAATTGAAACTCACTATTTTAAACTCTTTACTGCTTGAACATAAGTGTGGGGGTACATGTTGGTTGACTATTTTTTTAATCCATTTTAACCTATTTGGGGTGTTTTTTCATGAATTCTTCTGCCCTATTGGACATTTAATTGGATCCAAAACTTTTGAACCTGCTTTCACCCTTATTCACTATGAACCCATAAGTTACATGCTACAGTTTGAGCTGTAGTGAAAAATTATTCACTGGATTTAATTATAATACATGTATTTTCTTGTGAACCTACTATAAAATAATTATTTTGTAAAACAATATTCTTTTAAACTTCAATGAAACCCTTACCATGTTATCTATCTACTCAATTGAAAATATATTTCAAACTTTAACTGCTAAATTGTTCTTCTCTACATTTGAATTCAACTTTGTAAATAAAGTTGTATTTTAAGTTTGGGTAGGGGGTCAATTATTGATTGATCTTAACTATTCTTTAATGAAATCCTTTTTATTCCTATTACCTTCAAACGTTTTTTCAAAAAAAATCAAAATTATTTCACAATTTAGGATGTATACTATACTCAAATGAGTCTTGCCTTAGGATGATTCTTGATTGGTAGTTAAGATCTTCTATGAATCTAAAATTAATGATAATGGATGATTTATATGTGAACATGCTTAGTTATGATAAGAAAATTTTGTTAAGGAACTACTTTTGGAGTGATATAGGTAACCTGTTTGTGGTGTTATAATCGTAACGCTAGGGGCTGGATGTTTTAACTCTTTCCTAGGGGACTCACATTTTTTAATTTTTAAAATCAATAACTTTAGTGATACAATTTAAATGTTTGTCATCTGAATCTTTTAAAACTATAGTATTTTGGAAATTTGGGATCCAATGGTGAATCTATTAGACCCTAGATGATGGGTGTGTTTATGTTAACTATAATCCCTCTATACTCTTTTAATAAATGTGCATGCACATTGCTTAGCATAATGATACATGGCTTGGGAAAAATAAAATAAAGTGTCTAGGGTCAATAATGAGTTCATTACGGTTAGGGGGATGATAAATTCCATATGAAGGAAGGGACAATTGGTTTATATGGAATTCATTTAGGTTGTTTCAATAAGGTGATTCAAAAAATTTATTTATTTTTGGAACCTAGGTGAAGTTCAAAGTATAAGGTTCCTACTCTTATGTTCGTAATTCCATAGATTTTTTTCTTTTTATCACTCTTGGATTTATATTTTAGATTTGAAATGAGATAAATAACTAAGTAGAGTCATATATGAGGTAAGACATCTTCATTGATAGATGATTTATTTCTCTTTTTATTACCTTTGAGTATTTTTTCTAGGAAATAATCGATTTCGGAATTTTATTTTCAAAATATGGTTAATAGTTCAATCCTTTATTTTCAAGATGCTGGACATGTTAAATTTTGAGCATAAAAATATTAAACACATATCTACTTTCCAAAGATAATAGAACATGTAATTGTTTGAGGACAAATAATGTTTAAGTTTGGGGTAATTTGATGTGACCTTATTTTGACTCAATTTTCTAAATCTTTTTAATTAATTTTTAATGATTTAACAAATTATTTTTACACTTTTTACTAAATAAAATGTACTTTTCTATTTTTATAATTAATTTTATTAATAAATAAAATTTTATAACAAATTATGTATTTTTAGTCATTAAAATAATTAATTTAATCTTACCATACTTTTTTAGATTAATAATTTATCAATTAGTTTTGTAAATTTTAATTTTCTTAACATTTGGATAATTTTATATTATTATTAAATAATCATTTAATAATTTTATTTGTTTAATAATTAACTAATATTTTTAATTTAATACTTTAATTTTCAATTTAGATTGATTAAAATAACTTAACTTTATCGGTCTCATCATATTACACTATCGGTGTCTCACGCACTCACTGATCCACTATACCATGACTCATTGATCGGTTTCTTATTTTCATCAGTGTCATACATACATTGATCTCTTCTTATTTGTGTCGGTATTAAGACACACTGATCACTTTTTCTTATATCGGTCACTTCACCGCACTCACTGATACCCATTCTATTGGTGTCTCACCCTAAAACCTATAATATTACCTTTGGCATCAGTCCCTCTCACCCTTTCTTCACACCGATGTCTTCCCTTTCACCCTCAAAACATGAACCAACCACAGATTCAGACCAATTTGGAAACAAAAAGAACAAAATATGTCCTAAATCTACACAGATCAATTCAAATCACCACTATAAACCATATCTTAAAAAATATTCCTCCATCATTCTTTTATGTATGAAGTTGTTGCGTGGCTTAAACCCATGCTACCCATCACAAGACCCAGATGTTATTGGATCTAGATTACTAAAGCTATGTGCTGCTACTGAACCACACTGTTGTGGATAGAGGGTGGAGCATCGTAGCCTCTACGAGAAACCTGAGACCACTGTTGTGTTGCTGAAGCTGGACCAGACCTAGAAGACCACCATGAAAAAGGATGGTCGCCACGAGGAGGTTCCATTGTGCTCGCACAAGGTAAGTGCATCTGTTTCCTGGAGGATGCCACACCGCACTGGAAGGGTTCCTGAAGAAACCCTACCCCCCTACTGTGCACCGAAATTTTGGGAGGGGGGAAAAATAAATTAAATAAAAAATTAAATGATAAATAAGTTCAAATGAAAAATATAATAAATTACAATATAACAAAATATTTAACAATAATAACTAAACAAATGATAAAATATACTAATTATTTTAGGTTTATGGAAACTAAAATATTAATTTTGACTTTAAAATTAAAATAAACTAATAAATAAATTTATATATTTTAATAATTTAACAATCTAAATAATGAAATATTTAATTATAATAAGAAAATTAATAAAATAAAAAAAAATTACTCAATCTAATTTGAAAATATTTCATTATTTATGATTTTTAATTATAATTTTAATAATCTAGTTAAAAAATTATAAACCTAATAATTTAAAAATTATAATATTTAAATTAATTAAATTAATACATTTTTAGTATATTTAAGTTTAACCTAAATAATATTAAATGAATAGTTTTATAATTAATAAAATTAATTTTAATAAATAATATAAAATTAAATAATAATTTTAAACTAAAATATTATTTAATTAACATTAATTAATTATTTTATAAGTAATATAAAATTAATTTAAAAAATAACTATAACATATTTATTAACTTCCTTCATGTTTTTAACTATTCTATTTTGTTCTTTACTGTGTAGGTTCACATAGTTGTTGAAAACACGCCTAAGTTCATTTAGCTAACTCAAAGTACGTTAGTTACAAGGGAAAATCTGGTGTGACGTGTTGTTCATGAAACAAATGCACGTGTGCAGTGCATAGGTAAAGAACACTTGATATAGATGGAGAATATGGGTGATAAGATTCTTATGATAGAAAGATACAAAAGGAGAGAAACAAGAATTATTTAGAGGTAGAGAGGCTCATTCTCATTCCACAAACACATCTTACAAGAGTGGACACTCTAAGGAGATACTCCCAAGAGATGTGAAGAGAGGACTTGGAGTTGGAGGAGCGAGAAGCGATACATGAGCTTCATCTTCAGAGGGAGGGTCATTCTTTCTCAATATTATTGTTTTACATTATAATCGATGCGCTAGAATTGAATATGATATTAGGATAATTTCTTCCGTTCGAGAGTTTTGAATTCCTATTGGTTTATATTTTCTTCTTCTTCGTTTAATCTTCTTTCAAAAAGGATCGGATTCTTTTGTTGAGATTGAATCTGAGTCCCAAATATTTAACTGGATCCACACCCTTTTTAACTTAATTTCAAACTAAATTATCTTTCGGTGAGATTGATCATCGAGGATATCCATCAAAATTTCAATTAAATTCAAAATCTTTAGAAACCCACGATAAGATAGATTTATATTGATATCTTTTAATCATTTTTCTGAATGAAAGTATTTGTAGTGGAAAACCTTAAATCTTTTAGAGCAACATGTTAATCTCCCAGTGTTGAAGAATTAGATAATCATTTTATGGAGTGAATTCAATAAAAATAAAAATATACTTTTAAACTAATAGATTTCAAATCTCATGATATATCATTTTGATCTACCCTCAGCACTCCTATTTTCATCTACTTTTAAAATTTGTTTTCACTATTGCTTTTAAATGTTTCTCATTTAGTTAGTAAATAATAAAACATTCAAATTGTTTCATCTTGATTTCACCTGGTCATTAAAATATATAAAAATATATAAAAACTAAAAGATGTTCACTCCCTCCACTGCAAACAATAGTGGTGTTTATGTTCAATAAAACCTTATAAAACTCACATAAATTATTTGTGGAGAGAACCTACACCACTCTGTTATTGTAGGTTAATAAATGTAATTTTGAGGGTCTTGACGACCTCCGGCTACACCAAAAAATATGGATTGTCAAAAAATCTTCATGTAACTTTTTGCTGGAAATTGAAACTCGGTAATTTAAGATATTTTCTACTTGAACATAAGTGTGGGGAGGTGCATGTTGGTTGGCTATTTGTTTTCTTTTTAAATCTATTTTAATCTCTTTTGGGTTTTTTAGAATACATTCTTCTACTCTATTGAACATTTAAATGGAACCAAAACTTTTTAACTTTGATTCATCATTATTCACTGTGCACCCATAAGTTACATGCTACTATTTGAGCTGTATTGAAAAATTATTCACTAGAATTAATGATAATTCATATATTTTCTTTTGAATCTACTAGAAAATAAATATTGTGGAAAACAATATTTTTTTGAACTGCAATGAGACCCTTAACATGTTATCTATCTACTCAATTGAACATATATTTTGAAATTTAGCTGCCAAATTGCTCTTCTCTACATTTGGTTTCAACTTTGTGGAAAAAATTTGGTTTTATGTGTGGGGGAAGGGGTCGATTCTTAACGAAGAGAAACTGTGTTTAATTGAAAGCACATCAAAATGCCACTACATTTAAACTCTTTGTCAAAAATGGTTAAAATTTTTCAAAATTATTTCAAAAGTCTTGGTTGTACACTATACTCAAATGGGTTTTTCCTTAGAATGATTATTGACTGGTAGTTAAGACTTACTTTGAATCTAACTTTTTTTAGGATGGATGATTATTGAGTGATCATGTTTATTGTTTTTATGAAAATTTGGTTTAGGGACTATTTTTTGAGAGTGATGTAGCTTACCCCTTAGTGGAGTTATGATCATGACCCTTAGAACTGGAAGTTTTAATTTGATTCTAGGGGACACGTTTTTTTTAATTACCTTAGATAATTACCTTAATGATACAATGTAAATTATTTTAATATAAGTCTTTTGAAACTAGAGTAATTTTGGCATTTGGGATCCCTCGGTGAATCTCTAAGGCCCTATATGCTGGGTGTGATTCTGTTTACTATAAGCCCTATGTATACATTGAATAAGTGCATTGCATAGTTCTTATCACATGTTTCAAGGCTTGGTAAAAATAATATAATGTGTCTAGGGTCAAAAAAGAGTTCATTAAGCTTAGGGGAATAGTGAATTCCAAATGAATAAGGGTAGAAGTTTTTTATATGGGATTAATTTAGGTTGTATCAATAAGGTGATACAAATAATATTTATTTTTTTGGAACCTAGGTTATTATTCAAAGTACAAAGTTCCTTTCTTAAGTTCTTAATTCCACATATATTTAACATGTTGTCACTCTAGGATTTAGATATTAGATTTGAATTGAGATGAGTCAATAAGTAGTATCATATATGAGGAAATACATCTTCATTTCTTGATGACTCATAGCTTTCTAGACTACCAATGGGAGTTTGATTTAAGAAAGGATTCATTAGAATAATTTATTATAATAAATTTTTTAAAGCCTTTTGGCAGTCCTTTGTTTTGAAAGTACTGGACATGTTACATTCTAAGCTATAATATACACACTTTACTATTTTTCAAAGATAATAAAATGAGGGATTGTTTGAGGACTAACAATGTTTAAGTATGGGGGAATTTGATGTGGCCTTATTTTGACTCCGTTTGAAACATCTTTTTAATTAATTTTTAATGATTTAACTAATTACTTTTACACATTTTACTAAATAAAATGTAATTTTGTATTTTTGCAATAAATTTTATTAATTAATCAAATTTTAAAACAAATTATGTATTTTTAGTCTTTAAAATAATTAATTTAATCTTACTTTACTTTTCTATATTAATAATTTATCTATTATTTTTGTTAATTTTAATTTTCTTAACATTTAGATAATTTTAAATTATTTTAAAATAATCATTTAATCACCTAATTTGTGTAATAATTAACTAATTTTTAAATTTAATACTCTAATTTTCAATTTAAATTGATTAAAATAACATAAAATTATTAATTTAATTATTCTATCAATTAATATAAGTTAACAATTTAAGTCTAATTTGATAAAATAATGTGTTATAAATTTTAAGTATTATTTTAGCTATTTAATTAATGAATTTATAGTTTTTAAAACATTATTGTTTTAATTTCATGTTTGTAGACTAATTTTTTATTCAGTTGGGTGTCAGTGACTCATTTTATACTTTTCCTTTTTTTAAGTCACCGACACACCCTTTTCTCTTCTATCGATGAGATGTCTCACTAACCACCCATCAGTGTCTCATTACTCACTGACCACCCATCAGTATCGGTCTCACCATTTTACAGTGTTATTGTTTCACGCACTCACCGATCCACCGTACCATGACTCCCCCGATCAGTTTCTTATTTTCATCGGTGTCACGCACACACTGATCTCTTCTTATTTTCAATGGTCTCACGACATACCAATCAATTTTTTTCAATCGGTGACGTCGCTGCACTCATTGATTCTCATTCTATCGGTGTCTCGCCCTCATAGTCATACCTTTTCCGTCGGTCTCTCCCACCCTTCTTCACACCGACATCTTCCCTTTCACCCTCAAACCACGAACCAGCTACAGATTCAAACCAATTTGAAAACAAACAGAAAAAAATCAGTCCTAAAGATACAGAGATCAATTCAAATCACCACTATAAACTAGATCTGAAATAATCTTCCTCCACCATGATTTGATGGGTGATGCTACCGTGTTGCTTCTACTCCTACTACCAATCACGAGACACAGATGTTGCTGGATGTTAATTATTGAATCTCGGTACAAATGTTGAATTAAACCGTCGTGGATTGAGGGTGGAGCATCATAGCATCTAGGAGCAACCCAAGACTACCGATGTGTTGCTAAAGTCGTACCAAACCTCAAAGACCGTCGTTAAGAAGGTCAGTCACCATGAGGAGGTACTGGAATGCCCGCACAAGGCATTTCTACACCATTTCATGGATGATGATGTGCTGCACTGGAAGGGTTCGAGAAGGAACCCTACCCCTCCCATCTTGTGTGCTGAAATTGGGGGAGAGCGGGGGGAAGAAATAAATTATATAATAAATTAAATAATAAATAATTTCAAATAAAAAATATAATAAATAATAATATAAATAAATAATTAACAATAATAACTAAATAAAGTATAATATATGCTAATTAGTTAAAGAGTTTTTAAACTAAAATATTAATTTTGACTTTTAAATTAAAATAAACTAAAAAATAAATTTATATATTTTAATAATTTAACTTTTTATATAATGAAATATTTAATTATAATAATAAAAATAATAAAATAAAAATAAATAACTCAATATAATTTGAAAATATAGTAATTAATTAAGATGTTTAATTATAATTTTAATAATCTAATTAAAAATTTATAAAATTAATAAATTAATAAGTATATAATTAAATTAATTAAACAAATAAATTTTTAGTATATTTAAGTTTTACCTTAATAATACTATGTAAATAATTTTATAATCACTAAAATTTCATTTAATAAATAATATAAAAGTATATAATAATTATCAACTAAAAAAATTATTAATTAACATTAATTAATTTTTTTACAAGTAATATAACATTAATTAAAAAAATAACTATAATATATTAATTAAATTTCTTCATGTTTTTAAATTTTCTATTTTGATCTTTACTGTGTAGGTTCACGTAGGAGTCGGAACCACGTCCAAGTGCATTTAACTAACAAAACGAAAGTTACTTACAAAGGAAAAGATAGTGCGATGTGTTGTCCGTGAAAAAATGCACATGTGTGGTGCATTGGTTAAGAACACGTGAAGTTGTTGGAGAAAAAGGGTGATGTGTAGCTTATGAAAACCTAATAAAAAAGCAAAGTAGTGGTAATTATTGATAGTGTGAGTGTCTCATTCTGATTCCACGAACATTTCTTACGAGATAGAATGCTCTGAATAGATACCTCTGGGAGACACGAAGAGTGGTGTTTGAGTTGTAGGATCCAGCAGTGATACAAGAGCTTCATCTTGGACAGAGGATTTGTCATCCACTATTTTAATGTTTTAAATTGTATTTATTTTTTTAGCATGAATAAAATCATAGGTTAATTTCTTGTGATCGGGAGTTTTGATTTCTTGATGGATTATAATTTCTTTTTCTTCATACAAACTTCTTCATTCGAGAGTCATGAACTTTTGGAGAGATTGAATCAAATTCTCAAAAAATTAATATAACCTAGAACTGAAAACATTAAATTTCAAATCAATGATCTTTTGGTGAAGTCAATCACCGAGACTTATATTTCAAAACATTGACTTCAGAAACTTTAGAAACCTCCGATGAGGTTATTTCTGTTGTTATCTTTTAATCAATTTGTTGAATGTATTTTTTGAAGGGGAAAACCTCAAGAACTATAATAAAAAGTGTTATGTCTTCCAGAGAGGTATATTTAACAACTTTTTCTAATGTATTAATTCAATCAAATGAATAATCATTTTATAACCAGTAGATTTCAATTCACCTAAGCTTACTGTTGATCAACTCCCAGCACTCCTGTTTTCTTTTTATATTATCTTTAGTTTTCACTATTACATTTTATTGATTTATCTTCCAATTTACTAAATAGGAAATTTTCAAAACATTCATCATTAGTATCTTAAAAAAATATAAAAAAATTAAAAATTAAAAAAGTAAAAAAAAATGTTACCCCCATTGCTGACAATAGTGAAGTTGTTAAAAAACCATAGGGTACTCACCTGTCTTCTCTGTGGATCGACCCTACACCACTATGCTAGTGTAAGTTAATAAATGTAATTTTGAGGGATAATCTGACCTCCAAAAATTTCATTCAACCACTAATACATTAAAGTGATGCATCATTCTTAGAAAATTTACCAAAAAAGGGGGAAACCATTAACCTTGCGGTCAAAAGTAATGACTGTAAATTATAGCCCCCATAATTTCATTGATGTAAGAATTTAAAATATATAGTATAATGTCTTTGTGTTATGAATTTAAACTATATAGCACAATTTTATTATTGTATGAATTTATTCTGTATAACATAATGACTATTTTTATGATTTTAAACTATATAGTACAATGTCCTCACTGTAAGATGTTAAACTAAATGGTCAATGTTCTGGTCACGTGAAATTAAATTTCACAATGCATTAACCCTTGTAAGGAAGGGGCCTTTCCTCCCTGAAATTTATCATTTAACAAAACGTACCCCCCTTAACTCGAGAAAAATTCTTGTAGGAGTGGTTTCCCATTCACATCTAATTCCAATACAGATACTTTCCAAATTCTCATACACCTTCCTTTTGCAAAGCCACTCGTCATGGTCTAGAGAAATTCAAATCTCCATAAACTCTATTTGGTCATTAGCAGTAGAATTTCAGAATTTATGAATACTCCTTGGCCTAGCTATTCTATAACATGACCTAATCAACTTTTCATAAGTTGCTCACAAATTTTACGGCATTTCAACCAAAGTATTCTTTTATTTGACTATGTAGTAACATGACCCAGCTAGCTCGACATAAAATATTCTAAAAATGGGTTTGTCATCTAGTGGGAACATAATACTTAGGAGATACCTCCTCTATTCCCTAATATCATGTTTCAGGTTCGACAACGAAAAAATTCAGGCTAAACATTCCGCACTAGATATTTGAATAATGCCATAACATTCTCAGTCCACATGCTTTGTTTGGGTCATCATTTTAAAACATATGGTCAAATATGCTCAACCGAAAACATCAGTCTCAATAGTCCAACATGTATGACTTTAAACTTCCTCCAAAAATAGTAATTTTACTCACCATGTTGAAAACATGTAAAGGGAATTCTAGAAAAAAGTTGAGTCTCATCTCGCTAGACCCACACTCCATATGGTTTATGAAAAATAGATCAATGAAAAGAAATAGGAAAAAAAATTGGATGAATACCTGAAAAGGCAGGCCTAATAAAAATCCAAGTCTCTCCCACTAAGTCTTCCATATATTGGACTTTGGAAAAAATGGGGTGATGACATAAAAATAAACAATGTTTGTAGGGTGATATAAACAATCCTAGAAATAGTTCAACAATTCTCACTAGGCCCCTAGATTCAAAAAAATAGAGCATCCATCCACACATGATGTAGTTCCAAAACCTGTAAAATGATGTTGGAATGAATCAAAGTTCCCTATAGTTACTAAATAACAAGATTATTTTTTCATTCAGAATGAATATAATTCTAGGGGGATTTTATAGACACCAAAAAATTTGTTTCGTGAACTTTTTCATAGAATCCATGATTTTACCCTCGCTCAGAAAAAAATAGAGTTGAGTAGAATTAAATATTTATTCCAGAAGGTGAAGATTGGAATTACACATGTTATAACCAAAAATGTCCTCGAATGGGCCCCAAAAGTACATGAGACACCTGCATGGGGTACCTATTCCATGGATGAATGCCAAGATCCTACACATTAGACCTGTATATTGGACCTTCACCATGGACATATTCTAAGGACCTACACATTGGAATTACACATTGGACCCGCACCATGGACCTGCTTTAAGGACTTGCACATTGGATTTGCACATTAGACCTACGCTATAGACCAACACATTGATCATATGCAGACAAACTCCTTTGACAAGTGTCCCATGTATTATTATAAATAGGACCATTGGGATCCTCATTTGAAAAAATAAAAAATTAATGAATCACAAATCTCTATCGTGTATCCCCTTCACCCACATCTCTAAAAATTTCTCAGTTAGATCTCCAAAACCTGAGAGAAGAGATAATTTAAGGGGATAAGTGAAATCAAAGTTCCTTCTAGGTCCCAAACAAAAGATACCTACCTGAGTACATGTTCTATCCTAGTGAGAAACCATCTATGTGAGGCATTTTTCTTAATAAGGGACTTGTGTGAGGCCCCTCTAGGGACCCCAAAGGAGACCCATGGTGCCTAGGTTAAAGCCTCACCCAAGTTTTGTTTCCCTGGTGGTCAATGACCCAAGGAATACCTAGATTATGTATTCTTATATCCCCCTATGAAAAGAATTTATAGTTCCTCCCAGGACTAGGGTGTGGCACCTCAATCCTCTATCCCAGGACCTATGTGATCATCTCTTTGATTCATATTCCAAGCCACCAATGTAAGGAATATTTTACCTTTGGATACCTTTTCTGAAAGGGACCAAATCGAATCCTCCACCAAGACCATTGGACAAGAAAAACCATAGAAAGTCCCACATGAGTGTGTCTCCCATTTGGATGTGTATTCCTTCAGTCAGAGGTTTCCCAAATTTTTCATACCATATTTTTAGGGTTTTTGGGGTGCAAGTGGATGTGTATCCCTTCAGTCACAGGGAACCCTACCCTAGGTACAGTGTTAGGGAGTCACCAGTCTTGGATAAAATGGTTAGGACCTTTTCCTACCCTTTTCATCTATAAGACCCAGATCCTCTAGTTTCCAGTGGGGAGGATAAGTACTATTCTTTCCATTCCATTAAATATGGGATGAGATCCTCATCTCTCACTATGGGTCCAATTTTAGGGAATCCCTCTTAGATTAATCCCCTAGCCTTTTATACAAAAGGTTTCACTCCTCACCATAATCACCCCCTTGGCCGCTGGGTTAGAGAGGGGATGGGAATCAGAGTCCTCTCCTTCATATCTCATACCCGTGGCCTCTTCCACCAGCGGAGGAGGATAAGTGTGGTTTTTTTGATCTTACACTTCCTCTTTTCCATTGCATTGAATCATGACTCATATTGACTCATGTGGACACAAAGTCTAGCCATGGTCATGAGGTCTACACAATCAGATGAATATTTCAGCAGAGAATAATCGCTTGAATCTTCCTCTCTCATTCCTTTAGAGTTCCACTATATGAATACATCCTCAAGGACATGTATCCAACCTCATGGAAAAACAAATTTTTTGGTTTCTCACATCTTCCATTTCCCATTTTGTATGACACATAGGATGTATCATGTGGTCTTAAAGGTTGATGGTGGTCATGACACCCACATGGTCCTAACCCATCAATGGGAATCCCCCTTAGACGTAATCCCCAATACCACCAAATCCATGGGCCTCCAACTTGGTGTAATCCTGAACATCTTATCAAGGGAATAATTATTAAGAGTATTCTTAAAACCAAACCAACCACATGGGAATCCTCCTCGGGATTAATCCCCAATAATCACCCCATTTACCATGGAAACCTTAGTGTGTAATTCCTTATATTATCTTGAACTATGATAAATATGACTACTATAGTAATCATGATAAGTAGGATGCATAACTAATGCCCGAGTTCAATGGGAATCCTCCATAGTAGTAATACCAAATCACACTAGTCCATGAGCCTCTTACTTAGTATAATCCCCAAAATCATATCAAGGGAATCCTTTTGATGAGTAATCCACAACCGAAACCAATTACTGGAATCCTACTTAGGAGTAAGCCTTGAACCAAACCCCTAAAATATCCATGAGTCAATCCATTTCATGTGCCCTAAAATTTATTCATCTGGAAATCCTATTTAGGAGTAATCCTCAAATTAATCCTCTCAAAGAGACACACTCCACTAAGAGACCAACCAAACTATGTGGGGTTTAATTCCTATAAAAATGGGATATGTATGAAACCTCCCGGAGGTTTTAACCCAACACCCTTTATCAACCCTATTCTGTAATTCCCCGACCCCAGAAGCACGGAGTCGGTGCATTATTTTAATACATTGGCATGATTACAAGGAAGCAAGTCCCGAAGGACCAATTTTTTTAGAAGTCTTTGAAAATAGATAACATACATGAACGTTACATTACACATTTGAAAAATAAAACCAAACATAAATGTTACTTTGTGAATTCCATTAATCTTTTATCTTAACCCTACTTATCAATCATAATACACTTCTTCAAATCCTGGGAAAATAAAACATAAGAAAGGGGTGAGCTCAAACCCTCACTAAGGGTAAGAAATACATCGGATGATAACATAAACATTAGGCATGGGGAACAATTTAAAACACATACCTTTACAAATAATAAACATATACACTTTATTGAAGGAATATGATATGAGTAAATAATGTCATACTAAAATATATCCATGGGTATTCTACTAGTCAAATAACCACATGAACCGTCAATAATATTTTCATAATGAGGGAATGTATAATTCCATACATTTTGAAACATTTTGTCAAGGCCTCAGCCAAGACATCTAAAAATCATTAAGGCCTCAACCAAAACCATATATAAATTTTGGGATAGGCCTCATCCAATTCCACGTCTAATTGTCTCATGAGACCTACTGATGCATCGAGGAGCTATAGCGGGATCCACTGGTCACTTATTAAGTCCAATACATTCCTCGTATGAAAAGTATTAAACATAACATAAACATTCATATTAAAACTTGCAAACGAAATGTCAATAATTTATCCATAAACCATGAATAGTATAAAAATAACACATCCATAATAAAGACATATCACAAAACCTTCAATATAATATGGAAGATTTATATCAAAATAAATCAACATCGATCAAGGATAATATCCCGTAAAGGATGTTGACATAGTTGAAAATGATGAGTAAAAATCATTGAGAGAAATATCCATTTTTCATGAAATCATTTAAAAGTTACAGGATTTATAAAGGAAAACATTTAAAAGATAGTTTTGAATCAAAGTGTCCCATACCACTTTGAAAATTTTGAAAGGAATTAATGTAATAAAACATTCATGTCTATATAAATAAATCTTTCAAACCATTTTGAAATCGTGGACATTAATGATAAAGGTTTTGAAGAATAAATCTTTAAAACCTTTAAAATTATGTTTTAGTAAAAAAAATACCTTAAAAATAATCCCCTTGAAAAATATTTTATCAAACATGGACATGGATAATAAATATGTCCAAGTAGATACTTACGCAAAAACAATCTCAGGTAATAAAAAAGATTGTGAAATTAACTCTTACCTTGCACTTTCCTTTGGTCAAGGGTACCTTTAGCCTTTTATACAATGACCATAGTATGTTATTAAATTATAATAGAACCATATTCATATATATTATATCATACATTATTCATTTATGATTTTATACTACCCATTTTGAAAATTATTTCCATGTTAAATTAACATTTTCGGTAATAATAACTTTCTTTATCGTACATGTTTTAACTTGTTATTCTTGATCGTATCATTTAGATCATGATTTAAATACATCCAGAATATAAACATTTATTTATATAGAATATATATTTAGAATATAAATATTTATAATAAATAGATATATGAAATGGAAGGTACCGTTTATAAAGATGTTAGGTCGTACGTAAACATAAATGTTGTTTCCGTTTTCATATGGTATTGAACGGAAGTAAGTGAATAAGATATATGTAAGTACATACATACATACATACATACATACGTATATATATAAATATATGTATATGTATATATCTAGTAGCATTATTATGTCATATATTACATACTTATTAATAATATATATTTTTATAATCATCGTTGAATGGTGAAAGTGGGAATGAATCGTATCGCGTCATGGAGACTGTAATCTGTATGCACCCATGAGAGAGAATATAATTATATTGATGGTGAAATAATAATTAATTGGATGGTATATCATATATAAAGAATAATTAACATTGTATATTTATTATTTAAATCAATTATACTCATTATTATACCCATCCAAATAATGGAGTGTTTACATAACAAATTACACCACGACGTGGAGATGGTAACCTGTACGTACACACATATGGTGACTTTTTCATTCATATGATGGATAGAATAATGAATATGGTTGTACCATTTTTATAATAACATCACAGTATGTAGAAGATACTGGATTTATTATTTTATAATTGTAACAACAAAGAAATAGGAAGTGGAAGAAGAAAAGAACTTGAAAGAGGGTGGGAAATTATTACTTCTTTTTTGGGTGTTTCCTTTTGAATTGATAAAAATGGCTCCATAGGATGGATTTATGATCAAATTAAGGACTCTAGGTTTATTTGAGGAATGTGGGGATGATATTTGGGCTGGTTTTGGATGATCCAAAAGGCTTTGGAGGTGTGATTTTGAGATAAGGGGAAGTGTACTTTTATAAGAGGGTTGAGGGTCACTTTAGGAAAAGATTAAAATAGTAATTTATTATAAAATCATATTCGGTTTATAATGTCTCAAAATTAATTTATTTCGAGCCTTAGGGGGTTATGTGTCGAAATTATCTTAACCAATAGGTTTTATACACGTTTTGGTTACCATTTTAACCTTATCGTTTAGATTTAACTCTTAGTTAAATAGTTTAACGCTTACCGTGTCTTCTTGTATTCTTACACTATATGGTTAATAAACATACTCTAATCTTCAAAGATATCCTCAGGTGGTTCATTAATGTCATATATAATATTATTCAAGCCCATTCACTTAACCTTATATTTTTATAAAAATATTATATCAACCAATAATATAGTATTTTTTTTAAACCTAATTTATGTCATTTTTGAAACTATTTTGTATTTGGTTTCTGTGAGAGTCATCACAACTTGATTACATAAAACCAAATATATTTAATCTATTATAAAATGTCATATTAAACCATAAAATTAATTTATTTCATTAAAACATGAAAATTATATTTATTGTAATATTTATAAAAACATTTATTTGATTCTTTCATTAATAAGGTAATTACTGCATCATCATTGTACCATAAATAAATTTAATTATTTAATGTCTAAAAATTATAAATAAAATACCATTATATAGTAAATATTTTTATATTTTTAATTATTATTTATAGTCTAAAATATAACTTAAATAACACCATTTATAAATTTTTTTACTAAAAGATATATGTTTATGTCATTTTTATCTTTACTTTAAATTGATTAACATAAAGTGTCATTATCACTCTCAAGTGGCTCCACGTGGTCCCAAAATAGACCCAAGGATGCACATGGTAAGACTCGTATCAAAAAATAGGAATAGGACACATGTTAGGGAAATTTAATATTATTTTAATATTATTTAATTACTCATATTTACCGGATTTACACTTTAACCATGGTAAGTAATATATTTACAGAAGTAATTATTCATAATGTATAAAAATTAAATTTTATTATTTACACAACTTGGACCTCCTAATTCTTAATATGGAATCAATTTTTCCAAATTCAAAACACAGAAGTGGCAGAAATTAATTTATAATTAATTCTCGTTGTCAAAACAAAAAGTGTGTTTTTAAGAAATAATAACTATCAAGAGATTGACATTTTTTATGTCAAATTTAAATGTGAAATTACATCCAATGACCTAAATAATATTAAATGTTAAAAATATAATCTAATTATTCGTAAAAACTATTCTAATGTATAATTTAACATTAAAAATTATTTCGATTAAAAATTTGTTTTTAATTAAAATTTGTGTTTTTTTCACTATTCATCAAAATATGAAAGTTATCTGAAAAGTACCAAAATATTATTCAAACTAAATTTATGTGTCCCTATTCTAAAAATAAATTTAATTTCACTAAATTTAATATATAAATGTATAAAATATTGGATTTAAAAAGGGTTCTCTATTAAAAGGCATAAAACTGCATTTTTTTGAAAAATAACTCTTTTATCTTAAAAAAATTGAATTTTTGTTATATTATGTATAAGAATAAAAAAATATGAATGTTAAAATTAAATAGTATATATAAAATTGAAAATGTGTTTAATACTTTTCATAACCTCTTTTTTGAATGGATAGTTTGGTATGTCGTGGTGCGCTCAAACTCGGTGTAATGTGTAGCGCAAGTTGTTGAAATACATTCAAGAGATAACATACTATGAAATATTGTGGAGTTACATTATCCCCTGATTCAATATATTGCATCCTCACAATTTGAAATTGTTATTTTATAAAAGGTTAAAATAGTAAAATACCTTTGTGGAAAACACACATCAGAAATTGGGTTAATAAAATTTAGTCTTAATAAGAGGGAAAGGGAAATTAAAAAGTCACCACAAAATTATGTTATCGATTAGGAGAACATTGGTGGAAATTAGAGACGCATAATTAGATAGAAAACGTAAAAATTTATATGGAGATATTGAGGTCATCAATCACAAAAAAGTATAAAATTAAGATCCTCAAAACCATCAATCTATGACGATTTAAAATATCATTGGTTAAATAAAACATAAGGTATTAGGATAACACATTTTTGGTTTTAAGAACCCTTCACTAAAGTTTAAGAATTATTTTATTCATAGAATAAGAGGAAAAAAATATACTTGACAAGTAGAGTTTCAACCTTCAACTAATTCCTACCACAAAATTATCTCTCCCTCCAAAAGACAATAGAATTCAAAAATATTCTATTTATAAAAATCATGTAGGGTTCCAAAAATAATGAATTTATAATTCATTTATCAGAATATTTAAAAAAACTACATTATATAAACCAGGATATCACGTATGCCAGTGGGAGGTGATCCACCATTGTCGCCAAACAGTTGCGGGTTCAAGTCTCACGGCCTTGCCGGACGCGATGGGTTGTCGCCCGACCTCCGAATTTCCCTTTTTATAAAAATCTAAAAATAATATTAAGAAAGGATTTAACCTTAATAGTAGTATCCAATTTCAAACTTAATCCATTCTAGCCTTTAGACATTCCCAAAATACTTTTTTCCAAATTCACAATCCAAAATTTATATGGAAGTTAAACACAATAAAGATTCTTTTTTCCACTTAATAACATTAGAATACCTTTATCATGTATTCTTTTAAAAAACCGTAACACCTTTAATAACCATAAAACCATATTCATTACATTTATGATGCCTTATTCCTTATTGAATACTGGATATACTCTTTATATCTAAAGATTTTATAAACTCCAACAATGATGGGATATACAAATCATTAATTAGTTTCAAGGTAGCCAAGAGTATCCAATATAATTTATCCAGATTAATCATATATTATTTCAAAATCACTACCTCAGTATCAGAATGATATTATTGTCTATATATATGTCAACCATATATTTTCCAAAAAATTAACCTTCTATTGAGTCACTTTTCGTGGTTCCACACAATCTCATGTCTTTAATGAAATAGTACTACATTACAATCCATATATACTCTATAATTATTATACCATGTACATAATTTATAAAATACTCAAATGACACAATTCATAAATAAAAAAATAATAAATCTAGTCCTTCCTCTTTATCTTTGGTAGTGTCATAACTTGGTTGTTATCCAATAGAATCATTTGGGGTGCACTATGATAATTTGGATATTGATTTGCGTAGTGTCCCAACTCCTTGAAGATGAATCATTGTACATTGGAGACATTTTTCTTACCCATTCAACCATGTACTTGGTGTCCTTTTTATCAACACTTATAATAAACTCTCATTCTCTTCAATAATTTTCCATGGTGATTATTTCTACAGTTATCACATATGGGAAAATCCTTCATTCCCCTCTTCCCTTTATCAATAATTCTCTCTCCCATCCTTTTCTTCTCTTTCATTCCTTCAAAGCTATAGGACTCGAGGAATTATTTACTTATCGTATTAACACATTATATTATTTCTTCATATGATGATAATACATGAGAGACTATTTCCCTTTTTAAATGTTGGATTAATACTATGATAGATATGATCCATCTTAAACTTTTGATCATGTGTATTTCTTGAATTCTCATTCTGTCTACTAGGCGTCATTTCTAAACAATGGAATACACTAGGTTAGTTTATGAATCACAATGAAAAATTCCAAACTTGTAAAATACCAAACGTAAATTGAAAATATTATGCATATAATCATTAATCCTTAAATTTTTTCTTTGAGGAAGTATTTAATCCTAAATCCTTCATAATGGATTGTAATGAAAATGTGAATTATCCTAAGAATATCCCTTAGGAGGGTCGTAACCAAGAGTGCTGAAAGTCCCATTATTATGCACCATTTCCTGTTCGAGTCTAGCTCAAAGCTGTGTTTTCATGTTTTACCCCTAGGTACCTTTGTTCCAGAGCCGCCTCTACCAGTTCATATCTAGACAGGGATATATTTCTTGGAAAACTCACAAAATCTCTACAGTACCAAAATTCTAGGAAGTTCTTTTATACTAATCCTCAAATTCTATCTTAGGGTAATGTTCACTAATCAGTGTTTATCTAAAACTAGTTTCCAAGGTTTTTACTAAAATTCCTATGATACCAACTATAATGCCCCGAACCCAAAATCTTAGAGTCGGTGCATTATTTTAATAAATTTTCATGATTATAATGAATCAAGTCCTGAAGGACTGATCATTTTAGCAGTTTTGGAAAATAGATTACATACATGAATGTTACATTACACATTAGAAAAATAAAAGACAACATAAATGATCCTTTGAGAACGCCACTAATCACCTTACTTAACAATTCTTATCAATCATAATACACTTCTTGGAATCATGGTAAAATAAAACATAATAAAGAAGTGGTCTCAAACACTCAGTAAGGTTAAGCAATATAGCATAAGATAACATAAACATTAGGCATGGTGAATACTTTAAAACACATGCCTGTACAAATAATAAATATGAACACTTCATGGTAGGAATATGAGATGAGTAAATAATTCTATAATAAAACATAGCCATAGGTATTCTACTAGTCAAATAACCACAAAGACAGTCAATAATATTTTTATAATGAGAGAATGTATAATTCCAGACATTCTAAAACATTTTGTCCAGGCTTCGGCCATGACATCTAAAAAATGATTAAGGCCTTGGCCAAAACAATATATGAAATTTAGGAAAAGAATTAGCCAATTCCATGTCTAATTATCTCTTGAGGCCAACCGATGCATAGATGAGCTAAAGAGGGATCCACCCTTCAGTTACTAAGTCCATTACATTCCTCATATGAAAAGGTTTAAACATATCAAAAACATTCGTATTAAAACTAGCATAAGAAATGTCAATACATTATCCATAAACCATGAATGGAATAAAAATAACACATCCATAGTCAAAAAATATCACAAAACCTTCAATATAATATGGAATATTTGTATCATAATAAATCAACATTGATCAAGAATAATATCCCATAAAGGATGTTGACATAGTTGAAAATGATCGGTAAAAATATTTGAGAGAAATATCCATTTTTCCTGAAATCATTTAAAAGTCACATGATTTATAAAGAACTTCATTTAAAATATAGTTTTGATTCAATGTGTCCCATACCACATTGAATCTTTTGAAAGGAATTAACATTTTAAAACATTCAGATCTATATAAATAAATCATTAAAACCATTTTGAAAACATGGACATTAATGAGAAAGGTTTAGAAGAATAAATCTTTAAAACATTTAAAATGATGTTTTGGAAAAAAAATCTCCTAAAAAGAATCCCTTTGAAAACACTTTTATGAAACATGGACATGTATAATAAATATTTATTAGTAGATACTTACATAAAAACAATCTCGGATAATAAAGAGACTGTGAAATTATCCATTACCTTGCACATTCCTTTGGTCAAGGGTACGTTGAACCTCTTGTATAATGACCATAGTCTATTATTAAATTATACCAAAACCATATTAATATATATTATATCATACATGATTCATTTATTATTTTATACTACCCATTTTAATAAGGATTTCCTTGTAAAATAAACATTTTGGGTAATAATCGCTTTCTTTATCGTACATGTTTTAACTTGTTATTCTTGATCGTATCATTTAGATCATGATTTAAATACTTAAAGAATTTAAACCTTGATTTATATATAATATATATTTAGAATATAAATATTTATGATAGATAAATATATGAAATGGATGGCACCGTTTATGGAGACGGTAGGTCGTACGTACACATAAACGCTGTTTCCATTTTCATATCGTATTGAACGGAAGTAAGTGAATAAGATATATGTATGTACATACATACATAAATATATATATATATATATATATATCCAGTAGCATTATTACGTCATATATTAAATACTTATTAATAATATATATCTTTATAATCATGGTTGAATGGTGAACGTGGGAATGAATCTCATCGCGTCGTGGAAACGGTAATCCGTACGCACGCACGAGCGACAATATCATTATATTGATGGTGAAATCATATGTAATTGGATTTTGTATCATATATATATATAATAATTAACATGGTATATTTATTATTTACATCAGTTATACTCATTATTATACTCATCCAAATAATGAAGTGTTTGAATAACAAATTACACCACGATGTAGAGACGGAAAGCCATATGTACGCACATATGGTGTAATGACCCGCCAATTCTCATTGGATTGAGAGCTCAACGAGTCATTACTAGGCATTAAGAGATATCCCCAAGACACCAAATGCTGACAATAAATGCTGAAGGGTTTCAAATACAAGATGGGGGATGATTTACCCTTATGAAAATAACACATAAACCAACCAAGCATAACCAAAGATTCACTATATAATGCATGAACAAATTAAATACCAATAAATACATCATTTATACCAAACAATATCAAAGTACACAATAGCGTAAGACCATACTAAGCATCAAAGTACATAGTGGATGAACAACTCAAGACTCTCAAAAGACACCACAACTCTACACTCCACCAGCTCTAAGCTCCACAACATCTCCCAAGCATAACCAAAAGCCTCTAGAAGTAAGATTCATTACCTTTACCTGTGTCCTAGAATACGACATCTGTAAAAGCACCAATGTGCCAAATAAGGGGTGAGTATAAAACTCAGTAGGTTTTCCCCAATGACTTCCCTACTCACGCCACTATAATAGAAGAGTTAGCAACATTTATATAAAAACATTTTATATAAAACATTTTCTCCAAAGAAATTTATAACTAAATATAAACAAGTTTCCAAAAAATCATAACCAAAGGTATTCCAAGAGAAATTGAAACCAATTTTACAGAAATTTATTCTTCCAGAAAAAAACCAAACAAACTTAAAAACCATTTCACAAACATTTATTTTTGGCATTGCCAACCATTTCCACAAACCCATGCAACCAACCATGCATGATACCTAGAAGAGGGGAGAAGCCCTAACCCTTATCCATCCCGAACATGATGGGGGATACTTCTTACCCTTATACGACCCAAATACACATGAATTCTTTATTGGGGACATCCCTAACCCTTATCCAACCCAACACTGATGGGGGAGACCCCTAACCCTTATCCGTTCTGAATGCAATATAAATGTTTGATGGGGGAGATCCCTAACACTTATCCATCCCAACACTGATGGGGGAGACTCCTAACACTTATCCATCTTGAATGAAATATGAACACACACCACACATGCCCATCATTCATGCCAAAACACTCTTTCAATAAAAATACCTTTTTATTGAAAACCATTTCCATAAAAACCATTTCAATGCCAAACCATTTCAATTCCAACAGATTTCAATAAAAATCCCTTTTTATTGAAAATCCATATTTCATAAAACAATTTATAATTCTAGAAATTCTACAATTTAAAATAATCATTTTAAATTCAAGAAGCCAAATCACTTTTCACAACAAATCACCAAGATTTCACAATTTCACTAAAACCATAAATCATCACTAAAGAATATTTATTCAATGCTTTTCACAATAATTTCGATTCAAATAACCCAATTTGAAACTAATCCAATCAATTCTAACAAGAGGAGTCAAGAGTGAAGCCTCCTACCTCAACGATTTTGACGAAAACTACAACGGTTGAAGAACACTCAAGAAACCCGGGTCGATTCTCCAAGAACCCACCTTAGATCTCTTCTCCTAGAAAGACCCAGACCAAATCTCATCATATTTGGCATCCACATGCTTATATCTTCCCATAACAGGTGTAGATCTATGAAACTGAGAGAATATGCGAAGTAGATCTAAGTAGATCTAAGAAACCGATCAAGAACAATCACATAACTGAAGAATTAGGCTTCGATTCACCAAGAGAATCCTTCGGATCACCTTCGGAATGATGGGAGAACCCTCTTTGACCTTAGGAGAGGCAAAATCCCGAGTTAGGGACACTTAGGAGCTTAAACGAGGAACTTAGAGGCAAAAAAATGTGAGATCCACTTTTATAGGATCTCATTTAAGTGTTCGCACGGTTAGTTCACACGGTTTGACAAACTGTGCGCTAACCGTGTGTTAACTACTACCTTGGCCACCCTTCTTGCACGGTTTGGTCACACGGTTAGACAACCTGTGTGCCACCCATGCGGAAGCTACTGCCTCCAAGACCAACAACACATGGTTTGGCCGCACGGTTTAGATAAACTATGCCCCACCCGTGCGACTTCCCATTTCGCCACAAAACTTCATTCCAAGTTCCCCTGACTCCCCCATTCGTCACCCTTAACATTAAAACCACTAAAAACATCAAGGAAGGGTTACATACCAGAAACCAGGGGTACTACATATTGTGAATTTGTTATTCATATGATAGATAGAATAATAAATATAATTGCACCATTTTTATAATAACATCATTGTGTATAGAATATACTGGAGTAATTATGTTAGAATGAAAACTACAAAGAAAGAGGAAGTGGAAGAAGAAAAGATCTTGAAAGAGGGAGGGGAAATTATTAACTCTTTTTCGGGCGTTCCTTTTGAATTGATCAAAATGCCTCATTAATTTGGGTTTATGATCAAATTAAGGACTCTAGGTTTATGTGAGGGAAGTTTGGAATATATTTGGGTAGGGTTTGGCTGATCCAAATGACTTTGGAGGTGTGAATGTGAGAGAAGGGGAAGTGCCCTTTTATAAGAGCGGTGAGGGTGCCCTTTTATAAGAGCGGTGAGGGTCACTTTAGTAAAAGATTAAAATATTAATTTATTATACAGTCATATTCGGTTTATAATGGATCCAAATGAATTTATTTCGAGACTTAGGTGATTATAAGTCTAAATACTCTAAAAAAATGGTTTTAGAAAAGTTTAGGTTACCATTTTAACCTTATCTTTTAGATTTAACTCTTAGTTAAATAGATTAACTTTTACCATGTCTTCTGGTATTCTAGAACAATATGGTTAAAATAATTATACTAAAATTCAAAGAGAACCTCAAGTGGTTCATTAATGACATATATAATATTATTTAAGCCATTTTTCTGAACCTTATATTCTTAGGTGTATTATATCAACCAATAATATAGTATTTTTTTTAAAAACTAATTTATGTCGATTTTGACAATATTTAGTATTTGGTTTTTCTGAGAGTCATCACAACATGATTACTTAGTACCAAATACATTTAATCAATCCTAAAATGTCATATTAACCTAGAAAATTCGTGTATGTCATTAAAATTTTGAAATATATTTATTTTAATATTTATAATACCATTTATTTGATTCTTTCATTAATAATGTAATTACTGCATCATCATTATGTCATAAATAAATTATTCATTTAATATATAAAAATTATAAATAAAATACCATTACGTAGTAAATCTTTTTGGATTTCTAATGAATATTTATATTTGAAAAGATAACTTATATAACTCTTTTAATAAATTGTTTTACTAAAAGATATATGTTTATTTCGTTTTTGTCTATACTTCAAATTAATTTATATAAAGTGTCATGATCAGTCTCAAGTAGATCCATGTGGTCCCAAAATAGACCCAAGGATACCCATGGTCGGATATGTATCAACCAATAGGAATATGACACATGTTAGGGTAATCTAATATTATTTTAATATTATTTATTTACCCATATTTACCGGATTTACCTTTTAACCATGGTAAATAAAATATTTACCGAAGTAATTATTCATAATGTATAATTATAAAAGGTACCTATTTACACAATTTGGACCTTCTGATTCCAAATACGGAATAAATTTTTCCAAATTCAAATCATATAAGTGGAAAAAATTAATTTAAATTTAATTCCTATTGTCAAAACAAAAAACATGTTTTTAAGAAATAATAACTATCAAAAGATTGACACATGTTTATGTTTAATTTAAATGTGAAATTACATCCAATGACCTAAAATATATTAAATGATAAAAATATAATCTAATTATACTTAAAAACATTCAAATGTATTATTTAACTCTATAAATTATTTTGGTTTAAAAAGTTGTTTTTAATTAAAATTTTGTATTTTGTTTACTATTCATCAAAATATGAAAGTTATCAGAAAAGTACCAAATATTTATCCAAACAAAATTTTTATGTCCCTCTTATAAATATGAATTTAATTTCACTAAATTTGATATATTAAAGTGTCAAATATTGGATTTATAAAGGGTTCCCCATTAAAAGGCATAGAACTACATTTTTTGAAAAATACCCCTTTTATCTTAAAATTTGAATTTTTCTTATATTTTATCAAATAAACACAAAATATTAATGTTAAAATTATATAGGATATATAAAATTTAAAATTTGGTTAACACTATTCATAACCACTTTTTTTAATGGATAGTTTGGTAAGTCGTGGTGTACTCAAACTCGGTGTTATGTGTAGCGCAAGTTATTGAAATACTTTGAAGAGATAACATACTATAAAATATTGGGGTGTTACATTCTACCATACTTCAATAAATTGAGTCCTCGAAATTTTAAACTATTTTTTTAAAATAAAAAGTTAAAATAGAAAAAAACTTTGTGGAAAACACACATCGGAAATTGGGTTAATAAAATTTAGTCTTAATAAGAGGGAAAGGGAAATGAAAAAAGTCACCACCAAATTATGATCTTTATTAAGAGAACATTTGTGGTAATTAGATACACATAATTAGAGGAAAATGTAAATATTTATAGGGAGTGATTGAGGTCATCAATCACAAACAAGTGTAAAAATGAGGGCCTCAAAGCCATCAATCTATGATGATTTAAAATATCGTCGGTTCAACAAAACATAATGTATTAGGATAACACATTTTTGGTTTTAATATTACTTCCCTAAAGTTTAATAATTAATTTCTTCATAGAATAAGAGGAAAAAATATACATGGCAAATAGAGTTTTATCCTTCAACTAATTCCTACCACAAACTCTTCTTTCACCCCAAAAGATAATAGAATTACAAAATATTCTATTTATCCCAATCGTGTAGGGTTACAAAAATAATTAATTTATAATTAATTTATCCTAATATTTAAAAAAAATACATTATTTAAACTAGGATATCACGTATGCTAGTTGTTGATGATCCACCCTTGCCACCCTTCAGTTGCAGGTTCAAGTCTCGTGGCCTTGTCGGACGCGATGGGTTGCCTCCCGACCTCCGGGTTGCTCTTTTTATAAAAATATAAAATAATTTTAATAAGTGATATAATCTTAATAATAGTATCCAATTTCAAATGTAATCAATTCCATCTTTTAGACATACCAAAAATACTTCTTCCCAAATTAACAGTCCAAAATTTATATGTAAGATAAACATAATAAATATTCTTTTTACCACGTAATAATATGTGAATACCTATATCATGTATTATTTTAAAATAGAGTAACACCTTGAATTACCAAAAAACTATATTGATTACATTTATGCTGCCTTATTCCTTATTGAATATTGGATATACTCCTTATATCAAAAAATGTTGTAAACTCCAACAATGATGGAATATCCAAATCATTAATTAGTTTCATGGTAGTCAGTAATATCCAATATAATTTATCCAAATTAATCATGTATTATTCCAAAATCACTAACTTGGTATCACAACAATATTATGGGTTATCTTTCTCTTAACCACATATTTTCCAAAAACAATTAACCTGCCATTGAGTCAATTTTCTTGGTTTCATACAATCTCAAGTCCTTAATGAAACAGCACTGCAGTAAAATCCTTATATACTCTAAATTTATTATAACATGTACATCATTAATACAATTCTCAAATGACACAATACTCTAATAACAAAATAAGAAATCTCATCATTCCTCTTTATCTTCGGTTGTATTATAACTTGATTGTTATCATATAGAATCATTTGAGGTATACTCTGATGATTTGAACGTTGATTTGTGTAGTGTACCAAATCCTTGCATGTGAATCATTGTACATTTAAAAAAATTTCATACCCTTGAAATCACATAATTGGTGTCCTTTTTCTCCAAACTTATAACAGACCCTCATTCCCTTCAATAATTTACCACGTTAATTCTTTCCACAGTTATCACATATGGGAAAATCTGTCTTTCCCCGCTTCCCTTTATCCATCATTCTCTCTTCCATCCATTTATTCTCTTGCTTCCCTTCAAAGTCAGAGGACTCAAAGAATTATTTACTTATTTTATTAACACATGATACTATTTCTTCATATGATGAGAATACATGAGAGATTATTTCCATTTTTAAATGATGGATTAATACTATAAATGATATGATCCATCTTAATCTTTAGATCATGCATATTACTGGAATTATCATTCTATCAACTAGGTTCCATTTCTACACAATGGCACACACTAGGTTAGTTTATGAATCACAATGCATAATTCCAAATTTGTAAAATACCAAAGTTAAATTTAAAATATTATGCAGATAATCAATATTCAAAAAAAAAAATTCTTTGAGGAAGTATTTACTCATAAATCCTTCATAATGGCTGGTAATGAAAATGTGAATTATCCTAAGCATATCCCCTAGGAGTGTCAAACCAAGAGTGCAGAAAGGCCCGTTTTTTGGCACCATATCCCCTTCGAGTCTAGATCAAAGTGGTGTTTTTGGGTTTTACCCATTGGTATATCTGTGCCAGAGCCGCCTCTACCTGTTCGTATCCAGACAGAGATGTATTTCTTGGAAAACTCAAAAAATCTCTACAGTACTAAAATTCTTGGAAGTTCTTCAATACTAATCCTCAAAGTCTATCTTAGTGTAATTTGCTCTAATTAGAGTTTATCTAAAACTAGTTTCCAAGGTTTGTACTAAACTTCCTCTAATACCAACTGTAACGCCCCAACCCCAAAAGCCCGAAGCCTGTGCATTATTTTAATACATTGGCATGATTACAGTGAATCGAGTCCCAAATCATTGATTTGTTTAAAAGCCTTTTAAAATAGATTACATACATGAATGTGACATTACACATTGGAAAAAAATACAACACAAATGATACTTTGAGAAAACCATTAATCCCCAAGCTTAACCCTGCTTATCAGTCATAATACACATCTTGTAATCCATGGAAAATAAAACATATGAAAGGGGTGAGCTCAAATGCTCAGTAAGGGGAACCAATATAATAGAAGATAACATAAAAATTAGGCACGGTGAATAATTTAAAACACATGACATTACAAATAATAAACATGAACACTTTATGACAGGAATATGAGATAAGTAAATAATTCCATAATAAAACATAGTCATGGGTATTATACTAGTCAACTAACCACATGAACCATCAATAATATTTTCATAATAAGGTAATTTATAATTCCCAACATTCTGAAACATTTTTTCAAGGCCTCAACCAAGACATATAAAAATGATTAAGGCCTTGGCCAAAACCATTTATTAAATTTGGTAAATACCTCTACCAATTCCACGTCTAATTGTATCATGAGACCTACCGATGCATCAAGGAGCTATAGCGGGCTCCACCAGTCACTTACTAAGTCCAATACATTCCTCATACGAAAAGGTTTAAACATTACATAAACATTCTTATTAAAACTAGAATAAAAAATGTCAATAATTTATCCATAAACCATGAATGATTTAGAAATAACACATCCACAGTCAAAAAATATCACAAAACCTTCCGTACAATATTGAGGATTTCTATAATAATAAATCAACATCAATCAAGAATAATATCCTGTAAAGGATGTTGACAAAGTTGAAAATGATCAGAAAAAATCTTTCAGAGAAATATACATTTTTTGTGAAATCATATAAAAGTCAGATTATTTATAAAGGAATTAATTTAAAATTTAGTTTTGAATAAAAGTGTCCCATACCACATTGAATCTTTTGAAAGGAATTAACGTTTTAAAACATTCATGTCCATATAAATAAATCATTAAAACCATTTTCAAAACATGGATATTAATGACAATGGTTTAGAAGAATAAATATTTAGAACATTTAAAATGATGTTTTAGTAAAAAAAGTCCCTTAAAAAGAATCCATATTAAAAATATTTTATGAAACATGAACATGGATAATAAAAATGTCCTAGTAGATACTTACGTAAAAACAATCTTGGATAAAAAGAGACTATGAAATTAACCCTTACCTTTCACTTTCCTTTGGTTGAGGGTACATTTAACCTCTTGTACAAGGAAAAAAGTAGGCTATTAAATTATACCAGAAACCTATTCATATATATTATATCATACATGATCCATTTATGATTTTATACTACCCATTTTAATAATTATTTCCATGTTAAATTAACATTTTGGGTAATAATCGCTTTCTTTATCGTACATGTTTTAACTTATTATTCTTGATCCTATCATTTAGATCATTATTTAAATACTTCCAAAATATAAAATTTGATTTATATATTATTTATATTATGAATATAAATATTTATAATAGATAGATATATGAAATGGAGGGCATCGTTTATGGAGACGGTAGGTCGTACGTACACATAAACGTTGTTTGTATTTTCATATCGTATTGAATGGAAGTATGTGAATAAGATATATTTAAGTACATATATATATTTATATTTATATTTATATCTCTAGTAGAATTATTATTTAATATATTACATACTTATTAATAATATATATTTTTATAATCATCATTGAATGGTGAACGTCGGAATGAATATCATCGCGTCGAGGAGATGGTAATCTGTATGCACACATGAGCAACAATATCATTATATTGATGGTGAAATCCTATGTAATTGGATGTTATATCATATATACAGTATCATTAAAATGTTATATTTATTATTTACATCAGTTGTACTCATTATTATACCCATCCAAATAATGAATTGTTTGAATAATAAATTACACCACGACGTGGAGATGGTAAGCTGTACGTACGCACGTATGGTGACTTTGTCATTCATATGATGGATAGAATAATGAACATGGTTGTACCATTTTTATAATAACATCACAGTATATAGAATATACTGTATTTATTATTTTATAATGGAAACCACAGAGAAAGAGGAAGTGGAAGAAGAAAAGAACTTAAAAGAGGGTGGGGAAATTATTACCTCTTTTTCGGGTGTTTCCTTTTGAATTGATCAAAATGGATCTATAGGTTGGATTCATGATCAAAGTAAGGAATCTGGGATTATGTGAGGGAAGTTCTTAGGATATTTGGTCTGGGGTTGGCAGATCTAAAATGGCTTTGGAGGTGTGATTTTGAGAGAAGGGGAGGTGCCCTTTTATAAGAGGGGTGAGGGTCACTTTAGGAAAAGATTAAAATATTAATTTATTATACAATCATATTCAGTTTATAATGTCTCCAAATGAATTTATTTCGAGACTTATGTGGTTTTTCTTCAAAATAATCTCAACCAATATGTTTTAGACAAGTTTAGGTTATCATTTCAACATTATCTTTTAGATTTAACTCTTAGTTAAATAGTTTAACTTTTACTATGTCTTCTTGTATTCTTACACTATGGTTAATAAACTTACTCTAAACTTCAAAGAGAGACTCAAGTTGTTCTTTAATGATATATATAATATAATTTAATCCCTTTTTCCGAACCTTAGATTTTTCGGAATATTATATCAACTAATAATGTAGTATTTGTTTTAGAAACTAATTTATGTCAATTTTTTAACTATTTAGTATTTGTTTTTTGTGAGTGTTATCACAACATTATTACTTCAAACCAAATACATTTAATCAATCATAATAGGTCATATTAACCTATAAAATTAATTTATGTAATTAAAACATTGAAAGTTTATTTATTTTAATATTTATAATACCATTTACTTGATTCTTTCATTAATAAGGTAATTACTGCATCATCATTGTGTAATAAATAAATTTAATTATTTATTGTCTAAAAATTATAAATAAAATAAAATTATGTAATAAATATTTTTATATTTCTAATAAAAATTTATAGTCGAAAATATAACTTATATAACACCTTGTATAAATTGTTTTACTTAAATCTATATGTTCATGTCATTTTTGTCTCTACTTTAAATAGATTAATATAAAGTGTCATTATCACTCTCAAGTAGCTACATGTTGTCCCAAAATAGACCCAAGGATGTAAATGGTCTGAAATTTATCATAAAACAGGAATAGGACTCATGTTAAGGTAATTTAATATTATTAAATTTTTATTTATTTACCCATATTTACCAGATTTACCCTTTAAACATGGTAAATAAAATATTTACCAAAGTAATTCTTTATAATGTATAAAAATAAAAGTTACCTATTTACATAATTTGGACCTCCTAATTCGAAATATGGAATCCATTTTTCAAAATTCCAATGACATAAGTGGAATAAATTAATTTAAAATTAATTCCTGTTGTCAAAATAAAAGGCGGATTTTTAAGAAATAATAACTATCAAAAGACTGACACTTGTTTATGTCCAATTTAAATTTGAAATTACATCCAATGACCAAAATTATATTAAATTATAAAAATATAATCTAAATATTATTAAAACCCATTTAAATATATAATTTAACATTATAAATTATTTCGATTAAAAAAATTTAATTAAAGTTTAGTATTTTGTTCACTATTCGTCAAAATATGAAAGTAATAAGAAAAGTACCAAAAATTTATCCAAACTAAATTTGTATGTCATTATTCTAAAGATTAATTTAATTTCACAAAATTTAGTTTATAAAAGTGTAATATATTTGATTTAAAAAGGGTTCTCCATCAAAAGGCATAAAACATTATTTTTTGAAAAACACCTCTTTTATCATAAAAATTGAATTTTTCTTATATTATATCAATGAAACCCAAAACATGAATGTTAAAATTATATAGGATATATAAAATTTAAAATTTGGTTAATACTATTCATAACCTCTTTTTTTAATGGCCATTTTGGTAAGTCGTGGTGTGATGAAATTCAGTGTTACGTGTAGCGCAAGTAATTAAAATACTTTAAAGAGATGACATACTTTGAAATCTTGGGGTGTTACATTCTAACCTCCTTCAATAAATTTCATCCTTACAATTTGAATTTTTTTTTGAAAATAAAAGGTATAAATATAAATATACCTTTGTGTAAAACCCACATCAGAAATTGGGTTGATAAAATTTACTCTTAATAAGAGGGAAAGGGAAACTAAACTGTCACCACAAAATTATGATCTCAATTAAGAGAAAATTGGTGGTAATTAGAGACACGTAATTGGAGGGAAATGTAAATATTTATAGGGATTGATTGAGGTCATCAATCACAAACAAGTGTAAAAATGAGGTCCTCAAAGCCATCAATCTATGATCATTTAAAATATCATTGGTTCAAAAAAAAACATAAGATATTGGGATTACAAATTTTTGGTTTTAAGATCGCATCCCTAAAGTTTAAGAATTAATTTATTCATAGAATAAGAAGAAGAAAATTATATTGGACTAGTATAGTTTCATCCATCAACTAATTCCTACCATAAACTAATCTTTCACTCCAAAAGATAATAAAATTCAAAAACATTCTATTTATCCTAATCATGTAGGATTCCAAAAATAATGAATTTATAATTCATTTAATAGACTATTTAAAAAAACGACATTATACAAACCAGTATATCATGTATGTTAGGGGTAGGTGACCCACCTTTTTCACCCTTCAGTCATGGGTTCAAGTCTTGTGGCCTTTCCGGACATGATGGGTTGTCACTCGACCTCTAGGTAGCCCATTTTATTACAATATAAAAGTAATATTAGGAAATGGTTTAACCTTAATAGTAGTATCCAATGTCAAACTTAATCTATTCCAACCTTTAGAGTTACCCAAAATACCTTTGTCCAAATTTAGAGTCCAAAATTTATATGGAAGGTAAAAATAATGAAGATTATTTTTTCCACTAAATAACATGTAAATACCTTTATCATGTATTCTTTTAAAACACAGTGACACCCTAAATTACCATAAAACCATATTGATTGAATTTATTCTTCCTTATTCCTTATTAAATATTGTATATACTTCTTATATCCAAAAATGTTGTAAACTCCAACAATGATGTAATATACAAATCATTAATCTGTTTCAAGGTAGTCAAGAATATCGAATATAATTTATCCAAATTAATCATATATTATTCCAAAATCACTACCTCAATATCAGAACAATATTATGGTTTATCTTTCTCTCAACCATATATTTTCCAAAAAATTTAACCTTATATTGAGTCAAATTTCTTGGTTACACACAATCTCAAGTCCTTAATGAAATAGTATGGTAGTACAATCCATATATAATCTATAATTCTTATAACATGTACATAAAAAATACAATACTCAAATGAAAAAAATACTTTAATAAAAAAAAGAAATCTAATCATTCCTTTTTATCATTGGTAGTATCATAAATTGATTGTTATCCTATAATATAATTTGGAGTATACTCTGATGATGTGGAAATTGAGTCGTGTAGTGTCACAAGTCCTTAGAGATGAAGCATTGTACATTTTAAACGTTTTTATTACCCTTTAAATCACGTACTTGGTGTCCTTTTTCTCCACACTTATAACAAACTCTCATTCCCTTACAGAATTGACCAAGGTGATTCTTTCCACAATTATCACATATAGGAAAATCCTTATTTCCCCTCTTCCCTTTATCCATAATTCTCTCTTCGATCCTTTTCTTCTCTTACTTCCCTTCAAAGCCATAGGACTCAGAGAATTCTTAACTTGTCTTATTAACACATGATACTATTTCTTCATATGATAAGAATACATGAGAGATTATTTCGTTTTTAAAATGTTTTCTTAATACTATGAAAGATATGATCCATATTAATCTTTTGATTATACGTATTAAAGGAATTTTCATTCCATCTACTAAGCGCCATTTCTAAACAATGGAACACACTATGTTAGTTTATGAATCCCAATGCATAATTCCAAACATGTAAATTACCAAACGTAAATTGAAACTATTATGTATATAATCAATAATCATACAATATTTTCTTTGAGGAAGTATTTACTCCTAAATCCTTTATAATGTCTTGTAATGAAAATGTGAATTATCCTAAGCATATCCCCCGGGAGTTTCGTAACCAAGAATGCAGCAAGGCTCGTTGTTGTGCACTAGTTCTCATTCGATTCTAGCTCAAATCGGTGTTTTTGGGTTTTACCCCTAGGTACATCTGTGCCAGATCCGCCTTTACCTACTCGAATCCAGATAGGGATGTATTTCATGGAAAACTCTCAAAATCTCTATAGTACCAAAATTCAAGGAAGTTCTTCTATACTAATACTCAAAGTCTTTCTTAGGGTAATGTGCTCTAATCAGAGGTTATCTAAAACAAGTTTTCAAGGTTTGTACTAAACTTCCTATGATACCAACTGTAACGCTCCAACCCTAGAATCTCATATCCAGTTTATTATTTTAATACATTCTCATGATTACAAGGAATCAAGTCCCGAAGGACTGATCATTTTAGCAGTCTTGGAAAATAGATTACATACATGAACATTACATTACACATTAGAAAAATAAAACAAAACATAAATGATCCTTTGAGAACTCCATTAATCTCCTAGCTTAACCCTACTTATCAATCATAATACACTTCTTAGAATCATGGGTAAATAAAAAAAATAAGAAAGTTCTGAGCTCAAATGCTCAGTAAGGGTAAAAAATACAGTGTAAGATAACATAAACATTAGGCATGGTGAATAATTTAAAACACATGCGTTTAAAAATAATAAACATGAAAACATTATGGCAGGAATATGAGATGAGAAAATACATCCATAATAAAACATAGCCATGGGTATTCTACTAGTCTGATAACCACATGAACCATCAAAAATATTTTAATAACGAGGGAATGTATAATGTCAGATATTCTGAAACATTTTTTCAAGGCCTCATCCAAGACGTCTAAAAATGATTAATTCCTCGGCCAAAACCATATATATAATTTGTGAAATGCCTCGAATAATTCCACGCCTAATTTTCTCATGAGACCTACCGATGCATCTAGGAGAAATATCGGGCTCAAACCGTCACTTATTAAGTCCAATACATTCCTCAAATGAAGAGGTTTAAACATAACAGAAACATTCATATTAAAACTAGCTTAAAAATGTAAACACCTTATCCCTAAACCATGAATGGTATAAAAATTACACATCCACAGTAACAACATATCACAAAACCTTCAATACAATATGGAATATTTGTATCATAATAAATCAACCTTGATCAAGAATAATATCTCGTAAAGGATGTTGACATTGTTGAAAATGATCTGTAAAAATATTTGATAGAAATATCCCTTTTTGATGAAGTCATTTTAAAGTAACAAGATTTATAAAGGAAGAAATTTAAAGATAGTTTTTAATCAAAGTGTTTTATACCACTTTGAATCTTTTTAAAGGAATTAACATTTTAAAACATTAATTTCCATATAAATAAATCTTTAAAACCATTTTGAAAACATGGACATTGATGAGAAAGGTTTAGAAAATAAATATTTAAAACATTTAAAATGATGATCTAGTAAAAAAAGTCCCTTAAAAATAATCCCTTTGAAAACTCTTTTATTAAACATGGACATGGATAATAAATATGTCCAAGTTTATACTTACGTAAAAATAGTCTCGGATAATAAAGAGATTGTGAAATTAACCCTTACCTTGCACTTCCCTTTCGTAGAGGGTACGTTTAAACTCTTTTAAAATGACCATAATATGTTATTAAATTATACCAGAACCATATTCATATATATTATATCATACATGATTCATTTATGATTTTATACTACCTATTTTAATATTGATTTCAATGTTAAATATATATTTTGGGTAATAATCGCTTTTTTTTATCGTACGTGTTTTAACTTGTTATTATTGATCATATCAGTTATATCCTGATTTAAATACTTATAAAGTATAAAAATTGATTTATATATCATATATATTTAGAATATAAATAATTATAATAGATAGATATATGAAATAGAAGGCACCGTTTATGCAGACAGTAGGTTGTACGTACACATAAATATTATTTCTGTTTTCATATCTTATTGAACGGAAGTAAGTGAATAAGATACATGTAATTACATACATAAATACATATATATATATCTAGTATCATTATTATGTCATATATTATATACTTATTAATAATTTATATTTTTATAATCATCATTGAATGGTGAACGTGGGAATGAATCTCATCGCGTCGTGGAGACGGTAATCTGTACGCATGCACGAGTGAAAATATCATTATATTTATGGTGAAATAATATGTAACTGGATGGTATATCTAATATAAATAATCATTAACATGTTATATGTATTATTTACATTATTTATACTCATTATTATACCCATCCCAATAGTGAATTTTTTTAATAACAAATTACACCACAACGTGGAGACGGTAAGTCGTACGTACGCATGTATGGTGACTTTGTCATTCATATGATGGATAGAATAATTAATATGGTTATAGAATTATTATAATAACATAATATTATATATAATATATTGGAGTTATTATTTTATAATGGAAACAACAAAGAAAGAGGAAGTGGAAGAAGAAAAGAACTTGAAAGAGGGTGGAGAAATTATTACCTCTTTTTCGGGTGATTCCTTTTGAATGGATCAAAATGGATCTATAGGTTTTCTTTATGATCAAATTAAGGAATATTGGCTTGTGTGATGTAAGTTGGGAGGATATTTGTTCATGTTTTGGCTGAGACAAATGGCTTTGGAGGTGTGATTTTGAGAGAAGGGGAAGTGCCCTTTTATAAGAGGGGTGAGGATCACTTTATGAAAAGATTAAAATATTAATTAATTATACAATAATATTCGGTTTATAATGTTTCAAAATAAATTTATTTCGAGTATTAGGTGGTTATGGGTCGCAGTTATCTCAACCAAAAGGTTTTAGAAGAGTTTAGGTTCCCATTTTAACCTTATCATTTAGATTTAACTCTTAGTTAAATAGTTTATCTTTTACCATGTATTCTTGTATTCTTACACTATATGGTTAATAAAAATACTATAAACATAAAATAGAACCTAAAGTGGTTCATAAATGACATATATAATATTTTTTAATCCCTTTAGATGAACCTTATTCTTTTAGGAATATTATATCAACCAATAATATAGTATTTGTTTTAAAAACTAATTTTTGTCAATTTTTACACTATTTAGTATTTGGTTTTTGTGAGAGTGATCACTACAAGATTACTTAGAACCAAATACATTTAATCAATCCTAAAATTTCATATTCATCTATAAAATTAGTTTATTTCATTTAATATTTGAAATTATATTTATTTTAATATTTATAATACCATTTATTTTATTATTTCATTAATAAGGTAATTATTTCATCATCATTATGTCAAAAATAAATTTAATTATTTAATGTCTAAAAATTATAAATAAAATACCATTATTTATTAAATATTTATATCTTTCTAATGAATATTTATAGTCTAAAATATAACTTATATAACACCTTTTATAATTTTTTTTACTAAAAGATTTATGTTTATGTCTTTTTTGTCTTTGCTTTAAATTAATTAATATAAAGTGTCATTATCACTCACAACTAGCTCCAAGTGGTACCAAAATCGACCCAAGGATGCCCATGGTCGGACCTGTATCAACAAATTTTAATAGGACACGTTTTAGGCTGATTTAATATTATTTTAATATTATCTATTTACCAATATTTACAGGATTTACCCTTTAACCATGGTAAATAAAATATTTACCGACGTAATTATTCATAATGTATAAAAATATAAGTTACCTATTTACAAAATTTGGACTTCTTTATTCCAAATATTGAATCCATTTTTCCAAATTCAAAATGCTTAAGTGGCATAAATTAATTTAAAATTAATTCCCCTTGTCAAAACAAAAAGTGTGTTTTTAGAAAATAATAACCATCAAAAGACTGACACTTATTTATGTCCAATTTAAATGTGAAATTACATCCAATTACCTAAATTATAATAATGATAAAAATATAATCTAATTATACTTTAAAACAATTAAAATTTATAATTTAACACTATAAATTATTTCAATTAAAAAAGTTGTTTTTAATTAAAATTTCGTATTTGTTAACTATTCATCAAAATACGAAAGTTATCAAAAAAGTACCAAAAATTTTATCGAAACTAAATTTTTAGGTCCTTATTATAAAAGTGAATTAATTTTCACTAAATTAAATATATAAATGTGTCAAATATTATATTTAAAAATAGTTCTCTATTGAAAGGCATAAAACAATATTTTTTTTAAAAATACCTCTTTTATCTTAAAATTTGAATTTTTCTTATATTATGTCTAAGAAAAAGAAAAGATAAGTGTTAAAATTACATAGGATATATAAAATTTAAAATTTGGTTAATACTATTCATAACGTTATCTTTTAATGGATAGTCTGGTAAGTCATGGTGCACTCAACTCGGTGTTACGTGTAGTACAAGTTATTGAAATACTTTAAAGAGATAACATACTATGAAATCTTGTGGTGTTACAATTATATCTGAGACACATTCCCAGTAGGGTATAATTCTTCTTGGTAATCCATATCCCTTCTATGTTTCTTAGGCTGCTCTAGCATAAGTGCCACACCAAGATTTGACTAGTCACCTTCCGCCCAGACGTCCTTAATACATGATGTTAAACTGTATATTTAGGTCCTTATCACATAACCTTAAAAGTTATGATGTTTCCCAATACGAATCACCAAAATATGTGGGTTTTTATTCCTTTAATGGGTATACATAGGAAGGACACCACATGGATTCAATACCAACACCAAAAAAACTCATGCCTCCCTATATGGAAACACACTCCAAAGCACCCCACTGTTTGGATATAAAATAAGTATCGTCATAATAATGACAAAAGAATCTTTTAGAAGTATATAAGAGGTTACCATCAATGGATAACCTCATATATGTATAGATGTCTCCAATGATGAATAACATTTGATACATAAATATGATTCCAAATTTCATACATGATAATAATTGATTGTTATCTCTAGGGTGACCTACATCATACATAAGAATTAATAAAGGATTCAAGAACACATTTTAAATCTATAAGATAGTCATGGAGTAGGAAATAATTCCCCCCAAAAGGGTGTCATGAGACTGACCACCCATCCTCTCAACTAATGTGAGTTCTTAAGTATTATTGTATAAACCTCCCAGTGACAGTCTACCTTTGGAAAGCAGGTCTATGAGTCATCACAAATATATAACCATTGATTGTATTCGATTATGCGGAAAAGAAACCCATTGGAAATCATTAGAAGGTAGAAATTTTTTTATGTGAAACATTTATAGGTAGAGGGTATTGTAGGAAGGAAAACACACACACACAAATTTATAATACAATATAATACTTATTTTAATATAATTAACCATATATATAAGGTCGATTACATCTACCACCATGAAACACAATGAAATGAAATAAATTGTAGTAAACACAGGGGCTCAGGGACTTGAACCCGCAACTCACCCCTCACCCCTAAACCCTAACCACCCCACCACCAATGGTATATAATTTTCGATATATAATTATATAAATATATAAATATATTTATTTAAATGAATGTAAATATATAATTTAGTGGAAGTTTTATATATAATATTATTATTATATCACAATACACACACACACAAACATATATACGTATAAGTATTAAAATTAATATATTAAATTAGGGGTTTCTTTTTTATTTAATAAAAGTGTCCTCATATCCTGTCTATTCTAAAAAAGTAATACTTGTGAATATATGTATAGATATATTTATATATGTAAAATAAATTTAAATTTAATAAATCTATATTTTTATTTATATATAAATATATGTAAATTTGTATTTATATAAAAATATAAATATTATATTATATTATATGTGTACATATATATATATATATTTTATAAATAAATACCATATTTATATTTGTGTATACACTAATATAAAATTATTTAATATATAATATAAATTTGTTTAATGTCATATAAATGTATTATAATATTAATATATAAATACATAATATAAATAAGAATACATTAATGTATATATAGGTCATATATTTAAATGTATTTAAATATATTATAAAAATAATTTATTTTTATTAACATATAAGTTTATATAATGATATGATGATGTATATCTGTATACATATAAACCAAAAAACCTTACTAGTTTAGGTTGCATGCCTTGAATCATCAAATTTATGGTTTTATTCCCTATAGGATCTGGGAACTGGGATATGATTTTTTTTTGTACGGGCATGTACGTGCATGAGTGATTGCATGCATGCATGCATGTGTGGGGGGGGGGGAATTGGGGTTAAGGGGTTAAGGGGTTAAGGGGTACATGTGAGGGGTGTAGTGGTGGTAGAGGTGTGGGAGGGTAATTTCGTATGAAGTGGGACTAGTGGGGTGTATTCATAGAAGATAGGGAGGGTGGAGTGGGAGCCAACAGGGGGTCATAGTTTTTTTGATAATACAGAACGTTTAAGGGTGGTTTGTAACCCAAATTTTTTTTAAAAAAAATATGTTTTCTCTACATATTAGATGTCGTTTATCATATAATTATTTTCAAAAAAATTATAAGGGGATAAAATAATTTCTTAATTAACCACCTTTAAATTGTTAAAAATACCAATGCCTATGAAAATCTTCAACAAATAGGACCCGGTGTCCACTTCAGTATCATTTTCCAATAACAGTGATCAACGGATTTAGAAGGGTTTATAATGTCTCTAATGTAAAAAAACTCTCATGTTAGTTCCATAAGGTATTTTTAAACCCTAATCAGGGAATTTAATCCAGCTCACCTTATTCCACTAAGAGGCATGCATAGAGTGTCACACACTAATTGTGTCCAAAATATCAGTTAGTTTTTATATAAATTTAACAGTTAGAATAAATATTTTATCAAGATTGAGGAATAATTGTTATTCATGTTTTATTTATTTCATAAATTCAATCATTGGTTATTCAATTTTGAATATATGTGAGTTGAATATTAAAAAAATATTATTTTTTTGATACCAAATATAATATTTATTTATCTTTTGTTTTTTATCATCAAGGTAATAAATAATTTTTTATTTAGTTATATGAATGTTAAAATAAATATTTTCTCATCATTTTGTGAATATAATATTAATTAAAATACTTAATTAATAATATAATGATATTTATTTATTTAAATAAATACTTTTTATTCATGGTTTGATAAATGTTGAGAAATATTGAAAGGCTGAGTTAAGAGTTCGAATGGAAATTATATATTTTATTTAATATTTTTTAAATAAATATTTATTTATTTATTTAACAATTGATATTTAAATATTCAGAAGTAACAAAATATCATATAATATAATATTATTATTATTATTTGAAAATATTTTTATTTAGAGCTCACAATTAAATAATGACTTTTGTTCAATTATTAACTATCTAACCCTAAGTATGCCCAATTTATATCATCTCTAGGATTATGAAAATCAATATGTACAACACATTCTTCCTAGAGAATTATATCTATACCAAATATAATTTCTCAAGAACCTTTTCAAGAACTATAGAAAATATATATTTCTCTACACTCTCATATTGAGAGAATAAGATAAAGAATTTATCCATACACAAGGAATTATTGTTCTGATTAACGGAGAATGACCCTAGATGGTTGGTACATCTATGCTAGCACTCAAAGATCCATCTACAACATTCTGAGATTTTTTAATCATGTGTGGATACCATTAGAGGAATTCTACTCTAGATTCTACTCTATAATGATGGTTCGATAAAAAGGGAAACCAAATTCATCAATGAAAGAATAATTATCAAGTAAATGAAACTCTTGTTTATAAATTAATTATAAATTATATATGAAAATATCCTCTCTTTGAATATTTTGGGGTTTTTTTCTAGGTATGATGATTTAATCCAAAGAAACTGATGAAAAATTTATTTTCCATGGACCCAACTAGTTTTATTGTACCTCAAAAACTTCGCGTTATATCAAAGATATCACTTATTAGTTAATAATTATTTATTATTTTTTGATAAATTATGAATTTTATATTTATATTCTAATTATATATTTTCATAATTTCATCCAAAAGTCAGTATATTATAACATCTTGATTTCATATCACGAAAATAGTATAATAAGGATAACTAATTCTCTAACATCCCATCTAGAGGTGCCAAAGATTATGGTTACTTGGATTTGATACATGACATATAATGTAAATGTACATATTGTGTGCACATGGTCATCCACACTAGGATGAGTCATGAAAATCATAACATGTCAAGTAAGGGTTTGGTATACAGTGTCCTTAAATATCACACATTGACCTCTAGTCTACATTTGATGTGAATGGGTTATATAGAATGTATTTAGAAAAGACATAATGTAAACCCACACAGCTTTTACCTGTATTGTAATGACTGAAAAAAATTCTTCTTTTATTAATGTATCTCTTGCCTTCTAAATTTTTTTCTTATGTTTTATAATAGAATGACACAAAAATAATTTTATATTTCATATAAACTTTGAACATCATGTGTGAATAAGAAATAGTAAAACTAGAAACAGTAAAAGAAAAAACATACTAGAAACCATCAGAACATTATTTCATTAATCAATAATGTCACATTATCTAAAACACCACTAAATATAATACAAAATAATAGAATGGGAAGATAAATAAAGGATAAATAAAGTGAAATGTAAAAATTTGGGCCACATTAATCCCCTAAATTCATTCCACCCATGGATATCACTATAATAGAGGAATAAATAGTTGGTAATATAATATTTATTTTAGACTTCACATTGAACCTATATAAGAATCCAAGTGAATGGGGAAGTGTAAGAATGATGGTGTATTTATAGGAAAATATGATTATCAGCCTTTATATTTTAAAAAAATATAGTTGATCATCATTATGACTATTAGTCAATAAAATAGTTGGTCATTATTATTGTTGGTTACACAGATGAATTTAAATGATTACCAAGATTATTTAATGATATAATAAAATTTGTATAATTTTCAATGACAATAAACACATTCTATTAAAATATATTTTACATATTAGTATTAAATAAAAAAAAATTCATGAAACAACCTTATAACATGATTTTAAAATGGTTATATATTTTAATAAATCCCTAATAAATTTTTGTAATGGTGAGGATGTTTATATTTATATTAAATGAACAATTTTCATTAAAATACTGATTTTTTAAAATTTAAATTATTCATACTTAGAGAATTATTTTGATGAAATAATTTTTTAACTAATCACATAATAATTATCTTAGTGTTAATTTATGGTAATTTTATTAAAAAGTTTTTATTTGGGTTAAAAAGGGAAAATATTATTTTTATGAAATACAATAAAACATATGATATAATTAAGATGTGATAAAGATTTAAATTTTATTAATCTTTATTATTAATAAAATAAGTATTTAAGGGACATTATATTACATAATTTTTTACATTTAGAAACACATTCATAGAATTTTTTAAAAACACGGTTTTAACCTTTCAAAAAACTGTTTTTTAGAGTTATATGGGTAACATATTTAGAACTTATTTCTATCACTTTTTTAAATTAAATCATGTAAAATGGACTGAATATTTTTAATTAGAAGTTCCAAATTATTTAATAATGTTAATTTTATTTTTAGATATAAAAATTTACCTTGGTAAAAATTGTTACCACAGTATAAGTAAAATAATGTAGAGGGATAATGTAAAATGGTAAAATCGTAAAATACATAAAAACATTAAATGGGTGTTTTAGGTATTTTAAATAATTAAAAATACTTGAAAACATTAATTTTACACCAAAATAATTGGAATTAATTCCCCCATATAGTGGTTATCTTTAAATACACAATAATCAATATTTATTCACTTAAAGTCATCCCTCCTCAACTATAAATACTCCCTTACCACCCCCAATCTCTAATAAAAATTAATAATCCAAGCATTTATAGTATTTTACCTCCCTAAGAGTCCCTCCAAGGTTCCATAAATGTTTCAAGGTGCCAACCACAAGATTTAGGAAGCAAATATCCATGTTAATGGAATTGTCTTATTCTCAATTTTTATCCAAGTAATCCTTTTGTCTATACCTTCTAAATGATAATATAATTTATTACCTTACACTTTTTATATTACCCTTACTGCGAAAACTATGTTTTATAAATAAGAGACCTTAATTCCCTTTCATTATACCATTTTTATAAGATACAATTTATATTGTTATACTGCCAAATTCATTTCTTGAATTTCTCCTTTTTACATGTGAAATTATCAAATTGTGAATACCCAAACCTCTTAAATTTAAATGGGTATTCAACCAAATGTAAAAATGACTTATTTATTTGGGTATTTACATATATGAAACTCATATTCCCCTCTTTTGGTTAAAAATGATGTTATGTTCAAGTATTTAAATACTTTATACATCATTAATTTGATATGAAACTCATTAATTCTTTTCCATGGGTTATTGATGAAATGATTTGTTATGATTGATGTGGATCACATGAATTAAGGAATATAAATGGTATGATTAGATATATTTCCAATTCATTGTGTAGAGAACTAATCTCTAGGGATGACTGGTTTTAAGATAACTTGGTGAATAACCTTGGTAATTATGATTTATGACACCCTGGGGATAATCATTAGGGATAAACTTATGAATGTAGCATTTTTATATTGTATCTAAATTTCCATGTTATCATTCATGTTATTTATATTATGATATGAATCATGTTAATATGATCATTATTTATTTATATTCCTTTTTTCACATGCTAAATATCACCTTTGATATTTTCCTTGTTGGGATTTATGCACACCCCTTTCTTTGATGTATTCCCCAAGAATATGAGGTAGAGTAAACATAACTTAGGATGAACCTATGAAGATTATTTTCAAGTGGATTAGAATAATGTTTATGTTTATTTATTTTTCATGTATTATGTTTCTATTTAAATGACACTAAACCTAAAATGATCCCCAATATTGTTAAATGTTTTATCATGTATTGAAATATATATGTAACGAAAATATGGCCACTATATGTATAGATCAGGGAATCCAATTTTCCAAAGTATGCAACATGTAATTAATGCATGTCACATAATGACCACCATCAGAGTGACATTGTAATATGTGAAATACACAATGTGTAATGGTTTGTAAGTGTTGTTTAACATGTTAGAAACCACTTGAAATACATGTTGAGTCCCCAGGCGTGTATTTTGGTTGGCCAGTAATGAATCTCATGCAGTGTAGAAGGATATATATGTCATGGTATTTGGGCTAACTCACGCCATGTATACACAAAAATTGGTGTGTCATGTAAGTCAACACGTGGAAATAAAATAAATTTAACAAAACTACACTACTTATGGCTTGCTGTACAAGTCATGTGATAGATTTTTCACATGGATTACACACTTAGTGGTTTTTTGTAGATCATGTGTGATATTAAAATGTTTAATTAATTATCTTTCATAATATTCAACCGATACCTAATGTTTATAGTTTTTGTACACACCATGTAATTCATGGTAATTTCATGTATTACATGATATATATATATATATATATATATAATAGAATGTAGTGTTCTTAAACACCCTATGAAGACTACACAAGTTAACACATAGAATAATGTGTCATGAATATCATGACTCACCATATAGGAATATATTTCATGTAAATTTAAATTACTTAACAAGGAAAATACATAGCATTAGTCACATGTCGTGTGATAGTTAAACTTTATAAATTTTTTTAAATTGAAGAAGAAGGGTACAATTTTTTCCCCTCTAGTACACATCATATAATTAATTAATATTAAATTAAAATCAATTAATTTATTTTATTTTAAATTATATTGGATGTAAATCACAATGAATGTTTAGATGGATTGTTAAGATAAATTAATTAATTAATTAATTAATTAATTTGAGAAATCTATTTTAATAAATAACAAATTGAAATTAATGATATCTTGTCTTAAATGCATAGTTGTTGTATGCATGGATGATCATGAACTTGAATGACCTGTTTATGTAGTGGTTTTTGATTAAATTTAATTATTTATTTAAAGGGTTTTTTAATAAAAAAATATGAATTAAATTTAATAATTTTGTATCATCCCCCCCTCATTATTATATATGGATCAATGCAACCAATATTTCTTTTATATAACTCTAAACCCTGGGTTCCCCTCATCCATGAGTGAGTAAGAATACATAATGGAAGGAGCTCCTAGGTTATAGAATATGGTTCAAAACCGAATTGAGGTGAAGCTAACTAAGAAAATATATAGATTAAAGGTGGAATGTTTCAACTTGATCCAGGACTAGTTCAAGAAGTTATTCTATTATGGTCAATGGTTGGTTATCATTTTCTAAATAGACAGACCAATAGTAAAAGATAAAGATCATGACACATGTTTTTTTATTTTTCTAATAAATGGATATTTATTTATACAGTGCTTGTTTGTTAAAAACGGTCACCTAAAGTAAATGAATAACAAGAATGATGGGATAAAATAAAATAAATTCATTGTGCACAATTTATTTTATCAATGTGTGGCTAATTAAATATAAAAAATCCACATAATTTTAACAATCATGTAAAGGATATAATAAATAATATGTATGCATAAGATAAAAAAATACCTCATGTAAATATTAAATCATAAAATTATTTTCATTTATGGACTTATAATTGAACCATAGATCAAAGTGTTGATCTAGATTGTATCAAGACACTCTCATTTATCTTGGAGTTCTAATGAAGTCTTTGGGTTGACCTAGCTAATTTTATATCGAGATTTGTTTCCCTTTCAATACTAAATATATCTTAAAGAAAACTACAAAAACACCAACAAAATAAAAATGTTAAACCTATTTAAATAGGGTCTGACAGATGGATCAAACATCTCTAATTGGCTCAATTGAAGACAATATTTTCATTAAAACCATTTAAACATGATCATCATAAATTATTTGTTTTAGGAACATTTTAGGCCTACCTCTATCACTTTTAAAAGTATAATTTATCAATATGTTTTCCTTATAAATATCTGTGCCTTTAGGTTTTGTTTAAGATGTATAGATCAAATTAATCTAGTATCCATCATATTTACATCAATAAGAGACACTCTAATTTTCTTCTAGACACATTAATTTATAATATTGTCCATCTCAGTATGTATACATGTTTATATTAACATTTTCATTTCTATTATCCTTATTTTTTGTTCAAAATTCCCCATCATAAGCCAATACTCACCACCATATATAATAATTGGTCTAATGACAGTCCTATAAAATTGATCCTTCAATTTCAAAGGAATATTAAAATAAAAAAGAACTCATGAATCCTTTCTCCATTTTATCCATCCAGTTTGAATACTATGAGAAGTATCAATGTTAATTTCCTCATCACATTTCACAAATGAGAAAAAATGTTGTAAATGGTCATCTTTTGAAAAAAAGAGGTTTCCCAATCTAACATCTATAAAATTAATTGAAAATTATATCCTAAAAAAACTCCATACATTCAAATCTATTATTTTAAGATTTGGGAGTATACTCTATGAATAAATTAACTTCTATTTTATATGGTTGACTTAACTGATTGTAATACCCCAAAATATTTGTATGATTTTTCCTTTAATTAAATACTATGTTGAATTTATTAGTTCACATATAACAACAAATTAAAATGAACTGTGATACATTTTATTGAGATAAAATATTAAAATGAAAGTTAAAAATTAATACATTATGAGAATACTATATGAAACATCATTAAGAAAATTATAAGAGGAATAAATAAAAATTTAAATAAAAATACTATGATTATAATATCCTTATACTCATTTTCTCAAAAAAGATAATATTACTAATTGAAACTACGTTAATAAGAAAAATAATTATAAACATAGTGGCCATTTTTATAGAAAAGTAATTGAATAGGATTAATTATTCTATGAATGTATATAATTCCCTATATAAGAATCAAAATATGGTCACTATATATATGGTTATTAGAAATATGGTCATTGGAAATAGGGTCATTAGAAATATTGACATTGAATATATATGGTCATTGGGAATGCATGTATCAAATAGGTATATCAAAGTTGTTTATTTTTTAGTAAAAAATTGAAAATTATGTAATTCACAAATTATAAAAAATGAAACAAAAAAGTAAAATATTAATTTATTTATTTTTATGTGTTACATGTTATTATTATTATTATTAGAGAATTATTTTAGGTATTTATAAAATTAAAATAATTATTTTGATGAATTAATAAAATTTAATGGTAATTAAATAAATAATATATTTTCATGTGCTGTGATTAAAATAATTTAATATTAAATGGGGAATTATTTCAAAGATTTATTTTTTAAAAGTGTTTTGTATTTTCATCTTAATAAATTAAATTCATGACTTTTAAAAGATTGTTCAAATAAAATGTTTCAATTTATAAACCAACAAATTAACAATCACTTAATTAGTAATTGATATGAAGTAGGTTTAATAACACTTAATGTCTATAAAGTTATTTTCTATAAAAAGCTTTCTGTAAATTTTATATTTTCAATTGAAAGCTGAATTTTCTTTTTTATAAATTAGATTATATAAATTGGAATAAAAATATGAATCACCACATCAAAATTGGGTAAAGAGTAAAATTTAATTCTTATTCATCAAAATACGTTATCAAGGTTTAAATTTAATAAACATACTAAAGGTAAAATGAGGTAAATGGGGTTAAATGAAGTAGAAAAGACTTAAAATATCATAAAACTATCTCCCTCTCTAAATTCAAGTATGAGGGATTAATTGAACAAACCTTATACAAAATCCATTATTTTTTAACTTTTTACCCACTTACCATTTAAAATGAAAACTTATACATTAAGGAATGGTAATTTGAGTAAATTTACTCAAAATTAACATATAAAAGGACTTATCTTATACCCCTTCCAAACCACTATTTTTCCAGTTATCTCTTCAATCTATACCCATTTTTACTCTAGTAAATCTTTTTTATTAATTTATTAGATTATAATTCCAATAATTATTCCTAAATACTTTATTTTGACTAATCACATGTTGGGAAGGAGATGATTCATCAAAGGGGTTAAATAAATTTTTTGAAAGTTGGGAGTAAATGCAAGGGTTTCTTATCTCAATTTTCAATGTCATTGATATATGTTCCATGTTCACCAGCTATAATATTTAATGTGGTGTATATAATAACCCATATTTTTTTCATTATAAATTTAATAAAATTAAATTTATTTATACATCCATCTCATGTTTTCTCTTTTAATGGTTATGGATTCAAAAATTACCAAAAGTTGTAAGGGTATATTTTATGATCTCACTTTAAAATAAAGGTTGTTTACATTTAAAATTATATTGGGAGAATTTTAAGGTTATTTCTATATAAGTACCAATATATTTTATTATCCTCTACTTTTTTCCGAGTTTTACATATCTTCTTACAATTTCATATCGCTTTGGTTCATAATTTGAAAAAAAGTTTGTTTATAAGTGGATCCAACATTGTTTATTCTTTTTAGTCAAGAATCATTATCCTCCATTTTCATATTCATTATATTGTTTATAAATGTCTTTATCTCTGCATATATGATTTATTAGGTCTATTTTTAATTATCCATGACTCTCTTTACAAAATAATCAAAGGAATCTTTTCTTACATTTTATGTATGATCCATTTTCTATTTACTTTAACTTTCTTTACAAAATCATGGAAATAGTCTTTCTTTTTAACATTTAATTAATGAAATTATTTTCTCCCATTTATATCAATTTTTATTTACGAACATTCATATCTAGGATTTCAGGGATTTTCAAATTAATTTATATTCCCATTATTTTAGGAAATATTTTCTTTTAAAATAAACGTTATCAAAAGTAAAGGATATTTCATATTATTTTTCAAATAAATTTTTTGATGTTATTATAATAGTTTTTTTAATCTATGTAAACATATAATAATTATTTATATTCTTCACTATAGATATTCTCTAATGATACCTTCCACCTTATTTCCCTAGTTGGGTTGTGATAATATCTTATAGAATTTTTTATGAAACATTTTTCCTAATCATGAGTAAATATATTAAGGGATTATAAATTATTTCATGTTCTTGTGGATCAATTATGTATTATTATTATTATGATATGGGTGGGTTTATTATACACATACAATTAATTAGGTAATGTTTTATATTGCATGGGATAATGATTCCATGCATGGACATTATTGTGGGTAGTTGTGTTCATAGTTTTCTACATGGACATGATTGTGGATAACTATTTTCAAAAGTTTATATGTGTACATGGTTGGGGGTACATATTTTCAAAATTTTACTTAGATATGATTTAGAGTATCTATTTACAAACATTTATACATTGAAATGATTTAGGGTAGCTATTTCCATAAGTTTATGTGTGGACGTGATTGTGAGTAGTTGTGTTCACATGCTTGTGTGTGGACATGATTTCAGTTATATTTTTTCACAATGTAATTATTTTATTTGATTATTTATATTCCAAATTATTATAATTATGTTTTTTTCATTATTATTGTATCATGTTACAACACTCCTATTACTCATTTCATATATTACACCAAAATATTTATTTCATGACTCATGATTTATTAAATATATTTTTTTGGGTATGATTCTATATTATTATGAACCCTAATAATGTTCTTAAACACACAGGCCTATTTTTTTATCACTTATATTATATGATTATTATCTCTTTTGTTTACCTTTAATTAAAATCTTATCTCACTAATTTCTTATGTTTCCATTCCCTAGGATATAAAGAAGAGTGTAATATATGACTTGTCTAGAGGGGGGTCTTGTGTGGTGCTACTCTGGAGAAATGGTCACAATATAGTAAAATAAGATGTTTATGTATATAATATCCAATCACACTAAACCTTTGGGTTATAATATTTAGTTATTTGTTATGATATGTAATTAATATTAATCTAATGGTTCAATATGATTTCATGTTATGCTTGGTTAATCTCACCTGTTATCAAATCATATGTGTAATATTTCTATTTTAACACTGAATCTAAGAGTGCGGGTTTGGGGTGATTCACCGCCTACCTAAATACCATCTAGTAATTTGGAAAATTCATTTATTGGTTTATTATAAGAGTAATAAGGATACTTTCCACTAGAATATCCACAAGATAGGATATTATGAATCCAATAGTGTGTTTTATTGGGATTTGATAAAAAATGATAAAAATAAAATAAAATTTATTAAACCATAATTATTAATTAAAATAACTTACTAAAAATATACATTTTTATTATAAAACATAAAAAGTGAAACCATTAATACACAATGATCATTCTTATATATATAACATATCCTCACCAATATAAATTTCAAAATGTGGTACAATCATTTATACCCTACACTACTATATGAAAATTTATTATATGTACCAAAATCCCATATTCGTGAATAGCCACATCACCAATTATGCTTATGTGAAAAGGATACCTGTAATAGATAGTTATAGGTTGCTTATAATGTCTATTGAATCATGTTATGAGTTATTTCTATAGATATAAATATTCAACATAAATACATGGATGCATAAACGATGATATCCATCTCTTTTGTCTTGAGAATAAGAAATAGAGGCTTAAGATAAATGATATTGTCACTACACAATGAAAATTTAAATTGAGAAAAGGGTACCTGGAGTAATATATTATTAAAATTATTTAGTTAAATTATTCAATTTGTGAAATTAGGATTCCACTTAGATAATAAATTATCCATTAATATCATATTGTTGTCTCTATCACCTAGATAATCCATATTCATCTAGAACTACATGATGATATCTTTGGAGAAGTCACTACGTAATCTTTTGACTACTTCACCAAGAAGATATGGAGTTGGGGGAACATTATTCCTCACCCCTTATAGAAAACTAGTGGGATATCAGTTAAAAAATCCCATGACTAGTTCAAATTAAATGTAACATTTTAAAAATATTTCAAAGAATCAAAATGATTCAGAGGAAGTGCAATGAACATGAGGATATATATTTATAATGTGTAAAGAAAGGTAATTGTAAGAGGAACTACAATGAATTATACAATAAATTAAAAATTCAATCTACTTCAGGTACATTCGTAATTTAATGTATTGTTTCTATTTTAACTTATTAGGTATTAAATATAATATGTAGTTCATAAATTTGTATCAAAATACATGAACTGTGGAAGTTCATAAATATTACTGGAAGTATGGTAAACTATAAGTATTTAACCATAAAAATTACATAATCTTGGATTTTAATTCAAGAATACATTGTCTTGAAATTTAGGATCTTTACGGTTTAGAGTTTTGTAGAATTTTTCCATCACCATTTCATAAATAAATATTACATCACAATGTGGACACTTCCACTTAGTATTCATTTTCACCCAAAAAAACTTTTAATATATAACAAGTTTTATTTTTATGAAAAATCTTGATATTTTTCATCTCGACCTCGTACTTATCCCTACTAATATTTAAAACCCTAAGAAAAAACATTTTAAAACATGGGATGAGAAAAAAAATCTTAGTATAGGACATAAAAAATAATGATACAAAATCATTAGTCTATTAATAATTATAGGAACATTCCTTTTTAAAATTATTCTTTTGGTTCAAAATAAAAAATTTCTTACCCAAGAAATCAAATTCTATATCCAATTATTTTTCTATAACATTTAACAATAAATCTTAATGGAAAAAATAAAAATCATGAAGGTTTATTAGAAATCATAAAAAAAACAGAAATATTTTTCAAAAAGTGTATACATTTCAACTTTAAGAAGTGGAATATAATTTCCTTTAAAAATAATCTCATTAGTAGCCTTTTTAAATCATAATATTTATATTAAAATATAGAACAATAATAGGTAAATCACATGAGTAACTTGAGGAATCATTTTGATATCACTCTTATAATCACTCTTACAAATGGAATAACATTCGTGGTTAAAAATAGAATAACCTTCATGGTTAAAAATGGAAAAACCTAATCGGTTAAAAATGGAATAACCTTCAAGGTTAAAAATAAAATGACCTTCCGGGTTATAAATGTGATATCCTTCATGGTAATAAATTAAATAACATTCAAAATAAATTATATTAATCTCTTAGGAGAAACCTAATCATTTAACTGTTTCCCTTTAGCCAGTGAATTTGATATCTATAATGGGATAAAACATCTTCAATTAATAATTTAACCACCCATCATCATATATAATTCCCAAGAACCATAACATAATCATAATACATGGAATTATGCATCATAAAAATAGTTTTTGTACCCATAATAAATCACTTTCGGATATTGATATAAACATAATTTTAAAAACAAAAATTATTAGACAAAAATGAATGAGGATTTTTATTTGAAAAAAAACATGGAATATTATAAATTAAACCAAAAAAAATAATGGTTTTTGTTTATGGAAAATCATTTGATTTCATATATGTTAAAATAAATAATTCCATTTGTTTCTTTGTCAAAACGTTCCATAAAAAACATGTAAAAATATTTCTTTTTGAACAAAATTAATAGAAAGTAAAATTTTAAATAAAATTCCCTTGATAATTAATTTATGTCCATGTTAACATATCCATAAAATAATTTTAATAATATGTCCATGAAATAAAAAACAGAATTAGAAAATAAATCATTAAAACATTTAAATGAGGTTTTTAAAGTAAAGTGCCTCTTACCTCGAGTCTGACTAATCACTTGCATTCATTATTTTCTATCATAATAAACTTATGTTTTTTTAATTTATTATTGATTTTTTTTAATTTATATATTCCTTTTATTTTATTTAATATCGTGTTATATTTAATTACTTAATCAATTAAGTTCACATTAGACGTTCTGATGATATTTGACTCAAATGTCCAAAATAACATAGGTGGGTTGACTATAGTAAAATATTACAATGTTAAATTATCTATATAATAATAATAATAATAAATTATTTGTAAATTATATTAATTAATTATACTTTTAAAACCAACCATGAATGATGGTAATTAAAAACAATCTCTATTACAACCTTAGAGCTGGTAGATCATTTGTATGCATGTGTAACGTTTTTATTTTTCAAAAATCCTTATGTAAATTAGGTAAGTATTATTTTATATTTAAATAATAATAATTATATTATAAATATCCTATAATTTCTTTAAATACACTTTAATATATAATCTATGTGATGCGGTGATGAAAAACGAATCACATCGCTTCATGGAGGTGGTAATCTACATGTACGCACAAATGATGTTATAATTTTTAAATGAATATAAAGGTAAGAAAATATATGATATATTAATTTAATAAATTGATAAATATGTCATTAATATCATAAATTTACATTAAATCCATCATCATAAATATCTATGATAAGAGGTTACGAAAAATTAATTATATTGGTTGATAGGCGGTAGTCCATTGTACACATGAATAATGGTTTCATTTCTCATTTGATGGAAGAGGGAGATTGATATCAGTTATTACATTAAAATAAAAAAATTAATTATATGTAAATTCTTCTGTTATTTTTTTAAGAATTTATGAATAATGTTTCAAGGATTTTGAAGAATAGATTAATCAAAAAGGCTTGGTTAATATTTATACATATTCATCAAAAAACCTCTTTAGGATTATACCTAAAGCCTTCCTAGATTGGTTTGATGATAATAAAAGGTGACTCTAGGATATGTATAGGTATTTAATGAATGTATTTGGGAATTTATTTTATGAAATAAAAGGCTTATTAGTTTTCAATAGTGGAGGATATGAGTTCACTTTTAAAGGAAAGGGGATGGGAACTCTTGAAATTTCCTAAAATATTAAATTAATTTTCATATTAAAATGTACAAAAAATGAAATTATTCGAATAAATTATTATTATGAGTATAAATACTCTCATATAATAAAAAGTTTAGAAGTTTTAGTTATTTTTTACCCTTATATTTTGTTTTAACCCATGTTAATCCTTTTTGAAAATCACCGCGGAATTAAATATTTATACGATTTAGGGGTCAAGATAGTTGCTATAAAAGTAAAATTATCCCATAAATGGACCTTGTTATATATTTGAAACAATATCCCAATCACTTTTCCAAATATAGAATTTTTATGAATTTTAAATCATTTAAAAAATATTATTTATCATTGAATATCGTTATTGACATTTTTTGGACTATTCAGTTAATTTGAATTTGAAAACAACATGAAGAAAAATAAATTTGAATATAATCCTTTCACACATCTCTTAAATGTTATAAATATCTAAAAATTCATGAATCAAAATAATTCTTTCAAATTATATCACTTTAAATATTTTTAAAAACATTTTTTCTATTAATTGAATAAATAATGTTATGGTGTTGCGTAAGAATTTAAAATGATAATATATTTTAATGAATCCCTAAGAAATTTTTATAATGGTAAGGATTTTTATTTTTCTATTAAATGAACAATTTTCATTAAAATACTAATTTTTTAAAATTTAAATTTTTCTTACTTATATAATTATTTTGATGAAATAATTTTCTTAACTAATCACATCATAATTATCTTAGTTTTAATTTATGGTAATTTTATAAAAAAAGTTTTTATTTGGGTTAAAAATTGAAAATATTATTTTTATGAAATATGATAAAACATATGACATAATTAAGATGTGATAATGATTTAAAATTTATTAATCATTATTATTAATAAAATAATTATTTAAGAAAAATTATATTACTTACTTTTTTACCTTTAGAAACACATTCAAAGAATTTTTGAAAAACATCGTTTTAACCTTTCAAAAAACTGTTTTTAAGAGTTATATGGGTAACATATTTAGAACTTATTTCCATCAATTTTTTAAATTAAATAAAGTAAAATGGATTTAATATTTTTAATTATAAGTTACAAAATATTTAATAATGTTAATTTCATTTTTACATATAAAAATTTACCTTGGTAAAAACTGTTACCACAGTATAAGTAAAATAATGTAGTGGGCTAAAGTAAAATGGTAAAATCTTAAAATACCTAAAAAACATTAAATGGGTTTTTTAGGTATTTTAAATAATTAAAAATCCTTGAAAACATTAATTTTACATCAAAATAATTAGAATTAATTCCACCTTATAGTGGTTATCTTTAAATACAAAATAATCAATATTTATTCACTTAAACCCATCCCTCCTCAAGTATAAATACTCCCTTACCACCCCCACTCTCTAATAAAAATTAATAATACAATAATTTCTAGTATATTACCTCGCGAAGAGTCCCTCCAAGGTTCCATAAATTTTTCAAGGTGCCACCCACAAGATTTAGGAAGCAAATATCCATGTTAATGGAATTCTCCTATTCTCTTTTCTCATCCAAGTAATCCTTTTGTTTATACCTTCTAAATGATAATTTAATTTATTACCTTACACTTTTTATATTACCCTTACTGTGAAAACTATGTTTCATAAATAGGATACCTTAATTCCATTAAATTATACCATTTTTATAAGATATAATGTATATTTTTATACTGCCAAATTCATTTCAAGAATTTCTCCTTTTTACATGTGAAATTATCAAATTATGAATACCCAAACCTCTTCAATTTATATGGGTATTCACCCAAATGTAAAACTGACTTATTTATTTGGTGATTTACATATATTAAACTCATATTCCCTTCTTTTGGTTAAAAATGATGTTATGTTCAAGTATTTAAATACTTTATACATAATTACTATGATATGAAACTCATTCATTATTTTCCATGGGTTATTGATGAAATGATTTGTTATGATTGATGTGGATCACATGAATTAAGGCATATAAAGGGTATGATTACATAGAGTTCCAATGCATTGGGTAGAGAACTAATCTCTAGGGATGACAGGTTTTATGATACCTTGGTGAATAACCTTGGTAATTATGATTTATGACACCCTGGTGAAAAACATTGAGGATATGCATATGAATGTAGCATTTTTTATATTGTATCTAAACTTCCATGTTATGATTCATTTTATTTATATTATAATATTAATCATATTCATATGATCATTAATTATTTATATTCCTCTTTTTTACATGCTAAATATCACCTTTGATATTTTCCTTGTTGGGATTTATGCTCACCCCTTTCTTTGATGTATTCCCCCAGAATATGAGATGCAGTAAACATAACATAGGATGAACCTATGAAGATTATTTTCAAGTGGATTATAATTATTTTTATTTTTATTTATATTTCATGTATTTTGTTTCTATTTCAATGACACTAAACCTAAAATGATCCTTAATATTTTTAAATGTTGTATCATGTATTGAAATATTTATGTAATAAAAAGATGGCCACTATATATATAGATCATGGAAACCAATTTTCCAAAGTACGCAACATATGATTAATGCATGTCACGTAATGAACACCATCAGAGTGACATGGTAATATGTGAAATACACAATGTTTAATGGTTTGTAAGTGTTTTTTAACATGTTAGAAACCACTTGAAATACATGTTGAGTCCCCAGGCGTTTATTTCGGTTGGCCAGTAATGAATCACATGCAGTGTAGAAGTATATATATGTCATGTAGATTGGGATAACTCCTTCCAAGTATACACCAAAATTGGTGTGTCATGTAAGTCAACACGTGGAAATAAAATAAATTTAACAAAACTACACAGCTTTTGGCTCGATGTGCATGTCGTGTGATAGATTTTTCACAAGGAATACACACTTAGTGGTTTTTAGTAGATCATGTTTGATATTAACATTCTTAATTAATTATCTTTCATTGTATTCTACCGATACCTAATGTTTATAGTTGTCGTACACACCATGTACTTCATGAGAATTTCCTTTATTACATGCTATATATATAATATCATGTCGTGTGCTCAGACACCCCATGAAGAATACACAAGCTAACACATATAATAATGTGTCATTAATATCATGACTCAACATATAGAAATATATGTCATGTAAATTCAAATTACTCAATAAGGGAAATACATAGAATTAGTCACATGTCATGTGATATTTAAACTTTATAAATATTTTGAAATTTAAGAAGAAGGGTACAATTTGTGTTCCCTCCAGTACACATCATATAATTAATTAATATTATATTAAAATCAATTAATTTAATTTTTTTTAAAATTACAGTGGATGTAAATCTCAATGAATGTTTAGATGGATAGTTAAGATAAATGAATTAATAAATGAATTAATTAATTTTATAATTATATTTTAATAAATAACAAATTGAAATGAATGATAGCTTATCTTAAATGCATAGTTGTTGTATGCATGGATGATCATTAACTTGAATGACCTGTGTATGTATTGATTTTTGATTAAATTTAATTATTTATTTAAAGGGTTTTTTAATAAAATTTTGTTGAATTAAATATGATAATTTGGTATCATCCCTCCCGCCTTATTATATATGGGTTAATGCAACCAATATTTCTTTTATATAACCCCAAACCCCTAGTTCCCCTCATCCATGAGTGAATAAGCATACATAAAGGAAGATTCTCCAAGGTTAGAGAATATGGTTCAAAATCGAGTTGAGGTGAAGCTAACTAAGAAAATACATAGATTAAAGGTGGAATGTTTCAACTTGATCTAGGACTGGTTCAAGAAGTTATTCCATTATTGTCAATGGTTGGTTATCATTTTCTAAATAAACCGACCAATATTAAAATATCAAGATCATGAAACATGTTTTTTTCTAATAAATGGATATTTATTTATTCAATTCTTTTTTGATTAACATGATCACCTAAAGTAAATAAATATCAAGAATGCTGGGATAAAATAAAATAAATTCATTGTGCACAATTTATTTTATCAATGTATGGATAATTAAATATAAAAAATCCACATAATTTTAACAATCATGTAAAGGATAAAATAAAGAATATATATTCATAAGATAAAAAAATCCCTCATGTAAATATTAAATCATACAATTATTTTCAATTATAGACTTAGAATTCAACCATAGATCAAAGTGTTGATCTAGATTTTATCAAGACACTATCATTTATCTTGTAGTTCTAATTAAGGCTTTGGGTTGACCTAACTAATTATACATCGATATTAGTTTCCATTTCTATACTCAATGCATCTTAAAGAAAACTACAAAAACCCCAACAAAATAAAAACATTAAACCTAATTAAATAGGGTCTGAAAGATGTAACAAACATCTCTAATTAGATCAATTAAAGGCCATATTTTCATTGAAACTATTTAAACTTGTTGGTCCTAAATTATTTTTTTTAGGATCATTTTAGTCCTACCTCTATCTCTTATAAAAGGATAATTTATCAATATGTTTACCTTATAAATAGTTGTGTCTTCAAGTTTTATAGTAAGATGTATAGAGCATATTAATACAGTCTCAATCATATAAACATCTATAAGAGACACTCTAATTTTCTTCTAAACACATTAATTTATAATATTATCCATATCAGTATGTATACATTTTTATATAAACATTTTCATTTCTATTACCCTTATTTTATGTTCAACATTCCCCATCATATGCCAATACTCACCACCATATAGAATAATTGTTCCGATGACAGTTCTATAATATTGACCCTTCAATTTCAAAGGAATATTAAAATCAAAAAGATCTCATGAATACTTTATCCATTTTATCCATCCAGTTTGAATCCTATGAGAAGTATCAATATTAATTTCTTCATCACATTTCACAAATGAGAATAAATGTTGTAAATGGTCAACTTCTGAAAAAAAGATGTTTCCCAATCTAACATCTATAAAATTAATTGAAAATTATATTCTAAAACAAAACTCCATATATTAAAACCTATTATTTTAGGATTTAGGATTATAATAAATGAATCAATTCACTTATATTTTATATGGTTGACTTTACTGATTATTATTCCCCCAAAATTTTTGTATGGTTTTTCCTTTAAATAAATAATATGTTGAATTTATTATTTCACATATAACACCAAATTAAAATGAAGTGTGATACATTTTATTGAGATAAAATATTAAAATGAAAGGTAAAAATTAATACATTATGAGAATACAATATGAAACATCATTAAGAAAGTTAGAAGAGTAATAAATAAAAAATTAATTAAAAATATTGTGAATATAATATCATTATCCTCATTTTTTCAAGAAAGATTATATTCCTAATTAAAACTATGGTAATAAGAAAAATAATTATAAATATAGTTGAAATTTTTATAGAAAAGAAATTGAATAGGATTAATTATTCTAAGAATGTATATAATGATCTATATAGGAATCAAAATATGGTCATTATATATATAGTTATTGGAAATATGGTCATTGGAAATAGGGTAATTGGAAATATTTTCATTGAATATATATGGTCATTGGGTATGCATGTATCAAATAAGTATAACGAAGTTGTTTAATTTTTAGTAAAAAATTGAAAATAATGTAATTCACAAATTATAAATAATGAAACCAAAATGTAAAATATTAATTTATTTATTTTTATGTGTTACATGTTATTATTATTATTTTTAGAGATTTGTTTTAGGTATTTATAAAATTAAAATAATTATTTTGATTAATTAATAAAATTTAATGGTAATGAAGTAAATAATATATATTCATGGGGTGTGATTAAAATAATTTAATATTAAATGTGGAATTCTTTCAAAGATTTATTTTTTAAATGTGTTTTGTATTTTCATCTTAATAAATTATATTCCTGACTTTAAAAAGATTATTCAAATCAAATGTTTCAATTTATAAACTAATAAATTAACAATCACTTAATTAGTAATTGATATAAAGTAGGTTTAAGAACACTTAATGTTTATAAAGTTATTTTCTATAAAAAGAATTCTGTAAATTTTATATTTTCAATTTAAAGCTAAATTTTCTTTTTTATAAATTGAATTCGATAAAATGGAATAAAAATATTAATCACCAAATAAAAATTGTGTAAAGTGGAAAATCTGATTTTTAGTCATCAAAATAAGTTATCAAGGTTTAAATTTAACAACCATACCAAAGGTAAAATGTGGTAAATGGGGTTAAACGAATTGGAAAAGACTTAAAATATCATACAACTATCTCCCTCTCTAAATGAAAGTATGCGGGATTAATTGACCAAACCTTATCCAAAATCCATTTTTTTAACTTTTTACCCACTTATCATTTAAAATAAAAACTTATACATTAAGGAATGGGAATTTGAGTAATTTTACTCAAAACTAACCAGTGAAAGGACTTATCCTATACCCCATCCAAACCACTATTTTTTCCAGTTATCTCTTCAATCTATACCCATTTTTACTCTAGTAAATAATTTTTATTAATTTATTAGATTATAATTAGAATAATTAATCCTAAATACTTTATTATGACTAATCACATGTTGGGAAGTAGATGATTCATCAAGGGGGTTAAATAACTTTTTTGAAAGGTGGGAGTAAATGTAATGGTTTCTTATCTCAATTTTCAATTTCGTTGAGATATGTTCCATATTCACCACCTATATTATTTTTGGTGGTGTATATAATAACACATAATTTTTTCATCATAAATTTAATAAAATTAAACGTATTTATACGTCTATATAACGTTTTCTCTTTTAATGGGTATAGATTCAAAAATTACCAAAAGTTGTAAGGTTTTATTTTATGATCTCACTTTAAAATCAAGGTTGTTTACATTTAAAATTATATTGGGATAATTTTCATGTTATTTCTATATAATTAAAAATATAGTTTTGTAACCCCCCAAGCTTCCACGGTACATTTCCATTTGAATAATGCAATGGTGTGCATTGTACGCAACTTCGAGATTCTAACACACGACAACCAATCAAACTAGCCGTTATGAATAGTAGTACCTACTTTTTGAAATTTTATAAATTTTATCTTTAGAAATGGACTTCATTTTTGGATTCTTAATATCGAAATTAGCTTACACTGAAATTTTGGTACTTTTCGGATAACTTTCATATTTTGATGAATAGTGTAAATTACTAAATTTTAATTAAAAACAACATTTTTAATCAAAATAATTAATAGTGATAAATTATTAATTTAAGTGGTTTTAAAGTATATTTAGAATATATTTTTATCATTTAATACAGTTTTGGTCATTGGATGTAATTTTACATTTAAACCAGATATAAACTAGTGTCAATTTTTTTATAGTCATTATCTCTTAAAAACACGCTATTTGTTTTGACGACGGGAATTAATTTTTAAATTAATTAATGCAACTAATATGTTTTGAATTTGGTAAAATAGAAATCATTTTTGAATTCATAATATCAAATATATCTTAGGCCTAATTTTTTGTATTTTTCTGGAAACATTCATTTTTTGATAAATAGTGAAACCACTAAGTGGTAGTTAAAAAACTGAATTTTCCATAAAACTTAATTTTACCGCTTCTGTGAGTGGAATTTCGAAAATCCGAGAGACATGGTTAATATCAAGAAGTAAAATATGGTTCAATGAGATGAAAATAATTTTTGGTGAATAGTAACTTTTTACTTTTATTTACCACGGTTAAAAGTAAATAGGGTAATTAAGGGTAAAAATGAAATTAATATTTCCCTAACACATGTCCTAATTCTATGGGACAAGTGTATCTCGACAAAAAACAACCTTAGGATTAAAATATTATCATTTAGATCCACTTGTATTAGATTAGGACATTTATTATTATTTAATTCAAAGAAGAGTTAAAAGAGTTAAAATCAAAGTTTATTTACTAAAACATTTTTAATATAGGGATATACATAAGATAAATTCGATTGTAAATATTAATTAGAAATCTAAAACGATTTCCTACATAATGGTATTTTATTTATAATTTTTAGACATTAAATAATTTAATTTATTTATGACACAATGGTGATGCAGTAATTACCTAATTAATGAAATATTAAAATAATTGATATTATAAATATAAAAATAAATGTAATTTGAGACTTTTTATGAATTCCACAAATTTTCTAGGTTAATATGACATATTAGGATTGATTATATAAATTGTTTTCGAAGTAATAATGTTGTTATTAATTTATCAAAAACAAAATACCCAATAGTGTCAAAATTGACATAAAAAGTTTTTAAAACAAATATTATATTCTTAATTTATATTCAATTCTTAAAAATCTAAATGTTGTCAAAGAGACTTATATCATGATATATGAATCATTAATGGACCACTTGGGGGTCATTTGGATGTATATAGTAAGTTTATTAACCATATAATATAAAATACAAAGAGACATTGTAAAAGTGAAACTAATTAACTAAGAGTTAATAATTAAAGATAAGGTTAATATAATGACCCAAACCTGTCTAAATTATATTGGTTGAGTGGTTTTAGACCCATCCACACCTTTACCTTTAAATAATCTACTTTGGAGCCATTAAAAACTGAATATGAATTTATTATAAAATAATATTTTTAGCTTTTCCAAAGGTGCCCCTCACCCCTTTTATAAAAGGGAACTCTCCCTTATCACTAATTTACACATTCCAAGCCTTTTTTCTCAGACAAAACCTACCCAAATACTCTCCCAACTTTCCTCACTACAACCTAGAGGCCTTATTTTGATCAGAAATCCAACCTATGGAGCCCTTTTGATCAAATCAAAAGGAAGAACCCGAAGAAGAGGTAATGTTTTCACAACACTCTTTCAAGTTCCTTTATTCTTCAACTTCTTCTTTATCTGTTATTTCTATTCTAAAATAATAACTCCAGTATCTTATATATACTTTTATGTTATTATAAATTTGGTAAAACCATATTCAGTATTCTATCCATCCATTGAATGGAATGTCACCATACGTGTGTACGTACGGCTTACCGTCTCTACGTCATGGTGTAATTGTCATTAAATAAATTATTATTTGGATGGGAATAATAATGATGTGTAATTCATGTAAATAATAAATATAACATGATAATTATTATTTCTATATGATATACCATCCAATTAAATATTATTTTAACATCAGAAGAATGATATTGTCGCTCGTGCGTACGTATGGACTACCGTCTCCACGAACGCGATGAGATTCATTCTCCATCGTATCCATTCAAGTATAATTCTCATTTGAGGATTAAAAATAATGTTTAAGGACTTGATATAATTCTGGATATGAATAAGATACAACGTATCCATAACAAACACGGCTTACGTAACAAAGAATATAAAGGAAAACGAGTAAGTTGACACCTGAAATGACGATAATACTAAGATATTATTAACAAATAAATGTTAAAAGATCATATATGATATAATATTAATGTAAATTATTCGTGTATAATTCAATAAAAATTATTTGACCATTTTACGGGAGGTTAACCTACCATCGACCAAGGAAAAAGTACAAAGTAAGGGGTTTTTCATCTCACTCCTTATTCCCATGAGATTCATGCCATATTGCCACTATTACCATTTGTGTGGTGTATGTACTGCCCATAATTGTATTCCTTGTGTAATATACTTTAATATATGTGTATTTACATATTCATTGTATGATACTTCTTTGATGGGGTGTATGTTTCGTAAGTTACCAAATTGTTAAGGGTTTATTTCACAATCTCTTGATTATCTGAGGTTGATCATACATAATTATCTACTGGGACCTCTTTATCATCCACATCCATGTTTCTTAAAAATGTATTTCAAAAAATTATTACTATTTTATAGAATTTGGGTTAAAGTCATTTATACCCTTGTTGATTTTTTATAAGAAGCTTATAAAGGAATCGTTCCGTCGTTTTCCAAACAAGGTCCTTTTTAACCTTTTCGACAGAATTAAGGTAAGACTGTATTTTTTTTACTTATATGGCAGGTGCGACTATTTTCCGCCATTATAAAATCATCGAAGATTCCCTTACAAGATTCTAAGAATATTTTCAAAGTAAATGTTTTATTTTATAGTTATGTGATTTTTAAATGATTTCAAAAAAGGGATATTTCTCTCAAATATATGAAAATCCAGTGCAAATGTATACATATTTAACACAAGCATAAAAATGTTTTCAGAAAAACCAACTCTTGAGTGTGGTAGATAGGAAGGGATTGGGCGTGGACCCATCATGTCCTGTAATTAGTCGAGCAGTCTCAGAATTAGTTATTTTGTTTTCAGAATCTTGCATAATGTTTTTAGAAAAACACTGGAGTATATTTTAGCAATTTTAAACATAAGTATCTTGTAAAAAAATTGCATCGATAGGTCTCATGAGACAAACTAGTGTCTTGGCACGAGGCCTTGACAAAATCTTATTTGTAGTCTTGGCACGATGCCTTGGCTACGTGGTTATGATAGTCTGGCATTATGCATTCCATCATTATGAACGTGGTTATTAATATTTTCATGTGATTATTCGACTAGTAGAATATCCATGTGAATAAGTAAATGACATTATTTCATTTTATCTGTTCCATATTATGATGAAGTTCAACTTTAAAAGGATTTTGTTTTTGTTATACATTGCCTTAAATTTTTATGTTTATTTATGAAAGTTTCTGCTATATTATTATCCTTACTGAGCATCTGAGCTCACCCCTCTCAATGTTTTATTTTTCTCAGGATGTGAAAAAGTATTTTATGAATGACCTGCAGGGATAGTATGGGGGGATATGAAAACAATATGTTGTTGTAGTTTTTCACTTATTGATGTAATGTAAACTTTATGAATATATCTAGTGTTTCCAAGGATACTAAACTAATCGGTCTTTCGAGACTTGATCTTTCTTGTGATCGTGCCAATGTTATGTAATAATGCACCGACTCTGGGTATCTAGGGCCGGGGCGTTACAGTTGGTATCAGAGGGATTTTATTACAAACCTTGGAAGCTAGATTTAGATAAACACTGATTAGAGCACGTAGACCTAAGATGAACTTTTAGGATTAGTATAGAATAACTTCCTAGAATTTTTTTTCTTGTAGAGATTTTGTGAGTTTACCGAGCAATACATCCCTGTCTGGATACGATCTGGTAGAGGTGGATCTAGAATTGATGTACCTAGGGGTAAAACCCAAAAACACCGCTTTGATCTAGACTTGAACGGGAACGGGTGCACGCCAATGGGCCTTGCTGTACTCTTGGTTATGACACTCCCGGGGGATATTCTTAGGATAATTTACATTTTCTTTACAAACCTATTTGAAGTATTATATATATATGATGATAGTAAATGACCTTGGTTAATCCTAATGTGTTTCAAATTGAGAATATAGTGACGTGTTAATATCTAAATGATTTTATGACTACTGTTACTCACACAATGCTTTTTGGTTTTAGTCAATGGATGGATTCCAAGGAAGTCATAGTGACTTTGAGAATGATGTACAAGGTGGTGGAAATGAGAAACAAAATGGAATTTTGATAGGTGTAAAAAATATTGTCTTTATGCCAAATAAATTTTCCAAAAATATGATCAAAAATATATATATTAACCAATTCTCGGACTCAACAATAAAGAGAAAGGTGATGAATGATAAGAGCTCCAGCAGTGGAGACCATGGAGAAAGGAATTCTCAATTTCCATCATGCAGGAAATGTGGAAGGAGACACCCAGGAAAGTGTCTCAATGGGATAAAGAAATGCTTTACGTGCGGTAAGGAAGGACATAAAGTGAATAATTTCCAAAGAAAAATGAAGAGTACAATGGAAGAAGACAAAAATGGTCCCAAGAATCCATTTACAGTCATTTGCCATAAATGTAGGGGACCTTTCCATTACTCGAGTGAATTCCCTATTCTATAGGATATTTTCTTGGTCAAAGAAGAAGCTATATGGAAATAAATGGTTGGAGAAATTTTTAAAAATTATTAGTGCTCCTTGTTGATTGGTTTACTTTGGAAAAAATTTCTCTTGTATTTTTAACCCTGCGGTTTTCCATGTGAGAATGATATTTGAGGAAGAATTATCTTCTCTATTGTGGATATAGTTATAAATAATCATTTGGTTTTATATGATCGTTGGGTTTGAGGAAATTATAAGTTATTATAATTTGGGATGAAAATGCATGGTATGAGATAAAATTTGTAGTTAAATTATGTTATGGTTATTTTGAGGAATTTATCTCATTTTTGTATTGTTATAAAATATAGTTTTTGAAAAGGGACAACGCGCAGACCATGTGACAACCCATCGTGTCGGACAAAGCTGTGGGAATCGAACCCACAACCAAAGTGCGATTGGGATTTATCACCTACCACTAGACTACGTGAAGTCCCTGGTTAGTGTGACTATTATTTTTAGTTAAATGATTTTATTGATCAATAATAATTTGATTTGGGATCTTATGTATTATCAAATGAATACCCATAGTATAGGAAAATGATTTGGTGATTAAGTGATAAATATTATTTTGGAAGTTGTTTGCTTTGTTGTGAATAGTATATGCCCAAGGAAAATAGAATAGTATGGGATTTCATTGGAGGAGTAATGGTGGATTTTTATCTATGTTTTTATTGTGGATTTATAGTGATTTGGTTTATTTATGGAAATGATTAGGTTAATTAATTTTAAGTATGTGACCTTAAGAGTAATTAATGTCATTTAGAGATACAATTTAATGTGGAAGACTACATTCTTATATGTTTTGGGTTTCAATATTAGTTTGGATTATATTGAAGGATTTTAAGGACAATTGATTATTGAATGGTATTTATTTAACTTTGTGGTATTGATGGTTTAATTTTAGAAATTAAGATTAGTGTTTTTTTCTCTAATGGAATATCCATTTGGGGGATCATCAGATATTATAATAACCATTTTGGTTTTGATTAATCTCTAAAGGAAAGGTAAATATATAGTTTATCCTACATGGATCATGTATTTCTATAGAAGTTTATTCTAGCTCTTCCATTGTGACCAAGTTTTCTTGAATACACATTGTTCAAAAAAATGAGTTAGTGGTAAAAAATAATTAAACAATGAAACTCTACTTAAAAAGTAAGTATATATCTTTATGTTCTTAGTCAATATCATAAATTAATTCCTTGTCCTTATGTGTAACTTAAAGCAAAAATGTTGTCCGTTTACTTTTCCTACTGGGATACTAATGACTGTTTTTCCCAATATAAGTTTGTGATTTTCTTATTGTTAACCTTCTCCTGATCATGTTTTCTATCCCTCTCCACCAGAACATAACACTTAGTTTATCATCCATATCCAAGTTTTCCTACATGTAATCCTAGTATGGGTTATCTTGGGTGACCTTTATACCTCTCTTCCTTTCTTTTAAAGTGATAGTTTTATTGACTCTTTTTTTGATGTGGGACTTTCCATTATATTCTCAAGCCCAATTTTAAAAAAAATTGCAAGGACGCAATTTTTTGAAGGAGGGGAGAATGTAACACCCCAAGCTTCCACAGTACGTTTCCCTTTGAATAATGTAATGGCGTGCATTGTACGCAACTTCGAGATTCTAACACACCACAACCAATCAAACAAGCCATTATGAATAGTAATACCTGCTTTTTGAAATTTTATAAATTTTATCTTTCAAAATGGACTTCATTATTGGATTCATAATATCAAAATTATCTTAGGGTTAAGTTTTGGTACTTTTCAGATAACTTTCATATTTTGATGAATAGTGAAAATTACTAAATTTTAATTAAAAACAACTTTTTAATATAAATAATTAATAGTGATAAATTATTAATTTGAGTGGTTTTAAATTATATTTAGAATATATTTTTACAATTTAATACAATGTAGGTCATTGTATGTAATTTCACATTTAATCCAGACATAAACAACTGTCAATCTTTTGATAGTTATTATCTCTTAAAAACACACTATTTGTTTTGACGGTGGGAATTAATTTTTAAATTAATTAATGAAACTGATATGTTTTGAATTTGGTAAAATAGACAACATTTTTTAATTTATAATATCAAATATAGCTTAGGCCTAATTTTTGGTATTTTTCTGGAAACATTCATTTTTTGATGAATAGTGAAACCACTAAGTGGTAGTTAAAAAACTGAATTTTTCATAAAACTTAATTTTACCATTTCTGTGAGTGGAATTTTGAAAATCCGAGAGACACGGTTAATATCAAGGAGTAAAATTTTGTTCAATGAGATGAAAATAATTTTTGATGAATAATAACTTTTTACTTTTATTTACCACAGTTAAAAGTAAATAGGGTAAATAAAGGTAAAAATGATATTAATATTACCCTAACACATGTCCTAATTCTATTGGACAAGTGTATCTAGACCCAAAAAAACCTTATGAGTAAACTATTATCATTTCGGTCCACTTGTATTAGATTAGCACATTTATTATTATTTAATTCAAAGAAGAGTTAAAAGAGCTAAAATCAAAGTTTATTTACTAGAAAAATTTAATATAGGTTTATAAATAAGAAAAATTTGATTCTAAATATTGATCAGAAAGATAAAAATATTTCCTACAAAATAGTATTTTATTTATAATTTTTAGACATTAAATGATTTAATTTATTTATGACACAATGGTGATGCAGTAATTACCTAATTAATGAAATATTAAAATAATTGATATTATAAATATCAAAATATAAGTAATTTGAGACTTTTTATGAATTACACTACTTTTATAGGTTAATATTACATATTACGACTGATTATATAAATTTTGTTCGAAGTAATAATCTTGTTATGAATTTATCAAAAACAAAATACCCAATAGTGTCAAAATTGACATAAAAGAGTTTTTAAAACAAATATTATATTATTAATTTATATTCAATTCATAAAAATATAAGGTTCGGCCAAGAGACTTATATAATTATAGGTGTATCATTAATGGACCACTTTGGGGTCTCTTGGATGTATATAATATGTTTATTAACCATATAATATAAAAATACAAAGAGACATTGTAAAAGTAAAACTAATTAACTAACAGTTAATACTTAAAGATAAGGTTAATATAATGTCCCAAACCTATCTAAATTCTATTGGTTGAGTGGTTTCTCACCCATCACCACCTTAACCTTTAAATAATCCACTTTTTAGCTATTATAAATCGAATATGAATTTATTATAAAAATATATATTCAGTTTTTCCAAGGGTTCCCCTCACCCCTCTTATAAAAGGTCACACCCCCTTCTCACTAATTCACACATTCAAAGCCTTTTGGCTCGGCCAAACCCTGACCAAATACTCTCCTAACTTCCCTCACTACAACCTATAGTCCTTAGTTTGATTAGAAAGACAACCTAAGGAGCCCTTTTGATTAAATCAAAAGGAAGAACCCGAAGAAGAGGTAATGTTTTCACCACCCTCTTTCAAGTTCCTTTCTTCTTCAACTTCTTCTTTCTTTGTTATTTCTATTCTAACATAATAACTCCAGTATCTTCTATATACCGTGATGTTATTATAAATATGTTACAACCATATTCAGTATTCTATCCATCCTTTTAATGACATGTCACCATACGTGCGTACGTACGGCTTACCGTCTCCACGTCGTGGTGTAATTGTCATTCAATAAATTATTATTTGGATGGGTATAATAATGATGTGTAATTAATGTAAATAATAAATATAACATGATAATTATTCTGTCTATATGATATACCATCCAATTATATATTATTTTAACATCAAAAGAATGATATTGCCGCTCGTGCGTATGTACGGACTACCGTCTCCATGAACGCGATGAGATTCATTCTCCATCGTATCCATTCAAGTATAATTCTCATTTGATGATTAAAAATAATTTTTAAGGACTTGAAATAATTATGGATATGAATAATATAAAACCTATCCATAACAAACACGGCTTACGTAACAAAGAAAATAAAGGAAAACGAGTAAGTTAACACCTAAAATGACGATAATACTAAGATATTATTAACAAATCAATGTTAAAAGATCATATATGATATCATATTAATGTAAATTATTCTTGTATAATTCAATAATAATTATTTCACCATTATAAAAAAGGTTAACCTACCGTCTACCAAGGAAAAATTACAAAGTAAGGGGTTTTTCATCTCACTCTTTATTCCCGTGAGATTCATGCCATATTGCCACTATTACCTTTTGTGTGGTGTATGTACTACCCATAATTGTATTCCTTGTGTAATATAATTTAATATATTTGTATTTACATATTCATTGTATGATACTTATTTGATGGGGTGTATGTTTCGTAAGTTACCAAATTGTTAAGGGTTTATTTCACAATCTCTTCATTATCAGAGGTTGTTCATATGTAATTATCTACTAGGACCTCTTTATCATCCACATCCATGTTTCTTAAAAATTTATTTCAAATCATTATTAATATTTTATAGACTTTCGGTTAAATTCATTTATACCCTTGTTGATTTTTTATAAGAAATTTATAAAGGAATATTTCCGTCGTTTTCCAAACAAGGTCCTTTTTAACCATTTCGACAGAATTAAGGTAAGAATGTCTTTTTTTAACTTATATGGTAGGTGCTGCTATTTTCCACCATTATAAAATCGTCGAAGATTCCCTTACAATCTCCTAAGAATATTTTAAAATTAAACGTTTTATTTTATAATTATGTGATTTTTAAATGATTTCAAAAAAGAGATATTTCTCTCAAATATATGAAAATCCCGTGCAAATGTATACATATTTAATGCAAGCTTAAAAATGTTTTCAGAAAACCCAAATCTCAAGTGTGGTAGATAGGAAGGGATTGGGAGTGGACCCATCATGGCCTGTAATTAGTCGAGAAGTCTCAGAATTAGTTATTTTGTTTCCAGAAGCTTGCATAATGTTTTCAGAAAAACACTGGAGTATATTTTAGAAATTTTAAACGTAAGTATCTTCTAAAAAAATTGCATTGGTAGGTCTCATGAGAGAAACTATTGTTTTTTAATGAGGCCTTGACAAAATCATATTTTTAGTCTTTGCACGAGGCCTTGGCTACGTGTTTATGATAGTCTGGCATTATGCATTCCGTCATTATAAAAGTGGTTGTTAATATTTTCATGTGATTATTGGACTAGTAGAATATACTTGTGAATAAGTAAATGGAATTATTTCATTTTATCATTGCCATATTATGCTGATGTTCAAGTTTAAATGGATTTTTTTTTATTTATACATTGCCTTAAATTTTTATGTTTTTTTATGAAAGTTTCCACTATATTGTTATCTTTACTGAGCATCTGAGCTCACCCCTTTCAATGTTTTATTTTTCCCAGGATGTGAAGAAGTATTTTATGAATGACCTCCACGGATAGTATGAGGGGATATTAAGACAATATGTTGTTGTAGTTTTTCACTTATTGAAGTAATGTAAACTTTATGAATATATCTAGTGTTTCCAAGGCTACTAAACTAATCTATCTTTTGAGACTTGATCTTTCATGTGATCATGAAAATGTTATGTAATAATGCACCGACTCTGGGTATCTAGGGTCAGGGCGTTACAATTTTATTCTCCGCTACTTTTTTATGAGTTTTACATATCTTCCTACTATTTCATATCGCTTTGGTTCATAATTTGAAAAAAAGTTTGTTTATAATTGGATCCAACTTTGTTTATTCTTTTTAGTAAAGAATCATTCTCCTCCATTTTCATATTCATTATACTGTTATATAGATGTATTTATCTCTACATATATGATTTCTTAAGGTCATTTTTAATTATCCATGACTCTCTTTACAAAATAATCAATGGAATCCTTTCTTATATTTTATGTATGGTCCATTTTCTATTTACTTTAACTTTATTTACAAAATCATAGAAATAGTCTTTCTTTTTATCATTTAATTCATGAATTTATTTTCTCCCTTTTATATCAATTTTTATTTCAGAATATTCATATATAGGTTTTCATGGATTTCCAAATTAATTTATATTCCCATTATTTTAGGAAATATTTTCTTTTAAAATAAAAGTTATCCAAAGTAAAGGATATATAATATTATTTTTCAAATAATTTTTTTTATGTTCTTATAAAATTGTTTTTAATCTACGTAAACATATACTAATTATTTATATTCTTAACTATATATATTCTCTAATGATACCGTCCACCTTATTTCTCTAGTTGGGTTGTGATAATATCTTATAGAAGTTTTCATGAAACATTTTTCCTATTCATGAGTAAATAAATGAAGGGATTATAAATTATTTAATGTTCTTGTGGATTAATTTTGTATTATTATTATTATTATTATATGGTTGGGTATATTATACACATCCAATTCATTGGGTAATGTTTTATATAGCATGGGATAATGATTCCATGCATGGACATGATTGTGGGTAGTTTTGTTCATAGTTTTCTACATGGACATGATTGTGTATAACTATGTTCACAAGTTTATGTGTGGACATAGTTGGGGTACATATATTCAAAATTTTATGTAGATATGATTTAGAAAATCTATTTACACACATTTATACATTTAAATGATTTAGGGAAGCTATTTTTATAAGTTTATGTGTGGACGTGATTGTGAGTAGTTGTGTTAAGATGTTTGTCTGTGGACATGATTTCAGTTATATTTTTTCACAATGTAATGATTTTATTTGCTTATTTATATTCCAAATTATTATAATTATGTTTTTTTCATGATTATTGGATCATGTTTTAACACTCCTATTACTCATGTCATATATTAAACCAAAATATATATTCTATGACTCATGATTTATTAAATATATTTTTATGGGTATGATTCTATATTATTATGAACCCTAATAATATTATTATACCCACGATTTTATTTTATTATAACTTATATTATTTGATTATTATCGCTTTTGTTTACCTTTAATGGAAATCTTATCTCACTCATTTCTTATGTTTCCATTCCCTAGGATATAAAGAAGAGTGTAACATATGACTTGTCTAGAAGGGGGTCTAGTGTGGTGTTACTTTGGAGAAATGGTCACAGTATTGTAAAATAAGATGTTTATGTCTATAATATCCAAAGACACTAAACCTTTGGGTTCTACTATTTAGTTATTTATTATGATATGTAATTAATATTGATCTAATGTTTCAATATGATTTCATGTTATGCTTGGTTAATCTCACATGTTATCAAATCATATGTGTAATGTTTTTATTTTAACATCGAATTGAAGAGTGTGGGTTTGGGGTGCTTCACTGCGTACCTAAATACCATCTAGTAATTTGGAAAATTCATTTATTGGTTTATTATAAGAGTAATAAGGATACTTTACACTAGAATATCCACATGATAAGATATTATGAATCCAATAGTGAGGTTTATTGGGATTTGATAAAAAATTAGAATAATAAAATAAAATTTATTAAACCATAATTATTAATTAAAATAACTTACTAAAAATATACATTTTTGTTGTAAAACATAAAAATTGAAACCATGAATACACAATGATCATTCTTATACATATACCATATCCTCACCAATATAAATTTATTAATATGGTACAATCATTTATATACTGCACTACTATATGAAAATTTATTATATGTACCAAAATCCCATATTCTTGAATAGCCACATCACCAAGTATGCTTAGGTGAAAAGGATACTTGTAAGAGATAGTTATAGGATGCTTATAGTGTCTATTGAATCATGGTTTGAGCTATTTCTACAGATATAAATATTCAACATAAAGACATGGATGTATAAATGATTATATCTCATCTCTTGTCTCTTGAGAATAAGAAAGAGAGGCTTAAGATAAATGATATTGTCACTACACTATGAAAATGTAAATTGAGAAATGGGTACCTAGAGTAAAATTTCATTCATATTCTGTAATTAAATTGATCAATTTGTGAAATTAGTATTCCACTTAGATAATAAATTATCCATTAATATCATATTGTTGTCTATATCACCTAGATAATCCATATTCATCCAGAACTACATGATGAAATGTTTGGAGAAGTCACTATGTAATCTTTTTACTACTTCACCAAGAAGATATGGAGTTGTGGGAACATTATTCCTCACCCCTTATAGAAAACTAATGGGATATCAGGTAAAAAATCCCCTGACTAGTTCAAATTAAATGTACCATTTAAAAAATATTTCAACAAATCAAAAAGATTCAGAGGAAGTGCAATGAAAATGAGGCTATATATTTATAATGTGTGAACAAAGGTAATTTTAAGAGGAACTCCAATGAATTATATAAAAAATTAACAATTGAATCTACTTCAGGTATATTAGTTATTTAATGTCTTGTTTCTATTTTAACTTATTAGGTATTAAATATAATATTTAGTTCACAAATTTGTATCAAAATACATGAACCATGGATGTTCATAAATATTACCATAATTAAGGTAAACTATATGTATTTCACCATACAAATTACATAATCTTGAGTTTTAATTCAAGAATTCATTGTATTGCAATTTAATATCTTTACAGTATAGAGTTTTATAGAATTAGTCCATCACTATTTCATAACTAAATATTACATCACAAAGTGGACACTTTAACTTAGTATCCATTTTCCCCCAGAAAAACTTTTAATATATAACAAGTTTTATTTTTATGAAAAATCTTGATATTTTTCATCTGGACCTCATACTTATCACTAATAATCCTTAAAACCCTAAGAAAAAACATTTTAAAACATGGGATGAGAAAAACAAGCATAGTATAGGACATAAAAAATAATGAAAGAAAATCGTAAGTCTATTAATAATTATAGGAACATTCTTTTTTATAAGTATACTTTTGGTTAAAAATAAAAATTTTCTAACCCAAGAAATCAACTTTTATACCCAATTATTTTTCTATAACATTTAATAATAAATCTCAATGGAAAAAATAAAAAACATGAAGGTTTATTAGAAATCATGAAAACAAAACTGAAATATTTTTCAAAAAGTGTATACATTTCAACTTTAAGAAGTGGAATATAATTTAATTTAAAAATAAACTCATTTGTGCCTTTTTGAAATTATAATATTTCTATTAAAATATAGAAAAATAATAGTTAAATCACATGAGTAACTTTAGGAATCATTTTGATATCACTCTTAAAATCACTCTTACAAATGGAATAACATTCGTGGTTAAAAATAGAATAACCTTCATGGTTAAAAATGGAATAACCTAATCGGTGAAAAATGGAATAACCTTAAAGGTTAAAAATAAAATAAACTTCAGGGTTATAAATGTAATATCTTTTACAGTAATAAATGAAATAACATTCACAATAAATTATAATAACCTCTTAGGAGAAACCTAATCAGTTAACTGTGTCCATTTAGCCAGTGAATTTGATATCTATAATGGGATAAAACATCTTCAATTAATAATTTAACCACCCATAATCATATATAATTCCCAATAACCATAACATAATCATAATACATGGAATTATGCATCATAAAAATAGACTTTGTACCCATAATAAATCACTTTCAGATATTGATATAAACATAATTTTAAAAACTAAAATTATTAGACAAAAATGAATGAGGATTTTTATTTGAAAAAAACATGGAATATTATAAATTAAACCAAAAAAATAATGGTTTTTGTGGATGGAAAATCATTTGATGTCATATATGTTAATATAAATAATTCCATTTGTTTCTTTGTCAAAACGTTCCATAAAAAACATGTAAAAATATTCCTTTTGAAAAACATTAATAGAAAGTAAAATTTGAAAGAAAATGACCTTGATCATTAATTTAAGTCCATTTTAACATATCCATAAAATAATTTTAATAACATGTACATGAAATTAAAAACAAAATTAGAAAATTAATCATTAAAACATTTAAATGAGTTTTTTAATGTAAAGTGCCTCTTACCTCGAGTCTAACTCATCACTTGCATTAATTATTTTCTTTCATAATAAACTTATGTTTATTTTTTATTTTTTATTTAATTTTTTTAATTTATTAATTCCTTTTATATTGTTTAATATTGTGTTATATGTAATTACTTAATCAATTAAGTTCACATTAGACGTTCTGACGATATTTGACTCAAATGTCCAAAATAACATAGGTGGGTTGACTATAGTAAAATATTACAATGTTAAATTATATATATAATAATAACAATAAATTAATTGTAAATTATATTAATTAATTATACTTTTAATAACAACCATGAATGATGGTAATGAAAAACAATCTATGTTACATCCTTAGAGATGGTAGACCATTTGTATGCATGAGTAACATTTCTATTTTTCAAAAATCCTTATGTAAATTAGGTAAGTATTATTTTATCTTTAAATAAAAATAATTATATTATAAATATCCTATTATTTCTTTAAATACACTTAAATATACAATCCATGTGATGCGGTGATGAAAAACGAATCGCATCGCTTCATGGAGGTGGTAATCTACATGTACGCACAAACGATGTTATAATTTTTCAATGCATACAAAGGTAAGAAAATATATGATATATTAATTTAATAAATTTTTAAATATTTTATTAATATCATAAATTTACATTAAATCCATTATCATAAATATATATGATAGGAGGATACGGAAAATTAATTACATTGATTGATAGGCGGTAATCCATTATACACATGAATAATGGTTTCATTTCTCATTTGATAGAAGAGGGAGATTGATATCAGTTATTACATTAAAATAAAAAAAATTAATTATGTGTAATATTCTTGTGTTATTTTTGTAATAATTTCTGAATAATGTTTCGAGGATTTTGAATAATTGATTAATCAAAAATTCTTGGTTAATATTTATACATATTCATCAAACAACCTCTTTAGGATTATACCTAAAGCCTTCCTAGATTGGTTTGATGATCAAAAAAGGTTACTCTAGGATATGTGTAGGTATTTAAGGAATGTATTTGGGAATTTATTTTATGAAATAAAAGGATTATTATTTTTCAATAGTGGAGGATATGTGTTCTCTTTTAAAGGAAAGATGATGGGAACTCTTGAAATTTCCTAAAATATTAAATTAATTTTCATATTAAAATAGATAAAAAATGAAATTATTCTAATAAAATATTATTATGAGTATAAATACTCTTATATAATAAAAAGATTAAAAGTTTAGGTGATTTTTTACCCTTATCATTTTTTTAACCCGTGTTAATCCTTTTTGAGAATTACTGCGGTATTAAAGATTTATACTATTTAGGGGTCAAGATAGTTGCTATAAAAGTAAAATTATCCCATAAATGGACCATGTTATATATTTTAAACAATATCCCAATCACTTTTCCTAATATATAATTTTTAGGAATTTTAAATCATTTAAAAAATATTATTTATCATTGAATATTGTTATTAATATTTTTTGAACTATTCAGTTAATTAGAATTTGAAAAAAAACATGAAGGAAAATAATTTTGAATGTAATCCATTCACACATCACTCAAATGTTGTAAATATCTAAAAATTCATGAAACAAAATAATTCTTTCAAATTATATCACATTAAATATTTTTAAAACCATTTATTTTGTTTTTCTATTAATTGAATAAAGAATGTGTTGGTGTTGCGTAAGAATTTAAGGTAATTTTTTCATCAATAAAAATTATAAATAAAATTACCATGAAAAATAAATAAATTATCTTTCAAAAATAATTATAATCTAGAATATCCTCTATTTATCCCTATTTAAAAAACTTTCATAATAAAATAAAGAGAATGATATTTTTTACATTTCTTTACATTAAATAATATAAATTTCACAATCAATGATAAATGACAAAAAGGACAAATGTTCTAAGTTTTTCTGTTTATGGATGAAATATACTCATAAGATGAAGTTTATGCGTGTTTTTTTAATGAATTTTAACCCATGTTACATTAGTTTTATCACTAATTTACCCATTTTACATTTAACGTGGTAACAAAACCTAACTATGCTTACTATTCACAATAAACAAAAATAAAAGAGACATATATATATATAATTTATACCTCCATATTTCAAATATGTAGTTCATTTTTCAATATTCAATTCACAGAAGTGGCAAGATTTAATTTAAAATTAAACCTGCAAAACGCGATGAAAAACGGTTTTCCAAAAAATGTATTTTTAAGTATAAAAATGTATTTATACTAAATTTAAGGATAAAAATTATTCAAAATACTATAATTATATTTTTTAACAAAAATTATTTATTTAAATTTAAAAACTAATTTAAAAAATAATTTTCCTTTTTTAAATACTTTAAAAGAAATTATAGTTTTATAAAAATTGATTTTTTTCATTATTAACTGAAAAATAAATCTTTTCAGATATAATAAAATTTCACCATAATATAATTTTGATATGATGGTTTTAGAAATGAATTAAATTTTTTGAAATTAAAATTCCAAAATTTAGAAACTAGTCTTTTAAATAAATCTTATAATACATGAAAATGAATTTAATAAGAATAAAAAAATTTCCTTTTTGATTGGAAATATTACTTACTATTGTTATAATAAATATAACTATATACTTCATAAATAATGAAAAAAATTAAATTAATTATTATCTTTATGTGGGTTGTTATAATATTACCCCCTTTTGTAAATTTCATTATTTCAATTGAATTTGTTTCTTAAACAATGGGGAAATATTCCCCTCATAGCATTTTTATATTCCCATGTAGCTTCTTCAATCATATAGTTTATCCATAAAACCTTAACCTGGTGAATCACCTTATTCTATAAAACATTTTCACTGTGGTAAAAAATCATAATAGATTATTCCTTATAATAAAGGTTCTTTTCTAATTATACTACCTCAAATATAAAAACATGAGATGCATCTGGAACATATATTCTTAAAAACTAAACTATAAATACATTATGTACCTGAGATAAACTCAAAGTTAAGTCCAATCATTGGTAAATTTATAAACCTTTCTATAGAATTTAATATTGTCTAATGAGCCTTGGAATTAACTTCCACTTTTTACCCAAATGAATAACACTTTTCTCATGAGATACATTAAGAAAAACATGAAAACCTAACTGGAAAGAAAGATCTTTTCTCTAGTTATTTTCATAACTCTTCTACCTTCTTTGAGATATCATCATGTGTTGATGAATCATATTCTCCTTATCAATCATTTATTATACTAATTCAACTCCCAAAAACGTTCTTTCTCTAACTTTATACCAACAAGATAGAGTCCAACATCGCTTTCATTATAATACCACAGAAGGTTCCATCTATATTCAAGTATGAAAACAATTATTATAAGAAAACTCAACCAAATTCAGATAATGATCCCAACTTCGTTGATAATCCATTAAACAAGATAAAAGTATATCCTCCAAAGTTTGAGTCATTCACTGTAACTATCCATCACACTGAGGATGAAATTCTATAATGAAATTTAATTGAGTACCCAAATACTTCTATAGTATTTCTTATAAATTATAGGTGAATTTGGGATCATGATCAAATTAAATGGTAATAGGGACTCCTTGTAATCTATTTATATATTTAAAATAAATTCTATAATATTAATGAAAATATATATTATCTTGAATGTGATAAAAATGATCATATATAGTTAATCAACCAATAATTTCCAAAATTTCATTATTACTAAGATATGTATTTAGTAATCACATCACAAACACCTTGCATATATTCAACCATTTCTATTATAGCATTGTAAAATAATGAAGAATCTACTTTGGGAATTTTCATTTGGATTTAACCTATTGACAAGTCAAACATTTCACAGTAAAATTAGAAATATCTTTATTCATTCCTTCCCACTAAAAATGATTCTGAAGGTCTCTATAGGTTTTATCACTATCTTGATGAATATAAAATAGAGAACTACAAGCCACACTTAATAATTATTTCTTCAACTACGGGTCACATGAAACCCATTACCTTTTTCGAAATCTCAAAACACCTCCTTTTTCAATATTAAATTTAGTAAATTTACCTTTATTAACCAATTATAACTTTTGTTGTAACTCACTGTATTCCTTTTGATCTTGCTTAATTTTTTGTGCCAAATATGATTTCATTGAAACCTAAAACAAAAAATAGGGAATTCTTGTTTTCATAATTTCAAAGATAACTTTCATCAAACCATTAAGCAAATGATCATGTTCCGGATGTATTATAGTTAATGATGCATTATCTTTTTAACACAAAGCATCAGTTACTCTGTTTTCTTTAAATGGATGGTAATGAATTGAGTTTCATTAATCCCTTATCAATTCCATCCATCAACTTATTCTCAAGTTCAAATATTTTTTATGTAAATGTATACATCAAAATTTTAGGGTCATTGTATGTTTCACATTTTACCCCATATAAATGATGTCTCTAAATTTTTAAATTAAACATTATTGACTCCAGTTCAAGTTCATGTGTAGGATAATTCTTCACCTATGGTTTTATTTAACAAGAATAATAACAATTACCCAATTATTATACATTAATACACAACCCATAACCCTTAAAATAATCATCATTATAAATAAAAAAAGTCACCATTTTTATGGTAGGGTTAAAATAGGATCATTTCCTAATCTTATTTTCAATTCCAAGATATAATCCTCTCATTCCATTTTCTAGATAAACCTAACTCCTTTTAATGTTAACATAGTTAGTGGGATATATAATGGTTAAAATTTCTCCACCAACCATTAATAATATCATATTAATACAAGAAAACTAAAATACTCAGTAACATTTTTAGGCCTTATTCATTCATTATCTACTTCTATTTTAGTGGGATTAATAGTTATTTCAAAATTATTTATAGTGTTTCCAAGGAATGAAATCAAATATAACAAAAAAATCAGATTTGATAAATTTTCTATATAACTTATTTTTTTAGGGTTTCTAGAATAATATTTAGATGTCTTTGGTGATCCTTATAACTTTTACAATAAATCTAAATATCATCAATAAATACAACAAAACTTATCTAAGTATTCATGAAAAAAATCATAATATCCATGAATATATATGGGGAATTATTTAATGTAAATGGCATGAAAAAAACTCATAATAACCATACCTAGTACAAAACATTATTTTAGAGATTCTCCCTCTTTCACCATCATCTAATCGTACCCAGATCTGAGATCAACCTTTGAAAAATAATGATCTCCCAAGATGCCACAAAACAAATCATTTATATGATTAAAATAATACAAGTTCATATAAGTGATGTTATTCATGTATCTATAATCAATGCATGATCTCATTGAACCATATTTATATTTTAAAACAAAATAGGAGCACCCCATAGTGAAGTGTTAAGATTAATGGAACATTTATCAAGAAACACCTACAACTAATTTTTTTAACTCCATATGTTTTACGTGAGCCATCCGATAAGGGGTTTTGAAATTTTCTTAGATTTCAGAACTAATTCAACAATAAACTCAGCTTTATAATTAGGTATAATGATAGGAAAAATGTCAAGAAAATTGGTCATGTATTATTTTACTATCAGGAAATCATTAATATGAATAGATCCCATGTTATCAAAAAATTAGAAAGATAACATTCATTCCCATCTTTTAGAAATTTCTTAGATTCTTGATATTTTATAAAATGTATGAATTATTTCTTATTTAAATACAAAAACTCACATAAAAAAATAATTTTAGTGGCTCTGCAATCTATCATAGAATGATAAATTGAAATCTAATTCATACCAAAAATAACATTAAATTATAAAACATTCATGAAAACAAGGTTTTTAGGGAAAAAATTTAAATAAATTATAACAAGAATATAGTTCTAAATAATTGTTGTCTTAATACTACTTCTATTTGTTTTTACCTAATGTCTTGAATTTATTTATTGAGGTAAAATATTTATTTTTTCAGAAAATTTTTCAAAAATAAAATAATGGATAGACCCAAAATCAAACAATACATTAGCATAATATAAATAAATAACTAATATACTTGTTACCACTTCCTTTGATGGACCAACATCTTCTAGATTAGTTACAAAGGATTTCACCACACCCATTTACATATAGTCTTGTTTCTTCCCATCATTCATGTTCTTATTTTAACATGAATAAACATAATGAACCATCTCATTAAATTTAAAAATAATTACTACATGTTTATGAAAATTGGTCTTAACACTACCAAGACATTTTTCACTACAATCATGATCCGTATTCCAAAACTTAACATATCTGAAGCGTAAGGGACTGTATCATAGAATCCCATTAATTTGTGAGTTTTAGGTGTTTGAGTTTCTCGAATAAGTTTTTAAGGTGATCTGGTTGTAGTTAGGGTATAGTAATGGTTCCACCATCAAAAATAGCATGGATGTGGCATAGGGGTGTGTTTCACTATAAGGGTGGTGGTTGAGGTGTAGTGGATCACTATTGCAGTGTAGTGGGTTCAATAGAGGATTTTGGGGAAACTACATTTTTAGGAATAACTCTGGTATGGAGTCATGTTATCGTGTTGTCCCTTTCCCAAGTGTCCAGTTCTATGTCATAGAGTGATGAGGCCATAATATAAGATCTTTATGAGGTTCTTTCCATTTAAGGGTAATTGTGGCATGGAGCCTTGGGTTGTGTCATAGACCCCATTTTTTGTGAAGAGGTTATGTGGCGTGGTTCTTAAAGATGTGTCTTATCCCTAAATTTCCTTTTATATGATCTACCCATGGATCTCATAATTGTTCATTTACTAAGATGGATATGACATAGTCCCTTGTGTTGTGTTGCAGATTCCCCTGTGTCATCCAATTCTACAGTGCTGTCCAAGGGAATGCATTGTGGTCTTCGGTTTTCCAGTTTCCCTATAAATACTTGAACCCCCATTAAAACCCCACTTCCTCTCACTTTTTTCTCATAAACCTTAGAATACACATAGTGATTTTTTTAATTATTTTAATCCCATTTTTATTAGAATCAAACCCTAGATTCAAAATATCAATTATTGGTGATTAGAGGCAAGTTATTATCTTTTCTAGTGGTTTCTTATCCATTTGAGCTTGTGTTCCTCACTTTATCATTTCCATGATATAGAGTTAGATATCCATAATTCTTGTGGGGTTTATTTTTTTAGTGTGTTCATTACATGATATCCTAGGGAGATCATAGTTTTCATTTAGGGGAGGTGTTTAGAGAGCAGCATTGGCATTCTGTTTCTATTTCAAGAATATCGAATGATAAAGGTAGGATATTTGCTTCTTCTATTTTATTTACGTGAAATTATAAATTGACCATGGTTTATCCCTTTGGTTGGTAGTGTAATTAACATAATTAATATTAATGTAAATTAAATAATAGAATCGATTTACCTTTAATGATCGCTTGTTAATGATTTCCTCTATGATAATAGTTTTCCTCATGTTTTTATAGATAGTTTGATATCTATATTTCTTAGTGTATCATTTTGTTATACTTTTTTTAGTATGTTGAAATTTATGAAACTTGTAAAAATTTGAAACATATAATAAATTTTGTGGCTAAATAATTGAATATTTATGTTTAATAAACCCACTGTTATTTTTTTTAAAGGTTGGGGTTGAAGCCTCATTTATTATTAAATTAAAGCAAACACCTATTTAACTGGGTAGAGGGAGACCCATTACATTGTCCGAAGTCCTAATGGGCATTTATCCCATTACATGGCCTAGAGGCCCAATGTTTTGGGCAAAGACCCATTTTGTGAATAGTATTGCTATAGTACCCACCTGCTACAGTACCACACAGTACCGCCACCGCTACAGTGCTTTGTGGCCGCTACAGTGACATGTTTCCGCTAAATTTCTCATCGTTGCTACAGTGCTACTGCTGCTATAGTACTCTACAGTGCATGTGCCCAATGGTTTTTGAACCCCCATCATTCATGTAAGATTACGGGATTCATACCACAAAGCCAAACCCCAACTACAGAAAAAGTTCAAACCAACTATTTCATAACGGCAATATAAAATTAAAAAAGATACCAAGCCACTGAGTCAGAACCTCGAGCTATTATTATAATTTGATTGAAAAAAAATTGATGTTAAATGCATTTTAAATTTATAATGTATTCTCTTCCATGCATTGATGGATTTTATAAAGAACTGAAGCTATAATTATTTTTTTGTATAATGTAATTAATGTCTTGTTAATAAGAATTGTTCTTTCTATTTTTTCATTAAACTGGAATAAATTCTTAGTAATATTAAATAAATGATATCTTGAGATAGTTGATGCCCTAAGTTTCTCATAGTTGGATCTTTTGGTAGTGAATCAGTTAATTCAAGATGGAATAAAAAATATTTTTTTTATAAATATTAATCTCTGGGGTCAAGATTTTCTATTTCTTTAGAATGTATGGATGTCTTATATTTAGGGATGTTAGATCCCATTTTCATGTGAAGGATAAGTGACATATTTTTAAGGCCCAAATTACCCTATTTATTATGATTGTTTTTTTACTGCATTTTTTTCTCTAGATATGAGACTTGTAATGTGATGTGAGCTTGGGATGCCTAATGAGGCCTGAGATTATTTTACTAGTTGACACCTATGGTGGTAGGATGCATGGTGATATGCATGAGTGTTATATGAATGGAACTAGGATGATGGAAAAGTATTAATATGGTCTTACCCTTTAATGTGATAATGATGAGATTCATACTTGTTGATGAATTTGTTTAAAGGCCATATGGAAAGGTTACTTGTTAAATCTACATTTCTTTCCCCACTACTTGAGTCAAAAAGGTGTGCTTATTTATTAATTTCTTTATGGTATATTGAGATGTTTTCCTAGAGTAAATAAAATTGTATAATTATAATTATAATGTTTAATAAATTATTTAACCCATGGGGTTGGTTTTTCTAGAAAGAAAATGATAATGATAATCTTCAGAAATTATAGACTTTGTTGGATTATGCTTAGAGGTAGTAGACATTGATTTGATAGTAAATGAAATGTAATATGAATAATTTTAATTAAAGGTTAATGAATTAATAAACATAAAGTGGAATGTTTAAAAATGAATATGTAATTTAATGTATCTCATTGAATACTTATGTTCTTATAGGATATATAATCCTTGTCCATGTAAATTGGGTGTTTGAGTGATGACAGTTGCATTCAATCCTAGGACTAAGTAAATTATCTTAGATTGGTTGTTATATATTCTATGTATTATATTTTTTTTAATTTCATAAGCTACCCCACCCATGTAGATAGGGTGAATGACACCTAGTGGACTCTAGGAGGATTTTCCCCCAACATCCCAATGGTGAGGACAGATGGATGACTACCCCTTCCTATACTTCTCTCTTCTCCTATTAGAATTATGTGTTGGTGTGCATGATGGTTAGCTTTACCATAAATATGTATAGAGGTCTATAATGGATTTTGGTTATTTCACAAACATGTATGTCTATGTATAGTATGCAAAGGATTAGTATAAGTATATAATGTATAGGTTCCGATGACTTGAGGTACTTTACATAGTTTATGGGCTTTGATGACTTGAGGTATAATATCTGATGTATGATACACGTCATATGTGTTATGGAGGAATTATAAAACTAATCAGTAATTATATGAATATCTGATATGGGATGATGTGATGATGTGATGCATAAGGTGAATGTTGTCATACTTTTTCCTAAGTGTCTTCAAAATAGCTTATTTAGGAGGGATATGGATCAAGACATGGGATGCTGGGGAAGAATAAAAAACTAGGGGAATTAGTAGCTCGGTTCCCAATTATATTATTATTATAATATATTATCTCTTGTATATAATGATTGGTGAGGGATATACATGGTGAGGCTGGGAACTTAGTAAACATGTTTAGGTGATGAGTTAGTTTCACTTTTTTACATTGGGATTTGTTATGTTTTCTTTATATTTTTTATGAGAGGATCTAGGTATGATCCTACTGAGTAAACTATTATTATTATCCCATATATATATAAACTATTTTTCATGTTATCAAGAGAATGTGGAATATTAGTCTATATATTTCTCAATTAAGGTTTCTCATGAGTTGTTAGGGCTTCATGGTCACTATTTCATTTACCTTTTTAGTACTTGTATTTTTACTTTCCGACTATTTATTTTCTATATGAAATTACACATATGTACTATGGTTTATTATATATATATATATATGTATGTGAAAATAATTTTATTTGAGTATCTATATTATCTCTCTCTTTGGTATGTTCTCTTTGATGGAAATTTCTATCATTTGTATATGTGATATATCCTTGGTGATAGTTCCCAACTCTAGTACTATTGAAGGTGGGAATTAGGTGTTCACTATCCTCATCTTATTTACATACTAGGAGGGGTACACCTTGGGTAGAGGGGCTCATTATAGTAAGCACTTCCCATATTTCATAAGGCATTATCCAAGGATCTTTTTACCACCCTTATCACAAACTAAAAACTTGATTTCCATACCTTCGTATTTTTTTAATTGGTTTTTTCCCATTTCTATCCACCTAGAACACTTTTCATTGTACTTTTCATATAACACCTGATCATAGGAAAAATCTATTTCCACTTTATTAGCATATAAAATATGTTTCTAATAACTTTTAGATTCATGGTAATTCAATTCCCTTAGATATATTTGATTCAATCCTAAGTAAAACTTATTAATTTTAGTATCAAAATCCTAGATAAAATTTTGGGCATACCATTCCAATAGATGGAAGTTATCTTCATAAATAATCACTGAATATTCCCATTTATACCATAATTTCAAGAGTTATAATTCCATACTAATTTGAATAGACTTATGGAAAAATATTTCTCAAATAAAATATTCTTAAATTAATCCCATTACAAGCTATCAATCACATCTCCTTCTCTAGTGTTATTAGCCATTATCCACCATTGATCAGCTTCACCTTTAAAACTGTAAATATAAAGAGTTAAACTTTTATTTTCTAGACAAATCATGACTTTAAATATCTTTTCTAGAGCTTTATCATATCCCTTATTCACCATTGGGTCAGAAGATACATTAAATGTTGGAAGGTTTTTTCTCATATAATTCTATATTATCATCCTATTACTATATGTAAGATCTAGTTTCTCTCTAGAATGGATACAACTATGACAAATTTCCAGTAATTGGTATGTATAATTTTAATTTTTTTTATCTCTTGACTCATTATTAGAGTTCCTAGGTGTTAAAAGTTGAAAACATTAATTTTTGGGAAGATAGGACATGGTGTACAGTTAGTGCAGGGTTTGTCTAACTGTGTGGCTAACCATCTGAGGGTGTTGTAGGTTGGGATAGAGGTATTAATATGGTTTGAGAAAAATTTTACAAATTCTGAAGATCCTCCAGGGAAATTGGTCATCCCATTTTTGGTGGAAAGTGTCACTCACACTATTGGATCATGGTTTACCTAATCATACAGCCAAACTATGGGGCCATGTCCAGATCACTTAAAAGGGGTCTTTTTACCCTTTTACCCGAATATGGTTTTTTTTATTTATGGATCATTTCCTTCCCCCCTCATGCACAACCCCTATTTTTAGGTGTGGGGTTTTTCATCTTTGTTTGGTGATTTATCTATGGAATCATGGTGTTTTGGGTTGAGGTAAGCCCCCTTTTTAATGGTGTCTTTCTTATTTCCCCTTCTTCTTACTTCTTCTTTCATTTTTTTTGAAAGTTTGGAACTCTAGTAGAGGTGTTGGTCGAATATAGGGTTATAATTTGGAAAAAAATTTGGATTTATTATGGATTGAGTGTGTGAGGTATTGTTATTCCTCTTCCAGGTGGTCATCATCAAGGTCAATAAGATTTGGACCGAATCTGGGATAGGTGTCTCTATTTAAAGGTATTTTTATTTTCCTACCTTTAAATTAATAATAAAATCTATTTTTTGTTGTTTTAATTTCAATTTAAATAATTTATGCTTGATTCTTATTCAATGTTTGTTATATTTTGTGGATTGGATGGACAATTTTGGTGTTTAAAGTGGATTTTCCAAATTGGTGTGGCTTATATGCACATCAAGTGTGTTAAAATAAATCAAAGTGGTTTTATGGTTTTAAAAGGATCTATAAGTAGTTTTTAGAAATTGTTTACCCTTATAAATGTGTTTTTGATAAAAATGAGTATGTTTTTTATGAAATTGATTGTGATATGGCATGTTTGATTTGGGAACGTTTTTGTGATTGTGTGGTCATAGGATGTAGGTTAACTCGGGTATGAGTGAGGGGGTTTTTTGAGGGAAAGTGTAATCCATTGGAGATAAAAGTGTGAAATACTCCAATTTTTTTGTATGAGGGTCTTTGTGATCCATTGTAGGGAGGATTATGAGAGCCTGTAATTTTGTTACCAAGGGATCAGGTGAGCCTTTGGGTAGGAAGACCATGTGATCTTCCATGTTGGTTTCCAATAGACTGTAAGTGATCTTAGAGTTGGGCCCAAGTATTAACATGAAATCTTCCATTTTATTATCTATATAGAATACTTATTTAGACACTTTTGATAGTCATGGTGTTTAGAGACCTATATGAACATTACTCCTATCATATTAGTTTACATGCTTTATGAAGTTGATTAGTTCCATTTTGATATAATGATATGTATTATGAAAATTTTCATTTATATGGTTATATTATATTTTTGTTTGAGATCATTATTATTATTCCTTGTTAGATATGTAAATAATGTTAATACTTGGGCCCTTTTTCTTTACTGATCTAGGTTTGTATTTTTTTTATGAAACTATTTTTGTTCGAAATAAAAAACCAAAAATATTTTATAATTTTATATTAAAATGGTATGTTTTCAAAGTGTTTTAGTTTTGTAAATGATTTAAAACTTATTTTTTTGTTTGTGTGGATAAAATAATTAAATACATTTACTTTGGTATCCTATTGGGATTCGTGCCTCACAACCTGCTTGATACATTGGGTGTTTGCATACTTTATTTTTTTGGACATAAGAAAGGGAAAGGGAGCTATGTTCCAGGGTGGCTCTTCTTGATTACTATCATCCAATGTTGTGTATAGGAGATGTTGTATTTTATATGTTAACTCGTATGGATTTATTCTTTATATTTTTATCCATTTGAATGTTTTGTAGGCCTTATTTTTAATTTTACCTTTTATTTTTATTTTTTGGGATTGTTTTGATATACCAGGTATATGTCTAGTCATGACATATTTTTTATATGATGTATGTGATTTTTTATTTTATATACTTATTCAATATTGTTTATTATGATGTTATTTTTTGTTCATCCCATTTTATGGATGTGTAATTTTGGTTTACCATTGAATTAATCATTCCCAATAGATAGTTGGTTATGCCTGGTGATTTTCACCAGCCAATAGAAATTGAGGACGTGCTCCAAGCCATGTAGAAAGATGACTCAAGTGACAGGTTCAGTCGGCCTGGGTAAGTTTTTTACAAAGGACACCATTTATATCCTTCATTAACTAATCTATAATAGAAAAAAAACTATTCATTTCCAATTTAACCCTTTCCTGGTTTTTGATTTAGAATGATATTTTCATTTGGTGCATTCCTACATCAACTCCTTTATTTCCTCTATGGAAAATCATTCTGAACAGTCATAGTTTAGACAGAGTAAAATGGAAATATAAAATTTCAATATCATGATAACCATAAATTAAAATCTCTTATGGGTATATAATTTCATTATCCCAACCTCTAAAATTATCTAAACAATTCCTTTGATACCATTTATAAAGGCACAACCTTAAATATTACATAATCCTGAGTTTTAGGTCAATAATTCATTCTATTTACCTTTAGAATCTCTATTTTTTATAGTTTTATATAATTATTTCATCACACTTACATAAATAAATATTAAATAAAAAATTTGAAACTTCTACTAATTTTCCATTTTTCTCAAAAAATAATGCTTTTAAGATATAACAAGTTTTATTTTCATGAAACATCTTCACAATTTTTATCTTGACCATATAATTTTTCCTCTTCATCCTTAAAACACAATGAAAAACATTTTAAAACATGAGATGAGAACAAAAAGATTAGTAAGTGATATAAAAAGAAAATAAATAAAATATTTATTCCATGAATACTTATAAAAAATTTCCTTTTTCAAAATAAACTTTGGATTCAACATAAACATTTTCTTACCCAAGAAATAATCTTGATTCCTAATGTTTTTCATAGAAAATTTTATAATAAATATTAAATATAAAATAAAACCAATAAATATTTATTATAAATCATAAAAACACATGAATACTTTTTCAAAAAGGATAAAAATTTCACCTATAACTAGCAGCATATACTTTCCTTTAAAAATAATCTTTTAACTACCTTTTAGAAATCATAGAATTTCTATAAAATCCCATATAAATCATAAAAAAATCACACAAGTTACTTGATTTATAATTTTTATACCAATCTTATAATCACTCTTACAAATGGAATAAACTTCAAGGTTAAAAATATAATAAACATCAAGAATAAAAATTGAATACCCCTAATGGATAAAAATGGAATAATTGTCACGATTACATATAGAATAACCTTAACAGTAAATTCCAAAATATATATTAGGAGAAACATAATTGGTTAACTCTAACCCTTTACCCAATTCATTTTAGAGATATAAGGTTATCACCTATCCTATTTTTATACATAAACCATCCATAAACATAAATAATTCCCAAGAACCATAACAAAATCATAATACATTAAATATTTCATCATAAAAACATTATTTTCACTCTTAAAAATTAAACTAATAACCATAGTATAAGAAAATATATATGGTTTAAAGGATAAGAACCGCATAACTTCCCTCAACTAAAATTTATCATAGAAAATCCCGAAGAGAAATGAGATTGTAAGATAAACTCTTTCCTAAAGTCTCATCTTGCTTCTTATGTGATTAAAACTCTTATATAATAAATTAATATTTATTATAAATAAATAAAAACAATATTAATAGATAAATTAAAATTTATAATTTCATTAAATTTTTCAATTATCCTCTTATAAACAATTCTTTATTAAAATGAACAATCGGGTGAAAACTGGTCTATTTTATTTGCAAGTTTCAGTTTTCTTATTCTAGTCCTTTCTCCTTGGTAATGGTTTAATCATCTATATAATCATACTAATTTCATAAGTATCATATTTATTCATTATATTCACTTTTATAACCATTTATATAAAGGGGTGATGAAAAATGTGTTACATTACTTCATGGAGATGGAAGTTTGTATATGCGCACGAGTGATGTTTCCACTTTTCAATGGATGAAAAAAAATGGTAAATAATAATTAGAATTTACATAATAATAATAATTATATCATATATATCATATTGAAGAACCTTTTTGGTGTTTTTTAATAATGTTTTGTATTTGTTGACAACTAATCCTTTTGTTTAATAATTTTTTTGAGTTACAGAAAGTCGAAGTTCCTGGTTGCTGAAGATTTCCTTAAAGAAGATTATGTTGACGAATAAGAAGTTAGAAGTTAAGAAAGTGTCTCAAAATTTTTAAACATAATCAGACGATTATTTTCTGATCTTAAAGATCTCACAAATCATGAAAAGTTACATGATAAAAGCTGTTGAAGAAATGTTGAAGAGGATTGATGTTTTTCACTAAGAAAAATTCTGAGAAAATTCGGAACCAGTTTTCCTGAACCAGTTTCTCCTGAACCCGTTTTTTTTTTGAAATAGTTTTCCTGAACCTATTTCCTGAACCTGTTTCCTAAACCAATTTTTAGAGTCTACTTCCTGAGCTAGAAATTTAGAGTCTACTTCCTGAACTAAAAATTCATAGTCTACTTTCTGAGCCAGAAATGAGGAGTCTACTTCATGAACCCGAAATTCGGAGTCTACCTCCTAAAACAGAAATTCAGAGTCTACTCCCTGAAACAGAAATTCAGAGTCTACTTCATGAACTAGAAATTCGGAGTCTACAACCTGAGCAAGAAATTATGAGTCTACTTCATGAACCAGAAATTCGAAGTCTACCACCTGAACTAGAAATTTGGAGTCTACTTCATGAATCATAAATTTAGAGTCTACATCCTCACCCAGAAATCCGGAGTCTACTTCATGAACTAGAAATTTGGAGTCTACTTCCTAAGACAGAAATTTAGAGTCTACCCCATGAACCCGAAATTAGGAGTCTACCTCATGAAATAGAAATTCAGAGTCTACTTCCTGAACCAGAAATTCGGTGTCTACTTCATGAACCAGAAATTCGGAGTCCACTTCCTGAGCTAAAAATTCGGAGTCTATATCTTGAACCAGAAATTCGGAGTCTACCCCTGAACCCTAAATTTGGAGTCTACTTCATAAACCATAAATTTGAAGTCTACTTCCTAAAATAGAAATTCAGAGTCTACATCATGAAACAGAAATTTAGAGTCTACTTCCGGAGCCAGAAATTCAGAGTCTACTTCCTGAACTAGAAATTCGGAGTCTACTTCCTGAGCCAGAAATTCAAAGTCTACTTCATGAATCATAAATTTAAAGTCTACTTCATTAGCCAGAAATTCTGAGTCTACTTCCTGAGCTAGAAATTCATAGTCTACTTTCTGAACCATAAATTCAGAGTCTTCTTCTTGAGCCAGAAATTCGGAGTCTACTTCCTGAGCCCAAAATTTGGAGTCTACTTCTTGAACCCGAAATTTGGAGTCTACTTACTGAGCCAGAAATTCAGAGTCTACTTCATGAATCATAAAATCGAAGTCTACCTCCTGAACCAGAAATTCGGAGTCTACTTCCTGAGCCATAAATTCGGAGTCTTTTTCCTGATCCAGCAAGTCAGAGTCTACCTTCTAATACAGAAATTCTGAATCCAAGATCAAGCCTTATCATTTTGAGGAAGATATGAAGTGTTCAAAAAACCTGAATTTCAACATTACATAAATCTCAGAAAATTTATGGAGATTTGAAGAATTCAAAGATTAAATTTAAATGTGAGAGATTTGCATAGTTTTTGAGATTTGAGGAAGCGGGAAATATTTTCAAGATTCCTGCCTTTGTTTTATGAGTTGCCTATAAATATGTGCCCATATCATTTTCTCCTTTGCAACTTTTACACACAGAAAAGGTAGAGTGTTGGAGAATTCTTAGTGAAATGTTCATACCATCTTGAAGAAGTTTCCTTGAGTGTTTGAGAAGAATAGAATCAGAATTATCTTATCTTACTGAGAAGATTGGTTTCAGAAAATCGGATTCAAGAAATAGGATTGAAGATTCGGAGTGAGAACATGTGTGGAATCATCTTATCTTGCTGAGAAGACCAGTTTCAAAAATTCATATTCAAGAAATCGGATTGAATATTCGAAGTGAGAATTTTTGTGGAATCATATTATCTTACTGAGAAGACCTATTTCGTAAAAATCAGATTCAAGAAATCGGATTGAATATTTGGAGGGAGAATTTGTGGTGGAGCTTAACAAAGTTCTTATTCTTGTGTTTGAATCATTTTTTCTTTAAGGAAACATTATAAACTGATGGGAGTCAGTATAATCTTTCCTATCGGGATATAGAAGGTTTCCAACAGGAGATGACACAAGCTGTATTCACTTCTTCATTATAGTGGATTTCTATAGACCCACGGGAGTGGCTATGGAAAGGACATGGGTTCTCTTATTGAGGCCGAACCTTGTAAATCTTGTGTGCCTTTCTTGATTTACCTTTCTTTCATGCTTGTGTTTCTTACTAAAGGTTGATAAAGAAATAAATCTTAACAGGTTGCAAGGGTTAAGTTTCTTAAAGTTTTGAAACTTATAAAAAGTTAAACAACTGATTCAACCCCCCCCCCCTTCTCAGTTTTTTGTCGATCCTTTTAACTTCACATATATATTCATCAAATTTATCCTTATGAACATCTATGTAAATAGGAAATGAAAAATAAATCACATCGCTTTGTGGAGGTAGTAGTCCACATGTACGCACAAGTGACGTTATTATTTTCCAAAGTATGAGAAAGAGGTATAAAATTGATATAAAAATAATATAAAAATATATAATTATAGTAAAAATACATATTTCATAATTTTAATATGGTTATATAATATTTTTAGAAGTTTTCAGAAGAAATGAACGTGAAAAATATCGGTAAGAACATAAAGTTGTTATTTTGGAATCCTCCATTCAGAAGCAAATTAAAGCTTATTAAATGGTCATTATGAAAAGTAAAGTACATCAAGGTTATTGATAAGAATGTTTGGAAATTATTTTTATGATATTTATTTAGCTAAAGTTCTCAAGTGGTGTGTGGGAGAGAGGAGAGTATGTGACCTTTTTTATGTAAGGGGAGTTGCACTATTGTAAAAACCATTATATGAATGTTGACATGTTTTATCTAATATATTGTCTACACATTTAATTAAAATAATTCATTAATAGTGATTAATTTAATTTATGAAGATAAAAAGACATTACAAGAATAAAAATAGTTTTCATAAAAACATCTCTTTTTTTCTTTCAAGTGGTTTTATTATCATTTTAAACCAATTTATAACCAATGAATTAAATTTATAAATGTGTAAAATAAAATTTTTCTTTATTTATTTGGTCTTATTTATACTCTATAATCCGAATTCTAAGAGATAATTGTCACATTTAATAATAATATTTCAAACGTATAACGTGGTTTGTCTAAACTCGATGTTGTTTGTAAAGAAAGATATAGAAGACATAAAACTTATATTAAAATAAATTTATCATATAATATTAGTTTTTTACAATAAAAAACTCATGTGAATCGTTTTTAATATAATTCATGATATTTAATTATATTAAGTAATCTTTTCATTCTAAATAAATAATAACATAATGCATGTAGCTTTATTTAAGAATTTTATTAAAACATAAATTAAAAAATTTTATAATTTTATTTTTAAGAAATTCATTCAAATTTTTAATTAATTATTTAAAAAATAACCGAGTTGAATTTTTTATATTTTTCAAAAATAGTTTATTTTGGGGCGAATAATGAAAAATAATGATTTTAAAATAATTATCACTTTTATTAAATTATAATAATGTAATAATAGATTTAATTTTTTTGAAACATTATTTATATAAAAATATATATTTAATAATTAATATTATTCATATAACAATGTAATATTTAACTTATAAATTCATTCATTACATTTTTTCTATTTATATAATGTTTTTGTTCAATTAAAAACTCTCTTTTAGTTCTTTTCTATTAATAAAGTATTTACAGTTTACTTTTGTTTTTTGTTTGGTTTTAAATAAAATTAATTCTATTTTTATTTAACATAATAAAATTATTCCCACTATAATCAAAATTATAATTTATTTTCCTATAAAATAATTATTACGCTTAAAATAAATATTTTTTTAAAACAGTTTTCATTGTGTTTGACAAACTGATATTAAAAGTAATTTCTTCAACTTATAATATTTTAATTATATAAAATGGACTATATCTTTTTAATTATCATAATTAATATTAGTAAAATCATTTAACTAATTTTTTTTTCATAACGAATAGTTATCATGGTAAATATTTATCACCTCGGTTAAGGATAAAACAGGTTTAATGGGTTAAAAATAAATGGATAAGGCTTATAAATAATAAAAAATTAATTAATTAAACCTAAATGGTAGGTTTTATTTAGACCTTAACCTTTTCATATTCTAATATATGTCAATTTGGATCCACTTTCACCAGAAAATGACTTTATATTATTAAAATATTTTCAGTAGTTTTATGTATGTCTCTCCCATCGCTTATAAAAGGAATCCTTTTTTCCTCTCTTATTCAAAAACATCGATCCTTATAGATCAGCCAATACCTATCAAAAAAACATCAAAGAAATATTAAATTCAATATTGACTTACATTTCTCACCCTAATACCATCCTAATAAGTCTTAACCTGTAAACTAAAGGAGGTATCTCAAAAAATATGTAATTGTCTTACCTAACGCTTTCAAATTTTATCTCCTATTATACTTACTCTAAATATATTATATCCATATAAACATGATTAATATAGAATAATTGATAAACCTATATTTTATTATGATTATGTTATAAAGATTTTCCACCTCTTTTCTAACTTATGGAAAACAAATACATTGCTCATCCATATATATAGCCTGCCATCTCTACATAGCGATGTAATTCATTTTGGATAACCATTTAACATGGAAGTTTATAAATATGTAATTAATGAAATATATAATATATTTATTAAATAATTATGATTATTTAAAATTAATATATCATCTACCTTCTTACCCTTCCATCTATTGGAAAATTATAACGTTTTTCGTTCATACATGTGGACTACCACATCTAAGAAGCGATGTGATTTTCTCTTCAATTACCACCATGCATGGATGATTTTGAAATTGTATATAATGAATAGAAATTATATTCATTAAATTATTAAAATAATGGATATTATTTAACCATTTAATTTCACCTTTAACCAAGCACAATATAGAAAAGTAATTTTAGGGAAATTGAATGCACACCATTAAAGTGGTTGACGTAAGCATGAATTATTCAATGAATGGATTTAAAATTATTATAAAAGGAAATTAACTTAAGGAACGGACATTTAAAATTACATATCATAGTGAATTTAAATTATAATTCACTTTGTTAAATTCTTCAAGATATTTTAGGTTTATGGTTTTAGAAATCTTGGTTATTACTCTTATATAACAAACGTATATATATATACAGAGTAGAAAATTATGATAAGTATCTACATTTCTCATAATATAAAACATGATTTATTTTCATTTAAAAAATTCATGATATTCAACTTGACTTATTCCTTTTTATGACCCATCCTTAAACCCTATAAGAAAAATTTTAAAATATGGGATGATCACAAAAAACTCAGTAAAGGACATAAAAAGAAGGGATCTCTTAGTCCAATAAAAAACATAAAAATCATGTAATATTTATCTTTATCATAAAATTTATTTTATAATATTAAATAAAACATTTTCACATGAAAAAAACCCAAATTGTTTCTCAAATAAAGTCATTAATACCAATAGAAAGAAAATAAAACCTTTTTAAGAAACATAGATCATAATATCCATGACACATTATAAACCTGTGTTAGAAATAAATATATACTATTTAAATAAAAAATATAAACCCTAGATTAACTCCATCATTATTTTATGTTAATATAAATAACATTACCCAATACATTGGAGTGATATATGGATAAACCCATCATATATGCAATATTAGGCTCACATGGCACTATATGGATGCACTAATCGTATAATCTATATCAAGATCACGCATGATTTGTAATGGGGAAATCCTTTGTATAAACAATATTGGGCTCACAATTTTCTAAATTTATAATTATAAATTACCATTTTCAAAATAAAACATTTTATGATTTCACTTTTTCATCATAAAACTCTTGAAAAACAATGTTAAACTTATAAAAAATAACTTTTAAACATCAAAAAAAAATATTTTAAAACCCCATTTTATACACCAAAACACCCATAAATAATATTATTATTTGAATAAAACATTAAAAATTATAAATTAATCAAAACTTTATGTAATGATTTTTGCGGCGAGAAAACTCATCGATACAATATATGTTAAAATAGAACATTCTTATTGTCATTTTTAAAGAAAGTCGGAAATTCCATACAATGATTCTGTTTAAAAAAACTGAAAATAAAAAAATTACATTATAAAATTATCATATATATATATAATTAAATTAATAGAATCGTTTTTAAAACTTGGACATGGAAGAAAAATAGAATTAGAAGTAAAACATTAAAAGAGTGTTTTTTAAAGAAAATCCCCTAACAAATTTTGAATCATTTGAATCATAATCCCCATGAAATATTAACAATAATAAAAAAATTATATATAATTAGAATAAAAAATATCATGATATAATGTTTCATATGGTTTTCATATACACCATATTAAGGAATATAAGAGCATAACATCAAAATATATCTCAACAAAAAGAAATTGAAATGAAGTCCCTTACCTTGAGTTTGACTAGTCATGTATGTAATTTATATTACTTAATAATAAAAATATGTTATATATTTAATCGATTAATAACATTATCAGGTTTATTATTCCATTTATTTCTCTTACTACAATGTTATATATGATTACTTAATCAATTAAGTTTATGTCAGATGATTAGATGTTATTCAGCTTATGTGTCAAAAATGAATTTAGTAGGTTGATGATTGTTAAATTGGTCATTATTTAAACATAGATAGAATAATAATCATGAAATAATTATAATTTTTATACTGAAATTATAATTTTAAAACCAATCATCATTTTTGTTTAGTAAAAATGAACTACGTTACGATCATGGAGACGGTAGGTTGTGCGTACGCATTAGTAATGTTCCCATTTTTTAACAATAATTATTGAAGGAGGTTAATTAATATATTTCATTTCTATAATTATAATCATATCATAAATATATTATTATTTATTTATATATTCTTATATATACCATCCATGTGATTTAGTGATGAAAAAAATAATCATATCACTTCATTGATGTGGTAAACCACTCGTACACATGAATGATGTTATCATTTTTAAATGTAAAAAATAAAATGATATATAATATTTTAAAAATAATAAATATGTCATTAAAATAATAATTATATAATATACATCACATATATTAATTAACTTTATCCTTATTACTTTCCATTTAAATCATTAGTTTAAAAAATCAAATTTCTTCGTGAGGTGGTAGTCCACCGTACACACAAGCGACGTTATCATATCACCCATGGAATGGAATGTAAGGGGGTATATTTGAGGTAATAATTAAATAAGTATAATTTTGTTACATATATAATATTTATACAATAAATCCATCATTATAATAAGACTTTATAGTCAATGATGAAAAACAAATTGCATCGGTTCGCGATGCGGTAGTCCGTTGTACACACGAATGATGGTTTTGTTTCCCAATTAGTAGAATATGAGATAGATTCTGGTTATTAAATTAACAAAATAACATTTAATTATATTATAGATATATTTTTTATTATATGAAAATAATTTAATAAGGGTTTATGAATGTGTAATAAGAAATAAAATAAAAATTCTAGGTTAATTGTCATACCTCTTCTTCGAAAAACCTCTTTAAGTTACCGCCAAAATCTTTCTTAGGATGGATTTATATTCAGAAAAATGGATATAGTTAATTTTTATTGGATTAAGGTAGTTATTTGGGTAGAAATATTCTGAACTAAAAAGTTTTTAATTTGTTAATAGGATACGATAGTGGGTGACCTATCATAAGTGAGAAGAGTGGCACATTTGTAATTTTTGAAAATAAAAACGGATACCCATGTTTTTCACATGAAAAAAGGATAAAAATGGACTATTATAGGGAATTATAAAATATAAGCTCAAAATTTATCCATAAAATATATTTTATACAATTTGTTAGTTAATTTAAACCCTTATCTTTTCATTTTAAACCTCGGTAAATCCTTTTTTACATTAACCACAGTAAAATGTTTTTATGGTTTTCATTATTAATTATAAACAAGAATTAAGTTTAACATATTAAATAATATAAATTATTATGATTAAAAATATGTAATCAACTTTACCAAATTAAATTCACAAAATTGTAATAATTTAATTAAAATTAAACTCAAAAAAGTGATGAAATAACAGTTTTTCAAGAGATATATTTTTCAAGCCTGGGATGATTTTACATTAACACTATGACTATTAATAATAATATGATTAATTTAAATTAATATTTATATAAATATATTATATAAATTTAATTTAAAACATTCATCGTTATGGGTTTGTTTATTTAATTAAAATGGATAAACAATATGCATTTTAAAACAGTTTTCATATAAACAATCAGTTTTTAAATTAAAATAAAACTTATACTAAAAACCAATATAAATATTATTAAAAAGTAATTAGTTATATTTAAAATAATAAATAATAATTATGTTACTTGAAATCATATTCATAACATAATGTAACTTTTAAATTACTTAACTTATAGAAATTTAATGACATTTTTACAAAAAAATCTATTCTTTCATTATTCATCAAAAAATAAATATTTTCTAAAAAATTAAAAAAATTCATCCCAAGTTATTTTTTATATGGTGATTTTAAAATTTTGGGTTATTTTTTAAAATAAATTTTCTAAATTTTCTATAAATTAGTTATAATATTTTTCATAAAATAATTAAAACTTATTTTTGAAGAAGAAATATTTTTTATGAATAAATTTACTTTACTCTAAATTGATTAATTAATTACTTATAATTTATCAATGAATTTAAATTTAGTAAGATTTTTTTATAAATATTTCATAATGAAGTTAATATTATTCATTCCCTTCAATTTGACACCTAGTTTATAATGGTCATATTTAAAATAATATTATTTCATGGTTTGTTTAAGCGGAGTGTCGTGTGTCTTATACACGATCGAGCTAAAGTTCCATTTACAAAATATTATATTGTTAGAATTAAAAAATGAAATAAAATTTATAAATCATATTAATAAATTATTTAATAAATTTTAATTAATTTTACAAGATGATCAAACATGTATGACTAATTGGTGACCCAACGTAAGGGATATTTTTATAATCTCATTTTGTTTTGGGAATGTTTATTTTCATATTTCATATGAAAAAATTATATGATAATAATAATTTAAACCCCATATATTTTCTTCTACTCAGTTTAATTTTGTTTTTAAATTTTTATATTCCATTTATTCTCTTGTTGGATCAAGAATTAATAAGTAAGCTTCATGATAGGGACTTTATTTTAAAAATCTTGTTTTAAAGTGTTCCTTCAAACATTTTTATTCACTATCATGGTTCTTTTAAATGTTTCAAGAATGTTATTATTTATGTTTCAATGGTTGATAAATTTAATTTTCACCTATTTTTTACATTATTTAAAATGTATTAAAAATTAATATTTCAATATTTATTATATGAGTTATTTTTAACTTTTTACAAAAGTGAAAAAAAAAGAATATTTTTTTAACATAAACAGTTTAACCACCCTTTCCTGCTATTATTGTTGTTATACATTATAAATATTCCTTAACAATTTTCTTTGTTTTTTCAAATAAAATATTTTTCCAATATTTTAGAAACTTTTATTTAAAATTTTATCAAATGAAAAGGGAATTATTTTTGTTAAAGAATGAAGATAATTTTGGAAGATATTTATAACTCTATTCTTAAACAATGTTATATGGAAGTTATTTTTTAATTATTTTATTCTAATTTATTTTCTAAAGGCTCGGTTTTATTACAGAACATTAATTTATGATGACTATATAGGCTTTTATCATCCATTAATGATAATGGATTATACCTTATTTTGAGATTATTTTTATTTCTTGTGATCATTTTCTTTATCACTATTCATTATCCATTAGATATTATTTTTCTCCTTCATTTAAATATTTTCAATATAATGGATGAATTTAAAATCATTTCTATTAAATTACTGATGCTTCAACCATATAAAATTTTTGTATATGTTATAATTTTATGGAATCTTATTAAGACATTTCATTTACAGGGGAAATATTGATATGTTTTTTTCTTGATTCTATACAAATATTTTTTTTATAAATAATTTTTAGAAAAAATAGAATTGATAATTCAAAATAAGAGGAATACATAGGATGTGAAAGTGATATATGAGTTCTAATTACAGATTCCCCTTGATGTATCAATGGGTCTCATGAGATAAAATAACATTCATGCTATATTAGATGGGTATTTGGGTTACACCTATCCATGTATTAATAATGAAATCTTGGTTGAGAATGATTAATGGTAAGATTCATGATAACATTGCTATTGTCTTGATATAAAGTTCATGATTGTCCATATTTACATATTTCCTTTATTAAAAATTTATTTTTTCTTATCTGTTTGATTCATCTGTTTATATTAGCCATTGATGTTCATTGAGATCATATTTTTTATTAAATAACATGTGTTTTTATAATCCACACATCCATTTTGATTATTCCCTATTTAATCATGACAGTTTCTGTTATACATAACCCTTACTGAGTATCTATTCTCAGAATTTATTTTCTTTTCTTTCCCCAAGATATGAAGAAGGTTATTATGAATTATTTTAAAGGATGAAAGAATGTTTCTTATGATATGTTTTTATATTTCCAATGTAAAATGGGGATCAAGTATGTATCTTTTTTTTAAATAATACTAAATTGATTAATCTAACATGGTTTGAACCCTTATATCTTGTACCAACATAGAAAAGTAACCACTAGATCTAGGTTACTAGATTCATGGTGTTACAATTGTTATTAGAGGAATTTTATATATGAACCTCAGGTACTATATTTTAAATAAACATGGATAACATGAGAATTATAATAAACCCTTTGTGTATTTGAGAACTTTTTACCATCATATGAATTTTTTTAGTTTACGGATCAATATTTATGATGATTATGAGATAACTCAGGGTGTTCTATTGTTTATTGATACTTCCTAGAAGAAATAAGGGAATTAACACATGCTATTAATATAGGGATTTCCCTACTGAGAAAGATAATATAGTTGGTGTTAGGACAGAGTAGATAATATCCATATTAAGGAAATTGACTCAGGATATGATGAATCACCTTTTCGTATAGGGAAATATATTGTTCCATAGTATGATTTACCTATTTTGGATCTCTTCATGGGACATAATAATTCATCTTTTAAAAGAAATACTTATCTATTAGTAGTAAAAAATTTATTAAGACCCTTGAAAAAATATGTTTGGCATCGAGAAGTAATAATAAGGAAAAGTTTATTTTTCTGGTGTATTATTTGAAGGGAGATATTGATCAATTGTGGTTATTGATCAAGATCACTAAATTAGTTTTTGAGATATAAAATATAGAATGGATAAATTTTAAAGTTATATTATTGAATAAATAATTTCCCTGATGTCAGTGAGTTTAAATGGAGAGGAAGTTCCTCACTTTAAAGTATAAAGAAGAAGAAAGTTTTACAAAGTATGAGTCTAACTTTAAAAGATTGTCCTAAAATATTATAGATAAATTAAATGATCTAAAAATAAATATTTTAAATTTATTTTATTGGATTAAGTTGTGTCTATGAATGGAACTATTCTCTAAAATATTTTAATCATATGGTGAAATAGTATCAAGTTTCATAAAGACAAAGAAAAAAAATTTCGGGTATTATATATTTGAGGTAAATAAATAAAAGAATTATCCAGCTGAGTACCAGTATAAAAGAAATGTTTCTAAGAAGAAAAAAAGTGAATATGGGATTTCCAACATGTGATAATTGTGGAAAGAAACACCCAAGTACTTTCCTAATCAGAATCAGAGTTTGTTTCAAGTGTATAAATAAAGGGTTCATGAAGCTCATTAATGTAAGGGGAAGAAAAAACCACCATTATCTAATGATTAAGCTGTAAATATATAGGGAATTATTAAAACCAACATCCCAAGAATCAAGTGATCCTCATATAGAATATTCCAAGGGGAGAAGTCTAAGATTATGTGACTACTACAGCTTATGTTGAAGTTCCTAACGATATGGTGGTAGTAACTATGATCATAACATGAAATTTAGATAATTCTTTATTTGATTATGGATCTTCACACTATCTTATATCTTATATGTTTTCCCATAAAATTATATTTTTCCCTAACAGATTAAGAAGGTTGTTGGAAATCAAGACAAATAGTGTAAATCATATTGTAGAAAGATGTTTCAATCAATTACTATTATGACAAGTAAACATAACTTATTTATAAACCCAATTATTATATAAATGGTTTACTTTGATATAGTCCTTGCTATAGATTGGATTTCAAAATATAATAAAAAAATTATTTCAAAGAGATTGAAATTATTATTCACAATAGATAGGTTGAATCCTGTATATTTATAGGGGAAACTACATCATCTAAATCATGTGTAGATCCACCACTAGTATCACTCCTTAATTAAATTCTTATAGTAAATGTATTCATATAATATAGGATATTCCTATTTATAAATACTGCATTGATGTGTTTCCTGTAGATCTACATGGATATCCACCTATGCATGAAGTTGAGTTTTATATTGATCTTCTCCATACTGAAAAACTTATATCTAAGACTCCTTATAGGATAGATATAGTGGAACTAAAGGAAAAAACTATAGGATTTTTGTGATAATATATTTATAAACCCTAGTGTTTCACCATGTGGATCCCTTATTCTTTTTTTAAGAATAAATATGGGTATATGAGGTTGTTCATATATTATAGTGAAATCGATGTCATTTCTATAAAGAATAAGTATAATCTTCCCACATTAATGACTTGTTTGATCAACTTCGAGGAGATAAATATTTTTAAATATCAATATTCATTCTATTTATCATAAAATATGTGTAAAGAAGGATCATATTCCAAATATTTCATTTTATATGAGGTGTGGACATTATGAATTTACAATAATGACTATTGGATTAACTAATTCACCCTCTATTTTTATGGTTCTGATGAACAGATTATTCAAGGATCATCTTGATAACTTCATTATTATATTTATTAATGATATATTGATATAAAAAGGATCACCTTATCTCTAAGGATTAAATTTTAATTTATCATTAAAATAAAAAGGTAGTGATAGAATGGCCAATACCAATTAATATAACTAAGGTACATAGTATCCTTGGTTTAACAGTTAACCATCAGTAATTAATTCAAAAATATTATTGATTATATAACTTTTTAGCCATGATGACACATAAATAGAATAATTTCACATGATAGAGAAAATTTAAATAAAAATTAGTTAATTAAATAAGAGATTGGTCAATGCACTAATATTAAATTTACCATCATGAAGGGATATATTTTTGATATATTGCATCAAATAATGTACATGGTTATGTGTTTATATATTATGATAGAGTTATTTCTAATGCATCAAGATATTTAAATATTCATGAACATAATTATCTGACCCATATTCTAGAGTTAGGATCCATAATCTTTACATTGAATATATATAGGCATTACATTTATAGTGAAACAAAATGAAATATATATGGGTCAAAAAAGTTTGAAATGCATCTTCTCATGGAAATTAATCTACTAAGGAATAGTGTATGGCTTGAATAACTCAAGTATTATGGTTTATCAATACACTTCCACTTTGGGATGGAAAATAAGGTTTATGATGCATTGAGTAGGAAAGATCATGAACTTTTTACTAAAATGAGTATTGGAAAGGATCCTCTATTAAAGGATTTATTAAAGTTGTATATGGGAATCAAAAGGAAGGAGAAACATTATATCTATTCCAAATGATTTACAAATACTCCTTATTGGAGAAAATAAAATGTGTCTATCTTTATGATAGGAATATTAAAAATAAAATAAAAGCCTTAAATAATGGGATGTTGGTTGAATTCATCTATGGAGATGTAATATTGAAATTTGGAAAGAATCTTTGGGTTTTATCTTTTCTTGGGATAAAAAAAGAATTATTACATGAATATCATAGCTTAAATTTCTCTATTCACCTTGGGGACACCAAAATGTTTCGGGATTTAAAAGATCATTTTTGTGGGACAATATGAAATGGTAAATTCTCAATCTTGATTCAAGTTAGATAGTTTTTCAATGAATAAATTCTAAGAGAAAACATCCTAATAGAGACATAAAACCTATAGTTATTCCTATATGGAAATGGGATGACTTTACTATGAATTTTTTACTTGATTACCAAAGTCTATGAGAAATAATGATGTCATATGGGTTATTATTGATCATCTTACAAAGTATGAACATTTTCTTACTATAAAGGAAGATTTACCTCTTTAGAATCATGTGTAGATCTATATGAATAATGTTATGAGAATTCATGGTACACCTCATTCGATTATATCTGATCATGACCCATAGTTTACATCAAAATTCTAGAAAAGTCTGAAGAAGTCTCTAAAAACCAATCTATATTTGAGCACTACTTATTTTCCTAAAACAGAAGTATATTTTTAATGGAATATTAAAAAATTATAATACATTCTTATTTCATGATCACTTAACATTCAAGGTATGTATGATCAATATTTACATTTGAATGAATTTACTTATAATAATAGATTTCATTAAAATATTCAAATGGAATTGTATGAGGCATAGTATAGGAAAATATATCATACACCAACTTGTTAGGATGAAGTTGGTGAAAGGAATATTTTAGGACCAAATACCATTAATGAAAAAATGTTGAAAGTGATAACTATTTCAAGTCATATCAAGTATGTTAAAAAATCAAAATTGGTATGAAAATAAATGAATAAAATATCTAGAATTTAAATTAGGGGATCATGTTTTATTGAAATTATCTCTGTGTAAGGGTGTTATAAGGTTTGGAAATAAAGGTAAACTAAGTCACAAGTATAAAATTCCTTTAAAAATTCTATAAATAATTGGATATATGGCTTACCGGTTGTTAATTCCACCAAGCCACTCTATAGTTCATGATATATTTAATATTTATATATTTAAGATCTTTACGTTATACCAAATGCATGTTCTCCCAAATAAGTAAATATAATAGGAAAATGATTTATCTTTTGTTGAATACCCTATCTAGAATCCTGACATTAGTGAAAAATTGTTGCAGAATTTCATGACTCAATTGGTGAAGGTACTTTGGAAGAATCATAAAATAAAAGAGGAAATATGGAAACCTGAAGAAGTTATGATGAAAAAATACAAATTTTTTTTAATGTGGTGAAATTATATAAATTTCAAAGATAAATTTTTCGAAGGGGAAGAATATAAAACATGGTATTCAAATATAGTAAGTAAGCTTTTTTTGAAACAATGACATAATACACATAACAATATTCAAGAATATGAATAAAACCTAAAATACCAAATTTTGTAAATTTAATTTGAATAAATAAATTATAATATTAAATTAATCGTGTAAAAAGTTATCTTAGGATTGATTTTATATATTTTTTAGAAATCGTTAATTTTTGGGTGAATAGTGAAAAATACTGTTTTTACAAAAAACTACAACATTTATAACATTATAGTGATGAAATAATAAAATGAATTTATATAAAAATATATTGATAGAATAAATATATATTTAATAAGTAAAATAATTCATATAATAATAAAATTTTTAACTTATAAATATATTCTTAAAATTTTTGAATTCCAAGTAATGTTTTTGTTTAAATAAAAACTATCATTAGTTCTTTGCTCTTCATCAAAAATTTATAGGGTTCCATTTAGTTTTTGGTTTTTTTTTAAATAAAAATATATCTTCATTGATTTAAAATAATATAATTCATTAAATTTAAATAAACATTATACTTGATTTTTCTATAAAATCATTTTTTATGCTTAGAACAAACATTTCTCTAAAAACATTTTTCATTGAATTTTGAAAAATTATTTTAAAAGTAATTTCTCGAACTCCTAGAAGTTTAATAATGTAAAATATATTCCATATTTTTAGTAATCATATTTAATATTTTTTAATAATTTCAACTTAATTTACAATCATAATGAATAGTAATGATGGAAAATATTTATCACCATAGTTGAGGGTAAAATGGGTCAAAAGGGTTGAAAATAAAGGGATAAGGATTCAAGATGACAAAAAACACAAAATTAAACTTCATTTTTTCCAATATTAACCTTAATATATTCAATTATATGAAAATTTTAAGCCACTTTCACAGGAGAATGACTTTATATTATTAAAATAATTTAAGTAACTTTATGTGTTTGTATCCCCTCACTTATAAAAGGGAACCTCTTCAAATCTATTGTTCAAAAACCTTTATCCCAATACATGAGAATATACATACCAAAATACTTTAATATATTACTTTAATTCATTATTGAATTTGTTTTATTACCATAAGACCATACTATTAAGTATTAAGGTATAAGCCATAGGTGGTCTCTCAAAGAAGAGATAATAATCTTACCTGACTTTTCTAAAATTTATTTCTACTTATAATTCATCTAAATAATTTGTATCAAAACTAAAATAATTAATAAATTATAAAAAAAATATAATAAGATTTTATTATAATTATGGTATAATCATTTTCCACCTCTTTTCCATCCTATGGAATACAAAAACATCGCTTCTGTGTATCTATGACTTATCATCTCCATGCAGCGGTATAATTATTTTTTTATAATAGTTTTTATTGTATGATTATAAATATGTAATTAATAAAATATATATGATATTTATGAAATAATTATGATTCTAAAAATGTAATATATCTTCTTCCTTCTGACCCTTCGATCCGTAGGAAAATTATAGTGTCTATCGTGCGAACGTGTGGACTACCACCTCCATGAAGAAATGTGATGTATTAATCTATTACAATTATGCATGGATGGTTAAGAAATTGTATATAATGGATAAAAATTATATTCATGACACAATTAATTTTTTGGAGATTATTTTTCCATTTAATGAAACCCTTAACCATGGACAATATACAGAAGTAATTTTGTAGAAATTGAATGAACAACCTTAAATTACTTGATTTAAGAAAGAATTATAAAATGAATGGATTTCAAATGACTATAAAAGGAACCTAAAAAATGGATCCAACATTAAAAAATTTCCTGGTATAGTATTCAATAAATATAAATTTTTTATATAGGGGGTTCAAACACACACAACTAAGAGGAGACCCAAGGTAAGGGATTTCAGGTATAATATCATATTATTTTAGGACTATTTATGGTAAAATTTACTTTAGAAAAATTATATGATAATAATATTATAAACCCAGTATATTTCTTTCCCCTATAGTTATATTGGGTTTTTTATGTTTATATTCTTTTTTTCTCTTGTTTGATCAAGAATCAATAAGTAACAAGTAAGAGACATTCTTTTAAAAAACATGTTTTAATGTTTTCCTTCCAACTCTTTTTCTTCCATATAAAGGTTATTTTAAATTTTTAAATAATGTTATTATTTATGTTTCAAATTTTGATAAAGTTAATTATAAAAAAATTGACATTATTTATAATGGATTAAAATTATTATTTTCAATGTATACCATATGGTTTATTTTCAACATTTTAAAAAAATAAAATAAAATATTTTTTAAACATATACAGATTGACCTCCCTTTCCCACCATCGTATCCATTATACGTTATAAAGATTCCAAAACATTTTTTCATATTTCTTTTCAAATAAAAGTAGTTTCTTAGTATTCGGGTAATTTTTATTAAAATTTTTATCAAAATAAAAGGCTATTATTTTTATAAATGAAAAGAATTTTGAAAGTAATTTATAACATTCTTCTTACACAAAATTACAAGGAATATATTTTTTAATGTTTTGCATCTAACTTTTTTATAATGTCTTGGTTTTATTATAAAATATTTAATTTTAATGAATCTGTGGTCTTCTATCATTCTTTAATGATAATAGATTATACCTTATTTTTAGATTATTCACTTCCTTATGATCAAGTTCTCTATCACATTCCATTATTAATTAGACATTATTTTTCTACTTTATGGTCATATATTTTATATCATAGATGAGTTTAGAATAATTTGTATTGCATTGATGATGATTCAATCATATATCATTTCTATATACGGTATCATTTTGAGGAATATTATTTTGTAATTTATTTAATTTACTAGGGAAATATTGGTTTTTTGTATTCTTTATTCAATATGGATAATTATTGACTTATAAGGAATTTTTATAATGGATTATATTGATCAATCAAAATATAATTAATTCACAGTACATTCAATTAATAGGTGGGAATATTTTTTTTATAGAAACTTGATTCACCTACAGATCTCATGAGATAAAACATAAGGCGTTCCATATTATATGGGTATTTGGGTTACACCTACCCATTTATTAAGAATGATGTCTAAGTTAAGAGGAATTTATGGAAAGATTCATGATAAATTCATTGATACCATGATAAAAGGTTCATGAATGTTCAGATTTATGAATTTACTTTTTGAATAATTAATTTTTCATTATTAATGTGACTTTTATATTTATATTAATCATGGATGTTCATTGAACTCAAGTTGTTGATTGAATGTCAGGTGTTTTGATTAGCCACTCTATCATATTGATTATTCTTTATTTACTCATGATAGCTTCCATTATATGAAACCCTTACTGATTATTTAATCTCATCCATTATTTTATTATCATTTAAATAGGATATTAAGAAGGATATTATTAATGATTTTCAAGGATGAAATTTTTTCTTATGCTATTTTTTTATTTACAATGTAATATAAGAATCAAGTTTGTATCTTGTTTTTCAAGACTACTAAATTTATATATCCTGTGTGTTTCAATATCATGTATCTTATACCAAAGTAATAAATTGAATAATGGATTTAGTTTAATTAATTTTGGGTGCTACATATAACATGTGAAAACTAACCAGTTAGTTACCAATTGGCTCAAGTGAAAGTGAGAGTTTGTTGGACTGTGTGCCTGAGAACCAACTAGATTTTTATTTTTTATTACCTATATATTCAAATACCTAAATATTAATAAATATCTTATAATAATTTTTTTCATCTATATAAAATTAATATTATAATGTATTTATAGTATTTATCTCATTGAAAGGTTATTGTAATTTCATGTTATAATGATAACCTTAAAGTATAATGAATGTGCTCTTAAAACCATGCCATATGGTTTAGATAAAATCTATATGATATGAAATGGATTATTTTTAGACTATCTATTGTTTAATTATTATAAGTTTATGAGGATTCCACTCATGTATTTTATTACTTGGTAATCTCTAAGAGGAGAGGTTATGAGAATATACCCATTAATAGGAATTTTATATATTATGTTTCATTGGATATTCTTATATGTGGATGTTTGTATTGAAAAAAATTGTGACAACATTTTCTCATGATTAAATGGATATTTTGGGTTTTCAAAACTAATATACATTAATAAATAAGTAAATAAAGGATTTTTCACTTCTGTATTGATGAAATTTTATATCGCTAGCCCATTTATTGAAATAATATTGTCTTATTATATCGATGGCCATAGTGTCTTATTTTTTAGTTCATTTAAGGTATTAAAAGAATGATAATAAATAATATATGTTGATAACACAAGTATGAAACCTTCTTGATGAGATACCAGGAAAAAAGGATTATATTACACAATAAGAATTAATATGATGTTGTTGTCATTAGGACATTAACCTATTTCTCTATGGGTTCCTTGATGAGTTTTTAGAAACTAAAATTGGATTTTATGCTATCTCACCTAATTACAAGGGGAAAGAGTCCTATATTTTTACACAGTAAGTATTAATGGAATATCAGTTAATCTTTATTTGAATTTAAAATCTTGAGTAAATATTATTCCCAATATTGACAAATAATAGTTATTAAGATTTTATTGGTTGCATAAATTCAATCATCGTTCATTAAATTTAGAATATATGTGAGTTTAATATCAAATAATTATTATTTTTCACATTGTAAATATAATATTTATTTATATCCTATTTACTATTCTCAAGGTAATAAATAAATATTTATTTAGTTATGTGAATGTCAAAAAATAATAATAATTTTCCATTTAGTGAATATAATATTTATTTATATATTGAATGAATAATATGATGATATTAAATAGATGAATGTTTGAGTAAAAATGATTTCCCTACATGAAATTTGGTTGGGGGATCAACCCACTACTACATCCATAATTTCCCTAATTAAATTTTGGGAGGTCGTTTGATTTCATGTATGGGTTGACTTTGTCCTGTGGTCAACTGAAGCTTGATAGGGTCACTCATACAGATGGTAGTGGAAATGAAGAGATTCATGATGCTGGAAATTATGTCTTCCAATGTAATCAATCAGTATGTGGTTGAAAATTATAGTCAATATAGTGAAAGGTGATAACGGCATAAGGATGATTAGTGTAAGAAAGGGTAACAATAGAAGGATCTAGATTGAAGAATGGGTGGGTGGTGTTTGAGGGCATGCTCTGGGAATCCTGGAGAGGGAAGTGATATAGATGAAATGGGTTTAAAGAAAAAAAATTACCCTATCTTGGTGGTAGGGGTTGGAAACTAAAGAAGGATGTTAGAGGCATCTGGTCGTCAGGGTGGGTGACCCTAGAAAGGGTTGTGTAGTTTTAAAAAAATTCCACTTATCCCCAGTTTTGGTATTACCAGAAAAAAAAATGGAAGGATCTCTTTTGGGATTGTAGGCCCTCATTGGGGTCTTCATACCACCACATAGATTTTGAACTATCTAAAATTGTAATAAAGACTCATAGTGGGTGTTTATCAATCCTAGTTGGGAGGGATGATGTTAAACCGACTAGTGAACTAGGGGTTTGTCATGTTTTTTGTCTGTATTCACTCCAACTGATAAAAAAATGTAATGATATTTATTAAAATACATATTTATTATTCAAGGTTTTATAAATGATGATCAGGATTGAAAGGCTGAGTTAAGTGCCTAAATGGAAATGATTTATTTTATGTAATATAACTTAAAATAATAATAAATTTTTTTAAAATGATATTTAAATTTTTGGGATCCAGGGTATGTCATGAAATATATTATTATTATTATTATTATTATTATAAATGGGTTTTATTTTCATTAAACTATTAGTTAAGGACTTTTTAGAAATTATTAATTGTCCAAACTTAGTATATAAACCAGCTTATATCATTTCAAGGGTTATGGGAGTTGGTGAGTACAACATATTCTCTCTAGATAATTTTATCCTAACCAAATATAATTTCTCAAGAATTCTTTAAATAATGACAGATTATCCATCCTCATCCTCCCTTTCTGATTGAGAGAACAAGATAAATAATTCTTCTTGAGTAGAGGTATTCTTATATGGTCAAATATGAATTTTTCAGGATGATTGGTACCTCTACACTAGCAATAAAATATTCATCTAGGATGTTATAATATTCATGAATCATGTGTGGATACAACAAGATGAATTATACATTTTATTATTCTCATAAAAATAGTATGATAATAATGTAAACAAATTTCATCAACAATATAAGAATTATCAAGTCGTGATAATTAATTTTTATAAATTGATTATAAATTACATGTAAAATGATAATATTTAAGAATATTTTCGAATTTTGTTATTTCAGTTTTTAGGATTTAATACAAATAAATTGATGAAAAAAATTTCTTATCATAGAACCAACCACTTCTATTGTGCCTCAAAACCTTCACTAAATATATCATATGGTATGATATATGAAATTTTATTGGACAAAATCATCAAGTTGTGTTTTTAAAATAAAGCATTATATCACTAAAGTGATATTGATGTCAATCATAAAATATGATTTTTGAGCACCAAAAATTTCAATTGCAACTTACAATAGATAATGTTATCATATAATACTATTGCTAGTGGAATAATTATCTATCATAATCTCATTGAATATATTTTAACCCAAAATATATGTTTCATAATATATCGTGGCTTTTGATATCAAGAATTCTTATAATACGACATAGTAGAAATTTTTTCTTTTTCTATATTTCAATTTTTAATTGAATTTTATAATTTATAAAATGTTTATAAATTTTAGAAAAAGGTATTTTGGGATGTTTATTTATTTTATAAAATTTTTATAAATCGATTAATTATAAATTTATTATAATAAATTAATTAAATTTTTATGAAACATTTTTTTAAAATAATCTATATTATTGATTTTTTAATATTAAAACCTTTTTAAAATTATATAGCATTACTTGTAATATGGATATAAATGGTTTATATTGAAATCATGATTATAATTTATAAAGTGTTTTTGAACTACAATATAATACATGATATAAAATATTTTATATTTAAAATTTTGAATTATTCAAATTAAAATGTCTTATTTAAGGAAATTATTCAAACCATATCAAAATAGGTTTTAATAATTGATATGATCAAGGGTTAAATACTATTAAATATGTGGTTTTTTGGATGTTGACATAACATATATGAATTATATATATATATATATTACATCTTGAATATCATATATTTAAAAGAAAATTACATTTAATGAATACTATGAAAGTGTTAATATTTATAGAAATATAAATTTTTTATATTTGATTAATTATGGAATATCCATAATGAAAAGATTAAATTATAAGGGTTTTATAATTTCATGATTTATTAATTATTCATAAATAATTTATCTCATGTCTAAATTTATGAATTTTTTATTTATTTAGTATTATTACATACTTTATTCATAAATATAATTGTTATGTTATAAATTAATGTATGTTATAGTTTAAATTATTAAACTATATCTATTAATTATTAAAAATGCATCTATTATAATTTATTTACTCTTCTAATACCTTATAAATTGGATTAATTTTGATAAATAATGATATAATTGGATTTTAATTTGAGTTAGTAACATAATCTAGGAACTTTGTAAAGAGTTACACATTAATACACTTTAAACATATTGATTTAGATAAATGAATATGATTCCAAATTAAATCATTATAAGTATGAACTAATGTAAAGTCAATAACATGAGATAAGATAGTGAGATTAAATCCCCTTAAAAATACTTATAATCATATTCCTTCCTAAGTGGACACTTGTTAAGACCATGATCAGTCAACCGGGTAGGTTCCACTAAAGATAGGTTCCCATAAATTCTCTTGTATAAAGAAATAAATTAGTGAGGTGACACTAAGTTTTAAGTGCCTTGTATTTTGGAATTTTGTTTGGGTTACACTTAGCTAGGAAACCCTTACAAATGATACAATTAGAATGGTTTTGAGCTTATTTATATAATTGATTGGGAAAATATTTCTTTAATCAATCATCAAAGATTAATATATTATATGATTGGCATGATAACCTATCTAAAAAGGTATGTGGTGAAATAAATTCCAAAGTGGACTCATTACATAGTGAAATACTAATCTTGGTTCACTAATATATATGTTAAATTTTTAAAATGGGTAATAATTTTAGGGGGAATGTATTTAGTAAAATTCATTATTAATGAAAATAAAACATTAAAATCATCTAATAAAAGATCTTTTATATATAAATGGTCTCATCATCATCTAACATGACCTTGATATCATTATTAGAGAAAAGAGAGGATTAATGTATGTAGCTTCTCATATTGGTATAAAAACTGAAGAATCATTCTTAAAACGGAAAACATTTATGTGTCATATCAATACAATCCTTGATAACTAAATTTTGAAGTTGTTCAAGAAGTGAATATAGATTATTATAAGAAGCATAAAATGATTCACTTAATGTTTTATGGGTATTTAATGAAAAAATATCCATATGAACTTTAGTCTCCATTAATATACTCAATGTGATTGTGTGTTATTATGACTTAGAGAGACTTAAGGTTTCCTTTAGGGGTTGATATGGCCATCGAATTCATTATGGAATCATCATTGAAAATTCTTCAATTTCATGGATGAGTTCAAGAAATGTTTGCTATATTTTCTCAAAGTGTTGATAATAGATGAAATGGGCAAGAGATGTCCAAGTTATGATGTTGTATCGACGGTCAATGTGAGAAATATTTCAAACTATAATGATAAAATTTTGTTTAAAAGTATAATAATGTTCCTTTAAGTATTCAGTCAAGACCATTTAAACCTAAAAATAAATTAATAAAGATAAGAATATGCTTCAATAAGATGGAAATCTTTTATGATATATAAAGGGGTTTGAGAAACTCCAAGGAAATTCCATTTCTATTATTATTGTTATATAAATCAATTCTTCCTTTTTATAAAGGGTATATGATATAGAATGTATTTTTTACATGTTTTATAATTAGGAAAGAGTTCAGAATCAAGGAACAAATTGACACATATTTTAGTTTTCATTTAAATAATGAATAAATGGGTTATTGAATCATGGATTGAATTTAAAGGAAATTATCAAGTTCTTGTAGATCTAAATAAAGGATGTGTATATTTATCCCATTCCTATTATGTAATATTATAAGTTGTTTATAAACAATGGCTTGTTATGAATAATATGAGATGTTACACATGGTTTGTGATATAAGGTTTGTAATGATCAATTGATGATTAATAAACACATAATAAATAAATAGAAACGATAAAACCCTAAGATAACCATGCATGAAACCTAAAAATATGTAATAAATAATATGAAGAAACTATGTATACCTTGCACTAGTCGAGCCACTACAAAAATATTTAATCACATGTAATTAATAATGATCCTTAGGGGGGTAACCAATATACTCCTCCTTCTATTGTGTATCCATGTGTCATAATCACATGGGTTGGACCCACATCCAAACCATGATAAATAATTACCTCATGGATTCTAAGGTTGGATAAGTAGGAGGTGCTTTGGGAGAATCAACCAAGGCTTTGGAAATTTTGGATAATACCATATCATGGTGAGAATCTCCTTTTATATCCCCTTAAAACACTATCATGTTATATATGAATTAACTCATACATTTAAAAATGTATGAGTTAATGCTTCTTTTAATCATGAATTCTTCACATGAATATACCCTTTGAGTCTCTCATACGTTACATAATATGTAACATTTAATCAATTATACCCCGTGGATGTAATTTGAATGTTTAATAATTATTCATTCTCCTACCTTAAATTAATTTTACATTACAATCCATGTAATATTGTATAACCATATCATAAAAAATCATGAGCTAAGGTAATAACAATATATGATTTCTGATATACCCATATCATACCATACGATATGGCCAAAACAAATTATATGAGTTTAAGGATTTAAAATATATCACCTTCAATCTACCACTTTCACTAAATACTCGTAGAATTTTTTCTTTTTTACCGTTATATTTTATCATATACAATAACTTGAAATATTATATCCAAAAAAACTATTGTATATCTTCCAAAAACCATTTGTAATTCTATCATCAACTTCACTTTGCATCACATCAAATGTAATACCTTGTGAATACTGATCAAAAAATATTTTAAGATAAACTCTAATATACTTTTATAGCATCTCTATGAGTAAAAGTCAATCATCATTCCGTCAACTAATAATTTGGACCACATAGGCATTTTTTAGTATAGAAAATAATTATGAATTCCAAAATTCATCAATGTAATAAAATATTATAATCTATTAAAGAATCAATGTTACTCAATATATAAAGGGATATTACATGGCCTCCAAAAAAATCATGTATATTTATACCTATTCCAACCAACTTCATCATATGTAAGTACATATTTTCATGTGATCACTTTGACCAATAAATTGAGTGGCCATAGGATATATTATATATCAATCCCATATATCCTCCTTATATGTTCTCTATTATTTAGGTATAAACTGGCTAGGTTGATGAATATACCACATATCATTAACCTTCATATATGAAGATATCACATTCCCCTTATTCAAAAAAATAATCATATCATATGTATTATCAAGTTGTAGTCATACACTTTCACAATCTATATTAATATAAAGGTCATATGTCATACTCTTCTTATGGAAGGACAATTCCAAACTTGGTTAATCTATTCATAATGATATGATCAACAACATACCCAACCACCACATGATTAGATAAGCCTCAAAGATTTTCTAATAAATGTATCAATGTATGAAGGTTCTCATGCTAGTTATCTCACCAACCTCAGGTAGTGGGGACTCTAAATATGAATAATTCAATGATATTATACAAATGGTATAGTGTATGATCCATCATGTGGTCGATGCTTAACAAGTTAGCCTATTCACAAAACATTTTTTATGCCTAAAGAGTATATTATATATCAAAATATAGAAATCCTACTCAAGATAAACTTAGATCTTCATAAAAACATATAATACATCTATAATGAACATTAGTTAAGGATTACCCAAAGTCATAATTTCAAGGGTCGATTGTCATTTCACATCATATATATATATATGTGTGTGTGTGTAACCAATGTGGAAGAATAATACATTAGATATTACATTTTAGTATAAAATGATACATTTTATATCCATAATATTCATTACAAATACTTAGAAAAACTATACATAAGTTTTTTTATAATATATCACATAGGATATACTACCAAATAATCTTTATGTTTTTTAAAATTTAATGGGTTTTGTTAAAATTATTACAAATTTATGTAATTTAATCCATATATCTATGTGAACACTATATTAAACTTTCCCATTAAAATATTTAGTGAGTAAAATTAATGAATCAAGATAGTTTAAATAATGTTGTGACTTTGGAATCATATTCACAATGGACAACTATTTGAACATATTCAATCTCTTTGACACCATAACATCAAATGATACATTTTTTATAAATTTTTTTTCCAACATTGTACTCTTTATAAGTCTATCATCATCATCCTTGGAACCATTTCCATAAAAAATTACTTAAAAGTTATATTCACACTATACTTTGACTTTCATAATTTTTAATTTGTTAATTTTGAAATTCTCTATGCCTAATCATACCCCCACTAGACTTTTAGAAACTATATTCATTTATAAATATATTTCTAAGACACACAAACTCTGTTTTGTTTAGAAAATAAAGCTTATTTCTATTATTGGAATATTTAACAAATAAACTATTATTTGAATATAATATATGGTATTCTATGTGTTTGGAGATTTTTTCTCAAAATAACATTTTATTATTTAAATTATTTCAATAATGATGGTGGTATAAAATATATTATATTTTAAAAAATAACTAGATAAACACTTTTATCATCTACAAAAAATATCCTTATATTATTTCCAAAACATGTTATAGAATATCATGAATCTTAAACCTTGTGAATGAAAATCATCATTTCATATTGTTCATAACAATATTTTGTTAATAAACATGTTCTCTTATCATATGAGATAAATGTGATGAAAATAAATAAATATTACTAAGATTCATCTAAACATGGTAAATTCATTTATATTTAATTTTTTATAAAGAAAATATTTAATTCATCACATGAATGAAAATTAAAATATTTATCAATCATTTCCCTGATTTTTAACTTGTATATATTTACAAAACTTTTAAAACATACATTTTGTAGTATATACCCTTAAAAATAGAATAATTGGTTCCTATAACACTAGTACCTATCATGGATATTCCATGGAGTTTTTCAAACCCCATAAAATATTATGGAAAATTATATTATATGGAATCATTACTCTCCTTCCTGATACCTATTTTAGTTTTCAATAACCTTGATTGGATACTCTAAGAATGTAGTTATCATGGACTTAGTAGCCTAGAGAATGTATCTGATTTATTAAATTGGTATAATATATAAGGAATCACATCCAAATGGAATGAATAGTTTATTGGTCTTAGTAAACAATATATATTCTTGATTCTTTCAATACATTTGAAAACAAAAACAACAACATAATTTTTTTCAAGAATATGATTATTCCCTCTACCATATCCTTTCATGTCAATCATAGTACACTTCATAGATTCCAAATGAAAGGAAAAAAATAAGGGTGATATAAAATGATCATTAAGGGTTAAGTACATTGGAAGATATCATGTATTATAAATCATAATCAATATGTCAAGGTAAATAACTAAACATACATTCCATATAATAAATAAACTGAGAAGGGAGTGAATCCAGAGATAATATCAATATTTAAATCTCATGGATAATAATCAATATGTAATGTTAAATAATTTAACACATATTCCATTTAATTAATAACTTATTTATCATAATTATATAATGAATAATATTTATGTAAAGGTAAATAACTAAAAACACATTCCATTTAATCATGAAATTGAGAATGAAATATATCCAAAGATATTATTATTATGAAACCCCTATCATCATGTACTTTCAAATATGGTTTAAAACTAAAGGTAAAATCCTTTTTAAATATAGATTATCTATTTTTCTTATGAGACCTATTGATACATCAAGGAGATATATTATACCAGGCCCCACTGATCACTACAGGTCCAAATCATTCCTTATATATTTAATAATCATTTTAATTTATGAACATTGTGCTTTATCATCAAATATCCATATTGAAGAAGGAATATAGATTATCAATATTTCCCCATTAAATCCAAAAACTTTCAAAGTAAAACACCATGTGTATAAATTAGATACGGTTTAATCAATAAGAATATCCCTGATAAATAATATTTAAATTTAGTGGAAATTTAATGTCTAATGATCATAGGAAAGTTAATATTTCAAGGGAAAGTCAATTACATCAAAATTGAATCAAGAAAGTAAATTTCAATAATTTCCTTGTTCAAATGATCATAAAACATCCATATAATGAATAAGGTTGGTATAAATACCACACATACCCATAAGAGTTAGAATAAAAGGTTTTTGTTATTAATAAACTAAAATACCTTAAAAATTTATTTAAAACATTCATGAGGAAAATATCCTTTTCATTTTTAAAATCAATTTTTTATATAAAATTTTACAAAATATTTTTAAATTAATTTTACTTTAAAATGCAATTTAAAACATATGAAGAAATATTTAAAACATTTGAGTGGTCATTATGGATATAAATTCCACTCATTCCATTCAAATTAAATAAAATACTCCTTTCACTTTTTCGGTGGAATCCAAATAACCATTTTTTGAAATATGAAAAAAATATTCCTTTAAAAATATTTTTTTTAAAGTAAAAATGGGTAAAATGACCTTAATAAATCACTTTTAATTAAAAACCCCCTCAAAAAAATATTTCAAATTGAAACATAAAATAACAATAATTATCAATAAATCATGATATTAAATTTCCAATGGTATTATATAAACAATATAAAATTAATTAGTGCATAACATGGAAATGTGCCTCAATGAATGGTAATTGAGATGAGGTCCCTTACCTCATGCTTAAATTTGGTTGAACATGATTTAACCTCATGTATAGAGGTTTTAAATATGTTATTAAATTATCTAAAAATAATAATATTTATTATATCATATATTATCCTATTGTAATATCTTATAACTATTTATTTTATAATATTTCATTATTTTCATTATTTCGGGTGTTAATTTCCTTGTTTTTTCATTCATTCATTATTATGAAAGTGTTGATTCTCATATTAGTATAAAATAAATAATCTGTAGAATGATAATAATGTTATAAATATAATACTTACTCAGTATATACCTTATTATAATCTTTCATAAAAGTTGTTCATGGAAAATGAGTCACATCGCTTTGTAGAGACGCTAGGTTAAACATACGCATGAGCGATGGTATCATTCTCTTAATGAGATAAAGGTTAAGGAATTGGGTGATCTATTAATTTTAAAAAATAAATACCATATCATATATATGTCACATATATTAATTTATTTTATCCTTATTATATTACATGTAAATTGTAAGTAAAAAATGAATCACATCGCTTTTTGAGGCTGTAGTCTTCCATACACACGAGCGACGTTATCGGATTTTAAAAGGAATAGAATTTAAAAAAAGTTATATGTGATATAAAATTAAATAAGTTTAATTATTTCATAAATATAATATAAAATGTATTGAATACATCATTATACCCAATCTTGGAAGCTGTTATAATAGAAAAAATAAATGGCATCGGTTCACGAGGTGGTAGTCCTCTATATACACGAATGGTGATTTCATAACCCATTTGATGAATGTTAAGATGTATAATTATTATTACATAAAAATAATTATATATATATATGTGGGAGTTACTTTTTTATTACATTATAATTTTTAAGATATAATTGAAGGAATAAAAGAATAAAGAAAATAAAAGATCTTTGTTATGATAATAACTTTCTCTAAGAAAAAATTTATCTTAAGGACCCTGGGGATGGTATTTTAGGATGAAAAGAAGCTCTAGAATGTGAATAAGTATGTTTGGGAGAGAATTTCATAGTTTTTGGTTCATTAAAATAACTTTAGAGGTGCCGATAAGTGAGTGGATTGAGTTTCCTTTTATAAGTGGGAAAAGGGAACATGATTGGAAATTACATAGAAATTTCCCAAAATAATAAAAATTGACAAAGTTGTTCACCTAAAAAAAGCTTCTAAATGACCCTATATTATAAATTGGTAAGTATAAGGTGGAAATTTGAATATTAAATAATATTTTTAAAAATGTTTACATCATGTTTAACCCTTATCTTCATAGTTTAGCCTCACAGTAAATTCATTTTTACCTTTAAAAGTGGTAAATAATTTTTTCATGTTTTCACTATTAATTTTGGAAAAAAATTAATTGGAACTTATTATATAATATAAATTATTCTGACTCAAAATATGGAATATATTTTTCAAATTTCCATTTAATTTTTTTTTTAAATTTAATTAATAAATTAATCCCATAGACATGATGAGAAAGAGAGTTTTCAAAAAGAAAATATTCAAACTTTTACACTGTTTTTATATAAATATTAAATATAAAAATTATGAAAAACACGTAAATTGAATTAATATATATAATTGAAATATTTTTACTTAAAAAATAATTAAAAATATAATTTGACATTATAAATAACTTAAAAGAAAAGGCAGTTTTCAATTAAAGTTTAGTATTTTTCACTATAAATCGAAAAATGAAATATTTCATAAAAATAAATAAACATAACCCTAAGATAATTTTCATATTATGATTTCAAAAATTAATTTTATTTTATCAAATAAATTTTATAAAATTGTTAAAAATTAATATTAAATTGTGTGTGCAAATCACGACTAATCTATCTTATAAAAAGTATATTTTTTCAGAAAGCATTTGTTTTTCTTTTAGATGATTATTATTTTATTTATAATAAATAGATAGACATAATATTAATACTTTATTTATTAATATTAATTCAATATAATTTAATGGCTTGGTTTTTAATGGTATACTATATTACGGTTCATTTCAGCTGGGGGTTGTGTGTTCTGTAAGCTATCGAAGAGGATAAATTTAAAAAAATATATTATGTGGGTTATTTTAACTTAGGTTTGTGTGTTGCACATGATATCAAACAAAATGTTTTCTATTTAAGTAAGGTTTGTGTTCAATTAAAAACTCTTTTTTGTTCTTTTCTATTAATAAAGTATTTCCAGTTTACTTTTGTTTTTTGTTTGGTTTTAAATAAAATTAAGTCTTTTTTTATTTAACATAATAAAATTATTCCCACTGTAATCAAAATTCTAATTTATTTTCCTATAAAATAATTTTTACGCTTAAAATAAATATTTTTCTAAAAAAATTTCTCATTGTGTTATACAAACTGATATTAAAAGTAATTTCGTCAACTTATAAGATTTGAATTATATAAAATGGATTATATCATTTTAATTATCATAATTAATATTAGTAAAATTATTTAACTAATGTTTTGTTCATAATGAATAGTTACCATGGCAAATATTTATCACCTCGGTTAAGGATAAAACGGGTTTAATGGGTTAAAAATAAATGGATAAGGCTTATAAATAATAAAAAATTAATTAATTAAACCTAAATGGTAGGTTTTATTTAGACCTTAACCTTTTAATATTCTAATATATGTCAATTTGGATCCACTTTCACCAGAAAATGACTTTATATTATTAAAATATTTTAATTAGTTTTATGTATATCTCTCACATCTCTTATAAAAGGAAACCTTCTTTCCTCCCTTATTCAAAAACATAGATCCTTATAGATCATCCAATACCTATCTAAAAAACTTACATGAATTATGAAATTCAATATTGACTTACATTTCTCACCCTAATACCATCCTAATAAGTCTTAACCTGTAAACTAAAGGAGGTATCTCAAAAAATAGGTAATTGTCTTACCTAACGCTTTCAATGTTTATCTCCTATTATACTTACTCTAAATCTATTATATCCATATAAACAAGATTAATATATCATAATCTATAAACTTATATGTTATTATGATTATGTTATAACGATTTTCCACCTCTTTTCTAAATTATAGAAAACAAAAACATTGCTCATCTGTATATATAGCCTACCATCTCTACATAGCGATGTAATACATTTTGGATAACAATTTCACTTGGAAGTTTATAAATATGTAATTAATGAAATATATTATGTATTTATTAAATAATTATGATTTTTTAAAAATAATATATCATCTACCTTCTTACCCTTCCATCTATTTGAAAATTATAACGTTTTTCATGCATACATGTGGACTACCACATCTACGAAGCGATGTGATTTTCTCTTCAATTACCACCATACATGGATGATTTTGAAATTTTATATAATGAATAGAAATTATATTAATTAAATTATTAAAATAATGGATATTATTTAACCATTTAATTTTACCTTTAACCAAGAACAATATATCAAAGTAATTTTAGGGAAATTGAATGAACACCATTAAAGTGGTCGACTTAAGCATGAATTATTCAATGAATAGATTTAAAATTATTATAAAAGGAAATTAACTTAAGGAAACGAAATTTAAAATTACATTTTATAGTGAATTTAAATTATAATTCACTTTGTTAAATTCTCAAATATATTTTAGGTTTATGGTTTTAGAAATCTTGGTTATTACTCTTACATAACAAACATATATATATATATATATATATATATATACAGAGTAGAAAATTATAATAAGTATCTATATTTCCCTTAATATAAAAAATGATTTATTTTCATTTAAAATATTCATGATATTCAACTTTACTTATTCCTTTTTATGACCCATCCTTAAACCCTATAAAAAACATTTTAAAATATGGGATGAGCACAAAAAGCTCAGTAAAGGACATAAAAATAAGGGATCTCTTAGTCCAATGAAAAACATAAAAATCATTTAATAGTTATCTTTATGATAAAATTTATTTTATAATATTAAAAAAACATTTTCACATGAAAAAAACCAGATTTGTTCTCAAATAAAGTCTTTAATACCCATAGAAAGAAAATAAAACCTTTTTAAGAAACATAGATCATAATATCCATGACACATTATAAACCTGTTTTAGACATAAATATATACTAGTTAAATAAAAAATTTAAACCCTGGATTAACTCCATCATTATTTGATGTTAATATAAGGAACATTACCCAATACATTGGAGTGTTATTTGGATACACCCATCGTATATACAATATTAGGCTCACCTGGTGATATGTGGATGCACTAATCGTATAAGCTATATCAAGCTCACCCAAGATTTTTAATAGGGAAAATCATTTGTATAAACAATATTAGGCTCACAATTTTCTAAATTTATAATTATAAATTACCATTTTCATAATAAAAAATTTTATGATTTCACTTTTTCATCATAAAACTCTTGAAAAACAATGTTAAACTTATAAGAAAATCACTTTTAAACATCAAAAAACATTTTTATTTTAAAACCCCATTTTATAAACCAAAACACTCATAAAGACTATTCTTATTTGAATAAAACATGAAAAATTATAAATTAATCAAAACTTTATATAACGGTTGTTGCAGCGAGAAAACTCATCGATACAATATACGTTAAAATAGAACATTCTTTTTGTCATTTTTAAAGAAAGTCAAAAATTCCATACAATGATTCATTTTTAAAAAAACATAAAAGAAAAAAATTACTTTATAAAATTATCATATATATATATATATAATTAAATTAATAGAATCATTTTTAAAACATGGACATGGAAGAAAAGTAGAATTAGAAGGAAAACCTTAAAAGAGTGTTTTTTAAAGAAAATACCATAACAAAGTTGGAATCATTTGAATCATAAGCCCCATGAAATAATAAGAATAATAAAAAAATTATATATCATTAGAATAAAAAATATCATGATATAATGTTTCATATGGTTTTTATATACACTTAAAGAATATAAGAGCATAACATCAAAATATATCTCAACAAAAGGAAATTGAGATGAAGTCCCTTACCTTGAGTTTGACTAGTCATGTATGTTATTTATATTCCTTAATAATACAAATATGTTATATATTTAATTGATTAATAACATTTTCAGGTTTATTATTCCATTTATTTCTCTTACTACAATGTTATATATGATTACTTAATCAATTAAGTTTACGTCAGATGTTTAGATGTTATTCAGCTTATGTGTCAAAAATGACTTTAGTAGGATGATTATTGTTAAATTTGTCATTATTTAAACATATATAGAATAATAATCATGAAATAATTATAATTTATATACTGAAATTATAATTTTAAAACCAATCTTCATTGTTGTTTATGAAAAATGAACTACGTTACGATCATGGAGACGGTAGGTTGTGCGTACGCATTAGTAATTTTACCATTTTTTAACAATCATTATAGAAGGAAGGTAATTAATATATTGAATTTCTATAAATATAATCATATCATAAATATATTATTATTTCTTTATATATTATTATATATACCATCCATGTGATTTAGTGATGAAAAAATAATCATATCTCTTCATAGATGTGGTAGACCACTCGTACACATGAATGATGTTATCATTTTTAAATGTAAAAAATATAATGATATATAATATTTTAAGAATGATAAATATGTAATTAAAATAATAATTATATAATATAAATCACATATATTCATTAACTTTATCCTTATTACTTTCCATTTAAATCATTAGTGAAAAAAAATCACATTTCTTCGTGAGGTGGTAGTCCACCGTACACATAAGCGACGTTATCTTATCACCCATGGAATGGAAAGTAAGGGGTTATATTTGATATAATAATTAAATAAGTATAATTTTGTTACATATATAATATTTATACTTTAAATCCATCATTATAATAAGACTTTATAGTCAATGATGAAAAAAAATTGCATCGGTTCGTGATGCGGTAGTCCGTTGTACACACCAATAATGGTTTTGTTTCCCAATTAATAGAATATGAGATAGATTCTAGTTATTAAATTAACATAATAACATTTAATTATATTGGAGATATATTATTTATTATATGAATATAATTTAATAAGGGTTTATGAATGTGTAATAAGAAATAAAATAAAAATTCTAGGTTAACCGTGATACTTGTTCTTCGGAAAACCTCTTTAGGTTAGCGCCAAAATCTTTCTTAGGATGGATTTATATTAAAAAAATGGATATAGTTGATTTTTATGGAATTAAGGTAGTTTTTTGGGTATAAATATTATGAACTAAAATGTTTTTAATGTGTTAATAGGATACGATAGTGGGTGACCTATCATAAGTGAGAAGAGTGGCACATTTGTAATTTTTTAAAATAAAAACGGATACCCATGTTTTTCACATGAAAAAAGGATACAAATGGACTATTATATGGAATTATAAAATATAAGCTCAAAATATATCCATCCAATATATTTTATACAATTTTTTAGTTAATTTAAACCCTTATCTTTTTATTTTAAACCCCGGTAAATCCTTTTTTACATTAACCAAAGTAAAATGTTTTTATGGTTTTCATTATTAATTATGAACAAAAATTAAGTTTAACATATTAAATAATATAAATTATTATGATTAAAAATATTTAATCCTTTTTACCAAATTAAATTCACAAAATTGTAATAATTTAATTAAAATTAAACTCAAAAAAGTGATAAAATAACAGTTTTTCAAGAAATATATTTTTCAAGCCTGGGATGATTTTACATTAACACTATGACTATTAATAATTTTATAAATTTAAATTAATATTTATATAAATATATTATATAAATTTAATTTAAAACATTCATCGTTATGGGTTTGTTTATTTAATTAAAATGGATAAACAATATGAATTTTAAAACAGTTTTCATAAAAACAATCAGTTTTTAAATTAAAAAAAACTTATACTAAAAACCAATATAAAGATTATTAAAAAGTAATTATTTATATTTGAAATAATAAATAATAATTATTTTACTTGAAGTCATATTCATAACATAATGTACCTTTTAAATTACTTAACTTATTGGAATTCAATGACATTTTTACAAAAAAATCTGTCTTTTCATTATTCATCAAAAAATCAATATTTTCTAAAAAATCAAAAAAATTCATCCCAAGTTAATTTTTATATGGTGATTTTAAAATTTTGGGTTATTTTTTAAAATAAATTTTCTAAATTTTCTATAAATTAGTTATAATATTTTTCATAAAAATTATTAAAACTTATTTTTGAAGAAATATTTTTTATGAATAAATTTACTTTACTATAAATTGATTAATTAATTACTTATAATTTATCAATTAATTTGAATTCAGTAAGAATTTTTTATAAATATTTCATAATGAATTTAATATTATTCATTCCCTTCAATTTGACACCTAGTTCATAATGGTCATATTTAAAATAATATTATTTCATGGTTTGTTTACGCGGAGTGTCGTGTGTCTTGTACACGATCGAGCTTAAGTTCCATTTACAAAATATTATGTTGTTAGAATTAAAAAATGAAATAAATTTTATAAATAATATTAATAAATTATTTAATTAATTTTAATTAATTTGACAGGATGATCAAACATGTATGACTAATTGGTGACCCAATGTAAGGGATATTTTTATAATCTCATTTTATTTCGGGACTGTTTATTTTCAGATTTCATTTGGAAAAATTATATGATAATAATAATTTAAACCCCATATATTTTCTTCTACTCAATTTAATTTTGTTTTTAAATTTTTATATTCCATTTATTCTCTTGTTGGATCAATAATTAATAAGTAAATTTCATGATAAGGACTTTCTTTTAAAAATATTATTTTAAAGTGTTCCTTCAAACATTTTTATTCATTATCGTGGTTCTTTTAAATGTTTCAAGAATATTATTATTTATGTTTCAAATGTTGATAAATTTAATTTTCACATATTTTTTACATTATTTAAAATATATTAAAAATTAATATTTCAATATTTATCATATGAGTTATTTTGAAGTTTTTACAAAAGTGAAAAAAAAAGAATATTTTTTTAACGTAAACTATTTAACCACCCTTTCATGTTATCATTGTTGTTATACATTATAAATCTTCTTTAACAATTTTCTTTGTTTTTTTTCAAATAAAATACTTTTCCAATATTTTAGAAACTTTTATTTTAAATTTTATCAAATGAAAAAGGAATTATTTTTGTAAAAGAATAAAGATAATTTTGGAAGTTATTTATAACTCTATTCATAAAAAAAGTTATATGGAAGTTATTTTTTAATTATTTTATTCTAATTTATTTTCTAAAGGTTCGGTTTTATTACAGAACATTCATTTATGATGACTATATAGTCTTTTATCATCTATTAATGATAATATATTATACCTTATTTTGAGATCATTTTTATTTCTTGTGATCATGTTCTTTATCACTATTCATTATCTATTAGATATTATTTTTCTCCTTCATTTAATTATTTTTAATAAAATGGATGAATTTAAAATAATATCTATTAACTTACTGATGCTTCAACCATATAAATTTTTTTTATATGTTATAATTTTAACGAATCATATTATGTTATTTCATTTACTGGGGAAATATTGATATGTTTATTTCTTGATTCTATACAAATAATTTTTGTTTTATAAATAATTTTTAGAAAAAATAGAATTAATCATTCAAAATAAGAGGAATACATAGGATGTGAAAGTGATGGATGAGTTCTAGTTACAGATTCCCCTCGATGTATCAATGGGTCTCATGAGATAAAATAACATTCACGCTATATTAGATGGGTATTTGGGTTACACCTATACATGTATTAATAATGATGTCTTGGTTGAGAAGGATTAATGGTAAGATTCATGATAATATTTCTAATGTCTTGATATAAAGTTCATGATTGTCCGTATTTACATATTTCCTATATTAAAAATTTAGTTTTTCTTATCTATTTTATTCTTATGTTTATGTTAGTCATTGATGTTCATTGAGATCATGTTTTTTATTACATAACATGTGTTTTTATAATCCATACTTCCATATTGATTATTGCTTATTTAATCATGACAGATTCTGTTATACATAACCCTTACTGAGTATCTAATCTCAGAATTTATTTTCATTTCTTTCCCCAAGATATGAAGAATGTTATTATGAATTATTTTAAAGGATGAAAGAATGTTTCTTATGATATGTTTTTATATTTCCAATGTAACATGGGGATCAAGTATGTATCTTTTTTTACAATACTACTAAATTAATTAATCTAACATGGTTTGAACCCTTGTATCTTGTACCAACATAGAAAAGTAACCACTAGCTCTAGGTTACTAGAGTCATGGTGTTACAATTGTTATTAGAGTAATTTTAATATGAACCATGGGTACTATATTTTAAATAAACATGGATAACATGAGAATTATAATAAACCCTTAGTGTATTTGAGAACGTTTTACCATCATATGAATTTTTTTAGTTTACGGATCAATATTTATGATGATTATGAGATAACTCAGGGTGTTCTATTGTTTATTGATACTTCCTAAAATAAATAAGGGAATTAACACATGCAATTAATATAGGGATTTCCCTACTCAAGAAAGATAATATAGTTGGTGTTAGGACAGAGTAGATAATATCCATATTAAGGAAATTGACTCAGGTTATGATAAATCATCTTGCACGTATAGGGAAATATATTGTTCCATTTTATGATTTACCTATTTTGGATCTATTCATGGGACATAATAATTCATCTTTTAATAGAAATACTTATCCATTAGTTGTAAAAAATGGATTAAGCCCCTTGAAAACATATGGTTGGCATTAGGAAGTAATAATAAGGAATAATTTTTTTCTAGTGTATTATTTGAAGGGAGATATTGATCAATTGTGGTTATTGGTCAAGATCACTAAATTGGTTTTTGAGATATAAAATATAAAATGGATAAATTTTAAATTTATATTATTCAATAAATAATTTCCCTGATGTTAGTGAGTTTAAATGGAGAGGAAGTTCCTCACTTTAAAGTATAAGGAAGAAGAAAGTTTTACAAAGTATGAGTCTAACTTTAAAAGACTATCCTAAAATATTATAGATAATTTAAATGATCTAAAAATCAAGATTTTACATTTATTTTATTGGATTAAGTTGTGTCTCTGAATGGAACTATTTTCTAAAATATTTTCATTATATGGTGAAATAGTATCAAGTTTCATAAAGGCAAAGAAAAAAATTTATGGGTCTTATATATTTGAGGTAAATAAATAAAAGAATTGTCCAGCTGAGTACCAATATAAAAGAAATTTTTCAAAGAAGAAAAAAGAGAATATGGGATTTCCAACATTGATAATTGTGGAAATAAACACCCAAGTACTTTCCTAATCAGAATCAGAGTTTGTTTCAAGTGTATAAATAAAGGGTTCATGAGGCTCATTAATGTAAGGTAATGAAAAAACCACCATTATCTAATGATTAAGTTGTAAATATATGGGTAATTATTAAAACCAACATCCCAAGAATCAATTGATCCTCATATAGAATATTCCAAGGGGATAAGTCTAAGATTATGTGACTACTATAGCTTATGTTGAAGTTCCTAACGATATGTTGGTACTAACTTTGATCATAACATCAAATTTAGATAGTTCTTTATTTGATTATGGATCTTCACACTATCTTATAACTTCTATATTTTCCCATAAAATTATATTTTTCCCTAACATATTAAGAAGGTTGTTGGAAGTCAAGACAAATAGTGTAAATCATATTGTAACAAGGATGTTTCAATCAATTACCATTATGGCAAGTTAACATAACTTATTTATAAACATAATTATTATATCAATGGATTACATTGACATAGTCCTCACTATATATTGGCTTTAAAAATATAATAAAAAAAATTATTTCAAAGAGATTGAAATTATGATTCACAAAAGATAGGTTTAATCCCATATATTTATAGGGGAAACTACATCATCTAAATCATGTCTAGATCCACCTCTATTATCACTCCTTAATTAAATTCTTATAGTAAATTTATTCATATAATATAGGATATTATTATTTATAAATAATTCATTGATTTGTTTCCAGTAGAACTACATGGATATCCACCTAAGCATGAAGTTGAGTTTTATATTTATTTTATCCATAATGAGAAACTTATATCTAAGACTCCTTATAGGATAGACATAGTGGAACTAAAGAAAAAACTAGAGGATTTGTGTGATAATATATTTATAAACCCTAGTGTTTCACTATGTGGATCCCTTATTCTTTTTTTTAAGAAGAAATATGTGTATATGAGGTTGTGCATATATTATACGGAAATCGATGTCATTTCTATAAAGAACAAGTATCCTCTTCCCACATTAATGACTTGTTTGATCAACTTTTAGGAGATAAATATTTTTTAAATATTGATCTTCATTATAGATATAATAAACTATGTGTAAATAAGGATGATATTCCAAATATTTCATTTCATATGAGGTATGGACATTATGAATTTACAATAATTCCATTTAGATTGACAAATTAATCCTGTATTTTTATGGTTCTGATGAACAAACTATTCAAGGATCATCTTGATAACATCATTATTATATTTATTAATGATATATAGATATAAAATGGATCACCTTATCTCTAAGGATAAATTTTCAATTTATCATTAAAATAAAAAGGTAGTGATAAAATGGCCAATACCAATTAATATAACTAAGGTACATAGTATCCTTGGTTTAACATCTAACCATCAGTAATTCATTCAAAAGAATTCTTGATTATCTAACTTTTTAACCATGATGACACATAAATATAATAATTTAACATGATAAAGAAAATTTAAATAAAAATTAATGAATTAAAGAAGAGATTGGTCAATGAACTAATATTAAATTTACCATCATGAAGGGATATATTTTTGATATACAGTGATGCATCAAATAATGTACTTGGTTATGTCCTTATATATAATGAAAGATTTATTGATAATTCATCAAGATATTTAAATATTCATGAACATAATTATCAGACCCATATTCTAGAGTTAGGATCCATAATCTTTACATTGAATATATATAGGCATTACATTTATAGTGAAACAAAATGAAATATATATGGGTCAAAAAAGTTTGAAATGCATCTTATCATGGAAATTAATCAAATAAGGAATAGTGGATGGCTTGAATAACTCAAGTATTATGATTTATCAATACACTTCCACTTTAGGATGGAAAATAAGGTTTATGATGCATTGAGTAGGAAACATCATGATTTTTTTTCTAAAATCAGTATTGGAAAGGATCCTCTCTTAAAGGATTTATTAAAGTTGTATATGGGAATCAAAAGGAAGGGGAAACATCATATCTATTCCAAATGATTTACAAATACTCCTCATTGTAGAAAATAAAATGTGTCTATCTTTATGATAGGAATATTAAAAATAAAATAAAATCCTTGAATGATGGGATGCTGGTAGAATTCATCTATGATGATAGAATATTGAAATTTGGAAAGAAGATTTGGGTTTTATCTTTTCTTGGGATAAAAAAAGATTTATTACATGAATATCATAGCTTAAATTTCTCTATACACCCTGGGAACACCAAAATGTTTCGGGATATAAAGGATCATTTTTGTGGGACAATATGAAATGGGAAATTCTCAACCTTGTTTCAAGTTAGTTGGTTTTTCAATGAATAAATTCTATGAGAAAACATCCTAATAGAGACTGAAAACCTATAGTTATTCCTATATGGAAATGGGATGACTTTACTATGAATTTTTTACTTGATTACCAAAGTCTTTGAGAAATAATGATGTCATATGGGTTATTATTGATCATCTTACAAAGTATGCACATTTCCTTACTATAATGGAAGATTTACCTCTTTAGAATCTTGTGTAGATCTATATGAATAATGTTATGAGACTTTATGGTACACCTCATTCAATTATATCTGATCATGACCCATACTTTACATCAAAATTCTAGAAAAGTCTTCAGAAGTATCTATAAAAAAGCTATATTTGAGCACTAATTATTTTTCTAAAACAGAAGGATATTTTGAATGGAATATTAAAACATTATAATACATTCTTATTTCATGATCACATAACATTCAAGGTATTTATGATCAATATTTACCTTTAAATGAATTTACTTATAACAATATATTTCATTAAAGAATTCAAATGGAATTGTATGAAGCATAGTATAGGAAAATATATCATACACCAACTTGTTAGGATGAAGTTAGTGGAAGGAATTTTTTAGGACCAGATCCCATTGATGAGAAAATGTTGAAAGTGATAACTATTTCAAGTCATATCAAGTATGTTCAAAAAAATCAAAAGTTGTATGCAAATAAATGAATAAAATATCTAGAATTTAAAGTAGGGGATCATGTTTTATTGAAATTATCTCTGTTTAAGGGTGTTATAAGGTTTGGAAATAAAGGTAAACTAAGTCAAAAGTATAAAGTTCCTCTCAAAATTCTATTAATAATTGGATATGTGGATTATAAATTGTTAATTCCACCAAGCCACTCTATAGTTCATGATGTATTTAATATTTATATATTTAAGATGTATACGTTATACCAAATTCATGTTCTCCCAAATAAGTAAATATAATTGGAAAATGATTTGTCTTTTGTTGAATACCCTATCTAGAATCCTAACACTCGTGAAAAAATGTTATAGAATTGCGTGACTCAATTGGTGAAGGTACTTTGGAAGAATCATAAAATAAAAGAGGAAACATGGAAACCTGAAGAAGTTATGATGAAAAACTACCAATTTTTTTAATGTGGTGAAATTATATAAATTTCAAAGATAAATTTTTCGAAGGGGAAGAATGTAACACCTGATATTCAATTATAGTAAGCAATCTTTTTTTGAAACAATGACATAATACACATAACAATATTCAATAATATTATTAAAACATAAAATAACAAATTTTGTAAATTTAATTTGAATAAATAAATTATAATATTAAATTAATCATGTAAAAAATTATCTTAGGATTGATTTTTTATATTTTTTAAAAATGGTTAATTTTTGGGTGAATAGTGAAAAATACAAATTTTACAAAAAACTGCTAGTTTTATAACATTATAGTGATGAAATAATAACATTAATCTTTATAAAAATATGTTGATAGAATAAATATATATTTAATAAGTAAAATAATTCATATAATAATAAAATTTTTAACTTAGAAATATATTCTTGAAATTTTGGAAATCAAAGTAATGTTTTTGTTTAAATAAAAACTATCATTAGATCAAAAATTTATAGGGTTCCATTTAGTTTTTTGTTTTTTTTTAAATAAAAATAAATCTACAATGATTTAAAATAATCTAATTCATTACGTTCAAATAAACATTATACTTGATTTTTCTATAAAATCATTTTCTATGCTTAGAACAAACATTTCTCTAAAAACAGTTATCGTTGCATTTTGAAAAATTATTTTAAAATTAATTTCTGGAACTCCTAGAAGTTTAATAGTGTAAAATATATTCCATATTTTTAGTAATCATATTTAATAATTTTTAATAATTTTAACTTAATTTACAGTCATAATGAATAGTAACGATGGTAAATATTTATCACCATAGTTAAGGGTAAAATGGGTCAAAGGGTTGAAAATAAACGGATAAGGATTCAAGATGAAAAAAAACAATAAATTAAACTTTATTTTTTCCGATATTAACCTTAATATATTAAACTATATGAAAATTTGGAGCCACTTTCACAGGAGAATGACCTTATATTATTAAAATAATTTAATTAGCTTTTTGTGTATGTATCCCCTCCCTTATAAAAGGGAACCTCTTCAAATCTATTGTTCAAAAACCTTTATCCCAATACATGAGAATATACATACCAAAATACTTTACTATATTACTTTAATTCATTATTGAATTTATTTTATTACCATAAGACCATACTATTAAGTCTTAAGGTGTAAGCCATAGGTGGTCTCTCAAAGAAGAGATAATCATCTTACCTGAATTTTCTAAAATTTATTTCTACTTATAATTCCTCTAAATATTTTGTATCAAAACTAAAATAATTAATACATTATAAAAAATATAATAAGATGTTATTATAATTATTTTATAATCATTTTCCACCTCTTTTCTATCCTATGGAATACAAAAACATCTCTTGTGTGTATCTATGACTTATCATCTCCATGCAGTGGTATAATTATTTTTTTATAATAGTTTTTATTGGATAATTATAAATATGTAATTAATAAAATATATATGATATTTATGAATTAATCATGATTCTAAAAATATAATATATCCTCTACCTTCTGACCCTTCGATCCGTAGGAAAATTATAGTGTCTATCGTGCGAACGTGTGGACTACCGCCTCCATGAAGAAATGTGATGTATTCATCTATTACCATCATGCATGGATGGTTCAGAAATTGTATATAATGGATAAAAATTATATTCAGGACACAATTTATTTTTTGGAGATTATTTATCCATTTAATGAAACCCTTAATTATGGACAATATACAGAAGTAATTTTGTAGAAATTGACTGAACGACCATAAATTAATTGACGTAAGAAAGAACTATAAAATGAATGGATTTCAAATGACTATAAAAGCACCCTAAAAATGGAACCAACATTAAAAAATTTCTTGATAAAGTATTTAATAAATATAATTTTTTTATATAGGGGGTTCAAACACACACAACTAAGCGGAGACCCAAGGTAAGGGATTTCAGGTATAATATCATATTATTTTGGGACTATTTATTGTAAAATTTACTTTGGAAAAATTATATGATAATAATATTATAAACCCAGTAAATTTCTTTCCCCTATAGTTATATTGTATTTTTTATGTTTATATTTTTTTTTCTCTTGTCGGATCAAGAATCAATAAGTAACAAGTAAGAGACTTTCTTTTAAAAAACATGTTTTAATGTTTTCCTTCCAACTCTTTTTCTTCCATATAAAGGTTATTTGAAATTTTTAAATAATGTTATTATTTATGTTTCAAAGGTTTATAAAGTTAATTCTAAAAAAAATTGACATTATTTACAATGGATTAAAATTATTCTTTTCAATGTATACCATATGTTTTTTTTTTAACTTTTTAAAAAATAAAATAAAATATTTTTTAAACATATAATGTTTGACCTCCCTTTCCCACCATCATATCCATTATATGTTATAAATATTCCAAAACATTTTTCCATATTTATTTTCAAATAAAATTAGTTTCTCAGCATTCGGGTAATTTTTATTTAAATTTTTATCAAAAGAAAAGGCTATTATTTTTATAAATGAAAAGAATTTTTAAAGTAATTTATAAAATTATTCTTACACAAAATTACAAGGAATTTATTTTTTAATGTTTTGCATCTAACTTTTTTATAATGTCTTGGTTTTATTATAAAATATTTAATTTTAATGAATCTGTGGTCTTCTATTGTTCTTTAATGATAACAGATTATACCTTATTTTTAGATTATTCACTTCCTTATGATCAAGTTCTCTATCACTCTACATTATTAATTAGACATTATTTTTCTACTTTATGGTCATATATTTTATATCATAGATGAATTTAGAATAATTTATATTGCATTGATGATGATTCAATCATATACCATTTCTATATGTGGTATCATTTTGAGGAATATTATTTTGTTATTTATTTCATTTACTGGGGAAATATTGGTGTTTGGTATTCTTGATTCAATATGGATAATTATTGACTTATAAGGAATTTTGAAAATGGATTATATTGATCACTCAAAATATAATTAATTCACAGTACATTCAATTAATGGGTGGGAATATTTTTTTATAGAAACTTGATTCATCTATAGATCTCATGAGATAAAACATAAGGCGTTCCATATTATATGGGTATTTGGGTTACACCTACCCATTTATTAATAATGATTTCTAAGTTAAGAGGAATTAATGGTAAGATTCATGATAAATTCATCGATACCATGATAAAAAGTTCATGAATGTTCAGATTTATGAATTTTCTTTTTGAAGAATTAATTTTTCATTATTAATGTGACTTTTATATTTATATTAATCATGGATGTTCATTGAACTCAAGTTGTTGATTGAATGTCATTTGTTTTGATTATCCAATCTATCGTATTGATTATGCCTTATTTACTCATGATAGATTCCATTATATGAAACCCTTACTGATCATCTAATGTCACCCATTATTTTATTTTCCTTTCCTTAGGATATTAATAAGGATATTATTAATAACTTTCAAGGATGAAATTTTTTTCTTATGCTATTTTTTTATTTACAATGTAATATAAGAATCAAGTTTGTATCTTGTTTTTAAAGACTAATAAATTGATCAATCATGTATGGTTCAATCTCATGTATCTTATACCAATGTAATAAATTGAATAATGGATCTAGTTTAATAAATTTTGGGTGCTACATATAACATGTAAAAACTGACCAGTTAGTTACCAGATGGCTCAAGTGATAGTGAGAGTTTGTTGGACTGTGTGCCTGAGAACCAACTAGATTTTTCTTTTTGATTACCTATATATTCAAATACCTAAATATTAATAAATATCTTATCATAATTTTTTTTCATCTATATAAAATTAATATGATAATGTCTTTATAGTATTTATCTCATTGAAAGGTTATTGTAATTTCATGTTATAATGATAACCTTAATGTATAATGAATGTGCTCTTAAAACCATGCCATATGGTTTAGATAAAATATATATGATATTAAATGGATGATTTTTATATTATCTATTGTTTAATTCTTATAAGTTGGTGAAGATTCCACTCGTGAATTTTATTACTTGGTAATCTCCGAGAGAAGAGGTTATGAGAACAGACCCATTAATAGGAATTTTATATATTATGTGTCATTGGATATTCTAATATGTGGGTGTTTGTATTGAAAACAAAATTGACAACATATTCTCATGATTAAATGGATATTTTGGGTGTTTCAAAACTAATATACATTAATAAATAAGTAAATAAATTATTTTTCACTTCTATATTGATGAAATTTTGTATCTCTAGCCCTTTTATTGAAATAATATTATCTTATTATATCCATGGCCATAGTGTCTTATTTATGAGTTCATTTAAGGTAGTCAAAGAATGATAATCAAGAATATTTGTTGATAACACAAGTATGAAACCTTCTTGATGAGATCTCATGAAAAAGTATTATATTACACAATAAGAATTAATATGATGTTGTTGTCATTAGGACATTAACTTATTTCTCTATGGGTTCCTTGATGAGTTTTTTAGAAACTAAAATTGGATTTTATGCTATCTCACCTAATTCAAAGGAGAAAGAGTCCTAGATTTTTACCCACTAAGTATTAATAGAATATTAGTTAATCTTTATTTGAATTTAACATTTTGAGTAAATATTATTCCCAAGACTGAAAAATAATAGTTATTAAGATTTTATTGGTTGCATAAATTTAATCACCGTTCATTCAATTTAGAATATATGTGAGTTTAATATTAAATAAGTATTATTTTTCACATTGGAAATATAATATTTATTTATATCCTATTTACTATTCTCAAGGTAATAAATAAATATTTATTTAGTTATGTGAATGTCAAAAAATAATAACAATTTTCTATTTAGTGAATATAATATTTATTTATATATTGAATGAATAATATAATGATATTAAATTGATGAATTTTTGAGTAGACATTATTTCCCTGCATGAAATTTGGTTGGGGAATCAACCCTCTACTACATCCATAATTTCTCGAATTAAATTTGGGGATGGCGTTTGATTTCATGTATGGGTTGACTTTGTCCTATGGTTAACTGGAGCTTGACAGGGTCACTCAGGCAGATGGTAGTGGAAATACAGGGATTCCTGATGCTGGAAAGTATGTCTTCAAATGCAATCAATCAGTATGTGGTTGAAAATTATAGTCAATATAGTGAAAGGTGATAACGGCATAAGGATGAGTAGTGTAGGAAAGGGTAACAATATAAGGATCTAGATTGAAGAATGGGTGGGTGGTGTTTGAGGGCATGCACTAGGAATCCTGGAGAGGGAAGTGATAGAGATGAAATGGGTTTAATAAAAAAATGACATTATCTTGGTGGTAGGGGTTGGAAACTAAAGCAGGATGTTAGAGGTGTCTGGCCGTCAGGGTGGGTGACACTAGAAAGGGTTGTGCAGTTTTAAAAAAAGGCCACTTATCCCCAGTTTTGGTAGTAACAGAAAAAAAATGGAAGGATCTCTTTTGGGATTGTAGGCCCTCATTGGGGTCTTTATACCACCACATAGATTTTGAACTATCTAAAATTGTAATAAATACTCATAGTGGGTGTTTATCAATCTTAGTTGGGAGGGATGATGTTAAACCCACTAGTGAACTAGGAGTTTTTTCGTGTTTTTTGTCTGTATTCCCTCCAACTGATAAAAAAATATAATGATATCTAATAAAATAAATATTCATTATTCAAGGTTTGATAAATTATGATCAGGATTGACAGGTTGAGTTAAGTGCCTAAATGGAAATTATTTCTTTTATTTAATATAACTTAAAATAACAAAAAAAATTAAATGATATTTAAATTTTTGAGATCCAGGGAATGTCATGAAATATAATAAGATTATTATTATTATTATTTTACATGGGGTTTATTTTAATTAAACTATTAGTTATGGACTTTTGAGAAATTATTAATTGTTCAAACTTAGTATATAACCCAATTTATATCATTTCAAGGTTTATGGGAGTTGGTGAGTACAACATATTCTCTCTATATAATTTTATCCTAACCAAATATAATTTCTCAAGAACGCTTTAAATAATGACAGATAATCCATACTCATCCACCCTTTCTGATTGAGAGAACAAGAGAAATAATTCTTCTTTATTAGAGGTATTCTTATATGATCAAATCTGAATGGTTCAAGATTATTGGTACCTCTACACTAGCATTAAAATATTCATCTTGGATGTTATAATATTTATGAATCATGTGTGGATAAAAAAGATGAATTATACATTTTATTATTCTCATAAAAATAGTATGATAATCATGTTAACCAATTTCATCAACAATATAAGAATTATTAAGACGTGATAATTACTTTTTATAAATTGATTATAAATTACATGTGAAATGATAATCTTTAAGAATATTTTCGAATTGTGTTATTTTAGTTTTTAGGATTTAATCCAAATAAATTGATGAAAAAAATTTCTTATCAAAGAACCAACCACTTACTTTCTGCCTCAAAACCTTCACTAAATATATCATATGGTATGATATATGAAATTTTATTGGACAAAATCATCAAGTCATGTTTGTAAAATAAAGCATTATATCACTAAAGTGATATTGATGTCAATCATAAAATACGATTTTGAGCACTAAACATTTGAATTGCATCTTACAATAGATAATGTTATCATATAATACTGTTGCTAGTGGAATAATTATCTATCATAAGCTTCTTGAATCTATTTTAACCCAAAATATAGGTTTCATAATATATCGTGGCTTATGATATCAAGAATTCATATAATACTACATAGTAGAAAATTTTTCTTTTTCTATATTTCAATTTATAATTGAATTTTATAATTTATAAAATGTTTATAAATTTTAGAAAAAGGTATTTTGGGATGTTTATTTATTTTATAAAATTTTTATAAATCGATTAATTATAAATTTATTATAATAAATTAATTAAATTTTTATGAAACATTTTTTTTAAAATAATCCATATTATTGATATTTTAATATTAAAACCTTTTTAAAATTATATATCATTACTTTTAATCTGGATATAATTGTTTTATATTGAAATTATGATAATAATTTATAATGTGTTTTTGAACTACAATATAATACATGATATAAAATATTTTATATTTAAAATTTTGAATTATTCAAATTAAAATGTCTTATTTAAAGAAATTATTCAAACCATATCAAAATAGGTTTTAATAATTAATATGATCAAGGGTTAAAAACTATTAAATATGTGGTTTTTTGGATGTTGACATAACATATATGAATTATATATATATATATATATATAATTTTTACATCTCGAATATCATATATTTAAAAGAAAATTACATTTAATGAATAATATGAAAGTGTTAATATTTATATAAATATAAATTGTTTATATTTGTTTAATTATGGAATATCCATAATGAAAAGCTTAAATTATAAGGGTTTTATAATTTCATGATTTATTAATTATTCATAAATAATTTATCTCATGTCTAAATTTATGAATTTTTTATTTATTTAGTATTATTACATACTTTATTCATAAATATAATTATTATGTTATAAATTAATGTATGTTATAGTTTAAATTATTAAACTACATCCATTAATTATTAAAAATGCATCTATTATAATTTATTTACTCTTCTAATACCTTATAAATTGGATTAATTTTGATAAATAATGATATAATTGGATTTTAATTTGAGTTAGTAACATAATCTAGGAACTTTGTAAAGAGTTACACATTAATACACTTTAAACATATTGATTTAGATAAATGAATAAGATTCCAAATTAAATCATTATAAGTATGAACTAATGTAAAGTCAATAACATGAGATAAGATAGTGAGATTAAATCCCCTTAAAAATACTTATAATCATATTCCTTCCTAAGTGGACACTTGTTAAGACCTTGATCAGTCAACCGGGTAGGTTACACTAAAGATAGGTTCCCATAAATTCTCTTGTATAAAGAAATAAATTAGTGAGGTGACAGTAAGTTTTAAGTGCCTTGTATTTTGGAATTTTGTTTGGGTTACACTTAGCTAGAGAGTAAAATTAATGAATCAAGATAGTTTAAATAATGGTGTGACCTAGGAATCATATTCCCAATGTATAACTATTTGAACATATTAAATCTCTTTGACACCATAACTTCGAATAATGCATTTTTAATAATTTTCTTTTCCAACGTAGTACTCTTTATAAGTCTATCATCATCATCCTTGGAACCATTTACATAAAAATTTACTTAAAAGTTATATTCACACTATAATTTGAATTGCATAATTTTTTATCTGTTAATTTTGAAATTCTATATGCCTAATCATACCACCACTATCCTCTTAGAAACTATATTCATTTCTAAATATATTTCTAAGACACACAAACTCTGTTACGTTTAGAAAATAAATCTTATTTCTATTAGTGGAATATTTAACAAATAAACTATTATTTTCATATAATATATGGTATTCTATGTGTTTAGAGATTTTTTCTCAGAATAATATTTTATTATTTAAAATATTTAAATAATGGTGGTGGTATAAAATGTATTTTATTTTAAAAAATAACTAGATAAACACTTTTATCATCTACAAAAAATATCCTTATATTATTCCCAAAACAAGTTATATAATCTGATGAATCATAAACCTTGTGAATGAAAATCATCATTTCATATTGTTCATAACAACATTTTGTTAATTAACATCTTCTCTAATCATATGAGATAAATGTGATGAATATAAATATACATTACTAAGATTCATCTAAACATGTTAAATTCATTTATATTTAATTTTTTTATAAATAGAATATTTAATTCATCACATGAATGAAAATTAAAATATTTATCAATCATTTCCCTGATTATTAACTTGTATATATTTAAAAAACTTTTTAAACATACATTTTGTAGTATATACCCTTCAAAATAGAATAATTGGTTCCTATAACACTAGTACCTATCATGGATATTCCATGGTGTTTTTCAATCCCCATAAAATATTATGGAATATTCCATTATATGGAATAATTACTCTCCTTCCTGATACCTCTTTTAGGTTTCAATAACCTTGATTGGATACTCTAAGAATGCAGTGACCCTGGCCTTAGTAGCCTAGAGAAAGTGTTTGATTTATTACATTGGTATAATATATAAGGAATCATATCCAAATGGACTGAATAGTTTATTAGTCTTAATAAACAAGATATATACTTGATTCTTTCATTACATTTGAAAACAAAAACTACAACATAATTTTTTTTCAAGAATATGATTATTCCCTCGACCATATCCTTTTATGTCAATCATAGTACACTTCATAGATTCTAAGTAAAAGGAAAAAAAATAAGGGTGATATCAAATGATCATTGAGGGTTAAGTACATTGGAAGATATCATGTATCAATAATCATAATCAATATGTCAAGCTAAATAACTAAACATACATTCCATATAATAAATAAAATGAGAAGGGAGTGCATCTAGATATAATATCAATATTTAAATATCATGGATAATAATCAATATGTAAAGTTAAATAATTTAACACATATTCCATTTAATTAATTACTTATTTATCATAATTAGATAAGGCATAATCTGTATAGAAAGGTAAATAACTAAAAACATATTCCATTTAATCAAGAAATTGAGAATGAAATGTATCCAAAGATAATATCATTATGAAACTATCAAGAAATATATTAACTAAATTATTAATAAAGGCATCGATTAATTGTTGTATTATGTGATCTCAGAAATCATGATACCTCTATCATCATGTACTTTTAAAGATGGTTTAAAACTAAATGTAAAATCCTTTTTAATTATAGCTTATCCATTTTTCTCATGAAACCTATTGATACATCAAGGAGATATATTATACCAGGCCCCACCGATCACTACAGGTCCAAATCATTCCTTATATATTTAATAATCATTTTAATTTATGAACAATGTTCTTTATCATCAAATATCCATATTGAAGAAGGAATATAGATTATCAATATTTTCCCATTAAATCCAAAAACTTTCAAAGTAAAACACCATGTGTATAAATTAGATACGATTTAATCAATATGAATATCCCTGATAAATAATATTTAAATTTAGTGACAATTTAATTTCTAATGATCATAGGAAAGTTAATATTTTAACGGAAAGTCAATGACCTCAAAATTGAATCAATAAAGTAAATTTCAATACTTTCGTTGTTCAAATGATCATAAAAAAAATCCATATAATGAATAAGGTTGGTATAAATACCACATATACCCATAAGAGTTAGAATAAATTCTTTTTGTTATTAATAAATTAAAATACCATAAAAATGTACTTAAAACATTCGTGAGGAAACTATTCTTTTCATTTTTAAAATCAATTTTTTATATAAAATTTCACAAAATAATTTTAAAATAATTTTACTTTAAAATAAAATTTAAAACATATGAAGAAATATTTAAAAAATTTGAGTGGTCATTATGGATATAAATTCCACTCAATCCATTAAAATTAAATAAAATACTCCTTTCACTTTTTTGGTGGAATCCAAACAACCATTTTTTGAAAAATGAAAAAAAAAATTCCTTTAAAAATATTTTTTAAAAATTAAAAATAGGTAAAATAACCTTAATAAATCACTTTTAATTAAAAACCCCCTCAAAAAAATATTTCAAATTGAAACATAAAATAACAATAATTGTCAATAAATCATGATATTACATTTCAAATGGTATTATATAAACAATATAAAATGAATTAGTTCATAACATACAAATGTGCGTCAATGAATGGTAATTGAGATAAGGTCCCTTACCTCACGCTTAAATTTGGTTGAACATGATTTAACCTCATGTATAGAGGTTTTAAATATTTTATTAAATTATCTAAGAATAATAATATTTATTATATCATATATTATCCTATTATAATATATTATAACTATTTATTTAATAATATTTCATTATTTTAATTATTTCAGGTGTTAATTTCCTTGTTTTTTCATTCGTTCTTTATTATGAAAGTGTTGCTTCTCATACATAGTATAAAATAAATAATCTATATAATGATAATAATGTTATAAATATAATACTTACCAGTATATACCTTATTATAATCTTTCTTAAAATTTGTTCATGGGAAATGAGTCGCATCACTTTGTAGAGACGTTTGGTTAAACATACGCATGAGTGACAATATCATTCGATTAATGAGATAAAGGTTATGGAAGTGGGTGATCTATTAATTTTAAAAAATAAATACCATATCATATATATGTCACATATATTCATTTATTTTATCCTTATTATATTCCATGTAAATCGTAAGTAAAAAATGAATTACATCGCTTTTTGAGGCTGTAGTCTTCCATACACACGAACGACGTTATCAGATTTTAAAAGGAATAGAATTTAAAAAAAGGTATATGTGATATAAAATTAAATAAGATTAATTATTTTATAAATATAATATAAAATGTGTTGAATACATCATTATACCCAATCATAGAAGCTGGTAATCAAAAAAATGAATGGCATCGGTTCACGAGGTGGTACTCCTCCATACACGCGAATGATGATTTCATAACCCATTTGATGAATGTTAAGATGTATAATTATTATTACATAAAAATAATATATATATATATGGGAGATACTTTTTTGTTACATTATAATTTTTAAGATCTAATTGAAGGAGGAAAATAACAAAGAAAATAAAAGATCTTTGTTATGATAATTACTTTCTCTAAGAAAAACCTTATCTTAAGGACCCTAAGGATAGTTTTTTAGGATGAAAAGAAGCTCTGGAATGTGAATAAGTATGTTTGGGAGATAATTTCATAGTTTTTTTGATTAAAATAACTTTATAGGTGCGGATAAGTGAGTGGATTGAGTTTCCTTTTATAAGTGGGGAAACGGAACCTGCTTGAAAATTACTTTGAAATTTCCCAAAATAATCTAAATTTACAAAGTTGTTCACCTAAAAAAGCTTCTAAATGACACTATATTATAAATTGGTAAGTATAAGGTAGAAATTTTTATTTCAAATAATATTTTAAAAAAATTTACATCATGTTTAACCCTTAGCTTCGTAGTTTAGCCTCATAGTAAATCCATTTTTACCTTTAAAAGTGGTAAATAATTTTTTCATGTTTTCACCATTAATTTTGGAAAAAAATTAATTGGAACTTATTGTATAATATAAATTATTCTGACTCAAAATATGGAATATATTTTTCAAATTTCCCATTAATTTTTTTTTAAAATTTAATTAATAAATTAATCCCACAGACATGATGAGAATGAGAGTTTTCAAAAAGAAAATATTCAAAAATTTATAGTGTTTTTATATAAATATTAAATAAAAAAATTATTAAAAACACCTAAATTGAATTAATATATATATATAATTGAAATAATTTTACTTTAAAAATAACTAAAAATATAATTTGACATTATAAATAATTTAAACGAAAAGGCAGTTTTCAATTAAAGTTTAGTATTTTTCACTATAAATCGAAAAATGAAATATTTCATAAAAATTACAAAATATAAGCCTAATATAATTTTCATATTATGATTTAAAAATGAATTTTATTTTATTAAATAACTTTTATAAAATTGTTAAAAATTAATTTTAAATTTTGTGTGCAAATCACGACTAATCTATCTTATAAAAAAGTATATTTTTTCAGAAAGCATTTATTTTTCTTTTAAATGATTATTATTTTATTTACAATAAATAGATAGACATAAAATTAATACTTTACTTAGTAATATTAATTCAATATAATTTAATGGCTTGGTTTATAATGGTATACTATATTATGGTTCATTTCAGCTGGGGGTTGCGTGTTCTGTAAGCTATCGAAGAGGGTAAATTTAAAAAAAATATTATGTGGGTTATTTTAACTTAGGGTTTTGTGTTGAACATGATATCAAATAAAATGTTGTCTATTTATAATTTTGGGGTGTTATATTCTTTTCTCCTTAAATACATTTTTTCCTTGCAATTTAAACTTGATCTCAATAATCAACGGTATGATATTTGAATATTATTTTATTCAAAAACCCACATTATAAAAGGGTTAATAAAATATCCTCTTAATAAGAGATAAATAAAATTAAAAAATGATATATGGAATAACACATAAATATGATTCTATGTAGGAGAACATTGGTGGAAAGTGAATATATGGACATGTGAGAAAAGTGTAAACAATTATAGAGAGTGACTGAGGTCGTTGATCAAAATCAAGTAATTTATCAATGAAATGTCCTCAAAACCATAAATTTGTGATGATTTAAATAACCATATAATTCATTGGATATGAATGTAATAGGATAACATTTTTTTCAATATCCTATTTCTAAAGATGATGAATTATTTTACTATTTTAGAATATAAGGAAATATACTTATACATTCCCATTTCATAAGAATAATTTTATCCATTGGTTGCGATTTGATAAATTTTTAATTAATCACTTATTACAATAAATGAATATCCAAAAAATGGATTTTTTTTATTTCTGAAGCACTAAAATTCACTTTTAATGGATTTTAATATTCATAAAAGTGTGAAAATTATTTCCACGTGTCTCTAACTATTTTTCCAAACTTATATAATTAGCACTAATTATCCAATATAATACATTAATATCTAAACATAAAAAATAAGACAAAAGGTTCAATATTAATATTTAACCATCAAATCATTTAACAATAAATAATGACATATTAACCAATACATCATGTAGTCCATTGTTAGGCACTAAATCCTTAACATCCTTTTGTCTTGGGTTCAATCCTTAAAGCTTTGAAAAAATGTGGCTGGTTGTCACCCAGCATTCAGGGTTTCCTTTTTCCAAAACTATATTAATATAATTACTATAACTTGCACAAAAAAATAAATTGCAAATCCTTGAAATAAAATTAATCATTAAATAACCTTTTTACTATTTTTTTTAATGCAATATTTTTTCACAAAGTCTATAAATATCACTTGACTATTATTATAATGTCATTAATGATCATATTAACCATAAAGTATGTCAATAACTTTAAACTTATGTCTATAAAATGTACAGGAATTATTCCTCAAAAAAATTCTCCAACAAAACATAAACTTTCTAAAATTACTCTCAAAATATCCTTAATCTTGGTAGACTACCATTACATAAAACCTAAAAAAGATCTGTTTTAGACTTTGAACTTATGATCAATATTAAATTTATTAACCCATGATATTATCCATAACTATTAAGATAATGAAGACATATATTCTTCTAAAATTTAACATAATTATTATATGTTTAATGATTCTTATAAACAAAAGACCATTGGTAAAATAAATCAACAATTTAATTCTTGAATCACAATACATAAATGATTCATCTATTTTATTTTAACAAAGGTACTTCCTTAGTTTATGAGATAACATTTAGAATATAGAATTTACTTTTATGATTTATAGTTTCTACATATTTAAGACATCGAACTATAAATGGATCCCTAGGATGATATTTATTTCCTTTCATCATACTCTTCATTTTTCCTTCGCAATTAATTACTTTGTGTAATTATTTTCATCACCTAAAACATTTTCCCATTCCTTTGAGACACCTTATTTTCAAACTATGAAACCATAGGTTTAACCTCTATCATATATTGTCATAATCTATTCCAATACTTCATATTGTTTTGTAAAAAAATGTGAATTCCCCCAGGATTGTCACACTAAGTGCGTAGAAAGGCCCATTTCTATTAACCGGGTGATGATCGGGTTAATCCCAATACACATTTTTTGGAGTTATTACCCCTAGGTACCTCTTTTTCAAATCCACAACCACTTTTAGTATCAAAAAATAGAGGTATTTCTAGGTAAAACCACATGATTTATACCTTACCAAAAACTTTAGGATGTTCTTATATACATAGTATCAAAGTATATGATAGTGTTATGTTCCCTAATCTATGTTTTCCTAAATCTAGTTCCTAGGGTTTCTACTAAACTTACTCTGATACCAAGTATAGAAGCCCCGACCCTAGTAGCATAGAGATAGTTTCAACTTTATTGAATTGGTATAAGATATAAGGAATTGTATCTCAAAGGAAAAAATAGTTCAACAGTCCTAGTAAACTAGATATATACTTTAATCCTATATTAAATTTTAAAACACAAATTACAACATAGTTTTTTAAAAAAATATCATTATTCCCTATAACATATCTTTTTATGTAAATCCTAGTATAGTTTATGGTTTCCTAATAAAGGAAACAAAATAAGGGTGAGCTACAATTCTTTGTAAGGGTTATTTTAGTGGATTATATCATGAATCAATAATCATAATCAATATGACAAGGTAAATAACTAAAAACACAAGATATGTAATAAACAAGCTAATAATTAAGTGAATACAGAGATAATATAAATACATAATTCTCATGGATAATAATCAATATGGATAAAATAAATAAATCAAAACACATTTAATTTAATCAATAACTTGGATATCATAATTAGATAAGGCTTGATCAATATGTTAAGGTAAATAACTGAAAATGCATGTCATTTAACCAATAAACATAGATTGAAATTAATCAAAATATAATATTAATATGAAAATCTCAGAGATAATGATAAATTAATTCTTAATTAAGGTAATTCTTAAATTTTGGATATCATTATCTCAAGCATCATGATACCTCTACAGTCAAGACCTTTCACAAGTTGGTTTAAAATTAAATGTAAAAACTCATTTAATGATAGCTTACATATTTGTCTCATGAGACCTAATAATGCATTAAGGGGCTATGTTATACCAGGACCCACCCATCATTGCATATCTAAATCATTCCTCATATATAAAATAGTCTATTTAATTCATTAACAATGTGTCGTATCATCAAATAGTCATACTTTAGAAAGAATACAAATTATAAATATTCTATTATTCAATAAAATAACTTTCAATGTAAAAAACTGTATGAATAAATGAGATACGGTTTAAGAAATAATTATATCCATGATAAATAATATTGAAATTTAGGGAAAATTTAATGTCTAATGTTCACAAGAAAGTGAATATTTTAAGGTAAATCGAATGAATACAAAAAAATTAATCAAGAAAGTGAATATCAATTATTTCCTTGATCAAATGATCATAAAAAATCAATACAATGAATAAAGATTGTATCAATACAACATATACTCATTTGAGTAAGAAAAAAGGTTTGATATCATTGATGAATATAAAAACCATAAAAAGAGAATTAAAAACATTCTTGAGGAAAAAATTCTTTTCATTTTGGTAATAATTTTTTTAAAACAAAAAGTTCACAACACATTTTGAAAATAGTTTTATTTGAAAATAAACTTTCTAAATTATAAATTATGGTTTATGATATTTTAGTGATCAGGATAGTTATAAATTTTGTTCATATTGTACATGCTAGAAAAGTATTCCTTTCACTTTTTTAGTAAAATCCAAACCATTATTGTTTTGAAAAAAATTGAATATTATTTTAAAAAAAATTAGTAAAAAGTAAAAATGGTTAAATTTTATTAAATAAATCATTTTATAAAATTTAAAAACATTTTTTAAAAAATTTCTAAAAAATATGGTTTCGGAAGAAAATAGATTTCTGACCGAAGAGAAAAATGAAGTCAGATTTTCTTAAAAACGTTTTAAAAATCATTTTAGGAACAAAAAAGTGGAAAATGGTACTATAACAATAAAATGTGATGAATAACTAGATTATAATGAAATAAATTTAGTTATAAAATTTTTTACCACTCGGTAACATTTTTGTGAAAACTACCATAGATGAAATATTTCAAATTGAAACATAAAATGCCATTCATTTTCAATGAATCGTTATATTACATTTAAAAGGGTAGTATATACACAATATAAAATTAATCGGTGAATAACATACAAATGTGCCTCAATAAAAGTAATTTGACACGAAGTCCCTTACCTCCTGCTCCCTTTTTGTTGAACTTTATTTATCCTCCTATATAGGGGTTTTAAACATGTTATTAACTTTTTCAAGAATCATATTAATATTTATAATATCATATATGATCCTATTATAATATTTTATTACCCTTTGATTAATAATATTTCATTGTTTTCATTTTTTGGTGTTAATTTCCTTGTTTTCTCATTCATGCTTTATTATGAAAGTTTCAGTTATATTACATAGGATATAAATAAATCATATAAATAATGATAAAAATTTTTTAAATATAATATTTACTCATTATATACCTTATTATAATAATTCTTAAAATTTGGTCATGAAAAATGATTCTCATTGCTTCGTGTAGATGGTAGCTCGTACGTACTCATGAGCGATGATATCATTCCATTGAAGAGTGAATGGGTAAGTAATTGGGTGATATATTAATTTTTAAGAATAAAAATCATCTCATATTTATCATATATATTAATTAATTTTATATTTATTACCTTCTATGTAAAGTATAAATGAAAAAAAATCACATAGCTTTGTGAGGCGGTAGTCCACAATACACTCGAGTGAAGTTATTGTATTTTATACAGAATAGAAAATAAAATTTTATATGTGATATTAAAATTAAATAAGTATAATAATATCATAAATATAATATAAATGAGGTAAATTAATCATTATATCCAACCAGGATAGGTGGTAATGTAAAAACGAATAACATTGGTTTCTGAGACAGTAGTACACTATAAACACGAATGATGATTTCATAACCCATTTGTTGGAAGTGGATATGGATAATTATTATTAAATTAACATAATAAAATCTCATTATATTTTAGATACCGGTGTTATTATATTATTGGTTTAAAACAAAAACTTAATTTGGTAAAATAATAATAAAATTAAAAATATGTGTTACGATAATTTCATTCTCTAAGAGAAACCTTCTTTAGATCTCCTCTTAATTACCCTAGGGATGGTCTTTTGGAATAAAAAAAATATCTATAATGTGACTAAGGATTTTGGGGATATATTTTGGTATATTTTGGTAAAAAAATGGCTTTAGAGGCCTGGATAAGTTAGGGGAGTGAGATCCCTTTTACAAGTTGGCAATGGGAACCTACTTTGAAAATACTTGGAGATTTCCCAAAAAATATGAAATGATAAATTAATTCATAAGAGAAAAAGCTTCAAAATAACCCTATATTATAAATGTGAAATTATGGGGGAAAAATATGTTCATAAGATATTATTTTTAAAAGTTTACAGGTCATTTTTAACCCTTATCTTCTTAGTTTAACCACACGGAAAACCCATTTTTACCTTAAGGATGATAAATAATTTCTTTTTTTTCACTATTCATTTTGGTAAAATGTTAAGTTATCCTTATTAGATAATATAAATTATTATAATTAAAAATATTGAATCCATTTTACTAAAATCCATTCACATAATTTGAAAATTTTAATTTAAAATAAATCTCGTAGATGTGATGAGGAAGTAGGTTTTCAAAGAGAAAATGTTCAAAAGTTTACAATATTTTTATATCAAAATTCAATATAAAAATGATTAAAATGATCTAAATTGGATTATATAAATATATAATTTAAGTAATTTTAATTTAAAAATAATACAAAATATCATTTAACATTATAAATAATTTAAACTAAATGGTAGTTTTCAATTAAAATTCAGTATTATCCACTATTCATCGAAAAATGAAATATTCCAGAAAAATCCCAAAAATTCACCCTCACATAATTTTGATATTATGATTTAAAAACTAATTTTATTATATTAAATAAATTTTATACAAATTTTAAATATTAATTTTAAATTATTCAAGAAAATTGTGTCTTATCCAGATTTTATAAAAAATACGGTTTTTCAGAAAACATTTTTTTTCTTTTAAATGATTTTTATTTTTTAATATAATAAATTGATAACCATAATATTCATAATTTATTTAGTAATATTCATAACAAACAATTTAATATGTAGGTTATAGTTTTATAAAATATTACAGTTCATTTCAACTTGGGGTTGCGTGTTTCGTAAGCTATCAAAGAGCTTAAGTTCAAAGAAATGTATATTATGGATTATTTAAGCTTGGTTTTGTGTATCGAATGCACCATATAAGATAATATTATACATTTATAATTTATGTTTGTTACAAAGAAACAATGTTGGAACATACAATTAACTTTTCATCTTCTGGTTTGAGATTTTACCAACTTGTGTTACCAACACATCACTAGAATCTAGAAATCACATACTCAGTTTTTCTATCCTCAACACTTTGAGAATATTAGGTAAACTTTTCCTAAAAAACTCACACTATCCAAATATTTCCATTGATTAAAATAGAATAATTTTCATAACAAAAATAGTTCTTAAGTAAACCTTTAGTGAATTATTTTATGCTTCACATTTTCATTTAGATCCACTTATTGAACTAGTTTGACTATTGGTTACTAGATAAGGGCTTATATTACACATATAATTTCTTATCCTTTGAGAATATTTCTTAAGGTTTTTATAAGTAAAAGTTTCTTACATTAATCTTATTATTATTCTATGATTTTTCTTAAGGTTAGGTTGAATGATGATTAAATTTATTAAAAACATAAGATTTTATTAGTTGTGTACCATTTTTACAAACATTTATGAGGGACACTTATTATATGTAATCTAACTAAAATTCCAAGCCCTTTTAGAATCCATCATATCCATTAGCGAGTTAATATCTATTTTTCACTAAGAAATGAGTTAGTTATGGTGGGTCTCTCACCACTTAGTTATTTATGTAGGGAAGTATCACAATCATATAAAATATGAATCTTAGATAGTCGAGTGGAAAATAGTTTTCCCAATATGTCAAATTGATAAACTCAACGATATTTCCTCAATAACCTAATCCTATCAGGGTCTTATGGCAAAGAGTATCCTAAATAATATTATAATAACTAGCACCTAATCCTATTAGGGTCACTCATTACTTACTTAACCTAAAAAAGATTATCTAGGGGAACCCAACATTAGAATGAGAAACCAAGTTGGATGATCAAGGTCTTGAAAAGTGTTCACTTTAGATGGAATCTAACATTTAGTATTTTTAAATGGAATATAAATTCACCATCTTAACTCATGTATTCCCTTGACATGTATATATTTTTATAATGGTTTAGTTTAGAAACATATTCCTTTCACTAAATAAATATGATCAAATAATATTAATGTGTAACTCTTTACACAACTCTTGAACAAGTTAGATTTAGGGAATAATAAAAGCAAATCAATTATCATACCTTTTATATAAATCCTCAAATGCATTTATGAAAATGAATATAATAAGTTTAACGATTTAAACTAAAACATAAATCTATTTATAATATGAAAAAATTATATATATATATATATATATAATAATAGAATAAAATAAATAAATAAAAAATTTATAAATTTAAATATGAGATTAACATATAAAAATTATGATAAATAAATAAAGATAATTATAAAAACGTTTTAATTTAACATGCATTATGTTTATTCCATAATTAGAAAAATATAAACACTTTCCATTTATTCTCAAAACAAACTCCTTCATATTAACATTATTTTAAATCTCAGTTAAATATATATTATATTATATGAAATATAAACATTATATCTGTATAATCTACTATGTAACCAACATACGTAATCTAAATATCACACACTTAAAAAAAGTAAACCTTGATCATATCAAATGTCAAAACTCAATTTGATATGGTCTAAATTATTTACTTAATAATTCCTTTAAATTTAAATAATTCAAATTAAATATTATGAACAATTTATAATATTAATATAAAATATTTTATATTTTTCATTATTTTTTAATTTATAAAAAATTTATAAATTACACTTATAGTTTATATATAAAATATTTTTATCCAAATTATAAGTCATGACATATAACTTCAAAATGGTATTTTGATATTTACAATTAATATTTATATATATATATATTTATTAAATGTTTCATATACATTTAATTAACTAATTCTAAATAATTTATAATTAATTAATTTATAAACACTTTATAAACTAAATTAAAAACCCAAAAAACCTTTTATTTTGATTTATAAATCATTTTAATCAATTCAATATTAAAAAATATAAAAAACCATTTTTTCTCTTTGATCATATTTTTAAGACCATTATATATCATACTATATGATAAATAATGAAATTGTCTATCATATTCCACAATTTTATGATATTTGTGATTCATTGGTTACAGATTTTGTAAGCCTTTTTTCTTACGAGTGGGTCATCATCTTATGATATATTGGACTATATAAGAATAAAAAGGTGATGGGTAACCCTATGTTAGATTAAATCAGCATTACACTGATTATAGGATATGAAAGATGCTCGTGTTAGATTAATCAAACTCTTGTGGGACCTACATAAGAGTAATATTTAGTGCTCTAGGGTTTACATATGATTAATATGTGGACTTGGATTATAATATATCCTAGGTTGCATTAAACTAGTGCATTATCATTTTTAATATCAATACAACATTCATGAATTACATTGCCTATGATAAGTTCCTATATAGTATTAAATCCACTGACACCTAGGAGTCATCTTTTTTACAACATTTTCTATATCAAAAGAGAAATAACATGCTATATTATTTAATACCATATTAAAAAACCATAATAACACATTTTATCTCAGGATTCCCCATCTTGTACACTATAGCATTTAAAAAATTATAGATTTGTCCTAATCCACCAGTTATAGTATCAGATATCTTTTTATCCAGCTACTATTAAAATATTATATTATTTTTAATGGTATATTGTATGATATAAAGAACAATATATGTATTATTCATTATAAAGAATTATTTAAATAATCATACATCATAGTGAAGCTCTAATACCTCTGTTAAGTTTATAATGATTCATTAATAATAAATCATTGCAACAAAAATAAATAGAAACCATAAAATCCTATGAACACTATCCATGAAACCTGAAACCATACTATAAATAAAATGAAGAAACTATTTGTACTGTTCACCAGTCAAGTCATTGTTTCAATCTTTAATCATAGGCGCTTTATTAATATCCCTATATAGTATCCAATGGACTCCTTCCTCCAAGGTGTATCCATAGGTTGTGACCAAATCACTCATCTCATGGGCAAGACCCTCCTCTAAACCATGATATGCTAGTATCTCATGAAATCTAAGGTAGTATAAGGAATAGGAGCTTTGTAATAATTATCCAAGTCATGGGAAGTTTGGATAATAATATATCATAGTGATTATCTTCTTTTATAGATCCTGAGAACATTATTTTATTATACATTAACTAACTCATACATTTCAAAATGCATGATTTAATGATTTTACCTATCATGCATTGATCACATGAATGCACCCTTTGATTCTACCATACATTACATCATGTGAACATTGTAATCAATTATATCCATTAAAAGTAGTTTTTATTCTTAACTATTAAAAATTCACTTTTATTAAACGAATTATACATTACAATCTATGTAATGAAATCTAGACATATAATATAAAAAATTTGGCTAATCTAGTGTAAATATATGATTTATGATATAATCATATTGTATCATATGATATGGCCAAAATTCATTATATAAGTTTGAGGATTTAGGGAATATCACCTTTATATGGTTCATCATAATCTATAACAACCTAGAAAAGGATAAAACAAATTATCTAGATGTTTTTTAAAATATGAGGGATTTGATCCCACTATAAATGACATATTTTAAATAATAAATTATTGTTTTCATGAAAAGATCCAAACACATAGAATACCATATATGATAAGGATATAATGTTATATTTTTTATTTATTCCCACTAAATGATATAAGTGTTATTTCTTAAAAATAAATTATTTTTTATATCATATCATGATATACTATCTAAAAGGATAGTGGGAGTATTTTTTGGACTTATAGAAGTTAAATGGTTAAAAAATAAAGTATTATACTAGTAAAAACAAAGATAATGTCACTTAATATCAAAAAAAGTTATGATGTGTTAGTAAAGAAATAATGTAAAGAGTTACATTAGTTACCAAAATGATCTCAAGGAAATGTATGATTGGAAAGGTTTCAAGATTGGTGGTGGTAATAAAATTATAAAGAGTTATATATAGATAATATAATTATTAACATTGTAACATTTTATGTTGTTAAGTAAAGGTGTGACGTCCCGGACCCAACTTCCCATAAACCCGAGCCCTGAGCCCGGTTGGCCACATAACCCCTGGCTTGTCTCCCCGTAGGCCAGGGGCTGGCGACTAGCAGTGGGGGTGTAATGGTAAGTCTGTGGGGAGAGTGTAACCCCATGTCACAGTGCACAACGGTATAGTAGAAAAGTTATACAAATAGTGGAAGCACAACCAATGGATAACATAAGAAATAGGGAAACATAAAAACTGAACAGTGGAAGTAAGGAAAACCCTAATAAGTATACAAAAGCAACACATGCAGTGTCTGATACAGAATGGATGCATTTCATGGTGGTACAATGGAAATAAAAGACAAGAATGCTATACAACAATACAAAAAGAACAAAAGTAGTCCATGAGCATCTCTATCCAATCTCGATCCTCTGTTCTAGATCTCCAGCTAAAATTTATATAAGTCAACAACCTGAAGCTGGGTCTTTTCCCCTACTAGTACCTACAGTAGTGAAGTCTACACGGGTGCCCAAGAGGCCACCCAGGTAGGGTGTGAGACATGTCTCAGTAGGCCACCACCAACGATGTCTATGTGTAATCCAAATAGGTGTTCGCAAGCAAAGTGAGTAATAGACTGCAAGTAAGTAAATAAAAGTAAATAAACAACCCTACCGTTCAAGTTCCGAAAGGACACCTGGTGGGTCTACCAGCTTCATCTCACGGCTCGTAAACTGAACGATCACTAGAGGTATAAGTTCATAGGTATAGGTTATCACTGGTATGAGGTAAACATGCCTCTCGTCCATGATTCTCACATACATACAAGTATCACTGGCCCGAGGTATGAATCCCTCTCATCCTCAAGAACTGTAACTGGCGTGGGGTAGAAATGCCTCCCACCCGTAAGGTTACTTAGGCACAAGGTATAAATTCCTCTCATCCTCAAGAACTGAGATTTATCTGGCATGGGGTAAGAATGTCTCCCACCCAACACACGGAGATTCTTCTAGCACGGGTAAAAATGCCTCCACCCACACATGGGTTATCACAAGCATGTAAACACATCAAAGGATAACCATTAACATCACATTCTATAAGGAAAACCATCTTAAATCATATCACATTAGAAAAGCAATGGAATACATACATTTCAAGTCGTTAAAGGGGTTCATGCTCTCTCATCCTTTCCAACCTCTAACTAAGTCATCCCATTTTCCTAACATGTAAAATGGCTTTCAAGACGTAACGTTAAGGTTAAAAGGTGAAAAAGGGCCAATTCTCAAGGAATAACATCTATTGTTGACTAATACCGATCCATAACAAATCCAAACACCCTAGAATGTTTGGACTCATCACTCTTATACCCTGTGGGTCATTTAGATATGAAACAGTCATTATAAATATGGGGTTCGGCAGAAGACAAACCATGCCACAACAACAATGACTCAAAAAGGTGAATACCCAAAATGGAAACCACGTGACCACCTACCTTATAGCTATAGTTGTAGGCTCGCTCGATATCTACCTTATATTCACGGTAGGTTGGAAGAGATCTGAGTTCTAGTCCAATGCCCTGAAAATAGGGCATATGATCCTACATCAAAATAACAAGACGAAAGGAAAGATTTTTCAAGGAGATAGGGGTGCATGAGGTAAGCCTTACCTTGGACCTTCCAATTCTTCTGTCTGATCAAGGAATGGACACCAAGGGAATAAACCACAAGATATTGAGTGAGAAGAGGGCTTGGGAGATCAAAGAGGCTTCTCCTCTGGTTCGGTCTGCTGGAGGAAGAAAGAAATGAGTTTAGACTAAAATAGATATTTAAGGGAAAAACTGTAAATTTACCTAGAACAGGGTCGAATGGTTTAGGCGCATGGTTTACCAAACTGTGTGCAAACCGTGCCCATCCCTCTTCCTTTAGAAAAAGGGGTGCACGGTTTAGGTGCACGGTTTACCCAAATCGTGCGCAAGCTGTGTGCAGGTCGTGCGCCCCTATCTACACGTCCATTTCCCAAACTCCTGAGCTCCGAACCAACCATGGACACTCCCCGGACCTTACTTAGAACATTATACACATTAAACAAGATTAACGGAAAGGTTTGAAAGAAAAACTAATGATCCATACTTTTTCCAAAGAGTCGGGTCATTACAACCTCCCCTCCTTAAAGAAACTCGTCCCCGAGTTGGCCTTCCGAGGGTAATGAGGTGTCATCAACGAAAATATTTGGCCATTGAGAACGTACATCAGCCTCTCTCTCCCAAGACTCATCATGTACCCGGTCGTGCTGCCATAGCACCCGTACAAGAGGAACAAACCTGCCACAGAGTTTCTTCACGCTCCGGTCAACAATTCGCATTGGATACTCCTCGAAGGAAGCATCCATATCTAGTTCAACATCATCAGGCTGAAAAATGTGAGTTGGATCAGAAAAGTACCGGCACAGCTGAGATACATGAAAAACGTCATGCATGTCCTGATATATCTATTGAAGAGAAAGCTGGTAATATACTGGCCCGATCTGATTCACCACCTCAAAGGGTCCTAGGAACCTCGATGAAATCTTACCCTGCTTCCGTACACGTCTCTTCCCCAACCTTGGTGAGACCTTCAAGAAAAACTGGTCCCCATCCTCGAACTCAAGAGGTCCCCGGTGCTTGTTATCATAGGACTGCTGTCTAGACTGAGTTTTCTGCATACGCTTCATAATAAGTTGTATCTGCTTTGTAGTCTCCTGCACAAGAAGTGGTCCTAGAACAGATGCCTCCCCTGCTTCAAGCCAACACAAAGGCGAGTGACAAGGCCTACCATATAAGGCTTCATAGGGAGCCATATTAATGGTAGCCTAGAAGCTATTGTTATAACTGAACTCAATAAGAGGAATGTGTTTCTCCCATGAACCTCCAAAATCTAGAACAAAAGCACGTAACATGTCCTCTAGTACCTGTATCGTCCGCTCGGTTTTTCCGTCAGTCTGCGGGCGATAGGCCGTGCTCAAAAGTAATTGCGTACCCAAGGCCTTATGTAAACTCTGACAGAACCGAGATGTAAAACGAGGATCTCTGTCCAAGAATACAGATCAAGGTTCTCCCTGAAGTGTCATTATCTCCTTGACGTACAGTCTTCCCAAGTCGTCAACCATGAAGGTATTTCGCACGGGTAAGAAATGTGCGACCTTTGTCAAATGGTCGATGATAATCCATACTGCATCATTGCCATGAGGTGACCTGGGTAAACTGGTTACAAATTCCATGGAAACATCATCCCATTTCCACTCCGGAATGGACAACGGCTGCAAAAACCCTGCCGGACGCTGATGTTCCACCTTCACCGCTAATAGGTGGAACAGCGTGCGATAAAACCGGTTATCTCTCGTTTCATGCTAGGCCCCCAGTACTGTCGTCACAAATCACGATAAATTTTGGTGATGCCTGGGTGAACTTCCCATGCTGAGGCATGGAAATCCCTCATCATCTCTTCTCTGATGTCTTCTGGGACCCATACATGCCCGTGGAATAATAAAGTATCACCCTCATCCACGGTTCAATCTGTAGAGGCATCATTAGCGACACTTTCTCATAGAACAGGGACTTTCGGATCTGACAACTGTCTAGCCCTGACCCGTTCCAAAAGAATAGATGTCAACGCTAAGGCTAAGAGAATAGTCTGATCCTAACCCTCCTGAACCTCAATGTGAATCTCTAAAAAAAGGGCCATCAGCTTCCACTCTTCATTATATTCTATAACCACTTGCGACTGAGTTTTTTGACATAGTTCATCGGCTACTGAATTTCATTTCCCCGGAGTGTAGGCCAGTTCGAAATCAATGTATTGAAGGTACTCGACCCACCTGCATTGCCTAATATTTAGATCCCACTGAGTGAAGATATATTTGAGGATTTTGTGGTTAGTGAACACCACAAAATGATCTCCCGAGAAGTAGTGTATCCAACAGCGTAAGGCATGTACAACAGATGCAAGCTCGGGGTTGTGTGTCGGGATAATTACATTCATGAGCCTTAACTAACGAGATCCATATGCAATGACTCACTTATCCGGAATTAGGATAGCTCCAAGCCCGATACTTGACGCTTCGCAAAAGATCGTATAAGCTCTTCTTGGCTCCAGCAAGATCAGTATCGGTGCTGAAGTTAGTATTCCCTTCAGTTCCTGAAAAGCTACCTCACAAGGTTCTGACCAATCGAATCACACCCCCTTTTTGGTCAAAGTTGTAAGCGGTTCTGCTAGGAATGAAAAGTTCTGAATGAACCTCCTATAATATCTGAAAATCCCCAAGAAACTTTTGATATCAAAGAGGTTCTTGGGCTACTCCCAGGAAACTACAGCACCCACCTTCTCAGCGTCAACTGAAACTCCAGACTCAGAAATAATGTGACCTAGGAAGTGAACCTTGTCGATCCAAAAGTGGCATTTACTGAGCTTAGCATAAAGCTGATGCTCTCTTAGTGTATTTAGCACGATCTCAATATTGGTTTCATGGTCGTGTCTCGATTATGAATATACTAAGATATCTTCCACAAATACAACCACAAAATAATCAAGGTACGGGTAAAAAATCCAATTCATAAGAGCCATAAACACTGCAGGTGCATTTGTAAGCCCAAACGACATGACTAGGTACTCATAGAGACCATACCTACTTCTGAACGTTATGCAAGGTATGTCGGATGTCCTAACATGCACCTGGTGATACCCCGACCTCAAATCTATCATTGAAAACACCTTCTCTCCTCAAAGATGATCGAAGAGGTCATCAATTCGAGGTAAAGGATATCGATTCTTAATAGTCAGCTGATTTAACTTACGATAGTCCATGCAAAGGAGAAGGGTACCATCTTCCTTCTTGGAAAAAAGAACCAGTGATCCCCAAGGATAAGTACTGGGAAATATAGAGCCTTTTGCTTCCAGGTCTTCCAACTTACTCTTAAGCTCTAGAAGTTCCTTAGGTGCCATCCTATAAAGAGGAATGGTCACTGGTGCTGCTCCTGGTATAAGCTCAATAGTAAACTCCACCTCTCACACCGGAGGTAGACCAGAGAAATAATCAGGAAAGACATCACTTTAATGCTCTACCATGGGAGGATAAACTGTGGGTTTTAACCCTTGGTCCTCGAGATAAATACTGGAAACCTGTGTCGTGACACCACCTAAACTCTGGTGTTCCGGTCCTGCTCGTGTTGCACTGAGATCCCATTATCCCTTATGCAGATGTGTGTCACCCTATGGTGATGTAAACTCCACCCTCCAACGATAGTAGTTAATTCAGGCTCTATAGGGAACTAACCAGTCCATCCCAATTATTACATCAAAACCTATCATGTCCATAACATACATGTTCCAGATGAAAAGGTAACCGCCCACCTCGAGGGAACAATTCTGAAAATGACGAACGCCCTCTGAACGGGCACCCAATGGGGTATCTAATGTGATCACACCATGATATCACTCTACATCAAGGCCCAAACTTTCGATAATCGCCTTCGATATAAAAGAGTGAGACGTGCCTATAACAAATAAAGCAGGTACTAATGTAGAGGAAACTAGAATCATACCTCGTACAGTAGATGGTTCGGCGTACTGCTCCTACGGCATAGGCTCGACTGCATACAACTGGCCTGTACCACGGCCCTGAGTCACAGCTTGGCTACCCTGAGCAGACCTTCCCTACTGGTTCTGAGAGTCATACGCCTGATTTCCTATTCCTCGACTGCCACCATGTTCTGATCGTCCGGTGGTATTCCAGCTGCCTGAAAGATGTGATCCCACTGATCCAGTGCCAGATCATGGATTATATAAAGATACCTGCTTACTGGACCCTAGGGGAAAAGTCCTACAGAAGCGGTGGACAGGACCCAACCTACCACAACCTCTTCACTCTACTGGGCTTCGCGTACACTGCCTCTTCATATGTCATGGCACCCCACATTGGTGATAGATAGGAGTACCACTTGAGAAAAGGGTCTGACCACCACAAACACCATGAGAGTCCTCAAAATGATGCTTCTTCCCAGAAGTAGATCCACTAGAACCCTTCGGTGTCGAGCCGCCATGGTTCACACTGTCTGCTTCTCTTCAGTTCCTCTTTGTGATCAATGCCTGATTGACAATATCTGAAACAGTCGTCAACATGAACATGTTAACCTACGACCGGATGGCGTAACACAACCCATCCTCAAAACGCCTAGTGGTCGTGAGATCATCAGCATCTAGGGTAGTAAAAAAATTCTTTAACTCAGTGAAACGTGACAAATATTCCATAACTATCATGATCCCTTGCTGAAGATTCATAAACTCCCTAGCTCTGTCAGCCCTCAATGTCTGGGGAAAGAAGTAATCGTAGAAGACAGTCTGGAAATCAGTCCAGATCATATCTCTCTACTGTCCCGACTGGGTGATGAAATCCCACCACTTCCTGGTTGACCAATGGAGCATATAAGCTGCGAACTTGACCCTCCACTCTGGAGGCATCTCAAGGTGCTCGAAGATGGTCAAAATAGCCTCCAACCAGGACTCTACAGCAATTGGGCCTCCATATCCCATAAACGTAGGAGGATGTTGCGACTGAAACTCGCGGGTCAACTCTGCCATACTCGGGGCAGGTCGCACTCCACCTTTCATACTCTGCATGATATGCAAGAAGTTCTCATGGAACTGGGCATCGGCACCCATCTCAAGAATATCAAGAGGATCCATAGGTGGCTCGACAGGAAGATCAACTAGCGGCTCTGGGCCCACCACCTCAGGAACGTGATCATCACCGCCTTCAGTACGCGCCACTTGAGGACGTCTCGGAGGCATAGTGCTACAATTCCAACAAAACGTCTCAAAATATGGAACCAATAAAATTAAAGTTTGAACTCTAGAATCTAGGAAAATTAATAATCCTCCCTACCCTTAAGATCACATATCCACCCCCATACGAAAAAATTAGTAAAACCTACAACTGGGCAAAAATTTACTTAATCTGGTGATATGGAATTTTCCATCCTATAAGGGCCCATACTCCTCATGAACTGAGAGATGACACACACTTTTATGTCATTTCTCACTTACTAGAACTAATCAATCATTTATATTTCCTTTTAAGAAAAATATTGGTTTATTTGGAATGTTATTTTCCGATCCATAAGGTCCCATACACCTTATAAACCAAAGAGTGACACCCACTAAAATCACATCATTCCCCAATTCACAACATGCATGAAAGGTTAGCATAGTTGCACACATATTATCAAGGAATGGGAATAAAAAACAGGCAATGCTCGCTGAAAATTTAAACGTGGCATGGAAATATGCATGGCCTAATCATATTGTGCCTATCGTGATGCATGCTCTAATGCATAACCCTCGTTTCATTGGGTCTAACCATGAAATCCAAATTTCAACAAAGAAAATCTCAATAACATCACAAAACATGTGAAGCACCCAACGGTGAAACGATATCAACAATAAATCGAAGAATCATTAACAACATAAAATAGGCAACTTGGTCTTTTCCCCGTACAGGGGTTTGTGAAGCCCAAGAATGGCTTATAACTAAGTCCATGCGCATTCCTGGTCTCCAATTCTATCGTCTCCAAATAGTAAAACAAGAAAGAAAGAAACATATGATACCACTTTGTGACATCCTGGACCCGGCTTCCCATCAACCTGAGCCCCGAGCCCGGTTGGCCACATAACCCCTGGCTCGTCTCCCCGTAGGCCAGGGGCTACTGACTAGCAGCGGGGGTGTAATGGTAAGTCAGTGGGGAGACTGTACCCCCATGTTAGAGTACACAGTAGTATAGTATCAAAGTTATACATATAGCGGAAGCACAACCAATGGATAACATAAGAAATAGTGAAACATAAAAACCGAACAACGGAAGTAAGGAAAACCCTGATAAGTATACAAAATCCACACAGGTAGTGTTGGATACAGAATGGATGAATGGCATGCTAGTACAATAGAAATATAAGACAAGCATGCTATAAAAGAATACAAAAATAAAACAAGTAGTCCCTGATCATCTCTATACAAGCTTGATCCTCTGTTCTAGATCTCCAACTAGAATGTATATAAGTCAACAACCTAAAGCTGGGCCTTTTCCCCTGCTAGTACCTGTAGTAGTGAAGTCTACACAGGTGCCCAAGAGGCCGCCTAGGTAGGGTGTGAGACAAGTCTCATTACGCCACCACCAACGATGTCTAAGTGTAATCCAAATAGGTGTTCACAAGAAAAGTGAGTAATAGACTACAAGTAAGTAAAGCAAAGTAAATAAACAACCCTCTCGCTCAGGTTCTGGAAGGACACCTGGTGGGTCTACCTACTTCAACTCATAGTTGGTAAACTGAACAATCACCAGAGGTATAATTTCATAGGTATAGGTTATCACTGGCATCAGGTAAACATGTCTCTTGTCCATGCTTCTAACATACATACAAGTATCACTGGCTCAAGGTATGAATGTATCTCATCCACAAGCACTGTAACCGGCGTGGGGTAGAAATGCCTCCCACCCGTAAGGTTATATAGGCATGAGGAATAAATGCCTCTCATCCTCAAGAACTGAGATTTATCTGGCACGGGGTAATAATTCCTCCCTCCCAACACACGGAGATTCATCTGGCACGGGTAAAAATTCCTCCGCCCACACATGGGTTATCACAAGCATTTAAACACATCAAAGTATAACCATTATCATCACATTCTATGAGGCAAACCATCTTACATCATATCACATTATCAAATCAATGACATACATACATTTCAAGTCATTAAAGGGGATCAGGCTCTCTCATCCTAGCCAACCTCTAACCAAGTCATCCCATTTTACTAACATGGCAGATGGCTTTCAAGACGTAACGTTAAGGTTCAAATGTGAAAAGGGCCAATTCTCAAGGCATAACTCCTATGGTTGACCACTCCCAGTCCATAACAAATCCAAACACCCTAGAAAGGTCAGATTCATCACTATTATACCCCATAGGTAATTTATATATGAAACATTCATTATAAATATGGGGTTCGGCAGAAGAAAAACCATGGCATGACAACATTAACTCAAAAAGGTGAATACCGAAAATGGAAACCACGTGACCACCTACCTTAGAGCTATAGGAGTAGGCTCACTCGATATCGACCTCAAATTCACGGTAGGTTGGAAGAGATTTGAGTTCCATTCCAATGCCCTAAAAATAGGGCATATGAGCCTGCATCAAAATAACAATACAGAAGGCAAGATTTTCCGAGGAGAAAGGGGTGCGTGAGGTAAGCCTTACCTTGGCCCTTCCAATGATTCCGTCAGATCAAAGAATGGACACTGGGGGAAGAAAACACAAGAGATTTAGTGAGAAGAGGGTTTGGGAGCTCAAAGAGTCTTCTCCTCTTGTTCGGTCCGCAGGAGGAAGAAAGAAACGAGTTTATACTTAAATAGATATTTAAGGGAAAAACTGTAAATTTACCTAGAACGGGGTCACACGGTTTAGGTGCACGGTTTACCAAACCATGTGCAAACCATTCGTATCCCTCTGCCTTTAGAAAAAGGGGCACACGATTTAGGTTCATGGTTTACCCAAACCATGCACAAACCATGTGCACCTCCCTGCTTCCAGACCAAATGCCGTAGGGTTTACCCAAACCGTGCGCAAGCTGTGCACAGGCCATGTGCCCTTGTCTACAAGTCCATTTCCCAAACTCCCAGGCACCGAACCAACCTTGGATTCTCCCCAGACCTTCCTTAAAACATTACACACATTAAACAAGATTAACGGAAAGTTTTGAAAGAAAAACTAATTATTCGTACCTTTTCCAAGGATTCGGGTCATTAAAAATGGATTTTAAATACTTTGTTCTATGAGTTAAACATTAGGGATATGAATCATGAGTCCCAACATTATTTAAACAATATATTTTCATAGATGTTAATCACTAAAAGAGTTTATTAGGGGTTTATTAGATTGTCTCTTAGATTTGTGGATAGAATCCCATAGATATTCAATGAGTTTAAACAGAACCCTAAAATTACAAGAAACATAAAATTGATCAGGTAGTCTTTCATATGGGATATGATTAAACATTCACTTGTTTATGGTGTATTTAATATTATTAAAGGAGTTAAGGAATATAAAATGTATCATGATTATATAAAATCTAGTTTCTGCTTTTTCATTATCTCATGTTGGTTTCATATATTACATGAATTCAAATGGTAATTAGACTCTAAAAGTGTGAATTTGAGTTATCCATAACTGATATTCATCCTTGAGTGTTATAAGTGGTTATGAAAATTTAAGTTTATCATTTTTAGGATTTTTTATAATGATAAAAAATATTCTAATGAGGAACAAAATGAGTTTTATGGGATGGATTCCCCCCCCCCCACATTATACAACATGGAGTGACATACACTATGACTTTAGCATAATATGGGTGCATGTTTCATATTGGGATTTACCAATACCTAAGGTTAGAATAAAACCTAATATGAGAACCTTCATAATTTGATACATTTCTTAAGTAAGACTATAGGATTAACTATCATAGGGGTAGTTGATTATATTGTTGATCATATCATTGGTTGACGCTTAACCAAGATGGGATTTGTACTCTCATGTGACGAGTATGACATTTGAGCCATTGAAAGAGATAGATTTAAGAAGTGTGTGGTTGTATATAGATAAAAAATATGATGTGCTTATATATCAAGTTAGTGGTATGTGATGAACTTATATATAAAGACAAATTTCATGTGATGTATTCATCAAAATAGTCATTCTATACTCAGAGAATAGAGGATTCACAAGTAGCTATGTGGGATTTACATAATTTTTGTCTTGTGGTCACACAATTTATTGGACAGTGGGATCGTATGAAGATTCATTCTAGTATATGATGAAAATTGTGGGAATAGGTATATATATTCATGTTTTTATTGGAGATCACACCAAGTACCTTTGTTGATTAAGTAGTATCGATGATTTGTTATAGACCGTTCATTGCCTACATTTATGGAGTTAAAAATTCATATTTATTTTCAATGATACATAGGTATGTGAGGGAACACTTTATGGTTTACAAAATGAGGATTGATTTTTTTCTCAAATAGATGATCTAAAATTATTTTATATTTTATCAAAAATTATTTTTAGATGTATATTCAGAAGGAATTACATATAATGTGATATAAGGTGAAGTTGATGATAACTTTCCAAAACTGGTTTAGAAATATCAAAAGGGGGTTTTGTATATGGTTTCACATGTTATTTTATAAGATAAAAAATAAGGTGAAATAACACAAAGTCTATGAGGATTTAGTGTAATAGGTAGATTGAAGGAGATATTCCCTACACCAATTATCCATGTCATGTATTTGGATATGTCATAAGTGGTGATATGGTTATATCATAAGGTATGAAATATAGATTTAATGCCACTATCTTAACATACTATACTGCATGATCAGGCTTAATGACATGGTAGTGTTATGAGTAAAATCGTATGATATAATTCACCCTAATATCCTCCAATTTTGTGTCATAGAAATGATAATATGTTTAAATTTGAATAATTATCCACATAATCTATCACAAATATAGTTTTTCATTTTATGAATAATATGATATTTAGAGACCCATTTTTTCCTTGTGAAGTTTTGAAATATATATATATATATATATATGTATTTCGAGCTAGGACTAAGATATTGTGCAATTCTGAGGCCCGATGTTCCTAGAATTAATTTGATAAAAATATTATATATTTTTTAATTTATTCATGAAAGGTTCTTAAAGAAATATATATAACTCTTAAACAGAAGGTTTTATAAAAAAAATTGAGACCATGATTGAATCTGGAATGTGTTTTTACCCTCGTCACGACCTAAAAGAGGACATCATGGGGCATTAAGATACCTCACCCATTGTTAGTAGGTTCAGTGGATAAATTAATTGATTAAATTTATTTATTTATTTATTTTTAACCAAAATAAATTTCTATAAGAATATATCTATGTATAATCCTATAATGTTATCTACAAAAAACCTAGGAGGATTCCATATCTTCTTTCTCTCCTTCCATTGGCGAATCACATTAGATGACGATGGAACTCTGGATCAGAGTTGATTGGGACACAAAAAATTCAATGACTTCCTTATATCAATGGTGAGTGTGTTATTCAATAATTAATGATCAAATATCTATGTGCAACTCATCAATTTGTTTTTCATTCCATTGTTAATTAAATTTACTGAGAAGAATCGTCATTTTTATCATCTAGGCCAATTTTTGGACTTTGGCATGCATCTTTGTACTAATTAATTTGATTTATTCAACTGTTTTATAACCCTGTTTATCCCCATTTTTTCACAAATATTTGGAAAAAATATTTAAACTAATGATCTAGTGTCTTTACCCCTCAATTTATTTTCATTCTTTACTGGTAGGACCTCTGGTCCCGATTCAACATTTTTAGGCGGTACAGAGCCCAATCGAACCCCCAAAATCGAGAGGAAATCAAAAACAAAGCATGGATTGATAAAATGAGAAAGAATCTGGGATGTTTGTGAGGAATGGGTGATTTTATTGGAAAAAATATCAAATCATCATTGCCGATTGAAAAAAAAAGGCATGTAGTATTTATGGTGGGACTCCCATGGGATGGAGGAGCTGATTTTCGGCCACTAGATGGCTAGAAACAATTAATGGTGCCTAGATCCAAAAATATCAAGAATAAATGAGGCAGAATATATAGTGAAACATTCCAATTTCAATCATCGATGTATATTTGGAAAACTACGAAAAATACAACTACATATTGTGTACCTTGATGAACACATGGCGTGTAGCCCCTGGGTTACAATAGCTAGGGTTTTGGGATTTAATAAAGATGGTGTTTAATGTAGACTATATACACTCCATGCATCCCATTTATCATGTGGATAATCCCTATTGTGGGGAACATGTCCAAGAACATTCTATGTTCTCGGGTACATGGGAATGGACAAAGGACATTGATGGAACCCTATGTGAAGAGGCACATCATGCACTGAAGTACACAGACATGGGGTTAATTACATGGACATAGCTTAGACACATGGACATGGACAAGAACATGGGTATCACCCTGAGTTTCTAACGAATGATTTGTATACACTTGACACACCATGTATCCCTACACTAGGTGATCCATGTACATTTAAAGTAACTTCTAGGTGAAGGAGTGGGATCACACACTGTGTGGGTCCCCTCACTCACCTTGTACCCCTTGGTTCCTTTTAGGAAACTCAAATCTTATGTATTTATTTTGTTTGAACTTGAATTTTTTCCCATCAGTAGTCTATCCTATGTTTTTTTCATATATAACACAATGGTTCCCTCCCTTGTGCATTTTAGGGAACAATGCAAAATGTTCTAGGAACAATTTTTATTCAGGTGAAGACTGATGATAGTAGTGATCAGGCGGGATCACTAGAGGCTTCTTATAGAGATGAACCCACCATCAGCTTGGGAAATGGTCCTCTATAGTTACTTACTAATTGTAACCTCCTATTGTATAGGGTATGAGACCTTAATGGATAGAGTGTAACCCCCTATCACATCGGGTCATGGGTCCTCAACCTATGGAGTAGAACTCCACATCAGATTGGATGTGGGTCCTCTACCTTCTGAGTGAAACCCCCAAAATAAAAAGGGTTTTGGTTCATGATGACCAGAGTGGAACCCCAATGTCACACCAGGAAATGGGTCCTCGACCTATAGAGTGGACCCCCCCCCCCCCCTCATCATCTTGGGTGTGGGTCCTCTATCTACTGAGTGGAACCCTCCTATCAGATAGGGTGTGGGTCCTCATGAAACATGAGTAGAACACCCTTGATGCATTAGGGAATAGGTCCTCTATGGATACTTACAGGGTGGAACCCCCCTTACACACTAGGGTGTCGGTCCTCTACATGGAGATTATGAACCCTCAACTCTATGTCACAGTGATGAGGTGTGGCTTTACTTAGACAGTTAATTCTGGGTAGATGTGTGAGATAATGGGCATAGTTGATGGAATTTTAGAACTATTGGTGAATCTTTTTCCTGGAATGAGCTATGAGATGGAGATCTCCTTACTCCCATTTGGTATTATTTTGACTGATAATATATATATATATATATATATTCATCTATATCCATACCTTGTTATTTGGTTACTCTCCTTTTGGGGTTCTGAAGATACACGAGGTATGCCACGTATTTTCGTCTTTATCTTCTCATGGTTGGATGAGTATACTCTCCTACTATAGGTGGAAAAGACTCAATGTTTAGTTCATGTATGCACCATTTTGATCCCCTTATGTTTGGAAAAGGTTTCTCTATCTTGGTTTGGGTTGAGTTGTTCTTCTTCATTACTTTATGCATCATGTTACTATCAACAGTATTTTTATTCCTATTGTATCTCTAACTTCTCTCCCTTCAGCTTTTGGGGAATCCTAAGAGGTAGGTATATACTCACCCCTGCATCAGATTTGACTTCACACCTCGTGTTCTATACAGACAATGGAGAAGTTGGCATTGACTTCAGAGGAGATTATGGATACTTGGTACTTTGGATCGCATACGATGGTCACAGATTGGACATTAGGAGATGGTCACTCTTATCTTTTTTACATTCTAGTATTCTCAGGTTGGGACATATTTCCAGTTGGGTATGTATATTTCCCATTTTGTCTTCATTTTACACTATCATACTCTTGTATTATCTCATTGATTTACATGCATGGTTTAGTTTTTTTCATCCTTTGTACTTTTTTCCTCTACACTTCTGCATAAAGATGGTTGTGTGTGTGTGTGTCTAGGTACTTAGGAAAAGGCCTACCAATGTTATTTATGTCTTAGGTGCAGGTCACCTTTCCATAACCAAGGGATGAGGGCTTGGGGTAGTTTTGCCTCAAGCCCTGTCTTGGGTCAGTTTATGACATATTGGTATAAAAGGTTTTTCGATCCTTAGGATGGTGTTTGGAGTACTCCCTTATAAAGATTTGGTTTGGATTAGGGAAATAGTGTAAGAGTGTCTCGAGTGTGAATATCAGGTTAGGGAGTCTAGTGATTGTATGGGTATCCATGGTATCCATTCACCAAGACCTTGACTACCTACTTATCAACTTAGCATACTAAGACATTGGTCACTGAAATCAATGGTACAAGCATCATAAAGGATTGAGTCTTTGACCATAGTTCTTGATTCATCTACCCGTTTTTGTTTTCTATATATATGATAATTTGATTGTGGTACATCTCGATCACTTTCAAGATGCCTCCATGAAGATAGTAATCTAGGTTATCAAATTCTATATCGTGGTGACGATCCAATGAGTGATGAGGCCTCAGTTCAGGGTCTGTCCCTTGGGATATTTGCCTCCAACTTGGGAGGTAGCATCACCCCCAGCTATCGATCAGAATTTGGTACCAGCATAGAAATATGAGTATGAGCACAATATTATTTTACCCCATGAGTTCAAATGATATAGGTCATTAAGGTTTCATGATTTTCCAGTTACCCAAGCAGTGGTGGTTTATCTTGAGTATGTGATCTGAGTTTTCAGACTTGTACAGATCCTGATTGATCAGTTGGTTACACTTGCAACCATTGCTCTTAATAGTGTAGCAATTGGTTCCGGTGGTACATTTATATTATAAACCCATGTTGAGGGTTTATTATAGGTTTTAGAGATAGGTATCACCCAGGTTTCATGTTGAGCCACACTCCCTTCTCGTGTGGTTAATTTCAATCATGATCATGTGGTTTGGATATCCTACTTAGTTAGGATCCCTTTCAATGGTGATCCTCATGGTTATACCTCTCCAGGATGAAATTGGAAATTTTTAGAGTCAAGTGATGGATATTTTTTAGTGTGGAATCAAACAAGAAAGGAATATGGACACTTCCCACACCAAGACATATCCTTTTGACGCAATTTAAAACTGTGTGATCGACTCAGTGCCATCCCGATGAAGATAGTATTGAGGTGTAGTGGAGGAGTTCCTTTGACTTATGTCTTTGGTATGTGTGGATGTGATGGGGTGTTAGAGAAGGCTTCGTTTGGGGAGAGCAGGTGGGTAAGGGAAATGGTGAGATCTCAGCAGATAGGACTTCTAGCCGAGAGGCTCGAGTGTGGTTACATGTATAACTTATGTAACTATTACTTCAACTACAGTTGTAATCACAGAGTCAAAATCCACATTTCCTTACGTGTATCTTATATTATACACCTAGTGATACCATAAGAGTCCATTTTTGTCAACCCTTATGTTGGAGTCCCCTACATAGAGGATCAGTGGTCACATGTTCCCGCTAACGGGGTCACCTTACTCTATGAGGATAGAGAGCCTCACACTAGATCATTTCATAGTAGCAGTAAGACCCTATGATTTTTTCCTCAGTATAGACTGGTTTTTTATCATTCATGCTCATATTATTTCTACCAGTAAGTTTGGAAGTGCTTTCAGGTTATGGGATAGAGTTTTCCCCCTTGAGGAGGAATGATCCCCAAAAAGAGTAGGATGAGCTCATTCATAGGAGGCTATAGCTGATTTATCAATTGGATAGTATTACCCTTTGAACAATTAATGTAGTGAGATATTTAATCCCTATAACAATAGAGGGTTATGATGACACATTGGTTATACCCCCCAACCATTAGATAGACCTATATTTAGACTTGTACCTAGGGATGGCCTGATGTTTGAGTTAGCACAGCGGGTGATCCAGTGGGGGCTTTGAGAGCCAATGGTGCAATTAGATGGTCTACATAGGTAGGGCTTAGTAAGAATTGGTGTGTTCACCTAGGATTCCATATATTATTTGTGAAAAAGGAGAACATAAGCTTGCAACTTTGTGTGTATTATCCTCGCCTGAACTAGGACACAATAAAGAACATGTACCCCTTGCTAAGGATTTAATGCCTCTTTTATCATTTTAGAGGTGAAAAGTTGTTCTCAAATATCAATCTCAGGTTTTACTACAACTATTTGAGGGTTATTGAGGCTCATATTCCTAATATGGAAATATTATGTCGCTATGGACACTATGATTTCCTGGTGATTCCCTTTGGTGTGAAAAATTCTCCCACCTTGTTTAAGGATTTGATGAACCAAGTCTTCCAACCATAATTGGACCAGTTTTTGGTATCCTTCATTTAATGAATTCCCATCTAGTCTGCATTCGAGGAGGATCATGCAAATCACTTGATGATGGATCTAGATACTCTTACAGAGAAAAATATTTATGGAAATCTCTTGAAGTGCCAGTTATGGATTTATGATGTACACTTTCTAGGGAATGTCATTTGTTATCATGGTTTAGTCATAAAACTAGTGATGATTGATGCAAGTATTTCTCAGTATCCACCCAAGGGCATGTTAGAGGTGTAGAGAATTCATGGCTTGGTAGGGTACTACAGAAGGTTTGTATGAGATTTTTCTACAATTTTAGCCCCTTTGAAAACCCAGACACTAAAGGGAAGTCATTTACCTAGAATGAGAAGTGCTAGAAGGCCTATAAAGAGTTGAGGTTAAGGTTGATGAGTGATCCTATGTTGAGACTATCATAGGAGGTTGTGGAGTGTTTAGTGTATTGTGATGCCACAAAATATGGGTTCGAATGCATGTTGATGTAGAAGTAATTAGTTATCATATATAAGTAAAGGTAGTTCAGTCCCCATGTGAATAACTATTTGACTAATGACCTAGAGCTAGCAGTGATGGTCTTAGGCCTAATGATGCGGAGGCATTATCTTCTAGGGGAGTGCTTTATGGTTTACTCAGAACATCATAGTCTAGGTACATCTTCACGAAGAGATACATGAACCTGATACAGTGACTCTTGTTAGAGTTCCTATTATACTATTACTTAGAGATAGTATATACTCAAGGTAAGTTAAATATTGTAGTATATTTCCTTAGTAAGTAGTCACAATTTATCTTGGTGCAGAAGGCTTCGGAGTGGTTGTATTTCATGCAGCTTCCCTTGGTGAAGTAGGAGGGTGTGACTTTTCTTCAGTCGATGATGTTAGATCCTCCACTTCATGAGCATGTGAAAGAGTCCCAGATAAGATACATTGACTATGAGGTCTTGTGTGACATTATATCCACATGTGATTCACCATATGGATATTTTCAAGAAGGTAATCACATCATCTTTTTTTAGGGATGGATGGTTGTTCCAATCATGATGTGGGAGGAGGTGATAAGAGAGTTACACACTTATCCAATAGTTTTACATCTCTGTGTGAGGAAGATGTATAGATTCCATTAGTGGGAATATTCATGGTATGGAAATTTATGAAACCTAGCTATTTGAGTCTCTTGGTGCATCACCTATCAGCAGGTGAAATATGAGCACCACATTCTAGTAGGTTTATTTCAACCAATTGAGATCCCAGAGTGGAAGTGGAATGGAATATATATTGACTTTATGATAGGACTTTCATGCATATTAAAGGTATATGATTCCATATGGTGATAGTTTATTGACTCATGAATTCATCACTCTTCCTTCCTATTAGCGAGAAGAGTTTGGTGGAGAGTTTGGGGTAGTTTTACGTTCAAGATATTGTTCTCCTTCATGGGGATCTCTAAATGATTGTCTCCAATCATGAAGTGTAGTTTATATCACAATTTTGGAGAGTCCTATAGGAGGAATTCAGGACCCATATGAGGATGAGTACATCCTTTCACCCCTAAATAGATGGGAAGAATGAGTGCATTGTCTAAGTGTTGGAGAATATACTGAGGGATTACGTGTTGGACTTTGACTAAATTTGGGAGGATCACTTACCCTTGGAAGAGTTTGTGTACAAAAATAGATACCACCCTACCATCAACATGGAACCTTATGAGGCCCTGTATGGGAGACACTTTAGGTCACCCTTATGCTAGATAGTGATTAGTGAGACATCTATTATGGGTCCAGAGTTGGTGAAGGAAATAATGGAGAAGGTCCAGGTCATCTCTGATTGGATGATGATGGCCCAAAGGAGACAAAAATCTTATACATCTCACCATCATGTTCCCTTGAAGTTTGAGCAGGGAGACCAAATTTTCCATATAGTCTCCCCATAATGAGGATTTTGAAGGTTCATTCGAGGAGGCAAGCTATCTATGAGGTTCATCGATTCATTTGATATCATGAAAATGGTTGGTGAGATTTCTGACCATATCTCCCCACCCCCATAGTTGGAGTGGGTGCATGACATCTTCCAAGTGTCACAACTGAAGAGATACGTGTATGGCCCTAAGTGCGTCATCAACTGGGGTGAGCATGACATTGAGGATGGAGTCAACATTGTGAAGAACCCAGTAGCAATCGAGGGTTTAAAAGAGAGAACCCTATGTTGATAGACCATCCTTTTGATTCATGTGTTTTGGTAGCATGAGAATGTGCAGGAGATATCATGGGAGTGGGAGAGTCAAGTGAAAGCTCAGTATCCCAGGTTTTTTATTTAGTGTTTGTTTTTTGGGATGAAAATAATAAAAAAGGGAAGGATTTAGAGACCTATTTTTTTCTTTTTAAGACATTTAAATATTTCAATATATATATTTTCAGAGCTAGGCACTAAGACGGCATGTGATTTTGATACCCAGTGTTCTCAAAGTTAATTTTATAAAAATATAAAATATGTTTTATATTATGTTCATTTAGTTATTATATGAAATGAGATAACTCTTAAATAGAATCTTTGATCTGAGATTTGAGACCAAGGTTGAATCTGGAATGTGTTGTTTACCCTAGGAACAACCTAAAATGGGCCAGGATAGGGGGTTTGGATATCTCTCTTATTCATAGTACATTCAATGGATAAGTTAAATGATTAAATTAATTTATTTATTTATTTTTAACCTAAATGAATGTATATAAGATTATCTTTATGAAAATACTCTATAGTTAGACATAAAAAACCCTAGGTGGATTCTAGATCTTCTTCCCCTTCTTCTGTTGTAGAATCTCATCGGATGATGATATAACTCTATATTGGAGAATATCGGGATGCATCAAACCCAACAACTTCCATTGATTATTATATAACAAATTATTCAATGATGAGCAATCCAATATCTAGGAAGGACTAGTCAATTTTTGGTTTATTCCCTTTTTGATTTAATTGATTGAGCAAAATCATCTTATTTATGATCTACACTAATTGTTGGACCTTATCATTCTTCTATATACTGATTAAACTGACTTATTAAATCTTTTTCTAACCCTGATTATCTCTTTCTTGATCATTATCCAATAATTCTTGGAAAATATCTTTAAATTATTGATCTTGTTCCTTTTCCCCTTAATTTATTCATGTTATTCATTAGTAGGACCCCATGGTCTCGGTTTGACATTTCTTGGTGGCGCCGAGCCTGATCAAACCCACAAAATCACAATGAAATCACCAAAAAACACATGAATTGATTAAACAAGGATAGATATGGGATTTTTACAAGTAATGGGTGATTTATTCGAAAAAATTGCGATTGAATCATCAATTTTAGTTGAAACCAAGGCATTTGGTACATACGGTAGAATACTCGTGGGATGATTGAGGTAATTTCTTGCCACTATATGGCTAGAAACAATGAATGGTGCCTTGATCAAAAAAAATTTGGGTGGAAAATAGGTAGTATATATGGGAGAACGAAGTAATTTGAAGCATGTACATGGTTATAGAAAACTATAAAAAAAACCTTACTATATGTCGTCTATCGTGAGGAACACACGGTGTGTAGCACCTTAGTTGTGGTTGCTAGGGTTTTGTGATTTTATAAGGATGACACACTATGTATCCAATTTATTTTGTGTCTATGACATGTGGTGGAGAACATGTCTAGGCATATTCCATGATCCAAAGTACACAAGCATAACCAGAGCACATGGACAACACCCCGTGTGAAGAGTCATGGCATGTACTAAAGTACACAGACACTGGGTAAACTACACAGACACAGCTTGGATACATGGAAACAGCCAAGAACATGAATGGTACATTGAATGTCTTGGAAATTCCATGTATACCCTCAACACACCATGTACCTCTACATGGTAGGTGGTATGTGTGCCATAAAGGACATGACAAAGTGAAGGATCAGGACCACACATTGTGTAGGTCCCCTCACATACTATGTACCCCTCGATTCCTTTTGAAGAAACTTCAATATTTTGTATCTCATTCAATTGAAATTGAATTTGTTTTCTATGAGAAGCATATCCTGAGTTTTTTTCATGTATAATGTGGTGGTTTCCTCTATTGTGAATTTTGGGTATGATGTGAAATTTTCCCGGCACGGTGCTTATTGAGGGAATGTCCGACGATAGAAATGATCAGGCAGGATCATCAGAGGCTTCCAATAGAGTGGAACCTCCCATAAGCTTGGTCATAGGTCCTCTAAAATTACATATAGAGTAGAACCCCCTATAAGATAGGATTTGGGTCCTCGATGACCATATTAGAACCCCCTATCACACAAGGGCGCAGGCCCTAGACCTATAAAGTTGACACCCCCATTAGATTGGGCATGGGTCTTCTACCTTCCAAGTGAAACCCCCTATCTTATACGGTGTGGGTCCTTGATGACTATAGTGGATCTTCCTATAACATCAGGTCATAGGTCCCCAACCTATTGAGTAACCCCCCACCCCCTCCAAATCATCTTGGGTGTAGTTTATATACCTACCAAGTAGAACACCCTTATCGGATAGGGTGTGGGTCCTCGTAACACTAGATTTGATCCCCCTAATGCATCAGGGTGCATGTCCTCTAAGGATATTTACTAAGTGGAAACCCCATGACATACTAGGGTGTGGGTCCTTTACTTAGAGATCATATCCCCTCGGCCATGAGGAATAATTAAGTGGAATGACTAAACTTGGATGAATACTTTTGGGAAGATGCATGAGATGTTGGGCATCACTGATTGACTTTTGGAACTATTGGTGACTATTTTTTCTAGGATAAGCTATGAGATAGAGATTCCCTTACTCTCTCATTTTGGGTTCTTTTGACTAAGAATATATATATATATATATATATATATATATATATATTCATCTATATCCATACCTTTGGATTTGGTTACTCAGCTTCCCTGGGTTGTGAAGACACATAGGGTATGCCACATGATTTTCATGTTTAGGTTCTCATGGTTGGATGATTCTACTCTCCTTCTATAGGTGGAAAAGTCTCAATGTTCAGTTCATCTATACACCGTGTTGATCTCTTTTTTTTGGATGAGGTTACACTCTCTTAGTTTGGGTTGAGCTATTATCTTTCACTTATTTTTGTATCATGTTACTATATACATTCTTTCTATTACGATTGAATCTATTACTACTCCCCCTTCATCTTTTGGGGAATCCTATTGGATATGTATATACTCACCCATGCATTGTATTTTCCTATACATGTCGTGTCTTATGTAGATGAAGGACAGGTCAACAGTGACTTCAACGGATCTTAGGAATACCAGGTACTTTAGACCATGTATAGTGGTTGCATCTTTGAGATCATGAGTTAAGATCTCTCGGCATTTTACTTTCTAGTTTTTTCTGGTTGGGACGTATTTTTGGTTGGGTATGTATTTTTTCCCTTTACTTTTTATTTTACACTACCGTACTCTTGTATGGTCTGGAGATTTTACATGCATGGATTTTTCCCTAGTTTTTTATCTTTTTTTATTTTTTTTCTCTACACTTATACATAAAGATGGTTGTGTGTATACATACAGGTACTTAGGAAAAGTCCTACATGTGTTAGTTATGCCTTTGAAGTTACTTTCCAGCCCCTAGCCTATGGAAGCAGGCTTGGGGTAGTTGTGGCTTGAGCCTCAACTTGGGTCAGGTTGTTATATGGGAGGATTGATTAATTTATATGATGAATGTATGTATATTATATATATTAAATTACAATTTATGTAACATATAATTTCATGTATGAACGCTTAGGAATTTACCAAGGGATATATAAGGGATATATTTCCTTTGTGCTTTGTTATTGATGTAATTTCAATATTCTTGCTAATTATCTCATTTTTAGAACTATATTCTTCTTCCTACATTACATAAATAGGTACTAGAATACCATGGAGTAAAGAATATTCCTTCTTGAGTGTCAAGTGATTCATTTCATCCCATGGATACACAATGGAGGAGGGAGACCTCTGGGTACCTCGAAGGGATCTTCATCAACCATATAAACGAAGAGTGATGTGGAATTGATAAAAGTGTAAGTGACACAACATGTTCATTTTTTTATTCATATTATTGGTTTTATACATGGTAGATCATGGTTGTTGGGGTTTTATTTATTTTTTCTATGTTTATTAAGTGTTAAATGATTTTAGAAAACCATCATTTATAAATTCAAATACACATATATTTATATTTTCCCATATATAATAATTTAATCCAATTACATATTTATTAATCATATTACAATTATTATTATAAATTAAAAATTGTAAGTTAAATAATTATTTCCACTAAAATTATACAAAATAAACAAATTCACGAAATGGTTATTAAATAAAATGAAAAAAATCAAAACAGTCACCCAAAATCCAAATTTATATATAAGATAAACCTAAAATGATTTTAATACTCATAAATATAAAACAACCCATAAAAAATAATATGTTAATTAATAATAATTTGTTTTCCTCACATTGACATGGACTTCTCATGATAACTTAACATACCTTTCGGGGAGATTTGGTGAATTCTTGTAATGATGATGTGGAATTTTCAGAATGTTGATGTGGACTTTCCATGGTGGTAATGTGGATTTTTTAGAATATCTTGGTTATAATGTTGATATTCTTTGATCTCAAAGTATTAACTTTAGGTTTGGTGGAATGGTTTTGGTATAACTACACTATGATCCATTTATTGGACATGGCCTGTGAGAGTTCTCTTTTTTAATGATGAGATTTTCTATGTTGATGATGTTACAACTAAGTATCCATTGTCTTTTCTCACCCACAATTCTAGGTCCAAGGTAGAATATGTAACATCTAGTCCCTCCTCATTGTCTTGATATGTGATGGGTGTGCTACTAGTAATTAGGTGATATCCCCAAGACACAAAAGGATAACAATAAATTCCAATGAATTCATAAATAGTTGGGGGATGATTTTTCCTTTGAAAATAAGGCAACTAAAACAAAATAATCATATCCAAACAACGAATATATTTATCATTGTAATAATGTAATACAACTCAAAATATATCCCAAAAAACCCCAATATCAAATTACAAAGCAGAAACCAAAACCAAAAAAAATCAAAAAACACCAAAGAAATAAACTCAACTGCTCCCACATTCTCCAAGATCTAACTCAACAAGTAATTCCCATAATATCATGATGCATCACTAAATAAATATAATAACTTACCTTTTACCATTTCTCAATATAAAATATCTATAAATTCACCAAATTTCCGAAGTAGGGTATGAGTATAAAACTTAGTACGATTCCCCCAATGACTTCCCAACTCAATACATTATGTCATAAAAAGTTAGTACATTTATATAAAATGGTTTAAAACAATTTAAATCAGTTTATATAAAATCCAAAACAACTTATAAACAGACCATTTTTTCTTATAAAGCAATCAAACAAGTCTTTCAAACCATCTCTTGATCCATTTCGAATACCCAATACATAACTCCACACATCCAGACATTCATGTCAAGGTGAAAGCTTCATACTCATGAGTGGTCTCTCATTGATATTCCAAGACATCACAAGGTAACAATTTCTCAAATACCCCAATGGAACACACCCCATTTATAGGGTCATGTCATTATACCCTAATGGTACACACTACTTATTACAGGTCACGTTAACAAAATTAACTCCCACCAACTATATATTCCAAGACCATGATAATACATTCTAATAAAACAATTATTTTATTGAAAACAATTTTATAAAAATTTTACATTCATTAAAACCGATCAATATTTTTTTATTCATCATTTTAAAATCAAGAACCAAAAAATTTTCGACATAACCATCTAATTTCACTATTTCATAAAACCATTACTAAAGAGGTTTTCCATCAAGAATTGAATGTAAATATCACAATTCAATTCAATAAATTCAATCAATTTAAATTCAATCCTTTACATTCTAACTAAGATTAGTTGAGAGTGAATCCACCTACCTCAAAACCATTTGGGAAAAAAATAATGGGAAAAAATTCAAAAAAAACATCTTGAATATCAAGAAAACCAACCTTATATCTTTTCTAGTTTACAAAAAAACATATCTCATAATTATTTTAATCACACAACATGAATTTATCCCTAACATGTTATATCCATGAATCCAAGAGATGGAAGAATAAAACTAAGGAAAAAACAAATAACAGTCTCTTACCAAAAAACTCATCCTACAATGCACCTAGATTCACTTTGAAATCACACTTGGGTCAAAAGGAATGGTCACTATAACATAGGGATGAATAGGAATTCGTTTTATAACTTGTTTATGTGAAAAAATAGGTTTATAGGGTGATTCATATTAAATCCACAAAATCAAGATCTAATTTATAATGGCACATAGTTAGGCCGCACATTTAGGAAAACCATGCATTAATTATGAACTAGAAACTAACTCTAAAAATCCCTCACATATGTGGATCACATGGTTAGAAAAACCAAGAACTACCCATGATAATCCCATTTTTTCATCTTTACATGGTTCCTCCTAGGTGGACGCATAGTTTGTACAAAGTGTGTGCCTAACCATGCACCTACCCAGTACCCATTATTTAAGTTTCATGGTTTCTTGAGATGTGCTACATGGTTTATAATAATGGTGAAACTCAATAAAATCTCCAAAAACTCCTCTTAGCCTTTAAAAACTTATCCCAATTACTTTAGACACTTAAAATACATAAATAAAGGGTCAATTACCTGAAACCAAGGGTGATAAATTCTCCTCACCATTAGTATTTTCATCCTCAGAAATTTAGAAATCATCATTATACTTAAATATATCATTCCATTTCTCCACCATTTCCTTCTCCTACTCCCACGTTTCTTCCTAAATCTGAACATGTTTCCATAAATCCCACAATAGATCGATGCTTTTTTCATGCCATACTTTCTCTTTTCTATCCATAATCTACACTGAAACATGAACCATTACAGCATCTGTTTCTATTTCAATGTGATCCCATCAAATCACATGCTTGATACTTCATCAATTAAGATACATGAAAACAATTATGCACTAAATTGAACCCTGGTGGAATATCCAGCTGATATTCCACCACACCAACCCATTCAATTATCTCAAAAGGGCCTATATATTAAGGATATTACATTCCCTACTTCACAAAATGATGATTCCAAAGCCTTGGATAGGTTCTCAATAACACATGTTCATTCACCCTAAATTAAAATGGATTTCAATGGAGATCCACATATTATTTATGATGACTTTATGCCATATCCATTCACTTTCTAATCAACTGAATTTTCTCCATTGTCTCTTGTATAGGTTTGGTGTGACAAGTGAAGTCTCACCTATTTCCACCCAAAAAAGTGGATAATGATAATGATGCATATAAAATGATTCAAAAGGATCCATGTATATCGAGACTTGATAACTATTATTATATGAGAACTCTACTAATGGTATGTTCTCCTACCATGACCCACTAAAATTCATTACACAAGACCTAATCATATCTTCCAATGTTTGTATCATCCTTTTGGATTGTCTATCCATTTGAGGATGATACATTGTGCTCAAAATAAACTTATTTCCAAGCTCTTGTTGTAAGTATTTCCAAAAACAATAATTAAACCTAAAATCGTGGCCTAATACTATCAAAATTGGAACTCCATGCATCTTTACCACTTATTGGATATAAATATTAGACAATTCCTCTTCCATATGAGATTAACTTATAGGGATAAAATGGGTTGAATTTGTGTGTTATTCCACTATCACCAAAATGGAATAAGTTTTCCAAGATGTTCTTGGGAGACCTATCACAAAATATATAGATATATGCTCCCATTTCCAAATAGAATAGATTAAGACTGCAATATAACAACTGGTTTATGGTGCAATGCCTTAACTTGCTGAATGTTGAGGCATCTCAAAATAAACTTATCCACATTTCTTTTCATTCCAACTCACCAAAACTATACTTTCAATGCATTATATATCTTTTTTTTTCTAGGATGAACAACCCATCTCAAATGGTGGTAAACATGGAATTTTTTCCTAACAATCCATAAGTATGACCATCTAATCTCAAAAACAAAACACTAATCCAATATCAAGATTCCATCCCTCAATGATCTCCCCACCATTGATTTTTGAACTCATAGAAACACATTCAAAATTTCATTTCTATGCCTCTTTAATCTTCTCAACCAAATCAGGAATAAAATAAACTAGAAATATAACTACAAAACTATCACTATCTTAAAAATCAATGTGTATGTAGTCTATTACTGATATCATCTACCGTTGATCTTAAGCCTCTTTTTTCAACTAACTATAAGACTTCCTCCTTAAATCATCTACCACTGATTTTTCTTTACCTGGTGTATACATCAAGTTCAAGTCAAACATTTTAAGATAGCCCATACATATTCTTTTTCTCAAATTCTAATATCTTTTAGATTAAAAATTTGAGATAATATGATTCTTAAACATCATAAATTTACCACCAAATAGGTAATGACTTTGAGTCTTCAAAGAGTGGATTATTGCTGCAAATTACAAATAAATTTTTGGATAGTTCTTCTCATGAAACCATAAATTCCATGAGACATAATAAAAAACATGATATTTGTGCATGAGAACACACCCCAACCCAGATCCTGAAGCATCATAATACACCACATAACCTTCTACTGATTCCCAAAATATCAAGATTGTTGATGATATTAGTAAAACATTAATCTCTTCAAAATACTTCTAACATTAATCATACCATTGGAATGGAACAATTTTCATTAACAAATATTTCATTGGTGAAGCTAGTCATGAAAAGTAATGAAGAAAATGTTGGTAATAACCATCTAATCCAAGGAAAATGTGTATCTCAAAGACATTCTTTGATAGTTTCCAAGAGATTAAAACCTCTATCTTTCTTGAATACACAAAAACACATCTTTCGTGGATAAAAAGGACAAGTAAATGTACCTATTATATCAAAAAATCACACTTTGAATGTTTAGAATACAAATCATGATCCTGAAAGATACCCAACACTGTCTCCATGTATTTATCATGAGCATCCCTTTTCCTTAAATACACCAATATGTTATCCACACAAAACAGCAAAAAAGAATCTGGATTTCTCTGAAATATATAATTCATCAATTCCATAAAGATAGATAGATCATTTATAAGACCAAAAGGTAAAACTAAATACTCGTAATGGCCATGTCTACTCTTAAAATTTGTCTTTGAAATATCCTCTTCCCATCCTATAGTTGGTGGTATCCTAAATGAAAGTTAATTTTAAAGAACAATAGGTCTCCCCTCAATTGATCAAAAACATCATCAATTTCTGGAATTGGGTACCAATTATTTCTCATAACTTGGTTTAGATTATTATAATCCACGAAAATATGAAGAGTTTCATAAACCATTTTCATAAACAAGATCAGTGCTATCCATGGAGACATACTAGGCTGAATGAACACTTTTCATTCCATATCTTCCAACTGGACTTTAAATTCTCTTAATTATATTGATTCCATTCGATAATATGGAAGTAAGATATGAATATTATTTGGTAAGATATCAATTATAAACTCCACATCTCTTGTGGGTGTAAACCCTAAGAAATTATCAAGAAAAATCAGAAAACTTTTCCAATGTGGTTAGAAAATATATAATCCTGATCTCATCCATAGATACCAATGTAAAAGATACTAACTAGTATGAGATAGTTCCAACCAATGGTTACAACAATCCTGCACCTCCTACCTTTACATTCTGGCCTCCTCTAAAGATATAATTTATGTCGTCGTAAGTTGTGAAACAAACCCTTCGAGTATAATAGTCAATGTGATATTTGAATATTGTCAACCGATATATACCTGGGATTAAGTCATATACATCCATCTCAAGCACAGAAAGATCCAAAATCAATTCATCCCCATTGACAGTTATAGAATATTCTTTGTACATAGAGTGTCAAAATTCTCTTTTTCCAGGAGGAGTTTGAAGTTTCAAAAAAGAAGACATCATCTCAACATGAAAACCAAAAATATCAATATCACAAGAATCAATAATTGAATGGGATTCACCCATATCAAAAAAAAGCTTGTATAATAGAATAATTCAAGATAATTGTACCTCTTACCATCAAAGGTCTGTATTGATCATCCAAAATCATTTTCTCATATCCATATAATTTCTTACTCAATGCACTTATTTATTACTATGTTGAGATTTCATTGGTTAAGGAGTAATGGTATTCCTAGAATCAACATGGATTTCTCAGTTCTATTGAAGAGAATTATTTTACTTCCCTCATCCCATTAAAGCATATGATATCTAGAAAACATGAGATGTGTCCCTATCAACCAAACTTGAAGCATTGTGCCAATATTTCTGAATATTTCCCCTCTAGTTATAGTTGTGACATGTTCTAGGTGGTACTATACAATCCCGCTTCATGTGATCGAAAGATATAGAGACCCTAATTTTTATTACATGACTTATTGTACCATTTTAAAGATAAATAACATCATAGTGATACAAATCCAAGATAAATCATTTTAGTGTCTTATGAAAATTAGGCTTATACATAAATTTTACAAAATAAAACATAAGAATTTATGTAATTCCTTCTTCTCTAGCTTCTTATTGGCCCTTATGTTTTCCTTAGTATAAGGTATTTCTTGAGGATATACATCAAATGAAGGGGTGAGATAAAATACCAGTAAGAGGATGAATAAGAGGTATGAAACATGGGAGAGCATAATCATTATCATCATCATGTAAGAAAACGAGCATAATAATAATCATGATAGGAAATATTAGATAAATGCATGGGATGTGAAAATGTATAAAAAATGAAACATCATTTCTTAATGGTCAAATAACCCACATATTTGCGAACAAAGAAAGCATCATGTTCGCAAAAATTTCACATTATATCATGAGATTCATCATATTACACAATTCATTGGAGAACTATATAATTTTGGGTGCACCTGTCACATCATAACATTTACATGTGCTATATAATTCTGGGCTCACCCATCACATCATAACATTATCATGCATGCCACATTAAACATATATCAATCTTGGAAAAAAATATCCCATGGAAAGGAATGGGTTTCATTTCATAAAGAATTCATTCATAAAATTTTTATTTCACAAGATAAAATGATAATAAGATTTTTGGTATCAATACTAATTGATGAATAAGCAATCTCATAATAAGTAAAACATGTGTTCTTTAAAAAGAATATTTATTTTTGAAAAATATTTGCACTCTTCATAAAAAATATTGGAAACATTTATATCCGTTAAAATAAAAGGGGAAGAAAAAGAAATGATATATATATAAAACTAAAGTAACATTCATAATGAAAATGGAGTGAAATATAGAAAACCCAAAGAAAGAGAGTTGGGTTGGAGCATCCCCTTACCTTATGTCTGAATGATTTATTCACTTTAATATCCAAGATAATAAAATTAGATTACTTAATTTAAAATTAAAAGACCTTTTATAAATTAATTTGATTAATTATAGTTTTTTTAAGTTCATTTATGTGATTTTTGATGAGTTATATAGTTCAATTTCATCATTCGGGAGTGTTCTTCTTCTTGGTTTTCATGATCGGTTCACTTGTATATGATTATATAAGTTCTTGTAAAATGTAAATGATTCTAAAGAATTGAAATTATATTATATTAATGAAAATAAATAAGTTTATTTTTATTATATTTCATTTGGTTATATGGTATGATGATGAATCATTAGATAAATAGTTAATGAAAATGATTTAATTTATTTGGTGTCTTTTACGACCATTATGATATTTTATCATTTTATTTAACATAATGATTATATATTGGTTCTAAAAAATTATATAACTTATAATATGTATAATAAATTCTTATTTAACTATAATTATGGTTTTATAACCAGCCTTGAATATGGTAGTGAAAAATGAAAATGCATCCTCCATAATGGCGGTAAATCGACACACCATGGATGATATTTTCATTTTTAAAATTAAAGGAAAAGGGAATAAATTAGAAGATGAATTATTCCATTAACATAATAACATTACATTATATAAAATATAATATATTTATCATTCCTATTGGATTTGTTGAGGTGAGTAGTGGATAATAAGTGAAATTAAATTGAAAAGAAATTAAAAGGAATTGAAAGAGGGTTTTACATCTTGAATTTATCCTCTATGAGAACCTCTTTAGGAAAAGGGTGTGGTATTTTGATAAGAACAATAGCTTCATGATGTGGCCGTGGGTCTTCATAAGAGTATTGGGAAGAACTTATACAAGTCTCAAATCTTTAAATGTGTGAGGGGAAGAGTTGGTGTGGGGTTGTACTTCTAGGGGAGGAGGGGTGTTTTCTCATTATTTTATTCATCAGTTTATTATTTTGGCTCAAGAATATGAATATTTTGAGCCTTTATCACTAAATATATTAAAATAATGAAGGAGAGTTCAATATTATTGGCTTAAATCATCCTTACATCATCTATGAATTAATAATTCAAGTATTTAGCTTTTATCATAATTACCGTATTTTACTATTCCCCAAAAAATTCAAGTATTTTAGAAAAATATAAAAAATATACCCTAACCAATTTTTTATGTTTAGAAATAAAAAATTAACTCTATTTTATAAAAATAGTTTTCAAATTATGATAAATTTAATTTTTAATTAAAATCATCATTTATTTGGAAGTTACTGATTTTAAAATTATAACTATTTTTAAAATACTTTGAAAAAATATGAAATGTCTCATAAAATTATCTTATAATCATAGGAAAACAAAATTTTAATTTATTAATATATTTTATAAAAAAATATTTTAAATCATTATATTAATTATAGAATTATAATTAAATATTTATGACTTAAAAACCCAACACAAAATTTATAACTTTTAAAACATTTATTTATATATACTATGAAATTATATCATATTGTCATTTATAATATTCCTAAATTGTATCAATAATTTAGTAGGTGAGGTTACTTTTTTGTTGGCTAATTTTCTATTCCTAATGGTCATAATACTATTCCAAAGATCATATTACTATTTTATCAAGATAATTTCCTTAATTTCTAGAAATACCTCTTATTTCATTAATTGTTCATTTAAAAAGTTTTTATTGTTTTATCTAAGTGATTTTATGTGATTTTATGTGATTTATACTATATGAAATTATTATAATAAAGTAATTTCTTTTGATAAATTTTTGGGTCGTTACAAATGAACCATATTAAAAACATCTGGTATTACTCTTCTATTTGAGAGGAAGATTCATTGATCCTGCCATCTTGTTTTGAGTCATACCACTACATTGTAAATAGGTGTCCCTCTTATTCTTACTCCCATTATTAAAGTTCCAACTATTTTCCATACGTATCATCATTCTTCCACCACCTATGTTTCCTGATGTATCCCTTTTTTCCACCATTTCTCTATTGACCCACTCAATATAATCCTCTATAAAGACCACAATAATATTTGAGATAATCTCTAGCCTCAATACTAATTAAAAAATGTATTCCTTCAAGGATGAACATCTAGTAATTTCTGGTGGAAAAAAGACTGAATTCATGAATTTATCCTCATACTCTATTAATGTGAGGTTCTATTTCTTCAAGATGAAGAATTACATTATTCTCGCAATCCTAAATATGTGAGGATAAAATTGTTTATTGAGATATTCTTTAAAATACTCCCATAAAATTCCTTAGTCCAATTTATCCTAAACTTATAAATACTACCATTAGCAAGAAAGATCTTCCAGGATATACATTTCCAAATTCAAAATCATCTGATCTGGTGTTCTAAGAAAATAGAATAATTGATTCATCCTGTTCAAGCACTCCTCTACTTTTTCCACTTCTAAATCACCCTGAAAGAGGGATGGATTATTCTTTTGGAACTGAACAAAATGATCCAATTTCCTTAGTTCACCCACATGTTCCCTCTATCCATAGCCTAAAATCCTGCACATTACTCTAAACAGGTTGTTGTTTCACCTATGCCCCAAGTACAACCACATTCTTAGTATCCTCTTTCAGTTGTTTTCTTCTACACCTAACTGGTTCTATTCTCTATACCCAAAACAAAATTCCACTTAGTCTCACTCTCTAGAAACTAAAGGCTTATAAATTTTAAATTTAACACATCACACATATCAGAATGAGGCTTCAAAAAAATGAACATTTTTAAAATTTTAAACCATTTTGAAAATTCCACCATGCTCTTTGAAAATTAATCAATTTTCAACTATTTTCAAAAATCAATGATTTTTCATAAAATCATAAATCATTACTTGAAATGAAATATTCACACATAGTGGGAAGTCATTTCTATTGATGCATGTCATGCTCTACCCATTTATTAAACCCATGATGATTAGGTAACAACTCCTATGATATTCTCAAAAAACTCATGTACCCAAACACCTTGGTAACTTGAAGTTCATAATAAATAGGTTAGATATTCCTATTTATGATCTATATTTTATTTTTTGACAATATTACTCCTTTCTACATCCCAACTCAAGGAATAAAAAGAATTATTTTTAAACTCCATGACCAAACAAACTGATACCATTTGTCCCCAAAAATATATTTAGACTGAAAAAAGACTGATACCATTTATCCCGAATAAGATATTTGGAATAACCAATACTAATTCAATTTTTAACATACCACCGCTCCTTATTGTCTTGAGATGTTACATTTGTGCTACTAGGCCTTAGGTGACATTCCCAAGATACCAAAGGATGGAAATAAATGCTAAGGGGTTCATAAAAAGTTGCGGGATGATTTCCCTTATGAAATAAAAAAACCAAAAATATACATAGCCAAACAACCACTATATGATTCCTAATATTAAAGTAATAAAATGCAAATTATATCCCAAATAAACCATAATATCATAGTACAAAGCAGAAACCAAAACCACCAAAACTCAAAAACACCAAAGACCTAAAATCTATATATACTACATACTCCAAGATCCAGATCAATAATAAATTCACATGGTATCATGATGCATCACTAAATAATTTTTATACCTTTCCATTACCCATGTATCGATATACAATAATTATAAATTCACTAAAGTTCCCAAGAAGGGGGTGAGTATAAAACTCATTATGATTTCCCTAATGACTTCCCAACTCATATCACTAGGATAGAACAATTTAGAATATTTATATAAAATAATTTAAAACCATTTAAGTAAATTTATATCAAATCCAAAACCATTTTAAAACCAACTAATTTTTCATGGAAAGCAACCAGACATGTTTTTAAAACCATTTCTCAATCCATTTATAATACCCATTACATAATTATAAACATATACACATGCATGCCTAGGTGAAAATTTCACACATGAGTATTCTCTCCCTGATATAATAACTCATCACAAAGTAACCATTTCTCATGTTCCCCAATGGAACACACCCCTTCTATAAAGTCATGTCATTGTACCCCAATGGTACACACCCCTTATTCAGGGTCACATCAACAAAATGAACTCACACCAACATATATACCAATCCCATGTCAATCCATTTCAAAAAAACATTTATTTTATTTAAAAAAATACTATATACATTAAAAATGAAAAATAATTTTAAAAATCATCAATTTAAAATCATGAACAAAAACACTTTCTCCAAAACCGTCCAATTTTAGAATTTCAAAAAACCATCACTAAAGAGGTTTTCTAAAAAGTATTTCACATCAATTTAACAATTCAGTTAAATAAATTCAATAAATTTGAAATCAATACTTCATGTTCTAACTAAGAAGAGTTTAGAGTGAATCTACCTACCTCAAAAATATTGGTGAATATGAATAATGGCACAAAACACCAAAAACTCAGCCTGAAACTCCAAAAACTGACCTCAGATCTTGTTACCGTTAAAAAAACAAATATATATCATCATTATTGGAATTAAAAAACGTGAATCTACTCCCAATAGATTATATCCATGAATCCAAGAGAGGGAAGAATAATAAAACTAAATAAAAAACCAAGAATAGTCACTTACCACTAAAACTGGCCTCCAATGCACCTAATTTTTCCTCAGAATCACTCCTGTATCAATAGAAATGGTCTCCAGAACATTGGTTTGAATTTAAATTCGTATTACAACCTTTTTATGTGAAAATGATATGTTTAGAGTGTGATTCGGATCATATCCATAAAATATGGATCCAATTTTTAATGGTGCATGGTTAGGGCACACGGTTAGGCCAATTGTGCGCCAATCATGCACTAGCCATTTCCTCTACACACACCATTCATGGTTTTCTTGTATGGTTATAAAAATCATGAATAAATCATGAAAAACCCATTTTTTCAGCTTTTCATGGTTCCTCCTTGCTGACTACACGGTTTTTTCAAACTCTACGCCTAACCGTGTGCCAACCCAGTGCCCACTATTTCTATTTTACAATTTCAAAGGAGTTATTGCATGGTTTCAATAACCATGATCAAATTTTACACCTTCATAAAAGCTCCAAAAACTTTTAAAAACTCCTCTTAACCTCCCCAAAATTAAACCAATTTCTTTATATAGTTAAAATACATAAATACATGGTTAATTACCTTAAACTAAGGGTGATACAAATTAGCTATAAATGTGTTACTCTAGATTTCGGGTAGTGATACTTTCTCAAGTAGTATATTAAACATTATAATTATGGGTTATGTTATTCTAGGATATTATTTTATGTTATTTTTTTCGTTACACCTTATTACATTACTACTATTTTCACTAATGGTAGGTGAGTTCCAATATTTATTATGGGATCTCTAGATGGATAGAGTGTTATGATCTGTTACCCCTCCTCAGGTAACCACAGTCTAGGTGGAAGATGAGTATTGGTTTTGGGTATTAAGATGGAATCTATAAAGGCATAGTAGTGAGGTCCCTTTTATGATTACTTTAGGGGGTGTTGGTAAGACACACACTCACATGACCATTATTATTTGGTGAGTGTAATTGTTTTGAGATACATGAAATTTTAATAAGAAATGAAATATTTTTTGTTGGTTTAATGCTCATATATTATATTATTCATACATAGTTATTGTATTTATGATTAGCTTGGCTCGTTATATGGTATGTCAAAAAAAATTATTATTTCTCACTCTTCAATATGCACTTTTTAATTTCCACTCTTGTGTTTAGGAATATCAACAAGTGTGTCTTGGAGGTGCATTGGGACAAAAATATCTTGATGGTGAAAAATTTTTAGTCTTATTAAAGTAAAAACTTGGTATTTTTCATGTTTAGAAACATTTTATATTTATTTTCTAGTTTAATTTATTACTTTAGGGGTTTTACAAGTGGTGTAACATTCATACATTATTACATTTCATATAGTTAGATGTTTTATTATTATACGATGGATGAGATTCATTTTACTAGTTAAAAATAATTTATTAATGTAATGTCTCCAATATTGTGTGTGGATTCCTTAACATTATTTATGAGTCTCTGATCTAATGGAGGTGAGCTTGGGTAGTTCACTTACTAGAAGGTTTGTACATGGTAAAATCAAGTATGCATAAATTCAACATAATGAATAATGAAGCATAAATAAAAAATAATTTACTCGGTTCACCCAATAGGAAATATATAAGGGGTATACATATAACAATTCATAAATAGAAAAAATAATCACTAATATATTGTTAATGTTTTGCAATATTTAGTAAGAATTTACTACTAAGTCTTAAGGGAACTTGTAGTAGCCCAGAATTTTCTTTCTATTGTTACTAAAATTACTCATGTTTCAAAATGAATATTTTATTATGTTATACAATAAAATAACATTGAAATATTATTACACATAATTAAATAACGTTTACTATAACATCTAGAAATAGTATTTGTAGATAAATGAAAAATAATAATGCACACACTAATATAACATCATAGGCTTGAATTATCGCATGAAGATTGTTATTTCCATAAAAATGATAAAAGTAAAATCTAAGCATTATGAATATGATAGAAATTATCAAGGGAAGTGTAGAACCTTCATAAGTGTAGTGAATAGTGAATTATGAGAATGGTTGAGTGTGTGTGTGTGGAGTGTAATTGGTAAAGTGATCTTTAGGATCTGACCATTACATGATCATTACCTAGCCATTGGTCAATATGACCATTGGATATTGTGACCATTAGAAATTTAGTTATTATAAAGTCTTCATTGGTATTATTTTATATTAATAGTAATAATGATAACTTATTAATAATAAATGGAGATATCATAGCCTCAGCTAGTAGAATCATCCCTTATAAAGTGAATTTATCTAATCTTGGGAGAGATATATCATCACTAGGGTTCACACATGGCCAATCCTAATAAATTATACAACAAGTGATTATTTATTTGAATCACATACGTGAGAAGTCCAAGTTAGTAAATATTAGCATTGGATCAATTTTGGTTGAACCACCCTAAGATAGAACCACCTTCACACACCTTACCCTTAAGGATTATGCTCATGTGAAAAAGGTTTATGTGTCTAGACCTTAATTGTTTTTAATGTGTAAATTCAATTATAAATTAATTTAATTGAATCAATATATAAATGACATAAATAATACATTAATCTCACAATTTAAATAATACATCACATAAATAGTCTCTTAACCTGAAGATCTAAATTTTTAGTGTCCTAGTGGTTAGAAAAATTAACATATTAATTTAATACACTGGTGAACATTTATTTATAATCATTCTCCATTAAACCCTTTCTTATATATCTCGCATGATATAATCATCTTCATGACCTGAGTATAATAAACATAATAAAGGGGAGAGAACAGATACTTGGTAATGGAAAAAAATATCATAAAGTGTTAGATCCAAAACATGAAGGATTACCTGATAAATACTCATATATATTAATAATAGATCATAAGACCATATATAATTATCATAAAACATGATAAAGTATCATAATATCACAACTAGAATGTTAAGGATGTGTAAATTTTATTACATGGCACAAAATACATATCAATAAGAAAAAACATGTGAACATGACAAAAATGGGCAGAATACTTTAAGAATGAGGTGTAATCATGAAAAAATATCACAAGTTGATAAAAAAACATGAAAATGTGTTATAATAATAAAAATAGGATTTCTTATCACTATGAACCAGGCTACATTTTTACCCATTCACTCATAAAATTGTGAGTTGATCTAAACATAATCACACTCACCCTTTCTAAACCTTGATATTTCATAACCCATTCACATTAAATTTCTATCACATGGTATATAATCCCTTACCCAATGAATTATAGGGAGACATAAGTATCACTAATATTATAATTGAAATATTTTTGTACCACTTGAAAATAAGACAGTTATCATCTCACAAAGAACCCATGGAAAAAAGAACGGTTTTCTAAAATGTTTTAAAACCATCACATATCATGAACATTAGATATCATAAGATATCACAATCTCATTTTCTAATAGGAATCATATATTAATAATAAATATAGGGTGATTAAAACATCACTTTAAGAAGTATAATCCTTTGAAGATAAATATATATGAAAATACTAGAGTTTTCACAAAACCTTTTAAAACATTTAAGTGTAAATTACATTCAAAAAAATTAAGGGGAAAGAAAATAATTTTGAAAAAATTAATATAATGAGTTAACAAATAAAACATATTTTAAAATTCATAATGTTTACTAAAAATTATAAGTGAAAATACTTTGAAATATTATAATTTTATAATAATCTTTAACAATAGAGAATTGAAAAAGACATAAATTTTTTAAAAATGGAAGTTAATTTTTTTTAATTATTTTACGATTTTAAAATAATATTTAATAATTTAACCTAAAAATCAATAAAATATATCCAAACAAAATGTGTAGTGGTTGAAAAAGCTTTTTTATTTTTAATGGTTGGAAAAACCTTTTGAACATTTCGAAATAAAGTTTTCAAAAACACACATCATTAAAAAGGATAATGAAACCTTTTATTTAAAACAAAATTATGGTAATAAAATGATAATTTAATATAAAAACAATTTTAATTTCCACCATGGATAGGATAACATTGGTGGGAAATAAAAACATGGACATGGAATAAATACCATTAAAAGAAATTATAATTATTCTTAAAAAACATTTCAAAAAGATAATATCATCATCAAGGTATAATGCTTTGGTGTGAATCAATATTTACCCCAAAAATAATGATAAAATAAAACATAACATCAACATAGGTTATAATATATTAATCATGAAATATTATTGTCAAATAAGAGTGATTATGACCTAAGGAAAATATTTGAGTCATGAAAATCCCTTATATCCTTTAGAAAATTTGAATCAAGACCCCATGAGAGGTGTAACCATAAAAAAATTGAATATAATTAAATATAATGGTATAAAGATAAAAAAATCAATAGGTAATTATTTACACTATTTATATGAAAACATGGTGTATAGCTTAAACAAGTCTCAAGGGGTTCAAATTTGAGACAAAAAAACCCTTACATATATCACAATCTTTGAAGTAATGATCCTTCAGAAAGAAATTAAAGGTAATGAATTTTAAATATAGATAAATGAAAGTTAAAATATAATTTCATACAATCATAGGATAAAATAGTTCAACTTATAAGAATGGGGTTCGAGAATACCCATTATAACTCAAAGAAAGGAAAATGAGTTATAAAAACCCCCTAGGAAATGAGAAAAATTCTAATAAAAAAACCTTGAAAGAGATAGATCTTGAATTTGAAGTTAAAAACCCATTAATAATAATAATAAATTACATTAAATATCCAATTTGTATTATATACACCTTTTAAAATAAATTTGGTGTATAAAAGAACATGAGTCTCAAAAAAGGATGTTTTTTGACGAACCTCTAACCAGTGTTTGAAAGATTTTTGAACTTAAAAAAATAATTAATAATTTAATTAATTTAATTATATATATATATCCAATAAAATGATTCAAAAAAATATGTTTTGAGATTATAGATGAATCTCTTACCCTTCAAACTGTTACATTGGTCACTAGGGGTTGTTTGGTTAATTCCTTCTTAATAATTTCATATTATTGACCAAGGTCAAATGGGTTATAAAATCATTTCAAAATACCCATAATTCAATATTATTATGTATTTTAATATTCTAATAGATCATAATTTATATAGTTAAATATTTTCTTCATGAATGGTCTTGATTTAGAAAAGTTACATTAATGTATCCTTTTTAGCAGTCAAATTTACTATAACGGTTTATTGATAATATTTTTTATAAACTATCTAATATTATCATTAAATTGTGTTTATGGTTTTTTAAATAACCATTTTTATACATTAAATACATGTTTATGTCCATTTATATTAGTTTATATGGAAAAAATAAATAGAAACTTCATCCCATGGAGGCAGTAGTCAACACAACACACGATTAGAATTTTCATTTCTCAATGAATGTGAGGGGTAATAGAGGATAGTAATAGCTCATTTAATAATCATAAATAAAATATATAAATAATAATTATTCATAAATTTCATTATTAATAATTACAATCAGAGGAGGTGATGAAAAAATAGAAAGTGTCACTTTGTGGTGGTGGTAATTTGCGTGCACATACTAATGATGATTCTTGTTTTTATTAGTATAGAAGAGAAAAAATATTGGTTGTATAATTATTATAATAAAATATAAAAATAATGATTATTTTGAGTTTCTTTTTTATTATTTTTACAGTTTTTTTTGGAAAGGAAATATTAAGAAAGTGTAAAGGAAGATGTGTTACCTATGTTGGGACCAAGAACATCCTTTGGATGAAGGCCTTAAATTTGAGGGACTTTGGTTAATTTTTTAAAACCAAGGGTATTAGATAACATAATGGAATTAAAGTATTGTAAATTTTGGTAGTTTTTCAATGAAATTCTAAAATAAGAGTGGATTATTGAAAGGGTGGAAGTGATCCCCCTTATAAAATTGAAGAATATGGACTTTTCCATGGAAAAGAATATTAAGTAAGGGGTAAGAGTTGAATGGCGTGAATTTTATGTGAGTTAGCTAAAATGAGGTTAGTAAGATATGTAGGTAAGAATTTACAAACTAAAAATATTTTTTCAATAAGTTCTAAATGTCAAGTTAATTTATAAAAATTCAAGCCATCTTAGATTAGTCATTTAAACACTTATTACTCTTAATTAAATATTAATCATGTCAATTATTTTATTAATAAAAATAAAATAATACCCTTATTACAAAATTTATAAATGAATATTCCAAACATGGGATCCATTTTACCTATTTAATTTCACAAATATTATAAAATATTATTTTAAATTAGACACACATAGCACAAAAAAAAATTCAAAAAATGGTGTTTTAAACATTAAAATTATGTATAAAATAAATTTTTGATTGTAAATAATTTTCATCAGAGTAATTTACTTATTATGAAGAAATAAAAAGAATGTGTATTTAAAATTAATCCAAAACCAAATTTCACTATGAAAAGGTTTAATTAAAAGAAACAAAAAAATAGTTTTTAAATTCTAATAAAATGTTTCTTGAGCCAAAAAATATTAAAAATAGAATTTATAATTAAAAAATAATATTTTATATTTCATAATTATACCCATAAAATATATTTTATCAAAAAAAAGATTTTATAAACTTTAAGGTCATTCATGTATACCAATAATGTGACAAAAGTCAGATTTTTGGAAAAAACTATATTTTCTACTATTCACCTAAAAAAATTATTTTAGAAAATACATCTGAAGATAATCTTATTTTGGGTAATTCAAAAAATTATTTTTCGTTGTCAAATTTAAATTCTAAAATTTTTAAACTTATCTTTTGAAACGAAAATATATAATATAAATAAAATAAATTTTATTGAAAATAACCTTTTTAATGTTAACTCATATTAATTATTTACCTTCTAAAGTTAACGACAATTAATGGTATACCATATTAGTGTTTATTACAACATTATTAATAATTTCTTCTTAATATTTTTTTATTTTTTATTGGTGTAGTGTGTGACATATGTTATATAACATAGTATGTATTATAAAGGTTTGAAAATATCATATTTTTTCATTTTATACCCCTTCAAAATTTTAATTATTACCCACTGATCAAGGTAGGAGAGTTTTTTTTAACATAATTATTATTATAGATTTAACTTCCAATATGACATATACTTTATTATATTAATTTATATCAACAAACTTATATTTATTCAAGTAACATTGATTTTTTATAACCTAATCAAATATTATACTGATTATAACTTCCCTAAAACTACCTAGGTCTCCAAGTTATAAAATAGTAGATAAATCACATTTTTTCAAAAACTAATTATATATTTAATCCTAAAATCCAATTATACACTAGTTTATCAAATCACACACTAGAAAATATGTATCATAATCACAAAAATGTGATAAACATCATGAAAAATATCATGAATTATCATCAATCCCATGGATATTAACACTACATAACTTAAATTTTCAAAATAACCCAACCATTTATTATCTTGAAAACAAACATGTACTAAAACTAAGATTTATCAATACCTTAAAAATGTTTTCTTCGATATTTATCCCCAAAAATATAACATTTCCATAAAATCATCTCTCAAGGTTATTGATACTATTTAATAGTTTATTTAAAACCATTAATGAAAATCTATTGAAGAATTATCCTTATATGTTTCATATATTCCTCAATAAATTTTATAATATACTAATATATCACAGATATATATCACTTCACTAATTAAAATAGTTAATAGTATCCAAATTTTATTTCTATTAGGATATAAAACTCATTATCACGGGCAATACTAGAAAACACACTTTTCCATCATAACGGGCTTATACTAAGATTCATATTTTTAAGTATGCTCCCTTATTTGGTTATAGTACATAGTGGTTTTTTCATACATAACCTTCTCAACTTCGTCCTCTTGATCTTGTTTCATCCAAATACTAAAACCAAAATGGTTATGATAATATCATAAAGAATCAGAGTATACGAATTTGAAATATCAATATTATGATTTCTTCTCCATGGACACATTCATTTAAACATTTACTGATTTCATTTCAATCATATCATATATGGTTAATCTAATAAATCTCTTGGATATACCAAAGTTACTTTAAAAATTTTTCTATAATACTTCTTAATATAATCCCTTAAGGTAATTCATAAATAAATCCTTTATAATGGTTCTCAAAGAGTATGAAATCAATCGAAGGATATCCCCTGAGAGTGTAAAACTAGGTTTCAAATTGGGATTATTTTTCATAAACCATGTGGCAATTGAGTTAATACCCAACACACCATCTTCAAATTTATTACCATTGTGTACATCTATGTCAGATCATGTATCCACTTATAGTATCCATATAGGGATGTACTGTTAGGGAAGACCATCTACTCAAGACTTTACCAATATTTTAGGATATTATAATATACTTAGACACATATCTAGGTTTTTCACAAAGGTTCACAAAACTAACCCCCAATATAACTAAACTAATATACAAAAATAACTAAACCCTTTTCTCATACCAACTAAAGTGACCCAAGATAAACATGGCATAAATAATACATTAATCACATCATTTAAATAATACATATCACATACTGTCACACAACCTAAAGACCATAAGTTTTAGTGTCTGGTATATTATATATATAAACATATTAATTTACTAACTTGTGAATATTTCTCTATAATCATGCTCCCCTTGAACCTTTCCTATGTATCTCACATGAAATAATCATCTTCATATCCCGGGTAATGTAATCATAATAAAGAGGAGAACGCATATGTTGAGTAAGAGAAAAACATATAGTATTGGATCATAAATATGATGGAGTACATGATAAAGACTTAAATATATTAATAATAGATCATAAGACCAAGTAGAATAAGATCAAAACTATAATGTTAAATATTTTTCAAAGTTATGACCTGGCTCAAAATACATATCAATATCCAAAAACATGTGAGCATGTCATTAATGTGTAGAATACTTTAAAGTTCAACATAATGAGGAAAACATGGCACAAATTGATAAAAAACTTGAAAATGTGGCACAATAATTAACATAGGATTTATTATCATTTTGAACTTGGATACCCACCAACCCATTCACTCATAATTAAAGCTAAACATCATCACATCCACCCTTTATGAACCTATCTACTTTCTACCCCATTCACATAACATTTATATCTCATGACATATAATCCATTACCCAATGAATTTAATGGATATATAGGTACCACCATTATTATAATCCTTATATTTTTGTGCTTCTTGAAAATCAAACAATCATTGTCTGATAAATAACCCATGGAAAAATAATGGGTTTCTAAAACCATTTAAAAACATCACATATCATGAACTTGGGAAATAAAAAGATATAAAAAATCTCATATTCTAAAAGTAATCATGTCATAATAACATAGATAGGGTGATCAAAAAATCACTCCTAAATGTGAAAATACATGAGTTTTCACAAAACCTTTGAAAATATTGAAGTGAAAATTATTTTCAAAAACATTTTTGTGAAGGGAGAGAAAAGACTTTGGAAAACCAAAATATAAAGAGTTCCCAAATAAAAAATCTTTGAAAACAAATAAAGGTTGTCAAAATACAGAAGTGAAAATACTTTGGAAACATTTACTTTTAAAAGAATCCTTAATAATCACTACATGAAAAAATGAATTTCACAGTAATTGTTTTGTGATGATTTTCAAAACAGCCACTAAATATTTCACAAAAAAATATTTCATGGTTTTTTTAGTAGTTTTTTATAAAACCACTACTAAATGTGTTTTCTTTTTTATTTTTTATTTTAATTTTATTTGGTGGTTTTTTAAAAAAATCGTTAAATCTTATTTTTTATTTTATTATTTTTTAATTAGTTTTTAAGCATGGTTTATTAAAACCGCCATGAGTTTGCACTGGTTTTTTAAAAAATGGAACTAAATTAATGGGAAATGTATTAAATGATATATATTAAATTCCAATTTATTATTAAGTATTATTGTTTTTTATTAATAATACTTTATTTTTAAGGATTTAAAAATTGAATTAATTAAAATGTGTTAATTATTAAGTATCTATAATCATTAGTTATTAATTATTTGAAACTTAAATTAATTCTTGGATAAATTGAAAATCAATATTCAGCATCAAATGATGAAAAATTTTGATCTAGTGTCTTCTTTAACTCCACATTCAGTCAAACAGATGATTATAAAATGAGCTACAATGACATTAGATAATAATTTGGTAATAATTAATTGAATAAATTTATTTCAATTTTAAGAGAAGTTGAGGATCGAACATAAACTTCCAACGATCATAACTTTTGATTCAGGTGTATGTTTGGGCTCTACACATATCAAATCGAATCCTATGAATATCTCTACACCATTTTAATTAAAGGGCCTCATCTACTATCTTTTTGAGGTCAAAATGGCCAGAAAGGCATCCAAAACTGAGTTTTGGGTTTGGATACCATGATTTTTGGACATTAGATGATATTTTACCTTATTTTAAAGGTGTATCTATAGTCTTGTTAAGTTTTCTATGATTTTATTCATTGGATTTACATTCTTATTAATTTAATGGTGTTGCAATTGTTGTGGTTTCCCTCTTTTGGTGATTTATGTGTGTGTGTGTGTGTGTGAATTTCTATACATTTAGGTATATTTATTTATAATTTTTATATATTTATCTATATTTATTTAAAATTATATATAATTGTATCTATTCATGGATATTTATATGTATTTATTAATATTTTCAATATTTATATATATTTGTAAATATTTATACAAATTTATATTTATATATTGTTATATCTTATATGGGTATACATGTATATAGATATTATTATTGACATGTGTTTATATATAAATTTATATTAATATACAATTATATATGTGTGTGTGTGTTTATATATATCTATCTAACAAAAATGTGTGTATATATATATATTTATATTTATGTAAATTTCATTATATGTATATATATATATATAATATTTATATCCATTTATTATTTATTATTTGTTATTTATTATTTAATATTTATTGTTTATTATTTATTATTCAATAATTTATTATTTATATATTACTTATTTATTATATATTTATTTATTATTTATTATTAAATTATTGTTAAATTATTTTTTAATATTTATTTTATATTATTACATATTGTTTATAATTTATAATTTGATTATTATTTGTTTATTATTTATTACTTATTATTTAGTTATTAATCCATTATTAATTTATAATTAATGTACTATTTATTATTAATTTAATTATTATTTATTATATATTTAATATTTCTTTTATTATTTATTTACTGAATATTTATTATTTATTATATATTGATTTATTATTTATTTACTACTTATTTATTTTTTATTTAATTTTTTCAATATTGATTTATTATTAATTTATTATTTATATATTTAGTATTAATTTATTTTTAATTGACTATTGTTTTATTATTAATTTTTTATTAATATTTGGTTTATTACTTATTTATTAGCTATTTATTATATATTCATCATATATTTATTATTTATTTATTTATTATTTATTTATTTATTATTTATAATGTATTATTTATAATATATTATATATAATTTATTTATTATTTATTTATTTAAAATATATTTATTTATTATTTTTTATTAATTTATTATTTTTTAATTATTTAATAGTTACTTATTTAATATTTATTTATTAATAATTTATTTTTCATTTATTTATTTATTACTTATTAATTATTAATGATTATTAATTATTTACTATTTATTATCACATTATATATATATATATATTTATTTATTTATTTATTTATCATTTTTTGTAATTTATTAATCATTTGATTTTTATTTATTTATTATTTATTATTTATTATTTATACCATATTTATCTATTATGTATTATTTGTTTTTTATTTTTTATTACATATTATTATTCTTTGATGTTATCATTTTCTTTTATCTATATATATAGGTGTATTAAATTCTGTTTACTCACCACATGAATAGCTTGCTAGAGTGGTAAAGTCTTTGTAGAATAACCAATATATAAATTGTTCAAATCTCATCCAACACATATATTTATATATATGCTAAATTTTTGGATGGTATATATGTTATATGTTAGTGTGGCATATACATGTTCATAAAAAATAAATAATTAATAATCAATAAATACTAATAAATAATAAATAATACTAAAATATTTCAAAAATAAAAATAATAATAATTAGTAATTAATTAATTACATAAATACAAAATAAAAAATCACTAAATTATTATCTGGATTCTCAAAAAACTGCTACTAAAAAATTTTATAACAGACTTGAAACTCGTCGTTAAATTATTAGTAACACACGATTTAGTTGTATTTTCTCAAAACCATCATGAAGTTGTTTAGTAGTAGTTTAACTTTGTTGTAGTAAAAGGAGACTTGAAATTTCATAATGTTATCAAAAAAGGGAAGTGAAAATACTTTGAAAACTATTACTTTAAAAATAATAAATAAAAAATTAAGAATTAATAAATATATAAAGTTTCAAAAAAGGGGTGATGGAATACATTGAAATTTTTTACTTTTCAAAAAGAAACATTAATAATTGAACCTTGAAAAATACATAAAAGTTATCAAAAAAATGTTGAGTGGATTATAGAACTTCTTATTTTGAAAGGATAGAAAAACCATTTGAACATTTTAAAATAACATTGTTGAGAACCCCCATCATTAAAAGGGATAATGAAACTTTTTCTTTAAAATAAAATAAGGGGAATAAAGGGAACATGGGAGATTAAAACAATTTGAGTTTCCTCTAGGTAAAGGAGAATAGGTGGGAAGTAAAAACATGGACATGAAAAAAAAATCCATTAAATTAAATGAGAATTATTCCTAATAAAAATGAATTTTAACAAAACAATAAAATCACCAAAAAATAAGAATTTTTTGTGGATCATGATTTCCCTAGAAAATAAAGTGGAAATAAAATATAACATTATCATAGGTTATAAAAGATCAATCAAGAAATATTATAGTCAAAGAAGAGTGATTATGACCCATGGAAAATATTTGAGTCACGAAAACACCTTACAAACATCATAACATTTTAATCAAAACCCCCTAAGAGGTGTAACCTTAAATATAACATTATATATCATTAAATATAATATAATTTTGATAAAAAAATTAATAGGGTAACATTTACACTATTGAAAAGAAAACATATACTATAACTTAAACATGTCTCGAGTGATTCAAATTTGAGACAAAGAAACCATTACGAATATCACAATCTTTGAAATAATAATAATTAGGAGAGGAATTATGGGAACGAATTATAAATCTAGAGAAATGAAAGTGTAGATATAATTTTATACAATCTTAGGATAAAATAGTTCAAATTAGAAGAATGGGGTTCAAAAATAACCATTATAACTCAAAGAAAGGAAAATGAGTTATAAAAAATCTTTACGACTTGAGAAACAATTATAATAAAAACACCTTTAAAGAAAGGGAGTTTGAAGATGAAGTTCAAATACCATTAATTGGAATAATACATTACATTAAATATACTATTTTTAGTATATACATAAAATAACGTAGGTGCATAAAAGAGCATGCATCTCAAAAAAGGATGTTTTCAGATATAACCCTTACCTGTGTCTGGAAGCATTTTGCACTTGCACTTAACATATTGAATAATTAAATTATGATCATTAGATATATATACCCAATAACCTTATTCACCTATATTTAATTTTCTAAGTTCCATTTATTATATTTTGGTACTAGTTTTAAATAAAGTTTCTACTTATTTTAGTCACTCGGGGTTGTTCGGTTAATTCCATTATAATACTTTTGGTTTGTTGACCATGGTCTAAGGATATGTAAAATAGTCTCAAAATCTCCATAACTAAATATTATTATGTCCATTAATATTCCATTAGCACACAATTTATATATTTAAATATATTCTCCATGAATGGACTCAATCTAGAAAATTTACATTAATATATCCATTTTAGTAGTCTAATTTATTATAACTGTTTATTGTTAATATTACTTATAGAATGTATAATATTATCATTCCAGATTGTTAATGGTTTATTAAATAGCTCTTTTAATAAATAAAATTCATGCTTAAGTCCATTCATGTTATTTGATTTAGAAAATGAATAAAAAATTTCATCTCATCAAAGCATTATCCCGCATAATGCACACTACTTCAAAACACAGAATAAGAAATGTCAATTTTTATCAGTGCTAAAAAGGAACTAATAAAGGGTGGTATTTATCAATGCTAAATAAAATCACTGATAAAGTTTTATTTTTATCAAATCTGGATTAAATCATTGATAAAGAGTGCACTTTATTTGTGCTTTTATTAAGCACTGATAAAGGTCTCTCTTTATCAGCGCTTATATATAAGTGTTGATAAATGCTACCCTTTATCAGTGCTATCTTAGTGATGATAAAGGATTTATCCCATATGTGTACATCCCAAATCATATTCTGAGATGTGTTATGCACTTCATTATATATTAACCCCTAACATTATACCTTCAATGAAGCTAGACTGGCATTGAAGGACGCCTACCACCAGTGATGTCACCCCATGTTGGGGATTCCTTCCTCGAGTCGCCATGTGGGATTGACCAACACACACAGGTGTGATGCTCCGTTGTTCTATCTTATATCCTCTCTTACCATGTTTTGGGCTCTCCTTATACGTTTTCCTGGCATGCGGGCCTAATTTGGGCGTACAATGTGGCAGACTGCCTTGTGGGTTGAGGTATAGCCCACTGGTATATATTTTTACCTAAAAAATAATGAACTCTTAAAAAAATTCTCACAACATTCATTATTTAATTTTAAATATATATAATAAATATACTATATATATATATATTAAATTCTGTTCATTTTTATTAACAAATATTTCATTAATAATTAATCCTTAAAAAATTCTCACAATATTCATAATTAAATTTAAATATATATAATTAATATACTATTAATTACTTTGAAACCTTCCATCACCTGTGAAATTTTTTATCTACCTATAACAGGTTCCATGGATTCAATTTTTTCATACTCATAGGTAGTCCTACTAACAACCATACCTTTAAAAGTTGGTGAAACACCACTCTGAGCAGCCACCATGTGTCCAATTGTAACATCACGTTACATTTTAAAGTACATTTGATGTTTCTAAGTACCTATGTTTTGAAGAGGTGATTTGGGAGAGTCGGGAGAATTTTAAATGATGTTTTGAGGCAAAGGGGAAGTCGCACGGGCGGCGCACGGGTTGTCTAAACCGTGCGGCCAAACCATGCGCAGTTGGTCCTGGAGGTAGTAGCTTTCGCATGGGTAGCGCACAGTTTATCTAATGGTATGGCCAAACCGTGCATGAGGGGTGGACGAGGCAGTAGCTAATGCATGGCTAGAACATGGTTTTTCAAACCGTGCGAACTAACCATGTGGCCACTTAAATGAGATCCTTAAATTGTGGATCTCACTCATTTTTTCCTCTAAGTGCCTCATTTTCCTCCTAATCGTCATGAACTCTGGATTTTTCTTCTCCTAAGGTAAGAGAAGGTTCTCCCATTGTTATGGAGGTGATCCAAAGGATCCTCTTGGTGAATCGAATCCAGATTCTTGAGGTGTGTGATCGTTCTTCATTGTTCTTGATCGGTTTCTTAGATCTACTTATATTTACTTCTCCTCCTCTCTTGGTTTCTTAGATCTACACCTGTTATGGGTAGATCTAAGTGTGTGGTACCAAATAGGATGAGATTTGGTCTTGATCTTTCTAGGAGAAGAGATCTAAGGCGGGTTTTGGAAGAAGCAACCCGGTTTTCTTGAGCATTCTCGACCGTTGTGTTTTTTGTCAAAACCTTCGAGGTAGGTGGTTTCGTCCCGACTTTCCAAATTTATTAACATTTTATTTTCTTGATTTATTTAAATTTTTGATTTAAATTCTATTTCTCACATTTTCATTCAGTTAAAATGATAAAAACTCAATTCCAGTGAATCGAGATATTTGAAATTGTTTTTGCATGGAAATTTGAAAACCCCCAATTCCATTGAATTGGGTGTCTTTATGGAAATTGGCCGATTTAAATTGTTGAATTTAAATTGTGGATTTTATGGAAATGATTTCAATTAAATTTTTGAATTTAATTGTGGGAATAAATTGTGTAGTGATGGAATTGGTTTTAAATGGATTTCAAACTGATGAAAATGTCTTAAGATGATTTGATAGAAACCCATTGGTTTTATCTTGTGAAAAATGCATGTTTTGATTAAAACCTATTTTGGTTTTAAATGGAATGAAATTGGAACTTTTCAAATGGAAGAATGGGATTGATCGTATTTTAGGAATTCTTAAAATAGTTCACTCATCATGTAAGAGCGCATGCAAGCCTTAGGTAGTTAGTGAGTTATTTGGATACACTCTATGCTACGACAACATTCTAAAACATACTTGTGGCGGGTCACATCCCCAACGAGTTGGTGACGAGTCTCCTTTGTCCAGTTTCATAGGGACGTGTGTATACACATTTTTTTGAGTTCACATAGAGAGTGTGGAATCCTATAACTGGTTAATACTATCGTTCCTTTTGGTAGATGACCATGTTGCTCACTAGTTTATTTATATTTGAGATATAAATGTATGCCAATGCTTTTGAACTGATTTACATGCCTGTTGAATTTATATAAACTCTTTTATATAAATTTTTTTCTTAAGCCATTGTTTTAGAAATATTCCATCATTGTAAAGCCTTTGCTTAAAGTAATTTTTCCATCATTTGAAAATGTATAGCATGTTTTGTTAAAAATATGCTTTTGAGTTGCCAAACATGTTTATTTAAAAATTGGAAGATTTTCTTTGGATAATCTATATTTGGAATCTGTTATGGAATATTTGGTGGTATCCTACTGGGCTTAGGCTCACACCTTAATTTTTTCTTCAGGTGTTTGTAGACGTTCTTCTTCCAGGATCGAGCAAAGGGAAGGGACCTCTTAGAGGTGGATCCATCGGTTGATCTTTGGTCTTGGTGAGTTATGTCCTTAGGTACCTTGGGGATGTTTTTCCTTTTTTTAGTACCTATATTGTAGTACTTTGGGATATTTGTGCCACTTTTTATTCTATTACATTACTCCCTATGGAGTTCCTTTTTATTTTACATACTGTCTTGTTTCTTTTGCTTTCGCATTCTTGTGGAAAAATTGTTCCCCCTTGCATGTTGTGTGATGTTGGGTGCTAGTCGTCGACTCGTGGGAATCGGGAACGCCCTTTGGGCTATGTCAAGGCTGGCTCGATTATCAGGTTACTAGGGTACCCAGGCTGGTTCATGACAAAGTCGTATCAAAGGAGGTTAGGTATCTTTCCTTGATGACAGTATGCATTTGAGTGTTATTTTTGGGACTTAGGAGGTAGTTGTGATTGAGTGTCTGGACAGCTCTCACCACAATGAACCTTATGTCACTAGGGTTGGTTAGGGAAATACGACTTGTGGATTACTTCTATTATTTTCCCTGTTTTTATTTGGATAGAGTGGAATTCAAATCTTGTTATCCCTTATTTTAATAATAGTTTTCCTTGCTACACAGTTTGGGTGTTAATCTATTTCTTTTATGTTGTGTAGCATCATGCCTCCGAGAATACGTGGAGCTCAGTTCCACAAAGAGGCTATTGCTGAACCTCAGCAAGCGATCGCTATTGTGGATCTGAGTTTGGTTGAGATGAGTGTTCGCACTATCCAAGCTCTGGGACATGCACCACCTCTATTTCCTGTCCAGGCTCCAGCTATAGATCATCTTAGTGATATTATTCGAAGTCGTTCTCAATAGTTACTATGCTAGAATCCACCGGTTTTCAAAGGATCTACTGACCCTCAACTTGCTGAAGAATGGCTGAGTAAGATTGAACGTATGTTTGGGTTCTTGGAGACACCTGAGGTGATCAAGGTGAAGTGTTCCACCTTTGTACTAGAGGGACCAAGTAGGAGATTGTGGGACATGATGGTGATGGCTGGGAAACATGAGGGTTTGGATTGGAAAGACATTAAGGTTCTTTTAACTGACCAGTTCTATCTATAATAAATGGTTTTGTCCAAGGTTGTGGAGTTTTTCAAGCTTGATCAGACCAAAAAAATCGTGACTGAGTACACAAATCGCCTTTCTGAGCTTGTATCGTTTTCTCCTGAGATTGTATCTAATGAGAGGATGAAGGCTCGACGATTAGAGTTGGGACTTCGATCATATATCTATTCTTAGGTTTTCATATTGAAGGTACCCACTTATGCTGATGTGCTGGATAGGGAGATGATGGTTGAGATGGACTTGGCAGGAAATTCAGGGTTGAAGGAGGTTCTTTTCCCTCCTAGTGGCAGTGTGGGTTCCTTTAAAGGAAAATGGAAGCATCACTTTTCTCATTGTGGTTCTCGATACCAGTGTCATTCCAGACCTCCAGTAGTAGTAGGAAGGGATTCTTTTACTTTCTATCAGTGTTGGAATCTAGTACATTCTAATGGGGTTTGCACTGAGTCACCCAAGAACTGTAGCTCTTGAGGATGTTTAGGGAACTTATAGAGATTCTACCATCACTTATCTAATCCACATGGTGGAAAAAGATCATCAGCACCTCCAAAAACTATAGGGAAATCAAATGCTTCACATACAAACGGGTTCCAGCCATAGGCATCTGGAATGAAGCTTCTTCATGCAGTGGAAGAGTCTCCAGAGGTAGCTGATACTGGTCCTACAACTATGATACGTACCATTACTATAGATTCATCTTTAGTGAAAACTATTTTTGATACTGGTGCATCTCACTCTTTTATTTCAAACCATCTTGTTAATCTGCTTAATCTACCTATGGAAATTTTATCATGTGCGATGGATATTACTACACCCCTTGGTACAATGAGAGAGAAGGGTCTCTGTTGTCTTGCTTGTGTCTTCTATTTATCAGATGTTGATCATTCTTGGAGTTTCTTGGTTCTTGACATGAAATATTTTGATGTCATATTTGGGATGGATTGGCTCGTTGCCAATAAAGCCTGAATCGATTGTTATCTTCGAAGGGTCTACCTTACTACACCCAGTGGTGTGTCTCTTGTTTTTCAAGGATAATGGGACCCAAGGTCAAGCAGAGACAGACCCTCTTATCTAGAGTTGGGGAAAGTTATATCAGTGTTTTCTTTTGATATAGATATAGATTCAATTTGTGGTGATCTTCCTCCAATCACCGTTGTGTTTCCTGGAATGTTTACTTATGACTTCTCTGGTTTTCCACCTGTAAGGGAGGATGATTTCTCTGTTTACATAATGTCTAGTATTCAACCAGTTTCTATTCCCTCTTACCGAATGGCTCCAGCTAAACTAAAAGAACTGAAGTCTCAGTTAAAAAATCTTCTAGAGAAAGGATTTATACGGCCGAGTGTGTCACCTAGGGTAGCACCTATTCTCTTTGCCAAGAAGTTTGATGGTTCTTTTCACTTATGTGTTGGTTATCAAAATCTCAATCGAGTTACGATAAAGAACAAATATACATTACCACGAATTCATGATTTTTTTATAAATTGAAAGGGGTGAAGTGGTTTTCAAATATTGATCTTCGATCTGGTTACCATCAATTGAGGATAAAAGAGTCTGACATTCATAAGACAGCTTTTTGGAGTAGGTATGGCCATTATGAGTACCTTGTTATGCCCTTCGGCCTAACAAATGCCCCTACAGTTTTCATGGATTTTATGAACAAGATTTTCCGTGAGTATCTAGATACTTTCATGGTAGTCTGTGTGGATGACATTTTTGTTTACTCCAAGTCTGGGGAGGATCATGTGCATCATCTGAGAACAGTTCTGAGTCTTCTAAAGAATCACATACTTTATGCCAATCTTTCAAAGAGCGATTTCTGGATTCAGGAAGTGAAATTCTTGGGACATGTGGTGTCAGAACAGGGAATATCAGTTGATCCTGAGAAGGTGAGGGCTGTTATGACTTGGTAACAACCATTAAATGTTTTTGAGATTTGAAGCTTCTTGGGCTTAGTAGGTTATTATCGCCGATTTGTTAAAGACATCTCAAATTTAGCTTCTCCAATGACTACTCTTACTTGAAAGGCAGTGAATTGTTTATGGAATGATAAATGTAAGAGTTATTTTGTTGATCTAAAGCATATTTTAACTATTGTGTTGGTGTTAACTCTTCCTAAGGCTGGGATAGGTTACATGGTCTTCTGTGATGCATCGATTTCAGGTTTGGAATGTGTCCTTATGCAAGGTAATCATGTTTTTTCCTATGGATCTTGTCATCTTAAGCCTCATGAGAAGAACTGTCTTACCCATGACCTTGAACTTGTAGCCGTAATGCACTCACTTAAGAGTTGGATACATTACCTTAACGGAAAAAGGTTTACTGTGTATTCATACCACAATAACATGAGTTATATCTTCTCTCCAAAATATTTGAATCTCCACCAAAGGCATTGGGTGGAGTAACTACAATATTTTGACTTTGACATTGCCTATACCCCAGGTAAATGGAATGTGTTTGCAGATGCGTTAAGCAAAAAACATCCATCACAGCCTATGAAAGAATATTTAGAAGAGTGGATTTTGATGGATCTTTTTTCTCAGTATCATATTGAAGTTCAGTGGAAGGGGAATGAATTTTCTTTAGCCAATGTTCAGTTGACTTCTGCTCTCCTCGAGTTAATTCTTTAGGAACAACAACCAGATGATGAATTCCATAGAATTAGAAACTCTCTTTATGGTGGGGATACTGACACCCAGTGGTCGTTCTCCAAAGAGGGTGTTCTATGTTATCGAAACCATTATGTTGTACCGTTAGTGTCAAGGAAGTATGTGATGGGGGGTTGCCATAACTCTCAGTGCGTTTTACACCCAGGAACATGAAAATTTTCTATGACACGCGGCAACAGTTCTGGTGGCCAGGTATGAGACGAGACATTTCTTAGTTTGTATCTCATTGTTATACATTATAGCAGGTGGAAGCCGAGCACCAGAAACCTTTGGGTTTGCTTCAACCACTTCTAGTCCCTACATGGAAGTGGGACGAAATCTCTATGGACTTTGTGGATGGGTTACCTCAAACCCAGAGGAAAAAGAACGCGATATGGGCTGTGATTAACATACTGACAAATTCGTCTCACTTTATACCTATTCGAGATACAACCAAAGTTGAGGAGTTGGGAAACATCTATGTGAAAGAAGTTATTCTTTTGTATGGAGTTCTTTCTGCTATAGTCTCTGATAGGTATCCTCGGTTCACTTCTTGCTTTTTGAGAGGCCTTCAGAAGGCACTAGGATCTCAGGTTCGTTTGAGGATAGCCTACCATACACAGTCAGATGGCCAGATAGAGAGAGCTATTTAGATCCTTGAGGATATGCTCCGCGCATGTGTTCTCGACTTTGGTGGGTCATGGGATGATCATCTGGAGCTAGTTTAGTTTTCTTATAACAACAGTTATCAATCTGTGATCAAAATGGTTCCTTTTGAAGCATTGTATGGTCGTCCTTGTAAATCTTATTTATGTTGGTCGGAGGTTGGTGAAATTTCCATGGTAGGACCGAGTTTGGTCCAAGAGACGACAGTTAATATCCGTTGATTCGTCAGAGAATGTTGATAGCACAGATTCGGTACAAGTCTTATGATGATTGTCACCATAAACCTTTAGAGTTATCAATTGGTGACCAGGTGTTCTTGAAAGTTTCACACTGATTAGTTCATCGCAGGCTTGGGAAGAAAGAAAAGATTGCTCCTCATTTTGTGGGACCTTTTGAGGTTGTTGGTCTTCTAGGGAAAGTTTCTTACCATCTAACTCTACCACCACAGATGATTTCGATACATAATGTGTTTCATGTATCGCAGTTTCGAAAGTATCTCTCTGATTCATCTCATGTTGTGAGCTGGATTGATCTTGAGATTGAACCAGATTTATCTGTTACTGAAAAACCAGTTAGGGTTGTTGATTTTGAGACGAAGGTACTTCGTGAGAGAACGATACTTCTGGTCCATTTACTATGGAAGAATGGCTCTGATTCTCATGAGACGTGGGAAATTGAGGCACTAATGAGATAGAAGTGGCCTCATCTATTTGACGTGGAGGTTTCTTCATAGGCTTTCTGGGGATAAAAAGATCTTATGGTGGGGAGGTTGTAACATCACGTTACGTTTTTAGGTGCTTTTGATGTTTCTAAGTACCTATGTTTTAGATTATTGACTTGGGAGAGTCAAGAGAAATTTAAATGATTTTTTGAGGCAAAGTGGAAGTCGTACGGGCGACGCATAGGTTGTCTAAACTGTGCGAAAAAACCGTGCGTCGTTGGTCTTGGAGGTAGTAGCTTCTGCACGGGCAGTGCACGGTTTGTCTAACCGTGTGTCCAAACCGTGCGTGAAGGGTGGTTGAGGAATTATTTAACGCATGGCTAGTGCATGTTTTTTAAAATCATGCGAACTAACTGTGCGGCCACTTAAATGAGATCCTTAAATTATGGATCTCACTCGGTTTTTCCTATAAGTGCCTCGTTTTTCTTCTTAAGCAGCCATAACTCGGGATTTTTCTTCTCCTAAGGTAAGAGAAAGTACTCCCATCATTACAGAGGTGATCCAAAGGCTCCTCTTGGTGAATCGAAGCCGTATTCTTGAGTTATGTGATCGTTCTTCATCGTTCTTGATCAGTTTCTTAGATCTACTTAGATTTACTTCTCCTCCTATCTCATTTTCTTAGATTTATGCCTGTTATGGGTAGATCTAAGTGTGTGGTACCAAATATGATGATATTTGGTCATGATATTTCTAGGATAATACATCTAAGGTGGGTTCTGGAAGAAGCAACCCAGTTTTCTTGAGCGTTCTCAACCATTGTGTTTTTGGTCAAAACCTTAGAGGTAGGTGGTTCCGTCCCGACTTTCCAAATTGATTAACATTGTATTTTCTTGATTTATTTCAATTGTTGATTTAAATTCAATTTCTCAAGTTTTCTTTCTGTTAAAACAAAAAAAAAACTTGATTCCAGTGAACCGAGATATTTGAAATTTTTTTGGTATGGAAATTTGGAAAACCCCAATTCCATTGAATTGGGTGTTTTTATGGAAATTGGCCGATTTAAATTGTTGAATTTAAATTGTGGATTTGATGGAAATTATTTCAGTTAAATTGTTGAATTTAATTGTGGGAATAAATTGGGTAGTGATGTAATTGGTTTTAAATGGATTTCAAACTGATGAAAATGTCTTAAGATGATTTGATAGAAACTCATTGGTTTTATCTTGTGAAAAATGAATGTTTTGATTAAAAGCTGTTTTGGTTTTAAATGGAATGAAATTGGAACTTTTGAAATGGAAGAATGGGATTGATCTTATTTTAAGAATTCTTAAAATAGTTCACCCATCATGTAAGAGCAAATTCAAGACTTATGTAGTTAGTGAGTTATTTGGATACACTCTACGCTATGACAACGTTCTAAAACATACTTGCGGCGGGTCACATCCCCAACAGGTTGGTGACGAGTCTCCTTTGGCTAGTGTGATAGGGACGTGTGTACACACATTTTTCTGAGTTCACATAGAGAGTGTGGAATCCTATAACCGGTTAATACTATCGTACCTTTTGGCAGATGACCATGTTTCTCGCTTGTTTATTTATATTTGAGATATAAATTTATGCCAATGATTTTGAACTTCTTTACATGCCTGCTGAATTTATATAAACTCTTTTATATAAATTTTTTTCTTAAGCCATTGTTTTAGAAATATTCCATCATTGTAAATAATTTTCTAAAAGTAATTTTTCCATCATTTGAAAATGTATAGCATATTTTGTTAAAAATATGCTTTTGAGTTTCGAAACATGTTTATTTGAAAATTGGATGCTTTTATTTAGATAATCTATATTTTGAATCTGTTACAGAATCTTTGGTGGTATCCTGCTGGGCTTAGGCTCACACACTACTTTTTTCTTCATGTATTTGTAGACTTTCTTCTTCCATGATCGAGTAATGGGAAGGGACCTCTGGGAGGTGGATCTAGATGTTGATCTTTGGTCTTGGTGAGTTGTGTCCTTAGGGACCTTGGGGATGTTTTTCCTTTTTTTTAGTACCTGGATTGTAGTACTTTGTTCTTTTTTTGCCTCTTTTTATTCTGGTACATTACTCCCAGTGGAGTTCCTTTTTGTTTTGCATACTATATTGTTTCTTTTTATTCTGCATTCTTTTGGAAAAATCATTCCCACTTGCATTTTGTGTGATGTTGGGTGCTATTCGCCAACCCGTGGGGATCGGGAACTCCCTTCGGGCTATATCAGGGCCGACTTGGTTATCGGGTTACCAGGGTACTCGGGCTGGTTCGTGACACCAATTATCTCAGTCATCCTACTGGTTTCATTAATTGAGGGTGATACATCACTTTGAGCAGCCATCACATGCCCAATGGACATAGAAATCCTACCAGTAGCATGATTTAAGGTTGCAACACCAATTTGAGCAACCACTACATGCCTAGATGACTCCAGATTCATGCCCAAATGACCTCTGAATATGCTGATAGAATTACCAAGTTTCCTTGAAGAGACTGCCAAAATTTTGGTATTCCCTTTACTTATAAAAGTATCTAAGACTTTCTCCTTCCACAAATCCATGTTGACTTTTGCCTGTGTTAAATTCTCATCATCGGATTGACCATCCATAAATTCAACAGTTGATTTCTCTTTCTCAATCCCTTTAAAAAGTACATCTTTAAACAATGATTCTCTATAGGTAATCTTCCTTTACTATTCTTCTTCTACAATGTCACCCTAAGGCCATGAATCTCCTTAAGGGAAAATAAAGGGAGACCCTTGACCATCATGCCTCTACTTTGATGAACTAGAAACATCAGAAGAGGGAGATTTCTTAGCAATATGATAATGGCCCAATCCATATTTTATATTTTCTTGTGTCTGTCCTTGTAAATTCTTCCCAGTATTATTATAATCCCTTTTCATCTTGCAGTGTTACTCATCATGGAAAGAGATAGCACAATGAGAGAATTTGTGGTTCCTTTTAATGATAGAAATTGATTTCCCAATAGCCTTAGAAAATTTAAAAAACAGGGACCATTTCATACATGATTCTTAATGAAAATTAATTTTATACGGGAGAGATGAATACCTTATAAAGTAAGGTGAAACTCAGATCTACCTATTCTAGAATGTGATCCATCCAATGACCCGGAGACCTTCATTTTTTTATTTATTTTTGATAATCCACCTTTCAATGGGTGAGGTGGAACCCTTACAAGGCCCGTAGGCATAAGTATTACATGGACCGTAGGCCTAGAGGAATTCATTTTTCCATAGGTGTAAGCATGTGATCATAATGTCCATATCTAATATGATCAATTTACTTATCCATCTTAATTGGAATACCAATAGATAAATAAATTTCAAATAGGATACAGAGATGCCATATAGTCTAGTACATGCCACACAATCTAACCCATACCTACACCATTGAGTTTCTATCCTCCATGGGATTATGGTTGAAATCCCATTCTTAGATTTTCAAAAACCTAGTCTTGAAGGATACCAATACAAACCCCCCATGCATTCGACTTCAGTTCCATAGATAGAAAAAGGATTTGAAAAAACTCACAACCCATGGATATTGAGTTCCATTATTTGAATCCCAAAATAGAAGTAAGGTGAATCTATAAATCATAAATCCTCTATAGCTTATAACCCCTTGGTAGGATAAGATGAGTAATGATAGAATGTTTACCTAGCTCAGGCTGATCTGAAATGGCTTTCTCATTTCCAACCACTTGATAAATATCACCTTTCTTCTTAAACATACCAGCCTTCAAATCCCTTAATTGTTGAAAATCCACTTCCCAAGACCATTGAGAACTTTTTCAAATTAAGGAATACGTTTCTTATCACTTCAGATGCCATCTGAGGGTCCATGGATCCAAGTTGAAGAGATGTTGGATCACCCGACCTTCGGAAAATCGCCTATCAACAACAACTAGTGCCCCATGAAGTGTGGGATCTCAATGAACAAGAGGAAACCCTTGCTTTCACCGAGATCACCATGGAGAAACTCCTGATGCCGCATCATCTCCTCAATTAGGTTGATTATATATATAGTAATAAATATTATATTAATTATATATATATAATTAATATACTATTTATAATTAATAAAATTGAATAAAATTATTTAGAAAATATAATAAATTTAATATATATATATATATATTAATAGATAGTATATTATTTAATTAATCATTATATTAAGTATTTAATAAATTTATTCATTTTTATTAATTATAATCAGTTTATTAATTATTTAATTATATATATAATAAAATTTCACTCATTTTTAACATGCATTAATTTAATATACTTTACTCGATTTTTATAATTAATATGTATTCATTTTAATTTTAAAATATATAAATATTCTTTTTAATTTTTTGAATAATCTATATAATTAATAATAGTTATTCATTTTTTAAATTTATTTATTTTTAATATTATTTATTCTTAGTATTATTTATTTCATTAATATACGTTACCTATTATATAATTTTATTTTTCAATTCAACTTCTATAAAACTCATATATATATATATACATTAATTTCACATGCATACATATTTAAGTAAATAAAAAAATATTATATAGAAACACACACCTAACATTTATGTAATTTATTCAAATTTTAATATTCATTTTAGATTTTAATTTAGTAACATAATATATTTAATATATTTAGTTTTTAATCAATAAATTGTATTTATTCATATTTCATATTATTTTAGTTAGTATTATTTATTCATTTTTAATATTTTTTATTTTTTATTTTTCGGGGAATTTAATAATTCTCTAACATTTATATACTATGTTTTAATATTTTCATTATATATTTATATTCATTTCAACATATATCCATTTTTTTAATAGTTTGTATAATTAATAAAACTTATCCATTTTTTAAAATTTTAAACTCTACTCATTTGTAATTATTCAATTTCACTCATTTTTAATATTCATGAATTTTAGATTATATATTCATTGATAATGTTAAAAATTGATTTGTAAATAAATTTTTATAAATTTATATTTACTATATTTATAAAATTAAATATTTATAATTCTAATAAATAAATATAATTTTTTAAAAAGTATTTATATAATTATAAATAATTAATTATATATTCAAATTATTATAAAATTATGATAAATATATTTAAATAATGAATATATTTAAAATATTTATATTTATATTTATTTATTAATAAATATATATAATTATGTAAATATATTTATAATTATAGAAATATATTTATAAATATATTTATTTATAATTATAATTATAAATATATATTTATATTTATATTTTGGAATAAATATTTACAATTATTTAATATATATATAATTATATAATTATTTATTTGTTTATAATTATGTATATTTATATATATTTATAACTCAATTTATAAATACATATTTACAATTATTTAAATATATTTATAATTATATACATTTATATTTATAAACAATATTAATGAAATAATTATTAATAAAAATGATTAAATTTAATATATATATATATAGTAATAATTAGTATATTAATTATAAATATGTAAAATTAAATTATGAATACTGTGATGATTTTTTTAAGTGTTAATTGTGTTTTTGGTAAATATATTTTTCTATGGGCTAGCAGAAGCAGCGGATGGGGAATAACCAACTCAAATTTTGTCATGATTGATGATTAATATGATATTTTCGTGATGATAATTTGTTGTAATCAATGGAATTGAATTAAATAATATAGATAATAGAAAAACATTGGAACCAAATTGCATAATCATCACATATTATTTTTAATTAATTTAATCAATTAAATAATTAACTTGAAAGGAATTATTTCTTTATTGATGGATCTAACAATGTCTCTAATTCATATTTTCATTGTCTTATAGGAATCAAGAATAGATTCCCTCCAACAGTTATCCACATGTGTTCAATTAACCTTCGACCATCGCTATAGAAATCTCTGGGTGCTAGCGCGAGAGATCCTAATGCAATCATCATTCCCCTTTTATCACCCTGAGAATTTCTTCAAGTAAGGGTTCTCTTCAATATACCTGGATTTGAGAGTGGTGGTGGAGGATTATTTCTCTCCGTTATTGAGAGTGTTCTTGGAGCGGGTTCTCTCTAGGGATTTGAGAGGATTATCTCTAGATTGCATTGTGCACAAAATAAATTGGCTCTTAAGGAAAATAATATAATTGGGTTTATATACCACCAAGGTAAGAAAATAATAATTGAACATGCTCCCTTATTATGTAATACCTACAGAACCCCATTTCTAAATTATTATTATTATTATTATTATTATTATTTCTCGACATGCGATAAACACATGAATTAAATTATATATTATTTATTCAAATAATATTCAATATATATTATTTATCATGAGACCATTAAACTTGGTCCACCATTAATCTACAACATTTATCGATTCTTGAATTATTAATATTTATTTAATAAATAAATATCAATATATTATTCAATAATAAATAAATAAATATTATATTAACTAAATAGAAAATAGATATTTATTAAATATTCTGCTCGCATAATATTCTCTCGAATAACTAGTGACATATATATTTGATCAAGAAAATATGAATAATTCTTAAGATATATATGGGATTAATATTTATTCAACTTGTTAAATAATAAATAATAATATAGTTTTTAACTAAGATTCTAGAAACACTTACTGTGTGACCCTCTAGGCCTCCTTCCCAATGACATTAGGCGATGCAGCCTAAAGATCAAGGTTAGCATCTAGAAACATGCCAAGGAACCCATAGATAAAAAAGTTAATTTTATAATGATAAAATACATCATACATATTCTTAATATTAAATATAATCTATTTATCCTAATATCTCTAACCAAAAAGGTTTCATGTTAGTGTCATCAACCTATGTGTTTGATGTCTCTTTCTTGGACTTTTCAGAAATCGAACATGCCTATAGAACACCATGTCCATGTATATATTTAGGATACATCATTTCCATCAAAAGCCCTAATATGTCAACTTCTGTTAAATAATAGAATAGAAAAAACCTTTATCTCATTAATCATTAATGAAATATTTCTCATGATACACCCTACATATATTACCTCACCACAAACATATGTTATCACGTTTTCCATAAATACATCAAATTACATGACTTATAATACTCATTAATAATAATATTAATTTCTAAGTATCAATACACATTTCTATGTATATGAACATTCAATGACATGTATAAATGTGGATTTCCTATTGGTGGTTCTCATTCTCATAATATCCTACATGGGATATTACCAAGGGTGTACACCATGAGAAGGAGCCTTGAAGTACTATGAGTATCCACCCTTGATAACCAATATTATTTTTTTCCCTCAAATGATTTCATCTAGATATAGAACATTTTCTTAAGAATATTTTTGTGGCACTTCGGGGTTCTCATCATAGTAGAGAACTGTTATGACCTTTTATTGTAACAACTAATCTTTAGACATGATCACATATTATGTTACATAGAATAATAATCAAAATGTTTTAAGGAGTTTATTAGTAATCAAAAAAGTAAACATAATTTATCAAATAGTATAAAAAAATTATCTAGGATACCAACTCCTATAAACTCTGAATTTCACTGGATCCAACTACTAATAACCTTTATTACTCTATCTCTAACATGATAATCATGCTTATTCTGAGATAGGCCTTTATTCAAGGGGTATTCCATGTTTTATTCTACGGAGACTCTTCTTTCTGCAACATCAGCCCTATAATAAAAATCCCTCAAGAGTTGATACTTTAAAAGTATGTACTTTGTCTGTTGGTGTGACCTTATCTCTTTTTCAAGATCCATCACTATAGTATTATCACAATACAATATGATAGGGTCTTTACTACTAGGTAACACATCAATATCCTAGACAAATTTTCATATCCATATGGATTCTTTAACTACATTAGAAGCTACTATATACTCAGACTCTGCTATAGAATCAGCAATAACTAGCTGCTTTTAACTCTTCTAGATCACAACTCATCCGTTGAGATAGAAAGCATATCCTGACTATGACTTTAGATCATTTTTATCTATTTGAAACCTAGAATAAGTATAACCCTAATGACTAGTTCTTCATCTCCTTTATACATCAAGAACATATCCTTAGTTATTCTCATATTCTTAAGAATAGCCTTAATAGTATACCAATTCTATTCTCTAACATCATCATGGTATATTCCTTCCATTCTCAATATGTATGAAACATCGATTCTAGTCCATAACATGGAAAATATAATTTATCCTATCATTGAATCATATGGTATATTACTCATTATATCTTTCTTCTATTGTGTATAAGGACTCATTTTATTAGAAAGAAGTATACCATGTGACATTGTAACCAGTCCTTCTTAGATTATTCCATAAAAAATATCTTTTCTATCTGTTCAATGTATATACTTTTAATTATCCCAATAAACCTATTATATCTATAATGAATGATCTTGATCCCTATAATATACGTTTCTTCACCTAAGTACCTCATGGATAAACACTTTTTTAGCCAATCCTTAACAAACAATAAGATTATTTCTATAGAATCAGCAATAACTAGCTACTTTTAACTCTTCTAGATTACAACTCATCTGTTGAGATAGAAAGCATATCCTGACTATGAATTCAAGTCATTTTTATCTATTTGAAACCTAGAATCAGTATAACCCTAATGACTAGTTCTTCATCTCCTCTATACATCAAGAACATTGCCTTAGTTATTCTCATATTCTTAAGAATATCTTTAACAGTATACCAATTTTATTCTCTAACATCATCTTGGTATATTCCTTCCATTCTCAATGTGTAGGCAACATCAATTCTAGTCCATAACATGGAAAATATAATTTATTCTATCATTGAATCATATTGTATATTACTCATTATATCTTTCTTCTATTGTGTATAAGGACTCATTTTATTAGAAAGATGTATACCATGTGACATTGGAACCATTCCTTCTTAGATTATTCCATACTAAATATCTTTTGTATCTATTCAATGTATGTACTTTGAATTATCCCAAGAAACCTATTGTATCTATCATGAATGATCTTGATCCCTATAATATACGTTTCTTCACCTAAGTACCTCATGGATAAGCACTTGTTTAACCAATCCTTAACAAACAATAATATTAGTATATCATTTCCAATAAGTAATATGTCATCAACATATACTAATAGGATGAAGACAACATTCCCAATAAATCTATTGTAAACACATTATTCACATCTGTTCTTAATGAAACCAAATTATTTTATAGCTTCGTTGAATCGAATATTCCATTACCTGGATACTTAGTTCAACCTATAAATGGATCTATGCAATTTGAAAATAGTTTTAGCATCACTTGGACTTAGAAACCCTTCTAGTTTTCTTATAGAGACATCTCCATGAAGGTTCCCATTAATCAGAGTAGTTTTGACATCTATTTTTTCAAAATTTTATAGCCATGGTAAGGTGTTATATAAAGATGAATTTTTATGGATTTAAACTTATAAACTAGTGAAAAGGTTTCATTATAGTCAATTTCATGATTTTTTTAAACCTTTTAGCCACAAGCCTTTCTTTATAAGTATTTACTTTAACTTCCATGTCCATTTTTCTCATATATACCCATTTTTTAACGTCCCTCAAACTAGTACTCTCTCATGTGGCTTGAATGGGTTAGTTACAAGACCTCAAGCATGCCTATCCATATTCCAGAGGCTACAGACTAGAATCAGTGGTGTGAAATGTATAGTGGGGAGACTGTACCCCCTGGTATGAAGTGACATAGAAGTAGAACAAAACATAATTGAATGGAAATAATTATCAAAGTAAAGATGATAGTAGAAGACAACAATATTAGACCCTGAATAATCCAATAAAAATAAAGTAATAATGTAATGACATACTAGAATGTAACTAAATTTCATTCTAGAATAATACAAGAAAAAGACCAGTATACTCAAATAAAAGAATCAAAATACCGGGTCTCGAGTCCCATGTCAGTCTCATCACCAAACTCCATCCCAAAAGTAAACAAGAAATCAATAGTGAGGTCCTTTGTCCATGTCCAAACCTGCATCCACGAAATATTCTCGGGTGCCAAATAGCGGCCCAAATAGGGTGTGAGTATAACTCTATAGGTCAAAACCACCATGTATAAATAAACCATACTGATAAGATGTGTTTGAAATACAGCGATAAATCAGTGTGTTAAGGTAATTCAAAAATTAATAAAATACCACAACAACCTACTTCGGATCTATGCTAGAATAACTCTTTGCAAGTCATACAACCATGCCCACCATATCCAAATAACCAAGTTAAATAACCTAATTAGGAACCATGCTATAATAACTCAAGGAATGTATTACAACCATGATAACCAGAACCATATTCCCATGGTATAGTTTCCACAAACAACATGGGACAAAGCCCTATAATCATTACATCATTCCAGGTCAAATCCCTATAATAATTACAGTATTCTAGCTCCATTTCCTATAAGAATTACATCATGGGGACTGGTTCAATCCCACTCACTATAACCAATACATAATATTCATGTTCTAGTGCCTAGGCCTAGCCTGTTATATAAGAATCTCAGTATAGAACACAATCCCTTTCATATAGAATGGATATCACAATATCACATTATATATCTCAGTGGTTAATTATAATAATTCTCATTATTCATTAAAATTCCACATACAATTCTACTCACAATTGATTAAAAATTGTATTAATAAGTAATATGTCAAAAAATAGGGTATGTTGCAGGTACCACTTCCATCACGGATTTCAGAGCTTTTATTGAAGATTCTAATCTGACTGAAATTAATTTTTTGGGAGCTAAGTGTACTTGGTACAGAAAACATTTGAATGGCATGAGGGAAAGAAAATTTCACCGTGAATTTGTTAACATACCTATGCTTGAGGAATGGAAAACCATTTCATGTGTTACTCTTGCACGACATAATTCAGATCATCATCTAATTATGGTTAACTTCATTAATGAGAAGGAAAAATTACCTCTTCCTTTTAAGTTTAACAATGCTTGGACCACACTACCAGATTGTTCCTAGATTGTTAGAGATACTTGGGCCATACAGGACTATAATCAAAATCCATTTTCTTGTGTTTTTAAGCTTCTGGTCTTTAAGAAGAGAATGAAGCACCAGAGCAAGAATAAGTTCAGCCTTCTTGATTAGGAAATTGATTCTCTTGAAACAACTCTTCATCAGATTAATGAATCAATTACTCTCAACAACTTCCCTGGAAATGATGACCGAGAAATGATAGTATCCTCTGAGCTCCAGAAGATCATTGTGCTCGGGGAAAACATTCAGAAATATTTTTTCTAAGTCAAGTGGATTACTGATGGTGATAAGAATACCAAATTTTTTAATGCACTTCAACGTGCTAAAAGAGTCAACAGGCTTCTATCTCTTCTGAAGGATAGAGACTCTATAATTGATGATAGATAGAGTCTCTCAAATCACATTGTCTCCTTTAATTTGAATATTTTCAAAATCCCCACAAGAAATGAAGCTTTGATCAATGGAATTATCCCAATACTGGTCACTGATATAGAAAAAACTTTTCTTATCTCAACTCCCACAGATATTGAAATCAGGTAATCAATTTTTGGTCTTAAGAAAGAAATATCACCAGGGTTGGATGGTTTCACTAATTATTTCTTCCAATTATATTGGGAGGTCATACAAGATGATTTTTGTAGAATGGTTAAGCATTTATTCACAGAAGGATCTTAAACTCAAGGCTTCAATGCTCAGTTCATTACATTAATTCCTAAGGTGGATAATTCAAGTGATATTGGTCAGTTCCAACCTGTTTCTCTCATCAATACTATCCAAAAGATCATCAGCAAAATCCTTTCTATTCAACTTGCTCATATTTCTAAGATAATTGTCTTATGGAACTAGTTTTGTTATATCAAAGGAATGAGAATTCAAGATTGCCTTATAAATGCCTCTGAATGTATAAATCTCCTTAAAAAGACCACATAAGGGGGAAACATTACTCTAAATCTTGATATTAAGAAGGCCTTTAACACCATTGAATGGGGTTTCATTGGACGAATTCTGCATGAGTTTGGCATCCACAGTAGATTCATTCATTGGGTTCATACTATGATCAGTTCTTCCCATATTTCTATTTTGATTAATGGGGATCTGGAAGGTTACTTTAAATTTTTGAGAGGAGTGAGTTAGGGGGACCCTTTTTTCTATTATTCTTTCAATTGCTGAGGATTATCTCAGTCATATTTTCCTTCATAGAGTTAACAAAGGAGAGATCAAAACAATATGTGCTACCTAAGGTATTTCTGCCCCCTCACATCTGTTTTTTGATGATAACATCATTCTTTTTACTCAAGGGGACAGAAGGAACCTTAAAAATATCAAGACAACTCTTCTTCATTATGAAAAAGCTTGTGGTTAAGAATTCATTCGAAGCAATTCATTCATTTTCTTTGGGAATAACATCTCATCCTCAAGGAATAAATGCATGGTTCATGAGCCGGGCATAAGGGAAGGGTCCCTTCCTTTCATTTACCTTCGAGTTCCAATATTTCTTGGAACTCCTTCATGGTGTACTCCTAGATGGCCTCCACCCTTAAAAGTATCAACACACTCATGAGGAACATAGTGTGGAGTGGAAGTATACTTGAATGGAACATTTTAACAGCTCTATCAAAGACTTGCTGCTTGCCACAGAGCATAGAAGGCCTCGGAATTAAAAACATTAAGATTTTCAACCAATCTATTAAAAATATTTTCCTTTGGAACCACATTAATGATAAATCTGAGTCCCTAAATTTCCTTAGATATAATCTTCTAAAAATGATGAATGCAGGAAACATGAATAACATACAATCCTCGGTTTGGCCAGGTCTCAAAAAAACGTTCCAGAAGGTTAAAATGCAGTCTCACTGGTTGGTCAGTAGGAACTCCTCCCTCCAGTTCTAGAGAGACAACTAGACTGGTACCCCTTTATTTATAGTGTTGAGTTTCAGGAACTTCCTACAAACCACAATGTCACTATTAGAAATCATCTTGTGCAGTATCATTAGCTTCCATATCAGATTCCGCACAAGGTCTCCTCCTATGACTTTCTGGACACAAATGACATTCTTATTTGGTAACCGAGCTCAAATGGAATTCTGAACTCCAAATTCTGCTAAAAAAATCTTCTTCAAGGTAGTGGTAATGGAGCTATTAACTACAATAAAAAATGTCTTCTTCCATCTCAATTCACTCTCCTCTGGCGCCTACATCTCAATAACCTTCCAGTGGACACTAATCTGTAGCAGTCTAGGATCTCCCTATACTCTAGATGTGACCCCTTTCATCAGCACCGTGATGAGATTAATCACTTGTTCATGTCTTTTAAAACAGCAGCCTCTCTCTAGAACACAATTTTTACCTGGTTTAAGATTCAACTGTCGCATGTGAATAACATCAAGGACCTTATGCTGCTACTCCCAGCGATACAATTATCGAAGTAGGTGTGTATTCTATTCCTTGTTTCATGCGCTGAAGACATTCTTGTCCTATGGAAGTGCAGAAATAAGTCCTGACACACAAATTCTAGAATTAATAATAGGTTGATGCTCTCTCAAATTGTGATGGCGGCTCAATAAGAAAATAATTCACATGATGAAAATTGTCACAACTCAATAAGGTATTTCACTGTTCTGAAAAAACTGAACGTGCAAGGTAATTATCCTCGGCCTCTCAGAACCATGGAAGTCTTCTGTTACCTCCTTTTGTAGTCTGGATTAAATGCAACTCATATGGAGCCTCGAGAGGTAATCAGGGTCCTGCTGGATGTGGTTTTATCTTCAAGAATCAATATGGTGACTTTCTGAATGGGGGTCATGGTACGTGTGGACTGGCCACGGCTCTTGAAGCAGAGATGATGGATCTCATCAAAGCAATTGATTTTTCTCAAAGAAAAAATTGGACAAATATCTAGTTTCAAATTGATTATATCACAGTAGTTCAAGCGGTTCAAATGGGTCAAATTCACTTGGCTTGGAAACTAACTTCGAAATGGATTAAGTGCCTTGACATACTTGCTTCAATGCATTATATCATTACACATGTCTACTGGGAAGCCAATCAACTTGCTGATTTCCTTGAAAACATGGGACCCTCTGGTGACACTCGCACCTATCATTTCAACACTCCTCATGAGCTACTCTCTATCCTTTACATAGATAAATGTAAACTTCCCTCCTTCAGACTTTTGTAACCCATGTTTCTTTTCTTTAGTTATATGAAGCCTTGTTGCTTGCTCTTTTAAAAAAATTGTGATTCTATAACAATAAATCAACCTAGGTCTCATGTCATGCTAAACTAAATTAAACCCATTGGACAATTATAAATTCATTTGAAACCAAAGGAATTCAAGGGACAATCTTATTCAATAATTTAATGAATTTGGGAACACAAAACCAGGGAGCAATCATGATATTTCATAAACTTATAATTATCAAACCATAGTGTTAAATTTTAGGTCACCAACCATATACCTATGATCCAACAACACTTCCTATAAAAAATCCCCATGAGAAAGAGGGTGTGGATGATTGTGAAGGGGTTTCTAGATCAAATATTAATCAAGATCAAAACCAATAATGCATATTGGGTAAATTATTTCACCGCAATGGTTTGAGAACCAAAACTAACAAGGATGAAACGAGACCAAAAGTACTTAGTAGGGATCGGTCATATAAATGGGACATTCAGAAAGGGGTTTGGCACTTTAAAATCACCTGGTGAGTCGCCCAATGTTGAGATAAGAAGAGATGTATTATTTTCCTAAAGAAAAACATCTACACAACATGTTTAAAATATCATATTGGGAATTTACACATCATGTAATATAGTTATGATTTGTGTAAATGTTTTTAATATTATTCATCAAAAAAAAACCTGCCGCCTAGTTTTTATTTTATTAAACCCCATAAAATATTAAATGACATTCAATCTCTTAACATGATGTGTAAATGTTCTGTAATAGATTTTTCAACCCATTTTCCCTTTAATTCTATGAAACTCCTTTAACGTTGTTCAACAAACCAAGAACCCATTTAAACAATTAGTCCCATTTATACTCTAACTCAATTAATTGAAACAAGAATACATCCTTAAACATTAGGTCATTTTCCCCAACAAAAGTCTCCATCTCTGAACAATACATGGCCACAAAGGCTCAAATGAAAAACTCGAAGAGAAATGTTCCTGAAAAAAGACGGGATATTACAACCTCCCCACCTTATAACATCTCATCCCCAAGTTTCTCTATACATAACTATAAGGTTTAGTGAATAGGTATGGACACTATGTTTTCATATCAGACTCCTGCCCCTAGGCCCCTTTCTAAACTCGCCCATGCTACAACTAAACTTGAACCAATGGTATAGTATGACCCCAAAGATATTTATCACTATGATACACAACCTTTATAGGATGCTACTCAAAGGATGAACCAACTCAAAGCTCAACATCTACTAGATATATCATATGAGAAGGGTCTGGATGACATCTTCATAGTTGTGAGACATGGAACAAGTCATGCATGGAATTGTAGTGTTGTGGAAGGAATAAATGGTGTTCCCTTGGACCAACCCTTCCCACTATTTCAAACAGCTTGACAAACCTGGGTGTTAGATTCCCCTATTTCCAGATTCGACATTCCAAAAGGAAAACATATTGACAGACCTCGAAATTCATAGGTCAACTCTAATTATTAACAAATCATTTGTTCCTGATTTTTGTGGTCACCAACTGATGCCTGATCAATTAAACCTATTCAGACGTCTCACATATGATATTGGGCCCAACAAGTGATGAATCTCCAACCTCCATCCAAAAAATAGTTTAACGACAAAATATTCCACACAAAAACTTAAAATGTTCCATTTGGATTGATTCCTAGAAGTTATTATTATATGAAAAATCTATGAGCTCCATATGCTTCTCCCATAAACCACTAAAATCCAAAACATATTCCCATAACATATCCTCTAGAACCTGAATAGTCTGATCAGATTGACCATCTGTATGTGTATGATAGGTTGTGCTTAAAATAACTCACGGTCTCAAAGATTTTTAAAGAACCTTCTAGAACAATTATGTAAAATGTGGATCTATGTCTGAAATGATACACCTCAGAACATCGGGCAAATGAACCACCTATCACACAAAAAGATTTGTCATATCTTCAGTTATAAAGGTTTCCCTGATATGTAAAAAAATAGGATACCTTAGTCATTTTATCCAAAAAACCCATACAAAATCGTTCTTATAGGTCTTCCTGAGTAATCCCATCACAAAATTCATTGTGACATCATCCCATTTGCACTAAGGGATAGGTAATGGTTGCAAAATCCCATCTGTACTCTGATGCTCGGCTTTCACCTACTGACAATTGAAACATTTTTTCCAGGATGATTTCCACCTCTATCTTCATTCCGAACCACAAATATTATCTATTGAGATCATGATACATCTTGGTCAAACCAAATATTCACTGCCTATCTAGAATTATGAAACTCCTTCATCAGCTCCTCACGCAAGCCTATAAGAACCCAAAATTAGTCATGAAAAAGAAGACAATTTCCACTATTGAGAGACAATCCTTATGGAATCCCCCCACTATATAATTTTTCTCTCATAACTGAGACCTCTGGATTATTGAACTACTAGGTCTTAATTAGATTCAGAAGCACAATTATAACAGATTTCGAAGTTAGAGCTACTCACCCCTAAAATTCTTGAATGTCTAGGTGCATGTCTTGAAAAAGTTCCATTATCTATCACTCGTCACAAGACTCCCTTCACTACTTATGTGTATGAATTTTGGAACAATACATTGGAAATAATGTTTCCATTTCTTGGTGTATAATCCAATTAAAAGTTTAAAGACTACAGATACTCGACCCACCTCCTCTACCAAAGGTTTAGGTTATGTTGAGAAAAGATGTACCTGAGTTTCTTATTATTTGTGTATACCAAAAACCTATCACCCATGAGATAGTGTCTCTAATATATTAGGTCATGTACCACTTCACTAACTAAAGATATTTATTAGGTTAATTCCTCTCATGTGGTCTCAACTATCTTGATCTATAAGCAACCACACGAACCTCCTGCATTAGAACTTCTTTGAGTCCAAATCCGGATGTGTTATAGTACACAGTATATGTTTTACTTGGAATAGTTAAAGTGAGGATAGGTGCTGAGGTTATTCTAACTTTCATCTCTTCAAAATCTTCTTTGTACACATTAGAACAATCTAACTTCACTCCTTTCTTGGTAATATCAGACATTAGTGCTGCCAAACGGGAGAAATATTAGATAAGATACTGGTAATAACCTACTAAACCTAGAAATATCCATATTTCCAAGATGTTATTTGGTTGTTCCCAAGATACCATGGTTATGAATTTATATGGGTCCACTGACATACCTAACTCTATGATGACATGGACCAAGAAGTTAACTTTATTTATCCAGAAACTGCATATAGTTAGCTTGGTGTAAAGTCGATGCTCTCTTAATGTACTCAGGACAATGTCAAGATGTTTGGCATGATCGTATTCTAAATGGGAGTAAACTTAGATATCATTGACTAAAACCACCAAAAATGGATCCAAAAAAGGTTGAAAATTATTATTCATTAAGTCTATTAATATCGTAGGATCATTAGTAAATCCAAACAGAATCACTACAAATTCATACAAGACATACCTGATCCTAAAAGAAGTCTAAGGTATGTCTGATAGTATGACCATTAACCGATGATATCTATATCTCAATTAAATCTTAGATAATATCTTAGGACCTCTCAACTGATCAAAAATATCATCAATGTGTGGAATATGATACCAGTTCTTTACCAATATTTGGTTCAATCTCCGATAATCCACACAAAATGCAAATATCCATCAGCCTTCTTGGTGAATAGAACTAGAGAACCCTAAATAGATGTACTCAGTTTTATGAGGCCTTTAGATTATAGATATTATAACTAAAATTTCAACTCCTGAAGATATGTCGGTATTATTTGGTAAGGCGAGATAGAAATTGGTTTTTCTACCAGCACCAACTTGATTGTGAACTCAACTTCTCGCTCGGGTGGTAAGTCATAAAACTCATCAGGGAAAACATCTTGAAAACATTTTACCACTAGAGTAAAATTATATTTCTTCATTCCACCATTATATAGAGATATACCAACTATATGATCCATGAGACAATATAGTATGCAATGAATTGGTCTCACATAACTATCCAAAAGATCCCACTCACCCTGGTGATAATAGCTATTTCCTTCTATATATAAGAAGGTAACACTTCTATTTTAAGATGCGATATGAGATTGGTATAGGACTAACCAATCCATAGAAAGAATCAAGTTGAATATTTTCTTTTCCAGCACAGAAGGTTCCCAAGATAAACGGTAACCACCAATCTCTAGAGATAATTCCTTGAAACATTTTATATATTTCAACCACACTCCCAAAGGTGTGCCAATGGTTAAAAAATCATAAATTATTTCCATATCCAATCCTAAACCATTTTAAAAATAAAAGATAGAAAATAATGTGATGCTTCTATATAAAACAAAACACAAGATAAGGTATATGATACACAAATCGTACCTCTGAAGGTAGAAGGTCCTACATCTACATTAGTCAAAGTAGTCTTCATAACCTGGGAATGACTAGTCCCTCTTCCATAGACTTCAGTCTAAATACCCTAAACTACTTCGCTTTATTACTATTGTTTCTCTTACATTGGGGTACCACATCCCCTACTTCATCCTGAATGGCCTATAGAAATCCAGCTACCAGCCTGCTGAGGTGTAGCTGATCCCCTTCTCAGTTCTGGTTCTTATCCTTATCCTTTTCCACTAGTCTGTAGCAAAAGTTTTTAATAGAGTCTCTAAAGATATCCAGTCTTGCATATATGTGACACTCGACTACAGCATAAGGAAATTGCGGATTCTTGTGACCAAATGTTTTACACTGATAACACTAGAACAAAATAAGATATTTAGATGGTATTAAACTTCCCTAAATGCGTTTTTTATTACTGAATTGGTGGAAATTTTCATAAATACGCTTCTTAATGTTCAAAGAAGTACTTCCAAATATCACTATAGAATTATCATGGTCACTGCTTAGGGCCTCTCTTGGATTCACTTCCCTGATCAGGGAATCATTCATCGCATCCTCAAAAATACTTTAATGGAGAAAATTTCCCTAATAATTGATCTACTAACAAAGAACATCAAGAAAATGTCTCACCATGGAGGTTCAATCATCTACAAAAGATGGCACAAAGAATTGTAGGTCGGTAAAATGTACAGTGTAGTCCAACACTAAAAAACCCTTCTATGTCAGATGCGTGAACTCATGAGATTTTTCATCCCTCAATATTTTATGATAGAAATGAATTAGGAAATTTGTCTCCAAGTCCTTCTAAGGTAGCTCATTATGCTTCCCATCTTCTACCAGAATATCCCACCATCATTTGGTAGGTCCATAAAGCCTATATATAGCAAGATTCACCCTCCTATATATGGGTGTATCAAGATGATTGAATATTGTTTGTACTAACTCAATCCATAAATTGGCTACCTGGGGTCTCCCTTCTATAGTAAATACGGGAGGATTCTAAAGTTAAAACTCTCTCATCAAATCAGGCATCGAAGGAATGGTACGAATAGTCTCCCTTTCTATGGATTTCATGAACCTCAATAAGATTTCATGAATCTGAACATTCATATGCTCTTTAGGAACTATAGGAAGTTCTAGTTCAGCTATGTTAGGATCATTTTGATTATTACTCACCTGACACTCAATTCAAAGTTGATGAGGAAGAATTCTCACTAAAATAAAAACACACACCTTATAGAACTTTCTAGAAACCATGTCAACTTATTTTTTACTATAATAGAGAACCACTAATTCTTTTTCAATCTAGAAATGGATTATAAATATGTTTTCATGACACGACAACTCATTTTATTTATCTATTGAAATAGATATCTCTTATCACAGTTCAAGAGGAAAGTATATACAACATGAAAAAATAGATATGTCCCCATCATGAACAATGCATGTCAATATATCCCCATGTGCCTATTATGCTGCATGTATTCTTATCTCACACCATACCAGGCGATGAGTATAATCTCAATAATTAATAACATCATAAAAAAATAACTGCACATAACATGTGAATCACCCAAGGTAAAATAACACCAACTATAAAAAGAACACAGTACAAATAGCGTTCACATCCATGGGAACATGGATTTTCCCCCATAAATAGGTTAGATACTCCCATGAACAACCTCATTACCAAGTCCCGACACATCCTAGTACCCTTTATAACATTCCCAAACTGTAAGCTAAAATAAAATAAAACGTACTCCTTTGATACCACTTTGTAATGTCCCCAAAACTAGTACTCTCTCAAATGCCTATAAAGGGATAGTTATAAGACCTCAAGAGCACCTCCTCATATGCCAGGGGATTCACACTAATAGAGAGGGTGTGAAATTTATAGTGGTGAGACTATATACCCTTGTATGAAGTGTCAAAATAGTAGAATAAATAATAAAAGAACAAAAATAATGATCAAAGTAAATAGGATAGTAGAAGAAAAAAATATTATCCAACTGAATAATCCAATAAAAATAAATAAATATTGCATTGATGTGATGGAATGTAAATAAATGTAATTCTATAATAATAAAATAAAAATACTAAAAGACTCAAAGTCCTAGGTCTTAAGCCCCATGTCGAACCCATCTCCAAACTCCATCCTAATAGCAAACAAGAAATCAACAACAAGGTCCTTTGGCCTTGTCCAAACCTGCATCCACAAAATATTCCCGAGTACCAAACAGGGCCCAAATAGGGTGTGAGTATAAATTAGTAGGTTGACACCAATGTGTCTAAATAAACAAAAATGATTAGAACTATATGTAATAAAGAGATAAAAAGTGTATTAAATTAATTTAACAATTAATAAAATACCACAATAACCTTCTTCATCTCCATGATGGAATAACTCTGAGCATGTCTTACAACAATGTCAACCATATCAAAATAACCAAGGTAAATAACCTACTTTGTAACCATTCTAGTATAACTCTGAGCATGTCTCACAACCATTCTAACCATAACCATATACTCATGGTATATTCACCATAAAAAATCTTGGACCAAGCCCTATAAGCATTTCAACATTCTGTGTCAAATACCTATAAGAATTACAACATTTTGGGTCAAAGACCAATAATCATTACATCATGGGGACTGGGCCAAGCCGGCTCACTATAAGCATTATAGCATATTCATGTACTAGTTCCTGGGCCTACCCCATTATATAAGCATCACATCATTTAAAATAGTTCATGTCATAGAGCATGAATATCACAATATGACATTATATATCTCAATGTTTAATTATCTTAATTTCTATTATTTGTTCAAATTATACATGAAATTATATTCACATTTTATTAGAAATTATATCAATTAGAAATATTTCACTAAATAGAGATTATATAAAAAGAAATCCCCCTAGGTATCATGTCATGCTAAACATACTTTAATCAATTAGACAATTATAAATCCATTTGAAACCAAAGGAATTCAAGGGACAATCTCCTTAAATAATTTAATGAATTTTGGCACACACAATGAGGATGCAATCATGATATATCATAAACATGGAATTATCAAACTATAGGGTTAAAGTTTAGACCCATACCTTATATCGACAATCCAACAACACTTCATACATCCAATTCCCATGAGGAGGAGGGTGTGGATGATTTTAAATGGGTTCCTAGATCAAAGCTTTATCAAGATCAAATCCAAAAATGTAATTGTGTAAAGTATTTCACTAGAATGGTTGGATAACCAAAGATAATAAAGAAGAAAAATGACCAAAAGGACTTAGCAGGGATTGATTGTGTGAAAAGGACATCCCTAAAGGGGTTTGGCACCCCAAAATCACTTAAAGGGTCACCCAAGGTCAAGAGAAGAAGACCTGCAGCATTTTCCCAAATAAAATCAGCCTCACCTCATGTTTAAAATAGAAGGTTGGGAATTTAAACATCATGTAATACAATTACATGTCATGTAAAAAATTTTAATGATATTCTCTGAAAAACCCATCACCTTGGATTTATTTTATTAAAACCCATGAAACATTACACTACATATAATCCCTTTACAAGATTTTCCAGTGTTCTATAGTAGTGTTTTCAGACCATTTTTTTTAACTCTCTAAACGTCCTTTAATGATCCTTAACATAAAAAGAACCCATTTTAACACTTAACCCCATTTTTACCTAGACTCCATTAATTCAAACAGTCATACATCCCAAAAATTTAGGTAATTTTCCCCAACCAAACTCTCTATATCCAAACAAGACTTGACAATAAAGGCTCAAATGAAAAACATAGAGATAATCGTACCTATAAAAAGAAAGGATCTTACACATTTTCACCCTATGGGATTTACATCAACTAACTCATTAACTAGAACCCAAACATTGTTTTGATGCATGGAATCCACTTTAGAATTCATGGATTCTTTCCATCTTGTAACTTATGAGCTATCTACTACCTATTTTTAAGATATTGGTTCATCATTATCTTCCAATAATGAGTCACCATTTTCAATGACAATAAAATCATATATATCTAGTTCTCTAACCTCTATAGTAATCCAATGAAGTACTTGTATTTCAGGAACTAATTCTTAAATGGATAACTATAGAATTCCTTCATGTACTAACTCTTGTGTATCTTGGGCATAAACTTCATCAAAGTTAATTTTACTCTCACTATCCTTTTTTAGGTAGTTATCTCTCTCAAGAAAATGAATTGTCTGGTGAAAATCACTTTCTTTTCTAAGGGATTGTATAGGTAGTGTCCCTGTGTTTCCATAATATACCCTATAAAGACGCACTCTATTCCCTAGGGTGCAATTTTTTTCAAAATAGGTCCATAACAAACACATTGAAACCCTATGCACATGTATGTGAGAGAATGTGTTTCTTTCCACTCTATAACTTGAAGGTAAATCCATTTTCCACATTAGTTAATATATAGTTTAGGGTTTATTTTTTATTTTGTAATAAATATCCCCAAAATGATAATAGAATATATACACGACTCATCATCAACCTTACCATGTCTAATAAGGTATGGTTCCTCCTTTCACTAACACTATTCCATTGTGTTGTGTAAGGTGGAGTTAGTTGAGAAAGAATCACAAACTCTTGTAAAAATTCGATAATATATTTGTTAAGATATTCACCACCTTGATCTGGATCAATTTTCTTTATCTTCATTCCTAGTTTATTCTCTACTTCATTCTTTAATTCTTTGAATTTCTCAAAGGTATCAAACTTATAACTCATTAAGTAGACATAGCTATATCTACTCAAGTCATAAGTAAAAGTTATGAAATAATAATACCCTCCCCTAGCTTCTAATAAAAATGGTCCCCGCACATTAGTGTGTACCAATACTGAAATATATGTTTACCTTTCACCCTTTCACCGAATGGTGGTTTAGAAATTTTTCCTTGTAAACAAGCATGAAATATTTTAAGTGGTTTTATCTCAAAAGTGTATAAATAACCATATTGACATATCATTTTCAAATGATTCTCATTTACATAACCAATATAGTGATTCCATATCTAGGTGTTATAAAAGTCATGTGAACATGATTTTTTATCTATTTCCAATACTTTGTTTTCATAATTTAACACATAAAGACTATTACTTAGATCTGTGACACCATAACATATGTTGTCTTTATAAAATAAAAAAATTTTATTTCCATATTTGAAAATAAAATCATTTATATCTAGGTAGGATATAAAAATGATATTCTTGGTAATAGTTTCTACATAATAAAAATCTCTTAAAACCAAAATCATTCATGTTGGAAATGAGAGGTGGTAGTCTCAAATAGCTAGAGCATCCAGCCTCACACCATTGGTAGCTCACAAATCCATCTCTCCTATTGAAATATTTCAAAATCAACTGGGATCATGTATTTGGATACCTATATGATCACAAAAAGTTATATCTAGTACCCAATGAGTTGATAATGAAATATTATACTCGATAAATAATGAACCTTTAGCTTCCCCTTGATTTTGGGTGACATTACTCTTCCATTACTTTTGGGTAAAGTTCCTCTTCCATTGGCCTGAATTTCAACATGCAAACATACTGCTTCATTTTCCTTACCCTACCTCTAGATCTTCTTCTTTCTGGAAGGATCATTCTTAGGAGCTTTAGACCATTTTTGAATCTTAGACCCCATCACCTTATTAACCCAATAAGTCCATGAGTCAAGCATACCCACTCCTACCAAATTTTATTAAAAAAAGGGAGAGAATCGTGAAATTATGAGGGGGGTTTACAATGTCAAGTATGTTATTCACCACACACATCGTCTTCAATAATCTGTGAGCATATGTTCATTCTAATAAAGGACCATCTTGAACTTGTCTCTGCAATGGACCTCTTTGATAGTGAATCAGAAACCTAATTTTCTTCCATGTAGACATGGGTCACTTTAATTGAAAATTGATTTATCCGATGAAGACTCTCAATCGAGGGTACCAACATTTTCTATAGAACATTACTTGACCTATTTTTTAGAATTTCAACTATTGTAACCAAATCAGACTCTATCCAAAGAAAATTCCATCCAAAATGGATATCATATTTTATTGGACCCTCTATGATATAGTTGATTTCATAACCACAAATAATGTCAATCTATAGATTCTATTATCTCATGCCATATAATATCTCTAAGTAAATCAATTATGTTATACTTTACAATACATTTCAATAACTTAATAAACTATATTTATGCTTTAATATGTTTACAAGTGTATATTTATATGTATTTATGGATTTCACTTAATCTAGTAGTGTTGTGTGTAAGATGGACACTTCATAAGTTTCTCAGAGTCCATGGCACCCTTAGTTCAAATTGACACACTGATGATCGACACACCGATGATTGACTCATTGATGGATGACACACTAATGATCGACTCACCGATGGAAGTCTAACCAATGGATGACACACCAATGATCGACTCACCGATGGACGACTAACCGATGGATGACACACCGATGATCGACTAACCAATAGACAACACACCGATGATCAACTCACCGATGGACGACACACAGATAGTACAATATGAGTCACCATTGAAAACTCACTAATGCTAACAGACCGATAGCACAAATGACTCACTGATACATTGAGTCACTGATACCAATGAAAATAACTCACCAATACTCGGAGTCACTGATGCTGACAAACCGATGATAAAAGACCAATGATGACAGACTGATGCAAACGAGTCACAGATACTTATGAATAACCTATAGTATAAAAATATATTTCAAATTTATTTATTCAAATTTATTTATAACAATCATATTTATACAAATTAAAGTTTATGACATTATTTAATGATATATGTAGAACTGTCTATAAATAGTACGAGGTACATGCACATGGGGAGATCTTTATGCCTGGTGTACCTTAGAGTATAAAAGGATTACAAGATAAACCTTATAGATATAGAGACATACTAGGGGAATGTGGAAATTAGTGAAAATATAAGAATGTGAAAATTTGTGTTCACAATTCCAATAACTCAAAGCTTGAGTGCACAAGGAGTTCAATAAGACAAGCAAGAACCTACTAAATTTCTCTGAACATCCTAATATCAAAGAGTTGAACTTTTTACACATGGAAACTAGAGTATAGAGGATTTGATACTATGTTCTGATTCCATCTTCTATAAGAGGACTCAAATATATTTTTCATTACTTAAATCTAGTCCAGAGCTTCACTACATAACGCACAGAGATTTCTAAACTCTATTCTTCATTGATAACTCTATTGCGGTCTTATGTTTAATTTTCCGAGAAGTGTGTGAATCTTTTTGTTTCACACACACTATCTACTATTCATAACTGAAGCATAATAAATATCCTCACGCTCGCTCTCTTTTTTCTTTGGTATCCCACTTAGAATAATGGAAGATATCAAGTGTGATCTATTTGTTGCTTTTCCCAAAAATAACTGTGTTAGAGTTCAAATGTGACCTGGATAGCCTTGTGTTCTATTGTGAACCTAGATCCAAGGTGTGGATCAAAAAGTTTATCTATATAAACTGCTTGGTGGTTGGTGATCATAAAGTAGAGAGGACTAAGTCTCATCTTGAGACCGAACCTCTTGTTTTTATCAACTGTGTATTATCCTTTTAGTTTAATCTGATTGGTGTTTATTTCATTTAAAATAATACTAAACTGAACTTTGATATTTATTTTATCAAGTATTTATATCTACTTTTTATTAGTAGATTAGTTTCAAAATTTTGACTAATATTTATATTGGTAAATCTAAGAACTAATCAATCATTTGAAAATTTAATTGAACATTCAGGACCTTTATAAATTCACTTCAAACTAACTTTGATTATATTTCAATTGGGGGAGATTTATTTTAAGAACCAATTCTAACAAAAAAATTTATAGATTTTAAATTCACCCCCTTATTGAGTTATCTACTCTGACCAACATTTGGTATCAGAGGAAATAAAAATTATTGTCAGTTTTCAAATCTGTTCAACTGTGATTGTAGTTGTTTTTCCAATATCTTAAAATTTATATTATTTCTAAATTTTTATCTCATTGAAATTATTTTCCAATTTATATCATGGATAATATATTATAAGGGGATGATACCAATATACCACCTTTATTTAATGGAACCAACTACGCTCACTGAATACTTAAAATGAAAATACATCTAGAAATCATGGGATTTGAAATCTGGACTGCTATTGAAAGTAAATATGCAATTCCTAAAACTGATAGAAACACTTTGGATGAACCTACCAAGATTTCCTATAACAATAATTGTAATGAAATTAATTCTATGTACTGTTCACTATGAGATTAAGAGTTCAATCATATTTTTTCTTGTAAAACTACACATGATATTTGGGACACTCTAATTGTTTCTCATGAGGGAACATCTAATGTTAAAGAAATGAGATTAAATGATTATACTATTAAATATGACACCTTGAAAATGAAGCATGAAGAATCTATTTCTGATATGTATCTCAGGTTTAAGGAAATTGTGAATACCATGATTTCCTTAGTAAGATAAGTTACAGACAAAGAGAAGATTATGAGGATTCTATGATGCTTACCAGAAATATGGAAAGGGACATCTGTATCTTTTAGGGAATCATGTGACATTAGTAAGATTCTAGTGAAAGAATTGATTGTTAAATTAATGATGTATGAAGAATAATTGAAGGTAAATAAAGAAGTGGATGAACTAAAATGAAATCCTGTAGCCTTCAAGACTACTGCCTCTGAAACTAAAGAAAAATAAAACGTTCAAGCTGCTATTGAAAGCTTCAATAGTGAAGAATTAGTTTCAAATAGTGATGAATAAATGGACCAACTGGCCCGAATATTCAATAAATTTTATAGGAAAAATAAGTTTTTTAGAAAGCAAATTACAAAGGAAAGTATGATAACTAGAGAAATTGAAAGAAGGATTGGAAGAGAAATGATAAATCAGAAGAGGTAATTTTCTATGAATGTAAAAGGAAAGGACATGTCAAGGCTGACTGTCCAAAGATGAAATATAAGAATAAGTATGAAAATAAGGATATAAAGTATACGAAAGAAATAAATTCCACCTGGAGTGCCTTTGAGGACAGATCTATTGAATATGATTCTTCTCATAATGAGAAAGATGATATGGCTAATATGTGTTTTATGACAAACACAAATGAGCTAACCTTGGAATCTCTTACACATAATTCTTATTATTATGGAAAAAAGTGAGTCTGAGGATATGAAAAATGATGAATTATTTTAATATTGAAACATGCTAGAAGAAACATGAAATGAGTTAAAAGATAAGTATAAAGTTTTAAATAAACAACATGATCTTGTTTTCAAACTCCTTAATATGAAATTTTGTTCTCACTAAAAGTTTTAAAAGTATTTTCATTGGTATATTGATGAGTACAAGATCAATGGTGAATGGCCTCAATTAAGAGTCTAGCTCTAGTGAATATAAAAAAAAGTTTATATGATTTTGTATAGACTCTGATATGTATTAAGGATATCTAATACTCTAAAACTATAAAACTAAAAGATACATGGATATATAAGTAATCCAATTTTTTAGTTTGATGTTATATGTTTTTAAGGGTTGAAATTGGGTCACATTTATTGGTTTCAATCTAGATATATAAATATTAAGTTTTAAGCATCGTACCTAGGAATGTGGATTTAGGTATATTAAAATTGGTATCAAATCAAGGTTTATACAACTTTAGATATTAGGATGATAATATTTAAGTATATTTGACACTTCTTATAATTTTTTAGATATGTCTTTAATTGACTGATGATATTTTTGGTTAATGGGAGATCTAGTGATCCTAGTTTTCATAATTTTGGGAGAAATTTATGCTAAAACCCCTTAGGTTTTGCATATATTTTAGTGAAGGGTTTATTTTAGAAAAAATGATTTTTATTTTATAGACATATGTTTAAAGGTTTTGATAACCTATAGGGTTTATATGATCTTGTATGTTGAGGTTATTAAGGTTAATTAAGAAATGAAACATTTATTTGGATAATTAAAATTGTGATGAAAAAATTTCTTTATGGGGATAAAATATAATATCTTAAGAATTCTACCATAATGTTGTTTTAAATAAATGTTTATCAACTGGTTTGTTTCATAATGAAAACAAATTAATATAAATTTTAATATAAATATTGTTTTAAAAAATTAAATTTTTTTTCTATAAACAACATAAATATTGGAATAAGATAATTTAAAATATTATAAGTTATAAAATATATTTATTTGAACATATTTTTATTATTTTATAATAAATAATATGAATACTCTTTTATTAAACATAAATTAATATTTAATATGTTAGTATTTCAAAATTTATACTTAGCTATAATTTTTTGTTAAGAAATATGAAGGATGGTTATTAACATATGAGTAATATGTTAATTAATTACTTAGAAATTATTTAGTTATAATAAATTAATAAATATAAATTTTAATGTTGAATATAGAATATATTAATAATGAGAAAATAGAATATATTAATTTTAAAATATTAGTGATTGGTAAATAATAAACTATTGGAATATAAAAATTACATTATTTTATATAATATTGAATTATTGTATACAAGATTAAAATTATAATGATTAATTGTTAAAAGTATACTATGTATAGGAAGATGAATTGTGAAAAAATAATTTCTCTTTTTAAATCTTATGTAAAGGTCATTTGAACTCTGTGTAAGGGTAGTAATAGAGTTTTAAAGGGTTCATAAGGGTATGTACTCAACTCAGTGTATTGCGTAAAGGTAGGTTCTTACATACATAAGGGTAAGTTCCTCTATCCTTCTTTGTGTGAGGGTGATTTTAGATTGCATAAATATAATACCATGTTGTATAAAAGTAAATACCACATGTTTAAATGTAGCATGTTTCCATAAGGGTACACCTAAGTTGCATAAAGGTACACCCAAGTTGCATAAGTGTACACAACTCCTCGTATAAATGTAAGCCAAGAAACAAAAAGGCTATGTAAGGGTCTAGACCGCCATGTAAGGATTCTAACCTGACTTGCATAATTTTAAGCCACTCAATATATAGGCTATATAAAGGTAACCAAAACTTATATAAGGGTATAAAAACACTTATGTAAGGGTATACTTGAGCTATGTAACGGTCAAGATACCTTGATTAGGGGTAAAAGAAACTTAAATGGGGAAATATAAGGGTCATGTGGTGAGTTTGAAAACCTACATAAATTAAAATTAAATCCATAAAAAGGTAAGTACACACATAGATTTAAACATTCCATGTTTTTGTCTTCTTCCTCACATGAAAATTGTAGATAAAGTAAAATAATGTGTGTGTATATATATATATATAATTAGTCATTATAATATTGGTTTATATAACCCTTTTGTTGACATAAAAGATTAGGATGATTAGAACATAACTTAATTGTAAATGATCACATTTATAAAACCTTGATTTATTAATCAATGCGCTATATAATATAGAAAGAACCCAACCACTATAAAATATTCATGTTTGAAGGTTTATGGATTATTAAATGATTGTAGTTAAGAATTAAAGATCTCATCATGATATCGACTGTGGATTTATGTGATTGTGTACATCTATGCATGATTTCCCCTGTAAGGTGGAGATAGGGATCTTTTATTAAGGTGTTTTATAGTTATTCCTTGGGGAATAAAAAAGTGATAGAATTTATATTTTTGAAAACATCACTATAAAATAATCTGAAGAATCGAGAGGATGGGGAACTGGTCTTTAATATACCTAATATTAAAATGGTAATACACAACTAAAGGAATTGGTTCTACATAATCTTCAGGTGTTAGTTCTGGGATATTCTGGGTCTCCATCTCACCCTCTATTCAATGTCTTTTCCACACTCTCAGATCCCTTGGTCTCAGGAATAGAAATGGAGAGCACACCTTTGGTTACTAATTTCTCCCTAGTATATGGAGTTTAGACTAGATCCTGGACTAATAGGTTGTGCGAGGTTGAGTCGGTTGAGTTTTCTAGTAGGATTTCTTCAGTGGTAGAGTCATATCCTCCATCCCCTTTGTCTAATGTCATCGTTTGTCATATCGAATGATCGTGGCTTGGGGGCTCGAGCCCAAACCTATTTCCTTCCTCACGAGGTTCATCATCATAATATTTCGATGGTAGTGGTGCTAAAGATGAAGCATTCTTCCTCTAAACTAGCTGAGTTTGCGCATAGAATCCGTGTGATTAATTTCATGCATGCTGGCCCATAGAATCAACATATTTGGATTTTTTGGACTTCTAGAGTTTCAGTTTCTTGGGTGGATTCTTCTGACCAGTTTATCACTACTAATTTAAATGTGGGGCACCCGTGATTTCTGGAGACTTTTTTCTATGCTAAGTGTGATATGTAGGATTGGGAGGATTTATGGGATGACCTACTATCTTCTGATCCACGATCTAAGCCATGGTTTTTGGCAGGAGATTTTAACACTATGTTAGACCCTTATGATAAGAAGGGAGGGGACCTTTTACAAAGAAAGCTACTGCTGATTTCTCCCTATTGTTGTCTCATAATGTCCTTCTTGACCTGGGTTTCATGGGCGACTAGTACACTTGGTGCAACAATCATCAGGGCGAGGCCCACACTTGGTGCAGGCTAGACCATTTTCTTGTTAACCTGCATGATATTTCTACTTTCCAGGATATAAAAGTGGTGCATCTTCCTCTCTTTCTTTTAGATCACTTTCCACTTCGTGTGGACCTAGATTTTTTCATAGTAGAGAAAAATTCTTTATTTTTTTGCAGGTTTGGATTTCAAATCCCAGTTTTCTTCAAATAGTGGTCGAATCTTGGTCCTCGCCAGCTCAAGGTGAGTTGTGGATCGGTCTTTATAACAGGCTGAGGTGGCTTTGTGGTGATCTCATATCTCAGATAAAGAATATGCCCCTACAGTTTTTTGACTTGTAATATCTAACTCTGAGGTCAAAAAGCTGAATATGAAGCTCAAGGAGGCTTGGGATGAGGACTTCTTTAACCATCTAATCTCAATGAAGAGCAATTGGGTAGTGCATCTTCTTGAGCAGGAATGGCTTTCTCACAAGAAGTCTAGAGTGAGATGGCTCTAAGAGGGGGACAATAATACAACCTACTTTTATTCATGTATCAAATAAAGGTCCTCAGGCCCAACATTCATCATGAGGATAGATCCTTTTCTAATGGCTGGGATAAGTTTGAGGTTATTTCTGGAAGATTTTTTAGATATTTTATGGATGAACCAAATTAGAATATTTTAAATGGTTATCTTGGAGGCCATACAATGTTATTTGATGCAATCCCCTATGTGATGACCGATCAGGATAGAATGAGTATGACCTTAGTCCCAGATGAATGTGAGATTCATGAGGCAGCACTTTCTCTCAGGCCATATAGTGCACCTGGTCTAGATGGTTTTTCAGGGTCCTTTTTTTGGCTGCATGGGATATGGTGAAGGGCTCTATTATGTGGGTGATTCAGGATTTCTTCAAGGGTGGGAGTATTCCTCATGTGTCTAGTCCTTCTTCTTTGGTTATTATTCCCAAATAGAAATACCCTTATTCACTGAATCATTATAGACCCATCAGCCTGTGTAAGTTTTGTATAAGGTTTTGTCTACGGTTATTAAAAGAGAGATGTCCTCTCATCTTAGCCTATGGATCTCAAAAGAACAGAATGCCTTCATTAAGGGTCATACCATTCAGGGTGCAATTGTCTTGGTGCAGAATATGCTTTGTGATATGAATCAGAAGGTTCATGGCTCGAATATTGTAATCAAACTAGATATAGATAAGGAGTATGACAAGATCAAGTGGTCTTTTCTTATCAAGGTTCTCGATTACATGGGTTTCTCAGCTTTGGAATTGGACATATTGTATCATTGTTTCTACTCCCCATGGCTATCCATCTTGTTTATGGGGAAGAACTATGGTTTATTTAATTCGGTCAGGGGCCTTTATCAAGGAGATCATTTGTCCCTCCACATTGTTTGTCTTAGTTTAGGATGTCTTCAGCATGTATATTAAGAAGAGTGTGAGTGAGAGCAGGCTCTCCCTATTTGGCTGTTCAAACCGCTTCCATGGACTTACTCATCTCATGTACGCGGACTACAAAATTATTTTTCTCAATAGAGTCCATCATACCATCTAGGGGATCAATGATATCATTAACACCTACTGTAACTGGAGTGGACAGCATGTGAACCGTGATAAGAGCAGCCTCTTGATTTTGAATCAGTGTTCGGAGAGAAGAACGGGGTTCATAGAAAGCACTCTTGAAATTTGTAGGTGAAGACTACCCATGGAGTATTTAGGAATCCCCATCTCCTCGGGTTTCATTTGGGAGAGCCACTTTGATAAGGTGGTGGTGATGCTAACTTATTTCATTTCCAATTGGAAGAGCCATTTCCTGTCTTTCGGGGGGAGGATTACATTGATTAACAGTGTTATTTCCTCTTCTTTGAAGCATGTTCTTTCTGTCAGTAGGGTTCCCAATGCTATTTTTCAGAATCTAGAGCATGTATTTTCTGCTTTTGTTTGGGATGCTCAGTCTGAGGGGAATCAGAACTGAGTGTCTTAGGGAAAATTGGCTAATACCATATCAGAGGGTAGAGTGGGAATCCATAGTCTCTCAGATTCAATGCAGGGTATGCATGCTAAGCTGACTTGGGAGTGTCTGGAAGGAAGGTCCCTTTGGGGGAATTTTACTGTGAGGAAGTACGGGGCCTCTTCAGATCCTCTAAAGGACAGGGTTTCATCTATGTGGTGTGTAGTGAGTCTATTCCTTTATAATCTCATGGGAAAGATGTGATTGATTATTGGTCAAGGGATATCAACTTCTGGATTCACAACTGGAGTGGGGAGATACTTTGGTTCCTTGGCTTCCCTATGACAAACATTTCCTTTAGTGAAGCTCGCATGTATCCCTAGTTCATCAACTCTATTTTAGACAGGGACCAGTAGGAGGTCTTTAACTTAATCGAGCTAACGATGGATTAGATCACTATGTCTTCACTGGTGCGGCATCTAGGTTCTTTGTGGTTATGGATCTTAGTAGGTTAGTGCATGAAACCGTGGAGTGTAATGGCTGGGGTGGTAAGTTGTGGTGCAAGGGCCCCCCGTCTAAGTTTAATTTACTTGTGTGGCAGATTAGAAACAATTCCCTTCCCACTAACAATAATTTCCAGTACTGTAGAGTGCACCTGTCTTCAAGATGTTTTTGTTGCATCTCACATGAAGCGGAGTCCATCCATCACTTGTTCTTCAAGGGGAAGTGGGATCGATGGATGTGGAGTTGTTTTGGTATATTTACTTCTCTTGGTTGGGGGACTCTCTTCTGGATAAGGTGGAGACAATACATGTTGGGTTGGAGTTGTGTGATGAGAAAAACATTAGGTTGGATATGTTGTAAAAAGACTCTAAGTTACTCTTTGACTCTCTTCTTGGCCTTATTCCCATTCTATGGGCCATCACCTACCAGGTTCATAGGTTCAAGCATTTCTTCAAGGGATATATGATCATTACACACAAATGGCATGAGGGGAATAAAGCTTCTGACTATCTAGCATCCATAACATCATCTTTTGACTCACTTTTTGTTTTTTCTAGTGTGGGGTCCTTTCCCAAGGAGGTTTTTATTTTGGTTTCTAATGATTCTCTTAGACTCCAATATTTTAGGCCTCCATGATATCCTCATTCCTAGCCGAGGGGTGTTGGGCTAGGTCCACTTTTTAATAATAATTAATTTATTGATTGAAGTAAGTCTTAGGGTTATAATGAAGTGATTATTAAGAAGAAATTAAATTTATAATAAGTACCAATGGTAAATGGAATATGATTTTATTAAATTTATATTTCAAAAAACCATTTCTCAAATTGGAATATGATTTTAAACTTCAATTTTAAGATTTCAAGGAAAACCCCTTTTTGTAAGGGAAAATCATTGTTGATAAATTTTTATTTTATGGTTTTCAAAAACCTTTTTTTAAAGGAAGTATGTTTTCAAAATTATATTTTTCTAAAATCATATTTTTAAAGGATTTAGTTTTATGAATCCTATTTTAAGGGTTTTATAATTCTAAGAAATGATTTTATAGAGTATAAAAATTATTATTTTATGTGTTAAATGTAATTTAAAATTCATTGATGTCATTCATGATTATATTTATTGTATTTCCATGAACTATATTTCTCATTTACATTACATGTTTGTTTGAAAATAATTTTCATAATTTTAACTTTAACGAATTATTTATAAGTGTAGGCCATGAATTTTTAGATTACTTATAGTATTTATGAAAGTATATATTCTACTTTAAGTAAAATTGTGTTAAGTTTATTAAATATGTAACTATTTTACTATTTGAAAGAAAATTATAGTAAAGTGGATATTTTTAAAGTTTATTTCTAAATGATTTATAATGAGAAAGGAAATATTTTTAAAAAAATATTTAAAATTTTTCACTTGGGTATTGATTATGATGATGAAGAATGGGAAGTGAACCCCTACACTCAAGGGGAATTTTTCATAAAATTGATGTTTAGACTATCAATATTTATAGTTTCCACATGGTTTTCTTAAAAATTTTCAGGTATCATTAAATTTCATAAATATGTATAATTTGAAAAACTAATTTTCTGATGTTTTCAAAAGAGAAATATAGATTTATTTTAAAGGATGTTATGTTTTTAAATAAAATGGGTTTTAAAAATAATTAGTCTTTTTAATGAATGTTTTGAAAATAATCTCTCTTTTTTTAAAAGCTTAAATTATTGTTTAGGGAAAATTATATGTTAAATAAAAAATTTTATTTAACTCAAAATATTTGAAATAAAGTGAAATTATTTCATAAAAAATATAATCATTTAAAAATTATAAAGGATTTCACATTTTATTTTAAAACCTCCTACTAAGAAATTTTTTGCTCACCCCAAGTTTTCAAATGATTTTCACAGGTATAGTAATGAGTGGAAGATCGATATTGAATGGCCTCATTAATGTTTCTTGATAAAGTGAAGCTGGATAAGTGTTCATATAATTTTTTATAAACTCTAATATTTATTAAGGTTTCCTAATCCCCAAAACTCTAAACCTAAAAGACCCTTTCAAATGTAAGTGATCTAATATTTCAAATTGATGTTATATGTTTTGAAGGGTTGAAATTATGTCATGTTTATTGGTATCAAACCCGAAATGTAAATATGAATTTTTAATCATCGGATCCATAAGTTAAGATTCATCAATTTCACATATCAAATGATATAATCATCCTTATAACCTTGGGAATAAAAACATAATAAATGGGTGAGCTCAGACACTCAGTAGGGGAAAACATATCATAAATTGTTGGATAATAAACGTGAAGGGGTTCATAATAAAGACTTAAATATCTAAATAAGAGATCATAATAACATAGATGATAGTAATAAAACATTATAAAGTAATATTATATCACAACTAGATTTTTAATAATGTGTAGAAGTTCTGAATAGGCTCAAAATACATATCAATAACAAGAAACATATGATCATGAAATAAAAGTGAAGAATACTTCAAAAATATGGTGTAATCATGAAAACATGACCCATCTTGATAAAAAACTTCAAAATGTGTCACAATAATAAACAAATAATTTCTTATCATTGTAAACTTGGAAACCTACTAACTCGTTCACTCATAAAATTTTCAGTAATGATAAACTTAATCACACTCACTATTTGTAAACCTAGATACTTGCTAACAAATTTACCTAACATTTATGTATCATGATATATAAGCCTTTACCCAATACATTGGGGAGATATATAGGTCAAACCTATCTTATAATCCATATATTCATGTGCTTATTGAAAATAAAACATTAATCATCTCATAAAGAACCCATGGGAAAACAATTTTTTACTTAAACCTTTCAAAAACATCGCATATCATGAACCTAAAAAATCATAAGATATCAAAAATCTCATTTTAAAAAAGAAATCATATCATAATAACATATATAGTGTAAGGACCCAACCTTAAACATAATATATTCTAGTGAATATAAACTATAATTCACTTTATTACATTCCCAAAGATCTTTTAGGTTTGGAGTTTTAGAGAGCTAGGTCATAACTCTTACATAACAAAACCATATCAATACAAAGTTAAAACTTATAATTAGTATCTATTTTTCTCAAAATATATAAATTTTAAAGTAAAACATGATTTATTTTCATGAAAAATCTTCATGTCTTTCAAATTTACTTATTCCTTATTCTTACCCATACTTAAACCTAATGAAAAAACATTTTAAAATGTGGAATGAGCATAAAAATATTAGTAAGGAACATAAAAATAAGTAATTCATTAGACTAGATAAAAAAATAAAGACAAAGTAAGTTTTACCTTTATCTTTAAATTTATTTTTGTATATGAAATAAAATATTTTCACATGAAAACACCCATAATTTTTTCCCAAAGAAAACCTTTAAACCCTATATCAAGAAAATAAACCCCCTTTTAAGAAACTTAAAGTATCATATTCCTAACCTATTTTAAACCCATGTCATAAATAATTAGATACAATTTAAATAAATATGATAAAACCTCTAATAACTCTCTCCTCCTTTTCTATTAAGATAAATAACATTACCCAAAATTAAAGCATTATCTGGGTGCACCCATCATATAAGCTATATCTGACTCACCCATGAGCTATAATTGGGCTCCAACATTCATTTAAACTATATTGGTCTCACCCATTTCTCAATATATAATTATTAATTACCATTTCATGGATAAAACTTTTTATTCATTATCGTTTTTATCATAAAACACTTGAAAAGTGCTTTTAAACTCATAATAAAATCACTTCTAGACATCAGAATAACATTTTATTTTAAACCCCATTTATAACACCAGATAATAAATAAATAGGGTTTTTATTTTAATAAAATATTAAATCTTATAAAGGAATCCAAACTTAAAATAATTTTTATGCCAATGGAACATTCATTATCGTTGTATACATTAAAATAACATATTCCTTTCATCATTTTCAAAGAAAGTCAAACATTCCATAAAAAGATTCCTTTTAAAAAATATTTTAAATAAAAAAAATCCACATTATAAAATCCCCATTCCCATATAATTAAATTCATAAAATAATTTAAAAAATATGGACATTTAATAAAATGATATTTATAAGGAAAACTTTTAAGGAGAATTGTTTTAAAGAAAAATATCTTACCACTTTGGAAACATTTAAATCATAAGCCCTAGGAAATAATAACATTAAAAAACATTAATATCATTAGAATATATAAATTCATGATATTACATGTCAAATTGACTGTATATACCCCTAATAAAATAATTATGTGTATAAAATAAAAATATATCTTAATGAAAGGAAATTAAGATGAATTCTCTTTCCTTGAGTCTCACTCATTGCATACATTATTTATCTTTGAGAATAATAAAATTATTTTAATGATTAACTTTCTCAAGAACATTTTAAAATTTTATTATTCCATTTATTTCACTTATTACCATGTTATATATCATTACTTAATCAATTACGTTTGCGTTGGATGTTTTGATGATATTCAACTTATGTGTCAAAAATGACTTCAATGGGTTAACTATAGTCGAAGGTTTAGTGCGTTAACTATGGTCAAAGAGGTAATTATTTTAACATATCCAAAATAATAATCATTATATAATTATATTTTTTATATATCAATCATAATTTTAAAACCAATCAAGAAATATGTTTATGAAAAATGAATTATGTTATAATCATGGAGACTGTAGGCCGTATGTACGCATGAGTAACATTTCCATTTATCAATAATCATTGTGAAAAGAAGATAAGTAATACTTTATCATTATATATTTTTAATAATTTAATAAATAATATATTATTTGTTTAAATATACCTATATATATCATCCATGTGATTTTTTCATGAAAAAATAGTCACATCACTTCGTGAGGCGATAATTTATCGTACACACGAGCAATGTTATTATACTCCTACAAAATGGAAATTAAGAAGATATATGTGATATAATAATTAAATAAGTATAATTATTTTGTTTTTATAATATATATATACTTTAAACTCATCATTATAATAAGCATGATCGGTAATGATGAAATACAAATTACATCGGTTTGTGAGACGATAGTCTGTTTTACATACAAATGATGGTTTAGTTTACCATTTAATAGAATAGCGGACCAATTTAGGTTTTGTAATTAACCTAATAAAATATAATTATATGGGGGATAAATTTTTTATATAATCATAATTTAAGAAGGTTTTAAGGAGGTTTAAGAATAACTAAAATAAAAACGCTTGGTTAAGGATGATACCTCTTCTTCGAACAACCTCTTTAGGTTAGAACCAAAATCCTTGTTAGAATTAATTTATGATAAAACAAATGGATATATGTAATTTATACGGAATTAATAAAGGTATTTGGGTATGTATTTTCTAAACCAAAAGGTTTTTAATGGGTTAATAGTAGAGGATAGGGGTTGGTCGTTTATAAGTGAGGTGAGTGGCACACTGATAACTTTTTTAAAAGAAAAATTGATTTTCAAATGAAAAAAGGATAAAAATGGAAAATTATAGATAATTATAAAATATAAGGTTTAAATATGTTTATAAAATATATTTTATATAAGTTTTCAATCCATTTTAACTATTATCCTTTTAGTCTAATCCACCGATAAATCTGTTTTTACCTTAACCACAGTGACAGCTTTTTTACTATTTTCGCTATTCATTATGGCCAAAAATTATGTTGAACTTATTAGACAATATAAATTATTATAATTAATAATATTTAATTCAAATTAATAAATTCAATTCACTTTAGTGGTAGAATTTAATTTAAAATTAAACCCATATAAATGATGAAAAAGAAGTTTTTCAAGAAATGTATTTTTCAAGCGTAAGATGATTTTATATTAACTTTATGAATAGTAATAAACATTCTATAAATTTAAATTAATTTTTATAGATATATGTTACCTATATTTCATTTAAAACAATCCTAATTAAGTGGTTTTATAATTAACTAAATTGGAGAAACATTATGCACTTTAAATGAGTTTTTTGAAAAAAAACCTATTTTTAAACCTAAAAATAAACTTATAATAAAATCCCTTATAAAGATGGTTAAAATTTAATTAACTAGATAAAATATAACTAAAGAATAATTATTTTACTTTAAATAATATTTAAAACATAATGATACTTTTAAAATAACTTAACTTATTGTAAATAAATGACATTTTTACAAAAATCTGTATTTTTTACTGTTCATCGAAAAATCAATATTTTTTGAGAATTAAAAAATCACCCTAAGTTATTTTCTATATAATGATTTAAAAATGAAATTAATTTTGTCCTATAAATTTTTTAAAATTTCTAGAAATTAATTACATTATTTTCTCAAAAATCAATAAAAATATTTTTTAAGAAAACAAATTTTTTAATGAATAAAATTACATTACTAAAAATTGATTGATTATTTAAAAATAATTTATTAATAAATTTATATTGAATAAAAATTAATATATGTATTTCATAAATTATTTAATATTATTCATACCCACCAATTTAACATCTCGATTATAACGGTCATTTTTAAAATAATATTATTTCATGGTTTTTTTATGCTTGGTATTGCATTTATTGTACGCTATGAATTATAGATTCCTTTTTTAAAATCAAGGGGTGTTATATTCTCCACCCCCCTTTAATAAATTAATTCCTCTCAATTTTACTTTATCTTTCTTATCAAAGTTTGGACATTTGAAAATACCTTTTTTTGAAACCCACATCATAAAAAGGGTCAATAAAATAAATTCTTGATAAGAGAGAAAATGAAGTATGAAGGGCATCTAGAATAACACATAGTAGGTTTATAAATAGGTGAAAATTAGTGGGAAGTTAAGATTTAAACATGGAAAAAAAGAATAATTCCTAAATAATAATGGAGAGTGACAGAGATCATTGATCATAAGAAAGTGAATGATCATGAGAAAGTTAGAAAATACAAAACTATGATCCAAAGTGGTGTTAAAAAGACAATCATTTCATTATAAATGTACATAATAAGATAACATTTTCATGTTCAAGTTCCTTTTCATAGGGTTGATATATTCTTGACCATCTGGACTAAGAATATAAGGAAATATACTTACTTGATATGTTGAATTTCATCCATTAATCAATTTCCACCACAATATTATATTTTTCTCTAAATTATGAGCATTCAAGATGAATTTTTTATGCCTAAAGTAATAAAATAAAATTTTAAAGGATTACATCATCATAAAAGGATAAAAAGATATTCCATCTATTTTTAGACATTAACCAAAACCAAAATGGTTAGTATAAGATAAGAAAATTACCAAAATGAAGAAAACTTCATATGAAAAAATACAACATTAATCTTCTAGGTCATAAAAATAAAACCTAAATTTTATCTTATATAATTCAATAAATAACTATCTTTAAAATTCTCCATAATATTCTTGACTAAGATTAAAGTCCCAAAATTAGAAGCGTTTAATCGCATATTCTTCTAAGATTTATTTTATAGTTATCTCCAAATAACACCAAACACTTTTAAAGTCTCATACCAAAAAAGTATATTCCTTATTCATATAATTTATAAGATATACTCATCATTTCTATATAAAAACATGAATTACCGCAAATCCATAAGAAAAAGATAATTAAACCTTGATTACTTAAATTAAATCCCATAATGTTTTATTTACCTTAATCATATAAGATTCCCATAATCGTGATCTTGTTATGAAACAACATTAATCAACTAATAATAAAATCACTTTTTAATCCCATAGTTATATATATATATATATATATATATTAAAACATATCCTCCTAAAATCAATTTAATCATTATCTTTCATGTCATTTCAGTGAAAAAATGATGGCATACTAACCAGGACATCACATAGGCCAATGTTTGGTGTTGCACCCTTGTCGCCCTTCTATTGTGGGTTCTAGACTTGTGGCCTTATCATATGTGATAGGTTATCCTTTTTTCTAAAAATGTTCTAATTTAATTCTTATAAAATTCCTAGAAATGTTTTGAACATCCTCAAAAATAATCTTAATGATCAAATATCATATAATCCCTAAAGGTTTCAATACCTTTAAACTTATTTCCATAATATGAAAAGATAATTATCCCTAAAATAATATTTAAACATGATAAACTTAGGGTTATATATACCTTAAACATCTGTCAAAAATCAATAATTTTCTCCAAAATTACTCCCATCACATAAAACATAAAATGAGTATTAATTCATTTAAACATATGATCATCCTTAAATCTACTAATACAACATTATTCCACCTCCAAGGTGGTGCATTTCAGGTGGAGCAGAAATGGTATGGTGAGGATCATCACCCATCCTTTTTCTATAGAGACAGGTTCTCATCAAATTCACCATTCCTTTTGTTTCGACCCGTTCAGTGTCAATATCCTTTAGAAGAAGGTTGGATTAATCCTATGGGAAATGTTGGTCCCAACAGGAAATTTCTTGGGGGTCATGTACTTGTTAAATTGGTCCTCCTCAGATATAACTTCCTTGGATGGTATCCAATGGGTTTATTCATGGAGCCAGAAACACCAAACAACCATGGAATCCACGATTCATGGACCTAATTTCCAAATTCAGGCGCTCGTTGATTGATGATTCAGCCAAGGACACTTAAGGACTACATTGGTTGAGAGTATGGGAGGTTATGCTCACCGCACCCTTTTGGGAGAGGATTGTTTCCTATTCTAAGACTCTCTTATAGATTTAATTCATGTTCATATGTTCGTAAATCCTGGGTTATTTCCTGAAGAGTGAGTCCACGAGCTACCCTTGATTGGCAATATCGTCGTAGGCATGCATGAATTTGACGCTACAGAGGTGATGTTGAACTGAGCCATATAATAAGGTGCTCTGGAGTTTATCATCATATAGGGGGGATAAAAGGTGAATTAATGTTGGTATTTGTTGGGCAGAGAGTGATGGAAAGAGGGGGGGTGAATTGCCTTTTAAAAATTAATTAACAATTTAAAACAATTATCAAAGTACAGCGGAAATAAAAGAGGCAAGACACAAAATTGATAATGGAGTTCGGCTTAAACCCAAGCCTACGTCTCCGCTCCCAACTCAACCGTTGAGAGATTTACTACCGCTTGCTTTTTAATGGTTTTAGCAAGAAACCCACTAGACTTTAAGGTTAGTCTAAAACCTATTACAGCTTGCTTTTAATGGTTATGCAAGAACCCACTTGCTTTCAATGGTTGAGAAAGAACCCACTAGCCTTCTTACAGGTGAAGGCTAGCTCACCTTTGATTGAAGCCTTTTAAAAGGGAAGGCTTGACTAACCTCTTCACACCTTGAAGGTGGTGTGAAAACCCAAATGAAAGGAGGATTAGAGAAATGGGGGTTTGTAGGCACAAACCCAAATTTATGCTCAAAATAGATAAAACAAGAAAACCCGTAATGGGAGAAGTCTTGGGCGCCAAAGGATTGATGGAGTTGATGAAGAGCGCTCCCAAGCTTCTATGGTGGTGCTCCTTGGATGTGGAAATGTGTTGGAGCAAGTGGGGTTCCTTGAAGGAATTCTCCGGAGGTTCTCCAAATGATGTAAAATGTGTCCCGTGGGATTCCGTACATTACCGGGGCTTCCTAGTCCTTTATTTATAGAGGGGGAACCCTCAAATGGCCTTTGGGAGGCTTCGGAGCCGTTGGAGCGGACTTCGAAGCCGTTGGGAGGCAAGTGGACAGGTCTGGTCAAAGCCCAACGGCTAGTTTGACTGGCTCCACCGGCTGACCGGTGCTTGGCTATCAGTTGGCCGGTGCTTTGGAAAAGGGAGAGGGCTCAGGCTCAGGCACCACCGACTGGCCGGTGAGGAGGCCACCAGTTGGCCGGTGCTGAGGCAGTAGCTGACACTATTTGTTTGGGTGCCACCGACTGGCCGGTGGTGGGACACCGGTTGGCCGGTGGTCTGGACAGAGGGATGCCTTCTGTCCAGGCCTCCATCGGCTGGCCGGTGGTCTTCCACCGGTTGGCCGGTGGGACTGAAATCAGTCCACTTTGGCTTTCTTGCTTTCTTGGCCCAATTCCTTGGCAACCTGAAATCATGCCTATCATCCAAAAACACTTAAAACAATATTAGATAAATAAGAGAGTGATTGTGATCATGAAAATTAAACCACGGGCGGTACGAGAGGTACAACAATCTCCTCCTATTTTGATGATCACAATCACCAAAACAAACAATGTAAAAATGAAATGAGAGGCATGATTTAAATTGTTTACTTTCCAATTTATTCTTTAAAGCATGATAGAATGATTTCTCCCCCAATCAACCGAGAATTTCTCCCCCTTTGGGATTATCAAAATAGCACGGGGCATAAAACTTGATTGAGGGAATGGTTGAAAAACAAGATAGAGATTTTAAACCAATTGAAATTTTTGAAATTTGAATTGAAAGTTTTGAATTGAAAGTTTTGAAATGAAAGTTTTGAAATAAAAACGAAAAAGGGCTTAAACAATATTAACTCCCCCTAAATAAAAACAACAAATCACCGGGGAGAGGATTTTGGAACCGAGACAAATTTTGGTCCGGTGAGACTCGCTAAAAGGGATTTTTCAATCCACACTTGTCTAGTTGCGGGTCGTCTCCTAAAAAATCATCGTTAAAAAAATGGTTTTGGGCCTTCCATACCGGGCATTTTTGCAATCGCACTCATAAATTAAGTGCCTGGGTTTTTTGCAATAATTACAAAATTTAAAATGGGAGCTCCCCCTTACAAAAATAGTTGGAGCATGGGAAGAGGAAGCTTGCTTGGAATAGCCAAGCCCTTGGGTGGTTCTAGATATGCATTGGGAACCAAGGAGTTTGGTCATATTTTGTTCACCTTGGGTGAACTTGGCAAGAGATTCCCTTAAATCTTTGATTGTTGATTCCATAGAATCAACATCGAGAAGGTTTTGGACTTTTAGGGACAACTCCTCCTTTTATTTGAGAAGTTGTTCCTTTTCGGAAGAAAGTTTTTTGAAATTCTTTTTTAAAGAAACAAATTCGGAAGAAAGTTCATGAAAACCTTCCTCCAATTGATCTCTCGCATATTGGAGATCCTCATAAGATAAGTGATTGAAAGAATTTGAAGAACTAGAGGTTGAGGAGTCGGAAGAGGATACCTCATGAAATGCCATTAGGCATTTTTTACCGTTGTCACTTGAGGAGGAGGAGGAGGATGTGGAGCTATCACTCCATGTGGCCTTGAATGCCTTCTTATTTTCCTTTTTCTTGGCCCTTTTCTTGTTGAGTGGACAATCGGGCTTGTAATGGCCTTTCTTGCCACACCCATAGCATGTTACCTCGGGCTCGGATTTTTCGTTGGATTGAGCCTTGCGTGATTTCTTCTTCTTGTGCTTCTTCATGAAGTTGTGCATTTTGCGGGCAAGATTCTCCATTTCTGAATCGCCGCTTGAAGAGGAAGACGATGAGGAGGAGGAGGAGCTTTCTTTTTTTTGAACCTTGAAGGCTATGTTCTTTGGAACTTTGATTGGTTTGCCTTCCTTTTCAGCTTGCCTCCTCATGGTGATCTCGTAGGTCATGAGGGATCCGATGAGCTCTTCGACCGGCATGTTCTTGATGTCTTTTGCTTCTTGAATTGTCGTGACTTTCGGTGCCCATGTGCTTGGTAAGATCCAAAGGATTTTCTTGACCATTGTTTCTGCAGAAACATCATCTCCAAGAGATTTTCTACCATTGCAAACGTCAGTAAAGCGAGTAAACATTTCAGAAATTGATTCGGATGGATGCATGGTAAAAGACTCAAAATCTTGACGGAACATATCCAATCGAGTATCCTTGACTTTGTTGGTCCCCTCATGGGTAACCTCCAATAGTTTCAAGATTTCATGAGATGAGGTGCATGTGGAAACTCGATTGAACTCATTACGATCAAGGCCGCAATGTAGAGCGTTCATGGCTTTGCCATCAAGCTCGAAATTTTTAATATCAGCTTGAGTCCATTTGGATTCATCGGGAGAGGAGATATAATAACCATGCATGACAATTCTATAAATGGGATAACCAATACTTCTAAGAAAAGTGGTCATGCGGGTTTTCCAATAGGTATAGTTGGTTCCATCAAAAAATGGAGCACGACCCAAAGAATAGCCTTCGGGGGAGAAAGTGGTTGAAGCCATCACAATGGATCTTGAATTTGAAACCGGTTAGGGTATTACTCAAATTTTTCCTTTGATACCAATTGTTGGGTGGAGAGTGATGGAAAGAGGGGGGGTGAATTGCCTTTTAAAAATTAATTAACAATTTAAAACAATTATCAAAGTACAGCGGAAATAAAAGAGGCAAGACACAAAATTGATAACGGAGTTCGGCTTAAACCCAAGCCTACGTCTCCGCTCCCAACTCAACCGTTGAGAGATTTACTACCTCTTGCTTTTTAATGGTTTTAGAAAGAAACCCACTAGACTTTAAGGTTAGTCTAGAACCTATTACAGCTTTCTTTTAATGGTTATGCAAGAACCCACTTGCTTTCAATGGTTGAGCAAGAACCCACTAGCCTTCTTACAGGTGAAGGCTAGCTCATCTTTGATTCAAGCCTTTTAAAAGGGAAGGCTTGACTAACCTCTTCACACCTTGAAGGTGGTGTGAAAACCCAAATGAAAGGAGGATGAGAGAAATGGGGGTTTGTAGGCACAAACCCAAATTTATGATCAAAATAGATAAAACAAGAAAAACCGTAATGGGAGAAGTCTTGGGTGCCAAAGGATTGATGGAGTTGATGAAGAGCGCTCCCAAGATTCTATGGTGGTGCTCCTTGGATGTGGAAATGTGTTGGAGCAAGTGGGGTTCCTTGAAGGAATTCTCCGGAGGTTCGCCAAATGATGTAAAATGTGTCCCGTGGGATTCCGTACATTACCGGGGCTTCCTAGTCCTTTATTTATAGAGGGGTAACCCTCAAATGGCCTTTGGGAGGATTCGAAGCCGTTGGAGAGGCCTTCGGAGCCATTGGGAGGCAAGTGGACGGGTCTGGTCAAAGCCCAACAGCTAGTTTGACTGGCTCCACCGGCTGACAGGTGCTTGGCTACCGGTTGGCCGATGCTTTGGAAAAGGGAGAGGGCTCGGGCTCAGGCACCACCGGCTGGCTGGTGAGGAGGCCACTGGTTGGCCGGTGCTGAGGCAGTAGCTGACACTATTTGTCTGGGTGCCACTGGCTGGCCGGTGGTCTGGACAGAGGGATGTCTTCTGTCTAGGCCTCCATCGGCTGGCCGGTGGTCTTCCACCGGTTGGCCGGTGGGACTGAAATCAGTCCACTTTGGCTTTCTTGCTTTCTTGGCCCAATTCCTTGGCAACCTGAAATCATGCCTATCATCCAAAAACACTTAAAACAATATTAGATAAATAAGAGAGTGATTGTGATCATGAAAATTAAACCACGAGGGGTACGAGAGGTACAACAGTATTAGACCCATAATATGGGTTTTGTATGTATCCTCAAAAGAGGAATCAGATCCCACATAGTTTGGATTTTTTGAGGCTTATGCATGGAAGCTTCCCATTAAGGGGGCATGATCAGGTGGACCCTTCATGGGAGGTCATCCTTTCGAGCTCAGGCCTTCAGGTAGGTGTCCTATGTATCTTGGTTTGATTGGGAATTATAGTTCTCATAGTTCAGACGTGTTAGGGATTACGCATGGGAACTACCCATTTATGGAGATAGTATTGGGTGGACCCTTTTATGGGAGGGACCCGTTTTGAGCTTAGGCCTTCAGGTAGGAATCCTATATATCCTAGTTTGATCAGGAATCAAAGTTCTCATAATTCAGATTCACATGGATGTTTTTTTCATCAAAAATATCTAAGCCCACATGAGACATGATCGGTGTGAGAAACAAGAGGATGTCAATGATTCAATAAAGCACATGCTTCCTCTCCTGTTGGTGGGAGAGGGAGAGCCTGCGGCGGATGAGGCTGGGGAGACCATGGGCAAGGGCGTGGAGCGATAAAACTTTCAATGTGGAATGACATTGAAAGTCATGTGGCCCGGCCTTGGAAAATTGGGGAATTAACTCAGTGGGAGGGCCTCAGAACACTTTCTGGGAAGGGGAGGAGTTTCATCCTCATCAAAGGGGGGAGTGAACATAACCCCTTCGACTGATCACTATTCCTCATTGAATGGAAAAGAAAGTGATCACCCATAATACCTAGAATGCTTAGGTTCACATCGGCTTCCCAAGGTTGGAATTCGGGTTACCATGGGAATATAGACCCATATGCATTCTCAAAGCCCGAACCGTTGTGGGAAAATCCTTCATGGATCTGCTTACCATGGCTATGTAGACTCAAAGGGGCACACTGATGCACCTGATGGTCTGATCATATGGGTATGGTGTCTTTGAAGGAGGCTTTGTCTTGATTCTGGAGTACTAGTTAGTGGAGGGATCATGGAGGACTGGACAAGAATGGAGGGGTGAGGTTGGAACAGGAGGAAATAATACCCAAAAATACCCCATTCCGCATACTGTTTTCTTATGCGGGATGGGGGAGGCTCTGCATACCATAGTGGTATGCAGGCAGAGGGCCTTCCATGTTCTGATGCGATATGTGGTCATGGGTATAGATCACCATGTACCATAGTGGTACACAACCCATCATTCCGCATTGGGTTCCATCCACGTACTGATTCAGTACATGACGTTGGGTTCAGTCCGTGTAGTGATACACTACACGGAGCACCATATTGAAGGAGGGTCTGGGGGATTATCATTCTCGAGGAATTCATCCACAATAATTATGTGGTTATTGTTTCACCAGTTAGGTTCTTGGTTATATTATTATTATTCAATTCCCCTGTTTTATGTTCTATGGCTTACTGTACCTGTGGAGAGTGTGGTTCGCAATTTGAGCTTCATCGATGAATCGAGACTAAAGCTAGAGTATTCTCTAACCTCTTTCTTCCACCCTATGATTCCCCTTTAATATTTCGTTGTCTGTATCATCACTCCTTTTATTCGTCCCCTATTAATTCATTTTTCTCCTTTTATAGAGCATCGGTGGAATCGTATCTATGGGCATGTGGCATAATTTGCGAAGGCCCGTGAGGAGATATCCTGACCCACAGAAGACTCGGTCAACCAAGGTTTGCAGAGGCCATGGATCAAAATCATGGTTCACAGAACCCCCCATGTTTTCTTCATCCACGAACTAATGAGTTTTTGGTACGTTATGTAGATGTCCTTCGTGTGCATGATTCCTTGGGCAACACAATTCATGGTCGGCTGGGTTCGTTGGCAATCGCTCAATAGGCCAACAGTTTGTAGATCATTCTGCATACCCGGTGGTTCGTGATCCAGGCGGTCTGTGAACCTTTCCTGGTGATGGAACGCGGGCCACTTAAAAATTCTTTGAAAACTTGAATTCCTTCAAGTTTCTCCTGAAATTTGAAACTCAATTTTGAGTCCATTCACCTTGACAGACTTGTCGGAGTACTTACTTCCTTCTTCAAAGTGATTATGGGGGTATTTTTTTCAGGACCCTATAATCATAATTCTAGAATCCATTTATGTAAACACCTAAATAACTCCATTTTATTCATAATACAATAACCATGATTTTACATTTTATTCCTTAATACTTCCTAAAAACAAAAAATATGAATCATGTACTAAGATTCAACAATTTTTTAAAATAATCCATGATATAATCCATATCTTTCATAAGTCATCTATCATTTCTTCATCTTAAACTTTAATGGAATTAGGCTTTACTAGTAATTTATATATACAATATTATTGATCCCACTCTAGAGATTTTCCCCCTAGGACATTTATTTTCATAATACCCAAACTTCCCACATTTAAAACATTCAATTGATACCTTGGGAAGAATTTTATTCTTCTTTATTGAATTAAATGAATTATTACTTTTTCCATAAAATATTATTGATTTATTCCCCCCTTTACCACATATAAAACATAATCTAGTTCTCTTAATACATTTTCATGGGTGATTATTCCCTCATTATTGACACATAAGTCATTGAATATTTTTATCTTTGTGATATTTATCACCTAAACTTCTATGTAAGTCCATTTTATCTTGTTTAGTGCATTATAAAACTCACCTAGGTCCAGTTTTTCAATCATAAATTGTGACATCTAGTTCAATATAACAACAAGAGTTTTCACGTCATCACCCATTCCATTCAGTTTCTCATTTAGACAACCACGATATATTCCTTCACATCCATTATTAATTTGGTTCCTAATAGATCCATCCATTTTTTAAAACAAAAAAAAAGTTATTGTGATTATATCAAATAAACCATAATAAAACATCATATGTTGAGGATAAATACTAAAATATCCTTAACCATGCTATAATCTATTCAAATATTTATATTTATCCAAAATAACTATAATTGTCTTTATCACACTAACCATTATAGTTATAGAGGATTTTTAACTTAAGCATAAATAATAACCTAACCTCTAAAGTTATCTAAAAAATTTCTATGATCACAACTATAAGAACCCAATATTAAACATTACATATTCTAGTAAGTAGAATTAAATTTATTATATTCACAAAGATATTTTAGGTTTAGAGGTTTAGAGAGCTAGTTCATAACACATACATAAAAAATACATATATATACAAAGGAGACACTTTTTATCATTATCTATTTTTACCAAAATAAAAAACTATTAAAATAAAACATGATTTATTTTCATAAAAAAATTACTGAAGACTTTCAATTTAACTTTTTACTTACTATTATACATCCTTAAACCTAGTAAAAAAACATTTTTGTAGAATCCCAACTTTTCAAAGAGGTACGTTTTATTTTAAGTTTGGTCAAACCCTCATTGAATTTTCTCTTTTTACTTAGAACCGAGTGAATAGGCCTTTGGGTCAGTCGGTGTGCTTCTGAAAAGAAAATTGTAGGTGGGATCGAACATGGATTAAAATTCAATAAACTAAATATATTTAAATACACAGTATGTATTAAATACATAAAGTGTATTTGGATGGCCAGATCCCATTCACATTATGTAGTGGTTTTTCCCTGGGGGGAGACCTGATCATTACACATTTTGTAATACATTATACACACTGTGTAAATATTTAGGGCCAATTTTTGAAAAATAGGGCAGGGCCTCTTATTTTTTCGATAGATTCTCATTTCATCCTTCTCCAGTAGGTGCCTTATGAGAGAACCCCATTCATTCCTAAGCTAGGTTCATCTAGATATCCTCTATCTGAACTCCATTCTCTTCATCATCAAGTGTGTTGGATTACTATTAGTAATATCTCTATTCCTCTTCCTTCCTTCAATCATTTGTCTTTCTATCTTTTTCACTATTTTTGTGCAAGCTCATATTCCCAATTTTCATGGTTCTTTCCTATTTTGTCATTTTCTTTTTTCGAGCTCATATAAAAGTCCAGAAACATATTATTGGCCATCTACAAACCTAAGGTAGGTTGTCTGTCTCTTTTCTATAAATTCTTATGGAGTTTTTACCATGAATAGTGTACCACATGCCAAAATTTTCGACATTGCCTTCAAAATGTCTAAATAAATTAAATTAAATGTTATTATCATGTATAGTGGGACCTTATCTACCTGTGAAATAGAACTATTAGGCATCTTCCTTGATATGATCCACCCCATGTTTGTTCCTTTCCTTAAGAGCCTAATTTCCCCTTGCCTTAATTATTAAACACCTTGTGAGGTGAGTTTCTTTATAACAGATAAATTGGAAATAAAATTTATTGTCCATGTGATAGGAAATTATGCTTAGTCCATAATTTAATTATACAAACTAAATGAGTTGGGCCCTGATGCTCTATGCCATAAATTTCCTTAATATAATTAAATTAATTGGTCTGCTTGAATAAAGTGTTATAATTATAATTCCTTATTGAAGTGGTAGGTGTTTCTAATAATTAAACCTCACTTTTATACTTAACTAAGTAAAATATAAGTGATTCTATTTTTGGTTCTCCTTGGATGGTCTCATCGTGCTCTATTGTTAAAATTTTTAAATGATTTTTATACAAGACTAGAGTGATAATAGGTTTTCCTTGGATGGGATCACCGTGAATTTTTTCTTACCTTTGTATGAGTGGAACCAGGCTCAGTCGCTAGATAGATATACCAGACCATGAGTGATATTTGGTCCCCTATGTGAGATACGAGGGATGGGATCAAAGGTTTGTTACTTTTTTTACATCATACAGGTAGTGATACAAGGGATTCCATTTATGGATCACCTTGGACTGACTTCTATGGTATTAAATATTTATATTTCCTCTGGAGTGATACTTGGGATTCTTTTATGGATCACCTTGAATGGGATTAGGGTTCCTTTTATTAATTTCTAATGATGGATTTTAAATTAAAAAATAAGATTTTGTAACTAAAATGTTAACGATGAGTATGTCACGACAAATCACATCCTTGGGGATGATCCACCTCTTGATACTTACTTTTATCGACCCTTTTATTCCATATATCATACTTGTATAGGTTACCTTGGTTTGGAGACATCCGTCTTAGGGAGAAGTAGTTATTTTCAGTCAGGTACTCTATGAGAAATATGGTCTGATGTATTTTATTTATTTATTTCCTTGAATTTATTATCATCGGCACACTAATCATTTTATATGCACAAACTATATTGATCTAAACACCATTGTTGGTGGCATACTGAGTATATCTCACACCCTTATTGGTCCTCCCTTGGTACGTAATAAGATTTTATGATCGTAGGTGTAGATAAAGGTAAGAGTCCGACTTTTGATTCTTTATTTCTAATACTAGGTTAGAGCATGGGGAAGAGAACCAAACCTATGCTCGTGATGCTAGTATTAGTTTCTTTTGGTCTATTTGGTATTTTTGTATAGCATGTGGTGTATTCTTGTTTCCCTATATATTATGTACTCATTTTTGTATAGCTACATGACATGATCATCATCATTTTGTATCTAGTATTTATTCAACTTATGCTTGTTTATATTTCTTGGATGATTATTTATTATTTTGTTACTGTTATTACTCCTTCTTCTATTCCCCTTATATTATTTTATTAGTTTGATACACTTTGACTCGTGAGGGAATAATATCCTAACAGACACACCCTAGTCCGTCACTCCTAGTGTTCATACTCCGGCATATGGGGAGGTGCGCTTGAGATTATGTGGCCAACCGTCTCGGGGCACTACTTAGTGGCTCTCGGGGCGGGATGATATAAAGTGGTATCAAAAGAACTTTTTTCTTTTGTCTTACTATTTGAGTATTATAAAGGGTACTATGATGTATGAGAATTTGGTAATGATCTTGTTCTAAGGAGTATCTTACCCACATAAAGTGGAAACAAAAGTTTCTTGGGATGGGTTGTTGTTTTTATTGATTATGCCTCTTATAGTTGTTATGATTTCATTATTGGGTGACACACATGTTTTATGATATTATCATTATTGATATTATTATAATGAATTTTTTATTACTTGGACTGATAATATGAGGCTATATCAATTCATGCCTAATATTAGGCACCATAGGACTTAAATGTCATGCATTATTTCATTCCATGTTTATACATTCAAAATTCATTTCCTATATTACATGTGCTAGTTGCGAGTGCCTTGCTTGTTATATATTTAAATATGCTAACATTTATTAAAGAGATACCATAATTAGATTAATTAAAGTTACTAAATCAATATAAATGGTTTTTTCTCAAATAGAATAATGATGAAACCTTAATTAACTAATTATTCCATTTTTGATCTATGAACCACTAATTCTATAGACTTAAATTTTAATTTATTTGATTAATGAATTACAATTGTAATTTTTGAAGTGGGTAATTATATAAATTATGAATGGTAGTTAATTTAATCAAATCACTATAAATGACATGTTACATCATGATACCAGATGTAAAGGCCAGATCTCAATTACTTGATGTACCAATTTCAATTTATAAAGAGTATGGACTTTTATAAATTGGGAACAATGACACATTTAATTGGATTAATATATCTATATCCATATAAATAGGAATTAAATTAAATATATCAAAGTTTTAAAATGAAATGTTTACCTTCCGATAGAAAAGTAAAGGTTTTTCCCTCTATACATTTCAATTGAAACTCCATATACTGGGAACTATGATGTGTTATATGAGACCATGACCCTGGCCCGACCTTAGTAGTGGGTGGTAGGTTTTGTATCTTACAGACTATCATGACATTATTAATCACCTAGACCTAGATTTAGGTGAAGGAAAAGAGGTGTGATCTGTTATAGGAAGGCCTTATGCCTACCCCTTACTGTTTTCTCTATTTTCTATCTACTATAAACCTTATATGAAGTGTGTACTTAGAAATTGTAGACCTAATCCACCTAAAAAGACTTGATTCGTATTCCAATAGGGTGAAGATGATCATGATCTGGAGGTGGTGGGACTTGAGCCCCCAGTATTACCACATGTTGTTCCACCAGAGGCACCCCCTGTTGATCCTTCACTAGGGGACGATTGTCAATATCAAGATAAATTGAATCACTTTATCCAACCTTTATAGGGTACTATATGACATTATCCCTCTATTCCAGTGCTAACATAGGAATTCCAGCAGCAACATACTCCTACCTTATCAAGGGATGGTGGTCCTCAGGCTACTGAGTCATGGTTAAAGGCCATGTTATCAATATTAGAGCATTTAGATATGCCTTTAGAATTGAGGGTCAATCTCACTACCTATATGTTTCATGATTCTACAAAAAAATGGATATCATTACCCAGGACATATGTCATCATAGATTACTCTGGATGGGCTTCCAAACAACCTTTTATGACTACTTCTTCCACAAGATATTGCAAGAAGACCATACCTAGAAGTTTATGCACCTATAGTAGGGAATTATGTCAATTATGGAGTACTCATATTGTTTTAAAAGGCTTCAAATATTTTCACCGACTCTTACTGGTGATGAGATGACGACTACAAGGGAGTTCAAGGATGGTCTTGTGTACACCATCTGATTGTAGGTAAATTTTTTTTTGATTGACCACCATTTATAAGTTAGTGAACTAGGAAATCATCATAGATCAGAACCTAAGGGAAGCAGGAAATGTGATCCATGGTGGTTTAGATTCTAGGTAAGGAGATTGTTTATCTAGTTGCCAAAAACATTTTTTTGAGGCTGCACGTGGGGGAAGTTCCATCCAGATGACATACATCGATAGCTATGTGGTGTGTCACCAATGTGTCAGGGTAGGCTATAAAAATCCCCAGTGCGTGAGGAACCCAATTGAATGTCAATCTTGTAATAGGATGGGTCACCTTTAGAAATTATACTAAACTTTATCTCTTGTATCTAGGGAGAGGGGATCTATTCTAATTCCATTCTCCAGAACATGATTTATAACTCCACGTCAGGAAAGGATTTAGTCTACTACTGACCGATAAAAAAGAAGAGGTGTTCATAGCTGAGGTAGTTAGACTTGGGAGGTTCAGTACCAGTAGAGTGGACCAGCCTAGGATAGTGAGTTAGCATCTCAAGGTTATGGATTGGGACATATCTATGCAGAGAAACATATACCCAAGTAGAAGAGTCTAGTTCCTTCTATAGTATGAAGTACTATTCTATTAGCCTCTACTTTAGCTTCTACCCTATTTGATACAGGTACATCACACTAATTTATATCTACTACAGTTATAGAAAGTATGGGCATAGTGATAGAGTACTTCTGTGGTTTGATGACTCTCGACACGCTATTAGGGGTCAGATCATATGGTATACAGCAGTGAAAGTAATGTCCCCTTGATATAGGTGGGTAATGTTTCTTGTGAAATTTCTTTTTCCTTAAGATAATTGACTTAAATTTCAGTCTCATTATGGATTGTATTGTGCTTTATCATTCCCATTTTGATTGTAATCATTGTAGGGTGTCATTCACATCACCCGATGGAAGCACGTATGTTCATAATGGAAAATGGTATATCTAAGAAAGTCGAACTAGACCCGATCATTATGGGCTAAAGGGTGACAACCCAGATAGTTTTTCACTTTATGAGCAATCATGGAATGTAGCTTGTGGAAGTCCTTCTTATTGTGGATCGTTTTAGGGATGTATTCCCTAACAATTTATCTAGATTACCTCCTATGAAAGAGGCAGAGTTTTCCATTGATCTTGTACATAGTGCGACACCAATTTCCATTCCTCCCTATATGATGTCACCTACAGAACTCTAGTAAATCAATAAGTAGTTAGAATACTTAGAATAAAATGGTTTCATATGACCCAGTTCCTCTCCATGGGGTTCACCTATCCTTTTTTTTCAAGAAGGAAAATGGTTCCCTCATGTTGCGAGTGGATTATTGATGGTTGAAGCAGCTTGTGGTTAAGAAATAGTATTCATTGACTCATATAGATGGTCTGTTTGACCAGATCGTAGGAGTGATTGTTTTCTCTAAGATTTATTTAAGGTCAGGCTACCATCAGATTTATGTTAGACCACCATACATACCATGTATAGTGTTTCAGAGAAGACACTCCTCCGATGGCTCGAAGGCCGTCATTTTTATTGATTTTGATAATCCACCTTTCAAGAGGTGAAGTGGAACCCTTATAAGGCTCGTAGGTGTAAGTATTACATGGCCCGTAGGCCTTAGAGGAATTCATTGCTCGTAGGCTTCGAACATTACATACAACCCAGACTAACTACTTGGAACTACTTCTCCCTAGCATCTTCATCGTGAAATCAGCTCTCCACCTTTGCATGGCTGTTCGGCTAGGCTTTCTCATGCACTCACAGGCTTGTCCCGATGGCAGGTGACATACCCTCTCATTCTTGCAATCTGTTTAGCTTTTACTGTGGTGAAAGATCCTTGCTCCTCCTCCTTCTGAAGCTCGTTCCATGTAAGTTGTCTGGTTTGTATCTACACTTAAGGTGTCCCGAAGGCCTTACTCACCTGAAGGTCTGGGTAGCCTAGAGGCCTTAAAGGACTCGGGGACCAAATTGGTGGCCTGAAGGCCCAAACGGGGGAATATTCCCAGTTGCTACGGTCTGCACATGAGCCTCAGTCCAGTTGGTGACACTACGGAAAAAACACGCTTTTACAACGTGTTTTTTGCGATGGGAATTAATCCCATCGCAAAAGGTCCCTCCCTGAGGTTATTTTTGACGGGGGGTTCGCCCCGTCGCAAATAATTTTTTATTTCCGACGGGTTTTGGGATCCCGTCTCAAATAAGAATGCGTGGTTTGGTGTGGGTTGCACGCCATAGCATGCGAAAGGTTATTTGCAACGGGATTTTGGATCTCGTCGCAAAAAATTTTGTGCGGTAGGTTATTTGCGACGGGGGGTCCCCCCGTCGCAAATAGTGTGTGGGTCGAAGGGTATTTGTGACGGGTCCCGTCGTAAATACCGGCAGCGGTAAATGGGTTATTGCGACGGGATGTTGCCCAGTCGCAAAAGGTGTGTCGGTAGGACCCTTTTTTGCGACGGGGCCCATCGCAAATACCCTTTTAACCACCGATATCAATTAATGTGGGCGAAGGTATTTGCGAAGGGGCTCGTCGAAAAAAGAACCTTTTGCGACGGTAATCTCGTCGCATATAGCCCCGTCGCAACTAATATAACCTATATATACCCCTTCTGTTTTTCATTCTTCTCCTCTCATTTCTCACTCGGTCTCTCTCTCTCTAAACTATATTTTTAGAGTGAAAAGTTTTCTAATTTAGTTTTTTTTTTGCGGAGAAGTTGTGAAGTTGCTTCCATCAATAGGAGATCAAGTTTAAATGTATTTATATTTTATTTTATTTAATATTTATTTCATTTTTTTATGTTAATTTTAATTATTGTTGATTAGATGTAATTAAATTAGATTTATACTTTTTTGTTATATGTATTTAGTTGTAATAATAAATTGAAATTATTAATACTAATTCTTAATAATTAGTAACAATTATGAATAAATAAGAATAATTAATAATAATTAGAAATAAATATAAATAAATAGGAATAATTAGAAATAATTATAAATAATTAGAAATAATTCATAATAATTAGAAATAATTAGAAATAATTAGTAATAAATAGGAATAATTAGTAATAAATAGGAATAATTAGTAATAAATAGGAATAATTAGTAATAATTAGGAATAATTAGTAATAAAAAGGAATAATTTGTAATAATTAGCAATAAATAGAAATAATTAGCAATAAATAAGAATAATTAGCAATAAATAAAAATAATTGGCAATAATTGGCAATAAATAGGAATAAGTAGCAATAAATAAGAATAATTAGCAATAAATATGAATAATTAGCAATAAATAGTAATAATTAGGAATAATTAGTAATAAATAGGAATAATTGGTAATAAATAGGAATAATTAGTAATAAATAGGAATAATTCGTAATAAATAGGAATAATTCGTAATAATTAGCAATAAATAAGAATAATTAGCAATAAATAGGAATAATTAGCAATAAATAAAAATAATTGGGAATAATTAGCAATAAATAGGAATAAGTAGCAATAAATAAGAATAATTAGCAATAAATAGTAATGAATAGCAATAATTAGCAATAAATATAAATAAATAGTAATAATTAGTAAAAAATTGTATTAATTAGTAATAATTAGTAATAAATAGTAATAATTAGTAATAATTAGTAATAAATAGGAATAATTGGTAATAATTAGGAATAAATAGTAATAATTAGTAATAAATAGTAATAATTAGAAATAATTAGCAATAATTATCAATAATTAGGAATAATTATGAATAATTATGAATAATTAGTAATAATTAGTAATAATTATTAATAATTAGAAATAGTAAGTAATAATTAGTAATAATTCGAACTAATTTGGAGTAAATAGAAATAATTAGTAATAATTAGTAATAATTAGTAATAATTAGTAATAATTTGTAATAAATAGGAATAATTAGTAATAATTAGTAATAAATAGGAATAATTAGTTGTAATTAGTAATAAATATGAATAAATAGTAAAAATTAGAAATAATTAAGAATAATTGGGAATAAATAGGAATAATTTGGACTAATTCGTAATAAATAGGAATAATTAGTAATAATTTGGAATAATTAGTAATAAATAGGAATAATTAGTAATAATTAGTAATAATTAGTAATAAATAGTAATAATTAGTAATAATTTGTAATAATTAGGAGTAAATAGAAATACTTAGTAATAATTAGTAATAATTAGTAATAAATAGGAATAATTAGTTATAAATAGGAATAATTAGTAATAATTAGTAATAAATAGAAATAACTAGTAATAATTAGTAATAAATAGGAATAAATAGTAATAATTAGGAAAAAATAGTAATAAATAGTAATAATTAGGAATAATTAGTAATAAATAGGAATAATTAGGAATAAATAGTAATAAACAGTAATAAATGGTAATAATTAGAAACAATTAGTAATAATAATTAGGAATAATTAGTAATAATTAGTAATAATTATTAATAATTGTTAATAATTAGTAATAATTAGTAATAATTAAAAATAAATACGAATAATTAGTAATAATTAATAATAAATTGGAATAACTAAGAATAATTAGTAATAATTAGTAATAATTAAGAATAAATAGGAATAATTAAGAATATATAGTAATAATTATTAATTATTAAAAATAAATAGTAATAATTCGTAATAATTAGTAATACATAGTAATAAATAGTAGTAAATAGTAACAAATAGGAATAATTAGTAATAAATAGGAATAATTAGTAATAAATATGAATAATTAGTAATAAATTGGAGAAATTAGTAATAAATAGGAATAATTAGTAATAAATAGTAATAATTAGTAATAAATAGGAAGAAATAGTAATAATTGGTAATAAATAAGAACAATTAATAAGATAATCAATTGTAAAAAATTGTAATAACTTTTAATAACTTGGCACAATTTCCAGTGGATTGACGGAAATCCTTTTGCTCGATGACTCTTCTCCTTTTAACTTTCACCGACTCAAAACATTATGAAAAGTTTGCTTCTATGTATGCATATCCAATATTGTATACAAAAGTTTGAATATGTATTCATAGGACCACATTTTTTATAATGTGTTCAGGCTGGGACGGTTGCAAGACGATGATTCATTGACGAAAATGGGGCTCTTTTTTCCGAAGGCTCATTTACTTGCATCTTTCTCACACTGAAATCACAATGAATAATATATTTGGAAGTACGTTTATTCATACTCATATGCACGATAATGAATAAGAATACCTCCAAGCATATTCTTCATTATGATTTCAGTGTGATAAAGATGCAAGTAAATGAGCCGTCAGAAAGAAGAGTAGTCATTAATCCCCTGGAAATTATGTCTCCCAAATTTAATAGAAATTATTAAGAAGGAGTTGTAATTATTGATCTTCTTTTTTAGATAGTGTTTTTATAATTTTAAATTATTCAAAAAAATTATGATTTTATATTTTTTTGAAAAATATGGAACAAGGAAATCAACATCAGTCATTATTAGATGATCGTGCTTGGATAAATCAGCATAGAAATCAAAATGGTTTTAGTTTAAATCCTGTATATATTGAGGGTGTTGAAGCTTTCTTATCATTTGCATCATAAAAACAAGAATATGTTTCAGAAGGCACAATAAAGTGTCCTTGAAAAAAAAATATGCTCTGAGAACGTTTGACACATTTGACAAGGTTGGGGGACATCTCTTGCGGTTTGGTTTTCAACCAGATTACATTTTTTAGTATCAACGTGGTGAACATAGTTCCAGAGAAGATACTAATAATTTGATTTCAGATCCATCAAAGTTTCAAAATTTACTACATGATGTTGCAGGTCTATCTGTTCAACAAACTGAAACTCAAGATGATATTGATTTAACTCCTGAGTTGGCACCATCTGGATTTTATGAGTTGTTGAGGTCTTCTAAGGATGAATTATATCCTAGTTGCAAGATAAGAAAATTAGAAGTAGTTTCAAAATATATGTCTATTAAATCAGATAATGCAATGTAAAACAACTGTTTTGATCAGGTATTTTCTTTGGTTAAAACATGTTTACCTGAAGTAAATATGTTGCTTACAAATTATTATGAGAGCAAGAGGCTGGTTCGTAATCTGGGCCTTAGTTATCAGAAGATTCATGCATGTCCAAATGATTTCAGCTTATATTCTGGTGAAAACGAGTCATTGGATAATTTTCCCACATGTGGAAAATAGAGGTATAAATAATCTCAACCAAGGAAGTCTGTATCAATTGCAGTAAAACAGTTGAAATATTTCACCCTTACACCCAGGTTGCAGTGTTTATTTATGTCTCAGAACACAGCATTAATGATGTCATGGCACAAAACCAACATTTATATTGATAAAATCTTGAATCATCCATCTGATGGTGATTCATGGAAACATTTTGACCATATGCATCTGTATTTTTCTTTAGAAGCCTTAAACGTGCGATTGAGTCTTTCTACTGACAGTTTCAGTCCATTTAGTTCTTATAGAAGTCAATATTCATGTTGGCATATCTTTATAACTCCGTACAATTTACCTCCATGGATGTTGATGAAGGATCCCTATATCTTTTTGACTCTATTAATCCTAGTACATCCAAAAAATTATATTGATGTTTGTTTGAAACCATTGATTGATGAGTTAAATGCATTGTGGAGTGATGGTGTTAGTACATATGATGTTTATACGAAACAAAATTTCATATTAAAATCTGCTTTGATGTGGACGATTAGTGACTTTCCAGAATATGGAATGTTATCTGGTTATATTACACATAGTCCAAAATCATGTCCTTACTATATTGAAGACAAAAAAGCCTTTATACTCTTTAATAGAATAAAAACCTTTCTATTTTGACTGTCACCGAATATTTATTCCAACCGATCATCCTTTTCGGAGGAAAAAATCCCATTTCAGAAAAGTTATAATTGAAAGGGATGTACCTCCAAATATGATATTAGGTACAGAGTTAAAATCAATTGTATTTTCATTACCTCTCATCACATTTGGGCCAACAGTAAACCAACAGAAAATTCATGGATTTGGGAAAGAACATAATTGGCTAAAATGGAGCATTTTTTGGGATCTTCCGTATTGGTATGATTTATTGGTCTTCCACATGTTGGATGTTATGCATATTGAGAAGAACTATTTTGATAATTTATTTCATACAGTTTTGGATACACTAGGTAAGACCAAAGATACAATAAAGGCATGATTAGAGCTTGACCAAATTTGCAGGCGACCGGAACTTGAACTATTTTAAAATGTCAGATCACAGAGTTTAATGAATCCAAAATCATTTTATACACTCTCAAAAGAGAGTTGCTTATTATTTTGTTAGTTGATTTCATATTTGAGACTTCCAGATGGCTATGCTTCAAATTTGGGAAGATGTGTTAAGAATGGTTATATTAACGGATTAAAAATTCCTAATTGTCATGTTATAATGGAAAGACTTATGCCGATTGGATTTAGAGGTTTGTTGAATTAAAATATTTGGGATTTAATAATAGACATATCATATTTTATTCGAGACATTTGTGCAGCGACAATAGACTACGATGTGCTAAGAAAACTGGAAGAAGATGTTGTTGTAATTATATGTAAACTAGAAAAAAATTTCTACTAGCATTCCTTGACTCAATGGAACATCTGATACTACATTTTCAACATGAATCTAAATGTGGAGGTCTAATATAGTTTCAATGGATATACCCATTCGATAGATGAATGCAGAAATTGAGGAAAAAAGTGTGTAACAAAGCATCAGTTGAAGGCTCAATTGTTGAAGCTTATTTCCAAGAGGAAATTACTTTTTTCTACTCTCACTATTTTGAATCTCAATATCCCTCAAAACAAAATCACATGGGATTAAGTGAGGGGAATGTTAATGATGAAATGAACAATCAATTATTAGTTTTTAATCAGCCAAATCTTGGTTTTAGTGGAGTTCTTAAATGATGGATTTCAAGTGATGAACATCACAGAGCTCATAAATATGTTCTTCTCAACTGTAAAGAAATGAAATCATTTGTACTATGAATAATTCTATCACTTATTCTATAATTTATGTTATAGTATGTAAATTTATTTTATTTGTAGGTTATATGATAATCATATCAACAAACAACTTCCACAAATTACATCAGCTGCTCCTGAAGAACGTAGAAAAAAAATTTCTCAATGGTTTAAAAAACTGGTAACATAAATTATTGATGGCTTAATATAAATTCTGTTTATTATTTATTATATTGATAATTGTTTTAAAAAAATTTAATTATCTCAATATGCTGATAAAATTTATAAGAGACTGTGTATATTGAGTAACCCACGATCCAAAATAGTTAAATCTTATAATGCATATGTGGTGAATGGTTTTCGATTTCATACACATGCATATGGGGAATCAAAACAACATTGAACAGTGGAGTTTTCTTAAGTGGATCACATCACAGAGAAACTGAAGTTGACTTTTATGGAATTATGGATTAAATTATTGATTTGTGTTATCTATTAAAGAATTATATAACAATGTTTAAATGTCAGTGGTTGGATATTGAGAGAGTCTTATGTGTTCATCAGACTCATGGAATCGTCAATATTAAATATAAAAGTCTTCTTGTAGTAAATGAACCATTTTTATTGGATCAACAAGAACATCAAATTTATTACGCAAAGTATTGTGCTACTTCAAGAGAATTGAGCGATTGGTGGAGCATAATAAAAATGAAATATCGGAGAAATCAGTTTACTCAAACTGAATTTGGTTCCAATGAAGTGGAAGGAATTGAAAATTTTCAAGATACTGATCAAAATCCATCTTTTTCACAAAGAGATGTGAATATCGATGATGAAACTACACAATTAAGGATCTGTGATATTGAAGATGTTAATGATGTAACAAATGAATTTGAAATGACAAGAGATGATGAAACTGAAATTCATATGGATATTGATGATGTTTAGGAGAAAGATGAAGACATTGACATTGACAGCTATGGAGAAGAGGATGAAGATGAACATTGACACAATTAAATGATGGTTATAATCATAACTAATATATATCTATATATAATAGTTATTTTCAATTATCTGCTAACAACAATCATTTTGTGTTTCAGATGGATCCTGATATATTTTCCAAGTTGTAGGAGTTTGATCTACCTTTGGATGAGGGGGATTTTGGATCATCTGACCCTCATCCTACTGGCAGTTCAAGAGGTACATGGAGGGGGCACGGTCTTGCGTGACTAATGATTCCAGACCCTATCCCCGAGCGACGTCCACATCTTGGCTTCGATCCACGCACACGGAGGTATGGTAACCTGTATATTTTAGTTAGATTTCATTAATTTATTTATATATATAATAATTGTTTGTTTATTTATTCCTTTTTTCATAGTTTTTCATAAGTAGTTGTTGGACAGAGGATCTCTATCATGAGCAATTATTTTTCTCAGCCATGGATCACATGGGAACTGATTCATGTTGATGTGTGGCGCAACATGTTCAATCATTGGCTGGTACGTAAATAAATAATATTTATTTTGAAATTTATTTTATTAATAACTAGATATTATAAAATATTTTAATTAGTTTATGGTATCTCATCAATGATAGCATGCATGATGCCATCCACACGGCATGGAAGTTGTCTATGTGTGACCGTTTCTGTCAGTTTTTGCGCAATTTGAGAAGAACAACCATTAAGAAAGAAGAAGTGATAGAATTTGATGAGTCGTGTAGAGCCCACCGAACAGAGTAAAATTCATCTCACATTTGGGATGGATTATGTTTACACTAGTTGGGTGGTGGATTTCAGTGGAGATCTTTAGTGGGATGACAGAACCAAGGGAGATAGGAGGTGGCGCATCGAGCTAGTATTCGTACATTCAGTTCGCATAAAGAGCATCTGGTAATTATATTTTTTAAATATTTTATATACCTTTAAATATAAATAGTTTATTTTATATTTTTGTAGGTAGTCGAGCATCCCGATATTACGGACTTCGATGTTTATCGAAGGATTTACAGTGATCTAACCACTGGAGATATTAAAGGTGATCGCCAGCATCCGATTATGGTAATTATTATTATTTTTAGTTTGGCAATTAACATTATATAATATTTTCACAGTTTTAATTTCAAATTGAAATTTAAGGAGTCATATGAGGTTGCGACCTCTTAGACACAGGCTGAGGTTCAGGACGAGACGATTGAGCAAACCAGTTCCCACCATTTCACTGAGACGGCATAGATACAGGTGACTTAGTATGGCTTTGAGAAGGGCCAAGTAGTTGGTATCGGCTCTCATTTGACTCCTGGTACTTATTATGTTACTACTGTTATGTCGGCATCCATCTGGAGAGTAGCTCGTGGAGAGGCATCATCTTCTAGCTCACTATATCAGGAGTAGTTGCGAACTCAGGCTGAGCTTATAGAGACTTTATAGAAGCCGCATGAAGAGATGTGTCGGCGGCAGTAGTAGTAGTAGCAGCATCATGAGGAGGATATACGTCGATTGAAGTAGCAGCGATAGTAATAGCATCATGAGAAGATTGAGTACATGTGTCACCTGACTCATAGTTTAGGGATGGAGTTTCCTCTACCTCTTCTATAAGAGGACCCCCAGTGATTTGTTTTTTTATGTTAAAAACATTTGAATTCTAGATTTTTAATAATATGAACTATTTACAGTTTCTGTCTTTTATATTGGTGGAAATATTGCATATTTTTTTTTTAATATTATATTATTTATTATTAGTATTATATTTTTTAATATATTTTTATTTTGCTAATAATAATAATATTTTATATTTTTTTATATTTTTTTAAATATAGATAATTTTAATAATTTTTTATTATTTTAATTATATTAATATTAATTTTTTATTAATCATAATTTTATTAAATATATTTTTTTAGTATTATATTTATTAAGGTTTGTTTATTTTACTAACAATAATATTTCTTTTTTTATTATTTTAATAATAATAATATAATTTTTTCATAAAACATAATTTTATTAATTTTTTTTATTATGTTTACTATTTGCGATGGGATCTTTTGTGATGGGTTACCATTGCAAATAAGTTAAATATAATTTTTTATGATTAGTATTTGTGAGGGGACAACAGACCCATCGCAAATACTAATTGTGATGGGCCCGTCGCAATTGATTATATATATATATATATAATGTAAATAATTCGATGTTTATTTGCAACGGGAAACTTACCCGTCATAAATACTAATTGCAATGGGCCCGTCGCAAATACTAATTGCGATGGGCCCGTCGCAAAAGTTTTATGGATATATAATTTATATAATTAGAAGTTTTTTTGCGACGGGAAACTTTCCCATCACAACAACTATTTTTTGGGACGGGCCCGTCGCAAAAAAATGTATTTGTGACGCTGTTTTCTACAACGGTCTATTTGTGATGGGACCCCATCACAAAAGCCTATTTATGATGGGATCCCATCCAAATAGTCCATTGAAAATACCTCTAATTCAAGTAGTGTGAGGACTCCTTAAGTTCATCCAGAAGACCCTTGATCAAATCCAGGCAGAGGCTAATTTATAGGTACTATAACTTGTATGATTATTTGGTTATGTCTTTCAGCCTTGTGAATGCACTAATAGTCTTTAAGGATCCGATGAATCAATTTGTTTCACCCATACTTAGATTCATTTTTGGTGGTATTCATAAAATACATCTTTGTGTATTCTCACATTAAACATGACCATGTCAATAATCTTGAGATCATGATGAATAAACTAAGAGAGAACTAGCTATATGTGAAGCTCCGAAAATTCCACTTTTGGATTGATAAGGTTCACTTCTTGGGTTATATAATTTCGAATGCAAGTGTATCCATTGACCCATATATGGTGAGCGTCGTGGATTCCTGGGATCATCCCAAAAATGTATTTGAAATATGTACTTTCTTGGTACAGGATGGCCATTATAAGTGATTCATTCAATATTTCTCACACCTAAAAGTGATACTCATGGGATTTATTAAAAAGGGTTTGAAATTCATATGGTCAGACGCTTGTGAGACAACCTTTCAAGATTTTAAAGGGATATTGACTTTAGTGTTGATCCTGCAACAACTAGAACTGTAAGAATCTATACTATTTATTATGATGCTTTAAGAATTGGTCTAGAAGCAGTTTTTATAAAGGAATATCAGGTTATAGTATACGAGTCCTACTAGTTGATACCTCATGAGTAGAATTACCCTACACGCGACCTCGATCTAGCAGTTATGGTTCATTCTTTACGTTGTTAAAGGTATTATATTTTGGGTGAGAGTTTCATCATTTAAATATACCATAAAAGTCTCAAATACATCTTCAAACCGCATTACTTGAATATGAGACAGCGTAGGTGGGTTGAATACTTGCAATAGTTTGACTTTGAAATTGCTTATACACCTAAAAGGGTAACCAATTGGCTGACATTTTGAGCTTGAAGACTTAGACACATGCCATCTGGGAGGCTAGTGGGGAGTGGAAATTATTGGCCTTGTTTTCCCAGATGCAATTATAGGTTCAAGAATATCATGGGTATCCTATTTTAGTAGCTTTAGTAGTGACATCCGCCCTTCTATAATAGGTGTTCTTAAGTACAACATATCACCCTCAGACCGATGGGCAGTCTGAGTGTACCATAATTATATTTTTGTACATGATATGGGCATGAATCCTTGATTTAAGAGGTTAATGGGTGAATTTTATACCTCTTGTGTATTGTTTCTACAAAAATAGTTTCATGAAATGGTTTAGATGCCTCTGTATAAGGACCCTTATGGTAGGTTGTGTTGTTAAACCTTGTTCTAGTTGGAGGTAGGTGAGGCAACACTACTGGGTCCTAATATCATTTAGGATACTTCAAAGCAAGTAAATCTATTTCAGAAACACATGGCTACATCTCAATCTAGGTATAAGTCTTATATTGATCATCTTCATCGACCTCTAGAGTTCAAGGTGGGACATAGGGTCTTTCTGTGAGTATCACCTAGGTTGGGTCATAGAAAAATTCAAAAACATCGAAAATTATTGCATTTTTTATGTTATTCCTTTTGAGATCATGGGGAGAGTTGGTCTAGTAGCCTATTGGTTGTAGTTACCTTAGAGGTATTATGTCATGCATGATGTCTTCTACATGTCATAGCTTTGTTGTTATCATTTGAACATATCTCATTCATTTGATCCTAAGGATATTGAGCATGAAGTAGATGCATCCCTTGAGTTGAATCTAATGCATATTTTTTATCAGAGAATAAAGTCCCTTTGGGGTAGGTTATTTTCATTAGTTCAACTGTTATGGAAACATGGCTATGTACATGACAAGTCTTGGGAGAGAGAGGCTGATGTTCATGCTCAGTGGCTAGAACTTTTCTCAAATGATATTTTACCACCATTAGAATGAAATTTGGGGACAATTTGTTTTAAATAGGGGAGGCGGTAATATCCCTACTTTTCAAAGATGTTATTTTTCTTTTAAATTCGATCAAAACCTCTTTAATTTTATCTTTTTTCTTAAACCCTGGTGATCGGGTCTTTAGGATGGTTGGTTTTCTTCTAAGAACGAATTTTTAGGTGGTATATAACCTAGATACAATCTAAATACACATTGTGTATTTAAATACATGGCATGAATTAAATACATGATGTATATTTGGCTAGCCAGACCCTATTCATGTCATGTAGAGGTTTTTATCTGGGAGGGGAGTCCTAATCATTACACGATGTGTAAGGGATTTAAACATCATGTAAATATCAAGGGATAGTTTTAAAAAAAATAGGTTAAATCCTCTTTTTGTATATAGGATCATTTTATCTTTCAAATGAATGTTTTGTATGAGAGATCCCCCTCCACATCTAAGCTAGGTTTGTCTGGATCTCCTCCATCTAAGATCAATTATCTTTATTGTAAGGTGTGTCAGATTACTCTCGGTAATCTCTCTATTACTCTTCCTTCCATATGTAATTTTTCTTTTATCCTTTTATGTTATTTTGGTGTGAGATCACATGATCTACTTTCATGGATTTTTTCCATTTTTAAATTTTCTCCTGTTCTGGATCGAATGAAATGATTATAATAGATGAATGTTCGTATATGAACCTAAGGTAGGTAGTCTAGCTCTTTTCCCTAATGTATTGTTATTTTTTTACCATACATCATATGTCGTCCACTATAATTTATATCATTTCTTATCTAAATAAATTAAATTAAATGTTATTCTCATGTATAGAGGGACCTTCGATGCCTAAAAAATATAGTTTTTGGGAATCTTCCTTGATATGATCCACCCTATGGGTTTGCCTTTCCTTAATGTCCTAATTTACCCTTGCTGTAAATTATTAAACACCTTGTGATGTGTGTTTCTATATAATATATTAATTGGAAATGAAAATTATATTCCATGTGCTAGGTCTTTATGCTTAAGCCATAGTTGAATTATAATAACTAAATGAGTTAGGAAAATGTGATCTATGCCATGGTATTCCTTAATCTAATTAAATAAATTGGTTATCTTGAATAAATAATTATGATTATAATGCCTTGTTTAATTGGTTTGTGTTCTTAATAATTAAATCTTACATTCATACATATTTGAGGGTGATACAAGGGATTCCATTTATGGTTCACCTTGGATAGGATCATTGTTCCATCTAGTTAGAATTTGTTAATGATTTTCATACACATCAGGAGTGAAATTATGTGTGCCTTAGACGAGATCAACTTGAATTTTTCTCTACCTTCATATGAGTGACACCAGTTCCCTAGGGTAGACACCATGGATAGTCTTAGTGGATAAATGGATACATCAGGACATGAGTGATACATGGTCCCCTATGTAATATACTAAAGAAAATCTTAGAGGTTTTTTATTTTTATTTACATCATTTTTGAAGTAATACAAGGAATTCCATGTATGGTTCTCCTTGGACGGACTTACATGGCATTAGATATTTATAGTTCCCCTGGAGTGATACTTGGGATTCCTTTATGGATTGACTTAGACAGGCTCAAGCTTCCACTTATTAAATTCTAAATATGAATTTTAAATTAAATAATAATATTGTGTAACAAAAATTCTAGTGACGTATATTCTAAGTCAAATCACATTCTTGGAGATGGTCCACCTCTTGATGCTTACCTATTTTGACCCTTTTATTCATAATATCATACTTGTATAGGGTTACCGTGGTTCATAGACATCCAAATTATTCCTAAGTAGGTAGTATCAGTTAGGTACCCCATAAGGAACCAAATATTATGTATTTTATTTATGTATTTACCTGAATTTATTATCATTAGCACACTGCTCATTTTATGCATAGTCTGGATTGATCTAGACACCATTGGTGGTGGCTTACAGAGTATACATCATACCCTACTGGGACAACCATTAGTATTCAGGTAGAATTTATGATTGAAGGTGTAGATAAATGGAAGCATCTGACTTCGGATGCTTTATTTACAATACTAGGTTGGAGCATGGGGATATAGGACTGATCTCATGCTCATGATGCTAATAGTAACTATTTTTTTGTCTTTTTGGTATTTTTGTGTAGTATGTGGTATATACCAATTTTTCTATATCTTATGTACTCATATTTGTATTGCTACATGACATGATCATCATCATTTGGTATCTATTAATTATTCAACTTCTGTTTGTTTAAAATTATTATATTTTCATGTATTATTTGGCTGCTTCCAATTATTACTACTTGTGTCATTTACCACATATTGTTTTTTCATTTTATTACACTCAAATTGTGAGGGAATAGTCTCTCCACCGACACCCCCTAGGCCCTCACTACTATTTGGAAGCCTCTAGAGTATAGGGAGGCTTACTTGAGGTCATGTGGCCAACTGTCTTAGGGCACTTCCTAGTGTCTCCCGGGGTGGGATGCTACAATTTTAAAACATGGTATGCGAACAAAAATATTAAAAAAGAGAAAAAATAAGAAATCTGTTAGTATAGTTAAAAACATAAAAACCTTTATAAGTTTTACCTATATCTTCAAAGTTCTTTGAGAATATGTAATAAAACATTTCCATATGAAAAACACATACACTTTTTTCTCAAATAAAAACCTTAAACCCCATATGAAGAAAATAAAAAACCTTTTAGGAAACATAGAGAATCACATTCATAACCCATTTTAAACCCATGAAAGAAATAACTAGAGCCTAGTTAAATCCATATGATAAACCCTCTAGTAACTCCCTCTTTATTATCTATTAAGAAAAGAAATATTACCAAATTAATTGGAGTACTATCTGGGTTCACCCATCGTATAATCTATATTAGGCTCACCTGGCACTATTTGGGTGCACCCATCATATAAGTTATATTATGATCTACCATGAGATATAATGGGGCTCAATGATTCATATAATCTATATCAATATCACCCAATTCTCAAGGTGTAATTCTCAAGTACCATTTCGAGAATAAAACATTTCATGATTTCACCTTTTCCTCATAAAACTCATGAAAAAAACTTTTAAACACGTAATCAAATAACTTTTTGACATTAAAATACTATTTTCTATTAAAAACCCATTTTTAATACCAAAATTACAAAAAAAGAGGGCTTTATTTTATTAAAACATTAAATCCTATAAAGGAATACAAACTTCGAATAATGGTAATTGTAGTGGGAAAAGTCAAAGTCATCATATATGTTAAAATAGATTATATCTTTTATCATTTTTAATGAATGTCAAGCATTCAATACAAAGATTCCTTTTTGAAATACTTTGAAAGAAATAAAAAATGACATTTATAAAATTATCATGACCATAAAATTACATTTATAAAATCATTTTAAAAACATGGACATGGAAGAAAAAGAGATTTGGAAGGAAAAAATTAAAAGAGTATTTTTGTAAAGAAAAGTCTTATACCTCTTTGAAAACATTTGAATCATAAGACCAATGAAGGAATAACATTTAAAAAAACTTTGAATATAATGATAATAGATAAATTAATGATATAACATGTCGATGGTTTTTCTTATACACGTCATAAAATAATATAGGTTCATAACATCAAAAATATGCCTCAACTAAAGGAAATTGAGACAAAGTCCCTTACCTTGAGTCTAACTCATCAGGTACATTCTTTATCTTCCTAAATAATAAACTTATGTTAATAATTTATATTATTAATAACCTTTTTAAAGTTTATTATTTTTTTATTTCACTTTTTACTGAGTTATATATGATTACTTAATAAATTAATTTTACATTGGTTTTTTTATGATATTTGACTTATGTGTCCAAAATGACAGACAATGGCCTAGTTAGTGGTGTAGGTCTATTAAAAAGGCACCTTTTTGTTGGACCTGTGATGCTTCCAGAAACGTACCATAACCCCATATCCCACTAACTCATGGGATACAAGCAACGGGCCACTAACGTGGGCTAGGTTCAAGCACTATCCCCTAGTCAGCTGGGGATTTAATCTCACCTCATCATGGATTCGAAGCCGGGGCTGACTGGCATAATAACCACTGGGGAGCATCTTCTGCTACCACTATGTGTCATTATATAAACATCTATGGAATAATAATAATATAATTATTATAATTATTACAAATTAATAATTATTTTAAATCTAAACATGAAATATGTTTATGAAAAATGAAATACATTACGATCATAAAGACAGTAGCTCGTACGTACACATGAGTAATGTTTCCATTTTTCAACGATCATTATGGAAATAAAGTAAGTAATATTTTATATTTAAATAATTTTCATAATATTATAAATACTGTATCATTTCTTTAAATTTAATTAAATATATATCATCTATTTGATTTTTTATGAAAAAAGAATCACATCGCTTCGAGAGGCGGTAGTCCGTTGTACACACGAGTGATGTTATCGTATCCCCCATGGAATGGGAAGTAAAAAGGTATATGTTATATCAAAATTAAATAAGTATAATTATGATAAAAAAATATCACATATATATATAATTTAAATCCATCATTATAACAATTCATTAGAGGTTATGATGAAAAAATATACATCGGTTCTCGATGAGGTAGTATGTCGTACATATGAATGATTGTTTTGTTTCCTTTTTGATGGAAGAGGATATGTATTTAGGTTATTAAATTAACATAATAACATATTATTATATGTTAAATATTTTTTTTATTATATCATAAACATTTAACAAGGTTTTAAGGAGGTGTGAGAATAAATAAAATAAAAATTACCGGTTAAGCACAATACATCTTCTTCAGACAACCGCCTTAGGATAGCACCAAAAACCATATTAGGTTGGATGTTTTATCAAAAAAAGTTATATAGTTCATGGGTATGATATTAAATAGGTTACTTGGATAGTTATTATCAGAACCATAATGTTTTTAAGGTTTGAAGAGGAGAGGATAGAGGGTGGCCTTTTATAAGTGAGGTGAGTGGTTGTAATTTTTGAAAAGAAAAAGCAATACCCATGTTTTTTAAATGAAAAAGGCTCAAAAATAGAATATTATCAATAATTATAAAATATAATATCTAAATAATTCTATAAAATATATTTTAGATAAGTTTTTAGGTTATTTTAACCCTTATATTTTTAGTTCAACCCCCTGGTAAATTTGTTTTTACCTTAACCGTGGTAAAGGATTTTTATTATTTTCACTATTCATTATGAGAAAAAAAATAAGTTGAACTTATTATATAATATAAAATATAATTATTAGAAATATTTATTCCATTTTACCAAATTAAATTCACATAAGTGGTAAATTTTAATTTAAAAGTAAACACACCGGCATAATGAAAAAACAGTTTTTCAAGAAACGTATTTTCAGGCATAAGATGATTTTATATTAACTCTATAACTAGTAGTCACTATTATATGAATTTACATTCATATGTATAGATATATATTATATAAATTTCATTTAAAACATTCCTCATTAGTTTTCTTAATTAATTAAAATGGATTAACATTATACACTTCAAAAATGTTTTCTAAAAAAACATTTTTAAACCCAAAAATAAAATTTTACTAAAATCCAATATAATTATGATTCAATTGTAATTATGTGGATTAAATAAAAATAAATAATATTTATTTTAATTTAAATTATATTCAAAGCATAATGTTACTTTTAAATAACTTAACTTATTGAAAATAAATGACTTTTTTACAAAAAAAACATTATTTTTCACTATTCATCATAAAATCAATATTTTCTAAAAAATATCAAAGTTACAACCCAAGTTAATTTTTATATTATTATTTAAAAAATTATTTTCTTTTTTAATAACTATTTTCTTAAAATTTCTTGAAATTAATTATTATATTTTCCCACAAAATCAATAAAATTTATTTTTGAAGAGAATATATTTTTTAATTAATAAAATTACTTTACTAAAACTTTATTGATTATTAACTAATAATTTATTAATAAATATATAATTTGTATGGAGTTTTAATATATTTAATAAATTATTTAATACTTTTTATACCCATAAATTTAACTTCAAGGTTATAATGGTCAAATTTAAAAAAAATTATTTCATGGTCCATTTAAGCTCATCATTGCATGTCTTGAATTCTATCGAGCATATATTCCTTTTTTAAAATCTCAGGGTGTTACATATAAGGTGATAAAAACATAACTTCCTGAATTATAAACCTTGGAGGGTAAATAGATGTTAAAATACAATATTTCTCAAAAAATATTTTAACACATTGAAGTGAAAATTTCTTTCAAATACATTTTTTAAATGGTAAAGAGAAGAATTTTGAAAACTTTAATAAAAAGAGTTCCTAAATAAAATAACCTTGAAAATAAATAAAGGTTATTAAAAATGATAAGTGAAAATAATTTTAAAATTTTTCTTTAAAAATATTTTTTAATAAATGTGAATTGAAAAATACATAGTCGTTAAAATGGAAGTGAAAATGATTTAAAAACTATTACTTTTAAAAAGAATATTTAATAGTGGAGTTTTGAAAAATAAATAATGATTTCAAAAATTTAAGTGAAAATAATTTTAAATATTTTAATTTTTCAAAATAATCTTTAATAATGTAACATTTAAAGGGGAATAAAAGTTATCAAAAAAATGTGGAGTGGATGATAAAAAAATTTATTTTCAAAGGATAGAAAAACCTTTTGAACATTTTTAAATAAACTTACTAAAAACCCACATTGTTAAAAAGGATAATGAAAAATTTTCTTTAAAATTAATTAATATGAATAAAAGGATAATTGCATATAAAAAATTATAGATTCCACTAGGAAAAGGAGAACATTAGTGGGAAGTAAAAACATGTATTTTGAATTAAAATCTATTAAAAAATGGGAATTATTCTTAACAAAAATGAATTTTAACGGAACAATAAAATCATTAGGGAAGAATAAGTTGTCTTGTATCATGATTTCCTATAAAATAATTTGTAAATAAAACATAATGTAATTATTAGTTATAATATATCAATCTTGAAATATTATAGTCATAGTAGAGTGATTATGACCCAAGGAAAATATTTTAGTCATGAAAACCCAGTTTAGCCTTTGTAAAATTTAAATCAAAACACCATTAGAGGTATAACCTTAAAAAAAATTGAATATCATTAAATATAACATAATAATGATACAAAATGACAATAGATAAGTATTTTCCCCATTGAAAAGGAAACATAGTGTATAGCTTAAACATGTCTCAAGGGATTCAAATTTTAGATTTAGAAACCCTTACGAATATTATAGTCTCTAAATTAATGATCCTTTGGAAATGAATTCATGGGAATAAATTTTATATATTGATAAATTAAATTGGAAATAAAATTTTACAAAATAGTAGGATAAAATAGTTCAATTTAGAAGAATGGGGTTCAAGAATATCCATTATAATTCAAGGAAAGGAAAATGAGTTATAAAAAAACTCTTACATTTTATGAAACATTCTAATAAAAAAAACCTTGATAGAAATATATCTTTAATTTCAAGTTAAAATACCATGAATATTAATAATAAGTGATATTAAATATCAAATTTTTGTACATTAACCATTTAAAATAAATTAGGTGCATAAAAGAACATGTGCCTCAAAAAAAGATGTTTTTAGATGAAACCTTTACCAGTGTCTAAAAGCATTTTGCACTTGCACTTAGATTCCTAAATAATTAAATTAAGATCATTATATATATACCCAATAATCTTATTCACCTATAATTAATTTTCTAAGGCCCGTTTATTATCTTTTTGTACTTATATTTAATATAGTTTCCACTTACGTCAGTTACTCGGGGTTATTCAGTTAATTCTATTCTAATACTTTCAGTTTGTTGACCATGGTCAAAGGTGTTGTAAAATAGTTTCAAAATATCTATAATTTAATATTATTAAATTATTTAATATTTTGTTATCAAATAATTTATATAGTTAAAAAGCTTCTCCATGAATGGACTCAATTTGGAAAAGTTACATTATTATGTCCTTTTTAGCGGTTAAATTTACTATAACTGTTTATTGAAAATATTACTTATGAAATGTATAATATTATCATTCAACAATTTTGATAGTTTATTAAATAATAGTTTTATAAATTAAATACATTTTTAAGCCAATTTATGTTAGTTTATATAGAAAAGGAATGATAAATGTCATCCTGTGGAGGCAACAGTCCACACAATGCATGATTAGTGCTTTCATTTCTTAGTGAATGAGAGGGGTGAATATGGATAGAAATTGATAATTTCAGAATAATAACTTAATTTTACACATAATATTTATTATTAAAAACTATAATTAATACCTTCCATTTTAGGTGGTTATGAAAAAAACAGAAGAGTCGCTTTGTGGAAGTGGTAATTTGTGTACACGCACTAATGAAGATTCTTATTTTTCATAGTAGATGGAAGAGAAAAAATAATAGTTGTAAAATTATTATAATAACATCTCAACACACTGATGATGATGAGGGTGTATTTATACTATGGGTATGGTTTGTTTATAAATGAAATAATAAGAAAGAAATATTAAGAAAGATGTGTTACCTATGTTGAGTCCTTGAACTTCCTCTGTATGAAGGACATATATTTGAGAGACTTGGGATAATTTTTGATGACCGTGTTAATTAGAGAGTTTAATGGTGTTAAAGGATATAAAATTTGGGTATTTTTCAAGGTAATTTGAAAATAGGAGTAGAGTATTGAAGTGGTGCAAGTGATCTCAATTTTATAAGTGAAGAAGATGGATATTTCCATGAAAAATAATGTTAAGGGGTAAGAATAGAATGACATGAAATTTAGGTGATTTAGGTAAAATAAGGTTGGTAAGATAAGTAGGTAAGACTTTTAAACCAAAAAAAAGATATCTAGAAAGTTTGAAGGTCAATTTAATTTATGAAAATTCAATCCACCTTAGATTAGTCATTTAAACACTTATTACTCTTAATTGAATATTAATCATGTCAACTATTTTATTACTAAAAATATAATTAGACCCTTATTTTAAAATTTCAACATGACTATTTTCAATTTGGTATCCTTTTAACCTAATTCATTTTAAAAATTATGATAAATATTAATTTAAATTAATCGCACATAACACATAAAAATTATTTTTTAAAAAAATTAATATTTTTAAACATTAAACATATGTATAAGATAGATTTTTTATGGTTAATGATTTTCATGATATTAACTGATTTATTATAAAACATATAAAATTTATGTGTCTTTAAAATAAATCCAAAATGTAATTTCACCATGAAAAGTTTTAATTAAAAGAAACAATCAAAAATAGTTTTTAAGTTCTAATCACTAGTGCAGAAAACATTTTTTACGTCACCATTTTTTACGCCGGTTATATAAAACCGACGTCATAATATGTAAAACGAGGTTTTTTACGTCGGTTATTTAATAACCGACGTAAAAACCTATGTTCGGTACACCTTTAACGTTAGTTATAAAAATAACCGACGTTATTAATCGCGCGGCTTCGTTTTTTACGTCGGTTATACATTAACCGCCGTAAAAAACAGAAGCGGGGGGGTGTTTGTTACGTCAATTATTCAATAACCGACGTAAAAAACACGGTTTTTGAAGGCCTTTTTATGTCGGTTATAAAATAACCGACCTAAAAAAAGAATCCGCAGATGTTTTTGACGTCGGTTATGGAATAACCGACGTAAAAAACGCGGATTTTGAGCCCTTTATAACGTCGGTTATAAAATAACCGACGTAAAAAAAGAATCGAAGGAAGGTTTTTACGTTGGTTATTGAATAACTGACGTTATAAATGTTTTTAAAAAACTTATAACGTCGGTTATTGAATAACCGACGTGATAACTCATTTAAAAATTTACCCAGACCCGTGGATTGTCAGTCGCGAGTTCACCTTCGACAGTCGCGACTCGTCTCTCTCGCGCGTAAACCCGAATCGGCTCGTCCATTTCATTGGTTTAGATTCGTTTTGCGATCATCGTTTCTCATATTTAATCTCCTCGGATCAATCATCTAAACTCGCAGCACTCAGGTAATCCTCCCACTCGTTCGTTTTTTTTTCGCGGATAGTATATATATATGTGTTGTCATTTTTTTGTTGAAACTAGCTAAGATTCTTCGTTTGCGAACCCTTTTAACTCATTTTGGCACCATAATCTTATTTATCATCCCTAGATCTATTTGTTCGACTTGCAATATTGACTAATTTTATGATTTCACTAATTTTTCATCGTTTTCTATAAATCCCCGAGAGGGTTGGGGCGTGTCCATTTGGATGGGTTGCCCTTTTACAGTTGTTAATACTTTATTCACACACAACCATGGCATAGGTGCATGGATTTGGGATCACATCACCATTTTCACCCCCTGCAAACAAAGTTTCATGAGGACTCGCCAGATTTCCCCTCGGCATGTTAAAAATTTTAGATACCCTCTTTTCAGCAAGTAAAAAATTAACTAGTTTTTTCTTCACTACTTATCCTAAACAAATAAAACCACCATTCTTTCTAGAACCTCTACTAGATCCATTGCATCCATCAACATACATATTTGGATCTGAAAGCATCCCTTAAGCCATATGTTCGATGCTAACATCCTTTACTGATCTATAGAAAATATGATGGTCTGCTAAGCTCTCCATTTAAAAGTCAAACCCCACCAATTATTCATCCTCATCATGAGAAAATGGCACAACATCTGAATTTCTGATTCAATCTCTTGGGTCACTGAACAAACATTAACTCCTTCAAATCTAAACCTGGAATAGACAACCTAATGTCGAGTTCCTTCTCTATATATTGAAACACAGTTCTTCCTCCACACCTAAAAACATTCTTTGAATGGCCCAACTTCTTGTTATGGTAAATTTTCAGTGATTCCAGGGGGGTGGGAGGGCTATCAAGAGGGTTGGGGGGTGTCCAGGGGGGTGTCCAAGGGGGTAGGGTGTGGGGGGTGGTGTCCAGGAGGGGCGGGGGGCTGTCCAGAGGGGCCGGGGGGTGTCCAGGGGGGTTTACAAGGGGGTGGGTGGGTGTGGGGGGCTTTCCAAGGGTGTGGGTGGGTGTTGGGGGGTGTCCAGGGGGGTGTCCAAGGGGGTAGGGGGTGGGGGTGGTGTTTAGGAGGGGTGGGGGGGCTGTTCAAAGGGTTGGGGGGTGTCCAGGGGGTGTCCAAGCAGGTCGGGGGGTGGGGGTTGTGTCCAGGAGGGGTGGGGGTGCTTTCTAGAGGGGTCGGGGGCTGTCCAGAGGGGTCGGGGGGTGTCCAGGGTGGTGTCCAAGGGGATGGGTGGGTGTGGGGGGCTGTCCAAGGGGGTGGCGGCCTGTCCAGAGGGGTCGGTGGGGTGTCCAGGGGGGTGTCCAAGGGGTTGGATGGGTGTGGGGGGCTGTCCAAGTGGGTGGAGGCCTCTCCAGAGGGTATTTGGGGTTATCCGGGTGAGTGGGGGGCTGTCCAGAGGGTTGGGGGATGTCCAGGGGGGTGTCCAAGGGGGTAGGGGTGGGGGTGGGGTCCAGGAGGGGCGGGGGGCTGTCCAGAGGGGTCGAGGGGTGTCCAGGGGGGTTTACAAGGGGGTGGGTGGGTGTGGGGGTTGTCCAGGGGTATGGGTGGGTGTTGGGGGGGGGGGTGTCCAGGGGGGTGTCCAAGGGGGTAGGAGGTGGGGGTGGTGTTTAGGAGGGGTGGGGGGGCTGTCCAGAGGGTTGGGGGTGTCCAGGGGGGTGTCCAAGCAGGTCGGGGGTGGGGGGTTGTGTCTAGGAGGGGTGGGGGTGCTTTCTAGAGGGGTCGGGGGCTGTCCAGAGGGGTCGGGGGTGTCCAGGGTGGTGTCCAAGGGGATGGGTGGGTGTGGGGGGCTGTCCAAGGGGGTGGCGGCCTGTCCAAAGGGGTCGGTGGGGTGTCCAGGGGGGTGTCCAAGGGGGTGGATGAGTGTGGGGGGCTGTCCAAGTGGGTGGCGGCCTCTCCAGAGGGTATTTGGGGTTGTCCGGGTGGGTGGGGGGGCTGCCCAGAGGGTTGGGGGATGTCCAGGGGGGTGTCCAAGGGGGTAGGGGTGGGGGTGGTGTCCAGGAGGGGTGGGGGGCTGTCCAGAGGGGTCGAGGGGTGTACAGGGGGTTTACAAGGGGGTGGGTGGGTGTGGGGGGCTGTCCAAGGGTGTGGGTGGGTGTTGGGGGGTGTCCAAGGGGGTGTCCAAGGGGGTAGGGGGTGGGGGTGGTGTTTAGAAGGGGTGGGGGCTGTCCAGAGGGTTGGGGGGTGTCCAGGGGGGTATCCAAGCAGGTCGGGGGTGGGGGTTGTGTCCAGGAGGGGTGGGGGTGCTTTCTAGAGGGGTTGGGGGCTGTCCAGAGGGGTCGGGGGGTGTCCAGGGTGGTGTCCAAGGGGATGTGTGGGTGTGGGGGGCTGTCCAAGGGAGTGGCGGCCTGTCCAGAGGGGTCGGTGGGGTGTCCAGGGGGGTGTCCAAGGGGGTGGATGGGTGTGGGGGGCTGTCCAAGTGGGTGGCGGCCTCTCCAGAGGGTATTTGGGGTTGTCCGGGTGGGTGGGGGCTGCCCAGAGGGTTGGGGGATGTCCAGGGGGTGTCCAAGGGGGTAGGGGTGGGGGTGGTGTCCAGGAGGGGTGGGGGGCTGTCCAGAGGGGTCGGGGGTGTCCAGGGGGGTTTACAAGGGGGTGGGTGGGTGTGGGGGGCTGTCCAAGGGTGTGGGTGGGTGTTGGGGGGTGTCCAAGGGGGTGTCCAAGGGGGTATGGGGTGGGGGTGGTGTTTAGGAGGGGTGGGGGGCTGTCCAGAGGGTTGGGGGGTGTCTAGGGGGGTGTCCAAGCAGGTCGGGGGTGGGGGGATGTGTCCAGGAGGGGTGGGGGTGCTTTATAGAGGGGTCGGGGGCTGTCCAGAGGGGTCGGGGGGTGTCCAGGGTGGTGTCCAAGGGGATGGGTGGGTGTGGGGGGCTGTCCAAGGGAGTGGCGGCCTTTCCAGAGGGGTCGGTGGGGTGTCCAGGGGGGGTGTCCAAGGGGGTGGATGGGTGTGGGGGGCTTTCCAAGTGGGTGGCGGCCTCTCTAGAGGGTATTTGGGGTTGTCCGGGTGGGTGGGGGGCTGCCCAGAGGGTTGGGGGATGTCCAGGGGGGTGTCCAAGGGGGTAGGGGGTGGGGGTGGTGTCCAAGAGGGGTGGGGGGCTATCCAAGGGTGTGGGTGGGTGTTGGGGGGTGTCCAGGGGGGTGTCCAAGGGGGTAGGGGGTGGGGGTGGTGTTTAGGAGGGGTGGGGGGCTGTCCAGAGGGTTGGGGGGTGTCCAGGGGGGTGTCCAAGCAGGTCGGGGGTGGGGGGTTGTGTCCAGGAGGAGTGGGGGTGCTTTCTAGAGGGGTCGGGGGCTGTCCAGAGGGGTCGGGGGGTGTCCAGGGTGGTGTCCAAGGGGATGGGTGGGTGTGGGGGGCTGTCCAAGGGAGTGGCGGCCTGTCCAGAGGGGTCGGTGGGGTGTCCAGGGGGGGTGTCCAAGGGGGTGGATGGGTGTGGGGGGCTGTCCAAGTGGGTGGCGGCCTCTCCAGAGGGTATTTGGGGTTGTCCGGGTGGGTGGGGGGGGGCTGTCCAGAGGGTTGGGGGATGTCCAGGGGGGTGTCCAAGGGGGTAGGGGGTGGGGGGTGGTGTCCAGGAGGGGCGGGGGGCTGTCCAGAGGGGTCGGGGGGTGTCCAGGGGGGGTGTTATATCTTACTATATTTTGTTTAAAAAATAATATTCAAGCATATTTTTTTAAATACACATCAATTTGTTTTATATTTCAAAATTGTTTACATTCAAATTATGATTTTTTTCATATAAACATATATTTGTCTTATCTAAAAAATATATATATTTTTGCTATTTGTTATAGGTAATAATGAGTCGAAGTTGGATTATGGCACATCGAATGGGCAATGAATATGAGGAAGGTGTTGATGCCTTTTTGGAATTTTCTAAACGAAATGTTCCAAGTAGTGACATTTTTTTTGTCCATGCCTGAAATGTTTGAATATGAAGATGTTGAAAAGTAGAGAGATAAAAGATCATCTGATTTGTCATGGTTTCAATCCGAGTTACAACCCTTGGATTTGGCATGGCGAAACTGGATAGAATGTCACTGATGATAATGAATCGCAATATGGTAACTCCGATGGAATTGAAGAAATGATTCGCGATATTGTAGCAGAACAAATTGAGATAGAACCGACAGTTGCACGTCTATATGGTGATGCCGAAAAACCATTATATCCTGGTTGTACAGATTTTACGGTTTTGTCGGTGGTGTTAAGATTGATTAACCTGAAGGCGAAACATGGATGGAGTGACAGAAGTTTTACAGAGCTGCTACAATTGATGAAAGACATTCTTCCAAAAGATAACGATCTTCCAGATTCACATTATAAGGCCAAAAAAATATTATGCCCAATGGGATTGGGATACAGGAAAATACATGCCTGTCCGAATGACTGCATTATATATAGGAAGGAATATGAATTTCTGAAAGAGTGTCCTAAATGTGGGACATCACGGTATAAGGTGAAAGAAAAATCACAAGCTGATGTAGAGATTACAAAGCTCCCTTCAAAGGTATTTTGTTATCTTTCTATAATTCCTCGTTTCAAACGTTTATTTGCTAATTCACATGATGCAAAAAGGTTAAGATGGAATGCTGATGAGCGGGTATGTGATGGAAAAATACGTCATCCAGCTGATTGTCCACAATGGAAGAAAATTGATGCCCAGTACCCTACATTTGGAAATGAAATTAGAAATCTGAGACTAGGCTTGTGCACAGATGGAATGAATCCATACCGAACCCTCAGTAGCACACATAGTTCATGGCCTGTTTTATTGGTAATTTACAACCTCTCTCCTGAAGTTTGTATGAAGCGCAAATATGTCAGGTTGAGTATCATGATCTCTGGTCCAAAGCAACCCGGCAATGATATTGATGTATACTTGTCACCGCTGATTGATGATTTGAAACTGTTATGGGCTGATGGTATTAGGGTGTATGATTCTTATAAAATGGAATATTTTCAACTGCATGCAGTGCTTCTATTCACTATAAATGACTTCCTAGCATATGGAAATTTGTCTGGATACAGTGTTAAAAGGCATAAAGCATGTCCAATTTGCGAACAACAGACGTCATATTGTCAATTGCATCATGGGAGGAAAACAGTGTACATGGGTCATCGAAAGTTTTTGCCTATGGATCACCCTTATAGAAGACTAAAAAAAGGCATTCAATGGCTCACAAGAATTTGATACTGCTCCAAAACCTTTATCCCCAGATTTGTATTTTGAGAGGGTGAAAAACCTTGATGTGACATTGGGAAAGACACAGAAATCTGGTAATGATAGACATATTTGGAAGAAAAGGTCAATATTTTTTGAGCTACCATATTGGAGGTATCATGAAGTCAAACATAATATTGATGTCATGCACGTGGAGAATAATATCTGTGATTCTTTGATCGGAACATTTCTAGATATTAAAGGAAAGACAAAAGATGGGTTGAATGCAAGGTTAGACCTACTATCAATGGGAATACGTTTGGAGTTACCTCCCACTTCTAAAGGAAGACGAACATTTCTTCCCCCGGCTTGTCATACATTATCGAAGAGGGAGAAAAGTAGCTTCTGTCAGTGTCTTCATGATATCAAAGTGCCTCAAGGTTATTCTTCAAATGTAAAAAAAATTGTCTCATTGAAAGACTTGAAGTTGATAGGTATTAAATCACATGATTTTCACGTCATGATGCAACAAATTCTACCAGTTGCACTGCGTGGAATATTGCCCATCCGTGTCAGAAAGACTATAATGAGGTTGTGTTATTTTTTCAATTCAATTTGTAACAAGGCGATTGATGTGAATGCTTTGAACATTTTGGAAAAGGATGCAATTTTTATACTTTGTCATTTGGAAATGTATTTTCCTCCAACTTTTTTTGATATGATGGTGCATTTAATGATTCATCTGGTTCGAGAAATAAAGCTTTGTGGACCTGTATATCTTCGTTGGATGTATCCTTTTGAAAGGTATTTGAAAATATTAAAGGGATATGTTAAAAATCCATATCGACCTGAAGCCTCCATTATTGAAAAGTATATTTATGAGGAGGTAGCAGAGTTTTGTACGAGCTACTTGGCTACGGCGCAACACATAGGTTTGCCTCCATCTCACCATGAACGGGTTAATAATGAGGGAAAGGGGATTCGTGGCTTGAAAGTCAAATCACTGTCAGCTGAACAGATGAAGAAGTTAGAATCATACATCTTGAATAACATAGCTGATGTTCAACCGTATATCACATTGCATATTAATGAGTTGAAACAATGTCATCCAAAGAAGAAAGAAATGTGGATTTTGAATGAGCACAACAAAACCTTTTTTCCATGGTTTAAAAAGACCTTGCTTGGTAGATCAGATGTATCAGAGACATTAAAATGGATAGTGGGTGGTCCATCTTTAAATGTGATAACATGGTCCGCTTATGACATTAATGGATATACATTTCATACGAAAGCTCAGGACAACAGAAGTGCAGTTCAGAATAGTGGTGTATTGGTGTTTGCAGAAGCAATGCATTTTTCGAGTGCTAAGGACAGAAACCCAATTTCGGCATCAAGTGCATATTATGGAGTGATTGAAGACATATGGGAGGCTGATTACTTTAAAATTAAAGTTCCTGTTTTCAACTGTAAATGGTTTATCGGTAACAACAGTGTCAGACACGATGAATTTGGAATGACACTTGTTAATCTGAATAGATTGGAAGACACAGCTGATTCTTTTATAATAGCAACACATGCCAAACAAATTTTCTATGTAGTAGATCAATCAGATATGCAGTGGGCTGTTGTTTTACAAGGGAAAAAACAATATGTTGGTGAGGATGAATTTGATGAAGATGCTGATTTATGTGAGATCCCTACTTCCATGGAAAGATTAACAGAACATAATGATGAGTATGTTGAAGGCATGGTTTGTGCCATAAGGAACGATCACGACGAAGGAATTTGGGAAAACAATCCAACTGTACATTCCTAAAATTACAGGTAACACATGTTTATTTCTTCTTTACATTTAGTTTTTTCATATAATGTTAGATATTGTAAATTTTTTACTTATTAAAACATGTATCAAACCAAAATGATAAAACAATAAAAACCGTAAAGAGGAGAAGTCCTGGGCGCACTGGCTGGCCGGTGGTGGATCACCGGGGGGCCGGTGGTCCAGACAGCAAAGCTCTGTCTGGTCCACCGGCCGGCCGGTGGTGATCCAGCGGCCGGCCGGTGGCCCAGACAGAGCAAGGCTGTCTGGTCCACCGGCCGGCCGGTGACACCAGGCAGTGGGCAAGTCTACTGCCTGGGTCCTCCGGCTGGCCGGTGAGCTCACACTGGCTGACCGGTGGACTCAATGAGTCCACTTTTCAGCTTTCTTGGGCCAACTCCTTGGCAACCTTTTTCCTATCAACAAAAACACTTGAAAACAAGTTAGAACATAATAAGAGTGATTGTGATCATTAAAATCCAAGAGATAGGGGTACAACAGACTGTGTTTACCATGTTTATCATTGTTTAACATGCTTACCATATTACCAATGTTTACTATTATGTAATTTAGTACACTTTTCTATTTTCTGATTAAGTAGTATTACAATATTTGAATTTGTATATTTGTGAACTAATGTTTGTTTTTTTGATTTGAAGGAAAATGACAGATCAATCAGTTGATCAGCCACATGATTCTGGAGATGAGCATATTGGTCATACATCTGGGGAGGAACATTCACATGCTCCTATTACGAAAAAGAGTTCAAAGGTTGGTAAGCGTGGGTGCACATGTTTACCAAAATTATCACTTGCCCGTACGAAGGAGGAGAGGATAGTCGTGGAGTTTGATGATGATGATCTTCCTAGAGGTCCAAATGCTAAAGATTTTAAGGGTTTTGTAGCAACTCAGTCTAAGAGCAAAGTAAGCATTCTCTATGATGATTGGAGAAGTGTGGATAAGGCAATAATTTCTCAGCTGTGGGAGACCATTTTGGTAAGATCTTTTGCTATTGTTTGACTGTTCTTTAAATGTTTCTAGTATATATAATATTTTTAACCTCTTTTTTATCAGATGACATTTGATATTCCTGACACTGGAGGAGTCAGGAAGAAATGCTTATCGTTGGCTTCTAGGAGATGGAGGGATTTCAAATCAACCCTCTCATCTGATTTCATTTATGGTCATTGGAGTCGTGAGAATCCATGTCGTATATATCCTTTTATAGATTAAGACACATGGAGACAATTTTTTGAAAGTAGAAGAAAAGAATCATTTTTGGTAAGGGCAATGTAAAATTTTATAAGCTTTCTTATATAAATGATCTTATTATTGTTTTGTTAATGATTACTCATTCTTAATTTACAGCAAACAAGGAAAGCTCATCAAGAGATCCAATCTAAAAATGTATACCCTCATAGTTTATCTCGGGGAGGGTATGCATTATTGGAAGAACAAATGATGGCAGAAAAATTTCAACAACTAAGAGCTGAGTCTTCAAGCTCTGGAGAGGTGGCCCCTCCATCCCCTCCATCTAGACATGAGAAATGGAAAAGAGCTCGGAAGGGCAAAAAAGGACAATATCTTTCGGAAGAATCGAGACTCGTAGTTGATAGGATTGTAAGATATCTATTTTATTTATTTAAGTTTACTATTTTCGTCATATATTTCCAATCATTATAGAAATGTTCAATTAATTATTACCGGACTCTCTTGAGGAGCAGAGTTCACAGGGGACATTTACACCATCTGGGAGGGAAGATATTTTATCTGTGGCATTGGGAAAGCCCGAACATCCTGGCCGTGTAAGAGGATATCCGGCAGGTGTATCGGTAAGAAAAGTGTTGCCACGTTCCTCAACTTCTAACGTTGAGGGAGTTTATAAAAAAAATAGAATCCTTGTAGGCTGAAGTCCATAATATTAATGCGACAATGGAGGACAAGATTAGAGCATCGGTGCAGTTTATGTTTGCAGACTTGCAAAGACAATTTCATGGTGAAGCTCCCACTCCACCTCTCCCAGTAGCTCCCACTCCCCCACCTCAGCCTGCGGACCCCATTTTTGATCCTCCTCCTCCGCCGCAGCTACCTACTTATTGTGAGTTGTATGTTGATGATCCTCAACATCATATAGTTGCATATGGGATGGTATATTGTATAGGAGATACAGTTCATCATCAACAGTTAGAGGTAGAGAATCAGAGGGTCACTGTACAGGATATTATAGATAGATCAGCTCGGATACCATTACCTACAGATGAGGTGACGACAGTTGGACATAGTATCAGCCATTTTTTACTTTGGCCATCCAGACTTCTTCGACTCATTACCATAGAGGTATGGATGTTATATCTTTTATTTTATATTTTTATTAATGTTTTATCATTTGAAAACTAATATATTTTTCAATTTATTTTTACAGGAATACTTCAAAGGTAAAGAAATACTGTATAGACAACAACAAAGACAGATAGCTATGACATCAGATGCAGATACTAGCAGTCTTGACAAATTGTCAAGATATTCAAATTTGTTGGCAGATCATTATGACTTTACAATGGAAGCTCATGTCTGTGGACGTGAACTAATTGTGTGGATTATGAAAACTGATATCATGGAGTTTGTCACTGGAGATAAGTTGGGCATCAACGTGGTGCAAATTTTTATCATGTAAGTCTTAACACCTTTTCCTTGCGTTATATTTATTAAAAATGTATACTTATGTCTGCTTTGTATTAGGTATCTGTATAAAATTTGTGAGAGGAATGAGCTGACAGATGTATATGGATTCGTGGACCCACAATTGATTTCCCCTGAAGCATGTGCATTGGATGAGGAACAAAGAATGATTTATATTGCTGATAGATTTGAAAAGAATGTAATCACACAGTGTTGGATGATGCCTTTTTGTGAGAGGTATGAAACACATCCCTCTCAAAGAGTTAATTATCTTTTAACATAAAAAACCACTAACTTTAAATTTCCTTTTATCAGGGATCATTGGATGTTAGGGGTTTTTTTCCCTAGGGAGAAACCACTTTATTGGATATGCTCTCTCCATGATGATGTGCGAGAAAGTTTTAAGAATATATTGGAAACATAAGTTTCAATTTCACAATAGTTTTATATATTATAATGAATTTTAAATTTACCCCATTCGTATTATTTTCTAACAGGGCATGGGTCAACTTTTGAAAAAGCGCAAAGAAAAGGAATTTCAAGATCAAATATGTACATGCGAAGGTAAATATCCATTTATAATTTGTACATTTTGATTTATTACATAAAAATAATATATTGAATTTAAACTCATTCAAACAGAAATTTCATGAGCAACAAGGCATCATCGAATGAGGATATTACATGTTAAGATTTATGTATGAAATAATAACAACTGGGACAGTTCTGAGTTTTGACCTGGTAAGATTTACTCTTTCTCATAATATTTCAATTTGATTTATTCATTATACACGTTTACTACTATCCTTTTACTTTGTAGCTTTTTGATGACCCTCAACCCTTTACTGCTGAAGATATCAAACACTTATAAGTGGAGTGGTCAAATTATTTTACAGGTTTGATTGACTTTTAGTTGTTTGTAATGTAAAATGTAATTTTGAATATTGTCAATGTAATTGTGTATTTCGTAGTCGTTTAGGTTGGATTTAGTTTTTTTTGAAGTTGACAGTGTAAGTTTTGAATATTATATAAGTGAATGTTTAATTTTTCTCTACTTCTTGTTTTGGTCTACTGTTGATGGTTTTCTGGTCTGGATTTTGGTATAGGGGGAGAGGTTACAAGGGGGTGGGTGGGTGTTTGGGGGGTGTCCAAGGGATATGGGAGGGGTGTCCAAGGTGTGTTTGGGGCTGTCCTAGGGGTCGGGGGGTGTAAATGAGGGTGGGGGTGTCCAAGGGGTGGGGGGTGTCCAAGGTGTGTTTGGGGCTGTCCTAGGGGTCGGGGGGTGTAAATGAGGGTGGGGGTGTCCAAGGGGTGGGGGGTGTCCAAGGGATATGGGAGGGGTGTCCAAGGTGTGTTTGGGGCTATCCAAGGGGTCGGTTGGGTGTAAATGAGGGTGGGGGGGGGGTAAATGAGGGTGGGGGGTGTCCCAGGGGTGGGGGTGTCCAAGGGATATGGGAGGGGTGTCCAAGGTATGTTTGGGGCTGTCCAAGGGGTCGGTTGGGTGTAAATGAGGGTGGGGGGGGGGGGCTGTCCAAGGGGTGGGGGGTGTCCAAGTGGTGGGGGGTGTCCAAGGGATATAGGAGGGGTTTCCAAGGGTTGTTTGGGGCTGTCCAAGGGGATGGGGGTTTCCAAGGGGTCGGGGGGGTTTCCAAGGGGTCGGGGGGTGTCCAGGGGGTGGGGGGGCTGTCCAAGGGGTGGGGGGTGTCCAAGGGGTGGGGGGTGTCCAAGGGATATGGGAGGGGTGTCCAAGGGGTGTTTGGGGCTGTCCTAGTGTTCGGGGGGTGTAAATGAGGGTGGGGGGCTGTCGAAGGGGTGGGGGTGTCCAAGGGGTGGGGGGTGTCCAAGGGATATGGGAGTGGTGTCCAAGGTGTCTGGGAGTTCTGTCCAAGGGGCCGGTTGGGTGTAAATGAGGGTGGGGGGGCTGTCCAAGGGGTGGGGGGGTGTCCAAGGGGTGGGGGGTGTCCAAGGGATATGGGAGGGGTGTCCAAGGGGTGTTTGGGGCTGTCCAAGGGCTCGGGGGGGGGGGGGGCGTCCAAGGGGTTTGGGAGGGCTGTCAAGGTGTGGGGGGTGTCCAATGGGTGTTTGAGGCTGTACTAGGGGTCTTGGGGGTGTAAATGAGGGTGGGGGGCTGTCCAAGGGGTGGGGGTGTCCAAGGGGTGGGGGTGTCCAAGGGATATGGGAGGGGTGTCTAATGGGTGTTTGAGGCTGTACTAGGGGTCGTGGGGGTGTAAATGAGGGTGGGGGGCTGTCCAAGGGGTGGGGGTGTCCAAGGGTTGTGGTGGGGCTCCAATGTGGTGGGGGAGGGCTGGCCAGGTTGTTAGGTGGGTATAGATGAGGGTGGGGTTCAGTTGGGGCTTGGGGGAGGGCTGGCATGGTTATTTTTGTTGTTTGGTTTCTGGTTGCTTTTTGGTGAGAGCAGTGCAATTATTTTTAAAAAATATATATCTCTTTCACGTCGGTTATTTTATAACCGATGTGGTAAATAAATCGGTAGGGGTTTATCACGTCGGTTTTTTCGAGAACCGACGTGCTAAACCGTTCCCGGGCCTTTTATCACGTCAGTTCTTAATATAACCGATGTGCTAAAAGGCCTCGGAATCGATTTACCACGTCGGTTATTGGATAACTGACGTGCTAAAACATTTCCCAGGCCTTTTTATCACGTCGGTTGTTTAATAAACCGACGTGATAATAGGCCCGGGGAAGGGTTAATCACGTCGGTTATGTCATAACCGACGTGATAAACGATATCCCAGGCGTTTTATCACGTCGGTTTAGAAAAGAACCGACGTGATAAACCCCCCCCCCCCACCCCCCCCCCCCCCCCGCGCATATTTATCTCGTCGGTTATTATATGAACCGACGTGATAAACACCGTGATGTTAGGGATGTTACGTCGGGTTTTAAATAACCGACGTAAAAAACGTTATTTATAACGTCATACGTATTAACGTCGCCTAAAACCCGACGTAAATAATGAAAAACAACCGACGTAAAAAATGTTTTCTGCACTAGTGAATAAAATGTTTCTTAGTCATAAAATATAAAAAATTAAATTTATAAATTCAAAATAATATTTTATATTTCATAATAATACCCTAAAAATATATATTTTATCAATTAAAATATTTTATAAACTCTTAGAAAATTCACATATATTGATAATGTGATAAAAGTCATTGTTTTAGAAAAAATTGTATTTTCACTATTCATTTATAAAGTAATTATTTTTGAAAATAAACCTAAGCTAATATTTTTGTGAGTAATTAAAAAATTATTATTACTTTATCAAATTAAAATTATAAAATTTTTAAATGTATTTTCTTATAAGAAAATATATAATATAAAGAAAATGGATTTTACTAAAAATAACTTTTTCAACATTAACACATATTAATTATTTTCTTTCTAAAGGTAACAACTAATAATGGTTTACCATCATAGTGTTTATTATATCTTTATTAATAATTTTTTCTTAATATTTTTTTCTCTTTTTACATTGTTTGTATCTTGAGACATAAGATATAGAACATATTATGAATTTTAATGGATCTAAAATCTTAGTTCATTACATTCTACCCCTCTTAAATAAATTGTATCCTTGAAATTTTAATTATTAGACGTTGATGAAGGTGGGAGAGGGTATTATTGTAACATCCCAAGATTTTATGAAATATCTTCTTTCAAATTAATTTAAATTCATTGATATATTTTATTGCACGCAATGCATGTTTTAACTTGCATTATACGTAACATCAATTTTATCTTATATTCCATGTAACATAAATTTTATTCTATAACTTGTGTTACATGCAAGACTGAATTTTACTAGAAGACAATATACTATTAATATTATTATTTAACATGATATTTATCACCACTACTACAAAATAGACCTTTAATAGCGCTGGTATTTATCATCGCTAGAAAAAAGTGCTGATAAAAGGTATACTTTTTTTGTGATTTTATGTAGCACTGATAAAAGGTACCCTTTATGAGCGATTTATTTTTAGTGTTGATAAAAGATACCCTTTATTAGCACTTTATTTTTAACACTGATAAATATTAGCCTTTATCATCATCTTTTTATCACTGGTAAAGGTCAAGAATAAAATGAAATAAATTAAGAAATAAAAATTAAAAAATAATATTAATAATTTTGTTAGTTGAATTATTATTGATAAAAATTAATAAATTAAATATAAAAATATATATATTATAAATATTAATAAATAGTATATATTAAATATATAGATATATAAAATGAATAAAATGAAATAACTACACAAATAAAAATTAAAACTGAGTAAATTAAGAAAAATATTAAACATTTTATTAATTAAATAATTATTGATAAAAATGAATAAATTTAATATACACATATATATATATTAAAAATATTAATAAATAGTATATATTAAATATAGATATATAAAATGAATAAATTTTAATAATTAAACAAAAAATTTAAAAATGAATAAATTACAAAATCATTAAAAAAATGTAACGAAACAATTATTAATAAAAATAAACAAGTTTATTATATAGTTATATATATTATAAATACTAATAAATAATATATATTAAATATAAATATATAAAAAATTAATAAAAATTATAAATTAAAAACATATTGATGTCTTATTCATTTTTAATGTTGTTTAGTTTTTAAATTTAAAATATATCAAACATGTGTAACATTGATTTCACATAAATATACATAATTAGTGCATTTTTTTGTACAATTAACACACATAAATATGTATGCAATTAATGAAATCTTATATTGAAACATATACACATAATATTTATGTAATTTATTCAAATTATAGTATATTTTATAATTTCATTATTACATGAAACATTTTATATATTATGTTTTAAATAAGTTAATTTAATTTATTTATTTTTAATATTATTACAATTATATTTTATTTATTCATTTTTAATATGTATATATTTTTTGAATTTAATCATTTTCTATTATTTATTTATATATATTTGTTTACAATGTTTTAGTATTTTCAGTATTTATTTATCTTTACTTCAATATATATTCATATTTTTTAATAATTTATATTTAATTAATTAAACTTATCTATCTTTTCAATATTTTTAAAGTGTACTCATTTTTTATATTTCAATTTCACTCATTTTTAAAATGCATGTATTTAAGATTATATATTCATTAATAATGTTAAAAATATATTTATAAATATATATTTATAAATATATATATATATATATATATATTCATATTTACTATATTTATAAATATGCATATTTATAATTATTATAAATAAATAAATAGTATTTTTTAAAAGTATTTATATAACTATAAATAAAAAATTATATATATTTAAATAATTATAAATTTATAATAAATTTATTTAAATAATGAATATACTATATTTCTATTTCTATTTCTATTTTTTAGTTGGGGTTTGGCTTAGTGGTAAGCACCCTGTAATTCTACATCGAATGTTGGTGGTTCGAATCCTATGGAGTGCGGGTACTATAGCAGTACTGTAACAACAGTGGGAAACAATGTAGTAGTGATGGGTATTGTAGCAAATATTCTAGCGGTGGTGGTATTGTAGTGGGCATTGTAGTTGTAGGGGCGCTATAGCAGTAATATTAATAGAATTGGAAATGGGACAAAAATTTGGGTTTATGGGCCATGTAATTGGTTTCATGCCTACAGGGCCTTCGAGCAAAAATATATATAATTTAATAAACTGGATGGTTGGGTGGGTTATCCCTAGGGGGCTATGACCTGCCTTTTAGGTTAATGTGTGTGCAATGTGTGTGTTTAATGTAATTATACATCCAAGCACCTAAAATAATATATTTATATTATATTTATTAATTATATATATATAATTACATAAATATTTATAATGATATAAATATGTAAATATTATTTTTTCAGCAATTATATATTTATAAAAAAATATTTATATATTTAAATAATTATAATATTATTATAAATATATTTAAATAATTAATATATTTACTATATTTATATTTTTATTTTTATTTTTATTTGTATTTATATTTATATTCATTTATTAAATATATATATATATATATATAATTATATAATTATATTTATATTTATAAAATTATTTTCTCCAAGCCCAAAGGCTATTAATTTTTTATTTAATAATTAATATCCCATTTTTAAGAGGTTTGAGGGGGAACCCTTACATAACTCATAGGCCCATAGGTATAAGGCCTTAGTACATGACCCAGAAGGCCCCAAGGACCTGCAACCAGGGAATATTTCCTCTCCTGGTGAATTAATATATTTTTTTAAAAGATCCTAACCCTTACATGGATGCACAACTAGAAATTCCACGTACAAAGATGCACGGTGCCTAGTCTCGGTGGAAGATTTCATGCCCTCTCTTTATCTGATCTGGTAGCCCTGAAAAGATTAGATCAGCACTCTAAATCCATGGACCTACACTATAGAGAGACCTAAATTTCTTTTCACTAGTATTCCATAGCTGTTGTGTCATCGTGGGTGATGTATCCCCACCAAGATCACCATCACTAAAGTTTTAGGACTGATAAAGGTTTCTTTTATCAATTATAAAACTTTAGCATTAATAAAGATTTATTTTATCAGCACTTTTTGAGTGCTGATGAATCTTGTTCTTTATGAATGCTAAAGAAGTTCTAATGTAGATGCCATTTATCATAACTTATCTATTCAGTGCTGATAAAATGTATTTATGTCGGTATTTTTTTAAAAGAACTGATAAAATTATCCCCAATATATTTAAAACAACATTTACCATGACTGATTCAGTCACGGTTCTCAATCTCTCATGGAACTCCCCTACTGTCGACGCTACTCCTCTACATTCTCTTGGACAAATCAAGTCTAGAATCCAAGGTATTTTCTTTTCATTTTTTCCTCTATCTTTGATTGCTTGTTTGGGTTCTATGGTTTTCATTTTTGTAGTGTTTTGAACCATGACAATCCCCACATGCCTTCTCCCATAACTCTAGTTGTGATTGGTCTCTCTCATTCTTCCTCATTATTCTCGTGGGTGATGGAAAATAGAAATGATATGTGTGTTTCACATATAGTTCGAAGGACACATTTTTACCCCATAATAGTCTTTATGGGCTCCCATATAGAAATATCTTATGTTATAGAATAAGTGAAGGATGTTTGGTTCACAATATTATTGGCCATTTATAAGGTCATCATCCCATCAATTATTTTAATTGACTTTTCATTTTTTTGAACATGTTCTTATCTAAAACTACAACCAATTATCCAACTACCTACTTAATATATAGTTCAATGGTATTTATTATAATAATTTGAGTTTCCCTAAAAATATTATAGAACAAAATATGGATTCATACATGCTATTTTTAGTTTGAAGGACCAAGGTCTCCTCCATGTATATTTTATATGGATTTTGGTCTCTCTGTGATGTTTTTTAATGATAAAAGATTCATAATTCCCATAAACAACACTATTATAGGCCACCATGATTTATATTTCATATATTCCTTACTTTTTTTAAAATAATTCTACACTGATTAGTATATTTATTTATATACATATGTTGATATTATATTCATTTCAATTTAATATGATTTTTTAAATAAAAAATTGGTTCAAAAAATATTGATTCTCACCTTCTATTATTTTATTTTATGGTATTTTCTAAAATATTTTTTCTTTTTTATTAAATTTATAATAAAATAAACAATTGTTTTTATAGAATTATATTTTTTAAATTTAACATGTTAGAATCCATAATTAAAATTTCATTTATGTTATTTTTGAATATGAGTGGATTTATACTGTACATGGGATAAACATATTTTTTGAAAATAATAAGTTTTTTTCCTTAAAAAATCGTCTTTAGTTTTTTGTTCTAATTAGATGTAACAAATATTTTCTAATTAAATATATAAATTACTTTATTATTTTTTTAAGTATAAGTTTATATATACTAATTTCAAAATATTTAGATTGTTTAGGATATGTAAGACTTTATATTGTATGTATTTTAGAGTGTTTTTGGAAAATAAAGAATTTATTGTTTATTAACCATTAAAATATCTTATTGTTGATTTAAATAATTTGATACTAATTAAATAACTCCATTGTAAGGATTTTATATTGGTTTTGAACATAATCAATGGAAATTAATGTTTTTAATTGTGTTAGATTTGAGGAAACATGGGTTATATAGAATCTCGATCAATTATTATATATTACACAAGATATAATAGAAATATTTAATTTATTATCTTGTTTTATTAGTAGATTAAGGAATTTGATGTTTACGATACCATATTAGTAATAATTTTTATATATGTATTTAATATATTTTTTCATATGAAATGATTCTTAATATATATATTGATAGGATAAATATATTCTTCAAATTATTTTCTTATAATCATACACAAATATAGTTTTAATAATATTTATATCATAAAATTAACCAATACACATTTATAAATAATTTTTTTATTAAAGGAACTATATAAATTATTATAAAATGTAACGTGATTTTTTTCTTGAAATTAGAATTTTAGTAAATATAAAAATCATGTGACTTCATTTATTAAGTCTTTATTTTTATCATTGTATACATTTGTTAATGATTTCTTAACTAATTTGTTTTGTTCAATTATCTAAGAATTTGTTCACTAGAATATTTTTTTGAAAACTATTTGAATTAAACGTAATATGTAATTATTATTTTTGTTAAATTTTGATAAATCTTTCCTTATAATATTTTCTTTGAATAATAACTTGATATTATTTGAAATGGATTTTAATATACATTTAGATGTATGAATGCAATATTTTTATACAATAAATACATGTGTGGATGTGATAAAAATATTTTTTATCATATATTATAATATTATGGGTATTCTCTGAGTGATAGGTATAGTATGTTAGAATATGAGTTACTATAGACATGTTAGTGATTCATCGAGGGCAAGGGTGATGGTGATGTGAAATTTTTGTTGTTCTTTGTTCTTATTTATGGTTTTTTAGAAGTTAGCTTTAACTAATGCATTATGGAACCCATTGTGTGGTTATTTCCTAAGGGAACTAATTATGTCAAGACCTTCCCATATTTCAAATGGCATTCCTAAGAAAAATGGCTATGTTATACCAATTTCATGATTTCTATATAATAAGTACATGTAATGTTTATCCCTAAGGGATAGTCTTGTATTCTGGGGATCTAAGGTTTAATCTTATGGTACCTGTGATGTGGTTATTTCTAGATGGAGGTAAATAATTTTTTCTCCTCCTATGATTCAAATGTTAACCTCTTATTAGTGAAGTGATTTTAATTTCAACAAAAACCCAAGGTATAAACTTATGGTATGATTAGTATAATTCACTAGTATGAAATAAACAAGGTAAATTTGATTATCATGGTGTTTTGGTTAATACACAATGACTTGAATTACATTTGTATTTTGAGTGTTACTACTTTGAAAATATACTCAAATGTATACATTTTTGTATATTTTAGGGGCCCTGTTAGTATTTACTTGTTTTGTTTTATACTCACACCATACACATGAACCCCGATGGATATAGAACTCCTATGTTTGAGATACAGGTGAGGGAAAATGACTAGAAACAAAAATTAGAGTTGCTGCAGTTCAGTGGGGATGAGTTGATTTTCTCATGGTAGTTCCAAGGAAATTTTATCCTTTTGAGATAAATTCATAGGATAACACCTACCATATTGGAGTAATTATTTTATTAAATTTAATTATTAATTTTATTCAAAATAGATACATTCTAATAATTTAACAAAAAAGTATGAAGATGGAGTTAAAGAGTTCATCCAGTTTTCAATAGAGTATGAATGCAACTCTTCTCAAATCCTTTGTCTATGTTTACATTGTTTTTTATTCAAGAAAATTTAAATGCTTGACTAGTCATGCATATAATTTCTTCTACACATGATGATGTCACCAATCTCGAGGAAGAACAAACTGTTAATGATGAAACTATAGAATTATTAGGGGATCAACAACATGTTATGAAAAAACAACAACAACGCAGTATCACAATGCTGAATAAAATTATCAAGGCAAGAAGTTAGGGTATAAAATTTGAGGTTAGATGGAATCAACATGGACAAACTATTATCCATAACAAGTCAATGTTCATTAGTTATGCTGGGGTTACAACGATGATGAATGTGTTGATTGATATTGATTCTTCTTACATGTTCATCCTGTAACAATGGAAACCCTTTGGAAGTATATAATGGTAATATTATGATATAATTTATCTATTTTATTGAAAAATTATATAATGAAACATTGATTTAATTTTCATTATTCCTTACAAAGTTTGTTTATTAATGGGAATTTGCATAATAAATTTTTCTTAATGTCCACTGGAAGACCCTATAAGGGATTTTGGACTCTTCTTATCAAGTTACATCTTAGGTATGCTGAGGGGAAATTAAATCCCCACCCAACAGTTAGTTATAAACACATTATAAAGAAAAAAACATAGACTTCTTTCATCAATATTTGCAATGAGAAATAATTTTAGGTGCATTTTAGTAGATAATATATTATTTGAAATTATTTATTTTATTAAATTTGATTCAAAATTGTTAATTTATAAAATAGTAAAATAGTGATAACAATAAAGAATGTGCATCTAAAACAAAGTACCCCTATCACAAAGAAAGGATGAGGTACACTTAACTAGAGAATAAATTGGTGTGTATTTTAAATAAACAATAAAATTGTATGTGATATAAAAAAATGTTTTTTTATATGCAAATTGATGAAGAAAAGTCTTAATCTACTTCCATCCCACTTCATGTGCTATGGAAGGATTCTCACTTAAATAAATAGGGTAAACTATTTTATGAAATCAAAAAATCAGAATGAGAAACATGTGTAAGTATTACATAATAGTACTTCATTATGCTTTATAAAAGTATTACATACAAATATATATTTATATTCATATTCTTTTACATTGTTTAGAAATAAGAATTGATAGTGACCGTACAAGAAGAAAAACTACTTTCAATAGATTTGAAGTGTCCGTAACAATATGGTTACATTAAAGGATTTGGTTTTGGAGTGTCTCCTTAAACATATTTTAAGAAGATAAAACCACATGAATATATATATAAGATCGTGAAAGGATTGTAGACACAAATAGATGCTTTTCAAGATGTAATGACCCGAATCTGGAGCCCCTCCACTGGTGCCTCATACCCGGTTCGCCACATGACCTCAAGTGCATTTCCCCAAACGCCAGAGGCTACAGACTATCAGAGAGGGCCTTGTGAGTCAGTGCGGAAACTATGCCCTCATTCAGTAAAGTATACAGTGAAAAACAACCAACACAATAGCAGAATCAATAAATAGTATACAAAAACTGAACTGAACAGCGGAAACAATGGATGACTAATAATGATGCAATATGGTGCATATGTCTATGGAAAGCAGCAAACAAACCAACATGCTGAAGTAAAACTGAGAAAAAAAGTATAAAAGAAAACAAATTAAACTCCTCATCATCGCGAGCCACGGCTTGGTCCCATCCTCTCTAGCTCCAGTGCCATCAAGAACCTGAAGTAGAAGGGCACTTTCCCTTATCTATACCTGCAGAAACATAATCTTCTTGGGCCCAAAAGAATGGCCCAAACTGGGTGTGAGATACAATCCTAGTAGTCAATCACCCAAAGATTTGTGCCTAACAGTCAATGAATACATGGTAGTAATCAAACAAGAAGCAGTAAACAGGAAATCACAAGCAGCTACAATCCACAGTTCTAACAAACAAAGTACACAAGTAAACAGCCAGAAACAATAAGGAAAAAGGTAACCCTCTGGGTAGCTCTCATAGCCTAACCCCTGTGGTTCAACCTATAAATACTAGCAACCCACTAGGAGGCACACACAGTCTCACCCCTCTGGTTCAGCTATGAAAATAACAGACTCTCTGGGGAAGAACTCACCGTCAATTCCCTTTATAGTCTCGTATCATGCTAAATGATCTCTGGGGAAGCACTCAACACTTATTCCCCTTGTGGACCATGTTGAGGAACTATAGACTCTCTGAGGAATCACTCAATGTCAACTCCCCCTATGGTCACTCATCGTAATTAAAAGACACTCTGGAGAAGCCCTTCCATCAATTCTCCCTTTGGTTTACTACTCTAGTTTCTCACAGTCCTGAGTGAAAGATAAAACATGCTCAGCGCGTGTACATCATCCAAGTAAACATCAGACACTACTTGGATATCATTCTAAGGTTCAACAACATAAAAATTAGCAGTTCCACTATCCTACGACTAGGCAGGAAAACTGGAAAAATGCCAAACATGCATAACAAGCATGGAAAAGAAACCTGAGAACAAAAATAAATTACCCTACTCACAAGAATAAACCTCTACTACAACAATCAAGAAAAGTAGACAAACAAAAGAGCAAAACAAGTAACACGCGATACCCTGTTCAAGGGTATTGGTGGAATTTCCACAATATACTCATCAACTTTCTACGGAAAGGCACAAACCACCTACCTCAATCTTAGGAGATCGATATACGTGAACCATGATGACAGACTCCCCTTAGAACGTCGTAGATCTGAGAAAACACACAAAATGCTCAACCCACGATAACTCGAAAACGAGGAGGAAATAAGAAACAAGGATCAAGTAGAAATAATAACTCACCGCTGTGATTCCAATGCAACTAACCATTCTCGAATCGGAGAACAGATGGTGAGGCGGGATCTTGGGGAAGATTCGGCTGTACGGGTCTCTCTAAGACAAACCAGACCTAGAAGAAGGCAAATATCACGATCAGGCGCGACCCCTGTCCATTTAGTGAAAAAAAGTACACGGTGTGTATTTTTAAAGTACACGGCATGTAGTGGGTTTTTTCATACTCCTCCAAAATCGGCCTCTACGTCACCCCTACATACCGTGTGTGTGGCCCGGCATGGCTAGCACACAGGTTTGAGCCAGAGAAGAGTACACGGCGTATACTCAGAAAGTACACGACATGTACTTCGAAAATTTCCAGAAAGTTTATTTTTCTTAAAATCTACAGAAAAAAGAAAAGCAAGACTGAAATGAAGATCCTGGTTCTTACAAACTTCCCCCCTTAAATAAATTCATCCCTGAATTTCGCTAATGAGGTGGAGAAGAAGAAAACCCGAACAGCTCCGGCCACTGTGATCGTACATTGGCCTCCCTTTCCCATGTCTCATCTTGTACTCGCTCGTGCTGCCATAGCACCTGTACCAGAGGAACAGACCGCTCGCGGAGAACCTTCGTACTGCGATCAACAATCTGGATAGGATGCTCCTCGAACGACGCATCCGCTTCAATCTCGACTTCCTCAGGTTGAAAGACATGATACGGGTCTGAAAAGTAGTGTTGAAGCTGAGAGACGTGGAAGACGTCATTCATGGCCCGGTACCGCTGAGGTAACTGCAGCCTGATAAGCAACTGGCCCCACCTTCTCCAAGACCTCAAACATCCCGGCGTACCGCAGTGAAATCTTACCCTATCTCTGGATCCTCTTGTGTCCCAACCTCAGTGCGACACGCAGGAAAACCTGATCCTCGACCTCGAACTCTAGAGTTCGTCTCCTCTGATCAACATAAGACTTCTGTCAAGACTGTGTTGTAGCCATACTCTTCCGAATTATCTCTATCTGCTCTGAGGTCTCTTGAACGAGACGAGGTCCTAGAAAAGCTGCCTCTCCTGCCTCCAACCAGCATAAGGGTGATCATCATGGCCTACCGTACAAATCCTTGTATGGTTCCATCTGAATAGTCTCCTAGAAACTGTTTTTGTAGGCGAACTCCACCATAGGAATATGCTTCTCCCAAGAACCAACAAGGTCTAGAATGCAAGCTCGGAGCATATCCTCAAGCACCTGGATCGTGCACTCAGACTGGCCATCAGTCTAGGGATAGTATGTTGTACTCAAAAGTACATGTGTACCCAAGGCCTTCTGAAGTCCCTGCCAGAACCGTGAGGTAAAGCACACATCCCTGTCTGAAACGATGGAGTGTGGGACTCCATGTAGATGAAAGATCTCTCGGATGTAAAGTCATCCCAGATCATCAAAACTAAAGGTCTCCTTGATCGTTAAGAAGTGATCAACCTTCGTGAGCCTGTCGACGACAACCCAAACAACATCATTCCCTCGAGGTGACCTCGGCAACCCAGTCACGAAGTCCATCGCGACGTTGTTCCACTTCCACTCCGGAATGGGTAACTGCTTCAGAAGCCCAACTGGTAGCTGATGTTCTGCTTTCACCTGCTGAAAAGTAGAACATCTCATGATGAAGCCCGCAACATCCTTCTTCATACCTAGCCACGAGTATTGGAGATAAATATCTTGATACATCTTGGTAACGCCAGGATGAACTGCCCAAACAGAGGGATGAAAATCCTGCATCAGCTCCTCGTGTATGTCTTCTAGCACCCATACGCATCCCTTCAAATGCAAGATCTTGTCCTCTCCCACTGTCCATCCAGAAAGAGGGTCCCCTCCTAACACACTCTCCCACGGGACTAAGCCTTCTGATTTAGATGGTTTCCTCATCCGTACCTGATCAAGTAGTATAGAGGTAACAACCACAGAAGATAGGAAGGTTTGTCCATGTCTGTCGTGAACCTCCAGATGCATCTCAGAGAACAGATCCTTAAGATGCCACTCACTGTTGGCCTCCTGAACTGCCTGAACCTGAGTTCTCCTACTCAGCACATCAGCCACTGCGTTTCCCTTCCCCGGCATATAGGCAAGCTCGAAATCAAAAGACTAAAGATACCCGACCCACCTGCGCTACCTCAGATTCAGATCACGCTGATTGAAGATATATATGAGACTCTTGTGGTTATTGAAGACCACAAAGTGCTCTCCCAGCAGATAGTGTCTCCAACAGCATAAGGCATGAACAAAAACTGCCAACTCCAGATCGTGCATAGGGTAGTTCCTCTCATGTGGCCTCAACAGCCAAGATCCATATGCAATGACTCCATCTCCCTTCATAAGCATATCCCCCATCCCAATACCTGAAGCATCATAGTAAACAGTGTAGCTCTTTCCTGACTCTGGAAAGACTAGTATCGGTGCTAACGTCAACCTCCCTTTCAGCTCCTGAAAAGCTGACTCATAAGAATCTGACCATAAGAACTTCTCCCCCTTTTTTGTCAGACCTGTCAAAGGTGATTCTAGATGAGAAAAGTCCTGAATGAAGTGTCTTTAGTATCTAGCCAGCCCTAGGAATCTCCATACCTCAAAGACGTTCTTCAGCTGCTCCCAGGAAACTACAGCTCTCACTTTATCTAGGTCCACAGATACTCCTGCCTCTGAGATGACGTGACCCAAGAAGTGAATCTGATCCATCTAGAAGTGTCACTTCGAGAGTTTAGCATAAAGTCGATGCTCTCTCAGTGTACTCAGAATGATCTCAAGATGTGTGGCATGGTCGTGTCAAGTGTGAGAGTACAGCAAGATATCGTCCACGAAGACCATGGAAAAGGAGTCCAAGTAAGGATAGAACACTCGGTTCATCAGTGCCATGAAAACTATAGGCGTGTTCGTGAGACCAAACGGCATGACTGTATACTCGTATAGACCATACCTGCTCCTGAAGACTGTCATAGGTATATTTGATGGTCTAACGTGCAACTGATGTAACTAGACCTCAAATTGATCTTCGAGAACACCTAGGCTCCTCGAAGCTGATCAAAGTGGTCATCGATCCTCGGCAAGGGATATCGGTTCTTGACCGTCAACTGGTTCAGCTTCCTATAATCCACACAAAGCCGAAGGGTACCATCTTCCTTCTTCACAAACAGGACAGGAGAACCCCGAGGAGAAGTATCGGGTTGGATTAAACCCTTTGCCTGTAACTCCCCCAACTACTTCTTGAGATCCTTCAACTCAGGTGTAGCCATCCTATAGGGAGGAATGGACACCGGTGCCGCTCACGGCATGAGCTCAATAGAGAAGTCTACCTCACGCTCCGGAGGCAAACCTAAGAAGTCCTCTGGAAAGACGTCCCTGAAACGATCCACCACTGGAGTAAAGTCCAATTGTGGAGTCCCCTGATCATCCAGATAAAGACTAGAAATATGGATTGTCAGCCCTCCTAGCCCAAGATGCTCGAGTCCTGCCCGACTCGCCCGAACGTCCCATTCGCCTTTATGAAGAAAAGACTCGCCCTCTAGTGAGACGAAACTCACTCTGCGGTGATAACAGTCGATGACTGCCTGAAAGGGAATCAACCAGTCCATGCCAAGGATGACATCATAGCTCATCATCTCTAGGTTATAGAGATCCCATAAGAAGCGATACCCTGCAACCTCGAGGGGGCACTCTCTACAATGGCGTACACTAGATGTCCTCATTCCCAAAGGTGTGTCTAGTGTCAACGAGTCGGTAGAAGAAAAGATGTAGAGTCCAAGGCTCTCCATGATAGAAATGGAGTTTAATCTATGTGTAGCACCAGTATCTAAAAGAGATTAAGATAAAACTGAGGCTACTAAAAGTGTTCCTCGAACAGTAGAAGGGTCGGGATCCTGCTTCTGATAAGTCTGCTCCACGGCAAAAGACTGGCATGTATCGCGGCCCTACGCCCCTGGATGACCACTCTGAGATGAACCTCCCAGCCGGTGCTGAGGAACTAGTGGCTGACCGCCACGACCTCGACCTCCACCTCAGCCTGAATGGCCAGAAGAACTCCAGTTCCTCGAATGGTGAGAAACTCGTGGAGCTGCTCCTGAATGAGGATTCATGGAAGAACCCCGGTCACCAGCTACTGGTGAGAAAACCTAACAGAAATGCTGAAGGTGACCCATCTTTCTATATGATTGGCACGCCATGGGGTCCCTCTGGCACTGCAGCCTTGTGTGCCCTGACCAGCCACACTGGTAGCATGTCACCTGGCTGCCTGACGATGCATCTCGCTTCCTCGGATCACTACATGTAGGCTCTCTAAGGTGATTCTTCCTGTCATATGGAGGAAAACTAGCTCTGGAAACAAGACCGCCCTGGCTTACCGCTCCAGAGTCTCTCAGATTTTGCTCCTCAATTAGTGCCTAGTTGATGATGGAAGTGATGGAAGTCAGCTGGAAGATGTTCACCTGCGAGTGGATCTCCCGCCTGAGACCATCCTCAAACTTCCTTGCTAAGAAAACCCCACTCCCATACTAGAGGGGTGTGAAGCACTGCAGCTCGGGGAAACGAGCGGAATACTCCATTAGAGAAAGAGTACCCTGCTCTAAGCTCATGAACTCCCAGGCTCGGTCGGCCCTCAGGGTCTCTGGGTAGAAGTAGTCATAGAACACGTGCTGGAACTCCTCCCAAGCCATAGCCTGCTATTGACCCGCCTGTGAGATCATGTCCCACCACCTCTTGGCGGAGTCTCGGAGCATGTAAGTAGCGAGCTTGGCCCGCCTCTCTGGAGGTGTCTCCAGATGCTCGAAGGTAGTCAGCATGGCTTCCATCCATGACTCTACAGCCTAAGGTCCTCCTTCCCCCGAGAACGTAGGAGGATGTTGCTGCTGGAAAACCCACGTCAAGTCTGCCATAGTCATGGAAGGAGGCGATGCTCCCTGGAAGGCCTGCATCATCCTCATGAAACCTTCCTTGAATTATGTGTCAACGCCTGTAACTGGTATGACAGCCAGTGCCAAGGCTGGCCCAACTGGAGGATCGGCAGGAAGTCCCTGATCAGCCCTATCTAGCATCTGATCATTGCCTAACGATAGAAGTATGACCGGAGGACGTCTTAGAGGCATAGCTCTGAAAAAAAAAATCAAAAGTACACCTTATATTAGGAAAACTAGGATAGGGAACACAAGAGTACAAAACGGGAATAGGGGAAGGAAAACACATAAGTTTACAAAACTTGACTACATGGCATGTATAAAAATTACACGGCGTGTCTTCTTAAGCCACTGACATGGGCATGTACTCCTACCCTACAAGTCGTGTACACCTCAAACTACATGGCGTGTTGACCCCAGCACACGGCGTGTACTTGAAAGCTATTCCCCTACCCGAGTCTCTTCACATGACTAACCCACACGGTCCGACTCAACCTGAGACTACACGGTGTGTTCTAAACAAACACGGTGTGCACTAAACAAGGCTTCGGCGGCCCGTGCTGTTAATCACACGGTCGTCCACACGGCTGAAACTTATATGGCGTGCTCTGAAAAAACACGACATGTATAGGCAAAGCTGGCACCATCCCGTGTTGTTCGTGACACGTCCGGGTACTTGGACACGACTACACGGTGTGTTCCTAACAAACACAGCATGTGGAAAAGAAGGTAAAGTCGGCCCGTATTGTTCGTGACATGGACGGGTACCTGGAAAGGACTACACGGTGTGTTCCCTCTAGACACGGCGTGTTCTACCCATGCTCCCCCGACCCGTGTTGTTGGTGACATGGCCGGGTACACGACTCCAAAATTACACGGCGTGTACCTACCGTACACGGCATGTTACCGGATTAATTTCACGTCACCGTGTTCTGCTCACACGGTCAGTGACACATCCTGAAAACTACACGGCATGTATCCAAAAAGTACATGTCGTGTATTTTGGGTTTTTCTAGGCAGTAGCTCAGAAACTGCACAGAACCCCAAAAACACTAAAAACAAGGGAAAGAGGTGCCAAAGTCCGACTCTTGAGGGCCCATAATCCCCGCGAATCAATGATTGGTATCTCCTAAAGTCACATACAAGGGAAAATAGGATAATTTTTAAGCAAGGAGCAAAACAAACAATTCTCTAACATAACGGCAGAGCATCTATCAAGCATCTATCACAACAACATGCATAATCTACACAGAGTCTGTCACAACAGCATGAAATAGCTAATGCACCCTAGATGGCATGGGAAGAATGCATGGCATGTGATTTCTACAAGTGCCTATATGATGCATGAGATGGAATACCCTCATATCATCGGGTTGCGATAGAAATAGAATTGAAGTATCAAAACAATAATAGCACAAGTCATATGAATCACTCTAGGTGAAATCAGATCAACCATAAAATCTCAAAATCAGCAACTGCAATTAACGAGGTATTATGGATTTTCCCTGTAAACGGGTTAGCTACTCCCAAGCACAGCTTAATACCAAGTACTGAATCTATCCTATCCCTGGATAAAGTCTCAAAACAGTAAAGAAAGAGAAAAGAACTCCTCTGATACCACTTTGTAACGACCCGAATCTGGAGGCCCTACACTGGTGCCCCGTACCCGGTTCACCACATAACCTCAAGCGCATTTCCCCAAACTCCAGAGGCTGTCGACTAGCATCGAGGGCCTTGGTGAGTCGGTGGGGAAACTATGCCCTCATTCGGTAAAGTATACTGCTGAAAACAACCAACAAAATAGCAGAATCAATAAACAGCATACAACAACTGAACTGAACAGCGGAAACAATGGATGACAAATAATGATGAAATATGGTGCATATGTCTATGGAAAGCAGCAAAAAACCCAATGTGATGAAGTACAAATGAGAAAAAAATTATAAAAGAAAACAAAGTAAACTCCTCAGCATTGCGAGCCACGGCTCGGTCCCATGCTCTCCAGCTCATGTGCCATCAAGAACCTGAAGTAGAAGGGAAATTTCCCTTATCTATACCTGCCGAAACATATTATGCTTGGTCCCAAAATCATGGCCCAAACAGGGTGTGAGATACAAACTCAGTAGGAAATCACCCAAAGATTTGTGTCTAACAGTCAATGAATACATGGAAGTAATAAAATAAGAAGCAGTAAACAGGAAAGCACAAGCAGCTACAATCCAAAGTTCTAACAAACAAAGTACACAAGTAAACATCTAGGAAAAATAAGAAAAAAGGTAACCCTATGGGTAGCTCTCACAGCCTAACCCCTATGGTTCAACCTATAAATACTAGTAACCCTCTAGGAAGCACACACAGTCTCACCCCTCTGGTTCAGATATGAAAATAATAGACTCTCTTGGGAAGCACTCACTATCAATTCCCCCTATAGTCTTGTATCGTACTAAAGGCTCTCTGGGGAAGCACTCAACGTCTATTCCCCTTGTGGCCCGCATTGAGGAACTACAGACTCTTTGAGGAAGCACTCAACGACAATTACCCCTGTAGTCTTGCATCGTAATTAAAAGACACTCTGGAGAAGCCCTTCCATCAATTCTCCCTTTGGTCTACTACTATAGGTTCTCACAGTCCTGAGTAAAAGATAAAACATGCTCAGCATGCGTACATCATCCAAGTAAACCTCAGGAACTACTTGGATATCATTCTAAGGTTCAACAGCATAAAAAGTAGTAGTTCCACTATCCTACGACTTGGAAGGGAAACTGAAAAACACCAAACAGGCAGAACAAGCATGGAAAAGAAACCTGAGCACACAAATAAATTACTCTAATCACAAGAATAAACCTCTACTATAGCAATCAATCAAAGAAGGCAAACAACAGAGAAAAACAAGTAACACGCAATACCCTGCTCAAGGGTATTGGTGTAATTTGCACAAAATACTCATCAACTTTCTACGGAAAGGCACAAACTACCTACTTCGATCCTAGGAGATCGATATATGTGAACCACGATGACAGATTCCCCTTAGAACGTTGGATATCTGAGAAAATGCACAAAATGATCAACCCACAATAACTCGAAAACGAGGAGGAAACAAGAAACAAGGCTCAAGAAGAAGGAAGAACTCACCTCTATTATTCCAACTCAGCTGACTGTGCTCAAATCGGAAAACAGATGGAGAGGCAGAAGCTCATGGAAGATTCGGCCATACGGGTCGCTCTCGGACGAACAAGACCTATAAGAAGGCAAATATCACGAAGAGGCGTGACCCTGGTCTATTTAGTGAAAAAAAGTACACGGCGTGTAGTGGGTTTTTCCGTACTCCTCCAAAATCGGACTCCACGTCACCCCTACACACCATGTGTGTGGCCCGGCACGGCCAGCACACATCTTCGAGCCAGAGAAGAGTACACGGCGTGTACTCAGAAAGTACACAGCGTATACTTCGAAAATTTCCAGAAAGTTCATTTTTCTTAAAAACTCCAGAAAAAAGAAAACCAAACCTGAAACGAAGATCCAGGTTCTTACACAAGATATTAGTGTTTGGTCCAGTTTAGAAGACCAATGTATGAGAAATAATCAAAGTGAATCGATAGTGGAACAAAGATTAGCACATGAACCAAATGAACCCCATTGGATTTGAGGCTAGTCATTCCCCTCAACTGCATACATTACCTGAGGTAATCAATTTTTTTATTAATATTTCTCCTAAATTTGAATCAAATATCTTCGGATAACTTTATATTACTAAAATTATGTGGGGTATGGTTGTATGTGATTTGTATCTTTCAACACCCATTCACCACCTTATTGTAAGTGGTATGATGTATAGTATCCCAAGAGACAAGCTACACCAAAAATACCTCCCAAAAGATCACATGATAGTGGGGGTTGAGGTGTCTCATAAGCCTACTACTAAGTTTCATGTTCCACATGATGATCTAGATATTACTACAGTCAATGATATTATTGGAACTTTCATAGCATGGCCATATAATCTTATAAAGATATATGAGTTATGTATTTAACAAATTCATTAATATAAAAAACTGTAATAGTTGATGAAAAAAGGTTTAAATTGAGGTATGATATTACATACAGATAAAGTTATGGGGAAACAAAAGGTCAGATCAAGACAATCTAGTGAATCGACCAAGAAATAAAAATGACCCTTCGGGAGAAACTTCCCCCTACCATTTCTGAAGAAACATTTATTATCCTTAAAAAATCATGAATAGACCATATTTAAAGATGAAAATACTTATTACATTCCATATGAAAAAGAAATATATGGAACTTTTATGATAGACATAATTTTTCTTGAGACTATAAATGAGATTCTCAAGCATTAATGGTTGGGAGTCTCAGCTTTAAATACATACATATGGTAAATTTTCATAATACTTCTATCCAAATAGTGAGATGATATGTTTATTGTGTTGGGCGGAGAAAGAAAGGAGTGATGGCAAGAGGGGGGTGAATTTCCTTTTAAAAAAATGATTAACAATTAAAATCAAAGTTGAAAGTGCAGCGGAAATAAAAGAGGCAAGACACACAATTGATAACGGAGTTCGGCCTAAAACCCGGCCTACGTCTCCGCTCCCAACTCAACCGTTGAGAGATTCTACCGCTTGCTTTTCAATGGTTTTAGCAAGAAACCCACTAGCCTTTTTACAGGTGAAGGCTAGCTCACCTATTACAGCTTGCTTTTAATGGTTATGCAAGAACCCACTTGCTTTCAATGGTTGAGAAAGAACCCACTAGCCTTTTTACGGGTGAAGGCTAGCTCACCTTTGATTCAAGCCTTTTAAAAGGAAAGGCTTTACTAACCTCTTCACACCTTAAAGGTGATGTGAAAACCCAAAAGAAAGGATGAGAGAAAGAGTTGGGGTTTGTAGGCACAAACCCAAATTTAAGCTCAAAATGAATAAACAATAAAAACCGTAATGGGGAAGTCTTGGGCGCCAATGGATTGATGGAGCTAATGAAGGGTGCTCCCAAGCTTCTTTGGTGGTGCTCCTTGGATGTGGAATTGGATTGGAGCAATTGGGGTTCCTTTGGAACAATCTGTCGGAGGTTCGCCAAATGATGGAAAATATGTCCCGTGGGCTTCCGTATGTGTCGCTAGTGTTCCGGGGCTTCAAGGTCCTTTATTTATAGAGGGGGAACCCTCATATGGCCGTTGGAGGCCTTTGGAGCCGTTGGAGAGGCTTTCGGAGCCGTTGGAGGCCAAGTGGACAGGCTGGTCAAAAGCCCAATGGCTAGTTTGACTGGCTCCACCGGCTGACCGGTACTGAGCCACCGGTTGGCCGGTGTGTGCAAAATGGAGGAGGGCTCGGGCTCAGGCTCCACCGACTGGCCGGTGCTGAGGCCACCGGTTGGCCGGTGAGGAGGCAGTAGCTACCCCTTCTGTCTGGGTGCCACCGGCTGGCCGGTGCTGAGGCCACTGGTTGGCCGGTGCTGAAGCAGTGGCTCAGCCTTCTGCCCAGGGTCCATCGGCTGGCCGGTGGTGAAGCCACCGGTTGGCCGGTGGACTGAATTTCCGTCCACTTTGGCTTTTTGCCTTCTTGGACTTCTTGGCCCAATTCCTTGGCACCCTGAATTCATGCCTATCATCCAAAAACACTTAAAATAAGATTAGATAAATAAGTGAGTGATTGTGATCATGAAAATAAAACCACGGGGGGTACGAGAGGTACAACAATCTCCCCCTATTTTGATGATCACAATCACCAAAACAAACAATGTAGAAAATGAAATGAAAAGCATGCTTTAAAAGATTTCTCCCCCAATCAACCAAGAATTTCTCCCCCTATGTGATTATCAAAATAGCACGGGGCATAAAACTTGATTGAGGGAAATATTTGAAAAACAAGAAAGAGATTTTAAACCAATTGAAATTTTTGAAATTTGAATTGAAAGTGTTGAATCAAAAATTTTGAAATGAAAAATTGAATAACAGTTTGAATTGAAAGTTTTGAAATGAAAAATTCGATACCAAGAGTTGAAAATTGAAAGTTTGAATCGAAAATTTTGAAATTGAAATCAAAAGGTTTTAAACGATCCTAACTCCCCCTAAATAAAAACAACAAATCACCGGGGAGAGGTTTTTGGAACCAAGACAAATTTTGGCCCGGAGAGACTCTCTAAGAGGGATTTTTCAATCCATACTTGTCTTGTGGCGGGTCTTCTACTATAAAATTCATTGTTAAAGAAAAAAGTTTTGGGCCTACCATACCGGGCATTTTTACAATTGCACTCATAAATTAAGTGCCCGGGTTTTTTACAATAATTACAAAATTTAAATTGGGAGCTCCCCCTTACAAAAATAGTGGGTGCATGAGAAGAGGAAGCTTGCTTGGAATAGCCAAGCCCTTCGGTGGTTCTAGATATGCATTGGGAACCTAGGAGTTTGGTCAAATTTTGTTCCCCTTGGGTGAACTTGGCTAAGGATTCCCTTAAATCTTTGATTGTTGATTCCAGGGATTCAACATCGGGAAGGTTTTGGATTTTGAGGGTCAACTCTTCCTTCTCTTTGAGAAGTTGTTCTTTTTCGGAAGATAGTTTTTTGAAATTCTTTTTTAAAGCAACAAATTTGGAAGAAAGTTCGTGAAAACCTTCCTCCAATTGATCTCTAGCATGTTAGAGATCCTCATAAGATAAATGATTTAAAGAATTGGAATTTGAAGAACAAGAGGAAGAGGAGTCGGAAGATGTTACCTCATGAAATGCCATTAGGCATTTGTTACCGTTGTCGCTCGAGGAGGAGGAGGATGTGGAGCTATCACTCCATGTGGCCTTGAAAGCCTTCTTCTTCTCCTTTTGCTTGGCCTTTTTCTTGTTGAGTGGGAAATCGAGCTTGTCATCGCCTTTAGTACCTTCATGGGTTACTTCTAAAAGATTCCAGATATCATGAGAAGATGAGCAAGTAGAAATACGATTAAATTCATTACGGTCTAACCCACAATGAAGAGAATTCATGGCTTTGCCATCTAGCTCAAAATTTGCAATGTCTTCGGGGGTCCATTTGGATTCATCGGAAGAAGAAAGTGAATAACCTTGCATGACAATTTTAAAAATAGGATAACCAATGCTTTTAAGAAATGTGGTCATGCGGGTTTTCCAAAAAGAATAGTCGGTTCCATCAAAAAATGGAGCACGACCCAAAGAATATCCTTCGGGGGCGAAAGAGGTTGAAGCCATCAAAAAAAGATCTTGAATTTGAAACCGGTTAGGGTATTACTCAAATTTTGCCTTTGATACCAATTGTTGGGCGGATAAAGAAAGGAGTGATGGAAAGAGGGGGGGTGAATTGCCTTTTAAAAAAATGATTAACAATTAAAATCAAAGTTTAAAGTGCAGTGGAAATAAAAGAGGCAAGACACGCAATTGATAACGGAGTTCGGCCTAAAACCCGGCCTACGTCTCCGCTCCCAACTCAACCGTTGAGAGATTGTACCGCTTGCTTTTCAATGGTTTTAGCAAGAAACCCACTAGCCTTTTTACAGGTGAAGGCTAAATCACCTATTACATCTTGCTTTTAATGGTTATGCAAGAACCCACTTGCTTTCAATGGTTGAGCAAGAACCCACTAGCCTTTTTACGGGTGAAGGCTAGCTCACCTTTGATTCAAGCCTTTTAAAAGTAAAGGCTTGACTAACCTCTTCACACCTTAAAGGTGATGTGAAAACCCAAAATAAAGGATGAGAGAAAGAGTTAGGGTTTGTAGGCACAAACCCAAATTTAAGCTCAAAATGAATAAACAATAAAAACCGTAATGGGGAAGTCTTGGGCGCCAATGGATTGATGGAGCTGATGAAGGGCGCTCCCAAGCTTCTTTGGTGGTGCTCCTTGGATTTGGAATTGGATTGGAGCAATTGGGGTTCCTTTGGAACAATCCGTCGGAGGTTCGCCAAATGATGGAAAATATGTCCTGTGGGCTTCCGTATGTGTCGCTAGTGTTCCGGGGCTTCAAGGTCCTTTATTTATAGAGGGGGAACCCTCATATGGCCGTTGGAGGCCTTTGGAGCCGTTGGAGAGGCTTTCGGAGCCGTTGGAGGCCAAGTGGACAGGCTGGTCAAAAGCCCAACGGCTAGTTTGACTGGCTCCACCGGCTGACCGGTACTGAGCGACCGGTTGGCCGGTGTGTGAAAAAAGGAGGAGGGCTCGGGCTTAGGCTCCACCGGCTGGCCGGTGCTGAGGCCACCGGTTGTCCGGTGCTGAGGCAGTAGGAAACACTGTTTGGTCTGGGTGCCACCGGCTGGCCGGTGCTGTGGCCACCGGTTGGCCGGTGAGGAGGCAGTAGCTACCCCTTCTGTCTGGGTGCCACCGGCTGGCCGGTGCTGAGGCCACCAGTTGGCCGGTGCTGAAGCAGTGGCTCAGCCTTCTGCCCAGGGTCCATCGGCTGGCCGGTGGTGAAGCCACCGGTTGGCCGGTGGACTGAATTTCAGTCCACTTTGGCCTTTTGCCTTCTTGGCCTTCTTGGCCCAATTCCTTGGCACCCTGAATTCATGCCTATCATCCAAAAACACTTAAAACAAGATTAGATAAATAAGTGAGTGATTGTGATCATGAAAATCAAACCACGAGGGGTACGAGAGGTACAACATATTGAAGTTAACAATTATTTATGTTTTCTATTGGAATCTATATTACTACTATATAAAGGGAAAACCTTGTGAAGCATGATTTGAATTCATTAATCCGTATATCATTTCTATGGAAAAACTTACTTTAAAAACGAATAAATTGAGAAAAAAATATTTAAGATACTTTAGGCATTTAAGAAAAAAATATCAAACAATGGACTATTTTTGATGCCTACAATATTAAAGTAAAGCTATTTAATCTAATCACATAAAATATATTTTTAATTTCTTTATTACTTATATGTTTTTGTTTTTTTAGGTAGCACTGGATGCTTATCACAGTCAATCTACATACCCAAAATATTTATTTTTTAGATCAAATGCATGGATATCCAATAAACTATCCACACATGATGTGTATTGTGAATTTTTCATACACTAAAATAAATATTTTATAGATAAAAATAAAATTTTATGTTTCAGTATTTTTTTTAACAATAATATTTTTATGATAGTATGGTCGCTAAATATAGGCTAAATTGTGGAATCAATTCAGTGTCTAAATAGATAAAGCCTATTTATTACTAAAAATGAAAATAGGTTAAGGTACATAAAGAAATATTTAGCAATTGAAACATATTTCAAAATAATTTACTTATTTTGGTCAATGTCTTGGTAGTGTATGAAGAAATATAATGGCAAAAATTCTGGATATTATGTTTGAGAATTTATGAGAGAGATCATAAATCATCAAAAAACCTCCATCCCTGAATAGGAAGTTTTCAAAGGTAATTAAAATTTCATTTAATATAATTATAAATCATTTTTTTGTCTATATTTTCTCATTAATATAATGATTTCTGATACCCTTCATACTCAAAATAAGAAGTAAATTTTTTTAGATGTGATTAGGAAGCATACATATTATCAGAATGTTTTCCAACAACAAATTTAAGTGATTTAATAATATGTTTTTGATATAGTACAAGCTATAAACTTATAAATATATTGGGGGTGTCAAGAATTGGTGTGAAAATGATTATATTTTTTTTGTTTTTCAAGTATAATTATAATGGATGAAATTAATTTGTTTAGAAGCATTGAAATACAAATAATAAAATTGTTGGGAAATAGTAGAGATAGAGGCGGAGGTAAAGGCAGAGTCTTAGTCAGAGACCGAGGTGGAGGAGGAGGTATAGGTAGAGACTGAAGTAGAGGAGGAGATGAAGCGTTGGCTTGAAAACAATAAATTGTTGGTAAATGAATTAGAATAGAGATCATACCAAGGTTTTGCTTAATAAAAATTGTTAAAAAGTGCACACAACATTTTTCATTTAAGATAATATCTATTGTGAAAGTGTTTCAGGTAGCTAATTGAAAAATATTTTTCACCACTTGTTCAAGTCAATTTATATAGGAATTTAAGTGGAGTATTTTTTTTCAAAAACAAAATAAAATCCACTTATTTTTTCAAACTAATTATCATAGGATATAATTTATATTATTATATTCCAATTACTATCAAATATTAGTGATTTTTGAAAGAAACCCCTCCCTAAGAACAAACTAAACAACAAAAACAAAAAACAGATGAAGTTTCTTGCCCATGGATTATCTACAGTATAAATAAAGGGTCTTATTAGTGGATCCAATAGTCACTTGAGAGTCATAAAACACCAATACAATCATCAAATAGGTATATAATCAAACTGAAATGTTTGAATAAATATGTGTGTAATCAATCACCAAATCCAAAAGGTGTATGAGAGAACTATTAGAGGACAACAAACAATAAGAGATCATGGTCATCGAGGAGGGATGGTGTTAAAGGAAACATGAAATCAAATGAAAATAAACCACCTTATGAATAAATCCATAAAAATGAAAAAATCCACTACAAATGAAATCATGGAGCATCAAAAATACAAAATAAGACCCCTTTGAAAAAGAAGATAGTATCTTGATCCAAAACCTCTGAAAAAATAAATAAATGAAACTTTTCATCAACTGAATCATGAATTTTCATAAAAGAAAAATATATTGATATTAATTTTCTATGTGGTTGAATTATTTGGGCCATTAGATCATTAATTAGATGCATGATATAATATCACAAATTCTTATGAAACCCATACAAGTAACATTCATTATGTATGTGCACATTCATTATATAAAATTATCCATGTTCACAAGCTCATTAATAAAAAATCAAATCATTCTCAATAAAAAATACCTGATAATATGGATATTCCCATTTTTATGAAAAAATAATTATGATGTTATGTTTGAGTTTATCATCACCCGGAATATTGAATATGATATACTAATATATAGCACAATCAAAGAATACTTAATGGGTGCACTATATTTCAGTTTCATTTGGATGTTATAAAGGGTTATAATAATGTTTAATATTGTCAAAAAGGGGTAAAAATTTCTAATGGATTTATTTTATTTTGAAAATATATAATGGGTCACAATGAAGTTTTTTCCACCAAAGAAGGTAAATGGTTTATCACGGGTAGTGTACTCTCTATGATGGTGAAAGGGTAAGATATATTCTATTATGTTCCATAAAAAACTCATATGTAAATATTTATTTTAGTTCAATCAATGAATATTGATAGGTTTACACTAATGGATAATTTTTTCTAGGAATAAATGAGTTCATCAACAAGGATGATTCACTCATGTATTATGATCATGCACTCAACAAGAATGATTCACTCATGATAATGCAATTTTCTTTTTGATTATCCAATGCATTCAACATTTTGGGTTATCAAACTGCAATATTGTTAGATAAACTAGATTTTTTAATGTACTTTATGAGAAAAATACATGGAGGAATCAACCATCCCTCAAATAAATACACGGTGTAACCAGTATGACTCAAATTGTGTAGTTTCAGTTTAAAATTTACAATTTATTAATGTATCATTTCATATTTATGTTTAATTTATTTTTTTATAGTACTATTAACATAATAATTTTTTTATTATATAGTTGGATTATTTTTATTGGGTTGGGGTGGTTTGTTCAAAGATACTCATGTTTGTGAAATATTGGACTTCGAGGCTGCAACTGAGATAACAATAACAAGGAAATGGGTCAACAACGTATATAACCATCATGAAAATTTGAATTACTACTACTTATTTAGTTAATTTTGTCACCATTTTATATGATAATTTTATCTTAATTTCCTTATCATTTTTATCTAATATTTCTTTCATAGATCTTTTGGGAAGTTATATTTTTCCTTCAATAGTATGAAATACACCATAAAATAGAGGACATGGTGCTTTTGGATGAAGTGTTTTAGGAAGAATGGGTTTTCTTCTCCCATACATATAAATCATTTATTTATTTTCTTTTTTGGTTCGGATGGTTGAGAAAAAATATCCCATACTCAAACATATATACCTCAATCTGAATAACTGTGTAACTGGTATGACTTAAACGGTATGTTTTTAGTTTATAATTTACATTTTAGTTCAAAACATGCATCTCTTTCTTAAAATAGAGAAAACACATTAATATTGTTTTTATAATTTAGTAAAACAATCCATAATTCATTTCTGATATGTAGTAATCAATCGTACCTAAATCCAATATACGATGTGCTCGGTATGACTCAAAGTGTATGTTATTAGTTTAAAATTGACATTTAAGTTCACAAAAAATAAATCACTAAAAACTAATAAAATATTATAAAATTGTATTGATAATTTATAAAAATTATTCATAATTCATTTTTGATCTGTAGGAATCAGTCTCATGTAAAATCATCACATGATGTGACCAGTATGACTCAAAGTGTGTATTTCCGGTTTAAAATGACATTTTATTAAAAAAAATAAGTGGCGTACTCAAAACCAAGAACATTAATTCATATTTTTTTTATAATTTATCAAAATTATCCATAAGTAATTTAAGATGTGTAGGAATCAACATCACCTCAATACGTCATATGATGTGACTGGTATGACTCCAAGTGTATCTTTTTATTTAAAATTGAGATAAATTTTACTAAAAAAGACAACCAACATACTCAAAATAAAGAAAACACATTCATATTATTTTGATACTTTATTAAAGTGATATATAAGTCATTTTTGATGTGTAGGAATCAGTTTCACCTAAATCTGATACACAATGTTCTCAATATGACTCAAAGTGTCTCTTATAATTTGAAAATTGACCTTTTAGTACAAAAAGTGTCGCTCACTAAAAACTGAGAAAACATGATCATATTGCCTTTATAATTTATTAAAATGATTAATAATTCATTTTTTATATGTAGGAAATAGTCTCACATCAAACCCATACAAGATGTGATCGGTATGACTCAAACTGTGTGTATCTAGTTTAAAATGATATTCTAGTAAAAAACATAAGTGGCATACTCAAAACCAAGAAAATTCATTCCTATTGTTTTTTTAATTTAATAAAACAATCCATAATTAATTTTGGGTGTGTAGGAATCATATTCACTTCAATATGATGCAAAGTGTGACCAGTATGAATCCAAGGGGTTCTTTTTATTTAAAATTGACATTAATTTTAGTAAAAAAGACAACAGACATACCCAAAACTAGGAAAATGCATTTTAATTATTTTGATACTTTAGTAAAATGATCCATAAGTCATTTTTCAGATTTATTCATTAGTCAAACCTCAATCTGATACATAATGTGACTGGTATGACTCAAAGTTTCCATTCTGAGTTTAAAATTAACTTTTTAGTACAAATATTGTCACTCATTGAAAAATAATAAAATACACTCGGGTTGTCTTTATAATTTAGGTAAAAAATTCATAATTCATTTTCGATGTGTGGGAATTAGTATCATATGAAACCCACACATGATGTGACCGGTATGTCTCAAATTGTGTGTTTCCGATTTAAAATGATATGTTAGTAAAAAAACATAAGTGGCTTACTCAAAATCGAGAAAACGCATTAAAATTACATTGATACTTTAGTAAAACTATCCGTAAGTCATTTGGTATGTGTAGGAATCATACAAACCTAAATATGATGCACAATGTAACTAATATGACTCCAAGTGCGTCATTTTATTTAAAATTGACATTAATTTTAGTAAAAAGGACAACTTTCTTACTCAAAACCAAGAAAATACATCAGTATTGTTTTTATACTTAAGGAAAATGATCTATAAGTAACTTTTTATCTGTATGAATCATTCACACATCAATATGATACACTATAGGCCTATTATGACTCAAACTATCTGTTATCAATTTAAAATTGACATTTTTATTAAAAAGTTGTCACTCACAGAAAACTGAGAAAATGCAGTCAGATATCTTGATAATTTAGTACAATAATTCATAACTCATTTTTTATGTTTATTAATCATTATCTCATAAAAAATACACATGATATGATTGGTATGACTCAAAGTGTGGGATTCCAGTTTAAAATTATATGTTATTAAAAAAAACACAACTAGCGTACTCAAATCTAAGAAAATGCAACTGGATTATTTTGATACTTTAGTACAATTATCCATAAGTAATTTGGGATATGTAGGAATTATTATCAACTCAATATGATGCACAATGTGACCAATATGACTCCATGTATTTATTTTTATTTAAAATTGATATTAATTTACGTTAAAAAGAAAACTAACTTACTCAAAACTGAGAAAACACATTTGGATTGTTTTGATACTTTAAAAAAATTACATAATTCATTTCTGACATGTTGGAATCATCCAAACCTTAATCTAATACACTATGTGTGTAACTCCCCTAACATATTTAATTTTTAATAATGATATTTTGATAATTATTAGTATTATTACTATTTTGGTTTTTTTAACAAAGGTTTATCCAAAAATAAAATACTTTCTGAATAAAAGTAAAGAAATGTTTTATTCAATTGAAATTTTGAAACCATACATTGAAATAAGTCCAAAATACCCTCACTAACCTAGAATTCCCCTATTTGGAGACCTATCAGAATCACCAAGAGACCCCCAAATACAACAAATAGACCAAGAAAATAGTGATATCCCTTCAGGTCTATCACAATGAAGAACAATATGGAAAGTGATACAGCACCTTTACTAAGACTTAATAGGATATAGAGAACCATCTTCACCAAATTCATTTTGAAGTTGGGAACACCCTACACATGTATTTATTGTGCCTCAAAGTTAAATAAGACAATTTAGGTCTTTAGTTCACCATTTGTTTTTTTAACGGTCATAAAATTTTATAACTGTTAGGTGTTTTAAGTATTTTGATTATTTTAAGTATAATAAGTATTATTATTATGATTATTTTAAGTATTCTAAGTATTTTAAGTATTTTAATAACTTTAAAAGTTTTGAATTTTTGAAAGTAAAATTTTAGTTATTAAATGCATGTTTTTAGGTAAATGTAAAGTTTCTAAAGAATACCCCCTTGTGTATTAAAAGTGTATAATTATTTTTCTTCTAATAGAAATGAAATGTAATAAATTATTTTTATATGTTTCAACTATTTTTTTATGTGTATTAAATTTTTTAAAGTGTTATCTTTAGTTAAAATAAAATATGGTTTCAAATTAAGTATGTATTTCATATTTGAATTTTAAAAATATAACACCTTTATTTTAGAATAAATTAAAATGAATTTATGAAATGTCTTAGTAGAAGTTAAATTTTGTATTTAGATTTTAAACTTATGATTTTTTAAAACCAAAAAAAAAGTATTATTTATGAAAATAATGGTATTTGGGGTTTAGTTTAACTATAATAAAGAATATATATTATGTTTTTAAAAAATTATTATATATATGTTCTTATGTTTTAAAAAATAAGGTTTTGTTTTTACAAAAAACTTGGGTGATTACCCACCCAACCGAGGGCATCCTTGAATAAAAATCCCTCAAGGTCTGGTGGGTGTCTCACAAAGAACCCCAAGTTCAGTAAACCCTCCGGTTGCGCATGCATGGTGCATGCTGAGTCACACACTGGTGCTAGTGCATGCCCATGTGGGGTGCATGGAGGAACTGAGGTGGTGCCACCGTGCAGGGCGGAATGGTGGCATAGAGTGGGCACAGAGCGCGCCAGTATGGAAGAATCGGTACATGGAGGTACCAGGGAGGGGGAATGGAGTTCATTGCCCATGCCCTGGATCGTCGAGGTTTATAAAGAAAAATCAAAACTACCTCTATTTCAATGTCAGACATGGGTTTTCAATATATAACTAACCACAAACATTCAATCACGCAGCACAAGATCTGGACCATACGATCTGATCCGGCCTTTGAATCCCACTACCATGACATTTCCTCCATTTTTATCCTCAACTATCTGATATTTTCATACGAGATCTCAGATGTCCATCCTTTTCAAAATTCTAGATCAATCTGAGGTCATCCGATCAAAACCGTGACTTAATCTAAACCGTTCACCTCTTTTAAAATTCCATGATTCATTGCAGACATCCGATCAACCTCAAACAATCTAGACTGTCAAATCTTTTACACATTCCCCTTTCCATCTTCTTCTTCCTTGAACCGAACCTGTGTCCTTGCCCATAGTTTTCCTCCTCCCTAGAGTCTTCTTATCCCTCTTTGTTACTATTTTTCCACATTCTCCTTTCCACAAGTATTCAAGGGTATTTTATTTTAATATGAACCCAAACTTTCCTCATGAAATTTTTTCACAAAATATATTTATTTTATTAAAACTGAACCCTTAAGATTTTTTTTAATCACAATCTTTGTTTTATTTATCTAAATATTTAGATTCAAATTTTATTAATTTTTATTGTTCATAATTCCATGTTGAACCGTGGTATATAAAATTATAAAAATATATATATAGTTTATATAAAATGGTTATATAAACCCTCATTTACACCTTAACCCTACGAGTTCTCTCTTCTCAAACTCCTCTTCAACCTCTGCTCAACTCAATCTTTTAAGGGATTATTCTTCTTTAATTTCATTATGTAAACCCATATATATACTTTTATGTTTTTATAGATATATATATATGTATAAATTTTATATAACTTCTAAATCAAATCTATTTTTGATTTTTAAAATGGTGATTATTAGTGTCCAATTTAGGTTTTGATGCACATAGTGCTATTAAGGGGTAATTTTTCTTTTTTTTCTATAAAAAACCCCTATTTACAACTTGTGTATATACGATTATGTATATATATTCATTTATATAACAAACCTATTTTGTTTTTATGGTTTTAGAATGATGAAAATATGTTTTAAAAAAAATGTACTTTATTACATGTAAATCGTGTAAGGATTTTACTTTGTTTTGTTTAATTGGAAGATATGAACATATATGTGTATATACGATTATATGTATATATATATATATAGTTATTAATTATAATCTGAATTAGGTTTTCATAAAACCGAATTTAGTGATTAAATTATTTTTTTAAAGTGTATGATATTCATAAGGATTTATTAAACCTTGTTTTGGTTGTGAAAATCCCATGTATACACATTGTGTATATATGGTTTTATATAATTTTCAAACCCACATATATATATAAGAACCACAATCACATATATGCATGTATTAATTTATTTAAGAATTTTTTATGGTATTAACCTGGTGATGATTTTATTCAATACACATGATGTGAATTTATATTGGCCAACAATAACAAAAAAAAAATTGTTATCATGTTCCTAAACATTCTAAAAGAAGACATCACCTTGTTAGTGAAATTGAATTTACATGCATGTGATCTAAATTTATAAATTTTAGGATAGAAGGTTGAATTATCATTTGATTACACATAAATATATATAAATTCATAAGCGCATGTGTTTAATAATTTTCATATGCATGAATACTTCACATGAAATAATTGTTTTATATCCATACCTTTTATTTCAATTCATGATGAATTTTCCACAATGAATGCTTTTAGTTATTTAAGTTTATGTTTTAATCTATCTGATACTTTCATTTATCAGTGCATGGTTAGAACATGAATGATATCTATCTTGAATTCAAAAAACATTTATTTTAATACATTAAATGTTTACTTTCATGGAACATGGGTCTTAAGAATTTTTATTTTATGTGACAAACCCAAAAAAGATATTATTAATTAATCACTTATAATAATTTATGGATTAAGGTTTTAATTATTTTCATTGGTATGGGACACTTCAAATAAAATACAAAAATTAATTATTCAAAGTGGTATGGGAAACTTTGAAAATAAGGCCATACTAGACATATGTGGAATGTATTGGACTTATATGATATGATGGGTGCACCGAGATAGCACTCCAACGTATTGGGTAAATTTAATTCTCATGAGATGAATTATGTTGGGTTTTTACCCGTATGGTCCTGGCATGAGGCCTTGATAGAATGATTATATACAGTCTTGCAATAAGGCCTTGACAAAGAGATTATGAGGTCTGGAAATATAAATTCCCTTATTATGTATTACTATATGACCAACCAAGTGATTATTTGACTAGTTGAATATCCCTTGGTTAAGAATATTTTACTTATGATAAAGGTGATGAATGCATATGGCTTAATAAATTATGTACTTTGAATGTTTTTATAAGGAAAGTGTAGAAACTTATATTATAATTTTGATAAAAAAGTTGATATTACATCTATCATTTCATGAATTTCATTTTAAGTGTTAAGTGAATCATGACATTGTAACTTATGCAATTATAAGCAAGTTTTAATTCATGTTCTAATTTGTACCCAAAACCTTGCATGTCACCTTTAAATTATCTTGATCAATTTCTGGATTATGCATCATTCCATGCATTTTTGTACATGTATGCACACTCTCATATGTGTTTTACCTGTAGATTTTAAGAAAATATACAATTCATGTGTAAGATATTTTCTTAAAAATGTATTCAAGAGACCTTTGAAAAATTTTGATGATGTGCTTCAAGAAGTTTTGTTTTCCTTTAAGAAAATTTTTTGTAATTATTTTTAAGGTTTTTTTTAAAGAAAAGGAATATCATTAATTTTTTTTAAAACCCCTTACTAAGCTATTTAAATGCTCACCCTACATTTTCAATTTATTTTTACAGTGTTAGTAGATTTTTTAATCTTAGAGTACTCCTATGTGATGGAAACAATATAAACTTTACCTTTGTCAAGTTTTTGAATAAATATATCAGCTGTATCTAGTTTTCCATAACCTAAACCAAAAATATTATCTATGATGGAATGAGATGTATAATTTTTATCTATGTGTTTTTATAAAAAAAATGACACACCATGTTTTAGGCACTGACATCGGGCTTCTCGGGTTAGGGTCATCACAGTTGGTATCAGAGGATCAATTTGGAAAACTCTATAAATTTAGAACAAGACTAAAAAAATTATTTATTCCTTGCTAAGTATAATTCTTTCTCAAATTTTTCAGATCACAGACAAAGGTTCACTAATAAACCTTTTTTCTCTCCCTACTAAATTACTAGAGAACATAATTGTCAAGTCATGTTCAGAATCATACCATATTTCTGTGAACCTACATTTATCTTTCAAACACCTCTATCAAGTGTCCATCATCCCAAATGTCCTCTGGTCCTATCAGAGAGATAGTTATATTTATTACTATATAGAAAATGCACAATTTTTGTAGTATAGGCATAGGGGAAAGTATCAGGAAGGTCTCTTCCTCTGTTTCACTCTATCCTAAAATTTCCTAGGCTTAGGAATGTTTTGAGAATCCTCTTTGGAGGGTGACCTTCGAGAAGCTTATCTATTCTAGGTTCGGAGTTTCATCATGTATGTGAGGCTCTATGACATCATAACTCTCAGGCATGATAGAGTTCGAAAGATCTATAAGGAACGAGTTCATGCCAAAATCTCTGAGCTTCATACCTACCATACCTCTTTCTGGAAACCCGAGGGTTACATGCGTAGGTTTGATCCTAATTTCTCAAGGTGTATATGGGATAGGGAGTTTGAGAAACTGGGAACTACCCTAGGAATCCACCTGAGGACATTAGTGGATTATCCACAGTGGTGGACCTGGTGAAGGGGACCTCAAAGTTAATGTCGGAATTTGGTGTTGTGGATGTATGGGAGAACAAATGGAATTGCGAGGATTCAATTTTTTAATGGGGGGATAATGTAATTCCCTGAACATAATTAATTTTTAATAATAATATTTTGATAATTATTAGTATTATTACTATTTTGGTTCTGTTTAACAAAGGTGTATCCAAAAATAAAATACTTGCAGAATAAGAGTAAATACATATTTTATTCAATTGAAATATTGAAACCCTACAGTGTTATGACACCAAAATACCCTCACTACCCTAAAATTATTACTTGGAGACCTATCAGAATCACTGAGAGACCCCCAAACACAAAAAATAGACTAAGAAAATAGTGATTGTCCTTCATTTCTATCACATGGAAGAACATTATAGCAAGTGCTACAGCAATTATACTGAGAATCCATGGGATGTAGAGCACCATCTTCACTTAATTAGTTTTGAAGTTGGTAACACCCTACACATGTATTTATAAGGCCTTGAAGTTAAATATGATTTTTGAGGTCTTTAGTTGACCATTGGTTTTTGTAATGGTCATAAAATTTTATAACCATTAGGTGTTTTAAGTATTTTTATTATTTTAAGTATACTAAGTATTATTATTTTGATTATTTTTAGTATTCTAAGTATTTTAAGTATCTATATTATTTTAAGTACTTTAAGAACATTAAGAGTTTTGAACGTTTGAAAGTAAAATTTTAGTTAATAAATAATTGTTTTTAAGTAAATTTAATGTTTTGAAAGAATACAACCCTGTGTATTAAAATTTTATACTAATTTATATTCTAATAGAAATTAAATGTAATCAAATATTTTTATATTTAAAAAAAATTAAGTATTTTAAATTTCTAAAATTTTTATCTTTAGTTAAAAGAAAATATGGTTTCAAATTAAGGATGTATTTCATATTTGGATTTTAAAAATATAACACCTTTCTTTTAGAATAAGTTAAAATGAATTTATGGCATGTCTTAGTGGAATTAAAATTTTGTATTTAGATTTTGAACTTATGATGATTTAAAACCTAAAAATGTATAAAATTTATGAAAACAATAGTATTAGGGGTTTATTTTAACTATAAGAAAGAATTTATATTCTGTTTTTAAAAAATTATTATATATATTTTCTTATGTTTAAAAAAATAAGGTTTTGTTTTTACAAAAACTTGGGTGAGTACCCACCCAACCGAGGGCATCCTAAAAGGCCAAGCCCACAAGGTCTTGTGGGTGTCTCACGAAGAACCCTGAGGTCAATAAATCCTTAGCCGGTGCATGTATGGTGAATTCCAAGTTCACACCAGTGCTAGTGCACACCCACATATGGAGTATGGAGGAACTGAGGTGGCCCCACCATGTGGGGAGGCATGATGAGATAGGGTTGGAATAGAGGGTGCCCGTAGTGAAAAATGGGTATAGGAAGGTACTAGGGAGGGGGAAGGGATTTCATTGCCCATGCCCTGGAACATCGAGGTTTAAAAAGAAAACTCAAAAACGCCTCTATTTAGATCTGGGACATGGGTTTTTAATGGAGATCTAATCTCAATTATTCAATCACGCTATGTGAGATATATACTGAATGATCTGGTCTGGCCTTCGAACCCCATCGTCACGACATTTCTTCTATGTTTTTCCTCGACCTTTTGATCTCACCATGCGAGATCTCAAACATCCATCCTTTTTAAAACACTGGATCAATCCACGGTCGTCCGATCAAAACTGTGACTTAATATCGACTATTCACCTCTTTTAAAATTCCACGATTCATGATGTCTGATTTACCTCGAACGATCTAGACCGTCCAATATTTTCCACATTTCCTTTTCTTTCTTCTTCTTCTTCACACTAAACCAGTGTCCTTTCCCACTATTTTCCTCCTCCCAGGAGTCTTCTTATCCCTCTCCACACCCGGTATTCCACATTAGCCTTTCCACATGTCTTTAAGGGTATGTTATTTTAATATGAACCCAAACTTTCCTTATGAAAGTTTTCCACAAAATATATTTATTTTATCAAAACTGAACCATTAAGATTTGGTTTAATCATGGTCTTTGTTTTCTTTATCTAAATAGTTATATTCATATTTTATTAATATTCATTATTCATAATTCCATGATGAACCATGGTATATAAAAGTATATAAATATATATAGTTTACATAAATTGGTTATATAAACCCTTATTTACACCTTAACCCTATAGGTTCTCTCTTCTCAGACTCCTCTTCTACCTCTGCTCAACTCAATATCCTTCTTGAAGACAAGTAAGGTATTATTTTGCTTTGATTTCATTATAAAAACAATTATATATAATTTTATGTTTTTATGGATATATATAGGTATACAATTTTATATAATTTCAAAACCAAATCTATTTTATATTTTTTTTAATGGTGATTTTCAGTGTTTAACTGAGGTTTTGATGCACATAATACTTGTAAGGGATTATTTTGATTTTTTTCTTTATGAAAAACTCTTATTTAAAACTTGTGTGTATACGGTTATGTATATATGTTCATTTATAAAACAAACACATTCTATTTTTATGGTTTTTGAATATTGAAAATATATTTTTAAGAAAAATGTCCTTTAATACATGTAAATGATGTAAGGATTTTACTTGGTTTTGTTTAATTGGACCATATGAACATATATGTGTATATACAGTTATATGTATATATATATATAGGTTTTAATTATAATCTGAATTAGGTTTTCCTAAAACTTCATTTAGTTATTAAATTATGTTTTTGAAGTGTACAATATTCATAAGGATTTATTAAACCTTGTTTTGGTAGTGAAAATTCCATGTATACACTTTGTGTATATATGGTTTTATATAATTTTCAAACCCACACATATATATATATATAAGAACACCAATCAAATATATTTATGTCTTAATTTATTTAAAAGGTTCTGATGGTATTAACCTGGTGATGATTATATACAATACAGATGATGTAGTTTTATATTGGACAACTATAACAAAACTTTGTTTGGTTATTGTGTGCCTAAAACTTCTAAAAGAAGACATCACCTTGTTAATTTAATTAAATTTACATGCATGTTTTCCCAATTTATAAATTTTAGGATAGAATTTTGGAATGATCTTTTGATTACACATAAATATATATACATGCATAAGCACATGTGTTTAATTATTTTCTTATGCATGAATACTTCACATGAAAAAATTATTTTACATCCATAAATTGTATTTCAATTCATGATGAATCTTCCATAATGAATTCTTTTAGTTATTTAAGTTTTTGTTTTTATCTATTTGACACTTCCATTTATCAGTGCATGGTTAGAACATGAATGATATCTCTCTTGAATTCAAAAAACATGAATTTTAATACATTGAATGTTTACTTTCATGGAACAAGGGTTTTAAGAATTATTATTTTATGTGAGAAAACCCAAAAAATTTATTATTAATTTATCACTTAAAATAATTTATGAATTAAGGATTTAATTATTTGAAGTGGTATAGGACACTTCAAATAAAATACATAAATTAATTATTCAAAGTGGTTTGGGACACTTTGAATATAAGACCATACTAGGAATGTGAGGAATTTATTGGACTTATATGATATTATGGGTGTTCCCATATAGTTCTCCAATGAATTGGGTAAAGTTAAGTCACATGAGATGAATTATGTTGGGTTTTTACCTGTATGGTCTTGGCACGAGGCCTTGAAAGAATGATTATATACGGTCTTAGCGTAAGACCTTGACAAATATATTATGAATTTTGGAATTATACATTTTCTAATTTTTTATTATTATATGACCAACCAAGTGATTATTATACTAGTAGAATATTCCTTGATTAAGAATCTTTTACTTATAATAAAGGTAATGAACGCATATGACATAATAAAGTATATACTTGGAAAGTTTTTATAAGTAAAGTGTAGCTTCTAATATCAGAATTTTGATATAGATTTTGATATTACATATGTCATTTCATGAATTTAATTTTAAGTGTTCATTTAAGCATGAAATTATTACTTATGAAATTTTATGCAAGTGTTAATTCATATTCTAATTTTTACCTACAACCTTACATGTCACCATTAAATTATCTAGATCAATTTATGGATTATGCAACATTCCATGCATTTCTGTACATGTATTCTCACTCTGATATGTGTTTTACCTATAGCTTTTAATAAAATATATAATTCTTATGTAAGATATTTTCTTGAAAATTCCTTCAAGAGACCTTTAAAAAAGGTTGATGATGTAATTCAAGAAGTTTTGTTTTCCTTTAAGAAATTGTTTTTTAATTATTTCAAAGGTTGTTGTTTTTAATTGAATTTCATTAATTTGTTTTAAAACCCCTTACTAAGAATTTTAAATACTCATCCTATATTTTTAATTTATTTTTATAGGGTTAGTATATTTTTGAAGCTTCGAGTACTCCTTTGTGATGGAAACAATATGAAGTTTACCTTTGTAAAGTTATTAAATAAATTTATCAGCTGTATCTAGTTTTCTAGAACCCAAACCGAAAATATTCTCTATGATGGAATGAGATGTGTAATTTTTATCTACATATTTTTATAAAAACAATTGCACACCATGTTTTAGGCACTGACTCTGGGCTTCTAGGATTGGGGTCGCCACAGTTGGTATCATAGGATCTATTTAGACAACTCTAGAAAATTAGAACAAGACCAAAAAAATTATTTATTCCTTGCTAAGTATAATTTTTCTTAAAATTTTCAGTTGGAAGGTGAGGGTTCACCAACAAACCTTTTTTCTCTCCCTACCGAATTACTTTAGAACATAATTTTCAAGTCATGTTCATAATCATACCATCCTTTAGTGAACCAACATTTATCTTGAAAATGCCTCTATCAATTGTCCATCAGTCCAAATGTCCTATGGTCCTCTTAGGAAGACAGTTATGTTTATTACTGTATGGAAAATGAAAAATTTTCAGAGTATAAGCATAAGGGAAAGCATTATGAAGGTATCTTCCTCTGTTTCACCCTATCCAAAAATTTCCTAACCTCAAGAAAGTTCTGGGAAGCTTCTTTGGAGGGTGACCTTTGAGCATCTTATACATTCTAGGTTCTGATTTTCATCATGTATGGTGGTCTCTATTACATTAGAACTCTCAGGCACGATAGAGTTTTGCAGATTTATAAGGAACGAGTTCATGCTAAAATCTATGAGCTCCATACCTCCCATACCTCTCTCTGGAAACTTGAGTGTTACATGTGTAGGTTTGACCCTAATTTCTCAAGGTGTATATGGGCTAAGGAGATTGAGGAACTAGGAACTACCCTGGTAATCCACCTGGGGACATCAGCATATTATCCACGGTGGTGGACATAGTGAAGGGGGCCTCAAAGTTAATGTCAAATGTTGGTGTTGTGGATGTATAGAAGTATTAATGGAATTGCTAGGAAAAAATTATATTAATGGGGGGATAATGTAACACCCCAAACATATTTAGTTTCTAATAATAATATTTTGATAATTATTAGTATTATTACTCTTTTGGTTTTGTTTAACAAAGGTACATACAAAATAAAATACTTGTAGAATAAAAGTAAAGACATTTTGTATTACATTGAAATAATGAAACCTTACATTACCATAAGTCCAAAAGACCCTCACTAACCTATAATGCCTACTAGGACACCTATCAGAATCACTGGGAGACCGCGAGACACAAAAAACAGGTAAAGAAAATAGTGAGAGTCCTTCGGGTCTATCACAATGAAGAATGTTATGGAAAGTGCTATAGAAACTATACTGAGCATCAATGGGATGTAGAGCACCATATTTACTAAAAAAAATGAAGTTTGGAACACCCTACACATGTAGTTATAATTCCTTGAAGTTAAATATGACCATTGAAGTCTTTAGTTAACTGATGGTTTTTATAACGGTCATAAAATTTTATAACTGTTAGGTGTATTAAATATTTTGATTATTTTAAGTATAATAAGTATTATTATTTTGATTATTTTAAGAATTATAAGTATTTTAAGTATCTTAATTATTTTTTAAGTACTTTAAGAACTTTAAGAGTTTTTAATGTTTGAAAGAAAAATTTTAGTTAATAAATGCATGTTTTTAAGTAAAAGTAAAGTTTTGAAAGAATACCTACTTATGTATTAAAAGTGTATACTTATTTAGATTCTAATAGAAATGAAATTTTATCAATTATTTTTATATGTTTCAAAAAAAATTAAGTTCTTTAATTTTGTAAAAGTGTTATCTATAGTTAAAAGAAAATCTGGTTTCAAGTTAAGGGTGTATTTCATATTTGGATTTTAAAAATATAACACCTTTCTTTTAGAATAAGTTAAAATAAATTTATGACATGACTTAGTGGAATTTAAATTTTTTATTTAGATTTTGAACTTATGATTCTTTAAAGCCTAAAAATGCATACAATTTATGAAAAAAATAGTATTTAGGGTTTAGTTTAACAATAAGAAATAATATATATTCTGTTTTTAAAAAATTATTATATACATGTTCTTATGTTTAAAAAAATAAGGTTTTGTTTTTACAAAAACATGGGTGAGTACCCACCCCACCGTGGGAAGCCTTGAAGGTGAAGCCATGAGGGTCTGGTGGGTGTCTCACGAAGAACCCTGAGGTCAGTAAACCCTCGAGCGGCGCATGTATGATGCATTCCGAGTTGAACACTGATTCTAGTAAACACCCATGTGGGGATCATGGAGAAACAAAGGTGGCTCCATCGTGCAGGGCGGCATGTGGAATAGGGTGGGCACAGAGCATTCCCGTAGTGAAGAACCGGTACGGGGCGGTACCAGGGAGGGGGAAGGGAATTCATTTCCAATGCCCTGGATCATCGAGGTTTATAAAGTAGACTCAAAACAATCTCTATTTAGATGTGAGATGTTGTTTTTTAAAAGGTATATAATCTCAATTGTTCAATCACACCGCGTGAGATAAAGACCGTACAATTAGGTCCGACCTTCAAATCCCACCATCGTGACATTTCCTTCGTGTTTTTTCTCGATCGTCTAATCTCGTCATGCGAGATCTTATATGTCCATCATTTTTGAAACGTCAGATCAATCCATGGTTGTTCGATAAAAACCGTGACTTAATATCGACCGTTAACCTCTTTGAAAATTCCTTGATTAATCATAGTTGTTTGATTGACCTCAAACAATCTAGACCTCCCAATCTTTTCTACATTTTCCTTTCCATCTTCTTCTTCCACGTATTGAACCACTGGCCATTCCCACAGTTTTCCTCCTCCTGAGAGTCTTTTTATCCCTCTCTGTGCCTGGTTGTCCACGTTCTCCTTTCCACAAGTCTTCAATGGTATGTTATTTTAATACAAACCGAAACATTACTCGTGAAATTTTTCCACAAAATATATTTATTTTATCAAAACTGAACCCATAAGATTTAGGTTAATCATGGTCTTTGTTTTGTTTATCTAAATAGTTAGATTCGGATTTTATAAAGCTTCATTGTTCATAATTCCATGTTGAACTATGGTATATAAAATTATATAAATATATATATAGTTTATCTAAATTGGTTATATAAACCATCATTACACCTTAACCCTATGGGTTCTCTCTTCTCAAACTCCTCTCCAACCTATGTTCAACTCAATATCCTCCTTGAAGACAAGTAAGGTATTATTTTTCTTTGATTTCATTATGAAAACTCTTATATATACTTTTATGTTTTTACATATATATATATGTATACAATTTTATATAACTTCCAAACCAAATCTATTTTTGATTTTTCAAATGGTGATTATTAGTGTTTAATTGAGGTTTTGATGAACATATTGCTTGTAAGGGATTATTTTTCTTTGTTTTCTATATGTGAAACCCTCATTTACAAATTTTTTTTATACGGTTATATATATATATGTTCATTTATAAGACAACACTATTCTGTTTTTATGGTTTTCGAATGCTGAAAATATGTTTTTAAAAAAAATCATTTAATACATGTAAATCATGTAAGGATTTTACTTTGTTTTTTGTAATTGGATCATATGAACATATATGTGTATATCCAGTTATATGTATATATACATATAGGTTTTAATTATAATCTGAATTTGGTTTTCATAAAACTGAATTTAGTGATTAAATTGTGTTTTTGAAGTGTACAATATTCAAAATGATTTATTAAACCTTGTTTTGGTTGTGTAAATCCCATGTATACACTGTGTGTATATATGGTTTTATATAATTTTAAAACCCACATATATATATATAAGATCCAAAATCACTTATTTTAATGTCTTAATTTATTTAATAAGTTTTGATGGTATTAACCTAGTAATGATTTTATACAATACACATGATGCAATTTTATATTTTCCAACAACAAAAAAACTTTGTTTTGTTATTGTGTGCCTAAAAATTCTAAAAGAATAAATCACCTTGTTAATGCAACTGACTTTACATGCATGTTTTCCCAATTTATAAATTTTACGATAGAAGGTTGGAATAATATTTTGATTACCCATAAATATATATACATGAATAAGCACATGTGTTTAATTAGGTTCTTATGCATGAACACTTCACATGAAATTATTGTTTTACATCCATACCTTTTATTTCAATTCATAATTAATCTGCCACAATGAATGCTTTTAGTTATTTAAGTTTTTGTTTTAATTTGTTTGAGACTTCCATTTATCAGTGCATGGTTAGAACATGAATGATATCTATCTTGAATTCAAAAAACATTTATTTTAATACATTGAATGTTTACTTTCATGGAACAAGGGTTTTAAGAATTATTATTTTATGTGAAAAACCCAAACAATCTACTATTAATTTATCACTTATAATAAATTATAAATTAAGGATTTAATTATTTTAAGTGGTATGGGACACTTCAAATAAAATACATAAATTAATTATTCAAAGTGGTATGGGACACTTTGAATATATGACCATTCTAGACATATGAGGAATGTATTGGAATTATATGATATGATGGGTGTGCCCAGATTGCACTCTAATGCATTGGGTAAAGTTAAGTCTCATGAGAAGAATTATGTTGGGTTTTTACCTGTATGGTCTTAGCATGATGCCTTGACAAAATGATTATGTACAGTCTTGGAATAAGGCCTTGATAGAGAGATTATGAAATCTAGAATTATACATTCCCTCATTATGTAATATTATATGACCAACCAAGTGATTATTCAACTATTAGAATATCCCTTGGTGAAGAATATTTTACTTATGATAAAGGTGATGAACGCATATGACATAATGAAGTATATACTTGGAAAGTTTTTATAAGTGTAGCATCTAATATCAAAACTTTGATACAGATTTTGATATTACATCTTTCATTTAATGAATTGAATTTTATGTGTTAATTGAATCGGGACATTATTACTTATGAAATTCTAATGAAGTGTTAATTCATATTCTTATTTTTATTTGAAACCTTACATGTCACCATTAAATTAGCTTGATCAATTTCTGGATTATGTAGGATTCCATGCATTTCTGTACATTTATTCTCACTCTGATATGTGTTTTACCTGTAGCTTTTAAGAAAATATATAATTCTTGTGTAAGATATTTTATTGAAAATGTATTCAAGAGACCTTTGAAAAATTTTGATGAGGTGCTTCAAGAAGTTTTGTTTTCCTTTAAGAAAATGTTTTATAATTATTTCAAAGGTTTCATTTTTAAATGAATTTCAATAATTTATTTTAAAAACCCTTATTGATCATTTTAAATGTTCACCCTATGTTTTTAATTTATTTTTATAATGTTAGTATATTTTTCAAGATTTGAGTAATCCTATGTGCTTGAAACAATATGAAGTTTAACTTTGTTTAGTTTTTTAAGAAATGTATTTGTTGTATCTAGTTTTCTAGGACCTAATATGAAAATATTATCTATGATGGAATGAGATATGTAATTTTAATCTGCATTTTTTTTATAAAAAAAATTACACTCCATGTTTTAGTCACTGACTCTGAGATTTTAGGGTCGGGTCATCACAATGTGCCCCAATATGACTCAAAGTGTTCATTATCAATTTAAAATTGTCATTTTAGTTCAAAAAGTGTCACTAAATAAAATCTAAGTAAATGATCTCAAATTGTATTGATTATTTAGGAAAATAATTCATAATTCCTTTTTTGATGTGTAGGAATGAGTCTCATTTCAAACCTGCACACTGTGTGACCGGTATGACTCAAAGTGCATTTTCTATTTTAAAATAAAATTTTAGTAAAAAACACAAGTGATGTACTCAAAACTGAGGGAAAACATTAAGATTATTTTGATACTTTATTAAAACAATCTATAATTCATTAGGGGTGTTTAGAAATCAGTTGAACCTCAATCTGACATACGGTGTGACCGGTATGACTCCAAGTACTTATTTTCAATATATAAGTGTCATTTTAGGTTGAAACATGCATCACATCTCCAAAACTGAGCAAATGATCTTATTTTGTTGTCTCGTCATTCTATCGACTATTACTAAATTAATTTCCTTATCATTTTTATCTTATACTTATTTAGTTAGTTTTCACATAGATAATGCTTGAATATGAAAAATAAATGGTGTGACTTGTAAGAATCAACCACAACTCTATATGATACACAATGTTCCTAGTATGAATCAAAGTTTAGTTTAAAATTGACAATTTCTATTTAATTTATTTTCTTATATTATCACTAAAATAATAATTCTTTATTATATAGGTGTGTTATTTTCCTAGAGCAAAGGTGGTTTTTTCTTTTATATAGGTGATTCATTTTTCTCTATAATAGTTTTCTTCCTTGTATTTGTGTTATAAATTATTTATTTGTATCTGTTTTATATAATTTATAGTGTTGTTTCTAGTGTTGTAGTGTGTTGTTACATCACACTATAGTATACCTTATTTCTAGTGTTGCAGTGTGCTTTAATAGCACACTACAGTATGCCCCTTAATCACCACTACTAAATGAACTCATAAAGGCATCATTTATCCATGCTTCTACAAGAACTGATAAATGGTCCCTTTATTATCCCTTTTAGAAGTGTTGATAAAGGTTGTCTTTATCAGCTCATTTAGTAGTACTGATAAAGGGGACCTTTATTAGTATTAAATAAAAGCACTGATAAAGGGGTATTTTATCAGTGATTTTTCAGCACTAATAAAGGACCCATTTATCATCATTTTTCTAGCACTAATAAATTCTAAGGATTTTAACCACACTCTAGTAGTCAGTGTTTTTTAGTACTAATAAAGGTCAATACTAGTGCTATTAAAGGCCTATTTTGTAATAGTGCACCTAGCCTTTGGAATGGAGAGGATGAATATAATTTACTAAATTAATAAAATATGTTTTAAACATGTATTTATTATTAATTATTTTGTGAACAATTAATTATAAATTAAAATAAAACCCATTTTTGAAAATAAAAGGAAATCTTTTTCTAAAAAACTATTTTAATGCACAAAAGTGTGTTCTATGCCAATAAATTAAAAAAAGATATTTTATATTATATTAATAAAATTTATATATCCTATTATAATCATATTTTTTATATTTATCCAATATATTTTATAGACATAAGATAGGAATAAATCCAGTTTTAATCATAAAAGGTTGTATTTTTTCTAAAATACAGTTTTGTCACCTTTTAATGGTGAACTTACTTTAAACCTAACTTGGTTTATAAATTTTATTTGAAAAAATAAAAAATATTTTTTAAGGACTAATATAAAAATTTAATTTGGGTGAATTGTTTTAATTTTCTGAGAAATTTCATTTTTTTTATAAATAGTGAAAAATATTAAATTTAATTGAAAACTGACTTTTCATCTAAATAATTTATAATTTTAATTTATGTTTTAAGTTCTTTTAAAGTAAAATTTGACAAATTATATATATATTAATCCAATTTATGTCATTTGATTCAATTTCACACTGAATTTTGATATAAAAACATTTCAATATTTTGAGCATTTTCACTTTAAAAACCTTCTTTATCATCACATCTACGGGTTAAATTTTAAATTAAATTATACCAATTATGTGGTCTGAATTTTTAAAAATATATTAAATATTAGGAATAATAATAATATATAAATTCTAGTAATTTCAACTTAGTTTTTTACCAAAAAAATATTACTAAAACCAATTAAAACTAATTACAGCGATTAAGGAAAAAACAAGTTTACTTTTGGTTAAAATTTAATATTAAGAGGGAAATTTTAATGTCTCATGATTTACATGGAATTTTTTTTATTTATATGGAATTATTCTGAGACCACGAAATTCAACGGTACATGATTCCGAGGTCTTCAAAGCCTGAAATGAAATTTTGAGCTTTTTTAAGGTACATTCAATAAACGTGCAAGATAGATTTTCTAACTTTTAAACCATCACTCGGATTGGAAATTTGGGGGAACCGTTGAATTCATAATTCTGAAATTCACCTAGAAATGAATTAACTTCAGCAAGTAAGGTTCGAGCTGAAAATTTATTTTTTAGACTTTTCGAGAAAAATAATAAAATAATTTAATAGAATTATTTTCTTTTCTTTATCACTTTTGAGTGGCGGACGATGACGTTGTATGGAAGTGACATGGAAACAATGATGTGTATTAGTGAGGCTCATCAATGGGTCGTTAAACTCATAGTGTAACGATGCTTTAATGGATCCTAACAGTAAGGTTGTTTCATAAATGAAACTGTGTAATGACAATGCGTTGAATCATAATGGGAATATTGCTATGTGATCCTATTTATAGATCGATGTGATGGGGAAATATGGATTAGAAATTTGGAGGATTATCTAGAAAACCCCTGATAGACTTCCACCCCAGCGAAGAACGATGAATGCCAGCAGATCTTCAACACATGTGATTCCTTTTAAAGATCGGAGTCGAAAAGCGACAATGATGTATTAACCCCTCAAGGACGAACGCCACAACATTGGACGTCGTAAGAGGTAGGGGTTTTTTTTGTTTAAAGATCTTACCCATTCTTCATTATTTTAAAATGACGGATGCAGATCAACCCATGAATAGGTTGATCCAAAAGTCTCTCATTCATGCAGTAGGGTATCTATGGGGGTTCAATGTTGGGATTGATTTATTTTTTTTTGAAATGAACTCCCTCAAACCTCCCCAGTTTTTATCCTCTGATGCGGAGGGCGTGGGCTGACACGAATAAGGCTCGAGCCCCTCTGCATGATTGTTCCTTGTGACCATCTCTATAAAATTAACGGAAAGGTGGAAACATATCTATCATGGTGATGAGGGAATACCCTAGAGTATGCAGGTGCAAATGGTACGAAAAATAGGCCATCGGAGTGCATCCGACGGCCTGGCGAAGCTACGGCTGGTGCGCCGGCATCGGCGCCGGCCGTGTTCCCAGCAAAGAGGAGGCAAGCTGTCGGCCTAGCCAATGGCCAAAGGAGAAGGAACGCCTTGGCGGTGTGACTAGGTGGTAGAAGCTGTGTCCATGACGGGCTGCGGTGCTGGAGTCCCACGATGCTAGAGTGGCGCCGCGTGGAGAAGTCAACCCGCCATACAGGTGGACGTGGGGGACGCGACCAGTGAGCCCGACCACATGAGGAGGTGTTGGATTCACCTATTCCATGTCTGGGGAGAAGGGGGCTGGCCCGAAATGGTGGGTTGGGGTGAGCATGGCGGGTCGCGCCGCCCGGCAGGCCGGACCGATCAGATCGGCCCAGCAGGCCGAGCCTGCAGGCCTAGCGTGCCGGACCCACGGCCCAGCGGGATAGTTCGGGCCTAGCCAGGCCAATTCAACCCGGTTTGGGTCAGACTCGGATCAGGTAGGGTCAACCCATATTGGGTCGGGTCAGGTCGGGTTGGCCTGCCCAGCTCGACCCAGACCCGAACTCATTTCAACTCTGTTACGTTCAAAGGGCCTTATCTCCTAAATCAGATGTCCTTTTGACAAACCGTCTATGGTGCTGGAACCCTTGGGATGAGAAGTTTTTCTTTAGATACTCTACTTTAGTTTTGAAGAAAGATTAATTATGTCTAGTTTGGATTAAACATGAATTCAACCGAGCCCTCGGTTCTAAAATGCCTATAACATACAGATCGAGTGTCTGATTGACGCATTGTTTGTCTTGTTGGAACCCTTATGACATGTAGGTACTTCAGGTCACTTATTTGTGTAATTTCATTGTATTTGAGGAATTACCAATAGCCTAAGTAGCAGAACCATAGTTTTTCTTGTGGTGAGAGTTTGGACGACTACTCCCTTAACGACTCAAGGCACGGGTATTCCTTACTCCTCTACTCCGATAGAGACGGGACTACTCACGTCATGAGTGCAGGGTTTTTTTCCTCTAAGAATTTTCTTATATATTTCGACTTGGTACTCCCCTATTGTACTAGGGTTTAGTTCCTCCATACTTAACTCACACAGAGTCTGGTACCCACCCCCCTACTAGGTAGAGTGCGGGTCCTCTATGTTAGGAGTAGGTACTCCCCTGTCAACCCAGGGTGTGGGTCTTCTTTAAGCAGTGCTACGACAGATTTGGTACTCCCCTATCATGCCAGGGTGCAGTTCCTCTATCCTTGGGTTGGTACTCTCCTGACGTACTAGGGTATGGGTCCCCCACAATAGATATTATGATAGAGTCGGCTTCTCCCATACTTTACCAAGGCGTGGGTCCTCTAGTCACCAAGTTGTACACCCCTACCGATTCAGGGTGCGGGTCTTCTTTACACCATGTTCCAGTAGAGGCAGTACTCCCCTTCCATGTTAGGGTGCGGGTCCTATAGCCTGAGGTCAGTACTCCCCTGACATACTAGGGTGCGGGCCCCCCAAAGTGAAAAAACTAGTAGATTTGTACTCCCCTAGTGGGTAGGGTACGGGTCCTCACATATGGAGTAGTACTCACCTATCTTCGAGTAGCGTCGGGGAGCGATTACTTCATGGGAGTTGGATCTCCCTTGACTGCAGGACACAGTTACGAGGAGAGGTCCCCTCCACTTGATGTGATCAATACCAAGGTATAAGTTAGTACTCCCTTAATAGGCTAATGTGTGGGACACTTATTACTGGTGTGACTGAGATATTGTGGGTCAAACTAGTGCAGTGCTCCCCCAACTGAATGTAGTGCCGAGGATTGGGCCTCTTCACTTGGTATTTCCTCAAGAACAAGACCGTGTTAGTGATACCTCTCGTTTCAGGCACTAGAGGAAGTTCTAGTAGAAAGTTCTTGATGAAGCATGTCCTTTCATAAGTACCATTAGGAATGGTTGAGTTTTACCAGATGGAGTATATCTCTCCTACTGGTGTCATTAGGGATGGCCAGCTCATGGAGCATGTACTCCTGATCCTTGAGTTTCACTTTGATCCTTCTTTGAAAATCCTGGTAATGGCTTTGAGGTTGGAGCCTTATGTACCTTTGTGGATGAGACGAGTATATTTGGATAACCTAGGTATATGTATGGGAATATACCTGAGTAGATATTACTATGAATAATCTTTTTGTTTTACTTCGTTGTTTTGGCTTTGTGGTTTACTACGGGGTTTTTTCTTTTTGGTTTACTATGTGGTTGTTTTGTGGTGTTTTCCTTTGTGGATTTCTAAGAGACCATCAAGGGTCTTGAGGTTCCCTACTGATTCCTGAGGTACTCACACCTGCATGGGTTTTGCCTGCATGTGTTCTGTCTGGTGCAAACATTTGATGTTTTGATAGAGGCGCTTAGGGAGACGGGACTGACGGATGTTATGATGGTAGACTTTGTGGCCTAGAACTAGGCAGATCCTAGTAGGACCAGGCGGACAAGACATACTACTTCAGCTTCCAGTAGCTTCATTACTCTAGTGATCATGTGAGATTTTCCATCGATGTCAATCGGTGCTCCCATTGTACCTTGTTATTTCCAGTTCTTTTGTTGGGCTTGTATACTAGCCTGGTTTTACCACTCAATGCTTTACTTGTTTTTGTACTCTGGTTTTCAATTACTTAGTGTTCACCTTTTAGCTTTGTGTATTTGGTTTTTGAGTGCTTGTGTGTACGTGTATTTAGAAAAATTCCACCCACTAGCAGGTTGACGCCTTCGACGCTAGTTGCCAACCCCTATCCTTTAGGAGGTGGGCTTGGGGTATGTCACGGTACGGGCCTCGGGGGCCGAGTTATGAAAAATTGGTATTATAGGTGGTTGATTCTACCTCAATGACCAAGGTTATATTGTTTTTGTTTGTGAGAAAGAGTGTTAAGTGATTCAAGTTCAGCTTTCAGGCTAGGGACTCCAATGTTGGTGCGGCGGCTGACGTATCCGTACACTAAAATTCTAGACACCTATTACCCTAATCAGAACATGGAAGCATTGGTTGTGGGTAAATGAATGGATTATGAAGCTAGTATTAATGATTGTGATTTCAAATTTCTTCTTGAGTTAGCTCTCTAGATATACTCTTAACTGTGGTTCATATTGACTCATTTTAGGATGCCCCCATGAAGACAACTAGATAGGATTACATAGTAGGATAGTGATGATGATCTTCCCCGAGTGGAGTCTTTGGTGAAGAGCACTGATACAGGGGTGTTACCTTTAGGTGGTGCACCAGTGATTCCACCACCCATCAAGCAGTAGTTTCCACCAGTAGTTCAAAGTGAGGATGCGCACAGGCTGAGCGCGCTACATGAGTTTTAGAGGTAGAGACCTCCTAGGATCTATGGAGAGATAGATCCTCAAGTAGCTGAGGATTTTCTTGAGGTAGTTACATGTGTTTTCCACCTAGTGATGACACCGCTTGACCAGATGGTAGTCTTGGATTCAAGCCTTCTTTAGGGATCAGTGGGAAGATGGTGGATTCTGATGATTTAGACTCATGACAAGGTGACTCTCACTTGGAAAAACTTTGAGCACCTATTCAAAGATGAGTTCTTTCAGAGACTTTGTGCTCTGTATGCATACAGGAGCTACTACACCTATGGTAGGGCAGCATGACGGTAGCAGAGTACTCAACGAGATTAATAGATATTTCTCACTACTCTGCGGATATGGTGCGGGACCCTTACTTCAAGGACCGTACCTTTGAGCATGGACTATTCCAAGAAATTAGGGCATCGGTGATACCTCTTAGTATTCTGATGCATGCTGGGAAACTGGAATGATCCCTTGTAGTTGAGAGCTTCATAAAGGATGATTATGTGGATGTGACCTACGACAGAGGTCGTGGAGTGGAGGTTTCTATTGGAGCTAGCAGACAAGTGGCGACGGTATCACGACATAGGATGAATACCCATTCATGGACACAGACACATGGGTCTGTGGCACAGCATCAGTTCCAAGAAGTAGATCAGATGCATGAGAGGCGGTGTTACATTGGTAATGGCTGGGGGCATCTGCTGGAGATTTCCCAACCCACTGTACTGCTGAGAGGGAGCTGGCAGGCAAACCTCCTTGGTAGAGACAGTGCTTGGATCATGGATTTTCGCAAGTCAGTAGGTGAGGTAGAGGAGCGGGATGAATAGTAGGGGGTGGTCCCTACCAGGCTCAAGGAGCTAGAGGAAGTGGGAAAGGATAGCTGCACACAGTCATGGATCGTATCCAAGAAGCTCCAAGATAAGTTCAAGGTATGACATGTATCTTTTAATTTTCTTCCTTTCTAAATAGACATAGGTACTGGATGTTATGTTTTCCATTATTCATGTTCGATACATTGAGGTTTTGGTTGGACAGTGGACTTGACCCTCACACTTAGATAATCCTGATGGAGGAGACCTGCAGATCACACACAGATACTGATAGTGTGACCTAGCTCTTGGAGGGTAGAGTTGTGGTTGTGATCTCTTAGTCGTGGCATCGAGACCTTAAAACGTCATTCTGGGTATGGACTACTATTGTTCATGCCCAAAATGATGATATTAGGCAATAGATGTGGTATATTCACATGGTGCAGAAGGTATTTCCTTTGCGGAAAAAAGGGAATCCCATGCAACATGGTTTGGACTCTTGTAAAGAGTCCCGCTTGAGTCGTTCTGTGGTGGAAGAGTTAGAACACAAGATTTTTTCGCAGTGAGAAATGGTTCCTAACCATCCATACTCATTAGAGATGCAACAATTGGGAGTGTTCATGTTCTTGTTTCAGCTTTTGGTGAGGTCATTGGAGGTTCTAGGAAGAGGGCCCAATAAGACCTAGTGTTCGCTCATGGGCATCCCTGTTTCATTCATAATTACTCTCATGTGTTAGCATCAACCTTGAACGCATAATTCCTGTGGGGGTTTTAGATTAATGTATCCATGGGAAGATATATACTATGGGGTTCTTTCAGTGATTTGTGTTAGGTTAGCATGGAGGTGAGCCACTGAACCCCATGACTACAGATGAATCGTGGTACTTAGTGATTTTCCCTCTTGTCTTAGCTAAAGAAACATGTGCCTATTGCGGCACAATGTTGACCAAGCAAGAGATGGACATGAGAGTGGTTGATCTCAGTGTTTCTTTGTGGTGCGTTCTTAGAAGCAGTATAGAAACCTTTGTTGAGCCAGTTTCCTACCGTAATTTTGGTTTTTGGCTTTTCAAGGACAAAAAGTATAAAGGTGGGGAAGATGTAACATCTCATAATTTCCATGTAATTATATATATATATATATATATATAATTATTCTGAGACTGTGAAATTCAACGGCACGTGATTTGGAGGTCCAGAGAGCCCAAAACTGAATTTTGAACTTTTTTAAGGTACGTTTAATAAACGTGCAAGATGGATTTTCTATCTTTTGAACTGTCACCCAGATTGAAAATAATAGGGCACTGTAGAATCTAGAATGTTGGGATTCATATAGAAATTACTTAACTTTGATCGACAAGAGATGTGTATAAAAAAAATCAAGATTTTTGAGAGAAATAATAAAATAATTTAATTGAATTATTCTATTTTCTTTCTCACTTTTGAGTGGAAGACAGCAACGTTGTGGTTCAGTGACATGGCAACGACGATACACATTATTTAGGCTCTCCAATGGATCGTTAAACTTGCAGCATAATAATGCTTTGATTGCGGATAACAACAAAATTGTTTCATAAATGAAACAGCATAATGATTCAGCATCGCATCATAATGGGAACACTGCGACATGCTTCTATTTATAGATTGACGTGCTGGGGAAATACAGATTAGAAATTTGAAGGATTAACTGGAGAACCTCTAACAAACTTCCACCCCAGTGAAGAATGACGAACATAGGTAGATATTCACCACCTACGATGCCTTTCTATGATCAGAGCCGAGAAGCGATGTCGACGTCTTAACCCCTCGAGGACAAATGCCACTACATCAAACATCATAAGAGGTAGGGGTTAGTTTTGTTTAAATATATTCCCCATTATTTGTTCTTTTAAAACAAAATATGTGGATCAAACCATGAATAGGTTGATCCGCAAGTCGCTCGTTCATGTGGGAGGGTATCTTTGGGGGTTCAATGTTGGGATTGATTTATTTTGGTTTGAACTTCACTCCCCAAAACCTCTATAGTTTTTATCCTCTGACGCAGAGGGTGTGGGAAGACACAAACAAGGCCTGAGACCCTTCTCATGTTCGATCCTTTTGATCATCCCCTTGAAATTAATGGTAAGGAAAATTTGTATCTATTGCAGTGAAGAGGGCATCCCCTGGAGGCCGCAGGTGCAAACAGTAAGGAAAACGGGTCATAGGAGTGCGTACAGCGGCCCAATGAAGCTATGACCAATGTGCTGTCATCGACAGTGGCGCGCAGTGGCATTGTCGGTGGCATGTGATGGCACTGGCCGCATGCCCGATGCAGAATAGGCGGGACACTTTCCTGGCCGCTGGCTAGAAAAGGAGGTTCTCGCTGGTAGTGCACCTAGGAGGTGGAAGTCACGGCCATGACGGGCTGCGGTGCTGGAGTTTCGTGGTGCCAACGGTGTGCTACATGTAGAATTCAACCTGCCAAGCGGGTTGACATGGGGGATGAAGTCGGTGGGCCTATCCACATGAGCAGGTGTCAAACGCGGCTATTCCGTGTCCGGGGAGAAGGGGGTCGACCCGCAATGGTGGGTTGGTTCGGGCCTAGCCATCTTGGGTCGACCTGGATTGGTTCAGACCCATATCGAGTTGGGTCAAACCAAACCGGGTCGGGTCGGGTCGATCCAGCCGGTGCGGACTGGACCCGGACCCATTTCGACCTAGTTACGCTCAAAGGGCCTTATCTCCTAAACCAGGCGTCCGTTTGAAGAACTACCTATGATGTTTGAACCCTTGGGATGAGGCAGTCCTTTTAAGATACTCCACTTGAGGTTTGGAGAAATTTAAATGATGGTTGGGTTGGATCAAACATGAATCCAACCGGGCCCTCAGTTCTAAAATGACTATAACTTACAGACCATGCATCCAATTGATAAGTTATATGTTGGGTTGGAACCCTTATGACATAGCGATCTTTTGGGTCACTTATTTATGGACCTTTGTGATAGTTGAGGTACGACCAATAGCCTGAGGAGCAGAACTAGGGTTTTTCTTTTGGTGAGAGTTAGGATGGCTACTCTTTTGATGACTCATGGAATGATTATTCCTTACTCCTCTACTCCGGTAGAGACAGGACTCCCCACATCAAGGGTGTGGGTTTGTTTTCCACTGAGCAGGTTCTTCTATCTTTGGAGTCGGTACTCCCCTATTAGACTAGGGTGAGGGTCCTCCATACTTAACTCACAGAGATTCAGGTACTCCCCTACCAGATATAGTGTGTGTACTCTATGTTAGGAGTAGGTACTCCCCTGTTGACCCAGGGTTCGGGTCCTCTTTACGCAGTGCTACCGTAGAGTCGGTACTCCCCTACCGTGCCAGGGCATGGGTCCTCTGGTCGGGGTTTGGTATTCCCCTAACGTACTAGAGTGAGGGTCCCCCATAGTAGATATTGTGACAGAGTTGATTACTCCCATACTTTACCAGGGTGCGGGTCCTCTAGTCACTGAGTTCTACTCCCCTACCGATTCAGGGTGCGGGTCCTCTTTACACCTTGTTCTAGTAGCGATGTTACTCCCCTTCAGTGACAGGGTGCTGGTTCTCTATCCTGGGGTCGGTACTCCCCTGATGTACTAGGGCATGGCTCCCCCATAGTGAACAAACAACCAAAGTTGTACTCCCATATTGGGTAGGGTGCGGGTAATAACTTATGGAGTAATACTCCCCCATCTCCGAGTAGCGATGGGGAGAGTGTCCTTCATGGTAGTTAGATCTCCCTCGACTATAGGACACAGTTACGAGGAGAGGGCCCCTCCACTTGATGTGATCGATTCCAAGGTATAAGTTAGTGCTCCCTCAACGGACTAAGGTGTGGGCCACTTCTTACTAGAGCAACTGAGATATTGTGGGTTATACTAGATCAGTGCTCCCTGAACTGAACGCATTGTTGAGGATTGGGCCTCTTCACTTGGTTTCCCTCAGTCTTTCCTTGGGCACAAGACCGTATCAGCAAGGCCTCTAGTGTTGATCACTAGAGGAAGTTCTAGAAGAAAGTTCCCAATGGAGCACGTCTTTTCAGACATACCATTTGGAATGGTTTAGTTGTACCAAATGTAGTACATCTCTCATACGGGTGCCATCAGGGATGGACAACTCATGGATCTTGTACTTATGATCCTTGAGTTACGCTTTGTGCCTTCTTTGGAAATCCTGGTAATGGATTTGAGGTTGGAGCCTTATGTTTCTTTGTGTCTGAGATGAGTATATCTGGATAACCTAGGTATATGTATGGGCATATACCTGAGTAGAGCTAACTACACATAATCTTTGTGGTTTACTTCTTGGTTTTGGATTTGTGGTTTACTTTGTGTTTTTGTATTTTTAGTTTACATCATGGTTATTTTGAGGTGTTTTGATTTGTGAATTTATGAGATACCATTAAGGGTCTCAGGGTTCCTTACTCATTATTGAGTTACTCACCCCTGCATGGTTTTTTCTCACATGTGTTGTTTTTGGTGCAGATGTTCGATGTTTCAATAGAGGCGCTCAGGGATACGGGACCGACGAACGTTAGAATGGTGGACATGGTGGCATAGAACCAAGAGGGCCCCAGTAGAACTAGGAACATAAGACACACTACTTCAGATTCCAGTAGCTTCACTACTCTAGTGATCATGTGGTATTTTCTACAGATGGCCATCAGTTCTCCCTCTGTACCTTTTTGTTTCTATTTATTTTTTGGGGCTTGTATACTGGCCTAGTTTTACCACTCAATGATTTAATTATGGTTGTACTCTGGTTTATGATTACTTATTGTTCACCTTTCATCTTATGGATTTTTTTGTGATTTCACATGTGTATAGGTATCTAGGAAAATGTCTCCCACTTGCGGGTTGATGCCTTCGACACTAGTCTTCAACCCCTGGCCTTTGGGAGGCGGGCTTGGGGTATGTCGTGGTACGGGACTCGGGGGATGGGTCATAATAAAAATGACCTATAAACTTGTAAAAAATCATTGGATGAAAATATTTCTACCATATACCATATTTTCTATAAAAATCATTATTTTAGGCATATTATGTAAGGGAGACCTTCCAATTGTGTTTACTTTTTTGTATTTATAATAATGTCACTCCTCCTCCATTATTAAAGGGAATTAAATATCCTCCATTATAAACACTTCTAAAACCTTTTGTCTCATCCAAACTATTCTCAAATTACTTCCAAAAATCCTTAATATCATCCAAAAGTCCTCACTTTGGTCATAAATGAAACCCAGGAAAGCCTTTGTTTCAAACCAAAAGGAGTTACCCAAAGAAGTGGTAATGTTCATCAACAAACATTTTTTTTATTTCTTCCTCAAACCTCATCAGTTATTTTTATATAATGCTTATATGTTAACCTTAGTATCTTAAATATACTAATATTTTGTTATCTTAAGGTTATAACCTACAACTTCACACACTTCTATCAAATGAGATATGCAATCATCATTCTTTTGTACGGTGGACTACCGTCTTGCGAACCAGTGTCGTTTGTTCTTCTATTTCCACTGCTCAAGGTGGGTCATAATGATGTACATGATGTTTATATATTATATATATGATATTTATGAATTATTTATGCTTACTTAATTATTATATAACACATAATTTCATGTTTTCTATTTTGTGAGATTACAATAATGTCATTCATGTGTATGGCGGACTGCCGCCTCATGAAGCGATGTAATTTGTTCCCGCTTTACATAAAATGTTTTAAGGATGGTTATAATGGAAATATGTGATATATAAGACATAATTATTTTATTATAATAATATATATATCTTACTTTTATTTGTTTTAATATGATAAAAAAATGGAAATAACGTTCATACATACATACGACCTACTGTCTCCATAAATGATGTATTTCATTTCCTATTTATATCTTTTATATATTATTATAATTACATATATAGTGAATATATATGATATTTATATCATTGTTTAAATTTTGTAAATTATGTATTCATGATCAAAGTAAGATGACCAAAAATAAAAAGTCAAAATATATACAAAAAACAAAGCGGTTATTGCTCGAAACATAACTTTAACATGAAATTTTTAATAAATAGGTAATATAAAGTCATAATAAAATCATATATGGTATGATATATATTATTATGGTTCTTTAATATATTTATAATAAACTTATATTAATTTTATAGTATTATTGAACAAGTACAATGATAATCAATACTTAATGTAAAGGGATTTCTAGTCTCACTTTTATTTCTGTGAGAGTTATGCCATATTCACAACTTTTTTATTTTGTGTGGTGTATATAATACCCTATGAAATGTTAAATAATTAATTTCACTTATTTAATGATATTAAAATTTTCAATTGATTTTATTCTTTCATTGATCTCACGATTCAAAAGATACTCAAGTGGTAAGGGGTTTTCTCATCTCGCTTTTATTTCTATGAGATACATGCCATATTCAACACTTATTTTTGTTATGTGGTGTATATAATGTCCATGAATTTATTTTATGATAATTATATATTAATTTTTTGAGATTTAAATATCCATTTTATGGTATTTATTTCATGGGGTTTTCAATTTCAAATTTACCAAAGCGGTAATGGATTTTTGTTACAATTTTCTTTCTTTGAGGCTTATGTCATATTATGAACCTATCTTCTTTTATGAGGTGTATATAAATACCCTTTTACATTTAATATCATGAATTTATTTATTCTCATGGTATTTTAAGTTTTATTTAATTTAATCCTTTCTTGGAGCTTAAGATTCAATGTTACCAAAGTGGTAATAGTTTGATATTATAATATCATCAATTATAAAGATTGTTAGTGATTAAGTTTCCAATATTGAAATATTATGATATACCTATAAATAATTATCATGAAATTTATTATCCTATGTTTATTTCATGAGAATTAATTTCTTCTTTCATTTTATACTCTTTGTATACTCAAGAATTTAAAATAATTTTTTTATTAAAAAATCATTTTTCAGTGAAAAACTCTTTTCTTCCGAAAGAATCTTCTCTAAAAAAATAAAAAATGTTTTAAAAAGTAGTTTTCAAATAAAAAAGTATATTATATTCAATAAATTATTTATTTTCTAAAAAAACTTCCTTTATATTTTTCCAATTTCTTTTTCAAAGAAAATTTTTTTCAAAGTATTATGTCTTTTAAAAATTGATTTTTAAAATGAAAATGATATTTTCCTCAAGAATGTTTTCAATGATGTTTTAAGGGGTGGGGGTAGAAGCCTCATTTTTATTAATAAACCAAAGAAAAGACCTCTTTTAATTCGGTTGAGGGAGACCCATAACATAGTCCGAAGTCCTAGTGGGTTTGTATCCCATTACATAGCTCGTAGGCCCAAATGGTTTGCCAAACGCTCATTCTGTGAATAATAACCCGCTTGCTATAGTACCCGCACAGTACCTCCGCCGCTATAGTGCCCTGTCGCCACTATAGTACCCACCGATCTATAGTATCGCCACTACTACAGTAACACTATATTACTGCTACAGTACCTGTGCCCAATGGGTTTTGAACCCCCATTTTTCTTGTAGTATTACGGGGTGCTTACCACTATGCCAAGCCCCTACTACTAATGATGTTTTAGTTGTATTTACATTCATAAATGTAAAAACACTTTGTTGTTATATATCATCCACTGAGGATATTTTTTATTGATACCATCCTCATTCTTTTCTGGATGGATTAAGATTGTTTCAAAGTGATTGTTATGGAACCTATTTATTTTCCACAGGTTAATCATGCTTCAAAGAGATTAAAATGAAACCCATTTATTTTATCTAGGTTAATAAAGTTATAAAATGTATAATGGTTGTTCCTATTAGTTTATGATGAAATGAAATATTTTATGTGTTATGATTATTTAATAGTACTTATACATTTGATGGTAGGTTTCATTATAAACCAATGACAGGTGGATACATGATAAACCAATGATGGGTGGTTCTGTGATAAACCAAGGATAGGTGGGTCCATGATAGCCCACCAATACATTGGTTATAGAAGTAGTCTGTATGGTTATTACATTTTTAAGAGTGATTATAAGAGTGAATATAATATTATGTCCCAAGTTATGTATATGTTTTATTTATTCATTCAATTGGTTTATAATGTTTTTAATGGTTGAGATTGATATCACATGGATTATGATTATTGATTTTTAGGAATCTCACATTTATTATGTTTTCATATTTGATGATCTAGGTATTTATGGTTATGAGTTATTTTATTATTTTCTCATGTACTTTGATTATGTCATCATGCCCTTATGAAATGTTATTCTCATTGATGGTATTCAATTGTTAATGCTTATGCTTACCCTTACTGATCATTTGAGCTCACCCTTCTTATGTTTCATTTTCCCCAAGTTATAAATAATTATTTTAAACAATGTATGTCTATAAAAGATTTCAAAAGGATGATTTTAATTACCTAATATGAAATAAGAAAAGCTTGGTATAATGAGAGATGATTTTTATCTTTATGAACTAGTTTTTTATGAGTTAAAGTTGATATATATTGGTCATAATTCTCTAAAACTCTCAACGAAAGAGATCCTTGAGTTTCTAAGTGATCCCATTATTCCTTTTGATTTTGTAAGGTTTAGATGAAAAATTTGGGTCATAATTATCGGTATCAAATATGGAAATGTAAGGTCTGTGATTTTAGCACCGGATTTGGGAGTATGTGTCTTGAGATATTGTAATTATTAACAAATTTATTATTCTATATGAAATTTTCAATATGAAATCTATCTTATTCTCTCAATTTGGATCAATATACTTATATTTCCTCAACCAACATTGATTTTTTATACCCTGATCATATATTCTCTAGAGTATACCTTCCCTAAAACTACCTAAGACTTCAAGTCATTAACCTACAATTAAATAACAAAATTATCATCAATACTAATTATATCGATACTATATAACTTACATTTTCAAAATAACCCAAACCTTTATTATCTCAACATTAATCATGTACTAAACCTAAAACCTATCCATACATTAAACTTGTGTTCATCAATAGTAATCTCCAAAAATATATCCTTTCCATAAAATCATTTCTCAATGTTATTGATACCATTTAATATATTATTTTATACCATTAATGAAAAACTATTGAAGTTATTTCCTTATATTTTTTAAATAATCCTTGGTAACTTTTATAATATACCAATATATCATTAATATAAATCACTTCACTAATTAAAATAGATAAGAGAATCTATATTTAATTTTTATTAGGATACCAAAATCATTACCTTGGGTAAGACTATAAAAATCACTTTTCCATCATAACATTTATATAATAAGATTAATCTATTTAAGTATTCTCCATTAGTTGGTTATAAGACAAAGTGGTTTTTTAATACATACATTTCTCAGCTTCATCCTCATGATATTGTTTCAACCAAATACTAAAACCAAAATTTTTATCATAATATCCTAAATAATCATAGTATAAGAATATTAAATCTCAATAATAAGATATATTCTCCAATGACACCTTCATTTAAACATATGATAATTTCATTTCAATTATTTTATAGTTGATCAATCTAATAACTCTATTGGTTTTACCTAGGTTAAATTAAGTTTTTTTTCTAATACTTATTAACCTAATTCCTTAATGTGATCAGAAAATAGATCCTTCATAATGGTTCCAAAATAGTATGAAATTAGGTAAAGAATATCCCTTATAAGTGTCAAACTAGGTGTATAGTTTGGCCTCTTGATCATGCACCAGGTGACGATTGAGTTAATGCCCACTACTCCCTCTTTGGGGTTATTACCCCTAGGTACATTGGTGCTAAATCCTTTATCCACTTATAGTATCCAAAAAATGATTTATTTCTAGGTAATACAATTTACTCATAACTTTACTGATATTTCATGATATCATCCTACACTTAGATGTATCTCTAAGGTTTTTACTAAGTTTCACTAAACTAATACCCAAAATAAATAATATAATATTCAGAAATAACTAAACTCTACTTTGATACCAATTAAATTGACCCAAGGTAAACATGATATAAATTATAAATTCATCACACTATTTAAATAATATATCTCACAAACAGTCACACAACCCAAAGACCGAAATCACTAGTGTCTTCGATATTGGATACATAAACATCACAATTTACTAAACTTGGTAACATTTATCCATAATCGTGATCCCCTATACCCTTTCGTATATATATCACATGATAAAATCATGTTCATAACCTATGGAATATAAATATAAGAAATGGGAGATCTTATAAACTCTTTAAGTTAAAACATATAATAAAGTGTTAGATCATAAACATTAAGGAGTACATTAGAAAGACTTAAATATCTTAATCATATATCATGATACCATAGATAATAATTATAAAGCATGATAAAGTATTATAAGATCAAAACTATAATGTTAAGGGTGTGTAAAATTTATGACTTGGCTCAAAATACATATCAATAAACAAAAACATGTGATCATGATGTAAAAGTATGAAATACTTTAAAATACAATATAATCATGAAAACATGGAACAAATTGATAAAATAAATTGAAAATGTGTAGTAGTAATAAACATAGTATTTATTATCATTGTGAACCTAGCTACCCACTAACCCATTCACTCATAAAATTGTGATTATAGATAAATATCATCACACTCACCCTTTGTAAACCTACCTACTTGCTAACCCATTCACAAAAAAATTATATCTCATGAGATATAATATTTTACCAAATTCATTGAAGGTAGATATAAGTACCACCTATATTATAATCCATATATTTGTATTTCAATTGAAAATAAAACATTCATCATTGCATAAATAATACATGGAAAAATAATGGGTTTCTTAAACCTTTCAAAAACATTGCATATCATGAACTTAAGAAATCATAAAATATCAAGAATATAATTTTCCAAAATTAATCATATTATAATAACATATATAGGGTGATCAAAAAGTCACTACATAAAAGATAAACCTTTTCGGGTAAATAAATAATAAAATTTTAGATTTTTCACAAAACCTTTTAAAACGTTTAAGTGAAAATTAGTTTCAAAAATATTTTTGTGAAGGGGGGGAGAATTATTTTGAAAATATTAATATAAATAGTTCCCAAATAAAACATCTTTGAAAACATATAAAGGTTATCAAAAACAATAAGTAGAAATACTTTGAAAAATTGTAATTTTAAATGAATCTTTAATAATGGAGACTTGAAAAGGACATAAAGTCAACAAAAAAGGTAAGTAAAAATACTTTGAAAAATATTACTTTCAAAAGAATCTTTAATAATAGAGAACTAAAAAATACATAAAGTTTTAAAAAAGGGAAGTGAAAAATACTTTTAAATATTTTTATATTAAAAAAATAATATTTGATAATTTAATCTTGAAAAGTATATTAAAGTTATTAAAACAAAATTTGGAGTGGATGGTAAAACTTTTTATTTTGAAGGGATAGAAAAACCTTTTGAACATTTTGAAATAATCTTATTGAAAAACCAAATAGTTAAAAATGATAATTAAAATTTTTCTTTAAAATGAAATAAGAGGATTAAAAGGATAAATGGAGATAAGAAAATTTTTATTTTACACTAGCTGAAGGAGAACATTTGTGGGAAGTAAAAACATGGACATGTGAGAAAAATCCATTAAAAGAAGTGGGAATTTTTATTAACAAAAATGAATTTTAACAAAACAATAGAGTCTTAAAGGCAGAAGACTTTGGTTGGTATAATTATTTCCCCATAAACAAAGTTTTAAATAAAACATAACACTATAATAGGTTATAATAGATCAATATTGAAATATTATAGTCAATCAATAGTGATTATGACCCAAGGAAAAGATTTGAGTCATGAAAACCCTTTACATTGTAACATTTGAATAAAAACCCTATTAGAGCTATAAACATTAAAAATAAAATTTAATATCATTAAATATAATATAATAATGATAAAAATTTATATTAGGTAATTATTTACACCATTTAAAATAAAACATGGTGCATAGATTAATCATGTCTTAAGGGATTCAAATTGAGACAGAGAAACCCTTACAAATATCACAATCTTTGAAGTAATAATCCTTTAGAAAATAATTCATGGGAAAGAAGTGTAAATAAATATAAATTAAGGTTTAAATACAATTTTATAAAATAATAGGATAAAATATTTTAACTTATAAGAATGGGTTTCAAGAATATTTATTAAAACTCAAATAATGGAAAATGTGTTATGAAAAACCCTTACGACATGAGAAATATTCTAATAAAAAACTTTTAAAATAAGAATATATTGAAATTGAAGTTAAAATAACATTAATAATAATAATATATGACATTAAATATAAAATTTTTATTATATAAACCATTTAAAATAAATTAGGTGTATAAAAGAACATGTGTCTCAAAAATGAAGTTTTGAGAAGAAACCCTTACCTGTTTCTGAAATCATTCTTCACCTGCACATAGCATCCAGAATAATTTAATTATTTTTATTATATATATATATATATATAATATCATTATTCACCAAAATTTAATTTTCTAAGTTCCATTTATTATATTTTGTTTCATTTTTAATATTATTTTTTCTTACGTCGGTCACTAGGGGTTTTTCGGTTAATTCCTTTGTAATACTTTTGGTTTGTTCAATGTGGTCAATAGTGTTGTAAAATAGTTTGAAAATATATATAATTTGATATTATTATTCCATTTAATATTCCATTATCACATAATTTGTACATTTAAATAGGTTCTCCATCAGTGGACCCAATTTAGAAAAGTTACACAAATATGTCCTTTTTAGTGGTTAAATTTACTATAAACTTTTATTATTAATATTACTTATGGAATGTATAATATTATCATTAAATAATGTTAATTTTTTTTTGAATAACCATTTTTATACATTAAATACATTTTTAATTCCAATTATGTTGGTTGATATGGAAAATGAAAGAGAAACATCATCTCATGGAGGTGGTAGTCCGCACAATGCACGAATATCATTTTCGTTTCTCAATGAATGAGAGGGGTGAAGATGTATAGTAAGTGATAATTTAAGAATAATAAATAAATTGAGTACATAATATTCATTCATCAATACCATTATTAATACCATCTATGAGAGTTAAAGAAGAAAAAACTGAAAGCATCGCTTCGTGGAGATCGTAATCTATGCATAAGCACTAAAAATGATTCTTACTATTTTTAGTAGATGGAAGGAAATAAATAATGGTTTTAACATTATTAAAACAACATCTAAACACATTAATAATTATGAATTTTATTTTTTTTATGGTTGGTTTAGATAGTAAATAATAAGAAAGAAACATTAAGAAAGATGTGTTACCAACGTTGAGACCTTGAACTTCCTCTGGATGAAGGTCTTAGATTTGAGGTATTTTGTGACACCTGAGCCTCAATTATAATAATTAAGAATTATATTTTAATAAATTTATAACAAAATTAACATTTTAATTTTTCATGGAACTAAAATTATAATTTTATATGATGAATATCGATTTTGAACTTACTTGGTCAAAATAAGTTTAGAATGAATTTTTGAAATTTTTTATAGAAATAATATTTTTTGAATAATCAAAAATGTAGTATTTAAATATTAATAATTTTATATATAATAATTTATTATATTATTCGTAATTAACAATTTAGTTACTATCAATTTGATAGATAAAAAAGATAAGATCATGTGGACGTAAAAAGGGTTATTTTGTAGAAATCTGTTTTTTAGGCATAATATCTTTCCATTTTAATTAATTAAAATAATATTTAATGATGAATTATTTAAATGAAATGTATCAATTATATATATAAATATATGTTTTTAAATCCATATAATTATTATTACTATTCATATAGTTAATATAAGATTATTTTATGATTGAAAATGCATTTATTAAAAAATTATTTTTCGACAAGATTTGCAGGTTTATTTTTAAATTATTTTATAACACTTATATGAATTAAATTTTATAAAATGGATTCCATATTTTTAATAATAGTTATTATTATAACATTAATTTTTGTCATAATTAATAGTAAAATTAGTAAAAATTAATTTCCACAGTTAAGGTAAAAACGGGTTTACCAAAGGGTTAATATATAAAGATAACAGTAAATATGTCATAAAAACGTTTTGAAACCCAATGTGTTTGTTTTATTTAGAATTTATCCTTTCCTAATTATAATATTATCCATTTTTTATCCATATTTAAAATAAATTGACATGGAATTAATGAAAAATATGGAAAATTTACAAGTGTTCCACTCACCTCAATTATAAAAGGGCACCCCCTCCCCTCACTCCTTTATGCCTATAAATCCATTTATCTCAACCAAAAACTACCAAAATATCTCCAAAAATCATTATATACATTCTATAGGTTCTTTTTTTCTCAAAATACCAACCCTAGGGTCCTTAATAATATATCCAAGTAGGTCCTTCTAAGAAAAGGTATTTTTCTTCACCAAACTCTTTATTTTTTATTTCATCTTTTACCATGATAAATTATGTCTTAACACTTAAAATATTATAAAAACAATATATATATCATATAATTAGATGTTATTATATTTATTTCATAATATTTATCTATATCCTTCTCCATCTAATGGGAAACAAAACCATCGCCTGTGTGTACAATAAACTACCGCCTCGTGAGACGATGTAATTTTTTTCATCTCCAACTCACATAGATATCCATAATTATGAAAATAATGAATATTTATGATAATTATGACATAATATTTATTCTATAAAATTAATATATCATATAATTCCTTACACTTTCACTTATTATATAATTTATAAATTCACTCGTGCGTATGTACGGCCTACTATCTCCATGAAGCGATGTGATTCATTTTCCATGTTACAATTTTAAGAATGATTATAAAAATTTATATAAAGAAACAAATATGATATTTATAAATATAATATAATTATATATATCATGTAACTATATCCTATTCATGATAACCAGAACTTTTACAACAAAACATGTATAAGAAAATGAAGCAGTTAACACCTAAAAAAATGGTAATAATGAAATATTATTAATGATTAGGAGATAATATGATATAATAGGATCATATATGATATTATAAATATGAATAAGATTATATTATAAATTAATACTATGTTTAAAATCATTATATTTGAGATTAAATCACTTTCAACTAAATTGAAGCATGGGGTAATGGATTTCATCTCAATTTCTATTCCATTCAGACATATTTTTTATTATGCACCTATTCACTTTTATGTGGTGTATATACCACCCCTTTTATATATTTTAAATTAATAACAATTTATTCATGATTTTTAATTTTTTAATTTAAGTTTATTCTTTCAAGGGGTTATAATTTAAAAGTTTCCAAAGTGGTAAGAATTTATTTTACAATCTCACTTTTATTTGGTATTGCTTTTATTTTCATTGAAGAAATATTATAATTTATCCTTCATAATCTCCAATAATTTTCTTATAATATAGAAATTTAAGGAGTTTTCATATTTTCTTCCAAGTTTTCCTATATTTTGTACTTTAATCAAGAAAATAAATTTTTTAAAATAAAAATTGATATTATTTCTCTTTTAATTGGATATATTTTTCTTTAATGTCCATAATTATCAAAATTATTTTAAAAAAGTACTTTTTATTTCTCAAATGATTTATTAAGTACATTTTAAGTTATTATTAACTTTTTAAAAGGTATAAAAGGAATATTTTCTATTTTTTTATGAAAGGGTCAATTTTAACTTTATAAAAATTAAAAGGGAGTATTTTTTAAACATATACGGTGATAGGGGCCTTTCCCATCACTATAATAATTTTATAATAATTATATTCTTATATATATTTTCAATTATTTTAAAAATAAAAATCTTTAATGAAATTTTATTTTAATATTTCACTTCCATTTTATTTATTTTAAAAAAGGACAAGATTTTATTATAAAACCTATATTTCAATGATTATATGGTCATCTCTTGTCCCCTATTAATTTTTTAATCATTAAATTTCTCTTGAAAAATTCATTTTTTTGTGACCATTATGCACTAAATTTCTCTTAAATATCCATATTGTTTATATCATGGATATTATTATTACCAAAACTATATACCACTTTTATATATTATGTTTTATTATGAAATTTATTTAACTAAATAGGAAAAATATTGATAAATCCATATTATTAAACAATATAGATATTTATTGATAACACATATTGTTTATGAATTGAATCAATCATTCAATATATTATGAATTCATTGTACATGCATTGATGGGTGGGGAATAGTTATAGAAATCCCATTGATGTGTCTCATGAGGCAAATTAGTTTTCTAAATTAAATGGGTTTTTTATGTATACCTACCCATAGTTTTAAAGTATCTTGGTGAAAGGTATTGAAAGTATAGATACCATGATGTGTGAGATCATGAAATCCAATATTAATCATTTCCTTCATTAATAATTTAGTTATTATTATCCATGATATTTTTTCTTTGATATTATCCATGGATGCATTTTATATTCAAGTTATTGATTAAATGAAATGTGTTTTCAGTTATTTACCTATCTATATTGTTTATTCCTTATCTAATCATGATAGCTTCTATTGTATGTAACCCTTACTAAGAATTTTAGCTCACCCTTATTTTTTTCCTTTCACTAGGATATGAAGAAGAATTATTTTAATGAGTTCAAGGATGTTGAATGTTTTACATTATTATGATTTATATTTTATTACAAATGTAAAATTGTTAAAATGTATAAATATGAATCTCTAAGACTAATAATGTAATCGTTCCATCAGGATTAGACCCCTTGTATCTATAATAATATAATAAAAATAATCACCAACTCTGGGTTACTGGAGTTGGGGTTTTTATAGTTGGTATCATAGGAATTTTAGTAGAAACATTGGTAACTAGATTTAGGAAAAAATATATTAAATAACATAACTCTATGAAATACTTTAAGGATAATTTTAAGTATAGAATAACATATAAATTTTTTTAAGTTGAATATTATGTGGTTTTCCTAGAAATACATCCTTGTTTGGGTACTAAAGTGGATGTGGTTTTGGTACGAATTAATCGAGGGGTAATAACATCAAAATGAGTTGGTCAAGTACATCTTGTAAATAATTTGGGTGCATAGAGAATGGTCCCTTACTATGCACTTGGTTTTACTCTCTTAGTGTGTATGATTTTTATAATTCATATTTTCTTTACAAACAATTTTAAAGGATTTGAAAATATTTTTATGATTTTAATATATCCCCAATGAAACCACATTTTTTATTCTGATATTAACAATGCATAAATATTAAATTTATGTTAAGTGTTACACTAGATTTTGAATTATACATTAAGATTTAAAATTCATAATTTTATGAACTAATTTATTGTTTATATTGTTTCGAAATGGTGTATAGTAGAAATAATGTTATCAACACTCATGATCAATAAAGAAATTTCTCCATTGAGCATGTCAATACAATTAGTGTTGTAACTGAGAAGATTGTGGATATATTAGGGTAGATTAATCCTGTTATAATGAATAAACATTCCTGAATGGAGAAACTTTTTATTCCAAATCATGATTCTCCTTTGTCAGATCACTTAATGTGATAGAATCCCCCATTATTTAGTGGGACTACTAATATAGTGGGAGTAGATAAATGGATTAATTACCTTGAACAGATATTTCTATCCTTGGTATATGATAATAATAAAAATTATATAACATTAATATATTGTTTCAATGGAAATATTAATAAATGGTGGTGGTTAATCCATAATACTAGGGAGGAATATGAAATAGAACACATGGAATGGATATCTTTTAAATAAACATTCTTTAACAAATATTTCTATCATTAGAAACCAACTAAAATGAAGAGAAATTTCATAAGCTTAAAAAAGGAATAATAAAGTATTGGGTAGTATGAGGAAACCTTTACAATACTATATAATAATTCTATGGATTACATGTGCAATATAGATTAAAATATTTACCATTTATTTTAAGGGATTATTCCAAGTCTCTGAAGGGAACTGGTTTCTCAAAAAAAATCATTGTAAGATAAAATAGTCATATGTACCATAAAAATAGAGAAGAAATTTTATAGATCCTATATATTCAAGTAGAATAAAGAGAAGAATAGGTCATATCAATACCAATAAAAATGTAAATTATTGAAGAATAATAAGAAGAAAATGAATAAATTACCATCATGAAATTTTTTTGGAAAGAAACATCCTATAAAATCACTAAAGGGAATGGGAGTGTATTATAAGTGTGGTGACAAGGTACATCTAGCTCATGAATATAAAGAAAAAATAGAGACTTCTACTATCCAGTTCTTTAACTACAAATAAATAGGGAATTATTTAAACCAATTTCCTAAGTATCAAGGGAATCTACCATAGAAGAGGCTAAGGTGAGAAAGCCAAGATTATATGATCACTATATCTAAGGTTGAATTTCTCAAATATATAGTGGTAGGTACTTTAAACAGAAACACAAATTTAACTAATGATTTATTTTATTCTAGATCCTTTCACTATTTTATATCTTCCATATTTTTCATGAAAATTCGATATTCCCTTATCACCTTAATAAGGGATTTATCAGTCAAAAAACCTTGTGGAAGTCTCACTAAAAAAAGAATGTGTTAGGTTATCCTCATTATGTCACTTAAATATTCCCTATTTTGTGTAATTCATTATTATACTAATGGTTGAATTTTATATAATCCTTGGTATGGGAAATATTTTGAAATATTATGTAAAAAAATATTACAAAGAGAAAAAAATTATGATTCATTATGAAGAGGTGTAATTTCTTTTGAGTGGAGAATTTATCATCTAAGTCATATCAAGATCCACCCCCAGCAGTTATTCTAAATATGATTCTTAAGAAAGATGAGAAGATTAAACCTATGGTTGGAAAAGTAAATCTTAAAATTGAGGATATACCAATTTTATAGGAATACATTGATGTATTTTCTAATGAATTATGTGGACATCCACCAAATCCTGAATTTTATTTTTCTATTTATTTAATCCATGATGTGAGACCAATACAAAATACTCCCTATATAATATCCATTTTTTAATTAGTAGAGTTGATTAAAAAATAGAGGAGTTGTTTAATAAGGGATTTATATACCCTAGTGTTTCACCTTAGGGATACCTTATTCTATTTGTTAAAAAGAAATATGGATCCTTGAGGTTGTGTATTGATTATAGGGAAATCAATTCTATTATAATAAAGAACAAATATTTTCTTCCTAATATTGATGGATAATTTCTTCAAATTCACATATCTCAATATTTTTCAAAGATTGAATTTCACTCTAGTTATCATAAATTCTGAGTAAATAAGGAATATATTCTAAAGAAAACATTTCATATGAGGTATGGACATTATGAGTTTATAGTAATTCCATCTGGATTAACAAATGCACTACACCCTCTATTTTTATGGATCTAATGAATAAAATATTTAATTAATATATTGATAATTTCATTTTGGTGTTAATTTTGGAATTAATTGATGATATCTTAGTGTATTATAAAATCTATAAAGGAATGTGAGAATCATTTATGAATAAATATTAAGACTCTTGGAGAGAAAGTGTTATATGGGAAATTTATCAAATGTTAATTATGGATTCATAAATTTTATTTTCTTAGAAATATCGTCTATAAGGATGGAATATTAGTTGATCTTGTGATGATAAATGTAGTAAAATAATAGCCTACACTAATGAACATAACTGAGGTACGTAGTTTTATTGGTTTAGCAAGTTAATATCAGGGATTCATTAAAAATTTTCCCAATTTCCTAACTCATTAACCAAGATTACATGTAAAGGAGTTAAGTTTTCAAGGGTAATGGAATGTGAATAATTTTTTAAATAATTGAATAGGAGATTAGTCAATACTCTATTTTTGACTCTACCCTCAATAAATGATAGTTTTTTGATAAATAATGATGCATCAAATAAGGGACTCAGTTGTATCCTTATACAAAGTGATAAAGTTATTGCTTATACAATAAGGTAGTTAGATACTCATGACTAGAATTATCCAACTCGTGATCTTGAGTTAGGAGACATAATATTTTATTTGAAGATATAGATGCATTATCTATATAGTTAAATATGTGAGATATACACATATAATAATATTTTAAAATAAATATTTTCATAAAAAGAGATCAAGGAAAATATGATGTCTCTAATTACTCAAGGAATATGATTACTCAATACAATACTTCCCGAGGAAGGAAAATAAGGTTGTGGATACATTGATCAGGAATGATCATGGAGTTATAACCCAAATGAGGATTGATAAGTATCCTTTATCTATGAATATAGTAAATATGGATATAGTAATTATTAAGGAGTAGGATAAATTACTCCTTTTTGAAATTATTTCTAAAACATAAATACTGTAAATGATAAAAATTTCCCTAATATGATGATGATAATTTTTAGAATAAAATTAAAGTCATGAATGGTGTGAATTTGTAAGAATTCATTTGTAAAGATAGCATTTTGAAATTTGTAAAGAGACTATGTGTTCGAACTAAACATGAGCTAAGAAGGGAATTGTTGGATTATTCTCATAGATAAAATTTCTCTATACACACTAGAATCACTAATATGTATATGGATTTAAGGAAATATTTTTGGATGTATAACATAAAGTGTGAAATTACTTAATATGTATCAAGATGCTTGGTTCGTCAATAGGCTAATGCTAAGAGATAGTATCCTAGAGGAGTCATTCAGCCTCTAACTATTTCTTTGTTTAAATGGGATGACATTAAAATGGAATTAATAACAAGACTACTAAATACTCTTAGAAATAATAAATAAATATGGGTTATTATTGATCACCTAACCAAATCTGCACATTTTCTTACAATAAGAGAAGATTTAATTCTTGAGTTTCATGAAACAATATATATTAATGAATTTATAAGACTTAATGGTGAACCTATTTAAATTTTTTATGATTTTGATCACTAATTTACATTGAAATTATAAAATATTCTTCAGAAGTCTCTTGATATTGAGCCTCATTTGAGCACCGCCTACCATCCTCAAACTAATGAATATTATAAAAGGAATATATAAACATTATAAGACATGTTAAAATAATTATCACTTTAATTTAATATTATGTGGGAACAATATTTACCTTTGGTAATGTTTTCCTATTACAATAGTTTCCATTCAAGTATTCAAATAAATTCATATGAAGCATTATATGCCAAGAGATGTCGTACTCCAACTTGTTAAGATGAAGTTAGTGAAATGAAACTTATAGGCTTGGAACTTGTTGAGGGGAAAAAAACAAAGTTAAATACTATTTAGAATCATATTAAAGCATCAAAAAATAGTAAAAATACATATGATAATAAATAGAGGAAAGATTTTGAATTTCAAGTGGGGGATTACATTTTCTTGAAATTCTCTCTATGGAAAGGTGTTATAAGGTTTGGTAAGAAAAAGAAACGGAACCCCGGGTATATCAAAAATTTTGAAATTATTTAATGAATTGGAGTTATGTTTTACCATTTGGATATGCCACCTAGACTCTCTAAATTATATGATGTGTTCCGTATATCATTATTAGGGAAGTATATGTCAGACCCAATGCATGTGCTCACCTCTGAAGAAATAATATTGGAACCTGGTCTATTTACTATGAATATCTTTTCCAGATCCTTGAAACTAGTGATAAAGTATTGAGTAATAATATGACACAAATAGTAAAGGTTCTTTGGAGAAATCATAAAATTGAGGAAGCAATCTCGGAACCAAAGTATGTTATGAAGAAGAACCACCCTTGTTTGTTTAGAAGGTAATATCTATAAAACTTTTGAGGAGGAAACTTTTATAGAAGGGAAGAATGTAACACTAGAGCTTAAATTAAATTAATTGAACATTATATTTTAGAAAAAATATAATAAAATAAAAATTTAAATATTTTATGGAATAAAAATTCTAATTTTATAGTATTAATATCAATTTTGAACATACTTCGTCAAAATAATCCTAGAATAAATTCTTGGAATTTTCCTTAGAAATAAGATTTTATGAATAATTAAAAATGTAGTATTTATATATTACTCATTTTATTTTTAATAATTTATTATAATATGTTAAATTAACAATTTATTGACTATCAATTTTGTAGATATAAAGATAATATCATTTGGAGGTAAAAAGTGTTATTTTGCAGAAAATTGTTTTTTAATACATAATGACTTCCCATTTTAATTTATTAAAAAAATATTTAATGATGAATGATTTAAATGAAATTTATAGATTATATATCTAATTTTATTAATTTCAATCCATATAATTATTATTACTAGTCATATATTTAATATAATATAATCTTATTCTTGAAGGATACATTTCCTAAAAACCTATTTTTTAACACAATTTATGGGTTTATTTTTAAATTAAATTCTGAAACTTTAATGGATTTAATTTTATTAAATGGATTCCATATTTTTAATCATAATAATTAATATTTTTTAATAAGTTCAATTTAATTTTTGGTCATAATTAATAGTAAAATAACTAAAAATTAATTACCGCGGTTAAGGTAAAAAGTTGGTTTAATAGAGAATAATCTATAAATATAAGGGACAAAATGACATAAAACTTGTTGAAACCACATTGGTTGGTTTTATTAGATATTATAATTTTACCCTTATAATAGGATCCATTTTGGATCCATATGTTCAGGAAGGGGGCATGACATTATTGAAAAACTTCGAGAAATTACAAGTGTGCCTCTCTCCTCAATTATAAAAGGGCACTCACTCCCCTCAATCTTTCACACGTATCAAACCATTTATCACGACCAAACCCGAAAAAAATCTCTCCCAAAAATAATTAGACACATTATAGAGGTTTTTTTTACCAAAATACCAAACCTAGGGTCCTTGATAAAAGATCCAAGGTGGTTCTTCTAAGAGAAGGTAATTGTCTTCTCCAAGCTCTTTCTTTTTTACTTCTTATTTTACAATGATAAATTATATATTAACACTTAAAATAGGATAAAACCAGTATCTTAAATATAATTATATGTTATTATGTTTATGTAATAATATTTATTCATCTCCTTCTCCATAAAATGGGAAACAAAACCATCACTCATGTATACGACGGACTATTGCCTCGCGAACCGATGTAATTTTTTTCCATCACTGACTCACATGGATAGCTATAATGATGGAAATAATTAAAATATATGATAATTATGAAATGATATTGATTATTTAAAATTAATATATCATCCAATTCCTTGCACTTTCACCCATTAAGTAAATGATAACATCACTCGTGTGTACATATTGTCTACCATCTCCATGAAGCTATGTGAATCATTTTCCATGTTCAAATTTTAAGAATGATTATAAACATTTATATAATAAAAAATATGATATTTATAACTTTATTATAGTTATATATATTATTTAACTATATCCTATTCATTATAACTATAACTTCCCTAACAAAACATGAATAAGAAAATGAGACAATTGACACCCAAAACAAAAGTAATAATGAAATAGTATTAATGACTGAGTAAAAAGATGATATAAGAGGATAATATATGATACTATAAATATGAATATAGTTCTGGTATAAATTAATAACATGTTTAAAACCATTATAAATTAGGTTAAATAACTTTCAACTATAGGGAAGCATGAGGTATGGGATTTCGTCTCAATTTCCATTCCATTAATACATATTTGTTATTTTGAACCTATTCACTTTTATATTGTGTATATACTAACCCTTTGATATAGTTAACATGAATACATATTTATTCATGGTATTTAATGTTTTAATTCAATTTTATTCTTTCAAGGTTTTACAATATAAAAGATTCCAAAGTGGTAAGAATTTATTTTTCAATCTCACTTTCATTTGGGATTGCTTTTATTTTCATTAAAGGAATTTTATCATTTATCCTGCCTAAGATCCAATCATTTTATTAACCTCTAGATATTTAAGTAGTTTCATATTTTCTTACATCTTTTCCTCTTTGTTACTTGACTCACTAAAATAAATGTATAAATGAAAATCCAATTTTAATTCTCTTTTAATTAGATATATATTTTTCTTCCATGATCATACTTTTCAAAAAAAATACAAAAGTGTTTCTCATTAATAAAATGATTTATTAAAGATATAAAGGAATATTTTATAATTTTTTTTTTAAATGGTTAGTTTCAACTTACTTTACAAAAAGTCATAAGGAATGTTTTTGTTAACATATAAGTTGATAATGGACTTCCACACCGTTGTAACCATTTTACGGTATTTATATTCTTCTATATGTTTTTCAATTATTTTACAAAGAAAAATATTTAATGATATATTATTTTAATATTTCACTTAAATTTTATTTATTTTTTAAAAATACATGATTTTATTACAAAACCTATATTTCTATGATCTGATGGTTATCTCTTATCCCTAATTAATTATTTTGGTCATTAATTTTCTCTTTAAACATTCTCTTTTTATGAAAATTATATACTAAATTTATTTTAAATATATATATTATTTGTATTATATATATTATTATTCACTAAACTTTATACCATTTTTATATGCAGTGTTTTATGATGAAATTTATTTTATTTACTGGGGAAAATATTGATAAATTTTTATTCCTTACTCAATATGGATATTTATTAATAAGGTATATTGTTTATAAATTTAATTTATCATTCATTATATGAGGAATGCATTGGAAATTCAGTGATGGGTGGGTCCTTATTATAGATAGCCCCTCGATACATCAATGGGTATAATGAGAATTAAATGGGTTTCCGGTGTATACATACCCATAGTTTTAAACTATCTTAGTACAAGGCTTGATGGTATAAATATCATGATGTCTAAGATCATGACATCTAATATTAATCATTTCCTCTATTGGGAATAAATTTATTATTATTCATGATTTTTTTCTTTAATATTATCCATGGATGCATTTCATATTCAAGTTATTGATTAAATGGAATGTGTTTTAAATTATTTAACTTACCATATTGTTTATTACTTATCAAATCCTGATAGATTATGTTATATTTAACCCTTATTGATCATTTGATATCACCCTTAATTTGTTTTCCTTTCCTTGGGATATGAAGAAGAATTATTTTAATGAGTTAAAAGATGCCAAATGTTTTCATTTCTATGATTCTATTTTATTAACAATGTAAAATGGGTACCATGTATGTATTTATATATTTAATACTACTAAATTAATCAGTCCTTTAGGATTATACCCCTCATATCTTTGCTAATATAATAAAAATAACCATAGGATATGGGTTACTGGATTCAGGGTTGTTACAAATTTGGGAAAATTTGTGATAACCAGGGGTATTAAGGTATATAAATGACTTCAAGGATAATAAATTTTGGTAGGGGTTTAAGGAAATTTATAAATAGGAGTAGAGTTTTTGAAAGGGTGGAATTGACCCCCCCCCTATAAGTGTATAAGGGGGACTTTTCCATGGAAAATAATGTTAAGTAAGGGGTAAGAATGGAATGGAATAAAAGTTAGGTGAGTTAGGTGAAATGAGGTAGGTAAGATGTGAAGTTAACTATTTACAACCTAAATAATTATTTATATAAGGTATAAATGTCAAGTTAATTTATGAAAATTTGAGTCATCTTAGATTATTAATTTAAACACTTATTACTCTTGATTATATATTAATCAAGTTACATATATTATTACTAAAAATATAAGTACACCCTTATTAATAAATTTTGATATGAGAGTTATGAATTTTGGCTCTATTTAACCTAATTCATTTCACAAATATGATAAAAAATTATTTTAAATTAAACACACATAACACATAAAAATTATATTTTTTAAAAAGTGTATTTCTAAACTTTAAACCTATGTATAAGATAATTTTTTTATGGTTACTTATTTTTATGATAAAAATCGATTTATTATAAAACAAATAAAATTTATGTGGATATAAAATCAATCTAAAACCAAATTTCACCACGAAAATTTTTAATTAAAAGAAATAAACAAAAATAGTTTCTAAATTATAATAAAATGTGGCATAAGCCCTAAAATAATAAAAATAGAATTTATAAGTTCAAGATAATATTTTAGATTTCATAATTATACCCTTAAAATATATATTTGATCGATTAAAATATTTTATAGGATTTTTGGACCTATACATGTACTGATAATGTAATAAAATTAATTGTATTGGAAAAAACTATATTTTTCACAATTCATATAAAAATTGATTATTTTAGAAAATATATCCTAAGTTAATCATGTTGTGAGGAATTCAAAAATGAATTTTAATTTATCAAATTTAACTTCTATGATTTGTAAAATTATATTTTTAAAATAAAATATATAATATCAAGAAAATGACTTTTATTGAAAATAATATTTTCAATATTCACTTATATTAATTATTTACTTTCTAAAGATAGAAAATATTAATAGCTTACCATCTTAGTGTTTATTATATATTTATTAATAATTTATTCCTAATATTTTGTGATTTTTTTACATTAGGTGTAGTGTGTGACACAAGTTATATAATATAGTATGTATTTAAAAGGATCCAAAATCTTAGGTCATTACATTCTACCCCCATTAAATAAATTTCATCCTTACAATTTTAATTATTACCCACTAATAAAGGTAGGACTGGTATTCTTAACATATTTATTAATATAGATTCAACTCCTAATATATAATCTACCTTACTATCTTAATCTATATCAACATACTAATCTTTCAACAACCAACATTGATTTTTATACCCAAGTCATATATTCTCTAGAGTATACCTTCCCCAAAACTACATAAACCTCAAATTCAAAAAAACCACAATTAAATATCATATTCTTCTAAAAATTAATTTTATCTTTAATCCTAAAATTTTATAATCTACTAGTTCATCAAATAAAACACTATACAATATGTACCATAATTCCAAAAATGTGAACAAATTCACCAAAAATTTCAAGAATTACAATCAATACCAAAGATATTAATAATACGTAACTTAAATTTTCAAAATAACTCAACCCTTTATTATCTTGGCATAAAACATGTACTAAAACTAAAACTTATCAAACCCTAAAACATGTGTTCTTAAATATTTATCTCAATAAATATAAATCTTTCATAAAATAATTCCTCAAGGTTATTAATACCATTTAATATATTATTTCAAACCATTAATTAAAAACTACTTAATAACAATACTTATATGTTTTTGATATCCCTAAATAACTTTTAGAATAAAAAAACATAACATAGATACATATCACATCACTAAATAAAATATCTAAGTGAATTTAGATTTAATTTATATTAGTATATGAACCTCATTACTTTAGGTAATACTATAAAACTCACGTTTCCATCATAATATTAATATACTAAGATTCATATATTAATGTATTCTCTCTTATTTGGTTAAAATAAATAGTGGTTTTTTATACATACCTTTCTCAGCTTCATCCTCATGATCCTGTTTCAAAAAAACACTAAAACCAAAATAGTTATTATAATATTCTAAATAATCAGAGTATAATAACATAAAATTCTAATTCTAATATTTCTTCTTCAATTACACAATCATTTAAGCATATACTACTTTCATTGCAACTATGACATACTTGGTCAATCCAATAACTCTATGGGTTCTACTTAGGTTACTTTATGTTGTGTTCTATCATACTTATTAACCAAATAACTTTATATAATTAGGAAATAGATCATTCATAATGGATCATTAAGATTATTAAATCAACAATTCATATCCCATGGGAGTTTCAAACCAGGTGTTCAGTTATGTCTCTTTGTCATGCACCAGTTGATAAAAGAGTTAATACCCAACATGCCTTCTTCAGGGTTATTAACCCTTGGTACATTAGTGTCAAAGAATTCATCCACTTATAGTATCCATATAGGGATTTATTTCTAGGGAATAATATCTACTCAATACTTTACCAATATTTTAGGATATCATCCTATACTTAGACACACCTCTAGGGTTTTCAATAAGGTTCTCTAAACTAATCCCCTAAATAAATAAACTAATCACTAAAAATAATTAAACTTGCTCAAATATCAACTTAAGTGACCCAAGATTAACATTACATAAATAATACATTAATCACATGATTTAAATAATACATATCATAAATAGTCGCACAAACCAAATATTGAAAGGTTTAGTTTCTTGAAGATTAGAAACATAAACATATTAATTTACTATACTTGAGAAAATATCTCTATATTCACGCTCTCTAAGACCCTTTCCCACATATCTCACATGATATAATTATATTTATAACAGAGGGAAGGGAAACATAAGAAATATGTGAGCTCATATGATCGTTAAGGGAAAAACATATCCTAAAGTGTTATATCATAAACATGAAGGATTACATGATAAAGACTTAACTGTCTTAATGATATATCATAATACCATATATATTAATCATAAAACATAATAAAGTAGCATAATATCACAACTATAATGTTACGGATATGTAAAATTTATGACTTGGATCAAAATATATTTAATAACCAAAAACATGTGAGCATAACATAAAAGTGTGGAGTAATTTAAAAATGGAGTGTAATCATGAAAACATGGAATTACTTGTTAAACAACTTGAAAATGTGGAATGATCATAAACATATGATTTCTTATCATTATCAACCAGGCTACCTTCCAACCCATTCACTCATAAAATTATGAATATCTAAACACCATTACACTCACCCTTTGTGAACCTAGCTACTTGTTAACCCATTCTCATAATATTTATACCACATGAGATATAATCCTTTACCCAATTAATTGTAGGGATATATAGGTATCACCTATCTTGTAATATATATATATACCTCTTTAAAATCAAACATTAATTATCTCATAAATAACCCCTGGAAAAAATATTGGGTTTCTTAAACCATTTAAAAACATCACATATCATGGACTTATGAAATCATAAGATATAAAAAATATCATTTTCCAAAAGTAATTATAAAATAATAACATATATAGGGTGATCAAAACATCACTCCATAAAATATAAACTTGGAGGGTAAATAAATGTGAGAATAAAAGAGTTTTCACAAAACCTTTTAAAATAATGAAGTGAAAATTAGTTTCAAAAACATTTTTATGGGGAGAGAGAGAAGGATTTTGAAAACCTTAATTTAAAGAGTTATCAAATATAAAATCCTTGAAAATATGAAATATTTTTCAAAAGAACATGTGTCTCAATGAAGGAAGTTTTGAGAAGAAACTCTTACCTATGTATGAAATTATTTTTTACTTGCACATAACTTCTAGGATAATTTAATAAATTATATTAAATATATAAAAAATAAATTTATTAACCTATATCTAATTTTATAAGGTATATTTATTATCTTTCCGTGCATATTTTTAATATATTTTTCACTTACTTTGGTCACTTGGGATTGTTAGGTAAATTCCTTTTTAATAATTTCGGTTTGTTGACCATGGCCAAAGGTATTGTAAAATAGTTTCAAAATCTCAAAAATTGAATATTATTATGTCATTTTATATTAATTTAGAGAATAATTTATATAGTTAAGTAGGTTCTCCATGAATGGACTCAATTTAGAAAAGTTACATTAATATGAAATTTTTAGTGATTAAAATTTACTATAACACTTTATTAAAAATATTTATTATAGAATGTATAATATTATCATTAAATCATATTAATGGTTTAGTAAATAACCATTTTTATAGAATAAATACATTTTTAAGTATATTCATTTTATTTTATATGGAAAATTAAATATAAACTTAATCTCATGAAGGCGGCAGTCTACACGATTAACATTTTCATTTCTCAATAAATGAGAGGGGTGAAGGTGGATAGTAATTGATCGTTTCAGAATCATAAATAAATTATATACAGAATTTTTATTTATCAATTCCATTATTAATGTCATCCATGATAGGTGGTGATGAAAAAAATGAAAGGTTCTCTTTGTGGATGTGGTAATATGTGCACACGCTCTAACGATGATTCTTTTTTTCTTAGTAGATGGGAAAGAGTAAGTAATAGTTGTACCATTATTATAACAAAATCTCATTAATAATGATGCAATTGTTATTATACTATGTTTATGGTTTGTTTATAATGAAAATAATAATATAGAAAAGTTAAGAAAGATGTTTTCCTACATTAAGACCTTAAACTTCCTCTTGATGAATGCCTTAAATTTGAGAGACTTGGTTTAATTTGTGGTAACTAAGGGCATTAATTCATGTAAAGGAATTCAAGGAGAGTGAAATTGGGAAGGGTTTCACAGAAATTTATAAATAGTAGTGAATTAATGAAATTTTTTTATTGATCCCCCTTTTATAAGTGAAAATATTTAATCTTCCATGAAAAAAATGTTAGATAAGGAGTTATAATAGAATTTAATGTTAGTTTATAAGGAAATAGCCTTAAACATTACACATTCTTGTGAAATTAAAGTAAAATTAAATTTATTACATTCCAAAATATCTTTAAGGTTTATATTCTTAGATATCTAGGTCATAAATCTTACATAACAAACCCATATATATACAAAGTGGACACTTCTAATAGGTATCAATTTTCCCACAATATAAAAATTTTAAAATAAAACATGATTTATTTTATTGAAAAATATTCAATAATTTAAAATTAACTTGTTACTTTTATTACCCATCATTAAACCATATGAAAAATATTAAAATGTGGGATGGGAACAAAAAACTCAGTAAGGGACATAGAAAAGAAGAAATTTGTTAGTCTAGTGAAAAACAAGAAAACCCATGTAATGTTTACCTTTATCTTCAAAGTTATTTGAGCATACCAATAGAATGAAAATAAAAACCCTTTTAGTAAAATTAGAGAATAAAATTCATAACCTATTTTAAACCCATGTCATAAATAACTAGATCCCATTTAAATCTATAAGATAACCCCTTTGGTAACTTCCTCCTTCTTGCCTATTAAGACAAAGACCATTACCTAATACATTAGAGTGCTATCTGGGTGTACCCATAATATAAGTTGTATCAAGATCACATGTGTGATATAATTGGGCTAAACCCTTTATATAAGATGTATTGGTCTCACCCATTTCTCAATGTATAATTATCAAGTTCCATTTAAAGAATAAAACATTTTATACTTCCAAATTTCATCATAAAACTCTTGAAAAACACATTTAAACTAGTAAGAAAATAACTTTCATACATAAAAATTTCATTTTATTTTAAAAAAACATTTTTAATACTAAAATTACTATAAATATAGTTTCTATTTGAATAAAATATGAAATATTTTACAGGAATCCAATCTTCAAATAATGGTTATAATGGTAGGAACATTTTTTTCATCGTATATGTTAAAATAAAACATTGATTTTATTTTTTTTAGAAATTAAAAAATTCCATATAGAGATTAATTTTCTTAAAAAATTTAAATAAATAAAAAAATGAAATTCATAAAATTATTTTGACTATATAATTACATTTATAAAATCATTCTATAAATATGTACAAGTTATAAAAAATAGTTAGAAGGAAAACTTTAAAATATTCTTTAAAGTCCCTTACAACTTTGGTAACATTTGAATCATAAAACCCACGAAATAATAACATTAAAAACCTTTAAATATAATTATAATAGATGAATTAATGATATATAATTTTAAATGGGTTTTATATACACCTTATAAAATAATATATGTGCATAACATCAAAATATGCCTTAGTGAAAATAAATTGAAACGAAGTCCCTTACCTTGAGTTTGACTTGACATGTACGTTATTTATCTTCATGAATAATAAAATCATGTCAATGATTTATTTGATTAAGAAGATTTTTTAATTTTATTATTCCTTTTATTTCACTTATTACCATGTTATATATGATTACTTAATCAATTAAGTTTATGTAAGATATTTTGACGATATTCAGCTTATGTGTCAAAAATGATTTCAGTGGGTTGACTATGGTAAAATAGGTCATTATTTAAAAATACCTAGAATAATAATCATGAAATTATTATAATTTTTATACATAAATTATTATTTTAAAACCAATTAATAAATATTCTCATAAAAATTAACTATGTTACGATCATGGAGATGGTTGATCGTACGTACGCATGAGTAACATTTTCATTTTTCAACGATCATTATGGAAAGAAGGTTAGTAATAATTTATGTTAAAAATTCATAATAATATATTAAATAAAATATTATTTATTTAAATATAATTATATATATCATCAATTTAAATTGATGATGAAAAAAGAATCGCATCGCTTTGTGGAGGGGGTAGTTCACAGGTACGCACGAGCGACGTCGTCATTTTTCAATGTAAGAAAAAAATTGACATATTCTATTTTAATAATGATATATATGACATTAATATCATAATTATTTCATATATATAACAAATATTTATTATATTTATTCATATTACCTTCCATTTAAATCTTTAGTGAAAAACGAATCACATCGTTTCATGAGGCGATAGTTCGTCGTACACATGGGCGATGTTAGAATATCCACCACAGAATGGAAAGTAAGAAGGTATATGTGATATCATAAATCAAGAAGTATAATTTTTTAAAATATAATATATATATATATACTTTAAATACCTCATTATAACAATCCATGAGAGGTGATAATGAAAAAATGAATTACATCAGTTCGTGTAGTGATAGTCTGTCGTACACACGACTGATGGTTTCATTTACCATTTGATGGAAGAGGAGATGGATTTAGGTTGTGAAATTAACATAATAACATATAGTTATATAGGGTACACTGTTTTTATTATATCATAATAATTTAATAAGTTTTTAAGGATGTGGAAGAAGAAATGAAATAAAAATGCTTAGTTAAGCACGATGCCTCTTCTTCAAACAAACTCCTTAGGTTAGCACGAAAATAATTATCAGGAAGGATTTATGATAAAAAAAATGGGAAATAGGTAGTGTGTAGGGAAATAAATAAGGTATTTTTTACTTCTTTTCCAAGAAAATTTTTTTTGAATGTGTGAACATAAGAGGAGAGGTGGTGGCATTTATGAGTAAGGTAAGTGGCAGACTTGTAATTTTAGAAAATAAAAAGTGATCACTGCATTTTTCTTTTGAAAAAAGGCACAAAAATGGACCATTATCAATGAATATATAATATAAGGTCAAAAGATGTTCATAAAATATATTTTATCTAAGTTTTTAGTTCATTTTAACCCTTATCTTTTTAGTTTAACTCCTAGTAAATCTGTTTTTATCTTTACCACGGTAAAACAATTTTATTTTTTTCACTATTTATTATGAAATAAAATTAAATTGAATTTATTATATAATATAAATTATTCTTATTAAAAATATATATTCATTTTTACCAAATTAAATTCACATAAGTGGTGTAATTTAATTTAAAATTAAACCCACATTCATGACAAAAAAGTGATTTTTTAGAAAATGTATTTTTTAAGCATAAGATAATTTTATATTAAATCTATGACTAGTAATAATAATTATATTAATTTAAATTAATATTTATAGATATATATTATATACATTAAACTGAAAACATTTCTCATTAGGGGTTTTTTTAATTAATTAAAATAGGGAAACATTATTCACTTTAAAACCATTTTCCGAAAAAAAAACCCCATTTTTAAACATAAAAAAAACTTATACAAAAATACAATATAAATATGATTAAAATATATTTAAGTGTATTAAATATAAATAAATAATAATTAATTTACTTTAAATCATATTCAAAACATAATTTTACTTTTACATTACTTAACTTATTGAAAAGAAATTACATTGTTACAAAAAATCGGTATTTTTTACTATTCACTGAAAAATAAATATTTTTTGAAAAATTAAAAAGTTTCAACCTAAGTTAATTTTTATATTTTGATTTAAAAAATTAATTTAATTTTTTAAAATAAATTTTCAAAAATTTATAGGAATAAATTATAAAAGTTTCGCATAAAAACACAATAAAATTTTTTTTTAAAGAAAACATATTTTTATTACTAAAATTAATTTATTCAAAATTGATTGATTATTTACTAAGAATTTAAAAATAAATTTATATTAATTATTAAATTTATATATATATTTCATAAAATATTTAATACTATTCATACCCACCAATTTAACAGTTAGGTTATGATGGTCATATTTAAAATAATATAATTTCATGGTTTGTTTAAGATTTGTATTGCATGTCTTGTACACTATCGATCATAGATTCATTTTTTAAAATATCAGGGTGTTACATTACCCCCCCCCCAAATAATAAATTACATCCTCACAATTTTACTTTGTCTCAATAATCAAAGGTTGGAAATTTGAAAATACCTTTGTTGGAAACCCACATCATAAAAAAGGGTCAATAAAACATCCTCTTGATAAGAGAGAAAAAGAAGTATGAAGTTCATCTAGAATAACACATACTAAGTTTCTAGATAGGATAACATTGGTGGGATATGAATATTTGGACATGGAATAAAAGTGTAATGCCAAAATAATGATGGAGAGTGAGAGAGATCGTTGATTATAAGAAATTGAATGGTCATGAGAAAGTTAACAACCACAAAAACATAAACCAAAGAGGTGTAAAAAAGACTATTATTTCATAAAAATTGAACATAATAGGATAGAATTCTAATTTTCAATATCCTTTTCATAGGGTTAAGGAATTACTTACCATCTAGACTATGAACATAAGTAAATATACTTACTTGATAAGTTGAATTTCATCCTTTAATAAATTTCCACCACAATATCATATTTTTCTCAAAATAATGAGTATTCAAGATGAATTTTTCATGCCTGAATCACTAAAATAAACTTTTAAAGGATTAAATAACTATAAAACAATAAAATAATATTCCACTTATTTTTAGACATTAAAAAAACAAAAAAAAATTAGAACAAGTTAATATAATTCTCAAAATGAATAAACATTCATATAAAGAAATATAACATTAAGGCCTCAACAATAACACCCAAATTTTATCTTAGATCATTAGATAAATAAAAATATTTAAAATTATCCAAAATATTACTAATTGAGATTGAAACCTAAAAATAAAAAGGGTTTGATCACATATTCTTTAGATATTGATTTAATATTTATCTCTAAATAAAACCAATCATTTTTAAAGTATCATACCAGAATTCTATATATTCCTTTGTTATATAATCTCCAAGACATACTAATAATTTCCATAAATAACTTTAATTTCCACAAATCCATTATAAAAATATAATTCATCATTGATTCATTAAATAAAATACCATAATGTTATGTTTACCCTAATCATATTTGGTTCCCAAAATCATGAACTTATTCTGAAATAACATTAATAAAATAATCATAAAATCACTTTTCAATCTCATGGTTATCTATATGATAAAACATATTCTCCTAAAATCAAATTAATCATTATTTTTCAAACTATTTGAGTGAAAAATGATTTCATACTAACCAGGTAATCACATAGGCTAGTGCTTTTCATTTCACCCTCATCGCCCTTCAGTTGTGGGTTTAATCCTCATGGCCTTTCCAAATGTGACAGGTTGTCAATTTTCTAAAACTATACTAATATAATTCTTATAACATTACTATAAATATGGTGAACATACAAAAAAATAATATTAATCATCAAAGATTGTATATACCCTAAAGGTTTCAATTCCTTTAAACTTATATCCAAAAAACTAAAAGAGAATTCTCCCTCAAATAACATTTTCACATGTTAAATTTAGGGTTACATATACATTAAATATCTATTGAAACTCAATAAATTTCTTCAAAAGTAATCACATCACATAAAACATTGAAGGAGTATTAATGAATTTAAACATATGATCATACTTAAAAAAACCACTACATCATAACTCTTGAATCCCTTGATGTATACACTTTAATAACTTCACATTATTCACAATCAATTAACCATTCTGAATGTCCCTAATACCTTCTATTTTTTAGTCATTTTTTATAATCCCCCTTTTAACGGTTTAAGGGGAACCCTTACATGTATTGTAGGCTTCGTGACATTACATGACCCATAGGTATTAGAGGAATTCATCCAGACTATAACTAATTAGAACATAATCCATTAACAATGATTTTCTATATTATTCTTTAATACTTCCTTTATAAAAACAAAAATATAAATCATGTCCTAAGATTAAATAATTTCAAAACATAATCCTAGATATAATCCATACCTTTCATATGAAATCTGCAGTTTTTTCATCTTCAATTGTAATGTAATTAGGTGTTTCTAGTCATTGATCTATATAGTCTTTTTGATCCTATTCTTGAAATTTCCCCCTTGGACATTTATTTTCATAATTCCAAAAATCCTCACATTTAAAACATTAAATTTCTACCTTGGGAATAATTTTATTCCCCATCATGGAATCAACTGAACGCTTCCTTTTTCCTTGGAATATTATTGATTTATGCCCCCCCTACCACATAAACACATCTTATAGTTCTCTTAAGAAATTTTTATGGGTTATTATTCCCACATTCTTGACACATAGGTTATTTAATATTTTAAACATTGTGATATTTATCACCTAAAATTATATGTAAGTCTATTTTTCTCTCGTTTGGTTAATTAGGAAACTCACCTGGGTCTAAGTTTTCAATCATAACTCATGATAGAATATTAATAATAACCACAATATTTTTCACTAAAATCCTCATTCTATTTGGTTTCTCGTTAAAAAAACCACTGCATTTTCATTCACATCCATGATTAATTTGGTTCCTACTGGATCTATCCATTTATTAAAACAAAAAAAAAGTTAGTGTGAGTATTTAAAATAAACCATGATAAACTATCTTATGTGGAGGATAAATATTAAGATATCCTTAACTATGACATCCTTTATTCAACTCTTTCTATTTATCCAAAATAATTATAATTCTTCTTATAATACAAACCTTTGTGGTTATAGAGTATTTTTAACTTAATCTTAAATAACATCCTAACCTATAAAGTTATCAATACCATTAATTTGATACTAACAGTAAGGACCCTGCCGTAAACATTACATATTCTAGTGACTGTAAATTAGAATTCACTTTCTTACATTCCTAAAGATCTTTTATCTTTATAGTTTCAGAGAGATATGTCATAAAAATTATATAAAAACTCATATATATAAAAATTATACACTTCTAATCATTGTAAATTTTTACCAAAATATAAAACATTTAAAATAAAAAATGACTTTTTTTCATGAAAAAACTTCACAACTTTCAACTTGAATTCTTCCTTGTTATTACCCATCCTTAAACCCTGTGAAAAATATTTTAAAAAATGGTATGAGCATAAAAATATCAGTAAGGGGCATAAAAATAAAAAATATGTTAGTCCAATGAAAAAAATGAAAACACATGTAATGTTGACCTTTATCTTTAAATTGTTTTAATCATGTGAAATAAAACATTTCCACATGAAAAACATACACACTTTTTTCTCAAAGAAAACCATTAAAATACATATCAAAAAAATAAAACCCTTTTAGGAAACTTAGATAATCACATTCATAATATTTTTTAAACTCATATAAGAAATAAGTAGAGCCTAGTTAAATCTATAGGAGAAACAATCTGGTAACTCCCTCATTTTTTATTAAGATATGGAATATTACCCAATACATTGGAGTGCTATTTTGGAGCACCCATCATATAAGATATATCATGATCACCTAGTGCTATCAGGGAACACCCATCATATAAGTGACATACACAAATTTGGTGCATTTTTTTAAATAAATTTTAATAATTTTAAGAGGATTTACAATGAAAATGGACTTGAATTTCAGTGATTTAGAAAAAAAATGGTAAATTTTTTATCTAAAATTGAAATGGTTTGAAATGATTAATTTGTTCAGAATTTGAAGTTTGAGATTTAATGGAATATATTGTTGTAAAAGTTTAAAATGTTTGAATCTTTTCTTTGTGTTATCATTATTTTCAGGTAGTGAAATTAACGAAAAAATAGGTCAAACTTGGATAGCCCTCAACCACCAGCACCAAGTCACTTAGCTAGCCCATGGAGGTCCAATCGACCATGGTGGACCAGTGGAAAGGCCATTATAGCTGGCAGGGCATGGGAAATGAATCCCATGTAGGGTGAATGGTGATGAAATCTATAGGCTACATAGGTTGGTAAAAGTATTAGTGTACATGCGTGTGGTGGTCAAGCCCGCACAGTTATAGGAGGTGAGCATCATCTGTATGGGGCAGTGCACAGTGGTGGTCGAGGGTCCTCAAACCCCTACATGACTTTATTACCTATAATTATCTACACTAAAGATTATAAATGAGTGAATTATATCTCCTATATTTGATGTGGGACAAAATATGTGGGTTACTATTTATTCACACTCAAAATTACCCAAGAGAAGAAGGTAGAACGGCCCTTGTAGTTTAGCTTGGGTTGTCGAATCCTCAGAGACCTAAGAAGTAACCTATAGAAACACACATTCTAAAAAAAAAATTTGGCTATGAAGTGGACAACTTGGGTTGATTTTAGATGTTTTTAAAGGATCACTAATATATTTATATTAATTCAAATTAAGGTAATGAGTTGATCCTAGGTTATCGCTCGGGGTGGATTGGATGAATTCCTTTTTTAATGATTTCAAATTCTTATATTTTAGATGGGTTAATTTTAAGAAGACTAAAAAAATTCATAAATTACTGATTTAATTCCTACACAACCTAATACTAATTACCTATACACTTGAAGGATCAAATTTTTGAGCACTCCAAGGAAAAGGTTCCTATTAGCAATTGAAATGTGTGACCTTAAATTCAATAAGGATGAAGAGGTTTTAAAATCATCAAATAAAAATATCATTTAAAAGAAGTGATTATCCATTAATGTAGTGAGAAATAACATCCAATCCAGACCCTTATTACTCCCTTGGATTAACCCATAAAAAATTTATCCCTTCATTGATGACATGTCTTCAATGGAAGCGGGAAGACTTATGAGGGTGGAATTGAAGAAGTAAAAACAACAACAAAAATTGATCACTCTGTCATTGTGTGATAAATATCACAAATTATGGTGTGGATAAATTCACACATTAAACCAAAAGTATCAACGTGATATGTGTAAGAATGTAATAATAGTAAATTAAGAATTTTTATTAAGAAACTAAGGTGAATTAAACAACTTACATGATAAAGAAATGTGATTACAAACACAAAGCGGCAGCATAACACTACAATGAAACCAAGCACCAAATATTATAAACTCCTCCATCACCACTGCCTTAAATAGGCATTTTGGGAGCCTTGGGTCGCGACTCCAACATTAAAAATCATCCCACTTGATTATGGTAGTCCTAGGGTGGTGGAAAGCTTGTGGAATTTGGACTTTTCCACTATTGACCCTAGGTGGTAGCCAGCCTGCAACCACCAAACAGATGCTCCTGGAAGGCCTTCTATAAGGACTAATTGGAGTGATCCATAGAATAAAAACATGAATATTATGATTTCCCCTAACCTTATGTAAAGTTTCAGACCAAAATAGTTTATGGTTAATGATATATGTGTAAAATGGTGGGTTGATTATCTAGGCCGAAGAATCTGGCCCAGAATTTTATCTTCAACTTGGGCCGCCTGAATAGGCACACTGGAGGCCGAATTATCATTAGATACTGAATAATTATTTGTTCCTATATATGTATTCTATCATCCCATGAAATTTTGGATTCATTGGTCCAGTATTTTGGGCCCCACATTCTCATCAGTGGGCTGGTGTCCAATTTGCCTTCTCCCGAATTGTTTGCATGAAAGCCCATTTTGGTGGTTTTCCAATGGGAATCTTCCAACACTCCACTAGAATGAATTGTTACCAATAGAATTAGAAACCTGAAAATTAAATATTAAAATAAAATCAAGATCATTGAGTACTTTAAATTATGTTAAAAAATGTACCACATAATAGTACATTTTAAGAAGGAATTACAAACATAATTTGAAATGATGTTCAAAGTGTAAAAGGAAATAAAATGGTGTTTATGAATAATAAAGCACATGAATATTATATATATTAAAAATGAATATTATCCTCATTTAGTGGCTAATCACACCCCCCAACTTGAGTTTTTCTAGTCCCGAGAAAAATATATCTCAATAATATGAAATTCAAATTCCCTTTTCCAAAAACATTTTAATACACAATTATCACCAAAAACCCTTATACCAAACAATCATTAAACCCATAAAAATATTTAAATGAATGATAGTTTCATAAGATGATCCCAATCCCAAACCCATTCTTTTGTTCAAATTCATTTCCATATTTCATCCAATATCAATTAAGTATGAGGATATGTTGTATATCACAATAGACATGGGGGTTCATCTTTATTCAAGGGGAAAATGACGGAAGCACTAGGTGGAATAACATTTAAATATTAATATGAGTATTAAATTTTTTTTTGTATTATTATTATTATTATTATTTCAATTTTTCTATGGTAGTTGAAATTGCACTCAAAAGAGTCAACCCCTGTAGAGAGACTTTGTCGATGACTCCCAGACTCAAAGACTTTAGGGCACCAAGTGAATCCCACATACTCGGGCATCATCTTGAGTTAACTCAATAAAAAAAATCAAATTACCGAAAATTGAGATACAATTACTAACTCTGGGCCAGAAAACTATGGAGTCACGATCCCCAAGTATCAAAAGTCACGCATTAGGTCATTTAATTTCTCTACATGAAAATTTATTGTTTTTTTAAATTTTTTTATTGAATACTCATATTAAAACTAAAATGATTACCAAACCTATGCTATTTATTTGGGGGACCCCATGAACTCAAACTAATACCCCACTATCCAAAGGACGTGCATTGTGATCTTTTTTTTTATTTTGATGAAAATATAAACGATGAAATATCACATTAGAAAACCACACTTTCCAAAATCTATGCTCATGAAATTATATAGGGATTAAAATCAAAATCAAGGCATGCTAAATTATTTGATATTAAGTTTCAATTTTTTCAATGTGTATTATCATGTTCAAAGTTAAAGGAATTTTTCCTTCCATTTACACACTTTTTTTTCAAATCATTTTTTTCACAAAAGCAGAAAAATTTATTTCATCTTCCCCCAACATAAAATAACATTTTCCCTAGTGTTTGAAGAAAAGAGAATTTAGAAGGAGTAGAGGCAGATAAGGGAAGTTCAAAAAGGAAATTCAAATATGATGATCATGTAATGAAGTCACCTGGTGGTTGAATTTGAAGTTCTTGCTGCTCCAATTTAATCCCTTGATCTCGATGTCACTCTGAGAATTCCCTAGTGGAGAAAAAAGAAAAGAAAAAGAAACAAAAAAACTATATATATATATAATAAAGAATGTAAAATGTAAGTATATATAATAAAATTATAGAATAAGGAAGCACAAAAAGCCATAGGTCAGTGGTAAGCACACGCCTCTATCTCCCTTCGGTCCCCGGATCGATTCCCCGTGACTTCTCCGGTTGTGACTGGGTTTTACCCACGGCCTATGACGTTTCCTTTTTATTTATTTATTAATATATATTTTTTTATTTTTATCTTAACCTATAAAAACATAAAAATAAAATAAAATAAACCGATGATACATTGTCTTCTTTTTAAATTTCTGGGTAAGGTATTACTCAAGGATCACACCACGTGACACAGATGAATATGGCGCTCCCCTTTTGTACACATCCATAATCATAATACAAGAACATGTAAACAGTCTAGTTTTTTATTTTTAAATATAAAAATGATTCATTAATACTATTTAAAATATAAAGTTGATTAAAACAACAAAATGATTTGAAACTTGAAAACCATGGGTTGCATCCCATGCAGCACTTTTTTTAACGTCGTTATCCCGACATGGATCCTAAATCTATCAATTTTTCCATGGTTCATAGGTTGGCTCAGTTAACTCAACCTCTATTTTCTGTTTATTTAATGATTCAATGAATGGTTTAAACCTTTTACCATTTACCTTGAAAATGTAACCACTTGTGGGATCTTGAATCTCTACTACCCCATGGGGGTACACATGATGCACTATGAAAGCACCTGACCATATAGACCTTAACTTTCCTAGGTGTAAATAAATTTTTGAACTATACAAGAGAACAAAATTTCCCAATTCAAAATGTATGACTTTAATATTTTTAGATTGGTATGCTTGAACTCTAGCTTTAGTGATCCTTTAATTTTTATAAGAATACATCCTTAGTTCCTCCAATTCATTGAGATCTAATTTCCTTTTTGTTCTGGCCAATGAGAGGTCATAATCTATTTTCTTAATTTCCAAAAAGGCCTTATGCTCAATTTCAACAGGTAAATGGAATGCTTTTATATAAACCAACCTATATGGTAACATTCCTAGGATGGTTTTGTATGTTGTACGATATTCCCAAAGAGCATACAAGAGTTTCACGGACCAATATTTCCAAGAATTATTGACAGTTTTTTCAAGAATATTCTTAATCTCCCTATTTTCTAACTCATCTTGATCATTGGTTTGAGGATGGTACGCAGTGGAAAATTTATGAGAAATCCCATACTTAGACATGAGTGAACATAATGGACGGTTGAAGAAATGGGTTCCTCGATCACTGATTATAGCCCTAGGAATTCCAAATCGAGAAAATATGTTCTCTTTCAGAAATTGGATCACAACATGATGGTCATTAGAATTGGTGGGAATGGATTAAACCCATTTTGAGACAAAATCAACAGCTAAGAGGATGTAGAGGTATCCCCTAGAGTTTGAAAAAGGTCCCATGAAATCGATTCCCCGGCAGTCAGAGATTTCAATCACTAAGATGGGAGTGAGTGGCATTTGATTCCTTTTTGTGATTGACCCTACTTTTTGACACTTGGGACAACTTTGACAAAATGTATAGGATTCCCTTGAGAGGGTGGGCCAGAAGAGACCACAGTGAAGAACCTTAGTAGAAGTTTTCTTAGAGGAAAATTGATGTCCACATGCCTCATTATGAAAACATTTAAGGATGGACTCTTGTTTAGATTCTAGGACACACCTCTTAATGACTTGGTCAAGGCAGAACTTATAGATGTATGGATCATCAAACAAATAGTGCCTAACATTATAAAGGAATTTCATTCAAGCTTGAGTCCCTAAGAATTTTGGAATGACTCCTATAACTAAGAAATTGTCTATGTTGGCACACCAAGGTTAGTCACTCATATAGTAAAGGTGTTCATCAGGAAATGAATCAGACATAAAAAGGTGATTTGAGTTGTCTTTTAATTCCATCCTAGAGAGGTGATTATCTACAACATTCTCAACACCCTTTTTATCATTGATTGTGAGGTCAAATTCTTGTAAGATAAGGACCCACCTAATCAGTCTAGCCTTAGCATCTTGTTTTTGGAATAGGTATTTTGGTGCAGAATGGTTAGTGAACACAGTGATGGGAGATCCTAAGAGGTAGGACCTAAACTTCTCTAAGGAAAACACCATAGAAAGTAACTCCTTTTAAGTAGTGGTGTAGTTTATTTGGGCATAATTTAAGGATTTTCTTGCATAAGCAATGACATAAGAAGATTTATCACAACGTTGGCCTAACACAGCTCTTAAAGAAATGTCACTGGCATCACACATAAGTTTGAAAGGAAGGTTCAATTTGAATATTTCATAATGGGAGGAGAGGTGAGAGAGGATTTGAGGTTTGAGAATGAACCCTCACATCTTTCTATCCAAACAAATAGAGCATCCTTTACTATGAGAGCACGAAGGGGACGGGAGATTGAACTAAATCCCTTGATGAATCTTCTATAGAAACCAGCATGTCCTAAGAAAGACCTCACTTCCTTGATAGTTTTGGGTGATAGAAGGTGACGAATGATGTCAACCTTGGATTTATCAATTTCAATCCCCCTACCTGAGACTAGATGTCCTAGAACTAGTCCCTCTATAACCATGAAATGGAATTTTTTTCCAGTTTAGGACCAGATTCTTTTCTTCACATCTTGACAATACTCTCTCCACATTCCTCAGACATCCCTCAAATGTATCCCCAAATATAGAGAATTCATCCATGAAGACCTCAAGAAAATAACCTACCATGTCTAAGAATATTCCCATCATGCACCGCTGGAAGGTTCCAGGGGCATTTCATAACCCAAAGGGAATGCGTTTGAAAGAAAAGGTGCCAAATGGATATGTAAATGTAGTTTTCCCTTGATCCTCTAGGGAGACCTCAATTTGATTAAACCCCGAGTACCCATCTAAGAAACAGTAGAAGGCATGACCTTCCACTCTCTCAAGGACTTGTTCAATGAATGGTAAGGGGAAATGGTCCTTCTTGGTGAATGATTTTAGCTTCCTATAGTCAATACAGACCCTCCATCCACTGTTCACCCTAGTTGGAAGAATCACTCCATCCTTATTAGTTATCATTGTGATTCCTACCTTCTTGGGAACCACTTGGATTGGGCTAACCCACTGACTCTCAACTATGGGATATATGATACCAACTTTTAACAATTTTAGAAGTTCTTTTCTCACTACTTCCATGATATTAGGATTGAGTCATCGTTGAGGTTGACGACATGGCTTTGAATTGTATTCTAGAACAATCCTATGAGTCCCAATTAGTGGGATAATCCCAGGAATATCAGACAGGGTCCAACCAATGGCTTTCTTTTGTTTCCTAAGTACATCTAGAAGCATCCTCTCATGATTAGATTCAAGAGAAGAAGAAATGACAATAGGATGTGTTTGATTGTCCCCTAGGAAGGAATACTTGAGTGTAACAGGAAGTTCCTTCTATTGAAAATCAGGTTGGTTCAGAATTTCAGCAGAATATTGGGACATTGGATCAAGGTCAATTTTATTTCCTAAAGTTTTAGATAGGATTGATTCCCCTCATGTAGAAGTTTCATCTACTATATTGGATTGATCAGATTTAGGGAAGAATGTTGGAGTGGTCTCCATGAAATTGGTTTCCTGATAGGTTTCACAGATTGTTGGACCTAAGACTTCATCATAAGAGCAATTTGAAAATTATTCAAGACAAGGAGATAAACTTCATTCATATTAACAAAGTAAATCAACCCTAACTTAGATATCCATAAAATATTCCTTGATGTTCTATGGATTCATTATTAATGCATCCTATCATGTTTACTTCATGAATTTCCTCTTTATCCCTTATTTGTGAGCTTTCATTATAGATGTTCAAGTCTAGAATCATGTTTCCAAAGTTGATGGTCATGTTCCCGTTTCGAACTCAGATAATGGAGTTGATTGTTGCAAGGAAAGGACAACCAAGGATGATTGGGTTTTGTTCATTATTTTCTAAGTTTGGATGGTTTTCAAGGACAATGAAGTCAGCAGGGTAGATGAAGTTTTAAACATTTACCATAACGTCCTTTAAAATCCCCTTTGGAACCCTAATTCTACAATTAGTAAGTTGAAGTGTGACAGATGTGGGTTGGAGCTCTTCTAGGCCTAACCAGTAGTACACAACATAGGGGATGAGATTGAAACTAGCCCCTAGGTCACACAAGGCCTTGAAAACATTGCTCTCTCCTAGTTCAACATTGATGTAAGGGAATCTCGGGTCTTTCAACCTAGGTGGAATGGTCCCTTGAATGGTGGTACTCACATTAGTAGCCAAAAGGACTTGGTTTTTATGTGAAATTTTTCTTTTAAAAGTGCACAAGTCCTTAAGGTACTTTGAGTAGGAAGGTATGGTTTTGATTGTGTCAAGAAGGGGAATGTTCAACTTGACATGTGAGAAGATTTATCTTAATGTTTCACTTAATTAAGGCTTTGTTTTCCCCCTCATGCATTGAGGAAATGGTGCAGGTTGTGGGGTTGTTTATTCAAGAGTTGTTTCTTTCACATTGTCATCAGTTTCCTCAGTTTGATATTGTGGTTCATTTGAATTTTCATCCAATTTTGAATCTTCATATGGGTTCTAAATTAGTTTTTCAGGTTTCTCAATTGATTTCCCACTTCTTAAAATAGTCACATCCTTTAGTTGTTCATGATTTGTTTGAGTGAAACTTGACTCTTCCATTGAAGTTGAGGATGGTACCACCTGAGTAGGCATGGGTTCCTTTCCAGTTTTGATGGTTTTAAGTTCTTGTTTTAGGGAAGATACTTCTGAGTTCATCCTTTCCATTTGTTTTCATAGTTGTTCTAGTAGGCTTTGTGGAACAGTTTGGGTTGGTGCTTGAGAAGATTGGTTTATCCCAGGGGAATATTTTTTATGAGTTATGGTTTGTTGAAAATGGACCGGTGGATGTTGGTATTGGATAGGTTGGGTTTGGAAGTGGTTATGGGTTTGGCAGTTCTAATTTGGGTAAGGATTTTGTCCCTGTGGTTGGCTAGGTTGTTGGTTATCTTTCCAGTGGAATCCTGGGTGGTCATTATACCTTGGGATGAATTTGTTTTGGTATTGAGTATTTTGAAAGTTCAAATCATTTACTTCTGCTGGGGTTCCTCTTAAAAGAACGTTCTTGGTGGATGGAATGGTTGGGCATTTTTCTATCTTATGATCATGTTTTTTACAATTTGTGCAAATAGGGTCTACATTTTGGATTTCATGGACTTTCCTAAGGTCTATCTCTTCAACCTTCATATAGAGTGCTCTGAATTTAGCCCTAAGTATTTCCTCTTCTCTATGTGTATTAATTCCAGTAGTTCTTTGTGGATTTTCAGAATAAGGTGAAGTTCCTCATGTTTGGTTTTGTTCAGCAAGGATTTCTAGATACTCTTAAGCATCATTTGGGGCTTTGTTTTTAATAGTTCCATTACACATCATGTCAATGAATTGTTTGTTCTCTAAACCCAACCCTTCATAAAAAATTCTCACTTGTCCAAGAATAGAAAAACCATGGTGTGGAACCGTGTTTAGGGTGTCTTTGAACCTCTCCCATGTTTTATAGAATGACTCTCCCTCTTTTTCAAAAAAGTTTTGGATGCTCTTTTTAAGTGAAATTGTTTTGTGGTGGGGAAAGTATTTTTTGTAGAATTCTCTTTGTAGTTGGTCCCAAGAGATTATGGATGATGGTCTCAAATTTTTTATCCAATTTTTAGCTCGATCCTGTAAATAAAAATGAAGTATCCCCATCTTAGCTGATTCTATTTGATGTGGGGGACACATGGTTTTCACAATGTCATTGAACTCCTTAATGTGAAGGTAGGGAATCTCGAACTCCATTCCATGGAATGTGGGAAGACGGTTTAGGACATGGGGTTTAAATATGTAATTGGAATCTCCTAGGGAGTTGTGTCTGATGCATGAGGGGGCATTGGTCTAGGCAGGTGTGAGGTAGTCATTCATGGTTTGATCGACCGCATTCCCCAAGTTTGGGGATGTCTCATTTGGGTTTCCATTTTGGTTCCCAGCCAGATTTATGAGTTGGTTTCTTTGAATACTTTTGATTGAAATAGGATCAATTTATTACTCTGTAGTATTAGGAAGATTACGATCTAATGGAAAGAGTTTCCTTGGTGTACTTGACTCCCCAACCCCTGGACTATCCACCCTAACTAGACGGTTTGATTGATCGTGGGTGTAGGCGGACATGCGCCAAAAGAAAAAAATGAGAAAGAGAAAAGATAAGAGAATTTGGATGAGAAAAGAGTAAATGTGGGAGAATAGAATGGGTGTTTATATGACTTAAATGGGTCCCCAGAAATGGTGCCAAAATTTTATTCACACTCAAATTTACCCAAGAGAAGAAGGTAGAACGGTCCTTGTAGTCTAGCTTGGGTTGTCGAATCCTCGGAGACCTAAGAAGTAACCTATAGGCACGCACATTCTAAGAACTGTTTTTGGATATGAATTGGACAACTTGGGTTGATTTTAGATGCATTTAAAGGATCACTAATAGATTTATGTTAATTCAAATTAAGGTAATGAGTTGATCCTAGGTTATCGCTCGGGGTGGATTGGATGAATTCATTTTTTAATGATTTCAATTTCTTATATTTGAGATGGGTTCATTTTAAGAAGATCAAACAAGTTCATCACTTACAGATTTAATGCCTACACAGCATAATATTAATTACCTATAGACTTGAAGGATCAATTTTTTGAGCACTCCAAGGTAAAGGTTCGTATTAGCACTTGAAATGTGTGACCATAAATTCAATAAGGATGAAGAGGTTTTAAAATCATTAAATAAAAATATCATTTAAAAGAATTGATTAGACACTAATGGAGTGATAAATTACATCCAATATAGACCCTTGATACTCCCTTGGATCAACCCATAAAATGGTTATCCCTCCATTGATGACATGTCTTCAACATAAGTGGGAAGTAGACTTATGAGGGTAGAATTGAAGAAGTAAAAACAACAATAAAAATTGATCACTCCACCGTTGTGTGATAAATATCACAAAGTATGGTGTGAATAAATTCACACCTTGAACCAAAGGTATCAAAATGATATTTATAATAACATAATAAGATTAGAGGATGAACTTTTATTAAGAAACTAAGGTGAATTAAACCACTTACATGAGAAAGAAATGTGATTACAAACACAAAGCAGCGGCATAACACTACAATGAAACCAAGAACCAAATATTATAAAATCATCCATCACCACTGCCTTAAATATGTATTTTGGGATCCTTGGGTCGATATTACAATAGTAAAAATCCTCACACTTGATTACGGTAGGCCTAGGGTGGTGGAAAGCTTGTGGAATTTGGACTTTTCCACTCTTGACCCAAGGTGGCATCCAGCTTGCAACCACCGAACAGATTCTCCTATAAGACCTTCTAGATGGACGAATTGGAGTGAGCCATAGGAGATAAACATGAATCTCAAGATTTCCCCTAACCTTATGTAAAGTTGAAGCTCAAAATAGTTTATGGTTAACGAGATATGTGTAAAATGGTGGGTTGTTTTTTCTGGGCCACAAAATCTGGGCCAGAATTTTATCTTCAACTTGGGCCACCTAAATAACCACAATAGAGGCTGAATTAGCACTATCTTCTGAAGAATTATTTGTTCCTATATATTTCTTAGAGAATACCAAGAAATTTGGGCTTCATTGGGCCAGTATGTTGGGGCCCACATTCTCATTAGTGGACCGGTGTCCAATCTACCTTCTCCAGAATTGTTTGCATGAAATCCCATTTTAGTGGTCTTCCAATGTGAATATTACAACACTCCACTAGTATGAATTGTTACTAATACAATAAAAAACCTGAAAATTAAATATGAAAATAAAATCAAGATCATTGGGTACTTTAAATGATGTTCAAAAATGTACCACATAATAGTACATTTTAAGAAGGAATTACAAACATAATGTGAAATAATGTTCAGTTTAAAATTCACTAAAATGGTGTTTATGAATAATAAAGCACATGAATATTATATATATTAACAATGAATATTATCCTCATTTAGTGGCTAATAAACTATTCATTCCATTTGAAAAAATGTGTGCATCGCCACTCAAATATTTCCCACACCCCACATCACTGTCTCCACCATGGCTCCACCACCTGATGCCATTGACCACCACTACAGCATCAGAGATTTCCATTTTTGACCACTGATCAAGCTATACCTCAAACCAGTGTCCACTGCCAAGGCCAAGAACACCTGGTATCACTTCCTAAACCCCAGACGATCTCCATGGGCCCATCTTGATCCTTCATCCGTCCATGTGAAGGTTGTGAGATTCAAAAGAGACTTCCACCTCCACTTTCATGACCTTGGAAACCATGAATCAGTCCCAGGTCCTTTTCTGATCTCTAAGATTATTTTTTAGGATCATTCAGGCTCTTCAAAGGCTGGATGAAGGAGTTGTTTAGCTATTACCCCACTGCTCACCACTAAAGTCTACATCCCATGATGCCACATCATTCTTGCATACCTTGTGCCACGTGGAGTTGTCACAAGCCTATGAATGCCACCAAGAAATTCCATTCTTCAGGTTGTCCATTATAAATCCACCATCTATGGAAGATGTTATTTATGAACACCCGATATGTTTAGGTGTCTCTATTTGTGAGATGGTTATCGCGGGTCTTCTTGGGAGGTTAATATCATCATTTTTTAATTTAAATCACCAAATATGTGTCTAAAACCGAGAAAAAATGGAGGTTGAGGAACCACCATTAATACCTATATAAGGAGAGTCGCCCTATGAAAAAAGGGGGGAGTAGAGATTGGGGAGAGAATAAGAGCACTCGTTGAATGATTATCACATGCCGAAGGAGGATCCAAAAGTATAAGGAGGAGTGTAGTCATTTTCCACTCCCACACTCTCTAATCCCTTCTAATTTCTCTTCATCTCCATTATATACTATTATTATTATTATTCAATGATTCCCTCCTTGATGGTGGGATAGAAGCCCTTGTGGTTGGGTGAAGGAAATGGGACCCCTTTTTAATGATTTTGTTCCAATTTTAATCAAAAATCAAAATTATTTTCTTATTTATTTAATGGTTTTCAATTTAATAATTTTTGAATTCAAATTAAATACAATTGTGTTTTTATTTAATTATGAAAATTTTAATTAATTTGATTAAAAAATTATTCTCACTCTACTTGGTTTTGTTTCATACCTATTGGTTGATCTAAAATCGAGATTATAAAGTTTTTTAGTTATTTCTAAACACATGAGGAAAGAATAGTGGACTGATTTGAATATTTAGAGAATTTCAATATGAGATTTAGTATTTATTGAATAATTTAAATAAGGAACATTGTGAATTTTACACATTGATAAATATTAAATGAAAAGTAAAGAAAATAGAAACAATTTTTACTCCATTAACTTAATAATTTTAATAAAAAAAGATTCATTTTTATAAAATTCCTTTATAGAGTTACAAAAGGGGTAACCCTAACCTATATCCAATCAATTTTCTCTCATATAAATTTCACAACTTCAAGTTCCTTTTCTTTATAGAATTTAAAATCTTGTTATTTTATTTACATTCACATTTGTAACAACTATATTAAACCACTACTCTCTAGAGGTGACTTTTGGTTACTATTAATACTAAACCCCTAGGGGAAAATAACATTCATTTTCCACACCCCATGATAGGTGTGCATCAAAACTAGCACCACTTTTGGGGAGTGAGTGTTAATCTAACGCCCAAAATTTTCATGACTAGGACCTCCAATGAGGAAATAATTATTTTTGACCCTAATATAGAAATAAATTTGATAAGTAGACTTATAAGAATAAATATTCAAAACAATTTTTAATAAATCAATATAAAAGACTCAAGTGAAACCTCAAGTGTTCACTTTGTACCACTAAACATGGAAATTAATCTACAATAGAACCTAATAGACCTTTGTACCCCATAATTTTCCAACCAATAATTTTTTTTAACCATTCCTTCATAGAAAAATGATTTTTAATTACATATCAATTTGATTCCTATGCTACCTAAATTCCATGGCCTTGTAGGTGAAGACCCCAAACAAAACATTCAAGAATTCAACTTTTTTTGTTAAACTTTCAATCAAATAAGAGTATATGAGGAGAAAGTCATGTAGAGGTAATTTACTTTTTCACTTGATGGAGAATATGAGGAGTTGTTTTATAGCTTAAAACCTAGATATATCCATGACTGGGATGATCTCTAATAAAGATTCATGTAAAAGTTCTTCCCAAACTCCCAGAGAACAGTAATTGGGAAGAAGATATGCGCCATTTGGAAGGCTTCTGGTGAGACTTTTTACAAAGACTAGGAATGGTTCAAGAATATTTATGCAATCTTCCTACATAAAATAGTGGAATGTCACCACTTCATAGTCTTCTTCTACCAAGGATTTATTGATAATGATAGGAACCTCTTGGATGAATCATCTAGGGGATATTTTATTGACAAATCACCAGAAGAATCTAGGAATCTCATTGATAATATAGCCCAGAATTCACAACAATTCAAAACAAGAGGCACTAGTATGAGAGGTATTCATGAGTTAAGAACTTCTGATTCATCACCTTTCATTGAAACTAATATTGAATAATTAAAAAACCCTAGTGAGACAAATGGTTGTAAATAAAGTGAGTGAGCAACCATCTCCACCATAGTTATATGGATTATGTTCATCACCCAATCATTACACTAGTAAATGTGTTGATATATAAGGTATAGAGAGTTGTGAAGCTACATTTTAGCAAAAAAAATCCACAAAATCAACAATATAGTGAAGGGAAATCCCAACAAGGATTTGGAGGTCAAAATAACCAAGGAATACCCCCTTTTTCCAATTATACACCTTTCCAACAGCAAGATCAAAACCCAGAACCATTCCATAAATATTATAAATATTCCTTATAGAAACAACAAACCTTTCAACCACCACCTTTCCAATAAAAGATGTTTTTATAGCCATCATCCAGTACACCATCAACTGATAACTAACAACTATATTCCAATGTTGAAGGGTTAAAAGAAAATTTAAAATATTTATCCATCCAGTTAAATACTATTTTGTATATTCTAACCAAGAATCTAGGAAATATTTCAGACCATAAAATTCCTAATCCTAAAGAGAATATCATTGAAATTATGACACGAAGGGGGAAAGAGCTTACACTACCTGAACCGAGTAAGTTTAATGATTATAAGAAAAATCCTAAAGCTCAAACTATCCATCAAAAAGAGAGGCTAGAAAAATAATTAAAAATAAAACAAATGATATAAAATACAACAATGCACCATTCCCTTCTGCATTGAATCACTAAATGAAGGTTTAGGAAGATAAACTTCAAATAGAGATCGAGGAAACCTTCTAGAAAGTTGAAATCAACATTCCACTACTAGAGGCAATCCACAAAATCCCAAAATATGATAATTTTCTCAAATAAATACACACCAAGTGAAAGAGTTTTAATGGGGATGAAAGAATTGGTTTTGGAAGGAGTGTCTCATCCATGATCACACCACTATTTCTTAAAAAATTTCAAGATCTAGGGACATTTTATATTCCCTACACAATGTGTTCTTTGAAATTTTATAATTCTTTATGTGATCTTGGTGATTCCATTAATTTCATGTCTAACTCTATCTTTTAATCTTTAAAAATAGGTGAACTTAATCCCACAATATTGGTTTCCAAACTAGAAAACCAATCCACTATTATTCTAGTCGGAGTTGTGGAAGATGTTCTAGTAGGAGTTGAAGGACTGATTTTTTCAGCATATTTTTATGTCCACACCATGGAAGAAGATAAAGAACCAGGTAATTACCCCATTATTTTGGTAATACCATTCCTAAATATAACCAAAACGATCATTAATGTGCATGATGTAACCCTCACCATGTAATTGGGTGACAACAAGGTAAACTTTAATGTTCTAGACTCTAAAAGGAACCCTTAAAACAATCATTCACCCTTTAAAATTTTCCAAAAATAAGGTATTTATCCCTTTAAAGATTCAGATATTCTAAATAATTATTACCCTTAGGATATCACCTTACTATTGAAAACACTAGAGAGGAAGAGAGTACTCAAAAAATTTAAAATTATGCCTATAAAACTCAAAATAATTAACCTATAAATTCTTTGAAAATTTTCTAGAAGAAACTGATATGATACCCTTTACCAAAGTAATTCAAGATTTTGATGTGGGAAATTTTAATTCCCTATAATCCATATAACAAACCCCAAATCTTGAATTAACCCCCCCCCCATGTGACTTAAAATATGTGTACCTTATATAGGGAGAAAATTTTCCAGTGATCATTTCTAATAATGTATCTAAGACCTAAGAAAAAACTCTAATTTTCCTTATAAAAATAAATTCCTAATCCATAGGATGGAGTCTAAGAGATATACTAGAATCGAACCCAAGGTCTTCCCCTAGAGAATTTTTTTAGAAGAGGACTACTAACCTGTTTTGGAAACCCCATCGAATACTTAACCCCACCATCATGTAGGTTGTTATTGAAAATTTATTGGTGACTAACATAATTTTCCCTATTTGTGACTCCCAATGGCTTTTCCCCATCCATGTGGTTCCCAATAAAACAGGCTTGACCATTGTGGAAAACATAAATAATGAATTAATTCTAATGAGAGTCCAAAACAATTGGATGGTATGCATTGATTATAGAAATCTGAACTAAGTCACCCAGATATATCACTTCCCAATCACATTCATTGATAAAATTATAGAAAGGGTATCATGTAGGACACATTACTTCTTTTTGGATGGTTTTTTGGTTTTTTTAGGTACAAATTTCCCCAAAAGACCAAGAGAAGACAACATTAACCTATCCTTTTAGGACATTTTCTTACAAGAGGACACCATTCAGATTTTTCAATGACCTAGGTACATTTCAGTAATATAAGGTAATAATTTTCTCATATCACATTGAGGACTTCCTGGTGGTATTTATTGATGACTTTATTGTTTTTGGAAACTCCTTTGATCATTGCTTATGGAATATAGATAATGTTTTGAAAATATACATAGAGAAAAATCTGGTTTTAAACTTTTAAAAGTTTCATTTTATCATTGAAAAAGGAAATGTGAAAGGACATATCATTTCACAAAATATAATTGAGGTTGATAAATATAAAATTTAAGTGGTCAATTATTTGTCATATCCCACCTGTGTGAGTCACATTAGATAATTTTTGGGGCATGTGGGATTTTATAGATGATTCTTGACGGTATTAAGTAAGATTTATCTTCCACTTTAAATATTTCTCTTAAAAAATATGACTTTTTTAAATGATAATTATAGGGGAAGAATTTTATAATCTAAAAAAGAAGTTGATTACCCCATCGATAATGCAACCACTGAATTGAGAACATTTATTTGAGTTTCATTGTGATGCATCAAACCAATATATATGAGCATTTATTTCCCAAATAATTGAAGGAAAATATAAATTCATAACCTATTCCTAAAGAAACATGGATTATACTCAGATCAATTACAAAACCAATTAAAAGGAGTTTCTTACTATTGTATTTTCATTTGATAAATTCAGGTCATATTTAACTAGAACTAAAGTAGTTGTATTTTATGATCATGCAGCACTTAGGTACTTGATAAAGAAGCTTGATGTCAAACCAAGTATAGTAATATGGGTAAAAATCTTGAAGAATTTTAATATAGAGATGTCACAACCCGTCCCCCGGGGCTCGTGTCGTGACTACCCTAAGACCACCTTCCATAGGCCAAGGGCTAGCGACTAGCACCGGAAAGGCATATATCTAAAACCAGGAAGCCATTGCCTTTAAACCTGAAAACTCACCCAAAACAAGCACATAGTAAGATACGATCACAAGATAAACTATAAATTAAACATGTCACACCCAGTTTTGTTTTGTATTTGTATTGATCCGGTCCATTGGAAATCCCAATCCTTTTCATGGGTATTTGGTGAGATGAATATTGAGTTTTGAAGTTTCATATATGTCTAAACACCCTAATTTTGGATCCCCATTACTTTTTTAGGAGTTTTTGAAGAAAGGGTGGTTACTTCATGATTTGGGTCAACCGTGAGCCCATCTCCAATTTTAAAAACTGAATTTGTTTCTTTTATAACTCTTTTGTTTTTTATCCTTTTTCACCCATTAAACTTCCCACTTTTCCTATACTAATATATTAAAACTTAAAACAAGGTGGCAGACTATTTGGAATCGATCTCGATCCATGGAATGGGTACTTTATGCTTCTATAATCTCAATCAGTTTAAACCCGAGGTGGTTGACCTTGTGAGAGGGGATGCCCTCGACTTACATTACTTCCGTCCTCCCTAGTCCTCCCCTTGTTTTCCCTCCCCTCCCCTCTTTTCCTTTTTAATTTTATTTTTTTCCTTGTTTTTCATACTTTGTTTTCCCACTTTCCCTTAAAGTGGCTTAATAAAAATTTATATTTGGATGGATAAGCATGGTGAATTGGTGATACTTATTTAGGTATTGGGCCAGCTCATGGACTCATTTCCTGTTTTAAAAAAATAATTTGTTTCTTTTATATATTTTCTATTTTTTAATATATTTTGGTTATTCTACCTCCCCCTCGAATAAAATAACCCTATCCTCACTCTAATAATCGATTTACCCTCTTTGGAGCTCATATGGGTCGTGTATTAGGGTGAAACTTCTCAGGATACCTCAAATCGTCCATAATTGACAAGGTAAATTGTATCATTCATAAATCAATCAATTAGTAATATTTTGGACTCCAATATTCTTTCCCTAGTTATTCCAGAACTTAGGAGTCTCTCAAAGAAGTTTCAAGCCATTAACTTCTCTCTAGGGTTGCAGATCTAATGGAAGACGAAGAGTTTTCTAGGGTGAAAGGTGAGATTCCTTCTCCTTTCTCCTTCCTCTTCCCCCTCCTTTAATTATTTCTTGGATTTATATTGTCCCCTAGTATTGATCGACCTAGGGTTTTGTTAAAACATGTTTTTTTGATGGTTTTTCTATTTCTTTAGGTTGTTATTTATATTTTTAGGGTTTATAAACCTGTGGCGGGTGATTTCGGGTGTGCATTTCAATTACACCAAGGATTTGAGGTAGGATATCCCTTGAACATGCCTTTATAATTCAAGTTTCATCATTTTAATATTTTCCTCAACTGGTATAAATGTTTATTATTATTTTTAAGCCTTTGGATAATTTTCTTGGTGTGAAAAGTGGTTGTTTAATCATTGTTTTGTGAAAGGTGGTGTTGTTTTGTTATGAAAGTGATCAACAAGTGTTTGTTTAAATGTTCCGTTATCTTTTGAAAATATTTTGTGAGGTTTATAATTTGGTTTATGGTATTTTTAACATTTTAAAGTATCTTGAATGAAATTATGGCATTCAATTGGTGTTTTATTCCTTTTTACGTACTTAAAATAAATTTTTTTTGTTTAAAAAGGGCATGTCATGTGTTCAGTAAATTGCCCTGTTGGATTTTATGTGTGATGTGTGATTTAAAAGTTATTTGTTTGGATTTATAAATTAATTGGAAGAATTATAAATGTTAATTTTGGGTCCTTATATGGATTTCCAATTTGGATTTAGTTTTACAAACAAGTGGGTTTTGGTTTACAACATATTTTGGCCTGAGTTGCCCAAAAATGGACCGTTTCACATCTGTATGAAAATGGTTGTGTTTTGAATATGTAACCTGAGTATTATAAGAGATTTTTGAATGTTTTTTTCTGCTGTAAATGGTTTTTATACACATCCTTAATAAAATTAAAATGCATACCTTTGTCAAATGTTAGTTTTGAGAAAGCTTTAAAGGCCCGTTGGCATTTTTTTCAAAAAAAATGGTTTCCATGTGTATTTTATGTTCTATCTTTTGGGGACATTTTATGGTCCATGAAATTAATTTATTAATTGGTTTTTGGGATTCCAAATCTGTTTTTATATGTTATTGGTGGGTTTTTGTCCTTAAAAATCATTTTTGAATGGATTTTATGTGCAAGGCCTCGTTATACTCTTTGAGATTGTTTTACGAAACTTTTTAGTGGTTTATTGATTCGTGAAAGAAATGTGAAGAAATTTTGTGGGATGTTTGTTTTTTTATGGTTTGGGAATGGAATTTGGATGTGAAATGTGTATTTGATAATGTGTGTAACTTTATTGAAACTGAAGGGAATCTCGGGTATCTAGGTGGGTGAACATGTATTAGTATGCTTGTGATTCTGTGGGGTTTGTCCCCTGTTTCACGTAGCAAGTTTGGCAATGACAACACTAACTAAACTATGATGATGATTTTGTTGGGGGGGCACTAGGTTATAGGTATGCTCCCTACTATTGGCTCGTGTGCACAAGAACAGATATTTATTATGGTTACTTTCACCGAGATACGAGGTACCTAGGGCTGACAACTAACTAGTACCTAGGGGTGTTCCCATGACTAGTGCTCATTAGCTATTTTGTACTCACTATCGGCATATGGTGAGTTTGGTTGGTAAATTCAGTAGTATGTGTTATTTATTTAAAAGTTAAAATTATTTAAAGCATCCCTCTTGAAAACTATTTTCATTTTGAAGTTGCACCTCTTTGAAAAAAAATTGTTACTTGCATTTTTGTTTATTAAACATGCGTGTTTTTGTCTGATAATTATTATAGCGTGGAACCTAATTTGAAAACCATACTTTCATATATTGAATTTAAAACTATAAATTGATGTTTCTTTTATTTTAAATGAATGTGCATTGGGAATATAATATTGGGCTAACCTACTGAGTTTTAATACTCATGCCTATAGTCTTATTCTTTTTTTAGCCCTTGTGCAGGTTTTATCTTGAGTTCGATCACCTTAAGAGACGTTTGATCATTGTGTTGGAGAGTGACCAGAAGTGTCACATGGAGTTAGTTGTTCATCGGGATTGTTCAGTTGAGTTGTTGGTTTTGTTCTACTTTTAGTTTCTTATACAAATAATATTTAGTTTAATTTTTATATAAATTCATTTTGGGTTGTTCGTTTATTTCTGATGTTTGTTTGATTGTTCATATACGGGTGAAATTGTTCCCTTGTGTACTCTATTGATGCCCTTGGTGCTTGCAGCCATCCCGAGAGGATCGGGAATGCCTCTCGGGATTTGTCGCGGGCTGGCCTGGGTGATCGGTTCAGGGTCGACTCGGGCTGGTTCATGACAAAACATGGTGTGTACAGTACATAAAGAGGCTAAAATACAAGCCAAACTAAAAAGTACAAGTAAAACTAAAAAAGAATAGCTCATGTGAACACCCACCAAGGACCCCACCTGAAGGGTAGGTACATCATTTGAACGGCCGTCCATGCAGATTGTCTCGTATAATTTCCACCTCCGATCAGCATCCAGTCTAGTACCCTCAACCTCGATCAGTGTTATCTGTCATCTCCACAAGACACAGCAAGGTGCGGGTGTATCCTGTGTAGGGGTGAGTATAACGATACTTAGTAGGGACCCCGAGACCCTTGTAGGTCTCCTAGATTTTTACAAAGGAAAATCCACAAAGCACGAAGCAATAGTCATCAACACTACTTAGGTATATTCCCATACATATACCTAAGTTATCAAGATATACAAAGGTACACCACGAAGGTAGATTTACCACATAGGTTACACCACGAATGTAGAAGTACCACATAGGTAACACCACGAAGGTAGAAGTACCACACAGGTACACCACGAAGATATGAGTACCACAAAGATACACCACATAGAATAATACCATAAAGGTAAGGACTCAGCTCACACCAATTATAAGTGAAGTATAGAAGTACAGATGATCATTCGCGAAGCTAGATCATCTTATTCTGCCAAGAGGAACTACTGCTGATTATTTGGAGTCTGACACACATAGGATAGATAGGTAATAACCCCCACAATGACCCACACAAGATCTGACCCACATAGGATTGGTATGCAATGACCCACACAGGATCTCTAAGCTCTGACCCACACAGGATCTAACCCACACAGGATCGGTATGCACTGACCCACACAGAATCGCTGAGCGGTGACCCACACAGGATCTGACTCACACAAGATCGATATTCACTAACCCACACAAGATCTTTGAGTGCTGACCCACACATGATCGATAGGTACTAACCCTTGCAATGACCCACATAGGATTTGACCCACCCAGAGTCAATAGGTAACTAACCTCCGTATTATCCATCTCAAACGTCTGCCTCACTGTCAACCACTGGATTCCTTGCACTCAGTTTGCTCGAGTTCCGTAGAATATGCCCTCAAGATATCGGTCATGCCTCAACTTCCAATAATTTCTACAAATAATTATCTCGAAGGTCTTTCATGTCATAAGGGGTCCAACGCAACAGATGGTGCGTTAATCAGACGTCTGGTCTGTAAGTTATTAGTGTTTCTTCTCAGAGGGCCCGGTTGGATTCGGGTTCAATCCAACCTCTCCATACTCCAACTTTATCCAAAACTCAAGTGTATTACACCAAAAGGACCATCTCAATATAAGGATTCTAGTTCTGCAGACGATTCTTCAAATGGACGTCTGGTTCTCAAGATATGGCCACAAAGAAGAAATTGGATATGGCTAAGCCTGGGTCCGGTCTGACCCAGCCTCATTTAGGTCACCTGGTTTAGGTCGACCCGGCCTGACCTGGTTCGGGTTGACCCAGACCGACCCAGGTTCGACCCAAATGGCATGGGCCTCCATGGGCCTAGCACACTGGGTCGTAGTCCGGCTCAGCCCTCGAAGCGGACGGCTCGGCCCAACCCACTGGGCGCAGCCCACGGTGCATCCTGCAATCGGATGTCCTGCAATGGAGGGGTCCTCCCTAGATGACACCTAGGGGGAGGTGCCCTCCCCCCCCCCCCCCCGGGTATTCCAAATGTTCTGTTGGACCATTCGGCTCGGCCTACCCGGTAGCGCCATGTGGCATCGCCTGCTGGAATGTGGGACATGCCAGAGCGGGTCCTGCTCGGTGCGACGCGGCCGGCCAGAATGGCCAGCCCTCCCTTCCAACAGCGCGGATTTGCACTTCTCCTCCCACGGCCAGCCGGTTTACGGCCTCCTTGGTGCACCGTCGCGTCTGACGGGTCGCGGCCTTCTCTTCTACCGGTGGCGCGAACGCACACCACCCCACCTTCTTGCAGCCAGACAGAGTTTCGGCTGCCACCTTGTGCCTCACCAGTGTCAGTCGCCATCCTCTTTTTCTAGGAAGAACACATCAACATTGAAGATGCATAGGGATCGTCCCAGGTTCGCTTGTCCCGTACCCTCCACATTAGTCTGTTAGCATGCAACTTGAGGAGAAAGATTCGATGTAAAATTAACGATGAACAATCTTAAACAAACCCCTACTTGTTTTCTCATTGGAGACGGCGCGGGGAAGAAGATAATGATTATGAAGTTGTCAATTCCTGTCGCTTCCGCAGCAAGATCCAAAGTCGGTTCCTCATTCTTGATCTGGAGAGTGTTCTTCGTTGGAGAGGATGTTTCTCCAAAGGCTCCCATTTTCCAATCCATTTCCCCATGAGAGGTGTGGTTCCATATTAATATGTTAAGACTCAATATTGGCACATCAATGGGGAGATTCCAAGAGTTAATAAAAATAACTCTTAATTAACAAGTTGATTCATTAATTCAGAATTAATGAATCCTATTAATTAAAGAGTAATGTGGTTACACATTTTGTGTAACTGGGGATTTAATGACCATCATTAAATGCCCGACCACCCTCATGTGGTCCCCACCTTTATGATTCAAATTGGTGGTTTTAAAAATAAAATAAAATTTAATTATTTTATTTTATTATTTGTCCAACCCTCCCACGAAAATCCGAAAAACTAACTCCTTCCCTTGATCTACTACTGTTGAGGTGAAGGTCTCCTTAAGAGAATATCAGCACTGCAAGTTCAACAGTGTCCTCATATTTCAATTCTGAGCACCGGTTCAAAAGTTACAAAACGTCGCTCGTGCGTTTACTAAACGTACCCAAAAAAGTTCATAAATTCATTCTAGGCACATCGGGCCTCAGAATCATGCGCCGTAAATTTTCAAGGACTCGTAATATTTCCATTTAATTAAAAAAATTACATAGAAAAATATAGTTCTTTACATTCTCCCCACCTTAGGGATTTGTGTCCTTGAAATCCACAAAACAAACTAGGGAAACAAGTGGGGGTACTGAGCACAAATTTGAGCCTCCCACTCCCATATGCTCTCATGGAGGTTCTCGTGCTGCCAGCGTACATGCACCAGAGGTATCGACCTCCCACAAAGGACCCGCTCCAATCGATCCTCAATCTCCACCGGAACCTTCAAAAATGTCTCCCCATCGTCGATGTCCAGCTCGCCCCTGTCAATGATGTGTGAAGGATCTTGTATGTATCTCTTCAGCTAGGATATATGGAAAACTCCATGCACCCGGTGCAACTAAGGCGGAAGAGCTAAGTGGTAATCCACCTTGACAACTCTACTGAGGACCTAAAAGGTTCTGATTAACCTTGGAGATAAATTGTCGCCTTGGAAAAATCTCTGCAAACCTCATTGAGGTGAGACTTGTAGAAAGACATGGTCGACATCCTTAACCTCCAGAGGTCTCTGTATCCTATCAACATAGGACTTCTACCTTTTCTGTGTAATATCCATTTGATCCTGGATGATCTGCACCTTCTTTGTTCTATCATGAACCATCTTTGGTCCCATGAGTGTGGACTCCCCTGTGTTAGTCCAGCACAGAGGTGATCTGCAAGGTCGACCATATAATAACTTGAATGGTTTCATTCTGATAGTGGAATGATAGTTGTTATTGTACATGAACTCCATCAAGGGAAATTGATTCACATAGCAGTGGAAAAAATCTAGGATGCAATCATACAACATGTCCTCAAGGGTCTGAATAGTCTACTCTGTCTCACCATCCATCTGAGGATGGAAGGCGGTGCTGAACTGATGTTGTGTCCCGAACACCTACTTCAACCCCTTCCATAGCCGAGAAGTAAAACTTGCATCACGATCAGAGAAAATAGTAGATATAACTCTATGAATCCATACAATCTCCTGCACGTAGAGGCGTCCCAAGCCCTCTAGTGGTCCATGATCTCTGATAGGTAGGAAGTGGGATGAATTGGTGAGTCGTTCAACAATCACCCAGATGGAATCATGACCCTTAGACATGCATGTATGTCCAGTAAAAAATTTCATGGATATCACATCCCACTTCCACTCTAGCACCTCTAGTGACTGAACTAATCTCGCTGGAACCTGATGCTATGCCTTCCCTTTCTGAAAATTGAGGCACCGAGTGACAAACTCTGGTACTGTTTTCTTCATTCTCGGCCACCAGTGCTAACACCGAAGGTCCTAGTACATTTTCACCACTCCTGGATGTACCACTAGAGGGGATGTATAGAACTCTCTCAACACTTCTTCTTGTATCACAACTGGTACCATAGTATTCCCTTTGAAGAGGATGACGTGCTCCCCACCTTCAAAAAATTCATCAAGTTCCTGCCCTGTGGATATCTGAGCAGGTTGAGCCTCATAGTCATTGTCCCCAAGCTACACCTCCCTGACTCGCTAAAGGGGAGGGGGTGATTGTCAGAGACTGAAGATAAGCTGCTTCATCTCAATATATGTAGGATATCCACAAAGAGGCTAGTTTCTCTGTCGCCTCACTTAGCAACTGTATATCATATCTCATTCTAAGTAAATCTGCTAGTATGTTACCCTTCCCAGGAGTATAGACTATCTTGAATTCATAGTCCTCGAGGAAATCGAGCCAACACCATTGTCTCAGGTTCAGGTCCATCTAAGAGAAGATATACCTAATAATCTTGTGATCATAATAGACTATAAAACATTTTCCCATCAAGTAATGTTGCCACATATTCAAGGCGAAGACCACTTCTACAAACTCTAGGTCATGGGTAGCGTAGTTCTGCTCATGTTGTCTTAGATATCGAGAAACATATGTGATCACTGCTCGCTCATACATCAGGACACATCCAAGTCCAGTCCCTGATGCGTCATAGTAGACGATGTACCCAACGCCCTCCTCCGATAATCTCAAGATGGGGGCACTCGTCAGTCTCTGCCTCAGCTCTTGGAAACTCCGCTAGCATCTCTTTGACCACAAAAAGGGTTGGCCCTTCTTTTTCAACACTGATAAGGGTGATAAAACTTTGGAAAAGTCTGGCATAAACCTCTGATAGTAACCGTTCAAACCCATTAAACTCCACACTTCCATAACACTCTTGGGTGGCTCCTAAGCAAGTGCATCCTCAATCTTCGCTGGATCCACCGCAACTCCAGCCTCCAAGATAACGTGTCCCAAGAATTAAACCTCTCAGATCCAGAACTCGTACTTTGAGAGATTACCATAAATTTGGTGCTCTCAAAGTGTGTCCAGAACTATCTGTAGATGATAGGCATGCTCCTCCTCAGTCGCTGAGTATATCAAGATATCGCCAATTAAGACTACCACAAAGCAATTGAGGTATGGATGGAATATCCTATTCATGATTCCCATGAACACTGATGGGGCATTGGTCACACCGAATAGCATAACCAAGAATTCATAATGGCCATACCGACATCTGAAGGTCGTCTTCTACACATCCTCATCTCGTACCCTGAGTTGGTGATAGCCTGATCTGAGTCCTATCTTTGAAAACCATTGTGCTCCCTTCAGCTAATCAAAGAGATCATCAATCCTCAGGAGTGGGTACTTATTCTTCACGATCACCGGGTTGAGGCACTGATAGTCCACATAGAGTCTCAAACTCCCATCTTCCTTCCTGGTGAAAAAAATCAGGGCTACCCAAGGAGAAACATTGGGCATAATGAATCCCTTGCTCTACAAGTCCTCATGTTGTACTTGTAGCTCTCGACGCTCTGTGGGAGCCATCTGATCTGCTGGTGTAGATATCGGTGTTGTCCTAGTGAACAAGTTGATGTAGAAGTCCACCTCTCTATGAGGAGGTAGACCCGGAACATCATCAGGGAAAACATCAGCGTACTGGTCCACCAATACAAGATATGTAATGGACCGGACCTCTTCGGTCCATTACTTTGTGAAAATGTGGTGTTGGAGGTGTTCTGGGAGGTCATGGTGACTTATCCTCAACACTTTGCCAAATTTCTAGTTCTGTGAATAGTGTTTCCAGTTTTATAAACAGTATCGGTAGGTGAACAGTGTTTCTATCGGTGAGGTTCAGTGAATAGTGTTTTTATCGGTGAGGTTCTATCAGTGACTTTCTATCGGTAGGCTTGAATAGTGTTTCCAGAACGGTAACCTTCTATCGGTGGACTTCTATCGGTAGTCTTGAACAATGTTTCCAAAACGGTAACCTTCTAACGGTGACCTTCTATCGGTAGGCTTGAACAGTGTTTCCAGAACAGTAACCTTCTAATGCTGACCTTCTATCGGTAGGCTTGAATAGTGTTTCCATAACGGTAACCTTCTAACGGTGACCTTCTAATGGTAGCCATGAACAGTGTTTCCATAACGGTAACCTTCTAACGGTGGACTTGAACAGTGTTTCCAGCTTCCTACATTTTTTCCCCATTCGACGTTTCCTTTGACGTAAAATACATTTAAAGCCTTGTTTTAAGGACTCTTAAGGCCGATTCAAATTACATAAATCCTATATTAATTATTCCTAAGGCCAGGATGTATTTACTTGGTCAAACCGTGTGGGTTAATGTGATCCATTTTTAATAGAGAATTAACCGGATCTTAAACCATTGCCCCATTAAATCTTCAAAAAGGGACGATATATCATTCTCCCTTTTCCTTTCCCTTTGTTCTTAGCTAAGAGATGCTAGAACCTTTCAATCATTCCCGTAGGAGTTTCACAATCAATCTTTACTCCTAGGGTTGGTTCTGCTCTGTTTTGGATGAAACCGAACTGTGTCGGTCAATCTTCCCAATAAGGTATGTTTTATCGTCGTTCTTTTGGGGATCATCTTCTCTTGTTTCTACCTTCGATATTATACCATGTAATTTCCAAGATTCTAATGGGTTTTTCTTGGGGTTGGTTGGTATTGTCGTACCGTGGCATCCTCTGGTGGATGGAGTTGTCGTGAGAGGAGGATTTTGACCCGTTGTGTGGATAAAGGACGTCAAGAACACTTCTAGGTAGGGGATTCATGACCTCTCTAATTGTATATGTGCAATCTTATAATTAGCATGATTTAGTCCTTTGGATCACAATGAAATTGACCTAATTAAATACTTGAACCGGATTAAAAGAATTGGTTGATTGCATGTTGTTGCTTTATACCGTGATAATGGTTTGCCTCATGTTTTGCTAGATAGAGTGATATCTATGTTTTCTTTGATTTGTTGTTCGTTCATTATGGAAATTGATAATGAACGTAAATCCTTAATTAATTGTTAATTAATTGTCTAAAGATAAAGAGGCATGTAAATGAATCTGGTTATTGCCATTGTTGTAGTTGTTCTAATTTGTGGTTAATCAAATTAGGGAAGTAAGCATGGTTATTTAATTGTGATAGCTTACTGATTAGGTCTCCCGTAATTGGAACCTATGAATAAAAAATCTTCTAATTCAATATGGATTAAAGAACAGATTGTGTGAGAATTTCTAAAAGGGTTCTGAGTTACCATTTTGTTTGTTAAAGGGTCAAGATCCCATGGTTGTGATTGTTGTTTTCCTGCTGCTTGTGTTGTGATGTGATCCTGGATGGCTGTTGTGATATGTGGAGGCATGGAGGCCTTGTGGTTGTGGCAGAAGATGATGCCTAGAGTGGTGAGATGCATCAGTTTATTCATGTGGGTGTCGGGGAGGACACCAGAGGTGATGGAATTGGATGGATGTGGTTGCTGGATGCTTTTGGATTCTTTGAATGTTTATCTGCTTTGATTTTCCCCACTTCTCAAGGCACCTGGTCTTGCTACCCTTCTTCCGAAGGAGGCGAAAACATGCGGGGTATGCCACATGCTTTCTGTGTTTAGCCTCTCGATGGATAATGGGTCTATGCTCTTTCTATAGGCGGCAAAGACTCGATGGGTTGTATATCTACTCACCGTGTTGAGCCTCCTTTGTGTTTAAAATCATAGGATGCTTTTCTAGAATTCCTGTTAATATGGAAAAGTAATTATGTAATGAATCATTGATTAAATGGTGAAAATCCATGGGGATGGAGATACTATAATTTAAAGGTGATGTGAATCTTAAAAGGAGCAGTTGATTTTGAATGTGATGCCAATTCAGTTTAATGTGGAATTTTTCATGGTTAATTGATGTTTAAAGAATTAATTAATGTACAGTGGAACTGATAAAATGATAATGGAGTAATCTAATAAATCTCTTAAAATGTTTGTGTGCTTATAGGACACATAGTCTTAGAAGTAGCAGCCTGGAGTCTGAGAGACGTTAGCTGCAGTTGTATCTAAGACTAGGTAAGGCTCATAGTGTGGATGTTAGTTATATATATATTCTGTATTTTTTGTGTTTCTATATGATACTCCACCCTGTCGGGAAGGGAAACTAACACCCCGGGGATTCTGAGCCCTGGGGGGTGTTTTCCCCAACATTCTGATGGGAGGTCAAATGGCTGACTACCCCCTTTTTCCTTGCTCTCTTCTCTTGGTAGATACATGTGCCAACAGGCACAAAAGTTAGTTTCCCCATATATGTGTGTAGAGGGCTGTAATGGCTTGTAGTTATTTCACACACATATATTCTGGATATAGTATCTTATGGAATACTATAGGTGTAACGTGTATAGGTTGTGATGGCTTGAGGATCCCTACTCGGTGTATGGACTATAATGGATTGAGGTATAATACTCGATGTATGATACATGTTATGCGGGCTGTGGTGGCTCCCAGAACTTACCTGGTTACTTTTGGTTGTGAGGATGGTGTGGTGCTTTGCCTAGGTGTCTGCGGGAAGCCTTTGTGGTGCACGAGGTGCAGATTGTAGAGCTTAGCCCAGGTGTCTGCGGGCAAGCCTTTTGAGAGAGATGCAAAAGACGTATGTCGTTGGGGCAAAGCGGAAAACCAGTGGGGAAGTAGTATCGGGGTACCCTTGATATTATTTACTATATGCTATATTCTTGTATGTGTTACTTGGTGAGAGTATCCATGGTGAGGTTGGGAACTTAGTGTACCTGTTTAGGTGACGAGTCAGTTTCACTTGTTGTTCACTGGGCTTTAGCATGCTTTCTTTACTTTTGCACGAGAGGCTTGGGGAGGATCCTACTGAGTATACTGTTATACTCACCCTATGTATATATAAACTGTTTTCAAGTCACTCGTAATAGGTTGGAGATCAAGCTGGTTACTACTAGCTTGTGGTTGGAGGAGGAGCTGTTCGGGCTTGTGGTTGCTGCCATTTTACTTTCTTTTGGGTACTTTTAGTTTTCCATTTCAGTTGTAGTACTTTTGCATGACATTTCATATATGTACTTGGGTTTCTTTTATATTTTAGTTCTGAGATGGAGTTGATTGGTGTCTATCTTATCTCTATTTTCTACATGTGTTCTCTTAGAGGGTAATGCCTCCCATTTGTGTGTTTACTATACCCTCGGTGCTAGTCGCCAACCCGGGGCCTACTGGAGGTGGGACTTGGGAGTCATTATATTCCTTCTCACATTTCCAGCCCAGGAGGGGAAAATTTGTTGGGGAGGGGGTCGTGACAGAGTGGTATCAGAGTTCTGATTGAGGGATAGGATGGAGTTTGGAGTTAGGCACAGGTGAGGATGCATGGGATGGTAGGGAAATGGTGTCATTCATGTTTAGAAAGTGGGGTAAACACTTGAGACCGGTAGATACATAGGTGTTTAGGGCCCCCTATGATATGTTGCACAGACCTTTAAGTTTAAGATGGCTACTAAACAAAGTGATACTAGTTGCAGGGTAGAGACCTAGGAAAGGATCATGCATCATTATTCTTTGCGCTTGTGTTTGAATGGGTAGACCTTGGGATAGGTAACCTAAAATTAATAAAACAAAACAATTAATTAATTAATGTTGAGTCTTCTATATTTGAGGCTTAGGAGCTCTAACAGTTGTTATTTTATAGGTATGGCTCCAGGTCAACGTCTTCATCAGGTTTGCGCAGAAGATGCCCAGCAGGCTGTTCCAGCAGATCGTCGCCGGGTAGAGGTTGACGACGATGAAACTTGGAGGAAGACACTCAAATAGATTCAGCGCCAGAGTCTACAGAAGTACGAGGGCTCCGTTTCAGATGCAGTCACGGAAGACTGGTTGGAGGAGGTCGAGATAGGCTTCAGTTCGATTCGTTCTCAGAAGGAACACTGGGTGTCCTTGGTTGTGATGATGCTGCGTGGAGCAGCGAGGCAGTGGTGGTTCTTGTTCCTCGGGGATTGTGAGGAGTCAGTGATCTCATGGGAGGATTTTCAAGACAGTTTTAGAGTCGAGTTTCTTTCTTCGACTTTGAAGGCGTCCAGTCGCTAGGAGCTTCTTACCCTTCGACAGGGGAGATCCATTGTTCGAGAGTTTGGAATCCATTTCTGGAACCTTCTACGATATGCTTCAGACCTGTTACCAGATGAGGAGGCTAGGGTGAGGCATTTCGAGGAGGCTTTGCATCCAGAGATCCAGTGCCAGGTCACCCCATTTATGCTAAAGACATATCTTGAGGTGCTGGTGAGGGAAGAGTTTGTTGAGAGGACTTTGTCTAGGACAGGATCGTCACGAGAGGGGAATCGTCATGATTCCTCACGAAGAAAAGTTGTGGTCCGGGGATCCCGGTTTTCAGGGAAGAAGAGTTTTCGTTCACCTGGGGGTAGGTCCCAGCCCTTCCCATCTCGTTTCTCCGGAGGCAGCAACTCTCAGGCCTATGCCAAGGGATCAAGCGCTTGTTTTTCTTGTGGTGGTCATGGTCATCAGCAGCAGGAGTGCCCGAATTTTTAGAGTAGTCATCATGCACTGGGCGCTCCTCCCCAGGTTCCTCCGTTGAGGCAGTTCCAGCCAAGGCTACAGCAACAGGTTGCACCAGCTTTGGATCACCAGAGGGTAGATGGAGCAGGTAGAGGACAGCCCCATGACGCTCCCCGTCCTCAGAGAGAAGAGTGCGTCCATGGTGGTGGTCATCATAAGGGTCATAGAGGTCATGGAAGAGGTCGTGGTCAGCTTCATGCTCTAGCGTTTCCAGCCCCAGGCGAGCCAAATGTCGTTCGAGGTACCCTTTGCTTGTTTTTTACCTTGGTGTATGCCTTGTTTGATTCAGGAGAAACACACTCCTTCATATCACCTACCCTTGTCCATTCTTTAGGACTTGAGGTAGAGAGGCTTCCAGTGCCCTTGGCATTGACTACGCTAGTTGGAGGTCGAGCCAACTTGTTTGAAGTATGTAGATACTGTGAGCTAGTGTTGGGGCAACACTACTCTTGGGGATATTTCCTATGTTTACGAATACAACCATATGATGTCATACTCGACATGGATTGGTTGTATTCAGTGCAGGCTATTATGGATTGCTACAGGAAGAAGGTCGTTTTCTTTGATACAGATGGAGAGAAAGTGGTGTTTGTTGGTGAGCGATATCCTCGGATGAGTCATAGACGATTTCCATCCTTATCATCCATGATGGCAGGGATGATGCTGAGTTCTTCAGAGGTTCAGCAGTTAGCGTTTACTAGGGTCGTAGAGGAGTACCTTGACGTCTTTCTAAAAGAGGTTGTATCCTTACCCGTTCGACGAGAGATCGATTTTGGGATAGAGATACAGCCAGTAGTGTCTCCTATCTCTATGTCTCTGTATAGTATGGCCCCTTCTGAGTTACGAGAGCTACGTATTCAGCTTGATGGTCTGTTGCAGTGCGGTTTTGTTCGGCCAAGTGTGTCACTGTGGGGAGCGCCAGTTTTGTTTGTGAAAAAGGCTGACGGTAGTTTGCGGTTGTGTATCGATTATCATAAATTAAACAAAGTGACAATAAAGAACTGCTATCCTCTTCCACGTATTGATGACCTATTCGATCAACTGAAGGGTGAAAGTTGGTTCTCAAAGATCGACTTGCGGTCGGGATATCATCAGATGCATGTAAAGGATGAGGATATCCCGAAGACTGCTTTATGTTGTCGTCATGGGCATTATGAGTTTGTTGTAATACCACTCGGCGTGATGAATGCTCCAGCTGTTTTCATGGGGTTGATGAATGCTATGTTCCATGAATTCCTGGACAAGTTTGTTGTGGTTTTCATCGACGACATCCTTGTGTACTCCACATCTGAAGAAGAGCATGCAGATCATCTATGAGCCATTTTGGGAGTTCCTCGCCAACATTAGTTGTTTGGGAAGTTGTCCAAGTGTAAGTTTTGGTCTCGAGAAGTTTTTTTATTGGGGAATGTTGTGTCCTAATAGGGAGTAGCTGTGGATCCATCGAAGATAGAAGTAGTGGTGTCTTGGGTATCCCCCAAGACCATGTAAGAGGTGCGAAGTTTCTTCGTTCTCGCAGGCTATTATAGGAGTTTTGTAGCCAATTTCTCCCGAATTGTGACTCCTCTGATAGCTTTGACCAGGAAGGATCAAGCGTTCATATGGACTGATCAGTGTCAGTTAGCTTTCGAGTATCTAAAGGATAAGTTGTTAAGTGCTCCAGTCCTTTGTCTTCCAGTGGAGGGAGTCCAGTTTGATGTTTTTTTTGATGCTTCACATCTGGGGCTATGTTGTGTTCTCATGCAGCAGAGGTCAGTTGTTTCTTATGGGTCTCAGCAGTTGCGTCCCCATGAATGAAACTATGCCACCCATGATCTTGATTTGGCAGCTGTGGTGTTTGCTCTGAAGTTGTGGATACATTACCTCATTAGTGAGAACTTTGTGGTTTTTACCGATCATAAGAGTTTGAGGTATGTTTTCTCCCAACGTGACTTGAACTTGAGGCAGTGTCGGTGGATGGAGTTCTTGTAGGAATACGACTTTGAAATATCGTATACACCTGGAAAAGGGAATGTTGTAGCTGATGCACTAATCCGAAAGTCACGTAATGATGTTGTGCGTGAATCTGGTGATTCCTGGAGAGTGAGGGAAGAGATATCAGCTTTGCATTTTGATATGGGAGAAGTTGGGGGTAGAGGTTGTCTTTTCCAGATGACGGTGCAGTCATCCCTGATACAGAAGGTGGAAGAGTCTCAATTGGGTGATCTAGAGGTGTAATTTTGGAGAGACAGAGTTGTTTGTGGTGAGGCCCTTGATGGTTGGTCGGAGGATGAACAACACCGAGTGTTGTATCATGGCAGGCTTTTTTTCCCTTGGTGATGCGTGAGACGGTTCTCCGAGAGTTCCATAGTTCAGCCTTGGTAGTACATCCTGGTGTGACGAAGATGTACCGATCCTTTTGGAGTCAGTTTTGGTGGCCTGGGTTGAAGCATACGGTTGCAGAGTGTGTGTCTCGATGTTTAGTCTGCCAGAAGGTGAAGGATGAATACCGTGTTCCGGGTGGTCTTCTCCAGCAATTGGAGATTACTCAGTGGAAGTGGGAGAACATCTCAATGGAATTTTTTAATGGTTTACCTAGAGTTATGGGAGGACATGATGCTATATGGGTGGTAGTGGATCTTTTAACAAAGTCGGCCCACTTTATAGTGATCAAGGAGTCAAGCTCAGTGGAAGTTTTGTCAAGGCAGTATCTAGAGGAGGTGGTGAGACTTCATGGAGTACCTAGGATGATCATTTATGATCGAGATCCTCGTTTTACCTCCAAGGTGTGGAGAGGTCTCCAGCATACTTTTGGCTCTCAACTGTGCCTTAGAACTGCTTTTCATCCTCAAATGGATGGTCGGACAGAGCGAACGATCAGAACTCTTGAAGAAATGTTGCGCTCTTGTGTTCTTGATTTTGGAGGTTCATGGATGAAGCACTTACCCTTGGTAGAGTTCGCTTACAATAATAGTTTTCACTCTAGCATCGGTATGGTGCCATTTTAAGCCTTATATGGCCGGCCATGCCATTCTCCATTGTGCTGGACTGGGGTCGGAGAGTCAGTAATTCTCGGACTAGAACTAGTGCAGAATACAACAGAGATGGTTCACGTGATTCGTGAGAGGATGAAGACAGCACAAGATCGTCAGAAATCATATTCTGATCAAAGAAGGAGACCCTTGGAGTTTAATATTGGGGATCATGTGTTTCTGAAGGTGACTCCCCGTTGTGGGCAGCGAAGGTTTGGTCATGGAAGTAAGATTTCTCCCCAGTTTGTTGGGCCTTTCGAGGTGTTAGCTCGTGTTAGAGCTGTGGCGTATCGAGTAGCACATCCCCCTCAGATGAGTCGGATACATGATGTTTTCCATGTATCACAGCTCCGTCGTTATCTTCATGATGAATCTCATGTTATCGATTGGGGAGAGATCGATATTGATGATGATGCAACCTTCGAGGAGAGACCGGTGGAGATCCAAGACCGCAAGGAGAAGGTGTTGCGTGGGCGTTATATCCCCTTAGTTCGTGTCTTGTGGAAACACAGTGGCATGGAGGAGAGTACATGGGAGCGTGAGTCACAGATACGTGCTCAGTACCCAGAGTTGTTTAATGTCTAACTCCTTTCATGTAATGATGTTTTCTTTGTGGTTAGACCTTTCATGTTTTATTTATGTACTTTTCATGTGATGTTATGTTTTAATTGTTTGGATATGGATTTTTTGTTCCCACACTCTCAGATGTCGTAGTTTTGTTCCAGCTTTCGAACAAATCATGGTGGTTTTCCCCTGAGAGGTATCTTATGGGGTGGTTTTTCGGACCCCTCTTTTCTTCTGGGTTGGTTATTAATTCTCGAGGACGAGAATGTTTTGAGAGTTATCTAATGTAATGGCCCGGACCTCTCTGGTCCATTACTTTGTGAAAATGTTGTGTTGGAGGTGTTCCGGGAGGTCATGGTGACTTATCCCCAACACTTTGCCAAATTTCCGGTTCTGTTAACAGTGTTTCCAGTTTTATGAACAGTATCGGTAGGTGAACAGTGTTTCTATCGGTGAGGTTCAGTGAACACTGTTTCTATCGGTGAGGTTCTATCAGTGACCTTCTATCGGTAGGCTTGAACAGTGTTTCCAAAACGGTAACCTTCTATCGGTGGACTTCTATCGGTAGGATTGAACAGTGTTTCCAGAACGGTAACCTTCTAACAGTGACCTTCTATCGGTAGGCTTGAACAGTGTTTCCAGAACGGTAACCTTCTAACGGTGACCTTCTATCGGTAGGCTTGAACAGTGTTACTAGAACGGTAACCTTCTAACGGTGAACTTATAATGGTAGCCTTGAACAGTGTTTCTAGAACGGTAACCTTCTAACGGTGACCTTCTAACAGTAGCCTTGAACAGTGTTTCTAGAACGGTAACCTTCTAACGGTGACCTTCTAATGGTGGACTTAAACAGTGTTTCCAGCTTCCTACAGTTTTTCCCCATTTGACGTTTCCTTTGATGTAAAATACATTTAAAGCCTTGTTTTAAGGACTCTTAAGGCCGATTCAAATTCCATAAATCCTATATTAATTATTCCTAAGGCCAGGATATATTTACTTGGTCAAACCATGTGGGTTAATGCGGTCTATTTTTAATGGAGAATTAACCGGATCTTAAACCGTCTCCACATTAAATCTTAAAAAAGGGACGAGATATCATTCTCCCTTATTCTATCCCTTTTTTCTCATCTAAGAGATGCTAGAACCTTTCAATCATTCTCTTAGGAGTTGCACAATCAATCTTTACTCCTAGGATTGGTTCTGCTCTGTTTTGGATGCAACCGAACTGTGTCGGTCAATCTTCCCAATAAGGTATGTTTTATCATCGTTCTTTTGGGGATCATCTTCTCTTGTTTCTCCCTTCGATATTATACCATGTAATTTCAAATATTCTAATGGGTTTTTCTTGGGGTTGGTTGGTACTGTCGTACCGTGGCATCCTCTGGTGGATGGAGTTGTCGTGAGAGGAGGATTTTGACCCGTTGTGTGGATAAAGGACGTCAAGAACACTTCCAGGTAGGGGATTCATGGCTTCTCTAATTGTATATGTGCAATCATAGAATTGGAATGATTTATTCCTTTGGATCACAATGAAATTAACCTAATTAAATACTTGAACCGGATTAAAATAATTGTTTGATCGCATGTTTTTGCTTTATACTGTGATAACGGTTTTCCTCATGTTTTGCTAGATAGAGTGATATCTATGATTTCTTTGATTTTTTGTTCGTTCATGATGGAAATTGATAATGAACGTAAAGCCAGAATTAATTGTTAATTAATTGGCTAAAGATAAAGAGGCATGTAAATGAATCTGGTTATTGTCGTTGTTGTAGTTGTTCTAATTTGAGGTTAATCAAATTAGGGAATTAAGCATGGTTATTTAATTGTGATATCTTACTGATTAGGTCTCCTGTAATTAGAACCTATGAATAACAAATCTTCTAATTCAATATGGATTAAAGAACAGATTGTGTGGGAATTTCTAAAAGGGTTCTGAGTTACCCTCTTGTTTGTTAAAGGGTCAAGAGCCCATGGTTGTGATTGTTGTTTTCCTGATGCTTGTGTTGTGATGTGAGCCTAGATGGCTGTTGTGATATATGGAGGCATGGAGGCCTTGTGGTTGTGGCAGCAGATGACGCCTAGAGTGGAGAGATGCATCAGTTTATGCATGTGGGTGTCGGGGAGGACACTAGGGGTGATGGAATGGGATGGATGTGGTTGCTGGATGCTTGTGGATTCTTTGAATGTTTTCTGCTTTGCTTTTCCCCACTACTCATGGTAGCTGGTCTTGCTACCCTTCTTCGGAAGTAGGTGAAGACGCGCGGGGTATGCCACGTGCTTTCCGTGTTTAGCCTCTCGAGGGAGAATGGGTTTATGCTCTTTCTATAGGCAAAAATGACTTGATGGGTAGTATATCTACTCACTGTGTTGATCCTCCTTTGTGTTTAGAAGCATAGGATGCTTTTCTAGAATTCCTAGGAATATAGAAAAGTAATTATATAATGAATGTTTGATTAAATGGTGAAAATCCACGGGGATGGAGATACTATAATTTAAAGGTGATGTGAATCTTAAAAGGAGCAGTTGATTTTGAATGTGATGCTAATTCGGTTTAATGTGGAATTTTTCATGGTTAATTAATGTTTAAAGAATTAATTAATTTACAGTGGAACTGATAAAATGAGAATGGATTAATCTAATAAATCTATTCAAATGTTTGTGTGCTTATAGGATACCTAGTCTTAGAAGTAACAGTCTGGAGTCTGAGAGATGTTAGCTGCAGTTGTATCTAAGACTAGGTAATGCCCATAGTGTGGATGTGAGTTATATATATATTCTGTATTTTTTGTGTTTCTATACGCTACTCCACCTTTTCGGTAATGGCAACTGACACCCCGGGGATTCTGAGCCCTGGGGGGGTGTTTCCCCCAACATTCTAATGGGAGGTCAAATGGCTGACTACCCCCTTTGGCCCCTCTCTCTTCTCTTGGTAGATACATGTGCCAACAGGCACAAAAGTTAGTTTCCCCATATATGTGTGTAGAGGGCTGTAATGGCTTGTAGTTATTTCACACACATATATTCTGGATATAGTATCTTATGGACTACTATAGGTGTAACGTGTATAGGTTGTGATGGCTTGAGGATCCCTACTCGGTGTATGGGCTATAATGGCTTGAGGTATAATACCTGATGTATGATACACGTTGTGCGGGCTGTGGTGGCTCCCGGAACTTACCTAGTTACTTTTGGTTGTGAGGATGGTGTGGTTCTTCGCCTAGGTGTCTTCTGGCAAGCCTTTGTGGTGCACGAGGTGCAAATTGTGGAGCTTAGCCCAGGTGTCTACGGGCAAGCCTTTGGAGAGAGATGCACATGACGTATGTTGTTGTGGAAAAGCGGAAAACCAGTGGGGAAGTAGTAGCGGGGTACCCTTGATATTCTTTACTATATTCTATATTCTTGTTTGTGTTACTTGGTGAGAGTAGCCATGGTGAGGTTGGGAACTTAGTATACTTGTTTAGGTGACGAATCAGTTTCACTTGTTCTTCACTGGGCTTTAGCATGATTTCTTTACTTTTTCACGAGAGGCTTGGTGAGGATCCTACTGAGTATACTATTATACTCACCCTATGTATATATAAACTATTTTTCAGGTCACTTGGAGTAGGTTGGAGATCAAGCTGGTTATTACTAGCTTATGGTTAGAGGAGGAGCTGTTTAGGCTTGTGGTCGCTGCCTTTTTACTTTCTTTTGGGTACTTTTAGTTTTCCCTTTCATTTTTAGTACTTTTGCATGAAATTTCATATATGTACTTGGGTTTCTTTTATATTTCAATTCTGAGATGGAGTTTATTGGTGTCTATATTATCTCTCTTTTCCGCATGTGTTCTCTTAGAGGGTAATGCCTCCCATTTGTGTGTTTACTATACCCTCGGTGCTAGTCGCCAACCCGGGGCCTACTGGAGGTGGGACTCGGGAGTCATTATATTCCTTCTCACATTGTCGGCCCAGGAGGGGTACACTTTGTGGGGAGGGGTTCGTGACAAGATAGCTTTGACTCTCAACATCAATTGCTCTGAGGGTAAGGTTATCCAAATGATGTGTGATTAGCTGCACCCTCCTCTGGGTAAGTCCATCCTATGCTAAAAAGGTTCCATTCTCCCTGGTGAAGGAAAAACTAGTCCCATCCGTGTGGGCACACTGCACTTTGCACCAAATACAATCAATCTGAGTATGAAATGTGGATAACTAGTCCATACCAAAGATGACGTCGTAAGGCCTCTACTCCACTACTAGAAGATCTTAGCCAAAGCTCTCACCTCCTAGAGTAATCTCACACTACCAAAACTAGTGTATAATCATCAAATTTTCTTCTGTAGGAGTCTCTAGCAGTAAGGATCAAGCCAACGGCTCCACCAGAACCTCCGAGCTCCGAACGAGGGTTGTGGTAATAAATGAGTAACTAGAACCTGTGTCTATAAGTACTGCAGTTAGTGTGGAGTAGACATAGATCATACCACGTATCATCTCTGGAGTTCCATGATCGTAGGCCTTAGATACCTGGAGCTGACCTCGTCCTTGACCACCTGCTCCCTGTGGTCGGGGTGGACCTCTTGGTGGTGGTGGTGGTAGAACCTCGAATCATCGTACACCACCTGTTGCACGGCCTGCTCCTCTACCACATATGTCTCCTGCCTATGGAACTCCTCAATCGAATATTCACCTCTTCCCAGGCAGTCCTTCAACCACCTACTGGTCATTTGTACGGCAGGTTGAGCAGTTGCAATCCATGGGACCCTACCAGCCGCACGAGTAACATTGCCTTTCCCTTGCCTATCTTGCTTTATCTCAAGAGCTCTGCACCACCGACCATGTATCTTATAGTCTTCCACCTGTAGGTCTGGTCCTCTTAGACCTCTTCATCATCTGTCTACTGCCAGTTGCCGATGATTCTGCTATGCGTCGTCCGATGGTGGGTCTCTCTATCGGTGACTACTCAGCAAGGAATATCTCCACTAAGAGTGCTTTATCTAACACCCCCGCCTGCATCGGGATGCTGAGAGAAACCATCAGATATCTAATCTCTCTTCTGATCCCCTACTCGAAGGTTCGGGCCCTGAAGAAAGGGTCCCAAACCATGTCAGTGGAGTAGCGTTAAAGTTCGGTGAACCTCGCTGAATACAGAGCCATGGTCATTCTACCCTACTGCAAGTGGAGAATCTCCAGTATATGCACTGAGTGTAGGTTCGCTGGGATGAACTCTTCCATGAAAAGGCTCTCAAAGTCCGCCTAGATGAGAGTGACATCATCTTGAACCTAGAGAATCAAGCTCCACCATCTGTCCGCTACTGCCTGAAGAAGACTGGCGGCAAGGATCACCATGAGATTTGCTGGTGTCCCTACTAGTCGAAAAACTCTAACCACGGCCTCCAGCCAGTCCTCAACCATCTCTAGATCCGTCTCGCCCCGGAACCTCGGTGGCCTCTAGTGCTGGAACTCGTGCAACGCGCTCAAGTGGCGTACACCCTCTATTTTCGGGGCTGGTGGTATCGGCTGACCAATGGGTAGTGGTGCTGCTGGTACGCCACCTAATGGTACAACTATTGTAAGGGGGCCCTGCACCAAAGCCTCATTGCTCAGTGGGCTATCATCACGTACTCTACCTAGAACCCTAGATGGCTGTCTGCGTGGAGGCATCCTGGAAGAATAGGTGCTCCATGGTCAATAAGTTATACCTGGTGAGATGGCTCAAAGAGATCACAAAGAAAACTTTTCAAAAACACACACACAATCAGTGTTTTCATGCACTGAGTGGGAAATCAGAAGTCAGGGTTCGAGTGTATGGATACGTTGGTCACCGCACCAACACTGGATTCCCCAAACTGATAATCACACCCATAACACATAAAACTAGTGGTAATTAAAAGATCGGAGTCCAAGTTATTTAGTAGAACCGACTCCTCTGATACCAATTCATCATGACCCATCCCGTAGGTCCCCTGTCGTGATTACCCCAAGCTCGCCTCCCATAGGCCAGGGGCTGGTGACTAGCACCGGAAAGGCATATCCCTAAAACCAGGAAGGAATTGCCTTTAATCCTGAAAACTCACCCAAACCAAGCACATAACAAGACACAAGCACAAGATAAACTATAAAGTAAACAGGGTGTGTATAGTAAGTAAAGGGGCCAGAATACAAGCCCAACTAGAAATTACAAGTAAAACTGAAAAAGAATAGCTCCTGTGAACACCGGCTAAGGACCCCACTTGAAGTGTAGGTACGTCTCTCGAAAGGTCATCCCTACGGATCGTATCATCTAATGTCCACCTTTGATTAGCCTCCAGTCTAGTACCCTTCACCCCGATCAGCATTGTCCATTATCTGCACAAGACACATCAAGGTGCGGGCATAGCCCGTGCAGGGGTGACTATAATGATACTCAGTAGGGACCCTGAGGCCCTTGTAGGTCTCCTAGAGTTTCAAAAAGGAAAACCCACAAAGCACAAAGTAATAGTCATCAAAACTACTTAGGTATATTCCCATACATATACCTAAGTTATCAAGATATACAAAGGTACACCATGAAGGTAGAAGTACCACATAGGTAACACCATGAAGGTATAAGTACCACACAGGTAACACCAAGAAGGTAGAAGTACCGCACAGGTAACACCACAATGGTAGAAGTACCACACAGGTAAACCACGAGAATATAAGTACCACACAGGTACACCACACAGAAGAATACCATAAAGGTAAGGACTCATCTCACACCAGGTATAAGTGAAGTATAGAAGTACATATGATCAGTCACGAAGCTAGATCATCTTATTCTATCAAGAGGCACTGCTGCTAATTATACGAAGTCTAACCCACACAGGATCGATAGGTATTAACCCCCGTAATGACCCACACAGGATTGGTATGCTCTAACCCACATATGATCGTTGAGCGCTGACCCACACAAGATTTGACCCACACAGGATCGGTATGCACTGACCCACACAGGATCGTTGAGCGCTGACCCACATAGGATCTGACCCACACAGGATCGGTATGTACTGACCCACATAGGATCATTGAGCACTGACCCCCACAATATTGATAGTTACTAACCCCCACAATGACCCACACAGGATTTGACCTGCCCAGAGTCGATAGGTAAATAACCTTCATATTATCTGTCTCCAACCTCCACCTCGCTGTCAGCCACTGGATTCCTCGCACCCGGTGCGCTCGAGTTCTGTAGAATCTTCCCTTGAGATATCATTCGTACCTCAACCACCAAAATTTTCCAAGAAGAAGTTTCCCAATGTTCTATCATGTCATAAGGGACCTGGTGCAATAGACGGCGCATCAATCAGACGCCTGGTCTGTAAGTTATTAGAGTTTTCGCTTTGAGGGTCCGGTTGGATTCGGGTTCAATCCAACCCATCCATACTCCAACATTATCCAAAACTCAATTGGATTATACCAAAAGGACCATATCAATCCAAGGATTCTTTTACCATAGATGATTCATCAAACAGACACCTCGTTCTCAAGATATGTCCACAAAGGTGAAATTGGGTTCGGATTGGCATGAGTCTGGTCCGACCTGGCCTGGTCCAACCCAACCTAGTTCGGGTCGACCTGGACCAACTTAGGTCCATCCCTAATGGCCTAGGCCGTGGCGGGCCCAGCCCGTTGAGCCGTGGTCCGTCCCGGCCCACGTAGGGGACGGCCCGGCCCAACCTGCGGTTGGATGGACCATCGTGGTGGGGTTCGCCCTAGATGACACCTGGGGTGAGGCACCCCCCTGGTATTCTGAATGGTCATTTGGACCATTCAACTCGACCTACACAATGGCGCTATGTGGCGTCGCCTGCTGGAATGTAGGACCCGCCGAAGTGGGTCCTACCCGGTGCGACGCGGCCAGCCATAATGGTTAGCCCTCCCTTTTAGCAGTGCGGACGTACGCCGCTCCTCCCGTGGCCAGTCGGTTGTTGGCCACCTTGGTGCACAACCACGGCCGACGAGTCGTGTCCTTCTCTACTACCAGAGGCGCGGACGTGCGCCGCCCCGCCTTCATGTGGTCGGCTGGCATGCTAGCTGCCGTGCTCCCCTGCCGCGGCCGACAGGCCACAGCCTCCTTCAGCGGCGTAGTTGCACTGTCTCCACCTTATGCCTCATTGCTGTCAGTCTCTATCCTCCTTTTCCATGAAGAACGCATCAACATTGAAGATACAGAGGGATCAGGCCATGTTCTTTTGGTTTTTACCCTCCGCGTTAGTCCGGTAGCACGCAGATCAAGGTGAAAGATTCAACATAAAATTAACGATGAAAAATCTTAAACTAACCCCTACTTGTTTTCTCATTGGAGACAGCGCGAGGAAGGAGATGATGATAATGAAGTCGCTGACGTCTGTTGCTCCTGCAACAAGCTCCAAAGTCGGTTCCTCATTCTTGATCGGGAGAGTGTTCTTCGTTGGAGAGGATGTTTCTCTAAAGGCTCTCCTTTGCCAATCATTTTCCCCACGAGAGGTGTGGTGCCAAATTAATAAGTTAATATTTAATATTGGCACATCAATGGGGAGATTCCAAGAGTTAATAAAAATAATTATTAATTAACAAGTTGATTCATTAATTCAGAATTAGTGAATCCTATTAATTAAAGAGGAATGTGGTTACACATTTTCTATAACCGATCATTTAATGAACAACATTAAATTCTTGACCATACTCATGTGGTCCCCACCTTTATGATTCAAATGGGAGGTTTTAAAAATAAAATAAATGTTAATTATTTTATTTTATTATTTTTCAACCCTCCCACGAAAATCAGAAAAACTAACTACTACCCTTGACCTACTGTAGTCAAGGTGAAGGTATCCTTAAGCGAATATCGACGTTGTAAGTTCAACGGTGTCCTCAGATTCCAATTCCGATCACCGGTTAAAAAGTTACAAAACGCTATTCTTGTGTTTACTGAATGTACCTGAAAAAAAGTTCATAAATTCATTTCGGGCACACCGGGCCTCAGAATCACGCGACGTAAAATTTCATGGACTTTTAATATTTCCATTTAATTAAGAAAATTACATGGAAGAATCTGGGTCTTTACAAGAGATTAAAGACAAAAAGGTAGATAAAAAATCAAGTAGAAGATCAGCTCAATAGGCTACCCAACACTGCTGAATATAGAAATTCCAGAACTGATCCCACTTAATGATCACATACCCGAAAAACAACTTTACATCATAGAAGGTGAAGTACCATGGTATTAAAATATATTAAATTATTTTTCCACATCTTAGGTACCTTATCACCTTAACTATCAACAAAATAATAAACTCAAGGCTGGATCTAGAATTTATATCTGGGAAGATCCATTTCTTTGGAAAATTTTCAATGACCATGTCATAAGAAAATGCTTACTAGAAAGATAAATAGAATCTGTTTTTCATTTTTTTTATACACTTTCTTGTGGAGGCCACTTTAGACCACAAATAATGGATATAAAATTATCAAAATCTAGAATCTATTGTCTAACCTTGTTTAAAGATGCTCATGATTATTGTAAAAAATTTAAAAAGTGTCAATTTTCTAGAAATATTTCAAAGAGTCAAGATATTCCCCAAAAACCCATCATTTTTTTGTGAAATCCTTGAAGTATGGGGAATTGATTTTATGGGATGCTTTCTCATGTCTTTTAGGAAATCTTATATTTTACTTTATAATGATTATGTCTCTAAATGATTGTAAGCTAAGGCCACCAAGATTGATAATTCCAAATTTTTGTGTTATTTTGATAGGTAAAACATCTTTTGTAGGCTTGGAATGTTGATATCCATCATTAGTGACAAAGTGATGCATTTTTTCAGTATAATAATGAATTATATTCTTGAAATGTATGGGGTAAACCACAAGATAAATACACCTTAACATCCTCAAACAAATGTCTAAGATGAAGTGTCCAATCTAGAGATTAAAGGTATTTTGGAGAAAATAGTCAAACCAAACCGAAAGGATTGGAGACAAAGTCTTGAAGACACTTTATGGGCATATCATATAGCATACAATACCCCTATAGGTATGATCCCCTATCGATTGATTTATGGAAAAAAAATCATCTACCTATGGAATTGGACCACCAAGAATATTGGGATGTAAAAAAGGTGAATTTAGATTTAGAGAGTGCTAGAAAAGAGAGAAAACTTTAGTTACAAGAGATCAAAGAAATAAAAATATAATCTTTTGAAAAATAAAGAATTTATAAAGAAAAAACAGAGTGTCACATGATAAACCTAATTATCCAAATACCTTTCAACCTGGAGACTAAGTCATTCTCTACAATTCCAAACTAAATTTAATTCCAAGTAAGCTTCATTTTAAGTGGGAAATACCTTTTCTTATTACTAATTTCTATCATTTTGGTTCCATTTAGATCAAAAAATAATAGGAGGGAAATCCATTCACTATAAATGGGAAAAGGAAGAAATTTTTCCATGGAAGTTTACCTCAAGAACTGGTGGAGGGGATCAAACATCTCCAACACATCTACTAATTTCTTCTCATGAGGTTAGGTCAAGCCAAAGACATTAACTAAAGGCACTTTTTGGAGGTAACATGAGTTTTATTATTTTTTTAGGATTTAGGATTTAGTTACACCTTACTTCACCCCTTTATGATTTAATGGAATGGTTCTTACATTAGTATGAGTTTTTTTTACAGAACTATAATGATAAAAAATCACAAGGTGGCCCCAAATATTGGAGGAATAAAAAAAATATTTTTTTAAAAAGGGAATTCACTCAATTTTATGTTTCTCTTTTAAACTCCCTATATTTTTTCCCAAAAACATGTTTTGAGATTTAAACTGGAAAATTGTATTCCTATAATTTAATTTATGCTTTACTTGACTTATCTAAGAGACATGAGTTTACTAGGAATCCTATGATGCCATGTTTTAGATTTCAATATTGATAATATTGGATGATTAAATTGGATAATTAGATGATTAAAATGAATCATGAATATTAAACTAAGGACTTGTTATTTGAGGGAATTAATTGATTCATGTAAATAAAGTTTCCCTATCATTTTTCATGATTTTAATTTCTAGAATTCATATTAATTGATTTGTTATTATTAATCATGCCTTAGGTGATTTTCCAATATCATATTTCCATTCTCAATAGGATTTCTAGACCAAGTACTTCCTATTTATTCCTGATCATATTTATTGAGTGATCTTGGGACATGTCACCTACCAAAACTTTCATTTGAACTTATCAAAACTATGACTATGCAAAAAAAATATTTTAATAGTGGGTACCCTAGACCCAAATTTAATAGTAATTTTGATTACCATATCATGTATAAATTTAGATATACATGATGTATTATTACCATTATAGTGTAGACTTTTCTACATCCACTGTTGAAATGGTAATGTCTATAGATTATTTGTCATATCAAAAGGTTATAGTAGATCTCAAACTTTGATGATAACCTAAAGATACTATGAAATTAATCTTAAACATATTTCATATGGTCTATATACATCTTACTAACTGGACATGGTATATTTATGACTATCAGGTGTTGGGGTATCATAAGTATTAAGACTTCTTCTCATGAAGTTCACACTTGGTGATCTCAAGTAGTGAGATCATAAGGATAGACCCATAAATAGTAACACCACATGTTTTGAATGTCATTGGTAGTTTCTATATACAGAAATGTGTTTTGGTATCCAAAATTGAGATCATTACCAATGTGTTCCATTTGATCGCTTACTTTGATGCAAGTCAAAAACCATAATAATGAAATCATGGCAAGGTAATTTGTATTGGGTGTGTCATTGGTGGTATGACATTGGTTGAATCATCAAGATATGATTTTTCACTTTTGGTTTGAGGAAGTAATATCTCAGACTAGGTTGATTAGGATGGTAATACTTCATATGACTATGAACATGGTAGTCTAGGGTAAATTCATCCATTTAGATCTACAAAAAATAAAGCAAGAAAGGATGATGATAGTGGTGTGTGTCTGGATTTTTGAGATATTTAAAGATAAAGAGATTATATTACATAGTGCATGTTCATAGGTTGGTTGTTGTTGTTGTGACAATCCTTATCTCTTTAAGGGCATTGATGTGTTGCGAGAATCTTCTCTTGGTTTGTGAATTTTATTCACTACTATCGAGATAAGGTCCTACAAGGTCACAAACAATAGTGTATTCAATAATCTTCCTTATTCAATTGACTAGGTGTATAGGACATGGTGGGCCCCACCACTGTGTATAGGTTTTGTATAAGGTTGTACGATCACCAAAGGAATAAATAAATTCATATTATTCAAGTTAAGAATAATTGGAATTGAATTTATTTATTAAATGTATTTAAAATTTTTAAAGTAAATACATGGAAAATATTATTTGAACGAATATTAGTCTAAAATATTCAAGGTTCATTTAATATTTGTGGGAACTTCGAGCTGAGTTAATTGCTCAGGTATTATCACGTAATATATTTACTATATTTCAATAAAGTTATAATAATATAAATGGTATTTATGGATTAGTATAATCTTCATAATATCATTTATAAAGTGTGTAAATATATTCGGGGTTTGGGGACGAAATTATGGGTAAGTGCATAACACACTATAAATAGAGGAGGAGAGGCGCTTGTCAAATACTATTCACTGCTCAATGGTGATATCATCTCTCTCTTATTCTCTCTCTCTCTCATTATAGAGAGAGAAACTCTTTATCCAATTGATTGGATCGAGGTCTCTCTCATGAATTGCAAATAAGGTGATGTAGTCATCGTTGGAGCATCAAATGTGACGTCGAATCTCTGTACTAGCACCGGGATTTCAACGATTAGCACTCCCATAGATTCTTAAATCATGTGTGGACAATCTAGAGGAATTAGACTTTGGATTATTTGAGAAGTAATCTCTAACAATGATCATATTTTGATCATGGATTCGGATATAATGAGGTATTTATAGTGTTATTTTTGTGCTTAAAATTCCTCACCTGAGATCCTCTAGAGGTAATCGGGCTATGATTTTTCCACTGATGATGAAGTCATGTCAATCATCAGTGGAAAATATTTAAAATCCCATTTTGGGGCCTTCTCTGCACACCTGATACCTTTAATTGGTATTTGAGTGATGCATGAAGATTTTAATTCAACAAAAATTAAAATTGAATTAAAGTTATTAGAGGGTGTCGTTCAAGTCCCAACGCCATAGACAGATTTTAAATCTAACACTGGATGGCCAGTCTGAGGTCATATGAAGTTTTAATATGGATTCAAAATCAGTTTTTATATATATTAAAATTAAGAACACATATATTTATATATGTGTTGAAATATCATAAGTCAGTCAGATTTGGAATTTCCAGTGATCCCCGACACCGGTTGGAGTTTCGATAGTTAGAAAAATATTTTCCAGCACTGATAATTTTATTATAATAAAATTATTAATATTATTATTTTTCTAATCCTAATGTAATAGGATGATGATTTTGTGGAGAATTCCAAATTTGATAAAAAACAAAAAATAGGGTAGGGGAGGACATTTGAATTCATCAAAAAAAATATAAAAATGGGTTCTATGGGTCTGGCGGCTTGAATTTAAAAAAAACAAAAATAATGTTTTCAAGTGGGGTGGGACACCCCTATCAGATGATGCCTCCTTAGTCAAACCAAGCCACCTCTAGCCTAGTCTAGCTAGTCCTATTTGATAGATCTTGAAAAATCTTCTCTTACCACTCCCTTTAACAGCAGTCGTCGCCGACCTCTCAGGCACTACTTCCCTTTCCATGCACCAATACACCGGATGTTGTGGTTCCTCACCGACGATCCCATATACCCAAGACCCGCCACATGGATTCTCCTAAATATGGAGCAATAGATCATCGCCCAAGGTAAAATCTTCCAGAACTAGTGGCCTCCACCTCCACTTCCTAGGTTGGTAGTACTCTAAATGCTTAGAGGTACACCCCAGTATACTCTACACATACCAGATTTTCCCTGAAATAGGTCGGGGCTGCTTTCTCTGACCCCAAACAGGTCTGGGTAGACCTGTCACTCCTAGAGTACCCATGCACGGGGTTTTCATGACCCAAAATGGGTCTTCATAGGTTTTTTCCTACCCGCACAGGCCCTTCATAGGGTTTTTGGAGCTCGAGTAATTTGATTTAATCAAAAGTTAATTAATTTAATTTTGGTTTAAATTAAATTAATTAAATATTAATTTTTGTTTTTAAAAAAATAATTTTAATTCTTGAGCTAAAATTAATTTAATTTATTTGTTAAATTAAATTAATTAATTAATTAATTTTTGGAATGAAAATTAAATTAATTAATGGGACCGAACGATGTAAAATATTAAATTAAAATAAGAGTGAATTTTTAATTCATTAAAATTCCCTTAGAAAATTATTTAATGCATGTTTAATTTTATTTTTACATTTAATTTAAATATGCAATTTAAATGTGTATTGACCAATCATGATTCATAGACTAACCATTGTATGTTTGGTGAATTTTTATTTATTTATTTATTTATTATAATGGTGGTTTGTAACAAATAGTTTATTATATGGGGATTTATGAGTCATCTAAGTCAATATATGTATAAGGGTATGTGTTTCCAATTCTCATTTGTATTTTATAATCCTGAGACCTCGTTGCTGCGAGTAAGTATTATTGTATAATGACACAGATAAGCAGTTGCATACTTCATGCCAAGTTAGGTCAATGCACTAGATAGGAGCTTGACACATTGGATGGTAAGGTTCTGAAACTTGATTTGCAAGCAATGTGTCTCAAGGTATTACCCCTTGGGTCTAGGTTGATCCATTTGTCAATCAATGGATCAACCATTAGTATCAGTACATGATCATGTCTTTATTTTATTTTTTCATGCTTTATTATTTTTTGTATGTGTAGTTTATATGTGTTCACATAGAATAATAACCAATCTTGCTCAGATAAAATAAACAAGTGACACGGTGTTTTTTTCTTCTATTTATTGCATGGTCACTTGTGAGTGGGATCACATAGTACATTCTTGTCAGATAAAAAATTATTTCATTTCATCATTTAAAAATAATAAAACCCTCAAAGAAATATTAATTTGTAACCACCTTCCATCATTCAAATTCAAACAAAACTGGGTGTTCCGGGTGATCTTTATCCAAAGTTGAGGGTGCCTTTTACTACCAAGGAGTTTTTTTAAGAGTGGTGAGTTGACCTAACTAAATTCTCAAAAAATATGTATCCAAAGATAGCTTCTTTTAATTTTATAGGAAAGCACTAAGTAAATCGAGTTATGATTTTAGAATCTGGGACTTCACTCAACAGATTAAAGAACTAGGAGTTAATACGGTTGGTCGTCCAAATGTCTACCTTGAACCCTCTGAGTAGTGGCATAGAGAAATCTTGTAGACTATGAGGATAAATTCAGGGATCCTTTCCAATAGAATACTCAAGAGAGATAGTATTCTGATTCTAATATAGAGGGTTACTAGAATTAGATAAAATAGTGAGATACATTTAAATATTTAATTAATTAGTTAATCAATAATGTCTAAATTGGTAATCAAGATAAAAAGTACAAATATGCTTGAATTTTATTTTTGTAGAAATTTGATTATACCAAAAGAAATACTATAATATCTATTGTAAAAAGTAAATTTCCTATCTAGAATGAATTTCCAAGTATAGTACATGCACTTGTGCATAAAACTATGATATCATAAATTCAAGGAGTTGGTGTCCCTATACCTGTTAAGTTACCTCAAAAAGTGAGGGTGTAAATTTTATTATAGGAGACTCATGTATAAATCATATGATGGTTATGTTATTATGTTATCATCAATGTCTAATGTCAGTTGTGGTCACTACATCGGGACATGGGAGATATAACATATAGTCTCATATTCAATAAGTTTTCAAGGATAAAGTGAAGTAAGATATGAATAAGGTGATGATTACACTAGTCATGCATAAATTGAAAGATGGATCACAATATTTCAATGGATTACTTTCTTGTATCATTTTCAACCATTTACTTAATTCTTGTTTTAAGTTTTAAAATGAACAGTGTTGAGTAAATGATTCAATTACCTACCAAGGTAAAGATCATCATGTAAAATAATAACTTAAAGAAATAATAATCTTTAATTATTATGGAAAACAAATTGAAAGACATGGTGAAAATAAAAATGGTAAGTGGAATGAAAATGGAACATTCATAATTTCCTTCAACTAAAAAGGTATTAACATTAGGTTATTTTCATCACATAACATAAAATAAATTCTATGGAAGTTAAATGCAAAGAAATCAATCAATGAAGCAAGTAATCGCTTCTTCTTTAGGTATATTCATCAAATAAAAATAATGTTTCATCCAAACCTCTTAGTTATTACATAAAATATTATTTTCACATATGTGTATTGAAATATAGTAACCAAGTAAGTTATAGAGACATTACAGGAAGTAAGGTGAATTCTCCAAGAGGATGAGAAAGGGTGATTCCTAAGTCAGTGGTGAGAAGTACATGAATTCTATATTTCCCAGTGAATGATTATTGTAAAACTATTTTTAGTATAACCAAAACATTTATCTCATGTGTCTATTGGACATAAAGAGAAATTATTCTAGGTTAAGGAATGAATGTTGTTTGTGGTGTATTATACTCAACCAATAGTTCAGTGATGCTCGAATCATAGGCAATACATGATGATATAAAATGTAAGACTAATTTACCCAATTATATAAAGATAAATATTTGTCAAGAAAAACTAAAATTAAACATCTATGATATACCCAATATGGTATTTAGACTCATATTATCTAAACACCTTAGGTATTATTGATGTATATGCTTAATTTTATAAAAAGAAACATTTAGAAATAAAGGTAAGCCACAAGGCTTTTGGAATTAGTTCAACAAGTGATCATGAACTATTCCACGGGTAATCTAGTGATAAATATACTTCATTAGATTCCTCTAATTGATTAAGGAATATAAAAATGGAGTATGATATATTCATGGTCATAAAATATTACTTACTATGGGCTATCAGGTTGAAGGATATTTTAACCAAGAATTCATTGAACAATATAATATAACATGGAGTAATTCCTAAACACACATTACCTTATTTGCATCATGACATTGATACTAATAAGGAGAATTGATTATGAGTATTTAATTTTAAACATTGATCAATAAAATTTAGCATGGAGAAATTCCTAAATGCACATTTCCTCTTACACATCACAGTCATGATGTAAGTATAAAGAGCATCAATTTTGATATATATTGCATAAACTTCCATTATATTTTAAGATGTGCTTTATAAATAAGAGTGTTATCATATAATTGTATGCCCACTATAATGACAAATGGATATCATATCATTTGTAGTATGATGGAAATACATTATGTCATAAGAACTATGTGTTAAGATTTAAAGAGTTTTTTTAGGATATAAAAAAACTTGCATCAAGGAAAAACACAACGTGCATCTATAAAAATTATCCTAAAGGTTTCTTAGGATGTTACATAAATACCTAAGATATAAAAGATATAGTCAAGATACAGACTATATTTTTATATAAGGGTGAACATCTCTATTTGAGATAGTGGGATCCATATTGACTTGGGTTTAGTCAATGCCAGAGGTGAAAAAATAGTTGGCATAGGAATGAGTTCTAAAATTCTTGTGTAAAAGGATGTTCTAGATACATATACTGCATTGGAAGGTAAAAACCATGGTGATGGTTTTATATTCATCATATTTGGTGATAAATTATTCATTGAGAATAATAATTCCTATAAGTAAATATTATAGTGAAATTATATAAGATTGAAAAGATCAATTAAAATTCAATAATGAATTCCATGTATCAAAGTATAAAGGGGCTTATTATTTTTGAATACTATGGTGGGTATTCAAATGAGATGATACATGGGTGGTACAATCCTGGTACCAATATGTAATAATGACTAACACCAAGTCAATATTCTTATATCCATTAGAATTTTACTTATTATTGCTAATATCTATGATCATTGTATTGAGCATTGGATTTCAAGATCAAATTTCATTGAAGGTGTCTATATGACGCATCTATAAAGGGGTGATGATATCATAAAATGCTAATAAGGGTTTCAAGCTATTGAAATTTAGTTCAATATTAAATTAAGAAACAAGATAATGGAATATTCATTTGGAATGAATATTTTCCATGTGTATAATATATGTCAGTAGGAGTTCCATTATTTTAAAAGTAAAATATGTTTGACAACATATGAAAAATAGTTATTGGTCCTCATGTTAATTAAGGATAGGATGAAATTAATACTCTAGTGATTGGATTAAAGTTGTAACCTAAGTTATAGAGACCAAGATCTAATGAGGTAGATCTAATAGTTTCTTGGACCTAGTCAATTATACATATACTCACATGGTATTGAAAAATACAAGTTGGAAAAATTTGAGAGATAATTGTTACCAGTATCATATGGAATATATCTCTTTAGGTTGACATGTTCGGGACATATAAGGAGATTGACGTGGTGATTTGAATTCCATATGTTTTAGCGATGGATCAATCACGTATTTCATGATATGTACAATAATTTATATTTCCATAATATACTTTATAGTATGAAGATGTCAATTATATCTAGGAGCACTGCATGGGAAGCAGTCAAAAATATCCATTTGTACTTGAGAAAGTATAAAGGATATGTACATGGTAAGTGGAGTAGAAAGGATACTAGTTTTCAGGTGACATAAACTAGTTTTCTTTTGGATAAATTTGATCTAATATCATAGTTAGTATAAGGCATTGAGCAAGACATACTCATAAAAGCTAATGGTAACCATACCTATAAATACTGAGTATGTTGCAGCTTTTGAGGAAGTTAAGAAGTAGTTAAATGGAACAATTTGTTCTAGTTATTGGAATCATACCTAGTAAGTAAAGTGTTATCATAATGTAAATTATTATATTCTTAATATCCAAGATTTAAAGTTATAATAGTGTAAAAAAGGGATATACCTAGGGATACCATATCTTGAGAAGTTTTACCCAAGGAGGTGAGGTTGTATATACCATTATTTCCATGTGGTGAAAATTTGGTAGACCCAGCAACTAAAGTCATAACTTAGAAGAAAAAATTATTTTGATCATGTGATAGCTAACAAGGTTGTTTAGAAAGTTCTCTCTAGTGCAAGTGGGAGTGTTATAATAGTGGGTTCTCTAGACCCAACTTGAACGGTATTTTTTTCTTACCATATCTTGTATACAGTTAGATATATATGATGTATTCTTACCATTATAGTGTATAATTTTTTGTGTCCACTATTAAAATGGTAATGTTTATAGATTAATTATCATATCAAAAGGTTATATCAGATCCCATGCTATAATGAGAACCTCAAAATACTATTAAATTATTCTTAAACATATGTCTTATGGTCAAGATACATCTTACAAACTAGACACAATAGAATTTTGACTATCAGGTGCTGGGGGATCATAAGCGTTGAGACTTATTCTCATGAATTTTAAACTTGGTGATCTTAAGTAGTGAGATTGTGAGGAAAGACCACCAATAGGAACACCACATGTTTTGGGTGTCATTGGTGTTCTTATCTACGGATATACATATTGATCTCCTAACTCGAGATCATTACCAGTGTGTTCTATTCGATTGCATACTTTTAGGAAAGGAAAAAACCATAATAATGAAATTGTGGCAAGGTAGATTGTGTTGGGTTCATCATTGGTGGTATGAAATTGGTTGAATGATCTAGATAGGATTTATCACTTTTGGGTTTAGGAAGTATTATCTCAGACTAGGTTAATCAGGATGGTAGTACCTTCATAAGACCATGTCCTTGGCAATTGAGGGTAAAACCATCTAGTTAGATTAAAAATCAATAAAGCAATAAAGGAAGATGATATGGGCATTCATCCTACTTTATGATATATTTAAAGACTAAGAGATTATATTACACAGTTCATGTTTAAAGGTTGGTTGTTAGTATTGTGACTATTCTTATCTCTTGAGGGGTCTTGATGGATTGCTAGACTCTACTCTTGGTCTATGAATTTTATTCACTAATATTGAGATAAGGGCCCAGAGGGTCACACACAGTAGCATATTTACGAAACTACCATATTCATTTGAATAGGTACATAGGATATAGTGGGCCCTACTATTGGGGTCCAGGTTTTGTCCAAGGATGTATGATCACCAAAAGAATAAATAAATTCATATTATTCAGGTTAAGAATAATTGGTATTAAATTTATTTATTAAATTTATTTACAAGTTTTATAGTAAATACATAGAAAATATTATTTGAATGAATATTATCTTAAAACATTCAAGGTTAATTTAAGAGGCATGGATGGCGGCCTTCTCTCTCGATCCCTCCCTTTCCGCTCTCAGTTTCCTATGTTTTCATCTAGAAACCCTCTTATTTAGGGTCGGTGGCACATCTGAGCATCGTTTCTTCCACTTTTCCATCCTTTCTTCTCCTCTTTTCGACTCCTTCAGCCCTCTTCCATCATGATGGTGAATTTCTCTTAGTGTTTGTCTCATGGGGTGGATTTATTAGTCTCGATGAAGGTTTTCACTTTTAAAGGCCCTGACCATTGCTACCCTACTCAGACCCCATATTCCACCACGCCACTCTAGGTTGGATCTGGAGCAATGGATACATTGTGGTTTTGGGTTAAGGGATTTGGTGGACATGTTTTTTCAGGCACTCATGTGTCAGCTCTATCTTGTTTTAATCTGATGGTTTTAGCCTCTCCATGATACCTATGCTCTGATCCCTAGGTCTCTCAAATCTATACTCTAACCTCTAGTCCCTCCACTCCTCTTCGAGTCGAATCGAGAGTGGTGGTTCCTCATAGGTTTTGGGAGGTGGTATTTTTCAGCTGAAGGTACTCTCAACACGGACTGATTCATTTTGTATTTTTATTGGTGTTTTGGTTTCTTTTCCTATTTCTAAGGTGCCATTGGATTTCTTCTTGGGTTTTTTTGGTTTTGTGGATTTCTACCCCTTGCTTTCGGTGTTGTTGTGGTTTTTTGTTCGGTTTTGTTCGAGGACATGATGATTTTGTTTCAAGTAGGTTCGAAGGTCTCTAATGGTCTCCATCATTCTAGTTTCTGTTCAGATGGTGACAATGATAGTGGTTTTTGGACGGTGATGACAAAAATGTGGTACATAATGATGTTGGTTAGAGACTTCTATGGACTATGTTGGGCTCTAGTGATTGGTGGTGTGGATGGTGACCCCAGCGGTGCCGATGATGAAGATGTTGACAGTGGGTTAATGGTGATGGTTTGAGGCTATGGGAATTTGGCTGATGAACCTAGATAGTGATCATATTGGGTTTTGTGAATTATCTAGGTTTTTTATTTTCAAATTTTGAATGATGAAATCTTTTGTTTTGTATCCCACCAGTTAGCGCTTAACCTTAAATATGTTGTTTTGAAAATAAAATAAAAATGAATATTTATCCATTTAATATTTATTGGAACTTTGAGTTGAGTTAATGGATCAGGTATTATCACATAATGTATTTACTATATTATAGAAAAGTTATAATAATATAAATAGTATTTATGGATTAGTATAGTAGTCATAATATCATTTATATAGTGTGTAAAACTATTTGGGGTTCAGGGAGGCAATTTTGGGTAAGTACATAAGACACTGTAAATAGAGGAGGAGAGGCTCTCACCAAATACTATTCGATACTTAATTGTGAGACCATATCTCTCTTATTATATCTCCTACATTCTAGAGAGAGAAACTCTCAATCTAAGAGATCAGATTGAGTTATCTCTCATACATCGCAAGCAAGGTGATGCGGTGATCATTGGAGCATCGAAGGAATCAACAGATCTTCACTATAGCACCCGCATTTTGACAATCCGTGCTCCCACAAATTCTTGAATCATGTGTGGATCATTTAGAGGAATTTGAATTTGAATTATTCAAGCAGTGATCACTAATGATAATAAGATGTTGAGCATGTATTTGGATCTAACCAGGTATTTATGATGTTATTTTTGTGCTTAAAATTACTCACATGAGATTCTTAGGAGGTAATCAGATAGCTTTTCACCACCAATGTTAAAGTCATGTTGATCGCTGGTGGAAAATTTTTAAAATCCCATTTTTTGGGGATTTTGATGTGCATCCGGTATCTGAAATTGGTATCTGAGAGATGCATGAAGATTTTAAGTCAAAAAAAAATTAATTAAAGTTATTAGAGGTCGTTGTTCTGGTCCCAACACCGCAGGCGGATTTTGAATCTAACATTGGATGTTCAATATGCAGCCATCTAAAGTTTTAATGTGGATTGAAAATAAGTTTTAACAAGTATTAAAATTAATAATATATGTGTGTGTGTGTGTGTGTGTGTGTGTATTGAAATACCAGAAGTCAGTCAGATTTTAAATTTTTTGTGAAACCTGACACCAGCAGAAGATCTGATAGCTGGAATATTATTTTTCCGCACTGATAATTTTATTATAATAAAATTATTGTTATAATATGATTATTATTTTTCAAATCCTAATGTAATAGGCTGCTGATTTTTTAGAAAATTACACATTTTAGATAAAGAAAAAAACTAGGTGGGTAAGACTTTTGAAGTTAGCAAAAGTTATTTAAAAAAAGGGGGTTTTATGGGTATGGTAGATTGACTTTTTAAAATTAAAAAAATGTTTTCAAGTAGGGTGGGACACCCCTACCAACTGCCACCTCCTCAGTTGAACCAGGCCACCTCTAGCCCAGCCCAGCCAGTCCTCTCTGGCAGATACTAAACAGGCACCTTCAGTCACTCCCTTTAGCAGTGACCACCACCGACCTCTTAGACACTACCTCCCTTTCCATGAAATAGCACACTGAATGTCATGGTTCCTCACCAGCGAGCCCCTATGCCCGTGACACACCGTGTGTTTTTTCCCAAATCTGGAGTAGCTGCTCACCTCCCAAGGCATTGGCTACCATAACTAGTTGCATTCATCTCTACTGCCTAGCTCAGAAATACCCTTCAAGCTAATATGTGCATCCCAGTATCCTCTACACAGATCAGAATTTCCCTCAAACAGGTCGAGGCTGGTCATCCCAACCTAAAATGGGTCTGGGTGGACCTCTGAGTCCCATAATACCCATGCATGGGGTCTTCATGACCCGGAAGAGGCCTACGTAGGTTTGACCCAACTCGCATAAGCCCTGCCCGAGGTTTTCAAAGCCTGAGTAATTTTATTTAATCAAAAGTTAATTAAATTAATTAATTTAATTAATTTAATTTTGGTTTCAAATTAAATTAATTAAATACTATTTTTGTTTTAAAAAATTAATTTTAATTCTAGAGGTTAAATTAATTTAATTTACGTGTTAAATTAAATTAATTAATTAATTTAATTTTTAGAATTAAAATTAAATTAATTAATTGGAACGATATAAAATATTGAATTAAAATAAGATATAATTTTTAATTCAATAAAATAATCTCAAAAAATAATTTAATGTAAGTTTAATTTATTTTTACATTTAATTTAAATATGCAAGTTTAATGCATATTAATTGATCATGATCCATAGACAGACCATTGTATGTCTGATGAATTTTTATTTATTTATTTATGTATTTATTTAATTAATTATTACAATGGTGGTTTGTAATAATTAGTTTATTATATGGTGATTTGTGAGTCATTTATGTCATTATTTGTATAAGGGTCTGCATGTCCAATTCTCAATTGTATTTTATACTCCTAAGACCCCCTTGCCTGTGAGTGAGTATTATTTTATGATGAAAAGTATGAGTAGTGACGTACTTTGTGCCAAGTTATGAAGATGCACCAGGCAGGAGCTTGACGCATTGGATGGGTAGGTGTTGCAACTTGATTCACAAGAGATGCAACTTAGGGTATTACCCATGGGGACTACATTGATCCATTTTTCATTCAATGGATCAACCATTAGTATCAGAACATGATCACATTGTCATTTTATTTTTTCATGGTTTATTATTTTGTGTATGTGTAGTTTATGCATGTTCATATAGAATAATAGACAAGAATGATCAGATAAAATAAACATGTGACGCAGTGGATTTTTTCTATTTATTGCATGGCCAGTTGTGAGTGAGATCACATAGTACATGATTTTCTCATAGAAAATAATTTCATTTCATCATTTAAAAATAACAAACTCCTCAAAGAAATATTAAGTCGTAACTGCCTTCCATCATTCGAATTTGAACAATACCGGGTGTTTGGGGTGCTCGTCATCCAAAGTTGAGGGTGTCTCTTACTACAAGGGAGCTCTTATGAGAGTGGTGAGTTGACTTAACAAAAGTTTCAATAAATAAGTATCCAAAGATATCTTGTTGTAATTTTAAAGTCAAGCATTGAGTAAATCTATTTATGATTATAGAAGCTGGTAATTCACTCAATAGATCAAGGAATCGCGAGTTAATGTGGTTGGTCAGCCAAACGCCTACCTAAAACCCTCCAAGTAGTAGAATAGCCAAATATTATAGACTATGAGAGGAGGTTTAGGGATCCTTACCACTAGAATACTCAAGATATATAGTATTATGATTCTAGTATAGATGGTTCTTAGAATTTGATAAAATAGTGGCATTCATTTAATGATTTAATTAATTAATTAATTAATTTTTTCTAAATCAGTAATCAAGATAAAAAGTAAAAATCTACTGTAAGTTTATTTTTGTAGAAAATGGAAATTTATTCCATAAGAAATACTAAGATATATATTGTAAAAAATAAATTTCCTGTTCAGTATGAATTTCTAAGTGTAGTACAAGCACTTGTGCATAATACTATGATATCAGAAATTCAAGGAGTTGGTGTCCCAATACCTATTAAGCTAGCTCAGAAAGCGAGGGTGTAAAATTTATTATAGAATAATCATGTATAAAGCATATAATAGTTATGTCATTATGTTATCATCAACATCTAATGTTGTTTCTAGTCACTACATCGGGAAATGGGTGATATAACATGTAGTCACATCTTCGAGAAGTTTGGAAGGAGAAATGGAAACAAGATATGAATAAGGTGATGATTACACTGGACATGCATAAATTTAAAGATTGATCACAATCTTTCAATGGATCACTTTTTCATATCATTTTCACCCATTTACTCAAGTCTTGTTTTCGGTTATAAAATGAACAGTTTTGAGTAAGAACTTTAATTACTTGTCAAGGTAAAGTTCATCAAGTAAAATAAGAACTTAAAGAAAGAATAATATTTAATTCTTATGGAGAAGAAATTGAAAGAAAAGGAAAAATTACAATGACAAGTGGCACACCAAGGGAACATTCACAATTTCCTTCAATGAAATATGTTTTAACAAGAGGTTATTTTCATCGCATAACATGAAATAAATTCTATCGAAGTTAAATGCAAAGAACTGAATCAATGAAGCAAGTAATCGCTTCTTCTTCAAGTATATTCATAACATAAAAATAATTTTTCATTCACACTTCTTGGGTATTACATAAAATATCCTTGTCACATATGTGTATTGAAATACAGTAACCAAGTAAGTTATAGAAACATTACATGAAGTAAGGTGCATTCTCCAAGTTATGGACAAAGGTTGAATCCTAAGTCAGCGCTGAGAAGTACCTAACTTCTATATTACCAAGTGAATGATTCTTGTAAAACTATTATTGAGTATAACCAAAAAAATTATATCATGTTTCCATTATACATAAAGATTAATTATTACAGGTTAAGGAATGAATGTTTTTTTTTGTGTATTATACTCAACCAATAGTTTAATGATTCTTGAATCATAGGCAATACGTTATGATATAAAATGTAGGACTAATTTACCTGATTGTGGAAAGATAAATATTTTTCAAGAAAAATTAAAATTAAACATATAGAATATACCCAATATGGTATTTAGACTCATTTGAGCTAAACACCTCAGTTATTATTGATGTATATTCTTATTTTTTGAGAAAAGAACCTTTAGAAATAAAGGTAATCAACAAGGCTTTTGTAATTAGTCCAATAAGTGAGCATGAACTATTCAAAGGGTGATCTAGTGGTAAATTTACTTTATTATATTCCATTAAGTGATTAAGGAATATTAAAATGAAGTATTATATATGCATGGTTAGAAGATATTAGTTTCTTTGGGTTGGAATGCTGAAGAATATCTTGACCATGTATTCATCGATAAATACAATATAGCATGGAATAATTCTTAAACACACATTACCTTATTTACATCATGACATTGACGCTAATAAATAGGATAGATGATGATTCTTACATGTTAACATTGATTAATAAAATTTATCATGGAAAAATTCCTTAGAGAATATTTCCTCTTACACATCACAATCATGATGTAAGTATAAATAGCATCAATGTTGATATATATTGCAGAAACTTCCATTATATTTCAAGATGTGTCTCACAAATAACAGTGTTGTCCCATAATCATATTCCCACTATACTAAAAAATAGATATCATATCAATTGTATTATGATGGAAATCTATTATGTACTAGGAATTTATGTGTTAAGATGAAAAGTGTTTGTTTAGTATATAAGAAAACTTTCATAAAGGAAAAACACAATGTGCATCTATAATAATTATCATAAAGGTTTCTTAGGATATTTCAGAAATACCTATGATAGAAAAGATATAGTCAAGATATAGACTATATTTCTATATAAGGGTGAACATCTCTATTTGAGATAGTAGAAGCCATATTGACTTGGGTTTAGTCAATTCCAAAGGTTCACAAATAGTTGGCATAGGAACGAGTTCCACAAGTCATGTGGAAAAGAAATGTTCCAGAAATACGTATTGTGTTTAAAGGTAAAAACCATTGTGACGGTTTTCTATTCATCATGTTTAATGATAAATTATTCATTGAGAATAATATTTCCAATAAGTAAATAGTATATAGAAATTAACTAATATTGACAAGATCAATTAAAATTCAATAATAGATTCCATGTATAAATGTAAAAATCAGCTTATTATTTTTGAATATTGTGGTGGGTATTCAAATGATATGATACATGGATGGTACAATCCTGGTACCAATATGGTACGATTGTTAACACAAAGTTGATATGAATAAATCTGTTAGAATTTTACTCATTATAGATAATATTTATGATCATTGTATTGAGAAATGGATGTCAAGATCTAATTTCATGGAAGGTGTCTATACGATGCATCTGAAAAGGGATGATGACATCATAAAATGACAATAAGGGTTTCAAGTTACTAAAATTATGTTCAGTATTAAAGTAAGCAACAAGATCATTGAGTATTCATTTAGAATGAATATTTTCCATGTGTATAATAGAGGTTAGTATAAGTTTCATTATTTTCTATGTAAAATATGTTCGACAACATATGGAAAATAGTTATTGGTATTCATGTTAGTTAAGGACATAATTAAAATAATACTCTAGTTATTTACTTAAAGTAGAAACCTGAGTTCTAGGGAGAATTATCTACTAAGGTATATCTAATGGTTACTTGGGCCTATTCAATCGTACATATACTGACATGGTATTGAAAAATTCAAGTTGGAACAATTTGAGAGAAAATTGTCACCAGTTTCACATGGAATATATCTCTCTAGGTTGACATGTCTAGAACATATTAGGATATTAATGAGGTGATTTGAATTCCATACATATTAGTGATGGATCAATAATTTATTTCATGATATGTACAAGAATTTATATTTAAAAAATATAATTTATAGTAGGCAGATGTTAGTTATGTCCAGGAGCACTATAAGGGAAGCAGTCAGAACTATCCATTTGTACTTGAGGAAATATAAAGGATATGTACATGGTAAGTGGAGAAGAAAGGATACTAGTTTTTAAGGGACACAAACTAGTATTCCTTTGTATCAATTTTATATAATATCATAGTTAGGCTAAGGTGTTGAGAGAGACAAGATCATAAAATCCAATGGTAACCATACCTATAAATATTGAGTATGTTGCAGCTTCTGAGGCTGTTAAGAAGTAGTTAAACACCATAATTTATTCTAGTTCTTGGAATCACACCTAGTAATTAAAATATTATCTTAATGTAAATTATGATATTCTTATTATACAAGATGTAAAGTTAAAAAAGTGGAAAAAAGGGATATACTCAAGGATACCATCTATTAATAAGTTTTACTCAAGGAGGTGAGGTTGTATATATAAAAATTTATACATGGTGAAAATGTGGAAGACCCAGCAACTAAAGTTGTGACTTGGAATAAAAATAATTTTGATCATGTGAGAGATAACAAGGTTGGTTATCAAGTTGGATCTAGTGAAAGTTGGAGTGTTGTAATAGTGGGTCCCCTAGACCCAACTTTAAGAGTGGTTTTATTACCATATCATGTCTACATTTAGATATACATGATATATTCTTACCATTATTTTGTAGAATTTTTTGTATCCACTATTAAAATGGTAATGTACATAGATTAATTATTTTATCAAAATGTTATATCAGATTCCAAGCTATAATGAGAACCTCAAGACACTATTAAAATAATCTTAAACATATGTCATATGGTCAACATACATCTTACTAACTAGACATAATAGATGTTTGACTATTAGGTGGTAGGGGGTCATAAGTGTTGAGACTTCTTCTCATGAAGTTCACACTTTGTGATCTCAAGTAGTGAGATCATGATGGCAGGCCTCCAATTGGAACACCACATGTTTTGGGTGTCATTGATGGTTTCTATTTATGGATATGTGTATTGGTCTCCTGACTTGAGATCATTACTAGTGTTTTCCATTTGATTGAATACTTTGATTCAAGGAAAAAACCATGATAATAAAATTTTTGTGAGGTAGATTGTGTTGGGTGCATCATTGGTGGTATGACGTTGGTTGAATGATTGAGATAGGATTTTTCACTTTCAGGTTGAGGAAGTAATATCTTGGACAAGGTTTATTAGGATTGTAGTACGTTCATAATTCCATAGCCATGGAAATTGAGGGTAAATCCATTCAGTTAGATCAACAAACAATAAATCAAGAAAGTAAGATGACACGGTCATGCATTCTTCTTTATGATATATTTAAAGATAAAGAGATTAAATTACATGGTGCGTGTTCGTAGGTTGGTTTTCCTTGCTATGACTATCCTTATCTCTTTAGGGGCCTTTATGAGTTGATATAATCCACTCGTGGTCTATGAATTTCATTCAATACTATTGATATAAAGTCCTAGAGGGTGACATACAATAGTGTATTTAAAAATCTACCCTATTTAATTGAATAGATATATAGGACAAGGTGGGACCCACCACTTGGTTCTGGGTTTTGTCCAAGGATGTATGATCACCAAAGGAATAAATAAATTCATATTATTCAAGTTAAGAATAATTGGAATTTAATTTATTTATTAAATGTATTTACAACTTTTAAAGTAAATTTATAAAAAATATTATTTGAACGAATATTAGTTTAAAATATTCAAGGTTCATTTAATATTTTCTAGAAATTCAGGCCGAGTTAATGGATCGAGTATTATCAAATAATATATTTACTATATTATAGGAAAGTGATAATAATATAAATGGTATTTATGGATTAGTATAGTATTCATAATATCATTTATATAGTGTATAAAAATATTTGGGGTTTGGGGAGGCAATTTTGGTTAAGTGCATAAGACACTATAAATGGAGGAGGAGAGGCTCACACAAAATACGATTCACTACTCAATGGTGAGATAATCCCCCTCTTCTTCTATCTACAATATTCTAAAGAGTGAAACTCTCGATCTAAGTGATTGTATTGAGCTCTCTCTCATGCATCGCAAGCAAGGCGATGCAGTGATCATTGGAGTGTTGAAAGCATCATTAAATATCCGCTCTATCACTCATATTTTGACAATCAACACTCCTGAAGATTCTTGATTCATGTTTGGGTGATCTATAGGAATTCGACTTTGGATTATTTTAGCAGCGATCGCCGATGAATAGTAGATGTTGATCATGGATTTAGATCTAAATAGGTATTTATGATGTTATTTTTGTGCTTAGAATTCCTCACATGAGATCCTCAAGAGTTAATCACGCATATTTTCTCCATTGATGATGAATTCATATCAATCGTTGATGGAAAAAAATTAAAATCCCATTTTTGGGGCTTCTTTTGCTCATATGGTGCCTACAAAAACACATTTAAAATGATTTAAGCATCTTTTGAAAATCCCTTATCCTTGAAAACCATCTTTAAATTAATCCTTATTTAGCCTATATATACCATGAATGAACTTGTTATGAATGATCCTATTTGAAGCCAATTTTATCCATTCCTACCCTCCTCTAAGTATTTTTATAATATTTTAAATTTGAAGTGTAGGGGTTGGGAAAGTCATGGTAAAATGGATATAATTAATTGTAAGGAAGAAGTGTGGGGGTTTTACTATGGGTAATGATAAATTTCATTTGATTCATTCATTATACTAATTATTTTTCCCCTATTGAATAAAAAAATATAAAATGGTAAAAAAAGAAGCAAAAAATGAAAAAAATGCATTGTGAATTAGGGAAACCAAAAATCCCCATAACTAGACCTATGATTTTTATTATATGTGGTTATGTTTTGGATGTGAGGTTTATTCTAAGAATAACTTTCAATAAATAAAAAAATAAAAAATTTCTTTGAAAAGGAAAAAAATATAAAAGTAAAGAAAAATTCAAGATGGTGAAAAAATCATTCATTGTGATTTATTTTGATCATGACCATTACATTCAGTTTTTGGGAAAGTGTAGTTGTTATAAATTGAAGGAGATAATTTCATTACACTTTCACTTTTGATATCATGCTTTATGATGTAAGAGATAACCTCATCCTTGAGACTTAATTTTTAAAACATAAAATCCTACCAACCTTAAGCCTTATAGATATTAGAACCTTAATAGCAATACCTCATGATTTTAAGGGTATTTTATCTTTAAAAAGTGGAGAGAGTATTTCCTTTAAAAACTTGTGTATAAGGAGTGTTTTATCATGATATGAGCATAACTCCACTTGAATTGTATCATGGGTGATGAGATAAAATATTCAAAAGAGAGGTAGATTAGGATTTTTCATGTTCAATAATAATGAATTGAGGAACATAAATGAATGAAAGAATAGGTTTCATCATTTTTGAAATGGGAAAAGTAAAATTATTTAATTGGTTTTTTATTTGAAAATTGAGAAGTTGAATTGATATTTTATGTGAATTTTGAAAGTTTTATTTAAAATTTATAATCATTTGATTTTATTACTTTGAAATTTAAATATTGATAACTTCGGTGCCCTTTTATTTTTGATGTTGATATTTTATTCTTGAGAAAAATCATGGTTTAATTGTGGGGGAATTTGACATAAATAAATTTGGTGTATTTTTTTAAACAAATTTCATTAATATTAAGAGGATTTATAATGAGAATTCCCTTGAATTTAAATGATTTAGCAAAAAATGGTAAATTTTTAATCAAAAATTTAAATGGTTAAAATTATCGAGTTGTTAAGAATTTTAAGTTTGATATTTAATGGAATATATTGTTGTGAAAGTTTCAAATGTTTGAATCTTTACTAAGTTTCATCATTATTTTCAGGTTGTGACTTGACCAAAAATTATGCCAAGCTTGGTCAGCCCTCAACCACCAGCACCAAGTCACCTAGCTAGCCCATGGAGGGTCAAACGAACATGGTGGACTAGTGGGAAGGCCATCATAGCCATCAGAGCATAGGGTATGACTCCCATGTTGGGCTCATGGTGATTAAATCCATGGGCCATATAGGTAGGCTGAAGACCGAGCACATAAGCATGCAGTGGTCAAGCCCATACAACTACGGGAGGAGAGCATTGTCGACATGGGGTGGTGCAAAATAGTAAGTGGGGGTCCTCCATCCCTACACGAATTTATTACCACTAAGTATACATGCTCAGAATTATAAACGAGCACCTCCTGCCACATCGATTTGATGTGGTATAACACATGTGGGTTGTTGTTCATCCTATTTAAAAAAAACATGTGCACCACCACTCAAATATTTCCTATACTTAGCCTCACCATCACCACCATAGCTCAACCACCTAATGTATCCAACCACTGATGTAGCATCAGAGATATCCATCTTTGACCACTGCTCGAGCTCCACCTTAAGACAATGTCCACTTTCAAGGCCCGAGAACACCCGACATCACCTCCTAAACCCCAAATGATCTCCATTAGCCCATATCATGCCTTCATCTGGCCATGTGAATGCCAGATGATTTGGAGGAGACTTCCACCTATGTTATCTCCACCATAGTCACCATAAATCACTCCCATGGAATCATTCAAGATCCATTATTATTTTCTAGGATCATATGGCCACTTAAAAGGCTAGATGAATGATATGTTGCATTATTGCCCCACTTCTCACCACTAAAGTCTACATGCCAAACTACCACATCATCCATTCACACTTTTTTCCATGTAGAGTTGTCACGAGCCCATTTATGTTTCCAAGCATGGCCATCCTATAGGTTGTACACACTAAATCCATTATCGGTGAAAGTTGTTATTTATAAACACCAAATATGTTTGGGTGTTTTTATTTACAAGACTACCACCACTGGTCTTAAGGGGGATTGATATCTTTATTTTTAAATTTAAATCATCTGAGATGTGGGTTGAAATGAAGGAAAATGGGATGTCGAGGCATTACCCTTTCTACCTATATAAGGATAGGCATCCTTGGTAGAAAGGGGAGATCCAAGACTAGGTAGAGAACATGAGCACCCTCTGGAGGATTATAAAACACTGAAAGAGGGGCCACAAGCTAAAGGAGGAGTGCATTCTGCTTCCACTCCCATGTTCTCTTCTCCATTCTACTTTCTCTTTATCATCATTATTTATTATCCTTCTTCTTCTTCAATGAACCCTTCCTAGATGGTGGGATAAAAGCCCTTATGGTTCGATAAAGGAAATTAGACCTCTTTCTAATGCTTCAATTCCAATTGTAATAAACAATCCTAATTATTTTCTTATTTATATAATTTTTTCAATTTAAAATTTTTTTAATTAAAATTAAATATGATTTTGTTTTTATTTAATTCTGAAATTTTTTATTTCTTTGAATAAAATTTTTGTTCCACCTCTTCTTGGTTTTGGGTTATACCGATTTTTGGATCTAAAATCAATATTGATAGGTGTTTTAGTGATGGATAAACACATGAGAAAGGAATGGTGGACTGATTTTAAAATTTGGGGGATTTCCGTGCTAGATTTGGTATTGCTTGAATAATTTAAAGAAGGTAAATTATGACTTTCACACATCAATAAATATTAAATAAAAGGTGAATAAAATATAAGTGATTGTTACTCTGTTCAATTAATCAAAAAAATATTCATTTTTGTTAAAGACCATGATATCATCACAAAAGTGGTAAACCTAACCTAAATCCAATCACTTTTCTATCATATAAATTTCAAAACTCCAAGTTCCTTTACTTTCTAGAATTTAAAATCTAGTTCTTTTATTTAATTTTTGATTCATGAAAACTATATTAAAACACTTCTCTCTAGGTATGACTTTTGGATACTACTAATACTAAAATCTTAGGGGAAAATAAATTACTTTTTCTATACCCTGTAATAGGTGTGCGTCAATAAGATATATCAGGATCACCTATTAGCTATAATAGGGACTAACCCTTCATATAAGCTATACTGGGAACACCCATTTCTCAATATATAATGATAAAGTACCATTTCAATAAAAAACATTTTATTCTTGTACTTTTTCATCATAAAACTCTTGAAAACACTTTTTAACTCTTAAGAAAATCACTTTTAGAAATCAAAATACCATTTTCTTTCAAAAACACATTTTCAATAAAAAATACCTAAATATAGGGGTTTTATTTGAATAAAACATGAAGTATTTTAAAGGAATAAAAATCTCAAATAATGTTTATAGAGTCGTAAAAATTAGTTCCCATCGTATATGTTACAATAGAACATTCTTTTTCCATTTTTAAATAAATTCAAACATTAAATACAAAGATTGTTTTTAAAAAAAATTGAAATAAAGAAAAAAAACTTTTATAAAACTATCATTTCCATATAATTAAATTAAAAAATAATTTTAAAAACATGTACCTGGAATAAAAATATAGTTAGAAGGAAAACTTTAAAAGAGGGGGTTTTTAAAAGAAAAGGCACTTACCACTTTGGAAACATTTGAATCGTAAGCCCCATGAAAGAATAGAATCAAATAAAACATTTAATATCATTATAACTGATAAATTCATGATATAACATGTCAAAGTGGAATAATATACACCTCACAATAGAATATAGGTGCATAACAACAAAATATACCTCAATGAAAGGAAATTGAGATGAAGTCACTTACCTTGAGTTTGACTCATCACGTATGTTATTTATATATCTAAATAATAAAATTATGTTAATGATTTACTTACTTAATAAACTTTTTAAAGTTTATTATTCCTTTTATTTCAATTATTACCATTTTATATACTACTATTCAATTAATTAAGTTTATGTTAAATATTTGGATGATATTCGGCTTATGTGTCAAAAATGACTTTAGTAGGTTGACTAACAGGACATTATTTAAATATCTCTAAAATAATAATAATGAAATAATTAGTATTTTTATACATTAATTATAATTTCAAAACCAATAATGAAATATATTTATGAAAAATTAACTACGTTATGATCATGGTGACGGTAGGTCATACGTACGAATGAGCAATGTTTTCATTTTTCAACAATCATTACATAAATAAGTAATATTTTATCTTTATGTAATGATAATAATATCATAAATACCATATCATTTCTTTAAATATACTTATATACATCATCCATGTTATTTGGTTATGAAAAAATAATCACATCGCATCGTGAAGGTTGTAGTCCACACGTACGTGCGAACATCGTTATCATTTTTCAGTGTAAGAAAAAAATGATATATTATATTTTATAAATGATAAATAGGTAATTAATATAATAATTATTTCATATAAATATCACAAATATTCATTAAATTTATCCTTATTACCTTCCTTGTAGAGTGTTTGTGAAAAATGAATCACATCGCTTCGTGAGATAGTGGTATGTCGTACACAAGAGTGACGTTATTGTATCCCCCAAAGAATAGAAAGTAAGAAGGTGTATATGATATCATAATTAAATAAGTATAATTATTTTAAAAATATAATTAATATACTTTAAATACATTTTTATAAAAATCCATGAGAGTTCATGATGAAAAATTAATTACATTGGTTCGCGAGACAATAGTCCGTCATACACACGAATGATGGTTTTGTTTCCCATTTCATGGAAGAGTATATGGATTTAGGTTGTTACATTTACATAATAAATTATAATAATATAGTAAATATTGTTCTTATTATATAATCATAATTTAATAATCTTTTAAGGATGTGGAATAATAAATAAAATAAAAATGCTCGGTTAAGTATGATACCTCTTCTTTCGGACAACCTTTATAGGTTAGCACCAAAATCCTTCTTAGGAAGTATTTATGATCAAACCATGGGATATAGTTCATGATAATGGAATTAAATAATCTATTTGGGTATTTATTGGATGAAACAATATTTTTTTAAGGTGTGAATAGGATAGGAGAGGGAGTTTCCTTTTATAACTGAGGTGAATGGCACACTTGTAAGTTTTTAATAGAAAAAGTGATACCCACATTTTTCACATGCCAAAAGGCACAAAAATGGACCATTATCGATAATTAGATAGATAAGTTCAAAATATGGTCATAAAAAATATTTTATATAGGTTTTTAGTTCATTTTAACCCTTATAGGTTTAGTTTAACCCCCTGGTAAATCTGTTTTTACCTTAACCACAGTAAAAGATTTTTACTGTTTTCACTATTCATTATGAACTAAAATTAAATTAAAATTTTTATATAATATAAGTTATGATGATTAAAAATATGTAATAAATTTTACCAAATTAAATTCATATAATTTTCATAATTTAATTTAAAACTAAAACCACAAACACGATGAAAAAGTGGTTTTTCAAGAAACATATTTTTCAAGCATAAGATGATTTTATATTAACATTATGACTATTAATCATCATTATATTAATTTAAATTAATATTTATAAATATATTTTTAAAAAATTTAATTTTAAAAATTCCTAATTAGGGGCTTTTAAATTAATTAAAATGGAGAAACATTATGCACTTTAAAACAGTTTTCAGAAGAAAAAAACTCATTTTGAAACCCAAAAATAAACTTATACTAAAATCTAATATAAAGATTATTAAAATGTAATTAAGTGCATAAAATATAAATAAAAAATACTTATGTTACTTTAAATCATATTTGAGACATAATGAAACATTTAAATTACTTAACTTATTGAAAATAAATGACATTTTTACAAAAAAATAATATTTTCAATATTCACTAAAAAAATCAATATTTTTTTAAAAAACCAAAAATTTAACCTTATGTTATTTTTAATATTATTATTTAAAAAATTAAGTTCATTTTTTCAAATAAATTTTCTAAAATTTCGATAAATTAATTATAATATTTTCTCACAAAAATTAATAAAAATTATTTTTGAAGAAAACATAATTTTTTATTAATAAATTTACTTTAATAAAAATTGATTGATTATTTAATAATAATTTATCAATAAATTTGTATTTATTATTAAATTTATATATATTTTTTATAAATTATTTTATATTATTGTTACCCTCCAATTTAACAGCTAGGTTTAACTGTTATATTTAAAATAATATTATTTCATGGTTTGTTTAAGCTTAGTGTTGTGTGTCTTGTATGCTATCAAGAATAAATTCATTTTTTTAAATCTTGTAGTGTCACAAATTTATGTGAATTATGGTTGGTAATACATTTAGGTAAGAGTTTATGACCTAAAATTTATTTCTAGAGGGTCTAAATTTCATGCTAAATTATGAAAATTCAAGCCACCTTAGATTAGTCATTTAAACAATTAATAATCTTAATTAAATATTAATCTTGTCAATTATTTTATTTATAAAAATATAATTATGCCATTATTACTAAATTTTTACATATTTATTCTGAATTTGGTGTCCATTTAACCTAATTTATTTCATAAATATGAGAAAATGTTATTTTAAATTAAACATAGATAACGCATAATTTTTTTTAAAAAAACAGTGATTCTAAAATTTAAAATTATTTATAAGATAATTTTTTTATGGTTACTGATTTTCATGATAGTAATTTATTTATTATAAAAAAATAAAATTTATGTGCCTTTAAAATCAACCCAAAACCAAATTTCACCATAAAAATGTTTAATTGAATGAAACAAATGAAAATAGTTTTTAAATTATAATAAAATGTTTCTTATGTAATAAAATATTAAAAATAAAATTTATTAGTTAAAAATACTTTATTATATTTCAAAATTATACCCTTAAAATATATATTTTATCAATTAAAAAAATTATAAACTTTTATTCTTTTCACATATATTGATAATGAGATGAAAATCATTATTTTGGGAAAAACTATATTTTTTACTATTCACCTAAAAATAAATTATTTTATAAAACACATCCTAAGATAATATTGTTGTGATGAATTAAAAAATTAATTTCACTTTATCAAAATTAAATTCGGAAAATTTTAAACTTATCTTTTTAATATAAAATATTTAATATAAATAAAATAACTTATATTGAAATTTTCCTTTTTCATATTTATCCATATTGATTATTTAAGTTCTAAAGCTAACAAATATTAATGTTTTCCCATCTTAGTTTTTGTTATAGCTTTATATATAATGTATTATTAATATGTTTTCGATTTTTTATGTTATTTTTAGCATGTGGGACAAGCTATAGAACATAGTCTATATTTTAAGGGATCCAAAATATTAGGTGATTACAAAAATAGTCATTGATCTGATCCCATTACTTCTGTTACTTATTTTATTTTAATGTATTATACTTATAAAAAAGATAAAATTCACATGAATAGAGGGTGAATATGATAAAATTGATTTTTGATTAAAATAAACCATAATTAAATTTTTGGAAAATATATGTATGTCTAGTTTACTTTAAAATAAAATTTTAAGATAGAATAAATTTCTAATTTCATAAAAAAAATTATTGTAAACAATAATAATTATTTTTACATAAATATTATAACAATTTTATGTATTCATATATATATTTTATAAGGGTTATAAACTAGATCATGTTATAAAAATTATTATTTTTTTATAAATTAGTGTTTTATTTAAATATTAATTTTCTCAAATTTAAAAAAAATGATGAAATAAATGTCCTTTTTTAAATAACCACATCGAAATTATCCAATGGTGAATTTTTTATAATCTTCTGAGATGGATGAATCTATTGGTAAAAAGTAAAATATGATATAAATATATAGTAAGTAATATGATATCATAATAACATAAAAGTTATGTAATAAATAATATAAAATCTTTCTCAACCAAATTTATTTTATCATTAAAATTGTTTATTTTAAAGTGATAATATTAATTTTCCATAACTATAATGAATCTTCTAAAACCAAAAGTATATTTTAAGTTTTTAAAGATAATTATTTATTAAAAATATTATTTTCCACATCCAAAGTAATATATATTAAATGGAGATCATCACATAAATTATTAAAATGCTAAAAACCACTCACCCTTGGAAAATACCATTGGTTAAAAATATGGGAAGTTAAATTGTTTTTCATTTTTTATAACTTAGAATCAAAATCCTATGTTTATAAATTAATAAACTGACCCTCCTCTTTTTATATAAAAACCCACCCATTCTCCCATTACTCTCCACTCCAAATCCATTAAGTAAAAATTTCCTCTAATTTTACCTCTTTAGAGTTTCTTTAAGTATTTCAAGGATTTCAAGGAACTCTTCTAGAGTTTTAGAAATTCACCTTGTAAGGTAATGGATTCTCTTCCTCACTCCTTTTATTCAAGTAATTCCTTTTTAATAAGCCTTTTTATTTTCATTTGATTATATTTCAATGTGTTCATTATCATTCCTTTTTTGTCAAAATAATTCCCTAATAATGAGAGACTGTCTTTATCTCTCATTAACCCCATTTCATTATCCATTTGGTATACTTATTATGTTTTCAAAATCATTCTTTGATTTTATATTCCATCCTTCTTTATTGTGAATACCCAATCCTATTTTCATTCAAGGTTATCCATATAAATGTAATTTTACTTAATTAATTAGTGATTTACATGTATTAAACTCGCATTCCCTTATTGTGGGTTTAAAATGTCAAAAGTCTCATTCCATTAATATCTTATGAACTAAATGATTTTTATATAAAACTCATTATCATTCTCTACTAGTTATTAATAAAATGGTTTCTCATGATATATTATCTATATAGAACACATAAATGTATACATATGAATGGTGTTCCCTGATATCACTCTAATGCATTGGGTAATTTTTTTAATCCCATGAGATACTATGTATGGTGCATAGGAGATTATCCTAGAATACTATGTTATGTCATCTTGGCAGTGATCCTTGAATTATGCTTATGATGTCATGTTTTTTCCCACATTTAAATAAATACATGACCTTATGATATCATATTTTTTATGTTATGCTTAATTTTTATGTTATATGATCTTCCTCTATATGATATCATGTTATTCCACTTGTATTAGTAGTTATATTTCACTAATATGTATGTTACATTACTAGGATTTATAGATCATCCCTTTTATTATGTATTTCCTCAAGTTATCATGTGAAGTATTAGAATATCGTTGGGATTTAGGAGCCCATTTTGGAGATAAAAATAATTAATATGTGGTTTATATTTAATTTTTTAGTGTTTATGTGTCTAACCTTCCAAAGACACTAGATCTCCAAGTCATTGGCCTATATTTTATGAATTTATATGTTAAAAATCATGAACAAAATTGTGTATGAGGTTTGGGTTATTATAGAACTACCTATTCATATATCTCCACTTGTTGATTTGAGAAAATCTAAACAAGATGAATTATATTTTAAACCATTACAATTAAAGATAAATTATAAATAATGTAATGAACTATAATAATTTTTTATCTTTAATTATTAATCATTATGAACAATGTATCCATCTCTTTGTGTTCTGAAAATATTCAATTCATCATGGGTAGAAAAGATATGAATCACTTTTATATCCCCATGTCACCGTTTCTTTTTCTTTATACTTTTATTTTCTTTTATTTACTGTGAATATCATATTTATTTAATCTTTAATATCCTATAATATTTATAATATCATATAAGATCCCTATAAGATATTATTCTTGTGTCACTCCCATTAAATAGTATTCAATACCATTCATTTAAGTCGAGCCATACCTTCCAAAATAATTTATGGATTTTTTAAAATTATATATTATATAAAACTATAATTATGTATTAATATTACTAAAAATCATGGAATGGTTATGTTCCACCATAGGCATGGTTGTCAATTTAATTATTTAACCCCTAATTCCATTGTTTTAATCTCTACTCCTCTTGAAATATCAATCATTTCCATATTTTTAAATTCCATACATCAATTTTACCAAATCATGGTTGTAAGTTTCCATGACATGGTTTAATTAGATTGTATATCAAATATTTTAATCCATGTAAATTACAACAAACCATAGTGTGACCTTATTATCCCTATGTGGTCTCTAAATAATCTCCTCTTTGAGAAACCTTTCACTGCAACATGTTCTTCAATACATGTAATTTTAGATAGATAATGTGCCGCCTCATCTTTCTAGAGTTGTCTACAGCCATAATGTAGTCTCTTTGTTGGGTTTTTTTAGACAGGGACACATTAAAACTTAATAAACTATCATCAATAGATCCATTACATGGTTGAATACTGATATCATTTTGGATATTAATATTGAAAAAAATCATCAAAATTATTAATACCATCATATGTCACTTCCCTCTGTGACATAGTTTAATTATAAATCATATGGTTCTTCAACCTTTTTTAGGTAGTTCACCTAAATTATTTTAAGTTTTAAACAAATAAAACTATAACTTATGAAATTAAAACCACCAAAATTTGGTTTTTACATCCATTATAAAATCGCTTCTTTCATATTCAATCTTTCACCGTATTGATTTTCTTTACTTATAATCACATTTAATTATATTAAAGATCTATATTTAACCATGAATTTCCACTAAACATAACATTAAAAATTTATCACTTTGGGGAGATATATGATTCCAACATTATATCCCTTACTACATATGGTTCCAATATTATACAATTATGTAAAAAATGGGTTTACCATGTGAAAAAATCAAAAAAAATAATATAACAACAGTTTTCATCTGAATATAATGGTTTAAGAAAACTAAAAAAAATATAATTATATAATCACAAAACTTTTATGATGACCTCAAATGCATTTAAAACCAAACTCCAAAGTTATAGGTGCAAACTAGTTGAAGGATATTCATAAAAAATAAAAAAAAAATAGAAATTATATCAAACGTATCAGTTTATAACCATGTAAGATATATAATGACATGTACATTGACATAGAACTCTATTGTGATGAAATCATCATCACTTATAAACCACTAAGAACCTCTCTATATCAATATAAAATTTTCTATAACATTATAATATATAAATAAATGTTTATTGTAAGTGAAATGAAATATAAAAATTCATATCATCATCATAAAATATATATTTTTCAGTTATATAATTACTCTTTGACCCTTATGGTTTATTTTATCTAAAAAAAATTTCACACGATCACCTCCCTTTCAAGATTTCTTCCCCTTAAAAGTAGGATATTTCCCATTTTTATAATGATTTTCACCCTTATTGTCCCCTTGTATTAGTATTTTTAACCTTTCTATCTCTTATGTTAAATTTATAAAATTATAATAACCTAACTTGAATCCTTTATATGTTTTACATGATATTGTTACCAATTTAATTATTATTCATGCTAATTATTTATAATGTCTTTCTTTTCCTAATTGTTTATCACCCTCAATAGAAGAAAAATGACATCAAACATATGAAGATTTTGTGTTATTATTTTCCACCTATTAAAAATATAAGGTTCAAGAATGGATCCTACTATGAGTCTCTCAAAATATATTTAATTCATTAACTCAAATTTTCTATAATAATACTTAACTTTGTTTATGTTTCCATAATATTTAATTGGAAACTCTTCCTAAAAAAATAATATCCCAATGACTTAAGAGTATGTAACTTCAAATTTTTTATAAGAATTTATAAAATAATACTCCAATAGTTTATGTTCCTATTTAAATATCCCAAACATTTAAAAAATGTACATATCAACTACTTGTTCCACCGATGGATAGTAAGAGAGAATATTGGGTAAATTTTTTTCTCTATATTCAAATTTAAACCCCTTCTACGCATACTGATATTTTTCCAACACAAGATAATACTTCTTAAAAATAAATAAAACTCAACCAATAATGCAAATAATCCTTTAATATTTAATTAGAATTTTTACTTAATTATGTACTATATATCCCCAATGTTAACACATACTCCATAAAACAAAGTTATCACTTTCCTCTCCAAGCACATATTTTATCCAACCAAGTTGATTTACCTCCATCATACTCAGCTCATAGAACTATTTAATCCACCAAAAACCCATTTATATTATTATATTAAAACATGCACTTTTCAAACCAATGAATAAACTTTATCCATATTTTATTATATTTCATACATATTTTATGTCATTTTTCATCAAATTACATGTATAAAGTCCATGAATAGTTTCAAGGAATACCTTAGAAATAACATTTATAATGGAAAATTTTTTATCAATATTAATATTTAGGGACACATTCTTATTGTGAACTTATAGGAATTTGTGAAAAATACAACAAAAGGAACTCATTGTTTCATCATAAAATAATAATTCCCTAAATAATGGTTTCTTAGTTATGATTAAATTTGAAACCACACAAAAAGGTATAAATTACCTATTCATACTAAATGTCATGTAAAACACAATAACATCTATAAACTACTAAAATATATATTCAATTTTTGACTAGCCCATAAAATATTTATAATATGCTTGTACATGTAAAATTTCACAATATAGACAAGAGATGAGTTTTCTAGACATTGAGTTTCCAAGTATTCTAGAATGATAAATGCATCCCTAATGACCATATCACTTTATCATTTCAATTTAATGAAATTTAATTGATATACATGGTTAGAACCTACAATATCTTAGCCTCCACAATAATTCTACCAAAGTGAAAAAATAAACTAATATAATACCCACTAAAAAATTAACATCAAACTCCACTACTTGGACTTTAGTAACCATTATTAGGTTCTAATAGAATGAGAGGATTTAATGTTATGGTGTGAGTTATTATGTTATACCATAAATATATTACAATTTATTCCCCAAAATATAACATACCGACACTCATAAGGATAGGAAAACATTCCAATGTATCAGTGTGCATATGCATAATCATTACATCAGACTTATCCAACATTATGTATCCTTATTTATTACAAGATTAAAGTGTTTATGTGAGAATTTTTTTATATTTATTTCTATTATTCTTGTATTTATAAGGTATACTAAAACTATAGGTTCCGGGCACAATGGAAGCGCATTGGTGGGTTTTCCCAACTTTAATTTTAGTGTTAAACAACATTCAAACCGAGATCTGTCACGATATAAAACGTCAGATCTTCGGAATAGAATGAAGAATGAAAAACAAGAGGTAATCTTGTAACCATAGAGATAGGATCATCATATGTTGGTTATAATTAATTTAATTAATTCACAAGAATTACCTTGGTGGAATTATTTCTTTGTTGATGTCTCCAGTCATGATCATGTGATCTGTCATTGCGTCGTAGAATCCAAGTATAAGATTCCTCTAGCAGTGATCCACACGTGTGCCATGTATCTCTAGACATCGCTAAAGGGATCTATGGGTGCTATAATGGAATAACCTTCGCTTGCGATGTCCGCCTTCGATCGCCTTGGTCTCTCGGTCTTAAGAGCGTTCTTAGAGGAAGGATTTCTTTCGACCTTGAAAGAATTCTCCAGAATTGTTGTGCACAACGATTGAAGAAAATTGTTGGGGTTGTGAGGATATTTATAATCGGGTTTTAGGTTATAGAGTTATGAAAATAAATAAACATGTTACGTGTTTTATTTATTTCATTAACTCTTATTGAAAACCCCCATGTTGAATTATTAATTCTTTGACATTCTCCCACACTCATTATAATAAATATCATTTAATAAAACAATATTATATCCTTAAAATCCCGACTGGAAAAAATACACGGTGTGTAATAATTAATACACGGCGTGTACTTGTTTTCCATAAAACTACATGGCGTGTACTTTTATTTTTTACTTTCCTTTATTTAATCCACCATATTTATTATTCCTTGAGTAATGGCTATTTATTTCTTAAAAAAATGTAACTGCATTACTCACTAATAAATGAATTATTTCACCCACAATATATTCTCTCGAATAACTAGTGTCGAAATAAATGTAAGAAGGCATCCTTAAATAATTATTAAACCACAGTCGGGAATAATATTTATTTAACTTGTTAAATTAATATTTAACTGAGATACATGGACACACTTAGTGTGTGACCCTCTAGGTCCATTTATCAGTGGCATTATGTGGAGCCTGCCTAAAGTCCATGGTTAGAGTCTAGCAACATGACAAGTAACCCATAGAGAAAGAATTTAACACTGCAATGATGTGTCACCCCATATGAACGCTTACCATGTAATATAATCCTTTTACCTCGATATCTCTAATCAAGCGGGTTTCATGCTAGTGCCATCAACCCATGTGCTCGATTATTCTTTCTTTGACTTTCCAGAATTGAACTTGCCCTTACTTTACCATGTCCATGGATTTATTTAGGCTATATCAATTCCATCAAAGAGCCTGAGATATCTACTTCTAATATGGAACAGAAGGGGAAAATCCTTTCTCGCATTATCTATTAATGTAGTATTACTCGTGACGCACCCAACGTATCCTACCTCACTGCGAACAGTGTGTCGTCACAGTTTTCGTCAATACATCTAAGTGCACGAGTTGTAATACCCATTAATAATAATCTTAAATTCTAAGGATCAATACACACGTCTGCAGATAGGAACATCCAATGACACTATGAAATGTGGATTTCATACTGGCAGGTCTCGTTCTCATAATATCCTCCTGGATATTACCAAGGGCGCACACCATGATAAGGTGCCTCAAAGTTTTATGAGTCATCACCCCTAATGGCCTATATTATTTGTGTCCCTCAAATAACATCATCTGGCCATAGAACATATATTCAAGAACAATGTTTTGGCACTTCCGGGTTCTCATCATAACATGGATCCGCTATGACCCATTAATGGAACAGTTGTCCTTAGGACATTATCACATGCATTGTCACGCAGAAGAACAATCAAGATGTGATAAGGCTTTTATTAATGAATAAAGTACAAAGTAGTTGGTTATAGGCCACCAACTTCAACAAAAACCACATATCCCTCCATAGTGGACCTAAAATGAATGAGCATCAAATTAAACTTTGAACTTTATCCTTAACATAGTTTTATCATTAGATAAACCATGACCACCTTACACTACATTATCAGTGTAAAGCCCTATCCTAGTTCTTCAGGTCTGATCTAGATCACCACATGGCCTCGTGCACCCCTCCTCATATTAAAAAGATTGTAGACTCATGATGAGGGTCTAAATCATATAGGGGGGAGATCATTCCATTAATATCTTGTAAATATAAATAATATAAATATCATGAGTAATAATAATAAGTAATAAAGGATATTATGGGATCACAGTAGTAATCCAAACATATAAAATATATCACATTCAATATATAATTCAGGTAAAAAACTCTAAAATCCACAAAAGAGAAATTAATACCTCGTCAATTATAGAAGGGGAAAGATACATTCTCAACAACCAAAGGGAAAAATCAACCTAAACTATTGAGATGAAGAGTTCCATTCCATAAGCTAGCTTCAGAAATGACATTCACCCTTTACTACCACCTTCTGGTATAATTAATCTCTACCAACACCATTTCCACCAAATTCGCTATCAAGTTTACTATAATCTACATAAGGAACGAAATGGAAGGGTGAATATATATGCTCCCAATAGGATTCCCTGAAAACCAAAAAGGAATAATAAGAGAAACTGATCAACTCAAAATAATAAAATCATAGGGGAAAGATTGTAACGCCCCGACCCCAGTTACCTAGAGTCAGTGCATTATTACATAACATTGGCATGATCACAAAATATCAAGTCTCGAAAGACCGATTAGTTTAGTATCCTTGGAAACACTATATATATTCATAAAGTTTACATTACATCAATAAGTGAAAAAAACTACAACAACATATTGTCTTCATATCCCCTCATAATATCCCTATAGTTCATTCATAAAATACTTCTTCATGTACTGGGAAAAATAAAACATTGAAAGGAGTGAGCTCAGATGCTCAGTAAGGATAACAATATAGCGGAAACATTCATAAATAAATATAAACATTTAAGGCAATGTATAACTAAAACAAAAGCCTTTTAAACTTGAACTTCAGCATAATATGGAAAAGATAAAATGAAATAATGTCATTTACTTATTCACATGGATATTATACTAGTTGAATAATCACATGCAATATCAATAACCACTTTCATAATGACGGAATTCATAATGTCAGACTATCATAACCACGTATCCAAGGCCTCGTGGCAAGACTACAAATAAGATTTTGTCAAGGCCTCGTGCCAAGACACTAGTTTGTCTCATGAGACCTACTGATGCATCGATGAGCTATAGCGGGCTCCAACCGTCACTTACTAAGTCCAATTCATTCCTCATATGAAAATTTTTAAACATAACATAAACATTTTTATTGAAACTAGCATACGAAATGTCAATACATTATCCACAAACCATGAATGGTATAAAATAACACATCCACAGTAAAACATAACTCATTCGATACAATATAGAAGATTTTATTGTATCAGATTAACCTTAATCGAGAATGATGAAGGATATTGACATAGATTATAGTAACCATCAAAACTATTTGAGATAAATATCCTCTTTTTCTTGAAATCATTTAAAAGTCACACTATTTCTAAAAAATCCATTTAAAAATAGATTTTTGAATCAAAGTGTCCCATACCACTTTGAAACTTTTAAAAGGAGTTTTAATTTTAAAACATTAATGTCCATATAAATGAATCCTTAAAACCGTTTTTAAAACATGGACATTAATGAGAAATATTTAGAAGAATAAGTATTTAAAACATTTAAAAATGATATTTTAGTTAGAGTTTCTAACCAAAAGAGAGACACTTGAATAAAAATAATTGAGGTAATCAAAACATTGTAATATCATGAGAATAAAGGGATTTATGATATACTATGTCAAATTACATTATATACACCACATAAAAGTGGTTTGGTGTATAACAACAAAGAAGTATCAATGGGATGTAAATTGAGATTAAGTCTCTTATAAAGACCGTATCCTTAGGTTTAGGATAAATCAACAACATAATTATGTGTGAAAAATATAAATACACTCAATATGATTGGATATTCAGTTTAAATCAATCAGAGGACATTCACACATATTCTTTTAAAAACAACACTAATGAATTGGATGTTTAACTCAATAAATGGAGATTTAGTTAAAATTACTATTATCAAGTTCATATCGACGACTTGAGAATTTATCAATAGAGTGATTATGTGTATCAAAATTATATCCACAGAAAGGGGAGTGTAAATTATGACATAATCAAATGAATAGTGATTCCACACATAATCTTGGTGTAAAATAATCAATGAAGTATACGTAAAGCCGAATGAGTAGAAATTGAAATTTCAAATTCCCTTATCAATTTGGTAACTTACGAAACATACACCCATGAAAGAAGTATCATAAAATGATGATGTAAATATCCATAAATTAAAGTATATTACACAATTAATACAATCATGCACAGTACACACACCACATGCAATAAATAAGTGGTGAACAATGGAAATCTCACAGAATTAAAGGTGAGATAAGAAACCCATTACTTTGTACTTTTTCCTTGGTCTACGGTAGGTTAACCTCCTGTATAATGGTTAAATAATTGTTTTTGAATTATAAAAAATCATTTACATTAATATGATATCATATATTATATTTTAACATTGATTTGTTAATAATATCTTAGTATTATCGTCGTTTCGGGTGTTAATGGATTCGTTTTCCTTTATATTATTTGTTATGAAAGTCACATTTGTTATGGATGGGATGTATCTTATTCATATCCATAATGATATAAAGTTCTTAAACATTAATTTTAATCATAAAATGATAATTATTCTTGAATGGATACGATGGGGAATGAATCTCATCGCGTTCGTGGAGACGGTAGTCCATACGTATGCACGAGCGACAATATCATTCTTTTGATATTAAAATAATATATAATTTGATGGTATATCATATATAAAGAATCATTATCATGTTATATTTATTATTTACATGAATTACACATCATTATTATACCCATCAAAATAATAATATATTGAATAACAATTACACCACGACGTGGAGACGGTAAGTCGTGCGTACGCACGTATGGTGACTTTTCATTCAAAGGATGGATAGAATACTGAATATAGTTGTACCATATTTATAATAACATCACATTATATAGAAAATACTGGAGTTATTATTTTATAATGTGAATAACAAAGAAAGAAGAAGTTGAAGAAGAAATGAACTTGAAAAAGGGTGGTGAAAACATTACCTCTTGTTCGGGTTCTTCCTTTTGACTAGATCAAAAGGGATCCTTAGGTTGGCTTTATGATCAAAATGAGGCCTCTAGGTTTAAGTGAGGTAAGTTGAGAGAGTATTTGTGCAGGGTTTGGCTAAACCAAAAGTCTTTGAAGGAGTGAAGAATTGGTTAGTTGTGGTGTCCTTTTATAAGGGGGAGGAGGGGCTCCTTAGGAAAATCTGGAAATATTATTTTATAATAAATTCATATTCGGTTTATAATGGATCCAAAGTGGATTATATAAATTTCAAGGTGGTTATGGGTCGAAAACCACTAAACCAATAGAATTTATACAGGTTTGGGTCATTATATTAAACTTATCTTTTAGTTTTAATGTTTAGTTAATTAGTTTGACACTTACCATGTCACTTTGTTTTTTATATTATATAGTTGATAAAATTACTATATACCTCCAATCGACCCCCAAGTGATCCATTAATGATAAACCTATCATGATACAAGTCCTTTGGCCGAACCTTAGATTTTTAGGAATTTAATACCAATTAATAATATAATATTTTTTTTAAAAACTCTTTTATGTCAATTTTGACACTACTCAAAAATTGATTTTTGTTAAAGTCATGACTACTTTTTTAATTCGAAAAAAATTTATTTAAGAAATCATATAATGTCATATTAACCAATAAAATTCATGGATGTCATCAAAACTTTCAAATTATATTTATTTTAGCATTTATAATACCAATTATTTGATTCTTTCATTAATAAGGAAAATACTGCATCATTATTGTGTCATAAATAATATTAATTATTAAATTTATAAAAATTATAAATAAAATTTCATTATATAGAAAATATTTTTAACTTTATAATTAATAATTATAGTCTAAATTCAAACATATATAATCCTATGTAAAAATTGTTTTGCTAAAAGATATATGCTTTTGTCATTTTTGTATTTACTTTAACTTAATTAATATAAAGAGTCATTATCACTTACAAGTGGATCCATGAGGTCCCAAAATCGACCCAAAGATGCCCATGGTCGTACATGTATCAATCAATAGGGTTAGGACATGTTTTAGGATAAATTTATATTATTATAATATTATTTTTTACCCTTATTTACCGGATTTACCCTTTAACCACGGTAAATAAAATATTTACCGAAGTAATTATTCAAAATGTCTAAAAATAAGAGTTACCTATTTAAATAATTTGAAAATCCTGATTCAAAATATGGAATCCATTTTTCTAAATTCAAAATACAGAAGTGGCAGAAATTAATTTAAAATTAATTCCCGCTGTTAAAACAAAAAGCGTGTTTTTAAGAGATAATAACTATCAAAAGATTGACACTTGTTTATGTCCAGTTTAAATGTGAAATTATGTCCAATGACCAAAATTGTATTAAATGGTAAAAATATATTCTAAATATACTTTAAAACAACTCAAATTCATAATTTATCACTATTAATTACTTCTATTAAAAATTGTTTTTAATAAAAATTTAGTAATTTTCACTATTCATCAAAATATGAAAGTTATTCGAAAAGTACCAAAATTTCACCCTAGGATAATTTCGATATTCTGAATCCAAAAATGAAGTCCATTTTTAAAGATAAAATGTATAAAATTTCAAAAAGTGGGTATTAATATTGATAATGGGTAGTCTTATTAGTTGTGGTGTGTTAGAATCTTGAAGTTACGTAAAATGCAAGCCATTGAATTATTCAAAGGGAAACGTACCATGGAAGCATGGGGTGTTACATTCTCCCCTCCTTCAAAAAATTGACTCCTCGCAATTTTTAAAAATTGGGCTTAAGAGTATAATGGAATTTCCCACATTGGAAAAAGAGTCAATAAAACTATCACTTTAAAAGAAAGAAAGAGAAGTATAAAGGTCACCCAAGATAACCCATACTAGGATTCCATGTAGGAAAACATGGATATGGACAATAAACTAAGTGTCAAGTTCTGATGTAGAGGGATAGAAAACATGATCAGAAGAAATTTAACAATAATAAAACCACAAACTTGTGTTAGGACAAACGGTCATTAGTCTCCCAGTAGGAAAAGTAAACGAACAACTTTTTTTGTTTTAAGTTACATTGCATAAGGATGAGGGATTAATTTATGATATTGACTAAGAACATAAAGAGATATACTTAATTTTTAAGTATATTTTCATTATTTAATAAATTTATACCACTAACTCAATTTTTTTTGAACAATGATTATTCAAGAAGACTTGGTCACACTGGAAGAGCTAGAATAAACTTCTATAGAATAACATGATCCACGTAGGATAAACTATATATTTACCTTGTCTTAAAAGATTAATCAAAACCAAAATGGTTAGTATAAGATCTGATGAACCCCCAAATGGATATTCCGTTAGAGAAAAAAACACTAATCTTAATTTCTAAAATTAAAACAATAATACCCCAAAGTTAAATAAATACCATTCAATAATAAATTTTCCTTAAAATACTTCAATATAATCCAAAATAATATTGAAACCCAAAACTTAGAAGAATTTGGTTATGTAGTCTTCCATGTTAAATTGTATCTCCAAATGACATCAACTACTCTTAAAGTCACATACTTAAAAGTAATTAACCTAATCACATATTCTCTATTATAGGTTAATCATTTCCATAAATAACCCAAATCACTATAAATCCACAATAAAAACATAGATAAAAATACACCATTACTTCTCAAATGAAATCTCATAGTATTCTATTTTCCTTGGGTATAGAGTGTTCCCCACAAAACGAACATATTCCAAAATAACACTTATCACTTAATCACCAAATCATTTTCCTATACTAATGGTATTCATTTGATAAGAAATAAGATCTCAAATCAACTTATTTTTGATAAATAAAATCATTTAACTAAAAATAATAGTCACACTAACCAGGGACTTCACGTAGTCCAGTGGTAGGCGATAAATCACAATCTCACTTTGGTTGTGGGTTCGATTCCCACAGCTTTGTCCGATGTGACGGGTTGTCACACGGTCTGCGTGTTGACCCTTTTCAAAAACTATATTTTATAACATTACCAAAACGAGATAAATTCCTCAAAATAACCTTAACATAAATTAACCACAAATTTTATCTCATACCTTTCATTTTCATCCCAAAATATAATAACTTGTAATTGCCTCAAACCCATTGATCATATAAAACCAAATGGTTATTTATAACTATATCCACAAGAGAAAAGATAATTCTTCCTCAAATATCATTCTCACATGGAAAACTGCATAGTTACAAATACAAGATAAAATCATTCTAAAGTAAACCCATCAACAAGGAGCACTAATACTTTTAAACATTTCTCCAACCATTTATTTCCACATAGCTTCTTCTTTGAACAAGAAAATATCCTATAGAATAGGGCATTCACTCGGGTAATGGCCAGGTCCCCTACATTTACGGCAAATGACCGTAAATGGATTCTTGGGATCATTTTTATCTTTTTCCATATTACTCTTCTTTTTTCTTTGGCAATTATTCACTTTATGTCCTTTCTTCCCACACGTAAAGCATTTCTTTGTCCTATTGAGACACTTTCTTGGGTGTCTCCTTCCACATTTCCTACATGATGGAAATTGAGGATTCATTTCTCCATGGTCTCCACTATTGGAGCTCTTATCATTCATCACCTTTCTCTTCTTTGTTGAGTTCGGAAATTGGTTAATATATATATTTTTGATCATATTTTTGGAAAATTGATTTGGCATGAAGACGATATCTTTTACGCCTATCAACATTCCATTTTTTTGCTCATTGCCACCACCGTTCCCACCTTTTACATCATTCTCAAAGTCACTATGACTTCCTTGGAATCTAGCCATTGACTAAAACTAGAAAGCATTGTGTGAGTAACAGTAGTCATAAAATCATTTAGAGAATATCATGTCACCATATTCTCAATTTGAAACACATTAGGATTAATCAAGGTAATTTACTCTCATCTTATATATAACACTTCAAATTAGTTTGTAATGAAAATGTAAATTATCCTAAGCATATCCCCCCGGGAGTTTCGTAACCAAGAGTGCAGCAAGGCCTGTTGTCGTGCACCAGTTCCCATTCAAGTCTAGATCAAAGTGGTGTTTTTGGGTTTTACCCCTAGGTACATTTGTTCCAGAGCCGCCTCTACCTACTCATATCTAGACAGGGATGTATTTCTCGGAAAACTCACAAAATCTCTACAATACCAAAATTCTAGGAAGTTCTTCTATACTAATCCTCAAAGTATATCTTAGGATTATGTGCTCTAATCAGAGTTTATCTAAATCTAGCTCCCAAGGTTTATACTAAACTTCCTCTGATACCAACTGTAACACCCCAACCCCAGTTACCCAAAGTTGGTGCATTATTACATAACATTGTCATGATCACAAAAGATCAAGTCTCGAAAGACTGATTAGTTTAGTATCCTTGGAAACACTAGATATATTCATAAAGTTTACATTACATCAATAAGTGAAAAAAATACAACAACATATTGTCTTCATATCCCCTCATACTATCCCTGTAGGTCATTCATAAACTACTTCTTCACATCCTGGGAAAATAAAACATTGAAAGGGGTGAGCTCAGATTCTTAGTAAGGATAAAAATATAGCGAAAACATTCATAAATAAACATAAACATTTAAGGTAATGTATAACTAAAACAAAAGCCTTTTAAATGTGAACTTTATAATAATATGGAAAAGTTAAAATGAAATAATACCATTTACTTATTCACATGAATATTCTACTATTCAAATAATCACATGCAATATCAATAACCACTTTCATAATGACGGAATGCATAATGCCAGACTATCATAACCACGTAGCCAAGGCCTCATGCCAAGACTACAAATAATATTTTGTCAAGGCCTCGTTCCAAGAAACTAGTTTGTCTCATGAGACCTACTGATGCATCAAGGAGTAATAGCAGGCTCCAACCGTCACTTACTAAGTCCAATACATTCCTCATATGAAAATTTTGAAACATAACATAAACATTCATATTGAAACTAGCATCAGAAATGTCAATACATTATCCACAAACCATGAATGGTATAAAATAACACATCCACAGTCAAACATAACTCATTAGATACAATATAGAATATTTTATTATATCATATTAACCTCAATAGAGAATGATGAAGGATATTGACATAGATTAAAGTAAACATCAAAACTATTTGAGAGAAATATCCCCTTTTTCATGAAATCATTTAAAAGTCACACTATTTGTCAAGAAGCCATTTAAATATATATTTTTGAATCAAAGTGTCACATACCACTTTGAAACTTTTAAAAGGAGTTTTAATTTTAAAACTTTAATTTCCATATAAATAAATCCTTAAAACCCTTTTTCAAACATGGACATTATTGAGAAATATTTAGAAGAATAAGTCTTTAAAACATTTAAAAATGATATTTTATTTAGAGTTTCTAACCAAAAGAGAGACACTTGAATACAAATAATTTAGGTAATCAAATAATTTTAATATCATGAGAATAAAGGGATTTATGATACACTATGTCAAAGTACATTATATACACCACATAAAAGTGATTTGGTGTATAACAACAAAGAAGTCTCAATGGGATGTAAATTGAGATTAAGTCTCTTATAAAGACCGTATCCTTAGGTTTAGGATAAATCAACGACATAATTATGTGTGAAAAATATAAATACACTCAATATGATTGGATATTCAGTGTAAATCAATCATAGTACATTCACACATATTCTTGTAAAAACAACACCAATGAATTGGATGTTTAATTCAATAAATAGAGATTGAGTTAAAATTACTCTTATCAAGTTCATATCGACGACTTGAGAATTTATCAATAGAGTGATTATGTGTATAAAAATTATATCCATAGAAAGGGGAGTGGAAATTATGACATAATCAAATGAATAGTGATTCCACACATAATCCTGGTGTAAAATAATCAATGAAGTATGTGTAAATCCGAATGAGTGGAAATTGAAATTTCAGATTCCCTTATCAATTTGGTAACTTACAAAACATACACCCATGAAAGAATTATCATACAATGATGATGTAAATATCCATAAATTAAATTATATTACACAATGAATACAATCATGGGTAGCACACACACCACATGCAATAAATAAGTGGTGAACAATGGAAATATCACAGAATTAAAAGTAAGAAAAGAAACCCCTTACTTTGTACTTTTTCCTTGGTCGAAGGTTGGTTAAACTCATGTATAATGGTTAAATAATTGTTATTGAATTATACAAAATTTATTTACATTAATATGATATCATATATGATCTTTTAACATTGATTTGTTAATATTATCTTAGTATTATCGTCGTTTCAGGTGTTAACGGATTCGTTTTACTTTATATTATTTGTTATGAAAGCCGTATTTGTTATGGATGGAATGTATCTTATTCATATACAGAATTATATCAAGTTCTTAAACATTAATTTTAATTATCAAATGAGAATTATTCTTGAATTGATACGATGGGGAATGAATCTCATCGCGTTCGTGGAGACGGTAGTCCATACGTACACACGAGCAAGAATATCATTCTTTTGATATTAAAATGATATATAATTTGATGGTATATCATATATACAGAATCATTATAATGTTATATTTATTATTTACATGACTTACACATCAATATTATACCCATCAAAATAAGAATATATTGAATAACAATTACACCACGACGTGGAGACGGTAAGCCGTACGTACGCACATATGGTGACATGTCATTCAAAGGATGGATAGAATACTGAATATGGTTGTACCATATTTATAATAACATCAAAGTATATATGAAATATTGTAGTTATTATTTTAGAATGTTAATAACAAATAAAGAAGAAGTTGAAGAGGAAATTAACTTGAAAAAGGGTGGTGAAAACATTACCACTTCTTCGGGTTCTTCCTTTTGACTTGATCAAAAGGGCTCCTTAGGTTGTCTTCATGATCAAACTAAGGCCTCTATGTTTAATTGAGGGAAGTTGAGAGAGTATTTTTTCAGGGTTTGTCCGAACCAAGAGGCTTTGAAGGTGTGAAGAATTGGTTATAAGTGGTGTCCTTTTATAAGGGGGAGGAGGGGCACCTTAGGAAAAACTAGAAATATTATTTTATAATAAATTCATATTAGGTTTATAATGGATACAAAGTGGATTATTTAAAGTTTAAGGTGATTATGGGTCTAAAAACACTCAAAAAATAGAATTTAGATAGGTTTGGGTCATTATATTAAACTTATCTTTTAGTTTTAACGCTTAGTTAATTAGTTTGACACTTAACATGTCACTTTGTTTTTTTTATATTATATAGTTAATAAAATTACTATATACCTCCAAGAGACCACCAAGTGGTACATTAATGATACACCTATCATGATACAAGTCCTTTGGGCGAACCTTATATTTTTAGGAATTTAATACCAATTAATAATATAATATTTGTTTTAAAAACTCTTTTATGTCAATTTTGACACTACTCAAAAATTGATTTTTTTAAAGTCATAAAAACTTTATTAATTCAAAAAAAAATCATTTAATAAATACTATAATGTCATATTAACCAATAAAATTCATGTATGTCATCAAAACTTTCAAATTATATTTATTTTATCATTTATAATACCAATTATTTGATTCTTTCATTAATAAGGAAAATATGGCATAATTATTGTGTCATAAATAATATTAATTATTAAATTTCTAAAAATTATAAATAAAATTCCATTAGGTATTAAATCTTTTTAACCTTCTAATGAATATTTATAATCGAAAGTCCAACATATATAACCCTATGTAAAAATTGTTTTTCTAAAAGATATATGCTTTTGTCATTTTTGTATTTACTTTAACTTAATTAATATAAAGTGTCATTATCACTTACAAGTGGATCCATGGGGTCCCAAAATAGACCCAAAGATGTTAATGGTTAGACATGTATCAACCAATAGGTTTAGGAAATGTTTAGGGTAAATTAATATTATTATAATATTATTTTTTACCCTTATTTACCGGATTTACCCTTTAACCATGGTAAATAAAATATTTACCGAAGTAATTATTCAAAATGTATAAAAATAAGAGTTACCTATTTACACAATTTGGAAATCCTAGTTAAAAATATGGAATCCATTTTTCCAAATTCAAAACACAGAAGTGGAATAAATTAATTTAAAAATATTTCCCGCTGTTAAAACAAAAAGCGTGTTTTTAAGAGATAAATACTATCAAAAGATTGACACTTGTTTATGTCCGGTTTAAATGTGAAATTATGTCCAATGAAAAACATTGTATTAAATGGTAAAAATATATTATAAATATACTTTAAAACAACTCAAATTCATAATTTATCACTATTAATTACTTCGATTAAAAAAATTGTTTTTAATAAAAATTTAGTAATTTTCACTATTCATCAAAATATGAAAGTTATTCAAAAAGTACCAAAATTTCACCCTAGGATAATTTCGATATTACAAATCCAAAAATTAATTCCATTTTTAAAGATAAAATGTATAAAATTTCAAAAAGTGGGTATTACTATTGATAACGGCTAGTCTTATTAGTTGTGGTGTGTTAGAATCTCGAAGTTGCGTACAATGAAAGCCATTGCGTTATTCAAAGGGAAAACGTACCGTGGAAGCTTAGGGTGTTACAAAGATAAACTTTCAGAAATATAACCCAAATATTCCTTAAATAAGATAACCAAAAACATAAGAGTAAATCCCATTCTATAATAGGTTATCCACAGGAGAACCCACACACAACACCAAGAATTTGAACAAATCAAACCACGAAACTCATGTTATCTCTCTAGAACTATAGTGGGGTCTCACACCTCACCATGGAAACACATTAATTGAAGAAGTTATGTCCCTATTGGAGGACCCACACATCATATGATCTCTTAGAAAAGGTATTATCAATGCCATATAAAGATTACATCCACCCCATGTATGTAGGAGAGTATAAAAATCTATCTGAGATATAGGGGACCCATGCCCTGACATAATATGTCATAAGAGGAGTATCAACCTTTAGAACATGTCGATCATCATGCATAATTCTTTTCATTATCCCTACAGATCTAAGGATACTAAATCACATGCATTTCCTCACATATCACCTTTCATGCTAAAGATAAATTCACCACTAAGTTCCATGTAAGAAAAATAATTCTTTCACAAGGACTTTCTATAAAGACATTGTCACGGCATGACCAAGTTGTTCATGCCATGATGGGCCGACCTGATGGGAGTCTCTCTACATAACCTCTTACCCTATAACCTATGAGCCCTTCCATTCATGGACCATCAATCAATGACATGATCATATATGGGATAAAATCCATACATAGGATAACTCATACATAAGACATGGGACTTAACCATATCATCACTTTAAGCCATCACGACATGGTGTCCTAATTCCACAGTGAAATATTCTTGGAGCAACCACCTCATTGCACTATGACCCCACACGTCACAGCATGGTGACTTGTTTGTTGTTGCGCCTCCATATTTTCAATGAACCACTATCATGGAAGACCTCCCATATCCATGTGTATTAAAGAATAAATGAAAGGGGGAGAGATAATATTATACCTAGATCATAGATCAACCATCCAGAACATGTTCATAAGGAAAAAATTTAGGGATTCAAATCTTTAACTTAAGGGTTCATAGCATGAGGATAAGGGAGAAACACAAACAATGTTTTCATGTAATCAATTCAATGTAAATTAAAAATAAAATAGTAATAGCTCAAAATAATGATCCCTGACTCACAATATATTATTTTCTTATGAATATTGTGATGATCTTCAGGTCTAACGTCTATCCTCCTCATAGGTTGATCATGTTTGGTGCCTCTAAGATCTCTCAATCCTCTCCCATCCTCACCTCCTTCATTAGGGTTTACATCTAACCCTAATTAAAGTATATAAGGGGGATTAAATAATAGGGAGGGTTAGGATTTTATTATATAACATTTATTATTATTATTATTATTATTTCCCACCATTTGTGGTGGGTTGTTTTGGGTTTGGAGGGTGAGGGGAAGGCCACGGGGCTAAGTCCCCAGGCCAACGTGTTTTCTATATTTTTCTTTCCTTATGTTGTGTTCCACGATAGGGAATGCAATCAACCTTATATTATTATTATTATTATTATTATTATTATTAGTATTATTAGTATTATTATTATTATTATTGAAATAGAAATCCCACATTATCCTTAAAATTCATGCTCTTACCGACATACCCCCCCCCCCCCCAATGGGTACTAAATCCCAGGGCTCTAATGTGAACCATGATTAAACTGGGTAAAACTATCACTATCCATCTTCCCCTAAAGAGAATAGTGGGGTAAATAATTTAGTGTAAAATTATGATCCATACAGACTACCATCATGAATCAAACCTCTGACCTTTAGGAATACAATTGAACTTCCAAACCACAATAATATCTCTAGGGGTAATTAATTAATTAATCCAATTAATTCACAAAACCATTGAATGTATGGGCTTTAGAACCAACCCAAGGGTGTAATGTCACGATAGAGGTGGTCACATCATGATGGCCTCTCATCGAGACTCCCTCCCATTACCAAATCCCCTCATACCATGAGGAGACCATTCGCAAGGGTAGCCCCAAACCACCCAGTGCATTACGACACCAATGGTCATGTTGTGAGACCTCTTATCCTTCCATATTTTAAATATGACATACATATACATTCAAAATAAAAAAGCATAACATTGACCATACTCAGAAATATAATCCAAACTATTTTGAAGGTTTAAACAACCAAAAACTAGGATTGGTACACCCTCCCCACCTTCAAGGATTTTCACTCCAAAAACTACAAACTACTCAAAAAGTTGAGGGCACTAATCCCTCATTTGGTTCTCATGATCACACAAAATCTCCTAAAGTTTCATATACTTCTAAAGGACATGAACCATTGGAATAGATTACCCATGAAGAGTTTTTTATTTCCGGTTCTTGATCGTTACTAGAAACTCTATGAAGGTGACATCATCCTCAATGTACAACTCACCCAAATCACTAAAATGTGATAGATCATTCATGTATCTCCTTAGTTATGAGATATGGGTGAAATTGTGCACCCATTCCAACTATAATGGAAATTTCAGTAAGTAATAAACCTCACCCACCCTACACGATATCTCAAATAGATGAAAAATTTTAGGGTAATCATGTTTACTTGGCCAAATATTTGTAATCCATGCCATAGAAATACTTTTAGAAGTACATGATCTACCTCTTCAAACTCCAAAGGCAACTATTTTCATTATGAATTGGACTTCTGACATAACTAATCGATTCTTATCTACTCCTAGATCACATACACTTTCTTCATCATCACCCGCACCAACTCCAGTCCCATGAGTGACAACTCTCCTATCTTTGTTAAGAACAAGGGTGACATGCAGGGTCTCTTTTATAGGGCCTAAAAAGGTTTCATGTAAATGGTGGAGTATTAATTATGATTATACACAAAATCTACTAAAATAAAGTGATCCTCCCAAGTCCTCCAGTAAAAATCTAACATGAAATCTCTTAGCATATCCTTAATAACCTAGATAGTTTGCTCGGTTTGGACATTTTTTAGGGGTGGAAATGTAATTGAGTCTAAAATTCTTCCTATGAGATCCTACACAACTATTATGTAAATATAGAATCTTGATGGAAGATGATTTTCAAGGGTATATCATGTAGTCAAGTGATATTCTCTATGTACAAGTGTCACAAGCTCTTTACCAAATTTTTCTCTCAGATAACTAAGAATTGGATTGAATTATTTAGTTGATCGATGATAACCTAGATAAAAATGTGTCATATCAACGATCATGGAAGATATATCATGAAATACATAGATATGTCATCCCAATACCACTCAAAATTCTCAAGGGGTTATTCCAAACCTTCTAGTACCCAATTATCCACCTTTACTTGTTGAAGAGTGAGGCATCATGAGATAAACTCATAAAAACTCTATTTCATTCCTTCCCATAAAAAATAAAATCATAGGTCTTGGTACATCTTCGAAACCCCATAATATATTCTTAAGGGTTAAGTATAGAACTCCCTCAACACCTCCCCATGCAGCATTACTAGAACCACTATTCATCCTCAAAATAGGGTGATGTACTCCCCACCTTCTAAATATCCATCGGGTGCATTGCCTAAGAATATATGGTCATAAAAAAACACACAATAAATGTATCTTATTCAAACCTACCTCACATGATGAATAATCATAAGGGATACTATAACACCCCATTACCTTTCTTTCAGGTATATTTTAACCTTTTTTTGTTTCCTTTTTCATTGGTTGGTTAATGCTAAAATGAAAATTGAGAGGATACCTACAATGGTGAAGTCAGTTATTTGTTGGAATTTTCAGCATTAAACCTGTAGTTTTTTCTCTTCACTGGTAAATTAAATGATGTGTAATGGGGGTACATGATGTGTAATGGTTTCCGAAAAGAACCAAGGAACTAGATACATAGCAGGCCAGTTTTACATGTCGTGTAAAGGTTACGTGTTGTATAATGAAACTATCAGGTTTTTAATTTATCTGATGGATACCCCCAATTGCACCATGTATCAAAGTGAACGTTGACAGAGCAGACTCGGGTGCACCAAGTCCATCGGGCTGCAGGGGAGTATTCCACACATGTCGCAGGTTAGTTAAAGGATGCTTCTTCCATTATGTTGGAGTTGGCAATGCATACAAAGAAGAATTATGGGAGATCATTTATGCAATAAGGTATGTTGTACAATACAATTTGAATAGAATATGTCTTGAATCTGACTCAGAGATGGAAGTGCATGCGCTGAAAATGATAACACGTCATGTTCCTTGGAAAGTGATACCTCAATGTGTTGATTTCCTTGATAAATTTGCTCAAATTGATATAGTTGTTTTTCATGCTTACCAGGAGGCCAACTAGGTGGAAAATGCCCTGGTGAGATAGGCGATCATTGAAATTATTGAAGGGTAGTGCTTTGTGATGCCAAAATATTGTGACTCATTGATGGATGCTGATAGATGTGGTGAGATGTACTCCTTCAATCGTAAGAACCACTTTTTTACCTAAATCCTCTTTACTTTTTTATTTAATAAATTTTCAAGGCCGGCTTTCACCAGACCCTGGGCCTTTGGGGTTAAAATATCAGGTTTTTAATAAAAATTGATGGTTTTTTCAGCATATATGTGCTTCAAGGATTATATGACGTGTAATGGTATTACATGTCATGTAAATTCAATAGGGTTAGTTTTAAGTAGGTGGTTCTGCTAAAATTATTATTTCATTCATATAATCTTCCTTGGTCTAGACCTAGAGGCTATTTCCTAGGCAATTTTAGGTGACTCCCTCCCATTTAGATTGTTTATTTCAGCGATTGATCACTATTTTGGTTGGATTGATTCTATCCGGGTATGTAATCCTTCTAGATATTCTTTGGTTTTTGTTGTGACTATGGTTTTGGTTGTGGATTTGTGATTAGATAGTGTTTTCTATCAATACTTTTTCAATTTCCTGGCATGCCTTGTCTTTCTAAGGTCATTCTCTTGGTTTTTGGTCACTATTTCTGAAAGAATCTAGGTTTATACCTTTTTGAGGTAGGTTTTTCTATACAATGGGTTAATTTGATGAATTTTATGTCATTATTGATAAATTCATTTTGGTTTTTCATTGATTTGAAGTGATAAATGGTTTTAAACTATTTCATGGAAAGGAAAATGTTTTTGAAAAGTTTTTTTTATTTGAAAATGTATTTTCTTGATTTGGAAATGGTTTTTCAAACTCTAAAGAAGATTGGATTGGCTTTGAAAATGTTTTATAAAATTGTGAGCATGGTTTTGAAATGGTTTTGAAATGGTTTTGAAAATTTGAACATAGAGAACCTTGTGTGATTTGAGAAAGAGACCTGATTATCCTTAGTGTGTGTTTCACCACTAGGAGGTAACCTTTTGCGATATTGAATGGTAGGACTTGGTATCAGTTGGATCCAATGTTATACTTGTTTAGTATTTTTAGTGTCTAGTACATAGTGTACCAGAGGCTAGAGACCATATGTGTGGTGCTTTTTTATTTATGGTTATTTATCAGATGATCTTTTATCATGGATTTTTTCTCATAGGTTTTTATATATGGTTGTATCGCATAGATTTTCATGATAAGTTGTTTCATGGATATGTGTTTAACTATTTACCACTTGATGCATGGATATTATTTCCTATTTTATCACTTCTACTTTTCATATTTCTAGTTTGAGAATAAGAAAGTCTTTTATGAAAACCAAAGGAGAAAAAGAGAAAATGATTTACAACTAGATTTAGTTTATGAAAATGCTTTATAAAACTATTTTTTTAAAGCTATAATTTTTTAATTCTTGATATTATAATTTATATAGAAACTACGATGGTATCCTACTAAGATTTGGATCATACCATACTTGTGAATTCAAGAATTTGTAGTTGTTTTATTATAAGATTCGGGTTAAGGGATGAGAATGTTGTAACATTTTTTCTTCTCTTCTTATTACTGCTTTCAACTCATGTTGTTCTAGAGGTGATTGTTTTTCATATAGGAACTTGACTTACTTTTTGTTTTATCCTGTTTTGGATTGGATAGTATGCCTTTTGTGTTATCTCATATGTTTCCACTTCGTACTCTAGTAGTATGTATTTTTTTTCTTATATTCAATATTGGTTTCTAATTTCCTAATTTACCTATATTATGTGATGGTCTGGTTTAGGTGCCTAGTCTAGTTGACATGGGTTAGTTCATTACAATTTGGTATCATAGGGATTCTTAGCCTAAAGTATGTTAGCACTGCCTAAGTTTGGTTTTGTTTCTTTAGTATATAGAAGTTAGGACCATTGTAATTAAGATAGTAGGTGTAGAAAAGGGGTCTACCCAACTCACTTCCATGACTTAAACCAAGTTACCATAGGTGATCAGAGACTTTTACCAATTTTGAGTCTTGGAGTTTTAGATAATTTGAATTAACTATATGGGAAGTTTATTTAAATTGACTTGTTCCTTTTTAAGTGATGTTTTTTTTTCAGGGTTTCTTTAAATTCTAAATGTTTTAAATATTTGATATAAATACCTAAAATTGGTCCTATGATTTTGGAATTTTCTTTTGAATGATTGTTTTTTTCTTTTTTTAGACGATGCCTTTAAGAAGATCTCTTCCAAATCCAAGAGAGGAAGCTCTGAGACATGTTCCATTAAATAATCTTCCAATATACCCTACTTTGGTAGAAGCTATTATCTGCACTATTTAGACTCTAGGTCAAGTGGGTGTTGAGAACCCAAGATGTGTAGTGGATCATGGCTTGGAATTTACTAAGCATCATCCACTCATCTTTCATGGTGACAAAGGGACCCAAGAATACAAGGAGTGTATTGAGAGGATAGATAGGATCATCAAATTCTTGAAGAATCCTGAAGAATCTAAGGTAGGTTTTCTACATATAAGTTTGAGGGACCATAAAGGATATGGTGGGACTCTATTGTTAAAGTTAAGTTACATGAATATATTGTCTGGGATTCCTTAAATAAAATATTTAATCATTAGTTTTATCCTAATATATTTCATTCAGTTAAGACCCATGAGTTTTTAACCTTAGAGAAGGGGAATCTTACTGTTTTGGAGTATTCTACACATTTTTCTGAGTTAGTGCATCTAGCACCATAGATTTTCACTAATGAGTACCTAAAGGATTGATGGTTTGAGTTAGGATTGATTCCTAATATTCAATCGATGTTGTTAATCATGTTACTTCCAAACTTTGTGGAGTTAGTTGACAAGGAATATTTAGCTAAGGAAGACATGTCTTGGAAGACAAGTTTGGGTGGAGCTTCAGTTGGTTCATTGGTTTTCCCGGGTGTATCTTCTATCCATAAAAGGAAGCGTAAGAGTGGCCAGTTTTCCTCAGGACCAATTTTAGGGGTAAAGATAAGGTAGCAATATGTTTTCTACTAGTAGTGTGGAAGGTTAGGTCATACCAAGCCTAACTGTGTGGAGGCTCCTAAGACTTGTTATCTTTGTGGAAGATATGAACATCTACTACATTTTTGTGAAAATATATCTTAGGGAAATAGAACAATATCCAATTTAACTAAGGGTTTATAGTTTTATATATATGATTACAATGGTGGTGGGTCAAATTCTTAGGCCAAGGGATATGTTCATGTGCCTAATATCATATGACTTTATACAGCAGAGTATGTTCCATAGTAATTTGAAGCAGGACCAGCTACTGTTAGAGGTACGGTGTTTATCTCATCTTTTATAGTTCTAGATTTGTTTGATATAGGTGATACTAATTATTTTATATCGTTAAAGTTAGTTGAAGTATTAGTCTTTCATTCAAAACTTATTTCATTCTTGTTGGATCTTTGCACGTATTTTGGAAAGAGGTCCGAACAAGGTTTCAGATGTCCCACGTGTCAGGTGATGATAGACGACTTTGAGGTGGAGTATGCCTTTTTAGTGATTGATCTTTAAAACTTCAACTTTATTATTGGAATTGATTGGATGATCAGTGTTAAGGCCCATATAGACTTTTATTTTCATTGAGTTCAGCTCTTATCTACTGATGGGGTCACTCATGTTTTCTAGGGTGAGTGGGACTCTATATCAGGAAAGAAGGGCCTATTGTTCCATTTGCTGGGGTAATCTCATGTCAGTTTTCAAATATGTTTCTTAATGTAGTTGAACCTTTATTTTTTGGTCAACTTCCTATAGTTTTTTATGAGTATCCTGAGGTCTTTTTGGATTATTTTTCTATTTTACCACCATAGAGAGAGCTTGAGTTTACTATTGACCTACTCCTTGGTATGATGACTGTTTCTATGTCATCTTACCGTATGAAACCTTATGAGTTAGTGGAACTTAAGGTTCAACTTGAGGATCTAGAGTCTAAAGGATGAATTCATCCTAACGTTTCACTGTGAGATTCACCAATCCTCTTTGCTAAGAATTCAAACGTGAGCCTTATACTTTGTATTGATTATCTAAATTTGAATCGGGTGACCGTTAAGAACAAATATCCTTTTCTAAGGATTGATGGTCTCTTTGATCAGATTAAAGGGGATCGCTGGTTTTATAAGATTAGCCTATAGTCAGGGTTCCACTATTTGAGAGTCCAAGAATAGTATATACCTAAGACAACATTTAAGAGTTGATATAGGAATTTTGAATTTCTCATTATGTCATTTGGTCTAACTAGTGCACCTATGGTGGTTATGGATTTTATGAATCATACATTTCAATAGTTCTTTAACTCATTTGTTTTTGTGTTCATGTTTGATATTTTGGTGTACTCAAAGTTAGAGTAGGGTCATATGGACTATTTGGATATCATTCTTTGAACCTTGAAAGAACATCATCTGTATGGTAATCTTTTTAGGTCTGAGTTTGGGATCCAGGAAGTGAAGTTTTTGGGGAATGTGATATCTGAGAGGGGTGTCTCAGTAGATCCTAAAAAGTTATAAGAAGTTGTGTATTGATAGAATCCAAGAAATGTGTTTGAAATTTAGAGCTTATTGGATTTGGCTGGTTACCATAGACAGTTTTTTCAGTACTTCCCCAAGATTGCTTCTTTGAATATAGTTTTAACCTATAAGGGTGTGATGCTTGATTGGAATTAAAGTTTTAGATATATTTTGAGGAGATAAAGGTGAGGTTGACTTTAGAACTAGTTTTAATTCTTTTAGAGTTAGGTTTGGGTTATGATTTTTTTTCAATGCTTCCGGTTTGGGTTTGGGATGTGTCTTGATGTAGTGGAAACAGGTTATGGCTTATGGCTATCGTCAGTTACTCCCTCATGAAAAGAACTAACCTACCCATGATCTTGAGTTGGTAGTGGTTGTGAATGCACTCAAAATGTGGTGTAACTATCTCTTTGGGAAGTGGTTTACAGTATATTCTTATCATAAGAGCCTGGAATATATTTTTAGCCATAGGGATCTGAATTAGTGACAGAGACACTGGGTAGAGTATCTTTAGACTTTTGATTTTGATATTACTTATACCCTTGGAAAATTAAATTTGGTATTTGATTCATTGAGTATAAAATTACTAACACAATCCATGAAGTAATTAGTTAAGGAGTGGTATCTAATGATTTTTTTTGTTGAGATGAGCTTGGAAGTGGAAGATTTTGGTGGGTAGGTGTTCTTGGATTCTATGAAAGTTGGCTTGTATTTTGATGAGAGATTTTGGATAGAGAAGGTGATAAACACTAATGAAAAAAATTTAGTAAAATATTTTATGGTGGGGAGACATCAGGTGAGTGGTCTTATTCTCCTAGTAGAGCTTTGTGCTTCCGGAGCAGGTTGTTTATTATGTTTTCCTTGAGGCGGGATTTTTTAGATAATGGGAACTATTCTTGTTATTATATAAACCCAAGTACTACCAAGATGTATCATGATATGAGATGTTAGTATTGGTGGCAGGGAATGAGATGTATAATTTTTTATTTTTTTTCATGGTTCATTACTTGTCAGAGAATTAAGGTAGAACACCAAATACTTGCAGAGTTGTTACAACCCTTACCTATTCTGGTATAGAATTGGGATGAGATTTTCATGGATTTTGTTGTTTGTTTTCCACAGACTCCTAGTGGGAAGGATTAGATTTGTGTGATCATTGATCTACTCATGAAATAATTTAATTTTCTATCTATTAATGAGATGGTGAAAGTGTAACAACTTGGGGACTTTTATGTCCAAGAGATTGAGATATTTCATAGGGTTCCCTCTACATTTGTTATTGATAGGGATTTGAGGTTCACATTTAGATTTTGGAAAGATTTTCATGAGGTGATGAGTTCCAAGATTAAATTGAGCATGGCTTATAATTCATAGATGGATGGACAAAAAAAGAGGGATATCTAGATTCTAGAGGATATTCTTTGGGCATGTGTGCTTGATTTCAAAGGATCATGGTAAAATAATTTTCCTTTGGTTGAATTTTCCTATAAAAATATTTATCAGTCTTTGATAAATATGGATCCCTTCAATGTTTTGTATGGGAGACCATGTAGATATCCCTTGTGCTAGGAATATTTATAAGAGAGGTCCTTGGTTGGGTTGAATGTTGTTTATGATACGATGTAGATAGTGCATTTTATCTTGAGGCATTTGATCATGTCAGAGAGTCCTCAAAAATCTTATGCATACTGTTGTTGTCATCCACTATAGTTTGAGGTTGGTGATCAGGTATTTCTTATATTTTCACCTTGATTTGGACATTATCTTTTAGGTAAGTATGGTAATTTTACACCGAGGTTTGTGGGCCCCTTTGAGATTATTGGATGACTGGGTAGGGTGGCCTATTGGTTGTACTTTTCATCTGGCATGACTTTTATCCATAATTTTTTTCATGTTTCCCAATTGAGGAGTTATATCCCAGATCCTTCCCATATGATTAGATTGGAGGATGTTTATCTTGATCCTAATAGAATTTTGTTTGAGCATCCTTAGATTATGGTTCACCTGGATAAGGTACTGCATAGTAAAATGATCCCCCTTGTCTAAGTACTATGGAAGTACAAAAAGGATACCCACGAGAAGTGGGAGTAGGATTCATTGATAAGGTAGTAGTGGCCTTCTATTTTTTGGATCTAGGATCTTGAGGGATTTATGGGGGTATTAATCATTTATAGTGGGGATATTATAATGCCTTGTTACCTTTTTTCATGTATGTTTTAACCTTTTTTTGTTTTTTTTTTGGTTAGGTAATTCAAAAATGGAAATTGGTAGGATACCTGTAATGGTAAATTTAGGGATTTTTTGTAATTTTCAGCATAAAACCTGTAGTTTTTACTATTCTCTAGGAAATTACAAAATGTGTAATGGGAGAACATGATGTGCAATGGTTTCCAAACAGAAACCATGAACTGGATACACAACATGAGAATTTTACATGATGCGTAAATTTTATACATCATGTAATGAAAAATATTGATTTTTTAATAAAAAGTGATGGGTATTCGGCATATATGTTATTCGAGGATTACATGACATGTAATGGTTTTACACATCATGTAAATTCATGAGGGGTTGTTTTAAGCAGAAATTTTTGCTGAAATTATTATTTCATTCATGAAGGATTCCTTTCTCTCAACCTAAAGGCTCTTCTTAAGTGATTTTGGGTGAATCCCTCCAATACGGATCACTTCATTCAATGATTGATCATCTTTTTGGTTGAATTGTTTCTATCTATGTATGTAATCCTCCTAGGCATTCTTTGTGGTTTTGGGGGGGGGGATTTTTGATTCGATAGTGTTTTCTATTGATCCATTTCAGTTTCATGGTGTGCCTTGTCATGAAAATAAAATTCTCTTGGTTTCTGGTCACTATTGTCGAAAGAGGCTAGGTTTCTACCAAGTTGAGGTGGGTGATTTTATAAAATGGGTTAATTTTATTAATTACATGTATTTATTGATAAATTACATAGGTTTTTTCATTTATTTGAAGTGATAAATGGTTACAAATGATTTCTTGGAAAGTAAAATGTTTTCAAAAATGGAGTTTTATTTGAAAATGGTTTTTCTTGATTTGGAAATGGGTTTTCAAACTTCAAAGAAGATTATCTTGGATTTGAAAATGTTTTATAAAATTGTGAGCATGGTTTTGAAATGGATTTGTACAATTGCACATTAGAAACCTTGGGTGTGTTAGGAAAGAGACGCAGACAGCCTTAGTGTGTGGTGCACCACTATGAGGTAACCTTTTGCGACATTAACTAACAGGACTTGATATCAGTTGGATCCAATGTTATTCCTATTTAGGTTTTTTAGTGTCTAGTACATAGTTTCCCAAATGCTAGATCCCATATGTGAGGTGATTTTTCATGTATGGTTATTTATCGCATGATTGTTTTTATCGCATATTGTTGCTCATTGGTTTTTATATGAGTTTGTATCACATAGCTTTTCATGATAGGTTTCTTTATGGATATGTTTTTACTTGTTACATATTGATGCATGGATATGTTTTCTTATTTTATCACTTATAATTATAATATTTTTGGTTTAAGAATATGAAAGTCTTTTATGAAAACCAAATGAAAAAAAGGGGAAATGATTTATAGCTTGATTTAGTTTATGAAAATCCTTTGTAAAACTATTTTGTTTTAAAATCTATAATTATTGCATTCTTGATAATATACATGGTATAGAAACTACGTTGGCATCCTACTAAGATTTGGATCACACCATACTTGTTCCTTTGGGAGTTTTTAGATGTTGTATTGTATTATTCAAGTAAAGGGAAGAGCATCTTGTAGCATGAGGGCTTCTCTTGTTGTTTTTTATTTCGGTTCAAGTTTGTTTGGAAGTGATTGTTGGTAATGTGGGGACTTGAATTAATTTTTTGGTTTAGCCTATTTTGGCTTGAATTGTATGTCTTTTGTGGTATCTCTTCTATTTACACTTCGTAATTTCATTGTATTTCTTACTTTTCATGTATTCAAGACTAGTTTGTACTTTCCTATTTTACCTATATTACATGACGAGCTGATTCGGGTGGCTAGTCTAGTTAACCTTTTTTGGTTCATTACAACTACCACCATCAATCCAAAGATATACCACTTCTCCCTAATCTACTAATAATAGCTTTAATGAGGAAAATTACTAAGATGCCTCTACCAAAAACTGAAAATGGGACATCCTGTTATGGGAATCAACCACCATATTACCCTTCCTCATAGTAGTGTCTATCTCAAAGTCATAATCATACATATAATCCTAATAGAACATCTATCTTGGGTTATTATATCTCTGAGTATAGATATACTTGAGACTCTTACGATTTGCATAGACTATAAACTATTTTCTAAGAAAATAGTGCCTCCAAGTATTCAAGGAGACCACTGCTGCTATTAACTCTAGATTGTGGGTTATGTAGTTCTACTCATGTGATCTCAACTGTCTAGACTTTAAATAAATAATTTTATACTTATACATTAAAACACAACTAATACCATATTTGGAGGCATAGTAGAACACCATGTACTCAACTCTCTCCTCTGACAACCTTAGGATAGGATCACTCATTAACTTTTACTTCAACTCCTTGAAAGTTCTCTAGAATCTCTCAGACCAAAAAAATGGATGCCCCTTTTGGGTAAGGCTATTCATGAGGCCTACAATCCTAAAAATTTTTGGCATAAATCTTAGGTATCACCCTAACAACCTAAGGTAACTTCAAACCGTAAACATACTCTTTGGTGGCTCCCAAGATATAACTTCCTTGATCTTTGATAGGTCCATGGCTACTCTACCCTTTGATATGATATACCCCAAGAAGTTAATATCTCAAATGAAAAACTAACACTTAAAGAGCTTTCTGTATAATTGGTGCTCCCAAAATAGGTTTAGAACAATCCTTAAATGATCAATATACTCATATTTCAATGATGAATATACAAGGATAGTGTTTATGAAGACACTCATGAACCATTTTAATAAATTATAAAATATTTGGTCCATATGGACTATGAAAATATCCAAGGTATTAATCATGTCAAAGGGAATCACTAGAAACACATAATGGTTGTAGTGACATTATAATTCCATCTTTGGAATATCCTCCCTATGAACCCAAAGCTGGTGATAACTAAACCTGAGATCATTCTTTTAGAACCTCTTAAATCCCTTCATCTGGTCAAAGAGGTTTTTAGTCCCTTATATAGGGTACTTTTTCATGGTTTTCACTAGATTTAGATGATTAAATTCAATACAAAGCCTCAAGATCTCATCCACCTTCTTAGAAAACGACACTGGAGCTACTTATGGGGATACACCGGGTCTAATTAAATTTTTCTCTATAAGGTCCTTTAATTGTACCTTCATCTTCTTAAGCTTATCTAGGTCCATATAATAATATTTGGAAGATATCATAATGATCCTATGGTATAGATTGATTCATAATTCAACCTCTTGATGAGGGGGTAATCTTGAAACATCCTCAGGGAAAACATCCATGTACTATTCCACCATTACTAAAAACTAATCGTTTGAGGTATCTACCACACATAAATACAAACTATTTAATTAGTGGGTGATCAACTAAAACTTCCCACACATAAGACCTACTCATCTCAACTAGAGGTCTCATTCACCCATGAAATAGAATCTTGATTCATCAGCTTTGAAGCACCTCACTCTCTGATGGTAGTATTCTATCAGGGAATTTACTGTAGATAGCTAGTTCATACAATAGATGATGTCATAAAACTTCATCAAAACCATTATGAGGTTCCACAAAAATCCCTCTCCACCAAGTGCAAGCTCTCCCCATTGGTAGATGTGGGTGAGTATGGAATCACTTCTAGTAGGAGTCCCTAGGCTCATGGGTCAGGCTAAGGGATCTAACAGAGTCTCTAGCTCTCAGATTAGGGATATAAAAAATAAATTAATGACTCATTTCAATGTTTTTGAGTATATTTTCCAAAGTATAATAGATAAAAATTATACATTGGATCATGTCAGGCACCTCCTGGTTATAACCCTCCATTGTGTGTTTATAGCCATGTCCTTGATCGTTATCCCACTAATCCTAGCATGAACCATCTGGGGGTGTTGGTGGTGGGTACCAATAAAATTTTTACCCTCCTCTAGATCCTCCTCATGGAGAACCACTTACTCCTCTACCAAAGTCTCCTCCCTAAGGACCACCTTTTTCACCTTCAATAGGTCTTTTTTCATGTTTTTACCACTAATGGTAAGGTCTATCAACTACTTGATTTCCCATTATTGCACAACGTATCATGTAGTCATGTGTCAGATGACCTCATCCCTCTTAGTTATAACAATTCATGTCCAATGGATAATTAGATCCTCCACGTGACCCGTGAGCTAATGATCCTTGGGTCTGAGACTTCACATGTGAATAAATCCTTTGTCATAGTCCTAATGCTTGATGTAGGCTAACTGCAACTCATGACTCCACCCATGGGTGAGCACTATCATCACCTACAACTTACTACTCCTCAAAAAATGATCTCTCCATCACCAAGGATCACTCCAAAACCACAACATATATGGGGATGTAAAGGAGAAAAATTCCCACTTGTATGTCTCTATAGAGGTCATTCTTGAACTTCTATGCTCAGAAGAATCCATCATGAATCATGTCAAGGGAGTAACTCATGATATCAGTGAGTATTGACATGTAATCAGCAATAGACATGTCACCATATTATAACTCCAATAAATCCTAGATGCAAACAAATCCCAACATCAATGGGTAGTACTACACATGGAAAAGTTACTCAAACTCTCTCTAAGAAATCTTTTCCTAATCATGTATCTGGATGATCAAGGTCCACTAATAATCCACCACAACATGGAGAAGGTTAGACGTCAGCACTACCAGTTAATTGGTGGATATCCGAACAAGGTGGAATAACTAAACCATCATCTAAATCTAGTCCCCATTCTCATTATGGTCTAGATAACCTTATAACCTAGGAGGTCTCTATCACTAAAACTCATTAAATTAACTCATCCAAAACTTATCCTCATCCTACCCAATTATTTTATCACCATGAAGAGAAATATTTGACTACACTATGTGGGTGGTCCTATTCACTACAAAATGGGAAGAGGTATTGTTCCTAACATGACCAGTGGAATTACTACATTATCTAGTCCCTAGATAAAAGCCTCGTCACTCATCTGGTCAGTGAAAAGAGGCTCAGTTTCCAACACATATACATCAGAACCCTGTCTTGAGATTCTAGTTGACTATCTACATGGTGGAATCTTATGGTTTTACAAGATAGAACAAATTAAATAAGGAATATCTAATGAGATAACTCAATAAGTATATAGAAAACAATGGATCATTTTTATATGATGTATTTACCATTTATTGTTCCCTACAGGCAATTTCTCAATGTGTTGAGTCGGCAAGCAGGTTATAAGATTCCTGGTGAATGGATACGTCTATTCCACATCAATACTAGGTTATCTATCTGAAAAGTAGAACTTGATACCCCATGACAACATTTCCTTAAATTGAAAAACCTTTCCCAAATAGACATTTACCTCTAGACTCCTTCCCTAAGACAAACCCCCTTTGATACCACTATAACACGATCTGACCCACCGGGACGCCTCCTGGGTGGTGGTAAGCCGAATGTTCCACCCCAAGAATGTCTTTAATAAGAAAGGGACTTGTTACTAACACCAAGTAGGATGATCACAAAATATGGTATACCTTATCCTAATGCACCTATATAGAACACACACTTTCATACAGGATATAATAATGCTAGGGAAAAAACTAACTGAAATATAGAATTCATGTGATAACTTCTAAAATCCACAGAAAATAAAGTAGTACATTATCCATAATAAAAGGGTTAATATACACATATAACAAGAAAATGTAAAATACAAACTAAATTATTGATATGAAGAGGTTTGTGTTACAATCTAACTCTAAAAATGGTTGCCTCCCTCTTTTTCCACCTCTAGGTACAACTAGGCTCCACCAACACTATGTCCACTAAAGTTGCTGCAAAATAACTCTTCATATATATAAGAAAATTCACATGTGGGTAAAGATGTCCATGTGGGGGTGAGTATATGTATACCCAGTAGTATGCCTTGAAAACCACAAAGGAATAATAGGATAAACTAGTTGGCTCAAAATAATAAAATAAAAAAAGAAAGATACCCCATCAAAAAAAAACCTAGATTTTACTTGAATAAGAAAACCCAAGACATGGGAAAAAGTCACATTCTTTAATATCCTAGCCATAGGAGAACCATACACAACACTAAGAATGAGAAGAACCCAAACCAAGCAACCCATGTCACATATTTGGAACTATAGTGGGGAGGTTTTCACCTCATTGTGGAAAAACATCGATCAAGGGAATACCAACTCCATAAATAGTGGACTGATGCCTTGTGTGTTTAGGGGAGTGCCGAATTATATTTGAGATATGGGGGACCCATACCTTGACATAACATGCCATCAGGGGATTTTTGACCCTAAGAACACTATGATATTCACATTTGATCCTCGTTGTTAGCCTTACGAATCTAAAGAGACAAAACCACATGCATTGCATCACATCTCACCTCTGATATTAAAGAGAAATGAACCACAAAGTTCCACTCATGAAAAATAATTTTTTCATAATAACTTGTTGTTAATATGTTTTCATGACATGGACATGTTGGTCATTTTGTGATGGGAAAGCCAGATGGGGGTCAAATTATGTGACCTATTCCCCTAGTTCCCATGAGCCTTTATATTCCCATACCTTTATGTTGTGGCATCAATTTTCTACATTGTGACCAATCAAACTTATTCCAAACTTTATAGTATGAAATCCTTCACCATGTCATGATTGTACATTGGATCACCCATATGTAAGATATGGTACTTAACCATATATCCACTCCAAGTTTTCATGTTGTGGTGTCCTAATGTCACAACATGATCCCCCTGGAGTGGCCACCTCATCGCACCATGACTCCATACATCATTTCATAGTGACCCTTTCACTTCTTCACCTTTCTATTTTCAACATTCCACTACCTCACCTCCCTGATTCCACACCCAGGGTCGCACATGGCCTCACTCTACCATACCCTCATGTTTTTTCATCAACACCTTTGCATCACGATTCCATGGCCCCACATCCTTTATGGGCCACCTTGTGGAACTGTCATCCATCCTTGGATGGGAAACCTCCTAGATATACATGCAGAAAGAAATAAATATAATGTTAGAGAGATAATCCTAGACCTTGGTCATCAATTGGCCATCCATAATTCACACACATCGAACAAATTTAGGGATTAAAATATCTAACATAGGTGTTCACACCACTAGGATTAAGGATAATCACAAAAAAGGTTTCTACATAATAAATTCAACATGAATTATAAAGAATAAAGAACCAAATAAAAATAATGAGCTCTACCTCATGTTGTATTATTCATATATGAATACTAAAATAATATTTGATTTTGATGAAAATCCACCACATAGGTTGATCAGGTATGATGACTCTAAGATCTCTTAATCCTCTCCCCTCCTCTCCTCTCCAATTAGGTTTTATGTCCGAACCCTATTAGAGGATATATGGGGGATTAAATAATTGGAAGGGTTTAGGTTTTTTTATATAAAATTAATTAATTATTTATTTAATCAAATTCATTAATGAAACTGCAAAAGGGTTGGGTCATAGAACCAACCTAAGGGTGTCACATAATGGGATCGGTGTCCATGCCACGATGTCAACCCACTAAGACTCCCACATCATGACTAAATACCCTCACACCATGAGAATAATGTTCATAAGGGAAACCCAATACGACTCGGCATGTTGTGACACCAATGGTCACACCGTGATGCCTCTTATCCTTCCATATTTTAAATATGAGATATATGTACATTTGAAATGAATAAAAGGCTTAGTGACCATACACAAAAATATAATCCAAAATATTTCATAGGTTCCAAAAACCTGAAACCAAGGTCATTGTATATGATAATTGAACTTGGGTCACCTTTGGGACTTCATAAAATTATAATATTCAAGCAAATTCACTATTTTATTATGCCATTTCACATATAAACTGTATAAATATTTCCCACATAGTAACATAATGATATCCATATGAGTACAATGGTATATCTTTTTATCTTCAAGACCATGTCTGACCAATACACCAATATTATCAACCTTTATGTTCCTTCCCTTATACAAGTATAAAGAGTTGATATAACTATTGTTTCATTTTCCTACTCTTATTTTCATATTTTTGATGCACAATAAATCCAATTATCCCACCGCAAGAAAAATAAAATGTATATAAATCGACAAGATATTTTAAAAGCATCCCTATTATAGGTCCATAATTAAATGAACATTAACCATAATTATCATGACACCCTCCAACCAAAGATATTGTAATGAAGGAAGAGAGATAATACCCCCTGAGTCCCGCCTCTAGTAGGCCTTGATTTGGTGACTAGTATCGTGGGTATAAAAATCACACATATGGGAGGCCTTACCCTCTATAAATTAAACAATATAAAGCGGTAGGATATGAAACCACCAAAAAAATCCATCCAATAATATAAAAGAAAACCCAAACCATCCAACAATGCATAAAATAAATAATAAACTGATACAATAAAAGTTTCCAAATATACCAACACAAAAGTATACAATAGTGACTCAACAATAGCTCTAAATCCAAGCTAGCAATGTCCAGCTCAGTCCCCAAAGTCCTCATGGAAACCTAAAAACAATTTATATACATATAGTGAGAATCACATATACTCTCAGAAGGGACATAACCAAGGTATCAAGTGCACATGTGGAAAGATCATGCTAAAGCACTAGTGAATAAAAAACAGAACCAATAAGAACCTATATAGGTCAAATAATCAATCCTAGTATTATCATGACTCACTCACCAAATCATGCATCCAATATAGAAATATAGCATCAATATCATAACAAAGAAAGGTGCCTCATTGTTTCTACCACCATTGATCTACTTATCTCACACACCAATATCGAATGTCCTATGCTCACATACCTTCCATATGCATCACATCATGAACATTCATCTACAATGTGGGGAAGGATACACCCCTACCTACCCCACACTCGTAAATTATAGAATATAGTGATATCACCAAGAATCATCACATCTTGACTTACTCAAAGACACCTATTTCATCACAACACATCTCACCCAAAGACACATAGGTCATCGCACCACATCTCATCACATATCCAAAGCAGTAGGGTATCATAAACATGAAGGACATCAACCTCGTTCCCTCCTCTTACCACCCATGACCCACACTATATATCACATCACATCGTTACCTCATCACATCTCATACCACAAAAAAAAGCATGGGATATCACATCACATCTCACCCAAAGACACCAAGGCCATCACTAATGAAGGAAGAGTGGGGAAGAGGGGCTATTCATCCATCCATATCACCACCATCATGGATGTCAAGTAAAACACCTAAAACCCATAACCTATGAGTAATAGTAAGGTTATCCAACTCGGGCAGGGCATGTATAGAAAAAACATAAAATACATAATATATAGATAGAAAAAAATACCTAAAATATGGTTTTAAAACAAATACACTAGTTTTGTAACATCCTGTTAACTATCATACTGTATACCTTATCCTTTGGTTTTTTAGTAGAATCTGGGTTTTCTGTTGTCTGTTGGGAAATTACACACCGTGTAATGGGATCACACACACTGTACTTGTCGCCCGGAAGATGTCATGATGAATCTAATAGGAATTAAAGGTTACACACCATGTATATTTAATTCAAAATTTTTAAGTAAAAAATAAGATTTTAATAAAAAGTTGATGCCATTTTCAGTGTAAGCAGACTTAGTGAATTACACGATGTGAACTAGGGTTACATGCCATGTAATTATCAAGGAAGGAGGTTTTAATTGTGTTTCACATATAATTTTCATTTAATTCATTGTAATACCTATCCCCTCTTGGCCTAGAGTCTCTCAATGGTGATTTTGGAGACCTTTTCTCCTTCCATATTGCTTCAGTAGCAATTGATCTTTATGGTGGTTCTGTTGCATCTCTGTAGGTAAGTAGATCTCTTCATATATAGTTTCTTTCGATCTCTATTTATCTTCACCTTATATTTCGATATATCATCACATATTAGATGTATATAAACTATATTTTATTGGATATTGATTCTAGGTTTTATTTCTATATCTCTTTCACCTTTGATCTATATTGATGTTCCCGTTTCGGGTGTTGATCATTTGTTTTCTATGATTAAAGGTAGGTAGTTCAATTTGAGATTTTACATATAATTAAAACCTTAATTTTATTGTTTTGTTTGAAATGGATTTCAATTGATTTATAAAACCTTTATTTGAATTAATTTGATTATGGAATTTGAAACAACATGTATTTTGTAAAAAACCTCAATTCCAATGGAATTAGAATTTTGGGGTGAATTTTGAAAATGATGGAATTGATGAAATGATTTGAGAATTGATTTTATAAAATTTATTAAATTGAATTATGAAAACCTATGATTGTTTTTTTATTAAAAAGGCATGAAATGATAAAAAAACCCAATGTTTTGGTATTGAAATTGAATTGGCATATTTAAACAAAAAAATAGGAAATTAAATTGTAAATGATGAATTGATTTGAAATGATATTATTTTCCCTTTTTCTATTAATTGATTGAGAACATGCAAGACTGGGTAGTTAGTGGGTTATTTGGGATAAGAATTCTAGGATATGTTTCCCCTATCATTGGATTGATGATGATAACTCTAAAAAAACAAAGTTTGGTATGATTATCCCTGATGGGGTGTTGATGAGTTATATTTGTCCTGATACTGAGGGAAGTGTTCACACATATTTATCCATTATCACTGATTTGAGAAGTGTGAGGATCCTATAGCCAAAAACTAATGTATTTCAGGGAATATGACCATGGTGATTGTTGTGTATGCTTTGATTATATATTCAAATGATGATAGAACTATCTTATTCATGACAAATAATTTATATAAATTCTTTTATATAAAATGTTTATCAAATTCATATTTGAAATTTTTTCCATCCTTTGAAAAGAAATCATGTTTTTTTTTAAATATGAAAATGATATATCATGTCATGCCCTATTTTATTTAAATTAAAATCAAGATTTAGTTTATTTCTAAGGAATCTCTTATAAAACACTTAGTGAGACCCTATTGGGATTTATGGCTCACACCCTACCTTTTCCTTCGAAATTTTATAGATTTTATTATATCAGGTCTGAGAAAAGGTAAAGTGAATCTTAAAGGATATAGATTCTATTTATACTTTGGTCTTTTGGTTATGTACATGACTTATAGAAATTCTATCCACTTGTTATGACAACCTGTGTCTTTATTACACATTAATTAATGATTTATTACATAATAATACACATAATACAACCCATAATATCGATAAATCTAGTTTCTTTGAGAATTAGTTACATATAATAACATCTTGAACATGGGATAAAACATCATTATTTAAAACTTACATAACATGTTTTTATAAATCATTGGTCCTCTAAAAATATATGAGATAACCTAGGGATGTACATAATAAAGGGGTGAGCTATAAATCCTAGTAAGGGAATATAAAAGAAGCATAACCTGAAGAAAGTATTACATGTTATAAAATATTCATTTAAATGCAACATAAAAGGGGTGATAATCGTAAACATCAACAATAAGGAATGGTATTTCATGGTAACATAAAGGAAACATGGGAAATGTGGCAAAAACTTTAAACATTTCATCATAAACATAGGTCAAAGCTAACCACCAAGATATCATAACATGGTAGAAAAAGTCCCATGATGGATTAGGTTTACTCCCTAATCCCATGCATGAAATCACAAGAGACTAAAACATTACCAAATTCATTGGAGTGCTGTATAATTTTGGGTGAAATCATCACTTTCATATCATGTACATGCATAAGTGTGCCACATATATCATTCAACATGGTATCATATTTCATCACATTTAATTCCACGATCAAGGAATGTGGAATAAATAGATGTAATTAACCAATAAAATAAGTATATTTATGTCTAGTTGAATACCCTTGAGTGTAAATAGTGAAGGTATTCACAATACAAAGGTTTGGTATGGAAAAATCGAAGTAAAATTTTGGTAGCAAAACGGAAGTACTTAAAGAACGATAAAATGGTTTAATGAGATCGAAAGGGGTATCTCATCATTTAGAAATAAAATTTAAAGTAATAAGTATATTTAAAAACATGTCCCAACATTATTAATTTGAAATAAATGGCATAAAATTAATAATATGCCTGAATAAATAGTATAAGGAAATGATCCCTTACTAAATTTCGGCATAGTAATGGCTTAGTTAAGTACTATAATGAGAGAGGATAAAGGACATCTCATTGTTAGGAAATAAATTGGATAGTAGAGAGAAATTTATAAGGTTATGTAAATATAAAAAAATTATATTCAAAATGTTAAATGCAAATAGTGTTCTCTAATTGAAAAGAAGAGAGAGTGGTCCCTTAATTTTGGTATGGAAAATCACAGGATAATTTTGGCAACATAATGGGTGTACATAAAGGTTCATGGGAGAGATTAATGAGAGTGAAAGGGGTATATAATAGCATGTAAATAAAAAGTTAAGTAATATTTATGTATAAAAAATACCCAAATAATATAAAATGGAAATTAAGATGCACAATATAAAAGAGGTGCTTGAATAAAAAGAAGAGAGGGATATCCCTTACCTTGAGAGGGTGATTCCAAATTCTTGTGAGGATCTTCTTGAGAGCTTAGGGAACCTTAAGAGGCCTATGGAGAGGGTAGGGTGGAGTAAGGATGTACTAAATGGTTTTTGAGTAAATATTAATAGTATATTGGGTGGTTTTATATAGGAAAAGTGATGGGGGTTCTTTATTATATTTTAAACATAGGTTTTGGACTCTATAATAAAATAATAAAAACCACAAGACATACCATAGTTTTTACCCATGGTTTTTGCCAATGTTTTATAAAAAAGGTAATTTCATTTCATTATTTTATAATTACAATGGCCTTACTCATTAAAATATTATCCTTGGTGTGGTGGAAGTGAGTCATGTTTACAAACAAATGATTTTAAAAGCTTAAAATACAATATAGGTTTTGGAGGATTCATAATGGATTTATAAATTTAATAAAATAACATAAAACACATTATTTTAAATTGTAAACATATATTTTTTTCATTTAAATATTATATGGTATATATTACATCACTTTCAGGTCATTATGATGTCATAATAAACATAGTATACTTATACCATATTTAATTTTTACCCAAAAATTTGAGTGTCTCAGAAAATTATGAAAAAATAACCATCAGATAATTTATAAATGATGATTAAAATAATTATATTTATTTTATAAAAATAATTATCCAACTATGAAAAATTATACTTTTAAATTAAAATCCCTGTTTATTGAAAAATATAGGTTTTTTTACAAAACTAGTTTTCCGACCCTTATAAAAATTAAATTTTCACTTCATAAAATTATATTATTGTTTATATTTAATATATACTATTTAATAATAATATTTTATTAAAATATATTTTATTTAAAAAATATTTAATTAATAAAAAAATCTTCATTAAAACTAAATTTTATCCCAAATACAATTTATGTTTTAATGTATCAAAAATCTATTTTTTATCAAAATCAATACTTAATCATTTATAAAGTAAAAAATATATAGTCATTATTATATTTAAATTAAAATATATATATTCATAATATTATGGTTACTTTGTTCCAAGATTTTGTTAATTTATTTTTACCCTTAATTGATTTTTTTTCCTTTTACCATTGTAATAAATATTTACAACAATTACTATTCATATCGTCAAAATATTATATTGACCATATTAACTAATATTAATTTTGATGATTAAAAATATTAAATCCATTTTATCAAAATTAATTCACATAGTTGGGAGAATTTAATTTAAAATAAAACACGCAAGCAAGACAGAATTCGATTTTCTGAAAAATGCATTTTTTAAGGAAAAGATGTTTTTACTTTAAATTTATAACTAGTAATATTAATTATATGAATTTAAATTAATAAATATAAATATATAATCTAAAATTTTAATTTACATAATTTCTCATTAGGGTTTATTTTAATTAATTATAATAGATAAACATTATTCATTTTAAAATAGTTTTCAGAAAAATGCTTTTTTAAGCCTAAAATAAAATTATACTAAAATATTATATAAATGTGATTTAAATTTAATTAATTGAATTAAATATAACTAAATAATACTTATGTTTATTTAAAATAAAATTAAAATAATTTTGGTGCTTCTATATTACTTAATTTATCAAAATAAATGACAATTTTACATAAAAACAATATTTTTTACTATTCACAAAAAAATCTATATTTTCCAAAACATTCAAAAATTTCATCCTATGTTGATTTTGATATTATTATATAAAAATTTGATCTCATTTTATCAAATAAAATTTCTAAATATTATATAAAATAATTTTAATATTTTTTTAGAAAAAGAAATAAAAATCATTTTTGAAGAAAACATATTTTAAAGAATAGAAGGACATTAGAAAAAAAATTGAGTGAATATTTAATAAGAATTTTTCAATAAATTTATGATAATTGTGGAATGTATATATATTTCACAAATTAGTTAATCCTACTCATCCAAAAAATTAATGGAACATTTAAAATAATCATATTTAAATAATCATTGTTTGTTTGGGTTCGGTGTTGCGTATCACGTATGATATAAAACATAGTTTTTCATTTTAAAAAATTTGAGCATTACATTATTCCATACTTTAATAAATTTCATCCTCTTAATTTAAAATTGAACTCTATAAACAATTTTGTTGACACTTAAAAATATATTTATTAAAAACTCACATCATAAAAAGGGTTAATAAAGCATCCAATTGAAAAGAGAGAAAGGGAAGTATGAAGTTCATCACATAACTAGGTTTCCAAGTTGAAGAAAATTAATTTTAAGTGAAAACATAGACATGTAAGAGAAAATAAACACCAAATAACTAATAAGGTGTGATAGAGAACATGGTCAGGATAATGTCAATGAAAAAACCCATAAATCTGTGATGGGTAAAAGGACCATCAATTCATCGAAAATGATCATAATATGAAATAATTTTGGTTTTAAGATTATTTTACCAGAGTTAAGGAACTACTTTACCATATATACTAGGTATATAAAGAAATATAATTTCTTGAAAAATATAATTTCATCCTTTAATCAATTTCTACTACAATCTCATCTTTTCTCCAAACAAAGAATACTCAAGATGAATTTTTTTATGCCTAAATCCCTAAAATAAGCTTATAATAGATCACATAATATAATAAATAATAAAAATATAATCCTCCTATCTTTAATAAATCCAAAATGGTTAGCATAAAGTATAAAAATACTAAAAATTAATAAACCTTAATACATTAATCTCCAAAATTCCAAAAATAATCCCAAAGGTTTAAAATAGATCATTACTTAAATAAAAACCCATATATCCCAAATAAAACTAACAACCTCAACATTAAATAATGTTTTAACCTCAAAGGTTTCCTCATAACCTTAATCTTAAACCTCTAAAAAACATAATAGGATTATTCTCAAATAATTATTTATATTAAACCCAATGGGTATATATACCTTAACCCAATAAAACATTCCTTAAATATCATCAATTACCTCAAAATCCAAAAATATTTGATCTTGTAATATTTTTTTCCAAAATATCCTTAATTATACTAAACTTCCATCACATAAATATTCAAAATTTGTATCAATTATTTTAAACATAATATTAGACTTATACATCTCATCCCAAAAATATTTATATTTATCACCACATCAAATACATATTAAGGGTTATCAATAACCTTATCACTAAATCACTTGTATTGGTTATCGGTACCATTAAACATATATTTTAAATCCTTAAAGAAAAACTATTATGGAACAATCCTTAGATGTTTAAATATTCTTATATCCACAATGTCATTGATATACTACTTCTACAACATAAATTTCAAATACCAATACATAATCACTTTAATACTTTCACTTCAATGATTTCCATATCATAGGTTCTTCCTTAATCTAGGATTTAACCCTTGTATTAGGGAACTAACTCGAATAAATCCCATATTATCCACACATAATACATTGAACAACAAAGGGGTTTCATAGGATGTAATCTATTCCCTTATATAATACTATTCATTTTTATGAAAACTAGCTACTTTATGCCCTATTTTTTCAAACTTAAAACACCTTCAAGTTCATTTGTGGAATTCCCCTTGGTACCTCTTTCCACATTTTTGAAATATAATAAATTGAATATTATTTCATTTATCTTATTTATTAGTTGAACTTCCTTGAGACTTTTTCCTCATCTTCTTTAATGTCTTTGGACATTCAACTATGTGTTAGTTGTTAATTGTGATTTTTGATAACTGGTTTGGCATAATCAAAAGATGTATCAGGGTTTCAGTGGGGTTACTCTTTTGGTGGTTTAGGGTTTTATAGGTGTCTTGCAATATCTTCTCCAGTAGTGGTTGGGTTAGATGTGAGTTCATATCATTACTTCTTCGACCGATTTTCTTTTTTGGAATGATGGTGTGCTTCAGAAGGGGAAAGGTTCATGGCAATGATTAGAGTGTTGGTTCTTGTTGTATTTCTTCATCATCACTTTATTATGGATATTGAAGTTAGTTATTCATCATCCCAACTGGTTGTGATTGTCCATTATGCCTGGTGTAGTTCACACAATGTGGTTTTAGAGGAAGGAGGTGACGGTGCTGGAATGGATTGTGTTTTTCTTGGTAGGGAGGCCGAGTCCACTTCGATCTCTACTCTTACTTCAAGTTCCTTCGCTCCTCTCTAATTTGGTGTCATGCAAAGGTTTCCAAATAGGTTTTGGGATGTGCTTCTTGAGTGGGTGTTGGTGTTCCAGGATTTTCATACTACATCATCTCTATTTCTCTCTTTGGGATCTCCTTGGTGTTTCTTTTCTATTTTTCATACTGGAATATGTTCAGTCTTGTTCATTTATGTGATTTTTGTTGTTTTTTGGCAGCGGTATGCTCTGATACAATCCCACCGGTGTTCCATATGCACCAATGACAATGTTGATAATGTGCTTCTATTGGTCTCGATGGAATCCTATGGTGGGTTATATTGGAAATGGTAATGAGAGGATGATCGGTTTCTATAGGAAAATGGTTGATTTGAGGTAGTGATGTACTATAGAAGGGTCAGTGTGCTGGCCTCAAGGCTATTGTACATGTGTTCTGGTCTTTGGTTTTGAAATTTTTTTTTTTTTTTTTTTGAATTTTGGAATTTGGGTCATTTTTGGTTTTGTGGGTTCCCACTTAACTATTTAAAAGTGGTTTTAAAATAACAAAAAAAAATCATATTGGCAAAATTACTTGAGCTCCAATTATGTTTGATATCTCATTTTGGAATTCATCACATTGCTTATCACATTGGTTGTTGACTCGGTTCATCCTATTTCTAGCCATTGATTAGAATAAAGGGAAAATTAGGGATGATTACTTTATACTATTAAAAAGAAAAATGAAAATCCAATAATATTAAAGGTATATCTTATAAATGACATGTATTTCCTTAAATTATGAATTTCTAGGCTTCAATATAAGTTATCTATTATCTATTTCCTAACATAGACTCTTATGGGAATTCTTGTTCCTTTAATAATGGTTTTTAATGAGATTTTGAATTTACCAAAGTATATCCCCTAGGATTGTCAAACCAGATGTGCAGCAAGGCCCATTTTTGTGAACCAGTTCCATATTGAGTCTAGATCAATGTGGTATTTTTGGGTTCTACCACTAGGTACATTTGTGTCAGAGCCACATCTACTTGAAGTATCTAGACAGGGATGTATTTTCTTGTAAACTATTTACTCTATAATTCATCAAAATTTATGGATGTGTTATTATGTTTATTCTTTTCCCTAATTCTTACACTAAAGTTTTATAATCCTAATCTTCAAAATAACTAAACTTTCATTTGATACCAACTATGACAACCCATGTATTTATTACACATTAATTCATAATTTATTACATAAGAATAAACATAATACAACCCAGAATATTGATAAGTCTACTGTATTTAAGAATTAGGTACATAGAATAACATCTATAACATGGGATACAACAACATTATTGAAAACTTACTTAACATGTTCTTAGAAATCATTGTTCATCTAAAGTTACATGGTATAACCTAGGGACATACATAAGAAAAGGGTGGGCTATAGATCCCAACAAGGGAATATAAAAGAATAATAACATGAAGAAAGTATTAAATGTTAGACAATGGGAATTTAAATGGAACATAAAATGGGAAATAATCATAATCATGAACAATATGGCATGTTATAGCATGGAAGGAAACATGGGAAATGTGGCAACAACTTTAAACATGACATCATAAACATAGGTAAAGACTAACAGTCAGGACATCATAACATGGTGGGAAAAGTTTCTTTATAGATTATTTTCACTCCCTAATACCTTTCATAATGTATCATGTGACTAAAACATTTACCAATTCATTGGAGAGATATATAATTCTAGGCACACACTTCACATTCATATCATGTACATGCATAAGTGTGCCACATAGATCATTCAACATGGAGTCATATTTCATTACATTTAATTCCACAATCATGGAATGTGGTGTATATTGTAAGAACATGGTTCTTAATCTTGAGGTATGGGTTTATTATCTTCTCTTTTCCTTAAGTTTTTTTGATAAAATAGGGAAATTGGGAAAAATCCTAAATTTTGGGACAACACGCCGTGTACTTTTCCACACGCCGTGTACTTTGGTCGTGTGGGATGATTACACAGGGTGTGTAGCCATCCTGATGATGAAGGGTGTAAAAACCGACTACATGTCGTGTAGTGGGTATGTACACGCCATGTAGTCAGCCTCCAGTCGAGCGATAGTACACACCGTGTATTCATTAATACACGTCGTGTACTCATGTCGACAGATGAACAGTGCGACGGTGGGAAAGGTAGCCGCCAGAGGAACAGTAAAATGAGGAAAGTACACATCGTGTAGTCAATAGTACACGCCGTGTATTTTGTTTTTTTTTTTTGCTTAAAATGGGAAGTAGCCTCCCTTGTTCACAGGGAAGGCTTAGAACCAGAGGAGGAGTCAGGAGAGAGAGCCGAACCTTCAAGGATCTCCAGATCGCACATCGGGAATCTGATTCCACCTCGGTCGATCTCGTTGGAACTGTACGGTTAAGCCTTTCCTTCTCCTTAATCCATTCTTACCAATTCTTTCCTGAGGGGAAGTTATTTACGTTTTAATGGTATTTTTTCACCTCATATATTCTTCGTTCTTGGATAATTCAAGGATTGTCGTTCGCATATACCGCTCAGGGGTGTTTGAGGTAGGTGGCATGGTGTTTAAATTCCAACTGTTGTGTGTTTTTTTGTACCGTTATGCTACGAACCCATGTTGGGGTGTCGTGTGGCTAAGGCCTTGGCTATTTTGAATACCTATAATTGTAAAGGTAATTAAATGTGATAATAAAATCTTGTTTGGGATCGCTTCTTGGATCCAGGACCACCCCTGGGGTGTGTTCCTCTGTTTAGCCGTTTGGCCAGGATACCCGAGGGTATGCCATGTTTACTTTATGCATTACTTTTTCCTTGAGAGGAATTGTAAACAATTTCATGTTTATATGTTGGGCATGGCCTGGTTACTTATTTAGCCTGAGGGATTAGATATATATATATTATATTAGCCTGAGGGCATGGATATATATATATATATATATATTATAGCATGAGGGCATGGATATTATATAGCATGAGGGCGAGGCCTGAGGGCAGGATATTATATAGCCTGAGGGAAAGGCCTAAGGGTGGGATATTATATAGCCTGAGGGCGAGGCCTGAGGGTGATATATTATATAGCCTGAGGGTGTGGATATTATAAAGCTTGAGGGAGTGGTTTTACTATATTAGCCTGAGGGCGAGATTATGTTTGTCCTGAGGGATTGGTTATGTTGAGCACAGAATTTTATTAAATTAAATGGTTAAAATGAATAATAAAATGGAAATATAACTGGTAATGTTAGTTACTGTTAGTACTACTTAGTATATTGAATTTTAGTATTGCACACTATTGTTGCGTATTTTCACATAGTTGGGCACGGGCCTTTGGTGGGTGCCTACTGGGACTTATTTCTCACACCCTGTTTAGGTCATGTCTTTGGCCAAAACAGATTACATTTCTGCAGGTTTTGACATGGTTAAGGGTCCCTATACAGGTACATGATTGTAGTATAGGATTAGAAGAGCATGGGACCGATCTTAGGCTTGTGATGCTGTTGCATTATGTCTATTTTGTTTTGTTTTGCTTTGTTGTACTCTGTACTCTGTATTGTATTTTACTATATTGTTGTGTAACATGTTCTGGATATTTTCTTAGAACTTGAGAAATTTTGCATCATTATCTATATAACTGTTGGTTATCTTTTACTGCAGTTGTTCACTTTAAATATGTATGGTTTATTTCTTCCGTTGTTGTATGCTATTAATTTTATTCTGGTGTGCTACACTTTGACAAATAAGGGCATAGTTTCCCCACTATCAGACCTGGGCCCTCGCTGCTAGTCTTCAGCCTCTAGAATTTGGGAAAATGCGCTTGAGGCCATGTGACCAACTGGGTTCGGGGCACCCGTGGAGTGGCACCCGGATCCGGGACGTTACAAAGTGGTATCAGATGATTTCTTTTATTTAACTTACTATTTGGAGCCTTATTCAGGGATATGACGGAAACGGTAGTTGGTAATAAGTTGTGCCCGGGATTAGCTAACTCGTGTACAGGGAAAAGCCATTATACCTTGTATTTTTTTCAATTCTTTTGATTTTGAAAATTTTACAGTTGATTTGATTTCACCGTTGGGTGACGCACTTGTGATTGTGTTGTTTATATTTTATCCATGGGTTCTATTTAGTTGCAACTCGATGAGATGAGGGTATTCCATCTCATGCATCATTTAGGAACATGATAGAAATCACATGCCATGCATAGTTCCATGCCATGTAGGGGCATTAGACATTGCATGTTGTTGTGATAGCTGTTGTGCTAGAAAAGCATGCTGTTGTGATAGCTGCTTTGATAAATACCTTCTATGTTATAGGGTATTTATTTGTGAGCCTGTTTATATAATGGATGCCAAAATTTGGTTTTTGGGGAGTATGGGCCCTCAATGACCGGAATTTGGTTGATTATTGACTTGTTTACTTGTGTATAACATGTATAAGATGCCAAACTTTGATTCGCAGGGAGTATGGGCCCTCACGGATTGGAATTTGGCACTTAGGTGTTGTTTTTAGTATTTTACTGGGTTTCGGAGTAGTTTTAGAGGCTTACTGTCCGGAAAACCCAGTATACACGCCGTGTAATTCCTCGGACACAGGCCGTTTGTTCTTTTGTTCGGGAATAAAAGAAAACTTTTTAAGTACACGCCGTGTACCGTCAGTACATGTTGTGTAGTCTCTTCCCATGTCATAGACCATGTGGGAGGGGACATGGGGAAGGGAAATGCTTGGGGAAAACACGCCATGTACCATATGTACACGCCGTGTAGTGTTGACCCGGAGTCCATCCGTGTAACTAAAAACACATACGGAGGAGACCAAAAGACATACACGATGTGTCCACTGTGGAACACGTCATGTATTCTGACCTGGGGACCCGGTCATGTAGATAACAAACACGGGATGGTGTTGAACACACTGTGTGTCTGAGGGACACATCGTGTAGTTCTTACCATTGGTAGACCATGTGGATTTAGCTGTGTGGCTAGGAAAATGGGGTGGTGTACACGCTGTGTGCGAGTGTAACATGCCGTGCAGTTTTAGTCAAGTATTCGGTCGTGTCATGAAAGACACGGGCAGTTGGAATTTACACCATACACTCTGTGTAGATTATATACACGTCGTGTAGTCTTATTCAATAGGAGCCATGTGGCTTAGCCGTGTAGAAGGACCCAGGTAGGGGAAGAAAAGTCAGGTATACGTCGTGTAGTCATTATACACACCGTGTAGACTTGTTTTACAAATCTTGAAATACCTTCTTCCTCTTGTTCCCTTTTTGGTCCCCTCGTTTTTCAGTCTGTGATAATATTGATCTAGGGTATGCGTTTGACCTTGTAGAGACATGTTGTCGAGACGACCATGTGTTGTTCTCCAGGAGAGCGGCAACGATTATACTCTAGAGATGGTGGGCCATGGGCTACCAGTGGATCCTCCAGCAGAGCCAGATGCGGTGCCAGCCATTATACCGGACACAGGCGTGGATACGCAGTTCCATGAAGTCTTCATGCATTTCATGCAGACCTTTCAGGGAGCACCGTCGGCTGCCACATCTATGTCTGAGCCGACTCGTATCTTCCAGCAGCAGCATCCTTCTACATTTTCAGGGGATGGCGGACCATAGGCTATAGAGTCTTGTCTGGATTCTATACAGACTATTTTCGAGCATCTTGAGATGCCTCCAGGGTGGAGGGTCAAGCTCGCTACTTATATGCTGCGTGATTCTTCCTTGAGGTGGTGGGATGTTACCACTCAGACAGAGCATCACATAGACATGGTGTGGGAATATTTTCAGACATCTTTCTATGACTTCTTCTTCCTAGAGAATCTTAGGGAAGATAGATCTCGAGATATCATGAACCTTCAGTAGGTCGCTATGTTGGTGATGTATTATTCTGCTCGTTTCACCAAACTTCAGTGTTTTGCACCCGTTCTGGTGGGTGATGAGACGTTGAGGGCCAGACGCTTTGAGGATGGTCTTTAATATGACATCCAAATGCTGTTGAATGTTTTCAGGTTTCCTACAATACATGCTATTGTGAACCAGGAACTGATTATAGAGAGGAACCTATGGGAAGCTAGTGGTGTGGGCCAAGGCGGTTCAGCACCAGTTTCTGGTACAATTTCTACTAGGAAGAGGAAGCGATAGATGAGTTTCTCTCACGATGGAAGTACTAGCCAGGCGATTACTTCAGGTGGCCCGGTTAGGTGATACCGTTGTGATAAATAGGGGCGCAAGAGGCCGTAGTTTCCATGTGACCCAATGGAGTACCAAGCTTGCGGCAAGATGGGTCATATGCAGCACTTTTGCAGGACGTTACCACTAGTGGCTAGTGAGAGGGGCTCTATACAGACTCCATGTGTGGGAGCAGGACCAGCAGCTTCTTACCATTCGGGAAACTGGGATACATCAGGACGTATAGGCAGAGGTGGTGGTTGTGGCCGTGGTGGCCAGACACCAGGATCTCATAGGCAGTAGGGCGGGATAGCTCAGGGTAGCCAGGCTATGTCGTAGGGTTGCAGCATTGGGCAGGCATATGCAGTGCAACAAACCCAACAGGAGCAGGATCCCAGACCTTCTACTGTCATAGGTACTATTCTAGTAGCTTTTGTCTTATCTTCAGCACTTTTCGATATGGGTTCTACACATAGTTTCATATCTATGCCAGTTGTGGAGAGCCTTGGGCTCTGTGTTTCTTCTTCTTCTGCTGTTATGACGCTAGAAACTTCTTTGGGGACGAGAACGACATGTGTGTGTCAGTGTAAGGAGTGCCCCCTTGAGGTTGGTGGATGTCACTTTCTATGGTACTTGTATGTCTTAGAGATGACGAGCTATGATGTCATTCTCAGGATGGACTGGTTGGTTTCCTTTAGAGCCTTTATAGACTACTATCGTCGCAGGGTGCATTTCACATCACCAGAGAGAGGAAAGTTTCTATACAAGGGTGAATGGGATGTTCAGGAAATCGAGCTAGACCAGAGCATCGTGGGTGAGGTGGTGTGACAGCCCAGATTGCGAGCTTATATCTGGATGATCAGGGAACTTATCAGAAGGATTTCCGTTTAGTGGTTGATCGTTTCAGGGATGTTTTCTCAGATGACTTTTTGGGTCTACCTCCGAAGCGAGAGGTGGACTTCTCTATTGATCTTGTTCCAGGAGCATCGCCGGTGTCCATTCCTTTTTATAGGATGGCTACACTAGAGTTGTAGGAGATCAAGAGGTAGTTAGAGGAGTTACAGTCAAAGGGTTTTATCCGACCCATTACTTCTCCTTGGGGTTTGCCTGTCCTATTTTCTAAGAAGGTAGACGGTACCCTAAGACTCTGTGTGGATTATAAGAAGTTGAACCAGTTGACGGTCAAGAACCGATATCCCTTTCTGAGGATTGATAATCTTTTTGATAAACTTTTTGGAGCACGATTGTTCTTGAAGATTAACTTGAGATCAAGATATTATCAGCTGCGTGTGAGACCATCGGAGATACCACTTACAGCTTTTCAGAGTAGATATGGTCTGTATGAGTACTTGGTTATGTCTTTCAGATCACGAACACACTAGTAGTTTTCATGGCTCTGATGAATCGTGTGTTCCATCCGTATCTAGATTCTTTTCTGGTAGTATTTGTGGACGATATCTTGGTGTACTCTCACACTCGACACAACCATGCCACCCATCTTGAGATTATACTGAGTACACTGAGAGAGCATAAGCTATATGTTAAGCTCTCAAAGTGCCACTTTTGGATAGACCAGATTCACTTCCTAGGTCATATCATCTCAGAGATAGGAGTTGTAGTAGACCCAGAGAAGGTGAGAGCAGCAGTTTCCTGAGAGGATCCTAAGAACGTGTTTGAGATATGGAGTTTCTTGGGGTTGGTTGGTTACTATATATGCTTCATACAGAAATTCTTCTGCTTGGAAGCACCGTTGATGGGTTTGACTAAGAAGGGTGTGAAGTTCATTTGGTCAGAATCTTGTGAGACAGCCTTTCAGGATCTGAAAGGAAGATTGACATCAGCACCAGTCCTGATACTTCTAGAACAAGGGAAGAGCTATGCAGTTTACTGTGATGCATTAGGCATTGGACTGGGAGCAGTGTTGATGCAGGGTGATAGAGTTTTTGTGTATAGTTCTCAGCAGTTGAGGCCACATGAGAGGAATTACCCAACGCATGATCTCGATTTGGTTGCAGTTGTTCATGCGTTGCGCTGTTGGAGACATTATCTCTTGGGAGATCATTTTGTGGTTTTCACCAATCAAAAAATTATCAAGTACATCTTTACTCAGCGTGACTTGAACCTGAGACATAGAAGGTTGGTTGAATACCTTCAGTACTTCTACTTTGAGCTTGACTATACACCAGGTAAAGGTAATGTAGTAGCTGATGCACTGAGCAGGAGGACTCAGATACAGGCAGTGCAGGAGGCTAGTGGTGAGTGGCAGCTTATGGCCTTGTTCTCTGATATGCATTTGGAGGTGCATGACAGTTAGGGGCAGACCTCTCTTTCTTCTTTAGCTATGACTTCTACCCTCCTGGATAGAGTGAGGATGAGACAGCTATCTGATTCAGAAGGCCTAGTTCTACGGGAGTTGGTAGAAAGTGAGGACCCTCCTTCTGGTTGGAAGATAGGCGATGATGAGGTATTGTGTTTCCATGGATGAGTATGGGTACCAGGGGATATACGCGAGGAGCTAATGTGGTAGTTTCATGCTTTATCTTGGGTAGTTCATCCTGGAGTTACCAATATGTACCGTGACTTGAGATGTCAGTACTGGTGGCCGGGTATGAAGAGATAAGTAGCTGGTTTTGTTACGAGATGTTCCACCTGTCAGTAGGTGAAGGAAGAGCACCAGAGGCTAGTCGGACTATTATAGCAGTTACCCATCCCGAAGTGTAAATGGGATGATGTCGTGATGGACTTCATGACTGGGTTGTCGAGGTCACCTCGAGGCAATGATGTTGTGTGGGTTGTTGTGGACATACTCACAAAGGTAGCTCACTTTTTGCCGATCAAGGAGACCTTTGGTGTTGAAGAGCTCGGGAATCTGTATATCCGAGAGGTCATACGTCTTCATGGAGTTCCTCATTCTATAATTTCAGATAGGGACGCCCGTTTTACGTCTCGTTTCTGGCAGAGTTTTCAGACGGCACTGGGTACACAGGTGCTTCTGAGCACAGCTTACCACCCTCAGATCGTTGGTCAGTCAGAGAGTACGATACAGGTTCTTAAGGAAATTCTACATGCATGTATCCTAGACTTTGGGGGCTCTTGGGAGAAGCATATACCCCTATTCGAGTTTTCCTATAATAACAGTTTTCAGGTGACTATTGAGATGGAACCTTACGAGGCTTTATATGGTAGTCCATGCCAATCACCCTTGTACTAGTTAGAGGCAGTTGAGGCAACTTTACTAGGACCATGTCTCGTATAGGAGACTTCTGAGTAGGTCCAGTTGATTCAGCATCGGATGGATACCACACAGTCTCGTCAGAAATCTTATGCTGATTTTCGCAGATGACCCTTGGAGTTCATGGTCGAGGATCAGGTTTTCTTGCATGTTTTTCCGAGGTTGGTACACAGACGGATCATGAGATAGGGTAAACTTTCATCAAGGTATGTGGGTCCATTTGAGATTTTGGAGAGAGTCAAGCTGGTTGTCTATCAGTTGCAGTTACCACAGAGTTACCGGGATATGCATGACATCTTCCATGTATCTCAGTTGCGCTGTTATCATTCAGACTCATCTCACATCTTTCAGCCTGAGAAGGTTGAGCTTCAGGTCGATGTGTCCTTTGAGGAGAATCTGATTCATATCATTGATAGGAGCATGAAGGTTCTACGAGGCCGGTCTATTCCTCTCATACGGGTGTTATGGCAGCATGGCTGAGTATAGGACGAAACCTGGGAGTGGGAGACCGATGTACATGCTCAGTGGACTGAGTTGTTCACAGATTTATCTTCACCACCCTTGGAAGGGAAATTCGAGGATGAATTGATTTAAGGGGGGAAGTTTGTTAGAACCGAGTTCTTAATCTTAAGGTATGGGTTTCTTATTTTCTCTTTTCCTTAAGTGTTTTTGAGAAAATAGGAAAAGTGGGAAAATCCAAAATTTTGGGACTACACGCTGTGTACTTTTCCACACGCCGTGTACTTTGGACGTGTGGGATGAGTACACAAGGTGTGTATCCATGCTGATGATGAAGGGTGTAAAAATTGACTACACACCATGTAGTGGGTATGTACATGCCGTGTAGTCAGTAGACAGGAAAATAGTATGGTGGTGGTAGCAGCCGCCAGCCGAGCGACAGTACACGCTGTGTATTCATTAATACACGTCGTGTACTCATGTCGACGGATGAACAGTGCGGCGGTGGGAAAGGTAGCCGCCAGAGGAACAGTTAAATGAGTAAATTACACACTGTGTAGTCAATAGTACACGTCGTGTAGTTTGTTTTTTTCGCTTAAAATGGGCAGTAGCCTCCCCTGTTCATAGGGAAGGCTTAGAACTGGAGGAGGAGTCAGGAGAGAGGGATGAACCTTCAAGGAGCTCTAGATCACACGTGGGGAATCTGATTCCGTCTTGGTCGATCTCGTTGGAACCGTATGGGTAAGTATTTCCTTCTCCTTAAGTCGTTTTTACCAATTATTTCCCGAGGGGAAGTTATTTACCTTTGAACGGGATTTCCTTCACCTCAGATCTTCATCGTTCTTGGATGATTCCAGGATCGTAGTTCACGTATACTGCTCAGGGGCGTTTGAGGTAGGTGACTTGGTGTTTAAATTCTAACTGTTGTGCGTTTTTGTGTACCGTTGTGCTACGAACCCATGTTGGGGTGTCGTGTGGCTGAGGACATGGCTGTTTTGAATACCTAGAATTGTAAAGGTAATTAAATTTGATAATAAACTACTGTTTGAGATCGCTGCTTGGATCCAGGACCACCCCTGGGGTGTGTTCCTCTGTTTAGTCGTTTGGCCAGGATACCTGAGGGTATGCCATGTTTACTTTATGCATTACTTTTTCCTTTATAGGAATTGTAAACAATTGCATGTTTATATGTTGGGCATGGCCCAGTTACTTTTTTATCCTGAGGGCATGGATATATATATATTATATTAGCCTAAGGGTGTGGATATATATATATATATATATATATATATATATTATAGCCTAAGGGAATGGATATTATATAGCCTGAGGGCGAGGCATGAGGGTGGGATATTATATATCCTGAGGGCGAGGCCTGAGGGTAGGATATTATTTAGCCTGAGGTAAAGGCCTGAGGGAGAGATATTATATAGCCTGAGGGCATGGATATTATAAAGCCTGAGGGCGTGGTTTTACTATATTATCCTGAGGGTGAGATTCTGTTTAGACTGAGGTCTTGGTTCTATTGAGCACAGAATGTTATTAAATTAAATGGTTAAAATGAATAATAAAATGGCAATATAACTGGTAAAGTTAGTTACTGTTGAGTACTTCTTGGTTTATTGCATTTTACTATTACACGTTATTGTTGCATATTTTTACCCAGTTGGGAACGGGTCTTTGGTGGGTATGTATTGGGACTTATTTCTCACACCCTGTTTGGGTCATGTCTTTGGAACAAACATATTATATTTCTACAGGTGTTGACAGGGGAAAGGGTCTCTATATAGGTACATGATTGTAGTAGAGGAGTAGAAGAGCATGGGACCGAGCTTAGGCTTGCAATGCTGCTGCGTTCTGTCTACTTTGTTTTGTTTTTCTTTGCTATACTATGTACTCTGTATTTTATTGTACTATATTGTTGTGTAACATGTTCTGGCTGTTTTCTTAGAACTTGAGACATGTTGCATCATTATCTATATAACTGTTGGTTATCTTTTACTACAGTTGTTCACTTTAAATATGTATGGTTTATTTCTTCCGTTGTTGTATGCTATTTATTTTATTCTGCTGCACTACACTTTGACAAATGATGGCATAGTTTCCCCACTATTATACCTGGGCCCTCGCTGCTAGTTGGCAGCCTCTGGTATTTGGGGAAATGCGCTTGAGGTCATGTGACCAACCGGGTTCGGGGCACCCGTGGAGTGGCACCCGGATCCGGGACGTTACATATATATATGAATAATTACATATATGTATATTTTAATAACCTTTAGTATAAATAGATGTGGTATTCACAATACAACAGTTTCGCATGGAAAAAACGTAGTGAAATTTCAGCAGCATAACAAATGTTCTTAAAGATTCATAAAATGGTTTAATGAGAGAGAAAGGGGTATATCATAAATTTAAAATAAAATATAAAGTAATATGGATGTTAAAAAACATATTCCAACATTATTAATTTGAAATAAAATTCATAAAATGAATAATATTCTGGAATAAAGAGGATAAGGAATGGATCCCATACTAAATTTCGGCATAGTAATGGCTTAGGTAAGTGCTATAATGAGAGGGGATAAATGATATATCATTGTTAAAAAATAAATTGGATAATAGAGGGAAATTTATAAGTGCATGGAAATATAACCAATTTATATTCACAAGGTTAAATACAAATAGGTTTCTCGAACTAAAAATAAGAGAGAGAGGTCCCTTACTTTTGGTATGGAAAATCGCAGGACAATTTCGGCTGCATAACGGGTGCACATAAAGGTTTATGGGAGGGATTAATGATATTAAAATTGGTATATCATCAAATTTAGATAAAAATTAAAGTAATGTAGATGTATATAAACATACTCAAAAAATAACAAAGTGAAACTATGTGGCACAACATAAAATAGGTGCTTGAATAAAATAAAGAGTGGGAGATCCCTTACCTTGAGAGGGTGATTATAAAATCTTTGTAGGATCTTCTTGAGAGATTGGGGGAACCTTGCGAGGAATATATAGAGGATAGGGTATAGTAAGGACATTCTCAGTGGTTTTTTAGTTAATATTAATGGGAGATTGGGTGGGTTTATATAGAAAAATATGGAGGAGTTCATTATTATTTCCCAAACTTAGGTTTTGGGCTCTATACAATAAAATAATCAAAACCACAAACCTTCCCATGGTTTTTCCCATGGTATATTTACAATAGATTATTTTCATTATTTTATAAGGAAAAGGTCTGAAATCATTAAAATATTATCCTTGGTGATGTGGAAGAGAGTCATGTTTACAAAGAAATGATTTTAAAACCTTAAAATATAATATAGGTTTTGGAGGATTCATAAAGGCTTTATAAAATTAATAAAATACCCTCAAAAATAAATTATTTTAATATTAAAATGTATATTTTGTTTTTTATGCCTTATATGTTATATATTAAATCACTTTTGGGTCATTATGATCTCATAATACACACGATATACTTATACCGTATTTAATTTTTACCTGAAAATTCAACTATCTTAGAAATTTATGAAAAAATCACTATTGGATAATTTCAATGTGTTGATTCCAAAAATTATATTTATTATATCTAAATAATTCTCTAAATTTGAGAAATTATACTTTTAAATTAAAATCCCTATTTATTGAAAAATTATGATTTTTTGACAATAACAGTTTTCTGACCCTTATAAAAATTACATTTTCACTTCATAAAATTATGGTATAATTTATATTTAATATATACTATTTAATAATACTATTTTATTAAAATATAATTTATTTCATAAATTATTGAATTAATCAAAAAAACATGTTTCTTCATTAAAACCATATTTTACCCCAAATACAATTTATATATCAATGTATCAAAAATCTAATTTTTATAAAAATCATTATTTAATAATTTATAAAGTAAAAAAAGAAATATAGTAATTATTGTATTTAAATAAAAAATATATATTCATACTATTAGGGTTACTTTATTCCTATACCTTTTTAAATTATTTTTACCCTTAATTAACCTATTTTCCTTTTTACTATTGTAATAAATATTTACTATGGTTACTATTCATATTGTCAAAAATTATGTTGACATTTTTAAATAATATTAATTATAATGATTAAAAATATTTAATTAATTTTATTAAAATTAATTCACATATTTGGATGAATTTAATTTAAAATAAAACCCACAGGCATGATGGAAAGTTGTTTTCAAAAAATGCATTTTTCAAGGAAAAGATTATTTTAATTTAAATATGTAACTAGTAATATTCATTATATGAATTTATATTCATAAATATAGATATATAATATAAAATTCTAATTTAAATTATTTCTCATTAGGGGTTATTTTAATTATTTATAATGAAGAAAATTTATGCATTTTAAAATGGTTTTCAGATAAATGTGTTTTTAAGCCTAAAAATAAACTTATAATAAAATCCAATATAAATATGATTTAAATGTGATTAATAGAATTAAATATAACTAAATAATACTTATTTTACCTTGAAATCAAATTAAAATAATATTTGAACTTTTATATTACTTAATTTATCAAAAGAAATGATAATTTTACATAGAAATTTTATTTTTCATTATTCACTAAAAAATCTATATTTTCTGAAAAATCCAAAAATTTAACCCTGAGTTAATTTTTATATGATGGTATAAAAATGGTTATCATTTTATAAAATACATTTTCTAAATGTTCTAGAAAATAATTATAATATTTAAAAAAAATAAAAAATATTTTTGAAGAATTTTTATTTTGAAGAACAAAAGGAAATTACCAAAAAAAATAAGTGATTATTTAGTAAGAATTTTTCAATAAATTAATTAATAATAATACATAAATATATATATTTGTTTATATATATCATAAATTATTTAATTGTACTCATATCCAAAAAATTAAGGGAAAGGTTAAAATGGTCATATTTAAATAATCATTGTTTATTTGGGTTTGGTGTTGAGTATTGCATACACTATAAAATATAGTTTCTATTTTAAAAACTCAGGGTGTTACACTTTTTTCATGGGATGTTTTAGTTTTATCTTGTCGGATGTTGATTACTTTGATTATATACTACTTTGGGTTTTTCTATACTTTCTTTGTTTCTGTTACTTTCTACCTTTTGAGTATTGAGCATACTGACTTATATCTTTATCTCTCATTGTTCTTATAGAAAAAAATCCCTCTTTTATCTTGTATGATGTTAGGTGATAGTCTCCAAACCGTGGGGGTCATTAATTCCCTGTGAGCCATGTTATTGTTGGCTTGGACATCTGGGTAACAGAGTATTCGGGCTAGTTCGTGACAAAGTGGTATCAGAGCCGCAGGTTAAGCATGTTTTCTTGATGTCAATATGTGGTTTAGGATATCTTTTGGGACATAGAAGGTATTTATGAGCAAGTGTATGTCTATCTATCATCATTAAAAGCCTTAAGTCACCATGGGAGGTTTGGTAAAGGCATATTGAGGAATAATTTTATCTAATTCTAGTTTTTTCCCTTCTTTTGATTTGGATAGGTTGAAATCAAAATCTTGATATCTTATCTGATGATTTTTTTTTCGTTGCTCTTAATTGAGTTGTTGATCTGAGTAATATTCAGATGTCTTCAGTGTAGTTTTATGATATTATGCAGCATTATTCCTTTGATTAGATGTTTGAATAGGCTCCAGGAGGAAGCTTGTGGTGAACCACAGTGAGCGGATCCTCCTATAGACTAAAATATTTTTGAGATTTTTGTGTGTGTTGTCTAATATCTAAGACAATCAACTGCACCCATTCCCTTTCAGGCTCCAGGTATGGAACCTCAGAGGTGTTAATCTCATAATCATGCTCAAGAGTTCCTTTTCTAGAATCCACCAATGTTATAAGCCTCTAATTATCCTCAATAGGATAATGATTTGTTGATAAAGATATAGATTTTATTTGATTTCTTTGAAATGCCTAATTCGATTATGGTGAAAAGTTCCACCTTCAAGCAAGAGGGTCCTAGAATAAGATGGTGGGATTTTATGGTAATAGCTAAGAAGCATAAGGTTTTATATTGGAAGAACTTTATAGTTCTTTTCACAGATTAATTCTATCCATAATTAATGGTGTTGTCTAAGGCTATAGAGTTTTTCAATCTCCACTAGGCTAACAGGACCATGATGGAGTATGTGAACCACTTTGCTAAGTTGGTGCAGTTTTCACCTAAGATTATATTGAATGAGAAGATAAAGAATAAACGGTTTGATATGGATATTAAACCAGATATTCTTTCTCGTATTTTTCTAATAAATATCACTTCATATGTAGATTTATTGAATATGACATTTATTGTTGAGCTTGACCAGGCTGGTAAGTTGGGGTTGATGAGAGTTCCCTTTTCTACCAATGTGAGTTTCATGATTTACTTTAAAGTAAATAGTAACTGTGATGTTTCTCATGGTGGTTCTCAATAGTAGGTTTCCTCTAGACCTCTTATAGTGCCTAGTAGAGGCCCTTTTAATTTATTCTAGTGTGGAAATCCTGGTCATTCAAAATAGGTTTGCACTGATACACCCAAGATCTATAGTCCCTACAGACACTCAGGTCACTTGTAGAAATTATGTTATATATTTTCTAATCTATGTAGTTTCATGGGCTCATCAACACCTAAAATTAATATAGTGTAATCATATGCTTTACTAACAAAGTGTTTCCAGCCACAGGCATCTAGAAAAAATCTTCTTCGTGCATTAGAAGAGTCTCTAGAGGAATTTGATATAGGTTCGGTGACTATAAGAGGTATCATCACTATAGATTCATCTTTAGTGACTACTTTTTTTGATACTGGTGTATCTCACTCATTTATATCAACTCATATTGTGAACCTATTAAATCTTCTTACAAAGATTTTTTCTTATGTAATGGATATTACTTTTCCCCTCAAAATAAAGAAAGAGAAAGGTCTTTATTGTCCTACTTGTGTTTTCTCATTATCATAGATCAATATTACCATGGATTTTCTGATTCTCAACATGAAACCTATTGATTTCATTCTCATAATGGATTGGTTGATCACTCGTCAATTCCATATTTACCGTTATCTTCAATAGGTATCCTTTACTACACTTGATGGGGTGAGTCGTATATTTCAGGTAGAATGGGACCCAAGGTCAAGTAGAGCTGGACCTTATTATCCAAATTTGGGGAAAGTAATATCAATGTTATTTTTTATCTAGATTGGGAATCTTTGAGTGGTGATATACCACTAGCTTTTTTTGAGTTTCCTGAAATTTTTTCTTCTGATTTATCTGGTTTTAAATTAGTAAGAGAGGAATATTTTTCTATTTATTTAATGATTGGTACTCAAATATTTTTTATTCCTTCTTACTACATGGAACCGTCTGAATTGAAAGAGTTAAATACTTAGTTGTATGATCTATTGGAGAAAGTATTTATATGACTGAAGGTGTCACCTTTAGTAGCTTCTATTCTCTTTACTTAGAAAACTAATGGAACTATTCACCTATTTGTCTACTACCAAAAGCTCAACCACGTTATAGTAAAGAATAAATATCTATTAACTTGGATAGATGATCTATTTGACCAGTTGAAATGGGTGAAGTGGTTTTCAAATATTAATCTTCGATATGGTTACCACCATTTGAGAATGAAAGAATCTAACATTAATAATACTACATTTTAGAGAATGTATGGACATTATAAGTATATTTTTATGCCTTTTAGTCTAACCAATTCTCCATTAGTATTTATGGTATTGATGAATAGGATCTTCCACCAGTATATTGATACATTATTGGTAGTATTTTTGGATGAAATTCTTGTTTACTCTAAGTTTAAGGAGGATCGTGTGAATCATTTTATATTAGTTTTGGAAATTTTTATAAATCACTGACCCTATGCTAAGCTATCGAAATGTGATTTCTGGATTCAGGAATTGAAGTTATTGGTACTCATGGTCTCAGAAGATGGTATCTCAGTTGATCCTGAGAAGGTGAAAGCTATTATAATATGGGAGAAATTGTGTAATGTTTTTGAGATTTAGAGATTCTTGGTTCTATCAGGTTATTATCACCAGTTCATAAAGGATTTATAAAAGTTGTATTATCTAATGACCACTCTCACTTGGAAGGGAGTATAGTTCGTTTAGGATTAAAAATTTCAAAGTTATTTTGTTGAGATGAAGCATATTTTTACTTTTTTACTGGTTTTGACTCTTCAAAATTTCAGGAAAGGCTATTTGGTCTTTTGTGACACATCAATTTTGGGTGTGGTATGTGTTCTTATACAGGGTGATCATGTGGTAGCCTATAGATCTCGGCAGCTTAGGCCACATGAGAATAATTATCCAACCCATGACCTTGAACTCACAGTCATATTGAATGTGCTTAAGATTTGGTGGCATTACCTTTTCAGAGAAAGGTTCATCATGTATTCCGATCACAAAATCCTAAGTTAAATCTTTTCTTAAAAATATTTGAATCTTTAGTATAGGAATTAGGTGAAGTATCTATAGTCTTTTGATTTCAACATTTCCTATACCTCGAGGAAAGGGAATGTCATTGTTGATGCATTGATCAAGAAACTTCTGACACAGGTTGTGAAAGAATCATCAAAATATTAAAAATTGATGGATATTTTTTCACATTTGAATTTAGGAGTCTAGGATGAGGAGGATGAGGTTTTATTTCCCAATGTTTAGTTGAAATCCACTCTTCTTGAGATGATTCTTTAAAATCGGTAACTTGATGATGAATTATGTAGAATTAGGGGATCTCTTTATGGTGGGGATACTATTTCTAAGTGGACGTTCTCTATAGAATATATTATATGTTTTTAGAATCATCTTTTTCTACCTTCATCCATGAGGAAAGTTGTAATGGTGGATTTACATAATTCCCAATGGGATGTGCATCCAGGAACCACAAATATTTTTTAGGATATGCGTTGATGATTCTGGTGGCTAGGTATGAGACGAGACATTTCTGATTTTTTTCTCATTTTTATACTTTCCAATGGATCAAGGTCGAGCAACAGATAGCTTCGGGTTACTTAAACCACTTCCAATGCTGAATTTGAAGTGGGGTGATATTTTTATAGACTTTTTGGTTGGGTTATCACATACCCCTATAAAGAAGAATACAATGTGGATTATAATCGACAGGCTGACTAAATTGGCTCAATTTATACCCATCCATGATACAAAAAAAGCTTACGAGTTGGGAAATCTATATCTGAAAGATATTTTTCGTTTGGATAGAGTTACATCTTCTATAGTCTCTGATATAGATCTCTATTTTACCTCTTGTTTTTAGAGAGGCCTTCAATAGGCTATGGGATATCAAGTTTGGTTGAGTACGGAATACCATCCACTAAAGTATTTCTAGATAGAGAGTGTTATATATATTCTTGAGAATATTCTACATTCCTATATTCTTGACTTTAGTGGAGATTGGGATGACCATTTGGGACTATTTGAGTTTTCTTATAATAATAGTTACCAGTCTATAATCAAAATGGCTCCTTTTGAGGCCTTGTATGGAAGGTTGTATAAATATCTATTATGTTGGTTAGAGATTGGAGAAACTTCCTTGGTTGGGATGAGTTTGGTCTAAAATATGATAGTAAAGATTCAATTGATTCCTCAAAGCATGGTTTTGTTATAGATTATATAAAAATATTATGATGATTGTCGTCATAGACTGTTGGATTTATCAGTTTTTGACCAAGTGTTCTTGATAGTTTCACCTCAGTTGGGTCACCGATGTCTTGGGAGGTAACGGAATATTAATCATCGTTTTATGGGACCTTTTGAGGTTTTTTAGTAGGTAGTGAAAGTGTCTTTCCATTTAGAACTTCTATCATAGTTGAATTCGGTACATAACATGTTACATGTGTCACAAATTTGAAAGTATCTTTCTGACCAATCTCATGTCTTGAGATAAGAGGGTCTTGATATTGAGCTTGATTTATTCATGACTAGTCATCCAGTTAGGATTGTTGATTCTTATACAAAGGTACTTCATGAGAGAATGATACCTTTAATCCATGTGTTATGGAAACATGGTTATGATTCTCATGATATGTGGGAGCGTGAGGCACTGATGAGAGAGTAGTGGCCTCATCTCCTTGTTATGGAAACTTATTGAAAGGATTTATAGGGATAGAAAGTTTCTATGGTGGGGAGGTTATAATATCCTATTACCTATCATAAGGTATTAATTTTCCTTTGTTTTTTTTTAATTTAATATGGGTTTCTGTTATCAAATGGGAAATTACACATTGTGTAATGGGATTATACACCATGTATTTTTCACCAGGCACATTCCATGAGGAATTTATAGGTAATTAAAGGTTATATTCTATGTACTTTGAATTCCTGAAGTGTAACATAAAAATTGGATTTTTAATAAAAATGTTATGCCTTTTTTATCATAAGAGGCCTTCGTGAACTAAACGATGTGAACTAGAGTTACATGTTGTGTAATTATTGAGGTTGGTTATTTTAAGTGTGTTTTACATCTAATTTTCATTTAATTCATTTAAAAACCTCTCCCATATCTACCTAAAGGATCTCAGGGGTGATTTTGGAGACCTTTTCTCCTTTCAGATCACTTCGTTCAGAAAATGATCTTCGTGGTGGTTATGTTTCATCTCTCTGAGTAAGTGGATCTCCTCTCATATAGTGTATTCTAGTATCTCTTTCTCTCTTTATTAGAGTTCGATAGATCATTACATATTGGATGGATATAAAATTTGTTTTACTAGATCTTGATTCTAGGTTTTATTTCTAGATATCCTTTGCCTTTGATCTATGTTGGTGTTCCCATTGTGGGTGTTGGTCATTTTTTTCTATGATTAACGGTAGGTGGTTTCATTTAATATTTTCCATATAATTGAAACCTTGATTTTTTTGATTTTTTTGAAATGTATTTCAATTGATTTATAAAACCTTGATTTGAAGTGATTTTATTATGGAATTTGAAATGGAATGGATTTTGGGAAAAATCCTAATTCTAATGGAATTAGAATTGTGGGGGTGAATTTTAAAAAGGATGGAATTGATAATATTATTTGATAATTGATTTTAGAAAATGGATTAAATTGAATAATGAAAACCTATAATTGGTTTTGTATTGAAAAGGCATGAAATGATTAAAAATCCATGTTTTGGTTTTGAATTTTAATTGGAATATTGAAACTTAAAATTGGGAAATGGAATTAAAAATGTTGAATTTATTTGAAATGGAATGATTTTCCATTTTTATATTGATTGATTGAGAACATGAAAGCCTGGGTAGTTAGTGGGTTATTTAGGATAATCATTTTAGGATCTTGATCCCCTAGCATTGAATTGTTGATGAAAACTCTAATAAAAATCAAGTTCAGCATGATTATCCCCAATAGGATGTTGATGAGTCTTATTAGGCCTGATATTGAGGAATGTGTGCAGACATATTTAGTTGTGATCACTGATTTGAGAAGTTTGAGGATTTTATAGCTAGAAACTAATGTACTTTAGCTTAGATGGACATGGTTCTTGTTGTGTATGCTTTGATTATATATTACATTGATTATAGAACTATTTTATTCATACCAATTTATTTATATAAATTATTTTAGATAAAAAAATATCTAATTTGTGTTTGAAATGTTTTCCATCCTTTGAAAAGAAATCATGTTTTTTTAATATAAAAATGATATTTCATGTCATGCCCTGTTTTATTTAAATTGAAAGCATGATTTGGTTTATTATTATGGAATCTATTATGGAACACTTGGTGAGAGCCTACTCAACTCTAATGGCCCGGACCTCTCTGGCCCATTCCTTTGTCAAAAAGAAGATCACGAAGTGTTATGGAGGGTAAAATGGACTTTTCCCACACTTTTCAGAATTTTAAAACTACACGCCGTGTAGTGTGAGTACACGTCGTGTACCCCCTCTCCGGGTATACCCCGTGTTGAAGGCCGTGTTAAATAAATGGTTACACGCTGTGTAGTCCCTCCTTGTGTACGCGTTACCGTGTGTTGACCAGTCAACGGCCATGTTCCATGTTGGAGTCGTGTCCTTGCCGTGTGAAATAAATGGGTACACGCCGTGTATCCAATACTACACTCCGTGTAGTCCCTCCCGGCATATGTGTTACCTTCAAGTCGTGTGTTGACCAGTCAACGGCTGCGTTTCACGTTGAAGGCCGTGTTGGAAGCCGCGTGGTGACCTTATGAAACGGCTGAGCACACGCCGTGTACCATAAAGTACACGTCGTGTACTTTTGATTTTCTCACCTATAAAAGGAGGGGTCCCCTCCTCCTTTTCAACTCACCCCTCTCCTCCCCATTCCTCTGATCAGAGCTCTCCCAAGAGACTCGAAGTCTCTTTTTCTTCAATAACTTCTTCATCCGAGCTCTGATTTACGATCTGTCAGCGGCCACGGGATCGTAACGATGAGGTGGAACTTATGATCTTGGATCCGTTTTCTTTCCTTTGTCCTTTCCTTTCCAACTTCCACCTGAGGAGGTCTTTCCGGGACTCAACATAAGTGAAGGACGCCGATGGACGTCTTCTAAAGTTGATATGGGGGAGCATTGTGATCAGAACCTGTTGAGGTAGGGATCTTACCTTTGTCTCTCTAAATTTATGCAACATGCGGGGTGGGTATCCTCTTGTTTTCATGAGAAAAGTTTGAACCAATAAACGAAGATAATAAATGGTTAAATAATGGGGATGGGGAAGTTGTTATGTTTATATTTATATCCTGTGATATTATGTTATGAATTGAATAGGCTTATTCCTACTAAAAATCACGGTCGTTGGGGGACTTTTCTTGCACAATTAAATTTTTCCCTATATTTCTAGACCGTTTTTGTGAATGGAACATTGTTGAATGTGGAATTTGGTTAATCACGTAAATTTGGCTGATTTAAAATCTAGAACCCTTGTGTGATCACCCCGGTTGAACAAAATGGAATAATGAACATGTGGGTGTTGGCTTGGATACGTGGCATGTGATGGGGGTGTTTTGTGGGTTGTTGTGGATTGGGTGAGCAGTGGGGTTGCGGTTGGCTTGGTTGTGGATTAGTGTGAATGCTATGTTGGTGACGGGCAGCGGTTCTACGATAAATGGTATCAAGGGATGACGATGTATGGGTTTTGGTGTGGTTGTGGTTATGGTAGTTGGCAGCGGGGTTGTAGGGATGGGTTTGAATGTGAACGAACTATGGGTTGTGAATAATAAATAAAAGTAGAAGAGTTAATGAATGGTGGTTCATGGAAATGGAATGGGATTAATAATCAATGGGTTGGTTGGTTGATAAGAAGGGATTTTTTGTACTGCCTGTGTTTTCCTAACTTGATTTTTGGATGGAAGGGATATTCTTTATGAACGATTGACGTGGTTGGTTGTGGATAGTTTCCCAGTAGTTAAGGAACTAATAAATCTAATTATGTTGAAACATGAAAACCTAAATGGGGTTGGGGTTTTTTTTTTGTATGCATGCTTCGTAGTAGCAGTGTTGAGGCACGTGCTCAGTTTCTCTGTTTATAAGCCATAGTTTGGGCTGTGTGTTTGGTATACATATATGTATCTGTATCTTTTTTGTTTTATCGCACCCCACCCATGTTGATCACTTAGTTCCAGACACTCCCTTTTCATGGGAGAGGGTGTTTTCCCCTTAGTTACTAGCTCCTTCCTGCTCCTTCTTCCCTGGGCTGTGATGGCTTGAGGCGACCTTACACCTAAGACCCTTCAGGTAGGTTTCAATTGGGGTGGTTTTATCCTAAGACTCTTCAGGCATGTTCTATTGTTTCCCAATAATATTCGGGATTAGGCCCAAGTGTGTTCGGGCGGGATACGTGGTTGTGAGGCCTAGGTGTGTGCGGGCAGGATACGTGGTTGTGAGGACCAGGTGTGTGCGGGTGGGATACGTGGTTGTGAGGCCGAGGTGTGTGTGGGTGGGATACGTGGTTGAGAGGCCTAGGTGTGCGCGGGCGGGGAGAGTGTGGCAGCGTCAGGATGTTTGCCGTTAGGAAGAGCAGCTAACTAAAGTGAAATGGTGTGGGGTACCCAATACTCTTGTTCTTATATACTACTACCTGTTGTGATTGTGTTTTTGGTGATTGTGGCTGGTGAGGTTGGGTGGATATATTTTCTTTCTAGGTTTCTTCTGTTGTTCTCACAGGACATTAGGATGTCTCCCTACCTGTGCACGAGAGATTTAGGTTTCCCTACTGAGTATACTTGTATGATCACCCTACGTTTACTTTCAGGTTTCCAGGAGGACTACCAGGGTCATGCGAAACCCTACTAGTCAGACAGTTGGAGTTGTTACAGTTTTTTTACTCTTGTTTTCTTTTGGTATTGTACTTTTGAGCTTTCTTTTACTTGTACCTTGTTTCAGAACTATTTAAACATGCATGTTGGATTGGTTTGGGTTTATTTCTATACACTTGTTATTTTCTTTTTTTGGTGGTTGACTTGTCCTATTTCCCGATCTTAAATAATAAAAAGGGTAATGCCTCCCATATTTGTGAAAACTCATACCCTTGGTGCTAGTCGCCACCCCAGGGCCTACTGGAGGCGGGACTCGGGGGTCATTATCTCCCTTTCACCATTTCCAGCTCAGGAGGGGCATCTTTGGTGGAAGGGGGTCATGACAGAATGGTATCAGAGTTGATGGTTGAGAGATAGTATGGATTCTAGATATAGGTACAGTGAGGATTGCATGGGATGGTAGGGCAACAGTGTTGGTTAATCTTGGTGCGTGACATAAGCCAAGGAAGACCGGCTAGGACACAGGATTTTAGGGCCCCCCGTGATCCAATGCATGGAATATGAGCCTACCGAACGACCAAGTGATACTACATTGATTTCATGGTAGATACCCTAGGTAAGGTACATACATCATCATGATTGTGTTTTACTTGATTTGGGTGTTCTGGGAAAGAAATTGAAATAAAAATTATAAAATAAAACCTTGAGAAATTTCCTTACTACTTGGGCTTAGGCTATCTTTGTTTACTGTACAGCTATGGCACCTGGACGTCGTCCCCAGGTGGCTCAGAAGGCTGAGGCCCTATAGATTCAGGTGGTCGATTAGTTAAGGATTGACCGAGAGGAGGAAGATAGCCAGTGGCAGACGACTCTCCATTCTTTCTAGCGGCAAACCCTCAAGACGTATGAGGGTAGTACTTTGAAATGGAGACGAAGGGGTGGATTGAGGAGCTAGGGATCAGTTTTACCTTGATTCGTGCTCCGAGGGAGTACTGCCTTCCCCTAGAAGTTAGTCAGCTGAGAAGTGCAGCACGACAGTGGTGGATGCTCTACCTCGGAGAGAGGATAGAGGCAGAGGTTTCGTGGGATGACTTTAAGAAGGAATTCCGCAAGGAATTACTTTATTCCATGATTTGGGCGGAGAAGCGGTAGGATTTACTCTCCCTTCAGAAGGGGAGTATGTCAGTACGAGAGTTGGGAATCAAGTTCAAGGATCTCCTGCGCTTTTCTCCGGATCTCTTTCCAGATGAGGAGTCTCGGGCAAGACGTTTGGAGGAGGCGCTTCGTCCTTTTCTCCAGTATGCTTTCACCCCCTTCACCCTTCCGACATACTTGGTAGTACAGAAGAAGGCAGAGGTTGTAGAGAGGATGCACTTGCAGGGAGGTGAACCACGTGAGGGGATCCAGCCAGGTTTGTTGAAAGGGAAGGCAGTCAGCAGCAGGTCTCCTGCAATAGGACCTTCCAGGTTCAGGCCAGTGGGGAGCAGGCCCTAGCAGTTCCAGTTCAGATCTTCAGGTCCTCGTCCCTTTTTCACAATCCTAGGACCAAAGTGTTTTTCTTGTGGAGGTTTCGGGAACATTTAGAGTCGGTGCCCGACCCGAGCACAGTACGGTGGAGGTGGGTAGGTTCAGCGCCCACCTCAACAGCACCAGTTGCCAGCGAGGCCCTTCCAGCAGTAGAAGGACCATGCTCCTCCGAGAGCAGACTTTGCGGGAGGATGTTGACCTTAGGGTGCTCCTCAGGGACCTCGAACATGGTGTGGTCGTGGAGGTGGACAAAATTAGAGAGGCAGAGGATCTGGGCGTGGACAGTTGCACGCAGCAGAGTTAACATATCTGGCGGGACCAGAGGTGGTGCGAGGTACGATTTGTTTGTTCTGCACTCTCGTTTCTGCTTTGTTCAATTCAGGAGCTTCGCACTCCTTTATTGCACCTGGTCTAGCCCATGTCATTGGGACTATACATAGAGAGACTTTCCGTACCACTGGTGCTGAGTACACCAGTTGGAGGCTAGACCAGCGTATCTTGTGTTTTCCGAGGATGTGGGATGATGTTGGGACCACATCGATCTAGTGGGGACCTTATTCTATTACAGATGCAGCCATATGATGTCATCCTAGGAATTGACTGGTTGTTTTATATTAGTGTTGTTATCGACTAATTCTGGAGAAGAGTTGTGTTCTCCGACTTAGACAGGCAGCGTGTAGCTTTTGTTGGCGAGAGGAGCTATCAGGTGGGAAGCCGGTGTGTGGAGCCTCTCCTTTCCTTGTTAGGCAGGTTATCAGTGGTTCCAGCTTATATAGAGATGATGGATGTCCCGGGGGTCTTTGGGGAGTTCCTCAATGTTTTTCCTGAGGAGTTTGTGACTCTACCCCCCCCCCCCCCAACGTGATGTTGAATTTGGGATAGACTTACAACCTGGTGCCCGTCCAATTTCGATGGCCCATTATTGGATGGCACCTTCGGAGTTTCGGGAGTTGTGGATTCAGATTGACGATCTGATGGAGAAGGGTTTTGTTCGACCCAGCGTATCACCATGGGGTGCTCCAGTTTTGTTCGTGAAGAAGGAAGATGGTGGTCTCAGGCTATTCATAGACTACCGAAGGTTGAACTAGGTAACGGTCAAGAACTGTTACCCCCTTCCAAGGATAGATGATCTCTTCGACCAACTGAGGGGAGCAGTTTGGTTTTCTAAGATTGATCTACGATCTGGATATCATCAGCTGAGGGTAAAGGATAGTGACATCTCGAAGACGGATTTCAGGTGCAGGTATGGGCACTTCGAGTTTTTAGTGATGCCGTTTGGAGTTACAAATTCACTGGTTGTGTTCATGGGACTTATGAACCTTGTCTTATGAGAGTCTCTGGACCGGTTCGTCGTTGTGTTTATCGATGACATCCTGATCTACTCAAGATCAGAGGAGGAGCACGTTGAGCATCTCAGGGCAGTCTTAGAAGTCCTTCAACAGCACCATCTTTACGGGAAATTGTCGAAGTGTAAGTTCTTGATGCAATAAGTACACTTCCTTGGGCACGTGGTGTCTCAGCATGGAGTTTCGGTGGACCCGTCAAAGGTGGAGGCAGTTTTTTCTTGGGCAGCACACAAGAGAGTGATAGAAGTTCATAGTTTCCTGGGGTTAGAAGGTTACTATCGTAGGTTTGTTTCGGACTTCCCTCGAGTTGATACTCCATTGACAACTTTTACTAGGAAGAACCAAGTCTTCCTATGGAGCAATAAGTTCCAGAAAGATTTCGACTACCTGAAGGAGAAGTTGGTCAGTGCTCCTGTACTCAGGTTTCCAGAGGAAGGGTTATTATATGAGGTGTTTTGTGATGCTTCTGGCCTTGGTCTGGGGTGCGTGCTGATGCAGAATAAGGGAGTGATCTGTTATGGTTCTAGGCAGTTACACCCTCATGACCGTAACTATGCCACCCATGACCTAGATCTTGCAGCAGTAGTGTTTTCACTGAAGTTGTGGTGACATTACCTCTTTGGAGAGTGCTTTGTGGTCTTCTCAGATCACAAGATCCCGCGTGACCTGAACTTACGGTAGCAGATATGGGTCGAATTTATCCAAGACTATGACTTCGAGATCTCTTACACTGAAGGTAAGGGCAACGTTGTGGCTGATTCCCTGAGCAGAAAGTCGCATAAGGAAGTGGTTCGGGAATCCGCTGATTCTTGGAAAGCGATGGGAGAGTTGGACGCCTTGCACTTGGATGAAAGGGTAGAAGGTGTTAGAGTCTATTTGTTTCAGATGACGGTGCATTCCTCCTTGTTGCAGCAGGTGGAAGAGTCTCAGTGGGGGGGACTCCGAGGCGGAAGTAATGTAGGATTGTGTCGATTAGGGAAACGCTCCAGAAGGATGGTCAGAGGATAGCCGACATCGGATGCTTTTCCATGGGAGGTTGTTTGTCCCAGAGACAATGTGTGAGGGAGTTCTCTGTGATTTCCATAGCTCAGCCTTGGAGGTACATTCAAGAGGTTCAAAAATGTACTGAGGCCTAAGGGAACAGTTTTGGTGGCCCGGGGTGAAACGGGAAGTGGCGGAGTTTGTGGCTAAATGCCTAGTTTGTCAGTAAGTGAAGGTTGAACACCGTGTTCCCAGTGGTTTGTTGCATCCTTTAGATTTCCCTGAGTGTAAGTGGGATGACATCTCAATGGATTTCATCACAGGACTGCCTAGAGCTCAGGGTGGTTATGATGCTATCTGGGTAGTGGTGGATCGACTGACGAAATCAGCTCACTTCTTAGCAATTAAAGAGTTAGTCCCGGTGATTACCTTAGCACAGAGGTATGTAGACGAGGTTTTTCGGTTTCATGGAGTCCCAAAGACTATCATCTCAGATCGGGATACTCGGTTTACCTCACGATTCTGGAGGGGGTTACAGCATGCCTTTGGCACCCAGATACACCTTAGAACTGCTTTCCACCCTCAGACCGATGGGAAAACAGAGTGAACTATCCAGACCTTGGAGGACATGTTGCGAGCATGCATTCTGGATTTCGGAGGATCATGGGTATGACACTTTCCTTTATTAGAGTTTTCCTACAACAACAGCTTCCACTCTACTATTGGTATGGCACCGTTTGAGGCTTTGTATGGAAGACCATGTCGTTCACCCATTTCCTGGGCATAGGTTGGTGAGACAGGTTCTCTTAGGCCAGAGGTAGTGCAGAGCACCACAGATAAAGTCCATATTGTACGTGAGAGGATGAAAGTGGCTCAAGACCGATAGAAGTATTATGCTGATCGTCGGAGGAGGACCTTGGAGTTCGAGGTGGGAGATCATGTGTTCTTGAAGGTTTCCCCTCGACAGGGGCAGCGGAGGTTTGGGAAAGGGATCAAGCTCTCACCTAGGTTCATCGGACCTTTTGAGGTGCTGAGGCGAGTCGGTGAGGTGGCATATCAGCTATCCCTACCACCTCAGTTAGAGAAGTTTCATGACGTCTTCCACGTCTCCCAGATACGTCAATACTTATAAGAAGACTCTCACATTATCGACTGGGAGAGTTAGATATGGGAGACGACGCGACCTTCAAGGAATGACCAGTTAGAATCGAGTATCGTAAAGAGAAGGTGCTCTGTGGATGAACCATTCCCTTGGTTCGTGTGTTGTGGAGGCATGGCGGCCTCGAGGAGAGCACTTGGGAGCGGGAGGCCCAGATTCACGCTCAGTACCCAGAGTTTTTTTGACTTGTGTTTTCCCTTGTTCTTTTGATCTTTGTGTTGATGTTATACTATGTACCTTTGATATATGGAATGTTTGGATTGTCGGTTGTGAGATGTTTTGTTTCCTTGTTCCCTGGAAATGTGTAACATGTCCGGAAGTGTGGGGAAAGGGAAAAACCTGACCCTTAATCGAGACGCATTAATGTGGATGCGATTGAACCCGTGCGGGCGAGTCAGTTCTGCCTAAAGTGGATAATATCTCGACTTAGGAGAAGGAATTTTCCACAAACCATGTGTTCGGGCAATGTGTGGGTTGTACGATGATGGGGGCAGTGTAAGTTGGAAAATCCTAATATATGGAAGTGGGAAGGCCCAATCCTTAATCGAGACGCATTAATGCGGATGCGATTAAACCTGTGCAGGTGAGTCAGTGCCGCCTAAAGTGGATAATATCTCGACATAGGAGAGGGGATTCCTAACACCTATGATTGGGGTTGTTGGTTGGGTTCCTGTTATAACAAGAACCCTAAGAGGTATCTTGTCGGGATTCCTCTGGGTTGGTTTTGAATTCTCAGGGACGAGAATGTTTTAAGAGGTATCTGATGTAATGTCTCGGACCTCTACGACCCATTCCTTTGTCAAAAATAAGGTCACGAAGTGTTCTGTATGGTAAAATGGACTTTTACCACACTTTTCAGAATTTTGAAACTACACGCCGTGTACCCACTCACCGGGTATACCCCGTGTTGAAGGCTGTGTCCTTGCTGTGTGAAATAAATGGGTACACATCGTGTATCCAATACTACACGTCGTGTAGTCCCTCCTCGCGTACGCGTTACCGTGTGTTGACCAGTCAACGGTCATGTGTTGTGTTGGAGCTGTGTCCTTGCCGTGTGAAATAAATGGGTACATATCGTGTATCCAATACTACATGCCATGTAGTCCCTCCCCACGTATGTGTTACCTTCAAGCTATGTGTTGACCAGTCAACTGTCGCGTTCCATGTTGAAGGCCGTGTTGGAAGCTGCGTGGTGACCATGTGAAACGGCCGAGTACACACCATGTACCATAAAGTACACGCCGTGTACTTTTTCTTTTCTCGCCTATAAAAGGATGGGTCCCCTCCTCCTTTTCAACTCACCCCTCTCCTCCCCATTCCTCTGAGCAGAGCTCTCCCAAGAGACTCAAAGGCTCCTTTTCTTCCATAACTTCTTCATCTGAGATCCGATTTACGATCCATCAGTGGCCACAAGATCGTAAAGATGAGAAGGAACTTATGAGCTTGGATCATTTTTCTTTCCTTCGGACTTTCCTTTCCAACTTCCACCAGAGGAGGTTTTTCCGGGACTCGACAGAAGTGACGGATGCCAACGGACATCTTCTAAAGTTGATCCGGGGGAGCGTTGTGATCAGAACCTGTTGAGGTAGGGATCTTACCTTTGTCTCTCTAAATTTATGCATCATGCGGGGTGGGTATCCCCTTGTTTTCATGAGAAACGGTTGAACCAATAAATGAAGATAATAATTGGTTAAATAATGGGGATGGGGAACTTGTTATGTTTATCTTTATATTCTGTGATATTATGTTGTGAATTGAATAGGCTTATGCCTACTGAAAATCACGGTCATTGGGGGCCTTTGCTTGCGCAATTAAATGTTTCCCTATCTTTCTAGACCGTTTTTTTTTTGAATGGAACTTTATTGAATGTGGAATTTGATTAATCACATAAAGTTGGATGATTTAAAATCTGGAACCCTTGTGTGATCACCCCGGTTGAAAAAAATGGAATAATGAACATGTGAGTGTTGGCTTAGATACGTGGCATGTGATGGGGGTGTTTTGTGGGTTTTTGTGGATCGGGTGAGTAGTGGGGCTGCGGTTGGCTTGGTTGTGGGTTGGTGTGAATGCTATGTTGGTGACGGGCAGCGAGTCTGCGATAAATGGTATCAAGGGATGACTATGTATGGGTTTCGGTGTGGTTGTGGTTATGGTAGTTGGCAGCGGGGCTGCAGGGATGGGTTTGAATGTGAACGAACTATGGGTTTTGAATAATAAATAAAAGTGGAAGAGTTAATGAATGGTGGGTCATGGAAATGGAACGGGACTAATAATCAATGGGTTGGTTGGTTGATAAGAAGGGGTTTGTTGTGCTGCTTGTGTTTTCCTAACTTGATTTGTGGATGGCTGGGATATGCTTTATGAACGATTGACGTGGTTGGTTGTGGATAGTTTCCCAGTAGTTAAGTAACTAATAAATCTAATTCTGTTGAAACATGAAAACCTAAATGGGGTTGGGGTTGTTTGTTGTATGCATGATTTGTAGTAGCAGTGTCGAGGCACATGCTCAGTTTCTCTGTTTAGAATCCCTAGGTTGGGCTGTGTGTTTGGTATACATATATGTATCTGTATCTTTTGTGTTTTATCGCACCCCACCCATGTTGAGCACTTAGTGCTGGACACTCCCATTTCATGGGAGAGGGTGTTTTCCCCTCAGTTACTTGCTCCTTCATGCTCCTTCTTCCCTAGGTTGTGATGGATTGAGGCGACCTTACACCTAAGACCCTTCAGGTAGGTTTCGATTCGGGTGGTTTTATCCCAAGACTCTTCGGGTAGGTTCTACTGTTTCCCAAGAATCTTCGGGATGAGGCCTAGGTGTGTGCGGGCGGGATACGTGGTTGTGAGGCACAGGTGTGTGCGGGTGGGATACGTGGTTGTGAGGCCCAGGTGTGTACGGGCGGGATACATTGTTGTGAGGCCCAGTTGTGTGTGGGTGGGATACGTGGTTGTGAGGCCAAGGTGTGTGCGGGCGGGATACGTGGTTGAGAGGCACAGGTGTGTGCGAGCAGGGAGAGTGTAGCAGTGTCAGGACGTTCGTCATTCGGAAGAGCAGCTAACTAAAAGGAAATGGTGCGGGGTACCTAATACTCTTGTTCTTATATACTACTACCTATTGTGATTGTGTTTTTGGGGAGTGTGGTTGGTGAGGTTGTGTGGATAGATTTCCTTGCTAGGTTTCTTTTGTTGTTCTCACGGGACATTAGGATGTCTCCGTACCTGTGCATGAGAGCTTTAGGTTTCCCTACTGAGTATACTTGTATGATCACCCTACGTTTACTTTCAGGTTTCCAGGAGGACTACCAGGGCCATGTGGGACCCTACTAGTCGGACAGTTTGAGTTTTTGCAGTTGTTGTACTCTTGTTTTCTTTTGGTATTGTACTTTTGAGCTTTCTTTTACTTGTACCTTGTTTCAGAAATATTTAAACATGCAAGTGGGATTGGTTTGGGTTTATTTCTATACACTTTTTCTTTTATTTTTTTGGTGGTTGACTTGTCCTATTTCCCGATCTTAAATAATAAAAAGGGTAATACCTCCCATATTTGTGAAAACTCATACCCTTGGTGCTATTATCCACCCTGGGGCCTACTGGAGGTGGGACTCGGGGGTCATTATCTACCTTTCACCATTGACAGCTTAGGAGGGGCATATTTGGTGGAATGGGTTCGTGGCATCAGCTTTATATATCACACCCTACCTTTTCCTTTGGTTTCTTGTAGACTTTATTATTCCAGGTATGATAAAGGGAAACCACCTCTTGGTGGAGATGGATGCTCTTGATCCTTTGGGATTATAGTGATAAAGGTGACCAGTGGAGATGTTATACACTTTTTTCATGGTATTTTTGAGTTTTATCTTAACATATGTTGAGTAATTTAATTATTCAATGCTTTGGGTTTTGTTATGCCTACTTTTTTTCTGGTATTTTTCCCTTTAGAGTATTGATCATATAGACTTGTATCTTTATCTTCTGTTATTCTTATAGAAAATGTGTTCCCTCTTTTATCGTTTATGATTCTAGGTGCTAGTCACCAACCCATGGGGATCAGGAATTCCCTTCAGACCATGTAAGTGTCCGCTCGGGTATCAAGGTACTGGGGTATCTAGGCTAGTTCATGACAAGTTTATTCCACCACAACCTCTACACCACAATTTTACCATCATATCCATTTTCACCACTATATGCAGCACACCATATCACCACTAGACAAGTCACAAAACATTTACCACTTTCATATATGAGTTAACCCCTTATTAATATAATAAGTTACACTAAATTTTACTACTAACCCATTTAATTAACATTTACACAGCCTATTCATTTAACATTCAATTAATTAATCCATTTACCTCACAATAATTTCCATCCCATATTGTTTATTTACCAACCAATTTTGTTTTATTTTATAATATAAATTTATTTAATGGATAAATGGGCAACCAATATAACCACCACACAATAACTCACCCATATCACATCAACCATCATCACCATGCCACACCAACCAAACCATTTTACTACAACAACCACACATCGCTCAGTCTAAGCACATCACACTGCACATCCACCACACACCACAACTATACATCACCACTACACATCATCACCACTGTGTAGCTCAACCACTATGCACTACAACCATTGTTCACCACAATCACTATGCACCACAACCACTTATAGAATCAAAAGAGTAAGTAAATTCCTAAAAGAGGGGGGTGAATTGTAGTTTATAAAATAAAAAATTCTAATTTACTAACCCTCTTAAAATAGGTTATCAGATGAACTTTCTATTTGATTAAGAAAAGATATCATATATAATTTTATCGAAACATTATATATATTCATAGTTAAGAAAATTTTGTTACATAAGAAAACTTTCCTTAAGTAATACACAACAGAATAAATAAACTCATAAATACAAGTTATAACAAATCTTAAAAATAAATTAAAAATGAATTGAAAAAGAATTATAAAATATTTACACATTTATACTTAAGTTCAAAGGAATTCATAAACCCTGAATTTGGGTATACATGTTTTTTAACTAGCCCTAAGGTATGTATTTATTACAAAAATAAGTCCCTTGATACAAAAACCAGACATAGCTTTGTCCTTTTATCCCTAGAATCCCTCAATCAAAAATATCAAACACACATCTATCTTCCTATCCTCGAAATCCATCAATCAACAAGATTTAATAGATAATTAAAAACATGGAAATTCTTAATGAATTTAAAAATTTCCTCTTGTGGATTCCTTAATAAAAATACTCTCAAAAATATTATAGTGAATCACTTTCAAGGTAACAAGGTATTGAAAACTGTTCACATAAACTTTAGATATTCTGGGTTGAAAAATATTCTTTCTTCTTAAATACTGCATCTATTTTTAGGTAAGGTCCCAGCGGTCATATCCACATGTCAGGACCAGACCCACTGGGGACTTCCTAGACAAAGAAAGGTCGATCTGAAACTACTACAAGCCCACCTTCATAGGTCAGGGGATGACGAAAAGCACCAAAAGGAATAACTAAAATGGGAGTCCATTTCATAAAGTACCTGTATACACGTACCCAACCATCTCCATGTATAATTTCATATGAATAAAAAAATAGTGAAATATAGAGTAAAATCTATACATGTAATAACCTCTAGGGGATATAAAAGAGGGTGACAGTGCAATCCAAAAAGTAAGGGGGAAAATACATGCCCAACCAAAATAGATGTCCCAATTTGACAATAATTGGAAAATAAATTATGAGAGATCCTAGCTCTAGATATCCAAGCCTCAGCCACCATACATGGTCAATTTCACCCAGGTATCCCTATGATCCTATGAAATCATCACCAACTTATATGTCATCTGTATAAGACATGACATGTTTGGGAAAATCTCATTTAGGGGTGAGTATATACATACCTAGTAGGATGCCCCCGAAAACTAGAGGGGGGAAATAGGATACACAATATAAGAAATAAGATCAACCTAAAGTGAGGGGGGAAATGAAACCCAATAATAATATATATATATATATATATATATATATGTACTTATATAAGAAACATGAATGGTAGATAAAGGGGATATTCATCTCACAGCCCAGCTGAGGACAATGAGTTTACCAACAGTTCCAAAATGTCCATCAACAATGCCTAGCATCTCACATTTCTGTCTGAAGAATTCATGAGGAGGTTCCACACCTATCTACTACTCCACATCCCAATGATAAAAAATATTAAATTAGGGTACCTTCATCAAGGGGGTACCACTTAGTAGATAGAGGACCCATGACCAATTCAACAGGAGGGTGCCACTCAGTGGGTAAAGGACCCATGCCCTAATACAATAGGAGGGTGACACATAGTTAGTAGAGGACCTATGACCTGATACAATAGGAGGGTTCCACTTAGTAGGTAGAGGACTAATTACCTAATACAAAAAGAGGGTAACTCTCAGTAGTTATAGGACCCATTCCCTATTATAACAGGAGGGTACTACTCAGTAGGAGGAGGACTCATGCCCTGATACAATAGGAGGGTGGAACTCAGTAGGTAAAGGACTCATTCCTTGATAAAATAGAAGGATTTCACTCAAATGAGTTCAAGGAGTATGGGGAACCCACATACTAGTATGATATGGGGTATCCAACCCTAGTCTCTCTCTGATGACCCTGCTCGATCACTACCATCATCAAGCATCTCCTAAAGAAGCTTCAAACTCAAAACATCTGGAATCATATATTAAAATCCATTGTAAAGGATGTCATCATGTTATATGTGGAAAAAAACTTAGGATAGTCTACTCACAGGATGAATCTGAGTCAAAAAAAAGGAAATACAAGTGGTGGAAGTTTTATAAAGAAGTATACAGTGTGTAAGGTGGGTCACACGGCATGTGACCCTATCTGGACTCCTGATCATGTCCTCACCAGCACATGACTCACTTTATATGTAGTAATACTTTATGTTTAAGGGTAATATATAGTGTGTCTCGACTTACTGGGTCCATTCTATGTGCTTTAGGCTATGCCCATGTCCTTTGAGCCATGTCTATGTACTCCCAGAGTACATGGCGTGTCTTCTCACACAGGATCCTTGACATGTGCTCTTGGCACATGGCCTAGATTCCCAAGGAGTGTCACATGGAGTGTGGTATAACCACATGGTGTGTGGTCCCTATATTCTCCAAAACCCTAGTCATCATATCTGGGTGGCGATATATGGTGTGCGTTCATCAGAATACACACCATGTATTCACATTTTTCACAGAAATACTAGTTTCTTAATGCATCATCAAATCCAGCTCTCTTGCCACTGGATCCATAGTTTTACCACTCGAAAATGGGTTAAATGTATTTTTTTAATTGATTTCACCCCTCTGTTGTCTAGAAATTAGGTTTTTGATTCTCTTCTCATAGACACCACACACCTTATGCACCTCCCATCATATCTTTTAGCCACTCTGGGTCTCGATTCCATAGAGGAAATACCACAATCCATCCTAATCTATCTAAAAACCACTAAACTAATTGTTTTTTGTACATCCACCACAAATTCATGGGTCTAAACATGTTTAGGAATTTCTGGAAATGTCGAATCGTGGCCCCATATCCCAACAATGAAGAACACGAAGAATATGTGGGGGAAAAGGCACAATAACAAAGGTGTGTCAATTTTTGGCCAAGAATTCTTGGAAAATGAGCATGGATTATGAATATATGGGGTTATAAACATGGAATAATAAGAATAATATGATTTAAAAAATTCAAAATATAGAATGGGGTCATGCAAAGTTTGGTGAACACAGGAAATCAAAGTAAATAATTGATCTATGCTCAATATTTTCATCAAAAGGAATAAATACACAATTGATGGGCCCTACCTCAATATTTGATCAATAATTAGTAAAACAAATGTGTTATCTAGTGATGAGTATGTTTTTTTGCATTTTATGCCTATCGATTCACCTCAATCTAATCATTATTCATTGTTCAATCTCAATCTAAAAAATAAGAATGACGGAACCTCCTATTAATGATCTTAGGGTTATGTGTCTAAACCTAGATATTTTCCATAAAAACATATTTATAAAGGGAATTATGTTTTTAGGAATTAAATTGATTAATTATTTAATTCACTTAACGTACCCACCAATAGGTGCCTCATCCAAATGTCTAGCACCGACCAACTTTAGGTAACATCTAGGGTAAACCCCATGTTTGAAATTCAACTGTGGTTTCATATTTTCAATCTAAGACTCTATTTAGGATATATTCTATTATTTTTGAAAATATATACATGTGTGATATACAATATTTTTAATATTTCTAAAAAAACTAATTCTGGGATCATCGGGCCTCGTAATCACGCATCTTCTCAGTTCCAAGCTTCAAAAAAATTAATTAATACATTTTAGATACTTACAAGGAAAAAATAGAAACTCTACATCACAAATATCAAAGGTGGTTGCAATGTCCTCAGAAAAACTTTTTCTTTAAATGGATCTCCTTAGTGTGTTCTTCTGATGCTCATAAGTTTCTATACCATTACAGTGTATCTGGATTTCATCTAGTTGGAATATAAATTATTCATCTGGTAAAATAAAATTTATTTATCTAGTGAAATAAGTAATCATATATCTGATGTTCCAAAACATGTATGTCCAATTATATAAATTAATTTTGTCTGATAAAAAATATTTCTACATCCATAAAAATAGTTTTTCAGTAAAAACATTCTTAGAACAAGGAAACTATAAAAGTTATGAAAATATAAACTTTTAATGAAATGTATTTTTATTTTCAAAATAAGGTTATAAAGTGTTGAAATATATTCTTTCAACTCAAAAATATCCCCATTTTTGAAAAACATAAAATGTAAGTTTTTTAAAATAGAAAAACTAAAAGAAAAAAATCTTACTCCCCATGAATTTTATAATCATACTTTTTACCTATTTGTTCTTAGATTATTTCTCCCCCTTTGTTTTCAAGTTTAAAACATTCCTTATAGAACTTTTACAATTTTTTCCAAAAGTTTTATACCTTTATACCCCTTCATGATTTTTGAAAAGAAATATTTATAGGTTGAAGAAATTGTAACTGAAATGTTAGGGAAATAAATTATATATGAAACAAAATATATACAAACATTCAAAAATTTAAGAAAACATTAAACCATTATTAATAGAAAGATATTTAACCAATTAAAATGGAAATAATCATTCAAAAAAATAATGAAGAACATTCATCCAAAATTATACTAGAGTTATTACAAAAAAAATTCAAGAGTTCGTAAAAAACCATTCTTTTCTCGTAAGGTTTTTAATGGTCATATTCATCTTCTTTACATCTTATTGATATTTTTATGACTCGGATAGAATTGATTTAAACCTTTAAACATCATATTAAAGAACTTGAATACTTTAATTTTTATTCTTCTTATACAAAATCTCTCATTTTAGGGATTGAACTTTAGAACTTTTACTCTGATTTTATTGTAAAAAACCATGGTCTTCAGATTTAAGACTTCTTATTTAAGAGATCATACTTTTCTACTTTCACCTTAATAAACTTCTGGAACAATAAAATATTTCTTAAACTTAACAATGTTATCTATTAACCCTTTAATATTATTTTCTTATTTTTAAAACTATTCATCTTGATTCATAACAAGAAATTTAATATTATCAACTTCCTTAGTGTTTTTAGAGACTTCACCACTCAATCATCTTTATATATTTGAGGTTGATTTAGTTGAAACTCTAATTCCCTCTATTTATTGATCATAAAACTTCAAATCTCCTTTAGTGTTATTTATACAATGAATAAGTTATTTCAAATTTATTCTATCATATTTCCACCTTCCATTAAAATCTTAAAATTAGTCCTCATTCGGAATAACAAGCTCAGCAAAATGTTTCACTGAATTCAAATTTTCTAGCAAATCAAATTTCCCTGGAAAATAATTTCACCTATATTGAATATCTAGAAAAATATGAATGATTTAAACCAAATGATTAATTACCTCACTATGTTAATTTATCTTCATTTCTATTCGATTTATACAATTGATTAGTGGGAAATTTGTAGAATCGAAAGAAATACTTGGTAGAGAATGCCTTAGTGGCCTAGAAGATCCATATTTTTTAGAAACATCATTATTATATGAAACTTTCAAAACTTTATTTTCATCATCAGCATCATCAGACATAGGTTTTTCTGAATTCTATTCCTTAAAAATTTATTCATTTTATTCTTTTGATGGTTCTTGTTTTTCAATATTATCTAACAAAACACTTTTCAAAATTTTCATAGTTAAATAAGATGAGGATTCTTCTAATAAAACTTTAAGATATAAATTCTCTTTTAGCTCTTCAATAATTTGAGATTTATTCTTCAATATATTTTTTCTATAAATAAGAGTTAAATATTTTAGAGGAGAAGATGATACAGTTCCTTAATTTTCTTTTTCAGCTTTATATTGAGCTACATATACAACTTCCTTGATGTTATCTACTTCAAATGCTTCAACAGAAATAAGAACATATTTTCCTTCCAAACTTTCAGAAAAAATTTCTTTCAAATGACCTGACATATAACCCTTTCTTTTTGTTGAATCTTTTACTCTTGATTTAATTTTATCTATTCCATTGAGTAAATATATAGAAAACTTCTATTGTTTTTTCTTTTCAAATTATCTCTTCTTCTTATCTTCCTCTCAAAGGTCTTGAAAAAAAATTCCTTAATTGATAAAGCCTCAACCTTATACAACCTAAAAGATGGATCATTCATATTATTATCTTCCTTATTCTTCATAAAATCCAAAAATGATTCATTTGACATTTGATTTGGTTTTTTCTTTGGGAAAAGAGGAGATTTTTTAACTTGTTTTCTCTTATCAAATTTCTCTTTGAGTTTTTGAACATGAACTTCGGATGTAGATTTGTTCATTTTCTCAAAAAAATTAAAAAAATAATAAAACAATTTCATATTATTTATTATCTCCTCTCTAATAAGATAAGTATTCTCTCTCATATAAGTTGCTATATTCTTGATTTTTTCAACTTCCACAAAATTTACCAACAAATTGTTGATAAAAATTAAAAAAAGAATAATCTTAACTTTTATCATCCATGACTTCATAGTCTCAATAACATTGATCACAAACTTCACTAAATTAAATTTTATTATGTTTCACAAGAATTATAGGACATAAACATCTTACACTTTCAAAGTTACCCTAAGTTTCACCCAAATTATAACAATTCTGTTTTCCAGAATGATATGAAAAACCTTTCATAATTTTTCATAAGACGATAAAATAGATTCTTCAGCTTTCAAATTTTCAAAATTATTAGGCTTATTTAACAACTTATAAGTTACTAGGTTATCTTCTTCTTCTTCCAAAGTAATTTGAACTAACTCAGTGATACGCTTAATATTCAACATGTAAAAATTTCCAAAACAACTGAAAATATAAAAATTTAAGACTATCTACTTCACTAAATTATGTAGAGGTGTATAAATATCCTACTAACTCTGGATATTGAAAATTGAATTATTATTTTTCCAAGAATAAGGATTCCTAATATTGGAAAACTATCACCAATTTTAGTAAATATTCAAATTTATATAACCAAGAACTCTCAAATAACCTTTATCTTATATATATTCTACTAAAAATCATTATAGGAATATATTCAACTCAAAATGGATGAAACAAGTATTGAATGAACTAAAAAAGTTCAAACATAGAGGAAACAAAAATATGACATCTCTTCTCATAAGAAAACATGATGAGAAAAGAGATGGCCCACTGGTCATATATATAGGTCTCAAAAGAGAGATGTTTCATCTTCCTCTAATCTAATGGCTTAAAAAGAAACCCTAATTCAAATCAATATCTCACAAAAAGAATTCTAATGATGAGAATAAAAATTTTGAGCTCTTGAATTTTTAGTAAAATTTTATATATATGTTTTATTGGTCAAACATTTAGTCTGATGAAACATTAAATTTTTTAAAACATTTATATGATTATAAAAAAATTAAAGAAATAAAAGATAATATATATATATATAATATTTAAAAGTTATCCTTGGGAGATAAATTTATAAACTTTCTATTGAAATATTATTTAGGAAAATGAACTTCTTAGGTTTTTTAAAAAAGAATAAAAATAAAAAAAAATGTTTATAAAGAAAAATAATTGTCCAAAAAAATTTAAAATTTTTTTATAAAATTTTTCTAATAAAAATTCATCCTGAAAATTTCAAGAAAATATTTTATCTCAAAAAATTCTAACAAAAAATTTTTCTGAAAATTGTTTAATAAAAATTTTGTCTAAAAAAGAAGAAAAATGTTCCAAAATTTTTGGAAAATATTTTTAAAAAAAATTTACTACTAATTTATTAAGTAGTTCATTATTATAAGGATATGGTTTAAACAAGAATTATATATTAATGATCATTTTATATTGATCATTCCTAAATTTTGTTTAATGTATTCAAATCTATCATAATTTAAGGGTTTTGTAAAAATATCAGCAATTTGATCTTGTCTTTTGATGAATTATAAAATTATATATTCTTTTTGTGTGTGATACCATATAAAATGGTGTCTTAAATCTATGTTCTTAGCTCATGAATAATGTTCTAGGATTTTAATTAAAGAAATAGTAATTGTGTTATCACAAAAAAATTAGTTTTTATAAAACTCATACCAAAGTCAGCGAGTGTGTGTTGTATCCACAACACTTGATCACAAAAACTTCTAAGAATGTTGTTTCTTATAATAACAATACACTAAATACTCTCCTAATAAATTAGAAGTTCTAAAAGTGATTTTTTCTATCCATTTTAGAACCAACGAAATTAGTATCTGAAAAAAAAATTAAGGTAAAATCATTTCTAGAAGTATAACAAATTCCAAGATCCATAGTTACCTTATGATAACAAAAAAATTATTTCACTATATTAAGATGGAATTATTTTATATTTTCTTGATATCTTGCACATAAGAATACAGAAAACATTAATTCTAGACAATTAACTGTAAGATATAGTAAACTATAAATCATTCTTTTAAATATAATGTCATCAAAAAAATTGAACAATGATGGTATCCATAAAAACTTTTTAATAAAAATAGTTGGATCCATAGCTCTCTTAAAAAATTATAATAAAAATCTATTTGATCAATCATACCTATCTCTTAGAGATTTTATAATTCGGTAAAGTGCATTAGTAAGACTAAAAACATGATCTAGGAATTTTTTGTTTCCAAAAACAGGTGGTTGTTATTCATAAACTTCCTCCCATACATATCCATTTAGGAAAGAACACTTCACATCCATTTGAAAAGGGGTGAAATTTGTAAATGTTTTATATGATAAAAGTATATGAATAGCTTCAATCCTAGTTGATAAATTATAAGTTTATTTATATTCCATGCCTTCTTGTTTATTATAACCCTTTGCAATAAGTCTATATTTATTTATAACTATAACTCTATTTTCATCACATTTATTTCCGAAAACCCATTTTACAATAATTAAAGAAAAATATTCAGTATGTTCAAAAAAAGTCCAAACTTGATTCCTTTCAATCTCATCAATTTTATCCTGCATTGCTTTTATCCAATATTCATCACCTAAATCATCATCAAGAGTCTTTGGTTTTAATTTTGATAAAAATACACAATGTTCGCATTTTTTTCTCAAGTAAATTCTATATTTAACTGGTTATCCTACATCACCAATGATATTATCACTAGGATGATTCTTAAGTATTTTCTGATTCCTTAGGTTTGTAAAAATCTATTCTTCAATAATGGGTTGAATTTATTTTTGAGGTAAAACTTTAGAAATAATTTCTTTAGTTATTGTCACATAAGAATAATTTTCCAACATGGGTTGAAAAATACTTTTTGAGATAACATCTGAAGATATTGTTTGGGATTATTTGAAAAAAAAGGACCAGTTTCATCAAATTTAGCATGCATTGTTTCTTTAAAAATACTTGTATTTTTATTGACTGAATGGCCCGAAGGCCTAAATTTTTATTGATTTTGGATAAGCCCTATTTTAAGGATAAAAAGGGTGGAAACTACGACTTCAAGGACATAGGACATAAACAAAATCCAAAGATTCAGAGGGTTGTAACCCGAAACAAGACTACACAGAAGTACTCCTTCCCAGCATCAAGATCATTAAGGCCCACCTCTACCAGAGCATGGCTGCTCAACAAGTTGTCCGGTACAAAAGTGCATGGGCCTGGTACCGATGGCAGCGCTATACCCTCTCAAACTTCCAAATCTGAAAATCCATACACGGTGAAGGCAACCAGCTATATCCTCATCTGAAGTAAATCTTGTGGACTGTCTGGGTTCCCCAGCATGAAGCAATCTAATAATCCTTACTTATTATATAATAACTAATAAAAAATACTTGATTATATTTTTTAAAAAAAATATGTAAATTATTTATAGTATTCAGGAATAATATTTTTCATCCAAAAACTTTAAAGTAAGAAAGTTTTGGTTTTCTTCTTATCCATAAATCATAAGGATTTTTATTAACAAAAGTTTGAAGTAAAACTTTAATTATATTATAGTATATAGTACTAATTACTTTGGACCTAAAAAATTAACAATTGAGTATTCACTCAACATAGTTCTAGTAATTTCTTAAAAAACTCTATTTCGTATTTCAGTTATACCATTTTTTAGGTGTTCTAAGAGCTAAGAAGTTATGTATTATACCTTTTTTACTAAAAAAATCATCAAATTAAGAATTTACAAATTCTCCACCATGGTAACTATGAATAGTTATCAAGGGTAGGTTTTTCCAATTTTTAACATAGGATACAAGATTTTTAAAATAGGAAATGGCTTCTGAATTTTTTTCTAGAAAATAGACTCATGTATATCTAGTGTAGTCATCAACTAAAACATATACATAATATTTTTCACAAATAATTTCAATTTGTATAAGACCAAATAAGTCCATGTGCACTAACTATAAAGAATCATAAGTTGAAACTTCACTAATAGATTAAAAACTTGACTTATGTTTCTTTCCAAATTGTCAAGGATCATAAACTTTAAAATAATTAAACCTTAGCTCTGATAGATCTATAACTAGTCCTTTCTTATAAATTTTGGCTAAGGTTATAATATTACAGTGTTCTAACCTTCTATTACTTAACTTATATTGATATTCCACTACACTAAGGTGTGTTATATCTTGGATCCTAAGGTCTTCTAAGTTATGTGTGTATACATTCTCATTCCTTTCAGTAGAAATAATGAATTTACCTTCTGAAATTTGAATATTATATTTTTCATTTCTGAATTTCACAAGGTAACCTTAATCACATGATTATTTATACAAATGAGGTTTTTCTTAAGTATTACAACAAAAAACATTTAAAATTAAAGGTTTTTCAAGAAGAACAATATTATTTATTCCATATATCTCTCCTTGAGCATTATAACCAAAAGTTACTTTTCTGCCTTTCATCCTTATAATCTTCTAGAAAAATTACTTTTTTCCAATCATATGATAAGAATATCCACTATACATGTACCAAATATTACTGTTGTTGATAATCTTCTAATTTTACTGAAAATAAAGATTTAGGATTTTTTTACCCACACTTTCTTGGGTCTAACATTTTTAGAAAAAAGAATTTTAGGAATCCACATCGATCCAGCTTTTATTTATTATAGAGTTTTAAATTATTTATAAAATTAATCTTTATTACATCCAAAATATTATACTCTATTTAAGGAGAATTTATTTTTCCAGTGTTTGTCACTCTAATATTTTTTAAAGAAGGGTGCATTTTTATAAACAAAAAAATTATTTTGAAAATGTAGTTTGTAATTTATAAAACCTATCCTAGAGATACTTCTATGAGTCTTTATTTATCTATAAATTTTGTCAAAATTTTCCTTCCTAGAGTTAAACTTTGAAAAAAAAAATCTTTATACTAAAAATTATAGATTTTAGTTTTGAAACTGAATCTATTTCCTCACTAGTTGTATTAGAATCAGATTTATCTTCCAACTCTAATGTAAGATTCAGTATCTCTGAAGTAAGTATAGAAGTTATTGAATTTTACTTAGAAAGTTTTGTCTTAGAAAATTTCTAGTTTTTATAAAATTTAAAAAAAAATCTAATAAATTAGAAAATCTAGACACTTCTTCAAAACTATCTAAAGAATCGTATTCCTCTGATGTACTAAATTTTTCTTCTTCTGAATAAGTAAAATCATCATAATACATAGAATCGGGATAGTTTTCATTTTAATTTAATTTTTTAAGGGATTTAATAGGTACCTTTTCAATGAATCATTCATTTATCTTTGTAATTCTAGTATAAAACCTCGCAACTTTCTGATTATCAAAACTATTATCAGAAAAATTCTCAAAAAAAATTGTCTCTACCACTATAACTCCATGTGTATGAGGATTTTAAAATTTTCTTACCTTTATATTTATTTAATATTTTGGATTTTTTATATTTATTATCCTTTCTATTCATTCTTGTATAATTTATTCTAATATGACCCTGTTTACACTCATAGCATATCATTTCTGAAGAATCTTTCTCATAAATCCTTTAATTACGATTTGTATTATATCTATAACTAAAATATTTCTTGTCAAATATATTATTAATTATCTTATAAATATTATATAATTCATTTTCACTCTGTTCTGATGAACTACTTTCTATCTCGACCATAACTTTATTCTTTTTAGAAGGTTTATAAACTTTCTCTACTGATAAATTTTTCTTAGAAATAATTTAAGTAGAAGAAAAGGATATTCCTTTTTTATTTTTCTCTTCTTCAACATCTCTTTTTAATATTCCTTCATATTTTATAAGAGTTCTAATAAGATTATATAGACTAGTATTTATTAGTTTCTTAGTATCATAAAGAGTTGTCCTCTTAGATTCCCATTCACTAGGCGTGATCTCAATAATTTTTTGACTAAATTTTCATCTGATGGATATTTATCTCCCAAATATTGTAAGATATTTACTATTATCATTAATCTATAATGCATCTTTGAAAATGTTTCTCTAGGTATAAAATGAAATTATTGATAATCTACTTTGAGCATAGCTCTTCTGGTTTCAAGTACATTGGTTGTCCCAAAGTGAGTAACTTATAACTTTTTCAAAATATTGTTTGTAAATTCACAATAAGAAATAAAAATATATATATTTATTATAATTGAACATAAAAAAGTCTTTCTAATCGATATTTAAGTTAATATTCCAAATTTTATTGACTTTTAAAGTTAGAAACCTCATTGTTGACAATTTGATAGTTACCAGTTAACATAATGAAATTATCAACTCCTATGTTGATAGAAAATGTTTTTATATGATCTCTCCAATACTCATAATCAACATCATCAAATATTACTGGTTTTTTGGATTGATTTTTTCTATAGTCCCAACATTTAAACCTTACATATTTATAAAAACAATAAAATGTTATTTTTTATTGGAACGTTAGTATAAACGGTATATAAAAAATAAAAAAAAATGATATAAAATGTATCAGTTTATAAAGAAATATAAACTTTTAAAAGTAATTTAACTTAAATTGATACCAAATATAGGGTTGAAATAGTAAGTAATTACCTACAATACGAGGGTGATTTGTAGTTTATTAAATAAAAAATACTAATTTATATATCCTCTTAAAATATATTGTTGGATGAAATTTCTGTCCAATTAGGAAAAGATATCAGAAAGAATTTGTACTGATACTTTATATATATTCATAGTTAAGGAAATATTTTACATAAGAAATTTTTCCTTAAGTAATGAATAGATGAATAAAGAAACTTATAAAAACAAGTTATAACAAAGCTTATAAATAAATTAATAATTACTTACAAAATATTTATAAAATATTTTAACACTTTAACCTTAAGAGTAAAGGAATTGATAGACCTTAGCTTAGGGTATATATAGTTTTCACCTAACTATAAGGTTTATCTTTCTTACAATAATAAATCCCTTGATACAATGATTAGAATCAACTCTATCTTCCTATATTCATAATCCCTCAATCAGAAAGATTGGAAATACCTCTATATTATTATCCCCAAAATCCCTTAATCAGCAAGATCGGATAGACAATTAAAAACATATAATTTCATAAGGCATTTACAAAATATACTCTCATAGATGCCTTAATAAAAAGACTTGAAAAAAGATTATAGTGAATCTCTCTCAAGGAAAAAATATTTTACAAACACTTCGCATAAACTTTAGATGATATTGGTTGAAAAATATTCCTCCTCCTAAAATGTTGCTTCTATTTATAGGAAATTTCCTAATGGTCATATTTGTAAACCTTGAAGGTGGTTACAACAGCCTTGGAAAAACTCCTTCTTTACTTGAAAGGAATTTACTCTGCATGTTTGTCTGATTCTTGTAAGTTCCTACACCATTACGGTGTATCTACATTTCATCTGGTTGTAAAATAAATTGTTCATCCGGTAAAACAAAATTTCTTCACCTGATAAAATAAGTTATCATTTTTTCAATGTTTCAAAACATATATGTTTGATTGTGGAAAATAATTCTATCTGATAAATGATGTTTATCCGTCAAAAAAAACAATTTTTGTACAAAAAACATTATTAGAACTAGGGAAGTGTAAAAGTTATAAAAATATAAACTTTTAAGGAAATGTATTGTGATTTTAAAAATAAAGTTAGAAACTATTGAAATATATTCTTTTGACTCAACACCACTGTGCACCCTAACCACTCTGTACCACATCTCTCAACTACCCATGTCGTATCCATGCCAACCAACCACTACATCACAACCCCATGCATCACATAGTCCATCTGGTCACCTCCATTACTGCACAACATCCCAAACCATATATGGAAACATAACAAGTATAATAATACACAAAAACACACATCCCAACTTCCATATTTATTCAAGGGTTTTCATTTCATTACTTTATTTGGAATGAGAATTATCACATAAACTATATTCCATGGGAAAAGAATTCATTAACCATATATATGTTCTTTATCCTTTTATTTAGGGTGATATCACACAACAACACATCAAGGGTTTCAACACATATCATCTAATGTGTGAGAAAGTCTCCCAATGGCTATTATTTTTAGAAAGGCAGCAGCATGGCATAATCATAACAACAACATATATCAAAATGGAAAAGCATGAGATATCTCATCATACCCATCAATTTAAATTGTGCCAATTAATTATCTTATCACATCGACCCATACTATCCAACTAAAGGAAATAAAAAATCATCTGATCCCCACACATAGAACATGAGCATGTGAGAATGAGGATTCCAAACCACAAAGAAGTTTTTTTATCTTGCTTCACATTACAGGGTGAAGTAGAATGACCTAAAAACCACAACTACACAAGATAACTCTAGGTCAATCTGAATCACACTAAAGGACCATCAAAATACAGCCCAATTTTCCCCTGAATTGAAACCACAACATTACAGCGGATCACTAGAATAAGAATGAAAGGAAAACAATACAGAAGGAATAAGAACTCACTAGTGATAAACAGAACTTGATCTCCAAGACCCATAGATCAAATCCAGATTAAAGGTCTTTAAATATCTCTAAAAACTATCTAGGTTTCACCCAAAATTGATAATAATTGATGGATAAATGAGAGGAGAATCAACCGAATTAAGTTTATAAACAACCTATAACTCACCCAATTTATGGTGTAAAATATATATTTACATCGAAAAATATATGAGTTTACAAAACTTATGTCATAAAACCAACCTTTAGGCCATAAATTCCTTTTCTTCCAAAAAACATGGTGCCTCAATTGGAATTAAATTACATCGTAAGTTACACTTTTACGGCATAACCCCATTTTATGTTCTGCACCTCAGCCACACACAAGCCATAAACCACCAGTATCTCAATCCATAAACAACCTTCTTATACCATAAACCCCTTTTTTATATCATAAAAAGCTTATTGTAGTTCTTTTATAGCTCCAACATCCACAAAACCTCTTAAGCCTCCTATAAAGCACCCCCAAAACCAAAACATGGAAAAGTAGGGGTTGTTAAGGAAAAAATTGTTATATTAGATACCTATCAAATAATTCTTATCTTTTAGAATCAAAGAAAAACCCATAAAAAGGAATGGGGTGTGAAAAATCACCCTATGAGATACCTCTCAAGGATTTAGTTATGCCTCAACACTACCACCATCCCAACACACCCAACTGAAAAACCCAAAAAATATCTCACGCAACCACATCGTGACCTCTCACTAGGAACAAAAACACTCATCTAGTATCATCCACAATCCAAAAGTCTCCAAACATCCATCTATATCAACATCTCAACCTCCACATAACCCAAACCAACCACTTACACAACCAACACATAGCACTACCCCGAGTATAAAAGTCAAGAAACTCCATCTTTCATGTCAATATGTTATCTACTTTGGGCAGCACTGACTCACCCACATGGTTTTAATCATGTCATAGTATAACACATCTTGATTAGGATTTAGGTCCTCCCCTTTTCATATTTCATAAATTTTATCACAGATCAAGAAAACAACACATCTCATAAGGCCAGGTATGAAGGTATTCTTACCTCTGGTAGAGTTATCATTGTTAGAATAAAATTCTTGCTCATGGATGTGGTTAGAGGTATCAGCAACTGGCATGAGGCACCTTCTCTGCGATGTTTATAGGGTAGTACACCATTGATTACTGTTAGTAATAGAGGGTTCTGTGGATAGTGGGTGTGGTTGCATCCCCCAATTTCTGTCTTCAAGCTTAATATCGACGGTTCATGGAAGGAATGGCACATTCATGGGGGGAGTAGTTCGGGATAACAAGGGCAATGTCCTTCTTTATTTCTCTGCATATTATGGCCTAGGATTTCCAATATAGGCAGAATCTAAAGTGTTGCTTATAAGTCTTCAATTATGTGTGCAGGAGAACATGGTTATGTCTCAGGTTGAGACCTATTCCAAGATTATTATTGACTTCGTGAAAGACAAAGGTACCACTCCATGGTCAATCTTCTATGCCATTAGAAGATGCAAATGTCTTCTTGATCAGAATACTGAGGTAACCCATACTTGGCGGGAGGGAAACAGGGTGTCTGAACACTTTGCATCTTTGTCTGTGATGGATAATGGTATTAGTGTGACTTGTTTTCCTAGAATATTTCTTTTTAAACCTGAAGGGGTGAACTTGATTAGGGGTGACGCTCTTGGCCTCCATTACTTCATACCACCTTAGGTATTGTGTTTTGTTTCAATCCTTGTATGTTTGGACCCCTCTTCTAACTTTTATAAAAATTTACCCTTGATGAACAAGATCCAACATCACAGTACAAGGAAAAAAAGTAGGGGAAAACTCAACAAAATCTAGGGACAGAGCATGAATCTACACATATTTCTCCCAAGTAATCTCCTCTAGACCATCATTCCTCCACAATATGAAAACCAAGGGAATGGTTGGCCTGTATAGAAATTTCTCTTGAAAATCTTGGATCTCTACTCACTACTCCATAAACGTCGTTTCATCCTAGATATCCTAGTCAATGACATGGGAGTCATCATGGAGATATCGATAAACCTGAGTATAAAGACCCTAATTTTTCTTACATGACTATTACATCATTTTAAAGATAAAAAACATAATAGTTATATATTCAAGGATAAAAATGTTTAATATCATGGGAAAATTAGGACCATAAATCACTATTACATAACAATCATAAACATTTATTTAAATCCTTCTTATTTACCCTTATAAAATATCATGTTCTCCTTAGTATATGTATTCACTTGAGGATATACATCAAAGAAAGGGGTGATATAAAATCCTAATAAGAGGGGGAGTAAGGGACCTGGATTAATATAACATGAGTGGGAATAATCATCATCATCACATCCTGAGAATAATATCATCATCATAATCATGAGGGAAACATTTGATAAATTCATGGAATGTGGAAATTCATAAAAATGAAACATCATGTCATAGTCAACACATTTTTGTGAACAAAACTAGAATCGTGTTCATGAATAACATGTGTTCGTAATTATAACATCATTATTATGAACAAATATAGTATCATGTTCATGAATAACAAACATTATCTCATGAGATACATCACATTATCTAATTAATTTGAGGGATATATAATTCAAGGCTCGCCCATCACATCATAATATTCACATTATCATGCATGCCATATAGAACGTATAACAATCATAGTCATGAAATAACCCATGGATATGAATGGGTTTAATAAAGATTTCATCAAGAATAATTTCATTAATGAACTTGGGGTTATAAAATTAATAATTCAAAACATTTTTGGCATAAAATTCATCACTCTTGAGTGAATAAGAAACAACTCAAGAGGGGTAAAAGATGATTTTTTGGGAAAAGTCTTTTTGGAAATTTTTTATATTTGGATTATAAATCAAGGTAGTAACATGTATATCCCCAAATTAGAAGGTAATAATAGTGAATGATATTTAAGTAACATTATATTAATATCCATACTTAAAATGATGTGAAATAGGGATAACCCAAAGAATGGGAGTTGGGTTCGAGAATCCCCTTACCATAAATCCCACTTTATTTTGTTGCTTTTCCACCTCATGAATAATAAACTTAGGATTATTAAAACATTTTTAGATAATTGAATTATGTTCATTTTTTTCCACTATTTATACATTATAAATATTCAATTCTAATTTATAACACTCTCTATTAAATGTGAATTGTTTTGTTATCATGTTTTCATTAAATTTTTCCATTTTATTTCGATGTCACTGTTTATATTCAAAGTCATTTATACATTAGTATAATTAATTATATAAGATTAAAAAACATATATTTATACCTTTATATATCATAAATAATTTATTTTAACCAACCATGGGCTTTTTGATAATAAAATGATAGGCAATGTCCCCATTGGAAATTAACTGACCCTTGATGGGACATTGTCAAAAGAGAAGGAAAGGGTAGTTTGAAATTTTTATATGTAATAATTATGATACTTATAGTAGGTTGACATAATTAATATAATGTTAAAATATTACTAAATAAGTTTATAATATTTGGTTTTTAAAAAAATTGGGAAAAAATAAAGTGATTAAGAAGAAAAAAGAGGAGAGTTGATAGAATCTTACTCTTTCCTCGATGTAGCTTATCTTGTACGACACTAAAACTATCTTGATGTTTGGATTTGGTTTACTCCATAATTCTCCTAGGTATTATAAGGGGATTGAGAGAGAGTATTTGGGTAGAAATTTGGCTTTGGAAAGTGAGGTAGGAGTGGTTTTCCAAGGTGAGGTAGAGGGTTTATTTATACTTGAAGTGATGGGTATTTTTATAATACAATATTAAATAAAATATTATATCAACGGTAAAAATTGTAATAGTAATTTTTTTTAAAATATAAATCATATATTAATATAATATAATGTTTTTAATTCTTTAAAACTCTTAATAATTCTAATTAACTTAGTTAATTAAAAAGTAAAGTGGAAAAAAATAAAAAATGTTATTTTAAGGGAACACATTTGACTTTAGGTTTTGGAAAAATATTTTTAGGTTTGGAAAATAATTTTATTGTATTTTAATGAATCATTTATGAAATTAAATATTTTTTGGCCAAACCTAAAGTTTTATAAATTATTATATCATTATTACATTATTAATGGTGTAATTTAATATACATCTATTATGTGAAAAACTATATTTTTACTATTCACTTGAAAATTGATTTATTTCTGAAAATTACAAAAAAAAACCTTATAAAATTTCAACATGATGATTTCAAAAGTGATATTCTTTTTATCCAAATAAATTTATAACATAGATAATTTTAATTTTTAATATAAAAATTGTGATTTTTATGAAATACTATAAAATACAGTTTATTAAAAATGTGCTTATATTTTATTTGATTTTTTTAATCATGATGTTTATTTTTTGTAATTATAATATTTATATTAACTTAAATTAATCATGATAAATATTATTTATATCATAATTTATTATTTTGAGGTAAAATTACTATTTTAATAGTTATTTTACCATTTTGAACACTCGGGTTACTATTCAAACAGTCACATTACTATTCCAACAATCACTTTACCTCCTATAAATACCTATAAATTACTTCATTCGTTATTCAACTCAATTTATCTAAAGGTTTTATATTTCTATTTTCTATAATTTTGATTGGTTTTCTAATATTTTGTTTTTTTATATAGTTTTGTTTGTGTGAGGGTTGATTATAGCATATTGGGGTGATCCATATTTTCCCATTATAGTTTTTATATTTTATATTTTTTTCCCCTTATAATAATTAGCATTTTAATGGGTTTATTCATTGACTAATGTATTTATTTTCCTTAATTAAATAAAGTGTTTTTGGTTTCTCTATGTGTTGTATGTATATAATATTATATAATATAATATAATACACATTAATTTCAAGAAACAAATATCATTTATAAACTCTGGGTTGTTACATTCTTCCCCCTTTAGAAATTTCATCCCTAAAATTTCAACTCATATTCTTGGTTGAGAATAGGTGAGGGTACTTCTATTACATTTTTTGTTCTGGTTACCATGTTGCCTCTTCATACTTATGCTTTCACCAAATAAATTTAACAAGGTGAGTTTTCTTATAGAATAGAACTTTTTCTCTATTGTATAAGATATTTACTGGCCACTCCTCATAAGAGAGATCATTATCCATTTTTACCACCTCTATATTTAGTACATGTGAGGGGTAAGGTATGTACTTACTCATGCAAGATATATGGAACACGTCATGAACTTGACCCATATTTGGTGGAAGTGCAAGTCGATAGGTCACTTATCCTATATAATCAAGGATCTCAAAGGGGCCAATGTACCTAGGTTTAAGCTTACCCTTATTTCTAAATAGCATTACTCTCTTCCATGGTGATATTTGAAGGAAAAATTTATCTCCAACTTCAAACTCCAAGTCCCTTCAACGGTTGTTAGCATAGCTCTTTTTCCAACTCTAGGAAGCTTTTATATGTTGTCAGATGACCTGAAAATTCTTTTTCATATCATGTACAAGATTATGTCCATGTATATTTCATTCACCAACATTATCCCAATAATTTGTAGTTCTATATTGTCATGACCCGTCCCACAAGGCCCATTCTATGACTACACCAAGCCTGCCTTCCATATGTTAGGGGCTAGAGACTAGCACCAAATAAGAATATCCCAAAAAGGAAAGGGATTTTCATTTAAACCTATACACATGCACAAAGCTCAAACTACGTAAAGTAAATACAAAGTAAAACAGAACTGTCACTAAGACAACTACTGAGCGTACAGTACAAACTAAAAGTACAAAGGGGCCAAAATACAAGCCCAAAACCACAAAGGATAGTATAACTACCATAGTCTATATAAGGCCCCAACCTTAAACCTTACTTAATCTTGAGTTATTACAAGATTACACATTGAGGATCTTTTCAGGTTTAGAGTTTTAGAGAATTAGATCATGAAACTTGCATTACATTCCACATTTAAACAAAGTGGTTACATAAAAGACAGTATTCATTTTTCCCATCAACGGAAACATGTTTAAAATAAAACATGGATTCTTTATTGACACTTCCTTGACACTATCATCACATCATGTACCTTTCCCTTGACCTGTGAAAAACATTTCAAAAACTTGGGATGAGCATAAAAAGCTCAGTAAGCATTAGAAAAAGTATGGAAAGGAAACATGAGTACATATATACATAATAATGAAATCATACTTTACCCATAAAGCATAAGCACTTTAACATACCTCATAAAATCATGAATAAATCATATAAATCATAAGACATAAAGGTAACTTGAGGCATTCATAACATTCTTACGTATGGAGTAACCCTCTTGGTTACCTTTAGAATACCCATCATAGTATATTCCCTAAATCTCTTCAGAGAAACCTTAACGTTTAACCCCTTCGCATTACCCAATGCATTGGAGAGCTATATCGGGCTCACATGCCCTTAGTTTATCACGGAACCACCCATCTTCAGAATAATGCCCAAGAACCATAACATAATCGTATCACATAAAACATGCATAAAGAAAACATAACATTTCCACTTTTCAATCACAAGATATCAATACAACACATTGATATAAAAAAATTATGAAAACCATTTTCAATACCAAAATAAAAGAAAAGTAAAACATGGTATTTAAAAAAAAGGTACGGCTTGTAGAGGAAGTCGAAACTCAAATAATGGTCACGGCGGCGGAGAAGTTGTTGTCGCCACATATGTACAAAAACATTCCCTTTTCTCATTTAGTAAAATGCTTCATATAAAAAAGATTCATTTTGGATAAACGTAAAAGTCAAAGGGGTTTATACACCATGTAAAAGAAAGTTGTGTATAAAAAAAAATATGCCTCAATGAAAGGAGATTGAGACGAAGTCCCATACCACTTTTAAGATTTAAACATTTTACACCATTAATATCCACATAAATAAATCCTTGAAACCATTTTAAAAACATGGATATTAATGAGAAATATTTGTAAGAATAAATCATTAAAACATTTAAAATGCTATTTTAGTTAAAGGTTTTTTATCAAAATGAGAGACACTTGAATACAATAATTGAGGAATAAAATTTAATCAGAACTTTATAATATCATGAGAATAAATGGATTAATGATATAATATTCCAAATGACAGTATATACACCATATAAGAGTGAATTGGTTCATAGAAACAATGAAGTCTCAATAGAAATGTAAAATGAGATAAAATCCCTTATAAAGAAGGTATCCTTAAATTAAGGATGAATCAATCTCATAATTATGTGTGACAAACATAAATACACCCAATATAAGTGGATATTAAGTGTAAAACAATCAAAGTTCATTCACACATATTCAAAGGATAACATATTCAATAACTATATGTTGAACCTAAGGAAATCGAAATTGGGTTAAGAAGTTCTGTTGGTAAAATTCGACAGCCTAACGGCGTCACTTTAAAATTCATAAAATTAGTTGATGAGAGATAAAATGGTATCTCATCACTTGGACATAAAATTTACATCAATAAGGATATAGAAGAACATATCCCAATATAAAAATATGTAAATTAAAAGACATAACAAAATAAGTCTTTTTAAAATAGGAGTGTGAAAGGTTCCCTTACCGATTTGGGTAACTTTCAAAACATACACCCCATGAAAGAAGGGTCATACAATGAAGATGTAACTACCCATAAATGAGAGTATATTATACTAATAGTAAAATAATGGGAAGTACATACACCACACAAAAATGAAATAGTGGCCAATGTAGCATGGATCTCACAGGAACAAAAAGTGAGATGAAAATGCCCTTATGAAAATTCGGCAGCCTAACGGCGCCACATAAAACTTCCAAAAATGGATTTATGAGATCAAATAGGGTCTCTAATAATATGAAAATAAAAATTACAGTATTAGGAATATAAAATAACATCCCCAAACATAATAAATATAATCTTAAAATAAATGACATAAACGAGAGTACTTAAAAAGAAAGAGAGAGGTTGGATCCCTTACGAAAATTCGGCAGCCTAAAGGCGCCACTCAAAACTTCCAAAATGGATTGATGAGAGAAAATAGGGTATCTCATCATATGAAAATAAAAATTATAGTAGTATTAATATAAAATAGCCTCCCAATCATAAGAAGGATGATCTTAAAATTAATGACATAAAAGAGTGTACTTAAAAAGAAAGAGAAGAGTAGGTTCTCTTACGAAAATTCAGCAGCCTAACGGCGCCACTTAAAAATTCTAAAAAAAAGAATTGATGAGAGTAAGAGGGGGTATCTCATCATATAAAATTAAAAATTACAGTATGGTTAATATAAAATAACATCCTGCAACATAAGAACATGGAGCATAAATGAAATGACATAAAAGAGGGTACTTGAAAATAAAGCGAGAGGTCGGATCCCTTACCTCGTGTCCGACATGACTCGATCGTTCTTTAATCTCCTGAATAATAAAATTTGGTCAATTTATAATTGCTTAAGGACCACCTTTAAATATTATTATTCAGTTCATATCAAATATTATAATGTTATAAAAATTGGTTAATAAAGTGAGTTCGTATCAGACGTTTTTGTCGATGTTCAGTACATGAGTAAAAAATGAACTTGTTGGAAAAGAATTTTCCATGTAGTTATAGGTACATCATCTACAGAATAGTATTTATGTTTTAAATATCATATATATTCAGTATATATTCATTTTATACTATTCCATAGCATTTGGAGATAAAAAATTAAAAGCACCGTTTATGGAGACGGTAGGTCGTACGTACGCATGAACGCTACTTTCATTTTTTGTCATATTAATGGAATTAAAACAAAATGAGAGATATATATATTATAATTCCAGAATTATATCCATCATTTAGATGTAATATATTACATATATATCCATTATATATATGCACTTATAATAGTACATAACATTTGGAGATAAGAAATGAAATGTACCGTTCATGGAGACAGTAAGCCGTACATACGCATGAACGCTACTTTCATTTATTTATTTTTTTGTATTCAATGAAATGAAATAATAATTATATAAAGGTATATTATAATTCCAGTAGGATAACATATGTAATAACATTAATTTCATCCTTTATACATTCCACATATGGCATTAACGAATCAAATCACTTTGAGGGGCCGGTAGTCCGCACTTCCTAAAATGAAGATATCGTGTTTACCCATAATGGAAACCATAAAGGTATGACATAAATGAAAAATACAAAAGATTAAGGAAAAAATAAACATATTATATATCATATATAAATATAGTGACATTTTAATGGCCACCTTTGAAGGTGTTAAAAGAATATTGAACAATCATCGTTTCGTGAGGCAGTAATTCGCCATCCACAGAAACAGTATGTTCTTTAACCATTAGACGAAGGTGTGTGTAATTATAGATCGAATACTTTATGTAACAACATCCTAGTATATTTAAGATACTGTTGTTGTTACCAAAGAAATGAATAAAAAGAGTTTAGGGGGTTGGAGAATCAAAATAAAACAAAATAACACAAGGGAAGACATTACCTTTAAATCGGGTAACTTCCTTTGATTTGAGCTCAAAGGCTTCCTTGGAAAGGATTATGCCCAAAGTGAGGCTTCTAGGAGTAATATAGGGATGTGTAGAGACAAAATGAGCAGGTTTTGGCCGAGACAAAGTCTTGATAGGTGTGTGTAAGGTTGTAGATGTGGGGGCCTTTTTATAAGAGGAGAGGAGGGCACTCTTGGAAAGTTATAAAATATTACTTTATTATAAAATGATTTTCAGATTTAAAAGGTCCCAAAAGGATATATTTCGAGGATAAGGTGATAAGGTTTCTAAATACTCCCATCCAATAGGTTTTTGACAAGTTTAAGTTATAGTTTTAACATTATATTTTCATTTTATTTAAATCCCTTATTAAAGAGGTAATTGATGCATCATCATGATGTCATAAATAATTTAATTTATTTAATGTCTAAAAATTATAAAAAAAATATCATGAATTAGGAAATCTTTTTATATTTCTAATGAATATTTATAGTAAAAAATATGACTTTTATGACCCCATTTAAAAATTTGTTTAGTAAAACAACTCATGTTTGTGACATTTTAATTTTAACTTTAAATAAAAAGGTATTTATGTCATTTTCCAACCAAAGTGGCTCCATGGGCTCCCCAAGTTGACCCATGGATTTTCTTGGTCATCCATGACACATCCAATGAGGTTAGTACATGTTTTAATTTCATTTCATATTATTAAAACATTATTTTTACCCTAAATTACACTAATTACCTCTAATCGCGATTAAAAACATAAAAGTTACTATTCACAAAAAAAATTATTTTAATCCCATTGAACAATATTTTAATTCCTAATGACAACAATGTATGTCATATTTTTTAAATTCAAAACACAGAAGTGGTAAATTTTCATTTAAACGAAAAATCAGTTTTTTAAGTACCACTTAGCGGTTTCACTATTCATCAAAAAATGAAGTTTTTCAGAATAATACCAAAACTTCACCCTAAGCTATATTTGATATTCCGAATTCAAAAATGATGTCTATTTTAAAAAATTCAAATCGTATAATTTACATTAATTAATTCCCGCTGTCATGACAAATACCATGTTTTTATGAAACAATATATATCAAAAGATTGACACTAGTTTAAGTCCAATTTCAAAGTGAAATTAATTCTAACGACCACTGTTGGATTAAATGGTAAAAATATATTCTAATTTAACTTTAAAACCAATTCAAAAGATAATCTAATCATATAAATAAATTAGATTAAAAAGTGGTTTTGAATTAAAATACAACATTTTTCACTATTCATTAAAAAATGAACTTTATCGGAAAAATACCAAAAATTTACACAAAGTAAATTTTGATGTCCCGATTCCAAAGAATAATTTTATTTTTTCAAATATAACACATAAAATTTTCAAAAAGTGTATTTAGAAGAGGTTCTCCATCAAAAGGCGGTTAATCGACCTTTTAAAGAATATTAGAATGTTTACGCTTAAAATTGGATTCATTTTCATTTTTAATCCTATAACATTTATTGTAAAGAGTAAAAATATTTGACAAACATATATAATCATTTTGTAGTTAGTTTTTTTCATTCCCTCCATTACAACGGCTAGGCGTTACCTACCATTTAAAATAATATTATTTTATTATTAGAGTACAACGTAAGATTTCAAAGGAACTCGTTGTTGCGTATTGGGTAAGCCATCGAGCATAACGTTCCCTTTAAATTAATATTGACATTTTATTTACAAATAGGGATAAATATAAAAATGTCATATTCTTTATTTACCTGGGGTGTTACATCCTTCCCCCCTTTTGGGAATTACGTCCTCACAATTTCAAAATTGGGCTCGGAAACATCATTGAAAGTCCCACATCGGAACAAGAATCAGTAAAACAATCACTTTAAAATAAAGGGAGAGAAGTAAAATGGTCACCCGAGTTAACCCATACTAGGATTCAAATTAGGAAAATATGGATATGGAAGAAAAAACAAAGGGTCATGTTCTGAGGGAGAGTGATAGAAAACATGTTTAGGAGAAAGTTAACCACCAAAAAATCACAAACTGGTGATGGGTTAAACGGTATTTGATTCCCTAGTTGGAAAAGTTAATAGAAAACATTTTTTTATTTAAGTTACTCTTCATTGGGTAATTTATTTTTGATATTAACTAAATCATAGGGAAACATACTTACTTGTCATGTTGACTTTCAACTTTTACTGGATTTCTTACACAGACTCTTATTTTCTCCAAATGATGAGTATTTAGGAAGACTTGTTCACATTAAGAGTACTATAATCAACTTCTCGAGAATCACCTAATCCAAAAAAGAGAACTATATACTTCCCATATCTTTATACCTTAATCAAAACCAAAACCAAAAAGGTTATTACAAGATCAGATAATACACAAAAAGGATAATCCTTAAAAAAACAAATCTATTCTTAATCTCCAAAATTTATCAAACAATACCCAAAGTTCAACAAAGACCATTCAATAAAAAAATTGTCCATAAAATACTTAAAATTAAACCAAACTAAGATTGAAACCCAAATATTTTAAGGATCTAATCACATAGTCTTCCAAGGTACAAATTAACTTTTATCTCCAAATAACATCAGTTACTCTAAAATTCTCATATTGAAAAGTAATTAACCTAATCACATATCCTCCATGATAGGTTAATAATTTCCATAGATAACCCAAAATAAACTTACTCTTCATTCCAAAAATCATATAACTAAAAAAAATTAGTCAAACTAACCAGGGACTTCACGTAGTCCAGTGGTAGGCGATAAATAACAGTCGCACTTTGGTTGTGGGTTCGATTCCCGCAGCTTTGTCCGACATGACGGGTTGTCACACGGTATGCGTGTTGTCCTTTTTCCAAAACTATATAATTCTTAAAACATTACCCAAAACGAGATAAAATCTTCAAAAATAATAATAACATATTTTAATCTCAAGTTTATCTCATGCCTTTCATTTTCCATCATAATATATAATAACCCATAATTACCTCAAAAGTAAGGATCATATAAACCCTAATGGTTACCTTTATAATTATTACCTGAACTTCTACATCAATTGGTCATCTCGTACATGATGCATTACAGAACATACCAAGGTACAAGTGGTTGATCATGACTCATTGATAGTTGGTTTAGAACAACCACGAGTTTCCTCATTGAATCCCCCATTTCATCCAGTCTCTTAATCAGAGAACCACCACAGTTTCCTTGAAACCTATTGTCACTTTGGTGCCTGCTAGATCCATCCATTCACTAAAAACAGAAATGTCAGTGTAAGTATATCAACAAAACCATCATGTACTAATGAGGAAGATAAACACTAAGATATACTTACTCATTCACTTTATCTAAAACTTGGACTCTTTTTGAAATCCTAACCATTATGGTAATTTCACTTATGCTTAGAGAATACCCTAATCTCTAAAGTTATCTAAAATGACCTCTGATACCAACTATAAGGCCCCAGCCTTAAACCTTACTTAATATTGAGTTATTACAAGATTACACACTGAGGATCTTTTCAGGTTTAGAGTTTTAGATAATTAGATCATGAAACTTGCATTACATTCCACATTTAAACAAAGTGGTTACATAAAATACAGTATTCATTTTTCCCATCAACGGAAACATGTTTAAAATAAAACATGGATTCTTTCTTGACACTTCCTTGACACTATCATCACATCATGTACCTTTCCCTTTACCTGTGAAAAACATTTCAAAAACTTGGGATGAGCATAAAAAGCTCAGTAAGTGTTATAAAAAGTATGGAAAGGAAACATGAGTACATATATAAATAATAATGAAATCATACTTTACCCATAAAGCATAAGCACTTTAACATACCTCATAAAATCATGAATAAATCATAGAAATCATAAGACATAAAGGTAACTTGAGGCATTCATAACATTCTTAGGTAGGGAGTAACCCTCTTGGTAACATTTGGAATACCCATCATAGTATATTCCCTAAATCTCTTCCAAGAAACCTTAATGTTTAACCCCTTCGCGTTACCCAATGCATTGGAGAGCTATATCGGGCTCACCCGCCCTTAGTTTATCACGGAACAACCCATCTTCATAATAATGCCCAAGAACCATAACATAATCGTATCACATAAAACATGCATAAAGGAAACATAATATTTCCACTTTTCAATCACAAGATATCAATACAACATATTGATATAAAAACTTTATGAAAACCATTTTAAATACCAAAATAAAAGAAAAGTAAAACATGGTATTTAAAAAAAGTTATGGCTTGTAGAGGAAGTTGAAACTCAAATAATGGTCACAACGGCGGAGAAGTCATTGTCGCCACATACGTACAAAAACATTCCCTTTTCTCATTTAGTAAAATTCTTTGTATAAAAAAGATTCCTTTTGGATAAATGTAAAAGTCAAAGGGGTTTATACATCATGTAAAAGAAAGTTATGTATAAAATAAAATATGCCTCAATGAAAGGAGATTGAGACGAAGTCCCATACCACTTTGAAGATTTTAACATTTTACACCATTAATATCCACATAAATAAATCCTTGAAACCATTTTGAAAACATGGATATTAATGAGAAATATTTGTAAGAATAAATCATTAAAACATTTAGAACGATATTTTAGTTAAAGGGTTTTTATCAAAATGAGAGACACTTGAATACAATAATTAAGGAATAAAATTTAATCAGAACTCTATAATATCATGAGAATAAATGGATTCGTGATATAATATTCCAAATGATAGTATATACACCATATAAGAGTGAATTTGTGCATAGCAACAATGAAGTATCAATAGAAATGTAAAATGAGATAAAATCCCTTATAAAGAAGGTATCCTTAAATTAAGGATGAATCAATCTCATAATTATGTGTGACAAACATAAATACACCCAATATAAGTGGATATTAAGTGTGAAACAATAAAAGGTCATTCACACATATTCAAAGGATAACATATTCAATAACTACATGTTGAACCCAAGGAAATTGAAATTGGGTTAAGAATTTCCCTTGGTAAAATTCGACAGCCTAACGGCATCACTTTAAAATTCATAAAATTAGTTGATGAGAGATAAAATGGTATCTCATCACTTGGACATAAAATTTAGATCAATAAGGATATAGAAGAAGATATCCCAACATAAAAATATGTAAATTAAAAGGTATAACAAAATAAGTCTTTTTAAAAGAGTGTGAAAGGTTCCCTTACGGATTTGGGAAACTTTCAAAACGTACACCCCATGAAAGAAGGGTCATACAATGAAGATGTAACTACCCATAAATGAGAGTATATTATACTAATAGTAAAATAATGGGAATTACATACACGACAAAAAAAGGAAATAGTGGCCAATGTAGCATGGATCTCACGGGAACAAAAAGTGAGATGAAAATGCCCTTATGAAAATTTGGCAGCCTAACGGCGCCACATAAAACTTCCAAAAATGGATTTATGAGATCAAATAGGGTCTCTCATAATATGAACATAAAAATTACAGTATTAGGAATATAAAATAACATCCCCAAACATAATAAATATGAGCTTAAAAGACATGAAATAAACAAGAGTACTTAAAAAGAAAGAGAGAGGTTGGATCCCTTACGAAAATTCGGCAGCCTAATGGCGCGACTCAAAACTTCCAAAATGGATTGATGAGAGAAAATAGGGTATCTCATCATATGAACATAAAAAGTACAGTAGTAGTAATATAAAATAACATCACAATCATAATAAGGATGAGCTTAAAAGTAATGACATAAAAGAGTGTACTTAAAAAGAAAGAGAAGAGTAGGTTCCCTTACGAAAATTCGGCAGCCTAACGGCGCCACTTAAAAATTCTAAAAAAAAAGAATTGATGAGAGTAAGAGGGGGTATCTCATCATATAAAATTAAAAATTACAGTATGGTTAATATAAAAGAACATCCTCCAACATAAGAACATGGATCATAAATGAAATGACATAAAAGAGGGTACTTGAAAATAAAGTGAGAGGTCGGATCCCTTACCTCGTGTCTGACATGACTCGATCGTTCTTTAATATCCTGAATAATAAAATTTGGTCAATTTATAATTTCTTAAGGAACACCTTTAAATATTATTATTCAGTTCATATCACATATTATAATGTTATAACAATTGGTTAATAAAGTGAGTTCATATCAGACGTTTTTGTTGACGTTTAGTACATGAGTAAAAATTGAACTTGTTGGAAAAGAATTTTCCATGTAGTTATAGGTACATAATCTCCAGAATAGTATTTATGTTTTAAATATCATATATATCCAGTATATATTCATTTTATACTATTCCATATCATTTGGAGATAAAAAATTAAAAGCACCATTCATGGAGACGGTAGGCCGTACGTACGCATGAACGCTACTTTCATTTTTTGTCATATTAATGGAATTAAAACAAAATGAGAGATATATATATTTTAATTCCAGAATTATATCCATCATTTAGATGTAATATATTACATATATATCCATTATATATATTCACTTATAATAGTACATAACATTTGGAGATAAGAAATGAAATATACCGTTCATGGAGACGGTAAGTCGTACGTACGCATGAACGCTACTTTCATTTCTCTTTTTTTTTGTATTAAATAAAATGAAATAATAATGATATAAAGTTATATTATAATTCCAGTAGGATAACATATGTAATACCATTAATTCCATCCTTTATACATCCCATATATGGCATTAACGAATCAAATCACTTCGAGGGGGCGGTAATCCGCACTTCCTAAAATGAAGATATTGTGTTTACCCATAATAGAAACCATAAAGGTATGCCATAAATGAAAAATACATAAGCTTAAGGAAAACATAAAAATATTATATATCATATATAAATATATTGACATCTTAATGGCCACCTTTTAAGGTGTTAAAAGAATATTGAACAATCATCGTTTCGTGAGGCAGTAATTCGCCATCCACAGAAGCAATATGTTCTTTAAACATTAGATGAATGTGTGTGTAATTGTAGCTCCAATACTTCACGTAACAACATCCTAGTATATTTAATATACTGGTTTTGTCACAAAATAAAAGAATAAAAAGTTTTTAGGGGGTTGGAGAAGCAAAATAAAACAAAAGAACACAAGGGAAAACATTACCTTTAAATCGGGTAACTTCATTTGATTTGAGCTCAAAGACTTCCTTGGAAAGGATTATTCCCAAAGTGAGGCTTCTAGGAGTAATAAAAGGATGTGGAGAGACAAAATGAGCAGGGTTTGGCCGAGAAAAAGGCTTGAGAGGTGTTTTTAAGGTGGTAGAGGTGGGGGCCTTTTATAAGAGGAGAGGAGGGCACTCTTGGAAAGTTATAAAATATTACTTTATTATAAAATGATTTTCGGATTTAAAAGGACCCAAAAGGATATATTTCTAGTATAAGGTGATAAGGTTTCGAAATCCACCCATCCAATAGGTTTGTGACAAGTGTAAGTTATAGTTTTAACATTATCTTTTCATTTTATTTAAATCCCTTATTAAAGAGGTAATTGATGCATCATCATGATGTCATAAATAATTTAATTTATTTAATGTCTAAAAATTATAAAAAAATATAATGATGTAGGAAATATTTTTATCTTTCTAATTAATATTTATAGTAAAAAATATGACTTGTATAACCCCATTTAAAAATTGTTTTAGTAAAACAACTCATGTTTGTGACATTTTAATTTTAACTTTAAATAAAAAGGTATTTATGTCATTTTCCAACCAAAGTGGCTCCATGGGGTCCCCAAGTTGACCCATGGATTGTCTTGGTCGGCCATTACACATCCAATGAGGGTATTACATGTGTCAAGTTCATTTCATTTTATTAAAACATTATTTTTACCTTAAATTACACTAATTACCTCTAATCGTGATTAAAAACATAAAAGTTACTATTCACCAAAAAATTATTTTAATCCCATTGAACCACATTTTAATTCCTAATTACAACCATGTATGTCGGATTTTTGAAATTCAAAACACAGAAGTGGTAAAGTTTCATTTAAACGAAAAATCAGTTTTTTAAGTACAACTTAGTGGTTTCACTATTCATCAAAAAATGAAGTTTTTCAGAATAATACCAAAACTTCACCCTAAGCTATATTTGATATTCCAAATTCAAAAATGATGTCTATTTTAAAAAATTCAAATCTTATAAGTTACATTAATTAATTTAATAATTAATTCCTGCTGTCATGACAAATAGCGTGTTTTTATGAAACAATATATATCAAAAGATTGACACTAGTTTAAGTCCAATTTCAAAGTGAAATTAATTCCAACGACCACTATTGGATTAAATGGTAAAAATATATTCTAATTTCACTTTAAAACCAATTCAAAAGATAATCTAATCATATAAATAAATTAGATTATAAATTGGTTTTGAATTAAAATACAACATTTTTCACTATTCATTAAAAAATGAACTTTATCGGAAAAATACCCAAAATTTACACAAAGTAAATTTTTATGTCCCGATTCCAAAGAAGAATTTTATTTTGTCAAATATAACACATAAAATTTTCAAAAAGTGGATTTAAAAGAGGTTCGTCATCAAAAGGCGGTTAATCGACCTTTTAAAGAATATTAGAATGTTTACGCTTAAAATTGGATTCATTCGCATTTTTAATCCTCTAACATTTATTGTAAAGAGTAAAAATATTTGACCAACATATATAATAATTTTGTAGTTAGTTTTGTTCATTCCCGCCATTACAATGGCTAGGCGTTAACTACCATTTATAATATTATTATTTTATTATTAGAGTGCAACGTAAGATTTCAAAGGAACTCGTTGTTGCGTATTGGGTAAGCCATCGAGCATAACGTTCCCTTTAAATTAAAATTGAAATTTTATTCACAAATAGGGATAAATATAAAAATGTCATATTATTTATTTACCTGGGGTGTTACAGTCTGTCCTCTTGAGACCCTACCTAAAGGGTAGATGAAGGGTAGATGCATATATTCATAGAAGTATGCCCATTTTTCTTGTCTCACTGAGCACCGCCTAGTCTAGGACCACCAAAGTCTTCGTCAAATCATCTATAACTTGCACGAGACACGACATGTGCGGGAAAAGCCCGTGCAGAGGTGAGTAACACAATACTCAATAGATACCCAAACCACAAATAAAATACCAAAAAGCAAGACCACAAAGTGATACCACAAAGAAAAGATAGGTCACGCCAGGTATAATTGAAGGTATAGAAAGTAAGATTATTATTATTAAAGTTGAATCATCTTGTACTGTTGAGGGACTCATCCTTGATGATTCAATAAGGTTTGCTCAGCTACTGAACCACTGAGTTCTACTCCTCTACTGGACCATTGAGGTACGATGAGCTATTGAACCACTGAGGTCTGCTCGGCTACTGTCTCACTGAGGTTCGCTCAGCTACTGGACCACTAAGGTTCGCTCGTTTACTAGACCACTAAGGTCTGCTCAACTACTGTACCACTGAGGTTCGCTCGGCTACAGGACCACTGAGGTCCGCTCAGCTACTAGACCAATGAGGTACACTCGGCTACTAGACCACTGAGGTCCGCTCATCATATCCTTCATATCACAGCCAGTCGTAGGATTCCCTCTCTCTAGTGTGCTTGATTTAGGAAGAATATACTCATCAAGCCATTGGTCATATATCTACTGCCATGAAAACTCACTTAGATTATATCCAAAGGACTATCTCGCCATAAGGGTCCCAATGTTGTATACGGCGTGTCAATCAGACGCCCAGTCTAAAAGATATTGACATTTTAGTAAATAGGGGCTGATTATTCCTAGATCCAGTCTTACTTGGTCAGACCGACCCAACCAACCTAGCTTAGGGGTCCCACATGAACCGACCAGTTTCAGCTGACCTCACCCAACCTGCTTGGGTCTGGGTCGAACTGGTCTGGCCTGGCCCTATGGCCAAGCCTATTGGGCCTTACTAGACCTGGCCTGGTTCAGCCATGGGTCCAACCCACCAGGTAACCCAGTGACCTAGTCTGAATTCTCTGACCCAGTCCAACTTAGTCAGACCAGTTTATTTCCAGTTGGCCCGCACAACGGCCCAGTTTTCTATTCGGCCTGGCCCACATCAGCGGGTCGGCTCTTCTACTGCTCGAGCCGCCCAGCGGCTAGGTTTACTACACCGGCCCCACCTGCATCGATGGGATGGATTGGGTCCAGTACCGATGCTCGCTGGCATCTAGGCTCACACAGCAACGTGGCCGGTTGAGGCCGTCTACCTCCCTCTACACGTGGTCCAGCATGGACCGCCTGCCAGCGCACGCCGCGACTCGCCCTATGGGCCACTCCCTTTGATGCGGCACCCGACCAGCATCGTCCCCCTCCTACACCGCAGCCACTGCTAACCATAGCCTCCACTACCTCAGCACGCCGCTAGGATGCACTTCCTCCTTCCCTCGACCGCCGTTTCCATCCCCCACCACTGACTTTCAAACCGGTGGCCTCTTCCACTACTGTGGATCTCCTGGTCGCAACCCGCTTGGCTGCGACTCCCCCTCCACCACCGCTGACTCCCATCATGATGGTCGTTCACCCATTTCCTCCATTTCCCTTGGCCTCCTACCCAGGTTGATCCACCACTATGGTATTTCTTAGGCCACAGTTGTCATCACATCACAAAGAACAGATAAAAATACGGAGTATAAAAATACTAAAAGAGAAAATAAAGAGTGGGTCACGACCTTTGTTTATGTTGGCATGGTTTGTCCTTGTTAGGAGTTTTAACAAAAGATAATCAAAATGAGAATCCAATTCCCATAAATTCCCACATGAAAATTTCAATGTCTGGCAAAGAAGACTAATTCTCAGGTATATCTTTTAGTGGATTTAACCCGCATTCATCATTTAGGAAGAATAATGGGGGTAGGTAATCACTTAAAAAATAAACCCCTACCTGGTAAAAGGATATTGGTTGAGGAAGATCTTTCGTTGTTGTCTGTCAATATTCGGTTCTGATTCTCTCTCCAAGGGTATCGCCGTTGCTTTCTGATTCATCGGCGTACGTCGTTGGAGAGGTTTCCTTCGTCGTTCGTCAGAGGAATTATAGTGTTGTTTTTCAACCATGAATCCATGTTTAATTAAATAAGGAATATGTGTTGTTCATTTTGGTGTTTTCACGCTGATTCATTAATGTATTGCATTAATGAGTTTCAGCATCATCGCATCGTTTCATTGTAGCGATGTTGTGTCACTATAAAAATTTAAAAGAAATAAAATAAACCTTTTCTAAGTTTATTTTATTTTCCTTTAAAAAGTCCAAAAAAATAACTTTCACCATCAACCCACATTGGTCGGGGTTAGACTCCACCAAAGGGAATCACATCCTCACGAGCTCAATGATACTCTCATATTTCCAATCTGAGTTACCATTTATGAGTTATAAGTATTTGAAAATAAAATAATCTTTATTCAATTATTTTATTTATGAACAAAAAATAATTTCCACTGTTGGCCCGTTTGAACCAACATTAGGCCCTTCTTAGGTGAATCCAGATGCTCTGAGTTCAATGGTGACTTCAAATTTTTGATCCCAACACTGGTTTAAAATTTAGAAAAACTCACTCGTACGATTATTTTAATGAACTTTAAAAATAGTTCAAAAATACATTTTGACCACTCTAGGCCTTGGAATCACATTTCGTCTCAGATTCTGGTCTCAAAATAATCCCATTAAATTTTAAAAAAGTACATGTAATTATAGGACATTACATTACCCCCACCTTTATAGATTTACATCCTCGTAAGACAGAAAAAGGGAAAATCAAACAAATGGGGGTACTGAGCACAAATATGATCCTCCCTCTTCCACGTTCTCTCCTGGAGATTCAAATGCTTCCAATGAACATGCACCAGAGGAATCGACCATCCATGAACGATCCTCTCCTATCGATCCTCTATCTCTACTGGGTACTCTACGAATGTTTCCTCATCATCAATCTCCAGTTCTTCGTGGTCAATTACATGATAAGGGTTTTGCACCAATCTCCTCAGCTAGGATATGTGGAGTTCATCATGCACCCTCTCTAAATGCAGTGGTAGAGCCAAGTGATACACCACCTCACCCACTATACTTAGTATCAGGGAAGGTCCGATGAACCTCGGAGATAACTTGTTGCCCTAGCCAAATCTTTATATCCCTCGTTAAGGAGAGCCCATAGGAATATGTGGTCCCCCTCCTCGAAATCCAAGGATCTCTATCATCTATTAGCATAGGAGTTCTGTTGGATTTGTGTTGTAAGGACCCAACCCCAGTTGCCTAGATTTGATGCCTTGTTACATTATATTGGCATGATTACAAGAAAGTCATATCCTGAAGGAATGAATAGTTTAGTAGATTTGGAAATCCATATCATACATAAGTTCAACATTACAACTTGAAATGAAATACAACATATAAGTTTTATTGGGAACATCCACAACTCTAAGTTTATCCATGTAGGTCATTCATAAAAAACTTCATCGTGTCCTGAGAAAATTAAACATAAGGAAGGGGTGAGATCAAATGCTCAGTAAGAGTAAGAAATATAGTGGAAGATAATATAAACATTAGGCATGGTGTATAATTTAAAACACATGCCTTTAAAAATAAACTTTGAACATAATAGTGCAGGAATATGAGCTGAGTAAATATTTCCATAATAAAAAATAATCATAGTTATTCTACTAGTCAAATAACCTCATGAAATTTTAATTTATAGATTAATAATGAGATAAATTCATATGTTGGACATTTTGAAACATATTTTCAATGATTTGGCCAAGACTTCTAAAAATGATTAAGGCCTCGGCCAAAACTATATCTCAAAATTGGAAAGGCCTTAGCCAAGTCCATATCTATTTATCTCATGAGATCTACCGATACATCGAGGGGATATATCATGAATCACCCATCACATAATAAGTTCAATGAATTCCTTATATGAGCATGGATAACCATAAATTTCATATACATTCATATTGAAACTAACATATGAAATGTAACTAACTTTCCCCAATCATTAAACATAAACACTAACCATTAAAAGTAATATGGTGAATGGTTTTAAGATAGAACATCCATAGTCAAACTAATAATAATCATTCAAAAAAATATGGTTGATGATATCATAAAATATTAGTCCCATTTATACATAATAATCAATAATAGTGTTGAAATAATTGTAAATACTCTTATAAAATCATCGAGTAATTTTTGAGATAAATACTCTTCTACTTTGAAAAGAAGAGTTATTTTGGAAAAATATTTGTCTAAACCAGAAGTTAAATAATTTATTTTTTTCATAATAAAATGAGTTTTTTTAGAAAATAATAGTTTTTGAATGTAGATTATAGATTTTCCTTTAAAATATGTAAGAATTTAGGAAATTCCTTTGAAATGGGCTTGTATTTTGGGAAGAATTTTTGAAAGATCCTTTAAAAAACATGTAACTCCCCATAAATGAAGGTATTATTTTTGTTGGAACACATATATAGGAAATTCACACAGAAATTATGAGTATTAAATATGAATTAATACGAATTTAATTGAGGTAAAAGTAACCCAAATGAAAACAAAGGTTTGGGTAGAAAACCCATACCTTAAATCTGAATGTGTTCCGCTCTTAAACTTAAGGTCCCAAAATATGAAATTATAATTATTAATAACTTAATTAATAACATGTTAGACATGTATTTATTTTATCACAATTTTATTAAGTTCATTATGTCCTTATTGATAAGTTATAATATTGAATTATGTCGTTCTGGAGTGTTCATTTCCTTTGTTTTCACGATCGGTATATTTGTATAAGAGTATGGATGTTCATGTGGAAAAGATTTAATTCTAGATAATTGAGATTATATATTATTTATGAACATCCAGAAGTTTTAGTGTTTATATATATCATTTTTTATATGGTATGAGGATGAATCATTGTATGAAATATTAATGACAATCACTTAGATTATTTTGCGGTATTTGGATTATTGTGAACTAGTTTTTTTTCATATGAATTAATAATATGTAAATATACTGGTTATTAGATATTAAGTAGGTTATAATAAATTTATTATAGTCTTTTTCAACCATCAAAATAGTTTCATGACCAATAATGAAGGAGAAATTGAACAATGAAACTCTGTCGTCCATAAAGGTTGTAAATTAGAACCTCGAGGATGATGATTTCATTTATAAAAGAGAGAGAGAGTAAGAAAATTGATAATGGTTATTAAATTTACATGGTATAATTATATTATATATGTGATATTGTATTTATAAGGATCAATTGGATAGAGGAGGTTAGGAGATAATAACAATAGAAAGGAACTTGAAATGAAATTGAAAGAAATAGAATGTGAATTTACCTCTTGAATCCACCTCCTTGAGAATCTCTTTAAGGGAAGGGGTTTTGGTATTTGGAAAGACCAAGAGCTTCTTAGATATGGGGAGTGACTAGGTAAGGGTATTTGGGTAGAATTGTGAGGATATTCAAGGCCTAGAGGAATGAAGAGAAGAGGGGGTGAGGGGGGTTTATAGTGGAGGAGAGGAGGGTTTTCCATTATTTTACTCATTATTTTATTATTTTGATAAATACAACCAATAGTAATGATTATTGTGAACAAGAATAGTAATATGTGTATATGAGTTTGAACCAATGGTAATTTACATCAGCCATGACTCAAGAATGATGTATAAATTTACTTATTTGGCATATTTTGTAAATTATCAACTTTCAAATCATAGAGGTGGAAGAATTATGTTTACTGGATACGTTATAACATAGTGGTGTTTTGTAGAGACTAATTGTTTCATTAATTTCAATATTAAATTATTTTAAAAATCTTTTGGTGTTGCATTATTCCCTCCTTACAAAAATTTCATCCTCAAAATTACCAGAATGTTACCCCACAAAAAAAATTGGGTAGTTCTTCATCATAAGATCCTCAGGTTCCCATTTTACCTCTTCAGTTTTATTATTTCTCCAAAGTATCATTACTAGTTGAGTTGTCTGATTCCTCAAAAATTGTTCTTTAGTGTCTATAATACGGATAGGATCTTCACATTAAGATAGGTTAGATTCCAATTCAATTCCTTCATAAGTGAGGACATGCATTGGGTCTGGAATGTACTTTCTCAACAATGATACATGGAACACATTGTGTACTTTAGACAAGGTAGGTGGCATATCCAAATGATATGAAATAACTCTAATTATATCCAGAATTTCAAAAGGGCCTATGTACCAAGGGATCAGTTTCCCTTTCTTCCCAAATCTTATAACACCCCTCCACGGAGATACTTTTAAGAAAATATGATTTCCCACTTGAAATTCCAAATCCTTCCTTTGATTATCAGCATATCTTTTTGCCTACTTTGAGATTCTTTGATATGACCTTGAATAGTATTTACCTTTGTTGTTGTTTCCTCCACAATTTTTTTCCCCACAAGATTCCTCTCACTAACTCCATCCCAACATGTCAGTGTACAACATCTCTTCCCATACAATGCTTCGTATGGTGCCATTTAAATACTTGAATGGAAACTATTACTATATGAAAACTCTACTAAAGGTAAATATTGATCCCAAATACTTTATAAGTCAAGTGAACATGATCTCAACATGTTCTCTAAGGTTTGGATCATCCTTTCTAATTACCTATCAGTTTTTGGGTGATAAGCAGTACTCAATCGAAGCTCAGTATCCAAATATTTCAGAAGAATTTTCTAGAATTTTGATGTAAATCTTAGATCAAAATAAAAAACAACTAATATAGGTACTCCATGAAGTCTCACAACTTCATTGATATAGATTCTTGCTAGGCGCTCTAGTGGAAAATCCTCCCTTATAGTGATAAAATGTGCAGATTTTGTAAATCAATCCACAATTACCCATATTGCATCATTCTTTATTGGATTTTTTGGAAATACATTGATAAAATACATGGTTCTTTCATCCCATTTCTATGTATGAATAGGTATAGGTTTCATGACTCCTATAGGATGTTGTCGTTCGGCCTTCACTTGTTGACAGACTAAACATCTTGATACATAATCAGCAATTTCCCCCTTCATGTTATCCCACCAGAATGTTCTTTTAAATATCTATACATTTTAGTGCTACCATGATGTATAGAGAAATTTGAGCTATGATAATCATCCAATAAATCACTTTTTAGCTTAGGTAGAGATGGAACACATAGCCTCTTCATAAATTTCATAACTTCATATTCACACATGAAGTCATCCAACTTCCCATATTTCACAGCATTAATTTTATTTTGAAGATTCTCTTCATCAGACTATGAAGCTTTACTTATTTCCAATAAATATGGTTGGTCAACCATTTGAAAAAAGTAGTGATGTTTCACCTTTTTTGATAATTCTCATATCCATCCTCACTAGATCCATGTACAAAGGATCCTTTTCAATCCTCATTTTGTTGAGAACTCCATTATCCTTCCTACTCAAATCATCAGCTACCTTATTTACCTTTCCTAGGTGGTAGTGTATAGAACAATCATAATCCTTGAGTAGTTTGATCCATCGCCTTTGCCTCATGCTGATTTCTTTCTGTGAGAAGATATACTTCAGACTTTTTTTATCCGTATATATCTCAAATTTTTCACCATAGAGATAATGTCTCCATATCTTTAGAGAAAATATTATAGTTTCTAACTCAATATCGTGAGTATGATAGTTTTGTTCATGAATTTTTAACTACCTTGATGAATAGGAAAAAAAATTATCATTCTATTTAAATACACAACCAAGTCCTTTGTTTGATGCATCACTATAGATCACAAACCCATCATTCCCCGTTGGTAGAGTTCAGATCAGAGCATTCACTAATCTTATCTTCAATTCTTCTAAATAGTCCTCACATTCTTTTGTCCATATGAACTTAACAACTTTATTTAAAAGCTAGGACATTGGGTTGGCTAAACGGGAAAATTTCTTAATGAAATTCCAATAATAACATGTTAAACCAATAAAACTACATACCTTGTTTATTTCTGTTGGAGTAGGAAATTCTTTCATAGCCTTTTCCTTTGTAGGATCAATAGATATTCCATCCTTAGAGACAATTTGTCCAAGAAAGGAAATTGATTGAAGCCAGAATTTACACTTGATAAACTTCCCATATAATTCATTTCTTCTAAGAGTATTCAGAATAGTGTGCAAGTTATTTTCATGATCTTCATATATTTTATAGTAGACCAAGATATCATCAATAAATACCACCACAAGTGAGAAATATCTTCTCTAATGAACTTATTCATTAGGGAGGTATTTTTCTAAGAATACTTTCTTAAAATCCCTCCATTCCATTTCTTCTATTTCTTCCTCCTCTTTGTGTTTTGAATTAAAGACCACAATTGATCTGCATCTCCCGATAGACGATAAACCTCCATGATAACCTTATCTCTTTTGTTACACCCCAAAGCAAGAAATATCTTCTCTAATGAACTTACCCACTATTCTGCTATGAATGGTTTTGTAGTCCCATTAAATGATGGAGGTTGATGTCGCATAAAGTGATCTAACATAGCTCCTCCACATTATGGATCCAGATGATCCATACGAGCAAGTTTATTGTTCATAACCTGAGTAATTTGTCCCAGTATAGTTATAAGTTGCTCCTCACCAATCGCATCTCCAGAGCCAACATCATTATCTTGCACATGAGGTAAATCCCAACATGGGATATGTGTGTTCATGTGGTTTCTATTCCTTACACTAGGTGACATTTCTAAATAATGGAATACACTATATTAAGTTATGAATCATAATTTATAATCTCGACACATAAAAATACTTAGCATAAATTAAAATCTTATGCATGACTAATCCCATTATAATAAACATGGTTTTTTTGAGGAAAAAATTACATTTAAATCATCCATAATGTCTTGTGAATAAAATGTGAATTATCCTAAGAATATCCTCCAAGATTGTCAAACTAGGTGCACAATAAGGACCATTATCGTGTACCAGGATACCCTGAGTCAAGACCGAAACTCTTTATCAGAGTTTTCACTCCTAGGTACATCTATGCCAGAACCACATCCATTTGTAGAATCCAGACAGGGATATATTTTCTAGAAATATCCACATAATATATTCCTTACCAAAATACCAATATTTTATTGTATGTTTATCCTCAAAGACTATCTTAGGGGTTTGTTTCCTAATCTATGTTCTCTAAATATAGTTTCCAAGTTTTCTACTAAACTTCCTCTGATACCAATTGTAAGGACCCGACCCAGTTTCCTGGAGTCGGTGCCTTGTTATATTATATTTTATTGATTATAATAAATTTTTATCATGAAGGAATGAATATTTTAGTAGATTTGGAAATCTAGATATATACATAAGTTCAACATTATAACTTGAAATGAAATACAACATATAAGTTTTATTGGGAATATCCATAACTCTAAGTTTATACATGTAGGTCATTCATAAAAAACTTCATCATGTCCTGAGAAAATGAAACATAAGAAAGGGGTGATCTCAAATGATCAGTAAGAGTAAGAAATACAGTGGAATATAACATAAATATTAGGAATGGTGTATAATTGAAAACACATGCCTTTAAAAATAAACTTTGAACATAATATGGCAGGAATATGAGCTGAGTAAATATTTCCATAATAAAACATAATCATGGGTATTCTACTAGTCGAATAACCTCATGAACTTTGAATTTATAGCTTAATAATGAGGGAAATTCATATGTAATACATTTTTAACCATATTGTCAAGCCCTCGACCAATCCACCTAAAAATGATTAAGGCCTCAGGCAAAACCATATCTCAAAATGGGAAAGGCCTCAGCCAAGTCCATATCTATTTGTCTCATGAGACTTATTGATGCATTGAGGGGATATTTCAAGCCCCACCCATCACATAATAATTCCAATGTATTCAGAATATGATCAGGGATAAACATAAACATCATATACATTCATATTTAAACTAACATATTAAATGTAACTAACTTTCCCCAATCATTAAACATAAACACTAACTATTCAGAGTAATATGGTGAATGGTTTCAAGATAGAACATCCATAGTCAAACTAATCATAAAACATTAAACAAAATATGTTCGATGATGTAAAAAAAATATTAGTCCCATTTATACATAATAATCAATAAGAGAGTTGAAACAAATGAAAATACTCTTATAAAATCATCAAGTAATTCTTGAGATAAATACTCTTTTACTTTGAAAAGAAGAGTTATTTTGGAAAAATATTTGTCTAAAACTAGAAGTAAAATAATTTTGTTTTTTCAAAACAAAATTAGTGTTTTTAAAAAATAATGGTTGCTTAAAATATATTATAGAGTGCCCTTGAAAATATGTAAGAATTTGAAAAATTCCTTTGAAACGGACTTGTATTTTGGAAAGAATTTTTGAAAGATCCTTTAAAAAACATATAATTACCCATAAATGAATGTATGATTCTGGTTGGAACACATATAGAGGAAATTAACATAGAAATTATGAGGATTAAATATGAATTAATAAAAAATTAATTGAGGTAAGTAGATAATAAAAGTAACCTGAATGAAAATGGTGGTTCAGGTAGAAAACCCTTACCTTAAATTTGAATGTGTTCCACTCTTGAACTTAAGGTCCTAGAATATGAAATTATACTTATTAATAACTTAATAAATAACCTATTAGACATGTATTTATTTTATCACAATTTTATTAAGTTCATTATGTCCTTATTGATAATTTATAAGATGAATTTCATCGTTCTGGAGTGTTTGTTTCCTTGGTTTTCATGATCAGTATATTTGTATATGAGTATGGATGTTCATGTAGAAAGGATGTAATTCTACAAAATTGATATTATATATTCTTTATTAACATCCATAATTTTTAATGGTTATATATATATCATTTTTTTACATGGTATGAGGATGAATCATTGGATGAAATATTAATGACAATCACTTAGATTATTTAGCAGTATTTGGATTATTATGAACTAGTTTTGTCATATGAATTAATACTATGAACATATACTAGTTATTAGATATTAATTAGGTTATAATACATATATTATAGTCTATTTAAACCATAAAAATGGTTTCATGACCAGTAATGAAGGAGAAATTGAAGAACGAAACTTCATCGTCCACGAAGGTTGTAAATTGTAACCTCACAGATGATGATTTCATTTATAAAAGAGAGAGAGAGTAATAATATTTATAATGGTTATTACATTAACATGTTATAATTATATTATATAGATGATACTGGAGTTATAAGGATCTATTGGATATATAAGGTTAGGAGAGAATAACAATAGAAAGAAACTTGAAATGAAATTGAAAGAAATAGAATGTGAATTTACCTCTTGAATCCACCTCCTTGAGAATATATTTAAGGGAAGGGGTTTTGGTCTTTTTGAAAGACTAATATATTATTGGACATAGGTATTTACTAGGTAAGGGTATTTGGGAATAAATTTGAGGATATTCAAGGCTTTGAGGAATGAAGAGAAGAGGGAGTATGGGGTTATTGTGGAGGAGAGAAGGTTTTTCCCATTATTTTATTATTTTTCCAAAGACAACCAATAGTATTGATTATTATGACCAATAATAGTAATATTTTCATGTAATTTTGAACCAATGGTCAGTTATATCATCCATGAATCAAGCATGATGCAGAAATTTACTTATTTAGCAAATTTTGTAAATTATCGAATTTCAAATCGCAGAGGTGGAAAAATTATGTTTACTGGATAGGTTATAACATGGTGGTGTTTTTTAGAGACTCATTATTTCATGAATTTAAATATTAAATTATTTTAAAAATCTTGGGGCATTACATGTGCAGTCTTCATCCGCTCTCAGATGACCTGCACCTTCTCAGTGGTAGCCTATACCATCTCTGGACCCATGAGTGCTGACTCCCCTAGGTATGTATAGCATAATGGTGACCTGCATGGTCATTTGTACAGTACCTAGATCCGTTCCATTCCAATGGAAGAGTGGAAGTTTTTGTTGTATGAAAACTCCACTAGTGGTAGGTGGTCCTCCCAACTGTGACCAAAATTAAAAATGCAAGCACGAAGCATGTCCTCCAAGATATGTATGGTCCACTCTGTCTGACCATCCATCTGTGGGTGAAAGGTTATGATCAAGCGTAGTTGAGTCCCAAACACCTCCTATAATCCCTTTTATAATTGTGATGTAAATCATGCATCACGATTTGAGACTATCATAGATGGGACTCCATGGAGTCGAACTATATCCTATACATAGAGGTGTCCTAAGATCTCTACTAAACCCTTCTCTTGAATGGGTAGGAAGTGGGGAAACTTGGTAAGTTGGACTACGATCATACAGATGGTATCATGCCCCTTGTACATATAGGTTAAGCTCTTCATGAATTCCATCGATATCGTGTCCCACTTCTACTCTGGTACCTCTAGGAGTTGTGTCAAACCTTCTGGAACCTGGTGCTCAGCCATCACTTGCTGACAAGTGAGGCATCTCGAGACAAAATTTCCCACTGCCTTATTCATCCCCATCCACCAGTACTGATGTCATAGGTCCCAGTACATCTTCTACAAACCTTGATTTACCACTAAAGGGGATGTATGGAACACCCTCAACACCTCCTCCCACAATGCCACTGGTACTATGGTGCATCCTCTAAAAAGGATGATGTGCTCCCCACCTTTTGAATATCCAGCAGGTGCATACCCTGTGGACATATGGGAATGTGTAGTATCATAGTTGGCATCTCCAAGTTGTTCCTCCCTGACTTTCTATAAGAGTAGAGGTAAAACTACCATCAAATGAAGAAAAGTTGTCTTCTATCTAACCACGAAGGATATCTGAAGTGAGGCCAACTGATATGAGGCCTCATTCGATAGTTATGAACTCAATCTTCTGCTGAGAGCATCTACCACCACATTCCCCTTCCCAGGAGTATAGACTATCTCGAATTCATATTCTTGGAGAACTCTAGCCAATGTCGTTGTCTCAGATTTAGATCCTTCTGAGAAAATATATACTTGAGACTCTTGTGGTTAGAGAAGATGACGAATCATTCTCCCATAAGGTAGTGTCACTACATCTTTAGTGCGAATAATACCACTGATAACTCAAGGTCATGAGTCATATAATTATGCTCATGTGGTCTCAATTATCGTGATTCATAAGCGATCACTACTTTCCCCTACATTAGGACACAACCAAGCCCAGTTCATGATGCATCATAGAACACAACGTAGTCGGTTCCCTCCTCTGGTATCCTCAAGATAGGAGCACTTTTCAAGCTTTACCCCAGCTGCTGAAAGCTCTATTGGAATATTTCTATCCACAAAAAGGTTTTCACTTATTTTTCAATGTTGTCATGGGTGCTAGAACTCTAGAGAAATTGAATACAAACCTATGATAGTACCCATCCAACCAAAGAAAACTCCACACCTTGGTAACACTCTTGGGTGGATCCCAAGCAAGCACTGCCTCAATCTTTGCTGGATCCACTGCAACCCCATCCTCTGAGATGACATGTACTAGGAAGTGGACCTTTCATATACAGAACTCACACTTCGAGAGTTTTATGTAAATCTAGTTCTCTCATAGTGTTTCCAGAACCATCCTCAGGTATATCGTGTGCTCCTCCTCAGATGTTGAATACACTAAGATTTCATCAATGAATACCACTAAAAGATAGTCTAAGTATGGTAGGAAGGTCATTTTCATGAGTCCCATGAACACTATTGGGGTGTTTTTCAAACCAAACGACGTCACTAAGTACTCTTAGTGGTCGTAGAAACATCTAAAAGTTTTCTTCGAGATGTCCTCATCTCGTACTCAAAGCTGGTTATAGCTTGATCTGATGTCTCTCTTCGAGAACCATCTCACTCCCTTTAGCTTAACGAAGAGTTCATCAATCCTCAATAGAGAATACATGTTCTTCACAGTCACCTGTTTTAGGCATCGGAAGTCTATGAATAACTTCAATATTATATCTACCTTCTTGGCAAACAACACTAGGGATTCCCATGGTGAAATGTTGAGCCTTACGAAACCCTTCCTCGGAAATTCCTCTAACTTTACCACCTCCTAGAGATTTGCGGGAGCCATCCAATATGTAGGTGTAGATATCATCATCGTCCCGAGGTAAAGATCAATGCAGAAGTCTACCTCTCTCTGAGGAGGTAGTCCTGTAACATCCTCTGAAAAGACTTCCTCGTACTTGTCCACCACTATAGGAAACCATGGACTCATCTTATCCACTGCACTAAGGTTTAGGATATCCAATTGGTGTGTGGTCGACTACACCCTCCTTTGAGAAAGTCTTCCATGCACTGTAAGAATTCCATTTTCACCAGTAAAGGAGAACCTAGTTCCATCTCCGCAGACACACCACACTTTGAGCCTAAAATAGTCAATCTGAGCATGGAATATGGATAACCAGTCCATACCCAGAATGACATCTTAAGGCCTCTATGTGTCTACTAGAAGATATTATATGAAGCTATCACATCCAAGATTAATCTCTCACTGCTGGTACCAGTTAATTATCATCAAATTCCTTCTCGTATGAGTCTTTAATAATAAGGATCGAGCCAACAGATCGATCAGAATCTTTGAGCTCTAAATAAGGTTTGTGGAAAGGAAATAGTGACTGGAAACTATGTCTATAAGAACTATATCCAAATTGGAGAAGACACAGATCGTACCTCATATCATCTCTAGGACGTCAGGAATGTAGGCCTTGATTGCCTGAAGCTGAGCCTGACCATGTGCACCTACTCCTGGAGCTCGTGGTGGACCACCTGGGGGTGGTGGTGGTGGTACCTTGAACCTATTTCTACCTCCTACCACTCGTCCCTCTCCTCTACCACATCTTCTTCCTGGAATACTGCCTTGTTCCTATTTTTGCTGCTACCTCAACATTCCCTCAACCATCTTTCGGTCCTCTGTATAGTGAGTCGGGCAATCCTGAGCCATATTCCCCTTCCCTCCGCATGCGTAGAAGACTCTGCTCCTAAGATGACTCCCTCTACCTCGAGAGACTCGTACCACCAACCCTAAGTCTCAGGGTCATCCTCTGAATAGTCTGGACTATTTGGGACTCTGTGTCATTTGTCGTCTACCCATGACCGATGACTCAGCCACCTATTTCCTGGTGGTACCTCCCACCGTTGGTGCCTGCTCTGCGTGGAAGATCTCCACTAGTAGATATCTCTTGAGCACCCCATCCTGTGTATGGATACTGATGGAAACCATTGATTCCCCGATATCCCATTAGATACCATGTTTAAAGGTCTGGACTCTAAATAAAGGGTCTTGTACCATATCTTTAGAGTAACAGGAGAGGTTTGTGAACCTCACAGAGTACTCATCCACCGTGAGGTTTCCCTACTGTAGGTGAATCATCTCTTGTATGAGCATTGAGAACAAAGTTGCAGGTAATAAATCCTACCTAAAAATCCACTCAAATATAGACTAGGTGAGGGTTTCCTCCTCATGCATCTAGATTGTCAAACTCTACCATCTCCCTACCGAGCCCTGCATAAGGCTTGCGGCTAGAAATACCATCTGGTAAAGTGGCGTCCTCACTAAGCAAAAGACTCACGTCACCGCCTCCATCCAATCCTCAATGACCTGAGGATCTATCTCTCTTATGAACCTGGGAGGTCTCTATCTCTGGAACTTTTGTAAGGCACTGAGCCTACGTGCATCCTCTACCAATATCATTGGTAGTAACTACTGACCAACAAATGGTGGTATCACTGGGACACTGCCCAAAAGTACCATCTCGGGAAAATGTCCTTGTACCAAAGCCTCATCACTCTATAGACCATCCTCGTGGTCATGCACTAGAATCCTGGCTGGCTATCTATGTAGAGGCATCCTAAAAGAGATCAAGATGAACTACGATTAATAGATTATACCTGGTGAGATGACACTGACTCAGAAAGATCAAGAGAAAACATTCAAAGACGCTTGTAACTAGTGTTTTCATATACCAAATCAGAAAGCATAATTCAGGGTCCTGGTTTATGGATAAATTGGCCACCGCACCAACACTGGACTCTCTCTCCTGAAATCCAAACTCAAAACACTTAACATCGTTGGCCCATAAAAATTTATAGGCTCTTAGTTCTTCTGGTAGAATTGATAGCCCCTCTGATACCACTTTGTCACGACCCTTCCCCCAGATCCCATGTTGTGACTACCCAAGCCTGTCTTCCATAGGCCAGGGTATTCCGATTAGTATTGATTATTCATATCCCAAAAATAGAAGGCATTTTCCTTTAAACTTGTATACACGCACAAATCTCAAATTGCAGAAAGTAAACACAAAGTAAAACACAATTTTCACTGAGACAACTACTAAGAGTATAGTACAAACTGAAAGTACAAAGGGGAAAAAATACAATCCCAAAACCACAAAGGAAATTATAACTTCCACAGTCAATCTGCTTGAGACCCTACCAGAAGGGTAGGTGAAGGGTAGCTGCCTATAGCCGTAGAAGTATGCTCGTCTATCCCGTCTCACTAATCACCACCTGGTCCTGGACCACCAAGGTATTTTCCAAATCTTCGATCACCTTCATGAGACACGACACGTATGGATGAAGCTCGTGTAGGGGTGAATAACACAATACTCATTAAGGACCATAAACCACAAAGGAAAGACCACAAATAAAGACCACAAAGAGAGATCACAAAGCAAGACCACAAAGCAAAGACAGCTCACAACATGTATAATTCAAGGTATAGAAAGTAAGATTATCAGTCATAAAGATGAATCATATTGTTCTATTGAGGGAATCATCCTTGATGAGTCACTGATATTCTCTTGGCTACTGGACCATTGAGCTCCGCTCCGCTATTGGGCCACTAAGGTCTGCTGAGCTACTAGATCACTGAGGTTTGCTCGGCTACTGGACCACTAATGTTCGCTCAGCTACTGGACCACTGAGGTCATCTCAGCTACTGGACCATTGAGGTCTGCTCGGCTACTGGACCACTGAGGTCCACTAGGATACTGGACCACTAAGGTTTTCTCATCATATCATTTGTGTCACATCCAACTGTAGGATTCCCTCTCTAGTGTGATTGATTCAGGGAAAATCTAATCCTCAATCCATTGATCGTATCTCGACTGTAAAAAAAACTCACTTAGAGTATATCTAAAGGACTACCTCATCACAAGGGTCCCAATGACATAGACGACGCGTCAATCGAACACCTGGACTGAAAGATATTGACGTTTTAGTAAATAGGGGTCGGTTACATCTGGGCCTGGTCTGACTTGGTTAGACTAACCCGACCAACCTAGCTTAGGGGGCCTGCAGGACCTGACCCATTTTGGCCAACCTGACCCAACCTGTTTTGGTCTGGGCCGACCCATCCCAGTTCGGTTGTGGGTCCAACCTGCTGGGTCACCCAGTGACCCAGTCTGCATTCTTCGGCCCGATCTGACTTAGTCGGACTGCTTTCCTCTCCATCTCATCCTGCATTGGCAGGTTGTCTCTTCTCCCATCTAGTCCAACTAGTGTCCCGGTTTACTACACCAGATCGGCCCACATCATTGGGCCAACTTAGGTCCAGCTCAAACGCCTGTTGGCGTCCCGATTCGCACAGTAGCGTGGCCAGCTGAGGTCGGATGCCTCCCTCCAAACGTGGTCTAGAGTGGACCACGTGTCATCACACACTGTGGCCTACCCCATGGGCCACTCCCTTTGATGCGGTGCCCAACCAGCGTCACCCCCCTGCACCACTACGTCTGCTACTGGCCATGGCCTCTGCCACCTCGGTACACCGTCGAGGCACGCCGCCTCCTGCTTGTGGCCTCCACTGTGGGCCCACACTGCCATCCTTCAAGTCAGCGGCCCTTACTGCCACTACAGTCCTCTTATTCGTGACTCTCCCTTTACCACTTCCAACTCCCATGCCAGTAGTCGTTCACTCGGTGCCACCATCTCCCCCATCCTCCTACTTGGGTAGATCTATCGTTGTAGTATTTCTTGGATCATGTTTGTTGTCACGTCGTGAATAACAGATAAAAAGAAGAAGTAGAATAATGCTTAAAGAACACATAAATAAAATGCCACAACCTTTGTTCGTGTCAGCATGGTTTGTCCTTGTTAGTAGGTTTAACAAAGGATAATCAAAATTCAAATCCACGAGACCCATGTTCAAAACCAGGAGGAGGCATAATTCTGGTACTGTAGAAGTACTATAGTAGTATTTTGCAGGTACTATAGCAGTTATTAAAGCAGATACTATTCAATACTGTAGCAGCTGGAATTATTCACCTTGGGCCACCAATTTGGGCTTAGAGTCCTTAAGGCCTTCGGACCACCCAAGCCTTCAGTTCAATAAGGCTTTCGGGATACCTTTAAGGACTTCGGGCCACATCAAGGACTTAGAGCCACCTAAAAGGCCTTTAGGTCCACCTGATATATAGATTCCTAGACTGATTCTATAAAGGAACTTACTCTAGAGGAGGATTCAAGAGCAGGATGCATTCACCATAGCAGGGCTAAAATATTTGGAAGAATGATAGGGTATGGAATTGTCATCAGTACCAGGCTTGTGCATCTCTACACAGGATAGCTAGCCGAACAACCATGCAAAGTTGGAGAGCTGATCACGATGTAGATGTTGGGGAGGGTTGGTTTCAATTAGTCATAGTCTGTATGATTTCCTTAAGACCTACGGGTCCTGTAATGTCTCCAAGCCTACAAGAAATGTAATCTCTAAGCCTACGGGCCTTGTAAGGGTTCTCCATCATCCCTTGAAAAGGGGGTTATCAAAAATCAATAAAAAATAAGGCCTTCAATCCATTCAGGCATGAAAAATGAAAATATTCTTCCCATAAATTCCCGCATGCAAATTCCCATGTCCCGCAAAGACAATTGATCCGTGGGTAAATATGTTAGTGGATTTAACCCACATTCATCATTTAGGAAGAAGAACAAGGGGAGGTAATCACTTAGAAAAAATAAACCCATACCTAGGAAAAGAATATTTATTGAGTAATATCACCCGTCATTTTTCATCGATCTCTGGTTCCAATTCACTCTCCAAGGGTATCGCCGCTGCTTTCTAATTCGCCAGCATTCATCGTTGGAGAGGTTTCCTTCGCTGTTTGTTAGAGGAATTCCAGGTTTTTTTGTCAACCTTAAATACCCTTTTAATTAAATAAGGAAGATATTTTGTGTGTTGTATCATCACCACACTAATTCATTAATGTATTTCATTAATGATTTTCAGCTTCATCATGTTTCCACATTGCAGCGATGATGTGTCGCTATAAAAAGTTAAAAGAAATTAAATAAACCATTTCTAAGTTTATTTTATTTTCATTTAAAACTTCCAAAAAAATAACTTTCACCCTCAACCTGTGTCGGTCGAGGTTAGGCTCTGCCTAAGGGAAAAACACCCTCACGATCTCAATGGTACTCTTGGATTTTCAATCCAAGTTACCATTTATGAGTTATAAGGATTTGAAAATAAAATAATATTTATTCAATTATTTTATTTACAACCAAAAACTACTTTCCACTGTTGACCCATGTTAGCCAATGTAAGGACCTTCCAAAGTGAATCATGATGCTCTGAGTTCAACGGTGCCCTCATATTTTTGATCTGGGCACTGGTTTAAAAGTTATAAAAAACCTATTCATGTGATTATTTTAATGTACTTTAAAAATAGTTCAAAAATACATTCTGACTACTCCATCCCTAGGAATCATGTGTCATCTCAGAGCCTAGTCTTAAAATAATCCCATTAAATTTCAAAAAAAAATACATGGAATTTCGAGAAATTATATACATAATTTCCCATAAAAAATTTCATATTGATCCATTTTAATACTTGAGTGGATATTGTTGTTGTATTAGAACTAAACTAATGGACGATTTTGATCCCATCCACCTTAGAATTTCATTTAGTAGGCTCTTATAATTTCTTCAAGCATCTGAATAGTCCTTTTAGATTGTCCATCATTTTGGGGGTGATAGGCCATATAGAAATTCAATTCAGTATTCAAAGCATGTTGAAGACTTATATAGAATTTAGAGGTGAACCATGGATCAAGATCAAAGACGATCGAATGTGGAACCCCATTCAGCCTCACCAATTCCTCTTTGTGTATCTTGGAAAGTTGTTCCAATGAGAAATATTCTCAAATGGTGATGAAGTAGGCAGTATTAGTGAGTCAATACACCACAAACCATATCACATTTTTTCCTTTGGATGTCTTCAGAAGACTAGTAACAAATTTCATGGTGATATTCTATAATTTCCACATGGGTATAGGTAATGGTTGCATTGTTCCTTTGGACTTATGTCACTCTGCTTTAACTTTCTGACATACCAAGAATCGTGAGATATACTTCTCAATCTTCTTCTTCATGTTTTCCTACCAGAAGTGCTCTTTAAGATCATAGTACATCTTTGTACTTCCAATATGGATAGAGAAAGATGTGTTATGTGAATTATATAATAGATCCTTATTTATCTTTGGTGGTGAAGTCACACAAAGACAAGTTCCAAACTAAATTATACCATCATCATCAATATGAAACTCATGTAGCTTCCATTCCTTTACTAATCTCACCTTATTTTCTAGCTCCAGATCATACCTTTGTGCCTCCTTGATCTTATATTGGATATATGGTTGGGTAATCATTTTGGAAAGGTATGATGTATTCCCTATTGTTATGATTTCTAGATCCATCCTTTGTATATCCATTAAGATAGGGTCTTTCTTAATCCACATCATGGATAAAGTATCATGTTATTTTCTACTAAGAGCAACAGTTACCTTGTTCTCCTTTACCATATGGTAGTGAATAGAGAAATTGTAGTCCTTGATTAGATATAACCATCTTATTTGACTCATGTTGACCTTTTCTATGTGAATATATACTTTAGAATCTTATGATTGGTATAAATGTCACACTTCTCACCATAGAGATTTTGCCTCAAAATATTCAAGGCAAAGATCACAATTTCTAACTCCATATCATGCATCAGGTAGTTTTTATCATGGATCTTCAATTATTGTGAGGAATAGGCTATCACTTTCTCATTATGAATGAGTACACAACTCAAGACTTTATATGAATCATCACTGTATATCACAAAACCTTCTCCACTTGATGGTAGTGTGAGTAAAATCACAATAATTATCACCTTCTTGATCTCCTTAAATATTTCCCCACATTATTTTGTCAAGACATAATTTACCCTTTTCTGTGTTAACTTAGCTAGAGGGATAGACAAACTTGATAAATTTCTCACAAAATGTCGTAATGCCCTACTAAGATAAGACAACTATGGATTTCCATGACACTAGTGGGTCTGGTCCATTCCTCAATTACCTTTTTCTTTGAAGGGCCCACATAAATTCCCTCACTTATGATCATGTGCCCCGAAAATGTGACTTGTGGCATCCAAAACTCATACTTTCTGAACTTATCATACATTTTCTCTTTCTTTAACATTTCCATTACAATCCTTAGATACTCTTCATGTTCCTCCTTGTTCATGGTGTAAATGAGAATATCATTGATAAATAATACCAAAAATGTTTCAAGGTAGTCTCTAAAGACTTTATTAATAAAATCCATGAATATTGTGAGGGAATTAGTGAGTTAAAATGGAATTAGTATGAACTCATAGTGTCTATACCTTGTATGGAAAGCATTCTTCTGAATATCTTCCTTATTCACCTTCAGTTGATGATATCTAAAATGAATATATGTCTTTGAGAAGCACTTATCATCTCATAGTTGATCAAAAAAGACATAAATCCTTGGCAGAGGATGCTTGTTATTTATATTGATAATTTTGAGCTCTTAGTAATCAATATATAGCTGCATTGATCCATCATTCTTCTTAACAAACAGTAGTGGCACACCCCAAGGTGATTCACTAGGTCATATGAACCCTTTGTCTAAATTCTCTTTCAGTTTCTTATTTAACTCCTCTGATTTGATCGAGGCCATCCAATAAAGTCATTTAGAGATAGAATTAGCTCCATATATAAGTTCTATTTGTAACTCTACATCGTGATTTAGGGTAAGTCGGGTTAATTCTTCAGGAAATACATCAGTGTATTCCCTCACAATGGGAATTTCCTCTAGGTTGATACCTTCCTTTGACTAAACCATTTGAGTGAGGTATGCTTCTTAATAGGGTATCAACACCCACACCATTGAGAGATTTTTAAAATGAGATTCATGATCTTCCTTTAATTTTTAGAGGAGCATGGGATGGTTTAGAATATGAAAAGATATTTCCTTTTCCTGACAGTTGATGTGTGCTCTATATAATGAGAGTCGATCCATGCCCAGTATAGAATTGAATCCCACCAAGGGAAGGATTACAAGATTCACTAGAAGAATATTCCCAAATACACTAACAGTATAAGATTCCAACAAATGGGTTTCAATGATTTCACCACTATATGTTTTTACAAATATATCTACTTCAAGGTATCAGGGCATCAATTCAACAGTTATAACAAACTTGAAGGGCATAAAGTAATACATAGAACTCTATTTAAATTAAATTACCTCTAGGAATGAGTTGATATTAACCATACCTTTCATCATTTCTTTTTATTGATTCTGGTATCACCATTCTCTTAAGAATCAATATTTTAAAACAAAATAGAAGTCAGAAAAGCATGAATAATTTATTCTTTTGCACAATTAACTCTAAACGCATGTCTAGTGGGATTCCTATGTTTATGCTTTTTATAAAACAAATCCGCTTGGATATTTACATATACTTAGACATATGTTAAGGTTTTTTACTAATGTTTTCTAATCCAAATTACCAAATCAACTAAATTGTATCACTAATACCAACTATCATTGTAACATCCCAGAAAAAAAAAGAATACATCATTTTCATATTTATTAATATTTTTGAATTAAATATTAATTTTATTTTAAAGGGGATGCTATATTAAATAGAGTACATGACATGAAAAAATGGGTTTCTCTAAAGTCTTATGTTTCACACAATGCTGAGTCATATTGAAAAAAATATAATATTATTATATTATTATTTTAAATGGTAGTTAACGTCTAGTCGTTTTATTGGAGTAAATAAACAGAACTAACCATATTACGATTATAAATGTTTGGTAAATATTTTTAAATTTATGAAATAAAATTTAGAGGCTTAAAATGTGAATGAATCAAATTTTAAGCATAAATACTCTAATATTATTTAAAATGTTGATTTACCGCCTTTAGATGGAGAACCCTCTTTAAATCTAGTTTTGGTCACTTTTATATGTTCTATCTGAAAAAATAAAATTCTTCTTTAAAATACAGACATCAAAATTTACTTTGGGTAAATTTTTGGTATTTTTCTAACAAAATTCATTTTTTAATGAATAGTTAAAAATACTGCATTTTAATTTAAAATTTCCTTTTAATCTAATTTATTTATATGGTTAGATTATATTTTTAAATGGTTTTAAAGTTTAATTAGATTATATTTTTAACATTTAATCCAATTTTGGTCATTGGAAGTAATTTTACTTTGAAATTGGACATAAACAAATGTCAATCTTTTGATAGTTATTATTTCTTAAAAACATGCTTTTTGTTATGACAACGGAGATTAATTTTAAATTAATTAATGAAACTTATATGCTTTTAATTTTTTAAAATAGAAATATTTTTTGAATTCGGAATATCAAATATATCTTAGGCTTAATTTTTGGTATTTTCTGAAAACCTTCAATTCTTGATGAATAGTGAAAACACTGAGTAGAAGTTAAAAACCCAAATTTTTCATTTAAATGAAATTTTACCGCTTCTATGAATTGAATTTTGAAAATCCGACATACATGGTTGTTAAAATTAAGTAAAACGTGGTTCAATAAGATGAAAATATTTTTTGCTGAATAGTACCTTTTGACTTTTATTTACCATGGTTAAAGATAAATAGGGTAATTCAAGGTAAAAAAATATTATAATAATAGAAAATTACCTTAACACTTGTCCTAACCTTATTGTATGAGTCAAGTATAACCAATACAATCCTTGGGTGATATTTTTAGCCTTGGAAAGCCATTTGGGTAAGATAATGACATTAATAACTTTTTATTTAAAGTAAAAAATAAAAATATCATAAACATGTATTGTTTTTATAAAAACATTTTAATGTGGGGTTATATAATTGATATATTTGACTATAAATATTCATTATAAATCTAAATGGATTTCCTACATCATGGTATTTTATTTATAATTTTTACACATCAAATAAATAAAATTATTTATGACACAATAATGATGCAGTGTTTACCTCATTAATGAATGATTTAAATAAATAAGATTATAAAAATTAAAACAAAATCCAAAACCTATCCAATTATTATTGGATGATTTTATTTATAATAATATTCATATTATATTTTACTTTAATAAGTTTTGGACCTTTAGAAACTGAGAATCATTATATAATAAAATAATATTTTCAAACTTTCCTAAAGAGCCCCTCCTCCCCCTTATAAAAAGCCCTCACCTCTAACCCATTACAAACACATATCAAGCCCCTTGTCTTTTCCAAACTCTGAAAAAATAAGCTCTCAAGATCCCTCTCTTTCACCTATAATCCTTACATTATGCAGAATCCACTTCAATAAATCCTTTTGATTCAAACCAAAGGGAGTTACCCGATTTAAAGGTAACGTCTTCTCTTAAGTTCTTTTCTTTTATTTTACTTCTACAACCCCCTAAACTCTTTTTATTACTTTTTTTATAACAACAAAAGTATTATAAATAAAATAGGTTGTTTATATGAGAATTATTCTAACTACACTTACACACACCTTCATCTAATGGGTAAAGAATATATTGTTTCTGTGGACGGTGAACTACTGCCTCACGAAACGATGATTATTCAATCTTCTCCTATCACCTCTTATGGTGGCCATTAATATGGAGGTGTATTTACATGTAATATATATTATATTTATATTTTCTCTATACTTCTGTATTTTTAATTTATATCATACCTTTATGGTTTCCATAATGGGTAAATACGATAATTTCATTTGAGGAAGTGTGGACTACCGCCCCCTGAAAGTGATATGACTCGTTCATTCCATACATGGAACATATAAAGGATATAATTAATGGAATTATATATGATATTATACTATAATTATAATATACCTATGTGTCATTAAGTTTTCATTCCATTAAATATTAAATAGAAATGAAAGTAGCGTTCATGCGTACGTACGGCTTACCGTCTCCATTAACGGTGCATTTCATTTCTTACCTCCAAATGAAATTTACTATTATAAATACATATATATACTATATATATATGATATATATGATATCTAAATCATGAATATCATTCTGGAGATAATGGAATTTTGACCACATGAACAACTTGTAATTATAAGAAGTTCATTTTTGACTCAAGTACCAAATATCGACAAAATGACCATTATTAACTTAAATGATTGCATAATTTTTATAACATGGTAATAAGTGATATAAAAGGAATAATAAAATTTAAAAATGTTCTTAATCAAGTATAAATTAACTTTATTTTATTATTCAAGAGATTAAATAATGAACATGTTAATTCGGACACGAGGTAAGGAGTTTCTTATCTCACTTTTAATTTCCTGAGATTTCCATTGTTCACCACTTATTTATTGCATGTGGTGTATTTTGTAATTCCATTTGATATATATTATCATGATTATCTTTATATTCATGGTATTCTATGACTCATTTGGTGGTTATTAACTTTTAGTCATACGACTCGATTGATTACAACGTGGTCAGGGGTTTTCATCTCACTTTTTATTCTCGTGAGATTCATGCTATGTTTGCCACTATTTCCTTTTATGTCACTACTAAAAAAAGGGCTTTATCATCACTCAAAACGGGCTTTAATAGCGCTAAAAAATTGTTGTAAAGCTCAACACTGATATAGGGGGTCCCATTTATCAGCGCTCTAAAAAGCGCTAATAAAGGCCCCTTTAATCAGTGCTAAAAAAGAACTAATAAAAGACCTCTTTATCAGCGCTGATAAAAGGAAACTTTATCAGTGCTTTTAAAAATAACTGATAAAAGTCCAAAAAATTTAAAAAAAAATAAAAAAGAATTATATAATGCAGGTAGAGCTTTTAGCAGCATTTGACCCCCCCCCCCATCAGCGCTCGGCAGACACCCCCTCACACTCTCCTTTGCGTGCAGCCTTTGCTTCCACCTGAACTCGAACCCATGACCCCCCCCCCTTTCGTGGCTGCACCTTTACCACTAATACATTTCGTTTTTTCTTTATTTAATGATATAACTATTTATTTATATATATATTTATTTATTTATTTATTTATTTATATTTATTCGTATATTGATATAGATTCATATTAATATAAATATATTTATTTATTTATTTATTTATATATATTTAGTTATAATTTTTTATTCGTATATTTATTTGTATATTAAGATATACTTATAAGATTAGTCTTAAATACATTTATGAAAAAATATTTTTTTATGTGTGTTTATAAATAAATAAATACATACATACATATATATATACGACACATAAACACACACACACACATATATATTTACGAATAAATACATATATATATATATATACGTATTTGAAAATGCATAGAATGTTAAAATGACCATAACTTATAATCTAGAAGCTCGTTTCAACTCCACAACAAGTAAAATTGAAGAAAATAAAACAATATTTGATATGATATGTGGTATAGGCCTAACGGAAATCCAGATCAAAATTTATACTTGTTTGAATGTTAACAAATCAGGGTATATAGACTAAAAACTCAGTTTCGGAGGCCTTCTGGGTCTTTTTGGCCTAGAAAAATGTGAATGAAGCTTTGTTTCGGTCACTAGCGCGTAGTGCTCGTCATAGTCTTCGATTTGATATGGTGTAGAGCTCAAATGGACACCCGAATCAAAAGTTATGGTCGTTTGAAGTTTGAGTTACATTTTCAACTTATTTTAGATCTTTTATTAATTGTTTTGATTTTTTGTGTCTTCAAATTGTTATTAAATGATTTTTAATCGATAATGATTAGAAAATTATTAATTAATAATATTTTTTAAAATATTTTAAATCCATTTTCACTCAATTTCTTATATATTAAATGTAATAGTCTATTTATACGTATCTAAAACATAATTAAAAAATATATATTATATTTATATCAATATAAATATACTTATATAACAATAATTTGTTTTTCATAATTTTTTTTGAAACATAAAATTTATCACCGGTAGGAAAAAGTGCTGATAAATCCCCCCTTTATCAGCGCTACTAAAAAAACACTGATAAAGGGGTCCCCTTTATCAGTGCTTTTTTTTAGAGCTGATAAAGGGGTAGTGCTTCCCTTTCCCGTTTTTGTGGTAGTGTGTGGTTTATGTACTGCCCATGATTGTATTCTTTGTGTAATATACTTTAATTTATGGGTATTTAAATCTTCATTTTATTATCCTACTTTAATATGGTGTATGTTTCGTAAGTTACCAAATTGGTACGGTAACTTTTTAGCCCAATTTCCATTCCTTGGGTTAATCTTATAATTCTTAATTATGTCATGCTATGATTACATGTGGAATAACTGTTTATTTATTTATGTGGTAATTTCCACTCCCCTTTGTGTGGATATACTTTTGATACACATAATCACTCCATTGATAAATTCTCATATCATTGATATGAACTTGATAAGGGTAATCTTAACTCAATTTCCATTCATTGAGCTAAACATACAAGTCATTGGTTTTGTTTTAAAAAGAAAATGTGTGAATTTACTCTAATTGATTTACACTGAATATCCAATCATATTGAGTGTATTTATATTTTTCACAAATTATTATGTAATTGATTTATCCTTAATCTAAGGATACAATTTTTATAAGGGGTTTTGTCTCAATTTACATTCCATTGAGACTTCATTGTTGTTATGAACCAATTCACTTTTATATGGTGTTAATACTATCCTTTGGCATATTATATCATTAATCCATTTAATTTCATGATATTATAAACTTTTGATTAATGTTATTCCTCAATTATTTGTATTCAAGTGTCTCTCATTTGGTTAGGAACTCTTTAACTAAAATATAATTTTAAATGTTTTAAACATTTATTCTTCTAAATATTTCTCATTAATGTCCATGTTTTAAAAATGGTTTTAAGGATTTATTTAGATGTACATGAATGTTTTGAAATTAAAATTTCTTTCAAATGCTTCAAAGTGGTATGGGAAACTTTGATTCAAAAATATATTTATTAAATGTTTTAAATGGTTTTGAAAATGGTTTGATAAAGCATTGATTATGTCAATATCTTTAAATGATATATTTTGATTGCAATGTGGAAATTTTATCTTTCCTTTATACTTGTTTTACATGTTATGAATATGTTATGGTTATTGGGAGTTGTTTATGTATACAGGTGGTTCTGTGATAAACCTAGGGCAGGTGAGTCTGAGATAGATCTCCAATGAATTGGGTAATGTGACAGAGGTAAATGTTAATATTTCTCCTAAGAGATTTAGAGAATATACTATGATGGGTATTCCAAACGTAACTCCCTACGTAGTTGTGAAAACTAAAATGTAAGTATGTTATGAATTCTATAAGTTACCTTTATGATATATGATTTCTGTGTGTTATTCATAAATCTTATGATTTCATGAGGTATGTTATGATTGAAAAGTATGGTTTCATTTATTTGTATTTATTGATGGGTTAATGTTTCCTTTCCTAATTTTATAACCCTTACTGAGATTTTTATGCTCATCCCAAGTTTTGAAAATTTTTTCACATGTATTAAAGATTAATAGGGTCAAGGATGGGATCAAGGAAAAGTCATGTTGTCTAAAACATGGAACTAGACAAGTTTTTTTAAGAGTTTTTATTTTATGAAAAAAATAGAAACTGAGTAGAAGTGTCTAATTTTTAATTTTTGATATGTAATGCAATAGTTATGGCCTAATTCTCTAAAACTATAAACCTGAAAAGATCCTCAAAGTGAATTATTAATTTAATTCAAGATTATGTAATGTTTTAAGGCTGGGTCCTTATAGATGGTATCAGAGGTCGATTTAGATAACTTTAGAGGTTAGGATGTTATTTAATCATAAGTGGCATGACCATAATGGTTATCATATTATAAAGAGTCATTGTTATTTTAGAGGTGATAAATTATTATTACATTTTGGGGTACAAAATGAAAGGTATTAGATAACCTTTGAGGATAAAATATGTTATGGTTATTTTTGAGGAATTTGTCTCTTTTTTTATGTTATGAAATAAAATATTTTTTTGAAAAAGGAAAAAACGCAGACCATGTGACAATTCGTCGCCTTGGACAATGCTACGAGAATCGAACCCACAACCAAAGTTCAATTGGGATTTATCGCCTACCACTAGACTACGTGAAGTCCCTAGTTAGTATGACTAATTATTTTTAGTTAAATGATTTTATGGATCAAGTATAAGTTGATTTGGGATATTATGTTTTATCAAATGTACATCCTTAGTATAGGAAAATGATTTTGTGATTAAGTGATAAAGGTTATTTTGGAAGACATTCTCTCTTTTGGGAACACTATATGCTTAAGGAAAATACAATACTATGGGATTTAATTTGTGGAGTAATGGTTGAAATATTATTTTGGAAGAATATATGTTTTTATTGTGTACATAAGGTGATTTGGGTTATTTATGGAAGTGATTAACCCATCATAGAGAATATGTGATTAGGTTAATTACACTTCAATATGAGACTTTAATAGTAGTCGATGTTTTTAGAGATAAATGTTAAGATTTATTGTGGAAGACTATGTGATTAAATCCTTATTATTTTTGGGTTTCAATATTAGTTTGGATTATTTTAAATAATTTAAAGGACAATTTTATATTGAATGGTCTTTCTTGAACTTTGGGTACTTTTTGTTGAATTTTGGAGATTAAGAGTGGTATTTATTTTTATAAAGGATTATCCTTTTGGGGATTATCTGATCTCGTACTAACAAATTTTAGTTTTGGTTAATGTATAAAGATAAGGGAAATATATGGTTAATATTTTTTTGGATCATTTTATTCTCTAGAAGTTGATTCTAGCACTTTTTATGTGACCAAGTCATCTTGAATACTCATCGTTTGGAGAAATGATAAGTTTGTGGTAGAAATTTTGTAAATGATGAAAGTCTACATGTCAAGTAAGTAAGTTTCCTTATGTTCTAATTCAATCTCATAAATAAATTCTCCAACTTTATGAAAAGGAACTTAAAAAACGTTGTCCGGTTACTTTTCCTACAGGGAAACCAATGACCGTTTAACCCATTACAAATTTGTGGTTTTCTTGTTGTTAACTTTCTCTTAATCATTGTTTCTATCACTCTGCATCAGAACTTGACACTTAGTTTCTCCTCCATATCCATGTTTTCATGGATTCCAAGTATGGTTTATCTCGGGTGACCTTTGTACTTATCTTTATTTCTTTTAAAGTGATAGTTTTATTTACTATTTTTCTGATGTGGGACTTTCAATAAAGTTTCAAAGCCCAATTTTAAAATTGTGAGGATGCAATTTCCAAAAGGGGGGAAGGGTGTAACATCCCAAGAAAATAAAAAATATGTCATTTTCATATTTATTAATATTTTTGAATTAAATATTAATTTTATTTTAAAGGGTATGTTATATTCAATGGTGTACCTGACATGGAACAATGGGTTTCTCCGAAGTCTTATGTTGCACACAATGCTGAGTCGTATTGAATAAATAATATTATTATTATTTTAAATGGTAGTTGATGTCTAGCCATTTTATTGGAGGTAATGAAAATAACGAACCATATTACAATTATACATGTTTTTTAAATGATTTTACATTTATCCAATAAAATTTAGAGGCTTAAAATGTGAATGAAACTAATTTTAAGCATAAATACTCTAATATTCTTTAAAAGGTCGATTTACCACCTTTTGATGGTGAACCCTCTTTAAATCTAGTTTTGGTCACTTTTATATGTTCTATTTGAAAAAATAAAATTATTCTTTAGAATTAGGACATCAAAATTTACTTTGGGTAAATTTTTGGTATTTTTCTGATAAAGTTCATTTTTAAATGAATTGTGAAAAATACTACATTTTAATTCAAAAATGTCTTTTAATCTAATTTATTTATATGGTTAGATTATATTTTTAAATGGTTTTAAAGTGTAATTAGATTATATTTTTACCATTTAATCCAATTTTGGTCATTGTAAGTAATTTCACTTTGAAATTTCACATAAACAAGTGTCAATCTTTTGATAGTTATTATTTCTTAAAAACACGCTTTTGTTTTGACAAGGATAATTAATTTAAAATTAATTAATAAAACTTCTATGTTTTTAATTTGTTAAAATATACTTCATTTTTTAATTCAGAATAGAAAATATATCTTAGGCTGAATTTTTGGTATTTTTCTGAAAACCTTCAATTTTTGATGAATAGTGAAAACACTGAGTAGTAGTTAAAAAACCGAATTTTTCATTTAAATGAAATTTTACCGCTTCTGTGAATTGAATTTCAAAAATACGACATATATGGTTGTTATAAGTAAGTAAAATGTGGTTCAATAAGATGAAAATAATTTTTGGTGAATAGTAGCTTTTGACTTTTATTTACCGCGGTTAAGGTAAATAGGGTAATTCAAGGTAAAAATAATATTATAATAATATAAAATTACCTTAAAACTTGTCCTGACCTTATTGGATGAGTCAAGGCCTACCAATACAATCCTTGGGTGAGATTTTTTGCCTTTAAAAGCCATTTGGCTAAGATAATTACATTAATAACTTTTTATTTAAAGTAAAAATAAAAATATCATAAACATGTATTATTTTGATAAAACAATTTTAATGTGGAGATATATAATGGATATATTTGACGATAAATATTCATTATAAATCTAAAAATATTTCCTACATCATGGTATTTTATTTATAATTTTTATACATCAAATAAATAAAATTAGTTATGATACAATAATGATGCAGTGTTTACCTCATTAATGAATGATTTAAATAAATACGATTATAAAAATTAAAACAATATCCAAAACATATCCAATTATTATTCGATGATTTTATTTCGAAAAAGAGTCATATTATCTTCTACTTTAATAAGTTTTGGACCTTTAGAAACCGAAAATCATTATATAATAATATTATATTTTCAAACTTTCCTAAAGAGCCCCTCCTCCACCTTATAAAAATCCCTCACCTATAACCCATTACACACACCTCTCAAGCCCCTTGTATTTTCCAAAATCTGCCAAAATAATCTCTCAATATCCCTCTCTTCCACCTAGAAGCCTTACATTAGTCAGAAGCTACTTCAAGAAATCATTTTGATTCAAACCAAAGGGAGTTACCCGATTTAAAGGTAACGTCTTCTCTTAAGTTCTTTTCTTTTATTTTACTTCTCCAACCCCCTAAACTCTTTTTATTACTTTCTTTTATAACAAAAAAATTATTATAAATATACTAGGTTTTTTATATGATAAGTATTCTAACTACACTTACACACACCTTCATCTAATGGGTAAAGAACATATTGTTTCTGTGGACGGTGAACCACTGCCTCACGAGATGATGATTGTTCAATATTATCCTATCACCTATTATGGTGGCCATTAAGATGGAGGTGTATTTACATGTAATATATATTATATTTATATTTTCTCTATACTTATGTATTTTTCATTTATATCATACCTTTATGTTTCCATAATGGCTAAATACGATAATTTCATTTGAGGAAGTGCGAACTACCGCCCCCTCAAAGTGAAATGAATCGTTCATGCCATACGTGGAACATATAAAGGATAGAATTAATGGAATTATATATGATATTATACTATAATTATAATATACCTATGTGTCATTAAGTTTTTATTCCATTAAATATTAAATAGAAATGAAAGTATCTTTCATGCGTACGTACGGCTTACCGTCTCCATAAACGGTGCATTTCATTTCTTACCTCCAAATATAATGTACTATTATAAATACATATATAGACTATATATATATGATATATATGATATCTAAATCATTCATATCATTCTGTAGATAATATACTTTTGACCACATGAACAAATTGTAATTATAAGAAGTTCATTTTTTACTCAAGTACCAAATATCGACAAAATGACCATTATTAAATTAAATGATTGCATAATTTTTATAACATGGTAATAAGTGATATAAAATGAATAATAAACATTAAAAAGGTTCTTAAGAAAGTATAAATTAACTTTATTTTATTATTCAGGAGATTAAAGAATGAACGGGTCAAGTCGGACACGAGGGAAGGGGTTTCTTATCTCACTTTTAATTCCCTAATATTTCCATTGTTCGCCACTTATTTATTGCATGTGGTGTATTATGTACTTCCATTTGATATATATTATCATGATTCTATTTATATTCATGGTATTTTATGATTCATTTTGTGGTTATTAACTTTTGGTTATACGACTCGATTGATTACAACGTGGTAAGTGGTTTTCATCTCACTTTTTATTCTCGTGAGATTCATGTTATGTTTGCCACTATTTCCTTTTGTGTCACTACTAAAAAAAGGCTTTATCAGCACTCAAAATGGGTTTTAACAACACTAAAAAATTGTTTTAAAGTTCATCACTGATATAGGGGGGTCCCTTTTATCAGCGCTATGAAAAGCGTTGATAAAGGCCCCTTTAATCAGCGCTAAAAAAAAGCGCTGATAAAAGACCCCTTTATCAACGCTGATAAAAGTCCAAAAAAATTAAAAAATATTATATAATGAGGGGAGATATTTTAATAGAACTTGACCCCCCCCCCCCCCCCATCAACACTCGGAGAACCCCCCCCCCCCCCACACACACACACACACACTCTCTCTCTCTCTCTCTCATGTGTGCGTAGCCCTTTGCTTCCACCCGAACTCGAACCTGTGACCTCCCCCCTTTCGCGGCTGCACCTTTACCACTAATCCATTTTGTTTTTTCTCTATTTAATGATATATCTATTTATTTATATATATATATTTATATTTATTAATATATTGATATAGATTCATATTAATATAAATATATTTATTCATATATTAGTATATATATATTCATTCGTATATTAATATATATATATATATTTCTTTATATATATATATATAGTTATAATTTTTTATTTGTATATTTATTTGTATATTAAGATATACTTATAAGACTAGTTTTAAATACATTTATGAAAAAATATGTTTTTTATGTGTGTTTATAAATAAATAAATACATACATACATATATATATACAACACATACACACACACACACACACACACATTTACGAATAAATACATATATATGTGTATTTGAAAAGGCATAGAATGTTAAAATGACCATAACTTATAATCTAGAAGCTCGTTTCAACTCCACAACGAGTAAAATTGAAGAAAATGAAACAATCTTCGATATGATATGTGGTATAGGTCTAACGGACATCCAGATCAAAAGTTATACTTGTTTGAATGTTAACAAATCAGGGTATATGGACTAAAAACTCAGTTTCGGAGGCCTTCTGGGCCTTTTTGGCCTAGAAAAATGTGAATGAAGCTTTGTTTCAGTCACTAGCGCATAGCGCTCATCGTAGGCTTCGATTTAATATGTTGTAGAGCTCAAATGGACACCCGGATCAAAATTTATGGTCGTTTGAGGTTTGAGTTACATTTTCAACTTATTTTAGATCTTTTATTAATTTTTTTGATTTTTTGTGTTTTCAAATTGTTATTAAATGATTTTTAATAGATAATAATTATAAAATTATTAATTAATAATATTTTTAAAAATATTTTAAATCCATTTTCACTAAATTTATTATATATTAAATGTAATAGTCTATTTATACGTATCTAAAACATATTTAAAAAATATATATTGTATTTATATCAATATAAATATACTTATATAAAAAAAATTTATTTTTAATAATTTTTTTTGAAACATAAAATTTATCACCGGTAGGAAAAAGTTCTGATAAATCCCACCTTTATCAACGCTACTAAAAAAACACTGATAAAGGGGTCCCCTTTATCACACTTTTTTTAGTGCTGATAAAAGGGTAGTGCTTCCCTTGCCCATTTTTGTAGTAGTGTGTGGTGTATGTACTGCCCATGATTGTATTCTTTGTGTAATATACTTTAATTTATGGGTATTTACATCTTCATTTTATGATCCTACTTTAATATGGTGTATGTTTCTTAAGTTACCAAGTCGGTAAGGTAACTTTTTAACCTAATTTCCATTACTTGGGTTAATCTTATAATTCTTAATTATTTCATGCTATGATTATGTGTGGAATCACTGTTTATTTATTTATGTGGTAATTTCCACTCCCCTTTGTGTGGATATACTTTTGATACACATAATCACTCCATTGATAAATTCTCATGTCATTGATATGAACCTGATAAGGGTAATCTTAACTCAATTTCCATTCATTGAGTTAAATATACAAGTCATTGGTTTTGTTTTAAAAAGAACATGTGTGAATTTCCTCTAATTGATTTATGCTGAATATCCAATCATATTTAGTGTATTTATATTTTTCACACATTATTATGTAATTGATTTATCCTTAATCTAAGGATACAATTTTTATAAGGGGTTTTGTCTCAATTTACATTCCATTGAGACTTCATTGTTTTTATGAACCAATTCACTTTTATATGGTGTTAATACTATCCTTTGGCATATTATATCATGAATACATTTTATTTCATGATATTATAAACTTTTTATTAATGTTATTCCTCAATTATTTGTATTCAAGTGTCTCTCATTTGGTTAGGAACTCTTTAACTAAAATATAATTTTAAATGTTTTAAAGATTTATTCTTATAAATCTTTCTCATTAATGTCCATGTTTTAAAAATGGTTTTAAGGATTTATTTATATGTACATGAATGTTTTGAAATTAAAATTTCTTTCAAATGCTTCAAAGTGGTATGGGACACTTTGATTCAAAAATCTCTTTATTAAATGTTTTAAATGGTTTTGAAAATGGTTTGATAAAGCATTGATTATGTCAATATCTTTAAATGATATATTGTGATTGTAATGTGGAAATGTTATCTTTCCTTTATACTTGTTTTATATGTTATGAATATGTTATGGTTATTGGGAATTGTTTATGTATAGGGGTGGTTCTGTGATAAACCTAGGGTGGGTGAGCCTGAGATAGCTCTCCAATGAATTGGGTAATGTGACGGAGGTAAACATTAATATTTCTCCTAAGAGATTTAGAGAATATAATATGATGGGTATTCCAAACATAACTCCATACATAGCTTTGAAAGCTAAAATGTAAGTATGTTATGAATTCCATAAGTTACCTTTATGATTTATGATTTCTCTGTGTTATTCATAAATCTTATGATTTCATGAGGTATGTTATGATTGAAAAGTATGGTTTCATTTATATTTATTTATTGATGGGTTAATGTTTCCTTTCCTTATTTTATAACCCTTACTGAGCTTTTTATGCTCATCCCAAGTTTTGAAATGTTTTTCACAGGACTTAAAGATGAATAGGGTCAAGGATGGGATCAAGGAAAAGTCATGTTGTCTAAAACATGGAACTAGACAAGTTTTTTTAAGAGTTTTTATTTTATGAAAAAAATAGAAACTGAGTAGAAGTGTCTACTTTTTAATTTTTGAGATTTAATGCAATATTTATGGCCTAATTCTCTAAAACTCTAAACCTGGAAAGATCCTCAATGTGAATTATTAATTTAATTCAAGATTATGTAATGTTTTAAGGCTGGGTCCTTATAGATGGTATCAGAGGTAGATTTAGATAACTTTAGAGGTTAGGGTGTTATTTAATCATAAGTGGAATGACCATAATGGTTATCATATTAGAAAGATTCCTTGTTATTTTAGAGGTGATAAATTATTATTACATTTTGGGGTGAAAAATGAAAGGTATTAGATAACCTTTGAGGATAAAATATGTCATGGTTATTTTTGAGGAATTTGTATCTTTTTTTTATGTTATGAAATAATATATTTTTTTTGAAAAAGGAAAACACACAGACCATGTGAAAATTCGTCACCTTGGACAAAGCAATGAGAATCCAACCCACAACCAAAGTGCAATTGAGATTTATCGCCTACCACTAGACTACGTGAAGTCCCTGGTTAGTATGACTAATTATTTTTTGTTAAATGATTTTATGGATCAATAATAAGTTGATTTTGGATATTATGTTTTATCAAATGGACATCCTTAGTATAGGAAAATGATTCGGTGATTAAGTTATAAAGGTTATTTTGGAAGACATTCTCTCTTTTGGGAACACTATATGCTTAAGGAAAATAGAATGCTATGGGATTTAATTTGTGGAGTAATGGTTGAAATATTTTTTTGGAAGAATCTATCTTTTTATTGTGTACAAAAAGTGATTTGGGTTATTTATGGAAATTATTAACCTATCATAGAGAATATTTGATTAGGTTAATTATACTTCAATATGAGACTTTAATAGTATTCAATGTTTTTGGAGATAAATGTTAAGATTTATTGTGGAAGACTACATGATTAAATCCTTATGAGTTTTGGGTTTCAATCTTAGTTTGGATTATTTTGAATAATTTTAAGTACAATTGTATATTGAATGGTCTTTCTTGAACTTTGGGTATTTTTTGTTGAATTTTGGAGATTAAGAGTAGTATTTATTTTTATAAAGGATTATCCTTCTGGGGATTATCTGATCTCGTACTAACCAATTTTAGTTTTGGTTAATGTATAAATATAGGGGAAATATATGGTTCATATTTTTTGGATCATTTTATTCTATATAAGTTGATTATAGCACTTTTTATGTGACCAAGTCAGCTTGAATACTCATCATTTGGAGAAAAGATAAGTTTGTGGTAGAAATTTTGTAAATGATGAAAGTCTACATGTCAAGTAAGTAAGTTTCATTATGTTCTTATTAAATCTCATAAATAAATTCTCCAACTTTATGAAAAGGAACTTAAAAAAATTTTGTCTGATTACTTTTCCTACTGGGAAACCAATGATCATTTAACCCATCACAAATTTTTGGTTTTCTTATTGTTAACTTTCTCCTAATCATGTTTTCTATCACTCTGCATCATAACTTGACACTTAGTTTCTCCTCTATATGGATCCATGTTTTCATGGAATCTAAGTATGGGTTATCTCGGGTGACCTTTTTACTTATCTTTATTTCTTTTAAAGTGATAGTTTTATTTGCTATTTTTCTGATGTGGGACATTCAATGAAGTTTCCAAGCCCAATTTTAAAATTGTGAGAACACAATTTCCAAAAGGGGGGAAGGGTGTAACATCCAAAGAAAATAAAAAATATGACATTTTCATATTTATTAATATTTTTGAATTAAATATTAATTTTATTTTAAAGGGGATTTTTTATTCAATGGTGTACCTGACATGCAAAAATGGGTTTCTCCGAAGTCTTATGTTGCACACAATGCTGAGTCATATTGAAAAAATATTATTATTATTATTTTAAATGGTAGTTAATGTCTAGCCGTTTTGTTGTAGTTAATGAAAATAACTAACCATATTACAATTATACATGTTTGTTAAAGGATTTTACATTTATCCAATAAAATTTAGAGGCTTAAAATGTGAATGAAACTAATTTTAAGCATAAATACTCTAATATTTTTTAAAAGGTCGATTTACCACCTTTTGATGGAGAACCCTCCTTAAATCTAGTTTTGTTCACTTTTATATGTTCTATTTGACAAAATAAAATTCTTCTTTAGAATTCATACATCAAAATTTACTTTGGGTAAATATTTGGTATTTTTCTGATAAAGTTCATTTTTTAATGAATAGTGAAAAATACTGCATTTTAATTCAAAACTGTCTTTTAATACAATTTATTTATATGGTTAGATTATATTTTTAAATGGTTTTAAAGTGTAATTAGATTATATTTTTACCATTTAATCCAATTTTGGTCATTTTAAGTAATTTCACTTTGAAATTTCACATAAACAAGTGTCAATCTTTTGATAGTTATTATTTCTTAAAAACACGCTTTTGTTTTGATAACAAGAATTAATTTAAAATTAATTAATGAAACTTCTATGTTTTTAATTTCTTAAAATATACTTCATTTTTTAATTTGTAATAGAAAATATATCTTAGGCTGAATTTTTGTTATTTTTCTGAAAACCTTCAATTTTTTATGAATAGTGAAAATACTGAGCAGTAGTTAAAAAACCAAATTTTTCATTTAAATGAAATTTTACCACTTCTGTGAATTATATTTTGAAAATTCGACATATATGGTTTTTATCAGTAAGTAAAATTTGGTTCAATAAGATGAAAATAATTTTTGGTGAATAGTAGCTTTTGACTTTTATTTACCACGATTAAAGGTATTAGGGTAATTTAAGGTAAAAATAATATTATAATAATATAAAATTACCTTAACACTTGTCCTAACCTTATTGGATGATTCAAGGCCAACAATACAATCCTTGGGTGAGATTTTTTTCCTTTGAAATCCATTTGGGTAAGATAATTACATTAATAACTTTTTATTTAAAGTAAAAATAAAAATATCATAAACATGTATTGTTTTGCTAAAAAAATTAATGTGGGGATATATAATTGATATATTTGACTTTAAATATTAATTATAAATCTAAAAATATTTCCTACATCATGGTATTTTATTTATAATTTTTAGACATCAAATAAATAAAATTATTTATGACACAATAATGATGCGGTGTTTACCTCATTAATGAATGATTTAAATAAATAAGATTATAAAAATTAAAACAATATCCCAAACATATCCAATTCTTATTGGATGATTTTATTTCGAATAAGAGTCGTCTTATCTTCTACTTTAATAAGTTTTGGACCTTTAGAAACCGAAAATCATTATATAATAATATAATATTTTCAAACTTTCCTAAAGAGCCCCTCCTCCCCCTTATAAAAATCTCTCACCTCTAACCCATTACACACACCTCTCAAGCCTCTTGTATCATCAAAAATCTGCATAAATAATCTCTCAATATCCCTCTATTTCACCTAGAAGCCTTACCTTAGGCGTAAGGAACTTCAAGAAATCATTTTGATTCAAACCAAAGGGAGTTACCTGATTTAAAGGTAACGTCTTCTCTTAAGTTTTTTTTATTTTACTTCTCCAACCCCTAAACTTTTTTTATTCCTTTATTTTATAACAAAACCATTATACTCAATATAATAGGTTGTTTATATTATAATTATTATAACTACACTTACACACACCACCATCCAATGGGTAAAGAACATACTGTTTTTATGGACGGTGAACTACTGCCTCACGAAACGATGATTGTTCAATCTTCTACTACCACCTCTTATGGTGGCCATTAAGATGGAACTATATTTATATGTAATATATATTATATTTATATTTTCTCTATACTTCTGTATTTTTCATTTATATCATACCTTTATGGTTTCCATAATGGCTAAATACGATAATTTCATTTGAGGAAGTGCGGATTACCACCCCCTCAAAGTGATATGACTCGTTCATGACATACATGGAACATATAAAGGATGGAATTAATGAAATTATATATGATATTATAATAGTATTATAATATACCTATTTATCATTAAGTTTTAATTCCATTAAAGATGAAATATAAATGAAAGTAGTGTTCATGCGTACGTATGGTTTACCGTCTCTATGAACGGTGCATTTCATTTCTTACCTCCAAATGTTATATACTATTATAAATGCATATATAATGGATATATATGATATATATGGTATCTAAATCATGAATATAATTCTGTAGATAATGGAATTTTGACATCCTGAACAACTTGTAATTATAAGAAATTCATTTTTGACTCATGTACCAAATATCAACAAAACGACCATTATTAACTTAAATGATTGCATGATTTTTATAACATGGTAATAAGTGATATAAAAGGAATAATAAACTAGAAAAAAGTTCTTAATCAATTAGTAATTTACTTAGTTTATTATTCATGAGATTAAATAATAAATGGGTCAAGTCAGACACGAGGTAAGGGGTTTCTTATCTCACTTTTAATTTCGTGATATTTCAATTGTTTGCTACTTATTTATTTCATGTGGTGTGTTGTGTTCTTCCATTTGATATATATTATCATTATTCTCTTTATATTCATGGTATTCTATGATTAATTTTGTGGTTTTTAACTTTTGGTCATATGACTCGATTGATTACAATGTGGTAAGGGGTTTTCATCTCACTTTTTATTCCCGTGAGATTCCTGATATGTTTGCCACTATTTCCTTTTGTGTGTTGTATATACTTCCCATGATTGTATTCTTTGTGTAATATACTTTAATTTATGGTTATTTAAATTTTAATTGTATGATCCTTCTTTCATGTGGTGTATGTTTCGTAAGTTACCAAATCGATAAGGTAACTTTTTAACCCAATTTCCATTCCTTGGGTTAATCTTCTAATTCTTAATTATATCATGCTATGATTATGTGTGGAATCACTGTTTATTTATTTATGTTGTAATTTATACTACCCTTTTTTTATATAATTTTGATACACATAATCACTCCATTGATAAATTCTCATGTTATTGATATGAACTTGATAAGTGTAATCTTAACTCAATTTCCATTCATTGAGTTAAACATACAAGTCATTGGTTTTGTTTTAAAAAGAACATGTGTGAATGTCCTATAATTTATTTACACTGAATATCCAATCATATTGATTGTATTTATATTTTTCATGCATTACTATGTAATTTATTTATCCTTAATCTAAGGATACTATTTTTATAAGGGATTTCGTCTCAATTTACATTCCATTGAGACTTCATTGTTGTTATGAACCAATTCACTTTTATATTGTGTTAATATTGTAATTTGGCATATTATATCATGAATCCCTTTATTTTCATGATATTATAAACTTTTGATTAATTTTATTTATCAATTATTTGTATTCAAGCGTCTCTCATTTGGTTAGGAACTCTTTAACTAAAATATCATTTTAAATGTTTTAAAGATTTATTATTCTAAATCTTTCTCATTAATGTCCATGTTTTAAAAATGGTTTTAAGGATTTATTTATATGGACATGAATGTTTTGAAATTAAAATTTCTTTCAAATACTTCAAATTGTTTGGAACACTTTGATTCAAAAATATCTTTATTAAATGTTTTAAATGGTTTTGAAAATGGTTTGATAAAGAATTGATTGTGTCAATATCTTGAAATGATATATTGTGATTACAATGTGGAAATGTTATCTTTCTTTTATGCTTATTTTATGTGTTATTAATATGTTATGGTTATTGGGCATTGTTTACGTATACAGGTGGTTCCGTGATAAACCTAGGGCGGGTGAGCCCGAGATAGCTCTCCAATGCATTGGGTAACGTGATGGAGGTGAACTTTAATGTTTATTAAAAATAAAAGTTAAAAAAAATTATTTTAAGGGAACACTTTTGACGTTAGGTTTTGGAAAATGTTTTTTAGGTTTGGAATTTTATTTTATTTTATTTTAATGAATCATTTATTAAATTAATAATTTTTTTTAAAAACCACATGTTCTATAAATTATTAGGTCATTATTACATCAGTAATGATGTAATTTAAGATACATCGATTATGTGAAACTATATTTTTACTATTTACTTGAAAATTAAAGTATTTCAGAAAATTACCAAAATATAAACTCTTAAAAAAATTCAACATGATGATTTAAAAAATGATATTCATTTTAACTAAATAAATTTATAACATAGGTAATTATTATTTTTAATGTAAAAATTATGATTTTTACAAAATACTTTAAAATAAAGTTTATTAAAAATGTGCTTATATTTTCTTTGATTTTTTATCATGATATTTATTTTTTGGAATTGTGATATTTATATTTACTTAAATTAATCATGATAAATATTATTTATATCATAATTTATTATTTTGAGGTAAAATTACTATTCCAGTGGTCATATTACTATTCCCAACGGTCAGGTTGTTATTCCAACAGTCACATTACTATTCCAACAGTAATTTTACCTCCTATAAATACCTATATATTTATTAATTCATTATTCAACTCAATTCCTCTCAAGGTTTTATATTTAAATTTTCTATAATTTTTATTGGTTTACTAATATTTTATTTCTTTTCTATATTATTGTTCATGGTAGGGATGATTCTAGTATATTAGGGCAATCCATATTTTCCCATCATAGTTTTTATATTTTATATTTTTCCCCCTTGTAATAATTATCATTTTAATGGATTTACTCATTGAATAATGTAATGATTTTCATTAATAAAATAATTTTTATTGGTTTCTCTATGGGTTGAATGTGTATAATATTGTATAATATAATATAATACACATTCATTCTAAGAAAAAAATGTTATTTATAAACTCTAGGTTGTTACATTATTCCCCCTTTAGAAATTTTATCCCCAAAATTTCTACTCGTATTATCAATTGAGAATAATAGAGGGTACTTTTGTTTCATTTTTTCCTCTAGTTCCCATGCCACCTCTTCATACTTATGGTTTTTTCAAATAACTTTGACAAGGTGAATTTTCTTATTACATAGAACTTTTTCTCTATAGTCTAAGATATTCACTAGGTACTCCTCATAAGAGAGTTCATTATCTAGTTCTACCAACTCTCGTTTTAGTACATATGAGGGTTCAGGTATGTAATTCCTCTCAGGAGAGATATGTGGAAAACATCATGAACTTGACCCATATTTGGTAGAAGTGCAAGTAAATAGGTCACTTATCCTATATGATCAAGGATCTAAAAGGGGCCAATGTACCTAGGGTTAATCTTACCATTCTTTCCAAACACCATTACTCTCTTCCATGGTGATATTTGAAGGAAAAAATTATCTCCAAATTCAAACTCCAATTCCCTTCGACATTCATTAGCATATCTCTTTTACTGAATTTTAGTAGATTTTATATGTTATTGGATGGCCTAAACCTTCTCTATTATCTCTTGTAAAATATTAGGTACAAGTAGGTTTTGTTCTCCAACTTCATACCACTAATTTGGAGTTCTACATTGCTTCTTGTACTAAGATTCATATGGATCCATTTGAATACTTTAGTGGAAGCTATTGTTGAATGAGAACTCAACTAATGGGAGATGTTGATATCATCTACCTTTTAATTCCATTGAACAAGATCTTAGCATTTCTTCAAGTATATGAATATTCCTTTTAGATTGTATTTTATTTTCGGTGTGAATTTTGTACTAAAATTTAATTCAGAATTCACATTATATTAAAGAATTATCCATATTTAGAGGTGAACCTTGAATCATGATCAGAGAATCGAATGTGGAACCTCATGCAGCCTCACCACTTCCTTGATGTATATCTTAAAAAGTTGTTCCAGTGAGAAATATTCTTGAATGGTGATAAAGTAGGCAGTCTCAGTGATTCAGTACACCACAACCCATATCACATTTTTTTAACATATTAGGAAGACCAATGAAAAGGTTCTTGGTGAAATTCTCCCATTTCCTCATGGGTATAAGAAATGGTTGGATCATCCCTTCAGACTTCTTGAACTCTACTTTAACATGTTTTCATACCAAGCACCTTGATATATACTCTTCAATATTCTTCTTCACATTGTCTTTCCATAAGTGCTCTCAAAGATCATGATACACCTTGGTGATTCCAATGTGGGTAGAGAAATATGATATATGTGCATTATCCAATAGATCCTTATTTATCTAGGGTGATGAAGGAACACAAATCCCAGCACCAAATTGAATAACACCATCATCATCAATATAGAACTCATGTAGCTTCCATTTATTTACTGATTTTACCTTCTTTTGTAGCTCTAGATCATCCCTTTGTGCCAATTTGATCTTATCTTGGATGGATGGTTGGGAAATCATTTAGAAAAATTATGATTTATTCCCTAATATTATAATTTCCAGATCCATCCTTTGCATATATATGAATATAAATTCTTTATTAATCCAAATCATAGATAAATTGACAGGTTATTTTCTGGTAAGAGCATCATCTACTTTATTCATCTTTCCTAGATTGTATTGAATGGATAAATCATAGTCCTTGATTAGTTATAACCATTTTCTTTTATACATGTTGATCTCATTTTATGTGAATATATACTTTAGACTCATATGATCAGTATATATGTCACACTTCTCATCATAGAGATAGTGTCACCAAAACTTCAAGGAGAATATCATAGCTGCTAACTATAGATCATGTTTAGGGTAGTTTTTCTCATGTTTCTTAAACTATAATGAGGCATAGGCTATAACTTTTTCATTATTTTTGAGTAAAAAACCAAGACTTTCTTTGAAACATCACATTATATCACAAAACCTTCTCCACTTGATGGTAGTATAAGTACAAGTGTAATGATTTTCCTCTTCTTTATCTCCTTAAATATCTCCTCAAATTATTTTTTCCAGACATATTTTACCCATTTCCATGTTAACTTAGTTATAGAGCTTAAAAATTGTGAGAAATATCTCACAAAACATTGGTAGGACCTTTCTAAACCAAGAAAACTATAGATTTCTATGACACTAGTGGGTCTAGATCATTCCTCAATTGCCTTTGTCTTTGAAGGTTCCATATAAAATCCTTCACTTATGATCACGTTCCCCAAGAATGTGACCTACTACATCCAAAAGTCACACTTTATGAATGTATCATACATTTTTTTCTTTCTTAATGTTTCTAGTATAATCCTTAGATGTTCTTCATGTTCCCCCTTTCTCTTGGAGTAAATTAAAATATCATCGATAAATACTACCAAAAAAATCAAGGTAGTACCTAAAGAATTTTTTTATCAAATCCATGAATATTTTAGTTGAATTAGTAATTCATTGGGTCATCACTATAAACTCATAGTGCCCATACCTTGTATGGAAAGTAGTCTTCTAAATATCTTCCTTCTTCACCTTCAGTTGATGATATCCAAAATGAAGATCCACCTTTAAGAAGTACTGAGATCCTCATAATTGATTTAACAAGTCATAAATCCTTGGAAAATGACACTTTTTATTTATGGTGATATTGTTGAGCTCCTGATAATCGATACATATCCACATTGATCTATCCTTCTTCGAGAAAAAGAACATCGGTGCACCCTAAGGTAGTGCACTAGGGCGTATGAACCCTTTATCCAAAGACTCTTGTAGCTGCTTCTTTAACTCCTCATGTTTGATCGGGGCCATTATTAGGGTCATTTAGAGATAGGAGTGTCTCTATGTATAAGTTATATTGATAACTATACCTCATGGTTTGGGGGAAGTCTGGGTAATTCTTTAAGAAATACATCAGTGCATTCTATCATAATGGGCATTTTCTCTAAGTTAATACCTTCCTTTGACTCAACCATTTAAGAAAGGTATGCTTCATTACAGGGTATCAATACCCACACTATTGAGTTATTTTAAATATGATATTCATGATCTTTCTTGAATTTTTAGTGGATCGTGGTATGGTTTGGAATGTGAAAAGATATTTCATTTTCCTGACAGTTGATGTGTGCTCTATATTACAAGAGTCGATCCATGCTCAATATAGCATTGAATTACACCAAGGGAAGGATTATAAGATTGGATAGAAGAATTTTTCGACATATGATAACAGGATAAGATTATAACACATGAGATGAAATGATCACACCACTAGGTTTTTTTATAGATATCTCTACTTCAAGGTATTGAGGATTTGATTCAATAGTTATATAAAACTTTTAGGATATAAAGGAATGATTATAACTCTATTTAAATTAAATTTTCTCTATTAATGAGTTAATATTGAGCATAATTTTCACCATTTCCTTTTATTGATTCTAGTTCCACCATTCTCTTAAGAATAAAATTTTAAAATAGAAAAGAATTCAACAAATTATGAATAATTTATTCTTTAGAATAATTAACTCTAAAGTAATATCTTATGTGATTCCTATGTTTATCATTTTTATAAAATAAATCTTCTTGGATGTTTTCATATACTTATAATTATCATAAGGGTTGTCACTAATGTTTTATAATCCTAATTAATAAATTAACTAAACCCTACCTTTGATACAAACTATAGTGACCCTACTTTTTCTTATATGACTATCACATCATTTTAAAGATAAACAACATAATATTTATACATTCAAGGTTAAAAAGGTTTATTATCTTGGGAAAATTAGTATCATACATCAATATTTCATAATATTCATAAAAAATCATTTAAATCCTTATTATTTATCCTTTTAAAATCTCATGCTCTCCTTAGTAAATGTATTCACCTAAGGATATACATCAAAGAAAGGGGTGATCAAAAAGACTTGTAAGAGGATGAATAAGGGACATGAATCAGTATAATGTGAGTGGGTATAATCATAATCATTAAATAATAAGCATGGGATCATCATCGTTATTATGAGTTAAATATTTGATAAATGCATGGAATATAGAAATGCATAAAAATGAAACATCATGTTATAATAGTAAAATACCATACATAGTTATGAACAAAGTTAGCATCATATTCATGCATAATATATGTTCATAATCATAAAATAATAATTTTTAAAAAATATAGCATAATTTTATTTCATAATACAAATTATATCATCATATGCATAATATTACCCAATGCATTGGAGGGCTATATAATTCTGGTTCCACCCATCATATCATGATATTCATATTATCATGTATGGAACATAGAACGTATAACAATCATAATCATGAAATACCCAATGGAAATGAATGGGTGTTATAATAATTTCAACAAGAATAATTTCATGAATAAAATTGGGGTTAAAAAATGAATAATGGAAAAAAATTGGTATAAACATCATCATTATTGAGTAAATAAGAAACAACTCAAGAGGAGTAAAAGATGTGTTCTGGAAAGAAAAGTTTTTTTAGAAAATATCTGTATTTGGATTATAAATCAAGGTGGTAACATTTATATCCATGAATGAAAAGGTAAGAATTATAAAATTATATTTAAGTAATATTATATTAATATTCATACTAAAAATTATGTGAAATAGGGATAACCCAAAGAAAGGGAGTTGGGTTTGAGAATCCCCTTACCTTAAATACCACTTTATTTCATTTCATTTCGGCCTCTGGAATAATAAACTTGGGATTATTAAAACATAGTTCAAAATGTAAATTATGTTAATTTTTTACACTATTTATATATTTTAATTATTATTTTCTATGTATAACACTCTTTGTTAAATGTAAATTGTTATAATATAATGTTTTCATTAAATTTCCCCATTTTGTTTCGATGTCTCTATTTTTGTTCGAGGTCATATATACGTTAGTAGAATTAATTCAAAAATCTTAAAAATACATATATTTATAATTTTATATATCATAAATAATTTATTGCAAGCAACCATAGGTTTGGTGATAATATGAGGATTGGTAATGTCCTCATTGGTGATTAACTGACCGTTGATAGGACATTGTTGAAAGAGAGGGAAAGGGAAGTTTTAAAATTTATATATATCATAATTATGATACTTCCATTAGGTTAAAATCATTAATATAATGTCAAAATACTTCCTAATTAATTTTATAAGATTTTTTTTGAAAGGAATTGGTAAAAAATAAAGATAAGAAAAAGAAAAAATAGAGGAGTTGACAAAAACTTACTCTTTACTCAGTGTATCTTCTCTTGTACAACACTAAAATTACCTGGATATTTGGTGTTAGTTTACTCCATAAAATACCAAGATATTATAAGGGGCTTGTGAGGGAGGATTTGGTAAGAACTTTGGCTTTAGAAAGTGAGGTAGGATTGGTTTTCCAAGGGGAGTGAGAGGGGTTATTTATACTTTAGAAGAGGGGTGTTTTAGAATAAAATATTAAATAAAATATTGTATTAAAGGTAAAACTTGTAATAGTTAAATTTTGAAAATATAAATAATATATTAATATAATAGAATGTTTTTAGGACTTTAAAACTCTTTATAATATTAATTCACTTGTTTATTAAAAAGGAAAGTGGGAAAAAATAAAAATTGTTATTTTAAGGGAACACTTTTGACTTTATGTTTTGGAAAATAATTTTTAGGTTTGGAAATTAAGATTATTTTATTTTAATTAATAATTTATGAAATTAAATATATATTGGCTGAAAATCATGTTCTATAAATTATTAGGCCATTATTACATCATAAATGATGTAATTTAAGATACATCGATTATGGGAAAACTGTATTTTTACTATTCACTTGAAAATTGAAGTATTTTAGAAAATTATCAAAAAACAATGCTTGGGAAATTTTATGTGATGATTTAAAAAATGATATTCATTTTATCCAAATAAATTTATACCATGGTTAATTTTAATTTTTAATATAAAAAATATTATTTTTACGAAATACTTTAAAATACATTTTATTAAAAATGTTTTTATATTTTATTTAAGTTTTTTAATCATGATATTTAGTTTTTTGAATTATAATAATTATATTTAATTAAATTAATCATGGTAAATATTATTTATATCACAATTTATTATTTTGGGGTAAAATTACTATTCCAATGATCATGTTACTATTTCCAACGGTCAGGTTAATATTCCAATGGTCACATTACTATTACAATAGTCACTTTACCCCTATAAATAACTCTATATTCCTTTATAAATTATTCAATTAAATTCCTCAAAAGGTTATATATTTCCATTTTATATAATTTTGATTGATTTTATAATATTTTGTTTCTTCTCTATAGTGTTATTCATGGGAGGGATGATTCTAGTAGATTTGGGTGATCCATATTTTCCAATTGTAGTTTTTCTATTTTCTATTTTTTGTCCCCATGTAATAATTGGTATTTTAATGGGTTTATTAATTTACTAATTTAACAATTTTCATTAATTAAATAATGAGTTTTTGGTTTCTCTATTTATTGTAGGTGAATAATGTTGTATAATATGATATAACACTTTCATTCCAAGAAAAAAATATCATTTATAAACTTTGGGTAGTTACATTCTTCCCCCTTTAGAAATTTCATCCCTATAATTTCAACTCATATTCTCAGTTGAGAATAGGTAAGGGAACTTTTTTTATTTTTTCCTCCAGTTCCCATGTCACCTCTTTATACTTATGGTTTCTCTAAAGAACTTTAACAAGGTGAGTTGTCTTATTGTTTAGAAATTTATCTATATATTTTAAGATCTTCACTAGAATCTCTTTATAAGAGATGTCATTATCTAGTTGCACCACCTCCGGATTCAATTCATGTAATGGTTTAGGTATGTACATCCCTAAGAGAGATACGTGGAATAGTTCATGAACTTAATAAATATTTGGTGGAGGTGCAATTCAATAGTCCACTACTTCTATGTGATCAAAAATATCAAAGGGGCCAATGTACCTAGGGTTGGCTTCCACTTCTTTCTAAACTACATGACTATCTTCCATGGTGATATTCAAAGGAAAACTTTTTCTCTAACTTTAAAATCCAATTCCCTTAGATGGTTCTTATCATAGCTCTTTTTTAGACTCTTGTCAGATTTTATATGTTTTTGGATGGCCTAAAACTTCTCTATCATCTCTTGTACAAGATTAGGTCCAAGTATATTTTGTTCCCCAACTTCATCCCTATAATTTTTAGTTCTAAATCGCTTCTCACGTAGAGATTCATATAGATCCATTTGAATACTTTATTGGAAGTTGTTGTTGTATGATAACTCAACTAATGGGAGATGTTGATCTCATCCACCTTTGAATTCCATTGAGTAGGCTCTTAGCATGTACTCGAGAGTCTGAATAGTCCTTTTATATTAGCCATCAATTTGGGGGTGATAAGCCATACTAAAATTCAATTTGGTATCCAAATCATATTTAAGACTTCTCTAGAATTTAGAGGTGAACCTTGGATAAAGATCAGATATGATCGAATGTGAACTCTATATAGCCTCACCACTTCCTTGATGTATATCTTGGCAAGTTGTTTCGGTAAGAAATATTCCCAAATGGAGATGAAGTGGGTAGTCTTGGTGATTCAATCCACAACAAACCATATCACATTATTTCCTTTGGATGTCTCTAGGATACCAGTGAAAAAGTCCATGGTAATATTCTCCCATTTCCACATGGGTATAGAAAATGGTTGTATCATCCCATTGTACTTTTATCACTCTTCTTTAAATTTTTGACATACCAAACACCTTGATATATACTCATCAATCTTCTTATTCATGTTGTCCCACCAAAATTGATCTCAAATATCACAGTACATCTTGGTACTTATAGGATGGATAGAGAAATATGAGCTATGTTCATTATCCAATAGCTAATTCTTTATCTTAGGTGATGAAGGCATGAAAATACTAGTTCCAAACTAAATCACATCATCATCATCAATATGGAACTCGTGTAGCTTTCATTCTTTTACTGCTTTCACCTTATTTTGCAGATCTAGATCATCCCTTTATGTCTTCGTGATCTTCTCTTAGATCAATAGTTGGGAATCCATTTGGGAAAGGTAAGATATATTCCCCACTATTATGATTTCCATATCCATCCTTTGCATATCCATGAAGATAGGGTCTTTCTCAATCCATGTCATGGATAAAGTAGTAGGTTCTTTTCTGCTAAGAGCTTAAGCTACCATGTTCTTCTTTTCTGGATGGTAGAAAATAGATAAATCGTAGTCCTTTATTAGTTCTAACCATCTTCTATGATACATGTTAACCTCATTATATGTGAATATATACTATAGACTCTTATGATCAGTATAAATTTCACACTTCTCAACATAAATGTAGTGCCTCCAAATCTATTAGGTGAATATCATATTTGTTAACTCCAAATCATGAATCAGGTAGTTTTTCTCATGGATCTTCAACTGATGTAAGACATAGGCTATCACTTTCTCATTATACACGAGTAAAAAATCCAAGTTTTTCTTTGAAGCATAAGTGTATATCACAAAACCTCCTCCACTTGATGGTAGTATGAGTACAAGTGTAATTATTAGCCTCTTCTTGAGCTCCTTAAATATTTTCTCACATTCTTTGGTCTAGATATACTTTACCCCTTTTGTGTTAAATTAGTCAATGGAATAGAAAATCATGAAAAAATTATCACAAAACATCATTAGTAACCTACTAAGCTAGGAAAACTATGTATTTTCATGACACTAGTGGGTTTGGGCTATTCCTCAATTGCCTTTTTCTTTGAAGGGTCCAAAAAAATTCCTTCACTTATAATCACGTTCCCCAAGAATGTTACTTACTGCATCCAAAAGTAACACTTGCTAAACTTATCATACATTTTCTCCTTCCTTAACATTGTCAGTACAATCCTTAGATTCTCTTCATGTTCCTCCTTTATCTAGGATTAAATGATAATATCATATATAAAGACTACCAAAAAAATTCAAGGTAGTATTCAAATACTTTATTCATCAAATATATTAATATTTTAGGGGAATTGGTAATTCTGAAGGGAATCACTATGAACTCATAGTACCCATACCTTATAAAAAAAGTAGTCTTCTGAATATCTTCCTTCTTTACCTTCAGTTGATGATATTCAAAATGAAGATCCACCTTTGATAAGTAATGAGATCCTCATATTTTATTGAAAAAGTTATAAATCCTTGGAAGAAGATACTTTTTCTTTATAGTGATATTGTTGAGCTCTCGGTAATTGATACACAGCCATGTTGATCCATCCTTATTCTTGATAAATATCATTTATGCACCCCATGTTAATGCACTATGGCATATTAACCCTTTGTCCAAATGCTCTTTTAGCTACTTCTTTAACTCCTCCGGCTCAATTGAGGCCATCCTATAGGGTCATTTAAATATAAGATTGGATCTAAGTATAAGTTTTATTGAGAACTCTACCTCACAATCTAGGGGTATTCAGGGTAATTCTTTGGAAAAAATATCAATGTATTCCCTCATAATGGGAATTTACCCCAAGTTGATACTTTCATTTAACTCGTCTATTTGAGTTTGGTATGCTTTTTCACAAGGTATCAACACCCACACTATTGATGGATTTTCAAAAGGATATCCATGACCTTCCTTGCATTTTTAGAGGATCATGGGATGGTTTAGAATATAAAAATAAATTTTCTTTTCCCAGCAGTTGATGTGTGCTCTATATAATGAGATCCAATCTATGCTTAGTATAGAGTTGAATTACACTAAGGTATGGATTATGAGATTAGCTGTAAGAATATTCCCACATACACTAATAGGATAAGAGACCAACAAATGGATTTAAATGATCACACAACTAAGTATTTTTACATATATATCTACTTCAAGGTATCAGGGATTTGATTCAATAGTTCTAGAAAAATTTCAGGATATAAATGAATGTGTAGAACTCTATTTAAATTAAATTTTATCTAGGAAATAGTTAATATTAAGTAAACCTTTCACCATTTTCATTTATTTATTCTAGTTACACCATTATATTAATAAGAAAATTTTTAAAAAAAATATAAGTCAGCAAATCATGAATAATTTATTCTTTTTCACAATTAACTCTAAAGAAATATCTTATGTGATTCCTATGTTTATCCTTTTTCTAAAACAAAGCTTCTTGGATTTTTACATATACTTATACTTATACTAAGTTTTATCACTAATGTTTTCTGATCATAATTTCTAAATTAACTAAATTGTACCTTTTATATCAACTATAGTGACCCTAATTTTTATTACATGACTATTACATTATTTTAAAGATAAACAGCATGATAGTTATATGTTCAGGGATATAAAGTTTTAGTGTCTTGAGAAAATTAGGATCATAAATAAATATTACATAATAATAATTAACATTTATTTAAAGCTTTATTTCTTATCCTTCTAAAATCTCAAGTTCTTCTTAATACATGTAGTCACTTAAGGATATAAATCAAAGAAAGGGGTGAGCTAAAATCCTAGTAAGAGGAGGAATAAGGGACATGAATAAATATAACATGGGTGATGATAATCATCATCATCACATAATAATAATATAATCATCATCATAATATAGAGGGAAAAATTTTATAAATTCATGGAATGTGGCAATTCATAAAAATGAAACATCATGTCATAATGGTCAAATACCACACATAGTTGTGAAAAAGTTATCATCATGTTCATGTATAACATATGTTCATAATCCTAACATCATCATTGTGAAAAAATATAGAATCATGTTCATGAATAATACACATTATCTCATGAGATATATCACATTTACCAATTCATTAGAGGGATATATAATTCTGGGCCCACCCATCACATCATAATATTCACATTATCATGTATGCCACATAGAACGTATAAAAATCGTAATCATGAAATAACCCATATAAATGAATGGGTTTAATAAGGATTTCATAAATAATAATTTCATGAATAAAATTTGGGTTACAAAATGACTAAGGGAAAACATATTTGGTATAAACATCATCATTCTTGAGTGAAGAAGAAACAACTCAGGAGGAGTAAAGGATATATTTTTTAAAGAAAATACTTTTTTAGAAAATATTTTTATTTGGATTATAAATAAAGGTGGTAACATGTATATCCCTAAATGAAAAGTGAATAATGTTGAAAGGATATTTAAGTAACATTAGAGAAATATCCATACATAAAATTATGTGAAATAGGGATAACCCTAATAAAGGGAGTTGGGTTCGAGAATCCCCTTACCTTAAATCTCACTTTATTTTGTTGTTTTTCCGTCTCCTGGATAATAAAAATGGGATTATTAAAACATAGTTATAGAAGAGAATTATGTTAATTTTTTCTACTATTTATCCATTATAATTATTGGATTCTAATTTATAACACCCTTTGTTAAATGTGAATTTTTTTGATATCATTCTTTCATTAAATTTTCCTATTTTGTTTCGATATCGCTATTTTTGTTCGAGGTCATTTATACATTAGTATATTTAATTACAAAAGATTAAAAAATATATATTTATACATTTATATATAATAAATATTTTATTGTAACCAACCATAGGTTTGGTGATAATAAAATTATTGGAAATGTTCTCATTTTTTATTAACCGATCATTGACGAGACATTGTTGAAAGAGCAGGAAAGGGAAGTTTAAAAATTATATATGTCATAATTATGATACTTACAGTAGGTTAAAATGATTAATATAATTTTAAAATAATTCCTAATTAATTTTATAATACTTTTTTTAATGTAATTGTGAAAAAAATAAATAGAATAATAAAAGAAAAGAGAAGAGTTGATATAAACTTACACTTTCCTCGGTGTAATTTTTCTTATACGACACTAAAACTCCCTTGATGTTTGGAGTTCATTTACTTAAGAACATACATAGGTTTTATAAGGATATTTAGAGGTATTATTTGGACATAAATTTATCTTTTTAAAGTGAGAGAGGAGTGGTTTTACATGGGGAGGGATAGGGGTTATTTATACTTGACGAGAGGGGTATTTTTAGAATAAAATATTAAATAAAATATCATATCAAAGGTAAAACTTGTAATTGTGAATTTTTCACAATATAAATAATATATTAATATAATATAATGGTTTTACTACTATAAACATATTTATAATTTGAATTCGCTTATTTTAAAAAGGAAAGTGGGAAAAAAAGAAAATTTGTTATTTTAAGGGAACACTTTTGACTTTAGGTTTTAGAAAATGATTCTTAGGTTTGGAAGTTAAGTTTGTTATATTTTAATGAATATTTTATGAAATTAAATATATTTTTGTCTGACCCTAAAATTCTAGAAATTATTATTTCATTATTATATTGTGAATTATGTAATTTAAGATACAATGATTATGTGAAAAACTATATTTTTACTATTCACTTGAAAGTTGAAGTATTTCATAAAATTATTAAAAAATAACCCTTGGAAAACTTCAACATTATAATTTCAAAAATGATAATGATTTTATCCAAATAAATTTCTAACATAGGTAATTTTAATTTTTAATATAAAAAATTATGTTTTTTATGAAATACTTTAAAATAATGTTTATTAAAAATGTGAATATATTTTATTTGAGTTTATTAATTATTATTTTTATTTTTTGGTATTATAATATTTATATTTACTTAAATTAATGGTGATAAATATTTTTTATATCAAAATTTATTATTTTGAGGTAAAATTACCATTCCAACAGTCAGGTTATGATTCTTAATAGTCAGGTTACTATTCCAATGGTCACATTACTATTACAAAAGTCACTTTACCTCCTATAAATACCTCTACATTATTTAATTCATTATTCAAATCAATTCCTCTAAAGGTTATATATTTCTATTTTCTATAATGTTGATTGGTTTACTAGTATTTTGTTTCTTTTCAATAGTGTTGTTTATAGGAGGGGTGATTCTAGCATATTGGGGTGATCCATATTTTCCCATTGTAGTTTTTTTTATTTTTTATTTTTTGTCCCCTTGTAATAATTTTAATTTTAATGGGTCTATTCATTAACTATATAAAAATTTTAATTAATAAAATAATGTATTTTTGGTTTATCTTTGTGTTGTATGTGTATAATATTGTATAATATAATAAAATAAACATTCGTTTCAAGAAAAAAATATCTTTTATAAACTATGGGTTGTTGCACTGAAATGCATGGAAGACATTATGGATCCTCTCCAACCACGGTGGTAATTCCAAACAATATGTCACCTCACCAACATGCCCCATCACTGTAAGTTCCCAGTCAGTGTAATTGTATCACTAAGAGGGAGAGGGGGTGAATTAGTAATACTTTTTCTTTTATATTTCCTTGAAATAACCTTCGCCTCCTGTTAAATATTTCATCCCATGCTAAAAACAATTTAAACACACATCCACAGGAACAGAAGAATTTACAAGGTTCACTATTCAATAATAATAGATACATCCTTGGTATGGTTTTTAAATAATCCAATACCACACAATCCATTAGAAAACAATCATTGGATTACAATGAGTAGGATATATCCTTTCACTCATGTGGCACTTTGATAATAATCCAATAGTGTGTATGCACCCTATTATCAAAAATAGGGTAAAGAAATGTTTTTATAACAAAACATGTTACATGTTATTACTTTTAACATTCACATCAATTGAAAAATAATTCTTCTCTTTCTTACCTAGAAGCTTGTAAGAACCTCCTAGACTTCGTAAAAAAAACTCAATCTGATTTCCCACTTTGATTCTTTAAATAAAATCTTCAAATCCAATTTCATAATCCAATAAATATAACTCTATTATAATATGATCAAGATAATTCATGTCACGACCCGTCCCCCGGGGCTCGTATCGTGACTACCCCAAGCCTGTATTCCATATGCCAGGGGCTGGCGACTAGCACCAAAGGCGTAAATCCCTAAAAAGGGAAGGCATTGCCTTTATAAACTGAACACACACAACAGAGTACGCAACTGGAAGTAAAAAACTAATAGAAACTATATACAAAAGAGAGTGCTGAAAGTAAAGTGGGCCGGAAATACAAGCCCAACAATAAAGTACAAGGAAACGGAAAAGTACAACTGGAAGAAGAAAAGTAAAGCAGCCACTGGGTCTTCCTCTGGTGTTCCTACCTGAAGGGTAGGTACTTATGTCCCCCAAAGCACTCCATGTCCATCTGCCCGCTCCGTGTACTGTCTCGCTGAGTGGTCCACCTCTGGGTACCTTCCAGTCCAGCTACTCTTTGCCTCAGTCAGCGTTGTCCATCATCTGCAACCAACACAATGAGATGCAGGCATAGCCCGTGCAGGGGTGAGTATAACGATACTCAGTAGGGACCCCGAGACCCTCAATGTCTCACAAAATCGAACAATGATAAACCACAAGGTATGAAATCAATGGATAACCATTACTTAGTTATATGCCCATACATATACCTAAGTTATCTAGTAACCCATCTCGATCATGAGGGAAACACAAATTCATTGACTCAGCTCAAACCGGGATTTTATTCTATAGGTAGTAACATGTAACACTCCCATTCAAACTTTAGTAACCTCAGCTGGTGGTGTACTCCTCCTCTATAGAGTATTGTGGGTCTGTCGCGTCACACAGAGTCACTTCCCACTATCCTGGATTGTTGTGGAACTCCTCCTGTCATGTACCGTGGGTCTGTTGCGTCACACAGAGGCACTCCCCACTATGGGTCTGTCATGTCACACAGAGGTGCTCCCCCTCGTATCTTGCTGAGGTACTCCTCCTTTCGAGTACTATGGGTCTATCGCATCACACAGAGGCTCTCCCCACTGTGGGTCTACGGCGTCACACTAAGGCACTTCCCACTGGGTTATTCGAAACACTCAGAGTCAAAAGGTCAGCAGTCGTCAGGTCTCAGCCAGCTATTAGGTCTCTGTAATTCACTCGCTCATCTCTGGGAGGATCCGCTCCATGAGCTACTATTCGATACTCCAACTGTCACGAAGTCCCAAGTAGAAGTATCCCTAAGGTCCGCCTCTCCATAGGGGTCTCAACGCAATAGACGGCGCGTCAAACGGACGCTCGGTCTGTGAGTTATTGGAATTTCTGTTCTAGGGGCCCGGTTGGTTTTTAGGTTCAAACCAACATGTCTGTACTCCAACTATGTCCAAACCTCAAGTGGAATATTCCAAAAGAACCATTTCGCTCCAAGATTTCCATCACCATAGGCAGTTCGTCAATCAGACTTTCGTAGCCCAAGATATGGGCGTAAAAGTGTTAACAGGTCAAACGGGTCCAGGTCCGATCCGACCCAGTCGGACCCACCCGACCTGACCCGGGTCTGGACCGGGGTCCGACCCGGTCCACGAGTCTGACCCAGCCCGAGGGTCTGGCCCGGACCGAGGGGTGGCCCAGCCCCAATGCAGCCCGGCCCGAGAGCGACCCGGCCCAAATGGGCAGCCCGGCCTGAGAGCGGCCTGGCTAACTGGCAGCCCGCGTGGCCCGGCTGGCGGCCCGTGTGGCCCGGATGGCTGGCCCGCGTGGCCCGGCTGGCTGGCCCACATGGCCCGGCTAGCCACGTGTGGGGGAGGCGGTGTCGCGCCCCCTAATGGTCAAATAGAACCGGTGATATGTGCCAGTTCCAGAGCCGCGTGACTCAGGTGGGTCCCACCTTGTTCGGCTCGCCAAGCGGACAGCCGGTTCTACACCATCGGCATGGTACGACGGCGCTGCACCCCTCCGTCGTCGCCCGCCCTGTCCACGGTTATGCACCACCACGCGGCATAACGACACCGCTCCACCTCTACTACGGCCCGGCCAGGCTATGGCCCCCTTCTTTTCTACGTGGAGCGACGATGCCACGCCACCTCCGACCATCGCGGCCCTTCCACCCATGCAGCACAACGGCGCTGCGCCCCTCCGGCGGCCCTTGCACTGCCAGTTTTCTTCACAGTTGGCCCGACGCCGGTCGCATTGCTCCACCGCGGTCCATCCTTCCGGCAGCGCTGTTGTGCCTCCATCGTTGTCAACAAACAAGAACAATCAAAGGGGGAGGGTCGAGCCATGTTCGTACGGTCTGATCCCTCCACGTTACATTGATATCATTCAGCAAATTATTATCAATGTAAAACAAAACAAATACAAACTCAAAATTCCCCTACCTCGCTTGTCATTCGTTGACGATGGAAGAAGAGGAATGGTGGACATCGATTCGTTGATGTCGAGAAACATATGGGGTAGGAGACTGACGAAGAAGCGTCGTCGTCCTTCTTCGCGGTCAGCTTCTTCTCTTTTGGCTCGGTCGAAGATCGAGGAAGTTGTCCGTCGTTCTTCGGTGGTGAGTGGCATTCTTCGTTGGAAGGATGAAGTTCTCTAAGTTCTTTCAATCCCTCTCTCAAGCTCCACCAAATGAATTTCCAACCAAAAATAATAGACTAACTATTATTTTAATGGTTCGAAATAATTCAAACGGATTCAAAAGGAGTTTAATTAAATTGTGAAACTTAACCAAATAAATGATATGGGTTAGCTCATTTAAAAAGTGGGGAAGGTGAAGAGTTTTCTCCCACATAAATGGGGGGTTAAAGGGGGTTTAAAGCCCGTGTGGGCCCCACCAAGGATATCCTCCCAAGGGAGGTTATGTGTGAGTGGGCCCCACCACCATAACCTCTCATGGAAGGTTATGGTGTGGTGGCCCCCACCTCTAACCTCATCTTGGAGGTTTTAACCACCACAAAATAAAAATAAGTTATCACCTTATTTTTATTTAATTTATTTAAAAACCCCAAAATCTAACTTCCATTATCGTTAGAATGCAACTGCGGTGAAGGTCTCACTAAGAAATCACAGATGCTGTGAGTTTAACGGTACCCTCAGATTTCAATTCCGAGCACCAGTTCAAAAGTTATAAAAACCCGCTCGTACGTTTACTGAACGTACCCGAACAAAACTTCAGATATTGATTCCAAGCACACCGGGCCTCGGAATCAAGCACCGTAAATTTTTTGAAGACTCGTAAAAATCCCATGAATTTAAGAAAAAAATCCATAGAATTTCCAGGTCTTTACATTCTCCCCACCTCAGGGATTTACGTCCCCGTAAGCTACAACTCAAACTAAGGGAACAAATGGGGGTACTGAGCACGCATCTGAGCCTCCTGCTCCCATGTGCTCTCCTGGAGGTTCCCGTGCTTCCAGCGAACATGCACCAGAGGTATCAACCATCCACATAGGAACCGCTCCTGTCAATCCTCAATCTCCACTAGAACCTTCATGAAATTCTCCTTGTCATCGATGTCCATCTCCCCATGGTCGATGATGTGGGAAGGGTCATGCACGTATCTCCTCAGCTGAGATATATGGAAGACGTCATGCACCTGGTGCAACTAAGGTGGAAGAGCTAAGCGATTAGCCACCTCACCTACTCTGCTAAGGACTTGGAAAGGTCCGATGAATTTCAGAGATAACTTGCCACCTCGGCCAAATCTCCATAGACCTCATCGAGGTGAGACCCATAGAAATACGTGTTCGCCATCCTCAAACTCCAGAGTTCTCTGTCTCCTGTCAGCATACGACTTATGCCTGCTCTATGCAGTCTTCATCCACTCCTGGATGATCTGCACCTTCTCCGTGATAGCCCGTACCATCTCTGGTCCCACTAGTGTTGACTCCCCTGGGTCTGTCCAGCATAGTGGAGATCTGTAAGGTCGACAATACAAGGCCTAAAAAGGTTACATACCAATAGTGGAGTGGTAGTTGTTTTTATATGAAAACTACACCAAAGGTAAGTGATCCTTCTAGCTGCGACCGAAGTCGAGGACACATGCACAGAGCATGTCCTCAAGGTTCTGAATGCTCTGCTCAGTCTGGACATCTGTCTGAGGAAGAAAGGCAGTTCTCAGACGTAGCTGCATCCCGAAAGCCTCATACAACCCCTTCAATATCCAGGAAGTAAATCATGCATCACGGTCGGAGACAATAGAAGAAGGTACTCCATGTAAACGCACAATCTCCTGCACATAGAGGCATCCCAAGCTCTCTACTGAGCTCTGCTCTCTGATCGGTAGGAAGTGGGCCAACTTGGTGAGTCGGTCAATGATCACCCATATCGAATCGTGACTCCTTGATGTACGTGGAAGACCCGTCATGAAGTCTATGGATATCCCATCCCACTACCACTCTGGGACCTCTAAGGGATGAACCAAGCCTGCTGGTACCTGGTGCTCTGCCTTTACTTTCTGACAAGTGAGGCATTGTGAGACAAACTCAGCTACTGCCTTCTTCATACCTGGCCACCAGTGTTGTCATTGGAGGTCCTGATACATCTTCACCACACCTGGATGTACCGCTAGAGGAGATGTGTGGAACTCCCTCAACACTTCCTCCTGAATTGCTACTGGTACCATAGTACATCCTCTGAAGAGGATGACATGCTCCCCACCTTTAGAAAATCTATCTGGTGTCTTCCCTATGGATATATGAGCACATCGTGTCTCACAGTCAGCATCTCTACGTTGTGCCTCCCTGACTCGTTGAAGAAGTGGAGGAGTGACTGTAAGAGATTGAAGGAAAGCTGCTCCATCTTGGTCCACAAAGGATATCTACAAGGCATCCAACTACTATGTCACCTCTCCTATAAGTTGTATACCAGATCTCCTGCTAATCGCATCTGCAACAACATTCCCCTTCCCAGGAGTATAGACAATCTCTAAGTCATAGTCCTGTAGGAACTCAAGTCATCACCATTGTCTCAGGTTTAGGTCCTTTTGGGAGAATATATACCTGATACTCTTGTGATCAGAGTACACGGTAAAGCATTCTCCCACCAGATAGTGCCGCCACATCTTCAAGGAGAAGACCACTGCTGCTAACTCCAAGTCATGGGTAGCATAGTTCTGATCATATTGTCTCAGCTGCCGAGAACCATATGTGATCACTGCTCACTCCTGCATCAGGACACACCCAAGTCCAATCCCTGATGCATCGCAGTAGACTACGTACCCTACGCCTTCCCCTGGAAGCCTCAGAATGGGGGCACTAGTCATCTTATGCCTCAGATTTTTAAATCTCTTCTGGCATATCTCCAACCACATGAAGGGTTTCCCCTTCTTCATCAAGGCCGATAGTGGTGCTGTAACTCTAGAGAAATCTATAATGAATCTCCAGTAGTATCTAGACAAGACTAGAAAACTATGTACCTCCGTCTCACTCCTGGGTGGCTCCCAAGAAAGTACCGCCTCAATCTTCGTTGGATCTACTGCAACTCCAGCCTCTGAGATGATGTGTCCCAAGAAGTGAACCTCTCAAATCCAAAACTGGCACTTCAAGAGATTAACATAAAGATGGTGCTCTTGGAGTGTGTCCAACACTACCTAAAAATGGTAGGCATGCTCCTCCTTAGTAGTCGAGTAGATCAGAATGTCATCGATGAAGACCACAAGAAAGCGATCGAGGTAAGGATGGAAGATCCTGTTCATGAGACACATGAACATTGTTGGAGTGTTGGTTATGATGAAGGTCATAACCAAGAACTCATAGCAGTCATACCGACATCTGAAGGTTGTATTCTACACATCCTCGTCTCAAACTATGAGCTGGTGATAGCCTGATTTGAGGTCTATCTTCGAGAACCATCGTGCTCCCTTGAGCTGATCAAAGAGTTTGTAAATCCTCGAGAGTGGGTACTTGTTCTTCATGGTCACCTGGTTTAGGTGACGTTAGTCAACACAAAGCCGCAGGCTCCCATCCTCCTTAGAGAACAGAATCAGGGCTGCCTAGGGAGAAACACTGGGCTGGATGAATCCCTTCCCTTGCAAGTCCTTCAACTATACCTGCAGCTCACGAAGCTCAGCGGGAGCCATCCGGTGTGCTGGAGTAGATATCAATGTCATCCCGGGGTACAGGTTAATGTAGAAATCCACCTATCTGTGAGGAGGTAGTCCTGGAACATCGTTATGGAAAACATCCGTGTATTGGTCCACCACTATAGGATAAGTCGGACTCTCCACATCAACTGCTCCGAGGGTAAGGCAAGACAACTGGTGAGTGATTGGATACACCCTCTTCTGAGTAAGTTCATCCTATGTTTTAAAGGTTCTCTTCTCACCGGTGAAGGTAAACCTGGTCCCATTTGTGTGGACACACCACACTTTTCACCTAATATAGTTAATCTGAGCATGGAATGTAGATAACTAATCCATATCCAAGATGACGTCGTAAGGCCTGGACGGTGCTACGAGGAGATCCCAGCTGAAGATCTCGCATCCTAGAGTAAGATCACACTGCCGGAACGAGTGCGTAATCGTCGATTCTGCTCCCATAGGAGTCTCTAGCCATAAGGATCGAGCCAACGGCTCCGTCGGAATATCTGAGCTCCAAACAAGGGCAGTGGCAATAAAAGAGTGACTGGAACCTGTGTCTATAAGAACTACAGCTAAGGTAGAGTAGACACAGATAGTACCTCGAATCATTTTTGGAGCGTCGTGGTCGTATGCCTCAGTTTCCTGAAGCTGAGCTCTCCCCTGTCCACCTGCTCCCTACGGTCGGGGTGGACCTCCTGGTGGTGGTGGTGGTAGCATCTCGTAACATTGCCCACTACCAGCTGCACGACCAGCACCTCTGCCACGTCTGCCTGCTCCCTGTGGACTGCCTCGATCGAACCTCTGCCTCTGCCTGGGAGGTCCCTCAACTGTCTGTTGATCATCTAAATGGAGGTTCGGACAGTCACGAGCCATGTGACCCTGCCCACCGCATGAGTAGCACCGTATGATCCTGGAATATATGTCACTACCCTGGGTGCCCCGAAAAAACTGATCCTGAGTCATGCAGTTATCCACCCATGGGTCTGGTCCTCTTGGACCTCTATGTCATCTGTCTACTTCCAGCTACAGAAGAATCCATTGCAATTCGACTAGTGGTAGGTCTCGCTACTGGTGACTACTCAGCAAGGAAACTCTCCACTAGGAGGGATCTCTCTAACACCCCCACCTGTGTCGGGATGCTGAAGGAGATCATTGATGCCCTGATCTCTCACCTGAGCCCCTTCTCAAACATTTAAGCCCTAAAGAATGGGTCTCGCACCATATATGTGGAGTAGCGAGAGAGGTCGGTGAAACTCTCTAAGTATTGTGCTACTATCATACTACCCTACTGCAGATTAAGTAGCTCCTATATCTGCACCGCTCGAAGGGTAGCTAGAACAAACTTCACCCGGAACAGGATCTCAAAGTCTATCTAGAGTAATGTCACCTCGTTGTGGACCTGAAGCATCAGGCTCCACCATCTACCTGCTACTACCTAAAGGAGACTCACAACAAGGATTACCATGAGGTATGCTGGTGTCCCTACTAGCCTGAAGACTCTCAACACAGCCTCCATCCAATCCTCAGCTGCCTGTGGGTCTGTCTCTCCCCTGAACCTGGGTGGCCTCTGGTGCTAGAACTCATGCAATGTGCTCAAGCAGTGTGCATCATCTGTTGCTGGGGCTGGTGGCATCAGTGGCCCAATAGAAAGTGGTACCACTGGTGCCTCTACTGGTAAAGGTCCATGCACCGAGGTCTCGTCACTCGGTGGGCTGTCAAAGCATACGACTCTCGGGGCACTACGGGGAGGCATCCTGAAACAAACAGATGTAACATGGTCAAAGATTATACCTGGTGAGCTGACCTGATTGAGCTGACTTAAGAAAACTTTTGAAAACACACACGCAACCAGTGTTTTCATGCACTAAGTTAGAAATCAGTAGTTAGGGTCCTGGTGTATGGATACGTCGGCCGCCCGCACCAACACTGGACTCCCTGAACTAAAAACCACACTTAGTACCCTTAACACTATTGATTCACAGAAAAGAATGATCAGAGTCCAAAGTTCTGCATTAGAACCGACTCCTTTAATACCAATTTGTCACAACCTGTCCCCCGGGGCCCGTATCTTGACTACCCCAAGCCCGCCTTCCATAGGCCAGGGGCTGGAGATTAGCACCAAAGGTGTAAATCCCTAAAAAGGGAAGGAATTGCCTTTATAAACTGAACACACACAACAGAGTACGCAACTGGAAGTAAAAAACAAAGAGAAACTGTATAAAAAAGAGAGTGCTGAAAGTAAAAGGGGATGGAAATACAAGACCAATAGTAAAGTACAAGGAAACGGAAAAGTAAAACTGAAAGAAGAAAAGTAAAGCAGCCACTGGGTCATCCTCCGGTGTTCTTACCTGAAGGGTAGGTACTGATGGACTCCACAGCACTCCACGTCTGTTCGTCCACTCCATGTACCGTCTCGCTGAGTGGTCCACCTCCGGGTACCGTCCAGTCCTACTACTCTCTGCCACAGTTAGCACTGTCTGTCATCTTCAACCAACATAACGAGATGTGGGCATAGCCTGTGTAAGGGTGAGTATAACAATACTTAGTAGGGACCCTGAGACCCTTAAGGTCTCACAAAATCCAACAAGGATAAATCACAAGGTATGAAATCAACGGATAACCATTACTTAGGTATATGCCCATATATATACCTAAGTTATCTAGTAACCCATATCAATCATGAGGGAAACACAAAGTCATTGAATCAACTCAAACCAGGATTTTATTCTAGAGGTAGTAACATGTAACACTCCCAATCAAACTATCGTAACCTTGGCTGGTGGTGTACTCCTCCTCTATAGAGTATTGTGGGAATGTCGAGTCACACAGAGGCACTTCCCACTATCCTCTACTGTTGTGGTACTCCTCCTATCGAGTATCATGGGTCTGCTGCGTCACACAGAGGTGATCCCCGTTGTGGGTCTGCCGCGTCACACAGAGGCGCTCCCCCTTGTAGCCTACTAAGGTAATCCTCCTTTCAAGTACCATGAGTCTGCCGCGTCACACAGAGGTGCTCCCCACTATGGTTCTATCGCGTTACACAGAGGTTCTTCCCCATGGGCTAGTAGAAACACTCTGAGTCGAAATGTCAACAGTCGTCAGGTCTCATCCAACTACTAGGTCTCCGTACTCCGCTTTCTCGTCTCCGAGAAGATCCACTCCACGAGCTACTGGTCGATACTCCAACTATCATTAAGTCCCAAGTAGAAGTATCCCTAAGGTCTGCCTCGCCATAGGGGTCTCAACGCAACAGACAGCGCATCAAACGGACGCTCGGTCTGTGAGTTATTGGCATTTCCGTTCCAAGGGCTCGGTTGGTTTTTAGGTTCAAACCAACCAGTCTGTACTCCAACTATGCCCAAACCTCAAGTGGAATATGCCAAAAGAACTGTCTTGCTCCAATATTTCCATCTTCGTAGGTGGTTCGTCGATCATACTTCTATATCCCAAGATATGGGTGCAAAATTATTAACGGGTCAAACGGGTCCGGGTCCGGTCCGACCTAGTCAGACCCACCTGACCCGACCCGAGTCTGGACCGGGGTCAAACCTGGTTCACGAGTCTTACTTGGACAGAGGGTCTAGCCCAGCCTGAGGGGGCAACTCGGCCCGAGTGCAGCCCGCCCTGAGAACGGCCCGGCCCGAACGGGCGGCCCGGCCCGAGGGCGTCCCACGTAGCCCGGTTGGCTGGCGGCCTATGTGGCCCGGCTGGTGGCCCGCCTGGCCCGTCTGGATGGCCCTCGTGGCCCCCATGGCTGGCCCGCATGGCCCGGATGGCTGGCCCACGTGGCCCGGCTGGCTGGCCCGCGTGGCCCGGCTGGCTGGCCCGCGTGGCCCGGGTGGCTGGCCTGCGTGGCCCGGCTAACTGGTCGTCGCGTGGCCCGGTTGGCAACGTGTGTGGGGGGGGGGGGGGGTCCGCTCCCCCCTGCTGGTCGAACTGAACCAGCTCTATGCACCAGTTCGGGAGCCGCGGTACCCAGGTGGCTCCCGCCTTGTCCGGCTGACCGAGCGGCCAGCCGATTCCACACCACCAGCATGGCGCAACGGCGTCGCGCCGCCTCCACTACGGCCCATCCTAGACATGGCCCCCTGCTCCTCTGCGCATCGCGACGGCGCCGCGCCACCTCTAATTGTCGCGACCCTCCTGGTTTCGGCCCTTCCACCCACGCAGTGCAACGGCGTCGCGCCCCTCTGGAGACTTGGCGGCCCTTGCGCCGCCGGTTCTCTTCACGGCCGGACTGACGCCGGTCGCGTTGCTCCACCATGGTCCATCATTCTGGCGGCGCCGTTGCACCGCCATCGTCGTCAACAAACGATAACAATCAAAGGGGGAGGGTTAAGCCGTGTTTGTGCAGTCTGATCCCTCCACGTTACGTTGATATCATTCGGTAAATTATTATCAACGTAAAACGGAACAAATACAAACTCAAAATTCCCCTATCTCACTTGTCGTACGTTGACGGTGGAAGAAGAGGAATGGCGGACGTCGATTCGTTGACATCGGGAAGCATTCGAGGTAGGAGACCGAGGAAGAAGCGTTGTCGGCGTTCTTCGTGGTCGGCTCCTTCTCTTTTGGCTCAGTCGAAGATCGAGGAAGATGTTCATCGTTCTTCGGTGGTGAGTGGCATTCTCTGTTGGAAGGATGAAGTTCTCCAAGTTCTTCTAATCCCTCTCTCAAGCTCCACCAAATGAATTTCCAACCAAAAATAATATACTAACTATTATTTTAGTGGTTGGAAAGAATTCAAACAGATTCAAAAGGATTTTAATTAAATTGTGAAACTTAACCAAATAAATGAGATGGGTTGGCTCAATTAAAAGGTGGGGAAGGTGAAGAGTTTTCTCCCACATAAATGGGGGGTTAAATGGGGTTTAAAGCCCGTGTGGGACCCACCAAGGATATCCTTCTAAGGGAGGTTGGGCTCCACCACCATAACCTCTAGTGGGAGGTTATGGTGTGGTGGCCCCCACCTCTAACCTCCCCTTGGAGGTTTTAACCACCAAAAAATAAAAATAAGTTATCACCTTATTTTTATTTAATTTATTTAAAAACCCCAAAATCTAACTTCCATTCTTGTTAGAATGCAACTGTGATGAAGGTCTCACTAAGCAATCACTGACGTTGCGAGTTCAACGGTACCCTCAGATTTCAATTCCAAGCACCGATTCAAAAGTTATAAAAACCTGCTCGTACGTTTACTGAATGTACCCGAACAAAACTTCAGATATTGATTCTGGTCACATCGGGCCTCAGAATCAAGATCCATAAATTTTCACGGACTTGTAAAATCCCATGAATTTAAGAAAAAAAAATTCCACGGAAGTTACAGGTCTTTACAATTCAAAACACTTCCTTCTTCAATCAAGAAATCTCAATATGGAAATCCCTGATCCAATTAATTCATCCAGGTATGATGATCAGACAAATACGATGACAAGAATAATACGGTAGACAGCTGAATATAATGATCACTAAATATGATGACCAGTTTAGTAACATTGAAATATTGTCTCTTCTTCTTTCACTTCTCTCTATAGAAACTTTTACAAAAAAATCTCAATATAGAAAACTCTTTCTCTCCTTAGAAATTCAGAGCTTCTCTCTCTTTTGTGAACAATACATCCGATTCAGAAAAAGTATAAAGTACTTTCGCCTTTTATAGGTGACCCATGGATAGTTTTGGCAGGAATCCCCAAAACTTTCTCGCTCACATAAATTACACAAAATGTTCATTTCCCTTGGATTTCAGGTGAATTTATGACTTTGTCAACTATTCTCAATTTTTCTCGATTCTTCTTCAGACTTCATCTCTTCTTTAGACTTTCTTTTCAAATTTTAGACTGGATTCGATTTCTTAGTCCAATAATAGTTTTATTCTTTTTATCCATTCCGATTGTTTGATATGATTCTACCCTTGACAACACATCCAACAGTATCCTTCATCTCTGATATCAAACCACTTCTACTTATTTTCTTTATCTTGACCCACTTGATTGATAAATAAATAAATTCAACCTCTTTTAGATGGTTGACTACATTATTGATCAAACTTCAAGATTCCTATTTGAATTGATTACTCCATTATTTTCTTTTCTTTTCATTTTTCATATTTAAACAATTCTTCCTCTCAATATGATGGAATCCTAAGTCTGATCAGTAGATTATTTCTCTTCTAAATACGATACCACTTGGAGACTCCTTTCTCCTTTCCCATAAACTTCATTCTGTGAAGATTTGTTTATTTTGACTTTTGGTCTGACTAAAAACTAACACCTTTATTTTTTCTCATTTTCCCTAAACCGTCTCAGCCTTTATGAATTCAATGAGCCCATTATGATGATATGAAATCTTCAATTTCTCCAACTTTCTTATTTCAAAAACTTCATCTTATATCATGACTTCTTTCGTGACTTTGAATACATTTGAGATCATCTTTAGTATCGTCTACTTTTTAATGGAAAGTATTATAACTTCCCATTCTCCTTCATCCATAGATTTATTTCCAATTCATCCTACATGAAATTGTTCATCAAAACAATTGACTTGAATACTATCAGGCTGAATATGATCTCTAGTACCATTTTCTTATTTCCATCCAGATCAGATCAATCTAAATATGATTGGCCCTCTTTTATTTAACTCCCCCTTTCTTTCTTCAAGCTTGAATCATAAGTTTCACAACTTATTTATGATTTGTGAGAACTATAAGATCATAAAATAATTGTCACATTTGATTTATTGTAGTCATGCAGACTTTTATTCTCCCATTACGATCAAATATTACATATCGGATTCAGAGTGAATCTGATGGCCATTTACTTACAGCAATATTCTTTCTCAATATGATTGACCTTTTCATTTCGGATTTAGTGTGAATCTAATGAGACTTTTCTTCTAGCCTTATCTTCTATCCATCTTCTCCTGAATATGATAGACCTTTTAAAACATTATGAGTTCGATTGTCTGAATATGATGGTCATTCCAAATTTTACCAAATACAGAGTGAGGTGTTTTTTCCTTTCTTCTCAAACTTCTTTGACAACAAAAGAAAACACTTTAACTCAATCACCTTCCTCGTCAGTTTGGTCCTAACAAGAACCTCAAAGGGACCAAAAAATTAGAGAGAAAGCTTATTCCCCTACTAAACCTCCATTGCCCACATTGAGGGGAGACTCTCAAGAACACATGGTCTCCTACCAAGAACTCAAATTACCTCCATATATAGTTAACATAGGTATTATTATGGTATTTTTTTCCATCATCATCTCTCAAACTAACTGTATCTTCTCAGTCATACTCTACACCATATCAGAACCAAAAAACACTAACTCTCTGACCTATAGGAAGAAAAATGAAGAACAAAATTACCACCCATAAAATTCCTAAAATGGGTCCATTCCAATGGAATAGTGATAAATTTTTTTGTATAAAAACTCAACCAGAGGTAGGTGCCTTACCCATGATTCACCAAAGTCCTGGATGAAATCTCACAATATATCCTCCATTCTCTTGATGTTTCTCTCTATTTTCCCATTTGTCTGGGGGTGTAATGTTGTGCTAAGGTGAAAATGAGAGCCAAACTCATGTCGTAAACCCCTCCAGAATTATGAAGAAAACTGAGGATCTCGATCAGAGATGATATTCCTTGGTACCCCTTGAAGCCAAACCATATCCTTCATATACATCCTCACTAAAACATCCATGGTACTTGACTCATGGATCACCAAAAAGTGAGATGAATTTGTCAACTGGTCCACTATCACCCAAACTACATCACAAACTCCCAAATATCAGGGTAAATCCATCAATATGTCTTCCCATTTTCACTTGATAACATCCAAGAATAGCAACAAATCTCTAGGAACACGGTGCTCTACTTTCTCCTACTAATAAAATAAATACCTTGACACCAACTATGCCACTGATCATTTCATCCATGGACACTAAAGATGTCTCCTCAAACCTCGATATATTTTGTTCACTCCAAGATATACCGCTAAAGGTGATCTTTTAAGATCATTAAGAACTACCTCATGCATTTCCTATGGGATAAAAAACCTCCCCTAAAACAACATCTATTTTCAACCATCCTCAAACCACCCCTCTGGGGAATTTCTATAGCCAACATTGTCATGCATCACCTATACCTATGAGTCTCCCCACTAAGAATCTTCTACCTACCGAATAAAGGATGAATCCATAGTAATTTGATAAATACAAATATGTCCATTTCTCTATCCCATGTTAAGATGAATCATTGTAATATCCTCCATCTCTTTCCAAACATCCACAGTCTCCTGAGCCACATCTCCTTGGGACTTACAACTCAATGCATCGGCAAAAAAATTACCATTTCTCAGGGAGTAATATATCCTAAAATCATAATCCTAAAGAAACTATATCCACCTCCATTTTAATTTATTTAAATATCACTAATAGAAAACATATTTCATACTCTTATGTTTCATAAAAACCACAAAGCGTTAACTAATGAGGTAGTATTGTCATAACTTCATCACAAACACAACTACCAATAACTCCATATCATGGGTGGAATAGTTACACTCATGGGGATGTAACTTCTTATATCCATAATAGATCACCTCTCTCTCATACATCAACACATATCTCAATCCAAAATAGTACATCTCAAAGAAAATCTCAAAAAGCACACCCTCCACTGGCATCCAAAGAACTGGAGCATTGATAAACTTCTCTTTAGTATAACCGAACACTAACTGACACTAATAAATCCTTAAAAAAAATTGATCCTTCATGTTCAAAGACATAGTAATGGATACAACCTAATAGGAATCAAACACAAACCTATAATAATATCCTACGAGACCAAGGAAATTGTGAACCTCTGCCACATTCTTGGGTGTTACCCAAGAAAAAACTCCTTGAACCTTCAATAGGTCCACTTCCACACCCTAATAAGACACCACATTCCCAAGGAAATTCACCTCTCCTATACAGAAATACACTTGGGAAATTTCCTATAGAGCTGGCAATGTCGAAGGACTTTTAAAATAGATCTAAGATACTTGGTGTGCTCCTCCTCTGCCTTCGAGTAGATCAAGATATTATAGATGAAAATGATGATGAACATGTCTAGGAATTCATGTTACATGGATTTTATGATCCCCATGAACATGTCTTGTGTGTTCATAACACCAAATGACATGAACATGACCTTAAAGTATCCATACATACACCAGAAGGCATTCTTCAGGATATCCTCATCTTTCACCCTCATCTGGTGATATCCATATAGCAATTTGATCTTTAAAAAACAATTTCCCCCTATAAATTGGTCAATAAAATCATTTATACTTGGAAGAGGGTAATTATTCTTGACCATTACATGATTAAACCTCTAGTAGTCTATACATAACCTCATATAATTATCTTCCTTTTTAGTGAATAACACTGGAGCACCCCAAGGAGACACACTAGATTGAATGAAACCCCTGTGAATCATGTTATCCACCTTCAACCTCAACACATGAAGCAATGTATGTGTTATTAGATAGAGATACATTGAAATCATAGACACACTGTGCTAAAAATCTATCCCAAACTTAACATCACGTCATAGGGGTAGTGTCACAAACTTATTTAGGAAAATATCTAGGAATTTCTCCTTAACTATGGGAATGCCCTCTGCCTGATATTCCACCAAAAAATCCTCCAACTGAGACAAAAGAGTTTATGCTTTCCTAATACCCATCTAAGACCCTCTCTCACCAAAAAACACCACTTGTTAGCCCACCACATCGAAAAATGAAACTCTTATCTATAATAATTCAATGACTGCTCACACAACATACAACCAATCCATGCCAAGTATAACATTTTATAGTTGTATCTGTGACAAGAGGAAATTCCTAAATGACTGGTGTTGCTCTATCACCAGTCTATATCCCTAACACACATAAAACAAGGAATCCCAACCTCTAATCAGTGTAGATAACACCAAGGTAATTGGAAGTATCTCTATATCCAGTCCCAAAGCATGGACCAAAGAAAAATCAAAAAAGGAGTTTGAGGGTCTTGAATTAAACAAATCAAAAGAAAGGGTAGGTGATAAACCGATATTACCTCAAACAACTCTCGACTCTATCAGCACTGCCTCCTCTAATATGTGCATCTAACCACACCCATCTTTTATACCTCTTTAATTTCAGCCTCTACATTCATACTCTTTCCTTGGTCCCTATAGATGGGTACCATTATGAGGATGGCCTCTACTAACACCATTTTTCCTCATCTATTGAACAAGCATTGGTAGTCCATGCCGTATAAATTGCCTCTGAGGAAGCTATTGATGCTAGCAAAAAGGAGCATGAACACTCACCTGATACTGGCACTAGTGTAGAAAAATATTTTTCACATTATTATAATTTTTCTTTTCTTTTTCACATCATTTATTAAGTGACGTTATTATAGGTGGCGTTGTAAATATGTCTTTAAAGTTTCTTAGAAAAAATAGATATTTTAAAGTAAATATTGAATTAATTTTTAACATTGGTTATTTTATAATCGATGTTAAAAGAAATTATCACATTGATTATAAAATAACCGATGTGAAAAGACCATTTAGAATGGTTTATCACATTAGTTATCCTATAACCAACATGATAAACTATTTTTCATGTCGGTTATTTGATAACTGATGTAAAAATATGACATGAAAAATGTTTTTTCATGTCGGTTATATTATAACCGACTTGGAAAATCATTCTATTTAGGTTTTTTAGTTGGTTATTAAATAAACAATGTGAAAAATAAAAAAAAATAAAAAATTTATTTTCAAACCTCCTTCCACTCAACAATCGACCATAATACAAAACAAACAGAGATAAGTAGTGGTAGTAGAAAAACACAATTGTAATTACAACATTCAAAATTAAAATGTATTGTACAAAAAAACTAAAATCGGAAAAAACTTGTAAATTGATTTTCCCATTCCACTTATAAGTGTTTGAGATCCTATGCACTATAAGGATAAGGGTCATAAAAAATCTACAAATTAAAAGGAAATAATTTAACATTTATTATTAATAAAACTAATAAAATGATAAGGAAAACATTATAAATAAATCTAACCTGGTTGAACTTCTAAACTATCTAAGTTGAAATCATTTCATAAATAAATATTAAAACATAATATCCACATTATATTTCACCTTATTGTTTATGAAAACTCTATTTAAAATAGATTTTCAATTCAAAATGTACAGAAACATCTAATGGCCATTGATAGAGCATAACTAGTAAAGCACCATATCCTTTGGAAAAAAATACACCTAACATCCAATGACCACTGATATAAAAGAAAATTTAATATTAGTGGTTATTATGTTAAAATGTATATAAAATTTTATGATATATATGTTTCATACTCTTGATGATAAGGAAACATACAGCACTGAATAATTTCATTCTATTGAAATCTTTCAGGAATATATTTTGTTATTTATGCTTCATTCATTGTCATTACTACAAGTGAAATAAACTACAGGTCCATAAATCCATATTCATCTATCTTATCATGATCCTTACAAATTTTATAAAGATGCCTAATATAAAACAAACATAGGTATAAATTTTCAATAAATTAAACGTACGAAAATATTTATATTAAGACTTATAAAAGAAAAAACTTGTCTCATGTTGATGCCTAACATATATGCATTCACAGGCTTCATCATATTATTTTTAAAAATCCCCACATTCATTGCATTACCAAAAACACCATCTTCAAATGGAATCTCATAAACATTCAACAACAAATTTTCATATGTTGATAATCTATCAAGACTGCTAGAATTTGTATCTGAAGTCATATCACTTTGTATTTGTTGTTGACTATACAATATTCTTTTACCTTTAAAGTATTCCTATAAAAAAATACAAATATATAAAATTTAAAATGTTAAAGAAAATTTAATACCAAAATTAAATAAATGATAAAATATAAACATACATCAATGGTAATATGATGCATAAGTCTAGATGTCCAAACTAAAAAGTGGTTGATGTTGTGTCCAACTGTGCTCACCTCATCTGTAGGTAATGGAACTCCTATTAATCTATCTATAATATCCCAAATAGTAACTCTGTGATGCTATATTTGTATTTTTTGGTGATGAATGGTATCTATAATATAAAATATCATCCCATATGTAAAAATATGGTACTAGAAATGATCAACATATAACTCAGAGTATTTGAGAAGATGTGGAGGAGGGGTGTAGGAGTAGGATAAGAAGGATTGGGGTTTATAGGTGGAGGTGGAGTGGGAGTTGGTGGTGGAGGTGGAGGAGTAGGAACTGTGGTCTAAAACTATCTTTGCATGTCTGAAAACATTTATAGTACAAAAGATCTGATCTTATACTCCATAATCACCTGAATATCCTGAACTACAGCTTCCAAATATTCTATTTTCTTTTTATATACATCCTCCACTACTGCAGAATATGGAAACACTTTTTTCATCGATACGCCTATCGGGTATCCTCGTACACAACCTGGGTGTTCAGAATTTCCCAATGTTGTAGCTAAAATATCCTTCCTACCTTCATCTATAAAGATCCCCTATGTTCTCTAATCTTCAAGATAATCCTTTATGAAATATTTGAAAAAAAATCATAATGAATCACAATATATAAAGAATTTAATTAACACAAATAAATAAATTAAATATCTTATAATCCTCTTAGCTACAATCATCGACTATTCTGTAAGATTTTTTTTTCTCGTCCAAGCCCTCTTCCATTTTTCATGTCTAGTGGGGGGAGGGGAAACCTCTACAGACCCTAAAGAATCAACTCTCAAATTTTGAGGTTTATCTACTATCATTTTTTATTACAATAATGTATAACCTCCCCAAGATAAATTATGAGGTTATATGTTTTTAGATTATATCTCTTGATAAGATCTCCTCAATTACTGTAAAATAAGAATTAAGAAAAAAATAAATCATTAACATGGTCATTAAAATCAAAAAAAAACTTATAAAAGGTAACATAACAGTTACCAAAAAATTCTTCTCATTTTCTACTTTCAATAAATTACTTCTGTGTATCTTCATCTATAAATGGATATGTATCACATGGATTCTAATGTTATATATCCCTAAAAATTAACTGTGATGTGAGGGATGAATTAAAATCACTTCATCTCCTAGCAAGCAATGATAAACATTCCCTCATGACTCCTCAAGTATCAGGTACATCATATGTCATATGATAAGAAGTGGGAAAAAATATATTACTATAAAATTTTCAAGATAAGAAAAATAAAAACAATATTACTAAAATGTTCTCCCACAACTGAAATAATGTCACTTTGTTAACATTTTTTCAGTCATCGAACAAAATAATAACTTTTCTTTTATCCTGAACTACTACAAAAGTCATGAATTTTTTTTCATTTGGACCTTTTGGAATATTATTATTATTAAATTCTATATGTATCCTATGGTCTTGGATATACACAACTGATAATTTTGGTAAACGTGGGGTGCCACATTTACCAACCCTAAAATTATTTTTTGCCACCCGTGGAAGTAGTTGTATCATGTAAAGAAGGTTGAGGAGGCTCATCAATAGGATCATGTGTACTTTCCTCCCCATAGGTATGAGTACAATCATCTCCAGAAGCATGTGGTGGATCAGATGATTGGTCTGTAATTATCCTAAAAATCAAAGAAATTAAACAATTAGTATAAAAATATAAAAATCCAACTATTATATAAAAATGTAATTGAAATATGAACAATAATCAAACAAAAAATTAAAGTAAATCAATTAATAGATAATACATGTTTTAATAAATAAAATAAAATTAAAATATCTAACATTTTCTGAAATTTAAAAAAGTAAACAAGAAATAAACATATGTTACCTGTAATATTAGGAATGTACTAAAGGATTTTTTTCCCAAATTCCTTCTTCATGATCATTCTATATGGAACAAACCATGTCTACAACATACTCATCGATATTATCTATTAATCATTCCATGGAATTAGGGTTCTCACATAAATCAGCATCTTTGTCAAGTTTATCATCACTAACATATTATTTTTTCCCTTGTAAAACAATAAACCACTATGTATCAGATTAATCACAAACATATAAAAAAAAATTACATGTGTTTCCATTATAAAATGATTAGTTGTGTATTCCAATTTATTTATATTAACAAGTTTCATTCCAAATTCATCATGTATGATACTATTGTTACCGATAAACCATTTACATTTAAACACTATAACTTGAAATTTAATGTAATTAACCTCCCATGTTTATTCAATGAATCCATAATATGCACTTAATGCAGAAATTGTTTTTTTTTGTCTTTAGCACTCAAAAAATGCATTACTTCGATGAATACCAATACACTGCTATTCTTAACTGCACTTTTATCATCCTAATATTTTGTATGAAATTTATATCCATTAATGTCATACCCAAACCATGTTATCAAATTTAAACTTGGCCCACCCACTAACCATATCAATGTTTCTTATGTATATTATTTACCAATAATAGTCTCTTTAAACCATGATAAAAAAAATTATTATTCTCATTCAAAATACACATATCTTTCTTCTTTATATAACATTGTTTCAACACAGTAATATGAAATTTTATATATGGTTGAGCATCATCTATGTTATTCAAGATGTATAAACGTACCTTCTTTATCTGTTCACCTATCAATGATTGGACTTTCAATCCACAAATCCCCTTTCCCCCATAATTAACTCATTCATGGTGAGATGGAGTCAAACCAATGTGTTCCACTATAGAAAAGTAGATTGTACAAAACTCTGCAACCTCCTCAGAAATATACTTCTCAAAAATGGAGGCTTTAGGTAGATATGTATTCTTAATATACCCCTTTAACATCTTCATATAACTTTCAAAAGGATACATCCAAAATAGATATACGAGTCTGTAAATATTTATTTCTTTCACCAAATGAACCATTAAATTCACCATGATATCAAAAAAATGATATAGGAAAATATATTTCCAATTGAAAAAGTATAAAAATTTCTTTTTTTTCAAATTTTTCAAAGTATTCAGATCAATCACCTTATTAAAAATTGAATTGAAAAAATAGCACACCTTCATGATAGTCATTCTAACACATGTGGGAAATATTCCATGCAATTCATTTGGTTGGAGTTTTTGCATCATGATGTGATAATCATGATATTTCATACCTATCAACTTCAAATCTGTTAAAGATGAAAAAAATACATTTTAAGAATAACCTTGAGAAACTTTCATATCATGAAGACACAGACAAAAGATAATTTTCTCCATCTTGGATAATTTATAATAATCCAGGGGTAGGAATGTTATCCTTCTATCAGGAGTGGGAGTTAACCCCAAATGTATTCCCATTGAGAGTAAGTCCAATATTTCATTCAACCCATCTTTATTCTTTCCGTTAATATATAAAAATGTTCCAATCAAATCATCATATATATTATTCTCTATGTGCATGAAATCAATGTTATGTTTGACCTCATGATATCTCCAATATGGTAGCTCAAAAAAATTTGACTGTTTATTCCAAATATTTCTATCATTATCAGATTTATGAGTCTTTTCAAATGTCACATCAAGGTTTTTCACCCTCTCAAAATAATGATCAGTGGATAAAGTTTTTGGAGAAATATCAAATTCTTGTGAGACATTTAATGCATTTTTTAATCTTCTATAAGATTAATCCATAGATAAAAACTTTTTATGACCCATGTATATTTTCTTTATCCCATGATGCAGTTAATAATATGACTTATGTTGTTTGCAAATTAGACATTCTTTATACCCCTTAACACTGTATCCAGAAAAATTTCCATATGTTGGTAAGTCATTTATAGTGAACATAATCATTATATGTAGTTGAAAATATTCCATTTTATAACAATCATACACCCTAATACCATCCTCCCATAAGAGTTTCAAATCATCAATTGGTGGTGATAAGAAAACATCAATATCATTTTTGGATTTTTTTGGTCCTGAGATCATTAAAATCAACATAAAATATTTTTTATTCATACAAAATTCAGGAGATAAGTTGTAAATTACCAATAAAATAATCCATGAAATATGTGTGCTACTAAGTATTCAATATGTATTCATTACAGTCATGTATAGTCCAAGTATAATATTTATAACTTCATTTCTGAATGTAGGAAACTGCTAATAAATTTTCTGACACTATAGACAATCATCTGGGTGTCATAATTTTTCATCACATATCCACTCATTTTAATGCCATCTTAACCATTTTTCATCATGTGAATTTGGAAATAAACATTTCAAAAAATGAATTATAGGAAGATACCAAAATGACTTGGAAGGGGTCTCTGTAAATGCTAAATCAGCATGTAATTTTTCTTTCAACTTATATCGTGATGTCCACATTTAGGACACTTTGATATAAATTCATATTCCTTCCTATATATCATAGTCATTCAATAAGGGATGTATTTTTTTTGTACCTTAATCCCATCATGAATATTATTTTCTTCACTTTATAATGTGAATTAGTAAGATCATTTTCTTTAGGAAGAATATCTTTCAATAATTGTGGAAAATCAGTAAAACTTTTACCACTTTAACCATGTTTTTCATTCAAGTTAATCAATCTTAACATTGATAATAAAACAATAAATTCTATAAAACCTGGATACAATGGTTTTTTAGCATCACCATATAGACTCTCAATTTTCGGTTCTTTCTCAACTGCCTATGCTTCAATATCATGAACCATTTCTTCAATTTCATTATATTTATCATCTTGTAAAGCATCATCATCGATATATCTGAAATTCTTCCCAATTTCACCATACCAAATACAAGGGCTATAACTTGAATTAAAAACATGATAAATTAAATGATCTTTTATCTCTCTACTTTTCAACTTCTTCATACTTAAACATTCCATGCATGGACAAAAAAACATGTTGTTGTTTGGAACATTTCATTTAGAAAATTCCAAAAAAAATCATCAACACCTTCCTCATATTCATCACTTATTCGAAGTTCCATAATCCAACTTCAACTCATTATTATCTATAATAAATATCAAAAATAATTAACTTTTCAAGATAAGCCAATCTTAAATTTATATCAAATATGTCATAATTTGAAAGTAACACAATTTTGAAGTATAAAAAAAATATATGCGTATTTGAAAAATATAATTATAAATTCTATAAAATAATGGAAGATAAGTTTAAATATAAATGGTAAATAATAAAAATATATGCATGTAATTAATTTACAATCTACTTACTTTGATACAACAAAAATCCAAATTTATGGAGAGAAAAATGATTTTAGTGTGAATACCATGTGATGCATGTGTAATTCATAAGTCCCATGAATATGAGGATGTTTATGTTGAAAGACATAACTAGAAACACAAAATATACAATGTCACCTGGATGAATTATATCGAATATTTTCTTCCTTCACCGGTATCTAATGATAGGAAAACCGTAAATCATTCTTTTAGAACTAACAATATCCCACCAACTTACCAAACCAAACATAAATAAATGGGTGGGTATATTGTTTCTTCATCGTTTATTTATTAATTAAATGGTAATTGATGAAAAACTTTACAATATCATCTACCTTATTCATGAAAAATAATAAATAACCCAATGGTGGTATACTATCCTAGATGAAATCCTTCTATAATTGATCATTAATTTGAATCTATGAATCTTTTGAATCTAAAGAATCAATCATATACAGTGTCAAAGAAATCAAAGAGACACTATAGTTTAAACTCTATCATGAACTCAATATATACATCGAGGGTTTATTGTTAGAACCACTATAGGGAAATCATCATGAAATTTATCAAAATCTCTTAGTAATAATACTATATAAACATCCATGGAATCTAAAGTCAATCATACTGACACTCAAAGATTAAACCGATGAAATATGATGCTTTAAGAAGATGGTAATGTGATATTTGAGTGCATGGAATAAAAAAAAGTTAGGTATATGACGTCGTTGAACAACCAAAAGATAGGATGGATGAGTGATTTTTACCTGAGAGTGGGGTAGAATGAATGTGAGACAATGAGTCTGATAAAACTTAAGGATCTAAGAAGATGGAAAACCAAGATTCAATTTGACTAGATCGAACAAAATGATGGTTAGGGCTTCCACATGGGAGGTACAAGTTAGATTTAGTAAGAAGATAAACAACACTAAAATGATTCAAATGAAGATTCATAAAATTTTAAATTCTTTATCACATCTTTTATTACATAACTGATGTGATAAAGTGGCCTTTTAACATTATTTATTTTATAACTGACGTGGAAAATCAATGAAAATTTCTTTATCACGTCAGTTATTATTTAACTGATGTGATAAAGAAGATTTATCATGTCAGTTAGATAATAACCGACGTGATAACCTGAGGAAACTTCTTTTATCATATCGATTATTATATAACTGACATGAAAAAAAAGATATATGGATTTATCATATTGGTTATATAATAACTAATATGAAAAGGCACATATATCAATTTATCATGTCAATTATTATATAACCCATGTGATAAGGCCAGTGTGAAAAATAATTTGTGTACTGGTGTGGCCTCCCTGAGTAGTCGAACACTTAGCATGGTGGTTCCTATATCCTCTGTAGATGTAGAAAAAAATGGAAAGCCTATATCATGTTCTTGGGAGGCACATTCCACAAAATAACAGGAAGAGGTCTATCATGGTTAGCTCCCCACTGGTCAAAACTCTGACTACCTAAATGTCCATAGCCCGCTTCCTAAAACTTTTCTCCTCGAGGCATTCAGCCATCCACTCTCTCAAGTCTCAACCCCCAATGAAATAATTCTATTAATAACCTATTATTTCTTTTTCACCTCCAGATATATATGGAGTGTAAATGGGGTGACCACATACTTGATCACTAGGCGCAAAGACTCCCCCATACATCCTTCTCTGAACTAATCAGTTAGAAAAACATCTGGGGTAAAACAAAAGATGTCCTTAAACATAATCTCAAGATCCCACACACTCAAGTAATATCATCCACCACTAACACACAACTCCCTCTAAAATTATGACCATAACACGTCTTCCTCCTTTCGATCACCAAGAAATATCATCCACCACTAACACACAACTCCCCGCAACTGATTAGCTACCAAAGGCACCCAAAACTCAACCTATTCCAGGATCAGACTGAAATCAATCTCAATCTCCTACAACCAATGCTCCACCTCTAGATATGATATTCCCCCTTATACTTTTCTAGAATCTACCACTAAAAGGAACACAAATCCCTTTGTCAAATCTTATCCTCCTCTATCAGTTCAACCCTTCGATGATCAACCGAATCATCTTTCTGAACCTCAACTATATGAGCTAATCATGAACAATAGCCATGAGTCATTCTTGAAATTCAAGGAGAACATCCTAATCCTGGTAGCATGGAATTTCATCAAATATTATTAAATTAATTCATATTTACTTTCTTAAGATCACCCAACTCAACAAGAAAAAAAATCAATCATGATAAATGTACCTCTCATAGGTCTCTACCCTATAAATAGGTCCACCACACTCATTCATTCAATAAGATCATATTTTGTGCATTAGATCATAGGGGGTTAAAATCTCATGTCCTGGCCAGTCTCCCAAGACTATGTCGCACACCAAGGTTAATTAACACCATTTTCCTACCAACCCATGTAATACTCACTATGTATAACTCTAATCTCTATCATATCTCTCAACCATAACCTCTGATACCAATCTTTCATGACCCCCTCCCTTAAAAGATACCACAATGAAGGGAGAGAGATAATGACCTACAAGTACCACATCTAGTGGGCCCCAGGTTGGTGAATATCATCAAGGGTATAAATATTTTATATATGAGAGGAATTATCATCTAAATAAAACAAGATTGAAATATAGGATAAAAAACTGCTAAACAACTACAATATATAATATAAAAGTAAACTAAAACCATCCCATGATACATGAATAAAAAAATAAACCAATATAATAGAAGTCTCCAAATATACTAAAAGACAATTCTATGTTAGTGACTCAACAATAACTCCAAATCCAAGATAGCAATGTCATGCTCAGTCCTCAAAGTCCTCTTAGAAACCTGAAAAAATGGTTTATATATATAGTGTGATCATAACATATATACTCAAATATTATAACCAAAAAAGAACCTATACAGGTTAACTAACCAATACCAGCCTCACCATGGACCACTTATCAAATCATTCATTGAATATAGTAATATAGAATCAAGATCACAACAAAGAAAGATGCCTCATTGATGCTTCCCCCGCTGATTTTTCACTCTCACACCCCAATGTCGAATGTCCTGGGATCTCATCCCATCCATACATATCACATAACATAATATCACAACCAACCATCTCTGATGTGGGTTGGGATGTATCCCTACCTACCCCATCCTTGCAAGGTCTAGCATCTAGTGCTAGCATCAGGAATTATCAGATCTCATCTCATCCAAAGGAACCCGATATATCACAAAATATCTTACCCAAAGACGCTTGGGTCGTCACACCACATATCATAGCATATCCAAAATAGTAGGGTATCATGAACATGAATATAACACCCCAACCTTAAACATTACATAATCTTGAGTTAAGTTAATAATTTAACTTTTAATCACATTGAGGATTTTTTTCAGGTTTAGAGCTTTAGAGAATTAGGTCATAACTCATTCATAACAACATAAATATTACAAGTAGACACTTCTACTCAATATCCAAACTTTTTATAAAATAGAAACTTTTTAAAAAGAAACATGGTTCTTTTCATGTTTAAACAGCACGACTTTTACTTAATCCCATCCTTGACTCTATTCTTCTTTAAGTCCTATGAAAAACATTTCAAAACTTGGGATGAGCATAAAAAGATAAATAAGGGATACATAAATAATGAAAACTGTTAGTCTTGCAAAAAAATTTAAACCATGAATACTTTATCATAAAGTAATACTTTTCACCTTTAAGAAGTAGAAAAAACACTTCACTAAATATAATCTTATTGCTTACCCTTTTTGTAACCAAAATATTATCATAAAGCCCATAGAAAGAAACATATAACATATAAATGTTACTTGGGATGTAAAAATACTTAAATAGAATAACCATGTGGTCGGCTTCTACACATATCACTAGATGTAATAGCCATATGACTGACTTCCATACCCAATGCATTGGAGGTTATAATGTAACCACCCATCCTTGGTTTATCACAGAACCACCCATATTTGGTTTATCACATAACCAACCATCTTTGGTTTATAACATAACCACCCGTCATTGTTTTATCACGTGACCACCCATCAAATTTCCAAGTACCATTATATAATAATAACACATAAAATATTGTAATTATCAACATTTCACTCATGACATATCATTTGTAATCACAAGAAATCATTTCAAGAGATTAAAATAGTAAATCCACTTTCAAAACCATTTTCAACACCAAAACACCCAAAAAGGGAACAAGGGATTTATTTTCCTTTTAAAAACATTATGTCTTATAGAGGAATCCAAATATAAAATAACAATTATGGAGGCAGAGAGGTTGTTATCACTGCATATGTTAAAAACATTCATTTTATCATTTAGTAAAATGATTCGTAAAAAAATATTTCTTTTGAATGAAATTAAAAGTCAAATGGGTTTATTATACACTGTATAAATAAGTTTGTGTATAAATTAAAATATTTCTCAATGAAAGTAAATTGAGACTGTAACAATTGGGTCCCGGTGATAGCACAGCCACCCCTCCCTTAACATGGATGTCGGGTCCTGACCCACCAAGTACCACCAGTTGCCCCTGCAGACATGTGGTCCCCACCCTGGGGCCCACCCATGTGCCCGAACGGGTCATATGACTAATGACTCTCCCCACAGGCCAACAGATGTCCTTTTTAGTGTGTTTTTCCCTCACTCACACACACCCTGGGAAACTTCCTAGAAGGTCACTCATCTTGATCACTACTCCAAGCCAAGTATGCTTAACTATGGAGTTCTAATCAGGTAGGATTTCGAAAAGAAAGGTGCGCCTTATTGACATGAGTCGTATCATTTATCCATTTAACCCTTTATCATTCGGAGGTGTTACAATCACCCCCCCTAGAGCACAACATCCTCTTTGTGGGCCCTACATCTCAACCTAGGTAGTGCACCGCACTTAAGGTTGGGTACCACCTCTGATACCAAATGTATCATCGATGTCAGATCTTGGACCGCCAGGTACCACCACTTGCCCCCACAGACACGTGGTCCCCACCCTGGGGCCCACCCAGGTGCCCGAACGGGTCATCTGATTAATGACTATCCCCACAGGACAACACATGTCCTTTTCAGTGTGTTTTATCCTCACTCACACACACTCTGAGAAACTTCCTAGAAGGTCACTCATCCTGATCACTACTCTAGGCCAAGCACGCTTAACTGTGAATTTCTAATCAGGTAGGCTCCCGAAAAGGAAGGTGCGCCTTGTTGACATGAGTCATATCATTTATCCATTTGACCCTTTATCATTCTGGGGTGTTACAATCCCCCCCTAGAACACAATGTCCCCGTTGTGGGCCCTACATCTCAACCCAGGCAGTGCACCGCACTTAAGGTTGGGTACCACCTATAATACCAAATATAACATGTATGTCGGGTCCTGGCCCACCAGGTACCACTAGTTTCCCCCGCAGACACGTGGTCCCCACCCTGGGGCTCACCCACATGCCCGAATAGGTCATATAACTAATGACTGTCCCCACAGGCCAACACGTGTCCTTTTCAGTGTGTTTTGTCCTCACTCACACACACCTTGAGAAACTTTCTATAAGGTCACCCATCCTGATCACTACTCCAGGCCAAGCACACTTAACTGTGGAGTTTTAATCAGGTAGGCTCCCGAAAAAGAAGGCTCACCTTGTTGACATGAGTCATATCATTTATCCATTTAACCCTTTATCATCTAGGGGTGTTACAATCACCCCCCCCCCTTAGAGCACAACGTCCTCGTTTTGGGACCTATATCTCAACCCAGGCAGTGCACCGCACTTAAGGCTGGGTACCACCTCTGATACCAAATGTAACAATTATGTCGGGTCCTGGCCTGCCAGGTACCACCAGTTGCCCCCGCAAACACGTGGTCCCCACCCTAGGGCCCACCCACATGCCCGAACGGGTCATCTAACTAATGATTGTCCCCACAGGCCAACACATGTCCTTTTCAGTGTGTTTTGTCCTCACTCGCACACACCTTGAGAAACTTTCTAAAAGGTCACCCATCCTGATCACTACTCCTGGACAAGCACGCTTAACTGTGGAGTTTTAATCAGGTAGGATCCTGAAAAGGAAGGTGTGCCTTGTTGACATGAGTCGTATCATTTAGCCATTTAACCCTTTATCATTCAGGGGTGTTACAATCACCCCCCCCCCCCTAGAGCACAACGCCCTCATTGTGGGCCCTACATCTCAACCCAGGCAGTGCATCGCACTTAAGGCTGGGTACCACCTATGATACCAAATGTAACAACTGGGTCCCAGTGACAGCACAACCACCCCGCCCTTAACATGGTTGTCAGGTCCTGGTCCGCGCCAGGTACCACCAATTTCCCCAGAAGACACGTGGTCCCCACCCTGGGGCCCACCCATGTGCCTGAACGGGTCATTTGACTATTGACTATCCTCACATGCCAACACATTTCCTTTCCAGTGTGCTTTGTCCTCACTCACACACACCCTAAGAAAATTCCCAGAAGGTCACCCATCATAATCACTTCTCCAGGCCAAGCACGCTTAATTGTGGAGTTCTAATCAGGTAGGCTCCCAAAAAAAATGGTACACCTTGTTGACATGAGTCATATCATTTAGTCATTTAACCCTTTATCATTCGGGGGTGTTATAGAGACGAAGTCTCTTACCTTGAGTCTAACTCATCACGTATAATTGTTAAGTTCCTCTAAATCTGGTAACTCCTTTTGATTTGAGCCAAAAGGCTTCCTTGAGTTACCTTCTACCTAAGTTAAGTATTATAGGAGGAATGGAGGGATGTTTGGATCTTATTTTAGTAGAATTTGGATGAGACAAGGGGCTTGAGAGGTGTGAGTAAGTGGGTAGAGGTGGTGGCCTTTTATAAGAGGGAGGAGGGGCACTTTAGGAAAGTCTTGAAATATTATTTTATTATAAATTTATGTTCGAATTTTAATAGTTAAAAAGTGATATATTTCTAGGATAAGATGATTATGGATCTAAATCCTCTAAATAAATAGGTTTTAAACAAGTTAGGTCATAAATTTAACCTTATATTTTGGCTTTAACCCTTAGTTAAAAACATTAACTCTTACCATGTCTTCTTGTATTTTCATAATATATGGTTACTATAGTTACTATAAAATGACAATAGAACCACAAGAGGATAATTAATAAAAAAATTAACATTATATAAGTAAGTTTTTTGAATCTTAGATTTTTAGGACTATTATATCATTTAATAAAATAGTATTTGTTTTAAAAACTCATTTATGTCAATTTTGACACTATTTAGTAATTTATTTTTTTTAAAGTTGTAACAACTTGATTCCTTAAAAAAATGAATGAAATCATCCCTAAAATTTCAATTTCATCCAAAAAAATCATGGATGGCATAAAAATGTTCAAATTATATTTATTTTAATATTTATAATATCATTTATTTGAATATTTTATTAATAAGGTAATCATTGCATCATCATTGTGTCATAAATAAATTTATTTATTTAATGTCTAAAAATTATAAATAAAATACCATGATTTAGGAAATATTTTTATATTTCTAATAACTATTTATAGTCAAATATATAATTTATATAATCCCACCTTAAAATTGTTTAAGTAAAAAGATAAATGTTTATGTTATATTTCTCTTTACATTAAATTAATTATTATAACATGTCATTATCAAATCCAAGTGGCTCCATGGGGTTCTAAAATCGACCTAAAGATTCTCATAGTCGTCCATATCTTATAAAATAGGATTAGGACATGTGTTGGGATAGTTTTATATTATTATAATATTTTTTTACCTTTATTTACCTTATTTAACCTTTAACCATGATAAATAAAAATAATTACTGAAGTTATTATTCATAATGTCAAAAAATAAAAGGTACCTATTTAAAAAAATTGGACCTTTTGATTCCAAATATTTAATCCATTTTTAAAAATTCAAAACACAAAAAGTATAGTAATTAATTTAAAATTAATTCTTGTTGTCAAAACCAGAAAGCATGTTTTTAAGAAGTAAAAACTATCAAAAGATTGGCATATTTTTATGTCCAAATTAAATTTTAAATTACTTATAATGACCAAAATTATATTAAATGATAAAAAAATAATCTAATTAAACTTTAAAACCAACTAAAAAGATAATCTAACTATATAAATAAATGATACGAAAAGGTAGTTTTGAATTAAAATGTAGTATTTTCCACTATTCATTAAAATATGAATTTTATCATAAAAATACCAAAATTTCAACCAAAGTAAATCTTGATGTCATTATTATAAAGAATAAGTTTATTTTCTCAAATAGAACATATAAAAGTGATAAAAATAGATTTAAAAATGGTTCGCTATCAAAAGATGGTAAAATGACCTTTTAAAAATATTAGAGTATTGTATGCTTAAAATAGATTCATTCTCATTTTAAGCATCTAAAATTTATTGGATAAACGTAAAAACATTTAAAAAACATATGTAATTATATTGTAGTTAGTTCTGTTCATTCCTGAAAATACAACATCTAGGTGTTAACTACCATTTAAAATAATAATATTATTATTGTATTATTTTTTGGTATAACTCAACATTGTGTGCAACATAAGATTTTGAAGAAACCCATTGTTGTGTGTTGAGTACGCTATCGAACAAAGAATATCATTTAACATAAAATTAATATCTTATTCATAAATATTAATAGATATGAAAATGTATTATTCTATAAATTCCTTGAGATGTTGCACCCGTCCCTCCTTTTGTGTCCTCACAATTTTAAAATTTGTCTTGGTAAATTAATTGAAAATCCCACATCGGAAAAAGAGTCAATAAAACTACCACTTTAAAATAATGAAAGAGAAGTACAAAAGGCACCCGAGATAACACATACTACGATTCCATGTAGGAAAATATGGATATGGAAGAAAAACTAACCATCATGTTCTGATGGAGAGTGATAGAAAACATGATCAGGAGAAAGTTAATAATAAGAAAACCACAAAGTTGTGATGGGTTAAATGGTCTTTGATTTCATAGTAGAAAAAGTAAATAGACAAAGTTTTTTGGTTTAATTTCCTTTTCATAAAGTTGAGGAATTTATTTATGATCTTGACTAAGAACATAAGGAAACATACTTACTTTTCAAGTAGAATTTCATCCTATAATAAATTTCTACCACAAACTCATATTTTCTCTAAACAATGAGTATTCAAGATGACTTGGTCACATCTGAAGCACTGGAATAAACTTATAGAGAATAAAATAATCCAAAAAATATTAACAATCTATTCATACTATCTTAAAACATTAACCAAAACCAAAATGGTTAGTACAAGATCAAATAATTCTCCAAAAAGAATAATCATTTATAAGAAAAAAGACTACTTTTAATCTCCAAAATTCAATAGTAATACCCAAAGTCCAACATAGACCATTAAACAAATAAATTTCCATATAATTCCTCAAAAATAATACAAACTAAGTTTAAAACCTAAAATTTATAAGGTTTTGGTAAATTATTCTTCAAAGATAAATTTTAACATTTATCTCCAAATAACATCAACCACTCTTAATGTCTCATACCAAAAATTAATTTCCAAAATCACATATTCTCTAAGATAGGTTAATCATTTCCATAAATAACCCAAATTACCATAATTACATAATTAAATCATATATTTCTCCAAAAATAATTCAACCTTTATTCCTCAAAATAAAATTCTATAGTATTTTATTTAACTTTATCATAAAGGGCTCCCAAAATAGTGAATGTCTTCCAAAATGACATTTATCACTTAATCCCCAAATCATTTTCCAATACCAAGAATATCCATTTGATAAAATGTAAGTTCCCAAAATCAACTTATTCTTACTTCATCAACTCGTTTAACTAAAAGTAAAATTCATACTAACCAGGGAATTCATGTAGGTTAGGTAGGTGATAAAGCCTTGTCTCACTTCAGTTGTGGGTTTTATCCCCATGGCCTTGTCCGATGTGACAGGTTGTCACCCTTACTATGGGTAGTCCTTTTTCTAAATCTATATAATTCATATATAATTCCCAAAATGAGATACAATATTCAAAAATAATCATAACATATTTTAATCTCAAATTTTATCTCATGTCCTTTCATTTTTCATCCCAAAATTTAATAACCCGTAATTACCGCAAATTCAAGGATCATATAAACCCTAAAGGTTGTTTATAATTATATCCACAAAATAAAATATAATTATTCCTCAATTAAAATTTTTACATAATAAACTTATAGGTTACACATACTATAAGTCTTCCAAAGTAATCTCATCGTTATTACATTTAAACATATCATTATCAATAGTTCCATCAAAACTCTTCAATTCCTAAAATGTAGACATATTAATCATCAAACATTATTCATGATCCTTTATCCATGTTTTTCATCTTATTCTTTAATACTTATTTTCTACAAATAAAATCATTCATAATGTCCTAAGATTCAATAATGTCAAAACATGAGCTAAGAAATAATTCCATACCTTTCATAGGTCATTTTTAGTTTCCTCATCTTCATTTGGAATGGCATTAGGTATTGGTAAACATATATTTGTACGGTCCTGTTGATCTCATTCCCGAACATTCTTCATCAGACATCTATTTGCATAATGACCATACTCCCCACATTTAAAACATTCAATTGATAACTAGGAAAGAACTTCTTTCCCTTTCCTAGAGTCTACTAAACACTTCCTTTTTCCTTGGTAGGATATTGCTTTATAACCATCATTTCCAGATCTATAACATCTTCTCATCCCTTTGAAACATTTCCCTAGGTGTTTCTTTCCATATCCTTAACACATAGGTTGTTTAATATACTTACCTTTATGATTATTACCTAAACTTCCACAGGGATTTGTTTCTCATATATGTGATGCCTTAGAAAAATCACTAATGTTCAAGTGGTCAATAATGACTCCAGATAGTTGGTTTAGAATAACCACAAGATTTCTCATTGCATCTCCCATTTCATTTGGTTTCTTATTCAAAAAACCACCACAGTTTCCTTCACATCCATTATTACTTTGGTACCTATTGGATCCAACCATTTACTAAAACCAAAAATGTTAGTGTGATTATATTAGTAAAATCATTATATACTATCATATGAGGAATCTAAACACTAAGATATACCCATCCATGTTATATCAAACTCATTAAATTTATCTAAAATAACTATGACTCTTTATAATATGCTAACCATTGTGGTTATATACATATTTTCACTTATAATTAAATAACACCCTAACCTCTAAAGTTATCTAAACCGACCTCTGATGCCAGCTATAAGTCCCCAACCTTAAACATTACATAATCTTAAGTTAAGTCAATAATTTGACTTTTAATCACATTGAGGATCTTTTTAGGCTTATAAATTTAGAGAATTAGGTCATAACTCATACATAACAACATAAATATTACAATTATACACTTCTACTCACAATCCAATTTTTTTCATAAAACAAAAAATTTTGAAAAAGAAACATGGTTCATTTCATGTTTAAATATCATGACTTTTCCTTGATCTCATCCTTGACTCTATTCTTCTTTATGTCCTGTGAAAAAAATTTCAAAACTTGGGATGAGCATAAAAATATCATTAATGGATACATAAAGAATGAAAACTATTATTCTTGTAAAAACATGTAAACTATGAATACTTTATCATAAAGTAATACTTTTAACCTTTAAGAAGTATCAAAAACACATCATTTAATATAATCTCATTGCTTACCCTTTTTGTAACCAAAATATTACCATAAATCCCATAGAAAGAAACATATAACATAAAAAGGTAATTTTGGACATAAACATACTTAAATAGAATAACCATATGGTAGACTTCCACACATATCACTAAATGGAATAGCCATACAGCTGACTTTCATACCCAATGCATTAGAGGTTATAACATAACCACCTGTCCTTGGTTTATCATGGAACCACTTGTCTTTGGTTTATTACGTAACCACTCATCATTGGTTTTTCACATAACCATCCGTCATTGGTTTATCATGTATCCACCCGTAAAATGACTAAGTACCATTATATAATCATAACACATAAAATATTCCAATTATCAACATTTCACTCATAAAATTTCATTTGCAATCACAAGAAACCATTTCAAGATATTGAAATAGTAAATCCAATTTCAAAGCCATTTTCACTACCAAAACTACCAAAAAGGGAATAAGGGGCTTATTTTACTTTTAAAAACATTAAGTCTTATAGAGTAATCCAAATATAAAATAACAGTTATGGTGGTAGAGAGGTCGTTGTCTCCGCATATGTTAAAAACATTCATTTTGTCTTATAGTAAAATGATTTATAGAAAAATATTCCATTTGAATGAAATTAAAATTCAACCGGTTTTATTATACACCGTATAAAGAAGGTTGTGTATAAATTTAAATATTCCTTAATTAAAGGATATTGAGATGAAGTCCCTTACCTTGAGTCCGAATCATCACGTATAATTGTTATGTTCCTCTAAATCAGGTAATTCCTTTTGATTTGAGCCAAAAGGATTCTTTGAGTTTCCTTATACCTAATTTAAGGATTCTAGGAGTAAGGGATGGATTTTTGGAGCTTATTTGATCATAATTTAAGTGATCCAGGGGGCTTGAGAGGTGCGAGTAAGTGGGTAGAGGTGATGTCCTTTTATAAGAGGGAGGAGGGGCACTTTAGGAAAGTCTTGAAATATTATTTTATTATAAATTTATTTTTACAATTATAATAGTTACAAAGTAATATATTTATAGTATAAGATGAGTATGGGTCAAAATAATCTCAACCAATAGGTTTTAGACAATTTTATATCATAAATTTAACATTATCTTTTGTCTTTAACCCTTAGTTAAAAACATTAACTCTTACCATGTCTTCTTGTATTTTCATAATATATGGTTACTATAGTTGCTATAAAATTCCAATAGAACCAAAAGTGGATCATTAATGAAAATTTTTAACATTATATAAGTCAATTTTCTGAATCTTATATTTTTAGGACTATTATATCATTTAATAAAATAGTATTTTTTTTAAAACTCATTTAGGTCAATTTGACACTATTTAGTAATTGATTTTTTTAAGTCATAAAAACTTGATTCCTTCGAAAAAAATGCATTAAATAATCCCTCACATGTCAATGTAATCCAAAAAAATTCGTTTATGGCATCAAAATGTTCAAATTACATTTATTTTAATATTTATAATATCATTTATTTGAATATTCCATTAATATGGTAATCATTGCATCATCATTGTGTCATAAATAAATTTATTTATTTAATTTATAAAAAATTATAAATAAAATTCCATGATATAGGAAATATTTTTAGATTTCTAATTACTATTTATAGTCAAATATGTCATTTATATAACCCCACCTTAAAATTGTTTAAGTAAAAAATACATGTTTATGTTATATTTCTCTTTACATTAAATTAATTATTATAACATGTCGCTATCAAAACCAAGTGGCTCCATGGGGTTTTAAAATCGACCCAAGGATTATAATGGTCGAAAATATCTCATACAATAGGATTAGGACATGTGTTAGGGTAGTTTTATATTATTATAATATTATTTTTTATCCTTATTTTCCTTATTTACCCTTTAACCATGGTAAATAAAAATAATTATTGAAGTTACTATTCATAATGTCAAAAAATAAAAGGTACCTTTTTACAAAATTTGGACCTTATGATTCCAAATATGGAATCTATTTTTCCAAATTCAAAATATAGAAATTTTATTAATTAATTTAAAATTAATTCTCGTTGTCAAAACCAGAAAGCGAAATTTTAATAAGTAAAAACTATCAAAAGATTAACATGTGTTTATGTCCAATTTAAATGTTAAATTGATTATAATGACCAAAATTGAATAAAATGATAAAAAAAATCCAATTACACTTTAAAACCAACTAAAAAGATAATATAACTATATAAATAAATGAGATGAAAAGGTAGTTTTGAATTAAAATGCAGTATTTTCCAATATTCATTAAAATGTGAATTTTATCAGAAAAATACCAAAATTTAAACCAAAGTAAATATTTATGTCCCTCTTCTAAAGAATAAGTTTATTTTTTCAAATAGAACATATAAAAGTGACAAAAAACAATATTTAAAAATGGTTCTCTATCAAAAGGCGGTAAAACAGCCTTTTAAAAATATTAGAGTATTTTATGCTTAAAAATGGATTCATTCTCATTTTAAGCATTTAAAATTTATTGGATAAATGTAAAAACATTTAACAAACTTGTGTAATCATATTGTAGTTAGTTTTTTTCATTCCCGACAATACAATGGCTAGAGGTTAACTACCATTTAAAATAATAATATTATTATTGTATTATTTTTCAGTATAACTCAACGTTGTGTGCAACATAAGATTTTGGAGAAACTCATTGTTGCGTGTCAAGTACGCTATCAGAAAAAGAATACAATTTAACATAAAATTAATATATTATTCATAAATATTAATATATATGAAAATGTATTATTCTATAAATTCCTAGGATGTTAGAGTGAAGGACATTAACCTCATTCCCTCCTCTTACCACGCATGACCCCCACCATATATCACATCGCATCACTATCTCATCACATCTCATCTCGCTCAAAAATACTTGGGTCATCACATCACATCTCGCTTAAAGAAACTTGGATCATCACTGTTGAAGGGAGAGCGGGGAAGAGGGGGTATCCATCCATCTGTATCACCATCATCCTGGATGTTGGGGAAAACACTCGGAACCCAGAACCTATGAGCATTGGTAAAGTTGGCCAACTTGGGTGGGGATCATAGAGAAATAACATAAAATACATGATATATAGATATCACACAATACTCAACTTATGGGTTCACAATAAATGCACTGGTTTATTCCACCACAACCTCTTCACCACACTTCTATCATCATAACTATTGTCACTGCTATATGCAACACACCACACCACCACCACATAAGCCGCACAACATTTCCCACCTTCATTTATGGGTTTTCCACTTCTAGATATAAAAATTTTCACTAAATTTAATTAATTAGCCACTTCATTCACATTTACATAGTTGTTTGTTTAATATTAAATTAATTAATCCATTTACCAAACAACCATTTTTAGCTTATCTCATTTATTTATCACCTTATTTTGTTTCATTTTATTATATCAATTTATTCTATAACTAACCAGGAAACTAACACAACCACCTCACAATAACTCACTCATAACACATCAATCATTGTCGCCATGACACACCAACCAAACCATCTTACCATAACAAACACACATCGCTCAACCCAACCACATCACACAACACAGTTGTCGTACAAAAAAACTACACATAATCACCACACATCATCGCTATTATGCAACTTAACCACTATGCACCACAATCAATGTGCACCACAACCACTACACACCACATCTCACAACTACCCATGTCACATCCATGACAACCAACCATCGTATCATAGCCCCATGCATCGCACATCCCAGTCGATCACCTCCATCACTACACAACATCCCAAACCATACAGGAAAAAACAACAAGAACAAGCCCATATAACAACACACATTCTAACTTCCACATTTATTCAAGGGATTTCATTTCATCACTTCTTTATTTAACATGGATATTATCACACAAACCAGATTCCATGGGAAACCAATTCATTAACCATATATAAGTTCTTTATCCTTTTATTCTGGGTACAATCACATAATAACATAGCAAGGGTCTTAGCACATATCATCTACTACATAAGAAAGGATCCCAACAACATTTATTTTTAGCAAGGAAACAACATGACATAATCGTAATAACAACATATATCAAAACAGTAGATCATGTGATATCTATCACATACCCATCAATTTCAATTACGCCAACTAATTATCTTATTATATCGGACCTTAATATCCACCAAAAGGAAATAAAAAACATTCAATCCCTACATGTAGCACGTGAATAGGTGAGAATGAGGATTCCCCACCTCAAAGAAGTTTTCTGATCTCATTGTGCACCACAGGGCAAAGAAGAACAGTTTGAAAACCACAACCGCACAAGATAACCTTGGGTCAACCAGAACTGCACCAAAGGATCATCAAAACGCAACCCAACTCACCTTTGAACTGAAACCACAACACCAAAAAAGATCCCCAAAAGAATAACGCAAGGAAAACAATTGGTAAGGAAGAAGAACTCACCACCGATCACCAAAAATTGATCATTGGAACACACAGATTGAAGCGGGGTGAAAGGGGCTGGATGATATTTGAAAACTATCTAAGGTTCGCCCAAAACCGAGAATAAGTGATAGCCAAATGAGAGTATAATCGGTCAAAATAGGTTTATAAACAACTTTTAACTCACCCAATTTACAACATAAAATATATATTTATGTCGTAAAATCCATGGGTTCACAAAACTTACACTGTAAAACCAACCTTTAGGTTGTAAATTACTTTTTTGATGAAAAACATGGAGTCTTGGGATGGAATTAACTTACATCATAGTTACACTTGTATGGAGTAAACTCATTTTATGCTATATACCTAATATTCACACAAGCCATAAAACACTATCTTCTCAAACAATAAACAACTCGATTACACTGTAAACCCCTCTTTTACAGAATAAAGGCCTACTGTAGTTCTATTTTAGCTCCCACTACCACAAATCGACCTTTTAACATCACAAAAATTTAATAGTGCTAAAAAAGTGTGGTTTCCCTAAGAACCATTAAAAGGGTTATCAGTGCTTTCATTAGCATTGATAAAGGGGGCCTTTATTAGTGCTAGAAATGGCACTGATAAAGGCCCTACTACTGCATTGTGCTATTTGAATTACAGCACACTGTAGCATCAACCTGTATATATAAATTTCATAATAATTTAATTGAAATAAGAATTGCATCACAAATACATAAAAAAATATATTATAGACATTTCAAACAATATTTTGTACAATTTCATTAGAAAGTACTATCATAAAAATTCAAAAACATCAATGTTTCATTATCTTTGGCACCCGACCCCCTCTCAAAAAACATGATCATGGTATAAGTTTCCAAAAAAACCACCCCAACTCAAGAAAAATAATCCAAATGTATAAGAAAACAATTCATATGTTAGTAATACTATAAATAAATAAATTAAACGTAATATGGATCAATACATGAATAAATGTTAATTTTAAATAAAAGGACACACTTAGAGTCATACAGGTCACACCATGCATCAGATTGATGTGGGGATAATTCCAACAATTCAAAAATAAATTATGGATTATTTTACTAAAGTATCAAAACAATATGAATAAATTTTCTCAGTTTTGAGTAAATCACTTATTTTTTACTAAAATGTCATTTTAAACTGAAAACACACACTTTGAGTCATACTGGTCACATCATGTATCAGTTTGACATGAGACTAATCCATACACGTCACAAGTGACTTATGAATAATTTTCTATAGTATCAAGATAGTCTGAGTGTGTTTTCTTAGTTTTTAGTGAGTGACACGTGTTTTGAACTAAAATGTCAATTTTAGACTGATAACAGACGCATTAAGACATATCGGGCACACTGTGTATAGGATTGAGGTGTGGATGATTACTTCATGTTAAAAATGACTTATGGGTTGTTTTCTTAAAGTATAAAAACAATATGAATGGGTTTGGTTGGTTTTGAGTATCTCGCTTGTCTTTTTAACTAAAATGTCAATTTTAAATAAAAAACACACTTAGAGTCATATTGGTCACACCATGCATCGGATTGAGGTGAAGTTGATTCATACACGTCAGAAATTACATATGGATTATTTTCATAAAGTATTAAAACAATGTGAATGTATTTTCTTGGTTTTGAGCATGTCACTTGTGTTTTTTACTAAAATGTCATTTTAAAATAAAAACACACAATTTGAGTCATACCAGTCACATCATATGTCAGTTTTATATGATACTAATTGATACACATAAAAATGGCTTATGAATAATTGTAATAAATTATCAAGATAATCATAGCACATTTTCTCAGTTTCCAGAGAGTGACACACGTTTGAAACTAAAATGTCAATTTTAGACTGATAAATGACACTTTAAGACATACCGGAAACACTGTGTATCAGATTGAGATAAGGATAATTCCTAAACATCAAAAATAAATTGTGGATAATTTTAATAAAGTATAAAAACAATAAAAATGGGTTTACTCAGTTTTGAGTATGCCACTTGTCCTTTTTACTAAAATGTTGATTTTAAATAAAAAGACACACTTGAAATCATACCGATCACACTGTGCATCGGATTGAGGTGTGGCTAATTCCTACACATCAAAAATGAAATATGTATTGTTTTAAAGAAGTATAAAAATAGTATAAATGATTTTTATCAGTTTTGAGTATCTCATTCATATTGTTTACTAAAATTTCATTTTAAACTAAAAACACACACTTTGAGTTATACAGGTCACATCGTGTGTCGATTTTATGTGAGACTGGTTCCTACATGTAAAAAGTGACTTATTTATTGTTTTAAAAAATTATCAAGACAATAAGAGTAAATTTTCTTATTTTTTTAGTGAGTGAAATGCATTTTGAACTAAAATGTCAATTTTAGACTGATAACGGGCACTTTGAGTCATACTGGGTACACTGTGTATCGGATTGAGGTGAGACTGATTCCTATATATCAAAAATGAATTATGGATCATTTTAATAAAGTATAAAAATAATATGAGTCTGTTTTCTCATTTTTTGAGTGTGTCACTTGTCTTTTATACTAAAATGTTAATTTTAAATAAAAAGACACACATGGAGTCATACTGGTCACACCATGTGTCAAATTGAGGAATGAGTGATTCTTACATGGCATAAATGACTTATGGGTCATTTTACTAAAGTATCAAAGTAATACAAAGATTTTTTATTAGTTTTGAGTATTTCACTTGTGTTTTTTACTAAAATGTCATTTTAAACTAAAAACACACACTTTGAGACATACCGGTGAAATTGTATCTCAGTTTAATGTGATACTAATTCCTAAATGTTACAAATGAATTATGAATCATTTTTCTAAATTATTAATAGAATTAGAACATATTTTCTCAGTTTTCAATGAGTGACACACATTTTGAGCTAAAATTTCAATTTTAAACTAATAATAGGCACTTTGAGTCATATCGAGCACACTGTACATTGAATTGAGGTGAGGATGATTTTTATATGTCAAAAATGAATTATGAATCATTGTTCTAAATTATCAAAACAATATGAATGTTTTTTCTCATTTTTGAGTATGTCACTTATATTTTTTTACTAAGATGTCAATTTTAAATAAAAAGATACACTTTGAGTCATACAGGTCACTCGTGCATTGGATTGAGGTTTAGATGATTACTGCACATCATAAATGACTTGTGAATCTTTTTCCTAAATTATTGATACAATCAGAGTGTGTTTTATTGGTTTTTAGTGAGTGAAATGCGTTTTGAACTAAAATATCAATTTAAAACTATTAATGGACTTGTGATACTAATTCCTACACATCACAAATGACTTGTGAATCTTTTTCCTAAATTATTGATACAATCAGAGTGTGTTTTATTGGTTTTTAGTGAGTGACATGTGTTTTGAACTAAAATATCAATTTAAAACTAATAATGGACACTTTGAGTCATACCAGTTACACCATGTATTATATTGAGATGAAGATGATTCTTACATGTCAACAATGACTTATGGAATGTTTTCCTAAATTATAAAAACAATCATAGCATTTTTTTTTCTTGATTTTTAATGAGTAACACGTGTTTTAAACTAAAATATCGATTTTAAATTTATAGTGGACACTTTGAGTCATACTAGGACCACCGTGTATCGGGTTAAGGTGAGACTGATTCATACACATAAAATTAATTATGGATCATTTTCATAAAGTATCAAAATAATACAAATTTTTTTACTTGGTTTTGAGTATTTCACTTGTGTTTTTTACTAAAATGTTAATTTTAAATAAAAAGATACACTTTGAGTCATATCGGTCACACCATGCATCTGATTGAAGTTAATCTAATACCTACATATAAAAAATTACATATGAATCATTTTCCTAAAGTATCAAAATAATATGAATGTTTTTTATCAATTTTGAGTATGTCACTTGTATTTTTTTTACTAAAACTTCATTTGAAATTGAAAACATGCACTTTGAGTCATACCAATCACATCATATATTAGTTTGACATGATATTGATTTTTACACATAACAAATGACTTATGAATCATTTTACTAAATTATCTAGACAATAAGAGTGTGTTTTCTTGGTTTTTAGTGAGTGACACGTGTTTTGAACTAAAATGTCAATTTTAAACTGATAACAGAGACTTTGAGTTATATCAGGCACACCATATATCGAATTGAGATTCAAATGATTCCTACACATAAAAAATTACTTAGGGATAATTTTCCTAAATCATAAAAATAATTGGAGCGCATTTTATTGATTTTCAGTGAGTGAAACAAGTTTTGAACTAAAATTTCGACTTTAAACTAATGACGAACACTTTAAGTCACATCAGGCACACCATGTATCGAATTGAGGTGAGGCTAATTCCTACACATCACAAATAACTTATGGATTATTTTACTAAAGTATAAAAACAATACAAATGTTTTCGATCATTTTTTATTATGTAATTTTTATTTTTTACAAAAATTTCAATTTTAAATAAAAACACACTTAGATTCATACTATTCACATCGTGCATCAGATTGAGGTGCGAATAATTATTACACATCAAAAATGATTTATGGACTGTTTTCCTAAACTATTAAAAAAATATGATTATATTTTATTATTTTTAAGTATGTCACTTGTCTTTTTTACTAATATGACATTTTAAACTAGAAACATGTGCTTTGAGTTATACCGAACACATCGTATGTCAGTTTAATGTGAGACTTATTCCTATACATCAAAAATGACTTATGAATAGTTGTTTGAAATTATAATGATAATATGAGTGAATTTTATTAGTTTTCAGTGAGTGACACATGTTTTGAACTAAAATGTCAATTTTAGACTGATAACAGGAACTTTGAGTGATATCAGAAACACCGTGTATCAGATTGAGGTGAGGATGATTGCTACATTTTACAAATGACCTATAGATCATTTTTCTAAAGTATCAAAATAATCTGAATGTTTTTTATCTATTTTGAGTATGTCATTTATATTTTTTACTAAAATGTCATTTTTAAATAAAAATACACACTTTGAGTCATACTAGTCACATCGTGTGTCAGATCCAAGTGTATCTAATTCCTAAACATCACAAATGACTTATGGATCACTATCCTAAATTATCAAAACAATATGAATTTTTTAACTCAATTTTGAGTATGATATGTCTATTTTAAACTAAAATGTAAATTATAAACTAAAAACATATAGTTCGTATCATATCGAGCACATTTTCTATCAGATTGAGGTGTGAATTATTGAGTATGTGATGTGTGTTTTGCTTTCAACTATCTATAACAAGCTAGAAAAGAGAGAATATATTCCATTTGGATGAAAGAGGAAACCCCATTCTTCCTGAAACACTTCACGTTTTAGGAAGCATGGGTTTCCTCTTCCATCCAAAAGGAACATGTTCACTCTTTTATAGCTTGTTGAAAATATTTGAAAACAAAATGTGACTTCCTAAAAGATCTATGAAAAAAACTAAATAAGAATTAGATAAAATTGATAATGAAATTAACTTAAAAATAATAGATAAAATGATGACAAAATTAACTAAATAAGTAATAATAATTCACCTATCCATGATGTCTATATACATTCTTGACTAATGTTCTTGTTTCCATTATCTCAGGTGCAGCCTCAAAGTCCAATCTCTCATGAACATGAGAAACTTCAAACAAACCACCCAACTCGAGTAAAAGAATCCACCTGTATAATAAAATAATTCTTATGTTATTAATAATATAAAGAAATAAATTAAATATAAATATGAAATAATACATTAATAAAATATCAATTTTAAACTGAAACCACACAATTCGAGTCATACTGGGTACACCGTGTATCGAATTGAGGTATGGTTAATTCCACTGTGTATTTTTATCCCATAATGCATTCAACATTCTGGTTTATCTAACAATATTATTGTTTGATAACATGGAATATTGAATTCATTGGAGAATAAAAATAAAATTGCATCATCATGAGTGCATCAACCTTGTTGAGTGCATGATCATAGTAAATGAGTGAATCATCCTTGTTGAAAAAATCATTTATTCCCAATCTCTATGAAATTTAACAAATTAAGTATCAGATAAAAATGATAAGGAAATTAACTAAAAAGTAGATAAAATTATTAAAAAATAAACTAAATAAGTAGTAGGAAGTCACATATTCATGATATATGTGTACATTCTAACACCGGGTAAGATGACCAGACATTTCTAACCAAATCTATTTCCTATTTTGAATACAATGACTTTCAACAGTCCTGATAGTACTGGAAAAATGTAAACATGCAAAGTATTAATAAATATTTTAAATAAAATTGTAATTATCTTTGAAAATTCCTTTTGAGGGATGATAGTGTGTTGATGTTATATGATATCTATCATAATTTTTCAAACAAAATAACCATAATATTTTCCATTAGTTTGTTTTAAACACTGTAGAAATATTGAAAAAAAATAAGTAATATTTTTTTATATATGTTTTTATACTTAAATATCATTATATATACTCTAATACTTATCCACTTTTAGAAGTTTATAGGATATTTGTGCTCATAGATTGTACTCATTCCATGATTTTGATAGTATTTAAACACCATCCTATAATAATAGAATTCTTATTAAAACATAATATAAAATATATAACTTGAATTTTAGTTCTAAAACATTTCATGTAGTGTATTACAAATTGACAAAAGTCATCACATGTGGTTGGTTTTTTGGGTATCCATGCAGTGGATCCAGAAAATAAATCTTTGGAGTATCCAAATTGACTACAATGAGTAACCAATGTTTCCTAAAAAACAAAAAGGAATAATTAATTAAAGGAATGAAAATATTTTTGATATGACTAAATTGTAGAGTTTTATTCATGCATTGTTGGTAATAATAAGAGTCTATCATTCGTAATTTTGATTTCAAACACTATGGCCATTTTTTCTACTATTCCATCAATTTGATTTAAATCCAATGAGGTTTCTTATATAGAAGTGATTTGAGGGATAATGAGTCCATATTTCTTTTTATAGGGTTTTCTCTTCAAATTTTCATTGATATATATGCCTGCAAAAAATATGAATTGTGTTTAGTCATAATTAACATAGTAGATCAGTTATTGGAAAAACAAATCACGAAAACACACCTCATGTATACATTTACAACTAATACACATAGTCATTAATACTTTTGGATTTCATTTACATTCTCAAGATCAATATAGTCTGTAATGGCCTCTCCATAAATTTGTTCTTCAAAATCAACTATGACATTACTACCACTTTGTAACCTTTAATCTATGTGAATCTTTAATTTTAGTAGATATGGAAGTTGAACAGGTAGGGTAAAGGTGGTTTTTGAAGATCTTTTTGATTGGTTGGTTGATCCTTTATATCGTTTTGATTCAACCTTCCATTTCACCTATAACAACCTAAAGTTTCATTAATGGAAATCCCACTTAATCTAATTAAATGTCTCTTTATGTTTATATAAAATGTCAACTTCTTTGGTTTTATGTTAAGAATTTTGACTGTTTCTAATATAGCCATTGAACAGTGATCACATGATTAGTATAAATATAGGGCTTTAACAAATCCAATTTATTCAGACAAAGGAAGTGATGACCTCATCCAGTAGAATTTCCCCATACGAAGCCCATTTTTCGGAGCTCGTAAAAGAGGTGTCATCCTTGGGCTTCGTTCTTGACCAAGCCCAAGCTGAGCTTCATCATGTCAAGCTCGAATGAGACCGTCTACGGGAAAATTGGAAGTTGATAGAGATTACCACTCGAGCGATGTTCTCCGAGCCACCCCAAGAGTCTGTCACCATCGCACACCTTACCCTTAGGTCTTATGCAGCTGTTTTAAGGGGTTATGTAACAAATCTCTAGTACTATATTCATGTATATTATTTTTTTATATAATAATGAATATACCTCCTTGTCATTTTTGATAAATTGTAAATAGTTTTTAAAGAACAAATAGTGTTTTTAGTTATTATTTAATTAAGAATTATATTTTATTAAATAAAGGTATTTTTGAATTAAATAATATTTTAATAAAATATTATTATTATTATTAAATTAATTTTTATTAAATATAAATTATCTTATAATTTTATGAATGAAATTATAATTTTTATTAAGGTTTGAAAGCCATTTCTGTCAAAACCTGTGAATTTTCGATAAATGTCAATTTTTATTTTAAAAGTGAAAATTAAAATATTTGGAAAATTATTTAGATAAAATAAATGTTATTTCTGGAATCAGGACGTTGAAATTATCCAACGGTGGATTTTTCATAATTTTCTGAGACAGTCAAATTTTTGGGTAAAAATTAAATACCGTTTAAATATATAATGTGTTTTATGACATCATAATGACCCAATAGTGATGTAATAAAATACTATAATATTTATTTTCGGCCAATATATGTTTTACCATTAAAATAATGTGATTTTGGGTTTGTTTGACTTACTTTTCAAAGCATTAATGGACCCCTCAATACTTATTAAACAACTTGTCTTTTTAAATTGTTTTCCATGGGAGTGTGACTCACCTCATCATTAGCAACCCTATTATTTTAAGAAGTTCGGACTTTGGCCTTATAAAATATTATTTTCCTCTTCCCTTTTCCAAAAACCATGGGCAAAAACCATGGTATGGTTTTTGGTTTGGATTAATTTAATGTAAGGGGACCCAAACCTAAATAATAAAGAATTCTCTCACCTTTCCTATATAAACTCACCCAAGCTCCCACTTCATCCTCACTTAAATCATTTGGAGTTTGTCCAACATCTGCCCTAATCTCTCTAGAATCCTCCCAAGGTGCCCCAAGCTCCCAAGAATCCTCTCACAAGCCTCTCTCTATCCTTTGGAAGCACACTTCCAAGTAAGGGTTTTTTCTTCCTTTCTCATTTTTGTCCAATTTTCTTTAAGTTGTTTTTCCCTTTTAATTTCAATTATGAATTTTGGGTTATGGTTTCGCACCTCCCTCATACTAACCTATTTATGTTTTAATTATGGGAGACCCATTTCTCTCTCATTAGATGCCTCCCATGTACACCTGTTACTATGCCGAAATTTCGAAAGGAACTTCTCTCTCCTCATTTACATTCAAGCAATACTTTTGTATCATGAATCTAAATTCCATTACAATTGTTGGGACATGTATCTATATGACCTAATTATTTTACATTACATTTAAATATTATGAGTAACCCCTTTCTCTCTCATCAACCATTTTTATGAATTCTTATGTCACGTTGTTACGTTGCCGAAATAGCACTGATTTTCTAAGCCAATGCCATTGTGTTGTGAATACCATGCTCATTTATTCATCAAGGGTATTCACCTTTATGCACATTTACTTATTGATTATAAATTTTCATGTATGAATTCCACATTCCTTTATCTTGGAATAAATGATTATGTTTTATGAATCCATGTTTTATGATCCATGTGGCACACTTATGCATTAAATGAAATGTTTAAGAAGGGTGCGCCCTTATAGCACTCCAATGCATTGGGTAAAGTATAGTATCATGATACATCATGTGCAATGAGTGTTGACTCGTTCTAGTTCAAGTGCAACGAGGGTTTAATCGTGATTCATGTGCAATGAGGGTTTACTCATGCTCCATGTGCAATGAGCCTTGGCTCATGCTAATTCCATGTTAAGTGTTGTTGTCACATTTCCATGTTATGATTATTATGCTTTATCATGCCTTTATGTTCATGTTTCTCTTGTGCTCTATTGATATTCCAAATTTCTAACATGTATTTTACTCCTCATGTTATTCTATGTGTATTCCCTTACTGGGCTTTATAGCTCACCCTTTTCTTATGCATGTCCTCAGGTTATCTCATGCAATGCTAAGTACGAAGGAATGTAGTGGTCATGTAAAGGAATTTTTTGATAAAGATGTTGTATTTAATGTTTTAAGTTTTTATGTAATGATCTAAGCCCCAAATACACTAAACCTATCGATCTTCTTTGTTGTATCAAGTGAAGTTTTATGTAATAAATCATGTTTAAGTTTGTAATAAAAGTAGGGTTGTCATAGTTGGTATCAGAGGATAGGTTTAGTTATTTTTGGGATTAGGATTAGAAAACCCTAGTAAAGACTTAGAGACAAGAATAAGTATAATAAAAACATACCTAAGTTTTGGTAAGTATTGATTAAGTGTTTTATCAAGCAAATACATCACTATCTGGATACGAGCAGGTAGAGGCGGCTCTGGCACAGATGTATCCTAGGGGTAAAACCCGAAAACACTGCTTTGAGCTAGACTCGAACGGGAACTAGTGTATGACAATGGCCCTTGTTGCACTCTTGGTTACGACACTCCCGGGGGATATGTTTTGAAAAATTCACAAGCTTATTATGAACCCTTATTAAGGGAATTAAAAAAAATGCCCCTAAGAATATATGTTAGAAAGTAGATCATGAAAAGCCTAGATTAAAGCCTATAGACTCATGAGTTAAGGAAATAAAAGTTTATTTATAAGTCATCAACTTTTGTCTTTGGATTACCCTTTATGTGTTACCCCTAACTTTCCTTTTATTCCAGCCAATGGCCGGTAATAGGAGGACTCGGGCTAAAAACCGTTGTGAAGATCAGTGTGATGACTATACTGATGAGATGCCCAATCCAATGGGAGAGAGAATCACAAACTTTGTCACGCTTCTCTCTTAGCTAACTCAAGTTTTGAATAGAAACACGGGTCAAGAGGAACGTTCAACCCCCCCTAAGAAAGAACAAGTTGTTATCGAGAGCTTCATAAGACAAAGGCCTCCTATTTTTAGTGGATCATTCGATCCCATGATTGCTGAACAATGGATCAACTCCATTGAAAAGATATTCTCCATCCTTCAATGTTCTGAACAAGAGAAGTTTATCCTGGCGGCTTATCATATGGAGGGTGAAGCTGATCAATGGTGGACGTTTATCAAAAATACGAAGCCTGAGGAGGAGATCGAGGCATTGGAATGGAAGGATTTCCAGAATATGTTTTTCGATAAATATTTTCCGCGAACCCTCCGGCTTAAGATGGAAAGGGACTTCCTTTACCTCAAGAAAAAAGATGAATAATCTGTTGGAGCGTACAAGGAAAACTTCACAAGGCTTGCACGATACGCTTCCGGCTTTGTCGTTACCCCCGAATGCAAAGTTGACCGCTTCTTTGGTGGGCTAAAGCCTAGCCTTCAGAAATCATTGGCGATCCGTGACTTCGATAGCTATGAAGAAATTGTTTGATGTGCCCTCAAGGTCGAAATGGAGATTAGAGAATCACAGGGGTATTATGGGGATAAGAAGCATAAGGTAGACTTCAATGCTGGTGGTCCGATGGATAAATCCAACGGTGCTAAGAAGATCCAGCACCCCACTTGCCAAAAGTGCGGAAAGAATCACCCTGTAAATTGCCTTAAGGGGATGAGGAAATGCTTCAGGTGTGGAAGAGAAGGGCACCTAGCTGTTAACTATCAGCAAAAAAGACCCGTGGATGCAACAAAGGAGATGAATGCTCCGTTCGAACCTCAACGTGTTGTTCAATGCTACAAATTCAAAGAACCGGGGCATTTTGCAAATCAGTGCCCTAATACAAGGGTTTTCGGAGGCAACCAATAACCTCCAAGGCAGCAAGGAAGAGATTTTGCCATCACTTATGCTGAAGTGAACCCCGACAACGAAGTGGTGACATGTACGCTAGTTATTCATTCAAGAATAGCGAACATACTTTTTGATTCAGGTTCTACACATTCTTTTATATCTCTAAAGTTTAGAAGAACAATCCCAGCACCACCACAAATCATAGAAGTGAATATGTCAGTGAGTATGGAAAATGGGGAAATCATTGCATCCCATGAATATAAGTCCTCCCCTGTTATAATCTGTGGATTGAATTTCCTGAAGAACCTCTTCATACTCCCTCTGGTGGAATTTGATGAAATTCTTGGCATGGATTGGCTTTCCTTATATAGAGCCAACATAAATTGTCGGGAGAGGGAAATCACACTCCATATAGAGAATCGACCCCCGATTCTTTACAAGTGTAAGGAGGAAGATGAATCTCCTTTAGCTCTATCATCTCAAGAATGGATATTACTACCCTATAAGCACTTGTACCAGGCTTAGATGATTGATTCCAAGGAATAAACCATCCTTGAAGAAATGCCTATTGTGAGGGAATTCGCGGAAGTGTTTCCCGAGGAACTGCCTGGTCTTACTCCTAGAAGAGATGTTGAATTCTCAATTGAACTTATACCCTGGGCATTACCAATATCCAAGAATCCATATAGAATAGCTGTTGTATATCTTGAAGAGCTGAATAAACAACTACAGGAGAATCTGGATAAAGGGTTTATACGCCCAAGTGCATCACCATGGGGTACACCAGTCCTCTTCGTCAAGAAGAAGGATGGGTCAATGTGGCTTTGCATCGATTATTATGAGATCAACAAAATCAAAATAAAGAACAAGTATCCTCTCCCACGAATTGATGACTTGTTCAATCAGTTGCGTGGAGAACAATACTTCTCCAAGGTGGACTTGCGGTTGGGATATTATCAAGTAAGGGTGAAGAAGGAAGATATCCCCAAAACTGCTTTTTTCACAAGATACGGGCACTATGAATTCATAGTAATGCCTTTCAGACTCACTAATGCTCCAGTAATATTTATGGACTTAATGAATAGAGTATTTAGATATTACCTTGACAAATTTATGGTAGTCTTTATAGATGATATTCTAATATACTCCAAAACCAAGGAGGATCATGAGGAGAATTTAAGAACTATACTAGAGACTTTGCGCAAGGATAATCTCTATGAAAAGTACAGCAAGTGTGAGTTCTGGTTTATGGAGGTCTCATTCTTGGGCCATATCATCACAAGAAATGGGATATTTGTGGATCCCTCCAAAACAGATGCAATTGAGGGATGGCCAAGGCCAACATCGGTAACGGATATTCGTAGCTTCTTGGGGTTAGCTGGATATTATCGACGATTTGTGAGGAATTTCTCACGATTGTCCAACCCTCTTACCAAGATAACTCAGAAGGGAGTAAAGTTTTCTTGTATTGATGCGAAGAAATCTTCAAGGAGTTAAAAAGGAGGTTTATCACTATGTCCGTGCTCACTTTACCCACAAGTGGGGAACATTTTGTGGTTTTTAGCGATGCTTCGAAGAAGGGCTTAGGTTGTGTGCTGATGCAGAATGATAAAGTGATATCCTATGCCTTAAGGCAGTTGAAAATCCATGAGTGAAACTATCCAACGCATGATTTGGAGTTAGCAGCGGTGATCTTTGCCTTGAAAATCTGGCGGCATTATCTCTATGAAGAGAAATGTGAGATATATACTGACCAAAAGAATCTTAAATATATATTCACACAGAAAGAGCTTAATATGCGCTAGAGAAGATAGATAGAGCTCATCAAGGATTATGACTGTTCAATACATTGCCACCCTGGGAAATCAAACAAGGTGGCAGATGCCCTAAATAGAAAGGACCCAACGATTATATCAATGATGAGAATTGAGAAGGATCCAATATTCTTAGACTTGATGAAGATGGACATGGGAATCATAAAGAAGGGAACATCATCAATCCTTTCACAAATGATTGCTCAATTGTCTCTTTTGTAAAGGTTAAAGGATGCTCAAAAAGATGATGTGGGAATTCAGGAAAAAGTGGAAGCTATCAAAAAAGGGAAATCCTCAGAGTTTAATGTTAATGAAGAAGGAATTGTGCGATTTGGGAAAAGACTATGTGTTCCATCGAGTCTGGAGCTGAAGAAGGAACTTTTGGATGATGCACATAGTTCAAATTTCTCTATTCACCCAGGGAGCACAAAGATGTATCGAGATCTCCGAGAAAACTTTTGGTAGGATAATATGAAGAAGGAGATCGTTGATTATACATCAAAGTGCCTAGTGTGCCAGCAAGTGAAGGCAGAGAGGCAGAAGTCTAAGGGGATGATGCAACCATTGCCCATACCAGAATGGAAATGGGAGAACATCACCATGTACTTTGTCACCATACTTCCAAGGACATCCAAAGGCAACAATGCAATCTGGGTTGTTGTGGATCATCTTACAAAGACTGCACACTTCATTGCTATTTGGGAGGATTTATCATTGGATCAACTGGAACGGATATATATCAGGAAAGTGGTAAGGTTGCATGGAGTGCCACTATCTATTATGTCTGACTGAGATCCAAGATCTACCTCTAAGTTTTGGAAGAGTCTTCAACATGCTCTGAATACTGAACTGAACTTCAGTGCGGCTTATCATCCTCAAACTGATGGCCAATCCGAGCGGACTATCCAAACACTTGAGGACATTTTGAGAGCATGATCAATGGACTTTAAAGGAGGATGGGATCAACATCTTCCTCTAGTTGAGTTCTCTTATAATAATAGTTTCCACTCGAGCATCCAAATGGAACCATATAAAGCCCTATATGGGAAAAGGTACAGAACACCGGCATGTTGGGATGAGGTCGGTGAACATAAGCTTCTTGGACCAGAAATGGTCGAGGAAATGGTGGAGAAGGTGAAAACCATTCAGCAGCATATCAAGGCAGCTCAGAGTCAGTATAAGAGTAATGTAGATAATCTTCGACGAGACCTTAAGTTTAAAGTTGTAGACATGGTGTTTCTACGCATATCTCCGTGGAAGAAGGTCGTGAGGTTTGTAAAGAAAGGGAAGTTAAGTCCAAGGTACATCATCCCCTTTGAGATTCTTGATCGTGTTGGGGCTGTGGCCTATCGACTAGCACTTCCGCCTACAATAGCCAAAGTACATGATGTCTTTCATGTATCCCTCTTAAGAAAGTACATACCGGACCCTTCACATGTACTCTCTTCTGAGGTGGCACAGTTGGAAGATGATCTTTCTTATGAGGAGTAACCAGTGAAGATCTTAGATTGTAGAGAAAAAGTTCTACAAAATAAGACAATTCCCCTCGTCAAGGTATTGTGGAAAAACCACAAGTTTGAAGAAGCAACTTGGGAATTGGAGTAAATGATGAAACTGAGTTACCCACATATGTTTTAGTGTGGGAAAAGGAAAATTTCAAGGGAGAAATTTCTTAAGGGGGGGATATTATAACGACCCAAAGTTTTATTAATGGAAATACCTATTAATCTAATTAAATGTCTCTTTATGTTTATATAAAATGTCAACTTCTTTGGTTTTATGTTAAAAATTTTGACCGTTTCTAATATAGTCGTTGAACAGTGATCACATGATTAGTATAAATATAGGGCTTTAACAAATCCAATTTACTCAAACAAAGGAAGTGATGGCCTCATCCAGTAGAATTTACCCATACGAAGCCCATTTGTTAGAGCTCGGAAAAGAGGTGGCATCCTTGGGCTTCGCTCTTGACCAATCCCAAGCTGAGCTTCATCATGTCAAGCTCGAACGGGACCGTCTACGGGAAAAGTGGAAGTTGATAGAGATTACCACTCGAGCGATGTTATCCGAGCCACCCCAAGAGCCTGTCACCATCGCACACCTTACCCTTAGGTCTTATGCAGTTGTTTTAAGGGGTTATGTAACAAATCTCTAGTACTATGTTCATGTATATTATTTTTGTATATAATAATGAATATACCTCCTTGTCATTTTTGATACATTATAAATAGTTTTTAAAGAACAAATAGTGTTTTTAGTTATTATTTAATTAAGAATTATATTTTATTAAATAAAGAGATTTTTTAATTAAATAATATTTTAATAAAATACTATTATTATTATTAAATTAATTTTTATTAAATATAAATTATCTTATAATTTTATGAATGCAATTATAATTTTTATTAAGGTTTGAAAGGCATTTCTATCAAAACCCATGAATTTTCGATAAATGTCAGTTTTTATTTTAAAAGTGAAAATTAACATATTTGGAAAATTATTTAGATAAAATAAATGTTATTTCTAGAATCAAGATGTCGAAATTATCCAACGGTGACTTTTTCATAATTTTCTGAGACAGTCAATTTTTTGGGTAAAAATTAAATACCGTTTAAATATATAATGTGTTTTATGACATCATAATGACCCAATAGTGATGTAATAAAAAACTATAATATTTATGTTTGGCCAATATGTGTTTTACCATTAAAATAATATGATTTTGGGTTTGTTTGACTTACTTTTCAAAGCATTAATGGACCCCTCAAGACTTATTAAACAACTTGTCTTTTTAAATTGTTTTCCATGGGAGTGTGACTCACCTCCACATAAGCAACCCAATTATTTTAAGAATTTCGGAATTTGTTCTTATAAAATATTGTTTTCCTCTTCCCTTTTCCAAAAACCATGTGCAAAAACCATGTTGTGGTTTGTGGTTTGGATTAATTTAATGTAAGGGGACCCAAACCTAAATAATAAAGAATTCCCTCACCTTTCCTATATAAACCCACCCAAGCTCCCACTTCCTCCTCACTCAAATCATTTGGAGTTCATACTATCTCTATAATCCTCCCAAGGTGCCCCAAGCTCCCAATAAGCCTCTCACAAGCCTCTCTCTAGCCTTTGGAAGCACACTTCCAAGTAAGGGTTTTTTCTTCCTTTCTCATTTTTGTCCAATTTTCTTTAAGTTGTTTTTTCCTTTTAATTTCAATTATTAATGTTTGGGTATGGTTTCACACCTCTCTAATACTTCCCTCTTAAGTTTTTAATGATGGGATACCCCTTTCTCTCTCATTATATGCCTCCCATGTACATCCGTTACTATGCTGAAATTCTGAAAGGAACTTCTCTCTCCTCATTTACATTCAAGCAATACTTTGGTATCATGAATCTAAATTCCATTAAAATTGTTGGGACATGTATATATATGACCTAATTACTTTAAATTACATTTAAATATGATGAGTAACCCCTTTCTCTCTCATCAACCGTTTTTATGAATTCTTATGTCACATCGTTACGCTGCCGAAATCGCACTGATTTTCTAAGCCAATGTCATTGTGTTGTGAATACCATGCTCATTTATCCATCAAGGGTATTCACCTTTATTCACATTTACTTATTGATTATAAAGTTTCATGTTTGAATTCCACATTCCTTTATCGTGGAATAAATTATTATGTTTTATGAATCCATGTTTTATGATCCATATGGCACACTTATGCATGAAATGAAATGTTTAAGAAGGGTGCGCCCTTATAGCGCTCCAATGCATTGGGTAAAGTATAGTATCATGATACATCATGTGCAATGAGTGTTGACTCATTCTAATTCAAGTGAAAAGAGGGTTTACTCGTGCTTCATGTGCAATGAGGGTTTACTCATGCTTCATGTGCAATGAGCCTTGGCTCATGCTAATTCCATGTTAAGTGTTGTTGCCACATTTCCATGTTATGATTATCATGCTTTATCATGCCTTTATGTTCATGTTTCTCTTTTTATATATTTATATTCCTAATTTCTAACATGTATTTTACTCCTCATGTTATTCCATGTGTATTCCCTTACTGGGCTTTATAGCTCACCCTTTTCTTATGCATGTCCTCAGGTTATCCCATGCAATGCTAAGTACGAAGGAATGTAGTGGTCATGTAAAGGAATTTTCAATAAATATGTTGTATTTCATGTTTTAAGTTTTTATGTAATGATACTAATCCCCAAAGACAATAAACCTCTCGATATTCTTTGTTGTATCAAGTGAAGTTTTATGTAATAAATCATGTTTTAGTTTGTAATAAAAGCAGGGTTGTCATATCACCCCCTTCCCTTTGTCCATCTATAATAACATTCATCAGTTCAAACCTTTTTTCATTAATTGTTAAATTTTTTTCATTAAAAATAAATTGTAAATTAATATAATCTTGTAGACATGTTTTTTACAAGATATAATTACTATAATACAAATTTTCCAATAACTTGCTCAATCATATGAATATTTTTATTATCAAGTAAAACAAGAAGCTCGGTGCTCAGCTCACAAGCTATGTTAATCCCCACTCTCACATAACCTATTAGAAGTTGTCTATTGTGTATAATATCTTCTTGGATATCAAACAGGGTATCCCTCACAATAAGGCGATGGGTGGGTGTTGATAGATATAAATCACAATCATTTTCACCCTATAGAAAATCAGTATGGGAAAGGTATTTGTGTATTCCTGATTCACATTTCACAGAAAAAATTGTGAGAATATTTATTACTCATCTAATATGGATCTTTGAAGGTAATGTATCACCTAAAATATGGTGGGAGGGGGGTCTTCATGTAGTGGTTTTTCTTGTGTTGTTTTTTCTCTTTGATTATTTACTATAACATTTTCTAGAAACTCTGAGTTTCAATTAAATTTTTCTTAAAGGGAATCTAATAATGCTATAAACTCTTCCATTTTTTTATCTTTGTCCCCCTATTCATTTCTTTTCTCAAAATATATTCGGGTTGTCGCCCCAAAAACTCACACCTTTGATGCGGCCATACTGTTCTGGCCACTTCAAGGTCACTAATAGTAGTTGTTCATTTGGTACATTGGATGATGATTCTTATGTATAAGTTGGATAAAAAATATAGTAAAATAATTAATCATTATTATGTAATATTTATTTAAACCAAAATATATATTATGTCATACTTAAATATACTTCCCACAATTTTTATGTGTTTTCATCTATTAGTATCCCTTATTTATTTACATGTTCCCCCTTTTATAGTATATGATGTGGTATGGAAGTTACTTTTTATTTGGATTCATCAATCTAAATATAAATATAGGAACATAATTATGTTGTTGTTTCATGTCACGTAAAAGTATTAAGATAGATTAAAAATACATACCAATTTTTTTTCAAGTGAAGCATACCCCATCCTTGGTTTATAGTTGGGGTATGTTGGTTTTTCTGCCTTTTTCTTATTTTCAGTACTCGGTTTTTGTTTCATAAATTAACAATTCTTAATCAAATTGATTAATACATGTATTTTCAAACAATTTATTACTAGCCATAGTCTACTTTAAAAGATGTCTCATCACGGTGACCAATAAATGCATCTCACACTTCTTAGCTTATCAGGTGTGAATACATTTGTAGTGGGTGCGGGTTTATTTTACCTTAAGCATCTTTAAGATGAAACTTCATCATAATTGTGTGAAATCCTATGTAAGCCTTTCCATAAATCATTAATATAAATTTTATTTGGGAATCATCTACTATAAATTCACTCTATAAGGGATAATAAAGAGTAAGTCAATGTTCCATTGTTTTATTTTTATAGTAAAATAAATAAAGTAAATCATAATTTTAGCCTAATATATTCCCAAATTAGTATCTTAATCATGGTCACAACATTGTTCCATGAATCTATATCAATCAGCATGTGATGTTGAGTGGTGATCCCAATTAAACTACTAAACATGGCCTCATTGGGGTTAATAGTCTGGCCATGTGCATTCCATATAACCTCTAATTTGATGTCTTTGCTTCTCACCTTAATAATTTTTTCTAACACCGTCATTCTATAGTGATCCTATTTTTTATGGGACACTAGTTATTCATCAGATACCATTTTTTAGGTTTAGTATCATTAATATGTTATTATTCTAGATTGGTAGCATCGACATATGCAGGAGGTTGTTGTTTATCTGCATTGGGAGCACCAATAGGTAGAGAAGCCTATTGTTCCTCGGGATTAGGATCATTGTCACGTGAAGAAGTAGTTATCTAAAAAATTGGTTGAATTTTTAATTTATATTATATAAATGATGTAGTGAATAGATAATAATATGAGGTAACATGATGTATATTATAAAAAAATATATAACTTGATTATTAAGCTCTCTTTTTTAAGGTTGAAGGGATTTGAACCCTCTATCATGTATCCAAATCCCTTAATTATGGTCTACTTTGACATAAAATACCTCAACTACATTGGGACCACTATGAAATTATTGCAACATCCTAATGAAAGGGTCATCCTCAGTTAAATTTTTATCTGACCTTTCGGTGGTTTCGGTCAATAATAGAACAATTGAACACTTTTGTTTTGAGAGGTTTGGAACGTAAAATACTTGTAATGACTATGATTTCATTGTAAATGGTTCATATTTTTACCCTTCCTTACTAAAATATGATTTCATGAATCCCAATTCACCTATTTTAACAGCATGTCTATTATCAACCCACTTGTATTGAAAAATTAGAACTTTGAATGTTGTATAATCCAACTCCCACATTTGGTTGGAGTGGATGGTTTTATTAGATGATTCCAAGTTAATGCCTTATTTCCCTTTTCTAGTTTCATACTTAATATAAAAAACAAACCAATCCCTAATTTTATGTTAGTTCTAGGTTGGTTCTTAGCTTAAAGTGGTGGTTGAATTCCCTTCTTTTGAATCTAAAGTACTTCTCTATAATCCTTTTGGTAGGAATACACCTCTAATATCTCATATTCCCTTAGATATAGGTTTAAATCCTTATAGAGTTAAGTTTATTTAAGTAAAATTGAACAACTTTAGTTAGTGATGACTTATTAATTTATCTCTCATGGAGTTTAAGGGTTATTTAGAATCCATTTTTCCTTTATGATGAGTTATAAGAAGACCTTTGGTATTTTCATGTTTATTTTCAATGATGGTAACATTGTACATGTTCATGCCTTGGAATGCATTATTTGTACTATTGTTTAGTTAAAATGTTTCCCTAAGAATGTTTTGGTTATGTTCATTAAAGTTTTATGAACATATATATGGATATTACATGTGTTGGTTCTTAATTTTTTTCTTATGTGCTACTTAATGTTTTGTAAGTACATAATAAGGGGTATATGTTTTTCTTTAATTTACAATCCATAAATCCTTTTTATAGATATTTTATTGACTTTATTCTTTTCTCCTTGATTATGAAACAAAATTTTATTAATTATTAAAAAATAAATTGAACTAAATGAGTTAAAGGTAAATTTAGTTTAAAAAATGATCAAGAATTTTACCATTTGAAGGAAAATTATTAAGAAAATAAATCCATATATAGTCATCAAAACACAAAATGAAACAAAACCAACTAAAAATTGATGATTAATTCATATAAATTTACACATGCATGTGTCTCACAATTTCAAACCCAAAAGAGAGATGTTCATATGTTTCATAATAGAGTAAAAATTCCACCCAATTTCTCACATAGAGGCCAATGAAAAATTATTTCAATAATTTTAAACAAAACCAAATTTATAGAATAATAATATCAAGAAGATAAACCAGTGTTAGTGTAGTATGTTTGAGTTCAAAAATAGTGGAGGAGCTGAGCATCGCAATGCTCATTGTGTTGGATTGATTTTATTAGCTATATTGGCATTGGAAGAGCTTGGTGATGAAGTGAAATGGTCACTGAAATGGCTGAGGAAATAGTGTTATGCTATAGTGAGATTCATGGATGGAATTGATGAAGAAATAAACATCGAGTGATTTGGTATAGGAGTGATCATGGCTCACATGTAAAGTGAAAACGCTATGAACATGGTGTGGTGTGCATGCGGAAAATGCGCATTGTTATGCCCATAGTGAGTTAAACAAACTATGTGGAGGAATATTGCACTGGATCAAGGGTTTTGTTATGTTATAATTATTTTGGATCATGATCAAAGAGGAGAATAAATAATCACATACCTTAGATCTTGAGAGAATCAATTCTTCGAGAAGGTTGATGAAGAGTGGTGGTGAGGGTTTGGTTCTGTGAAATCTTGAAGGTGCAAGGGAGAAGGAATCTGTTAGGGTTTTGTTTAAAACATCAGGTAAGGTTTTTATCATCCCTTTCAAAAAATCATTGATAAAGATACATTTTATCAGCACTAAAATAGTAAGCGCTGATAAAACATATCTTTATCAGCTCATTTTTAGCACTGATAAAACTCAATATTTATCACTGCTAAAAACGCGCTGATAAAGACCCAATTTTAATAATATAATTAATATAATTAAAAAATAAATTTATATAATTATAAATAAATATTTAAATAATTAAAAATATGTATTTATAAAAATAATTATAAATAATTAAATTTCTTATATCAATATATTTATTATAATTTTATAATTATTTAAATATATATATATAATTATAAATAAATATATTTAAAAATTATTTATATATAATTATAAATATATTTATATAATTATATATATATAATTATATATGTTTATATAATTATACATGTTTATATAATTATATATATTTATTAATATATAAATATATATAATTATAAATATACAAAAGATGACGCGAACCATGAATTAAAATCCATGGTCCTGAAAAGTTTATTATTGAAAAGGAAATTATATACCATATAAAGAAAAATAGGGGGGTGAAATGATAATAACATAGTGCCAACAACACCACCATAAACAAAGGGAGACCACCCTCACCTTCATTTATGTTTGTTGCCCCTCCGAGAGCCACCCTAGACTCTCAGGTGTCTACCTATCTTACACTATTTGGGAGCCTTCCAAGTGACATCGTGATCATCCATTCTTGAATATTCATATTCCTTATCATAAGGATAAAAGCCTCCAGTAAAATCATACTTCAAGACAGTGAAAACTTGATCTAATGCATCCTTCATATTAGAATCGCCAAAGTCTGACAATTGTGTTTTGGCTTGAAAGTTACTAAATTCCTCACAAAAAAACATCTTTACTCTAAGATATATTTATAATGTCCATAAAAGTGAAAGAATTAGAACTGGTCCTAGAGCCCATCAATGTAGTGGCACCCTCTACATTTACCAAATTCTCTTCTAGTGTGCCTCTAGTAGCAAAATTCTTGGTTGCATCTTCAATACCAACCTACAAAGTGAGTGTATAGTATAATAGAGAATTTTTTACAAATCATAAAGAGTAAAATACATGCAATGTGCCCCATCCATATCAGCCTGAACAAGTTCATGGGGCTTCTCATGTCCACACGTTTTAGTAGACACAGGTGAAGGAGCTTTAGACTTCCTAGAAATGACCAATTAAAATCCATGATCATCCATCATTTTGTATTTCCATTTTCTTATGGCATATAGTTATTATCATTGGGTGAAATTCACTTCCTCGTGAACAATAGCCTCACGGTCAGATTGTCCATAGGAATCCTCTTTTTCCATTACATCTTCAATCCTTCTATACATATCCTCTTTAAAGGAGGGATTATGCACTGTCTGCACCTCCCCTTATTCCTTAAGAACAACACTACCTAGAGGGGGATGTACCTCCTTTACTTGCACCAGTGGACTATCCTCTAGCTAAGGGACTTGTGAAGTGCCTGATACCTACACACCATTGTTGGAGTTAGTTCCCTAGAACCAAATTCTATGTACTTTATGATAAACTATATTCATAGTTTTGAATATTAATAAACTTATTATCACATCATGATTGTTCTTCTGTATAATATAGTATGTGATAATGTATCAAGAGTAGTTGTCGCACTAAAAGGTCATAGCAGTTCCCCGCTATGATGAGAACCCAGAAGTGCTACGACACTATTCTTAAATATATGTTCTATAGTTGGATGATATCATTTGAGAGACAAAAATGATACAGGCTTTCAGGAGTAGGGAATCATAGAACTTTGAGGCACCTTATCATGGTGTAAGCCCTTAGTAATATCCAGTAGGATATTATGATAATGAGACTCATCAGTAGGAGATATGTATTTATATATTTCATTAGATATTCCTATTTGTGGATGTGTGTATTAATCCTTATACTTTAAGATTATTATTAATGAATATTATGAGTCATATACTTTGATATATTGATAAAAATCATGATGACATATATTCATGGTGAGGTAGGATATGTCGGGTGCGTCATGAGTAATATTACATTAATGAATAATGCAAGAAAGGATTTGTATCTTTTATTTTAATGGGAGTTGATATCTCAAGCCCTTTGATGGAAATGATATAACATAAATAAATCCATGGCTATGGTGTTCAATAGGAAATTTCATTTTCTGGGAAATCAAAGAAAGATACATCAATCATTTTGATTGATGGCACCGGCATGCAACCTGCTTGATTAGAGATATCACGATAAAGGGACTATATTACACAGTAAGCATCTGTATGAGGTAACATGTCATTTCGTCATTAACTTCTTTATTTATGGGTGCCTTGGTGTGTTTATAGATGCTAACCTTGGACTTTAGGCTGCTTTGCCTAATACCACTGAGAAAGAGGCATAGAGGGTCACACACTAAGTGTATCCATAATCTCAGTTAAATAATATATTATTATTTATTATTTAATAAGTTGAATAATTATTATTCATGCACATGGTTTAATAATTATTCATGTTTGTTTTATCACATGTATTCTATCACTAGTTATTTGAGAGAATATAATGTGAGTGGAATATTTAATAAATATTTATTTGTTATTTAGTGAATATAATATTTATTTATTTATTGGAGAATAATACAGAAATATTTATTTAATAAATAAATATTCATTATTCAAGTCTCAATAAATATTTTGGAGTAATGGTGAACTAAGTTTAAATGGTCTGTTGATAAAATAATAAATATTGAATATTATTTGATTAAATAATATTTAATTTTAATTCATAAGTTAAGCGCGTGTTGAGAAATATTATTATTATTATTATTATTATTATTATTATTATTATTTGACATGGGGTTTTCACTAGGATTAAACACATAATTAAGGGAACTTGTGTAATTATTTTATTTTAACCCTAGCGATATATAAACCCAGTTATGTAATTTTCTCATGAGAACAATTCATTTGTTTGGGTTCTGCACAATGGAATTGGATAATTATCTCAAGACCTAGAGAACTCTCTTCACTAAGATCGCTCCCAAGAATAGAGAGAAATATTTCTCCATTAGATCAAATAGAACTCTTTGGAAGAAATTCTCATAACAATTAAAGGTGGGTGATGCAAGCATAAGGATCTATCATGCTGACACCCAGAGATTCCTTTGATGACATCTGGAGATTCATGGAACACGTTTGGATCACTACTAGAGGAAATCTACACTTAATTCCTATAAAGAAACAATGCAACAACGCAGATCTATTTTCAGATCCATCAATTAAGAAATAATTAAATCAAGGTAATTCTTTAATTAATTAAATTAATTATAAATAATATGTGATGATCCTCCCTATGGTTATGGAATGATTTCCCTTTTCTATTTTATTTGATTCTATTTTATAGATCATTATGTTTATCTTTGTGTAAATATTTAATTGATCATCGGTCATGGAAAAAAGAAAAGTTGGGCACTGCCCATCACATGCTTCCATTATGCCCAAAACCCAAAAGTGATATCAAAGTGATCACATAATTATTTATAATTATTGAAATGTCTTTAGTGATTTATGAATTTGTAATTTAGTTTTTCAATTCAAATTTAATTGTTCTTTTAATCCAAATTGCAAGATCTGTTTATTCCGCATTCGTTTCTTATATATCTAATCAATATGATTAATTTTATGAATAAAATAAAATTGAGGAACTCATCTATAGGTGCCAAGAATTTTGATCAGGTAACATAGAAGTACATTCCATGCAACTAGAGTTACATGTCATGTAGTTGTGTTCAATGCATCATAAATTAATTCAGAAATTAATCCACAACGCATGCATTGATTACACAAGGTGTAGTTATTACCTCATATTGTGTGTTGTCCAGGATAGATTGGCACACAATCAGCTAGAGTACATGATTTATAGCCCATGTACATGGTGTGTAGTCCCTTTGAGTCGAAGAAGGGCTATGTATTTCAATACACGACCTACCTGACTGGTGACTGTGTGATTCATAGATCACATGGTGTGTTGCCCATTGGAAATGTCGTGTACTCTAGTTTTCAAGGTATGTTTTACATGTCAAGTCCCTAGGCATGTACCTCAAAAAGATGGTGAGGGATGTACATGTCGTGTATCTCAGATGCACATGCCATGTACTTTTACCAAATTGTGAAGATTTAAAATTTATTTATTATATTGTGTAAACCTTGAGACATATACTTGTGTGTGGTCATAAAGATAGGACATTCCATGTGATAGGTTTTAATATACATAAATATATAAATGTTTAATTAATATTTTCATAATGTTTAGATCTGCATGTCATGTATGAGTCATATTACAAGTTGTTACTCTACGTACATTGAAGCATAACACATGACCGAAAAAATCATGTAATTCATGTAATCATTCGTGAAATACACATCGTAAAGGTATGTGATAAGTCGTGTATATCATATATCACAATATTAAAATAGTATATGAGTATAATATATGTTGGGTAGAATTGGACGGGTATTCACCATGTTGCCTCCAAGGTACATTTATGCACACAATTAATTTTAAATGAATTTATTTAATTTGTTTAAAATTATAATGAATAAGAATATCAAGGAAATTTAGATGATAATTAAGATAAAATAATTAGTTAATTAAAGATAATAATTAATTGATTCGAGCAATTTATCTTAATTGATTCATTGCATGCATTTGGATGATCATGATCATAGACCAGACCTTTGTATGAGATTGGTTTCATTTGATTTATTATTAAATTAAATTATTGGCATGTGTGCCTTCTCTCCACTTATTATGTAAGGTTCTGTGTGCCCATGGTTTCTTTTATGTAAACCCTTTTCTCATCACTAGTGTGTGATTAAAATCATATGTAACATATAGAGCTCCCAAGCTAGTGGAGGCAATTTAAGTTTGGAGCTGAGGTGAAACCAATCCAAGAGAGATACATTGGTGGACAGGTAGAAAGTTGTAACACGAACCTTAATTGGTTCAAGGTGTTCTTCCACTAGGTCAGTGGTTAGTTTATCAACTACTAGATAAACTAACTATTAGTATAATAACATTATCATACCACTTTATTATTTTATTTCTGTAAAGTTTCATGGTTATTTCATTATAGATGTTTTTTCATGATCACATAATTTAATGAAATTAACGATCATGAAAGATAAAACTAAAATAAATTGGATTATGTGTAAATATTATCTAAGGCATGGTTAATCACTTAATTAAATGTAATTAATATTAATAATAATTCAATAAAGATAATAATTGGAAATTTATGCATAAAGGATAAAATCCCTCAATTATATATATTTAGTCAGTATAGCCTTCCACTACTTTAGTTAAAATCAAACCATAGTTTAAAGTGCTTAACCAGCTAAAGTTGGGGTGCTTTCAATTATCGGGGAATTCTAACTTGAATTTTTGGGTTGAATTAACTTAGTTTACATCAAGGGTTTATTGTCAAAGTAGGAATTGGTGTAACTGAGAGGTAAGGGTTGAGAAAATCCAATTTAATGATTTTAGGATTGGGGAGTCCACTCAACAGATCAAGGAACTGTGAGTTAATGCAGTTGGCATTTGGAATGTATACCTAAAACCATTTGAGTTAATTGACCAACCAAAGTTAGGGTAATGAGAAGGGAAATATGGATCCTTACCACTAAAATGTCCAAGCAAAAAGATATTCTGAAGCCAATGGTGAGGGCTATTGGGTTTCGATAAAATAGTAGGAGACTAATAAATATAATTTTTATTTTTTTATTTTTATAAATTTTATCAAATAAAGTGCTAGAATTTTTTCTTATCTTATTTGTAGAAATGATAATAAAAATGACATTAAACATATCATTGCAATATATACTTGAGAAGGACAACCTTCTCACCATTACAAATTTCCAAGAATGGAAAAGGCGCATACATGTCATCCTTCTCCATGAAAGGAAATTATATGTGTTGGAAGAATCTTTTCCTAAAGAACCTAGTAATGAGGCAAGTGATGAAGAGTTATCTCTCTATGAGATACATCTAAATGATGTTATATATGTTCAATGTTTTGTGATATCATCCATGTCCAATGATATTTTGAAGTAACATGAGGATATGGATGCCTATAGCATGATGTCTCACCTTCAGGATCTCTATCAAGAGAAGGCGAGATAAGATAGGTACAAGATCTCCAATGCTTTTTTTACAACTAATCTTGGAGAGTCTGTGAAATTTGGGTCTCATTTAGTCAATCTTATCAGCTGCATTGAATGTCTGTACATCTTAGGTATTAAATTCCCAAATTAGTTGCGTATAGATCTCATACTTTCATCACTTACCAAGAACTTCTCTAGTTTTATTATTAACTACTATATGAGCAATAATGAGAAGAGTATTTCAAAACTTCTTAATTTGATTTTCCAAGTGGATAAGTACATGGGGCGTGATAAACCTGAAGTCCTTATAGTGAATAAGAAAATTAATAACAAGGAAAAGGGGACTGAGATATATAAACAGTCTAAATCTCTCGAGCACCATTCTTCCAATAAGAAGAATATCTAGATACGGGGCATGAAAAAGTAGGTTGTATGTTTTTCATGTGGAAAGTCAGGCCAACCGAAGAGAAACTACACCTAGAATCAAGGGTAAGCTAAATGTATGTTTGTTATCAAGTTTAACATTTTAATATCTATACATTGGGTATTATATATAGATTGTGGTGCTCACATCTATATCCAAATGTAGAAACCAGGTATATTTCAAAAGATTTCCACAGGAGAGGTGGATCTGAGAGTTGTTAATGGTGCAAGGATGGTTGCTCTGGACATTGGTGACTACCACCTATCATTTCCAATAGGAATAATTTTGGTTTTAAAAGATTATTATTATGTACATACGATTACCAAGAACATAATTTATGTATCATTCCTAGATAAAAATGGGTTTATTTTCAAGTTTGGAAATAAAATTTATTTCTTCTATAAGGACAACAAATGTTATGGTATGGAACATTTAAATAATGGTCTTTATGTATTAAATTAAAAAAACCAAGTGTTTTCAATTGATAAAGAATCATGTTCACATGACTCATATAACACCCAGTTATGGAATCACCATCTTTGTCATGTAAATGAGAAGTGTTTGACAAAGATCTATAAAGATGGTTATTTAGACTCTTCTGAGCTAAAACCACTTGAAATATGTCATGCTTGTTTACAAGGAAAAATGACCAAACCATCATTTGGTGGATAGGGTGAAAGGGCCACAGAGCTTCTAGGATTGGTACACACTGATTTGTACAGACCATTTCCAGCAAAAGCTAGAGGTAGATATTCTTACTTCATAACTTTTATTGATGAATTGAGTAGATATAGATATATCTACTTGATGAGGTATAAGTATAAGTCCTTTGAGAAATTAAATGAATTCAATAATGAAGTAGATAATAAACTTGGAAAGAAGATAAAGAAACTTTGATAGGATCGAGGTGGTGAATATCTTAACCAAGAGTTCATCGACTTTCTATGGGAGTTTGGGGTTCTATCTCAACTCACCACACCTTACACACCATGGTGGAATGCTATTAATGAAAGGAGAGATTGTACCTTCACTACTACAAATAATTATTTTAACATTTCTAGAAAATGTTTTTAACAGTGCTATAAAAGTGTTGTTAATCTCAGCGAAGATAAAAGGGGTCCCCTTTAATAGTGCTAAAAATGCGCTGATAAAGGGTGTCCTTTATCTATGCTAAAAAATCACTGATAAATCTCACCCCTTTATTTGCACTATTTTAGCATGGATAAAGGAAACTTTTTATAATTGCTATTTTTAGCACTAATAAAAGACCACTTTATCAGTGCATTAATTAGTGCTGATAAAGGGTGTCTTTATCAGTGCTCGAAATAACATTGATAAAGGGGGGAATTTATTAGCACTCGAAATAGCGCTGATAAAGGCCTAAATGCCTGTGATGTTTTGTTTATATAACAACACACCCACCAGCAGCACCTGTACATATAAATAGCACACCCACTATCAGCACCTACACAACACACACACACCACCTACACAAAACAGCACCTGCTCAGCACACACAACAGCACACACAAGAATAAAGAAATGCACACAAGGTTTTGGAAAACAATACTATATATATTTTAAATAATGTTTTATATAATTAAATTTACAATTATTCAGCAAATAGTTAAAAACATTAATGTTTCATCCTTTGACATATGTGATCCCCTCTAAAAAATGTCCGCCCATGGTATTAGTTTCCGAAAAAATCATCCCAACTCAAGAAAAAGGTTTTACCTATATAAGAAAACAAATATTATGTTAATAATACTATAAAGAAATAAATTAAACATTAATGTGAAAGAATACATTAATAAAATGTCAATTTTTAATAAAAAAGACACATTTGGAGTTATACAGATCACACCATGCATCATATTGAGGTGGGGTTTATTCATACACGTCACAAATTAGTTATGATTCGTTGTCCTAAAATATTAAAACAATCCGAATGGGTTTGCTTGGTTTTGAGTATGTCTCTTTTTTTTACTAAAATTAATATCAAATTTAAATGAAATATTTAGATTTATATCGATCACATAATTCATCAGTTTGAGGTGTGGTTGATTCCTACTCATGAAAAATGACTCATGGATCATTATTCTAAAGTATCAAAACAATCTGAATGGGTTTTCTTGATTTTTAGTATGACAACTGTGTTTTTTTACTAAAATATCATTTCAAATCGGAAACACCCATTTTGAGTCATACCAGTTGTATCATGAATTGGTTTTAGGTGAGAATACTTCATACACATCATAAAGGATTTAATAATTTCTCTCATAAATTATGAAGATAATAGTATGTCGTTTTCTTGGTTTTCAGTGAGTGAGACGTTTTGAGCTAAAATGTAGATTTTAAACTGATAACAGACATTTTAAGTCATACTGGTCACACCGTGCGTCGGATTGAGGTGGAGTTGATTCCCACACATCACAAATGACTCATGGATCATTGTCTTAAAGTATCAAAACAACCCAAATTCATTTTTTTGATTTTCAGTATGTCACTTCTTCTTTTTACTTAAATTAATGTCAATTTTAAATAAAAACACATTTGGATTTATACCAGACACATCATTTATAGGATTGATGTGTGGTTGATTCCTACACATCAAAAATGACTCATGGATCATTTTTCTAAGGTATAAAAACAATCCAAATGTGTTTTCTTAGTTTTCAGTATGTCAGTTGTGTTTTTTTACTAAAATATCATTTCAAACTGGAAACACGCTTTTTGAGTCATATTGGTCACATCGTGTGTCAATTTGATGTGATGCTACTTTATACGTATCAAAAAGGACTTAAGAATCATTTTCCTGAATTATGAATATAATTAGAAAGTGTTTTCTTAGTTTCTAGTGAGTGATGCGTTTTGAGATAAAATGTAAATTTTAAACAGATAACAGCCACTTTTAGTCATACCAGTCACACCATGTGTCGAGTTAAGGTTAGGTTGATTCCTACACATCACAAATGACTCATGTATCATTTTCCTAAAGTATCAAAACAATCAAAAATGTTTTTTCTTGGTTTTTAGTATGTCAGTTGTTCTTTTTACTTAAATTAATGTCAATTTTAAATAAAAAGACACATTTGGATTTATACTGGTCACATTGTGTGTTTTACTGAGGTGGGGTTGATTCCTACACATCAAAAATGACTCATGGATCATTTTTATAAATTATCAAAACAATATGAATGTGTTTGCTCAGTTTTTAGTATGCTAGTTGTGTTTTTTTACTAAACTTAATGTCAATTTTAAATAAAAAGAGACACTTTGAGTCATAACGGTCGCACTGTGCATTGGATTGGGGTGTGGTTGATTCCTACACATCACAAATTACTTATAGATAATTTTACTAAAGTATCAAAATAATCTGAATGTGTTTTCTCAGTTTTTAGTATGCTAGTTGTGTTTTTTTACTAAAATATCATTTCAAACTGGAAACACGCATTTTGAGTCATATCGGTCACATCATGCATCAGTTTGACATGAGACTACTTCATACACGTCATAAAGAACTCATGAATCATTATCCTAAATTATAAAGACAACTGGAGTGAGTTTTATTGTTTTTTAGTGAGTGACGTGTTTTGAGATAAAATGACAATTTTTAATTGATAATAGACACTTTTAGTCATATCATTCACACTGTTAGTCAGATTGAGGTGTTTTTGATTCCTACATATCACAAATGACTGATAGATCATTGTCCTAAAGTATCAAAATAATCTAAATGTGTTTTCTCAGTTTTTAGTATGTCACTTGTTCTTTTTGCTAAATTTATTGTTAATTTATTATAAAAATACATACTTAAAGTAATAATGATCACACCATGTGTCGAATTTAGGTGAGGTTGATTCCTACATGTCACAAATGACTTATGGATAATTTTCCAAAAGTATCAAAACAATCCTAATGTTTTTTCTTGGTTTTCATTATGGCACTTGTTCTTTTTACTAAAAATATTGACAATTTTAAATAAAACAAGACACTTTGAGTCATATAGGTCACATATTCATGTTATTTCTATACATTCTTCCATTAGGTATGCTTCCCATTCATTTCTAAACAAATATATCTCATATTGTGAATAGGAGTCTTTTTTACAATCATGGTAGTATTGGAAAAATATAAATACACAAAGGGTTAATAAAGATTTTAAATGAAATAGTAATTATCTTTGAAAATAACTCTTCAGGGATGATGGTTTTTCCATAGAATATGATCTCTTTCATAAATTTACAAACATAATAACCACAGTCTTTATCATTTGTTTGTTTCAGACACTGTAGAAACATTGAGAAAAAAAGTAATTTTTTTATATGTGTTTGGATAGTGAAATGTTATTATATATACCCTAATTTGTATCTAGTCGTAGTATTTGTGATGTTTCTTTTCCTTTTCCCCAAGCCTCATTCCATGATGTAGATGATATTCATGCACCACCATATCATAACAGAATCCTTATTAAAAGATAATATAAATTATATAACTAGATGTTTAGTTCTAAAATGTTGGATGTAGTGTATTAAAAATTGAGAAACCCCATCATTTGTGGTCGGTTTGTTGGATATGCATGCATTGAATCCAAGAAATAAATCATTGGAGTATCTAAATTGACCATAATGAGCATCCAATATTGCCTAAAAACACAAAAATAAGTAATGAAAGAAATTAAAATATATTTGATATGATTAAATTGTACAGTTTTACCCCTACATCATTAGTATTAAGAAGAGTTTTTCATCCGTAATTTTGTTGTTAAATGATTTGAGTAGGCCTACCACTATTTCACCCTCTTTCTCATATTCTATTTCTTTTTTTTTCTATAGAGGTGACATGAGGACTAACGATTCCAAAAAAATCATGGGGAAATCCCTTTAAAAAATTTTCATATATACGCATGTGAAAAATATGAAATGTATTTAGTCATAATTATCATAGTATATCAACTTTTTAAAAATCAAATCATGAAAACATACCTCATGTATATATTTACAACTGAGCCGCCTAGCCAATCATGCTCTAGGATTTCACTTACATTGTCAACACTAATGAAATCTGGATCTTCCCCGCTGTACATATTTTCATCAAAAATAATTGTGTGAACTACATCATCTTTCAAATTCATATTCACATGAGCCTTCAATGATAATAAATGTGGATATAAAACGGGCGGGTTTAAGGTGCTTTCAGTAGACTGTTTCGATCGGTTGGTTGATCCTTGAGATGGTTTTAAGCTTTTCTTTCTTTTCAACCCCTTACCTATGTCTGTATTTAATAATATTCATTAATTCAGACATTTTTCATTAAATATTAAATTTTTATCTTGAAAATTAAATTGGAAATGAATACCTTCATGTCGACATGTTTTTTTACAAGTTGTGACGGCCATGCGATGAATGTTCCAAGAGATTGTTTGACCTTATGAATATATTCATCATCAATTGGAATATGTAGCTCATCACTTGGATCATGGGCTACGTTAATCACCACTTTTACATGACCTGTTGGAAGTGGTCTATTGTGTAGCATGGCATTCTGGATATTGAACATTGTAGCCCTCACTACAAGGTGATGGGTGGGTTTTGATAGATATAAATCACAGTCATTTTCACCCTGTACAATATCAGTACAGGAAAGGTATCGGTGTATATATGATTCAAAATTCATAGAAAAAAAATTATTAGAACATTGATTACCTCAGCTAAAATAGGTTTTTGAGGGGAATGGATCACCTCAAAGCTAGTTGGGGGTAGGGCAGGATCTTCATGTGTTGGTTGTTCTTGAGTTGTTTCTTCTCTTTGCCCCCCCTGCTATCATATTTTCCATGAAATATCTCTGCAATTGCATATTTTCTTCATGGATAGATATTCTTTCTCTCATCATTTTTATTTCTTCACTTTTATCCTCCTCTTGTTTTTTTCTCAAAAAATGTTTGGGGTGTCACCCCAAAACCTGCACCTCTGATGCAACCATACTTTTTTGTCTTCTTCAAAGCCACCGAAAGTATGTCTTCATCTGGTTTGGGTGTTGTTTATTCTTGTGACTATGTAAGATAGAAAATATAGGAAAATAAGTAATCGTTTTTATGTAATATTTATTTAAATCAAAATAAGAATTTATTATGACATACTTACACATGTTTCCCACACTTTTTGTGTGTTTTCATCTATTAGTATCCCAATTTTATTTATATGTGTCTCCTTCTATAACACATGGAGTGGTATGGAAGTGGATTTGGATTTGGATTTATTAATCTGCATATAAACAGATGAACATAGTTATAGTGTTTTTTTATGTCACATAAAAGTATTACGGTAGATTTAAAATATGTACCAGTATTTTTCAAGTGAAGAATACCTCATTCTTGATTTACGTTAGGGGTACGCTGGTTTTGTTGCTCGTTCCTTATTTTTACCACTCAGTTATTGTTCCATAAATAAAAAATTATCAATCAAAGTGATAAATACACATATCTTTAAACAATGTATTACCAAACACAATGTACCTAAAAAGACTACTTCGCATGATGACTAGTAAATGCATCCCATGCTCCTTGGGTTATCAGGTGTGAATAAATAGGACGTGGGTTTGGGTTTATTTTCCCTTCAGCATCTTTAAGATAACATTTTGTTAAAATTGTGTGAAAAGCCTCTATGAATCCTTTCAGCAACCCTTAATACATAGTCCATGTGCAATTCATCCACTATAAATGCACTCTACAAGGTATTATGAAGAGTAATTAAATGTTTTATTATTTTATTTTTTAGTAAATTAAATAAATGATATCATAATGTTACCATAATATCTCCCCACATCAGTGTCTTAAGTCTGGTGACAAGCTGGTGTCACGACTGTACATCAATCAGCACATGTTTCCGAGTGACGATTCCAATGTAACTACTGAACATGGCCTTGTTGGGGTTAACATGTTGGCCCTGCTTATTCCATTCAACCTTGTATTTGATGGCTTTTTCTTTTTTCCTTAAGGATTTTTTCCAACACCATAAAACTACAGCGCTCTTATTTTTCTACATCGTCAGTGTTTCATTACCTACCATTTCCTCAGTTTAAACATCATTAATATATTCCTCTGAAGTGCTAGCATCAGTATGTGAATATGTTGGTTGTACCTCTACACTAGGAGAAGCAGCAGCAACAGGTTGAGAAACCTGTTGGTCCTCTGCACTGCAAGTAGTAGTAGGTTGAGAGACTTATTATGCCTCGGGATTTGGGGCATCATCACGTGCAGAAGTCATTATCTACAGAAGTGGTTTAACATTTAATTTATACTACATAAAAATAGCAACAAATAGATAATAACATAAGGTAACATGATGTATATTACAAAAAAAATATAACCTAATTATTGAACTCTTTTTTTTAAAGACTGAAGGGATTTTACCCCTCTATCGATTATAAAAATACCTTCATTGTGATCTCCTATAACATAAAAAATGTTGTCAACTTTGGGATTGTTTCGAAATTATTATGATGTCCCAATGAAAGGGTCATCCTCCGTTGAATTTTCATCTGACCCTTCAATGGTTTTGGTCAATAACAGAATAATTGACCGGTTTCGATTTGTGGGATCTGGAGCATAAAATAATTGTACTACCTATGATGCCATTATAAATGGTTCGTCTTTTCACAATTCCTTACTAAAGTCAACTTTCATAAATCTCAACTCATCTATTTTTATAACACTTCTGTTATCAACCCACTTGCATTGAAAAATCATCACTTGGAAGTTCATATAATCCAACTCCCATATTTTTTTTATGATGCCAAAGTATGACATATTCACATAAATTGGGTTTATGTACTTAGCACTGAAAACATACATCTATTTAGCCAAAAGTGTAACTCCATTATTCTTCATGGTACTATCTTCATCATGTTCATTAATATAGAATGTATAACCATTAATTACATAAGCATTATAAGATAATACATACGCACTTAGTCCTTCAGCTATCCATCAAAGTCGTTCTAAAATTGAGTCTGGATTTTCATCTGACTCCTTAAATATATGGTCCTAAAACCATCCTATAAACTATCAATTATTTGTATTTGATATCCATTTTTTAGCTCTTGGTGGATTCAAATGCCTAATAATTTCTTTGTGGGTTTCAAAATATGGGTCAACCTCCAAATTATTATGCAAAACGTAAATGTGGACCTACTCTTAATCTGTAATATTTATTGTGACAACATATATTCAATAAATTACTTCACCCATAATCCACCTAGTGTGATGAGATTTCGGTAGACTAATGCTTTTCACACTAGACAGGTATTCAGTACAAAATTCAATGGCTTCCTCAATAATATATCGCTCTGTAATACAACTCTTCGGATGAATTCAATTTTTGACATACCCTTTCAAAATATTCATATATCACTCAATGAGGTACATCCATATATAGTGTATAGAAACACATAGTCGAATATCTCTCACTAAGTGAACCATCAAATGAATCATCGTATCAAATAATGTCAGTGAGAAGAACATTTCCAATTCACATAATATGATGAAAATTTCTCTTTCCATACTCGTCAATTTCATTGGGTCTATAACTTTGCTACATATAGATTTGAAGAAAAAATAGAGCTTTGTTAATGTATAACGGACATTCTTGGGAAAAATAAAACGTAAAGCTATAGGAATTGGATCTTACATCAAAACATGGCAGTCATGTGATTTCAGAACCTTTAACTTTAAATCGGTCATTAACACAATATTCTTGATATTCGATGAATACACATATAGAACCTTTATATCATTCAAGAAATTGAAAAAATGATATATATTTTCCCTGGAAAGAGTGTAAGCAGCTAGAAGAAGAAAAGTTCATTTTTCACCCTTCACTAGCTCCAAATATTCTTGTATTCCCATGTCAACCATGCCCAACCTAGCCTTAATTCCATCCTTTGTTTTGTCAGGTATATTTAACAGCATGTCGATGGCACTATCACATACATTTTTTTCAACATGCATAACATCAATAAAGTGTCTTACGTACAGACAATTCCAGTATGGTAATTCAAAAAAAACTGATATGTTCTTCCAACTGGTTTTCGTAAGGTTTTTTAAAAATGGTTTATCAAAAGCAGTGTCCGTATATTTTACTTTCTCAAAAAGTTGATCACCTGTTAATAGAGATGGTGTTGTACATTATTCTAAACTTTTATTGAATTATGTCTTCCAAGATCAGTACTTATGTCGTCGGGGTAGAAATCTGTGATATCCTAGAAACATGATTTTCAATGAATATTTCAACCTAATTGATTGTGTACCTTATTTGCATATGGGATGCCCATGATTTCTTTTAATGTTATATCCTAAAAAAATTCCATAAGTAGTAAAGTCATTTATCATCCCATAAAACATAGCTATCAACGTGAAATATTCATTTTTATAAGCATCATACAACGTAACACCTGAATCCCACAATAATTTCAAATCCTTGATAAATGGAGCCAAATAAACATCAATATCATTACCTGACTATTTCGGTCTTGATATAATCATAGATAGCATGATGTGTTTTTATTTTATGCATAATCATGATGTAAAATTATAATTTACCAGCATAACCATCCATGTACTGTGAGTGATGCTTTGAAAACCAAAAGGATTCACTCCATCTGTAGATAACACAAGACGAATGTTTCTTGGATCATTTCCAAAATCAGGATACTCATGATTGATTATCTTCCACTGAAGAGAGTCTATCAGGTGATGTAGTTTACTATCTTTATTTCTTATGTCTATGTGCCACATTAATTGCCTTGTGGTCTCCTCACTTCTATATAGGATCATAAACCTTAGAATGATTGGAATGTACCATACGACTTTCATAGGACTGAATTCATATTTCTTGTATCGAGAATCACCACACTTTGGGAATTCTCTAAGTGATTTTTAGTCCTTGTGAAATAGTATAAAATCATCTGGGCATGTGTGTATTCATTCAGAGATTATACTCATCGAACGTAGCATTTGTTTGGCATCGTATGTTCAGCTCAGGAGCTCGTTATCTTCTAGGATAATGTCATTCAAGAGAGCAAGTAATTCTGTAAAACTAGTGTCACTCCATTTGTTTCCTGCTTTCAAATTATACAGCTTCAGTATGCCTAACAATGCTATATATTTAGTGCAACCACCATACAAAGGCATCTTTGCACAACTCTTTAACTGGTCAAACAATTTTGGGTAATCACGAAGTTCATCTTCAACTATCCTTATAATTTCCTCAATACGATCTTCATCATCATTCACATCTGTAATCATGTCCTCAATACGGTATTCTTCATTTTCCATACTTTTAATCATATCAGATGATTCATAAAATGCATTGTTATCTCATCCACTAGCTACATTCTCTTTTTCCCCATGTTTATTCCAATATTTATAACTTCAATCTATTCCATGAAAGATCAAGTGTTCTTACAACTCCTCTGGACTAACTTTTCTTGAATAAAAATAGCATAAACACAGAAAAAGGATTTGATAAGGGTCATATGAATTGTCTTTTACAAACTTGATGAACTCTTTCGCTCCATCTTCATACTCTCTTGTCAAACGATTGGCATCCATCCATTCTTTATTCATATCTATCCTATTTGATTCGGTGATATTAGTATTTAACAAAATAAATACACAAAATATTGATATAATTTAATGGTTTTCCTAATTATATAAAAATATAAACTTAAAATATTATGAAAAAAATACATTTCAAATGTCCTTTAAAAACTATTTAAAAAATCACACTTAAAATCCCATTAAAAACCCAACAATTTACACAAATTCCTCTTTAAAATAACACACCCTTTTTAAAATAAATCAATCAGTTTCAAACACTCTTTCACAAAACCACAATTCCTTTTTTTAAAACATTCAAGGAAACTTTATGACCCAATAATATTAATCATTTAAAATGAGTGAAAACCATCTAAGAAGCATTTCAAAACACTTGAATCATTTTAAAAAGTCACTTAGGAATTTTCACAAACACTTGAATCGGATTCATGACCCAACAATATTAATCATTCCTTTCACACAAATAATTTCCTTATTTCACTCATCACTAGAAGAAGTGGATTGTTATTTTTTTCAATTGAAGCCTCCTATTGTAGACTGGTTAGTTATCCCTTCCTAGGGGTGGAATTAATACACCTTATGGGTTTTAATTGTACATTTTTTTCACCTTCTACACCCAAATCTGACCCCCCATGTGCCTATTTCAAATTATATATCCCCCCTGGTCTATAAATCTCTCTTATCCATCTCCCCTTGATCCATCAACCTTTGAACGATCTGGTGGTGTTTGATCGTTAAGTTCTTCTTAGATCCATGCCATTTCTTTATATCATTCGGGGGAAGGATAAAACTATTGAATATTTTACTTACATAAATTCCAATGAAAATCCTCTCAGTAATCTAGGAACCTAAGGGAACCATGAATGATATTGAAAAAAACATAAATTCATTCATCTAGGATGCTAACTTGGGGGATTCCACTATGATCTTCAAAGAGAATAATGAATGTGATAAAGGAAGGGGTATTAATTTAAGGAGTGTTTTTGAAGACATGAATAGAATGCATGTGAGGTCCCTCGCCTCTCTCCTAGTTCCTTGAATATGCTCTCAATATATCCAGATAATGCATTTCATCATGGAAAGTTAGTCGCCATTCTCTCTTCTCCCGACCCATATCTTTATCCTAGAAACCCCTATCCCTCAAGTCTCTCACCCCTTCACCTATCCAAAAGATATAGTGAATTATTACATTCTTTATACGGCTTAGGATTGGAGGATTACAACTTCACTACACACTATGGAGGTGTTCACACTAGAGATCATGTTAAATTTGATCAAGTTTATTCTCTTATCCAAACTAGGTGCTCTTTGATGCTGAGGGCCAAATCCAGGCATTCCCATTCCCAATGATCTCCCTCATCATCTGGAATGAACGAGAGTTAGAATCTTAAGTGAATTTTGATTTCCTATCTACTTAACTTTATCATTATAAGGCTTCCCTAGTGGAAGTTATTAAACCTAAGAAGCATCATTTCAAGATTTCTTACATCACTCATAATTTGGCGCAATAGTGGTTCTCAGTGAGAATGTATCAATTCCTAGAAAGTGAAGAGTTTTGATCCATATTTAGGGAGATCATATTGATTCCTAGTAAGTGTGGGGATGTAATCCCATACTAGGGAGAGCAGATCAATGTCTATCAATTTCATGTCCTAGGTCCTACCTAAGTAACTAAGGTTCTCATGATAAATGAAATGGAGGTGATCAAAATCAATCATGAAGTCAATCACATAAAATATGAATGACATTAAAAAAAACTATTCATCTCACCTTTAAACACCCTTCACCAAACAACCCCTTTTTACCCATGTACAACACATTCCAAATGAAAATCAACCCACTTTATATAACCATTAAAATCCAAATATAATATAGAGAAAATATTCCCAAATCAAGAATATGTGAAGGCCTCTATGTGATGGGCTCTACACGATATGCAGTGGTGTATTCAAACATGAAGTACGTGGAACTACTGTATGAGAATCTCATATATTATAAAAAACATTTTGAAGATACCCATAAAAACATGGGTCTCATGCATTGAAATCATAAACAAGTCCAAAATCAAACCATTTCCATCAAAAAAAATTAAATAAACCATTAAGGAATTTATCACAAGGGGTAAAACAAATGCTCATTTCAAATAAACATATGAAATTTATAAAACAACCCCCTTTTAAAATCATTTTAAAATCAAAACCTCGCTCTAAAATAATTTCCACATGAAAACATTATTTTATTTCATTGAAAAAAAACTAGATTATAATACAACACACACCATTTAAACCATTTCAAAAATCCTCATGGTTTCTTCACAAAATCATAATACATGAAAACATTCCATTTCAAACATGGAAAAATGAAATTTAAAAGAGAACCCATTTATTCCAATATCAAAACACAATAAAAGAGTTTAAATCATCACATAGATATCAAATATATTCATAATTTTAGAAAAAAAATGAATTTAGAAAGAATAATAACACTTTTAAATACAAAATGAAACAATTGCATTGAAAAATATACTTGGAAGAAGAATAAACCAAGATGAAGCATGCCACCTTCAATGGCGACCAAATAAATAATAAAGAAGACCTCTATTACAAGCCCTAAAGTTCCAAAACTCTAGGATTGAAATATCCCAAATGATCTCATCATACATGAGGGATAAAAACTAAAACAAAACCCAAATGATCAATGTAATATATTTATTTTCGTGTGAATAAAGAATCAAGTTACAATGCACACCTATGTAGGGCTTCGTGATGAAAGGATTCGATGGAGGAGGAGGAGGAGGAGGGTTCACAGCAGCGACGAGTGAGGAGGAGTCAGCAACTGAGGAAGACGATGACGCGGTAGAGGCGGCAGAGGAGAGCTTTACGGCGGCGGAGGAGGACTTCGCGCTGGCAGCGGAGGAGGAGGAGGTGACTGAGGAGGAGGAGGAGGAGGTGTTATCAGGGTAAGGATTTCGTGAGAGCTTGAGTGGTGTGAAGGAATGAGGAGATTGTTAGGGTTCATTTATAAAATCGGTGGAAGCATTTATCAGCGCTAGCTAAAAAGCATTGATAAATGTATTTTTATCAACACTAAATTAGAAAGCGCTGATAAAACATACTTTTATCAGCGCTAAAAAGCACTAATAAAACTATAATGATAATAAATTATTTATATTTTTATATATATTTATAAAATTACATGTATAATAAATAAATATATTTATTTATTTATTTATAATAATAACTATAAATAAATATATATTTATATATTTATTTATAATTATAAATTTGTAATAAATATGTTTATTATATTTTTAATTACATATATTTCTAATATTTATTATAAATATATATTTGTATTTATTTATAACTATAACTATAAATATTTGTATTTATTTATCAATATTTGTATATATTTATAAATATATTTATTTAATTATATATAACATTATATATGAAAATAATAAATATTTTTTTATAAATTAATAATTATTTAAATATATATATATATATATATTTATAACTAATAAATAATTATTTATTTATTTTTAATTAAAATTTACAATAAACAAATATTTATTTATAGTTTTAATTATAAAATTATTTATTTATTTATTTATTTAAATAATTATAAAATTATAACAAATATATTTATAATTTTATAAATATATATAATTAATATATTTATTATAATTTTTTAATTATTTAAATATATCTACATTTATTTAGATTATAATTATAACTAATTGAATTTATTTATAAATATTTATATATAAATATATATAATTAATATATTTATTATAATTATTTAATTATTTAAATATATCTTTATGAATTATAATTATAACTATTTTTATTTATTTATAAATATTTGTATATATTTATAAATGTATTTATTTAATTATATATTTATAACTTTATAAGTAGTATAATAAATATATTTATTATAATTTTATAATATATTTATTTATTTATAGTTATAATTAACTATAAATGAATATATTTATAAATATTTGTATATAATTATAAATATATTTATATATATATATATAATTATAACATATGTATTTATTATAATTTTATAATTATTTAACTATATATATAGTTATAATTATAATTACAAATACATATATTTAAAAACTATTTATATATAATTAAAATTTAAAAATTATAAATATATTAAATATATTTATTATTTAAATATATTTAATGTAATTTTATAAGTATTTTTTAGAACATAATATTCATATGGGTAACATGAATTACTCATATACATACATAATAAAAAATGATTCATCACATATATGGACAACATGAATAATAAGAAGAGTGTAATTTATAAATGAACATTCATGATGACACATAATATATATACACACATGATCAATATATTTATTGACCAAATTCATTAGAAACACATATATATTTAATAATTATAATTATAAATATATATATTTAAAAATTATTTATATATATTAATTATAAATAAAATAAATATAGTAAATATAGTAAATATAACAAATATAATGAATCTAATAAATATAATAAATCTAATAATTCTGATAAATCTAATAAAAATCTAATAAATCTAATAAATATAAATCTAATAAATCTATAATAAATCTAATAAGTCTAATAAATCTAATAAATATATTTATTATTTAATGAAATTTATCATAATCTTATAATTATTTAAAAATGTATATATATAATTATAATCTTAAAAATACTTTTTTTAAAACATTATATATATATATATTTGAATTATTAAAGAACATATATTAATTATAAACATGCATTCTTTATTTAATGTATACAAATAAACATTATTTTTTAATATAAATATAATAATTTTATATAAATTAATAATATTATTTATTAAAAACTTTTATGAATGCAAAAAATAGCACTAATAAATGAACCCTTTATCAGTTCTAAGAAAATAGTTGATAAAAGGTACACATTTATCAGCACTTTTAGTTAGCGCTAATAAAGGTCACCCTTTTATCAGTGCTTTCTACTTAGCACTGATAAAACGAGGTGCTTCCCTTGCCCCGTTTTATGGTAGTGCTTATTAGACATGGTAAGGTCGATGATGATTCATGTAGATCTTCCATTATCCTTTTGGGGATATGCATTAAAAACTGTGGCATACACATTAAATCGAGTTCCAACTAAAGAAAAAATAGAATTCCTTTCGAGTTATGGAGTGGAAAGAAACATGTTTTGTCACATACATGTGTATAGGGTTGCGAGGCATTTGTTATGGCCTTATCAGGAAACAAACTAGCACCTCAAAGCACAAATTGTATCTTTATATGGTATCCTAAAGAAAAAAAGGGATACTACCTATACAACCCCTCAGACAAGAAAGTGATTGTTGCCAAACAATTCATCTTTCTTGAGAGGGAGCACATCCTCAAAGATGATAGTGAGAGAAATATTGAATTCGATAAAGTTGATGCTCAAGATACACAAGAGTTGGAGCAGGAACAGGTTCCATAGGTCCCTGTGGAAGAAGTAATTCCTAAAACACAAGTACTGCGTAATAACGTAAAAGAGGTAAGAGAACCAAAGAGATATGGTTTTCTAGTCACCGAAGATGGTGAATCATTATTGATTGATAGTGATGAACCTATCTCCTACAAGGAGGCAGTAGAGAGCTCAAAAGTTACAATATGGAAAGAATCCATGAATTTTAAAATGAATTTCATGTATCAGAACCAAGTTTGGGTTTTGGTTGATACGTTAGTTAATGTAAAGCTCATTGGGTGCAAATGGGTATTCAAGAGAAAACTGCACATGGAAGGTAAAGTAAATACCTATAAAGTAAGTCTAATGGCTAAAGGGTTTAAATTTCATCAAGGAATTGACTGCGATGAAACATTTTCACTAGTTTCCGTGTTTAAATCTATCAGAATTCTACTTTACATAACAGATTACCATGACTATGAGATTTGACAGATGGATGTCAAAACTGCATTTCTTAATGGGAATCTTTAGGAATATTTTTATATGACACAACTGTAAGGTTTTGTGACTCCAGGTGATGCCAAAAGTATTTTCAAATTTCATAGATCCATTTATAGATTAAAGAAACCATCTAGGTCATGGAACATTTCATTCGATGAATCCATAAAAGAATTTGGTTTCATTAAGAATGAATGTGATATATGTGATTACAAAAGGTTTAGTGGGAATGTTGTTGTTATTCTAGTAGTATATGTTTATGAAATATTACTTATTGTAAATGACATACCAATCTTACAGTCTGTTAAGTACTGGTTAAACAAATGTTTCTCCAGGAAATACTTAAGTGAAGCAGCCTACATTTTAGGGGTCAAGATCATTCGTGATAGATCCAAGAGGCTTTTAGGACTAAGTCAAAGTACATATATTGACCAGATACTAAAGTGATTTAGTATGGAACAATCTAAGAGGGGATTCATTCCAATGTCACATGGTTTACATCTTTCTAAGAAAATGTGTCCTCATAAATGACATGACAAAGAGAGAATGAGTAAGATATTATACACTTCGGCGATAGGATAAATCATTTATGTCATTTTATGTACTAAAATTGATGTTGCCTATACATTGAGCATGGTAGGAAGATATCAAGCAGATCTAGGGGAATAGTATTGTACTATTTTTAAAGTTATCCTTAAGTATCTGAGAAGAACTAAGGATATATTCCTGGTGTATGGAGTAAATGAGGAGATATTCATTAGAGGTTATACTGATGATAGTTTGCAAACAGATCAGAATGATCCAAATTCACAACCATGATATGTTTTTTGTCTCAACAGAGGAGCTATGATCTGGAAGAGTTCAAAGCAGCCATTTATCATTGATTCTATAGCAGAGTTTGAGTATATAGTGGATTCTGATGCAGCCAAGGAAGCCTCTTGGATTCAGAACTTTGTCCAGGATCTTGATGTGGTAATTAGCAGTAAATACCCTATCACATTGTATTGTGATAATACTATAGTAGTGAATCTTGCAAAAGAGTCAAGGTCACACAAACGTATAATTCATATACTCTGTAAGTATCACCTCTTGAGGGATTTTTATCAAATATGTGAAGTTACAATGAGTAGATTACCCATGGAAGAGAACATGGTGAACCCCTTGACTAAAGACCTATCTTAGCAGAAGCATGAGTATCATGTGAGAGCTAGCAGACTGAAGGTTGTTAGCAGTTGGATCTAGTACAAGTGGGATTATGTTGGAGTCAGTGCCCTAAAACTAACTTCTTTGTACTTTATGATAATCTGTATTCATAGTTTTGAATATTAATAAACTTTTTATCATATCATGATTGTTCTTCTGTGTAACATAGTATGTGATAATGTCCCAAGAGTAGTTGTCGTACTAAAAGGTCATAGCAGTTCCCCGTTATGATGAGAACCTGAAAGTGTTACGCCTCTATTCTTAAATATATTTTTTATAGTTGGATGATATCATTTTAGGGGCATAGGTGATATAGGCTATCAGGGGTGGAGACTCATAGAACTTTTAGGCACCTTCTCAGGGTGTACTCCCTTGGTAATATCGAGTACGATATTATGATAACGAGACTTGCCAATATAAAATCCACATTTATATGTGTCATTGGAGATTCCTATTTGTGCATATATGTATTTATAATTATAATTTAAGATTATTATTAATGAGTATTATGAGTTGCGTACTTTGATATATTGAGGAAAACCATGATGACATATGTTCATGGCGAGGTATGATACGTTGGGTGCATCACGAGTAATATTTCATTAATGAATAATGCGAGAAAGGATTTTTCCCTTATATTTTAATAGAATTTGATATTCTAGTCCCTTTTATGGAAATGATATAACCTAAATAAATCCATGGTCACGGTATTCAATAGGCAAGTTCATTTTTCAGGAAATCAAAGAAAGAGACATCAAACATTTTGGTTGATGGAACTGGCATGCAACCTGACTGATTAGTGATATCATGATAAAGGAATTATATTATATAGTAAGCGTCTATATGAGGTAACATGTCATTGCAGGATTAGCTTCTTTCTATATGGGTTCCTTGGAGTGTTGCTAGATGTTAACCTTTGACTTTAGGCTGATTCGCCTAATGTCATTGAGAAAGAGGACTAGAGGGTCACACACTAAGTGTATCCAGAATCTCAGTTAAATAATATATTATTATTTATTATTTAACAAGTTGGATAAATATTATTCTCTCATGTGGTTTAATAATAATTCATGTTTGCTTGAACAAATATATTTTTTCACTAGTTATTTGAGAATATATAATATGAGAAGAATATTTAATAAATATTTATTTTTCTATTTAGTGAATATAATATTTATTTATTTATTGGTGAATAATGCAGTGATATTTATTTAATAAATAAATTATCATTATTCAATTCCTGATAAATATCGTGGAGTAATGGCGAACCGAGTTTAAACGGTCCGGTGAGAAAATAATAAATATTGAATATTATTTGATTAAATAATATTTAATTTTAACTCGCAAGTTAATCACATGTCGAAAAATATTATTATTATTATTATTATTTGACATGAGGTTTTTTCTAAGATTAAATAAATAATTAAGGGCACTTGTGTAATTATTTTATTTTAACTCTAGTGATATATAAACTCAGTTATGTTATTTTCTCATGAGAACTATTCATTTGTTTGGGTTATGCACAACGGAATTGGAGAATTCTCTCAAGCCCTAGATATCTCTCTTCTCCAAGATCACTCCCAAGAACATAGAGAAATCTTCTTCCACCAGATCAAGGATAATGATTTGGAAGCAATTGTCGTAGTGATCAATGGTGGATGCAAGTGTAAGGATCTATCGTGCTAGCACCTGGAGATTCCTTCGATGATGTTTGAAGATTCTTGGAACATATGTGGATCACCGCTAGAGGTAATATGCACTTGATTCCTATAAAGAAATGATGCAACAATGCAGATATGTTGTCAGATCCATCAAAAAAGAAATAAATCCATCAAGGTATTTCTTTAATTAAATAAATAAATTATAAATAATATGTAATGATCCTCTCTACAGTTACAGTGTGATTTACCATGTCTATATTCTTTGATTCAATTCCATAGATCACAAAATTTATCATTGTGTAAATCACAATTTGATCATCGGTCATGGAAAAAAGTAAAGTTGGGCACCACCCATCGCACACTTCCACTGCGCCTGGAACCTACAACCACTAGTCGTAGTCCCTTGCACAACAGCACCCTGCACAAAATTCATGACCTTCCAACAATCCTTCACCATATGTCATTTTTTACAACAATTATTACAAGAAATATTCCTACGACACACCTCTAGTTATTGCCCAATGGCATTACAGGCCATAAAAAATGATGTTTCTTCTCATGTTTAACAAGCAAATGAATATAATCATTTGGGATAGAGAGAGTTACCTTCTCGATGGGGGTGGAACTGAGGTCCATCTCCATCAACATTCATGAAAAATTACTAAACCTAACATGTACCATCTCCTTGTACAATATAATTGGAACTCAAATAGCAATGGCAATGTCATGTAGTATTTTCAAGAGACATAAAATCCAATTAAGCCCATAAATCTTTACCCAGACCTATGAAAATGAATTCTGAGAATTGGAAAAATCAAAATCCAGACTCTAGTCATGGATTCAAAGGGTGCCCGGCTTTATGAATAAGGAGCCAAATCTCTATTCTCACCACTTGAGATCGTCAGAGGTAAAAAGGAAGTGGAAAAAACCATGACCGATTGACACACATTTCCAATTGGAAAACCCCCCAAATCAAAGAAACCCTACTAACCAGATGGTTCAACTTCCATGGTTTTTCACCCTTTCTAAGGATAAGCCTCATAATAAGCAAAATATTACCCATGGACATTCTTTATGAGACCGCTTCAGCATTTTTCTTGATGAGAGTAAGTGAACCATTCTTGACGATATGTTCAATGAATGTTTCCCTAAACGAGGCAAGTGTGTGTGTGCCTCCTTCTAAAGCTGACACCCGGAGATCTTCAACCTTCCCATCTAGAGGCACATCAAGATCAATGGACTTAGATTCCACCTTGTTGAGCCTGATTCAATTTCTGTCAACGAACTCCCATTTTCGCCACGAGTTGCAGAGCCGCACCCCCTCCTCCATCTTTATCTATAATTATAAATATAATAAATATATTTATTATTTAAATATATTTATTATAATTATATATATTTATATAATTATATATATAATTATATAATTATACATATATTTATTAATATGTAAGTATATATAATTATAAATATATTTACTATAAATTTATAATTATTTAAATATATATTAATTTATTTATAATCTTAAAAATACCTTTTCTAAAACATTATATATATTTATAATTTTATAATTAAGTAAGCACATGTCATACATATAAACATATACACATGTTGTGTGTGTGTGTGTGTGCGTGTGTGCATCTCACGTACACATGCACATATATATACATACATGTCAACCCAGCCTGAAGGCCTTCGAGATTTATTTATTTATTTTGGATAATCCCTTTTTTAAATGGGTTAAGAGGGAACCTTACATGACCCATAGGCTCAGTGACACAAGGCCCAATACATAACTTGAAGGCCCATAGACCTGACTGCACTAGAACCACCCCTCTCTAGTGTCTGCTTCAATAATTTCAAACTCCCCACCTCACATGGCTGATCAGCTAGCATTGTCTCGTGCAGAGTTACACGGTGTCTGGTACTGATGAAAGATGTTATACCCTCTCATAATTTCAATATGGTTTGTTATACTTTGGTGGTAGTTATTACTTTGATCCTCTTTCAGGGTCTGCTCCTATGTGGTTTGGTCATATTTTCTACATGGCTTGAAATCCCATGACCTGAAGACCTGAGGTCGCCCGAATGCCCTGAGATCTGTAGACCCAAACTGATAGCCTAAAGGCCCAAATTGGATAAATTGTTTTGTATGTTATAGTACTGTACAGTACCTACTATAGTACTACTATAATAGCCCAAAAAATCACCTTCACCTGGATTTGATCTTGGGTCTTTTATATGTTAAGTAAGAGTCTCTACCACTCAGGTACAGGCTCGTTATCTCACATATATATACATACACATACATACATATATACATGCACAACATCTATATATAAACATATTCAAAACACACACACACACACAACATAATGCATACATATATATAGAGATAGACATTGATATAAATATATAAGTTCAAATATCATATTTTTTTAATAGGTAGGGGCAATTCCCCCTTTTTTATTAGGAAAAGATATCCCTATTTTTAAATAGTTTTAGAGGTAACCCTTACATGACCCGAAGTCCTATTGGCACAAAGGCCCTTACAATTTGGTGGTCCAAAGACCCTGTGGTTTTAACACTAAAGGAGATGACCCGAAGGCCCAAGTTGAGCATCAAAGATTTGCATCAACATCTCAGTATTCTTGTTGCCCCCCCACCATCATCCATTGCATTTCACTACCCATTGTGAATTCATCATAGAAAACCCCTCTTTAACCCATGTCTGGATAGTGGGTTGGGTGATAGGTGTTAGCACACCCATTCCTCTTTCAAGCTTCCCACCCAAAAATGTCAACATGTCTCCATGCAACGCTGCCTTCCAAGATGTGTCGTTTCACCTCTCTAGTCGTCACCATTCACATGATGCATCACCCCCTCTGATAAGAACTGTCACATTTTGTTGCACTTTGCAATGTCATTGAAGAGAACCCCTCAGTCCCAAGTGGATAGAGGGTCAGTTGATAGGTGTCAATGCACCTATCTCTCTTTCGAGATGCCCACCCGACAATGTTGCTTGAAGCCAAATTGCACTGCCTACTTAATGTGCTGCATTGATCAATTGATCATTATGCATCACCTGTGGTGCCCTGAAATCCCTATGGCCCAAAGGCTTTTGGTGGCCCAAAGGCCCAAATCTGTGGTCTGTAGGACCAAATATCACATATTAACAATACATCATTTATATTTATATAATTGTTTGAATTATTAATATATATATGTGTGTGTGTGTGTGTATGTATGTATGTATTTATATCAATATATCATATTTATATTAATTATATGCATGAATTTTGTAATTAATGTATATATATAAACTATTAAACATTTAGACTAATATAAATTTGATAATTTTTTATATAAAAATTTATGAAAATAAGATTTATTTTTTATTAAAAGTTATATAAATCATATTTATATATTATATTTACATATATATACTTATTGTAATATAAATCTTATTTAAATATATATATATAATTATAATTATAATTATAATTATAAATAAATATTTTTATAAATATTTTTATATAATTATAAATATAATAAATATATTTATTATAATTTTATAATTATTTAAATATATATATTTATAATTATAATTATAAATAATTTTTTTTTAAATGAGGCTCAAAGACCCCTTTATTAAAATTAAAAAGAAGTGAGAGATGCATAGGAGGAATATACATGACAAAAACGTCCACAGACACAACAACAAAATCAAAAAGACATTAGTACTCATACTATAATGATAAAGAAAACCACCCCTACCACAGGGATGTCATCCTTTCCTCTGTGTTTTGACCAGAATCCATGGTCCACCTTCATCATCAGAAGGACCCATGTCAGTGTCTTACCTCATTTCATCTATCCCCAGAGCATTATCATTTTATGACCATCCCCTTCACTACTTCTAGAATCAAGCAGTTCAAATGGATTATTCATGCTTACCTTTATTTTCACCATATCTTTAACAGGATGAACAAGAGCCAGATTCATTGTTAAAAATTTAGTCTTCGTTTGAACTATCCTAGAGGTTTCCACCTTTGAAAATTCCAATCTCTCACTGTCAATCCTATGAGTTGAGTTAATGAATTGTTTATTATCCACAACATCTAATGTAGTAGAAACATGAGTTATTCCCCTGTCAAATGCAGAGTCTACAACTAAGCTAGAACACTGATGAACATTTATTTCACAAGAAGCATCGGCAGCATGAATTTCCTTGGAAAGTGCATGGTCTGCAGCTAAGTCATCTTCATGTTGGACATACCTATCTATCATAAGGGGAAACAACAACGTTTAAAAACCCCCTCTCAATTTCAGGATTTGAAACTAATACAGGACCCAAATGGGATTTAATTATAACAAAATTGACAACAGCAAGTGTTTTTAGTAAATGACCTTCTATATTGACCCCTCCGCCTTATGACCACAATCAAATGAAGGAGAAGAAAGTACCTTCAATTCATTGTGAGCAAGGATTCAATCTGAGGACCCCATGAAATATGGGTTGGAATAATTTAAAGGTGCATATACCTCCTAATTACCTTTCCCCAAACTTGATATATTATTTCCAATATGTTCCCGGATAATAAAAATCTTTTTAGGCTTGGATTTCACTGAGGTGGCCACAGTTGTCTTGGCCTTCCCTTTTCGACACTTGGCAGAAATAATCTTCTTTTCTTGCCACATGTTGAAATCCACTTCAACCTATGTATAGCTCTTTTTATCATCTTGATTTTCATCAGAATCATCATCATCCTAGATAGTCACTATGCCCCTAAACAAATCATATTTGAAGGAAACATCATTATTGACCAAATGATTATCACCCACTATATCAGCACAAGAATTAGTTTCAAAAATAGGCTCCAACTAATTAGTAGTAGTACACTCTGCTTCATCACAAGGTAATGGAGCAGAGCTTGGATTAGGTTTCTCAGTGCACCTATCCTTAAAAGAAGGGCCATCAACAACATTTTTCTTTATACCCTAAGTGGGGGTTTTAGTAATAACATGTTCCTGGTCAAATGAGGTATTTAAATTACATGAAATCACTACTGGAAATATAATATATACCAACGGTTTGAAACCATTGGTATAGGCCTCAAAACTATTAGTATACTATATACCAACGGTTTTTCAAATCGTTGGCTAGTAAGTCATTGCAAAAGGCCTATACCAACGGTTTTCCTCTAACCGTTGGTATATGACACTCTAATGTTCAGTATGCCAATGGTTTTATAAAAACTGTTGGTATATGTATTACCAACGGTTCCTTAAAACCATTGGGACAAATATTCTGGAAAAACACTATATCAACGGTTCAAAACCATTGGTAAAACTATTCTCCAAAAACACTTTACCAACGGTTTAAAACCATTGGTATAGTGTTTTTCTAGAAAACAGCACAGCATCCACCAGCCACCCATTCCCTCCACTGCATACACTTGTGAACACAGGTTTCACTGCATACACCTGCAAACACAGCTGCAAACAACACTCACTTTTCACTTAAAATAGAACAAAAAAACACAACACTTAAAATACAATAATTTGCACTTAAAATAGAACAAAAAAACACCTGCAATATCGCATAAAAAATAGTAGACTCTTCCAACCATGACATGTACCATGACATAGTTTTCCCCATTTAAATATTCACATGACAACCACTCCTCCAACTAACCCATTTCAATTTATTTGGTGGAGACATCTCATAATGGTGAGAGGACAATCACATTTCTAAGAGACCATCATAGTTAGAGTTACATACACCATTAACAGAATTAACACATAATTCATAAGGTAATTACAACAAGTATACACATACAACAAGTATACCCATATTCCATTAACATATAATTTATAAGTTAATTAAATACATAAAGAATTAAATTCATAATTCAGGGGGTTGGGGTTGTTCAGGGGTTTGGGGTGGCTGTCCAAGGGGGGTAGGGGTGTCTAGAGGGGTGGGGATGTCCGGGGGGATGGGGGTATCCTGGGGTGGGGGGGCTGTCCAGGGTGGGGGATATCCATGGGGGTGTCTAGGGGGGTGGGGTTTCAAGAGTGGGGGGGGGGTTCCATGGGGGTGTCCAGGGGGTGGGGGCTGTCAAGGGTGGGGGGGCTATCCATGGTGGTGTCCAGTGGGGTGGGGTGGTGTTTAGGGGGTTGGGGGGGATTTCTAGGGGTGGGGTGGTGTCTAGGGGGGTGGGGCGATCTAAGGGGTTGTCCAAGGGGGTGGGGTGGTGTCCACGGGGGCGGGGGCTATCCAGGGGGTGGGGGCTGTCCAGGGGGTGGGGACGGTCCACAGGGGTGGCGGGGCTGTCCAGGGGGTCAGGGGTGTCCAGGGGGTGGGTGGGGTTGTCCACGGGGGTGGGGTGTCCAAGGGTTAGGGGGTGTCCATGGGGGTGGTCGGGGCTATCCAGGGGGGTACGGGGTGTTCAGGGGGTGAGCGGGCTGTCCATGGGGGTGGGGGCTGTCCACGGGGGGAGGGGTTGTCCAGGGGGTGGGCGGGGCTATTCAGGGGGTGGGCAGGGTTGTCCACGGGGGTGGGCGGGGCTTTCCAGGGGGTAGGAGGTGTCCAGGGGGCGGGCGGGGCTATCCAGGGGGTACGTGGTGTCCAGGGGGGGCTGTCCATGGGGGTGTCCAAGGTGAGGGAGCAGTCCATCAGGGGGGGTTGTCCATTAGGGTGGGGGGGGGGGTTGTCCAGGGTGTTGGTGGGGGGGGGGGTTGTCCATGGGGTGTCCAGGGGGTGGGGGGTCTCTCCATGGGGGTTTCCATGGGGGTGGGGTGGTGTCCGGGGGGTGTCCTGGGGGGTACGGGGTGTCCAGGGGTGGCCAGGCTGGCCAAGGGGGGTGGGCGGGCTGGCCACGGGGGGTAGGGGTGTCCAGGGGGTGGGTGGGTTGTCCACAGGGGTGGGGGGATGTCCACGGGGGTAGGGGGTGTCCAGGGGGTGGGAGGGGATATCATGGGGGGTACAGGGTGTCCAAGGGGGTGGGGGCTATCCACAGGAGGAGGGGTTGTCCAGGGGAGTGGTCAGGCTATCCACGGGGGTGGCGGGGCTGTCCAGGGGGTATGGGGTGTCCAAGGGGTGGGGGTTGTCTAGGGTAGGGGTGAATCAGTCACAAAAAATCATCAAGTCAAGTTTTATTATTTATAGATAAAAAAATAAAGATAATGTGACCTACCTAATCACACATATATTCAGGCACAACAAATAAATAAATATCAAAGGTCATTAATATCAGTCAAAAATGTAACAAATCAATTTGTCCCTCATCACCATCACTATAATCACCATCATCATCACCCTCATCCTCTTCTTCATCGTCATCCCCATCATCATCCCTGGCCTCCTCCTCTCCCTTGTACTCAGCCTCGGCCTCCTCATCGCCCTCCTCCTCCGCCTCAGCCTCCTCCTCGCCCTTCTCCTCTGCCTCAGCCTCCTCCTCGCCCTCCTTCTCCTCCACCTCGGCCTCCTCCTCACCATCGTCTTGACCAACACTAGAACTTCCACCTGGTGCACCATATATAGAATTCATTGATAACATATATTCATCACAAGCAGTGTTGGCCTCTGGTGGAAGTGTTGGATGTAAAACTTCCATCAGTTTCATAAATGAAGTGTTTGCCCTAGCAGACTATTCTGCCGTCTCTATGGCCCTTTTTTCAGCCTGTTCTACCTGTGCTTTAACCTTTTGTAACTCGGTGGAAGTACAACTTATACCCGAGGAGGGCCAATACCTCTTCGGAACTATATTCTTCCCAGGTCGGCAGCGTACTCTACCAGGGTGCCCATCTCCCAATACCCGATGTAAGTGATCGTTTGGCCCAAAATTGTCAGGTTCCTCGGCATTAAGGGCCTCTAAAGTATCCTGTTACAAATATAAATATATTATTAAGTTTCAAAATAGAGATTAAAATTTTAAATCTACAAAGTAAAACTTACAATCTGCTTTTGAGTTGGTTCATTAATCGCACTTCCATCTTTCTTCTTTCTACTAAAGAAAATAGTTTTGCTTGAGGAACACATCCTTCTATATTAAATTTATGCCTCTACAATGACATTGAATGTAGGAAACCATAATTAAAAATAGGATACCAAAAAAACATTATTTTCATAACTAAAATTATATAACAACTTTAGCAATTGAATCAATTGTGGAGGAAGAAATAGAAAGTGAAAGTCATAAAGAAAGATTATAAATTGTCATACCTGCTGCCTCTCATGATATGGCATCATAGTACGTCCCAATGTGTGGATGTATTTCCTAGCATCAATGTTTTTTTATTTCTTCCAAATGAATCTTAAATAAAATTCAATAATTAGTATTAATAAAAAACATGAAAATTTTCATTTAAATACCTCTAATGTGATTAATACCTTAAATTGGCTAGTCGTCCAATGAGTAATCATCTATCGGTACTGTTCTAATGGGAAATCATCCACAACAGGGACTGCCTCTAACTTTATGCCAACTCTAGCATGCCATCCAATGTACAAATCATGCTTATAAGCTCTCCAAAGCTCGCCTAAATCCTTTAGATGTGCTGGTCGTGCACCCTCACCATCAGGAAAATTAAATTGTAGCTGACACCAAAATATCAATTCATATAAATACAAAAATTAATATATTGCATTAAATACAATAGATTTTTTACCCATATCTCTGCCCAGGATTTATCCTTGACTTCATTTGGCAGTTGTCTCCATGAGAGAAGGCTGATAGGAATGATGTCGGAGTATCTGGAAAGCGTCGCCAAAAAACTCCGACATTGCTGCCCTAATTTTTCAATCATATAACTATCTTCATTATAGTCCACCATCAACTGCGTACACCCCTGCCTCCTATCAGTAGATGTATTTTTTATAAAAGAAAAACAAATATTTTATCAATACATGTTATAATGAAAATAAATAATGGTGTAAAAAATGTTAGGGTTGTATAAGTATACCTGCAGTAGTCTGATCAATGGGTGCCGCTGGATCCGAAGAAACTGAAGGAACACCCCGTACAGATGGAGTGGGTCCCAATGTATGCTCTGTAGGGATAGACTCTGGTGAAGCAGGAGTCAAAGAATATGGAATATAAAATCCCTGAGAGAAGAAAGCATAAGTAAAAGAAGATGACAGGGATGGTTGGCCGAATACTGGATGGGTAGTGGGAATCATCATCGGATATGGTACATATGGGTGAGGAAACTCAGATGTAAATAGTGGTGAAAAAATGGGAGGCCTAAATATCTCGTGTGTCCCTAACGACACACCGGGATTAGTATGTGGGATGGATGGAATGTCAGTGGGAGGGGTAGGGTCTAATCAAGTACGCCGACCAAATCATCTAGCTCTCATACCACCCCCCTCGTAAGAACACCCTAAGTACTAGGACCACCACTAGGCTGCTCATCAAATAATTGTCGCCTAATAGATGGATCCTGTAAAAATGTTTTAAAAAATTAATCACATAACATTATATATTATTTAAATATATATATTTAAAATAAAATACTCACTACAGGCATTAGTGGTGGAATGCCCAGCTCAGTCATGCGACGATTGTTGTCCATAATTTGTTTTTGTCACCTCTCTTTAATTGGTTTCATTTCCTACATTTGAAAACAAATATATAAGTAAATAGAAAATTATAACTAATGTGTAACCCAAAAAACAAAATAAATGAGAGGGAATAGGGGGATTCGTGGATAATTTAACTAACCATTGTTTTAGGTGAACTTGAACAAATATATAATAAAGTCAATAAACCATACAAGATGTAATAAAGAAATTTAATTTTTAGTAGGATGGTTATTTACTAAGTGTCATAAATCTATTAAAATCATGGAACATTGATTCTACTAGATTCATAAGTGGTAAAATAGTTGTCAAAATTAAGGAAATTTTTAATTTCTTTAGCCCGCGTAGATGATGCAGGTTTCAATACATGTTTTGCAGAAGAATACAAACCATCATGTTCATTACCTGGTAAAATGTTAAATAGAGGTCTTAGAGTCATACAAATTTTATACAAATCACAGTTGAAGCATTGAAATGTTCAACAAGTTAGAAATTTTGGTTTCGTAGGTTTGAATATAGTTCAATTCCAAATTTGAAAAAGCAGTTCAAATAAAATTACAACCAATAAACATTGAAAATTCACATAACGGTCAAGTTAGATACAACATATTTGTAATCAATATTAAATCAATTTGAATAATACAAACCTTAACAGCCCAAGTTGAGGTAAACCAAAAGAATTGAGAACATGAATAGATGATTTTATATATTTCCCACCACAACTTCAGGTTCACATTCAACTCTGACAATTGAGCTATTGGAGTCATCAAAAGTAATAAATGGATCGTTTCCAATGGTAGTAGGGATAGTGTCAATTTCATCATCACCATCATCAAAAATATTTCTTGTAATTACTTCAATAATGACACTAAATTCAGGTCTAATATGGTATTTGACATAAAAAATTTGTTTCGTCATTGATACCAATACATATGGTTCATCGGTAGCAAGAGCGCGAGTCATATCAATTACTCAAAATCTACAATCATCAATAAATGTGTCCTGCCTCGTCATCGAATCAAACCACTTATATTTCATTAGTGTGACTCGTCCATGAGAATAATAATCCAATATTATTATTATTTCAACGACTCCGTAATAACCTACATTTTCAAATCGCAGTCTACTATCTGATGCACTAGCATAACAGTATGTTGTTGCAGTAACCATAACACCATCATTTTGTGTTCTCATGTTCTTTTCTTGTTCAGTGATAATAAATTTGTACCCATTGATAACAATTTATTTACAATCAAGAACCATAATATTAGGACCAAAATCCAAAACTCTTATTTTATCAGAGATAGAGTTAGCAGGAAAACTCAATACCTGAAATATAAATCAATATTAAACTTAATTAATTATTGTTTTAACTATTTTAAACAGTAATATTGTTACCTTCAATTTTAACCAAACAGAAAACTCTTTGCTATGCAAAGTCTCCCTTCTTCTCAAAGATAAAGAAGGATGCTTTCTATTTATCATTGCTTTATGTTCCCTATAGATAAAAATAGGAATAGTTTAACAGATATATATATATACATAAGATATAAATATAAAATTTACTTACAAGATGTAGTCATCAAACAAATCACAGTTGAACAAAATTGTGCGATGTGTTATCTCCTGCTCTTCAATGCTTAATGTCGTCAATGTATATGATCCAAGAATTCCTCTTATTTGAGGTAGTGATGGAAAATTGGGTTCAATTTTCTCATACTTTTCTTCTTCGTTTCTCATTGATATGTCCATTCTTGTAGTAAGATCAGACAAATACATAGAGCAGAAATACATACATTCTTGAGCCAAGTAACCATTCACGATAGAACCTTCGGGATGATTCCTGTTACAGACATAAGACTTTAATGTGTATATATTTATTTCAGTTGGATACATCCAACAAAAATAAATATGTCCTTCGAGAATTATTTCAGTTGGAATATGGACAGTCAGATGCAGCATGCATGTGAAAAATGATGGAGGAAATATTTTCTCTAACTCACATAAAATTAATGGGGAATCTGCCAACATTTTTTGAAAGAAATACTTGGATAAATTCTTAGCACAAAGATCTCTAAACAAATGGCACAACCGAATAACAACCACCCTTACATTATTGGAAAAAAGATGATGAATTGCTATTGGAATCAACTCATGCAGAAGGATGTGATAATCATGATTCTTCAAAGATTTTATCTTCAACTCTCTTTTATTGACCCATTTGGATATGTTGCTTGAATAGATATCATGAACTTTAATAGTCTCTAGTACTTCCAGAAATTGCTTTTTTTTCTGTAGGTGTCATCATATAAGAAGCACATGGAAGTTACCATTTATTTTCACTGATACACATAGGATGCAATTCCGATCTGATGCCCCAATCCACCAAGCCACGCCGAGACCATAAATCATCTTATGTATTTCCCTTAACATTTAGAAGAATTAAAATCAACATTTCACATATTTTTTTTTCAATGTGCATTACGTCTAAGCAATGACGTAACAAATTGGTTGACCAATAAGGCAAATCAAAGAAGATACTTCTCTTCTTACAATTTTAAAAAAATTCAATGGAAACATTCTTTCTCTTTATAGATTTAATTTGACCCTTCCCAAATGAAAAACTAAAATCTTTCAATTCATTAAGCACATCAGTTCCAGACATATGATGAGGTGGATCATCAGTCTCCATGGTATTGTCAAATCTTTGACGATTATTTATATATGGATGGTTCATTGGCAAGAATCATCGATGTCCCATAAAACTGAAACTACAACGTTGTTTCAATCTTATGGATCATGTATTCTTCATACAAACAGGACATGATAGTTTTCCCTCCGTGCTCCATCTAGACATCATTGTATAAGTAGGAAAATCATTGATCATCCACATAAGTGCAACACATATCTGAAATATGTCTTTCGAACATGCATCGTATGTGCACACACCCACATCCCAAAGAAGTTTCAACTCTTTTATTAAAGGTTGCATGTATACTTCTATATCATTGTCGGGATCAGAAGGGCCAGATATGAGTATACTCATGAAAGTGAAAGGTTTTTTCATACAAAATCATGGAGGAAGATTATAAATGTGTATAAGAATCGGCCATGTGTTGTGCGACGTAAGCATCTGCCCAAACAAATTAAAACCATCACATAAAAGACCCAACCTCACATTACACACGTCAACTGAAAAATCAGGATATTGAGCATCAAATCTCTGCCATGCAAATCCATTTTTAGGGTGAACCAACTCATCATTATTCTTCTTTCTCTCGGTATCATGACATCGCATTTTTATTGATATTTCATCAGATATAAAAAGATTATAGAGTCTGGGGATCAATGGAAAGTGCCACATTACTTTATGTGGCACACGAGATGGTGTTTCATCAGCTTTTGGATTCTAACGGGATGTGTCGCATTTTATACAATCATTTCGTTCAACATTTTCCTCCCAGAATAAACTGCAATCTTTCAGGCAAGCATGAATTTTGTTTCTTGAAAATCCAAGTTCCTCAACTAACTTCCATGTCATATAGTGGCTTGAGGGGATATCTGCATCATCTGGAAGTAAGTCCTTTAAGAAGGTAAGAATGCAATCGATGGAAGTATTAGAAATCTCATACATAGTTTTCCCATGAAACAATCGGATTAAAAATTTCATCTTTTTCATTTTACCGCATTGTCGATATACTGGAGTCATGGCAGCTTCATTCAATTTTTTCACCCTGACAACATCATCATTTTCATTAGACGCATCACGTGTGCTCATATCGAAATCTTCTTGGGTTGGAATCCTTTCTTTTTCATGATGATGAATAAACAGAAACTGGTCATATAACAAATTCTTCAATCCATTCCTCTCATTTGGATCATCAACAATTTGAGATGTCATTTTCTCCCCATTGTGATACCACACAGAGTAGTTTGCTTGAAAACCATATTTGGTTATGTGGTAGTTGACTTCTTTACGGCTCAACCAAGTTCTTCCAACACACTTGTAACAGGGGTAGTGTATGTGACCACTATCTGAAGCATTGTTAAATGAAAAATCTAAAAAGATCTCCAAATTTTTTTGAAAATCACTTAATATCCGATCAGTTTCATACATTCAACTTCTATCCATTCTGTAAAAAAAATTATAATTCATTTCATCAAAAGCAATTAAATAAGATTGAAGTTTCATCGAAAATATATTTAAGTAAATGAGAATTGTTCACTTTATATGAAACCATAATTGACACACTACTCTATATAAGAATCATAATATAAAAGACAAAAAAATACTATATTTATAACAAAATATCTTTGAAGAACTATACATGAGTGTACAAGATCATGTACACTTGTGGAGGAGAATTATTTAGGAGTTGACTAAATTTTAGATTGAAGAAATTTTATATTTTAGTAGATAATTTGAGTGATCACATACATTGTCCAAGGGGGTGGGTGTCCAGGGGGTGCGGGTTGTCCAGGGGGTGGCGGGGCTATCCAGGGGGGTCGGAGGTGTCCAGGGGGTTGGGGTCTGTCTAGGGGGGTCAGGGTGTCCAGGTGGGCGGGCTGTCCATGGGGGTGGGGGGCTATCTAGGGGGGTACGAGGTTCCCAAGGGGGTGGAAGGGTTGTCCACAGGGGTGTCGAGGCTGTCCAGGGGGTACGGGGTGTCCAGGGGGTGGGCGGGTTGTCCAGGGGGTGGGCAGAGCTGCCCAGGGGGTACGGGGTGTCCAGGGGGTTAGGGGGCTATCCATGGGGGTGGTGGAGCTATCCAGGGGAGTACGGGGTGTCCAGGGGGTGGTTCGGCTGTCTATGGGGGTGGGCGGGCTGTCCATGGGGGGTGGTCGGGTTGTCCACGAGGGTGGTGGGGTTGTCTGGTGGGGTCGGGGTGTCAAGGGGGGTGGGGGGATTTCCAGGGGTGGGGGCATCCGGGGGGATGGGGGTGTCCGGGGGGTGTTGGGCGAGTGTCCAGGGGGGTGGGCGGGCTGTCCACGGGGGTGGGGGCTGTCTAGGGGGTACGGGCTGTCTAGGGGGTGGGCGGGCTGTCCAAGGGGGTGGGGGGATATCCAGGGGGCACGAGGTGTCTAGGTGGTGGGCGAGCTATTCAAGGAGGTGGCGGGGGTGGCGAGGCTGTCCAAGGGGGTATGGGGTGTCCAAGGGGTGGGCGGGCTATCCACGGGGGGTGGGCGGGCTGTCCATGGGGGTGGGCGAGCTGTCCAGGGGGTGGTGGGCTGTCCACAGGGGGTGGGAGGGCTGTCCATGGGGTGGGAGGACTGTCCAGGGGGTGGCGGGGCTGTCCAGGGGGGGTATAGGGTGGGTGGGTGGGCTATCCACGGGGGTGGCGGGGCTATCCAGGCGGGTACGGGGTGTCCAGGGGGGTGGGCGGGGTGTCCAGGGGGGTGGGCGGGTTGTCCACGGGGGTGGCGGGGCTGTCCAGGGGGTCGGGGGGTCTAGGGGTGGGGGGGCTTTCTAGGGGTGGGGGTTTTCTAGGGGGTACGAGGTGTCCAGGGGGGTGGGTGGGTTGTCCAGGGGGGTGGCGGGGCTGTCCAGGGGGGTACGGGGTGGGTGGGTGGGCTGTCCACAGGGGTGGCGAGGCTATCCAAGGGGATACAGGGTGTCCAGGGGGGGTGGGCGGGCTGTCCACAGGGGTGACAGGGCTATCCATGGGGGTGGTAGGGCTGTCCAGGGGGGTGGTATTGTCTAAGGGGAGTTGTCCAAGGGTTTGGGGGGTTTTCCAAGGGGTGGGGGTGTCCACCCCCAAACTAGGGTCATAAAATCCAATCTTTATCCAATTGTAGCATGATTTCAAGCCTATTATAGATGACTGAGAAGACTGTTGGTGTAATCCATGAATATCATACATATAAATTACAACACACCCAATTGTAAACACACCACCAAATATCATACGTGGATCGGATTTTATGAGCCATGTTTCGATGGGACACTACTCATAAGAGTGTGAGCCTTGTTATATCATTAGGTGATATGGAGTTGTACGAATGTTAAATTTGTATGAGATTAATATGGATATTGGATAAGAACCTGAGTGAGATTTCTTTACAGAGATCACTTCTTCTTGGAAGGGTAAGAGTGGGTGTTGGTATGGAAATTCAAGAAAAGTCTTAACATGTGAAAACAATTATACATTGGTTATATTTGATTCCTATTTTTTGTAGAGTATCGGAGTGGACAACCCACCCCCTCCCTAGACCCCCCCCCCCCACACACACACACCCTATAGCCCCCCCCCCCCCTACACCCCCCCCCCCCCCCCACCCGAATAGCCCCCCCGCCCCACCTGGACACCCCACCCACCACACCTGGATAGCGCACCCCCCTCCTCCCTAGACAACCAACACCCCCCTCCCCCACCTGGACAGCCCACCCCCACCCCCTTGGATAGCCCACCCCCCCTTGATAGCCCACACCCGCCTCCCCCACCTGGATAACTCACCCACCACCACCCCTGAATAACCCACCCCCTCCCTAGACATCCCACACTGTAACGACCCAAAATTTTGAATAAATCTTGTTTTCTAATTTTATGTGTTATTTTATTTTATTTTTATACTCAACAAAAATGTTTCATTTGATAACATGAGTATAATTAAAATGAGACCGTTGGATTTTGACTGTTATATGACCATTGGTCAATATGACCGCTGGAAACTAAACATTTTGATTATTGTCTCTAAATATAAGTAATCTTGGTTAATTAATATAGAAAGAAGATTCGATGGCCACACCCAGTAGTCTTGGACCGATCGAAGCCCATCTAACAGAACTTGGGAAGGAGGTAGCACCACTGGGCTTTGCTCTGGACCAAACCCAAGTTGAACTTCATCGTGTGAAGCTAGAATGGGATCGCCTTCGCCAGAAGTTCAAACTGATAGAAATTACTACTCGTGTGATGTTGGCCGAGCCTCCCTCAGATTCTCTCACCTTAGCACACCTTACACTTAGGTCCTATGCTGGTGTGATAAGGGGCTATGTAAGGAGACCGTAACTGCCTTGTGTAATCCTTTGTTTTAAATAAAAATTGGGATTTCTTCTTATGATGAAGTTTATGAATTTTCAAATGACCGAATAAATATAGTATGCATATTTTTTATGAATTTTAGAAAAAGTATATTTTAAAAATGTTTTTGTAATCTTAAATAATTAAAAATGTGTAATGATTTTCAAAAAATGGTCTTCTACAATTATGTTCAGTATGAAATTTAGAGTCTAATAAGATCAACTTGATTTTTGATGAATAGTAAATTATGAATAGTGATTTTATGCTTAGGATTAGTAATGTGACCAAATGGATTAGTAATCTCACTTAAAGAAAGTATTAATATAATCTAGGCACCTTGATTAAGTAATGTGATTCAATAAAATGGTTAAATAACGGTTTCATAAATTATTATTCAAGTATTAGTTTTTTCGAGTGAATAGTTTTTTTAATTAAAAATTAAATTAAAAATATTTAAAAAATTATTTTTATAAAATGGATTTAATTTTTGAACTCAGAGCACCGATATTATGTTATGGTAATTTTTGGGGGGTTTTCTGAAAAAATGAATTTTTGGTGAATAGTGTATTTATTTAAAAAATAAATTAAAAATATTTAGAAAATTATTTTTATAAAATGGATTTCATTTTTGAAATCAGAGCATTGATATTTGGTTAAGGTGAAATTTTGGGATCTTTCTGAGAAAGTTGAATTTTTAGTGAATAGTAAAAATACAGTTTTAGGGTTTCGGTATGTTTAATGACATCATAATTGTGTCATGATGATATCATGAGATATTTTAAGGGATGGTCTACCAAAGGTGATTAATTATTGTATGGTGGGCCCCATGTGTCCTAACTTCATGGGAAATATCTTGGGAGAGCACATGCTTTTGAGAAAACCACTTTTGAGGTGTCCCTTGGCCATTAATGCCTTGTCCCCTCACTTTCCCTATAAATACCAAGTCATCCTCTCATCCATTTTGACTCCCCACTCTCCCCCAACGAAGTTCTGGTATCATTACCTCCCAAGGAGTCCTCCCAAGGTGCCCTCAAGCCCTCAAGGTCCCAACCTTTGAGTTTTAAGAGTTACGTTTTAAGGTAAGGGATCTGATCTCTCTCTTTCTTTTCAAGAAATCTCTTTTATGTAATTTTTTTTATGCTCCATGTTCTTATGTTAAAGTATGTTCTTTTATACTCCTCTTACTTCCCTTTTCATGTTCATATAATGAGAGATCCCCTCTTACTCTCATTATTTCGTTTTATGAAGTTTTAAGTGGCGTCGTTAGGCTGCCGAAATTTTTGTAACGGATTCTTTCTCCCTTCTCATTTTTCAAGATCTATTTTCATGTAAAGTAATTCAAGTTCATTTTTATTATGTTGGGGTATGATCTCTATATCTATAATACTGATATTTTATGATCATATGATGAGAGACCCCATTTGACCTCTTCAATTCAGTATTTTGAAGTTTTAAGTGGCGTCGTTAGGCTGCCAAATTTTTAAGTGGTTCTTTCACCTTTCTCCTTTTTCAAAGTTCTAATTTCATGTCAAGTCTTTCATGTTCCTTTTTATTATTTTGGGGTATGATATCTAAATATATCATACTGATATTTTATGTTCATATGATGAGAGACCCTATTTTATCTCTTCAATTCAATATTTTGAAGTTTTAAGTTGCGTCGTTAGGCTGCCGAATTTTTAAGGGATTCTTTCACCCTTCTCATTTTCAAGATCTATTTTCTTGTCAAGTCTTTCATGTTCCTTTTTATTATGTTGGGGTATGATATCTAAATATATCATACTGATCTTTTATGTCCATATGATGAGAGACCCTATTTGATCTCATCAATTCATTTTTTTTGAAGTTTAAGTGACGTCGTTAGGCTGCCGAATTTCTAAGGGGTTCTTTCACCCTTCTCGTTTTCAAGATCTATTTTCATGTCAAGTCTTTCAAGTTCCTTTTTATTATTTTGGGGTATGATCTCTATATATATCATACTGATCATTTATTTTCATATGATTAGAGACCTTATTTGATCTCGTCAATCCATTTTTGGATGTTTTAAGTGACGCTGTTAGGCTGCCAAATTCTCATAAGAGAAACCTTATTTTTTGTCTTCCTTTCAAGTTCTTCGTTTCATATGGTATATCATTCAAATTTCATTACCATGTTCTTAAATACTTTATATTCTGTTCCCCTCCTATTTTATGAATCATTTTTAGTGGGTGACACATGTCCCCTCTCTTTTCAATGTTTTCTAAAACCATGTATCATAGCCGTTATGTTGTATAGTTTTCATCTCAAAATGCCTCCCTCTTTATCTCAAAATTATTTTATGTTATTAAGTGAATAATCAAAGCTCTTATTTCTATAGGGGTATTCACATATATATCAAAATGTTCTATTTTAAATTATGAGATTTACATACATGAAACCCGCTTTCCCTTTTTCGTGGGTTTAAAGTGACATAAAGATCATGTCTTTAAAAGCAATTTTTAAAATGTTATGATTATGAAATGAAACTCATTTCTTTTATGATATATGGGTTGTTTATGAAATTATTGATGATGATATATGTGGCTCACATGATAATAAAGACATGTCAAGGGTGCGCCCAGATAGTGCTCCAATGCATTGGGTAAAACTTAATCTCTAGAGATGACCTTTTAGAGTGATACCTTGGTGAATAACCTTGGTAATTTTTAATGACACCTTGGGGATGGAATTTGGTGAAATGAAATGATTGTCAATATTAAATGTTGTAGCCACATATTCAAGTTATGAAAAATGTTATTTTTATTATGATATGCCTCATGATTTCATTCTCATGCCTTAAAGTTCTTTTCATGACTTTATTGATGTATCTCAAGTTCATATGTAAAATGTTTCGCTTGTTTCCCTTACTGGGCCTTCTTCTCACCCTTTATTTTGATGTATCTCCCCAGGTTATGAGATGCAGTAATGAACATTGGATGAACTTAAGGATAAGCCTTTAAATTGTTTAAGAAGAATGTTTTATGTTGTTTTCATGTGTTATGTTCCTAGTTTCCAAGACACTAAACCTTAAAGATCCTCAGTTTTGTGTAATGTAATGAAAGTTTATGTTATAAAAAGGCGGGATGCTATAGTTGGTATCAAAGGATGATTTAGTTATTTGTGGAAATTAGGATATGAAAACTTTAGGAAGAATCCTATAGAAAAGTTTATATATAGGAAATCTTCCTGGTATTTTGGTGAGTATTGAGTAATGGGTTGCCAAGCAAATACATCCATGTCTGGATACGAGCAGATAGAGGTGGCTCTGGCACAGATGTACATAGGGGTAAAACCCAAAAACACCGCTTTGAGCTAGACTCAAACGGGAACTGGTACACGATAACGGGTCTTGCTGCACTCTTGGTTACGACACTCCCGGGGGATATGCTTTGGTAAATTCATAAGCTTGGTATGAACCATTATTAAAGGAACAAAGATAAAATAAAATAAAGATTCACATAAGAATATATAATCATGGATAACCTAGATTGGAACCTAGGGGATCACAAGTTAGGATATACTTTTATTCTACAAGTTTATCCTTTTATGCTTAAAGTTTCCTTTTCATGATTATTGGCTAAGTATTTAAGCCCCTAATTATAGTTTCTTTTCTTAGTTAATGGCGGGAAATGGAAGAACATGTCCCAACAACCAAAGTGATAGGAAATGCGACGATTGTCGTATTAATACGACAGAGATGATTAGGGTATTAAAAGATGATTATTATTTTGGAAGACGTTCACTATTTTGGGGACCCTATATGATCGAGGTAAATAGATTACTACGGTATTTTCATTGAGGAGTAAGGTTGACTTATATTTTGAAGAATCGATGAATTTAAGGTGGAATTATAGTAATTTAGGTTACTTATGGGAATTATTAACCTATCTTGGGTAAAATATGTTTAGGTTAGATACTTTTGTTATAAGATGTTAGGTTTGGTTGATGTTGTTTGGAGATAAACAATGAAGTTTATTTTGGAAGACTATGTTATCAAATCATTCTTGTATTTGGGTTTCAATCTTAGTTTGGTTTATTTTGAGGAATTTTAAGGACCGTTATTTATGGAATGGTCTATGATGAACTTTGGGTAGTACCATAGAACTTTGAAGATTTAAAAGTAGTTTCCATTCCTATGGGATTATTCCTTTTTGAAAAGTTGTTTTACCATACCCTTTCTATTTTTGAGATAATGTTTAAAGATAGATGAAATAGATAGTTAATATTTTGTGGATTATGTGATTCTCTAGAAGATGATTCTTGTGTTTTGATGAGACTAAGTAGTTTCGAATTCTCATCGTTTAGAGAAAAGATTAGTTTTGGTATAAACTTATTAAAGGATGAAACTCTACATGAAGATAGGTATATTTTCTTATGTTTTTGTTTTATGTTTTAAATGAATTCCTCAAAATTATGAAAAGGAATATAAAACAAAAACGTTGTTGGTTTACGTTTCCTAATGGGTAATAAAATACTATTTACACACATCATAAGTTTGGGATTTTCTTATGGTTAACTTTCTCCTAATCATGTTTTCTATCACTCTCCCTCAGAAATTGACCCTTTGTTTTCTCCCCCATGTCCATGTTTTCCTATATGGAATCCTAGTGTGGGTTAACTCGGGTGACCTTTGTACTTCCCTTTCTTTCTTTTAAAGTAATAGTTTTACTGACTCCTTTTCTGATGTGGGACTTTCAATGAAATTTCAAAAGCTAATTTTAAAATTGCGAGGACGCAATTTCTTAAGGGGGAAGATTTCTAACGACCCGAAATTTTGAATAAATCATGTTTCCTAATTTTATGTGTTATTTTATTTTATTTTTATACTCAACAAAAATGTTTCATTTGATAACATGAGTATAATTAAAATGAGACTGTTGGGTTTTGACTGTTATATGATCATTGGTCAATATGACCACTGGAAACTAAACGTTTTGATTATTGTCTCTAAATACAAGTAATCTTGGTTAATTAATATAGAAAGAAGATTCGATGGCCTCACCCAGTAGTCTTGGACCGACTGAAGCCCATCTAACAGAACTTGGGAAAAAGGTAGCACCACTGGGCTTTGATCTGGACCAAACCCAAGCTGAACTTCATCGTGTGAAGCTAGAACGGGATCGCCTTCGTGAGAAGTTCAAACTGATAGAAATTACTACTCGTGTGATGTTGGTCGAGCCTCCCTCGGATTCTCTCACCTTAGCACACCTTACACTTAGGTCCTATGCTGGTGTGATAAGGGGCTATGTAAGGAGACCGTAACTGTCTTGTGTAATCCTTTGTTTTAAATAAAAATTGGGATTTCTTCTTATGATGAAGTTTATGAATTTTCAAATGACCGGATAAATATAGTATGCATATTTTTGATGAATTTTGGAAAAATTATATTTTAAAAATGTTTTCTTAAACCTTAAATAATTAAAAATGTGTAATGATTTTTAAAAAATGGTCTTCTACAATTATGTTCAGTATGAAATTTAGAGTCTAATAAGATCAACTTGATTTTTGATGAATAGTAAATTATGAATAGTGATTTTATGCTTAGGATTAGTAATGTGACCAAATGGATTAGTAATCTCACTTAAAGAAAGTATTAATATAATCTAGGCACCTTGATTAAGTAATGTGATTCAATAAAATGGTTAAATAACAGTTTCATAAATTATTATTCAAGTATTAGTTTTTTCGAGTGAATAGTTTTTTTTAATTAAAAATTAAATTAAAAATATTTAAAAAAATTATTTTTATAAAATGGATTTCATTTTTGAACTCAGAGCACTGATATTATGTTATGGTAATTTTTGGGGTTTTTTCTGAAAAAATGAATTTTCGGTGAATAGTGTATTTATTTAAAAAATAAATTAAAAATATTTAGAAAATTATTTTTATAAAATTGAGTTCATTTTTGAAATCAGAGCATTGATATTTGGTTAAGGTGAAATTTTGGGATCTTTCTGAGAAAGTTGAATTTTCAGTGAATAGTAAAAATACAGTTTTAGGGTTTCAGTATGTTTAATGACATCATAATTGTGTCATGATGATATCATGAGATATTTTAAGGTATGTTCGACCAAAGGTGATGAATTATTGTATGGGGGCCCCATGTGGCCTAACTTCATGGGAAATATCTTGAGAGAGCACATGGTTTTGAGAAAACCACTTTTGAGGTGTCCCTTGGCCATTAATGTCTTGTCCCCTCACTTTCCCTATAAATACCAAGCCATCCTCTCATCCATTTCGACTCCCCACTCTCCCCCAACGAAGTTATGGTCTCATTACCTCCCAATGAGTCCTCCCAAGGTGCCCTCAAGCCCTCAAGGTCCCAACCTTTGAGTTTTAAGAGTTACGTTTAAGGTAAGGGATCTGATCTCTCTCTTTCTTTTCAAGAAATCTCTTTTATGTAATTTCTTTTATGCTCCATGTTCTTATGTTAAAGGATGTTATTTTATACTCCAATTACTTCCCTTTTCATGTTCATATAATGAGATATCCCCTCTTACTCTCATTATTTCTTTTTATGAAGTTTTAAGTGGCGTTGTTAGGCTGCCGAAATTTTTGTAACGGATTCTTTCTCCCTTCTCATTTTTCAAGATCTATTTTCATGTAAAGTAATTCAAGTTCCTTTTTATTATGTTGGGGTATGATATCTATATCTATCATACTTATATTTTATGATCATATGATGAGATACCCCATTTTACCTCTTCAATTCAGTATTTTGAAGTTTTAAGTAGCGTCGTTAGGCTGTCGAATTTTTAAGTGGTTCTTTCACCTTTCTCCTTTTTCAAAGTTCTAATTTCATGTCAAGTCTTTCATGTTCCTTTTTATTATTTTGGGGTATGATCTCTAAATCTATCATATTGATCTTTTATGTTCATATGAGTAGAGACCCTATTTGATCTCTTCAATTCAGTATTTTGAAGTTTTAAGTTGCGCCGTTAGGATGCCGAATTTTTAAGGGATTATTTCACCCTTCTCATTTTCAAGATCTATTTTCTTGTAAAGTTTTTCATGTTACTTTTTATTATGTTGGGGTATTATCTCTAAATATATCATACTGATCTTTTATGTTCATATGATGAGAGACCCTATTTGATCTCATCAATTCATTTTTGTTGAAGTTTAAGTGACGCCGTTAGGCTGCCGAATTTCTAAGGGGTTCTTTCACCCTTCTCGTTTTCAAGATCTATTTTCATGTCAAGTATTTGAAGTTCCTTTTTATTATGTTGGGGTATGATCTTTATATCTATCATACTGATCATTTATGTTCATATGATGAGAGACCCTATTTGATCTCGTCAATCCATTTTTGGATGTTTTAAGTGACGTCGTTAGGCTGCCGAATTCTCATAAGAGAAATCTTATTTTTTGTCTTCCTTTCAAGTTCTTCGTTTCATATGTTATATCATTCAAATTTCATTACCATGTTCTTAAATACTTTATATTATGTTCCCCTCCTCTTTTATGAATCATTTTTAGTGGGTGACCCATGTCCCCTCTCTTTTCAATGTTTTCTAAAACCATGTATCATAGTCGTTATGCTGCATAGTTTTCGTCTCAAAATGCCTCCCTCTTTATCTCAAAATTATTTTATGTTATTAAGTGAATACTCAAAGCTCTTATTTCTACAGGGGTATTCACATATATATCAAAATTTTCTATTTTAAATTCTGGTATTTACATACATGAAACCCACTTTCCCTTTTTCGTGGGTTTAAAGTGACATAAAGATCATGTCTTTAAAGCAATTTTTAAAACGTTATGATTATGAAATGAAACCCATTTCTTTTATGATATATGGGTTGTTTATGAAATTATTGATGATGATATATGTGGCTCACATGATAATAAAGACATGTCAAGGGTGCGCCCAGATAGCGCTCCAATGCATTGGGTAAAGACTTAATCTCTAGAGATGACCTTTTAGACTGATACCTTGGTGAATAACCTTGGTAATTTTTAATAACACCTTGGGGATGGAACTTGGTGAAACGAAATGATTGTCAATATTAAATGGTGTAGCCACATCTTCAAGTTATGAAAAATGTTATTTTTATTATGATATGCCTCATATTTCATTCTCATGCCTTAAAGTTCTTTTCATGACTTTATTGATGTATCTCAAGTTCATATGTAAAATGTTTCGCTTGTTTCCCTTACTGGGCCTTCTGCTCACCCTTGGGCCTTCTGCTCACCCTTTCTTTTGATGTATGTCCCCAGGTTATGAGATGCAGTAATGAACCTAGGATGAACTTAAGGAGAATCCTTTCAAGTGTTTAAGAATAATGTTTTATGTTGTTTTCATGTGTTATGTTCCTGGTTTCCAAGACATTAAACCTTAAAGTTCCTCAATTTTGTGTAATGTAATGAAAGTTTATGTTATAAAAAGGAGGGATGCTATACACACCCCCCTCCCCTACACCCCCCCCCCCCCGATAGCCCCCCTGGATATCCCACCCCCCCACCTGGACAGCCCACGCCCCCCCACCCCCAATTAGACACCCCCCTCCTTGGACAGCCCATACCCCCTCCCCCACCTGGACCTGGATAGCCCCCCCCCCCAAAGACAGCTCACCCCCCTCCTTGGACATCCCACCCCCTCCCCTGCATCCCCCCCCCACCTGGACAACCCACCCCCACCCCCACCTGGACAGCCCACCCCAACCCCCCACCTAGACATCCCCCCCACCTGGACAACCACCACCCCCACACCCCACTGGACAGCCCCCCCCCCCACCTGGACAGCCCACCCCACCTGGACAGCCCACCCCCACCTGGATAGCCACCACCCCACCTGGGCATCCACCCCCACCTGGACAGCCCACCCCCCACCTGGACATCCCCCCCTACCTGGACAGCCCACCCCCCACCTGGACATCCCCCTCCCCCACCTAGACAACCACTACCCCACCTGGACAACCCCCCCCCCCCACACACACACACACCTGAACATCCCCCCCACCTGGACACCCCCCCCACCTGGATATCCCACCCACCCCCCTCCCTGGACACCCCACACCCCCCTCCCCCACCTGGACACCCCACCCTGACCCCCCCTGTATAGCCCACACCCCTCCTTGGGGCAGCCCATACCCCCCTCCCCCACACCCCTATAGCCCCCCCTGCAGCCCCCACCCCCCACCTGGATATCCCCCCACACCTAGACAGCCCCACTACCCCTCTTATAGTCCCCCTTAGGGTATTTTTATTTAAAATCATTTTATTCATTAAGAAAGTCAAACTATCATGCATTAGCCATTTCATTCCAAACAACCCATTCAATTTATCAAAACATGACAAATTCAATTTATCAAAACATGAAAAATTCAATTTATAAGGCTCTATGGGTCACTTAGAAAATGTCACTGGGAAAAGGGGAAATCAACTACATTGTTAATTCCAATTTAAAAATTGGTTCAACCACTTAGGAGGTGTGATGGTGTCTAAGAGGTGTGGTGATGTAAAAGGGGGTTGTCTAGTGGGGGATGTCCAAGGGTGTGGTGGGTGTCCAGGGGGGTGGGTGTGTCCAGGGGTGATGGGGGTGTCTAGGGGTGGTGGAGGTGGGGTGGCTGTCCAGGGGGGGTGTTGTCCATGGGGGTGAGGGGTGTCCAGGTAGGGTGGGGGTGGGGTGTCCAGGGGGTGGGGCTATCCATGGGAGGTGAGGGGTGTCCAGGGAGGGTGGGGGTGGGGGTGTAAGGGGGGTGGGGGATGGAGTTGTCCAATGGGTGGGGGTGTCTAGGGGGGTGGGGGTGCAGGTGGGTGGGGGGATGTCTAATGGGGGGTGTCCAAGGGGTGGGGGTTGTCTAGGGGGTGAGAGGTTTCCAGGGGGTGGGGGTGGTGGGTGTTCACAATTCCAATCCATCATCCAACCAACGCCAAAATCCAAATCCAATTTTCAACTAAACTAAAGTTCAAAAAACATAAAACAAACCCTCCCCCCCCCCCACACTAAACAAACCCCACTAAACAAACCCTTTATTATGTTTGAAGTGTAGAAAAAAACATAAAACAAACCAAAGGGTTCGGTACTCTAAAGACAGTAATAACTCTGATTTAACTGAAATCAAAATAGAAAATAGAAAAAAAATATGAAGAACACTAAAACTAAGGTAACACTTACTAATTTTAAGTGTATAAATAAAAATTTGTTTTATTTAAGAAGTATCTATGGCTGGAAGGAGTTTCGCAGCTGAGAAGACTTCGGTAGGAGCTCTGGATTAGGTCTTCAATCGAGCCGAGGGGGAGTTGGGGCCCTAGGTATTTGAGGGAAAACATTCCCAACAGTTTTTAAAAACCATTGGGAAAGCCTTTCTTTACCAACAGTTTATTAAAATCGTTGGTATATGTTAGAGGAACTAAATATTTCCCAATGGTTTTTTCAAACCGTTGGGAAATCTTAACTATATTAACACATTTTCCAACGATTTGAGAAAATCATTGGTAAATGTGGTTTTTTTATAGTATACCAATGGTTTCGTCAAACCATTGGTATACATCCATTGAGAAACCCACCATTTCCAATAGTGAATGGAGGTAGTAACAAGATCCTTAGTAGGTACTTCAATCATATTTTCAGTGACCCATGCAGTCCTAATAATTGTCTTCCTTTGATAGTGTTGAATATCATGTCCTTTATCCCGGTAGTTGGGGAAAACAAGGTACCTCCTACAAGCTGTCTTCAAATACCCAATAATTCTATAGTATTCACAAAAGGGAGGTTCCACATTCGTAGTTTCTTTTTTATGTATTTTCATATTTATTTTTTGTCTATCTTTTACCTTTGGGTTTTCCTTGACTTTTTTTAGAAAAATGAGAAATTTTGGGTAAACAGTAGATGGTGGATGGTTGGTGAACGGTTTGTAAACCATGAAGGCTAACCATGTGGCATTTCCTAGGTAGACAGTGGCAACCACATGGTTTCTGCATGGTTTTCAAACCATGCAGACTAACCATGAAACCTGTCTATGTCATTAAAAATGTGGATTTTACCTTCTTACCCCTCTTCGTATTTATCCCCAAATCACCCAAAATCTTCCCCTGCTTGGGATTTCAGCCCTAGGTGTGTCACCCCTTCCCCTCCTCTCCCTTGGGCTCCATTTTAGTGGGTGATTTGGATTATATTCTTTAAGAAACCATCGAGTAAGTGGTTCATTTCTTGTTTTCTCCCTCTTTTCTAGGGTTTTCTTCTTCTTTCTTTGGGGTTTCACATCTCTAGCAAGTTGGGTGTCCGATTTAGGGTTATATCTTGATTATTAGGGTTTGATCTTGATGTTTATGTTTTAATATTACCTTTATAGGGTTCTCTTGAGGTGCGGTTGTTGGTTTCCACAGTTTTCTGAAAAATTCTTCATTTGAGGTAGGTGGTTCTATGCTTAAACATTATTTGGTGATTTTAGTATTCTTTATTTGTTTTTTTTTATATTCTATGGATTATATATGAGGTGTGAAACATTTTTTTGAAAGGTTTTGAGATGCATATGGCATGAAAATGGTTTTTCTAGGAAATTGGTTGTATTTCAAGTGTGCTCCCTAGTTGTGACCTTTGAATGTGTTTTATAAATTATGAAATATGTTTAATAAAAGGTGTAACTGGTGTGAATCATATTTTGAAATGGTTTTGGTGTGATTTTGGATTTTAAAGTGATTTTAGTTGTGGAAATGGTGATTTATTAAGCATGTTTATATTGATTAGCATGTGTGGATGTAAATATTGTGATCCTTATGGTATGTGGAATGAAAACTGAGCATGAAAGGAAACCTCAGTAACTAGGTGGGTGGACTAGGTGGTCATCTGTGTCGGTCACCCTTGTGTTGGGATGAGGTGGGTGAGACCTCGCTATTAGGACTGAGTCTTGTACATGAGACATCTGAGAAGGTCAAGTTGATCAAGTAGTGGCCATTGACAGCTCATATTTGCCAAAAATCTTATATTAATCAGAGACGTTGAGATATTGAGTTTTCTTTGGGTGACCTATTATTCTTGAAAGTAGCACCTTGCTTGGGTCATCGACATTTGGGTGAGTAAGGAAAGCTAAAAATAAGGTATGTCAGACCTTTCAAGATCACTAAGTGAGTTGGTAAGGTGGCATACAGGATATCCTTGCCTTCATAGTTGATGTCAATTCATGACATGTTTTCATGTCTCCTAGTTTAAGAAGTATAACCCAGATCTATCTCATGTGTTGAATTGGGAAAAATTTGAGTTAAAGCATGATTTATCTATGTTTGAGTGGCCAGTGCAGATCGTAGATTCTCAAGAAAAAGTGTCTAATGGGAAGTCTATTTTTCCTATCCGGATCCTTTGGCAACATGGTAATTATATGCATGAGACTTGGGAGCAGAAGTTGTGGGTTGAGTAAGAGTATTCGTTTTTATTCTCTGATCAAGTTTCGAGTTGACTTTTCGGGGGTAGAAAGTTTTCATAGCGAGGAGAATTGTCACATCCATGGTTTCTTTTTGAGATATTTTCCTATTTATTTTTGTTCTAACTTTTCCCTTTGGGGTTTCCTTGATTTTTTGGAGAAAAATAAAAAAAAATTGGGTAAACAACAGGTGGCTCATGGTTGATGCATGGTTTAGAAAATTGTGCACCCTTTCCCAGATAATCATGAAGCCAAGTGGTGTTTTCGGATAGAGGTTTATCACACAGTTAGTGAACAATTTATAAACTGTGCAGGCTAACCATGTGGCATGTCTTGGGTAGACAGTGGCAACCGCACGGCTGTTACACGGTTTGCAAACCGTACAGCCTGTCCAGGTCATTAAAAATATGGATTTTACCTTCTTTCACCCTCCGTACTTAACCCCAAATCACCCAAAATCATCCCCCACTCAGAATTTTGTCCCTAGGTGCACCTCCCCTTTCTCCTCCTCTCCCTTGGGATCTATTTTGGTTGGTTATTTGGCTTAGATTCTTCAAGAAATCTTCAAGTAAATGGTTCCTTTCTTGTTTTCTCCCTCTTTTATAGGGTTTTCTTCTTCTTTCTTTGGGGTTTCATCTCTCCAGTGAGTTGGGTGTTTGATTTAGGGTTAGATCTTAATTATTAGGGTCTGATCTTGATGTTTATGGTTGAGACTTTCCTTTATAGGGTTCACTTGAGGTGCGGTTGTTGGTTTCCATCATTTTCTGGAAATTTCTTCATTTGAGATAGTTGTTTCCATGATTAAACATTATTTGGTGATTTTCGTATGCTTTCTTTGCTTTTTTTATATTCTATGGATTATATATGAGGTGCAAAACATGTTTTTGAAAGGTTTTGGGATGCATATGGCATGAAAATGGTTTTTATAAGAAAATTGGTTGTATTTTAAGTGTGCTCCCTTGTCGTGACCTTTGAATATGTTTTATAAATTATGCAAGATGTTTAATAAAAGGTGTAAGTGGTGAGAATCATAATTTGAAATGGTTTGGTATGTGTTTGGATTTGAAAGTGGTTTTGGTTATGGAAATAGTGATTTATTAAGCATGTTTATATTGATTAGCATGTGTGGATGTGAATATTGTGATCCTTGTGATGTGTGGAATGAAAACTGAGCATAAAGGGGAACCTGGGTAACTAGGTGGGCGGACTAGGTCTAGTACGCTAGTTGACTCGAAAGTGGTTCGTCCCAAATTCATCTAACAGGATCGATGATACAATGCTAACTAAATGATATTGATGATTGGAGACCACTGGGCCATGGGGTGTCCCCTCCTAGTGGCTCGTGCATGAAAACGTTGTTGGTCGTGGTTGTTATACCACATTTCACTGAGATACGATGTACCTAGTGTCCTATTTCTAGCTAGTTCCTGTAGGTTTTTTTCTGTAACTTAGTGATCCTTAAGATATTGTACTTATTGTTGGCATACAGTACACTTGGTTGCTTGTTTCAAAAGCAAGCATGTTTTCCTTTAAAATGTTTTCTATAAAAATGTTTTGAGTTTTTATTTTTTAAAACTTGCATGTTTATTTATCTTATAATGTTTATAGCATGAAATATCTTTTGTTGGGTGGCATCCTACTAGGCTTTAGCTCACACCCTACTTGCGCCTTTAATTATAAGTAGACTTGATTATGTTTGTCACAAGTAAACGAAAGATGTTTGGAGATGGTGGTTTGGGTCGCTAGTGGTCTTTCCCTTACAGGTGTTGTTTGTGATGGTGGCTTGAGGGAGATGCTCCTCTTGTCACATGGAGGTTTTCGGGATAGTGAATTTTTTCCTTTTTGTTGTAGACCTTTGTGGGTCTTTATTTAAAGTTGTAAACTTGAATCTAAAAATTGTTATGTCGTGTTTGGACATGTGTATTTAGTTATGTGATATTTATTATTATCGGTTGTTTATGATTATAATGTTAGGTGAAATTGTTTCCAATGTATTTTATTAATACTCGGACACTGGTTACCAGCCCGTGGGGATTGAAAACGCCCTTCGGGTCATGTCACAGATCAGGTTGGGTGTCGGGTTGGATGGCACTTCAGCTTGGTTCGTGATAAGAGGAGTATTCTCATACTCAATTATGAGACTGGCCTCGTCATGCGGAGTGGATAAAACAACTTTGTCAATAATATTAGATTTTAAATCTACTTCAACCAGTACTCTTGCAAAGTGGTTGAAACTAACAAGTTCAGTGGCACTATCCATCTTAATTGGGATGTCAATCGCAGAAGCAACATCATAAAGAATTTATGGGTTCCATAATACCCAATTTAAACCATGAATTTTTATCTAGACCTGTGCGCAAGTATCTTTGAAATCATTCAAATTGTAGTTCAAATTACAACCATGGACCCGCAAGGTACCCGACCTTAGATTGAACGAACCCATACTTCAAGCTCTCCCTTTCAGATTTGTGGTAGGGAAAAGTATGTGGAAGAAGCCTCAACCAAGGGAGACACGTTTTGAAGTTTGAGAACCCTCAAATAGAGGAAAACCAAGCAATTAGTTCAACAACCTTCCAAGGGATTACACCATTTGACAGAGAAATATGAGCAATAAACGAGTGCTTACAAAGATCGATCCTCTTTGAGATCGCACCATTTGAAGCTGAAACATGAGCAATATTCCCTTTTCTGAGAATTTGTTGTGCAACCCGGTTCTTAAGCAGGGCAAAAGAGTCTCTCGAAAAAACTAGAGAAAGCTGAGAAACCCTTCAATGATTACCCATCGTGGTTCTTGGTCTTCTGAGAATTAGACAACCCTTGCCAACTGACATGATAAATCGGAGTGTAGGAGTACAGATTCAAGCTCCTCAGCTGGTCGAGGGTGGCGCTATCACTGGAGACTGACTTCACTTTCTCTTGTTCCGCCATCTCCTTATAAATAAATATATTTATAAACATTTGTATGTAGTTATAAATATATTTATATAATTATATACATGTATATAATTATATATTTATTTATATAATTATATTTATATTTTTTTTTGACAAAACGAAGGAAGATATATTAATCACGAATAATCGAAGTAACAAGATCCATCATCCATTAAGGGAAGCATTCAAGCCAAATGTGATTCTCTCCAGGAAAACAATGGGTAGCCAGATGATTTGTTGTTTTGTTTCCCTCCCTTTTGATGAAAGAGAATGAGCAAGCTGAAAAGCTGCAATTGAGGGATTGAGTTTTCTTAATGAGGAAGCCATAATATTGGAGGTCAAACTCGTTTTTGTTGACAACGTTGATGATGTTGAGACAATCAGATTCAATGTGTATCGCATTCCATCCAAAATCTTTTGTAAAGGTCAGAACGGCCAGGACAGCGTGGGCTTCAGCAACAGCGGGTTCCCAACAAATGTGGTGTGAATCCTATCAGCCGCAATGATCTTACCACAATGATTTTGAACCGTCAATCTGATTCCCACACAACCACCCATGGGTAATGCAACATCGACATTGATCTTCAAGGTACCTTCCAGAGGGGGATCCATTTGGCATCATCCACTTGAGAATCAGAGAGGCCAGTCTCCTCAGGGACTTGTTTCTATGCATCAATCCAAGATTTTGCTTGTTCGATCCAGAAACCTCAGGGTTTGGAGGAGTGATTAAAGATGAAGTCATTCTGTCGAACCAAAATGATTCGAGCCACAACACACCATGAAACGACCTTATCGGCAGTGAATGTGGAAGACCACATCAATAGTAGTGATGGGAGATCCAGCGCCGCATCCAACAAAAGCTCTAAAGGAGATCCCCACGCACTCCAAACCTCTAAAGCCCTGGGCAATGGTGATAGCATGTAAAGGGGATTCCAAAACATCTGAACAAAAGGGACAAACTTGATTATTCGTAACATGGAGGAAGAAAATGAAATTCATGGTGGGCAGAATACTAGTACCAATTTGTCACCATAAGTAGCGGATCTTTGGGGGGCGTCTAGGTGCCAAAGACATTTCTAGAGCCCCTCCCTATCCTCAATGTGGGCATCAAGAGTGAGTTTGTATCATGATTTCATTGAATACGCTCTTGAGATATAATTGCTTCAAAAAAGACAGTTTTTCCCCACATCCATCACACGGAGAATGCTAGGAATAATCCTTTTGTCTCATTCATTAAACCAGGAGTTGATTTTATCCAAGCACCAATCGTGCTAGAATCATCGAACAAGTAGCGGACAATGGCATCCTCAAATCCAGGGAAGATCGGGGAAGTAGCCAACATGCTATTTTTATCAATCAACCAGGGGTCTTGTCAAATGTTCACTTTCGTTCCATCCCCAATCATCCAACTGATTTCTTTATCCAGCAAATTTTGTGATTCCCAAAGACTTCTCCATAAAAAACTAGGTCGGGGGCCTAGAAAGGGTTTCTGAATATCAAAGTGCGGAAAACCCACCCATCAAACCCCTTTTTATTTATTATTAATACAGGTTTGTAGGCCCCTCACAATTCACGGCCCATGAAGACTCAACCCTCCTACCAATAGGTCCATTTTTCTTAGATAGCCCAAAATCCTCCTGTCGGGCCCAACACCCTACAGAGGCGAGCCACCATCGCCCCACAGTAAAGCCCCTAGCGTCTTCATAGCCATCGTCAGAAGCACCCGAAATCCCTCGACTGAGGTCCCTCCTCGTAACCAGCCTCCTCCTCCGTGGCGTCTGCCCCCATCGTCGCGCCCCACCTGTAATTAAAGCCCCCCAGCTCACTAGTCGAAGACCATCTCGTCGCCCTTAGCCGCGCGCACACTAGCGTTGGATACAACCACCCCCTTGCAATGCCGCATCGATTACCGATCACCACCACCATGCAGTGTTGTAGTCGTCCTCGTCGCCATGGAGCCCCGACACAGCCCTTCGTCTTGCCCCACCTGCAATGGAAGTCGCCTAGCTCACTAGCCAAAGACCACCCCACTGCCCTTAGCCACACGCACACCAACGCTGGAGATTGTCGCCCCCTTGTAACGCCGCACCAAGCACCGTCAATCCGCACTGAGCATCGCCAATCCCCTGGCCTACACCCACAATCACGAGTAAACCATGAAGTCTGGCGTCATTTGATGTCAGCCACAAACCCACCCCCGAATAAATCGGGGCAAAGAACCACGACCAGGAATCGAACCCCATCCCAAAGAGAAGCAGTATTACGGGGTCCTCTTACCATTGAGACAAACCTCAACTGCATATTAATATATAATTATAAATATAACAAATATATTTTTAATTAAATTTATTTATTATGATTTTATATATAGTTATACTTGTAGTTATAACTAGGAAGGTTCGAGTATCGAACGTGTTTGACCCTAAAATTTATTAATGAAAATAAAATATTAACAGGAACCTGCAAACGTACGGTGCATAAAGCACCGCCAAACTAAGAAAGTGACAAACGCCACTCAAAATCACAACAAATGACCCAACGACCCACACACCATGGCCCGTAGACCCACATGTTTGGTAAGCCATCAAATCCACATACAAAAGTCCGAAGACCCAAAAATATTTGTATATATTTCTATAATTATATATATTTATATGATTATATATATTTATTTATTTATAATTTTATAAGTATTTATATATATATTTATAATTTTATATTTTTTTTAATCATTATATATATATTTGAATTATTGAAAAAATATATATTAATATATCATATTTATATTAGTTATATACATACATTTTTTAATAAATGTATATAAATAAACAATATTTTTTGAATATAAGTAAGATAATTATATATATATTAATAATATTTTTTATTTGAAGTTTTTTTCAGTGTTGAGGATAACATCGACAAAGATTCACCTTTATTAGCGTTAAAAAAACACTGATAAATGATACACCTTTATCACCATTAATAAAAGTCACTTTTATCACTGTTTTTAGCTAGCGTCGATAAAAATAACCCTTTATCTTCGCTTTATACTTGGCGCTGATAAAAGCCGATGGTGGGTAATTTACGATCTGTGATAGTGTCCAACCTCCGCAAAACCCCCCAAACCTCACCCGAGCACACCCAACACCAAAACTTGACAAAATAACTGGTCGGAAAGACACGAAACATTATAGTCATCCACTGCATCAACACAATCACAGAGTGACAATACCTAAAATTTCAACTAACAAACATTCAATTAGAACCCGATCAAAAATTATTTGACGGTTTCAATCAAAGATCAGTTGGTTTGTGCATAGGTTGATGGTTTCAATCAAATGTCAAGGACTTTGTTTTTTTCATAATTAATGAATAAGGAAGATATGATCTCAACAACAAAATTGCAGCAAAACTTAATAAATGATAGGAACTTGGACCATGTTCCACGTGCCAATAACTTAAAGCCTAAATCGAGCTTGTGGGTGATTGAGTGGATAAATTCTTGAAAAATTAGTGGATAATATGCCATTATACAACGAGAAGACGTTGACCTCTAAAATGTGTTCCGGGTCCTCTCATTAGAACCCCTCCGCTTATCGATCTAAAAAAGTTGCAGGAGACCCTCCCATCAGGATAATGATCCATTATCCGAACCCCTCCACTTGTCGACCCAAACGGCGGCTGCTTGTCCCTGCTGCCGCGCCGCGCCTGCCGAGGCGGGGCAATGGCGATTTCACTCTCACGATCACATCTCGTCTCAAAGCCCTCAATTTCCCTCCATAGGAGTGTTCTCAGATGTCTCACATTCTCCCTTCCCCTGTCTCCTGCCTCTCTTTACTCTTCTACTATTTATGCCGATAAGCCTCGCGGCCGCAAATGTAGAGCACCAGTGGCTTCGGTACTGGAGATTGGTGGTGTTAAGATTGGTAAAGATGGTAATTTCCTATCTCATAAAATTGCATCTGTGTGACTTGCGCCGGTGTAATTTTGGTTTTCCTGTGTTTGTAAGGTCATGCGCATTCTCTCATCCCATTCTTCGCTTTTGATCTACTCTTCCCATCAAACTTGGTCGATCATCTTATGGATTGCTTTGGTTATTTTACGATTTCGGTTTGCTAAAACTGCTTATGTTTTGTCGCGATCTCCAGGAAGCATTTGCAAAACTCTACTTAAGTAACAACTGTGCATTTTTCAGGGTCGGAGGCGTTCCTTATTTTCTGTATATATCTGTTGACCGCATTTCTTGCCACTCCACCTCTCTTGATTCATGAAAACAATCTGCCAATGGTCTGTATTTTTGGCATACTTAATATTTTTTTAGCTGGCTGTTTTAAATCAATGAACTCCAATAATATGGATAACGTGCCATTAGGGGTGAACAACTTTCAAGTTTCACTTTTTTGGAACTCGGGGGTGCTAATTCTTAAAAACTGCAATCAGGTTTTTGGTTTTTGGTTTTTATTATTTTATTTTATCCGTGACAAGATTTTCAAGACATTTTGTGGATTTAAACCTTTCAACATGTCAACATTGCAGCCCTTGAGAATTGGATTAAATTTTCGTTATTGAAAATTTTCATATATTCACTGCAGGGCACACCGAATGGGTTTTGGAAATTGTTTGATTGGTTTTATAATGGTTTCCGCAGATGTGGTGAGAGATGACCCAACAAACAATGTGCCTTATGGCCTTTTCTCAAAACTGGGAATGCAGCTTCACAGGAGGGATGGGAATCCACTTGGGATTCTGAAGAATGCAATACATGACTATTTCGACAGTACTTACTCTGGAAAGTTTGTCAAGCTCGATGATCTTTGCCCAATTGTTAGTGTAAAACAAGTAAGGCAGTGTGATTATTCTGATTAATTTTTTTTTTGTTTGTTCAATTTACTTTGCCTGTCTTGTTCATATATCCTTGGGCATATTCCTTACGTGGCACTCAGCATGTTATTTGCTTTGCTACTTTTTGGTCGGTTTGTTCTTCTAGCATTCCTTGCTGTATCCTTAAGGGTTCATTTGACACCACTTATTGAAAACTGCTGAGCACTCATAACTTAAAATCAGTAGTTTGAACAAAAATTTGGTGTTTGTCCTGTTTCTGAAAAAACATGAACACTTAAATTCCAGAAGAAAAACACTTTAATAAGTGGCAGAAAAACACTTGTTCAATAAGCAATGTGGAAATACTTAAACAAAAGCATTTATCGTAAGCAACAAGACTCCGCCTGACATCAGTTATTGATAACTGCTTATTGCACTTATCACTTATGAATAAGTGGTATTTTTCTGTCTCTGAAAAACACTCCAGAAGAAAACCACTCAAATTAGTGGCAGAAACTTACCTTTTCATTAAGAAAATTGGAAACACGTATACAAAAACACTTATCATAAGTGATAAGTGTTGTCAAATGGACCATAGGTGCTATAAGCAATTTTCAATAAGCGCTGTCAAACTGACCCTTAATCTTCTAGCTGCTGACTTAACTGCGGATTCACTTACTGCAGAACTTTGATGATGTCTTGGTACCTGCCAATCATGTGAGCAGGAGTTATAATGACACTTATTATATTGACTCTCTAACTGTGCTAAGGTGTCATACAAGTGCACATCAGGCTGAGCTATTGAGGAAGGGCTATACTCATTTCCTTGTTACTGGAGATGTTTATCGTCGAGATTCTATTGATTCTACCCATTACCCAGTATTCCATCAGGTTTTCTATCCTTGACACAACCATGAATCCATATCAGCTGGCTTCAATTTCATCCCCAATCTTCTTTTTTGTTTGATTAACACTGCCAATCATGCAGATGGAAGGAGTTCGTGTTTTTACACAAGATGAGTTGAAGGCATCTGACATGGATCCTACATCTTATGCAGCTGGAGATTTAAAAAAAAATCTTGAAGGCTTGGCTCAACATTTATTTGGTAAATTTTGATTTCATGCATGAGTTAACAAGCTGCACACATTTATACCAAAGTAGCCAAATGTGAAAGGCGCCCTTAAGGTGCCAAGCCCCTAAAATGACTCAGGTGAAAGGCGTAGAGACACATGCTCGAGTGTAGTAAATTGTCACCGTTATTGAATGGTAATAAAAAAACCGTAACCTCCAAGCGAGGTCTGTACTGTTATGTAAAAAATGGGAGAGGGAGAAAAAAGGAAGTAAAACAATATGTATTGATGTAGCCATTGTATATTTGCAGCAGAATTTGCAGCTGGAAATCCTCTAAAATGAATTCCCCCTATTCCTAACACTGGCCCCAAGGATCGAGCCCCGCAACAGCCAGTTGAAAATCCTCTAAAATGAATTCCCCCTCTTCCTAACACTGGTCCCCTTTATTTAAAGGCCCACCCAGCCCCCTTTAACAAATTAACTGCTTCAGGTGGTCCCCCTCCCAGCCAAGAATATTCCCCCCTCTCCTCTAACAACCAAATTATGAACAGCCCCCAGTGAGTCCACAACAACCCCCTGCCAGCCCCTATTCCTAAATAAAAAATAGATATAGTCTACCGCTCCATAATTAAAGATTGCGGGCTTAGCCCAACCTCCTCCACCACTCCTCAAACTTGGTCATATATATTCATCATGCCCAGTTTGTTACATAAAAAACGCATGCGTGGTCTTGAACCCCTTTAGTAAAAACATCAATGAGTTATTCTTTCCTCGTCTGAATGTAGCCAAAAGTGCGGTTTTTCTTGTCAAGGTTCACAAACAAATTGACAATCAACCTCTATATGTTTAGTACCCTCATAGAAGACATGATTGTTAGTGATAGGGATGCGGGCTACAGATAGTGCGTGCAAGAGAACCTAAAACAGGTAATGCCAACAACAGAGTAATCCAAATCTGCTATTCTGAATGAAATGTGTACAATAGGGAGGGGGAAGAGATAGTGTTGCAGTGGGGTTGGTTCCTGGGAGAGACCACCTCCTAGGACGCCTTGCTGCAGGCATTCAAACCAGGAGAGAGTCCACCTCTCTGCTGCGACAGCACCAACTGATCTGCCTTTTCCAGATGCTCAAGCATGCCCTCTCTGAAATCAGCTGGCCTTCCTATAAACATGAGTTCCACCCACTGGAACCCCACTAATGGACTTTCCCTTTTTACCCCTCCTTCGGTATGTGTGAATTAACGGGGGGGGGGGGGGGGTGCTTGGCAAGTAGCTGGACCAATATCCAGTCCAACAAACTGATCACGAACATTTTGACCCTCAAATTGCATCTTGTCCCCAAGGTGTATTCCAGAAAACTGCAAAAGAATTTGTTCAGCATCTTCCCAAGTCGACTCCTCGATAGGCTTCCCTTTCCACTGAATCAACCACATGCCTTGTGTCCGCCCAACAGCTTCCTTGGTGGCCAAAAGCGCAGCAGGTTCAACTTTGGAAAAATAACCATTGTCTCAAATCTCAAGGTGGTCGGAGTGCACTGGCTAATCTCCCACTGCTCTTTTCAATTGGGAAACATGAAACACCGGATGGATCTGTGTAGCTTTGGGCAAGGAAAGTTTATAAGCTGTATTGCCCTAGCGAGCCAAAACTTTATATGGTCCATAAAATCTGTCTGCCAGCTTAGGATACAGCTTTTTGGACTTTATTGTCTGAATATTAGGCCCGAGCTTCACAAACACAGAATCGCTAACTGCAAAAGTCTCATCCCTCCCGTGCCTGTTAGAAAACTGAGTTATTAGCTGTAGTGCACGCCAAAGATTATGCTGTAGCTGATTTAGCATAGTATTCCTCTTTTCTAGTGCCACAACCACTGAGACAACCGGCGTTTCCCGTCCAGAAAAATGAATAATCGTAGGTGGTTTCTGTCCATAAACCACTTCAAAGGGGGTCAATCGAGTCGAAGCATGGGGGTAGCATTATTATAGCAATACTCAGCCCAAGGAATCTAGCGTGCCCAAGTAAGAGGCCGCTCAAAAGCAAAACACCGAAGATAAGTTTCCAAACATTTGTTGACAATTTCTGTCTGCCCGTTTGTTTGTGGATGATGAGAAGAACTCATTTTCGAAGTACTCCCCTCCAGCCGAAAAAGCTCTTTACAAATATATGATCTATGTCACTAAGAGTCGCAACAATAGAAAATGTGCATGCTTTGAAAGCCTGTCCACAACAACCAGTATGACATCAAAATCTCGAGACCGAGGTAAACCAGAAATAAAATCCATAGAAATTTGGTCCCAGACCAAATTTGGAATTGGAAATGGCTGCAAGAGTCCAACTGGCGGCATTGCCTGATACTTTTGTTGCTGGCAAGTGTCACACTCCCAAACGAATTGTAAAATTTGGTGCCATGCCATTCCAAAAGAGACCAGCTGCCCGCCTTTTGTAAGTTTTGTAGAACCCGGCATGAATGCCCACAACTGAAGAATGGTGATAGTGTAGGAACTTGGGAATGAGGCTTGAATGGCAGGACAAAACAAGTCTCCTTTTATAGAACAACCCTTCTTGATTACTATAATTGGGTCTAGGATCTGGTTGCCGGATGAGGGCAACAATAACATTTGTCAACTCTGGATGCTGCTGTAATTCGCATTTTACGATTGATACTTTCATCCAGAATGGCTCAGAAATTGATGTTTCGAGAAGCTTTTCCTCTGTTAGATCCTCTAACTCCTCGCTGGCTAGCTGAGACTGAGAATCAGCTACCTGATTAACCTTCCCTGGTTTATAAACCGCCTCAAAATCCTAACCTAATAACTTGGCCTGCCAGCATTGTTGATCAGCAGTGTGGAAACATTGATTTAGAAGATGTTCGAGTGCTTTATGGTCTGTGTAGACCATGAAATGCTTGCCCATCAAATACTGTCGCCAATGGCTTACAGCCAAGACCAAAGCCATGACTTCTTTTTCATAATCTGATTTGGAAAAATTTGCCTCAGCCAAGGCCGTGCTCAAGTAAGCAATGGGGCGACCCTTTTGCTTTAGCACTACTACCAGACTCATCACATTCTATTGCAAAAGTCTATAGGAAATCTGGTAAATCCAGCAGTGGAGCTGAAACCAAACTTCGTCTTAGCTCCTCAAAAAGCACGCTCAGCCTCCGGATTCCACGTGAATCCATCCTTCTTGGTTAGTTCGGTCAATGGTTTGACAATCTTCCCATATCCGCTCAAAAACTTAACGATAATAACCAGTAAGTCCTAAGAATCCTCCGACTCTTTCACATTCTGCGACTTGGGCCAACACACGACGCACTCGATTTTTTTCGGTTCCATAAAAACCCCATTTCCCGAGATAATATGTCCGAGATACTCCACTGTTTGCTGGGCAAAGAAACATTTCTTTTTGTTGACTTTAAGCTGGTTGGGCAACAAAATCTGGAACACAGATTTCAAATGGGCCAAGTGTGCCGACCATGTCCTGCTATAAACTAGGACGTCATTTAAGAAAACCAGAATAAATTTCTACAGAAATTATTGAAAGATTCAGTTCATTGTAGATTCATAAGTAGCTGGGGCATTCATTAGCCCAAATGACATCATGAGGAATTCATAACAACCTTCATGTGTTCGAAACACAGTCTTACTGATATCCCTTTCTTGCACCCGGACTTGATGGAACCCTGATTTTAGGTCTAGCTTAGTGTTATGTAAAAAAAATGAGAGGGAGAGAACGAGAAGTGAAACAGAATTATATTGCTAAAATCCACAGTATATATGCAGTAGAAATACAACAGAAATACAACAGAAATACAACAGGATGGGAGAGAAGAATATAGGAGTGGAGGAAGGAGAAAATAGGAGAGAAGAGTGAGGAACCTGTGGAAGACCACTCCACTGATTCCTTACTAGAACGTCCCAACGCACCAGCCCACACAGCAGCTTGCTGTGGAAAACTCCCAGATATCAGTTCGTGTCTTATCCCAACCCCCTACTGCCACTTTAATACCCCTCCAACCCACTACCACAACTGGCAATGTAATTACAAAATACAATATTGCCCTCTAACCAACTAACAAACTCTAACAGCCTATTTACAGCTGTCACCAGCCCTTAACCCACTAACAAACAACCCAGCCAATAACAGCTGCCAACAGCTGGCAGCACAATATCCCAAGTACAGCCCACCTGGCAGTCCCCTATATTTCTAACACTTAGTGAAAAAACAAGCCCCATGCAACTCATCCAACAGTTCTTCTACCACAAGTATAGGAAATCTGTCTGGAGCTGTAAGCTTCTTAAGGGTCCGATAGTTGACACACATCCTTCGGGTAATGAGGCTGGAACAACCCCTTCTTCCAGTGTTATCGCATGATCAGTCAAACAACTCAGTGGAAGCCCCTTTGGTTCTTCGAACAAGGTCCGGAAGGCGTGCAAAAGCGACTCCAATTGCTGCCATTGTAACGCCTCTCCCAAGTCCGCATTTGCTTCTGGTATTGTCAGCTGTACGTGCCACTACCACCCCTCCAGGAGCAAAGCTCTGGACTGAAGTCCTCCGCAAACTCTCTCTGGCACATGCAGGGGTTCTGTAATCCCTTGCAATTTAATTTCCCTTCCCTCCCACAAGAACTCCACAAATCCCAAACTTTTCAACCACTGCATCCCCAAAACCAAATCTGGACCCCCTGTATCAAAAACAGAGGCCTCTACTGAAATAGAATTTTTTTCCAAATTAATCACAACCTCCTTGCAAACACCCCAAGATATTGCCCGGTATCCATCTCCTATCTTAATTCCAAATGGCTTGGTCGGACACACTTCCACATTTTCCATCTTGGCGAGAGCCTTAGATTTAAAGTTGTGACTCACTCCACTATCAACGAGGATCACTATCGGTATTCCTAGGTGTCCTGAGAACATCAGCGATTCTGCACGTGCCTCGCTCATACTTCCAAATTCCACTATTTCTTCAAAATGCTAGAGCCTTGGAAATAAAGTGTGACTCACTTCACTATCAATGAGGACCACTATCGGCATTCGCGGGTGTCCTGAGAACATCAACGCATCTGCACTTTCCTCGCCCATACTTCCGAATTCCACCATTTTTTCAGAATGCACCATATCCTGAATTTCCTGTATTTCCACCTTCGAATCGCACTGTCTAGGAATGTGTTGCGCAGTTACTTCCCCTGTTTCCGGAGCCGGTTCTTCTCTCTTCCATACTAAAAATCTCAATTGCTTTTCTGGACATCTGTGCATGGGAGTAAAAGGATGGCCACAACGAAACCGAAGTAAGGGGAACCACGTTCCTGTCGACTGATGGACCTCATCCCATTCCATTGTTTGTCCCCCATGACTTTTCTTAGCTCTTCTTCTCTCTTATTCCATTCTACAACTGGTCTGCTGGTCGGTAATGCAGGTACCACAAGACTGGAACCACGAGACGCCGAAGGCATCAAGGGTCGTCCCCACACCCCCCCATAAATGCCTTCGCCTTCTAGCTCCCTCTCAACTTTCCTAGCCAACGTTAGCAGCCTGAACTTGTTAACCGGTTTGTGAGTTGACACACCGTTCTCAATCTTGGGCCGTAGCCTCCCCATAAACAAGCTCATATACCATGGCTCGGGAAAAACAGGTATTCTCAAAGCAACCTGTTTGAACTCCTCTATATATTCATCCATGGTATGAATCTGCCGCAGAGTCTTTAAGTACCTCAGAGGATCCCCCTCAGTAGACTTTCTCACTAGAGAGTCGTTGGACCTAGTGGCGCCTGAGGCGAGAACCTTTAACGACACTGATTTTTACCATGGCAAACCCAGGAATTTAACTTTGGAAAAGCTGTATTTAATATATAATTTTTTAAGAACATGGCTAACCAAATCACTTCCTATAATTTCCGAGTTCCTCTGTAAGTTATAGGAAAATATGTTGCATTTTCAAGGAAATGTTTGCGCTAATTTTTGAAATATTCAGGTTCTGTGGAAATGCGTTGGGTGGACACTTATTTTCCTTTTACAAATCCGTCATTCGAGCTTGAGATTTATTTTCAGGTATACTTGTTTTGATATTCTGTCTAGTTTTTCTGTATTATGTTTTTTTTTAGAAATAATTAAAGTGTCATTCCAAGTAGGCAGTGAAAGGTATTAACACCAAACAAAAACAAAAGAAACAAGCACAACAAGACAAGTGAGCAAGGAAGAGCCAAACACCCTACCCTAGACAGGAAAGCTTGACCACAAGGAGAACAACGAGCCCCAAACAGCAAGCAACACGAGCCATGAAACAAAAAACTGAAGCAGAACGAGACCTGAGCGAGCCACACGCACCATCCAGGAATGCCACATGCAACACCCGAGACAGAGAGGGCACCTGCTCAAGAAAAAGGGGACCAGCACCACAGCTAACTGTACACTGAATGTGAAAGGACTGCAAACGAAATGAGCACATGATCGTCTGGGCTGCAGCAAGCAGCCAACCTCAGCACCACACAACAACTTTCAGAACTGAAGTGTTTTGGGGACTTCTAATAAGTTTAGACGCAGCGGAAAAACCAAAACCAAAACTCCAAGATCGTCTGGGCTAGGTTTGAAGAAATGAAGAAATATGAAGAACATATAAACTTAATGCATACATTTTCCCTTTTGTCGATCCTTCCATGTGCCTGATAAAGATCACCAAGTAACAACCAATGAGTTTTTGCTTCCTTAGGTAATCAGGCTGTCTTTGGATGCAGGTCCATACAGAAAAGAAACTTTCGATGGGGACGTAAGCCTGATACATTCTCAGGGAAGATGTCCTCATACTCTTCCAACACCGTAGGAAACTGAAATCTCATAGCAGTCTGGTACCGACGCCTTAACAAAAGAATTTGTTGCTGAACGGGAATTTCCTCTTGCTATTTTGGCAGATAAGACTCAAGGGAAGGATTTACCGTGGCTCATTCAGTGGCATGGCCGACCAACAGATGACACGACTTGGGAAAAAGCGTCTGAAATCAAGTCCCAGTTTTCTAATTTTCACCTTGCGGACAAGGTGATATTTCTGGAGGGTGGCAATGATAGGGGAGTTAGGCAGGGTGATCCTCCTGCCAGGCCGCCGGTAGTCCATACTTTCCGAAGGAAGGGAAATAGGACAGCTGGCGTGGGTTGTGACTCTTAACTGTTTTAACGCTTGGGGGGCAGACTTGTAATTAGATCTGTAGTTTGTTAGATGGAGGGAATAAAAGGGAGGTGTGGGAAGTTTGGGGGGGATCTATCTGTATATTTTCGGGTATTCTGGTTAGTTAGAGAGAGAGGCTCTAGGAGTGAGAGACTCCCTTAGAGAGCTAAACAACCTGTATTGCCTGGAATTCAACAAATATACCAAAGTTTCCTATCAGGCATGCAGACAAATGGTTGGGATGTTGGATCTAGAGTATAGGTAACACACAACAGTACTTGGGAATTTATCTCCTAGGTTAGTCATGTTATTTACCCCCTTATCTGCTTTAAGACTGGTTTTGGCTCTCGGGTGTTTTTCTGGGAAGATGGGTGGATGGGAGGAATATCTTGGTGGTTGTTTTCCCTCGTTTGTTTAGGGTTTCTAGATTACATAATGCTTCTGTTTCATATTTTTATAATGTTAAGGGTTGGATGGTGTGTTTGAATTTCTATTTCTTCAATCACCTCAATGATCTTGAGGCAGGTGAGTTTCCTGGACCTAGGGAGTTCTGGTTCATTTTCTTGCAAGTCCTTTTCCATTTTATGGGTCAACCTACTGTTGCCTCTTTCCCCCTGTTTAGTTGTACTTGGAAAGCAATGGTTCCTCTCAAAATTCATGCATGGTTAGTGTTAGGACTCTACCTAACAATGGCCGCACAATAGAAATAGAGGAAGAAGATAGGACAAAAAAGCTGTATATTTCCATTCGACAGAAAAAGAATTACAGCAGGGGAAATAGAAAGAGTAGGAGAAATAGAGGAAGGAAGAGGTAGCAGAAGAAAAAGGTGAAGATAGAAGTCCTTCCTGGAGAGAGAAGACAGGCTGAGACCTCCCAAGGTTCAGCTCCCAGCAGCCAGCTGTAGTTTCTTTTCCATTTTATGGGTCAACCTACTGTTGCCTCTTTCCCCCTGTTTAGTTGTACTTGGAAAGCAATGGTTCCTCTCAAAATTCATGCATGGTTAGTGTTAGGACTCTACCTAACAATGGCCGCACAATAGAAATAGAGGAAGAAGATAGGACAAAAAAGCTGTATATTTCCATTCGACAGAAAAAGAATTACAGCAGGGGAAATAGAAAGAGTAGGAGAAATAGAGGAAGGAAGAGGTAGCAGAAGAAAAAGGTGAAGATAGAAGTCCTTCCTGGAGAGAGAAGACAGGCTGAGACCTCCCAAGGTTCAGCTCCCAGCAGCCAGCTGTAGTTCCTTAAAAATGAATCGTACCCCACTCCCACCAGCCGCTCCCCTATTTATTACATCATCAGCCCAGCCAACAACCCCACCTGCTCACTAAGAACTCGAACAACTAAAAAATGATCAAAAGACTTTGCTGCCCCTACCCTAGCTTTCTTACTCCCCACTTGAAAAGCCACCTTGTCCCCAAGGTGGATGTATTTCTGAAACAAATGGCCTTTATCTGCCCAACATCTGTTGAACCTTAGGAGAGAACTTGTTGTTTCCATTTCCATGTGTGCGCTTCTCTGCTTTAGCATAGACTGTTTGGCGAACATCACTTGCAGCTTTAAACGGGGCTCGCAGATTGTTCAGCCTTTCTCTTTCATCCAAGTACAATTTTCTGACTGCTCTAGTTACTGGTTCAGCTCTCGAAACTTTGTCTTTCAGTGATTCTGCTTCCTTCTTTAGATACTTCAGATGCTCTTCGATTTTATCAATCTCTCCAACAGCCTCCTCAAGTTCAGCTGGCTTGCCCAAATTTGAAGAAAGCTGATGTTGCTGCTTTTTCAGCTGCTGAATCTCACGGACGTACTGCTTTTCTTCCACCAAAGGCAGAGTTTCATGTTCTATCATGTGTTCCAAATTGCCTATTTTGTTACCAATATCTCCGACCGAAATTGCATTCCTCGCTCTGTTGATCAGAGACCGCGTAGAATCCATCTCTTGCCATTTGGACATGAGCTGATCGCGTCCATCTTTCTCTTCTAATAAGGCATTTCTAAAATTAGCACTGTGCTCATTACAGGTAGCCTTTATTTTTTGGATCTCAAAAAAAAAATAGCATCTCTCACTCGAGCCTTCTCATCAACTTCTTGCTGCACGCGCCTGATCTTCTGTCTGATGATTTCATCATCAAATCTTGGAACTTTGATCAAATAACAAGGGCTTTTTACTATTTCAGCATTTGAAATTGGACCATCCAAAACATCAGTTGAGGAAGATGTTGAGGATGATGCAAGTTCCTTGATCCCCTCAGCCACTTGACACGCAGATTCATCATTACAAACCATTTCTGTAGATTCTGCTCCTTGGCCTCCCAAATTCAAACCAACCTGAACATCATTATCAACCACCGTTTGGGGTAAACGCTGCGTGTGGAGTAATGTCACCTTGAGCTTCTAATTTTCCTCCTTCCAGCCAAGCCGAACTGGAGACAATTTTCTCCACTAGCTTCCCCTTGAGTTTATTATCAGGAGAATTTAAGGCCACCCTAAGATCATTGCTTAACAGAAGAGAAAGACCCGATGACACATGCCCTTCCTGTAAAATATCCACTTGAGAAAACTTGGAGCTGGAAGAAACAAAACTCACTGCATTTCGGCCATAAAAAAACTGTGAACCAGACTTTACAGGACAAGTCTGATGGGAAGCTTTCACATGAGATTCTGCACAGCGAATTTCAAACTTAAGGCTTTTTCCTGCGAATTTCAAGAGTTGTAGTTGTTGGACTGTCACTGTTTGGATGAAGCATTTCTAATGCTTGAAACATCAAGTGCAATGCTGCAAGAATGACTGAGCGGATGATTTCTGCAACATGTTGTTGTTTGCCCAAGCCTTTGATATCTATTACGAGAAAATCCAAACCGTATGCATGCATAATTGGGAGTTTAAAACTGAGAATATCTTGCTCCTTGGAAGCCTTAATCTGTATAGCTTTCCCACTGATCCAAGCACAACCAAATAAATGGTGCTGAACATAACCTGCTAACATGAAGAATATGGACAGCAACCAAGCAACACCGGATTGAATTACCGGATTCTGGGAGCTCAATACAATATATACAACATCTATATCCCCAGAACCAGCTTTTTCTTTACTCAGCTCGCAGCCAAAGAAGGATTTCTTCTTGCATACCTCAAAAATATTTGTCTTCAGTATCACTGCAGCCACAAGTGACAACAAACATCGCAACAACTTTGATGATTTGTCACTAGTCTTGGTCAATATGTCAGTGCGACTACAATGCCAAACTTGATACTTGCAACTTTCAGCAGAAACACGGCAGATCCTAGCTCACTTTCAGCAACTCTACAAGTCTTTGCATCCGTTTCCTCTACAGAAACATCAGCGATCCCTTCCTGAACGACATGTTCGTCTCCTACGGAAGTAGGTGACTCGATTTGCCTGGGTAAAAACTGAAAGTCCTCCTTGAAGTCGTTGTCTCTTGTGTTCTGAATATTTGTGAGTTGAGTATCACAAGGAAAATGATCCTCTTCCACACTACATTCTTTGTTACTTGTGCTTGGAATGGTGAAGCGTTCTACCTGGTCACAGTGAACAGTAGGCGTGATGTCTTCCTCCAATCCTCGACAATCCTGTACAACATCCAGAACGTTCGGGCTCGTCACTTCTTCAGCAAGTTGTTCTCCGTTCCACTCTGGACCTGATTCCTTATTTCGACATTGATTAGATAACTCAGCGAGTTCCCGGACCTGTTCCCACAAGGTCTGCTGCTGCTGCTCACGGTACTCTGCATGCACCCTAGCAAGGGTTTTAACTGACGTTAGTAGTTCTTGCATCTCGGCTACCTATGCACGGAACAACCTCTCCAGCGCTGACTCCTCTGCAGCAACTCCAGTAACCATTCTAGTAGGCACACTTCAGCGAACATCAGAAGCGATTGGCTTGAACTGCTACACCACAACAAAGAAAATTTTCTGACTGTCCTACAACGAACGTATTGGCACCTCCGTCTCTTGCTGTGCAGCACAACAGCCGCCAAAAGTTATCGCAACTTCCACTCAACGTTCGGCACTCAAGCTACACCACATTGTAGACGTTTTGGTGTCATGACTTCCTTCCAAAATTCGGCCAGCACAGAAGATGTTAAGTAGAGGAGAGAGAACTTCTTGCAAGTCGATATTTTTTTTTCAGCGGTAATGCACCAGCACGGATGTCCAATAGTGATCGTCCAACTACCGTGATCGCGCCACGTTGCAGAACGCAGAGTTAAATCCTTTTTTCGCATGTGCTCCAACAACAAATGCAGCTCTCCACTTCGTTCCTCCAACAAGAACATTTTCACTATGATCACATGCACTCAAATGAAGGCGTCTCTCGGCTACAATCGATCTTTCACCTTGAGTTCGTCATCCAAGCAGTAGCGTACGTCCTCCAAGCTCCCAATGAGAGCACCAAATTGTTAGGACTCTACCTAACAATGGCCGCACAATAGAAATAGAGGAAGAAGATAGGACAAACAAGCTGTATATTTCCATTCAACAGAAGAAGAATTACAGCAGGGGAAATAGAAAGAGTAGGAGAAATAGAGGAAGAGGGAGCAGAAGAAAAAGGCGAAGATAGAAGTCCTTCCTGGAGAAGACCACCCTTCGGAGAAGACATGCCGAGACCTCCTAAGGTTCAGCTCCCAGCAGCCAGCTGTAGTTTCCTAAAAATGAATCGTACCCCACTCCCACCAGCCACTCCCCTATTTATTACACCATCAGCCCAGCCAACAACCCCACCTGCTCACTAACAACTCTAACAACTAAAAAATGATTAAAAGACTTTGCTGCCCCTGCTGCCACTACGCCTGTACAGCCTACCCTAACAGTTAGTGGCATTAGACAGGGTAAATACTAACAATATTTTGCTGATTCGGCAGTCTAATGGTGGCAATTCTCCAGATATTTGTGTGTTGGGCCAGTCTAGTGGAGATACCTGTCAACACTTGCTCCTGCATTCTCCCTTTTCCGGGGAGATCTGGAGCTCTCTTTGGTCTCATGAGGAGAGTCTCATGTGGGCCCTGTATTTATGGAAATCAGGTTTCTGGGATTCGGGAAGTCAAAGCGAGGCAAAATCCTTTGGAAAGCTGCAGTCGCTCATCTGGTCCGTTTGGTTGGAGTGAAACTCTAAGACCTTCAATAGGCGTTGCAAGGATGCTTTAGGAGTGTGACAGATGGTAGATTCAGTTTGGTCTATGTAATGGGCGCCTTCTTTGGGTCTTTCTCAGACTTATCCAGAGATTGACGCGCTGCTTTATTGTAGGCTTGTGTTTTTTGCTTTTTTGTTTCATTTTCTGCTTGTGGGGGATGACTCATCCCCTTCTAATCAGACTATGTTTGATAGGAACACTGGTTTGAGAAAATGAATTGACGAGGGAATAGTGAAAGTCTTTTTTGGTACAAAATTGAGGAAGCACTAGTTTCATTGTTCAAGGGAGACAAGACTCCTAATTAAATAAATTTTGCGGATATAATTGTTCCTCATTTTACATATCATTGGCACAAATATATCATATCTTCAACAATAGAGAAAAAATATATTATATATTTTTTGTTATTATATATTTTTATCTTAGACAATTTCTTTTGATGTTCAGGCTGTTTCTTAATTGGAATCTATGCCTTGAACTCTTCTGTTTCATTTATTTATTTTTCTGGCGCAATGCTGAGCCTTTGTTCTGCTACTACGTGTATAAGTTATTGTTCTTTTAGTGAATAGATCTAATTTTGGAGCAAGATATCACTAAATATTTAACTTCCAGATTTTTCTCAGGATAATTGGTTGGAGGTTTTGGGCTGTGGAGTGATGGAACAGGAAATATTAAAGCGAAGTGGTCAAATAGATAACGCAGCTTGGGCTTTTGGGCTTGGATTGGAACGGTTGGCAATGGTGTTGTTTGAGATTCCAGATATCCGGCTTTTCTGGTCAACTGATGAGCGGTTCTGTTCTCAAGTATTGTCTAAATCTATCATCAATTATATGTTTTCTTCTCCATGCTTGCCACAACTTAAGAGTGTGTTTGGCAAAGCACTTGATAAAAAATGATTTGTGAATTCATTAGTGAAAAGAGAAGAAAATAAATGATTACAATTTCCTCTCATTGTATTTGAATAAATAAATTAGCAAAAGGAAGGAAATGATTATGATTGTTTTTCTTGAATTTGGTTAAGCTTTACAAGATAAATGAACTGATATTATTGTATGTTTTAAATATGAATTGTCATTTTTCTTCTAATCACACTGTTTTTGAAATGATTGAAAACAGATGACCAGAGAAAAATGGATTTCTCGTATGATGCAACCAAATAAGGAGATAAATCTATCTCTCCACAATTCTTTTTCTTTTCCTCTCAAATCATGCCTACCAAACAGACCCTATATCCCTGCAACTCTGAACATTTTATAGTATAATCTAATACAATTACGCTGTGTTTTGTTTTGGTAAGCCTTTGTTGTTTTCATTTTCCAAATTTGCATTGGAAAATATGTTAGAAAATATATCATGCATCCATTGTTGTTTCAAATAATAAGCTTCTCTCAATGTAGTTTTCCAAAGGCCAACTCGGTGTCAAATTCAAGCCATTCTCAAAGGTTTGCAATATTTCCTGTAATTTTATAAATTAGATGAGTTAGAACTGTTGCAAAATGTTTTGTGAAATTCTTCAAGGCTCGGATTTCAAGTTAATCCGATCGAGTTTTCAACTGTAAGGTATTTCCGTTTCAGAAAAGGATCACTATTGGTTTGGCCGAAATTATTATTGTTTTGTAGTATCCCCCCTGTTACAAGGACATGAGCTTTTGGATCAACGAATCATTCACCGAAAATAATTTATGTGAAGTTATTAGAAGCGTTGCTAGGGATCTTGTGGAGGAGGTATGTCTCAGAACATATATCAATATATCTCTAATTATTTCCCTGCTGGTTATTGATGTACTTGTTAAAAAATACTAAATGATGGTTTTTCATGGTCCAAAATATATGGTATGCTGGAATTGTTTTTGAATAGTGAAAGTTGAAATAGAAAGGAAATGGAATTTTATGTTATATTTTGGCATGCTAGGAAGAAATTATCATCGTATCATTATAATTATAATCAACATGTATAACTGTTTTGTTTTTCATTACAAATACAATAATTAATTATAAATAAAATTATTGTATTTAATTATATTTCATTATTATATGAAAAAATAACAATTAAAAATGTAATTAATCATATAAAATATTTTTTAAAAATTACTAAATATATATTAATCAAATAACTATAATAGTCGATGTTTTATATGTAAAATGTAATAATTTAAAATGTAATTTATCATATAAAATATATATATTTTACAAAAAATATTAAATATATCTTAATTTACTATAATAATAAATGTAATTATGATTTAAAATTGTTGAAGTTTGCGTCCCACATCAGACTTATGGTTTGATGTGGTCTTTAGTATTCATTATAAAATAACCTCAAGGCCTCTCTTAGAGAGTAACCTTGAGTATTGAGTTCACCCCTTTATCATTTCTATATGGTATCAAAGGAGGTTCTGTAAACCCTACCCCTCCCTCCTATTTTCCTCCCCATCTAGGGTTTCCAGTGTTTTTTTTCCCGTGGGGGGCGGCGATCTCCATGGTCAGGGAGCCCTAATCTGCCGTCGCCCCCCCTGTCGACTTTCCTCTATCCCGGCGACTCCCTCCCTCCCTGTGCGCTCCTCTCTCCCGGCGGAACCCTCCCGCGCGTTGCCCTCCCGGCGTGACGACCTCCTTCAGGTGCGCCGACTCTAGCTCGGAATCCTCCGTCGGCGCCCCTTCGTCGGCATCCCGGTGCGCCCCTCTGTCGGCATCCAGGCGCACCCCTTCGTCGGCCCCCGGTGGCCCTCTCCCTGCACACGACGGGCCAGGCGGCCTCCCCTCTCCTAGATCTGGCCCCTCCGGCTGGATCCCGTCGCTGGCCTCCTCCCGCGGACACCCCTTCGTTGCCAACCTCTCCTTCGGCGACCGACTCCCCTCTGCTTACCACGCCGTCCGCTGCTCTCTCTCGTTCGGCTAGATCCAGTCGACCGCAACTGGATCTCCTCTCTGGATCTCCCTCGTCCGCTGCTCGTCCGCTGCTCCTCTGCAAGGTAGTCCTCCTCGCTGGTTTCATATGTGTCCAGTCTTTTCGACATCCTCTCTGGCAGCGGCCCACCTATGCGGTTTTCCAGGCACTCTGACGACCGGCCCCGCTCGTGCGGGTTTCCCGGCGCTCCGACGACCGGCCCCGCCCGTGCGGGTTTCTCGGTGCTCCGACGAACGGCCCCACCAGTGTGGGTTTCCCGGCGCTCCGATGTCCGGGCCCGCCAGTGCGGCATTCCCTGCGCCTCTAACGACCGACCCGCCTGTGCGGTTTTCTCGGCGCTCCGTCAACCGGTCCGCTTGTCCAGCTTAGCAACCAATCTTTTTCCGCAGCACCATCCATCATCTTGAGGGGGGCAGCAGCCATGACGATTTATCTTTGCTTTGTTTTGTCTTGTTTTGTTATCAAACTGGGTATGTCCAGCTTGAGGGGGAGTGTTTGCAGCGTCTGTTGATTGCTTTGTTTTTCTTTATGTGTTCAAGCTAGGAACACCTAGCTTGGGGGGATTGTTGGAGTCTGCGTCCTACATCAGACTTATGGACTGATATGGTCTTTAGTATTCATTATAAAATAACCTCAAGGCCTCCCTTAGAGAGTAACCTTGGGTATTGGGTTCACCCCTCTTTATCATTTCTACAAAAATATAATTTAAAGTATAATAATTATGATAATTTAATTATATTTTTATATGAAGATTTATAAATGAATTTTATATTCCATGGAATTTTTTCAATTAAGTGGGTGGAAATTAATTCCATCCTCTTAGGTGGAAATGGATGTCATGGAAAAATATGTTTCTTCTTAACAGCACACTCGCCATTTTCCATTTTTTTTTTCTCATCTTTTTTCTCAATTCCAACATACCAAACCGAGCCTTAATTCTCGGAGAGCAGTTTTTTTCTCCTTATTTGGTGAACCGGATGCAGCAAAAGTAAAATTAAGCAAAAAAACTTCTTTTGTGAACCAGGCGACATTTACATCATATAATCATTCGTAATTAATGAGTTCCTTTAGTGAGAAATAAGTTTCTTGTTGCAGGTGAAGCTGATAGACAGTTTTAGCAACAAAAAAGGGATGACGAGTCAGTGTTACAGGATCATATTCCGGTCCATGGAGCGGACACTCACGGATGAGGAGGTGAACGAATTGCAGGTAACTATCCCACCAACGAGTATTTTCCTTTCTGTACCCATCTTGTTCGTGCCGGTGTTCTTCTGAGTCGTGCAATTCTCTGGAACTGCAAATGCAGTCCAATGTGAGAGAACAGGTTGAGAAGAGGTTGAAGGTTGTCCTTCGATGAGATTCTTCCATGCAAACCCACGCCAAATGGCTTTTAGGGTGTAAGTTTCTCTGTTACTCAGTGTTTGGCCTTTTCTTTTTGCCTGAGCTTACCAAATAGCAGTGTCCAAAAATGTCAAAAAGTAATGTATACCCATTATTTATTGAGGCTTATTGGGAGTGGCTATGAGCAAAAACATATTGATTCAGCCTGGACAGAAAATAAAACTCCGCAAAAAATGATCGAGTCGTTCATTGAATTCCCCCCCCCCCCCTCCTACCCACCCACCCACACACTTATATAATGCCTGAGTTGATTCCTAGGATTAGGATTTGAAATCATACTTTAGCTCACATGAATTATTGTGAGATCGTTTGATTAATTATGAGTTTTTGTTGAAATGAATGAGATTCTTTATCTTGGTAAGATTTTCAAGTCATTCTAAAGTTAAAAATTTATTCTCAATGTAGCCTTCCGCAAGTATTTGTTTCTAAAAATGTTTCAATGTTCATCTAGTTTATGAAAGCTAAATGTTTTGGGGAAGGGGAGTCATCACTTTTGAGTTTTTTAGAAGGCGATTCATTAATAGTCAAATTTTCAAAGTTCTCTATGTAAATGGTTTTGGGGGTTGCGATCTCTGTGTATTCTCACGAGGTTCTTCATGAAGGGATTCTGGTATGGTTTTGACCCATTTTAACTTGGGATATTATTTCCTTACTAGTGAACGAGTGAAGTGATTTTGGGAGAATAATTTTAGAGAATATATAGAATGATAATATGATAAAATGGCAGTTATTTGTTGAGTATATCACTGTTTTTAATCTAATTAACCATTATAAGAACATAAAATATATTTTATAAGAGTTCTATTTTATGAGTATAAATTTTGAATATTAATTCCTTCATATTCTACATCTCTTATCGTATGTTCATTCCATGGTTTGATTACAAACTTCACTTTTGAACTAGAACCATATCTATCATGGAATGACCATGAAAGTTCAGCACACATGAACCATTTTGAACATATTACCAAGACAACAATATCAAAATTACCATGGAATTTTTTGAACGAACCCCTCTGTTAGCACCTGACCTTAGACATTGGTCTTCTATTTGTTTTAAGGGTGGCAACACACACTTATAGGAAGAAGCGCTCGGGGACTTGGGTATTGAAACACAAATATTGAAGACATTACTCTTATTTATTTGAATCCAAACAACCACGTTCATAAAACCTTCTCTAACATCTTAAATGAACATGCATGGGTACACAAAGCCACGCATGGATTATCAAAAGAATCCACCAAGTCCAAAGAAGATAAGAGCACACAACTCCTCCCACTCCTAGTTAAACCACCATGTGCCCGAACTAAGGTCACCTGACAATACCTTCGACTCGATGGTAGGTCCACCAACCCCTCGTGTTGTGTGAATAAGCATAATAGTGTCTTAGTGAATGTAATATAATTCGTTAATCAATTAAGCACTACAACCAGGAGAAAATTCAAACTTCCACCTCATGTTATCCTCTGTAATAACTGCATACAAGAATCATACAACTCCAATAACAACTGTGTAGTGGTGCGGCTATAAGAACAACTTACCGTAGTTGTGTTGGGAATACATCCCCCCGAAACCACAATATCCTTCCATATTGTATCATCATCAAGGAAAGCCACATCCCACACCCATCAAACAGATCAATACTACATAAATTAATCAAACTATCAAATCACAATATGATATCACAATCCACGACACATCAACGCTTTTAAACACTTCCAAAAAACCCATCTTTATTCATTGCCAATATAGTCCCACCACTACCAATTTATGAATTTCATTCATCTTATTCCACCATATTTCCTATAACATCCACATTACCTTGGGCAACCTACTTCAACCATCTAATAGTTTAACAACAATTCCCCAACTTTTTTTTTATCATATCATTATTCAATAATTATTAGATTTTGTAACTTCTAATAAACAACATAGGGAAATCATATTTAACGTAACTTTACGGTCGTACCCTTGATGAAGTGTTAGCGACAACTCCCTTGAGGTCTTGAGTTTGTGTGTCAAGGGAGGTAAGAAAGGTAGTGTATTGGAAAATTAAATGTTGGAAGATACACTTAACTTACACAAGCAAACACGATAAGTAATAAAAAATAGGCTTATCATAAGATAAATAATGATAATTACAATAAAGCAATGAAAGATATAACATCAAAGTTGGCAACATTAATTGGAGTTTCAGATAACAATTTAGAAACTCTTAAAAGGATATTATTACCAAAACAATTCATGTCAAAGAAAATTTTCACTTTTAATCTAAAGCGCCAAGTGGATCGGCAAACCTGATCCAAGGTATCCAAGTTTGAACCTCAAACCTCACAAGATGGAAGCTCTTAGCAAAAACAAACTGAAAGTAAAATTACAATTAAAAGCACTCAAAACATCGATATGATGGAAACTTCAATACGATTGTAAGCAAGCTCAGAATAGTTCCACACTTTCATGATATATTCCATTCCTTGAAGTCTCAGATCAATTTATAAGCGTTGTTGTAACAAACTTCAATGACCATATTTTGAGATCTTTGAGTTCCATTGCAATGACATCGAACGCTTCATCTTCTTTCGATGGATGTAGCTCTATCTTCTGATGAAATCGCTCATCGCGCCATTACAACATCCTTTTAGTTTTCATAAAGTTTCAGTAAATCAATGATTTTGTTTTGCTCGTCAAAACTTAGGATGATTAGAACTCAAGTCTGTTCAAATCAGAACTAAAACCAAACTTTCAAATTAGCTTAAAAATAATGGGTATTGTGGTTTTCAAAACAAAGTATAAGAAGAGTTATTTGACTCAACAATCTCCCCTCTTTTGATAACTACAAAACACAAATGAGTCATTTGATTCAACAATCTCTTCATTTTTGACAATTACAAAACTCAAATGAAAGGGTAAGTTTGACAATAATTTAAAAAGAAATCTCCTTGTTTCATTTGATAAATCCCTCCCTAGATATAAAATCTGTGAATTTTGGAGGAAACACACATAGTTGAAAACAAATAAATCTCCCCCTTGACAACCCCCTAAAAAACAAAGGAAAAACTTCTCAAAATCCCCCCCTTTGTGTTTTTAAAAAGAAGACTAAAATCCTTTTTCGATAAAGAAGAGTCATAGGGAAATGATAACAAAGGATAATGGAAGTTAAAATATACAATTATAGAAACTTCATGTAATTTCTATTAAATTTACTCTCTCCCTAGAAGTTATCTTTCGATGCTTATAGATGATCTTTTGACGAAGATGGTTTCAAAGAATGTTCTGAGAAAATTTTCTTATCTATCGAATAATCAAGAGATAATCTTCTGTGCTAAGATAAAGAAAAGAATTCTCTTTTTTTCTAGGTATTAATCATATATATTTTGAATTTCTAAAAAGTAAGAATTCTTACGTACAAATGAATATTAAATAACTGTTCAGTCGTAAGGGTAGCTTAAAAGATCGTAAGAGTAAAATTTATGAAACTCAAGAGTAATCTATAATTTTATAATACTAATCTCAAAGTATTAGAGAATTAAGAGCGCATGCAAAATTTAAGTGAAATGAAAAACTTAAGTACATAAAAACTTAAAAACAAACACTTATGTTAGGCGTAGTTCCAGAAGATGTTTGAAATACATCTAATAAGTTCCATTCAATGAACTTCTGGATAATATGAAGTACTCGCATGAAAAGTTAGCTTAATTTTAAAGAAGGAATATTCCCCCCCTTTCTCAATGTTTTTTTTTCAATGTCCCAAAGATAGTGAAATAAGAAGTAAAAATTATGATCTATTTGTATTGATTATACTTAATTTTTGTTTAATATATTCAAATCTATAAAAAACGTATGGGTTTAGTGAAAATGTCAGCAAACTGATTTTCAATTCCAATAAACTCGAGAATAATATCTTTTTTGTGTGTGTGGATCAAATGGAGTGGTGTCTTATATCTATGTGCTTTGACTGTGAGTGGTGTGGTGAGTTTCTAGTCAATGGATAGTGCTTGTGCCATCTCAAAGAATCGAACATTGAGTGAAACTTAAATCGAAATCTGTGAGTGTGTTCTGCATCTACAACACTAGTGCAACCGAGTGTTGCTTCTTACTCGACCATGAAACTAAACTCTCTTAAGAAATGACTAGTTATAGATGTGCTCTGATCCATCTTACAACCGTCAAAGTCAGCATTAGAATAACTTTTTAGACGGGTATTAGACTCCTCATTCGTTATCAGCCTCTAACTCGGGCTGGAACAGAAGAAATCGAAGAAATAGATGAATACCCTGAAAATAGGGCATATTAGCTTGCATGGATTTAACATTCCATAAGAAGAGATAAACGAAGAAAGGAAGGAAGAGGAATGAAGGGCTTGCTGGTAGTTATTGAACACAACGAACATCAGATGATTACGACGTCGTATGAGGGAGGAGGCTCAAAGCCTATGGTAGGATGTCGAGGGATAACTCCAACGAGGGAAGAGGCTGTTGTGTGTGCAAAAGGGAGGAGGAGGATGTGAATTAAAATAGGAGGGAAAATGGGAATTTCACCCATTTTTATAGGTCGCAAGGTTTGGCCGCACGATTGACCAAACCATGCGCCAACCGTGCACATCTACTGCCTAAGGTGGCACCCCCTCGCACGACTAGGCACACAGTTTGACCCATCGTGCACTGCTCGTGCGACTCCTCTTTAGTTTTCTACAACATGCCCACACGGTTGTGTGACCTGACTCACACGGTTTCTCAAACCGTACACCACCTCCTTGGAGTTGCACGGTTGAGCCACATAGTTACTACTAACTGTGCGCCAACTGTGCACTTCATCTGTCTCCTCAAAAAATCGAAGCTTCGGTCTTCGAACAAGCTCCAGACGCTTCCAAACTCTTCCTTAAACTATTAAGCACTTTCTTATAGATAAAATGAAAGGTTTAAACCCTACAAAATTAAAGCATCCATACCTCATAAGAAAAGCTGAGATCTTACAGAAGCTAAGAAAGAAATTGAGTTCACCCATCATTCTCATCTCGAACTCACTCTACATAAGTTCCAAAAAAACCTTCTACAAGATTTTTCAGAGTTTAGCCAAAGATAATGTCATTGACATAAATTTAAACAATGATGATGTCCTTAAAAACTTGATAAAAATAGTTGGATCTGTCGTTCCCAACAATTTTTTTCGAGTAAAAAACCAGATAATCGATCATACCAAGCTTTTGGAGTTTGTTTAAATTCATAAAGTGCCTTGGTAAGTCTAAATACATGTTTTGAAAAATTTACATCTTCAAATCAAGGAGATTGTTCAATGTAAATTTCCTCCTAAACATATCTGTCAAGAAAGACAATCTTTACATCCATTTGAAATAAAGTAAAATTAAGGTGAGCTATGAAACTAGTAGAATACGAATGGACTTAAGCCTAGCTATTGATGCAAGTCTCTCTATAATTTATGATATCTTCCTAGTTATAACCCCGAATAAATAGTCTTACCTTATTCCCAACGATAATACCATTTTCATCACATTTATTTTGGAAGACCCATTTTACTCTTATAATCAAAAGATCCTTAGGGTGCTTAACTAAGGTCCAAACCTTGTTCCGTTTCAATTGATTAAGCTCTTCTTGCATACCATCTATCCAAATTTCATGACCAAGGGCTTCATCTGCTGTTTTATGTTTGAGTTGAGATAAGAATGAAAGATGCTCACATTCATTCCGCAAGGAATTTCTGGTTTTAATTGGTCGGCTCACACCACCAATCATATTCTCAGTGAGATGATTTCTTAAGATCGTTTGATTCTTAGGTAAAATGGAATGTTGTTTATCATCTGCCGATGGATTAACTTTCGTTAAACTAACTTCTGGTAGTCTAGCTTCCATTATTTTAGTTTTTAGTATATTAATTTATGATGAGTAAGGTTCAACTTTTGGTAATAAAACAGGTGGAGTTTCAAAAATTGAATCTAAAGAAGTAACTTTCAGATGTTTTAGCTTCACATAAGGATCACTTTCATCAAACTTAACATTTACCATGTTGCGGAATCGTCGGGAGACACAACGACAGAAAACGAGAAAACGAAAGAAGGAAAATCAACAATGAACACGACGATTTACATGGTTCGGGGAAAATCCCTATGTCAACGGGAGAGGCAGAATTTCACTATGATTCGGGAGCACAAAATTACAGAGGATTTCCGACATGAAACCCTAGCCCGAAATGAGCTATAAAACAAATGGAGAAGACGATCACTATTCGAAAAGTGGTCCGCGTCGCTACAGTGAACGACGGCTGGCTTTGTCAAAAGCGCTACAGTAAAGTTGACCCCGAAGTCCGCACCGCTACAGTGCCTGTCGGTGTCGGTCGGTCAGCTCCGCTACAGTGGTCAGCATTTGCTACAGTGCCGAAAATTTGGGACGGGAGCCTTCGACCCCCGGACCCCCGGAGCAGGGGCGCGTTGCCCCCTGCAACCCCCAACGAGCTCACCGCGGAGCTCGACCCGCGAAAGTTGCGGGCCACAAGCATTCGGCCCAACCAGATCGGGCAACACCAATCCAACATACTATTTATTTAACAATTTGTGTTTGTTAAAAACCCGATAATACTTAATAGAAATGAAAGAAAAATTCTCTCATCAGCCTTAGGGTCAAATTTATAAAGACGATCCTTAGTATTTAAAATGAATACTTTACATCCAAAGACTGATGTAAGAAACTTCAAGCTTTCTACCATTTCACAATTCACAAGGAGACTTACCTAAAAATGGACGAAGGAAAACTTGATTTACAATGCAACATGCAATACTTACGTCTTCCTCCCAAAAATGCTTAGTTACTGAATATTCACATAACACAGACTGAGTAATTTCTTAAAGATTTCTATTTCTTCATTCAACCGCACCGTTTTGTTGTGGAGTTCTTGGTGTCGAGAAATTGTGAGCAACACCTATTTCATTATAAAAAGTTTCAAAATCAAAATTTAAATACCCACCACCTCAATCACTTCAGATAATGACATCAGGTAGTTTTTTCAAATTTTGAACATGATCAACAAAATTTTAAAAATAGGAAGTGTTTCCAATTTAAGTTATAGATTATAGATCCAAGTATACCAAGTATAATCATCAACTAAGACATACACAAAGGATTTGCCTCTGATACACGTAGTTTGTGTAGTTCCCAAAAGGTCTATGCACACTAACGGTAAAACTTCAAAATGTGAGACTTCTTCAGTAGGTTTAAAGATTGACTTGTGTTGCCTACCATAATGGAAATGGTTACAAACTCTGGTAGGGTTAAACTTAAGTTTCAGTAGTTCCCTCACTAGTTCTTTCCTAGAAAGCTTAGTTAAGCTCCGAACATTGCGGTGTCCTAACCGTCTATACCAAAACCAAGAAGAATCCTCAATACGGGTGTCCATAGGCCGGATTTGGTGATTTTTTGGACCCGACCCAATCAAAAGAGGTTGGGTTGGGTTATGGATAATTTTTAGTTCAAACCCGACACAACCTAACCCATCTCGAATCGGGTTGGGTTGGGTCAGTTCAATTGGGTTTTGGAAAAAAATATTCGGCCTTTGCCTAATAAGCTGAACTAGCTCGCTCACCCAGGTGTGATGACGTCTCCTTCTCTCGCAAGCTTCACATTCCTCTCCATGCTAGGAACACCCCTAGCCCGACGATGAATCGACTCCAAAAGTAGTGGCTGATAGCATGATCGGCGTAGTGGGATGCCCATCTCGCTTGCAGATAACCACTGAGGAGGTTGAAGGTGAAGGCCAACAGGGCGATGAAGACAGGGTAGTCTCTGACGAATATGGGGTTGTGGTCACGACGAAGGTGGAGGGGGTGGACGGAGATGCAATGGAGATAGTGGAGGAGGAATACGGGGGTGAGGGCGAGGGCCTTGGGGTCGGTGGAGTGGCGGTTGAGGGGGAAGAGGAGTATGAGCCAGGCGGTGGGGCTCTCCATGAGGAACCAGGAGACGAGGGTGGGGATCGCGGAGCCTCATCCTCGACGACGGTGCTTGCGTCGACAACCAACAACGACACAAGCGATAAACATGGAAGCAACAACAAGGGCAGCTGACGCACGACAACGACGACACAAGCGAGCAACGTGGAAGCGGCGGTGGGGGCAGGCGATGCGCGATAATGAAGACACGGGTGGGCGACACATGGACGACGTATTCAAGGGGATGACAGACAACGACAACGTCGAAGCAGTGACGATGGGTGGTGAGGGCCTCACTGTGAGGTGGTGGAAATAGTGGGTGGCAGGAGCGGAGAGAGGGGGCAACAACGCCGGTTAGGTTGGTTTGGTTGGGTTAGGAGGCGGGAGAGGTGGCAGGGACGCATGACGATAGGTGGTGAGGGGCGCGCGCTGGAGGGAAAAAGGAAGAAGGCGCATGGGTAGTCCGTAGGGTTGGTTGGGTTAGGTTGAATCAATATTTTCCCAATTCATGACTCGACCCAACCTGACCACAGGCTAGCCCAAAGCAACCTGACCCGTGAATATAGATTTTTAAATCCGACCCAACCCATTCAGTTCAAGTCGGGTTAGGCCGGGTTTGGACATCCCTAATCCTCAACATCACTAAGACAAGGTAAGTTCCGATCACTAAGATTTTCTAAGTTAATAGTGTAAACATTATCTTATCTATCAGCATATAAAACTTGGACTCCTTCAAAGCTTTTAATGGTACATTTATCAATCCCAAACTTCATAGAGTAATCTTTATCACACAATTAGCTTACGCTGATAACGTTGTGCTTAAGTCCCAAAACATAAAACACATTTGAAATTGAAGTCTTACATAGAAAAACAACGTCTCAAATACCTATAATTTGACCTTGTGAGCGTTGTCTATATACCAAGTGTTATGGTTGCTGGTTGGCTTAACCTCCCGAAATTAATCAGATATAAGGGTTTGGTACCTAAACTTGCTTGGGTCCAAAAATGTTAGTGAAAAGAACCTTAGGAACCCATATCCGTTCTACCTTATGGTGTTGTACAACTACTAGTTCTCTAGAAATATAAGCTTTATGAATTTCAAAAGACTGAACTTTATTTAAAAAATAATGTTTTCGCCAATGCCCTCCTCTCTAGCACTTAGTACAGAAGTGTGCATTTTTTGGAATAAAATAATTTGATTGGAGATGTGAATTTTTGAAAGTAAAACTTATTCCACAAGATGTACAAATGGGTTTTGACTATCTTAAGAGCTTATCAAAATTCTCCCCACCAGAAGTAAAATTGGATAAAAGATTCTTTAGACTACAAACATTGGATTATAGTTTAAAAACCGATTTCTAATCATCATTGTTCAAAACAAGATTAGATTTAGTATCCAATTCAGTAGTTAACTTAAAAATTTTAGTAGCAAGTCTAGAAATTCTATCTTCAGCCTTATCTGAATCAAGCTCTTTAACTTTTTATTTTTCTTTCCCCTGAAAGTCAAATATCTAACCATTTCTTCAAATGACATAATATCATCCTCATCTTTTGATGAAGATGTACCAGTTTCATCATCCAATGTAAAAAAAATTCTATCAAAAGATACTTGTGAAAGTGAATCAAGAGTTATCTTCTCCATAAAGCATAAATTATTTCGAGGAACATTCATATAAAATCTAATGATCTTTCTTCCATCATCACTTTTTTTGCATCACTGCTACTTTCAGAAGATGGATCCTCATCGGTACTCCATGTATCATTAGTATCACTAAATTTCTCTCTTTCCTCTTAGAAGATTTCCCATATCTATTCTTCGTCTTCTTCTTCTTCAATCTAGGACAATCAGGTCTGATATGTCCTGTTTTTTTTTCATTTATAATAAATAACATCAAAAGATTCCTTCTTCTCATGTTTAACTTTTCTGTTCTTTTGGTAATCATATCGAAAGTCCTTATTTTCGGTAATCTTATTCATTTGTCTTGCAAGCTGTGAAAGTTCTCCTTTACTAACTTATGAATTAATAACATTCGAATGATGTTTAGAATTCTTCATCATAACAGTATTAAGTTTTGATGGTTGAGCACTAGAAGTTAAAGTATTAGAAGTTGATGCGAATGCAACCCCACTCTTTCTTTTCTCCTTAGCATTTATTTTCAATCAATTCTCATACTACATTAGAGTCCCAAATAAGATTATCAAGACTAAGCTTCGTCAGATGCTTTCTGTCATCTATCACTGCCTGTTTGGATTCCCATTCCTTTCGAAGAATATCAATAATCTTTTCTACAAGCCACTCATCTGTAATTTCCTTCTCACCCAAAGATTTTAATCCATTAACAACTGTCATGTAATGTTGATGCATTTGCGCCACTGATTCACCGGGTAGAGATTCAAAGGCTTGGTAATCAGCATGTAACATAACCCTTTGAGTCTTAAGAATTTTCGATGTTCCAAAGTGAGTAATTTCCAATTTTCTCCAAATTTAGTTAGATGTCTCACATGATGAAATCCAACTATAGATATTTCTGATCATTGAGAAAAGAAAAGTATTTTAAACTTTGTAATTAGACCGATATTCAAGTTTCTTTTCTTGAGTAAACACAAAAAGTTCCTTCTCCAGAATTTTGTAATTTCTGGTCATCATAAGAAAATGATCTACTCTAGTGTTGATAACAAAGGTTTTCATCCTGCCATGCCAATATTCATAATCCGCTTCATTATTGATAAGTGGTCGAGTAGGATTCATATTGTTAATGGTTCTGATTGGAAGTCCTACCATATCAAAATAAAAGACTTGCTCTCTTCTACATGTTATTGTAAGAAAACAAAAACAAGTTCTGGTAAAATGAAGAGACGGACTTTGATACCACTTGTTGTCCCAGATGAAAGTGTGATATGGAAACTATAGGGGGGTGAATTGTAGTTGTAAACCAACTAACAAATTTCCCCACACTCGAATATTCAGTTGATTGGAAGATACGATTTTTGATCAACATCAGGGTACAAAAGTTAAGTGCAACAGAAAATAAAATGTCAGAAGATAAAAACTTAACCGACACAAGCAACAACACATTAAGCAGTGAAAACTAAGCTTATTGGAAGTTAAACACTCTGATAAAATCAGTAAAGCAATGGAAAATATAATAGCAAAATTAAAAATAATGCTAGAAATTCCAGAAAAAAAATCCATAAACCCCTAAAGGATATTATTACCAAAACAATTCCAATCAAAGGAATTCTTCACTTTTAAACCAAAACAGAGGGTGGATTTGTAGACCTGATCCAAGGTATCTAAGTCCCAACCTGAAACTTCATCGACAGTCAACCTATCAGAAGGCATCAAGCTTTAAACTCGAAAACTCTTTGACAAGATTGTCCGCTGAAGGTGGATTGAACTTTGAGCTCCTCTTCGATTAGAAGATTGACATCAAGTCTAATCACCCAGACTTTGACGAACATGGAGTTTAAAAGAAACAACTTCCAACACTAGAAGCTTGTCGATCAACACGATAAAAAACAACGTAGGTTCCTAGCCTTGAAACTTCATCGATCACGCAGAATAAAAAAAAAGAACAATCACAAGGAAAAGACTAAGATCATTTATAATAAACCTCACTAGATGAAAGCTCGTAGAAAAAACATACTGAAAGAAAATATTACAATTGGAAGATTTCAAAGCATCAAGATGATGCAAACTTTAACATTATTGCCAGTAAGTTTAGCGTAGTTCCATATCTTCCTGGTATCTTCCATCCCTCGATGCCTCATATCAATTTATAAGCATTGTTGGAACAAACTCCAATGATCATATTATGAGATCTCTGAGTTCATTTACAACGACATCAGATGCTTCATCATTTACCGATGGATGTAGCTTAGGGGTGTAATTTCGGCCCGGTCTTGCCATGTAAAGAGTCGGGCCGCTGACCACTATTCGGGTCGGGCTGGCCCAGCCCGAACAACCCCATGAGGCGGCCCGAGCCCGGTCTCGGGCCGGCTCAAACCATCGGGTCGGGCCGGGCTTTTCCGGGCCGGGGCAGACTTTTTCGAGTCGAGCCATGGTGGGATTTTATTATCTTCAAAATAATTGTCTTTTAATTTTTTTTATTTAAACATTTTTTTAACATTTATTTAAAACGTTTCTTTACATTTATTTTTAAATGCATGTTTTTTGTAAAAACGTTTATTTTATTTTTATTAACATTTTACAGTGGGTGGATATGTTTTTTTGCCTAAATAGATTTATATATTGTGAATATATATATATATATATATATATATATAGATATATTATTTGCAAATTGTAAAAAAAATGAGGGGTGCGCAGCTGCCGTGGGGGAGTTTAAAACCTTATTATTTAAGCGTTTTCTAACATTTATTTAAAACATTTTTTACATTTATTTTTTTTAACTTATTTATAATTTTTTAAGCGTTTGTTAATATTTTTTATTTAAACATTTTTATTTAAACCGTCTTTTAACATATGTTTAAAACGTTTTTTTACATTTAATTTTAAATGATTAATTTAAAACATTTTTGATTTTTTTAAACGCATGCTTTTTACAAGTATTTTTTTAAAACATTTAACTTTTTTTTTCATATTTTAATGTAAAACGTATTTTTTAAGTGTTTGTTTTAAAAAAAATGTTAATTTTTTTTTATTTAAACCTTTATTTAAACCATTTTTTAACACTTGTGTAAAACGTTTTTTTACATTTATTTTTAGACGTTTAATTTAAAACGTTTTTTTGAACGCATATTTTTTACTTGTATTTTTTTAAACATTTAACACGTTTTATGTAAAAACATTTTACAGTGGGTGGATATGTTATTTTTTTCTAAATAGATTTATACATGTCTGTGAATTTATATATATTATGTACAAATTAAAAAAAATTAATGAGTTATTGGAGGGTGCGCATCAGTGGGTGGTGGAATTAAAGTGTTGTTATTTAAACGTTTTTTTATCATTTATTTAAAACGTTTTTTTACATTTATTTTTTTAACTTATTTATGAAAAGTATTTTTAAGCGTTTGTTTAATTTAAAACATTTTTTTAAACGTTTTTTAATTTTTTTGCAGGGCAGGCCCGACCCGACCCTGTCTGGACTGAAATCACACCCTTAGCGGGTGCAGAGTAGTGGGTGAATTAATTTTTTTCTAAAAAGATTTATATATGTATATATAGTATATATAATATATACAAGTTTTATCATATTTTAAAAAAATCAATGAGGTTGGGGGTGTGCGAATATCATTTGGTGTGTAATTATTTTTTTGTTAATATATAATAAGTTATTATATATATATATATATATAATATGAGAAAATTGTAAAAAAATAATTAGGGGTTGGGGGGTGCGGTGCAGTGAGCGGATTAATTTTTTTCTAAAAACATTTATATATAATATATGCAAGTTACAACATATTTAAAAAAATTAATGAGGTTGAAGGACGTGCACGGACATCATTAGGTGAGTGTGTTATTTTTTTTGTTAATATAAAATAAATTATTATATAATATTAAATCATTGACACACACACACACATATTATTAATGGATTTTTAAAAGCCACACTTAATTGATATATATTATTAATAGCTTTATATATAATATTAATGACTTTGTTTATATATATATTATTAGTAGATTTGTTTTTATATATACATATATATAATATGCAAGTTTGATCATATTTAAAAAAAATTAGTGAGGTTGGGGGTGTGCGCGAATATCATTGGGTGGGTGTGTTATTTTTTTATTAATATATAATAAGTTATTATATATATATAATGTTAAATGATTGATATATATATATATATATATATATATAATATGGGAAAATTATAAAAATAATAATCAGGGGTTGAGGGGTGCGTCGCAGTGGGTGAGTTATTTTTTTTCTAAATAGATTTATATATGTATAGTATATATAATATATGCATGTTGCAACATACTTAAAAAAAATTGATGAAGTTGAGAGACTTGCACGAACATCATTAGGTGAGTGTGTTATTTTTTTATTAATATACAACAAGTTATTATATATATAATATTAAATCATTGATATATATATATATATATTAATAGCTTTGTTTATATATATATAATATTAATGACTTTGTTTATATATATATTATCATATCATTGATATATATATATATATATTATTAGTAGATTTTTTTTTATATACATATATATAATATGCAAGTTTCATCATATTTTAAAAAAAAATAGTGAGGTTGGGGGTGCGCGCGAACATTATTGGGTGAGTGTTATTTTTTTATTAATATATAATAAGTTATTATATATATATAATGTTAAATGATTGATATATATATATATATATAATATGAGAAAATTATAAAAATAATAATTAGGGGTTGGGGGGTGCGTCGTAGTGGGTGAGTTAATTTTTTTTTCTAAATAGATTTATATATGTACAGTATATATAATATATGCATGTTGCAACATACTTAAAAAAAATTAATGAAGTTGAGGGACTTGCACGAACATCATTAGGTGAATGTTATTTTTTTATTAATATACAACAAGTTATTATATATATATATAATATTAAATCATTGATATATATATATATATATATATATTAATAGCTTTGTTTATATATATATTATATTAAATCATATACATATACATATACATATATATATATATATTATTAATGGATTTTTAAAAACCATACTTAATTGATATATATTATTAATGACTTTGTTTATATATATACACTATTATATATATAATTATATATCATTTTATATATATATTTATACACACATTATAATTATATGTATATATATAATATTATTTTTTGTTAATATATAATGATATATGCACATATATATAGAAATATATATATACCCACACACACACATATATATAGATACATATATAGATAAATATATATGTATATATATACATGTACATATATATATAGGTATATATATATATATATATATATATATATATATATATATAGGCTGGTGATTAGTTTACAGGCAGGCGCAGCCTTGGGAGCTCGTGGTAGGGGGATCGAATCCCCCTACCCGCAGTTTCCCCGTTAAATTTTTTACAGCAGGCGGGCTTTGCACGGTCTGGGCTTCGTGCGGGCCAGCGGACCGGGCTTTTTCGGCCCGGCCCGGCCTGGCCCGCGGGCCTTCTTGGAAAGGCCCAGGCCCGACTCGCTGAACCTACAACCCGAGCTCGGCCTGACCCGATGCGGGCTTTGCTGGGTCGGGCCCACGGGCCTTCATTTAACTCAACAAGATGGTCTCTCCCCATAGTAGTAAATCATAAATGATGTTTTTTAGCTGAATTAGGGTCTGGTGCATTCTGAGAAAACAAACCCCAATGATACGTGGAATTTGGCCAAAATGGTACCCATATTTTTAATTTACCTACCACAACTTCAATAAGATTATATAAACCCACTCATTGTGATAAGTGAAAAGGTTAAAATCCCCAACCCCATCAAGATCTGAAATCCATCATCGAAGAACGTCTCATACTTTAATTCTTAAAACCCTATTGATCCAAGGTTCGACTCGCTCAATTCCATGAAGAATCCTATCGATTGATGTTGAAGAACCTTGAGAATATCTCTCAATTCACCTTAAGATCCACCCCAAAGTTCAAGGAGTTATGAGAGTTAAATGGAGGTTTTAGGTGATTCTTTATATTTTATTTTAACTTCTCACAGACCATAACATGTTTTCATTTATCACGACATGTTCTCATCAATCAATGCCAAATTCGAAAACCATGGTGTACATCATTTCTCTTCTACAAAATCCACAAGTTGTTTCCAAATCAATTCCCTCATATTTGATTTCTTAACATGAAGTGTTGAAATTGCCCATGATGTGTCCATTTGTATTTCTCAAAACCATGACATGTTTCCCATCTCATGTTGGATAATATCAATCACTCATGGCTTAACTTTTCAACACAACATTCCATGACATATAACACAATGTGCTACCTTCCCTGTTTTAGCCAATAACTACACCGACACATCTTTCCAAACCATGTCATATGCCACATTATTTTTCTTTTACTCTATGACATCTTTCATATTTCTAGGGTTTGTTTTCTAACTCATTATGACTGGTAGTTACATTAGTCTTCTCCTCTAAGCCACAAGTATTTTCCTCCAACCATTTTCTCTTAAGCTTCTCCACGACAGGGTAAGTGATAACTGTTGAAAGTGGGTTCCCTAGACCCAACTTGTGATGTACTTTTATTACCACTACATATATACAGTTTGATATATATACATGTGTTTATCTTACCATAATAGTGTCGATACTTCTACGTCCATTATGTTTATGGTAATGTCTTTAGATTACGTGTCGTATCAAAGAGTTATAACAGTTCCCAGACTATAATGAGAACCTAGAGATACTATGACATTAATCTTAAAGTAATGTCTTATGATTCAGATACATCATACCGTCAGGACACAGATGATGTGCGACTATCAGGTGTTGGGGGCTCATAAGAATTGAGACTTCTTCTCATGAAGTTCGCACTTGGTGATCTCTAATAGTTGAGATCATGATGACATACTCGCCAATATGAACACCACATGTTTCAGGTGTCATTGGTTGTTCATATTTATGAACATGTGTATTGGTCTCCTGACTTGAGATCATTATTCATGTGTGCCATTTGATCGCGTACTTTGATGCAAGGTGGAAACCATGACAATGAAGTCGTGGTGAGGTAGTTTGTGTTAGGTGCGTCATTGGTGGTATGATATTGGTTAAATGTTCAAGATAGAATTTGTCGCTTCCGAGTTGAGGAAGTGATATCTCTGGCCAGGTTGATCAGGATGGTAGTACCTTCATAAATCCATGGTCATGGTAGTCGAAGGTAAATCCGTCCAGATAGATCGACAAATAATAAAGTAAGAAAGGGAGATTACACGAGTGTACGTCCTGCTTTATGAGATATTGTATGATAAAGAGATTATATTACACAGTACATGTTCATAGGTTGATTGTTGGTGTTATGATTATTCCTTTTCTCTTTAGGGGTCTTGATGTGTTGCTAGACTCCGCTCTTGATCTGTGAATACTATTCACTACTATCGAGATAAACGTCTAGAGGGTCACACACAATAGCGCATTCGAGAATCTGCCCTATTATGGTAAATAAATATATAAGACATGGTGGGCCCCACTATGGGGTCCGAGTGTTGTCCAAATTTTATTGATCACCGATAAATAAATTCATTATTATTCTAGTAAAAAATAATTGGGTTGAATTTATTTATTAAAAGTATTTACAAGTGCTTAAGTAAATACAATGATTAGTATTATATGAACGAATATTATTTTAATATTCCAGATTTGTTTAATATTATCGGGAGTTATGAGTTAAGTTAACGACTCGGGATTATCACATAATATATTTAATATATATTATAGATATGTGATAAAATATAAATAATATTCATGACGTAGTTAGTTCATCACAATTAATTATTTATATCACTGATTTAGTGGACATTTAATGCACGAAGGGTCGGGGAACCCTAATCGGGTATTTTGAACATCGACTATATAATCGGAGAGAAGCTCATTCCATCATACTATTCACTCAATTGGAATTGTGAGCTTCTCTCACCTCCCAAATCCTATAAAAAGAATCGCTCAATCTGAGCAAATGATCCAAGTTTGCCTTCACGAATCGAAGATAGAGGATCGTGGTGAATGATGCGGCGTTGAAGAGATCGTCAGAGCTCTGTGCTAGAACCCAGAATCCGACGAACGATATACGCGCAGATTTGAGAAGTGTCTGTGGATGATCTAGATGGGTTCGATGTCAGATCCTTCGAGCAACGGTTTCCAGTGACTTGCGACAGACGTGCGTGCTTCAAATCAGAATAAGGTACTTGTTTTTTTATGCTCCGATTAAACCATGCGAGATCCTCAGACTATACCGGGCCTCATATCACCGAAGACGGTGAAGTTACGTCACTTCGGTGATGAAAATTTTAAAATCCCCGATCCATCGGCTTTCGTTGCGCCCCCGGTACCAACAATTGGTATTGGAGCGATTGCATGGATTTTATGAGTCAAAAAAATTATTTTGATTTAAATTTGAAGTAGAGAGTTGTAAATCGGTCCCAATGAATCTGACCACGCGTCGATCCGATCTCGAATGACCAAGTTACGACCATCCAAATTTTTTTTATGGATCGACACGGTGTTTATCATTTTTTTTAAATCGAATATTAAGATTTTTAAAAATTGGATATTTTGTTTTTCAAAGGTAATTACCACAAATCACAACTATTCTGACCATGGTTCCAGCCTGAAGAGTGTTTCCGGTAATAGGCTAGAGAAATTTCGAAAATTATCATCTCAGGTTCGACTCTCAACCTGACCCTCAGGTTGACCGTTGGATGGCTGCCACGTGGTTAATACATGGGGGGACCGTTCGATTAGTTTGATCTGTCATCGAGTTTGAAATCAGGGTTCAAAAAATTCGTTGGTCGTATCCCTCGGTGGCTCGGCGAAATGCTCGGTGATGACTGTCGCACCTCGGCGGAACCCTACAGCCGTGGTTCAAAGAAACCCTCGGTGAAACCCGTCGGAGAAACTGTCGGCCGATTCGTTTGACATCGTCGCATCGAGGTGAAAGCCGTCGCAACTCAGCGAAACCCTCGGTGAGGAAACCTGAGGCGAAACCCTCAGAGAAATTGTCCACTGATTCCCTCGAACATCCATTTGCGTCAAAGAAACTGTCGGCCGATTCGTTCGACATCGTCGCACCGAGGTGAAAGCCGCCGCACCTCAGCAAAACCCTTGGAGAGGAAACCTGAGGTGAAGCCCTCAGAGAAACTGTCCGCCGATTCCCTCGGACATCCATTTGCTGAAGGCGTCGGTGAAGTTGTCGGCGAGCCTTTCTGCAGTTTCGACCTACGACGACAGAAGATGTCAGGTGGTTTATGTCATTTCTATTTGTCTTCTTCTTTGTTCTTTGTGTGAGTCACTGGGATACAGTCATTTCTATTTGTGTTCTTCATTGTTGTTTTGGTTGTAATGATACAATTATTAGGGATTTTTGTGCTTTAGGAGTATTACACAAACTGTTAATGTTTGTTTGACATTTTCATAGTAACTTTGTAGTTTGGATTTGTACTGTTAGTTATTTTCCTTAATGTTTTTTACTACTTGTGTGTAGTTTCCTCCAGGAGTCTCCAGTGGGAATTTTAAATTGCAATTTGCATTTAGTATTTGTATTGCAAAATCGCATTCCATTTTTCTCTGGAAATTTATATTTCATCAACTGAATTGATTTCTAATTCCAAATTGATTCAAATTTGAAATTTCATATGGCAATATGCAATTCCAATTATTGGTTCACCAGTTTATGAAAATTCCTGTCATTCTCAACTGTGGATTCCCAATGGATATTTCCTACGGGTAACTGGGAATTTGTATTCACTGCTTTTTTCTGGTGACAATTTCCAGTGCTCATTCGGTGCTGAATTCTCAATGGATATTCCCATTGGAAATTCCCATTGAAATTCCCAATGGAAATTCCCATTGGAAATTCCCATTGGAAATTCCCATTGGAAATTCCCAGTGGTAATTCCCTTGTATTCATTGAAAAAATCTGGTGACAATTTCCAGTGCTCATTCGGTACTAAATTTCCAGTGGGAATTCCCATCGAAAATTCCCATTGGGAATTCCCATTGGAAATTCCCATAATTCCCTTGTATTCACTAAAAAAATCTGGTGAAAATTTCCAGTGTTCACAGTGCTGAATTTCCAGTGGAAATTCCCACTGTGAATTGCCTCTGTTGCCATGGGGATTTCCACTGGCAATTCTGACCGGGAATTTCAAGCATCGCATTGTTTTCCCAACTGGGAAGTCACATTGAGATTCATTTACAATTTATAATTTCTGAACAATTAGTTTTTCAATCACTTTTTGTTTTGAATCGAGAATTTTCGGTGCACATTTGGCGTTGAATTCCCACTGAAAATTTTCTCTGGGGTTTTGCCAGTGGAAATTCCCAGTCCAACTAGAACTGGGAATTCTGAAATGCAGTGTAAATTACACATGGAATTGATTTATAATTTCCAACTGAAAATCTTTTTTTTAATGTACATCGTGTTTTTGTACTGTTGGGCAGTGATATTTCTTCTTGGATTACTCAGTGGAAGTTCCCAGTAGAAATTCACTGGAAATTCACAGTGGAAATTCCCAGTGGAAATTCCCTGTGGAATTCGTTTATAATTTCCAACTACAAAACCATAATCAGAATGAGTTGAAATTGTACACCGTTTTGTCCTACTGTTGGTATCGATATTTATACTGGAAATTCCCAGTTGAAATTCCCAGTGCAAATTTCCAGTGCAAATTCCCAGTGCAAATTCCCAGTGCAAATTCCCAGTGCAAATCCCCAGTGCAAATCCCCAGTGCAAATCCCCAGTGCAAATCCCCAGTGTAAATCCCCAGTGCAAATTCCCAGTTGAAATTCCCAGTGCAAATTCCCAGTGCAAATTCCCAGTGAAAATTCCCTATGGAATCTGCAGAACCATTGTTAGAATGAGTTGAAAATGTACACCGTATTTTCCTACTGTCGATATGGGTATTTGCACTGGAATTTTTCACTGCAAATTTTCACTGGAAATTCACACCACAAATTCCCACTGGAAATTCATACCGTAATTTCATACCGGAAATTCCCTATGTAGTTCCTACTAGAAATTCACACCACACATTCCCATTGGAAATTCAAACCACCTTTTTCTACGGTTGGCATCGATATTTCCACTGGAATTTGTTACTGAAAATTTGCAGTTGGAATTTCCACTAGAAATTGCCAGTTGAAATTTCTATAGGAAATCCCCAGTGCAAATTCCCACTGCAAATTCCTTATGGAATTCATTTATAATTTTTAACTGCAAACCATAATTAGAAGGAGTTGAAATTGTACATCGTCTTTTTCTATTGTTGGCATGGGTATTTCCACTTGAATTTGTTACTGCAAATTCTCAGTGGGAATTTTCATTGGAAATTCCCAGTGGAAACTCCCACTGGAAATTCCCTATGGAAATCCCTACTGCAAACTCCCACTGAAAATTCCCTGTGGAATTCATTTCTAATTTCGAACTGCAGACCCCTTTTTAGAATGAGTTGAAATTGCACACTTTATTTTGGTAATGTCGTCACTTGTTTTCCTTATGTTAATATTGACATTGAATAAGCTAATTTTTTTGGGATATTGGTTTTTTTATGGCAGAAGAAGCATCTATATCATCTATCACCCACTACAAGTCTTCAATGACTGGGTTATGGAAATTTTTTCATGAGATTAGGCCTAAGCTCACTGAGAATCCCATTACATTTCTTTAGAAGATGCCATTTTGGCAATTGTTTAAAGTATTTGTTGAAAATAGAGTGCCCTTTGATGATTGTAAAAAAACAGATGGTTCTGTTTTATTAGTATTAAAGAGGTACAATGTTCAATTTAAAAGGTTTGATATAGGTGGTAGGATGATGGAATTAACAGTTGATGACATCTGTGATATATTTGGCATTGAGGATTTTATTAGTATTAAAGAGGTACAATGTTCAATTTAAAAGGTTTGATATAGGTGGTAGGATGATGGAATTAACAGTTGATGACATCCGTGATATATTTGGCATTGAGGATGGTCAGTTTCCTTTATCAGCTCCATACACATTACGACCAAATAACTCAGCCCTTTTGAGGAGAAGGTTTGCACATGTGGGCCGACTATTAACACAGGGTATTTTACGGAGAGCTATTCTTGACACTGTTGAAGCAAGGGAAGAGCAAGATTTCTCCGATGTTGCATGTTTGCTTTGCTTATTTGCGTGCGCCACATTATTTTCCCCCACATCCGGTTCATATGTCATTTGGAATTTTGTTACTTATTTTGATGATATCTCGAAAGTGAAGAGGTTTCTTGGGCTGCTGGTATTCATGACCAGCTTCTCACGTCAGTGACAAAAAGTCACACTTGCCCATTAAAAGTTGTTGGCTCCGTTGTTAGCTTATTGGTAAGGTCGTCAACTTTATTTAGCTTATTAATTTTGCCATGTTGGTTTAATATTTCCTAACAATATTAAATATTACAGTATTGGTATGTTGAGAAGTCTGGGAATGTTTCACCCAAAAGACAAGATGCTCCTTTATTTGTTCGGTGGAGTTTGCAAGATGTTGACGTCGCTGTACAAGAATCTACCAAGGTACTATTAGTAAAATATGTTACTAAACAGTCCTTTACTTTTAGAATACTTTATAACATCTGTAATTATGTTTGTACTATGCAATCCAGACTCCAACCAAGTCTAAGCAGAGCCCCAGGCTGTAGTCAAGGCCTTCTGATGTTACAGTACCTGCCCCATAGGTAGTTGATGAAAAAAAAGTTCCTTTTAGTATGAGGCGACACATGACAAATGTTTCAAAGGAGGAGTCTTTAGGCTGCTACGTGGATAATGTGAAACTTCATAAGCGGGTCAAGAGACTGGAGGCCCAAATAAAGCTGCAGAGTAGACAGATTCTGGTTTTGAAATCAAAGTTGAAGGGGAATGAAGAGGTTAAAACAATTTTCGATGCGGAGAAAGAAACTGTTTTAGAGGATATTGGGAGTGAAGATGTTGAAATGGAAAAGCTTACAACTTCAGTTGCTGTAAATGAAGGTAGCACAAAGGATATTCATGATGCTAAGAGGATGAAAGAAACTATTTTGGAGGAATGTGAGGAGGAAGATATGAATGAAGAATTGGGCAATGAAGGGCCAAAACGTGTTGACCAGTCCATTTCAGGCTCTTCTGCCTCTAAGATACAAACATCTTTGATTAGAGGTGTCAAGAGTAGGACGAGGAAACCGAAGTGTCAGTCTCCATATATATATCCACAGTTGACTGTGACAAAGAGGCCGATGGTATTTGGAAATCTATCCCAATTAATTCCTAAGTGGGTAATGCAACATAATATAGTGACAACAAATGATAGAAGACTGATGCAGATGTTAGTTGATACAGACAGGGACAAGTAATGCTATTGAATTTGTTTTATAATTTCTTTTCATATAGTTTACACTGTACTAAAATTTAAAATGACATTTCATGACAACAGTAGTGTGGTATGGAAGTCTGGTGACAAATCACATCAAATCAATATGAAAAACACTAGTGATTTGTTAAAGAAGAAGTGCACTTCTAGTACGGTATGTTTTGGGTTAGTTTCTTTAATCAGTGCTGCTTTCTCTTTTATTAAGTTCAATTTTTCAAAACAGGTCATAGATGCATATACGGTGATCATTCAAGAAAGATGTCGGCTTCGGAGTATGGCTGGCATTGCCGACGTGGAAAGATGTTCGTTCATGCCAAGCACCTTTACAGTAAGACTGTAATTCATTTTTCATACAATGGTGATCATATTTTGGCAGTTTTCATGTTGAAAACATGTCTACAGTTAATGGTTACTACATTCTTACATTTCCTTTTGTCATTGGCTTATAGGGAGTTCTGTATTCAAAAAATGACAAATTAAAGGACACCTTTTTGAAGCGACCAGTAGTTGCCGGTATGAGGAGCTCCATGCTTTTATTATGCCCGGTAAATTCTGATAATATTCATTGGACTTTATTAGTTATGAATTTGAAAAAAAGGGTGTTTCGATATTATAACTCAATGCAACTCATTCGACTCACGAGAGAAAGCGATCTGTTCCTTAAAGATGCAGTGACTGTGGTAAGTTATTATACAATGTACAATATAATTTTGAAAACATTAACAGATGGGCTAATCATTGAATTTTTTTACAGAAATCACATTTGGAGGAAGTTTTCAGCTTAGTTCATGCCGAGAAGTTCAAGCCACGTAAATGGGACATGACAATTGAGAAGACGCCGCAACAGGGAGATGCGACTTTGGATTGTGGTGTCATCATTTGTTATATCATGGAATGTTTGGCTACAGGAGTTGAAGTGCCAAAATGTTTGTCAGAAAAAGAACTTGTTGAGCGGCGCTTGTTTATGGTGCATTACTTCTTAAATGATCATGGGAGGACGACAACGGAGATCGATGCTGAGAGTCGGAAGTATTTGGTTTCAGTCAGAAGCAATGATGGTTGTTAATTGACCTTTTTAATGTAACAGAAATATGGTTGTCTTGTAACAAACATAACTACTGTGACTTTTTGTGATGGTGTTGGTGGGTGGAAATGGGTAATTTATTCAGGATGAACAAACACTGGTTTTATGATAGGTGTTGTTATGTTCTTTTTCTTTTTAGTATGCATTGTTTTATTTGAATGACTAGGAAAGTTGTTCTGCATATAATTATTAATAGGGAATTGTCATTGGAACATTCCAGTGGAAATTCCCACTGTAAACTGCGGATTGAAATTTTGCAGTTTGGTTTTCATCACTTTTTTGGGCATTACATTGGGTGAAAATGGTAATTTTCTTATCTGGATAACCATTTTCATATAGCTTATATTGATTTAATCTTTAACAGTATGAAGGGTGTTAAACTGGTATTTCTGCTTGTAGTCTCTGGAGTCATGTCTTTCAATGGAAACTAGTTGTGCATAGAAATTTCAACTGGGAATTTCCACTGGAAATTGCCATTGCAATTTCACACTGTAAATTGTGGGATAATTGGTTCAATGTAAACTGTCTTTGCATATACATTCCAACTGGGAATTTGCATTGTAAATTCTCAGTGGAATTTCCCACTGTAAAGTGTGTATCAGTTCTTTTAACGGAAACTGGTTGTAGATATAACTTCCAACTGAGAATTTCGAGTGGGAACTCCCACTCCAAACTGTGTGAAAATTTTCAGTTTCGTTTACATCATTTTTTTAGGTGTTAGAGTGTCATTTTTATTTTCACTCTCATTTTATTATGCATACAAATTGCAACTGGGAATTCGAATTGGAATTTTCCACTAGACTGTTTCATTGTAAAATGGGAGGGGACATTTCCAGTTTGATCGTGTACAAGATGCTTTTTACAATTTCCCTATCTGCACCAACAAATTCAATTATAAAAACTGATTTTCAAAAGAAGTTTCATATTGCGATGAAAACTGCAGTTGAAGCTGTGTATCAATTGAATTCCAAAATGCTTGCAATGAGTTCTCGATCCTCATATTTATGTTGTCATTCCCATTTGCAGTCGTTGCTGAATGTTGCATCGTCAATGGTGGAAAATTCCTCCTTGTTAGCTCCTAATTGCATCAATAATTATATATTAACAACTACAATGATAACTAACAAACGTGTTGCATAAGATTTCAAATAGGAAAACACATCAACTGCTATGAACTGTTTAAATTTGTAGGTTTTGAAGATACAGAACAATATGTACTTACAATGAGATTTATGACACTATCATCATGGTAACCAGCACTCAACGGTTCTGTTGCATTTCCCTACAACATTATTATAACATTATTTATTATATGTAGTGCTATGATGTGAGTATCAATGTAACTCTCAATGGTGGTTTCATGGTTGGCACATGGTCCACTAGGCTAGTATTGTATAGAGTTTGGCTGGGTGATTAATTGGGGATAGAAGAGTAAGAATATTCGGAAGCATCAGAGGCTGACTAGGTGGATTTAGACTATGGTGTGTATACAACAGTGGATCCAGGATAGGGGGTTCATGCATGTTTTACCCATGGAATGGTGGAAATTAAATTCTAAGCTGGAGGGTCTGATTTTTCTACAAAAATGTTCTTATCCCGGGACTCTACTGTGTGGTCACTAGGCTATGATGTGGAGGGTCTGATTTTTCTAGTCGTTTCATAATTTTTTATCAATATGTTATAGAGCTATATGGAGTCTCAAACCATGAAACCACCACTGAGAGTTACACATAACCATTTATACTGTATAAGGTTTTAAATATCACATTATATAAAGTGCTATGATGTTGGTTTCAATATCAAATGTTTTGTAACCTACTGTACAATACTTACATTGACATATGTGATAGTTTCTCCATTACAACCACTATTTGTCGGTTCTCTAGTTGTTCCCTGCAATAGCATTATAACAATATTTAGTCATGAGAACATAAAATGGGATATTTCAATAACATAAGTAAATAATAACAATGAAGTACCAGTTCTGTAGTCTCTTGATTTCTGATTTTGCACCAGTTTTTGATGCGTTTTCTTGCCCGCTCTAGACAACTTTTCAGCCTGTCACCGCCTTTCCTTTTATCTTTTTTCTTAAATGATGTTTTAGACTGTTGTTGACCTTGGTTGCTAGCTTCTTGCCTACTGCATTTTGAGGGTACATTCTTTTTGGCGTCCTGTAATTCTCTGGCATAATTGTTCAAATTTGACATTCCAATTCTATATCCTTGTTCAAACTCACAGGATTCCATTACAAGCTTTATTACCATTCGTTCCAATTGTTGGTTACATTTAGCTTTTCTTGCTACCATATCCTTTTCTACATGATTAACTATGATGTCTGCCAACTGGATGTCACATGCATGTCTTGTCCATCTCTTACAGATATACAACTCTGGCAAGGACTACACGTCCAACCTTTCTAATATTTTCAAAGCATGACAACACAAATAACCATAACTTTCAAATTTCAGACAAGTACAACCAATTCTGACAGGTGATTGTTGGTACACTTCTACTCTAAACTCATTTGACGAACCTTTCATTGCCACAAGATACCATTTTGGGGAAACAGTTTCATTACAAGACTTAAGGTAACAAGCACCACATAGTTGGTGTTCATGCTGAAAAAGATCAAATATTTTTTGAGTGTATAAATGACTTGCTTGAACCATGATCGGATGATATGAAAAATGATTGCGTGACAACTTTTCCCTTCCATCAAATTCAGCTTTCATTTCTCGATACCGATTCTTCTCCAACACACACTCAAATTGTTGGAAGAATTCCAAGACACTGAGTTTACGATTCAAATAATCCTTTAATACACCATTGAAACTTTCACTTAACCATGTGCTTCGAATTCCTAATGTCAATGCAGTTTTCATAAAACAATGAGCCCATTTTTCTTTGACTTTGTACATATCTTCTATCAATGTTGAATTTGTATCATTGTAATGTAGTCAGATTTCTTTCCATATTGTTTCAAATTTTGAAATCTCTACAACGCCATACCTGCATTTTTTCAATTTTTCCAACACTGTCGAGTCATATTTCATTACATGGGCCAAGTGTTTCATGCCATTTTACATTAGGTGCCAGGTGCATAGGTTGTGTCTTGTTGTAGGTAGTGTCAAACCAATTGATTTAGACATAACTGCATCTTGATCTGTGAAAATTGTCTTTGGATGTTTGCCTCCATGAAAATCAACAAATCTATTAAACAACCAACTAAATGAGTCTGCAGTCTCATCATATAATAATGCTACACCAAAAATTACAATCTCCTTATGATGATTTATACTGACAAACACTCCCAAAGGCCTAGACTCCTTGTTTGTGTTGAAGGTAGTGTCAAACACGACAACGTCTCCAAAATGCTCATAATCAACCTTCATTCTCGGGTCAATCCAAAAAATGTTGCTAATTTGACCACACATGTCAAGTTGCACTGAGTATATGAATGACGTGTTATCTCTTGATTGCTTCTCTAGGTATTGTAACATACCATCAACATCACATAGTTGCAACTCCCTTTGTCTTTTGGACCGTAGATAATTTAGTTGGTCCACTCGTATATATCCAAGACTCTCAGGGCCACCTGCAATAACTGTTGCAAGTGAAAACGAATCACCGGGCTTCAGACCAGCTCTGTCATTAACATCCAACTCGGCACCTTGTGCATCACTAATGCGTCTTTGTGACCTCATGAAATGCATGGTCTCAGGAGCATGTAAGGGATGTTTATGCTCCTCAACAAATTGTGTGCACTCATATTGGCTATTTGACATGTAAAAAACTCCCATTCGTGCTGGACAATTGGTCCTTGTTTCTGCACATGGCTTTTTGACATTGACATCACGTTTGTCTGCTCTTCATCATCCTTCTTTGCTACATGTATACCATGTGGATGTTACCAAACTTTTGTCCCTTTTATGTTTGTTAACATACTGTTTCTGTACACTGAAACCCACAATGCCTCCATAAGCAACATAAAACAAATAAGCATCTGAATCTGATTTAAAAGTCATCCCAATACTTGGTCTCCATGCACTGCTTTCTTTATAAATGTTTTCACATGGGGTGCTTTCTTCCAAATTTGGGACTTCGTCTCTGTTGATGCTAATTTCTACACTGCTCTTTGACTTTGTAATGTCCTCGTTGCTATGCTCCGTGACGTAGAAGTCAGACAAATTTTGAATAACATTTAAATCAAATGAATTTATGGCCTCTGCACCTTGTAGAGCATTCATATTCAGGTCCTTTGCTGTCATTATGTGATCAATTTTTCTGCACAAAGTGTTAGATCACAGTTGTCAATAATTTGGTTAATGGTGTTTCCTTTGGATCCAGTGGAAATTTCCATTGGAAATTGGAGTTGCAAATTCAAACTACTATTTCCTACTGGAAATTAGCACTGCAAATTCGCACTGCCAATTCGCACTGCAAATTCACACTGGAAATTCCCATTGGAAATTGCAGTTGCAAATTCACAGTAGTAACTCCCAGTTGAAATTCGCAATGGAAATTCGCACTGAAAATTCGCACTGAAAATTCTCACTGGAAAATTCCCAATGGAAAATCCCATCAGACTTTTCCATTGGAAATTTCCCATTCAAAATCCCAGTTATCTTCTTCGAATCTTTTGAAATTTCGAACTTGGAATTTCAATTGCCAATTCGTAGTGAAATTTTGCAGTAGAGATGTCAACGCATAATTTGAACTGTGATTTCATGATGTTCTTTATAACAGAGAAATGGACTAGCAGAATCCCGAACCTTGATGGGAACGCCTCCTGCAAACTGCTACGCTCTTGGAAAGGGTTTATGAAAATGCGTCCTGCAACTGCTGCATCAGAACACCTCCTATGAACGAACCTTCAGAAAGCCCCAAACGTGCACGATTTATTGTTGCCCTTGTGAACTAAAGCTGCAAATGGTGTCTGCAAACGCCGGGTATGGCTTCCGTCCCCTGGAATCGTGAAGAACCCGCACGAGTATAGCCGCCCCCGACAAGTGGACCTGAGTCGATGTAGGCGCGACCATAAAATGCTGAACCCGACCCTCAGAGAATACCGAAGTTCGCCGATCCAGTGTAGCCACGGTGGTCGAAAGATTTTTGTCACCCTTGTTTAGGCGAGAAGTAATTAACCCGCGCTTTTATCTTTACTTTCCCTTAGCTTATTTCATTATTTTTTTTTCAATATTTTAACGGTTCGGATGGACTCACATGACGTGGCGGTAATCCAACAGCCAACCTGACGTTGAGGTTCAGGTGCCGAACCTGAGACGATTTAAATCCGAGAAATTTTTGAGCAGATAGTCTTTTTATTCATTCTTCACAGGTTGTGGAAAAACCACAATCAAACAAAAGTTATAAAAATAAAACGACGTGCCTAGCTTATAAAAAAAGGAGAAATGATTTTAAAAAAATTAAAAGGATCAGGACCACGCGAGGCTTCCTCTTCTCCCTGTCGCGCGCCGGGTCCCCTTCCCACGAGTGCCGCCCTCCCTCCATGGTGTGACCCCGAGCGGCCGACCGCCTCCCCTTCATCGAGCTCCGACGACCCTTCGACCTCCTCTCTCGCCTGCCCGCGTGAGCCCGAGCCGCACCGAGCGTTCGCCGGACGCTACTGCCGACCAGGAGACCGCGCCCCGCGCTGCTCGTCCGGACTGCCTCCGTGAGGTCCCACAGGCGGCCACCGCCGCTTGACGCCCACCGTCCGCGTCCCTCCCGAGCCCCGGCCTCCTCCTCCAGCGGGATCCCAGCCACCATGAGCCCGAGTCGGCTGCCTCATGTCGCAAAGGCCGAACCCCGACCGGTCGAGCGGGACTCCGTCGCCGCCGCAGTTCAGATCGGACCGCGGCCGGCCGCCGCGCACCACCCCCCATCCCGTCCGGCCAGATCCTGTTAGACACTGCTCCTGTCGAGGCCAGACCGCCCAGATCCAGGTCGGACCGCCGTCTGGCCACCCCGCTCCCGAGCGCCGGCCGTCCGCACGCTGCCCCCGAGCTCCGGCTGTCCTCGCCGCAGCCGACCGAGGCGCCGCTGCGTAGATTCCGGCCGACCGTCCTCCATCACGGCCGAGCGAGACCGTTGCCGTCGGTGTATCCTGCGACTGAGCGGAACCTCACGACCGGCCAGGCCCAAAATACCCCTGCACAGGGTATGTTTGGCCCCAAATGAGTCTACGAGGCTACGTCCCAGCAAATGGCTTAGGTGGGGTTTTCGAAGCTTGAGTTAATTTAATATAATCATTAATTAATTAAAATTAATTTTTGATTTGAAATTAATATTTTAATATTTCGATAAATTAATTTAATTTCTGTATTAAATTGAATTAATTAATTTAATTTAATTTTTGGAACTAAAATTAAATTAAAAATGGGATCAAATAAAATAAATTATATGAATTTATTTAAATACCCTCATACTTAATTTATTACAATCTAATTTTTATTGTGCATTTATTTTTATAACGACTAGTCTTGAGTAAATTGACCAAGCCCGTGCATGTTTGAATTATTTAATTATTTATTGCGTGCGATGATTGTAATAAGTAGGTAATTAAATGACCGTGCATCGTCTTTTCGTTTAATATGTATAAAGGTCTGTGTGTCAAATTTATTTGATGTATATTGCATCCCTAGACCTTGCCCGCACAAGTATATTTGTACATTATACGATCAGGGTCGGCTCTAGGGCAAGCCCCTCGAGCCCCCAAGCTAGGGCAACAGACAAGCAAAGAAAAAAAATACAGAGACAAAGGCAAAAATTTCACTATTTCAGTGTAGATCTTGATACATTTTAGGGCAAAATTTCTTATGCTGTTTTGGGCAACAAAATTTACCAGGCCGCTCCTGTATACGATGATGCTCTAAGACACAGACCCCACCAAGACGAGGCGGTACTCCAAATGAGAAGCAAATACGTTGGACAAAGGGCGAGCTACAATACGAGTCAGGACTCGACTCTGATATGTGACCCCTTGGTCACGGTAGATCCGAAATAGATCAACCAATAATAGATGCTCAAAACTAGTCAGGTATTATAATTTCTTTTATGCATTGTTTGTTATTTTGTGCATACACATGCTTACTCTGAGATCACATAAAATAAAAAACAAGATAAATGCATAAGGACACGACAACATAGATTAATCATATTACTGCATGTTCAGTTGTGAGTGCGACAACATAGATTAATTATATTTAATAGAAATGAATTATATTCGTGAGATAATAAAATACCTCAAAGATACAAGTCATAAAGTCTTCGTTGCTCAAATTTGAACAAAACCAGGTGTTCGGGGTGCTTGTTAGCTAAAGTTGAGGGTGCCTCCTCCACTAGAGAGTTTTTATGAGAGTAATGGGTTGACTCGACTAAAGTTGACATCAAAGAAGTAGTCAAAGCTAGCTTGCTATCATTTTAGAGGCAAAGCATTGAGAGAATCGAGGTTACGATTTCGATAAGTCGGGACTTTACTCAACAATTCAAGGAATCGCGAGTTAATACGGTTGGCCAGCCTAGTGTCTATCTAGAAACTCTACAAGTAGTGGCATAGCTAAAGCATATAAAATATGATGAGATGTTTGAAGGATCATTGCCACTAGAATACTCAAGCAATAGAGTATTCCGAATTTAATAGTGAGAGCTATTGAGGTTCGATAAAATAGTGGAACATTAAATGATTTAATAATTAATTAATCAAAATGTTTAAAAGGTAATCAAGATAAAGTATCGACTTCTAAAATTTATTTGTTGTAGATAAAAATGGTAATCACTAACACAACCGGTACAGTATCACTACGATCCATACTGGATAAAGAAAACAAGGCAAATAAAGACAAGTATAAGAAGCACGTAGATGATGCACTAGACGTACAATGTATCATGTTGTCATCTATGTTCAGTCAATTGCAGAAAATGCATGAGGACAAAGATGCCTACAAGATGCCTACAAGATGCTTACTCATCTCCATCAGTTATATCAGGAGAGAGAAAGACAAGAAAGGTATGAGATTTCCAGTGCCCTGTATAAGTCCAGGCTAGTAGAAGAGAATCAAGCAGGGCCTCATATACTCAAGATGACCGGGTACATTGAGAGGCTTGAAGCCATTGGATTCAAACTGAACCAAGAACTAGCGACATATCTCATTCTTGCTTCTTTACCGCTAAGATTCTCAACTTTTATTGTTAACTACAATATGAATAACATGACAAAGTCGCTCTTTGATATTTTGGATTTAGTTCTCCATGATGATAAGGATATGAAGAATACCGATTCTCCAGTCCTTATGGTGAACAAGAAGAGGAAGAGCATGACTAAGGGGTTTAAGGCTAAGTCTAAGCCGAAGACACTGAAGCACCGTCCTTCCAAAAAGCCATGGATACAGAGGCAGGGCAATGAGCAGGAGGCCATCTGCTTTATATGTGACAAGAAAGGCCATTAGAAGAATTGTAGAGCTGAGAAGAAGCAAAACAATGTTTCCACTTCAGGTATTTTTGTCATTGAATGCAATCTTTCATTATCTACAAGTTGAGTATTAGATACGACGTGTGACTCACACATTTTTATTCATATACAGGAATCAAGTAGATTTAAGAAGATTGCAAAAGGTGAAGTGAATCTCTGAGCTGCAAATGGTGTGTTGGTCGGAGTGGATACTCAAGAGGGGGGGGGGTGAATTGAGATCCAATTAAAATTTCTGTTAAAAACAATTTCTATTAAAATCCCCTAATTTCAAAAACAAATTAAACTGTAGTGAATTTATACAGATTATAAAGGTTCAATTAGTTTCTCAAAGATTGATTAGTTCTTAGTTAACTTAATCTTATGATTAAATTAACTTTTGAAACTAACTTACTGGTTTACAATGAATATAAACACTTGCGAGTTTAACTATCAAAGTAGCTTTGAAAATAAATTATATTTCAAAGTAATAGCAGCGGAATATGAAATAAATATATATAGTATGGATATAAACTTTAACTAAAAACACAGAGGAGTTAACCAAGAGGTTCAGTCTCAAGCCGAGACTTAGTCCTCTCAAAAGTTTATAAAGATGATCCACACCCTGGATCGGGGTTCAACAGTTTACAACTGTCCAGGTCCAAGACCTCTACCACTGTTATTCGTGGGAAACAAAACAACAACAACCATCTGTCCAGGTCACACACGACCTCTACCACTATCCACAGTGGGCAATGAAGTATAAAAAGGGTTTGCTGAGGATTTACAGATCCTCCAGTTAGAGTACAGGAGTCAGTGTGTGTGTTTAATACAGCAGATAACACACACTGCTCAAAATGTAGAATAAATGAATCATAGAGCAGAGAAGTAGAGTTTAGAAATGGCTCTGGTGATTTCAGTGCAGCTCTGGACTCTTTTGGATTTGATCAGAAGTAATTCTGAGTCCTCTTCTCGTTTTTGTTTGAGAAGCAGAGTGTCGTATGCTTCAGGTTCATAGGCAGTGAGATGGAGTCGATGAAGTTCTTCAATGTTCTTTTGTATGCACAGAACTCTTCTTGAGTAGGCTTGATTGTGTATGAGGTTCTGTGTAATCTCTTGATATGTATCTTCTATATTTCTTGGTTCTTCCTCCTCTTTCTTCTTGTATATCTCGTGTGTTCTCTGCTTTCTTTCTTCTTCTTCTGTTTGCTTCTATATTTCCAGCAGCAGAATCTTCTTGTATTTATGTCACGTGCTTTGGAAGACAGAAAAAGTTTCCTTTCCGCAGGTACGAGGTACGATTTCCTGACATCTGACAACCTTTATTAATTAATTGACAGAGCATTAAAATATACCTGATATGACCGTTGGTTAGATTAAATAAAGATAAAGATAAAGAAATTCAAACAGTTGTTTATGACTATCGATGAGTTCAAGTGATCGGTAGGTCATCAGCATCAGTGGCTAGACATCGGTGTGTCCTGACCGGTGACTCAGATGATTAGCATCAGTGTGTTATTTGACCGGTGACTCATTTGCATCGGTGTATCATTCGATCAGCATCGGTGAGTCAGATTGATCAGCATCAGTGACTCAGATTGATCAGCATCGGTGACTCAGAATGATCAGTATCGGTGAGTCAGATTGATCAGCATCGGTGAGTCAGATTGATCAGCATCGGTGACTCAGATTGATCAGAATCGGTGAGTCAGATTGATCAGCATCGGTGACTCAGATTGATCAGCATCGGTGAGTCCGTTGTCTTGATATTGGATCGGTGCCACCGTTGTCTTGATATTGGATCGGTGCGACCGTTGTCTTGATATTGGATCGGTGCGACCGTTGTCTTGATATTGGATCGGTGCGACCGTTGTCTTGATATTGGATCGGTGCGACCGTTGTCTTGATATTGGATCGGTGCGACCGTTGTCTGTTTGATCCAGAAGACTTCCAAAATACTTGTAAATCAATAAAAACATAGATAAAAACATGATAGCAGATTCACTAATAGATTGTGATTAAGTTTATGAGAAATCCAACCGGATTAAATAATAGCGATTTGTGATTATTAAAACAACAATCATAGGAATGAATTCAGCAATCTTCCAGAGGGCTCAACAATCTCCCCCTTTTTGATAATCACAAATCAAAAAAAAAAAAAAATCAATAATAAAAACATAATGACATATAAATCTCCCCCTGAAAATAAATCTCCCTCATAGATATTAATCTCCCCCTGAAAATAAATCTCCCTCATAGATATTAATCTCCCCCATATATATACATCCTTCTCCCCCATATATATACATCCTTCTCCCCCTTTGTGATAATCAAAAAGGAGGGAAAACATATAAATAAGAGAGTAAAAAAGAAGGCAGCATAGAGAATAGAGAGAGAAAAAAAAATATTTTATAAAGTACAGAAGATTATAACCAACACATAGTTCACCCGATCAAAAACAATACACAACTATTTCTGGGGATACAAAGGGGCTTTGCCTTTGTCTTTGGGATCAATAGAGGGTAAGTTGGAAGACTTGGAGGCAGGCTGTTTTGGGCGAATCTGAAGAGGTGGTAGGACAACTCTGGCAGGTGGAGGAGAAGGTGCTACGGAGGTTTGTTGTTGAGTATCAGCAGTAGCTGGTTGAGAAGATGTCTGAGGAACTGGCCGTAGTTGAGAGAGTGCCTGAGCAACAGAGAGTTGATTTGGAGCTACATCAGAGGCAGGGAGAGGGTCAGCAGTAGGAAGCACAATGGCAGTGGCTTGGGCATTCAGATAAGGCTTCAAAAGATTTATGAAATTCTGAATAACTTCTGCACCATACTGCATAGCCTGTTCGAAATCATCTTTGTTCTCCATGAACTGTGCCAAAGTAGGAGTAAAGTCTTGCAACTGACGAACTTGAGCCTTGAAAGCTTGAGTGACTGGAGGTAGTTTTAGATTCTCTGCCAACACCTTGAAATTTGCAGCCATCTCATGCTTTGTATAAATCTTTGAAAAGTAATGATCAACCTTTTCCTTGATCTCTTTCAGAGCCTGTTTGGCATCTGCTGAATATACGATTGCCATTTCATGACTGTGATCACAATGCTCCTTCATTTTCTTTAAAGAATCCAGATCAAGAACTTGTCTAACAGCTGCTAACTCATCATGTACAACCTCCCTTAGAGCCTCTAGCTCATAGGTAGTGATTTTGGTTACTTTGGCAGTACTGGCTTTGCTAACTATTTGAGTTATCTCAGCTTTCAATCTTCTCAAATCAGACTTGTTGAGATGTTCAATTAAATTCCTCAACACTTCCATCATACTAGAGATGGTTGATCTAAATTCGCTTGATAAAGATACTAAGCCAGTGTGGAGATCCTTCATAGTCTGGTTCATAGAGGCTATGTGCTTGCCAATAAGCTCACCAGTATTGGCCAGGTCTGGCTTCACAGCATTCGATACTCTTTGTGAGAAAGCTTCCAACGATGCTTCAGAAACTTGCAGAGACACTTGAGTAAGGGCATTGGAAATTTCTTCTCTGACTGTATCTCTCACAACAACCAACAATTTAGTCTTAAACTTATCAAAATCAGCTTGAGAGATTGCAGAACCAGGCAGATGAACATCTGTAGAACCAACAACAGGAGCAGATCTTGCTTCACTTGGGAGGCTCTTCTTCATAACTGCAGTAGATTCTGACATTTCCTCTTCTTCTTCAGAATAGTCTAAGCCCAAAACAACAAAACCAGGGTAGTCATCCCAAACAGCAGCACACAAGGTATATTTCGGTTTCTCATAACTTACTGTTCCACTGATTTCTGGTGATTCTCTCTTGCCAGAGGCATCTGTTCCTGGTACTGTTTGATGTGTTTCCATTGGAGGTACAACAAGACCATCTACAGGTCGGTTAACACCATCATCACCATCACCAATACTTTGTTGTGGTTCTATTGAAGGTTCAGCCAGACCATCTACAGGTCGGTTAACACCATCATCATCACCATCACCATCACCATCATCATCACCACCTTGCTCATTATTACTCTTCTCAGAGTCTTCACTGGTAGAAACTTCAGTGTCAGTATCTTCTTCATCACCAAGAATTGGTTCAGATTCAGGTAAGGCCAAAGGTGGACTAGCAGGTCCAAAATCTATTCTTTTCTTTGGACTCACTGTATCAAGATCACTCCTATCATCAGGAGGCGACACACTTCCATCTTCTGTCTCAGCTTCTTCCATTCTTTGACCTTCGGTAGCTTCATTTCTTTCATCCTCTTCCTCATCATCAGAATAAACTGGTTCCTCATTTTCTTTCAAACCAAGGTCTCTCAAACCCTTAGGACTCTTTCCATGATCTGTGGGATTGTAGGCTTCATACAGCTTGTCTTCATCAGCAACCCAACACTTCTTCCATGGATTCCAATTGATTTTCATCCTCTTGCAGATCTCTTTGTTGAGACAGAAATGATGATCTATTTCAGCTACTTCATCATCTTCATCAACACATTCTAGATTCTTGAGCATGGTAGAGATCATCTTGGAGTAAAATAAGACAGTGGCTTTCTTGGACGGTTTTACCATTCCAGCTATGTGCACCATCACATATCTACACAAATTGATCTTCTCATGGGTTTTCAGAAGAAACAACAGGAAAACATCCTGGTACTTTACAGCAGCAAAATCTCCTCTCCTAGGGCAAAGTTGGTGCTGAATAAACTTGAAAAGAAGTCTGCATTCACCATCCAACTCTGAGGATGTGATTCTCCTCGACTCTTTGTTTCCAGTCAGAAGCTCTAGAGCTAATTCATAAGAGAAGTAATCAGTGATTGGAGGAATATTCCCAGCATAATCCTCATGCCGACCCTCATGGGGTACATTTAAGCATTCTGCCCACTGTTTAGATGAAAAGGATATTTTCTTTCCTTTTACTTCAGACGACATCCGGGCAGCCTCCACACCATCTAGAGTGATTTTCAGATTCATATAAAACTCATGTACCAGCTTCGGGTAGTCTACTCGTGAGTTGTCTGAAAACCAGTCTGTCCATCCTTGCGATTCAAGAACTTGCAGCAACAGTGACTTACTTGATAAGAGCCAGGTGGAACTGACTTCTCTTTCTACAGCAACAATCCGAGTTTCCAGGTTCGGATTTATTGATCGTTGAGAGGTACTACTCGACTCGCCTTGAGCATGCTTTGGAGGTACAGGACTGTATGATCCTTTGCTCGGTCTCTTTTGCTTAGCCATTCGAAGATTTTGGGGAAAGCAGGAGTTCGAAGGTTCGAGGTAGAGGAGAAGAGAAGTTGAAGGGTTCGGCGGGAAATGAAAGGTCAAAGGTTTAGGGAAGAGAAATAGCCGCGTATCATTTATTTTATCATTTAGGGTTCCCATACAAAGGATAAAAGAAATTAATTAATTAATTACGACATAATAAAAAGTAATACAGAGAATCGGTTTGACAGACCGGTGTGACAGATCAGTTTCACAGATCAGTTTCACAGATCGGTTTCACAGATCAGTTTCACAGATCAGTTTCACAGATCAGTTTCACAGATCAGTTTCACAGATCAGTTTCACAGATCGATCATACACAACTCTTGTTTAATAAACTTCATTCTTTCAGAGCATAAAGGCTTTGTAAAGATATCAGCTAATTGATGTTCAGAGTTAATAAATTTTAGAGAGATATCACCTTTCTGATAATGATCTCTTGGAAAATGATGTCTGACATCAATGTGCTTAGTCCTAGAGTGAGACACAGGCTTCTTAGATATGTTAATTACACTAGTATTGTCACAGTTAATTGAAACATGTTTAAAATCAAATCCATAGTCCAATAAAGTGTGTTTCATCCACAGAATCTGTGCACAGCAACTACCAGCAGCGATGTATTCTGCTTCAGCAGTAGATAATACAACTGAGTTCTGTTTCTTACTACACCATGATACTAGCGATTTTCCAAGTAAGTGACATGTTCCAGATGTGCTTTTCCTATCTAACTTGCATCCAGAAAAGTCAGCATCTGAATAACTAGTTAGGTCAAAAGATTGTCCTTTTGGATAAAACAAACCTAAATTTACAGTATACTTAAGATATTTAAAAATCCTTTTAACAGCCATTAAGTGTGACTCTTTAGGATTAGCTTGAAATCTAGCACACATACACACACTAAACATAATATCTGGTCGACTAGCAGTAAGATAAAGTAAGCTCCCAATCATACCTCTGTAATTGGTTTGATCAACTGGTTTCCCAGTTTCATCAACATCCAATTTGCAGGTAGTACTCATGGGTATATCACTTTCCTTAATACTATCCAAACCAAAACGTTTTAACAAATCCTTAGTATATTTACTTTGATTTAGAATAATGCCATCTTTAATTTGAAAAATTTGAAATCCAAGAAAGTACTTAAGCTCTCCCATTAAGCTCATTTCAAACTCATTTTGCATAACCTTTGAAAAATCAGTACATAAAGAATTTTTAGAAGATCCAAAAATAATATCATCAACATAGATTTGTACTATTAAAAAATCTTTTGAAAACCTTTTTATAAATAGAGTGGGATCAGCTATTCCTTTTGTAAATCCTTTTGAAATGAGAAAGTTTGAAAGTCTTTCATACCAAGCTCTTGGAGCTTGTTTTAAACCATATAAGGCTTTAGAAAGTTTAAAAACATGATTTTGAAAATGAGGATTTGTGAAACCAGGTGGTTGTTCTACAAAAACATCTTCAACAATAAAACCATTTAAAAAAGCACTTTTCACATCCATTTGATATAACTTGAAATTCAGATGTGATGCATAAGCAAGTAAGATCCTAATTGCTTCTAATCTAGCTACATGTGCAAAGGTTTCCTTATAGTCAATTCCTTCTTCTTGATTGTAACCTTGTGCAACTAGCCTAGATTTGTTTCTAATGATGTTTCCAGATTCATCTACTTTGTTTCTAAACACCCATTTTGTGCCTATGATTATAGTGTCCTTAGGTCTTTCTACTAATTTCCAGACTTTGTTTCTTTCAAATTGATTTAGTTCTTCTTGCATAGCTATTACCCAAAATTCATCATTGATGACATCATTGATATTTGTAGGTTCTAGCTGCGATAAGAAGGCTTGATGTTCAACCTGATTTCTAAGAGAAGCTCTAGTCTTTGTCCCTCTATCAAGATCTCCTACAACAACATCTAAGGGATGATTCCTCAGAATCCTAGTTGATCTAGAAAAGGTAGGACTCGAGATTTCAGGTTCATCTAGAGGTTGAGGTTCAACAGAAGAAGGGTCTAGAGAATTTCCAGAGCTGGATGTTTTAACTTCAGGTCCACTGTTTTTATCATTAAGGTTCAAACCAGAGAGATCATCTTCAAGATTTTCAAGAGAGGTCTTAGGTTCATGTGGATCAGTTTCATCAAATTTGATATGAATAGATTCTTCCACACATTTGGTTCTTTTATTGAAAACTCTGTAGGCTTTACTAGAAGTAGAGTAACCTAGGAAAATTCCTTCATTATTCTTGGATGCAAACTTGTCAAGATTATCTTTAGTATTAAGAATAAAGACTTTGCAACCAAAAACTTTGAAGTAGTTAACTTTAGGTTTCCTATGGTTCCATAACTCATAAGGGGGTCCTCTTAAGAACATGTCTAATCAAGACTCTATTAATAACATAGCAAGCGGTATTGACAGCTTCAGCCCAAAAATAAATAGGTAGGTCATACTCATTGAGCATAGTCCTAGCAATTTCTTGCAGGGTTCTATTCCTTCTTTCTACTACACCATTCTGTTGAGGTGTCCTAGGGGCAGAGAAATTGTGACTATAGCCACTGTGTGAGCAGTAAGATTCAAACTCATGATTTTCAAACTCACGGCCATGATCACTTCTCAGGGTCTTAATCTTAAGTCCACTAAGGTTCTCTACAGACTTGGAATATTTAACAAAGTAAGAACAAGCTTCACTTTTGTGAGCTAGAAAATATACCCAAGTATATCTAGAAAAGTCATCTACAAGAACATAGACATAGTGCTTCCCATTTAAACTAGAAACTCTAGAAGGTCCAAATAAATCCATGTGAACCAACTCGAGAGGTTGAGAAGTTGACACTTCTTTCTTTGATTTGAAAGAAACTTTATGTTGTTTTCCCTTTTGACAATGATTACAAATTTTGTCTGCTGGAAATTCAAGTTTGGGTAGGTCTCTTACTAAGTTCTTCCTAGCAAGTTTTCTAATTGAATGCACATTGCAGTGTCCTAATCTTCTGTGCCAAAGCCAAGACTCTTTTTGAAAAGCATTTAAACAAGTACTGTTTTTTTTAGCTAAGGAATTTAAGTCGACAGCATAAACGTTTTCATTTCTTAAAGCAGAAAATACTAAAGCATTTTTAGAATTAAAAACATTGCAAGAATCATGTTCAAATTTAACATAAAAACCATCATCACATAACTGAGAGATACTTAATAAATTGTATTTAAGGCCGTCAACAAATAAAACTTTAGAAATCAATACTGAGTTAGTGTTACCAATCTGGCCTAACCCGATGATTTTCCCTTTAGAATTGTCACCAAAGGTAACAAAACCTCCATCAACTTTGACTAAGCTTTTAAAGCATGAAAAGTCTCCTGACATATGTCTTGAACATCCACTGTCCAAGTACCAGGTCTTTCTACAGGAGCTCTTTAAGCAGGTTTCCTACAAAACAGATTTAAACAGGAAATGATTTTGGTACCCAGATTTTCTTGGGTCCAGACAGGTTAGCCAATAATACTTTAGGTACCCATATTTGTCTAATGGGTCTTATATAATTTGTAGAATCACCATACATTGAAAGATAAACCTTATTAGATCCATAACTATGAATATAACTGGTTGAGGCGTATGAAGTTCCAGAGCTAGTTACATTCTGTCCAGATTTAGGAATAAATCTATTCTTGGTCAACTGTCTCTGTCCAGGTTTGTAACCTATTCCAGTAGTGTATTTTGGTGCAACTTGTTTTCCTATCATTTGAGTTAGAGTTTCCTTACCATTGGTAAATTTCTCTAAATCCTTTCTGAGTTGCTCATTAGATAATTTCAATTCAGTGTTCTCCTTTAACAATTGAGCATTTTTCTCTTTTTCAATAGTGAGTTCAGTTTTAACTGTAGTGGTGACAGCATGCTGTTTCTTTAATGATTTGTATTTATCCTTAAGTTCATTGCATGTCTCTTCTAACATATCACAATATTCAAACAATTCATATTTAGACATGTTATCACATTTAGAATCATCTCCAGAATAATATGAATTAGAAGCAGGAGTTTCTGAAGTTACCTCAGAAGTGTTTGTCATGAAACACATGTTTGCTTTATTTCTATGTTCTGTTTCAGAAACTTTAGATTCACTAGAACTGTCCTCAGAAGCACTCCAAGTAGCCTTCATGGCCTTTTTAAACTTATTGTCCTTGTATTCATACTTCTTCCTGTATTTCAGCTTTGGACAGTCAGCTTTTATGTGTCCTTTCCTTTTACACTCATAACAGACAACTTCATCTGATTTATCAGATTTCTTCCAGTCCTTTTTCCAATGTCCCTTGTTACCATACTTACCTTTGTAGTTTGACTTTCTGAAAAACTTCTTCTTCCTATAAAACTTTTTAAATCTTCTGGCAATGTGAGCCATCTCAGCATCACTGTCAGAGTCACTCTCACTGTCTTCACAGCTTGAGCTTTCGTTTATAGCTTTAAGTGTTTCCTTATCCTTGTTCTTTGAGTTTGTAGTTTTGAAGGCAATAGACTTTCTTCTAGGTTCATCGTCTTCTTCTTTATTCACCTTGAGTTCCTCTTCATACATCATCAGTTTGCCAATTAGTTCTTTGACTGACAGTTCTCCAATGTCACACGATTCTCTAATGGAGACAGAGGTTCCTCTCCATCTTTCAGGTAGACATCCCAAAATTCTCATGATTTGTTCCTTTTCTGGAACATCCTTTCCCAGAGAGGTCATTGTGTTGACAATTTCATTGAACCTGAGATACATATCAGAAATGGGTTCATCAGGCTTCATTTTAAAATTATCATACTTAATAGTATAGGTATTCAATCTCATCTCCTTAACATTTGTTGTTCCTTCATGAGAAACAGCTAAGGTATCCCAAATTTCATATGCAGTTTTACAACCAGAAATTCTATTAAATTCTTCATCTCCTAGAGCACAGTACAGGGCATTCATAGCTTTACAATTATTATTGTAAGCAGTCTTTGTAGGTTCATCCCAAGTAGACCTAGCAGTAATGAGAATTTTATATTCAGATTCAATAGCAGTCCAAATATCAAAACCTATGCTTTCAAGATGAATTTTCATTTTGAGTTTCCACTGAGCATAGTTGTTTCCATTGAAAAAAGGTGGCCGGTTAGTAGCAGCACCCTCAAGTCTATTATCCATGATATCACAAAAAGAATTTTAAAGAGATAAAAATTTAGAAATAACAGAAATTTTAAGAACTTTAAAATAAAACTAAAATCACAGTTGAAAAGCAGAGTACTTTAGAAAATATTTTCTACCCTCTGATACCAAATGTTGGTCGGAGTGGATACTCAAGAGGGGGGGGGGTGAATTGAGATCCAATTAAAATTTCTGTTAAAAACAATTTCTATTAAAATCCCCCAATTTCAAAAACAAATTAAACTGTAGTGAATTTATACATATTATAAAGGTTCAATTAGTTTCTCAAAGATTGATTAGTTCTTAGTTAACTTAATCTTATGATTAAATTAACTTTTGAAACTAAATTACTGGTTTACAATGAATATAAACACTTGCGAGTTTAACTATCAAAGTAGCTTTGAAAATAAATTATATTTCAAAGTAATAGCAGCGGAATATGAAATAAATATATATAGTATGGATATAAACTTTAACTAAAAACACAGAGGAGTTAACCAAGAGGTTCAGTCTCAAGCCGAGACTTAGTCCTCTCAAAAGTTTATAAAGATGATCCACACCCTGGATCGGGGTTCAACAGTTTACAACTGTCCAGGTCCAAGACCTCTACCACTGTTATTCGTGGGAAACAAAACAACAACAACCAGCTGTCCAGGTCACACACGACCTCTACCACTATCCACAGTGAGAAATGAAGTATAAAAAGGGTTTGCTGAGGATTTACAGATCCTCCAGTTAGAGTACAGGAGTCAGTGTGTGTGTTTAATACAACAGATAACACACACTGCTCAAAATGTAGAATAAATGAATCATAGAGAAGAGAAGTAGAGTTTAGAAATGGCTCCGGTGATTTCAGTGCAGCTCTGGACTCTTTTGGATTTGATCAGAAGTAATTCTGAGTCCTCTTCTCGTTTTTGTTTGAGAAGCAGAGTGTCGTATGCTTCAGGTTCATAGGCAATGAGATGGAGTCGATGAAGTTCTTCAATGTTCTTTTGTATGCACAGAACTCTTCTTGAGTAGGATTGATTGTGTATGAGGTTCTGTGTAATCTCTTGATATGTATCTTCTATATTTCTTGGTTCTTCCTCCTCTTTCTTCTTGTATATCTCGTTTGTTCTCTGCTTTCTTTCTTCTTCTTCTATTTGCTTCTATATTTCCAGCAACAGAATCTTCTTGTATTTATGTCACGTGCTTCGGAAGACAGAAAAGGTTTCCTTTCCGCAGGTACGAGGTACAGTTTCCTGACATCCGGCAACCTTTATTAATTAATTGACAGAGCATTAAAATATACCTGATATGACCGTTGGTTAGATTAAATAAAGATAAAGATAAAGAAATTCAAACAGTTGTTTATGACTATCGATAAGTTCAAGTGATCGGTAGGTCATCATCATCGGTGGCTAGACATCGGTGTGTCCTGACCGGTGACTCAGATGATTAGCATCAGTGTGTTATTTGATCGGTGACTCATTTGCATCGGTGTATCATTCGATCAACATCGGTGAGTCAGATTGATCAGCATCGGTGACTCAGATTGATCAGTATCGGTGACTCAGATTGATCAGCATCGGTGAGTCAGATTGATCAGCATCGGTGAGTCAGATTGATCAGCATCGGTGACTCAGATTGATTAGCATCGGTGAGTCAGATTGATCAGCATCGGTGACTCAGATTGATCAGCATCGGTGAGTCCGTTGTCTTGATATTGGATCGGTGCGACCGTTGTCTTGATATTGGATCGGTGCGACCGTTGTCTTGATATTGGATTGGTGCGACCGTTGTCTTGATATTGGATTGGTGCGACCGTTGTCTTGATATTGGATCGGTGCGACCGTTGTCTTGATATTGGATCGGTGCGACCGTTGTCTTGATATTGGATCGGTGCGACCGTTGTCTGTTTGATCCAGAAGACTTCCAAAATACTTGTAAATCAATAAAAACATAGATAAAAACACGATAACAGATTCACTAATAGATTGTGAATAAGTTTATGAGAAATCCAACCGGATTAAATAATAGCGATTTGTGATTATTAAAACAACAATCATAGGAATGAATTCAGCAATCTTCCAGAGGGCTCAACATGGTGCAAGCCTAGTAGCCTTGGCAGTGGGAGATTATCACCTTACTTTGCCTAGCGGTTTGGTTCTTATATTGAATAATTGTTATTATGTACCTTCGGTTACCAGAAACATAATCTTAGTGTCAAGTCTGGACACGGAGATTTTATTTTATTTTTTGGAAATAAGTGTTGTCTCTTTTATAAGGATAACATGTGTTATGGTATGGCGCATCCTAACAATGAGTTTTATATACTTAAACTCGAAAACCTGATAATGACAATCAATGGAAAAACCAACGTACATGACTCATATATAACACACGCCTATGACACTTCAGGCTTGGTCATGTTAATGAGAAACGACTATAGAAGTTACATCAAGTATAGTTTTTAGTCTTAACTGAGTTAAAACCCCTGGATGTATGTCACACTTGTTTACAAGAGAAAATGACTAAATCACCCTTATCTAGGAAGGGAGTAAGAGCCACTGAATTACTGGAATTAATTCATACTGATGTATGTGGACCATTTCCAATAGAGGCAAGGGGTGAGTTTTCTTGCTTCATTACTTTTACCGATGAAAATAGTAGGTATGACCGTATCTATTTAATGTGGTATAAGTCAGATTCCTTTCAGATGTTTAAGGAATACCTATGTAAAATAGAAAACCATCTTAGTAAGAAGATTAAGTCACTCTGCTCAGATCGAGGTAGAGAGTATCTTAACCAAGATTTCATTGATCACTTAAAGGAGTGTGAGATAATATCCTAACTCGCTCCTCTTTATACACCATAGTGGAATGATGTTAGTGAAAGGAGGAATATAACCTTGCTTGACATGGTCAAATCAATGATGAGTTAGGAAACTCTTCTATTATCCTTTGGAGGATACGCCTTTCAGACAACAACATATACCCTTAACTGAGTACCAACTAAAGCTACAGATGAAATTCGATATGATTTGTGGTGCACTTATGAGTTGTGGTGCACTTATGAGTTGTGGTGCACTTATATAAATGCATGAGTATGTGGTTAGTGATTGTTTAATTATTTTAGAAAATAGTATTAATTGTGTTGTATAAATGAGAACGTGTAATTAATAATAGTTTTATTACAATCGTTGGAATGATAATAGTGGCAATGATGTGAAATATTTAATAATACTAATAATATTTATTATTATTATTATTATTATTATTAAAGTGGGGTAAAATTGGTTTGTATATATGTATGCTATATATATATTATACATACATATGTGTATATATATATTTATGGGTGTAAATAAATATAAACATTAGTGTGTATATATATAGGTGGAAATCATGAAGGAGGGGCGCTCAAAAAACCCTCCCGCCCCTCTCTCCTCTCTCTATCTCTCTATGATTTTATATTTATATTTATTAATATTTTCAAACTTTAATCATCAATATCTTTTCCGATATTGATCAGATTGATGCGCCGTCAGTGGTATTAGATTCATCTTAATAAGAGGATGGTGCGTATCAAATTTGATTTCATAGGCAATGAGGTATTTTGTACATATTTTTATTAAATCAAATTTCCTTATTTATTTAATTTATCCTTCGATAGTTGTCAGAATAACGCACCGTCAGCGATGTTGGATTCATTTTGATGAGAGAATGATAATACATGGGTTTATTTTCACAGGAGATGAAGAATTTTATCCATATTTAATTAAATTCAAATACCATGGTTAAATCGCAAAGATGATGATTAAAAATGAAGCTTTTTCGGTACCATATATTAGTGGTGGATCAACACCCAGTTCGTGAGTTCATCATATTTGAGGTAGGTGGTCTAAATTCAATTCCAATAGTCTTGATCCCAATTGCGTGCATGTGTTGTAGATTTCAATTGGCAAATTTGACAATTGAATCTTGAATTGAATAAATTAAATCGATTAATTAATTTATGGAAACATGGGATTGATTGGGATATTGAGACTGAATTAATTAATTGTTGAATTAATTAATGAGAAATATTGTGATTATGCAATTAGTTGAATTTGATTATTTAATTGGTGAATTAATTAATGGATTGCTGAGATTGTGAAATTGAATTAATTAATTATTGAATTAATTAATAGATTGTTGGGATTATGTAATTGATGAAATTGAATTAATTAATTGTTGAATTAATTAATGAGAATTGTTGTGATTATGCAATTGGTTGAATTTAAATAATTAATTAGTGAATTAATTAATGAATTATTGAGATTGTGAAATTGGATTAATTAATTATAGAATTAATCAATAGATTGTTGAGATTATGTAATTGATGGAATTAAATTAATTAATTATTGAATTAATTAATAGAAATTGTTGTGATTATATAATTGGTTGAATTTGATTAATTAATTGGTGAATTAATTAATATATTGTTGGGATTGTGAAATTGGATTAATTAATTGTTGAATTAATTAATAAATTTTCGAGATTATATAATTGGTGGAATTGAATTAATTAATGGGAATTGTTGTGATTATGCAATTGGTTGAATTTGATTAATTAATTGATGAATTAATTAATGGATTGTTGGGATTGTGAAATTGGATTAATTAATTGTTGAATTAATTAATAGATTGTTGAGATCATGTAATTGGTGGAATTAAATTAATTAATTGTTGAATTAATTAATGGGAATTATTGTGATTATGCAGTTGGTTGAATTTGATTAATTAATTGGTGGATTAATTAATGGATTGTTGATATTATATTAATTAATTATTGAATTAATTAATAGATTTATGAGATTATGTAATTGATGGAATTGAATTAATTAATTAATGAGAATTGTTGTGATTATGCAATTGGTTGAATTTGATTAATTAATTGGTGAATTAATTAATGGATTGTTGGGATTGTGAAATTGGATTAATTAATAGATTGTTGAGATTATATAATTGGTGGAATTGAATTAATTAATTACTTAATTAATTAATAAGGATTATTGTGATTGTGCAATTGGTTGAGTTGGATTAATTAATTGTTGAATTAATTAACAGATTTTTATGACTGTGGAATTTGATTAATTAATTGTTGAATTAATTAATAGATTGTTAATATTGTGGAGTTGAATTAATTAATTGTTGAATTAATTAATAGATTGTTATGATTGTGGAATTGGATTAATGAATTGTTGAATTAATTAATAGATTGTTATGATTTTGAAATTGGATTAATTAATTGTTGAATTAATTAATAGATTTTTGTGATTGTAGAATTGGCTTAATTAATTGTTGAATTAATTAATAGATTGTTGTGATTGAGAACTTGAATTAATTAATAGATTGTTGTGATTGTGGAATTAGAATAATTAATTGTTGAATTAAATAATGAGATGTCGTGATTGTGGAATTGATTGATTAGGATTAATTAATTGTTGAATTAATTAATGAGATGCCGTAATTGTGGAATTGATTGATTTTGATTAATTAATTGTTGAATTTATTAATGAGATTTTATGATTTTGGAATTGATTGATTTGAATTAATTAATTGTTGAATTAATTAATGAGATGCCATGATTGTGGAATTGATTGATTTCAATTAATTAATTGTTGAATTAATTAACGAGATGTTATGATTGTGGATTTGGTTGATTGAGATTAATTAATTGTTGAATTAATTAATGAGATGTTATGATTATGGAATTGAGAGAAATTGGATTAATTAATTGTTGAATTAATTATTGGAGATTGTTGTGATTATACAATTGTTGATGTGATTAATTAATTGTTGAATTAATTAATGGAATTGATATGATTAATTAATCATTAAATTAATTAATGAAATGAAGTGAATATGCAATTGTTGTGTTAAATTAATTAATTGGTGAATTAATTAATGGTGATATTGTGATACACGTGATATTGTGATACATGTGATATTGTGATACATGTGATATATGTGATTTATATATGAGTGTGGGGTGAGAACTAATGCTCCAAATACCCATATGTGATTGGTTACTATACGAGTGTGAGACATAGACTGATGCTCCAAATACCCATTAAGTGCCAGTGCATACATGCAGATATTATTGTATGGGACATAGACTGATGCTTTAAATACTCATGAGGCGTGGGATAAAGACTGAGGCTCCAAATACCCACGGGGTTCTTGACAGAACGTTCTACGCCCATGAGATTGACATTGGACTATAGTTCAAATTAGCCATATTATAAATTGAAATGAAAATGGATAATGAAAGCCCATTTGTGATAATGATTTGTGAATTGAAAATGTGATATGGTTTAGACTCCGGTATGAGTCGATGCAGATATTGTGATTCAGGTGTCCTCGGGAACTCGAGAGTTTATGTGGTTAAATAAAGAATAACTGAATAAATGTAAATTGCTTACTTTATTACTTGTATTTAATTCTTTATACAACTACATATATTGTTTTAACTAGATATTGTTTTAGATGCCGTTGGTGGTGGCTTACTGAGTTGTACTCACACCTTACTCGCGCTGCCTGATCGGTATCTAAATAGATTTTATGGTGCAAGATAGGTTAAGGGAAATGACCCTATGTCAGATGACTGATATGGGATGGAGCATGGATGAGGGAACCATATTTGGTGTCGAGACCCACTTTTGAGTTTTCACTGTCTATTTATTTTGGGTTTTTCATATTGACACTTGACACACATTTAGCATGACACGTCTACTGTTTAGTTTTAGATATTGTATTTCCCATTTTGGTCATATTGTGATATTGGGTTGTTCTGGTTATGGTTATATCATTTGGCTTTTGTTTATTTATCTCCGCTAGTTTATTACTATGATAAAGAGGGTATAGTCTCCCTATGATCGATATTAAACCCTCGTTGTTAGTTGGAAGCCTCTGACATACGGGGAGGCTCATTTGAGGCCACATAATGATCTTGATCGGGGCACTGATGTGTGACACCCGGGTCGGGACGTTAGAAAGTGGTATCAGAGCTAAGTTTTATTTTCTTTTTTCTTTTATCTTGCTATTTTAGAAAGGCAGATAGGAGACTAGGAAGAGTCGGACCTTGGTTATGAGATCTTGCATGAGAGTAGCTAACCCATATACGGGGGAAAGCCCAAGTACCCAGGGTGGGATTAATGTTTTTGATGTGTGCTGTTACAGTTGGATGCTATTTCACCTCAAGTGATGCACTTATTGTGTGATGTGATTATTGTTTTTGAGATTTACTGAGATTTGACTCGTGGACTATATTGGCACGAGAGTTGAGTAAACATGCATCATTCTAGGCACTCAGAATTATTATGTGACATGCATCATTTTAAGCACGCACGAGAAAAGCAGGTTTGGGTAAGTTGTTAAAATTGAAATGCTTTTCTTTGCATGTGTGAATTAAATGGAAAATGGTTCCTAATATGAAATTTAGAATTGTAAAATGATGCAAGATGTGAATAAATGAGTCTCTAATGAAACTTGAGTTATGTGAATGAGTTTACCCTTTATTAACCATGACCTAGATGTAAGATGGTTAAGGGTAGTGACAACGCATCGGTTTTGACCGTGTGGCGGAAAAAGGGGGGAAATGACTTGTGATTTATTTGGATGGTAGTAAAAGGTGAAAGACTAATGAATATTAGATTATAACTGGGAAATTTAAAATAAACTTGGAACTAATTAATGGTGTATGTAATTTTTAATGTATTTAAAAGAAGTAGATGATGATAATTGGGAGAAAATTATATTTTCACCAAGATTTGAATTGTTTGAAATTTATATAGCTCTAAAGTTTATTCAAATGTTTAAATATGGAAACACCTATGATAAGTATTTGTGTTATATAAAAAATTTGATCTTGAAGAAATTTATTAAATATTTATGGTTTTTTTTAAATTAATAAAAAATATTATTTTAGAGTTTAAATATTTTATGGGTGGTCAACATTAATAATATGATAAGTATTTGTGTTATATAAATGCATGAGTATGTGGTTAGTGACTGTTTAATTATTTTGGAAAATGGTATTAATTGTGTTGAATAAATGAGAACGTGTAATTAATAATAGTTTTCTTACAATTGTTGGAATGCTAATGGTTGTAATGATGTGAAATATTTAATAGTAGTAATAATATTTGTTATTATTATTAAAGTTGGAAAAAATTGGTGTATATATAAGTATGCAATATATATATATATACACATATGTGTATGTATATATTTGAAGGTGTAAATAAATATAAATAAATATACACATTGGCGTATATATATATATGGGTTGAAATCATGAAGGAGGGGCGCTCAAAAAACCCTCCTACCCCTCTCTCCTCTCCTCATCTCTCTATCATTATTTTTTATTTTTATTAATATCTTTAAACTTCAATCATTAATATCTTTTCCGATATTGATCGGATTGACGCGCCGTCAATGACATTGAATTCTTCTTGATAAGGGAATGGTGCGTATCAATTTTTTTTCATAGGCGATGAGTTATTTTGTATAGATTTTTATTAAACCAAATTTCATTATTTATTTTATTTCTCCTTTGATAGTCTTCGGAATAACACGCCATCAACGATGTAGGATTCATATTGATGAGAGGATGATAATCCATGGATTTATTCTCACAGGAGATGATGAATTTTATCCAAATTTAATTAAATTCAAATACCATGGTTAAATCGTAAAGATGATGATTAATAATGAAGCATTTTCGGTACCATATATTAGTGGTGGATCAACACCCAGTTCGCGAGTTCATCATATTTGAGGCAAGTGGTCTAAATTCAATTCCCATAGTCTTGATCCCAATTGTGTGTATGTTTTGTAGATTTAAATTGACACATTGGACAATTGAATCTTGAATTGAATAAATTAAATTGATTAATTAATTTATGGAAACATGGGACCGAATGAGATATTGATATTGTGGAATTGAATTAATTAATTGTTGAATTAATTGATGGGAATTATTGTGATTATGCAATTGGTTGAATTTGGTTAATTAATTGGTGAATTAATTAATGGATTGTTGGGATTGTGAAATTGAATTAATTAATTATTGAATTAATTAATAGATTGTTGAAATTATGTAATTGGTGGAATTGAATTGATTAATTATTGAATTAATTAATTATTGAATTAATTAACAGGAATTGTTGTGATTATGCAATTGGTTGAATTTGATTAATTAATTGGTGAATTAATTAATGGATTGTTGAGATTGTGAAATTGGATTAATTAATTGTTGAATTAATTAATAGATTATCGAGATTATGTAATTGCGGGAATTGAATTACTCAATTATAGAATTAATTAATGAGAATTGTTGTGATTACGCAATTAGTTGAATTTGATTAATTAATTGGTGAATTAATTAATGGATTTTTGGGATTGTGAAATTGGATTAATTAATTATTGAATTAATTAATAGATTGTTGAGATTATGTAATTGGTGGAATTGAATTAATTAATTATTGAATTAATTAATGAGAATTATTATGATTATGCAATTGGTTGAATTTGATTAATTAATTGGCGAATTAATTAATGGATTGTTGGGATTGTGAAATTGGATTAATTAATTATTGAACTAATTAATATATTTTTGAGATTATGTAATTGGTGGAATTGAATTAATTAATTTTTGGATTAATTAATGAGATTTTTTGTGATTATGTAATTGGTTGAATTTGATTAACTAATTGCAGAATTAATTATTGGATTGTTGGGATTGTATTAATTATTTTTTGATTTAATTAATAGATTTTTTAAATTATGTAATTGGTGGAATTGAATTTATTAACCATTGAATTAATTAATGGGAATTTTTGTGATTATGCAATTGGTTGAATTTGATTAATTAATTGGTAAATTAATTAATGGATTGTTGGGATTATGAAATTGGATTAATTAATTACTGAATTAATTTATAGATTGTTGAGATTGTGTAATTGATGAAATTAAATTAATTAATTGTTGAATTAATTATTGGGGATTGCTGTAATTATGCAATTGGTTGATTTAGATTAATTAATTGTTCAATTAATTAATAGATTGTTATGATTGTGGAATTGGAATAATTAATTGTTGAATTAATTAATAGTTTGTTAAGATTGCGAAGTTGGATTAATCAATTGTTGAATTAATTAATAGATTGTTGTGATTGTGGAATTGGATTAATCAATTGTTGAATTAATTAATAGATTGTTATGATCATGCAATTGGATTCACCCAAATAGCATGAAGGCCTTCTTTTTTATTGATTTTTTGATAACTCCCCTTTTAAGGGATAATGGGAACCCTTACAAGGCCCGTAGGCATAGAGATTACATGACCCGTAGGTATTAGGAAATATACCGGCTATAACCACATGGAACTGATCCTCCCCAACTTCTTCATCGTGATGTCATCTCTCTACCTTTGCATGGCTAGTTTGGCTAGGCTTTCCGTGCAAGCAGAGGGTGGTCCCGATGGGAAATACCATACCCTCTCTTTCTGAAAAATCCGCTTAATCTTCTGCTCTGGTGAATGCGCTTTCTCTGAATCCTCATTTGGAGACTGCTCCTTATAGAGTCTGCCTAGTTGTTAAGCCCAATCTCAGGTGGCCCAAAGTCCTTGAGGTGGCCCGAAGTCCTTACTGGCCTGAAGGCCTTGGGTGACCCGAAGGCCTTAAAGGATCTGAGGCCCAAACCGGTGGCCCGAAAGCCCAAAAAGATGAATAGTTATGGATATTACAGTACTAAACAGTGCTTGCTACAATACCTGCTACAATACCGCTACAGTACCTGAAAATTATGACTCATCCCGATTTTGAACTCGGGTCTCTTGGACGCACTTGTCGAGTCCTCACCAACTGGGTTGAGGCTCTTGTGAAAAACGTGTGTATGGTTAACGCTCGACTCCCACTAGGGGGGCCCTACCAAGCCCCAGAGCGCACCGCATGATCCCCAGCTAGGAAGATGAATTTGAATCACCCGGTGCATAATACGCACAGTGTCCGAGTCTGGCGGGACTCGAGCCTGGGCCAGTTCTGATGGAGAGCGAGGGGTATGACTAGCGGGTACTACTCAGCTAACACCCCATGGGCTAAAAACATGTGTATGGTTAACACTCGACTCCCACTAGGGGGCCCCGCCAGGCCCCAGAGCGCGCCACACATTCCCCAGCTAGGCAAATTGCTTTGAATCACCTTGTGCATAGTACACACAGTGTCCGAGTCTGGCGAGACTCGAGCTTAGGCCAGTTCCCACGGAGAGTGAGGGGTTGTGCAATTGGATTAATTAATTGTTGAATTAATTAATAGATTATTATGATTATGGAATTAGATTAATTAATTGTTGAATTAATTAATTGATTGTTGAATTTATTGATTTGGATTAATGAATTGTTGAATTAATTAATGAGATGTCATGATTGTGGAATTGATTGATTTGGATTATTTAATTTTTGAATTAATTAATTAGATGTCATGATTGTGGAATTGATTGATTTGAATCAATTAATTATTGAATTAATTAATGAGATTGAAGAGGTAAGTGATTTGGTGAAGTTGAAATTGTTGTTAATTGCTTGAGAATATGAAAAAGTTAATGAGTGCTAATTGTGTCATTGGTGGTTTGAGTTTGACACATTATTTACAACATTTTAAGTAGCCATGAAAAATGTTTTATTTTTCATGAGGAGAATTTGAGGTTTGTGATTTTATTTTGAATGGTTTGGTCTATGGAATATGGTTTATTATTTTTTAATTGAGTTTATCAAAAAATTAAGCCAACATTACAAGCCAGCCAAGGGGAGCAGCACACCACTATGGGCAGCCAAGCTCAACCCTAAGCTGACAAGCATGAGGCTGTAGCTGAGGAAGTTCAAGGGCGTACCTACGTGAGGTAGAGGTGCAGCGTAGCGCCACCGTGCGGGGCGACAAAGTGGCAGAGGTGGGCACAGAAGCATTCTCACAGAACCGGTACAGGGCGGTACCGGAGGAGGGGGAGGAGAATTCTAGTGGATGGTTGTTGCACCTTATAATATAAAGGTGCATCATGTTTAAGGCACGTTTCGATGTGGGATTCTTGCAAAATACACCCGAACCGTTCGATTTCTGATCGAATTTTCCTACTTGTCATATTGTCTCGTTGAGCTCTCAACCGTGAGATCTATTTAAATAATTTCTTAAGCTTTCCGATCAAGTGCTGGAATTCGTCTTCTCCAGCAAGCCTTGCACCCAAGTACTGTTCACCGAATCTCCAAGCCACATTGTCTATAGATTGAGTACATCCATAAGATCATATTTTGATCTTTATAAGAACTCTAATGTGATCAAAATCACACGAGAAATCATTTTCATGATTTAATGAAGATCAAACTGAAGTTTTGAATCCTGGAGAAATCCAGTGATGATGATCATTTCCGAAGCGAGCTATTCATCCATGAATCTCGAAGGTTCTAAAATGAATGGGCTATTGTGATTATAGAAGGTTCTAAGATAATCTTCGTTGCCTATAAATACTGAGGCCTTCATTCATTTTTGGCTGCTGAGTTTGAGAGGTTCAATTTTCTATTTAGCTGAATATATGTAAATTTGTCTGGTTCATGAAGGTTTCCATGTATACTTTGTTAGTGTGAAGAAGAAGCAGTGATCCCACATGCATATGATATGTCTTTTGCACACTCACAATATTTCGTGATGAACTAAGTTCTGTGAAGCTTTTGAGATAATATGATTCACATACGTATCTCTCAGGCTTGAGTGAAGGATACTGAATCAGTGCTTACTTCACACGAAGAGTTTGAAACCATGAGATAGTGTGTACTTACACTGTATTTTTTGAAGAAGATCTTGCACGGATCTAATACCCATTTTTGTTTGTTCATACAAAAATAGAATTATAAAGTGAGTTTTTTGTTGCCCATGGAGTATATATCTCAAAGTGAGAATTCAGTTTTTCATGAAGGATTTATGTGCATGAGGTAGAAAGCAAGGTATAGTACATAATGTATATTCACATGCATGATACACATGCATAGAACAAAGGCAATGCGAAGATTGTCGGTGTTTAGTGCGTGCGAAGGTAAATATACAAGAAGGCTTTGAGTTTAATCTTGAATTATGTGGAATTTAATGTGCATGTGTTATGAAAACATGTATACACATGCAATTATGCATTCATGATAGTGTGAAGCTTGTGCATGTGTGTTATTGAACAAAGTAAGAAGGCCATGCGGTGTATTATATACATGCATGAAATTTGAAGAAGTGAACGCGGAATTTATATTTCATAATTTGGGTAGAGTATTTTGAGACTGAATCTAGGGTAGTTATTCTATCATTGTTTCAGAATATTTCTATATCTGAGTTTTCAATGGTTAGTGAGGTTGAGTCTTCAGCAGAAGAAAAAATGTTTGCCTGAGTGGTGTTGTACTGAGGTAGCTGATTATATTCAGTGATCAAAATTATCAAAGCAAGACCAACATCAATGCAAAGGTACTTGAATTGTACACAAGCTGGTTTGATCTAGCAAGCTCGTTGAAGAGACTCTAGAGACTAAGGGGTCTAACCAGTTGAATGGTTGGGGGGTCTAACCAACCGAGGTAGAAGAGTTGGATTGTTGGGGGGTATAACCAGGATCAAATGGGGGATCGATTACTGGGGTGTATAACCAATTATTTCCTGAACCATTGTAATTGATAAAAATATTATAGTGGAAAATCTGTGTTGGGGGGTATAACCAACATGGAAAGTATGTAGGTCTTAGTACCGAACCTTGTAAAAATACTATGTGTTGTGTTCCATTTGATTTATGCATTTCATGCATGATCCACTCATCTCAATAGGTGAGAGAGGTTTGAATTAAAAGGTGAAAAAGAATTTAGTAAAACTAGTCACACCTGATTCACCCACTCTAAGTGTGGCTGCATGATCATTGGACACTTCATAGATGTCATGATTATAGAATTGATTGATTTGAATTAATTAATTGTTAAATTAATTAATGAGATGTTATGATTGTGGAATTGGTTTATTGGGATTAATTAATTTTTTAATTAATTAATGTGATGTTATGATTATGGAATTGGGTGAAATTGGATTAATTAATTGTTGAATTAATTGATGGTGATTGTTGTGATTATATAATTTTTGATGTGATTAATTAATTATTGAATTAATTAATGGAATTTATATGATTAATTAATTATTGAATTAATTGATGGAATAATATGAATATGAAATTGTTGAGTTGGATTAATTAATTGGTGAATTAATTAATTGTGATATTGTGATACATGTTATATTGTAATACATGTGATATATGTGATTGATATACAAGTGTGGGATATGGACTGATTCTCCAAATACCCATATGTGATTGGTTGATATATGAGTGCGGGACACAGAATGATCCTCCAAATACCCATAGAGTTCCAAGTGTATGCATGCAAATATTATTGTATGGGACATAGACTGATTCTCCCAATACCCATGGGTTGCGGGATAGGGACTGATGCTCTAAATACCCATGGGGTGCTAAACACAACATTCTACACCCATGATATTAGAATTGGACTATGGTTCCAATTATTCGTATTATAAATTGAAATGAAAATGGATAATGATATCCCATTTGTAATAATTATTTGTGAATTGAAAATGTGATATGGTTCAAACTACGACATGAGCTGATGTAGGTATTGTGATTCAGGTGTCCTCAGGAACCCAGAAATTTATGTGGTTAAATAAAGAATAATTGAATAAATGTAAATTGTTTACTTTATTACTTGTATTTAATTATTTATACAATTGCATACATTTTTTTGACTAAATATTGTTTTACATGCCATTGTTGGTGGCCTACTGAGTTGTACTCACACCCTACTTGGGCTGCCTGATCGGTATCCGAATATATTTCATGGTTGCAAGATAGGTTATGGGCAAGGGCCCTATGTTAGATGGCTGATATGGGATGGAGCATGGATGAGGGAACCAGACTTGGTGTTGGGACCCACTTGAGAGCTTTCAGTGTATTTATTTTGGGTTTTTCATTGACACTTGACACATATTTAGCATGATACATCTACTATTTAGTTTTGGATATTTTATTTCCTGTTTTGGTCATATTTTTATACTAGTTTGTTCTAGTTATAGTTATATCATTTGGATTTTGTTTATTTATTTTTGTTGGTGTATTACTTGGATAAAGAGAGTATAGTCTCCCTATGATTGATATTAGACCCTCACTGCTAATCAGAAGCCTCTGGTGTATGTGGAGGCACACCTGAGGTCATGTAACAGTCCAACTTGAAGCACTGGTGTGTGACACCCGGGTTGGGATGCTACATAACCCTTCAGATAAAAAAGTGACCGTGGCAAGAAAATCCATATTTCTAAAAAGGGAACATATTTCCATCAGAAATAGTGGGAGCATGATTTCCATTGATGAAGTTAATGATCCAGATGCACAAGAGTTGGTATGAGAGCAATCTCCACAAGAAACAATGGGAGATGAAGTTCATGAGACACAAGTACTACATAAGTCAACTTGAGAGGTTAGAGAACCAGATCATTATGGTTTTCTTATCACCGAGTCAGGTGACACATTACTCCTCGAGGATGATGAACCTTTAACCTACAAGGAAGAAATATAAGGAAATGATTCTTATAAATGGAAAGATTCCATGCATTCTGAGATGGAGTCTATATATAAAAATTAATTTTGGATTTTGGTAGACCCTCCAGCTGATGTAAAACCCATTTTTTGCAAATGGGTGTTCAAGAAAAAGATGGACATGGATGGTAAGGTTAATACCTATAAAGAAAAATTGGCAGCAAAGTGTTTTAAACAATGTCAAGGAATAGACTATTAAGAAACCTTCTCACAAGTAGTAATGCTGAAATCCATAAGAATATTGCTCGCAATACTAACCTTCCATGATTATGAAATATGGAAAATGGATATAAAAACTACTTTTCTAAATGGGAAGTTGGTTGAAGACATCTACATGACTCAACCCGAAGGGTTTGTTAGGTCAAATAATGCCAATAAAGTGTGCAACCTGCAGAGATCCATTTATGGGTTAAAGCAGACATCATGAACATGAAATGTTCATTTTGATGAGGCCATAAGAGAACTTGTTTTTTTTCCAAAATTAAAGTTATCCTTGTATCTATAAGAAGGTTAATGAGAATACCATTGTTTTCTTAGTATTATATGTTGATGACATATTAATTATGGGAAATGAAGTGCAAGTCTTATAGTCAGTTAATACTTGGTTAAGTGAATGCTTCTCCATGAAAGACTAAAGTGAATTAGCCTACATTTTAGGGATAAATATCTATCAAGATATATCTCAATGCTGCTTGGGCTAAGTCAAAGTACATATATTGACAAGGTACTCAAAAGTTATAGTATGGAACAATCCAAGAGAGGGTTGTCGCCCATGTCACATGGTATCAATATCTTCAAGAAAATGTGTCCACAAACACAAGAGGAGATTAAAAGAATGAGTAGAATCCCTTACATATCGGTAGTGGTATCTATCATGTATACCATGTTCTGTACTAGGTTTGATGTTTCATTTTATTTAAGCATATTGGGAAGATATCAAGATAATCTAGGAGAGCTTCATTGGGCAGCTGTCCAAACTATCCTGAAGTACTTGAGGCATACAAAGGATATATTCCTAGTGTACAGAGGAGATATAACGACCCATACTTTACATACATTGTTAATACTTCAAAATTGAAGCACACTTATTACAACATATGACAAAACCACAAAGGACCGTATAGGTATAGTGTCTTTAGAAACTGGGGAAACATAAACAACTGGTTCATAAATCTTCTACAGTGTCTCCCATTTATTTCATCATATATAGGGTCCCTTTTAGCATATTCTACTTAATATCCATCTTCCTGACCTGGGGAAAAGAAAACATAAAAGGGTGAGCTCAAATGCTCAGCAAGGGCAAATAAAGGAAATAAAAATCATATCATATCTTTATGAAAATCAAAACCTGCAAAAGAGATCATAATATCTTAACATGGAATAAATCATAGAAGTGAAAATGAGATCCCCATAATCATAACATAAAACTTGAATCTTTATGGCATGCACACATAATCATGGAAAATCATTTCTTGTTAGTCATGACTCATTGCCAAGACTATCTTAGTGGACAAAGTCCCTTTCTGAACCGAGTTCACTCCTCGTTTCAGTCCTGTATCACTGAACCGAAATAACCTTCCGTTCCAGCCATGTCTATCTCATGAGATATAAAATCATTACCCAATGCATTGGAGGGAGATATAGGTCCCACCCATCTTATAATGAATCCTTTCTTATGTGTGCCACATAATCATAAAACATGCATCATCGCATAACACATGTAACAAAAATGGGATTCTTGAAACATCATGACATCATAAATCAATTCATATATGATAAAGGAATTCATAAACATAATTCCATCACAACATAGTCAAACCATTGTAAAAATATGGATAGAAACAGAACCCTTTATTATCTTAGATGGAAAATAATTTTGATAAAACACTTGAATTGAATTCTTGAGGAAAATATCCTTTCTTCTTCAAAAACATTTTTCCTTTCATAACATGTCATACAACTTTAAAATAAAAGAAGTTGATTAAAAAAAACTTGAAAACTTGTAAAGGAAGCTTCTTTGAAGTAATGTTTTAAAAATCCATTCATGCCGTATAAGTTAAAAAAAACATTCTTCGTACTTTTGTCGGAAAAGTCAAAAAGTACCTCGTACGGAAAAACGACAAAAGATTCCTTTCATATTCTTTACTAAAAACTCACCTAAGGGTAAAATTGGATTTAAACTATTTCAAGTGGATGGAAACAATATTACATATTGAGGGAACATGGATGTGGATGATAAAATACACCCCAGTAAATACTTACGAATAAACAATCTCGGATAAAAATGAGATTGTGATATTTCCCTTACCTTAGGTCCGATTTGCTTTGTTCGTGTCCGAAGCTCCTGTATAATGGTTTAAATAATGTTATTGACTTATTCCAGAATCATACATATTGATATGAGATCATATATGGTCATATTATTAGCTTCTTGTTAGTAATATTTCATTGTTACTTGTTACTCGGGTCTTTATAACTTTTTGTTCTTATGCGTGTTTTGTCGAATAAATTCTTATTCTTATCTTTAGGTTATAGATAATTCATTTCCAGAATGGTATTAGTGTAGTATATACCATATTCATTCATTCAATTCATTTATACAATCATTATGAAATGAAGATCATGTAGAACGAGCCGCATCACATCGTGGAGACGGTATTCCGTACGTACGCACGAGTGATGATATCGTTCCTATGATCGTGGAATTGTATTGGAGTATATATATATATTATTTCAGTATCAATATTACTTTATAATAATCATATATAGTTACTCATTACACCATTATACCCATCCTTGTAAGGTGATGGTGGAAAATAGATTACACCACGGCGTGGAGACGGTATTCCGTACGTACGCACGCGCGGTGATTTCATTTTTCCGTAGGATGGATAGAAGGTGAATTAGGGTTGTTTCATATTTATAATAACATATCAGTATGTAAGTAATACTGATGTTATTACTTTATCATGAAACAACTAAAGAAGAAGAAGTTGAAGAAGAAAGAAATTGAAAAGATCGGTAATGGATATTACCTCTTCTTTGGAACGCCTTTTTGAATCCTCCACTTAAGGAACTAAGATTGGTCTTTGGAGAAGACCAGGACCTCTAGGATTATTCTAGGGAAGTGGAGAAGGGAAAATGGCAGGGGTTGGCCGAGCTTGAGTGCTCAAATTGGTGTGAGGAGGAGGGGGAGGAGGTGCCCTTTTATAAGGGAGGAGAGGGGCACCTTAGGAATATCTCAAAATGTTATTTTATATTAAAGTCAAAATCGGTTTATAATGGTTCCAAAGGGTCTTATTTCGAAGCTAAAGTGGGGATGGGTCGAAATCCTATCAACCAATAGGATTTAGACAAGTTTAGGGTATTATTTTAACCTTATCAATTAGATTTAACTCTAAGTTAATTAATTTAACTTTTACCGTGTCTTTTTGTTTTCTTTCACTATATGGTTAATACACTTACTATAACATGCCAAACGAACCCCAAATTGTTTATTATTAATATATATATCCTTATCTAAGTCATTTGGCCGAACCTTAGATTTTTAGGAATAAAATAACAATTAATAATATAATATTTGATTTAAAAACTATTTTGTGTCAATTTTGACACTATTTGATATATGATTTTTGTGAAAGTCATAACAGAATTATATGTTCGAACCAAGTTGATTAAATCAATACTAATATATCATAGTAACCTAGAAAATTAGTGGAATTCATAAAAAGTCTCAAATTACATTTATTTTGGTATTTATATTATCAATTTTGTCAATATTTCATTAATAAGATAATTACTGCATCATCTTTGTGTCATAAATAAATTAAATTATTTGATGTCTAAAAATTACAAATAAAATACCATCATGTAGGAAATCTTTTTAGCTTTCTAATGAATATTTACAATCGAATTTATCTTATGTATAACCCTATATTAAAAATGATTTACTTATTAAACTTTGATTTTAACTATTTTAACCCTTCTTTAAATAAATTAATAATAAATGTCCTAATCTAATCCAAGTGGGCCTAAATGGTCATATTTTATTCCTAAGTTTGTTTTTGGTCGAATTAAACTTGTCCAATAGAATTAGGACATGTTTTAGGGTAATATTAATATCATATTTACCCTTAGTTACCCTATTTACTATTAACCGCGGTAAAAAAAAAGTAAAAAGTTACTATTCACCAAAAATTATTTTCATCTCATTGAACCACATTTTAGTCCTTGATATTAACCGTGTCTCTCGGATTTTCGAAATTCCAATCACAGAAGCGGTAAAATTAAGTTTTATGCAAAATTCAGTTTTTAACCTACCACTTAGTGGTTTCACTATTCATCAAAAATTGAAAGTTTTCAGAAAAATACCAAAATTTCACCCTAGGCTAATTTCGATATTCTGAGTCCAAAAATGAAGTCCATTTTGAAAAATAAAATTTATAAAATTTCAAAAAGTGGTTATTACTATTCATAACGGCTAGTTTTAATAGCATATTGTTGTTTAGTGAAACTCGGTATTGCGTACGACGCAAGCTATCGAGGAAGGTCGCGATTGCGTGTAAAGAAAGCCAAGCAAGTGTTGTGTAGAAAAAAAATTCCTTTGATGATTTATATAACATAAAAGTCTCGGGTGTTACATTCTACCCCCCTTAAAAAGAATTTCGCCCTCGAAATTCGTCACTTTGTTACAAACAGATGAGGATACTTCTCCCTCATCATATCCTCGAGCTCCCATGTAGCTTCTTCAAGTTGGTGGTTCCTCCATAAAACTTTCACCAAGCGAGTGGTCTTGTTTCGTAGGACTTTTTCGCTACGATCCAGAATCTCTATCGGTTGTTCTTCATAAGAAAGATCTTGCTCCAGCGGTACAACTTCTGAGCTGAGTACATGTGAAGGATCTGGTATGTACTTTCTCAGGAGAGATACATGGAACACATCGTGAACTTGAGAGAGATTCGGTGGAAGCGCCAATCGGTAAGCTACCTTCCCAACACGATCCAGTATTTCAAAAGGACCGATATATCTAGGGCTCAACTTCCCCTTCTTTCCAAATCTCATAACCCTCTTCCAGGGAGATATTCGTAAGAACACTTTATCACCCACTTCAAACTCTAGGTCTTTTCTTCGGTTGTCGGCATAACTTTTCTGTCGACTCTGAGCTGCTCTTATGTGTTGTTGAATAGATCTGACCTTTTCTGCCATTTCATCAACGAGATCAGGTCCTAATAGCTTTCTTTCCCCAACTTCATCCCAGCAAGTTGGAGTCCTGCATTTCTTTCCATAGAGAGCTTCATAAGGAGCCATCTGAATACTGGCGTGAAAGCTATTATTATAAGAAAATTCCACCAAAGGTAGGTGTTGATCCCAACCTCCTTTGAAATCCATAGAGCAAGCTCTCAACATATCTTCTAGGGTTTGAATTGTTCTCTCAGACTGACCGTCTGTCTGGGGATGATAAGCAGTGCTGAAACTCAACTCTGTATCCAGAGTATGCTGAAGACTTCGCCAGAACTTCGAGGTAAATCTCGGATCTCGATCAGATATAATAGAAAGTGGTACTCCATGCAATCTTACCACTTCCTTTACATATATCCTGGCAAGCTGATCTAGAGAGAAATCCTCTCTAATAGCAATGAAGTGTGCAGACTTTGTAAGACGATCAACTATGACCCAGATAGCATTATTGCCTTTGGATGTTTTAGGAAGTCCTGTGACAAAGTCCATAGTGATGTTTTCCCATTTCCATTCGGGTATGGGTAATGGTTGTAACATCCCCTTAGACTTCTGTCTCTCAGCTTTAACTTGTTGACAAACCAAGCATCGAGAGACATATTCAGCAACATCTCTTTTCATGCCATCCCACCAGAAGTACTCTTTCAGGTCCCTATACATCTTCGTGCTTCCAGGATGAATAGAGAATGAAGAACTATGAGCCTCATCCAGCAGCTCTTTCTTTAATTCGGGGATGGGAGGAACACAAACCCGATTCCTGAACTTTATTATCCCATCACAATCAAGGTTGAATTCAGGAACATTTCTCACCTTCTTTTGTAACTTGACATCTTCTTTCTGTGCCTCTTTAATCTTCACATGTATAGATGGTTGAACATTCATTTGAGAAAGATAAGATTTTTCCCCTTCCATTATAATTCCAAGATCCATCCTTTGTAAATCCATAAATATTGGATCTTTTGTGATCCTCATCATGGATAAACTAGCATGGTCTTGTCGACTTAATGCATCTGCCACCTTGTTTGCTTTCCCAGGGTGGTAATGGATTGAGCAGTCATAATCCTTAATCAGCTCCAACCATCTTCTTTGGCGCATATTCAACTCCTTTTGTGTGAAAATATACTTTAAACTTTTATGATCAGTATAAATATCACACCTTTCACCATAAAGGTAATGCCTCCAAATCTTTAATGCAAAGATTACCGCAGCCAACTCCAAATCATGTGTTGGGTAATTTTGCTCATGGATTTTCAACTGTCGTGAGGCATAAGCTATCACCATATCATTTTGCATAAGAACACACCCCAATCCCTTCTTGGATGCATCACTGTAGATCACAAACCTTTCTCCACTACAAGGCAGTGTGAGCACAGGTGCACTGGATAACCTTCTTTTCAACTCCTTGAAATTCTCTTCACATTCCTCTGTCCAGACAAACTTAACTCCTTTCCGAGTCAACTTGGTGATTGGATTAGATAACCGTGAAAAATCTTTTACAAAACGTCGATAATATCCAGCCAAACCAAGAAAACTTCGGATCTCAGTTACTGTTGTTGGTCTTGACCATCTTTCGATAACCTCTGTTTTTGCTGGATCCACAGATATCCCCTCTTTTAAGATTATATGACCCAAAAATGCAACTTTTTGAAGCCAAAATTCACACTTGGTAAATTTGGCATAAAGATTCTCTTTTCTCAGGGTCTTCAATATAATTCTCAAGTGATCTTCATGCTCTTCCTTGCTCTTTGAATAGACAAGAATATCGTCTATAAAGACTACCACAAATTGATCAAGATAGTCTCTAAAGACTCTATTCATTAGATCCATGAAGATAGCAGGGGCATTAGTAAGACCAAATGGCATCACTATAAATTCATAGTGTCCATACCTTGTACGGAAAGCCGTCTTTGGTATATCCTCCCTTTTGACCCTTAATTGATGATACCCTGAACGAAGATCAATCTTGGAAAAGTATTGAGCTCCGCGTAGTTGGTCAAATAAGTCATCAATGCGTGGGAGAGGATATTTGTTCTTGATAGTGATCTTGTTAAGTTCTCGATAATCAATGCAGAGTCTCATTGATCCATCTTTCTTCTTAACAAATAGAACAGGTGCTCCCCAAGGTGACGCACTAGGGCGTATGAATCCCTTATCAAGATTCTCTTGGAGTTGCTTCTTCAATTCCTGCAACTCAATTGGGGCCATTCTATAAGGTGTCTTTGAAATAGGCAAAGCACCCGGTACGAGTTCTATTGAAAACTCAACTTCACGATTTGGTGGAAGACCCGGCAATTCCTCCGGAAAGACATCATCAAACTCCCGTACAATGGGCATATTCTTAATCGTGAGTTTCTCACCAACCATTTGAGATAAATAACCTTCATTTAGTGGAATCAATACCCATAAGATGGAAGAAATTTCCACTGGAAGGTTATGTTCATCCTTGCATTGATAGACGATCGTAGGTTGATCTGGAATATGAAATGTGACTTCCCTTCTTTGGCAATTGATATGAGCTCCATGTAGAGAAAGCCAATCCATGCCAAGAATCACATCAAATTCCACTAAAGGAAGGATCACAAGATTTGCAGGAATCACTTTCCCACAAACTTCGATCGGAGAAGAATTATAAACTTCTGATGCGATTGATGTGCCATTAGGTGTTGTCACAGCTAACTCAACATCTAATTGTTGAGGTAATACGGTGATACCCTTAGAAAATTTTTCAGAAATAAAAGAGTGGGTGGATCCAGAATCAAATAAAACATTTGCTACTTTAGAGTGGATGGTAAGTGTACCTTTCACCACATCGTTATCGTACTCCACATCGCTGATAGAAATTGCATGTGACTTTCCTTTTTCTTTAGCCTTAAGAGTTTGTTGACGTCGACCATCATCATCAACCCTTGGATTTGGGCATTGATTGGCATAATGCCCCATCTCCTTGCACTTGAAACATTGAAGTGTAGCAGGTTCATTCTGTGTATCCCTTCCTTTGTTTGCATCATTAGACATCTTCTTCCCATTATCACGGCATTCAAATGCCCGATGACCTTCCTTTCCACATTTAAAACATTTACTTGTCCCTTTAAGACAACTCCCTCCATGTTTCTTTCCACACTTTGAGCATAAGGGAAAGTTCATCTTCTTTTCCGTGTGCTCTTTAGATTTGTCTTTGAATTCCATCTTCCTCTTCTTATCAAACCCATGTGACTGATGGGTTACTTCAATCTCCATCTCGACTTTGAGAGCACATCGAACGATTTCCTCGTAGCTATTGAAGTCCCTTATGGCTAACGCCCTTCGAAGACTTGGTTTTAAGCCACTAAAGAATCGATCGATCTTACTCTCAGGTTGGATAATAATACCAGAAGCGTACCTTGCAAGTCTGGTAAAATTTGCTTCATAGGTACCAACAGATTCATCATCCCTTTGCTTCAGTTCAAGAAACTCTTTCTCCATCTTTGTTCGGAGAATACGAGGGAAGTACTTATTGAAAAATAAGTTCTTGAACTCGTCCCATTCCATAGACTCAATTTCATCCCTTTGCCTCGTATTCTTAACAAGATTCCACCATTGATCAGCATCTCCTTCCAAACGATACACTGCTAGGATGACTTTATCATGCTCAGAACATTGAAGAACTGAAAATATCTTTTCAGTAGTACTAATCCATTGTTCAGCAACTAATGGATCAGTAGACCCGCTGAAAGATGGTGGACGCTGCCTCATGAAGGATTCAACAGAATGTTGCTCCCTCCTTTGTTCGTTTGGAAATCCTGCATGATTCATAGCTTGAGAAAGTTGTGTGAGCATGGCTACAATATTTTGCATTCCAGCTCCCATATCGTTTGGTTGCTCAGGGGGACAATCATTGCATTGCCCATCGCATTCCGCATTAACACGGTTCCTTCGGGTTCCAGCCATTGACTAAAACCAAGAAGAATAGTGTGAGCAACACTAATTATAATAGGAAACCACATAATTCAAGAATAAAATTTTCATGCTTAAGGTCTTATCCTAGGTTATTCAAGGCCATTTCTAAAACACTAAGATTGTGTTCTATGCTTAGACTTATCCTTAGGGTTCTTACTAAGGCTTTCACATCCTAGTTTCCAAAGGTTGACTATACCTTTCCTCTGATACCAACTATAACGACCCATACTTTACATACATTGTTAATACTTCAAAATTGAAGCACACTTATTACAACATATGACAAAACCACAAAGGACCGTATAGGTATAGTGTCTTTAGAAACTGGGGAAACATAAACAACTGGTTCATAAATCTTCTACAGTGTCTCCCATTTATTTCATCATATCTAGGGTCCCTTTTAGCATATTCTACTTAATATCCATCTTCCTGACCTGGGGAAAAGAAAACATAAAAGGGTGAGCTCAAATGCTCAGCAAGGGCAAATAAAGGAAATAAAAATCATATCATATCTTTATGAAAATCAAAACCTGCAAAAGAGATCATAATATCTTAACATGGAATAAATCATAGAAGTGAAAATGAGATCCCCATAATCATAACATAAAACTTGAATCTTTGTGGCATGCACACATAATCATGGAAAATCATTTCTTGTTAGTCATGACTCATTGCCAAGACTATCTTAGTGGACAAAGTCCCTTTCTGAACCGAGTTCACTCCTCGTTTCAGTCCTGTATCACTGAACCGAAATAACCTTCCGTTCCAGCCATGTCTATCTCATGAGATATAAAATCATTACCCAATGCATTGGAGGGAGATATAGGTCCCACCCATCTTATAATGAATCCTTTCTTATGTGTGCCACATAATCATAAAACATGCATCATCGCATAACACATGTAACAAAAATGGGATTCTTGAAACATCATGACATCATAAATCAATTCATATATGATAAAGGAATTCATAAACATAATTCCATCACAACATAGTCAAACCATTGTAAAAATATGGATAGAAACAGAACCCTTTATTATCTTAGATGGAAAATAATTTTGATAAAACACTTGAATTGAATTCTTGAGGAAAATATCCTTTCTTCTTCAAAAACATTTTTCCTTTCATAACATGTCATACAACTTTAAAATAAAAGAAGTTGATTAAAAAAAACTTGAAAACTTGTAAAGGAAGCTTCTTTGAAGTAATGTTTTAAAAATCCATTCATGCCGTATAAGTTAAAAAAAACATTCTTCGTACTTTTGTCGGAAAAGTCAAAAAGTACCTCGTACGGAAAAACGACAAAAGATTCCTTTCATATTCTTTACTAAAAACTCACCTAAGGGTAAAATTGGATTTAAACTATTTCAAGTGGATGGAAACAATATTACATATTGAGGGAACATGGATGTGGATGATAAAATACACCCCAGTAAATACTTACGAATAAACAATCTCGGATAAAAATGAGATTGTGATATTTCCCTTACCTTAGGTCCGATTTGCTTTGTTCGTGTCCGAAGCTCCTGTATAATGGTTTAAATAATGTTATTGACTTATTCCAGAATCATACATATTGATATGAGATCATATATGGTCATATTATTAGCTTCTTGTTAGTAATATTTCATTGTTACTTGTTACTCGGGTCTTTATAACTTTTTGTTCTTATGCGTGTTTTGTCGAATAAATTCTTATTCTTATCTTTAGGTTATAGATAATTCATTTCCAGAATGGTATTAGTGTAGTATATACCATATTCATTCATTCAATTCATTTATACAATCATTATGAAATGAAGATCATGTAGAACGAGCCGCATCACATCGTGGAGACGGTATTCCGTACGTACGCACGAGTGATGATATCGTTCCTATGATCGTGGAATTGTATTGGAGTATATATATATATTATTTCAGTATCAATATTACTTTATAATAATCATATATAGTTACTCATTACACCATTATACCCATCCTTGTAAGGTGATGGTGGAAAATAGATTACACCACGGCGTGGAGACGGTATTCCGTACGTACGCACGCGCGGTGATTTCATTTTTCCGTAGGATGGATAGAAGGTGAATTAGGGTTGTTTCATATTTATAATAACATATCAGTATGTAAGTAATACTGATGTTATTACTTTATCATGAAACAACTAAAGAAGAAGAAGTTGAAGAAGAAAGAAATTGAAAAGATCGGTAATGGATATTACCTCTTCTTTGGAACGCCTTTTTGAATCCTCCACTTAAGGAACTAAGATTGGTCTTTGGAGAAGACCAGGACCTCTAGGATTATTCTAGGGAAGTGGAGAAGGGAAAATGGCAGGGGTTGGCCGAGCTTGAGTGCTCAAATTGGTGTGAGGAGGAGGGGGAGGAGGTGCCCTTTTATAAGGGAGGAGAGGGGCACCTTAGGAATATCTCAAAATGTTATTTTATATTAAAGTCAAAATCGGTTTATAATGGTTCCAAAGGGTCTTATTTCGAAGCTAAAGTGGGGATGGGTCGAAATCCTATCAACCAATAGGATTTAGACAAGTTTAGGGTATTATTTTAACCTTATCAATTAGATTTAACTCTAAGTTAATTAATTTAACTTTTACCGTGTCTTTTTGTTTTCTTTCACTATATGGTTAATACACTTACTATAACATGCCAAACGAACCCCAAATTGTTTATTATTAATATATATATCCTTATCTAAGTCATTTGGCCGAACCTTAGATTTTTAGGAATAAAATAACAATTAATAATATAATATTTGATTTAAAAACTATTTTGTGTCAATTTTGACACTATTTGATATATGATTTTTGTGAAAGTCATAACAGAATTATATGTTCGAACCAAGTTGATTAAATCAATACTAATATATCATAGTAACCTAGAAAATTAGTGGAATTCATAAAAAGTCTCAAATTACATTTATTTTGGTATTTATATTATCAATTTTGTCAATATTTCATTAATAAGATAATTACTGCATCATCTTTGTGTCATAAATAAATTAAATTATTTGATGTCTAAAAATTACAAATAAAATACCATCATGTAGGAAATCTTTTTAGCTTTCTAATGAATATTTACAATCGAATTTATCTTATGTATAACCCTATATTAAAAATGATTTACTTATTAAACTTTGATTTTAACTATTTTAACCCTTCTTTAAATAAATTAATAATAAATGTCCTAATCTAATCCAAGTGGGCCTAAATGGTCATATTTTATTCCTAAGTTTGTTTTTGGTCGAATTACACTTGTCCAATAGAATTAGGACATGTTTTAGGGTAATATTAATATCATATTTACCCTTAGTTACCCTATTTACTATTAACCGCGGTAAAAAAAAAGTAAAAAGTTACTATTCACCAAAAATTATTTTCATCTCATTGAACCACATTTTAGTCCTTGATATTAACCGTGTCTCTCGGATTTTCGAAATTCCAATCACAGAAGCGGTAAAATTAAGTTTTATGCAAAATTCAGTTTTTAACCTACCACTTAGTGGTTTCACTATTCATCAAAAATTGAAAGTTTTCAGAAAAATACCAAAATTTCACCCTAGGCTAATTTCGATATTCTGAGTCCAAAAATGAAGTCCATTTTGAAAAATAAAATTTATAAAATTTCAAAAAGTGGTTATTACTATTCATAACGGCTAGTTTTAATAGCATATTGTTGTTTAGTGAAACTCGGTATTGCGTACGATGCAAGCTATCGAGGAAGGTCGCGATTGCGTGTAAAGAAAGCCAAGCAAGTGTTGTGTAGAAAAAAAATTCCTTTGATGATTTATATAACATAAAAGTCTCGGGTGTTACAGGAGATGAGGAACTAGTAGTGAGAGGATACACTGATGATAGTTTCCAAATAGATTATGATGGTCTGAAATTGTAGTCAAGCTACATATTTTTCCTTAATGGTGGTGTAGTGAGCTGGAGAATCTCGAAGCAACTTGTGGACACCGATACAATAAAATATGAGTATATAGAAACTTACGATGCAATAAAGGAATATTTATACATATTTAGCTTTGTCTTAGACATCAGTGTTGTTCCTAGTAATGCATACCCTATTCCAGTGTATTTTGATAATATTTTAGTAGTGATGCTTGCCAAGGAGCCCAGGTCACACCAGAGGATAGATAATATACTTAAAAAGTTTCATTTCTTGAGGTATTTTACTAAGAGAGGTGAATTCGCAGTTAACAGAGTATTCACATAGGACAATGTAGCAGACCCCCTGACTAAATCCATATCTTATCAGAAACATGATTCTCATGTGATATCTAGTGGATTGAGACTTGTTAGTAGTTAAATCTAGTATAAGTGGGAGTGTTGAGAGTGGGTTCCCTAGGCCTAACCTGTGATGTATTTTTATTACCACTACATGTATATAGTTGATATATATACACATGTTTATCTTACTATAATAGTGTTGATACTTTTGCATCCACTATGTTTATAATAATGTCCTTATATTATGTGTCATATCAAAGGGTTATAACAGTTCCCAGGCTATAATGAGAACCTACAGATACTATGACATTAATCTTAAAGTAATTTCCTATGGTCTAGATACATAATACTGACAGAACACAGATGATGTGTGACTATCAGGTGCTGGGGACTTATAAGCATTGAGACTTCTTCTCATGAATTTCATACTTAGTGACCTCTAGTAGTTGAGATCACGAGGACATACCCACTAATAGGAACACCACATGTTTCATGTATCATTGGTTGTTCCTATCTATAGACATGTGTATTGGTATCCTAACATGAGATCATTATCCATGTGTTACACTTGATCACATATTTTGATATAAGGTGAAAACCATGAAAATGAAGTCATGGTGAGGTAGTTTCTATTTGTTTTTTTTCATTGGTTGAATGATCAAGATAAAATTTTACACTTTTGAGTTGAGGAAGTGATATCTCTAGTCAGGTTGATCAGGATGGTAGTACATTCATAAATCTATGGCCATGGTAGTCAAAGGTAAATCCGTCCAGGTAGATAAAAAAATAATAAAACAAGAAAGGATGATGACACAAGTGTGTGTCCTACTTTATGAGATATCATATGACAAATAGATTATATTACACATTGCATGTTTGTAGGTTGGTTTTCATTACTATGACTATTCCTTACCTATTTAGGGGTCTTGATGGGTTTCTAGACTCCGCTATTGGTCTACGAATACTATTCATTGCTATCGAGATAAGGTCCTAGAGGGTTATACACAATAGCGCATTTGAGAATCTGCTTTATTATAGTGAATAGGTATATAGTAGATGATGGGCCCCACTACGAGGTCTGAGTTTTGTCCAATTTTTATCGATAATTGATAAATAAATAAAATCACTATAATTCAAGTAAATAATAATTAGGTTGAATTTATTTATGAAAATTATTTACAAGTGCTTAAGTAAATACAAATATTAATAATATATGAACGAATATTATTTTAATATTTTAGGTTCATTTAATATTATCAGGAGTTATGATCCAAGTTAATGACTCAAGATTATCACATAATATATTTAATATATATTATAAGTATGTGATAAAATATAAATAATATTTATGGTATAGTTAGTTCGTCATAATTAATGATTTATATCACTTATTTAGTGGATGTTTAATGCACAGGGGGCCGTGAACCCTAATTGGGTATTTTGAACATCTAATATATAAGTGGAGAGAAGCTCATTCCAATATACTATTCACTTAGTCAGAATTGATATCTTCTCTATCCTACCAAATCCTATAGAGAGAATCACTCAATTTGAGGAAATGATCCAAGATTTCCTTCATGAATCAAAGGCATAAGATCATGGTGATCGATACTCTAGCACCCAAAATCTAATGAACAATATGCGCATATATTCGGGAAGTATGTGTGGACGATCTAGAGGGGTTCAATGCCAGATCCTTTGAGCAACAGTCACCAGCAACTTATGATAGACGTGCGCACTTTAAATTGGAACAAGGTACTTGTTCTTTTAATTTTTCTATGGTCCGATTAAACCACATGAGATCCTCAGACCATATTGGGGCTCAGATCTCCAGAGATGATGAAGTTACGTCACTCTAATCATGAAAATTTTAAAATACCTGGCCCACTGACTTCTGTTTTCTGCTCCGGTATGATGTGTTTTTTTCAAGTGATTATTCCTTTTATTTTCTCTTAAAGCTACAAATTTTCTTATATTACTTTTTGAATTTCATGTGCGTGGGAAAAAAATAGAACTCAAGCATATCGAGACGCCCCAAACCCGTACTCCCATATTTGGTTCTAAAAAAGTAATATTTATATATTGGATTTGATACCAACTCAATATACCCAATTTTAACCATCTATAATTACAACATTAAAAAAATATCGAGTCACTCACATAACTAAGAAATTTTTAGGTTTAGAGCTTTAAAGAATTAGGAAAACTATTACTTAACAAAACCCATGTCTTTATCACAAAATATAAATTTTTCCTACTATACCTACATTTCCTTATTTCATAATAAGTCTTAAAAATATCTCAAAAAATTCTCCACACATGATAAACTTCTAGATTTATCATATATATTACTCTTTTTCATTAATCAGGGAAATGAAAACATAAAAAGGGTGGTTAGTAAGGGTGGTGTTTAGTGGAAACTATCATATAGAAAAAAACTGAGTTATATAATATTTTAAATAATCAATATATTGATTATTAAATATATACATGGATTCTATAACAATTTAATTAATCACATGGAACTTAATAACTATGTCCATAGTGATGAAATGCATAATTATGGAACTCTTAATCTTACAATTAATGCCTTGTGCAAAGACATATTATACATCATCAAAGCCTCATGCCAAGACATCTTATATACTATCAAGGCCTCATTAAAAGACATCTTATATACCATCAAGGCCTCTTGACAAGACATTTTTATTGTTTGGTCTAACATAGACTAAGATACACCCATTATGGTTTGTCTCATGATACCTACATGATGCATCTAGGGCTATATAATTTCAAGCCCCAACTATCACTTGAATAAGTTTAATTATTTCATATTTTTAAAAGGAATGAAGAAACTATACATTACATAATCAATATTCCTTGATAATAAATAATCATATGTATTGAGATAACATATTTTCAATGTTTCTCAATATATAACAATATTACTTTAGAAATCAATACTCACCTATATGGAATTAACAAATATATGAATTATCAATATCTTCCCATTCAATAATTGAACTATCTTTATTGACAAACACCCTTCAATATGATTTATGTATGATAGGGTATTCATACTGTATAGAGTAATGAGTATATGACCAAGTCAATACTAGAAATGATATAGAATACATCCATGGTAATAAATATCATGGAAATGAAGGAGAAAAAAAAGTCAAACAGGAGATAGAGAGTGATGACGAACATAATCATAAGGAAGTGAGTGAACTGAGAATAATCCTTTCACACTAATTAAGGTATAAAATATAAATTAGTAGGGAATTAAAGGATACCATTAGTTTATATGAAATGAATGTTTTTTACTAAATTTATTTGTAAAATAGAGAGGAAAATGGAAGTGAATCTTTTAAAAAGAATTTTCCTTAAAATCTTTTGTAACTTTGTTGAAAAAAATGAATTTAAAATTCACTTTCAAAATTCTTTTCATGAGATTCAATGAATACTTTTACAAAATTATTTGTGAAATAATTTACAACAATAGAATGTTGAAAATAAATTATACTTAATTAAGAAAATATAGAGTGAAAGATGAAAATATACATAAGTGGAATGAAATCCATTTTCAAAATTTTTAAGAAAATAATATCCTTTTCTTTTAAAAAATTTATAGAATAATGATAATAGATATTACTTTGGAAAACTATAAAAACTTGAAAAGGAAGTTAAATCATGAAGAATAACTATGACATCTAGAAAAGTTGTTCATGTGGAAAGCGTTAAAAAGAGATTCTTTTTTCTCTTTTGTAAAGAAAGTAAAAAATTTCTTTTATAGAAAACATTAAAATGATTCATTTTAAACTTTTGAAAGGAAATTCAAAAGTAACAAAAATTAACCTTGTGAAATCATTGAAGTATAGAAAAAAAATATTCTTAAAACAAAATAAAGAATATGAATATAAAAGAAAAATATTCCCAACCAAAAATGATAAATAAGGTTATATTTTATTAAAAACATTATTTTGGTGGTTTTGAGTAACAAATATAGGAAAAATAGAAAAAATACTTGAAAAATCTAGAAATAACTAAAGGATAAGAAAATTGGAGTTTAGGAGAGAAATAATGTTGTACACCAGGATGCCCTGAGAGGAGAGGGGTGAATTAAAGTGTCAAATTTTTCTTTTAATTTAAATGGATCATGTCCCCACATTGGTAGGAACTTTTTCAACTTATCTTATTATAAAACACATTTACCAAACACAAAAATATAGAAATAAAACAGAACATAACAATTTTTAATTGGTTCATCACTAAGGGATTGTCCAAAGTGAACACATCGACAATATGTCTCTCATACTAGAATCCACTAAGCTTCACTAGTTTTTGTGGATTACAATTGTTTATCCTTATACACTCTATTCCAGACACACTAACTTTACAATGAATTCATGGATAACAAAAATCCTCCCTTAGATCACCTATGATGAATTCTCTTTACTCACTATGTTGGATGAAGTCTTCCCCAATTTAATGACTTGAAGGTTGATTCCATATCATCAAGAATGTATTATTTTATTTTCATCATGATAGCTTGAGAATGATGCCCTAATGTGTTCATTGGTATCTAGAATACCCACCAGAAAATGCTGCCTGAGAAATACCCGCTCAACACTATCTCATGCATACATACTACGCAAACCAATCTTCACTACACACTAACCGTGTGCTCCACTATCTATCGTGAACTAACTGTGTGAGTTACCCACATGTATAACTTCTCTACACATTTCCTACACACGACTACTCTATACACTACCTTCTACATGATTTCTCTGCAAACTTCCTTCCCGCATGCTAACCTTGTGAAACACCCATGCACACAACTTCTTCACACACTATGTTTGTAGACACATGTTTTGTGTAATTCTTATATAGACCCTAATTACCATGAACTAGTCCTTAATGTATTAATTAGTCTCCCATATTTCTTATTAATTTTTTATCCCCTTTAAGGATGGGATCAGTGGGGGTATTTATAGGAAAACACCTCTGAAAATATTTCTAATCACCGAGATTACAATTCAAACCTTCTCTAAACATACTTGAACTCCATTTGTGGTCTACCTTCCATAAACCTACCTAATGAATAATCCACTACACAGTATACTAAGTATCACCACCTTCTGATCACCAACCTTATGCATGGTTCATATACTCTCTATGTACTCTCCATCCTCCAACATGAGCCTCCCAACACAAAATCATTCCATGCACTTACTATGTGGTTTGCATACCTACTACATGATCTGTGTACTTACCATGCAAAAAAACTTCCTTAACCCTGGATTTTTCACACCCAAAAAATTTTCAAACACTGGAAAACATCACCATTTAAATTCTTCTTATGGGATTCCATTTCCTTCAAATAATCTTTATTAATCTTTAAACACCTAGATCAACCTAGAAAAAGATTGAAAATAGACACAACAAATCCTCAAAAACTGGCTTGGATCACCTTGGTTCCAACATTATCCTCATTTGGGTTTGTTGGAAATCTATAGTGAAATTCAATACCACACACATTCTTTATTTCTACTAGAAATTAGTAGAACAAATTATCCATCACTCTCATCATATGTGAGTATTTCTCAATGTATAAAAAATAGTCCAAGATAGCATTCCATGAATCATGACATTCTACATATTGTAACTCCCTCTATCTTCATGCTTATACAACTTCCACTCTATACATGAACTTCATTTCCCCATGGATTGTATCCCCTTGAATTTTACACCATAAAACTCCCCTTGGATGAGAGAGTGATTTAATCATTGAAACCACTTTATGATCACTTTAATTTCATATAATTTTATCCCCTTTGACACTAAACCCAAAGAGATATAGAAGCTTACAATCACAAACAAAAATTTAAATCAATATGTAAAATGGGGAGATGGGAACTTCCAAACCTCCTAAAGATGAGAGAGGTGGTTGGATACCAATGTTCAACTAATGTTTCTCAAAAACCGGAGTGGAAAATAGATTGGTCATGATATATAACACCTTTTCATTAGTTCTAATATATTCTAGTTTGATCATTCCCTGTTCCACCATTTTTTGATAAAGTGATACCAGATCTCAGTATTTTTTGGTATGAGAGTGTTGTATGAGATTCTTTTCAAGTTCGATCGCACTATTGTTATCACATTATATTACCATAGGATAATTCACATCTTCATCTATATCTTCTAATTATTGCTTCATCCATAGAATCTGAGTACATGCTATGGTTATAGAGATATATTATACTTATTCTAGAATCAGTGAAGTACTTTCTTGTTTCTTACTTAGCCATACACTATATTTTCTACCAATAAATAAAGCATCATTACTTATGGATTTACTATTCACTTTATATCCAACCCAATTTGTATAATAAAATTCAGATAACTCATGATACTTTCCTGTATCAAAGCATAATCCATAATCAAGAGTACCTTAAATATACCTCATGATTTTTTAATGGTTCTAAGATTCTATTTCTTCATATTACTTTGGAAACATGCCATTAAGCATGTATAAAGAACAATATCTAGTCAGGTTACCTTTAAGTAAAACAATATTCTGATTATCCTCTTGTATAATGTAGTATCCATATATTTTCCATCCCTATAATTTCCAAGTATGGTTCCAACTACAATCAGAGTTGATATTGGTTTGAAATCATGCATGTCAAATTTCTTCATTATCTATCTTGTGTGCTTAGTCTGAGAGAAAAATGTACATATCATTATTTGAACCACTTACATCCCCAAAAAATAAGTGAGTTCACCTATCATATACATTTCAAACACTGGGATCATCAGCTTATAAAATTCTTCCATAGACTTCTGTTTTCTTCCACCAAATATGATATCATCCACATAAAAAATCACTATGAATTATTATTATTGAGATGATTTCACATACAAATTATAGTTGACACCAACCCTTTTGAATTACAACTTCTTCAAGTATGATTCAAGGTGAGCATACCATGCTCGTGGTTCCTATTTCAGACTATACAAGGACTTCATTAATATGCACACTTTGGTTTCATCATCGCAAATCAAGAAACCCATTAGTCATTCAATATAAACCACCTATTGAAGTATACTATTCAAGAATGTTGTTTTCACATCCATTTGATAGACCTTGAATTATATTATAATTTCTATAGCTATAAGGAGCACGATCGGCTCCAGTAGATCCGCTGGAGAAAATATTTCTTCAACATCAATTCCTTAAATTTGTGCATATACTTTGTATACTAAGTGTATCTTTTTTTTTCTGATCACATTTCTATGTTCATTGAATTTGTTTTTAAATATTAATTTTATTCCAATAAAATTATGGTTCTCTAGAATTTTAAGAAGCTCCCATGTTATATTATTTTAAATTTGACTCAATTCCCCATTCATAGATTTAATCCATGAATCATATTTTTCTGCCTCTACAAATAAGGTTGGTTCTTTCATGGATAATAGATCCACATACTCTATACTATTCTTTATCATTATTTTAATTGGAGCATATCGATCCCTAATAATGTTATATGGATAAATTTTTGTTCTTATGTCCTCCCTATGAGGTGAAAAATGGTTTTCTTCTATAGAAATATCATCTTCTAATTTAGTCTTAAAGTAATCATCATTTTCACATCTTTTCACAACTTTAGGATTTATAATATTTTCATTTTTCTTCTTCTTTATCATAGAAAAAATCAGTGTTTGACTTTTTGGAGTTTTTCACATCTTTCCCCTCATTGACATTGATGTTATTACTCTTCAAAATTTTATAAAGCCTCTTTTTTGAAGAATTTGTAGGCCTTACTCATTATTAACTAACCTAGAAACACTTCTTCATCAACAACATCACTATACTTTCCTTTATTTCCTTTATTTTGAATTCATCATTTTCTTCTAAAGAATAAAAAATGTTTCAGTGTGAGATTCCTTACAGTCTAAATTTCATATGGTTCCGTTTCTTTCCCTCATCTAACCACTGTCCATTTTTTCATGTATACCAAGCTTTCATTGATTCCTTCCAATAGTGATGAAAGATTCCACTTTCAATGAGCACTGTTTTGGATGTATTATTCCCCCACCGATTTCTTCATTTGAAACCTCCATTCTATTTTGGAGTTTGTACTGATGATACCTCATACTTAATGCAATGTTTCTCAGAGTAGTTTTCAAATTAAATGGATGTATATTCTATTCCATTATTGGAGCATAAGATCTTGATAGTGCATCCAGTCTCATTTTCCACTCTTCACCTATACCTCTTCATGTAGTCCATAACTTCCCTCTTGATCTATATAAACATTAAACAAGCCATTCTATTGTAATCATCAATCAAAATAATGAAATACCTTTCCCTATATGTTTCCAATATATTTATTGATCCACAAACATTGGTGTGCACCAGATTAATGAGATTATAAGCCCCTTTATTCTTCCACTAGTATGGATTTTAGACTATTATTCCCTATATATAAGCATCAAAAGTCTTTTCATGATCTTGTTTTAGATTTGGAAAATCTATTTCCACCTTTAACTTCGATAAATTATCCACGACCCATTGATGAATGCGTCCTATCATCTTATTCCACAAGCTATTATCCTCTTCAACTACCAGGAGACAAGTGTTTTCATTGCTATACAACTGGTAAATATTATAATTTTTCCTCTAATACTTCATTAGTGAGTTCCCAACCTTTCTTTTGATTGATAATCCCTTTTGGTTAAAGGTAACCCCGAGTACAGAGTCATAGAGTTGACTCACACTTAAAATATTACACTGTATGCCATCCACACAAAGAACTTTTATATTCTTTAGCTCATTACCCACCAATTTGGTATTTCTCTTTCCTTTGATTTTCAAATATATTTCATTTCAAAAGAACAATGTTCTATCAACTCTTCCTTTCACATTCTTTAGTAATTTTATATTTTCAGTCATATGGGATGAAACCCACTATCAAGGATATAAATGTTACTATTTTTTATAGATATGAGAGTGATTCAGTGATATTGGCCTTTTATCTTTTCTTATTTTCCTTCTATGAGATACCTGGTTGAGTTGAGGCATAAGATAACCTCTCCTATTTCTCTTTAGAACAAATAGTATGTTCATACTCTTCTTCTTATAATAGAGAGTATCTATTACTCAATGTAATATTTTCTAGATTTCTAGCATTCTATTTCCTTTGACTCTCATAGTGGTAACCACCACTTCTTCTTTTCCTATAATTTATGGCTTTATTCACAAAATTAGAACAAAAAAAAAGAAATATCTGTAGAAAGTATTTCTTCTAGGTAATGATGGACATGACATCATTCTACTTTGTTGACTATTAGGATCTTCCCCATTCAAATAAATTATTTCTTCTTCATAATATAACATGGTGTGGCCAATAAATCTATAGAATTTAAATCTAATATGATAGAAAATATTCTCCCCTTCATTCCTACACATTTCACTAACCTTCATATATCTCCTTGGTTGTTGAAATTCTTTTGAGGATCATGATTTTTTTTGGCCCTCTGATTTATTTTGTTTGGGTCATTCATTATTCGAACTTCTGGTGAATTATGATTGATGTCGTAATCACCTACCTTCCACTTTATACTGTTTATATTCTAGCTTCTTTAGATGTCTTGACATCACAACCAATCCATTTTTACCCACAAATCTAGTTCTTTGTTCATTCAGAATGTTATTGACACCTTCAGATCCTTTCTTGACCATTTCAATCAATTCTCTATCTTTTAACCTCCTAAAGTGTAGGTTCTTCTATGAATCACTTGATTTCACTTATAATTTAAGTTTATTTCTCAATTAAATAACCGCTTATTCAAAAGACTAAATATTCTTTAATAAAGAATTAATGTCACAAATCTCATTATCTTGTTCTTTAATCTTTAGCTTGAAATTCACAGCCACTTCTGAATTCACTTGAGCGACTAATCAATATTTGAGTTTTTTTCTTATCAATAAATCTCATCTTTGAGATGATCCACATATTCACAGGATTCTTTTAATATCCCATTAACCTTATTTTTTTCTTTTTTTGAATACCATTCTCTTTAAGAGGACCCTCTAGTTCCACTTTGAGATCAATGAAACCTTCCGGTTTATTGACATCTTCTTTTGTTGATTATTCATTTTGAACATAATCCATTATAGCATCTTCTACATAATACTTAAACTATGTATCCACTTCTTCAGAATAGTATTCATTACTATCCTCTTTTTTTCTTACCAAGGTCTTTGAAACCTATTTTCAGATGAATTTCCCAGATTGAATTATCTTTTAAGAGTGAAAATCCTTCATGGCCTCTGCACAATTATTTCTTCATGTCCATCATCATCAAATTTCCTTGGGCACCTTGATGTAATGTTCCCAACCTTACCACATCAAAAATAATCAAAGGGTAATTTTCCTTTAAATTTACCCTTTCCTATCTTGAATTTTCTAGCTAAAAGAGTGATTATTTCATCATTCACATCCTCTTAACCACCACTACCTTTAGATATTTCAAGTTTATCTAGAACTTTAAAATAAATATACTTAGTTGAATGAATTATCTTTCCTTTTCAACTTATGTTATTACCTTTAGGTCAAAAACATGTTTAATTTTGAGTTTGGTTTATCACTTTTGAGGTTCTAGAGGCTTTTGGGAGTCAAGGGTTGGAAATTTTTAGTTTTGGGGAAACCAATCTAGGCACACAATTTAGGTGAATGATTAGTAGTAACCATGCGATATAGATCTATGAGTTCTAGAAGTAATTTTCATGATTTGAGCATAATTTGTCCAACTGTGTGAGTTTTCAATGAAACCATTTGATAGGATGGGTTTGGTGAAGAGGTTGTTACATAACTTGAGAATGGTTTGTCTAACCGTGTGGCTATTCCCAAGAAACAGTGTGACTTAGTTTTCAAGAGATAGTGGCTACCACACGATTGGTATATGGTTTGTCTAACCATACAACCTAACCATGAAAATAGACCCAAACCTCTTAAAACAGAAATTTACCTTGATGTCCTTGATAATTTTTTACTATAATCTTATCATAATCTCTCATAAGATCAAACTAGCCCCTCCGTGATACTCTAGAAGACTCTTCCCTTGATTCCTTGGTGATCCTCAATTGATTTGGGTGGATCTCTTCAAGCTATGTTTGGTTTTCCTCTTGGTTTCTTCTCTTTTCTCTAGATATTCTCTTGATCTCTCTTCCCCTTATCTCATTGGAACCTTATTGGGATGTGATTTATAGACCTAGAGGGTTTGATGATGAATTGATGTTTTTTCTATTGGATCTAGGCTTAAAAAGACTCGATATTTTCATTTCCCACAATCATTCTTGGAGGCAACATTCTTTTCATCGATCTTGAGGTCCGTGTCACTATATTACGGTATATCCCTTAGCATGCCTTGTGATATTATGACTTTACTTGGTTTTGATTTGTGAAATTGATGATTTGAAATCCATGATAGGTGAATTAGATCTTTGATGGTTATAGAACTATTTTCTAAAAAGGTTTTTTTGTTGAAATTCGTTTTTAAGAACATGATGTGTTTGCTAAAATTCCTCAAAGGTGGTTTTGAAAATGAAATGGGTTTTCAAACATAAAAGTAGTGTGGACCACTATGGAAAATGTTTTTATGAAATGTGGGTATGAAAATGAATTGTATTTTCCTTGAAAAATGTTTATGAAATGAAAAATTGGTTTTATGAATGTAATGATAATGTAATAGCACATTAAGAAGACCTTAGGGCATGGGGGGAAACTAGATATATGTGATCCCTAATGGAGTTAGCTATCACTATGGGAGGTTCCCATGATTCCATGGTTTCTAGTGGGTATCCTTTCCATGGGAATGAGGTTCTCAAACATTTGAGTTCACTTATTCTAGATAGTGTTTCATTTTTTTTCTTATTTTTATACACCCTTGTGTTGTGATTGTCCCTTTGGTGATTTTAGGATACGTTACACGCATGATTACTTGATATTCTTATTTTCCAACTTGACATGTGAATATCCTTTGGGTTGATTTTGTAACTTATTTTGTATTTTTTGCCAACATATCTATCTATGAATGTTTTTTTAGACAGGTGAGTAAGATTTTCTAAATTTTTTTAAGAAAATTATTCATTTGAAGTGATGGAGGAGGTGAAGGAAGTTTATCCTTAACTATATTAGGAAAACTTTCCTTAAGTCAGATGATATTATTCCATTCTCCTCCCGTCGTCGCCTTCCTCTCCCCGTGGAGAGACAGCTTCGTTTTCCCTTTTTGGATCCTCCGTGGCTAGGTCAGGCTTGGGCTCCTCCTCTAGGTCCCGATATTCCACGACGCTGTCGGATCTGGACCCATGAGCTTAAGACCAGGTTGCGACGAGGTTGCTAGAATTTCCGACATACACCATGAGCGGGTTTGTGGGTTCGTGGTCCTCGTGCTGCGGAGCCGGCCCTAGGTCGAGATTTCGGGTTTGCTGCTTCGATCTGGGGTGGATGTGTGTGATTTGGGGGTTTTCGGGGCCTTCTCCAGCGGGGCTGAAGGTGGCGACGGGCTCTGTTGTTGTTTTCTTTTTGATTTTTCTGTTTTACGTTTTTGTGGTTGGGTCTGCTGGTTATTTGCCGAGGGTTTCTACCTCGCTGATACATTGACGAGAGTTTCTGCCTCGTTGTAATTGGTGAAGAGTTTCACCGGCGATGATGCGCTGTTTCTCGTCGACGACGCGGATGAGTGCGTGATGATGGACGTCGGTGAAGCTCACCGGCATTCTGGTGTTGGGACGATTGTTGTATGGTGTTGATCCATTGTATTTCGACGACGCCGATGGATGTTGATGGATGAGTTCTCTCGCCAGTGACATGCTGTTTCACGATGGTCGCCGGTGATGATGTCTCTGCCTGAATGGTGTTGATCTGTCATTTTCGACGACGTTGATGGAGGCAGATGACCGAAATCTATCGCCGACAACATGTATGGAGACGGTTGGATTTTCGTCGACGGGTTTCTCGAGGTGGCGTGCGGCTCGAGGTGGCGTGCGGCTCGAGGAGGCACGTGGTTCGATTAGTGTTTGAATTTGAATTTGTTTCGCTGGTTTTGTATTCCGCTGGTTTGATACTGGAATGTTGTGAGGTTTCCGGTTTTCCTCAAACCGGGCTGCAAGGGAACCAGCTACCCTCAAACTGGCCATTTGAAAATAAAAAAAAATGATTTGCAGGCAAGCTGAAGTTATACATTTTCATACATAGGGAGAAAATTACAACAATTTCACTAGACATAGATCTCCAGAAACAAATCACTAGATAGATATGAATGAATGGACAAGCCCATTGTGTAAAGGTAAATTCCATCGTGCCTTGCATAAGGGTAGTATACCCAATTATTAAAGGCAACTGAAGTCCTATGGGTTGATTTACCAGATGAAGAAAAACAAAGATTCTAAATTATTGAGTTTTTACACACTTGTATAAAGTAAAATAAGTACAAAAGGGAATAAGTACAAAGGTGTGAGAATTTTGATGTTTGAGTGACAATACAAAGTGAATAATCATTTATAATTGGACAAAAAATGCTACACAATGTTATCGTATGGAGAAGGGACATTGTAACCAAAAAAAGTGGAAATTATTCTATGACAGAAGTATTTATAAGTTTTAATAATATTATTTGATAGACAATGGATTGAGTGCACCAGACATAAGTAGCTTAGATTATCTAACAGATATTTTCTAAGACGTTCAAGTGGAAAATATTTATGTCACAATCTATATGAAGTTCAAATTAATGAAGGCCACTACAATATAAAGGCATTACTTCAAGTCCATCAGATGATGAACTATCAGATTAATAAGGTTACATAAAGATAACCCTTACTTTTCAAGACCTATATAAAGGTATAAAGGATGGATTGTCAAATTTTTCAGATGGAGGAAATCTAAATAGATGCAAGGAAGATCAATGGGTGATGAAGGATCCATAGGACAAATGAGTATCGAACAAAGAATCATGATGTAATCAGATGAATGGTTTAGAGATGTTGCACCAGACTGAGTTTTTCAAACCAAGCACTGTAAGAATTTTGAGTAAAGACTGACTGATCGGAAAAATTCATTTGGATGAATAAAAGAGTATAGAAGTGAAGATTTTTCACCAGATGAAGGAGTTCCTAAAGAAGACACCGAACAAACATTCCACTAGATATATTTTTGAGAAGCTTTACCTAAACATGGTAAATCCTCCATTATAAATGATGATGCTGAGTTGATATATAAAAGTTTTTTTTATCTATTTGAGATGAGAAACTTAAAATAACTTACTTCTCACTAAGGTTAAGTAAGTTTGAATAAGGTTGCAGATGCATGAGGCTTTATAAAGCTTCAAGAATATCCTAGAAGGATTGAGAAGAATCAATAAAATTTCAAAAGAGTGGGAGATTTAAATTCATATTTTCCATTAAACAATAAAATGAAATCGATTTCTATTATTTTCTTCTTCAAGAACACCTATAAAATGGGTTCAAGTACAATACAAAAAGGTTACTATTCTCATGTGTTATAAAGTCGGAGTGCTATAGAAAATGTATCAGAAACAGATACCAGATGATGAACCAAAAGCTAGAGTTTCGATCAGTATGAGTTTACATCCAAATTGGTTAAAGAATAAAGGTTACTAATCTAAGTTATTAGAAATAGGATTTAGTTCTAAGACACTAGATAGAGATTTAGTTAATATACATTGGATATAGGAGTCGTTCAAAGATACATGATAATGTTTTCATTAGATAAATATTCCAAATAGATTGGGAGGTGCAGAAGTTTTGTTCATCTGACAGAGCTTAGAGAACAAGCATAGTTTTGTGAGTCACACTAGATAGAGAATACTAGATTGATTCATAAGGTTCACAGATGGATATACCAGATAAAAATATCATATGGATAAATTCTGAATGAACCTTTAGTGAGATATGAATAAAAGTTTTCCAACTTGGGAGCATAATCAAAACTTTTGTAACTAACAGGAGTTGGTATAACCATACCTATCAAGAGATAAAAGTATTCTAATGGGAGTTGTCTATTTTTATTCACTTTTCTATTATAGTGAATTTACATATACTAATAGAACTTTCCATGGCAAGGATATAGTCACCCACACCTGGGGAAAACTTTGCAAATCTTACATTCCTTCCTTTACTTTCTTATCATTGCACGATTTTGAGGTTGTTATATAAAGTTGATAAGGATAATAACTCTAATAATTTGTAGGGGTTAATTTCTAGACAATTTAAATTGTAAAATTTCACTACCAATTCAACACCCCCTTCTCAGTGATTCTCACGATCCTAGGGAACTTTAATTAGCATCAGATCCAAGGTTCCCTTGTTTGATCCTTATCATGGAGAATATTATCTTAATGAATAATAGAGGTTTTACTCACTTCGATGGATAAATTATCATGGTTGTAAATCTAGGATGATACCCTATCTTCTATCTCCTAGATTAGAGGTAATTAATGTAGCTATAGTTAGGTTTCTACCCATTATGAAAGATTCTCCTATGACATTCACTGATAAAAGAAATATTAATGTGGATGAGAAAGATAAAAATTCTATTCTAATGTATTTTTTATAAAATTTTTATATGAAGGTGATAAGTATAAAAAAATATAAATAAACTTGGGAAAAATTTGAAAGTATCTTAGAGGAAAACATCAAAGTGAAGGAAGAAAAGCTATAAATCTAGTATAATAAGTTCAAAGATATTGGAATGGAATATGAAGAAACTATTGATGAATAACTCACCAGAGTTAATGAATTTTTTGAAACATCATAGTATTTTGAGATGTCTTGGAAGATTCTACTATTGTTAAGAAACTCACAAGAAACTTTTCTGACAGGTTTGATTCTAAAATTTTTTCCTTAGAAGATAAATATGATTTATCTCTTAATGAATTACACAACCTTATTATTTCATATGAGATGATAAAATCTCAATCATTTAATAATAATATTAAGTATGAAATGGAGTTTTAAGCCACGAGAAAGCTAAAAATCAAAGATACTAATATTTTTGACCTTAGAAATTCAGAAGATAAGGAAGATGATGAAATGAATGAAAAATCACATCTTTTATCTCCAAAAATTACCAAATAGGTAGAGTAAAATATGGAGGAAAAATCCCAATTAAATTTTTTGAGTGTGGATTAATTGTGCATTTTTCTATGAATTTTCCTAATAATAAATTTGGAGAATATGAATATGATTCCAAAGAAAAACCTCAATAGAATAAGTAAAGTAAAAATTTTAAGGAAGATAATAAATCCAATAGACATAAGAAAATGTTTTTTGAAAAAAATAAATATATTGAGTAAGAAATTTGAATATGAATCTATTGAAAACAACTCTTTGGAAGATAAAAATCCAGAGAAGTTCATAACTTTTTTCATAAATGCTGAGAAAAATAAAGATTCCTCAAATAGTGAAGAAGAAAGTGAAGAAGAAAGTGAAGAAACCTACAAATAATATCAGTTGAAATCAGAACTTATGGAATGTATTGAGCAAAAAAAAAAAACTCAATAAAGACATCATAATAATTAAGAAATAAGTTGTGAAAAGGAAAGTGGGAAATTAAGATATTTTTATAAAGGAATATGTGTAAATTAAGGAAATTAAGAACCTAAAAATAAAAGATGGAGAACATGGAAAGATAGTGTAAGATATCAACAAGAAACTTACTAAAAAAGAAGATGAGGTTTTTAAAAATCAATTAATATTTATTGAGGTTAAAAGTAACTTGAAAAATATGAGTGAAAATTTCAACAAGTAATTAGAGGTAAAAGATGAAATATCTTGAGTTTCTAAGATAATTATTCCCAAGAATCAGGTGATATATTTACCCACTAATCTTAAAATTTAATTTGATCCTTAAAACCCTGTAAGTGTTAAAAACAACATTGGGAAAGCTTGGATTGAAAAAATATGTGGAAAACACATCACATCGACAAAATTTGAAACTAACCTATATAAGAAAGTTTCCCCATACTAGGAGAGACAAGTATAAAAAGATGTTACAAACCTCATTAAAATTTCTATAGATAAGGATCCTACTTTTATAAGAGATCAAGATTCAGTGAATATTGTTGGTTCTGTGGTACATATGGTCACAAGGAGTATAATTATTTCCACAACATGTCTCTACCTAGAAATAGACATGAACTAAGGGGAAAAAATAGTGGAATAAAGGAGAGTAACTTTACTAAGCCATAAGAAGAAAGAAATAAAAAATCATATGATGTTAGAAAGTTTCTAATACAGAAATAATTTTATTACCTAGAGGAAATTTTTATAAGATGCATCCAACTAGATTACTTTGCTGAGGAATGCTTGAAAACTCTTTGGGGAAAGTTTCCTATTTTAGGAAAGTAAAAAAATATATAAAGAAGAAAGTTGAGGAAAAAATATTTTGTTGTTGAGACAACTCTAAAATCTAGAAAAAGGAACAAAACTTAGATTCTAGATAGTGGTTATTACTAAAATATTAAAGGTGATATAAATATCTTGAAATATATTGAAGAATGTGAAGGAGGATCAGTTACTTTAAAAAATGATAGTTCCTTAAAAACCAAAGGAATAGAAACTACTGAGATTGAAGCTCATAATTTGAAATAAAAAGAAGATTTGTATGCTGATGGGCTCAAACACAACTTACTTAGTGTTAGAAAACTTTGTGATGATGGTAAGTTATATTCAGTAAATATTCTTGTATTATCAGAATATTTAAATATGGGCAAGTTTTTACTAAGGGAGAAAGAACTAGTGAAAATATTTTACATATTGGAGATATTTGTAACTCATGTTACATAAGTGATTAGAATGAAAATATGTAATGGAATCAAATATTTGGACATCTTTTACAGAAAAATATAATCACACTTTCTAAAGAAAATGATGTTAGAAACTTACCACCACTGAAAATTAAAGATGTTTCTATTTTTACAAAAAGTTAAAAATGAAAGATGGTTTGAGGAAAACATAATAAATTTGAAATCCAATCCACTAAAACTCTTAATCCCATTCACTCTAATATTTGTGGGATAATGAGACATAAATAAAATAAATATGATTTTTTACTTAATTACTTTCAATGATAAATTCAATAAAAAGACCAACATAATGTTCATGAAACATAAATCAAAGGCTGCATAAATGTTTAGATATTTAAGAAGGTAAGTTGAAAGAGAGATAAATGTTTATATACTGAAGTTGGGGACTGAAAAGAAAAAGGAGTACAAAATAAATACTCCCAAACTCTATTTAAAGAAACATGGAATCAAATATCAATATATTTATCTATAAACTCATTAACAAAATGAAGTGGTGGAAAGAAAAAATAGTATATTAGAGTAAATGGGAAGAATTATACTGAATGAATATAAAATTTCTATGTTTTTCTGGAGAGAATATCTTAGTAATATTGTTTATGTAAAAAATAGATGTTTGTTTTGGAAAGAATATATTATGTCTCTCTATGATATGTGGTATATGAAAAATACTTCAGTGAAGTTTTTCAAGGTTTTTGAGATTCCTTTCTTTCTTAAGGTCAAAAAATATGATATAGGAATGTTTGATGAAAAATTTGAGGAAGTAATTTTCATGGGATATACATCCAATAAAAAATGTTATAAGTATTGGAATACATGTTCACAAAAGTTGATTGATTCCTCTGATGTGAAAGTTGTTGAAAATTCAACTTACTTAAGAAATTTTTTTGAAGAAATTATGGAAGATATATTAAAGAATTATAATGAGAATAATAAAATTGAAAATTAATGTGAGAAAAAATGTTAACAAAGCTACTTATATCATTATGGTTACGAAGAAAGTGATATAGGAACAAAATATCTTAAATTCCAAATATTACAGAAACAAGTTAAATATGACAACATCATTGTAAATTAGAAATATCTAGTTCAGACTAAAAGAAAGTAGAGGTTAGATAATCAAACATCACTTATCTCATATATAGAACCAGAATAAGTGTAGAGACCCCGACCCCAAAAACCCAGGAGTCGGTTCCTTCTAAACATGATGTGTTATCTTAAAATAAAATACACTTTGTTAACAACACATCATGTCCCATACAGAGGATCGTGTGCGGTTCGGGTTCTGGGAAACTGTCAACTTCTGAAACATTTCATCTTTCAAAAGCTGATACCTGAAAATTTTAAATCAAAACGTAGGGTGAGCATTAAAATACTCAGTAAGGGGTTTTTAAAAAGAAATTAAAACATTGTAACATTTGAAAACATTCCCTTTTAAAGAGATTGAACACTTATTAAAGGAAAATTACAACATATGACATACAAATACTCAAACAAGGTTTTCAAGAATAACATGAAACAATTATGTCAATTCTTGAAGGAGTGATAATGGTTACTATGAACAAGTACTACATATGATTTACTTAAGCATAAATTTAAACAGTTAAAGTAATACATAATCAGTGTTGCGCACAAAAAAACAACTAAATTTTCATATGCTGGTTACCATTCTATTAAGTGATAACACTAGTCATGCTTCAAGCTTTAAGCTAGGGAAATAAGAACTTTATGAAAACTCTAAAGGCATCAGTCGTAAAAGAACTTTATCTTAGAAATAACTTGTTACATAACTTGAATTATGTGGCATCAGCATTCAATATTGACAATCATTTCGTTTCACCAAGGTCCATCCCCAAGGTGTCGTTAAAAATTACCAAGGTTATTCACCAAGGTATCAGTCTAAAAAGTCATCTCTAGAGATTAATCCTTTACCCAATGCATTAGAGCGCTATCAGGGCGCACCCATAAATTTGCCTTTATTATCATGTGAGCCACATCGTTCATGCTTTACTTAAACCATTTGTATATTCAAGATGTCCCATACCACCTTGAATATCCCATTCATTTTCATTTTTACCCAAGGTGTCCCATACCACTTTGGGTAATCCAAATTTCTTAGTTCATTTAGTGATATGTCATAAGCATGCATTATGTACAATAATAACTAAAATAAATAATGAATCATTACACACTTTACTAATACGTGATATGACAGTTCACATTGTAAAAACATGCCAATGACTAATCAATGACATACATAGTTTAGTACAACATCCTTTTCACTAAAGCATGTAAAATAATTATATACTAAATGATGAATCTTTGTAATTATAAATTTTTGAAAAAAAAGGAATGCTTAAGGAAAACACCTGAAATCAGTTATGGTGATAAATGGCCCCTTGAACCAAAATACATGTTTTATCATAGAACTCATCGGGGAAATGTTACATAAACCTCTTTAATAAAACATGTCCACTTGTGTGTATTTTAAAGATACGTTGGTTTAGAAACCACACAAATCATATCTTAATAAAATCTTACCTGCTTCAGAGAATAAATTAAGTCCTGTTATTTTATAAAAGAATTTAATGGGGTTTGGAAATTATTCATATAAATACATATACACGTACCCCTATATACCCGAAGTGTATATAGGGGTTTTACAAAAAAAAACAAAGTCTATTAAATCCCTTAGGTAACTGAAGGTTTCCAACCATAAATTGCTTACAAGGTTGAAAACTAAATCCATATAAGGTTTGTCATAAACGTAATCATATGTATAAAATTTTGATTTATTTACAAACATAACTTCACTTAAACTAAAAGAACATAGTTTGCAAATATATATATAAAAATTTTATTTAAATATTGATACCCAAAACAGGCCGGGTTAAGTTATGAGAATACATTCTAGAATCTATATATATACATACCATATACATTCAATACAAGTTTAAGACTTTTAGAAAACCGTAAAATAAAACCGTATATACCATTTAAAAAAAAACAATATAAAACCCGGGGAATTTGTAAACGTGCTTACACAAAGTTTATATACCGTTTACACATATATGAAACTGTATATACACAATATATAATAACCGATGGATTTGCATATACACATATGAGCAGTATATACAGGTTTTGAAAAAATTAAACAAGGTATATACACACCCTTACATATACAACCACTGGGAACATGAAGGACAACTCCTTGAAGGCAAAACTGAGGGGTTCACTTTAAGTATATATATATATATATAGACGTAGAATGTATTTATCGGGAGTATAAAAATGAAGATTTTCTTAAAAATATGGAAAGCATGCAAGGACCCTTACATAGCTTGAGGAGGAGCTCGGACCAGGTGCACCACGCTGATCTTGCTGGAAGTTCGTAGGAGAGGAAGGAGGAAGAAGAAGAAGCTGCCAGGAATTCAAGAAGTAGGGGGGTTTAATTAGGGATCTGGTGCACAAAGGGTGACTCAACCCATGCGTAGACCGACGTGGGGAAGACGGGAAAATAGGGACCTAGGAGGGGGTGTTCGGAAGTCAAGGGATCAGTGCGGGGGAAGGAGAGGTCGAGGTGTCCTTTGAGCAGGCCTACTGGTCGGGAGCCGCCTCGAGGAAGAAGACGGTGGGGGTCAACGTGGTAAAGGAAGGGACGGCCGAGATTAGATCTCGGCGAAGATCGAACGGCTGGAGGAGCGCGGCAAAATTTAAAGAGATCGAGGGAGGAATCAGACAACTCAGATCGGGCGAGATGCATCTGATGGTCACGATCGCGTCTTGTAGAAAAATCCCGTCCCCACATTGAAACAGAGCGCGGTTGGGGCACAGTATAACAAACAAGCTCTGCTTCCCCCGGTGCAATAACACGAACACACACTCAGGGGCCTTATACACGGGCCCCATGCGGGCTTCGGCCCACCCCTACGCACCGCGCACCGCGGCCTTACACACGGCCTGTGCGTGACCTAGAGCACCTATGCACAGCTCGGGACACGGTTTGGACACCCACTGAATGCTTGGGGACCCCAATGGTCGGCACCTCGGGTCCCTTGGGGCTTGGTCTGGGCCTAGAGGGCTTGTCCCTTAAGGGATGCCCTCGGCTTGGCCGGGCCCCATCTTATTTTTTATTAAAAACTTATTTGAAATTTATAAAACAATCAGCATAAGTATACTTATTTTCAAAATGAAGTGTAGTATAAATATTTATAAAAAAGGAGGGTTCATTAAATAAAGATAATTAGTTTTAATTAAAAAAAAATCTAAATTTCTTTTACTAGTTTATGTAATATTTTTCATATTAATATAATTTATCTATAAAAATAAAATTTATTTAGACTTTTGAAATAACAAGTTTAAGTATGATTAGTTCAAAATATAAACACTTGCACAAAATGAGTCAACATACTATAACAACAAAATAGTTTTAACTTAGAATTTTAATCCCTTTACCAAATCATATATAAATCTTTTAAAAGATATACCTTTCTTATTTTACATACAAAACCATTATAATTATTCGGATCTTTAAAGAAATTCTAAAAGATCACTAGTTAATTCAAAAATTCATAATTTTAGATCTCAAAAGATATAATTATTGATACCCTTTAAATATATCTTTTATTAAAAGAATACTGAGTCTTCAATATAAGTATCTATCGGAATTTTGTGAAAAAAAGAGGATTTATTTCCGAGAATACTCTTTTTATTTTAAAACTATGATTCTTTTGTGAAACATACTTTAGACATATTATTATAAAATTATAAGAAAGTTAAAAACAAGTTTTCATATAAAGATAAAATTTATCAACCGAAACCCAAAGGTTGTTTTGAAAACCTAACGAATATATTTTCCAACGGTCATAATTCACAGGATCATTATAAAAGTAGGGGTATTTTACAAGAACAAAACACTTGAACCAGAAAGGATGGCTCTCCTCATACCATTGACGTTGAGCATGTGTGCTGTGGCCCTGACTGTTATATTTTTCACACTGATGGACTCTGAAGATGAGGATTATCCGATTACTCGAGTTGTGGTTCTTAGTAGTCTTGCTGTGGCTGTGTTGGGTCTTGTGCATGGTATTGTCAACTAGTTGGGTCTCGTTGTAAAGTAATGTTTTAATATATATCAGTTTACCTTATTCTCCATGTTTTATTTTATTTCAAATTCCTTCTTAGCACAAAAAAACACAACAAAAACAACAAGAGACATTATTAAAGGCATAACATTTCTTACTTGAACTAGTTCAAAAAACCTGGGGCATCACATTATCGCCCCCTTTAGAAAATTGCGTCCTCGCAATTTATTTCACAACACTACAAGGTTCTGAAACGTTCTTACCACCTCCACCAACGTATATGGTCCACAGGTGCATTCAGCGGAATCCTTGTAGCGAAGCTCACCTCTTCCAACTCCCTAATCCACATAAACCTAAGACAGGAGGGGTTGCACTTATGTTCCGGGCCTTCAGGCCTCCAGAGGGAAGCTCGAACAGTACAAAGTTCTGAAATGTCTTTACAGACCAATGTACGAAGGACTTACCGAATTATGTCTCGGTCAAGGATATCGAAGCCATAGATACGGTCAAACAGGCTAAAGCTGAGAAGTTGGAGCATATAAGCCGCATAAAGATTTCCCTCTAACGCAGCCTCCTGAAATTTCACTCTGGCCGTGTAGTTTCGGCCTAGGGTAAAACATAGAAAGAGCCCTTCGTGGTAACTTCCTCGTCGTTAACATCCGGCTAGCTGTGCAGAGCCAATGCGGTAATAGATGGAGGCATTCCCCTGGTAGGTGCGGAGAATCTACGGACCGTTTGTTATCTCAAACCATTACTTGCACGTTCTTTGTAAATTTGCGAAGGGGTCATACTCGTCCTCACACGTTTTGATCGCAATGATTTCCAAAATCTCAGTGGGAAGAGATAACAGGTGGGTTTGTCCTTCCATCTGAAAGTTTTAAGACATGAGTTCAAACACTTGAAAATCATTCAAGGACCAAAAAAAGTAAGGACAAGGAAAGGGGAAAGACAATATTTCAATAAACATACATTTATTATTATTAGTGCTTGAGTTTCCCTTACTCATTGACTAAACGAACTCCACACAGAGAAGCAAAACTCCCTAACTCCTCGAACCAAACATAGGCTGAGCATTCAGGGAAAAACTCATGAGGGCACCTATGACGTCTTATGAGTCTAGCATGGGGGGCATGAAGTTGAGAGACATCTTCATACACTTGTCGTCTGTAAGACAATCGGGTGGACTCGTCTTCTAACCTCCCGAAGTCCAAAAACTGACCCCAGAACCCATAGTTTAAAATATGAAAAAGGTAGCCCGCTCGAAGGTCTCCATCAGCAGCAGCTTCTTGAAAAGGGTTATCAAGCATAGTGCCAAAACTCTCACCCGCCGTGAAAATCCGAAAAAGTCCCTCATAGTACCTTCCTCAACGTACATAGGAGGGAAACAAGGTTATTATCATAAGGAGGTAATCTATTCCTACCCCTTGGTGTAGCTGAAGCACCCGTGGTGAATTGGATACATCGTAAAGGTGTTTGCATGTTATGCGGATATGGGCATAGTTTAGAAAGTCCTCATGGCTAGCTAAAGACACAATGGTCTCCAGGGCCTATGTGGGGAGAGATAAGAGATTTGTGCCTTCTTTTTTCCATCTGAAATTTAAGAAAACCCAATTTTTAATAAAACTGAAATACATATACATATATATATATTTTTGTTTCAGTTTCTGGCTTTCCAGAGTTATCCAAAACGAACCTCTGATACCAACTGTAGAGACCCCGACCCCAGAAACCTAGGAGTCGGTGCCTTCTGAACATGATGTGTTATCTTAAAATAAAATACACTTTGTTAACAACACATCATATCCCATACAGAGGATCGTGTGCGGTTCGGGTTCTGGGAAACCAGCAACTTCTGAAACATTTCATCTTTCAAAAGCTGATACCTGAAAATTTTAAATCAAAACGTGCGGTGAGCATTAAAATACTCAGTAAGTGGTTTTTAAAAAGAAATTAAAACATTGTTACATTTGAAAACATTCCTTTTTAAAGAGATTGAACACTTATTAAAGGAAAATTACAACATATGACATACAAATTCTCAAACAAGTTTTTCAAGAAGAACATGAAACAATTATGTCAATTCTTGAAGGAGTGATAATGGTTATTATGAACAAGTACTACATATGGTTTACTTGAGCATAAATTTAAGCAGTTAAAGTAATACATAATCAGAGTTGCGCACAAGGAAACAACTAAATTTTCATATGCTGGTTACCATTCTATTAAGTGATAACACTATTCATGCTTCAAGATTTAAGCTAGGGAAATAAGAACTTTATGAAAACTTTAAAGGCATCAGTCGTAAAAGAACTTTATCTTGGAAAGAACTTGTTACATAACTTGAATTATGTGGCATCAGCATTCAATATTGACAATCGTTTCATTTCACCAAGGTCCATCCCCAAGGTGTCATTAAAAATTACCAAGGTTATTCACCAAGGTATCAGTCTAAAAAGTCATCTCTAGAGATTAAGCCTTTACCCAATGCATTGGAGCGCTATCAGGGAACACCCTTAAATTTGCCTTTATTATCATGTGAGCCACATAATTCATGATTTACTTAAACCATTTGTATATTCAAGATGTCCCATACCACCTTGAATATCCCATTCATTTTCATTTTTACCCAAGGTGTCCCATACCACTTTGGGTAATCCAAATTTCTTAGTTCATTTAGTGATATGTCATAAGCATGCATTATGTACAATAATAACTAAAATAAATAATGAATCATTACACACTTTACTAATACATGATATGACAGTTCACATTGTAAAAACATGCCAATGACTAATCAATGACATACATAGTTTAGTACAACATCCTTTTCACTAAAGCATGTAAAATAATGATATACTAAATGATGAATCTTTGTCATTATAAATTTTTGGAAAAAAAGGAATGCTTAAGGAAAACACCTGAAATCAGTTACGGTGATAAACGACCCCTTGAACCAAAATACATGTTTTATCATAGAACTCATCGGGGCAATGTTACATAAAACTCTTTAATAAAACATGTCCACTTGTGTATATTTTAAAGATACATTGGTTTAGCAACCACACAAATCATATCTTAATAAAATCTTACCTGCTTCAAAGAATAAATTAAGTCCTTTTATTTTATAAAATAATTTAATGGGGTTTGGAAATTATTCATACAAATACATATACACGTACCCATATATACCCGAAGTGTATATAGGGGTTTTACAAAAAAAACAAAGTCTATTAAATCCCTTAGGTAACTGAAGGTTTCCAACCATAAATTTCTTACAAGGTTGAAAACTAAATCCATATAAGGTTTTTCATAAATGTAATCATATGTATAAAATTTTGATTTATTTACAAACATAACTTCACTTAAACTAAAAGAACATAGTTTGCAAATATATATATAAAAATTTTATTTAAATATTGATACCCAAAACAGGCCGGGTTAAGTTATGAGAAGACATTCTTGAATATATATATATACACACCATATACATTCAATACAAGTTTAAGACTTTTAGAAAATCGTAAAATAAAACCGTATATACCATTTAAAAAAAAACAATATACAACCCGGGGAATTTGTAAACGTGCTTACACAAAGTGTATATACCGTTTACACATATATGAAACTGTATATACACAATATATAATAACCTATGGATTTTCATATACACATATGAGCAGTATATACAGGTTTCGAAAAAAGGAAACAAGGTATATACGCACCCTTACATATACAACCACTGGGAACACGAAGGCCAACTCCTTGAAGGAAAAACCGAGGGGTTCACTTTAATTATATATATATATATATATAGATGTAGAATGTATTTACCGGGTGTATAAAAATGAAGATTTTCTTAAAAAGATGGAAAGCATGAAAGGACCCTTACATAGCTTGAGGAGGAGCTCGGACTAGGTGCACCACGCTGATCTTGCTGGAAGTTCGCGGGAGAGAAAGGAGGAAGAAGAAGAAGCCGCTGGGACTTCAAGAAGCAGGGGGGTTTAAGTAGGGATCTGGTGCACAAAGGGTGACTGGACCCATGCGTAGACCGACGTGGGGAAGACGGGAAAACAGGGACCTAAGAGGGGGTGTTCGGAAGTCAAGGGAGCAGTGCGGGGGAAGGAGAGGTTGAGGTGTCCTTTGAGCAGGCCTACTAGTCGAGAGCCGCCTCAAGGAAGAAGATGGTGGGAGTCGACATGGTAAAGGAAGGGACAGCCGGGATTAGATCTCGGCGAAGATCGAACGGCTGGAGGAGCATGGCAAAATTTAAAGATATCGAGGGAGGAATCAGACGGCTCAGATCGCGCGAGATGTATCTGATGGTCACGATCGCGTCTCGCAGAAAAATCCCGTTACCACATCGAAACAGAGCACGGTTGGAGTGCAGTTTAACAAACAAACTCCGCTGCCCCTGGTGCAATAACACGAACACACACTCAGGGGCCTTATACACGGGCCCCATGCGGGCTTCGGCCCACCCCTATGCACCATGCACCGCGGCCTTACACACGACCTGTGTGCGACCTAGAGCACCTATGCACGGCTCGGGACACGGTTTGGACACCCACTGAATGCTTGGGGACCCCGATGGTCGGCACCTCGGGTCCCTTGGGGCTTGGTCTCGGCCTAGAGGGCTTGTCCCTTAAGGGATTCCCTCGACTTGGCCGGGCCCCATCTTATTTTTTATTAAAAACTTATTTGAAATTTATAAAACAATCAGCATAAGTATACTTATTTTCCAAATGAAGTGTAGTATAAATATTTATAAAAAAGGAGGGTTCATTCAATAAATACAATTAGTTTTAATTAAAAAAAAATCTAAATTTCTTTTACTAGTTTATGTAATATTTTTCATATTAACATAATTTATCTATAAAAAGAAAATTTATTTAGACTTTTGAAATAACAAGTTTAAGTATGCTTAGTTCAAAATATAAACACTTGCACAAAATGAGTCAACATACTATAACAAAAAAATAGTTTTAACTTAGAATTTAAATCCCTTTACCAAATCATATATAAATCTTTTAAAAGATATACCTTTCTTATTTTACATACAAAACCATTATAATTATTCATATCTTTAAAGAAATTCTAAAAGATCACTAGTTAATTCAAAAATTCATAATTTTAGATCTCAAAAGATATAATTATTGATACCCTTTAAATATATCTTTTATAAAAAGAATACTAAGTCTTCAATATAAGTATCTATCGGAATTTTGTGAAAACAAGAGGATTTATTTCTGAGAATCCTCTTTTTATTTTAAAACTATGATTCTTTTGTGAAACATACTTTCGACATATTATTATAAAATTATAATAATGTTAAAAACAAGTTTTCATATAAAGAAAAACTTTATCAACCGAAACCCAAAGGTTGTTTTGAAAACCTAACTGATATATTTTCCAACGGTCATAATTCACAGGATCATTATAAAAGTAGGGGTATTTTACAAGAACAAAAAACTTGAACCAGAAAGGATGGCTCTCCTCATACCATTGACGTTGAGCATGTGTGCTGTGGCCCTGGCTGTTATATTTTTCACGCTGATGGAATCTGAAGATGAGGATTATTCGATTACTCGAGTTGTGGTTCTTAGTAGTCTTGCTGTGGCTATGTTGGGTCTTGTGCATGGTATTTTCAACTAGTTGGGTCTCTTTGTAAAGTAATGTTTTAATATATATCAGTTTACCTTATTCTCCATGTTTTATTTTATTTCAAATTCCTTCTTAGCACAACAAAACACAACAAAAACAACAAGAGACATTATTAAAGGCATAAAATTTCTTACTTGAACTAGTTCATAAAACCTGGGGCGTCACAATAAGTTTCATAGGCTATTGAACATAAAGAATAGGTACAAGCTATGAATGAAGAGTTAGATAAGATTCTAAAAAATGACATCAGAGAACTTGTTCCATGACCAGTAGGAAATAATTTTATAGGAACAAAGTAAGTGTTTAGAAAAATGTTGAATAAACATGGAGAAATTTCAATAGACAAATCATGAATCTTTTGAAAAGTTTACTCATAGGTGGAAGGTGTTGATTTTGAAGAAAATTTTCCCCCTGTTGTGAGGCTTAAAACTATAAGTATGTTTTTAGTAGTTACTACACATTGTTGTTACAAAGTCTATTATATGGATGTTAAGTCAGATTTCTTTATTATATAAATTGAATAATAATCTTATGTTGAGAAAACTTGTGGGTTATTACTTAATAAAAATGGAACCATGTTGTTTAAGTTGAAAAAATATTTATATGGGATGAAACGAGCTCCTTGTGACTGGTATGCTAAACTTGACAGTTTCTTGAAAAAATTGAACTTATCTAAAGGAAAAGTTGATAGAAACTTTTATGTTAAGGAAATTAACACAAGTACCCTTGTTGTCATTGTTTACATTGAATATATATTTTTATAGGTAACAATGATAAAACTTGTAAATAATTTGTTGAACAAATGAAGGAAAACTTTGAAATGTCAATGCTTGGAGAGTTAACTTTCTTTTTGTGTGTTTACAAGTTCAATAAAAGGAAAGATATATCCTTATATCACAGGAAAAGTATGCCAAAAAGTTTCTACAAAAGTTTGGCATGAAAGATTCCAAATAAGTTTCTACTCCCATTTATATTGGCATAAAGATGAGTAAAGATGAAGCTAAAAAAGTGTGAATCAGAATGAATTTAAGAAGTTGATAGGTAGCTTGTTCCCTCTTAAATTTTCAAGGATAGAAATTGTATATGTAATTAAATTGTGTGAAAGATATCAGAGTGATCCAAAGGAATCACATAAGATTACTGTAAAAGTAATTATTAGGTATGTTAAAGGAATATATTCTTATGGGCTGTTGTATAAAAGAAGACGTGACATGAAATTTCTTGGATACACTGATGCTGATTGGGTTGGAGATTGTATTGATAGAAACTGAACATTAGGAGGAAATTTTTTCTTGGTAGAATATTTTGTGAGCTTACACAGTAAGAAAAAAAGTTCTATTAATTTAAGTATAACTAAATTAGAATATGTTTCCACCACCCATGTTTGTACGAAAATGATATGGATGAAAGTTTAGCTGTATGATTTGAGAATGAATGTTTTTAAACCATTACAGATTATTTTTGATAATAAAAGTAATATTGATCTTTCAAAAAACCCTGTATAACATTCCAGATCAAGGGACATTGATATTAAGTATCATTTCATAAAATAGAAAGTTATTGGTGTATTTAGAAGATGCAGCCAGGTAGGTGGTGGGAGATGGTGCTATCAACTATTGGAAGGCAAATTGGGTTGGTAAGCTACTTTACTTTCCAGGGTTTCTAGTTCCTAAAATATCCATCAGAGAAGAAATATTATTTCATGATTTCATCCATACTACCCTTGAACCTCAACAAAGGCTTATATTTGATAATATCACCCTGAATAATGATTCTAATAAATGCATTTTCCAGGCTCCTCCTCCGGGCATTTTAACACCAGGAAATTTCAGGAGATAAATCATGCCAGTAGTGAGAATGATAATTGGGATATGAAGATATGGTGTAAGGGAATCCCATACAAAATGAATTTATTGGTGTGGATCCTGAGAAATAGTGCACTACCTACTAACGACAATGTGGAGAATAAGGGGATTTGGATGGAATCTTTCTTCTGGTGATGCTCTGCTCTAAGATATGAATTTTTTTTGCATCTGTTATTTAGAAGAGACTTATATCACTATTTTTGGGATCTTCTTGTCCATTTCATGGGTCTTTCTGTATTTGGGGACATGATTTCTAAGTTCATTGAGACTTAGTTTCAAGGAAATGATCTTAGCAGTACTAGGTTGAAGGCTCGTAGCATGGCCTTCGCTGAAGGAAGATAGATTATTTGGGAGGGGAGTAATAAATCTAGAGAAGGGCATGCTTACTCTATCTATTACATGAATATGTGGGTGAAATATATGGTGTAAGAGTTAAGTGCACTCATTCTTGGTGGGGGATCCTTGGCCTCACTGCACAAAATCATCCCAAGGGTGGTGATGAATGTGGAGATAAATGAAAGGAATGATCTAGGGGTGTGGATTAAATGGAAGGATCCTTTATCAGGGTTGAAACTTAATGTGGATGGGTCATGCATAGAGGGGGCAATGAGGGGGGGTGGCCTTGTTCGGGATGATAGAGGATCTATACTGTTCAAATTCATCTCTTTTTATGGAACAAGTAGCTCCTTGGAAGTGGAAGCAAGGGCCATGGATAGTGGTCTCTATTGGTGTAGACACTTAAATTTCAACATTACATAGGTGGAGTCAGGTTCAAAAATATTAGCTGGGTTGCTTTAAGGAAAGTATAACCTACCTTGGGACTTGACTTATTTAACCAGGAAGTGTAAGGATTTTTTTGAATCAGGGCATTATGGTCAGCCATAATTGGAGAGAGGGTAACTTTACTACTGATTTATTATCTTGAAAGGCAGTTCCTAGTAAGCATACCATCTTATATCTATATCCCAATTCACTTACTGATGATTATAATCTCATTTTTAGGGGAAATTCTTTAGGTATTCACCATTATTATCCCCCATGACTTGTTTCCTTTTTTTGGGGGGGGGGTACTATTCCCTTATTTTAAATAAAATGTTACTTTTCAGTCAGTTATGATTGAGTAAATTTCAATAAAGTATCAAATTGTTGATGTTTTCACCAAATATATACCATGGGAAAGATTTGTGGAATTGAGGCTGAAACTACATGTTCAACATACACCAATAAATTCTTAAATTTCTTAAGGAAAAAACAAACACCCACCATGATTTAGATTATGTTTTCAAATAGGGAGAGTAAGCATGACTTTGTAAGAAGTAAAACTCTTTATTATATGAATTTGAAGCTGTTGTTTCCATAAAATGTGTGAAAAGATAAAATTGCGGGGGGGGGGGGTGGTTTATATTAACATGGCCATAATATTTCTTGTTATCTTGGGATGAAATTCCTTAAAAACATTTCTTTATCCAATAGTGTGGTGTCATGACATTCTTTATAAGAAAGGATATAGTATTATAAAAAGTTGAGAAAAATATTTGTTTTTTAAAAAATGTTGAGAATTTGTTATGAATATTTCCAAAAAATCCAATGGGGGAGTTTGAAGATCATTTGGGATGTTTTTATAACATATTTTTTTTATTTATTATCAATATATCCCATTATGAATGTTTTTTTAGACAAGTGAGTAAGATGTTTTGGAAGTTGTTAAGAAAGTTTTTCTTATAAAGTGTTGGAGGAGGTAAATGATTTTTTCCTAAACTATTCCAGGAAAACTTTCCTTAAGTTATATGATGTTGCGTTGTTCTTCAAAGTTTATAGTATCATAAAGAAACTCATGATCCAAGATGAAGTATTAAATTTTCATATAAAGGTTGAGAAGTACAATAATTTCACTGGAAACAGATATCTAGATGTGGATCACCAGACATATTTGAATAGATGAACAAACCTATTGTGTAAGGGTAAATTTTATCATGCCTTATGTAAGGGAAGTATTCCCAATGCATAAAGGTAACTGAATTTTATCAGGTCGAGTTACTAGATAGAGAACAATAAGGAGTCCGGATTATTGTGTTTGTAAAAACTTGTACAAAGTAAAAAATTTACAAAGGGAAAGTAGTACAAAGGTGTGAGGATTTTGATGTTTGAGTGACAATACAAAGTGAAGCAACATTTATCATCGGATAACCTTGTTTCATAATTTTACTAGATGGATTAAGGAAATTGTAACTGGAAAAAGGGGAAAGTATTCTATGAAAAAAGTCTTTAGAAGTTGCAAAAATTCCATATGAAAGACAACGACTTGAGTGAATCAGACAGAATCGGCTGGGATTACCGGAATGAAATTTTGTGCAAATTTCAAGTGGAAAATATTTGTGCCACAAGCTATATGAAGTTTGAATTAATTAAGGATGCTGTAATATGAAAGCATTAGTACAAGTCCATCAGATGATGAACCATCATACTAAGAAGGATATGTAAAGATGAACCTTACTTTGCATGACCTACATAAAGGTAAAAAGGATGGATTGTCAAAGTTATCAGATAGATGAAATCTGAACAGATTCAAGGAAGAGAAACAAATGGTGAAGGATCCATCAGATGGATGAGTATTGAACAAAAAATCATGATGTCATCAGACAGATGATTCAGAGATTTTTCAACAAACCATGTTTTTCAAACCAAGAACCATATAGAGTTTGAGAAAATATAGATTGAATAAACAGATTCATTTGGATGAGGCAAAGAGTGGATAATTAGATATTTTTCAATGGATTAAGTAGTTTCTAAAGAATACACTAGAAAAACATTCCACCATATGAATTTTTGATAATATTTAGCTAAAAATTATAAAGTCCCCATTAAAAATAACAACAATGAGATGATGTATCACAGTTTTTTTATCTAGATGAGATGATAAATTTCAAAGAACTTCCTTCTCACTGAGGTTAAGGAAGTTTTCATAAGGTTTCAGATTTGGGATTCTTCATAAAGATTCAGGATGATCCTAGAAGGATTGAGAATCATCTAGAGAATTTCAAATGAGTAGAAGATTCAAATTATGATTTTTATTGATATAGAAAATGAATTTTATTTCCCACATTTATTCATTTAATAACACCTATAAAAGGGGTGAAATTATAGTACAAAAAATGGTATTGTTCACACATATTAGAAATTTGAAGTGCTATAGAAAATGTTTTGGTCACAAATACTAGACAAAGAGATAAAAGCCAAATTTTCGAGCAGTGTGAGTTTCCAACCAAATTGGTTGAATAAGAAAGGTTACCGTTCGGATTTATTATACAAAGGATTTAGTTATAATAAATTGGAAAGAGATTTAGTTCATAGACATCAGATAAAGGAGTTGACTAGAGATACCTAATAGTGTTTTCATTTGATAGAGATTCCAAATATATTGGGAGGGACAAGAGTTTTATTCATCAGAAATATATTATATAATAGGTGAATTTTTTTGAGGCGTATCAGATGAATAATACCGAGTGGATTTAGAAGAAAAACCAGATGGAGATACCATATGGACATATTAGATGGAGAAATTCTAGACGAACCTTTAATGATCCATGAAAAAAAGTTTTCTATATTTTTTTTTGTCTTGGGAACCTAAGATTTTTTTATAAATGATGGGAGTCACTATAATCATACCTATCAGGAGATAGAAGGTTTCTAATGAGAGTTGGATCATTGTATTCACTTTTCTATAATAATGAATTTCCATGGACCAATTAGAGTTTCCATGGAAAGGATATAGTCACCCACATCGGGGGTTAACCTTGTAAATATTGGATGACTTTATTTACTTTATTATCATTTCATGATTGTGTGGATGTTATATAAAGTTGATAATGGTAATAATTATAACAAGTTACATGGTTTAATTTCTAGATAATTGAAATTATAAAAGATCACTACTAATTCAACCCCCCTTCTCATGATCCCAAGGAACTTTAAATATGAATGTTGATGCTTGAAACCTATTTTATAAACATTCTTATGACTCAATGATAAATGTTACATTATATTTATTTTTTATTTGAAAATGGATTTTTTTGGAATGGAAAACCAAAGGATAATTTTATATGGGGAAATGATTTCTTCTAGAAATGTTTTAGAAATCAATTTTATATAAAAGTTAATAGCTGATTGTGAATATTTATTTTATAGATTCTTTTGTGTCATCCTACTGAGATTTAGTGCTCACACCCTAATTTTTTCATTTTGAATTTTGTATCCTTGGGTTTTCAGGATATATGTAAATGGAATAACATTATGTATAGGATGAATCTTTTGGATCATGTTTATTTTTTATGGGTTGGGATAGGGGTGACATATGCTCACATGGAGATAGACCCATGGGTTGCTTCAGGATCTATGTTGTTGGTCTTTAAATTTGTTTATCTTGACCCTGTTATCCAATTGTTGGATGCTACCTTTGTGTTTTTTTTTTGTTTTTATATGTGATATTTTATGGATATCTATTATGACATTATGCTTGTTTTTATCTTATAATATGTTTATTGAGGGTGAAACAATCTCCAAATTTCTTTTTATGATACCTTAGTGCTTGTCTCCAGCCTTTGGTGATCGAAAACGCACTTCGAGCCTTATAGTGGGCCAATTCAGGTGACATTATTTGTTCAACTAAGTTAGTTTGTTAAAAATTGTTATCAAAGGGACAGGTTATCATAAAGGCCTATGCTCTTTCTTTTGTATCAACCTATTGTGTTTTGGTGTTGTTGATAGACCAGGGATAGGATTTTCATAACTTGAGAAGTCGTGTGGGAATATGCCTAGCCAACTCACTTACATGACAAGCCTCAAGTTACCATAAGAAGTCTAGGTCTGTATAGAATCCTTGTTTTTAGTTTTAGGATTTGGGTATTTAGTTTTCTATTTTTTTTGATAAAGGAGTCAAATTCTGTTCTAAATGGTTTCTATCCTCTTGTTTTATAGATTATGGTTCCTTAAAGAAGAAAAAATATGATTATTAGTGGGGAAAATATGGAGAAAGTCCCATAGGAGAATCCTCTGGTTAACTTGGATTTGGTGGAAATGATAGTAAAAATGATCTAGTCCATGGAAAATCCTCCAATATTGAACTAGAATGGAGGGTGAACCATGATTTATAATTCAATAAGAAACATCCACCGATCATTTGTAGTTGCAAGGGATCCTGGGAATCATAATAACAGATTAATAGGATTGATATGATCTTTCACTTCTTGAAAACTCTAGAAGACTCCAAGGTTAGTTTCGACACCTATATACTCAAACGGTTAGGAAGGAAGTGGTGAGAATCTCTTGTGCAAGAAAAGTTTCATGGAGATATCACCTGTAATACTTTCAAGAAATACTTTTATCAACAATTCTATCTTGAGACACTGATAGTGGTGAAGGCTCAAGAGTTCATTACCTTGGATCAGGGAGATCATTCTGTCATAGAGTATGCTACTTGGTTTTCCAAGTTGGTGTACTAGTCACTAGAGATTTTTTACAATGACTATCTCAAAGTATAGAGTTTTGAGAATGGTTTTAAGTTTGATATTCAGTATATGATGATTCTTATGTTTCTACCCACCTTTATGTAGGTTGGGAATAAAACAACTATAACTGAGGTGGATATAACAGAGAAAACAAGAATCTCTGGAGCATCAGTGACAATAAGAGGAATACAAAGTTCATTTTATGTACAGAAGAGGAAAAAAGGTTACCAACATCATAGTAGTTTAAGGGGTGTGTAATAGGTGTTAGGGAATATTCAGGTGGTCTGTACTAGTGTGGGAAAAGGGACACCTCAAACCTGATTATAAGGAAGCACCCTACGTGTGTCACACATGTGGGAAATCTGGTTACCTTTAGTGATTCCACATGAGATCATCCCAAGGAAGTAGATATGGATCCAACTTCACCAAGAAATATCAATTTAAATCTAACATAGAAAAATGGGTGGGTTCTCAACCACAAGCCAAGGGTGATGCTCAGGTTGTGAATAAAGGGTAGAATGAGGATGTACATATCTATGTAGAGGAGTATGCAGTAGAGGAATTAGAGGCAGGACCAACTACCTTAACAGGTATGATTTTTATTACATCTTCTATGGTTACAAACTTAATTGAAAATAGTTAAACTCATTCATTTATTTCATCGATGGTTATTGATGCATTGGGTGTGCATTTAGAGATTCTACATTTCTTGATGTCTCTTTCTATTCCTTTGGGAAAGAAGTTAGATTAGGGGTTTATATACCCTGATTTTTGGGCGATGTTTTCTGACCATGAAACCATATAAGAGCTTTTAGTTCTTGATCTTGATATATTTTATCTCATCATTAGATTGGATTGGATGATTAGTTATAAATTCTAGATTTATTTTTATCATCATCAGGTACAATTTTTTACTTATGATGGTGTCACTCGTGTCTTTTAGGGTGAGTGGGATCCTAGATATAGAAGAGTGAGTCCCTTTTTCAATATTTCTGAAGTGATCTCATACCAAATTTTGGAAATATTTATTAATGATATTGATCCACATCTTAGTGTCCCTTTTTCAGTAGCGATGAGTGGGTATTTTGAAAAATTTCCATATGATTTCTCAAGGTTTCCACCCTAGAGGGAAGTCAAGTTCTCTATAGACTTACTTTTAGGGTTGAGGTCTACTTATTTACCTCCATAACAAATGAAACCCACTAAATTAAAATAATTAAAGGTTCAACTTGAGTATCTTGAGGCTAATGGATTTATTCATCCTAGTATTTCACCTTAGGAATTTCCAATTATCTTTATAAAGAAGGAAAAAAAAGAGTTTCTAATTTTGTGTTGAATATCGAAAACTCAAATTGGTGACAATTAAGAACAAATATCACTTTCCTAGAATTGATGACCATTTTTATTTGCTCAAGGGAGATCAGTGGTTTTAAAAGATTGATCTAATATTGGGGTACCATCAGCTGAGGTTATGGGAGGAATATATTCCTAAGATTATTTTCTGGTGAAAGCATGAGAATTATGAGTATCTGGTCTTACCAGTTGGCCTTAATAATGTTCCTATGGTGTTTATGGATTTAATTAATCAAAACTTTTACCAGTTATTAGATTCTTTCATGGTTATTTTTGTAGAAAATATTCTTATTTATTCTAGATCAGAGCAAGATCATACTAATCATTTGAATATCATCATTGGAATCTTGAAATAACATCATCTGTATGAGAAGATATCCAAATGTTAGTTTTGGATTGAAGAGGTGAAATTTATGGGCCATTTGATTTATGATAAATGTGACTCAATGGAACCCGAGAAGATTCAGGTGGTGATGTATTGGGAGTATCCCAAATATGTGTTTGATATCCATAGTTTATAGGGATTATCTTGTTATTATAGGCGCTTTGTTCAGGACTTCTCCCAGCATGTATCTCCTATGGTAGATTTAACCTATAAGAGTGTGAAGTTTTTTTGGAGTAATTAGTTCTAGAGATATTTTGAGGAGTTGAAAGTGATATTGAATTCATCTTTAACCTTGATTCTTTCTAAAAAAAGTTTGGGATATGATGTCTACTACAATGCCTCAAGTATGGGTTTGGGTTATGTTATGATGCAGGGGAGACATGTAGTATCTTATTTATCTTGTAAGTTATGCCCTCATGACAAGAAATCCTCCATTCATGATCTTGAGATGGCGATAAGGATGTATTATCTTAATACTTAGAGACAATACCTATTCAAGGAGATATTAATAGTGTATTCTGACTATAAGAGTCTAAAGTATATATTCACTTATAGTGATATGAACTTGAGAAAAATACACTGTGTGGAGTACCTCCAAAACTTTTATTTTGATATTTCATACACCCTTGAAAAGGGGAACATGGTTGCAAATGATTTGAGCAAAAAATTTCTGACTCAGGTAGTGAAGGAATTAATGGAATAGCGGTTCTTGATGAGCTTGTTTTCTAGGATTCACTTAGATGAAGGGAGAGATAATGAACATGTATTTCTATATTTTACTTAGGATTAATCATTTATGTATAGTTATATTCGACTCAGGTAGTATGAGTACATTAAGTGTTAGTTCTTTAGCAAGAATCTTTATATTGGGGAGACCTCGAGTGAGTAGTCTTGGTCTCCCAATAGAGTTTTACACTTCCAAGGCAGTATGGCTATTCTGATAGACCTAGGATAAGAATTTATGGATAATGGAAACTAACCCATTGTTTCATGAACCATGGAGCTACCAAGATGTATTATGAATGGAGATACCATTAATAGTGAACAATAATGAGATAATCTATTGAAGATTTTGTGTCTTAGTGCCTTACTTGTCATAGAATTAAGGAGAAACATCAGAGGATTGTTGGTTTTGAATAACCCTTATCCATTCTGATATGGAAATTGAATGAGATATCCATGGAATTCATGATTAGGCTACCTCGGGCTCCTAGTGGTAAGGATACAATTTGAGTAATTATTGACAAACTCATAAAATCAACACATTTTTTATCTAGTAAGGATTAGATGAAGGTAGAGGATCTTAGGCACCTGTATAGGTGGTATATTGTCATAATTCATGGTGTTACATTGATTATAATTTCATATAGAGACCCTCGCTTTACATCCCAGTTTTGAAGTGTATTACAGGAATCGATGAGTTCTTAATTGAAGTTGAACATGACTTATAATCCTCAGACGGATGTCCAGACCGAGTAATCCATCCCAATTTTTGTAGACATGCTTCACGTATGCATTCTTGACTTCAATGGATCATGGGAGAAACATATTCCCTTAGTTGAATTTTCCTATAAAAATATTTATTAGGATTCTATCATGATGGAGCCTTTTGAGGTTTTATATGAGAGGCCTTATAGATTGCCTCTTTATTAGGAATAGGTTGGATAATGATCCTTGGTTGGACTGAGTATCATTCTAGAGATGATGGAAATCATACAATTGATTAAGATAATATTAGTGATAGATCAGAGATGCCAAAAATATTATGTTGATTGATTCCATTTTCTGTTGGAGTTTGAGGCATATGATCTGGTGTTCCTTAGAGTTTTTCCTGGGTTAGGACATAAACATTTTTGGAGGTGGGGTAAGTTAACACCTCATTATGTTGTCCCATATGATATTGTGGAGTGACTCGATAAGGTGTCATATTGATTATACTTACTTACTCACTTGACTTATATCCATGAAATGTTTCATGTTTTCCAACTAAAGAAGTATCTCTAGATCTGTCCCACATGATCGAGTTGGAGGATGTTGAAATTAAACCAGATACCTTAGTGATTAAAAGGCCCATTCAAATGGTGGAACGATGGTATAAGGTGATGCGTGAAAATAAGATCCCATTGGTTCAAGTGAGATGGTAGTGTGGTAGGGAAAACCATGAGACATGGTAGCGTGAGGTCTTAATATTGCAACAATAGTCTTATCACTTCTCAAGTTCATGATCTTGAGCCTCTCTAGGGACAAAAAAATTTTATGGTGGGGAGAATTATGACACCCTCAGATTCATAGGTATATTTAATTTTGAATTTGGTTTATCCCTTTTTAGGTTCTAGAGGATTTTGGGAGTTGGAGGTTATAAATTTGGTGTTTTGGGGAAAACATGCCAAACACATGGTTTAGGTTCATAGTTATTAATAACCATGTGGTAACTATGCATTATGGATTTATAAGTTACAATAGTGATTTTAACATTTTTTATAACTATGCGAGTCTCTAAGAAAACCATGAAAGATTACGGGTTTGGTCCAGAGGCTTTCAGATGACACAAGCATGGTTTTTCTAACCATACGGCTATTCCCAATAAACCATACGACTTAGTTTTCAAGGGACAATGGATACTTCATAGTTGATGCATGGTTTTTCTAATTGTACAACCTGACTATGTGACCAGATCCAAACCTCTTAAAATGGAAATTTTCCCCAATTCCCTTTATTTTTTTAACTTTAATATCCTCATATCTCTCATTAGCTTAAACCATCCCATCCATGATGCTCTAGATGAATATCCCCTTGATTTTTTGGTGATCCTTGATCGATTTGGGTGGATCTCTTCAAGGTATGTTCAATTTTACTCTCGATTTCTCCTATTTTCTCTATATATTCTCTTAATATTGCTTCCCCTTATCTTGTTGGAACCCTATTGGGATGTGATTTCTATATCTAGAGGGTTTTATGGAGATTTTATGATTTTTATCTTATATCTAGTCATGTAAGGACCTGATCTTTTTTGTTTCCCATCACCTGTGTTGGAGGCAATGTTGTTTTAAAAGATATTGAGGTAGGTGTATCTATCCTATGGTCTATCCCTTGGCATGAATTATGTTATTATGATTTCATTTGGTTTTAATTTGTAAAATTGATGATTTTAAATCCATTAATGGTGAATTGGATCTTTGATGGCTATGGGATTGTTTTTTAAAATGGGATTTTTTGTTGAAAATCATTTTGAAGCACATGATGTGTTTTCTAAAATGCCTCAAAGGTAGTTTTGAAATGGAAATGGGTCTTCAATCATGAAAGCGGTTTGGATCGCTATAGAAAATATTTTTATTATATGTGGGTATGAAAATTAAATGGATTTTCCTTACAAAATGTTTATGAAATGTGAACTTGGTTTCTTGAATGTAGTGAAAATATAATAATACACCCGAAAGGCCTTGGGGTATAAGGAAAAACTAGATATATGTGAGCCCCAGTGGAGTTATCTATCACTAAGGGAGGTTCCCATGATGCCATGGTTTCTAGTGGGAAACCTTTCCATGGGACTGAGGTTCCCATACATTTGATTTCACTTATTCTGACCAATATTTCATGTTTTTATTATTTGTGTATAGCCTTGTTTTGTGATTGTACCTTTGGTGCTTTGTGGATACATTACCTGCATGATTGATTGATATGATTACTTCCCCACTTGATATGAATGTTCATGCTTGAAACCTATTTTACACACCTTCTTATGCATCATAGATAAATGTTATGTCATATTTATTTGTTATTTGAATATGGAATGTTTTTGAAAGGGAAAAAAGGATGATTTTATATGGGGAAATTATTTATTTTGGAAATATTTTAAAAATATATTTTATATAATATCTAACAGATATACATGGATAGAAATTGTATTTATTCTACTGAGCTTTAGTGATCACACCCTAATTTTTCCTTTAGGAATTTATAGCATTGGTTTTGCAGGATACATGTAAATGGAAGAGCATCATGTAGATGATATCTCTCTTAGACTATGTTGGATTCCGATGGGTTGGGATGGTGGTGACATATATTTACATAGATATGGACCCATGGGTTTCTTTGTGTTCTATGTTATTGGTCTTTCAGTTTTTTTATCTAGATCTTATTGTCTAATTTTTGGATGTTACCTTTGTGGTTTGGTTGTTTTGACATGTGATTTTTATGGAAATATATTTCAATACTCTATTTTTTTATTCTATTGTTAGGTCCACTAGGCTAGAAAACCTGAGCGGGGGGGGGGGGGGGGGGGGAGGGGGTGGGGTGGGTGGGTGAATCAGAGTATGAAAAATTAAAACAACTACCCCTTTTTATCTTGTTTTGTTGTTAGACAAAACTCACTTCTCTCTATCCTTCCCATTGTAGAGTATGAATGAATCTTAAAGCATGAACAAGATACAATAATTTTACTTGGTTCACCCTCACTGGGCTATATCCAAGGAGCATATACCAGCGATGTTCCGATGTACCAAATCCACTATAAGTGCACTTCTGTTTACAAGTTCGAAGTGGACTCACTATCCCTCCTGGTTTACAACCATTCACAATTTGAGAACTCACTACTCTCTCAACTGAAGTGATCTCACTACTTCTTCAGAAGATCCACTCACAGTTTATAGACATATAGGTCTCTTCATTATCACTAATGAATACATCCTCAATTATAGATAGATTCTATGTTGAAGTTTCAATTTCATCCACTGATGAATAATAATTTTCCTCTAAATACTAGGAAATACCTTTTAAAACTCTTTCGAAAAGCACACTACCTTTGCGAAGCTCCCACTTTTGAAAAGGTCAAACAATCCTTTGCAATTATTCAACCTCTTCGTGAATCTCACAGGTTCATAGAGCTCATAGGTTTGTGAAGATAACTAGACCATAAAGCTCTCTAGATCACAGAGCTCACTACTTCGTAGAGCTCACACTGTTCTTTGCGATTTTGCAAAGCTAAACAAGACTTTGTGAAGCGCACGTACTCCACAAAGCCAAAATGGCCTTCACGACGTTCCTTCCTTTTGCAGAGCTCAACTACCTCTGCAAATTCCCTTTTCTTTCGTGAATATCCCTGATCTACGAATCTCCTTCTCAATTTGAGAGCTTAATGTTTTTCATTTGATCTCTCTACTTCACTCAAGGGGGTTGAGGTCTATTTATAAGTGATTCCACCGAATCGAGAACCTTTTACACAAAGTCAGCATCATGACATCTCAAATTACAAATCTCTGAAATTTCTGCCAAAATTCTCTCTATATCACGAAGCACCACATAAATTTTCAGATTGCAGATCTCATCGTAATCACAGAGCATTCTTTCAATTCCTTTGTGTCGCCACCACAAAGCTTCACCTCAATAATCTTCAACTCTACTATTTGCAAAGCTCATCGTAATCGTAGAGCTCACCGTCAACATTCTTCTAGTCTCTACGAAATTCACTTCATGAAGCCTACCTTCGTGAAACTCATGCCTTTGCCATATTTTGATGAGATCTTCAATAAAATCCACTTTTTGCGATGCTCACCAAATCCCAAATTTTAGACCTCAAAAATTTGGAAAACACTGGAAAACGATGCTAACTTGTATAAGTTCTTTTATACCACCTCTAGATATTCCATTTCTTTGTCATGGTTATTTTTCAACATGGATTGTCAACAACATCTCTAGAACTCAACAATTCGACATCAAAACCTGCATTGTCAAAAAACACAACCAATATAAAAATGTTGCAATGTTACCTTGAGATATTTTTACTAACACTTATCACATGTATATTGAGGGTGAAATCATTCCCATGTTTCTTTTTATGATACCCTGGTGTTTGTCACTAACCCATGGAGATTAGGAATGTGCTTCGGGTCTTGTGGTGGGCCAATTTTGGTGATATTATTGGTTGAATCGGGTTGGTCTGTTACAACTTAACTCTCATTTCATTGGCCACTAGATTTCTTACCAAATCATTAAGAGATAACTTGGAAAAATCCTTTTCTTTAAGAGTTAAAACTGTCAAATTGTACATAGGTGAAAATATCTTCAAGTGAATATCATTATTTTAATTAGGATTCATTTTCATGTCATAAAACCTATTATGATGGACTTGTAACTTACCATCCTTTATGTTGTTGTCACCTTCATAAATTTTGGAAAGTTTTTCCCATATAAACTCAACACTAATGAAATTCATCAATTTCGTATGAATATGATTATAAAGAGCTCTAGATAATTCATTCCAATCTTGTACATAAATATTGAGTAGATTTCTATTACCTTTAGTCATATAGAGTTATGGAACATCACCAACATTTATCCCATGATTAGTGATAGAGAATACTTCTACTCTAAGATATCATAGGTGAGATCACATCCCATTATTTAAAACTTTATAGATACTCCCATCACATTTAGAAACCCATTTATCATTTATTATGCTCTCTATACCAAGATTTAAATGATAGATTCAATGCTTGTAACCTCATCCTCGAAACCACTTGTTGTACCCTAAGATGTCCTGATAGGGGAAGGGTGAATTAGGGTGTCAAAATTTTGTTTTTTAAATTTAAATGGATATTTTACCCATGTTGGTAGGAACATGTTAAACATATATGATTATAATTCACATTCATCAAACACAATATATGCAGAAATAAAATAGAACACAACAATTTCTACTTGGTTTACTACTAAGGGATAGTTTAAAGAGCATACATCAACAATGTGTTGGTCATATAAGAATCCAATAAGCTTAACCATTTTTTATGGATTACAATTGTTCAGACATTCTCACTTTATTCTAGGCATACTGTCTTTACAATTAATACAGGGATAATGCATTGCCTCCCTCAAATCACCGTCATCGACTCCTCTTTGCTCATTGATTTGGATAAATACTTCCTCAGTTTAACAACTTAAAGGTTTATTCAGTATCATCAAGAATGTATGCTTTAATTTTCACCATGATATCCCATGAATGATTCTCCATTGTGCTCATTGGTCTCCAAAATACCCATAAAAAATGGTGCATGAGAAATTCCTGTATAACCCTATCTTGTGCATACATACTACATGAATTACTTTTCATTGCCTACTAACCATATGATTCACTTCCTATCACATGCTAACTGTGAGATATAACCATGCACATATCTTCTCCACACACTTCCTGCATGATAACGCTCCATGAAATACCTTCTATGCGACTCCTCCGTGCACTTCCTGCATGCAACTCCTATAGGAACTACCTTTAGCACAACCCTCCAAGTACCCTTACATATCCTTCTATGAACTTTGATAACCCTTATATATCCCTATGTCAGCTCTTATATATCACATTTCTCTTTATCCTGGATTGTGAGATGTCCAAATGGTTAGGTGGGGGGGGGGAATTGACCAATTTACAAATTTTAAGATTAGTTTAGATTTAAATTAATTATATAGTGGAAGCATAAAAATAAAAAAGTTCACAAGATTTTTTATAGTAGTTCAGATCAAAATGATCCTACGTCTGCTCTTCTGCAAGGGCTCAGATCCACATGGATCGACCCTTTGTGCATTTCTGAAGACCGAGTTTCTCAGAGGAGGCTTGGAATTCTAGACAAGTTTGGCTTCTAAGCTTGGAAGTCTAGATGATTTTGGCTTCTAAAAGCTAGAAGCAGGGAGATTTCACACCATGTAAACATTTACATGACATGAAAGTGGATTTTAGGGCTTGTGATGATGTGTAATAAATTAGGGTTTAAAAATAAAAAGGGTGACACATTTTCCGATGTAAACCATACCATGAGAATTACATGACGTGAAATGGGATTAAATGTCATGTAAATACCCAATGTTTAATATCTTTAAAAGATGCAGTGCTAAGGGTTTTCCAAACCCTACAGCCTGCAGCACCTCCCTCTCATTCCAGTCAACCTGACAATACCCACTTTGACATTTTTGGGATTCCTTTGTCAAGGATTGATATCTAGATTCACTCCTTCATTCCTTATTCAATCCAAGGTATGTTCTACCTCCATTATTTTAGTTTCATTGATCCATTTACTCCTATTCCTATTTTACTTATGATGGTGCTTAATTTCCATGTTTCTAATGGAGTTTTTTTATTTGTTGGCGCGATTGTGGTGCAGTGTCCTCAAGTGGATGCAGTTCTTACAGGAGAGGCGATCAGGATTTGCAACATTGGTTTGTTCTTATGCAAATAATGTTGTCAACCTTTTGAGGTAGGGGATTATTTGATTCTCTTTTATTTATGTGAAATCATAAATTGATCATGATTTAACCCCTTGGATTCCAATGAAATTTTCCTAATAATTACTTGAACTAAATTAAAGAATTGATATCGATCACATGGCGATGTTGCTATTTTTATACCGTGGTAACAATTTGCCTCTTGTTTTTCTAGATAGTGTGATATATATGCTATGATTATTATGTTTTGATTATCATGTGGAATTTGTAAATAATGTAAAGCCAAAATTAATTGATAATTAATTTTCTAAAATAACTAAAGAGTAATGTTTAATAAATCTGGTGTGTTTTAATCTTAATACCATAAGCATGTTTAAATGAATTAACCTCCCATGTGTTAATAGAACTAAATAAATATCTGAAGCATGTTGATACTTGATGATAAAATAATTAAAGGCATGTTAAATTAATTATTTAATTAATTTTTTATAGATTTCTGCTTAGGTTTTCCATAATTGGAACCTATGAATAATGAATTAGTTAATTCAATATGAAATAAGAACCAGTTTTGTGATAAAAGACAATTCCTTTGTAGGGCATGAGTTTCCCACTTTCTTGTAAAGGATGAGTGCCTTGTGCTTTGGATCCATGAGGTCTCGTTGTGTGTGAAGGATGGATGCCTTATTTTAGGTCCAAGAGCCCAATTTATATATATATTTTTTTGCAACTTTTGATGTGCTATAGATACGAGCCTTGTGATGTGGGGAGGGGAGGACTGAATGTGATGTGAGCCTAGGATGGATGATCCTGGAAAGATATTGTGATATGTGGGGTGGGGAGGCCCAGTTTTTATGGAAATTGTTTATGATTTTGATGTCAGGATGCATCAAAATATGCATGTGGGTGTTATAGAGGACACTGGAGATGACATAATGGGTTGAATATGGGCTTACCTATTGATATGAATGCTGGATGCTTGATTGAATCTATTGTTTGGCTAACAACCATGTTTCTTTATCTTCTTTTCTTTTCCCACTGCTTGAGGCAGATGGATGTGCTTGGTTGTTAACCTTATTTGGTAGCTTAGGATGTTTTCCTAGAGTACCTACTAATATGGAAACTAATGATGTTAATAAATTAATAAATTTTTAACCCATGGGGTTAGAGCTTGATAGGATGCAATGTTGAGGTTATAATTCTAAAAATCCATGGAATCTATTTGATTATGCCTGGAGGTAATGAAAATTTGTTGTTATTATAATGTAATGTAATGTGAAAAATGTTAATGGTTAATTAATGGTTAATGAATTAATTAATGTAAAATGAAACTGATGAAAAGGAATAAAATAATTTAATGCAGATCTTTAAATGGTTGTGTACTTATAGGATATCTGGTCTTAGTAGTGGTAGCTAAGAGTCCGAGAGACATTAGCTACAGTTAATTATGTGATTAGGTTGTCACCATAGTGCGGTTGTGATCTATATTATAACATGTTCATTTTTTTATTTTATACACTAATCCACCCTATCGGTTAGGGAAACTAACACCCTAAGGATTATGAGCCATGGGGGGGGGGGGGTGTTTTCCCCAACATCTTTGTGGGAGGATGGATGGATTATCACCCCATTTAGACCCACTCTTTTCTCATGGTAGTTACTTGTGCTGGTATGCACGATGGTTATTTTTACCCATATATGTGTGTAGAGGGTATAATGGCTTTTGGTTATTTCATACACATGTATTTTGGATATAGTTTTCTAAAGACTACTATAGGTATAACATGTATAGACTATGATTTCTTGAGGATCCTTACTCAGTGTATGAGTTGTTATGGCTTGAGGTATAATACCTGATGTATGATACACATTATATGGGCTGTGGTGGCTCCCAGAAACCACCTGGTTACTTTTGGTTACATGGATATGGTGGTGTGTTGTATGAGGTGCACGTTGTGGTTCTTTGACCAGGTGTTTGTGGGATAACTTTTTTGGATAGAGATTCTCATGACGTGTGATGTTGGGGCAGAGTGAAAAACCAGTAGGGAAGTGGTAGTGGGGTACCCTTGATATTCTTTACTATATTATATTATTTTTTGTGCGATACTTAGTGAGTGTATCCATGGTGAGGTTGAGAACTTATCATACCTGTTTAGGCGACGAGTTAGTTTTACTTATTGTTCACTATGCTTTAGAATTATTTATTTATATTTTACATGAGAGGCTCTAGGGAGGATCCTACTGAGTATACTATTATACTCACTCTATGTATCTGTAAATATTTTCTTTTAGGTTAGTGGGAGAAGGTTGGAGACCAGGCTAGTTACTATTAGCTTGTGGGTTTTTGAAGGAGTTGTTTGGCCTTTGTGGTCGCCACCTTCTTTACCTTTATTTTGGTACTCATAGTTTTCCTTTCATTCATAGTATTACTTTCATGTCATTACATATGTGCACTTGGGTTTTCTTTTATATTGGATTTTGAGTAGGAGTTGGTTGGTGTGTGTCTTATCTCTCTCTTTCACATATGTACTCTTAGAGGATAATTCCTCCCATCCGTGTTGAGACAAACTTATAGGGTTTAAACAATTAACACATGAGGTTTTGATATACAACATATAAGTTTAGAACATACAAAGAACAAGGTTTATATAATTACCTATAAGGTTCAGAAATATGGCCATAAGGTTGGGAAAAATGGCTATAAGGATCAGAAAAATAGTCTTAAGATTCAGAAAATCTTTCATAAAGTTAGGAAAAACTCCTTGTATGGTTAAAATAAACTAAACATAGTATAACCTGAATAATATAGAATAAAAAATGATAAGAATAAAAAAATAACAAAAAATGAATAATAATTAATTTAAATGAAAAAAATTCAACATCATTATTTTCTTTTATAAGCAATGCAAGCTTCAAAAAAATGTTAGAGGTAATAAAAAAGTATTTTGTAATTATAAAAATAAAAACAAATAAAGTGGAAAGACACCACTCAACAATCTCTCCCTTTTGGGTAATTATAAAACCAAATATAATTAATAAAACCCCCTCTTTATAATTGATCATAATAGTTGAAACAATTAATTTTTAAAATACTCTCTATTTTTAAAATAGTTTATTGTCTCCATTTTATGTTCAAAAATCTAAAAATAAATAATTTTATGTGAAAAATATATTTAAAAACCTTTTAGTTGTACCATGATTAAGAATAAATTAAAATGTTTAGAATATTTTAGCTTTATTTAAGAAAAACTTAAATAAGATATAACTCCCTAAATTCATGCATTTTAAAGATAAATACTAATTAAAATGAAATTAAATACAAAATAGTAAACCCCCTCTTAATTTCAGCTTCTTTCACTTGATTAAACATAACATTGAAAACATATTTTGGAACCCAACCTCAATAATACATTATTTGTAAGAATTTTAAATATTCAAGGAGTTATATAAATGAGTTAAGATATTCAAGGAATTATATAATGATATGAAATGAATTAGATGTATCCAACAATGAATGGACACGTTAGATAACCAAAATATAAGATAGATATTACATGTTTACTGACCAAAATAAAAAACTAATTTAAGTGTATTTCAGTAAACCATAATACAAATGAATATTAATCATGCTTACTGAAAAAATCTATCATTATGTCACAACATTAATGAATTAAAAACTAATAGAGTAGACATGAATTTATATTCTGAAGGTGAAATGATTTTAACCTTTTAGAAGGAACTTGAACTCTATATGAACACATGATTACCGCAAATATATTCTATAAAGGATCTATAGAAATAATTAGGAATAATGATAAAGATTTATACCCACTTCAATATTACAAAATTAGAGTTCCAATATACCAAGTTCAAACTTAATTTTCTCAAACATAGCTATATCTAATGTCTTAGTTAAAATTTCTTCTAATTGATTATATATAGAAATATATTCCAAAAAGATTTCATCCTTTTGTAAATGATCTCTAATAAAATAATATCTAAATTATATAAGTTTTTTTATTAAATGTTTTAAAGTATTCTTAGAGATAACACTAATAGATTAATTTTCACACAAAACAGGAAGATTATAAAAATAAATATTAGGATTAGTTAAAGTTTTCTTAATCCTTAAAGATTTTACACAATAGCTTGAAACAACAGTATATTATGCTTCATCTATAAGTAAGAAAATAGAAAGTTTTTTCTTAGAACTATAAAAAACTAAACCTTTAACTAATAAGTGACACATTCCACTATTAATTTTTCTATCAATTATTTATCCTATAAAATCAGAATCATAATATATTTTTAAATCAAAATTAGTTCTTAAAAGATAAAATAAACTAATATTAAATAAAACTTTAACATATTTAATGGTTCTTTTAACAAATTTATAGCGAATCTATTTAGGGAAAACTTGATATCTAGCACATAAGAATACACTAAACATCAAATCTGGGCTATAATCAGTTAATTACAATAAACTACCAATCATCCTATAAAAATATTATAATCTATAGATTTTCTAAATTTTTCATAATCTATCTTACATGATGAACTCTTAAGAGTATTTTAAATTTTACAAGAGTCTAGAAAAAATTTATTAATTAGTTTATTAGCATAATTAGATCAATTAATTAATATTCCATCCTATGAAAAATTTTAAATTCCAAGAAAGAATTTTAATTCTCTCACCAAACACATGTTAAATTCACTTGTCATTAAATTTGAAAATTATTTACAAAGCATTCCATTGAAATATCCAAAGATGATATCATCAACATAAATATAAGCAATCAAAATAGATTTTGAGTTTTTCTTAATAAATAAAGTGGGATATAATTTTCCTTTTAGAAAATAATGTTTCAAAAGGAAATTGATATAACCTTTCATACCATGCTCTTGGGAAATTTTTAAGTCCATAAAAAGATTTAAAAATTTTCAATACATGTTCAATATTCTTTTCATTTTCAAAACTTGGTGGATATTTTAGATATACTTATTTATAAATATAACTATTTGAAAAAATCACTTTTCACATCCATTTGATATATCTTGAAACCATTATTGGAAACATATAATAATAAGATTCTAATAGATTCTAACCTAACAGTAGGAGAAAAAGTTTCATCATAATCAATGTATTCTTCTTGAAAATAACCTTGATCTACTAATCTAGACTTATTTATAATAATTCATCCATATTCATCAAATTTATTTCTAAATATCCATTTAATTTCAATAAATTTTTGTCCTCAAGGAACTTCTAGTTTGAACTCTTGATTCAACATTTCCAATAAATCGATCTATATGAAGATATCTATGTGTTTTATGATATTTATCAAGTAATTCATCACCTCCTCAACAAGTGTATTTAAATTTGGATTTTTATTTTCTCAAAAATTAAAATCTCTAAAATCTTATTAAATCTATTCTAGATCATTATTATTTTTATTTTAAAGAATTTTCATCAAACTTAACATGAATAGTTTCTTTAAAAACCATGGTTCTTTTTTTATAGAATCTATAAGCTTTACTTATATTTGAATACCCTTAAAATATTCCATTATCATATTTAGAATACAATTTATCTAAATTATATTTAGTATTAAGAATAAATAATTTAAAACTAAACACTATAAAATAATAAATTTTAGGTTTTATTTCCTCTCATAGTTTATATAGATTTATATTTAGAATAGGTCTTAACAAAATTATATTTGAAATGTAACATGATGTATTTACAGCTTCTTATAAAAAATAGTTAGTTAAATTAAACTCATTAAACATGGTTCTAGCCATTTATTATAATTTTGACATCCTTACTTTTAATTAATCTATGTTTGGGGTGTTCTAGGAGCTGAAAAGTTATGAAAAAACCCATTTTATTCACAAAAATTTTCAAATTATAGATTTAAAAACTCCCAAATTTATCACTTCTAATTGAAAAAATTAGGCATCCTTTGTTATTTTCAACTAATTTACAATAATAAATAAAATTAGATAAGGTTTTAGATTTATGATTAAGAAAATAAACCCATGTAAATATACTGAAGTCATCTACAATAAAAAAAACATATATTTTACCACAAAGACTACCAGTTTGTACAAGTACAAATAAGTCAAGATGGATGAGTTCAATCATGACTCATAGACATTATTATAATTCAGTTTCAAGTCAGGAAGATACAATATTTTTTAGTGTTTTGATAGCTTTTATTATAGCACAAAATTTTCATAACCCAATTAGTTATCCCATAAAATATTATCTAATTGTACAATATTCAACCACTTAATATTTTGATCCATTAGCTCATCAAAATTAATAGAATAAATGTTATCTTTTCAGTTAGCATAAAATAAAATAGTTTCTTCTTTAAAAACAATACCCTTGACATTTTTAAATTTAAAAAACATTTCATAATCCCATAATTGATAAATACTCATCAGATTATTCTTCAAACCTTCAACATATAATAATTTAGAAATGATAATATATTTTTAAATAAAAAATTCTCCAAATTTTTTTTATACCTTTTGAGTTATCACCAAAATTTACATTACCTCCTTCACATCTATTGAATGATAAAAATTTTGATACATCTTCTCTCACATGTCTAGAACATCCACCATCCATGTAACAAGTCTCCTTTTTGAGACCTCCATGACATGTTTCCTATAAATCCATTTTAAAATAGTTTTGGTACCCATGAAAATTTGGGTAAAATCGAGTTATAAAATTAATTTTTGGGAACCCATATTGATTTTAAATATGTATTTCTGGGTAATCTTGAAGGAAAATATTTAGAAATAAAACATTTTTGTGTCCAAGAGATCATGGAAATCTAAGAGAACATTCACTTTCATAATGACCTTTTTATTCTACATCTAAAACATGTAACAATTGATACACTTCCATTAGAACTTTTAACAAAGAAAGTTTTTAACATTTTGGGTAATTGATTATCATATCCAAGTATAGTTTTTTTTATTCATTCTTTTCATGGAAATCATTTATCATAGATTTCTATATCTTGAAAAAAAGTAGAAAGATCTTGTTTCAAACTTTCAATTTCTCTTTAGCTTATCATTATCGTCTATAATAATTTTAAATTTCATTTACTATTTCTTATCACTTGTAGAAAGATAATTTTTGGGTTTATAATTCCATTGGTGACATGGAAGTAAGTCATGTTCATAAAGAATTTATTTTAAAGTCTTAAAATATAATATAGATTTTGGAGGGTTCTTTAAAGGTTTATAAAATTAATCAAATAACTTAAAAACACATTATTTTAAAAGGGAAACCTATTTTTGGTCTTGGATGCCTTTAATAGTATTAATTACACCCCTTTTGGGATTTTATGATTCTATAATACATACAATATATTTATACAATATTTATTTTTTATTCAAAAATTTGACTGTCTCAGAAAATTATAAAAAATTCACCATTGGATAATTTAATTGTGAAAATTTAAAAAATTATAGTTATTTTACCAAAATAATTTTCTAAATATGTGAATTTACAATTTTAAATAAAAATAATTATTTACTGGAGAATATTTTTTTATGATATTAACATATTTCTAACCTTTATAAAAATTACATGAGACTTTATTAAATTATATTATCATTTATATTTAAATAAAAATTATTTAATAGGAATATTTTATTAAAATAACATCTATTTAAAAAATTATTGAATTTATCAAAAATATTTCTTAATTGGAATTATATATTTCCCAAAAAATTAATTTTGATTTCTTCATATTAAAATCTAATTATTATCAAACTCATTATTTAATCATTTATAAAGTAATAATAAAAAAGGATAAACATAATAATTATTTAATTAAAAGGAAAATATAAAAATTCATATTACTAGGGTCTAGATTTATAACCCCTTATTACACTATGATATGCCATTAGGGTAATGTGTGTGATGGTGGTTTGTTCTTGTGGTTATTCGACAAACATGGTTTGGGATGTGATATCAATAAGCTTGAACTTCTCCCATAAACTGCTTCTCTTGAGCTTTAGTTGTTGAATCTTATATTGAGCTTGGTCAAGGGTAAATCCCACTAATGCCATATCTCTCAGAATATCTGATAAATGAGATTTATAGGGTACAATCCTACTAGTCAAGGCCATCACTTCTTCCATCCATGTCAATTTTACTTTATCATAACCCTTAATATCTACTAATATTAAGGGTCACTCTACAATGACTATATTATCAATGGTTAATATAATAAACCGGGATTTTATTATATAGTTATTTCATATTTTTAGATTAATATTCATTACATTACATAAACACATGCATGAGAATCATAAAGGTATAGTGCCTTTGGAAACTTGGAAACATAAACAACTAGTTCATATGAGTTCTAAATCATATCCCACTTAGTTCCCCATAACTAGAACCCTTATTAGACATATCACATGTAATATGTATCATTATAACTTGGGGAAAATAAATGTAAGAAAGGGTGAGCTTAGATGCTCAATAAGAGTGAAAATGAGAAATACTTAAACATAACCTGAGTATAAGGGTGTGAGAATGTGAGAATAACATATAAAAACCATACCTTGCATATCAAAGAAAAAAATCTTGAGTCATGACATAAATATTAGTAGTTAATAAGACATTAATAATAAGGTAATCAAAGAGAATAATCCATGATATCATAACATCGACACAATACATAGATTGTGGCATATACATAAGAAAAGAAAACATTATGTTAAATCAATCCACCAAGACATTTGTAACATGTTAGGATTGAGATAACCACTCACGTACCCTATTTCGGGCTTGGTCTAACCCCCGGTGTACCCTCTTTCGGGCTTGGGATATCCTCCTATATACCCTTTGAGATCATATAACATTAATCATTACCTAATGCATTGGATAGAGATATTGTAACACCCCAATCTTCTACGATACGCTTCTCTTTGAATAATGCAATAGCGTGTGTTGTACGCAACATCGAGTTCTAACACACCACAACCAATCAAACTAGCCATTATGAATAGTAATACCCACTTTTTGAAATTTATAAATTTTATTTTTCAAAATGGACTTCATTTTTGGATTCGGAATATCAAAATTAGCCTAGTGTGAATTTTTGGTATTTTTCTGAAAAACTTCATTTTTTGATGAATAGTGAAACCACTAAGTGGTAGTTAAAAAAACTGAATTTTTCATAAAACTTAATTTTACCGCTTCTGTGAGTGGAATTTCAAAAATCTAAGAGACACAGTTAATATCAAGGAGTAAAATGTGGTTCAATGAGATGAAAATAATTTTTGGTGAATAGTAACTTTTTATTTTTATTTACCACGGTCAAAAGTAAATAGGGTAATTAAGGGTAAAAATGATATTAATATTACCCTAAAACATGTACTAATTCTATTGGACAAGTGTATCTCGACCAAAAACAACCTTAGGAATAAAATATTAACATTTAGGTCCACTTGAATTAGATTAGGACATTTATTATTATTTAATTCAAAGAAGAGTTAAAAGAGTTAAAATCAAAGTTTATTTACTAAAATATTTTTAATATAGGGTTATACATAAGATAAATTCGATTGTAAATATTAATTAGAAATAAAAAATATTTCCTACATAATGGTATTTTATTTATAATTTTTAGACAATAAATAATTTAATTTATTTATGACTTAATGATGATGCAGTAATTACCATAATAGTGAATAATTAAAATAATTGATATTATAAATACCCAAATAAGTATAATTTGAGACTTTTTATGAATTACACTAATTTTATAGGTTAATATGACATGTTAGGATTTATTTAATTAACTTTTTTTGAAGTAATAATTCTGTTGTGATTTTTCAAAAATCAATTATTGAATAGTGTCAAAATTGACATAAAAGAGTTTTTAAAACAAATATTATATTATTAATTGATATTAAATTCCTAAAAATCTAAGGTTCAGCCAAGAGACTTATATCATGATAGGTGTATCATTAATGGACCACTTGGGGGTCTCTTGGAGGTATATAGTAAATTTATTAACTATATAATATAAAAATACAAAGTGACATGGTAAGTGTCAAACTAATTAACTAAGAGTTAAAACTAAAAGATAAGGTTAATATAATGACCCAAACCTGTATAAATTATATTGGTTGAGTGGTTTTTGACCCATCCCCACCTTAATCTTTAAATAATACACTTTGGAGCCATTAGAAACCGAATATGAATTTATTATAAAATAATATTTCTATCTTTTCCAAAGGTGCCCCTCACCCCTCTTATAAAAGGGCACTCCCCCTTCTCACTAATTCACACATTCAAAGCATTTTGGCTCGGCCAAACCCTACCCAAATACTCTCTCAACTTCCCTCAATTCAACCTAGAGGCCTTAGTTTGATCAGAAAGCCAACCTAAGGAGCCCTTTTGATCAAATCAAAAGGAAGAACCCGAAGAAGAGGTAATGTTTTCACCACCCTTTTTCAAATTCATTTCTTCTTCAACTTATTCTTTCTTTGTTATTCCCATTATAAAATAATGAATCCAGTATATCCTATATAATGTAATATTATTATAAATATGGTACAACCATATTTAGTATTCTATTCAGCCTTTGAATGACATGTCACCATACGTGCGTACGTACGGCTTACCGTCTCCACGTCGTGGTGTAATTGTTATTCAATATATTATTATTTGTATGGGTATAATAATGATTTGTAATTCATGTAAATAATAAATATAACATGATAATTATTATTTATATATGATATACCATCAAATTATATATTATTTTAATATCAAAAGAATGATATTGTTGCTCGTGCGTACGTACGGACTACCGTCTCCACGAACGCGATGAGATTCATTCTCCATCGTATCCATTCAAGTATAATTATCATTTTATGATTTAAAAATAATTTTTAAGGACTTGATATCATTATGGATATGATTAATATAAAACCTATCCATAAAAAACACGGCTTATGTAACAAAACATATAAAAGAAAACGAGTAAGTTAACACCTGAAACAACGATAATTCTAAGATATTATTAACAAAGCAATGTTAAAAGATCATATATGATATCATATTAATGTATATGATTCTTTTATAATTTAATAACAATTATTTCACCATTATAGATGAGGTTAATCTACCCTCAACCAAGGAAAAGTACAAGGTAAGGGTTTATTTCACAATCTCTTCATTATCCGAGGTTGTTTATACGTAATAATCTACTGGGACCTCTTTATCATCCACATACATGTTTCTTAAAAATGTATTTCAAAACCTTTTTTTACTATTTACTAGAATATGGTTTAAATTAATTTATACCCTTGTTGACTTTTATAAGTGGTTTATAAAGTAATCTTTCCATCATTTTCCAAACAAGGTCCTTTTTAACCTTTTTGACAGAATTAAGGTAAGAATGTTTTTTTAACTTATACGGAGGGTGCAGCTATTTTCTGCCTTTATAAAATTGTCAAAGCTTACCTTACAAGATTATAAGAATATTTTCAAAGAAAATGTTTTATTTTATAGATATATGACTCTTAAATGATTTCAAAATAGAAAGAGATATTTCTCTAAAAATATTTTTGATTTCATCTATGCCAACATCCTTTGATGGATTTTAAGCTTATTTGAAGTTGATTTATTATGATACAAAACTTCTATATTGTATTGAAGGTTTTTTGATATGTTTGACTGTGGATGTGTTATTTTTATACCATTCGTGGTTTATGGATGAAGTATTTACATTTCATATGCTAGTTTTAATACGAATGTTTATGTTATGTTTAAACCTTTTCATATGGGAATGCATTGGACTTAATATGTGACGGGTGGAGCCCGTTATAGTTCCTCAATGCATCAGTAGGTATCATGAGACAAACTAGTGTCTTGGCACAAGGACTTGGAAAAATCTTATTTTTAGTCTTGGCATGAGTCCTTGGCTATGTGGTTATGATAGTCTGGCATTATGCATTCCATCATTATGAAAGTGGTTATTGATATTGCATGTGATTATTCGATTAGTAGAATATCCATGTGAATAAGTAAATGGAATTATTTAATTTTATTTTTTCCATACTATGTTGAAGTTCAATTTTAAAAGGCTTTTGTTTTAGTTATACATTTCCTTAAATGTTTATTCTTATTTATGAAAGTTTCCACTATATTGTTATCCTTACTGGTCATTTGAGATCACCCCTTTTCTATGTTTTATTTTTCCAAAGATGTGAAGAATTAAATTATGAATGACCTGTAGGGATAGTATAAGGGGATAAGAGTGTGGACTATGGAGACTATGTTGTTGTAGTTTTCATTTTTATGATGTAATGTAAAACTTTATGAATATATCTAGTGTTTACAAGGCTACTAAACTAATCGGTATTTCAAGATTTGATCATTCTTGTGATCATGCCAATGTTATGTAATAATGCACCGACTCTGGGTAACTGGGGTTGGGGCGTTACAGTTGGTATTAGAGGAAGTTTAGTACAAACCTTGGAAGCTAGATTTAGATAAACTATGATTAGAGCACATAGACCTAATATGTACTTTGAGGATTAGTATAGAAGAAATTCCTAGAATTTTGGTATTGTAGAGATTTTGTGAGTTTTCTGATCAATACATCCCTGTCTGGATATGAGCAGGTAGAGGAGGCTCTGGCACAAATGTACCTAGGGGTAAAACTCGAAAACACCGCTTTGAGCTGGACTCGAATGGGAACTGGTGCACGACAACGGGCCTTTCTGCACTCTTGGTTACGACACTCCCGGGGGATATGCTTAGGATAACTCTCATTTTCTTTACAAATAATTATGAAGGGTTTATGGGTATATACTTCCTCAAAGAATTTTTTTATGATTATGAATTATATCCATAAATAGTTCAATTTATGTTAAGTGTTTTATAAGTATGAAATTATGTATTTTGATTCATAAACTGATCTAGTTTATGCCATTGTTTAGAAATGGAACCTAGTGGAAGAAATGGAAACCGTATCAATGCACACACTCCATGTAGGGATTTCCCTCCTGCTCAAGATAATTATAGTGGAGATGGTGATGCAACTGGTGCCGATCAGCTAATCACCATACTAGGACAACTCACTCAGGTTATGAATAATAACCTTACCCGTTGGAGCACCCTGATCCGCAGCGCGGAGGATCAATGTTAGATCGCTTCATGAGGCAACAACCACCAATGTTCAATGGGAGTACAAATCTCTTAGTAGCTGAGCAATGGATAAATTCCCTAGAGAAAATATTTCAGGCTTTGGGTAGTAGTGATAGGGAAAAAGTTATCATGGTAGTTTACCGCCTCACTGGAGATGCTGATCAATGGTGGTCATTGATTCAAAACACGAAGGAAGATGATGAAGTATAAAATATGGAATGGAGGGAGTTCAAATATCTGTTTTTAGAAAAATACTTTCCTTGTGACCATCGAGCAGATATGGAAAGACAATTTCTGAGTCTGAGATAAAAGGAGGATGAGAATGTCACAAAGTATGAGGCTAACTTTACAAGGTTAGCAAGGTATGCTGGATATTATATACGTAACCCAAGAAGTAATATTGATCGTTTATTTTATGGGTTAAAACCATTTCTCTGTCGAGAATTAGTCTCAAAATCCTTCTCATCGTACGAAGACATTGTCTCATGTGCTATCAAGACAGAAAAGGAATTCTCTAAGTCTTATGACTTTAAAGCAAATAAAGAGAAGAAGAGATCTGCTGATCAATTTGGGAATGAAAATAAGGGGAATAAGGTAAAGGTTGAATATCCATCCTATAGTAAATGTGGGAATAAATACCCTGGTACTTGATTAAAAGGAACAGGAGTCTATTACAAGTGTGGTGAAAAAGGCCACCAATCTCGTGATTGCAAGGGGAAGAAGGAAGCTACTGATATCCAATGCTACAATTGTAGGGATATGGGACATTATGCAAATGAACTTCCTAAGATTCAGGGGAACTTATCTCAAAAAAGGCCAAGGGATCAAGGCCAAGCTTATGCTATCACTACTGCTGAGGTAGAAGCTCCGAAGGACGTGGTAGCAGGTAATTTAATGGTTTCCTCAAGTTTAGAAAATGCATTATTTGATTCTGGATCATCGCATTGTTTCATATCTTCCCAGTTTGTTAAGAAAATTAGATATTTCCAATTTGATTTAACAAGGGATTTGTTAGTTAAAACTCCTAAGGGAAGTATCATTACAACAAAGTTTTGTGAATCAGTACCCATTAGAGCACATAAATGTTCTTTATCTGCTGATATCATCATCATACCTATGATTGAGTTTGATATAATCCTCAGTATGGATTGGATTTCGGACCATGATGCGAAAATTTATTGTAAGAAGAAGGAGGTTACAATTTTTGATGATGATGATATGAAACACATTATCTTTAGAGCAGAATCATCACCACCTAATTCTTATCTAGATCCACCCCCAATAGCTCAACTAAATTCAATTATTGGGGAGGAAGAGGATGAAATTACAGTGGGTGAGGAAAGGAATGTTAAAATAGAGGATGTACCTATTGTGAAAGAATATGTAGATGTGTTTCCGGAAGATTTACCTGGACATCCTCTAGAACGAGAAGTTGAGTTTTCCATTGATTTAATTCCTGAATCAAGGCCTATATCGAAGACCCCTTATAGAATGGCCACTTTAGAATTAGTTGAACTAAAGAAACAACTAGAGAAATTGAGTAATAAGGTATTTATTCTCCCTAGTGTTTCTCCATGGGGATCCCCTGTTATTTTTGTTAAAAAGAAAGATAGATATATGAGGTTATGTATCGACTACAGGGAGATCAATGATATAACAATAAAGAACAAGTATCCCCTACCTCACATTGATGATTTATTTGACCAACTTCATGGAGATCAATACTTTTCAAAGATTGAACTTCGATCTGGATACCATCAGTTGTGTGTAAAGAAGGAAGACATTCCAAAGACAACATTTCGAACCAGGTATGGGCATTAAGAGTTTACAGTAATGCCTTTTGGATTGACTAATGCACCCTCTGTATTCATGGATCTGTTGAATAGAGTTTTCAAGGAATATATCAATGAATTTGTGGTGATATTTATTGATGATATCTTGGTATACTCCAAAAGCTACAAAGATCATGAAAATCACTTGCGCATTATCCTAAAGACTCTGAGAAGACATGAATTATATGGGAAGTTTAGAAAGTGTTAATTCTGGCTTCAGGAGATTTCTTTTCTTGTCCATATGGTCTCTAAAAATGGAATCTCTGTTGATCCTTCTAAGACCAAGGCAATCCAAGAATGGCCTGCACCGATGAGTATAACTGAGGTACATAGTTTTATTGGTTTAGAAGGTTGTTATTGACGTTTCGTCCAGAATTTTTCCTAGTTGGCTAACCCATTAACAAAGATCACACGTAAAGGGGTTAAATTTGTTTGGACAAAAGAGTGTAAAGAATGTTTCGAAGAACTGAAGAGAATATTAGTCAATGATCCTATATTGAATCTACCATTGGGGAATTATGGGTTCGTTATTTATAGTGATGTATCGAAGAAAGGACTTGGTTGTGTCCTTGTGCAGAATGATAGGTTTATTTTCTATGCATCATGATAGTTGAAAATTCATGAAAAAAACTATCCTACTCATGATCTCGAGTTAGCAGCTGTGATCTTTTCTTTGAAGATATGGAGGCACTACCTCCATGGTGAAAAATGTGAGATTTATACTGATCACAAGAGTTTGAAGTATATTTTCTCACAAAAAGAACTCAACATGAGGTAAAGGAGATGGCTTTAATTACTCAAGGATTATGATTGTACGATACACTACCACCCAGGGAAAGCAAACAAGGTGGCAGATGCTTTGATCAAAAAAGACCATGGAGTTTTGAACAATATGAGAATTGAAAAGGATCTAATTTTCATGGATCTAGTGAAGATGGACATGGGAATAACCAGGGAAGGTGAAACATCAATTATTTTTCAAATGGTTGCCAAACCATCTTTACTAGAAAGGATTAAGAGTTCTCAGACCGATAATGAAGAATTTCAAAAGAATATTAAAGCTGTGAATGATGGGATATTGAGAGACTTTGTGTATGAAGAAGGAATTTTGAAATTCGGGAAGAGGCTTTGTGTTACCGATATACCTGATCTAAAAAGGGAATTGCTGGATGATGCTCATAGTTCCAATTTCTCTATACACCCTGGGAGCACCAAAATGTATAGAGATTTGAAGGAATATTTTTGACGGGACAACATGAAGAGGTAGATTGCTGATTTTGTGTCAAGATGTATGGTTTGTCAATAAGTGAAAGCTGGAAGGCAAAAGCCTGGTGGAGTATTGCAACCTCTTCCCATACCTGAGTGGAAATGGGATAATATCACGATGGAATTTGTCATGGGACTACCAAAGACTCCTAGAAGAAATGATGCAATATGGGTTATTGTTGATCGTCTTACCAAGTCATCACATTTTCTTGCTATAAGAGAAGATCTACCACTGGAATGTCTAGAAAGACTATATATTGATGAAGTTTTGAGACTTCATGGAGTACCCCTATCGATTGTTTCTGATCGTGATCCCTATTTTACTTCAAGATTCTGGAAAAGTCTTTAGAAATCCTTGGATACTGAACTTCATTTGAGCACTGCCTACCACCCTCAAACAGATGGACAATCAGAACGAACTATTAAAACCTTAGAAGACATGTTGAGATCCTGCTCACTTGACTTTCAGGGTATGTGGGATCAATATTTACCTCTGGTAGAGTTTTTCTATAACAATAGCTTCCATTCGAGTATTTAGATGGCACCATATGAAGCGTTATACGGAAAGAGATGTCGCACACCAACCTGTTGGGATGACGTTGGTGAAAGAAAACTTGTAGGCCCAGAACTGGTGGATGAAATGATGGAAAAGGTGAAGGTAATACAAAACCATATCAAAGCAGCTCAAAGTAGGTAGAAGAGCTATGCTGATAATCGAAGGAAGGATTTGGAATTTCAAGTCAGTGATCATGTTTTTCTGAAGGTATATCCATGGAAGGGAGTCATACATTTTGGTAAGAAAGGTAAATTGAGTCCCAGGTACATCGGACCTTTCGAAATTCTAGAATGAATTGGGGCTGTAGCTTACTGATTGGCAATGCCGCCAAGTCTCTCCAAAGTTCACGATGTGTTCCACGTATCTCTGTTGAGGAAATACATGCCTGACCCAACGCATGTACTCACCTATGAGGAATTAGAACTGGAACCCGATCTGTCTTATTGTGAAGAGCCCATCAAGATTCTTGATACGAGAGAACAAGTACTGAGAAACCGGATGACTCGTCTGGTAATTGTCTTGTAGAGAAACCATAAGATGAAAGAGGCAACGTGGGAACCTAAGGAACTTATGATGAAGAAACACCCGAGTATTTTCAAGCGGTAGTATTCGAGAAATTTCAAGGATGAAATTATTTTAAGGAGGGGAGAATGTAACACCCCAAGCTTCTACGGTATGCTTCTCTTTGAATAATGCAATAGCGTGTGTTGTATGCAACATCGAGTTCTAACACACCACAACCAATCAAACTAGCCGTTATGAATAGTAATACCCACTTTTTGAAATTTATAAATTTTATTTTTCAAAATGGACTTCATTTTTGGATTCATAATATCGAAATTAGGCTAGGGTTAATTTTTGGTATTTTTCTGAAAAACTTCATTTTTTGATGAATAGTGAAACCACTAAGTGGTAGTTAAAAAAACTGAATTTTTCATAAAACTTAATTTTACCGCTTTTGTGAGTGGAATTTCGAAAATCCGAGAGACATGGTTAATATCAAGGAGTAAAATGTGGTTCAATGAGATGAAAATAATTTTTAGTGAATAGTAACTTTTTATTTTTATTTACCACAGTTAAAAGTAAATAGGGTAATTAAGGGTAAAAATGATATTAATATTACCCTAAAACATGTAATAATTCTATTGGACAAGTTTATCTCGACCAAAAACAACCTTAGGAATAAAATATTATCATTTAGGTCCACTTGGATTAGATTAGGACATTTATTATTATTTAATTCAAAGAAGAGTTAAAAGAGTTAAAATCAAATTTTATTTACTAAAACTTTTTTAATATAGGGTTATACATAATATAAATTAGATTTTAAATATTAATTAGAAAGATAAAAATATTTCCTATATAATAGTATTTTATTTATAATTTTTAGACATTAAATAATTTAATTTATTTATGACCAAATGATGATACAATAATTACCATAATAGTGAAAAATTAAAATAATTGATATTATAAATACCCAAATAAATATAATTTGAGACTTTTTATGAATTAAAATAATTTTCTAGGTTAATATGACATGATAGTATTGGTTTAATTAACTTTTTTCTAAGTAATAATTCTATTGTGATTTTAAAAAAAATCAATTATTGAGTAGTGTCAAAATTGACATAAAAGAGTTTTTAAAACAAATATTATATTATTAATTGATATTAAATTCCTAAAAATCTAAGGTTCGGCAAAGAGACTTATATCATGATAGGTGTATCATTAATAGACCACTTTGGGGTCTCTTGGAGTTATATATTAAGTTTATTAACTATATAATATAAAAATACAAAGTGACAAGGTAAGTGTCAAACTAATTAACTAAGAGTTAAAACTAAAAGATAAGGTTAATATAATGACCCAAACCTGTCTAAATTCTATTGGTTGAGTGGTTTTCGACCCATACCCACCTTAATCTTTAAATAATACACTTTGGAGCCATTATAAACTGAATATGAATTTATTATAAAATAATATTTCTAGCTTTTCCAAAGGTGCCCCTCACCCCTCTTATAAAAGGGAACTCCCCCTTCTCACTAATTCACACATTCAAAGCCTTTTGGATCGGCCAAAAAATGCCCAAATACTCTCTCAAATTCCCTAAATTAAACCTAGAGGCCTTAGTTTGATCATAAATCTAACCTAAGGATCCCTTTTGATCAAATCAAAAGGAAGAACCCGAAGAAGAGGTAATGTTTTCACCACCCTTTTTCAAATTCATTTCTTCTTCAACTTCTTCTTTCTTTGTTATTCCCATTATAAAATAATTAATCCAGTATATCCTATATACTGTAATATTATTATAAATATGGTACAACCATATTCAGTATTCTATCCATCCTTTGAGTGACATGTCACCATACGTGCGTACGTACGGCTTACCGTCTCCACGTCGTGGTGTAATTGTTATTCAATATATTATTATTTGGATGGGTATAATAATGATTTGTAATTCATGTAAATAATAAATATAACATGATAATTATTCTTTATATATGATATACCATCCAATTATTTATTATTTTAATATCAAAAGAATGATATTGTCGCTCGTGCGTACGTACGGACTACCGTCTCCACGAACGCGATGCGATTCATTCTCCATCGTATTCATTCAAGTATAATTATCATTTTATGATTTAAAAATAATGTTTAAGGACTTTATATCATTATGGATATAAATAATATACAACCTATCCATAAAAAACACGGCTTATGTAAGAAAACATATAAAAGAAAATGAGTAAGTTAACACCCGAAACAACGATAATTCTAAGATATTATTAACAAAGAAATGTTAAAAGATCATATATATTAATGTATATGATTCTTGTATAATTTAATAACAATTATTTCACCATTATACAAGAGGTTAACCTACCCTCAACCAAGGAAAAGTACAAGGTAATGGTTTATTTCACAATCTCTTCATTATCCAAGGTTGTTTATACGTAATAATCTACTGGGACCTCTTTATCATCCACATCCATGTTTCTTAAAAATGTATTTCAAAACATTTTTTTACTATTTACTAGAATATGGGTTAAAGTCATTTATACCCTTGCTGACTTTTATAAGTGGTTTATAAAGGAATCTTTCCGTCATTTTACAAACAAGGTCCTTTTTAACCTTTTCGACAGAATTAAGGTAAGAATGTTTTTTTAACTTATATGGTGGGTGTGCCTATTTTCCGCCGTTATAAAATCGTCGAAGCTTCCCTTACAAGATTATAAGAATATTTTCAAAGAAAATGTTTTATTTTATAGATATATGACTATTAAATTATTTCAAAATAGAAAGATATATTTCTCTAAAAAGTGTTTTGATTTCATCTATGTCAACATCCTTTGATAGATTTTACGCTTATTTGAAGTTGATTTATTATGATAAAAAACTTCTATATTTTATTTAAGGTTTTGTGATATGTTTGATTGTGTATGCGTTATTTTTATACCATTCGTGGTTTATGGATGAAGTATTTACATTTCGTATGCTAGTTTTAATACGAATGTTTATGTTATGTTTAAACCTTTTCATATGGGAATACATTGGACTTAATATGTGATGGGTGGAGCCCGTTATAGCTCCTCGATGCATCGTTAGGTATCATGAGACAAACTAGTGTCTTGGCACAAGGCCTTGGAAAAATCTTATTTTTAGTCTTGGCACGAGGCCTTGGCTATGTAGTTATGATAGTCTGGCATTATGCATTCCATCATTATGAAAGTGGTTATTGATATTGCATGTGATTATTCGATTAGTAGAATATCCATGTGAATAAGTAAATGGAATTATTTCATTTTATTTTTTCCATAATATGTTGAAGTTCAAGTTTAAAAGGCTTTTGTTTTAGTTATACATTGCCTTAAATGTTTATTATTATTTATGAAAGTTTCCTCTATATTGTTATCCTTACTGGGAATTTGAGCTCACCCCTTTTCTATTTTTTATTTTTCCCAGGATGTGAAGAAGTAAATTATGAATGACCTGCAGGGATAGTATGAGGGGATAAGAGTGTGGAATATGTAGACTATGTTGTTGTAGTTTTGATTTTTATGATGTAATGTAAAACTTTATGAATATATCTAGTGTTTCCAAGGCTACTAAACTAATCGGTCTTTCGAGATTTGATCTTTCTTGTGATCATACCAATGTTCTGTAATAATGCACCGACTCTGGGTAACTGGGGTCGGGGAGTTACAGATATAGGACCCACCCATCACCTAATCCATACATTAGTGTGCCACAAGATCATAAAACATTCATCATATTAGAACCCATGAAATGAAATAGTTTCATAAATATGTCATCATATCATGACCCATGGTAAATAAAGGGGTTTCATAAGCATTTTTTTATCATAAACATAAACCATTCAAAGAAGGACTAAGAATGGTATCATTGGATCATATCCCTAGTAAAGCATAATTAATATCAAATGATGTCATCTTATATGGAAAATGATTTTGAAAATACATAAAGAACATTTCTTGAGGAAAATAAAATTTATCTGAAAAATAACTTTTTAAAACTAAAAATTCATATATTTTTTGGAAATAATTTTATTTAAAAATAAACTTTGAAACTTATATAGGAGTCTTTAAAACATTGTGTGTTCATGATGGTAGGAAATTACATACACATTAAAATTATGGTTCCTTTCACATTTTTGGTAAAATACAAATTAGTATTATTTTGAAAATGTCATGAATATTCTTTTTAAAATACTTTTAACAAAGTCAAACATGGGTAAAAATGTTTTTTATAAATCCTTTGTAGAATGTTAATTTTATTTTGAAAACATTTTTTATAAAATATGGATATGGAAGAAAAATGGTTTTCAACCAAAGAGAGAAATAAAGTTAGTTTTATTCAAAAAAATTATTTTAGAATATTGAGTACATACAAAGAGGAAAATGAAGAGAAAATATGTATTCTCAAGAAATAACCAATGGAGAATAAAAGTCTTGAGTTTCTTGAGATAAATTTCATTAAACTTGATTATTGAAAGCATAGACATAAAAAATACCAATAAATGTTGAGATTGTATCATAAAAAAATTACCACTATGTTAATATTGAATTACAATACCCATGAAGGGATAAAATTAAATGTAACTTAAAATATCATTATAATAAATTAATTCATGATATTAAATGCCAAAGGGGATGTATATACACCACATAAAAGAATATAGGTGCATAACATAATGTATGTCCCAAAAAAGACAAATTTAGACAAAAATTCCTTTCCTTAAGTCTCTAATTCATTCATACATGTTCGAACCTCTTGTATAATAAATCTAAGTTTATTATACATACATTATAGAAACATAATTATATATATCATACCATACATGACTTAATTATGACCTTTTATTACCAGTTTATTAACAGTTCCACGTTAAAATCAAATTTTGGGAAATAATGGTTCCATAATATCTAGAATGTTAAACATGATATAAAGATAATATATATTTAGTATATATATATTTATATTAATCAATAAAAGTAAGATATAGAAAATGAAATACATCATTCATGGAGACGGTAGGCCGTACATATGCATGAACAATGTTTCCATTTTCTCGACGGATGAAATGAAAGAAAGGTAAATAATATATTAACTTTATAGAATCATTTTATGTTATATATATCAAATATATTCATTAAATTTACCCTAATTACCTTCTATACAAAGTGTTAGTGAAAAATGAATCAAATCGCTTCTTGAGGTGGTTGTATGCCATACACACGAATGGTGTTATCGTATCCCCCGAAAATAGAAATTAAAAAGGTATATGTGATATAATAATTCCATAAGTATAATTATTTTTGAAATATCATATATATCTATTTAATATATCCTTATTACCATCTAATTAAAATAGAAATGAAAAACACATTACATCGGTTCGTGAGGTTGTAGTTCACCGTACACATGAGGGATGTTATTGTTTTCTAACGGGTTGGGAGGTATGAAGGTATACATGGTATTATAATTATAGAGGTATAATTATATAATAAATATCATATATAAATATTAAATACATCATTATATCCATCCATTAGAGGTATTGAAAATGAATAACATTGGTTCATGAGGCTGTAGTTCGTCGTACACACGAATGATGATTTCGTATCCCATTTGATAGAAAAGAAGATGAATATAGGTTATTATATTAAAATAATAAAATATAAGTATATTTTAGATATTTTTTATTATATAAACATAATTTAATAATATTAAAGGAGTTATAAGACTAAATAAAAAAAAATGCAAGTTTAATAATTTTACCTCATCTTCAGAGAGCCTCTTTAGGTTTACACCTAAAGAATTATTAGGAGGGATTAATAACCTAAATAAGGACTATAAGATTAGGATATGGAATTAAATAAATTATTTTTTTAGTTATTTCCCTAACCAAAGTGTTTTGGAATTTTTAAGAATAGAGGAGAGAGGGTGTCCCTTTGTAAGTGGGGGAGAGGACACACATGGAATTTTGAAAAGAATAATGTATACCCAAGTTTTTCACACGAAAAAAGGCACAAAAATGGTTAATTATAAAACAATATAGGTTATAAGTTAAAAATATGTGTAGATAATTGGGTTTTTATAAGTTTATAGTTAATTTTACCCCTTATCCTTTTAGTTTAACCCCCCCAGTAAACTTGTTTATCCTTAACCGTGGTAATTATTTTTTACTATTTTTACTATTCAGAATGACCAAAAATTAAGTTGACCTCATTATATAATATAAATTATTCTAATCCAAAATATTGAATCCATTTTTTCTAATTCAATTCACAAAATTATAAAAATTTAATTTAAAATTAAACCCATACACGTGACAAGAAAGCAGTTTTCCAAAGAAAAAATGTTCAAAAGTTTAAAAAGTTTTTATATCAAAATTCAATGTAAAAGTGATTAAAATGACCTAAATTGGATGAATATATATATAATTGAAATATTTTTACTTTTAAAACCACATTATTTATTTTAATTTTTTAAATGATTTAAAAGAAATGATAAATTTTAATGAAAACTAGTATTTTTTCACTATTCATTGAAAAATTTATCTTCTCAGAAAATTATAAAATATTCACCCTAAAATAATTTTGAATTGATGATTTCAAAAATTAATTTAAATTTTTCAAATTAATTTTCTAAAAGTGTAAAAAAATAATTTTATAAAAAAATAAGTGTGCAAAATACGATAAAACTAATTTTTAGAAAAACACAGTTTTAAGCATAATATTGGATTTATTCTTATATCATGCCTAGAAAACACATAATATAAATGTTAAATTTTTTTATTGAATATATATTATATAAATTTTATTAAAATCATTCACCAAAATTTATTTATTTAATTTATCGAGATAAAATGTTTTTGTGCGCATACAAAATAATTTTTTCAGAAAACGATTTCCTTTATTTTCAAATGGTTTTTTATTTTATTTTCAATTTAATTGGTCAGAAAAGAATTTAATTTATGTATATGTGTAAACCATATATTTTAATAATTTAGTTAATTATATTCATACCCTCTATTTCAATAGGTAGGCGATAACTATCATAATAAATAATATTATTTTAATAGTATGTTGTGTTTCATTTAATATTAGTATTGCGTGTAATGAAAGATATCAAAGAAATTAAATTTATTTGAAAAAAATATTTCATAAAATCTCATGGTTTTACATTCTACCCCCCTTAAAATTAATTTCAACCTTGAAATTATGTCACTTTGGTACTAACAACTGAGGATACTTCTGCCTCATTACACCCTCAGGTTCCCATATAGCTTACTCAAGCTAGTGATTTCACCACAAAACATTAACAAGGTGAGTGGTATTGTTTCATTGAAATTTCTACTTATAATTCAGAATATTCCATTGGTAAGACCTTTGAGTTTTTTACATGTGATGAATTAGGTGTGTACTTTCTTAGGAGAGATACACGGAACACATCATAAACTTGAGAGAGGTTTGGTGGAAGCACCAAATGATAATCTATGACCCTGACATGATCAATAATTTAAAAGGGAATGATATACCTTAGGATTATTTTTCTCTTATTTATTCTAAGGGTAAATTTATAAAAACACCTTCTCACTAAATTCAAATTCTATATTACATTGAAGATTGTCATCATAACATTTCTGCTGGCTTTGTACTATGCTTATGTGTTGTGAAATGGATCTAACCTTCTCTGAAATTTATTCATTCAACTATGGTCCTAACAAATTTATTTCTCCAAATTCATCCCAGTATGTTGTAGTTATATACTTTTTTTTTCATAAAGTACTTCATAAGGATCCATCTGAATGCTCTAGTAAAAGCTATTATGGTAAGAAAACTCGACTAGAGGAAGGTGTTGATACCAAACACATTTGAATTCTATAGAATAAGATCTTATCATATCCTATAGGGTTTAAATTTCTCTATCAAACTAACCATTTTTATAAGGATGATATGAAGTAATAAAACTCAACTATGTATCAAGATCTTGTTGAAGATTTCTCCAGAACTTTGAGGTAAATCTTATATTATTATTAGATACAATTTAATGTAGTACTCCATGAAAACTTACCACTTCCTTAATATATATCCTAGAAAGATGATCTATAAAGAAAAATTATCTGATAGTGATTAAGTGTGATAACTTTGTAAGTTTATTGACTTTAAACCATATAACATTATGCCCTTTTGATGTTTTGGGGAGTCCAAAGAAAAAATACATGGCGATGTTTTCCTATTTCCATTCTAGTATGGATAATGGTTGGAGCATCCCCTTAAAAATTTTTCTCTTATCATTAACTTACTGACATACCAAACATCGATATACATACTCAAAAATATTTCTCTTCCTGTTTTTCCACAAAGAATATTCTTTCACACAGTCCGGTGGTAGGCGCTATAACCTTATCTCCCTTATATTACAAGTTCAAGCCCCACAACCTTTCTGGATGCGATAGGCTATCACCTGAAATATGGGTTATTTTTTTCCAAAACTATATTAATATAATTATTTTAATATTCCAAAATTTAAATTACCCACAATAACCTCAACTTTAAAGATAAGATAAATCCTAAAGATTTCCGATACCTTTATTCTTATATCCATAAAATTTAAAAGCATTCATTCTCAAATAATTTTTTCACTAAAACATAGACAAAGGGTTTTATTTAAATAAATGTTTCAAAAAATATCCTTAATATTTAAAAAATCCCATCAAATAAAACCTTAAAAATGTGTTTCCAAAACTTTGAACTTATGATCAACCTTAAACTCATAAACCCTTATGGTATCCATAAATCTTAAGTTAATATTACATGGTGGTATATATGCTTACAAAATACAATTTGCCCTTTATTCCTTAACTAAGGTATTATCTTAGATAAAGAAATTTTCATTAGAAGCATGGGTTCATACTTACACTAATAGAATATCAAATGTGATTTTATTACTCTAAAATCCATGCATAGGGAGATAATCAATGTTCAGAATCACATTAAGTTCCACTAAGGGTTGAATAAAAAGATTTTCTAAGGGATCCTTCCTACAAAATCATACATGAAATTTCTAACTAAGGAATGGAGGATAAGTGTTCCCTAATTATCATGATTCCATTAATAAATTGTGATTGCATAACCTTTCCATTTTTCCTTTATCTTTATATGTTTTGGTGGCATATCATCCTCATTAACCCTTGGATTGGGGCATTAATTCATATAATACCCAAATTCCTTACACTTGAAGCACTGGAGTGTGAGTGGTGAATTCTATAGAGATTTATATCTATTTGTATCATTATATAACTTCTTACTATCACTTCATAATTCATACACTTGATGAAATTACTTTCCACACTTAAAAAACATTTTATAGTCCTTTTAAAATAATTTCCTCCATGTTTCCTTCCATAATTTGAGCATAAAGGAAAGCTCATCTTCTTTTCTCCATGTTTTTTAGAGTTTCCCTTGAATTATATATTTATTTACTTATGAAAACCATATTATTTTTGGTTCAATAAAAGGAATTCCTATATGTACTCTCAAATGATGTTTGGTTCTTAGTTATTTAGGTGCAATAGAGTCACTAACCAAGGTTGTCCCTCAAATGAGGAAGTAATTAAAACAACATATTAAAGGTATTTTGAAAATAAAATAAAATAAAATAAATACAATAATTAAAATTATGGGGTGGGTGGATGATTAAAATTTATAAATCTTGAAGATGTATACTGTAAGAAGATTGTATTTTTTTTTGTTTTTTTCTTTTTTTGTGAAATGAGTTTGAGAAAACGTAGTGGGAAGATGCTTTTTAGAAAATATTTTTAGAAGGATTAATTGATCTAACTCTACCTATTCACAAAACTATTAATAATTATCATTTAAATTAAACCCCACTTAATTATTATCCCCTAATTTTTTAACCCTCGAACCCTATAAGAGTTAACTTAACCATAATGATGAAATGAATTAAAACCTAGGCTAGCCTCAGAAAATGTAATCATAGAACCATGCTTTTATTGTTATTACAAGGCTAGATTATTCTTAGTGGTAAATCAGTGAACATATACATTATATAAGTGAGGATGAATTGAGTTTAGGTATTATATTTGAACTCTAAAAATTGATCCTGTGTGGTTTTGTTTTATCAATTAAGATCACACCCTCACAATTCACACAATAGCTGACCTCGTGAGTTTTATGTTAATTTTTCAATTGATTGATGAGTTTATTTTAATTTAAAACTAAATTAATGGATTATATTATATAAATTATAATATATCATTTATTAAAAACAAATTAGGGAAGAAGGTTATAATTATATTAATTATAAAGTAAAACTACTCACTACTACAAATATGGCCTTTATCAGCACTCAAAAAGGGCATTAACAGCACTAGAAAAGTGCTGTTAATTGAGAAGAAGATGGGGGGGGGGGGTGGTCCCTTTTATCAGCGCTCTAAAAAAATTTGATAAAGGCCCATTTTATTAGCAATTTTTAAGCACTGATAAAAGTCAAAAAAAAAAATAAAATAAAAAATTTAAAAAGAATATATAATGTGGGGGGGGGGGGGAGCTTTTAACAGCGCTTGACCCCCCTTTCATCAGCACTAGGAAGACCCCCTCCCTCTTACTACACACTGCCTTTGCCCAAGCTACCCCCTCCCAGTTGCGCCCTCGCACCCTTTGCTTCCGTCAGAACTCAAACCTGAGACACCCCCCTTGCGTGCCTACACCTTTACCACTATGCCATTTAGTTAATATTAATATAGATTCATATTAATAAAAATATATTTAGTTATATTAATACATATATATTTATTCATATATTAATATACATATATTTATTCTTATATTAATATATATTTATATCTATTTATATATCTATTTATATATATATTTTTAGTTATAATTTTTTATTCGTATATTTATTTGTATATTAATATATATTTATAAGATTATTTTTAAATACATTTATAAAATATGTTTTTTACGTATGTTTATAAATAAATAAATAAATACATAAATACATACATATATACAACACACACACACACACAGACACACACAAACACACACACACACACACATATATATTTATGAATAAATACATATATATGTGTATCTAAAAAGCCATAGAATGTTAACATGACCATAACTTCTAATCTAGAAGTCTTTTTTAACTCCAAAACTAGTAAAATATAATAAAATGAAACAATATCTGATATGATATGTTGTACAGGCCTACAGGACATCTAGATCAGAATTTATACATGTTTGAATGTTAAAAAATCAGGGTATCCTGACTAAAAACTCAGTTTTGGAGGCCTTATGGGCCTAAAAAAATGTGACAGAAGGTTCCCTTGGGTCACCAGCACATAGAGATCATCGAAAGATTCGTTTTTATATGCTGTAGAGCTCAAATGGACACCCAGATCAAAAGTTATGTTCGTTTGAAGTTTGAGTTACATTTTTAACTTATTTTAGATCTTTTATTAATTTTTTTTGATTTTTTGTGTCTTAAAATTATTATTAAATGATTATTAATCAATGATAATCAGAAAATTATTAATTAATAATATTTTTTAAAATATTTTAAATCCATTTTCACTAAATTTATTATATATCAAATGTAATAGTCTATTTATACTTATCTAAAACATATTTAAAAAATACATTATATATATATATCAATATAAATATACTTATATAACAATATATTATTTTCCATGATTTTTTTTTTGAAATTTACCAGCGTTAGCAAAAAGTGCTGATAAATCCCCCCCTTTATCAACACTACTAAAAAAAGCGCTGATAAAGGGGACTCCTTTAACAGTGCTAAAAAAAGCACTGATAGGGGGGGGGGATTTATCAGCGCTAAAAAAAGCACCGATAAAGGGTCACTTTTAACAAATATTTTTTAGCACTATTAAAAGTCCACTTTATCAGCACTTTTTTTAGTGCTGATAAAGGCCCCCCTTTACCAGTGATTTTTTTAGCACTGTTAAAGGGTGCCACTGTAGAAACCCGGTTTTGTGGTAGTGACTCTTCCATGGGTGGTGTAGTCATCGTAGAAACGTTTTGTATGTGAAAAGGTTTAGAAAGGTTATAACCAAATAACATTCCTACTATTGATTTCAAGCCCAAATAGGATGATTAGAGAAGAATAAAATTTAACATAATAGAATAATTGAAATAGAAAAGGAGAGTTTATTATAAAAACATAAACACTACAACATGAAGAAGAAGAAGAAGGATTCGATGAAGGGATCCTTGCTTCAAGAGATCTCCCTATGATTATAGAGGGATCTAGAACATCCAAGTTAATGATATAAATTATATGGAACTAAAAAATTTCAGCACTTCAATCCATAGTCAAACTCCCAAATGAGGTGCCCAATGTTTCCTTTTATAGCCAAAATGGGAGGTGGGTTTGGGCACCCAAATTTGATGATAACACTTGTATATTATTTTTGGACTGGTAAAAATCCATATATAGACTTTTAAAAAAGAGGATAGTTTCTTGAAATACTCTTGAATATCTATGTGTCAAATTTTTCGACCATTGGAATACTACATCCTGAGAAATGTCTGAAATGCAGAACCAAACTTTTGACTTCGAGAAAATTTAGTTTCTTGGACAGATCATCTCAGATGGGCCCCTTGTTGGAATAATTGGTATTAGTTGTATTCAGAAGAGTTGTATAAAAATAAATTTTGGATCATACCTAAAAATATAATCCCATTTAAAATCATGTATTAGCTGTATTAGGTGTTTGAGTCCACATGTGTTCTTGGGATCCAGTGCAGTTTGACCCACTTTGCTTGAATTTCATTATGGGATCTCCAAATCACCTCCACCTATAATGAAAACATAAAAAAAGTGAGATTTAAATTTTTAACAATTATAAAAGTAATCTAATTGAAAAAAATGTGAAGTGAAATTTGATATAAAATATGTAATTTAAAATTCAAAATTAGTTTAAAACAGTGGTATAAGGGGGAAATAAAATAGTGAATCACAGTGCGATCACACCCCCACACCCAAATATTTGTACTCCGAGGAAAAGTCACTATTCCAAAATTGATTCATGGTGATATTTCCAACTTCATTATGACATAACATTAAAATTTAATTTAATTTTTTATAGCAATGTGATGAAATAGAAAATCAAACTAAGGAGTTATTCTCTGTGATCATGGAAAAAGATATATCGTAAATTATATCAGAATGAAATTTAAAGAGATGGATGATACCAATTTGAGAAAATGATTCAAAAGTAAAAAATTTCACTAAATCTCCACATGTGTGTCTAAAAACCATTTCATTATATTCTTTCCACTTTCTATCCAGTAAATATATGTTATTTTATAAAATTTATGCTTAAATGATTCTGTCCACCAAAACCTACCCTACACCCTTTGAAATAAAATTTAAAGACCCACTCAGTTAAATATTTCCAAAAGTAAAACCTTAATCTCCTAACCTAGATATCCTTAGATTTTGTACATTTCATCACTCCCCACATTTATTATTATTATTTTTTTTCAAAAGTTTAACTTAGAAAAAATCTCAAACTCATCTCTCAACCCTTTTTTGATCTCCTCACAAATCTAATTGTAAAAGTTATAACAGGATCAATGGGAAATGAAGAGTGGGTTTTCACCTACCCAAGACATAACCCTTTTTTTTTATTTTTTGTTTTTTTGAGGGAATAAAAAAGTCGGATAATAGGTACACACACATAGGTCAATCTAGTACAGTAATGAAAAATATAAGATAAAGAATGAACGTATGGAAAAATAATTTTGAAAATATGATAAATATTAACCAAACTTATATTTACCTTATATTGAGTAATAAATATTCACACTTCAAGGTTAGGTGCAAAGATGTGTGTAGGTATTAAGTGACACAATTTTACCATAAACTACTCACACAATGGGAATAAATATTATCAAAGGTTTCAAAGTAATATAACCATTTATATCATTGAAAAAATAATAATTTTCTAAAAAAATTCACACCTCAATGTTAAATTCATGCTAAAATAGACATTCCATCATTGAAATATTTTTTTAAATATTAAAACAAATTGAAAAAGTGAAATTCCTCATTAATTTTCAATAACTTCTATTATTATGTGGGCATGAAAAATGAATATTTTGGAACAAAAGTGAGGTGGGAAAAATGGGTGGGTGGGAAGGTAACAATATTATACAGTAAGAACAAAATGAAAAATAAGAACAATGATAAAAATTACTAACTAACCTATAAATGTACCCTCCCCCCACACTTAAAATATTGAATTTTCCTCAATGTGAACCTATGAGATAATAAATGCATATGAAATGTTGAATTTAAAATAGAACAAATAATATAAAAGTGAAACGGTTATGGACAACTTGATAATTTCAAGTGATGATGGGATCATACAGTATGATGACATCAACTGCATGTGTGGGGAATACCTCAATGCACTGCTTTAAAAGTTTCCCATTGACTATAAATCTCTTTCTGGTTTCTTCTTATGTGACCTCCACTAGACCATAAGGAAAGAAATTAGATACAACATAAGGAAAAAACCATACGGAACACAACTTAATGGGCATCAACTTCAATCATGAACTGTAGAGAATAAATTTTTATCCTTTATGAAACTCCCTTTTTTGGATCATTATATCATGATCCACTTTTGATATTTATTTTTAGAGCCTTAAGTTCTCATATGATGATAATAAAATCACCTCAAGCTCTTGAATTTTTAGCCTCATTTGAATTATAGCTTAGTACAAATCCATGTTGCATTTATTTATAGACCAATATGTCTGATTCTTGACCTCTATAGGAAGATAAAATGCTTTACCAAAAAAAAATCTAGTAGGGGACATACCAATGATATTTTTGAATGACTTCCTATAAGCCCATTGAAAATCATCCAAGCACTTTCTCCAATCCTTCCTATTCAACTACACAATTTTGTCCATTTTTTTTCAACTTCCAATTTGAAACCTCATCCTGACCATTTTTTTAGGGTGGTATAGTGTTGATGTTTTATGTGTCAACTCATACTTTATAAGTAGGGAAGATAAATTTCAATTTAAAAAGTGTGTCTTCTGGTCACTGATGATAGCCTTTGGTACTCCAAACCTATAGAAAATTTGAGCGTTAACAAAATCCTCTAGAATATGAGAATCATTAGTCCTAGTGGCCTTATACTACACCCATTTTATAACATAATAATCAATGAAAAGAATTTATAATAAACCAAAAGATCTTGTAAATGGACCTATAAAATCAATTCCCCATACATAAAAAATATCAAAAAATAATATAGGCTGTTAGGGCATCTCATTTCTCCTTAAAATATTCCCAGTGTGTTGGAAATGAGAGAATGAATTAAAAAATACACGAGTATCATAAAATAATTTAGGCCAATATAATATAGAGTCTAATACCCTCCTATCCATCCTTTGAGGTCTAATGTGTCCCCCACAAGCAAGTGCATGACAAAAATGCAAAATAGAGTCAAACTCATGATCGAGCACACATATCTTAATGGCTTGGTCACTATATATGCGCCATAGGTTGGGATCATCTCACACATAAAACCTAGATTCAATCTTCAATTTTTGGACTTGATATTTTTTTAAATTATAATTAATTTTAGAGGAAACAAGGTAGTTCACTAAATCTTCAAACTAAGGATGTGCACTTGAGATGACACAAAGACAATCATTGGGGAAAGTGTCCCAAAGTGGTACCTGATCCAAGGTGTTAGCATTTAGTGTGTTATTAATCGTAGTCATGTGGTATGCCACCAAGTTCTCTGACCCCTTCTTTTCCTTTATCTCAGTATCAAATTCTTAAAGAAGGAGTATCCATTGTATAAGTCTAGGATTTGTATCTGGCTTCTTTAAGAGGTACCTTAGAGATTAATGGTTGGAAAAAACAACTACTTTATATCCCAATAAATATGAAAAAAATTTATCTAATGAAAATATGACAAGAAGAAAATCATTTTTCATTATGGTGTAATTTCTTTGGGCTAAATAAAAAGTCCTTGATGCATAAGAAATCACATGGGACCACCCTTCCACCCTCTGAGATAAGACATCTCTAACCGTGAAGTTAGATGCATCACATATAAGATAAAAAGGATGCTCCCACCATGGGGTATGTATGATCAGTGAGTGGTAAGATGATTATTTAGATAATCAAATGAGACCCTACATAAATCATCAAAAAATAATTCAATATATTTTTTAATAAATCGAGACAAGGGTAGATCAATCTTACTGAAATCTCTGATCAAGAGTTGATAAAAAATATAAGGTCTAAGAAATGATTGAACATCGCACACACATATAGGATATGAAAAGTATGAAATTATGTATACCTTAGATTTATCAACATCAATTTCATGTTGTGACACTATATGAACTAGTATGATTCCCTTCTCTACTATGAAATGGCATTTCTCAAAGTTCAAAACTAGATTTTTATGAATGTAGCGATGCAACACTTTACCCAAACTCGAGAAACACTCATCAAAATAGGAACTATACATAGTAAAATAATCCATAAATACCTTTATGAAAGTCTCAATTAAATCCAAATAGATACTTACCATACATCTCTAGAAGGTTCTTGGGGTGTTACAAAGTTCAAATGACATCCTTTGGTAAGAAAATATACCAAATGGGCAGGTGAATGCCATCTTCTCCTGGTCCTCTACTAAGATTAGAACCTGAAAATAGATAGGGAAACCATCAAATAAGAAATATTGTGTCCTACTTGCAAGTCTCTCAAGCATCTAGTCAATGAATAAAAATGATAAATGGTCCTTATGAGTGTATTTATTTAGTTTCCTATAATTTATGCACATTCACCAACTGTTTTGTACTCTAATAGGAACTAACTCAACATTTTCATACTTATATAACTATTAACCTAGTTTTCTTGGGTATGACCTAGATGGGGATAACCCAATGAGAGTAATAAATGGGGTTAATGATACTTTTATCAAGAAAATTTCCACCTCTTTATTTTATAACTTATAATAGTGAGGTATTAAGTTGTTTGTGCATATGAATTCTTTTTTTGATTACATGTGATTTTTTTGTTTAAAAACCTTTATGTATTTTAATGATATCTTAAAATAAAATGTATGGATTTATGTGATTTTTATAATGTTGGATATATAATAGATTTATCTACATTTCATTAGTTTATGATTATGTATGAAAATGCATTTTTATTACTCTAAAAATTCAATCAAGTTACGTTGCAGTTTTAGAAACTCTAGAGTTTTTAGTTTTAAAAATTTATGTATTTATTTTACCGAAACTTAAACAGATACATATTTGCATGAAAGTTGATTTTATAGAAATACAACATATTTATATTTATTGAATTAGTTTACATAAAACTCTAAAAAGGTCATTTGAATGGTGATTAAATTGTTTTAATTTCTGCTTTGATTTTTCAGAACTGTTGTTTTCCAAAATGTTGTTGGTTCTGTTTTTCAATGTTTTTTGGTACAGTAAATGTCATATTTAATTGATTCTTGATTCATTGGAAATATAATTTGTTTTTATAAAAATAATTCTTTTTGGACAAAGTATGAATCTAATTTTTAGAGCCCTTAATTTTTTTTTGAAGTTTGTTAAAGTACGTTGTCCAGTTTTTCATGAATAGTACAAAGTATGGTTCATCAACCCTACATTATTGTTCATTATCCCTACGTTACGTTACTGTTCATTAATAGTAAAAAGTATGGTTCATCATCCCTATGCTACATTACTGTTCATCATCTCTAAGCTACATTACTATTCATTCCACAAAGTATGGTTCATCAACCCTATACTACTGTTCATGAATAGTGCAAAGTATGGTTCATTAACCCTACATTACTATCCATGAATAGTGAAAAGTATGGTTCATCAACCCTATGTTGCTATTCATGAATAGTTTAAAGTATGGTTCATCAACCCTAAATTACTATTCATGAGTAGTGAAAAGTATGGTTCATCCCTACGCTACTTTACTATTCATTCCTGATGTTTCGGTTCATTCCATGAATTTTTTTAAATTGATTTTCTGTATATACATAGATTATTTTTTAAGGTTTTTTTACTGGAAAAATTATTATTAAATATAAGGATTATAATCGATTTTTTTTTTAATTTTTTGGGTGGAATATTTAAAGTGTAAAATTAATAGTTTTTCAACATCTCTTTCCCATTAATTTGGAGGTTTCAAAATTGTTTAAATTCAAAATTTTTAATTTACTTACGAATTGTGCTATTAGTTTTTAGGAACTGTTTTGTATAAATTTAAATAAGTTTGAATGGATTTAAATCGATGTTTTAAATCATTCAACGATACTATATTTATGGAGATATTTTTGGAAGAGTTATTCAAATTATTTTTAATTATTTTTAAGATTTATTCTACAGTAATAAAGAGTAAATTATGTTGCGTTTTTCATAGAGATATTTATGAATGCTCTTGACTCCATCTATTTTTAATTTCTAAAGGAAGCAGATCTGTTGCAACTACTGATTATTCATTCCCTATATATATATTGTTACCTCTGCAGGTTATCTATACAATACAATAACAAGATACAAATTGCAAGACACACATCAACATTTTTGATGCTCTATTTTTTCAAAGAGAAAGTACTGTGAACTTTGAACCTACTATGAAATCTAAAACATCCTACAACACTATATTTCATCACCAGCATGATCTATTACGGGCTGAATTAATTCTTCTTTGACTATAATTTCCTTAACGAGATAATCTGATCTAATATTCAGCAAAGAATACCTATGCTTTAATTATTTTTTCTTATCATTCGTCTGGTTTTGAGTCTATAACACTATTTCCTATCTCTCACATGCACTCTATTTTCCTATTTAAGATTTTTCACATAAAATCATTATTTATTATTCTTTTTCCTCAAGTTGTGACTCCCTGTATCTAATGTTAGGACTATTCGGGTTGTGACTCCCAGTGTATAAAGCAAGGTTGTAAGGGTTGTGAATCCCCATACAAAAGTTAGTTTTGTGGTTATCCCTCCACTAGAAAAGGATTTTATATTTGAGTTATTATTCCTCCATAAAAATAATTTTTAGTTCACACGTATCTCTCACAGAGTAGAGAGGTATATGAGTAGAAGTAGAGCCACTTCGGACCGAAATACTATAAAAACATCCTTGTGTTATTTAATTTTTCCGCTGATAATTAACCATAATAATTAACTTGGATAATTAATTTTATTAATCAATTTATTTGATTAAGTTTTTTAATATAGTCAATTCACCCCCCTTTATACCATCTTCCATTACCCGTTCTGACCTAACAATTGGTATCAAAGGGAAATAATTTTTAGAATTGATTGGATTTGTTATCATATTCTTGATACATTTTAATTTTTATCAAAAGATTATTCATTTTAGAATTATCAAATCCCTATATAGAGTCTAAATTGATTTTATTTGTTCCAAAATTTTCCTAGACCTCACAGTCTAAGGACAAGATCTTATAAGATGGTAGGATTGAACCATAATGATGCTTGGATTCCTCAAAATCCACCACACTTTTATGGTAATTATTATGGTTAGTAGAGATCCCAAATAGAGGAGTACCTCAAATAATTGAGCATTGAGCACTGGTCTATCATGTCAAAATAGTACACACCACATAAATATGACCCCGATACTCTTACCTAAATTGATGCTACTATATATGTTTTAAATTATAAGGTTGTTAGTAATTTGTATTGTGCTATTAACAGAAGTGTTTTTAGTCATGTGTCTTCTTGTAAGACAAATCATAAATAATGGAAGATTCTATAAGTTACTCACCTTGGACCTGACAAACTAATCCGTACCAAACATGGAATACTTTGTGATGAGTACCAAGACTTCAAGATGGGTGAAGATGAAATGGACAACTAAATATTCCACAGATTCATAAGCATTATGAGTGGAATGAATTATCTTAGAGAATCTCTAGAAAACCGAATTCTTATTGAAAGATTCCTAAGTGCCTTTCCAAAGAAATGATATTCAAAGAAGGTTTCCATTGATGAAAGCAATAATTTCAAGGAATACACCCTGTATGAATTGATTAGATCACTAATCTAATATTAACTTGAACTGAATAACATAACTACTTAGGAGACAAAAAAAAGGTGTAGCTTTTAAATATGTAAATGTTGTTTCTAATGACTCTTATGATTCTGATCTATAGGATAGTGAAAAGAAATACATGGCTCAGACTATGACTAGAGTATACAAAATAATGAAAAAGAAAGGATTTAAGAATCAGTTTAAAAGAAACCCTCAAAAAGAAAAATATAAGGGTGATAAGAAAGGTGATATGGATTATAATGCTTCAGATGTAACATGTTATGAGTTCAGAAATAAAGGGCATATCAAACAAAATTGTCTAAAACTAAAGAATAAAGATAAATATGAAATAAAAAAAAAGGCATTGACCACTAGTTGGAGTTGTACAGAAGAATCTGATTCTAGTGAAAAATTTAGAAATGAAAAAGAATCTGCTAAATTTTGCTTCATGGAATCACAGGACAAGGTTAGTTATTCTTATTTTTATTCTGAATGTTCTAATTCTAAATGTGATTATGAAAACCCCAATGTTTATGAATTAAATAAATAAATTGAAATATTAAGAAAATATATTTTCAAATCTACTGATTTATATAATAAGCTTAAAGAAAAAAAAAATGAGAAAATTGTTTCTAAAAATAAAATACTTTTGCAGTAGAATGAAAAACTAAGTAACAATGCTTCTTCTTCTTCTCATTCAAAAGTTTATGAAAATTTGAAAAAGAAAGTTTAATTTATCAAAAAAAATTTGTGTTATTTTATTCAAGGTCGTGAAAAATATCATGATATGATTTATTTGAAAAAAAACTAATAAAAAAAATATGGTTTTGGTTATGATAGGAGATTACCACAAATGTACAAAAATCATTTTGTTAAAAGTAAAAATGGTTGTACTTCAACTATTACTTGTTTTAAATGTGACATGAAAGGTAATTATTCCAATGATTGTTCTATTAAATTTAAATAATCCTTAGGATTTACAAAATCTTATATTTCTAAATCTTTATTATCTAGAGTACCTTACAATACATGTTTAAATTTTGTATGGGTATATAAAAATTGTATAACTAATCCCACTAGACCCAATGTAGCTTGGGTACCAAAATTGTCAAGTAATTTATTTTTATAGGAAAAATGTCTTGGATATATCAAGAATTAAATATAGTACATGGACAGTGGATTATCTAGGCATATGACTGAATACCCATCAAAATTTACCACTTACAACACATGTTATGGAGGCACTATTACTTTTGGAGAAAATTACAAAGGCAAAGTAAAAGGTTTTGGTAAAGTTGGTATTTCAAATTTTACTTTTATTTCTAAAGTTTTATATGTTGAAGGTTTAAAAAATAATTTAATTAGTATATCCCAGTTATGTGATGATGGAATGGAAGCTTAATTTAAAGATGATAAATGTTTAGTTTTTAAAGATGATTCTTTATTATTTTATGCTAATTGGAAAGGTAATATTTATATTATTGATTTTACTAAACTAACTATTCAACATGTAAAGTGTTTGAATGCTATAAAAAATGAAAAAATCATTTGGCATTGATGCTTAGGTAATGTTAATTCTAGATTGTTACAATATCTCTCAAAACATAAAAATGTGTTACAACTGCCTTCCTTGAAGAAAGAACATCTTCACGTTTGTGATGATTGAATATAAGGGAGGAAACATAAAATTTATTTTAGGCCCATCAATCAGATAAGTACTAATAAAACTTTATAGTTAATACATATTAATTTATTTGGACCCACTCAAATTTCTATCATTGGTGGAAATAAATATACTTTAGTTTTTGTTGATGATTATTGTATATTTTCTTGGGTATACTTTTTTTCTCATAAAAATTATACATTTTCTAGATTTGCTGCTTTTTGTAAATTAGTTCAAAATGAAAAAGGATATATGATTATTTCTATTCATAGTGATAAAGGAGTTGAATTTCATAATTTAGATTTTGATAAATTTTATGAAAAGATTGGTTATTTTCATAATTTTTTTGCATCTAGAATACCCCAAGAAAATGGTGTTGTAGAACAGAAAAATAGAACTCTTATTGAAATGGATCGAAATATATTAAGTGAATATAATTTTCCTAGATATTTTTGGGCTGAGGCTATGTTTCCTGCATGTTATATTTAAAATATAATTCTTATTAGACCTTTGTTAAATAAAAATCCTTATGAATTATTCAAAAATAAAAATATTAAAGTTGGTTACTTTAGAGTTTTTGGTTGTAAAGTTTTTATTTTAAATTAAAAGGAGAATTTAGATAAATTTGATGCTAAGAGTGATGAAGTTATTTTTCTTGGTTATTATAATAATAGTAAATATTATAGAGTTTATAATAAAAAACTATGGTTATTGAAGAATCTATTCATGTTATATTTCATGAAAGTAATGTTAAATTAAATTCAAATTCAAATATTTATGATGAAGATTTTAGAGAATCTAATTTCAGTGAAAAAGTTAATCAAGATAAGAATGAATCAATTGAGGGGGAGTATACTCCTTCTCAACATAATCCAAAATTATGGAAGATTCACAAAGATCATCCTATCGAAAATGTAATTGGAAATGTTGATTCTTGTGTTAAAACTAGAAATTCTACTTTAAATTTTTGTGTCAATTATTCTTTTATTTATTATTTGGTTCCTTTTAATGTTAATGATGCTTTAAAAGATGCAAACTGGATTATTTCTATGTAAGATGAATTAAATTAGTTTGTTAGAAATAATTTCTGGACTTTAGTAGAATTGCCTAAGGATAAATAGGTGATTAAAACTAAGTGTATATTTAGAAATAAGATGGATGAATCTAGATAGATTTTCAAAAAAATATATAGACTTATTGCTCAATGATACTCTCATGAATAAGGTATATAATTTTAAGATTATTTTGCACCTTTTTCTAGGTTAGAGGAAATTAGGATTTTTCTTGTTTTCAAGATTTTAAATTATCAAATAGTTGTAAAAATTTCTTTATTAAATGGTTTTATAACTAAAGAAGTTTATGTTTCTCAACCCCCTGGTTTTGAATGTGAAAAATTTCCTAACCATGTTTTTAAATTATCTAAATCTTTGTGTGGTATCAAACAAGAACCATATGCTTGGTATGAAATAATTTCTTTGTTTTTTTAAATAATGATTTCAAAAAAGGAAATGCTGATCCTACTCTTTTTATCAAAATAACTTCTGATGAAATTTTAGTTGTTCAAATTTATGTTGATGATATAGTTTTTGGTTACTCTAATGAAATAATTTGAAATAATTTTTCTTTTTTGATGTCTTCTGAATTGGACATGAGTTTAATGAGAGAATTAAAATTCTTTTTTGGACTTCAAATTTTTCAAAAAAAGATGGAATTTTTCTTAATCAATCTAAGTATGCTAAAGAGTTAGTTAAATTATATGGTCTTTATTTTTATAAATATATGAAAAATACTATGGGTACTAATTATAAATTAGATATTGATGCATTTGGTAAATCTGTTGATTTTAAAATTTATAGTGGTATAATAGGTAGCTTTCTTTATTTAACTACATCTAGAACCTATATCATTTTTAGTGTTTATTTATGTGCAATATTTCAAGAAGATCCTAAAGAAAGTCATTTTAAAGCCATAAAAAGAATAATTAGATATGTTAAAGTAACTATTGACTTTGATTTATTTTATCCAAAATATAACAGTTTTGATTTAACATCTTATTCTGAATCTAATTTTGGAGGTTGTAGAATTGATCAAAAAATCACATTAGGTATGTGTCATTTTCTGGGAAATTTTTTAATTTCCTGGTCATCTAAGAAACAATTATCTATTTATTTATCTACTAAAAAAGCTGAGTATATCTCTACTGCTAGTAGTTGTGTGAAAAGTTTATGGATTAAGAAAACATTATGTGATTTTGGTGTTTATCTTGAAAATATTCATATTTATTGTGATAATACTTCTACAATTTCTATTTCTAAAAACCACTTACAACATTCTATAAAAAATCATATTTATCTTAGATTTAATTTTATTAGAGATCATGTGAACAAAGGTGATATTGTTTTAGAATTTATACCTTTTGAAAATCAGCTAAAATATATTTTTACAAAGTATTTAGACTCTTCTCAGTTTAAAAAAAAATGAAATTTGATCTTGGTATATTGGATTTTTAACCTTTTATTACTGCATTTCTTTAGGGGAAGTTTTTTTTTACCTTTTGTTTATTTATAAAAAGGGGGAGAGATATTTTGGGAGAAAATGGAGAGAAATAAATGGGGAGAAATAAATTGGTTTTAAATGTTTTTAAAATTTGTTTTAATTGTTCAAATTTTTTCATTTTGTAATAAAAAAATGGAGAGATTGTTTTTGCATTTTCATTCTTTTTTGTTTGATTACTTATTTTATTACATGTGTTTTTTTGTTTAAAAACCTTTATATATTTTAATGATTTATTAAACTAAAATTTATAGATTTTTGTGATTCTTATCACGTTGGATAGATAATAGATTTATCTACATTTTATTAGTTTATGAGGATGTCTCAAAATTCATTTTTATTACTCTAAAAATTCAATTAAGTTGCTGCTACAGTTTTAGAAACTCTACAACTTCCAGTTTTAAAAATTAATGTATTTATTTTACTGAAACTTCTATAAATAATGGATTTTCATGAAACTTGATTTTGTAAAAATACAACATGTTCATATTGATTTCACTAGTTTAAATCTAAGTCTAAAAAAGTCATTTTAATGGTGATTAAATTATTTTAATTTCTACTTTGATTTTTCAGAACTACTATTTTCCAAAATGTTACCGGTTCTATTTTTTGATGATATTTGGAATAGTAGATGTCATATTTATTTGATTCTTGATTCGTTGGAAAGATAATATGTTTTCTAAAAATAAGTATTTTTGGACAAAGTTTTAATCTTCTTATTATATCTCTTAAAAATTCGTTAAATTTTGTTAATGTATGTTGTCCAGTTTTTCATGAATAGTACAAAGTATGGTTTATCAACCCTATGTTACTGTTCATCATCCCTATGTTACATTACTATTCATAAATAGTAAAAACCATGGTTTATCATCCCTATGTTACATTACTTTTCATCATCCCTAAGCTATGTTACTATTCATTCCTCAAAGTACGGTTCATTAACCCTATGTTACTGTTCATGAATAGTGGAAAGTATGGTTCATCTTCCCTACATTATTATTCATGTGTAGTGCAAGGAATGGTTCATAAACCTTAAGTTACTATTTATGAATAGTGAAAATTATGGTTCATCAACCCTGCATTACTGTTGATGAATAGTGTAAAGTATGGTCCATCCCTACATTACGTTACTGTTAATTCCTAAAGTTACTATTCATTTAGTGTATTTTTTAAATTGATTTTATGTATATATATGGATTATTTTTGAAGCTTTTTCTGTTGAAAAAATTCTCATTAAATATAAGGATTATAATTGAAGAGTTTTTAATATTTTTATTGGAATATTTAAAGAGGAAAATTAATATTTTTTCAACATCTTTTTCCTATTAATTTGGAGGTTTCAAAATTGTTTAAATTCAAAATTTTGAATTTACTTACAGATTGTATTTCTAGTTTTTAGGAACGATTTTGTCTAAATTTAAATAAGTTTGATTGTATTTAAATTGATGTTTTAAATCATTAAATAATGTTATATTTATGAATATATTTTTGGAAGAGTTATTCAAATTATTTAAAATTCTTTTTAAGATTTATTATACAGGAATAAAGAGGCAACGATGCTGAGTTTTTCATATAGATATTTATAAATTCTCTTGAATCAATTTATTTTGAACTTATAAAGGAAGATGAGATACTAATACTAATTATTATTTATTCCCTATATATATCATTCCTCCTTACATCTTATCAATACAATACAATAGCAAGATACAAATTTTAAGACACATGTTAATATTTTTGATACTATTTTTTTTTCAAAGAGAAAGTGTTGTGAACTTTGAACCTGATGTGCAATATGAAACATCCTACGACACTATGTTTCATCACCTGCATGTTCTCTCAAAAGATGAATTAATTTTTCTTCTATTATAATTTCATTGGTGAGACGAGCTGATCTAATCCTCAACAACCAGTACCTATGCTTTAATTATTTTTTCTTGTCATTCGTCTGGTTGTGAGTTTGTAACACTATTTTCTATCTCTCACATGCACTCTATTTTTATATTTATGATTTTTCACACAAAATAATTATTTTTTATTATTTTTACTTGGGTTTTGACTCCTGGATTTTAAAGTTAGGATCTAAGGGTTGTGACTACCTGTATCTAAAGTTAGGACTATTCGGGTTGTGAATCCCTGTGTCTAAGGTCTGGTTGTAAGGGTTGTGACCCCCCATAGAAAAGTTAGTGTCATGGTTCTCCCTTCACTAGAAAAGGATTTTTTAATTGGGTTATGATTACCTTATAAAAATAATTTTTAGTTCACACAAATCTCTCATCGATTAGAGAGGTATAGGAGTAGAAGTAGGCCCACTTCGGACCGAACTACTAAAAAAACATCCTTGCATTATTTACTTTTCCACTAATAATTAATAATAATAATTAACTTTGATAATTAATTTTATTAATCAATTTATTTGATTAATTTTTTTAATTTGGTCTATTCACCCCTCTAGACCATCTGCCATTACCTGTTCTAACCTAACATAAGTCTTCTTTAAGGTTACTTAACTGGTTTAGAACCATCCTCTATAAGAATCCTATGCATGAAAATGGAGGGTCTAATACCTATTATGTTTGATAATTTCCACATAATTATCCTAATATTATCCCTAAAAAGATTTAAAATTTGTGTTTCTTATTCAGGTAGGAGATTATTAGCAATTATCATAGGCAATTTTTCATTATTCAATAGGTATGAATTTTTGAAGTTTAGTGGAAATGGTTTGAGTTCTAGTTTGGATAGGTTCTATATTGATAGAAATGATGTAGGAAATGATATATGGGAACAATTACTTTTAGGTTCTAAATATTCATCCTCAACATCAGTTAATAGTGCATCAAATCCATATACAAAATCAACAACCATGCAATAATTAGAAATCATATGCCCAGAATAAGAATATGAATACACATCAAAATCAGAAATGAGTGTGGTTGGATCATGAGGAATATGTCTGAAAGTATTTTGTTACATAAAACTTGAACCAATCCTCAAGATCTCCCTAAGAGAGGAATTATCCCCATTTGGAAAATATTAAAAAACAAAATTTAGAGATTCTTTACAAGATGGTCCAGAATAGGAGATGAAGAAAGAAGAATGGTCCTATAAGGGGTACTTTATGGAGTCTAAAATATTAAATCACATGATCTCATCTCTAAAATTAATATAAATTGTACCGTCATAAAAATTTATGATTGTATTGGTAGTTTTTAGGAAGGGTCTTCCAAGAATGTTAGTTTCATGGGAACTTACCTGATCATCATCCATATTTAGCACGTAGAGATCCATAAGAAATATCACATCCCTTACTCAAAAAAGGACATCCTCAATGACTCCCATTGAGTATTCTATGACCCTATTCACCAATTTCACTACCACCCTTTTCATATTTAGCTCACCAACCTACAAGGAAGAGAAAATAGAGTGAGGAATGAAATTAATAGAGGCACCCAAATCATATAAAGCATCAAAGAAATGTAAATCCTCTATGGTGCATGGAACGGTAAATGTACTAGGGTCCTTTCACTTTGTAGGAATTTCCAAGGTTAGTGTGATGAGTAGGGATACATTACTTCCAAGGTTGATCTACTCATTTCCTTTTACCCCTATTTTATTTATAAATAGTTATTTCAAAAACTTGGTATACCTTGGAATTTATTTGATTGTTTCAAGTATAGGGATACTGATCTCAACATGCTTAAATGTATCCAAAACCTCTTTTTTCATTTCCTCCTCAGCCATATTCTTGTTTTGTACAACTTTATTTGAAAATGGAAGGGGTTTGAGAGGAACACCATCAATCTTTTTCTTACCTTTGTCTTTCTCCTTAGGCTGCTCATCATTTGGTCTTGAATGGGGCTTATCAAGAGTTTTTGTGAATCCCAATGGATTGATAGGTGAAAATGTATCATTATTTTGCCTCCCACATCTCAATGAAATGGAACTGAAATTCACCTTGGGATTTGGAGTAGGTTGGGAAGGAATATTTCCATAGTTCTTACTTACTAGTTCATGGAGAGAGGTGGAAATCTGGCTCATTTGAGTCTTCAAATCCCTCAACTGTGAACCTTGAATCTTCAACTAATTATGTTTATTAAGAACATTTTTTTAAAAAGGTCAAAAATATTAGAATCTACCTTTGGTTGACAATTACATTGTTTTTTACTTGTCGATTCTTGGGCTTAAAATCTCCTTTGGGGTTGTTAAAAACCCTATTGGTAAGGTGGAGGATGCTAGAAGTTTTGTTGAAAAAGGTACCTTTTTTGTTTTATAGATCCATACATCATGGCTGATTGATACTTACACCATTGGTTATATGTTGGTTAAAAATAATCATACTTCTTTTGGGGATGTGGTTGTTGCTTTTGCTGATATCGTCTCCAAGGGAATAAGGCTGCACAATCCTCTATTTCTTATAGTTGGGGAAACAGTCAGTTGGGTGGTCTATTTTAATGAAAATGTTACAAGGACTCTTAAGAGTAGGATGGGATGTATTTTGATCTAAATAAATATATCTCAATGAATTGGTTAATTCATCCAACATGGTATCAATTAAATTATTTTCAAGAGAAGATGGACTTACCTGATGTACTCCTTTAACATGTGGTGTACCTCGATCACCGAATTGATGGGATTTTTGTGCCATATTGTCAATAAATACATGTGAAAATTCTAGTGTTCTTTCAAACAATTCCCCTCCATCCATTTCATCCACCATGATCCTCTCTATAGGTATGATACCTTTATAAAAGTACTATATGAGGAGTTTCTCATTGATTTGGTGATGTAGTAAACTTGCACACAACTTTTTGAATTTCTCCCAGTACTCATACATTGACCTATATTAATCTTTCTTTATTCTTGAGATATATTTTTTGAATGGTAGTGTTCCTTGATGCTGGAAAAAATCTCTACAAGAAAAGATGTTTCAAATCATTCCAACATGTTACATCTTCATGTTGTAAATAATAAATCCAATATTTTAAAGTTCCATAAAGTGAGAATGGGAATTCTATTCATTTTATTTGATATTTAGAGACATTTCTTGGTTTTGGGTTTGAGAAAAACACATTAAATTCTTAAAGGTGTTTGTTGGGATCCTCACCAGATATGCCATAAAATTTTGGAATAAGGTATATCAATCCATATTTTAATTCAAAATATATTTCCAGGTTTGGGTATGCAATATAATTTGGTTGATAATTAATATATGGTGAATCCAATTATATAATGGTTATATTAAGTTATTTTTTATTATTTTCATCCATTGGTTATAGTTTTAATTTTTATTTAGAAGTTATTCTAATTTCAATGTTCCTAGAATGGAGGAATTACCCAACTGGGTGAATGTTGAAAATTCCCATAGATTGAGACTATCTGATTCAATCCCTAAGGATGATTTCAATCTTAGGTTCAATATATAAGTGATCATTATGATTAGTTAATGTAATAATTCAATGAAAAATAAAAAAGAAATGGAGAAAAATGGACCATAATAAAATAAAAATATGTTTGAGTTTATGGTTTAAAAAAATAAGGGAAAAAGAAAAATTGAGAAAGGGGAAATGAGGAAGAAATAAGATAAGAAGAGAATGAAATGGAAAATAAAAAAATATATCTAATTAGTTTAAATAAGTACTTGCCTCACTGAAAATGGTTCTAGTTTGAAAGTCACTGTCATGGGTGCTCTCAAATGATGTTTGGTTCTTGGTTATTTAGGTGCAACAGAGTGGCTGACTAAGGTAATCTCTCAAAGGTGGAAGAATTAAAAAAATATAAAATGTATTTTAAAAATAAAATAAAATAAGATAAACACATTTATTTAAAGGATGGGGGGGGGGGTGGCGGTGATTAATGTTCATAAATATTTAATATGTATGCTGGAAAAATATTGTATTTCTTTTTTGTTTTTTTTATTTGTTTTTGAAATGAGATTGAGAAAATGAAAGGGGAAGATGTTTTTTAGAAAATGTTATTAAAAGGTGTAATCGATATAAATATAAATCTTCACTTACTTATTAATCATTATTTATTAAATTAAACTCCACTTAATTATGAATCCCTAATTATTTAACCCTCGAACCCTATGAGAGTTAACTTAACCACAATGATGAAATGAATTAAAACCTTGGATAGTTTTAGAACATGAAATCGTAACACCCTTCTTTTATTATCATTATAAGGATAAATTATGGCTAGTGGTTAATTAGGGATCATATACATTCTATAAGTGATAATTAATTGAGTTTAGAGATTATATTTTAACTCTACAAATTGATCTTTCGTGGTTTTGTTTTACCGATTAAGATCACGCTCTCACAATTCATACATTACTTGACTTTGTGAGTTTTGTGTTAATTGTTCAATTGAAATATTAGTTTATTTTAATTTGATAAATTAATCTATTTATCATATTATTTTAATTAAATTATCTCATTGATTCAAAATAAATAAGTGAATAAGGTGAGAATTAGATTAATTACTAAGAAAAACTACTCTTCCATGGGTGGTGTATTCATCATAGAAACGTTTTTCATGTGCAAAGTTTTAGCAAGGGTATAACTCAATCATGTTACTACTATTTATGTCCATCCTAAATATGATGATTATAGAATAATAAAATTGAACAGAAAATAAGAATTGTAAGAGAAAAGGAGAGTTTTTTATAAAAACAAAAACACTAAAACATGAAGAAGAAGAAGAAGGATTTGATAAAGGGATACTCGCTTTAATAGATCTCTCTATGAGCATAAATAGATCAAAAAAACTCCAAGGTGATGAAATTAATCCTATGGAAATACAAAATGGAATCACTTCACTCCTTGGTCGAACTCCCAAATGAGGTTTCCAAGGTGACCTTTTATAGCCAAAATGGGAGGTTGTTTTGGGCACCCGGATTTAAAAATACCAATTATATCTTAGTTTTGGACCGGTAAACTTCCATATCTATAATTGAAAAAAATTAATAGTTTTTTATATGCATCTTGACTATATCCATGTTAATTTTTTTTTCATTGGAATACTACAACCTAAGATATGGCCGAAATACATAACCAAACTTTTGACTTCGACCAGATTCAGTTTCTTGGACGGATCCGCTTAGATGGACCCCTTTTTAGATTAATTAAGATTTTTATCTTTATAATAATTATAGATAACTACATTTTAGATTATCCAAAAAAAAATTAGTCAATTTAAATGCACTGATTAGATGAAGTGGTCATTTTAGTCCACATGTGTGTTTGGGATCCTACACAATTTGTCCTACTTTTCTTTAATTTCATTATGGGATCTCAAAATCACCTCCACCTATAATCAAAACATAAAAATAAGCGAGATTTAAATTTTTAATAGTGATAAAAATAATCTAATTGAAAAAAATGCAAAGTAAAATTTGATATAAAATGTGTAATTTACAATTCAAAATTAGTTTAACACAGTGGTATAAGGGTGAAATAAAATAGTGAATCACGGTGCGATTAGTCACTCTAATATCTATTTCCACCTTGATAAAACAATATAAAATTTATTCATATTTACCAAATAACCTTATGCATAAATCCATTTATAGACTTTTTTAAGCCACTGCGATCAAATTTACTTTCAGGTTTGATGATAATACCAAAATCGTATCTTGTAAGTCTTGTAAAATTTTCCTCATAAGTACCAACAAAGTCATCATTCTTATGATTTAGCTCAAAGAACTACTTATCCATTTTCATATGAAAAATATGATTTAATTACTTATTAAAAAATAATCTTTTAAAATCATCCCACTATATAGATTCAATTTCATATTGTTTCCTCATATTCTTGATAAGAGTCTATCATTGATCTGCTTCTCCTTACAAACAATAGATGAACAAAATGATTTTTTCATGCTCCAAACACCGAAGAAAAAAAAATCTTCTCAATGGTGCTGATATACTATTCTGAAACTAATATATAAGTAGAACTAGTAAAATAAGGTAGATTTTCTTCATTAAGGACTCAAAAAAATATTGTTCCCTTCTTTGATCATTTGAAAGTTCATCACGATTTATAGTTTGAGAAAGCTTTGTGAGCATAGAAATGAGGTTTTGTATTCCAGATCCCATAAAAATTTGGTTTCTTAAGAGGATAATCATTATATTTTTCATTTCATTCATCATTAACATGATCCCTTTAGGATCCATCTGTTGACTAAAACAAAAATTAATAGTGTTAGAAATACTAATCATAGTGGGAAACCACATAATCATAGTAATAACTTATATGATGTCTAAATCATGACACCTTATTTTCAATATTTGACACATTAAGTTTAACCTAGGCCACTCCTGGTCATTATTAAAATTCTTCATGATGGTTCATAGAGAGTTTGTGAATTTATAAAACATATTCTCTAGGAGTGTGTAACGTCCTAGCCCAGGTTCCACTAAACAAGTGCCCCAAGATAGTGCACCACATGAACTCAATCATGCCTCCCATTACACCATAGACTTCCAAAAAGTAGTAAGGGTCTAATGGAACATGTGGGGAGACTATACCCACTTTACCAGAGTAAACCAATGACAAAAATCACCAATAATAGCAACATGAAATAATAATAAATACCAAAACATCACATAACATGTTCCCAAGCCAAGGATATACCACAAAAAGGTAATAAAAATCTCATTTAATGATAGTATAAAGTGAAATAAGAAACCCAAAATAAATATAAAAAATACAATACCTAAATGGTTCCTAACATAATGTGCAATCCCCTCATCTAAGAACCATCCAAAATCCCATACCATCCATCTAACATAGGACATTTTCCCTTATCCCAAACTGTAACCATGAAGTCTGCTTGGGTACCCAACGACAGCCTGAGAAGGGTGTGAGTATAACTTAGTAGGCCACCACCAATGGTGTCTATAATAATATCTAGTTATAAATAGTGTATGTAGAAGTACAACAAACCATAACAAATAGGTGATAAATTGGGTTCTGTTATTTAACAATATTTTAATTGGACACATTTATTCTCAATCCCAAGTGATACCCATACCCACCAAACCTACCTTGGCCTATGCTAGTCATCAAAACCACAAGTCAAAGGGGTATCAGGTCAACATACATGGAGAATCTATCCAAGTATCCAACTAGGATTCAGAACACTATATCCGAAAATCTCAACCATGATATAGAACTCCATGTCTATACTCCTAGAGTTAGGATAATTAGTCCATCCTTTATAAATTTACCACGCATAGGGGCACCTAGAGCATCATTAGATCCCACCCAAAGGATATAAACATCAATCCAATATCCCACTAACCATTACTCACATTTACAAAGGTCAAAATTAGTGACATATTATCAAACAATAATAACAAGAGCATTCCTTTACATTTTATCAAATTTACATGGTTCATTAAATTCAAATGTTCTCAATTCTCATAGAAATATCTATTAACCATTTAATAACATTAAAAATGTTCCCCTTTTATTCAATTTAACTATAAGTCCAATTCTTTTTAACCAATTATTACATTTACCCATTTACATACAATAAATCATTTACTCTTTCAAGTTAAGACAAACACCCATTTATGCCATGTTAACATGATAAACACAATTAACATTGGTTTGATCTCATAAACCCTTCAATTTAAAATTTAACAACTAAATTCCATGTTTAAGGTAATAGAACACCCCATGGGTGGCCTTAGTCCTAGCCTAATCTTCCTCAAGGGATCCAATGGGGATCATGAGGGGTATAACACATCATTTTAATATCCAATTTATCATTTCAAACCAATTAAGTCAAATAAAAAACATAATGGTACTGAATGAACAACCACATACATATGAATAAACCTCAAGATTATGAGAGAAAACTTTTAGACCACCTACCTCAAGTTCATAAACAAGTACTGGCTCAACCTTATCCCTTTATTCAAAATCAAACAACCTTAAAAAACCAAAATTATAATATACTATAAAACAAGGGTTTATAATATTTGGAAGTATAATACACAACAAACCATGGTTCCTATAAAAATAGAAAGAAGCAGAGTGATAAACTCACCCATAGATTTTATTTGCACCCAACAATGATTCAAATGACCCAATGTTGGGGGAGAATCACCCTTGAAAGAGGAGGGAGCCCTTGGATTTTAACCATATCTACTAGAGGTGGAATAAGGAAAAAAATTGAGTAAGAAATCATAAATATTGAGAGGGAAAAGTGGGAAATTAAATCCTTTAAAAGAGGCACATGATTTGGCCATATGGCTTGACAAACTGTTCACCAACCATGAAACACCCTCTATCCAAGAGGGGGATTTGATCACAAGGCCTCTTGGAAATCACACACAGTTTTACAAACTATGCGGAGGCTGTGTGTTTGGATCTATCCAAAGTTGCACAGTTTCTAGGCTCCCCTTGCACAATTTTTCAACTATGAACCCTCCTCTTATAGGCTACCTGGTTAAGGCACATGGTTAGTACTAATTGTTCACCAACCATGATCCCTGCATAGTATAGTATGTTTTCTTCCTCTTTCATGTTCTGAACCCCTAGAACACCCTAAAGTTTTCTCATATTCTCAAAAAAAATTCATTGACCATTTTAAAGGGAGTTAACTCAAAATTTAAACAAGAACAAACCTCCTAAAAAGGTCAGGATCTTGTAACCTCCCAACATTATAAAAAATATTCCTTGAGATGCACTCCCAAGAATTTCTAAGCCTTTAAGGTAAAACATTTGGGCCATTAGGCCTATATATCCACCTTCCTCTCCCAAGTTTCCTCCTAAAAGTTTTCATTCTTCTATAACACACGGACCAATGGCATGGTCTTACCTTAAAAAAATTTCTCACTATAATCCATAACACGAACTAGATTCTCCTCAAAGGATGCATCATCCTCAAGATCAACATCATCAATATAGATCATATGAGAAGGGTTGGGGTGATACATATAAAGCTAGAAAACATAGAAAAAATCATTCATGCCACTATACTTCTATGGAATATCCAATCATTATGCCACTAGTCTGATCCTATCCATAATCTCAAATGACCCCATACACCTAGGCGCCAACTTATCTTGTTTTTGAATTTGACGATGAACCGATACTGGAGACACTTGAAGGAACAAAACATCACACATTGTAAAATCAAGAGGTTAATGAAATTGATAAACATATGAATTCTTTTTTATATGACCTATAGCCATAAATTTTCTAATCAACTGAACGTCCTCCGATGTCTCCTTCATGAGACTCAGTCCCAAAAAATCCGATCCCCTACCTCCATCCAATATTGTGGAGATATACATGGAATACCATTGAGTGCCTCGTATGGTTTCATCTGAATAGTCACCTGATAACTGTTGTTATAGGTAAAATAAAAAATCACTGTATGTTTCTCCCAAGATACAAAACATTATAGGATGTATGCCCTCAATATGTTCTCTAGCACAAGGATAGTACATCTCAATTTCCCTTCTGTATATATGTGAAAATCCACACTCATAAATATCTAGGTACCCAGTTCCTTCCACAAACCTTTCCAGAAGTGAGAAGTAAAACAAGGATCATGATCCAAGATAATAATCTAAGGTACCCCATGCAAATGTACTATCACCAAAACATACAATTCACCCAACTAGTTAATGGTGAAAGTCTCCCATATCGGTAATAAGTGTGATACCTTTGTAAAATGATCCACAATAACCCATATGAAATTATTATTATGAGGAATCCTTGGAATAACCACCATAGAATCTATGGTAACATCATACCACTTCCAATATAGAATGGGAAATGGATGTAACAAACAACCAAGTCCTTGATGCTCCACCTTCACCTGCTGATAGGTGTAGCATCATGTCATGAAGCCTACAATCTCATTTTTCATTCCTAGCCACCAATACTATCTATGAAGATCATGATACATTTTGGTAACACCAAGGTGTAACACCTATTTGAGGTATAAAACTAACACATTATCTCTTCCCATATACAAGTACACACAACGACATGGACACAAACATGAATGATCCCATCCTTAACAACAATCCAATTGTAAGGTGCCCCCACCTAAAAAAATGTCTCTCAAAGCTAGAAATTCTAAATCCTCATACTATCTCCTCTTTACTTGATTCGGATGAGAGGGATCAATTGGTAAGTACATGAGTTTCATCAGCTTATAGCCCTCCTAAACACCTATATGCATCTTAGTGAACAAATCCATCATCTTCTACTCAAAACTAGACTCCTAAACTTCTTAAGTCTATTTCATTCAACTCAACACATATACAACACTATTTCCCTTTATAGTAATATAATCTATCACAAAGTCAAAATACTGCATGTACTCAACCCATATTCAATGCCGAATATTCAAATCACACTGGTAAAATATATATTTAAGCATCTTATGGTCAATATAAATGATAAACTTATCACGCAAAAGATAATTATACCAACATTTGAAGACATAAACCACTTCATCCAACTTGATATCATGTGTAAGATAGTTCTATTCATGGGGCCTCAACTACCATGATCCATATTCCACAAATTGATCTCCTTGCACTACTACAAAAACGGGCAAGGGAAGCGCGCCCTTATAACAGTGCTAAGCAAAACCGCTGATAAAGGATACCCTATATCAACGCTAAAATTACAGCGCTGAAAAAGCTAATGTTTATCAGCGCTTTCTTAGCGCTGATAATAGTAATATTTATCAGCGCTAGAAAAGCGCTGATAAATATGATCTGTATCAGCGCTAAAATTTTAGCGCTGATACAGTTGGTCTTTATCAGCGCTCAAAAGGCGCTAATAAAGGTTCGCCTATATAAGCGCTAAAAAAGCGCTGATACAGAACACCTCTATCAGCGCTCAAATTTCAGCGCTGATATATGGTATCCTTTATCAGCGCTCAAAAAGCGCTGATAAAAATTATCTTTATCAGCGCTAAAAAAGCGCTGATAAAGAGACCCTGTATCAGCGCTAAAATTGTAGCGCTGATACGGGGAATCTTTATCAGTGCTTTTCTAGCACTGATAAATCATAATATTATCAGCGCTAGAAAAGCGCTGATAAAGCTAGATTTTATCAGCGCTATAATTTTAGCGCTGATAAAGGTAGCCTTTATCAGCGCTTTTTTAGCGTTGATAAAACCTTAGTCGACTTTTTTATAAAGTCGGTCGCACAGTGCCTTCGTTTTATCGCAGCTAAAGCCCTCGCGGAACCGTAACCCTGCTACTCTTCTCCCGAATACCGCTGCTGTGTTCGCTTCACCGGAGCTTTCTGCCCTCGGTACACTCGCCGTCCTCCGCCGCCCGCAACACCCTTGGCCGACCTCCACCGCCTGCCGCCCTCGGCCGCTCTCCGCCGCCTCCGCCGCCCTCCGCCTCACTCGGCCGCCCTCGGTCACCCTCCGCGGCCGCCTTCCGCAACCCGCAACGCCCTCGGCCGCCACCTTAAGGTAACAATCTATGAAGAAGATGTATATGTTTTCATATAGATAGATTGTGTATAGCTGATTCTCTATAAGTGTACTCATGATGATGTCCATATGTTGGGAATGATCATCATTATTTTGGTATTACACCAATATGTCATCCATAAAACAACTACAATCTGGTCTAGGTACAAGTGAAATATTCAACTCATCAAGAGAATAAATTCCATGGGGAATTCGTCAACACAAATTTTATTATGAAGAATTCATAAAAACTATACATGATTTCAAAATTAGTTTATAGTATATCATAATTTCTCAACCTCAAATGATGATAAACAAACCTTAGATCAATCTTAGAGAACAATATGGAACCCCTCAGCTGGTCAAATAGATCAAAAATACAAAGAAGTGGATATCTGTTCTTAATTTTCATCTGATTCATATTCTATTAATAGAAACACATATGTAATGTTCTGTCATCCTTCTTGGAAAATAAAACATGAGATCCCCAAGGTGACATACTCGAGCAGATGCACCCTTCATAATCTAACTACTCTCATTGAGTTTTATGTTCCTGAATCTATTCTTGTTTCATTCTGAAAGGCGTTATATAAAATGGCTCAACTCCACGCATCAGCTCAATCAGGAACTCAAAGTCTCTTTTAGGTGGTAGCCCTGATCAATTCTCATGAAACACATCCTAGAACCAGTCTACTACTGGGGGAAATATTTCTTGTTTTAATCCATTATCATCAAGAAAAATATTCGTAAACTGGTCTATGTTCTCACCTAGTTGTGGAAGAACTGGTCCTACATGGTCTACCAAGATATCCCATTCTCCATAAAAGACATGGGCTCTACCCTTATGAGGCAAGACAGTCACTCATCTACGGTAACAATCAATGTGATATTTATTAAATACCAAAAATTACATCATCACTATCTATTCAATACATATCATATCAAGCATGTATAAATCCAAAATGAAACAATACTCACAAACCATGAGGGAACATCCCTTACGAAGACAGATGCCTTCTAATCACACCCCCAATGGTGTGTTGACCAACATGATCCCACAAAAGTACTCTAACATAAAACAGAAACCATTTACCAAGAGATAAGATATAAAATAATGAGAGGATCCCCTATTACAAGTCTCCTTTAGGTTCCCCTATTCGGTGCTCTGTACCAATATAGATCATCCATCACTACCCATATTACAAGTGTTCATGTAGAACCTATATATATGAACCATCATGATACATGATTGATACTTCACTAGTGGTCAAAGTCATAGGCCTAACATGTGACCAGACCTACCTCATTGATTGAAGATGACTAAAAACCTCTCTAAGAGAAAAATCCTCTCACATAGATACTCTATCCACCACCACCCTAGTGGAAGATATCATAATGGCGAATCCTACTATCATAATATGTACCACTAGATCATTCAATTGAAACCGCCCTACCACCACTACAAGTCTCCTTTAGGTTCCCCTTGGAAATGAGAACCTGATCCACCACCTCAACAAACCTCATAAAAAATATATTTACCTGGGACTTAATCTCACATCTAAGTCCATCCTAATTTTTTTTTCATAGATACCTTATCTCCTGTCAACATTAGATAAAAACATTACTGGTATGTGAAGAATCTAACATAATCTATCATTATCAAACATAATTATGTCAAACATATTAAATATTCATATTTTCATTTCCTCAATGTCGTAGGTTAAAAGTGCTCCATGAACATATCCTAGATTTTCTTCCAAGTCATTCCCTCCATATGCTCATCCCAAGACTAAATATCATAGTAGATCATTGTTGGCCCCCATAACATATACTCTAGCAACTCTACCCTATTCTACTAAGGAGTAGAAAAGTTATCTAGAATATTCTAGATGAACTAAATTTAGAACTTATCTACCTTGGGTCCACCCTCTCCAGAAAACATCAGAGGGTGTTGCAACTGAACCTCTATTTTCAAGTCAAACACACTCGGCACTTCCAACCCTTGTCATTTCTTCATAAATTGTATAAAACAAGAAAGGTAATCCAAAAACTACTATTCCCTCTATCACTCATGATTAATGGGGGAACCTGTACCACTACTAGAATGAATCCTGAGTGCCTATACAAATCATAATAGAGATGATAATGAATTTTAAATTGTATAATGGATTATTTATTTTAATTATTCGTTCTTTATCTCACATGCATTCTAAATATAGTTTTTGTATCCTGAGTGCCTATACAAATCAGATAGAAGCTCTAGTGGATGCGTTTGGTTTCTCTCTGATAAAGGTATCTCTCATCGATTGGAAATCCTCTATCTCCTGTTATATCCTCCTTATAGAGTGATAGATAATCATCTTTTTAGTGAATCTAATATTCTTTTTTATGAATCTTGATTATAGGTTAGACTACTTGATCTCCTTCCAAGGAAGTGGTTCCCTTTTACTGTATTTGGAAGTCTTCTTTTGTGTACTTGAACCATAAATACTAATATTTGAGATTCAAATAGGATGAAGATGAATAAATATTGGATGGATTCTAATCGTTTAACAATAGAGTACGAGAACGGAGTGAAAGAGTTCATCAAGTTTGCAAAGGATCACACAAAGGATCCTTCTCAAATCCTTTGTCCGTGTTTACGTTGTTGTTATTCTAGACTACTTACTCCAGAGGAGTTGGAAGAACATTTGATATGTCACGGAATAGATCGGAGTTATAAATTTTGGAATAAACATGGAGAAAAAGCGAATGTAGCTACTGGCTGGGATAAAACTGCGTTTTATGGATCGTCAGATATGAATACAAATATAGATAATGAAGAAGACCGTATGGAGGATGTGATTACAGATGTCAATGATGATGAAGATCGTATTGAGGAAATGACAAAGACAATTCAAGATGAACCCCGTGATTGCCCAAAATTGTTTGAGAAGTTAAAGAGTTGTGCAAAGATGCCATTGTATGCTGCTTGCACTAAGTATACAACATTGTCAGCTATACTGAAGTTGTATAAATTGAAAGCAGGCAATGGATGGAGTGATGTCAGTTTTACGGAACTACTTGCTCTCTTGAATGACATGCTCCCGGAAGATAATGAGCTCCCAAGCCGGACATATGAAGCTAGACGAATGCTACGCTCGATGGGAATGATTTCTAAAAGAATACATGCCTGCCCGAAAGACTGTATATTGTTTCGAAAGGAGAACAAATCACTTACAGAATGCCCAAAGTGTGGTGCTTCTCGATACAAGAAAGATAAATCCAATCCTACGAAATTTTTATGGTACTTTCCAATCATTCCAAGGTTTAGGCATTTATATGGAAGTGAAGAAACTGCAAGACAATTGTCGTGGCATGCAGATAAAAGAAATAAAGATGGGTTATTACGTCATCCGGCCGACTCTCCTCAATGGAAGAAAATTGATCATGAGTATCCTGAATTTAGAAAAGAGCTGAGAAACCTTCGTCTTGCGTTATCTACAGATGGAGTGAATCCTTTTGGTTTTCAAACCAGCACTCATAGTACATGGCCTGTTATGTTTCTAAATTATAACTTTCCACCCTGGTTATGCATGAAGTGAAAATTCATCATGTTATCTATGCTTATATCAGGACCAAAACAACCAGGTAACGATATTGATATTTATCTGACTCCTTTGATCGAGGATTTGAAGTTATTGTGGGACTCAGGTGTAATGTTGTATGATGCTTATAAAAGTGAATACTTCACATTGAGAGTGATGTTGTATGGGACAATAAATGATTTCCCTGCTTATGGAAATTTTTCAGGCTATAGCATTAAAGGAACTCAAGGGTGTCCCGTGTGCGAAGAAGATACAGAATCAATTAGGTTGAAACATTCATCGAAATCTGTGTTTCTAGGACATCGTAGATTTCTACCTCGTCGGCATAAGTACCGATCTTGGACGACATCATTCAATGGAAGTTCAGAAAAATGCACAACACCGTCTCCACTAACAGGTGATCAGCTGTTTGAGAAAGTAAAAGATATGAACACTGTTTTTGGTAAACCATTTTCGAAAAACCTTACGAAAATTGGTTGGAAAAAGAGATCAGTTTTTTTTGAATTACCATACTGGAATTGTTTGTACGTCAGACATTTTCTTGATGTGATGCATGTGGAAAAAAATGTATGTGATAGTGTTATTGGAACGTTGCTAAATTCCCCTGGCAAAACAAAGGATGGAATTAAGGCAAGGTTGGACATGGTTGACATGGGAATACGAGAAGAGTTGGCTCCCGTGAAAGGTGAAAATTGAATGTTTCTTCCTCCTGCTGCTTATACTCTTTCTAGGGCAGAGAGATATCAGTTTTGCAACTTCTTTAATGATGTAAAGGTTCCAGAGGGGTACTCATCAAATATCAAGAACATTGTGTCAATGAATGATTTGAATTTAAAAGGTTTGAAATCACATGATTGCCATGTTTTGATGCAAGATCTAATTCCTATAGCTTTACGTTGCATTTTACCCAAGAATGTTCGTCATACGTTAACCAAACTTTGTTTCTTTTTCAAAGATATATGTAGCAAAGTTTTAGACCCGGGGAAATTTCCAGCTATGGAAAAAGAAATTTTCATCATATTATGTGAATTAGAAATGTTCTTCCCGCCAACATTCTTTGATATGATGGTTCATTTGATGATTCACTTGGTGAGAGAGATTCGACTTTGTGGTCCTGTGCACTATAGATGGATGTATCCTGTTGAACGGTATATGAAGATTTTGAAAGGATATGTCAAAAATCGAAGTCGTCCAGAGGGTTGTATAGTGGAGCGATATATTGTTGAGGAAGCCATTGAATTTTGTATTGAATACCTATCTGATGTGGAAAGCATTGGTCTCCCGAAATCTCGTCACACTAGACGCATTGAGGGTGGGGGAATTTCTGGAAGAGAAGTTGTAACAATCAGTATTACAGATCGGGAGCAGGCTCATCTTTATGTTTTGCATAACAGTTGGGAGGTTTCTCCATATATTGAAACTCACAAAGAAATTATTAGGCAGTTGAATCCATCGAGGGCTGAAAAATGGTTAGCAGATACACATAATCACCAGTTTATAGGATGGTTTTAGGACCATATTTTTAAGCAGTTGGATGAAAATCCGAATTCAATTTCAGAACGACTTCGATGGCTAGCCGCTGGACCAAGTGTGTATGTATTATCTTACAGTGGGTATGTAATTAATGGTTATAAATTCTATACGGATGAACATGATGAAGAGAGTACCATGCAAAATAGTGGAGTTACACTAGTGGCTGAAGCGATGCATGTTTTTGGTAGTAAGGATAGAAATCCAATTTATGCAAATATGTCATACTTTGGCATTATCAAACTAATATGGGAGTTGGATTATACGACATTTCAATTGCCGATTTTTCAATGCAAATGGATTGATAACAATAGTGGTGTTAAAATAGATGAATGGGGATTTGTGAAAGTTGATTTTAGTAAAGAAGGGTACAAAGACGAATCCGGATTTCCTTCATCCTTTAGGAGAATGATCCACGGGTCCTTGGTGACGTGTACGAGTCAACCCCGCCTCAATCCAAGGCACGGTGTGACCGCTACCACCCAAAGGGTCGCTCTCTTGTTTAAAATGGACACCACTTTAATTGGAAACAACAACCAACCTACGTAAATCCGACCAGACGCATCCGGATTGCCTTCATCCTTTAGGAGAACGATCCACAGGTCCTTGGTGACATGTACGAGTCAACTCCGCCTCAATCCGAGGCACGGTGTGACCGCTACCACCCAAAGGGTCGCTCTCTTGTTTAAAATGGACACCACTTTAATTGGAAACAACAACTGACCTACAGAAATCCGACCGGACGCATCCAGATTGCCTTCATTCTTTAGGAGAACGATCCACAGGTCCTTGGTGACGTGTATGAGTCAACCCTGCCTCAATCCGAGGCACGGTGTGACCGCTACCACCCAAAGAGTCTCTCTCTTGTTTAAAATGGACACCACTTTAATTGGAAACAACAACTGACCTACGTAAATCTGACCAGACGCATCCGGATTGCCTTCATCCTTTAGGAGAACGATCCACGGGTCCTTGGTGACGTGTACGAGTCAACCCCGCCTCAATCCGAGGCACGGTGTGACCGCTACCACCCAAAGGGTCTCTCTCTTGTTTAAAATGGACACCACTTTAATTGGAAACAACAACTGACCTACGTAAATCTGACCAGACGCATCCGGATTGCCTTCATCCTTTAGGAGAACGATCCACGGGTCCTTGGTGACGTGTACGAGTAACATGAAAGAATTATGGACCACATTTCTTTGGCCTTTGGATAAAAAAACCAGTAAAATCTCCAAAATACCTTCATATCATGCATGAACCAGTAAAATCTCCAAAATACCTTCATATCACGCAGTTCTGAAAAGAGTCACTATTTAAAAGAAAGTCAAAAATTTAGATACATCTCGAGATGGTCAGTTTAAAGACATTTTGAGGGACACTACTAAAGACATTCTCAGATATGCACACATTCCCCACTTTTAGATCGTTGTCTACTACAATGATCTTCCAAACAAGATATGCATTAGAACGCTCATGATACATAGAGCAATTCACTGGCCACCTTCGAGAATGATCTGAAGCACAAACCATGAAAGCATTATGTTTTTCCTTGAAAATTCTCTTGGTGAACTGGAATGGCAACTCACTCTTGTGATTTTGCATCTCTACTTGTCTCTTCATGTGTGCAGCTATTGCCATTCCACTTCACTAAGAGAATTTTCAAGGAAAAACATAATGCTATCATGGTTTGGGATTCAGATCATTCTCGAAGGTGGGCAGTGAATTAATCTATGTATCATGAGCGTTCTAATCCATATCTTGGTTGTCCTTAAGTTTCAGCAGAATCCGAATGCGTTTGGTCAGTTTGCCGTATGTCAGTTCTTGATTTCACTTAAAATTAAGTCCATTTTTAACAAAACATAGACACTGTGAGTGGTGTCGGCCACATCAGGCCTCGGATTGATGTGGGGTTAACTCGTACACGTCACACATGAGTCATGGATTGTTGTGTAAAAGTATCAACACAATCATAAGCCGTTAGATCGGTTTGGCGTGTGTACGTAAAATATTGTCCCTTTTAAACAAATTACATACACTTGGAGTGATACCGGTCACACCGCGTCTCAGATTGAGGCGGGGTTGACTCGTACACATCACATATGACCCATGAATCGTTGTCCTAAAATGTCAACACAATCCGAAGGCGTTTGGTCGGTTTCCCGTATGTCAGTTGTTGATTTCTCACTTAAAAATAAGTCCATTTTGAACAAAACAGAGGCACTTAGAGTTGTGTCAGACACAACAGGCCTCAGATTGAGGCGAGGTTGACTCGTACACATCACATTTGAAGGTGAGTATGCATACACGATAGTTGACCTTCTTAGAGAAGAGTTTCTAGAAGAGTATAAAAGACATGAAGCAATGAAGATAATTAGAGTGTTGGAGCAAATGTGGTTGCTACAAACAATGTGGAAATCGGCTTGTGCAAAGCGACCTAAGTTACAACTTGCAGGTATTGTACTCTATTTTTTTCTGGAAGGTATCAGTTTAAATGCATTTTGGAATGATCATTGCTAGCCATTGTCTTTTAGGTTTTTTTGACAGCCGAGGGGAAAGGGTGGGGTCTGCAGACATTGGAGGATATGTCGAAGGGTGATTTTGTGTGTGAATATGTTGGAGAAATGTTAACTCCCGCAGTTATGAAAAGAGTCACTTTTTAAAAGAAAGTCACGAGTTTAGATACATCTCAAGATGGTCAGTTTAAAGACATTTTGAAGGACACTACTAAAGACATGCTTAGATATGCACACATCCCCCACTTTTAGATCGTTGTCTACTACAATGATCTTTCAACCAAGATATCCATTAGAACGCTCATGATACATAGAGAAATTCACTGCCCAACTTTGAGAATGATCTGAAGCCCAAACAATGACAGCATTATGTTTTTCCTTGAAAATTCTCTTGGCGAACTGGAATGGCAGTAGCTGCACACATGAAGTGACAAGTAGAGACTCAAAATCACAAGAGTGAGTTGCCATTCCAGTTCGCCAAGAGAATTTTCAAGGAAAAACATAATGCTGTCATGGTTTGTGCTTCAGATCATTCTCGAAGGTGGCCAGTGAATTTCTCTATGTATCATGAGCGTTCTAATGCATATCTTGTTTGGAAGATCATTGTAGTAGACAACGATCTAAAAGTGGGGGATGTGTGCATATCTGAGCATGTATTTAGTAGTGTCCCTCAAAATGTCTTTAAACTGACCATCTTGAGATGTATCTAAACTTGTGACTTTCTTTTAAATAGTGACTCTTTTCAGAACTGCGGGAGTTAATATTTCTCCAACATATTCACACACAAAATCACCCTTCGACATATCCTACAATGTCTTCAGACCCCACCCTTTCCCCTCGGCTGTCAAAAAAACCTAAAAGACAATGGCTAGCAATGATCATTCCAAAATGCATTTAAACTGAAACCTTCTAGAAAAAAATAGAGTACAATACCTGCAAGTTGTAACTTAGGTCTCTTTGCACAATCCGATTTCCACATTGTTTGTAGCAACCACATTTGCTCCAACACTCTAATGATCTTCATTGATTCATGTATTTTATACTATTCCAGAAACCCTTCTCTAAGAAGGTCAACTATCGTGTATGCATACTCACCTTCAAATGTGACGTGTACGAGTCAACCCCGCCTCAATCTGAGGCCTGTTGTGGCTGACACAACTCCAAGTGCCTCTATTTTGTTCAAAATGGACTTATTTTTAAGTGAGAAATCAACAACTGACATACGGGAAACCGACCAAACGCCTTCGGATTGTGTTGAAACTTTAGGAAAACGATTCATGGGTTATATCTGACGTGTACGACTCAACCCCGCCTCAATCAGAGACGCGGTGTGACCAGTATCACTCCAAGTGTATGTATTTAGTTTAAAATGGACAATATTTTACGTACATACGCCAAACTGATCTAACGGCTTTTGATTGCATTGATAATTTTTCACAATGATCAATGACTCATGTGTGACGTGTACGATTCAACACCGCATCAATCCGAGGCCCGGTGTGGCCGACACCACTCACAGTGTCACTGTTTTGTTAAAAATGGACTTAATTTTAAGTGAAATCAACAACTGACATACGGAAAACTGACCAAACACATTGGGATTCTATTGAAACTTAAGGAAAACTATCCATGGGTCAAATGTGACGTGTAAGATTCAACCCCGCCTCAATCAGAGGCGCAGTGTGACCAGTATCACTCCAAGTGTATGTATTTAGTTTAAAATGGACAATATTTTACGTACATACACCAAACCGATCTAACGGCTTCTGATTGCGTTGATACTTTTTCACAACAATCAATGAATCATGTGTGACGTGTACGATTCAACACTGCATCAATCTGAGGACTGGTGTGGCCGACACCACTCACAGTGTCACTGTTTTGTTAAAAATGGACTTAATTTTAAGTGAAATCAACAACTGACATACGACAAACTGACCAAACGCATTGGGATTCTATTGAAACTTAAGGACAATGATCCATGGGTCAAATGTGACGTGTAAGAGTCAACCCCGCCTCAATAAGAGGCGCGGTGTGACCGGTATCACTCCAAGTGTATGTATTTAGTTTAAAATGGACAATATTTTACGTACATACGCCAAACCGATCTAACGACTTCTGATTGTGTTGATACTTTTTCAAAATGATCAATGAATCATGTGTGACGTGTACGATTCAACACCGCATCAATCCGAGGCCCGGTGTGGCCGACACCACTCACAGTGCCTCTCTTTTGTTCAAAATGGACTTATTTTTAAGTGAAATCAACAACTGACATGCGGCAAACCGACCAAACGCATTTGGATTCTGTTGAAACTTAAGGAAAATGATCCATGGGTCAAATTTGATGTGTAAGAGTCAACCCCGACTCAATCCGAGGCCCAGTGTGGCCGAAACCACTCAAAGTACCTCTATTTTGTTCAAAATGGATTTATTTTTAAGTGAAATCAACAACTGACATACGGGAAACCGACCAAACGCCTTAGGATTGTGTTAACACTTTAGTAAAATGATCCATGGGTCATATGTGATGTGTACGAGTCAAAACTGCTTCAATCCGAGACGCGGTGTGGCTGGTATCACTCCAAGTGTATGTATTTTGTTTAAAATGGACAATATTTTACATACATACACCAAACCGACCAAACACATCCGGTTTCTATTGAAACTTAAGGAAAACGATCCATGAGTCAAATGTGACATGTACGAGTCAACCCCGCCTCAATCCGAGGCCCGGTTTGGCCGACACCACTCAAAGTGCCTCTGTTTTTGTTAAAAATGGACTTAATTTTAAGTGAAATCAACAACTAACATACGACTAACCAACCAAACGCATTCGGATTTTGTTGAAACTTTAGAACAACGATACATGGGTCAAATGTGACATGTACAAGTCAACCCCGCCTCAATCCGAGGCCCGGTGTGGCCGAAACCACTGAAAGTGCCTCTGTTTTTGTTAAAAATGGACTTAATTTTAAGTGAGAAATCAACAACTGACATACGGGAAACTGACCAAACGCATTCAGATTCTATTGAAACTTAAGGATAATGATCCATGGGTCAAATTTGATGTGTATGAGTCAACACCGACTCAATCCGAGGCCCGGTGTGGTCGACACCACTCAAAGTGCCTCTGTTTTGTTCAAAATGGACTTATTTTTAAGTGAAATCAACAACTGAGATATCCACCTCACATGTAGTGTAGACCCTCCCCCAAGACTTGGCATAAATTTTTGAGATACACAAACATGGGGTGGATTACATGGATTTCCTACATGGAATATATCCCACTACACGTCTTTAATGAGCCAGCTACGCAGTTTATCCCTTGTACAGATACACAGGAAGAATCACACGAGATCGACGTCATGTACTAACATAGGGCAAGGGTGCATAAGAGGACACAAGATCAAAGGGTAACACGTATATGTTTTTTAACATGCCATGTAATTTCCTATTGATATGACATGTATATTCACACAGGCAGCTGAACATTGGAGTTACCCAGGGTAAAGCGACAAGGCATGTGACCCTTTAAATGACACATAATTTTATGTACCATGATTGATCTCTTTGAACACTATAACAAGGACATATTTCATTAGGGTTGGCTCCCATGATCCTTCCTAGGATGGTTTTGGTATCTTTTCCGACTTACGGTAGTACGATCGCTTCAGCAGGACGTCCTAGACATAGTTGGAGCCTCTCTGAAAGTCCTGGAGTGAGATCATATATCTATTTTTGAGGTCCAGGTAGAGTCATGTATCAACTCAACCAATCCTACCAGACATCGATCCTATATATAGAATGTTAATCTTGATGTCTCATTACAGTCCCCCAATTTATGATATGTTACCTTTTTTGTATTAATATACATAATTACTAACGGTGATGGTTGGGAGAGTTAGGATATCCTTTTTATGTATTGCAGAATGATTCAAGGAGCACGGGCTCTGCACGATTTGTTAAAACCAAGTGGAAATCCAAGGAGAAACAATGCATAGTGGAATGTTCTAGTATTTATCTTCTGAGTTGTGTAGGAATATTTTGTGATACTATGTAATGAGGTAGTTTTGGTTTCTGGGTAGATGGTATCTAACTCATGGTAAGAACACTGTTTGGTTGGGTTGTGATCGGTTGATGACATGCTTGTGGTTGATATACTAGTTTTTGTGCAGGTCTGTGGTTGATATACTGGTTTTTGTGCAGGTCTGCTCGGCTGGCTGTACTAGTGCAGGTTTTTTATTAGCAGCAGGCAGGGATTTAACAGCGCTTTTTTAGCGCTGTTAAAGGCGACATTTAACAGCGCTAAAAAAGCGCTGTTAAAGGAGATATTTAACAGCGCTAAAAAAGCGCTGTTAAAGGCAACATATAACAGCACTTTTTAGCGCTGTTAAAGGTATCCTTTAACAGCGCTTTTTTAGCGCCATTAAAGGTGACATTTAACAGCGCTTTTTTAGCGCTGTTAAAGGTGACATTTAACAGCCCTAAAAAACCGATGTTAAAGGACCCCCCCTTTATCAGCGCTGATCTTTACAACGCTTTTCTAGCGCTGTTAAAGCCCGATTTTAGCGCTGTTATTTCCCGTTTTTGTAGTAGTGTTGAACAACATTTCCCTAAGTATAATCTCAAATTCCTCACAAAAAAGGTATACTCCTTACCTGAATTGGGAAATATTAAGATCAATGTAGTGATAATATTATCCATCAGCTATTAGAAATTATTGTCACATGACTATGACAACTCAAACCTTATACCATTCTTGGTTAAGCTTAAGAGGGGAGCTTCCAAGTGATAAAAGTCTTTGATGAACCTTAATAATCCACCAAACCCAAAAATCTTCAAATATAAAAAAATTCTTAGTCATCTTCAAATAAACCACTACTTAAACCTTCTCTAGGTCTACTAAAACACCTTCCTATGAGATTATGTGACCCAATAAATATACCTTGTTAATATAAAAATGATACTTTGATAGATTTACGTATAACCGATGCTTTCTTTATGTACTCAATATGATGTCAAGATATGTGGCATGATCGTTATGAGTCTGAGAGTACACCAAGATATAATCCAAAAAAATAACCATGAACTAATACATGTATGGGTGAAATATTTAGTTTATCAAGGCCTTAAACACTGTAGGAGTGTTTGTCAACCCAAACAGTATTACGACAAACTCGTACAAGCCGCACCTGCTCCTAAAATCAGTCTGTGGTATATCAGAAGGTATCACCCTCTACCGATAATACCCTAACCTCAGATCAATTTTGTAAAACAAACAATCACCCTTCATCTAGTAAAAAATACCATCATTATGTAAAATAGGATATCAGTTCTTAACTGTCATTCCATTCAACTTCTGATAATCAACACATAACCACAACATTCTATCTACCTTATTAGAAAACAAGACCGAAGAACCCCAAGGTGACATACTCAAATGGATGAATCCTTTATTTCCCAATTCCTCCAACTAAGTTTTAATATCTTTAAGTTTTGATGGTTCTATTCTATATGGTGGAATAGAAACTATCTCATCTCCAGGTACTGGATCAATTGTGAACTCAACCTCTCTCTCAGGTAGTAGCCTTGAGAAGTCCTCATGAAACACATCTTGAAATTGATACACTATAGTGGGTAATAAACCATGATCTACTCCTCTATAATTGAGCATAATACTTTCCACATTGGCTATGATATTGCACAATTTTATACAAATTGTCCTTGTATGGATTGCATGGATATTCCACTCCCCACGATAGACATAAGTGTCACCCTTGGGAGATATGAAAATCACTCTCCTATGGTAAAAATATATGGGAGACTAGTATGTAATTGACCAGTATATCCCTAGTATCAAGTAAAAACCTTTCATCTCAAGCACGTAAAAATACCAAAGGAGTCGATACCCACTAACCTCGAAGGTACACTCCTTACATTGATAGATACCCTCTGAGTGCACTCCCAACGACATGTCAATCAACATCACCCCAAACATATATTCTACCACCAGATCCAATCCATTGATAAACTAGGTATATATAAAATAATTTAAATCCAATGTATCAAATAAATCACTAGAAACATAGAGTCTATATGGATCATACCTCAAATATTTTATGGTCCAACCTCAATACCAACCCGAGCTAGCTGAATATCATTAAAATATCCTATTCCTCTACCCTAGGATCTTGTAAGAGTTCCCTATGATACACTTCCCTACTGATATATATGATCTTTCCCAAGATTTTCATGTCCAACACTCTGAATTGTATGATCAGTGGAACTGTAACTTACTGATTGATACAGGTTAGTTGATCCCCTACCAGTGGTTTATACTAGTATAGATCCTCCATAACTACCCATATGTTGAGTATTTTTATAGAACCTTTGTAAATGTCCCTTATCACCAAATGATCAACACTCAACTAGTGGTTTGGGAAACTGTCAACACATGTGTATCAATCCAATGCACTGATAGTAGGTGACTGAACTACCTGACCAATAGGCAGAGCCTTTCCCCTGGCTACTCTGTCCACCACCACTCTGATAAAGATTCCCATAATGGAGTTTCCTAATATCATAATCCATACCACCAAACTGCCCAACTAAAACTATATGTACACCTCTAGAATCCTCCTTTAGGTTCCCCTCATAAATGAGAGCCTGATCCCCCATGCCAGCAAACCTATTCATGTAGAAGATATTTTCGTGAGACTTGATCTCACATCTAAGTCAATCCTAAAAATTCCTTACCATAGATATCTCATCTCCTATGTTGGGAAAAAATTCTGTAGTTCTATGAAGTAGCCAACATAATTCATCACCATAATTCTTCCCTAGGTCAATCGAATAAACTCTTCATCTTTCCTTTTCCTCAAGGTCTCAGGGTAAAAGTGATCTAGTAACTTCTCTTGGAAGTCTTTCCGCAATATACCATTTTCCTACTTAGTCTGAAATCAGATATCCCACCAACCCTTTATTAGTCATCACAACATATATACTGAAAATTTGACCCTCCTCTTCACATGAGTATCTAAGTGGTCCAATATCACCTGGATGGACTCAATATAAAACTCATCTACCTCAGGACCACCCTCTTCATCAAAGGTCGGTAGGTGATATAGCTAAACATCTCTCATTAGGTCAAACATACTCGAAATATCCCACATTAGGTATCTCTCCATATACTAAATAAAATGAGAAAATTTCTCACTGAACTGATCTTCCCCTATATTACCTAGAACTAAGGGGTTTCTTGTCCCAATACTATAGGATCATTCTCGGCGATATCCACTTTCCACCCAACTAGTAAATGTCATCGTGGTGGAATCTATCTACCATGCTAAACACACATCTCAAAACACATAACAGATAGTTTTCACAATTTACACAAAAGAAGGCTCACAACTAGCCGTAACTAAACAACTCTGCATACACTATCCTGATGGGTAAAATCAAACCACATCACTAACCTTAACTATCCATATCTTGATCCCTGATCAACATGAGGTAAAGAAAACTTACATAACCACAAACCTTTCATTTGACATTATTTCAACCATTCCAATTTCAAACAATTGAAACACTTCTCATTTGGAAACAATTTTAACCATGTCAATTTATCACTTTTCAAATTTAACAATTTTCTATTTCCTTATTAGGCACCTTTTCCTTAAAACTACAAGAAAACCAGAAAACTATTTTCTTTTTTCTCACAACTTTCCATAACTTGTTTTTTTTGAGTGCCTAACATGATGCATGTTGCACAAATCTTGAGTGCCTAAAATGATGCAAGTATATACAAACCTCATTCCATACTAGTCCACAAATAAAATCTCAATAAATAATAACATCACACATTAAGTTCCTCACCTAAGGTGAAATAACATCTAACTAAAACAAAAAACATCAATAACAACAATCCCACCTTGGGAACTTAAGTTTACCCCCACACATGGGTTAGATACTCCCATTAATAATCTCATTACCAAGTCCCGACACTTATTAGTCTTCATCCAACTTCCCCAAATAAAATAAACAACAAAAAAAAACTTCTTTGATACTACTTTTAAGTGTCCCGATCTGGGTGAAACTAAACCAGTGCCCTGATCTAGTGAACCACATGACCTCAAGCACACCTCCCCATATTTCAGAGGCTACTGACTAGTAGAGAGGGTATAATGTAAAATGTGCGTAGACTATACCAACTTTACTAGAGTAAACCAATAGTGGAAATCACCAAGAACAACAACATGAAACAGTAATAAATACCAAAACATCACATACCACATTCCTAAGCTGAGGAAGAACCAAAAACAAAGTAATAAAAATATCACATCATGATATTCTAAGGTGACATAAGAAACACAAAATAAATATACAAAAGACAATCCCCAAATGGGTCCCAACATCATGTCTGGTCCCCTTATCCAAGCACTATCCTGACTCCCATATCATCCATCTAACATAGGTCATTTTCCCTTATCTTGACCCATAACCATGATATCTTATTAGGTACCCAATGGTGGCCCAATAATGGTGTGATTGAAACTCATCAATCCACCACAAATGGTGTCAACAATAATATTTAGTTATAAATAGTGTATGAAAAAGTAAAATAAAACATAATCAATAGATGATAAACTAGGTTCCATTATTTAACAACATTTAAATTGGCCGCATTTATTCTCAATACCAAGAGATACCCATACCCATCAAACCTACCTAAACGCATGAATTTTTTTTTGAACCATCAGTCAAATGGGTATCTGGTCGACATACATGGAGTATTAGTCCAAGTATCCAACTAGGATTCAAAACACCATGTCCGACCATCCAAACCATGATATGAAATTCCATGTTTTTACCCTTGGATTTGGGAACATCATTCCATCATCTATAAACTTACCATGTATAGGGTTCCTAGAGCATCAGTATGGCCCACCCTAGGGAGAGGTGCATCAGTCCAACATCCCACCAACCATTACTAAAATTTCTAAATTTCAACATCAGTGACCTATTATCACATAATAATAACAAGGGTGTGCCTTTCTATTTTATCACATTTCAATGGTTCATTACATTTAACATGTTATAAATTCTCCTAAAAATATCAATTCACCATTTAATCACATTACAACTATTTGTATCCCCTTTTAATCCATTTAACTACAAGGCCAAGTCTCTTTAACCAATCATCATATTTTCCTATTTACACACCATAACTCATTAACTCTTTCAAGTTAATACAAACACCCCTTTTTTATATGTTGACATGATAAACGTAATTACCATTGGTTTGATCTCATAAAATATTCAATTTAACATTTAAAAACTCAATTCCATGTTCAAGGGAGTGGCACGAACCATGGGCGGCCTTAGGCCCGATCTACTCATCTCAATAGATCCAACGAGGATCATGAGGGGTACAACACATCATTTTAACACCCAATTTATCATTTCTTACCAAGTAAGTAAAATTAAAAAAATAATAGTACCAAAATAACAACCACATACACATAAATAAACCTTAACACTATGGGATAAAACTTATAGAATACCTATCTCAAGTTCTTAGACAAGTACTCACTCAACTTTATCCCTTGATTCTAACTCAAAAAACCTTCAAATACCAAAATTATTATGTGATGGAAAATAAGGTATTAAAGGCTTTGTAAGGATAATAAATAACACAACACGATTCCTCTAGAAAATATAAACAAGAGGAGTGATATAATCACCTGTAGCTTTGATTTTCACTCAATGACACTTCAAATGACCCAAGATTGAGGGAGAATCACACTTGAAGGAAGAAGGAGACCTTATTCCATCACCCTATCTTTTAAAGGTAGAAGGAGGAGAAAAACTATGTAATAAATCATTAATCCCAAGAGATAAAAATAGGAAATTACCTCATTTAAATGAGCTGCATGGTTTGGATACACGGTTGGCCAAACCATTCACCAACCGTGCACCACCCTCTATCCAAGAGGGGGCCTGGGTCTCATGGTCTCCTAGAAATCCTAAAAAGTTTTACAAACCATCTAGTGGTCATGAATTTGGATCTTTCCAAATATGAATGGTTTCTAGGCTCCCTGTGCATGGTTTTTTAACTGTGCACCACCCCCCTACACGATGCATGGTTAATGCTCATGGTTGGTAATAACCATGATCTAATGATACGCCTTGTATAGTATAACCTCTTTTCTTCCTCTTTAGTGTCCTGAACCCATGGTAAACCCCCCAATTTCTCTCACATTCTTGAGAAACATTTCATTAACAATTTTAAATGGAGTTATTTCAATATTTAAACAAGATCACACCTCATAAAAAGGTTGATATCTTATAATGTATCAAACTAGGCATGCAGTAAAGACCATTGTTGTGTACTAGGTAACACTCAAGTCAAGACCAATGTGCCTTTTTCAGAGTTATTACCCATATGTACATATATTACAGTAGCAAATCCACTTCTAGTATCCACAAAGATATGTAATTTCTCAAAAACCACTCACTATATCCTTCACCTATATTCCAATATATTTTCCCATTCTTAGAATTATCCTTAGACTTATCCTTAGACATATCCCTAAGGATCTCACTAAACTTTTCTCATCCTAGTTTCCAAAGGTTAACTAAATCTATCCTTTGATACCAAATATAATGAACAAGGATTTTAATATATATATATATATTTAATATTTTTATATGAATATTCATTACATTACACAAATAAATACCTAAGAATCATGAAGGTATTGTGGATTTGGAAACTTATAAAAATAAATAACAGGTTCATATGAGTTTTCCATCATCTCCCACTTAGTTCCTCATAACTACTACACTTTTTAAATATATCACATGTAATACCTATCATCATAACTTGGGAAAAAGAAACATAATAAAGGGTGATATTAGATGGCCAGTAAGGGTAAAAAAGGTAAATACATAAACATAATGTGAGAATAAGGGTATAATAACATGATCATAACATATAAAAATCATACCCTACATATAAAAGATAAAATTCTTGATTCATGGCATAAATATTGATAGTTAATAAGACACAAATCATATAGGAATCAAAGACCATGATCCGTGAGATTATAACATTGACATAAGACATATATTGTGGCATACACATAATCATAGAAAATATATGTCAAGTCTGTTTACTAAGACATTTTTAACATGTTAGACTTGATATAACCACCCATGTACCCTATTTAGGGCTTGGGGTAACCACTCATGTACCCTATTTTAGGCTTGGGATAACCTCCCATGTAACTATTGAGATCATATAACATTAATAATTAACCAATGCATTAGAGGGAGATATTGGTCCCACCAATCACATAGTTCATGAATTTTTGTGCTATAATATCATAAAACATTCATTATATTAAAAAACATGAAATGAAATGAGTTTCATAAACATTTCATCATATCATGACCCATAGTAAACAAATGGATTTCATAAACATTTTTTCATCATAAATATAGACTATCTAGAGAAAGACTAAAAATAGTATCATTGGATCATATCCCTAGTAAATCATAATTAATATAAAATGATTTCATCTTAGATGGAAAATGATTTTGAAAAGACAATAGGAAAATTTATTGACGAAAATAAACTTTCTTTGAAAAACAATTAAAAAAAACCATAAAACATTTTGGAAATAATTTTATTTGAAAAAAAACTTTGAAACTTATAAAGTAATCTTTAAAACATTGAGTATTCATGATGATGGGAAATGCAGTACACATTTAAAAAATATTCCTTTCACATTTTCAGTAAAATCCAAACGAGCCTTATTTTGAAAATGACATGAATATTACTTTTAAAACACTTTATAAAAAGTCAAACATGGGTAAAAATGTATTTAATAAATAATTTAGAGAATGTAAAAAAAATTTGAAATTATTTTTAGAAAACACGGATATGGAAAAAAAGGGTTTTTGGTCGAAGAGAGAAATAAAGTTGTTTTTCTTATAAAAAACTTATTTTGGAATATTGAGTACATAAAGAGAGGAAAATGAAGGGAAAAAAATGTATTCTCAAGAAATAAATATAGGAGAATAAAATTCATGAGTTTCTTGAGATATATTTTATAATATTTTATTATGAGAAGCATAAACATACATAATCCTAATGAATGATGAGATTGTATCATAAAATCATTACCACTTTAGTAATATTGAATCATAAGACCCGTGAAAGAATAAAATTAAATGAAACATAAAATATCATTAAAATAAATAAATTCATGATAATACATATCAAAGGTGTTATATATAAATCTCATAAAACAATATAGGTATATAACATAATGTATGTCCCAAATAAGACAAATTGATTAAAAAAATCCCTTACCTTAAGTCATGAATTCCTTCATACATGTTCAAATATACTATATAATAAATATAAGTTTATTATAAATCTATTATATAATAATACCTATATATATATCATACTATATATGGTTTACTCATGACATTTTATTACCCATTTATAACAATTCCATGTTAAAACCACGTTTCAGGCAATAATTTCTTTGTTTTTCTTGTATGTTTTGATTTTTTATTTTGGGTCCTATTATTTTGATCATGGTTAAATAATATAAATAATGTTAAAAATAATATAAATATCATATATATTCATTATATATTTATTTATATCAATCCATAAAATCTATAGATAGAAAATTAAATACACTATTAATGGAGACGGTAGGTCGTACGTACGCATGAACACTGTTTCCATTTTCTTGATGAATGAAATGAAATAAAGGTAAATAATATATTAACTCGAAATAATAATTTTTATGTCATATATATCACATATATTCATTAAATTTACCCAAATTAACTTTCACGTAAAGCGTTAGTGAAAAATGAATCACATCACTTCGCGAGGTGGTAGCCCATCGTACACACGAACGACGTTATCGTATCCCCCATGGAATGGAAAGTAAGAATATATATGTGATATAATAATTTAATAAATATAATTATGTTAAAAATATCATATATATTCATTTAATTTATCCTTATTACCATCCAAGTAAAATAGAAATGAAAAACACATAACATCGATTCGCAAGGTGGTAGTTCGCCGTACACACGAGCGACGTTATTGTTTTCCAATGGGTTGGGATATAAGAAGGCATATGTGGTATTAAAATTATATAGGTATAATAATATTATAAATATCATATATAAACATTAAATACATCATTATATCCAGCTGTGAGAGGTGATGATGAAAAATGAATAGCATCGGTTCACAAGGCGGTAGTTCACCGTACACATGAATGATGATTTCATATCCCATTTGATGGAAAATGAGACGTATTTAGGTTATGATATTAAAATATTTTTTTTTATTATATGGTATATAATATTTTTATTATATCAATAGAATTTAAAAATATTAAATGAGGTAGAATAATAAATAAAACAAAAAAACAAGTTTAATAATTTTAGCACTTCTTTGGAGAACCTCTTTACGTTTACACCTAAAGCATTATTAGGAGGGATTAATAAAAAAGATGAGGAATCTAGGATGAGGTTATTGAATTAAGGATATTGTTTTTGTTTGGAGTTTTTGATACAAATGGTTTTTGAGGTATGAAGAGGAGAGGAGAGTGTGTGACCTTTTATAAGTGTGGGAGAGGACACACATGGAACATTTTAAAAGAATAAAGTGTACCCATGTTTATAACATGAAAAAAGGATAAATAATGGGAAATAATCTAAAATTAGAGGTTATAAGGTCTAAAGGTTTTCATAAAATGGGTTTTTGACAAGTTTTTAGGTCATTTTATCCCTTATCCTTTTAGTTTAACCCATGGTAAACCCGTTTTAACCTTAATCATTGTAATCAATTTTTACTATTTTTACTGATAATTTTGACTAAAAATTAAGTTGAAATTATTATATAATATACATTATTATTATTAAAAATATTTAATCCATTTTTAAAAATTACATTTTTAGAAGTGGTAAAATTTAATTTAAAATTAAATCGTATACGTGATGAGAAAGTGGTTTTCCAAAGGGAAAATGTTCAAAAGTTTAAAAAGTTTTTATATCAAAATTAAATATGAAATTTATTGCATAAAACTAAATAGGAATAATATATATATAGTTGATCTATTTTTTTAAAAACCATATTAAAATAATTTGGAAGTTTTTAAATTTTTTTTAAAGAAAAGACAATTCTTAATAAAAATAAGTAGTTTTCACTATTCATCAAAAATTTATCTTCTAAAAAAATTCATAAAAAAAATACCCTAATATAATTTTGAAATTATGATTTAAAAAATTAATTATTTTTTTAAATAAAATTTCTAAATGTGGTAAAAGTTAATTTTATAAAAAAAAATAAGTGTGTAAAATACGATAAAACCATTTTTTAGAAAAATATAGTTTTTTAAGAATAATATTGGATTTATTCTTATCTCTTGCGTAGAAATCACATAAGATGAATTTTAATTTTTTTTATTAAACATATAATATATTAATTTCATTAAAATCATTCAATAAAAGTGTTTTATTTTATTTATTGAGATAAAATGTGTTTTTTCTTATAAAAATTGTTTTTTTAGTAAATGATTTCCTTTATTTTCAAATGGTTTTTATTTTCATTTCAATTTATTTAGTCATCAAAGAATTTATTTTATATAATTTTTTAAACCATATATTTTCATAATTTATTAATCCTATTCATACCCGCCATTCCAACGGCTATGTGATAATTATCATATTAAATAATAATATTTTAATAGTATATCAAGTTTCGTTAAAAATCGGTGTTGCGTGTAATGAAAGCTATGAAATAAATTAAATTTATTTGAAAAAAAATATTTCATAAAATATTGGGGTGTTATAGTTAATATGCTTAATGGTATTTTAAATCTGACTAAATATATTTTATAATGGTCCAAAATAAAAAAATTAGTGTATGTATTTTCTATAACTACATTACTTAATAAGGAACTTGTTCACTAAAAAGGAAATTTCATTTATAAAAGTTTGGGTCATTACATTCTTCTCCATTCATAAATTTCTCCCTCAAAATTTCATTTCATACACTAAAATGAATGGGGTTACTTCTGTTTCATCACCTATTTTGATTCCCACATTGCTTCCTCAAAATTTCAATTACACCACAGTACTTTGACCAGGTGAGTTGTCATGTTTTATAAAAATATGTCTTCGTGATCTAAGATCTTCACCTACTACTCCTCATATGAAATATCATTCTCCAAAGGTACCACATTTGGATTTAGTACATGTGAGGGGTCTAGTATGTACTTCCTCAAGAGGGATACATAGAACACATCATGTACTTATGATAAGTTAGGTGCGAGTTCTAGTTGATAGGACACATCTCTGATGAGATAAAATTTCTCAAAGGGGTTGATGTATCTTAGAAGAATCTTCCCCTTTTCCCAAAATCTCATGAATTTCTTCCACAGTGATATATGAAGGAACACCTTATCTCTGACCTTAAAATCTTGGTCTTATCAATGATAATCTATATAGATTTTCTATCAAATTTGTGCATATTTCATATCAAATTGAATTATTTTAACTTTCTCTATCATCTATTGGATAAGATCAGGTTCCATAAGATTATGCTCTCCAACTTCATCCCAACATGCTAGAGTCTAAAACCTCTTCCCATAAAGATCCTCATAAGATTCCATTTGAATGCTATAATGGAAACTATTTTCATATAAGAACTCCACTAGGGTAAAGTGATAATCCCAACATCCTTGTAAATACATTGAACATGATCTTAGAATATCATCTAGATTTTTAATAGTTCTCTTAGATCGACCATTATTTTAAGGGTTATAATTAGTAATGAAACTCATATCTATATCCAATAGTTGTTTAAGGATTCTCTAGAGCCTCAAGGTAATCCTAAAATCTTGACTAGATCTAATTGAGAGTGTTACTCCCTGAAATATTACCACTTCTCTTATGTATATCTTGGAAATCTGGTCAAGATATAAATCTTACTTTATATTAATTAAATGTTCCAACTTTTTAAGGTAATTGACTACCACACAAATGGAGTTATTACCATGAACTTTACAGGGGAGTCCTATGATGAAAATGGTTATGTTTTTCTATTTCCATATTGGTATGGGAAATAGTTTCATCATACCTTTAGAATTCTTTCATGCATCCTTGACTTATTGGCATACTAAGTATTAAGTTACAAATTCCACAATCTCAATCTTTATTTTATACCACGTGACACATTTCTTCAAATATCTATAAATCTTAGTGCTTCCAAGATAAATAGAGAATAATGAGCTATGCACATCATTCAGAAGTTCCCTTTTCAGCTCTGGTTTTGATGGGATACATATATGGGTTCCAAATCTTATGACTCTATATTTAAAAAATTTGAACTCTGAAATATTCACTACCATTTTCTGTAGCTCCTTATCATATTTTTATGCCTCCATGATTTTCTCAAGAATGGATGGCTGATAAGTTATTTGAGCATGGTAGGATAAATATCATTTTATTATTCCCATGTACATCCTTTACATATTTAAGAATATTGTATCTATTTCAATCCTCATCATGGATAGGGTTGTGGGATCCTTTGTACTTAGAGAATCTTCCACTTTGTTTTCTTTCCCAAGATGGTAATGAATTGAACAATCACAATCCCTGATCAGCTCTAACCACATTCTTTAGAATATATTAATCTCATTTTGTGTGAATATTTACTTGAGACTTTTTATGATCCTTATATATGTAATGATTTTTCCCATAGATAAAATTCCACAAAATATTTAATACAAAGATCAAAACAGTTAATTATAGATCATGGGTTGGGTAGTTTTTCTCATGGATCTTTAATTGATGGGAGGCATAGGCTATCACTTTTTCATCTTACATGAGTGAACAACCCAAACCTTTTTTGGATGCATCATTATATGTCACAAATTCTTCCCCACTGATGGGTAATGTAAACACAAGCATAGTGATTATACTTTTATTTAACTCTATAAATCCCTCCTCACATTCATTAGTCCAGAAAAACTTCAGTCCCTTATGAGTTATCTTAGTTAGTGGGATTGAAAATTGTGATAACTTTCTCACAAATTGATGATATTACTCAGATAATCTAAGGAAACTATGGATATTCATCATAAATGTTGGTCTAGGACATCCTTAAATTGACTTTATCTTTGAAGGATCCTTAGATATTAATTTTTTTAGGGATAACATGTCCTATAATGCTACTTTATCCATCTTAAAGTCTCATTTACTATAATTAACATACAAATTTTACTTTTTTAAGGTCTTTAGTAACAAAATTAAATAATCCTCATGTTCCTCCATGATTTTAGAGTATGTAATAATATAATCTATAAATACCACCAAATATTTATTGAGGTAATATCTAATGACTCTATTCATTAAGTCCATGAAAATATATGGAGCATTAGTGAGTCCAAATGGAATCACTATGAACTCATAGTACCCATACCTTTTATACAAAGTATACTTGTAGATTTAATCCTTCTCTAATTTTATTTGATAATATCTCGACTGAAGATCCACCTTAAAAAAGTATTGGGATCCACATATCTAATCAAACAAGTCAAAAATCCAGGTAAGAGGATACTTATTCCTTATTTTAATCTTGTTGATCTCACAATAATCAATGTTGAGGCACATTGACCCATCCTTCTTCTTGATTAATAGGAATAGTTCAACCTATAGTGAAACACTAGGGAATATAAACCCTTCATCTAGATTCTCCTATAGTCACTTCTTCAACTATTTAAGTTAAATAGTGGCCATTTTATTTAGAGTCTTGGATATTGAAAAATATATAGGTATAATCTCTATTAAGAAATCAACCTCATATTTTGAAGGAAGACCATGAAATTATTTTGGAAACACATAAACATATTCCCTTAAAATGGGAATGTCATCAATGATGATCTTTTTATTTGTATTAATCATTTGAGCTAGATATTCTTACTCATAAGGAAATAATATCCATTCTCTAGATAATGATTCCGAAGGAGATTCATCTTATTCCTTTTACTTGTATAGAATACGAGGGTGATTCACGATATATAGACTGAATTCTATCTCTTGGAAATTTATGTTGGATCTATACAAGGAAGGAAAATCCATACCCATAAAAACTTCAAATTCTAGTAAAGGGAATATCACAATGTTCATTGGGAAATTCAGCCCACAAATATGGATATAGGGGAAGTTATATACATGGGATATAATAATTTCATCATTTTTCATTTTCACTGATAGATCCATTTCCATGTTTTTAGGTGGTGTTTTAATAGTTCTAATAAACTTGTGTGATATGAAAGAATGTGTAGAACCATGGATGATAATCCTACCTTTCACTATTTGATTCTGGTTCTAATAATTTACTTCATCCAAAATAGACTTAGGGATGAGAATTTTCAAACTAGTAAACATATATAAGGGAAATAGTGAACATTTAAGTGGTAACCCATAAATTACATATATTCCTTAACCTATGAATTTCTAGGTTTCAATTTAAGTTATCCATGGTCTATTTCCTAACATTAAATTTCATAGGAATTTTTGTTCCCTTCATAATGGTTCATAAAGAGATTGTGAATTTACCAAAACATATATCCTGAGAGTGTCAAACAAGGTGGTCAGTATGACATCTTTTTCATGTACCAAGTGACGATAGAGTTAATACACAATGCTCACTTTTTGGGGTTATTAACCCTAGGCACAACTTTTTCAAATCCACATTCACTTGTAGTATCCTGAAAAGGATTTTTTATTGGAATCCACTTACTCTTTGATTTACAAAAATATAAGTATTTTTCTTATGTTTAGTCTTATCCCTAAGGATTTCACTAAGGTTTTCTAATCCTAATCCCCAAAAATAACTATACCTTTCTCTGACACCAACTATGACAACCTGAATTTTTAATACACATTAATTCTTGATTTATTACATAAAGATGCACTTAATACAATCCCAAAAGATAATGATACCTAGTGTATTTTCGTAATTAGATATATAGCACAATAACTTCAAACATGGGTACAACAACATTATTTAAAAACTCCAAAACATGACCTTATATTCCATTTATCTTCTAATACTGCATGAGATAACCTAGGGAAATAGATAAGAAAGGGGTGAGCTATAAAGCCCAATAAGGGAATAATAAAATCATAACATGATGATAGTAATAAATGTTAGTTAAGTGGAATATAAAGGTGACATAAAATGGGTGAGAATCATAAACGTGAACATCAAAACATGATATAAGATAATAACATCAAGGAAACATAAGAATGTGGAAACAACATAAAACATGACATCATAAGAATAAGTTAAGGATAAATATCAAGACATCATAACATAGTGTGCTTAGAATAACATCTCATGCACCATAAATGGTATTTCATGAGATAAAACATTTCTTAATGAATTAGAGGGATATATAATTATAGGATCACTTTTAATAATAATAATAATAAGTCCCCATTTTAAGGGAGTAAGGGGGGAACCCAAAAATACTTCATGACTTAGGAAAAATCATGACCCGAAGGTCAAAGCGAGTAAAACCAGATTGACAACATGAAACAGTACCTCCCTAGAATTTGATTGTGATGAAGCATTCCACCATTGAAAAGCGATTCAGCAAGAAAGTGTACTGTGTCAAAGCACATGCCCGATCTGATGGATGATTCCATACCCTCTAAAACATCCAAATCCAATAAACTCTGCAAAGATGAACTGCTAGCTCTAGAACCTCCTCTGGTCATGTTCCATGTGGTCAATTCCAACTTCAACACCATCATTTCTTGAATACCAGGAATCCTCACGACATCACCGATCACAGTAGATCAAAACATACAGCTTCAAAAACCATTACCTTGCCTGTATTTCAGTCACCCAGACCAACACCAAATCAGAAACCAAAAATCCCGTCACCACCAAGCCCCTCACATAGACCGAAACAAACACCCAAAGCACTCACTATCGGCAGATCAAAGCAGAGGCACCCTCAAGCCGAAGAAGACCAAATTGACCACACTACTGGAGACTTAACACTGCAAAGAAATGGATGGGTGGAACTCTCCACAAATAACTCTGCAAACCTGCTGCTCCGCCACAACAAACCACGAACCCGCAAAGCCTCCATAGAAAGAACACCGCGACCCCGAACCCAATCCACAAGAAGAGACGAATGAAAAGAAGGACCTTCATCGTGACAGGAATAGTAGGGATTGACTGCCAGACCTCCACCGGCCACTAGAACAATGACATAAGGAGACAGATGGGTGGACCTCTCCGCGACAAAAGACTCAGGATCAAAATGCCTCCACAACACACCGTGAATCTGTAGCTCCACCACAGAGACAGCCAGACAGAGTACCGCCACAGGAAGAGAATCCCTTACCTTGAGAGGACACTTGTAAAAGCTTTGGTGGAGAATCTTAAGAGATTAGGAACACATTAGGAGGGATTTAGGGTGGTATTTTGACATAAAATTAATTATCAAAGGGTTTTTGAGTGAAGAGGAGTGGAAGGTTAGATGAGAATTTATATAAAAAGAGGCTAATTATTTATTAATTTCCAAACGTAGGTTTTGGACACTATATAATAAAGTAATCAAAACCACAAAACCTTCCCATGGTTTTTTCCCATTCTTTATAAAAAATAGGAGTGTTTTTTAAAATTTTAGATTTCCAAGAACTGAACATAATAAAATGATATCATTGGTGATGTGGAAGTGAGTTATGTTTCTAAAGAATTGATTTTAATATCTTAAAATATAATATAGGTTTTGGAGGATTCATTAAAGGTTTATAAAATTAATAAAATAACTTTAAAAATAAATCATTTTAAATTATAAAACTATTTTTGGTAATGGATTTATTTTATAGTATTTATTACTTCACTTTTGGTCTTTTATGATGTCATAATACATGCCGTATATTTATACAATATTTAATTTTTACCGAAAAATTTGATTATCTCAGATAATTATGAAAAAATCACCATTTTATAATTTTGATGTGTTGATTTCAAAAATGATACTTATTTTATAAATTTTTTTTCTATATATTAGAATTTACACATTCAAATAAAAATCCTTACTTTCTATAGAATACTAGTTTTTACAATATTAACATCTTTCCAACCTTTATAAAAATAAAATTAGACTTAATTAAATTATAATATAATTTATATTTAAATAAATATTATTTAATAATAATATTTTATTAAAATAAGATTTATTTAAAAAATTCTTGAATTTATCAAAAATCGTTTCATAATTGAAGTTATATATTTCGCAAAAGTATAAGTTTGTTTTCTTCGTATCAAAATATAATTTTTATTAAACTCTTTATATAATCATTTATAAAGTAATAATAAAAATGGATAAATATAATAATTATTTCATTAAATGGAAAATATAAAAATTCATATTTCTAGGTTGTAGATACATAACCCATTATTACCTCAGTGTATGCCCTAAGGTTAAAGTGTGTGATAGTGATTATTTATTGGGGTGGTTTGGTGAAAATGGTTTGGTCCATGATCCTAATACTCTCAAAATTCTCTTATAACTAGTTTTGATCGAGATTCAATTATTGAATATTTTACTAGGATTGGTCAAGGAAAAATCCTAGTGATTCCATCTACCTCAAAAGTTCCGATAAATGGGTTTTAGAGGGTACAATCCTATTGGTAGAGTTCATAACTTCTTCCATTTGTGGAAATTAGACTTTATTATAACCCTAAATATATAATTATCTTAATGGTTACTATAAAATTACTATATTATCAATGGTTAAGAAGCTTAATAATCTTTTAAATCTAACCAACTATATTTTATAACGGTTCAAAATAACCAAAGTAGTGCATGTGTTTTCTATAGATGTATTACTTCATAATAAATTTATTCACTCAAAAAAAAAATTTAATTTATAAAAGTTTGGGTCATTATATACTATTTACACTCTTAATGTGAGAGTATGGAACCCACTATAAAGTGAACTGACTTTTGATAGGGAATCACAACCCTTGAAAATTGACTTCTTCAACCTAAAATCACAACCAAAATACCCTACCATTTCTACCTAGAGGCAAAGCCCAAGAATATCATTTGTATACTTGGAGGAACAACCCGAGACTTTAATTTTTCTAATTAGAGGCACAACCAAATAACTTCATTTTTATAATTGGTGGCATAACCTAACGTACCTTTTTTAGGGGGTAGTATAACCTAACTAGTCCGGATTTTAAATGGAAAATCATAAACCAACTATAACACACACAATAAAATAATATCTCAAGAGAACACTAATAATATATAAAATTTAATGAAGCCTGGAGAGAGAGTGGTCAAGGTAGTTTTTGATAGATTATGATAGTATAATTATTAGTATTTGAGTTTAGTAAGGTTGAAGCAGTTGAGTTCATAGATTTTCTAAAGGGGTTTCAAGGATTTTTTTGAATACATCACTTTAAATGTATAAGTAAAATAATTATTCTCTCTTGTTAATTTATCTGGCTTAGTCAAACTCTATTTATAGAGTTTCTTTATCATTGAAAACTTGAATAAATATTTAAATCTTTATATCCATTGTAGTCCAACATTCTCAAAGTATGAAACATGAATTATTTATGCAAAATACAATGAAATAATTTATATTTAGGAAGAAAAATCAAGTTTAAAATAATCACATGTTTCTAATATAGAGTTTAAATATGGTAATCACAATAATAAATGGAAAATTATTACATGATCATAATTTCAAAATAAATCTTGATGCAAAAATTCACTGTAAATAACATGAAATTTAATTATATTTAATAATAATAGTAAATAAATCAATTAAATAATTTCATAAATTATCATTTAATTAATAAAATATTTTCCATAAATCATGTGTAATTATATTTTATTAAATGAAATTCCATATTCAAATTAAAATCAATGATTGATAGATAGTCATAAATATAATAAATCATAAAATAAATAATACTATAAATTTTTTAAGTATTCCCCTAAGGTTCATGTTCATGTAAGTTTCATTTTTATAGGGTTTATAAGTTTTTTAAGGTTCATAACATCATAAGGTTGACCCTTTATCAAAAATATTATAAGGTACATCTTATAAGGTTGAGACAAACTCATTGTAAGGTTAAGAAAAACTCGTAAGGTCTAAAAGTCATATCATAAGGTTTGTACATACAATGTGTAAGGTTTATATATACAACATGTATGGTTTAGAAAATTATCCATAAGGTTCAGACATATGGCTATAAGGTTAGGAAAAATATTTGTAAGGTTCAAAAAAATATCCATAAGGTTCAGAAAATCATTCATAGGGTTTGGAAATACTCTTTGTAAGGTTTATATAGACAATAAAGAGTATAACCAAAGTAATCAAAAAATAAAATAAATGATAAGAATAAAAATAATTAATAAACAATAAATAATAATTAATTTAAATGAATTAAATTCAATGTCATTATTTTCTTCTATAATAAGTGAAAACATTAAAAAAATGTTAGAGGGAATAAATAAAGATTTTGTAATTATCAAAAATAAAATAAAATAAGATAAAGTGGCAAGGATCCACTCAACAATTACAATTATAGTACTTTTTCAAATATTCATCCCTTTGAGTACCTTTACATATACCTTTGAAAAAATGTGATAACCATTATGTATTAAGAAACTTACCTTGATATATCATAGTGTGACTCAATAATTTATCAATTTTTAGTCTTCATGGTTTGGGAAACCCTTATGTATCACATTTTACATATATAACTCTCCTAAAACTCTTATATATCATTCAGAGTTTTAGAGTTACTCTTATGAAAAAAAGTAAAAATTCAAGAGTAACCTTACATACATAGTACTTTTTTCAATTTCTTCAATAATTTTTAAATTTTAATTTCAATAAACTCCTCAAATTAGCTCATAAATTTTTTACACTAATACAAATAATTTTAGGATATCTTTAAATCACATTCGTTCAAATCATACTGATTCCAAAATATTTCTTTCTAACTTAGCTTCTCCAAACATCATCCAAGTGTGTTAATCAATATATGCAATAACCTTAATCCTTGATAACACAAGGATGCTTCCTCAATATTCCATCCAACTTTAATCTTCAACTCATTAGATCTATTATTCATCAATCATATATAGTATATCAAACTTATCAATATTATTTTATACAAATTTCTCTCATCTTAATTTAACAATTTTCATTGATTCATTATGAGTCCTTCTCTATCATCATTATCTGTAAGATACTGATTCCTTGAATTTGTTTATCCAAGAACTTCAAGAAGCATCATAACTTTCCCACTATTAAGGGAAATATATTGATCTTTATTGTTTTTTTTCTAATATATGAAAGGATATTCAAAATAAATTCAATTTCATGTAGAACATATAATAATCATAAGAACTACAAGTTGTATCTCATACTATATTTCTTCATTCAGCTGTTCATCATCACCAAACACATATTGATTTTTACTCCTTATTGATATTTTTAAAATAAATAATATAAATGAAACTCTCTTAATCACAATCCATTGGGGAACTTTAATCTCTCCCTTTGGATTTATTATCAATACCCATTCCAGTTCTACCAATTTCATTTATGAAGTCAATATCATTATCCCCATTATTGATAATAAATGAAAATGTTAAAGGGATAGGGAAGGTCCTAATCATATCATTCTTCTTTCATGAATTGAAATTTAAATATCCCCCCTCAGTAACAAATAATTCAATCGATAGAAAGGAGAAATCACATTTATTTTAAGAAATGTGACATAAATTAATCAACTTTATGTCTCATGTGACATGATATGTGTAGAAAAAAGATTGAATAATTAAGATATCAAAGTTATATATAAAAATATTCAGCATGTGATACTAGATCAAATTTCTATTTCCAAGGGTTGATCAAGAAAATTTTACAAGTAATTTTATCACCTTCACTAAACTTAACAAACACATCAAAAGAATTCAAGTACAAGCATGTTTCTCACCATTTTTCTTCAATTTTTTCATGTCATTGAATAATAAAAATATCATATTTTAATTTTTAAATTGATGTTTCTCATAATGTTAGGAAAATATAAAAAACATACTGCATAAATTATTGACCTTCAAGCATTTTCCATAAATTCTAGATTCACATGAACTGATTCCATTTAACAGCTTTATCATCTTGTCAACTCCCTATAAAGGAATAAATTTCATTATTCTTTATCATGTATTGTATTAATTAAAATAAAATCAAATAATATCCTTTTTATGTAGATTGAAATGTTACAAGGATCCATAATGGTTCCATCTAACTCATTCCATAATGGATAACTCTTCACATTTTATAGTTATCACAACATTAACCAAGTTCTCCCCTATATGAATCACCTTTAATTATATGCACAAAGAAACATAAAAAAGTGTAAATAATGTAGCTTTTACTTTACTTATTAATGATAGAAATAGGTTTATGACTTTATTCTCAACCCAGAGACCATTTTTAATTCAGTTCCATCACATCAAGAACACTTCATGCTTGCAGCTCGTTTTATTTTCTAGATTTAAACCTTTGTGAATAGCATGGTATTCTTACCTTCACGTGGAATTGTAATTTTCACATCATCTATAGAAGTAAATTTATTCTTTTTTTACTTGAGACATTTTCTTAGCCACTTCTAACTGTTCTAGCCATATAGTCATTGATTTCTTAGAAACTTTTTTAATTTTCTTCTTTTGTGGAAATTATTTTTTCATAGCAATATTTTTATAAAATGAATTAATTATTGATATACATTTATTTTTATAATATCCTTTTGTCCTAGTATCCATTTCATGAATTTACTATATTTATTCCCAATCTATTTTCACCTTCCAAAAAATTCCTCAAAAACATTCAAGTTACCCTTTCTTGGAAACTTCTCAAATTCTTCTTCTTAGATGTCTTCCACCAAACCAATATTTTCTTCTTTTATGGATTGATTCTATTTATTTCTACATATTGATTCTATCAAAATTATTATTCATGGATTACTTTCAAATATCCATGATATTTCTCTTTCTCTCACATTATAAACATATATTCTTTAGTGTAACATCCTTATGATAACCCTTATGTATCCTATGGTTAACTATTACATATCACAGTGAGACTATGACACTTTTTCAAATCTTTTTCCCTTTGAATACCTTTATACATCCCTTTTAAAAAATGTGATAAAACTTACATATCAAGAAATATACCTTGTTTCATCATAGTGTGACTCAATACTTTATTAATTTCCAGTATTCATGGTTTCAGAAACCCTTATGTATTGAATTTTTTAGAGATACTGCACCCTCAAATCTTTCATATTCTTTAGAGTTTTAGAGTTATTATTATATATAATGTGAAAATTCAATAGTACCCTTATGTAAAAAGTAATGTTTTTTAATTTCTTCAATAATATACAACTCATAATTTTAAGAACCTCTTAATATTAGCTCAAAATTTCTTTACACCAATTCAAATAACATCAGGATATATTTAAATCATATTTAATTGGATCAAAATGATTCAAAAAGATATTTTTCCAACTCAGATTCTTAAAACATCATCCAATTGTATTAACCAATATGTGTATTGTCCTTAATGATTGATAAAATAAGGATAATTCCTTAATATTCTATCTAAATTTTCTATTAAACTCAGCAACTCTATTATTCATCAGTCACATCTACCATATCAAACTTATCAAGAACATGTTGTAGAAATTTCCCTCATCATACTTCAAAACTTTTCATAAATTCATTATAATACCATATCTATAATAATTAGATGCAAGATGATACTTTCATGAATCTATTTATCCAATAACTCCAAGTATAATCAAATCTTTCCCATTGTCATGGGGAGTATCTCAATATTATTATTTATTAATAACATATGAATAGATCTATAAAATATATCCAATAGAAATAAACACACAAAATAATCATAGAAACTCCAAGATGTGTCTCATAATTCAATATCTTCATTAATCATCACCCAACACATAATGACTCTTACTCTTTATTGATACATTAACAACAAATAAAATAAATTAAACTCTCTTCTTTATAATAAATTTGGGAACTTCAACGAAAATTATCTATAAAAAACTTTTATTAGATTAATATCATGTTTTTCAAACATTTAATAAGGTATTTTATTAAATGTTCTCCCACTAAAATATCATGCCCTCTTTAAACTAATCATATCAACTTGGGGGAAAAGATCCAAATTTTACTAAACATTGGGTTGGGTTGGTATTTTTACCATCTCTTATCTATTTATCAGAGAATTATCACAATAATTTCATATATGAATCTTGGATAGTTGAGTGGATAACACTTTATCCAATCCATTATATGGATAAAATAAAGTATATTCCTCGAATAACCTAATCCTATTATGGTTTACTGGCTAAGTGTACCCAAATTAAATACTAATAAAGGACACTTAATATCATTAGGATCACCCATAATTTGTTTTTTTATACAAGATAAGCTAGGGAAATTGAATTTGGCATGACCTACATGGTTATATAATCAAAGTCTCAAAAAGTGTTCTCTTTATAAGCAATCGAACACTATGTGTTTTAAGGGGAATTTAATCTCAAAATATTATCTCATTTATTCCCTTTACATGTATTCATGATTTTAATGATTTAGTTTAAAATAACAATCCTTCCAAAAAATAAATATTTTTAAACTATATTGGTGTGTAACTCTTTTCACAACTCATGGAAAATCCTGAGTTAAGATAAAAGAAAACAAAATCCATTACCATTCTTAGAATGTAGCTTCTTAAATGAACATATGGAAATTTATAGAAGAATTTTAACTTTTTAAACTAAAATATACACATATTTATAATATAAAAAACTTATATCTATGAATAATAAATAAGAAAATAAATAAATAAATAAAAATTTCTTTATTTAAACATGAGATAAACAATTTATGAATAATTCAAAAATAAAAAATTATAAACATTTTATAATTTATTCATGCATTATGGATATTCTATAATTAAACAAATACAATCAATATGAACTCTTTAACATTATTCATTTTATGGAATATAGTTAAATATGTGATATTAAGTGAAATGTAAAAAATTTATATTCCAAGTCTATTATATAAAAAAGTTACATAATCTAAATACCATATATGTAATATTATTTAAACCTTGATCATATCGATTATAAAAAACTAATTTTGATATTGTTTAAATAATTTACTTAAATAGAGAATTTAATTGGATTAATTTAAATTAAATATTATGAATAATTCAAAATAATAATATAAAATACTTAATATTTCTTAGTACCTTTTAATTTACAAATACTTTATAAATAATACTTATACTTTCTTTATAAACACCTTATATTTAAATTAAAAATCATACTATATAATTTGAAAAGTGGTATTTCAATATGAACTTTTAATATTAGGGTTATTTATTTAATAAATTTTTTATACACAATTAAATAACTAATTATAAATATTTTATAAATAAATAATTTATAAAAACCTTTTTAAAATCAATATGTATCCCATAACACTCTTTTCCATGATTTATAAACATTTTATAAATCATTTAAATCAATTCATAATTAAATTCTATGAACAATAATTTTTTTTAACATTTCATATTTTATGATGTAACCACATCATAATCAGTGATAGATAGATTATAGAGTTGAAACAAATCATGGATAGCAGTCATATTTTATGATTTATAATCCCAAGCCTAACAATCATAGCATGTGATAAGCCTCTTTGTAGGATTAATTTACCACTCCATGCTATCGCGACTTATGATATAGGTTCTGTGTAGCATTAAAACCTATGGTTCTTGAGTTAATTTAATATAATCATTAATTAATTAAAATTAATTTTTGATTTGAAATTAATATTTTAATATTTTGATAAATTAATTTAATTTTAGTTTTAAATTAAATTAATTAAATTAATTTAATTTTTGTAACTAAAATTAAATTAAAAATAGGTTCGAATAAAATAAATTATATGAATTTATTTAAATTCATTTAATTTATTTAAAAACCCTCATACTTAATTTATTAAAATCAAATTTTTATTGTGCATTTATTTTTATACTGACTAGTCTTGAGTAAATTGACCGATCCCGTGCATGTTTGAATTATTTAATTATTTATTATGTACGATGATTGTAATAAGTAGGTAATTAAATGACCGTGTATCGTCTTTTCGTTTAATATGTATAAAGGTATGTGTCAAATTTTTCTGATGTATATTGCACCCCTAAACCCCCTCACCCACCTAAAAGTATATTTGTACATTATACGATAATGCTCTAAGACGCAGACCCCACCAAGACAAGAAGGTACACCAAATGAGAAGAAAATACGTTGGACCGAGGGAGAGCTGTAATACGAGTCAGGAATCGACTATAATATGTGACCCCTTGGTCACGGTAGATTTGAAATAGATCAACCAATAATAGATTCTCAAAACCAGTTAGTTATTATAATTTCCTTTATGAATTGTTTGTTATTTTGTGCATACACATGCTTACTTAGAGATCACATAAAATAATAAACAAGATAAATGCATAAGGACACCACAACATAGATTAATCATATTAACACATGTTCAGTTGTGAGCGCAAAAACATAAATTAATTATATTTAATAGAAATGAATTATATTTGTGAGATAAAAAAATACCTCAAAGATACATCAAGTCATAAATTCTTCATTGCTCAAATTTGAATAAAACCAGGTGTTCGAGGTTATCGTCAGCTAAAGTTGAGGGTGCCTCCTACTACTAGAGAGTTTTTATGAGAGTAACGGGTTGACTCAACTAAAGTTGACAGAAAATAAGTATCCAAATCTAGTTTGATATCACTTTATAGGCAAAGCGTTGAGAGAATTGAGGTTACGATTCTGATAAGCTGAGACTTTAATCAACTATTCAAGGAATCAAGAGTTAATATGGTTGGCTAGCCTAGTTTCTATCTAGAAACTCTAAAAGTAGTGGCATAGCCAAAGCATGTAGAATATGATGAGATGTTTCAAGGATAATTGCCACTAGAATACTCAAGTGATAGATTATTACGAATTTAATAGTGAGAGCTATTGAGGTTCGATAAAATAGCGGAACATTAAATGATTTAAGAATTAATTAATCAAAATGTTTATAAGGTAATCAAGATAAAGTATCGACTATTAAAATATATTTGTTATAGATAAAAATGGTAATAACCAACACCACCTGTACATTATCACTACGATCCATTCTAGATGAAGAAAATATTCTGACCGCCCATAACTTCCAGGAGTGGTACTGATGCTTGTGCATAGTAATATTCCAAGAAAGTAAGCTTTATGTGTTGGAGTACTCACTTCCTGTTGAGACTCACGGAGAAATCAAGGCAAATAAATACAAGTATAAGAAGTATGTAGATAATGCACTAGACGTAAAATGTATCATGTTGTCATCTATGTTCAGTCAATTTCAGAAAATTCATGAGGACGGAGATGCCTACAAGATGCTTACTCATCTCCATCAGTTATATCAGGAGAGAGAAAGAAAATAAAGGTATGAGATTTCCAGTTCCCTGTATAAGTCCAGGCCATTATAAGGGAATCAAGTAGGGCCTCATATACTCAAGATGATCGTGTACATTGAGAGGCTTGAAGCCTTTGGATTCAAACTAAACTAAGAACTAGCGACATATCTCATTCTTGCTTCTTTACCACCAAGATTCTCAACTTTTATTGTTAACTACAATATGAATAACATGAAAAAGTTGCTCCTTGATATTTTGGATTTAGTTATCCGTAATGATATGGATATGAAGAATACCAATTATTCATTCCTTATGGTGAAAAAGAAGAGGAAGGGAATGACTAAGGGGTTTAAGGCTAAGTCTAAGCCGAAGACACTAATGCACTGTCCTTCCAAAAATCCAAGGATAGAGGGGTAAGGAAATGAGAAGGAGACCATCTTCTTTCTAGGTGGAAATAAAGGCCATTAGAAGAAGAATTGTAGAGAAGAGAAGAAGAAGAAAAACAATGTTTCCACTTTAGGTATTTTTGTCATTGAATGCAATCTTTCATTATCTACAAGTTGAGTATTAGATTTGGTGTGTGACTCACACATTTTTATTCATATACAGGAATCAAGTATATTTGAGAAGATTTCAAAAGGATAAGTGGATCTCTGAGCTGTAAATGGTGCAAGCCTAGTAGCGTTGGTAGTGGGGGATTATCACCTTACTTTTCCTAGCAGTTTGGTTCTTATATTGAATAATTATTATTATGTACCTTCGGTCACCAGAAACATAATCTCAATGTCAAGTCTGAACATTGATATTTTATTTCAATTTTTAGAAATAAATGTTGTCTATTTTATAAGGATAACATGTGTTATGGTATGGTGCATCCTAACAATGAGTTTTATATACTTGAACTTGAAAACCCGATAATGACAATCAATGACAAAACCAACATACATGACTCATATATGACACCCGCCTATGACACTTTAGGCTTGGTCATGTTAATGAGAAATGACTATAGAAATTACATCAAGCAGATTATTTAGACTTAACTAAGTTAAAACCCCTGGATGTATGTCACACTTGTTTATAAGAGAAAATGACTAAAACATCTTTATCTGGGAAGGGAGTAAGAGCCACTAAATTACTAGAATTAATTCATACTGATGTGTGTCGACCATTTCTAGTAGATGCAAGGGGTGAGTTTTTGTTCTTCATTACTTTTACCGATGAAAATAGTAGGTATGACCATATCTATTTAATGTGGTATAAGTCAAATTCCTTTCAGATGTTTAAGGAATACCTATGTGAAATAGAAAACTATCTTAGTAAGAAGATTAAGTCACTCTGCTTAGATCGAGGTAGAGAGTATCTTAACCAAGCTTTTATTGATCACTTAAAGGAGTGTGAGAAAATATCCTAACTCACACCTCTTTATAAACTATAGTGGAATGGTGTTTGTGAAAGGAGGAATATGACCTTTCTTGACATGGTCAAATCAATGATAAGTCAGGAAACTATTCTATTATCCTTTGGAGGATACACCTTTCAGACAACAACATAAACCCTCAACTGAGTACCAACTAAAGCTACAGATGATATTATATATTATTTGTGGTGAAATTATGAGTATAGGTATGCGATATGTTTTCAAGACTATACCAAGTGACTAATTAGCATCTAGAAGCACAAATTGCATCTTTATAGGTTATCCTAAATAAACTAAATAATATTTCCTATATAACCTATAATAATGCATGTTATTAGTTTTCAATTTTTTGGATAATTTTTTTAAAGGATGGAAAATTTGATCTTGAAGAAATTTATTAAATATTTATGGTTTTGTTTAAATTAATAAACAAATGTTATTTTAGAGTTTAAATATTTTATGGGCGGTCAACATTAATAATATGATTTTAATTTGTGTTATATAAATGCATGAGTATGTGGTTAGTGATTGTTTAATTTTTTTAGAAAATAGTATTAATTGTGTTTAATAAATGAGAACGTGTAATTAATAATAGTTTTATTACAATTGTTTGTATGATAATGGTGGAAATGATGTGAAATATTTAATAATAGTAATAATATTTATTATTATTATTATTAAAGTGGGGAAAAATGTTGTGTATATATGTATGTGATATATGTATAAAAATATGTGTATATATATATATTTGTAGGTGTAAATAAATATAAATAAATATAAATATTGGTTTGTATATATATAGGTGGAAATCATGAAGGAGGGGTGCTAAAAAAACCCTCCTAACCCTCTCTCCTCTCTCTATCTCTCTATGATTTTATTTTTATTTTTATTAATATTTTCAAACTTCAATCATCAATATCTTTTCCGATATTGATCAGATTGATGTGCTGTTAGTGGTATTAGATTCATCATAATAAGAGGATGGTGTGTATTAAATTTGATTTCATAGGTAATGATCTATTTTGAACGTATTTTTATTAAATTGAATTTCCTTATTTATTTAATTTATCCTTCGATAGTTGTCAGAATAATGTGCCATCAATGATGTTGGATTCGTATTGATGAGAGAATGGTAATCCCTGGGTTTATTTTCCCAGGAGATGAAGAATTTTATCCAGATTTAATTAAATTCAAATTCCATGGTTAAATTGTAAAGACGATGATTAAAAATGAAGCTTTTTCGGTACCATATATTAGTGGTGGATCAACACCCAGTTCGTGAGTTCATCATATTTGAGGTAGGTGGTCTAAATTTAATTCTCATAGTCTTGATACCAATTGCGTTCATGTGTTTTAGATCTCAATTGGCACATTTGAAAATTTAATCTTGAATTGAATAAATTAAATTGATTAATTAATTTAAGGAAACATGGGGTTGACTGGGATATTGGGATTGAATTAATTAATTGTCGAATTAATTAATGAGAAATATTATGATTATGCAATTGGTTGAATTTGATTATTTAGTTGGTGAATTAATTAATGGATTTCTGAGATTGTGAAATTGAATTAATTAATTATTTAATTAATTAATATATTGTTGATATTATGTAATTGATGAAATTGAATTAATTAATTGATGAATTAATTAATGATAATTGTTGTGATTATGAAATTGGTTGAATTTGAATAATTAATTAGTTAATTAATTAATGGATTATTGAGATTGTGAAATTGGATTAATTAATTATAGAATTAATTAATAGATTGTTGAGATTATGTAATTGATAGAATTGAATTAATTAATTGTTGAATTAATTAATAGAAATTGTTTTGATTATGTAATTGGTTGAATTTGATTAATTAATTGGTTAATTAATTAATATATTTTTGGGATTGTGAAATTGGATTAATTTATTGTTGAATTAATTAATAAATTGTTGATATTATATAATTGGTGAAATTGAATTAATTAATAGGAATTGTTGTGATTATGCAATTGGATGAATTTGATTAATTAATCAATGAATTAATTAATGGTTTTTTGGGATTGTGAAATTGGATTAATTAATTGTTGAATTAATTAATATATTGTTGAGAACATGTAATTGGTGGAATTAAATTAATTAATTGTTGAATTAAATAATGAGAATTATTCTGATTATGCAGTTGGTTGAATTTGATTAATTAATTGGTGGATTAATTAATGGATTGTTGAGATTATAATAATTAGTTATTGAATTAATTAATAGATTTTTTGAGATTATGTAATTGGTGGAATTGAATTAATTAATTGTTGAATTAATTAATGATATTTTTTGTGATTATTAAATTAATTGAATTTGATTAATTAATTGGTGAATTAATTAATGGATTGTTGGGATTGTGAAATTGTATTAATTAATTGTTGAATTAATTAATAGATTTTTGAGATTATATAATTGGTGGAATTGAATTAATTAATTATTAAATTAATTAATAAGGATTATTGTGATTGTGCAATTGGTTGAGTTGGATTAATTAATTTTTGAATTAATTAATAGATTGTCATGACTGTGGAATTTGATTAATTAATTATTGAATTAATTAATAGATTGTTAATATTGTGGAGTTTAATTAATTAATTGTTGAATTAATTAATATATTGTTATGATTGTGGAATTGGATTAATGAATTGTTGAATTAATTAATAAATTATTATGATTTTGAAATTGGATTAATTAATTGTTGAATTAATTAATAGATTTTTGTGATTGTAGAATTGGATTAATCAATTGTTTAATTAATTAATAGATTGTGGTGATTGTGAACTTGAATTAATTAATAGATTGTTGTGATTGTGGAATTAGAATAATTAATTGTTTAATTAAATAATGAGATGTCATGATTGTGAAATTGATTGGTTAGGATTAATTAATTTTTGAATTAATTAATGAGATTCCCTGATTGTGGAATTGATTTATTTTGAGTAATTAATTGTTGAATTAATTAATGAGATTTTATGATTGTGGAATTGATTGATTTTAATTATTTAATTGTTGAATTAATTAATGAGATTCCATGATTGTGGAATTGATTAATTTAAATTAATTAATTATTGAATTAATTAACAAGATGATATGATTGTGGATTTGGTTAATTGAGATTAATTAATTTTTGAATTAATTAATGAGATTTTATTATTATGGAATTGAGAGAAATTGGATTAATTAATTTTGAATTAATTATTAGAGATTGTTGTGATTATACAGTTGTTAATGTGATTAATTAATTGTTGAATTAATTAATGGAAATGATATGATTAATTAATCATTGAATTAATTAATGAAATGAAGTGAATATGCAATTGTTGTGTTGAATTAATTAATTGGTGAATTAATTAATGGTGATATTTTGATACATGTGATATTGTGATATATGTGATATATGTGATTGATATATGAGTGTGGGGTGAGAACTAATACTCCAAATACCCATATGTGATTGGTTACTATATGAGTGTGAGATATAGACTGATGCTCCAAATACCCATTGAGTGCCAAGTGCATGCATGCGAATATTATTGTATGGGACATGGACTGATGCTTTAAATACCCATGAGGTGTGGGATAAAGACTGATGCTCCAAATACCCACGGGGTGCTTGATAGAACGTTCTATGCCCATGAGATTGACATTGGACTGCGGTTCCAATTATCCATATTATAAATTGAAATGAAAATGGATAATGAAAGACCATTTGTGATAATGATTTGTGAGTTGAAATAGTTTAGACTCTGTTATGAGCCGACACAGATATTGTGATTCAGGTGTCCTCGGGAACTCAAGAGTTTATGTGGTTAAATAAATAATAACCGAATAAATGTGAATTGTTTACTTTATTACTTGTATTTAATTATTTATACAACTGTATACAATTTTTTAACTGGATATTGTTTTAGACGTCATTGGTGGTGGCTTACTGAGTTGTAGTCACACCTTACTCACGCTGCCATATCGGTATCTGAATAGATTTCATAGTGCATGATAGGTTAAGGGAAATGACCCTATGTTAGATGACTAATATGGGATGGCGCATGGATGAGGGAACCAAATTTGGTGTTGGGACCCGCTTTTGAGTTTTCAGTGTATTTATTTTAGATTTTGCATATTAACACTTGACACACTTTTAGCATGACATGTCTACTGTTTAGTTTTATATGTTGTATTTCCCCTTTTGGTCATATTGTGATATTGGTTTGTTCTGGTTATGGTTATATCATTTGGCATTTGTTTATTTATATCTGTTGGTTTATTACTCTAATAAAGAGGGTATAGTCTCCCTATGATCGATATTAGACCCTCGTTGTTAGTTGGCAACCTCTGACATACGTGGATACTCGCTTGAGGGCACATAAAGATCTTGATCAGGGCATCGGTGTGTGGCACCCAGGTCGGGACGTTAGAAAGTGGTATCAGAGCCAAGTTTTATTTTCTTTTTCTTTTATCTTGCTATTTGAGAAAGGTAGATAGAAGACTAGGAAGAGTCGGACCTTGGTTATGAGATCATGCATGAGAGTAGCTAACCCATATACGGGAGAAAGCCCAAGTACCCAAGGTGGGATTGATGTTTTTGATGTGTGTCGTTATAGTTGGATGCTATTTCACCTCAAGTGATTAACTTATTATGTTATGTGATTATGTTTTCTGAGATTTACCGAGATTTGACTCGTGGCCTATATTGGCACGAGAGTTGAGTAAACATGCATCATTTTAGGCACTCAGAATTATTATGTGACATGCATCATTTTAAGCACGCATGGGAAAAGAAGGTTTGGGTAAGTTGTTAAAATTGAAATGATTTTCTTTGCATGTGTGAATTAAATGGAAAATGGTTCCTAATATGAAATTGAGAATTGAAAAATAATTTAATATGTGAATAAATGAGTTTCTAATGAAACTTGTGTTATGAGAATGAGTTTACCCTTTATTAACCATGACCTAGATGTAATATGGTTAGGGGTAGTGATAGTGGATCAATTTTGACCGTTTGGCAGAAAAAGGGGGGAAATGACTTGTTATGATTTATTTGGATGGTAGTAAAAGGTTATTGAATTTAATGAATATTAGATTATAACTGGGAAATTTAAAATGAACTTGGAACTAATTAATGGTGTATGTAATTGTTAATTTATTTAAAATAAGTAGATGATGATAATTGGGAGAAAATTATATTTTCACCAAGATTTGAATTGTTTAAAATTTATATATCACTAAAGTTTATTTAAATGTTTAAATATGGAAACACATATGATGTGGAGTAGTGGTTCCATGATCTGAAAAGCTTCTTGGGCATGAGAAATATTATGGTCGGGAGATTCTAATAACCCATGTTGTTAGTTTTCATTTTTTTAAAAGATGAAAAATTTGATCTTGAAGAAATTTATTAAATATTTATGGTTTTATTTAAATTAATAAAAAATATTATTTTGGAGTTTAAATATTTTATGGGTGGTCAACACTAATAATATGATAAGTAATTGTGTTATATAAATGCATGGGTATGTGGTTAGTGACTGTTTAAATATTCTAGAAAATGGTATTAATTGTGTTGAATAAATGAGAATGTGTAATTAATAATAGTTTTACTACAATTGTTGGAATTCTAATAGTAGTAATGATGTGAAATATTTAATAGTAGTAATAATATTTTTATTATTATTAAAGAGGGAAAAAATTGGTGTATATATATGTATGCGATATATATATATACATATTTTTATGTATATATTTGAAGGTGCAAATAAATATAAATAAATATAAACATTGGTATATATATATATGGGTTGAAATCATGAAGGAGGGGCACTCAAAAAACCATCCCGCCCCTCTCTCCTCTCCCCATCTCTCTATCATTAATTTTTATTTTTATTATTATCTTTAAACTTCAATCATTAATATATTTTCTTATATTGATCAGATTGACACGCTGTCAATGACATTAGATTCTTCCTGATAAGAGGATGATGCATATCAATTTTTTTCATAGGTGATGAGTTATTTTGTATATATTTTTATTAAACCAAATTTCATTATTTATTTTATTTCTCCTTTGATAGTCATCGGAATAACATGCCATCAACAATGTAGGATTTATATTGATGAGAGGATTATAATCCCTGAAATTATTCTCACAAGAGATGAATAATTTTATCCAAATTTAATTAAATTTAAATACCATGGTTAAATCGTAAAGATGATGATTAATAATGAAGCATTTTCGGTACCATATATTAGTGGTGGATGAACACCCAGCTCGCAAGTTCATCATATTTGAGGCAAGTGGTCTAAATTCAATTCCCATAGTCTTGATCCCAATTTCATGTATATGTTGCAGATTTAAATTTTCACATTGGACAATTGAATCTTGAATTGAATAAATTAAATATATTAATTAATTTATGGAAACATGGGATTGAATGGGATATTGATATTGTGGAATTGAATTAATTAATTATTGAATTAATTGATGGGAATGATTTTGATTATGAAATTGGTTGCATTTGGTTAATTAATTGATGAATTAATTAATGGATTGTTGGGATTGTGAAATTGAATTAATTAGTTTTTGAATTAATTAATAGATTTTTGAAATTATGTAATTGGTGTAATTGAATTCATTAATTATTGAATTAATTAATTATCGAATTAATTAATGGGAATTGTTGTGATTATGCAATTGGTTGAATTTGATTAATTAATAGGTGAATTAATTAATGGATTGTTGGGATTGTGAAATTAGATTAATTAGTTTTTGAATTAATTAATAGATTATTATGATTATGTAATTGATAGAATTAAATTACTTAATTATTGAATTAATTAATGAGAATTATTGTGATTATGAAATTAGTTGAATTTGATTAATTAATTGGTGAATTAATTAATGGATTTTTGGGATTGTGAAATTGGATTAATTAATTATTTAATTAATTAATAGACTGTTGAGATTATGTAATTGGTGGAATTGAATTAATTAACTGTTGAATTAATTAATGAGAATTATTATGATTATGAAATTGGTTGAATTTGATTAATTAATTGGAGAATTAATTAATGGATTGTTGGGATTGTGAAATTGGATTAATTAATTGTTGAATTAATTAATATATTTTTGATATTATGTAATTGGTGGAATTGAATTAATTAATTCTTGAATTAATTAATGAGTTTTTTTGGATTATTTAATTGGTTGAATTTTATTAATTAATTGCAGAATTAATTAATGGATTTTTGGGATTGTATTAATTTTTTTTGAATTAATTATTAGATTTTTTAGATTATGTAATTGGTGGAATTGAATTAATTAACTATTGAATTAATTAATGGGAATTTTTGTGATTATGCAATTGGTTGAATTTGACTAATTAGTTGGTAAATTAATTAATGGATTGTTGGGAATATGAAATTGGATTAATTGATTATTAAATTAATTTATAGATTGTTGAGATTGTGTAATTGATGAAATTGAATTAATTAATTGTTGAATTAATTAATAGAGATTGTTGTGATTATGCAATTGGTTGAGTTGGATTAATTAATTGTTCAATTAATTAATAGATTGTTATGATTGTGGAATTGGATTAATTAATTATTGAATTAATTAATAGATTGTTAATATTGTGGAGTTGGATTAATCAATTGTTGAATTAATTAATAGATTGTTGTGATTGTGGAATTGGATTAATCAATTGTTGAATTAATTAAAAGATTTTTATGATTGTGCAATTGGATTCACCCAAATAGCCTGAAGGCCTTCTTTTTTTATTGATTTTTGGATAACCACCCTTTCTAGGGATAAGGGGGATCCCTTACAAGGCATGTAGCCCTAGAGATTACATGACCCATAGGTCTTACGAAATATACAGGCTATAACCACATGGAACTACTCCTCCCCAGCTTCTTCATCATGATGTCATCTCTCCACCTTCGCATGGCTAGTTTGGCTAGGATTCCTATGCAAACACAGGTTGGTCCCGATGGAAAATTCTATACCCTCTCTTTTTGACAAATACTCTTAATCTTCTGCTATGGTGAATGCTCATACTCTAAATCCTCATTTGGAGACTACTCCTTGTAGAGTCTTCCTAGTCGTTAAGCCCAATTTTAGGTGGCCCGAAGGCCTTGAGGTGGCCCGAAGGCCTTGAGGTGGCCCGAAGGCTTTACTGGCTCGAAGGCCTTGGGTGGCCCAAAAGCCTTAAAGGACCCGAGGCCCAAACCGGTGGCCTGAAAGCCCAAACAGATGAATAGTTCCGTCTGCTACAGTACTAAACATTGCCTGCTATAGTACCCACTACAATACTACTACAGTACCTGAAAATTATGTCTCCGCCTGATTTTGAACTCGGGTCTCTTGGATACAATTGTCGAGTCCTCACCAACTGGGTTGAGGCTCTTGTGAAAAACATGTGTATGGTTAACGCTCGACTCCCACTGGGTGGGCCCCCACAGGCCCCAGAGCGCATGTCATGACCCCCTCCCCACATAGTGTACCCCTCCTGGGCTGACAATGTGAGAAGGGAGATAATGACCCTCGAGTCCCGCTTCTAGTAGGCCCCAGGTTGGTGACTAGCACCGAGGGCATATCAAACACACAAGTAGGAGGCATTACCCTCTAAGAGAACACATGCGGAAGAGAGAGATAAGATAGACACAAACCAACTCCATCTCAACCAGTAAGATAAAAGAAACCCCAAGTACACATATGAAATGTCATGAAAAACTACTACAACTGAAAGGGGAAAAACTGCAAGTACTGAAAAGAAAGTAAAACAGCAGCAACCACAAGCCTGAACAGCTCCTGTAACCGTAAGCTAGTAGTAACCAGCCTGATCTCCAACCTACTCCAAGTGACCTGAAAAGTAGTTTATATATACATAGGGTGATTATAACAGTATACTCAATAGGGTCCTCCCTGAAGCCTCTCGTGCAAAAGTAAAGAAAGAATGTTAAAGCACAGTGAACAAAAAGTGAAACTAACTCATCACCTAAACATGTATACTATGTTCCCAGCCTCACCATGGCTACTCTCACCAAGTAACACATACAAGAGTATATAATATAATAAATAATATCAAGGGTACCCGCTACTACTTCCCCACTGGTTTTTCGCTTTTCCCCAACATCGCACGTCCTAAGCATCTCCCTCAAAAAAGGCTTGCCCGCAAACACCTGGGCGAAACACCACAACATGAACCTCGTGCAAAAAAACCACAATTTTCACGTAAGCAAAGTAACCAGATAGTTTCTAGGAGCCACCACAGCTCGCATAACGTGTATCATACATCAGGTATTATACCTCAAGCCATTACATCCCATACACTGAGTAAGGATCCTCAAGCCACCACAACCTATACACGTTACACCTATAGTAGTCCATAAAAAACTATATCCAGAATATATGTGTGTGAATAAACACAAGACATTATATCCCTCTACACACATATATGGGGAAAACTAACCAATGTGCCTGCTAGCACAAGTAACTACCAAGAGAAGAGAGCGGGGCCAAAGGGGGTAGTCAGCCATCCATCCTCCCACCAGAATGTTGGAGAGAACACCCCCCAGGGCTCAGAATCCCTGAGGTTTCAGTTTCCCTTACTGACAGGGTGGAGTATCATATAGAAACACAAAAAGTAAAAAATATACTATAGCTCACAACCACACTATGGGCATAACCTAGTCTTAGACTCAACTGTAGCTAACGTCTCTCGGACTCCAGACTGTTACTTCTAAGACTATGTATCCTATATGAACACAACCATTTAAAGAGATTTAATACATTACTTTATTGCCTTTTTATCAGTTTAACCTTACGTTAGTTAATTATTTAACCATTAATTAACCAATAACAATTCCACATTAAATTTAATTAGAATCACAACCAAAGAACACTGTTCCTTCAAATCACAACCTCAGTATTGCGCCCCAGCAAGCTCCAAACCCCATAGGTTAACATCATTTATTCAATTATTTATTTAAAGCATTACTTTCCCATATTCCCATGCATTCTATAAAAACAATCTATGCTTCTAAACACAAGAGGCTCAACACAGTCAGTAGATAACTACCCTTCAAGTCTTTACCGCCTATAGCAAGAGCATAGACCCATCCTCCCTTGAGAAGCTAAACATAGAAAGCACATGGCATACCTTGCACATCTTTGCCCCTTTTTAAAGAATGGTAAGAAAGACCAGCTGCCTTGAGCAGTGGGGAAAGTAAAGTAGATAAACAACCAAGAAGAATCAGTAGAAAACCAAACATTTACATCCAACCCATTTCATCATCCCTGGTGTCCTCCCTGACACCCACATGTATAAACCGATGCATCTTGCCACTCTAGGCATCAACTACTACAACAACCAGTAGGCCTCCATACCCCCACATATCACAATAGCCATCCGGGCTCACATCACAACACAAGTAGCAGTAAAACAACAATCATATCGGTTGGGCTCTTGGCCCTTGAACAAGCAATAGGGTAACTCAGAACCCTTCAAGGAATTATCAAACAATCAGTTCTTTAATCCATCTTGAATTAATCGATTTATTATTCATAGGTTCCATATTCGGGAGACCTAAATAGTAAGTTATCACAAATAAATTAAACATGCTTACTGCACTAATTTTACTAACATAAAAAAAATACAACAATAAGAACCAGATTCATTTACATACCTCTTTATCTTTAGACAAACAATTATCAATTAATTCCGGTTTACATTCTTTACCAATTTCCATTAAGAACGAACAACCAAACAAAGAAAGCATAGATATCACACTATCTATAAAAAACAAGAGGCAATACCATATGATTGATATCAATGTATTTATCTGGTTAAAATATTTATTATGTCAATTCCATTGTGATATAGTGGCTAAAACATGCCAACTCTAAAGTTTCACGTGAAAAATAAAAGAGAAGAAACAAATCCCCTACCTTAAAAAGGTTCTTAAGGATCTTTATATGAGAACAATCCACACAATGGATCACGATCACCTCCTCCCATGACAACTGCATCCACCCGAGGATGTTGTGACATGACCACACCAACCGGAACCCATGAAACTCCATTAGAAGCATGGAGATCACATGCCATAATATGGAAAGGAGAAACAAGAGAAGGAGAACCCAAAATAATGATGATAAATCATACCTTATATCGAAGATTGATGGATACTACTTGTTTGCACCAAAATAGGGGGTGCACTTGTAGCAAGAATAACTTCAAGGGAAACCAATCCACTGAGAAAAGTTTAATCTCATGATTCCTACAAGAAGGAAGGAAAGGTTCGATCATATTTCCCCATATAACAAGGAGAGAGAATAAGGGAGGAATATATCTTATCCCTTTAGAAGATTTAATAGAGAAGCGGTTTAAGATACAGTGGATTTTCCATTAAAATCGGATTGCATTAAACCATGTGGTTTGACCAAGTAAATGTATCCTAGGCCTTAGGAAAATTAATATAGGAGTTATGGGATTTTATTTGGCCTTAAATCCCTTAAAACAAGGTCATAAATGCATTTTACATCAAAGAAAACATTAAATTGGAAAAACTGGAAAAATCTAGAAATTTGGAAAATTGTTGGGGATGAGTCACCTTAACCTCCCAGAACACCTCAAACACCAAATTTCAGAAAAGGGATGGACCGGAGAGGTCCGGGCCATTACATCAGATACCTCTCAAAACATTCTCGTCCTCGAGAATCGAAAACCAACCCAAAAGGAAACTGAAAAGGGGTCCAAACAACCACTCCTCAAGATACCTCTCAAAAGATAGCAAGCCATAAGAAGATACAAAAGAAAATAATCTTATAAAAACGAAAGGTCTATAACGAAGTAGGGGAAACAATTACATGAAAAGAGTTTAAACATCAAATAACTCTGGGTACTGAGCATGTATCTGTGACTCACGTTCCCAGGTACTCTCCTCCATGCCACCGTGTCACCACAAGACACGAACCCAGGGAATAGAACGCCCACACAACACCTTCTCTTTGTGGTCTTGGATCTCCACAGGTTTCTCCTCAAAGGTCGCACCATCATCCACATAGATATCTCCCCAATCAATAACGTGAGAGTCATCATGAAGATAACGACGAAGCTATGACACATGAAAAAAATCGGTTATACAGCTCATCTGTGGGGGAAGCGATATCTTATACGCCATAGTTCCAACACGAGCCAAAACCTTGAAAGGCCCAACAAACTAGGGAGAAAGCTTACTCCCATGACCAAACCTTCACTGTCCATGATGGGGAGTCACCTTCAGAAACACATGATCTCCAACATCAAACTCTAAGGGTCTCCTCCTTTGATTAGCATATGATTTCTGATGATCCTATGCTGTCTTCATCCTCTCACGAATCACCTGAACCATCTCTATTGTATTCTACACTAGTTGTGGTTCGAGAATTGCTGACTCTTCGACCCCAGTCCAGCACAATGGAGAATGGAAAGGCCGGCCATACAGGGCTTCAAATGGCGCCATACCTATGGTGGAGTGAAAACTATTATTGTAAGCGAACTCCACCAAGGGTAAGTGCCTCATCCAAAAACCTCCAAAATCAAGAACACAAGAGCGTAACATGTCTTCAAGAGTCTGGATGGTTCAATTTGTCTGACCATCCGTTTGAGGATGAAAAATAGTGATAAGGCATATCTGAGAACCGAAATCATGCTGGAGACCTTTCCACACCCTAGAAGTAAAGCGGGGATCTCAAACAGAAATGATCATCCTTGGGACTTCACAAAGTCTCATCACCTCCTCCAGATACTACCTCAACAAAAGTTCCACTGAGCTTGACTCCTTGATCGCTATGAAGTGGGAAGATTTTGTTAAATGATCCGATACCACCCAAATAGCATTATGTTGTCTTGGAGCTCAAGGTAAACCAATAACAAAGTCCATTGAGATGTCCTCCCACTTCCACAAAGGAATATCTAATGGCTGGAGAAAACCACCGGTGATGCGGTGCTCAGCCTTGACCTTATGGTAGACTAAACATCGAGACAAAAACTCTACAACCACACGCTTCAGCCCAGGCCACCAAAACTGAATCCTCAAGTCTCGGTACATCTTTGTCATGCCAGGATGCACCGCTAAAGGAGAACTATGGAACTCTCTGAGAATCGTCTCGCACATCGTCAAAGGAACAAAAAGCCTTGCATGATACAACACTCAGTGTTGTTCATACTCAGTCCAAACATCAGGGGCCTCACCACAAACAACTCGGTCTCTCCAGACCTCCACCTCAAGATCCCCCAACTAGGACTCTTCCACCTACTGCAACAGAGATGACTGCACTTTCATATGGAAAAGACAACCTCTGCCCCCCAACTTCTCCCATATCAAGATATAATGATGACAGTTCTTCCATTACTCTCTAGGAGTCATCAGATTCACGTACAGCACCACTACGTGACTTTAGACTCAGCGCATTATCTACGACATTCCCCTTTACATGTGTATACGATATTTCGAAGTCATATTCTTGTAAGAACTCCATCCACCGACGCTGTCATAAGTTCAAGTCACGCTGGGAGAAAACATACCTCATGTTCTTATGATCGGTGAAAACCACAAAGCACTCACCAATGAGGTAATGTCTCTACAAATTCAGAGCAAACACCATGGATTCCAACTCTAGATCATGGGTGGAATAGTTACGTTCATGAGAATGCAACCACCAAGAACCATAAGAAATAACTGATCTTTGCTGCATCAGAACAAAACCTAACACCAGATGTGAAGCATCATATAAAACATCAAAATGAACTCCCTCTGTTGGGAGAAAAATAACTGGAGCACTTACTAACTTCTCATTAAGATACTCGAAAGCTTCCTGACACTGATCGGTCCATTTGAACGCCTGATCCTTCCTGGTCAAAGCTGTCAAAGGAGTCACAAATTGAGATTAATCGGCTATGAACCTCTTGTAGCAGCCTGCGAGACCAATGAAAATTCGTACCTTTGATACTATCTTGGGGTATTCCCAAGACAAAAATGCTTCTATCTTCGATGGATCCACATCTACCCCCTGTTGGGACACAACATGCCCCAATAAACGAACTTCTCGAGCCCAAAACTCACACTTCTACAACTTCCCAAAGAGCTGATGTTGATGAAGAACTACCAAAATGGTGTGTAGATGCTCTGCATGCTCCTCCTCAGATGTGGAGTACACGAGGATGTCGTCAATGAAATCCACCATAAACTTGTCCAGGAACTTACGAAACACAACGTTCATCAATCCCATGAACATAGCTGGATCATTCGTCACACTTAACAACATTACTAAAAACTCATAATGCTCATGACAACAATGGAAAGCAGTCTTCGAGATATCCTCATCCTTCACACGCATTTGATGATATCCTGACCAAAAATCGATATTTGAGAACCAAATTTCACCATTCAATTGATCGAATAAATCATCAATCTGTGAAAGAGGATAGCGATTCTGCACTGTCACTTTGTTTAAGCGACGATAATCGACACACAATCGCAAGCTGCCGCTAGCCTTCTTCATGAACAAAACTGGTGCACCCTACGATGACACACTCGACTGAACAAAACAGCACTATAACAGACCATCAAGTTGTATACGTAACTCTCGAAACTTATAAGGGGCCGTACTATATGGGTACATAGAGATAGGAGACGCTTCTGGTTATAGCTCGATCCCAAACTCAATCTCTCGTCGAGGGGGTAATGATACAAACTTTTCAGGAAATACATTAGGGTACTCTTCTACAACCCTAGGAAACGCCAACTGCTGAACCTCTAAAGAACTCAGCATCATCTCAGCCATCATGGATGATAAGAATGGAACACACATATGACCCATCCGAGGGTATCACTCACCAACGAACACCACCAGCTCTCCATCCGCATCGAAGAACACAACCTGCCTCCTGAAGCAATCCATGATATCCTGCACTGAATACAACCAATCTATGCTGAGTATGACATCATATGGTTGTATTCGTAAACATAGGAAATCTCCCCAAGAGTGGTGTTACCCAAACAATATCTCACATTTTCTACATACTTCAAACAAGTCAGCTCGACCTCCAACTGGTGTAGTCAACGCCAAGGGCACTGGAAGCCTCTCTACCTCAAGTCCCAAAGCATGGACAAGGGTAGGAGATATGAAGGAGTGTGTCACTCCTGAATCAAACAAGGCATACACCAAGGTAGAAAACAAGCAAAGGTTACCTCGAATGACGTCTGGCTCTCTCGGTGCTGGCAACGCTAAATCATGAAGCTGACCACGACCTCCTCCAAGACCTCTCTGACCCTGATGACGACCACCACCACGGCCATGCTCTACTCTCTAAGGATGCGGAGCATCACAGGACTGTCCTCTGCCTACCCCATCCACCCTCTGCTGATCTAAATCTAGTGCAACTTGATGCTGCTGCCTCGGCTAGAAATACCTCAATGGAGGAAACTGAAGTGGAAAACCTGGTGCACGATGACTACTCTGAAAGTTCGGGCACTCTCACTACTGATGAAATCGACCACCACAAGAAGAAAAAGTGCCTGATACCTTGGAATAGGCCTAAGAGATGCTGCCCCTTGAGAAATGAGATGCTGAGGGCTGGGAACTACCCCCGACCGAATAGAAACTCTTCTTCCCTGAAAACCAGTAACCCCAGACCACAGCTCTTCTTTGTGAGGACTCATGATGAATCCCCTCTCAGGATGATCCAGTTCTATCCAAAGTCCTCTCGATGACCTCTACCCTTGCCCGCACCTCAAGATATGCCTTCAGCATAAATGGGTTGACCTGGTGCTGGATCTCTGGATGCAAAGCCTCCTCGAAATGCCTCGCCCTGGCCTCCTCATCTAGAAACAGGTCCAAAGCATATCACAAAAGGTTCCTGAAATGGATTCCAAACTCTTGCACACTATATCTCCCTTGTCGAAGGGTAAGAAGCTCCTAGCGACTGGACGCCATTGCAGTCGAAGAAAGAAACTCGACTCTAAACTCGTCTCGAAAGTCCTCCCATGAGATCATTGACTCCTCGCGATCCTCAGGGAACAAGAACAACTACTACCTCACTGCTCCACGCAGCATCATCACAACCAAGGACACCCAGTGATCCTTCTAAGTACGGATCAAACTAAATCCTATCTCAACCTCCTCCAACCAGTCTTCTGTGACTACATCTGAAACGGAGCCCTTGTACTTATGCAGACTTAGGCGCTGAAACTCTCAGAGTGTCCTCCTCTAAGTTTCATCATCGTTGACCTCTACCCAGCGACGATCTTCTGGAACAACCTGCTGGACATATTCTATGCGATCCTGGCGAGGATTCCGACCTAGAGCCATACCTATAAAATAACAAAAAATTAGAGCTCCTAAACCTGGAATATGGGAGACTCATAAATAATTAATTATTTAATTGTTTTCTTTTATTCATTTTAGGCTAACCTATCCCAAGGTCTACCCATTCAAACACATGCACAAAGATGAATGATGCATGATCATTTCCTAGGTCTCTACCTTGCAACCAATATCACCTTGTTTAGTATCCATTGTAAACTTAAAGATCCGTACATCAGATCATAGGGGGACCTAAATTCCTATGTCTCAGCCAGTCTCCAGTGTTTACATCACTTACTAATCATGAATGACACTGTTTCCCTACCAACCCATGCAACCTCACCTATGCCTAACTACAAACTTCATCCTATCTCTCAACCTGACCTCTAATACAACTCTGTCATGACCCCCTCCCCACAAAGTGTACCCCTCCTAGTCCGACAATGTGAGAAGGCATATAATGACCCCCCGAGTCCTGCCTCCAGTAGGCCTCAGGTTGGCGACTAGCACCGAAGGTATAGCGAACACAAAAATGGGAGGCATTACCCTCTAAGAGAACACATTCAGAATAGAGAGATAAGATAGACACCAACAAACTCCAACTCAACTAGTAAGATAAAAGAAATCCAAATTACACATATGAAATGTCATGAAAAACTACTACAACTAAAAGGGGAAAAACTACAAGTACCCAAAAGAAAGTAAAACAACAGCAACCACAAGCCCGAACAGCTCCTGAAACTGCAAGCTAGTAGTAACCAGCCTGATCTCCAACCTACTCCAAGTGACCTGAAAATTAGTTTAGATATACATAGGGTGAGTATAATATTATACTTAGTAGGATCCTCCCTAAAGCCTCTTGTGAAAAAGTAAAGAATGCATGCTAAAGCACAATGAATAACAAGTGAAACTAACTCGTCACCAAAACAGGTATACTATGTTCCCAGACTCACCATGTATACTCTCACCAAGTAATGCATACAAGAGTATATAATATAATAAAGAATATCAAGGGAACCCCACTACTACTTTCCCACTAGTTTGCTGCTTTGCCCCAACGTCTCACGTCCTAAGCATCTCTCTCCAAAAAGGCTTTCTTGAAGACTCCTGGACGAAGCACCACAACATGAACCTCATGAAAAAAACCACCATATCCACATAATCAAAGTAACCAGGTAGTTTCTGGGAGCCACCACAACTCGCATAATGTGTATCATACATCGGGTATTATACCTCAAGGCATTACAACCCATACACCGAGTAAGGATCCTCAAGCCATCACAACCTATACATGTTACACCTATAGTAGTCCATAGAAAACTATATCCAAAATATATGTGTGTGAATAACCACAATCCATTATAGCCTTCTACACACATATATGGGGAAAAATAACTAATGTTCCTGCAAGCACAAGTAACTACAAAGAGAAGAGAGTGGGGCCAAAGGGGGTAGTCAGCCATCCATCCTCCCACTGGAATGTTGGGGAAAACACCCCCCAGGGCCCAGAATCCCTGGGGTGTCAGTTTCCTATACTGAAAGGGTGGAGTAGCGTATATAAACACAAAAAGTACAGAATATAAAATAGCTCACAAACACACTATGGGCATAACCTAGTCTTAGAATCAACTGCAACTAACGTCTCTCAGACTCTAGGCTTCTACTTCTAAGACTAGGTATCATATAAGCACACAACCATTTAAAGAGATTTAATACATTACTTCATTCCCTTTTTATTAGTTTCACTTTACGTTAATTAATTATTTAAAAATTAATTAACTAATAATAATTCCACATTAAATTTCATTAGAATCACACCCAAAGAACATTGTTCCTTCAAATCACAACCTCAACATTGCGCCCCAGTAAGCTTCAAACCCCATGGGTTAACATAATTTATTCAATTATTTATTTAGAACATTACTTTCCAATATTCCCAGTAATTCTTGAAAAACAATATATGCTTCTAAACACAAGGGGCTCAACACGGTGAGTAGATGAACTACCTGTCGATTCTTTTCCACCTATAGCAAGAGCGTAGACCCATCCTCCCTTGATAAGATAAACACGGAAAGCACGTGGCATACCCTATGTGTCTTGGCCCCTTTTGAAATAAGGGTAATCAAGACTAGCTGACTTGAGCAGTGGGGAAAGTAAAAAATATAAACAACCAAGAAGAATCAGTAGAAAACAAAACATTCACATCCAACCAATTTCATCATCCCTGGTGTCCTCCCTGACACCCACATGTATAAACCGATGTATCTTGCCACTATATGTGTCAATTGATACAATAACCAGTAGGCCTCCATTCCCCCACATATCACAATAGCCATCCGGACTCACATCACAACACAAGAATCTAGAAAACAACAATCATATCAGTTGGGATCTTGGACCTTGAACAAGTAAGAGGGTAACTCAGAACCCTTGAAGAAATTATCAAACAATCAGTTCTTTAATCCATCTTCAATTAACTGATTTATTATTTGTAGGTTCCATATTCGGGAGACCTAAATAGTAAGATATCATAAATAAATTAAACATGCTTACTGCACCAATTTGACCAACATAGAAAAATACAAAAATAAGAACCAAATTCATTTACATGCCTCTTTATCTTTATCCAAACAATTATCAATTAATTCTGGTTTACGTTCTTTACCAATTTCCATAAAGAATGAATAGATAAACAAATCAAGCATAGATATCACACTATCTAGCAAAAACAAGAGGCAATACCATACGATTGATATCAATTTATTTATCCGGTTCAAATATTTATTATGTCAATTCCATTGTGATCCAGTGGATAAAACATGCCAACTCTATAGTTTCGCGTAAAAAATAAAAGATAAGAAACAAATCCCCTACCTTAAAAAGGTTCTTAAAGACCTTTATATAAGAATAATCCACACAACGGATCACAATCGCCTCCTCCCATGACAACTGCATCCGCCCGAGGATGTCGTGGCATGACCGCACCAATTGAAACCCAAGAAAATCCATTAGAAGCATAGAGATCACATGAAATAATATGGAAAGGAGAAACTGGAGAAGGTGAACCCAAAAGAACGATGATAAATCATACCTTATATAAAATATTTATGGATACTTCTTGGTTGCACCAAAATAGGGGGTGCACTTGCAGTAAGAAGAACGTTGAGGAAAACCAATCCACCGGGAAAAGTTTAATCTCATGGTTCCTACAAGAAGGAAAGAAAGGTTCGAGCATCTCGCACTAGAGAACAAGGAGAAAGAAAAAGAAAGGAAGATATATTGTCCCTTTAGAATATTTAATGGAGCAGCGGTTTAAGATACAATGTATTTTCTATTAAAATCGGATCGCATTAAACCACACAGTTTGACCAAGTAAATGTATCCTGAGCCTTATGAAAATTAATATAGGAGTTATGGGATTTTATTTGGACTTAAATCCATTAAAACAAGGCCATAAATGTGTTTTACGTCAAAGAAAATGTTAAATTGGTGAAACTAGAAAAATCTGAAAAATTTGGAAAAGTGTTGGGGATGAGTCACCTTGACCTACCAGAACACCTCAAACACTAGATTTAAGAAAAGGGATGGATCAGAGAGGTTTGAGCCATTACAGTGCACCGCACGATCCCCATCTAGGAAAATGGATTTGAATCGCCCTGTTCATAATATACATAGTGTCTGAGTCTGGAAGGACTCGAGCCTGGGCTAGTTCCTACAGAGAGCGAGGGGTACAACCAGTGGGTACCACTTGGCTAACACCCCATGGGTTAAAAACATTTGAATGGTTAACGATCGACTCCCACTGGGGGGGGGCGCCAGGCCCTAGAGGGTGCTGCATGTTCCCCATCTAAGCAGATAAATTTGAATCTCCTTGTGTATAATACGCACAGTGTCCAAGTCTGGCGGGACTCAATCCTGGGACAGTTCCCACGGAGAGAGAGGGGTTGTGCAATTGGATTAATTAATTGTTGAATTAATTAATATATTTTTATGATTATAGAATTAGATTAATTAATTATTGAATTAATTAATTGATTGTTGTGATGAATTGAATTAATTAATTATTAAATTAATTAATAGATTATTATGATCGTGAAATTTGATTAATTAATTGTTGAATTAATTAATGAGATGTCCTGATTGTTGAATTAATTTATTTGGATTAATTAATTGTTGAATTAATTAATGATATGTCATGATTGTGGAATTGATTGATTTGAATTAATTAATTATTGAATTAATTAATTAGATTGAATAGATAAGTGATTTGGTGAAGTTGAAATTGTTGTCAATTTCTTGAGAATACGAAAAAGTTAATGAGTTCTAATTGTGTCATTGGTGGTTTGAGTTTGACACATTGTTTGCATCATTTTAAGTATCCATGAAAAATGTTTTATTTTTCATGAGGAGAATTTGAGTTTTGTGATTTTATATTGAATGGTTTGGTGTATGGAATATGGTTAGTTATTTTTTAATTGAGTTTATCAAAAAATTAAGCCAACATTACAAGCCAGCCAAGGGGATCAACACATCACTATGGGTAGCTGAGCTCAACCCTAAGTGGACAAGCATGAGGCTGTAGCTGAGGAAGTGCAAGGGTGTACCTATATGAGGTAGAGGTGTAGTGTAGCGCCACTGTGTGGGGTTACAAAATGGTAGAGGTGGGTGGAGAAGCACGCCCATAGAACCGGTACAAGGTGGTACCAGAAGAGGGGGAGGAGAATTCTGGTGGATGGTTGTTGCACCTTATAATATAAAGGTCCATCATGTTTAAGGCACATTTCGATGTGGGATTGTTGCAAAATGCACCAGAACCGTCTGATTGCTGATCGAATTTTCCTGCCAGTCAGATTGCCTCATTGAGCTCTCAACCGCGAGATCTGTTTAACAAATTTCTTAAGCTATCCGATAAAGTGTTGGATGTCTTCACCGAAGCTCCATGCCACCTTGTCTATAGATTGAGTGCATCCATAAGATCATATTTTAATCTTTCCAAGAACTATAATGTGATCAAAATCACATGAGAAATAATTTTCATGATTTAATGATGATCGAAATGAAGTTTTTAATACTAGGGAAATCTAGTGATGATGGTCATTTCCGAAGTGATCTATTCATCAATGATTATCGAAGGTTCTAAAATTAATGGTCCATTGTGATTATAGAAGGTTCTAAGATGATCTTCATTGCCTATAAATACCAAGGCCTTCATTAATTTTTGGATACTGAGTTTGAGAGGTTAAATTTTCTATTTAGCTGTATATCTGTGAATTTGTCTGGTTCACGAAGGTTTCCACAGATACTTTGTTAGTGAGAAGAAGTAGTGATCCCACATGCATACGATATGTCCTTTGCACACTCATAATGTTTCGTGATGAACTAAGTTCTGTGAAGCTTTTGAGATAATATGATTCATATATGTATCTCTCAGTCTTGAGTGAAGGATACTAAATCAGTGCTTACTTCACATGAAGAGTTTGAAACCACAAGATAGTGTGTACTTACACTATGTTTTGTGAAGAATATCTTGTGCAGATCTAATACCCATTTGTGTTTTTTCATAAAAAAAGAGAATTATAAAGTGAGAGTTTTTTGTTTCTCATGAATTATATATCTCAAAGTGAGCATTTAGGTTTGCATGAAGGATTTGTGTGCATGAGGTAGAAAGCAAGGTATAGTACATAATGCATATTCACATGCATGATACACATGCATAGAACAAAGGCAATACGAAGATTGTCTGTGTTTAGTGTGTGCGAAGGTAAATGTATAAGAAGGCTTTGAGTTTAATCGTAAATTATGTGGAATTTAATGTGTGTGTATTATGAAAACATGTATACACATGAAATTATGCATGCATGATAGTGTGAAGCTTGTGCATGTGTATTATTGCACAAAGTAAGAAGGCCATGCAGTGTATTATATACATGATGAAATCTGAAGAAGTGCACGTGGAATTTATATTGCATAATTTGGGTAGAGTATTTTGAGACTGAATATAGGGTATTTATTCTATCATTGTTTTAGAATATTTATGTATCTGAGTTTTCAATGGTTAGTTAGGCCGAGTCTTCAGCAGAATAAAAAATGTTTGCCGGAGTGGTGTTGTAATGAGGTAGCTAATTATATTCAGTGATCAGAATTATTAGAGCAAGACTAGCATCAATGAAAAGGTACTTGAATTGTACATGAGCCTATTTGATCTAGCAATCTCATGGAGGAGGATCAACCGATCATCCTATATATGGATCTTATATTATGAAGAAGAAGTTGGAGCTTGTGACTTGGGGGTCTAACCAGTTATTGAAGAGGCTCTAGAGACTAAAGGGTCTAACTAGTCAAACGGTTGGGGGGGGGGTCTAACCAATCGAGGTATAAGAGTTGGATTGTTGGGGGGTATAACTAGGATCAAATGGAGGATCGATTATTGGGGTGTATAACCAATTATTTCTTGAACAATTGTAATTGATAAAAATATTATAGTGGATAATCCATGTTGGGGGGTATAAACAACATGGAAAGTATGTTGGTCTTAATACCGAACCTTGTAAAAATACTGTGTGTTGTATTCCATTTGATTTCTTCATTGCATGCATGATCCAATCATCTCAACAGGTGATAAAGGTTTGAATTAAAAGGTGAAAACGAATTTAATAAAATTGGTCACACCTGATTCACCCGCTCTAAGTGCGACTGCATGATCATTGGACACTTTATAGATGTCATGATTGTAGAACTGATTGATTTGAATTAATTAATTATTAAATTAATTAATGAGATGTTATGACTATGAAATTGGTTTATTGGGATTAATTAATTATTTAATTAATTAATGTTATGTTATGATTATGGAATTGAATGAAATTGGATTAATTAATTGTTGAATTAATTAATGGTGATTGTTGTGATTATATAATTGTTGATGTGATTAATTAATTATTGAATTAATTAATTGAATTTATATGATTAATTAATTATTTAATTAATTGATAGAATAATGTGATTATGAAATTGTTGAGTTGGATTAATTAATTGGTGAATTAATTAATTGTGATATTGTGATACATGTGATATATGTGATTGATATACGAGTGTGGGATATGAACTGATGCTCCAAATACCCATATGCGATTGGTTTATATATGAGTGTGGAACATAGAATGATCCTCCAAATACCCCTAGAGTTCCAAGTGTATGCATTCAAATATTATTTTATGGGACATGGACTGATTATCCCAATACGCATGGGTTGTGGGATAGGGACTGATGCTATAAATACCCATGGGGTGCTAGACACAACATTCTACATGTAACGAACCAAAATTTCATTAATGAAAATTCCTCTTGATATAATTAAATTTTATATTATGGTTATATAAAATGTGAAATTCATTGGTTTTATGTTTCTGTATTTTAAAATACCATTACGAATTGTGACCGTTGCTAATATAGCCATTAAACAGTGATCACATGATTAGTATAAATATAAGGATTTAACAAATCCAATCTACTCAAACAAAAGAAGCGATGGCCTCATTCACTAGACTTGCCCCGTATGAAACCCATTTGTCAGAGCTCGGAAAGGAGGTGGCGTCATTGGGCTTCTCTCTTGACCAATCCCAAGGCGAGCTTGAACACGTTAAGCTTTAGCGAAACCGACTACGGGAGAAGTGGAAGTTAATAGAGGTTACCACCTAGGAGATGTTATCCGAGCCACCCCAAGATTCTTTCACCATCGAAAACCTTACCATTTTGTCTTATGCAGGTGTTATAAGGGGTTATGTAACAAGACCCTAGCACTATGACTATGTACATTATTTTTGTATAAATAATGTGCATTCATTTTATTATTGTTACTTTGTAAATAGTTTTTAAAGCACACATAGTATTTTTAGTTAATATTCAACTAAGAAATATATTTTGATGAATTAATTTATTTTTGAATAAAATAATATTTTAATAAAATATTATTAATAGATTACATTTTATTAAATATAAATGATCGTACAATTTTTATGAATACAATTGTAATTTTTATTAAGGTTTGAAAGCTGTTTTTGTCAAAACCCATAAATTTTTGATAAATATCGGTTTTTATTTTAAAAGTAAAAATTAATATATTTGGAAAATTATTTAGATAAAATAAATATTATTTTTGGAATTAGTATGTCAAAATTATCCAACGGTGAATTTTTCATAATTTTCTGAGACAGTCGAATTTTTGGGTAAAAATTAAATACCATTTAAATATATAAGGTGATTTATGACATCATAATGACCCAATAGTGATGTAATAAAATACTATAAACATTATTTTTGTCCAATATATGTTTTACCATTAAAATAATGCGATTTTATATATTTTTTATTTATTTTACAAAGCTTTAGTGGACCCTCCAAGACTTATAAAACATTTTGTCTTTTTAAATTGTTTTCCTTGAGAGTGTGACTCAACTCCATATAAGAAACACTATTATTTTAAGAATTTAGGCCATTGGCCTCATAAAATATTGTTTTAAAATCCCCTTTGGAAAAAATTGTGGGAAAAAAACATGGGCTGATTTGTGTTTTTGATTAGTTTAATGTGTGGTGTCTCAAACCTAAATAATAAAGAATTCCCTCTCCTTTCCTATATAACCCCACCCAAGATCCCACTTCCTCTTCACTCAAAGACTTTGGAGTTCATCAAACCTCTTAATTAATCTCTCTAGAATCCTCCCAAGGATCCCCAATATCCCAAGAAGCCTCTCTCTCAAGCCTCTCCCAAGCCTTTGGAAGCACACTTCCAAGTAAGGGATTTCTTCCTTTCTCATTTTTGTCCAATTTTCTTTAAGTTGTTATGTCCTTTTGTTTTCAATTAAAAATTTTGGGGTATGATTTCACACCTCCCCCATACTTCCCTCTTTATGTTTGGATTATGGTAGACCCCTTTCTCTCTCATTAATTCCTCCCATGTACACCTGTTACCATGCTGGAATTCCATGAGGTATTTCTCTCTCGTCATCTACATACAAGTAATTATTTTGTATTATGCATCTAAATTACATTAAGTTTTTTGGAAAATGTATCTATATGACCCCCTTACTGTTCATTTCATGTAAATATGATGATACACCCCTTTCTCTCTCATCAACCATTTTTTATGAGTTCTTATTTCATGTCGTTATGCTACTGAAATTTCACTACGATTTTCCAAGCCAATGTCATTGTGTAGTGAATACCATGACCATTTCTCTATTAAGGGTATTCACCTTTATGCACATTTACTTATTGATTATAAATCATCATGTATGTATTCCAAATCCCTTTATCATGGAATAAATGATGATGATTGATTCTATGTTGTATGATCCATGTGGCACACTTATGCATGAAATGAAATGTTTAAGAAGGGTGCGCCCTGATAGCGCTCCAATGCATTGGGTAAAGTATAGTATCATGATAAATCATGTAAAATGAGTGTTGAATCATGCTAATTCAAGTGAAATTAGGGTTTATTCGTGCTTCATGTGCAATGAGGGTTTACTCATGCTCCATGTGCAATGATCCTTGGCTCATGCTAATTCCATGTTAAGTGTTATTGCCACATTTCCATGTTATGATTATCATGCTTTATCATGCCTTTATGTTCATGTTTCTATTATTATCCATTGATATGACTATTATCTTACTTGTATTGTATTCCTCATGTTATTCCATTTTTATTCCCTTATCGGGATTTTTTGCTCACCCTTTTTTATTCATGTCCTCAGGTTATCCTATGCAATGCTAAGTACGAGGGAATGTAGTGGTCTTGTAAAGGAATTTTTCAATAAGATGTTTCATTATTTGTTTTAATTTGTTATTTAACGTTCCTAATCCCCAAATAAACTAGACCTCTTGATCTTCTTTGTTGTATCAAGTGAATTTTTTATTTAATAAATCATGTTTAAGTATGAAATAAAGAGCATGGTTGTTATAGTTGGTATCAAATGATAGGTTTAGTTTTTTTTGGGATTAGGATTAGAAAACCCTAGTGAAGTCTTAGAGACAAGACTAAGTATAATAAAAACATCCCTAGGTTTTGGTGGGTATTGAGTAAGTGGTTTATCAAGTAAATACACCCCTTTCTGGATACGAGCTGGTAGAGGTGGCTCTAGCACAGATGTACCTAGGGGTGAAAACCCCAAAAAGGAGTTTCAGGCTTGACCTGGGGTATCCTAGTGTATAAAAACATGACTTTCTGTACTCTTGGTTATGACACTCCTAAGGGATATTCTTTGGTAAATTAACAAGTTTAGTATTAACCATTATTAAGGGAATTAAAAAAATGCCTCTAAGAATACATGTTAGAAAGTAGATCATGGATAACATAGATTGAAGCCTATAGATTCATAAGTTATGAAAATAAAAGTAATTTATAAGTTATCTATTTTGTACTTGGATTACCCTTTATGTGTTACCCCTAAATTTTCTTTTATTCCAGCCAATGGCCAGTAATAGGAGGACTCGGGCTAACAATCGATGTGAAGACCAATGTGATGACTATTCCAATGAGATTCCTAATCCGATGGGAGTAGGAATTGAGAACTTTGTAACAATACTCTCTCAGTTAACTCAAGCAATGAATAGAAACATAGGTCAAGAGGAACATTCAACCCCCCTAAGAAATAACAAGTCGCTATCGAGAGTTTCATGATACAAAGTCCTCCTACTTTTAATGGATCATCCGATCCCTTAATCACAAAAAATGGATCAACTCCATTGAAAAGATCTTCTCCATCCTTCAATGTTTTGAATAAGGGGAGGTTCTTCTGGTTTCTTATCGTATGAAGGGTGAAGTAGATAAATGGTGGACATTTTTAAAAAATACAAAGCATGTGGAGGAGATTGAGACATTGGAATGAAAGGATTTCCAGAAGATGTTTTTTGATAAATATTTTCCATGCACCCTCCGGCTTAAGATGTAAAGGGACTTTCTTTCCCTTAAGAAAAAAGATGACGAATCCATCTGAGAGTATGAGGAAAAATTCTCAAGTCTTGTATGATACACCTCCAACTTTTTCGTTACCCCTGAATGCAAGGTTGAATGCTTCTTTGGTGGGATGAAACCTAGCCTGCGGAAAGCCCTGGCAATCCGCGACTTCGATAGTTATGAGGAAATTGTCTAATGTACCCTAAAGGTTGAAATGGAGATCAGAAAACCTTATGGGTATCATGGGGATAAGAAGCATAAGGTGGACTTGAATTCTGGTAGTCCGATGAAAAAATCCAACAGTGCTTGAAAAATCCAGCACCCCACTTTCCAAAGGTGCAGAAAGAAGCCCCCTAGAAATTTCCTGAAGGGGAAGAGGAAATAATTTAGATGTAGAAGATAAGGTCACCTAGCCATTAACTACCGATAAGAAAAACTCATGATTGTGATAGAGGAGAGGAAAAATATGTTCAAATACCAACACATTGTTCATTACTTCAACTGCAAAGAACCAAGACATCTTGCAAATCAGTTCCCTAAGCCAAGGGTTTTCGGAAGAAACCAACAACCTCCAAGGTAGAAAGGGAGAGCTTTTTTCCATCACTACTACCAAAGTGAACCCTGAAAATTAAGTGGTGATAGGTATTCTAGTTATTCATTCAATAATAGAAAATGTAGTTTTTGATTTAGGTACTATGCATCATTTTATATCCCAAAAGTTAAGTAGAACAATCTCAAAACCACCAAAAATCATGGAAGTAAAGATTTCGGTGAGTATGGGAAATGGAGAAATCATTGCATCCCATGAATATAACTCCTCCCCAGTCATAATTGGTGGATTGAACTTACCGAAGAACCTCATCATACTACCTCTGGTGGAATTTTATACAATTCTTCGCATGGATTTCCTTTCCTCATATAAAGCAAACATAAATTTCCATGAGAAGGAAATCACTCTCCATGTGGAGAATCGACCCCCGATTCTGTATAAGTGCGAGGAGGAAGATGAATATTCTTTAGATCCATCATCAAAAGCATGGATATTACTATCCTATGAGAACGTGTATATGGCTCATATGATTGAGTCTAAGGAGGCAACCATCCTTGAAGACATTCCTATTGTGAGGGAATTAATTGAAGTGTTTCATGAGGAATTGTCTGGTATTCCTCCTAGAAGAGATGTTGAATTCTCAATTGATCTTATACCTGGGGTGTTGAAAATATCTAAGAATCTATATAGAATGGCTATTGTGAAGATTGAATAGTTGAAGAAACAACTACATGAGAATCTGGATAAAGGGTTTATACGCCCAAGTGCTTCACTATGGGGTGCTCCGGTCCTCTTCATCAAGAAGATGGATGGGTCAATACACCTTTGCATCGATTATCATGAGCTTAACAAAATCATGATAAAGAAAAAGTATCCTCTCCCATGAACTGATGACTTGTTCGATCAACTGCATGGAGCACAATGCTTCTCCAAGGTAGATTTGCGGTCGGGATATTATCAAGTAAGGGTGAAGAAGGAAGATATCCCCAAGACTGATTTTTGTACAAGATACGGGCACTATGAATTCATAGTAATGAATTTCGAACTCACTAATGCTCCAACAATCTTCATGGACTTGATGAATAGAGTCTTTAGAGATTACCTCAACAAATTTTTGGTAGTCTTTATAGATGATATTCTAATATACTTCAAAACCAAGGAGGATCATGAGAAGCATCTAAGAGCTATAATAGAGACCTTGCGAAAGGAGAAGCTCTATGAAAAGTACAAAAAGTGTGATTTATGGTTGAAGGAGGTCTCATTATTGGGCCATATCATCATAAGAAATGGGATATATGTGGATCCCTCCAAGATATATGCAATAGAGGGATTGTCGAGGCCAACATCTGTAACAGATATCAGTATCTTCTTGAGGTTAGCTGGATATTATCGACGATTTGTGAGAAATTTCTCACGATTTTACAACCCTCTTACCAAGATAACTCAGAAGTGATTAAAGTTTTCTTGGAGTGATGAATGCGAAGAAAGATTCAAGGAGTTGAAAAGGAGGCTTATCACTGCGCCCGTGCTCAAATCACCCACAAGTGGAGAAATTTTTGTGGCATTCAATGATGCTTCAAAGAAGGGCTTGGGCTGTGTAGTGATGTAAAATGACAAAGTCATTGCCTATGCTTCAAGGTAATTGAAATTTCATGAGCAGAATTATCCAACACATGATATGGAGTTGGCTATAGTTATCTTCACTTTAAAAATTTGGTGGCATTATCTCTTTAGAGAGAAGTGTGAAATATATATAGACCACAAAAGCCTCAAGTATATATTCACATAGAAAGAGTTGAACATGTGCCAATGAAGATGGTTAGAGATGATGAAAGACTATGACTACTCAATCCATTACCACCCCGGGAAAGCGAATAAGGTGGTAGATGCTCGAAGTAGAAAGGACCCAGTGATTCTATCATTGATGATAATTGAAAAGGATATAATCTTCTTAGATTTGATGAAGATGGACATAGTAATCATAAAAAAGGGAACATCATCAATCCTTTCACAAATGATTTCTCAACTATCTCTTTTGGAAAAGTTAAAGAATGCTTAAAAGGATGATGTGAGAAGTCATAAGAAATTGGAAGCTATCAGAAAAGATAAATCCTCAGAGTTCAATGTTAATGAAGAAGGAATTGTGAGATTTGGGAAAAGACTATGCGTTCCATCAAGTCTTGAGCTGAAGAAGGAACTTTTGGATGATGCACATAGTTCAAATTTCTCTATTCACCCAAGAAACACAAAGATGTATCAAGATATCTGAGATAATTATTGGTGGGATAATATGAAGAAGGAGATCGCTGAGTATACATCAAAGTGCCTGGTGTGCCAGTAAGTGAAGGCAGAGAGGTAGAAGTCTAAGGGGATGATGCAAACATTTCCCATACCATCATGGAAATGGGAGAACATCACCATGGACTTTGTCACGAGACTTCCGAAGACATCCAAAGGAAATAATACAATCTGGGTTGTTGTAGATCATCTTACAAAATCTTCACACTTCATTTAAATTTTAGAGGATTTATCATTGGATCAACTAGTACGAATATATATCAGGGAAGTGGAAAGGCTGCATGGAGTACTAATATCTATTGTATCCAATTGAGATCCAAGATTCACCTCTAAGTTTTGGAGGAATCTTCAACATGCTCTGGATACTAAACTAAACTTCAGTACGACCTATCATCCTCAAACTGATGGCCAATCTGAGTGAACTATTCAAACATTTGAAGATATGTTAAGATCATGTTCAATGAACTTTAAATGAGGGTGGGATAAAAGTCTTCCTCTAGTTGAATTATCCTATAATAACAGTTTCCACTCAATCATACAAATGGCACCTTATGAAGCCCTGTATGGGAATAGGTGCAGAACACTGACATGTTGGGATGAAGTTTGTGAGCGTAATCTGTTAGGACCAGAAATGGTCAAAAAAATGGTGGAGAAGGTGAAAACCATTCAACAACATATCAAGATAGTCCAGAGTCGACAGAAGAGTTGTGTATATAACCATCTATGATACCTTGAGTTTAAAGTTGGAGACATGTTATTTCTATGCATATCTTTGTGGAAGAATGTCATGAGGTTTGGAAAGAAAGGGAAGTTAAGTCCGATGTACATCGGCCCCTTCGAGATTCTTGATCATGTCGGGGCTGTGGCCTATCGACTAGCACTACCACCTACCATGGAAAAAGTACATGATGTCTTTCATGTATCACTCTTAAGTAAGTACATACCAGACCCTTCACATGTACTCTCTTCAGAGGTAGTACAGTTAGAGGATGATATTTCTTATAAGGAGCAACCAGTGGAGATATTAGATTGTAGATAAAAAGTTCTATGAAATAAGACAATGCCCCTCATCAAGGTGTTTTGGAGAAACCAAAAGTTTGAAGAAGCGACGTGGGAATCAGAGGAAGTGATGAAGCAATGTTACCCACATCTATTTTAGTGCGGGAAAAGGAAATTTTGGGGGTGAAATTTCTTAAAGGGGGAAGATTGTAACGACCCAAACTTTGATTAATGAAAATTACTATTGATATAATTAAATGTCTTATTATGGTTATATAAAATGTAAAATTCATTGGTTTTATGTTTCTGTATTTTCAAATACCGTTAAGAATTGTGACCGTTTCTAATATAGCCATTGAACAGTGATCACATGATTAGTATAAATATAGGGCTTTAACAAATCCAATTTAATCAGAAAAAGGAAGAGATGGAATCATCCCGTATACTTTCCCCATATGAAGCCCATTTGTTGGAGCTCAGAAAGGAGGTGGTGTCATTGGGATTCTATCTTGACCAAGCCCAAGCTGAGCTTGAACACATTAAGTTTGAGCGGAACTGACCACAGGAGAAGTGGAAGTTAATAGAGATTACCACCCTAGCGATGTTATCCGAGCCACCCCAAGAGTCTTTCAACATCACACACCTTACCCTTCGATCTTATGTGAGTGTTATAAGGGTTTATGTAACAATACCCTAGCACTATGAATGTGACATTATTTTTTTATAAATAATGTATATTCATTTTATTGTTGTTACTTTGTAAATAGTTTTTAAGTACAAATAGTATTTTTAGTTAATATTCATCTAAGAAATCTATTTTGATGAATTAATGGATTTTTGAATTAAATAATATTTTAATAAAATATTTTTAATAAATTACTTTTTATTACATATAAATGATCGTGTAGTTTTTATTAATATAATTGTAATTTTTATTAAGGTTTGAAAGCTGTTTTTGTCAAAACCCATGAATTTTTGATAAATGTCAGTTTTTATTTTAAAAGTAAAAATTAAAATATTTATAAAATTATATAAATAAAAAGAATATTATTTTTGTATTCAGGATGTCAAAATTATCCAATGATGATTTTTTCATAATTTTCTGAGATAGTCAAATATTTGGGTAAGAATTAAATACCGTTTAAATATATAATGTGTTTTATGACATCATAATGACCCAATAGTGATGTAATAAAATACTATAAACATTATGTTCGGATAATATATGTTTTACCATTAAAATAATGTGATTTTAGATTTATTTTATTTATTTTACAAAGCTTTATTGGACCCTCCAAGACTTATAAAACATTTTGTCTTTTTAAATTGTTTTCCTTGAGAGTGTGACTCACCTCCATATAAGAAATCCTATTATTTTAAGAATTTTGTCCATTGTACTCATAAAATATTTTTTTCACTCCCCTTTATAAAAAACCATGGGCAAAAACCATGGGATGGTTTGTGATTTTGATTAGTTTAATGTGTGGTGTCCCAAACCTAAATAATAAAGAATTCCCTCTCCTTTCCTATATAAACCCACCCAAGATCCCATGTACTATTTAATAAAAGATTTTTGAGTTCATCCAACCTCTATCCTCCTATCTCTAGAATCCTCCCAAGGTGCCCCAATCTCCCAATAAGCCTCTCTCAAGCCTCTCCCAAGCCTTTGGAAGCACACTTTAAAGTAAGGGATTTCTTCCTTTCTCATTTTTGTCCAATTTTCTTAAAGTTGTTATGACCTTTTGTTTTAAATTAAAAATTTTGGGGTATGATTTCAAACCTTCCCCATACTTCCATATTTATGTTTGGATGATGGGATACCCCTTTATCTCTCATCAATGCCTCCCATGTACACCCGTTACCATGCCGAAATTCCATGAGGGATTTCTCTCTCCTCATTTACATCCATGTAATTATTTTTTATTATGAATCTAAATTCCATTATGTTTGTTGGGACATGTATCTATATAAACCACTTACTATAAATTTCATTTAAATATGATGAGACACCCCTTTCTCTCTCATTAACCATTTTTTATGAGTTATTATTTCACACCGTTATGCTATTGAAATTGCACTATGATTTTCCAAGCCAATGTCATTGTGTAGTGAATACCATGCCCATTTCTCTATCAAGGGTATTAAAATTTATGAACATTTAATTATTGATTATAAATCTTCATGTATTTATTCCTTATCCATTTATTGTGTAATAAATGATGATGATTTTTTCCATGTTGTATGATCCATGTGGCACACTTATGCATGAAATGAAATGTTTAAGAAGGGTGCGCCCTGATAGTGCTCTAATGCATTGGGTAAAGTATAGTATCATAATACGTCATGTGTAATGAGTGTTGACTCATTAAAATTCAAGTTCAATGATGGTTTACTCCCGCTTCATGTGCAATGAGGGTTTACTCATTCTCCCTGTGCAATGAGCCTTGGATCATGCTAATTTCATGTTAAGTGTTGTTACCACATTTCCATGTTATGATTATCATGCTTTATCATGCCTTTATTTTCTTTTTTCTCTTATTCTCCATTGATATGCCTATTATCTAACATGTATTGTATTACTCATGTTATTACATTTTTATTCCCTTAATGGGATTTATAGTTCACCCTTTTTTTATGCATGTCCTCAGGTTGTCTGATGCAATGCTAAGTACGAGGGAATGTAGTGGTCATGTAAAGGAAGTTTTCAATAAGATGTTGCATTATATGTTTTATTTTGTTATGTAATTTTCCTAAGAACCATAGACACTAGAACTCTTTATCTTCTATGTTGTATCAAGTGAAGGCTTTATGTAATAAATCATGTTTAAGTATGAAATAAAGAGCAGGGTTGTTATACTACACTCATGAGATTAGAATTGGACTATGGTTCCAATTAGATGTATTATAAATTGAAATGAAAATGGATAATGAAATCCCATTTTTAATAATGAATTGTGAATTATAATTGTGATATGGTTGAAACTATGAGACGAGCTAATATAGGTATTGTGATTCAGGTGTCCTCAGGAACCCATGAGTTTATGTGGTTAAATAAAGAATAATTGAATAAATGTAATTTTTTTAATTTATTACTTGTATTTAATTCTTTATAAAATTTCATACACTGTTTTTACTAAATATTTTTTTACATTCCATTGGTGGTGGCCTACTGAGTTGTACTCACACCCTACTTGGGCTGCCTGATCGGTATTTGAATATATTTCATGGTTTCAAGATAGGTTAAGGGAAATGGACCTATGTTAGATGGTTGATATGGGATGGAGCATAGATGTGGGATCAAAACTTGGTGTCGGGACCCGCTTTAGAGTTTTTAGTGTATTTTTTTTGGGTTTTTCACATTGACACTTGACACATATTTAGCATGAAACATCTACTGTTTAGTTTTGGATATTTTATTTCCCATTTTGGTCATCTTGTGATATTGGTTTGTTCTAGTTATGGTTATATCATTTGGATTTTGTTTATTTATTTTTATTGGTGTATTACTTGGATAAAGAGGGTACAGTCTCCCTATGATCGATATTAGACCCTCACTTCTAGTCAGAAGCCTCTGGTGTATGTGGAGGCACACCTGAGGTCACGTAACGGTCCAGCTCAAAGCACTAGTGTGTGACACCCAAGTCGGTATGTTACATAAACCTTCAGATAAAAAAGTGATTGTGGAAAGAAAATCCATATTTCTAAAAAGGTAACATATTTACATTGTAAATAGTGGGATGATGATTGCCTTTGATGAAGTTAATGATCTAGATGTACACGAGTTAGTACGAGAACAATCTCCACAAGAAACAATGGGAGATGAAGTTCCTGAGACACAAGTACTACATAAGTCAACTTGAGAGGTTAGATAACTAGAGCGTTATGGTTTTATTATCACCGAGTCAGGTGACACATTACTCCTTAAGGATGATGAACCTTTAACCTACAAGGAATAAAAGAAGAAATGGATTCTACTAAATAGAAAGATGCCATGCATTCTGAGATGGAGTCTATATATAAAAATTAAGTTTGGATTTTGGTAGACCCTCCATCTGATGTAAAACCCATTTTTTAAAAATGGGTATTCAAGAAAAAGTTTTACATTGATGGTAAGGTTAATACCTATAAAAAAAGATTGGAAACAAAGGGTTTCAAACAATGTCAAGGCATAGACTATGAAGAAACCTTCTCATAAGTAGCAATGCTGAAATCCATCAAAATATTGCTCGCAATACCAACCTTAAATGATTATGAAATATGGAAAATGGATATCAAAACTACTTTTCTAAATGGGAAGTTGGTTGAAGACGTCTATATGACTCAACCTGAAGGGTTTGTTAGGTCAAATCATTCCAATAAAGTGTTCAAGATTCAGAGATCCATTTATGGGTTAAAGAAGACATCATGATCATGAAATGTTCATTTTAATGAGGCCATAAGAGAGCTTGGTTTTTTCAAAAATGAATGTTAGCCTTGTATATATAAGAAGGTTAATGAGAATACCATTGTTTTCCTAGTATTATATGTTGATGACATATTAATTATGGGAAATAAAGTGAAATTATTATAGTCAGTTAAGACTTAGTTAAGTGAATGCTTCTCCATGAAAGACTAAAGTGAATTATCCTACATTGTAGGGATCAATATCTATCAAGATAGATCTCAATGCTGCTTGGGCTAAGTCAAAATACATATATTAACAAGGTACTAGAAAGGTAATATGGAACAATCCAAGAGAGGGTTGTCACCCATGTCACATGGTATCAATCTCTCCAAGAAAATGTGTCCACAAACACAAGAATATATTAAAAGAATGAGTAGAATACCTTACACATAATTAGTGGTATCTATCATGTATACCATGTTCTATACTTGGTTTGATGTTTCATTTTATTTAAGAATATTGGGAAGATATCAAGATAATCTAGAAGATCTTCATTGGGCAGTTGTCCAAACTATCCTAAAGTACTTGAGGCATACAAAGGATATATTCCTATTTTATGGAGGAGATGAGAAACTAGTAGTGAGAGGATACACTAATTCTAGTTTCCAAATAGATTATGATGGTCTGAAATTGTAGTCCGACTACATATTTTTCCTTAATGGTGGTGTAGTGAGCTGGAGAAGCTCGAAGCAACTTGTGGCCACCGATACAATAAAATCTGAGTATATAGCGACTTACAATGCAATAAAGGAAGTTTTCTAGATACATGGATTTGTCTTAGACATCGGTGTTGTTCCTAGTAATGAATACCCTATTACAGTGTATTTTGATAATACTTTAGTAGTTATGCTTTCTAAGGAGCCCAGGTCACACCATAGGACAACTAATATACTACAAAAGTTTCATCTCTTGAGGTATTTTACAAAGAGAGGTTAATTCATAGTTAAAACAGTATCCACATAGGACAATGTAGTAGACCCCCTAACTAAATCCATATTTTAGAAGAATCATTATTCTCATGTGATAGCTAGTAGATTGATACTTTTTAGTAGTTAGCTCTAGTACAAGTGGAAGTGTTGAAAGTGGGTTCCCTAGGCCTAACTTGTGATATATTTTTATTACCACTACATGTATATAGTTGATATATATACAGATGTTTATCTTACTATAATAGTGTTGATACTTCTGTGTCCACTATGTTTACGATAATGTCTCTATATTATGTGTCATATCAAAGTGTTATAATTGTTCCCAGGCTATAATGAGAACCTAGAGATACTATGACTTTAATCTTAAAGTAATTCCCTATGGTCCAGTTAAATAATACTGACAGAACACAAATGATGTGTGACTATCAGGTGCTGGGGACTTATAAGCATTGAGACTTCTTCTCATAAATTTCATACTTGGTGACCTCCAGTAGTTGAGATCACGAGAACATACCCACTAATAGGAACACCACATGTTTCATGTGTCATTGGTTGTTCCTATCTATAGACATGTTAATAATTTATGAACAAATATTATTTTAATATTGTAGGTTTGTTTAATATTATCAGGAGTTATGAGCTAAGTTAATGACTCGATATTATCATGTAATATATTTAATATATATTACAGGTATGTGATAAAATATAAATAATATTTATGTCACAATTATTTCATCATAATTAATGATTTATATCACTTATTTAGTGGATGTTTAATGCATGGGTGGTCGTGAACCCTAATCGGGTATTTTGAACATCTATTATATAAGTGGATAGAAGCTCATGCCAACTTACTATTCACTTAATCAGAATTGAGACCTTATCTCTCCTACCAAATCCTATAGAGAGAATCACTAAATCCGAGGAAATGATTCAAGTTCTCCTTTACGAATCAAAGGCATAAGATCATGGCGATTGATTCTATCGAAGATATTTTTAGAGATCTGCACTAGCACCCAAAATCTAATGAACAACATGCACATAGATTTGAGAAGTATGTGTAGACGATCGAGAGGGGTTCAATGCCAGATCCTTTAAGAAACAGTCAACAATGACTTATGACAGACCTGCACACTTCAAATCGGAACAAGGTACTTGTTCTTTTAATTTTTCTATGGTCTGATTAAACAACGTGAGATCCTCAGACTATACTGAGGCTCAGATCTCCAGAGATGATGAAGGTATGTCACTCTAATCATGAAAATTTTAAAATATCTGGCCACCCAGATTCTGTTGTATACCCCGGTATGATGTGTTTTTTCAATGATTATTCCTTTTATTTTCTCTTAAAGTTACAAATATGCTTATATTCCTTTTAAAATTTCATGTGTGTGGGAAAAAATAGAACTCAAGCATATTGAGATGCCCCAAACCCGTACTCCCATATTTGGTGCTAAAAATATAATATTTATATATTGGATTTGATACCAACTCAAGAGACCCAATTTTAACCATCTATAATTACAACATTAAAAAAATTATTGAGTCACTCACATAACTAAGAACTTTTTAGGTTTAGAGCTTTAAATAATTAAGAAAAATATTACTTAACAAAACCCATGTCTTTATCACATAATGGGAATTTTTACTAATAAACCTACATTTACTTATTTCATAATAAGTCTTAAGAATCTCTCAAAAAATTCTACACACATGATAAACTTCTAGATATATCATATATATTACTCTTTCATTACTTGGGGAAATGAAAACATAATAAGGGTGGTTAGTACGGGTGGTGTTTAGTGGAAGCTATCAAATATAAACAAAATTGAGTTATATAATATTGTAAATAATAAATATATTGATTATGAAATATATCCATGGATTTTATAACAATTTAAATAATCACATCGACCTTAATAACTATGTTCATAGTGATGAAATGCATAATGATGGAACTCTTAATCTTACCATTAATGCATTGTGAAAAGAAATATTATACATCATCAAATCCTCATTCCAAGACATCTTGTATACCATCAAGTCATCATTAAAAGACATCTTATATACCATCAAGGCCTCTTGACAACACATTTTTATTGTGTGGACTGACATAGACTAAGATACACCCATTTTGGTTTGTCTCATGATACCTACATGATGCATCGAGGGATATATAATTTCTGGCCCCAACTATCATTAGAATAAGTTTAACGATTTCATCATTTTAAAAGGAATGAAGAAACTATACATTACATAACCAATATTACTTGATAATCAATAATCACATGTATTGAGATAACAGATTTTCATTGTTTCTCAGTATATTACAATCTTACTTTAGAAATCAATACTCACCCATATGGAATTAACAAATATATGAATTATCAATATATTCCCATTCAATAATTGAACTATATTTATTAAAGAACCCCCTTCAATCTGATTTATATATGATAGGTTATTTACACTTTATAGAGTAATGAGTATATGACTAGGTCAATACCATAAATGATGTATAATACATCCATGATAATAAATAACATAGAAATGAAGGAGAAAAACAAAGTCAAACAGGAGATGAAGAGTGATAATGAAAATAATCATAATGAAGTGAGTGAACTGAGAATAATCCTTTCACACTAATTAAGGTATAAAATATAAATCCGTAGGGAATTAAAGGATATCATTAGTTCATATGAAATGAATATTTTTTACTAAATTCATTTGTAAAATAGAGAGGAAAATGGAAGTGAGTCTTAAAAATAATTTTCCTTAAAATCTTTTGTAACTTTGTTGAAAAAAATGAATTTAAAATTCACTTTCAAAACTATTTTCATGAGATTTAAAGAATAATTTTACAAAATTATTTGTGAAATAATTTACAATAATAGAATGTTGAAAATATATTATACTTAATTAAGAAAATATGGAGTGAAAGATAAAAATATACATAAGTGGAATGAAATCCATTTTCAAAATTTTTAAGAAAATAATATCCTTTTATTTTAAAAAATTCATAGAATAATGACAATAGATACTACTTTGTAAAACTATAAAAACTTGAAAAGGAATATAAATCATAAAGAATAACCATGACGAATTGAAAAGTTGTTCATGTAGAAAGTGTTAAAAAGAGATTCTTTTTTCTATTTCATAAAGAAAGTAAAAAAATGTATTTTATAGAAAACATTAAAATGATTCCTTTTAAAATTTTGAAAGGAAATTCAAAAGTAACAAAAATTAACCCTATGAAATCATTGAAGTATAGAAAAAAATATTCTTAAAAAAATAAAGAATATGAATATAAAAGAGAAATATTCCCAACTTTAAATGATAAATAAGGTTAGATTTTGTTGAAAACATTCTTTTGGTGATTTTGAGTAACAAATAGAGAAAAAAATTTAAAGAATACTTGAAAAATCTAGAAATAACTAAAGGATAAGAAAATTGATGGAGTTTAGGAGAGAAATAATGTTGTACCCCAGGATGCCCTGAGAGGAGAGGGGTGAATCAAAGTGTCAAATTTTTCTTTTGATTTAAATGGATCATGTCCTCATATTGGTAGGAACTTTTTAAACTTATCTTATTGTAAAACACATTCACCAAACACACAAATATAGAAATAAAACAGAACATAACAATTTTTAATTGGTTTACCACTAAGGGATTGTCCAAAGTGAACACATCGACAATATGTCGGTCATACTAGAATCCACTAAGATTCACCAGTTTTTGTGGATTAAAATTGTTTATCCTTAGACACTCTATTCAAAACACACTAACTTTACAATTAATTCATGGATAACAAACATACTCCCTTAGATCACCTATGTTGAATTCTCTTTACTCACTATGTTGGATGAAGTCTTCCTAAATTTAATGACTTGAAGGTTGATTCCATATCCTCAAGAATATATGATTTTATTTTCATCATGATAGCTTGAGAATGATTCCCTAATGTGTTCATTGGTATCTAGAATACCCACCATAAAATGTTTCATGAGAAATAACTGCTCAACACTATCTCATGCATACATACTACACAAACCAATCTTAAATACACACTAACCATGTGATCTACTATCTACTATGAACTAACTGTGTGAGTTACCTGTATATAAAACTTCTCCACACATTTCCTATATGTGACTACTCCATGCACTACCTTCCACATGATTTCTCTACAAACTTCCTTCCCATGTGTTGACCTCATGAAACTCCCATGAACACAACTTCTCCACACACTATGTTTGTAGACTCATGCTCCGTGTAATTCTTATATAGACCCTAATTACCATGAACTGATCCTTCATGTACTAATTAGTCTCCCATATTTCTTATTAAGTTTTTATCCCCTTTAAGGATGGTATCAGTGGGGTATTTATAGGCAAACACCTCTGAAAATATTTTTAATCACCGAGATTACAATTCAACCCTTCTCTAAACATACTTGAACTCCCTTTGTGGTCCACCTCCCATAAACCTACCTCATGAATAAGCCACTGCATAGTCTTTTAAGTATCACCTCCTTCTGATCACCAACTATCTGAATGGTTCATATACTCTCTATGTAGTATCCATCCTCCCACATGAGCCTCCTAATAAAAAATCAGTCCATAAACTTACTATGTGGTTTTCATACCTTTTAAATGATCTGTGTACTTACCATGTAGAAAACCTTCCTTAACCCTAGATTTTTCACACCCAAAATTTTTTCAAACATTGGAAAACCTCACCATTTGAATTCTTCTTATGGGCATCCATTTACTTCAAATCATATTTCTTAATCTTCAAAAACCTAAATCAAACTAGAAAAAATATTGACAATAGACACAAAAAAATCCTAAAAGACTGGCTTGGATCACCTTGGTTCCAACATTATCCTCCTTTGGGTTTGTTGGAAATCTACAGTGAAATTCAATACCACACACATTCTTCATGTCTACTAGAAATTAGTATAAAAAATTATCCATTACTCTCAGAATATGTGAGTATTGCTAAATGTATAAAAAAAGAGTTCAATATAGCATTCCATGAATCAGGACATTCTACATATTGTAACTCTCTCTATCTTCATGATCATACAAAATATTTTCTACCAATAAAGAAAGCATCATTTCTTATAGATTTAATGTTCACAATATATCCTACCCAATTTTTATAAGAAAATTCAGATAACTCATGATCCTATCCTACATCAAAGCTCAATCCATAATTAAGAGTACCTTGAATATACCTCATGATTTTTTTAACGGTTCTAAGATTCTCTTCCTTCATATTACTTTGGAAACATAACATTAAGCATGTATAAAGAACAATATCTGGTTAGGTTACCTTTAAGTATAACAATCTTCTTATTATCCTCTTGTATAATGTAGGATCCATATATTTTTCATCCCCATACTTTCCAAGTATGGTTCCAACTGCAATCAAAGTTGACATTGGTTTGAAATCATGCATGTAAAATTTCTTCAGTAGCTCTCTTGTGTGCTTAGTCTGAGAGAAAAATGTACATATCATTATTTAAACCAATTATATCCCCAAAAAATAAGTGAGTTCACCTATCATATACATTTCAAACTCTGGGATCATCAGCTTAGAAAATTCATCCATAGACTTCCGTTTTCTTCCAAAAAATGTGATATCATCCACATAAAAAATCACTATGAATTATTATTGTTGAGATGCTTTCAAATACAAATTATGGTCGAAACCACCCCTTTTGAATTACATATTCTTAAAGTATGATTCAAGGTGAACATACCATGCTCATGGTTCCTATTTCAGACTATACAGGGACTTCATTAATATGCACACTTTGGTTTCATCATTGCGAATCAAGAAACCCACTGGTCGTTCAATATAAACCCCCTCTTGAAGTATACTATTCAAGAATGTTGTTTTCACATCCATTTGATAGACCTTGAATTCTATTATAATTTATATAGATATAAAGAGTGTGATCGGCTCCCGTAGATCCATTGGAGAAAATATTTCTTCAATATCAATTCCTTCAATTTGTGCATAGACTTTGTATACTAAGTGTATCTTTTTTCTGATCACATTTCCATGTTCATTGATTTTTTTTAATTATTCATTTTATTCCAATAAAATTATGGTTCTCTATCATTTTAAGAAGCTCCCATGCTAGATTATTTTAAATTTGACCCAATTCCACATTCATAGATTTAATCCATGAATCATCTTTTGTTGCCTCTCCAAATAAGGTTGGTTCTTGCATGGATAATAGATCCACATTCTTTATACTATTCTTTATCATTATTTTAATTGGAGCATATCGATCCCTAATAATGTTATATGGATAATTTTTTATTCTTATGTCCCCCCTATGAGGGGAAAGATGGATTTATTCTATAGAAATATCATCTTATGATTTAGTCTTAAAGTAATCATCATTTTCACATCTTTTCACAACTTCAGGATTTGGAATATTTTCATTTTTTTTCTTCTTTTTCATAGAAAAAAATAGAATTTGAGTTTTAGAGTTTTTCACATCTTTCCCCTCATTGAATTTGATGTTATTACTCTGCAAAATTTTATAAATTCTCTTTTTTGAAGAATTTGTAGGCCTTATTCATTATTGACTAACCTAGAAACACTACTTCATCACACCACATCACTATACTTTCCTTGATTTCCTTCTTTATTTTAAATTCATCATTTTCTTCTAAAGAATAAAAAATGTTTCAGTGTGGGATTCCTTACATTCCAAATTTCATATGGTTCCCTTTCTTTCCCTCATCTAACCACTGCCCAATTTTTCATGTATACCAACCTTTCATTGATTTCTTCCAATAGTGATGAAACATTCCACTTTCAATGAGAAGTGTTTTGGACATATTATTCCCCCACTGATTTCTTCATTTGAAACCTACATTCTATTTTTGAGTTTGTACTGATGATACCTCATACTTAATGCCATGTTTCTTAGAGTAGTTTTCAAATTAAATGGATGTATATTTTATTCCATTATTGGAGCATAAGATCTTGATAGTGCATCCAGTCTTATTTTCCACTCTTCACTTATACCTCTTTATACAGTCCATCACTTTCCTCTTGATCTACATGAACATTAAACAATCCATTCTATTGTAATAATCAATCAAAATAATGAAATTCCTTTCCCTATATGTTCCCAATATATTTATTTAGCCACAAACATTGGTGTGCACCAGATTAATGAGATTATAAGCCCCTTTATTCTTTTACTAGTATGGATTTTAGACTATCTTTCCCTATATATAAACATCAAAATTATTTTCATGATCTTGTTTTAGATTTGGAAAATAGACTTCCACCATTAACTTCGAAAAATTATCCATGACCCATTGATGAATGAAACCTATCCTCTTATTCCACAAGCTATTATCCTCTTTAACTACCAGGAGACAGATGTTTTCATTTCTATGAAACTGGTAAAGATTATAATTTTTCCTCTAACCCTTCATTGGTGAGGTCCAAACCTTTATTTTGATTGATAATCCCTTTTGGTTAAATGTAACCCCAAGTACAGAGTCATAGAGTTGACTCACACTTAAAACATTACACTGTATTCCATCCACACAAAGAACTTTTATCTTCTTTAGATCATTACCCGCCAATTGGGTATTGCTCTTTCCTTTGATTTTCAAATATCTTTCATTTCCAAAGAACAATGTTCTATCAACTCTTACTTTCACATTATTTAGTAAGTTTATATTTTCAGTCATATGGGATGAAAACCCACTATCAAGGATCTAAATGTCGCTATTTTTTATAGATATGAGAGTGATTCAAGGATATTGGCCTTTTCTATTTTCTTATTTTCCTTCCATGAGATATCTGGTTGAGTTGAGGCATAAGATAACCTCTCCTATTTCTCTTTAGAACAAATAGTATGTTCATACTCTTCTTATTATAATAGGGAGTATCTATTACTCGATGTAATCTTTTCTAGATTTCTAGCATTCTATTGCCTTTTACTCTCATGGTGGTAACCACCACTTCTTTTTTGCCTATAATTTATGGCTTTATTCACAAAATTAGAACAAAAAAAGAAATATCTATAGAAATTATTTCTTCTAGGTAATGATGGACATGACCACATTCTACTTTGTTGACTGTTAGGATCTTCCTCATTCAAATAACTTATTGCCTCTTCATAATATAACATGGTGTGGCCAATAAATCTATAGAATTGAAATCTAATATGAGAGAAAATATTCTCCCCTTTATTCCTCCACATTTAACCAACCTTCATATATCTCCTTGGTTGTTGAAATTCCTTTTAGGATCATGATTTGTTTTTGTCCCACTGGTTTATTTTGTATGGGTCGTTCATTGTTCAAACTTTTGGTGACTTAGGATTGATGTCGTAATCACAAACCTTCCACTTTTTACTATTTATATTCTAGCTTCTTTAGATGTCTCGACATCACAACAAATCCCTTTTTTACCCACAAATCTAGTTCTTTGTTCATTCAGAATGTTATTAACACCATCAGATCCTTTCTAGACCATTTGAATCAATTCTCTATCTTTTAACCTTCTAATGTGTAGGTTCTTCTATGAATCAATCGATTTCACTTATAATTTAATTTTCTTTCTAAATGAAATAACCACTTATTCAAAAGACTAAATCATCTCTAAGAAATAATTAATGCCACCAATATCCTTAGCTTGTTCTTTAATCTTTATCTTGAAATTCATAGCCACTTTTGAAATCACTTGAGCGACTAATCAATATTTGAGTTCTTTTTCTTATCAATCAATATCATATTTGAGATGATCCACATATTCACAAGATTATTTTAATATCCCATTAAACTTATTTTTTTTCTTTTTTTTTGAATATCATGATCTTTAAGAGATCCCTCTAATTTCACTTTGAGATAAATGAAACCTTCCAGTTCATTGACATCTTCTTTTGAACATAATCCATTATAGAATCTTCTACATCATACTTAAACTATGTATCCACTTATTCAGAATAATCTTCATTACCATCCTCTTTTTTTCTAACCAAGGCCTTCCTTTGAAACCTATTTTCTGATGAATTTACCAGATTGAATTCTCTTTTAAGTGTAAACCTCCTTCATGGCTTCTGCAAAATTATTTCTTCATATCCATCATCATAAAATTTCATTGGGCACCTTGATGTAATGTTCCCAACCTTACCACATCAAAAATAATCCAAGGTTAATTTTCCTTTAAATCTACCATTTCCTCTTTTGAATTTTCTAGCTAGAAGAGTGATTAATTCATCATTCACATCCTTTTAACCATCACCACCTTTTGATATGTCAAGTTTCTCCAGATCTTTAAAATAAATATCCTTAGTTGAATGAATTATCTTTCCTTTCAGATTATGTTATTACCACTAGGTCACAAACATGTTTAATTTTGAGTTTGGTTTATCACTTTTGAGGTTCTAGAGGTTTTTGGGAGTCAAGGGTTGGAAATTTGGAGTTTCGGGGAAACTAATCTAGGCACATGATTTAGGTGCATGATTAGTAGTAACTGTGCAATATAGACCTATGAGTTATAGAGGAAATTTTCATGATTTTGATAATAATTTGTCCAACCGTGTGAGTTTCCAATGAAACATTTTGAGAGGATGGGTTTGGTAAAGAGGTTTTTACATGAATTGAGAATGGTTTGTCTAACCGTGTGTCTATTCCCAAGAAGTAGTGTGACTTAGTTTTCAAGAGACAGTGGCTACCACACGATTGGTATACTGTTTTCTAACCATACAACATAACCATGAAAATAGATCCAAACCTCTTAAAATGGAAATTTACCTTGATGTCCTTGATCATTTTTTACTATAATCTTCTCATAATCTCTCATTAGATCAAACTAGCCCCTCTGTGATGCTCTAGAAGACTCTTCCCTTGATTCCTTGGTGATCCTCAATCGATTTGGGTGGATCTCTTCAAGCTATGTTTGTTTTTCCTCTTGGTTTCTTCTCTTTTCTCTAGATATTCTCTTGATCTCTATTCCCCTTATCTCATTGGAAACTTATTAGGATGTGATTTATAAACCTAGAGGGTTTGATGAGGAATTGGTGTTTTTTATCTTGGATCAAGGCTTGAAAAGAATCAATATTTTCATTTACCATAATCATTCCAGGAGGAAACATTGTTTTCATCGATCTTGTGGCCCACGTCACAATATTATGGTATATCCCTTAGCATGCCTTGTGTTCTTATGACTTTATTTGGTTTTGATTTCTGAAATTTATGATTTGAAATCAATGATAGATGAATTAGATCTTTGATGGCTATGGAACTATTTTCTAAAAAGCTTTTTTTGTTGAAATTCATTTTTAATAACATGATGTGTTTTCTAAAATTACTCGAAGGTGGTTTTGAAATGGAAATGGTTTTTCAAACATGAAAGCAGTGTGGACCACTATGGAAAATGTTTTTATGAACTGTGGGTATAAAAATGAATTGTCTTTTCCTTGAAAAATGTTTATTAAATATAAACTTGGTTTTATGAATGCAATGGTTATATAATAGCACATCGAGAAGGCCTTGGGACATGGGGGAAACTAGATATATGCAATCCCTAATGGAGTTAGCTATCACTATGAGAGGTTCCCATGATTCGATAGTTTCTAGTGGGTATCCTTTACATGGGAATGAGGTTCTCAGACATTAGATTTCACTTATGCTAGATAGTGTTTCATGTTTTTCTTATTTTTATACACCCTCGTGTTGTGATTGTCCCTTTGGTGATTTTAGGATACATTACATGCATGATTACTTGATATGATTATTTTCTAACTTGACATGTGAAGATCCTTTTGGTTAATTTTGTAACATATTTTGTATTTTTTTTCAACATACCTATCTATGAATGTTTTTTTGATAGGTGAGTAAGAGTTTCTAAATTTTTTTAATAAAATTATTCATATAAAGTGCTGGAGGAGGTGAAAGAAGTTTATCCTTAACTATATTAGGAAAAATTTCTTTAAGTAAGATGATGTTGTGCCATTCTTCAAAGTTTCTAGCATCATGAAGAAACTCATTATCCAAGCTGAAGTTATACATTTTCATACATAGGGAGAAAATTACAACAATGTCCCAAGACATAGATCTCCGGACACAAATCACTAGATAGATATGAATTAATGGACAAGCCCATTGTGTAAAGGTAAATTCCATCATGCCTTGAATAAGAGTAGTATACCCAATGTGTAAAGGTAACTGAAGTACTGTGGGTCGATTTAAAAGATGAAGGAAAACAAAGAGTCTAAATTATTGAGTTTTTACACACTTGTATAAAGTAAAATAATTACAAAGGAGAATAAGTACAAAGGTGTGAGAATTTTAATGTTTGAGTGACAATACAAAGTGAATCCACATTTATAATCAGACAAAAATGCTATGTAATGTTATCGTACGGAGAAGGAAAATTATAACAAAAAAAATGGGAAATTATTCTATGAAATAAGTATTTATAAGTTGTAATAAAATTATTTGATAGACAGTGGATTGAGTGAACCAGACATAAGCAGATGAGATTATCAACAGATAGTGTGTAATATGTTTAGGTGGAAAATATTTATGTCACAATCTATATGAAGTTAAAAGTAATGAAGGAAACTAAAATATAAAGGCATTGATTCAAGTCCATCAGATGATGAACTATTAGACCGATAAGGTTACATAAAGATAACTCTTACTTTGCAAGACCTATATAAAGGTATGAAGGATGGATTTTCAAATCTATCAGATATAGGAAATCTAAACAGAATCAAGGAAGATCAATGGGCGATGAAGGATCCATAGGACATATGATTATCAAACAAATAATCATGATGTCATCAGATGAATGATTTAGAGATGTTGCACCAGACTGAGTTTTTCAAACCAAGCACCATAATAATTTTCAGTAAACACTAAATGATCAGAAAAAGTCAATTGGATGAATAAAAGAGTATATAAGTGTATAATTTTTACTAGATAAAGGAGTTCTGAAAGAAGACACTAAACAAACATTCCACTAGATAGTTTTTTTGAGAATCTTTACCTAAACATGGTAAATCCTCCATTACAAATGATAATGATGAGTTGATATATAAAATCATTTTTATCTAGTTGAGATGAGAAACTTCAAAGAATTTACTTCTCACTAAGGTTAAGTAAGTTTGAATAAGGTTTCAGATGCAGGAGACTTTATGAAGCTTCAAAAGGATCCTAGAAGGATTGAGAAGCATCAATAAAATTTCAAAAGAGTGGGAAATTCAAATTCATATTTTTCATTAAATAGGAAAATGAAATCAATTTATATTATTTTCTTCTTCAAGAACACTTATAGAAGGGGTTCAAGTACAATACAAAAATGTTACTATTCACATGTGTTAGAAAGTCTAAGTGCTAAAAATGTATCAGATTTAGATACCAGATGAAGAACCAAAAGCCAAAGTTTCGAGCAGTGTGAGTTTACAACCAAATTAGTTGAGGAAGAAAGGTTACTAATCTAAGTTATTAGAAATAGTATTTAGTTATAAGACACTAGATATAGATTTAGTTCATATACATTGGATATAGGAGTCGTTCAAAGATACATGATAGTGTTTTTTTGGATAAATATTCCAAATAGATTGGGAGTTGTAGGAGTTTTTTTCATCCAACATAGCTTCGAGAACAAGAATAGTTTTGTGAGGCACACCAGAAAGAGAATACTAGACTGAGTTAGAAGATTCACAGATAGAGATACCAAATAAAAATATCATATGGAGAAATTTCGAATGAACCTTTAGTGAGTTGTAATGAAATGTTGTCCAACTTGGGAGCATAATCAAAACTTTTGTAACTAATTTGAGTCAATATAAACATAACCATAAAGAGATAAAAGTATTCTAATGGGAGTTGGATGTTTGTATTCACTTCTTTGTTATAGTAAATTTCCATAGACTAAAAAGAGTTTCCATGGAAAAGATATAGTCACCCACACCTGGGGAAAACTTTACAAATCTTACATTCCTTGCATTAATTTCTTTTCATTGCATGACTGTGAGGTTTTTATATAAAGTTGAAAAGGATAATAAATCTAATAATTTACAGGTTTTAATTTATAGATAATTTAAATTGTAAAATATCACCACTGATTCAACACCCCTTTCTCAGTGGTTCTCACGATCCTAGGGAACTTTAATTTTCATCAGATCCAAGGTTCCCTTGTTTGATCCTTATCATGGGAAATATCATCTTAATGAATAATAGAGGTATTACTAACTTCGATGGAAAAATTATCATGGTTTTAAAACCAAGATGATACTCTATCTTCTATCTCTTGGCTTAGAGGTAATTGATGTAGATATAGTTGGGTTTCCACTCATTGTGAAAGATGATCATATGATATTCAATGATAAAAGAAATATTAAGGTGGGTGAGAAAGATAAAAATTATATTTTAATATATTTTTTATAAAATTTTTATATTAAAGTGATAGGTATCAAAAAATATAAATAAACTTGTGAAAAACTTGAAAGTATCTTAGAGGAAAACATCAAAGTGAAGGAAGCAAAGCTATAAATCTAGTGTAACAAGTTCAAATATATTGGAATGGAATATGAAGAAAATATTGATGAATAACTCACCAGAGTTAATGATTTTTTTTGAAACATCATAGGATTTTAAGATTTCTTGGAAGATTCTACCATTTTTAAGAAACTCATGAGAAAATTTCATGACAGGTTTGATTCTAAAATTTTTTCCTTAGAAGATAAAGATGATTTATCTCTTAATGAATTACACAACCTTCTTATTGCATATATGATGATAAAATATCAATCATTTAATAATAATATCAAGTATTAAATGGAGTTTGAATCCACAATAAAGCTATAAATAAAAGATACTAAGATTGTTGACCTTAGTAATTCAGAAGATAAAGAAGATTATGAAATGAATGAAAAATCACATCTTTTATATCCAAAAGTTACTAAAGAGGTAGAGTAAAATATGGAGGAAAACTCCAAATTAAATATTTTGAGTGTGGAGGAATTGTGCATTTTTCTATGAATTTTTATAAGAATAAATTTGGAGAATATGAATATGATTCCAAATAAAAACCTCAATGGAATAAGTAAAGTAAAACTTCTAAGGAAGATAAGAAATCCAATATACATAAGAAAATGTTTTCTAAAACAAATAAATATATTGAATAAGAAATTTGAATATGAATCTATTTAAAATAATTATTTATAAGATAAAAATACATAGAAGTTAATAACTATTTTCATAAATGTTGAGAAAAATAAAGATTCCGCAAATAGTGAAGAAGAAGAAGAAGAAGGTGAAGAAACCTACAAAGAATATCAGCTGAGATCAAAAATTATGGAATGTATTGAGAAAAAAGAAAACTCAAGAAATACATCATAATGATGAAGAAATAAGTTGTGAAAAGGAAAGTGGGAAATGAAAATATTTTTATAAAGGAATATGTGTAAATTGAGGAAATTAAGAACCTAAAAATAAAATATGGAGAAAACAGAAATATGGTGTAATATCTCAATAAGAAACTTACTACTAAAGAAGATGAGGTTTTTAAAACTCTAATAAGATTTATTTAAGTTCAAATTACCTTGAAAAAGATGAGTGAAAATTTCAAAAAGTCATTAGAGGTAAAAGATGAAATATCTTGAGTTTCTGAGATAATTATTCCCAAGGATCAGGTGATATCTTTACCCATTAATCATAAAAGACAATTTGATCCTTAAAACCATTTAAGTGTTAGAAACAACATTAGAAAATATTGGGTTGAAAAAATATGTGTAAAAAACATCACATCGACAAAATTTGAAACTAACCTCTATAAGAAAGTTTCCCCATACTAGGGGGAAACAAGTACATAAAGATGTTACAAACCTCATTAAAATTTCTATAGAGAAGGATCCTACTTTTATATGATATCAAGATTCAGTGAATATTGTTGGCTCTATGGTACATATGGTCAAAAGTAGTATAATTGTTTCCACAACATGCCTCTCCCTAGGAATAGACATGAACTAATGGGGAGAAACAATGGAATAAAGGAGAGAAACTTTACTAATCCATAAGAAGAAAGAAATAAAAAATCATATGATGTTAGAATGTTTCCAATATAGAACTAATTTGATTACCTAGATGAAATTTTTATAAGATGCATCCAACTAGATCACTTTGTTGAAGAATGCTTGAAAACTCTTTGGGGAAATTTTTCTATGCTAGGAAAGTAGAAAATCTATAAAGAAGAAAGTTTAAGAAAAATTTTTGTTGTTGAGAAAACTCTAAAATATAGAAAAAGAAACAAAACTTAGATTATAGATAGTGGTTATTCCTGAAATATGAAAGGTGATATAAATATATTTAAATATATTGAATAATGTGAAGGAGGATCAGTTAATTTAAAAAATGATAGTTCCTTAAAAACCAAAGGAATAGAAACTACTAAGATTGAAGCTCATAATTTAAAATAAAAAGAATATTTATAAGATAATGGGCTCAAACACAACTTAATTAGTGTTAGAAAACTTTGTGATGATGGTAAGTTATCTTCAGGAAATATTCTTTTATTATCATAATTTTTAAAGATGGATAATTTTTTACTAAGGGAGAAAGAACTAGTGGAAATATTTTACAGATTGGAGATATTTTTAACTCATGTTACATAAATGATTAGAATAAAAATAAGTCATGGAATCAAATATTTGGACATCTTTTATAGAAAAATATATTCCCACTTTCTAAAAAAATTAATTTTAGAAACTTACCACCACTGAAAATGAAAGATATTGTTATTTTTATAAAAATTTAAAAAGGAAAGATAGTTTGAGGAAAAAATAATAAATTTTAAATCCAATCAACTAGAAATATTAAGCCCATTCACTCTAATATTTGTGGGATTATGAGACATAAATAATCTAAATATTATTTTTACTTAATTAATTTCAATGATGAATTCAATAAAAAGACCAACATGATGTTCATGAAACATAAATCAAAGGTTACATAAATGTTTAGATATTTCATAAGGTAAGTTGAAAGAGATATAGATGTTTATATATTGAAGCTGAGAACTGAAAAGTTAAAGTAGTATAAAAGAAATACTTGAAAACTTTATTTAAAGAAATATGGAATCATATATCAATATAGTTCTCTATCAACTCCTTAATAAAATAAAGTGGTGGAAAGAAAAAATAGAATATTAGAGTAAATGGGAAGAAGTATACTGAATGAATATAAACTTTCTATGTTTTTCTGGAGTGAATACCTTAGTAATATTGTTTATTTAAAAAATAGATGTTTGTTTTGGAAATAATATATTATGACTCTCTTCGATATGTGGTATATGAAAAAGCCTTTAGTGAAGTTTTTTATGGTTTTTTAGATTTCTTTCTTTCTTAAGGTAAAAAAAAAATGATATTGGAATGTTTGATGAAAAATTTGAGGAAGGAATTTTCCTAGGTGTCCAGCCAATAAAATAAGTTACAAGTGTCATAATACATGTTCACAAAAGTTTATTGATTTTTATGATGTGAAATTTGTTGAAAATTCAACTTACTTAACAAAATTCGTTGAAGATATTATAGAAGATAAATTAATGAATTATAATGAGAATAATAAAATTGAAACTGAATGTGAGCCAAAATTTTGACAAAGTGACTTAAGATCATTTTGGTTATGAGGAAAGTGATACAGAAAGAAAATATCTTAAAACCCAAACATTACAGAACCATGTTAAATATGACAACATCATTGTAAATTAGAAATCTCTAGTTTAGACTAAAAGGAAGTTGAGGTTAGAGAATAAAACATCACTTATCTCATAGATAAAACTAGAATAAGTTTCATAGGATATTGAACATAAAAAATATGTACAAGCTATGAATGAAGAGTTAGATCAGATTCTAAAAAATGACATCAGAGAACTTGTTCCATGACCAATATAAAATAATTTTATAGGAACAAAGTAAATGTTTATAAAAAAGTTGAATAAACATGGAGAAATTTAAATAAAAAAAGAACAACTCTTTTGAAAAGTTTACTCATAGGTGGAAGGTGTTGATTTTGAAGAAAATTTCCCCCTGTTGTGAGGCTTAAAACTATAAGAATATTTTTAGTAGTTACTGCACAATGTTGTTACAAAGTCTATTAGATGGATGTTAAGTTAGCTTTATTTATTATATAAATTGAATAATAATCTTATTTTGATAAAACTTGTGGGTTCTTACTTAATAAAAATGGAACCATGGTGTTTAAGTTGAAAAAGTATTTGTATGGGATGAAACAAGCTCCTTGTGCCTGGTATGCTAAACTTGACAGTTTCTTGAAAAAATTGAAATTATCTAAAGGAAAAGTTGATAGAAACTTTTATGTTAAGGAAATGAACAAAAGTACCTTTTTTTTCATTATTTACATTGAATATATATTTTTATAGGTAACAATGATAAAACTTGTAAATAATTTGCTGAACAAATGAAGGAAAGCTTTGAAATGTCAATGCTTGGAGAGTTAACTTTATTTTTGTGTTTACAAGTTTAATAAAAAGAAAGATATGTCCTTATATCACAAGAAAAGTATTCCAAAAAGTTTCTACAAAAGTTTTTCATGACAGATTCCAAGAAGTTTCTACTCCCTTTTCTATTTGCATAAAGATGAGTAAAGATGAAGCTGAAAAAAGTGTGAATTAGAATGAATTTAGGAAGTTGATAGGAATCTTGTTCTATCTTACATTTTCCTGGATAGAAATTTTATATGTAATTGAATTGTGTGAAAGATATCAAAGTGATCCAAAGGAATCACATATCATGACTGTAAAAGTAATTCTTAGGTATGTTAAAGGAATATCTTCTTACAGACGGTTGTATAAAAGAAGACGTGACATGAAAGTTCTTGAATACACTGATGCTATTTGGGATGTAGATTGTATTGATAGAAAATAAACATCAGGAGGGACTTTTTTCTTGAGGGAATATTTTGTGAGTTGACACAGTAAGAAATAATGTTCTATTAATTTAAGTATAACTGAATTATAATATGTTTCTACCACCCATGTTTGTACAAAAATGATATGGTTGAAAGTTTAGCTGTAAGATTTGAAAGTGAATGTTTTTAAACTATTGCAGATTATTTTTGATAATAAAAGTCATATTGATCTTTCAAAAAACCTTGTATTACTTTCCATATCAAAGCACATTGATATTAAGTATCATTTCATAAAATAGAAAGTTATTGGGGGATTTAGAAGACGTGGTCAGGTAGGTGGTGGGAGATGGCGCTCTCAACTATTGGAAGGCAAACTGGGTTGGTAAGCTACTTTACTTTCTAGGGTGTCCAGTTCCTAAAATATCCTTTAGAGAAGAAATCTTATTTCAGGACTTCATCCATACTTCCCTTGAACCTCAAAAAAGTCTTATCATTGATAATATCACCCTGAATAGTGATTCTAATAAATGCATTTTCCAGGATCCTCCTCTAGGAATTTTAACACCAAGAACTGTCATAAGATAAAGAATTCCAGTAGTGGGGATGATGATTTGGATCTGAAGATATGGTGTAAAGTAATCCCATCCAAAATGAATTTATTAGTGTGGAGCCTGAGAAATAGTGCACTGCCTACTGACGACAATGTGCAGAAGAAGGGGATTTAGATGGAATCTTTCTGCTGGTGATGCTCTGCTCCAAGATATAAAATTGTTTTGCATCTGTTCTTTAGAAGAGACATAGATCACTATATTTGGGATTTTATTGGCCATTTCATGGGTCTTTCTGTCTTTGGGGACATGATTTCCGAGTTCATTGAGACCTAATTTCAAGGAAATGATCTTAGCGGTACTGGGGTGAAGGCTCATAACATGGCCTTCTTTGCAAGATACTGGATTATTTGGGAGGGGAGTAATAAAGATAGAAAAGGTCATGCTTACTCTATCTGTTACAAGAATATGTGGGTGAAATATCTGGTGTCAGAGTTAAGTGCACTCATCCTTGGTGGGGGATCCTTGGCCTTGCTGCACAAAATCATCCCAAGGGTGGTGATTAATGTGGAGATAGATGAAAGGAATTATCCAGGGGTGTGGATTAAATGGAAGGATCCATTATCAGGGTTGAAACTTAATTTGGATGGGGCGTACATGGAGGGGACAATGAGGGGGGGGGGTGGTGACCTTGTTTGGGATGATAGAGGATCTATACCATTAGACTTCATCTATTTTTATAGAATAAGTAGCTCCTTGGAAGTGGAAGTAAGGGACATGGATAGTGGTATCTATTGGTGTAGTCACTTAAATTTCAACTTACAGAGGTGGATTCAGATTCAAAAATATTAGTTGGGTTTCTTTAGAGAAAGTATAACCTACCTTGGGACTTGAATTATTTAACCAGGAAGTGTAAGGATTTTTTTGATTCAGGGCATTATGGTCAGCCATACTTGGAGATAGGGTAACTTTACTATTTATTCATTGGCTGGAAATGTGGTTCCTAGTTAGCATACCATCTTATATCTATATCCTGATTCACTTCCAGATGATTATAAGCTCATTTTTAGGGGTTATTCTTTAGGTATTCACCATTATTATCCCCCATGACTTGTTTCCTTGTTTGTTTTAGGGGGGGAGGGTAATATTCCATTATTCTAAATAAAAAGTTACTTTTTAGTCAGATATGATTGAGTAAATTTCAATAAAGTATCAAATTGCTGATGTTTTCACCAAATCTATACCATGGGAATGATTTGTGAAATTGAGGCTCAAACTAAATGTTCAACATACACCAATGAATTCTTAAAGTTATTAAGGAAAAAAAACACCCACCATGATTTGGATTATGTTTTCAAATGGAGAGAGTAATCATGACTTTGTAAGAAGTAAAACATTCTATTATATGAATGTGAAATTGTTGTTTCCATAAAATGTGTGAGAAGATAAAATTAAGGGGTGGGGGGTTATATTAACATGTCCATAATATTTCTTGTTATCTTGGCATGAAATTACTTCAAAAACATTTCTTTATCCAATAGTGTGGTGTCATGAAATTCTTTATAAGAAAGGCTATAGTCTTATAAAAAGTTGAGAAAAATATTTTTTTTTAAAAAATGTTGAGAATTTGTTATTAATATTGACAAAAAATTCAATGGGGGAGTTTAAAGATCATTTGGGATGTTTTTATAACATATTTTTTATTTATTATTAATATATCACATTATGAATGTTTTTTTCGACAAGTGAGTAATATTTTTTGGAAGTTGTTAAGAAATTTTTTCTTATAAAGTGTTGGAGGAGGTAAAGGATTTTTTCCTTAACTATTCCAGGAAAACCTTGCTTAAGTTAGATGATTCTACATTGTTCTTCAAAGTTTATAGTATAATAAAGAAACTCATGATCCAAGATGAAGTATTAAATTTTCATATAAAGGCAGAGAAGCTTAATAATTTCACAGGAAACAGATATCCAGATGTGGATCACTAGACATATATGAATGGATGAACAAACCTATCGTGTAAGGGATAATTTTATCATCCCTTATGTAAGAGAAGTATAACCAATGCATAAAGGTAACTGAAGTTTATCACGTTGAGTTACTAGATAGAGAACAATTATGAGTCTGGAGTATTGTGTTTGTAAACACTTGTACAAAGTAAAAAATTTACAAAGGGGAAGTAATACAAAGGTGTGAAGAGTTTGATGTTTGTGTGACAATACAAAGTGAAGCAACATTTGTCATTAGATAACCATGTTGCATAATGTTACCAGATAGAGTAAGGACATTATTACTAGAAAAAAGGGAAATTCTTCTGTGAAAAAAGTCTTTAGAAGTTCCAAAAATTCCATATGAAAGACAATGAATTGAGTCCATCAGAAAAAATCAGCTGAGATTATCGGAATGAAATTTTGTGAAAAGTTCAAGTAAAAAATATTTATTCCACAAGCTATATGAAGTTTGAATTAATGAAGGATGTTTTAATATGAAATCATCAGTTCAAGTCCATCAGATGATGAACCATCAGACTAAGTGTTAGTGCTTTAGTTGGAAATTTTATATTAGGGAGACCTCGAGTGAGTAGTCTTTGTCTCCCAATGGAGTTTTACACTTCTAAGGTAGTATGGATGTTTTGATAGACCTAGGATAAGAATTTATGGATGATGGAAACTGAACCATTGTTTCATGAACCATAAAGCTACAATGATGTATTATGACATGAGATACCATTACTGGTGAACAAGAATGAGATAATCGATGGAATATTTTGTGTATCAGTGCCTTACTTGTCATATAATTAAGGTGAAACATCTGAGGCTTGTTGGTTTTCAATAACCCTTATCCATTATGATATGGAAATTGAACAAGATATCCATGGAATTCATGATTAGGCTACCTCAGTATCTCAGTGTTAAGGATATTATTTGAGTGATTATTGATCGACTCATAAAATCAACACATTTTTTATCTATCAAGGATTCGATAAAGGTAGAGGATCTTAGGCACCTGTATAGGTGGTATATTGTCAGAATTCATGGTGTTACATTGATTATCATTTCATATAGGGACCCTTTATTTACATCCCAGTTTTGAAGTGTATTATAGGTTGCAATGAGTTCTTAATTGAAGTTGAACACGACTTATAATCCTCAGTCAGATGTCCAGACTGAGTAATCCATCCCAATTCTTGCATACATGCTTCATTTATGAATTATTGACTTCAGTGGATCATGGGAGAAACATATTACCTCAGTTGAGTTTTCCTATAAAAATATTTATTAGGATTCGATCATGATTAATCCTTTTGAAGTTTTATATGAGAGGCCTTATAGATTGCCTCTTTATTAGGAATAGGTTGGATAATGATCCTTGGTTAAACTGAGTGTCATTCTAGAGATGATGTAACTCATATGATTTATTAGGATAATATTAGTGATAGATCAGAGATTCCAGAAATATTATATTGATTGAATCCATTGTCTGTTAGAGTTTGAGGCATATGATCTGGTGTTCCTTAGAGTTTTTCCTTGGTTAGGACATAAACATTTTTAGAGGTGGGGTAAGTTAACACCTCATTATTTTGTCCCACATGATATTGTGGAGTGACTCGATAAGGTGGAATATTGATTAGACTTACCTACTCACTTGACTTATATCCATGACATGTTTCATGTTTCCCAATTGAAGAAGTATCTCCAGATCTGTCCCACATGATCGAGTGGGAGGATGTTGAAATTAAACTAGATACCTCAGTGATTGAAAGGACCATTCAGATGGTGGAATGATGGTATAAGGTGATGCGTGAAAATAAGATCCCATTGGTTCGAGTGAGAAGGTAGTGTGGTAGGGAAAACCATGAGACATGCTAGCATGAGGTCTTAATATTTTAGCAATGGTCTTATCTCTTCTTAGGTTCATGATCTTGAACCTCTCTAGGGAAAAAAGATCTTATGGTGGGGAGAATTATGACACCCTCAGAGTCATAGGTATATTTAATTTTGATTTTGGTTTATCCCTTTTGAGGTTCTAGAGGATTGTGGGAGTTAGAGGTTATAAATTTGGTGTTTTGGGGAAAACATTCCAGACACATGGTTTAGGTGCATAGTTACTAAAAACCATGTGGTAACTGTGTATTATAGATTTGTAAGTTACAATAGTGATTTTCACATTTTTTCTAACTGTGCGAGTCTCTAGGAAAACCATGCAAGATTATGGGTTTGGTCCAGAGGCTTTCAGATGACACAAGCATGGTTTTTCTAACCATATGGCTATTTCTAGTAAACCATATGAGTTAGTTTTCATGGGACAATGGATACTTCATAGTTGATGCATGGTTTTTCTAATTGTACGACCTGACTGTGTGAACAGATCTGAACCTCTTAAAATAAAAATTTACCCCAATCCCCTTGATTTTTTTTAACTTTAATATGCTCACATCTCTCATTAGCTTAAACCAGTCCATCCATGATGCTCTAGATGACTATCCCCTTGATTTCTTAGTAATCCTTGATCGATTTGGGTGTATCTCTTTAAGGTATGTTCAATTTTACTCTCTATTTCTACTCTTTTCTCTAGATATTCTCTTAATATCACTTCCACTTATCTTGTTGGAACCCTATTGGGATGTGATTTCTATATCTAGAGGGTTTTATGGGGATTTTATGATTTTTATCTTATATCTAGTCATGTAAGGACCAGATCTTTTTGTTTCCCATCACCAGTGTTGGAGGCAATGCTGTTTTCAATGATATTGAGGTAGGTGTATCTATCCTATGGTCTATCCCTTGGTATGAATTATGTTCTTATGATTTCATTTGGTTTTAATTTGTGAAATTGATGATTTTAAATCCATCAATGGTGAATTGGATCTTTGATGGCTGTGGAATTGTTTTTTAAAAAGGGATTTTTTTGTTGAAAATCATTTTGAAGCACATAATGTGTTTACTAAAATGCCTCAAAGGTAGTTTTGAAATGGAAATGGGTTTTCAAGCATGAAATCAATTTGGATAGCTATAGAAAATATTTTTATTATACGTGGGTATGAAAATGAAATGTATTTTCCTTGAAAAATGTTTATGATATTTGAACTTGGTTTCTTGAATGTAGTGACAATATAATAATACACCAGGGAGACCTTAGGGTATAAGGAAAAACTAGATATATGTGATCCTTGGTGGAGTTATCTATCACTAAGGGAGGTTCCCATGATTCCATGGTTTCTAGTGGGTAACCTTTCTATGGGACCGAGGTTCCCATACATTTGAGTTTACTTATTCTGACCAATATTTCATGTTTTTTTATTTGTGTACCCCCTTGTTTTTTGATTGTACCTTTGGTTCTTTGTGGATACATTACCAGCATGATTGATTGATATGATTACTTCCCAACTTGATATAAATGTTGATGCTTGAAACCTATTTTACACACTAGTTTATTCCTCATAAATAAATGTTATGTCATATTTATTTGTTATTTGAATATATAATGTTTTTAAAGGAAAACAAAGGATGATTTTATATGGGGAAATGATTTATTTTAGAAATATTTTAGAAATCTATTTTATATAATATCTAACACATATACATCGATAGAAATTGTATTTATTCTACCGAGCTTTAGTGATCACACCCTAATTTTTCCTTTCATAATTTGTAGCATTGGTTTTGCAAGATACATGTAAATGGAAGAGCATCATGTAGAGGATGTATCTTCTAGACTATGTTGGATTCTGATTGGTTGGGATGGTGGTGACATATATGTACCTGGAGATAGACCCATGGGTTTCTTTGGGTTCTATGTTATTGTTATTTCAATTTTTTTCTAGACCTTATTGTCTAATTCTTGGATGTTACCTTTGTGGTTTGGTTTTTTTGCCATGTGATTTTTATGGAAATATATTTCAATACTCTATTTTTATATTATTGTTAGGTTCACTAGGCTAGACACCCTGAGGGGGGGGGGGGGTGAATCGGGGTATGAAAAATTAAAACAACTTCCCCTTTTGATCTTGTTTTTTTATTATAAAAAACTCACTTATCTCTCTCCTTCCTGCAGAGTATGAATGAATCTTAATGCATGAACAAGATATAGTAATTTTAATTGGTTCACCCTCACTGGGATATTTCCATGAAGCATACACCAGCGATGTGCTGATGTACCAAATTCACTATAAGTGCACTTCTATTTACAAGTTTGAAGTGGACTCACTATCCCTCCTAGTTTACAACCATTCACAATTTGAGAACTCACTGCTCTCTCAACTGAAGTGAGCTCACTACTTCTTCATAAGATCCACTCACAGTTTATAGACATGTAGGTCTATTCATTCTCACTAATGAATACATCCAAAATTGTAGATAGATGCTATGCTAAAGTTCCACTTTCATCCATTGATGAATAAAACTTTTCCTCTGAACACTAGGAAATCCCTTTTAAAACTCTTTCGCAAAGCACACTATCTTTAAGAAGCCCCCACTTTTGCAAAGCTCAAACAAGCCTTTTCAATTCTCTAACCTCTTGGTGAAGCTCACAGGTTCACAGAGCTCATAAGTTCATGAAGATCACTAGATCGCAGAGCTCTCTAGATCGCAGAGCTCACTACTTCACAGAGCTCACATTGTTCTTTGATATTTTTCAAAGCTAAAAAAGCCTCTGAGAAGCACACATCCTCCAAAAAGCCAAACTAGCCTTTGTGGAGTGCCTTCCTTTCACAGAGCTCAACTACCTCTACAAATTCCCTTTTTTCATGAATCTCCCTGATTTGCGAATCTCCTTCACAATTAGAGAGCTTAATGTTTTTCATTTTATCTCTCTACTTTCTCAAGGGTGTTGAGGTCTATTTATAGGCGATTCCACCAACTCGAGAACATTCTATGAAAAGTCAGCGCCACATCATCTCAAATCGCAAAGCTCTGAAATTTATGCTAAAATTCTCTCTATATCGTGAAGCACCACAACATTTTTTGGATTGCGAATATCATGGTAATCGTAGAGCACTCCTTCAATTCCTTTGTACCACCACCGCAAAGCTTCGCCACAATGCTCTTCACCTCTGATATTCTCAATGCTCATTGTAATCGCAGAGCTCATTTTCAACATTCTTCCAGTCTCTGTGAAATACACTTCATGAAGCCTACCTTCGTGAAACTCATGCCTTTTCTATATTCTGATAAGATATTCAAGAAAATCCACTTTTCACGATGCTCACCAAATCCCAAAATTTGGACCTCAAAAATTTGGAAAACACTAGAAAAAGGTTCCACCTTGTATATGTTCTTTTGTACCACCTATAGATCTTCCATTTCTTTGTCGTGGTTATTTTTCAACATGGATTTTCAATAACATCTCTCGAACTTGACAATTCACCATGAAAACATGCATTGTCAACAAACACAAACAACATAAAAATGCTGCAATGTTACCTTGAGATATTTTTTTCCAACACTTATCACATGTATATTGAGGGTGAAATCATTCCCATGTTTCTTTGTATGATACCCTGGTGTTTTTCACTAACCCATGGAGATTAGGAATGTGCTTCGAGTATTATGGTGGGCCAATTTTGGTGATATTATTGGTTGACCCGGGTTGGTCTGTTACAACTTAACTCTCATTTCATTGGCCATTATATTGATTACCAGATCATTAAGAGATAACTTGGAAAAATAATTTTCTTCAAGAGTTAAAACTGTCAAATTGTACATAGGTGAAAATCTCTTCAAGTTACTATCATTATTTTAATCAGGGTGCATTTTCAAGTCATAAAACCTATTATGAAGGACTTGTAACTTATCATCCTTTATGTTGTAATAACCTTCATAAATTTTGGAAATTTTTTCCCACATAAACTTGGCACTCATGAAATTAATCAATTTCATATAAATATGATTATAAAGAGATCTAGATAATTAATTCCAAGCTTGTACATCAATATTGAGTAGCTTCCTATTCACTTTAGTCATATAGATTTATGAAACATCACCAACATGTATCCCATGATTAGTGATAAATAAGACTTCTACTCTAATATATCATAGGTGAGATCACATACCATTATTTCAAACTTGATAGATACTCCCATCAGATAGATAAAACCATTTAGAATTTATTATTCTCTCTATACCAAGATTTAAATGACAGATTCAATGCTTGTAACCTCATCCTCGATACCACTTGTTGTACCTTAGGATGTCCTAAGAGGGGAAGGGTGAATTAGGGTGCCAAAATTTTGTTTTTTAAATTTAAATGGATCTTTTCTCCATGTTGGTAGTAACATGTTAAACATGTATGATTATAATTCATATTCATCAAATACACATATGCAGAAATAAAATATAACACAACAATTTCTACTTGGTTTACTACTAAGGGATAGTCCAATGAGCATACGTCAACAATGTGTCGGTCATATAAGAATCCAATAATCTTCACCAGTTTTTATGGATTAAAATTGTTTAGAAACTGTCACTCTATTCTAGGCATACTGTATTTATAACTAATACAGGGATAATTCATTGACTCCCTCAGATCACCTTCATTGACTCCTCTTTGCTCATTAATTTGGATAAATACTTCCTCAGTTTAACAACTTTAAGGTTTATTCACTATCGTCAAGAATGTAAGCTTTAATTTTCACCATGATAGCCCATGAATGATTCTCCATTACACTTATTGGTCTCCAAAATACCCATAAAATATGGTTCTTGAGAAATCCCTATATAAACCTATCTTGCACATACATACTACATGAATCACTTTTCATCGCCTAATAACCATATGATTCAATTCCTATCAAATGTTAACTTTGAGAGATACCCATGCACATATCTTCTATACACACATCTTACATAAGAATGCTCAATACCTTCTATGTGACTCCTCTATACACTTCCTGCATGCGACTCCTCTAGGAACTACCTTTAGCGCGACCCTCCATGTACCCTTACATATCCTCCTATGAACTGTGATAACCCTTATATATCCCTATGTCGGCTCTTATATATCACATCTCTCTTTATCATGGATAGTGAGATGTACAAATGGTTAGGTGGGGGGGGGGGAATTGACCAATTTACAATTTTTAATATTATTTTAGAGTTAAATTAATTATATAGTGGAAGAATAAAAATAAAAATGTTCACAATATTTTTTATAGTAGTTCAGATCAAAATTATCCTACGTCTACTCTTTTACAAGGGCCCAGATCCACAAGGATAGACCCTTTGTGCATTTCTTAAGACTGAGTTTCTCAGAGGAGGCTTTGAAGTCTGGATGAGTTTGGCTTATAAAAGCTAGAAGCAGGGAGATTTCACACCATGTAAACATTTACACAACATGAAAGTGGATTTTAGGTCTTTTTCTAATGTGTAATAAATCAAGGTTTAAAAATAAAAAGGGTGACACATTTTCTGGTGTAAACCATATCATGAGAGTTACATGACGTGAAATGGGATTAAATGTCTTGTAAATACCTGATGTTGAATATATTTAAAAGATACAGTGCTAAGGGTTTTCTAAACCCTATAGCCTGTAGCACCTCTCTCTCATTCCAGTCGACCTGACAATACCCACTTTGACATTTTTGGGATTCCTTTGTCAAGGATTTATCTCTAGATTCCCTCCATCATTCCGTATTCAATACAAGGTTTGTTCTACCTCCATTCTTGTAGTTTCACTGATCCATTTACTCTTGTTCGTATTTTACTTATGATGGTGCTTAATTTCCATGTTTCTAATGGAGTTTTTTTTGTTATTTGTTGGCACGGTTGTGGTGTAGTGTCATTAGGTGGATGCAGTTCTTGCAGGAGAGGCGATCGGTATCTACAACATTGGTTTGTTCTTATGCAAATAACGTTCACAACCTTTTGAGGTAGGGTATTCTTTGATTCTCTTTTATTTCTGTGAAATCATAAATTGATCATGATTTAACCCCTTGGATGCCAATGAAATTAGCCTAATAATTACTTGAAATGAATTAAAGAATTGATATCGATCACATGGCAATGTTGCTGTTTTTGTACCATGGTAATGATTTGCCTCTTGTTTTTCTAGACAGTGTGATATATATGTTGTGATTATTATGTTTTGATTAGCATGTGTAATTGGTAAATAATGTAAAGCCGAAATTAATTGATAATTAATTGTATAAAATAATTAAAGAGCCATGTTTAATTAATCTAGTGTGTTTTAATCTTAATACCGTAAGCATGTTTAAATTAATTGACCTTCCATGTGTTAATGGAACTAAATAAATATCTGAATCATGTTGATGCTTGATGATGAAATAATTAAAGGCATGTTAAATTAATTGTTTAATTAATTTGTGATAGATTGATGCTTAGGTTTCCTATAATTGGAACTTGTGAATAATGAATCAGTTAATTCAATATGGAATATGAATCTATTGTGTGATAAAAGATAATTCCTTTATAGGGCCCTAGTTTCCAACTTTCTTGTAAAGGCTGAGTGCCTTGTTCTTTTGAGCCACGAGTTCTTGTTTTGTATGAAGGTTGAATGCCTTATTTTAGGGCCAAGAGCCCAGTTTCTATGTTTTTTTCTTCCGCTTGTGATGTGCTCTAGATACGAGCCTTGTGATGTGGGGAGGGGAGGACTGAATGTGATGTGAGCCTAGGATGGCTGATCATGGAAAGATATTGTGGTATGTGGGGTGGGGAGGCCCGGTTTTTTTGGAAACAGTTTATGATTTTGATGTCGGGATGCATCAAAATATGCATGTGTGTGTTATGGAGGACACCAAAGATGACATAATGGGTTGAATATGGGCTTACCTGTTGATATGAAAGATGGATTCTTTCTTGAATCTATTGTTTGGCTAATGACCATGTTTTTTTATCTTATTTTCTTTTCCCACTACATGAGGCATATAGATGTTCTTGGTGGTTTTCCTTATTTGGTATCTTAGTATATTTTCCTAGAGTACCTAGTAATATGAAAACTAATGATGTTAATAATTTAATAAATGTTTAACCCATGGGGTTGGAGTTTGATGGGATGCAGTGTTGAGGTTATAATTCTGAAAAGCCATGGAATCGATTTTATTATGCATGGAGGGTATGAAAATTTGTTGTGATTCTAATGTAATGTAATGTGGAAAATTTTAATGGTTAATTAATGGGTAATGAATTAATTGATGTAAAGTGAAACTAATGAAAATGAATAAAATAATTTAATATATCTCTTTAAATGGTTGTGTGCTTATATGATATCTAGTCTTAGTAGTGGTAGCTAGGAGTCCGAGAGATGTTAGCTACAGTTAATTATGTGATTAGGTTATAACCATAGTGTGGTTGTGATCAATATTATAGCATGTACATTTTGTTCTTTTGTACACTAATCCACCATATCGGTTAGGGAAACTAACACCCCAGGGATTCTGAGCCCTGGGGGGGGGGGGGTTCCCCAACATCTTTGTTGGAGGATAGATGGATGATCACCCCATTTATCCCCACTCTCTTATCATGGTATTTACTTGTGATGGTATGCACAATGGTTATTTTTCCCCATATATGTGTGTAGAGGGTATAATGGATTTTGATTATTTAATACACATGTATTTTGGATATAGTTTCCTAAGGACTACTATAGGTATACCATGTATAGGCTATGATGTCTTGAGGATCCTTACTCAGTGTATGCACTATGATGGCTTGAGGTATAATACCTGATGTATGATACACGTTATATGGGCTATAGTGGTCCCGGAAACTACCTGGTTACTTTTGGTTACATGGATGTGGTGGTGTGTTGCACAAGGTGCATGTTGTGGTGCTTTGCCCAGGTGTTTGTGGGATAGCCTTTTTGGAGAGAGATGCTCATGACGTTTGACATTGGGGCAGAATGAAAAACTAGTGGGAAAGTGGTAGTGGGGTACCCTTGATATTCATTACTATATTATATTATTTTTTGTGTGATACTTGGTGAGAGTATCCATGGTGAGGTTGAGAACTTAGCATACCTATTTAGGCGACGAGTTAGTTTTACTTATTGTTCACTGTTCTTTAGCATGATTTCTTTATCTTTTACATGAGAGGCTCTAGGGAGGATATTACTGAGTATACTATTATACTCACCCATATATTTAAATATTTTCTTTTAGTTCAGTGGGAGCAGGTTGGAGACCAGGCTAGTTACTATTAGCTTGTGGGGTTTTGCAGGAGTTGTTTGGCCTTTGCGGTCGCCACCATCTTTACCTTTATTTTGGTACTCGTAGTTTCCCTTTCATTTGTAGTAGTACTTGCATTTCATTACATATGTGAACTTGTGTTTTATTTTATATTGGATTCTGAGTAGGAGTTGGTTGGTGTCTGTCTTATCTCTCTCTTTCTCATATGTACTCTTAGGGGACAATTCTTCCCATATGTATTAAGACAATCTTATAGGGTTTAAACAATTAAAACACAAGGTTCTTATTTATAACATATAAGGTTTGAACATACAAAGCACAAGGTTTATATAATTACCTATAAGGTTCAGAAATATTCTCATAAGGTTGGGAAAATGGCCATAAGGATCAGAAAAATAGTCTTAAGATTCAGAAAATCTTTCATAAAGTTAGGAAAAACTCTTTATAAGGTAAAAATAAACTAAACATAGTATAAAATGAAAATCTAGAATAAAGAAATGATAAGAATAAAAATAAATAATAAAAAATTAATAATAATTAATTTAAATGAAAAAAATTCAACATCATTATTTTCTTTTACAAGCAATGCAAGATTCAAAAAAATGTTTTAGGTAATAATTAAGTATTTTGTTATTATCAAAATAAAAACAAATAAAGTGAAAAGTCACCACTCAAAAATCTCCCCCTTTTTGGTAATTATAAAACCAAATATAATTAATAAAACCCCCTCTTTATAATTGATCATAATAGTTGAAATAATTAATTTTTAAAATACTCTATATTTTATAAATAGTTTATTGTCTCCATTTTATGTTCAAAAATCTAAAAATAAACAATTTTATCTAAAAAATAGATTTAAAAATATTTTAGTTGTACCATTCTTAAGAATAAATTAAAATGTTTAGAATATTTTAGCTTTATTTAAGAAAAAATTAAATAAGATATAACTCCCAAAATTCATGCATTTTAAAGATAAATAACAATTAAAATAAAATTAAATATAAAATAGTAAACCCCATATTAATTTCATCTTCTTTCACTTGAATAAATGTAACAGTGAAAACATATTTTGGAACCCAACCTCAATAATACATTATGTGTAAGAATTTATAAGATTCAAGGAGTTATAGAAACGAGTTAAAATATTCAAGGAATTATATAATGATATGAAATGAATTAGATGTATCCAGAAATGAATGGACACTCTAGATAACCAAAATATAAGATAGATATTACATGCTTACTGACCAAAACCAAAAACCGATTTAAGTGTATGTTAGTAAACCATAAGACACGTGAAGATTAATTATGATTACTGAAAAAATCTAGCATTATGTCACAACATTGATGAATTAAAAACTAATAGATTAGACATGAATTTAGATTCCAAAGGTGAAATGGTTTTAACCTTCAAGAAGGACCTTGAACTCTATATGAACACATGTTGACCACAAATATATTCTATAAAGTATTTATAAAAATAATTAGGAATAATGATAAAAATTCATACCCACTTAAATATTATAGAATTAGAGTTCCAACATACCAATTTCAAACTTAATTTTCTCAAGCATAGCTATATCCAATGGCTTAGTTAAAATGTCTTCTAATTGATTATCTATAGAAATATATTCCAAACAGATTTCATCCTTTTATAAATGATCTCTAATAAAATTATATCTAAATTATGTAAGTTTTGTTCTAGAATGTTTTAAAGTATTCTTAGAGTTAACAATAATAGATTAATTTTCACACAAAATAGGAAAATTATAAAAATAAATATTAGGATTAGTTAAATTTTTCTTAATCCTTAAATATTGTACACAATAGCTTGAAACAACAGTATATTATGCTTCATCTATAGGTAATAAAATAGAAAGTTTTTTCTTAAAACTCTAAAAAACTAAACCTTTAACTAATAAGTGACACATTACAATATTAATTTTTCTATCAATTATTTATCCTATAAAATCAGAACCATAATATATTTTCAAATCAAAATTAGTTCTTCAAAGATAAAATAAACTGATATTCAATAAAACTTTAACATATTTAATGGTTCTTTTAACAAATTTATAGTGACTATTTAGGGACAACATGAAATCTAGCACATAATAATACACTAAACATTAAATCTGGTCTATAATAAATTAATTACAATAAACTACCAATCATCCTCTAAAAATATTATTATCTATAGATTTTCTCATTTTTTCATAATCTATATTACATGATGAACTCCTAAGGGAATTTGAAATTTTACAAGAGTCTAGAAAAAAATGTATTAATTAGTTTATTAGCATAATTATATCAATTAATTAATATTCCATCCTCTAAAAAAATTTAAATTCCAAGAAATAATTTTAATTCTCCCACCAAACTCATGTTAAATTCACTTGTCATTAAATTTGAAAATTATTTACAAAGAATTCCACTGAAAGATCCAAAGATGATATCATCGACATAAATCTGAGCAATAAAAATAGATTTTAATTTTTTCTTAATAAATAAAGTGGGATATAATTTTCCTTTTAGAAAATAAGTTTTTAAAATAAATTGATATAACCTTTCATACCATTCTCTTGGGAAATTTTTAAGTCCATAAAGAGATTTAGAAATTTTCAATACATGTTCAAGATTCTTTTCATTTTCAAAACATGGTGGATGTTTTACATATAATTATTTATAAATATATCCATTTGAAAAAATTACTTTTCACATCCATTTGTTATATCTTGAAACCATTATTGGAAACATATACTAATAATATTCTAATAGATTATAACCTAGAAGTTGGAGATAACGTTTCATCATAATCATTTTCTTCTTATTGAGAATAACCTTGACCCACTAATATAGACTTATTTATAATAATTCATCCATATTCATCAAATTTATTTCTAAATATCCATTTAATTTCAGTAACTTTTTGTCCTCAAAAAATTTCTAGTTTGAACTCTTGATTCAACATTTCCTATAAATCGATCTATACGAAGATATCTATGTGCTTTCTTATATTTATAACGTGCTTCATCACCTCCTCAACATGTGAATTTAAATCTGAATTTTCATTTTCTACAGAATTAAAATCTATAAAATCTTATTCAATCTATTATAGATCATTATTCTTTTTATTTTAAATAATTTTCATCAAACTTAACATGATCAATTTCTTTAAAAACCATGGTTCTTTTTTATATAATCTATAAGATTTACTTATATTAGAATACCCTTAAAATATTACATTATCAGATTTGGAATACAATTTATCTAAAGTATATTTAGTATTAAGAATAAATAATTTACAACTAAACAATATAAAATAACCAATTTTAGGTTTTATTTCCTTTCATATTTCATATAGATTTGTATTTAAAAAAGGTCTTAACAAAATTCTATTTAAAATGTAACCTGATGTATTTACAGCTTATTCTGAAAAATATTTAGTTAAATTAAATTCATTAAACATGGTTTTATCCATTTCTTATAAATTTTACATCCTTCCTTTCAATTAATCTATTTTTGGGGTGTCCTAGGAGGTGAAAATTTATAAAAACAACCATTTTCTTCACAAAAATTTTCAAATTATAGATTTACAAACTCCCAAATTTATCACTTCTAATTGAAAAAAATAGACATCCTTTGTTATTTTCAACTAATTTACAATAAGAAATAAACTTCGAAAAAGTTTTAGATTTTTTATTAATAAAATAAACCCATGTAAATATAATAAAGTCATCTACAATAACAAAAACATATATTTTACCACAAAAACTACCAGTTTGCACAAGTCCAAATAAGTCAAGATGAATGAGTTCAATCATGAATCATAGAAATTATTACAATTTAGTTTCAAGTCAGGAAGTTACAATATGTTTTTCTTCTTTGACAACTTGTATTGTAGCACAAATTTTTCACGACCCAATTTGTTATCCCATAAAATATTATCTAATTTTACAACATTACAATACTTAATATTTTGATCCATTATCTCATCAAAATTTATAGAATAAATGTTATCTTTTTAGTTAGCATAAAATAAAATAGTTTATTTTTTAAAAACAATAACATTGACATTTTTAAATTTAAAAAACATTCCATAATACCATAATTGATAAATACTTATCATATTATTCTTCAAACCTTCAACATATAATAATTTAGAAATTATAATATATTTTTAAATAACAACTTCTCCAAAAACCTTTTTTTATACCTTTTTGAGTTATCACCAAAATTCACTTTACATCCTTCAAATCTATTGAATGATAAAAAGTTAGATACATCTTCTCTCATGTGTCTATTATATACACTATCCATGTAAAAAGTATCCTTTTTGAGACCTCCATAACATGTTTCCAATAAATCCATTTTAAAATAGTTTTGGTACCCATGAAAATTTGGGTATAATCGAGTTATAAAAATAATTTTGTAGGAACCCGTATTGATTTTAAATATGTATTTCTAGGTAATCTTGAAGGAAAATATTTATAAATAAAACATTTTTGTGTCCAAGAGATCATAGAAATATGAGAGAACATTCACTTTCATAATGAACTTTTTATTCTACATCTAAAACATGTACCAATTGGTACAATTTGATTAGAAATTTTAACAAAGAAAGTTTTTAACATTTTGGGTAATTGATTATCATATCCAAGTATAGTTTTTTTATTCATTTTTTTCATGTAAATAATTTATCACACCTTTCTATATCTTGAAAAAAGTAGAAAGATATTGTTTTAAACTTTCAATTTATTTTTTTAGATTATCATTATCATCTATAATAATTTTGAATTTCATTTACTATTTCTTATCACTTGTAGAAAGATAATTTTTGGGTTTATAATTCCATTGGTGACATCTAAGTGAGTCATGCTCATAAAGAATTTATTTTAAAGTTTTAAAATATAATATAGATTTTGGAGGATTCTTTAAAGGTTTATAAAATTAATCAAATAACTTAAAAACACATTATTTTAAAAGGGAAACCTATTTTTGGTCTTGGAAAACTCTAATAGTATTAATTACATCCCTTTTGGGATTTTATGATTACATAATACATACAATATATTTATACAATATTTATTTTTTACTCAAAAATTTGACTGTCTAAAAAAATAATAAAAAATTCACCATTGGATAATTTAATTATGAAAATTTCAAAAATTATAATTATTTTACCAAAATAATTTTTTAAATATGTGAATTTACAATTTTAAATAAAAATAACTATTTACTAGAGAATATTATTTTTTATGATATTAATATATTTCCAACCTTTATAAAAATTACATGAGACTTTATTAAATTATATTATCATTTATATTTAAAAAAATTATTTAATAAGAATATTTTATTAAAATAGAATCTATTTAAAAAATAATTGAATTTATCAAAAATATATCTTAATTGGAATTATATATTTCCCAAAAAATTAATTTTGATTTATTCATATTAAAATATATTTTTTATCGAACTCATTATTTAATCATATATAAAGTAATAATAAAAAAAGATAAAAATAATAATTATTTAATTAAAAGGAAAATATAAAAATTCATATTACTAGGGTCTAGATATATAACCCCTTATCACACCATCATATTCCATAAGGGTAAGGTGTGTGATGGTGGTTTTTTCTTGGGGGTTTTCGGCAAACATGGTTTGGGATGTGATATCGATAAGCTTGAACTTATCCCATAAAATATTTCTCTTGAGCTTCAGTTGTTGAATCTCAGATTGAGCTTGGTCAAGGGTAAATCCCACTAGTGCCATCTCCCTCATAATCTTTGATAAATGGGCTTTATAGGGTACAATCCTACAAGTCAAGGCCATCACTTCTTCCGTCCATGTCAATTTGACTTTATCATAACCCTTAATATATACTAATATTAAGGGTCACTCTGCAATGACTATATTATCAATGGTTAATATAATAAACCAGGATTTTAGTATATAATTATTTAATCTTTTTAGATTAATATTCATTACATTACATAAACACATTCATGAGAATCATAAAGGTATAGTGCCTTTGGAAACATGGAAACATAAACAACTAGTTCGTATGAGTTCTAAATCATATCACACTTAGTTCACTACCAAATATTTGGGCCATAGCCATGGACCTATAGCCATGATTTTATAGGTCTATGGCTATAGATTTTTTATTTCCACGGTTTAATTCAATCTCTGTGTCTAAATCAATATTCCACCTCGGGGGTCATTTTTTTCCCAATATGTATCGGGCTCCTCCTCCTCCCCCGATCCACAGCCCTCCTCCTCCTCCCCCGATTCGCACCCCTATCACCACGCAGACCTCCTCCCTGATGACATCTCCTCCTCCCCGCAGCCCTCCTATCCTCCCCCGATTCGCACCCCTATCACCGTGCAACCCTCCTCCCCGACAACGTCTCCTCCTCCCCACAACCCTCCTCCTCCTCCCCCGATTCACAGACCTATCACCGCGCAACCCTCCTCCCCGATGACTGCTCCTCCTCCCGATGATCTCCCCGATGATCTCACTATGCAGCCCTCTCTCATAGAGGTGTCCTCCTCCCCAACGAACTCTCCCACAGTTTCACCCTCCTCCCCGATGACCTCTGCTCAGTGGTCTCACCATTTGTAGGTAGAAGCATATATCTCTTCATGAAATTGATACTGATTCTCTAATGGTCTTCAATTCCCTTCTCAGATGTGGTCTCACACCATGGACTATTGGATACACCACATGCAGAAGTAAATTGTTTATGAAAAACATCCTAGAGGTTCTTCATGCTTGGCATTAAAGGAACATAGTGGCCGACTTTCTAGGTTAAAAGGTGAATTATGAATAAGAGGTTACTCTATTCGCAGGTCTCAGATCACTTCTAGGGGATGGGGAAAAGCTGGTCATCGCAGATGCTCTTGATCTTCACCATTATAGGCCGACATAATTCCAGGCGAGAGTTTTTTGTCTTCCCCTTTGTTTGATTTTTTTATGAACTTGGTTTGTACCTTCTCAGAACTCTTTCATTTAATTGAAAAAATAGTTTTTGAATCATGATTTATTCCACATTGGAAAACAGAACCAATCCACCTTATCATATTTGATATCTATAATAATATTTTTATTTCAGGTCTAGTGTGAGGTACATCTTCTATCCAAAAACCAAAAATTGGGAATGTATATATCATTCAAAGAAACATTAAATACATTTTCTTTCTAGTACCATTTCATATTTTTCTATGACCATTGAGGAACTTCTTCTGATTTTTGATAATTATGAGGATATTTTTGTTCAGAATACTCACTTTCATCATGAAAAACTAAAAAACTTTTTTATGTGTTGGAAGATGTTTTAATCTACTTATATCCCCGTTTATGGGTCTCAGGAGTCACCTTTCATTGTACCCTAGTGGCATAGTAGGCATCCTTGTTTCCATATAAGTAGTAGATTATTATCCATGCGCCTTTAAATTTTATCATGGTTTTATCTATTAATTTGGTTTACACATAATACTACCACAATTTTCATTCATCTCTAATATGATGTAGGGGAGTGAGGGGTGATACAGGAGTGATTAATCATTCTCAATTACCATGGGTAGGTGAAAGTAGTGTATTGAAAATCATTTTTTTCACTACCTGACCTAACACACTAAAGAGAGAGTGAATGGATTGAGATCTTGGGTCATTTCAGGGTATTATATAGGGGGTGAATTTATTTTATAAGAGATTATTATATAAATAATGAGAGAATTATATAAGGTCACCCTTCATTATATTCATTATTTTTCACTTTTATTTTATTTCTTACATGCACTTGTGGTTCCTCTCCTTCATTATTTCATTATTTTTAAATTAATAGTGTTATATTAGTGTAGGTGCGAGGAGAATAAATGATTATATCCTTCCATTAACTTGTGGTTCCCTATCTATTTTCACCATAAAATGTAGTATTTTTATATTTCTATTGTATTACATTTCTAGATTGGAGTTGAAAATTAGTGGCAATCATGTTTTGGTTCCCTATCTCTTTTCACCATAAAATGTAGTATTTTTGATTTTCTATTGTATTACATTTCCATATTGGATTTGAAAATTAGTGGAAATCATGTTTTGAGTTCTTAATCAGATATACCTATTGAATTATAAATCACTGGTGTTTTTCATTCCTCACTTTGATCATCCTTTTGGAATCATTCTTTTGTTCAAGGACATTTTTATTGAAGACTATTTGTTAATTCTTATCTGATAGAATGATTTAAATTTATGTTTCATATAATCATGCTTAGTTGAATATGAATTTGATTAACTTGGACAGAGGTCTGGAAAATTCTTATTTAGTTGATTGTTAGGTTGGTCTGAGAGGAATATGGAGAATTTTTATTGATTAAGTGAAATACTTCTAATTATGGAAGAGCGGAAAAAGTTGATTTTGAAACAAGATTTTCTATATGGAGTTTTTCTGTGCTTTCTGGCTCATATGGTGACTCCTTTTCCTCATTATATGAAGTTTTATTATAAGTCATGTTTATATCTCTTTTCAATTACTTGATGGTGCATGCTCATTGCACCTCATGTTTTCACTGTATCTTGAACCTTAATTTTTTTTCGGGGTATGGGTTGAAAAACCAACTCATTTAATTTTTCACTATTGTTGGTCATTCATTTTTCATTGAATATTTACCTATCAGAAATAGTGAGCTTAAAATGGGTATTGTGTAGGCTATGGTCTATGGTTTTCATTGCTGGCTTCAAAAGGGGAATTTTGACTTCTAATTGTCTGCCTATACAAGTTCAACTTTTTAATTGATATGTTGTTAACCCTAAACCAGGTTTGATGGAAAATGATGAAAAATAGGTGAAGAGGGGGAACTGAAACACCACTGAGGGCCCATGAGGTTAACATCTTTTATTCTACTGTGTTTGGAGAAACCTGGTTATGATGATTCTTTCTTTCCAATTCTGCGAAGCACATAAAAATATCAGTGTCCTTTTTATGATTTCTTTATGGATTTATATTGATTGGTGTTGTTTGTTTTCACTTCTATTTGATCTTGTTTTTTCATACTAATCATGATTTTTAATTTGGTGTTAATCAAAATGGTGATTTTAGTTTCTGTTCAACATGTTAAGCTGCTATAATTTTTACAAAAATCTTTTCCATGTAATTCCTTATTCTTGTGAGTTTATATTTTTGAATCAATATGTATAGATTTAATTTTATTTTAATACATTTCAGGATTGGTATTATTCAAGTATTCATAATTCTATATTATATTTACAGAATAATACCTGTGTTGAACTGTTGTTTTGAAAATTTTAGGGGGGATAGTAGAGGCTAGGGGGGTTGGGGGGGGGGGGGGTTCAGGGGGGTAGGGGATGGTTTTGGGGGATGGGACTGGTTTGGGGGGGGGAGGGGGCTAGTTTGAGGGGGAGGCTAGTACAGGGGATGGGGTGGGGGTGGTGTAGGGGGGCCGGTGCAGGCTAGGGGGTTGGGGGGCTGGTGCAGGCTAGGGGGCTCGGGGTGGTGTGTGTGTAGGGGGGGACTGGTTTTGGATGGAGGGGACCAATTTTTGGGGGAGGCTAGTACATGGGAAGGGTGGGGGTGGTGCAGGTGGGTTAAGGGGGCTGGTGCAGGGGTTGGGGGGGGGGGCTGGTGCAGGCTGGGGGGTGGGTGTGGGGGGGGGGTGTGGGGATGGTTGTGGGGAGGGTACTAATTTAGGGGGGGAGGCTAGTACATGGGGAGGTGGGGGGAGATGGATTGAATAGACATAGATTTGAGGTGGATTTTTCAGATCAAATGCTCGGGGATTCTAGGAGATTCATTATGAAGCATGGGGATTTTTGATAGTAGTGGTCAATAATAAAGATAAAGAGTGATCCAATTGTATGTGAAATGTGGAGGATCTTCTCAGTACTTCATGTTCTGTAGAATTTTCATATACATGTATTGTTTTCCATGTATTTATCTCATGGGATATATATTTGTGTCTACTATATCTTGAATATATTATATACAGTTCAGTTAATTATATATATTCTACTTGTATTTTGGATTTATCTTCTGTTCAGTTGATTATATATATTCTACGGGTATTTTGGATTTATCTTATTTCCAGGTGGGGGGGGGGGTGAAAGGGGGGTGGGTAAAGGGGGGCAGTTTGGGGAGAGAAAACTGGCAGGGGGAGAGTGCAGGAGGGCAGGGTGCAGGGGGCAGGGGGCGTGGGGGAGGGGGCAGGGTGGAGGGGGGCAGGGGGGATGTCTGCAGGGCAGGGGCGGGGGGGGGGGGTGGTGGGTTGAGGGGGCAGGGTAGAGTGGGGAGGTCTACAGGGCATGGGGTAGGGGGTGGTCTGCAAGAGGGTAGAGGGGGCAGGGTGGCGTGAGGAGGTCTGCAGGGTAGTGGGGCAGGAGGGTGGTCTGCAGGGGGGTCTGCAGGGTAGGGGGAGGGGTTTGGGCAGTGGGGTAGTGGGGCAGTGGGGCAAGGGGGTGGGGTAGGGGGTGTAGTTTGTCTCTATAGGTTTCTTTAATCTTAGATAAGGTTGAATAACCATTAAAATTCATCCATAACTCCCTCATTTCTTCATTATTAGGTTTCTCCAAATATTCCCTCCTATTTACAACAAATTTCTTTCACTAAATCATGGTTTTATATTAGTTGCAACAAATCAGATTTTGTATGATACCACTAGTTGTTATCATTATGGCATTAAAACCTTTTATTTTAAAAATCTAGGCCATTATGTCCACTTTTCTCTTATCTCACATGTTTATTATTGTTTTAAAATTGCATATTCACTTGAGCAATTAGAGAAATCTCAATTTTTTTCATTTTTTTCATTTTATCCTTTTATAACTCATCAGACTATATGATCAAACATTATTTCTTATAATATTCAACCTTATTCATAGGCGTGGATCCATTTTTTGTTATGATATATTCTATTTGATTAGAAATTGTGTCCTCTAGTAAACTTTTATTATCAGGTGGGATAAAAACTTGTATCGAACAAAACCATATTAAGATGAAACTCAAGACAAACTAATTATATACCATTAACAGGAAGAATAATTGTTAATTAATAAGAATGTACAATTTCATAATATTATTTTTAAACATGGATCTATTTCCCCCCTGCTTCTAGGAACATGATTTGACCCATGGGGCATTGTTGTTCTTATATGTTGGGCAGTGAAATGTATAGTAACAGGAGACAGGTATGTTTTAGTTTAGTTTTTATTTTATTTTCTTTATCGCATTAGCCACTTAGGTCTTTTACTTCTTTCTGTGGACAAAGGGCAATTATATTCTGCGAAGGGGTGAAAATGGGATTCATATTGATTTAGTCCGCCGGATTTGATCCAAGGTAAGATTATATGGTTACTACTTGTCTCACACCTCATGTATTTGGGGATTTCAGTGTTTTTGACTCTATATTATGTTTTTAGTAGGGTTTTGGATCAATTCGTATTGGTTCGAGTGGATTTGATTCTCTCAATCGAGGTAA